>JAPDNY010000002.1:16756442-21556442 GCA_029375565.1 Gekko gecko
AGAGGGAACACAGGATGGGATTGCAAACATCTGCCCTGCCTGTGATCTGGAAATGATTCTGTCAAAAAATTGAAGCCTGGTCTCCCTGGGTCGCTAGTCTTTTTACTTGAGCAGCACCCAGTTCAGTGGGTTCACGAGGAAAGCGCAGACAAATAAAGCAGGCCATTTTAAAATATAAATAAAGGTTTATTAAGGATTTTAAAATAAGACATCCATAAATAGTACAGTTTCTGCAGTTCAGCAACAGAAAAACAAGATAAGGTATCTGTTCTAACTAATACATGAAATGCTTGGTATTAAATGGCACATCTTGTTGCAGTTATAAGTATTCCAGCTGTAGCCAGAGTTACTCTACATAAAACTATTCATCGTGATGAAGCACGAAAGTATCAAGGCGTACTAGCATGGCATGAGCATAAGGTTAGGCTGGCTTCCCTCTGGTCTATTGATACGCTTCTTATAATTTCTGCCTCTCTAGGGTCAGGTGGTCCTAACGAACCAATCTAGCATCCTTCTTGACAGAATTTTCCACAGGCTGTCAGCACCCTCCTAATCCTCCTTCCCTCCTAGTTACATAACTGGATGCAGGTTCTCATGATTAACCATTGACTACATTCTGGAGTCTGGACATGAAAAAGATAAGGATGTTAGCTGCGGGGAGACTGAAGTCATGAACACCTGCAAGTTGGACCAGACCACCCTTGGGGGAACTAGGGTGCTTTGCCTCACAGATTCATTCTGCTTATACTGGTTGGGATTGTGGGCTTTGATTCGTGACCATGGTTTCATCCTTCCAGAAGAATTTTAATTCTGGAATTTCTTTCCCTCCCCATGTAAGAATGATTACTTTCTCTGTCTTTCTCTGTCTTTTTCTCTTTCTCTGCAAAATAAGCCAGAAGTATAAGAGAGACTATGGTGGAGACAGACAATGGCCTTGCATCCAAAGAGAGGCTGGGGAGTTCCTCTGGAGGATCCCAAGAGTGTATTTCCTTCCCAAATGTGCTGGCTGAGAGTGAGTATTCTTCCTGGTTATGTCAAGGGAGCAGGCAAGGAATAGCCATGGGGAATCTCTGATTCACTTCAGAGCAATACTTGGTTTGGTACAATCATACTGCATGCTGGGTAAGGAGGGAGGGAGGCTTTCTGGGGGCCTGAAATGTGCTCAGAAACTCCTTCTAGGCTCAGCTGTGGCTCTTGAGGGGGGTGAGGTATCCTTAAATACTAGATATTCTGGGAAAAGGTGGAGAGGTAGTAAAGATCAGCCCAGCTGGACAAGGCCAAAGGGCCTTTAATTCTTTCCTACTCAGCCTTTGGGCCTTACCAGTCCTTCAAGGTACTAACAGAGTCTCTCTGTTTATACCAGCAGACAATGATCAGAGGAATGAGGAGGCTAAGAAACTTCATCAGCACGTACCAGATAGAGTTAAAAATGAATACCTGAATGGAAATGTCAGGAATCGAGGCAGACCTAAGAGGAAAAAAGGGAGTCGAATGGTTGAGAAGCGAGATGGGAAAAAGCGTAATGTACGTTTTCCAAAGCACAGGATAACGAAGGCTAGTGAATCCATTCAGTGTGGAAAGTACTTCAGAAATAGATCACACCTCCTCGTGTACCAAAGAACCCACACAGGCGACAAACCTATAGAATGCTCAGAGTGTGGAAAGAGATTCAGTATGAGGAGGAATCTTCAACGGCATCAGAGAATCCACACAGAGGAGAAACATTTTGATTGTCCAGTATGTGGAAAGAGATTCAGTGAGAGGGGGAATCTTCAGAAGCATCTGAAAAACCTCACAGGGGAGAAACCTTTCCAATGTTCAGTGTGTGGAAAGAGATTCAGGCAGAGTGGCTATCTCCAGCAGCACCAAAGAACCCACACAGGGGAGAAACCTTTTGAATGCTCAGTGTGTGGGAAAAAATTCAGTATGAGGGGGAATCTACAACGACATCAGAGAACCCACACAGAAGAGAAACCTTTTGTTTGTTCAGTGTGCGGAAAGCGATTCAGTCACAGTGGCACTCTTCAACTTCACCAAACAACCCACACAGGGGAGAAACCTTTTGAATGCTCAGTGTGCGGAAAGAGGTTCAGTCGGAGTGACCATCTTCAACAGCATCACAGAACCCACACAGGGGAGAAACCTTTTGAATGCTCAGAGTGTGGAAAACGATTCAGTCACAGTGGCACTCTTCAGCTGCACCAAAGAACCCACACAGGGGAGAAACCTTTTCAGTGCTTGGTGTGTGGAAAGAGATTCAGTCGGAGTGGCCATCTTCAACAGCATCAGAGAACCCACACAGGGGAGAAACCTTTTGAATGCTCAGAGTGTGGAAAGAGTTTCAGTCACAGTGGCACCCTTCAACTGCACCAAAGAACCCACACAGGGGAGAAACGTTTTGAGTGCTCAGTGTGTGGGAAGCGATTCAGTCAGAGTGGCCATCTTCAACGGCACCAAAGAACCCACACAGGTGAGAAACCTTTTGAATGCTCAGTGTGTGGAAAGAGATTCAACAACAGTCGCACTCTTCAGCAGCACCAAAGAACCCACACAGGGGAGAAACCTTTTGAATGTTCAGAGTGTGGGAAAAGATTCAGTCAGAGTGGCCATCTCCAGCTGCACCAAAGAACCCACACTGGGGAGAAACCTTTTGAATGCTTAGAATGTGGAAAGAGATTCAGTCATAGTGGCAGTCTTCAACTGCACCAAACAACCCACACAGGGGAGAAATCATTTGAATGCTCAGTGTGTGGAAAGAGATTCAGTCAGAGTGGCAATCTTCAACTCCATCAAAGAATCCACACGGGGGAGAAACCTTTTGAATGCTCAGAGTGTGGAAAGAGATTCAGTCAGAGTGGCACTCTTCAGTTGCATCGAACAACCCACACAGGGGAGAAACCTTTTGAATGCTCCATGTGTGGAAAGAGATTCACTCAGAATGGCCATCTTCAGCAGCATCAAAGAACCCACACAGGGGAGAAACCTTTTGAATGCTCAGTGTGTGGAAAGAGGTTCAGTTGGAGTGGCCGTCTTCAACTGCATCGAAGGACCCATACAGGGGAGAAACCTTTTGAATGCTTGATGTGTGGAAAGACATTCAGCCGGAGTGGCCATCTTCAACGGCATCAGAGAACCCACACAGGGGAGAAACCTTTTGAATGCTCAGAGTGTGGAAAGAAATTCAGTACGAGTGGCAATCTTCAACGGCATCAGAGAACCCACACACGGGAGAAACCTTTTGAATGCTCAATGTGTGGAAAGAAACTCAGTAACACTCATAGTCTTCAGCTGCACCAAAGAACCCACACAGGGAAAAGCCTTTGAATGCTCTGAGTGTAGAAAGAGATTAAGGTTGAGTGGCAATCTTCAACAGCATCTGAAAACCCACAAAACCTTTTGAATACTCTTTGTGTGGGTAGAGATTCAGTTTGAATTGCCATCTTTAACAGGACCTAAGAACCCACATGGACGAAAAAAATTTTTGGATGCAGACAGGTGTCCATCTCAGTTGGCCTCCCTGCTCTAGTTCTCAACGCATTGAAAGGGCCCATTGGATTCCACATTGTGGCCCTAACAGATTTATATGAAATTGTTTTTACCCATGTGATGTTATTGTTTATTATTTTTAAAGTTTTTAATGTATTTTACTGTAATGAGTCTTGAATTCGATTTATTGTGATATACCCTGACCCGGCTTGGGGATGGTGGAATAAAAATGTCTAAATAAATAAATAAATTTTCAATATCCTTTATTAAACATTCTAAAAGTATACAAGAACATAAATCAGAATGACATATATAAATTATATTAGTAACTTAAAGTAATACGAACATATACAGATATAATTAAGTAACTAGAAAAGGGAAGCTTTTAGCCAACAAAATAACTATTTAAAAGAAACATTGCATAATAATGTAATATAAGAAACACAGTAAGTTAAACAGTTGTCAACGTATCGTAATATAATGGATTGGCAAAATAACTTTGGGAGATAGTGTTATCTGCAGTATATTCTAAGAAAAGGAACCATGTATTCAGCATGTTGGAAAGCCTAAGTATGGGTCTGAAAGAGATATTAAGTCAACAGTTTTGTTCAGCAGAAATATTTTCCACATTTTCAAAAACCAATCTTCAATCATTGGCAAGGTGGACTTTTTCCAATACAAAGCTATTATCCATTTGACCTCTATAAGTAGTATCAATATAAGTCCTGTCAGTTCTTTGGAATTACTAAAGTGTCCCATAGATCAAGAAAGATCAGTTTAGGCTTATTAGGAATCTGATAACCGGTGATTAACTCAATTTGACATAAAACTTTCCCCCAAAATTGTGTGACCAAAGGGCGTGTCCACCAACAATGTATTGTAGCCCCTATCTCTTCATAACTTTTCCAACACTTAGGGGAAATTAGTCTATCCTATGTAACCACAAAGGGGTGGTATACCAACATGTCATAATTTTGTACGCAAGCAATTGTATTCTAAGAGATATGGATCCATATGTAGGAGATTTCCATATTTTTTCCAATTGGGAATCATTAATATAGACTTTACAATCCCATCTTGCTGTTGTTGTTGAAGACAATCCCATGCTATTTGATATCATAGAGGCTTCTCAGTAGTGAGTTGCATTAACAAGGTATATGTCTTTGAAAGAAGTCCTTTCTGACCAGGCAAATAATTAAACATCAGACATTCAAGTTCAGTAAGTGGTCTTTTGAGTTTGTTTCATATATTTGATTTGGTGTATGGATTTCTTTTCCTGCTTCTGTTTTTAACACATTATACCATCATGTGAAATATTCATGAATCTAGTAAGAGCCAACCTTCTTGGACAAAAAAGAACTACCATTGCTGGGAGGAAACCAGGGTTGATCTAAAAAACTTGAGATGATAGAGGGATGAGGAGCAAGGAGATTCTGATATTTATCTCAAGTTTTTAGCAAGGAAACCAAGAAGTCACTATGCATAATATCTTTTGGACACACCCTGGACTTACACCAAAGTATACTATGATTTATTTTAGGATAAATGGAGCTTTCTTCTATTGATTTCCAACCAGTCTGATATGTATGATTATAAACTTTAGGTAAAAAGGATAAGATTGGTACCTTATGGTATTTTAGTAAGTCAGAGTAGGCTAAGCCACCCTTATTGAGTGGATGCTGGTGGTTATTGAAATTTACTCTGTGGCAACTGTTGTGCCATATAAAGAAGTTTAGAGACCACTGCCATTTAATAAGCCATTCCTTATTGAGTTGAATAGGCAGAGCTCTAAGAAAAAATAATTTTGGCAGGACAAAAGTTTTAATTATGTTAATTCTTTCAATCCATGACAAAGGTAGATCTTTCCAATGTGTAATAGTATTAGCTATCAACGTACTCATTTCTGAATAATTGTGTTTAAATAAGCCGTGAAGATTCAAGGGTATCTTCAAGCCTAGAGAATTCCAGCCGGTTTTGACCCACTGGTAATTACAGTTACCCTTAATATAGGAAATTTGATCTTGTGTTAAGATCAATGGATATATTAGGGATTTATCCTGATTAACTCTCAGTCCTGAACATTTTCCAATCTGGTCAATGTTGGGTGATATTTATTTATTTATTTGATTTTTATCTCGAGGCTGGGTTAGTTATATAGATAACTAAGTCATACACAAGGAGCTGCGGTGGCTCAAGTGGTTAAGACGCTGAACTGCAGGCTGTGGAAGGTCGGTAGTTCAGCAGTTCAAGACCCGAGAGTGCTGCATGACGGAGTGAGCTCCCGTCTCTAGTTCCAGCTCCTGCCAACCTAGCAGTTCGAAAGCAAGAAATTGCAAGTAGATCAATAGGTACCACTTCGGTGGGAAGGTAACAGCGTTCAGTGCACTTTGGTGTTTAGTCATGCCGGCCACATGACCACGGAAACGTCTTCGGACAGCGCTGGCTCTTCGGCTTTGAAACGGAGATGAGCACCGCAACCCTAGAGTCGGATTCGACTGGCTTTCGAACAAGGGAACCTTTACCTTTACCTAAGTCATACACAAAGAGACTTAAGTTGATTTGCTTATTTTTCACAGGGATACCCTGAATTAAAGGACACCTCATTTGCTAGGCTAGTTGAAGCATCATAGTATATACATGGCCTCCTTGCATTAACCGACATTCCTGACAATGTCCCTGTTTACCTGGCAACAGACTGGCATTCCAATAAAGCGTAACCTTTGAACGAAGTGTGTGTGGACCTGCTTGCTGTTGACCCTGACACCAGGGAGGTGCGCTACAAGAAGAAAACCTTCAGATCTGTCAGGACTCAGGAGCAAACACAAGATAAAAGAGGTGATGGGCCCACTGTTGGGTGAAAATGGACAAACTCTAGCAGAGGACAGAGAGAAAGCAGGAAGGCTTAATGCCAATTTTGCTTCCGTATTTTTCCCTGAAGAAGAGAACAGGTTCATCTAGAGATGGTAGGAGGCAAGGCACGGCGTCCAGGCTGCTGGTTGAGATGGACAGAGAGCTAGTTGAGAAGTACCTGGCTGCATTGAATGAGTACAATCCCCCGGGCCAGATAGTGCCCAAGAGTGCTCAAAGAACTTTCTAGAGAGCCTGCAGAGTCTTTGTCCATCATCTTCCAGACCTCTTGGAGGATGGGAGACTGGAGGAGGGTGGATGTTATTCCAATTTTTTTAAAAGGGAGGAGAGATGACCCAGGAAACTATGGGCCAGTCAGTCTGACCTCTGTCCCAGGGAAGATAACTGAAGCAGATTTTAAAGGGATCGATCTGCAAGCATCTAAGGGACAACTTGGTGATCCAGGGAAGTCAGCACGGATTTGTCCCCGACAGGTCCTGCCAGATCAACATAATTTCCTCCATTATTGAGTGACGAGCTTACTGGATCAAGGAAATGCCGTTGATGTTGTTTATCTGGATTTCAGTAAAGCTTTTGACAGGGTTCCCCATGATGCTCTGATTGGTAAACAAGAGGACTGTAGACTGTGGATAGGGAACTGGTTGGAGAATCATACTCAAAGAGTAGTTGTCGATGGTATTTCATCTGAATGGAGGGAGGTGTCCGATGGGGTGCCAAAGGGCTCAGTTCTGGGCCCAGTACTTTTCAGTATTTTTATAAATGATGTGGATGAGGGCGTGGAGGGGCTTCTCGTTAAATCTGCAGAGGACACTGAATTGGGAGGAGCAGTGAACACACCAGAAGATAGAGATAGAATGCAACGAGATCAGAACACACTGGATGTGAACAAGATGCAAATTAACAAGGAGACATGCCAAGTTCTACATCTGGGTAACATAAATGAGGAACACATATACTGGACGGGGGATACACTTCTGAGTAGCAGTGTGACGTGGCAACAAAAAAGGCTAATGCAATCTTGGGGTGTATCAACAGAGTTATAACATTCAAACCCTGGTGCACTGCATTGGTCTGGAGTGTTGTGTGCAGTTCTGGAGGCCTCACTTCCAAAAGGATGTGAACACAAGCAGGTGCGGAGCAGAGCAATGAGGATGATCGGGGGCTGGAGACCAAGCCCTATGAGGAAAGGCGGAGGGACTTGGGAATGTTCAGTCTGAAAAAGAGAAGGTTGAGGGGGGACATGATTGCTCTCTGTAAATATATGAAGAGCTGTCACTGAGAGGGCGGCAGGGAGCTGTTCCTGTTGGCAGCAGAGGCTAGGGCTCGAAATCATGGACTTAAATTAAGAGCTGGATATTAGGAAAAGCTTTTTTACAGTAAGAGTCGAGCAACAGTGGAATCAGCTGCCTAGGGAGGTGGTGAGCTCCCCTTCACTGGCAGTCTTTAAGCAGCAGCTGGACAAACACTTGTCAGGAATGCTCTAGGCTGATCCTGCATTGAGCAAGGGCATTGGACTAGATGGCCTGGATGGCCCCTTCCGATTTTGTGATTCTATGATTCTAAGTAAGGCATGTGCTTTGAAGGAAGCTTTTCCTACCCTCCAGGCAATTACATAGTTTCTCCTGCAGGGGTGTAGCTACGGTGGGGCTTCACAGGACCATGCCCCGTAACTCAACACCCAGGCCCCACTAGTCCCGACATTCAGAGAGGTATAGGGGGCTTTTCTCCCTGCTCCAGTGAGCCCACACCTCTCCAACAGTCAGAGAGGCAGGGAGGAAGGTCTTCTCTCTCTCTCTCCCCCCCTTCTCTCCCACTTCCCTGTCCTCCGGATTTCCCAACACCCTTCTGCCCAAAATTTTCTGGCTATGCTAGTGCTCCTTTGTGTGAATTCTTTCATGGAAAGTTACAGTATCCTCCCTATGTGAATCTTTTCATGGGAACAGAGACTTCCATACTGAGTAAAGCTTTTTCCACACTAACAGCACTTATATCAGGGGTGTCAAACATGCGGCCCGGAGGCCAGATGAGGCCCCCGGAGGGCTTCTATCAGGCCTGCAGTGGAACTGGCTCTCTTCTGCTTCTTCTTCCAGTTCTGCTGCTGCTGCATCATTGTAGGTTTGCAGCTTACAGATACACACCTGAACAGCATATTCAAGATTGCAGCAGCACAGACATTTTGATGCAAATATTCAGAGCAAGAGGTGTCAGTTATCAGACACTGTTAAATAAACAAAATATTGCAAGAGCGCTAATGTTTTAAGCATGTTTTTATTTCGAGTAAAAAAACCACCCTTTGTGTTTGTGTCCTTTATAAAGTTTATATCTCTGCTACCTGGCATTGCATTTTATGACACACGTGGCCCAGCCCAACAAGGTTTCATGTATGTCAAATCCAGCCCCCAAAACAAATGAGATTAACACCCCTGTTCCAGACTACAGATCATCAACAAATCCACCCGGATGATACACATAAATGCCTGGAGTTCTTAACATAAGAACATAAGAGAAGCCAATGTTGGATCAGTCTGATGGCCCATCCAGTCCAACACTGTCACACAGTAGCCAAAAATACCAGGTGCCATCAGGAGGTCCACTATCACGAGCACCGCCCTGTCCCAGGACATTGCCGTGAGGTAGCTGTGGCGTCGCCGCCTTTCTATATATGTAATGGCGCTGTAATCAGTTTATGATCTTATGAGGTGACTGATCAGTCCTAATTCCTATCTCTGATGGCTGACCAGCTCACACTTATCAGTAGTCTCTTCGGAGATTGCTTTAACTTCTGGATATATGGAGGACAACTGCCCAGTATTAGTCTTCCCCCACAGAGTGTGACAGAGTGTTGGACTAGATGGACCATTGGCCTGATTCAACATTGGCTTCTCTTATGTTCTTATGTTCACTGCCAAGTCAGCCTTTTACCATCTTTGGCTGATTAGGCAGTTGGTTCCCTTCCTCAAACGCAACGACTTGGCAAGAGTGATCCATGCAATGGTCACCTCAAGATTGGATTACTGTAATGCCCTCTACATGGGGCTGCTCTTGTCTGAAATCTGGAAGCTACAGGTAGTGCAGAATGCAGCGGTGAGGCTGTTGTTGTGTCGTCCTGTGCGGGAACACATCCAGCCCGCCCTAAAGGAACTGCACTGGCTGCCAATGGCATACCAGATTCGGTTCAAGGTGCTGGCTATGACCTTTAAAGCCGTTTATGGCCAGGGACCTGCATACCTGAGGGGCCGCCTTTCCCCACATGTTCCCCAGAGGGCGCAGTGTTCAGGGACGCAGAATCGGCTGGCTCTCCCAAACATCAAGGAGGCCAGACTTGTGACAAGGAGGGCCAGGGCTCTCTCGGTGGTGGCTCCATTCTGGTGGAATGAGCTCCCGGAGATCAGGCCCTATGGGCTCTGTTACAGTTCTGCAGGACCTGTAAAATGGAGCTCTTCTGCCAGGCCTTTGGAGCCACCACCGCCACCACCGACATCTGATAGGCTACGGAGAATATGCTCAACCCCTGGGTCCCCCAAGTACACCTAATCTGAGTGCCTGGGACATCTGAAGGAGACTTAGAGGCATCTATTCCTTCTTTCTAGGACACCTGAAGGAGATACAGAGACTGACTGTCACACTAAGGAATCAAATGCTAGCACTTTAATAGTAGTATATGTTGTATACATTTTAACAGGGCATTTTTGGAGAAAAAGCCCAGCAGGAACTCATTAGCATAATAGGCCACACCCAACAGCAGAAACTCATTAGCATACTAGGCCACACCCCTGACAGCACAGTTCGTTTAGTATATTAGGCCACACCCCCATGTTACCAGAAGTGTGGTCATCCAGCCACACCCACCTTTTGCTTCTTATTCTGTTTACCTTGTTTGTTGTCAAAACCCAGGGCTTTTTTGGAGCAGGAACTCCTTTGCATGTTAGGCCACACACCCCTAATGTAGCCAATCCTAATGAGTTTCTGCTGTTGGGTGTGGCTTATTATGCTAATGAGTTCCTGCTGAGCGTGGCCAACTCAGAAGCCAGCCGGAACTCCATTCCTGTGCGTTCCTGCCCCAAAATAGCCCTGCGTTTTAACGTTTTGATTGGTTTTTATCTATATTGTATTTTTGTACTGTTGTAAGCCACCCTGAGCAGGCCTTGATGGGAGGGTGGGGTAGAAATCTAATAAATAAATATTACATGAAACCATAATTTAAAAATACAATAGAGTTCTATAACACCCCCACCAACAAGTGAAATCAGCTATGGAGCTGCAACCTTTCCAGCAATGGGGATGTATAGAAGGGTCAACTGCATGCGGATTTGCTGGAGTCTTGTACCATCTAGCCATTATTTTATATGATTGCAAGCAAACATTAAATATTTTCGACATATTACAAGGGAAACCCATATTTTCCCCCATGCTTCACTAGACAATTCATGTCCACATTCTATATTCAATTTTTTAAAATAATTTGTTAGTTTCCTTGTTTCTAGGTCTAACACGATTTTATACATTTTAGACAGTAAACCTGTAGTATATCCTGAAAAAATTTTAAGGATCACTTCAAATGCGATCAAAGTTCTAGAAAGGGACTTTTGTATCTGTTGAAAGGATAGAAGATGTTGGAGTTGTATATATCTATACTCCGGAATATCGCCCCACAATTTTCCTTCCAATCGCAATTTGGTTAGAGGAATTTTATTATCTACTAAATCTTTCAAACTTACAACACCAGTTGTTTTCCATGATTTGAAAGCAGTATATTCAAGTCCTGGAGGGAACCATTTTTGATTTATAAATGTAGACCATGGAAAAATGTCCTGCACCAAATGTTTTCTATATCTGTCCCAAATTATGACAGTTGCCTTTAAATATTGATTCTGGGAATAGGTTTTTCCTCTGTCTCTTGGCAGGTTCCATAAAGTTTCTAAAATTGTAAGAGAGGATGTAGCCATTTCCCCAATTTTTGCCCAGCTAGCCATACAATCAACCTGAAGCAGTCAAATAATAGTCACAAGGCTAGCTGCCTCATAATAAAGAGCCAGGAAAATCTAGTTCATCACTCCTCTGTGTCCATTTCAGTGTGTTAAAACTAATCTGATGAGATTTATGAGAAGAAGAAGAGGAGGAAGAGGAGGAGATTGGATTTATACCCCGCCCTTCACTTGGAGTCTCAGAGTGGCTTACAAACTCCTTTGCCTTCCCCTCCCCACAACAGACACCCTGTGAGGTAGGTGGGGCTGAGAGAGCTCTAACACAAACTGCTCTTTCAGGAACAGCTGTGCCAGAGCTTGTGACTGACCTAAGGTCACATCAGCAGGTGCAAGTGGAGGAGTGGGGAATCAAACCCGGTTCTCCCAGATTAGAGTCTGCACACTTAACCACTACACCAAACTGGCTAAAAAAACCCCAAGAGTACTCTTTGACAACAGTTAAGGCATTTTTTTGATAAAATGATTGGCAAAGTCCAAAAAAAGTACAAGAATTTTGGTAGAATAAAGCAGAAGTCAGACTGACTGGCCTGCAGTTTTCCAGGTCATCCTTCTTCCCTTTCTTAAATGACTGGGATAACATTCATTCTCCTTCAATCTTGTGACACATCCCCAGTCCTCCAGAAGGCCTAGAAGATGATGGGCAGAGGCTCTGCAAGTTCATTAGAAAGTTCTTTGAGCATTCTTGGGTGCACACCATCTGACCCAGGGGATTTGCATTCATCCAGTACAGCCAGATGCCTCTCCACAACCTCCCTGTCAATGTCAACTGGGCAGCCAGGTGCCCTGTTATGTCCTATACGATCTCTAGATAGGCTCGAGTTCTTCTGGGAGAAAACAGAGGCAAAAAAAGTCATTAAGCCTTTCTGTTTTTTCTTTGTCCTCCACCAGAGTTTCTACACCCAAAAGCGGTCCAATTGCCCCCTTTACACTGCGTTTGCTTCTCACATATCTGTAGAAGTTTTTCTTATTGTAGCGAGCCACCCTGGCCAGACCCAACTCATACCGAGCTTTGGTTTCTCTGATGGCTGATCTGCAGTACCGAGTAACTGTCATACACTCCTCTTTAGAGGTCTGACCTTCCCTCCGTTTCCTTTTTCTCCCTTAGGTTACTCTGAAGCTCTTGGTTCATCCATAGCAGTTTCTTGGAGCCCTTACCATGTTTCCCCCTTGCTGGAATAGTGAGGGCTTGAGCTCACAAAAGCTCATGTTTGAGAAGAGCCCACCCTTCACTCGCTCCTTTCCCTTCCAGCACACTCCCCCACGGAATGACTCCCATCAAGCCTCTGAGTTCCTTGAAGTCGGCCCTACAAAAATCTAACCTACAAGTCTGGCTATGAGCTTCCTTGACCCCCCCCACAGCAACTGGAATTCAAGGAGGACATGGTCACTTCCCCCTAAGGTCCCCACCACCTTCACTCCGTCTACCAATTCTCTCCTGTTGGTTAATATTAAGTCTAGTATGACCGAGCCCCTTGTAGCTTCCTCCACCATTTGAAAAAGGAAGTTGTTGGCCAGACAGGTCAAGAAGTCGCGTGATTCTTGTCGCTTTGTTGAGCCTGTCTCCCAGCACACATCGGGGAAGTTGAAGTTTCCCATAATTATAAGGTTCTGACGTCTGGATACTCTACCAAGCTGTTCAAGGAAGGCAGCATCCATTTCCTATCCCTGGTCAGGTGGTCTGTAGCAGACTCCAACATCAATACCCTTTTGTTCATCAGATGATGATTATTTCCACCCATATACTTTCCATGGGGCTGTCAACCACATTCTCCAGAACTTCCTGACATTCTAGCCCTCTCCTCACATGCAGCGCCACTCCACCTCCTCTTCTACCCTTCCTGCTTTTCTTGAACAACTCATACCCATCCGCTACCACATCCCAATCATGAGAATCATCCCACCAAGTTTCAGAGATTCCTATTATATCATAACCCTCTGTTTGCAAGAGAATCCATATGCCCTATCCCATGGTCTGAACTTCTTCAATTGGAACATCTGATAGATTCTTCAAATATATGAAACAAACTCAAAAGACCACTTTCTGAATTTGAACATCTGATGTTTAATTATTTGCCTGGTCAGAAAGAACTTCTTTCAAGGACATATACCTTGTCAATGCAATTCACTACTGAGAAGCCTCTATGATATCAATTAGCATGGAATAGGGATTGTAAAGTCTATTTTAATGATACCCAATGGGGAAAAATATGGAAACCTCCTACATATAGATCCAAATCTCTTAGAATACAATTGCTTGTGTACAAAGTTATGACACGTTGGTACACAACCCCTTTGTAGTTACCCAGGATAAATAAATAACTTTTCTCTAAGTGTTGGAAAGGTTGTGGAGAGATGGAGTCTACAATACATTCACAGTACAAGAACTTGTGGGCACTCGTTGAAGTTGCTGAGCAGTCGGGTTAGAACAGATAAAAGGAAGTACTTCTTCACCCAAAGAGTCATTAACACATGGAATTCACTGCCACAGGAGGTGGTGGCAGCTACAAGCACAGACAGTTTCAAGAGGGAATTAGATACACATATGGAGCAGAAGTCCATCAGTGGCTATTAGCCACAAGGTATAGATAGGAACTCTCAGTCTGGGGCAGGTGATGCACTCTATTCTTGGTGTTGGGGGGGCAGCAGTGGGAGGGCTTCTAGTGTCCTGGCCCCACTGCTGGACCTCCTGATGGCACCTGGTATTTTTGGCCACTGTGTGACAAAGTGTTGGACTAGATGGGCCATTGGCCTGATTCAACACTGGCTTCTCTTATGTTCTTACATTGTTGTGGGTGTGTCGTTTAGTTGCACAATTTGGGGGGAAAGTTTTGTTAAGAACATAAGAGAAACCAATGTTGGATCAGGCCAATGGCCCATCCAGTCCAATACTCTGTCACATAGTGGCCAAAAGTACCAGGTGCCATCAGGAGTTCCACCAGTGGGGCCAGTTTTTTAAATTATTATTTTATGTTAAATTTTATTGAGTTAATCACTGGTTATCGGATTCCTAATAAACCTGAACCGATCTTACTTGATCTATGGGACACTTCAGTAATTCCAAAAAACTGACATGAACTTGTAATGATGCTGCTTGTAGAGACCAAATAGTTTGTATTGGAAAAAGTCCATCTTGCTAAGGATTTTTGAAAATTTGGGAAATATTTCTGATCGACAAAATTGTGGAATTAATATCTCTTTCAGACCCATGCTGAGTTTTTTCCAACATACTAAATAAAGGGCTCCCTTTGCTAGAATATCCTATCTCCCAACTCTGTAACCTACTGTGTTTATTATTTTCCATTATAATGCAATGTTTCTTTTAAATGGTTAATATGTTGGTTAAAATTAGTTGTAGATTTTCCAGGCTGTATGGCCATGGTCTTGGTATTGTAGTACCTGACGTTTCACCAGCAGTTGCGACTGGCATCCTCAGAAATATAACACAGGAAGATGGAGCATTCTCTGTGTCAATGTGAGAAGAAAAATGGTAGACAGGTAATTTATATCTACTCTAGCTGCTGGAAAATCTACAACTAATGACGGCTGTGAAAGCCTCCGACAAAATATTGGTTAAAAGCTTTCCTTTTCTAGATACTTTGTTATATTTGCTTGTGTTTGTGTTGCTTTGACTTATTAATATAATTTATATATGTCAGAGTGATTTATGTTCTTGTATCTTTCGGAAAGTTTAATAAAGGATATTTAAAATAAATCTCGTCTGTGTGGATTCTTTGATGCTGCTGAAGATGGTCACTCTGACTGAATCTCTTTCCACACACTGAGCATTCAAAACCTTTCCCCCCTGTGTGGGTTCTTTGGTGCAGTTGAAGATGGCCACTCTGACTGAATATCTTTCCACACTCTGGACATTCAAAAGGTTTCTCTGCTGTGTGGGTTCTCTGATGCCGTTGAAGATTGTCACTCATACTGAATTTCTTTCCACACACCAAGCACTCAAAAGGTTTCTCCCCTGTGTGGGTTCTCTGATGCCGTTGAAGATGGCCACTCCGACTGAATCTCTTTCCACACACTGAGCATTCAAAAGGTTTCTCCCCTGTGTGAGTTCTTTGATGGAGTTGAAGATTGCCACTCCGACTGAATCTCTTTCCACACACTGAGCATTCAAAAGGTTTCTCCCCTGTGTGGGTTCTTTGATGGAGTTGAAGATTGCCACTCTGACTGAATCTCTTTCCACACAATGAGCATTCAAAAGGTTTCTCCCCTGTGTGGGTTGTTTGATGTAGTTGAAGAGTACCACTGTGACTAAATCTCTTTCCACACTCTGAGCATTCAAAAGGTTTCTCCCCTGTGTGAGTTCTTTGGTGCAATTGGAGATGGCCACTCTGACTGAATCTCTTTCCACACACTGAGCATTCACAAGGTTTCTCACCTGTGTGAGTTCTTTGGTGCAGCTGAAGAGTGCGACTGTTATTGAATCTCTTTCCACACTCTGAGCATTCAAAAGGTTTCTCCCCTGTGTGAGTTCTCTGATGCCGTTGAAGATGGCCACTCTGACTGAATTGCTTCCCACACACTGAGCACTCAAAACGTTTCTCCCCTGTGTGGGTTCTTTGGTGCAGCTGAAGGGTGCCACTGTGACTGAATCTCTTTCCACACTCGGAGCATTCAAAGGGTTTTTCCCCCGTGTGGGTTCTCTGATGTCGTTGAAGATGGCTACTCCGACTGAATCTCTTTCCACACTCTGAGCATTCAAATGGTTTTTCCCCTGTGTGGGTTGTTTGGTGCAGTTGAAGACTGCCACTGTGACTGAATCTCTTTCCACACTCTGAGCATTCAAAAGGTTTCTCCCCTGTGTGGGTTCTTTGATGCCGTTGAAGATGATCACTCCGACTTAATCTCTTTCCACACACTGAGCATTCAAAAGGTTTCTCCCCTGTGTGGCTTGCTTGGTGCAGTTGAAGAGTGTCACTGTGACTGAATCTCTTTCCACAGACTGGACAATTAAATGGTTTCTCCTCTGTGTGGGTTCTCTGATGCCGTTGAAGATTCCCCCTCATACTGAATCTCTTTCCGCACTCTGAGCATTCAAAAGGTTTCTCCCCTGTGTGGGTTCTTTGGTGCTGCTGAAGATGGCCACTCTGACTGAATCTCTTTCCACACACTGAGCATTTGAAAGGTTTCTCCCCTGCAAGGTTTCTCAGATGCTTTTGAAGACTCCCTCTCTCACCGAATCTTTTTCCACACACTGAACAATCAAAAAGTTCCTCCTCTCTGTGGGTTCTCTGATGCTGTTGAAGATTCCCCCTCATACTGAACCTCTTTCCACATTCTGAGCCTTCTAAACATTTGTCGCTTGTGTGTATTCTTTGGTGCACAAAGAGGTGTGATCTATTTCTGGAGTACTTTCCACACTGAATGGATTCACTTTCCTTCATTATCATGTGGTTTGGAAAATGTACATTATTTTTTCTTCCATCTCGCTTCTCAACCATTTGGCTGCTTTTCTTTCTCTTAGGTCTGCCTTGATTCCTGATGTTTTCTTTCAGGTCTTCATTTTTAATTTCATCTGGCATTTGCTGATGAAATTCCTCACCCTCCTCATTCCTCTGATCATCCTTTGCTGGAATAAATGGAGAGATCCTGTTAGCACCTGGGAGGGCTGGTAAGGTCCAAAGGCATCCATGTGAATGAATAGGAAAGGACTGATGGCCCTTTGGTCTCATCCAGCTTGGCTGATCTTTACCACCCCTCCACGTTTCCCTATCTAGTATTTATGGATAAGTCATGGCCCTCCAAGAGCCACAGCTGAGCTCTTGCCCAGAAGGAGTTTCTGAGCCTCCAGATTTCAGGCCCCCAGAAAGCCACCCTCCCTCCTTACCCAGCATGCTGTATGACTGTACGAAACCAAATGTTGCTAAGAAGTGAATCAGAAATCCCCCATGACTATTCCTTGCATGTCCCCTTGACATAACCGTGAAGAATACTCACTCTCAGACAGCACATTTGGGAAGGAAATATGAAATATGCTCTTGGGGTCCTCTGGAGGAACTCTCCAGCATCTCTTTGGATGCAAGGTCATTTTTTAAAAAAATATATTTTATTATCAGATTTATACCCCACCCTCCCAGCCAAGGCCAGCTCAGGGCAGCTTACATAAAACCATATTCTGCAATGTTCCCTTACTGACAGTATTAGACATATGCTGAACCTGATTTCTTATGGAAAGGACAAAAAACTAGAATCCACCTTTTTAAAAGTCGACATGGAAAAAGCATTTGACTCTTTGGAATTAAATTATTTGCCCACTTAAATGGGAGAAATAGGATTTGGCCAAAACTTTTTAAGAGCATTAGGAGCCTTATATTCAAATCCCACAGCAGTGGTAAGAATTAATTATATATCTTCAGATCAAATACATGCCCTGCGGAAAGGTAGCAACTCCCGCAGGGCACAGATGTCTTCCGGCAGAGCATTCCACCAGGCAGGGGCCAGGACTGAAAAGGCCCTGACCCTGCTCAAAGATAGCCAGACCTCTCTCGGGCCAGGGACCACCAGCAAGTTCATATTTCCTAAGCGTAGTGCTCTTCCAGGGGCATACTGGCAGAGGCGGTCCTGAAGGTATGTAAGTCCCTGACGGCTAAGGGCCTTAAAGGTCAGTACCATTCTTCTGCCATTTACTGATGTCTAATTTTTAAAACCTTAATAAACCTTTATTTATATTTTAAAACATTTGCTTTACTTGTGTGAACCCACTGAACTGGTTGCTGCTGAGGTACAAAGACTAGTGACCCAGGGGGACCCAGGCTTGGGTTCTTGACAGGATCATTTCCAGATCACAAGCAGGGCCGATGTTTGTGATTCCATGGGGTGGGTCGGAACGGTGTTTTGTAAAGGCTGGCAACAGAGAAATGAGGATCTGGCCCCTGCCAGAGTCTTTCTGAGGGCCTCTCATCCCCTTTGCCTCAGGCCAGGACACCTTCTCTGGCTTGGGTGATGCTCACAACACTGGCCTCAGTTGTCCTTGTGCAAGTACACACCCACGCGAAAACATAAAGCTGCCTTATCCTGAATCAGACCCTTGGTCCATCGAAGTCAGAGTTATCTACTCAGTTTGGCAGTGGTTCTCCAGGGTCTCAGGTAGAGATCTTTCACACCACCTCCTACCTGATCCTTTTTAACTGGAGATGCCGGGGATTGAACCTGGGACCTCCTGCATGCCAAGCAGATGTTCGGCCAGTGAGCCACAGCCCATCCTCAAGTATCGGGACATACTTGATTCATGCCTCATTCCCAATGGCAGCAATTCACACCTCTGGTGCCTATGAAAGTCCCTTACCCAGAAAGGCCACATTCCCATAGTTCTCCAGCATGACTTCCCTGTGCAGAGCTCTTTGTCCCGGAGCCAGCAGGGCCCACTCTGCCTCAGTGAAATAGACGGACACCTCTTCAAAGGAAAAGGGACACTGGAAGAAAAAGCAGACTCCTTCATCAGAGATCACGCCAGGCAGAGATTGCACACTGGAAGGGAGCAGTCTGGGAAGGTACAGGATGTCAGGCTTGGGATGGGTAAAGGGAACAGCATTCAGAGGATCTCTCGCCTGGACACCTTGTAGGAACTACAGGAGCAAAAGCCCCCCTGAGAAAGGAGGGGGGACCCAGGCTGCCCCCAGCTCATCTCTCCTACCTGGACTGGAGGCGCAGTAGCTGTTTCCACACCTCTGAAAAGACAGTGATTCAACAGCATCTCTTCCCTGCCTGTAATTGAGACAAAGGAGGAAGGAAGGATGTTTGCTTGTTTCTTCCCTGCTTCATACACCGCCTTCCCAGGGTTGTGAAACCTTGGCCTGCGTACACTCAAAACATTTTTATACAATTTTTACTAGATTCTGGAAAAGGCAGAAGCATTAGGTACCTATGAGCCTCAGGGGTAATAAATGCCGCCAACATATTTCAGACTTCTTTGAGACCTGTGTCTGGCCTGAGGAGAGGGAAAAGGGGGGTGGAAATGACATTGCATGACACGTCACCGTCACCTTTGGCCCAGGCATGACTTGAGCGCATAGGGAGACTCGAGGGTAACATGAATGAGTTTTCAGAGTATCTCTTCGCATTCTAACTCCACAATGTTTTCAGCAAGACACAACATCAGCATGACACCTCATCTGCCCAAAGCCCATGCCAAAGCCCCTCTCGAAAGCTCCTGGGGGTGCCACGCCATACATAGCCTGCCATCCCTACTTCAGCATCCTGTTTCCCACAGCAGCCTGCCAGATGCCCCATTCAGCACGGACAGAGAAGCCACATTTTTCCATAATTACTGGCCCCTAGGAACTCTGAGCTCTGCTGCCTCAGAAAGTAGAGACTCCCTTGATTCAACATGTTGAATAATTCTTCTGAGGTTTGTCTACCTTTTCTCTTTTCAGCCGCACTGTGTTCCTCTTATGGAAGGAAGATGAGATATTAATATTCATATTAGTGGGAGGAATTGCCTTCCATGAATTTGTCTAATCTCCTTTTGGCATCTGTGACGGATTGCAAAGAAAAGCAGTCAGGGAGTTCAAGTGTTAATCTTCCCTGAAGAGAAGAGCTTACGTGATTGGCTGTTTTACTCGCTCTCTGATTGGCCAGCATCAGCTTAGAGAGGAAATAAAACCGCTATCTTGAGGGGGGGAAATCCATTTGTCTTTTGGTCTTTGTCTGAAATCTAATGTTTGGAGTAGTAGCCAAAGGGTTTGGCTTCTGAGGGAAGATACTTTGGGAGTCAGTGATTTCTGTCAGGGAACTGTCAGAAAAGTACTTCAATAGACGGAAGAATAAGGACCCCATTGTCTTAAATATATTCAAACTACTCTGAAAGAGAATTTAGATTCTCAGTCAAGAAAGCTACAGAACAACTTTAACACAGACAACGGTATTGGAGCAGGATTTGGCAGAAGTTCTGGGTAGTTGGAGAGAACTCCCATACAAGTCAAATCATAAAAGGAGTTATTGCTTCTTAGGGGCAAGAGGTTGGGAAGAGATCCATAAAGGGGAAAAGCTTAGACCCCTCAGGAGTTATTGAAAAACTAATATCTAAAGCAGGAGTGTCGAACTCATTTGTTATGAGGGCCGGATCACACATAAATGAGATCTTGTTGGGCTGGGCCATGTATGTCATAAAATGTAATGCCAGGTAGCGGAGATATAAACTTTATAAAGGACACAAACATTAGCACTCTTGCAATATTTTATTTAACAGTCTGATAACTGACACCTCTTGCTCTGAATTATTGCATCAAAATGTCTGTGCTGTTGCAATCTTGAGTATGCTGTTCAGGTGTGTATCTGTAAGGTGCAAACCTACAATGACGCAGCAGCAGCAGAACTGGAAGAAGAAGCAGAAGACAGCCAGTTCCATTGCGGGCCTGCTAGAAGCCCTCCGGGGGTCTGTTCCGGCTCCCGAGCTGCATATTTGACATCCCTGATCTAAAGGGAGAAACCTGGAAATGCTAAGACAAAGCTATTCTCTAAGAAACTGTGTTCAAGATACTGTGTAACAGCTGAAATATATAATAACCAAAACCTCTCACTGAAAAGAACTTGAAACTCAGAAATTAAGCTTCGATATCACTCTTATATGTTTCAAAAGCCTCCATTCTGTATATATTAGAAAGTTTTCTCTCAGCAACCTCTATACCTTGAATCTTCATGTTTATATATTCCCTGCCTGTTTAATAAAACCTTTATTCTGTTTTTGAAAGTTAATCTGCCACAGGTGCCATTTCACAAGGGCTTATAAAACAGGACAGCTCCTGTCTTTCCCTTAAGTTCCTGTACTAGTTCTAAAGCCTAAACAAATATCTGTGACAGGGTGGGACAATTTCAGCTTCCCAAACAAAGAAGAAATACAAGCTACTGGAGGGCAACTCAGTTACTGAGGAGAACTAAAATATCTTTGGTGGAACAATTTTGCCTGTGCATTGGGAAAGAGACAGGGGTCTGTCACAGCATCACAGTTAGTGGACATTGAGTGCTGTAAGTTAACTCTGTTGTGTGAAGAAATATTTCATTTTTTTCCTGACCTGAACTCTCTACCCATCAAATTCACAGTGTTCCCCAATTGCATTCAGGCACGACAAATCCTTACCACAGGAGAGGGCATCTTGGGCATGCTCCTGGGCCTGCACCCTCTGCCCTTTCTCCAAAGAAGCTCCTTCTGCCTCAGGGAATGTAGCTTCCTTCTTCACCAACGGTGCCCACATCTGAAACAGCAGCGAGGGAGAGGGGTAAGAGATGGAAGGGAAAAGAGACCAAGGAATGGATCCTGCCCCAACCCCAGACTCTGCACCCTTCCATCAGCAGACCTGGGGAGTTATCTGGAGGGATAAGAAATTCTCTAAGAGAAAAGGCTGCTTAAGGAGGCTGTTAAATCTCCCATTGGGATGATTAACACTTAGACAGATGTCTGGCAGAGAACCTTTAGGATAAGGCCAGATATTGTTGCTTGAATTGGACATATCTGGAGGGAATCCCCTCACCTGCTCTGCCTGCCTCTTCTCCTCTGCCTGACTCAGGAGGAAACCTTCGGCCAGGGCCACCGCCTGGGAACTGGTCTCTGGCCCACATCCTCTGACCCAGCACTGCATTTCCTGGGGCAGGATAGTCAGGAACTGCTCCAGCATCACCAGGTCCAGAATCTGCTTCTTGGTGCACTTCTCCGGCTTCAGCCAGTCGCTGCAAAGTCTATGGAGCTGGCTGCAAACCTCTCGGGGCCCATCGGCCTCATGGTAGCAGAATTGCCGGAAGTGTCGGCAATGTGAGTCTGAGATTGCAGTGAGTGGATAATGGATCTCTGGCACCAGGCTTTCCCAGAATTCAACACCACATCCAGCTTGGGTGGGATGGGGGCCTTTCCTTGCTGTCTCGCCAGTTCCAGGTCCTTCTGGGTCCTGCTCTTCCATCGCCTTCCCCTTCTCTTCAGTCACCTCTGACTGTGTAAAGATGTCTTTAGTCCCTTGGCTATGAAGAGAGGGTTCTCTCTGGAAGGAGGGAGAGACACAGACAGTTACATGAAGATAAGATAATAGAGATACACCACTGAACATCACAAAGCTTCATATGCTCAGGAGACACACAAGCATTGCCCTGGTCGATCAGAACAAAAGGGCTTCTTGTGGTTTGTAGACCAGGTTTAATGTTATTTTCCTACATTACAAAACAAGTTATTTGAGATATGCCTCCATGGTTCTTTGGGACAGTTAAGTGTCTCTGTTTGGCTCTTTAAGGATGAGAACGAGGTTAGTCTCTCATTACATTGGCTCAGCCTGTCCTAGAGGCTAATTTTTAAGGTAAACACTGGTGTCCCCTTTACCATTGTACCCATATCTTTGACAGGCCTGAACTGTTAGGCAAGAAGAGTTAGGACGGCCCTTGTGGAGAAACATGGGGGGGAGTGTTGTCCTTGTAACAGTGAGGCAGGGATGACAAAGGCCGCCTTCCCTTCCAGGGAGAAAGGGAGTCTCTTGGTGTCCTCCCCCCCGCAGGGAAGGGAGCCCCGTTTCAGTGCGTCGCCTCCACACGCCAAGGGAAGGCATCGGAGCCCTCCGCCCCGAGGACGCTGCTGCCTGCAGGGACTCTCCTGGCTTTGCAGAGGGGAACGAAGGAGACCCCCCTCCCACTCTCCGACATCGTGGATGGGGCGGCTGCAGGGCCCTGAGGGGGGGCTTTCCCCGGCCTCCCCCAACCCGTTGCAAGGAGCCCCCCGGATGCTCGGGGCTCCTCTTCTTCCGGCCAAGCCCGCCTGCCCCCCTCCCCTTACTGACTTACTCAGCCCGCCCCTCCTCGGACGGATTTCGACCTCTCCTTGCCTTTTGCACCGAGAATCCAAGCCCAGCTCCTGAAGACGGGAAATTTGCAGAATCGGCAGAGGAGGGTCGGCCCGGAAGGTGCATGCCCTGAAGGCTCCCCCGTCTCCGCTCCGCTCCTTGCAGAGAGAGGAGGGTTAAAGGGGGCGGGCGAGGAGGCCGCGCTCCTAGAGAGGATGGAGAGGGCGGCAGCGCGTCACTTCCCGGCGGATCCTCTCCCCTTCCCCCAGTGGGGAGGGGGGGGGGTTTCTCTGTGCAAACAGCAGGATCGGTTCAGCTGATCATTCCGGGGGGGGGGGGTTCCTAGCGCAGCGGGGCGTGGAAGAGGGGAAGGGACCGCAAGGCTGCAAAATGAGATCCCAGGACAGGGGGCGGGGGCGGGGGAAGAGCCAAAGGCCGCTTTCCCCTCGAGGGAGGGAGGAAGGGAGTCTCCTGGCCCACCCCCACCCGGGAAGGGAGCCCGGTTTCAGTGCGTCGCCTCCACACGCGCAGCGAAGGCGTCCAGAGCTCTCCGCCCCGAGGAAGCTGCTGCAGGGATTGCAGAGCGGAAGGGAGACGACACCCTCCGGGGTCGTGGATGGGGCGGCTGGCAGGGCCCTGAAGCAGAGGGCGGTGGTTTCCTCCTCATCCCATTGCGAGGAGCCCCCCCGAGGCTCGGGGGTCCCCTTCCTTCAGCCGAGACCCTCCGGTCGCCCCCAGCAGTCCCGTCCCCCCCACTTACTTAGCCATTCAACCCGTCCCTCTCCTGATGCATTTTTACCTGCTTGACTTTGCAACGAGAATCAAAGTCCGGCTTCTGAAAATGGGGGATCTGCAGGGGAGGGGGGTCAGCCGGGAAGGCCCACCCTCGCCCTGGACGCAGCCCCCCTTCTCCCTCCCCCCTGGACGCAGCCCCCCTTCTTGCAGAGGGTTGAAGTGGGCGACGAGCCTGCGCTCTTCGAGAGAAGGGAGGCGGCGGAATAGCGTCGCTTCTGCCCAGCGCCTTCCCCACCCTTCATCCTCCCACATCGGGCGGGGGGAGGGGGGTCTCCTCGGTGCCTGTATTAGCCCCAAACGCAGGATCTGGGGAGATGGAGGTGCATGGTGTGGGGGGGAATGTGCCAGGTTGCCAAAGGAGGGGGGAAAGTAAAAGTCGGATCAAGGAAGGGAACACAACTGCTTTATCAGCTGCAGGTGGTAAAAGGCAGACTTTGCAGTGGCTGCTACCTGGGCCTCCACCTTAAGAAGGCATCCAGGAGCACTCCCAAACTCCTAACCTCAGTCGCTGGCACCAGTGGTGCCCCTTGGAAAGTCGGAAGTGGGATCCCTAACCTTGGCCCACTCCGACTCAGGCACAGGACCTCCTTTTTCATCAGATTCAATGGGCTCAGTATAAGCCAACCTGGCAGGGCTGTCAACGCCAGGCCCAGATCTCCCGGACTAGAGTCTGACTGGCCGTTGGACAAGAGATAGAGCTGGGTGTCATCTGCGTACTGGTGACACCCCAGCCCATGCCTCTGGGCAAGGGGGCGCATATAGATGTTAAATAGCATCGGGGAGAGTACTGCTCCTTGTGGCATTCCGCAAACTAGCGGGTGCCTTCAGGGCAGCTGTTCCCCTAGTGCCACCCTTTGTCCCCAACCCTGAAGGGACAAGGAGAGCTGCAGTTTTGATGGAACTTTCCACCAACAATGTTGTTTTTGCATAACATTGGCAGTGGAAAGACACAAACCCCATACATGGCGGTGGATCTTGTGGAACCCTCCAAAACAGCTTTGCATTTCAAAAATGGGTTCTTGACTACCTGCCTAGAAAAAAAAATCCAGTCCTCACTGGGTGCTCCTCTACAGGTCTTCTGCTTATTTTTCATCCCCGCAGTCTTGCTGGTTCTCACAGCAGCACACACCCCTTGGAGAACTGGAGCTCTTTTACTAACTCGGCCAAAATCTCATTGATTTTCAATCGAAGCCTGTAATCAGTTTGGCTCATGCTGAGCTGCCTTTTCCCCAAAACTTACCTTCCAGTGGCTTTCCTGTAGGGTTCTCAGTCCCCTGCCAGAGGTGGGGGAACCTCCACTTCTGGGGGATGCTTCCCTGCCATCAGCCAGCCAGCTGGCCGGCGGGAGGCTTTGCACTTTGCACTTCTCTGGAACCTTAAGTCCTGTTGCCCTCATTCAGTCTCATGGCCCCAACCACAGAAAGTCACTTAAATCCATGCAAAAAGTTCTGCATTTTACTATCAAGTCCAAATATTTCATGCCAGGTGGAGGCAGAAGGAGTCTGTCCAGTGGCACCTCTAAGACCAACAAAGTTTTATTCAAGGTATGAGCTTGAAACCCCCAAAACAATACTGACCCTGAAGGGCTAAGAAAGACAGAGAAAGACAAATAAAAAGGGACAGAGAGAGTAATAAAGAGGGACAAGAGAGGGACAGAGAAAAGACAGAGAAAGAGGGACAGAAAAGAAAGAGAAAGAGGGACAGAGAGAGAGAAAAAGAGAAAGAGGGAACAGGAGCTAGGCAAACAGTCTACAGAATAGCTTGAGAACTCTGCAATCCAAGTTCTGGGTCTGCAGTAACTCCCCAAGAACGGCGGAACAATCCCTGGCCCTGTATCCCCAGGCAGAGGGAAAGACGCAAACAGGAATGAACCCGCTGCCTGAGCGCAGTGCCCACTGGAGAAAAAGAAATAAAAACTGCTGCTCTCTGCCTGCAGTCTGGATTTTCAGTGGGATCCCTCACTCAGGCCCAGAGTCCAAGCGTCTCCTCCTGGCAAGAAGGGATTTGGCTTGCGCTCGCATGGGGGGGGGGAATGAGGGTGTTTCTCCCATCTGCTCCAGGTAATCGGCCATGGTGAGTCTCTCTCCCGCTTGGCCAGTTTGGTGTAGTGGTTAAGTTGTTGTTCAGTCACACAGTCAAGTCCGACTCTTTGCGACCCCATGGACCAAATCACCCCAGGCCCTCCTGTCTTCCGCTGTCCTCTGACGTTTGCTCAATTTCATGTTCGTTGCATTGATGACACTGTCTAACCATCTCATCCTTTGCCGTCCCCTTCTTCTTTGACCTTCAATCTTTCCCAGCATCAGGGTCTTCTCCAGTGAGTGCTCCCTTCTCATTTGGTGGCCAAAGTATTTGAGCTTCAACTTCAGGATCTGGCCTTCCAGGGAACAGTCAGGGTTGATTTCTTTTGAATGATTTGATCTCCTTGCAGTACAAGGGACTCTCAAGAGTCTTCTCCAGCACCATAGTTCAAAAGAATCTATTCTTCGGCGCTCGGCCTTCCTTATAGTCCAACACTCACAGCCATATATTACTACTGGGAATACCATTGCTTTGACCATGCAGACTTTTGTTGGCAGGGTGATGTCTCTGCTTTTTATCATGCTATTTAGGTTTGCCATTGCTTTCCTCCCAAGGAGCAGGTATCTTTTAATTTCATGGCTGCAGTCACCATCTGTAGTGATCTGGGATCCCAGGAACGTGAAGTCTTGTTACTACTTCTATGACTTCCCCTTCTATTTGCCAAGGAGTGGTGGGGCCGGATGCCATGATCTTAGTTTTTTTGATGTTGAGCTTCAAGCCCACTTTTGCGCTCTCCTCTTTCATCATTTGAAATTGAGCAAACTTCAGCGGACAGTGGAAGCCAGGAGGGCCTGGCGTAATCTGGTCCATGGGGTCGCGAAGAGTCGGACTCGACCGTGCGACTGAACAACAACTTTCATCCTGAGCAAGAGGCTCTTGAGGTCCTCTTCACTTTCTGCCATCAGAGTGGTATCGTCTGCATATCTGAGATTATTGATCTTTTCCCCAGCAATCTTAACTCCAGTTTGTGATTCATCCAGGCCAGCATTTCACATGATGTACTCTGCATATAAATTAAATAAGCAAGGTGGCAATATACATCCTTGTCGTACTCCTTTTCCTATGCTAAACCAATCAGTTGTTCCATATCCGGTTCTAACTGTAGCTTCTTGACCCTTATACAGGTTTCTCAGGAGACATGTGAGGTGGTCTGGTACTCCCATCTCTTTAAGAACCTGCCATAGTTTATTGTGATCCACACAATCAAAGGCTTTAGTTAAGTGGTTAAGTGCGTGGGCTCTAATCTGGGAGAACTTGGTTTGATTCCCCACTCCTCCACTTGCACCTGCTGATGTGACCTTGGGTCAGTCACAAGTTCTGGCACAGCTGTTCTTGAAAAAGAGCAGTTTCTGTCAGAGTTCTCTCAGCCCCACCTACCTCATAGGGTGTCTGTTGTGGGGAGGAGAAGGGAAAGGAGTTTGTAAGCCGCTCTGAGACTCCATTGGGTAGTGAAGGGTGGGGTATAAATCCAATCTCCTCTTCTTCTTTTTCTTGGCTTGATGCAGTGACCTGACACCTGGAGGGACAAAACAAAAAACGGGGGTGGGGGGTGGAGGTGGAGGAGAGGAATGGCATGCTCTGCTCCTCTGTGTCTCCGTCCCCGTCCCCCCGCTGCCCTGCTCCAACCGGCGCCAAGATTTTGCTGAGCTGAGCTTAGGCTTTGCTTGGCTTTCTGGGCAGGCAGCCAGCCAGCAGCACCGAGGCTCTTGAAATTTCTGGTGGCCAGCACCCAACCGGTTGGCAGCCCCAGGCAGCTGGCTGACTAGCTGGCACGAGGCAACATGAAAGGGAACCATGCCCTCCCAGTTGTTTTAGAGGAGGAGGAGCCCACGGACTAGCAAGAGAGTGTGGCTCCATGCCCAAGGAAGACCAGAGCTCAGTTGGGGGACGCCGGTTGGAGAAGCTGGGGGGCTGCACAGGCAAGCTCCGAGCCTAGCTTCTCAGGGCACAAGGGAGCTGGTGCTCTGCACGTGCTCAGAGCCTCCTCTCATTGCAGTCTCCCGGAGATGAGCTTTGGCTTTGCAAACCGGGGTTGAAGTTCGATCGGCGGGTGGGGCCTCAAGGATCGCAGGGAGGCTTGCAGACCAGGAACCTAGCATATGCTCAGAGGTCACCTTGTTCCTGAAAGTGGGTTCTGCGGTCGAGAGCTGCGAAGAAGCAAGCCCCCACCCACCCACCTACCTCTGCCCCCACCCCACCCTGCTTCTCCTGCACTCAGATCCAGCCGGGAGGCTTCTCCTGTCCTGCGGCCATTGGGGTGTGGTGGACGCGCAGCCTGGGGCCCCCATGTGGGGCTGCATTCCCAGAAAAAGGCCAGTAGATCTTGGGCGGCTGCAGCAGTGGTGGTTCCGAGTCCCTTTCAGCCTCGCACCACCCAGCCAGAACAGGCAGGGGAGCTCTTCAAATACTCTGGCCACTGCTAGAGGAGGAGAGCGGGGCTGCCCTGGGAGAGTCAGCCCCCTGTGCTGAGCTGAAAAGCTCTGTGCTCGGGGGGTGAAAAGTACTGAGACTGATGCATGTGGGTTTCAGCTCAGACCTTTAGTTAGTGATTTCAGCAAGTTAAAAGTGATTTCAGTAAGTTAAAAGTTAGTGATTTCAGCAAGTTAAAAGCTCGCAGGCTGCTTTTTATGGCCCTTAACAAACACACCCCACTACACACACCTGTACCCATGACAGGCTATATACAAGAGTTGCAATCTTATAGGTCTTTTTGCTAGGACCCCTACAAGCCTGTTGGCTCTATTGTCTTTGGTAGTGAAGCTTCGCTGTGCTGTCCCGCCATGTGGCCGCCGGACCACGTTTGCGGTTCCAGTGAGTACACAACACCCCTCCCCCCTTAGTTCAGAACACGTCTGACAAACATAGTCCCTCAAGCTGACCCAGCTGAGCTCTGAGAAGGAGCAAGGTGTTAGAGCTGCTAGAGGGGTGAGTGTTTTTTTTATTTATTTACTTTCAGCTGAGGTGCTTTAGCTGAGAAGGTACTGTGTGGGGGACTGTATTTGGGAGTGTGTCGGTGAGTTGTAGCAGACTCCTGGCTGCTGGAGTTAGGGTGTGAAAGAGTCATTGTTTGCCTGTAATTAAGTGCCTGGATGAATTTGAATAGCTGCTGGCCACACCCTCTCCTGGGGGACACTTCTATTTAAGGCAGGAAGCTTGCAAGAGGCAAGAGACTCTGGCACGAGCCAAAGGGTGAGGCTCTTTGCCTGTGGCTCTTAGCCTAGGGACTCTTAGCCTATGGGCTCTGTAAGACGCCCAGGAAGAGCCAGAAAGCCAGGGACCTAGGCTCCTTGGGTTCCCAGTAAGGTAAGTAGACTTCTACAACAGGAACCATATAAATACAAAGGGGGGTTATATAAAAGTATTTGTTTAAAAACAATTATGAAGCCAGAATGCCAGCAGGAGGTTGGGGGCTATCCAGTGTTTTGCATGGAGTGTCACATGTATGACTATCTGCCCACTGGTCAGAAGTCTTGGGTGTGTGCTCGGTGCAAGGAGCTCCTCAGGGAATGAGTTTGCTCCCTTGAGGCCAAGGTGGCTGACCTGGAGAAGCAGAGACAGTCAGTTAGGTGCACGGAGAAGACTCTCGGGAACTTGTTAGCTATGTCCCACTCTGGATCTGGCAGCCCAGCTGCTGCCAGGGAGCATGAGGGTCAAGGGGAAACGGGGCACCATGCTGAGGATAAGGGGTATGTGCCCTCAGAAGGGACCTCTTCTTCAGCTGGTGAACGGGTATCCTTTCGTACCAAGGAACCGTCCCTGGGAAGGATGGGAGGGGGGCTCTTGGTAGTTGGTGATTCGATTCTTAGGCAGGTAGACAGCTGGGTGGCAAACCCGCGTACTGACCGTATGGTGACTTGCCTGCCTGGTGCGAAGGTAGCAGACATTACACATGTTTTAGATAGGCTGGTAGATAGTGCTGGGGAGGAGCCAGTGGCTGTGGTGCATGTCGGCACTAATGATGTGGGGAAATGCAGTCGTGAGGTCCTGGAGGAGAAATTTAGGCTGTTGGGCAGGAAACTCAAGGCCAGGACCTCCAAGGTAGCCTTCTCAGAAGCTAACTACCTGTTCCACGCGCAGGGCTGGGGAGACAGGCACAGATCAGGAATCTCAATGTGTGGATGAGACGATGGTGTAGGGGGGAAGGGTTCAAGTTTGTTAGGCACCGGGATGCTTTTTGGGACAAGATGGAGCTGTACAAAAAGGACGGTCTCCACTTGTCCCAAGAAGGAACCAGGCTGCTGGCACTCAAAATCAAAAAGGTGGCAGAGCAGTTTTTAAACTAAATAATGGGGGAAAGCCGACAGGAGATGAACAGTCTCTGGTTCGGGATGGCTCATCTCAAAGAGATGAAGGGGTAGCTATTACTTTTGTACAAGGAAATGAATTAAAATTGTCCACTGAGACTGTGGCTAACAAAAGGGACTGCCTGGCAAGGTCTCGAGGCAGCAAGAGGAAGGTTGTGGGCTTAACAAGCATGGGAAACTATAAGTGTTTATACACAAATGCTAGAAGTCTCCAAGGTAAAATCGGGGAGTTGGAATGCTTGGTGTTGGGGGGGGGGAATAGACATTGTGGGTATTTCAGAAACTTGGTGGGATGACGAAAATCAGTGGGATATAGGGATTCCTGGTTATAAATTATATTGGAAGGATAGAGGGGAAAAGGTTGGAGGTGGGGTGGCTCTGTATGTCAGAGAGGGTATACAGTCCAGTAAGATTGAGAGGGTAAGAGAATTGGATTCACTTCTGGAAATGCCATGGGTTGAAATAGTGAGTCCAAAAGGAGGCTTAACAGTGGGAGTTTGTTATCGCCCACCAGATCAAAAGAGAGAGGAGGATTATAAAATGATGAATGAATTAAAGATAGCGGCTAGACGAAATAACTGTGTCGTAATAGGCAACTTTAACTACCCACACATTGATTGGGTCAATATGAGTTCTAGTCGGGAAAAAGAGATTGAGTTTTTAGACACTCTCAATGACTGTCCACAGAACAGATGGTCACAGATCCTACCAGGGGAGAGGCGATCCTGGATTTGGTCCTAAGTAACACCCAAGACCTGGTGAGAGATGTAGAAGTGATTGCACCTCTTGGGAACAGTGACCATAATACCATTGAGTTTAACATTTGTAGAGATAGGGAGTTGCCCAAAAAGACTGACGCAATCACTTTTAACTTTAAAAGGGGTAACTTCTCTGGTATGAGGGGACATGTGAGGAAGAAATTGAAAGGAAGAGTGGAGAAGGTCAAAACCATTGGGGAAGCTTGGAGACTATTTAAAAATACAATCCTAGAAGCTCAGAAAAAATATATACCGCAGGTTAGGAAAGGCACAAATAGGCATAGAAAAAAGCCTGCATGGTTAACAAATAAAGTAATGGCAACTGTAAAAGATAAGAAGGATTCCTTTAAGCGGTGGAAAGCTAGTCTCAGTGAGGTTGATAAAAGGGAACACAGACTATGGCAAATAAAATGTAAGTCTGTGATCAGGCAAGCAAAAAGGGAATATGAGGAGCATATCACAAAAAAACATAAAGGCCAACAATAAAACTTTCTTCAAATACATTAGAAGTAGGAAGCCAGCCAGGGAGGCAGTGGGGCCCTTGGATGACTAAGGGGTAAAAGGAGTAGTGAAGGATGACAGGGGAAATGGCTGAGAAGCTGAATGCATTTTTTGCCTCTGTCTTCACTGTGGAAGAGGAGAAGTGCTTGCCCACTCCAGAAGCACCGATTTCGGGAGGGGATTTGTAAGACCTGAATCAGATTGCGGTGACAAGAGAGGAAGTCCTACGACTGATGGACAATTTAAAAACTAATAAATCACCAGGCCTGGATGGCATTCATCCGAGAGTTCTTAAAGAACTCAAATGTGAACTTGTGGATCTCCTTACAAAAATATGTAATCTTTCTTTAAAATCTGCCTCCATTCCTGAGGACTGGAAGGTAGCTAATGTCACTCCCATCTTTAAAAAGGGCTCCAGGGGAGATCCAGGAAATTACAGGCCAGTCAGTCTGACATCGATACCAGATAAGTTGGTAGAAACTGTTATTAAGGAAAGAATTAGTAGGCACATTGATGAACAAAAATTACTGAGGCAGACTCAGCATGGGTTCTGTAAGGGAAGATCTTGTCTCACTAACCTGTTAGTGTTTTTTGAGGGAGTGAACAAACATGTGGACAAGGGGGACCCAATAGATATTATTTACCTTGACTTCCAGAAAGCTTTTGATACAGTTCCTCATCAAAGGTTCCTAAGTAAGCTCAATAGTCATGGGATAAAAGGACAAGTCCTCTTGTGGATCAAAAACTGGCTTATAAATAGGAAACAGAGAGTGAGTATAAATGGGAAACTTTCTCAGTGGAGGGTGGTAAGCAGTGGGGTACCACAGGGATTAGTACTCGGTCCGATGCTTTTTAATTTGTTTATTAACGATTTGGAATTGGGAGTAAGCAGTGAAGTGGCTAAATTTGCAGATGACACGAAGTTGTTCAGGGTGGTGAAAACCAGGGAGGAGTGTGAGGCACTCCAAAGGGATCTGTCGAGGATGGGTGAGTGGGCGTCAACGTGGCAAGTGGGGTTCAATGTGGCCAAGTGCAAAGTGATGCACATTGGAGCCAAAAATCCTAAATATAAATACACGTTGATGGGGTCTGAACTGGCAGAGACTGACCAAGAGAGAGATCTTGGAGTCATAGTAGATAACTCAATGAAAATGTCTAGACAGTGTGTAACTGCAATAAAGAAGGCCAACGCTATGCTGGGGATTATAAGGAAGGGAATTGAAAACAAATCAGCCAGTATCATCATGCCCCTGTATAAATCATTGGTGCGACCTCATTTGGAATACTGTGTACAGTTCTGGTCGCCACATCTCAAAAAGGATATTATAGCATTGGAAAAAGTACAGAGAAGGGCAACTATAATGATAAAAGGGTTGAAACACTTTCCCTATGAAGAAAGGTTAAAACGCTTGGGGCTCTTTAGCTTGGAGAAACGATGGCTGAGGGGTGACATGATCGAGGTTTATAAGATTATGAATGAGATTGAGCAGGTTGAGAAAGAAGTACTTTTCTCCCTTTCTCACAATACAAGAACTCGTGGGCACTCTACGAAATTGCTGAGCAGTCGGGTTAGAATGGATAAAAAGAAGTACTTCTTCACCCAAAGAGTGATTAACATATGGAATTCACTGCCACAGGAGGTGGTGGCAGTTACAAGTATGGACAGTTTCAAGAGGGTATTAGATAAACATATGGAGCAGAAGTCCATCAGTGGCTATTAGCCACAAGGTATAGATAGGAACTGTCAGTCTGGGGCAGGTGATGCACTCTATTCTTGGTGCTGGGGGGGGCAGCAGTGGGAGGGCTTCTAGTGTCCTGGCCCCACTGCTGGACCTCCTGATGGCACCTGGTATTCTTGGCCGCTGTGTGACAGAGTGCTGGACTAGATGGGCCATTGGCTTCTTTTATGCTCTTATGTTCTTAACTCTAAATGGTATAAATATAGATCATTAATGTAGAGTCCCTAGCTAACTGTGATGAGTCTCAATTATTTTGTATTATTTGTCAAAGAATCTGGGACATTAAAAGTCAGACTATTGCAGTGGAAATTAACCTGATCTGTTCTCCTTGCTTGCGTACACACTTACATGTTGGTACACCGCCCTGTAATTTATATATGTTAGAGTGATTTATGTTCTTCTACCTTTTGGAAAGCTTAATAAAGGATATCTAAAATAAAAAAAATGTTTCTTCCATGTGGGTTCTTAGCTCCTGTTGAAGATGGCAACTGAAACTGAAACTTTCCCCATACACTGAGCGTTCAAAGAGTTTCTCCCTTGTGTGGGTTATCACGATGTTGTTCAAGATTATCACTCAGCTTTAACCTCTTTCCACACTCAGAGCATTCAAATGGCTTTTCCCTGTGTAGGTTCTTTTATGTAGTTGGACTACCACTGTTACTGAATCTCCTTCCACACTCTGAGCATTCAAAAGGATTCCTGCCTGTGTGGATTCGTTGATGCTGCTGAAGATGGCCACTCTGACTGAATATCTTTCTTTTTAAAAAATGATTTTCTATTTTTAAAGAGAAACAAGACATAAAATGAGGGCATCTGATATTTGTACATTATCTTGATGACACAACTCATACCTAGTTATATCTTATATCTGTTCCACCTTGTATCATTATAAAAGTCTCTTGCAGATATATAAAACTTATCTTTTAAATATCCTTTTATTGTTTTATATGTCTGTGAATCTTCATTTGTTATACGTTTCAAATCACTTCTAAAACCTTGTCCAAGTATTTTCAAAAATTGTCTCTGGTTGTCCTTTCAGAGTTAGGGTCAATTTGTCCATCTCAGCTATTTCCAAAATTTTACTAAGCAGTTCTTCTCTCAAGGGTGTTTCCTTTCTTCTCCAATACTTAGCATATAAAATTCTCGCTGTTGTAATTACATGTAAAATAAGATATGTATCTTGTTTTTTACAGTTTTCTGGTACAATATTCAATAAAAATAATTCTGGTTCAAAAGGTACAGTGTTTTTTAACATTTTTTTTGTAAAATTTCATGAATCCCACACCAGTACTTTCTTGCTCTCTCACATAATCACCACATATGATAAAAGGATCCAACCTTATTTTCACATTTCCAACATACATTTGATGAGTTAGGATAACACTTTGCCAATTGCTCTGGAGTGATATACCATCCATAAAAGATTTTATACATATTTTCTTTATATGAAATTGCTTTAGTAATTCTTACATTTTGTTTCTAGACCTGAGACTATTTATCTAGTTCAATATTGTTACCCAAATTTTGGCCTCATTTTACCATAACATTTTTAACGACTTCATTTTGAGTCTTAATCTCTAACAGTATTACAAAAAATTCCTTAATCAAGTTATCTTTGGAGTACATCAATTATCTATATATCTAATAGCCAAGGTGCCCCCTGCGTGTGGATATCTAAATCTGCACATCGGGGGCACCTAGGGGGCAAACAGATTTTCCTGCACATTTGGGGTAATCCCCAGAAGTGCAGAAAAATCTGAAATCTATAGAAAACTATAGGGGGGATATTTAAATCCCCCCAAAAGAGCGTTCCCTGTGCGTGCGCAGGGAATGCTCTGATAACTGCCTCACCATCGCCAGGGAGGGGGAGGGGGTGGGAGGGAGAAAGCTTGGTGGGCTGGCCAGGCCTTGCCATTGCCACCATCAGGGGGAGGGAGAAAGCTTGGCAGGCCAGCCAGGCCTTGCCACCACTGCCGGCTCACCCACTAGGCGAGCTAGGCGCTCGCCTAGGGCGCTGGGGTCCACAGGGGCGCCAAAGCGCCCCCGCCCCGCCCCCCGTGAAGCCGGCTCTGGGGCTGGGAAGGGGCAGCCGTTCAAACGGCCACCCGTTCCCTAGCTTTCCTGAGCACGCCGCTAGTGCGGCATGCTCAGGAAAGCCGGGGCTCCACCCCCCCCGGTCTCCAGGCCCCACCGGGAGATTGGCATCCCTGTGGGGTGAGCGCCCCAGGCTGTCTTGCCTAGGGCGACCAGACACCTGGGGCCGGCCCTGCTTGCCACCGCCACTGCTGGACGGGGAGGGAGAAAGTTTGGCAGGCCGGCCAGGCCTCACTGCCACCACCACCAACAGAGGGAGGGGGGAGGGAGAAAGTTTGGCGGGCTGGCCAGGCCTCACTGCCACCACCACCGCCACCACCAGGGGGAGGGGGGAGGGAGAAAGCTTTGCAGGCCAGCCAGGCCTCACTGCCACCGGGGGGGGGGAGGGAGAAAGCTCAGCAGGCCGGTCAGGTCTCGCCACCGCCACCAGGGGGAGGGAGAAAACTTGGTGGGCCAGCCAGGCCTCGCTGCCACCGCTGCTAGGGGAGGGGGGAGGGAGAAAACTTGGTGGGCTGAGCTCAAGCCTTGCTACTGGTGCTGGGTGGAGGAGGGAGAAAGTTTAGTTGGGCATGGCCTCACAGTTGGTGCCGGGGGGGAAGGGAGAAGGCTCACTTGTGGCTGCTTCCTTCTCCTGTGGAGCTTCTTCCCTTTCTTGTCTTATCTATTTCCATTATTTTTTCATAAAAACCTGTTGGCTTATCTGTAGTATATCTTGACTCCAGTTGGATTTTTTCCCACCATCTAAGTGTTTCTATTGACTTTAATTTATTCTTATTATCTAGTAAATCTTCATATCTGCACAACGCATCTCTTTGAAATAAACTAGGATTTGTAAATATTTCTAACGGTGCCATCCGTTTTGGTATTTTGGTATAAAGGTTGGTTTTAATTTCTTCCTAAACCTTTAATAGAGAAGACCTGATAAGATGTTGTTTAAAGTATTTGTGCGTGTTTGCCTTCCCATACCATAGAAAAACATGCCACCCTAACAATAAGTCATGTCCTTCTAGTTTCAGTAGTCTTGTATTTTCCAGGGTAATCCATTCTCTCACCCATGTCAGGGTTGCTGCTCTATAGTACAAAAGCCAACCTCATACAGCAAATCCAGCTCTCTCCTTAGCATCTTGTAATGCCTTGAGTTTGATTCTTGGATTCATATTCTTATCTATCAAGTTCTTTGAAATAATTCTGTTTTTGTAAAATAGGAATTGTTTGAAATAAAAAAAATCTTTCCACACTTTAAGCATTTAAAAGCTTTCTCCCCTGTGTGGGTTTTTTGGTGCAGCTGAAGATGGCCACTCTGACTGAATTCCTTTCCATACTCTGAGCATTCAAAGGATTTCTCCCATGTGGGTTCTCTGATGCTGTTGAACATTGCCACTCCACCTAAATCTCTTTCCACACACTGGGCATTCAAAAGGTTTCTCCCCTGTGTGGGTTCTTTGATGCAGTCGAAGAGTGCGACTGTGACTGAATCTCTTTCCACACACTGAGCATGCTGGAGAACTATGGGAATGTGGCCTTTCTGGGTAAGGGACTGCCATAGATGCCAAAGATGCAAATTGCTGTCATTGGGATGAGGCATGAATCAGAATATGGAATAACAACACACCATTTTGAGGCCTGTCCTGATACACGGGGATGGGCTGTGGCTCACTTGCAGAGCATCTGCTTGGCACGCAGAAGGTCCCAGGTTCAATCCCCAGCATCTCCAGTTAAAAAGGATCAGATAGGAGGTGGTGTGAAAGATCTCTGCCTGAGACCCTGGAGAGCCACTGCTGAACTGAGTAGATAACTCTGACTTCAGTGGACTAAGGGTTTGATTCAGTATAAGGCAGCTTTATGTTTTCATGTGGGTGTGTACTTGCACAAGGGCAACTGAGGCCAGTGTTGTGACCATCACCCAAGCCAGAGAAGGTGTCCTGGCCTGAGGCAAAGGAGATGAGAAGCCCTCAGGACCCTGGCATGGGCCAGATCCTCATTTCTCTGTTGCCAACTTTTACGACACACCATTCCCCCTGGATGATCAATACTCCCTCTAAGCTGTGGAGTCTTGTGAGCAAAAATTCTACTGTGTGAGCTACTGGCATTAAAGTTGTGAGCAAGCAATTTGGCTGCTGCATAAATTAGTTTGCTCTGGAGCCCTCCTTCCTGAGCTAAGACAAAAATGTGTGAGCTGGAGGCTAAAAAACTGTGAGCTAACTCACACTAACTCAGCTTAGAGGGAACACAGGATGGGATTGCAAACATCTGCCCTGCCTGTGATCTGGAAATGATTCTGTCAAAAAATTGAAGCCTGGTCTCCCTGGGTCGCTAGTCTTTTTACTTGAGCAGCACCCAGTTCAGTGGGTTCACGAGGAAAGCGCAGACAAATAAAGCAGGCCATTTTAAAATATAAATAAAGGTTTATTAAGGATTTTAAAATAAGACATCCATAAATAGTACAGTTTCTGCAGTTCAGCAACAGAAAAACAAGATAAGGTATCTGTTCTAACTAATACATGAAATGCTTGGTATTAAATGGCACATCTTGTTGCAGTTATAAGTATTCCAGCTGTAGCCAGAGTTACTCTACATAAAACTATTCATCGTGATGAAGCACGAAAGTATCAAGGCGTACTAGCATGGCATGAGCATAAGGTTAGGCTGGCTTCCCTCTGGTCTATCGATACGCTTCTTATAATTTCTGTCTCTCTGGGGTCAGGTGGTCCTAACGAACCAATCTAGCATCCTTCTTGACAGAATTTTCCACAGGCTGTCAGCACCCTCCTAATCCTCCTTCCCTCCTAGTTACATAACTGGATGCAGGTTCTCATGATTAACCATTGACTACATTCTGGAGTCTGGACATGAAAAAGATAAGGATGTTAGCTGCGGGGAGACTGAAGTCATGAACACCTGCAAGTTGGACCAGACCACCCTTGGGGGGAACTAGGGTGCTTTGCCTCACAGATTCATTCTGCTTATACTGGTTGGGATTGTGGGCTTTGATTCGTGACCATGGTTTCATCCTTCCAGAAGAATTTTAATTCTGGAATTTCTTTCCCTCCCCATGTAAGAATGATTACTTTCTCTGTCTTTCTCTGTCTTTTTCTCTTTCTCTGCAAAATAAGCCAGAAGTATAAGAGAGACTATGGTGGAGACAGACAATGGCCTTGCATCCAAAGAGAGGCTGGGGAGTTCCTCTGGAGGATCCCAAGAGTGTATTTCCTTCCCAAATGTGCTGGCTGAGAGTGAGTATTCTTCCTGGTTATGTCAAGGGAGCAGGCAAGGAATAGCCATGGGGAATCTCTGATTCACTTCAGAGCAATACTTGGTTTGGTACAATCATACTGCATGCTGGGTAAGGAGGGAGGGAGGCTTTCTGGGGGCCTGAAATGTGCTCAGAAACTCCTTCTAGGCTCAGCTGTGGCTCTTGAGGGGGTGAGGTATCCTTAAATACTAGATATTCTGGGAAAAGGTGGAGAGGTAGTAAAGATCAGCCCAGCTGGACAAGGCCAAAGGGCCTTTAATTCTTTCCTACTCAGCCTTTGGGCCTTACCAGTCCTTCAAGGTACTAACAGAGTCTCTCTGTTTATACCAGCAGACAATGATCAGAGGAATGAGGAGGCTAAGAAACTTCATCAGCACGTACCAGATAGAGTTAAAAATGAATACCTGAATGGAAATGTCAGGAATCGAGGCAGACCTAAGAGGAAAAAAGGGAGTCGAATGGTTGAGAAGCGAGATGGGAAAAAGCGTAATGTACGTTTTCCAAAGCACAGGATAACGAAGGCTAGTGAATCCATTCAGTGTGGAAAGTACTTCAGAAATAGATCACACCTCCTCGTGTACCAAAGAACCCACACAGGCGACAAACCTATAGAATGCTCAGAGTGTGGAAAGAGATTCAGTATGAGGAGGAATCTTCAACGGCATCAGAGAATCCACACAGAGGAGAAACATTTTGATTGTCCAGTATGTGGAAAGAGATTCAGTGAGAGGGGGAATCTTCAGAAGCATCTGAAAAACCTCACAGGGGAGAAACCTTTCCAATGTTCAGTGTGTGGAAAGAGATTCAGGCAGAGTGGCTATCTCCAGCAGCACCAAAGAACCCACACAGGGGAGAAACCTTTTGAATGCTCAGTGTGTGGGAAAAAATTCAGTATGAGGGGGAATCTACAACGACATCAGAGAACCCACACAGAAGAGAAACCTTTTGTTTGTTCAGTGTGCGGAAAGCGATTCAGTCACAGTGGCACTCTTCAACTTCACCAAACAACCCACACAGGGGAGAAACCTTTTGAATGCTCAGTGTGCGGAAAGAGGTTCAGTCGGAGTGACCATCTTCAACAGCATCACAGAACCCACACAGGGGAGAAACCTTTTGAATGCTCAGAGTGTGGAAAACGATTCAGTCACAGTGGCACTCTTCAGCTGCACCAAAGAACCCACACAGGGGAGAAACCTTTTCAGTGCTTGGTGTGTGGAAAGAGATTCAGTCGGAGTGGCCATCTTCAACAGCATCAGAGAACCCACACAGGGGAGAAACCTTTTGAATGCTCAGAGTGTGGAAAGAGTTTCAGTCACAGTGGCACCCTTCAACTGCACCAAAGAACCCACACAGGGGAGAAACGTTTTGAGTGCTCAGTGTGTGGGAAGCGATTCAGTCAGAGTGGCCATCTTCAACGGCACCAAAGAACCCACACAGGTGAGAAACCTTTTGAATGCTCAGTGTGTGGAAAGAGATTCAACAACAGTCGCACTCTTCAGCAGCACCAAAGAACCCACACAGGGGAGAAACCTTTTGAATGTTCAGAGTGTGGGAAAAGATTCAGTCAGAGTGGCCATCTCCAGCTGCACCAAAGAACCCACACTGGGGAGAAACCTTTTGAATGCTTAGAATGTGGAAAGAGATTCAGTCATAGTGGCAGTCTTCAACTGCACCAAACAACCCACACAGGGGAGAAATCATTTGAATGCTCAGTGTGTGGAAAGAGATTCAGTCAGAGTGGCAATCTTCAACTCCATCAAAGAATCCACACGGGGGAGAAACCTTTTGAATGCTCAGAGTGTGGAAAGAGATTCAGTCAGAGTGGCACTCTTCAGTTGCATCGAACAACCCACACAGGGGAGAAACCTTTTGAATGCTCCATGTGTGGAAAGAGATTCACTCAGAATGGCCATCTTCAGCAGCATCAAAGAACCCACACAGGGGAGAAACCTTTTGAATGCTCAGTGTGTGGAAAGAGGTTCAGTTGGAGTGGCCGTCTTCAACTGCATCGAAGGACCCATACAGGGGAGAAACCTTTTGAATGCTTGATGTGTGGAAAGACATTCAGCCGGAGTGGCCATCTTCAACGGCATCAGAGAACCCACACAGGGGAGAAACCTTTTGAATGCTCAGAGTGTGGAAAGAAATTCAGTACGAGTGGCAATCTTCAACGGCATCAGAGAACCCACACACGGGAGAAACCTTTTGAATGCTCAATGTGTGGAAAGAAACTCAGTAACACTCATAGTCTTCAGCTGCACCAAAGAACCCACACAGGGAAAAGCCTTTGAATGCTCTGAGTGTAGAAAGAGATTAAGGTTGAGTGGCAATCTTCAACAGCATCTGAAAACCCACAAAACCTTTTGAATACTCTTTGTGTGGGTAGAGATTCAGTTTGAATTGCCATCTTTAACAGGACCTAAGAACCCACATGGACGAAAAAAATTTTTGGATGCAGACAGGTGTCCATCTCAGTTGGCCTCCCTGCTCTAGTTCTCAACGCATTGAAAGGGCCCATTGGATTCCACATTGTGGCCCTAACAGATTTATATGAAATTGTTTTTACCCATGTGATGTTATTGTTTATTATTTTTAAAGTTTTTAATGTATTTTACTGTAATGAGTCTTGAATTCGATTTATTGTGATATACCCTGACCCGGCTTGGGGATGGTGGAATAAAAATGTCTAAATAAATAAATAAATTTTCAATATCCTTTATTAAACATTCTAAAAGTATACAAGAACATAAATCAGAATGACATATATAAATTATATTAGTAACTTAAAGTAATACGAACATATACAGATATAATTAAGTAACTAGAAAAGGGAAGCTTTTAGCCAACAAAATAACTATTTAAAAGAAACATTGCATAATAATGTAATATAAGAAACACAGTAAGTTAAACAGTTGTCAACGTATCGTAATATAATGGATTGGCAAAATAACTTTGGGAGATAGTGTTATCTGCAGTATATTCTAAGAAAAGGAACCATGTATTCAGCATGTTGGAAAGCCTAAGTATGGGTCTGAAAGAGATATTAAGTCAACAGTTTTGTTCAGCAGAAATATTTTCCACATTTTCAAAAACCAATCTTCAATCATTGGCAAGGTGGACTTTTTCCAATACAAAGCTATTATCCATTTGACCTCTATAAGTAGTATCAATATAAGTCCTGTCAGTTCTTTGGAATTACTAAAGTGTCCCATAGATCAAGAAAGATCAGTTTAGGCTTATTAGGAATCTGATAACCGGTGATTAACTCAATTTGACATAAAACTTTCCCCCAAAATTGTGTGACCAAAGGGCGTGTCCACCAACAATGTATTGTAGCCCCTATCTCTTCATAACTTTTCCAACACTTAGGGGAAATTAGTCTATCCTATGTAACCACAAAGGGATGGTATACCAACATGTCATAATTTTGTACGCAAGCAATTGTATTCTAAGAGATATGGATCCATATGTAGGAGATTTCCATATTTTTTCCAATTGGGAATCATTAATATAGACTTTACAATCCCATCTTGCTGTTGTTGTTGAAGACAATCCCATGCTATTTGATATCATAGAGGCTTCTCAGTAGTGAGTTGCATTAACAAGGTATATGTCTTTGAAAGAAGTTCTTTCTGACCAGGCAAATAATTAAACATCAGACATTCAAGTTCAGTAAGTGGTCTTTTGAGTTTGTTTCATATATTTGATTTGGTGTATGGATTTCTTTTCCTGCTTCTGTTTTTAACACATTATACCATCATGTGAAATATTCATGAATCTAGTAAGAGCCAACCTTCTTGGACAAAAAAGAACTACCATTGCTGGGAGGAAACCAGGGTTGATCTAAAAAACTTGAGATGATAGAGGGATGAGGAGCAAGGAGATTCTGATATTTATCTCAAGTTTTTAGCAAGGAAACCAAGAAGTCACTATGCATAATATCTTTTGGACACACCCTGGACTTACACCAAAGTATACTATGATTTATTTTAGGATAAATGGAGCTTTCTTCTATTGATTTCCAACCAGTCTGATATGTATGATTATAAACTTTAGGTAAAAAGGATAAGATTGGTACCTTATGGTATTTTAGTAAGTCAGAGTAGGCTAAGCCACCCTTATTGAGTGGATGCTGGTGGTTATTGAAATTTACTCTGTGGCAACTGTTGTGCCATATAAAGAAGTTTAGAGACCACTGCCATTTAATAAGCCATTCCTTATTGAGTTGAATAGGCAGAGCTCTAAGAAAAAATAATTTTGGCAGGACAAAAGTTTTAATTATGTTAATTCTTTCAATCCATGACAAAGGTAGATCTTTCCAATGTGTAATAGTATTAGCTATCAACGTACTCATTTCTGAATAATTGTGTTTAAATAAGCCGTGAAGATTCAAGGGTATCTTCAAGCCTAGAGAATTCCAGCCGGTTTTGACCCACTGGTAATTACAGTTACCCTTAATATAGGAAATTTGATCTTGTGTTAAGATCAATGGATATATTAGGGATTTATCCTGATTAACTCTCAGTCCTGAACATTTTCCAATCTGGTCAATGTTGGGTGATATTTATTTATTTATTTGATTTTTATCTCGAGGCTGGGTTAGTTATATAGATAACTAAGTCATACACAAGGAGCTGCGGTGGCTCAAGTGGTTAAGACGCTGAACTGCAGGCTGTGGAAGGTCGGTAGTTCAGCAGTTCAAGACCCGAGAGTGCTGCATGACGGAGTGAGCTCCCGTCTCTAGTTCCAGCTCCTGCCAACCTAGCAGTTCGAAAGCAAGAAATTGCAAGTAGATCAATAGGTACCACTTCGGTGGGAAGGTAACAGCGTTCAGTGCACTTTGGTGTTTAGTCATGCCGGCCACATGACCACGGAAACGTCTTCGGACAGCGCTGGCTCTTCGGCTTTGAAACGGAGATGAGCACCGCAACCCTAGAGTCGGATTCGACTGGCTTTCGAACAAGGGAACCTTTACCTTTACCTAAGTCATACACAAAGAGACTTAAGTTGATTTGCTTATTTTTCACAGGGATACCCTGAATTAAAGGACACCTCATTTGCTAGGCTAGTTGAAGCATCATAGTATATACATGGCCTCCTTGCATTAACCGACATTCCTGACAATGTCCCTGTTTACCTGGCAACAGACTGGCATTCCAATAAAGCGTAACCTTTGAACGAAGTGTGTGTGGACCTGCTTGCTGTTGACCCTGACACCAGGGAGGTGCGCTACAAGAAGAAAACCTTCAGATCTGTCAGGACTCAGGAGCAAACACAAGATAAAAGAGGTGATGGGCCCACTGTTGGGTGAAAATGGACAAACTCTAGCAGAGGACAGAGAGAAAGCAGGAAGGCTTAATGCCAATTTTGCTTCCGTATTTTTCCCTGAAGAAGAGAACAGGTTCATCTAGAGATGGTAGGAGGCAAGGCACGGCGTCCAGGCTGCTGGTTGAGATGGACAGAGAGCTAGTTGAGAAGTACCTGGCTGCATTGAATGAGTACAATCCCCCGGGCCAGATAGTGCCCAAGAGTGCTCAAAGAACTTTCTAGAGAGCCTGCAGAGTCTTTGTCCATCATCTTCCAGACCTCTTGGAGGATGGGAGACTGGAGGAGGGTGGATGTTATTCCAATTTTTTTAAAAGGGAGGAGAGATGACCCAGGAAACTATGGGCCAGTCAGTCTGACCTCTGTCCCAGGGAAGATAACTGAAGCAGATTTTAAAGGGATCGATCTGCAAGCATCTAAGGGACAACTTGGTGATCCAGGGAAGTCAGCACGGATTTGTCCCCGACAGGTCCTGCCAGATCAACATAATTTCCTCCATTATTGAGTGACGAGCTTACTGGATCAAGGAAATGCCGTTGATGTTGTTTATCTGGATTTCAGTAAAGCTTTTGACAGGGTTCCCCATGATGCTCTGATCGGTAAACAAGAGGACTGTTGACTGTGGATAGGGAACTGGTTGGAGAATCATACTCAAAGAGTAGCTGTCAATGGTATTTCATCTGAATGGAGGGAGGTGTCCGATGGGGTGCCAAAGGGCTCAGTTCTGGGCCCAGTACTTTTCAGTATTTTTATAAATGATGTGGATGAGGGCGTGGAGGGGCTTCTCGTTAAATCTGCAGAGGACACTGAATTGGGAGGAGCAGTGAACACACCAGAAGACAGAGATAGAATGCAACGAGATCAGAACACACTGGATGTGAACAAGATGCAAATTAACAAGGAGACATGCCAAGTTCTACATCTGGGTAACATAAATGAGGAACACATATACTGGACGGGGGATAGACTTCTGAGTAGCAGTGTGACGTGGCAACAAAAAAGGCTAATGCAATCTTGGGGTGTATCAACAGAGTTATAACATTCAAACCCTGGTGCACTGCATTGGTCTGGAGTGTGGTGTGCAGTTCTGGAGGCCTCACTTCCAAAAGGATGTGAACACAAGCAGGTGCGGAGCAGAGCAATGAGGATGATCGGGGGGCTGGAGACCAAGCCCTATGAGGAAAGGCGGAGGGACTTGGGAATGTTCAGTCTGAAAAAGAGAAGGTTGAGGGGGGACATGATTGCTCTCTGTAAATATATGAAGAGCTGTCACTGAGAGGGCGGCAGGGAGCTGTTCCTGTTGGCAGCAGAGGCTAGGGCTCGAAATAATGGACTTAAATTAAGAGCTGGATATTAGGAAAAACTTTTTTACAGTAAGAGTTGAGCAACAGTGGAATCAGCTGCCTAGGGAGGTGGCGAGCTCCCCTTCCCTGGCAGTCTTTAAGCCGCAGCTGAACAAACACTTGTCAGGAATGCTCTAGGCTGATCCTGCATTGAGCAAGGGCATTGGACTAGATGGCCTGGATGGTCCGTTCCAGTTCTGTGATTCTATGATTCTAAGTAAGGCATGTGCTTTGAAGGAAGCTTTTCCTACCCTCCAGACAATTAGATAGTTTCTCCCCTAGGGGTGTAGCTACAGTGGGGCTTCACAGGAACATGCCCCGTAACTCAACACCCAGGCCCCACTAGTCCGACATTCAGAGAGGTATAGGGGGCTTTTCTTCCTGCTCCAGTGAGCCCATACCTCTCCAACAGTCAGAGAGGCAGGGAGGAAGGTCTTCTCTCTCTCTCTCTCTCTCTCTCTCTCTCTCTCTCTCTCTCTCTCTCTCTCTCTCTCTCTCTCTCTCTCACTTCTCTGTCCTCCGGATTTCCCAACACCCTTCTGCCCAAAATTTTCTGGCTATGCCCGTGCTCCTTTGTGTGAATTCTTTCGTGGAAAGTTACAGTACCCTCCCTATGTGAATCTTTCCATGGGAACAGAGACTTCCATACTGAGTAAAGCTTTTTCCACACTAAAAGCACTTATATCAGGGGTGTCAAACATGTGGCCCGGGGGCTGGATGAGGCCCCCAGAGGGCTTCTATCAGGCCCAAAGTGGAACTGGCTCTCTTCTGCTTCTTCCAGTTCTGCTGCTGCTGCATCATCGTAGGTTTGCAGCTTACAGATACACACCTGAACAGCATATTCAAGATTGCAGCAGCACAGACATTTTGATGCAAATATTCAGAGCAAGAGGTGTCCGTTATCAGACACTGTTAAATAAACAAAATATTGCAAGAATGCTAATGTTTTAAGCATGTTTTTATTTCGAGTAAAAAAACCACCCTTTGTGTTTGTGTCCTTTATAAAGTTTATATCTCTGCTACCTGGCATTACATTTTATGACACACGTGGCCCGGCCCAACAAGGTTTCATGTATGTCAAATCCAGCCCCCAAAACAAATGAGATTAACACCCCTGTTCCAGACCACAGATCATCAACAAATCCACCCGGATGATACACATAAATGCCTGGAGTTCTTAACATAAGAACATAAGAGAAGCCAATGTTGGATCAGTCTGATGGCCCATCCAGTCCAACACTGTCACACAGTAGCCAAAAATACCAGGTGCCATCAGGAGGTCCACTATCACGAGCACCGCCCTGTCCCAGGACATTGCCGTGAGGTAGCTGTGGCATCGCCGCCTTTCTATATATGTAATGGCGCTGTAATCAGTTTATGATCTTATGAGGTGACTGATCAGTCCTAATTCCTATCTCTGATGGCTGACCAGCTCACACTTATCAGTAGTCTCTTCGGGGATTGCTTTAACTTCTGGATATATGGAGGACAACTGCCCAGTATTAGTCTTCCCCCACAGAGTGTGACAGAGTGTTGGACTAGATGGACCATTGGCCTGATTCAACATTGGCTTCTCTTATGTTCTTATGTTCACTGCCAAGTCAGCCTTTTACCATCTTTGGCTGATTAGGCAGTTGGTTCCCTTCCTCAAACGCAACGACTTGGCAAGAGTGATCCATGCAATGGTCACCTCAAGATTGGATTACTGTAATGCCCTCTACATGGGGCTGCTCTTGTCTGAAATCCGGAAGCTACAGGTAGTGCAGAATGCAGCGGCGAGGCTGTTGTTGTGTCGTCCTGTGCGGGAACACATCCAGCCCGCCCTAAAGGAACTGCACTGGCTGCCAATGGCATACCAGATTCGGTTCAAGGTGCTGGCTATGACCTTTAAAGCCGTTTATGGCCAGGGATCTGCATACCTGAGGGGCCGCCTTTCCCCACATGTTCCCCAGAGGGCGCAGTGTTCAGGGACGCAGAATCGGCTGGCTCTCCCAAACATCAAGGAGGCCAGACTTGTGACAAGGAGGGCCAGGGCTCTCTCGGTGGTGGCTCCATTCTGGTGGAATGAGCTCCCGGAGATCAGGCCCTGTGGGCTCTGTTACAGTTCTGCAGGACCTGTAAAATGGAGCTCTTCTGCCAGGCCTTTGGAGCCACCACCGCCACCACCGACATCTGATAGGCTACGGAGAATATGCTCAACCCCTGGGTCCCCCAAGTACACCTAATCTGAGTGCCTGGGACATCTGAAGGAGACTTAGAGGCATCTATTCCTTCTTTCTAGGACACCTGAAGGAGATACAGAGACTGACTGTCACACTAAGGAATCAAATGCTAGCACTTTAATAGTAGTATATGTTGTATACATTTTAACAGGGCATTTTTGGAGAAAAAGCCCAGCAGGAACTCATTAGCATAATAGGCCACACCCAACAGCAGAAACCCATTAGCATACTAGGCCACACCCCTGACAGCACAGTTCATTAGTATATTAGGCCACACACCCATGTTACCAGAAGTGTGGTCATCCAGCCACACCCAACTTTTGCTTCTTATTCTGTTTACCTTGTTTGTTGTCAAAACCCAGGGCTATTTTTGGAGCAGGAACTCCTTTGCATGTTAGGCCACACACCCCTAATGTAGCCAATCCTAATGAGTTTCTGCTGTTGGGTGTGGCTTATTATGCTAATGAGTTCCTGCTGAGTGTGGCCAACTCAGAAGCCAGCCGGAACTCCATTCCTGTGCGTTCCTGCCCCAAAATAGCCCTGCGTTTTAACACGTTTTGATTGGTTTTTATCTATATTGTATTTTTGTACTGTTGTAAGCCACCCTGAGCAGGCCTTGATGGGAGGGTGGGGTAGAAATCTAATAAATAAATATTACATGAAACCATAATTTAAAAATACAATAGAGTTCTATAACACCCCCACCAACAAGTGAAATCAGCTATAGAGCTGCAACCTTTCCAGCAATGGGGATGTATAGAAGGGTCAACTGCATGCGGATTTGCTGGAGTCTTGTACCATCTAGCCATTATTTTATATGATTGCAAGCAAACATTAAATATTTTCGACATATTACAAGGGAAACCCATATTTTCCCCCATGCTTCACTAGACAATTCATGTCCACATTCTATATTCAATTTTTTAAAATAATTTGTTAGTTTCCTTGTTTCTAGGTCTAACACGATTTTATACATTTTAGACAGTAAACCTGTAGTATATCCTGAAAAAAATTTAAGGATCACTTCAAATGCGATCAAAGTTCTAGAAAGGGACTTTTGTATCTGTTGAAAGGATAGAAGATGTTGGAGTTGTATATATCTATACTCCGGAATATCGCCCCACAATTTTCCTTCCAATCGCAATTTGGTTAGAGGAATTTTATTATCTACTAAATCTTTCAAACTTACAACACCAGTTGTTTCCCAAGATTTGAAAGCAGTATATTCAAGTCCTGGAGAGAACCATTTTTGATTTATAAATGTAGACCATGGAGAAATATCCTGCATCAAATGTTTTCTATATCTGCCCCAAATTATGATCGTTGCCTTTAAATATTGATTCTGGGAATAGGTTTTTCCTCTGTCTCTTGGCAGGTTCCATAAAGTTTCTAAAATTGTAAGAGAGGATGTAGCCATTTCCCCAATTTTTGCCCAGCTAGCCATACAATCAACCTGAAGCAGTCAAATAATAGTCACAAGGCTAGCTGCCTCATAATAAAGAGCCAGGAAAATCTAGTTCATCACTCCTCTGTGTCCATTTCAGTGTGTTAAAACTAATCTGATGAGATTTATGAGAAGAAGAAGAGGAGGAGATTGGATTTATACCCCGCCCTTCACTTGGAGTCTCAGAGTGGCTTACAAACTCCTTTCCCTTCCCCTCCCCACAACAGACACCCTGTGAGGTAGGTGGGGCTGAGAGAACTCTAACACAAACTGCTCTCTCAGGAACAGCTGTGCCAGAGCTTGTGACTGACCTAAGGTCACATCAGCAGGTGCAAGTGGAGGAGTGGGGAATCAAACCCGGTTCTCCCAGATTAGAGTCTGCACACTTAACCACTACACCAAACTGGCTAAAAAACCCCCAAGAGTACTCTTTGACAACAGTTAAGGCATTTTTTTGATAAAATGATTGGCAAAGTCCAAAAAAAGTACAAGAATTTTGGTAGAATAAAGCAGAAGTCAGACTGACTGGCCTGCAGTTTTCCAGGTCATCCTTCTTCCCTTTCTTAAATGACTGGGATAACATTCATTCTCCTTCAATCTTGTGACACATCCCCAGTCCTCCAGAAGGCCTAGAAGATGATGGGCAGAGGCTCTGCAAGTTCATTAGAAAGTTCTTTGAGCATTCTTGGGTGCACACCATCTGACCCAGGGGATTTGCATTCATCCAGTACAGCCAGATGCCTCTCCACAACCTCCCTGTCAATGTCAACTGGGCAGCCAGGTGCCCTGTTATGTCCTATACGATCTCTAGATAGGCTCGAGTTCTTCTGGGAGAAAACAGAGGCAAAAAAAGTCATTAAGCCTTTCTGTTTTTTCTTTGTCCTCCACCAGAGTTTCTACACCCAAAAGCGGTCCAATTGCCCCCTTTACACTGCGTTTGCTTCTCACATATCTGTAGAAGTTTTTCTTATTGTAGCGAGCCACCCTGGCCAGACCCAACTCATACCGAGCTTTGGTTTCTCTGATGGCTGATCTGCAGTACCGAGTAACTGTCATACACTCCTCTTTAGAGGTCTGACCTTCCCTCTGTTTCCTTTTTCTCCCTTAGGTTACTCTGAAGCTCTTGGTTCATCCATAGCAGTTTCTTGGAGCCCTTACCATGTTTCCCCCTTGCTGGAATAGCGAGGGCTTGAGCTCACAAAAGCTCATGTTTGAGAAGAGCCCACCCTTCACTCGCTCCTTTCCCTTCCAGCACACTCCCCCACGGAATGACTCCCATCAAGCCTCTGAGTTCCTTGAAGTCGGCCCTACAAAAATCTAACCTACAAGTCTGGCTATGAGCTTCCTTGACCCCCCCACAGCAACTGGAATTCAAGGAGGACATGGTCACTTCCCCCTAAGGTCCCCACCACCTTCACTCCGTCTACCAATTCTCTCCTGTTGGTTAATATTAAGTCTAGTATGGCCGAGCCCCTTGTAGCTTCCTCCACCATTTGAAAAAGGAAGTTGTTGGCCAGACAGGTCAAGAAGTCGCGTGATTCTTGTCGCTTTGTTGAGCCTGTCTCCCAGCACACATCGGGGAAGTTGAAGTTTCCCATAATTATAAGGTTCTGACGTCTGGATACTCTACCAAGCTGTTCAAGGAAGGCAGCATCCATTTCCTATCCCTGGTCAGGTGGTCTGTAGCAGACTCCAACATCAATACCCTTTTGTTCATCAGATGATGATTATTTCCACCCATATACTTTCCATGGGGCTGTCAACCACATTCTCCAGAACTTCCTGACATTCTAGCCCTCTCCTCACATGCAGCGCCACTCCACCTCCTCTTCTACCCTTCCTGCTTTTCTTGAACAACTCATACCCATCCGCTACCACATCCCAATCATGAGAATCATCCCACCAAGTTTCAGTGATTCCTATTATATCATAACCCTCTGTTTGCAAGAGAATCCATATGCCCTATCCCATGGTCTGAACTTCTTCAATTGGAACATCTGATAGATTCTTCAAATATATGAAACAAACTCAAAAGACCACTTTCTGAATTTGAACATCTGATGTTTAATTATTTGCCTGGTCAGAAAGAACTTCTTTCAAGGACATATACCTTGTCAATGCAATTCACTACTGAGAAGCCTCTATGATATCAATTAGCATGGAATAGGGATTGTAAAGTCTATTTTAATGACACCCAATGGGGAAAAATATGGAAACCTCCTACATATAGATCCAAATCTCTTAGAATACAATTGCTTGTGTACAAAGTTATGACACGTTGGTACACAACCCCTTTGTAGTTACACAGGATAACTTTTCTCTAAGTGTTGGAAAGGTTGTGGGGAGATGGAGTCTACAATACATTCACAATACAAGAACTCGTGGGCACTCAATGAAGTTGCTGAGCAGTCGGGTTAGAACAGATAAAAGGAAGTACTTCTTCACCCAAAGAGTGATTAACACATGGAATTCACTGCCACAGGAGGTCGTGGCAGCTACAAGCACGGACAGTTTCAAGAGGGAATTAGATAAACATATGGAGCAGAAGTCCATCAGTGGCTATTAGCCACAAGTTATAGATAGGAACTCTCAGTCTGGGGCAGGTGCTGCACTCTATTCTTGGTGCTGGGGGGGGGCAGCAGTGGGAGGGCTTCTAGTGTCCTGGCCCCACTGGTGGACCTCCTGATGGCACCTGGTATTTCTGGCCACTGTGTGACAGTGTTGGACTAGATGGGCCATTGGCCTGATTCAACACTGGCTTCTCTTATGTTCTTACATTGTTGTGGGTGTGTCGTTTAGTTGCACAATTTGGGGGGAAAGTTTTGTTAAGAACATAAGAGAAACCAATGTTGGATCAGGCCAATGGCCCATCCAGTCCAATACTCTGTCACATAGTGGCCAAAAGTACCAGGTGCCATCAGGAGTTCCACCAGCGGGGCCAGTTTTTTAAATTATTATTTTATGTTAAATTTTATTGAGTTAATCACTGGTTATCGGATTCCTATTAAACCTGAACTGATCTTACTTGATCTATGGGACACTTCAGTAATTCCAAAAAACTGACATGAACTTATAATGATGCTGCTTATAGAGACCAAATAGTTTGTATTGGAAAAAATCTATCTTGCTAAGGATTTTTGAAAATTTGGGAAATATTTCTGATGGACAAAATTGTGGAATTAATATCTCTTTCAGACCCATGCTGAGTTTTTTCCAACATACTAAATAAAGGGCTCCCTTTGCTAGAATATACTATCTCCCAACTCCGTAACCTACTGTGTTTATTATTTTCCATTATAATGCAATGTTTCTTTTAAATGGTTAATATGTTGGTTAAAATTAGTTGTAGATTTTCCAGGCTGTATGGCCATGGTCTTGGTATTGTAGTACCTGACGTTTCACCAGCAGTTGCGACTGGCATCCTCAGAGATATAACACAGGAAGATGGAGCATTCTCTGTGTCAATGTGAGAAGAAATATGGTAGACAGGTAATTTATATCTACTCTAGCTGCTGGAAAATCTACAACTAATGAACTCCGGCTGTGAAAGCCTTCGACAAAATATTGGTTAAAAGCTTTCCTTTTCTAGATACTTTGTTATATTTGCTTGTGTTTGTGTTGCTTTGACTTATTAATATAATTTATATACGTCAGAGTGATTTATGTTCTTGTATCTTTCGGAAAGTTTAATAAAGGATATTTAAAATAAATCTCGTCTGTGTGGATTCTTTGATGCTGCTGAAGATGGTCACTCTGACTGAATCTCTTTCCACACACTGAGCATTCAAAAACTTTCCCCCCTGTGTGGGTTCTTTGGTGCAGTTGAAGATGGCCACTCTGACTGAATCTCTTTCCACATTCTGGACATTCAAAAGGTTTCTCTGCTGTGTGGGTTCTCTGATGCCGTTGAAGATTGTCACTCGTACTGAATTTCTTTCCACACACCAAGCACTCAAAAGGTTTCTCCCCTGTGTGGGTTCTCTGATGCCGTTGAAGATGGCCACTCCGACTGAATCTCTTTCCACACACTGAGCATTCAAATGGTTTCTCCCCTGTGTGAGTTCTTTGATGCAGTTGAAGACGGCCACTCCGACTGAATCTCTTTCCACACACTGAGCATTCAAAAGGTTTCTCCCCTGTGTGGGTTCTTTGATGGAGTTGAAGATTGCCACTCTGACTGAATCTCTTTCCACACACTGAGCATTCAAAAGGTTTCTCCCCTGTGTGGGTTCTTTGATGGAGTTGAAGATTGCCACTCTGACTGAATCTCTTTCCACACAATGAGCATTCAAAAGGTTTCTCCCCTGTGTGGGTTGTTTGATGTAGTTGAAGAGTACCACTGTGACTAAATCTCTTTCCACACTCTGAGCATTCAAAAGGTTTCTCCCCTGTGTGGGTTCTTTGGTGCAATTGGAGATGGCCACTCTGACTGAATCTCTTTCCACACACTGAGCATTCGCAAGGTTTCTCACCTGTGTGAGTTCTTTGGTGCAGCTGAAGAGTGCGACTGTTATTGAATCTCTTTCCACACTCTGAGCATTCAAAAGGTTTCTCCCCTGTGTGGGTTCTCTGATGCCGTTGAAGATGGCCACTCTGACTGAATTGCTTCCCACACACTGAGCACTCAAAACGTTTCTCCCCTGTGTGGGTTCTTTGGTGCAGCTGAAGGGTGCCACTGTGACTGAATCTCTTTCCACACTCGGAGCATTCAAAAGGTTTTTCCCCTGTGTGGGTTCTCTGATGTCGTTGAAGATGGCTACTCCGACTGAATCTCTTTCCACACTCTGAGCATTCAAAAGGTTTTTCCCCTGTGTGGGTTGTTTGGTGCAGTTGAAGACTGCCACTGTGACTGAATCTCTTTCCACACTCTGAGCATTCAAAAGGTTTCTCCCCTGTGTGGGTTCTTTGATGCCGTTGAAGATGATCACTCCGACTTAATCTCTTTCCACACACTGAGCATTCAAAAGGTTTCTCCCCTGTGTGGCTTGCTTGGTGCAGTTGAAGAGTGTCACTGTGACTGAATCTCTTTCCACAGACTGGACAATTAAATGGTTTCTCCTCTGTGTGGGTTCTCTGATGCCGTTGAAGATTCCCCCTCATACTGAATCTCTTTCCGCACTCTGAGCATTCAAAAGGTTTCTCCCCTGTGTGAGTTCTTTGGTGCTGCTGAAGATAACCACTCTGACTGAATCTCTTTCCACACACTGAGCATTTGAAAAGTTTCTCCCCTGTAAGGTTTCTCAGATGCTTTTGAAGACTCCCCCTCTCACTGAATCTTTTTCCACACACTGAACAATCAAAAAGTTCCTCCTCTCTGTGGGTTCTCTGATGCTGTTGAAGATTTCCCCTCATACTGAACCTCTTTCCACATTCTGAGCCTTCTAAACATTTGTCGCCTGTGTGTATTCTTTGGTGCACAAAGAGGTGTGATCTATTTCTGGAATACTTTCCACACTGAATGGATTCACTTTCCTTCATTATCATGTGGTTTGGAAAATGTACATTATGTTTTCTTTCATCTCGCTTCTCAACCATTAGGCTGCTTTTCTTTCTCTTAGGTCTGCCTTGATTCCTGATGTTTTCTTTCAGGTCTTCATTTTTAATTTTATCTGGCATTTGCTGATGAAATTCCTCACCCTCCTCATTCCTCTGATCATCCTTTGCTGGAATAAATGGAGAGATCCTGTTAGCACCTGGGAGGGCTGGTAAGGTCCAAAGGCATCCATGTGAATGAGTAGGAAAGGACTTATGGCCCTTTGGTCTCATCCAGCTTGGCTGATCTTTACCACCCCTCCATGTTTTCCCAGAATATCTAGTATTTATGGATGTCATGGCCCTCCAAGAGCCCAAGCTGAGCTCTTGCCCAGAAGGAGTTTCTGAGCCTCCAGATTTCAGGCCCCCAGAAAGCCACCCTCCCTCCATACCCAGCATGCTGTATGACTGTACCAAACCAAATGTTGCTAAGAAGTGAATCAGAAATCACCCATGACTATTCCTTGCATGTCCCCTTGACATAACCGTGAAGAATACTCACTCTCAGACAGCACATTTGGGAAGGAAATATGAAATATGCTCTTGGGGTCCTCTGGAGGAACTCTCCAGCATCAGTTTGGATGCGAGGTCATTTTTTAAAAAAAATATTTTTTATTGTCAGATTTATACCCCACCCTCCCAGCCGAGGCCAGCTCAGGGCAGCTTACATAAAAGAATACAAAACACACAAGTAAGCAATTAAATAGTCCTAAAACCATATTCTGCAATGTTCCCTTACTGACAGTATTAGACATATGCTGAACCTGATTTCTTATGGAAAGGACAAAAAACTAGAATCCACCTTTTTATCAGTCGACATGGAAAAAGCGTTTGACTCTTTGGAATTAAATTATTTGCCCACTTTAATGGGAGAAATGGGATTTGGCCAAAACTTTTTAAGAGCATTAGGAGCCTTATATTCAAATCCCACAGCAGTGGTAAGAATTAACTATATATCTTCAGATCAAATACATGCCCCGTGGAAAGGTAACAACTCCCGCAGGGCACAGATGTCTTCCGGCAGAGCGTTCCACCAGGCAGGAGCCAGGACTGAAAAGGCCCTGGCCCTGCTCGAAGATAGCCAGACCTCTCTCGGGCCAGGGACCACCAGCAAGTTCGTATTTCCTAAGCGTAGTGCTATTCCAGGGGCATATTGGCAGAGGTGGTCCTGAAGGTATGTAAGTCCCTGACCGCTAAGGGCCTTAAAGGTCAGTACCATTCTTCTGCCATTTACTGATGTCTAATTTTTAAAACCTTAATAAACCTTTATTTATATTTTAAAACATTTGCTTTACTTGTGTGAACCCACTGAACTGGTTGCTGCTGAGGTACAAAGACTAGTGACCCAGGGGGACCCAGGCTTGGGTTCTTGACAGGATCATTTCCAGATCACAAGCAGGGTGGATGTCTGTGATCCCGGGGGGGGGGGGGGACGGTGTTTTGCAAAGGCTGGCAACAGAGAAATGAGGATCTGGCCCCTGTCAGAGTCTTTCTGAGGGCTTCTCATCTCCTTTGCCTCAGGAGTGATGGTCACAACACTGGCCTCAGTTGCCCTTGTGCAAGTACACACCCACACGAAAACATAAAGCTGCTTTATCCTGAATCAGACCCTTGGTCCATTGAAGTCAGTGTTATCTACACAGTTCGGCAGTGGCTCTCCAGGGTCTCAGGCAGAGATCTTTCACACCACCTCCTACCTGATCCTTTTTAACTGGAGATGCTGGGGATTGAACCTGGGAGCTTCTGCATGCCAAGCAGATGTTTGGCCAGGGAGCCACAGCCCATCCTCAAGTATCGGGACATACTTGATTCATGCCTCATTCCCAATGGCAGCAATTCACACCTCTGGCACCTATGAAAGTCCCTTACCCAGAAAGGCCACATTCCCATCGTTCTCCAGCATGACTTCCCTGTAGAGAGCTCTTTGTCCTGGACCCAGCAGGGCCCACTCTGCCTCAGTGAAATAGACGGACACCTCCTCCAAGGAAAAGGGACACTGAAAGAAAAAACAGATGGGTAAAGGGAACAGCATTCAGAGGATCTCTCGCCTGGACACCTTGTAGAGCCCGCAGGAACAAAGTCCCGCGAGAAAGGAGGGGGGACCCAGGCTGCCCCCAGCTCACCTCTCCTACCTGGACTGGAGGCGCAGTAGCTGTTTCCACACCTCTGAAAAGACAGTGATTCAACAGCATCTCTTCCCTGCCTGTAATTGAGACAAAGGAGGAAGGAAGGATGTTTGCTTGTTTCTTCCCTGCTTCACACACCCCCTTTCCCAGGGTTGTGAAACCTTGGCCTGCGTACACTCAAAACATTTTTATACAATTTTTACTAGATTCTGGAAAAGGCAGAAGCATTAGGTACCTATGAGCCTCAGGGGTAATAAATGCCGCCAACATATTTCAGACTTCTGTGAGACCTGTGTCTGGTCTGAGGAGAGGGAAAAGGGGGGTGGAAATGACATTGCATGACACGTCACCGTCACCTTTGGCCCAGACATGACTTGAGCGCATAGGGAGACTCGAGGGTAACATGAATGAGTTTTCAGAATATCTCTTCGCATTCTAACTTCACAATGTTTTCAGCAAGACACAATATCAGCATGACTCCTCATCTGCCCAAAGCCCATGCCAAAGCCCCTCTCAAAAGCTCCTGGGGGTGCCACGCCATACATAGCCTGCCATCCCTACTTCAGCATCCTGTTTCCCACAGCAGCCTGCCAGATGCCCCATTCAGCACGGACAGAGAAGCCACATTTTTCCATAATTACTGGCCCCTAGGAACTCTGAGCTCTGCTGCCTCAGAAAGTAGAGACTCCCTTGATTCAACATGTTGAATAATTCTTCTGAGGTTTGTCTACCTTTTCTCTTTTCAGCCGCACTGTGTTCCTCTTATGGAAGGAAGATGAGATATTAATATTCATATTAGTGGGAGGAATTGCCTTCCATGAATTTGTCTAATCTCCTTTTGGCATCTGTGACGGATTGCAAAGAAAAGCAGTCAGGGAGTTCAAGTGTTAATCTTCCCTGAAGAGAAGAGCTTATGTGATTGGCTGTTTTACTCGCTCTCTGATTGGCCAGCATCAGCTTAGAGAGGAAATAAAACCGCTATCTTGAGGGGGGGAAATCCATTTGCCTTTTGGTCTTTGTCTGAAATCTAATGTTTGGAGTAGTAGCCAAAGGGTTTGGCTTCTGAGGGAAGATACTTTGGGAGTCAGTGATTTCTGTCAGGGAACTGTCAGAAAAGTACTTCAATAGACGGAAGAATAAGGACCCCATTGTCTTAAATATATTCAAACTACTCTGAAAGAGAATTTAGATTCTCAGTCAAGAAAGCTACAGAACAACTTTAACACAGACAATGGTATTGGAGAAGGATTTGGCAGAAGTTCTGGGTAGTTGGAGAGAACTCCCATACAAGTCAAATCATAAAAGGAGTTATTGCTTCTTAGGGACAAGAGGTTGGGAAGAGATCAATGGTCTGTGATAAAGGGGAGAAGCTTAGACCCCTCAGGAGTTATTGAAAAACTAATATCTAAAGCAGGGGTGTCGAACTCATTTGTTATGAGGGCCGGATCACACATAAATGAGATCTTGTTGGGCTGGGCCACGTATGTCATAAAATGTAATGCCATGTAGTGGAGATATAAACTTTATAAAGGACACAAACATTAGCACTCTTGCAATATTTTGTTTATTTAACAGTCTGATAACTGACACCTCTTGCTCTGAATTATTGCATCAAAATGTCTGTGCTGTTGCAATCCTGAGTATGCTGTTCAGGTGTGTATCTGTAAGGTGCAAACCTACAATGACGCAGCAGCAGCAGAACTGGAAGAAGAAGCAGAAGACAGCCAGTTCCATTGCGGGCCTGCTAGAAGCCCTCCGGGAGCTGCATATTTGACATCCCTGATCTAAAGGGAGAAACCTGGAAATGCTAAGACAAAGCTATTCTCTAAGAAACTGTGTTCAAGATACTGTGTAACAGCTGAAATATATAATAACCAAAACCTCTCACTGAAAAGAACTTGAAACTCAGAAATTAAGCTTCGACATCACTCTTATATGTTTCAAAAGCCTCCATTCTGTATATATTAGAAAGTTTTCTCTCAGCAACCTCTATACCTTGAATCCTCATGTTTATATATTCCCTGCCTGTTTAATAAAACCTTTATTCTGTTTTTGAAAGTTAATCTGCCACAGGTGCCATTTCACAAGGGCTTATAAAACAGGGCAGCTCCTGTCTTTCCCTTAAGTTCCTGTACTAGTTCTAAAGCCTAAACAAATATCTGTGACAGGGTGGGACAATTTCAGCTTCCCAAACAAAGAAGAAATACAAGCTACTGGAGGGCAACTCAGTTACTGAGGAGAACTAAAATATTTTTGGTGGAACAATTTTGCCTGTGCATTGGGAAAGAGACAGGGGTCTGTCACAGCATCACAGTTAGTGGACATTGAGTGCTGTAAATTAACTGTTGTGTGAAGAAGTATTTCATTTTTTTCCCTGACCCGAACTCTCTACCCATCAAATTCACAGTGTTCCCCAATTGCATCCAGGCCCAACGAATCCTTACCACAGGAGAGGGAATCTTGGGCATGCTCCTGGGCCTGCACCCTCTGCCGTTGCTCCAAAGCAGCTCCTTCTGCCTCAGGGAATGTAGCTTCTTTCTTCACCAACGGTGCCCACATCTGAAACAGCAGCGAGGGAGAGGGGTAAGAGATGGAAGGGAAAAGAGACCCACTCTCAGACTCTGCACCCTTCCGTCAGCAGACCTGGTGAGTTATCTGGAGGAATAAGAAATTCTCTAGGAGAAAAGGCTGCTTAAGGAGGCTGTTAAATCTCCCATTGGGATGATTAACACTTAGACAGATGTCTGGCAGAGAACCTTTAGGATAAGGCCAGATATTGTTGCTTGAATTGGACATATCTGGAGGGAATCCCCTCACCTGTTCTGCCTGCCTCTTCTCCTCTGCCTGACTCAGGAGGAAACCTTCGGCCAGGGCCACCGCCTGGGAACTGGTCTCCGGCCCACATCCTCTGACCCAGCACTGCATTTCTTGGGGCAGGATAGTCAGGAACTGCTCCAGCATCACCAGGTCCAGAATCTGCTTCTTGGTGCACTTCTCCGGCTTCAGCCAGTCGCTGCAAAGTCTATGGAGCCGGCTGCAAACCTCTCGAGGCCCATCGGCCTCATGGTAGCGGAATTGCCGGAAGCGTCGGCAATGTGAGTCTGAGATTGCAGTGAGTGGATAATGGATCTCTGGCACCAGGCTTTCCCAGAATTCAACACCACACCCAGCTTGGGTGGGATGGGGGCCTTTCCTTGCTGTCTCTCCAGTTCCAGGTCCTTCTGGGTCCTGCTCTTCCATCACCTTCCCCTTCTCTTGGGTCACCTCTCACTGTGTAAAGATGCCTTTAGTCCCTCGGCTATGAAGAGAGGGTTCTCTCTGGAAGGAGGGAGAGACACAGACAGTTACATGAAAATAAGAGAATAGAGATACACCACTGAACATCACAAAGCTTCATATGCTCAGGAGACACACGAGCATTGCCCTGGTCGATCAGAACAAAAGGGCTTCTTGTGGTTTGTAGACCAGGTTTAATGTTATTTTCCTACATTACAAAACAAGTTATTTCAGATATGCCTCCACGGTTCTTTGGGATAGTTAAGTGTCTCTGTTTGGCTCTTTAAGGATGAGAACGAGGTTAGTCTCTCATTACATTGGCTCAGTCTGTCCTAGGGGCTAATTTTTAAGGTAAACACTGGTCTCCCCTTTACCAGCGTACCCATATCTTTGACAGGCCTGAAGTGTTAGGCAAGAACTTTGTCTGAGCACCCAGCTGAGGAGAAGGGGCTGGAATGTGTTTGTGTAAAGAACAAGCAGCTGAGATCGTGAGAGAAAGAAAGACAGGATGAAATTTGGCTCAAGAATGCTGAGGCGCAGAAACCATCCCTCTGGGCATCTGATGTGTGGGGTAGTGGACCTACTACCCCGTGTGAATTCCTGTGGCTTCCTCCCTTACTCAGCTCTGCCAGAATATTTGTCATGAATGCTAGTTGCACTAAGGCAGCAGAAGGCTCCAGGGCTTTCTTCTTCCAAGGGGAACCGACCCAAGTAAACAGTACCCCTTGGGACTTCTTTCCCCTTGAAGAAGCAGGGCGGAGGTAACAAGTATTTCATCCAGAGAACCAGTTTTCTCCTCGTCCGATATTCAAATTCAGCCTGACAGAAAAACCATTTTCCAGAGTCCAGCGTCTTTTGGGAACAAGTCAAAGCCCAGTCCTTGAACAACTATGGGTGGCTACTAAGTGTGTTAGGAGATACGCCCACCCAAGTGCTGCTGGGATGTATTTGGGCCTTCCAATCAGCATGAGTCATCCCATTTGATCCCATCTGGGACTCCTTTTTGGGCCTCCTAGCCACCAAAAGTTGAGCTTTGTATTCTTGCTGGCATCGCCCGTAGCAAGAAGACCTGAATCCACACCTCCTGACCGTGCCCCTCCATTTTCCCGTTGTGTTGCCTGGTGGGCTGTACCTCTCTCACCTTCCAAAAGGATGCCTTTCCTCCCACCCAAACTCTGGTGCAGCAGGCATAATTTGGTACTGTTTCCCAGCTTCCTCTGCCAAGTGCGCTGTGGAGCTATGGGGCAGGGGCAATGCAGTTAGAACCACCGTGTTCCTTCCCCATGCATCCGCTTTGCAAAACACTGCTGCGGGTGGGTACTCGAACCCACATCTCTGGCACTCCCTGGGGTCCTGTCTCTCACACCACGATCCACTCAAAGGTTAATGGATATAGTAACAGGCCTAGTTTCTCCCTGCAGGTGTTGCTAATAAAGCACGTCAGCCTGCCTGGTAACTTACCAGTTCCAAGGCCAGAGCCATTAGCTTCTCATGAGAACCTGTCTTTAGTGTTGCAAGGGGGAAGACCAGGAGTGATGAAGTTAGTTCGTGGCAATTTTTCCTGGAGAGGTGTTAGGATTGGATGTCCCCATCTCCTGACTGGAGGAGCTAGAAGTATATAATTATTATGTCCCGCCAGAGGCTTAATTATCTGTCTGGAACTACCTAGGACTCTATGCTCAGCAATTGCTGAAATCATAGTCCAGGCTTCTTAGAGGCCTTTGTCTGGATGTAAGATTTCTGCTGCCTAACAAGATTTCCAGAACAGTGTTAGGCAGAGAAAAGCTGGCTTTGTTGTTTGGTATCCTGTGTGACTTCGGGTAATCTGCTGGCTATAATCAAATTAACTTGTCTGTTCTTCTAATCAACTTTATAACTGTGTTTTTTAAAGATAACTTCTGACCGGGCCTGTTCACACTGAGCATTTGCCCCCCTGAAGGCACGGAGCCCTGCGGATCATACGAGCACATCTGGGAGGCGTAGTGCTCCCGTGGCCAACCCCCGGCTTCCCGTGGAAAACGCAGAGTAAAAAACTAGTAGGTCGGAAGTACTAGTTTCCAGAAACCCCAGGGCAAAGGCTGGTGTCTGATTGTGGGAGCGCCAGTATCCTGCGGCTTCCGACACCCGCCCATGTCCCCGGGGTTTCTGGATGTTGTAAGTGTCCATGGGATGCGCACCAATGCTGAACAGCGCATGCGCACACACAAGACACCGACAGCGGCCCGCCCCCCCAATGGCGCATGTGCACTTCGCTGCTTTTTTGCTGCGCTGCAGCAGCGCGGTATGATCAGGGTGCAGAGCTGGAGTGTGGCAACTGGGTGGCCCATATGATCGGGCTACCACGCCTTATTTAGCGCCGGGGCGAACTGCCACGCCTCTCCCCCACATTTTCTGGTCTGTATGACCGGGACCACTGGTTACTTGTGCGCTCTTGCCCTGGGACCTCACGGGGTCAACCTGTAGAACTTTTGACAACTGGTGTCTGTGGGAGGCTGATACCAGGGGGTGTGGACACCTCTGCATGCTCCGCCCCTCTCTGCCTGTCAGAGGGGAGTCACCTCGTGCTGTGATTGGTGGGCGCTGGTGGTGTTTCCATGACCTCTGCTGGCATTCAGAGGCTGTCTGCACCCTCACAAAGGTGTGTCTTTTCCTCCCCTCTGCTGGGTGGACCCTGGACACCTTTTTTACTCATCCTTATATCTTGGAGAATGGAATTATTTCAGATGCCAAATGACACTAGCAGTCAAATGGAATGCTGTTACCTTCCCACCAAAGTGGTACCTGTTTATCTACTTGCAATTTCTTGCTTTCCAACTGCTAGGATGGCAGGAGCTGGGACCAGATGGTGGCACCAGGGCAACTGCCAGACTACAGACTACTAACACGCCGCCGTCTGGCTCTTCCAAGACAGCTCCCTTCCTCAGATAAGGCAGTACAAGTTCCAAGTTAGGACAGCCCTTGTGGAGAAACATGGGGGGGGAGTGTTGTCCTTGTAACTGTGAGGCGGGGATGACAAAGGCGCCTTCCCTTCCAGGGAGAAAGGGAGTCTCTTGGTGTCCTCCCCCCCCCGCAGGGAAAGGAGCCCCGTTTCAGTGCGTCGCCTCCACACGCCAAGGGAAGGCATCGGAGTCCTCCGCCCCGAGGACGCTGCTGCAGGGACTCTCCTGGCTTTGCAGAGGGGAACGAAGGAGACCCCCCTCCCACTCTCCGACATCGTGGATGGGGCGGCTGCAGGGCCCTGAGGGGGGGGGGCTTTCCTCGGCCTCCCCCAACCCATTGCAAGTAGCCCCCCGGATGCTCGGGGCTCCTCTTCCTCCGCCTGCCCCCTCCCCTTACTGACTTACTCAGCCCGCTCCTCCTCTGACGGATTTTTACCTCTCCTTGCCTTTTGCACCGAGAATCCAAGCCCAGCTCCTGAAGACGGGAAATTTGCAGAATCGGCAGAGGAGGGTCGGCCCGGAAGGTGCATGCCCTGAAGGCTCCCCCGTCTCCGCTCCGCTCCTTGCAGAGAGAGGAGGGTTAAAGGGGCCGCGCTCCTAGAGAGGATGGAGAGGGCGGCAGCGCGTCACTTCCCGGCGGATCCTCTCCCCTTCCCCCAGTGGGGAAGGGGGGGGGAGATTCTCTGTGCAAACAGCAGGATCGGTTCAGCTGATCATTCGGGGGGGGGGGTTCCTAGCGCAGCGGGGCGTGGAAGGGGGAAGGGACCGCAAGGCTGCAAAATGAGATCCCAGGACAGGGGGCGGGGGCGGGGGAAGAGCCAAAGGCCGCTTTCCCCTCGAGGGAGGGAGGAAGGGAGTCTCCTGGCCCACCCCCACCCGGGAAGGGAGCCCGGTTTCAGTGCGTCGCCTCCACACGCGCAGCGAAGGCGTCCAGAGCTCTCCGCCCCGAGGAAGCTGCTGCAGGGATTGCAGAGCGGAAGGGAGACGGACACCCTCCGGGGTCGTGGATGGGGCGGCTGGCAGGGCCCTGAAGCAGAGGGCGGTGGTTTCCTCCTCATCCCATTGCGAGGAGCCCCCGAGGCTCGGGGGTCCCCCTCCTTCAGCCGAGACCCTCCGGTCGCCCCCAGCAGTCCCCCCCCCTTACTTAGCCGTTCAACCCGTCCCTCTCCTGATGCATTTTTACCTGCTTGACTTTGCAACGAGAATCAAAGTCCGGCTTCTGAAAACGGGGAATCTGCGGGGGGGGGGGGGTGTCAGCCGGGAAGGCCCACCCTCGCCCCTGGACGCAGCCCCCTTCTCTGCCCCCCCCCCGCTTCGATTCTTGCAGAGGGTTGAAGTGGGCGACGAGCCTGCGCTCTTCGAGAGAAGGGAGGCGGCGGAATAGCGTCGCTTCTGCCCAGCGCCTTCCCCACCCTTCGTCCTCCCACATCGGGCGGGGGGGAGGGGGGTCTCCTCGGTGCCTGTATTAGCCCCAACCGCAGGATCTGGGGAGATGGAGGTGCATGGTGTGTGTGGGGGGCAGTGGTGTGGGGGGGAATGTGCCAGGTTTCCAAAGGAGGGGGAAAGTAAAAGTCGGATCAAGGAAGGGAACCAACTGCTTTATCAGCTGCAGGTGTTAAAAGGCAGACTTTGCAGTGGCTGCTACCTGGGCCTCCACCTTAAGGAGGCATCCAGGAGCACTCCCAAACTCCTAACCTCAGTCGCTGGCACCAGTGGTGCCCCATGGAAAGTCGGGAGTGGGATCCCTAACCTTGGCCCACTCCAACACAGGCACAGGACCTCCCATCTTCATCAGATTCAATGGACTCAGTATAAGCCAACCTGGCAGGGCTTGGCCAGGCCCAGATCTCCCAGACTAGAGTCTGACTGGCCATTGGACAGCAGATAGAGCTGGGTGTCATCTGCATGCTGGTGACACCCCAGCCCATGCCTCTGGGCAATCTGGGCAAGGGGGCGCATATAGATGTTAAATAGAATCAGGGAGAGTACTGCTCTTTGCGGCATTCCGCAAACTAGTGGGTGCCTTCGGGGCAGCTGTTCCCGTAGTGCCACTCTTTGTCCCCAACCCTGATGAGACAAGGAGAGCCACTGCAAGGCAAACCCCTGAATCCCGGTGTCGGTGAGGTGGTGGATCAGAAGTTGATGGTCGACCACGTCGAATGCCGCAGATAGAACATAAGAACATAAGAGAAGCCAGTGTTGAATCAGGCCAATGGCCCATCTAGTCCAACACTCTGTCACACAGCGGCCAAAAATACCACATGCTATCAGGAGGTCCAGCAGTGGGGCCAGGACACTAGAAGCCCTCCCACTGCTGCCCCCTCCAGCACCAAGAATAGAGTGCATCACCTGCCCCAGACTGAGTTTTCCCATCTATACCCTGTGGCTAATAGCAACTGATGGACTTCTGCTCTATATGTGTATCTAATTCCCTCTTGAAGCTGTCCATGCTTGTAGCTGCCACCACCTCCTGTGGCAGTGAATTCCATCTGTTAATCACTCTTTGGGTGAAGAAAGTATTTCCTTTTATCGGTTCTAACCTGACTGCTCAGCAATTTCATGGAGTGCCCACGAGTTCTTGTATTGTGAGAAAGGGAGAAAAGTACTTCTTTCTCAACCTGCTCAATCCCATTCATAATCTTATAAACCTCGATCATGTCACTCCTCAGCCGTCGTTTCTCCAAGCTGAAGAGCCCCAAGCCTTTTAACTTTTCTTCATAGGGAAGGTGTTCCAACCCTTTTATCATTCTAATTGCCCTTCTCTGCACAGGTCTAACAACATCAACACTGCTGTACCACCTCGATCCAGGTGCCTCTGAAGGTCATCTGTGAGGGTGACCAGGACCGTCTCCGTCCCATGGCCTGGTCGGAAACCAGAGGATTCACTGAAGACATTGTTAACCTGACCCCTTTTGAAGTGCAGTGATCATCTCAATTAAGTGGTACTTAAAGTGCTAGCATTCTGTTATTGCCCTGGCCTGGATGGCCCTGAAGCTAAGCAAGGTCAGCCGTGGTTAGCACTTGGATGGGAGACTACCAAGGAAGCCCGGGGTTGTGACACAGAGGCTGGCAATGGCAAACCACCTCTGAACTTCTCTTGTCTTAAAAAACTCTACGAGGTCACCATCCATCAGCTGGAACTTGATGGAACTTTCCACCAACAATTTCGTTGTTGCATAATAAAAAGACTTGACAAAACCCTTGGGACTCTGCACTTTGCACCTCTCTGGAACCTTAAGTCATGTTGCCCTCATTCAGTCTCATCTAGAGACTCCCAACCACATGGCCCCAGCCACAGAAAGTCAATCGGGTCACTTAAATCCATGCAGAAAGGTCTGCATTTTACTATCAAGTCCAAATATTTCATACCACGGGAAGGCAGAAGGAGTCTGTCTGTCTAACAAAGTTTGAGTCCAGTGGCACCTTTAAGACCCAACAAAGTTTTATTCAGGGTATGAGCTTGAAACCCCCTGAAACAATACTGACCTTGAAAGGCTAAGAAAGACAGAGAAAGACAAATAAAAAGGGACAGAGAGAGTAATAAAGAGGGACAAGAGAGGGACAGACAGAAAAGACAGAGAAAGAGGGACAGAAAAGAAAGGGACAGAGAGAGAGAAAAAGAGAAAGAGGGACAGAGGGAACAGGAGCTAGGCAAACAGTCTACAGAACAGCCTGAGAACTCTGCAGTCCAAGTTCTGGGTCTGCAGTAACTCCCCAAGAATGGCAGAACAATCCCTGGCCCTGTATCCCCAGGCAGAGGGAAAGACGCAAACAGGAATGAACCCGCTGCCTGAGCACAGTGCCCACTCGAGAAAAAAAAATAAAACTGCTGCTCTTTGCCTGCAGTCTGGATTTTCAGTGGGATCCCTCACTCAGGCCCAGAGAGTCCAAGTGTCTCCTCTTGGCAACGAAGAGATTTGGCTTGCGCTCGCATGGGGTTGGGTGGAGTGAGGGTGTTTCTCCCATCTGCTCCAGGTAATCAGCCATGGTGGAGTCTCTCTCCCGCTTGGCCAGTTTGGTGCAGTGGTTAAGTTGTTGTTGTTCAGTCGCACAGTCAAGTCCGACTCTTCGCAACCCCATGGACCAGATCACGCCAGGCCCTCCTGTCTTCCGCTGTCCTCTGAAGTTTGCTTAATTTCATGTTTGTTGCCTCGATGACACTGTCTAACCATCTCATCCTTTGCCGTCTCCTTCTTTGACCTTCAATCTTTCCCAGCATCAGGGTCTTCTCCAGTGAGTGCTCCCTTCTCATTTGGTGGCCAAAGTATTTGAGCTTCAACTTCAGGATCTGGCCTTCCAGGGAACAGTCAGGCTTGATTTCTTTTAGGATTGAATGATTTGATCTCCTTGCAGTCCAAGGGACTCTCAAGAGTCTTCTCCAGCACCACAGTTCAAAAGAATCTATTCGGCGCTCGGCCTTCCTTATAGTCCAACTTTCACAGCCATACAATACTACTGGGAATACCATTGCTTTGACCATGGAGACTTTTGTTGGCAGGGTGATGTCTCTTCTTTTTATCATGCTGTCTAGGTTTACCATAGCTTTCCTCCCAAGGAGCAGGCGTCTTTTAATTTCATGGCTGCAGTCATCATCTGCAGTGATCTGGGATCCCAGGAACATGAAGTCTATCACTACTTCTATGACTTCCCCTTCTATTTGCCAAGGAGTGATGGGGCCGGATGCCATGATCTTAGTTTTTTTGATGTTGAGCTTCAAGCCCACTTTTGTGCTCTCCTCTTTCATGTGAAGCAAGAGGCTCTTGAGATCCTCTTCACTTTCTGCCGTCAGAGTGGTATTGTCTGCATATCTGAGGTTATTGATCTTTTCCTCAGCAATCTTAACTCCAGCTTGTGATTCATCCAGGCCAGCATTTTGCATGATGCACTCTGCATATAAATTAAATAAGCAAGGTGACAATATACATCCTTGTCGTACTCCTTTTCCTATGCTAAACCAATCAGTTGTTCCATATCCAGTTCTAACTGTCGCTTCTTGACCCTTACACAGGTTTCTCAGGAGACATGTGAGGTGGTCTGGTACTCCCATCTCTTTAAGAACCTGCCATAGTTTATTGTGATCCACACAATCAAAGGCTTTAGTTAAGTGGTTAAGTGCATGGGCTCTAATCTGGGAGAACTGGGTTTGATTCCCCACTCCTCCACTTGCACCTACTGATGTGACCTTGGGTCAGTCACAAGGTCTGGCACAGCTGTTCTTGAAAAAGAGCAGTTTCTGTCAGAGCTCTCTCAGCCCCACCTACCTCACAGGGTGTCTGTTGTGGGGAGGGGAAGGGAAAGGAGTTTGTAAGCCGCTCTGAGACTCCCTTGGGTAGTGAAGGGTGGGGTATAAATCCAATCTCCTCTTCTTCTTCTTGGCTTGATGCAGTGACCTGACACCTGGAGGGACAAAACAAAAAATGGGGGGGGGAGGTGGAGGAGAGGAATGGCATGCTCTGCTCCTCTGTGTCTCCGTCCCCGTCCCCCCGTCCCCCCCGCTGCCCTGCTCCAGCCGGCACCAAGATTTTGCTGAGCTGAGCTTAGGCTTTGCTTGGCTTTCTAGGCAGCCAGCCAGCCAGCCAGCCAGCAGCACCAAGGCTGTTGAAATTTCTGGTGGCCAGCACTCAACCGGTTGGCAGCTCCAGGCGGCTGGCTGGCTGGCACGAGGCAACATGGAACCATGCCCTCCCAGTTGTTTTAGAGGAGGAGGAGCCCACGGACTAGCAAGAGAACGTGGCCCCATGCCCAAGGAAGACTGGCGCTCAGTTGGGGGAGGCCGGTTGGAGAAGCTGGGGGGCTGCACAAGTGAGCTCCGAGCCTAGCTTCCCAAGGCACAAGGGAGCCGGTGCTCTGCACGTGCTCAGAGCCTCTTCTCAATGCAGTCTCCCAGAGATGAGTTTTGGCTTTGCAAACCGGGGTTGAAGTTCGATCGGCGGGTGGGGCCTCAAGGATCGCAGGAAGGCTTGCAGACTAGGAACCCAGCATATGCTCAGAGGTCACCTTGTTCCTGAAAGTGGTTTCTGCGGTTGAGAGCTGCGAAGAAGCAAGCCCCCACCCACCCACCTACCTCTGCCCCCACCCCACCCTGCTTCTCCTGCACTCAGATCCAGCTGGGAGGCTTCTCCTGTCCTGCGGCCATTGGGGTGTGGTGGACGCCCCGTGTGGGGCTGCATTCCCAGAAAAAGGCCAGCAGATCTTGGGTGGCTGCAGCAGTGGTGGTTCCAAGTCCCTTTCAGCCTCGCACCACCTAGCCAGAACAGGCAGGGGAGCTCTTCAAATAGCCACTGCTGGATGAGGATGGCGGGGCTGCCCTGGGAGAGTCAGCCCCCTGTGCTGAGCTGAAAAGCTCTGTGCTCGGGGGGTGAAAAGTACTGAGACTGACGCAGGTGGGTTTCAGCTCAGACCTTTACTTAGTGATTTCAGCAAGTTAAAAGGACAATTCATCAGCTCGCAGGCTGCTTTTTATGTCCCTTAACAAACACACCCCACTACACACACCTGTACCCATGATAGGCTATATACAAGAGTTGCGATCTTATAGGTCTTTTCGCTAGGACCCCTACAAGCCTTTTGGCTCTATTGTCTTTGGTAGTGAAGTTTCGCTGTGCCGTCCCGCCACGTGGCCGCCCTACCACATTTGCGGTTCCAGCAAGTACACAACACCCCTCCCCCCTTAGTTCGGAACACGTCTGACAAACCTAGTCCCTCGAGCTGACCCAGCTGAGCTCTGAGAAGGAGCAAGGTGTTAGAGCTGCTAGAGGGGTGAGTGTTTTTTTATTTATTTACTTTCAGTTGAGGTGCTTTAGCTGAGAAGGTACTGTGTGGGGGACTGTATTTGGGAGTGTGTGGGTGAGTTGTAGCAGACTCCTGGCTGCTGGAGTTAGGGTGTGAAAGGGTCATTGTTTGCCTGTAATTAAGTGCCTGGATGAATTTGAATAGCTGCTGGCCACACTCTCTCCTGGGGGACACTTCTATTTAAGGCAGGAAGCTTGCAAGAGGCACGAGCCTCTGGCCCGAGCCAAAGAGTGAGGCTCTTTGCCTGTGGCTCTTAGCCTAGGGACTCTTAGCCTATGGGCTCTGTAAGACGCCCAGGAAGAGCCAGAAAGCCAGGGACCTAGGCTCCTTGGGTTCCCAGTAAGGTAAGTAGACTTCTACAACAGGAACCATATAACTACAAAGGGGGGTTATATAAAAGTATTTGCTTAAAAACAATTATGAAGCCAGAATGCCAGCAGGGGATTGGGGGCTATCCAGTGTTTTGCATGGAGTGTCACATGTATGACTATCTGCCCACTGGTCAGAAGTCTTGGGTGTGTGCTCGGTGCAAGGAGCTCCTCAGGGAACGAGTTTGCTCCCTTGAGGCCAAGGTGGCTGACCTGGAGAAGCAGAGACAGTCAGTTAGGTGCACGGAGAAGACTCTCGGGAACTTGTTAGCTATGTCCCACTCTGGATCTGGCAGCCCAGCTGCTGCCAGAAAGCATGAGAGTCAAGGGGAAACGGGGCACCATGCTGAGGATAAGGGGAATGTGCCCTCAGAAGGGACCTCTTCTTCAGCTGGTGAACGGGTATCCTTTCGTACCAAGGAACCGTCCCTGGGAAGGATGGGAGAGGGGCTCTTGGTAGTTGATGATTCGATTCTTAGGCAGGTAGACAGCTGGGTGGCGAACCCGCGTACTGACCGTATGGTGACTTGCCTGCCTGGTGCGAAGGTAGCAGACATTACACGTGTTTTAGATAGGCTGGTAGATAGTGCTGGGGAGGAGCCAGTGGTTGTGGTGCATGTCGGCACTAACGATGTGGGGAAATGCAGTCGTGAAGTCCTGGAGGAGAAATTTAGGCTGCTGGGCAGGAAACTCAAGGCCAGGACCTCCAAGGTAGCCTTCTCAGAAGTACTACCTGTTCCACGCACAGGGCCGGGAAGACAGGCACAGATCAGGAGTCTCAATGCGTGGATGAGATGATGGTGTAGGGGGGAAGGGTTCAAGTTTGTTAGGCACTGGGATGCTTTTTGGGACAAGATGGAACTGTACAAAAGGGACGGTCTCCACTTGTCCCAAGAATGAACCAGGCAGCTGGCACTCAAAATCAAAAAGGTGGCAGAGCAGTTTTTAAACTAAATAATGGGGGAAAGCCGACAGGAGATCAACAGTCTCTGGTTCGGGATGGCTCATCTCAAAGAGATGAAGGGGTAGCTATTACTTTTGTACAAGGAAATGGATTACAATTGTCCCCTGAGACTGTGGCTAACAATAGGGGCTGCCTGGCAAGATCTCGAGGCAGCAAGAGGAAGGTTGTGGGCTTAACAAGCGTGGGAAACGATAAGTGTTTATACACAAATGCTAGAAGTTTCCGAGGTAAAATCGGGGAGTTGGAATGCTTGGTGTTCGGAGGGGGAAATAGACATTGTGGGTATTTCAGAAACTTGGTGGGATGACGAAAATCAGTGGGATATAGTGATTCCTGGTTATAAATTATATTGGAAGGATAGGGGGAAGGGTTGGAGGTGGGGTGGCTCTGTATGTCAGAGATCCACCAGATCAAAAGATAGAGGAGGATTATAAAATGATGAATGATTTAAAGATAGCGGCTAGACGAAATAACTGTGTCGTAATAGGCAACTCTAACTACCCACACATTGATTGGGTCAATATGAGTTCTAGTCGGGAAAAAGAGATTGAGTTTTTAGACACTCTCAATGACTGTGCTATGGAACAGATGGTCACAGATCCTACCAGAATCATAGAATCATAGAATGTTAGAGTTGGAAGGGATCTTGCAGGCCATCTAGTCCAACCCCCTGCACTCTGCAGGAACACAGCCGAAACCCCTACATACCTACAACATACCCAAAAGATGGTTGTCCAGTCTCCTCTTGAAAACGTCCAGCGAAGGAGCATCCACCACCTCCCGAGGCAGTCTGTTCCACTGCTCAACCACTCTTACAGTCAAGAAGTTTCTCCTGATATTAAGCCGGTAACGACTCCCTTGTAATTTCCACCCATTAGATCTAGTCTTGCAATCCGGAGCAAGAGAGAATAGATCCACTCCATCTTCTACATGACAGCCCTTCAAATACTTGAAGACTGCAATCATGTCCCCTCTAAACCTTCTCTTTCCCAGGCTAAACATACCCAACTCCCTCAGCCTTTCCTCATAAGACTTGGTCTCCAACCCTCTCACCATCCTGGTCGCCCTCCTCTGGACCCGCTCGAGTTTGTCAACATCCTTCCGAAAATGTGGTGCCCAAATCTGGACACAGTACTCCAGGTGGGGCCTGACCATAGCAGAATACAGCGAAACTACCACCTCCCGTGATCTGGACACAATGCTTCTGCTAATGCATCCTAAGATTGCATTAGCTTTCTTCACAGCCGCATCACACTGCAGGCTCATGTTTAGCTTGTGATCAACCATAACCCCTAGATCCCTTTCACATGTGCTGCTGTCAAGCCAAGTCCCTCCCATTCTATATCTGTGCCTTTGATTTTTTGTACCTAAGTGTAGGACTTTGCACTTATCTCTATTGAAGTTCATTTTATTTGTCTCAGCCCACTGTTCCAGCCTATCAAGATCCTTCTGAATCCTGACTCTGTCTTTTTCAGAATTAGCAATCCCACCCAGCTTTGTGTCATCTGCAAATTTGATAAGCATCCCCTCTATGTCTTCATCCAGGTCATTTATAAAAACATTGAATAACACCGGGCCTAGGACCAAGCCCTGTGGTACTCCACTCGAGACTTCCCTCCACGTAGACGCAGAGCCATTTACGAGCACTCGTTGGGCACGATTTTTCAACCAACCATGAATCCACCCAACGGTTGCGCCATCCAGCCCACACTTAACCAGCTTATCCTCAAGGATATCATGAGAAACTTTGTCAAATGCTTTACTGAAATCTAGATACACTATATCCACGGCATTGCCAGAGTCAACCATTTTAGTAACTCTGTCAAAAAAGGAGATAAGGTTAGTCTGGCATGACTTATTCTTCGTAAACCCATGCTGGCTATTACCAATTAGCTCATTTTGTTCAAGGTGTTCACAGACAGAGCGTTTAATAATCTGCTCCAGAATTTTCCCAGGTATTGATGTCAAACTGACAGGCCTATAATTTCCCGGGTCCGTCTTTTTCCCCTTCTTGAAGATTGGGACAATATTCGCTCTTCTCCAGTCTTCCGGCACAACACCCATACTCCAGGACCTCTCAAAGATTATAGCCAGAGGCTCTGAAATAACATCTGCAATTTCTTTTAGCACCCTTGGATGCAAGCCATCTGGCCCTGGAGATTTGAAAGTATTTAAGGCAGCTAGATGTCTCTAACCATTTCCTTACTTATTCTGAACTGGCAGTTCCCCTTTCCTTCATATGCCCTGCATTCTTCAGTTTGTATACAGCTCACTTTACAGTTAAAGACTGACGCAAAGTGAGAGTTGAGTAATTCCGCTTTGTCTTCATCCCTTGTTAAGGCTTGACCATCTTCCCCTAGCAGTGAGCTTACTCCATCCCTGTTCCTCTTTTTGCTCCGAACATAGGCATAGAAATTTTTCTTGTTATTTTTTGCATCCCTTGCAAGCCTCAGCTCCATCTGTGCTTTAGCCTTTCTGACACCATTCCTACAGATTTGTGCTCGTGTCTTGTATTCACCCTCAGTAATCTGACCCTCCTTCCATTTCCTGTACATTTACCAGGGGAGAGGCGATCCTGGATTTGGTCCTAAGTAACACCCAAGACCTGGTGAGAGATGTAAAAGTGATTGCACCACTTGGGAACAGTGACCATAATGTCATTGAGTTTAACATTTGTACAGATAGGGAGTTGCCCAAAAAGACTGACGCAACCACTTTTAACTTTAAAAGGGGTAACTTCTCTGGTATGAGGGGACATGTGAGGAAGAAATTGAAAGGAAGAGTGGAGAAGGTCAAAACCATTGGGGAAGCTTGGAGACTATTTAAAAATACAATCCTAGAAGCTCAGAAAAAATATATACCGCAGGTTAGGAAAGGCACAAATAGGCATAGAAAAAAGCCTGCATGGTTAACAAATAAAGTAATGGAAACTGTAAAAGGTAAGAAGGATTCCTTTAAGCGGTGGAAAGCTAGTCTCAGTGAGGTTGATAAAAGGGAACACAGACTATGGCAAATAAATACAAGTCTGTGATCAGGCAAGCAAAAACGGAATATGAGGAGCATATCGCAAAAAAACATAAAGGCCAACAAGAAAACTTTCTTCAAATACATTAGAAGTAGGAAGCCAGCCAGGGAGGCAGTGGGGCCCTTGGATGACCAAGGGGTAAAAGGAGTAGTGAAGGATGACAGGGGAAATGGCTGAGAAGCTGAATGCATTTTTTGCCTCTGTCTTCACTGTGGAAGAGGAGAAGTGCTTGCCCACTCCAGAAGCACCGATTTCAGGAGGGGGTTTGAAAGACCTGAATCAGATTGCGGTGACAAGAGAGGAAGTCCTACGACTGATGGACAATTTAAAAACTAATAAATCACCAGGCCTGGATGGCATTCATCCGAGAGTTCTTAAAGAACTCAAATGTGAATTTGTGGATCTCCTGACAAGAATATGTAATCTTTCTTTGAAATCTGCCTCCATTCCTGAGGACTGGAAGGTAGCTAATGTCACTCCCATCTTTAAAAAGGGCTCCAGGGGAGATCCAGGAAATTACAGGCCAGTCAGTCTGACATCAATACCGGATAAGTTGGTGGAAACTGTTATTAAGGAAAGAATTAGTAGGCACATAGATGAACAACAACTATTGAGGCAGACTCAGCATGGGTTCTGTAAGGGAAGATCTTGTCTCACTAACCTGTTAGTGTTTTTTGAGGAAGTGAACAAACTTGTGGACAAGGGGGACGCAATAGATGTTATTTACCTTGACTTCCGGAAAGCTTTTGATACAGTTCCTCATCAAAGGCTCCTAAGTAAGCTCAATAGTCATGGGATAAAAGGACAAGTCCTCTTGTGGATCAAAAACTGGCTTATAAATAGGAAACAGGGAGTGAGTATAAATGGGAAACTTTCTCAGTGGAGGGTGGTAAGCAGTGGGGTACCACAGGGATTAGTACTCGGTCCGATGCTTTTTAACTTGTTTATTAACTATTTGGAATTGGGAGTAAGCAGTGAAGTGGCTAAATTTGCAGATGACACGAAGTTGTTCAGGGTGGTGAAAACCAGGGAGGATTGTGAGGCACTCCAAAGGGATCTGTCTAGGATGGGTGAGTGGGCGTCAACGTGGCAAATGGGGTTCAATGTGGCCAAGTGCAAAGTGATGCACATTGGAGCCAAAAATCCTAAATATAAATACACGTTGATGGGGTCTGAACGGGCAGAGATGGACCAAGAGAGAGATCTTAGAGTCGTAGTAGATAACTCAATGAAAATGTCTAGACAGTGTGTAACTGCAATAAAGAAGGCCAACGCTATGCTGGGGATTATTAGGAAGGGAATTGAAAACAAATCAGCCAGTATCATAATGCCCCTGTATAAATCATTGGTGCGACCTCATTTGGAATACTGTGTACAGTTCTGGTCGCCACATCTCAAAAAGGATATTATAGCATTGGAAAAAGTGCAGAGAAGGGCAACTATGATGATAAAAGGGTTGAAACACTTTCCCTATGAAGAAACGTTAAAACGCTTGGGGCTCTTTAGCTTAGAGAAACGATGGCTGAGGGGTGACATGATCAAGGTTTATAAGATTATGAATGGGATTGAGCAGGTTGAGAAAGAAGTACTTTTCTCCCTTTCTCACAATACAAGAACTTGTGGACACTCCATGAAATTGCTGAGCAGTCGGGTTAGAACAGATAAAAAGAAGTACTTCTTTACCCAAAGAGTGATTAACATATGGAATTCACTGCCAGAGGAGGTGGTGGCTGCTACAAGTATGGACAGTTTCAAGAGGGTATTAGATAAACACAAGTGGAGACCCGCAAGAAACTTGCGGGATGGTCATCCCATTCCTCACACCTTTGCTTCCTCCCCTCTACCCTTACCAATCTCACACTCTTTCTCCCTTCTGGGTGTGGAGCCATAGACTCAACCCTCCAAAGCAGCCATTTTATCCAGGGGAACTGATCTCTGTCACCCGGACAACAGTTGTAATTCTGGGTGATCTCCAGCCCTCACCCAGAGGCTGGCAATGGTAGTTCTCATGGAGGAAATGGCTGGTTTGGAGGGTGGAGTCTATGGCGTTATACTGGTCTGAAGTTCCTCCCCTCCTCAAACCCCACCATCCCCAGGATCCACCCCTTAAATGTCCAGGAGTTTCCCAATCCAGAGTTGGCAACCCTATTTCCTTCCCACCCAACAGCCAACTTAACCTTTATCTGCCTTTAGCTTTTCATCTCCACCCCCCTCCCCCACAGCTTCTACCAACGAAAATTATAGTCTTTCTCCACAGTGGGGACCAAAGCAGCTTACATTATTCTCACCTCCTTTTTATATGCACAACAACCTTGTGAGGTTGGTTAGGCTGAAAGTATGTGACTGGTCCAAAATCACCCAGTCAGCTTCCACCGCAATATGGGGATCTGAACCTGGGTCTTGCAGACCCTACTCTGAGGCTCTAACTGCTGCACCACTGCTGGCTTTCATAGGGTGGCTGCTGAACAGCAGCAAGCAGCCAGGTCAAGTTAAGTCATGCAAATTAGGTGATATCAAGTCACCCAGAGGGTGCTGCCTAGGGATGCCAGCCTCCAGGTGGGATCTGGGGATCCCCTGGAATTACTGCTCAGCTCCAGACTACTGAGATAACTTCCCCTGGAGAAAATGGATGCTTTGGAGGGTGGACTCTAGGGCATTGTACCCCACTGAGGTCCCTGTCCTCCCCAGGCTCCATCCCCAAATCTCCAGGAGTTTGCAGACCTGGAGCTGGGAACCCCACTACCCCCATCCCCTGCCAGTGCCCATGGGGGGACCTGGCAACCCTAGACTGCTGCCAGGCCTAGGGTTGGCAACCTCCAAGTGGGGCCTGGAGAGTGAACTCCAGAGATCTGTGAACAACAGAGATCTGTCTCCCTGGATAAAATGGCTTCTTTGGAGGGTGGATTCTGTGGCATGATACCCAGCTGAGGCCTCTCCCTTCCCCAAACCCTGCCCTCCTTGCACTCCACCCCAAAACCTCTAGGAATCCCCCAGCCTGGCCCCAAGGCTCCCTCCCCCCTCCCTCCAAGGCCGAAAGAGGCCTGGAAAGAAAGGGCCCTTCCCCCACCCTTTTACTGACAGAGCCAGTCAGAAGCCTCCTCTCCCTCCCCCCAACGTTCTAATCTCTCACCGTTGATGCCTGGAGTTAGGTCCCTGCAGAGGCCATTTCAAAAGGCTTTTTGGGGGGAATTCAACCATCCCTGAAGGGATTTTCTCACTTTTCGGATTTTTCTACAAACCCAGGAAGTCTACTGACTATGCAGGAAAAGCTGTTGGGGGAGAGTGAGGCCCCTGTTGGAGGGAATAGGTATCCACACAGGAAAAAAAAGTCTGGGAATTAGAATAAGGATATGGAGCAGAAGTCCATCAGTGGCTATTACCCCCAAGGTATAGATAGGAAATCTCAGTCTGGGGCAGGTGATGCACTCTATTCTTGGTGCTGGGGGGGAAGCAGTGGGAGGGCTTCTAGTGTCCTGGCCCCACTGCTGGACCTCCTGATGGCACCTGGTATTTTTGGCCGCTGTGTGACAGAGTGTTGGACTAGATGGGCCATTGGCTTCTTTTATGTTCTTATGTTCTTAACTCTAAATGGTATAAATATAGATCATTAATGTAGAGTCCCTAGCTAACTGTGATGAGTCTCAATTATTTTGTATTATTTGTCAAAGAATCTGGGACATTAAAAGTCAGACTATTGCAGTGGAAATTAACCTGATCTGTTCTCCTTGCTTGCGTACATACTTACATGTTGGTACATCGCCCTGTAATTTATATATGTTAGAGTGATTTATGTTCTTCTACCTTTTGGAAAGCTTAATAAAGGATATCTAAAATAAAAAAAATGTTTCTTCCATGTGGGTTCTTAGCTCCTGTTGAAGATGGCAACTGAAACTGAAACTTTCCCCATACACTGAGCGTTCATAGAGTTTCTCCCTTGTGCGGGTTATCACGATGTTGTTCAAGATTGTCACTCAGCTTTAACCTCTTTCCACACTCAGAGCATTCAAAAGGCTTTTCCCTTTGTGGGTTCTTTTATGTAGTTGAAGACTACCACTGTTACTGAATCTCCTTCCACACTCTGAGCATTCAAAAGGATTCCCGCCTGCGTGGATTCTTTGATGCTGCTGAAGATGGCCACTCTGACTGAATATCTTTCTTTTTCAAAAATGATTTTCTATTTTTAAAGAGAAACAAGACATAAAATGAGGGGGCTTTCGGTTTCGGTGCTGCAAATGGCGGCCGCTTCTCGGGACGCTCCCGGAGGCGGTTAGCCCACACGCGGAATGGGGGGTCTTCGCGTTTGCGAAAGACCCTAGTGAGCCTTAGTTAAAGGCTCCGAACCGGGGGCGCATAGGGGAGTATCCTCTTTGCCTGCAAACTGCCGGGAAATTGAGGCTTTCTCCCCGCCCCAATCGGCCCCGCCGCGTTGTGCGTCCCAAATGGGACTTAGCAGCCCTGCCGACTTCCAGGAGTGAGGAAAAGCGGATGAATTACCATGAAAAGAAGATATGGCATCTAATCGTGAGTTGAAGATCTATTTTGAAGCGAAAATTAAAACCCCCCGCAAGCGGATAAGCGTATGGGAGGAGGGAGGAGCTTCCACCCTCTTCGAAGAAGCGAATTTTTAAAGGAAACGCGAAGGGGGGTAACAAGAAAAAATGTTGGTGAAAGTACCGTTGGGGTTTTACAGAAGATTGCGGCTTTAGTTGCTTTCTGGGGGATGTGGCACGAACTTTGAAAAAGTAAATAAAAAACAAAATGTCGATGCTGGGGAAAATCCTGCTTAGAATGGAAGAGAAGAGAGGAGGGACTTCCGCTCCAGTCAACCCCCCCCAGAACTAGCTGTCAATCAACAAGAGACTGAGATACTGCGCCACCTGCTGGAGTAAATTTAAAATATCAATGAAACGCTTTTAAAATGGAAATTGTTCTCATCAGACTACAAAAACAAATATTTGGAATTAACAAGGTTGATGGCAGAAAATGTATAGAAAATTAATTTGATGCCAAAGTTCCAAGCTATGGATGAAGAAGGGAAAGAAGATCTCAGATTTATTTTGACGAAAGTCTTGACACCTCTATCTGGCAGTGGAGCGAATAAATAAAAAGAAGAGGCGGACAAGGCTCCCAAAGCCTACTCCGCCTTTAAAAAAAAAAAGGATATACTCTGCCAGTAGAAAGGGGTGTTGAGCTTAGCAAGTAATGGAGATCTAATTTCAACTCGAGTGTTAATGGAGCCAATGAGAAATGACTGCCAGAAACAACAAGAAAAAAGAAGCGAAAGAAGATGGATTAAAAAATTTCTGAAGAGACATGCCAGCACAGAGGAGGAAGCAGTACTCAAAATTTGGATTTTTGAAGAAGACGGCGGCCCGGGGGAAGGAAGTGACGGAACGGGAGGCATTAAAGTTCAAAGGACTTAATGATAATTGGAGAGACTTAAAAAAGAACTTGTTCGTGTAACATCTGAAAAGATTTGATTTAACCCCAGTGGACTTTACTAACTTTACTAACAGAATTGATTTGGACTTTGTAAAGCTGAAAAGAAGATCTTTCAACCGTGATAGATGCCGACAACTGGAAGAAATAAAACTAACCTTTACTAACAGAAAAAAACTCACTCCGCTCTTTTTTCTCTTCCCATCTGTCTACCTTACCCTTTTCTTATAAAAAATAAAATTCTCTCCTTTTTAGGAGAGTTATTTCAAAAAAAAAAAAAAAGACATAAAATGAGGGCATCTGATATTTGTACATTATCTTGATGACACAACTCATACCTAGTTATATCTTATATCTGTTCCACCTTGTATCATTATAAAAGTTTCTTGCAGATATATAAGACTTATCTTTTAAATATCCTTTTATTGTTTTATATGTCTGTGAATCTTCCTTTTTTATTCATTTCAAATCACTTGTAAAACCTTGTCCAAGTATTTTCAAAAATTGTCTCTGGTTGTCCTTTCAGAGTTAGGGTCAATTTGTCCATCTCAGCTGTTTCCAAAATTTTACTAAGCAGTTCTTCTCTCAAAAGTGTTTCCTTTCTTCTCCAATACTTAGCATATAAAATTCTCGCTGTTGTAATTACATGTAAAATAAGATATGTATCTTGTTTTTTACAGTTTTCTGGTACAATATTCAATAAAAATAATTCTGGTTCAAAAGGTACAGTGTTTTTTAACATTTTTTTGTAAAATTTAATGAATCCCACACCAGTACTTTCTTGCTCTCTCACATAATCACCACATATGATAAAAGGATCCAACCTTATTTTCACATTTCCAACATACATTTGATGAGTTAGGATAACACTTTGCCAATTGCTCTGGAGTGATATACCATCCATAAAAGATTTTATACATATTTTCTTTATATGAAATTGCTTTAGTAATTCTTACATTTTGTTTCTAGACCTGAGACTATTTATCTAGTTCAATATTGTTACCCAAATTTTGGCCTCATTTCACCATAACATTTTTAACGACTTCATTTTGAGTCTTAATCTCTAACAGTATTACAAAAAATTCCTTAATCAAGTTATCTTCAGAGTACATCAATTATCTATATATCTAATAGCCAAGGTGCTCCCTGCGTGTGGATATCTAAATCTGCACATCGGGGGCACCTAGGGGGCAAACAGATTTTCCTGCACATTTGGGGTAATCCCCAGAAGTGCAGAAAAATCTGAAATCTATAGAAAACTATAGGGGGGATATTTAACCCCCCCCAAAAGAGTGTTCCCTGTCCGTGCGCAGGGAACGCTCTGAGAACTGCCTCACCATCACCAGGAGGGGGAGGGGGTCGGAGGGAGAAAGCTTGGTGGGCTGGCCAGGCCTTGCCATTGCCACCATCAGGGGGAGGGAGAAAGCTTGGCAGGCCAGCCAGGCCTTGCCACCGCCACTGCTGGACGGGGAGGGAGAAAGTTTGGCAGGCCGGCCAGGCCTCACTGCCACCATCACCACCAGGGGGACGGGGGAGGGAGAAAGTTTGGCGGGCTGGCCAGGCCTCACTGCCACCACCACCGCCACCACCAGGGGAGGGGGAGGGAGAAAGTTTGGCAGGCCGGCCAGGCCTCACTGCCACCACCACCGCCACCACCAGGGGGAGGGGGAGGGAGAAAGCTTGGCAGGCCAGCCAGGCCTCACTGCCACTGGGGGGAGGGAGAAAGCTCGGCAGACCGGTCAGGCCTCGCCACCGCCACCAGGGGAGGGAGAAAACTGGGTGGGCCAGCCAGGCCTCGCTGCCACCGCTGCTAGGGGAGGGGGAGGGAGAAAGCTTGGCAGGCTGAGCTCAAGCCTTGCTACTGGTGCTGGGGGAGGAGGGAGAAAGTTTGGTTGGGCATGGCCTCACAGTTGGTGCCGGGGGGAAGGGAGAAGGCTCACTTGTGGCTGCTTCCTTCTCCCGTGGAGCTTCTTCCCCTTCTTGTCTTATCTGTTTCCATTATTTTTTCATAAAAACCTGTTGGCTTATCTGTAGTATATCTTGACTCCAGTTGGATTTTTTCCCACCATGTAAGTGTTTCTATTGACTTTAATTTATTCTTATTATCTAGTAAATCTTCATATCTGAACAACGCATCTCTTTGAAATAAATTAGGATTTGTAAATATTTCTAACGGTGCCATCCATTTTGGTATTTTGGTATAAAGGTTGGTTTTAATTTCTTCCTAAACCTTTAATAGAGAAGACCTGATAAGATGTTGTTTAAAGTATTTGTGCGTGTTTGCCTTCCCATACCATAGAAAAGCATGCCACCCTAACAATAAGTCATGTCCTTCTAGTTTCAGTAGTCTTGTATTTTCCAGGGTAATCCATTCTCTCACCCATGTCAGGGCTGCTGCTCTATAGTACAAAAGCCAACCTCATACAGCAAATCCAGCTCTCTCCTTAGCATCTTGTAATGCCTTGAGTTTGATTCTTGGTTTCATATTCTTATTGATCAAGTTCTTTGAAATAATTCTGGTTTTGTCAAATAGGAATTGTTTGAAATTAAAAAAAATCTTTCAACACTCTAAGCATTTAAAAGTTTTCTCCCGTGTGGGTTTTTTGGTGCAGTTGAAGATGGCCACTCTGACTGAATTCCTTTCCATACTCTGAGCATTCAAAAGGTTTCTCCCATGTGGGTTCTCTGATGCTGTTGAACATTGCCACTCCACCTAAATCTCTTTCCACACACTGGGCATTCAAAAGGTTTCTCCCCTGTGTGGGTTCTTTGGTGCAGTCGAAGAGTGCGACTGTGACTGAATCTCTTTCCACACTCTGAGCATGGAAAAGGTTTCTCTCCTGTGTGGGTGCTTTGGTGCAGTCGAAGAGTACAACTGTGACTGTATCTCTTTCCACACTCTGAGCATTCAAAAGGTTTCTCCCCTGTGTGGGTTCTTTGGTGTATTTGGAGATGGCCACTCTGACTGAATCTCTTTCCACATTCTGAGCATTCGAAAGGTTTCTCCCCAGTGTGGGTTCTTTGGTGCAGTTGGAGATGGCTACTCTGACTGAATCTCTTTCCACACACTGAGCATTCAAAAGGTTTCTCCCCTGTGTGGGTTCTTTGATGGAGCTGAAGACTGCCACTCTCACTGAATCTCTTTCCACAATCTGAGCATTCAAAAGGTTTCTCCCCTGTGTGGGTTCTTTGATGGAGTTGAAGTTTGCCATTGTGACTGAATCTCTTTCCACAATCTGAGCATTCAAAAGGTTTCTCCCCTGTGTGGGTTCTTTGGTGCAGTTGAAGATGGCCACTGTGACTGAACCTCTTTCCACACTCTGAGCATTCAAAAGGTTTCTCCCCTGTGTGGGTTCTTTGGTGCTGTTGGAGATGGCCACTCTGACTGAATCTCTTTCCACAGACTGAGCATTCACAAGGTTTCTCCCCTGTGTGGGTTCTTTGGTGCAGTCGAAGAGTGCGACTGTGACTGAATCTCTTTCCACACTCTGCACATTCAAAAGGTTTCTCCCCTGTGTGGGTTCTTTGGTGTATTTGGAGATGGCCACTCTGACTGAATCTCTTTCCACACTCGGAGCATTCAAAAGGTTTCTCCCCTGTGTGGGTTCTTTGATGGACCTGAAGTTTGCCACTGTGACTAAATCTCTTCCCACACTCTGAGCATTCAAAAGATTTCTCCCTTCTGTGTATTCTTTGCTGCACAAGAAGCTGTGATCTATTTCTGAAGTATTTTTCACACTGAATGGATTCACTTGCCTTCATTATCCTGTGCTTTGGAAAATGTACATTATGCTTTTTTCCATCTTGCTTCTCAACCATATGGCTGCCTTTCTCTGTTTCAGGACTGCCTTGATTCCTGACATTTGCATTCAAGTCTTTCTTTTTAACTCTATCTGACAGTTGCTGATGAAGTTCCTCACCCTCCTCATTCCTCTGATCATCATTTGCTGGGATAAATACAGAGATCTTGTTAACACCTGGGGAGACTGATAAGGTTCAAAGGCATCTATGTGAATGAGTAGGAAAGGATTGATGGCCTTTTGGCCTCATCCAGCTCCGCTGATCTTTAAAACCTCTCCACCTTTCCCCAGATTATCTAGTTTTTAATGATAACTCACCTCTCTCAAGAGCCACAGCTGAGCTTTTCCCCAGAAGGAGTTTCTGAGCCTCCAGATTTCATGCCTCCCTCCCTGCTTACCCAGTGGGCTGTATGATTGTACCAAACCAAATGTTGCTCAGAATTGAATCAGAAATCCCCCATGACAATTCTTTGCCTGTTCTCTTGACATAACCATGAAGAATACTCACTCTCAGCCAGCACATTTGGGAAGGGAATATGCTCTTGGGAACCTCTGAAGGAACTCTCCAGCCTCTCTTTGGATGCAAGGTCATTGTCTGTCTCCACCTTAATTAGGGGTGTGCATTCGGGAATCCCAAAACGGAAAAAAAACCCAAAAAAGCATTTTCGAGTTTTTTTCGGCTTTCGGGATCCCGGACAGGCTATTCAGTGTAATCTTCGAATTCCAAAAAAAAAAATCCCGGAAAATTCGGGATTTTTTCGGCATTTTTCGGCACTGCCGAAAAACGGCGTTGTGGGGGGTTTTAAACTGTTGAAGGGCCCGGGAATTCCTTTTCCCACCATTTCTACCTCTTTCCCGCCTTTTCCTCCTGTTTCCAGGGGGGGGAGGAGGCTCCAGACAGCCAATCACTGCAATGCATTTGCAAAATGCATTGCAGTTTGCAAGCTTGCAAGGCTGTTGTTGCTGCCTGCAGCCCAACCACCAGTTTGCTCCTTTCCCAGGGAAGGAGCACTGTGGTGGCCAATAGGGTTCTGGCATCTGCTCTCTGGCCAATCACAGAAGGTTTTTCCTTTTTGAAATCCTTCTGTGTATGCTCAGAGAGCATAAAAGGAGCCAGTCTCTGGGCTGACTCTCATTGCTGTGTTCCTGGATCCTGCTGGCTGGTGAGAGAGAGCTGCCTGGCTTGGCTGTTGGAGATTGTGGCTGGCTGGCTTCTGCTGCCCCTGCTCCTGAGTCTGCCCTGCTTTCCTCCCTGCTCTTCTTGGACCTCGGATCAATACCTCAGAAGACTTCAGACTGGTTTGATTTATTAGGGCACTTTTAAATTTAATTTCTTTTCTCTTTATTTTATTCTTCCTTAGGGTTGGTTTGGGAGAGACCTGGGGTTGGTGGGGTGGTGATTGCACATGGTCTGCTGCATAGGCGTCATCTTCAGGGGGGCTGGGGAGCTCAGGCCTCCCCCGAAAGTACTGAGCCCCCCCGGAGGCAACTGGTGTCAGCCAGAGCCTTGCTACCCCCCCTCCCGTCCCCCACCCCATTTTGAAAGCGGAGGGTTTTCCCTCCGCTTTCTGAGTCTGTTTGGCTGGGCTAGGAATGGGACGGAAGTCAAGGGGGTGGGGGCTTGCTTCCTCCTGGAAGCTAAGCTCCACCCACAGTTCCCAGCAGCTCGCCTGGAGAGCAGCACGTGGAGGCTGGCTTCGAGGCAGCACATGCTGCCTCTGCTTGCTGCAGCCACCAGCCTGAAGGGTAAGTAGGTGGGGGATTGTTTCAGGTGGGGTGGGGTGGGTTGGGTGGGAGCCCAGGGCTGCAGCCACCCAGCCATCCTGCAAGTCCAAGCAGGGGAGCTGGGCAAGAATGGAGGGAGGGGGAAGGTGGGGGGGCCCTTCTGTGGCCTCTGGTTGCCCCTGCCATCAGTGAGTGGCTTGCTTTCTCCTGCAGTCCAGTTTAAACTAGGCTGCAGGAGAAAACAAAACCCAGGAACCCTTGTGCTGCACGGAGCACATTGCTCCAGGATACAGAAAATCCTGGGCTCACTTTCTCCTGTAATGGGGGGAAGGGGGGCTGCGCTTTCTGTCCCTCTCTCTCTTTCTGTTTCTCTTTCCCTTTCCCTTGAGATGTGTGAGAGCTGGAAACGTTGGTGAGCTCCCCCACCCCCACTCAAGGCTGCTTCCCTTGCAGTCTGACTTTCTTCCCTTCCCTCTGTCTTTCACTTCTCTCTCCCAATCTATATGTTTTTCCCCCTAGCTTCCCCCTCTCCCTTGCTAAAATAGCCCCAGTTAGGATTGCCAGGTACCCCCTGGCCACCTCTGGGGGATGAGGGGAGGGTGGCCCAATCCAGGTTAGGAAACTCCTGGAGATTTGGGAATGGAGTCTGGGGAGGACAGGGACCTCAGTGGGGCACAGTGCCATAGAGTCCACCCTCCAGAACATCATTTCCCCCCCCAGGGAAACTGATCTCTTTAGACTGGCAATGAGCTGTAATTCCAGGGGATCCCCAGGTCCCACCTGGAGGCTGGCATCCCTAGCTCCAGTGCTGAAATTGGAAGCTCTGGTTCTGCTGTGTGACTTGGTGCATGCAAACCTCTGGCATTGGCTTACATGTGCCAAACCACCCAGGTGGAGGAGGGGGGGGTGTCATTCTACCAAAAATGAGAGTGTTTGGGTTTCTCTGTGAGTTTGAGGACTGGAACTGGCACTGGGGTGAGATTGGAAAAGTGTGTGTGGCTTTCTGAGAACCCTTGTGTTACCGTAATAATTATGCTACAATACAGTTTGTTTGTCCTAAAGGTGCTACTGAGTGTTTTACTATTTTGTATGCTATGGCAGTGATATGAGAGCCAATTGAGCTGTGGGTCCATCTCATGCTACTGACAGTAGTTATACATTACACCTTGCCCAAATGGTTCTGGGCATTAAAGCGCACTTACCCTGGTGTGATGTAAAATGCTAGCAAGTCATAGCCAACTCATGGTAACCCTGTAGGATTTTCAAGGCAACAGACATTCAAAGATGATTTGCCATTGCCTGACTGTGCATCATGTCCCTGGTATTCCTTGGAGATCTCCCATCCAAATACTAGTCAGAGCTGACTCTGCTTAGCTTCCAAAATCTGATGAGATCAGGCTAACCTGAGCCATCTGGGTCCATGGCATGGTGCTGTGTGGGGGCTTCCCAGGCAATCATCTTCAACCTATTCTTGGGAGCCACAATCATTAGGAAAGAGCCATGTGATAGAAGTGTAATAATAATTTACTCATAGTTGCAAGAGCCAATAAGATTTGAGTTTGATGGGGGATTGGGCAAATTGATCTAAGGAACTGAAAGAAGAGAAAGTATTAGCAAGCTCAGTGGTTAAGGATTTGAGTAGAGCTCTTTATAGTCCAATCCTGGGAGGAAGCCCCTTGGATAGACCTCAGTAGGATGCCTCTGTTAGACTGATGAGGAATTGTTATAGGAAGGGGATAAGCAATTAAAATATATGAGAAAGAATGTCTGAAAATGTCATACAGGTTTCTGTGGACCTTGCAATAGCATTGTAGCTAACCCCAACTAAGAAACTTCCATGCTGTTTCTATAATTTCTCAAATGTACTTCACACCAACTGTGCATCTCCAATCCTTTCTAATTCCTCTCAACTATGTACAGCTTTTTGTGTTGTGCTTCATTTGGACTGCTTTGCTTTCTCAGTTCCTAGCCCCCTTCTTTTCTATAACCATGGATCTACATCCCCTTCCTCAAGCCTTGCTGCTTGTCCCAACACTCTAAAGTCAGACCAGTTTGGCCAGTGGCAACCGAAAATACATCTGTCTGTCCAGGAAGTTCAACTAAATGCCACTAGAGGTTTTGTCACCACTACTACATCACTTAATGCATTACAATATAGGTTCATGTTCAGGCTATAATTTATGATGTTTTAGTTTGGGAAGATCTGTGTTCTTGGTCACATCAGTTGGTGCTATTTTTTTCCTGTAAACTCCTCTTCCATCCCAATGGACTCTGCTGCTCACATGTTGTCTGTCAATCCCCTCTTTATTCCACCCTTCCTCCAGTCTCCCTTCCCTTATATTGACCTCACAACAATGGCAATATCACCCAGCCTGATGAAGGGGGCTTTGACTCTTGGAAGCTTATTCCCTGAAACTCTTGTTGGTCTCTAAGCTGCTCCTGGACTCAAATCTAACTGTCCCAGTATCACCGAGTAAGTATCATGCAAAATGTAGATCTGAACATGGGTCTCTTCAATCCACACTGGTCTTCATGCCATTGGTCCATCTACTTCAGCATGGTCTGCTCTGATGCAGGTGAGCTCTACAGGCTCAGACAGAGAAAGATCCTTTCCAACAGCTGTTCTCTTTGACCTCCTCGGTTTAAACCTTTATCCTTTGGCACGCTAAGCATGGTCTCTCTACCATCAGTGTCATCATTGTCTGCTCAGACTGGCAGTGGTTCTCCAGGGTTCTTTGCAGAGGATTTTGCCCATGCCGTGCTTTGTTTCTGAGCCATTGGGGCGGGGGGGGAGGATGCAGGCGGGCTGCTTTTATTTGTAACACAAAAGTATATTACCTCTTTCTAACAATGTATGTCCATGCAAGATGTACATATGTTCACTGTAATATGTAAACAGGGCTTTTGTTTCCCTGAGTGGTGAGCAGGAAGAGAGGGAAATGGCAACAGATATGTTCTTGGTATGTACACCATCCAGGGAGAACACTTAACTCATGTTTATGCCACACATCATTATCCTTGATTGGCATGCAGATCAGAGGCCTTTTAAAATTTCCTTTTGCCCTGTGTGCAGTCCAGAAGGAACATTGGCAAGGAATGTACACTCTATATGTGTGGTACAGTTTCAAAGGGACAACTAACTGGGATGTATAAAAGAAATGACAGGATTGCCCATTACAAACAATGGGAGAGACTTGAAGGCCCACTGGAGATAATAGGAGCCAGGAATGCCACATGGCTCCGCCTCCATAAATAGTGACAATGGCCTGTGATGTCACTGGCTCCTCCCTATGATGTCACTGGGCCTGGGTTCTTTTAAGGACCTAGCACAGCAATGCCTCTGGCCCAGCCCCAGCCCCCCCTGGGAAATTGGAAAGTCTACGCCCTTGGTCTGCTGCTGGCTTGGCAAACATGCCCCCTCACACCACCATCACACCTCTCAGGTTTTTTACAGGGAGAATCTGCTTGCCTGATCCATTCCCATAGGAAACAATGGAGAACTGGGGGCACCCTCTTTGGATGCCCCTAGAATTGGACCCCCTGGTCCAATCTTTTCAAAACTCGGGGGTCTTTTGGGGAGAGGCTCCAGCAGCTACAGTCCAAATTTGGAGTCTCTACTTCAACCCCCCCCTCTCCAGCCCCCTGCAAACTTTCCAGAAAATTTTGCCATTGAAGTCAATGGCCCCATTGGATATAATGGACCCGAACTTTTCGGGAATCCCAAAACTTTTCGGATTTCAATGCTTTACCGGTATAGGTATTCGGGTTTTTTCGGGAATACCGAAAAAATTCAGGTCCAATATGCCCAAATCCGAATTTTACCGAATTTTTTTTTTTGCACACCCCTAACCTTAATCTCCCTTGTACTTCTGGCATCTTTCAGAGAGAGGGAGGGAGGCAGAGAGGGATCATTCTTAGATGTGGAAGGAAAGAATTTCAAGAGTAAAAATTCTTCTGGAAGTATGGAACCATCAAAGCCCACAATCCCAACCAGTATAAGTGGAATGAATCTGTGAGACAAAGCACACTAGTTCCCCCAAAGTTTAAAGTGATTATTAAGTGACCTGGTCCAACTTGCAGGTGTTTGTGATTTGACTCTCCCTGCAGTGAATATCCATATCTTTTTCATAACCAGACTCCAGAATGTGGTCAGTGGTCAATCATGATAACCTGTATCCAGTTATGTAACCAGGTGGGAAGGGGGATTAGGAGGCTGCTGACAGCCTGTGGAAAATTCCATCAAGAAGGACCCTAGATTGGGTCATCAGGACCACCTGACCCTAGAGAGGCAGAAAGTATAATATGGGTACAGACCAGGGGGAAGCCAGCCTAACCTTATGCTCATGCCATGCTAGTATGTCATGATATTTTCTCGCTTCATCACGATGAATAGTTTTATGTAGAGTAACTTAGGCTACAGCTGGAATACTTATGCTGCGACAAGGGGTGCCATCTAATACCAAGCATTTTATATATTGGATAGAACAGTTAGCTTTTCTTGTTTCTCTGTTGCTGAGCTGCAGAAACTGTGCTATGTATTGATGTCTTATTTTTAAATCCTTAATATACCTTTTAGTATATTTTTAACATATCTGCTTTACTTGTGTGCACTCTCCTCATGATCCCACTGAACTGGGTGTTGCTGAGGTACAAAGACTACTGATATGGGGGACCCAGGCTTGGGTTCTTGACAGGATCATTTCCAGATCACAGGCAGGGCAGATGTTTGTGATCCCCTCCAGGGTGAAGGGTGTTTTGTAAAGGCTGGGAACAGAGAAATGAGGATCTGGCGCCTGCCAGGGTCTTTCTGAGGGCCTCTCATCTCCTTTGCCTCAGGCCAGGACACCTTCTCTGACTCGGGTGATGGTCACAACACTGGCTTCAGTTGCCCTTGTGCAAGTACACACCCACACATGAAAACATAGAGCTGCCTTATACTGATTCAGACCCTTGGTCCATCGAAGTCAGTGTTATCTACTCAGTTTGGCAGCGGCTCTCCAGGGTCTCAGGCAAAGATCTTTCACACCACCTCCTACCTGATAGTTTTTAAGTGGAGATGCTGGGGATTGAACCTGGGACCTCCTGCATGCCAAGCAAATGTTCGGCCAGTGAGCCACAGCCCATCCTCAAGTATTGGGACATACTTGATTCATGCCTCATTCCCAATGGTTGTAGCAACCTGAGCTGCAGTGTTAGGAGAGTCAAGTAATGAATAAATATACCCTGCATGAAAATTTTGTAAATTAATGTGTTCTCTTTATAATTATCGTTCTATAAAGTGCATTTTTAAATACTGATGCAAAATTGACTGGTAGTAGTTCAACTGAATGTACTGTATGATATGTTATATTGAATGTACTGAATATATATACCTGACTAGGATATGATAGCAGCACATAATGCACATTATAGAATGATAATTATAAACAGAACACATTAATTTACAAAAGTTTCTTGCAGTGTACACTTATTCGTTGCTTGTCATTCCCAATGGCAGCAATTCACACCTCTGGCACCTATCAAAGTCCCTTACCCAGAAAGGCCACATTTCCATAGTTCTCCAGCATGACTTCCCTGTAGAGAGCTCTTTGTCCTGGATCCAGCAGGGCCCATTCTGCCTCAGTGAAATAGATGGACACCTCCTCAAAGGAAAAGGGACACTGAAAGAAAAAGCAGACTCCCTCGTCAGAGATCACGCCAGGTAGAAGGCCAGGACACTAGAAGCCCTCCCACGGTTGACCCGCCCAAGCACCAAGAATACCAGAGCATCACTTGCCCCAGAGTCCCTATCTATACCTTGTGGCTAGTAGCCACTGATGGACCTCTACTCCATATGTTTATCTAATTCCCTCTTGAAGCTGTCCATGCTTGGTGGCCACCGCCACCTCCTGTGGCAGTGAATTCCATGTGTTAATCACTCTTTGGGTGAAGAAGGACTTCCTTTTATCCGTTCTAACCCAACCACTCAGCAATTCCATTGAGTGCCCACGAGTTCTTGTATCGTGAATGGGTAAAGGAAACAGCATTCCGAGGATCTCTCGCCTGGACACCTTCTAGAAACCGCAGGAGCAAAAGCCCCCCTGAGAAAGTAGGAGAGGCCCAGCCTGCCCTCAGCTCATCTCTCCTACCTGGACTGGAGGTGCAGGAGCCGTTTCCACATCTCTGAGAAGAAAGTGACTCAACAGCATCTCTTCACTGCCTGTAATTGAGACAAAGGAGGAAGGAATGATGTTTGCTTGTTTCTTCCCTGCTTCACACACCCCCTTCCCAGGGTTGTGAAACCTTGACCTGTGTACACTCAACACATTTTTAAACACTTTTTACTAAATTCTGGGAGAGGCAGAAGGGAAACACCAGGTCCCTACGAGCCTTAGGGATTATAAACACTGCCAACATCTTTCAGACCTTTGTGAGACCTGTGTCTGACCTAGGCGGAGGGGAAAAGGGGGTGGTGGAAATGACATTGCATGACACGTCACCGTCACCTTTGGCCCAGACATGACTTGAGCGCATCTGGAGACTTGAGGGTAATATGAATCAGGTTTCAGGGCATTCTAACTTCACAAGCATGTTTTCAGCAACATGCAACATCAGCATGACATCACGTCTGCTCAAAGCCCCTCTTGAAAGCTCCTGGGGGAGCCGTGCCATACACAGCCTGCCATCCCTCCTCCAGCATCCTGTCTCCCAATAATCCCATCATTATTGGCCCCTCGGAACTGGTTTTCAGGGCTCTGCTGCCTGAGAAGTTAGAGGCTCCCTTGATTCAGCAGGCTGAGCAGCTCGTTTGAGGTTTGTCTACCTTTCCTCTTTTCAGCTACACTGTGTTCCTCTTATGGAAAGAAGGTGAGATGTGAATATTTTAATTAATGGAAGGAATTGCCTTCCATGAATTTGTCTAATCTCCTTTGAGAGGAGTCACAATTAGTGGGCTCTGCGTGCTGCAAATTAACTCTGTGTTCTATGAAGCAGCATTTAATTCTTTCCCTAACCTGAACTCTCTACCCATCAAACTTACTGGGGTGCCCCAAGCACATCCAGGCCTAAAGAGACCTTACCACAGGAGAGGTCAACTTGGGTACCCTCATGGCCCTGCGCCCTCTGCCCTTGCTCCAGGGAAGCTTCTTCTCTCTCAGGGAATGTAGCTTCTGTCTTCACCGATGATGCCCACATCTGAAACAGCAGCAAGGGAAAGGAGTAAGAGGTGGAATGGAAAAGAGACTAGGGAATGCATCCTGCCCCCTCCTGGACTCTGCATCCTTCTGTCAGCAGACCTGGTGAGTTATCTGGAGGAATAAGAAATTCTCTAGTAGAAAAGGCTGCTTAAGGAGGTTGTTAAATCTCCCATCAGGATGATTAACACTTGGACAGATGTCTGGCAGGGAACCTTTAGGATAAGGCCAGATACAGTTGCTTCAATTGGACATACCTGGAGGGAATCCCCTCACCTGTTCTGCCTGCCTCTTCTCCTCTGCCTGACTCAGGAGGAAACCTTCGGCCAAGGCCACCGCCTGGGAACTGGTCTCCGGCCTGCATCCTCTCACCCAGCACTGCATTTCCTGGGGCAGGATAGTCAGGAACTGCTCCAGCATCACCAGGTCCACAATCTGCTTCTTGGTGTGCCTCTCTGGCTTCAGCCAGTCGCTGCAAAGTCTATGGAGCTGGCTGCAAACCTCTTGGGGCCCATCGGCCTCATGGTAGCGGAATTGCCGGAAGCATTGGCAATGTATATCTAAGATTGTAGTGATCTCTGGCACCAGGCTTTCCCAGAATTCAACACCACACCCAGCTTGGGTGGGATGGGGGCCTTTCCTTGCTGTCTCGCCAGTTCCAGGTCCGTCTGGGTTCTGCTCTTCCATCTCTTTCCCCTTCTTTTGGGTCACCTCTGACTGTGTAAAGATGCCTTTAGTCCCTTGGCTATGAAGAGAGGGTTCTCTCTGGAAGGAAGGAAAGACACAGACAGTCACATGAAAATAAAAGAGAATAGAGATACACCACTGAACATCACAAGCTTTCATATGCTCAGGAGACACACGAGAATTGCCCTGGTGGATCAGAACAAAAGGGCTTCTTGATTTGCAGACCATGCTTAATGTTATTTTTCTACATTACAAACCAAGACAGTTAAGTGTCTCTGTTCGGCTCTTTAAGTATGTGAACAAGCTTAGCCTCTGATTACATTGGCTCAGTCTGTTCTAGCGGCTAATTTTTAAGCTAAACACTGGTCTCCCCTTTACCATTGTATGCATCTCTTTGACAAGCCTGAAGTGTTAGGCAAGAATTCTGTCTGAGCACCCAGCTGAGGGGAAGGGGTTGGACCATGTCTGTGTGAAGAACAAGCAGCTGAGATCGAGAGAGAAAGGAAGACAGGATGAAATTCAGCTCAAGAATGTTGAGGCTGGTTTGGAGGGTGGAGTCCATGGCATTATACCTGTCTGAGGTCCCACACCTCCTCAAACTCCACCTTCTCCAGGCTCCACCCCTCAAATCTCCCGGAATATCCCAACCTGGAGTTGTCAACCCTATCTCCTTTCCAGCCAACCATCAACCTATCTTTATCTGCCCCTCTGACTTCAGCTTTCCATCTCCTCCCTCCTCCCTCCTGGAGAGCAGTTGTAATTCTGAGTGATCTCCAGCCCTCACCTGGAGATGGGCAACAACGGTTCCCCAGGAGGGAATGGCTGGTTTGGAGGGTGGATTCTATGGCATTGTACCTGTCTGAGGTCCCACCCCTTCTGAAACTTCACCCTCTCCATTATCTCCAGAAATTTCCCACCTGGAGTTGGCAACCTTATCTCCTTCCCAGCCAATCATCAATCTACCTTTATTTTCCCCTCATTCTTCAACTTTCCATCTCCCCTGCCCACGTGCAGCCTCTACCGTGCTCTGAAGCCCTGATTGCTATGTCACATTGACTGTCATAGGGGAGCCATCTCAGCAGAGTATAAGGACACAGAGCCCAACATTTTCTCCAGGGGAACTGATCTCTGCCATCTGGAGAGCAATTGTAATTCTGAGTGATCTCCAGCCCTCACCTGGAGATTGGCAGCAATGGTTTGCCAGGAGGAAAAGTAGTCTTTTTCTGCAATGGGGACCAAAGCAGCTTACATCATTCTCCTCTCCCCTTTTTGACTTGCACAACAACCCTGTGAGGTAGGTTAAGCTGAAAGTCTGTGACTGGTCCAAAATCACCCACTCAGCAAGAACCTGGGTCTAGCAGAGACTGCTCTGAAGCGCTGACTGTTACGCCTAGGGTAGCCAACCTCCAAGTGGAGCCTGAAGAGCGCCAGGTGTCACAACAGAATAACTGCTTTGGAGGATAACCTCTATGGCATTCTGTTCAGCTGACGCCTCTCCCGTCCCACACCCTGGCTTCTGTAGACTCTACCATAAAATCTCCAGGAATTTCCCTACCTGGAGCTGGCAACCCTAGCCGGGACTGGCCCCAATGAGTTTTCTCCCAAAGGCCAAAATAGGTGTGGAAGGGGCCTTTTACTGACAGAACCAAGCTTGGCTGCCTACCAACAGGCACTGAGGGGAAAGTAGGGTTGCCAGCTCTGGGTAGGGAAATACCTGGAGATTTGGGGGGCGGATCCTGTGGAGGGCAGCATTGGGGGCGGGAGGAAGGACTCAGCAGAGTATAATGCCATGAGGCCTACCCTCCAAAGCAGCCATTTTCTCCAGGACAACTGATCTCTGTCATCTGGTATCACCTGGTATCACAACTGAACTCCAGACAACAGACCTCTTCCCCGTAGAAAATAACTGCGTTAGAGGGTGGCCTCTATGGATAAGGCCTTTAGGATAAGGCCAGATATTGTTGCTTGAATTGGACATATCTGGAGGGAATCCCCTCACCTGCTCTGCCTGCCTCTTCTCCTCTGCCTGACTCAGGAGGAAACCTTCGGCCAGGGCCACCGCCTGGGAACTGGTCTCCGGCCCACATCCTCTCACCCAGCCCTGCATCTCCTGGGGCAGGATGGCCAGGAACTGCTCCAGGATCACCAGGTCCAGGATCTGCTTCTTGGTGTGCTTCTCTGGCTTCAGCCAGTCACTGCAAAGTCTATGGAGCTGGCTGCAAACCTCTCGGGGCCCATCGGCCTCATGGTAGCAGAATTGCCGGAAGTGTCGGCAATGTGAGTCTGAGATTGCAGTGAGTGGATAATGGATCTCTGGCACCAGGCTTTCCCAGAATTCAACACCACGCCCAACTTGGGTGGGATGGAGGCCTTTCCTTGCTGTCTCGCCAGTTCCAGGTCCGTCTGGGTTCTGCTCTTCCATCTCTTTCCCCTTCTCTTGGATCATCTCTGACTGTGTAAAGAAGCCTTTAGTCCCTTGGCTATGAAGAGAGGGTTCTCTCTGGAAGGAAGGAGAGACACAGACAGTCACATGAAAATAAAAGAGAAAGAAGATATATCACTGAACATCACAAATCTTCATATGCTCAGGAGACACATGAGAAGTGCCCTGGTGGATCAGAAAAGGGCTTCTTGTGGTTTGTAGACCAGGTTTAATGTTATTTTTCTACATTACAAACCAAGCTATTTGAGATATGCCTCCATGGTTCTTTGGGACAGTTAGTGTCTCTGGGTGCGTTCAGATGGGGCATTTAAGCCGGTATAGAAGCCGGTTAGAAACGGAGTACTTACGCGCAATCACACGCAGAACATCTGCCTTCCATCCCTAACCGTTGTCTATCATGGCAAACACCCCTTAAACCGGTGTAGTCTGCCACTAGGTACCCAAGTGGTGTTATCCTGAAGTGCTCCAGTTCTAGCCGCTTTTCCCCCATCTGATCGCTCTCTGCCGGTGTTCAGCCACTTCCGCTGGGAAGTCCGAGGCTTCCACTTTTCGCTCACCATTTTTTTTTAGCATTGGCAATGTGTGCTTGAGCAAAGCTCCACCCCGGCATTAACAAAAGCAAAGTTTGAACGGTGCCTAGTTTAAGGCTTTAGAGGCGTCCGGGACCTCACGGAGGCCAGTTTCAGTGTTAACGTTTAAAGGGAAGTCTTCACTTCAGAGCATGCTTTTTGGGATACGGTGTTATGCGCATGTGCGAGGATCTCAATTATATGAAAGACTGCCTATGTGCATGTGCAAAATGTAATTAAAAAAAAAAAAAAACCTGCCGATGCACACTCCTGCATGCCTAGTGTGGACACCCGGGAGCGATGTGCTATGCGGTGAGAGAGGTACATGTGACTGCGCTTCTCCTGGATCAAATTAGTCGAGTTGGAACCGGAGCAGTTTACACCGCTCCTGGCACGCCGTCTGAACGCATCCTCTGTTTGGCTCTTTAAGGATGTGAACAAGCTTAGTCTCTGATTACATTGGTTCAGTCTGTCCTAGGGGCTAATTCTTAAGGTAAAGCCAAAAAGGACACGAGGCACTGGTCTCCCCTTTACCATTGTATTCCAGGGCTCTTTTTGTAGCAGGAACTCCTTTGCATATTAGGTGACACACCCCTAATGTAGCCAATGTACAGAGCCCTGTAAAAAGAGCTCTGTAAGCTCTTGGAGGATTAGCTACATTGGGGGGGGGGTCACCTAAAATGCAAAGGAGTTCCTGCTACAAAAAGAGCCCTGATTGTACCCATATCTTTGACAGGCCTGAAGTGTTAGGCAAAAACTCTGTCTGAGCACCCAGCTGAGGGGAAGGGGGAGGAATGTGTCTGTGTGAAGAACAAGCAGCTGAGATCAGGAGAGAAAGGAAGACAGGATGAAATTTGGCTCAAGAATGCTGAGGTGCAGAAACATTCTCTCCGGGCATCTGCTGTGTGGGGTAGTGGACCAGCTACTGTTTGGGAATTCCTCTGCCCTACATCCTTGCTCAGTTCTGCCAGAATATCTGTCATTACTACTAGTAGCACTAAGGCACCAGAAGGCTGGTGGGCTTTCTTCTTCTGAGGGGAACCAACCCAAGTAAACAGGATCCCTTGGAACTTCTTTCCCCTTGAAGAAGCAGGACGGAGGTAACAAAGTCTTTCATCCAGAGAAGAATCAGTTTTCTCCTGGCCTCATATTCAAATTCACCCTGACAGAAGGACGGTTTTCCAGACTCCAGCCTCTTCTGGGAGCAAGCCGAACCTCAGTCCTTGAACAACTTTGGGTGGCCACTAAGTGTGTCAGGAGATATGCCCACCCAAGGGCTGCTGGGATGAAGAGGAGCCAGAGGGGACAACAAGCTTTGCCGAATGCACAAGGCTGCCTACTCCGGGTTGGGAAATTGGGGGCTGGAGCCTGGGGAGGGCAGGCTATAATGGCACAGAGTCCGACCTTCAAAGCAGCCATTTTCTGAACACACAAACTGATCTCTGTTGTCTGGAGATCAGTTGGAATATGATACATCTCCAGCTCTTCCTGGACCCTGGTGTCCCTACATTAAGGAGATGGTAGTGGGGGAGGGACCAGCCAAAATGCTTGGCATTTGGGCCATCCAATCAGCATGAAGGAGTCATCACATTTGATCCCATCTGGGCCTTCTTGCCACGAAAAGGTGAGCTTCATATTCTTGCTGGCATCCCCCTTAGCAAGACCTGAACCCACGCCTCCTGGGACTGTGCCCTTCCATTTTCCCCTGTTGTGTTGACTGTCTGTACCTCACCTTCCGAAATGATGCTTTTCCTCCCACCCAAACCTTGGTGCAGGAGGCAGAATTTGGCATTGTGTTCCAGCTTCCCCCACCAAGTGTGCCGTGGAGCGATGGGGCAGAGGCAATCTGGTTGGAACTGCCATATTCCTTCCCCATGCATCTACTTTGCTGAACGCTGCTGCAGGTGGGTACATGAACCCCCATCTGTGGGCATTCCCTGGGATCTGTTGCTCACACCACGATCTTCACAGCGGTATATCCCCAATCCTCACATTGATGTATGCCTGTGTGTCACTAGTTCCTCCTGGCATTACGTGAGAAGCACCATTCTTGCCTCCTTTCAAGGGTTAATGGATATAGTAACAGGCCTAGTTTTTCCCTGCAGGAGTTGCTGATGAAGTGCTTAGGCCTGCCTGATGCCTGATCAGTTCCAAGGCCAGAGCCATTAGCTTCTCATGAGAACCGGTCTTTAGTGATGCAAGGGGGATGGCAGCATCCTGATCCAGCTCTCTGCCAGTCACTTCCCAGCCAATCGCCTCTTGGCATGGATGGGTGCACGTCAGGCTGGGTTAGCAACATCTGTCCCACCGATCTCTGATGCCCTGATCTCCGGCTAGAAGCCTGTATCCAATGGGCAACTTGTTTCCAGGTGGCAGATATAGCCATCTCATGTATCCCAGTGGAGTCCAGGCATTCCAGTGGAGTCACTATTGTACTGTTTTGGTATTGTGTTATAGCACTATAGCGCTATAGCACTCTAAAACAAACGTTAAAAAAAAATGACAGTGATCGACTGCGCGGGTGAAAAAGGGCAGGAAAACAAAGCGGCACAGGAGGAAGTGCTACGGGGCATTTTACACAGCACCCCATAGCGCTTCAGAAAAGGTATAGAGAAGTGAAGACCGCTTCGAAGCAGTTTGCAGGTAAAATGGTTCAGAAATGCTTCCCTAACGGGACAAAACTGTTTCTGTCTGAAAGTGAAAATATATTCTGGTAGGGAACCGTTACTAGAACGTTTCTGTCTGAAATGTCAGACCAGAAAACATTAGGGAACAGTTCCTGAACCAGAATATACTGGCTGTCTGAAATTCCCCAGAGTGTTGAACTGGATGGGCCATTAGCCTGATCCAACACTGGCTTCTCTTATGTTCTTATAATTATAACGTACCGCCAGAGGCTTAATTATCTATCCGAGACTACATGGGACTCTATGCTTGGCAATTGCTGAAATCGTAGTCCATGCCTCTTAGTCTGGATGTAAGGTTTCTGCCGCCTAACAAAAATTCCAAATAGTGTTAGGCAGAGAAAAGCTAGCTTTGTTGTTTGGTATCCTTTGGGTAACCTGTTGGCTATAATCAGATTAACTTGTCTGTTCTTCTAATCAGCTTCATAACTGTGTTCTTTAAGATAACTTCTGACTGGTTACTTGTGTGCTCTTGCCCTGGGACCTCACGGGGTCAGCCCGAAGAACTTTTGACAACTTGTGTCTGTGGGAGGCTGAGGCCAGGGGGTGTGGACACCTCAGCATGCTCCGCCCCTCTCTGCCTGTCAGAGGGGAGTCACCTCGTGCTGTGATTGGTGGGCGCTGGTGGTGTTTCCATGACCTTCGCTGGCATTCAGAGGCTCTCTGCACCCTCACAAAGGTGCTTCTTTCCCTCCCCTCTGCTGGGCGGGCCTTGGATACTAGCTGGCAGCCCCAGCCCCACACTGGGAATGCATCTGGGTCTCCGGATGGGGCTGCCGTTGATTCCAATGCAGGCAGCAGCTCTCTTCCCCCATACTCCCTTTTTACGCATCCAACTGAAAAAAGGCCTGCTTTTATTTTGGGGATCTTTTGCAGTTTAAAAAGACCAACAAAGCTTTACTCAAGGTATAAACTTTCATGTGCATGCACACTTCTTCACATACAACTAAATGGAAACTACCAGTCCATACATATAGGTACAGGGTGAGCAGTAAATTAGCATACAGCATAATGAAGATGTTTAACAGATTCAAAGACCAAACAAACTTTGTTAATCTTTGAGGTGCTACTGGACTCTCACGCTTTTCTGCTGCTACAGACTAATACGGCTACCTGTCTTGATCTAGATTCATGCATTTAACCTTTCTTGTACATAAAGGCATTATCACACACACCCATACACATGAATTCCACTTACACAGCAGTGCAAAACGGTTGCCTAACAAGGTTGTCAACCTCCTGGTGGGGCTCAAGTTCTCCCAGAATTACAACCGACCTCCAGCTGACAGAGATCAGTTCCCCTGGAGAAAACTGTTGCACTGGAGGGACATTGTTCCCATCTCAGGTTCCTGTCCCCCGTCCCCAAAATCGGACTTTTCCAGAATGCAATCCCCCAAATGTCCAGGAATTTGCCACTTGGGAGTTGGTAACCCTCTAACAACCGTGGCCGAGAATGATCCCAGCCCTTACTCCCTTCCAAGATCTCAAAGTTTATCCCCCAACTACTCACTTCTAAGGAAACCTTCCCACGATCCAGCTGGAAGGCTTTTCCCTACTGTCACTTATCTGAAGGCCTTCCGGTTCTCTTTCCCCTTTTAGAGTAAACCCGCCCCGCCCCCGCAACTGCTGCACCCCTATGATAACACAACACTTTCTGAGAGGCAGGGGGAAAAATAAAGCTCGAAACAAATTCTGCAGTAAACAAAATTAACTGTATGATTCCGACAGAAAAAACTCTCAGTGGGTGACTTCAGATGGGGCATTTCGGCCGGTTTAAACCAGAGCAGTTTAAACCGGCTGAAACGCTTTCAGACTTACCTCCTGACTGCGCAGCACATTGTGGTATGCCCGTTCAGACTGTCGGCGGTTTTAAAAAAAAAATTACATTCTGCACATGCGCATAGGCAGCCACCCACAGAGCTCAGATCTTTGTGCAGGTGCAGAACACCCCATCCCGAAAAGCATGCCCTGAAGGGAAGATGTCCCTTTAAATTTTTAAACTGAAAGTGGCCTCCGTGAGGTCTCGGACTCTCTAAAGCCTTACACTAGGCACTTTTTTTTTGTTTGTTTCACAAATGCTGGGGCGAAGCTTCGTCCAAGGGCATATCGCTGACGCTTAAAAAACAATGGGGGATGAAAAGCAGAAGCCTCGGGCTTCCAAACGGAAGTGGCTCTACAACGGCGGAGAGCGATCAGACGGGGATAATGTGGCTGGGACCAGTGCACTCAGGATACCACCACTTGGGGATCTAGTGGCAGAATACAACGATTTAAGGGCTGTTTGCAACGGTTGGCCACGGTTCGGGACGGAAGGCAGATGTTCTACGTGTGATCGCCCGTAAGTACACCGATTCCAACCGGCATCTATACCGGTGTAAATGCCCTGTCTGAACGCACCCAGTCAGTCATGCTAGATATGACTGCCATCATATCTGGATATTAACTTAAACTTTATAAAACTGAAAACCCTTAATTCTTTAATAAGGTATTGTTAAACTCATCAAATGTTTAATAATTTTGGCAACAATTTATATGCTATGAACAAAATATCCTTGAAAAAATGAAAAGAGCAAGAATCTAGTAGCACTTTAAAGACTAACAAAATCTGTGCAGGGTATGAGCTTTTCATGAGTCAGAGACAGCTAGGATGTGAGTCCATCTGTCCTTGTATTTTGGAGAGTGAAATCATTTCAGATGCCGAATGGCACCAGCAGACAAATGACAACAGCAGGCATGACTACATTAGGTGTGATATGTAGAGGGGTAGTAGAGGGGTGTTAGTTGTGGAGAAACAGGCATTGGTCAGGAGACAGTAAACCTAGGTCTCGATTCAGTCCCAGAGGATGCGTTGTCTTGAGCTTCCTTATCAGTTTCAATTCAGCAATCTCTCTTTCCAATTGCCCTCTGAAATTCCTTTGTAAGAGAACTGAAAAAGTACAGTATCTGTCTACATAAGTATTCATAAGATTAATCATTATCTAATATGGCTTTCGAGCAAGGGAACCTTTACCTTTACCTAATATTGTCTTACATAAAATGTTCAGTGGAAAAACTGGAAAAGTCTTTATTTTTATGCTATATATTTTGAGCATGAAAAACCTCCTCTTAAGAAGCATTTTCTAAAAGACTTAGTATTTCATGGGAGTGCTTTCCAAGATTTCCCAAATTTTATTGTCTGGAAAGGTTTTTTAAAAGTACTGAGGGAAAAACCCCAAACAACCATAATATTTCCCTCCCCGAACATTTCTGGATTTCCCCCCAGATTTCTACTCTCATAAGAACATAAGAAGAGCCCTGCTGGATCAGAGCAAAGGCCCATCTAGTCCAGCATCCTGTTGGCTGACCAGCTGCCCCTTTGAAGCCCACAAGTGGGATGACTGCAACAGCATCCTTCCACCCTTGTTCCTCAGCAACTGAGACAAGGAGGTGTAGTGTAGTGCCTCTGGTACTAGGAGTGGATATCCATCATGTCTAGTTCAGTAGCCATTGATAGTCCTGTCTGCCATGATTTTTTTCACTCCCCTATTAAAGCCAAGTTGTCAGCCGTGACCACATCCTTTGGGAGTGAGTTTCATGAATTAACTATATGCTGTATGAAGAAATACATCCCTTTGTCTGCCCTTAATCTCCCACTCTTCAGATTCAGGAGATGATCTCGGGTTTCTAGGATTATGGGAAGGAGAAAAGTTTCTCCCTGTCACTCTCTCCATGCCATGCCATGCTTCTATACATTCAAAATTCACTGCCACAAGAGGTGGCAGCGGCTACAAGCATGGACAGCTTCAAGAAGGAATTAGATAAGCATATGGAGCAGAAGTCCACCAGTGGCTATTAGCCACAAGGTATAGATAGGGACTCTCAGGCTGGGGCAAGTGATGCTCTCTGTATTCTTGATGCTGGGGGGGCAACAATGGGAGGGCTTGTGATGGCACCTGGCATTTTTGGCCTCTGTGTGACAGAATGTTGGATTAGATGGGCCACTGGCTTGATCCGACATTGGCTTCTCTTATAAGAACATAAGAGAAGCCCATGTTGGATCAGGCCAATGGCCCATCTAGTCCAACACTCTGTCACACAGGGGCCAAAATATACCAGTTGCCATCAAGGAGGTCCAGCAGTGGGGCCAGGACACTAGAAACCCTCCCACTGCTGCCCCCCCAGCACGAAGTGCATCACCTGCCCCAGACGGAGAGTTCCCATCTATACCCTGTGGCTAATAGCCACTGATGGACTTCTGCTCCATATGTTTATCTAATTCCCTCTTGAAACTCTCCATGCTTGTAGCTGCCGCCACCTCCTGTGGCAGTGAATTCCATGTGTTAATCACTCTTTATGTTCTTATGTTCTCTTACATTTATGGCCAAGTCGGCCAAATCTTTGGATTTCTCGGGGTTTTTTTAATCTGAGAAGTTTTTTAAAACAGTGCTGGGGGGGGGGAATCCCAAACAACCCCATTTTTTTTTCCTGCCTAACTTGATACTAACAAAATTTGTGGCAGGATAGAAGCTTTCATGAGTCACCCTGCCACAGATCTTGTCAGTTTTCATGGTGCTACTGGACTCTTGCTCTTTTCTCCGGAAAGCTCATCCCCTGCCACACATTTTGTTAGTCTTCATGGTGCTACTGGACTCTTGCTCTTTTCTGCTGCTTCAAACAGACTAACAGCGCTGCCCACCTTGCTGTTCCAAAACAGTCCAAGTCCCTTTGGTCAGGTGAGGCAGTCCAAGTTCCAAGTTAGGGCAGCCCTTGCAGAGAAACACTGTGTGTGAGTGGGGTGGTGGTGGTGGCTGTTGTCCTTCTAACTGTGGGAAAGCTTTTCTGAGAAGAACCAAAGGCCTCCTTCCCTTCGAGGGAGAGAGGGAGTCCCCTGGCGGCCCGCCCCACACCCTGGAAAGGAGCCCCGTTTCAGTGCGTCGCCTCCACACGCACGGGGAAGGCGCCTGAGCTCTCCGCCTCGAAGAAGCTGCTGCAGGGGCCCTCCTAGCTTTGCAGAGAGGACACCCGCGCGCCCAACCACCCTCCGGCGTCGTGGATGGGGCGGCTGCAGCAGGGCCTTGAAGGAGGGGGGCTTTCGCGTTCCGAGGATCAGGGCTCTTCTTCCTGCGGACAACCCCCCTGGTCGCCCCCAGCAGTCCGTCCCCCCTAACTGACTTACTCAGCCCGCCCCTCCTCGGACGGATTTTTACCTCCTTGCCTTTGCACCGAGAATCCAAGCCCAGCGCCTGAAGACGGGACATTTGCAGAGTCAAGGTGGATGCAAGGCGGGGGGGGGGGGTGTCAGCCCGGAAGGTGCGTCGCCCACATCATGCCCTCCGCTCCTTGCAGAGAGAGGAGGGTTAAACGGGGCGGGCGAGGAAGCTGCGCTCCTAGAGAGGATGGAGAGGGCGGCCGCGCGTCACTTCCCGTCGGCTCCTCTTCCCCCCCCGTCCCCCCCAGTGAGGGAGTGGGGAGGGGTCTCTGTGCAGACATCAGCCCCGAACGGCGGGCTCGGAGGAGCTGAAAATGCAAGGGGGGGGGGTTCCTAGCATAGCGCTGGAGGGAGTGCAAGGCTGCAAAATGAGAGCCCAAGACGGGGGGCGGAGGGTGAGCTGCGGTTTTGGTAGCGGACTTTGCTTTTTGTTGAGTGTGTTTGAATTCCGGCTTTTACCCTGTCCCGATTAAGGTAAAGGTTCCCTTGCTCGAAAGCCAGTCGAATCCGACTCTAGGGTTGTGGTGCTCATCTCCGTTTCAAAGCCGAAGAGCCAGCGCTGTCCAAAGACGTTTCCGTGGTCATGTGGCCGGCATAACTAAACACCAAGGCCCACGGAAGGCTCTTACCTTCCCACCGAAGTGGTACCTCTTTATCTACTTGCAATTTCTTGCTTTCGAACTGCTAGGTTGGCAGGAGCTGGAACTAGAGAGGGGAACTCACCCCTTCATGCGGCACCCAGGTCTTGAACTACTGAACTACTGACCTTCCACAGCCTGCAGTTCAGCGTCTTAACCACTTGAGCCACCGCAGCTCCTCTTAGGGAGAGGTCAATATGAATGCTGATACACTGTGATAGGCAATAGAGGGGAATGCAATATGAAGCGGGGGACAGGGGAGAAGAAGGGATTGGATTTCTAGCCCGCCCTTCGCTCGGAGTCTCAGAGCCGCTTACAAACTCCTTTCCCCTCCCCTCCCCGCAACGGAAACCCTGTGAGGAAGGTGGGGCTGAGAGAACTCTTTCCAGAACTGCCCTTGAGAGAACAGCTCTGACAGAAAAATGGCTTGCCCAAGATCATCCAGTAGCTGCAAGTGGAGGCGTGGGGAATCAAACCCGCTTCTCCCAGATTAGAGTCCACACACTTAACCGCTACACCAAACTGGCTTTCAGGGTAAAAGCCCAAACAGCCCAGAATCCGCATTAAACAAACCATAGTACCACAAAAAAACCGTGGGATGCATTACAGACACTAGGGCAGGGGTCCTCAAACTTTTTAAACAGGGGGCCAGTTCACTGTCCCTCAGACCGTTGGAGGGCCGCCGCGTTCGCCCCTCCCCCCACCAGCCTGCTCGCCCCACTGCCGCATTCGCCCCCTCCCCCCACGAGCCTGCTCGCCCCGATGCCGCGTTGCCCCCTCCCCCCCCACCAGCCTGCTCGCCCCGCCGCCGCATTCGCTCCCTCCCCCCACCAGCCTGCTCGCCCCTTCCTCCTCCTCAGCTCCTGGGCGCTCTTGCGGGGGCGGGGGGCGGGCATAAACACTCGGCGGGGGGTGGGCATAAACACTTGGCGGGCCGCATAAATGTCCTCCGCGGGCCGCATGTGGCCCGCGGGCCGTAGTTTGAGGACCCCTGCTTTAAAGGTTAAAAAAAAGCCTCAGAGTTCCTCAGCATCTCATTTCTTCTTATTTCTTTTCCTCAAATCATAGTCTCTTTTGGGAGCCACAGCTCCCAATTCCAAGTCAGAGTCCTCCTCAGTAGTTGTAGATGTGTCTTCCCCGCTTTCTTTGGCCTGGTTGGCTTCCTTGTCCTCTTCTCCAGACCCTCCCAGTTGCTGTCTCAAGAACTCCTTTGCTTTCTTGACAGAGTCTATTCTTTCCTTTTTTGTTGTTTATTCTGAAGAGGATGCTTCCGGGATCAACCATTTGTACTGAATGTTATTTGTCTGAAGAAACACTGCCAAGTCCTTATATTTCTTCCTCTTTTTTCTAATTTAAAATGGAATGTCTTTTAAAATCCGAATTATATTTCCATTGATTTTCAGGGGTGTTCCTGATGTTGCTTTCAAAATTAAATCTCTCAAGTGTTTTTTCGAGAATCTAACCACTATTTCTCCAGGAAGATTACTTTATATATATATATATATATATTCAGAATATGCTCTATAGACCATATCCATTTCGTTTTGAAGATATTCCATTTTCAAATCTGCAACTGGCACCAGTAAATCTCCCAGCAGTTGTTTTAGATTCTCCCCTTTTGTCTCAGGAGCCCCTTGGAACCGCAGGATAAAGCTAGCTTTTTCCATTTGTAGCTGTAGGAGCTACAACTCATCAGTCATTCTTTTCCAACACCTGCACCCGCGTTTTCAGTTTTGTTGCCTTGGCACTGACCTCCTTCAGTGACTCTGCTGTTTGCTTTGAGAATTTCTTAGTCTCGCTCAGTTCTTGTTGTTGAGCAGCAAAGTTCTGGTTTAAGGTAGTCAATTGCTGGTTGATGTTTTTCATCTGGTCCAGCAGAGGGTGCAAGGAATCAGCTAATAACTGAGAAAACTCGTTGGTAGTTTCTGGCCTCGGACTTCTACTTCTGGAGGGGGTTTAAGCTGGGATGCTTTCTCAGCTTTCTGCCCCGCCATTTTTGAGGACTGTTTACATTTTCTAAAGTTTGCCAAAGTCTCTGCTTTTCACCGAGCCACTTAACTACTTTCTTGTGTGCTCCCTAAATCAGTTCATAAAGCTTTTACATCCAGCACCCTCCTTTAAAAATGCTCCATAAAATTTTCTCTTGTGGGAGTTCCCCCCACTCGCTTATATCGAAGGGGCTTTCTTTCCAATCTCTTTCTTTCAACTCAACTCATAGTTCATCATTGGTCCTAGGACCCACCAAAAGTACATTTAAAACACTCGATCTTCATCCGCTTGTCCAGTCAGCGACTCTGGAACCGTATGGACATGCAGCGGCAGGACCTTTGGGGCGGAGGGAAGCCTCAATCCCCGGCAGCAAGCCGGCGAAGAAGCGCTCCCTCAAAAGCCACATGGCAAGGAGCCCGAACCCACAGACTCCATGTTTGTGCTGCATGTTGTTGTCACGAAGCTGTGGATCCATGATTTTTATGGTGCAGGCTGTTGCCATGGACATGTTATGTGATTTGATGGTGTGTTTGAGGTGTCCCATTGCGAAAACTCCAGGGATCCATGAGGATTCATGCTTCAGAACCATGTTTGGGCTTCATGGTGTTGCCACAATCCAGGACTTTTGTGGTGCAAGCTGTGCCCATGGATATGATATGTGTTTTGATGGTGAGTTCATGGTGACCCAATGCAAAAACCCTGAAGATCCATGAAGATCCATGCTTCAGAACCATGTTTTTGCAGAACAGTGTCCCCACAAAGCTGTGCATCTGTGATTTTTGTGGTGCAAGCTGTTGCCATGGATACATTATGTGATTTGATGGTGTGTTTGGGGTTTCCTAATGCAAAAACAGTAAGGATTCATGAGGATCCGTCCTTCAGAACCATGTTTTTGTTGATGGTGTTGCCACAAAGTCATGGACCCATGACTTCTATTGCGCAAGCTGTGGCCATGGACATAACATTGATTTGATGGTGTGTTTGTGGTGACACAATGCAAAAACCCCGAGGATCCATGCAGATCCGTGCTTCAAAACCATGTTTTTGCAGCATGGTGTAGCCACAAAGCCGTGGATCCATGAATTCTGTGGTGCAAGTAGTGGCCATGGACATGATATGGGATTTAATGGTATATCTGGGGTGTCCCAACCCCAAACCCCCAAGCATCTATGAGGATCCATGCTCCAGAACTATGTTATTGCAGCATGGTGTAGCCACGAAGCTGTGGATGTAAATACCTTTACGCACTGGAGAGAAAAAGAAATATTCAGGCTAAATCAACTATGTGACCAAAGAAAGCTTTATCCTAAAGATCAATTGGAACTGAAATACCAAATAAAAACAACATGGATGCAATACCAGCAGTTGCACCATCTGGCATCTACAAATGATTTTCAAAATAGCCTTGACAGGCCACTAACAGGGTTTGAAAAACTAATCAATTTAGGTATTTATGGGGAAAAAGGAATAATTAAACTTATGCATGTGTACTTGAATGAGAAACATTGGAAACAACTTACGCCACAACAGAAGGCATGGCATAAAGAATGTCAAATCCACCTATCTGAAGAACAATGGTTAAAAATATGGGCAACTACGCCGCACACTACAATGTCATTAAAACTTAGGTTCCAAAACTATAAAGTATTTTCTAGATGGTACCTAACCCCACAGAGACTACATCATAGTCATTCCACAGAATCCCCTAAGTGCAAAAAAGAAACCCCCTGAGGATCCCTGATTTGGAACCACGTTTTTGCCCTTTTGTGGGGCCGCCAATTAGTGGAGGCATGGCTTTTGTAGTGCTGCCTGTAGTGCAAGACATGTTCTACCATATGATGGTGGTTTTATTTCATTTGGCCTAAAAATCAGATGAAGTCACGAGGATCCCTGACTTGGAATCACGTTTTTGTGCTGTTGTGGTGCCAGGAATCTGTGGGTGCAGTGATTTTTGTGGCACTCCTTATAAGACTAACAGGTGGTTTACAGCATGATGGTGGTTTTATTTCCTTTCAGTGTAAGAATCATATGAATTCATGGGGATCCATGTAGAGCCGACTTTTGCTGTTTTCCCTTTCCCCCTCCTTTTGCAACCTGGCACATTCCCCCTCCCCCCTTCCCTGCCCTCTCCCATGCACTGAAACGGGGCTCCTTTCCAGGGTGAGGGTGGGCCAGGAGACTCCCTCCCAGGGAAGGCGGCCTTTGGCTCTTCCTCCGCACCCCCCCCCGCCCCGGGACCTCATTTTGCAGCCTTGCAGCAGTCCCTCCCGCTAGGGACCTCCCCCCCTCCGGAATTATCCGCTCCCCCGAGTCCGCTGTTCGGGCCTGCTGAAAGCACAGAGACCGGCACCCCTCACTGCGGGGGGGGGTCGGAGGAGGATCCGCCGGGAAGTGACGCGCCGCCGCCGCCGCCTCCTCCAGCCTCCCTAGGCCCGCGGCCTCCTCGCCCGCCCGCTTTAACCCTCCTCTCTCTGTCTCTCGGCGAGCAGCGGAGACGGGGGAGCCTTCCGGGCATGCGGGCGATGCACCTTCCGGGCTGACCCTCCCCGCCCCAGCCTTGCATCCATCGCCGACTCCCTTTTCCGAAGCCGGACTCTGATTCTCGGCGCAAAGGCAAGGAGAGGTCGAAATCCCTCAGAGGAGGGGCGGGCTGGGTAAGCCAGTAAGGGGGGGGGCTGCTGGGGGCGACCAGGAGGGTTTGGCCGGAGGAGGAGGAGCCCCGAGCCTCGCGCGGGGGGGGGTCCTTGCAATGCGAAAGCCCCCACCCCCCCCGCTTCAGGGCTCTGCAGCTGCCCCATCCACAATGCCGGAGGGTGTGTGTGGGGGGGTCTCCTTCGGTCCTCTCTGCAAAGCCAGGAGGGTCCCTGCAGCACCTTCCTCGGGGCGGAGAGCGGACTCCTTCCCTTGGCGTGTGGCGGCGACGCACAGAAACAGGGTCCCTTGGGGGTGGGGGTGGGACCAAGCGACGCCCTTTCTCCCTGGAAGGGAAGGCGGCCTTTGGTTGTTCCCTGAGGAGCTTTCAGGAGAAAAGAGCGAGAGTCCAGTAGCACCATGAAAACTGACCAGATCTGTGGCAGGGGAGGAGCTTTAGTGAGTCATCAGGGCTGCACTTCTTCAGATGTGACTCATGAAAGTTTCTGTCCTGCCACGAATTTTGTTAGTATCAAGTCACCCAGAAGAAATAAAATTGGAGATGTTTGGGGGGTTTTCCTCAGCACTTTTTTAAAAACGTCCCAGATGAAAATAATTGGGAAATCCAAAGATTTGGCCAGCTTGGCTATTAATATGTAGAAGCGTGGCATGGACAGAGTGACAGGGAGAAACTTTTCTCCTTCCTCCCTAATGCTGAAACCCCAGATCATCTCCTGAATCTGAAGGGTGGGAGATTGAGGGCAGACAAAGGGATGCATTTTTTATACAGCATATAGTTAATTTGTGGAACCGGCTGCTGCCAAAGGACGTGGTCATGGCTGCCAACTTGGAAGGCTTTAATAGGGGAGTGAAAAAAATCATGAAAGAAAGGACTATGAGTGGCTACTAACCTCACCCTGATGGATATCCACTCCTCCTAGTACCAGAGGCACTACACTACACCTCTTTGTATCAGCTGCTGGAGAGCAGGGTGGAAGGATAATGCTGCACTCTTCCCACTTGTGGGCTTCAAAGAGGCAGCTGGTCATGCCAACAGGATGTTGGACTAGATGGGCCTTTCTACATTCTTATGAGAGTAGAAATGGAAGATCTGAGGGGAAATCCAGAAATTTTCAGGGAGAAAAATATTCGGGTTCTTTGGTTTTTTTCCCTCAGCTCTTAAAAAAAACCTTTTCAGACAAAAAAATTGGGAAATCTTGGAAAGTATTCCTATGACATATCAAGTCTTTTAGAAAATGCTTCTTAAGAGGAGGTTCTTCTTGCTCAAAATATATAGCATAAAGGTAAAGACTTTTCCTGTTTTTCCAGGGGACATTTTATGTAAGACAATGCCTAACCCTGCCTAACCATCTCATCCTTTGCTGTCCCTTTCTTCTTTGACCTTCAGTCTTTCCCAGCATCAGGGTCTTCTCCAGTGAGTGCTCCCTTCTCATTTGGTGGCCAAAGTATTTGAGCTTCGGCTTCAGTATCTGGCCTTCCAGGAACAGTCAGGGTTGATTTCTTTTAGGATTGACTGATTTGATCTCCTTGCAGTCCAAGGGACTCTCAAAGGTCTTCTCCAGCACCACAATTCAAAAGAATCTATTCTTCGGCGCTCGGCCTTCCTTATGGTCCAACTCTTGCAGCCATACAATACTACTGGGAATATATTGCTCTGACCATATGGACTTTTGTTGGCAGGGTGATGCCTCTACTTTTTATTATGCTGTCTAGGTTCGCCATCACTTTCCTCCCAAAGAGCAGGCGTCTTTTAATTTCATGGCTGCAGTTGCCGTCTGCAGTGATCTTGGATCCCAGGAACGTGAAGTCTGTCACAGCTTCCATGACTTCTCCTTCTATTTGCCAAGGAGTGATGGGGCCAGATGCCATGATCTTAGTTTTTTTGAGGTTGAGTTTCAAGCCAACCTTTTCGCTCTCCTCTTGTATCCTGAGCAAGAGGCTCTTTAGGTCCTCTTCACTTTCTGCCATTAGAGTGATATCATCTGCATATCTGAGGTTGTTGATGTTTTTCCCAGCAATCTTAATTCCGGCTTCTGAATCATCCAGCCGGCATTTCGCATGATATATTCTACATATAAATTAAATAAGCAAGGGGACAGTATACATCAGTGATGACGAACCTTTTAGAGACCGAGTGCCCAAACTGCAATCCAAATCCCACTTATTTATTGCAAAGTGCCAACACGGCAATTTAACCTGAATACTGAGGTTTTAGTTTAGAAAAAACAATTCATTAACATCTTTTGTCTTAAAAGAAAAGCACAATAACAGAGCTTTCAATTATACAAACAGCTTTTTATTGAAAGGTAAAAGTTTGCATTTGGCATGAAGTTTGCATTTGACGTCATACACACAAACTCCTTCCAGTTAGTACAGGACAGGACCCTTCCTATTTACCTGGTCTGTCTTTCTCAACATGATCTTACACATTTTCACACCTAAAGTGACAGCCCTCTTCCCCCTTCCATGGGAAAGAGACAGAAAAACAGCACACTCAGTGGAATCTGCCACTTCTAGATTGATTCGAAATAAATTAAATTTTGATCCTGCAAATCTTGACCGATGAACAAACAAAGCACTTCAGCTTGAGCACTTCAACTAGGTGACCCACCCCCAAAGCATATCAAGGCTGCACTTCTGCTACCCCCAGGGGCTGTCATTCCACTCCATGGTCTCTCATTCCAGTCCCAGAACACTCCTGCTACACCCTGGGGCCATCATTCCACTCCGTGGTCTCACATTCCAGTCCCTGAACACTCCTGCTCCACCCTGGGACTGTCATTTCACTCCATGGTCTCTTATTCCAGTCCCAGAACACTCCTGCTCACCCTGGGGCTGTCATTCCACTCTGGGACCTGTCATTCCAGTTCTTGAACACCCTGCTACAGCCTGGGGCTGTCATTCCACTCCGTGGTCTCTCATTCCATTCCCAGAGTAGTGTATTTGGGCCCAGAGACCCTAATGGAAAATCCATTTCGCATTTTTATTGCAACTCTACTTGTACTGTAATGCATTTAAATGAAGCCCATGGAAGTCAATTGGCATTCCTGTCTCCCATTATTTCCAGTGGGCCTTCAAGTGTTTCCCATTGTTTCCAATGGGCAATCCTGTCCTTCCTTTTAGTACGTCCCATACATCCGCCCTCCTACATGGCTCCTCCAAACAGCATTTTAGTTATTCCCATGAGTGCAAAAAGCCAGAGCAAATTTACAATCCGCCTAAACGAGCAATCCTATGCTCTCATACTTGAAAGAAAGTTCGATTTTCTCAGTGGTGCTTAATTTTGAATAAGTATGCACAAGATCGGGTACTGCTTTTGAAGCAGCTATTCATTTCTGCCTCGTCCCTCTGCCCCAGCTCATCGCTGGAGAGTCGGGAGCTCTGAAGTTCAGGGACAGTCTTTCATCACGGGGGGGGGTGCCCTATGTGTGATTCCCTGGAAGCTCTCAGGAAGCTATAATTAGGGGGGAGGGGTGCTGCGCTTTACCTCCACAGGGCGGGAGCTCTGGCTCGCCTTGAGCCGCCTCACCACAGTGCTGGCTGCCACCCCCTCCTGCAGCACCAGCTCCAAAACAGTCTCCATGTCCAACTCCTTGAACAGCCTCTGAGCAGGCGCACAAGACATGCCACCCAAAGCAGCGGGGCAGCCCCGAAAGGAAGCAAAGGGGGTGGGTACTAAAGTTTTTCGGACTCCAGGTTACAGCACAGGACGCTGGAGGGTGCAGCGAGAGAGACCAGGCAGAGAGCCAAAGAGGGAGGAGGGGGAGGAGGAATAGCACACCTCCCCAAAGAAGGCGGGTTTGGAAACTGAAGTGGCGCACTCACGCAGATGCAACTTTTGGCAACGAGACTGAGTGGGCATCCCTGGGAATGCTCAGCCTCACTCCTCTGGGGCAGAAGGGGCGTGGATTGGAGCACGCATTTGCAAAGGAAGGGGAGTTGCCGCGCTTTCCCAGGCTAAGGGGGCGGGGACAGGCTGTGGGGATTCCTTGCTGAGCAGCTCCTGGGCTTTGAGTAGGCAGGGATTGTGGGTTGGTGTCAGGCTGTGAGGAAGGTGGAGCCCGCGGGGAAAGCGATTCCCCTGTTCTCCCTCCCCCATATCAACAAGCGGGGCGCCTGCACCGGGGGTTTGCACATCTTTTCCTCTCATGTGTGGTATTTGCTTTCCAACCAGAGCCCGGGGTTTGGCCTAGGGCCAGCTGGTGCAGCAGCTGCAGTAGCACAATAAGCAGGCTTAGCCGCCTCCTTGCCCGTGCCCACAGAGAGGGCTCCGAGTGCCACCTCTGGCACCCGTGCCATAGGTTCGCCACCAGGGGTATACATCCTTGTCATACTCCTTTTCCTATGCTAAACCAATCAGTTGCTCCATATCTGGTTCTAACTGTCACTTCTCGACCCTTATACAGGTTTCTCAAGAGACATGTGAGGTGGTCTGGTACTCCCATCTCTTTAAGGACTTGCCATAGTTTGTTGTGATCCACACAATCAAAGGCATTAGCATAGTCAATGAAGCAGAAGTAGATCTTTTTCTGGTACTCTCTTGCTTTCTCCATAATCCAGCGAATGTTGGCAATTTGATCTCTAGTTCCTCTACCTCTTCGAAACCCAGCTTGTACTTCTGGCAGTTCTCTATCCACGTACGGCTGGAGCCTAGCTTGTAGGATCTTTTGCATGACCTTGCTAGCGTGAGAAATGAGTGCAATTGTGCGATAGTTTGAACATTCCTTGGCATTGCCTTTCTTTGGGATTGGAATGTATACTGACCTTTTCCAATCCTGTGGCCAGTGTTGTGTTTTCCAAGTTTGCTGGCAAATTGAGTGCAGCACTTTAACAGCATCATCTTTTAAGACTTTGAATAGCTCAGCTGGGATACCATCACCTCCACTAGCTTTGTTGTTAGTAATGCTTTCTAAGGCCCATTTGACTTCACATTCCAGGATGTCTGGCTCGAGGTCGGTCATTATACCGTCGTTGTTGTCAAGGACATTGACGTCCTTCTTGTATAGTTCTTCTGTGTATTCTCACCATCTTTTCCTAATCTCTTCTGTTTCTGTTAGGTCCCTACCGTTTTTGTCCTTTATCATGGCCAGCTTTACATGGAACAATCCCTTGAGTTCTCCAGTTTTTTTGAAGAGATCTCTAGTCCTTCCCATTCTATTGTTTTCCTCTATTACTTTGCATTGTACATTCAGGAAAGCCTCCTTATCTCTCCTTGCTGTTCTCTGAAAATCTGTGCATGTGCTCTTGCCCTGGGATCTCACGGGGTCAGCCTGTAGATATTAGATAATGATTTATCTTATGAATATTTATGTAGACAGATACCACATTCTTGCAGTTCTCTTACAACAGAATTTCAAAGGGAGATTGGAAGGAGAGACTGCTGAACTGAAACTGATAATTAAGCTCAAGACAATCTATCCTCCTGGATTGAACTGAGACCTAGGTTTACTGTCTCCTGACCAATGCTGATTTCTACACACCTGTTCCCCTCTACATATCACACCTAATCCAGTCATGCCTGCTGTTGTCATTTGTCTGCTAGTGTCATTTGGCTTCGGTGTTATCGAGGAAACAAACATGAAATTAAGCAAACTCCGGAGCAAGACAGAAGACAGGAGGGCCTGGCGTGATGTGGTCCATGGGGTCGCAACGAGTCGGACTCAACTGTGTGATTGAACAACAACAAAAAAAAGGGGGCATGAGGAAAGAGAGCTCCTGCCTGTATTGGGACCAACTACAATCCCAGATGTGTTCCCAGTGAGGGCCCGGGGCTGCCAGCTGGTGTCCAAGGCCCACCCAGCAGAGGGGAGGAAAAGAAACACCTTTGTGAAGGTGCAGAGAGCCTCTGAATGCCAGCAAAGGTCATGGAAACACCACCAGCACCCACCAATCACAGCACGAGGTGATTCCCCTCTGACAGGCAGAGAGGGGCTGAGCATGCTGAGGTGTCCACACCCCCTGGAATCAGCGTCACACAGACACCAGTTGTCAAAAGTTCTACAGGCTGACCCCGTGAGGTCCCAGGGCAAGAGCACACATGTAAGCAGTCAGAAGTTATCTTAAAGAACACAGTTATAAAGATGATTAGAAGAAAAGACAAGATCATTGGATTATAGTGAATCGATTACCCAAAGTCACACAGGATACCAAACAACAAAGCTAGCTTTTTTCTGCCTAACATTGTTCTGGAAATCTTCTTAGACGGCAGAAATCTTACATCCAGGCGAAGGCCTCTAAGAAGCGTGGACTACGATTTTAGCACTTGCCAAGCATGGAGTCCCATGTAGTCTCAGATAGGTAATTAAGCCTCTGGAGGGACGTTATAATTATATACTTCTAGCTCCTCGAGTCAGGTGATGGGGACATCCAATCCTAACACCTCTCCAGGAGAAATCTCCACAGTCTTGTGTCATCGCTCCTGGTCTTCCCCCTTGCAACACTAAAGACAGGTTCTCATGAGAAGCTAATGGCTGTGGCCTTGGAACTGATCAGGCACCAGGCAGGCTGAAACACTTCATCAGCAACATCTGCAGGGAAAAACTAGGCCCGTTACTATATCCATTAACCCTTGAAGGGAGGCAAGAATGGTGCTTCGCCTCACGTAAGGCTAGGAGGAACAAGTGACACACGGGCATACATCACTGTGAGGATTGGGGATATACCGCTGTGAAGATCGTGGTGTGAGCAACAGACCCCAGGGAGTGCCCACAGATGGGGGTTCATGTACCCACCCGCAGCAGCGTTCCATGAAGTGGATGCACGGGGAACGAACACGGCAGTTCCAAATGGATTGCCTCTGCTGGAACACAATGCCAAATTCTGCCTCCTGGACTGAGGTTTGGGTGGGAGGAAAGGCATCATTTCAGAAGGCAAGAGAGGTACAGACCACCAGACAACACAACGGGAAAACAGAAGGGCACAGTCCCGGGAGGCGTGGGTTCGGGTGTTGCTAAGGGGGATGCCAGCAAGAATACGAAGCTCACCTTTTCGTGGCAAGGATGACTCCTTCATGCTGATTGGATGGCCCAAATGCCAAGTATTTTGGCTGGTCCCTCCCCCACTACCATCTCCTTAATGTAGGGACACCAGGGTACCAGAAGGGCTGGAGATGTGTCATATTCCAACTGGTCTCCAGACAACAGAGATCAATTTGTGTGTTCAGAAAATGGCTGCTTTGGAGGGCGGACTCTGTGCCATTGTAGTCTGCCCTCCCCAGGCTCCAGCCCCCAATTTCCCAACCCGGAGTAGGCAGCCTTGTGCATTTGGCAGAGTTTGTTATCCCCTCTGGCTCCTCTTCATCCCAGCAGCCCTTGGGTGGGCATATCTCCTGACACACTTAGTGGCCACCCAAAGTTGTTCAAGGACTCAGGTTTGGCTTGCTCCCAAAAGAGGCTGGACTCTGGAAAACCGTCCTTCTGTCAGGGTGAATTCGAATATGGGGCCAGGAGAAAACTGATTCTTCTCTAGATGAAAGACTTTGTTACCTCCGTCCTGCTTCTTCAAAGGGAAAGAAGTTCCAAGGGATCCTGTTTACTTGGGTTGGTTCCCCTCAGAAGAAGAAAGCCCTGGAGCCTTCTGCTGCCTTGGTACTATTAGCTTTATTGTTTTTTCCCGCATTTATATCCTGCCCATCCCGTAAACGGGCTCAAGGCAGGTTACAACATTTTAATAAATACAATAACATTTAATGACAAATACGCTGGCGGAGCTGAGCAAATTTGGAAGGCAGAGGAATTCCCAAACAGTAGCTGGTCCACTACCCCACACATCAGATGCCCGGAGGGACTGTTTCTGCACCTCAACATCCTTGAACCGAATTTCATCCTGTCTTCCTTTCTCTCCTGATCTCAGCTGCTTGTTCTTCATAGAGACACATTCCTACCCCTTCTCCTCTGCTGGGTGCTCAGACAGAGTTCTTGCCTACCACTTCAGGCCCGTCAAAGAGATGCATACAATGGTAAAGGGGAGACCAGTGTTTACCTTAAAAATTAGCCCCTAGGACAGGCTGAGCCAATTTAATGAGAAGCTAAGCTCATTCTCATCCTTAAAGAGCCAAACAGAGACACTTAACTGTCCTAAAGAACCATGGAGGCATATCTCAACTTGTTTTATAATGTAGGAAAATAACATTAACCCTGGCCTACAAACCACAAGAAGCCCTTTTGTTCTGATCGACCAGGGCAATGCTCGTGTGTCTCCTGAGCATATGAAGGTTTGTGATGTTCAGTGGTGTATCTCTATTCTCTTATTTTCATGTCACTGTCTGTGTCTCTCCCTTCTTCCAGAGAAGCCTCTCTTCATAGCCAAGGGACTAAAGGCATCTTTACACAGTCAGAGGTGACCCAAGAGAAGGGGAAGGTGATGGAGGAGCAGGACCCAGAAGGACCTGGAACTGGCGAGGACCTGAAACTGGTGCCAGAGATCCATTATCAACTGACTGCAATCTCAGATATACATTGTCGATGCTTCCGGCAATTCCGCTACTATGAGGCCAATGGGCCCCGAGAGGTTTGCAGCCAGCTCCATAGACTTTGCAGCAACTGGCTGAAGCCAGAGAGGCACACCAAGAAGCAGATTGTGGACCTGGTGATGCTGGAGCAGTTCCTGACTATCCTGCCCCAGGAAATGCAGTGCTGGGTCAGAGGATGTGGGCCGGAGGCCAGTTTCCAGGTACTGGCCCTGGCCAAACATTTTCTCCTGAGTCAGGCAGAGGAGAAGAGGCAGGCAGAACAGGTGAGGGGATTTCCTCCAGATGTATCCAGTTCAAGCAACAATATCTGGCCTTATCCTAAAGGCCTTATCCATAGAGGCCACCCTCTAAAGCAATTATTTTCTCCGGGGGGGAGAGAGATCTGTTGTCTGGAGTTCACTTGTGATACCAAGTGATACCAGACAACAGAGATCAGTTCTCCTGGAGAAAATGGCTGCTTTGGAGGGTAGACCCTATGGCATTATACCCTGCTGAGTCCTTCCACCCGCCCCCAACGCTGCCCTCCACAGGATCCGCCCCCCAAAAACTTCAGGTATTTCCCTACTCAGAGCTGGCTACCCTATTTTCCCTTCAGTGCCCGTTGGTAGATAACCAGTCTGGGTTCTGTCAGTAAAAGGCCCCTTCCACACCTATTTTGGCCTTTAGGAGAAAACTCATTGGGGCCAGTCCTGATCAGTGTCGCCAGCTCCAGGTAGGGAAATTCCTGGAGATTTTATGGTAGCTTATACAGAAGCCAGGGTGTGGGAGAGGAGAGGCCTCAGCTGAACAGAATGCCATACAGACCATCCCCCAAATCAGTTATTTTCTTGGGGGGGGGGGAGATCTGTTGTCTGGAGTTCAGTTGTGTTACCTGGTGATCTTCAGGTTCCACCTGGAGGTTGACTACCCTAGGCGTAACAGTCAGGGCTTCAGAGGAGGCTCTGCTAGACCCAGGTTCTTGCTGAGTGGGTGATTTTGGACCAGTCACCGACTTTCAGCCTAACCTACCTCACAGGGTTGTTGTGCAAGTCAAAAGGGAAAGAGGAGAATGATGTAAGCTGCGTTGGTCCCCATTGCAGAGAAAGACTACTTTTCCTCCTGGGGAACCATTGCTGCCAATCTCCAGGTGAGGGCTGGAGATCACTCAGAATTACAACTGCTCTCCGGATGGCAGAGATCAGTTCCCCTGGAGAAAATGGTGGACTCCGTGTCCTTATACTCTGCTGAGATGGCCTCCCTATGACAGCCAGTGTGACATAGCAGTCAGGGCTTCCGAGCACAGTAGAGGCTGAAGGTGAGGGGAGGAGATCGAAAGCTGAAGAGTGAAGGGGAAATAAAGGTAGGTTGATGATTTGGCAGGGAAGGAAATAGGGTTGCCAACTCCAGGTTGGGAAATTTCTGGAGGTTTGAGAGGTGTTGCCTGGAGAGGGTGGTGTTTGAGGAGGGGTGGAACCTCAGACAGGTACAGTGCCATGGACTCCACCATCCAAACCAGCCTGAACATTCTTGAGCTGAATTTCATCCTGTCTTCCTTTCTTGATCTCAGCTGCTTGTTCTTCACACAGACACATTCCTACCCCTTCCCATCAGCTGGGTGCTCAGATAGAGTTCTTGCTTAACAGTTGAGGCCTGTCAATGAGATGCATATAATGGTAAAAGGGATACCAGTGTTTACCTTAAAAATTAGCCCCTAGGACAGACTGAGCCAATATAATCAGAGACTAAGCTTGTTAACATCCTTAAAGAGCCAAACAGAAACACTTAACTGTCCCAAAGAACCATAGAGGTTTGTAAAGTAGAACGTACAAATGTAATGTAGAAAAATAACATTAAACCTGGTCTACAAACCACAAGAAGCCCTTTTGTTCTGGTCCACCAGGGCAATTCTCATGTATCTCCTGAGCATATGAAGGTTTGTGCTGTATCTTAATTCTCTTTTATTTTCATGTGACTGACTGTGTCTCTCCTTCTTTCAGAGAGAACCCTCTCTTCATAGCCAAAAGACTAAAGGCTTCTTTACACAGTCAGAGTTGATCCAAGAGAAGGGGAAAGAGATGGAAGAGCAGAACCCAGACGGACCTGGAACTGGCGAGACAGCAAGGAAAGGCCCCCATCCCACCCAAGTTGGGTGTGGTGTTGAATTCTGGGAAAGCCTGGTGCCAGAGATCCATTATCCACTCACTGCAATCTCAGATATACATTGCCGACACTTCCGGCAATTCCGCTACCATGAGGCCGATGGGCCCCGAGAGGTTTGCAGCCAGCTCCATAGACTTTGCAGCGACTGGCTGAAGCCAGAGAGGCACACCAAGATGCAGATTGTGGACCTGGTGCTGCTGGAGCAGTTCCTGACTATCCTGCCCCAGGAAATGCAGTGCTGGGTGAGAGGATGCAGGCCGGAGACCAGTTCCCAGGCGGTGGCCCTGGCCGAAGGTTTCCTCCTGAGTCAGGCAGAGGAGAAGAGGCAGGAAGAGCAGGTGAGGGGATTCCCTCCAGATATGTCCAATTCAAGCAACACTATCTGGTCGTATTCTAAAGGTTCCCTGCCAGACATCTGTCCAAGTGTTAATTATCCAAATGGGAGATTTCACAGCCTCCTTCAGCCTCTTCTGCTAGAGATTTTTTTATCCCTCCAGATAAGTCACCAGGTCTGCTGACAGAAGGATGCAGTCTAGGAGTGGGGCAGGTCTCTTTTCCCTTCCATCTTTTACTCCTCTCCCTCGCTGCTGTTTCAGATGTGGGCACCATCAGCGAAGACAGAAGTTGCATTCCCTGAGACAGAAGAAGCTTCCCTGGAGCAAGGGAAGAGGGCGCAGGGCCATGAGGGTGCCCAAGATGCTGTCTCCTGTGGTAAGGTCTCTTTGTGCCTGGATGTGCTTGGGGCACCCCAGTGAGTTTGATGGGTAGGGAGTTCAGGTCAGGAAAAGATTGAAATGCTATTTCATAGAACACGGAGTTAATTTGCAGCACTCAGTGCCCACTAATTGTGACTCCTCTCAAAGGAGATTAGACAAATTCATGGAGGGTAATTCCTTCCGTTAATTTAAATATTCACACCTCACCTTCCTTCCATAAGAGGAACACAACATGGCTGAAAAGAGAAAAGGTAGGCAAAACTCAGAAGAGCTGCTAAGCCTGGTGAATCAAGGGAGCCTCTAACTTCTCAGGCAGCAGAGCCCTGAAAACCAGTTCCAAGGGGCCAATAAACATGGGGAAGTTTGGCTTTTCTGCCCATGGGGAAGGGGGCATCTGGCGGGAAACAGGATGCTGGAGGAGGGATGGCAGGCTATGTATGGGCGTGGCACCCCCAGGAACTTTCGAGAGGGGCTTTGGGACGGTCCTTTGAGCAGATGTGGTGTCATGCTGATGTTGCATCTTGCTGAAAACATGGCTGTGAAGTTAGAATGCCCTGAAAATTGATTCATATTACCCTCAAGTGTCTATATGTGCTCAAGTCATGTCTGGGCCAAAGGTGACAGTGACATGTCACGCAATGTCATTTCCACCACCCCCTTTTCCCCTCCCCGCAGGCCAGACACAGGTCTCACAGAAGTCTGAAAGATGTTGGCAGTGTTTATAATCCCTAGGGCTCATAGGAACCTGGTGTTTCTCTTCTGCCTCTCCCAGAATTCAGTAAAAGGTGTTTAAAAATCTGTTGAGTGTACAGAGGTCAAGGTTTCACAACCCTGGGAAGGGGTGGGGGGTAAAACAGGGAAGAAACAAGAAACATCCTTCCTTCCTCCTTTCTCTCAGTAACAGGCAGTGAAGAGATGCTGTTGAGCCGTCGTCTTTTCAGAGGTGCGGGAATGGCTGCTGCACCTCCAGTCCAGGTAGGAGAGATGTGCAGGGGGCAGGCCGTGTCCCTCCTCCTTTCTCACAGGGGCTTTAGCTCCTGCAGTTCCTACAAGGTGTCCAGGCAAGAGATCCTCTGAATGCTGTTCCCTTTACCCATCCCAGGCCTTACATCCTGTACCTTCCCAGACCTCTCCCTTCCAGTGTGCAATCTCTGCCTGGCGTTATCTCCGACGAGGGACTCTGTTTTTTCTTTCAGTGTCCCTTTTCCTTTGAGGAGGTGTCCGTCTATTTCACTGAGGCAGAGTGGGCCCTGCTGGATCCGGGACAAAGAGCTCTGCACAGGGAAGTCATGCTGGAGAATTATGGGAATGTGGCCTTTCTGGGTAAGGGACCTTCATAGGTGCCAAAGGGGTGAATTGCTGCCATTGGGAATGAGGCATGAATCAAGTATGTCCCGATACTTGAGGATGGGCTGTGGCTCACTGGCAGAACTTCTGCTTGGCATGCAGAAGGTCTCAGATTCAATCCCCAGCATCTCCACTTTAAAAGTATCAGGTAGGAGATCTTGAGTGTACAGAGGCCAAGGTTTCACAACCCTGGGAAGGGGGTGTGTGAAGCAGGGAAGAAACAAGCAAACATCCTTCCTTCCTCCTTTGTCTCAGTAACAGGCAGTGAAGAGTTGCTGTTGCGCCACTGTCTTTTCAGAGGTGTGGAAACGGCTGCTGCACCTCCAGTCCAGGTAGGAGAGATGAGCAGGGGGCAGCCTGAGTCTCTCCTACGTTCTCGGGGGGGCGGGCGTTGCTCCTGCGGTTTCTACAAGGTGTCCATGCCGTTCCCTTTACCCAAGCCTTACATCCTGTACCTTCCCAGACTTCTCCCTTGCAATGACCAATCTCTGCCTGGCGTGATCTCTGATGAGGGACTCTGCTTTTTCTTTCAGTGTCCCTTTTCCTTTGAAGAGGTGTCCGTCTATTTCACTGAGGCAGAATGGGCCCTGCTGGATTCAGGACAAAAAGCTCTGCACAGGGAAGTCATGCTGGAGAACTATGGGAATGTGGCCTTTCTGGGTAAGGGACTTTCATAGGCGCCAGAGGTGTGAATTGCTGCCATTGGGAATGAGGCATGAATCAAGGATGTCCCAATACTTGAGGATGGGCTGTGGTTCAGTGGCTGAACATCTGCTTGGCATGCAGGAGGTCCCAGGTTCAATCCCCAGCATCTCCACTTAAAAACTATCAGGTAGGAGGTGGTGTGAAAGATCTCTGCCTGAGACCCTGGAGAGCCGTTGCCGAACTGAGTAGATAACACTGACTTTGACGGACCAAGTGTCTGGTTCAGTATAAGGGTGTTTTCATGTGTGGGTGTACTTGCACAAGGGCAACTGAGGCCAGTGTTGTGAGCGTCACCCAAGCCAGAGAAGGTGTCCTGGCCTTAGGCAAAGGAGATGAGAGGCCTTCAGAAAGACCCTGTCAGGGGCCAGATCCTCATTTCTCTGTTGCCAGCTTTTACCACACACCATTCCCACTGGATGGGATTACAAACATCCGCCCTGCCTGTGATCTGGAAATGATCCTGTCAAGAACCCAAGTCTAGGTCCCCCGGATCAATAGTCTTTGTACCTCAGCATCACCCAGTTCAGTGGGATCATGAGGAGAGTGCACACAAGTAAAGCAGATGTGTTAAAAATATATATTCAAAGGTTTTATTAAGGATTTAAAAATAAGATATCAATACACAGCACAGTTTTTGTAGCTCAGCAACAGAGAAACAAGAAAAGCTAACTGTTCTATCTAATACATTAAATGCTTGGGTTCAGATGGCAACTCTTATCATAGCATAAGTATTCCAGCTGTACCCTAAGTTACTCTACATAAAACTATTCATTGCGATGAAGCAAGAAAATCTCATGACATGAGCATAAGGTTAGGCTGGCTTCCCTCTGGTCTATACCCATATTATATTTTCTGCCTCTCTAGGGTGAAGTGGTCCTGATGACCCAATCTAGGGTCCTTCTTAATGGAATTTTCCACAGGCTGTCAGCAACCTCCTAATCCCCCTTCCCTCCTGGTTACATAACTGGATACAGGTTATCATGATTGACCATTGACCACATTCTGGAGTCTGGTTATGAAAAAGATATGGATATTCACTGCAGGGAGAGTCAAATCACAAATTACAAACACCTGCAAGTCGGACCAGGCCGCTGAATAATCACATTAACTCTTGGAGGAATTAGGGTGCTTTGCCACACAGATTCATTCCTCTTATACTGGTTGGGATTGTGGGCTTTGATCTTGGCCACGGTTCCATACTTCTAGAAGAATTTTTACTCTTGAATTTCTTTCCTTTCACATCTAAGAATGTTCCTTCCCTCCCTCCCTCCCTCTCTCTGTGAAAGATGCCAGAAGTAAAAGGGAGACAAAAAGAGGCTGGAGAGTTCCTTCAGAGGTTCCCAAGAGCATATTAATTTCCCAAATGTGCTGGATGAGAGTGGTTATGGCAAGGGAACCATGTCTTCATGATTATGTCAAGGGAACTGGCAAAGAATTGTCATGGGATTTCTGATTCACTTCTGAGCAACATTTGGTTTGGTACAATCATACAGCCCACTGGGTAAGCAGGGAGGGAGGCTTTCTAGGGCATGAAACCTGGAGGCTCAGAAATTCCTTCTGGGGAAAAGCTCAGCTATGCCTCTTGAGAGGGGTGAGTTATCATTAAAAACTAGATATTCTGGGGAAAGGTGGAGGGGTAGTAAAGATCAGCCGAGCTGGATGAGGCCAAAGAGCCATCAGTCCTTTCCTACTCATTCACATAGATGCCTTTGGACCTGATCAGTCCACTCAGGTGCTAACAAGATCTCTGTATTTATTCCAGCAAAGGATGATCAGAGAAATGAGGAGGGTGAGGAACTTCATCAGCAACTGCCAGATAGAGTTAAAAAGGTAGACTTGAAAGAAAAAGTCCGGAATCAAGGCAGCCATATGGTTGAAAAGCGAGATGGAAGAAAGCATAATGTACATTTTCCAAAGCACAGGACAACGAAGGCAAGTGAATCCATTCAGTATGAAAAGTACTTTAGAAATAGATCACAGCTTCTTGTGCAGCAAAGAATACACAGAAGGGAGAAATCTTTTGAATGCTCAGAGTGTGGAAAGACGTTCAGTCAGAGTGGCAAACTTCAGCTCCATCAAAGAACCCACACAGGGGAGAAACCTTTTGAATGCTCAGAGTGTGGAAAGAGATTCAGTGACAGTGGCAAACTTCAGGTCCATCAAAGAACCCACACAGGGGAGAAACCTTTTGAATGCTCAGAGTGTGGAAAGAGATTCAGTCAGAGTGGCCATCTGCAACTGCACCAAAGAACCCACACAGGGGAGAAACCTTTTGAATGTCCAGAGTGTGGAAAGAGATTCAGTGTGAGGGGAAATCTACAAGAACATCAGAGAACCCACACAGGGGAGAAACCTTTTGAATGCTCAGAGTGTGGAAAGAGATTCAATCAGAATGGCCATCTTCAGCAGCATCAAAGAACCCACACAGGGGAGAAACCTTTTGAATGCTCGGAGTGTGGAAAGAGATTCGGTCAGAGTCGCACTCTTCGACTGCACAAAAGAACCCACACAGGGGAGAAACCTTTTAAATGTTCAGAGTGTGGGAAAAGATTCTGTCGCAGTGGCAATCTTCACCTCCATCAAAGAACCCACACAGGGGAGAAACCTTTTGAATGCTCAGAGTGTGGAAAGAGATTCCATCACAGTCACAGTCTTCGACTGCACCAAAGAACCCACACAGGAGAGAAACCTTTTGAATGCTCAGAGTGTGGGAAAAGATTCAGTGGGACCAGCAGACTTCAGGTCCATCAAAGAACCCACACAGGGGAGAAACCTTTTGAATGCATAGAGTGTGGAAAGAGATTCAGTCACAGTGGCCATCTTCAGCAGCATCAAAGAACCCACACAGAGGAGAAACCTTTTGAATGCATAGAGTGTGGAAAGAGATTCAGTCAGAATGGCAAACTTCAATTCCATCAAAGAACCCACACAGGGAAGAAACCTTTTGAATGCTCAGAGTGTGGAAAGAGATTCAGTCATAATTGCCATCTCCAACTGCACCAAAGAACCCACACAGGGGAGAAACCTTTTGAATGCTCAGAGTGTGGAAAGAGATTCCGTCACAGTCACAGTCTTCGACTGCACCAAAGAACCCACACAGGAGAGAAACCTTTTGAATGCTCAGAGTGTGGTAAAAGATTCAGTGGCAGCAGCAGACTTCAGGTCCATCAAAGAACCCACACAGGGGAGAAACCTTTTGAATGCATAGAGTGTGGAAAGAGATTCAGTCACAGTGGCCATCTGCAGCAGCATCAGAGAACCCACACAGGGGAGAAACCTTTTGAATGCTCAGAGTGTGGAAAGAGATTCAGTGACAGTGGCAACCTTCAGGTCCATCAAAGAACTCACACAGGGGAGAAACCTTTTGAATGCTCAGAGTGTGGAAAGAGATTCAGTCACAGTGGCCATCTTCAGCAGCATCAAAGAACCCACACAGGGGAGAAACCTTTTGAATGCTCAGAGTGTGGAAAGAGATTCAGTCACAGTGGCCATCTTCAGCAGCATCAAAGAACCCACACAGGGGAGAAACTTTTTGAATGCTCAGAGTGTGGAAAGAGATTCTGTCACAGTCACAGTCTTCAGCAGCATCAAAGAACCCACACAGGGGAGAAACCTTTTGAATGCTCAGAGTGTGGAAAGAGATTCAGTCAGAATGGCCACCTCCAACTGCACCAAAGAACCCACACAGGAGAGAAACCTTTTGAATGCTCAGAGTGTGGAAAGAGATTCTGTCACAGTCACAGTCTTCAACTGCACCAAAGAACCCACACAGGAGAGAAACCTTTTGAATGCTCAGAGTGTGGGAGAAGATTCAGTCAGAGTAGCAGACTTCAGGTCCATCAAAGAACCCACACAGGGGAGAAACCTTTTGAATGCTCAGAATGTGGAAAGAGATTCAGTCAGAATCGCTATCTCCAACTGCACCAAAGAACCCATACAGGGGAGAAACCTTTTGAATGCTCAGAGTGTGGAAAGAGATTCAGTGACAGTGGCCAACTTCTGGTCCATCAAAGAACTCACACAGGAGAGAAACCTTTTGAATGCTCAGAATGTGGAAAGAGATTCAGTCACAGTCGTCCTCTTCGACTGCACCAAAGAACCCATACAGGGGAGAAACCTTTTGAATGCTCAGAGTGTGGGAAAAGATTCAGTGACAGTGGCAAACTTCATATCCATCAAAGAACCCACACAGGGGAGAAACCTTTTGAATGCTCAGAATGTGGAAAGAGATTCAGTCAGAATGGCCATCTGCAACTGCACCAAAGAACCCACACAGGGGAGAAACCTTTTGAATGCTCAGAGTGTGGAAAGAGATTCAGACAGAATGGCCATCTCCAACTGCACCAAAGAACCCACACAGGGGAGAAACCTTTTGAATGCTCAGAGTGTGGAAAGAGATTCAGTGACAGTGGCAAACTTCAGGTCCATCAAAGAACCCACACAGGAGTGACCTGTTGAATGCTCAGAGTCTGGAAAGAGATTCAGTCACAGTCACACTCTTTGACTGCACCAAACAACCCACACAGGGGAGAAATGCTCAGTGTGGAAAGAGATGTAGTTGGAGTGGCAATCTTCAACACCATCAGAGACGCCACATGGGAGAAACTCTTTGAATGCTCACAGTGTGGAAAGGAATTCAGTCAGAGTGGCCATCTTCACCTGCACCAAAGAACCCACATGGGAGAAAGCTTTTAAATTCTCAGAGTGTGGAAAGATATTTTATTAAAAACAATTCCTATTTTACAAAACCAGAATTATTTCAAAGAACTTGATAAACTGATGGCACAATTTATTTGGCAGAATAAGAAACCAAGAATCAAACTCAACGCATTATAAGATGCTAAGAAGAGAGCTGGATTTTGTGGATCAGATTGGCTTTTGTACTACAGAGCAGCAGCTCTGAGAATGGATTACTCTGGAAAATACAAGACTACTGAAACTAGAAGGACAGGACTTATTGTTAGGTTGACATGCTTTTCTATGGCATGGGAAGGGAAATGCACAAAGATACTTTAAACAACGTCTTCTCAGATTTGTTCTATTAAAGGTTTGGGAAGAAATTAAAACCAGCCTTTATACCAAAATAGCGAAATGGATGGCACCATTAGAATGATTTACAAATCCTAATTTATTTCAAAGAGATGCGTTGCTCTGATATGAAGATTTACTAGATAATAAGAATAAATTAAAGTCAATAGAAATGCTAACATGGTGGGAAAAAGTCGAACTGGAATCAAGAGATACTAAAGCCTACAGATTTTTATGGAAGAATAATGGGAATAGATAAGATATTGATGTACTCTGAAGAGAAATTGATTAAGAAATTTTATGTAATACTGTTAGAGATTAAGACTCGATAAAAATGTTATGGTAAAATGGGTCCAACATTTGGGCCAAAATATTGAACTAGGTAAATGGTCTCAGGTCTGGAAACGAAATATAAAGATTACTAAAGGGATTTCATATAAAGAAAATATGTATAAAATATTTTGTAGATGGTATATCACTCCAGAGCAATCATCATCATCATCATCATCATCATCATTGTTATTTACATGTTACCCACCCTCCCCGTGAACAGGCCACAAATTGGCAAAGTGTTATCCTAACTCATCAAATGTTTTGTAGATGGTATATCACTCCAGAGCAATTAGCAAAGTGTTATCCTAACTCATCAAATGTATTTTGGAAATGTGAAAATAAGGTTGAGTCCTTTTTTCATATGTTGTGTTTATGTGATAGAGCAAAACAGTGCTGGTGTGGGATTCATGAAATTTTACAAAAAATGTTAAAAATACTGTTCCTTTTGAACCAGAATGATTTTTAATGAATATTGTACCAGAAAACTGTAAAAAAAAAAAAGATACGTATCTTCTATATCTGGAAGAGACTTTTATAATGATACAAGGTGGAACAGATATAAGATATAACTAGGTATGAGTTGTGTCATCAAGATAATGTACAAATATTAGATGCCCTCATTTTATGTTTTGTTCGTCTTTAAAAATAAAAAATATTTAAAAAAGATAGAGTGGCCATCTTCAGCAGCATCAAAGAATCCACATAGGCGGGAATCTTTTTGAATGCTCAGAGTGTGGAAGGAGATTCAGTAAAAATGGTAGTCTTCATGAAAGAACTCACACAGGGAAAAGCCTTTTGAATGCTCTGAGGAAAGAGGTTAAGGCTGAGTGACAATCTTGAACAACATCGTGATAACCTGCATGGGGAGAAACTTGTTGAACACTCAGAGTATGGAAAAAGGTTCAGTTTCAGTTGCCAATAGGATGGAAGAACCCACATAGAAGAAACATTTTTTTTTAATTTTAAATATCTTTTATTAAACTTTCCAAAAGATACAAGAACATAAATCACTCTAACATATATAAGTTAGATTTAATTTCAAAGTAATACAAACAGATACAAATATAACTAAGTATCTAGAAAAGGAAAGCTTTTAACCAACAAACTAACCATATAAAAGAAGCATTGCATTGCAATGTAAAATAATCAGAAAAACAGCTGCAGGAGCTCATTAGCATATGGTATGCTAATGAGCTATTAGGCTATTAGCATATGCCACTGGAAATGATGTCAGAAGGGGAAGCAAAAGGGGGAGGCATCTTCAAAAGCCTCCCCTTCCCTTCCCCAGCTGGTCTGGGTGGGGGAGCTAAGAGAGAAGGGGTTTAAAGTTTAAACTCCTTCTCATGAGAGTTGGGCCACAGAAGGAGGAAAGAGGGAAAGAGAGAGAGTAGAGAAAAGGAAAGAGGGAAAGAAAGAGAAGGAAAGGAGAGGGAAGAAGGAGGCAAACAGGGAAAGGAGGAAAAAAGAGAAGAGAAGAAGGTGGGAAACACGGAAAGGAGGAAAAAAGAGAAGAGAAGAAGATGGGAAAGAAAGAAAGAAAGAGGGGAAGAAGGAGGGAAAGAGGAAAAAGACAGAAGGAAAGGAGGGAATGAAAGAAATTAGGCGGCAATTCGGCCCCATTATATTCTATGGGCCATTGAGGTCAATGGTGAAAACATAGGGTATATTCTGGGGGCTGGAGGGGAGGGTTTGAGGAGAGGCTCCAAACTCACAGGGTAGCTGATGGAGCCTCTCCCCAAGATACCCACCAAGTTTCAAGAACATTGGGCCAGGGGGTCTAATTCTATGGCCCCCAAACAGGTTGCCCCTATTCCCTCCATTGTTCTCTATGATGGGAAAAACGTTACTTTTTTCCCACTATAGAGAACAATGGAGGGAATAGGGGCAACCTGTTTGGGGGCCCATAGAATTGGACCCCCTGATCCAATGTTCTTGAAACTTGGTGGGTATCTTGGGGAGAGGCTCCAACAGCTACCCTGTGAGTTTGGAGCCTCTCCCTCAAAACCCCTCCCCTCCAGCCCCCAGAATATACCCTATATTTTCACCATTGACTTCAATGGCCCATAGGATATAATGGAGCTGAAATTGACATTCGGCTGCCTGAAAGACTCCCCGGGACGCCGGCTGGCGGTGGGGCTTGGCTCCTGAGCTCCCGGAGCTGCACTCCGGTGCGCTCCCCCCACAAAAGACCCCTGAAAATAATAAACACAATAGGTTACAGAGTTGTCAACATATCGCAACATAATGAATTGGCAAAATATCTTTGGGAGACAGTGTTATCTGCAGTATATTCTAGGAAAGGGAACCTTTTATTCAGCATGTTGGAAAAACCTAAGTGTGGGTCTGAAAGAGATATTAAGTGGACAATTTTGTCCATCAGAAATATTTCCAAATGATGAAAAACCAATCTTCAATCTTTGGCAAGGTGGACTTTTTCCAATACAAAGCTATTAACCATTTGGCCATTATAAGTAGTATCATTATGTTCCTGTCAGTTTTTTGGAATTACCAAAGTGTCCCATAGATCAAGAAAGATCAGTTCAGGCTTATTAGGAATCCAATAACCAGTGAGTATTAGTAACTCAATTTGTCATAAAACTTTCCCCCAGAATTGTGCAACCAAAGGACGTGTCCGCCAACAATCTATTGTCGACTCTATCTCTCCACAACCTTTCCAACACTTAAGGGAAATGCGTTTATCCTAAGTAACCACAAAGGGGTGGTGTACCAACGTGTCATTACTTTGTACACAAGTGATTGTATTCTAAGAGATTTGGATCTATATGTAGGAGATTTCCATATTTTTGCCCATTGGGAATCATTAATATAGATGTTACACTCCCTATTTTATGCCAATTGATATCTTAGAGCCTTCCCACTAGTGAGTTGCATTACCAAGGTATATGTCTTTGAAAGAAGTTCTTTCTGACCAGGCAAGTAGTTAAACATCAAACGTTCAAATTCAGTAAGTGGCCTTTTGAGTTTGTTTCATATATCTGAAGAATCTCTTAGATGTTTCAATTGAATATATTCAAACCATGGGGTAGGGTGCATGGATTTATTTCCAGTTTCAATTTTTCAAACAATATATCATCATGTGACATATCCATGAATGTAGTAAGAACCGGCCTTCTCCACACCAAGAAAAAGGTTACCATTGCCGGGAGGAAACAAGGGGTGGTCTAAAAAGCTTGAGATGATAGAGGGATGAGGAGCAAGGAGATTCTGATGTTTATCCCAAGTTTTGAGCAAGGAAACCAAGAAGTTGCGGTGCATAATATCTTTTGGCCACTCCCCGGACTTACACCAAAGTATACTATGAACATTTTTAGGACAAATGAAGCTTTCTTCTAATTTCCAACCTGTCTGATATGTATGATTATAAACTTCAGGTAAAAAGGATAAGATTGATACCTCATGGTATTTTTATAAGTCAAGGTAGGCTAAGCCACCCTTATTGAGTGGATGCTGGAGGGTATTGAAATTTACTTTTTTTTTTTTATGCCCCCCCGAAGGGGATTTTATTGATTTTGCTTTACTACCGGATATGGGGAAAGGTTGCTAATCTCTACCTCTAAAAGTTTATGGGACATGGGTAGGGAAAACTAATACACAAAAAAACACTACCAGGATGGGGGAAGGAAACTAAGCCCTACTTCTAAGAGAAAAAAAAAGAAGAAAAAAACAAACCTCTACTGGACACGGGGAAGGGAAGACTAACAAGGTGACACGATCTGGTTACATCTGTATCATTTGTCACCTGGTGTTACAGAGCCTTATAAAAAAGTTAACAAAAAATTATAAAAGTAAAAAAAAATTGTAAAATCCGCTTATTTAATCAAAAACTGCATCTTCCACGATTATCTTGGTCTTAGGGTCTCTTCTTCTTGTATTTCTTCTTTCCTCGGGGTTTGAGAGCGGCTGCTCCTTTCTCTGATTCCGATGTGCCTGAAGAACTAAAAAGTATTGGACTACTGCTTTCTGAATCCTGTGAGTAGGATTCCTCTTCTTCCTCTTCTTCCTCCTCAGCTTCTCTCGGTTTCTTGTCTTTGTTGTCTTTGTTGTGCTGCTTTGGATTCAAGTGTTGCTCCACAAATTTTTTAGCTTTAGGAACAGAGTCAATATTGTATTTTCTGTCTCCGTATTTAAAACTCAGTCCTTCAGGAAACAGCCATCTGTACGGGACCCCCTTCTTCTGTAGAGAGAGTAAGCTCCTTGTAGAGTTTCCTCCCCTTTCTAACTTCGAAGGGGATATCCTTCAATATCCTTATTTCTTCATTCTTAATTTTTAGAGGGTTCCCCTGCGTGGCTTTTAGTACTCGATCTCTGGTAGATCTTCTTGTGAATTTCAAACATATTTCTCCAGGGAGTTTATTCTTTTTGATGAAATCTGGATAAGCCCTGTAGGCCCAGTCCATCTCCTTCAGTAAGTCTTCCTGTTTGTAATCCATTAGTGGAGCCAAAGTCTCTGACAAAATGTTCTTCAAATCCTCGTTCTTTTTCCTGGAACCCCTTGGAATCGTAGAATGTGCATAGATCTTTCCAGCTGTAGCTGTATTAGTTGATTTTTATTGGAGAGTCTCTCCTTTTCTGCTTCATCCGCTCTTTTATTAATATTCTCAGTCTGTTTTTCCATTTTTTTAAAAGTCTTTTCCGTTGTTGAGGTCCTTCTATCCATTTGATTAATCTGCTTTTGCAAATTATCCATTTTCGCGTTGAGATTAGTCATCTGCTCCATTAGGGGGCGCAGTGCATTCGCCAGCAATGTATGCGGCCTTTATCGATCTTAAAGCGGCCTTTGACTCCATTTCTCGACCTATACTATGGAGTAAACTTGAAGCTTCTACAATAGATAGGAGACTTTTAGCCCTCATCCATGCCCTACACGAACAAACCTCCCTGAGGGTTAGATGTACTGGGTTGGGCCACTTGACAGATACAATCCCCACCCTCAAGGGAGTCAGACGGGTGCATGCTGGCTCCAGCTCTTTTTAACTTTTACATTAATGATGTTATTGGGTATCTTAATGATACAGATTTTCATCCACCCAAATTGGCCCAGCGCTCCATTCCCATACTTTTATATGCTGATGATGCTGTTATTCTTTCCAGAACCCCAATTGGCCTGAGAAGGGCATTAAAGAGGTTTGCCAGTTATTGTAGTGAGCAGAAATTGATTATTAATTATCAGAAGACGAAGGTGATGGCCTTTGGCAGGAGACTGGAATTAAGAAAGTGGAGTGGAAATGGGCAGAATCTTGAACAGGTAACTAATTTTCGCTACCTTGGCATGATTATCCAAGCCTCGGGCTCTAAGCTTGCTCACAGTCAGGCAGCAGCATGCACGGGTGATAAATCTGCCCAAGGTATACTCAAGTTTTTTCGCTCTTCAGGGGGCCATTTTGTGCCAGCAGCTCTGAAACTTTTTAAGGCTAAAACATTAGCCCAGATGCTCCATGGGACGTTACTTGGAGCGCCACCCTCGTGTTATGCCCCATTAGAGTTGGTTCAATCGAAATTTTTGAGATCAGTGCTCCAAATTCCAAGGTGTGTTACCAACGCGATGGCACGGCTAGAGACTGGCATGTTGAAAGTTGAAGCCAAGATTACCTTGCACTCCATTTTTTTCTGGTTAAAGATAAATCTAAATCCATGTGGCCTAGTGCCTTTAATTCTGACTGATGACTATCAATCCGAATGGCTGACTTCCACTATTCGGAAAATTACGTTATTAGGGCTTTCCCCTCAAGAGCTTTTGGAAATGGGTGGCGATCAAGCCAAGCTAGCAGTTAGGCAGAGGACTGAAGACACCGAACGCCAATTGGACCTACAGGCGTCCCCCGCCTTTATAGCGCCACATAGTAGCAAATATATTGTTGCTCAAGCCTCATATCTATCTGTTCTGGAGTCTAATAAACTTAGGAGGGCATATACTTTGGCTAGATGCTCCGCTCTACCGTCTGCAGTTCTTGAGGGTAAATTCAAGAAAATCCCCCGAAATGAGAGGCTATGCATGTGTGCGTCTGGGGAGATCGAATCTCAGGAACACGTGTTCCTGAGGTGTCCATTATATACTGAGGCTCGCACAAAGCTCATTGACCCTCTCTTGGTTGGCCTCTCAGATCAGGATAAGATAGAGAAACTGTTATCTAACTTTGACCATACAGCGCTGCATCAGATAGCGAAATTTTGTCTCCTGGTTGTAAAAGCCCATCAGCGTCCAGGCAGCCATTTGGGTTAGGATTACCCGATCCTATTTTTACTGGTTTTATTTTTTTATCATCGTTATTTTATCCTTTTTAAGATCTAATTTTGTCCCACATTTTATCGAACCTTTGGTTTTACTGATCAAAATGCTTGTGCAATTTTATTCTTATTAACCTTGTCTTATCTTAACAGTAAAAGCTCATCAGCGTCCAGGCAGCCATTTGGGTTCGACTACCCGGTCCTAATTTTATTGGTTTTATTTTTTTATCATCGCTATTTTATCCTTTTTAAGATCTAATTTTGTCCTATACTTCACCGAACCTTGGTTTTACTGATCGAAACTTTTGTACAATTTTATTCTTATTAACTTTGTCCTATCTTAATAGTTTTACCATCTGGGTACTATTTGTTTTTGTAATTTATTGACATGGTAATTACTTGTAAGTAGGGTTGTATACCGCTGGCTGTATGCTGTGACAATAAAATTCATTCATTCATTCATACTTCCTGGTTGTAGGAGGGAGTCGTTGGTATACCATTTCCGGTTGACGTTTTTTTCTCCAGACCCGGCTTCCGCCCTCTCCCAGCCATAATATCAACAAGAAGTAAGTTTCTCAAAACAAAATAAAAGTTAGCAGAAATTAATCTGCTTTTCTTTATTTTGCAGCTTTTGTTTTCGCCAATCCTCTTATGCACATAGCTTAATTCCAGGTTGTTCTTAAAGATCACTTTAAAACCGTGTTGTTTCAAAAGGGGGGTGAACTCTTGAGCGTCTCCCTCCCCCTGCTGCTTTGCCCTTAGGCGCTTCTAATTACTACAAGGCTTTTGTTCGCTTAAAACACCTGAACAATGCTCGACTCACGCTTTGCAGCCTTGGAGATCTTTTAGAAGCTTTTCAGCAGCTGTTGATCGCTGATCCGGCAATCGTCTCTTGGTGCCATGCTGGCTCTTCGGCGACGGAACCTTTCGGAGATAAAGGTGAGCCTCAATTCCTTGGCCATCGCCTTGGAAGAGGCTCTCCTCAGCTCTCCAGGCTGGGGGTCTTCTACAGAGACCCCAGGAGGGTCCGGGACGTGCTCGGACCCTTCCCGTCAGCCGAGTCTCGGCACAACCCCATCGGAGTGAGACGGGGATGTGACCGAGCAGCGAAACGCTTAAACCGGACTGTTGTGCCATATTAAGCAGTTTAGAGACTGCTGCCATTTAATAAGCCATTCCTTATTGAGTTGAATAGGCAGAGCTCTAAAAAGAAAAATTAATTTTGGCAGGGCAAAAGTTTTAATTATGTTAATTATTTCAACCCATGACAAAGGTAGATCTTTCCAATGTGTAATAGTATTAGCTAACAATTTACTCATTTCTGAATAATTGAGTTTAAATAAGCCTTGAAGATTCAAGGGTATCTTCAAGCCTAGAGAATTCCAGCAAGTTTTGACCCACTGGTAATTATAATTACCCTTAAAAGAGGAAATTTGATCTTGTGTTAAGATCAATGGATATATTAGGGATTTATCCTGATTAACTCTCAGTCCTGAACAAAGAGTTACATACAGTTACAAAAAATGTTCCCTCTAGGTTGTGGAGTCTTGTGAGCAAAAATTCTACTTTGTGAGCTACTGGCATTAAAGTCGTGAGTGAGCAATTTGGCTACTGCATAAATCAGTTTGCTCTGGAGCCATCCTTCCTGGGCCAAGACAAAAATGTGTGAGACGGAGGCTTAAAAACTGTGAGCTAGCTCACACTAACTCAGCTTAGAGGGAACACTGGTTACAAAGAGACTTAACGATTTGTTTATTTTTCACAGGGATACTCTGAATTAAGGGACTGTCTTAGATGGCTTGGGCTAAGAGCTCAATGGCTAGGGCAAACAATATGGGAGATAAAGAGCATCCTTGCCTAGTGCCTTTGGAGATCAAGAAATCTTTGGAATAAGTGCTATTAATCTGTATATGGGCCTTAGGGGACGAATACATGGAATCACTAGCAGCCCTACAATTACCACCAAAATCCATCTTTTTGATCAATGAGGATAGATAAGGAACTTCCACACTGTGAAAGGCCTTTTCCAGGTTCAGAATAAAGAGGATTTAATATTTTTGACTTTGCTATATTGTATTTTTTTTTAAAAGTCAAAAATCATATGACATATGAGAATAAATTAGAATTAGATACAACAGGTTCTAAGATGAATAAAATCAGATAAAAAGTTCAATCTAAAAGGATAATTAGAGTAACATCAAGAAAGCAATACCTAAAAGCAAAATCGGAGAGTTATTTATCGGCTTTACTTAGAAAAAGGATAACCCTTGTGCAATACTATAGCTAAGTATTCAGCCACCAATCTTGTCAATTGAGAGGATTTATCAGCAAGTAAATACTGGATAATTCTTTCTGCAGAGACAGAAAAGTCAGAAATAATAGGATCAAGTTATTGTTGACAATCTTACGAAACATAGGACAGTGAAGTAGAACATGAGTAACTGAATCCATTTCCAATTAACAATATTTATTTAATCTGTTCTTGCAGGGGATATTATAATATCTACCTGAGAGAACACCTGACAGAAACATATTCAGTCTGGTGAGCACGAAAGCCCGAGGCTGTCAGGGGTTAATAAGATTTTGCAAGAACATGCCACCCTGCCCTGTAATGGGCAACAGACCAAAAAAACAAGGAGAACAAATCAGGTTAATTTCCACTGCAATAGTCTGACTCTCAATGTCTCAGATTCTTTGACGAATAATTCAGACTCATCACAGTTAGCTAGGGACTCTAAATTAATGATCTATATTTATACCATTTAGAGCTGTAAGGGTCCCTTAATAAATCATGTAACAGAGTATTAGGGCAGGTCCAGAAATGAAGTCACAACCACTATTGAATGGTAACCGTCCAAGCAATAGTTGATGGTAGAGGAAGGTGTAGGACTTCAGGTTATCTCCTACCTCTCTTATGCTATGGCCCCTTGCAAGTTAATATGGATTCTAAATGGAAAGGCCTAAAGGTGAATAGCAATGTCGGCTGTTGACAAGGGCCTGGTTTGTAGTTTAAAGTGGAGGCCTTCTTGATTACAAATTTTGCTGTTGGCCTGATAGTTCCAGAGGATATTATACAAAATAGATGACTGAGTCTTAGCCAGGAAAATACCTAGAACTTCCATTCAGAAAGATCAGCTTGAACGGACACCAGTTACCTTCAATATGAGGATCTAAATGAGGAGTTAACCATGCTATAGTTTTTTAGACTTCTTAAGATACATATGTATCTAATTCATATAGTACAGATAGGACTAGCCATTTATACACAGTATACACAGGGATATGGGAATAGCTCAGAGAACATTGCACCATGGGGATTGATCAAGGAATAGTTGGGAACCTCAGCGTAGGTGATATATCTTAGGGAAGACAAAAAGTGAGGTGCCAGTCTCAAAAACAGGAGGTCAGACTGACTTCTGGCATAGGATGCCCCTTATGTAAGGGTATCTGGCATGAGGGGTAGAGACAGGTCACCCCTACAAAGAGCAGGTCAGAATGACATTTGGGTGCAAGATGCCCTATGTAAGGGTGTTGGTGTAAGGGGAATATTCCCGAGTGGAAAGTCCCCAGAAACATCCCCCGAAAAAAATAAAATATTATACTGATGAGGGGATGTGGGGTGAAGGTCTGAGATTCTGATCGGTCAGTACCTGGTGGGCAGATAAGTGGGAAAAGGGTATAAGAAGAGAGAACGATGCTATGGAAGGTAGGTCAAGAGGAAGATTGCATCTTCCTCTTGCCTCACCATTTGTCTTTACAGATAACCAAAAAGGTGAGACTCTTCACCTCAGGAGTGGTCAGATTGTCTTCCATCATGCTGCTAGGTTAATAGTAGGTTGTTCAATTGAAAGAGAAGTGTAAGGTAAATAATGAAATAAGGATGTGAACCTAGTGAAATGTGTCCCATGTATTCGTAAAGATAGTTATCAGAAAAGGTTTTTGTTAGAAATTATGTTTGAATAAACTTTTATGAATTTCCAAGCGTGTCTGGTCCTTTCCATCTCTGGGAGCAACGTCCTCTCTCTAGCAAAAATAAAAAGATCTCTCTCACAGCCAAGGGGTTGCCTAGAGAACTAAGGGCAACAAAGGCCAAGTTCACTATGGATGGTGGTGAGTCTAATCATATTCGGTAAGCTCAGGGTAGGATGTAAAAAAAAGCACAATATGGTTCACATCAGAATTCACTGCTAAAATCCAAACTGGGATTCCATATAAAAGCTGGTTGGTAACCTTTGTCTGGAAGATCTGTGAAGCAGCTGGTACATACAGATTCCCACTATGAAAATGGAATCGGGAGATATCAGGTGGTTCCTTAAAGCTGTAGTAGTTACCTTCTGATGAAAGGACCAGCTGAATTGGTGATGAAAAAGGAGGTCCAAATATCTAAAAGATTTGACCTGTTCCACAAGTTTCCCATTTATCCTCCATAGACAGTGTTCCCAAGACTTAGAGAATACCAGGATCTTGGTCCTCTCAGACTTAATGGATAATTAATTCTGGGAACAGAAATCAGAAAAAGCTGAAAGCAAACGTAGTAATCCAGTCTTGAAGATGGATAGGAGAACGGTGTCATCTGCATACAGCAGGAGGGGAACTGGGAAGCGTATTCATCTTGGGTGCATGATCTTCAAATTTGGGCAAATGTACTAGTAGGTCAGACATGAATAAAGGGAGCAGGTGTGAGAAGGCAGCCAAGTTTACTCCTTTTGTAGCAGGGATCTTTTCAGTCAGGTGGCTGAATGGTTAATGGTATCTTGATATGTGGCAATAGCAGTTTAGAGACTGCTGCCGTTTAATAAACCATTCCTTATTGAGTTGAATAGGCAGAACTCAGATGGCTTGTGCTAAGAGCTCAATAGCTAGGGCAAACAATATGGGAGATAAAGGACATCCTTGTCTTGTCCCTTTGGAGATCAAGAAATCTTTGAAGTGGGGGCGTGATGTTGGTTTGCAAATGGTGGATGCTTAGAGGCTCACCTCTACATCCAACCCCTCAGCCCGCCTTCAAATAGCATGAACAGATGGCACAATTAGCTCTCAGAGCATGGGAAAATCAGGAGGACCTAAAGGGAGATCGCAGCAACTGGAAACAAAGCTTTTAACTGATTTCTCAAGTGTAGGAGCTCCAACTGAAACTGCCTTGCAAGCGCAGCACCAGCAACACAAAATGGCCACCGGGGCAGATCAAGCCGCTTTTACTGCAGGACTCCTTATGAAGCAAGACCTTCAGGATGCTTTGAAATCATTAAAAAACGAATTAATGGAGAATATTCACGAAGTATTCAAGCCACCGGCAGAACAACTAGAGGCTTTACAAACTTTGTTGAACCAAGTCGCACAAACTGCCAATATGGCCGTGGAGATGGGTGTGACTCACCAAATGGAGATTCAGGATCTACAAAAAAGTGATTAGTGGTCTAAAGAAAAGACCATGCTCCTAGAAAATAAAATCCACGATCAACATATAAAATTCAGAGGCTTCCCGGAACAAGCGGGAGGAACCACTGACTTAACAGCATTCCTTTCCTCATGGCTTGCCACAGCAATATCTCTAGAGGAGGGCATTGCTCCCGTACTCTTAAAAGCATATCGAGTCGGCTCTCCACATCTATGTCGTACTAGAGGACCAAGAGACGTTATCATAGAAGTGGCAGATCTTCGCATTAAGAGGAAAAGTCTACAACTAGCCAGAGAAAAGGGTGGATCACAGTATCAAGAGACCTTAAATCTAACCTTTCCGGATCTGCCTGCAGAAGTCCTCCAGAATCATTGCTCTCTTAAACCAGTCGCCTTGAAATTAAATGAAGCTGGTCTACAGGCCGAATGGATGCCGACGGGGAAAATCCAAGTGCGTCATCACGACATGATCTTAGCAGCGGCAGACCGTGATAGTGGCTATCGCTTGCTGCAGTCATTGGATTTGGAAGACCCTATGGAATATTCCAAACAATCCCCAAAATGGTTAGAATTTACTTCACCAGTGAAAGGAAGTGAAATCCCTGTATGGCATTACGAATATTGGTTATAACAGCTCAGCTCTATTTGTTTAATTTTACTATATGTTTGTAAACTCCATTTGTTATATAAAATCAGTATAGTAGTCTGAAGGCATGGACCGGGGGTGGATGGGCAGGGCCGGCTCCAGGTGTTTCTGCGCCCTAGGGGAGGTGCAGATGCCAACCTCCTGGTGGGGCCTGGAGATTGCCACCACCTCCTCCCCCCCGCTGCTGCCACCGCCTCCTCCCCACTCCCTATATGGCTAGGGTTGTGGGCGCCCCCCCCCCCACTGCCACAGCTTCCCCCCACACTATTCTGCAAAAACATGGTTCTGAAGCACGGATCCTCATGGATCTTCAGGGTTTTTGCATTGGTTCACCATGGATGCACCATCAAATCAATATCATGTCCATGAGCACTGCTTGCAACACAAAAGTCAACACCATGAAGCCAAAACACAGTCCTGAAGCATGGATCCTCATAGATCCTCGGGGTTTTTGCAATGAGTCACCCCAAACACACCTTCAAATCATATAACATGTCCATGGCAACAGCTTGCTCCACAGAAATCACATATCCACTGCTTGGTGGTGACACCGTTCTGCAAAAACATCGTTCTTGAGCACAGACCCTCATGGAAGCTTGGGGTTTTTGTGTTGGGACCCCCAAACTTACCATTGAATCCCATATCATGTCTACAGCCACAGCCTGCACCACAGAATTCACCAGAAGCATGGATCCTCATGGATGCTTAGGATATTTGCTTTTGATCCCCCAAGTTCACCATCAAATCACATATCATGTCCATGGCCACAACTTGCACCGCAGAAAGCATGGGTCCATGCCTTATTGGCAACATCATGCTGCAAAAACATGGCTCTGAAGCATGGATCCTCAGGGTTTTTGCACTGGTCACCAAACTCACCATCAGATTTCATATCATGTCCCTGGCCACAGTTTGCACCACAAAAATCAGGGATTCACAGTTTGGTGGAGACACCATTCTGCAAAAACATGGTTCTCACGCTGTTATGTATTGAGCCTAAGCCTTTTCTCCCGCTGTACCTAGAACGGGGTGAGCTTGCTTCTCCAGAACAGTAGCCCACCTGGATCCCAGAACTATCCAAAAGATAAGCAGTGTAATGTAAATAGCCTGTCACTGGGAGTGTGTGTGTGTTGGGTGTGGTGTTTTGCATGCTTACAAGCAGGGCTCCAGCCCTGCTAGCTTGTCTGGTAGTTTGCTGAAATCACTTAATAAACCAGAGCTGAGCACTGCAATGTGTCTAGAACCCAGTATTTAACAGAAGCAGAGGTTTTTGCTTTGGGTCACCAAGAACTCACCATCAGATCACATATCATGTCCATGGGCACAGCTTGCACCACATAAATCACAGATTTTTAAACCAAAAGAGCCATAGGAAGCACAACTCACCCAACTGGGTGGGCTAAGCATTTACTGATAGGCTACATGAGGATCCATGTTTCTATCAAAGTTTTTGTATAATGTTGGTATCACAAAATGGTGTGTTTTGTGCTGCAATCTGTGGACCTGGCTGTGCTATGTGATGTGATTAGAGTTTTGGAGGGACCCATCATAAATATCATGAGACCTGCACTTTAGGTTCTTATTTTGTACTGTGGTGGTACTGAGGTGATTGAGGCATAAATTCTAAAACCCCAAGAAACCCCAAGAAATGAAGATCATTACATAAGCTTAGTTAGTATTAGTCTAACCTGTTAATAACACAATGAACTTGAATATCTAACTTTAACCGCTTTCCCCCCATGCCATAAAAATTACTGTTTAGGGCAGTCCACAAGCATCACCAAAACCGTTTCTTTAAAGCAGGGGTCCTCAAACTTTTTAAACAGGGGGCCAGTTCACTGTCCCTCAGACCGTTGGAGGGCCGCCGCATTCGCCCCTCCCCCCACCAGCCTGCTCGCCCCGCTGCCGCATTCGCCCCCTCCCCCACGAGCCTGCTCGCCCCGATGCCGCGTTGCCCCCTCCCCACCCACCAGCCTGCTCGCCCCGCCGCCGCATTCGCTCCCTCCCCCCACCAGCCTGCTCGCCCCGCAGCCGCATTCGCTCCCTCCCCCCCACCAGCCTGCTCGCCCCGCCGCCGCGTTCACCCCCTCCCCCACGACCAGCCTGCTCGCCCCTTCCTCCTCCTCAGCTCCTGGGCGCTCTTGCGGGGGCGGGGGGGCGGGCATAAACACTCGGCGGGGGGGTGGGCATAAACACTTGGCGGGCCGCATAAATGTCCTCCGCGGGCCGCATGTGGCCCGCGGGCCGTAGTTTGAGGACCCCTGCTTTAAAGGTTAAAAAAAAAGCCTCAGAGTTCCTCAGCATCTCATTTCTTCTTATTTCTTTTCCTCAAATCATAGTCTCTTTTGGGAGCCACAGCTCCCAATTCCAAGTCAGAGTCCTCCTCAGTAGTTGTAGATGTGTCTTCCCCGCTTTCTTTGGCCTGGTTGGCTTCCTTGTCCTCTTCTCCAGACCCTCCCAGTTGCTGTCTCAAGAACTCCTTTGCTTTCTTGACAGAGTCTATTCTTTCCTTTTTTGTTGTTTATTCTGAAGAGGATGCTTCCGGGATCAACCATTTGTACTGAATGTTATTTGTCTGAAGAAACACTGCCAAGTCCTTATATTTCTTCCTCTTTTTTCTAATTTAAAATGGAATGTCTTTTAAAATCCGAATTATATTTCCATTGATTTTCAGGGGTGTTCCTGATGTTGCTTTCAAAATTAAATCTCTCAAGTGTTTTTTCGAGAATCTAACCACTATTTCTCCAGGAAGATTACTTTATATATATATATATATATATATATATATATATATATATATATATATATATATATATATATATATTCAGAATATGCTCTATAGACCATATCCATTTCGTTTTGAAGATATTCCATTTTCAAATCTGCAACTGGCACCAGTAAATCTCCCAGCAGTTGTTTTAGATTCTCCCCTTTTGTCTCAGGAGCCCCTTGGAACCGCAGGATAAAGCTAGCTTTTTCCATTTGTAGCTGTAGGAGCTACAACTCATCAGTCATTCTTTTTCCAACACCTGCACCCGCTTTTTCAGTTTTGTTGCCTTGGCACTGACCTCCTTCAGTGACTCTGCTGTTTGCTTTGAGAATTTCTTAGTCTCGCTCAGTTCTTGTTGTTGAGCAGCAAAGTTCTGGTTTAAGGTAGTCAATTGCTGGTTGATGTTTTTCATCTGATCCAGCAGAGGGTGCAAGGAATCAGCTAATAACTGAGAAAACTCGTTGGTAGTTTCTGGCCTCGGACTTCTACTTCTGGAGGGGGTTTAAGCTGGGATGCTTTCTCAGCTTTCTGCCCCGCCATTTTTGAGGACTGTTTACATTTTCTAAAGTTTGCCAAAGTCTCTGCTTTTCACCGAGCCACTTAACTACTTTCTTGTGTGCTCCCTAAATCAGTTCATAAAGCTTTTACATCCAGCACCCTCCTTTAAAAATGCTCCATAAAATTTTCTCTTGTGGGAGTTCCCCCCCCACTCGCTTATATCGAAGGGGCTTTCTTTCCAATCTCTTTCTTTCAACTCAACTCATAGTTCATCATTGGTCCTAGGACCCACCAAAAGTACATTTAAAACACTCGATCTTCATCCGCTTGTCCAGTCAGCGACTCTGGAACCGTATGGACATGCAGCGGCAGGACCTTTGGGGCGGAGGGAAGCCTCAATCCCCGGCAGCAAGCCGGCGAAGAAGCGCTCCCTCAAAAGCCACATGGCAAGGAGCCCGAACCCACAGACTCCATGTTTGTGCTGCATGTTGTTGTCACGAAGCTGTGGATCCATGATTTTTATGGTGCAGGCTGTTGCCATGGACATGTTATGTGATTTGATGGTGTGTTTGAGGTGTCCCATTGCGAAAACTCAAGGGATCCATGAGGATTCATGCTTCAGAACCATGTTTGGGCTTCATGGTGTTGCCACAATCCAGGACTTTTGTGGTGCAAGCTGTGCCCATGGATATGATATGTGTTTTGATGGTGAGTTCATGGTGACCCAATGCAAAAACCCTGAAGATCCATGAAGATCCATGCTTCAGAACTATGTTTTTGCAGAACAGTGTCCCCACGAAGCTGTGCATCTGTGATTTTTGTGGTGCAAGCTGTTGCCATGGATACATTATGTGATTTGATGGTGTGTTTGGGGTTTCCTAATGCAAAAACAGTAAGGATTCATGAGGATCCGTCCTTCAGAACCATGTTTTTGTTGATGGTGTTGCCACAAAGTCATGGACCCATGACTTCTGTTGTGCAAGCTGTGGCCATGGAAATAACATTGATTTGATGGTGTGTTCATGGTGACACAATGCAAAAACCCCGAGGATCCATGCTGATCCGTGCTTCAAAACCATGTTTTTGCAGCATGGTGTAGCCACAAAGCCGTGGATCCATGAATTCTGTGGTGCAAGTAGTGGCCATGGACATGATATGGGATTTAATGGTATATCTGGGGTGTCCCAACCCCAAACCCCCAAGCATCTATGAGGATCCATGCTCCAGAACTATGTTTTTGCAGCATGGTGTAGCCACGAAGCTGTGGACATGTGATTTCTATGGTCCATTCTGTGGTCATGGACAAGATATGTGATATGATGGTGATGTTGGGGTGACCCAATGCAAAAATCATGAGGATCCATATTTCGGAATCATGTTTTTGGAGCACGATGTTGCCACAAAGCCCGTGGATCTGTAATTTGTGTGGTGATTACCATGACCATGGACATAATATGTGATTCAGTGGTGAGTCTGGGTGACCCAACACAAAATCCCTGAGGATCCATAAATGTTCAAGGTTCAGACCCTTTTTTTGCAGCATGGATTTGCCACCAAGCCACGGACTCATGATTTCTGTGGTGCAAGCTGTGGACTTGGACAAGATATGTAATTTGATGGTGATGTTGGAGTGACCCAATTGAAAAACCCTGAGGATTGAAGAAACTAGACAATTCAGCTGGCTTTAATTTAATGCTATTAGAAAAAATAGAGTTACTGAAAACCATTCTTTTTTCTAAGTTTTTACATTTGTTCCAGAACGTACCAATTCCCATACCAGAAAAAGAATTTAAAAACTGGGATACTCTTTGGAAAAACTTTTTGTGCGGAAGGAAACGCTCAAGAATAGGTTATTCATTATTAACAAGGCCTTTAAGACTAGGAGGACTGGCATTACCTAACTTAAAACTTTATTTTCATGCATCTCAATTAAAAAACTTACTTTGCTATGCCAATCCTAAAGCACAAAAAGCATGGGTCTTAATAGAGAAAGAAACCACCCTACCTTCCCATCTACATGAAGCCATATGGAATAAACCTAAAGACAGAGATCAAAACATATTACCTAACCCGTTTTTGAAATTTACTTTGGATATCTGGGACAGATATAGAAACATACTAACACTAGGCCTCTCACCTGTACCAGCTTTCTTGGGACAGCATTGGTTTGTCCCGGGAAAAGATGTAAATACCTTTACGCACTGGAGAGAAAAAGAAATATTCAGGCTAAATCAACTATGTGACCAAAGAAAGCTTTATCCTAAAGATCAACTGGAACTGAAATACCAAATAAAAACAACATGGATGCAATACCAGCAGTTGCACCATCCGGCATCTACAAATGATTTTCAAAATAGCCTTGACAGGCCACTAACAGGGTTTGAAAAACTAATCAATTTAGGTATTTATGGGGAAAAAGGAATGATTAAACTTATGCATGTGTACTTGAATGAGAAACATTGGAAACAACTTACGCCACAACAGAAGGCATGGCATAAAGAATGTCAAATCCACCTATCTGAAGAACAATGGTTAAAAATATGGGCAACTACGCCGCACACTACAATGTCATTAAAACTTAGGTTCCAAAACTATAAAGTATTTTCTAGATGGTACCTAACCCCACAGAGACTACATCATAGTCATTCCACAGAATCCCCTAAGTGTTGGAAAGGGTGTAATTCTATTGGCTCATTCATACACTGTGGGTGGTCATGTTCTCTGGTGCAGACCTTTTGGGATTCTATCCTACCAATATTAAAGAATATAATAGGACAAGAGATCCCCAACACACCAAAATCTATTTTATTGAACCATTGGGAAAACACATCATTAACTAGAATGCTGAAGGAAATGACAGCTTTACTTCTTACAGCAGCAAAAACAGTTCTGGCCCAGCACTGGAAATCGACAGAAGTCCCTACAGTGAAGCAAGGGTGTCAAAAAGTTTGGGACGTCATAGTTCAGGATAAAATCTTGCTAACCAATTATTACAAGCAGACAACCCATTAAGGGAATGAAACTTTGTTGAACAATGGTTTGCATTCTTTCATTATAATGAAACAGAAAAAAATACAAGAAGTGAATTGTCAGCTAAATATATGGATTTTGCCCTTTACTAAAGTTAATGTTGGTTATTAGATGAGAAAAACAAAATGTAACTGTTATGTACTTTTCTATGCTTGTGCTTTTGTTTAAATTATTTAAGTTTGTTTAAATGTATTATAAAATGAAAAAATTCTCAATAAATATCGAGTTACAAAAAAGAAAACCCCTGAGGATCCCTGATTTGGAACCACGTTTTTGCCCTTTTGTGGGGCCGCCAATTAGTGGAGGCATGGCCTTTGTAGTGCTGCCTGTAGTGCAAGACATGTTCTACCATATGATGGTGGTTTTATTTCATTTGGCCTAAAAATCAGATGAAGTCATGAGGATCCCTGACTTGGAATCACGTTTTTGTGCTGTTGTGGTGCCAGGAATCTGTGGGTGCAGTAATTTTTGTGGCACTCCTTATAAGACTAACAGGTGGTTTAAAGCATGATGGTGGTTTTATTTCCTTTCAGTGTAAGAATCATATGAATTCATGGGGATCCATGTAGAGCCGACTTTTGCTGTTTTCCCTTTCCCCCTCCTTTTGCAACCTGGCACATTCCCCCTCCCCCCCCTCCGGAATTATCCGCTCCCCCGAGTCCGCTGTTCGGGCCTGCTGAAAGCACAGAGACCGGCACCCCTCACGGCGGGGGGGGGGTCGGAGGAGGATCCGCCGGGAAGTGACGCGCCGCCGCCGCCGCCTTCTCCAGCCTCCCTAGGCCCGCGGCCTCCTCGCCCGCCCCCTTTAACCCTCCTCTCTCTGTCTCTCGGCGAGCAGCGGAGACGGGGGAGCCTTCCGGGCATGCGGGCGATGCACCTTCCGGGCTGACCCTCCCCGCCCCAGCCTTGCATCCATCGCCGACTCCCTTTTCCGAAGCCGGACTCTGATTCTCGGCGCAAAGGCAAGGAGAGGTCGAAATCCCTCAGAGGAGGGGCGGGCTGGGTAAGCCAGTAAGGGGGGGGCTGCTGGGGGCGACCAGGAGGGTTTGGCCGGAGGAGGAGGAGCCCCGAGCCTCGCGCGGGAGGGGGGGTCCTTGCAATGCGAAAGCCCCCCCCCCCCCCGCTTCAGGGCTCTGCAGCTGCCCCATCCACAATGCCGGAGGGTGTGTGTGGGGGGGGTCTCCTTCGGTCCTCTCTGCAAAGCCAGGAGGGTCCCTGCAGCACCTTCCTCGGGGCGGAGAGCGGACTCCTTCCCTTGGCGTGTGGCGGCGACGCACAGAAACAGGGTCCCTTGGGGGGTGGGGGTGGGACCAAGCGACGCCCTTTCTCCCTGGAAGGGAAGGCGGCCTTTGGTTGTTCCCTGAGGAGCTTTCAGGAGAAAAGAGCGAGAGTCCAGTAGCACCATGAAAACTGACCAGATCTGTGGCAGGGGAGGAGCTTTAGTGAGTCATCAGGGCTGCACTTCTTCAGATGTGACTCATGAAAGTTTCTGTCCTGCCACGAATTTTGTTAGTATCAAGTCACCCAGAAGAAATAAAATTGGAGATGTTTGGGGGTTTTCCTCAGCACTTTTTTAAAAACGTCCCAGATGAAAATAATTGGGAAATCCAAAGATTTGGCCAGCTTGGCTATTAATATGTAGAAGCGTGGCATGGACAGAGTGACAGGGAGAAACTTTTCTCCTTCCTCCCTAATGCTGAAACCCCAGATCATCTCCTGAATCTGAAGGGTGGGAGATTGAGGGCAGACAAAGGGATGCATTTTTTATACAGCATATAGTTAATTTGTGGAACCGGCTGCTGCCAAAGGACGTGGTCATGGCTGCCAACTTGGAAGGCTTTAATAGGGGAGTGAAAAAAATCATGAAAGAAAGGACTATGAGTGGCTACTAACCTCACCCTGATGGATATCCACTCCTCCTAGTACCAGAGGCACTACACTACACCTCTTTGTATCAGCTGCTGGGGAGCAGGGTGGAAGGATAATGCTGCACTCTTCCCACTTGTGGGCTTCAAAGAGGCAGCTGGTCATGCCAACAGGATGTTGGACTAGATGGGCCTTTCTACATTCTTATGAGAGTAGAAATGGAAGATCTGAGGGGAAATCCAGAAATTTTCAGGGAGAAAAATATTCGGGTTCTTTGGTTTTTTCCCCTCAGCTCTTAAAAAAAACCTTTTCAGACAAAAAAATTGGGAAATCTTGGAAAGTATTCCTATGACATATCAAGTCTTTTAGAAAATGCTTCTTAAGAGGAGGTTCTTCTTGCTCAAAATATATAGCATAAAGATAAAGACTTTTCCTGTTTTTCCAGGGGACATTTTATGTAAGACAATGTACAACATTTGTTGTTCAGTTGCACAGTCGAGTCCGACTCTTCACGACCCCACAGATCACATCACGCCAGGCCCTGCTGTCTTCCGTCCTGCTCCGGAGTTTGCTTAATTTCATGTTCGTTGCCTCGATAACCCTGCCTAACCATCTCATCCTTTGCTGTCCCTTTCTTCTTTGACCTTCAATCTTTCCCAGCATCAGGGTCTTCTCCAGTGAGTGCTCCCTTCTCATTTGGTGGCCAAAGTATTTGAGCTTCGGCTTCAGTATCTGGCCTTCCAGGAACAGTCAGGGTTGATTTCTTTTAGGATTGACTGATTTGATCTCCTTGCAGTCCAAGGGACTCTCAAAGGTCTTCTCCAGCACCACAATTCAAAAGAATCTATTCTTCGGCGCTCAGCCTTCCTTATGGTCCAACTCTTGCAGCCATACAATACTACTGGGAATATATTGCTCTGACCATATGGACTTTTGTTGGCAGGGTGATGCCTCTACTTTTTATTATGCTGTCTAGGTTCGCCATCACTTTCCACCCAAAGAGCAGGCGTCTTAATTTCATGGCTGCAGTTGCCATCTGCAGTGATCTTGGATCCCTGGAACATGAAGTCTGTCACAGCTTCCATGACTTCTCCTTCTATTTGCCAAGGAGTGATGGGGCCAGATGCCATGATCTTAGTTTTGTTGAGGTTGAGTTTCAAGCCAACCTTTTCGCTCTCCTCTTGTATCCTGAGCAAGAGGTTCTTTAGGTCCTCTTCACTTTCTGCCATTAGAGTGATATCATCTGCATATCTGAGGTTGTTGATGTTTTTCCCAGCAATCTTAATTCCGGCTTCTGAATCATCCCGGCCAGCATTTCGCATGATATATTCTACATATAAATTAAATAAGCAAAGGGACAGTATACATCCTTGTCATACTCCTTTTCCTATGCTAAACCAATCAGTTGCTCCATGTCTGGTTCTAACTGTCGCTTCTTGACCCTTATACAGGTTTCTCAAGAGACATGTGAGGTGGTCTGGTACTGCCATCTCTTTAAGGACTTGCCATAGCTTGTTGTGATCCACACAATCAAAGGCATTAGCATAGTCAACGAAGCAGAAGTAGATCTTTTTCTGGTACTCTCTTGCTTTCTCCATAATCCAGCGAATGTTGGCAATTTGATCTCTAGTTCCTCTACCTCTTCGAAACCCAGCTTGTACTTCTGGCAGTTCTCTATCCACGTACGGCTGGAGCCTAGCTTGTAGGATCTTGAGCATGACCTTGCTAGCGTGAGAAATGAGTGGAATTGTGCAATAGTTTGAACATTCCTTGGCATTGCCTTTCTTTGGGATTGGAATGTATACTGACCTTTTCCAATCCTGTGGCCAGTGTTGTGTTTTCCAAGTTTGCTGGCAAATTGAGTGCAGCACTTTAACAGCATCATCTTTTAAGACTTTGAATAGCTCAGCTGGGATACCATCACCTCCACTAGCTTTGTTGTTAGCAATGCTTTCTAAGGCCCATTTGACTTCACATTCCAGGATGTCTGGCTCGAGGTCGGTCATTATACCGTCGTTGTTGTCAAGGACATTGACGTCCTTCTTGTATAGTTCTTCTGTTTATTCTCACCATCTTTTCCTAATCTCTTCTGTTTCTGTTAGGTCCCTACCGTTTTTGTCCTTTATCATGGCCGGCTTTGCATGGAACAATCCCTTGAGTTCTCTCCAGTTTTCTTGAAGAGATCTCTAGTCCTTCCCATTCTATTGTTTTCCTCTATCACTTTGCATTGTTCATTCAGGAAAGCCTCCTTATCTCTCCTTGCTGTTCTCTGAAAATCTGTTCATGTGCTCTTACCCTGGGATCTCACGGGGTCAGCCTGTCGATATTAGATAATGATTTATCTTATGAATATGTATGTAGACAGATAACATATTTTTTCCAGTTCTCTTACGAAGGAATTTCAAAGGGAGATTGGAAGGAGAGACTGCTGAACTGAAACTGATAATTAAGCTCAAGACAATCTATCCTCCTGGATCTAATTGAGACCTAGGTTTACTGTCTCCTGACCAATGCTGATTTCTACACACCTGTTCCCCTCTACATATCACACCTAACCCAGTCATGCCTGCTGTTGTCATTTGTCTGCTAGTGTCATTTGGCTTCAGTGTTATCGAGGAAACGAACATGAAATTAAGCAAACTCCGGAGCAAGACAGAAGATAGGAGGGCCTGGCGTGATGTGGTCCATGGGGTCGCAACAAGTCGGACTCAACTGTGTGACTGAACAACAACAAAAAAGGGGGGCGTGAGGAAAGAGAGCTCCTGCCTGCATTGGAATCAACTACAATCCCAGATGTGTTCCCAGTGAGGGCCTGGGGCTTCCAGCTGGTGTCCAAGGCCCACCCAGCAGAGGGGAGGAAAAGAAACACCTTTGTGAGTGTGCAGAGAGCCTCTGAATGCCAGCAAAGGTCATGGAAACACCACCAGCACCCACCAATCAGAGCACGAGGTGACTCCCCTCTGACAGGCAGAGGGGGCGGAGCATGCTGAGGTGTCCACACCCCCTGGTATCAGCCTCCCACAGACACCAGTTGTCAAAAGTTCTACAGGCTGACCCCGTGAGGTCCTAGGGCAAGAGCACACATGTAAGCAGTCAGAAGTTATCTTAAAGAACACAGTTATAAAGCTGATTAGAAGAAAAGACAAGATCATTGGATTATAGTGAATAGATTACCCAAAGTCACGCAGGATACCAAACAACAAAGCTAGCTTTTTTCTGCCTAACATTGTTCTGAAAATCTTCTTAGGCAGCAGAAATCTTACATCCAGGCAAAGGCCTCTAAGAGGCCTGGACTACGATTTCAGCAGTTGCCAAGCATGGAGTCCCATGTAGTCTCAGATAGGTAATTAAGCCTCTGGAGGGACGTTATAATTATATACTTCTAGCTCCTCGAGTCAGGTGATGGGGACATCCAATCCTAACACCTCTCCAGGAGAAATCTCCACAGTCTTGTGTCATTGCTCCTGGTCTTCCCCCTTGCAACACTAAAGACAGGTTCTCATGAGAAGCTAATGGCTCTGGCCTTGGAACTGATCAGGCACCAGGCAGGCCGAAACACTTCATCAGCAACATCTGCAGGGAAATCTAGGCCCGTTACTATATCCATTAACCCTTGAAGGGAGGCAAGAATGGTCCTTCGCCTCACGTGAGGCCAGGAGGAACAAGTGACACACGGGCATACATCACTGTGAAGATCGTGGTGTGAGCAACAGACCACCAGACAACACAACAGGGCAAAACAGAAGGGCACAGTCCCGGGAGGCGTGGGTTCAGGTCTTGCTAAGGGGGTGCCAGCAAGAATACGAAGCTCACCTTTTCATGGCAAGGATGACTCCTTCATGCTGATTGGATGGCCCAAATGCCAAGAATTTTGGCTGGTCCCTCCCCCACTACCATCTCCTTAATGTAGGGACACCAGGGTACCAGAAGGGCTGGAGATGTGTCATATTCCAACTGGTCTCCAGACAACAGAGATCAATTTGTGTGTTCAGAAAATGGCTGCTTTGGAGGGCGGACTCTGTGCCATTGTAGCCTGCCCTCCCCAGGCTCCAGCCCCCAATTTCCCAACCCGGAGTAGGCAGCCTTGTGCATTTGGCAGAGTTTGTTGTCCCCTCTGGCTCCTCTTCATCCCAGCATCCCTTGGGTGGGCATATCTCCTGACACACTTAGTGGCCACCCAAAGTTGTTCAAGGACTGAGGTTCGGCTTGCTTCCAAAAGAGGCTGGACTCTGGAAAACCATCCTTCTGTCAGGGTGAATTCGAATATGGGGCCAGGAGAAAACTGATTCTTCTCTAGATGAAAGACTTTTTTACCTCCATCCTGCTTCTTCAAGGGGAAAGAAGTTCCAAGGGATCCTGTTTACTTGGGTTGGTTCCCCTTAGAAGAAGAAAGCCCTGGAGCCTTCTGCTGCCTTGGTACTATTAGCTTTATTGTTTTTTCCCGCATTTATATCCTGCCCATCCCGTAAACAGGCTCAAAGCAGGTTACAACATTTTAATAAATACAATAACATTTAATGACAAATACGCTGGCGGAGCTGAGCAAATTTGGAAGGCAGAAGAATTCCCAAACAGTAGCTGGTCCACTACCCCACACATCAGATGCCCGGAGGGACTGTTTCTGCACCTCAACATCCTTGAACCGAATTTCATCCTGTCTTCCTTTCTCTCCTGATCTCAGCTGCTTGTTCTTCATAGAGACACATTCCTACCCCTTCTCCTCTGCTGGGTGCTCAGACAGAGTTCTTGCCTACCACTTCAGGCCCGTCAAAGAGATGCATACAATGGTAAAGGGGAGACCAGTGTTTACCTTAAAAATTAGCCCCTAGGACAGGCTGAGCCAATTTAATGAGAAGCTAAGCTCATTCTCATCCTTAAAGAGCCAAACAGAGACACTTAACTGTCCTAAAGAACCATGGAGGCATATCTCAACTTGTTTTATAATGTAGGAAAATAACATTAACCCTGGTCTACAAACCACAAGAAGCCCTTTCGTTCTGATCGACCAGGGCAATGCTCGTGTGTCTCCTGAGCATATGAAGGTTTGTGATGTTCAGTGCTGTATCTCTATTCTCTTATTTTCATGTCACTGTCTGTGCCTCTCCCTTCTTCCAGAGAGAAGCCTCTCTTCATAGCCAAGGGACTAAAGGCATCTTTACACAGTCAGAGGTGACCCAAGAGAAGGGGAAGGTGATGGAGGAGCAGGACTCAGAAGGACCTGGAACTGGCGAGGACCTGAAACTGGTGCCAGAGATCCATTATCAACTGACTGCAATCTCAGATATACATTGTCGATGCTTCCGGCAATTCCGCTACCATGAGGCCAATGGGCCCCGAGAGGTTTGCAGCCAGCTCCATAGACTTTGCAGCGACTGGCTGAAGCCAGAGAGGCACACCAAGAAGCAGATTGTGGACCTGGTGATGCTGGAGCAGTTCCTGACTATCCTGCCCCAGGAAATGCAGTGCTGGGTCAGAGGATGTGGGCCGGAGGCCAGTTTCCAGGTGCTGGCCCTGGCCAAACATTTTCTCCTGAGTCAGGCAGAGGAGAAGAGGCAGGCAGAACAGGTGAGGGGATTTCCTCCAGATGTATCCAGTTCAAGCAACAATATCTGGCCTTATCCTAAAGGCCTTATCCATAGAGGCCACCCTCTAAAGCAATTATTTTCTCCGGGGGGGGAGAGAGATCTGTTGTCTGGAGTTCACTTGTGATACCAAGTGATACCAGACAACAGAGATCAGTTCTCCTGGAGAAAATGGCTGCTTTGGAGGGTAGACCCTATGGCATTATACCCTGCTGAGTCCTTCCACCCGCCCCCAACGCTGCCCTCCTCAGGATCCGCCCCCCAAAACTTCAGGTATTTCCCTACTCAGAGCTGGCTACCCTATTTTCCCTTCAGTGCCCGTTGGTAGATAACCAGTCTGGGTTCTGTCAGTAAAAGGCCCCTTCCACACCTATTTTGGCCTTTAGGAGAAAACTCATTGGGGCCAGTCCTGATCAGTGTCGCCCGCTCCAGGTAGGGAAATTCCTGGAGATTTTATGGTAGCTTATACAGAAGCCAGGGTGTGGGAGAGGAGAGGCCTCAGCTGAACAGAATGCCATACAGACCATCCCCCAAATCAGTTATTTTCGTGGGGGGGGAGATCTGTTGTCTGGAGTTCAGTTGTGTTACCTGGTGATCTTCAGGTTCCACCTGGAGGTTGACTACTCTAGGCGTAACAGTCAGGGCTTCAGAGGAGGCTCTGCTAGACCCAGGTTCTTGCTGAGTGGGTGAATTTGGACCAGTCACCGACTTTCAGCCTAACCTACCTCACAGGGTTGTTGTGCAAGTCAAAAGGGAAAGAGGAGAATGATGTAAGCTGCGTTGGTCCCCATTGCAGAGAAAGACTACTTTTCCTCCTGGGGAACCATTGCTGCCAATCTCCAGGTGAGGGCTGGAGATCACTCAGAATTACAACTGCTCTCCGGATGGCAGAGATCAGTTCCCCTGGAGAAAATGGTGGACTCCGTGTCCTTATACTCTGCTGAGATGGCCTCCCTATGACAGCCAGTGTGACATAGCAGTCAGGGCTTCCGAGCACAGTAGAGGCTGAAGGTGAGGGGAGGAGATCGAAAGCTGAAGAGTGAAGGGGAAATAAAGGTAGGTTGATGATTTGGCAGGGAAGGAGATAGGGTTGCCAACTCCAGGTTGGGACATTCCTGGAGGTTTGAGAGGTGTTGCCTGGAGAGGGTGGTGTTTGAGGAGGGGTGGAACCTCAGACAGGTACAGTGCCATGGACTCCACCATCCAAACCAGCCTGAACATTCTTGAGCTGAATTTCATCCTGTCTTCCTTTCTTGATCTCAGCTGCTTGTTCTTCACACAGACACATTCCTACCCCTTCCCATCAGCTGGGTGCTCAGATAGAGTTCTTGCTTAACAGTTGAGGCCTGTCAATGAGATGCATATAATGGTAAAAGGGATACCAGTGTTTACCTTAAAAATTAGCCCCTAGGACAGACTGAGCCAATATAATCAGAGACTAAGCTTGTTAACATCCTTAAAGAGCCAAACAGAAACACTTAACTGTCCCAAAGAACTATAGAGGTTTGTAAAGTAGAACGTACAAATGTAATGTAGAAAAATAACATTAAACCTGGTCTACAAACCACAAGAAGCCCTTTTGTTCTGGTCCACCAGGGCAATTCTCATGTATCTCCTGAGCATATGAAGGTTTGTGCTGTATCTTAATTCTCTTTTATTTTCATGTGACTGACTGTGTCTCTCCTTCTTTCAGAGAGAACCCTCTCTTCATAGCCAAAAGACTAAAGGCTTCTTTACACAGTCAGAGTTGATCCAAGAGAAGGGGAAAGAGATGGAAGAGCAGAACCCAGACGGACCTGGAACTGGCGAGACAGCAAGGAAAGGCCCCCATCCCACCCAAGTTGGGTGTGGTGTTGAATTCTGGGAAAGCCTGGTGCCAGAGATCCATTATCCACTCACTGCAATCTCAGATATACATTGCCGACGCTTCCGGCAATTCCGCTACCATGAGGCCGATGGGCCCCGAGAGGTTTGCAGCCAGCTCCATAGACTTTGCAGCGACTGGCTGAAGCCAGAGAGGCACACCAAGATGCAGATTGTGGACCTGGTGCTGCTGGAGCAGTTCCTGACTATCCTGCCCCAGGAAATGCAGTGCTGGGTGAGAGGATGCAGGCCGGAGACCAGTTCCCAGGCGGTGGCCCTGGCCGAAGGTTTCCTCCTGAGTCAGGCAGAGGAGAAGAGGCAGGAAGAGCAGGTGAGGGGATTCCCTCCAGATATGTCCAATTCAAGCAACACTATCTGGTCGTATTCTAAAGGTTCCCTGCCAGACATCTGTCCAAGTGTTAATTATCCAAATGGGAGATTTCACAGCCTCCTTCAGCCTCTTCTGCTAGAGATTTTTTTATCCCTCCAGATAACTCACCAGGTCTGCTGACAGAAGGATGCAGTCTAGGAGTGGGGCAGGTCTCTTTTCCCTTCCATCTTTTACTCCTCTCCCTCGCTGCTGTTTCAGATGTGGGCACCATCAGCGAAGACAGAAGTTGCATTCCCTGAGACAGAAGAAGCTTCCCTGGAGCAAGGGAAGAGGGCGCAGGGCCATGAGGGTGCCCAAGATGCTGTCTCCTGTGGTAAGGTCTCTTTGTGCCTGGATGTGCTTGGGGCACCCCAGTGAGTTTGATGGGTAGGGAGTTCAGGTCAGGAAAAGATTGAAATGCTATTTCATAGAACACGGAGTTAATTTGCAGCACTCAGTGCCCACTAATTGTGATTCCTCTCAAAGGAGATTAGACAAATTCATGGAGGGTAATTCCTTCCGTTAATTTAAATATTCACACCTCACCTTCCTTCCATAAGAGGAACACAACATGGCTGAAAAGAGAAAAGGTAGGCAAAACTCAGAAGAGCTGCTAAGCCTGGTGAATCAAGGGAGCCTCTAACTTCTCAGGCAGCAGAGCCCTGAAAACCAGTTCCAAGGGGCCAATAAACATGGGGAAATTTGGCTTTTCTGCCCATGGGGAAGGGGGCATCTGGCGGGAAACAGGATGCTGGAGGAGGGATGGCAGGCTATGTATGGGCGTGGCACCCCCAGGAACTTTCGAGAGGGGCTTTGGGACGGTCCTTTGAGCAGATGTGGTGTCATGCTGATGTTGCATCTTGCTGAAAACATGGCTGTGAAGTTAGAATGCCCTGAAAATTGATTCATATTACCCTCAAGTGTCTATATGTGCTCAAGTCATGTCTGGGCCAAAGGTGACGGTGACATGTCATGCAATGTCATTTCCACCACCCCCTTTTCCCCTCCCCGCAGGCCAGACACAGGTCTCACAGAAGTCTGAAAGATGTTGGCAGTGTTTATAATCCCTAGGGCTCATAGGAACCTGGTGTTTCTCTTCTGCCTCTCCCAGAATTCAGTAAAAGGTGTTTAAAAATCTGTTGAGTGTACAGAGGTCAAGGTTTCACAACCCTGGGAAGGGGTGGGGGGTAAAACAGGGAAGAAACAAGAAACATCCTTCCTTCCTCCTTTGTCTCAGTAACAGGCAGTGAAGAGATGCTGTTGAGCCGTCGTCTTTTCAGAGGTGCGGGAATGGCTGCTGCATCTCCAGTCCAGGTAGGAGAGATGTGCAGGGGGCAGGCTGGGTCCCTCCTCCTTTCTCACAGGGGCTTTAGCTCCTGCAGTTCCTACAAGGTGTCCAGGCAAGAGATCCTCTGAATGCTGTTCCCTTTACCCATCCCAGGCCTTACATCCTGTACCTTCCCAGACCTCTCCCTTCCAGTGTGCAATCTCTGCCTGGCGTTATCTCCGACGAGGGACTCTGTTTTTTCTTTCAGTGTCCCTTTTCCTTTGAGGAGGTGTCCGTCTATTTCACTGAGGCAGAATGGGCCCTGCTGGATCCGGGACAAAGAGCTCTGCACAGGGAAGTCATGCTGGAGAATTATGGGAATGTGGCCTTTCTGGGTAAGGGACCTTCATAGGTGCCAAAGGGGTGAATTGCTGCCATTGGGAATGAGGAATGAATCAAGTATGTCCCGATACTTGAGGATGGGCTGTGGCTCACTGGCAGAACTTCTGCTTGGCATGCAGAAGGTCTCAGATTCAATCCCCAGCATCTCCACTTTAAAAGTATCAGGTAGGAGATCTTGAGTGTACAGAGGCCAAGGTTTCACAACCCTGGGAAGGGGGTGTGTGAAGCAGGGAAGAAACAAGCAAACATCCTTCCTTCCTCCTTTGTCTCAGTAACAGGCAGTGAAGAGTTGCTGTTGCGCCACTGTCTTTTCAGAGGTGTGGAAACGGCTGCTGCACCTCCAGTCCAGGTAGGAGAGATGAGCAGGGGGCAGCCTGGGTCTCTCCTACTTTCTCGGGGGGCGGGGGTTGCTCCTGCGGTTTCTACAAGGTGTCCATGCTGTTCCCTTTACCCATCCCAAGCCTTACATCCTGTACCTTCCCAGACTTCTCCCTTGCAATGACCAATCTCTGCCTGGCGTGATCTCTGATGAGGGGCTCTGCTTTTTCTTTCAGTGTCCCTTTTCCTTTGAGGAGGTGTCCGTCTATTTCACTGAGGCAGAATGGGCCCTGCTGGATCCGGGACAAAGAGCTCTGCACAGGGAAGTCATGCTGGAGAACTATGGGAATGTGGCCTTTCTGGGTAAGGGACTTTGATAGGCGCCAGAGGTGTGAATTGCTGCCATTGGGAATGAGGCATGAATCAAGGATGTCACAATACTTGAGGATGGGCTGTGGTTCAGTGGCCGAACATCTGCTTGGCATGCAGGAGGTCCCAGGTTCAATCCTCAGGATCTCCACTTAAAAACTATCAGGTAGGAGGTGGTGTGAAAGATCTCTGCCTGAGACCCTGGAGAGCCGTTGCCGAACTGAGTAGATAACACTGACTTCAACTGACCAAGTGTCTGGATCAGTATAAGGGTGTTTTCATGTGTGGGTACTTGCACAAGGGCAACTGAGGCCAGTGTTGTGAGCGTCACCCAAGCCAGAGAAGGTGTCCTGGCCTGAGGCAAAGGAGATGAGAGGCCTTCAGAAAGACCCTGTCAGGGGCCAGATCCTCATTTCTCTGTTGCCAACTTTTACCACACACCATTCCCACTGGATGGGACTACAAACATCCGCCCTGCCTGTGATCTGGAAATGATCCTGTCAAGAACCCAAGTCTGGGTCCCCCGGATCAGTAGTCTTTGTGCCTCAGCATCACCCAGTTCAGTGGGATCATGAGGAGAGTGCACACAAGTAAAGCAGATGTGTTAAAAATATATATTCAAAGGTTTTATTAAGGATTTAAAAATAAGATATCAATACACAGCACAGTTTCTGTAGCTCAGCAACAGAGAAACAAGAAAAGCTAACTGTTCTATCTAATACATTAAATGCTTGGGTTCAGATGGCAACTCTTATCACAGCATAAGTATTCCAGCTGTAGCCTAAGTTACTCTACATAAAACTATTCATTGCGATGAAGCAAGAAAATCTCATGACATACTAGCATGGCATGAGCTTAAGGTTAGGCTGGCTTCCCTATGGTCTATACCCATATTATATTTTCTGCCTCTCTAGGGTGAAGTGGTCCTGATGACTCAATCTAGGGTCCTTCTTAATGGAATTTTCCACAGGCTGTCAGCAACCTCCTAATCCCCCTTCCCTCCTGGTTACATAACTGGATACAGGTTATCATGATTGACCATTGACCACATTCTGGAGTCTGGTTATGAAAAAGATATGGATATTCACTGCAGGGAGAGTCAAATCACAAATTGCAAACACCTGCAAGTCGGACCAGGCCGCTGAATAATCACATTAACCCTTGGAGGAATTAGGGTGCTTTGCCTCACAGATTCATTCCTCTTATACTGGTTGGGATTGTGGGCTTTGATCTTGACCACGGTTCCATACTTCCAGAAGAATTTTTACACTTGAATTTCTTTCCTTTCACATCTAAGAATGCTCCTTCCCTCCATCTCCCTGCGAAAGATGCCAGAAGTAAAAGGGAGACAAAGAGAGGCTGGAGAGTTCCTTCAGAGGTTCCCAAGAGCATATTAATTTCCCAAATGTGCTGGATGAGAGTGGTTATGGCAAGGGAACCATGTCTTCATGGTTATGTCAAGGGAATTGGCAAAGAATTGTCGGGGGGGGGATTTCTGATTCACTTCTGAGCAACATTTGGTTTGGTACAATCATACAGCCCACTGGGTAAGCAGGGAGGGAGGCCTTCTGGGGCATGAAACCTGGAGGCTCAGAAATTCCTTCTGGGGAAAAGCTCAGCTGTGGCTCTTGAGAGGGGTGAGTTATCATTAAAAACTAGATATTCTGGGGAAAGGTGGAGGGGTGGTAAAGATCAGCCGAGCTAGGTGAGGCCAAAGAGCCATCAGTCCTTTCCTACTCATTCACATAGATGCCTTTGGACCTGATCAGTCCACCCAGGTGCTAACAGGATCTCTGTATTTATTCTAGCAAAGGATGATCAGAGAAATGAGGACGGTGAGGAACTTCATCAGCAACTGCCAGATAGAGTTAAAAAGATAGACTTGAAAGAAAAAGTCCGGAATCAAGGCAGCTATATGGTTGAAAAGCGAGATGGAAGAAAGCATAATGTACATTTTCCAAAGCACAGGACAACAAAGGCAAGTGAATCCATTCAGTGTGAAAAGTACTTTAGAAATAGATCACAGCTTCTTGTGCAGCAAAGAATACACAGAAGGGAGAAATCTTTTGAATGCTCAGAGTGTGGAAAGACATTCAGTCAGAGTGGCAAACTTCAGCTCCATCAAAGAACCCACACAGGGGAGAAACCTTTTGAATGCTCAGAGTGTGGAAAGAGATTCAGTGACAGTGGCAAACTTCAGGTCCATCAAAGAACCCACACAGGGGAGAAACCTTTTGAATGCTCAGAGTGTGGAAAGAGATTCAGTCAGAGTGGCCATCTGCAACTGCACCAGAGAACCCACACAGGGGAGAAACCTTTTGAATGTCCAGAGTGTGGAAAGAGATTCAGTGTGAGGGAAATCTACAAAAACATCAAAGAACCCACACAGAGGAGAAACCTTTTGAATGCTCAGAGTGTGGAAAGAGATTCAATCAGAGTGGCCATCTTCAGCAGCATCAAAGAACCCATACAGGCGAGAAACCTTTTGAATGCTCAGAGTGTGGAAAGAGATTCAGTCAGAGTAGCCATCTCCAACAGCACCAAAGAACACACACAGGGGAGAAACCTTTTGAATGCTCAGAGTGTGGAAAGAGATTCGTTCAGAGTCGCACTCTTCGACTGCACAAAAGAACCCACACAGGGGAGAAACCTTTTAAATGCTCAGAGTGTGGGAAAAGATTCTGTCGCAGTGCCAATCTTCACCTCCATCAAAGAACCCACACGGCGGAGAAACCTTTTGAATGCATAGAGTGTGGAAAGAGATTCAGTCACAGTGGAAATCTCCAACTGCACCAAAGAACCCACACAGGAGAGAAACCTTTTGAATGCTCAGAGTGTGGAAAGAGATTCAGTCACAGTGGCAAACTTCAGCTCCATCAAAGAACCCACAAAGGGGAGAAACCTTTTGAATGCTCAGAGTGTGGGAAAAGATTCAGTCAGAGTAGCAGACTTCAGGTCCATCTAAAAACCCACACAGGGGAGAAACCTTTTGAATGCATAGAGTGTGGAAAGAGATTCAGTCAGAATTGCCATCTCCGACTGCACCAAAGAACCCACACAGGAGAAAAACCTTTTGAATGCTCAGAGTGTGGAAAGAGATTCTGTCACAGTCACAGTCTTCAACTGCACCAAAGAACCCACACAGGAGAGAAACCTTTTGAATGCTCAGAGTGTGGGAAAAGTTTCAGTGAGAGCAGCAGACTTCAGGTCCATCAAAGAACCCACACAGGGGAGAAACCTTTTGAATGCATAGAGTGTGGAAAGAGATTCAGTCACAGTGGCCATCTTCAGCAGCATCTAAAAACCCACACAGGGGAGAAACCTTTTGAATGCATAGAGTGTGGAAAGAGATTCAGACACAGTTGTACTCTTCGACTCCACCAAAGAACCCACACAGGGGAGAAACCTTTTGAATGCTCAGAGTGTGGAAGGAGATTCGGTCAGAGTCGCACTCTTCGACTGCACCAAAGAACCCACACAGGGGAGAAACCTTTTGAATGCATAGAGTGTGGAAAGAGATTCAGTCAGAATGGCCATCTCCAACTGCACCAAAGAACCCACTCAGGGGAGAAACCTTTTGAATGATCAGAGTGTGGAAAGAGATTCAGTCAGAATGGCCACCTCCAACTGCACCAAAGAACCCACACAGGAGAGAAACCTTTTGAATGCTCAGAGTGTGGAAAGAGATTCTGTCACAGTCACAGTCTTCAACTCCACCAAAGAACCCACACAGGAGAGAAACCTTTTGAATGCTCAGAGTGTGGGAAAAGATTCAGTCAGAGTAGCAGACTTCAGGTCCATCAAAGAACCCACACAGGGGAGAAACCTTTTGAATGCTCAGAGTGTGGAAAGAGATTCAGTCAGAATGGCAATCTCCAACTGCACCAAAGAACCCATACAGGGGAGAAACCTTTTGAATGCTCAGAGTGTGGAAAGAGATTTAGTGACAGTGGCAAACTTCAGCTCCATCAAAGAACTCACACAGGGGAGAAACCTTTTGAATGCTCAGAGTGTGGAAAGAGATTCAGTGACAGTCGTCCTCTTCGACTGCACCAAAGAACCCACACAGGGGAGAAACCTTTTGAATGCCCAGAGTGTGGAAAGAGATTCAGTGACAGTGGCAAACTTCAGATCCATCAAAGAACCCACACAGGGGAGAAACCTTTTGAATGCTCAGAGTGTGGAAAGAGATTCAGTCAGAATGGCCATCTGCAACTGCACCAAAGAACCCACACAGGGGAGAAACCTTTTGAATGCTCAGAGTGTGGAAAGAGATTCAGACAGAATGGCCATCTCCAACTGCACCAAAGAACCCACACAGGAGAGACCTGTTGAATGCTCAGAGTCTGGAAAGAGATTCAGTCACAGTCACACTCTTTGACTGCACCAAACAACCCACACAGGGGAGAAATGCTCAGTGTGGAAAGAGATTTAGTTGGAGTGGCAATCTTCTACACCATCAGAGAAGCCACATGGGATAAACCCTTTGAATGCTCACAGTGTGGAAAGGAATTCAGACAGAGTGGCCATCTTCACCTGCACCAAAGAACCCACATGGGAGAAAGCTTTTAAATTCTCGGAGTGTGGAAAGATATTTTATTTCATACAATTCCTATTTTACAAAACCAGAATTATTTCAAAGAACTTGATAAACTGATGGCACAATTTATTTGGCAGAATAAGAAACCAAGAATCAAACTCAAGGCATTATAAGATGCTAAGAAGAGAGCTGGATTTTGTGGATCAGATTGGCTTTTGTACTACAGAGCAGCAGCTCTGAGAATGGATTACTCTGGAAAATACAAGACTACTGAAACTAGAAGGACAGGACATATTGTTAGGTTGACATGCTTTTCTATGGCATGAGAAGGGAAATGCACAAAGATACTTTAAACAACATCTTCTCAGGTTTGTTCTATTAAAGGTTTGGGAAGAAATTAAAACCAACCTTTATACCAAAATACCGAAATGGATGGCACCATTAGAATGATTTACAAATCCTAATGTATTTCAAAGAGATGCGTTGCTCTGATATGAAGATTTACTAGATAATAAGAATAAATTAAAGTCAATAGAAATGGTGACATGGTGGGAAAAAGTCAAACTGGAATCAAGAGATACTAAAGCCTACAGGTTTTTATGGAAGAATAATGGGAATAGATAAGATATTGATGTACTCTGAAGAGAAATTGATTAAGAAATTTTATGTAATACTGTTAGAGATTAAGACTCGATAAAAATGTTATGGTATAATGGGTCCAACATTTGGGCCAAAATATTGAACTAGGTAAATGTTCTCAGGTCTGGAAATGAAATATAAAGATTACTAAAGGGATTTCATATAAAGAAAATATGTATAAAATATTTTGTAGATGGTATATCACTCCAGAGCAATCATCATCATCTTCATCATCATCATCATTTACATGTTACCCACCCTCCCCGCGAACAGGCCGCAAATTGAGAAAGTGTTATCCTAACTCATCAAATGTTTTGTAGATGGTATATCACTCCAGAGCAATTAGCAAAGTGTTATCCTAACTCATCAAATGTATTTTGGAAATGTGAAAATAAGGTTGAGTCCTTTTATCATATGTGGTGTTTATGTGATAGAGCAAAACAGTGCTGGTGTGGGATTCATGAAATTTTACAAAAAATGTTAAAAATACTGTTCCTTTTGAACCAGAATGATTTTTAATGAATATTGTACCAGAAAACTGTAAAAAAAAAAAGATACGTATCTTATATATCTGCAAGAGACTTTTATAATGATACAAGGTGGAACAGATATAAGACATAACTAGGTATGAGTTGTGTCATCAAGATAATGTCCAAATATTAGATGCCCATCTTCAGCAGCATCAAAGAATCCACACAGGCGGGAATCTTTTTGAATGCTCAGAGTGTGGAAGGAGATTCAGTAAAAATGGTAGTCTTCATGAAAGAACTCACACAGGGAAAAGCCTTTTGAATGCTCTGAGGAAAGAGGTTAAGGCTGAGTGACAATCTTGAACAACATCGTGATAACCTGCATGGGGAAAAACTTGTTGAACATTCAGAGTATGGAAAAAGGTTCAGTTTCGGTTGCCAATAGGATGGAAGAACCCACATAGAAGAAACATTTTTTTTAATTTTAAATATCTTTTATTAAACTTTCCAAAAGATACAAGAACATAAATCACTCTAACATATAACAAGAAAAAGGTTACCATTGCCGGGAGGAAACAAGGGGTGGTCTAAAAAGCTTGAGATGATAGAGGGATGAGGAGCAAGGAGATTCTGATGTTTATCCCAAGTTTTGAGCAAGGAAACCAAGAAGTTGTGATGCATAATATCTTTTGGCCACTCCCCGGACTTACACCAAAGTATACTATGAACATTTTTAGGATAAACAAGTGGAGACCCGCAAGAAACTTGCGGGATGGTCATCCCATTCCTCACACCTTTGCTTCCTCCCCTCTACCCTTACCTATCTCACACTCTTTCTCCATTCTGGGGGTGGAACCATAGACTCAACCCTCCAAAGCAGCCATTTTATCCAGGGGAACTGATCTCTGTCACTCGGACAACAGTTGTAATGCTGGGTGATCTCCAGCCCTCACCCAGAGGCTGGCAATGGTACTTCTCATGGAGGAAATGGCTGTTTTGGAGGGTGGAGTCTATGGCATTATACTGGTCTGAAGTTCGTCCCCTCCTCAAACCCCACCATCCCCAGGATCCACCTCTTAAATGTCCAGGAATTTCCCAATCCAGAGTTGGCAACCCTATTTCCTTCTCACCCAACAGCCAACTTAACCTTTATCTGCCTTTATCTGTCTTCAGCTTTTCGTCTCCACCCCCTCCCCCACAGCTTCTACCAACGAAAATTATAGTCTTTCTCCACAGTGGGGACCAAAGCAGTTTACATTATTCTCACCTCCTTTTTATCTGCACAACAACCCTGTGAGGTTGGTTAGGCTGAAAGTATGTGACTGGTCCAAAATCACCCAGTCAGCTTCCACCGAAATATGGGGATCTGAGCCTGGGTCTTGCAGACCCTACTCTGAGGCTCTAACTGCTGCACCACTGCTGGCTTTCATAGGGTGGCTGCTGAACAGCAGCAAGCAGCCAGGCCAAGTTGAGTCATGCAAATTAGGTGGTATCAAGTCACCCAGAGGGTGCTGCCTAGGGATGCCAGCCTCCAGGTGGGATGTGGGGATCCCCTGGAATTACTGCTCAGCTCCAGACTACTGAGATAACTTCCCCTGGAGAAAATGGATGCTTTGGAGGGTGGACTCTAGGGCATTGTACCCCACTGAGGTCCCTGTCCTCCCCAGGCTCCATCCCCAAATCTCCAGGAGTTTCCAGACCTGGAGCTGGCAACCCCACTACCCCCATCCCCTGCCAGTGCCCATGGGGGGACCTGGCAACCCTAGACTGCTGCCAGGCCTAGGGTTGGCAACCTCCAAGTGGGGCCTGCTGGAGGGTGAACTCCAGAGATCTGTGAACAACAGAGATCTGTCTCCCTGGAGAAAATGGCTGCTTTGGAGGGTGGATTCTGTGGCATGATGCCCAGCTGAGGCCTCTCTCTTCCCCAAATCCTGCCCTCCTTGCACTCCACCCCAAAAGCTCTAGGAATCCCCCAGCCTGGCCCAAGGCTTCCCCCTCCCCCTCCCTCCAAGGCCGAAAGAGGCCTGGAAAGAAAGGGCCCTTCCCCCCACCCTTTGACTGACAGAGCCAGTTAGAAGTCTCCTCTCCCCCCCCCCCCACGTTCTAATCTCTCACTGTTGCTGCCTGGAGTCAGGTCCCTGCAGAGGCCATTTCAAAAGGCTTTTTGGGGGGAATTCAACTGTCCCTGAAGGGATTTCCCCACTTTTCAGATTTTTCTACAAACCCAGGAAGTCTACTGACTATGCAGGAAAAGCTGTTGGGGGAGAGTGAGGCCCCTGTTGGAGGGAATAGGTATCTGCACAGAAAAAAAAAGTCTGGGAATTAGAATAAGGATGAAGCTTTCTTCTAATTTCCAACCTGTCTGATATGTATGATTATAAACTTCAGGTAAAAAGGATAAGATTGTTACCTCATGGTATTTTTATAAGTCAAGGTAGGCTAAGCCACCCTTATTGAGTGGATGCTGGAGGGTATTGAAATTTACTTTTTTTTTTTATGCCCCCCGAAGGGGATTTTATTGATTTTGCTTTACTACGGGATATGGGGAAAGGTTGCTAATCTCTACCTCTAAAAGTTTATGGGACATGGGTAGGGAAAACTAATACACAAAAAAACTTTACCAGGATGGGGGAAGGAAACTAAGCCCTACTTCTAAGAGAAAAAAAAGAAAAGAAAACAAACAAACCTCTACTGGACACGGGGAAGGGAAGACTAACAAGGTGACACGATCTGGTTACATCTGTATCATTTGTCACCTGGTGTTACAGAGCCTTATAAAAAGGTTAACAAAAAATTATAAAAGTAAAAAGAAATTGTAAAAAACGCTTAGTTGATCAAAAACTGCATCTTCCACGATTATCTTGGTCTTAGGGTCTCTTCTTGTATTTCTTCTTTCCTCGGGGTTTGGGAGCGGCTGCTCCTTTCTCTGATTCCGATGTGCCTGAAGAACTAAAAAGTATTGGACTACTGCTTTCTGAATCCTGTGAGTAGGATTCCTCTTCTTCCTCTTCCTCCTCCTCAACTTTTCTCGGTTTCTTGTCTTTGTTGTGCTGCTTTGGATTCAAGTGTTGCTCCACAAATTTTTTAGCCTTAGGAACAGAGTCAATATTGCATTTTCTGTCTCCGTATTTAAAACTCAGTCCTTCAGGAAACAGCCATCTGTACGGGACCCCCTTCTTCTGTAGAGAGAGAGTAAGCTCCTTGTAGAGTTTGCTCCCCTTTCTAACTTCGAAGGGGATATCCTTCAATATCCTTATTTCTTCATTCTTAATTTTTTGAGGGTTCCCCTGCGTGGCTTTTAGTACTCGATCTCTGGTAGATCTTCTCGTGAATTTCAAACATACTTCTCCAGGGAGTTTATTCTTTTTGATGAAATCCGGATAAGCCCTGTAGGCCCAGTCCATCTCCTTCAGTAAGTCTTCCTGTTTGTAATCCATTATTGGAGCCAAAGTCTCTGACAAAACGTTCTTCAAATCCTCGTTCTTTTCTTCTGGAACCCCTTGGAATCATAGAATGTGCATAGATCTTTCCAGCTGTAGCTGTATTAGTTGATTTTTATTGGAGAGTCTCTCCTTTTCTGCTTCATCCGCTCTTTTATTAATATTCTCCAGTCTGTTTTTCCATTTTTTTAAAAGTCTTTTCCGTTGTTGAGGTCCTTCTATCCATTTGAGTCATCTGCTTTTGCAAATTATCCATTTTCGTGTTGAGATTAGTCATCTGCTCCATTAGGGGGCGCAGTGCATTCGCCAGCAATGTAGACATCTCTGCAGCTAGTTCCTGGTTGTGGGAGGGAGTCGTTGGTATACCATTTCCAGTTGACATTTTTTTCACCAGACCCGGCTTCCGCCCTCTCCCAGCCATAATATCAACAAGAAGTAAGTTTCCCAAAACAAAATAAGTTAGCAGAAATTAATCTGCTTTTCTTTATTTTGCAGCTTTTGTTTTCACCAATCCTCTTATACGCATAGCTTAATTCCAGGTTGTTCTTAAAGATCGCTTTAAAACTGTGTTGTTTCAAAAGGGGGGGTGAACTCTTGAGTGTCTCCCTCCCCCCTGCCGCTTTGCCTTTAGGCGCTACTAATTACTACCAAGGCTTTTGTTCGCTTAAATCACCTGAACAATGCTTGACTCACGCTTTGCAGCCTTGGAGATCTTTTAGAAGCTTTTCAGCAGCTGTTGATCGCGTCCGCTGATCCGGCAATCGTCTCTCGGCACCATGCTGGCTCTTCGGCGACGGAACCTTTCGGAGATAAAGGTGAGCCTCAATTCCTTGGCCGTCGCCTTGGAAGAGGCTCTCCTCAGCTCTCCAGGCTGGGGGTCTTCTACAGAGACCCCGGGAGGGTCCGGGACCTGCTCGGACCCTTCCCGTCAGCCAAGTCTTGGCACAACCCCATCGGAGTGAGACGGGGATGTGACCGAGCAGCGAAATGCTTAAACCGGACTGTTGTGCCATATTAAGCCGTTTAGGGACTGCTGCCATTTAATAAGCCATGCCTTATTGAGTTGAATAGGCAGAGCTCTAAAAAGAAAAATTAATATTGGCAGGGCAAAAGTTTTAATTATGTTAATTACTTCAACCCATGACAAAGGTAGATCTTTCCAATGTGTAATAGTATTAGCTAACAATTTACTCATTTCTGAATAATTGTGTTTAAATAAGCCTTGAAGATTCAAGGGTATCTTCAAGCCTAGAGAATTCCAGCAAGTTTTGACCTACTGGTAATTATAATTACCCTTCACAGAGGAAATTTGATCTTGTGTTAAGATCAATGGATATATTAGGGATTTATCCTGATTAACTCTCAGTCCTGAACGTTTTCCAAAATCTCCTAAGATTGGTCAAGGTTGGGTAAAGATTGCCTTGGGTTACAGACTTACAAAGAGTTACATACATTAACAAAAATTTTCCCTCTAGGTTGTGGAGTCTTGTGAGCAAAAATTCTACTTTGTGAGCTACTGGCATTAAAGTTGTGAGTGAGCAATTTGGCTACTGCATAAATCAGTTTGCTCTGGAGCCATCCTTCCTGGGCCAAGACAAAAATGTGTGAGACAGAGGCTTAACAACTGTGAGCTAGCTCACACTAACTCAGCTTAGAGGGAACACTGGTTACAAAGATACTTAACAATTTGTTTATTTTTCACAGGGATACTCTGAATTAAGGGACTGTCTTAGATGGCTTGGGCTAAGAGCTCAATGGCTAGGGCAAACAATATGGGAGATAAAAAGCATCCTTGGCTAGTGCCTTTGGAGAGCAAGAAATCTTTGGAATAAGTGCTATTAATCTGTATATGGGCCTTAGGGGACGAATACAAGGAATCACTAGCAGCCCTACAATTATCACCAAAATCCATCTTTTTGATCAATGAGGATAGATAAGGAACTTCCACACTGTGAAAGGCCTTTTCCAGGTTCAGAATAAAGAGGATTTAATATTTTTGGCTTTGCTATATTGTATTTTTTTTAAAAAAATCAAAATTCATATGACATATAAGAATAAATTAGAATTAGATATAACAGGTTCTAAGATGAATAAAATCAGATAAAAAGTTCAATCTAAAAGGATAATTATTGTAATATCAAGAAAGCAATACCTAAAAGCAAAATCAGAGAGTTATTTATCGGCTTTACCTAGAAAAAGGATAACCCTTGTGCAATACTATAACTAAGTATTCAGCCACTAATCTTGTCAATTGAGAGGATTTATCAGCAAGTAAATACTGGGTAATTCTTTCTGCAGAGCCAGAAAAGTCAGAAATAATAGGATCAAGTTATTGTTGACAATTTTACGAAACATAGGACAGTGAAGTAGAACATGAGTAACTGAATCCGTTTCCAATTAACAATATTTATTTAATCTGTTCTTGCAGGGGATATTATAATATCTACCCAAGAGAACACCTGACGGAAAAATATTCAGTCTGGTGAGCACGAAAGCCCGAGGCTGTCAGGGGTTAGTAAGATTTTGCAAGAACATGCCTCCCTGCCCTGTAATGGGCAACAGACCAAAAAAACAAGGAGAACAAATCAGGTTAATTTCCACTGCAATAGTCTGACTCTCAGTGTCTCAGATTCTTTGACGAATAATTCAGACTCATCACAGTTAGCTAGGGACTCTAAATTAATGATCTATATTTATACCATTTAGAGCTGTAAGGGTCCCTTAATAAATCATGTAACAGAGTATTAGGGCAGGTCCAGAAATGAAGTCACAACCACTATTGAATGGTAACCGTCCAAGCAATAGTTGATGGTAGAGGAAGGTGTAGGACTTCAGGTTATCTCCTACCTCTCTTATGCTATGGCCCCTTGCAAGTTAATATGGATTCTAAATGGAAAGGCCTAAAGGTGAATAGCAATGTCGGCTGTTGACAAGGGCCTGGTTTGTAGTTTAAAGTGGAGGCCTTCTTGATTACAAATTTTGCTGTTGGCCTGATAGTTCCAGAGGATATTATACAAAATAGATGACTGAGTCTTAGCCAGGAAAATACCTAGAACTTCCATTCAGAAAGATCAGCTTGAACGGACACCAGTTACCTTCAATATGAGGATCTAAATGAGGAGTTAACCATGCTATAGTTTTTTAGACTTCTTAAGATACATATGTATCTAATTCATATAGTACAGATAGGACTAGCCATTTATACACAGTATACACAGGGATATGGGAATAGCTCAGAGAACATTGCACCATGGGGATTGATCAAGGAATAGTTGGGAACCTCAGCGTAGGTGATATATCTTAGGGAAGACAAAAAGTGAGGTGCCAGTCTCAAAAACAGGAGGTCAGACTGACTTCTGGCATAGGATGCCCCTTATGTAAGGGTATCTGGCATGAGGGGTAGAGACAGGTCACCCCTACAAAGAGCAGGTCAGAATGACATTTGGGTGCAAGATGCCCTATGTAAGGGTGTTGGTGTAAGGGGAATATTCCCGAGTGAAAAGTCCCCAGAAACATCCCCCGAAAATAAAATATACTGATGAGGGGATGTGGGGTGAAGGTCTGAGATTCTGATCGGTCAGTACCTGGTGGGCAGATAAGTGGGAAAAGGGTATAAGAAGAGAGAACGATGCTATGGAAGGTAGGTCAAGAGGAAGATTGCATCTTCCTCTTGCCTCACCATTTGTCTTTACAGATAACCAAAAAGGTGAGACTCTTCACCTCAGGAGTGGTCAGATTGTCTTCCATCATGCTGCTAGGTTAATAGTAGGTTGTTCAATTGAAAGAGAAGTGTAAGGTAAATAATGAAATAAGGATGTGAACCTAGTGAAATGTGTCCCATGTATTCGTAAAGATAGTTATCAGAAAAGGTTTTTGTTAGAAATTATGTTTGAATAAACTTTTATGAATTTCCAAGCGTGTCTGGTCCTTTCCATCTCTGGGAGCAACGTCCTCTCTCTAGCAAAAATAAAAAGATCTCTCTCACAGCCAAGGGGTTGCCTAGAGAACTAAGGGCAACAAAGGCCAAGTTCACTATGGATGGTGGTGAGTCTAATCATATTCGGTAAGCTCAGGGTAGGATGTAAAAAAAAAGCACAATATGGTTCACATCAGAATTCACTGCTAAAATCCAAACTGGGATTCCATATAAAAGCTGGTTGGTAACCTTTGTCTGGAAGATCTGTGAAGCAGCTGGTACATACAGATTCCCACTATGAAAATGGAATCGGGAGATATCAGGTGGTTCCTTAAAGCTGTAGTAGTTACCTTCTGATGAAAGGACCAGCTGAATTGGTGATGAAAAAGGAGGTCCAAATATCTAAAAGATTTGACCTGTTCCACAAGTTTCCCATTTATCCTCCATAGACAGTGTTCCCAAGACTTAGAGAATACCAGGATCTTGGTCCTCTCAGACTTAATGGATAATTAATTCTGGGAACAGAAATCAGAAAAAGCTGAAAGCAAACGTAGTAATCCAGTCTTGAAGATGGATAGGAGAACGGTGTCATCTGCATACAGCAGGAGGGGAACTGGGAAGCGTATTCATCTTGGGTGCATGATCTTCAAATTTGGGCAAATGTACTAGTAGGTCAGACATGAATAAAGGGAGCAGGTGTGAGAAGGCAGCCAAGTTTACTCCTTTTGTAGCAGGGATCTTTTCAGTCAGGTGGCTGAATGGTTAATGGTATCTTGATATGTGGCAATAGCAGTTTAGAGACTGCTGCCGTTTAATAAACCATTCCTTATTGAGTTGAATAGGCAGAACTCAGATGGCTTGTGCTAAGAGCTCAATAGCTAGGGCAAACAATATGGGAGATAAAGGACATCCTTGTCTTGTCCCTTTGGAGATCAAGAAATCTTTGAAGTGGGGGCGTGATGTTGGTTTGCAAATGGTGGATGCTTAGAGGCTCACCTCTACATCCAACCCCTCAGCCCGCCTTCAAATAGCATGAACAGATGGCACAATTAGCTCTCAGAGCATGGGAAAATCAGGAGGACCTAAAGGGAGATCGCAGCAACTGGAAACAAAGCTTTTAACTGATTTCTCAAGTGTAGGAGCTCCAACTGAAACTGCCTTGCAAGCGCAGCACCAGCAACACAAAATGGCCACCGGGGCAGATCAAGCCGCTTTTACTGCAGGACTCCTTATGAAGCAAGACCTTCAGGATGCTTTGACATCATTAAAAAACGAATTAATGGAGAATATTCACGAAGTATTCAAGCCACCGGCAGAACAACTAGAGCAGGGGTCCTCAAACTTTTTAAACAGGGGGCCAGTTCACTGTCCCTCAGACCATTGGAGGGCCGGACTATAATAAAAACAAAAACTATGAACAAATTCCTATGCACACTGCATATATCTTATTCTGAAGTGAAGAAACAAAATGGGAACAAATACAATATTTAAAATGAAGTAAAGTTAAATCAACAAACTTACCAGTATTTCAATGGGAACTATAGGCCTGCTTTTGGCTAATGAGATGGTCAGTGTCAGGTTCCATATTTGTCACTGCTTCCTTCTCATGTAAAAAAAAAATGACAGACAAGCAGCGGCGGCATAAACACCCGGTGGGCCGTATAAATGTCCTCGGCGGGCCGCATGTGGCCCGCGGGCCGTAGTTTGAGGACCCCTGCACTAGGGGAATTTTTTTTAATATAAATCACAGAGTGTAACTCTCACACCTTCTAGAGATGCCAGCCTCCAGGTGGGACCTGGGGAGCCCCTGGAATTACAGCTCCTCAGCCAATAGGGATCAGTTCCCCTGGAGAAAATGGATCCTTTGGAGGGTGGACTCTATGGCCTTGTACCCCGCTGAGGTTCCTGTCCTCCCCAGGCTCCATCCTCAAATCTCCAGGAGTTTCCCAGCCTGCATCTGTCAATACCTCCTACAGCCAATCTCCTGCTGGTGGCCAGGAAGGACATGGAAACCCTGTTCCAGGGACAGGGTAAAAGCTGGAACAGCCTGGAAGAGGCATTAAACAAACAATAGTAACAAAAAAATGGTGGGACGCATTACAGAGACACCACAGCAATATTTTAGAAATGAAAAGGTGGAACTCTCGCACCTTTATTAACTTTTTCCAGGCCAAAAAGCCTGCGGAACACCCTGGAACACACTGGAATGGGCATTCAACAAATAATATTCCACAAAAAATAGTGGGATGTTTTGAGGGCACTCCAGAACAATATTATAGAAATTCAAACGCAGAAATATCGTGCACTTATTAACCCGTCCTGGGCTAAGATCCCGCCACAACATTATCCTATCACTAAAAACAGTGGGATGCATTACAAACATGCAAGAACAATATTTTAGAAATCAAAATGCAAAAATATCCTGGCCACAATGCCTCCAGAACAACACAGAACAGAGCAGGAGGGTAACCTTTGATACGAAGGATGTTCTTCCAGAGACTGATAAATGGAGAGCAAGTGGTGTTCCACCGATATGGGTATGAGTTTCCGGATGGAAGTGTGAACAGAGTGATTGTCCATTATGTTGGACAAGATGAGAGACCTCAGCCCTCTGTGCCTCATGAAAACATCCTAAGGATGTACAGGAAATAAACTCAAGTATGAGAAGAACAGACTCAGTCATAATAAATATACTATGTGAACAAAAAATAAAAAAGGTTTTTAATATCTCTAGCTAAGTTACCTTGGATATTACAGCACCAGTTATGGTAGTAGTAGTAGTAACCAGGGCCTATTTTATTTTTCTCAGGTATTCATTTGTATGTAGTTCCTTGCAGAAGCCCCGTGCTTGGTTTTGTGTTCTTGAGCCTGAAAAGTGCTGATAAGCTCAAGAACACAAAGCCAAACACGGGGCTTCTGCAAGGAACTACATACAAATGAACAACTGAGAAAAATGAAATAGTCCCCGGTTATGATGAGGGGGTAGCTGGAACCCATTTCAAAACAGCTTCTTCAAAGACAAATCTGCTTCAGCCAACAAGGGTCATAGAAACTGAAAACCACATTGAAATCAAGAAATATATAACTAACAAGAAATATATAACTATTTATGCAATAGCACTTTACTTAAGAGAAAACATACCTTCACCATCATGCAAAAATTCTCATAATGTTAACAATGGCTTTACTTCTGTTCAGTGCTTCATGGTGAAAAAACTACTATGCGATATCTCAAACCTAGAACCTAGCTAATTATTTAAAGCTGTAATCATACTCAGTTGACAACACTTAAAGAGCAAGCATATTTTAAATAGTGTGTTTAACATTTTACATAGAAAGTTTAACATAAAGTCTGATATACCATCTTCTGGAAAAAAAATGCTTAATTATTTAAATTAATATGCATCATCCCATCTTAAAGAAAACATGACCAATCAATATTAAGTCCATTTGGTTCTATAAGGTTTTAGCTTAAATATCCAATATGCTTCTTGTTGTAATAATATTTTAAATATGTCTACAGATTCATGTTTCCTGGCTCTATATTCCCATGATGCAAAATAACATAAGTCGTTTGCACCATGATTATTGTTGCTAAAACGGGACACAAGTGGTGCATCTGGCACTTTATTTCTAATTCTTGATTTGTGCTCAAGTCTACATGTCTTGACAGCTCATATTGTACTTCCTACATAAATTAAATTACAGGGGCTTCAGTGATGTGTATGCCGAAGGGACAGATGGGGAGGGTGCGGATTCCACGGGGATTCTTGAGTGCAGCAAGTCTAATGCAGCCTTGAAGGGACAGCTAGCGGAAGGCTTGGGGGGAACAGGAAGCATTCCTGGAGGGGGTCCAGTGTGATCCTAGGTTGGAACCAGTTCACCAAGTAGCTGTGGATCAGGGACTGGGATCTTCTGGGACTCTCTGATCAAGTTGTCCAGAAACAGGACAGACCGGGGACTGGGGAAGCAAGCAGGCAGCTTGTAGTTCCTGGAAAGGACTAGGGAATTGTCATGGATCTGGCACTGGACAGTCCAGGTGTAGAGTGGTTAGGAGTCAATGGAACTAAGCCAAGGCTTCTGTTGACTTCTTGCTGGACCACTTTAGCATGGGGTGTGATAGACTGATGTGAGTCTGTTGTCTTGCCAGGAAGTGGGCAAGAGCGTGTGCAAGGTGAGGGCACTTCTGCAGTTCAGGGAAAGATTGGGGGGACTGGAGGTGGCTGCTAGGCTGTGGAAAGGACAAGGGGGATTAGACATCCTTGGCCCTTTGCCTAAGCCACCCTGGAATCACTGTTTGATTATTGTATTTCACTATGTTTTTGCTTTCTAACTGAAATCTTTGAATTGCTTACTGTAGTGTTATTGGTTTGTTTATGGAATTGTATTATTATCCCACTGTCTTATTTACTCATATGCTTGTAGACGGGAGCAGTAGATGGAATATGTCATAGAACTTCCATATTCCATCTCCCAGAAATGGAAGAGACTCGAGAAAATAGACCTCTACTTAATTTCTTTCTTCTTCTTTTAAGCATTTTTAATTGCTTTTATCTCTACACACTACAGGGTATAGGGAAAAGGGATATTCTAAACTAAAATACAGAGTAAGCATGGGTCAAATAATACTCTAAAGTTCTGTTTCATGATGTTTCCTCATTATTTAGCTTTTACATAATTGGAGATTAAAAATTAATATTTCTACCTTAAGCAGTACAAACAAAATTAGCTATAGTGTGTGCATCTTAGTAAAAAAGAAAAGGCAGAATTTCAGAATCAGATTATGTAGCTGCTTTCTTCCCTCCACGTTTGTTTTTATCAAAAGGCAGCTTAACTTTAAGTGATTTAGGAGATGCAGCTCCTAGTTCTGATTCAGAGTAAAAAAATTCTTCTAAGGAGCTCCTTGAAGAGCTGTCACTGCTTTTGGAACCATGTTTGCTAACATCTTCTATAACGATATTGTCCTCTAATTTTCCTTTTTCTTTCGCTGAACTTTGATGCTGTTCCAAAAATGCCTTTGCTTTAAGGACAGAGTCAATCTTTTCTTTTTTCTCTTTGAAGTTGAACAATAAGACCTTCTGGGATTATCCATCTGTAGGGAGTAGAATTTTTCTGTAGAAATGAAGTCAGATTTTTATATTGCTTCCTCCTCTTTCTCACCTCAAATGGAACATCTTTTAAAACTTTTGTTTCTTCTCCTTGGATTTTTAAGGTTATTCCATTGGTTGCTTTCAGTATCATATCTCTTGTTGACCTTTTAGAGAATTTCACAAATACTTCAACGGGCAGGTTGTTTTTCTTGATAAATTCTGGATAGGTTCGATATACCATATCGAAGTCACTTTGCAAAGGTTCTGCTTTACAACTTGCCACAGGAGCTAGGGCTTCGCATAAAATCTATTTCAGGTTCTCTCCTTTTTGTTCTGGAATACCTTGAAATCTTAGGACATATGCTGACCACACCAACTGAAGTTGTAACAGCTGTTGTTTCTCAGAGGTCCTCTCTTTTTCCATTGTCTCTATTCTTTGGTTCAGTATGTTTGTCTTCTCATCAACTTTCTTCAGCTTTTTAGTGGTCTTCTCTATTCCTGCATTAGTTTCTTTCAGTTCCTTTTGTAAGGCTTCAAAGTTGTTGTTCAGGTTAGTCCTCTGGTCCAGTAGAGGGCGCAATGCTGCAGTAATCATCTTAGAGATATCTGTGGTTACTTCTGGTCTGGGGGCCGGAGAAGATGAGCTGGGAGTTCCTGAAGAAGCTTTCACTCTGGGTGCCATTTTGTCACTCCGATGAGACATTGTTTATATTAAAGGTAAAATTTTTAAAGCTTCTGAAATTCTTAAATTAGACGATTTCTACTAGTGTGCACTCCAGTCAGCTAAGTTAACATTCTCCCATCAAATTCACTGTTTTGCCCCTCACTTTCCTTCTTTTTCGGCTGCTCTTTCCAGGGTAGGGTAGCCTCCCCCCCCCTCGCTGTATTTGGGGCTGTGCTGCGGTTTTGTGGGTTTGCGTCTAAGTGCTTAAGCAATTTGGCATATAGTCACTCATGCTTTACTCCTCAGCTTGTGTTCATAAATGGGGAAAGTCTCTTAACAACAGATCTTTTGCTCGCTCGTTCTAGTGTGCTTCTTTAAACCCATGGCTGGTCTCGCACCGGGGGGGAATCTATTGGGGCAAAGGGAAGCCTCAGTCCTTTGGCCGTCACTTCGGGAGAGGCTACCCTCATGCCCCAGGCTACGAGCCCCTTCCAAGGACTCTGGGGATGCTCGGAATAGTCTGGGACCCCTCCTGTTTGGTGTGATTATGGGCCACTCTTATCGGAGCTGCAATGGAGTGCACCTGCCAGCAAGACGCCAAAACCAGAAATCCAACCTCTACTTAATTTCTTATTCTTTCATTAGACATAGAATTAAACTTTGGTTAAGGCTTCGTATGGGGGGCTTCCAGTGGTGGGAAAAGGAAATGGCCACCTAAACCTTTCATTTTGCCGATCCTGCTCCCTTCCCAGCCTCACAAATGATCACACTAGCATCCATAAAACCGAAATATATGGAGAAAGACAAGCAATTGATACAGCAACCGGATCTGAGAAAACTGAAAAAGGTACAACCCTTAACAGACAAACAGAATCTGGATAAAAAATTGGCCCCTGAACTACAGTCTTCAAACAAAATGGCAACCAGATCGAAAGACACAGCAGAGAGGTCAGTTCCAGTGACTTCAAAAGACCTGACAAAAGCGCTGTCCAATCTGGAGAAGACCTTCCTTGAACACATTTCAAGCATGTTCAAGCCTCTATACCACCAGCTGGACATTGTACAAAAGAGCCTTTGTTGGGTTAAAAGCTTTCCTTTTCTTGATATTTAGTTATATTAATACTTTTTTGTGTTACTTTGAGTTATTAATGTAATTTACACATGTTAGAGTGATTTATGTTCTTGTATCTTCTGGAAAGTTTAATAAAGGATATTTAAAATTCAAAAAAATGTTTCTTCCATGTGGGTTCTTAGGTCCTGTTGCCAGAGGGCAACTGAAACTGAATCTTTTTCCATACACTGAGCATTCAAAGGGTTTCTCCCCTGTGCAGGTTATCACAATGTTGTTCAAGATTATCACTCAGCCTTAACCTCTTTCCACACTCAGAGCATTCAAAAAGCTTTTCCCTGTGTGGGTTCTTTCATGCAGTTAAAGACTACCACTATTACGGAATCTCCTTCCACACTCTGAGCATTCAAACGGATTCCCACCTGTGTGGATTCTTTGATGCTGCTGAAGATGGCCAGTCTGACTGAATATCTTTCCACACTCTGAGCATTTAAAAGCTTTCTCCCCTGTGTGGGTTCTTTGGTGCAGTTGAAGATGGCTACTCTGACTGAATTCCTTTCCACACTCTCAGCATTCAAAGGGTTTCTCCCGTGTGGGTTCTCTGATGCCGTAGAAGATTGCCACTCCAACTGAATCTCTTTCCACACACCAAGCATTCAAAAGGTTTCTCCCCTGTATGAGTTCTTTGGTGCAGTTGAAGACTGCAACTGTTACTGAATCTCTTTTCACACTCCGAGCATTCAAAAGGTTTCTCCCCTGTGTGGGTTCTTTGGTGTATTTGGAGATGGCCACTCTGACTGAATCTCTTTCCACACACTGAGCATTCACAAGGTTTCTCCCCTGTGTGGGTTCTTTGATGCAGCTGAAGACTTCCACTGTGACCGAATCTCTTTCCACACTCTGAGCATTCAAATGGTTTCTCCCCTGTGTGCGTTCTCTGGTGCAGTTGAAGATTGTGGCTGTAACTGAATCTCTTACCACAGTCTGAGCATTCAAAGGGTTTCTCCCCTGTGTGGGTTCTTTGATGGAGCTGAAGATTGCCACTTTGACTGAATCTCTTTCCACACTCTGAGCATTCAAAAGGTTTCTCCCCTGTGTGGGTTCTTTGGTGCAGTTGAAGTGTATGACTTTGACTGAATCTCTTTCCACACTCTGAGCATTCAAAAGGTTTCTCCCCTGTGTGGGTTCTTTGGTGTATTTGGAGATGGCCACTGTGACTGAATCTCTTTCCACACTCTGAGCATTCGAAAGGTTTCTCCCCTGTGTGGGTTCTTTGATGGAGCTGAAGATTGTGACTGTAACTGAATCTCTTTCCACACTCTGAGCATTCAAAGGGTTTCTCCCCTGTGTGGGTTCTTTGGTGCACTTGGAGATGGCCACTTTGACTGAATCTCTTTCCACACTCTGAGCATTCAAAAGGTTTCTCCCCTGTGTGGGTTCTTTGGTGCAGTTGGAGATGGCCATTCTGGCTGAATTTCTTTCCACACTCTGAGCATTCAAAAGGTTTCTCCCCTGTGTGGGTTCTTTGATGGACCTGAAGTTTGCCACTGTGATGGAATGTCTTTCCACACTCTGAGCATTCAAAAGGTTTCTCCCTTCTGTGTATTCTTTGGTGCACAAGGAGCTGTGATCTATTTCTGAAGTAGATTTCACACTGAATGGATTCTCTTGCCTTCATTATCCTGTGCTTTGGAAAATGTACGTTACGCTTTCTTCCATCTCGCTTCTCAACCATATGGCTTGCTTTCTTTCTCTTAGGACTGCCTTGATTCTTGACATTCAAGTCATCCTTTTTAACTCTGTCTGGCATGTGCTGATGAAGTTCTTTACCCTCCTCATTCCTCTGATCATCCTTTGCTAGAATAAATATAGAGATCCTGTTAGCACCTGGGTGGACTGGTAAAGTCCAAAGGCATCTATGTGAATGAGTAGGGAAGGATTGATGGCCCTTTGGCCTCATCCAGCTCGGCTGATCTTTACCACCCCTCCACCTTTTTCCAGAATATCTAGTTTTTAATGATAACTCACCCCTCTCAAGAGCCACAGCTGAGCTTTTGCCCAGAAGGAATTTCTGAGCCTCCAGATTTCATGCCCTAGAAGGCCTCCCTCCCTGCTTACCCAGTGGGCTGTATAATTGTACCAAACCAAATGTTGCTCAGAAGTGAATCAGAAATCCCCCATGACAATTCTTTGCCTGTTCTCTTGACATAACCATGAAGAATACTCACTCCCAGCCAGCACATCTGGGAAGGGAATATGCTTTTGGGAACATCTGAAGGAACTCTCCAGCTTCTCTTTGGATGTAAGGCCATTGTCTGTCTCCACCTTAATCTCCCCTGTACTTCTGGCATCTTTCACAGAGAGAGAGAGAGAGGGAGGGATCATTCTTGGAGGTGGAAGGAAAGAAATTCAAGAGTAGAAATTCTTCAGGAAGTATGGAACCATGGTCAAGATCAAAGCCCACAATCCCAACCAGGATAAGAGGAATGAATCTGTGAGGCAACGTGACCTGGTCCAACTTGTAGGTGTTTGTGATTTGACTCTCCCTGCAGTGAATATCCTTATCTTTTCCACAACCAGACTAATGGTTAATTGTTAGAACCTTTATCCAGTTGTGTAACCAGGAGGGAAGGGGGATTAGGAGGCTGCTGACAGCCTGTGGAAAATTCCATCAAGAAGGACCCTTGATTGGGCCATTAGGACCACTTGACCCTATAGAGGCAGAAAGTATAATATGGGTATAGACCAGAGGGAAGCCAGCCTAACCTTATGCTCATGCCATGCTAGTATGTCATGATATTTTCTCGCTTCATCACGATGAATAGTTTTATGTAGCGTACCTTAGGCTACAGCTGGAATACTTATGCTGCGACAAGGGGTGCCATCTAATACCAAGCATTTTATATATTAGATGGAACAGTTAGCTTTTCTTGTTTCTCTGTTGCTGAGCTGCAGAAACTGTGCTATGTACTGATATCTTATTTTTAAATCCTTAATAAACCTTTTAATATATTTTTACATCTGCTTTATTTGTGTGCACTCTCCTTGTGAACCCACTGAACTGGGTGCTGTTCAGGTACAAAGAATAGTGAACCAAGGGAACCAAGCAGAGCCGGCCCCTTCATAAGGTGGGGTAAGGCAGTTGCCTAAGGACACCAGTGTAGAAGGGTGCTGCGTTGGCCTGCTCCTGCCCTCTTCCCTTCCTCGCCAAAAGCCCAGCTCTGCTCTGTTAGCCCTTGGCCTGCCGCCCCACCAAGGCCATTGATATGATGCCATTGGCACCCTTTCCTCACTTGGTGCTGTGAGGTAGGAGAGGTGGCCAGCCACGTCGAGGGCAACCTAGTCAAATGCCAGCCAGGGGCTTCCTCCTTCCACATGCTCTCCTTCCCTGGCGGGTGGGGGGGTCCAAGTTTCATTCTGCACGCGGGGGTACTGTGAGCGTAGCAAGGCTGGGCCTCAGCCTCCTTCCCTCCTTGGCCTCCCCCTCCTCTGCCAGCCGGGCTGGGCAGACCTGAGCACTGCAGCTCTCAAGCTCTCCCCTCAGCACCAGCCGAGCCAGACCACCACCACCACCTCCCGCCCCTCTGCCACTGCAACTAGAATGATAAAAGGGTTGGAACACCTTCCCTATGAAGAAAGGTTAAAATGCTTGGGGCTCTTTAGCTTGGAGAAACGACGGCTGAGGGGTGACATGATCGAGGTTTATAAGATTATGAATGGGATTGAGCAGGTTGAGAAAGAAGTACTTTTCTCCCTTTCTCACAATACAAGAACTCGTGGGCACTCTATGAAATTGCTGAGCAGTCGGGTTAGAACAGATAAAAGGAAATACTTCTTCACCCAAAGAGTGATTAACATATGGAATTCACTGCCACAGGAGGTCGTGGCAGCTGCAAGCATGGACAGTTTCAAGAGGAAATTAGATAAACATATGGAGCAGAAGTCCACCAGTGGCTATTAGCCACAGGGTATAGAATGAGAACTCTCAGTCTGGGGCAGGTGATGCACTCTATTCTTGGTGCTGGAGGGGGCGGCAGTGGGAGGGCTTCTGGTGCCCTGGCCCCACTGCTGGACCTCCTGATGGCACCTGGTGTATTTTGGCCGCTGTGTGACGGAGTGTTGGACTGGATGGGCCGTTGGCCTGATTCAACATTGGCTTCTCTTATGTTCTTATGTTCTTATGTCGGGCAATTTGGTGCATCCCTGCCAGGGCAACTCCCCCTCTGGACACCTCTTGCCGGGAAAGCCTCATCCTGCCCCACACCGCCACTTCCCCCTTCAGAGCCTCACTGCCCTGCAGAGAGAAATACAGTCCTGTGTAAGACCAACAGTATTCTGTTCCAGCTATAATTTTTTGTTTGCTTGCACATGTCTTCAGGGGGGGGGGAGCTAGAGAAATCATGACAGAGAGAAAGGCAGTCCTGTGTTAGATCAAAAGCCTTTTATTTCAGCTATAAGTTGTTGCAGGGCTTTTTTTGTAGGAAAAAAACCCAGGAGGAACTCATTAGCATAACAGGCCACACCCAACAGCAGAAACTCATTAGCATATTAGGCCACACCCCTGACAGCACAGCTTATTAGCCTATTAGGCCACACCCCCATGTTACCAGAAGTGTGGTCATCCAGCCAGACCCACCTTTTGCTTCTTATTCTGTTTACCTTGTTTGTTGTCAAAACCCAGGGCTTTTTTTTGGAGCAGGAACTCCTTTGCATGTTAGGCCATGCACCCCTAATGCAGCCAATCCTAATGAGTTTCTGCTGTTGGGTGTGGCCTATTATGCTAATGAGTCCCTGCTGGGCGTGGCCAACTCAGGAGCCAGCTGGAACTCTGTTCCTGTGCGTTCCTGCCCCAAAATAGCCCTGAGTTGTTGTTTGCTTGCATGTATCTTCAGAGAGGTAGGGGAAGCTAGAGAGAAAATTGAGTTAGCTGGGGGGGGCACAAGTAGCTAGCCTTGTCTAGAGTGCAAAAAAGCCTGGCACCGGCCCTGGACCCAAGCTTGGGTTCTTGACAGGATCATTTCCAGATCACAGGGAGGTTGGATGTTTGTGGGAAGGGTGTTCAGGGCCGGCTCGCCCACTAGGCGAACTAGGCGCTCGCCTAGGGCGCCGGCCCTGCAGGGGCGCCAAAATGCCCCCCGCCCCCCCAGTGAAAAGCCCCCCTTCCCGCCCAGCGCCAGCAGCCCTGGCCCATGCCGGGGTCCTTCTGAGGGCCTCTCATCTCCTTTGCCTCAGGCCAGGACACCTTCTCTGGCTTGGGTGACGCTCACCACACTGGCCTCAGTTGCCTTTGTGCAAGTACACACCCACATGAAAACATAAAGCTACATTTATACTGAATCAGACCCTTGGTCCATCGAAGTCAGTGTTATCTACTCAGTTCGGCAGCGGCTCTCCAGGGTCTCAGGCAGAGATCTTTCACACCACCTCCTACCTGATCCTTTTTAACTGGAGATGCTGGGGATTGAACCTGGGACCTTCTCCATGCCAAATAGATGTTCGGCCAGTGAGCCACAGCCCATCCTCAAGGAACATACTTGATTCGTGCCTCATTCCCAATGGCAGCAATTCATACCTTTGGCACCTATGAAAGTCCCTTACCCAGAAAGGCCACATTCCCATAGTTCTCCAGCATGACTTCCTTGTAGAGAGCTCTTTGTCCTGGACCCAGCAGGGCCCATTCTGCCTCAGTGAAATAGATGGACACCTCCTCAAAGGAAAAGGGATGCTGAAAGAAAAAGCGGAGTCCCTCGTCAGAGATCACACCAGGCAGAGATTGCACATTGCAAGGGAGCAGTCTGGGAAGGTACAGGATGTAAGGCCTGGGATGGATAAAGGGAACAGCATTCAGGGGATCTCTTGCCTGGACACCTTGTAGAAACCGCAGGAGCAAAAGCCCCCGTGAGAAAGGAGGAGGCTGCCCCCTGCTCATCTCGCCTACCTGGACTGGAGGTGCAGCAGCCGTTTCCACACCTCTGAAAAGACAACGGCGCAACAGCATGTCTTCACTGCCTGTAATTGAGACAAAGGAGGAAGGAAGGATTTTTGCTTGTTTCTTCCCTGTTCCACACACCCCCTTCCCAGGGTTGTGAAACCTTGACCTGTGGACACTCAACAATTTTTTAAACACTTTTTACTAAATTCTGGGAGAGGCAGAAGAGAAACACCAGCTACCTATGAGCATTAGGGATTATAAACACTGCTAACATATTTCAGACTTCTGTGAGACCTGTGTCTGGCGTGGGAGAAGGGAAAAAGGGGGTGGTGGAAATGACATTGCATGAAACGTCACTGTCACCTTTGGCCCAGATATGACTTGAGGGCATCTGGAGACTTGAGGGTAATATGAATCAGTTTTCTGGGAATCTCTTGGCATTCTAACTTCACAACCTTGTTTTCAATAAGATGCAACATCAGCATGACACCACATCTGCTCAAAGCCCCTCCCAAAGCCCCTCTCGAAAGCTCCTGGGGGTGCCGCGCCATACATAGCCTGCCATCCCTCCTACAGCATCTTGTTTGCCACAGCAGCCTGCCAGATGCCCCTTTCAGCATGGGCAGAGAAGCCAGATTTCCCCACGTTTATTGGCCCCTCAGAACTGGTTTTCAGGGCTCTGCTGCCCCAGAAGGTAGAGGCTGCCTTGATTCACCAGGCTAAGCAGCTCTTCTGAGTTTTGTCTACCTTTTCTCTTTTCAACCACATTGTGTTCCTCTTACGGAAGGAAGGTGAGATATTAATATTTAAATTAAGGGGAGGAATTGCCCTCCATGAACTTGTCTAATCTCCTTTGAGAGGAATCACAGTTAGTGGGCTCTGAGTGCTGCAAAATAATTCCATGTTCTATGAAGCAGTATTTAATTCTTTTCCTGACTTGAACTCTCTACCCATCAAACTCACTGGGGTCCCCTAAGCACATCCAGGCACAGAGACTTTACCACAGGAGAGATCAACTTGGGCACCCTCATGGCCCTGCGCCCTCTGCTCTTTCTCCAGGGAAGCTCCTTTCGCCTCAGGGAATGTAGCTTCTTTCTTCACAGGGAATATAGCTTCTTTCTTCACAGATGATGCCCACATCTGAAACAGCAATGAGGGAGAGGGGTAAGAGACAGAATGGAAAAGAGACCAAGGAATGGCTCTTGCCCCACTCCTAGACTCATTCTATCAGCAGACCTGGTGAGTTATCTGGAGGGATAAGAAATTATCTAGTAGAAGAGGATGCTAAATCTCTCACTTGGATGATTAACACTTGGGCAGATGTCTGGCAGGAAACTGTTACAATTAAAAAAATAAATGAAAAAAATTTAAAAACCCTGACAGAAGGACTATAGTCTTTCTCTGCAATGAGGACCAAAACAGCTTACATCATTCACCTCTCCCCCTTTTGTACTTGCACAACAATCCTGTGAGGTAGGTTAGGCTGAAGGTCTGTGACTGATCCAAAATCACTCACTCAGCAAGCACCTGGGTCTAGCAGACCCTGCTCTGAAGCGCTGACTGCTACACCTAGCGTAGCCAACTTCCAGGTGGAGCCTGAAGATCGCCAGGTATCACAACTGGACTCCAGACAAGATCGGATGTCCTCCCCGGAGAAAATAACTGCTTTGGAGGGCAGGCTTTATGGCATTCTGTTCAGCTGAGGCCTCTCCCCTTCCATACCCTGGCTTCCATATACTCTACCATAAAATCTCCAGGAATCTCCCTATCTGGAGCTCGCCACCCTAATCAGGACTGGCCCCAATGAGTTTTCTTCCAAAGGCCAAAATAGCTGTAGAAGGGGCCATTAACTGACAGAACCAAGCTTGGTTGCTAGCAACAGGCACTGAGGGGAAAGTAGGGTTGCCAGTCCCAAGTAGAGAAATACCTGGAGATTTGGGAGGGAATCCTGTAGAGGGCAGCGTTGTAGGGCGTGGAAGGACTCAGCAGAGTATAATGCCATAGAGTCTACCCTCCAAAGCAGCCATTTGCTCCAGGGAACTAATCACTGTTGTCTGGTATCACAACTGAACTCCAGACAACAGATCTCCCCCCCCACCCCAGAGAAAATAATTGCTTTAGAGGGTGGCCTCTATGGATAAGGCCTTTAGGATAAGGCCAGATATTGTTGCTTGAATTGGACATATCTGGAGGGAATCCTCTCACCTGTTCTGCCTGCCTCTTCTCCTCTGCCTGACTCAGCAGGAAACCTTCGGCCAGGGCCACCGCCTGGGAACTGGTCTCCGGCCTGCATCCTCTGACCCAGCACTGCATTTCCTGGGGCAGGATAGTCAGGAACTGCTCCAGCAGCACCAGGTCCACAATCTGCTTCTTGGTGCACCTCTCCGGCTTCAGCCAGTGACTGCAAAGTCTATGGAGCTGGCTGCAAACCTCTCGGGGCCCATCAGCCTCATGGTAGTGGAATTGCCGGAAGCATCGGTAATGTATATCTGAGATTGTAGTGAGTTGATAATGGATCTCTGGCACCGGGCTTTCCCTGAATTCAATGCCACACCCAGCTTGGGTGGGATGGGGGCCTTTCCTTGCTGTCTCGCCAGTTCCAGGTCCGTCTGGGTTCTGCTCTTCCATCTCTTTCCCCATTTCTTGGATCATTTCAGATTGTGTAAGGAAGCCTTTAGTCCCCTGGCTATGAAGAGAGGGTTCTCTCTGGAAGGAAGGAGAGACAGAGAGACATGAAAATAAAAGAGATTAGAGATACACCACTGAACATCACAAAGCTTCATATGCTCAGGAGACACACGAGAACTGCCCTGGTGGATCAGAAAAACAGGTTGCTTACCTGTAACTGGTGATCTTCGTGTGGTCATCTATGCATTCACACATATGTGTTAGGTGCCTGCACCGGCTTCGCATTGGGAAACTTCTATCAAGCTCAAGAGGATCCAGAGCCCTGCCTCCGGGGCCCTGCATGCTCAGAGGGCAGGGGTCTGGTGTCCTGCCAGTTCCTTCTGACAGCTGCCAATCTCCGTAAGGTAAAGTAACACTAGAGCTGACAGCAGTGCAGAAGGAGGGCAGGTAGTGTGAATGCATAGATGATCACTCAAAGATCACCAGTTACAGGTAAGCCACCTGTTTATCTTCACTGTGGTCTCTATGTATCATACCTATGGGAGGTTAGCAAGCTGACGCCTTACCTGGAGGAGGGGCTGTCGGCATAGTGTTTAATGAAAGTAGTTGGTGTAGCCCAGGAAGCCACTTGGCAAATGTCCCGCAGGGGCACACCCTTGAGGTAGGCCATGGAGGTCGATATTGCTTGCGTAGAATGGGCCCTCGGGTTAACAGGCAGTGGTGTCTTCTCCAAGAGGTAACACAGTTTTATTGTCTCAACAATCCACTTGGATAGTCTTTGAGAGGAAATTTTTCTGCCCAGAGAGTGTATAGCATATGACAAAAACAAATGAGGATCTTTCCGGATACTATGTGTCCTATCAACGTAGAACAAGAGAGCCCTTTTTACATCCAAGGTGTGCCAGAGGTGCTCCATGTTGGATGTGGGATTTGGGTAGAAGTCTGGAATAAAAACTTGCTTATGGAAGTGGAACTCTGACACTACCTTCAAGAGAAAGGAAATGTCTGGTGTCAAAGTTACGCCATCAGGAAGGAAGGACAAATACGGGTTGTTGTGTCGAAAAGCCAGTAAATCTCTACCAGTTGAAGTAACTGCTACCAAAAAGGCTGTCTTCCATGACAAGAACTTAAGGTTACAGGTGGCCAAGGGCTCGAATGGCTTGTGCGTAAGTTTGCGCAACACTGTGGGCAAGTCTCAAGGCTGAACTGGTTGTTTGAGCGGTAGATATAAGTGTAGCAATCCTTTGAGGAATCTTTTCAAATATGGATGTGTAAAAACTGAAAAGGCGTCCACTCTCTTGTGAAAGGCAGAAATAGCAGTTAAGTGTACTCTTAATGAGGAATGGCTGAGTCCGGCCTCCGCTAATGAGAGGATGAAATCAAAGATGTGAGGAAGCCCGACTGAAGTGGGATCACTACTAAAGGGTTTCAAAAAGGCACAAACCCTCACCCATTTAAAGGTATAAGAAGACCTCGTAGATGATTTCCTACTATTTAGGAGCACCAACTAGTAATGTATGGCTGTGAAAGTTGGACTATAAGGAAGGCCGAGCGCCAAAGAATAGATTCTTTTGAACTATGGTGCCGGAGAAGACTCTTGAGAGTCCCTTGGACTGCAAGGAGATCAAATCATTCAATCCTAAAAGAAATCAACCCTGACTGTTCCCTGGAAGGCCAGATCCTGAAGCTGAAGCTCAAATACTTTGGCCACCAAATGAGAAGGGAGCACTCACTGGAGAAGACCCTGATGCTGGGAAAGACTGAAGGTCAAAGAAGAAGGGGACGGCAAAGGATGAGATGGTTAGACAGTGATATCGATGCACCGAACATGAAATTGAGCAAACTTCGGGGGACAGCAGAAGACAGGAGGGCCTGGCGTGATCTGGTCCATGGGGTCGCGAAGAGTCGGACTCAACTGTGCGACTGAACAACAACAACAGAAGCACCAACTCCTTGTCTGAAAACCTTCGCCCATTATCCTCCGTTAACTTGAGGTGCAGCACATTGTGATACCATATTTGGCCCTCTGCAGACATGAGTAAGTCCTATACTCATGGGAAGTGTAGGTAGGTCTTGTTGGATAAACAGAGGAGAAGGGGGAATCACGGTTGCCACGGCCACCACAGAGTTACTAGAATGCAATCCAGCTTGTGTTGCAGGATCTTGTTTAGCGTCCTTGTGATGAGAGGTATCAGTGGGAACAGGAACAGCCATTTCCCTGTCCAAGGAATTAGGAGACCATCTCCCAATGAAAGTGGGTCCGTGCTCCCTCTACAGCAGAACTGGGAACATTTGGCATTCGCTCGAGCTGCGAATACATCAATTTGTGGCTGGCCCCACTGCTGGAAGATCAGATGCAGATAGCACCAGTTCAGTTCCCATTTGTGTGATAATGCTGAGCCCCCGCTGAGTGCGTCTGCTTGGCCGTTCTGAACACCTGGAAGGTGTGCCGCCGAAATCCATGTTCCGTGAATCAAGCACCAGTCCCATAGATTGAGTGCCAGATGACACAACCTGCAAGAGACAGTTCCTCCTTGTCTGTTTATGTAAGATAGCCGTGGTATTGTCTGTGAGAACAGCTACCTTCTTGTCCCTTACCATCGGCAGGAATGAGTGAAAGGCATATTGGATCGCTAAGAGTTCCAAATAATTGATGTGGGAATTGATGAGGTGAGGTTCCCATTGGACCCCACACAAAAGCCTGCAAGGTGAGCTCCCCACCCCCAGAGGGAGGCGTCTGTGGTCAGTGTGACCTGGGGAGCAAGTGGGTGGAACAGAGCTCCCACTGAAAGGTTATTGATATTCTCCCACCAAAGGAGTCGTTTACAGAATGAGGAACTGTGAGGAGTCTTGATTGGGGATGTCAGGACGGTTTGAACGCCCTCACGAACCACAGCTGAATAGGCCTCATCCAAAGCTTTGCCAAAGGTATGACACCTGTGGTCGCTGCCATTAGTCCCAACAGCCTCTGAACCTCGAGTGTAGAGCTCATAGGTGATAACCGGATGGAACGTGCCGCGGATAGCAGAGCATGAGCACATTGCAGTGGAAGAAATGCTCGACCCACCACCAAGTCGATGGTTGCTCCGATAAAGTCTGTCCTCTGCGTTGGAGTCAAGTGTGACTTCTTGTGGTTCACCCGCAGTCCCAGGCTGTCGAGGAGGTCGAGGGTAAGCTTCACACTGTTCAACAAAAGGCTTTCGGACCCTGCTACCAAGAGCCAATCATCTATGTAAGGGAAGACCATGATTCCCTGGAGTCGCAAGTAAGCTGCTACAGCCACCATCGTCCTCGTGAAAACCCTCGGTGCAGCTGAGAGGCTGAATGGTAAAGCAGTATACTGGAAATGTTGATCCCCTATGGCAAAACACAGGAATTGCCTGTGAGGAGGGAAGATGTCGAGGTGGAAGTACACATCTTGTAGAACAATCATGGCCATCCAAACTCCTATCTCTAAAAGGGGAGTATGTTTTGCAGGGATGTCATCCTGAATTTGCAGTAAGTTACGAATACGTTGAGCGCCCTCAGATTTAGTATGGGATGAAGACCTCCATCCCTTTTTGGAACTGCGAAGTATGAGGAATAAAAGCCCCATCCCTTCTCTGTAGGGGAAACTGCCTGTATGGCTCCCTTTTCCAATAGCTGTTGAACTTCTTGCATGAGGGGCAGTGAGACCACGGTAAAAATGAAATTTGGTTCCAGTGGTGGATGAAGCATTTTGATTGCATAACCCCTTGAGATAATGGATAGAATTCATTTGTCTGGTGTTATATAGCTCCACATAGGGTAAAAGGAGCCAAGGCGGGTAGAAAATGGGTAGGAGGGGCGGTGGGCAGGCACAGACATTGTATGCTGACTGGAGAGGGAGTCAAAGGCCTTGCTTGGTGTTCTTAGCCGTCTTCCCCTTATTAGCAGCAGGGGTCTGTTGGAAACGCGACCTTTGGGAATAATGAGACCTGGACGAAGACTGCAAGTGTCTAGGTTGCCAAAAGCCCTCTGGAGACTGTCTGTCATATGGTTTTCATGTGGTACAGGACCAAGATTTGGGCCTTTGAGTCTTGTACGATGAAGTTAGTCCCAGACTCCGCGACGCTTTCAGACTTTTGTCAATTTCCTGCAAGACGGAGTCGGTCGTGGAGTGGAAGAGGCCCTGACTATCAAAGGGGAGATCTTCTCAGTCCCCTGGTATCAAACTGGAGAGAGGTGGTGCGCAGCCATGACTGACACCTTAGGGTCACAGCAGACGACATGGTCTTGGAGCTGGTATCGACACAGTGTTTTGCAGAGTTGATGACTTGTTTGGCAAGCACCATGCCCTCTTTTTGTATCTTCTTAGCAGCATCCAGATGTTGTGAGGGCAGATGTGCTAGGAGTGGTGTGATTTGCTCCCAAAGAGAGTATTCATATCTTCCCATGCAAGCCATATAATTGGTGGTTTTCACTCCTAGGGAGCCAACAGAATAATAACGCCTACCAAATGCGTCCAGTTTTTTACTTTCCTTGTCCACTGGGGTGGAGTGAGTCTTCTTACTCTTGCTAGAGAGCATGACCACCATAGAATTAGGTTTAGAACAAAGGAACTCTGAACTTGATTCCTGAATTCTACACATATGATTTAGCCTCCTGGTGGAGACTGGAGTGGAAACTGGCTTGTCCCAATGTGCTTTGATGGCCTGAAGGAGGACTTGTGTCAAAGGAAGGGCTGCTGATGTGGATGTGTCCATTTGAATAATGTCGAAGACAGCATTAGTGACCTGAGGCTGAGGCTCAGAGATAGCAATGCCCAAAGAATGGGCCATCCTCTTAATCAAGTCTCCATATGAACACAGATCCTCCAAAGGAGAGATGGGGAGATCTTCTGCCACATTCTGACTTGGAGAGGGGTGAGAAGGAGAGGCCGGGGCACCAGAGCCCTCTTCAGAGTCGCTATGCAAAAACTGGGACTGTTCATGTATAACGAGAGGTGGTCCCGATGGCGGAGGCGGTGGAGGTACCGTTGGCAGGGCCAGTCTCGATGCCATTCTCAAAACTGGGACCATCATTATCGACTGGGCATCATGGACCTTCTGAGGGACCGGTGTCGATGGAGCCCAGTCTTGCGCAAGAGAGCGAGCATGATGGGAGGTGCGGGACGCCTGCTCCAAATCGAGCAGCTTGCTGTGCTGTAGCCATGGGAACCATGATGGGAGGTTGAGGTATATTAAAACCAACCGGTGGTTGGTCACGAGGGGACTGGTCTCAGGAGCACAGAGAGGGACTCCGATGACGCGACAAAGAACTACCTCTTCAGTATCGAGATCTACGGGGCCAATGGTGGCCTGTGTTGATGGGCGACTGGGATCAATCCAAAGCCGAAGACTTGGGGCTTGAGTGTGTCACAAGCTGATGAGAGGCAATTTCTTTGATATCAGATCCCGAAGCCTGGTCATCAGGCATCGAACGCCGTACTGGAGAATCTAGGAGACAGATTGGCGAATCCAGCAGTGTGATGGGTGGTACGGCCAGCACAGTAGACAGGTCAGGTGACGACGAGGGCTGCAGGGAAATAGCAACCTGCACATTTGTGCTCGAGGCCGAAGCCGTAGTAGCCACTGTAGAGGTAGTCTTAGGGTGTTTGTGTTTCCCTGTAGTGTGGCTTTTCCCATCCTTCTTCTTGGATACGGACGTCGATAAGATCGATGGTGCCGAAGAAGTCTGATCCCTGATTGATGGAGGTGCAGAGGTATGGGAAACAGTATCAGACAACACCAAAGTCCGCTGTAACTCTTTTGGGATTGAGTAACTCTTTTGGGATCTGAGCACCCAATGGAGGGAAAGGGGCTGGAATGTGTCTATGTGAAGAACAAGCAGCTGAGATCGAGAGAGAAAGGAAGACAGGATGAAATTCGGCTCAAGAATGCTGAGGCACAGAAACATCCCCCCTGGGCATCTGCTGTGGGATAATGGACCAGCTACTGTTTGGGAATTCCTGTGCCTTCCAACCTCGCTCAGCTCTGCCAGCATATTTGTCATTAAATGTTATTGTATTTATTGAAATGTTGTAAACTGCCCTGAGCCCATTTAAGGGATGGGCAGGATATAAATGCAAAAAATAAATAAAATAAAGCTAATAGTACCGAGGTACCAGAAGGCTCCAGGGCTTTCTTCTTCCGAGAAGAACCAACCCAAGTAAACAGTATTCCTTGAAACTTCTTTCCCCTTGAAGAAGCAGGGTGGAGGTAACAAGTCTTTCATCCAGAGAAGAATCAGTTTTCTCCTGGCCCCATATTCGAATTCACCCTGACAGAATCATCGAAAATCCCATATGGCAGCATGATTTTATTATGTTTTTAAAATTTAATTTTATCTCTTTTTATCACTGCCAAAAGTTTTAATCTGTACTGTACTACTGGTCATCGACAGTTACAATATAAATTAAAAAAAAAACCCTGACAGAAAGACTGTAGTCTTTCTCTGCAATGGGGACCAAAACAGCTTGCATAATTCACCTCTTCCCCTTTTGACTTACACAACAACCCTGTGAGGTAGGTTAGGCTGAAAGTCTGTCACTGGTCCAAAATCACCCACTCAGCAAGAGCCTGGGTCTAGCAGACCCTGCTCTGAAGCGCTGACTGCTATGCCTAGCGTAGCCAACTTCCAGGTGGAGCCTGAAGATCACCAGGTATCACAACTGAGCTCCAGACAACAGATCTCCCCCCCGGAGAAATAACTGCTTTGGAGGGTGGGCTCTATGGCATTCTGTTCAGCTGAGGACTCTCCCCTTCCACATCCTGGCTTCCATATACTCTACCATAAAATCTCCAGGTTTTCCCTACCTGGAGCTTCCAACCCTAGTCAGGACTAGCACCAGTAAGTTTTCTCATTGTCTCAAAGACAAAAATAGGTGTGGAAGGGGACTTTTACTGACAGAACCAAGCTTGGTTGCTAGCAACAGGCACTGAGGGGAAAGTAGGGTTGCCAGCCCTGAGTAGGGAAATGCCTGGAGATTTGGGGGGATCCTGTGGAGGGCAGTGTTGTGGGGAGTGGAAGGACTCAGTAGAGTATAATGCCATAGAGTCTACCCTACAAAGCAGCCATTTTCTCCAGGGGAACTAATCTCTGTCATCTGGTATCACAACTGAAGTCGAGACAACAGATCTCCCCCCCCCGGAGAAAATAATTGCTTTAGAGGGTGGCCTCTATGAATAAGGCCTTTAGGATAAGGCCAGATATTGATGCTTAAATTGGACATATCTGGAGGGAATCCTCTCACCTGTTCTGCCTGCCTCTTCTCCTCTGCTTGACTCAGCAGGAAACCTTCGGCCAGGGCCACCGCCTGGGAACTGGTCTCCGGCCTGCATCCTCTGACCCAGCACTGCATTTCCTGGGGCAGGATAGTCAGGAACTGCTCCAGCAGCACCAGGTCCAGAATCTGCTTCTTGGTGCACTTCTCTGGCTTCAGCCAGTCGCTGCAAAGTCTATGGAGCTGGCTGCAAACCTCTCGGGGCCCATCGGCGTCATGGTAGCGGAATTGCTGGAAGTGTTGATAATGTATATCTGAGACTGCAGTGAGTGGATAATGGATCTCTGGCACTGGGTTTTCCCAGAATTCAATACCACACCCAGCTTGGGTGGGATGGGGACCTTTCCTTGCTGTCTTGCCAGTTCTAGGTCCATCTGGGTTCTGCTCTTTCATCTCTTTTCCCTTCTCTTGGATCACCTCTGACTGTGTAAAGAAGCCTTTAGTCCCTTGGCTATGAAGAGAGGGTTCTCTCTGGAAGGAAGAAGAGACACAAGACACATGAAAATAAAAGAGAATAAAGATACACCACTGAACATCACAAGCCTTCATATGCTCAGGAGACACACAAGAATTGCCCTGGGGAATCAGAACAAATGGTTTTTTTGTGGTTTGTAGACCAGGTTTAATGTTATTGTCCTACATTACAAACCAAGCTATTTGAGATATGCCTCCATGGTTCTTCGGGAAAGTTGTGTCTCTGTTTGGCTCTTTAAGGACGTGAACAAACTTAGCCTCTCATTACATTGGCTCAGTCTGTCCTAGGGGCTAATTCTTAAGGTAGACTCCAAAATACCATGAGAGACTGGTGTCCCCTTTATCATTCCAGGGCTCATTTTGTAGCAGGAACTCCTTTGCATATTAGGTGACACACCCCTAATGTAGCCATTGTACAGAGCCCTGTAAAAAGAGCTCTGTAAGCTCTTGAAGGATTAGCTACATTGGGGGGGGGTGTCGCCTAATATGCAAAGGAGTTCCTGCTACAAAAAGAGCCCTGATTGTACCCATATCTTTGACAGGCCTGAACTGTTAGGGAAGAACTCCGTCTGAGCACCCAGCAGAGGGGAAGGGGTTGGAATGTGTCTGTGTGAAGAACAAGCAGCTGAGATCGAGAGAGAAAGGAAGACATCTCCCTTAGCAAGACCTGAACCCCCGCCTCCCGGGACTGTGCCCTTCTGTTTTCGCCTGTTGTGTTGCATGGTGGTCTGTACCTCTCTCGCCTTCCGAAACGATGCCTTTCCTCCCACCCAAACGTTGGTGCAGGAGGCAGAATTTGGCATTGTGTTCCAGCTTCTTCTGCCAAGTGCGCTGTGGAGCGACGGGGGAGAGGCAATCCAGCTGGCACTGCCATGTTCCTTCCCTGTGCATCCTCTTTGCTAAACGCTGCTGCAGGTGGGTATGCAACCCCCATCTATGGGCACTCCCTGGGGTCTGTTGCTCACACCACGATCTTCACAGCGGTATATCCCCAGTCCTCACAGTGATGTATGCCCGTGTGTCACTTGTTCCTCCTGGCCTTACGTGAGGCGAAGCACCATTCTTGCCTCCCTTCAAGGGTTAATGGATATAGTAACGGGCCTAGTTTTTCCCTGCAGGTGTTGCTGATGAAGTGCTTCGGCCTGCCTGGTGCCTGATCAGTTCCAAGGCCAGAGCCATTAGCTTCTCATGAGAACCGGTCTTTAGTGTTGCAAGGGGGAAGACCAGGAGCGATGGCACAGGACTGTGGAAATTTCTCCTGGAGAGGTGTACATAAGAACATAGGAACATAAGAGAAGCCAATGTTGGATCAGGCTAATGGCCCATCTAGTCCAACACTCTGTCACACAGCGGCCAAAATATACCAGGTGCCATCAGGAGGTCCAGTAGTGGGGCCAGGGCACCAGAAGCCCTCCCACTGCTGCCCCCTCCAGCAACAAGAATAGAGTGCATCACCTGCCCCAGACTGAGAGTTCCCATCTATACCCTGTGGCTAATAGCCACTGGTGGACTTCTGCTCCATATGTTTATCTAATTCCCTCTTGAAACTCTCCATGCTTGTAGCTGCCACCACCTCCTGTAGCAGTGAATTCCACATGTTAATCACTCTTTGGGTGAAGAAGTATTTCCTTTTATCCATTAGGATTGGATGTCCCCATCTCCTGACTCAAGGAGCTAGAAGTATATAATTATAACGTCCCTCCAGAGGCTTAATTACCTATCTGAGACTACATGGGACTCTTATGCTCGGCAATTGCTGAAATCGTAGTCCAGGCTTCTTAGAGGCCTTTGCCTGGATGTAAGGTTTCTGCCGCCTAACAAGATTTCCAGAACATTGTTAGGCAGAGAAAAGCTGGCTTTGTTGTTTGGAATCCTGTGTGACTTTGGGTAATCTGTTGGCTATAATCAAATTAACTTGTCTGTTCTTCTAATCAACTTTATAACTTCTGACTGGTTACTTGTGCGCTCTTGCCCTGGGACCTCACGGGGTCAGCCCGTAGAACTTTTGACAACTTGTATCTGTGGGAGGCTGATGCCAGGGGGTGGGGACACCTCAGCATGCTCCGCCCCTCTCTGCCTGTCAGAGGGGAGTCACCTCGTGCTGTGATTGGTGGGCGCTGGTGGGGTTTCCATGACCTTTGCTGGCATTCAGAGGCTCTCTGCACCCTCACAAAGGTGCTTCTTTCCCTCCCCTCTGCTGGGCGGGCCTTGGACACCAGCTGGCAGCCCCAGCCCCACACTGGGAACACATCTGGGTCTCCTTTGATTCCAATGCAGGCAGCAGCTCTCTTCCCCCATACCCCCCTTTTTACTCATCCAACTGAAAAACGACCTGCTTTTTGTTTGGGATTTTTTGCAGATTAAAAAGACCAACAAAGCTTTACTCAAGGTATAAATGCACACTTCTTCAGATACAGTGAAATGAAAATTACCAATCCATACATATAGGTACAGGGTGAGCAGTAAATTAGCATACAGCATAATGAAGATATTTAACAGATTCAAGGACCAAATAAATGTTGTTAGTCTTTGAGGTGCTACTGGACTCTCACTCTTTTCTGCTGCTACAAACAGACTAATACCGCTACCTGTCTTGATCTAGGTTCATACATTTAACCTTTCTTGTACTGAAAGGCATTATCACACACCCCCATACACACAAATTCTACTTACATAGTGGTACAAAATTGGTACCTAACAACGTTATCAACCTCCTGGTGGGGTTTCAAGTTCTCCCAGAATTACTACTGACCTCCAGCTGACAGAGATCAGTTCCCCTGGAGAAAAGTGTCACATTGGAAGGAGGACTTTATAGCATTGTTCTCATCTCAGGTTCCTGTCCCTTGTCCCTGAATTGGACTTTCCCAGAATGCAACCCCCCCAAATGTCCAGGAATTTGCCACCTGGGAGTTGGCAACCCTCTGACAACCGTGGCCAAGAATGATCCCAGCCTTACTCCCTTCCAAGATATCCCAATGACTCACTTCTAAGGAAATCTTCCCACAATCCAGCTGGAAGGCTTTTCCCTATCGTAGCTTATCTCAAGCCCTTCCGGTTCTCTTTACCCTTTTAGAGCAAACTCCCCCCTCCCCGCAAATGCTGCACCCCTATGATAACACAACACTTTCTTTTTAAAAAAAATAAAAATAAATTATTTTCAAAACCATACATAAAACATAGATAAGGGGATAAATTGTATATAAATTTATCTTACAGAGCCTTTTTCATACAAGCTTCAAATTGAATCATTTAAAGTTAATATAATCTTTTTTGCAAAAGTTGTAAAATGAAAAACATCTTTTTCTAGTCTATAACCTCTTCTATGTCATGCTGTTTAATTATGGCCTTGTCTTGTTAAAGTTCTCATACCATGTATAAAATCTTGCCCATGTATTTTCAATTTACTTTCTGTGTGGCCTTTCAAGAATAAAGTAAGTTCATCGAGGACTTCCGGCAGAATGGCGCGGTGCTGCAGTCAGCGATCAGAACCTCCTGATCGCCACCATCCTTCCCTGTCTCTTTTTGGGGTTCTAGGGTCCTTGAGACTCCCCAGACTCCACCCGACTTCTTGGAGGGAGGTTGGGAGCAGAAGACTTGCTCGGTTGCTCCATGAGTGGCGGCAGTGGGGTATTTCTGAGAGCGTCTTGAAGCAAGAACGGGGAATGGAGACAAACATGGCTGCCATGTTTGTCATAGCTGCAACCTCCATATTTTAAAAAGACTAAAGGATTTTAAACGTAACATAACTGAAAACAACAAGAAACGGACTAAAGCACAAAACAATGAAGATGTCAATCATCAGTGGTGTTCTGTTTGAATCCTTTAAAATTTCATCTCTGAATATTCTTTTATGAAATCTTATGTGGACTTCTCTGGGTAAATGGTTGTTCCTGGCATACGCCGAGTTCATTCTACAGGCTAGATCAAGCTCATCTAGTACTTTCTCTGGCTCTTCTGCTTTCATATATTCTGTCAAAATATGGGACATCTTCTTTCTAATATCTTCATCTTGCTTTTCTGGAATGTTTTGAAATCGCAATACAAAGGATGCTTTATCTATCTGTAATCTAATCAGATCTTGTTCCAAGAGTATCTGTTTGGTGTCTGTTGCTTGTAGTTTATACTCCATTTCTTTTGTTTTGGTATCCATTTTTTCAGTAGTTTTGTTTAATTCTATTAATTTCTGTGTGTTGTCAGCAATTTGTTTCTGTAAACCTTGCATCTGGTTTGAAAACTGTTGTGTCATCTCTTTCATTGCTTCTTTAATTGGGTCTACTGCTTCCAGGATTGAACCTTTTATTGCTTCTTGAATTAGAGCTTGAAATCCCTTTGAGGATGTAGATGATATATTGGCAGCAGCTGATCTGGGTACACCTGGTGAAATTGGTGGTATTTTGGGGTTTGTTAGCCCCTGCCATCTTTAGGCTATTTTCAATGACAGAGTCAAAGGATCCTTTTGTGCCAAGTGAAAGAGGGGGGAAAAAAGGAAAACCCAAGGGACAGAAAGACACCACAGCCAGGAAGACAGTTAGCTTCTCCCTTCCCCCATAAAAATTGTTATTTCAACAGGTTTGTTTTGGAACACACTGAACTATACTCAATATGAAAAGGAGTACTTTTTCGTTTCTTTCTAAACCATAACATGAACCACAGAAATGCAATACAGTAGCCAAGACCAGATTGTTTCTCTTTCTCCTTATTTGGAGAGCAGTGTTCCCTCTAAGCTGAGTTAGTGTGAGTTAGCTCACAGTTTTTTAGCCCCCGGCTCACACATTTTTGTCTCAGCTCAGGAAGGAGGGCTCCAGAGCAAACTAATTTATGAAGCAGCCAAACCGCTTGCTCACAACTTTAATGCCAGTAGCCCATGAAGTAGAATGTTTGCTCACAAGACTCCACAGCTTAGAGGGAACGTTGTTGGAGAGTGCCAGGAAGAAAAGGAAAAGGAAGGAAGGGGGTATAGTCTCACGCAGATTCAAACGTCCAGTTCCAATAAACCAACCAGTTCAGAGACGAGATGAGATTACCATAGTTGCTTAATGCTTTAAAGTTTGTAAAATGTGTAACTCCGAATCAAAAAGGGGGGGGGGAACCCAGACTTCTTTCTGAGAGGCAGGGGAAAAAATAAAACTCGAAGGTAGAAAACAAATTCTGCAGCAAACAAAATCAACTGTATGATTCCGACAGAAAAAACTCTCACACAGTCACGCTAGATATGACTGCCACCGTATCTGGATATTAATTTAAACTTTATAAAACTGGAAACACTTAACTCTTTAATAATGTATTGTTAAACCCATCAAATGTTCAATAATTTGGCAAGAATTAATATACTATGAACAATATATCCTTGAAAAAATAAAAAGAGCAAGAATCTCATAGCATCTTAAAGACTAACACGATTTGTACAGGGTATGAGCTTTTCATGAGTCACTGCTCGCTAGGATGTGAGTCCATCTGTCCTTGTATCTTGGAGAGTGGAGTCATTTCAGATGTCAAATTGCACTAGCAGACAAATGATAATAGAAGGCGTGATTGAATTGGGTGAGATATGCAAAGGGGTAGTAGGTGTGGAGAAATTGGCATTGGTCAGGAGACAGTAAACCTAGATCTCGATTCAGTCCCGGAGGATGCATTGCCTTGAGCTTCATTATCAGTTTCAATTCAGCAGTCTCTCCTTACAATCTCCTCTGAAATTCCTTCATAAGAGAATTGAAAAATGTGGTATCTGTCTACATAAGTATTCATAAGATTATTCATTATCTTATGTTGTAGACTCTTACATAAAATGTGCACTGGAAAAACAGGAAAGACTTAATATTTCATGGGAGTGCTTGCCAAGATTTCTCAATTTTTCTTGTCTGGAAAGTTTTTTTTAAAGTGCTGAGGGGAGAACCCCAAACAACCCTAATATTTTTCTCCCTGAAAATTTCTGGATTTCCCCCAGATCTTCCATTTCTATTCTCATAAGAACGTAAGAAGAGCCCTGCTGGATCAGAGCAAAGGCCCATCTAGTCCAGCATCCTGTTCACACAGTGGCTGACCAGCTGCCCCTTTGAAACCCACAAGTGGGATGACTGCAACAGCATCCTTCCACCCCTGCTCCCCAGCAACTGAGGCAAGGAGGTGTAGTGTAGTGCCTCTGGTACTGGAAGGAGTGGATATCCATCATGTCTAGTTCAGTAGCTATTGATAGTTCTGTCTGCCATGATTTTTTCCACTCCCCTGTTAAAGCCAAGCTGTCAGCCGTGACCACATCCTTTGGGAGCGAGTTCCACGAATTAACTATACGCTGTATGAAGAAATACATCCCTTTGTCTGCCCTCAGTCTCCCACCCTTCAGATTCAGCAGATGATCCCGGGTTTCTAGCATTATAGGAAGAAGGAGAAAAGTTTCACCCTGTCTCCATGCCATGCTTCTATATATTTATGGCCAAGTCGGCCAAATCTTTGGATTTCTCAATTTTTTTTTAATCTGAGTAGTTTTTTTAAAAAAAGTGCTGAGGGGAAACCTCCCCCCCCCCCAAAAAAAAAACAACCCATTTTTTTTTCTGGCTGACCTGATACTAACAAAATTTGTGGCAGCATAGAAGTTTTCAAGAGTCACATCTGAAGAAGCCAGCCATGACTCACGAAAGCTCCTATCCTGCCACACATTTTGTTGGTCTTCAAGGTGCTACGGGACTCTTGCTGTTATCTTCCGAAAGCTCATCCCCTGCCACAAATCTAGTTAGTCTTCCTGCTACTGGACTCTTGCTCTTTTCTACTGCTACACACAGACTAACAGGGCTGCCCATCTGCTCTTTGGAGACAGTCCAAGCTTCTTTCCTCAGATAAGGCAGTACAAGTTCCAAGTTAGAGCAGCCCTTGTGGGAAAGCTTTTTCTGAGAAGAGCCAAAGGTTGCCTTCCCTTCCAGGGAGAAAAGGAGTCTCCTGGCCCACCCTCCCCCTGGAAAAGAGCCCTGTTTCAGTGCAGCTGCAGGGGCCCTCCTGGCTTTGCAGAGAGGAATGGAGGTGACACCGGTGGTCCCGGATGGGGCGGCTGCAGGGCCACTAAAGCAGAGGGCGGAAGAAGAAGAGAGGAGGAGATTGGATTTATACCCCACCCTTCATTACCCAAAGGAGTCTCAGAGCGGCTTACAATCTCCTTTCTCTCCCCACAACAGACACCCTGTGAGGCAGGTGGGGCTGAGAGAGCTCTTTCGAGGACTGTCCTTGAGAGAACAGCTCTGACAGAACTATGGCTTGCCCAAGGTCACCCAGCAGCTGCAAGTGGAAGAGTGGGGAATCAAACCCGGTTCTCCCAGATTAGAGTCCACCCACTTAAACCAGTACACCAAACTGGCTCTCAAACTGGAGGGGGGGAGGTTTTCCCGTTGCAAGGAGTCCCTCCGAGGATCAGGGCTCCTCTTCCTTCGGCCAAACCCTCCTGATCGCCCCCAGCAGTCCCCCCACCCCCTCACTGCCTTACTTACTCAGCCCGCCCCTCCTCGGACGGATTTCTACCTCCTTGCCTGCGCACCGAGAATCCGAGCCCAGCTCCTGAAGACGGGAAATTTGCAGAGTCGGCAGGGGAGGGTCAGCTCGGAAGGTGCATCCCCCGCATGCCCTGAAGGCTCCCCCGTCTCCGCTCCGCTCCTTGCAGAGAGAGGAGGGTTAAAGGGGGCGGGCGAGGAGGCTGCGCTCCTAGAGAGGATGGAGAGGGCGGCGGCGCGTCACTTCCCGTCGGATCCTCTCCCCCTTCCCCCCCCCGCAGTGAGGCAGTGTGAAGGGGGGTCTCTGTGCAGTCATCAGCCCCGAACGGCGGGCTCGGTGGAGCTGAAAATGCAGGAGGGGGGAGGTCCCTAGCGCAGCGGTGGAGGGAGTGCGAGGCTACAAAATGAGAGCCCAAGACGGGGGGGACGAGGGACGGAGGGTGAGCTGCGGTTTTGGTAGCGGACTTTGCTTTTTGTTGAGTGTGATTGAATGCCGGCTTTTAACCTGTCCCGATTAGGGAGATGTCAATATGAATGCTGATGCACTGTGATATGCAATAGAGGGGAATGCAGCAGGAAGCGGGGGACAGGACATAAGAACATAAGAGAAGCCAGTGTTGAATCAGGCCAATGGCCCATCTTGTCCAACACTCTGTCACACAGGGGCCAAAAATACCAGGTGCCATCAGGAGGTCCAGCAGTGGGGCCAGGACACTAGAAGCCCTCCCATTGCTGCCCCCTCCAGCACGAAGAATAGAGTGCATCACCTGCCCCAGACTGAGAGTTCCTATCTATACCCTGTGGCTAATAGCCACTGGTGGGCCTCTGCTCCAGATGTTTATCCAATTCCCTCTTGAAGCCATCCATGCTTGTAGCTGCCACCACCTCCTGTGGCAATGAATTCCATACGTTAATCACTCTTTGGGTGAAGAAGGAGTGCCCACGAGTTCTTGTATTGTGAGAAAGGGAGAAAAGTACTTTCTCAATCTGCTCAATCCCATTCATAATCTTATAAACCTAGATCATGTCACCCCTCAGCCGTCGTTTCTCCAAGCTAAAGAGCCCCAAGTGTTTTAACCTTTCTTCACAGGGTAGAAGAAGAGATTGGATTTCTAGCCTGCCCTTCGGAGTCTCAGAGCGGCTTACAAACTCCTTTCCCCTCCCCTCCCCACAATAGAAACCCTGTGAGGAAGGTGGGGCTGAGAAAACTCTTTCCAGAACTGCCCTTGAGAGAACAGCTCTGACAGAACTATGGCTTGCCCAAGGTCATCCAGCAGCTGCAAGTGGAGGCCCGCTTCTCCCAGATTAGAGTCCACACACTTAACCACTACACCAAACTGGCTCTCAGGGTAAAAGCCCAAACAGCCCAGAACCGCATTAAACAAACCATAGTGCCACAGAAAACAGTGGGATGCACTACAGACACTAGGGGCTTTTTTTCAATATAAATGATAGAGTGGAACTCTCGCACCTTCTAGGGATGCCAGCCTCCAGATGAGACCTGGGGATCCCCTGGAATTACAGCTCTTCAGGCAACAGGGATCAGTTCCCCTGGAGAAAATGGATCCTTTGGAGGGTGGACTCTATGGCCTTGTACCCCGCTGAGGTTCCTGTCCTCCCCAGGCTCCATCCTCAAATCTCTAGGGGTTTCCCAGCCTGGATCTGTCAATACCTCCTCCCCTCATCTCCTGCGGGTGGCCAGGAAGGACATGGAAACCCTGTTTCAGGGACAGGATAAAAGCTGGAACAGTCCAGAACAGGCATTAAACAAATAATAGTACCAAAAAATGGTGGGATGCATTACAGACACACCACAGCAATATTTTAGAAATGAAAGGTGGAACTCTCGCACCTTTATTAACTCTTTCCAGGCCAAAATGCCTGCGGAACAGTCCGGAATGGGCATTCAACAAATAATACTCCACAAAAAATAGTGGGATGTTTTAAGGGCACTCCAGAACAATATTATAGAAATTTAAACACAGAAATATTGTACACTTATTAACCCCTTCCGGGCCAAGATCGCCCCGGAACAGGCCAGAATGGGCATTATCTTATCACTCAAAACAGTGGGACGCATTACAGACATGCAAGAACAATATTTTAGAAATCAAAATGCAAAAATATCCTGGCCACAATGCCTCCAGAACAATACGGAACAGGCTGGAATGGTCATTGAACAAATAACGGCATCATTAAAAACAGTGGGACGAGTTAAAGGCACTCCAGAACAATACCTTGGAAATCAAAACACAGAAATATTATGCAGTTAATAACTCTTTCCAGGCCTAACTGCCTGCAAGGTGGGGAGGTGTTCCACAGGTGAGTGGTCGCATTCCTACCTGAGTGTGGGTTTCAGGAGTGCTGCTGGATACTGTTGTTTTTCTTTGCCTTTCTGCTATGGGGTTCCTTGCTTGCATTAGTACTACATTCAGGCAAAGATTAGGGCTACCTGCACCAGTTGGCTTAATTACTAGATCACTTAGCTATAACTTCAGCTGATTTCTCAGTGACAATTAACTGTTATTACTGGTTTCAAATTTTAGTTTGTGGATTTTGGAAACTCTTGATTTTGCTGTGCAGTCATAATACAAAGACTTAAAAGTCTCAAAAGTCTTAAAAGATGATGCTGTTTAAGCGCTGCACTCCATTTGCCAGGAAATTTTGAAAACACAACAGTGACCACAGGATTGGAAAAGGTCAGTTTACATTCCAGTCCCAAAGAAAGGCAATGCCAAGGAATGATCAAATTATTGCACAATTGCACTCATTTCATATGCTAGCCACCAAATGAGAAGGGAGCATTCACTGGAGAAGACCCTGATGCTGGGAAAGATTGAAGGTCAAAGAAGAAGGGGACGGCAAAGGATGAGATGGTTAGACATATTGATGCTACGAACATGAAACTAAGCAAACTCTGGAGCATGTCAGAAGACAAGAGGGCCTGTTGTGATGTGGTCCATGGGTTCACGAAGAGTCAGACTCCACGGTGCGACTGAACAACAACAACAACATAATACAAAATATTTTAAAAATGGCCTTCAGGAATGAATAGACTTCTGAGCCCCCTTGGACCCTCCCAAAGAGGAGTCCTAAGCAAGGGGTTTGATCCTGGGCTCTCTGCTTGCAGTGGCAAGCGGATTGAGCCTGGATCGCTCTGACGCACAAGCCGAAGGAAGAGCAACTGAGGTTTTCCCTCAGCTGCAAAGCTGTGCATACTGGACAAGGGGGAACAGCAAACTCTTTAAGACCCTGTCATGATCTGTGCAGAACTGGGAGCAAGGCCTAGTGCAGCCTGGTCCCAGGAGAGACCTGCATGGCAGTAGAAAGCAGACATAGCCTACATTCCCCGCAATGCTTAGTGACAGTTGTAACCAATCAGTATCCAGGGATTGTGTGAAGAGACTGTTACATCCTTTGTGGGCTGTGGAAAAATGGTGCTCTTTCCTCTCTCAGAGCTAAACTGAAGGGGGATGTGATATAAACTCTGTGTGCTGTGAGGAAACTGTTCTTTTGCTCTTCTACAGTCTGGTCTGAGGAGAAAGATCCTCACTTGGGACAGAGTGAGTACAGGTAGGAAGCATGGTATAAGAGGGCTGTGGGCCTTGAAGTAGTAACCAGTTAAGTGAACTAGGTAGTCACGTTAGATTTGATTATTTTGCCTTTAAACACTGTTATATATTTTAAGGCACCTTGTCCTGTTTTCCTTGCCCCAGTACTGTGTTAATAAACCATTTGTTTAAGTGTTCTCTGCCTGGTCATCACGTCTATGTTTTCAGCTTAAAAGGGGACATTTTGGATGGGCTTGGGAGGGTATTCTGGGCCTTCTCAAGGGACCCGGTCCAGAGTGGTGGCAGTAGAAGGTGGCAACCCCCTGGGGGTCATGCCATGGTGGCTTTTAGTGGTGGGATGTGCCAGATGTTGACCTGGAGAGACAGAGTATAATTGGTTTATCTAAAAAAAAAATTCCTCCCTTTGTCTGGCTGCAGGAAGCCACATTTTTTTTAAGGTGCCGGTAAGACCAAGAGGTATTATAACAGTGTTATAAAGGGGTTTTAATTATTTCCAGCTGTCGGGTCAATGGACAGAGAGGCTATTGTTAGGCAGTGTATGTTCCTCCGTTCTGGGAGACAGAGGACACACCGGTGCCTAGAAGCAAGAGCAGAGCAGAGCAGGGCTTGCTGATCAGATGTCTCAGGAGAAAGCAGACGGAGAGATGGCAACCCCAAGTTTAGAGGTCTTGTGTCTCCAGCTGCAAATTAAGCAGATGGAACTTGAGAAAAAGGAGATGGCAACTCCAAGTGTAGAGGTCTTGCATCTCTAGCTGCAAATTATGCAGATGGAATTTGAGGAAGAGGAGAAGGCAGCCCAGAGAGAGCTAGAAAGGGACAGAATGCTGAAGGAGGAGAGAGAGAAAGAGGGGGGGCAATTGAGAGACAGCTGGAGCTGGAGAGAAAGAGGATGGCGCATGAGCTTGAAATGGCAAAGTTGAGAAGAGGCCCACCTTCACTTCCTCCAGATGCTGATGTACAAGGGGATAGAAGGAGATATCCTCTGTATAAGGAAGGCTGGAGTGGATCGTGGAGGGTAGCTGTGCACAGTTATACCCCGGTAGCCATGTCTGTGGGGGAAGATTTAGCAGAGGACATGACCACGGAACCCAGAGTCCATGAACCTGGACTGGCAGAAAAGGAGGCCAATCCAGAGGAAGATGTCTACCTGAAGTTCTTAAAGGACATTGAAGATGTTCCTGCACAACCTGGCCAGCCAACTGATGTCTACCTGCAGTTCTTAAAGGACTTTAAAGAAGATCCTGAGGAACCCAGCCAGCAAACTGATGTCTACATAGGGGTGTTAACCCGACGCCAGTTTGAGAAGTGGCAACAAGGTGAGCACACCCCAGCAACTTCTCCAGACCCTGTTGCAGAGCCAACGGTGGCAGAGTCTCCTCCAGTGACTCCGACTGCATTGCAGAAGGATCCAGAGGAAGATGCCAGCCTGGAACGACAGCATCAGCAACCACCCCTAGAACATAACTAAAAAGTACTGAGACTGAAGCATAGTGTAGTGATTTCAGCTCATACTTTATTCAAAAGATAGGAAAAGTGGAGATGGAGAAGCAGGGGCGGACGCCAGCTTAAATGCCAGTCCAAACCACACCCAACACACACACGATAGGTCTATTTACAGTGTAACCCCAACCATAGGTTCCCTCTTGGATCCTGAGCAGCCGATTGGCTAAGTTTAGGATCGTCTCTGTCCATTGTATCGGGATGTGAAGCTTTGGTCGCTCGCATGACCATGTGTACTCCCGACCACGTGCGCAGTCCCTGTTAGTACATAACAATAACACTACTGGGAAAACTGGATATATGGCATAACTTTTGTTTTTCCTTTATTTGATGTTTGGATTGGGGTGTGTGTGCATAACCAAGGTTCTTTTATTTTAATATAAGAACCATTAGAACATAGAAGGGGCTACTGACCTAAAAGCATGAGTCAGAATAAAAAAGAAAGACCTAACACACCATCCCCTGCTCAAGGTAGATCAGTGGCAGCCACATTGGCACAGATGTCTGCAAAAGATTTAAAAACTCTAATACAAGAGGCTGTAATTACAGCTGTGAATCCCGCACAAGACAAATTGGATACTTTCTCACAGCAGATGACAGAAATGCAAAAGCAACTTAAAGAAAACAAACAAGAGATGTCTACATTGACCAAAACAATTTGTCAGATGGAGGATAAAACTGAAAAGATTCAACTCAAAGTAGAAGACATCAGAAACTAAACAAAACCTTATGGAAGAAACACTCATTAAATTAGAATTGGATAAAGCAGCATATATTTTGAGATGTCAGAATATACCAGAAAAGTATGGTGAAAACCTGAAACTTGATATGGCACAAGCTTTGGCAGGCTATATGGGAGCAGTAGAAGCAGAAGAAATATGTAATGAGATTGATGTGGTTTAAAGAATGGCTTCAGCATATGCAAAGAGACATGGACTACCCAGAGAAGTACATGTGAGATTTTACAAGAGAGCAACAAGAGATGCAATAATTAAAGTAACAAATGAAACACCTTTCCAAATAGAGGAGACAGAAATTAAAATACTAAAAGAGATTCCATGGAGAGTGAGAGACAAGAGGAGAGAATGTATGGAGCTGGCAACCATCCTCAGAAAGAATACAATTCAATATAGATGGCTACTTCCAGAAGGCCTCCTCTTTACTTACAAAGGGAAAAGACACAGAATTAACTCTGCATTTAAAGTGGAAGACTTTATCAATACACACAGTGAAGACTTGAAAAAGGAAGAGGAACATACAGAAGGCGGTGAAGAAACCCTACAAGAAACACAAGGAGCAACTGGAATGATCACAACATCCCCGAGAGTAACGAGGTTTCAACTGAAGAACAAAGATGAGAATAAAATACAGACGAAAGATGGACAAAGGTAAAATAAAGATAATCTCAGTGAATGTTAATAGTTCAAATGCCCCCCCCAAAAAAAGAAGAAAAATTTTCCAACAACTAAAGAAGATGCAATTAGATGTTATATGCCTTCAAGACACTCACATAAGAAATTCAGATCAAAAATTTCTGGAGGTTAAAAAACTTGGGGAAAATTTCATATCTTCAGATAAAGAAAAACAGAAGAGAGGCATAGTGACCTATATGAAAGAATACCTGCAACCAGAATTAATATATGCTTCTGAAGATGGGAGAATATTGATAGTTCAAATTCAAAGACAAGGCAAAATAACTCTAATTATAAATATATATGCGCCCAATCAATACCAAGAAAAATTCTACAAATTGCTTCATGAACTAATTTCTAAACAAAATTATGATGAAATCTGTCTGGTTGGAGGTTATAATGTAGTATTTGATAGACAGGTGGACAGAAAAACGAATACTGGAAAGCAAAAAGGTGGTAATGAGTTACACAGTACATTTTTACAACTTGCAGAAGAACACAGCTTTTATTCAGCAAGGCATAAGTCATGGTCAAGGATAGACATGTGTTGGATCTCTTCAATAATTACAAATGATCTAATGAGCCAATTTGGTTAAGTATGCGGACTCTAATCTGGGAGAACTGGGTTTGATTCCCCACTCTTCCACTTGCAGCTGTTGTGGGGAGGGGAAGGGAAAGGAGTTTGTAAGCCGCTCTGAGACTCCTTTGGGTAGTGAAGGGCGGGGTATAAATCCAATCTCTTCTTCTTCTAATACAAGCAGAAATTTTACCAGCAACTTTTGCTGATGACAACCCTATTATTCTTATATTACATGATCTTTCAAAGAAAAATAGATGGACTTTAAATATCTTCCTATTAAAAAACAAGAAGTTTGTAAAAGAGACAAAATTGAATTTCAAATGTTTTTTGAGCAAAATATACAACCAGATATATCAATTAGAATAGTATCGGATGCATTCAAGGCTTATGCTAGAGGATGGGTAATTAGAGAAACAGCTTGCATAAAAAAACAAAGAATGGAAAAATTTACACAAATTAAGGAACAAATTAAGAAACAAGAAGATAACCTGCAACAAGATACTATAGCTGATCAACTAAGAGGGAAGTTAAACCTTCTACAACACCAAATGAACGATTTGCTGTCAGAAGAAATAGCTAAAAAAATCATGTATGCCAAACAAAACTTTTTTGAAAACGCCAACAAACCTACTAGATGGATGGCATATAAATTAAGAAAAGAAAGAGAAAAAAGAAATATAAAAATGTTCAAAGATGGTAAAGGAAAGGAAAAGAATATGCCCAATGAGATAAAAGAAATTGTTGAAAATTTTTATAGAAAGCTATATCAAAAAGGAGAAGCTACACCTGAAGAAATCTTTTTGGAGAAACACAACTCAAGTTTACAGAACAAAAGAACAATTTAAATGACCAAATAACTACATTTGAAAGTACAGAAGCAAGAAAGGGGGAGGATCTCTAGGTCCAGATAGTCTTCCAGCTTGGACAAATGGCAGAACAATATTTAAAAGACTGGGAAGGCCTGAAATTGTATATGGAAACTGAATATAGAATGAAAGGAAAATGTACAATCTTGATTTGTATTGAAACTGAATGAGAAATGAAATGAACACTTGATTGTACTGTACCTTTATTGGAAATTATGTTTGCAAAAGTCAGGCTTTTATGTATTTGAAATTGGGTTACCTGGTTTGTCGATTGTTACAAGTTTAAACTTGATTACCTTTTAACTTTTTCTTTTTTGTTATTAGCAGTGTTGGAAGCCTATTAGGTGGGGTGGGGGGATGGGGTGAAAATCTTTTTAAATTGTATTGGTAACGATGTTTAACAATGTAGAATGCATCCCAATAAAGATTTTGTTTTAAAAAAAAAACAGATAGTCTTCCAGCAGAATTTTACCTTGTATTCGAAGAACAGCTAATACTGCCTTTAAAATATGTGATACATAATATAAGAATAGATGGTAAAATACCAGAAACGTGGAATGAAGCATTAATGAAGGGTCACAAATAGTTCTGAACAAAATTTTTCAAATTGTTTATTATTGAGCTGGTAGATATAAGTAGAACACCAGAAGAGACTTTTATTCCTTTAACCCCTATTTCTGAGGATCACTTCTGGACTTTCCAGGCCAACAGGCATGCTGATCTAGGGCTTCTATATCAATAATTTTGCTTAAGAGAAAATTTCATTTTATTTTCTCTGTTTCAAGTTGCTTCCACCTTTTTCCATTCCTCTGATTTCATCAATTAGTTCTTCTTTTAATTTATCTCTTTTTCCCTTGTTGGCTGTCAATATTACTGCCTTAAAAGCATCCCAGATTGAGGGCAAGGGTATTCCATCAATCAAATTATGATCAAAATATTCAAGAATCTTTCTATCTCTTCTACTATTTTCTTATCCTTTAATAAAAATATACTTAGGATCTGTATCAAGATCTCTTAATTGCTCCCTATTGCAATATTTCCAAATTATAACATAATATTTTTTTGACACAACACATTAACATTTCTGCATCCTATCCATAACAGTTTACCATTTAACTGTTGCACTTCCTGAATCTTAAGAAAACATCTCTCATAATGAATAATATCCCTGAAGCATAAATAAATAAAAGCATTATCTCTATTCCTGGCTAATAAAATAACCAAACTTTGTTGCAGTACTCCAACTCCTAATTTATTATTACATGGCATTCTATCTATTATTACGCTATTATGAACACTTAAGCATTTACTGCTTTTCACTGGATTCTAAGTTCCTATCTAATCCTATCTTATCTAACCTATCTTTCCCCCCATCCCAACCATCTCCCCTCCCCATAGCCATATTCTGATATGCTGTAAGGCTTGAGGTAAAACCAAAATGTACTAAACTTACAATTACACAGCCTAGGATACTGTAAAAATATGACAAAATGGGGCTTTACCCAAGCAGGGCAAGCAAAACTCCCCAAGTGTGAAAGATGAAAATAAGTTCTCTTTCCTGCTCTCAAAAAGAACAAAAACAAAATACAAAACACAAGTTCAGGTCGTTCTGCCACCAGGTCCCTTAGTAAGCAGTTCCCAACAGCCAGGAGAAAGGGAACCCAAAGCTCCTGTCTGGTTCTGGAACATACTCAGCAAAACAAATCTGCAGAATGAAGCTGCAGCTCAAAAAGGAACAAAAGCTTTCTGGTAGATGTGGTTAAAAGGGTCTAGGCAAACAGGATTTTAGGCTCTGAGACTTGGTAACACAAAACACACAAAAGTATCAAGGTAAAATATGCTTGAGTTTATTCAGGTGCAAGGAACACAAGACAGACAGTGGAGGATAAAAATAATAAATTTAGCTTACCCAGCCTAGCTGAAACATAAGCTGAAACATTCAGCATTACTTCTCCCAAACACAGAGTTGCAGTTGGTGAGCACACATAGTAGTCATCTCTTAGCCATCCAGCACAAACAAACTGGAACGCCATAGCTGGGGTTCTGCACTACTGGACCAGACCAGGCTAAGCAGTCACAGGCCCAGAGAGTCATAACGGAATCAGAATAAACTTACAGGAAAAACTGGTCTCTCACCAGGTTGGCCTTACCCAGTAAGGGTCCAGAAAAGTGACGTCAGCCTTTCGGGTTACCAGGCAGACAACATCCCGTAATATTCATGATAGTCCATAATACGCAGGGAGGGGAGAATCGAAAGTTATCTGCAGCATAACTCTTGGTCCACCTCCATGCAGGTGTTGCAGGGTTAATTGGTTGGAATGTGCCTAATGGTCAGCACCCAGGCCTTTTCTTATCACCACAGCTGTGAGCAATTCTCCCAAGTCGCTAAGTACTCTCAGTGTTATCTCTGTCTTAAGGGAGAATATTCACTCGTTTGTCACTAAAGAAGTTTTTATTGCAGGCCAAATACCAGGCCTGAACCAAGGGTTAGACAAACATTGGCACTTAAGAAAAGCATTTTCTTTACAGATACCAACAAAAAAAGGCAAACTTTGTGGACTCCAGAACCCCCGGAGTAGAGCCATCTGTCTCTACCATCTGTTCTACCTACAAACTAAGGAGGGCAAAGGGATCCAGCTACTATCCATCCCATCCACCCCCGGTCCATGCCTTCAGACTACTTTACTGATTTTATATCACAAACAGAGTTTACAAACATATAGTAAAATTAAACAAATAGAACTGAGCTGTTATAACCAATATTTGTAATGCCATACAGGGATTTTACTTCCTTTCACTGGTGAAGTAAATTCTAACCATTTTTGGGATTATTCCATGGGGACTTCCAAATCCACTGACTGTAGCAAGCGATAGCCACTATCAAGGTCTGCCGCTGCTAAGATCATGTCACGATGATGCACTTGGATTTTCCCCATCGGCATCCATTTGTACCGTAGACCAGTTTCATTTAATTTCAAGGCGATTGGTTTAGGAGAGCAACGATACTGGAGGACTTCTGCAGGTAGATCTGGAAAAGTTAGAATTAAGGACTCTTGATACCGTAATCCACCTTTCTCTCTGACTAGTTGGAGAATTTTCCTCTTAATGCAAAGATCTGCCACTTCTATGATAACGTCTCTTGGTCCTCTAGTACAACACAGATGTGGAGAGTCGACTCTTTTAAGAGTACGGGAGCAATGCCCTCCTCTAGAGATATTGCTGTGGCTAGCCATGAGGAAAGGAATGCTGTTAAGTCAGTGGTTCCTTCCGCTTGTTCTGGGAAACCTCTGAATTTTATATGATGTTCATGGATTTTATTTTCTATGAGCAGGATCTTTTCTTTAGACCACTGTTCACTTTTTTGTAGATGCTGAATCTCCGTTTGGTGAGTCATACCCATCTCCATGGTCATATTGGCAGTTTGTGCGATTTGGTTCAATGAAATTTGTATAGCCTCTAGTTGTTCTGCCAGTGGCTTGAATACTTCGTGAATATTCTCCAATTGTTCGCTTTTTAGTGATTTCAAAGCATCCTGAAGGTCTTGCTTCGTAGGGAGTCCTGCAGTAAAAGCGGCTTGATCAGCCTTGGTGGCCATTTTGTGTTGCTGGTGCTGCGCTTGCGAGGCAGTTTTGGTTGGAGCTCCTACACTTAAGAGATCGGTTAAAAGCATTGTTTCCGGTTGCTGCTCCCGGTTTCCCTTTATCTTCCATATTGTTTACCCTAGCTGCCCTAATACTCTGTTACATGGAAATCTCCTACATATAGATCCAAATCTTTTAGAATACAATTGCTTGTGTACAAAGTTATGACACATTGTTACACCACCCCTTTGTGGTTACTTAGGATAAACGCATTTCCCTTAAGTGTTGGAAAGGTTGTGGAGAGATAGGGTCTACAATAGGGTCCTTTGGTTGCACAAATTTTTGGGAAAAAATTGAGTTAATCACTGTTTATCAGATTCCTAATAAGCCTGAACTGATCTCTCTTGATCTATGGGACATTTTGGTAATTCCAAAAAACTGACAGGAACATGATGATACTACTTATAATGGCCAAATGGTTAATAGCTTTGTATTAGAAAAAGTCCACCTTGCCAAAGATTGAAGATTGGGTTTTCATCATTTGGAAATATTTCTGATGGACAAAATTGTCCACTTAAAATCTCTTTCAGACCCAAACTCAGGTTTTTCCAACATGCTGAATAAAAGGCTCCCTTTCCTAGAATATACTACAGATAACACTGTCTCCCAAAGATATTTTGCCAATTCATTGTTACTATGGCTGAGTCCAGACTGGCAGTTTGCCCCGGGAAGGGACCCGGGCTGACAACGATTCAATACCGGAGTAAATGGGACATTCACACAGGCACATCTGCCTGGCGTCCCCCACCCGTAACCTACCGGTGCTGTTGCGCTTCACTGCCGGATTAAAAAAACACCTGATAAAAGCCGTCACAAATCCAAAGGCCCGCGTTCGTCACGCGTTTCTCCGCTTCCGGGGAGTCTCAACACACAGGCGAAAAGCTGGGCGGAAGCCGCGTTGGGCACGAGGCAGCAGCGGTGTGATTGGCTGCGCTCCGCTCCACTGCCCAATGCGGTGCCAGCATTGCAGGGCCAAAAAAAATAAATCAGCAAAATGTGCTTATGCGCATGAGCGCTCATGCGCACATACACCCATACACTCACAGCCGAATTAATGGGGAAACGGCGAATATAGCACGCCTCCGGTGCGGCAGTCTGAACGCTCCCGCGCTCCTCCGTCCCGTATCTTCCAGCAGCAGCCCCCACTGTGTGGACGGGAAAACCCGGTATAGTTTAATCCGGGTTTTTTTGCTACGACTGGCTACCGGAGCAAACTGTCAGTCTGTACTCAGCCAATATGTTGACAACTCTGTAACCTATTGTGTTTATTATTTTGCAATGCAATGCAATGTTTCCTTTATATGGTTAGTTTATTGGTTAAAAGGTTTCCTTTTCTAGTTAATTAGTTATATTTGTATCTGTTACTTTGAGTTATTAATGTAATTGATATATGTTAGAATGATTTATGTTCTTGTATCTTTTGGATAGTTTAATAAAGGATATTTAAAATTTAAAAAAATGTTTCTTCCATGTGGGTTCTTAGGTCCTGTTGAAGATGGCAACTGAAACTGAAACTTTTCCCATACTCTGAGCTTTCAAAAGGTTTCTTCCCTGTGTGGGTTATCACGATGTTGTTCAAGACTGTCACTCAGCCTTAACCTCTTTCCTCAGAGCTTTCAAAAGGCTTTTCCCTGTGTGGGTTCTTTCATGTAGTTGAAGACTACCACTGTTACTGAACCTCCTTCCACACTCTGAGCATTCAAAAGGATTCCCGCCTGTGTGGATTCTTTGATGCTGCTGAAGATGGCCACTCTGACTGAATGTCTTTCTTTTTTTCTGGTACCATATTCAATAAAAATCATTCTGGTTCAAAAGGAAAAGTATTTTTAACTTTTGTAAAATTTAATGAATCCCACACCAGCACTGTTTTGCTCTATCACATAAACACCACATATGATAAAAGGACTCAACCTTATTTTCACATTTCCAACATACATTTGATGAGTTAGCATAACACTTTGCCAATTTGCAGCCGGTTTGCGGGGAGGGCGGGATAAAAATGTAATAAATAATAATAATAATAGCTCTGGAGTGATATACCATCTACAAAACATTTTATACATATTTTCTTAATATGAAATCCCTTTAGTAATCTTTATATTTCGTTTCCAGACCTGAGACCCTTTATCTAGTATAATATTGTGGCCCAAATTTTGGGCCCATTTTACCATAAATTTTTTAACTACTTAATCAAGTTTTAATCTCTAAAAGTATTACATAAAATTTCTTAATCAATTTCTCTTCAGAATACATCAATATCTTATCCATTTCCATTATTTTTTCAAAAAACCCTGTTGGCTTATCTTTAGTATATCTTGACTCCAGTTGGACTTTTTCCTACCATGTAAGCATTTCTCTTGACTTTATTTTTACTATCTAGTAAATCTTCATATCTGAGCAATGCATCTCTTTGAAATAAATTAGGATTTGCAAATTCTTCTAATGGTGCCACCGATTTTGGTATTTTGGTATAAAGATTGGTTTTAGGACCTGGTAAAATGTTGTTTAAAGTATCTGTGTGCATTTGCCTTCCCATGCCGTAGAAAGACATGCCAAACTAACAATACATCCTGTCCTTCTAGTTTCAGTAGTCTTCTATATTTGAAGGTAATCCATTCTCAAAGCCGCCGCTCTGTAGTACAAAAGCCAATCTGATTCAGCAAATCCAGCTCTCTTCCTAGCATCTTGTAATGCCTTGAGTTTGATTCTTGGTTTCTCATCCTGCCAAATAAATTGTGTCATCAGTTTATCAAGTTCTTTGAAATAATTCTGGTTTTGTCAAATAGGAATTGTTTGAAATAAAAAAATATCTGTCCACACTCTGAGCATTTAAAAGCTTTCTCCCCTGTGTGGGTTCTTTGGTGCAGTTGAAGATGTCCACTCTGACTGAATTCCTTTCCACACTGTGAGCATTCAAAGGGTTTCTCACGTGTGGGTTCTCTGATGCTGCCGAAGATTGCCACTCCAACCAAATCTCTTTCCACACACCAAGCATTCAAATGGTTTCTCCCCTGTGTGGGTTGTTTGGTGCTGTCGAAGAGTACAACTGTGACTGAATTTCTTTCCACACTCTGAACATGCAAAAGGTTTCTCCCCTGTGTGGGTTCTTTGGTGCAGATGAAGACTGTGACTGTGACTGAATCTCTTTCCACACACTGAGCATTCAAAAGGTTTCTCCCCTGTGTGGGTTCTTTGGTGCAGTTGGAGATGGCCGTTCTGACTGAATCTCTTTCCACACTCTGAGCATTCAAAAGGTTTCTCCCCTGTGTGGGTTCTTTGGTGCAGATGGAGATGGCCACTCTGACTGAATCTCTTTCCACACTCTGAACATTCAAAAGGTTTCTCCCCTGTGTGGGTTCTTTGATGGAGCTGAAGACTGCCACTCTCACTGAATTTCTTTCGACACTCTGAACATTCAAAAGGTTTCTCCCCTGTGTGGGTTCTTCGATGCAGTTGAAGATATCCACTGTGACTGAATCTCTTTCCACACTCTATGCATTCAAAAGATTTCTCCCCTGTGTGGGTTCTTTGATGGAGGTGAAGATTGCCACTGTGACTGAATCTCTTTCCACACTCTATGCATTCAAAAGGTTTCTCCCCTGTGTGGGTTCTTTGATGAAGGTGAAGATTGCCACTCCGACTGAATCTCTTTCCACACACTGAGCATTCAAAAGGTTTCTCCCCTGTGTGGGTTCTTTTGTGCAATTGAAGAGTGTGACTGTGACTGAATCTCTTTCCACACTCTGAGCATTCAAAAGGTTTCTCCCCTGTGTGGGTCCTTTGGTGTAGTTGGAGATGGCCACTCTGACTGAATCTCTTTCCACACACTGAGCATTCACAAGGTTTCTCCCCTGTGTGGGTTCTTTGGTGCACTTGAAGAGTGTGACTGTGACGGAATCTCTTTCCACATTCTGAGCATTCAAAGGGTTTCTCTTCTGTGTGGATTCTTTGGTGCAGTCGGAGATGGCCACCCTGACTGAATCTCTTTCCACACTCTAAGCATTCAAAAGGTTTCTCCCCTGTGTGGGTTCTTCGGTGCAGTTGGAGATTGCCATTCTGACTGAATCTCTTTCCACACTCTGAGCATTCAAAAGGTTTCTCCCCTGTGTGGGTTCTTTGATGGACCTGAAGTTTGCCACTCTCACTGAATCTTTTTCCACACTCTGAGCATTCAAAAGGTTTCTCCCCTGTATGGGTTCTTTGATGGACCTGAAGTTTGCCACTGTGACTGAATCTCTTTCCACACTCTGAACATTCAAAAGATTTCTCCCTACCGTGTATTTTTTGGTGCACAAGGAGCTGTGATCTGTTTTTGAAGTACTTTTCACATTGAATGGATTCACTTGCCTTCGTTATCCTGTGCTTTGGAAAATGTACATTATGCTTTCTTCCATCTCGCTTCTCAACCATATGGCTGCCTTTCTTTCTCTCAGGACTGCCTTGATTCCTGACATTTTCTTTCATGTCTTCGTTTTTAACTCTATTTGGCTGTTGCTGATGAAGTTCGTCACCCTCCTCATTCCTCTGATCATCCTTTGCTGGAACAAATACAGAGATCCTGTTAGCACCTGGGTGGACTGGTAAGGTCCAAACGCATCTATGTGAATGAGTAGGAAAGGATTGATGGCCCTTTGGCCTCATCCAGCTCGGCTGATCTTTACCACCCCTCCACCTTTTTCCAGAATATCTAGTTTTTAATGATAACTCACCCCTCTCAAGAACCACAGCTGAGCTTTTCCCGAAAAGGAGTTTCTGAGCCTCCAGTTTTCATGCCCCAGAAGGCATCCCTCCCTGCTTACCCAGTGGGCTGTATGATTGTACCAAACCAAATGTTGCTCAGAAGTGAATCAGAAATCCCCCCACGACAATTCTTTGCCAGTTCCCTTGACATAACCATGAAGAATACTGGCTCTCAGCCAGCACATTTGAGAAGGAAATATGCTCTTGGGAACCTCTGAAGGAACTCTCCAGCCTCTCTTTGGATGGAAGCTCATTGTCTGTCTCCACCTTAATCTCCCTTGTACTTCTGGCATCCTTTGAAGAGAAGGAGAGGAAAGGAGGGAGGGGGAGGGAGGGATCATTCTTAGCTGTGGAAGGAAAGAATTTCAAGAGTAAAAATTCTTCTGGAAGTATGGAACCATGGTCAAGATCAAAGTCCACAAACCCAACCGGTATAAGAGGAATGAATCTTTGAGGCAAAGCACCCTGGTTCCCCCAAGGGTTAAATGTGATTATTAAGTGGCCTGGTCCACCTTGCAGATATTTGTGATTTGACTCTCCCTGCAGTGAATATCCTGAACCTAGAGAGGCAGAAAGTATAATATGGGTATAGACCAGAGGGAAGCCAGCGTAACCTTATGCTCATGCCATGCTAGTTTGTCATGATATTTTCTCGCTTCATTGTGATGAATAGTTTTATGTAGAGTAACTTAGGCTACAGCTGGAATACTTATGCTGCAACAAGAGGTGCCATCTGAACCCAAGCATTTTATGTATTAGATAGAACAGTTAGCTTTTCATCTTTCTCTGTTGCTGAGCTGCAGAAACTATGCTATGTATTGATGTCTTATTTTTAAATCCTTAATAAACCTTTTAATATATATTTTTAACACATCTGCTTTACTTGTGTGCACTCTCCTCATGATCCCACTGAACTGTGTGTTGCTGAGGTACAAAGACTACTGATCCGGGGGACCCAGACTTGGGTTCTTAACAAGATCATTTCCAGATCACAGGGAGGGCGGATGTTTGTGATCCCCTCCAGGGGGGATGGTGTGTGGTAATCTTTGGCAATGGAGAAATGAGGATCTGGCCCCTGCCAGAGTCTTTCTGAGGGCCTTTCATCCCCTTTGTCTCAGTCCAGGTCACCTTCTCTGGCTCGGGTGATGGTCACAACACTGGCCTCAGTTGCCCTTGTGCAAGTACACACCCACACATGAAAACATAAAACTGCCTTATACTGAATCAGACCCTTGGTCCATCGAAGTCAGTGTTATCTACACAGTTTGGCAGCGGCTCACCAGGGTCTCAGGCAGAGATCTTTCACACCACCTCCTACCTGATCCTTTTTAACTGGAGATGCTGGAGATTGAACCTGGGACTTCCTGCATACCAAGCAGATGTTTGGCCAGGGAGCCACAGCCCATCCTCAAGTATTGGGACATACTTGATTCATGCCTCATTCCAAATGGCAGCAATTCACACCTATGGCACCTATGAAAGTCCCTTACCCAGAAAGGCCACATTCCCATAGTTCTCCAGCATGACTTCGCTGTACAGAGCTCTTTGTCCCGGATCCAGCAGGGCCCATTCTGCCTCAGTGAAATAGACGGACACCTCCTCAAAGGAAAAGGGACGCTGAAAGAAAAAGCAGACTCCTTCATCAGAGATCACACCAGGCAGAGATTGCACCCTGGAAGGGAGAAGTCTGGGAAGGTACAGGATGTAAGGCCTGGGATGGGTAAAGGGAACAGCATTCAGAGGATCTCTTGCCTGGACACCTTGTAGAAACTGCAGGAGCAAAAGCCCCCGTGAGAAAGTAGAAGAGGCCCATCCTGCCCCCTGCGCATCTCTCCTACCTGGACTGGAGGTGCAGCAGCTGTTTCCACACCTCTGAAAAGACAACGGCTCAACAGCATCTCTTTACTGCCTGTTACTGAGACAAAGGAGGAAGGATGTTTGCTTGTTTCTTCCCTGCTTCACCCCCCCTTCCCAGGGTTGTGAAACCTTGACCTGTGTACACTCAACACATTTTTAAACATTTTTTACTAAATTCTGGGAGAGGCAGAAGAGAAACACCAGGTCCCTACGAGCTTTAGGGGTTATAAACACTGCCAACATATTTCAGACTTCTGTGAGACCTGTGTCTGGCCTGCGGCGAGGGGAAAAGGGGGTGGTGGAAATGACATTGCATGACATGTCACCGTCACCTTTGGCCCAGACATGACTTGAGTGCATCTGGAGACTTGAGGGTAATATGAATGAGTTTTCAGGGCATTCTAAATTCACAGCCATGTTTTCAGCAAGATGCAACATCAGCATGACACCACATCTGCTCAAAGGACCGTCCCAAAGCCCCTCTTGAAAGCTCCTGCGGATGCCACGCCATACATAGCCTCTGGCCCGTAGCTAACATGGGGCCCACGGGGCCTGGCCCCCTAGTGTTTCTTCTGGCCCCCTCCCTCCTGGGCTGCCCCCGAAGTGCTCCAACTTACCACCTGCACTGTACTTTCATTTAATTAGCTGGTGGGCCCCCTGAGGCCCCCTCCCAAAGAATTCCCTAGCTACGGGGCTGCATAGCCTGCCATCCCTCCTCCAGCATCCTGTTTCCCACAGCAGCCTGCAAGATGCCCCTTTCCGCATGGGCAGAGAAGCCAAATTTCCCCACGCTTATTGGCCCCTTGGAACTGGTTTTCAGGGCTCTGCTGCCTGAGAAGTTAGAGGCTCCCTTGATTCACCAGGCCAAGCAGCTCTTCTGAGTTTTGTCTACCTTTTCTCTTTTCAGCCACGTGTGAATATTTAAATTAATGGGAGGAATTGCCCTCCATGAATTTGTCTAATCTCCTTTGACAGGAGTCACAATTAGTGGGCACTGAGTTCTGCAAATTAACTCCATGTTCTATGAAGTAGCATTTAATTATTTTCCTGACTTGAACTCTCTACCCATCAAACTCACTGGGGTGCCCCAAGCACATCCAGGCACAGAGACTTTACCACAGGAAAGGTCAACTTGGGTACCCTCATGGCTCTGCGCCCTCTGCTCTTTCTCCAGGGAAGCTCCTTCCACCTCAGGGAATGTAGCTTCTGTCTTCATGGATGATGCCCACATCTGAAACAGCAGTGAGAAAGAGGAGTAGGAGATGGAAGGGAAAAGAGACCAAGGAATGGATCCTGCCCAACTCATAGACTCTGCATCCTTCTGTCAGCAGACCTGGTGAGTTATCTGGAGGGATAAAAAAATCTTTAGTAGAAGAGGTTGTTGAAGGAGGCTGTGAAATCTCCCATTGGGATGATTAACACTTGGACAGATATCTGGCAGGGAACCTTTAGGAGATGGCCAGATATTGTTGCTTGAACTGGACATATCTGGAGGGAATCCCCTCACCTGTTCTGCCTGCTTCTTCTCCTCTGCCTGACTCAGGAGGAAACCTTCGGCCAAGGCCACCGCCTGGGAACTGGTCTCCGGCCTGCATCCTCTGAGCCAGCACTGCATTTCCTGGGGCAGAATAGTCAGGAACTGCTCCAGCATCACCAGGTCCACAATCTGCTTCTTGGTGTGCCTGTCTGGCTTCAGCCAGTTGCTGCAAAGTCTATGGAGCTGGCTGCAAACCTCTCGGGGCCCATCGGCCTCATGGTAGCGGAATTGCCGAAAGCATTGGCAATGTATATCTGAGATTGTAGTGATCTCTGGCACCAGGCTTTCCCAGAATTCAACACCACACCCAGCTTGGGTGGGATGGGGGCCTTTCCTTGATGTCTCGCCAGTTCCAGGTCCGTCTGGGTTCTGCCCTTCCATCTCTTTCCCCTTCTCTTGGATCATCTCTGACTGTGTAAAAAAGCCTTTAGTCCCTTGGCTAGGAAGAGAGGCTTCTCTCTGGAAGGAAGAAGAGACACAAGACAGTCACATGAAAATAAAAGAGAATAGAGATACACCACTGAACATCACAAACCTTCATATGCTCAGGAGACACAAGAGAATTGCCCTGGTGGATCAGAACAAAAGGGCTTTTTGTGGTTTGTAGACCAGTTTTAATGTTATTTTTCTACATTACATTTGTACAGTCTACATTACAAGCCTCCATAGTTCTTTGGGACAGTTAAGTGTCTCTGTTTGGCTCTTTAAGGATGTGAACAAGCTTAGCCTCTGATTACATTGGGTCAGTCTGTCCTAGGGGCTAATTTTTTTTGAAGGTCCTAGGGGTTAATTTTTAAGGTAAATACTGGTCTCCCCTTTACCATTGTCTGCATCTCTTTGACAGGCCTGAACTGTTAGGCAAGTACTGAGCACCCAGCTGGTGGGAAGGGGTTGGAATGTGTCTGTGTGAAGAACAAGCAGCTGAGATCGAGGGAGAAAGAAAGACAGGATGACATTCAGCTCAAGAATGTTGAAGCTGGTTTGTAGGATGGAGTCCATGGCACTGTACCTGTCTGATATTCCACCCTTCCTGAAACCCTACCCTCTCCAGGCTCCACCCCTCAAATCTCCAGAAATTTCCCAACCTGGAGTTGGCAGCCCAATCTCCCTCCCAGCCAAGCATCAACCTACCTTTATCTGCCCCTTTGACTTCAGCTATTCATGTTCTCCCCCCTCCCTCCTGGAGAGCAGTTGTAATTTTGAGTGATCTCCAGCCCTGACCTGGAGATTGGCAGCAATGTTTCCCCAGGAGGAAAAGTAGTCTTTCTCTGCAATGGGGACTAAAGCAGCTTACATCATTCTCTTCTCCCTCTTTTGACTTGCACAACAACCCTGTGAAGTAAGTTAAGCTGAAAGTCTGTGACTGGTCCAAAATCACCCACTCACCAATAACCTGGGCCTAGCAGAGCCTGCTCTAAAGCACTAACTGTTACACCTAGGGTAGCCAACCTCCAGGTGGAGCCTGAAGAGCGCCAGGTATCACAATGGAATAACTGCTTTGGAGGATGGCCTCTATGGTATTCTGTTCAGCCGAGGCCTCTCCTGTCCCATACCCTGGCTTTTGTAGACTCTACCATAAAATCTCCAGGAATTTCCCTACCTGGAGCTGGCAACCCTAGTCAGGACTGGCTCCAATGAGTTTTCTCCCAAAGGCCAAAATAGGTGTGGAAGGGGCCTTTTACTGAGAGAACCAAGCTTGGTTGCCTACCAACAGGCACTCAGGGAAAAGTAGGGTTGCCAGCTCAGAGTAGGGAAATACCTGGAGATTCGGGGGCAGATCCTGTGGGGGGCAGTATTGTGAGTGGGCGGAAGGACTCAGCAGAGTATAATGCCATAGGGTCTATCCTCCAAAGCAGCCATTTTCTCCTGGAGAACTGATCTCTGTCATCTGGTATCACCTGGTATCACAACTGAAGTCCAGACAACAGATATCTTCCCCTTCCCCCGGAGAAAATAACTGCTTTAGAGGGTGGCCTCTATAGAAAAAGCCTTTAGGATAAGGCCAGATATTGTTGCTTGAATTGGACACATCTGGAGGGAATCCCCTCACCTGTTCTGCCTGCTTCTTCTCCTCTGCCTGACTCAGCAGGAAACCTTCAGCCAGGGCCACCGCCTGGGAACTGGTCTCCGGCCTGCATCCTCTGACCCAGCACTGCATTTCCTGGGACAGGATAGTCAGGAACTGCTCCAGCACCACCAGGTCCAGAATGTGCTTCTTGGTGTGCCTGTCTGGCTTCAGCCAGTCGCTGCAAAGTCTATGGAGCTGGCTGCAAACCTCTCGGGGCCCATCAGCCTCATGGTAGCGGAATTGCCGGAAGTGTCGGCAGTGTATATCTGAGATTGCAGTGAGTTGATAGTGGATCTCTGGCACTGTGCTTTCCCAGAATTCAACATCACACCCAACTTGGGGGAGATGGGGGCCTTTCCTTGCTTTCTTGCCAGTTCCAGGTCCGTCAGGGTTCTGCTCTTCCATCTCTTTCTCCTTCTCTTGGGTCACCTCTGACTGTGTAAAGAAGCCTTTAGTCCTTTGGCTAGGAAGAGAGGCTACTCTCTGGAAGGAAGGAGAGACATAGGCAGTCACATGAAAATAAAAGAGAACGGAGATACACCACTGAACATCACAAACCTTCATATGCTCAGGAGACACATGAGAAGTGCCCTGGTGGACCAGATCAAAAGGGCTTCTTGTGGTTGTAGACCAGGTTTAATGTTATTTTTCTACATTACAAACCAAGCTATTTGAGATATGCCTCCACGGTTCTTTGGGACAGTTAAGTGTCTCTGTTTGGCTTTTTAAGGATGAGAACGAGCTTAGCCTCTCATTACATTGGCTCAGTCTGTCCTAGAGGCTAATTCTTAAGGTAAACCCAAAAAGGACATGAGGGACTGGTGTCCCCTTTACCATGTACCCATAACTTTGACAGGTCTGAAGTGGTAGGCAAGAACTCTGTCTGAGCACCCAGCTGAGGAGAAGGGGTGGGAACGTGTCTGTGTGAAGAACAAGCAGCTGAGATCAGGAGAGAAAGGAAGATAGGATGAAATTTGGCTCAAGAATGCTGAGGTGCAGAAACATTCTCTCCGGGCATCTGCTGTGTGGGGTAGTGGACCAGCTACTGTTTGGGAATTCCTCTGCCCTACATCCTTGCTCAGCTCTGCCAGGATATTTGTCATTAAAGCTAATAGTACCGAGGCACCAGAAGGCTCCAGGGCTTTCTTCTTCCAAGGGGAACGAACCCAAGTAAACAGGATCCCTTGGAAGTTCTTTCCCCTTGAAGAAGCAGGACCCCATATTCGAATTCACCCCGACAGAAGGACTGTTTTCCAGAATCCAGCCTCTTTTGGGAGCAAGCCGAAATGCCGGCCTAGATGATTCAGAAGCCGGAATTAGGATTGCTGGGGAAACATCAACAACCTCAGATATACAGATGATATCACTCTAATGGCAGAAAGTGAAGAGGACCTAAAGGGCCTCTTGCTCAGGATAAAAGAGGAGAGTGAAAAGGTTGGCTTGAAACTCAACTTCAAAAAAACTAAGATCATGGCATCTGGCCCCATCATTCCTTGGCAAATAGAAGGAGAAGTCATGGAAGCAGTGACAGACTTCACGTTCCTGGGATCCAAGATCACTGCAGACGGCAACTGCAGCCATGAAATTAAAAGACGCCTGCTCCTTGGGAGGAAAGCAATGGCAAACCTAGACAGCATAATAAAAAGTAGAGACATCACCCTGCCAACAAAAGTCCGTATGGTCAAAGCAATGGTATTCCCAGTAGTATTGTATGGCTGCAAGAGTTGGACTATAAGGAAGGCTGAGTGCCGAAGAATCAATTCTTTTGAATTATAGTGCTGGAGAAGACTCCTGAGAGTCCCTTGGACTGCAAGGAGATCAAATCAGTCAATCCTAAAAGAAATCAAGCCTGACTGTTCCCTGGAAGGCCAGGTACTGAAACCGAAGCTCAAATACTTTGGCCACCAAATGAGAAGGGAGCACTCACTGGAGAAGATCCTGATGCTGGGAAAGATTGAAGGTCAAAGAAGAAGGGGACAGCAAAGGATGAGATGGTTAGGCAGGGTTATCGAGGCAACGAACATGAAATTAAGCAAACCTGGCGTGATGTGATCCATGGGGTCACAAAGAGTCGGCCTCGACTGCAACTGAACAACAACAAATGTTGTACATTGTCTTACATAAAATGTCCACTGGAAAAACAGGAAAAGTCTTTATCTTTATGCTATATATTTTGAGCAAGAAGAACCTCCTCTTAAGAAGCATTTTCTAAAAGACTTGATATGTCATAGAAATGTTTTCCAAGATTTCCCAATTTTTTTGTCTGGAAAGGTTGTTTTTAAGTGCTGAGGGAAAGAAACGAAAGAACCCGAAAATTTTTCTCCCTGAAAATTTCTGGATTTCCCCCCAGATCTTCCATTTCTACTCTCATAAGAACGTAGAAAGGCCCATCTAGTCCAATGTCTTGTTCACATGACCAGCTGCCTCTCTGAAGCCCACAAGTGGGAAGAGTGCAGCATTATCCTTCCACCCTGCTCCCCAGCAGCTGATACAAAGAGGTGTAGTGTAGTGCCTCTGGTACTAGTAGGAGTGGTTATCCATCAGGGTGAGGTTAGTAGCCACTCATAGTCCTTTCTTCCATGATTTTTTTCACTCCCCTATTAAAGCCTTCCAAGTTGGCAGCTATGACCACGTCCTTTGGCAGCCGGTTCCACAAATTAACTACATGCTGTATGAAGAAATACATCCCTTTGTCTGCCCTCAGTTTCCCACCCTTCAGATTTAGGAGATGATCTCGGGTTTCAGCATTAGGGAGGAAGGAGAAAAGTCAAATGAGGCAGTACAAGTTCCAAGTTAGGATAGTCCTTGCGAAGAAACATGGGTGGGTGGGTGTTGTCCTTGTAACTGTGAGGCAGGGGTGATGTGCTTGGGAAAACTCCTCCGGGAACAACCAAAGGCTGCCTTCCCTTCCAGGAAGAAAGGGAGTAGCTTGGCTCCCCCCCCCCCAAGGGACCCTGTTTCTGTGCTTCCCCGCCACACACCAAGGGAAGGAATCCCAGCCAGTCCTCCCCGAGGAAGGTGCTGCAGGGACCAGTGTTCCCTCTAAGCAGAGTTTGTGTGAGCTAGCTCACAGTTTTTTAGCCTCCAACTCACACATTTTTGTCTCAGCTCAGGAAGGATGGGGCTCCAGAGCAAATTGATTTAAGCAGCAGCCGGATTGCTCACTCACAACTTTAATGCCAGGAGCTCACGAAGTAGAATTTTTGCTCATAAGACTCCACAGCTTAGAGGGAACATTGGCAGGGACCCTCCTGGCTTTGCAGAGAGGCTCGAAGGAGACCCCCACCCCACCCTCCGGCTTTGCGGATGGGGCGGCTGCAGAGCCCTGAAGCGGGGGGGGGGCTTTCGCATTGCAAGGAGGGTCCCCCCCAGGCTCGGGGCTCCTCCTCCTCCGGCCAAACCCTCCTGGTCGCCCCCAGCAGGCCCCCCGCCCTTACTGACTTACTCAGCCCGCCCCTCCTCGGACGGATTTCGACCTTTCCTTGCCTTTGCGCCGAGAATCAAAGTCCAGCTTCCGAAAAGGGAGTCGGCGATGGATGCGCAGCGGCGGGAGTGGGGGTCAGCCCGGAAGGTGCATCGCCCACGTGCTCTGGAGGCTCCCCCTTCTCCGCTCCTGGCAGAGAGAGAGAGAGGCGGGCGAGGAGGCCTTGCTCCTCGGGAGGCTGGAGAAGGCGGGGGGCGGCGGCGGCGGCGCGTCACTTCCCGGCGGATCCTCCCCCCCCACCCCGTGAGGGGTGCCGGTCTCTGTGCTTTCAGCAGCCCTGAACAGCAGACTCGCTGGAGCTGAGAATTCCGGAGGGGGGAGTCCCTAGTGGAGGGGAGGACGACTGCTGCAAGGCTGCAAAAAGTGCATCAAATTACATCTGTCCATGGGCAGAGCCTGCACCACAGAAATTATGGATCCATGGCTTCATAGTGATACCATGGAGCAAAAACATGGTCTGAGGCGTGGATCCTCACAAATCCTCCTCAGGCTGTTGTCCCAAACCATGGTTTTCTGAGATTTAATGTGGGGTCACCCCAAACTCACCATCTACTAACTCGTCACATTAGTGGCCATAGTTTGCACCACAGAATTTATGCCTTGATCACCTCAGTACCACCACAGTACAAAATAGGACCCTAAAGTGCAGGTCTCATGATATTGATGATGGGTCCCTCCAAAACTCAACATCAAATCACAGGTCCACAGATTGCAGCACAAAACACACCATTTTGTGATACCAACATTATACAAAAACTTTGATAGAAACATGGATCCTCATGTAGCCTATCAGCAAATGCTTAGCCCACCCAAGTGGGTGAGTTGTGCTTCCAATGGTTCTGAGATTTACGTGGTGCAAGCTGTGCCCATGGGCATGATATGTGATTTGCTGGTGAGTTCTTGGTGACCCAAAGCAAAAACCCCTGCTTCTGTTAAATACTGGGTTCTAGACTCATTGCAGTGCTCAGCTCTGGTTTATTAAGTGATTTCAGCAAACTACCAGACAAGCTAGCAGGGCTGGAGCCCTGCTTGTAAGCATGCCATACACCACACCCAACACACATACACTCCCAGTGACAAGCTGTTTACATTACACTGCTTATCTATTGGTTAGTTCCGGGATCCAGGTGGGCTATTGTTCTGGAGAAGCAAGCTCACTCCGTTCTAGGTACAGCGGGAGAAAAGGCTTAGGCTCAATACATAATGGTGTCGCCATGAAGCTGTGAATCCCTGATTTTTGTGGTGCAAGCTGTGGCCAAGGACATCATATGAAATCTGATGGTGAGTTTGGTGACCAGTGCAAAAACCCTGAGGATCCATGAGGATCAGTGCTTCAGAGCCATGTTTTTGCAGCATGATGTTGCCAATAAGGCATGGATCCATGCTTTCTGCTGTGCAAGTTGTGGCCATGGACATGATATGAGATTCAATGGTAAGTTTGAGGTGTCCCAGCACAAAAACCCCAAGCCTCCATGAGGATCCATGCTTAAGAACGATATTTTTGCAGAACGGTGCCACTGTCAAGCTGTGGGTACATGATTTCTATGGTGCAAGCTGTTGCCATGGACATGTTATATGATTTGAAGGCGTGTTTGGGGTGACCCATTGCAAGAACCCCAAGGATCCATGAGGATTCGTGCTTCAGGACCATGTTTTGGCTTCATGGTGTTGCCATGAAGCCATGGATCCATGACTTTTGTGTTGCAAGCAGTGCTCATGGACATGATATTGATTTTATGGTGCATTCATGATGACCCAACACAAAAACCCTGAAGATCCATGAGGACCCGTGCTTCAGAACCATGTTTTTGCAGAACAGTGTTGCCACGAAACTGTGCATCTGTGATTTCTGTGGTGCAAGCTTTTGCCATGGACATGTTATGTGATTTGATGGTGTGTTTGGGGTGTCCTAATGCAAAAACATGGAGGATCTATGAGGATCTGTGCTCCAGACCCATGTTTTTGTTGATGGTGTTGCCACAAAGTCACGGACCCATTACTTCTGTTGTGCAAGCTGTGGCCACAGACATAGCATTGATTTGATGGTGTGTTCATGGTGGCCCAACACAAAATCCCCGAGAATCCATGCAGATCCGTGCTTCAAAACCATGTTTTGCAGCATGGTATTGCCATGAAGCCGTGGATCTATGAATTCTGTGGTGCAAGTCATGGCCATGGACATGATATGGGATTTAATGGTAAGTTTGGGGTGTCCCAACACAAAAAACCCAAGTATCTATGAGGATCTGTGCTCCAGAATGATGTTTTTGCAGAATGTTGTCACCACAAACCTGTGGATCCTTGATTTTTGTGGTTCAAGCTGTTCCCATGGACATGATACGTGATTTGTTGGTGAGTTAATGCTGACCCAATGCAAAAACCCTGAGGATCCATGAGGGTCCATGCTTCCAAATCATGTTTTTGCACCATTGTGTTGCCATGAAGCCATGGATCCATGAATTCTGTGGTGCAAGTAGTGGCCATGGACATGATATGGGATTTAATGGTATGTTTGGCGTGTCCCAACACAAAACCCCCAAGCATCCATGAGGATCCATGCTCCAGAACCATGTTTTTGCAGAATAGTATCGCCATGAAGCTGTGGAGCCATGATTTTGTGGTTCATGTTGTTGCCATGGACATGTTCTGTGATTAGATGGTGTATTTGGAGTGACCCAATGCAAAAATCATAAGGATCCATGTGGATCCGTGCTTCAGAACCATGTTTTTGTAGTATGTTGTTGCCACGAAGCCGTGGATCCATGAATTCTGAGGTCAAATAGTGGCCATGGACATGATATAGGATTTAATAGTATGTTTGGGGTGTCCCGACACAAAAACCACAACCATCCATGAGGATCCATGCTCCAGAACCTTGTTTTTGCAGCATCACAAGAAGGGGCAGGGAAATCCAACACTAAAACCAGAGGAAAATGGTCACTTTCTACATGCTCCAGAATCGAGAAGCCTCTAACACCATCCATAAGGGCCAGAGAGATCAACACTGCAGCCCCGAGATGAGGCATAAGTAAAGTCACTAGGATGATCGTATGGAGGTAAACTATTCAATACAACCAAACTAAACCTCAGACAAAGTTGAGCTAAATGGATACCAGCTTCATTGGTTTGTGGATCCTCAAGATGTCTCAGGTAAAATAAACAATTAGGCAGGGTGCCATCTATAATAAGGCGTAAACTTCTAGCAAGCTCTGTTCCATTCTGACCCATTCTGGTGTTAAAATCACCAGCCATTACAATATTCACAGAAGGATATGTCTGTTCAGGAACCTCTAAATACTCTAGATGGAGGATTGTGGAAGATGGAGGATTGCAGCTTTGCACTGATTATAGGGGTTTGAATGCGGTGTCAGCTACCAACGCGTACCCCCTACCATTAATTAAAGATCTGCTAGCTGCAGTAGCTGGGGGGAAAATCTTCTCCAAACTGGAAAGTGATGCCTATTTCCGAGTGCGCATCAGAGAGGGGGATGAGTATAAGACGGCGTTCAATACCCCGTTGGGCCAATTTGAGTACCTGGTCATGCCGTTCGGACTTCAAGGAGCCCCGGGGGTCTTTATGAACCTTATTAATGAAGTGTTGCACAAGCACCTGTTCAAGGGGATCCTCGTTTACTTGGATGATATTTTACTGTACTCCCCAGACAAAGAATCCCATGATAAGTTGGTGCGGGAGGTCCTGCAAATGTTGCACAAGCACAAACTGTTTGCCAAACTGTCTAAGTGTGAATTTCATTGCTCTGAGATCTCATTCCTGGGATACCGGATATCACAACGGGGAATTGAGATGGACCCTGCTAACGTGCAGGATGTGGTGGGGTGGGAAGTGCCCAAAACCCGCAGGCAGTTACAGGCATTCCTCAGTTTCGCCAATTTTTATAGATAATTCTTGGCGAATTTCGCTCAGGTGTCCCTTCCCATAAGAACATAACATAAGAACATAAGAGAAGCCAATGTTGAATCAGGCCAATGGCCCATCTAGCCCAACACTCTGTCACACAGCGGCCAAAATATACCAGATGCCATCAGGGGGTCCAGCAGTGGGGCCAGGACACCAGAAGCCCTCCCACTGCTGCCCCCTCCAGCACCAAGAATAGAGTGCATTGCCTGCCCCACACTGAGAGTTCCCATCTATACCCTGTGGCTAATAGCCACTGATGGACTTCTGCTCCATATGTTTATCTAATTCCCTCTTGAAACTGTCCATGCTTGCAGCTGCCACCACCTCTTGTGGCAGTGAATTCCATATGTTAATCACTCTTTGGGTGAAGAAGTATTTCCTTTTATCTGTTCTAACCCGACTGCTCAGCAATTTCATGGAGTGCCCACGAGTTCTTGTATTGTGAGAAAGGGAGAAAAGTACTTCTTTCTCAACCTGCTCAATCCCATTCATAATCTTATAAACCTCAATCATGTCACCCCTCAACCGTCATTTCTCCAAGCTGAAGAGTCCCAAGCATTTTAACCTTTCTTCATAGGGAAGGTGTTCCAACCCTTTTATCATTCTAGTTGCCCTTCTCTGCACTTTTTCCAATGCTATAATAACCTTTTTGAGATGTGGTGACCAGAACTGTACACAGTATTCCAAATGAGGTCACACCAATGATTTATACAGGGGCATGATGATACTGGCTGATTTGTTTTCAATTCCCTTCCTAATAATCCCCAGTATAACGTTGGCCTTCTTTATTGCAGCTACACACTGTCTAGACATTTTCATTGAGTTATCCACTATGACTCCAAGATCTCTCTCTTGGTCCGTCTCTGCCAGTTCAGACCCCATCAACGTGTATTTATATTTAGGATTTTTGGCTCCAATGTGCATCACTTTGCACTTGGCCACATTGAACCCCATTTGCCACGTTGACGCCCACTCACCCATCCTCAACAGATCCCCTTGGAGTGCCTCACACTCCTCCCTGGTTTTCACCACCCTGAACAACTTCGTGTCATCTGCAAATTTAGCCACTTCACTGCTTACTCCCAATTCCAAATCATTAATGAACAAGTTAAAAAGCATGGGACCGAGTACTGATCCCTGTGGTACCCCACTGCTTACCACCCTCCACTGAGAAAGTTTCCCATTTATACTCACTCTCTGTTTCCTATTTATAAGCCAGTTTTTGATCCACAAGAGGACTTGTCCTTTTATCCCATGACTATTGAGCTTACTTAGGAGCCTTTGATGAGGAACTGTATCAAAAGCTTTCCGGAAGTCAAGGTAAATAATATCTATTGGGTCCCCCTTGTCCACAAGTTTGTTCACTCCCTCAAAAAACACTAACAGGTTAGTGAGACAAGATCTTCCCTTACAGAATCCATGCTGAGTCTGCCTCAATAGTTTTTGTTCATCAGTGTGCCTACTAATTCTTTCCTTAATAACAGTTTCCACCAACTTACCCGGTATCGATGTCAGACTGACTGGCCTGTAATTTCCCAGATCTCCCCTGGAGCCCTTTTTAAAGATGGGAGTGACATTAGCTACCTTCCAGTCCTCAGGAATGGAGGCAGATTTTAAAGAAAGATTACAGATTTTTGTCAGGAGATCCACAAGTTCATATTTGAGTTCTTTCAGAACTCTCGGATGAATGCCATCCGGGCCTGGTGATTTATTAGTTTTTAAATTGTCCATCAGTCGGAGGACTTCCTCTCTTGTCACCGCAATCTGATTTAGGTCTTTCAAACCCCTCCCGAAATCGGTGCTTCTGGAGTGGGCAAGCACTTCTCCTCTTCCACAGTGAAGACAGAGGCAAAAAATGCATTCAGCTTCTCAGCCATTTCCCTATCATCCTTCACTACTCCTTTTACCCCTTGGTCATCCAAGAGCCCCACTGCCTCCCTGGCTGGCTTCCTACTCCTAATGTATTTGAAGAAAGTTTTATTGTTGGCCTTTATGTTTTTTGCGATATGCTCCTCATATTCCCTTTTTGCTTGCCTGACCACAGACTTGCATTTTATTTGCCATAGTCTGTGTTCCCTTTTATCAACCTCACTAAGACTAGCTTTCCACCGCTTAAAGGAATCCTTCTTACCTTTTACAGCTTCCATTACTTTATTTGTTAACCATGCAGGCTTTTTTCTATACCTATTTGTACCTTTCCTAACCTGCGGTATATATTTTTTCTGAGCTTCTAGGACTGTATTTTTAAATAGTCTCCAAGCTTCCCCAATGGTTTTGACCTTCTCCACTCTTCCTTTCAATTTCTTCCTCACACGTCCCCTCATACCAGAGAAGTTACCCCTTTTAAAGTTAAAAGTGGTTGCATCAGTCTTTTTGGGCAACTCCCTATCTGTACAAATGTTAAACTCAATGACATTATGGTCACTGTTCCTAAGTGGTGCAATCATTTTTACATCTCTCACCAGGTCTTCACGGACTTGCTCAAAACGAAGGGGAAGGGAGCCGACAGTAAACCACACGCTGGGGCTAAGCTAGATTGGACTCCTGAATGCCAGCGGGCGTTCGAGAGACTTAAGACACTTTTCACATCCAAACCAGTGTTAGCACACCCGAACAAACTGAAAAAATTCATTGTGCAAGTCGATTCTTCAGATGTTGCTATGGGAGGGGCCATCTTGCAGAAGGGGGAGGATGGGAAACTCCACCCGCTGGCTTATGTCTCTAAAAAGTTTAATGACATGTAACGGAACTGGTCGGTTTGGGATAAAGAAGCGGGGGTGATTAAATTAGCCCTATCCACTTGGCGGCACTGGTTGGAGGGGGTCCAGGTTCCAGTCGAGGTTTGGACTGATCCTAAAAACCTCGAGCTCCTCCGCCCCCCGCAAAATCTTAACGCTAAACAAAGCCGATGGGCAGACTTCTTTTCAAAGTTTAACTTCACTCTCCACCATTTCCCGGGGAAGGCGAACTCATTGGCCGACGCTTTATCCCACCTCCCGCAACATGATAGCAAACGGGAGGAGGTTCGGGACTCCATGTTCACGCCTACCCAACTCGGAGGGGTGGTCACAACATGCAGTCAATCCAAAGACCTGCCCTCTTCCCTGAGGACTCTTGGGAAGTGAAGTTTGCCTCCGCCCTGTCTGAAGTGGACCACCTGGAAGTGGAGAAGGAAGGGGGGTTGGAGCAGAGGGAGAATGGCTGCTGGTTTAAAGGGGACAAATTGTTTGTACCGGGGGTGCTCAGGAGGGAGATCATGGGTACTGCTCACGGTTCTAAACTGGCTGGACATTTTGAATTTGTAAAGTCGTTGCAGCTGCTCCAAAGACAATTTTGATGGCTCGGCATGAGAAAAGATTTATCGCTGTTTGTCCAGTCCTGCCAGGTCTACCTCATGAGTAAACCCCAGCCGGGGAAACCCCCCGGGCTGTTTCAGCTGCTCCCAACGCCCTCCCGGCCATGGGAGGTCATTTCCATGGATTTTATCATGGACCTTCCACCAAGCAAGGGAAAAATGGTGGTATGGGTGGTGGTGGACTTGTTTTCTAAGCAAGCACATTTTGTGCTATTTAAGACTATTCCTATAGCCAAATGGCTCGCCAAAGCGTTCCTCCACCACGTGGTGCGGTTACACACATTATCCCAGAAAGTGATTTCTGACCGAGGATCACAATTCGTTTCTCAGTTTTGGGGCGAGCTCATGAAGCTCTTGGGGGTGGAACGGGGTTTGAGCAGCGCCTACCACCCTGAGACTGATGGCCAGACTGAACGTGTAAACCAAACACTGGAACAATGTTTACGGTGTTTTACTAATTACCAACAGGACGATTGGGAAGAATTGCTATCGTTAGCAGAGTTCTGTTACAATAACTCATCTCATTCATCTATGGGGATGTCACCTTTCATGGTGGTGCATGGTTATGATGCCCCCCCTCTCCCGTTCCTCACTGCGAGTGAGTTGCTGGCGGGGGAGTGGTGCAAGCAATTACAAGTGGCCTGGCCTCTCCTGTATAAAAACATTGGGTGAGGCTAAAAAGGTGTATAAGGAACAAGCTGACAAGAAGAGAGATAAAGGGTGGGATCCAAAACTGGGGGACTTTGTCTATGTCTCAACACAGAATATCCGGGGTCTCCAACCCAGTCGGAAATTGGGCTGGAAGTTTGTGGGTCCTTATGAAATCAAACATATGATCAATGAGATGACTGCTGAACTGATTCTGCCAAAATCGCTGAGTTCTATTCATCCTGTATTTCATATTAGGTTATTAAGGCGTGACCCTGGAGAAAATGCCTGGCGGCCTCACAGAGCAGCACACACCCCCCCCATGGTTGGGGAGGAACCTCACTATGAAGTTTCGGAAATCCTGGACTCTAAAGTATCTCGAAATAAACTGTACTATTTAGTTGAGTGGGTAGATTTCGGACCTGAGCACAGAGAAGGGGTGTGTGCAGAAAACGTTAACGCCCTTCGCCTTCTCCGCAGATCCCATCAGTTCTATCCAAACAAGCCGGGGAGGGAGCAATTATTAGGGGGCAGAATGTCAGGTAACCCTGCCATTGTATGGGATGGGGGGGGAAAGACATCTTTCACTGTCTGGAATGCAGGAGTATCACTAAGGCTCCAGGCACTCTGAATTACTGTGTCTGTGTAACTTCTTATAAGCACACTTGACCTTGTGTCCCAGGCCCTTTTGGCATCAGAGGATTTTTCGGGTGAACGTGTTGTTTTTTTTTCTTTTGCCGCGCGTGGGAATGTAACCATTGGCTGTAGTGAGGGGGGGGGGGCAATTCAAATGGGCTATAATTGAAGCTGGGCTGTAATACCAGTTATCACTGACAAAAGCCTCGTTCATGTAACTCTATGATTAGTTTCAATTAGCTATCTTTTTATGAAGCCTGATGTTTGACTGACTATCTGGAGAACTTGACAAGAAGCCCATCCCAAAACAAGGTCAGTGTTTCAGCAGACATATCTGTGCTAAATGTCCAAAATCCTTCAAGGGAATCACCTCCAAATTGGAGTTGGAAGACCATAACATTGAGAGTCCTGCTTGATAATGCCCAAAGTATTTAGATTCAAAGGCTAGTGAAGAGAGAGCCCTAAAACCCTCTAGGGAAATCTCAAACTGTGCCCAAGTTTCCTGTAGAAAGATGACATCAAACTTCCTAAGGAAGCTACTAAAATTCAGATCACAGGATCTATTCTTCCATCCAGCAATATTCCAAAACAGAATCTTAAGGCTGGAAGTTGCTGGCTCTGATCATAGTCAATCAGCTACTGTAATCTGGTCAAGAGCTTTATCCTTATCTAGAAAAACACTGCCATTCCTTATCTTCTTAGGTGGAGGGTCAACTTCTACCTCCACATCCTTGTCAGCTTCTTCTATTGCTAGCTCATAGTCATGTGGAGGGTGAATGACATTTCTAGCTTCTCCACATCTTGGTTTGCCACAACCTGTGTTGGTAAGGCTATAGTGGAGAGGTCACAGTTCATATCCATTTCTTCATTTAGCAAGGCAGTTGGTGAAGATAGTAGCAGCTGCTTTTCAGATCTAAAGTTGACCAGCTTGCCCATCAAGCTCTGTATCCATGATCCACTGTTGTGAATTGTTTTTGTTAAACGTAACACCAGAAAAGTATAAAAGACAAGACTTTTACATTACTATACCCATTGTAACAGCAGCAAGAATGATTTATGCGAAATACTGGAGAAGTAGTGAAGTTCCTACAAAAGAAGAAGTCATTACTAAAATACTGGAAACTGCTGAGATGGACAATTTGACTATGACACTACGAGGAAATAACAAAGAAGATTTTCAAAATACATGGTCAAGGTTTTATCAATGGTTAGAAGACAATAAAGTGTGAAGTCTTGGATTTCTAACCATAATTAAAAGAATCAAGGAACATAGATCTAACTATAAATAAAAGGTGTATAGTAAACTTACAAGGTGAAAAAGTATAAGACTTTTAAATTAGAATACGATGTCAAAGGCATTGTTAGCAAAGTACAATTGTATTCCCCTATATATGTTTTTATGCCTGTTTGTTGTTGTTTGTCATGAAATAAAAAATATAATATAAAAAAGTCCTTAAATTGCCTTAGGAGATTGGTATATAGATGTAATTTCTCTCTGAAATTTATTACCAAATCTCATTGCCTGCACTTCAGTAAGTGATAAATATAACATGTTTCCACTGTGTCAAAAGCTTTCTCCACATCTATAGATAAGACACAAGCCTGAATAAGCTCTTTCTGACAAAACTGAATTTTATCTATCTATTTATTTATTTATTTATTTATTATCAGACTTATACCCCGCCCAGCCCACAAGCAGGCTCAGGGCGGCTTCCAATCAGCATAAAATACAATTAAACAAACACAGTTAAAACACAACAATTAAAATAATACAATACAAGATGCAAAATACTGGCAGCGGTTAAAATCCATTGAATAGAGTGCTTCAGATGGTGTCCACAGAAGCTGGGTGTTCTTCTGCTTGCCAACTCCAATGGCAACTGCTCGATGGTGAGCACCAGATGTTCCAGATGAGAGTCTACGCATCAGCTCTCAAGGCAGCTGCTCAATGGTACGATTACGGGTCGGGCACTCCAGCGGCGGTGGCCCCTAATTAAATGCTTGATGGAACTTGCAGGGCTTGCAGGCCCTGCGGAACTGAGAAAGGTCCCGCAGGGCCCTGATCTCCTCCAGGAGCTCATTCCACCAGGTAGGGGCCACCACTGAAAAGGCTCTGGCCCTAGTGGCAGCTAGCCTGGCCTCCCTTGGGCCAGGGAGGGTCAGACGATTTTGTGACCCAGATCGTAGTGCTCTCTGGGGTATATGCGGGGAAAGGCGGTCCCGTAGGTATATTGGACCCTGGCCATATAGGGCTTTAAAGGTAACAACCAGCACTTTGAAGCGTACTCGGTATGCTATTGGCAGCCAGTACAGTGACCTTAGCACAGGCTGCATGTGCTCCCATCTAGGGAGGCCCATCAGCAGCCTGGCCACGGCATTCTGCACCAGCTGAAGCTTCTGAATCCATAACAAAGGCAGCCCCATGTAGAGAGCGTTACAGTAGTCTAGTCTCAAGGTGACCATCGCGTGGATCACTGTAGCCAGGTCGAGGAAGGGAACCAACTGCCTAATCAGCCTAAGATGGTAATAGGCCAACTTGGCCGTGGCCGCTACCTGGGCCTTCATGGTATGGGAGGGATCCAGGAGGACTCCCAGACTCTGAACCTCCGGCTCCTGCTTCATCAGTCATAGCTCTTGGGTATACCAAGGAGCTAGCCTCATTCGGGGGTGCAGAGGGCGCCGTGGAATGATCTCATTGATGGCTGCAGAGAGCCGACTATTCCAGTCCTCCACAAGCTCATCCAGTGAGCCGCCGGAAGTATCGGATCCCGCAGGGCCATCTGGAGCCGCACCGGGTCCATCTGGCTTCGTGGGCGAGCTAAAATACACTCGCCGCCTAAACTGGGTTGGGATGGTACATTCAGACAGGCCTCTAGAGCATGGTGGTCAATCATGGGACTGCCGAAGCAGTAACCAAGTCCACTGTCACCCCTGCTGTGAAGATCAAATCAAGCGTGTGCCCAGCCTGATGGGTGGGGGTCGTTACATATTGGGAGAGTCCCAGCACCACCATGAATGACACCAGGTCCACTGCTTGAATGAAGGTCGCGTCATCAGCATGGACATTGAAATCACCCATGACAATCAGTCTAGGGTGTTCCAACGCCCAGCCTGCTACAGCCTCCATCAGGGACAGCAGGCTATTGGCTGGTGCATTAGGCGGTCAGTACACCAGCCAAATCGCCAAACTCTCCCCGACCTCCCAGACCAGGCCGGCACACTCAATGCCTGTGATCCTTGGAGGCGGAAGCGCCCTAAAGGAGTAAGCCTCCCGGATGAATAGTGCCACTCCTCCCTCCCGCCCCCTAGTCTGAGATTGGTGAAGGAACGAGAACCTGGGAGGGGCTGATTGGGAAAGAGCCACAGCAGGCCCGTAGCCAGGATTTTGCAATTCAGGGGGCCTTTGAATAAGTCAGGGGGCACTGATGTCACAAAATAAAAAATAAAATTAAAATAAAATTTAAAAAACTTCACTGTTGCGGCGTTCACATTCTGCTTGCCTACATGGAGGAAGCAAGCCACGCTTGGGGAAGGGGTGGCAGTGGGGAGTCCTCCGGGTGGCCCAGAGAGCCAGGGGACCTGGATGGAAGTCGGGGGCCCTTGGCAGGAAGTCAGGGGGCCAGGCCCCGAAATGCCCCACTGTGGCTACGGGCCTGAGCCACAGTCTCCCCTCCCTCACCCAGGTCTCAGTCACGCGTGCCAGGTTCAGGTTCTGCTGCTGCAAAGAGTCCCTAAGGATTGAGGTCTTATTATTTATGTACCTGGCATTACACAACACCAATGTCAAAGGGGGGATATAATTCCTAGCCTCACTGCCAACATCTCTCAGGATGGGATGCAGGCTGGAAGAGGGCCGAGCTTCACCATTTCTCTGCCGTCTTCGCATACTACTACACCTGCTCCCACTGCTGTACTTTCCCCTCCCCAGGAGTACTGGAATTCCCTGGCCCACATCGTTGCCCTCGGTGGTCACTGCAAGCTTCAGACCGCCAGCCGAGCAGCAAGCAGGACGCTCAATAAAGTGCTCAGTTTAGAGGTACAGTAAAGTGCACAACAGTGATACTACTACTACAATTGCATAGCCTATCCTACCATCAAATTAATCTAAGGAATTAGTCTAAAGAATTGATCGCCAAATAAAACAAAATAAAATCTCGGCCTGTAAATAAATAGAGGCCCTACAGAAATCCCACCCACACTCTTTTTCTTTGCTTTTTCCTAAGTAATACGCCCCACTTTATAGCTATTTTATAACATTAGTTTAATTTTAATTTATATATATGTGAGTATATATATATATATATATATGTTTTATATTTTTTTAAATTATTATTTTTAATTTTATTTCACTTCATTTCCTAAAACACTAGGTGTAACCAATAGTGGTGATCACCAAATTAAATTCCAATTGGTTTGGACAGCCTTAGCAATTAATACCAAATCCACAATACAACACCTAAGTTAATAATTACCTACAGTTAATTAATTAATTCAAAACCCCTAACTCCCTTGCTTCATCAATTAGATCAATTAATTACTAACCAATAAATCAATTAATTAGGGCTGGGTACTCAACCACTCTAGAGTGGCAGCCTCTAATAGCCACAATCGGTTGCTTGAGTAGTCTCCGTTGTACAATGTTCTAGTCCCAGATCTTCTTCTTCCGCGTGATGGTGTATGGGAGGCTCTTCTCAGTTCTCACCGTTTGCGCTTCACCGCTCTCGCTCCTAGCCTGTCCTTATAGGTGGTCGTCCCCACCGCAGGTATCCTGGCCCTAACGTTGTCCTTGTAGGGCAGCCGAAGGATCAGCCAAAGGATCACCCTCGCGAAGCCTGAACTGCTGGGGGAAGGAGCCACAAACCTCGTTGTCGTCCAGCGCCACCAAGCCCGACTAGGGGGGATGCCGCCCGAGTAGCCTCCAACTGGGGGCCACGTGCCAAATGCCAGTGTTGTGCGCTCCGATGTAGAGTCCCCCCATTCCTAGCCGTCGTTACAGACGTCACCACCGGGGGAGTAAGCATTGTCGCCTCTGGCAGAACAGCCCACCAACCGGAGCTGAGTGGTGCAAGGATTCTGGGCAACTGGTGGAACTCACCCCCATCAGCTTTAATTCAGGGCACAGGGCCAACCTGGGCTCAAGAAGTGGAGTTCTCCAGAGGATGCAAACCCCCTCTGGATCCACCTCTCGCCAGCTGTCCTCCTGAGTCAAACGCCGCATTTGCAGCCGGCCAGGCACCAGGGTCCCATCCCAGTCCCAGCACCAAAATGGTGATCATGATTGTGCCGGCCGCTCGCAATTCGTGGAGCCGCTGTCAGTGCCTTGGTCCTGATCAAGGCCCTACAGCAGGCTGGGGAGTCAAGCGTCGGTTCTGTCAAGACTAGGCTGCCAAGCGTCCTTTCCGCATCGCCGACTGCGCAAACACCCCACAGGTAAGTTTTGCGGAGCAGTTGCCTTCTCACCAAACCCTTCCCCTATAATTCTATTGAGCCTTGATGTGAGTACTGAAGTAAATATTTTATAATTGTGGTTCAACAGTGAAATTGGACAATACGACTTATGATCTGTAGGGTCCCTATCTATTTTTGCTATTACCATAATTGTTGCCATATTCCAAGAATCTAGAATCTTTCTTGAATTTGGAACATGATTATAAACATCCATTATAACAAGGAGTAGTGTTGGTCTAAATTGCTTATAAAATTCAGAAGTAAACCCATCCACCCCTGGTGATCTATTCTTCTTCTTTTGAAAAAACAAAACAAAACCAAAACAATTTCCTCCAATTCTTTTTCATGAATTGGTTGCTCCAAATATTGTTGGTGAGTCTCAGTTAGAAGTCTTAAGGGATGGATTAGATTTGTAAAACTTTTTAATTAATCAGGGGAAGGATCACAAGTAGTTCTGAATAAAAATTTTCAAAATGTTTATTATTGAGCTGGTAGATGTATATAGAACACCAGAAGAGACTGTTATTCCTTTAACCCCTATTTCTGAGGACCTCTTCTGGACTTTCCAGGCGAACAGGCGTGCTGATCTAGGGCTTCTATATCAATAATTTTGCTTTAGAGAAAATTTTATTTTATTTTCTCTGTTTCAAGTGTTTCCAGCTTTTTCTATTTTTCTGTTTTCATCAATTAGTTCCTGTTTTAATTTATCTTTTTTTTCCCTTGTAGGCTGCCAATATTACTGCCTTAAAAGCATTCCATCAATCAAATTATGATTAAAATATTCATAAATCTCTCTCTTCTACTATTTTCTTATCCTTTAATAAAAATATGCTTAGGATCTGTATCAAGATCTCTTAATTGCTCCCTATTGCAATATTTCCAAATTATAACATAATTATAACACAATACATTAACATTTCTGCTTCCTACCCATAACAGTTTACCATTTAACTGTTGCACTTGCTGAATCTTAAGAAAACATCTTTCATAATGAATACTATCCCTGATAAATAAAAGTTAAATAAAAGCATTACCTCTATACCTAGCTAATAAAATAACCAAACCTTGTTGCAGTACTCCAACTCCTAATTTATTATTACATGACATTCTATTTACTATTACGCTATTATGAAAACTTAAGCATTTACTGCTGTCACTGGATTCTAAGTTCCTATCTAATCCTATCTTATCTAACCTATCTTTCCCCCCATCCCAACCATCCCCCCTCCTGATAGCCCTATTCTGATATGCTGTGAGGCTTGAAGTAAAACCAAAATATACTAAACTTGCAATCATACAGTCTAGAATACTAACAAAAAAAGGTAAACTTTGTGGACCCCGGAACTCCCGGAGTAGAGCCATCTGTCTCTACCATCTGTTCTAGCTACAAAATTAAGGAGGGCTAAGGGACCCAGCTACTAGCTGTCCCACCCACAGGGCCGGCTCACTCACTAGGCAAACTGGGCACTTGCCTAGAGCATGGGCCCTCACCCCCACAGGGGCGGAGGACCGGGTCCTGCTGCGGGCTTGGCGGGTTCTGGCCAAAGGGACTCGGTGCTGGCACCGCTGCCAGCAGGAGCAGCAGCAGCAGCAAGATGCACGGCCCGCAATGCCCCCCGCCTGGCCCAGCTGTTGGGGCTGCTCCTGCCACCACTGCTTGAGGGGAAGGGGGCGCTGAGGAGAGGAGATGGGTCACTGGGGAGGGGAGGGTCTTCCTGGCCTCGTGCTCCTCCTTGCCCTCCTTCAGCTACTCACGGGCAGGGGGCAGCCAAGTTTGGGCGGGCGGCGGCAGAGCAAGACGAGCAGCAGCACCACCAGATGGAGCCACGCGGCTGGCCGCCCACTGCCTAGCAGCACCAGCACTTGCTCTGGCTCCCTCATCCCTCTCTGGCGCCCACATCCTCCTGCTGCAGAGCGCCCGGGTGGGGGAAGAGGTAGGTTCCCTTCACTTTTCGCCTGGGCTCTGGGTCCTCTCATTCCATGCTGCGTTTGAGGTGAGGGCATGGGCTGGGGAAGAGTCCGGGGCACCAGAGGGATTGGGGGCGATGCAGCCGCTGCAGCTGTCCGGTGCTCTCCTCTCCACTCCCAACCTCTGTCAGAGTGCCTGCCCCCCTCAAGTTGCCCAGCATCGGCTGAAGGGACTCGGAGGAGGCTGCATGGCTGTGCCAGTGGGGATCCTCCACCACCATTGGAGGGATACACGCCCAGAGCCATGTGGAGGTGGAACTGTGGCTCTGGGCATGTATCCTTCCCCCCTTCGGTGGTGGCAGCGGGCGGAGGAGGTGGTGGCAGCAGTGGGTGGGGGAGGTGGCAGCAGTTCTCTCCAAGTCCCACCAGGAGGTTTATTTATTTATTTATAGTTTCAGCTTATATACCGCTCAGACCCCGAGGGGTCTCAGAGCGGTTTACATGGTATGGTACTTCTCTAACTAGGGCCACAATCAACAGGGGTAGGAACATCCTACTGGCACCCTGAGCAGGGCAGGGCTTCCTGTTCTCTCTTTTTCCGGCGGGGCTCCAGGCGTAGAATTTCGAGCCCCCGGTGAGGATCTTTCTATTTCTGGGCCAGGCGGGGGGGAGGATCTTTCTATTTCTGGGCCAGCCTCGCCTAGGGTGCAGAAACACCTGGAGCTGGCCCTGCCCATCCACCCCCAGTCCATGCCTTCAGACTACTATACTGATTTTATATAACAAATGGAGTTTACAAACATATAGTAAAATTAAACGAATAGAACTGAGCTGTTATAACCAATATTCATAATGCCATACAGGGATTTTACTTCCTTTCACTGGTGAAGTAAATTCTAACCATTTGGGGGATTGTTTGGAATATTCCATAGGGACTTCCAAATCCAGTGACTGTAGCAAGCGATAGCCACTATCAAGGTCTGCCGCTGCTAAGATCATTTCGTGATGATGCACTTGGATTTTCTCTGTCAGCATCCATTTGTACCGTAGACCAGCTTCATTTAATTTCAAGGCGATTGGTTTAAGAGAGTGACGATTCTGGAGGACTTCTGGAAGTAGATCCAGAAAGGTTAGAATTAAGGTCTCTTGATACCGTAATCCACCTTATTCTCTGACTAGTTGGAGAATTTTCCTCTTAATGCAAAGATCTGCCACTTCTATGATAACGTCTCTTGGTCCTCTAGTATGACACAGATGTGGAGAGCCGACTCTTTTAAGAGTACAGGAGCAATGCCCTCCTCTAGAGATATTGCTGTGGCTAGCCATGAGGAAAGGAATGCTGTTAAGTCAGTGGTTCCTTCCGCTTGTTCTGGGAAGCCTCTGAATTTTATATGATGATCGTGGATTTTATTTTCTAGGAGCATGGTCTTTTCTTTAGACCACTAATCACTTTTTTGTAGATCCTGAATCTCCATTTGGTGAGTCACACCCATCTCCATGGCCATATTGGCAGTTTGTGCGACTTGGTTCAACGAAGTTTGTATAGCCTCTAGTTGTTCTGCCGGTGGCTTGAATACTTCGTGAATATTCTCCAATAATTCGTTTTTTAATGATTTCAAAGCATCCTGAAGGTCTTGCTTCGTAGGGAGTAAAAGTGGCTTGATCTGCCCCGGTGGCCATTTTGTGTTGCTGGTGCTGTGCTTGCAAGGCAGTTTCAGTTGGAGCTCCTACACTTGAGAAATCAGTTAAAAGCTTTGTTTCCAGTTGCTGCGATCTCCCTTTAGGTCCTCCTGATTTTCCCATGCTCTGAGAGCTAATTGTGCCATCTGTTCATGCTATTTGAAGGCGGGCTGAGGGGTTTGGATGTAGAGGTGAGCCTCTAAGCATCCACCATTTGCAAACCAACATCACGCCCCCACTTCAAAGATTTCTTGATCTCCAAAGGGACAAGACAAGGATGTCCTTTATCTCCCATATTGTTTGCCCTAGCTATTGAGCTCTTAGCCCAAGCCGTCTGAGTTCTGCCTATTCAACTCAATGAGGAATGGCTTATTAAATGGCAGCAGTCTCTAAACTGCTATTGCCACATATCAAGATATCATTAACTCTTTAACTGATCTATCAAGACCAACACTTTTATCAAGGACTGCTAAAAGAGGCTCTTCTTGGTTGGATTGCGAATGCTGTACCTTCAAGAAAAAACTTCATCTATTCCCAATTATGTATTCATTCTTCATCTGAATTAGTCGCTCTCTACTTCAAAGCAAAAAAAAAGGATGTCAACTCCTTTTGGAAGAAAAAAGGCAAATTTATGCCTTGATGAACTGGTCCAAATTATTGCATGCTTCCCATACAAGGAATATGAAAGACTTCTAGATACTTTCACAAGCAAACTGTTCATCCAATATAACTTACTCACCTTTGATTCCTGCCTTTGAATGGATTGCATATTTTTGCAAGTTATTATTGGACCCGATTCTATCTGATCTTCCTGATGACCTACAAAATCCAAATGACATGCCTGCTTGGCCCCTAGTCTCCAAAGAAGAGATCCTTGAATTTAGAGCTTCCATGAAATCAGGTAAGGCCCCAGGCCCTGACAGTATCTCTGCTGAGCTTATAAAAAATAATCCAGATCGGTGGTCAGAACTGCTAGCCTCTCTGTTTACCTTAGTCGAGGTTTGGGATACTACCAGATTCCTGGCTAACCTCCATCATTGTTCTAGTCTTCAAAAAAGGCAACCCTAAAATTCCTGATAATTATTGCCCTATAAATTTACTTTCAGTACTAGGGAAATTATATTCCAAACACCTTCTGAATCGTCTCTCTGACTGGATGTTGAATAATAATCTTCTGGGGCAAAAAACAAAGTAGATTTCCGATCTGGACATTATACTCACAATCATTTGCTCACGCTTGCTTTTCTGGCCAAGAAATATTCCCTGCATTTAAAAGGCAAATTGTATGCAGCCTTCATAGATTAATGGGGAGCGTTTGATTCTATCAATAGACCCTTTTGTGGAACAAACTAGCCAATACGGGAATGAATCCACAACTCCTATTTGATTTGTAAACTCCACTCTTCTAATACCTGCCAAGTACGTCTAAACCATAAAGGCCACCTGACTGAAAAGATCCCTGCTACAAAAGGAGTAAACATGGCTGCCTTCACACACCTGCTCCCTTTATTCATGTCTGACCTACTAGTACATTTGGCCAAATCTGAAGATCATGCACCCAAGATGAATACGCTTCCAGTTCCCCTCCTGCTGTATACAGGTGACACCATTCTCCTATCCATCTTCAAGACTGGATTACTACATTTCCTTTCACCTTTTTCTGATTTCTGTTCCCAGAATTAATTATCTATCAAGTCTGAGAAGATCAAGATCCTGGTATTCTCTAAGGCTTGGAAGCCCTGTCTATGGAAGATACATGGGAAACTTGTGGAACAGGTCAAATCTTTTAGCTATTTGGACCTCCTTTTTCATCACCAATTCAGCTGGTCCTTTCATCAGAAGGTAACTACTACAACTTTAAGGAACCAACTGTCTGTGATTTCCCGATTCCATTTTCATAGTGGGAATCTGTATGTACCAGCTGTTTTACAGATCTTCCAGACAAAGGTTACCAACCAGCTTTTATATGGAATCCCAATTTGGATTTTAGCAGTAAATTCTGATGTAGACCATATTGTGCTTTTTTTTACATCGTCTCCTGAGCTTACCGAATATGATTAGACTCGCCACCATCCATAGTGAACTTGGCCTTTCTTGCCCTTAGTTCTCTAGGCAACCCCTTGGCTGTGAGAGAGATCTTTTTATTTTTGCTGGAGAGAGGACATTGCTCCCAGAGATGGAAAGGACCAAACACACTTGGAAATTCATAAAAGTTTATTCAAACATAATTTCTAACAAAAACCTTTTCTGATAACTATCTTTAGGAACTGTATACATGGGACACATTTCACTAGGTTCACATTATTTCATTAATTACCTTACACTTCTCTTTCAGTTGAACAGAGAACTACCTACTATTAACCCAGCAGCATGATGGAAGACAATCTTACCACTCCTGAGGTGAAGCTGGAAGAGAGAGAGTCTCACCTTCTTGGTTATCTGTAAAGACAAAAAGTGAGGCAAGAGGAAGATGCAATCTTCCTCTTGACCTATCTCCCATAGCATCGTTCTCTCTTCTTATACCCTTTTCCCACTTATCTGCCCACCAGGTACTGACCAATCAGAATCTCAGACCTTCACCCCACATTCCCTCATCAGCATAATATTTTGTTTTTTTCTGGGGATGTTTCTGGGGACTTTCCACTCGGGAATATTCCCCTTACACCAACACCCTTACATAGGGCATCTTGCACCCAAATGTCATTCTGACCTGCTCTTTGTAGGGGTGACTTGTCTGGACCCCTCGTGCCAGATATGCTTACATAAGGGGCATCCTATGCCAGATGTCGGACTCGACTGTGCGACTGAACAACAAATGCCAGATGTCAGTCTGACCTCCTGTTTTTGAGACTGGCACCCTACTTGTTTTCTTCCCTAAGATATATCACCTACGCTGAAGTTCCCAACTATTCTTTGGTCAATCCCCATGGGTCCAATGTTCTCTGAGCTATTCCCATATTCCTGTGTATACTGTGTATAAATGGCTAGGCCTATATGAATACTATATGAATTAGATATATATGTATCTTAAGAAGCCTAAAAACCTATAGCATGGTTAACTCTTCAGTTAGATCCTCGTATTGAAGCTAACTGGTATCCGTTCAAGGTGACTTTTCTGAATAGAAGTTCTAGGTACTTTCCTGGCTAAGATTCAGTCAGTAAATGTTAATCAAGGGTTCCACCCCCAAACACATAAGTCTGCTTCCCTTTGCAATTCTCTGTTCTACAAATAAGCTGGCAGCTCACAACCCTTGGTCCTGCTTCAAGCTTCCAATTGCTTCTGCCAAAACATCTATTTTGTATAATATCCTCTGGAACTATCAGGCCAACAGCAAAATTTGTAATCAAGAAGGCCTCCACTTTAAACTACAAACCAGGCCCTTGTCAACAGCCGACATTGCTATTCACCTTTAGGCCTTTCCATTTAGAATCCATATTAACTTGCAAGGGGCCATAGCATAAGAGAGGTAGGAGATAACCTGAAGTCCTACACCTTCCTCTACCATCAACTATTGCTTGGACGGTTACCATTCAATAGTGGTTGTGACTTCATTTCTGGACCTGCCCTAATACTCTGTTACATGATTTATTAAGGGACCCTTACAGCTCTAAATGGTATAAATATAGATCATTAATTTAGAGTCCCTAGCTAACTGTGATGAGTCTGAATTATTCGTCAAAGAATCTGAGACATTGAGAGTCAGACTATTGCAGTGGAAATTAACCTGATTTGTTCTCCTTGTTTTTTTGGTCTGTTGCCCATTACAGGGCAGGGTGGCATGTTCTTGCAAAATCTTATTAACCCCTGACAGCCTCGGGCTTTCGTGCTCACCAGACTGAATATGTTTCTGTCAGGTGTTCTCTCAGGTAGATATTATAATATCCCCTGCAAGAACAGATTAAATAAATATTGTTAATTGGAAATGGATTCAGTTACTCATGTTCTACTTCACTGTCCTATGTTTCGTAAGATTGTCAACAATAACTTGATCCTATTATTTCTGACTTTTCTGTCTCTGCAGAAAGAATTATCCAGTATTTACTTGCTGATAAATGCTCTCAATTGACAAGATTGGTGGCTGAATACTTAGCTATAGTATTGCACAAGGGTTATCCTTTTTCTAAGTAAAGCCGATAAATAACTCTCCGATTTTGCTTTTAGGTATTGCTTTCTTGATGTTACTCTAATTATCCTTTTAGATTGAACTTTTTATCTGATTTTATTCATCTTAGAACCTGTTGTATCTAATTCTAATTTATTCTCATATGTCATATGATTTTTGACTTTTTTAAAAAAATACAATATAGCAAAGTCAAAAATATTAAATCCTCTTTATTCTGAACCTGGAAAAGGCCTTTCACAGTGTGGAAGTTCCTTATCTATCCTCATTGATCAAAAAGATGGATTTTGGTGGTAATTGTAGGGCTGCTAGTGATTCCATGTATTCGTCCCCTAAGGCCCATATACAGATTAATAGCACTTATTCCAAAGATTTCTTGATCTCCAAAGGCACTAGGCAAGGATGCTCTTTATCTCCCATATTGTTTGCCCTAGCCATTGAGCTCTTAGCCCAAGCCATCTAAGACAGTCCCTTAATTCAGAGTATCCCTGTGAAAAATAAACAAATCGTTAAGTCTCTTTGTAACCAGTGTTCCCTCTAAGCTGAGTTAGTGTGAGCTAGCTCACAGTTTTTAAGCCTCCGTCTCACACATTTTTGTCTTGGCCCAGGAAGGATGGCTCCAGAGCAAACTGATTTATGCAGTAGCCAAATTGCTCACTCACGACTTTAATGCCAGTAGCTCACAAAGTAGAATTTTTGCTCACAAGACTCCACAACCTAGAGGGAACATTTTTTGTAACTGTATGTAACTCTTTGTTCAGGACTGAGAGTTAATCAGGATAAATCCCTAATATATCCATTGATCTTAACACAAGATCAAATTTCCTCTTTTAAGGGTAATTATAATTACCAGTGGGTCAAAACTTGCTGGAATTCTCTAGGCTTGAAGATACCCTTGAATCTTCAAGGCTTATTTAAACTCAATTATTCAGAAATGAGTAAATTGTTAGCTAATACTATTACACATTGGAAAGATCTACCTTTGTCATGGGTTGAAATAATTAACATAATTAAAACTTTTGCCCTGCCAAAATTAATTTTTCTTTTTAGAGCTCTGCCTATTCAACTCAATAAGGAATGGCTTATTAAATGGCAGCAGTCTCTAAACTGCTTAATATGGCACAACAGTCCGGTTTAAGCGTTTCGCTGCTCGGTCACATCCCCGTCTCACTCCGATGGGGTTGTGCCGAGACTCGGCTGACGGGAAGGGTCCGAGCACGTCCCGGACCCTCCTGGGGTCTCTGTAGAAGACCCCCAGCCTGGAGAGCTGAGGAGAGCCTCTTCCAAGGCGATGGCCAAGGAATTGAGGCTCACCTTTATCTCCGAAAGGTTCCGTCGCCGAAGAGCCAGCATGGCACCAAGAGACGATTGCCGGATCAGCGATCAACAGCTGCTGAAAAGCTTCTAAAAGATCTCCAAGGCTGCAAAGCGTGAGTCGAGCATTGTTCAGGTGTTTTAAGCGAACAAAAGCCTTGTAGTAATTAGAAGCGCCTAAGGGCAAAGCAGCAGGGGGGGAGGGAGACGCTCAAGAGTTCACCCCCCCTTTTGAAACAACACGGTTTTAAAGTGATCTTTAAGAACAACCTGGAATTAAGCTATGTGCATAAGAGGATTGGCGAAAACAAAAGCTGCAAAATAAAGAAAAGCAGATTAATTTCTGCTAACTTTTATTTTGTTTTGAGAAACTTACTTCTTGTTGATATTATGGCTGGGAGAGGGCGGAAGCCGGGTCTGGAGAAAAAAACGTCAACCGGAAATGGTATACCAACGACTCCCTCCTACAACCAGGAAGTATGAATGAATGAATGAATTTTATTGTCACAGCATACAGCCAGCGGTATACAACCCTACTTACAAGTAATTACCATGTCAATAAATTACAAAAACAAATAGTACCCAGATGGTAAAACTATTAAGATAGGACAAAGTTAATAAGAATAAAATTGTACAAAAGTTTCGATCAGTAAAACCAAGGTTCGGTGAAGTATAGGACAAAATTAGATCTTAAAAAGGATAAAATAGCGATGATAAAAAAATAAAACCAATAAAATTAGGACCGGGTAGTCGAACCCAAATGGCTGCCTGGACGCTGATGAGCTTTTACTGTTAAGATAAGACAAGGTTAATAAGAATAAAATTGCACAAGCATTTTGATCAGTAAAACCAAAGGTTCGATAAAATGTGGGACAAAATTAGATCTTAAAAAGGATAAAATAACGATGATAAAAAAATAAAACCAGTAAAAATAGGATCGGGTAATCCTAACCCAAATGGCTGCCTGGACGCTGATGGGCTTTTACAACCAGGAGACAAAATTTCGCTATCTGATGCAGCGCTGTATGGTCAAAGTTAGATAACAGTTTCTCTATCTTATCCTGATCTGAGAGGCCAACCAAGAGAGGGTCAATGAGCTTTGTGCGAGCCTCAGTATATAATGGACACCTCAGGAACACGTGTTCCTGAGATTCGATCTCCCCAGACGCACACATGCATAGCCTCTCATTTCGGGGGATTTTCTTGAATTTACCCTCAAGAACTGCAGACGGTAGAGCGGAGCATCTAGCCAAAGTATATGCCCTCCTAAGTTTATTAGACTCCAGAACAGATAGATATGAGGCTTGAGCAACAATATATTTGCTACTATGTGGCGCTATAAAGGCGGGGGACGCCTGTAGGTCCAATTGGCGTTCGGTGTCTTCAATCCTCTGCCTAACTGCTAGCTTGGCTTGATCGCCACCCATTTCCAAAAGCTCTTGAGGGGAAAGCCCTAATAACGTAATTTTCCGAATAGTGGAAGTCAGCCATTCGGATTGATAGTCATCAGTCAGGATTAAAGGCACTAGGCCACATGGATTTAGATTTATCTTTAACCAGAAAAAAATGGAGTGCAAGGTAATCTTGGCTTCAACTTTCAACATGCCAGTCTCTAGCCGTGCCATCGCGTTGGTAACACACCTTGGAATTTGGAGCACTGATCTCAAAAATTTCGATTGAACCAACTCTAATGGGGCATAACACGAGGGTGGCGCTCCAAGTAACGTCCCATGGAGCATCTGGGCTAATGTTTTAGCCTTAAAAAGTTTCAGAGCTGCTGGCACAAAATGGCCCCCTGAAGAGCGAAAAAACTTGAGTATACCTTGGGCAGATTTATCACCCGTGCATGCTGCTGCCTGACTGTGAGCAAGCTTAGAGCCTGAGGCTTGGATAATCATGCCAAGGTAGCGAAAATTAGTTACCTGTTCAAGATTCTGCCCATTTCCACTCCACTTTCTTAATTTCAGTCTCCTGCCAAAGGCCATCACCTTCGTCTTCTGATAATTAATAATCAATTTCTGCTCACTACAATAACTGGCAAACCTCTTTAATGCCCTTCTCAGGCCAATTGGGGTTCTGGAAAGAATAACAGCATCATCAGCATATAAAAGTATGGGAATGGAGCGCTGGGCCAATTTGGGTGGATGAAAATCTGTATCATTAAGATACCCAATAACATCATTAATGTAAAAGTTAAAAAGAGATGGAGCCAGCATGCACCCCTGTCTGACTCCCTTGAGGGTGGGGATTGTATCTGTCAAGTGGCCCAACCCAGTACATCTAACCCTCAGGGAGGTTTGTTCGTGTAGGGCATGGATGAGGGCTAAAAGTCTCCTATCTATTGTAGAAGCTTCAAGTTTACTCATAGTATAGGTCGAGAAATGGAGTCAAAGGCCGCTTTAAGATCGATAAAGGCCGCATACATTGCTGGCGAATGCACTGCGCCCCTAATGGAGCAGATGACTAATCTCAACGCGAAAATAGGGGTGTGCATTCGGGATTCCGAAACCCGAAAAAAACCCGAAAAAACCATTTTCGGGTTTTTTTCGGTTTCGGGATCCCGGCAAGCTGTTCCTTAAGCCTCCGTGAATCCCGAAAAAAAAATCCCGAAAAATTCGGGATTTTTCGGCATTTTTTCGGCATTTGCCGAAAAGCGGCATCGGGGGCTTTAAACCGGTGTTAAAGGGCCCGGGAATCCTTTTCCCGCCCTTTCCTCCTCTTTCCCGCCTTTTCCTCCTGTTTCCAGGAGGGGGGGGGGAGGAGGCTCCCAGACAGCCAATCACTGCAATGCATTTGCAAAATGCATTGCAGTTTGCAAAGTTTGCAAGGCTGTTTTGTACTGCCTGCAGCCCAAGCACAGTTTGCTCCTTTCCCAGGGAAGGAGCACTGGTGGCCAATAGGGTTCTGGCATCTGCTCTCTGGCCAATCACAGAAGGTTTTTCCTTTTTGAAATCCTTCTGTGTATGCTCAGAGAGCATAAAAGGAGCCAGTTCTGGCTGCTGCCTCGTGGTCGTGGTTTGGCTTGGCTGGCTGGCTTTTGCTGCTTCTGCTGCTCATCCTCCTCCGAGTCCTCCTGAGTCCTCCTGAGAGTCCTGAGTCGTCTGCTGCTGCTGCTTTCATCCCTGGCTGGCCCTGGAGTCCCTGCTCTTCAGACTGGTTTGATTTATTAGGGCAATTTTAATTTCTTTTCTCCTTATTTTATTCTTCCTTCTGGGTTAGGGTTGGTTTGGGAGGGATTCTCAGGTCTCTTTCTTTCTGGTTTTCTTTGGTTGGGTGGGTTAGGTTCTGGGCCTGGGAGGGTTTTAGTTTGTGTAATTGCATTTAATCTCTGTAGTTTTATTTATTTTCTGTCTGCATTTTAATTTGTATTTAATCTCTGTAGTTTAATTTTTTTTCTGTGTTGTGTGCATTTTTTGGCCAAACTTGATTTTTTTCCAGCCTCTCTCTGCTTTTGGTTCTTTCTTCTCTGGTCTTCTTGCTTGCTTTGCTGGTCTTTTTGCAGCCTTGTTTAATTTTTAAGTTCTGTATTTTGTTTTTTTTGGGGGGGGGTTAGCCTGGGGCCTAGGTGCTCCCTCTCTCTCTCTCTGCCTTTGGTTTCATTTCTTTAAGTTTTTGTATTTTGTATTTTCTTTAAGTTTTTGTATTTATTTGTACAATTTGTGTGTGCTTGGCTTGTTGGGTTTGTTTGGCTTGTTGCTGTTTGGGGGGTCTCTGTTGTGCCTTTTCTATTGTGTTGTACTAAAGGTTTTGTTTTGTTTGGGCTTTCTTTTCTTAGGTGTGTGGGGGTCACTGCTGAGTGTGCTTCTGGTTTAGCTGCAGTGCACCACTGTTAAATAGGCTGTTAAACAAAGTTGTCAGGTTTACTTTTTAATTAATATTTATAAAACTCAGTGTAGGGCTTTAGCTGTTCTTCTTAACTAGGTCAGTGGTAGGACAACAAAAAGAGGCCAGGTTTGTCTTCACAATATAAAACAAAGGTTTAAGTAGCACTAAATTCTTTAGAAAGTAGTGTGCTGTTGTGCTGCTGTGCTGTGTTCTGACTGACCTTTGGTAAAGCCAGGCACTTTCCCCCTTTTAGATTGTTTTTCAGTTAGGGAGCTTTTCCTGAATCCACAAGGTAATCAGGAGGTTCCAGTAGACTCTAGATACTAGTAGTTTTAAACCCAAAAACTTTTTAAAAAGGTTTGAATAAGCCATCTCAAGGATAGTCTTTAAACCATAGTCAGGGTCAGTGTAGGAATTCACTAGTTTAAAAAAAAAACCAGAAAAAAAAGTGAAGCAAGGCTAGGTTAGGCTCTACTGAAAGAAAAAAAAAGTTTTTTGGTGGGAGGGTTTATAAAAAGGTGTGAGGCTGTTTTAGGGTCAGGTGGTGTAGTGTAGGTAAGTCAGGTGCCTAATACCCTCCCCAGAAGTTAGCGTGAGTTTGGCCAGGGGTACCATGAGTGGCAGGAAGGAAACGCAGAGGGGCCCTGGGGGTAAGGCAAAGGACAAGACTAGAGGGGCGGAGGGGAGGGGGAAGGGGAAAGCTGCGGCTCTCCCCGCACCTAAGCGCAAGGCCACAACAGAGCATCCTGACACCACTCCAACCTCTGGTCGGAGTGGTGCCATGAAGGTGCCACGGCTGGCACTCTTCTCCATGTTTATGGATGCTCCTGGGGTGGCCCCAGCAGAGGTGCCTGTAGGTGCTGCTGGCACTGAGCAGGGGTCTGCTGCTCAGGCAGTCCCTCCTCCAGCCGTTGCTGCTGAGTCTCAGCGGCAGGAGGAGGGGCAGCAAGAGCTGTCCATGGGGTTGAGCTTTGGGGACACTCTGTTTTCAAGGCTCACTCCAAGAACTAAGAGGGCTATAGAGGAACTGGAGGAGGGGCTGGCTGGCCAGCCCACTCCTCTGGTATCTCTAGGCTCCAGCAGACCTCCTGAGGGAGGACAGGAGGAGAGGCTGGGAGAGGAGGAGGAGGAAGAGATGGAGGTGGTGCGCCCCATGCACTTGCCATCTCAACCCCCTCCCCCTGCTCAGCCATCTCTTCCTGCCCCCCCAAGACACGATGTGTCTGGCCCGAGCTCCTCACAGGAGGCAGCTCCAGGGATGCCCAGAGCTGCTGGTCAGCGTGGGTGCCCCTTCACCTCTGGCGTCTGGAACCATTTCCAGGTTGTTACAGAGAATCCCCGCTTTGCACAGTGCCAGCTGTGTAGGGCCCAGGTAAGTCGAGGGAAGAACATCGATCATCTCTCGACCTCTGGGCTGTGGAACCACCTGAAGAAGCACCACCAGGCGGTGCTTCTTCGGGAGGGGAGACAGGCTGCTGCTGAGGTGCCCAAGCGGCCACCACCAGCCAGCCAGGAGGTGAGTCGTCCTGCGACCACCTCCAGCGCTCCCCTTGCGCGTTCCACGGTAGGGACAGGACAGGGACGCCAAGCATCTCTGACGGAGATGTTTGGTGAGGTCGGCACTAGAGTGCCTGGGGGGGAAGCAACAGGCCAGCAGGAGGGTCACTCGCCTCCTTGCTGAGATGGTTGCTATAGATGGGCGCCCCTTCTCCGCAGTGGAAGACATCGGTTTCCGCAGGGTTCTCCAAGATGCCTATCCCTGGTACACGCCTCCTTCTCGCACCACGATGAGCAGGAGCGTGATGCCCTCATTGTACAGGGCTGCCAGGGACTACGTGAAGTCACACTTGTCCCGTGCGCACGGGAGATATGTGCACTTCACGTCCGACATCTGGACCTCCTGTCAGGCGCATGAGTCGTACATTTCACTCACTGCGCACTGGTGGCAACCGAGCGAAGCTTTGGGTGGGGGAGGGGAAACTAGTGACAGGCAGGGTCAGGGCCGCCGGGCCGGCTACCGCAAGGCTCTGCTTCACATCGGGAAACTCGATGGGTCGCACACGGCGGACAACATCATGAGCGCCATCCAGACACAGTTAGACATGTGGGTAGGCAGGGGCATCACCAAGGGCTTCCTGGTGACCGATGGCGGCTCGAACATTAGGGCAGCGGCAGACAAACTGGGCCTGACGCGCATTTCCTGTGCGGCCCACCTTACCCACCTCGTGGTTAAGGATGCTCTGGGGTTGGGTTCAAAGAATCCCAATCTGGACGCTGCGACTCTTGAGTTCCGGCATATCGTCGAGAAATGCCGGTTCATCACGAGTCACTTCTCGCGCAGTACGAAGGCCCTCAATCTGCTGCGTGAGAAACAGGCGCTGGCAGGTCTGCCGGAGCACGACCTGCTAGGCGACGTCTCCACACGCTGGAACTCCACCTGTGTCATGCTTGAACGCTTGGTGGAGCAGGAGAGCGCCCTGACTGCCCTGATCTCTGAGAGCGGGGTCATTCAGGAAGAGAGCCGGCTCAACCGCGAGGAGTGGTTGGCCATCTCTCAGGCTGTGGAGGTTCTTAAGCCCTTAAAGACCTTCACAGAGTTGCTCTCGTCTGACACGGCAGGTCTGGCTCTCGTCATCCCCATGGTCCAGACGGTCCATGAGGAGTTGGCCTTGTTTCTGGAGCCAGCTGCAGGACGTGCAGACATTGTTCCAGCAGTGTGTGCGCTGGTGAGAAGGCTGCAAAGTGCACTGCAGAAGCGCTTTCAGCCTATCCTCCAGAGTAGGATCTACATGATGGCGACCATGTGTGATCCGCGCATTAAGGGCAAGATCGCCGAGCGGGCCAACGAGTTCACTCAATGGAGAGACGTTCTCTCCGAGCGAGTTGAGCGCATGCGAGCCAAGAAGGGCACGTCGTCACAAGCTGCGGGAGAGGAGGGTGCCAGCAGCTCGACTGCTGTTCATCCTCCACCTCCCCTGCTAGGCAGCGTCCCCCTCATGGCTCCCGCCACCGTGTTCCCTGAGATGGCGTTCATGGGGCGGATCCTTGGCCCCTCTGGGAGCGGCAGGCGCATGAGAGAGAACACGGCGGCTGCGATGGTGAGGGACTACCTTGAGGAGCCCTACGAACCGCAGTCCACCTGTCCGCTGAGCTACTGGGCCATGAAAGAGACGGTTTGGCCGGCCCTCTCTGCCGTGGCCCTGAAGCTCCTCTCATGCCCTCCGACGAGCGTGCAGAGTGAGCGCGTCTTTTCCCATGCGGGCGACATTGTCTGCCCGCATCGCTCACGCCTGAGCCCCTGGGCAGTTGAGCAGTTGGTCTTCCTGAAGATCAACTTGCGGCTGTTTGGTTTCCCGACCCTAGACTATGAGAGTGATTGAAGTGAGCACGCATACTTGTGCCTGCAATCCCCTCTCAGTCTGTGCTGGGAAGTTGGGCTACGCTCTTCCCATGTTTAAAACTAGAGGCTAGGGAGAAGTACCAGCCGGCCAGATTTGATTGGCACAGAGAAGCCCCAGACTTTCATCCATCCCACCTGCAGCAGAAATACCTAAGCAGAACTCTGGTAGCAGGGTGATGCTGAGGGTGGTGCGTGTATGCACCTACACTGCTGGCAAGCAACCACCCCACCAAAATTGCATGCTGAAATTAAAACAGCATCACAAAAACAAGGTAGAAGAGTAGGGCCAAGTAAGCAGCCAGAATCCAGCAGCACCCACAGGAGCACCACCATTCACCATAACTGTAATGCATGTTGTGTGCAATGCTCCCTCTAAGCTGTGAGAAACTTTGTGAGAAACAATGCGTGTATTATTTGAAATACATAACTTTTTTTTTTTTTTTTCAGAGGTGAGGTGGGATAAGGGAGGGATGGCCTGTGATGAATGACAGCTGCCACACCTAGGCCAAGCCTCCTCCACTGAGGCAGGCAGTGATGGCTGGTGTACTGCTGTGAGAGAGGAGGAGGATCCCTGGACAGATAGACCCACCCTATCCCCTCCCTTTCAATTCTGAGGCATTAGTGGGCAGGGCTTCTTGTTGTGATGGTTTTTCATGTAGGTTACCAAAGCAAGTCTTGGGCACATCAACGCACTGAAGTAAGCTAGCTGACATCATGAGACAGAGAGGCTGCGTGCTTGGCTAGATGCATGGAGAGTAACACTGTGCTACCTAGAAGTGTATTACTGTACATGCATTTAATGAAGTGGGCTGCATCACACCGAGCCACGGTTTTTGGGCATATCATTGTTTAAAACAGACCCCAAATCTTTTTGAGCCTGTGGGCAGTAGTGGGCACTGGGCACCTGGATTTTCAAAATAGGCAAGGCTCACCTTCTGGGCATGGAGAAGAGGCCACTGGCGGTGCAGGGGAGAGGTACTTGTGAATTTCCTGCATTGTGGGGAATTGGGGAGGGGACCTGCCCTCAGACCTGGGAGACTGAGCAGCCATTCTGTGGCTCACGCAAGCCCCTGTTTTTGCTTGCCCAGTGCCCGCCCTGTCTGGTGAGGCTATTTTCCTTCCTTAGTTGCTGCCACCACTCACTGGATTCACGCCCCCTTCCTAGAGAGACAGTGAGACCCCCTGGCTGATTCCCCAACCCAAGGAATTGGGTACCTCAATCTTTGGGCGCCCCCTGGAGTGTTGGCAACCCCAATGATTTGGGCCAGTTTGGGTTCCTCTGGCCTCCCTTTGCCTCTGGTAACATGCTGAGTGGGGAACTGCACACCCCTAGTGATTAGTACCCTGAGCAGGTCCTGCCTGGCCCCCTCAGTTCACATATGTTGCAGAGGTCCTCTGGTTTGACCTGAGTCCAGTTGGGTTCTGGCAATGACTGGCACAGTGGCACAGGTTGTGGGGGCCACTGTGCAGTGGTCCTCTGGTTGTCTAACCTAAGCATTTTCTTGACGTAAGCTGATAGGAGACAGAGGCTGCTTGCTTGGCTTAGTGCATGTTTTTTCACCTTGTGTGCTAAGTAGAGGTGACACTGCATGCATTATACGAGGTGCGCCACGTTCACCAAGCCATGGTTTTTGGGCAAATCATTAGGGATTGTGTGCAGGCCAGGGGGTTGGACTAGATGACCCTGAAGGTCCCTTCCAACTCTGTGATTCTACTAGCCGCAGAGAGACTCATTGGTTGACTTGCGAGGGCCGGTTGGAAGGAACAGGTTGCGGGGGCCACCCGTGCACTGATTCTGCTGATGGCCTAGTGGCAAATCCTTCCTCTCTTATGCTGCAGAGGTCCTCTGGATGTCTGACCTGAGTAGTTTTGGACGTAAGGAGACACAGCCTGGCTGCTTGCTTGGTCTCGATGCATGAGGCGAGCGCTTTGTGTACTAAGTAGAGCGGTCACTGCATGCATCGGACAAAGTAGGCATTAGGCAGCATTCACACACCAAGCCATGGTTTCTGTGCGAGTCGGGGTCCAAAACCTTTTTCAGCCTCTGGGCACCTTTGGAATTCCAAAGCAGGCTAGACTAGTCGTCATCTTCTGGGCATGGAGCAGGGGTCACTGCTCACTGCTGGGGGTGGAGGGGGAAGTATTTGTGAATTTCCAGCCTTGTGCATGGGCCGGGGTCAGACTAGATGACCCTGAAGGTCCCTTCCAACTCTATGATTCCACTAGCCGCAGAGAGACTCATTGGTTGCGAGGGCCGGTTGGCACAGGTTGTGGGGGCCACCGTGCACTGATTCTGCTGCTGGCCTAGCTGACAAATCCTTCACTGCAGAGGTCCTCTGGTTGTCTGACCTGTGTAGTTTTGGACGTAAGCTGACAGGAGAGGAGGAGACACAGGCTGCTTGCTTGGTCTGGGTGCATAAAGAGACCACTTTCTGTACTAAGTAGAGTGGGCACTTCATGCATCAGACAAAGTAGACACTAGCATTCACACACCAAGCTAAGCTGACAGGAGAGGAGACAGAGACCGCTTGCTAAGCTGGATGGCTGAGAAGAGCCACATTCTGTGCTAAAAAGATGTGATGTGACACTTCAGGCATCTGACAAAGTGGGCTGCGCCGGCATTCACACAAGCCACGGTTTCTGTGCGAATCATGGAGGGGGAAGCATTTGTGAATTTCCAGCCTTGTGCATGGGCCGGGGGGTGGACTAGATGGCCCTGGAGGTCCCTTCCAACTGATTCTATGAATCTGGCTGCAGAGATGTCAAACTGTAGTCTGGAATCTGGATCATCAGACATGTTGGGCTGAATTCCACACACAGGTCCTCCTGCCCTCTTTACTCAGTTTATGCTGCAGTGCAGTACAATCTTTGAACTGAGTTCTGTTGGGTTTGGGGGTGCTGGCACAGTGGCACAGGTTGTGTGTCAGGGGGGCAGATTGTCGAGGTAAGGTGGAAGTGGCAGGCACGAAGGGGGCCAGGAGAGAGTGCGACGAGTATCCAATAAATACTGGAGGCTTTGGCTATGTGCAAAATATATACATTTATTTACCACAGCCATCATCAAACAGAGTGTCAACTGTCTGTCAAAGTGCTCTGCTGCAATCATACATAAGAGAAGAGGGAACTGTACATCATCACTCACTGTACATTTATACAAACACTAGCCAACCAGGCTGCAGTGCTGAGTCACATCAGGCAGTGGCAAGACTGCCCCAGCTGACAGCTACATGTCACTATCAAACACATCTAGACAGACTTATATGAACATGTGGATCTTAACACAGATTGCTCTGGTTCTGCTGGCCTGGAAACGTGCTGCTCCCTCAGTAGTAATGTAATGTGTGTGTTGCAGTGTGCAGAGATTCTCTGGTTTGAACTCAGTCCAGTTGGATTGGCACTGACTGGCACAGTGGCACAGGGGGTGTGTGTGGGGGGCAGACTGCTGCACTGGTTATTCTGCTGCTGCTGGCCTGGCTGGCAAAAGCCAGCAGCAATCCATTCCTCCAATGTGGCAGGGGATTCTCTCTGGTCTGGATTGGAACTGGGTTCTGTTCTGTTGGGGTGTGGGCACTGACTGGCACAGTGGCACAGGTTGTTGTGTGTCAGGGGTCAGATTGCTCTGGTTCTGCTGGCCTGGAAACGTGCTGCTCCCTCAGTAGTAATGTAATGTGTGTGTTGCAGTGTGCAGAGATTCTCTGGTTTGAACTCAGTCCAGTTGGATTGGCACTGACTGGCACAGTGGCACAGGGTGTGTGTGTGAGGGGGGGCAGACTGCTGCACTGGTTATTCTGCTGCTGCTGGCCTGGCTGGCAAAAGCCAGCAGCAATCCATTCCTCCAATGTGGCAGGGGATTCTCTCTGGTCTGGATTGGAACTGGGTTCTGTTGGGGTGTGGGCACTGACTGGCACAGTGGCACAGGTTGTTGTGTGTCAGGGGTCAGATTGCTCTGGTTCTGCTGGCCTGGAAACGTGCTGCTCCCTCAGTAGTAATGTAATGTGTGTGTTGCAGTGTGCAGAGATTCTCTGGTTTGAACTCAGTCCAGTTGGATTGGCACTGACTGGCACAGTGGCACTGGTTCTAGGGGGCACATTGCACATGGTCTGCTGCTGGCTTGGCAAACATGCCCCCTCACACCACCACCACACCTCTCAGGTTTTTTTACAGGGAGAATCTGCTTGCCTGATAAATTCCCATAGGAAACAATGGAGAACTGGGGGCACCCTCTTTGGATGCCCCTGGAATTGGACCCCCTGGTCCAATCTTTTCAAAACTTGGGGGTCTTTTGGGGAGAGGCTCCAGCAGCTACAGTCCAAATTTGGAGTCTCTACCTCAAACCCCCCCCTCCAGCCCCCTGCAAACTTTCCAGAAAATTTTGCCATTGAAGTCAATGGCCCCATTGGATATAATGGACCCGAAAAATTCGGGAATCCCGAAAATTTTCGGGTTTCAATGCTTTACCGATATAGGTATTCGGGTTTTTTCGGGAATACCGAAAAAATTCGGGTCCAATATACCCGAATCCGAATTTTACCGAATTTTTTTTTTTGCACACCCCTACGCGAAAATGGATAATTTGCAAAAGCAGATTAATCAAATGGATAGAAGGACCTCAACAACGGAAAAGACTTTTAAAAAAATGGAAAAACAGACTGAGAATATTAATAAAAGAGCGGATGAAGCAGAAAAGGAGAGACTCTCCAATAAAAATCAACTAATACAGCTACAGCTGGAAAGATCTATGCACATTCTACGATTCCAAGGGGTTCCAGGAAAAAGAACGAGGATTTGAAGAACATTTTGTCAGAGACTTTGGCTCCACTAATGGATTACAAACAGGAAGACTTACTGAAGGAGATGGACTGGGCCTACAGGGCTTATCCAGATTTCATCAAAAAGAATAAACTCCCTGGAGAAATATGTTTGAAATTCACAAGAAGATCTACCAGAGATCGAGTACTAAAAGCCACGCAGGGGAACCCTCTAAAAATTAAGAATGAAGAAATAAGGATATTGAAGGATATCCCCTTCGAAGTTAGAAAGGGGAGGAAACTCTACAAGGAGCTTACTCTCTCTCTACAGAAGAAGGGGGTCCCGTACAGATGGCTGTTTCCTGAAGGACTGAGTTTTAAATACGGAGACAGAAAATACAATATTGACTCTGTTCCTAAAGCTAAAAAATTTGTGGAGCAACACTTGAATCCAAAGCAGCACAACAAAGACAACAAAGACAAGAAACCGAGAGAAGCTGAGGAGGAAGAAGAGGAAGAAGAGGAATCCTACTCACAGGATTCAGAAAGCAGTAGTCCAATACTTTTTAGTTCTTCAGGCACATCGGAATCAGAGAAAGGAGCAGCCGCTCTCAAACCCCGAGGAAAGAAGAAATACAAGAAGAAGAGACCCTAAGACCAAGATAATCGTGGAAGATGCAGTTTTTGATTAAATAAGCGGATTTTACAATTTTTTTTTACTTTTATAATTTTTTGTTAACTTTTTTATAAGGCTCTGTAACACCAGGTGACAAATGATACAGATGTAACCAGATCGTGTCACCTTGTTAGTCTTCCCTTCCCTGTGTCCAGTAGAGGTTTGTTTTTTTTCTTCTTTTTTTTCTCTTAGAAGTAGGGCTTAGTTTCCTTCCCCCATCCTGGTAGTGTTTTTTTGTGTATTAGTTTTCCCTACCCATGTCCCATAAACTTTTAGAGGTAGAGATTAGCAACCTTTCCCCATATCCGGTAGTAAAGCAAAATCAATAAAATCCCCTTCGGGGGGGCATAAAAAAAAAAAAGTAAATTTCAATACCCTCCAGCATCCACTCAATAAGGGTGGCTTAGCCTACCTTGACTTATAAAAATACCATGAGGTATCAATCTTATCCTTTTTACCTGAAGTTTATAATCATACATATCAGACAGGTTGGAAATTAGAAGAAAGCTTCATTTGTCCTAAAAATGTTCATAGTATACTTTGGTGTAAGTCCGGGGAGTGGCCAAAAGATATTATGCACCGCAACTTCTTGGTTTCCTTGCTCAAAACTTGGGATAAACATCAGAATCTCCTTGCTCCTCATCCCTCTATCATCTCAAGCTTTTTAGACCACCCCTTGTTTCCTCCCGGCAATGGTAACCTTTTTCTTGGTGTGGAGAAGGCCGGTTCTTACTACATTCATGGATATGTCACATGATGATATATTGTTTGAAAAATTGAAACTGGAAATAAATCCATGCACCCTACCCCATGGTTTGAATATATTCAATTGAAACATCTAAGAGATTCTTCAGATATATGAAACAAACTCAAAAGGCCACTTACTGAATTTGAACGTTTGATGTTTAACTACTTGCCTGGTCAGAAAGAACTTCTTTCAAAGACATATACCTTGGTAATGCAACTCACTAGTGGGAAGGCTCTAAGATATCAATTGGCATAAAATAGGAGTGTAACATCTATATTAATGATTCCCAATGGGAAAAAATATGGAAATCTCCTACATATAGATCCAAATCTCTTAGAATACAATCACTTGTGTACAAAGTAATGACACGTTGGTACACCACCCCTTTGTGGTTACTTAGGATAAACGCATTTCCCTTAAGTGTTGGAAAGGTTGTGGAGAGATAGAGTCGACAATAGATTGTTGGCGGACACGTCCTTTGGTTGCACAATTCTGGGGGAAAGTTTTATGACAAATTGAGTTACTAATACTCACTGGTTATTGGATTCCTAATAAGCCTGAACTGATCTTTCTTGATCTATGGGACACTTTGGTAATTCCAAAAAACTGACAGGAACATAATGATACTACTTATAATGGCCAAATGGTTAATAGCTTTGTATTGGAAAAAGTCCACCTTGCCAAAGATTGAAGATTGGTTTTTCATCATTTGGAAATATTTCTGATGGACAAAATTGTCCACTTAATATCTCTTTCAGACCCACACTTAGGTTTTTCCAACATGCTGAATAAAAGGTTCCCTTTCCTAGAATATACTGCAGATAACACTGTCTCCCAAAGATATTTCGCCAATTCATTATGTTGCGATATGTTGACAACTCTGTAACCTATTGTGTTTATTATTTTCAGGGGTCTTTTGTGGGGGGAGCGCACCGGAGTGCAGCTCCGGGAGCTCAGGAGCCAAGCCCCGCCGCCAGCCGGCATCCCGGGGAGTCTTTCAGGCAGCCGAATGTCAATTTCAGCTCCATTATATCCTATGGGCCATTGAAGTCAATGGTGAAAATATAGGGCATACTCTGGGGGCTGGAGGAGGGTTTTGAGGAGAGGCTCCAAACTCACAGGGTAGCTGTTGGAGCCTCTCCCCAAGATACCCACCAAGTTTCAAGAACATTGGATCAGGGGGTCCAATTCTATGGGCCCCCAAACAGGTTGCCCCTATTCCCTCCATTGTTCTCTATAGTGGGAAAAAATGCTAACGTTTTTCCCATCATAGAGAACAATGGAGGGAATAGGGGCAACCTGTTTGGGGGGCCATAGAATTAGACCCCCCTGGCCCAATGTTCTTGAAACTTGGTGGGTATCTTGGGGAGAGGCTCCATCAGCTACCCTGTGAGTTTGGAGCCTCTCCCTCAAACCCCCTCCCCTCCAGCCCCCAGAATATACCCTATGTTTTCACCATTGACCTCAATGGCCCATAGAATATAATGGGGCCGAATTGCCGCCTAATTTCTTTCATTCCCTCCTTTCCTTCTGTCTTTTTCCTCTTTCCCTCCTTCTTCCCCTCTTTCTTTCTTTCTTTCCCATCTTCTTCTCTTCTCTTTTTTCCTCCTTTCCGTGTTTCCCACCTTCTTCTCTTCTCTTTTTTCCTCCTTTCCCTGTTTGCCTCCTTCTTCCCTCTCCTTTCCTTCTCTTTCTTTCCCTCTTTCCTTTTCTCTACTCTCTCTCTTTCCCTCTTTCCTCCTTCTGTGGCCCAACTCTCATGAGAAGGAGTTTAAACTTTAAACCCCTTCTCTCTTAGCTCCCCCACCAGACCAGCTGGGGAAGGGAAGGGAGGCTTTTGAAGATGCCTCCCCCCTTTTGCTTCCCCTTCTGACATCATTTCCAGTGGCATATGCTAATAGCCTAATAGCTCATTAGCATACCATATGCTAATGAGCTCCTGCAGCTGTTTTTCTGATTATTTTACATTGCAATGCAATGCTTCTTTTATATGGTTAGTTTGTTGGTTAAAAGCTTTCCTTTTCTAGATACTTAGTTATATTTGTATCTGTTTGTATTACTTTGAAATTAAATCTAACTTATATATGTTAGAGTGATTTATGTTCTTGTATCTTTTGGAAAGTTTAATAAAAGATATTTAAAATTAAAAAAAAATGTTTCTTCTATGTGGGTTCTTCCATCCTATTGGCAACTGAAACTGAACCTTCTTCCATACTCTGAGTGTTCAACAAGTTTCTCCCCATGCAGGTTATCACGATGTTGTTCAAGATTGTCACTCAGCCTTAACCTCTTTCCTCAGAGCATTCAAAAGGCTTTTCCCTGTGTGAGTTCTTTCATGAAGACTACCATTTTTACTGAATCTCCTTCCACACTCTGAGCATTCAAAAAGATTCCCGCCTATGTGGATTCTTTGATGCTGCTGAAGATGGCCACTCTATCTTTTTTAAATATTTTTTATTTTTAAAGACGAACAAAACATAAAATGAGGGCATCTAATATTTGTACATTATCTTGATGACACAATTCATACCTAGTTATATCTTATATCTGTTCCACCTTGTATCATTATAAAAGTCTCTTCCAGATATAGAAGATACGTATCTTTTTTTTTTTTACAGTTTTCTGGTACAATATTCATTAAAAATCATTCTGGTTCAAAAGGAACAGTATTTTTAACATTTTTTGTAAAATTTCATGAATCCCACACCAGCACTGTTTTGCTCTATCACATAAACACAACATATGAAAAAAGGACTCAACCTTATTTTCACATTTCCAAAATACATTTGATGAGTTAGGATAACACTTTGCTAATTGCTCTGGAGTGATATACCATCTACAAAACATTTGATGAGTTAGGATAACACTTTGCCAATTTGTGGCCTGTTCACGGGGAGGGTGGGTAACATGTAAATAATGATGATGATGATGATGATGATGATAATTGCTCTGGAGTGATATACCATCTACAAAATATTTTATACATATTTTCTTTATATGAAATCCCTTTAGTAATCTTTATATTTCGTTTCCAGACCTGAGACCATTTACCTAGTTCAATATTTTGGCCCAAATGTTGGACCCATTTTACCATAACATTTTTATCGAGTCTTAATCTCTAACAGTATTACATACAATTTCTTAATCAATTTCTCTTCAGAGTACATCAATATCTTATCTATTCCCATTATTCTTCCATAAAAATCTGTAGGCTTTAGTATCTCTTGATTCCAGTTCGACTTTTTCCCACCATGTCAGCATTTCTATTGACTTTAATTTATTCTTATTATCTAGTAAATCTTCATATCAGAGCAACGCATCTCTTTGAAATAAATTAGGATTTGTAAATCATTCTAATGGTGCCATCCATTTCGCTATTTTGGTATAAAGGCTGGTTTTAATTTCTTCCCAAACCTTTAATAGAACAAATCTGAGAAGACGTTGTTTAAAGTATCTTTGTGCATTTCCCTTCCCATGCCATAGAAAAGCATGTCAACCTAACAATAAGTCCTGTCCTTCTAGTTTCAGTAGTCTTGTATTTTCCAGAGTAATCCATTCTCAGAGCTGCTGCTCTGTAGTACAAAAGCCAATCTGATCCACAAAATCCAGCTCTCTTCTTAGCATCTTATAATGCCTTGAGTTTGATTCTTGGTTTCTTATTCTGCCAAATAAATTGTGCCATCAGTTTATCAAGTTCTTTGAAATAATTCTGGTTTTGTAAAATAGGAATTGTTTTTAATAAAATATCTTTCCACACTCTGAGAATTTAAAAGCTTTCTCCCATGTGGGTTCTTTGGTGCAGGTGAAGATGGCCACTCTGACTGAATTCCTTTCCACACTGTGAGCATTCAAAGAGTTTCTCCCATGTGGCGTCTCTGATGGTGTTGAAGATTGCCACTCCAACTCACATCTCTTTCCACACTGAGCATTTCTCCCCTGTGTGGGTTGTTTGGTGCAGTCAAAGAGTGTGACTGTGACTGAATCTCTTTCCAGACTCTGAGCATTCAACAGGTCACTCCTGTGTGGGTTCTTTGATGGACCTGAAGTTTGCCACTGTCACTGAATCTCTTTCCACACTCTGAGCATTCAAAAGGTTTCTCCCCTGTGTGGGTTCTTTGGTGCAGTTGGAGATGGCCATTCTGTCTGAATCTCTTTCCACACTCTGAGCATTCAAAAGGTTTCTCCCCTGTGTGGGTTCTTTGGTGCAGTTGCAGATGGCCATTCTGACTGAATCTCTTTCCACATTCTGAGCATTCAAAAGGTTTCTCCCCTGTGTGGGTTCTTTGATGGATATGAAGTTTGCCACTGTCACTGAATCTTTTCCCACACTCTGAGCATTCAAAAGGTTTCTCCCCTGTATGGGTTCTTTGGTGCAGTCGAAGAGGACGACTGTGACTGAATCTCTTTCCACATTCTGAGCATTCAAAAGGTTTCTCTCCTGTGTGAGTTCTTTGATGGACCTGAAGTTGGCCACTGTCACTGAATCTCTTTCCACACTCTGAGCATTCAAAAGGTTTCTCCCCTGTATGGGTTCTTTGGTGCAGTTGGAGATAGCGATTCTGACTGAATCTCTTTCCACATTCTGAGCATTCAAAAGGTTTCTCCCCTGTGTGGGTTCTTTGATGGACCTGAAGTCTGCTACTCTGACTGAATCTTCTCCCACACTCTGAGCATTCAAAAGGTTTCTCTCCTGTGTGGGTTCTTTGGTGCAGTTGGAGGTGGCCATTCTGACTGAATCTCTTTCCACACTCTGAACATTGAAAAGGTTTCTCCCCTGTGTGGGTTCTTTGGTGCAGTTGGAGATTGCTATTCCGACTGAATCTCTTTCCACACTCTGAGCATTCAAAAAGTTTCTCCCCTGTGTGGGTTCTTTGATGCTGCTGAAGATGGCCACTGTGACTGAATCTCTTTCCACACTCTGAGCATTCAAAAGGTTTCTCCCCTGTGTGGGTTCTTTGATGCTGCTGAAGATGGCCACTGTGACTGAATCTCTTTCCACACTCTGAGCATTCAAAAGGTTTCTCCCCTGTGTGAGTTCTTTGATGGACCTGAAGTTTGCCACTGTCACTGAATCTCTTTCCACACTCTGAGCATTCAAAAGGTTTCTCCCCTGTGTGGGTTCTCTGATGCTGCTGCAGATGGCCACTGTGACTGAATCTCTTTCCACACTCTATGCATTCAAAAGGTTTCTCCCCTGTGTGGGTTCTTTGATGGACCTGAAGTCTGCTGCTGCCACTGAATCTTTTACCACACTCTGAGCATTCAAAAGGTTTCTCTCCTGTGTGGGTTCTTTGGTGCAGTCGAAGACTGTGACTGTGACGGAATCTCTTTCCACACTCTGAGCATTCAAAAGGTTTCTCCCCTGTGTGGGTTCTTTGGTGCAGTTGGAGATGGCAATTATGACTGAATCTCTTTCCACACTCTGAGCATTCAAAGGTTTCTTCCCTGTGTGGGTTCTTTGATGGAATTGAAGTTTGCCATTCTGACTGAATCTCTTTCCACACTCTATGCATTCAAAAGGTTTCTCCCCTGTGTGGGTTCTTTGATGCTGCTGAAGATGGCCACTGTGACTGAATCTCTTTCCACACTCTATGCATTCAAAAGGTTTCTCCCCTGTGTGGGTTCTTTGATGGACCTGAAGTCTGCTGGTCCCACTGAATCTTTTCCCACACTCTGAGCATTCAAAAGGTTTCTCTCCTGTGTGGGTTCTTTGGTGCAGTCGAAGACTGTGACTGTGATGGAATCTCTTTCCACACTCTGAGCATTCAAAAGGTTTCTCCCCTGTGTGGGTTCTTTGATGGAGGTGAAGATTGCCACTGCGACAGAATCTTTTTCCACACTCTGAACATTTAAAAGGTTTCTCCCTTGTGTGGGTTCTTTTGTGCAGTCGAAGAGTGCGACTCTGACCGAATCTCTTTCCACACTCCGAGCATTCAAAAGGTTTCTCCCCTGTGTGGGTTCTTTGATGCTGCTGAAGATGGCCATTCTGATTGAATCTCTTTCCACACTCTGAGCATTCAAAAGGTTTCTCCCCTGTATGGGTTCTTTGATGCTGCTGAAGATGGCCACTTTGATTGAATCTCTTTCCACACTTTGAGCATTCAAAAGGTTTCTCCCTGTGTGCGTTCTCTGATGTTCTTGTAGATTTCCCCTCACACTGAATCTCTTTCCACACTCTGGACATTCAAAAGGTTTCTCCCCGTGTGGGTTCTTTGGTGCAGTTGCAGATGGCCACTCTGACTGAATCTCTTTCCACACTCTGAGCATTCAAAAGGTTTCTCCCCTGTGTGGGTTCTTTGATGGACCTGAAGTTTGCCACTGTCACTGAATCTCTTTCCACACTCTGAGCATTCAAAAGGTTTCTCCCCTGTGTGGGTTCTTTGATGGAGCTGAAGTTTGCCACTCTGACTGAATGTCTTTCCACACTCTGAGCATTCAAAAGATTTCTCCCTTCTGTGTATTCTTTGCTGCACAAGAAGCTGTGATCTATTTCTAAAGTACTTTTCATACTGAATGGATTCACTTGCCTTCGTTGTCCTGTGCTTTGGAAAATGTACATTATGCTTTCTTCCATCTCGCTTTTCAACCATATGGCTGCCTTGATTCCGGACTTTTTCTTTTCAAGTCTACCTTTTTAACTCTATCTGGCAGTTGCTGATGAAGTTCCTCACCCTCCTCATTTCTCTGATCATCCTTTGCTGGAATAAATACAGAGATCTTGTTAGCACCTGAGTGGACTGATCAGGTCCAAAGGCATCTATGTGAATGAGTAGGAAAGGACTGATGGCTCTTTGGCCTCATCCAGCTCGGCTGATCTTTACTACCCCTCCACCTTTCCCCAGAATATCTAGTTTTTAATGATAACTCACCCCTCTCAAGAGGCACAGCTGAGCTTTTCCCCAGAAGGAATTTCTGAGCCTCCAGGTTTCATGCCCTAGAAAGCCTTCCTCCCTGCTTACCCAGTGGGCTGTATGATTGTACCAAACCAAATGTTGCTCAGAAGTGAATCAGAAATCCCATTACAATTCTTTGCCAGTTCCCTTGACATAATCATGAAGACATGGTTCCCTTGCCATAACCACTCTCATCCAGCACATTTGGGAAATTAATATGCTCTTGGGAACCTCTGAAGGAACTCTCCAGCCTCTTTTTGTCTCCCTTTTACTTCTGGCATCTTTCACAGAGAGAGGGAGGGAGGGAGGGAAGGAACATTCTTAGATGTGAAAGGAAAGAAATTCAAGAGTAAAAATTCTTCTAGAAGTATGGAACCGTGGCCAAGATCAAAGCCCACAATCCCAACCAGTATAAGAGGAATGAATCTGTGTGGCAAAGCACCCTAATTCCTCCAAGAGTTAATGTGATTATTCAGCGGCCTGGTCCGACTTGCAGGTGTTTGTAATTTGTGATTTGACTCTCCCTGCAGTGAATATCCATATCTTTTTCATAACCAGACTCCAGAATGTGGTCAATGGTCAATCATGATAACCTGTATCCAGTTATGTAACCAGGAGGGAAGGGGATTAGGAGGTTGCTGACAGCCTGTGGAAAATTCCATTAAGAAGGACCCTAGATTGGGTCATCAGGACCACTTCACCCTAGAGAGGCAGAAAATATAATATGGGTATAGACCAGAGGGAAGCCAGCCTAACCTTATGCTCATGTCATGAGATTTTCTTGCTTCATCGCAATGAATAGTTTTATGTAGAGTAACTTAGGGTACAGCTGGAATACTTATGCTATGATAAGAGTTGCCATCTGAACCCAAGCATTTAATGTATTAGATAGAACAGTTAGCTTTTCTTGTTTCTCTGTTGCTGAGCTAACAAAAACTGTGCTGTGTATTGATATCTTATTTTTAAATCCTTAATAAAACCTTTGAATATATATTTTTAACACATCTGCTTTACTTGTGTGCACTCTCCTCATGATCCCACTGAACTGGGTGATGCTGAGGTACAAAGACTACTGATCCGGGGACCTAGACTTGGGTTCTTGACAGGATCATTTCCAGATCACAGGCAGGGCGGATGTTTGTAATCCCATCCAGTGGGAATGGTGTGTGGTAAAAGCTGGCAACAGAGAAATGAGGATCTGGCACTCTGACAGGGTCTTTCTGAAGGCCTCTCATCTCCTTTGCCTAAGGCCAGGACACACTTCTCTGGCTTGGGTGACGCTCACAACACTGGCCTCAGTTGCCCTTGTGCAGGCACACCCACACATGAAAACACCCTTATACTGAACCAGACACTTGGTCCGTCAAAGTCAGTGTTATCTACTCAGTTCGGCAATGGCTCTCCAGGGTCTCAGGCAGAGATCTTTCACACCACCTCCTACCTGATAGTTTTTAAGTGGAGATGCTGGGGATTGAACCTGGGACCTCCTGCATGCCAAGCAGATGTTCAGCCACTGAACCACAGCCCATCCTCAAGTATTGGGACATCCTTGATTCATGCCTCATTCCCAATGGCAGCAATTCACACCTCTGGCGCCTATGAAAGTCCCTTACCCAGAAAGGCCACATTCCCATAGTTCTCCAGCATGACTTCCCTGTGCAGAGCTTTTTGTCCTGAATCCAGCAGGGCCCATTCTGCCTCAGTGAAATAGACGGACACCTCTTCAAAGGAAAAGGGACACTGAAAGAAAAAGCAGAGTCCCTCATCAGAGATCACGCCAGGCAGAGATTGGTCATTGCAAGGGAGAAGTCTGGGAAGGTACAGGATGTAAGGCTTGGGTAAAGGGAACGGCATGGACACCTTGTAGAAACCGCAGGAGCAACGCCCGCCCCCCCGAGAACGTAGGAGAGACTCAGGCTGCCCCCTGCTCATCTCTCCTACCTGGACTGGATGTGCAGCAGCCGTTTCCACACCTCTGAAAAGACAGTGGCGCAACAGCAACTCTTCACTGCCTGTTACTGAGACAAAGGAGGAAGGAAGGATGTTTGCTTGTTTCTTCCCTGCTTCACACACCCCTTCCCAGGGTTGTGAAACCTTGGCCTCTGTACACTCAAGATCTCCTACCTGATACTTTTAAAGTGGAGATGCTGGGGATTGAATCTGAGACCTTCTGCATGCCAAGCAGAAGTTCTGCCAGTGAGCCACAGCCCATCCTCAAGTATCGGGACATACTTGATTCATTCCTCATTCCCAATGGCAGCAATCCACCCCTTTGGCACCTATGAAGGTCCCTTACCCAGAAAGGCCACATTCCCATAATTCTCCAGCATGACTTCCCTGTGCAGAGCTCTTTGTCCCGGATCCAGCAGGGCCCACTCTGCCTCAGTGAAATAGACGGACACCTCCTCAAAGGAAAAGGGACACTGAAAGAAAAACAGAGTCCCTCGTCGGAGATAACGCCAGGCAGAGATTGCACACTGGAAGGGAGAGGTCTGGGAAGGTACAGGATGTAAGGCCTGGGATGGGTAAAGGGAACAGCATTCAGAGGATCTCTTGCCTGGACACCTTGTAGGGAACTGCAGGAGCTAAAGCCCCTGTGAGAAAGGAGGAGGGACACGGCCTGCCCCCTGCACATCTCTCCTACCTGGACTGGAGGTGCAGCAGCCATTCCCGCACCTCTGAAAAGACGACGGCTCAACAGCATCTCTTCACTGCCTGTTACTGAGAGAAAGGAGGAAGGAAGGATGTTTCTTGTTTCTTCCCTGTTTTACCCCCACCCCTTCCCAGGGTTGTGAAACCTTGACCTCTGTACACTCAACAGATTTTTAAACACCTTTTACTGAATTCTGGGAGAGGCAGAAGAGAAACACCAGGTTCCTATGAGCCCTAGGGATTATAAACACTGCCAACATCTTTCAGACTTCTGTGAGACCTGTGTCTGGCCTGCGGGGAGGGGAAAAGGGGGTGGTGGAAATGACATTGCGTGACATGTCACTGTCACCTTTGGCCCAGACATGACTTGAGCACATATAGACACTTGAGGGTAATATGAATCAATTTTCAGGGCATTCTAACTTCACAGCCATGTTTTCAGCAAGATGCAACATCAGCATGACACCACATCTGCTCAAAGGACCGTCCCAAAGCCCCTCTCGAAAGTTCCTGGGGGTGCCACGCCCATACATAGCCTGCCATCCCTCCTCCAGCATCCTGTTTCCCGCCAGATGCCCCCTTCCCCATGGGCAGAAAAGCCAAACTTCCCCATGTTTATTGGCCCCTTGGAACTGGTTTTCAGGGCTCTGCTGCCTGAGAAGTTAGAGGCTCCCTTGATTCACCAGGCTTAGCAGCTCTTCTGAGTTTTGCCTACCTTTTCTCTTTTCAGCCATGTTGTGTTCCTCTTATGGAAGGAAGGTGAGGTGTGAATATTTAAATTAACGGAAGGAATTACCCTCCATGAATTTGTCTAATCTCCTTTGAGAGGAGTCACAATTAGTGGGCACTGAGTGCTGCAAATTAACTCCGTGTTCTATGAAATAGCATTTCAATCTTTTCCTGACCTGAACTCCCTACCCATCAAACTCACTGGGGTGCCCCAAGCACATCCAGGCACAAAGAGACCTTACCACAGGAGACAGCATCTTGGGCACCCTCATGGCCCTGCGCCCTCTTCCCTTGCTCCAGGGAAGCTTCTTCTGTCTCAGGGAATGCAACTTCTGTCTTCGCTGATGGTGCCCACATCTGAAACAGCAGCGAGGGAGAGGAGTAAGAGATGGAAGGGAAAAGAGACCTGCCCCACTCCTAGACTGCATCCTTCTGTCAGCAGACCTGGTGACTTATCTGGAGGGATAAAAAATCTCTAGCAGAAGAGGCTGAAGGAGGCTGTGAAATCTCCCATTTGGATAATTAACACTTGGACAGATGTCTGGCAGGGAACCTTTAGAATACGACCAGATAGTGTTGCTTGAATTGGACATATCTGGAGGGAATCCCCTCACCTGCTCTTCCTGCCTCTTCTCCTCTGCCTGACTCAGGAGGAAACCTTCGGCCAGGGCCACCGCCTGGGAACTGGTCTCCGGCCTGCATCCTCTGACCCAGCACTGCATTTCCTGGGGCAGGATAGTCAGGAACTGCTCCAGCAGCACCAGGTCCACAATCTGCATCTTGGTGCGCCTCTCTGGCTTCAGCCAGTCGCTGCAAAGTCTATGGAGCTGGCTGCAAACCTCTCGGGGCCCATCGGCCTCATGGTAGCGGAATTGCCGGAAGTGTCGGCAATGTATATCTGAGATCGCAGTGAGTTGATAATGGATCTGTGGCACCAGGCTTTCCCAGAATTCAACACCACACCCAACTTGGGTGGGATGGGGGCCTTTCCTTGCTGTCTCGCCAGTTCCAGGTCCGTCTGGGTTCTGCTCTTCCATCTCTTTCCCCTTCTCTTGGATCAACTCTGACTGTGTAAAGAAGCCTTTAGTCTTTTGGCTATGAAGAGAGGGTTCTCTCTGAAAGAAGGAGAGACACAGTCAGTCACATGAAAATAAAAGAGAATTAAGATACAGCACAAACCTTCATATGCTCAGGAGATACATGAGAATTGCCCTGGTGGACCAGAACAAAAGGGCTTCTTGTGGTTTGTAGACCAGGTTTAATGTTATTTTTCTACATTACATTTGTACGTTCTACTTTACAAACCTCTATGGTTCTTTGGGACAGTTAAGTGTTTCTGTTTGGCTCTTTAAGGATGTTAACAAGCTTAGTCTCTGATTATATTGGCTCAGTCTGTCCTAGGGGCTAATTTTTAAGGTAAACACTGGTATCCCTTTTACCATTATATGCATCTCATTGACAGGCCTCAACTGTTAAGCAAGAACTCTATCTGAGCACCCAGCTGATGGGAAGGGGTAGGAATGTGTCTGTGTGAAGAACAAGCAGCTGAGATCAAGAAAGGAAGACAGGATGAAATTCAGCTCAAGAATGTTCAGGCTGGTTTGGATGGTGGAGTCCATGGCACTGTACCTGTCTGAGGTTCCACCCCTCCTCAAACACCACCCTCTCCAGGCAACACCTCTCAAACCTCCAGAAATTTCCCAACCTGGAGTTGGCAACCCTATTTCCTTCCCTGCCAAATCATCAACCTACCTTTATTTCCCCTTCACTCTTCAGCTTTCGATCTCCTCCCCTCACCTTCAGCCTCTACTGTGCTCGGAAGCCCTGACTGCTATGTCACACTGGCTGTCATAGGGAGGCCATCTCAGCAGAGTATAAGGACACGGAGTCCACCATTTTCTCCAGGGGAACTGATCTCTGCCATCCGGAGAGCAGTTGTAATTCTGAGTGATCTCCAGCCCTCACCTGGAGATTGGCAGCAATGGTTCCCCAGGAGGAAAAGTAGTCTTTCTCTGCAATGGGGACCAACGCAGCTTACATCATTCTCCTCTTTCCCTTTTGACTTGCACAACAACCCTGTGAGGTAGGTTAGGCTGAAAGTCGGTGACTGGTCCAAAATCACCCACTCAGCAAGAACCTGGGTCTAGCAGAGCCTCCTCTGAAGCCCTGACTGTTACGCCTAGGGTAGTCAACCTCCAGGTGGAACCTGAAGATCACCAGGTAACACAACTGAACTCCAGACAACAGATCTCCCCCCCCCCCAAGAAAATAACTGATTTGGGGGATGGTCTGTATGGCATTCTGTTCAGCTGAGGCCTCTCCTCTCCCACACCCTGGCTTCTGTATAAGCTACCATAAAATCTCCAGGAATTTCCCTACCTGGAGCTGGCGACACTGGATCAGGACTGGCCCCAATGAGTTTTCTCCTAAAGGCCAAAATAGGTGTGGAAGGGGCCTTTTACTGACAGAACCCAGACTGGTTATCTACCAACGGGCACTGAAGGGAAAATAGGGTAGCCAGCTCTGAGTAGGGAAATACCTGAAGTTTTTGGGGGGCGGATCCTGTGGAGGGCAGCGTTGGGGGCGGGTGGAAGGACTCAGCAGGGTATAATGCCATAGGGTCTACCCTCCAAAGCAGCCATTTTCTCCAGGAGAACTGATCTCTGTTGTCTGGTATCACTTGGTATCACAAGTGAACTCCAGACAACAGATCTCTCTCCCCCGGAGAAAATAATTGCTTTAGAGGGTGGCCTCTACGGATAAGGCCTTTAGGATAAGGGAAGATATTGTTGCTTGAACTGGATACATCTGGAGGAAATCCCCTCACCTGTTCTGCCTGCCTCTTCTCCTCTGCCTGACTCAGGAGAAAATGTTTGGCCAGGGCCAGTACCTGGAAACTGGCCTCCGGCCCACATCCTCTGACCCAGCACTGCATTTCCTGGGGCAGGATAGTCAGGAACTGCTCCAGCATCACCAGGTCCACAATCTGCTTCTTGGTGTGCCTCTCTGGCTTCAGCCAGTTGCTGCAAAGTCTATGGAGCTGGCTGCAAACCTCTCGGGGCCCATTGGCCTCATAGTAGCGGAATTGCCGGAAGCATCGACAATGTATATCTGAGATTGCAGTCAGTTGATAATGGATCTCTGGCACCAGTTTCAGGTCCTCGCCAGTTCCAGGTCCTTCTGGGTCCTGCTCCTCCATCACCTTCCCCTTCTCTTGGGTCACCTCTGACTGTGTAAAGATGCCTTTAGTCCCTTGGCTATGAAGAGAGGCTTCTCTGAAAGAAGGGAGAGCCACAGACAGTGACATGAAAATAAGAGAATAGAGATACACCACTGAACATCACAAACCTTCATATGCTCAGGAGACACACGAGCATTGCCCTGGTCGATCAGAACAAAAGGGCTTCTTGTGGTTTGTAGGCCAGGGTTAATGTTATTTTCCTACATTATAAAACAAGTTGAGATATGCCTCCATGGTTCTTTAGGACAGTTAAGTGTCTCTGTTTGGCTCTTTAAGGATGAGAATGAGCTTAGCTTCTCATTAAATTGGCTCAGCCTGTCCTAGGGGCTAATTTTTAAGGTAAACACTGGTCTCCCCTTTACCATTGTATGCATCTCTTTGACGGGCCTGAAGTGGTAGGCAAGAACTCTGTCTGAGCACCCAGCAGAGGAGAAGGGGTAGGAATGTGTCTCTATGAAGAACAAGCAGCTGAGATCAGGAGAGAAAGGAAGACAGGATGAAATTCGGTTCAAGGATGTTGAGGTGCAGAAACAGTCCCTCCGGGCATCTGATGTGTGGGGTAGTGGACCAGCTACTGTTTGGGAATTCCTCTGCCTTCCAAATTTGCTCAGCTCCGCCAGCGTATTTGTCATTAAATGTTATTGTATTTATTAAAATGTTGTAACCTGCCTTGAGCCCGTTTACGGGATGGGCAGGATATAAATGCGGGAAAAAACAATAAAGCTAATAGTACCAAGGCAGCAGAAGGCTCCAGGGCTTTCTTCTTCTGAGGGGAACCAACCCAAGTAAACAGGATCCCTTGGAACTTCTTTCCCTTTGAAGAAGCAGGACGGAGGTAACAAAGTCTTTCATCTAGAGAAGAATCAGTTTTCTCCTGGCCCCATATTCGAATTCACCCTGACAGAAGGACGGTTTTCCAGAGTCCAGCCTCTTTTGGGAGCAAGCCAAACCTCAGTCCTTGAACAACTTTGGGTGGCCACTAAGTGTGTCAGGAGATATGCCCACCCAAGGGCTGCTGGGATGAAGAGGAGCCAGAGGGGATAACAAACTCTGCCAAATGCACAAGGCTGCCTACTCCGGGTTGGGAAATTGGGGGCTGGAGCCTGGGGAGGGCAGACTACAATGGCACAGAGTCCGCCCTCCAAAGCAGCCATTTTCTGAACACACAAATTGATCTCTGTTGTCTGGAGACCAGTTGGAATATGACACATCTCCAGCCCTTCTGGTACCCTGGTGTCCCTACATTAAGGAGATGGTAGTGGGGGAGGGACCAGCCAAAATACTTGGCATTTGGGCCATCCAATCAGCATGAAGGAGTCATCCTTGCCACGAAAAGGTGAGCTTCGTATTCTTGCTGGCATCCCCCTTAGCAACACCCGAACCCACGCCTCCCGGGACTGTGCCCTTCTGTTTTCCCGTTGTGTTGTCTAGTGGTCTGTACCTCTCTTGCCTTCTGAAATGATGCCTTTCCTCCCACCCAAACCTCAGTCCAGGAGGCAGAATTTGGCATTGTGTTCCAGCAGAGGCAATCCATTTGGAACTGCCGTGTTCGTTCCCCGTGCATCCACTTCATGGAACGCTGCTGCGGGTGGGTACATGAACCCCCATCTGTGGGCACTCCCTGGGGTCTGTTGCTCACACCACGATCTTCACAGCGGTATATCCCCAATCCTCACAGTGATGTATGCCCGTGTGTCACTTGTTCCTCCTAGCCTTACGTGAGGCGAAGCACCATTCTTGCCTCCCTTCAAGGGTTAATGGATATAGTAACGGGCCTAGTTTTTCCCTGCAGATGTTGCTGATGAAGTGTTTCAGCCTGCCTGGTGCCTGATCAGTTCCAAGGCCACAGCCATTAGCTTCTCATGAGAACCTGTCTTTAGTGTTGCAAGGGGGAAGACCAGGAGCGATGACACAAGACTGTGGAGATTTCTCCTGGAGAGGTGTTAGGATTGGATGTCCCCATCACCTGACTCGAGGAGCTAGAAGTATATAATTATAACGTCCCTCCAGAGGCTTAATTACCTATCTGAGACTACATGGGACTCCATGCTTGGCAAGTGCTAAAATCGTAGTCCACGCTTCTTAGAGGCCTTCGCCTGGATGTAAGATTTCTGCCGTCTAAGAAGATTTCCAGAACAATGTTAGGCAGAAAAAAGCTAGCTTTGTTGTTTGGTATCCTGTGTGACTTTGGGTAATCGATTCACTATAATCCAATGATCTTGTCTTTTCTTCTAATCATCTTTATAACTGTGTTCTTTAAGATAACTTCTGACTGCTTACATGTGTGCTCTTGCCCTGGGACCTCACGGGGTCAGCCTGTAGAACTTTTGACAACTGGTGTCTGTGTGACGCTGATTCCAGAGGGTGTGGACACCTCAGCATGCTCCGCCCCTCTCTGCCTGTCAGAGGGGAGTCACCTCGTGCTGTGATTGGTGGGCGCTGGTGGTGTTTCCATGACCTTTGCTGGCATTCAGAGGCTCTCTGCACCTTCACAAAGGTGTTTCTTTTCCTCCCCTCTGCTGGGTGGGCTTTGGACACCAGCTGGCAGCCCCGGGCCCTCACTGGGAACACATCTGGGGTTGTAGTTGGTTCCAATGCAGGCAGGAGCTCTCTTTCCTCATGCCCCCCTTTTTTGTTGTTGTTCAGTCACACAGTTGAGTCCGACTCGTTGCGACCCCATGGACCACATCACGCCAGGCCCTCCTGTCTTCTGTCTTGCTCCGGAGTTTGCTTAATTTCATGTTTGTTTCCTCGATAACACCGAAGCCAAATGACACTAGCAGACAAATGACAACAGCAGGCATGATTGGATTAGGTGTGATATGTAGAGGGGAACAGGTGTGTAGAAATCAGCATTGGTCAGGAGACAGTAAACCTAGGTCTCAGTTCAATCCAGGAGGATAGATTGTCTTGAGCTTAATTATCAGTTTCAGTTCAGCAGTCTCTCCTTCCAATCTCCCTTTGAAATTCTGTTGTAAGAGAACTGCAAGAATGTGGTATCTGTCTACATAAATATTCATAAGATAAATCATTATCTAATATCTACAGGCTGACCCCGTGAGATCCCAGGGCAAGAGCACATGCACAGATTTTCAGAGAACAGCAAGGAGAGATAAGGAGGCTTTCCTGAATGTACAATGCAAAGTAATAGAGGAAAACAATAGAATGGGAAGGACTAGAGATCTCTTCAAAAAAACTGGAGAACTCAAGGGATTGTTCCATGTAAAGCTGGCCATGATAAAGGACAAAAACGGTAGGGACCTAACAGAAACAGAAGAGATTAGGAAAAGATGGTGAGAATACACAGAAGAACTATACAAGAAGGACGTCAATGTCCTTGACAACAACGACGGTATAATGACCGACCTCGAGCCAGACATCCTGGAATGTGAAGTCAAATGGGCCTTAGAAAGCATTACTAACAACAAAGCTAGTGGAGGTGATGGTATCCCAGCTGAGCTATTCAAAGTCTTAAAAGATGATGCTGTTAAAGTGCTGCACTCAATTTGCCAGCAAACTTGGAAAACACAACACTGGCCACAGGATTGGAAAAGGTCAGTATACATTCCAATCCCAAAGAAAGGCAATGCCAAGGAATGTTCAAACTATCGCACAATTGCACTCATTTCTCACGCTAGCAAGGTCATGCAAAAGATCCTACAAGCTAGGCTCCAGCCGTACGTGGATAGAGAACTGCCAGAAGTACAAGCTGGGTTTCGAAGAGGTAGAGGAACTAGAGATCAAATTGCCAACATTCGCTGGATTATGGAGAAAGCAAGAGAGTACCAGAAAAAGATCTACTTCTGCTTCATTGACTATGCTAATGCCTTTGATTGTGTGGATCACAACAAACTATGGCAAGTCCTTAAAGAGATGGGAGTACCAGACCACCTCACATGTCTCTTGAGAAACCTGTATAAGGGTCGAGAAGTGACAGTTAGAACCAGATATGGAGCAACTGATTGGTTTAGCATAGGAAAAGGAGTATGACAAGGATGTATACCCCTGGTGGCGAACCTATGGCACGGGTGCCAGAGGTGGCACTCGGAGCCCTCTCTGTGGGCACGGGCAAGGAGGCGGCTAAGCCTGCATATTGTGCTACTGCAGCTGCTGCACCAGCTGGCCCTAGGCCAAACCCCGGGCTCTGGTTGGAAAGCAAATACCACACATGAGAGGAAAAGATGTGCAAACCCCCGGTGCAGGCGCCCCGCTTGTTGATATGGGGGAGGGAGAACAGGGGAATCGCTTTCCCCGCGGGCTCCACCTTCCTCACAGCCTGACACCAACCCACAATCCCTGCCTACTCAAAGCCCAGGAGCTGCTCAGCAAGGAATCCCCACAGCCTGTCCCCGCCCCCTTAGCCTGGGAAAGCGCGGCAACTCCCCTTCCTTTGCAAATGCGTGCTCCAATCCACGCCCCTTCTGCCCCAGAGGAGTGAGGCTGAGCATTCCCAGGGATGCCCACTTAGTCTCGTTGCCAAAAGTTGCATCTGCGTGAGTGCGCCACTTCAGTTTCCAAACCCGCCTTCTTTGGGGAGGTGTGCTATTCCTCCTCCCCCTCCTCCCTCTTTGGCTCTCTGCCTGGTCTCTCTCGCTGCACCCTCCAGCGTCCTGTGCTGTAACCTGGAGTCCGAAAAACTTTAGTACCCACCCCCTTTGCTTCCTTTCGGGGCTGCCCCGCTGCTTTGGGTGGCATGTCTTCTGCGCCTGCTCAGAGGCTGTTCAAGGAGTTGGACATGGAGACTGTTTTGGAGCTGGTGCTGCAGGAGGGGGTGGCAGCCAGCACTGTGGTGAGGCGGCTCAAGGCGAGCCAGAGCTCCCGCCCTGTGGAGGTAAAGTGCAGCACCCCTCCCCCTAATTATAGCTTCCTGAGAGCTTCCAGGGAATCACACATAGGGCACCCCCCCCCGTGATGAAAGACTGTCCCTGAACTTCAGAGCTCCCGACTCTCCAGCGATGAGCTGGGGCAGAGGGACGAGGCAGAAATGAATAGCTGCTTCAAAAGCAGTACCCGATCTTGTGCATACTTATTCAAAATTAAGCACCACTGAGACAATCGAACTTTCTTTCAAGTATGAGAGCATAGGATTGTGCCTTTAGGCGGATTGTAAATTTGCTCTGGCTTTTTGCACTCATGGGAATAACTAAAATGCTGTTTGGAGGAGCCATGTAGGAGGGCGGATGTATGGGACGTACTAAAAGGAAGGACAGGATTGCCCATTGGAAACAATGGGAAACACTTGAAGGCCCACTGGAAATAATGGGAGACAGGAATGCCAATTGACTTGCATGGGCTTCATTTAAATGCATTACAGTACAAGTAGAGTTGCAATAAAAATGCGAAATGGATTTTCCATTAGGGTCTCTGGGCCCAAATACACTACTCTGGGAATGGAATGAGAGACCACGGAGTGGAATGACAGCCCCAGGCTGTAGCAGGGTGTTCAAGAACTGGAATGACAGGTCCCAGAGTGGAATGACAGCCCCAAGGTGGAGCAGGAATGTTCAGGGACTGGGATGAGAGACCACAGAGTGGAATGACAGCCCCAGGGTGAGCAGGAGTGTTCTGGGACTGGAATAAGAGACCATGGAGTGAAATGACAGCCCCAGGGTGGAGCAGGAGTGTTCAGGGACTGGAATGAGAGACCACGGAGTGGAATGATGGCCCCAGGGTGTAGCAGGAGTGTTCTGGGACTGGAATGAGAGACCATGGAGTGGAATGACAGCCCCTGGGGGTAGCAGAAGTGCAGCCTTGATATGCTTTGAGGGTGGGTCACCTAGTTGAAGTGCTCAAGCTGAAGTGCTTTGTTTGTTCATCGGTCAAGATTTGCAGGATCAAAATTTAATTTATTTCGAATCAATCTAGAAGTGGCAGATTCCACTGAGTGTGCTGTTTTTCTGTCTCTTTCCCATGGAAGGGGGAAGAGGGCTGTCACTTTAGGTGTGAAAATGTGTAAGATCATGTTGAGAAAGACAGACCAGGTAAATAGGAAGGGTCCTGTCCTGTACTAACTGGAAGGAGTTTGTGTGTATGATGTCAAATGCAAACTTCATGCCAAATGCAAACTTTTACCTTTCAATAAAAAGCTGTTTGTATAATTGAAAGCTCTGTTATTGTGCTTTTCTTTTAAGACAAAAGATGTTAATGAATTGTTTTTTCTAAACTAAAACCTCAGTATTCAGGTTAAATTGCCGTGTTGGCACTTTGCAATAAATAAGTGGGATTTGGATTGCAGTTTGGGCACTCGGTCTCTAAAAGGTTCGCCATCACTGATGTATACTGTCCCCTTGCTTATTTAATTTATATGTAGAATATATCATGCGAAATGCCGGCTGGATGATTCAGAAGCCGGAATTAAGTTTGCTGGGAAAAACATCAACAACCTCAGATATGCAGATGATAGATATCACTCTAATGGCAGAAAGTGAAGAGGACCTAAAGAGCCTCTTGCTCAGGATACAAGAGGAGAGCGAAAAGGTTGGCTTGAAACTCAACCTCAAAAAAACTAAGATCATGGCATCTGGCCCCATCACTCCTTGGCAAATAGAAGGAGAAGTCATGGAAGCTGTGACAGACTTCACGTTCCTGGGATCCAAGATCACTGCAGACGGCAACTGCAGCCATGAAATTAAAAGACGCCTGCTCTTTGGGAGGAAAGTGATAGCGAACCTAGACAGCATAATAAAAAGTAGAGGCATCACCCTGCCAACAAAAGTCCATATGGTCAGAGCAATATATTCCCAGTAGTATTGTATGGCTGCAAGAGTTGGACCATAAGGAAGGCCGAGCGCCGAAGAATAGATTCTTTTGAATTGTGGTGCAAGGAGATCAAATCAGTCAATCCTAAAAGAAATCAACCCTGACTGTTCCTGGAAGGCCAGATACTGAAGCCGAAGCTCAAATACTTTGGCCACCAAATGAGAAGGGAGCACTCACTGGAGAAGACCCTGATGCTGGGAAAGATTGAAGGTCAAAGAAGAAAGGGACAGCAAAGGATGAGATGGTTAGGCAGGGTTAGGCATTGTCTTACATAAAATGTCCCCTGGAAAAACAGGAAAAGTCTTTACCTTTATGCTATATATTTTGAGCAAGAAGAACCTCCTCTTAAGAAGCATTTTCTAAAAGACTTGATATGTCATAGGAATACTTTCCAAGATTTCCCAATTTTTTTGTCTGAAAAGGTTTTTTTAAGAGCTGAGGGAAAAACCAAAGAACCCGAATATTTTTCTCCCTGAAAATTTCTGGATTTCCCCTCAGATCTTCCATTTCTACTCTCATAAGAATGTAGAAAGGCCCATCTAGTCCAACATCCTGTTGGCATGACCAGCTGCCTCTTTGAAGCCCACAAGTGGGAAGAGTGCAGCATTATCCTTCCACCCTGCTCCCCAGCAGCTGATACAAAGAGGTGTAGTGTAGTTCCTCTGGTACTAGGAGGAGTGGATATCCATCAGGGTGAGGTTAGTAGCCACTCATAGTCCTTTCTTTCATGATTTTTTTCACTCCCCTATTAAAGCCTTCCAAGTTGGCAGCCATGACCACGTCCTTTGGCAGCCGGTTCCACAAATTAACTATATGCTTTATAAAAAATGCATCCCTTTGTCTGCCCTCAATCTCCCACCCTTCAGATTCAGGAGATGATCTGGGGTTTCAGCATTAGGGAGGAAGGAGAAAAGTTTCTCCCTGTCACTCTGTCCATGCCACGCTTCTACATATTAATAGCCAAGCTGGCCAAATCTTTGGATTTCCCAATTATTTTCATCTGGGACGTTTTTAAAAAAGTGCTGAGGAAAACCCCCCAAACATCTCCAATTTTATTTCTTCTGGGTGACTTGATACTAACAAAATTCGTGGCAGGACAGAAACTTTCATGAGTCACATCTGAAGAAGTGCAGCCCTGATGACTCACTAAAGCTCCTCCCCTGCCACAGATCTGGTCAGTTTTCATGGTGCTACTGGACTCTCGCTCTTTTCTCCTGAAAGCTCCTCAGGGAACAACCAAAGGCCGCCTTCCCTTCCAGGGAGAAAGGGCGTCGCTTGGTCCCACCCCCACCCCCAAGGGACCCTGTTTCTGTGCGTCGCCGCCACACACCAAGGGAAGGAGTCCAGCTCTCCGCCCCGAGGAAGGTGCTGCAGGGACCCTCCTGGCTTTGCAGAGAGGACCGAAGGAGACCCCCCCACACACACCCTCCGGCATTGTGGATGGGGCAGCTGCAGAGCCCTGAAGCGGGGGGGGTGGGGGCTTTCGCATTGCAAGGACCCCCCTCCCGCGCGAGGCTCGGGGCTCCTCCTCCTCCGGCCAAACCCTCCTGGTCGCCCCCAGCAGTCCAGCCCCCCCCTTACTGGCTTACCCAGCCCGCCCCTCCTCGGAGGGATTTCGACCTCTCCTTGCCTTTGCGCCGAGAATCAGAGTCCGGCTTCCGAAAAGGGAGTCGGCGATGGATGCAAGGCTGGGGCGGGGAGGGTCAGCCCGGAAGGTGCATCGCCCGCATGCCCGGAAGGCTCCCCCGTCTCCGCTGCTCGCCGAGAGACAGAGAGAGGAGGGTTAAAGGGGGCGGGCGAGGAGGCCGCGGGCCTAGGGAGGCTGGAGAAGGCGGCGGCGGCGGCGCGTCACTTCCCGGCGGATCCTCCTCCGACCCCCCCCCCCCGCAGTGAGGGGTGCCAGTCTCTGTGCCTTCACCAGCCCCGAACAGCGGACTCGGGGGAGCGGATAATTCCGGAGGGGGGGAGGGTCCCTAGCGGGAGGGACTGCTGCAAGGCTGCAAAATGAGGTCCCGGGGCGGGGGGGGTGCGGAGGAAGAGCCAAAGGCCGCCTTCCCTGGGAGGGAGTCTCCTGGCCCACCCTCACCCTGGAAAGGAGCCCCGTTTCAGTGCATGGGAGAGGGCAGGGAAGGGGGGGAGGGGGAATGTGCCAGGTTGCAAAAGGAGGGGGGAAAGGGAAAACAGCAAAAGTCGGCTCTACATATATCCCCATGAATTCATATGATTCTTACACTGAAAGGAAATAAAACCACCATCATGCTTTAAACCACCTGTTAGTCTTATAAGGAGTGCCACAAAAATCACTGCACCCACAGATTCCTGGCACCACAACAGCACAAAAACGTGATTCCAAGTCAGGGATCCTCATGACTTCATCTGATTTTTAGGCCAAATAAAATAAAACCACCATCATATGGTAGAACATGTCTTGCACTACAGGCAGCACTACAAAAGCCATGCCTCCACTAATTGGCGGCCCCACAAAAGGGCAAAAACGTGGTTCCAAATCAGGGATCCTCAGGGGTTTTCTTTTTTGTAACTTGATATTTATTGAGAATTTTTTCATTTTATAATACATTTAAACAAACTTAAATAATTTAAACAAAAGCACAAGCATAGAAAAGTACATAACAGTTACATTTTGTTTTTCTCATCTAATAACCAACATTAACTTTAGTAAAGGGCAAAATCCATATATTTAGCTGGCAATTCACTTCTTGTATTTTTTTCTGTTTCATTATAATGAAAGAATGCAAACCATTGTTCAACAAAGTTTCATTCCCTTAATGGGTTGTCTGCTTGTAATAATTGGTTAGCAAGATTTTATCCTGAACTATGACGTCCCAAACTTTTTGACACCCTTGCTTCACTGTAGGGACTTCTGTCGATTTCCAGTGCTGGGCCAGAACTGTTTTTGCTGCTGTAAGAAGTAAAGCTGTCATTTCCTTCAGCATTCTAGTTAATGATGTGTTTTCCCAATGGTTCAATAAAATAGATTTTGGTGTGTTGGGGATCTCTTGTCCTATTATATTCTTTAATATTGGTAGGATAGAATCCCAAAAGGTCTGCACCAGAGAACATGACCACCCACAGTGTATGAATGAGCCAATAGAATTACACCCTTTCCAACACTTAGGGGATTCTGTGGAATGACTATGATGTAGTCTCTGTGGGGTTAGGTACCATCTAGAAAATACTTTATAGTTTTGGAACCTAAGTTTTAATGACATTGTAGTGTGCGGCGTAGTTGCCCATATTTTTAACCATTGTTCTTCAGATAGGTGGATTTGACATTCTTTATGCCATGCCTTCTGTTGTGGCGTAAGTTGTTTCCAATGTTTCTCATTCAAGTACACATGCATAAGTTTAATTATTCCTTTTCCCCCATAAATACCTAAATTGATTAGTTTTTCAAACCCTGTTAGTGGCCTGTCAAGGCTATTTTGAAAATCATTTGTAGATGCCGGATGGTGCAACTGCTGGTATTGCATCCATGTTGTTTTTATTTGGTATTTCAGTTCCAATTGATCTTTAGGATAAAGCTTTCTTTGGTCACATAGTTGATTTAGCCTGAATATTTCTTTTTCTCTCCAGTGCGTAAAGGTATTTACATCTTTTCCCGGGACAAACCAATGCTGTCCCAAGAAAGCTGGTACAGGTGAGAGGCCTAGTGTTAGTATGTTTCTATATCTGTGCCAGATATCCAAAGTAAATTTCAAAAACGGGTTAGGTAATATGTTTTGATCTCTGTCTTTAGGTTTATTCCATATGGCTTCATGTAGATGGGAAGGTAGGGTGGTTTCTTTCTCTATTAAGATCCATGCTTTTTGTGCTTTAGGATTGGCATAGCAAAGTAAGTTTTTTAATTGTAATGTTAATTAAATTTAATTTAATGCATGAAAATAAAGTTTTAACTTAGGTAATGCCAGTCCTCCTAGTCTTAAAGGCCTTGTTAATAATGAATAACCTATCCTTGAGCGTTTCCTTCCACACAAAAAGTTTTTCCAAAGAGTATCCCAGTTTTTAAATTCTTTTTCTGGTATGGGAATTGGTACGTTCTGGAACAAATGTAAAAACTTAGAAAAAAGAATGGTTTTCAGTAACTCTATTTTTTCTAATAGCATTAAATTAAAGCCAGCTGAATTGTCTAGTTTCTTCAATCCTCAGGGTTTTTCAATTGGGTCACTCCAACATCACCATCAAATTACATATCTTGTCCAAGTCCACAGCTTGCACCACAGAAATCATGAGTCCGTGGCTTGGTGGCAAATCCATGCTGCAAAAAAAGGGTCTGAACCTTGAACATTTATGGATCCTCAGGGATTTTGTGTTGGGTCACCCAGACTCACCACTGAATCACATATTATGTCCATGGTCATGGTAATCACCACACAAATTACAGATCCACGGGCTTTGTGGCAACATCGTGCTCCAAAAACATGATTCCGAAATATGGATCCTCATGATTTTTGCATTGGGTCACCCCAACATCACCATCATATCACATATCTTGTCCATGACCACAGAATGGACCATAGAAATCACATGTCCACAGCTTCGTGGCTACACCATGCTGCAAAAACATAGTTCTGGAGCATGGATCCTCATAGATGCTTGGGGGTTTGGGGTTGGGACACCCCAGATATACCATTAAATTCCATATCATGTCCATGGCCACTACTTGCACCACAGAATTCATGGATCCACGGCTTTGTGGCTACACCATGCTGCAAAAACATGGTTTTGAAGCACGGATCAGCATGGATCCTCGGGGTTTTTGCATTGTGTCACCATGAACACACCATCAAATCAATGTTATTTCCATGGCCACAGCTTGCACAACAGAAGTCATGGGTCCATGACTTTGTGGCAACACCATCAACAAAAACATGGTTCTGAAGGACGGATCCTCATGAATCCTTACTGTTTTTGCATTAGGAAACCCCAAACACACCATCAAATCACATAATGTATCCATGGCAACAGCTTGCACCACAAAAATCATGGATGCACAGCTTCGTGGGGACACTGTTCTGCAAAAACATGGTTCTGAAGCATGGATCCTCATGGATCTTCAGGGTTTTTGCATTGGGTCACCATGAACTCACCATCAAATCACATATCATATCCATGGGCACAGCTTGCACCACAAAAGTCCTGGATTGTGGCAACACCATGAAGCCCAAACATGGTTCTGAAGCATGAATCCTCATGGATCCCTGGAGTTTTCGCAATGGGACACCTCAAACACACCATCAAATCACATAACATGTCCATGGCAACAGCCTGCACCATAAAAATCATGGATCCACAGCTTTGTGACAACAACATGCAGCACAAACATGGAGTCTGTGGGTTCGGGCTCCTTGCCATGTGGCTTTTGAGGGAGCGCTTCTTCGCCGGCTTGCTGCCGGGGATTGAGGCTTCCCTCCGCCCCAAAGGTCCTGCCGCTGCATGTCCATACGGTTCCAGAGTCGCTGACTGGACAAGCGGATGAAGATCGAGTGTTTTAAATGTACTTTTGGTGGGTCCTAGGACCAATGATGAACTATGAGTTGAGTTGAAAGAAAGAGATTGGAAAGAAAGCCCCTTCGATATAAGCGAGTGGGGGGGGAACTCCCACAAGAGAAAATTTTATGGAGCATTTTTAAAGGAGGGTGCTGGATGTAAAAGCTTTATGAACTGATTTAGGGAGCACACAAGAAAGTAGTTAAGTGGCTCGGTGAAAAGCAGAGACTTTGGCAAACTTTAGAAAATGTAAACAGTCCTCAAAAATGGCGGGGCAGAAAGCTGAGAAAGCATCCCAGCTTAAACCCCTCCAGAAGTAGAAGTCCGAGGCCAGAAACTACCAACGAGTTTTCTCAGTTATTAGCTGATTCCTTGCACCCTCTGCTGGACCAGATGAAAAACATCAAACAGCAATTGACTACCTTAAACCAGAACTTTGCTGCTCAACAACAAGAACTGAGCGAGACTAAGAAATTCTCAAAGCAAACAGCAGAGTCACTGAAGGAGGTCAGTGCCAAGGCAACAAAACTGAAAAAGCGGGTGCAGGTGTTGGAAAAGAATGACTGATGGGTTGTAGCTCCTACAGCTACAAATGGAAAAAGCTAGCTTTATCCTGCGGTTCCAAGGGGCTCCTGAGACAAAAGGGGAGAATCTAAAACAACTGCTGGGAGATTTACTGGTGCCAGTTGCAGATTTGAAAATGGAATATGTTCAAAACGAAATGGATATGGTCTATAGAGCATATTCTGAATATATATATATATATATATATATATATATATATATATATATATATATATATATATATATATATATAAAGTAATCTTCCTGGAGAAATAGTGGTTAGATTCTCGAAAAAACACTTGAGAGATTTAATTTTGAAAGCAACATCAGGAACACCCCTGAAAATCAATGGAAATATAATTCGGATTTTAAAAGACATTCCATCTTAAATTAGAAAAAAGAGGAAGAAATATAAGGACTTGGCAGTGTTTCTTCAGACAAATAACATTCAGTACAAATGGTTGATCCCGGAAGCATCCTCTTCAGAATAAACAACAAAAAAGGAAAGAATAGACTCTGTCAAGAAAGCAAAAGAGTTCTTGAGACAGCAACTGGGAGGGTCTGGAGAAGAGGACAAGGAAGCCAACCAGGCCAAAGAAAGCGGGGAAGACACATCTACAACTACTGAGGAGGACTCTGACTTGGAATTGGGAGCTGTGGCTCCCAAAAGAGACTATGATTTGAGGAAAAGAAATAAGAAGAAATGAGATGCTGAGGAACTCTGAGGCTTTTTTTTTAACCTTTAAAGCAGGGGTCCTCAAACTACGGCCCGCGGGCCACATGCGGCCCGCGGAGGACATTTATGCGGCCCGCCAAGTGTTTATGCCCACCCCCCGCCGAGTGTTTATGCCCGCCCCCCGCCCCCGTAAGAGCGCCCAGGAGCTGAGGAGGAGGAAGGGGCGAGCAGGCTGGTCGTGGGGGAGGGGGTGAACGCGGCGGCGGGGCGAGCAGGCTGGTGGGGGGAGGGAGCGAATGCGGCTGCGGGGCGAGCAGGCTGGTGGGGGGAGGGAGCGAATGCGGCGGCGGGGCGAGCAGGCTGGTGGGTGGGGAGGGGGCAACGCGGCATCGGGGCGAGCAGGCTCGTGGGGGGAGGGGGCGAATGCGGCAGCGGGGCGAGCAGGCTGGTGGGGGGAGGGGCGAATGCGGCGGCCCTCCAACGGTCTGAGGGACAGTGAACTGGCCCCCTGTTTAAAAAGTTTGAGGACCCCTGCTTTAAAGAAACGGTTTTGGTGATGCTTGTGGACTGCCCTAAACAGTAATTTTTATGGCATGGGGGAAAGCGGTTAAAGTTAGATATTCAAGTTCATTGTGTTATTAACAGGTTAGACTAATACTAACTAAGCTTATGTAATGATCTTCATTTCTTGGGGTTTCTTGGGGTTTTAGAATTTATGCCTCAATCACCTCAGTACCACCACAGTACAAAATAAGAACCTAAAGTGCAGGTCTCATGATATTTATGATGGGTCCCTCCAAAACTCTACATCACATCACATAGCACAGCCAGGTCCACAGATTGCAGCACAAAACACACCATTTTGTGATACCAACATTATACAAAAACTTTGATAGAAACATGGATCCTCATGTAGCCTATCAGTAAATGCTTAGCCCACCCAGTTGGGTGAGTTGTGCTTCCTATGGCTCTTTTGGTTTAAAAATCTGTGATTTATGTTGTGCAAGCTGTGCCCATGGACATGATATGTGATCTGATGGTGAGTTCTTGGTGACCCAAAGCAAAAACCTCTGCTTCTGTTAAATACTGGGTTCTAGACACATTGCAGTGCTCAGCTCTGGTTTATTAAGTGATTTCAGCAAACTACCAGACAAGCTAGCAGGGCTGGAGCCCTGCTTGTAAGCATGCAAAACACCACACCCAACACACACACACTCCCAGTGACAGGCTATTTACATTACACTGCTTATCTTTTGGATAGTTCTGGGATCCAGGTGGGCTACTGTTCTGGAGAAGCAAGCTCACCCCGTTCTAGGTACAGCGGGAGAAAAGGCTTAGGCTCAATACATAACAGCGTGAGAACCATGTTTTTGCAGAATGGTGTCTCCACCAAACTGTGAATCCCTGATTTTTGTGGTGCAAACTGTGGCCAGGGACATGATATGAAATCTGATGGTGAGTTTGGTGACCAGTGCAAAAACCCTGAGGATCCATGCTTCAGAGCCATGTTTTTGCAGCATGATGTTGCCAATAAGGCATGGACCCATGCTTTCTGCCGTGCAAGTTGTGGCCATGGACATGATATGTGATTTGATGGTGAACTTGGGGGATCAAAAGCAAATATCCTAAGCATCCATGAGGATCCATGCTTCTGGTGAATTCTGTGGTGCAGGCTGTGGCTGTAGACATGATATGGGATTCAATGGTAAGTTTGGGGGGTCCCAACACAAAAACCCCAAGCTTCCATGAGGGTCTGTGCTCAAGAACGATGTTTTTGCAAAACGGTGTCACCACCAAGCAGTGGATATGTGATTTCTGTGGAGCAAGCTGTTGCCATGGACATGTTATATGATTTGAAGGTGTGTTTGGGGTGACTCATTGCAAAAACCCCAAGGATCTATGAGGATCCATGCTTCAGGACTGTGTTTTGGCTTCATGGTGTTGACTTTTGTGTTGCAAGCAGTGCTCATGGACATGATATTGATTTGATGGTGCATCCATGGTGAACCAATGCAAAAACCCTGAAGATCCATGAGGATCCGTGCTTCAGAACCATGTTTTTGCAGAATAGTTTGGGGGGAAGCTGTGGCAGTGGGGGGGGGAAGGGCGCCCACAACCCTAGCCATATAGGGAGTGGGGAGGAGGCGGTGGCAGCAGCGCGGGGGGGGAGGAGGTGGTGGCAATCTCCAGGCCCCACCAGGAGGTTGGCATCTGCACCTCCCCTTAGGCGCAGAAACACCTGGAGCCGGCCCTGCCCATCCACCCCCGGTCCATGCCTTCAGACTACTATACTGATTTTATATAACAAATGGAGTTTACAAACATATAGTAAAATTAAACAAATAGAGCTGAGCTGTTATAACCAATATTCGTAATGCCATACAGGGATTTCACTTCCTTTCACTGGTGAAGTAAATTCTAACCATTTGGGGGATTGTTTGGAATATTCCATAGGGACTTCCAAATCCAGTGACTGCAGCAAGCGATAGCCACTATCACGGTCTCCCGCTGCTAAGATCATGTCGCGATGACGCACTTGGATTTTCCCCGTCGGCATCCATTCGACCCGTAGACCAGCTTCATTTAATTTCAAGGCGACTGGTTTAAGAGAGCAATGATTCTGGAGGACTTCTGCAGGTAGATCCGGAAAGGTTAGATTTTAAGGTCTCTTGATACTGTGATCCACCCTTTTCTCTGGCTAGTTGTAGACTTTTCCTCTTAATGCGAAGATCTGCCACTTCTATGATAACGTCTCTTGGTCCTCTAGTACGACATAGATGTGGAGAGCCGACTCTTTTAAGAGGACAGGAGCAATGCCCTCCTCTAGAGATATTGCTGTGGCAAGCCATGAGGAAAGGAATGCTGTTAAGTCAGTGGTTCCTTCTGCTTGTTCCGGGAAGCCTCTGAATTTTATATGATGATCGTGGATTTTATTTTCTAGGAGCATGGTCTTTTCTTTAGACCACTAATCACTTTTTTGTAGATCCTGAATCTCCATTTGGTGAGTCACACCCATCTCCACGGCCATATTGGCAGTTTGTGCGACTTGGTTCAACAAAGTTTGTAAAGCCTCTAGTTGTTCTGCCGGTGGCTTGAATACTTTGTGAATATTCTCCATTAATTCGTTTTTTAATGATTTCAAAGCATCCTGAAGGTCTTGCTTCATAAGGAGTCCTGCAGTAAAAGCGGCTTGATCTGCCCCGGTGGCCATTTTGTGTTGCTGGTGCTGCGCTTGCAAGGCAGTTTCAGTTGGAGCTCCTACACTTGAGAAATCAGTTAAAAGCTTTGTTTCCAGTTGCTGCGATTTCCCTTTAGGTCCTCCTGATTTTCCCATGCTCTGAGAGCTAATCGTGCCATCTGTTCATGCTGTTTGAAGGCGGGCTGAGGGGTTGGATGTAGAGGTGAGCCTCTAAGCATCCACCATTTGCAAACCAACATCACGCCCCCACTTCAAAGATTTCTTGATCTCCAAAGGGACAAGACAAGGATGTCCTTTATCTCCCATATTGTTTGCCCTAGCTATTGAGCTCTTAGCACAAGCCATCTGAGTTCTGCCTATTCAACTCAATAAGGAATGGTTTATTAAACGGCAGCAGTTTCTAAACTGCTATTGCCACATATCAAGATACCATTAACTCTTTAACTGATCTATCAAGACCAATACTTTTATCAAGGACTGCTAAAAGAGGCTCTTCTTGGTTGGATTGTGAAAGCTGGACCTTCAACCAAAATACGTATTCATTCTTCATCTTTATTAGTCGCTGTTTACTTCATAGCAAAAAAAAGGATGTCAACTCCTTTTGGAAGAAAAAAGGCAAACTTATGCCTCAATGAACTGGTCCAGATTATTGCATGCTTCCCATACAAGGAATATGAAAGACTTCTAGATACTTTCATGAGCAAACTGTTCATCTAATATAACTTACCCCCCTTTGATTCCTGCCTTTGAACGGATTGCATATTATTGCAAGTTATTATCGGACCCGATTCTGTCTGATCTTCCTGATGTCCTACAAAATCCAAATGACATGCCTGCTTGGCCCCTGGTCTCCAAAGAAAAGATCCTTGAATTTAGAGCTTCCATGAAATCAGGTAAGGCCCCAGGCCCTGACAGTATCTCTGCTGAGCTTATAAAAAATATTCCAGATCGGTGGTCAGAACTGCTAGCCTCTCTGTTTACCTTAGTCGATGTTTGGGATACTACCAGATTCCTGGCTAACCTCCATCATCGTTCTAGTCTTCAAAAAAGGCAACCCTAAAATTCCTGATAATTATTGCCCTATACATTTACTTTCAGTACTAGGGAAATTATATTCCAAACACCTTCTGAATCGTCTCTCTGACTGGATGTTGAATAATAATCTTCTGGGGCAAAAAACAAAGTAGGTTTCCGATCTGGACATTATACTCACAATCATTTGCTTATGCTTGCTTTTCTGGCCAAGAAATATTCCCTGCATTTAAAAGACAAATTGTATGCAGCCTTCATAGATTAATGGGGAGCGTTTGATTCTATCAATAGACCCCTTTTGTGGAACAAACTAGCCGATACGGGAATGGATCCACAACTCCTATTTTATTTGTAAACTCCACTCTTCTAATACCTGCCAAGTAGATCTAAACCATAAAGGCCACCTGACTGAAAAGATCCCTGCTACAAAAGGAGTAAATTTGGCTGCCTTCTCACACCTGCTCCCTTTATTCATGTCTGACCTACTAGTACATTTGCCCAAATTTGAAGATCATGCACCCAAGATGAATACGCTTCCAGTTCCCCTCCTGCTGTATGCAGATGACACCGTTCTCCTATCCATCTTCAAGACTGGATTACTACGTTTGTTTTCAGCTTTTTCTGATTTCTGTTCCCAGAATTAATTATCCATTAAGTCTGAGAGGACCAAGATCCTGGTATTCTCTAAGTCTTGGGAACACTGTCTATGGAGGATAAATGGGAAACTTGTGGAACAGGTCAAATCTTTTAGATATTTGGACCTCCTTTTTCATCACCAATTCAGCTGGTCCTTTCATCAGAAGGTAACTACTACAACTTTAAGGAACCACCTGATATCTCCCGATTCCATTTTCATAGTGGGAATCTGTATGTACCAGCTGCTTCACAGATCTTCCAGACAAAGGTTACCAACCAGCTTTTATATGGAATCCCAGTTTGGATTTTAGCAGTGAATTCTGATGTGAACCATATTGTGCTTTTTTTTTACATCCTACCCTGAGCTTACCGAATATGATTAGACTCACCACCATCCATAGTGAACTTGGCCTTTGTTGCCCTTAGTTCTCTAGGCAACCCCTTGGCTGTGAGAGAGATCTTTTTATTTTTGCTAGAGAGAGGACGTTGCTCCCAGAGATGGAAAGGACCAGACACACTTGGAAATTCATAAAAGTTTATTCAAACATAATTTCTAACAAAAACCTTTTCTGATAACTATCTTTACGAATACATGGGACACATTTCACTAGGTTCACATCCTTATTTCATTATTTACCTTACACTTCTCTTTCAATTGAACAACCTACTATTAACCTAGCAGCATGATGGAAGACAATCTGACCACTCCTGAGGTGAATAGTCTCACCTTTTTGGTTATCTGTAAAGACAAAAGGTGAGGCAAGAGGAAGATGCAATCTTCCTCTTGACCTACCTTCCATAGCATCGTTCTCTCTTCTTATACCCTTTTCCCACTTATCTGCCCACCAGGTACTGACCGATCAGAATCTCAGACCTTCACCCCACATTCCCTCATCAGCATAATATTTTATTTTTTTCGGGGGATGTTTCTGGGGACTTTCCACTCGGGAATATTCCCCTTACACCAACACCCTTACATAGGGCATCTTGCACCCAAATGTCATTCTGACCTGCTCTTTGTAGGGGTGACCTGTGTCTACCCCTCATGCCAGATACCCTTACATAAGGGGCATCCTATGCCAGATGTCAATCTGACCTCCTGTTTTTGAGACTGGCACCTCACTTTTTGTCTTCCCTAAGATATATCACCTACGCTGAGGTTCCCAACTATTCTTTGATCAATCCCCATGGTGCAATGTTCTCTGAGCTATTCCCATATCCCTGTGTATACTGTGTATAAATGGCTAGTCCTATATGTACTATATGAATTAGATACATATGTATCTTGAAGTCTAAAAAACTATAGCATGGTTAACTCCTCATTTAGATCCTCATATTGAAGGTAACTGGTGTCCGTTCAAGCTGATCTTTCTGAATGGAAGTTCTAGGTATTTTTTCCTGGCTAAGACTCAGTCATCTATTTTGTATAATATCCTCTGGAACTATCAGGCCAACAGCAAAATTTGTAATCAAGAAGGCCTCCACTTTAAACTACAAACCAGGCCCTTGTCAACAGCCGACATTGCTATTCACCTTTAGGCCTTTCCATTTAGAATCCATATTAACTTGCAAGGGGCCATAGCATAAGAGAGGTAGGAGATAACCTGAAGTCCTACAGCTTCCTCTACCATCAACTATTGCTTGGACGGTTACCATTCAATAGTGGTTGTGACTTCATTTCTGGACCTGCCCTAATACTCTGTTACATGATTTATTAAGGGACACAGCTCTAAATGGTATAAATATAGATCATTAATTTAGAGTCCCTAGCTAACTGTGATGAGTCTGAATTATTCGTCAAAGAATCTGAGACACTGAGAGTCAGACTATTGCAGTGGAAATTAACCTGATTTGTTCTCCTTGTTTTTTTGGTCTGTTGCCCATTACAGGGCAGGGAGGCATGTTCTTGCAAAATCTTACTAACCCCTGACAGCCTCGGGCTTTCGTGCTCACCAGACTGAATATTTTTCCGTCAGGTGTTCTCTCAGGTAGATATTATAATATCCCCTGCAAGAACAGATTAAATAAATATTGTTAATTGGAAACGGATTCAGTTACTCATGTTCTACTTCACTGTCCTATGTTTCGTAAAATTGTCAACAATAACTTGATCCTATTATTTCTGACTTTTCTGTCTCTGCAGAAAGAATTACCCAGTATTTACTTGCTGATAAATCCTCTCAATTGACAAGATTAGTGGCTGAATACTTAGTTATAGTATTGCACAAGGGTTATCCTTTTTCTAGGTAAAGCCGATAAATAACTCTCTGATTTTGCTTTTAGGTATTGCTTTCTTGATATTACTCTAATTATCCTTTTAGATTGAACTTTTTATCTGATTTTATTCATCTTAGAACCTGTTATATCTAATTCTAATTTATTCTTATATGTGATATGAATTTTGATTTTTTTTAAAAAAATACAATATAGCAAAGCCAAAAATATTAAATCCTCTTTATTCTGAACCTGGAAAAGGCCTTTCACAGTGTGGAAGTTCCTTATCTATCCTCATTGATCAAAAAGATGGATTTTGGTGATAATTGTAGGGCTGCTAGTGATTCCTTGTATTCATCCCCTAAGGCCCATATATAGATTAATAGCACTTATTCCAAAGATTTCTTGCTCTCCAAAGGCACTAGCCAAGGATGCTTTTTATCTCCCATATTGTTTGCCCTAGCCATTGAGCTCTTAGCCCAAGCCATCTAAGACAGTCCCTTAATTCAGAGTATCCCTGTGAAAAATAAACAAATTGTTAAGTATCTTTGTAACCAGTGTTCCCTCTAAGCTGAGTTAGTGTGAGCTAGCTCACAGTTTTTAAGCCTCTGTCTCACACATTTTTGTCTTGGCCCAGGAAGGATGGCTCCAGAGCAAACTGATTTATGCAGTAGCCAAATTGCTCACTCACAACTTTAATGCCAGTAGCTCACAAAGTAGAATTTTTGCTCACAAGACTCCACAACCTAGAGGGAACATTTTTTGTAACTGTATGTAACTCTTTGTAAGTCTCTAACCCAAGGCAATCTTTACCCAACCTTGACCAATCTTAGGAGATTTTGGAAAATGTTCAGGACTGAGAGTTAATCGGGATAAATCCCTAATATATCCATTGATCTTAACACAAGATCAAATTTCCTCTGTTAAGGGTAATTATAATTACCAGTAGGTCAAAACTTGCTGGAATTCTCTACGCTCGAAGATACCCTTGAATCTTCAAGGCTTATTTAAACACAATTATTCAGAAATGAGTAAATTGTTAGCTAATACTATTACACATTGGAAAGATCTACCTTTGTCATGGGTTGAAGTAATTAACATAATTAAAACTTTTGCCCTGCCAACATTAATTTTTCTTTTTAGAGCTCTGCCTATTCAACTCAATAAGGCATGGCTTATTAAATGGCAGCAGTCCCTAAACTGCTTAATATGGCACAACAGTCCGGTTTAAGCGTTTCGCTGCTCGGTCACATCCCCGTCTCACTCCGATGGGGTTGTGCTGAGACTCGGCTGACGGGAAGGGTCCGAGCAGGTCTCTGTAGAAGACCCCCAGCCTGGAGAGCTGAGGAGAGCCTCTTCCAAGGCGACGGCCAAGGAATTGAGGCTCACCTTTATCTCCAAAAGGTTCCATCGCCGAAGAGCCAGCAAGGTGCCGAGAGATGATTGCCGGATCAGCGGACGCGATCAACAGCTGCTGAAAAGCTTCTAAAAGATCTCCAAGGCTGCAAAGCGTGAGTCAAGCATTGTTCAGGTGATTTAAGCGAACAAAAGCCTTGGTAGTAATTAGTAGCGCCTAAAGGCAAAGCGGCAGGGGGGAGGGAGACGCTCAAGAGTTCACCCCCCCTTTTGAAACAACACAGTTTTAAAGCGATCTTTAAGAACAACCTGGAATTAAGCTATGCGTATGAGCGCCCGTCTCTAGTTCCAGCTCCTGCCAACCTAGCAGTTCGAAAGCAAGAAATTGCAAGTAGATAAATAGGTACCACTTCGGTGGGAAGGTAACAGCGTTCCGTGCACCTTGGTGTTTAGTCATGCCGGCCACATGACCACGGAAACGTCTTTGGACAGCGCTGGCTCTTCGGCTTTGAAACGGAGATGAGCACCGCAACCCTAGAGTCGGATTCGACTGGCTTTCGAGCAAGGGAACCTTTACCTTTATAAGAGGATTGGTGAAAACAAAAGCTGCAAAATAAAGAAAAGCAGATTAATTTCTGCTAACTTATTTTGTTTTGGGAAACTTACTTCTTGTTGATATTATGGCTGGGAGAGGGCGGAAGCCGGGTCTGGTGAAAAAAACGTGAACTGGAAATGGTATACCAACGACTCCCTCCCACAACCAGGAACTAGCTGCAGAGATGTCTACATTGCTGGCCAATGCACTGCGCCCCCTAATGGAGCAGATGACTAATCTCAACGCGAAAATGGATAATTTGCAAAAGCAGATGACTCAAATGGATAGAAGGACCTCAACAACGGAAAAGACTTTTAAAAAAATGGAAAAACAGACAGAGTATTAATAAAAGAGCGGATGAAGCAGAAAAGGAGAGACTCTCCAATAAAAATCAACTAATACAGCTACAGCTGGAAAGATCTATGCACATTCTATGATTCCAAGGGGTTCCAGAAGAAAAGAACGAGGATTTGAAGAACATTTTGTCAGAGAATTTGGCTCCAATAATGGATTACAAACAGGAAGACTTACTGAAGGAGATGGACTGGGCCTACAGGGCTTATCCGGATTTCATCAAAAAGAATAAACTCCCTGGAGAAGTATGTTTGAAATTCACGAGAAGATCTACCAGAGATCGAGTACTAAAAGCCACGCAGGGGAACCCTCAAAAAATTAAGAATGAAGAAATAAGGATATTGAAGGATATCCCCTTCGAAGTTAGAAAGGGGAGCAAACTCTACAAGGAGCTTACTCTCTCTCTACAGAAGAAGGGGTCCCGTACAGATGGCTGTTTCCTGAAGGACTGAGTTTTAAATACGGAGACAGAAAATGCAATATTGACTCTGTTCCTAAGGCTAAAAAATTTGTGGAGCAACACTTGAATCCAAAGCAGCACAACAAAGACAAGAAACCGAGAAAAGTTGAGGAGGAGGAAGAGGAATCCTACTCACAGGATTCAGAAAGCAGTAGTCCAATACTTTTTAGTTCTTCAGGCACATCGGAATCAGAGAAAGGAGCAGCCGCTCCCAAACCCCGAGGAAAGAAGAAATACAAGAAGAGACCCTAAGACCAAGATAATCGTGGAAGATGCAGTTTTTGATCAACTAAGCGTTTTTTTACAATTTCTTTTTACTTTTATAATTTTTTGTTAACTTTTTTATAAGGTGACAAATGATACAGATGTAACCAGATCGTGTCACCTTGTTAGTCTTCCCTTCCCCGTGTCCAGTAGAGGTTTGTTTTTCTTCTTCTTTTTTTTCTCTTAGAAGTAGGGCTTAGTTTCCTTCCCCCATCCTGGTAAAGTTTTTTTGTGTATTAGTTTTCCCTACCCATGTCCCATAAACTTTTAGAGGTAGAGATTAGCAACCTTTCCCCATATCCCGTAGTAAAGCAAAATCAATAAAATCCCCTTCGGGGGGCATAAAAAAAAAAAAGTAAATTTCAATACCCTCCAGCATCCACTCAATAAGGGTGGCTTAGCCTACCTTGACTTATAAAAATACCATGAGGTAACAATCTTATCCTTTTTACCTGAAGTTTATAATCATACATATCAGACAGGTTGGAAATTAGAAGAAAGCTTCATCCTTATTCTAATTCCCAGACTTTTTTTCTGTGCGGATACCTATTCCCTCCAACAGGGGCCTCACTCTCCCCCAACAGCTTTTCCTGCATAGTCAGTAGACTTCCTGGGTTTGTAGAAAAATCTGAAAAGTGGGGAAATCCCTTCAGGGACAGTTGAATTCCCCCAAAAAGCCTTTTGAAATGGCCTCTGCAGGGACCTGACTCCAGGCATCAACGGTGAGAGATTAGAACGTTGGGGGGGGGGAGAGGAGACTTCTAACTGGCTCTGTCAGTCAAAGGGTGGGGGGAAGGGCCCTTTCTTTCCAGGCCTCTTTCGGCCTTGGAGGGAGGGGGAGGGGGAAGCCTTGGGCCAGGCTGGGGGATTCCTAGAGGTTTTGGGGTGGAGTGCAAGGAGGGCAGGATTTGGGGAAGAGAGAGGCCTCAGCTGGGCATCATGCCACAGAATCCACCCTCCAAAGCAGCCATTTTCTCCAGGGAGACAGATCTCTGTTGTTCACAGATCTCTGGAGTTCACCCTCCAGCAGGCCCCACTTGGAGGTTGCCAACCCTAGGCTTGGCAGCAGTCTAGGGTTGCCAGGTCCCCCCATGGGCACTGGCAGGGGATGGGGGTAGTGGGGTTGCCAGCTCCAGGTCTGGAAACTCCTGGAGATTTGGGGATGGAGCCTGGGGAGGACAGGGACCTCAGTGGGGTACAATGCCCTAGAGTCCACCCTCCAAAGCATCCATTTTCTCCAGGGGAAGTTATCTCAGTAGTCTGGAGCTGAGCAGTAATTCCAGGGGATCCCCACATCCCACCTGGAGGCTGGCATCCCTAGGCAGCACCCTCTGGGTGACTTGATACCACCTAATTTGCATGACTCAACTTGGCCTGGCTGCTTGCTGCTGTTCAGCAGCCACCCTATGAAAGCCAGCAGTGGTGCAGCAGTTAGAGCCTCAGAGTAGGGTCTGCAAGACCCAGGCTCAGATCCCCATATTTCGGTGGAAGCTGACTGGGTGATTTTGGACCAGTCACATACTTTCAGCCTAACCAACCTCACAGGGTTGTTGTGCAGATAAAAAGGAGGTGAGAATAATGTAAACTGCTTTGGTCCCCACTGTGGAGAAAGACTATAATTTTCGTTTGTAGAAGCTGTGGGGGAGGGGGGTGGAGACGAAAAGCTGAAGACAGATAAAGGCAGATAAAGGTTAAGTTGGCTGATGGGTGAGAAGGAAATAGGGTTGCCAACTCTGGATTGGGAAACTCCTGGACATTTAAGAGGTGGATCCTGGGGATGGTGGGGTTTGAGGAGGGGAGGAACTTCAGACCAGTATAATGCCATAGACTCCACCCTCCAAACCAGCCATTTCCTCCATGAGAAGTACCATTGCCAGCCTCTGGGTGAGGGCTGGAGATCACCCAGCATTACAACTGTTGTCCGGGTGACAGAGATCAGTTCCCCTGGATAAAATGGCTGCTTTGGAGGGTTGAGTCTATGGCTCCACCCCCAGAATGGAGAAAGAGTGTGAGGTAGGTAAGGGTAGAGGGGAGGAAGCAAAGGTGTGAGGAATGGGATGAAGAAGAAACTTGCGGGTCTCCACTTGTTTATCCTAAAAACGTTCATAGTATACTTTGATGTAAGTCCGGGGAGTGGCCAAAAGATATTATGCATCGCAACTTCTTGGTTTCCTTGCTCAAAACTTGGGATAAACATCAGAATCTCCTTGCTCCTCATCCCTCTATCATCTCAAGCTTTTTAGACCACCCCTTGTTTCCTCCCGGCAATGGTAACCTTTTTCTTGGTGTGGAGAAGGCCGGTTCTTACTACATTCATGGATATGTCACATGATGATATAATGTTTTAAAAATTGAAACTGGAAATAAATCCATGCACCCTACCCCATGGTTTGAATATCTTCAATTGAAACATCTAAGAGATTCTTCAGATATATGAAACAAACTCAAAAGGCCACTTACTGAATTTGAACGTTTGATGTTTAACTACTTGCATGGTCAGAAAGAACTTCTTTCAAAGACATATACCTTGGTAATGCAACTCACTAGTGGGAAGGCTCTAAGATATCAATTGGCATGAAATAGGGAGTGTAACATCTATATTAATGATTCCCAATGGGAAAAAATATGGAAATCTCCTACATATAGATCCAAATCTCTTAGAATACAATCGCTTGTGTACAAAGTAATGACACGCTGGTACACCACCCCTTTGTGGTGACTTAGGATAAACGCATTTCCCTTAAGTGTTGGAAAGGTTGTGGAGAGATAGAGTCGACAATAGATTGTTGGCGGACACATCCTTTGGTTGCACAATTCTGGGGGAATGTTTTATGACAAATTGAGTTACTCACTGGTTATTGGATTCCTAATAAGCCTGAACTGATCTTTCTTGATCTATGGGACACTTTGGTAATTCTAAAAAACTGACAGGAACATAATGATACTACTTATAATGGCCAAATGGTTAATAGCTTTGTATTGGAAAAAGTCCACCTTGCCAAAGATTGAAGATTGGTTTTTCATATTTTGGAAATATTTCTGATGGACAAAATTGTCCACTTAATATCTCTTTCAGACCCACACTCAGGTTTTTCCAACATGCTGAATAAAAGGCTCCCTTTCCTAGAATATACTGCAGATAACACTGTCTCCCAAAGATATTTTGCCAATTCATTATGTTGCGATATGTTGACAGCTCTGTAACCTATTGTGTTGATTATTTTACATTGCAATGCAATGCTTTTTTTATATGGTTAGTTTGTTGGTTAAAAGCTTTCCTTTTCTAGATACTTAGTTATATTTGTATCTGTTTGTGTTACTTTGAAATTAAATCTAACTTATATATGTTAGAGTGATTTATGTTCTTGTATCTTTTGGAAAGTTTAATAAAAGATATTTAAAATTAAAAAAAATGTTTCTTCTATGTGGGTTCTTCCATCCTATTGGCAACTGAAACTGAACCTTTTTCCATACTCTGAATGTTCAACAAGTTTTTCCCCATGCAGGTTATCACGATGTTGTTCAAGATTGTCACTCAGCCTTAACCTCTTTCCTCAGAGCATTCAAAAGGCTTTTCCCTGTGTGAGTTCTTTCATGAAGACTACCATTTTTACTGAATCTCCTTCCACACTCTGAGCATTCAAAAAGATTCCCGCCTGTGTGGATTCTTTGATGCTGCTGAAGATGGCCATTCTATCTTTTTTTAATATTTTTTATTTTTAAAGACGAACAAAACATAAAATGAGGGCATCTAATATTTGTACATTATCTTGATGACACAACTCATACCTAGTTATGTCTTATATCTGTTCCACCTTGTATCATTATAAAAGTCTCTTCCAGATATATAAGATACGTATCTTTTTTTTTTTTTTACAGTTTTCTGGTACAATATTCATTAAAAATCATTCTGGTTCAAAAGGAACAGTATTTTTAACATTTTTTGTAAAATTTCATGAATCCCACACCAGCACTGTTTTGCTCTATCACATTAACACCACATATGATAAAAGGACTCAACCTTATTTTCACATTTCCAAAATACATTTGATGAGTTAGGATAACACTTTGCCAATTGCTCTGGAGTGATATACCATCTACAAAACATTTGATGAGTTAGGATAACACTTTCTCAATTTGCGGCCTGTTCGCGGGGAGGGTGGGTAACATGTAAATGATGATGATGATGAAGATGATGATGATTGCTCTGGAGTGATATACCATCTACAAAATATTTTATACATATTTTCTTTATATGAAATCCCTTTAGTAATCTTTATATTTCGTTTCCAGACCTGAGAACATCTACCTAGTTCAATATTTTGGCCCAAATGTTGGACCCATTTTACCATAACATTTTTATCGAGTCTTAATCTCTAACAGTATTACATACAATTTCTTAATCAATTTCTCTTCAGAGTACATCAATATCTTATCTATTCCCATTATTTTTCCATAAAAACCTGTAGGCTTTAGTATCTCTTGATTCCAGTTTGACTTTTTCCCACCATGTCACCATTTCTATTAACTTTAATTTATTCTTATTATCTAGTAAATCTTCATATCAGAGCAACGCATCTCTTTGAAATAAATTAGGATTTGTAAATCATTCTAATGGTGCCATCCATTTCGGTATTTTGGTATAAAGGTTGGTTTTAATTTCTTCCCAAACCTTTAATAGAACAAACCTGAGAAGATGTTGTTTAAAGTATCTTTGTGCATTTCCCTTCTCATGCCATAGAAAAGCATGTCAACCTAACAATATGTCCTGTCCTTCTAGTTTCAGTAGTCTTGTATTTTCCAGAGTAATCCATTCTCAGAGCTGCTGCTCTGTAGTACAAAAGCCAATCTGATCCATAAAATCCAGCTGTCTTCTTAGCATCTTATAATGCGTTGAGTTTGATTCTTGGTTTCTTATTCTGCCAAATAAATTGTGCCATCAGTTTATCAAGTTCTTTGAAATAATTCTGGTTTTGTAAAATAGGAATTGTATGAAATAAAATATCTTTCCACACTCCGAGAATTTAAAAGCTTTCTCCAATGTGGGTTCTTTGGTGCAGGTGAAGATGGCCACTCTGTCTGATATCCTTTCCACACTGTGAGCATTCAAAGGGTTTCTCCCATGTGGCTTCTCTGATGGTGTAGAAGATTGCCATTCCAACTAAATCTCTTTCCACACTGAGCATTTCTCCCCTGTGTGGGTTGTTTGGTGCAGTCAAAGAGTGTGACTGTGACTGAATCTCTTTCCAGACTCTGAGCATTCAACAGGTCTCTCCTGTGTGGGTTCTTTGGTGCAGTTGGAGATGGCCATTCTGTCTGAATCTCTTTCCACACTCTGAGCATTCAAAAGGTTTCTCCCCTGTGTGGGTTCTTTGGTGCAGTTGCAGATGGCCATTCTGACTGAATCTCTTTCCACACTCTGAGCATTCAAAAGGTTTCTCCCCTGTGTGGGTTCTTTGATGGATCTGAAGTTTGCCACTGTCACTGAATCTCTTTCCACACTCTGAGCATTCAAAAGGTTTCTCCCCTGTGTGGGTTCTTTGGTGCAGTCGAAGAGGACGACTGTCACTGAATCTCTTTCCACACTCTGAGCATTCAAAAGGTTTCTCCCCTGTGTGAGTTCTTTGATGGAGCTGAAGTTTGCCACTGTCACTAAATCTCTTTCCACACTCTGAGCATTCAAAAGGTTTCTCCCCTGTATGGGTTCTTTGGTGCAGTTGGAGATTGCCATTCTGACTGAATCTCTTTCCACACTCGGAGCATTCAAAAGGTTTCTCCCCTGTGTGGGTTCTTTGATGGACCTGAACTCTGCTACTCTGACTGAATCTTTTCCCACACTCTGAGCATTCAAAAGGTTTCTCTCCTGTGTGGGTTCTTTGGTGGAGTTGAAGACTGTGACTGTGACAGAATCTCTTTCCACACTCTGAGCATTCAAAAGGTTTCTCTCCTGTGTGGGTTCTTTGGTGCAGTTGGAGGTGGCCATTCTGACTGAATCTCTTTCCACACTCTGAACATTCAAAAGGTTTCTCCCCTGAGTGGGTTCTTTGGTGCAGTTGGAGATGGCCATTCTGACTGAATCTCTTTCCACACTCTATGCATTCAAAAGGTTTCTCCCCTGTGTGGGTTCTTTGGTGCAGTCGAAGAGTGCGACTCTGACCGAATTTCCTTCCACACTCTGAACATTCAAAAGGTTTCTCCCCTGTGTGGGTTCTTTGGTGGAGTCGAAGAGTACAACTGTGTCTGAATCTCTTTCCACACTCTGAGCATTTAAAAGGTTTCTCCCCTGTGTGGGTTCTTTGATGCTGCTGAAGATGGCCACTGTGACTGAATCTCTTTCCACACTCTATACATTCAAAAGGTTTCTCCCCTGTGTGGGTTCTTTGATGGACCTGAAGTCTGCTGCTCTCACTGAATCTTTTCCCACACTCTGAGCATTCAAAAGGTTTCTCTCCTGTGTGGGTTCTTTGGTGCAGTTGAAGATTGTGACTGTGACAGAATCTCTTTCCACACTCTGAGCATTCAAAAGGTTTTTCTCCTGTGTGGGTTCTTTGGTGCAGTCGGAGATGGCAATTCTGACTGAATCTCTTTCCACACTCTATGCATTCAAAAGGTTTCTCCCCTGTGTGGGTTCTTAGATGGACCTGAAGTCTGCTACTCTGACTGAATCTTTTCCCACACTCTGAGCATTCAAAAGGTTTCTCCCCTTTGTGGGTTCTTTGATGGAGCTGAAGTTTGCCACTCTCACTGAATCTCTTTCCACACTCTGAGCATTCAAAAGGTTTCTCTCCTGTGTGGGTTCTTTGGTGCAGTTGGAGATTGCCACTGTGACTGAATCTCTTTCCACACTCTATGCATTCAAAAGGTTTCTCCGCCGTGTGGGTTCTTTGATGGAGGTGAAGATTGGCACTGCGACAGAATCTTTTCCCACACTCTGAGCATTTAAAAGGTTTCTCCCCTGTGTGGGTTCTTTTGTGCAGTCGAAGAGTGCGACTCTGAACGAATCTCTTTCCACACTCTGAGCATTCAAAAGGTTTCTCCCCTGTGTGTGTTCTTTGGTGCTGTTGGAGATGGCTACTCTGACTGAATCTCTTTCCACACTCTGAGCATTCAAAAGGTTTCTCGCCTGTATGGGTTCTTTGATGCTGCTGAAGATGGCCACTCTGATTGAATCTCTTTCCACACTCTGAGCATTCAAAAGGTTTCTCCTCTGTGTGGGTTCTGTGATGTTTTTGTAGATTTCCCCTCACACTGAATCTCTTTCCACACTCTGGACATTCAAAAGGTTTCTCCCCTGTGTGGGTTCTTTGGTGCAGTTGCAGATGGCCACTCTGACTGAATCTCTTTCCACACTCTGAGCATTCAAAAGGTTTCTCCCCTGTGTGGGTTCTTTGATGGACCTGAAGTTTGCCACTGTCACTGAATCTCTTTCCACACTCTGAGCATTCAAAAGGTTTCTCCCCTGTGTGGGTTCTTTGATGGAGCTGAAGTTTGCCACTCTGACTGAATGTCTTTCCACACTCTGAGCATTCAAAAGATTTCTCCCTTCTGTGTATTCTTTGCTGCACAAGAAGCTGTGATCTATTTCTAAAGTACTTTTCACACTGAATGGATTCACTTGCCTTTGTTGTCCAGTGCTTTGGAAAATGTACATTATGCTTTCTTCTATCTCGCTTTTCAACCATATAGCTGCCTTGATTCCGGACTTTTTCTTTCAAGTCTACCTTTTTAACTCTATCTGGCAGTTGCTGATGAAGTTCCTCACCGTCCTCATTTCTCTGATCATCCTTTGCTAGAATAAATACAGAGATCCTGTTAGCACCTGGGTGGACTGATCAGGTCCAAAGGCATCTATGTGAATGAGTAGGAAAGGACTGATGGCTCTTTGGCCTCATCCAGCTTGGCTGATCTTTACCACCCCTCCACCTTTCCCCAAAATATCTAGTTTTTAATGATAACTCACCCCTCTCAAGAGCCACAGCTGAGCTTTTCCCCAGAAGGAATTTCTGAGCCTCCAGGTTTCATGCCCCAGAAGGCCTCCCTCCCTGCTTACCCAGTGGGCTGTATGATTGTACCAAACCAAATGTTGCTCAGAAGTGAATCAGAAATCCCCCCCCGACAATTCTTTGCCAGTTCCCTTGACATAATCATGAAGACATGGTTCCCTTGCCATAACCACTCTCATCCAGCACATTTGGGAAATTAATATGCTCTTGGGAACCTCTGAAGGAACTCTCCAGCCTCTCTTTGTCTCCCTTTTACTTCTGGCATCTTTCGCAGGGAGATGGAGGGAAGGAGCATTCTTAGATGTGAAAGGAAAGAAATTCAAGAGTAAAAATTGTTCTGGAAGTATGGAACCGTGGTCAAGATCAAAGCCCACAATCCCAACCAGTATAAGAGGAATGAATCTGTGAGGCAAAGCACCCTAATTCCTCCAAGGGTTAATGTGATTATTCAGCGGCCTGGTCCGACTTGCAGGTGTTTGCAATTTGTGATTTGACTCTCCCTGCAGTGAATATCCATATCTTTTTCATAACCAGACTCCAGAATGTGGTCAATGGTCAATCATAATAACCTGTATCCAGTTATGTAACCAGGAGGGAAGGGGGATTAGGAGGTTGCTGACAGCCTGTGGAAAATTCCATTAAGAAGGACCCTAGATTGAGTCATTAGGACCACTTCACCCTAGAGAGGCAGAAAATATAATATGGGTATAGACCATAGGGAAGCCAGCCTAACCTTAAGCTCATGCCATGCTAGTATGTCATGAGATTTTCTTGCTTCATCGCAATGAATAGTTTTATGTAGAGTAACTTAGGCTACAGCTGGAATACTTATGCTGTGATAAGAGTTCCCATCTGAACCCAAGCATTTTATGTATTAGATAGAACAGTTAGCTTTTCTTGTTTCTCTGTTGCTGAGCTACAGAAACTGTGCTGTGTATTGATATCTTATTTTTAAATCCTTAATAAAACCTTTTAATATATATTTTTAACACATCTGCTTTACTTGTGTGCACTCTCCTCATGATCCCACTGAACTGGGTGATGCTGAGGCACAAAGACTACTGATCCGGGGGACCCAGACTTGGGTTCTTGACAGGATCATTTCCAGATCACAGGCAGGGTGGATGTTTGTAGTCCCATCCAGTGGGAATGGTGTGTGGTAAAAGTTGGCAACAGAGAAATGAGGATCTGGCCCCTGACAGGGTCTTTCTGAAGGCCTCTCATCTCCTTTGCCTCAGGCCAGGACACCTTCTCTGGCTTGGGTGACGCTCACAACACTGGCCTCAGTTGCCCTTGTGCAAGTACCCACACATGAAAACACCCTTATACTGATCCAGACACTTGGTCAGTTGAAGTCAGTGTTATCTACTCAGTTCGGCAACGGCTCTCCAGGGTCTCAGGCAGAAATCTTTCACACCACCTCCTACCTGATAGTTTTTAAGTGGAGATCCTGAGGATTGAACCTGGGACCTCCTGCATGCCAAACAGATGTTCGGCCACTGAACCACAGCCCATCCTCAAGTATTGGGACATCCTTGATTCATGCCTCATTCACAATGGCAGTAATTCACACCTCTGGCGCCTATGAAAGTCCCTTACCCAGAAAGGCCACATTCCCATAGTTCTCCAGCATGACTTCCCTGTGCAGAGCTCTTTGTCCCGGATCCAGCAGGGCCCATTCTGCCTCAGTGAAATAGACGGACACCTCCTCAAAGGAAAAGGGACACTGAAAGAAAAAGCAGAGTTCCTCATCAGAGATCACCCCAGGCAGAGATTGGTCATTGCAAGGGAGAAGTCTGGGAAGGTACAGGATGTAAGGCTTGGGTAAAGGGAACAGCATGGACACCTTTGTAGAAACCGCAGGAGCAACGCCCGCCCCCCCGAGAAAGTAGGAGAGACTCAGGCTGCCCCCTGCTCATCTCTCCTACCTGGAATGGAGATGCAGCAGCCATTTCCACACCTCTGAAAAGACAGTGGCGCAACAACAACTCTTCACTGCCTGTTACTGAGACAAAGGAGGAAGGAAGGATGTTTGCTTGTTTCTTCCCTGCTTCACACACCCCCTTCCCAGGGTTGTGAAACCTTGGCCTCTGTACACTCAAGATCTCCTACCTGATACTTTTAAAGTGGAGATGCTGGGGATTGAACCTGAGACCTTCTGCATGCCAAGCAGAAGTTCTGCCAGTGAGCCACAGCCCATCCTCAAGTATCGGGACATACTTGATTCATGCCTCATTCCCAATGGCAGCAATTCACCCCTTTGGCACCTATGAAGGTCCCTTACCCAGAAAGGCCACATTCCCATAATTCTCCAGCATGACTTCCCTGTAGAGAGCTCTTTGTCCCGGAGCCAGCAGGGCCCACTCTGCCTCAGTGAAATAGACAGACACCTCCTCAAAGGAAAAGGGACACTGAAAGAAAAAACAGAGTCCCTCGTCAGAGATAACGCCAGGCAGAGATTGCACACTGGAAGGGAGAGGTCTGGGAAGGTACAGGATGTAAGGCCTGGGATGGGTAAAGGGAACAGCATTCAGAGGATCTCTTGCTTGGACACCTTGTAGGAACTGCAGGAGCTAAAGCCCCTGTGAGAAAGGAGGAGGGACCCAGCCTGCCCCCTGCACATCTCTCCTACCTGGACTGGAGGTGCAGCAGCCATTCCCGCATCTCTGAAAAGACGACGGCTCAACAGCATCTCTTCACTGCCTGTTACTGCGACAAAGGAGGAAGGAAGGATGTTTCTTGTTTCTTCCCTGTTTTACCCCCCACCCCTTCCCAGGGTTGTGAAACCTTGACCTCTGTACACTCAACAGATTTTTAAACACCTTTTACTGAATTCTGGGAGAGGCAGAAGAGAAACACCAGGTTCCTATGAGCCCTAGGGATTATAAACACTGCCAACATTTTTCAGACTTCTGTGAGACATGTGTCTGGCCTGCGGGGAGGGGAAAAGGGGGCGGTGGAAATGACATTGCATGACATGTCACCGTCACCTTTGGCCAGACATGACTTGAGCACATATAGACACTTGAGGGTAATATGAATCAATTTTCAGGGCATTCTAACTTCACAGCCATGTTTTCAGCAAGATGCAACATCAGCATGACACCACATCGGCTCAAAGGACCGTCCCAAAGCCCCTCTCGAAAGTTCCTGGGGGTGCCACGCCCATACATCGCCTGCCATCCCTCCTCCAGCATCCTGTTTCCCGCCAGATGCCCCCTTCCCCATGGGCAGAAAAGCCAAACTTCCCCATGTTTATTGGCCCCTTGGAACTGGTTTTCCGGGCTCTGCTGCCTGAGAAGTTCGAGGCTCCCTTGATTCACCAGGCTTAGCAGCTCTTCTGAGTTTTGCCTACCTTTTCTCTTTTCGGCCACATAGTGTTCCTCTTATGGAAGGAAGGTGAGATGTGAATATTTAAATTAACGGAAGGAATTACCCTCCATGAATTTGTCTAATCTCCTTTGAGAGGAGTCACAATTAGTGGGCACTGAATGCTGCAAATTAACTCCGTGTTCTATGAAATAGCATTTCAATCTTTTCCTGACCTGAACTCCCTACCCATCAAACTCACTGGGGTGCCCCAAGCACATCCAGGCACAAAGAGACCTTACCACAGGAGACAGCATCTTGGGCACCCTCATGGCCCTGCGCCCTCTTCCCTTGCTCCAGGGAAGCTTCTTCTGTCTCAGGGAATGCAACTTCTGTCTTCGCTGATGGTGCCCACATCTGAAACAGCAGCGAGGGAGAGGAGTAAAAGATGGAAGGGAAAAGAGACCTGCCCCACTCCTAGACTGCATCCTTCTGTCAGCAGACCTATTGAGTTATCTGGAGGGATAAAAAAATCTCTAGTAGAAGAGGCTGAAGGAGGCTGTGAAATCTCCCATTTGGATAATTAACACTTGGCCAGATGTCTGGCAGGGAATCTTTAGAATACGACCAGATAGTGTTGCTTGAATTGGACATATCTGGAGGGAATCCCCTCACCTGCTCTTCCTGCCTCTTCTCCTCTGCCTGACTCAGGAGGAAACCTTCGGCCAGGGCCACCGCCTGGGAACTGGTCTCCGGCCTGCATCCTCTGACCCAGCACTGCATTTCCTGGGGCAGGATAGTCAGGAACTGCTCCAGCAGCACCAGGTCCACAATCTGCTTCTTGGTGTGCCTCTCTGGCTTCAGCCAGTCGCTGCAAAGTCTATGGAGCTGGCTGCAAACCTCTCGGGGCCCATTGGCCTCATGGTAGCGGAATTGCCGGAAGTGTCGGCAATGTATATCTGAGATTGCAGTGAGTGGATAATGGATCTCTGGCACCAGGCTTTCCCAGAATTCAACACCACACCCAGCTTGGGTGGGATGGGGGCCTTTCCTTGCTGTCTCGCCAGTTCCAGGTCCTTCTGGGTCCTGCTCTTCCATCTCTTTCCCCTTCTCTTGGATCAACTCTGACTGTGTAAAGAAGCCTTTAGTCTTTTGGCTATGAAGAGAGGGTTCTCTCTGAAAGAAGGAGAGACACAGTCAGTCACATGAAAATAAAAGAGAATTAAGATACAGCACAAACCTTCATATGCTCAGGAGATACATGAGAATTGCCCTGGTGGACCAGAACAAAAGGGCTTCTTGTGGTTTGTAGACCAGGTTTAATGTTATTTTTCTACATTACATTTGTACGTTCTACTTTACAAACCTCTATAGTTCTTTGGGACAGTTAAGTGTTTCTGTTTGGCTCTTTAAGGATGTTAACAAGCTTAGTCTCTGATTATATTGGCTCAGTCTGTCCTAGGGGCTAATTTTTAAGGTAAACACTGGTATCCCTTTTACCATTATATGCATCTCATTGACAGGCCTCAACTGTTAAGCAAGAACTCTATCTGAGCACCCAGCTGATGGGAAGGGGTAGGAATGTGTCTGTGTGAAGAACAAGCAGCTGAGATCAAGAAAGGAAGACAGGATGAAATTCAGCTCAAGAATGTTCAGGCTGGTTTGGATGGTGGAGTCCATGGCACTGTACCTGTCTGAGGTTCCACCCCTCCTCAAACACCACCCTCTCCAGGCAACACCTCTCAAACCTCCAGAAATTTCCCAACCTGGAGTTGGCAACCCTATTTCCTTCCCTGCCAAATCATCAACCTACCTTTATTTCCCCTTCACTCTTCAGCTTTCGATCTCCTCCCCTCACCTTCAGCCTCTACTGTGCTCGGAAGCCCTGACTGCTATGTCACACTGGCTGTCATAGGGAGGCCATCTCAGCAGAGTATAAGGACACGGAGTCCACCATTTTCTCCAGGGGAACTGATCTCTGCCATCCGGAGAGCAGTTGTAATTCTGAGTGATCTCCAGCCCTCACCTGGAGATTGGCAGCAATGGTTCCCCAGGAGGAAAAGTAGTCTTTCTCTGCAATGGGGACCAACGCAGCTTACATCATTCTCCTCTTTCCCTTTTGACTTGCACAACAACCCTGTGAGGTAGGTTAGGCTGAAAGTCAGTGACTGGTCCAAAATCACCCACTCAGCAAGAACCTGGGTCTAGCAGAGCCTCCTCTGAAGCCCTGACTGTTACGCCTAGGGTAGTCAACCTCCAGGTGGAACCTGAAGATCACCAGGTAACACAACTGAACTCCAGACAACAGATCTCCCCCCCCCCACGAAAATAACTGATTTGGGGGATGGCCTGTATGGCATTCTGTTCAGCTGAGGCCTCTCCTCTCCCACACCCTGGCTTCTGTATAAGCTACCATAAAATCTCCAGGAATTTCCCTACCTGGAGCTGGCGACACTGATCAGGACTGGCCCCAATGAGTTTTCTCCTAAAGGCCAAAATAGGTGTGGAAGGGGCCTTTTACTGACAGAACCCAGATGGGTTATCTACCAACGGGCACTGAAGGGAAAATAGGGTAGCCAGCTCTGAGTAGGGAAATACCTGAAGTTTGGGGGGGGCGGATCCTGTGGAGGGCAGCGTTGGGGGTGGGTGGAAGGACTCAGCAGGGTATAATGCCATAGGGTCTACCCTCCAAAGCAGCCATTTTCTCCAGGAGAACTGATCTCTGTTGTCTGGTATCACTTGGTATCACAAGTGAACTCCAGACAACAGATCTCTCTCCCCCCCGGAGAAAATAATTGCTTTAGAGGGTGGCCTCTATGGATAAGGCCTTTAGGATAAGGCCAGATATTGTTGCTTGAACTGGATACATCTGGAGGAAATCCCCTCACCTGTTCTGCCTGCCTCTTCTCCTCTGCCTGACTCAGGAGAAAATGTTTGGCCAGGACCAGCACCTGGGAACTGGCCTCCGGCCCACATCCTCTGACCCAGCACTGCATTTCCTGGGGCAGGATAGTCAGGAACTGCTCCAGCATCACCAGGTCCAGGATCTCCTTCTTGGAGTGCCTCTCTGGCTCCAGCCAGCGGTTGCAAAGTCTATGGAGCTGGCTGCAAATCTCTCGGGGCCCATCGGCCTCATGGTAGTGGAATTGCCGGAAGCGTCGGCAATGTATATCTGAGATTGCAGTCAGTTGATAATGGATCTCTGGCACCAGTTCCAGGTCCTCGCCAGTTCCAGGTCCTTCTGGGTCCTGCTCCTCCATCACCTTCCCCTTCTCTTGGCTCACCTCTGACTGTGTAAAGATGCCTTTAGTCCCTTGGCTATGAAGAGAGGCTTCTCTCTGGAAGAAGGGAGAGACACAGACAGTGAAATGAAAATAAGAGAATAGAGATACACCACTGAACATCACAAACCTTCATATGCTCAGGAGACACACGAGCATTGCCCTGGTCGATCAGAACAAAAGGGCTTCTTGTGGTTTGTAGACCAGGGTTAATGTTATTTTCCTACATTATAAAACAAGTTGAGATATGCCTCCATGGTTCTTTAGGACAGTTAAGTGTCTCTGTTTGGCTCTTTAAGGATGAGAATGAGCTTAGCTTCTCATTAAATTGGCTCAGCCTGTCCTAGGGGCTAATTTTTAAGGTAAACACTGGTCTCCCCTTTACCATTGTATGCATCTCTTTGACGGGCCTGAAGTGGTAGGCAAGAACTCTGTCTGAGCACCCAGCAGAGGAGAAGGGGTAGGAATGTGTCTCTATGAAGAACAAGCAGCTGAGATCAGGAGCGAAAGGAAGACAGGATGAAATTCGGCTCAAGAATGCTGAGGTGCAGAAACAGTCCCTCCGGGCATCTGATGTGTGGGGTAGTGGACCAGCTACTGTTTGGGAATTCCTCTGCCTTCCAAATTTGCTCAGCTCCACCAGTGTATTTGTCATTAAATGTTACTGTATTTATTAAAATGTCGTAACCTGCCTTGAGCCCGTTTACGGGATGGGCAGGATATGAATGCGGGAAAAAAAATAAAGCTAATAGTACCAAGGCAGCAGAAGGCTCCAGGGCTTTCTTCTTCTGAGGGGAACCAACCCAAGTAAACAGGATCCCTTGGAACTTCTTTCCCCTTGAAGAAGCAGAAGTAAAAAAGTCTTTCATCCAGAGAAGAATCAGTTTTCTCCTGGCCCCATATTCGAATTCACCCTGACAGAAGGACAGTTTTCCAGAGTCCAGCCTCTTTTGGGAGCAAGCCGAACCTCAGTCCTTGAACAACTTTGGGTGGCCACTAAGTGTGTCAGGAGATATGCCCACCCAAGGGCTGCTGGGATGAAGAGGAGCCAGAGGGGACAACAAACTCTGCCAAATGCACAAGGCTGCCTACTCCAGGTTGGGAAATTGGGGGCTGGAGCCTGGGGAGGGCAGACTACAATGGCACAGAGTCCGCCCTCCAAAGCAGCCATTTTCTGAACACACAAATTGATCTCTGTTGTCTGGAGACCAGTTGGAATATGACACATCTCCAGCCCTTCTGGTACCCTGGTGTCCCTACATTAAGGAGATGGTAGTGGGGGAGGGACCAGCCAAAATACTTGGCATTTGGGCCATCCAATCAGCATGAAGGAGTCATCCTTGCCACGAAAAGGTGAGCTTCGTATTCTTGCTGGCATCCCCCTTAGCAACACCCGAACCCACGCCTCCCGGGACTGTGCCCTTCTGTTTTCCCGTTGTGTTGTCTGGTGGTCTGTACCTCTCTTGCCTTCCGAAATGATGCCTTTCCTCCCACCCAAACCTCAGTCCAGGAGGCAGAATTTGGCATTGTGTTCCAGCAGAGGCAATCCGGTTGGAACTGCCGTGTTCCTTCCCCGTGCATCCACTTTGTGGAACACTGCCGCGGGTGGGTACATAAACCCCCATCTGTGGGCACTCCCTGGGGTCTGTTGCTCACACCACGATCTTCACAGCGGTATATCCCCAATCCTCACAGTGATGTATGCCCGTGTGTCACTTGTTCCTCCTGGCCTTACGTGAGGCGAAGCACCATTCTTGCCTCCCTTCAAGGGTTAATGGATATAGTAACGGGCCTAGTTTTTCCCTGCGGATGTTGCTGATGAAGTGTTTCGGCCTGCCTGGTGCCTGATCAGTTCCAAGGCCAGAGCCATTAGCTTCTCATGAGAACCTGTCTTTAGTGTTGCAAGGGGGAAGACCAGGAGCAATGACACAAGACTGTGGAGATTTCTCCTGGAGAGGTGTTAGGATTGGATGTCCCCATCACCTGACTCGAGGAGCTAGAAGTATATAATTATAACGTCCCTCCAGAGGCTTAACTACCTATCTGAGACTACATGGGACTCCATGCTTGGCAACTGCTGAAATCGTAGTCCAGGCTTCTTAGAGGCCTTCGCCTGGATGTAAGATTTCTGCCGCCTAAGAAGATTTCCAGAACAATGTTAGGCAGAAAAAAGCTAGCTTTGTTGTTTGGTATCCTGCGTGACTTTGGGTAATCTATTTGCTATAATCCAATGATCTTGTATTTTCTTCTAATCAGCTTTATAACTGTGTTCTTTAAGATAACTTCTGACTGCTTACATGTGTGCTCTTGCCCTGGGACCTCACGGGGTCAGCCTGTAGAACTTTTGACAACTTGTTTCTGTGTGACGCTGATGCCAGGGGGTGGGGACACCTCAGCATGCTCCGCCCCCTCTGCCTGTCAGAGGGGAGTCACCTCGTGCTGTGATTGCTGGGTGCTGGTGGTGTTTCCATGACCTTTGCTGGCATTCAGAGGCTCTCTGCACCTTCACAAAGGTGTTTCTTTTCCTCCCCTCTCATAAAAATGTAGAAAGGCCCATCTAGTCCAACGTCCTGTTCACATGACCAGCTGCCTCTCTGAAGCCCACAAGTGGGAAGAGTGCAGAATTATCCTTCCACCCTGCTCCCCAGCAGCTGATACAAAGAGGTGTAGTGTAGTGCCTCTGCTACTAGAAGGAATGGATATCCATCAGGGTGAGGTTAGTAGCCACTCTTAGTCCTTTCTTCCATGATTTTTTTCACTCCCCTATTAAAGCCTTCCAAGTTGGCAGCCATGACCACGTCCTTTGGCAGCGGGTTCCACAAATTAACTATATGCTGTATGAAGAAATGCATCCCTTTGTCTGCTCTCAGTCTCCCACCCTTCAGATTTAGAAGATGATTTCGGGTTTCTAGCATTATGGGAAGAAGGAGAAAAGTTTCTCCCTGTCACTCTGTCCATGCCACGCTTCTACATGTTAATAGCCAAGTTGGCCAAATCTTTGGATTTCCCAATTATTTTCATCTGGGACGTTTTTAAAAAAGTGCTGAGGAAACACCCCCCCCCCCCCAACATCTCCAATTTTATTTCTTCTGGGTGACTTGATACTAACAAAATTCGTGGCAGGACAGAAACTTTCATGAGTCACATCTGAAGAAGTGCAGCCCTGATGACTCACTGAAGCTCCTCCCCTGCCACAAATCTTGTCAGTTTTCATGGTGCTACTGGACTCTCGCTCTTTTCTCCTGAAAGCTCCTCAGGGAACAACCAAAGGCCGCCTTCCCTTCCAGGGAGAAAGGGCGTCGCTTGGTGTGTGTGTGTCCCCCCCCCCCAAGGGACCCTGTTTCTGTGCGTCGCCGCCACACACCAAGGGAAGGAGTCCAGCTCTCCGCCCCGAGGAAGGTGCTGCAGGGACCCTCCTGGCTTTGCAGAGAGGACCGAAGGAGACCCCCCCCCACACACCCTCCGGCATTGTGGATGGGGCAGCTGCAGAGCCCTGAAGCGGGGGGGGGGGGCTTTCGCATTGCAAGGACCCCCCCCTCGCGCGAGGCTCGGGGCTCCTCCTCCTCCGGCCAAACCCTCCTGGTCGCCCCCAGCAGTCCAGCCCCCCCTTACTGGCTTACCCAGCCCGCCCCTCCTCGGAGGGATTTCGACCTCTCCTTGCCTTTGCGCCGAGAATCAGAGTCCGGCTTCGGAAAAGGGAGTCGGCGATGGATGCAAGGCTGGGGCGGGGAGGGTCAGCCCGGAAGGTGCATCGCCCGCATGCCCGGAAGGCTCCCCCGTCTCCGCTGCTCGCCGAGAGACAGAGAGAGGAGGGTTAAAGGGGGCGGGCGAGGAGGCCGCGGGCCTAGGGAGGCTGGAGAAGGCGGCGGCGGCGGCGCGTCACTTCCCGGCGGATCCTCCTCCGACCCCCCCCCCCGCCGTGAGGGGTGCCGGTCTCTGTGCCTTCACCAGCCCCGAACAGCGGACTCGGAGGAGCGGATAATTCCGGAGGGGGGGGGAGGTCCCTAGCGCAGAGGTGGAGGAAGGGGGGGAAGGGACTGCTGCAAGGCTGCAAAATGAGGTCCCGGGGCGGGGGGGGCGGAGGAAGAGCCAAAGGCCGCCTTCCCTGGGAGGGAGGGAGGGAGTCTCCTGGCCCACCCTCACCCTGGAAAGGAGCCCCGTTTCAGTGCATGGGAGAGGGCAGGGTAGCGGGGGAGGGGGAATGTGCCAGGTTGCAAAAGGAGGGGGAAAGGGAAAACAGCAAAAGTCGGCTCTACATGGATCCTCATGAATTCATATTGATTCTTAACACTGAAAGGAAATAAAACCACCATCATGCTGTAAACCACCTGTTAGTCTATAGGGAGGGCCACAAAAATCACTGCACCCACAGATTCCTGGCACCACAACAGCACAAAAACGTGATTCCAAGTCAGGGATCCTCATGACTTCATCTGATTTTTAGGCCAAACGAAATAAAACCACCATCATATGGTAGAACATGTCTTGCACTATAGGCAGCACTACAAAAGCCATGCCTCCACTAATTGGCGGCCCCACAAAAGGGCAAAAACGTGGTTCCAAAGCACAGATCCTAATGGATCTTCAGGGGTTTTCTTTTTTGCAACTCGATATTTATTGAGAATTTTTTCATTTTATAATACACTTAAACACAACTTAAATAATTTAAACAAAAACACAAGCATAGAAAAGTACATAACAGTTACATTTTGTTTTTCTCATCTAATAACCAACATTAACTTTAGTAAAAGGCAAAAATTTTTAGCTGGCAATTTACTTCTTGTATTTTTTTCTGTTTCAGTATAATGAAAGAATGTAAACCATTTTTCAACAAAGTTTGTTTCCCTTAATGGGTTGTCTGCTTGTAATAATTGGTTAGCAAGATTTTATCCTGAACTATGACATCCCAGACTTTTTGAAACCATGGTTTCACTGTAGGGACTTTTGTAGATTTCCAGTGCTGGGCCAGAACTGTTTCTGCTGCTATAAGAAGTAAAGCTGTCATTTCCTTCATAATTCTAGTTCATGATGTGTTTTCCCAATGGTTCAATAAAATAGATTTGGCGTGTTGGGGAGCTCTCGTCTTATTATATTCTTTAATCTTGGTAAGATAGAATTCCAAAAGGTCTGCACCAGAGGATATGACCACCAACAGTGTATGAATGAGCCAACAGAATTACACCCTTTCCAACACTTAGGGGATTCTGTGGAATGACTATGATGTAGTCTCTGTGGGGTTAGGTACCATCTAGAAAATACTTTATAGTTTTGGAACCTAAGTTTTAATGACATTGTAGTGTGTGGCGTAGTTGCCCATATTTTTAACCATTGTTCTTCAGATAGGTGGATTTGACATTCTTTATGCCATCCCTGATGGCAGAAAGTGAAGAGGATCTAAAGAGCCTCTTGCTCAGGGTGAAAGAGGAGAGTGCAAAAGTGGGCTTGAAGCTCAACATCAAAAAAACTAAGATCATGGCATCTGGCCCCATCACTCCTTGGCAAATAGAAGGGGAAGTCGTAGAAGTAGTGACAGACTTCACGTTCCTAGGATCCCAGATCACTGCAGATGGTGACTGCAGCCATGAAATTAAAAGACGCCTGCTCCTTGGGAGGAAAGCGATGGCAAACCTAAACAGCATGATAAAAAGCAGAGACATCACCTTGCCAACAAAAGTCCGCATGGTCAAAGCAATGGTATTCCCCGTAGTAATGTATGGCTGTGAGAGTTGGACTATAAGGAAGGCCGAGCGCCGAAGAATAGATTCTTTTGAACTATGGTGCTGGAGAAGACTCTTGAGAGTCCCTTGGACTGCAAGGAGATCAAATCAGTCAATCCTAAAAGAAATCAACCCTGACTGTTCCCTGGAAGGCCAGATCCTGAAGCTGAAACTCAAATACTTTGGCCACCAAATGAGAAGGGAGCATTCACTGGAGAAGACCCTGATGCTGGGAAAGATTGAAGGTCAAAGAAGAAGGGGACGGCAAAGAATGAGATGGTTAGACAGTGTCATCGATGCAACGAACATGAAATTGAGCAAACTTCAGCGGACAGCGGAAGACAGGAGGGTCTGGCGTAATCTGGTCCATGGGGTTGCGAAGAGTCGGACTTGACTGTGCGACTGAACAACAACAACAAATGCCATGCCTTCTCTTGTGGCGTAAGTTGTTTCCAATGTTTCTCATTCAAGTACACATGCATAAGTTTAATTATTCCTTTTCCCCCATAAATACCTAAATTGATTAGTTTTTCAAACCCTGTTAGTGGCCTGTCAAGGCTGTTTTGAAAATCATTTGTAGATGCCAGATGGTGCAACTGCTGGTATTGCATCCATGTTGTTTTTATTTGGTATTTCAGTTCCAATTGGTCTTTAGGATAAAGCTGTCTTTGGTCACATAGTTGATTTAGCCTGAATATTTCTTTTTCTCTCCAGTGCGTAAAGGTATTTACATCTTTTCCTGGGACAAACCAATGCTGTCCCAAGAAAGCTGGTACAGGTGAGAGGCCTAGTGTTAGTATGTTTCTATATCTGTCCCAGATAGCCAAAGTAAATTTCAAAAACGGGTTAGGTAATATGTTTTGATCTCTGTCTTTAGGTTTATTCCATATGGCTTCATGTAGATGGGAAGGTAGGGTGGTTTCTTTCTCTATTAAGATCCATGCTTTTTGTGCTTTAGGATTGGCATAGCAAAGTAAGTTTTTTAATTGTAATGTTAATTAAATTTAATTTAATGCATGAAAATAAAGTTTTAACTTAGGTAATGCCAGTCCTCCTAGTCTTAAAGGCCTTGTTAATAATGAATAACCTATTCTTGAGCGTTTCCTTCCGCACAAAAAGTTTTTCCAAAGAGTATCCCAGTTTTTAAATTCTTTTTCTGGTATGGGAATTGGTACGTTCTGGAACAAATGTAAAAACTTAGAAAAAAGAATGGTTTTCAGTAACTCTATTTTTTCTAATAGCATTAAATTAAAGCCAGCTGAATTGTCAAATTTCTTCAATCCTCAGGGTTTTTCAATTGGGTTACTCCAACATCACCATCAAATTACATATCATGTCCAAGTCCACAGCTTGCACCACAGAAATCATGAGTCCGTGGCTTGGTGGCAAATCCATGCTGCAAAAAAGGGTCTGAACCTTGAACATTTATGGATCCTCAGGGATTTTGTGTTGGGTCACCCAGACTCACCACTGAATCACATATTATGTCCATGGTCATGGTAATCACCGCACAAATTACAGATCCACGGGCTTTGTGGCAACATCGTGCTCCAAAAACATGATTCCGAAATATGGATCCTCATGATTTTTGCATTGGGTCACCCCAACATCACCATCATATCACATATTTTGTCCATGGCCACAGAATGGACCATAGAATCACATGTCCACAGCTTCGTGGCTACACCATGCTGCAAAAACATAGTTCTGGAGCATGGATCCTCATAGATGCTTGGGGGTTTTGGGTTGGGACACCCCAGATATACCATTAAATCCCATATCATGTCCATGGCCACTACTTGCACCACAGAATTCATGGATCCACGGCCACACCATTTTTTCTACGGGATTCCGGGCCACAGTAGTAGATATAATGGTCTTCTGAGTTAAATTCGCCCATTCCTGTCCACTTTAGTTCACTGATTCCCAAGATGTCGATGTTCATTCTTGCCATCTCATTTTTGACCACGTCAAGCTTACCTTGATTCATAGACCTTACATTCCAGGTTCCTATGCAGTATTGTTCTTTGCAGCATCGAACTTTCCTTTCACCGTCAGACACATCCACAACTGAGCATCCTTTCGGCTTTGGCCCAGCCGCTTCACTCTTTCTGGGGTTACTCGTACTTGCCCTCTGCTCTTCCTCAGTAGCATATTGGACACCTTCCGACCTGAGGGGCTCATCTTCCGGCGTCATATCTTTTAGCCTTTTGTTACTGTCCATGGGGTTTTCTTGGCAAAGATTCTGGAGTGGGTTGCCATTTCCTTCTCCAGGGGGATCACGCTTGGTCTGAGTTCTCTGCTGTGGCCTGTCCGTCCTGGGTGGCCCTCCACGGCAGACTACTATACTGATTTTATATAACAAATGGAGTTTACAAACATATAGTAAAATTAAACAAATAGAGCTGAGCTGTTATAACCAATATTCGTAATGCCATACAGGGATTTTACTTCCTTTCACTGGTGAAGTAAATTCTAACCATTTGGGGGATTGTTTGGAATATTCCATAGGGAGTTCCAAATCCCGTGACTGCAGTAAGCGATAGCCACTATCACGGTCTGCCGCTGCTAAGATCATGTCGCGATGACGCACTTGGATTTTCCCCGTCGGCATCCATTCGACCCGTAGACCAGCTTCATTTAATTTCAAGGCGATTGGTTTAAGAGAGCAATGATTCTGGAGGACTTCTGCAGGTAGATTCGGAAAGGTTAGATTTAAGGTCTCTTGATACTGTGATCCACCCTTTTCTCTGGCTAGTTGTAGACTTTTCCTCTTAATGTGAAGATCTGCCACTTCTATGATAACGTCTCTTGGTCCTCTAGTACGACATAGATGTGGAGAGCCGACTCGATATGCTTTTAAGAGTACAGGAGCAATGCCCTCCTCTAGAGATATTGCTGTGGCAAGCCATGAGGAAAGGAATGCTGTTAAGTCAGTGGTTCCTTCCGCTTGTTCTGGGAAGCCTCCGAATTTTATATGATGATTGTGGATTTTATTTTCTAGGAGCAAGATCTTTTCTTTAGACCACTGTTCACTTTCTTGTAGATCCTGAATCTCCATTTGGTGAGTCACACCCATCTCCACGGCCATATTGGCAGTTTGTGCGACTTGGCTCAACGAAGTTTGTATAGCCTCTAGTTGTTCTGCCAGTGGCTTGAATACTTTGTGAATATTCCCCAATTGTTCGCTTTTTAGTGATTTAAAAGCATCCTGAAGGTCTTGCTTCATAAGGAGTCCTGCAGTAAATGCGGCTTGATCTGCCCCGGTGGCCATTTTGTGTTGCTGGTGCTGCGCTTGCAAGGCAGTTTCAGTTGGAGCTCCTACACTTGAGAAATCAGTTAAAAGCTTTGTTTCCAGTTGCTGCGATCTCCCTTTAGGTCCTCCTGATTTTCCCATGCTCTGAGAGCTAATTGTGCCATCTGTTCATGCTATTTGAAGGCGGGCTGAGGGGGTTGGATGTAGAGGTGAGCCTCTAAGCATCCACCATTTGCAAACCAACATCACGCCCCCACTTCAAAGATTTCTTGATCTCCAAAGGGACAAGACAAGGATGTCCTTTATCTCCCATACTGTTTGCCCTAGCTATTGAGCTCTTAGCCCAAGCCATCTGAGTTCTGCCTATTCAACTCAATGAGGAATGGCTTATTAAATGGCAGCAGTCTCTAAACTGCTATTGCCACATATCAAGGTATCATTAACTCTTTTTTTTAATTTAATTTTTTATTAATTTTTAACCTTAAACACAAACAACAAATATAACTACATTCAACAACAATTATATAACTTACAGAATGTACACTACAGCTTTCTTAATAATAGTATACATTAATAGCTGATATAATTGTAATATTTATATGAAAACAAACATAAGAAATAAATAAAAGCTTAACCAATTACTTAATGTTTGCAGATTGATAAAAATAATGTTATGCTATCTGTGACAAATATCTCAATCTTAATAGAAAACATAATCTTTATATTTTTGGGGTAACTGATATAACCTCGGTTGACATGCCGTAACATATTCAAAAAACACAAACCATTTTTCAATGAAATAGTTATCTGAATTAGGATTTTCTAGAGCTATTAGTTGCATTGCAATTTTATCTGAGACAATTATGTCCCATAACTTTGTTCTCCATTGCAGCAATGATGGAACCTTTGGTTGTTTCCATTTTGAGGCTATAAGGATCTTAGCAACCATCAAGAAATAAGAGATCAATTCTGTATTGTTTTTAGAGAGTTTTAAGCCTGGCCAGTAATGTAGCAGGACTGAAACAGGTGTATTAGGTAAGTCTAAACCTGTGATTTCTTTAATTTCATGTAATACTTTATTCCAAAAAGAATAAATTTTGGGACACGCCCACCAACAATGAACAAAGGTACCAATTTCATTGCATCCTTTCCAACATATAGGATTACCTTTAAATTTACATTTAAACAATCTATCAGGTGTGAGGTACCATCGTGCATACACTTTGAAATGTTGTAAGTTTAGGTACAATGATTTACTTTTAAAGATGCATGAAGACCATATCTGGGTCCATTGACTATCTGAAAACGTAGTATTTGTGTCTTTATGCCAAGCCTCTTGAATAGAAGAGGACTCGTTCCATAATTTTTCGTTAAGTAACCTATAGATTACTGTCAGACAGCCCTGAGTAGTAGATTTTTGTTTTTTTAAGTATAATTCGAAGGGTGTTAAGTCCCTATCTAGTATTGAAGCTTTATTAAGATTCTGTAGTATGTGATGTAATTGAAAATATTGCATCCATGAGATAGTTACCTTATATTTAGTTGTAAGTTGTTGTTGAGTACCAATCTTTCCTTGAAATATAAAATCACAAATCCTGAAAGCACCTTTGTCTCTTAAACAGGAAAGAAAAGATCTATCTAAACCCGGAGGGAACCAATGCTGGCCAAATAGAGCTGCGATCGGCGATAACCCTGGGGCTAAGGATTGCCTGTGTTTTTGCCAGAGCTGTAGGGTAAGTTTCAAATATGGATTTTTTATTCATATAAAAGCTGGGAATAGAAGACTGCCAGATATATTCATATAAATGTTTTGGATCAAGTTCTAATTTCTCTAATTGAAGCCATGATTTATTGCAAGAAGGCATGGCATAATAATGTATGTTACGCAGTTGTGAAGCTATAAAGTATTTTTCAAGATTAGGTAACCCTAGTCCACCTTTCTTCGTTGGTCTAGTCAAGGTAGAAAACTTAATTCGTGCTCTTTTACCTTCCCATAAGAAGTTCATGATCAGGGTGCGCCAAGTTTTAAATTCCTTTGCTGGAACTGAAATAGGAAGGTTTTGAAATAAAAACAAAAACTTTGGTAGCAAAATTGTTTTAAAAAGAGTTATTTTCTCTAACAAATTTAACTTATTCCATCCATCCAAAGTTTGCTTTACTACTTTTACAAGAGGTGAATAGTTAAGAGAAAACAATTCTGTTAGTTGTGTGGGTATAATAATCCCTAAATATCTCCAATTGTCCCTAACCCATTTAAAAGGAAATTTACTTTGTAGTGATTCTTTTTGTTGAGGTTGCAGATTAATGGGATAGATTTCAGATTTCAAATAATTAACAGCAAAACCAGTAACAGAGCCAAAGTCTTTCAGATGAGTAGAGACTGTTCCAGGTTTGTTACAAAAAAAATTATATTGTCTGCGTAAAGACTTATTTTATAATGAGTTTGACCAATTTGTAAACCAATTATGTTTATATCTTGCCTAATCGCATGGGCAAGTGGTTCTACAGAAAGGGCAAATAGAAGGGGGGAGAGGGGACAACCTTGTCTAGTACCTCTCATTAGCTGTAACTCATCAGAGCGAAAGTGATTAACGCAAATTTGAGCTGAGGGTTGGTGATATAAGGTTTGAATGGCTTGCCTAAATATAGGACCAAAATTCATTACTGTTAAGAGTTCCTGTAAATAAACCGGTTCCACCCTGTCAAAAGCTTTCTCAGTGTCAGTCGATAAGAGAAGTGAATCAATACTGTTTGTTTTACAATAATTAATTATGTTTAGAGTTTTTCTAATACTATCAGCAATATTTCTGCCAGGCATGAAGCCTGTCTGGTCTTCAGAAATATAGTTTGTTATAACACTGTTAAGTCTTGTGGCTAAAATTGTTGAAAGAATTTTAAAATCATGGTTCAGTATAGATATAGGTCTATAAGAACCTAAAAGTGTCTTGTCTTTTCCTGGCTTGGGGATAACTATAATACGAGCTTCCGACCATGTTTTGGGCATGATACCCGTAGATAGTACTGAGTTCATAGTGAGATTTAGGTGCTCTAGCAATACTTTTTGAAATTTTTTATAAAACTCAATGGGAAGTCCATCTCTTCCTGGCGTTTTATTATTTTTTACTCTTGATATTGCTTTGGACAACTCCTCTAAAGTAATGGGTTGGTCTAAAATCTCCTGATGCTCTTGAGTTAGTCTTTGATTGAAATTAATAGATTGTAAATATTTTTGAATCGATTGTCTGTCTGGGTTAGTAGAGGAATATAAATTTTGAAAATATTCATAAAAGGCAGTTTTGATATTACTAGGAGTAACTTGCACTTTACCTCTTAGGTCCTTTATTGCAGGAATCATTGATGAAGCTAGCTTCTTGTCTACTCTGTGCTTTAATAGTCTAATGGATTTAGAAGTTTTAGTAATATATTTTTGTTTTAGGATTAATAATTGTTTTTGTATTTTAGATGTTTCTAGTAATTCCAATTTTTTCCTTTCTTGGTTCAATTTTTTAAGATATTTCTTTCCACCATATTTCATGTGTTTTAGTTCTAATTCCTTGATTCTGATATGTAAGTCATCTACTAATTTCTGTCTCTCTTTTTTACAGGAGGAAGCAATTGAAATTAAGAGGCCACGAATTACTGCCTTAAAAGCATCCCAAACAATACTCTGGGACACATCTCCAGTGGAATTAAATTGAAAATATTCCTTAAATCTTTTTAGTTATGTCTTCACTGATCTGTTCGTTTTGAAGAAGTAATTTATTAAGCATCCAATTAGGGCCTTTCCCATCGGTTTGTCTCAATCCTAAATTCCCAACTACCCATGCATGGTCCGATAAAAAACAGCTGCCAATATCTGCGTCTTTGAATTGTTCCAATAAAGAATATGATGTTAAAATATAATCGATTCGTGTGTGTATTTTATGAGTACAAGAATAAAATGTATATTGTTTCATGCCTGGGTTCAAAGATCTCCATAGGTCTTTTAAATGGAAAGAATCCAAGAGTAAAGCTAACTCAGTCTTATTAGGATTGTTTTGTTTTCTATTTTTTTGTTTGTATTGATAAGTGCGGTCCATAGATGGGTCTACTATATAATTTAAATCACAGCCAATTATAAGTTCTCCTTGTTTAAAATCCATTAACAGGTTCAATGTATCTTTTATAAAATTTATTTGATTCAAATTTGGCGCATATATGGATGCAAGTGTATATGATTTTCCATTTAGAGATCCTTTAATAAAAATAAATCTACCTTGAGGATCCTTTTTGACATTAGTGCAATGAAAAGGGAGATTTTTAGAAAGCAATATTGCTGTACCTCTTGCCTTTGTGGAGCCGTCAGCATGAAATTGTTGGCTGAACCATGTTGTTTTTAATACCTGTTTCTCTGGATTCTTTAAATGCGTTTCTTGTAGGTAAAGAATATCAGGGCGTTCCTTAGCCCAGAAAGAAGATGTTCTACGTAGCTTGATTTTATTGTTTAAGCCTCTAGCGTTCCAAGAAGCTATTTTAAAAGATTGAGACATTTTAGTTAATATACTGTTAATACACCAACAGTGTAAGAAAAAAAAAACAAGAAAGATATTAAACAACAAAATTACTATTAAAATACGTATTAACAAGTCAACACTAAGTAATAATTAACAAACAACTGGTGTAAAATCCACCAGAAACACCCTATCTACCACCCTGCTAAACTGCAGAGTTCACTTCCAAACTTCCAATACGGAAAGGTTAAGAGACTGAAATAGTCTCTATATCTGGAAGGTATACCCTAACTAGGAGGAAAATCTACAATAACAAAAATAAAATCATATATAAGCTACCCAACCTTTCTCCTTACATACTTGTGAAAAGGGTGAAAATATAGTGCAAATCATTTTTTCATTCTTCACCCCACTTTTTTTTTTAAAGGATTATGTATTTATCAAATCTATAAAAGAGCATGTGTATAAATAAAAGGACGATAAAATAAAGTATTTTTGGTTACCTCACCAACTTAAACTATGTTTGTTTCAATTATATGAAGTCAGTTAAAAATATTCAAGAGTAGAAATCTTAAACATATAACAATATCTCTATGTTTGGTCAAGACTTAAAAATATGGGTACTTATTACTTCATAAGTACTTCAAAATATATAAATAGGGTTACAATCAAAGTAATGGTAATAATTTCAAGCCTTCTGTATTGAAAAAAGTTTAGAAAAAAAAATAGCATTTGGTTACCTCACCAATTAAAACTATGATTGTTTCAATTATATGAAGCCAGTTAAAAATATTCAAAAGCAGAAATCATAGACTAATAACAGTACCTTTATGTTTAGTCAAAACTTAAAATATGGGTACTTATTACCTCATAAGTACTTCAAAATATATAAATAGAGTTGCAATCAAAGTAATGGTAATAATTTCAAGGCTTCTATTTTGAGTTGTCAAGATTTTTAACAAGAGCTATATTAAAGGTAACCATGAGATTACTATACAAAACTAAGATTTTTTGAAAAAACTGAAGCCTTGTACGTTAAGCAGATTGTTTACTAGTTGTAAGCCAGTTAATAAAGTTCAAGGTGAGATGATTGAATCCTTCACGAGTTCATAAGCTCTTGTTCTTCTTCTGTTGTCAATTTAAGTCCCAAGGAAGATATCAAAGCCTTTCCCGTCATGGCATCTGTGGCTTGATACAGCAGGCCGTTGCGATAGACGTGGATGTCCGAGGTGGGGCTCCAACGAAAGCGAATATTGGCTTTAAAGAGTTTAGTGGCAACCACCTTGAGGCTACACCGTTTTTCCAAGGTCTCTGCAGATAGATCTAAAAGTACCTGTATTTTGTCTTCATTGCAGATAAGAAATCCCTGAGATCTAGCTTCTTTTAGAACTCTGTCCCCGGTTTTAGGGTAGAGAAATTGTACTAGGATATCCCTGGATCTGCCTTTACGAGCTGCAGCCAGAGAGCCCAGCCTGTAAGCTCTGGTAATGATGGGGGCTTTTCCTTCTGGTAGATCTAAGATGGATGCCAGCCACATGGAAATAAACTGCGACAATTCCTTTCCCTCTTCAGCATTTCCCCCCATCCCTCTGAATTTTAAATTAAATTGACGCCAGCGATTTTCAAGGGCGGTTATTCTAGTTTCAGATTGTTTTTCTGAGGATTTGAGTGTTTTTACCTCATCCTGAAGTGTTAAGGCGAGTTCAGCAGCATTTTCAGCAATCCTGGACGTTTCAGACAAGTCTTTTGTTAACTCGTTTAACTGGGTCTGTAATGGTTGAAGTAGTTCTGAAACCAAAGAAGTAAACGATTTTAAGAGATCCTCTTTCAAGTCTTTGAGGTCTCTTTTAGTTGTTGGCGCTGCATCATCTATCTCAGTAGTCTCCGTCGATCTGTTGCTAGATGCCATTTTGTCTCCACTTGTAGAGTTAGCAGCGTCTGTGTTGTTAATCGATTCTCTGGTGAAGTATTTTTGCACAGTACCCGAATTTGCTGCCGCTTTATTTGTTTTGCCTTTAGACGATTTTCCCATTCTTTTGAAGCAATTTTGGTGTGGGAGAGTGACTTGCAGTCGGCTTTAGGAAAAACAGGTCGGGAGCGTCTTTAGAACACATCTGCCATGCTTCACGGCGCTCCGCCCCCCTCAAAACTCGTTTATTTATTACATTAAATAAGTGACCATCATTAACTCTTTAACTGATCTATCAAGACCAACACTTTTATCAAGGACTGCTAAAAGAGGCTCTTCTTGGTTGGATTGCGAATGCTGGACCTTCAAGAAAAAACTTCATCTATTCCCAACTACGTATTCATTCTTCATCTGAATTAGTCGCTCTCTACTTCAAAGCAAAAAAAAGGATGTCAACTCCTTTTGGAAGAAAAAAGGCAAACTTATGCCTTGAAGAACTGGTCCAGATTACTGCATGCTTCCCACACAAGGAATATGAAAGACTTCTAGATACTTTCACGAGCAAACTGTTCATCTAATATAACTTACTCCCCTTTGATTCCTGCCTTTGAACGGATTGCATATTTTTGCAAGTTATTATCGGACCCGATTCTGTCTGATCTTCCTGATGACCTACAAAATCCAAATGACATGCCTGCTTGGCCCCTGGTCTCCAAAGAAGAGATCCTTGAATTTAGAGCTTCCATGAAATCAGGTAAGGCCCCAGGCCCTGACAGTATCTCTGCTGATCTTATAAAAAATAATCCAGATCGGTGGTCAGAACTGCTAGCCTCTCTGTTTACCTTAGTTGATGTTTGGGATACTACCAGATTTCTGGCTAACCTCCATCATTGTTCTAGTCTTCAAAAAAGGCAACCCTAAAATTCCTGGTAATTATTGCCCTATAAGTTTACTTTCAGTACTAGGGAAATTATATTCCAAACACCTTCTGACTGGATGTAGAATAATAATCTTCTGGGCAAAAAAAGAAGTTGGTTTCCGATCTGGACATTCCACTCACCATCATTTGCTAATGCTTGCTTTTCTGGCCGAGAAATATTCCCTGCATTTAAAAGGCAAATTGTATGCAGCCTCCATAGATTAATGGGGAGCGTTTGGTTCTATCAATGAATCCCTTCTGTTCAACAAACTAGCCGATACGGGAATGGATCCACAACTCCTATTTGATTTGTAAACTCCACTCTTCTAATACCTGCCAAGTACGTCTAAACCATAAAGGCCACCTGACTGAAAAGATCCCTGCTACAAAAGGAGTAAACATGGCTGCCTTCTCACGCCTGCTCTCTTTATTCATGTTTGACCTGCTAGTACATTTGGCCAAATTTGAAGATCATGCACCCAAGATGAATACGCTTCCAGTTCCCCTCCTGCTGTATGCAGATGACACCGTTCTCCTATCCATCTTCAAGACTGGATTACTACGTTTGCTTTCAGCTTTTTCTGATTTCTGTTCCCAGAATTAATTATCCATCAAGTCTGAGAAGATCAAGATCCTGGTATTCTCTAAGGCTCCGAAGCCTTGTCTATGGAAGATAAATGGGAAACTTGTGGAGCTGGTCAAATCTTTTAGATATTTGGACCTCCTTTTTCATCACCAACTCAGCTCGTCCTTTCATCGGAAGGTGACTACTACAACTTTAAGGAACCAACTGTCTGTGATTTCCCGATTCCATTTTCATAGTGGGAATCTGTATGTACCAGCTGTTTTACAGATCTTCCAGTTTTTATATGGAATCCCAGTTTGGATTTTAGCAGTAAATTCTGATGTGGACCATTATTGTGCTTTTTTTTACATCGTATCCTGAGCTTACGAATATGATTAGACTCACCACCATCCATAGTGAACTTGGCCTTTCTTGCCCTTAGTTCTCTAGGCAACCCCTTGGCTGTGAGAGAGATCTTTTTATTTTTGCTGGAGAGAGGACGTTGCTCCCAGAGATGGAAAGGACCAGACACACTTGGAAATTCATAAAAGTTTATTCAAACATAATTTCTAACAAAAACCTTTTCTGATAACTATCTTTAGGAATTTAAACTGTATACATGGGACACATTTCACTAGGTTCACATTCTTATTTCATTAATTACCTTACACTTCTCTTTCAGTTGAACAGAGAACTACCTACTATTAACCCAGCAGCATGATGGAAGACAATCTTACCACTCCTGAGGTGAAGCTGGATGAGAGAGAGTCTCACCTTCTTGGTTATCTGTAAAGACAAAAAGTGAGGCAAGAGGAAGATGCAATCTTCCTCTTGACCTACCTCCCATAGCATCGTTCTCTCTTCTTATACCCTTTCCCCACTTATCTGCCCACCAGGTACTGACCAATCAGAATCTCAGACCTTCACCCCACATTCCCTCATCAGCATAATATTTTGTTTTTTTTCTGGGGATGTTTCTGGGGACTTTCCACTCTGGAATATTCCCCTTACACCAACACCCTTACATAGGGCATCTTGCACCCAAATGTCATTCTGACCTGCTCTTTGTAGGGGTGACTTGTCTGGACCCCTCGTGCCAGATATGCTTACATAAGGGGCATCCTATGCCAGATGTCAGTCTGACCTCCTGTTTTTGAGACTGGCACCCTACTTGTTTTCTTCCCTAAGATATATTGCCTACGCTGAAGTTCCCAACTATTCTTTGGTCAATCCCCATGGGTCCAATGTTCTCTGAGCTATTCCCATATTCTTGTGTATACTGTGTATAAATGACTAGGCCTATATGAATACTATATGAATTAGATATATATGTATCTTAAGAAGCCTAAAAACCTATAGCATGGTTAACTCTTCAGTTAGATCCTCGTATTGATGCTAACTGGTGTCTGTTCAAGGTGACCTTTCTGAATAGAAGTTCTAGGTACTTTCCTGGCTAAGACTCAGTCAGTAAATGTTAATCAAGGGTCCCCCCAAAAAACAGATAAGTCCGCTTCCCTTTGCAATTCTCTGTTCTACAAATATGCCAGCAGCTCACAACCCTTGGTCCCGCTTCAAGCTTCCAATTGCTTCTGCCAGAATATCTGTTTTGTATAATATCCTCTGGAACTATCAGGCCAACAGCAAAATTTATAATCAAGAAGGCCTCCATTTTAAACTACAAACCAGGCCCTTGTCAACAGCCTGCATTGCTATTCACCTTAAGGCCTTTCCATTTAGAATCCATATTCACTTGCAAGGACCCATAGCTTAAGAGAGGTAGGAGATAACCTGAAGTCCTACACCTTCCTCTACCATCAACTATTGCTTGGACGGTTACCATTCAATAGTGGTTGTGACTTCATTTCTGGACCTGCCCTAATACTCTTACGTGATTTATTAAGGGACTTTTACAACTCTAAATGATATAAATATAGATCATTAATTTAGAGTCCCTAGCTAACTGTTGTTGTTGTTGTTCAGTCGCACAGTCGAGTCCGACTCTTCGCGACCCCATGAACCAGATTACGCCAGGCCCTCCTGTCTTCCGCTGTCCGCTGAAGTTTGCTCAATTTCATGTTCGTTGCATTGATGACACTGTCTAACCATCTCATCCTTTGCCGTCCCCTTCTTCTTTGACCTTCTTTGACCTTCTTTGACCTTCAATCTTTCCCAGCATCAGGGTCTTCTCCAGTGAATGCTCCCTTCTCATTTGGTGGCCAAAGTATTTGAGCTTCAGCTTCAGGATATGACCTTCCAGGGAACAATCAGGGTTGATTTCTTTTAGGATTTACTGATTTGATCTCCTTGCAGTCCAAGGGACTCTCAAGAGTCTTCTCCAGCACCATAGTTCAAAAGAATCTATTCTTCGGGGCTCGGCCTTCCTTATAGTCCAACTCTCGCAGCCATACATTACTACGGGGAATACCATTGCTTTGACCATGTGGACTTTTGTTGGCAAGGTGATGTCTCTGCTTTTTATCATGCTGTTTACGTTTGCCATCGCTTTCCTCCCAAGGAGCAGGTGTCTTTTAATTTCATGGCTGCAGTCACCATCTGCAGTGATCTGGGATCCTAGGAATGTGAAGTCTGTCACTACTTCTACGACTTCCCCTTCTATTTGTCAAGGAGTGATGGGGCCAGATGCCATGATCTTATTTTTTTTGACGTTGAGCTTCAAGCCCACTTTTGCACTCTCCTCTTTCACCCTGAGCAAGAGGCTCTTTAGGTCCTCTTCACTTTCTGCCATCAGAGTGGTATCGTCTGCATATCTGAGGTTATTGATATTTTCCCCAGCAATCTTAACTCCAGCTTGTGATTCATCCAGGCCAGCATTTCGCATGATGTACTCTGCATATAAATTAAATAGGCAACGTGACAATATACATCCTTGTCGTACTCCTTTTCCTATGCTAAACCAATCAGTTGCTCCATATCCGGTTCTAACTGTTGCTTCTTGACCCTTATACAGGTTTCTCAGGAGACACGTGAGGTGGTCCGGTACTCCCATCTCTTTAAGAACCTGCCATAATTTATTGTGATCCACACAATCAAAGGCTTTAGCATAGTCAATGAAGCAGAAGTAGATGTTTTTCTGGTACTCTCTTGCTTTCTCCATAATCCAGCGAATGTTGGCAATTTGATCTCTCGTTCCTCTACCTCTTCGAAACCCAGCTTGTACTTCTGGCAGTTCTCTATCCACGTACTGTTGGAACCTAGCTTGTAGGATTTTGAGCATGACCTTGCTAGCGTGTGAAATGAGTGCATTGTGCGATAGTTTGAACATACCTTGACATTGCCCTTTTTTGGGACTGGAATGTACACTGACCTTTTCCAATCCTGTGGCCACTGTTGTGTTTTCCAAATTTGTTGGCAAATTGAGTGCAGCACTTTAACAGCATCTTCTTTTAAGACTTTGAATAACTCAGCTGGGATACCATCACCTCCACTAGCTTTGTTGTTAGTAATGCTTTCTAAGGCCCATTTAACTTCGCTTTCCAGGATGTCTGGCTTGAGGTCAGTGATTATACCATCGTGGTTGTCAAGGACATCGAGGTCCTTCTTGTATAGTTCTGTGTAATCTGTGTATTCTTGCCATCTTTTCCTAATCTCTTCTGCTTCTGTTAGGTCCCTACCGTTTTTGTCCTTTATCATGGCCAGTTTTGCATGGAACGTTCCCTTGATTTCTCCAATTTTCTTGAAGAGATCTCTAGTCCTTCCCATTCTATTGTTTTTCTCTATTACTTTGCATTGTTCGTTCAGGAAAGCCTCCTCATCTCTCCTTGCTGTTCTCTGGAAATCTGCATTCACCGTTGTCTTTAGCTTTCCTTCTTTCCTTCTTTCCTCTGCTATGTGTAAAGCCTCATCAGACAGCCACTTTGCTTTTTTGCATTTCTTTTTGCCAGAAATGTAATTTTCACTGAGTCTATTGTTCTGTGTTCCCTATCTCATCTTCGCTTTGCGCTTACGTAGGTATGCTGGCAGTAACGTGGGTGCTTCTCCTCTGCCGCTTGGTCTTATCACGGTGGCCTTGAATGTGGGCTTTGGGCTATTCTTGAGCTTATGAGAATTTTCCAGTCCTGTGAAGACGAGGGGAGGAGGGAGTTGTCTCCCGCCTATTAAATAATTCTCCCGCCAGGAGTTTCCCGCACGCGTGCTTATAGTTCATTTACTAGTTGCACTTTGCATCACACTATATCTCCGCTTGCGCCGCTTTCCCCCCATTCCTGACAATGATCCTCCACTGTGGGTTTTAGCACTGTATTCCAATAAAGCCCTTCTTTTAATTAAGAATGCCTGGATCTACTTGCTTTTGAACCTGACAGAAATTGTCAGGAATTACTTCAATCTACCACCTCCAGCCCCTGCCTTCCACCACGATGAGCGGTGCTGGGGGAACACCGGTGACGGTCCCAGTGACTACCACACTGGTCACCACGGTTCCGGTCACCACCGTGGCAATCCCAGTGACCACAGTTCCAGTTACGACCGTGCCGGTTACCGTCGCTCCTGTGACTACGATTCCGGTAACGACAGCTTTGGTCCCGTACTGCCCGGCTGGGCCAGTCACCCCTCCGTTGGTCAGTACCGTGGGAGCATCGTACACTCTCCCAATCTACAGCCCGGCCGGGCCAACCCAGAGCCATGGAGGGGCGATACCCTGAACTTACTATCACAGTGCCCCGATTCCATGGGACAAGTGGGTTACCCAGCGGAAGCCGCAAGACTGGACTAAGAATCTTTTGGACACTACCCAGATGACCTGGTCCTTACCGGGGAGCCAGAGCCGGGACAGTTTACTGGACCCCCGAGGAAGTTTTGGGCTCCCTCAGGGGCGGACGCCCCGCGGGTCAACGAGACCTGGGTCCAGTCCAGATGCTGATGCCCGCATGGACACAATCCAAGACGATACCCGACGGTTAATGTGGGACATGGGCAAGTTGATGCAGTCCCTACCGCAGATGATGGATCAGGCTATCCGAGCCCACCCGTTGACTCAACCACGACCAGCCCCAGCCCCAGCACCACCAGTATTGCCGGTACAACCTCCTCCTGGCCAACCAACCCCGGGGCAGTACCAGGCCAACCGGTTCCTGGCCAGCCACTCCCGGCAGGACCTGGGCCAGGAGGGCCAGTCCCAGGACAACCAGCTCCAGTCCAGCCTCCACCGGTCCTCCCACCGCCAGCTCCTGCGCCGGCGCCCATCCTGCTCCCCGCACCGGTACCAGGCATGGTCCCCGTCCCACCAATTATACGTCCCAAAGACATGTTGGAGATCACTTTTGACGGGGACCCTGAGACTGTATCATTCTTCATATTACAAGTCGGAAAATTTGTGCAGCGGTGGGGCCATGTGTTCCCGGACGAGGAGCAACAGGTGGAGTTTATCGCTTCACGATTCCGGGGAATTGCCACCAGCTGGTACGTGGCCCTACACGATCTGGAGGCAGTGGAGCTGGGAAATGTGGATGACTTCATGTGGGCCTTGAGAAATCGCTTTGAAGACCCGGCGGCAGCCCAAAAGGCGGAAGCTTTTCTCCGCACCTTCAAACAAGGCAGAATGACCGTGAGGGAGTACTCGAGGGAATTCCAAAGGCATACAGCCAAGATCCGAGACTGGACTGATCCAGTCCTGGTTCAACAATATCGAATGGGACTAGTGGTGGATGTCCGCCATAATGTCCTTAGCTCCAAGGAGCCACACACGCTCCAGGGTTGGATGGAGGAAGCGGAGAAAGCCGAAAGCCGACTGCACCTAATGAAATTGGATTTATCTCTTGGAAACAACCGTCCAAGTACCTCTGCCACCCAGGTCAGAAGCAAGCCAACTCCCACCCAGAGCGGGGTGAGTGATCAACGCATGAGACAGGGCCTGTGCCTCAGATGTGGGGAGAAAGGGCATTTTGCAGCCTCTTGCCCCAAGGAGGACCCTGGCCGAGCCCTAACCCAAGAGGAGCAACGGAGGCGGCCGATGTCGACCCCGAGGAAAGGAACAGCCAAGCCGCGCAATCCCCGGGCCCTGTTTGCCAATCCTGACCCTGTGGATTTGATGATTCTGGAAGAAGAGGGCGAGCTGCAGGGAAATGAACTGGTCCTGTTTGTAAGTGCCACAGCACAGCAGGACCCTACCCCTGAAGCGCCCAAAACGGTGAGCAATTATCCCTCCCTCTTCTTTGTGACTGTAATTATAATGAATCCAGTGATGATGACCCACATCAGGGTCAGAGCCCTCATTGACTCTGGGTGCGGGAGGGATTTAATAAACCCATCACTGGTGACGGGACTAGAAGCAGCTGTTACCAGCTTGAAGGATCCTATTACTTTTACCCAAATGGATGGGTCACCAATGAAGGAGCCCTGTCGGTTTGAGACTATTCCCTTACGGGTGGGCGTTGGGGAACACTGGGAGCTGCGTTCTTTCGTGATAGCCCCACAAGCTCAGTTTCCACTGGTTCTGGGCAGCCCGTGGCTGCATGGTCATGATCCCTATATACTTTGGGAAGAAGGGATAGTGCGATTTATTTCCCTAAAATGTACAGAGCATAAGTGGGACCCTGGATGGGGAAATCCTCCAGACAAAGATCCCCCACGAGCCTGCTTAGCGACAGAGGACCTTAACCGCATTCCCAAAGAATACAGGCACTTGGCTCGCGTTTTTGAGGAGGAAGAGGCGGATGAACTGCCCCCCCACCGCAACTCAGACTGTGCTATAGAAATCCTCCCAGGACAAAAATTGCCCAAAGGGAAAATTTATGCTATGAGTCCCATGGAAAAAGAAGAGCTACGCAGGTTCATTGACAAGAACCTGGCCTATGGATTTATCCGGCCGGCTTCATCCCCCTTTGCGGCCCCCGTGCTGTTTTGTAAAAAGAAAGATGGGGGCCTGAGACTTTGCACTGATTATAGGGGCCTTAACGCAGTTTCTGCCACCAATGCCCTTCATCAAAGATCTGTTAGCAGAGGTGGCGAAGGGGAAGGTGTTTTCCAAATTGGATCTGCGCGATGCCTACTTCAGAGTCCGCATTAGGCAAGGGGATGAACACAAGACTGCCTTTAATACCCCTTTAGGACAGTTTGAATACCAAGTGATGCCCTTCGGATTGCAAGGGGCTCCTGGGGTCTTCATGAACTTAATAAATGAGGTATTGCACCCCTATTTGTTTAAGAGGGTTGTTGTTTACTTGGATGATATCTTGGTGTACAGCCCAGATCTAGAAACTCACACCAAAATGCTCCGAGAGATACTGATGAGGTTGTTAGAACACAAACTGTTTGTCAAGCTGTCTAAGTGTGAATTTCACCAGAGTCGCATTGACTTCTTAGGGTACCGCATATCCCCGGATGGGTTGGAAATGGACCCAAAAAAGGTCCAGGACGTTTTAGCTTGGGAACCCCCTACAACCAGGCGACAGTTCCAGAGTTTCCTTGGCTTCGCCAATTTTTACCGCCAATTTTTGCCCCACTTCGCTCAGGTAGCCCTCCCTCTCACAGATCTCCTTAAAACAAAGGGGTGGGGGGTGAAAGCGTCCCAGCCAGGGGCTCGCTTGGACTGGACCCCTCAGTGCCAACACACTTTTGATCAACTAAAACAGTTATTCACCTCCGAACCTGTATTGGCACACCCAGATGAGACAAAAAAATTCATTGTCCAAGTAGACGCTTCAGACGCCGCGATGGGGGGGGTGATCTTGCAGGAGGACACCCAAGGGCACCTTCACCCGCTTGCCTATGTCTCCCGGAAATTTAACGAGACTGAACGGTTCTGGCCCATTTGGGACAAGGAAGCGGCGTCCGTACACTTAGCCCTACTTACCTGGCGGCACTGGTTGGATGGTGCCCGCGTCCCCTTTGAAATTTGGACTGACCATAAAAACCTTGAGGTACTTCGGAAGCCTTGGAATTTGAATGCCAAACAGTTCCGATGGGCTGAGTTTTTCTCCAAATTTCAATTCACCCTGCACCACTTCCCTGGTAAATCCAATCACTTGGCAGATGCTCTTTCACGTCTTCCTCAGCATAACAGCACGAAAACTGAGGTGAGGGAGTCCTTTTTCACCCCAGACCAATTGGTTGGGGCAGTAATAACCCGCAAGCAAAGTCACCTAAAGCTGGTTCCCCAAGACCAGGGGGTGCCTTGGGAGAGCCGTTTTGCCGCAGAAGTTACAGATCAGGAGAGGGAAGAACTACGAGCCCGGGGGGATTTAGAGTGCAAACCCAATGGCTGCTGGTACAAGGGAAATAAACTCTTTGTTCCTGAAAGTGCACGAAAGCAAGTACTGCAGTCCGCCCATGATTTAAAATCGGCTGGGCACTTCGGGTACGTGAAATCACTACACCTATTACAACGCAACTTCTGGTGGCCCCGAATGAAACGGGATTTGTCACTCTATATTCAATCCTGCTCTACGTGTAGCCGTTGCAGACCCAGAGTAGGGAAGCCCCCCGGACTTTTACAGCCATTGCCCACCCCGAGTCGTCCTTGGGAAGTCATTTCCATGGATTTTATCACTGACCTTCCTCCCAGCAAGCATATGACTGTTATTTGGGTGGTGGTCGACCTGTTTTCGAAGCAAGCACACTTCATACCGTTCTCGAGCCTACCAACGGCCAAAGTTCTGGCAAAGGCCTTTTTGCAACATATTGCTCGGCTCCACACTTTGCCTATCAAAATAATATCCGACCTTGGGGTTCAGTTTGTTTCCAAACTGTGGACTGAATTAATGAACGTGCTTTGAGTAGTGCATATCACCCAGAAACTGATGGACAAACAGAGAGGGTAAATCAAACATTGGAGCAGTATTGACGTTGTTTTACCAATTATCAACAGGACAACTGGGTGGATTTGTTACCATTGGCAGAATTTGCATACAACAACTCTTGGCATGCTTCTACTGGGATGTCTCCCTTCAAAGCTGCTATGGGCTACGATAGCCCCCTCTCCCTTTTCTGAAACCTGGGGGGATGGGAGGGAAAGCCACAGAATGGTGTAAGGCTTTTTGTGATTCTTGGCCAGTGATTGTAGAAACTTTAAACGAGGCCAAGGCTCAATATAAAAAACATGCTGACAAAAAAAAGGGTGGGGGGTTGGAATCTTCAGCCGGGGGACTCTGTATACCTGTCTACTAAGAACTTACGGCTATCTCAGACATCGCGGAAGCTGGCCTGGAAATATATTGGTCCATTCAAGGTTGTCCGTTGTATCAATAAAGTGACTGTCCAGTTAGATTTGCCTAAATCACTTAAAGCAATCCATCCCATCTTCCATTACAGCCTCCTCAAACCGGCGTTTCCCCCGACTAAGTGGCATCCAGAACATCCAGCACCCCCCCCCGCTGATGGTTGATGGCGGGGAACATTATGAACTGGCTGACATCTTGGACTCTAAGCTCATCAGAGGACAATTGTTTTATCTAGTCGAGTGGGTTCACTTTGGGCCCCAACACCGAGAATGGGTGAAAGTCTCAGATATTAACACACCTGGTCTCCTCAAAGACTTCCACACCCGCTTCCCAGCCAAACCGGGAGGCCCCTTGTTTTCCCCTTCCTGAGTAGTGGGTGGGAGGTATTTTGGGAAGGGCAGAGTGTCAGAAATGTAATTTTCACTGAGTCCATTGTTCTGTGTTCCCTATCTCGTCTTCGCTTTGCACTTGTGTAGGTATGCTGGCAGTAACGTGGGAGCTTCTCCTCTGCCGCTTGGTCTTATCACGGTGGCCTTGAAAGTGGCTTTAGGCTATTCTTGAGCTTATGAGAATTTTCCAGTCCTGTGAAGACGAGGGGAGGAGGGAGTCGTCTCCCGCCTATTAAGTAATTCTCCTGCCGGGAGTTTCCCGCGCGCGCGCGCTTACAGTTCATTTACTAGTTGCACTTTGCATCACACTATATCTCCGCTTGCGCCGCTTTCCCCCCCATTCCTGACAATGATCCTCCACTGTGGGTTTTAGCACTGTATTCCAATAAAGCCCTTCTTTTAATTAAGAATGTCTGGATCTACTTGCTTTTGAACCTAACACTTTTTCTTTGGGATGGTGGTGATTGCTGCCTCCTTTACAATGTCACGGACCTCTGTCCATAGTTCTTCAGGCACTCTGTCTATCAAATCTAGTCCCTTAAACGGCGATGCGATCTAGGTCAAATCTGAATGGCCTTGTGGTTTTCCCAACTTTCTTCAATTTAAGTCTGAATTTTGCAATGAGTAGCTCATGATCTGAGCCACAGTCAGCTCCAGGTCTTGTTTTTACTGACTGGGTAGAGCTTCTCCATCTTTGACTGCAAATTATATAGTCAATCTGATTTCGGTGTTGCCCATCTGGTGATGTCCATGTGTAGAGACACCTCTTAGGTTGTTGGAAAAGGGTGTTCGCTATGACCAGCGTGTTCTCTTGACAAAACTCTGTTAGCCTTTGCCCTGCTTCATTTTGTTTTCCAAGGCCAAACTTGTCTGTTATGCCGGTTACCTTTTGATTTCCTCCTTTAGCATTCCGGTCCCCTAATATGATGAGGACATCATTTTTTGGTGTTAGTTCTATGAGCTGTTGTAGGTCTTCATAGAACTGGTCCATTTCAGCCTCTTCTGCAGCAGTGGTTGGGGCATAGACTTGGATTACTGTGATATTGAATGGTTTGCCTTGGATTCGGACCGAGATCATTCTGTCATTTTTGAGATTGTATCCCAATACTGCCTTTCTCACTCTCTTGTTGACTATAAAAGCCACACCATTTTTTCTACGGGATTCCTGGCCACAGTAGTAGATATAATGGTTAAATTCGCCCATTCCTGTCCACTTTAGTTCACTGATTCCCAAGATGTTGATGTTCATTCTTGCCATCTCATTTTTGACCACGTCAAGCTTACCTTGATTCATAGATCTTACATTCCAGGTTCCTATGCAGTATTGTTCTTTGCAGCATCAAACTTTCCTTTCACCGTCAGACACATCCACAACTGAGCGTCCTTTTGGCTTTGGCCCAGCCGCTTCACTCTTTCTGGGGTTACTCATACTTGCCCTCTGCTCTTCCCCAGTAGCATATTGGACACCTTCCGACCTGAGGGGCTCATCTTCCGGCATCATATCTTTTAGCCTTTTGTTACTGTCCATAGGGTTTTCTTGGCAAAGATACTGGAGTGGGTTGCCATTTCCTTCTCCAGGGGATCACGCTTGGTCTGAGTTCTCTGCTGTGGCCTGTCCGTCCAGGGTGGCCCTCCACGGCATAGCCCACAGCCTCATCGAACCACACAAGCCCCCTCACCACGACAAGGCAGTGATCCATGAGGGAGTAGCTAACTGTGATGAATCTCAATTATTTTGTATTATTCATCAAAGAATCTGAGACATTGAGAGTCAGACTATTGCAGTGGAAATTAACCTGATTTGTTCTCCTCGTTTTTTTGGTCTGTTGCCCATTACAGGGCAAGGAGGCATGTACGTGCAAAATTTGGCTAACCCGACAGCCTCGGGCTTTTGTGCTCACCAGACTGAATATTTTTCCATCAGGTGTTCTCTCAGGTAGATATTATAATATCCCCTTGAAGAACAGATTAAATACATATTGTTCACTGGAACCTAATTAAGTTACTCATGTTCTACTTCACTGTCCTATGTTTCGTAAGATTCGTCAGCAATATCTTGATCCTATTATTTCTGACTTTTCTGGCTCTGCAGAAAGAATGACCCAGTAGTTACTTGCTGATAAATCCTCTCAATCGACAGAAATAGTGCCTGAGTACTTAGTATTGCACAAGGTTTACCCTTTTTCTAGGTAAAGCCGATAAATAACTCTCCGGTTTTGCTTTTAGGTATTACTTTCTTTAGATTGAACTTTTTATCTGATTTTATTCATCTTAGAACCTGTTGTATCTAATTCTAATTTACCCTCATATGTCATTAAAGGTTTTGAATTTTGATTTTTTTAAAAAAATACAATATAGCAAAGCCAAAAATATTAAATCCTCTTTATTATTACCTCTGAACCTGGAAAAGGCCTTCCACAGTGTCTAAGTTCCTTATCTATCTTCATTGATCAAAAAGATGGATTTGGGTGATAAATGTAGGGCTGCTAGTGATTCCCTGTATTCATCCCCTAAGGCCCATATACAGATTAATAGCACTTATTCCAGAGATTTCTTGATCTCCAAAGGCACTAGCCAAGGATGCTCTTTATCTCCCATATTGTTTGCCCTAGCCATTGAGCTCTTAGCCCAAGCCATCCGAGACAGTCCCTCAAGTTAGAGTATCCCTGTGAAAAATAAGCAAATCAAGTTAAGTCTCTTTGTGGATGACTCAGTTATCTATATAACTAACCCAAGGCAATCTTTACCCAACCTTGACCAAATCTTAGGAGATTTTGGAAAATGTTCAGGACTGAGAGTTAATCGGGATAAATCCCTAATATATCCATTGATCTTAACACAAGATCAAATTTCCTCTGTTAAGGGTAATTATAATTATCAGTGGGTCAAAACTTGCTGGAATTCTCTAGGCTTGAAGATACCCTTGAATCTTCCAGGCTTATTTAAACACAATTATTCAGATATGAGTAAATTGTTAGCTAATATTATTACACATTGGAAAGATCTACCTTTGTCATGGGTTGAAATAATTAACATAATTAAAACTTTTGCCCTGCCAAAATTAATTTTTCTTTTTAGAGCTCTGCCTATTCAACTCAATAAGGAATGGCTTATTAAATGGCAGCAGTCCCTAAACTGCTTTATATGGCACAACAGTCACCACAGTAAATTTCAATACCCTCCAGCATCCACTCAATAAGGGTGGCTTAGCTTACCTTGACTTATAAAAATACCATGAGGCATCAATCTTATCCTTTTTATCTGAAGTTTATAATCATACATATCAGACAGATTGGAAATTAGTAGAAGCAAGCTTCATCTATCATAAAAATGTTCATAGTATACTTTGATGTAAGTCCGGGGAGTGACTAAAAGATATTATGCATAGCAACTTCTTGGTTTCCTTGCTCAAAACTTGGGATAAACATCAAAATCTCTTTGCTCCTCATCCCTCTATCATCTCAAGCTTTTTAGATAACCCTTGTTTCCGCCTAGCAATGGTAACCTTGGTGTGGAGAAGGCCGGTTCTTACTACATATTTCACATGATGATATAATGTTTGAAAAATTGCAACTGGAAATAAATCCATGCACCCTACCCCATGGTTTGAATATCTTCAATTGAAACATCTAAGAGATTCTTCAGATATATGAAACGAACTCAAAAGGCCACTTACTGAATTTGAACATTTGATGTTTAACTACTTGCCTGGTCAGAAAGAACTTCTTTCAAAGACATATACCTTGGTAATGCAACTCACTAGTGGGAAGGCTCTAAGATATCAATTGGCATGAAATAGGGATTGTAACATCTATATTAATGATTCCCAATGGGGAAAAATATGGAAATCTCCTACATATAGATCCAAATCTCTTAGAATACAATCGCTTGTGTACAAAGTAATGACACGTTGGTACACCACCCCTTTGTGGTTACTTAGGATAAACGCATTTCCCTTAAGTGTTGGAAAGGTTGTGGAGAGACAGGGTCTACAATAGATTGTTGTCGGACACGTCCTTTGGTTGCACAATTTTTTTGGGAAAAAAATGAGTTAATCACTGTTTATCAGATTCCTAATAAGCCTGAACTGATCTCTCTTGATCTATGGGACACTTTGGTAATTCCAAAAAACTGTCAGGAACATGATACTACTACTTATAATGGCCAAATGGTTAATAGCTTTGTATTGGAAAAAGTCCACCTTGCCAAAGATTGAAGATTGGTTTTTCATCATTTGGAAATAGTTCTGATGGACAAAATTGTCCACTTAATATCTCTTTCAGACCTACACTCAGGATTTTCCCAGCATGCTGAATAAAAGGCTCCCTTTCCCAGAATATACTGCAGATAACACTGTCTCCCAAAGATATTTTGCCAATTCATTATGTTACAATATGTTGACAACTCTGTAACCTATTGTGTTGATTATTTTACATTGCAATGCAATCCTTCTTTTATATGATTAGTTTGTTGGTTAAAAGCTTTCCTTTTCTAGATACTTAGTTATATTTGTATCTGTTTGTGTTACTTTGAAATATTAATGTAATTTATATATGTTAGAGTGATTTATGTTCTTGTATCTTTTGGAAAGTTTAATAAAGGATATTTAAAATAAAAAAACTCCCTCATGGATCACTGCCTTGTCGTGGCGAGGGGGCTTGCGTGGTTCGATGAGGCTGTGGGCTATGCCATGGAGGGCCACCCAGGACGGACAGGCCACGGCAGAGAACTCAGACCAAGCGTGATCCCCCTGGAGAAGGAAATGGCAACCCACTCCAGTATCTTTGCCAAGAAAACCCCATGGACAGTTACAAAAGGCTAAAAGATATGACGCCGGAAGATGAGCCCCTCAGGTCGGAAGGTGTCCAATATGCTACTGAGGAAGAGCAGAGGGCAAGTACGAGTAACCCCAGAAAGAGTGAAGCGGCTGGGCCAAAGCCGAAAGGACGCTCAGTTGTGGATGTGTCTGACGGTGAAAGGAAAGTTCGATGCTGCAAAGAACAATACTGCAAAGGAACCTGGAATGTAAGGTCTATGAATCAAGGTAAGCTTGACGTGGTCAAAAATGAGATGGCAAGAATGAACATCGACATCTTGGGAATCAGTGAACTAAAGTGGACAGGAATGGGTGAATTTAACTCAGAAGACCATTATATCTACTACTGTGGCCAGGAATCCCGTAGAAAAAATGGTGTGGCCTTTATAGTCAACAAGAGAGTGAGAAAGGCAGTACTGGGATACAATCTCAAAAATGACAGAATGATCTCGGTCCGAATCCAAGGCAAACCATTCAATATCACAGTAATCCAAGTCTATGCCCCAACCACTGCTGCAGAAGAGGCTGAAATGGACCAGTTCTATGAAGACCTACAACAGTTCATAGAACTAATACCAAAAAACGATGTCCTCATCATCATAGGGGACTGGAATGCTAAAGTAGGAAATCAAAAGCTAACCGGAATAACAGACAAGTTTGGCCTTGGAGAACAAAATGAAGCAGGGCAAAGGCTAACAGAGTTTTGTCAAGAGAACACGCTGGTCATAGCGAACACCCTTTTCCAACAACCTAAGAGGCGTCTCTACACATGGACATCACCAGATGGGCAACACCGAAATCAGATTGACTATATAATTTGCAGTCAAAGATGGAGAAGCTCTACCCAGTCAGTAAAAACAAGACCTGGAGCTGACTGTGGCTCAGATCATGAGCTACTCATTGCAAAATTCAGACTTAAATTGAAGAAAGTTGGGAAAACCACTAGGCCATTCAGATTTGACCTAGATCGCATCCCCGATGAATATACAGTAGAGGTGAAGAATAGGTTTAAGGGACTAGATTTGATAGACAGAGTGCCTGAAGAACTATGGACAGAGGTCCGTGACATTGTAAAGGAGGCAGCAATCACCGCCATCCCAAAGAAAAAGAAATGCAAGAAAGCAAAGTGGCTGTCTGATGAGGCTTTACACATAGCAGAGGAAAGAAGGAAAGCTAAAGGCAATGGTGAAAAGGAAAGATTTGCCCAACTGAATGCAGATTTCCAGAGAACAGCAAGGAGAGATAAGGAGGCTTTCCTGAATGAACAATGCAAAGTAATAGAGGAAAACAATAGATTGGGAAGGACTAGAGATCTGTTCAAGAAAATTGGAGAAATCAAGGGAACGTTCCATGCAAAGCTGGCCATGATAAAGGACAAAAACGGTAGGGACCTAACAGAAGCAGAAGAGATTAGGAAAAGATGGCAAGAATACACAGAAGAACTATACAAGAAGGACCTCAATGTCCTTGACATCTACGATGGTATAATCACTGACCTCGAGCCAGACATCCTGGAAAGCGAAGTTAAATGGGCCTTAGAAAGCATTACTAACAACAAAGCGAGTGGAGGTGATGGTATCCCAGCTGAGTTATTCAAAGTCTTAAAAGAAGATGCTGTTAAAGTGCTGCACTCAATTTGCCAACAAATTTGGAAAACACAACAGTGGCGAGAGGATTGGAAAAGGTCAGTTTACATTCCAATCCCAAAGAAGGGCAATGTCAAGGAATGTTCAAACTATCGCACAATTGCACTCATTTCACACACTAGCAAGGTCATGCTCAAAATCCTACAAGCTAGGCTTCAACAGTACGTGGATAGAGAATTGCCAGAAGTACAAGCTGGGTTTCGAAGAGGTAGAGGAACGAGAGATCAAATTGCCAACATTCGCTGGATTATGGAGAAAGCAAGAGAGTACCAGAAAAACATCTACTTCTGCTTCATTGACTATGCTAAAGCCTTTGATTGTGTGGATCACAATAAATTATGGCAGGTTCTTAAAGAGACGGGAGTACCGGACCACCTCACGTGTCTCCTGAGAAACCTGTATAAGGGTCAAGAAGCAACAGTTAGAACCGGATATGGAGCAACTGATTGGTTTAGCATAGGAAAAGGAGTACGACAAGGATGTATATTGTCACGTTGCCTATTTAATTTATATGCAGAGTACATCATGCGAAATGCTGGCCTGGATGAATCACAAGCTGGAGTTAAGATTGCTGGGGAAAAGATCAATAACCTCAGATATGCAGACGATACCACTCTGATGGCAGAAAGTGAAGAGGACCTAAAGAGCCTCTTGCTCAGGGTGAAAGAGGAGAGTGCAAAAGTGGGCTTGAAGCTCAACATCAAAAAAACTAAGATCATGGCATCTGGGCCCATCACTCCTTGGCAAATAGAAGGGGAAGTCGTAGAAGTAGTGACAGACTTCACGTTCCTAGGATCCCAGATCACTGCAGACGGTGACTGCAGCCATGAAATTAAAAGACGCCTGCTCCTTGGGAGGAAAGCGATGGCAAACCTAAACAGTATGATAAAAAGCAGAGACATCACCTTGCCAACAAAAGTCCGCATGGTCAAAGCAATGGTATTCCCCGTAGTAATGTATGGCTGAGAGAGTTGGACTATAAGGAAGGCCGAGCGCCGAAGAATAGATTCTTTTGAACTATGGTGCTGGAGAAGACTCTTGAGAGTCCCTTGGACTGCCAGGAGGTCAAATCAGTCAATCCTAAAAGAAATCAACCCTGATTGTTCCTTGGAAGGCCAGATCCTGAAGCTGAAGCTCAAATACTTTGGCCACCAAATCAGAAGGGAGCATTCACTGGAGAAAACCCTGATGCTGGGAAAGATTGAAGGTCAAAGAAGAAGGGGACGGCAAAGGATGAGATGGTTAGACAGTGTCATCGATGCAACGAACATGAAATTGAGCAAACTTCAGCGGACAGCGGAAGACAGGAGGGCCTGGCGTAATCTGGTCCATGGGGTCGCGAAGAGTCGGACTCGACTGTGCGACTGAACAACAACAACAAAATAAAAAAATCTTTCTTCCATGTGGGTTCTTAGGTCCTATTGGCAACTGAAACTGAACCTTTTTCCATACTCTGAGTGTTCAACAGGTTTCTCCTTTGTGTGGTTTATCACGATGTTGTTCAAGATTGTCACTCAGCCTTAACCTCTTTCCTCAGAGCATTCAAAAGGCTTTTCCCTGTGTGGGTTCTTTCATGAAGACTTCCACTGTTACTGAATCTCCTTCCACACTCTGAGCATTCAAAAAGATTCTTTGATGCTGCTGAAGATGGCCACTCTATCTTTTTTTAATATTTTTTATTTTTAAAGACAAAAAATACATAAAATGAGGGCATCTAATATTTGTACATTATCTTGATGACACAACTCATACCTAGTTATATCTTATATCTGTTCCACCTTGTATCATTATAAAAGTCTCTTGCAGATATATAAGACTTATTTTTAAATATTCTTTTATTGTTTTATATATCTGTGAATCTTCATTTGTTACACGTTTCAAATCACTTGTAAAACCTTGTCCAAGTATTTTCAATGATTGTCTCTGGTTGTCCTTTCAGAGTTAGGGTTAATTTGTCCATCTCAGCTGTTTCCAAAATTTTATTAAGCAGTTCTTCTCTCAAGGATGTTTCCTTTCTTCTCCAATACTTAGCATATAAAATTCTTGCAGTTCTAATTACATGTAAAATAAGATACGTATCTTTTTTTTTTACAGTTTTCTGGTACAATATTCATTAAAAATAATTCTGGTTCAAAAGGAACAGTATTTTTAACATTTTTTGTAAAATTTCATGAATCCCACACCAGCACTGTTTTGCTCTATCACATTAACACAATGTATGATAAAAGGACTCAACTTTATTTTAACATTTCCAATATACATTTGATGAGTTAGGATAACACTTTGCCAATTTGTGGCCTGTTGACGGGGAGGGTGGGGTAAAAATGTTAATAATAATAATAATAATAATAATAATAATAATAATAATAATAATAATAATAATAATAATAATAATAATAATAATAATAATAATAATAATAATAATAATAATAATGATAATGATAGTAGTAGTAGTTTTGGAGTGATATACTATTTACAAAACATTTTATACATTTTTTTTATATGAAATCCCTTTAATAATCTTTATATTTCGTTTCCAGACCTGAGATCATTTATCTAGTTCAATATTGTGGCCCAAATGTTGGGCCCATTTTACCATAATATTTTTAACTACTTCATCTTGAGTCTTAATCTCTAACAGTATTACATAAAATTTCGTAATCAATTTCTCTTCAGAGTACATCAATATCTTATCTATTCCCACTATTTTTTCATAAAAACCTGTTCGTTTATCTTTAGTATATCTTGATTCCAGTTTGACTTTTTCCCACCATATCAGCATTTCGATTGACTTTAATTTATTCTTATTATCTAGTAAATCTTTATATCAGAGCAACACATTTCTTTGAAATAAATTAGGATTTATAAATCATTCTAATGGTGCCATCCATTTCGGTATTTTGGTATAAAGGTTGGTTTTAATTTCTTCCCAAATTTTGATACAACAAACCTGATAAGATGTTGTTTAAAGTATCTGTGTGCATTTGTCTTCCCATGCCATAGAAAAGCATGCCAACCTAACAATAAGTCCCATCCTTCTAGTTTCAGTAGTCTTGTATTTTCCAGAGTAATCCATTCTCAGAGCTGCTGCTCTGTAGTACAAAAGCCAATCTGATTCAGAAAATCCAGCTCTCTTCTCAGCATCTTGTCATTCCTTGAGTTTGATTCTTGGTTTCTTATTCTGCCAAATAAATTCTGCCATCAGTTTATCAAGTTCTTTGAAATCATTCTGGTTCTGTAAAGTAGGAATTGTTTGAAATAAAATATCTTTCCACACTCTGAGCATTTAAAAGCTTTCTCCCCTGTGTGAGTTCTTTGGTCCAGTTGAAGATGGCCACTCTGACTGAATTCCTGTCTGCACTCTGAGCATTCAAAGGGTTTCTCCTGTAAGGCTTCTCTGATGGTGTTGAAGATTGCCACTCCAACTAAATCTCTTTCCACACCAAGCATTTCTCCCCTGTGTGGGTTGTTTGGTGCAGTCAAAGAATGCAACTGTGACTGAATCTCTTTCCAGACTCTGAGCATTCAATGGGTTCTTCTACTGTGTGGATTCTTTGGTGCAGCTGAAGACTGTGACTGTGACAAAATCTCTTTCCACACTCTGAGCATTCAAAAGGTTTCTCCCCTGTGTGGGTTCTTTGGTGGAGTTGGAGATGGCCATTCTGACTGAATCTCTTTCCACACTCTGAGCATTCAAAAGGTTTCTCCCCTGTGTGGGTTCTTTGGTGCAGTTGCAGATGACCACACTGACTGAATCTCTTTCCACACTCTGAGCATTCAAAAGGTTTTTCCCCTGTGTGGGTTCTTTGATGGATCTGAAGTTTGCCACTGTCACTGAATCTCTTTTCACACTCTGAGCATTCAAAAGGTTTCTCCCCTGTATGGGTTCTTTGGTGCAGTCGAAGAGTACCACTGTGACTGAATCTCTTTCCACACTCTGAGCATTCAAAAGGTTTCTCCCCGGTGTGGGTTCTTTGATGAAGCTGAAGTCTGCCACTCTCACTGAATCTCTTTCCACACTCTGAGCATTCAAAAGGTTTCTCCCCTGTGTGGGTTCTTTGGTGCAGTTGGAGATTGCCATTATGACTGAATCTCTTTCCACACTCTGAGCATTCAAAAGGTTTCTCCCCTGTGTGGGTCCTTTGGTGTAGTTGGAGATGGCAACTCTGACTGAATCTCTTTCCACACACTGAGCATTCACAAGGTTTCTCCCCTGTGTGGGTTCTTTGGTGCACTTGAAGAGTGTGACTGTGACGGAATCTCTTTCCACACTCTGAGCATTCAAAAGGTTTCTCTCCTGTGTGGGTTCTTTGGTGCAGTTGGAGATGGCTACTCTGACTGAATCTCTTTCCACATTCTGAGCATTCAAAAGGTTTCTCCCCCGTGTGGGTTCTTTGGTGCAGTTGGAGTTGGCCATTCTGACTGAATCTCTTTCCACACTCTGAGCATTCAAAAGGTTTTTCCCCTGTGTGGGTTCTTTTGTGCAGTAGAAGAGTGCGACTGTGACCGAATCTCTTTCCACACTCTGAGCATTCAAAAGGTTTCTCCCCTGTGTGGGTTACTTCGTGCAGTCGAAGAGTACAACTGTGACTGAATCTCTTTCCACACTCTGAGCATTCAAAAAGTTTCTCCCCTGTGTGGGTTCTTTGATGGACGTGAAGTTTGCCAGTGTCACTGAATCTCTTTCCACACTCTGAGCATTCAAAAGATTTCTCCCCTGTGTGGGTTCTTTGGTGCAGATGAAGATGGCCACTCTGACTGAATCTCTTTCCACACTCTGAGCATACGAAAGGTTTCTCCCCTGTGTGGGTTCTTTGATGGACCTGAAGTCTGCTACTCCGATTGAATCTTTTTCCACACTCTGAGCATTCAAAAGGTTTCTCTCCTGTGTGGGTTCTTTGGTGCAGATGAAGACTGTGATTGTGATGGAATCTCTTTCCACACTCTGAGCATTCAAAAGGCTTCTCTCCTGTGTGGGTTCTTTGGTGCAGTTGGAGATGGCCATTCTGACTGAATCTCTTTCCACACTCTATGCATTCAAAAGGTTTCTCCCCTGAGTGGGTTTTTTGATGGACCTTAAGTCTGCTACTCTGACTGAATCTTTTCCCACACTCTGAGCATTCAAAAGGCTTCTCCCCTGTGTGGGTTATCTGGTGAAGTTGAAGAGTACAACTGTGACTGAATGTCTTTCCACACTCTGAGCATTCAAAAGGTTTCTCCCCTGTGTGGGTTCTTTGGTGTAGATTAAAATGGCCACTGTGACTGAATCTCTTTCCACACCCTATGCATTGAAAAGGTTTCTCCCCTGTGTGGGTTTTTTGATGGACCTTAAGTATGCTACTCTGACTGAATCTTTTCCCACACTCTGAGCATGCAAAAGGTTTCTCCCCTGTGTGGGTTCTTTGGTGCAGTTGAAGGGTGCGACTCTGACCAAATCTCTTTCCACACTCTGAGCATTCAAAAGGTTTCTCCCCTGTGTGGGTTCTTTGGTGCTGTTGGAGATGGCTACTCTGACTGAATCTCTTTCCACACTTTGAGCATTCAAAAGGTTTCTCCCCTGTGTGGATTCTTTGGTGCAGTTGGATATGGCCACTCTGACTGAATCTCTTTCCACACTCTGAGCATTCAAAAGGTTTCTCTTCTGTGTGGGTTCTCTGATGTTGTTGTAGATTCCCCCTCATACTGAATCTCTTTCCACACTCAGAACATTCAAAAGGTTTCTCCCCTGTGTGGGTTCTTTGGTGCAGTTGCAGATGACCACACTGACTGAATCTCTTTCCACACTCTGAGCATTCAAAAGGTTTCTCCCCTGTGTGGGTTCTTTGATGGATCTGGAGTGTGCCACTGTCACTGAATCTCTTTCCACACTCTGAGCATTCAAAAGGTTTCTCCCCTGTGTGGGTTCTTTGATGGCGCTGAAGTTTGCCACTCCGACTGAACGTCTTTCTACACTCTGAGCATTCAAAAGATTTCTCCCTTCTGTGTATTTTTTGCTGCACAAGAAGCTGTGCTCTATTTCTGAAGTACTTTTCACACTGAATGGAATCACTTCCCTTCGTTATCCTGTGCTTTGGAAAATGTACATTATGCTTTCTTCCATCTTGCTTCTCAACCATATGGCTACCTTTCTTTCTCTTAGGACTGCCTTGATTCCGAACCTTTTCTTTCAAGTCTTCCTTTTTAACTCTATCTGGCAGTTGCTGAGGAAGTTCCTCACCCTCCTCATTTCTCTGATCATCCTTTGCTGGAATAAATACAGAGATCCTGTTAGCACCTGGGTGGACTGATCAGGTCCAAAGGCATCTATGTGAATGAGTAGGAAAGGACTGATGGCTCTTTGGCCTCATCCAGCAAGGCTGATCTTTACCACCCCTCCACCTTTCCCCAGAATATGTAGTTTTTAATGATAACTCACCCCTCTCAAGAGCCACAGCTGAGCTTTTCCCCAGAAGGAATTTCTGAGCCTCCAGATTTCATGCCCCGAAGGCCTCCCTCCCTGTTTACCCAGTGGGCTGTATGATCGTACCAAACCAAATGTTGCTCAGAAGTGAATCAGACATCCCCCCATGACAATTCTTTGCCAGTTCCCCTGACATAACCATGAAGACATGGTTCCCTTGCCATAACCACTCTCATCCAGCACATTTGGGAAGGTAATATGCTCTTGGGAACCTCTGAAGGAACTCTCCAGCCTCTCTTTGTCTCCCTTTTACTTCTGGCATCTTTCGCAGGGAGAGGGAGGGAGGGAGGGAAGGAAAATTCTTACATGTGGAAGGAAAGAAATTCAAGAGTAAAAATTCTTCTGGAAGTATGGAAGCATGGTCAAGATCAAAGCCCACAATCCCAACCAGTATAAGAGGAATGAATCTGTGAGGCAAAGCACCCTAATTCCCCCAAGGGTTAATGTGATTATTCAGTGGCCTGGTCCGACTTGCAGGGGCTTGTGATTTGACTCTCCCTGCAGTGAATATCCATATCTTTTTCATAACCAGACTCCAGAATGTGGTCAATGGTCAATCATGAGAACCTATATCCAGTTGTGTAACCAGGAGGGAAGGGGGATTAGGAGGTTGCTGACAGCCTGTGAAAAATGCCATCAAGAAGGACCCTAGATTGGGTCGTTAGGACCACCTGACCCTAGAGAGGCAGAAAATATAATACGGGTATAGACCAGAGGGAAGCCAGCCTAACCTTATGCTCATGCCATGTTAGTGTATCATGATATTTTCTCACTTCATCACAATGAATAGTTTTATGTAGGGTAACTTAGGCTACAGCTGGAATACTTATGCTGTGATCAGAGGTGCCATCTGAACCCAAGCATTTTATGTATTAGATAGAGCAGTTAGCTTTTCTTGTTTCTCTGTTGCTGAGCTACAGAATCTATGCTGTGTATTGATATTTTTAAATCCTTAATAAAACCTTTTAATATATATATTTTAACACATCTGCTTTACTTGTGTGCAGTCTCCTCATGATCCCACTGAACTGGGTGTTGCTGAGGTACAAAGACTACTGATCCGGACTTGAGTTCTTGACAGGATCATTTCCAGATCACAGGCAGGGCGGATGTTTGTGATCCCATCCAGGGGGAAGGGTGTTTTGTAAAGGCTGGCAACAGAGAAATGAGGATCTGGCCCATGCCAGGGTCCTTCTGAGCGCCTCTCATCCCCTTTGCCTCAGGCCAGGACACCTTCTCTGGCTTGGGTGATGCTCACAACACTCGCCTCAGTTGCCCTTGTGCAAGGACACCCACACATGAAAACACCCTTATACTGAACCAGACACTTGGTCCGTCAAAGTCAGTGTTATCTACTCAGTTCGGCAACGGCTCTCCAGGGTCTCAGGCAGAGATCTTTCACACCACCTCCTACCTGATAGTTTTTAAGTGGAGATGCTGGGGATTGAACCTGGGACCTCCTGCATGCCAAGCAGATGTTCGGCCACTGAACCACAGCCCATCCTCAAGTACTGGGACATCTTTGATTCATGCCTCATTCCCAATGGCAACAATTCACACCTCTGGCGCCCATGAAAGTCCCTTACCCAGAAAGGCCACATTCCCATAGTTCTCCAGCATGACTTCCCTGTGCAGAGCTCTTTGTCCCGAATCCAGCAGGGCCCATTCTGCCTCAGTGAAATAGACGGACACCTCCTCAAAGGAAAAGGGACACTGGAAGAAAAAGCAGAGTCCCTCGTCAGAGATCACGCCAGGCCGAGATTGCACACTGGAAGGCAGAAGTCTGGGAAGGTACAGGATGTAAGGCTTGGGATGCGTAAAGGGAACGGCATGGACACCTTGTAGAAACTGCAGGAGCAACCCCCGCCCCCCCGAGAAAGTAGGAGAGACCCAGGCTGCCCCCTGCTCATCTCTCCTACCTGGACTGGAGATGCAGCAGCCATTTCCACACCTCTGAAAAGACAGTGGCGCAACAGCAACTCTTCACTGCCTGTTACTGAGACAAAGGAGGAAGGAAGGATGTTTGCTTGTTTCTTCCCTGCTTCACACACACCCTTCCCAGGGTTGTGAAACCTTGGCCTCTGTACACTCAAGATCTCCTACCAGATACTTTTTAAGTGGAGATGCTGGGGATTGAACTTGAGACCTTCTGCATGCCAAGCAGATATTCTGCCAGTGAGCCACAGCCCATCCTCAAGTATCAGGACATACTTGATTCATGCCTCATCTCCATGGCAGCAATTCACACCTCTGGCACCTATGAAAGTCCCTTACCCAGAAAGGCCATATTCCCATAGTTCTCCAACATGACTTCCCTGTAGAGATCTCTTTGTCCTGGACCCAGCAGGGCCCATTCTGCCTCAGTGAAATAGATGGACACCTCCTCAAAGGAAAAGGGACACTGAAAGAAAAAGCAGAGTCCCTCGTCGGAGATAACGCCAGGCAGAGATTGCGCGCTGCAAGGGAGAAGTCTGGGAAGGTACAGGATGTAAGGCGTGGGATGGGTAAAGGGAACAGCATTCAGAGGATCTCTCACTGGACACCTTGTAGCCCCCCTGAGAAAGGAGAAGGGTCCAGGCTGTCCCCTGCTCATCTCTCCTACCTGGACTGGAGGTGCAGCAGCCGTTCCCGCACTTCTGAAAAGACGATGGCTCAACAGCATCTCTTCACTGCCTATTACTGAGACAAAGGAGGAAAGAAGGACGTTGCTTGTTTCTTCCCTGTTTCACACCCCCCCTTCCCAGGTTGGTGGAACCTTGACCTTTGTACACTCAACACATTTTTAAACACTTTTTACTGAATTCTGGGAGAGGCAGAAGAGAAACACCAGGTCCCTACAAGCCTTAGGGATTATAAACACTTTCAGACTTCTGTGAGACCTGGAAGGAGGGGAAAAGGGCGGTGGAAATGAAACTGCATGACATGTCACCGTCACCTTTAGCTCAGACATGAGTTCAGCACATATGGGGACTCAAGGGTAATATGTATCAGTTTTCAGGGCATCTCTTGGCATTCTAACTTCACAACAATGTTTTTGGCAAGATGCAACTTCACCACGACACCAAGCCCCTCCCAAAGCCCCTCCCGAAAGCTCCTGGGGGTGCCGTGCCATACACAGCCTGCCATCCCTCCTCCAGCATCCTGTTTCCTTGCAGCAGCCTGCCAGATGCCCCTTTCAGCACGGGCAGAGAAGCCAAATTTCCCCAAGATTACTGGCCCCTCGGAACTGGTTTTCAGGGCTCTGCTGCCCCAGAAGGTAGAGGCTCCCTTCAGTTCAGCAGGTTGAATAGCCCTGCTGAGGTTTGTTTACCTTTTCTCTTTTCAGCCACGTTGTCTTCATCTTATGGAAGGAAGGTGAGATGTGAATTTTTAAATTAATGGAAGGAATTGCCCCCCATGAATTTGTCTAATCTCCTTTGAGAGGAATCACAGCTAGTGGGCTCTGAGTGCTGCAAATTAACTCCGTGTTCTATGAAGTAGCATTTAAATCTTTTCCTGACCTGGACTCTCTACCCATCAAACTCACTGGGGTGCCCCAAGCACATCCAGGCACAAAGAGACCTTACCACAGGAGACAGCATCTTGGGCACCCTCATGGCCCTGCGCCCTCTTCCCTTGCTCCAGGGAAGCTTCTTCTGTCTCAGGGAATGCAACTTCTGTCTTCACGGATGATGCCCACATCTGAAACAGCAGCGAGGGAAAGGAGTAAGAGGTGGAATGGAAAAGAGACCAGGGAATGCATCCTGCCCCACTCATAGACTCTGCATCCTTCTATCAGCAGACCTGGTGAGTTATCTGGAGGGATAAGAAATTCTCTAGTAGAAAAGGCTGCTTAAGGAGGTTGTTAAATCTCCCATCAGGATGATTAACACTTGGACAGATGTCTGGCAGGGATAAGGCCAGATACAGTTGCTTGAATTGGACATATCTGGAGGGAATCCCCTCACCTGCTCTGCCTGCCTCTTCTCCTCTGCCTGACTCAGGAGGAAACCTTCGGCCAGGGCCACTGCCTGGGAACTAGTCTCTGGCCTGCATCCTCTGACCCAGCACTGCATTTCTTGGGGCAGGATAGTCAGGAACTGCTCCAGCATCACCAGGTCCACAATCTGCATCTTGGTGCGCCTCTCTGGCTTCAGCCAGTCGCTGCAAAGTCTATGGAGCTGGCTGCAAACCTCTCGGGGCCCATCGGCCTCATGGTAGCGGAATTGCCGTAAGCGTCGGCAATGTATATCTGAGACTGCAGTGAGTTGATAATGGATCTGTGGCACCAGGCTTTCCCAGAATTCAACACCACGCCGAACTTGGGTGAGATGGGGGCCTTTCCTTGCTGTCTCGCCAGTTCCAGGTCTGTCTGGGTTCTGCTCTTCCATCTCTTTCCCCTTCTCTTGGATCATCTCTGACTGTGTAAAGAAGCCTTTAGTCCCTTGGCTATGAAGAGAGGGTTCTCTCTGGAAGGAAGGAGAGACACAGACAGTCACATGAAAATAAAAGACAATTAAGATACATCACAAACCTTCATATGCTGACGAGACACACAAGAATTGCCCTGGTGGATCAGAACAAAAGGGCTTCTTGTGGTTTGTAGACCAGGTTTAATGTTCTTTTCCTACAGTACAAACCAAGTTATCTGAGATATGCCTCCATGGTTCTTTGGGACAGTTAAGTGTCTCTGCTTGGCTCTTTAAGGATGTTAACAAGCTTAGTCTCTGATTATATTGGCTCAGCCTGTCCTAGGGGCTAATTTTTAAGGTAAACACTGGTCTCCCCTTTACCATTGTATGCATCTCTTTGGCAGGCCTGAACTGTTAGGCAAGAACTCTGGCTGAGCACCCAGCTAAGGGGAAGGGGTGGGAACGTGTCTGTGTGAAGAATAAGCAGCTGAGATCAAGAAAGGAAGACAGGATGAAATTCAGCTCAAGAATGTTCAGGCTGGTTTGGATGATGGAGTCCATGGCACTGTACCTGTCTGCAGTTCCACCCCTCCTCAAACCCCACCCTCTCCAGGTTCCACCCCTCAAACCTCCAGGAATTTCCCAACCTGGAGTTGGTAACCCTATCTCCTTCCCAGCCAAATCATCAACCTACCTTTATTTCCCCTTCACTCTTCAGCTTTCCATATCCTCCCCTCACCTTCAGCCTCTACTGTGCTCTGAAGCCCTGACTGCTACGTCACATTGGCTGTCTTAGGGAGGCCATCTCAGCAGAGTATAAGGACACGGAGTCCACCATTTTCTCCAGGGGAACTGATCTCTGCCATCCAGAGAGCAGTTGTAATTCTGAGTGATCTCCAGCCCTCACCTGGAGATTGGCAGCAATGTTTCCCCAGGAGGAAAAGTAGTCTTTCTCTGCAATGGGGACCAGCGCAGCTTACATCATTCTCCTCTCCCCCTTTTGACTTGCACAACAACCCTGTGAGGTAGGTTAGGCTGAAAGTCTGTGAGTGGTCCAAAATCACCCACTCAGCAAGGAAGCTGGCTCTAGCAGACCCTACTCTGAAGCCCTACAGTAGCCAACCTCCAGGTGGAGCCTGAAGATCACCAGGTATCACAACTGAACTGAACAGATCTCTCCCCCCCCCCGTGAAAATAACTGCTTTGGAGGATGGCCTCTATGGCATTCTGTTCAGCTGAGGCCTCTCCCCTCCCACACCCTGGCTTCCATAGACTCTCCCATAAAATCTCCAGGAATTTCTCTACCTGGAGCTGGCAACCCTGGTCAGGGCTGGCACCAATGAGTTTTCTCCCAAAGGCCAAAATAGGTGTGGAAGGGGCCTTTTACTGGCAGAACCAAGCTTGGTTGCCTACCAACAGGCACTGAGGAGAAAGAAGGGTTGCCAGCTCTGAGTAGGGAAATATTTGGAGATTCGGGGGGGTGGATCCTGTGGAGGGCAGCTTTGGAGGCTGGTGGAAGGACTCAGGAGAGTATAATGCCAGAGGGGTCTACCCTCCAAAGCAGCCATTTTCTCCAGGAGAACTGATCTCTGTTGTCTGGTATCACAACTGAACTTCAGTCAACAGATCTCCCCCTCCTCCCCCCGAGAAAATAATTGCTTTAGAGGGTGGCCTCTATGGATAAGGCCTTTAGGATAAGGCCAGATATTGTTGCTTCAATTGGACATACCTGGAGGGAGACCGCTCACCTGTTCTGCCTGCCTCTTCTCCTCTGCCTGACTCAGGAGGAAACCTTTGGCCAGGGCCACTGCCTGGGAACTGGCTTCTGACCCACATCCTCTGACCCAGCACTGCATTTCCTGGGGCAGGATAGTCAGGAACTGCTCCAGCAGCACCAGGTCCACAATCTGCTTCTTGGTGTGCCTCTCTGGCTTCAGCCAGTCGCTGCAAAGTCTATGGAGCTGGCTGCAAACCTCTCGGGGCCCATCGGCCTCATGGTAGCGGAATTGCCGGAAGCGTCGGCAATGTATATCTGAGATCGCAGTGAGTGGATAATGGATCTCTGGCACCAGGCTTTCCCAGAATTCAACACCACGCCCAACTTGGGTGGGATGGGGGGCTTTCCTTGCTGTCTCGCCAGTTCCAGGTCCGTCTGGGTTCTGCTCTTCCATCTCTTTCCCCTTCTCTTGGGTCACTGCTGACTGTGTAAAGAAGCTTTTAGTCCCTTGGCTATGAAGAGACGGTTCTCTCTGGAAGGAAGGAGAGACACAGGCAGTCACATGAAAATAAAAGAGAATTAAGATACACCACTGAACATCACAAACCTTCATATGCAGACGAGACACAGGAGAATTGCCCTGGTGGATCAGAACAAAAGAGCTTCTTGTGGTTTGTAGACCAGGTTTAATGTTATTTTCCTACATTAGAAATCAAGTTATCTGAGATATGCCTCCATGGTTCTTTGGGACAGTGAAGTGTCTCTGTTTGGCTCTTTAAGGATGAGAACGAGCTTAGCCTCTCATTACATTGGCTCAGTCTGTCCTAGAGGCTAATTCTTAAGGTAAAGCCAAAAAGGACACGAGACACTGGTGTCCCCTTTACCATTGTATGCATCTCTTTGACAGGCCTGAAGTGGTAGGCAAGAACTCTGTCTGAACACCCAGCTGAGGGGAAGGGGTGGGAACGTGTCTGTATGAAGAACAAGCAGCTGAGATCAGGAGAGAAAGGAAGACAGGATGAAATTTGGCTCAAGAATGCTGAGGTGCAGAAACATTCTCTCCGGGCATCTGCTGTGCGGGGTAGTAGATCTACTACCCTGTGTGAATTCCTGTGGCTTCCACCCTTACTCAGCTCTGCCAGAATATCTGTCATTAATACTAGTAGCACTAAGGCACCAGAAGGCTGGTGGGCTTTCTTCTTCTGAGGGGAACCAACCCAAGTAAACAGGATCCCTTGGAACTTCTTTCCCCTTGAAGAAGCAGGACAGAGGTAACAAAGTCTTTTATCCAGAGAAGAATCAGTTTTCTCCTGGCCTCATATTCAAATTCACCCTGGCAGAAGGACTGTTTTCCAGAGTCCAGCCTCTTCTGGGAGCAAGCCGAACCTCAGTCCTTGAACAACTTTGGGTGGCCACTATGTGTGTCAGGAGATATGCCCACCCAAGGGCTGCTGGGATGAAGAGGAGCCAGAGGAGAGAACAAACTCTGCCAAATGCACAAGGCTGCCTACTCCGGGTTGGGAAATTGGGGGCTGGAGCCTGGGGAGGGCAGGCTATAATGGCACAGAGTCTGACCTTCAAAGCAGCCATTTTCTGAACACACAGACTGATCTCTGTTGTCTGGAGATCAGCTGGAATATCAACGACCAACCAGAAGACCTCCCAGTACAAACTGGAACAACAAAAACAAACTGGGGAAGTCGCTATCAAGAGCAAAAGTGATTGTAATCTCTCCTTATAATAATTATCTTTTGGTTTCGTAAGATTCCATGCGCTCCCATTGGCTGTAAAATGCCCTCCTTCAGCCATTGGCCCATCAGCCGCCACTCAAGAGTACTCGTGTTCCATTGGCCGGGTGCTGGGTCTGCTCCTCTTCCCCACCCACTCCCCCTTCTGACAGACTTTCAGCATAACCCTCTTCCCCGCCCATAACCCCCTCCCCAATGGCCACTTTCCTGTCAGAATAAATGGAAAAAGTCTCTCTCTCCTGCTTAGCTTCAGCATGGCTGGCTGGCTAACGAGGTGGGCCAGCGACCATCAAACCATTGTCTTCAACTCCCCGCTTTGCGGCTGACTTTCCCCTAGGGTTGCCAATCTCCAGGTGGGACCTGGAGATCTCCCACTGTTACAATTGACCTCCAGATGACAGAGATCAATTCCCTGGGAGAAAATGGTTGCTTTGGAGGGTAGACTCTATGGCATTATACCCTGCTGAGTCCTTCCACACACACCCCAAATGCTGCCCTCCACAGGATCCACCCCCCAAATCTCCAGGTATTTCCCTAATCAGAGTTGGCACCTGTACTTTCTCCTCTGACAGTAAAAGGCCCTTTCCACACCTATGTTGGCCTTTGGGAGAAAACTCATTGGGCCCAGTCCTGATCAGGTTGCCAACTCCAGGTGGGCAATTCCTGGAGATTTGAGGGATGGAGCCTGGAGAGGGTGAGGTTTGAGGAGGGGTGGCACCTCAGACAGGTACGATGCCATAGACTCCACCCTCCAATCCAACCATTCCCTGATGGGGAACCATTGTTACCAATCTCCAGGTGGGGGCTGGATTCCACTCAAAATTACAACTGCTCTCTAGGAGGGAGAGGGGAGGAGATGGAAAACTAAAGGTAGGTTGATGGTTGGCTGGGAGGGAGATAGGGTTATCAACTCCAGGTTGGGAAATTCCTGGAGATTTGAGGGGTCGAACCTGGAGAGGGTGAGTGTTGAGGAGGGGTGGGACCTCAGACAGGTACAATGCCATAGACTCCACCCTCCAAACCAGCCACTCCCTCCTGGGGAACCACTGTTACCAATCTTGGGGGTGAGCTGGAGATCACTCAAAATTACTACTGCTCTTCAGGTAGCAAAGATCAGTTCCTCTGGAGAAAATGGTGGACTCTGTCATAATACCCTGCTGAGATTGCCACAGCAAATTGTCACCGAGTGCCCAAAGCCGGGGCACTCTCCCAGAGCCTCTTTCTAGAGCTCGTTGTATTTATTTCCACAACGGGCCTTATTCCTAGTTGAACAATAAAGCAAAATTTGTGGCAGGACAGAAACTTTCATGAGTCACATCTGAAGAACTGCGCCATGATGACTCACTAAAGCTCCTCCCCTGCCACAAATCTTGTCAGTTTTCATGGTGTTACTGGACTCTCGCTCTTTTCTCCTGAAAGCTCATCCCCTGCCATACATTTTGTTAGTCTTTAAGATGCTACTGGACTTTTGCTCTTTTCTGCTGCTAAAGGGTAAAGGTTTCCCTTGCTCCAAAGCCAGTTGAATCCCACTCTAGGGAGGCGATCCTCATTTCCATTTCGATGCTGAAGAGCCAGCACTGTCCAAAGACATTTCTGTGGTCATGTGGCCAACATGACTAGATCCGGAGGCAGAATGCTGTTACCTTCCCACCAAAGTGGTACCTATTTTTCTACTTGCAATTTCTTGTTTTCAAACTGCTAGGTTGCCAGGAGTTGGGGCCAGAGATGGGAGCTCACTCCCTCATGTGGGTCTCTCTGCCCAACTATGGACTTTCCAGCCTGCAGCTAAGCCTCTTAACCACTGAGCCTCAGCAGACAGACTAACAGGCTACTCCTGCCCATCTGGCTCTTCCAAAACAGTCCCAGATCCCTTAGTCAGATCAGGCAGTACAAACTCCAAGTTAGGGCAGCCCTTGCAAAGAAACATGGGGGGGTGTTGTAACTGTGAGGCTGGGAATGATGTGCTTGGGAAAACTGTTCAAGGCCGCCTTCCCTTCCAGGGAGAAAGGGAGTCGCTTGGTCCCCCCTCCCCCCCCAAGGGACACTGTTTCTGTGCTTCCCGGCCACACGCCAAGGGAAGGAGTCCCAGCTCTCCGCCCGGAGGAAGATGCTGCAGGGACCCTCCTGGCTTTGCAGAGAGGACCGAAGGAGACCCCCCCACACACACACCCTCCGGCATTGTGGATGGGGCAGCTGCAGAGCCCTGAAGGGAGGGGGTTCCCATTGCAAGGAGCCCTCCCCCGAGGCTCGGGGCTCCTCTTCCTCCCTCCAAACCCTCCTGCTCGCCCCCAGCAGCCCCCCCCCTTACTGGCTTACTCAGCCCGCCCCTCCTCAGACGGATTTCGACCTCTCCTTGCCTTTGCGCCGAGAATCAGAGTCCGGCTTCGGAAAAGGGAGTCGGCGATGGATGCAAGGCTGGGGCGGGGAGGGTCAGCCCGGAAGGTGCATCGCCCGCATGCCCGGGAGGCTCCCCGTCTCCGCTGCTCGCCGAGAGACAGAGAGAGGAGGGTTAAAGGGGGCGGGCGAGGAGGCTGCGCTCCTCGGGAGGCTGGAGAAGGCGGCGGCGGCGCGTCACTTCCCGGCGGATCCTCCCCCCCCCCCCGTGAGGGGTGCCGGTCTCTGTGCTTTCACCAGCCCCGAACAGCGGACTCGGAGGAGCGGATAATTCCGGAGGGGGGGGGAGGTCCCTAGCGCAGAGGTGGAGGAAGGGGGGCGGGAGGGACTGCTGAAAGGCTGCAAAATTAGATCGTGGTGCGGGGCGGGGAGGGGGGAGGAAGAGACAAAGGCCGCCTTCCCTTCGAGGGAGGGAGGGAGGAAGTCTCCTGGCCCACCCGCACCCCCGAAAGGAGCCCCATTTCAGTGCATGGGAGAGGGCGGGGGAGGGGGGGTGGAGGGGGAATGTGCCAGGTTGCAAAAGGAGGGGGGAAAGGGAAAACAGGGGAAAAGGTAAAAGTCGGATCTACAGGGATCCTCATGAATTCATATGATTTTTTCATTGAAATGAAATAAAACCACCATCATGTTGTAGGCCATGTGTTAGTCTACAGGGGGCACCACAGACATCACACATCCACAGATTGGTGGCGCTAGAGTGGTGCAAAAACATGATTCCAAAGCAGGGATCCTCATGAATTCATATGATTTCTAAGCTGAAATGAAATAAAACCAACATCATACTGTAGACCCTGTCTTAGACTATAGGCAGCACTCTAAAAATCATGCCCCCATGCATTCGTGGCACCACAAAACTGCAAAAACATGGTTCCAAAGCAGGATCCTCATGGATCCTCAGGGTTTCTGCATTATGACAACCCAAAGACACCAAGAAATCACATAACATGTCCATGGCAACAGCTTGCACCACAAAAGCCATGGATCCACGGCTTCGTGGATTATTCAGAAATGAGTACACCATCAACAAAAACATCTTTTTGAAGCAGGGATCCTCAAGGATCCTCGGGGTTTTTGCATTACAACGCCACAAATGGACCATCGTATCACAAAACATGTCCATGGCAACAGCCTGTACTACAAAAATCATGGATCCACAGCTTCTTGGCAACACCATTCTACAAAAACATGGTTCTAGAGCACGGATCCTCATGGATCATCGGGGTTTTTGCATAACGACAACACAAACACACCATCAAATCACATGACACATCCATGGCAACAGCCTGTACTACAAAAATCATGGATCCACGGCTTCGTGGCAACACCATCAACAGAAGCATGGTTCTGAAGCACGGATCCTCAGGGCTTTTGCATTAGGACACCCTAAACAAACCATCAAGTCACATAACATATCCATGGCAAAAGCTTGTACCACAAAAATCATGGATCCACAGCTTCGTGGCAACACCATTCTGCAAAAACACAGTTCTAGAGCAGGATCCTCAGGGTTTCTGAATTAGGTCACCATGAACACCCCATCAAGTCACATAAAAGGTCTATGGCAACCACTTCCACCACAAAAGTCATGGATCCACGGCTTCATGGCAACACCATCAACAAAACATTGTTCTGAAGCACCAATCCTCACGGATAGGACACCCCATGAGGAAAGGAATGCTGTTAAGTCAGTGGTTCCTTCCGCTTATTCTGGGAAGCCTCCAAATTTTATATGATGATCGTGGATTTTATTTTCTAGGAGCAAGATCTTTTCTTTAGACCACTGTTCACTTTCTTGTAGATCCTGAATCTCCATTTGGTGAGTCACACCCATCTCCACGGCCATATTGGCAGTTTGTGCGACTTGGTTCAACGAAGTTTGCATAGCCTCTAGTTGTTCTGCCAGTGGCTTGAATACTTTGTGATTTCAAAGCATCCTGAAGGACTTGCTTCGTAAGGAGTCCTGCAGTAAAAGCGGCTTGATCTTCCCCAGTGGTCATTTTGTGTTGCTGGTGCTGCGCTTGCAAGGCAGTTTCGGTTGGCGCTCCTACACTTGAGAAATCAGTTAAAAGCTTTGTTTCCAGTTGCTGCGATCTCCCTTTAGGTCCTCCTGATTTTCCCATGCTCTGAGAGCTAATTGTGCCATCTGTTCATGCTATTTGAAGGCGGGCTGAGGGGGTTGGATGTAGAGGTGAGCCTCTAAGCATCCACCATTTGCAAACCAACATCACGCCCCCACTTCAAAGATTTCTTGATCTCCAAAGGGACAAGACAAGGATGTCCTTTATCTCCCATATTGTTTGCCCTAGCTATTGAGCTCTTAGCCCAAGCCGTCTGAGTTCTGCCTATTCAACTCAATGAGGAATGGCTTATTAAACGGCAGCAGTCTCTAAACCGCTATTGCCACATATCAAGATATCATTAACTCTTTAACTGATCTATCAAGACCAACACTTTTATCAAGGACTGCTAAAAGAGGCTCTTCTTGGTTGGATTGCGAATGCTGGACCTTCAAGAAAAAACTTCATCTATTCCCAACTACATATTCATTCTTCATCTGAATTAGTCGCTCTCTACTTCAAAGCAAAAAAAAGGATGTCAACTCCTTTTGGAAGAAAAAAGGCAAACTTATGCCTTGAAGAACTGGTCCAGATTATTGCATGCTTCCCATACAAGGAATATGAAAGACTTCTAGATACTTTCACAAGCAAACTGTTCATCCAATATAACTTACTCACCTTTGATTCCTGCCTTTGAATGGATTGCATATTTTTGCAAGTTATTATTGGACCCGATTCTGTCTGATCTTCCTGATGACCTACAAAATCCAAATGACATGCCTGCTTGGCCCCTGGTCTCCAAAGAAGAGATCCTTGAATTTAGAGCTTCCATGAAATCAGGTAAGGCCCCAGGCCCTGACAGTATCTCTGCTGAGCTTATAAAAAATAATCCAGATTGGTGGTCAGAACTGCTAGCCTCTCTGTTTACCTTAGTTGATGTTTGGGATACTACCAGATTTCTGGCTAACCTCCATCATTGTTCTAGTCTTCAAAAAAGGCAACCCTAAAATTCCTGATAATTATTGCCCTATAAGTTTACTTTTAGTACTAGGGAAATTATATTCCAAACACCTTCTGACTGGATGTCTCTCTGACTGGATGTTGAATAATAATCTTCTGGGGCAAAAAACAAGCAGGTTTCCGATCTGGACATTCCACTCACCATCATTTGCTCACACTTGCTTTTCTGGCCAAGAAATATTCCCTGCATTTATGTGTGGAACGGAGACCCCTGAGAGGCAAGCCCGGAGGTCAATGTCCTCACAGGCCACAAGGTCTTAGTAAACAATAGCCTGTTATGCATGGGACCATGAGGGAGGAAGACTGGACACGGTCGGCTGATGGAATAGGGAGGTTGGGAACACTCTATCTCAGTAAACAATAGCCTGTTATGCTTCTGTGATATGCAGTTTTCTGTAGCAGTTTTCTGTAAACGTAGCATAGGGGAGGGAGAATAAACGGGACTAATAAAACACTGCTGAGCCGGTCCGGGTCAGACAGATTCTGCAGATCCATGTCTCATGTCGTTCTTGAACCCTTTTCTTGAACCCCAAGCCTACACATTTAAAAGGCAAATTGTATGCAGCCTTCATAGATTAATGGGGAGTGTTTGATTCTATCAATAGATCCCTTCTATGGAACAAACTAGCCGATATGGGAATGGATCCACAACTCCTATTTGATTTGTAAACTCCACTCTTCTAATACCTGCCAAGTACGTCTAAACCATAAAGGCCACCTGACTGAAAAGATCCCTGCTACAAAAGGAGTAAACATGGCTGCCTTCTCACGCCTGCTCTCTTTATTCATGTTTGACCTGCTAGTTTTGTTGTTCAGTCGCACAGTCGAGTCCGACTCTTCGCGACCCCATGGACCAGATTACGCCAGGCCCTCCTGTCTTCCGCCGTCCGCTGAAGTTTGCTCAATTTCATGTTTGTTGCATCGATGACACTGTCTAACCATCTCATCCTTTGCCGTCCCCTTCTTCTTTGACCTTCAATCTTTCCCAGCATCAGGGTCTTCTCCAGTGAGTGCTCCCTTCTCATTTGGTGGCCAAAGTATTTGAGCTTCAGCTTCAGGATCTGGCCTTCCAGGGAACAGTCAGGGTTGATTTCTTTTAGGATTGACTGATTTGATCTCCTTGCAGTCCAAGGGACTCTCAAGAGTCTTCTCCAGCACCAGAGTTCTTGCCCAAATCTGAAGATCATGCACCCAAGATGAATACGCTTCCAGTTCCCCGCCTGCTGTATGCAGATGACACCGTTCTCCTATCCATCTTCAAGACTGGATTACTACGTTTGCTTTCAGCTTTTTCTGATTTCTGTTCCCAGAATTAATTATCCATCAAATCTGAGAAGATCAGGATCCTGGTATTCTCTAAGGCTTGGAAGCCCTGTCTATGGAAGATAAATGGGAAACTTGTGGAGCAGGTAAAATCTTTTAGATATTTGGACCTCCTTTTTCATCACCAACTCAGCTCGTCCTTTCTTCGGAAGGTGACTGCTACAGCTTTAAGGAACCAACTGTCTGTGATTTCCCGATTCCATTTTCATAGTGGGAATCTGTATGTACCAGCTGCTTTACAGACCTTCCAGACAAAGGTTACTAACCAGCTTTTATATGGAATCCCAATTTGGATTTTAGCAGTAAATTCTGATGTGGACCATATTGTGCTTTTTTTTACATTGTATCCTGAGCTTACGAATATGATTAGACTCACCACCATCCATAGTGAACTTGGCCTTTGTTGCCCTTAGTTCTCTAGGCAACCCCTTGGCTGTGAGAGAGATCTTTTTATTTTTGCTGGAGAGAGGACGTTGCTCCCAGAGATGGAAAGGACCAGACACACTTGGAAATTCATAAAAGTTTATTCAAACAAAATTTCGAACAAAAACCTTTTCTGATAACTATCTTTAGGAATACATGGGACACATTTCACTAGGTTCACATGCTTATTTCATTATTTACCTTACACTTCTCTTTCAGTTGAACAGAGAACTACCTACTATTAACCTAGCAGCATGATGGAAGACAATCTGACCACTCCTGAGGTGAAGCTGGAAGAGAGAGAGTCTCACCTTCTTCGTTATCTGTAAAGACAAAAGGTGAGGCAAGAGGAAGATGCAATCTTCCTCTTGACCTACTTCCCATAGCATCGTTCTCTCTTCTTATACCCTTTTCCCACTTATCTGCCCACCAGGTACTGACCAATCAGAATCTCAGACCTTCACCCCACATTCCCTCATCAGCATAATATTTTGGTTTTTTTCTGGTGATGTTTCTGGGGACTTTCCACTCTGGAATATTCCCCTTACACCAACATCCTTACATAGGGCATCTTGCACACAAATGTCATTCTGACCTGCTCTTTGTAGGGGAGATTAGTCTGGACCCCTCATGCCAGATACCCTTACATAAGGGGCATCCTATGCCAGATGTCAGTCTGATCTCCTGTTTTTGAGACTGGCACTCTACTTGTTTTCTTCTCTAAGATATATCACCTACACTGAAGTTCCCAACTATTCTTTGGTCAATCCCCATGGGTCCAATGTTCTCTGAGCTATTCCCATACTCCTGTGTATACTGTGTATAAATGACTAGTCCTATATGAATACTATATGAATTAGATATATATGTATCTTAAGAAGCCTAAAAACCTATAGCATGGTTAACTCTTCAGTTAAATCCTCGTATTGAAGCTAACTGGTGTCCGTTCAAGGTGACCTTTCTGAATAGAAGTTCTAGGTACTTTCCTGGCTAGGACTCAGTCAGTAAATGTTAATCAAGGGTGGTCCCCCCCAAACAGATAAGTCCGCTTCCCTTTGCAATTCTCTGTTCTACAAATATGCCAGCACACAACCCTTGGTCCCGCTTCAAGCTTCCAATTGCTTCTGCCAGAATATCTGTTTTGTATAATATCCTCTGGAACTATCAGGCCGACAGCAAAATTTATAATCAAGAAGGCCTCCATTTTAAACTACAAACCAGGCCCTTGTCAACAGCCTGCATTGCTATTCACCTTTAGGCCTTTCCATTTAGAATCCATATTAACTTGCAAGGACCCATGGCTTAAGGGAGGTGGGAGATAACCTGAAGTCCTACACCTTCCTCTACCATCAACTATTGCTTGGACGGTTACCATTCAATAGTGGTTGTGACTTCATTTCTGGACCTGGCCTAATACTCTGTTACATGATTTATTAAGGGACTCTTACAACTCTAAATGATATAAATATAGATCATTAATTTAGAGTCCCTAGCTAACTGTGATGAATCTCAATTATTTTGTATTATTTGTCATGTACATGCAAAATCTTACTAACCCGACAGCCTCGTGCTCACCAGACTGAATATTTTTCCATCAGGTGTTCTCTCAGGTAGATATTATAATATCCCCTTGAAGAACAGATTAAATACATATTGTTCACTGGAACCTAATTAAGTTACTCATGTTCTACTTCACTGTCCTATGTTTCGTAAGATTCGTCCGCAATATCTTGATCCTATTATTTCTGACTTTTCTGGCTCTGCAGAAAGAATGACCCAGTATTTACTTGCTGATAAATCCTCTCAATTGACAGAAATAGTGCCTGAGTACTTAGTATTGCACAAGGTTTACCCTTTTTCTAGGTAAAGCCGATAAATAACTCTCCGTTTTTGCTTTTAGGTATTACTTTCTTTAGATTGAACTTTTTATCTGATTTTATTCATCTTAGAACCTGTTGTATCTAATTCTAATTTACCCTCATATGTCATTAAAGGTTTTGAATTTTGATTTTTAAAACTAACTAACCCAAGGCAATCTTTACCCAACCTTGACCAAATCTTAGGAGATTTTGGAAAATGTTCAGGACTGAGAGTTAATCGGGATAAATCCCTAATATATCCATTGATCTTAACACAAGATCAAATTTCCTCTGTTAAGGGTAATTATAATTATCAGTGGGTCAAAACTTGCTGGAATTCTCTAGGCTTGAAGATACCCTTGAATCTTCCAGGCTTATTTAAACACAATTATTCAGAAATGAGTAAATTGTTAGCTAATATTATTACAGATTGGAAACATCTACCTTTGTCATGGGTTGAAATAATTAACATAATTAAAACTTTTGCCCTGCCAAAATTAATTTTTCTTTTTAGAGCTCTGCCTATTCAACTCAATAAGGAATGGCTTATTAAATGGCAGCAGTCCCTAAACTGCTTTATATGGCACAACAGTCACCACAATAAATTTCAATACCCTCCAGCATCCACTCAATAAGGGTGGCTTAGCTTACCTTGACTTATAAAAATACCATGAGGCATCAATCTTATCCTTTTTACCTGAACTTTATAATCATACATATCAGACAGATTGGAAATTAGTAGAAGCAAGCTTCATTTATCCTAAAAACGTTCATAGTATGCTTTAGTGTAAGTCCGGGGAGTGACTAAAAGATATTATGCATAGCAACTTCTTGGTTTCCTTGCTCAAAACTTGGGACAAACATCAGAATCTCCTTGCTCCTCATCCCTCTATCATCTCAAGCTTTTTAGATAACCCTTGTTTCCGCCTAGCAATGGTAACCTTTTTCTTGGTGTGGAGAAGGCCGGTTCTTACTACATATTTCACATGATGATATGTTTGAAAAATTGCAACTGGAAATAAATCCATGCACCCTACCCCATGATTTGAATATCTTCAATTGAAACATCTAAGAGATTTTTCAGATATATGAAACAAACTCAAAAGGCCACTTACTGAATTTGAACATTAGATGTTTAACTACTTGCCTGGTCAGAAAGAACTTCTTTCAAAGACATATACCTTGGTAATGCAACTCACTAGTGGGAAGGCTCTAAGATATCAATTGGCATGAAATAGGGATTGTAACATCTATATTAATGATTCCCAATGGGGAAAAATATGGAAATCTCCTACATATAGATCCAAATTTCATAGAATACAATCGCTTGCGTACAAAGTAATGACATGTTGGTACACCACCCCTTTGTGGTTACTTAGGATAAACGCATTTCCCTTAAGTGTTGGAAAGGTTGTGGAGAGATAGGGTCTACAATAGATTGTTGGCGGACACGTCCTTTGGTTGCACAATTTTTTGGGGGAAAAATTGAGTTAATCACTATTTATCAGATTCCTAATAAGCCTGAACTGATCTCTCTTGATCTATGGGACACTTTGGTAATTCCAAAAAACTGTCAGGAATATGATGATACTACTTATAATGGCCAAATGGTAAATAGCTTTGTATTGGAAAAAGTCCACCTTGCCAAAGATTGAAGATTGGTTTTTCATCATTTGGAAATAGTTCTGATGGACAAAATTGTCCACTTAATATCTCTTTCAGACCTACACTCAGGATTTTCCCAGCATGCTGAATAAAAGGCTCCCTTTCCCAGAATATACTGCAGATAACACTGTCTCCCAAAGATATTTTGCCAATTCATTATGTTACAATATGTTGACAACTCTGTAACCTATTGTGTTGATTATTTTACATTGCAATGCAATCCTTCTTTTATATGATTAGTTTGTTGGTTAAAAGCTTTCCTTTTCTAGATACTTAGTTATATTTGTATCTGTTTGTGTTACTTTGAAATATTAATGTAATTTATATATGTTAGAGTGATTTATGTTCTTGTATCTTTTGGAAAGTTTAATAAAGGATATTTAAAATAAAAAAATCTTTCTTCCATGTGGGTTCTTAGGTCCTATTGGCAACTGAAACTGAACCTTTTTCCATACTCTGAGTGTTCAACAGGTTTCTCCCTTGTGTGGGTTATCACGATGTTGTTCAAGATTGTCACTCAGCCTTAACCTTTTTCCTCAGAGCATTCAAAAGGCTTTTCCCTGTGTGGGTTCTTTCATGAAGATTACCACTGTTACTGAATCTCCTTCCACACTATGAGCATTCAAAAATATTCCCGCCTGTGTGGATTCTTTGATGCTGCTGAAGATGGCCACTCTGACTGATTATCTTTTTTTAATATTTTTTATTTTTAAAGACAAAAAATACATAAAATGAGGGCATCTAATATTTGCACATTATCTTGATGACACAACTCATACCTAGTTATATCTTATATCTGTTCCACCTTGTATCATTATAAAAGTCTCTTGCAGATATATAAGACTTATTTTTAAATATCGTTTTATTGTTTTATATATCTGTGAATCTTCATTTGTTATACGTTTCAAATCACTTATAAAACCTTGCCCAAGTATTTTCAATGATTGTCTCTGGTTGTCCTTTCAGAGTTAGGGTTAATCTGTCCATCTCAGCTGTTTCCAAATTTTACTAAGCAGTTCTTCTCTCAAGGGTGTTTCCTTTCTTCTCCAATACTTAGCATATAAAATTCTTGCTGTTGTAATTACATGTAAAATAAGATACGTATCTTTTTTTTTTTTACAGTTTTCTGGCACAATATTCAATAAAAATCATTCTGGTTCAAAAGGAAAAGTATTTTTAACATTTTTTGTAAAATTTCATGAATCCCACACCAGCACTGTTTTGCTCTATCACATAAACACCACATATGATAAAAGGACTCAACCTTATTTTCACATTTCAAATATACATTTGATGAGTTAGGATAACACTTTGCCAATTTGTGGCCTGTTCGCGGGGAGGATGGGGTAACATGTAAATACTACTACTACTACTACTAATAATAATAATAATAACAACAATAATAATTGCTCTGGAGTGATACACCATCTAGAAAACATTTTATACATATTTTCTTTATATGAAATCCCTTTAGTAATCTTTATATTTTGTTTCCAGACCTGAGAACATTTATCTAGTTCAATATTGTGGCCCGAATATTGGACCCATTTTACCATAACATTTTTATCTTGAGTCTTAATCTCTAACAGTATTACATAACATTTCTTAATCAATTTCTCTTCAGAGTACATCAATATCTTATCTATTCCCATTATTTTTCCATAAAAACCTGTAGGCTTTAGTATATCTTGATTCCAGTTCGACTTTTTCCCACCATGTCACCATTTCTATTGACTTTCATTTATTCTTATTATCTAGTAAATCTTCATATCAGAGCAACACATCTCTTTGAAATAAATTAGGATTTGTAAATCATTCTAATGGTGCCATCCATTTCGGTATTTTGGTATAAAGGTTGGTTTTAATTTCTTCCGAAATCTTTAAGAGAACAAACCTAAGAAGATGTTGTTTAAAGTATCTGTGTGCATTTGCCTTCCCATGCCATAGAAAAGCATGCCAACCTAACAATAAGTCCTGTCCTTCTAGTTTCAGTAGTCTTGTATTTTCCAGAGCAATCCATTCTCAGAGCCGCTGCTCTGCAGTACAAAAGCCAATCTGATTCAGAAAATCCAGCTCTCTTCTTAGCATCTTGTAATGCCTTGAGTTTGATTCTTCGTTTCTTATTCTGCCAAATAAATTGTGCCATCAGTTTATCAAGTTCTTTGAAATAATTCTGGTTTTGTAAAATAGGAATTGTTTGAAATAAAATATCTTTCCACACTCTGAGAATTTAAAAGCTTTCTCCCATGTGGGTTCTTTGGTGCAGGTGAAGATGGCCACTCTGACTGAATTCCTCCCTGTGCGGGTTGTTTGGTGCAGTCAAAGAGTGCGACTGTAACTGAATCTCTTTCCAGACTCTGAGCATTCAACAGGTTTCTCTGCTGTGTGGGTTCTTTGATGGACCTGAAGTTTGCCACTCTGACTGAATCTCTTTCCACACTCTGAGCATTCAAAAGGTTTCTCTCCTGTGTGGGTTCTTTGATGCAGTTGGAGATGGCCATTCTGACTGAATCTCTTTCCACACTCTGAGCATTCAAAAGGTTTCTCCCCTGTGTGGGTTCTTTGGTGCAGTCGAAGAGGACAACTGTGACTGAATCTCTTTCCACACTCTGAGCATTCAAAAGGTTTCTCTCCTGTGTGGGTTCTTTGATGGATCTGAAGTTTGCCACTGTGATTGAATCTCTTTCCACACTCTGAACATTCAAAAGGTTTCTCCCCTGTATGGGTTCTTTGGTGCAGTTGGAGATTGCCATTCTGACTGAATCTCTTTCCACACTCTGAGCATTCAAAAGGTTTCTCCCCTGTGTGGGTTCTTTGATGGACCAGAAGTCTGCTACTCTGACTAAATCTTTTCCCACACTCTGAGCATTCAAAAGGTTTCTCTCCTGTGTGGGTTCTTTGGTGCAGTTGAAGACTGTGACTGTGACAGAATCTCTTTCCACACTCTGAGCATTCAAAAGGTTTCTCTCCTGTGTGGGTTCTTTGGTGCAGTTGGAGATGGCCATTCTGACTGAATCTCTTTCCACACTCTGAGCATTCAAAAGGTTTCTCCCCTGTGTGTGTTCTTTGGTGCAGTTGGAGATGGCCATTCTGACTGAATCTTTTCCCACACTCTGAGCATTCAAAAGGTTTCTCCCCTGTGTGGGTTCTTTGGTGCAATCGAAGAGTGCGACTCTGACTGAATCTCCTTCCACACTCTGAGCATTCAAAAGGTTTCTCCCCTGTGTGGGTTCCTTGGTGTAGTCGAAGAGTACAACTCTGACTGAATCTCTTTCCACACTCGGAGCATTCAAAAGGTTTCTCCCCTGTGTGGGTTCTTTGGTGCAGTCGAAGAGGAAAATTGTGACTAAATCTCTTTCCACACTCGGAGCATTCAAAAGGTTTCTCCCCTGTGTGGGTTCTTTGATGGACCTGAAGTTTGCCACTGTCACTGAATCTCTTTCCACACTCTGAGCATTCAAAAGGTTTCTCCCCTGTATGGGTTCTTTCGTGCAGTTGGAGATTGCCATTCTGACTGAATCTCTTTCCACACTCTGAGCATTCAAAGGGTTTCTCCCCTGTGTGGGTTCTTTGATGGACCTGAAGTCTGCTACTCTGACTAAATCTTTTCCCACACTCTGAGCATACAAAAGGTTTCTCTCCTGTGTGGGTTCTTTGGTGCAGTTGAAGACTGTGACTGTGACAGAATCTCTTTCCACACTCTGAGCATTCAAAAGGTTTTTCTCCTGTGTGGGTTTTTTGGTGCAGTTGGAGATGGCCATTCTGACTGAATCTCTTTCCACACTCTATGCATTCAAAAGGTTTCTCCCCTGTGTGTGTTCTTTGGTGCAGTTGGAGATGGCCATTCTGACTGAATCTCTTTCCACACTCTGAGCATTCAAAAGGTTTCTCCCCTGTGTGGGTTCTTTTGTGCAATCGAAGAGTGCAACTCTGACCGAATCTCCTTCCACACTCTGAGCATTCAAAAGATTTCTCCCCTGTGTGCGTTCTTTGGTGTAGTCGAAGAGTAATACTGTGAGTGAATCTCTTTCCACACTCGGAGCATTCAAAAGGTTTCTCCCCTGTATGGGTTCTTTCGTGCAGTTGGAGATTGCCATTCTGACTGAATCTCTTTCCACACTCTGAGCATTCAAAAGGTTTCTCCCCTGTGTGGGTTCTTTGATGGACCTGAAGTCTGCTACTCCGACTGAATCTTTTCCCACACTCTGAGCATTCAAAAGGTTTCTCTCCTGTGTGGGTTCTTTGGTGCAGTTGAAGACTGTGACTGTAACGGAATCTCTTTCCACATTCTGAGCATTCAAATGGTTTCTCCCCTGTGTGGGTTCTTTGGTGCAGTTGGAGATGGCCATTCTGACTGAATCTCTTTCCACACTCTATGCATTCAAAAGGTTTCTCCCCTGTGTGGGTTCTTTGATGCACCTGAAGTCTGCAACTCCGACTGAATCTTTTCCCACATTCTGAGCATTCAAAAGGTTTCTCCCCTGTGTGGGTTCTTTGGTGCAGTTGGAGATTGCCACTGTGACTGAATCTCTTTCCACACTCTAGGCATTCAAAAGGTTTCTCCCCTGTGTGGGTTCTTTTGTGCAGTCGAAGAGTGTGACACTGACCGAATCTCTTTCCACACTCTGAGAATTCAAAAGGTTTCTCCCCTGTGTGGCTTCTTTCATGGATCTGAAGTTTGCCACTGTCACTGAATCTCTTTCCACATTCTGAGCATTCAAAAGTTTTCTCCCCTATGTGGGTTCTTTCATGGAGCTGAAGTTTGCCACTGTCACTGAATCTCTTTCCAGACGCTGAGCATTCAAAAGATTTCTCCCTTCTGTGTATTCTTTGCTGCAGAAGAAGCTGTGATCTATTTCTGAAGTACTTTTCACACTGAATGGATTCGCTTGCCTTCGCTGTCCTGTGCTTTGGAAAATGTACATTATGGTTTCTTCCATCTCGCTTTTCAATCATATGGCTGCCTGGATTCTGGACTTTTTCTTTCAAGTCTTCCTTTTTAACTCTATCTGGCAGTTGCTGATGAAGTTCCTCACCGTCCTCATTTCTCTGATCATCCTTTGCTGGAATAAATACAGAGATCCTGTTAGCACCTGGGTGGACTGATCAGGTCCAAAGGTATCTATGTGAATGAGTAGGAAAGGATTGATGGCTCTTTGGCCTCATCCAGCAAGGCTGATCTTTACCACCCCTCCACCCTTCCCCAGAATATCTAGTTTTTAATGATAACTCACCCCTCTCAAGAGCCACAGCTGAGCTTTTCCCCAGAAGGAATTTCTGAGTCTCCAGATTTCATGCCCCAAAAGGCCTCCCTCCCTGCTTACCCAGTGGGCTGTATGATTGTACCAAACCAAATGTTGCTCAGAAGTGAATCAGAAATCCCCCCATGACAATTCTTTGCCAGTTCCCTTGACATAACCATGAAGACATGGTTCCCTTGCCAAAACCACTCTCATCCAGTACATTTGGGAAGGTAATATGCTCTTGGGAACCTCTAAAGGAACTCTCCAGCCTCTCTTTGTCTCCACCTTACTCTCCCTTTTACTTCTGGCATCTTTCGCAGGGAGAGGGAGGGAGGGATTATTGTTAGATGTGGAAGGAAAGAAATTCAAGTGTAAAAATTCTTCTGGAAGTATGTCAAGATCAAAGCCCACAATCCCAACCAGTATAAGAGGAATGAATCTGTGAGGCAAAGCACCCTAATTCCCCCAAGGGTTAATGTGATTATTCAGTGGCCTGGTCCGACTTGCAGGGGTTTGTGATTTGACTCTCCCTGCAGTGAATATCCGTATCTTTTTCATAACCAGACTCCAGAATGTGGTCAATGGTCAGTCATGAGAACCTGTATCCAGTTGTGTAACCAGGCGGGAAGGGGGATTAGGAGGTTGCTGACAGCCTGTGGAAAATTCCATTAAGAAGGACCTTAGATTGGGTCATCAGGACCACTTGACCCTAGAGAAGAAGAAGAAGAAGAAGAGTTTGGATTTATACCCCGCCCTTCACTGCCCAAAAGCGTCTCAGAGCGGCTTACAAACTCCTTTCCCTTCCCCTCCCCACAACAGACACCCTGTGAGGTAGGTGGGGCTGAGAGAACTCTAACACAAACTGTCCTTGAGAGAACAGCTGTGCCAGAGCTTGTGACTGACCCAAGGTCAGGTGCAAGTGGAGGACTGGGGAATCAAACCCGGTTCTCCCAGATATGAGTCCACACACTTAATCATTACACCAAACTGGCTCTAGAGAGGCAGAAAGTATAATATGGGTATAGACCAGAGGGAAGCCAGCTTAACCTTATGCTCATGCTATGCTACTATGTCATGATATTTTCTTGCTTCATCGCAATGAATAGTTTTATGTAGAGTAACTTAGGCTACAGCTGGAATACTTATGCTGTGATAAGAGGTGCCATCTGAACCCAAGCATTTTATGTATTAGATAGAGCAGTTAGCTTTTCTTGTTTCTCTGTTGCTGAGCTACAGAATCTATGCTGTGTATTGATATCTTATTTTTAAATCCTTAATAAAACCTTTGAATATATATTTTTAACACATCTGCTTTACTTGTGTGCAGTCTCCTCATGATCCCACTGAACTGTGTGTTGCTGAGGTACAAAGACTACTGATCCGGACTTGAGTTCTTGACAGGATCATTTCCAGATCACAGGCAGGGCGGATGTTTGTGATCCCATCCAGGGGGAAGGGTGTTTTGTAAAGGCTGGGAACAGAGAAATGAGGATCTGGCCCCTGACAGGGTCTTTCTGAGGGCCTCTCATCCCCTTTGCCTCAGGCCAGGACACCTTCTCTGGCTTGGGTGATGCTCACAACACTCGCCTCAGTTGCCCTTGTTCAAGTACACCCACACATGAAAACACCCTTATACTGAATCAGACACTTGGTCCGTTGAAGTCAGTGTTATCTACTCAGTTCGGCAACGGCTCTCCAGGGTCTCAGGCAGAGATCTTTCACACCATCTCCTACCTGATCCTTTTTAACTGGAGATGCTGGGGATTGAACCTGGGACTTCCTGCATGCCAAGCAGATGTTCAACCAGTGAGTCACAGCCCATCCTCAAGTATTGGGACATCCTTGATTCATGCCTCATTCCCAATGGCAGCAATTCACACCTCTGGCACCTATGAAGGTCCCTTACCCAGAAAGGCCACATTCCCATCGTTCTCCAGCATGACTTCCCTGTGCAGAGCTTTTTGTCCCGGATCTAGCAGGGCCCATTCTGCCTCAGTGAAATAGATGGGCACTTCCTCAAAGGAAAAGGGACACTGAAAGAAAAAGCAGAGTCCCTTGTCAGAGATAATGCCAGGCAGAGATTGTGCACTGGAAGGGAGAAGTCTGTGAAGGTACAGGATGTAAGGCCTGGGATGAATAAAGGGAACAGCATTCAGAGGATCTCTCACCTGGAGACCTTGTAGCCCCCCTGAGAAAGGAGAAGGGTCCAGGCTGCCCCCTGCTCATCTCTCCTACCTGGACTGGAGGTGCAGCAGCCGTTTCCACACCTCTGAAAGGATGACAGCTCAACAGCATCTCTTCACTGCCTGTTACTGAGACAAAGGAGAAAGGAAGGATGTTGCTTGTTTCTTCCCTGTTTCACACCCCCCCCCCTTCCCAGGGTGGTGGAACCTTGACCTTTGTACACTCAACATATTTTTAAACACTTTTTACTGAATTCTGGCAGAGGCAGAAGAGAAACACCAGGTTCCTATGAGCCTTAGGGATTATAAACACTGCCAACACCTTTCAGACTTCTGTGAGACCTGTGTCTGGCCTGCGGGGAGGGGAAAAGGGCGGTGGAAATGAAACTGCATGACATGTCACCGTCACTTTTGGCCCAGACATGACTTGAGCGCATCTGGAGACTCAAGGGTAATATGAATCAGTTTTCAGGGCATCTCTTGGCATTCTAACTTCACAACAATGTTTTTCGCAAGATGCAACTTCACCGCAACACCAAGCCCCTCCCAAAGCCCCTCCCGAAAGCTCCTGGGGGTGCCGTGCCATACACAGCCTGCCATCCCTCCTCCAGCATCCTGTTTCCTGCAGCAGCCTGCCAGATGCCCCTTTCAGCACGGGCAGAGAAGCCAAATTTCCCCACGCTTATTGCCCCCTCGGAACTGGTTTTCAGGGCTCTGCTGCCCCAGAAGGTAGAGGCTCCCTTCAGTTCAGCAGGTTGAATAGCTCTGCTGAGGTTTGTTTACCTTTTCTCTTTTCAGCCACGTTGTCTTCATCTTATGGAAGGAAGGTGAGATGTGAATTTTTAAATTAATGGAAGGAATTGCCCCCCATGAATTTGTCTAATCTCCTTTGAGAGGAATCACAGTTAGTGGGCTCTGAGTGCTGCAAATTAACTCCGTGTTCTATGAAGTAGCATTTAAATCTTTTCCTGACCTGGACTCTCTACCCATCAAACTCACTGGGGTGCCCCAAGCACATCCAGGCACAAAGAGACCTTACCACAGGAGACAGCATCTTGGGCACCCTCATGGCCCTGCGCCCTCTTCCCTTGCTCCAGGGAAGCTTCTTCTGTCTCAGGGAATGCAACTTCTGCCTTCGCTGATGGTGCCCACATCTGAAACAGCAGCGAGGGAGAGGAGTAAAAGATGGAAGGGAAAAGAGACCAGGGAATGCATCCTGCCCCACTCATAGACTCTGCATCCTTCTATCAGCAGACCTGGTGAGTTATCTGGAGGGATAAGAAATTCTCTAGTAGAAAAGGCTGCTTAAGGAGCTTGTTAAATCTCCCATCAGGATGATTAACACCTGGACAGATGTCTGGCAGGGAACCTTTAGGATAAGGCCAGATATAGTTGCTTCAATTGGACATATCTGGAGGGAATCCCCTCACCTGTTCTGCCTGCCTCTTCTCCTCTGCCTGACTCAGAAGGAAACCTTCGGCCAGGGCCACTGCCTGGGAACTGGTCTCCGGCCTGCATCCTCTGACCCAGCACTGCATTTCCTGGGGCAGGATAGTCAGGAACTGCTCCAGGATGACCAGGTCCACAATCTGCTTCTTGGTGCGCCTCTCTGGTTTCAGCCAGTCGCTGCAAAGTCTATGGAGCTGGCTGCAAACCTCTTGGGGCCCATCGGCCTCATGGTAGCGGAATTGCCGGAAGTGTCGGCAATGTATATCTGAGATCGCAGTGAGTGGATAATGAATCTCTGGCACCAGGGTTTCCCAGAATTCAACACCACGCCCAACTTGGGTGGGATGGTGGCCTTTCCTTGCTGTCTCGCCAGTTCCAGGTCCGTCTGGCTTCTGCTCTTCCATCTCTTCCCGGTTCTCTTTGATCATCTCTGACTGCATAAAGAAGCCTTTAGTCCCTTGGATATGAAGAGAGGGTTCTCTCTGGAAGGAAGGAGAGACACAGACAGTCACATGAAAATAAAAGAGAATTAAGATACATCACAAACCTTCATATGCTCAGGTGACACACGAGAATTGTCCTGGTGGATCAGAACAAAAGGGCTTCTTGTGGTTTTTAGACCAGGTTTAATGTTCTTTTCCTACATGTATGTATTTTTATTTATTTCGGCTTACATGACCAAAAGTCTTAAGCACACTTATAAAAGAATACGTTACATGATTATACGTCGGAGGATGTTTAAAACAGTGAACGTTCATAAAATCAATGGAATGCAAGGTAATACGTTGCTTTACAGGAATTACCATAAGCATATCAGAATACGTTATCCACATCAGGATATTACACGACATAAAGACTCAAAACAGGTAAACACAGCATAAAATCCTTGAACAGATGTGGACTCAGAAAAATTTAATTTCCCCCCTTTCTCCTTCTTTTTTATTTATCAGCAAGACCAGAAACACGGCTACAAATTTAGTGACTATATTATCAACTTTGTCAGACAGGAGAACAGAAATTGACCATGGAAGGGAGGGGAGCTTTTCTTTCGCCAAAATGGGTATGATGTACTTCTGCCTCTCCAAATTCCATTTGGGGCAGGCTAGCAATATGTGGTCCATCGTCTCCACTAAACCTTGATTACAATCACATGTCCGTTCAGAGTATGGAATACCATGAAAACAGCTTAAGACTGTTTTGGAGGGAAATGTGTTCAATCCAGCCAGTGTAAAGGCTCTGCGAAGAGCTGGACTTTTAAGAGTGTAGCAATAAGTAGGGATCACGTCCGGCGGTGGGAGGCCAAGGGCTAGGCCCGAGCAGGCACGACGGGCTCTGCAGAGTGTACTACTAAAATCAAGTTCACTCAGTTTTATTTTAATTAGTTTGAGGGCCTCACTTTGTGGTAAAGACGTAATATCGATGTTCAAAGCTTCTAATTTAGATTCTATTAACTTGGTTCTACTACTTTTGTGGGTGTCTCTCTGAATCAAGTAGGTAAAACCTGGTCCACCAGGGACAGCCCTCGAGATTCTTTATTAATAAACAATTTAAATGCTAAGTGCCATGCTCTTTTTACAATTGAGGGCTGCGCAAATTCAACCCTATTTCGGGACTGCAGCAACGTCTCTTAGGAACATGTGAAGGGGGGAGTCTAGTTTCTCCGAGACACCTTCTATCCACACTCCACAGCCATATAAGAGCTGGGTCTTTTCCTACATTACAAACCAAGTTATCTGAGATATGCCTCCATGGTTCTTTGGGACAGTGAAGTGTCTCTGCTTGGCTCTTTAAGGATGTTAACAAGCCTAGTCTCTGATTATATTGGCTCAGCCTGTCCTAGGGGCTAATTTTTAAGGTAAACACTGGTCTCCCCTTTACCATTGTATGCATCTCTTTGACAGGCCTGAACTGTTAGGCAAGAACTCTGGCTGAGCACCCAGCGGAAGGGAAGGGGTGGGAACGTGTCTGTGTGAAGAACGAGCAGCTGAGATCAAGAAAGGAAGACAGGATGAAATTCAGCTCAAGAATGTTCAGGCTGGTTTGGATGATGGAGTCCATGGCACTGTACCTGTCTACAGTTCCACCCCTCCTCAAACCCCAACCTCTCCAGGTTCCACCCCTCAAACCTCCAGGAATTTCCCAACCTGGAATTGGTAACCCTATCTCCTTCCCAGCCAAATCATCAAACTACCTTTATTTCCCCTTCACTCTTCAGCTTTCCATATCCTCCTCTCACCTTCAGCCTCTACTGTGCTCTGAAGCCCTGACTGCTATGTCACATTGGCTGTCTTAGGAAAGCCATCTCAGCAGAGTATAAGGACACAGAGTCCACCATTTTCTCCAGGGGAACTGATCTCTGCGATCTGGAGAGGAGTTGTAATTCTGAGTGATCTCCAGCCCTCACCTGGAGATTGGCAGCAATGGTTCCCCAGGAGGAAAAGTAGTCTTTCTCTGCAATGAGGACCAACGCAGCTTACATCATTCTCCTCTCCCCCTTTTGACTTGCACAACAACCCTGTGAGGTAGGTTAGGCTGAAAGTCTGTGAGTGGTCCAAAATCACCCACTCAGCAAAAAGCTGGCTCTAGCAGACCCTACTCTGAAGCCCTGACTGTTACGCCTAGGGTAAACAACGTCCAGGTGGAGACTGAAGATCACCAGGTATCACAACTGAACTCCAGAGAACAGATCTCCCACCCCCCCCGTGAAAATAACTGCTTTGGAGGATGGCCTCTATGGCATTCTGTTCAGCTGAGGACTCTCCCCTCCTACACCCTGGCTTCCATAGACTCTCCCATAAAATCTCCAGGAATTTCTCTACCTGGAACTGGCAACCCTGGTCAGGACAGGCACCAATGAGTTTTCTCCCAAAGGCCAAAATAGGTGTGGAAGGGGCCTTTTACTGGCAGAACCAAGCTTGGTTGCCTACCAACAAGCACTGAGGAGAAAGTAGGGTTGCCAGCTCGGAGTAGGGAAATACTTGGAGATTCGGGCGGGGTGGATCCTGTGGAGGGCAGCGTTGGAGGCGGGTGGAAGGACTCAGCAGAGTATAATGCCAGAGGGGTCTACCCTCCAAAGCAGCCATTTTCTCCAGGAGAACTGATGTCTGTTGTCTGGTATCACAACTGAACTTCAGTCAACAGATCTCCCCCTCCTCCCCCCGAGAAAATAATTGCTTTAGAGGGTGGCCTCTATGGATAAGGCCTTTAGGATAAGGCCAGATATTGTTGCTTCAATTGGACATACCTGGAGGGAATACCCTCACCTGTTCTGCCTGCCTCTTCTCCTCTGCCTGACTCAACAGGAAATCTTTGGCCAAGGCCACTGCCTGGGAACTGGTTTCTGACCCACATCCTCTGACCCAGCACTGCATTTCCTGGGGCAGGATAGTCAGGAACTGCTCCAGCAGCACCAGGTCCAGGATCTGCTTCTTGGTGCTCCTCTCTGGCTTCAGCCAGTCGCTGCAAAGTCTATGGAGCTGGCTGCAAACCTCTTGGGGCCCATCGGCCTCATGGTAGCGGAATTGCCGTAAGCGTCGGCAATGTATATCTGAGACTGCAGTGAGTGGATAATGGATCTCTGGCACCAGGCTTTCCCAGAATTCAACACCACGCCCAACTTGGGTGGGATGGGGGCCTTTCCTTGCTGTCTCGCCAGTTCCAGGTCCGTCTGGCTTCTGCTCTTCCATCTCTTCCCCTTCTCTTGGGTCACTGCTGACTGTGTAAAGAAGCCTTTAGTCCCTTGGCTATGAAGAGGGGGTTCTCTCTGGAAGGAAGGAGAGACACAGGCAGTCACATGAAAATAAAAGAGAATTAAGATACACCACTGAACATCACAAACCTTCATATGCAGACGAGACACATGAGAATTGCCCTGGTGGATCAGATCAAAAGGGCTTCTTGTGGTTTGTAGACCAGGTTTAGTGTTATTTTCCTACATTACAAATCAAGTTACCTGAGATATGCCTCCATGGTTCTTTGGGACAGTGAAGTGTTTCTGTTTTGCTCTTTAAGGTTGTGAACAAGTTTAGCCTCTCATTACATTGGCTCAGCCTGTCCTAGAGGCTAATTCTTAAGGTAAAGCCAAAAAGGACACAAACACTGGTGTCCCCTTTACCACTGTATGCATCTCTTTGACAGGCCTGAAGTGGTAGGCAAGAACTCTGTCTGAGCACCCAGCTGAGGGGAAGGGGTGGGAACGTGTTTGTGTGAAGAACAAGCAGCTGAGATCAGGAGAGAAAGGAAGACAGGATGAAATTTGGCTCAAGAATGCTGAGGCGCAGAAACATTCTCTCCGGGCATCTGCTGTGTGGGGTATCTACTACCCTGTGTGAATTCCTGTGGCTTCCACCCTTACTCAGCTCTGCCAGAATATCTGTCATTAATACTAGTAGCACTAAGGCACCAGAAGGCTGGTGGGCTTTCTTCTTCTGAGGGGAACCAACCCAAGTAAACAGGATCCCTTGGAACTTCTTTCCCCTTGAAGAAGCAGGACGGAGGTAACAAAGTCTTTCATCCAGTTTTCTCCTGGCCTCATATTCGAATTCACCCTGGCAGAAGGACTGTTTTCCAGAGTCCAGCCTCTTCTGGGAGCAAGCCAAACCTCAGTCCTTGAACAACTTTGGGTGGCCACTAAGTGTGTCAGGAGATATGCCCACCGAAATGCTGCTGGGATGAAGAGGAGCCAGAGGAGAGAACAAACTCTGCCAAATGCACAAGGCTGCCTACTCCGGGTTGGGAAATTGGGGGCTGGAGCCTGGGGAGGGCAGGCTATAATGGCACAGAGTCAAACCTTCAAAGCAGCCATTTTCTGAACACACAGACTGATCTCTGCTGTCTGGAGATCAGCTGGAATATCAACGACCAACCAGAAGACCTCCCAGTACAAACTGGAACAACAAAAACAAACTGGGGAAGTCGCTATCAAGAGCAAAAGTGATTGTAATTGAACAATAAAGCAAAATTTGTGGCAGGACAGAAACTTTCATGAGTCACAACTGAAGAAGTGCGCCATGATGACTCACTAAAGCTCCTCCCCTGCCACAAATCTTGTCAGTTTTCATGGTGTTACTGGACTCTCGCTCTTTTCTCCTGAAAGCTCACCCCCTGCCACACATTTTGTTAGTCTTTAAGATGCTACTGGACTTTTGCTCTTTTCTGCTGCTAAAAGGTAAAGGTTTCCCTTGCTCCAAAGCCAGTCGAATCCCACTCTAGGGAGGCGATGCTCATTTCCATTTCCATGCTGAAGAGCCAGCACTGTCCAAAGACATTTCTGTGGTCATGTGGCCAACGTGACTAGATCCGGAGGCAGAATGCTGTTACCTTCCCACCAAAATGGTACCTATTTTTCTACTTGCAATTTCTTGTTTTCAAACTGCTAGGTTGCCAGGAGTTGGGGCCAGAGATGGGAGCTCACTCCCTCATGTGGGTCTCTCTGCCCAACTATGGACTTTCCAGCCTGCAGCTAAGCCTCTTAACCACTGAGCCTCAGCAGACAGACTAACAGGCTACTCCTGCCCATCTGGCTCTTCCAAAACAGTCCCAGATCCCTTAGTCAGATCAGGCAGTACAAGCTCCAAAGTTAGGGCAGCCCTTGCAAAGAAACATGGGGGGGTGTTGTAACTGTGAGGCTGGGAATGAAGTGTTTGGGAAAACTCTTCTGGGAACAACCAAAGGCCGCTTTCTCTTCCAGGGAGAAAGGGAGTCGCTTGGTTCCCCCCCCCCGACCCTGTTTCTGTGCGTCGCCGCCACTCGCCAAGGGAAGGAGTCCCAGCTCTCCGCCCCGAGGAAAGTGCTGCAGGGACCCTCCTGGCTTTGCAAAGAGGATCGAAGGAGACCCCGCCCCACCCTCCGGCATTGTGGATGGGGCAGCTGCAGAGCCCTGAAGCGGGGGCCTCTCCCATTGAAAGAAGCCCCCCCCAGGCTCGGGCTCCTCCTCCTCCGTCCAAACCCTCCTGCTCGCCCGCAGCAGTCCCCCCCTCCGTTACTGACCTACTCAGCCCGCCTCTCCTCCGACGGATTTCGACCTCTCCTTGCCTTTTGCACCGAGAATCAGAGTCCGGCTTCCGAAAAGGGAGTCGGGGATGGATGCAAGGCTGGGGCGGGGAGGGTCAGCCCGGAAGGTGCATCGCCCAAATGCCCGGGAGGCTCCCCCGTCTCCGCTGCTGGGCCGAGAGACAGAGAGAGGGGGCGGGCGAGGAGGCCTTGCTCCTGGGGAGGCTGGAGAGGGCGGCAGCGCGTCACTTCCCGGCGGATCCCCCCCCCCCCGCGCAGTGAGGGGTGCCGGTCTCTGTGCTTTCACCAGCCCCCAACAGCGGACTCGGGGGAGCTGATAATTCCGGAGGGGGGGGGGAAGGGACTGCTGCAAGGCTGCAAAATGAGATCCTAGGACAGGGGGGCGGGGCGGAGGAAGAGACAAAGGCCGCCTTCCCTTAGAGGGAGGGAGTCTCCTGGCCCACCCTCACCCCTGTAAGGAGCCCCATTTCAGTGCATGGGAGAGGGCAGGGTAGCGGTGGAGGGGGCGAGGGGGAAAGTGCCAGGTTGCAAAAGGAGGGGGAAAGGAAAACAGCAAAAGTCGGCTCTACATATATCCCCATGAATTCATATGATTCTTTACACTGAAAGGAAATAAAGCCACCATCAAACCACCTGTTAGTCGATAGGGAGCGCCACAAAAATCACTGCACCCACAGATTCCTGGCACCACAATAGCGCAAAAACATGATTCCAAAGCAGGGCTCCTCATGACTTCATCTGATTTTTAGGCCGAAAGAAAATAAAACCACCATCATATGGTAGAGCATGTCTTGCACTATAGGCAGCACTACAACAGCCATGCCTCCACTAATTGGCGGCCCCACAAAAGGGCAAAAACGTGGTTCCAAAGCAGGGATCCTCAGGGATTTTCTTTTTTGTAACTCAATATTTATTGAGAATTTTTTCATTTTATAAATACATTTAAACAAACTTAAATAATTTAAACAAAAGCAGAAGCATAGAAAAGTACGTAACAGTTACATTGTGGCCGAGTTCAGACCAGCAATTTGCCCCAGTAAGGATCCCTTTCAGCGACACTTCAAACCTGCAGTAAATAGGGCATTCACACAGGCACATCTGCCTGGTGTCCCCCACCCATAGCCAACCGGTGCTGTTCTGCTTCACTGCCGCTTTAAAAAGATACCTGAAGAAACCAGTAGCAAATCCCTAAAGCGCATGTCGCACATTCCTCCGCTTCCAGGACATCTGAATATGCAGCTGAAACACCGGGTGAAACCCACATCTATCTCATGTGCCGTCGGGCGCTGTGCAGGGATACGCATGTGCACCCATGCGCCCATAGGCTATGTATGTGAAAAACGCCACATACAGCGCACCTCCGGCACAGCAGTCTGAATGCTCCTGCGTAGCTCTGCTTAGTATGCTCCGGCAGCAGGCCAGGCTGTGCGACTGGCCTCCCTGAGCTAATTGCCAATCTGTCCTCAGCCTTTGTTTTTCTCATCTAATAACCAACATTAACTTTAGTAAAAGGCAAAATCCATATATTTAGCTGGCAATTTACTTATTGTATTTTTTTCTGTTTCAATATAATGAAAGAATGCAAACCATTTTTCAACAGAGTTTGATTCCCTTAATGGGTTGTCTGCTTTAATAATTGGTTAGCAAGATTTTATCCTGAACTATGACATCCCAGACTTTTTGAAACCCTTGCTTCACTGTAGGGACTTTTATTTCCAGTGCTGGGCCAGAACTGTTTTTGCTGCTATAAGAAGTAAAGCTGTCATTTCCTTCATCATTCTAGTTCATTATGTGTTTTCCCAATGGTTCAATAAAATAGATTTTGGCGTGTTGGGGATCTCTTGTCCTATTATATTCTTTAATATTGGTAGGATAGAATTCCAAAAGGTCTGCACCAGAGGACATGACCACCAACAGTGTATGAATGAACATAAGAACATAAGAGAAGCCAATGTTGAATCAGGCCAATGGCCCATCCAGTCCAACACTTTGTCACACAGCGGCCAAAATATACCAGGTGCCATCAGGAGGTCCACCAGTGGGGCCAGGACACTAGAAGCCCTCCCACTGCTGCCCCCTCCAGCACCAAGAATAGAGTGCATCACCTGCCCCAGACTGAGAGTTCCCATCTATACCCTGTGGCTAATAGCCTCTGATGGACTTCTGCTCCATATGTTTATCTAATTCCCTCTTGAAACTGTCCATGCTTGTAGCTGCCACCACCTCCTGTGGCAGTGAATTCCATATGTTAATCACTCTTTGGGTGAAGAAGTATTTCCTTTTATCTGTTCTAACCCGATTGCTCAGCAATTTCATGGAGTGCCCACGAGTTCTTGTATTGTGAGAAAGGGAGAAAAGTACTTCTTTCTCAACCTGCTCAATCCCATTAAATGAGAATGAGCCAAAAGAATTACACCCTTTCCAACACTTAGGGGATTTTGTGGAATGACCAGGGGTCTTTTTGGGGGGAGCCCACCGGAGCGCAGCTCCGGGAGCTCAGGAGCCAAGCCCCGCCCCCAGCCGGCGTCCCGGGGAGTCTTTCAGGCAGCCAAATGTCAATTTCAGCTCCATTATATCCTATGGGCCATTGAAGTCAATGGTGAAAACATAGGGTATATTCTGGGGGCTGGAGGGGAGGGTTTGAGGAGAGGCTTCAGACTCACAGGGTAGCTGATGGAGCCTCTCCCCAAGATACCCACCAAGTTTCAAGAACATTGGACCAGGGGGTCCAATTCTATGGGCCCCCAAACAGGTTGCCCCTATTCCCTCTATTGTTCTCTATGGTGGGAAAACAAGTTAATTTTTTCCCACCATAGAGAACCATGGAGGGAATAGGGGCAACCTGTTTAGAGCCCATAGAATTGGACCCCCTGGTCCAATGTTCTTGAAACTTGGTGGGTATCTTGGGGAGAGGCTCCATCAGCTACTCTTTGAGTTTGGAGCCTCTCCCTCAAACTTCCTCCCCTCCAGCCCCCAGAATATACCCTATGTTTTCACCATTGACTTCAATGGCACATAGGATATAATGGGGCTGAATTGCCGCCAGATTTCTTTCATTCCCTCCTTTCCTTCTCTCTTTTTCCTTTTTCCCTCCTTCTTCCCTTCTCTCTTTCTTTCTTTCCCACCTTCTTCTCTTCTCTTTTTTCCTCCTTTCCCTGTTTCCCTCCTTCCATCTCTTTCTTTCTTTCTTTCCCCTTTCCTTCTCTTTCTTTCCCTCTTTCCTTCCTTCTTTCCTTCTCTCTACTCTCTCTCTTTCCTTCCCTCTTTCCTCCTTCTGTGGCCCAACTCTCATGAGAAGGCGTTTAAACTTTAAACCCCTTCTCTCTTGGCATATGCTAATAGCCTAATAGCTCATTAGCATACCATATGCTAATGAGCTCCTGCAGCTGTTTTTCTACAAAAAGACCCCTGGGAATGACTATGATGTAGTCTCTGTGGGGTTAGGTACCATCTAGAAAATACTTTATAGTTTTGGAACCTAAGTTTTAATGACGTTGTAGTGTATGGTGTAGTTGCCCATATTTTTAACCATTGTTCTTCAGATAGGTGGATTTGACATTCTTTATGCCATGCCTTCTGTTGTGGCGTAAGTTGTTTCCAATGTTTCTCATTCAAGTAGACATGTATAAGTTTAATTATTCCTTTTCCCCCATAAATACCTAAATTGATTAGTTTTTCAAACCCTGTTAGTGGCCTGTCAAGGTTATTTTGAAAATCATTTGTAGATGCCAGATGGTGCGACTGCTGGTATTGCATCCATGGTATTTTTATTTGGTATTTCAGTTCCAATTGGTCTTTAGGATAAAGCTTTCTTTGGTCACATACTTGATTTAGCCTGAATATTTCTTTTTCTCTCCAGTGCGTAAAGGTATTTACATCTCTTCCTGAATCACATATTATGTCCAGGGTTACAGTAATCACCACACAAATCACAGATCCATGGGCTTTGTGGCAACATCCTGCTCCAAAAACATGATTCCGAAATACAGATCCTCATGATTTTTGCATTGGGTCATCCCAACATCACCATCATATCACATATCTTGTCCATGGCCACAGAATGGACCATAGAAATCACATGTCCACAGCTTCGTGACAACACCATGCTGCAAAAACATAGTTCTGGAGTATGAATCCTCATAGATGCTTGGGGGTTTTGGGTTGGGACACCCCAAATATGGCCACTACTTGCACCACAGAATTCATGGATCCACAGCTTCGTGGCAACACTATGCTGCAAAAACTTGATTTTGAAGCACGGGTCTGCATGGATCCTCGGGGTTTTTGCATTGTGTCACCACGAACACACCATCAAATCAATGTTATGTAAGCATGCAAAACACCACACCCAACACACACACTCCCAGTGATAGGCTATTTACATCACACTGCTTATCTATTGGTTAGCTCCGGGATCCAGGTGGGCTATTGTTCTGGAGAAGCAAGCTCACCCCGTTCTAGGTACAGCGGGAGAAAAGGCTTAGGCTCAATACATAACAGCTTCAGAACCATGTTTTTGCAGAATGGTGTCTCCATGAAGCTGTGAATCCCTGATTTTTGTGGTGCAAGCTGTGGCCAGGAACATGATTTGAAATTTGACGGTGAGTTCGGTGACCAGTGCAAAAACCCTGAGGATCCATGAGGATCCGTGCTTCAGAGCCATGTTTTTGCAGCATGATGTTGCCAATAAGGCATGGACCCATGCTTTCTGCGGTGCAAGTTGTGGCCATGGACAGCTTGTAGGCTGTTCGATACCCACCGCGGCCGGGGTGAGCACCCGGCCTTAGTCCCAGCTCCCGCCCACCCAGCGGTTCGAAAGTCTTAACAACTTATGAGTAGATAAATAATGGGTACCTGCCTTAGTAGGCAGGGAGCACCCTCCTCCTCCATTGGGAGGTGAGGTGGGAACCTCAGCAGCAACGGCTCGACGAGCGGCGGTGGCGGCAGTGGCGGAGCAGCGTAATGGCGGCGATAGTTGAGGTGGCGAGTGGAAGAAAAAGGAGATGCGACATCTAGCGGTGCACCGGTGGCGAAGGCGGAGCCCGGAAGGCGTGAGGACGCTCGGCGCAGGCGCGGCGGAGCCTGAGGGACGGAGACAGTGCCGCGCCCCTGCGATCAGCACGATGAACGGGCCCACCAACTCCCGAGGAGCCTGAAGAGAGTAGAAGGAAGATGCCGATCCGAAGCCGAGAAGCTGAGCCGAGCCGAGCTGGAAACATATCAACTAAAAAAAAAAAAAAAAGCCCATCGGGTGCCGTTAGGTAGTCCTGCCCCTAATATGTTGTGCCCATAGATAGGGAAGATACAAGCTGTGTAAACCACTCAGAGACCCATGGGAGGGGTTCGAGCGGGGTAGAAATTGAAAGATAAATAAATAAAATAAAATGATATGTGATTTGGGGGATCAAAAGCAAAAATCCTAAGCATCCATGAGGATCCATGCTTCTGGTGAATTCTGTGGTGCAGGCTGTGGCCATAGACATGATATGGGATTCAATGGTAAGTTTGGGGGGTCCCAACACAAAAACCCCAAGCCTCCATCTGTGCAAACGGTGTTTTTGCAGAACGGTGTCACCATCAAGCTGTGGATACTTGATTTCTGTGGTGCAAGCTGTTGCCATGGACATGTTATATGATTTGAAGGTGTGTTTGGGATGACCCATTGCAAAAAACCCAAGGATCCCTGAGGATCCGTGCTTCAGGACCGTGTTTTGGCTTCATGGTGTTGCCATGAAGCCATGGATCCATGACTTTTGTGTTGCAAGCAGTGCTCATGGACATGATGTTGATTTGATGGTGCATTCATGGTGATCCAATGCAAAAACCCTGAAGATCCATGAGGATCTGTGCTTCAGAACCATGTTTTTGCAGAACAATGTGGGGGAAGCTGTGGCAGTGGAGGGGAGGAAGCATGCCCAGACCCTGGCCATATAGGGTGGGGGGAGGAGGCGGTGGCAGCAGTGGTCTCTAGGCCCCACCAGGAGGTTGGCATCTGTGCCTCACCTAGGGTGCAGAAACACCTGGAGCCAGCCCTGCCCACCCACCCCCGTCCATGCCTTCAGACTACTATACTGATTTTATATAATGAATGGAGTTTACAAACATATAGTAAAATTAAACAAATAGAACTGAGGTATTATAACCAATATTTGTAATGCTATACAGGGATTTTACTTCCTTTCACTGGTGAAGTAAATTCTAACCATTTCGGGGATTGTTTGGAATATTCCATAGGGAGTTCCAAATCCAGTGACTGCAGCAAGCGATAGCCACTATCACGGCCGGATTGCCCATAGGGCGAACTAGGCGCTCGCCTAGGGCGCACCGGCGTCAGGGGCACCAAATGGCATCCCACTCCCCCCCAAAAGCGCCCCCTGCCGCTCTAACCGGGTGTCATCCACCGCCGCCGCTAGACCCCCGCCTCCTTCCCAGCTTTCCTGGGGGTCCTGCAGTTGCGGAGCCCCCAGGAAAGCCGGCACTGGGAGGGAGGGGGCGGCAGCTAGACCCCCACCCCCTTCCCGGCTTTCCTGGGGGGCCCGCAATTGCGGAGCCCCCAGGAAAGCTGGCGCTGGGAGGGAGGGGGCGGCAGCTAGACCCCCGCCCCCTTCCCGGCGTTCCTGGGGGGCTGCAGCCGCGGAGCCCCCGGGAAAGCCGGCGGTGGGAGGGAGGGGGCAGCGGCTAGACCCCTGCCCCCTTCCCGGCTTTCCTGGGGGTCCCGCAGCCGCGGAGCCCCCAGGAAAGCCGATGCTGGGAGGGAGGAGGAGGCGGCTAGACCCCCAGTCTCCTTCCCGGCTTTCCTGGGGACCCCACAGCCGTGGAGCCCCCAGGAAAGCCAGTGCTCCGCCGCCACCAGCCCAGTCTCCTGGCCCCACCGGGAAGTTGGCATCCCAAGTGGGAGGCGCCCCAGGTGATGCGTTTGCAAGGCAGTTTCAGTTGGAGCTCCTACACTTGAGAAATCAGTTAAAAGCTTTGTTTCCAGTTGCTGCGATCTCCCTTTAGGTCCTCCTGATTTTCCCATGCTCTGAGAGCTAATTGTGCCATCTGTTCATGCTATTTGAAGGTGGGCTGAGGGGTTTGGGTGTACAGGTGAGCCTCTAAGCATCCACCATTTGCAAGTCAACACCACGCCCCCACTCCAAAGAGTTCTTGATCTCCAAAGGGACAAGACAAGGATGTCCTTTATCTCCCGTATTGTTTGCCCTAGCTATTGAGCTCTTAGCCCAAGCCATCTGAGTTCTGCCTATTCAACTCAGTAAGGAATGGTTTATTAAACGGCAGCAGTCTCTAAACTGTTATTGCCACATATCAAGATATCATTAACTCTTTAACTGATCTATCAAGACCAACACTTTTATCAAGGACTGCTAAAAGAGGCTCTTCTTGGTTTGATTGTGAAACCTGGACCTTCAACCCAACTACGTATTCATTCTTCATCTGAATTAGTCGCTCTCTACTTCAAAGCAAAAAAAAGGATGTCAACTCCTTTTGGAAGAAAAAAGGCAAACTTATGCCTTGAAGAACTGGTCCAGATTATTGCATGCTTCCCATACAAGGAATATGAAAGACTTCTAGATACTTTCACAAGCAAACTGTTCATCTAATATAACTTACTCCCCTTTGATTCCTGCCTTTGAATAGATTGCATATTTTTGCAAGTTATTATCGGACCCGATTCTGTCTGATCTTCCTGATGACCTACAAAATCCAAATGACATGCCTGCTTGGCCCCTGGTCTCCAAAGAAGAGATCCTTGAATTTAGAGCTTCCATGAAATCAGGTAAGGCCCCAGGCCCTGACAGTATCTCTGCTGAGCTTATAAAAAATAATCCAGATCGGTGGTCAGAACTGCTAGCCTCTCTGTTTACTTTAGTTGATTTTTGGGATACTACCAGATCCTGGCTAACCTCCATCATTGTTCTAGTCTTCAAAAAAGGCAACCCTAAAATTCCTGGTAATTATTGCCCTATAAGTTTACTTTCAGTACTAGGGAAATTATATTCCAAACACCTTCTGAATCGTCTCTCTGACTGGATGTGGAATATCTTCTGGGGCAAAAAACAAAGTAGGTTTCCGATCTGGACATTATACTCACAATCATTTGCTTATGCTTGCTTTTCTGGCCAAGAAATATTCCCTGCATTTAAAAGGCAAATTGTATGCAGCCTTCATAGATTAATGGGGAGTGTTTGATTCTATCAATGAATCCCTTCTGTTCAACAAACTAGCCGATACGGGAATGGATCCACAACTCCTATTTTATTTGTAAACTCCACTCTTCTAATACCTGCCAAGTACGTCTAAACCATAAAGGCCACCTGACTGAAAAGATCCCTGCTACAAAAGGAGTAAACATGGCTGCCTTCTCACGCCTGCTCTCTTTATTCATGTTTGACCTGCTAGTACATTTGCCCAAATCTGAAGATCATGCACCCAAGATGAATACGCTTCCAGTTCCCCTCCTGCTGTATGCAGATGACACCGTTCTCCTATCCATCTTCAAGACTGGATTACTACATTTGCTTTCAGCTTTTTCTGATTTCTGTTCCCAGAATTAATTATCCATCAAATCTGAGAAGATCAGGATCCTGGTATTTTCTAAGTCTTGGAAGCCTTGTCTATGGAAGATAAATGGGAAACTTGTGGAACAGGTCAAATCTTTTAGATATTTGGACCTCCTTTTTCATCACCAATTCAGCTGGTTCTTTCATCGGAAGGTGACTACTACAACTTTAAGGAACCATCTGTGATTTCCCGATTCCATTTTCATAGTGGGAATCTGTATGTACCAGCTGCTTCACAGATCTTCCAGATTAAGGTTACCAACCAGCTTTTATATGAAATCCCAATTTGGATTTTAGCAGTAAATTCTGATGTGGACCATACTGTGCTTTTTTTTTACATTGTATCCTGAGCTTACCGAATATGATTAGACTCACCACCATCCATAGTGAATTTGGCCTTTGTTGCCCTTAGTTCTCTAGGCAACCCCTTGGCTGTGAGAGAGATCTTTTTACTTTTCCTGGAGAGAGGACGTTCTCTCTTCTTATACCGTTTCCCACTTATCTGGCCAATCAGAATCTCAGACCTTCACCCCACATTCCGTCATCAGCATAATATTTTGTTTTTTTCTGGGGATGTTTCTGGGAACTTTCCACTCTGGAATATTCCCTTTACACCAACATCCTTACATAGGGCATCTTGCACCCAAATGTCATTCTGACCTGCTCTTTGTAGGGGTGACTTGTCTGGATCCCTTATGCCAGATACCCTTACATAAGGGGCATCCTATGCCAGATGTCAGTCTGACCTCCTGTTTTTGAGACTGGTACCCTACTTGTTTTCTTCCCTATGATATATCGCCTATGCTGAAGTTCCCAACTATTCTTTGGTCAATCCCCATGGGTCCAATGTTCTCTGAGCTATTCCCATATTCCTGTGTATACTGTGTATAAATGGCTAGTCCTATATGAATACTATATGAATTAGATATATATGTATCTTAAGAAGTCTAAAAACCTATAGCATGGTTAACTCCTCAGTTAGATCCATGTATTGAAGTTAACTGGTGTCCGTTCAAGGTGACCTTTCTGAATAGAAGTTCCAGGTACTTTCCTGGCTAAGACTCGGTCAGTAAATGGTAATCAAGGGTCCCCCCCCAACAGATAAGTCCACTTCCCTTTGCAATTCTCTGTTCTACAAATATGCCAGCAGCTCACAACCCTTGGTCCTGCTTCAAGCTTCCAATTGCTTCTGCCAGAATATCTGTTTTGTATAATATCCTTTGGAACTACCAGGCCAACAGCAAAATTTGTAATCAAGAAGGCCTCCATTTTGGAAAGACTTAAGAATTATTTGGAGAATATCGATATACCAGAGCTGGGACAACAAACTAAAGAATTACTTAATAGTCCAATTAAAAAGGAAGAAATAACAATGGCGATAGAAGATGCAAAGTTGGGCAAAGCTCCAGGTCCAGATGGCTTTACAGCAAAATTTTATAAGAAACTTAAGGAAGAGCTAACCCCAATTCTGGTACTTCTGTCAAATGATATAAGAATGGCCAAACGAATCCCAGACTCATGGAAAGAAGCAAATATTTCACTCATACCCAAAGAAGGTTTGGATTTAACTAATGTGAAGAATTACAGACCAATATCGCTATTGAATAATGATTACAAATTATTTGCAAAAATAATTTCTGAAAGGTTGAAAAAACACTTGAAAGAGGTTATAGCGGAAGAGCAAGCTGGTTTTTTACCAAATAGACAAATAAGAGACAATTTGAGAGTGGTGATTGATGCAATTGAGTACTATGACAAACATCCAGAGAAAGAAGTTGGGTTCCTCTTTTTAGATGCGGAAAAAGCTTTTGATAATCTGAATTGGGATTTTATGCTGCAAGTAATCGAAAAATTGGATATAGGACAGTTTTTTCTAAATATGATTGGTGCAATATACTCAGAGCAAAAAGCAGCTTTGAATATAAATAAAGAGAAAACAGAATATTTTAAAGTTCAAAAGGGAACACGTCAAGGCTGCCCATTGTCTCCGTTATTGTTTATCTGGATATTGGAAATATTACTGGCAGAGATAAGAAAAGACAACAATATTAAAGGATTTACACTAAAAGGCTTTACGTACAAATATAGAGCGTTTGCAGATGATGTAATGTTTATGATTCAAGATCCAATTGAGAATATACCACAATTGATGAAAAAAATTGAAGAATTTGGAACAATTGCTGGTTTTTATGTTAATAAAAACAAGACAAAGGTGATGTGTAAAAATATGACGAAACAGAAACAAATTGAACTTCAGGAGAAAATTCAATGTGAAGTACTAACAAAGACCAAATATTTAGGAATTGAATTGACTATGAAAAATATTGACTTGTTTAAAAATAATTATGAAAAAGTTTGGTATAACATCCAGCAAGACATCAAAAAATGGGATACCTTGAATTTATCATTATTGGGAAGAATTGCAACAGTAAAAATGAACATTTTGCCTCGTTTGATGTTTCTATTTCAGACTATTCCAATACTAAAACAAAGTAAAATATTGGATACATGGCCATTATTTTTTCATAAAACCTGTTGGCTTATCTTTAGTATATCTTGACTCCAGTGGGACTTTTTCCCACCATGTCAGCATTTCTATTGACTTTAATTTATTCCTATTATCTAGTAAATCTTCATATCAGAGCAACACATCTCTTTGAAATAAACTAGGATTTGTAAATCATTCTAATGGTGCCATCCATTTCGGTATTTTGGTATAAAGGCTGGTTTTAATTTCTTCCCAAACCTTTCATAGAACAAACCTGAGAAGATGTTGTTTAAAGTATCTGTGTGCATTTCCCTTCTCATGCCATAGAAAAGCGTGCCAACCTAACAATAAGTCCTGTCCTTCTAGTTTCAGTGGTCTTGCATTTTCCAGAGTAATTCATTTTCAGAGCTGCTGCTCTGTAGTACAAAAGCCAATCTGATTCAGAAAAATCAACTCTCTTCTTAGCATCTTGTAATGCCTTGAGTTTGAGTCTTGGTTTCTTATTCTGCCAAATAAATTGTGCCATCAGTTTATCAAGTTCTTTCAAACAATTCTGGTTTTGTAAGATAGGAATTGTTTTTAATAAAATATCTTTCCACACTCTAAGCATTTAAAAGCTTTCTCCCCTGAGTGGGTTCTTTGGGACAGTTGAAAATGGCCACTCTGACTGAATTCCTTTCCACACTGTGAGCATTCAAAGGGTTTCTCCTGTGTGGCTTCTCTGATGGTGTTGAAGATTGCCACTCCAACTAAATCTCTTTCCACACTGAGCATTTCTCCCCTGTGTGGGTTGTTTGGTGCAGTCAAAGAGTGCGACTGTGACTGAATCTCTTTCCAGACTCTGAGCATTCAACAGGTTTCTCTGCTGTGTGGGTTCTTTGATGGACCTGAAGTTTGCCACTGTGACTGAATCTCTTTCCACACTCTGAGCATTCAAAAGGTTTCTCCCCTGTGTGGGTTCTTTGGTGCAGTTGGAGATGGCCATTCTGACTGAATCTCTTTCCACACTCTGAGCATTCAAAAGGTTTCTCTCCTGTGTGGGTTCTTTGATGGACCTGAAGTCTGCTACTCTGACTGAATCTTTTTCCACACTCTGAGCATCCAAAAAGTTTCTCTCCTGTGTGGGTTCTTTTGTGCAGCTGGAGAGTGTGACTGTGACGGAATGTCTTTCCACACTCTGAGCATTCAAAAGGTTTCTCCCCTGTGTGGATTCTTTGGTGCAGTTGGAGATGGCCACTCTGACGGAATCTCTTTCCACACTCTGAGCATTCAAAAGGTTTCTCCCCTGTGTGGGTTCTTTGATGGCGCTGAAGTTTACCACTGTCACTGAATCTCTTTCCACACTCTGAGCATTCAAAAGGTTTCTCTCCTGTGTGGGTTCTTTGGTGCACTTGAAGAGTCTGACTGTGACGGAATGTCTTTCCACACTCTAAGCATTCAAAAGGTTTCTCCCCTGTGTGGGTTCTTTGGTGCAGTTGGAGATGGCCACTCTGACCGAATCTCTTTCCACACTCTGAGCATTCAAAAGGTTTCTCCCCTGTGTGGGTTCTTTGATGGACCTGAAGCTTGCCACTCTCACTAAATCTTTTACCACACTCTGAGCATTCAAAAGGTTTCTCCCCTGTGTGGGTTCTTTGGTGCAATTGAAGATGGCTACTGTGACTGTATCTCTTTCCACACTCTGAGCATTCAAAAGGTTTCTCCCCTGTGTGAGTTCTTCGATGGAGCTGAAGTTTGCCTCTCTCACTAAATCTCTTTCCACACTCTATGCATTCAAAAGGTTTCTCCCCTGTGTGGGTTCTTTGATGGAGGTGAAGAGTGCCACTGTGACGGAATCTCTTTCCACACACTGAGCATTCAAAAGGTTTCTCCCCTGTGTGGGTTCTTTGATGGAGGTGAAGATTGCCACTGTGACGGAATCTCTTTCCACAGACTGCGCATTCAAAAGGTTTCTCCCCTGTGTGGGTTCTTTTGTGCAGTCGAAGAGTGCGACTGTGACCAAATCTCTTTCCACACTCTGAGCATTCAAATGGTTTCTCCCCTGTGTGGGTTCTTCGGTGCAGCTGGAGATGGCTACTCTGACTGAATCTCTTTCCACACTCTGAGCATTCAAAAGGTTTCTCCCCTGTGTGGGTTCGTCGGTGCAGTTGGAGATGGCTACTCTGATTGAATCTCTTTCCACACTCTAAGCATTCAAAAGGTTTCTCTTCTGTGTGGGTTCTCTGATGTTTTTGTAAATTTCCCCTGATACTGAATCTCTTTCCACACTCTGGACATTCAAAAGGTTTCTCCCCTGTATGGGTTCTTTGGTGCAGTTGCAGATGGACACACTGACTGAATCTCTTTCCACACTCTGAGCATTCAAAAGGTTTCTCCCCTGTGTGGGTTCTTTGATGGATCTGAAGTTTGCCACTGTCACTGAATCTCTTTCCACACTCTGAGCATTCAAAAGATTTCTCCCTTCTGTGTATTCTTTGCTGCACAAGAAGCTGTGATCTATTTCTGAAGTACTTTTCACACTGAATGGATTCACTTGCCTTCATTATCCTGTGCTTTAGAAAATATACATTATGCTTTTTTCCATCTTGCTTCTCAACCATATGGCTACCTTTCTTTCTCTTGGGACTGCCTTGATTCCTGACATTTTCTTTCAAGTCTTCGTTTTTAACTCTATCTGGCAGTTGCTGATGAAATTCCTCACCCTCCTCCTTTCTCTGATCATCCTTTACTGGAATAAATACAGAGATCCTGTTAGCACGTGGGTGGACTGATCAGGTCCAAAGGCATCTATGTGAATAAGTAGGAAAGGACTGATGGCTCTTTGGCCTCATCCAGCTTGGCTGATGTTTACCACCCCTCCACCTTTCCCCAAAATATCTAGTTTTTAATGATAACTCACTCCTCTCAAGAGCCACAGCTGAGCTTTTCCCCAGAAGGAGTTTCTGAGCCTCCAGATTTCATGCCCCAGAAGGCCTCCCTCCCTGCTTACCCAGTGGGCTATATGATTGTACCAAACCAAATGTTGCTCAGAAGTGAATCAGAAATCCCCCCATGACAATTCTTTGCCAGTTCCCTTGACATAACCATGAAGACATGGTTCCCTTGCCATAACCACTCTCATCCAGCACATTTGGGAAATTAATAAGCTCTTGGGAACCTCTGAAGGAACTCTCCAGCCTCTCTTTGTCTGCACCTTAATCTCCCTTTTACTTCCGGCATCTTTTACAGGGAGAGGGAGGGAGGGAGGGAGGGAGGGAGGGAAGGATCATTCTTAGATGTGGAAGGAAAGAAATTCAAGAGTAAAAATTCTTCTGGAAGTATGGAACTATGGTCAAGATCAAAGCCCACAATCCCAATCAGTATAAGAGGAATGAATCTGTGAGGCAAAGCTCCCTAATTCCTCCAAGGGTTAATGTGATTATTCAGTGGCCTGGTCCGACTTGCAGGTGTTTGTGATTTGTGATTTGACTCTCCCTGCAGTGAATATCGGTATCTTTTTCATAACCTGACTCCAGAATGTGGTCAGTGGTCAATCATGAGAACCTGTACCCAGTTATGTAACCAGGAGGGAAGGGGATTAGGAGGTTGCTGACAGCCTGTGGAAAATTCCATCAAGAAGGACCCTTGATTGGGTTGTTAGGACCACCTGAACCTAGAGAGGCAGAAAGTATAATATGGGTTTAGACCAGAGGGAAGCCAGCCTAACCTTATGCCCGTGCCATGCTAGTATGTCATGAGATTTTCTTGCTTCATCGCAATGAATAATTTTAAGTAGAGTAACTTAGGCTACAGCTGGAATACTTATGCTGTGATAAGAGGTGCCATCTGAACCGAAGCATTTTATGTATTAGATAGAACAGTTAGCTTTTCTTGTTTCTCTGTTGCAGAGCTGCAGAAACTGTGCTGTGTATTGATGTCATTCATGCCTCATTCCCAATTACAGCAATTCATGCCTCTGGCACCTATGAAAGTCCCTTACCCAGAAAGGCCGCATTCCCATAGTTCTCCAGCATGACTTCCCTGTGCAGAGCTCTTTGTCCCGGATCCAGCAGGGCCCATTCTGCCTCAGTGAAATAGACGGACACCTCCTCAAAGGAAAAGGGACACTGAAAGAAAAGGCAGATTCCCTCGTCAGAGATCACGCCAGGCAGAGATTGCACACTGGAAGGCAGAAGTCTGGGAAGGTACAGGATGTAAGGCCTGGGATGGGTAAAGGGAACAACATGGACACCTTGTAGAAACCGCAGGAGCAACCCCCGCCCTCCCCCCCGAGGAAGTAGGAGAGACCCAGGCTGCCCCCTGCTCATCTCTCCTACCTGGACTGGAGGTGCAGCAGCCGTTTCCACACCTCTGAAAAGACAGTGGCGCAACAGCAACTCTTCACTGTCTGTTACTGAGACAAAGGAGGAAGGAAGGATGTTTGCTTGTTTCTTCCCTGCTTCACACACCCCCTTACCAGGGTTGTGAAACCTTGGCCTCTGTACACTCAAGGCCTGTACACTTGGCCTCTGTACACCAGATACTTTTTAACTGGAGATGCTGGGGATTGAACCTGGGACCTTCTGCATGCCAAGCAGAAGTTCTGCCACTGAGCCTCAAGCCATCCTCAAGTATCGGGACATACTTGATTCATGCCTCATTCCCAATGGTAGCAATTCACACCTCTGGCACCTATGAAAGTCCCTTACCCAGAAAGGCCATATTCCCATAGTTCTCCAACATGACTTCCCTGTAGAGATCTCTTTGTCCTGGACCCAGCAGGGCCCATTCTGCCTCAGTGAAATAGATGGACACCTCCTCAAAGGAAAAGGGACACTGAAAGAAAAAGCAGAGTCCCTCGTCGGAGATAACGCCAGGCAGAGATTGCGCGCTGCAAGGGAGAAGTCTGGGAAGGTACAGGATGTAAGGCGTGGGATGGGTAAAGGGAATAGCATTCAGAGGATCTCTCACTGGACACCTTGTAGCCCCCCTGAGAAAGGAGAAGGGTCCAGGCTGTACCCTGCTCATCTCTCCTACCTGGACTGGAGGTGCAGCAGCCGTTCCCGCACTTCTGAAAAGACGACGGCTCAACAGCATCTCTTCACTGCCTGTTACTGAGACAAAGGAGGAAAGAAGGATGTTTCTTGTTTCTTCCCTGTTTCACACCCCCCCCCTCCCGGGGTGGTGAATCCTTGACCTGTGTACACTCAACACATTTTTAAACACTTTTTATTGAATTCTGGGAGAGGCAGAAGAGAAACACCAGGTTCCTATGAGCCTTAGGGATTATAAACACTGCCAACATCTTTCAGACTTCTGTGAGACCTGTGTCTGGCCTGCGGGGAGGGGAAAAGGGCAGTGGAAATGAAACTGCATGACATGTCACTGTCACTTTTGGCCCAGACATGACTTGAGCGCATCTGGAGACTTGAGGGTAATATGAATGAGTTTTCAGGGCATTCTAACTTCACAACCATGTTTTCAGCAAGATGCAACATCAGCATGACACCACAATGGCTCAAAGCCCCTCCCAAAGCACCTCTCAAAAGTTCCTGGGGGTGCCGTGCCATACACAGCCTGCCATCCCTCCTCCAGCATCCTGTTTCCCACAGCAGCCCGCCAGATGCTCCTTTCAGCATGGGCAGAGAAGCCAAATTTCCCCACGCTTATTGGCCCCTCGGAACTGGTTTTCAGGGCTCTGCTGCCTGAGAAGTTAGAGGCTCCCTTGATTCACCAGGCCAAGCAGACCTTCTGAGTTTTGTCTACCTGTTCTCTTTTCAGCCATGTTGTGTTCCTCTTACGGAAGGAAGGTGAGATGTTTATTTTTAATATTTAATTTTAAAATTTAATATTTAAATTAATGGGAGGAATTGCCCCCCATGAATTTGTCTAATGTCCTTTGAGAGGAATAAGAGTTAGTGGGCTCTGAGTGCTGCAAATTAACTCCATGTTCTATGAAGTAGCATTTAATTCTTTTCCTGACCTGAACTCTCTACCCATCAAACTCACTGGGGTGCCCCAAGCACATCCAGGCACAAAGAGACCTTACCACAGGAGAGGTCAGCTTGGGCACCCTCATGGCCCTGCGTCCTCTTCCCTTGCTCCAGGGAAGCTTCTTCTGTCTCAGGGAATGCAACTTCTGTCTTCACTGATGATGCCCACATCTGAAACAGCAGCGAGGGAAAGGAGTAAGAGATGGAAGGGAAAAGAGACCAGGGAATGCATCCTGCCCCACTCCCCTCACCTGTTCTGCCTGCCTCTTCTCCTCTGCCTGACTCAGGAGGAAACCTTCGGCCAGGGCCACCGCCTGGGAACTGGTCTCCGGCCTGCATTCTCTCACCCAGCACTGCATTTCCTGGGGCAGGATAGTCAGGAACTGCTCCAGGATCACCAGATCCACAATCTGCTTCTTGATGTGCCTCTCCGGCTTCAGCCAGTCGCTGCAAAGTCTATGGAGCTGGCTGCAAACCTCTCGGGGCCCATCGGCCTCATGGTAGCGGAATTTCCGGAAGTGTCGGCAATGTATATCTGAGACCGCAGTGAGTGGATAATGGATCTCTGGCACCAGGCTTTCCCAGAATTCAACACCACACCCAACTTGGGTGGGATGGGGGCCTTTCCTTGCTGTCTTGCCAGTTCCAGGTCTGTCTGGGTTCTGCTCTTCCATCTCTTTCCCCTTCTTTTGGATAATCTCTGACTGTGTAAAGAAGCCTTTAGTCCCTTGGCTATGAAGAGAGGGTTCTCTCTGAAAGGAAGGAGAGACACAGACAGTCACAAGAAAATAAAAGAGAATTAAGATACATCACAAACCTTCATATGCTCAGGAGATACACGAGAATTGCTCTGGTGGATCAAAACAAAAGGGCTTCTTGTGGTTTGTAGACCAGATTTAATGTTCTTTTCCTACATTACAAACCAAGTTATCTGAGATATGCCTCCATGGTTCTTTGGGACAGTTAAGTGTCTCTGTTTGGCTCTTTAAGGATGTTAACAAGGTTAGCCTCTGATTACATTGGCTCAGCCTGTCCTAGGGTCTAATTTTTAAGGTAAACACTAGTATCCCCTTTACCATTGTATGCATCTCCTGGACAGGCCTGAACTGTTAAGCAAGAACTCTGTCTGAGCACCCAGCTGATGGGAAGGGATAGGAATGTGTCTGTGTGAAGAACAAGCAGCTGAGATCAAGAAAGGAAGACAGGATGAAATTCAGCTCAAGAATGTTCAAGCTGGTTTGGATGGTGGAGTCCATGGCACTGTACCTGTCTGAGGTTCCACCCCTCCTCAAACCCCACCCTCTCCAGGCACCACCTCTCAAACCCCCAGGAATTTCCCAACCTGGAGTTGGCAACCCTATCTCCTTCCCCGCCAAATCATCAACCTACCTTTATTTCCCCTTCACTCTTCAGCTTTCAATCTCCTCCCCTCACCTTCAGCCTCTACTGTGCTCTGAAGCCCTGACTGCTACGTCACATTGGCTGTCATAGGGAGGCCATCTTAGCAGAGTATAAGGACACATAGTCCACCATTTTCTCTAGGGGAACTGATCTCTGCCATCTGGAGAGCAGTTGTAATTCTGAATGATCTCCAGCCCTCACCTGGAGATTGGCAGCAATGGTTCCCCAGGAGGAAAAGTAGTCTTTCTCTGCAATGGGGACCAAAGCAGTTTACATCACTCTCCTCTCCCCCTTTTGACTTGCACAACAATCCTGTGAGGTAGGTTAGGCTGAAAGTCTGTGACTGGTCCAAAATCACCCACTCAGCAAGAACCTGTGTCTAGCAGAGCCTCCTCTGAAGCCCTGATTGTTATGACTAGGGTAGCCAACCTCCAGGTGGAGCCTGAAGATCACCAGGTATCACAGCTGAACTCCAGACAACAGATCTCCCCCCCCCGCGAAAAAAACTGCTTTGGGGGATGGCCTCTATGGCATTCTGTTCAGCTGAGGCCTCTCCCCTCCCACACCCTGGCTTCCATAGACTCTCCCATAAAATCTCCAGGAATTTCCCTACCTGGAGCTGGTGACAGTGATCAGGACTGGCCCCAATGAGTTTTCTCCCAAAGAACAAGATAGGTGTGGAAGGGTCCTTTTACTGACAGAACCAAGCCTGGTTGCCTACCAACAGGCACTGAGGGGAAAATAGGGTAGCCAGCTCTGAGTACGTAAATACCTGGAGATTTGGGGGGCGGATCCTGTGGAGGGCAGCGTTGGGGGCGGGCGGAAGGACTCAGCAGGTTATAGTGCCATAGGGTCTACTCTCCAAAGCAGCCATTTTCTCCAGGAGAACTGATCTCTGTTGTCTGGTATCACTTGGTATCACAACTGAACTCCAGACAACAGGTTTCCCTTCCCCCCGAGAAAATAATTGCTTTAGAGGGTGGCCTCTATGGATAAGGCCTTTAAGATAAGGCCAGATATTGTTGCTTGAATTGGAGATATCTGGAGGAAATCCCCTCACCTGTTCTGCCTGCCTCTTCTCCTCTGCCTGACTCAGGAGGAAACGTTTGGCCAGGGCCACCACCTGGGAACTGGCCTCCGGCCCACATCCTCTGACCCAGCACTGCATTTCCTGGGGCAGGATAGTCAGGAACTGCTCCAGGATGACCAGGTCCACAATCTGCTTCTTGGTGTGCCTCTCTGGCTTCAGCCAGTCACTGCAAAGTCTATGGAGCTGGCTGCAAACCTCTCGGGGTCCATTGGCCTCAATGTAACGGAACTGCCGGAAGCGTCGGCAATGTATATCTGAGATTGCAGTCAGTTGATAATGGATCTCTGGCACCAGTTCCAGGTCCTCGTCAGTTCCAGGTCCTTCTGGGTCCTGCTCTTCCATCACCTTCCCCTTCTCTTGGGTCACCTCTGACTGTGTAAAGATGCCTTTAGTCCCTTGGCTATGAAGAGAGGCTTCTCTCTGAAAGAAGGGAGAGCCACAGACAGTGACATGAAAATAAGAGAGTAAAGATACAGCACTGAACATCACAAACCTTCATATGCTCAGGACTCAGGAGACACACGAGGATTGCCCTGGTCGATCAGAACAAAAGGGCTTCCTGTAGTCTGTAGACCAGGTTTAATGTTATTTTTCTACATTACAAAACAAGTTATCTGAGATATGCCTCCATGGTTCTTTGGGACAGTTAAGTGTCTCTGTTTGGCTCTTTAAGGATGAGAACGAGCTTAGCCTCTCGTTACATTGGCTCAGTCTGTCCTAGGGGCTAATTTTTAAGGTAAACACTGGTCTCCCCAAGAGAGAGAGAGAGAGAGAGAGAGAGAGAGAGAGAGAGAGAGAGAGAGAGAGAGAGAGAGAGAGAGATTGGATTTATACCCCACCCTTCACTGCCCAAAGGCGTCTCAGAGCGGCTGACAAACTCTCTTCCCTTCCCCTCAACAGACACCCTGTGAGGTAGGTGGGGCTGAGAGAACTTCTGACAGAAACTGTCCTTGAGAGAACAGCTGTGCCAGAGCTTGTGACTGACCCAAGGTCACATCAGCAGGTGCAAGTGGAGGAGTGGGGAATCAAACCCGGTTCTCCCAGATAAGAGTCCGCACACTTAACCACTACACCAAACTGGCTTTACCATTGGACGCATCTCTTTGACAGGCCTGAACTGTTAGTCAAGAACTCTGTCTAAGCACACAGCAGAGGAGAAGGGGTAGGAATGTGTCTGTATGAAGAACAAGCAGCTGAGATCAGGAGAGAAAAGAAGACAGGATGAAATTCGGCTCAAGAATGCTGAGGCGCAGAAACAGTCCCTCCGGGTATCTGATGTGTGGGGTAGTGGACCAGCTACTGTTTGGGAATTCCTCTGCCTTCCAAACTTGCTTGAGCTCCACCAGCGTATGTTATTGTATTTATTAAAATGTTGTAACCTGCCCTGAGCCCGTTTACGGGATGGGCAGGATATAAATGCGGGGGGAAAAAATAAAGCTAATAGTACCAAGGCAGCAGAAGGCTCCAGGGCTTTCTTCTTCTGAGGGGAACCAACCCAAGTAAACAGGATCCCTTGGAACTTCTTTCCCCTTGAAGAAGCAGGACGGAGGTAACAAAGTCTTTCATCCAGAGAAGAATCAGTTTTCTCCTGGCCCCATATTCAAATTCACCCTGACAGAAGGACTGTTTTCCAGAGTCCAGCCTCTTCTGGGAGCAAGCCGAACCTCAGTCCTTGAACAACTTTGGGTGGCCACTAAGTGTGTCAGGAGATATGCCCACCCAAGGGCTGCTGGGATGAAGAGGAGCCAGAAGAGAGAACAAACTCTGCCGAATGCACAAGGCTGCCTACTCTGGGTTGGGAAATTGGGGACTGGAGCCTGGGGAGGGCAGGCTATAAGGGCACCGAGTCCGCCCTCCAAAGCAGCCATTTTCTGAACACACAAACTGATCCCTGTTGTCTGGAGATCAGTTGGAATATGACACATCTCCAGCTCTTCTTGGACACTGGCATCCCTACATTAAGGAGATGATAGTGGGGGAGGGACCAGCCAAAATACTTGGCATTTGGGCCATCCAATCAGCATGAAGGAGTCATCCTTGCCACGAAAAGGTGAGCTTCGTATTCTTGCTGGCATCCCCCTTAGCAAGACCTGAACCCACGCCTCCTGGGACCGTGCCCTTCCATTTTTCCCTGTTGTGTTGTCTGGCGGTTTGTTATCTCTCTTGCCTTCCGAAATGATGCGTTTTCTCCCACCCAAACCTCGGTGCAGGAGGCAGAATTTGGCATTGTTCCAGCTTCCTCTGCCAAGTACACTGTGGAGCGATGGGGCAGAGGCAATCCGGTTGGAACTGCCGTGTTCCTTCCCCGTGCATCCACTTTGTGGAACGCTGCTGCGGGTGGGTATGCAACCCCCCATCTGTGGGCACTCCCTGGGGTCTGTTGCTCACACCACGATCTTCACAGCGGTATATCCCCAGTCCTCACAGTGATGTATGCCCGTGTGTCACTTATTCCTCCTGGCCTCACGTGAGGCGAAGCACCATTCTTGCCTCCCTTCAAGGGTTAATGGATATAGTAACGGGCCTAGTTTTTCCCTGCAGGTGTTGCTGATGAAGTGCTTCAGCCTGCCTGGTGCCTGATCAGTTCCAAGGCCAGAGCCATTAGCTTCTCATGAGAACCTGTCTTTAGTGTTGCAAGGGGGAAGACCAGGAGCGATGACACAAGACTGTGGAGATTTCTCCTGGAGAGGTGTTAGGATTGGATGTCCCCATCACCTGACTCGAGGAGCTAGAAGTATATAATTATAACGTCCCTCCAGAGGCTTAATTACCTATCTGAGACTACATGGGACTCCATGCTCGGCAATTGCTGAAATCGTAGTCCAGGCTTCTTAAGAGGCCTTTGCCTGGATGTAAGGTTTCTGCCGCCTAACAAGATTTCCAGAACAATTATTAGGCAGAGAAAAGCTAGCTTTTTTGTTTGGAATCCTGCGCGACTTTGGGTAATCTGTTGGCTATAATCAAATTAACTTGTCTGTTCTTCTCATCAACTTTATAACTGTTTTTTTAAAATAACTTCTGACTGGTTATTTGTATGCTCTTGCCCCAAGAACTCACGAGGTCAGCCCGTAGAACTTTTGACAACTTGTATCTGTGGGAGGCTGATACCAGGGGTGTGGACACCTCTGCAGGCTCCGCCCCTCTCTGCCTGTCAGAGGGGAGTCACCTCGTGCTGTGATTGGTGGGCACTGGTGGTGTTTCCATGACCTTCGCTGGCATTCAGAGGCTCTCTGCACCCTCACAAAGGTGCTTCTTTCCCTCCCCTCTGCTGGATGGGCCTTGGATACCACCTGGCATCCCCGGCCCCACACTGGGAACGCATGTGAGTCTCCGGATGGGGCTGCCGTTGATTCCGATGCAGGCAGCAGCTCTCTTCCCCCATACTCCCTTTTTATGCATCCAACTGAAAAAAGGCCTGCTTTTATTTTTGGGATCTTTTGCAGATTAAAAAGACCAACAAAGCTTTACCCGAGGTATAAAGTTCCGTGTGCACGCACACTTCTTCACATACAATGAAACAGAAACTACCAGTCCATACATACAGGTACAGGGTGAGCAGTAAATCAGCATACAGCATAATGAAGATGTTTAACAGATTCAAGGACCAAAATTTTTTTGTTAGTCTTTGAGATGATAGAAGAGAAGAAGAGTTTGGATTTATACCTCGCCCTTCACTGCCCAAAGGCGTCTCAGAGCGGCTTACAAACTCCTTTCCCTCCCCCTCCCCACAACAGACACCCTGGGAGGTAGGTGGGGCTGAGAGAACTTCTGACAGAAACTGTCCTTGAGAGAACAGCTGTGCCAGAGCTTGTGACTGACCCAAGGTCACATCAGCAGGTGCAAGTGGAGGAGTGGGGGAATCAAACCCGGTTCTCCCAGATAAAGAGTCCGCACACTTAACCACTACACCAAGCTGGCTCTCCTCTTTTCTGTTGCTACAAACAGACTAATACGGCTTGATCTAGGTTCATACATTTAACCTTTCTTGTACTTAAAGGCATTATCACACACACCCCATGCACACAAATTCCTCTTATACAGTGGTGCAAAACTGGTACCTAAAAAGGTTCTCAACCTCCTGGTGGGGCCTCAAGTTTTCCCATAATTACTACTGACCTCCAGCTGACAGAGATCAGTTCCCCAGGAGAAAACTGTAAACATTGGAGGGAGGACTCTACTGCATTGTCCCCATCTCAGGTTCCTGACCCATGTCCCCCAAAATTGGACTTTCCCAGAATGCAACCCCTCCCCCAAATGTCCAGGAATTTGCCACCTGGAAGTTGACAACCCTAGGACAACCATGGCCGAGAATGATCCCAGCCTTACTCCCTTCCAAGATCTCAAAACTTATCCCCCAACTATTCACTTCTAAGGAAACCTTCCTACGATCCAGCTGGAAGGCCTTCCCCTACTGTTGCTTATCTGAAGGCCTTCCAGTTCTCTTTCCCCTTTTAGAGTAACCCACCCTCCCCCTGCAACTGCTGCACCCCTATGATAACACAACACTTTCTGAGAGGCAGGGGCAAAAAATAACACTCGAAGGTAGGAAACAAATTCTGCAGTAAACGAAATCAACTGTATGATTCTGACAGACAAAACTCTCACACAGTCACGCTAGATATGACTGCTATCGTAAGGTAAAGGTAAAGGTTCCCTTGCTCGAAAGCCAGTCGAATCCGACTCTAGGGTTGCGGTGCTCATCTCCGTTTCAAAGCCGAAGCGCCAGCGCTGTCCGAAGACGTTTCCGTGGTCATGTGGCCGGCATGACTAAACACCAAGGCGCACGGAACGCTGTTACCTTCCCACCAAAGTGGTCCCTATTTATCTACTTGCAATTTCTTGCTTTCGAACTGCTAGGTTGGCAGGAGCTGGAATTAGAGACAGGAGCTCACCCTGTCATGCGGCACCCGGGTCTCGAACTGCTGAACTACTGACCTTCCACAGCCTGCAGTTCAGCGTCTTAACCACTTGAGCCACCGCAGCTCCCTGACTGCCATCGTATCCGGATATTAATTTAAACTGTATAAAACTGAAAACACTTAATTCTTTAATAATGTATTGTTAAACTCATCAAATGTTTAATAATTTTGGCAAGAATTAATATACTACAAAAAATAGCCTTGAAAAAAATGAAAAGAGCAAGAATCTAGTAGCGCCTTAAAGACTAACAAAATCTGTGCAGGGTATGAGCTTTTCATGAGTCACTGCTCGCTTCTTCAGAGACAGCTAGGATGTGAGTCCATCTGTCCTTGTATCTTGGAGAGTGGAGTGTTTTCAGATGCCGAATGGCACTAGCAGACAAATGACAACAGAAGGCGTGATTGGATTGGGTGTGATATACAAAGGGGTCGTAGGTGTGGAGAAACTGGTATTGGTCAGGAGACAGTAAACCTAGATCGCAATTCAGTCCCAGAGAATGCATTGGCTTGAGCTTCATTATCAGTTTCATTGCAGCAGTCTCTCCGTCCAATCTCCCTCTGAAATTCCTTTGTGAGAGAACTGAAAAACGTGGTATCTGTCTACATAAGTATTCATAAGATTAATCATTATCTAATGTTGTAGACTGTCTTTTATATAAAATGTGCACTGGAAAAACTGGAAAAGTTTTTATCTTTATGCTATTTATTTTGAGCATGAAAAACCTCTTAAGAAGCATTTTCTAAAAGACTTAATATTTCATGGGAGTGCTTTTCAAGATTTCCCCAATTTTTGTGTGTGTCTGGAAAGCTTTTTTTTAAGAGCTGAAGGAAAAAACCCAAACAACCCTAATATTTCCCTCCCTGAAAATTTCTGGATTCCCCCCCAGATCTTCTGTTTCTAATAAGAACATAAGAAGAGCCCTGCTGGATCAGAGCAAAGGCCCATCTAGTCCAGCATCCTGTTCACATGGTGGTTGACCAGCTGCCCCTTTGAAGCCCACAAGTGGGATGACTGCAACAGCATCCTTCCACCCGTGGTCCCCAGCAACTGAGACAAGGAGGTACACTAGTGTAGTGCCTCTGGTACTAAAAGGAGTGGATATCCATCATGGGTCCTGGTCACACGGGCCAGATAACGCAGGGGGGAGGTGTGGCTGTTCGCCCCGGAGCAAAATAAAGTGTGGTAGCCCGATCACACAGTCCCCTGAGTCTCCGCACTTAGGCTGTTAGCTGCCAATCACATGGCGATGCTGAAGCGTGGCAAAGAAGCGGGACGGTGCAATCACACAAGCAACGATCGCAAACCACCGCTTCTGGATCAGACGGGCACTTGTTTCAGTTTCGTGTTTGTGCGCATGTGTAGTTCAGCTTTTGTGCGCATCCGATGGAGACGTACAAAAAACATCCGGTTTGCGACGGGATGTGGACAGGCACCAGATGCCACGGGATACTAGTGCTCCCGTGATCAGACCCCCGCCTTTGCCCCGCGTTTTCTGGATATTAGTGCATTTTTTGCGGTACTTTTTAACTCCACATCTTCGACAGGATGCCACAGGTTGGCCACGGGAGCGCTACATTTCCCAGATGTTGCAGTGTGATTGCACCCCAAAAATCTGCCTGACATTCGTGCCTTCCGCGGGGCAAATTCTCCCTGTGATCGGGGTCATGGTTAGTTTAGTAGCCACTGATAGTCCTGTCTGCCATGATTTTTTCCACTCCCCTATTAAAGCCAAGTTGCCAGGCATGACCACAATCCTTTGGGAGTGAGTTCCACCAATTAACTATAAGCTCTATGAAGAAATACATCCCTTTGTCTGCCCTCAGTCTCCCACCCTTCAGATTCAGGAGATGATCTCAGGTTTCTAGCATTATAGGAAGAAGGAGAAAAGTTTCTCCCTGTCACTCTCTCCATGCCGTGCTTCTATATATTTATGGCCAAATCTTTGGATTTCTTGATACTTTTTTTCATCTGAGAAGTTTTTAAAAAAGTGCTGAGGGAATAAAACCCCAAACAACCCATCCCCCCCCGCGACTTGATATGACTTGATACTAACAAAATTTGTGGCAGGATAGAAGCTTTCATGAGTCACATCGGAAGAAGTGAGCAGTAACTCAGGAAAGCTCCTACCCTGCCACACGTTTTGTTGGTCTTCAAGGTGCCACCGGACTCTTGTTCCAAAGCTCCTGCCCTGCCACAAATCTTGTTAGTCTTGGTAGTTCTACTGGACTCTTGCTCTTTTCTACTGCTACAGACAGAGTAACACTGCTGCCCATCTCCCTCTCTTGAGACAGTCCAAGCTCCCTTCCTCAGATAAGGCAGTGCAAGTTCCAAGTAAGGCAGCCCTTGCGCAGAAACACGGGGGGGGGGGGTTGTTGTCCTTGTAACTGTGAGGCGGGGATGACAAAGGCCGCCTTCCCTTCGAGGGAGAAAGGGAGTCCCCTTGCCCGCCCCCACCCTGGAAAGGAGCCCCGTTTCAGTGCGTCGCCTCCACGGGCCAAGGGAAGGAGTCCCAGCTCTCCGCCCCGAGGAAGCTGCTGCAGGGGCCCTCCTGGCTTTGCAGGGAGGACCGAAGGAGACCTCCCCAGGCACCCACCCCCACCCTCCGGCGTCCTGGATGGAGCGGCTGCAGGGCCCTGAAGGCGGGGGGGCTTTCCCCTGCAAGGAGCCCCCCCCCCGAGACTCGGGGCTCCTCTTCCTCCGGCCAAACCCTCCTGCTCGCCCCCAGCATTCCCCCCCGCTTACTGACTTATTCAGCCCGCCCCTCCTCGGACTTCTCCTTGCCTTTTGCACCGAGAATCAGAGTCCAGCTTTGAAAAGAGAATCGGCGGTGGGTGCAAAGCGGGGGGGGGGGGGTCAACCCGGAAGGTGCCTCGCCCACGTGCCCGGGAGGCTCCCCCGTCTCCGCTCCGCTCCTTGCCGAGAGAGGGTTAAAGGAGGCGGGCGAGGAGGACGCGCTCCCGGAGAGGAGGGAGAGGGCGGCAGCGCGTCACTTCCTGCCCCCCCCCGCAATGAGGAGGTGGGGGGGCGTCTGTGCGTTTATCAACCGCGGGCTCGGTTGAGCTGAAAATGCATATGGGGGGGGGGTGTGTCCCTAGTGCAAGGCTGCAAAACGAGATCCCAGGACGGGGGTGGTGGTGGTGATGGTGGAGGCTGACCTGCGGTTTTGGTAGCGGACTTTGCTTTTCGTGGAGTGTGGTTTTTAATTCTGGCTTAGCATTGGGGGCCTATTTTTCTGCTTCCTAAGATTCTTGTGCAGATTTGGCAAAGGTTTCCCTTGCTCGAAAGCCATTCGAATCCAACTCTAGGGTGGTTGCGGTGCTCATCTCCGTTTCCAAGCCGAAGAGCCAGCACTGTCCGAGGACGTTTCCGTGGTCATGTGGCTGGCATGACTAAACGCCAAGGCCCACGCTGTTACCTTCCCACCGAATTGGTATCTATTTATCTACTTGCAATTTCTCGCTTTGGGACTGCTAAGTTGGCAGGAGCTGGGACCAAGACCAGCACTCACTCCCTCATGCAGCACTTCCGTCTGGAACTGCTGAACTACAGACCTTCTGGCCTGCAGCTCGGCGTCTTAACCACTGAATGTGTAATGCACTGTGACATGCAATAGAAGGGAATGCCCTATGAATCAGGGGACAGGGGAAAAGCTTGAACAACCCAGAATGGACACTGGACCAACCATAGTGCCACAAGAAACAGTGGGATGCAGTACAGACACTAGGGGAATTTTTTAAATATAAATGATAGAATGGAACTCTCACACCTTCAAATGATGCCAACCTGGGGATCCCCTGGAATTACAGCTCCTCAGGCAACAAGGATCACTCCCCCTGGAGAAAATGGATCCTTTGGAGGGTGGACTCTATGGCCTTGTACCCCGCTGAGGTTCCTGTCCTCCCCAGGCTCCATCCTCAAATCTCCAGGAGTTTCCCAGCCTGGAAACCCTATTCCAGGGACAAGATAAAAGCTGGAACAGCCCAGAATAGGCATTAAACAAACAATAGTGTTGTTCAGTCGCACAGTCGAGTCTGACTCTTCGTGACCCCATGGACCAGATTACGCCGGGCCCTCCTGTCTTCCGCTGTTCGCTGAAGTTTGCTCCATTTCATGTTCGTTGCATCGATGACACTGTCTAACCATCTCATCCTTTGCCGTCCGCTTCTTTGATCTTCAATCTTTCCCAGCATCAGGGTCTTCTCCAGTGAGTGCTCCCTTCTCATTGGGTGGCCAAAGTATTTGAGCTTCAGCTTCAGGATCTGGCCTTCCAGGGAACAATCAGGGTTGATTTCTTTTAGGATTGACTGATTTGATCTCCTTGCAGTCCAAGGGACTCTCAAGAGTCTTCTCCAACAATAGTAGTAGAAGAAAAAAACGATGCATTACAGACTCTCCATGACAATATTTTAGAAATGAAAATGTGGAACTCTCACACCCTTATTAACTCTTTCCAGGCCAAAATGCCTACAGAACACCCTGGAACAGGCCAGAATGGGCATTCAACAAAAAAATAGTCCCCAAAAAACAGTGGGATGTGTTAAAGGCACTCCAGAACAATATTATAGAAATTCAAATGCAGAAATATCGTGCACTTATTAACCCATTCCGGGCCAACATCACTCTGAAACAGGCCGGAATGGGCATTATCACATCATTAAAAACAGTGGAATGCAACACAGACATGCAAAAACAATATTTTAGAAATCGAAACGCAGAAATATCCTAGCCACAATGCCTCCAGAACAACACAGAACAGCCCAGAATGGGCATTCAGCAAATAATAGCATCACTAAAAACAGTGGGACGAGTTAAAGGCACTCCAGAACAATACTTTGGAAATTAAAACACAGAAATATTATGCACTTATTAACCCTTTCCAGGCCTAACTGCCTCCAGAGAGGGGAGGTGTTCCACAGGTGAGTGGTTGCATATCCTACCTGAGTGTAGGTTTCAGGAGTGCTACTGGATACTGTTGTTTTTCTTTGCCTTTCTGCTATGGAGTTCTTCGCTTACATTAGTACTACATTCAGGCAAAGATTAGGGCTATCTGCACCAGCTGGTTTAATCATTAGATCACTTAGCTATAACTTTAGCTGATTTCTCAGTGACAATCCACTCTTGTTACTGGTTTCAAATTTTAGTTTACAGATTTTGGAAACTCTTTGATTTTGCTATGCAGTCATAATACGAAATATTAAAGATGAATAGTATTGCTACTACTATGCCACGTATGTGAATTTTGGTAGCATGCAAATCTCTTTTAAAGACAAAGGATGTTCTTTACTCAGGTAACTATTTTTAAAACAAGCAACCCCCCCCCCTCATGACCCCCAGTGGGTCGCCACCTCCAGCTGCCACCACTTTGGAATTAAGGTTCCTTGAGAAGGCCCAAGGTACCCTCCCATCCAAAATGCCCCTTTTCAAGCCGAGAACCATAGGCATGATGACCAGGCAGAGAACATTAAAACAAATAGTTTATTAACACAGGATTGGGGCAAGGAACAAGACAGGGTGCTTCAAAAGATATAACCATGTTTAAAGGCAAATAAAATTTAACGCGGGTACCTAGTTCACTTAACTGGTTTACTTCAAGGCCCACAGCCTTACACCAGACCTCCTGCCTGTACTCATTCTGTCCTAAGTGAGGGATCTTTTCCTTTCAGAGCGGCCTGTTCCCTCAGTGACTCTGTGTGAGGGAAGGCCGCAGAGAGACAGAAAGAACAACCGTTTTTTGCTTCACAAGGCTTAAGAGACCTCTCCTCACACAGTCTGCACTCCCATTGGCTATAACCGTTGCTAAGCATTGTAGGCTGTGTCTGCTTTCCACTTCCACACAGGCTCCTCCTATAGCTTAGGCCTCTAGGCCCTGTCTTCGTCCTGCACAGATCATGACATTGCAAAACTTGAAGACATTTGAATGAAGAGGGACTTGGTCATTCTCTTTCTCTCTGTCCCTCAGAGGCAAAGATTTGCAAACTAGAGGAAACTATGGATTTTTTTTCTCCTGTCAAGTTTTTGTATAAGATTCAAGTGAATGCGACCGTAAATACCTTTTGGTGAAGGGATGACCTTGTACATTCTTCTTCTCCTATGTTGTTGTTGTTCAGTCGCACAGTCGAGTCTGACTCTTCGCGACCCCATGGACCAGATTATGCCAGGCCCTCCTGTCTTCCACTGTCCGCTGAAGTTTGCTCAATTTCATGTTCGTTGCATTGATGACACTGTCTAACCATCTCATCCTTTGCCGTCCCCTTCTTCTTTGACCTTCAATCTTTCCCAGCATCAGGGTCTTCTCCAGTGAATGCTCCTTTCTCATTTGGTGGCCAAAGTATTTGAGCTTCAGCTTCAGGATCTGGCCTTCCAGGGAACAGTCAGGGTTGATTTCTTTTAGGATTGACTGATTTGATCTCCTTGCAGTCCAAGGGACTCTCAAGAGTCTCCTCCAGCATCATAGTTCAAAAGAATCTATTCTTCGGCGCTCAGCCTTCCTTATAGTTCTTCTCCTATAGAAGGCACTAAAATGCCTGGTGTTGCTTGCAGAGAAAGGAAGGTCCTTTCCTAAGCAGACAAAAGTGACTTCACCCATGTGAGCAGAAATCACTCTGTGCACCTGGCGAAGAGGCAGCAAATGTGTATAGTTCTTCCATTTTACTTGAAGTAGGGAAAGTGAGGCTGATTTTCTAAACAATGGGTGCGTTCAGACGCGCCGTTTGAGCCGTTTTCGGCACGGCTCAGAAACGGCTTTTACCTGCGCGTTCACACACCCAACATCTGCCTACCGTCCCCAGCCGTCGCTTTCTGGAGCAAACCCCTTTGAAACGGAGTATTTTGGCACCACTTACCCAAGTGGTGTTTTCCATGATTCTCCGTTTCAAGCCGCACTTTTCCCTGTCTGATCGCTCCATCCAGCCACTTCCGGGTGCTTCAACCCCCCCTCCCCTCTGGGAAGCTGCCTCCAGCTTCCGGTTTTAGTCCTCCATTTTTTTTTTCCCTTACCGGTGTGCGCTTGAGCGGAGCTCCGCACTTAGGTTAAAAAAAGAAAAGGTTCACTGGTGCCTAGTTTAGGCATTTAGAGGAGTCCGGGATCTCGGGGAGGCCATTTTTAAAAGGACTCTTCATTTAAACTTTAAAGGGACCTGTTGAGCTCGCTCTTCTTCGCACCGGCCAAACTTCCTGTTTGGGAGAGGGCTGCCTGTGCGCATGCTCAAAGGAGAGGGGAAACCCCCCCACCTGCAGGAGGACGGCGGGGAGCTCGGAAGGAGGAGGTGAGTCTGAGCGCGATTCTCCAGTTTAAAAAAAAACGCATCGTGCCGGAGCAGTTTAAACCGCTCCAGCACGCTGTCTAAACGCACCCAATGAGTATAATATACATGATGAAGCTCAAGCAACTCTCACTACAGGAAGTAGCAGAAATAATAAGAAACCCTGACGTAAATAAAGTATCAACTCTTCTTGCTTGTAATCCAAAATGTGGACAGCTGTTTCTATATAGCTCTGACAGATACCAGCAGCATAAAAATATTACTGGAGGTGTGACTAGTTTCAATAGGTCCAAAAGGGAAGGCGTCTTTTGCCAAGAGGGCAACCTTTGATACGAAGGGTGTACTTCCAGAGACTGACAAATGGAGAGCAAGTGGTGTTCCACTGATATGGGTATGAACTTCCAGATCGAAGTGTGAACAGAGTGATTGTCCATTATCTTGGACTGGATGAGAGACCTCGGCCCTCTGTGCCTCATGGAAACATCCTAAGGATGTACAGCAAATAAAAACAAACAAACTCAAGTATGACGAACAGACTCAGTCATGATGATTTATATGCTGGGTTTGAGCTTCACTATTCCCTGGAAGGGTTTGTATCTCTGTAAGAACATAAGAACATAAGAGAAGCCAATGTTGAATCAGGCCAATGGCCCATCTAGTCCAACACTCTGTCACACAGCGGCCAAAATATACCAGGTGCCATCAGGAGGTCCAGCAGTGGGGCCAGGGCACCGGAAGCCCTCCCACTGCTGCCCCCCCCAGCACCAAGAATAGAGCGCATCACCTGCCCCAGACTGAGAGTTCCCATCTATACCCTGTGGCTAATAGCCACTGATGGACTTCTGTACTCAATAACCCCAAAAATGTGTGTAATTTTGGCACTCCCAGACGTTCTTTGCCTCAAAGAAAAAGTGGCAGCACAAAACAAAACTGCTCTTCTTTCTTACGACACTATTTTTCAACTTGGAGATTTCTATGTTTCCCCGATTTTCCAATGTACGTTTTTTGAGGAGAAGCCAGCAATACCACTGGCTATTTTGGTCCATGAAAAGCATACCGCAAATGTGCATGGGACTTTTCTTTGCATTTATAGGGAAATATGTGCCTCAGATTCTACAGTGAGAGTCACAGAAAGAGAAGCAGCAATTACGCCAGAAAAAGGTATTCTACATTGCACATGTGTCCTTTGCTGGAACCGTATTATAAAAGAGGTGGAATTCTGGGTTTCAGTGCATGAAGGAGGAAAAGCTAATAGGAAGGTTTACTCTAACAACTTAACACTGAGGTAGCGGAGCCAGTGTGGTGTAGTGGTTAGAGTGCCTGACCAATGTTCCCTCTAAGCTGTGGAGTCTTGTGAGCAAAAATTCTACTTGGTGAGCCACTGGTATAAAAGTCGTGAGCGAATGATTCGACTACGGCATGCATTCGTTTGCTCTGGAGCCCTCCTTCCTGAGCGAAGACAAAAACGTGTGAGCTGGAGGCTAAAAAGCTGAGAGCTAGCTCACACTAACTCAGCTTAGAGGGAACACTGTGCCTGACTAGGCTCCAGAGATCCAGGTTCAAATCTCCCTTCTGCCAATGAAATCTGCAGGCTGACCCCTTGGCTAGTCTCCCGTTCTCAGCATGGCTGATCTTAGGATAAAAGGGAGGAGAGGAGCACAACGTCAGGTGCTTTGAGTCTCCACCAGGGAAAAGGCAGGGTACGATGTTTGTTATGAATAAAACTTTATATGTAGTTTGGCTTAAAGGATGATTACTCTCTCCATTACGTCATCCAATGTAACTGCAGGAGGCAGAACTACTCATTCCATCATCAAACGATCATTAAATATCAAGGTTTGAGTCCCGTGGCGCCTTTCAGACCAACAAAGTTTTATTCAAGGTATAACCTTTCGTGTGCGTGCGCACTTCTTCAGATACAACGAAATGGAAATCAGCAATCCATACCTATAGGTAGGGGGTGAGCAGTAAATTAGCATACAAGATAATGAAGATGTTTAACAGATTCAAGGACCAAACAGGAATAACAAGCTTAGTTTATACGGTTGCCCTTTGCTTGGCTTTAATTCCAAGAGAAAACATAGTGAAGGAAAGAAATATGTTGAAATTGGGAGTCTGATGGGCAGATCATATGTATCCTTAATTGTGGAATACTGAGAGTAATTAATTGAGACCCTGCCATTACACTCCATCCAGCTCCTCTCAAGCTTGGAGGCAACCTTACAGCATCTTTGAAGCGGGGCAATGGGCTGTTAATTACTCTCTGCCCGTCAATCTCCAATTTTGTCATATTAATCTTTTATTAGTCTTTAAGGTGCTACTAGACTATTGCTCTTTTCTACTGGACCCTTTCTTTTTTTCTACGGCTATGGTTTCTCCTCTGTGTGAATTCTTTGATGCGAAAGATGGCTTAGATCTTATACGGTTTCTCAACCAGGGTGAATTCTTAGGTGTACCTTAAGTATGCCTTTTGAGGGAAGCTCTTTCAGCATTCCAAGTGTTTATGTTGTTCCCACACTAATGTGGATTTGTTGATGGGCAGTTAGGCTGCTACTCTGAGCAAAGCACTTTCCACACTCTAAGCATTTATATGGTTTCTCCCCAGTGTGGATTCTTCGATGGTTAGCAAGCTGTGAACTCTGAGCGAAGCTCTTTCCACACTCAAAGCATTCATATGGTTTCTCCCCTGTGTGGATTCGTCGATGTATAGCAAGGTGTGAACTATAATCAAATCTCTTTCCACAATCCAAGCATTTATATGGTTTCTCCTCAATGTGGATACGTTGATGAGCAGTTAGGCTGCTACTCTGAGAAAAGCTCTTTTCACACTCCAGGCATTTATATGGTTTCTCCCCTGTGTGGATTTGTCGATGGTTAATAATCTGTGAACTCTGAGCAAATGTATCTCCGCACTCTAAGCATTTATATGGTTTCTCTCCTGTGTGGATTCGTTGGTGGGTAGTAAGATGTGAACTCTGCGCAAATGTATCTCCGCACTTTAAGCATTTATATGGTTTCTTCCCTGTGTGGATCTGTTGATAAACCGCAAAGATACAACTCTGAGCAGAGCTCCTTCCACACTCCAGCCATTTATGACATTTCTCGCCTGTGTTAATTCTTCCGTGTCTACCGAGTACCCAGGATTCAGTACACAGAGGAGACGACGATTCATTCCCCCTCTTCCATTTTGTTCCACTGATTTTTTTCTGCTGTTTTTTCTCAAGTATGTGGTGCTGTGGTTCTTCCTTGATTTTGTTCTGCAGTCCACCAGCTTCTAGAATAAAGAGAAAAGACAGGTAAGACGTTCAGGCAAAAGCGGAAGCAAGTATAAAGGGGCTTCCAGGGACTCTGGGTGGCCACTGTGGGAAACAGGAAGTTGGACTAGATGGTCTCTCCCAAATCACTTCCTTGTCCGAGGATAAAACTGAATTGCATTCACCAGAGAGTCAGTTAGGAGCAGAGCTTTATACCCTCATGACAGAGACCCAATCTGAGCTCCAGACCTATAAAGCTCAATGTACTTTCCACCCACAGGTAAATTTGGCCTCCTAAGCCCTGGGTTCTGTGAGCTGGACCGTGGAGCTGAGGCAAAGATGACGAGGCTGTGTGATTTTCGCAGTGGCCTCTCGTCTTGAGAATGTCCCCCATTTGAAGCCCACCTGGAGTTCACCTTCCATCTTTTCAGAGCCAGGCCAAAGCATTTTCTTTCCAAGTGGGTTTTAAGTTAGAAGTTTATCATTTTAGCTGTTTTGTGGTCCTCAAACTTGAGGGCGGTTTGGGTTGATTTCTCAGGAAACTCAGCAGCTGTGTTACCGCCTTCTTGTGCCCCTGGCTTTTTTAAATTGATCATTTAAGCAGTATTTAGGATTTTCTGGCATTGTTTTGATTTTTTAGCCAAGTTCAACAGCCATGTTTATTAAAGGCGAGTTTATTAAAGGCCTCTCCTGGTATACCCCCTGAAGAGCATTATGCTCAGCTGACAAGAACTTGCTTGTGAGTCCCCGGCCCGAGAGAGATCCAGTTGTCCTTGACCAGGGTCAGGGCTGTTAGTGCCCTGGCCCCAACCTGGTGGAACTCTCTGTCAAGTGATATCCATGCCCTGCAGGGATTAATGCATCTCAGCAGAGCCTGCAAGGCAGAGATGTTCTGCCAGGCATTTGGCTGAGGACAGCAGTGGCGTCCATCTGACTGGCACTCCCCCGCCCCCGGCAAGACGGTTAGCACATTTGGAAATTTTGACTGCCATCTCTTTAACTTGAATCGATACCAGAATTTTACTCTAATTTTTAAATGTTTCTAACTGTATGATACATCATTTTAGTATGTCATTGTTCACCACCCTCAGCCCTGTTTCAGGGAATGGGCAGTGTAAAAATTGACTTAAATAAATAAATGATTCCTCACCACCACCATCATGGGTACAAACAAGCCACCATTTTGTTGTCTTTTTTATCTTCTCTTTCACATTTCAGAAAGGATTCCCAGTCATTTTTCGGCTGTTGCCTCTTGAGAAACCTCCCCATTCTCCAGCTGGTGAAGTTTACTCCAAGAGGTATCCAACCCACATGCACCAGAGAAAGGTTCCCACAGGGCCGTAGCCGGGGGGGGAGTTTTGGGTGATGGCCCCTCCCAAATGTGCCTCCCCCCCCATCCTGGTCCCCCCTCCCCTGGGAGGCAGAGGGAGCCTGGGGCAGACACGCAGTGCAGTGTCTGTGGCGCCTTTAAGCAGGGCAGGGGAAAGAGTTGTGCCACTGAGCAGCCCGCAGGTGAGGCTGGCCAGGCCGAGGGGGCTGGGACCAGTGAGGGGCCAAGGCTGGAAGAACAGGGGAGGCATCTCGCCTCCAATTTTGTTTTCCCTCCATTTTCCCTTCACCTTCAGGTATTCCAGCACCGCGAGCATCACAATGCCTTTGCTGGAGAGGAGAATGGCCCGGAGAGGGGCGGAGCCTTAGCCACCTCCATCCTTTCCCTCCTCCTTCCTTCTTTGCTCCGGCAGGGTTTTTTTTTGTAGAAAAAGCCCAGCAGGAACTCATTAGCATAATAAGCCACATCCAATAGCAGAAACTCATTAGCCTATTAGGCCACACCCATGACAGCACAGCTCATTAGCCTATTAGGCCACACCCCCATGTTACCAGAAATGTGGTCATCCAGCCACACCCACCTTTTGCTTCTTATTCTGTTTGTTGTCAAAACCCAGGGCTTTTTTTGTAGCAGGAACTCCTTTGCATGTTAGGCCACACACCCCTAATGTAGCCAATCCTAATGAGTTTCTGCTGTTGGGTGTGGCCTATTATGCTAATGAGTTCCTGCTGGGCGTGGCCAACTCGGGAGCCAGCCGGAACTCCGTTCCTGTGCGTTCCTGCCCAAAAATAGCCCTGGCTCCGGGACTCAAAGAGTTTAGTTTCTCCCTGCTGCCTGAGGCTGGCTTCTTGCAGCTAGCTGCCGCCTGGCTGGCTTCCTGCTATTGTCCCGCTTAGCCCCACCCCCAGCAGCCACCACCGGAGATGACTCCACAAGGCAAGTTATAAATCTAAATAAATAAATAATGAGGCATGCAACTCTCCCCCGCCTATTCTTTTTTAAAAGAGGTTAAAATAAGTTCCCTTTCTCCCACTGCTAGTACATTTTTGCCTCCCCTTTTCTTCTTACCTTCCCCTCTTTTGAGCCTTGCAACAACCCTGGGAGGTAGGTTAAGCTGTGATTGAGAGAGTGACTTGCCGAGGATCACTCAGGGAGCTTCATGGGAAAGCAGGAGTTTGAACTTATGTCCCCCAGTCAAGCCCGCTAACCGATACACTGCTCCGGCTTCTAGGATGTGCCCCCTCCCCCGCGGGGCTCTTGTGCCGAACAGCAGCATGACAGGCAGAAACCGAACAGGAGCTTTTTAAAAAGCACAATTCTATGTGTGCCTCATAGGTAGGTTCCTGCTGCATGATAATGCCCGTACTCTCTAAATTTTCTGCTGGGGGAACACTCCTCCTGTTGAATTTCTCTGCCGTGCGTAAGAGCACTGCTGGGAATAAGGTGCCAATACTAACTGCCATGTTAAGATCTCTGCTTGACATCCTGTTAGTGTTGCCTGAGGGCTTTATTTATTATGGATTAGTTCTTTGCTTGATCCTTTTACTGTTTCTGTCATTGCTTCATTTAGGGCTGGTTTTAAGCTATTTGGTAGTGGTTGGCAGCAATGCTCCCTCTAAGCTATGAAGTCTTGTGAGCAAAGATTCTACTTTGTGAGCTGCTGGCATTAAAAGTTGTGAGCGAGCGATTTGGCTACTGCATAAATTAGTGTGCTCTGGAATCATCCTTCCCGAGCTGGGATAAAAATGTGCGAGCCAAAGGCTTAAAAACATTAACTCAGCTTAGAGGGAGCACTGTTTGGCAGTTTTATACAAACCCATAAAGGGCTGCTCTTCATTGTACTAAACTGCCCCCCCTGTTGCCCCCTAACAAAAAAAAATCTGGCTACGAGTCTGGGTTCCCACCACACATGTAAGCAGGTACCTGCTGATCTCTTTCTGTCTTCTTGGTCCTGGACAAGTGGATCTCCTGCTTCTTCCACTGTGGATAAGGAATCAGGTTCGGGAACCAGAAGTCCTCCTTTGGGGGAAGAGAAACAGACCAGTGACTTCCAGATGTTCCAACTCTAAGAAATATTCAGTCGTTTAAACAAGGCTCCCTGAACCTCAGCCATTCATAATGGCAAAAATAAGAAATCAATTTCAAGGGGAGGTAGCCAGGGCCGGCTCGAGGTGGTTCTGCGCCCTAGGTGGGGTGCAGATGCCAACCTCCCGGTGGGGCCTGGAGACCCTTTTGCCGCCGCCTCCCCCCCAAGGGGGAGGGCGGGCAAGCTGCGCCGCCTCCTCCTGCGCCCCGGCCGGGCGTTCTTTACTGGCAGCAGCAGCCGCTGCCGCCCTACCTCCTCCTCCCCCGAGGGGGGAGGGGGAGGGCAGGTGAGCTGCGTCGCTGCCTCCTACGTCCCGGCCGGGCGTTCTTTACTGGCGGGCAGTGGCAGGGAGGTGGCAGCGGCGGGGGGTGCCCAGTTGGGGGGGGGGGCTTTTCGTAGGCTGGCGGGGCGCAGTTTGGCACCTCTGAGGGCTGGCGCACCCTAGGCAAGCGCCTAGTTTGCCTAATGGGTGAGCCGGCGCAGGAGGTAGCTACTGCTGGGATCCCGAAGGATCTCTTGCTGATCCTGCTGGCAGTCTAAAGTGAAGAAGAATGGAGGAGGGAAGTTCGGCACAGAGAAGAGAAGCCCCAGCCTACACAGAGCCACCAGGATACAGCCTCTTCACCCTGTCCCAAGACGAGCAGCATCCAACATCACAGTATGACATCACCTAGGGTGGCTGTGATGAAGGGCCGCAGTCTGAGCACTCCACAACCTTTGAAGAGACCCTTCCGGGATAGAAAAAGTGACGATGGATCCCAAAAAGTCATAATAACAGTATGGAATTTCTTTTTAACACTTTGTTACGAACTGCGCCTTTTTAAAAGCTTCAAGGTACTGTACAAAAGAATCATAGAATCACAGAGTTGGAAAGGGCCAGACAGACCATCGAGTCCGACCCCCTGCTCAATGCAGGACCAGCCTAGAGCACCCCTGACCACTGTTTGTCCAGCCGCTGCTTAAAGACGGCCAGCGAGGGGGAGCTCACCACCTCCCGAGGCAGCTGATTCTGCTGTTGCACAACTCTTCCTGTAAAAAAGTTTTCCCTAATATCCAGCTGGTACCTTCCTGCCCTTAATTTAAAGCCATTATTGCGAGTCCTGTCCTCTGCTGCCCACAGGAACAGCTCCCTGCCCTCCTCTGAGTGACAGCCCTTCAAAGACTTAAAGAGAGCAACCACGTCCCCCCTCAACCTCCTCTTCTCCAGACTGAACATTCCCAAGTCCCACAGCCTTTCCTCACAAGGCTTCATCTCCAGGCCCCCGATCATCCTCGTCGCTCTCCTCTGCACCCGCTCCATCCTGTCGACATCCTTTTTGACGTGAGGCCTCCAGAACTGCACACAAGACTCCAGGTGTGGCCTGACCAATGCAGTATACGAAGGTATATGAAGTGGTAATTCTTGACAGAGCCAGAGAGCCTTGAGTGACAGCCTGCTCTGAGCAATCTGGCTGTGAAGACACAGTCTTGAGAGAGCTGGATGCTGAAGAGAGTCAGTCAGATTTGTTCCTTGATGGGAGAAAGTCAGAATTCTGCCTTGAATGAGACAGTCTGATTTCAGCCTTAGTTGAGAGCTGTTTAACACAGACAAGAGAACTGGGGGAAAGGGGCAAGGAGATCTGGGAAATGTACAGACGCTCCCATTCAGGCCAAGGGAAAGGGAAAGATCGTCTAGGGAGAGAAGAAGATTCCCTACCTAGTTGAACAGGGAAAATAGCTCTGAAGAGTACAGAGATCCCTGGTGTGGTGTGAATAAAAACTGCCTGTAGAGACCTAAAGTATCAGTAAGAAAACTGGTGTTTCAAGAGAAGGGGTCTGGGGACTGAAAAGGGTGTACCAACCTACTGGGAAAGCAAAGAGTTTGAGAGATACTAAAGAAAAGTGTGCTGGAGTGTTAAGGAAATTCATCAGGCAAAGCTCTTCATGACATGCAGCAACACTTTACCCACTCTTCTCCTGTTTGTCTTGGTTAGTTTCTCACAGCTGCACTGCGTTTTACTGAATCTCTGAGCCACTCCAAAGCCTACACTGGTGTAAGTAGAATGAATACCACATAAGACCCTGATGGATCCTTTCTGCCCTCTCTGCCTCACACTTATTCTTATCAAGTATCACGGGAAAATGTGAAGTCTTTGGCCAGGAAATCTCTTTTTCAAAGTTTGGAAAGGCATATTATGGGCCCTTTTTGTTGTTGTTCAGTCGCACAGTCGAGTCTGACTCTTCGCGACCCCATGTACCAGATCTCACCAGGCCCTCCTGTCTTCCGCTGTCCGCTGAAGTTTGCTCAATTTCATGTTCGTTGCATCGATGACACTGTCTAACCATCTCATCCTTTGCCGTCCCCTTCTTCTTTGACCTTCAATCTTCCCCGGCATCAGGGTCTTCTCCACTGAGTGCTCCCTTCTCATTTGGTGGCCAAAGTATTTGAGCTTCAGCTTCAGGATCTGGCCTTCCATATACATTATGGGCCCTATACAAATATTATGTTACGAATCCATGTTAGTCTGTCTGTAGCAGTATAAAAGAGTAGGAGTCCTGTTAATAGCTCATACTGTTCAGCCATGCAGTTGGTGGGGTGGGGAGACTCACTTTCACCCTGGACATTTCCATCAATAGTGCTCAGACTGGATGAGAAAGTCAGGAAGTTATGTCCAACATTTGTCTATGAGTATGTTTAGAAAAAAGAGCTGCGGTGGCTCAAGTGGTTAAGATGCTGAACTGCAGGCTGTGGAAGGTCAGTAGTTCAGCGGTTCAAGACCCGGGTGCTGCATGACGGAGTGAGCTCCCGTCTCTGGTTCCAGCTCCTGCCAACCTAGCAGTTCGAAAGCAAGAAATTGCAAGTAGATCAATAGGTACCACTTAGGTGGGAAGGTAACACTGTTCTGTGCGCCTTGGTGTTTAGTCATGCTGGCCACATGACCACGGAAACATCTTCGGACAGCGCTGGCTCTTTGGCTTTGAAACGGAGATGAGCGCCGCAACCCTAGAGTCGTATTCGACTGGCTTTCGAGCAAGGGAACCTTTACCTTTACCTATGTTTAGAAAGAAGAATGTTTATGTATAGAGAGAAGAATCTTCCTTCTCTTTTTACCCTTTCCTTCCTATTCCTCCTTGCTGGAACACTTTGTTTGAAGAACCAACTGCCCAGAGCTTGGACTCCAGGAAGAAAGTATAGCTACTCAGTCTTGTTATTCTGCGCATTTCACTCCCACTGAACTATATGACTTGTTTATATACCTTTTTTAAAAAAATTCTTCAGGAAAGCCTTCCTTTGCTTTATGGTGAGCGTTACTCGGGGAGTTACTGAGACCAAACCCAGGTCAAGCTTGGTGATGTTACTGCACCAAGGCTGATTCAGGCCTGGCAGTTTCCCGTCCAAATACTAAGCACCCCGCATAGCTTCTGACAAGATGGGGCCAGCCAGGTCAGGCCTGGGTCCTTCCTAGAAGGAATGATTTCTGCCTTCAGCATCTCTGAATCAAGAGAAAGGAGAGCCTTACCCAGAGAGGCCACATTCTGACCGTTCTCCTCCATGACTTCCTTGTAAAGCCTCCTTTGGTCCGGATCCAGCAGGGCCCACTCCTCCTCAGTGAAATGAACAGACAGCTCCTCCAAGGTCACCAGGCCCTGAAAAGAGGGAGAAAAGACACCCTCTGTCTTAGAGAATGTAAGAATCCTTCCCTGCCTGAGGGCAATCTAAAAAGACTATAATAAGATGTTGATGTTCAGGACTCAACCGTCCGTCGGTTGCTTTCATTTTCTGCCCAGTGAGCAGCATAGAGAGCAGTCGAGGGAAGGAGCTAGAGAGAGACTCTCCTTGGCTTAGGGAGGGTGGGGGAAGCCCCTGGGGGGGGCATGATCCATAGTTCCAGACTTACCCCATCAGGCTGCACGGAAGCAGCTTTCTCTTTCTCAGAAAGAGATGGCAAAGAATGTACTGTTGGTCTTATGGCACCACCTGGAGGGATAAAAAGGTAATCGTATGACATTCTGTGCTTTCCAAATATTTTGCATTTCAGTTCCTTTGGGGGGAAATACGATTCTCACTGTCTTGGCTCATGGTTCCAGCTATCCTTGCATCCTTATTTTGGACAATTGTTTCTTTCCGCACTGTTAACAAATCCAGTCTAGAGATGGTTATCATATACAAAACTCTGGTCTGCTTCTCCAGAATTCACAGAACGAAAAAGGAAGAACTCTGTAAATGCAAGGAACAGGCAATGGAAAACCAAGGACAGACATGCAGCTACCAAGCCCGAGAATCTCCTTGCATGTGGGCAAGACCAGAAGATGAGGGAAAATTCAGCCTTGCAGGACCAAAATAATAAAGGGACACAGTACGTAAGAACGGACCCACAAGAAGAATACTGTGTATATAACGGTTCAATCCAATTTTATATATTAAATAAAGTCAGCTTGTTGTTTAAAATGTATACAATTGTATTTCTTCCTTGTCAACACTTAATTCTGCCTTGTAACAGTTTTCCACAATAATGCATATAATAATGTGCATATTTCAGTCATACAATAAGTGAGAAGCCAAAGACTTCTTTTCTAACATACAATAGTGCTCCCAATTTATGACAGTATTTCAAAATGGGACATGGGGTGTGTTCAGACAGCGTGCTGGGGGCGGTGTAAATTGCTCTGGTCCGATGCGTTGGGTTTTTTAAACCCGGAGAATCGCGATCACACTGACCTCCTTGTTCCAGATCTCTGTGCAGACACATGGCTCCCCGCCGGAAGCGTGCATCGGTGGGTTTTTCCCCTCTCAGTTTGCACCATGCGCACAGGCAGCCATCTTTAGAAGTAAAATTTTCATGCATGCACAGAACAGCGATTTCCACACTTCCCTTTAAATTTTAAATGAACATTCTAAATGAAACTTTTACCCCCAAAACTGGCCTCCGTGAGATCCCGAACTCGTCTAAGTGCTAAAACTAGGCACCGTTTAAACTTTGCTTTTATTAACTTAAGAGCGGAGCTCTGCCCATGCGCATACCGCCAAGGCATAAAAAAATGGCGGATGAAAAGCGGAAGCCTGAGGCTTCCGCGGCAACTTTCCAGAGGGGAGGGGGTTGAGGCACCCGGAAGTGGCTCAACACCGCAGGAGCGATCAGACGTCGGAAACTGCAAGCTACAAGCATGGAGAGTTTCAAGAGGGAATTAGATAAACATATGGAGCAGAAGTCCATCAGTGCCTATTAGCCACAGGGTACAGATGGGAACTCTCAGTCTGGAGCAGGTGATGCACTCTATTCTTGGTGCTGGAGGGGGCAGCAGTGGGAGGGCTTCTAGTGTCCTGGCCCCACTGCTGGACCTCCTGATGGCACCTGGTATATTTCGGCTGCTGTGTGACAGAGTGTTGGACTAGATGGGCCATTGGCCTGATTCAACATTGGCTTCTCTTATGTTCTTATGTTCTTAAACTGTGGCTCAAAACCAGAGAATCAGGAAAACACCACTTGGGTAAGTGGTATCAAAATACTCCATTTTAAAAAGGGTTTGATCCGGAAAGTGACGGCTGGGGACAGTGTGCAGATGTTGGGTGTGTGAACATGGATATAAAATCCGTTACTGAAGAATGCCGAAAGCAGACTAAACAGCCTGTCTGAAGTAAACAATATTCCATTTCCAACACTCAGTAACTATCTATCTATATATATGTTATTGCTCCACAGTTCCATTCCTTGTCACAAACAAATTTACAGTATGTCACTAACGACTACTAATGTGCCATTAGAGACTACTGACAAGATTCCTAGGTTTCTTTCTTGTTGTGGACTATCTTCTTTTGAGTGCATCAATATCAGTAGCACATTCACCTGGGACTAATATAATAATAAATATTTTAATATCTGAGCTGTGCTGTCATGATAGAAGCACAACCTTATAATACAATGAATGTGCAACAAATATTATTGCAACAAGAGACAGGATGGAGTTAACAATCCAGGGCACACACACAGAGTATGGACTTAATCAGTCTTTAGAATTAGCCAGTTTTATTTAAACAGATTCGGTGTGGAAGAGCTCCTTTAAGGTAAGAGGTAATTACAGAACACAAATGCTAGCAATTGTCTTGGCTTGATCTATGAATAGGGAGTGGTTCCTCTGAAATGCGATAACCTTTTTGCCCTCATTTGTGTTGATGGCCCAATTCCAACTATAGATGCACTTTGGAAATTGTTGATTGACTTGTTTACAGAATCATACAGCATACAAAAAATGAAGTTTTGCGGCTCTGAAAAGATATTCATGGTCCAGTTCGGATGAAGATTGCAAAACGACTTCGTAATCCGGAAAACTTCGTTAACTCTACTATTTCGTACCTCTTCTCACACATGTATATGGTTAATTCTTGATACAGAACATAAAGAAAAATATTGGGTGAGTTTAAACATAATTTTTTTCCCCCATCATGAGAGCCCAGCTCAGATATTTAAATGCGTATTATTATATTAGTTCCAGTTGAATGTGCTACTGATATTGACACGTGCTGAAAAAGATAGTTGGCAATGAGACAGAAACCTAGGAATCTTCTCAGTGGTCTTTAATGGCACATTAGTAATCTATAATGACATATTGCAAATTTGTTTGTGTCAAGAAACGGAACTCTGGAGCAATAACACACACACACACAAACACATATATATATTATATATATATAATTGAGTGATGGAAGTGGAATATTGTTTACTTATTACATGACTCAGTTTACCATGTCTCATTTTTTAATGCGGTCAAAAATTGGGAGCATTATTGCAGGGTTGGAACACCTTCCCTATGAAAGAAAGGTTAAAATGCTTGGGGCTCTTTAGCTTGGAGAAACGACGGCTGAGGGGTGACATGATCGAGGTTTATAAGATTATGCATGGGATTGAGCAGGTTGAGAAAGAAGTACTTTTCTCCCTTTCTCACAATACAAGAACTCGTGGGCACTCCATGAAATTGCTGAGCAATCGGGTTAGAACAGATAAAAGGAAGGACTTCTCCACCCAAAGAGTGATTAACATATGGAATTCACTGCCACAGGAGGTGGTGGCAGCTACAAGCATGGACAGTTCCAAGAGGGAATTAGATAAACGTATGGAGCAGAAGTCCATCAATGGCTATTAGCCACAGGGTATAGATGGGAACTCTCAGTCTGAGGCAGGTGATGCACTCTAGTCTTGGTGCTGGAGGGGGCAGCAGTGGGAGGGCTTCTAGTGTCCTGGCCCCACTGCTGGACCTCCTGATGGCACCTGGTGTATTTTGGCCGCTGTGTGACAGAGTGTTGGACTGGATGGGCCATTGGCCTGATTCAACATTGGCTTCTCTTATGTTCTTATGATAGAAAAGAAGTCTTTTACTTCATGGTTTTTGTATGATTGAAATATGCACATTATTATATGCATTATTGTGGAAAACTCTTAAAAGGTAGGATAAGTGTTGACAAGGAAGAAATACAATTGTATATATTTTAAACAACTGGGAGAAGGACCAGCGGTTATCCTTTTGACCCCCAGACCCCACGTGCACCACAACAATTCCAGGAGGAGGGCAAGAGTCACAACAAAATGCCAAAAAATGGGTCATGTAGCGTTGTGACAGTTTGCAGAAGGATGCAGAGGGGGGGAAAGCTGAATAGGCACAAATCGCATTACAGGAAGAACTCCGCTCTGCTTCCAGTGAAGAGGAGCTTCCCGACAGGTGGAAAAACTCTTGGGAAACTGGAATCCGCCTCTTAATAACGTCAAGGAAGTATTACTACTAAACTAGAGTCTGGCTGATAATGATGCTGGCTGGGACTCCCTGGAACACCCCAAACAAGACGGGCCCGCCCCTCTGCACGATTTCCACTGTCAAGAAACCGCGGAGGAATTCTGCAATGGAAATATTCCTTTATTGCTTACCTATTTTTTAAAAAAAATCCGCCAGTGCTCGCCTACCTCCACTCCAGCGTTAATTAGCCGATCACCATGCACTTGGGACGGGGGACCAGGAAGTGGCTGCGGCGTCACGTCGCCTTCTCCGCCGGTGCCTCGCTGGAAACGGAGACTCTGTCCATTTAACCCTTAGATTGACTCTCTCGCCGAAAGGCAAAAAGGACCTCCTCCTGGCTGCGCCCCCCGGGCCAGAGGGTGCATCTGTTTGCTGAGCAAGCCCTCCCTCCGATTTCCCTGCAAAGGGCAGCAAAGGAGAAGACGGGATTCAACCCCTTTCCCAGCTGCAACTGGTTCTGGTCTCTAAGAGTCTAAGGAAGGGATCGTGAGGTGCAGGATGGGAGGGAGGAAGGCAGCCAGGAAGCTGAGCAGGTCTCTGTACGGTCAAAGCCAGGCTGGAAGCCCTCCTGAGAATCCTCTGTGAGCTGTCCTCCTCCTCGATGCTGGACTAGATGAACCCCCCCCCGAAGTCCCTTCCCACTTGGGTTGCCAGCCTCCAGGCAGCCACTTTCTCCAGGGGAGCTAATCTCTGTCAGCTGGAGAGCAGTTGTAAAAGAGGGAGATCCCCAACTGCTCTCCAGCTGACAGAGATTAGCTCCCCTGGAGAAAGTGGCTGCTTTGAGGGGTGGACTCTAGGGCATTGTACCATGCTGAGCCCCTCCCCTCCCCGAACCCCGCCCTCTCTTGGATCCACCCCCAAAGTCTCCAGGTATTTTCCAACCCAGACCTGGCCAACCCTACTTGCGACTGTTTCCAACCCTGCTGTTGACCAAAGAATTTCCTGCCTAGGAGCTTGGTCAGGAATACATGAAGTGGAATCAGTCGACTGTAAAGGTAAAGGTTCCCTTGCTCGAAAGCCAGTCGAATCCGACTCTAGGGTTGCGGTGCCCATCTCCGTTTCAAAGCCGAAGAGCCAGCGCTGTCCGAAGACATTTCCGTGGTCATGTGGCCGGCATGACTAAACACCAAGGTGCACGGAACGCTGTTACCTTCCCACTGAAGTGGTACCTATTTATCTACTTGCAATTTCTTGCTTTCGAACTGCTAGGTTGGCAGGAGCTGGAACTAGAGACAGGAGCTCACCCCGTCATGCGGCACTCACGGGTCTTGAACTGCTGAACTACTGACCTTCCAGCCTGCAGTTCAGCGTCTTAACCACTTGAGCCACCGCAGCTCCGTCAACTGAGATCTACTTAAAAGCAAAGGATGCTTTTGAGGTATGTGTGAGAGGAGAAGGGTATGTTTATAAGGTGACATCATTCATGGCGAAATCAGACCACAGTGGGGAGCTCCAACAACCATAAATGTTATTATTCAACACTGGATTTTTGTTTCATTTTGTAAAGGACAGACCAACACGGCTGCCCATCTGCAGTCATCACCTGTTTTCCTGCCTCAAAGAGGGGGCCCTTTATCCATCCATGATTTCCCTGTCCTTAAAGAAGCAGAGCCTGTTTGTCAGTTTGTTTTTCAAGTCTGGAACACAGGGAATGGCAGTATTTCAGACATTCACAGTCTCAGGGAACTGGATGGCAGGCCCATATACCCCCTCTTGCACAGACTTGCATCCTTGGCTCAGTGGTGGAGTGTCTGCTTGGCACGCAGAAGGTCTCAGGTTCAATCCCCACCATCTCCTCCAATTCTGGGCTCATTTTAAGATAGGTGATGTGAAAGACCTCACTGTGAGACTTCAACAGACACAGGCCCAATCTGCATCTAACATTTGCTCTGTTGTTTTACCAAACCCACAATGGAACAGAAGAAGATACGGCTCAAAACCACATTCAAATACCCCGGGCCAACACTGTACTGACTGTAGAGTCACTCCTGAACGGCCATAAAAACGGCCATAAATCTATGCAGACAGTTCCATAAAACCAAGAGATCAAACAAAGCGAAAGCAGCATGCAGTCTGGACACTGCCATAAAATCCGACAATCAATCAAAGTGAAAGTGGCATGCAATGCAGAGGGGAATTTCTGTTCCAATGTGGGTTCGGTAAAACAGCAGAGCAAATGCTAAATGTAGACTGGGCCACAGATCAAGTATTCGGTTGATGGGATGGCAGCTGTCCAACAAGGCTTGTTTCAGCTATTCAAAGAGTTGCCCTGGTGAATAATGTTAAGGAAGAAAATGTTAAGGGAGTTCCCTGCTTCTCTGTTTATAGTAGGGTTCCAGTCCTCCAGGATCAGTTGGGAGTCTACTGGGACTGAAGTGGAAGCCAGGGCCCTGTTATACTGTGCAAAGCAAGCAGGTGGTCTCCGCTGAGCAGTGGCCTCTGGAGAACATAGCTCCTCAAGAGGGAGGGCCTTGGAAAAACTCATAGAAAGCGGTCCGAGGGACAGGTGCTCCCCCCACGAGCTGGGAGGCAGAGCATCTCTCACCCAAGGAGGGTACCATAGCCCCGGAAAGGCAAAATACTCCAGTAGGGTAGGGATCAGTTGTTTGAAACATATCCTGTTAAAACTTTTTTTCCTCTCTACACATCAAGTTTAATTTTTGTTATTGTTTGTAAGCCGCCCTCGGCTGGGAGGGCGGAGTAGAAATTAAATAAATAAATATAAATAACTCTGTCTTGGCTGGGTCTTCATGCCTCAAGCTCAGTTGTAAGCCTGGCAATGTCCACCAAGAGAGCCAGTGTTTGGGAAGGGGAGAGGGGGATACTCTTAGACCACCCCCACTTTGAACCACCGAGAAAAGAGCTTTGGCAGCCAAGGAAGGTCTTGACTACAGGAAGGGCTGTCATGTAGAAGATGGAGCAGATCTATTCTCTCTTGCTCCAGATTGCAAGACTAGATCTGATGGGTGGAAATTACAAGGGAGTCGTTACTGGCTAAATATCAGGAGAAGCTTCTTAACTGTAAGAGTGGTTGAGCAGTGGAACAGACTGCCTCAGGAGGTGGTGGATGCTCCTTCACTTGACGCTTTCAAGCAGAGACTGGACAACCATCTTTCAGGTATGTTGTAAGTATATAGAGCTATCTTTCGGCCCTGCTCCTGCAGAGTGCAAGGGGTTGGACTAGATGACCTGCAAGGTCCCTTCCAACTCTAACATTCTATGATTCTATGACTTCTCCTGGGTGGTTAGGAGCGGGGACTCTTATCTGGGAGAACCGGGTTTGATTCCCCACTCCTCCACTGGGTCAGTCACAAGCTCTGGCACAGCTGTTCTCTCAAGGACAGTTTCTGTCAGAAGTTCTCTCAGCCCCACCTACCTCACAGGGTGTCTGTTGTGGGGAGGGGAAGGGAAAGGAGTTTGTAAGCTGCTCTGAGACGCCTTTGGGCAGTGAAGGGCGGGGTATAAATCCAAACTCTTCTTCTTCTTCTACATAGATATTTTATTTGTAATATTAGATGATATTTGCTTCTACATTATCCTTTATTGCATGATAACGAGTTGCTTCTTTAACAAAGATTTTATTGCATGATAACTAGTTGCATCTTTAACAAAGATTAATTCAAAAGACAACTATTCCATCCAGTTCTGCTGCATAGATAAAGGACAGCAATTACACGAATCCATAAAAACCGTTTACCCAAAGAGAAGCAGGTCACAAGGAAGGAGTTTTTCCTAAGAAATTCTCAATCAATTCAGTCTCTCACAGGGCTATTTTTGGGCAGGAACGCACAGGAACGGAGTTCCGGCTGGCTCCCGAGTTGGCCACGCCCAGCAGGAACTCATTAACATAATAGGCCACACCTAACAGCAGAAACTCATTAGGATTGGCTACATGAGGGGTGTGTGGCCTAACATACAAAGGAGTTCCTGCTACAAAAAAAAGCCCTGGATTTTGACAACAAACCAGGTAAACAGAATAAGAAGCAAAAGGTGGGTGTGGCTGGATGACCACACTTCTGGTAACATGGGGGTGTGGCCTAATATGTTAATGAGCTGTGCTTTCATGCGTATGGCCTAACATGCCAATGAGTTTCTGCTGACAGGTGTGGCCTATTATGCTAATTAGTTCCTGCTGGGTTTTTTCTACAAAAAAAGCCCTGGTCTCTCATATTTAGAGGTCTTTAACATTGGTTCTTGAACATTGGTTCCTAATAACAGGTAGCTCTCCCACTTGATAAGGGCGCACATTCATGGCTCACTCATTATACTATAACTTCCAACACCATACAAAACGAAGTTTGAGTCCAGGGGCACTTTTCAGACCAACAGAGTTTTATTCAAAGTGTAAGCTTTCGAACGCAAAGCACACGTCTTCAGACCAACACAGCTACAGTTATCTATACTTGAGTATCTTCTTAAAATACATAACACCTGTTTTTTTCATCCTTGCTACATTTTATCATTACAAAGGCTATCTAAAAATAGTCATTATGAGTATCTCACACCTGTGGAATAGCTGTTGGCCATTAACCAACACAGCCCATCTTTGAACTGTAGCGTTCTTGCCATTCTCAGATGCTCTCTCTCTCTCTCCTGGGCCTCAACAAAATAATAATATCCACTGACATGGGCTAAATGGTTTCCAGTGTACAAGAGGCCATGTTATTGCATTACTCCTTTGCTTCTTACCCCACTCGAAGCCTAGACTCCCTTGCTGGCATAATTTTTGCAGTCAGGGCCATCAGCTGTTCTCCTACACTCCCAGCCATATCAGTGAACTAGAAGGGGATGTCCCATCCTTGACATCCCAGGCCCCCCTTTTCTGCAACATGGATCCAGTTCTCCCCTATACACAACTACGTCTTGGGGTGTTGTTCTGGTGGTACAAGTAGAAGGCAAATGGTGGAAGACAAACCATCAGGAAGCTTAAGGACTTCCATAATCATTTATCTTAGTTAAAACATTTATATGGTGCTTATCCACCCAGATAGGGCCCTCAAGGCAGTAAACAAGGAAGGAAAACAAGGCGTATTAATCTACCTGCCCACTCTGGCCACCTTTGGAGGCCCTGATGTGGGTGCCGCTGTCCTCCGAGGCTAGACGGGTGGCAACCTGTCAAACCTTGCTCTGCTTTGCTTTGCTCCGTTTGCCATGGACACTAGGGGGAGGGGAATTCCTTAGGAGGGGGGTGAGTGTGGAGTGCGTGACTGCACTATCGTAGGAGCATAACACTTAAGAACCTTTCTCTGGTTCACAGAGGAATGTCCTTGAATCTTTCGGTGCCAGCTAACTTGGTAGATAATGGACTCTCATACTGCCCATGTGAAAAGGGGGGTTAGAGACACGAGCTAGGCAGGGCGAATGTGACGTATGCATGGGGCTTAGGTGGGGTTACACTTGAATTACCTATATCTTCGCATGTACCCGCCAAAATCTTTAGAACTGACACAGTACTGTTAAGGCTTAGAACTTGTTTATATCTCAATAAAGCCTTTCACTGCCAAAGAAGAAGAGATTGGATTTATACTCTTGCCCTACACTACCTGAAGGAGTCTTAAAGGGCTTCTAGTGTCCCGGCCCCACTGGTGGACCTCCTGATGGCACCTGGTATTTTTGGCCACTGTGTGACAGAGTGTTGGACTGGATGGGCCGTTGGGCCTCATCCAACATTGGCTTCTCTTAGGTTCTTATATAATCACATAATCCCTTTCAGATGGTTTGACTTCAGAGTGTGCCTGATTCAGGGTAAGGCAGCACCCTTCTCTGGGCAAACTCCTGGTTCAGACCCTATGAAAAAAAGACTCTTGAAGCCATCCATGCTTGTAGCTGCCGCCACCTCCCGTGGAAGTGAATTCCACGTGTCAATCACTCTTTGGGTGGAGAAGTCCTTCCTTTTATCTGTTCTAACCCGACTGCTCAGCAATTTCACTGAGTGCCCACGAGTTCTTGTATTGTGAGCAAGGGAGAAAAGCACCTCTTTCTCGACCTGCTCTATCCCGTGCATGATCTTATAAACCTCGATCATGTCGCCCCTCATAAACAGGAGCAGAGCAAGATGCTATCAGTCCACATTGGGGAGAAAGGTAACGCAAACAAGGAGGATGGAAAATACCCCCTCCTTTAGAGAACAGCCTCCAGGAACTGGCAGAGCCAGGGTGGTGTAGTGCTTAGAGTGTCTGACTAGGCTCTAGGAGGTCCGGGTTCAGCTCCCACCTCTGCCAAGGAAATCTGCAGGTTGACCTTGGGCCAGTCGCCCATTCTTGGCCTAACCTCCCTCTCAGCATGGTTCTCGTTAGGATAAAATGGAAGAGAGGGGAACAGCTTCACAGTCTGGCATCAAGGAGGATCACTCCTTGCCATTGGTTCATCCCAGTATAACTGCTGCTGTTTCGGCAGGAGGCAGAACTGCTCTTTCAGTAGTCAAGCTGTCATTAAATACGGTCAATGGAGCAAGGGGAGCACAGAAGCTAGCCCTAAACGACATAACCTATTAATTCTAAAGGTCTGTGAGACCCTGTCCTTAAGATGCATTCACAGTGCAGGACAAATAACTCACATTTTATAATGCGAATTAAACAAGTTTTAACCAGTTCAGTAGCAGCATAATATGGACCTGATTTAGTATAGAAACTCCAGATTATGATGCCTGATATGGTAGATATTGATGTTGAAGATCCTGAAACACTGGAAATATTTGCACAGTTCCTCTCCTGTGTGTTTTCTTTGATAAGAAACATGGCCTAGTATTTTATATGGTTGCTCTCCAGGGTGAATTCTTGTGTGTACCTTAAGATTCGCCTTTCGAGTAAAGCTCTTTTTTCAGCCCAGGAAATTTTACAGTTTCTCCCCAGTGTGGATACATTGGTGGGTAATAAAATCTGAAGTCTGAGCAAAGTTCTTTCCACACTCCAAGCATTTATATGGTTTCTCCCCTGTGTGGACACGTTGATGTTTCATAAGCAGTGAGCTCCAAGCAAAGCTCTTTTCACAATCCAAGCATTTATATGGCTTCTTCCCAGTGTGTATATGTTGATGAGCCATAAGGGATGAACTCCGAGCAAAGCTCTTTTCACAACCCAAGCATTTATATGGTTTTTCCCCAGTGTGGATAAGTTGATGAGCTGTAAGGGATGAACTCTGAGCAAAGCTCTTTGCACAATCCGAGCATTTATATGGTTTTTCCCCTGTGTGAATACGTTGATGGGATATAAGATGTGAACTCTGAGCAAAGCACTTTCCACAATCTAAACATTTATATGGTTTCTCCCCTGTGTGGATACGTTGATGGGATTTAAGATCTGAACTCGAAGCAAAGCTCTTTATACACTCCAAGCATTCATATGGTTTCTCCCCTGTGTGAATACGTTGATGGGATTTAAGATCTGAACTCGAAGCAAAGCTCTTTACACACTCCAAGCATTCATATGGTTTCTCCCCAGTATGGATACGTTGATGTTTAGTAAGCAGTGAACTCCAAGCAAAGCTCTTTTCACAATCCAGACATTTATAGGGTTTCTCCCCTGTGTGGATTCTTTGATGAGCAATTAGGCTGTCACTCCGAGAAAAGCTCTTTCCACACTGCAGGCATTTATATGGTTTCTCCCCAGTGTGGATACGTTGATGGATATTAAAATGTGAACTCTGAGCAAACCGCTTTCCACACTGCAGGCATTCATATGGTTTCTCCCCTGTGTGGATACGGTGATGTTTAGTAAGAACTGACCTTGATGCAAAGCTCTTTCCACACTCCAAGCATTCATATGGTTTCTCCCTAGTGTGGATTTGGTGATGGACAGTAAGATGTGAACTCTGAGGAAAACTCTTTCCACACTGCAGGCATTTATATGGTTTCTCCCCTGTGTGGATACGTTGATAAGCAGATAGGGTATCACTCCGAGAAAAGCCGTTTCTGCACTCCAGACATTTATATGATTTCTCTGTGTGGATTTGCTGATGAGCAGCAAGGATGCAGTTCTGAGCACAGCTCCTTCCACACTCTAACCATTTAATAGGTTTCTCTCCTGCGTTAATTATTTGGTGTCTATCAAACACCTGGGATTCAGCAGCCCGAGGAAAGGATTCACTCCCCCTCTTCCATTTTGATCCACTGATTCTTTTCTGCTGTTTTTTCTTAACTATGTGGTTTTGTGGGTCTCCCTTGGACTTGTTTTTGGGTCCATCGGCCTCTAGAATAAAGAGAGAAGACAGGTAAGACCTTCAGACAAAAGCAGAATGAAGTAAAGAAGGCTATGAACTGGTCTTGATTAATGATAGGGCAGAAATCACTTGACGGGGAAACAAATCCTGCCCTCTGTTAATCAGCTCTTGATTTTTGTTCTTGGAGGGTAGTTCCATTGTAGAAAAGGTAGACCAGTGGAACCTCCTTGTTTAGAGGCAGTATCTCTCTGAAGTGGAATGCCCTGGATCTGCACCTCTTCTTGTGAACCTCCCATGGACTCTAGGTGGCCACTGTAGGATACAGGAGGTTGGAGTCTTCCTCTATTCAATTACAGAACTGAACTGTGTTTACTGGAAAGTGAGTTTATTTATTTTTTAATTAAATTTATGAATCGCCCAACCCCGTGAATGGGCTCTGGGCGATTTACAACATTATCAGGTAAAACAGGTAAAATATAATCAGCATATTAAAATTACCCCAATATATTAATTAAACAACCAATTCAGATGGCAATCAACCCCTTTTGCTGGCTGCAGTGCAAAGGTGTTCTATTCCGGTCACTGAAGTTATTAGGGAGTTTCTATCAGGTGCAAAAGACTCAGATCACGTTTTCTTGTGCCAGATCTTTTGCAGCAGCAAGGAAGCAACTAATGGGTGCAGTTGAATTCTAATAACTAAATGCGGTCATTTGTAATACTTGTTTTATTTTTAAATTTAAACTTTTACAATTGTATACTGTGTAATTATTGAGCAAACTCCAGAGGACGGTGGAAGACAGGGGGGCCGGGTGTGATGCGGTCCATGCGGTTGCAAAGAGTCGGACTCGACTGTGTGACTGAACAACAACAACAAAAAACTCCTATATATTTATATGATCTTGAAGTAATATCTTAACTGGTTTCATGCTGTTCTTGAACCGTATTAAGAATAAACTAAACTGAACTGAAACTGAGGACTGTTTGGGGAGATGTCTCAGGCAACACAGCGGCTGTTTCACGGTCTTCTTGTCCCCATGGCTTTTTAATTGATCATTTATTTATTTATTTTATTGGTTAAACTTCTATCCCGCCCTCCCGCCGAAGTGGCTCAGGGCGGCTTACAAACAGTTATAAAACCAGCATCAATACATACATAAATTACAAATCAGTGCGATTCCAGTTAGTACAATTAAAACCATTTAAAAGTGGCAGGGACATATAATAAAGTGCAGGTGCAGTGTGGCCAATAGAATCATTCCTCCTGAAACGCCCGGCGAAAAAGCTCCGTTTTCACAGCCCCGTGGAATTGCTGGCGGTCCCACAGTGCTCTGACCTCCCTGGGGAGCTCATTCCAGAGCATCGGCACTGCCAGGGAAAACGCCCTGGTCCTAGTTGCCAGGGAGGGCCAGGCGGTTTTGTGTTCCAGATCGCAGTGCTCTCTGGGGAACATGCGGGGAAAGGCAGTCCCTCAGGTAGGCAGGCCCCTGACCATAAAGGGCTTTAAAGGAATTTTGGGTTATTTAGGGTTTCCTGGTATAGTTTTGATTTTTGAACCAACTTGAACACTTATATGAAGAGGCAGGATATGAATAAAACAATGCTTAAAGTCGAGAACTACTGAAACATTTCCCCCCAACATATGTACAATCAAGCTGGTATGTTGTTCCCTTTTTTAATCTTCTCTTTCACACCGGAGAAAGATTTCCTGGCCATTCTCAGTCTGTTGCCTCTTGAGAAATCCCCCCCAGTTCTCCTGCTGGTGAAACTGAGCCACAGAGGAGTCCCGCCCACATGCACCAGAGACAGGTTCCCTCCACACAAGTAAGCAGATACCTCCTGATCTTTTTCTTTCCTCTGGGTCCCAGAGAAATGGATCTCCTGCTTCTTCCACTGTGGATATGGAATCAGGTTTCGGAACCGGAAGTCCTCCTTTGGGGGAAGAGAAACAGACCGGTGACTCCTAGATGTTCCAGCTCTAAGAAATATTCAGACTTTTAAACGAGGCTGTCTAAACCTCAGCCACGCATAATGGCAAAAAGGAGAAATTATTATTTAAAACTCCTGAAAGATGCATGCAGTGGGAGGGGAGGGGGGGCTACTGCTGAGATCCAGCACGGTCCCTTTGCTGATAGCCTAAAGTGGAGAGGAAGGGAGCAGGGAAGTTTAGCAAAAGGAAGGGAAGGCCATGCCTACATGAGGCCAATGGTATACGGCACTGGTTCCCAAAGTAGGCATTACTACCCCTTTGGGGCGCTGGAACAATCCAGGTGGGCTGGAACGATCCAGGTGTAAATCTACAAACTGCATCTTTTTGTCCACTTCTTGAAGGTAGATGTCCAGGAGCGCGCTGAGTAAAAAATTTTCTGAAAAGGGGGCAGTAGGCCAAATAAGTCTGAGAACCTCTGGTATATGGTATCTTCACCCCCTCCCAAGGCAAGTGGGACCAACATCCCAGTATGACCCCCACCTAGGGCGGCTGTGACGAAGGGCCACTGTCTAAGGGCTCCACTACCTTTGAAGAGACCCTTCCAGGATGGAAAAAGGTGGCGATGGATACCCAAAAACTCACAGTAACAATGAGGAATTTCTATAGATCTCATTTCTGTATATAGGACAATTTTTTATGCCACTCAACCCGTAAAGAACTCAGAACTGCACGCATTCTCTCCCCTCTCCCTCCAGCCTAGAATAGGAAGGCAGGACCTGCGCCTCTGATTCCAAGAGCAGCATAGCAGGCAGAAATTCATCAGGCAAAGCTTTTCATGACATATATCAAAACTTCAGTTTGAATATCTGATTTTGTCTTACTAGGGCTGCAGTCACACAGAAGGGAGAAAATGCGGGCAGGAAGTGAAGCTGTTTGCCCCGCCTGCAATGACGCCCATTTGCGTGGTCATACTTCCCGCTGCGCGCCCACAGTTCCCAATAATAGTAAGTTTTCAGCAGTAGCTTTTTATCATGCTACTGCGGCGCGAAACGACGCCCTGCTGACGACTCCGGGACACCAGACAGATGTGTCTGTCTGATTGCGTCCCTTTAATCTGCGGGGGAATCGCGTGTCTGCTGTGGCTTCCGGTAAGTATGATCGCACCCTAGGAATCTGTGTTGTTAAACTGAAATATCCTATCTTCTGAGGTGCTAAGTGACATCCCAGAAACTGTTATAGAGGCCAATCCTCCTCCTGGCCCTGCTTTCAGTGGCTTTTCACCTGCACTATAGCAGTAAGAACATAAGTACATAAGAGAAGCCAATGTTGAATCAGGCCAATGGCCCATCTAGTCCAACACTCTGTCACACAGCGGCCAAAATATACCAGGTGCCATCAGGAGGTCCAGCAGTGGGGTCAGGGCACCAGAAGCCCTCCCACTGCTGCCCCCTCCAGCAACAAGAATAGAGTGCATCACCTGCCCCAGACTGAGAGTTCCCATCTATACCCTGTGGCTAATAGCCACTGGTGGACTTCTGCTCCATATGTTTATCTAATTTCCTCTTGAAACTGACCATGCTTGCAGCTGCCACGACCTCCTGTGGCAGTGAATTCCATATGTTAATCACTCTTTGGGTGAAGAAGTATTTCCTTTTATCTGTTCTAACCTGACTGCTCAGCAATTTCATAGAGTGCCCACGAGTTCTTGTATTGTGAGAAAGGGAGAAAAGTACTTCTTTCTCAACCTGCTCAATCCCATTCATAATCTTATAAACCTCGATCATGTCACCTCTCAGCCGTCGTTTCTCCAAGCTAAAGAGCCCCAAGCATTTTAACCTTTCTTCATAGGGAAGGTGTTCCAACCCTTTTATCATTCTAGTTGCCCTTTTCTGCACTTTTTCCAATGCTATAATATCCTTTTTGAGATGTGGTGACCAGAACTGTACACAGTATTCCAAATGAGGTCGCACCAATGATTTATACAGGGGCATGATGATACTGGCTGATTTGTTATCAATTCCCTTCCTAATAATCCCCAGCATAGCGTTGGCCTTCTTTATTGCAGCTACACATTGTGTAGACATTTTCAGCGAGTTATCCACTACGACTCCAAGATCTCTCTCTTGGTCCGTCTCTGCCAGATCAGACCCCATCAACGTGTATTTATATTTAGGATTTTTGGCTCCAATGTGCATCACTTTGCACTTGGCCACACTGAACCCCATTTGCCACGTTGACGCCCACTCACCCATCCTCAACAGATCCCTTTGGAGTGCCTCACAATCCTCCCTGGTTTTCACCACCCTGAACAACTTTGTGTCATCTGCAAATTTAGCCACATCACTGCTTACTCCCAATTCCAAATCGTTAATAAACAAGTTAAAAAGCATCGGACCGAGTACTGATCCCTGTGGTACCCCACTGCTTACCACCCTCCACTGAGAAAGTTTCCCATTTATACTCACTCTCTGTTTCCTATTTATAAGCCAGTTTTTGATCCACAAGAGGACTTGTCCTTTTATCCCATGACTATTGAGCTTACTTAGGAGCCTTTGATGAGGAACTGTATCAAAAGCTTTCCGGAAGTCAAGGTAAATAATATCTATTGGGTCCCCCTTGTCCACATGTTTGTTCACTCCCTCAAAAAACACTAACAGGTTAGTGAGACAAGATCTTCCCTTACAGAACCCATGCTGAGTCTGCCTCAATAGTCTGCGTACCCGTAGTATCAACTTGATTATGTATGTTATATTATTATATACTTACTGTGTGTAACTTGGGCATATGATAAATCAATCAATCAGCTGCACTCAAGATTCTGTTGCTCCTGAAGAACAATGAGCCCCCTCAGTCCTCAGTAGGCAATTGGAGAAGGACTTTCCATTCTTGCCATGTTCCTTTTAGTTTACAACCCCATGTTTTAGCTTATGCACTAATGCTTGCTGACCAGCTATGCAGAACTCCCTCCTTTGCCTGCATGGGAAACCCACGCCACTCCCCCACTGAGATTCTCCATTGCAAGGCTCCTACCAGGGTTTTCAGTGGTGGCAGTAGTAACTCGAGAAGTCACAGGTGACATCTGGCAATGCTGTAGGACTGTCAAGGCAAGAGACGGACAGAGGTGGTTGGTCACTGTTTGCCCCTGCATAGCAACCCTGGTGGTCTCCTATCCAGGACCAACCCTGCTTAACTTCTGAGCGCTAAAGAGACTAGCCGGGGCCATTCAAGTCAGATATGGAGTCCTTCTTGGAAGGCATCACTTCTGCTTCCAGCAACTGTCAATCAAGAGAAAGGAGAGCCTCACCCAGAGAGGCCACGTTCTGACAGTTCTCCTCCATGACTTCCTGGTGAAGCCTCCTTTGGTCCGGGTCCAGCAGGGCCCACTCCTCCTGAGTGAAATGGACAGATACCTCCTCCAAGGTCACCAGACCCTGAAAAAAAGAAACAAACAAGCTCCTCTATCTGTACATATAATGTAAGAAATCTTCCCCTTCTAAGGGGAATCCAAAAGGTGTACAATAAGATGCTGACATTCAGGACTGAAACTTCCATTTTCATTTTCCGTCCAGTGAGCAGCACAGAGAATAGCCAAGGGAAAGAGGCAGAAGAAGATTCTCCCCAGCCAAGGGGCACAATCCAGAGTTCCACACTCACCTGATGCGGCTGCACGGAAGCTGCTCTCTCTCTGCCCCAAAGAGATGGCAAAGAATGCTTTGCACCACCTGGAAGGATAAGAAAGTAAATTGAAGGTATTCTGGACTTTCCAAGTACTTCGTATTATAATTCAGGGATGGGGGAATAAGAAGAAGAAGAGGAGGAGGAGATTGGATTTATACCCCGCCCTTCACTACCCAAGGGAGTCTCAGAGAGGCTTACAAACTCCTTTCCCTTCCCCTCTCCACCACAGACACCCTGGGAGGGAGGTGGGGCTGAGAGAGCTCTTGACAGAAACGGCTTTTTCAAGAACAGCTCTTATCAGAACTATGGCTTGCCAAGGTCATCCAGCAGCTGCAAGTGGAGGAGTGGGGAATCAAACCCGGTTCTCCCAGATCAGAGTCCGCGCACTTAACCACTGCACCAAACTGATCCTCCCTGTCTTGGCTCATAACCGAAACTATCCTTGCGTCCTTATTCTGGATAATTTTTTGCTTCCACACTTTTGACCAATCCAAACATGACACAGTTATCATATACGAAACTGTGGTCTGTTTGTCCAGCGGTACAGAGTTCACAGAGTAAAGAAGGAAGAACTCTGAAATGCAAGGAACAGGACATTGTAAGCTCACTGATAGAATCGCAGCTCCCATATCCCAGAATCTCTTTAGAGCTAGGCAACCTGGTGAGAGACGCATCGTCTTTATTAGAGCTGCCTGCCTTCTGGATTTTTCCCCTGTTCTAGAATCCCAGCCAACCTGCCTTGTTCCATCTTACTAGGAACCTTTGTTGCTAAGTTCAAATACTGTTATCTGATGAAACGGCCTTATCCTGAATCACACCATCAGTCCGTCCAAGTCAGTGTTGTCTACTCCGGCTGACAGTGGCTTTCCAGGATTTCAGGTTGAACTCTCTTCGCATCACTTAGTACCAGTGTTCCCTCTAAGATGAGTTAGTGTAAGCCTGGCTCACAGTTTTTTAGCCTCCGGGTCACACGGTCTTTGCCTTAGCTCAGGAAGGAGGGCTCCAGAGCAGACTAATGTAAGCAGTAGCTTAAATCGCTCCCTCACAACTTTAATGCCCGTCGCTCATAAAGTAAATTTTTGCTCACAAGACTCAACAGCTTAGAGGGAGCACTGCTTACTACCTGGTACTCTCAACTGGAGATGCCGGGGACTGAACCTGGAACCTTCTGCATGCAAAGCAGAGGCTCTTCCCCTGAGCCACAGCCCCTCCAATATAACAGCTAATATGGTTATCCTATTTTACAAACTGTTGGTTATCTGACATTATCATCTCGTCTGCTTAAACACGGTCTGAAGGTTCTTTCTTATCATACATATATTCCCCCTTGAGTCCCAGTCAGAAATAGAGATATTGTTACTATTACTAATAATATATAATAATAGCTACTGAGAATAATAATCACGGAATATCGTATTCAAAGGGAATTATGGGGCCAGTGAGGTCACAGTGGCAAACATGGGTATCTACAAAATGATCCAAGACCATTTTTGGCAGCATTTTTACTACCTTGGCACTTAATACCCAGCCAGAGAGAACACAGTTTTGAATGGACCCAACTGCCAACTTCCACCAACATTCTTTTGAGGTCAGTCAAATCTGGACACTCCCTGCCCTGTTGAAAAGGGGGGTAGCCTTTTCTTGACCTACAAGTATAGGAAACTACTGTGGTATAAGAGGTCCAAATAGCTGATGACTTTGTAACACTTTTTATTGGCTCAATGCACTATTTCCCCAATTTCTGACATTAAGCATCACCATTTGACTTCGGGAGGCAGCTTTGTCTTCAAGTCACTTACTTTATCGTCCAATTATCTTGCAGCGATTATAAACCGATTCGAGGTTTTTACGTTCCCCAAACTGAATTTCTGAATTGAGAAGCTGGAGCTGAGCATCTTTCATGGAGCCTCAAGGCAGCCCACCAACGGTCAAGAGGTCGTTTAGTGGGAATGACACCCTTTTCAGACTTACCTGGGAAAGTTGCTCCACGATACCGCTCCTGCACAATCTTCTTCTGAGCCTGAAAAGAAGCGGGGATCCCGGATAGGAGACACTGATGAGAAAAGGAAGAGGAAAACGACTGGAAGGTGGAGTTAAAAAAGCTGGGGGAATCTGTGTGGATTTCGAAAATATACTTGTTCACATTCTGTGCCCCCTCAACCCAACCTAGAGGAATCCCTCTCACCTGCAGGTAATGGTTCTTGACCTCCGCCTGGCTGAGGAGGAAGCCTTCTGCCAGGGCCACCGCCTGGGAACTGGTCTCCGGACCGCACTCCCTCACCCAGCTCTCCATCTCCAGGGGCAGGACCGCCAGGAACTGCTCCAGGATCACCAGGTCCAGCATCTCCTTCTTGCTGTGCTTCTCCGGCTGCAGCCACTGGCGGCAAAGACGGTGGAGTCGGCTGCAGACCTCCCGGGGCCCCTCCGCCTCCCGGTAGCCGGACTGCCTGAACAGCTGGCACTGCACATCTGGAGGGAAGATGTCATCTCCCAGGCTCTTCTGCCCGGTTCCTTCCCAGAGCTCCCTTCTGCTCCCAGCCTTGATAGCATCAAGGCCTTTTCTTGATTCAGCTGAGTCCGGCTCTCCCCTCATCCTCCCTTCCTCTCCAAACAGCTTTCACCTCGACCACTGGATGGCCTTCCTCCTCTGTCAGATTCTTCTGTAAAGGCATGTGCCAAATCCGTGACCTCCTGCAAAACCGACACTAATTTTTGGACTGAAATTCTATGTGTGCGTGTGAATGTGCGCATATATATGAAGAAGTGAGCACTGAGTCATGAATGCTGACAAGGGTGTTAGTCTTCTGGATTTCTGTTTTATTTTGCGACAATAGACAAGTTCTGAAATGAGTGAACAAATAGCAGGAGGGAGCAAGCAGTGTAATCAGATTAGATCTGGGGGACCCAGGTTCGAATCCTCACACTGCGATTGACGTTTGCTGGGTGACCTGCTGCCAGTCACACACCCTCAGGCTGACATACCTTGCAGGGTTCTTGTGAGGATAAACTGCAGAAGGGCAGAATGTGGCAAACCACCATGGGCTCCACCTGGGAGAAAATTGGGGTATAAATGATATTAAAAACAGAAATTGAGATGAAGAGCGGGTTCCAGAGAGCACCAGCTGCTCACAGAGCATAAAGCAGTATCGACTCCTTGGGTTCAGGGGTCATTTCCTGCGGGAGCGCACAGGAGAGGCGCTTCGGCAGTAAAGAGCCCAGGGGGCGGGCACATGCAACAAGCCCCACCCCCTGTTCCCAGCAGCCCTCAGTCAGAGCAAGAAGCAGCCAGGTAAGTTGCAGAGCTCCCCCCGGCCCCCCGGTCCAAAACACTCCAATGGCACCTTTAAGAGGTACAAGCTCTCCCTCTTCTGCGAGGACAGATCTGCACGTTCCCCCCCCAATAGCTAGCAATCCAAAACAGTCCAGTGGAGCCTGAGTGGTGGGCGTTGCCTTCTGACACTTCCAGTGGTGTCAGGGGGTGTGGCATATGCAAATAAGTTATGCTAATGAGGTATGCTAATGAGCTCCTGCACCTCTTTTTCTACGAAATGACCCCTGCTTGGGTTCCCATTTTTCTTGTGACCTTCTCTTTCCAGAAAGCAAGCAGAAAAGCTTGTTAAAAAGGTCATCCACGGCTTCATAAAACTATTCCTAAACTATAAATAAAAGATCCCTGCCGCATTCTCCAACCCGAGACCACAGTGTGGGAGAAGGGGGCCAATTTGTGATTAGGAAGCTGGAAACAGGGAATGAGAAGAAGAAGAGACTGGATTTATACCCCCGCCCTTCTCTACCCAAAGAAGTCTCAGAGAGGCTTACAAATTCTTTTCCCTTCCCCTCCCCACAACAGACACCCTGTGAGGTAGGTGGGGCTGAGAGAGGGCGCTGACAGAAACTGCTCCTTTTCAAGGCCACTAAGAGTCCAAGAGGGACTGCAGAAGATCCAGACAGCAGCTGGGCTTGTTCATGGAAACCAGCGGAGCTGTGGAGGAGCTGGAGAAGAGGAAGGAAAGAAGACCTAATTGTGAACTTTGAAGGGCCCCAACCCCCTGACAGGTTTCATACCTTTTCACGAGCTTTGCAGACTAGAAATCTAAATATGCTAACAAGTTGGGAGAGCAGTGCATGTTGGGAAAAAATGAGGATTCCGAAGGGCGTCTTTTAATTAAGGAGTTCATTGTCATAGGGTCTAGAAACAGTTCTTCGTTTTAAACTGCTCAAGGGTCTATGTTTTTATGATCTGCCTGAGATTTTTATGCTGGATTTAAATTTTTAAGTATTAGTACTTTTTGGTTTTTTTAAATTAAGTTTTGCTTTTTAAGACACCCTCAGACAGGATCCCTGTAAAGGCAGCATACAAATCCTCTAAATGAATACATCACTATTTTTGTCCTAAAAGGTAAAGGTTCCCTTGCTCAAAAGCCAGTTGAATCCGACTCTAGGGTTGCAGTGCTCATCTCCGTTTCAAAGCCAAAGAGCCAGCGCTGTCCGAAGATGTTTCCGTGGTCATGTGACCGGCATGACTAAACACCAAGGCACACGGAACACTGTTACCTTCCCACTGAAGTGGTACCTATTTATCTACTTGCAATTTCTTGCTTTTGAACTGCTAGGTTGGCAGGAGCTGGAACTAGAGACGGGAGCTCACTCCGTCATGCGGCACTCTCGGGTCTCGAACTGCTGAACTACTGACCTTCCACAGCCTGCAGTTCAGTGTCTTAACCACTTGAGCCACCGCAGCTTGTCCTACAGGAAAGCAAAACAAGGCACACATCTTTCAGAGTGGTGTGGCTGATTTGAGAACCTGAGTCCAGGGGTTTCTGACTCCTTAATAAGGGATGAGATTGTCCCTAGTATCTGTCACCGCAAGAGGAGCAGGAGATTGCTTGAAAGAAAAGAACTTGGCTTTAGCCAAGGCCACTGAATTCTGCAAAGTCGTAGAAGTCCCCCAGAAAAGAAGATCTGCTGACAGGGATAAACAGATGGAACTGCCTCTTCAGTAAGCTATACCAGAGTGGAGAAGGGGACCCTCCGAATATCCAAGTTCACTCTTCAGGAACAGCAAGGAGAGATGCTGTGGCTTAATTCCTTTAAGCGGTGGAAAGCTAGTCTCAGTGAGGCTGATAAAAGGGAACACAGGCTGTGGCAAATAAAATGCAAGTCTGTGATCAGGCAAGCAAAAAGGGAATATGAGGAGCATATAGCAAAAAACATAAAGACCAACAATAAAACTTTCTTCAATTACATTAGAAGCAGGAAACCAGCCATGGAGGCAGTGGGGCCCCTGGATGACCGAGGGGTAAAAGGAGTACTGAAGGATGATAAGGAAATGGCTGAGAAGCTGAATGCATTTTTTGCCTCTGTCTTCACTGTGGAGGATGAGAAGTGCTTGCCCACTCCAGAAACGCTGATTTTGGGAGGGTTGTTGAAAGACCTGAGTCAGATTGAGGTGACGAGAGAGGAAGTCCTACGACTGATGGACAACTTAAAAGCTGATAAATCACCAGGCCCGGATGGCATACATCTAAGAGTTCTGAAAGAACTCAAATGTGAACTTGTGGATCTCCTGACAAGAATATGTAATCTTTCATTAAAATCTGCCTCCATTCCTGAGGACTGGAGGATAGCTAATGTCACTCCCATCTTTTAAAAGGGTTCCAGAGGAGATCCAGGAAATTACAGGATAGTCAGTCTGATGTCCATACCAGGTAAGTTGGTAGAAACTGTTATTAAGGAAAGAATTAGTAGGCACATTGATGAACAAAAACTACTGAGGCAGCATGGGTTCTGTAAGGGAAGTTCTTGTCTCACTAACCTGTTAGTGTTCTTTGAAGGGGGAACAAACATGTGGACAAGGGGGACCCAATCAATGTTGTTTACCTTGACTTCCAAAAAGCTTTTGATAAAGTTCCTCATCAAAGGCTCCTAAGTAAGCTCAGTAGCCACGGGATAAAAGGACCTCTGGTGGATCAAAAACTGGCTAATTAATAGGAAACGGAGAGTGAGTCAGTGAAGGGTGGTAAGCAGTGTGGTGCCACAGGGATCAGTACTCAGTCTGATGCTTTTTAACTTGTTTATTAATAATTTTGAGTTGGGAGTAAGCAATAAAGTGGCTAAATTTGCAAATGACGCAAAATTGTTCAGGGTGGTGAGAACCAGGGAGGATTGTGAGGCACTCCAAAGGGATCTGTTGAGGATGGGTGAGTGGGCGTCAACGTGGCAAATGGGGTTCAATGTGGCCAAGTGCAAAGTGATGCACATTGGAGCCAAAAATCCTAACTATAAATACATGTTGATGGGGTCCAAACTGGCAGAGACTGACCAAGAGAGAGATCTTGGAGTCGTAGTAGATAACTCACTGAAAATGTCAAGACAGTGTGCGACTGAAATAAAAAAGGCCAATGCTATCCTGGGGGTTATTAGGAAGGGAACTGAAAACAAATCAGCCAGTATCATAATGCCCCTGTATAAATCTGTGTACAGTTCTGGTCACCACACCTCAAAAAGGATATAGCATTGGAAAAAGTGCAGAAAAGGGCAACTAGACTGATAAAAGGGTTGGAACACTTTCCCTATGAAGAAAGTTTAAAATGCATGGGGCTCTTTAGCTTGGAGAAACGACAGCTGAGGGGTGACATGATCGAGGTTTATAAGATTATGCATGGGATAGAGCAGGTAGAGAAAGAAGTACTTCTCTCCCTTTCTCACAATACAAGAACTCGTGGGCACTGCATGAAATTGCTGAGCAGTCGGGTTAGAACGGATAAAAGGAAGGACTCCTTCATCCAAAGAGTGATTAACACATGGAATTCATTGCCACAGGAGGTGGTGACGGCTACAAGCATGGATGGCTTCAAGAGGGAATTGGACAAACATATGTAGCAGAGGTCCATCAGTGGCTATTGCCACAAGGAACTCTCAGACTGTGGCAAGTGAGGCACTGTATTCTTGGTGTTTGGGGGGGCACAGTGGGAGGGCTTCTAGTGTCCTGGCCCCAATGATGACACCTAGTATTTTTGGCCACTGTGTGACACAGAGTGTTGGGCCAGATGGGCCATTGGCCTGATCCAACATTGGCTTCCCTTATGTTCTTATGTGATGTGAAAGACCTCAGCCTGAGACCCTGGAGAGAGAGACCCTGAATAGACAATCCTGACACTGATGGACGAAGGCTCTGATTCAGTATAAGGCAGCTTCATGTGTTCAAGAAAAAACATGCGAGCCTTCGGGGACAACACCTGCAGCACAGCAATGCCACGTTGATGGGGGAAAACGACAACAAAATGCAGAGATAAAAAAGCAGAACGTGCATCTATTACAGGGAAAGCTCAACTCTGCTCCCAGTGAAGGGGACCTTCCAGAGAGGAAGTGGGAAAACTCTTTGGAAAGCAGAGTCCCCCTGGTTCCAAACGTTCAGGAAGGATTGCTAAACTATGGAGTCTGGGGGGCAAAGGCTGCAGGGATCTTCCAAAACCTCCAAAGCAGTTTTCCCCTCTGGACTCTTCGTCAAAGCAGAAAATTGTTCTGCATAGGAAATATTCTTTTATGGCTTACCTGTTTCCCCCCCCCCAAACTCCGCCGGGGCCGCCCTGCCTCTCCTTCCCCCGATGGCATCGGCACATCCCCTGGCACTTGGGGACAGTGGGTGAGAAAGGGGCTGGGGCAAGTCACGTGGCTTTCTCAGTCGGTACCGCTCTAGGAATGGCGAGTCTGTCCAATTAACCCTTCGACTGACTCTTCAGAAGGCAAAAAAGTGGCTCTTGGCATCGTACTCCCAGAGGCGGCACCTGTTTGCCCGGCAAGCCTCACTCCGAAGGAGGGATCCTGAGGTTCAGAATGGAGTCACCGAATGCGGAGCATTCCCGGCCTATTTCTCGGAGGGGGGAATTGCCACCCTGTGATCCCTAAAAATCTCGCGGAGGCTGCAGAGAAGCTTCTGGCCGGGCTCACTGGCTCGAGCCAGCTGGACTATCTCCCCTGCATCGGCTGTGCTGCTCCCTCGACTTTGTTCTGGGTGGTGGGGCTTGATTTTGGGTGGCAGGAATAAATAGCCTCTTTGGTAAACTATACCAGAGCGGGAAGGTATTTTTATGTGCACGTGTGCGCGCGTGCATGTGGATGTGCACTTGGAAGTCCTGGCAGCCTCTGGTGACTGACCCCTACGGGGAGGGGGGGCATGGAAGATATTCAGAGAGGTGTCTGAAAAAAGCCTGCCCCCGCCTCCTGGCTCTGGTATTCCAAGGAGGTCTCCCATCCAAGTACTTGCCAGAGTCAGCTATCCAGGTCAGGGTCTACCACATCCCTTTTTTGAAAGGTCTCTTTCTGGCTTTCGGCTTCTGCACTCAAAGTCCTACGCCAGGCTAAAGGCCATGCCACCCCCACCCCCAATCCGGTCTTCTTTGAGAATTCTGTGATGGTTTATGCTGTTTATAATCCGGAGATCCAGGCAGCAAACAGAGAACTCCCAGCCCTGGACAAATCCAGCTAACTCTGGATTGAGGGCGCTATGCCAGTCGCAATATTCAAGCAGCTCCACCCAAATTATATATTTATTTATTCAATGTATACCCCGCCCTCCCCGTGAGCGGGCTGCCGGGGGTGTGTCCTAATATGCTAATGAGTTTCTGTTGTTGGGTGTGGCCTATTCTGCTAATAAGTTACCTGCCGGGCTTTTTCTTTAAAAAAAAAAGCCCTGGGGGTACCTATTTATCTGCTTGCAATTTCTTGCTTTTGAACTGCTAGGTTGGCAGGAGCTGGGGCCAGAGAGCTCACCCGGCACTAGGGTCTCAAACTTCTGGTCTGCAGCTCAGTGTCTTAACCTCTGGGTAAGCTTTACATTTTTCCAAACCTTTTTAAAAACTAGATAAGAGTTATTTTGGTGCAGCAAGTCCATTATATTTTTCTTATACATTTATATTTATATCAGCTCCACAGTAAGCCTCTTGCATAGATATGCATACTCTGATGAAGAATGGGATATGGGATTAAATTTACCTAGGAATCCCATCAGCCAAGGCCAAATATCACATGCAAGCTGTAAGCCTCTATTTGGTGGTATATTTTTTAAAAACTTTCTACAATAAAAATAAGATTTATAAGGTAAGATTTATACAAACGGAGCTTTGACTTTTAGAAGTTAATCTTCATAGGTAACCTGCAAACTCCTGTTTGATGACACGTCTTGGTTTTTTGTAGCTGATATGATTTCCACCCATTGGAGCTGTGTTTCATTGAATCATTTAGATGTATTATGTTACCATATGGGTCACTGGAGTTTATATATATGAATACTTAACACAAGGAACTGTAAAATGTATTTATTAAATCAAACAGTCAATAAAAATATTTATATTTATTGCTCTTTAGGCAGGAGTCAGAACTGCTCATTCAGTAGTCAAATGATCACTAAATGTGGTAAAAGAAGCAAGCAGGGCAGAAAACCTAGTCCTAAACAACATAATCTATTAATGCAAAAGGTCCGTAACAGATGCATTCACAGGGCAGGACAAATAACTCGCATTTTGTAATAACTTGTATTCCATATATTTTAGCTGAAAATTGAAGAAGCCTCAACGGATACCATTTCAACAGGCATACAATGCAGGCCTGATTTCATACAAAATCTCCATATGATGATGCCTGGTAAGGTAGGTGCCAAGGCTGAAGATCTTGCAACACTAGAAATACTTGCACACTTTCTCTCCTGTGTCACTTCTTTGATGCAAAACATGGCCTAGCATTTATATGATTCATCCCCTAGATGAATTCTTAGGTATACCCTAATATATGCCTTCCAGCCATTTATGGTTCCCCCCTTTCCCTCAGTCTGGATTCATTGATAAACAGGCTGCTACTCCAAGGAAAGGTCTTTCCAGACTCCAAAGATTTATATGGTTTCTCCCCAGCATGGATACTTCAGTGGGTACTAAGGTATGAACTCTGAGCAAAGTTCTTTGCACAATCCAAGGATTTATATGGTCTCTCCAGTGTGGAAATGCTGATGAGCCATAAGGTGTGAACTCCAAGCAAAGCTCTTTTCACAATCCAAGCATTTATATGGTTTCTCCCCTATGTCGATACATTGATTTTTAGAAAGCAGTGAATTCCAAGCATAGCTGTTTTCACATTCCAGGGATTCATATGGTTTTCCCCCTATGTGGATACATCGATGGGATTTAAGGTCTGAACTCAGAGCAAAGCTCATTCCACACTTCAAGCATGCATATGGCTTCTCCCCTTTGTGGATACCTTGATGAAATTTAAGGTGTGAACTCTGAGCAAAGCTCTTTCCACACTCCAGGCATTCATATGGTTTTTCCCCAGTGTGGATACATTGATGGGTAGTAAGGTCCGAGCTGTAAGCAAAGCTCTTTTCACATTCTAAGCATTTATATGCTTTCTCCCCTGTGTGGGTACGTTGATGTTTAGTAAGTACTGACTTCCAAGCATAGCTCTTTCCACACAGCAAACATTCATATGGTTTCTCCTTTGTGTGGATACTTTGATGGGATTTAAGCTGAGAACTCTGAGCAAAGGTTTTTCCACACTCCAAGCATTTATATGGTTTCTCCCCAGTGTGGATACATTGATGGATATTAAGACATGAACCCTGAGCAAAGCTCTTTCCACACTGCAGGCATTTATATGGTTTCTCCCCAGTGTGGATACGTTGATGGGATTTAAGGTGTGAACTCTGAGCAAAGTTCTTTCCACACTCCAAGCATTCATATGGCTTTTTCCCAGTGTGGATACGTTGATGGGTAGTAAGGTCTGAGCTGTAAGCAAAGCTCTTTTCACATTCTAAACATTTATATGGTTTCTCCCCTGTGTGGGTACGCTGATGTTTAGTAAGTACTGACTTCCAAGCATAGCTCTTTCCACACAGCAAACATTCATACGGTTTTCCACCTGTGTGGATCCGTTGATGGGATTTAAGTTGAGAACTCCAAGCAAAACTTTTTCCACAGTCCAAGCATTTATATGGTTTCTCTCCAGTGTGGATACATTGATGTTTAGTGAGATGTGAACTCTGAACAAAGCTCTTCCCACACTCCAAGCATTTAAATGGTTTCTCTCCAGTGTGGATACGTTGATGGATATTAAGACGTGAACTCTGAGCAAAGCTCTTTCCACACTGCAGGCATTTATATGGTTTCTCCACTGTGTGGATGCTTTGATGGGATTTAAGTTGTGAACTACGAGCAAAGCTCTTTCCACACTCCAAGCATTCATATGATTTCTCCCCCGTGTGGATACGCTGATGAGTAGTAAGGACTGAGTTGTAAGCAAAGCTCTTTTCACAATCAAAGCATTTATATGGTTTCTCCCCTGTGTGGATTCGTTGATGGGACTTAAAGTTTGAACTCTGAGCAAAACTCTTTCCACACTCCAAGCATTCGTATGGTTTCTCACCTGTGTGGATACGTTGATGGGATTTAAGCTCTGAACTCTGAGCAAAGCTCTTTCCACACTCCAAGCATTTATATGGTTTCCCCCAAATGTGGATTCGTTGATGAGCAGATAGGGTGTCACTCCGAGAAAAGCCCTTTCCACACTCTAAGCATTTATATGCTTTCTCCTCTGTGTGGATTTGTTGACGAACAGCAAAGATGCAATTTTGAGAAGAGCTCCTTCCACACTCCAACCTTATTTGAGGTTTCTCCCGTGTGTTAATTCCTTGGTGTCTATCAAACACCTGGGATTCAGCGCCCTGAGGAGAGGATTCATTCCCCCACTTCCATTTTGTTCCACTGATTCTTTTCTGCTGTTTTTTCTTAACTACATGATATTGAGGTTCTTCCTTGGAATTGTTCTGCAATCCATCAGCCTCTAGAAAAAAAGACAGGTAAGACCTTCAGGCAAAAGCAGAATCAAGTAAAGAAGGCTATGAACTGGCCTTGATTAATGACAGGACAGAAATGACTTTATTGGGAAACAACTCCTGCCCTGTATTAATCAGCTCTTGACTCTTCCTTAGACTGAGTTACATCACAGACAAGATGGATTAGTGGAACCTCCTTGTGTAGAGGCAGTATCTCTCTGAAGAAGGATGCTTTGGAATGGCTCCTCTTCTTGTGAACTTTGTGGGAAATGGGAAGCTGGATTAGATGGCCTCTCCTAAATAATTTCCTGTGTCCAAGGACAGAACTGAACTGCATTCATTGGACAGTGCATTTGGAGCAGAGCTTTACATCCTAAACCCAAAGACCCAATCTGAGCTCCAGACTCATAAAGCTCACTGGACTTTCCACTCCCCTGGTAGGTTTTGGCCTCCCAAGTCCTGTGTTCTGTGGCCATGACTGCAGAGCTGAGGGCGGTGGTAAATAGAGACTATGCGTTTTCAGTGGTGACCCCTTCTCTGGGGAATGTCCCCCTTTCGAAGCTCAACTGGGCTTTCACTTAGAGGGTTATCGTTTTTGCTATTTTGTGGTCTTCTAACCCGAGGACGAGGAGCTGCGGTGGCTCAAGTGGTTAAGACACTGAACTGCAGGCTGTGGAAGGTCAGTAGTTCAGCAGTTCGAGACCCGGGTGCCGCAAGACGGAGTGAGCTCCCGTCTCTAGTTCCAGCTCCTGCCAACCTAGCAGTTCGAAAGCAAGAAATTGCAAGTAGATAAATAGGTACCACTTCGGTGGGAAGGTAACAGCGTTCCGTGCGCCTTGGTGTTTAGTCATGCCGGCCACATGACCACGGAAACGTCTTCGGACAGCGCTGGCTCTTCGGCTTTGAAATGGAGATGAGCACCGCAACCCTAGAGTCGGATTCGACTGGCTTTCGAGCAAGGGAACCTTTACCTTTACTAACCCGAGGACTGGTTTTGCAAGATTTCTCAGGCATCTCAGTGACTGTTTTATGTTTGTTTAAGGCCCAAAGAGGAGGCCCCGTTGACATCCTATAAACTGTTGTGAAGACCAAACCCACTCCTGACCGGCTTTCAGTGGATTTTCAGGTGCACTCAAGATTTTGTTCCCCCTAAAGAACATTGATCCTGCTCAGTCCTCAATGGACAAAGGGGGCACAGCTTATATCTCAGCTATGTTCCTTTTACTTTAGAAACCAATATTTTAGCTTACATGCTAATATTTACGGACCCCAGTAACTATGCAGAAGCCCGTCCCTTGCTGGTGTGCGCACCCAACTCCACTCTCCTACTGAGAGTCTCCACTGGAAGGCCCCCTCCCAGGTCCTTATTAGTGGTGCTGTAAAGTGCTGTCACGTCAACCCTGTAGGGTTGTCAAGGCAAGAAATGGACAGAGGTGGTTGGCCACAGCTTGCCTCTGCATAGCAACCCTGGATTTCCTTGGCAGTCTCCCATCCATGTACTAACCAGGACCATCAGTGGCTACTAGCCACAAGGTATAGATAGGGGCTCTGGGGTAAGTGATGCTCTGTATTCTTGGTGCTTGGGGGGGGGTCAACAGTGGAAGGGCTCCTAGTGTCCTGGCCCCACTGGTGGACCTCCTGATGGCACCTGGTATTTTTGGCCACTGTGTGACACAGAGTGTTGGACGGGATGGGCCATTGGCCTGATACAACATTGGCTTCTCTTACATTCTTATGTTATTAACTGTGCTTAACGCCTGAGAGCTGAAGAGATCAGACCAGCCTGGGTCTCCCAGTGAGATCTCAGGTCCTTCTTGGAAGGAACGACTTCTGCTTTCAGCATCTGTCGTTCAAGGGAAAGGAGAGCCTTACCCAGAGAGGCCACGTTCTGCCAGTTCTCCTCCATGACTTCCTGGTGAAGCCTCCTTTGATCCGGATCCAGCAGGGCCCACTCCTCCTGGGTGAAGTGAACAGACACCTCCTCCAAGGTCACCAGGCCCTGAAAAGAGAAACAAACAAACTCCTCTGTCTTCACAGGTAATGTAAGAAATCTTCCCATTCTAAGGGGCGATCCACAAGGTGAATAATAAAATGCTGACATCCAGAACCGGAACCTCCATTTTGATGCTGTATCCAGGGAGCGGCAAGGATAACTACTGAGGGAAAGAGGGAGATTCTCCCGCAGCAAGGGAGGGTCAGAAGAGGCACCGAGGGGCACGATCCATACTCCACACTTACCCCATCAGGCTGCACGGAAGCTGTTTTCTCTCTGCTGCAAATAGATGGCAAAGACTGTACGGCACCACCTGGAAAGAAAAAGTTACATGGAAGACATTCTGTACTTACCAAGTAGAAGAAGAAGAAGAAGACGAAGAAGAAGAGATTGGATTTATACCCGGCCCTTCACTACACAAAGGAGTCTCGGAGCGGCTTACAAACTCCTTTCCCTTCCCCTCCTCCCAACAGACACCCTGTGAGGTAGGTGGGGCTGAGAGAGCTCTGACAGAAACTGCTCTTTTTCAAGAACAGCTCTTATCAGAACTACGGCTTGCCCAAGGTCATCCAGCAGGTGCAAGTGGAGGAGTGGGGAATCAAACCTGGTTCTCCCAGATTAGATTCTGCACACTTAACCACTACACCAAAAATTAAAATTCCTTGGTGGGGAGGGATAAGATCCTCCCTGTCTTGGCTCATGATCGGAACTATCCTTGAGTCTTTATCTGCGATGATTTTTTGCTTCCACACACTTGACAAATCCAAATGTGATACAGTTATCATATACAAAATCTGTTTGGCCAATGGTACAGAATTCACAGAATTAAGAAGGAAGAGCTCTGAAATGCAAGGAACGGGAAGTTCTAAACCCACGGACAGAACTGCAGCTCCCATATCCCCAGAACCTCTTTGCCGCTAGGCGACATGGTGAGAGATGCCACTGACACATCATCCTTATTAACACTGCATGCCTTCTTCTGGATTTTTCCTCCGTTCTACAACCCCAGCCTAATGGCATTGTTTTAGCTTCCTAGGAATCTTTGTTCTTAGATATTATTACCCTATCTAATATGGTTATCTTGTCTTGTAATCATCTGGTTGCCTGACATCATAATCTCAGCTGCTTACTGATTGTCTGACGGTTCTGTCTTATCATACATATATTCTGCCTTGAGTCCCAGTTATAAATGAAAACGTTCTTACGATTATTAATAATATATAATATTTGGTACTGAGAATAATGATCACAGAATCTCATATTCACAGGGAATGATGAGGCCAGTGAGGTCACAGTGCCAAACGGGGGCATTTATGGGATGATCAAGGACAAATTTTTGACAAAACTTTTCCTACCCTGGCACTTAATACCTAGTCAAATAGAAGACAGTTTCGAAAGCACCCAGCGGCCGCCTTCCACCAACATTCTTTCGAGATCAGTCAACTCTTGACCCTCCTGTTGAAAAGTGGGTAGCAAAAAGCTCTTGTCGTACAAGTGGCCAAAATTACTGTGGCGTAGGAGCTCCTGAAAGCTTATGATTTTGTAATTCTTTTTATTGGCCCAACACACTCATTTTCCAATTTTTGACATTAATCATCATCACTTGACTTTGGGGGCCAATCTGTCTTCAACTCCCTTATTGCATTCATCCAATTATCTCGCAGGGATTTTTAAATCTATTCTAGTTTTTTACTAAATGTCTAAACTGAGAAGCTGGAGTGGGGCATCTTCTGTGGGGCATCAAGGCCTACAGTCAAGAGGCCATCTATTGGGAACAAAATCCTTTTCAATCTTACCCAGAAAAGTTGCTCTGTGATCACGATCCTGCGCGATCTCCTTCTGTGCCTGAAAAAGAAGTGGGGATCCCATAAAGGGGAGACTGATGAGAAAAGGAAGAGGAAACAGACTGGAGGAGGGGGATATTTTGAAAAGCTGGAGCACTCTGTGTGGATTTGAAGAGTATCTGTGTTCATATGCAGTGCCCTCCCTCACTGTACCTAGATGAATCCCTCTCACCTGCAGGTCCTGATTCTTCTCCTCTGCCTGGCTGAGGAGGAAGCCTTCTGCCAGGGCCACCGCCTGGGAACTGGTCTCCGGCCCACATTCTCTCACCCAGCTCTCCATCTCCGCAGGCAGGATGGCCAGGAACTGCTCCAGGATCACCAGGTCCAGCATCTCCCTCTTGCTGCGCCTCTCCGGCTGCAGCCACTGGCGGCAAAGGTGGTGGAGTCGGCTGCAGACCTCCCGGGGCCCCTCCGCCTCCTGGTAGCCAGACTGCCTGAACAGCTGGCGCTGCACATCTGGAGGGAGGACGGTGTCCCCCGGGCTCTTCTGCACGGCTCTGCCCCACAGCTCCCTTCTGTTCCCAGGCTCATGTGCACCAAGGCCTTTTCTTGATTCGGGGACAGCTGAGTCCGGCTCTCCCCTCATCCTCCCTTCCTCTCCAAACAGCCTTCTCCTCAGTCACTGGGATTGCCTTCCTCCTCTGCCAGATTCTTCTGTAAAGGCAAGTGTCAGTTCTGTGACCTCCTGCAATGTCAAGAGTGGTTTTTGGATTGAAATTTTGGACTGAAGGAGCCCTGAGCCAGCCTTGGCTGGGAGGGCAGGGTAGAAATTTGATAAATAAATAATAAATAAATAAATTTTATGTTTGTGTGTGTGCACACACAAACAAACAGATATATGACATCTGCAACTGAAGAAGTGAGCTCTGATTAACGAAAGCTGGTACTAGAATCAAGGGTGTTAGTCTTCCGGAGCTCTCTTTTGTTCTGCTCGAATGAAGAAGTAGCAGGAGGGAGCAAGCAAGAGGCAATTAGATAAACACAAGAAGGGGGACCCGCGATACTCACGGGGGGGGAGGAGAAGCTCCACGGAAGGAGAAGGAAGCAGCTGTAGGTGCGCCTTCTCCCCTGCCCCCGCTGGCACCAATGGCAAGGTCCACACCCTGCCAAACTTTCTCCCTCCTCCCCCATCCAGCACCGGCGGCAAGGCCTGGCCAGCCAGCCAAGCTTTCTCCCTCCCTCCCCCGGCAGTGGCGGTGAAGCCTGGCCGGCCCGCCAAACTTTCTCCCTCCCCCTCCAGCAGCGGCGATGAGGCCTAGCTGGCCCGCCAAGCTTTCTCCCTCCTGCCCCCTCCCTGGCGGCGGCGAGGCAGTTCTCAGAACGTTCCCTGCGTCTTTTTACTTTTGGGGGGATTCAAGTAAGTTTTTTAAAATAGATTTTAGATTTTTCTGCACATCTGGGGATTGCCCCAAATGTGCAGGAAATTATCTTTGCCCCCTAGGTGCCCCCAATGTGCAGATTTAGATATCTCCACGCAGGGGACGCCTTGGCTATTAGTATATAGATATGGAGCAGAGTTCCATCAGTGGCTATTAGCCACAAGGTAGATAGGAACTTGTGGGGGGGGGCAACAGTGGGATGCTTCTAGTGTCCTGGCCCCATTGATGGACCTCCTGATGGCATCTGGTATTTTTGGCCACTGTGTGACAGAGTGTTGGACTGGATGGGCCATTGGCCTGATCCAACATTGGCTTCTCTTATGTTCTTATCAAGCCGCTTCTCTGAACATCCTCCATGCCCCAGTAGGAGTCACCAGAGGTTGCCATGACTTCCAAACACGGGCATGGGGACATGCGCATTCACAAACACAGACACACACACACAATGCAAAAATAGAAAGAAAAGAAAAGAAAAGAAAAGAAAAGAAAAGAAAAGAAAAGAAAAGAAAAGAAAAGAAGGGAAGGGAGGGGAGGGGAGGGGAGGGGAGGGAGGGGAGGGAGGGAGGGAGGGAGGGAGGGAGGAAGGAAGGAAGGAAGGAAGGAAGGAAGGAAGAAAGAAAGAAAGAAAGAAAGAAAGAAAGAAAGAAAGAAAGAAAGAAAGAAAGAAAGAAAAAGAAAGTGCCAGGCTGAGGGCAAGAATTACAAGAAAATGCCAAAAGATGGGCCGATTTGCGAGAACTTGGAGAGCAGCAGCACAACGCAGAGATAAAAAAGCAGAATGCGCACATCCCACTTTACAGGAAGAAGCATTCAGCTCTCCTTCCAGTGAAGAGGACCTTTCAGAGAGCAAGCGGAGGAACTCCTTTAAAAATGGAGTCCGCTGCTTAATAATGTTAAGGAATTATTGCTGAACTATCGAGTCTGGGAGGAGGTCAGGGGTGCAGGAATCTCAGGAGCACCTCAAGACACGACGGGCCACCCTTCTACACGACACTCCTGTCCAAACCGGGGAGATGTTTTGCAAAGAAAATAATCTTATATTGCTTACCTTTTTTAAAAAAAATATATACCTGCCGGTACCGCCCCGTCCGTCGTTCACCCAACTAGCCAATCAGAATGCACTTGGGACAGCGGCTCAGGAAGTGACTGAAGCAAGCGTAGCCTTTTCGGTCGACGCCTCTCTAGGAATGGAGACTCTGTCCAATTAACCCTTAGACTGACTCTCTGCACGGGGCAAAAAGGCACCTCTTCCTGGCGTCGCCCTGTTCCCTCAGCGAGCGTCCCTCCGATTTCCCTGCGAAGTGCGCAGCAAACGAGGAGACAGGATTCGGTCCCCTCTTCCATCCCAGCTTCAGCTCATTCTTGTCTCTCACTTTCCAAGGAGGGATCCTGAGGTGCAGAATGGGAGGGGGGAAGGCAGCTAGGATGGAGTCACTGGAGGCAAAGTGATCCCTCTGTATATGTCCTGAAAATACCATCTTCTGATCCCTAAGAATTGCGTGGAGGATGAGGAGAATCTTCTGGCTGGGCTCACTGGCTCGAGCTACTTAGAGCATTGCCCATGCAGTGGCTGCGCTGCTCCCTCCCAAGAGAAGGCTTTGTTCTGGGGTGTGTGGCTTGAGTGGGGGTGTGCCATCTACCCTGCAAGAGTCGGTCCAGTGTCACAGCTGGGGAGTATCAGCAGACTGTGGGGAAAGGAAGAGAGGCTTCTGCCCACTTGTCCTTCTCTGCTTGTTTGTGGGTTGCCAACCTCCAGGTGGAGATGGAAGATCTCCTGGCAGGACAATGGATCTCCAGACTAGAGTGATCCGGTCTCCTGGAGAAAGCAGCTTCTGTGGAAGGTGGCCTCTATGGCATTATATACCCCACTGAGGTCCCTTCCCAAAGTCCACCCCCAGATCACCAGGAATTTCCCAACCCAGACTTGGCAGCCATGATTTCTTGCTCCTAAGGTGTGATCCTGAGCTGTATACATACCACATTCTATCCCATAAAAATCACCTTGAGGATGTGGAGAAGCTTCCTTTGTTGTTGTTGTTCAGTCGCACAGTCGAGTCCGACTCTTCGCGACCCCATGGACCAGATTACGCCAGGCCCTCCTGTCTTCCGCTGTCTGCTGAAGTCTGCTCAATTTCACGTTCGTTGCATCGATGACACTGTCTAACCATCTCATCCTTTGCCGTCCCCTTCTTCTTTGACCTTCAATCTTTCCCAGCATCAGGGTCTTCTCCAGTGAATGCTCCCTTCTCATTTGGTGGCCAAAGTATTTGAGCTTCAGCTTCAGGATCTGGCCTTCAAGGGAACAGTCAGGGTTGATTTCTTTTAGGATTGACTGATTTGATCTCCTTGCAGTCCAAGGGACTCTCAAGAGTCTTCTCCAGCACCATAGTTCAAAAGAATCTATTCTTCGGCGCTCGGCCTTCCTTATAGTCCAACTCTCGCAGCCATACATTACTACGGGGAATACCATTGCTTTGACCATGCGGACTTTTGTTGGCAAGGTGATGTCTCTGCTTCCTTACACATGCTAATAGATCTAGCAGGAAAGACAATGGGATGGTCAAGCTTTCCCCCTCCTCTGCTGTTGTCCTAGCAGGGAATAGAGGTTTGGAGGCATGAGAATGCTAGACCGTCTCCAGGAGAGAGATTCCTGGAGATCACCAGGAAGTGCTTCTCTGAGCTGGGCTGAACTGGTCAGGGGGATGGGGAAAGATAGAAGATAAAACTCCTGGAAGCCAGGAGGAAAGTCTCTTTCTTTGGGATGTTGAGTTAAGGGAAGAACTCTGAGCTGGGCTCTGCACATGGGTAGCCATTTTGATCATGTGCTTGCATGGAGAGCTGAAGGGAGCTTCAAGGTAAAGGTAACTTTGTAGAGAGCTAGAATTTTTTTAAGATAAAGAGCCTGTCCTATTTTAACAGCAGGCAGGGCATGTATAAAGAGAGGGACAGAGGATTTGCATTTTTTTTACCAACTTCTGTTGTATTCCTTGCTCAGATCTGGTGTTGTGCTAAAAGTGTGTTTACAAACATTTTCTTTTAATAAATACTTTATAACTTTGGATGCTGGTGGTAATTCTCTGTACCACATAGACTACCACTGCCTCGAACATGCTATCTGAAGAGGGGAGCCAAGCAGCTATTCCTCCAAGGGTGCTCAAGGCATTAATCTGTCCTCATGGTGACCAGACATTGGGCAGCAGAAGACACTGAGGCAAGGCCTCTGATCACGGAAGGGAAGCTAAGAGTCCTGTCCCTCCCAGTGGGCAATTCTTTGCAAATGAACAGGTGGTGGTGGTGAGCTACCCTGAGAGTAGAAGAAAAGCCCCTCCAGAGAGTTGGGAACCCCTAGGAGGGCAGGGCAGAAATGGGACCTGCAGGCCAGAGCAGGCATGTTTTGCCACAAGCTCGTCCATCCTGAGACTTAGGGGGTGCCTGGGAGATGCAGACCTGTTAGAAAAGTTACTCAAAGGCTTTGGGCCTTTGAGAAAGAGAGGGCCCTTTGAGGCCTGCAGGCTGTTCATGCTTCAGCTTCAGGCCTAGGATCATGGCAACCTATTACTTGAACCTTTCTAACTGAATAAGCCTGTGATCGAACCTGTGACTTTTTGCATGCCTAGCTGAACCACTGGCCCATGGCTCCGGCCCATGGAGCATGGGACACTCCCTTTAAGCATCACAACACTTTCCCATGAATTTGTCTACCACCCTCCTTGAAGCCATCTATGCTAGTGGCCACCACCCCACTGGGAGAGAATGCAACCCCTAAACTGAGATCATAGCAAGTGACATTTTGCTTTTCCAGGTCTGTCTTTCATCATCTGCACTAGAATCATAGAGTTCGAAGGGAGCTCCAGAGTCATCTACCCCCGCCCCCTGCACAGTACAGGAAATTCACAAATGCCTCCCCCTCCACACCTGCAGTGACCACTGTTCCATGCCCAGAAGATGACAAAAAACCTCCAGGATCTCCAGCCAAACTGGCCTGCAGAAAAATTGCCTCCTGACCCAAAGTGGCGATCAGCCTTTCCCTGGGCATGTAAGAAAGGGCCACGAGAACTAAGCACTGAGGCAGCCCTTCCTGCCCTCCCTCTCATGATCTGCCTAAGTTCACACAATCAGCATTGCTGTCAGGTGGCCATCTAGCCTCTGCTTAAAAACCTCCAAAGAAGGAGAGCCCACCACCTCCTGAGGAAGCCTGTTCCACTGTTCCACTCTAACTTTCAGGAAGTTCTTCCTAATATTTATCTGAAAAGTCTTCTGATTTAATTTCAACCCATTGATTCTGGTCTGACCTTCTAGGGCAGCAGAAAACAACTCCGCACCATCCTCTAGATCAAAGGTGTCGAACTCATTTGTTATGAAGGCCAGATCTGACATAAATGAGACCTTGTTGGGCCGGGCTACGTTTGTCATAAAATGCAATGCCAGGTAGCAGAGATATAAACTTTATAAAGGACACAAACACAAAGGGTGTTTTTTACTTAAAATAAAAACATGCGTAAAACATTAGCACTCTTGCAATATTTTGTTTATTTAACAGTGTCTGATAACTGACACCTCTTGCTCTGAATTATTGCATCAAAATGTCTGTGCTGTTGCAGTCTTTGAGTGTGCTGTTCAGGTGTGTATTTGTAAGCTGCAAACCTACAATGACACAGCAGCAGCAGAACTGGAAGAAGCAGAAGACAGCCGGTTCCACTGCGGGCCTGATAGAAGCCCCCTAGGGGCCTGATCCAGCCCCCGGGTCGCATGTTTGACACCCCTGCTCTAGATGACAGCCCTTCAAGTACTCGAAGATCATATCACCTCAGTCATCTCCTCTCCAGACTAAACATACCCAGCTCCTTCAATCGTTCCTCATAGGACTTGGTCTCCAGACCCCTCACCATCTTCATTGCCCTCCTCTGGACTTGTTTCAGTTTGTCTATATCCTTCTTAAATTGTGGTGCCCAAAACTGAACACAATACTCTAGGTGAGGCCTAACCAGAGCAGAGCAAAGCGATACCATCACTTGCGTGATCTGGACACTATACTTCTGATGATACAGCCCAAAATCACATTTGCCTTTTTAGCTACAGCACCACACTGCTGACTCATGTTCAGTGTATGGTCTACCAAGACCCCTAGATCCTTTTCGCACATACTACTGCCAAGAAAAGTCTCCCTGATTCTGTAATTATGCGTTTGATTTTTCCTACTTAAATGCAGAATTTTACATTTATCCTCATTGAAATTCATTGTTTTCCAGCCTGTCAAGATCATCCTGTATCCTGACTCCGTCTTTTACCATATTTGCTACCCCTCCCAATTTAGTATCCTCTGCAAATTTAATAAGCATTTCCTCTATTCCTTCATCCAAATCATTTATAAAGATGTTGGACAAAACAGGTCCCAGGACAGATCCCTGAGGCATTCCACTTGTCACTCCTCTCCAAGAGGATGAGGTCCCTGATTCAATCCCCACCATCTCCAGCTCTGGGCTCATTCTGAGGTAGGTGATGTGAAAGACCTCACCATGAAACTTCAGCAGAGACACGGACCAAGTATTCGGCTGACGGGATGGCAGCTCTCAAACAAGCCTTGTCCAGCTGTTGAAAGAGCTTTCCGTGAAGTTCCCAGCTTTTCTCTATGTAGCAAGGTTGCCAGTGGCAATCCTCCTGGATCAGCTGGGAGTCGACTGGGATTGATTTGGAAGTTATGGTCCTGTTGTACTACAGTGCAAAGTAGATGATCTCCACTGAGTGACCCCCTACTGAGGCGAAATGCAGCGGCCAGCTCCGTGCTCCTTCAGACGCTGGGCATATGGGAGTCCCTGGGACCAGCAGCTGAGAGTGAGGCCCATGTAGCAGGCAAACTCAACATCTTCAGACGGCAGTGGAGTTGAGCTGACAGAGATTGGGGAGGGGAGGGATGGCAGAAGTGAGCCTGGGGAGGGTAGAGAGAGCAGGTGCCACAGCTGATGATGGGTTAGACAGCAGTGGGGATTCCGGCTCTCACCTGGGGCCTGGCTTAACCCAGTCCCCCGCCCAGTCATCCCTGTGGGCTGTGGTCGAGCAGAAGCTGCTGGAGAACCGCCAAGAGTGGCAGGAAGCCTTCTCCAGGAGCGGATGGAGCAGCCGGCAGCACCTGTGATGGCAGCGAGCTGTAGGGCTGCCAACCTCCAGGTTGTACCTGGAGATCTCCCGCTATTACAATTGATCTCCAGGCAACAGAGATCAGTCCGCCTGGAGGAAATGGCCACTTTGGAAGGTGGATTCTGTGGCACTCTAGCCCACTGACGTCCCTCCCTTCCCCAAACCCCACTCTCTTCAGGTTCCGCCCCCAAAATCTCCAGTTGTTTCCCAACCCGGAGTCGGCAACCTTAGCTGGCGAGCGCCTGGAGGGGCTCCTTGCCACCATGAGGGATGTGGCGAAGGGGTAGGTGCACATTGAGAAGCTGCCGGGGGACCTGTTGTAGGTGCTTTGGGCCCCCCTCAACACCAAACCCACAGGCACCTCCTCCTGCTCTGCCGCCAACAGGGGCGGTGTGGGCTACCCGCTGGACAGTGTGACCACCCGTGAGTGGAGGTACCCACTAATGCACAGACAGCCAGTGACAACCCCCCCATACACCCCTTCCCTTTCTGGGCTTTGGCTGCCCTTTGCTCTGTCTGGGCAGGGGGCTGGTTTGGGATGTCAGGGAGGGGTGTGGTGGGTGACTGGCTCATCCCACCCCGTGCCTGCTGATCCGGTTGGTTCTGGCTGCCCTGTCCGTCAAAGCCCCCGCTTGCCTTGCCAAAATGCTACCATGGTAGCACCAACATACCAAGAAAAAAACCAAACCATGCCATTTTCCTGCTGGCCGTGACATAAGCTACCCCTATAGGGAACAGACTAGCGGAGCCATAGTTATGTCATCATGGCCAGTCGCCACAGTGCAGGCGTGGCACAGGATGGCTCTGTTCGATAACTGGCAAAAATTTAAGCTTAATTCAATAGCTAAATGGAAATGACACAATGTGGATACACGTGATCGTTTCATTACAGGCAATACTATCACTATGTTGTCGAAGGCTTTCACGGCCGGAGTTCATTAGCTGCTGTAGATTTTCCGGGTTGTGTGGCCGTGGTCTTGGCATCGTAGGACCTGACGTTTCGCCAGTAGCTGTGACTGGCATCCTCAGAGGTATAACACAGAAAGATGGAGTACTCTCTGTGTCAAGGTGAGAAGAAAAATGGTAGGCAAGTAATTTATTTCTACTCTGGAAGGTGGGGTAGGTAGAAGAAGAAGAAGAGATTGGATTTATACCCCGCCCTTCACTTGGAGTCTCAGAGCAGCTTACAAACTCCTTTCCCTTCCCCTCCCCACAACAGACACCCTGTGAGGAAGGTGGGGCTGAGAGAACTTCTGACAGAAACTGTCCTTGAGAGAACAGCTGTGCCAGAGCTTGTGACTGACCCAAGGTCACATCAGCAGGTGCAAGTGGAGGAGTGGGGAATCAAACCTGGTTCTCCCAGATTAGAATCTGCACACTTAACCACTACACCAAACTGGTGTACACTAGACCTACCCCACCTTCCAGGGTAGAAATAAATTACTTGCCTACCAGTTTTCTATCACTAATACTATCACTGATTTCCAAGAAATTTATTAAAGTAATGGTAGTATTCACTGGTTTGCATATTTGCAGCTTAGGAGTTTTTTGAGCAGGTGTATGCATACCGGCTCTGATAAACAAAAAAAGGGGGGGTATGATGTTTGTTATAAATAAAATTTAGGAAGCAGTTTGGCATTCAGGATGATTGCTCTTGCCATTAGTTCATCCAGTATAACTGCTGCTGTTCTGGCAGAGTCAAACTATAATGAAATGTGGTGAATGGAGCAAATGGGGCAGAGAATCTAGTCCTAAAAACAATACTAATAGTCTGTGACACCCCTCCATAAGACGTGTTAACAGGGTAGGACAAATAACTCACATTTTATAGTAACTTGTATTCCAGGTATGTTAGCTGAGAACTGAACATGCCTTAAGAACATAACAACATAAGAGAAGCTAACGTTGGATCAGGCCAATGGCCCATCCAGTCCAACACTCTGTCACACAGGGGCCAAAAATACCAGGTGCCATCAGGAGGTCCAGCAGTGGGGCCAGGACACTAGAAGCCCTCCCACTGCTGCCCCCTCCAGCACCAAGAATAGAGTGCATCACCTGCCCCTGACTGAGAGTTCCTATCTATACCCTGTGGCTAATAGCCACTGACGTACCTCTGCTCCATGTTTATACAAATTTCATGCCTTAACCAATACCGATTCAACAGCCGTATAACACAGGCCTGATTTAGCACAAAAACTCTAGATGATGATGCCTGTAAGGTTGGGCTTGAGGGTTAAGATCTTGCAACACTAGAAATGCTTGTATGATTTCTCTCTTGTGTGAATTCTTTGATGTGAAACAAAGCTTAGCATTTATACATTGTTTCCCCTGTGCAAATTCTTACGTGTAGTTTAAGATATGCTTTTTGAATGAAGCTCTTTCCACATTTCAAACATTATGTAGTCCCCCTCTGCCCCTGATGTGGATTTGTTGATGAGCAGTTAGGCTGTCACTCCGAGGAAAGCTCTTTCCACACTCCAAGCATTTATATGGTTTCTCCCCTGTGTGGATTCGTCGATGGGCGGTAAGCTGTGAACTCCGAGCAAAGTTCTTTCCGCACTCCAAGCACTTATATGGTTTCTCCCCTGTGTGGATTCGTCGATGGGCGGTAAGCTGTGAACTCCGAGCAAAGCTCTTTCCACAGTCCAAGCATTTATATGGTTTCTCTCCTGTATGGATTCGCTGATGGCGAGTAAGCTGTGAATTCTGAGCAAAGCTCTTTCCACAGTCCAAGCATCTATATGGTTTCTCCCCAGTATGGATACGTTCATGGATAATAAGCTTTGCACTCCGAGCAAAGCTTTTTCCACACATCAAGCATTTATATGGTTTCTCCCCAGTGTGGATACGTTGATGGGTACTACGCTGTGAACTCTGAGCAAAGCACTTGCCACACTCCAGGCATTTATATGGCTTCTCCCCAGTGTGGATACGCTGATGCTGTGTAAGCTGTGAATTTCCAGTAAAGCTCTTTTCACAATCCAAGCATTTATATGGCTTCTCCCCAGTGTGCATACGTTCATGGACCCTAAGCATTGTTCTCCAAGCAAAGCTCTTCCCACACTCAAAGCATTTATATGGTTTCTCCCCAGTGTGGACACGCTGATGGGCCTTAAGCTCTGTACTAAGAGCAAAGCCCTTTTCACAATGCAAGCATTTATGTGGTTTCTCTCCAGTGTGGATACGCTGATGGGTAATACGCTGTGAACTCTGAGCAAAGCTCTTTCCACATTCCAGGCATTTATATGGCTTCTCCCCAGTATGGATTCTTCGATGAACAGATAGGGTGTCTTTCCGAGAAAAGCTCTTTCCACACTGCAAGCATGTATAGGATTTCTCCTTCGTGTGGCTTTGTGGATGAACAGCATGGATGAAATTCTGAGCAGAGCTCCTTCCACACTCCAACCATTTATGAGTTTGCTCCCCTGTGTTAATTCTTCGGTGTTTATCAGCACCCTGAGAAGAGCATTCCTTCCCCCTCTGGGGACCATCACTCTCTAGAATAAAAAGAAAATAAAGGTATGACATTTACACAAAAGTGACATGAAGTAAAGGAAGCTATTTTTTCTTTATAACGACAGGACAGAAATCACTTGATGGGGAAACAAATCCTGTTTTCATCAGCTGCTGATTCTTCCTTGGAGTTCCATCAGAGAAAAGGTACACCAATGGAACCTTCTTGTTTTGGGGCAGCATCTCTCTGAAGAGGGATGCTTTGGCCTGCTCCTCTTCTTTGTGAACCTTCCAGGGACTCTAGGTGGACACTGTGGGGAACGGGAAGTGGACTAGATGGTGTCTCCCAAATCATTTCCTGTATTCAGATACAGAACTGAACGGCATTCACTGGACAGTGAATTAGGAGCGGAGGTTTATACCCTCACAGCAGAGACCCAATCTGAGCTCCAGACTGATACATTTGGCCTCCCAAGCCCTGTGTCCTCTGGCTCTGACTGCAGAGGTGAGGCAGGTGACGACCAGAGACTGTGCATTTGCAGTGGTGGCCCCACATCTGGGGACTGTCCCCCATTTGAAGCTCACCTGGAGTTCACCTTCCTATAGAGCCAGGTCTTTAGCTAAGACTTAGACTTATTAGGGAATTTCACATTACCGAGATTCTGCCGGATTGAATCCGTTTCTGATTCGTTCTAAACCGGTACAGGGCTGCCATTTCACACATGGCTTTCCCTGACCAGAAAAGAGCCGAATCAGAAGCGGTTTGGCAATTCAGACTGCACCGCTTTGGTTTCCCGCCGTTTCCCGTTGCGCCTTTAAAAAAAAAAATATTCACTTTAGAGCGCTATAGCACTATAGTGCTATAAAAGAACACTGCAGGTGTTCCAATGGGGTTGCTATAACGCTATAGCGCTCTAAAGCAAATCTTAAAAAAAAAAAAAGCCGGAGATCGCCCGCGCGGGTGAAAAAAGGCGGGGAAAAGGCATATTAGATCCGGGAGAAGAAACTGACGACTACTTGGAAGCGGTTGACAGGTAAAACACTTCAGCCCCATTTCCTGAACGGGACAGAAGCGATTCTGTGTGAAATTACAAATATATTCTGGTAGGGAACCGGTTCTAAAACGGTTCTGTCTGAAATGCCAGACCAGAAACCATTTGGGAACCATTCCGGATTATATCATCTGTCTGAAATTCCCCATTGTTTTAACCGTTTCATGGTCTTCTAACCTGAGGACTGTTTTGGGAGATTTCTCAGGCAACTCAGTGACTGTTTTACACTCTCCTTGTGCCCCTGGCTTTTTAAATTGATCATTTGTGGCAGTATTTAGGATTTTCTGGTACTGTTTTGATTTCTTAACCAATTTGAGCGCTTGGTTTAGCCCAGATCATCCAGATCAGATTTGGGATCCCTTCTTGGAAGGCATCACTTCTGCTTCCAGCACCTGTCAATCAAGAGAAAGGTGAGCCTTACCCAGAGAGACCACGTTCTGCCAATTCTCCTCCATGACTTCCTGGTGAAGCCTCCTTTGGTCTAGATCCAGCAGGGCCCACTCCTCCTCGGTGAAGTAAACAGACACCTCCTCCAAGGACACCGGACCCTGAAAAGAGAAGCAAACAAACTCCTCTGTCTCCACAGATAATCTTCCCCTTCCAAGGGCAATCCAGAAGGTCTATAATAAGATGCTGACGTTCAGGATTCAAACCTCCATCTTCATTTTCTATCCATTGAGCGGCACAGATAGCAGCCAAGGGAAAAAGATAAAGACTGAGATTCTCCGTAGCCTAGGGACAGTGAGAAGAGGCACCTAGGGGCATGACCCCAATTACACACTTACCTGATGCGGCTGCACGGAAGCTGCTTTCTCTCTGCCCCAAAGAGATGGCAAAGAATGTACGGCAACACCTGGAAGGATAAGAAGGCAAATGGAAGGCATCCTGTACTTTCCAAGTACTTTGCAATTCAGTTCCATGGACTGGAGGGGAGTAAGGTTCTCCCTGTTTTGGCTCACGATTGGAACTATCTTGGTATTCTCATTTCAGATCAGTTTTTGCTTCCATCCCTTAGAAAAATCCAGTCGTGATACCGTTTATCATATACAAAACTGTGGTCTGTTTGTCCAGTGGCACGGAGCTCACAGGATTAAGAAGGCAGAGCTCTGAAATGCAAGGAACAGGCCGTTCTGAATCCAGAACAGATATAAAAGGAAGTACTTCTTCACCCAAAGAGTGATTAACACATGGAATTCACTGCCACAGGAGGTGGTGGCAGCTACAAGCATGGACAGTTTCAAGAGGGAATTAGATAAACATATGGAGCAGAAGTCCATCAGTGGTTATTAGTCACAGGGTATAGATGGGAACTCTCAGTCTGGGGCAGGTGATGCACTCTATTCTTGGTGCTGGAGGGGGCAGCAGTGGGAGGGCTTCTGGTGTCCTGGCCCCACTGCTGAACCTCCTGATGGCACCTGGTATATTTTGGCCGCTGTGTGACAGAGTGTTGGACTAGATGGGCCATTGGCCTGATTCAGCATTGGCTTCTCTTATGTTCTTATGTTTACTGAGAGAACTGCAGCTGCCATAATCCCAGAATCTCTTTGCAGCTAGGCAACACGGTGAGAGATGCAAGAGAGAGAGAGAGCTGCATGCCTTCTTCTGGATTTTTCCTTCTGTGATGCCCCTTCTCCACTCACACGGAATGCCTACCTCCTCTATAATCTCTCTTATTCAGGTAATGGGTTATACGTAGGTCCGGACATTACACTTGCTACCCCTTCTTGTTAAGAGCGGCAGAATCTAATATCTGGAGAACCAGGTTTGATTCCCCACTCCTCCTCCACATGAAGCCTGCTGGGTGATCTTGGGCCAGTCACAGTTTCTCTCAGAACTCTCCCGGCCCCACTTACATCACAACAGGTAACTGCTGTGGGGAGAGGAAGGGAAGGGAATTGTAAGCCGCTTTGAGACTCCTTAGAGAAAGGTAAAGGTAATGGTTTCCCTTGCTCGAAAGCCAGTCGAATCCGACTCTAGGGTTGCGGTGCTCATCTCCATTTCAAAGCCGAAAGCCAGCGCTGTCCGAAGACATTTCCGTGGACATGTGGCCGGCATGACTAAACACCATGGCGCACGGAACGCTGTTACCTTCCCACCAAAGTGGTACCTATTGATCTACTTGCAATTTCTTGCTTTCGAACTGCTAGGTTGGCAGGAGCTGGAACCAGAGACGGGAGCTCACTCCATCATGCGGCACTACTCGGGTCTTGAACTGCTGAACTACTGACCTTCCACAGCCTGCAGTTCAGCGTCTTAACCACTTGAGCCACCGCAGCTCCTCCTTAGAGAAAAGCACGGTGTAAAAACCAACTCTTCTTCCTTCTTCTCTTTTAAAATCTACAGCTGGAGTGGAGAACCCTTCGTGAGGCATCGAGGCAGCCCACCTACACTCAGGACTCCCATCTAGTGGGAATGACACCCTTTTCAATCTTACCCAGAAAAGTGGCTCCGTGGTGACGCTCCTGCACGATCTTCTCCTGTGCCTGGAAAAGAAGTGGGGGTCCCGGAAAGGGGAGGCTGATGAGAAAAGGAAGAGGAAACCAACTGGTGGGGGAGGGGATGTCCAAAAAAGCTAGGGTAATCTGTGTGGATTTTGAAATTACCCTTTTTTATATTTTGTGCCCCCCCCAACTAGATGAAACCCCCTCACCTGCCAGTCCTGATCCCTGTCCTCTGCCTGGCTGAGGAGGAAGCCTTCTGCCAGGGCCACCGCCTGGGAACTGGTCTCCGGCTGGCACTCCCTCACCCAGCTCTCCATCTCCGGGGGCAGGACGGCCAGGAACTGCTCCAGGATCACCAGGTCCAGCATCTCCTTCTTGCTGTGCCTCTCCGGCTGCAGCCACTGGCGGCAAAGACGGTGGAGTCGGCTGCAGACCTCCCGGGGCCCCTCCGCCTCCCGGTAGCCGGACTGCCTGAACAGCTGGCGCTGCACATCTGGAGGGAGGGCGCTGTCCCCCAGGCTCTTCTGCACGGCTCCTCCCCACAGCTCCCTCCTGCTCCCGGCCTTGCTGTCATAGAGGCCTTTTCCTGATTCAGGGTCAGCTGAGTCTGGCTCTCCCCTCATCCCTCCTTCCTTCACCTCAGCCGCTGGATGGCCTTCCTCCTCTGCCAGATTCTTCTGTAAAGGCAAGTGCTGGATGCATGACCTCCTGCAAAGCCAAGACTGATTTTTGGATTTAAAGTGCGTCTCTGTGTGTGTGTGTGTGTGGTATAGTCAGATTAGATCTGGGAGACCCAGGTTCAAATCCCCAACCTGCCATAGACGCTTGCTGGGTGACCTGGGGACAGTCACACACCCTCAGGTTAATGTATCTTACAGGGTTCTTGTGAGGATAAATAGGAGACAAGGCAGAATGTGGGAGCCCAGGTTGGGTCCAAATTGGGAAGTGGGGTATAAATTAAACTAAAAACATCAAATCGAGATTAAGAGCAGGTTTGAGAGAGCACCAGCTGCCCGCAGAGCATAAAGTGGTAGCAGACTTCTAGGGTTCCCATTTTCTATGGCCTTACTTTTCCCGAAAGCAAGCAGAAAGGCTTTTTAAAAAGGCCATCCATGGCTTTATAAAAGTATTGCTAAATTATAAATGAAAGATTCCTGCAACTTTCTCCAACCAGTATCCACAGCATAGGAGCAGGGGGCCAATTTACACAGCAGTTGGGAAGCTGGAATGAGAAGCAGGATGGAGCTGCTTAAGAGTCCAAAAGGGACTGAATGGCCCCAATCCTGCTGCATACAATTGTAGAAGATCCAAACAGTAGCTGGGCTTGTTCTTGGAAACCAGTGGAGCTAGAGAAGAGGAAGGGAGACCTAATCCTGAACTTTTTTGTGTGTTTTTTTGTGTGCAAGCATGCGTGCCTGGAAGTCATGGTTGAGTTCTGGAGACCTGTACTGGGGCTTGGACATTTCAGAGAGGTGCATCCCTGCCCTGGTATTCTTTGGAGGTCTCCCATCCAATGTTCCCTCTAAAATATGGAGTCTTGTGAGCAAAAATTCTGCTTTATGAGCTACTGGCATTAAAGTTGTAAGCGAGCGATTTGGCTACTGCATACATTAGTCTGGCTCTGGAGCCCTCCTTCCTGAGCTGAGACAAAAAGGTGTGAGCTGTCTAGAAGATATTGACACAGATGCTCGGTTTTATAGTTCTCAAAATGGTGAATTTGTGTCTGCAGAGATCACATGCCTCTTCTTCACAACAAAAATATTATAAAATAGACATACAGAGTTGAGAAAAAGACCTTAATCCCATTGTTCCTCTGCAAATCTATGTACATACAATCTAGGGTTGCCAGGTCTGGGTTGAAAAATATCTGGAGACTTTGGGGGTGGATCAGGGAGAGGGCGGGGTTTGGGGAGGGGAGGGTCCTCAGCATGGTACAATGCCACAGAGTCCACCCCTCAGAGCAGCCATTTTCTCCAGGGGAGCTGATCAATGTTCCCTCTAAGCTGTGGAGTCTTGTGAGCAAAAATTCTGCTTTGTGAGCTACTGGCATTAAAGTTGAGTAAGCAAGTGATTTGGCTGCTGCATAAAGTAGTTTGCTCTGGAACCATCCCTTCCTGAGTGAAGACAAAAATGTGTGAGCCAGAGGTTAAAAAACTGTGAGCTAGCTCACACTAACTCAGCTTAGAGGGAACACTGCTCCCATCCAAGTCCTTGCCAGGGCCGGCCCTGCTTAGCTTCTGAGATCTGACGAGATTGGACTTGCCTGAGCTATCCAGGTACTGTGAATTCTGAAGAGCCTCAGTCCCCTGACAGGTTTCCTACCTTTCCACTAGCTGTGTAGATGCAAAATCTAAACATGCTAACAAGTTGGAAGAGCACTGCACTCCGAGTCAAAATGATGATTTTTGAAGGGCATCTTTAATTAAAAGAACTGATCTTTATAGAGGGTTTCTGGTCTGGAAACTGTTCTTCATTTTACATTGCGCAAGGGTCTATGATTTTATGCTCTGCCTGGTTTCTTTTATGCTGGATCTTAATTCATAACTTTGACTCTTTTGTGTTTTTATGAAGTTTTGCTTTTTAAGCCACCTCAGGCAGGTGCCCTAGAGAAGTGGCATACAAATTCTCAAAATGAACAACAACAAAAATATCAACATTTTTGTCCTACGGGAAAGCAAAGCAAGGCAGAGAACTTTCAGAGCTTTGTGGCAGATTTGAGGAACCTGACTCCAGAGCTTCCTAATTGGTGTAGTGGTTAAGTGCGCGGACTCTAATCTGGGAGAACCGGGTTTGATTCCCCACTCCTCCACTTGCACCTGCTGATGTGACCTTGGGTCAGTTACAAATTCTTTCAGAGCTGTTCTTTCACATGCAGTCCTTGAAAGAACTCTCTCAGCCCCACCTACCACAAAGGTGTCTGCTGTGGGGAGGGGAAGGGAAAGGAGTTTGTAAACTGCTCTGAGACTCCAAGTGAAAGGCGGGTATAAATCCAATCTCCTCTTCTTCTTCTTCTTCTGAAGGGATAGGATTGTCTCAACTGCCCCACACTGCAAGAGGAGCAAGTGGCAGATTGCTAGAAACAAAAGATCTTGGCGTTAGCCAAGGCTACTGAATTGTGCCAAGCTGCAGAAGCCCCCCAGAAAAGAAGATCTGCTGGTAAGAAGAAGAAGACAGAATTTCATCTTCACAAGCCACAGCAGAGGGGAGAGGGGAACCCTCCAAAAATCCAAGTTTGCATTTCCAGAACAGCAAGAAAAACCTGCAGTCTTACAGGGACCCAGGCTGATGGCAAGAATTACAACAAAATGCCAAAAGAGGGGACGGTTTGGGAGAGTCTGGAGACAGCAGCAGCAGAATGCAGAGGTGAAGAAGACGGTGCATATACCGAATTGCTGGAAGAATCCAGCTTTTTGTAAAAGGGAGTCTCCGGGTTAAAAATGTTAAGGACCCACAAAGAGAGGGAAGAAAACGTTAAAAATGCTAAGGGAACTTTCTAAGCTATGGAGTCTGGGTGCAAAGATTGCAGGAATCTGTCAAAACCTCCAGCGCAGCTTCCCCTCTGGACTCTTCCATTGTCGAAGCACAGAATTATTTTGCAAAGGAAATAGTATTTTATTGCTTACCTATTTTTTAAAAATCCGCCGCTGCTGCCCCGTCTCTCCATCCGCCAGTGGCATCAGCACATCCCCCTGGCACTTGGGACGGCGGATCAGTTAGTGATTGTGGCAAGTCACGTGACCGTCTTTGTCGGTGCCCCTCTAGGAATGGCGACTCTGTCCATTTAACCCTTAGGCTGACTCTCCCCAGCGGGGAAAAGGACCTCCTCCTGGCTTCGCCCTTCCAGAGGCTGGCTCTTTCCGTCCAGCCAGCTTCGCTCCTGCGGTTTAGAACGGGAGGCAGGAAGCTGATGTGCAGTCCCTGAATGCGGAGCAATCCGTCTGTTTCTTGGGTGGAAATACTATCTTGTGATATCTAAAAATTACAAGGAGGCTGCAGAGAAGCTTCTGGACAGGCTCACTGGCTTGAGCCGCCTACAGCATTTCCCAGGTATGGGCTGTGCTGCTCCCTCCCAAGAGGAGACTTTGTTTTGGGTGGTGGGGCTCGATCTTGGGAGGGGAGGAGGTGTTCCTGCCTACCCCTCCAAGAACGGTGTAGACTTTCCAATTTCGGGGGGGGGGCAACTGGGCCAGAGGCTTTGCTATGCCACCTCCTTAAAAGAAACCGGGCCCCCATAACATCATAGGGAGGAGCCAGTGACATCACAGGGCGGGGCTACCATTGCCACTATCTATAGAAGTGGGCTATGGGGGATTTAGGGAGGGGCTCCCTAGAAATGGGGGGCAGTCACCCCTGAGCACCCCCAAAACACTCCTGGGCTGGACCAAACCTAGGGAAAGGTGGGAGTTGGCCAGTGGTTATACTGGTATCTCAGCAACCTTCTGCTGTGTCCTGTTTTAAGGATAGCTACTTTAAAGATCTGCAAATATACATACCATGTGCATAGAACAGACTAATTGTCACAAATTTGACACTAAGAAAGACAACACAGAAAAGCCTGCAGGGGAACATTTTTTAATTTTTCCTGGATGCTCATTTACAGGAGTCTTGCTCAGGCCTTATTAATGAAGGTGACTTAGTACTGAAATTTAGTAAATTATGGCATCACAGATGCCTTCATTTGGTAAATGCGAGGTTGAAGTCTCTGAGCCAGGGCAGAATACAAAACAGTTGCTTTGCAATCAGTTTCTGAGCACCCCAGAACAGGCTGGAACAGGCATTCAACATAGGATAATACTGCCAAAAATAGTGGGATGCATTATAAACGCTTGTTAAGAACAGGGCTATTTAGAAGTCAAACAAATAAAATAAAATAAATATTTTTGGGCAGGATTGCACAGGAACGGAGTTCCAGCAGGCTTCCAAGTTGGCCATGCCCACGCCTACAGCCAAACCCTCTGCACATGTGCGGTTACAGAGGGAAGGCCTGGAGAGCAACACCCCCCTGGCGACTTCAAGGTGGGCGAGCCAGGGGGCTCCCTGGAAGGATCGGGGAGGCATTTAAGTGGGGTGCCCGGGCAAGCCAAGGGAAGGCAGTTTAAACTGCCTTCTCTCCCCTCCAAGGACCGGGTTGCCCATGCTCCCCGCAGCTGCAGGGCACCCGGGCAAGCCAAGGGAAGGCATGGGGGTGTGGCCTAATATGCTAATGAGTTTCTGCTGTTGGGTGTGGCCTATTATGCTAATGAGTTCCTGCTGGTCTTTTTCTAAAAAAAAAAAAAAAAGCAGCCATGGTTAAAAATAAGATCTCCAGAAGATAACATCTTCACATTGGCTTCAATTTATGCTCCAAATAATGCAAAGGAAAAATTCTATCAAGAGGGGAAAATTTTAATTTTCGGTGACATGAATTGAGTATTGGATCCAAAAAGTCTACAACAGGAAAACTTCGTAAGAATGTTTTTACTTATATGCAAATATTGAACTTAGAAGATTTATGGAGAACCCTCAATCCTCACTCTAGAGATTACACCTTACTTTCAGATAGACACCAGACATATTCAAGAATTGATATGTGCTGGACATCTAAGTCTTTACTTACAAACTTGAGATCCAGCCAAAAACAATTGCTGATCATAATCCATTAATTATTTCCATGGCATAGAGAAATGTCTATAATAAGATGATGGAGAATGAATGATAATCTCTTACTGCAGGAAGATATTTAAAAAAATTGTGAACAGGACATAGAAGAATTTTTTAAATTAAATGTTACAGATGATCTCTCTATGGCAACTATATGGGAAGCAAGTAAAATGTTTATGAGAAGGAAATTGATTGCTTTTGCCTCAAAGAACAAATTAAGAAAATAATCGGCAGAATTCAGATCCTAGAAGACCAGCATAAAAAATGTCAACTAATCAAGAAGAGGAAGAGATTAAGAAAAATTCTGGATGTGATGTAACAAACAACCCAGTCAGATATCTAGGAATATATCTTACTGATCGGAATGATGCACTATTAAAGGACAATTGCTTGACAACCTGGTCCAAAACATAAAAAGGTTTAGAGAGATGGTCCAAACTACATCTATCCTGGCTAGGAAGAATTTCTGCTATAAAAATGAACGTGCTACCAAAATTAAACTTTTTGTTACAGATGATTCCAATTTCAATTCCTGAAAATACTTTGAGTGACTGGCAAAGACAAATAAATAAGTTTGAATGGAATTATAAGAAGCCAAAAATAAGATTTAAAGTACTGCAAGATGAGAAGAAAAGAGGTGGTCTGGCAATACCTATGCAATACACCAGTTTGGCAATACACTAGTTTAGTGTAGTGGTTAAGTGTGCGGACTCTAATCTGGGAGAACCGGGTTTGATTCCCCACTCCTCCACTTGGAGCCGCTGGATGACCTTGGGCAAGCCATTGTTCTGTCAGAACTGTTCTTGAAAGAGCTCTCTCAGCCCCACCTACCTCACAGGGTATTGTGGGGAGGGGAAGGGAAAGGAGTTTGTAAGCTGCTCTGAGACTCCGAGTGAAGGGTGGGGTATAAATCCAATCTCTTCTTCTTCTTCTTAAATTGTATTACCAAGCTGCTGGGCTAGTTTGGATATCAGATTGGATCCAAAGTCCCAATGAAAGATTGATAAAATTAGAATCTTCAAATCTTGATGATGGACTACATAGCTATCTGTGGATTAAATAATCTATATCAAAGAACAAAACCAAAGATAAAAGACATATAATCAGAGACATCTTATTTAAAATTTGGGAAATCCTACGAAAGAGAATCAGCCCTACAATTCCATTAATAATGTCACCAATAGATGCTTATTACGGCAATTACACAAGGAAAAACAATGATTTTATAACTTATGGCGATATGATAAACTCTCAAGGTGGTATCAAGACGTAGCAAGAGATTAAAGAAGAAGGAAAAGAGATATAATGGTAGATATACCTTCAAATTGTTTCTAGATTTAAAAAGGATACCCTCACTAAGAGAAGAGTTATTAATGAACTGACTGACTTTGAAAAGATTGTCTCACAATCTAAAGACCATTTATTAGGACAAATTTACAAGTTATTGCTTCAATACAATTCTGAAGAACAGGTTAAACCCGACATGATTAAACGGATGCAAAATTTTGGAAAGGAAATAGTTTCAGTGTTGGGAAAATCTATGGACTAAAGGCAGGGCTTTTTTGGTAGAAAAAGCCCAGCAGGAACTCATTAGCATAATAAGCCACACCCAACAGCAGAAATTCATTAGCGTATTAGGCGACACCCCCATGTTCCCAGAAGTGTGGTCATCCAGCCACACCTGCCTTTTGCTTCTTATTCTGTTTGCCTTGTTTGTTGTCAAAACCCAGGGCTTTTTTTTGTAGCAGGAACTCCTTTGCATGTTAGGCCACACACCCCTAATGTAGGCAGTCCTAATGAGTTTTTGCTATTTGGTGTGACCTATTATGCTAATGAGTTCCTGCTGGACGTGGCCAACTCAGGAGCCAGCCGGAACTCTGTTCCTGTGCGTTCCTGCCCAAAAATAGCCCTGACTAAAGGTATTAGATTTACTTGTAGTCAAGCAGTAAGGGAAAACTGGTACAAGATGTTTTATCGATGGTACGTCAGGCCAATAGATATTGCAAAGATGGATAAGAATTACAAAGGGGCTTGCTGGAAACGTAAAAAAGAAGATGGCACCTTTTATCATATGTGGTACACTTGCATCAAAACCAAAAGATACTGGGAAAATATACATGAAGAAATCAGAATATTTTAAAAACCAAATTCCTGATGAAACCAGAGACTATGTTACTGGGAATCTTACCAGACAACATAGACGGAACCTCACAAGACCTATTTAACTATATGTTAACAGCTGCCAGAGAAATATCTGCAATGAAATGGAAGACAGAAGACTTTCCTCCAACAGAGGTCTGGAAAGAAAAACTAGCTGAGTATGCAACATTGGCAAAACTAACCTATTATATAAACAAAAGACCACTGGAAAACTTTCAGCAGAAATGGCAAGCTTATTACTCATACTATGGAAATAACTTTTTTTAAAGTTCTGGAATTACCTGAATATCAAATTAAATTATAGTCCCAATACATTTGTCAGGCTCCTTAGTCAGGTCACACAACACAGGGCGTCAGAAGAAGAATCTGTTTATTGGTGAATCATAACTAAAGACACGTATACAGTTCGCGTCAGGAATGGCCATAAAACTGGAGGCCCCTGACTTATAGGAAATTCAACCCCCCCCAGACTACGTAAAGCCAATGAATACATTTCGCGTGCGCGGGATAAAGCAAGCAAGCAAAACTAGAAAACAAGTTAAAAGCTGTTGATGCCCAGCAGCTGGAGACACCACAAGGTCAGAGCAATGATAACATGTAAGTAACAGAACAGTACTGATGAGAAGCTGGAAGAAAGTACTCCCTCACATTCCATCTTTATGACAGGGCTACCTGACGTTATTCTGTACTCCACTAGTAATTAAATAATTAGAAAGAATAAAATTTAGATTTAGACAAACCATTAAAGCAATATCAAAGTTTTTACAATATTTTTTTTTTAGTATAGAAGTCTGTTCAATTGTCAAAGATATAATTTCCTCTGTTCTTAATAGATTATTGTTAACTTTGGGAAAGTTCTTGTCTATTCTTTAGAGAGAGAATTGATCCCAAATTCTGTAATTCTATAATATTCAAGTTTTATTGTTTGCTCTTATATTTGAAATATGTAATACAGTTGGTAATACATCTGGTTTTACTTGTTGTACGTAACAATTCATAATACTTTACAATTTTGATGAATTTATATTTCTCCCCTACCCCTTTTTTCCTTCTGCATCCCACCCTTTAAAAAAAAAAATTGAACACCCTGGAACAGGCTGGAACAGGCATTCAGCATACAATAGTACTGCCAAAAATAGTGGGATGCATTACAGACACTCAAGAACAATGCTTTAGAAATCAAAACGTGGAATTCTCACACCTTTATTAACACTTTCCAGGCCAAAATGCCCCTGGAACTTCCGGAATGGCCATTAAACAAACACTAGTACCCCAAAAAGCAATATCTTAGAAATAAAAATGCAGAAATATCCTGCATTTGTTAATCCTTTCCAGGCCACAATGCCTCCGGAACAACACAGTAGAGGTTGGAACGGGCATTAAACAAACAGTAGCATCATTAAAAACAGTGGGATGCATTAAAGGCACTCCAGAACAATATTTTGGAAATCAAAATATGAAAATATTGTGCACTTATTAACCTTTTCCAGGCCAAACTTCCTCTGGAACGGGGAGGGGAGGTGTTCCACAGGTAAGTGGTTGCATTCCTACATGAATGTAGATTTCAGGAGTGGTGCTGGGTAGCGGTTGCTCACTCTCTTTGCCTTTCTGCTATGGGGTTCCATTGGATTGTACCTTGCTTGCATTAGTACTACATTCAAGCAAAGTTAAGGGCTACTTGCAGCAATTGGTTTAATTAGTAGATCACAAGATTCAAGGCCATTCACAGAAAGCACAGGAATCGGTGACCTGGTGGCAAGATGAGCCGGCTCCAGCCAGGCAGTTGCCCTGATTCAGAAAGTTCTCCAGCAAAGGCTGACCAATTTCAATATCAGATGCTTTTTGACTGTTGAAAGGACCTGGGAGAAGCCGTCCCCCAGTCAAGTTTATAAACTTCTATAAGAGAGTCATGTTTCAATATGCTCTGATGAAGCTGCCTTGAGATACGTGATTAGTAGTCGACCGCACGTCAGCAGCAGCTGGAAGTAACAGTGGAACAGGCCAGGCAGCTTGGCAACCGGCCAAAAGAAAACTTGGACACTGGCCAAGCATTTTCTAAATGAAGTTATCTGGTAACGTTACTTCCTTCGTCGTTTGTCTCCAACATTTTTTCTGAACACTTTGGAATATTTTGATTCTTCATTACTTAAGGACTTCCTATGCATTTAGTGGTGTCTCCCGATTGTATTGATGTATTTGTTGGTATATGAGTTATATGTTACAGTTTCATGGTTAAAAAATATTGAGTTTTGAGTGTTTATACGTTGGTGTGATTTCATTACACAGTTGGGTGTTTTTTTTTGTTGTCAGTAGGGAGAGCAGCACAAAGCTGGCCACTCGTACCTTTTTTGACTATTTTCTGATTCTTAACCTTAATTCTTCTTAACCTTAATTCTGTAGCGATTCCTCCTTCTATACACTTCCTCCCCCCAGCTTGTTCTCCTCTGCCTCCCACCTCCTTTCATTTCTTCTTGCCTGAACCTCCACCTGACGCTCCAGCCTGGAGTATGTCGGACTAGGAACACTCGGACGGATTCCTCTCAGAAAACAAGAGGGAGGATGCTCTACCGCCGGCACAACCCAAAATGGGCAAAATTAAAGCCGCGGCCTCTACCTCCACTGCAGCCTTGCCGTGACTAAGGCGAAGTGCCCCAAAAAGCAGCCCCATTCTCCACTCGTGGAGCACGCCATGGGCGCCATCTTGGATCAGGTGTGTCACGTAACAGGCCTGTTAATTTGTAAGTGTTTGCATTGATAAGGCAGCAGTAAGTTGTAGCAGAACCACGTGCATGGAAAAGGGTAACTTTTGACAGCAAACACCTGTTGCCTATATCCAGGGGTAACATTCCATACAGCTGTGAACTGTCAACTTTAATTGTGACTTGCCAAGATCTTGTCAGTTCGTGATCTACAGTCACCACGTGCTGGGTAGCAATTACCTCTAATTGTTTGACAGCTGAGCTACTATTTAATGGGAATAGCTCAGACCAAACCAGCCAGCCAGCGCGCTGTGTCAGATATTGGTGCATCAGCTCAAGTTACGCTGAGAAGACCGGGACCTATGCAAGAGGACTCCATCACCCTTTCAAGCAAGTGCATGGTAACCTGGGATTGGGACCATAGCAGAGAAAGGAGGAGTTGTTGTTCCTGGCAAGAACCCAAGCCTATTAATGCTGCTGTGAGCTCTGTGCTCAAGGTTATGTATGTTTGTAGCTAGTAAGATAAGGGTCTTTGTTTTATTTTGTACTCTGTATATTGGCTCTTTCCCCTACTTGAACTTTTTAACTATCGTCTCTCTTTAAAATAAATATATATATTTTTATACTGGATGGAGTCTCTAGCCCATGAGTCACGCCTTTGAAGGTGCTTGGCTACCAAGAATTAAAAGCGACCAAATTGTTGTACACACACTTATTTTATTTATTTATTTGGATTTATAGCCTGCCTTTATTACTGTGCTGGTTGAATTGACCCCAATGAGAATGAAATATAGCCCGAGTCTCTAAGGCAGCCCGGGGAAAGGGCGTTGGCATGGAGGCAATAGGGTGCAGGGGTCGTAACAAGGTGGCAAAACGGAAACCGCCTGAGGAGACTGGGGAGGGGGATGGTAGCCACTTTCCCCCTCATCACCCTCTCAGTCACTACCTTATCCTGAGGAGGACAGACCTTATCCTGAGGAGGAAAGACCTCACTGGCCGACCAAGGCAGCTAGGAAAGATCATTTTTCTTCCATGAGGGACTATTCTCAGTGGGATCTTTCACAAGTTGAGGATAGAGAATTGGGGGATAAGGAGGAAGGGGAGTTTCTATCAGAGGAGGAGGAAGAAGAGGAGATGGAGGTCCCTGAACCCTCTATGAGATTTTTCAAACCTGGAGACTACTAATATTTACTTAAAAGACCTTGTCTGCCTTGGAGCTCCATCTGAAGCCTAGGGCAGAAGATCCCTCCAGTTATGACCCCGCAGATGGGTCTAGACCCAGAGGGAGCAAGGACTATTTCCCCAGGAGATGGAGAAAGTTTTTCCTTTCCCTGAATTCTTAGAAAAAGAATTGGTTAAAGAATGGTCAAACCTATGGCTAACAAGCATTGCCCTCCTAATATTAAGAAACTGTATGCCTTGCCTAATTTTACTGATAAGTTCTTACAGGTTCCGCTAGTGGATGCTCCGATAACAGCACTCCAAGTGCCCGGCCTACTCTCTGAAGATGGAGAGGGAATGGTGAGAGATAGCCTAGACAGAAAAGCAGAATTTGCACTGTGCAAGGCCCACAAGGCCACAGCTATGGCAATCAGAGCTTCAGCCACTGCTACCGTGGTAGCAAGAGCATCTATAGCCTGGTCCAAGAAACTTGTACAGCTGATCGCCAGCTCCAACAGATGCTTGGCAGAGGGCGCAAATAGACTGTTGCAGGCCTCTTCCTTCTTGGCTGACTCCATATTGGATGCCATGATCTTTTCTTCAAGGGCAATGGCTTCAACAGTAGCTGCTAAAAGATCTGCTCCGGGCATGGCAGGCTGAGCCAAAGCCATCATCACTGCGTACCCCTTTCAGGGCAACTGCCTATTTGGAGATTCCTTAGACAAAATCCTCGTCAAAACAAAGGATAAGAAGAAGGCAATGCCAAAATCACTGGGCAGATCAGACAGAAGGGGCACAAATGATTTCTCCTTTCGCAGCCAAAGACCCTTCAACAGGTTCAATCGAGATGGGTGGGGCACATCCCGACAGAACTTCAGGAGAAATCCTTTTCACAACAGACCAGGACGTCCCTTCTCCCCCAGGGATGATAAATCAGGAAAAGACAACAAAGCACCCAAGGCATAACTACGCCTCGGCGCCAATGGGGGGACGCCTATTGCTTTTTCACCAGGAATGGGTCAAGTCACCTCCAAGGTCCAATTCTGTCAAATTCCTGAGGAGACCCCCCAGACCTCTTCAATCCCCTCACCAATAATAAAGGATTCAGCCAAACTACACAGAACATTGGATGCCATTCATCATCTATCCAGTATCCTGGCCATAGAACCGGTTCCCCTTCCGGAGAGAGAACAAGGTGTCTATCTTTTTTACCGTTCCAAAAAAGAAATGGAAGTTGGAGGGCCATCTTGGACTTGAAGTTCCTAAACAAATTTGTAAAGTTACGTCATTTTTGTATGGAGACCCTTTGCTCCATCACAGAGGCCCTCCAACCAGGGAAATTCCTGACATCAATAGACCTGACCGAGGCATACCTGCATGTTCCTATATTCAGTGGCCACAAACGATTTCTGCATTTTTGCATCCAGGGTCAGCCCTTCGGGCTTTCAACTGCCCCAAGAGTGTTCTCCAAAATGCTGATTCATCCCATCATTTTGCTGAGAGAGAAGGGTGTACATGTTCATCCTTATCTCAACAACACTCTGATCTGTTCAGCCTCTTGGCACAAGTCTACACAGGACACGTCAGACACTATCCATTGTCTACAGAATCACGGTTTTCTGGTGAACCTCCAGAAGAGTTCTCTGACCCCATCTCAACCAATAGAGCACCAAGGGGCGAGCTTGGACACTTCTCAAAATCGCATGTTTCTCCCCAATGCCAAGGCAGAGAAAATACATTCGTTGTGCTGCCAAATCATCAAGAGCAAACAGTCTTCACTGATGACCCTTGCCAAACTGATGGGGCTGTTCGTATCCTGTATAGAGACTGTTCCTTGGGCTCGTTGGCATGCGAGGCCTCTCCAACAGCTTCTGCAACCCTACCAGTACAGAATCATGAGACGAGAAGATCTACCAGTCGAGATATCCCTCAAGTAAAACTCAGTCTTACCTGGTGGACCAAACTGCAGAACCTTCTATGGGGTTGCACATACTACACAGAGGATTGCAAGCAGATTGTTACGGATGCCAGCCTCCAGGGCTGGGGCGCTATTCTTCTCAACACCCCAACTCAGGGCCTCTGGTCCAAAGATTGCCCATAAATCTCTTAAGAGCAGAGAGCCATCTGGTTGGCTCTCCTCCACTTCCATTCCCAAGTGGCTGGACACCATGTACTAATCAGGACGGACAATATAGCTCCCAAGCCCTACATAAATAGCCAGGGGGGTTCAAGATCCTCATGTCTGCCTCAAGAAGCATCCAGGTTGTTCCTATAGGTGGAACTCAACATTGCCTCTACCAGAGTGGAGCACATAAAAGGAGCACTGAATACCCAGGCGGATTGGCTCAGCCATTGTCAATTGCAAGAAGGGGAATGGTCCCTGAAACAGGACCTGTTCCAGATGATCATAAGGTGATTCAGTCTGCCGATTGTGGACCTGTTCGCATCCCTGCTCAACTTCAAGGTGAAAAAGTTCTTCACCAGATTCTATCACCACAATGCAGAGGCAATAGATGCACTGACGTCGCAGTGGCCCCCCAGCCTCCTGTTTGCATATCCACTGACTCCTGTCCTACCAAGACTTCTGAGGAAGATACGAGAACAGAGGGTGGAAGTCATAGTAGTGGCTCTGTATTGGCCACGAAGGCTGTGGTTTTCAGAGCTCCAGTGTCTCACCCTGCAACCACCCTTCCATCTGCCGGTGATGCCAGACATGCTGACACAGGGTCCAATCCAGAACCCAGATCCAGGATGGCTTCACTTGACCACCTGGCAATTGAGTGGGAAAAGCTTCTCAAACTTGGGTACTCGAATAAGGTGACTGACACCATGCTGGCTTCCAGAAGACAGTCCACCTGTCAGATATACAACACCACCTGGAAGGCCTTTGTGAGATGGGCCAGAAGAAAGAACATTGACCCTCTGAAGCCTCATATCAGGAATGTTCTAGCCTTCCTACAAGACAGTCATGACTCGGGTTTGAAGGCTTCCATGCTCAGACAGCCTATCTACGGTTCTACCTACATTCAAGGGTTGGGGCCTCTCTAGACATCCCCATATCCATCGCTTTCTCAAGGGAGTGTCCCTTCATGACCCACTGACATCACACAGGTTCCTGACATGGAGACTGAATGTGGTCCTCAAGGGAATTTAGTATACAGAAAGGCAAGGATGCCCTCTCTCTCCATACTTATTTATTATGGGAGTTGAGATATTAGCAGAAAGAATAAGGAATAATGGTAGAATAGATGGATATCGCATTGGTAATGAGGAACTCAAGATTAACCTGTTTGCAGATGATATAATGGTAACTCTGACAAATCCTAAAGTGGGAATCAGAGAAATAAGAACTATATTGGAGGATTTTGGAGCATATTCAGCGTTAAGAGTGAACATGGATAAATCTGAAATCATGTACTTCAATGTTGGTAAAGTAGAGAAAAGAGAAATTGCAAAGATGACAAAAATGGGGCTAGGAGCCAAGACAATAAAATACTTAGGGATCGAAATTAGGAAGAATTGGGGGAAAACAGGCAAAGGGAATTTCAAAACAGTCTGGAAGAAGGTCTGTAAGGATATGGGCAAACAAAAATTTAAGTATTTCAAATAAAATAAGAACGGCTAAGATGTTTCCAATCTCTAAATTGATGTATTTACTTCAAATGCTCCCAGTAGAATTAAACATACAACAGTTAGAAAAATGGAATGGAACAATTAGAGAATGGATTTTTGGAAATAAAAGACCTAGAACGCAGAATAAGTTTATATATAACCCACAGAATGCAATGGGGTGGGGTATACTTAATTTGATAAACTATTATGAGGCTTTTAATGTCAAGTCACTGATAAGATATAGGAGAGGACGTGAATCAGAAATGGGTCAGATTGGAAAATGAGTTAAACAAGGGGGCTGGGAGATTTGGAATTTTTACAAGGGAAGTGAATAAGGAATATGGCAAAGCAGTGGGACCTAGGAGAACACCACTGAAAATATGGAAGAAATGGCAACCCATTTGACTGAGCAAACCTTCCGAATGGGCACCACTAGAAAGTCTATATGAGGAAATTGATGACCCCCATTGGTGGAAAGTTCTTTAAGAAAAGGGCTTTACCAGAATAAGAGATATGTATGAAGAAGGTGGCCAACTTAAGCCTTTACAAACAATAATAGAGATGGTAGGGAAACAGCATTAGTTGAAATTGACAGGACTATATAATGCAATAAAAAAGAAGCAGCAAAAGAGGGAGGGAGATTCAGAAGGAATTGCAGAAGTAATGTACAAAGAGAAGAGAAAGATAAGTAGAGGCTTAGCTGGTAAGATATATATAAAAAATGACTACCAATGAGGAGTCAATAATTAAAAGCATTCAGGAGAAATGGCATAGAGAAGGACTGGCTTCAGAAATAACCTTAAAAAAATTAATGATGGGGGTCAAAAAGATTAAATTTGATAAATTTAGAGAAATGGAGCTGAAGTGTTTTACTAAATGGTATTGGATGCCAGCCCAACTAGCCAATATGATATCCGGGATGAGTTCAAACTGTCGGCACTGCAATCAGGTAAAAGGCTGGTACTCACATATGTGGTGGGAATGTGCCAAAGTTCAGGATTTTTGGAAGAAAATATTGGATAGCATAAAAGACAAGATAGGTGTATTCATACCAATAGACATTAGGCATCTTGAAGAGTGAGACAATAGAAAGCAAATACCAAGAGGTACTCAGGGCGATGATATTAGCTGGGAAAGCTGTTATAGTATTAGGATGGAAAGATAAGAACAAGTGGACCATGGAGAACTGGAATAACTACCTTTTTGAATATATCCAATCAGATATTGTGGCCTTGACGATGGAGAACACTTGGGAGGAAAATAAGAGGTGGATAAGGAAGAAATGGTCGCCCTATTTTGACTGGATCAAGGAGGATGAAGCCAAGAAGGACATTTACTGGAAACTTTGCACTTTGTGCCTGTGGCTGAAGCAATGATGGAAGAAGAACAGGGGAGGGAGGACTGAGGGAAGGGAGGGGGGAAGGGGAAAAAAACCTTGTATAATGATGACGGAAAGATTATGCGTACGATAGTTGGTCAAAATAAAAAGCAAGTTGACTGTTAAAAAAAAAAAGTACTGCATTGCTGAGGCCTATAGGGCACAAAAGCTGGTTCCTCCGTCAGGCATAACAGCTCACTCAATCCAAAGTCCAGCCGGGTCCTCCGTATCCACGTTCATTAAGCACTATAAGATTGTCTTTGACCTTTGGACGAAGAGTCCTTCAACACATTCTGACAGATACAGACGATGACCCACCCAGATGCTGAGGACATTGCTATGGGAGGTCCCATCAAGATGTCCTCCTCTCAGAGAGAGAAAGGGCCATTGGTACTTACCGAGAAGGGTCCTTCTCCTCTGAGATAAGGAGGACATCTTGGCCCTCCTGCGTCATTGTCATTTCTCTGCTGGTACTATACATTCGTTCCTTAGCTGTTTGGTCCTTCCTGTTGTGTGAGGCATTAATGCTGCTGGAAGTTCCCAAGCTGAATTGAGGGGCATGTCCCACTGAGAGGACCGGAAGTGAAGCTTGGTTCCTGCCTCCCTAAGGATATGGTGGGAAACACCCATCAAGATGTCCTCCTTATCTCAGAGGAGAAGGACCCTTCTCAGTAAATACCAATGGCCCTTTCTCAAGATCCCGGAGATGTTTTAATTGGTGCATCAAAGATAATATTGAACAAGTTAAATATTTTAAATATTTCGGAGTTCTCCTTCGGTATAATAACGGTTGGATAGTATAGTGGAAACAAGTTATAAACTTGGCAAAATGTAGCTTGTCCATGATCACAAGATTCTTTTATGTGAAGGGTAGCCAAATTGTACCAACGGCTATTCGTGTTTTAATGCTAAATCAGCATCCCAAATACTTTTTGGGATTTTCATTTGGATTATTGCTTTCAATCAATATGTTGAGCAAATCCAGGTGATGTTCCTGTGCCATATTTTGGGGGTCCCAAACTGTGCAAGCTATGCTGCCATGTGCTTGGAGACAAGGCAGTGCCTCCTAGAGATTAGAGTTTGGCTCTTAGAAATTTTGGTTATACCTTCACTATAGGGCAGAATCTACGAATTATTTATTTTATTTATTTATACATTCCATTTCTACCCCGCCCTCCCCGCGAGCGGGCTCAGGGCGGCTTACAAAAGGGCAACCAGTGCCAGGACAAACAAGTTAAAACATAACACATAGGCATATAAATATCTAAAACATATCCACATCATAAAGTGCTCTTGTCTCAACCTGATGGCTTCCGATGATCATTAAACACAGCAATATAACCCAGCAGAGTTGTTCATGGTAGGCCCCAAGGACTTAACTCAGCTATCCCCTTCCTCCACCACACAGTTGGTAAAATAGCAGTGGGGGGGGCAGGCAGCGGCCAAGGAGGGGAAAGGACAGCGGCGGCTCCTACTCGAACGCCTGGCGGAAGAGCTCCGTCTTACAGGCCCTGCGGAACTGCAAAAGGTCCCACAGGGCCCTGATCTCCTCCGGGAGCTCATTCCACCAGGTAGGAGCCGCCACTGAGAATGATCTAGTCCATTTTATGGTATCTGATTCTTTTTCATCTAATTGTTCACTCTTAATTTTGTGGAAAATGCAGTCCATAGGCATCCGCTTTAATTCTCTTCTTAAGTTAGAAGAATCCCAAGTTTTTAGACCCTTGAAACAGAGACTTCTGGATATTGAAAAACAAACTCTCTGTTCCTTAGCAAGCAGGACATGTTCCCCTTTGGAGTGTGATATTACACCTGATGTGGGTTCTAGCAGCCTACTTCTCACACCTTATATTCCCTCAGTTACGTCGAACTTTTATGCTCGCATGATTCGATGTCCTCCCATCGGCCGTTCTCTCTGGGAGATTTGCAAATGGCTCCTATCATGAAAGTCTCTGGTTATGTAGAGGTAGAAAGCCAGAATCAGTAGCCCGTATTTTGCTCTACTGTAATTTCTGTGTTAAAGTGTGGGATTTTTTAATTAGTCCCCTCTTGCATAATTTCTATGGCTATTCTGACGAGAGACTTGTTTTCTTGCTTTTGTTGGACCAACATTCCTATATTACCTATTCAGTAGCAAAGTATCTTCCAATTGTTATGAGGATCAGGGAGCGTAAGGTTAAATCTTTTGACGGAGGATTCCTTTTTTAATATATTAGAAACTGTTTTTTCTGTTTATGCTTATAACCCTTGCCAATAAATGTACTTACTGACTGACTCCCAGATCACTTAGCTATAACTTCAGCTGATTTCTCAGTGACAATTAATTTTGATTACTGATTTTAAATTTCAGTTAGTGGGCCTTGGATTATGGGATTTTGCTGTGCAGTCATAATACAAAACATTAAAGATGTCCTTCTAAGAATGAATAGCATTTCTACTAATATGCCACATATGTGGATTCTTGTAAATCTCTTTGAAAGACAAAAGATTACTCAGATAACTATTCTTTAGTCAGGTAAATATTTTTTAAACAAGCAACCCCCTTTGCAAAACTTGGAAGACACTTAAATGAAGAGGGATTTAGTCATTCTCTTTCTCTCTGTCTCTCAGAGGAAGAAGATTGCAAACTAGAGGAAGCTATGGATTTTTTCTCCTGTCAAGGTGTGTAATAAAAATCACCACACAACCAATGAACAAATATATAACATCTATTAAGATACAATGATTTTAAGCCAGTAAGTGACGTTTTGCAATGTTTGATAAATTTTTAAAAGTATATCGCACCCGATTTTGCTGGTTATATTGTTGTTGATCCTTTTCAAATTTATTGTTATAGGAGAGAACATTGACTCCTGATAAAGCATTTGTGGAATGCGGAAACCCGGAAGCTGGCGAACGTGTGAAGTCGAAACCGCAAGTTGCAAGTCATCTTCAGTCTTCTCTACTGCTTAGTTGTTATCAAACCGGGGTTCTCTTTTGGTTTCGCAAGATTATACGGCATGAATCTTTACGCTGCGAATGAGTCTACTTAGTTTTGAGGTACCTTTGGTTTGAGGAAGAATCTTGTGACTGTTAACACTGACTTCCGGACGTACAGAGGGCAATAAAATGTTTGGTGTTTCTCACAGAGAAAGGAAGAGCCTTTCCTATGCAGACAAGAGAAACCGCACCCAGGTGAGCAGAAATCACTCTCTGCACCTGGCTAAGAGGCAGTAAATTTGCACTGTTCTTCTATATTACTTGAAGCAGGGGACATGAGGCAGATTTTCTGAACAATGAGTATAAGATAGATGATGAAGTTTGAGCAACTCTCACTGCAGGAGGCAGCAGAAATAATAAGGAACCCTGATGGAAATAAAGTATCAACTCTTCCTGCCTGTAATCCAAAATGTGGACAGCTGTTTCTATATAGCTTTGAAAGATACCGCCAGCCTAAAAAAGATGACTGGAGGTGTGACCAGTTTCAATGGGTCCAAAAAGGAATACTCTTTTGCCAAGAGGGCAACCTTTCATACGAAAGATACACTTCCAGAGACTGATAAAAGGAGAGCAAGTTATAATCCACCAATATGAGTATGAACTTCCGGATGGAAGTGTGTGAACAGAATAACTTGGACAAGATGAGAGACCTCGGCCCTCTGTGCCTCATGGAAACATCCTAAGGCTGTACAGCAAATTAAAAAACAGACTCAATTATGAGAAGAACAGACTCAGTCTTTCTAATTTATATGCTGTGTGTGAGCTTCCCTGTGCCCTGGAAGGGTTTATAGGTCTGTACTCACTAATCCCAGAAATCTGTGTAATTTTGGCACTCCCAGAAATTATTTGCATATTTGAAGCGGCAGCACAAAATAAAACTACTCTCTTTTCTTACAACACTACTTTTCAGCTTAAGAGATTTCGGTTTCCCCCCTAGTTCTCCAATGTATATTTTTTGAGAAGTCAGCAATACCACTGGCTATTTTGATTCATGACAAGTGCACCGCGAATATGCATGAGACTTTTTTTGCATTTATAGAGGAACATGTACCTTAGATAAACAATAATTCTACAGTGATAGTCAGAGATGGAGAAGCAGCTATTATGCAAGGCATAAAAAAGAAAGGTATTCCACTCTGTATGCATGTCCTTTGCTGGAACCATACTATAAAAGATGTGGAATTCTGGGTTTCGGGGCATAAAGGAGGAAAGAAGTTTCTGGAACTGTTGGGGAAACTGAAAGTCACGTGGAGTGCCAGCTTTCCGGGTTACTTTGAGCAGATGCTGTAGAAAGTTCTTTTGACAAACAGTGGCAGATGGCTATTGGAAAAAAGAGGAGTATGTAAGGAAACCAGCGGCATCACAACAAATGTATCTGAAAGAATGAATGCCAATGTCCAAGAGGCTGTGCAATGAGAAAGAACAAAATATGGATGAAATGATTCTGGCTTTTTTACTTTCTTCAGACTTACTGCCTGAAGGAAATTTTGAGAGGACTGTGTGATATTGGCAATTACCACCTATTAGTGGAATTCACCAGCATAAAGCTGACATACAGTTTCCAGCAGACAATATTCCTTTAGATGACATTGTGCAAGTTATAAAGCAAGGAAAGATGCAGACAGATCAAGGAAAGCCTGAAGTACAAAGAGCTGACCATAGACTGAGGACCATAGAAGGTCTAGCTCATGTAATGGCAAGTCAAAATCACATAATTTTGCAAGCACAATCTGGCTGCTTCATTGTCAGAGAATTATGTGACAAAGAATATATGGTAAAATCAGTCCCAGCAGAAATGTGTACTTGCGGTTGTTTCAAAACATGCTACCATATAATGGCAGCACAGATGGGTACAGGAAAAACTGCATCCAACAAGGGTGATGTACTCTTTGAAGAAACTCAGGATGAGTGCAAGGAAAGGAAAATCAGGAGAAAAGAGGCCAAGGCAAAAGGATGAGCTAACCATACTGGTGGCATCAGATTCCATTCACATGAGTGGTTATCATGCAACTGTTTTCATACCTAGGGAAGAAGTGACAAGTGAAAATCAAGTGGAAGGCAGAGAAAAGAGAACTCTCCTCTTTGGCTCTCAATTTAGAACCAGAAGCTCCACATTTTTCAAGTACCCTCAAAAAGCAAGTCAAGAAATGCAAGTAAGCCAGTGTGTTTTGTGGGACTCTGTAAAAGGTTATCCATGCCTGAGAAGCGCTTCTATACAAAGAGTCTACATCAGTGCAGAGGATATGAAGTCTCTCTTGAATAATAACTGGCTTCTTGACACTGTCATTGAAGGCTTCCTACTTAATAGAGCTACCCAGGCGACGGTTACCACCATGGATATCAATGTGAGTCTGTTCAGCTCATTTATCACGTGCTCCACGGAATTGCATGGATATACAACAAATGTACATAACTTTGGCATAAATTCTCATGTTATGGCAAGGGACATCTGGCTCGTTCCCACAAATGTATATAATTCTCACTGGATACTGATGATGGTCCTCTTTAAATGGAAGATAATTCTCTACCATGATTCCAACCAAGGCCTTTCCACTGATTATGCTGACACGCTGCAAATATTTATGGAGATGCAGACAATGTCACAAGCTAACTGGCCAGACTGGATTATTCATGCACTAGTTAACATACTGGTCCAGACGGATTCATTCAACTGTGGGATTTTTGTGTGTCTGTTTGCACACATATTGTGCAGTGGGTCAGCAGTCCTATTCCCAGTAGACATGATTCCTGTATGGCAATGGGTCACTACTGAACTGCTCAGACAGAGATAACTTCTTCAACAACCAAGTTTCATGCAGGGAGACTGTCAGAGAACAAAGAAAGAAAGCAGAAAGTCAAAAGCAATTTCAAGGCAGCTGTTTCCAGAAGTGCACCAAAAGGGTCTCCATCTCACAGGGCAAGCTTGGTTTCCCCCCCAGCGCAGGAACCCAATTCATAGGGCCAATGGAGAGATGCTGGGATAACTAGACTTATTGCTGTAGTACATGAAGGAAAGCGAATTCCAAAAATTGACTTGGAAAGGAAATATAAGGTTAGACTCCCATGGTATGAATACTTGCAGATCCAACATATGTTAGACTCAATAAATGTTACACAAAATTTGCATTTTCAGTGACCAGACTTTGAAAAGCTTTTAAAAACTAGAGATTTGCAAAAAAGGGTTTAAATATCTAAAATATATCAGATATTAGTAGACAACACTTATTCAGAAGTCCCTACGTATCAGAAAGTATGGTAAAAGGGTATTAAATTAACCATAACAGCTGAACAATGGGAAACAATCTGGAGCATTCAAAGTCGCCTGTCAAAGTCACAGATAATTCAAGCAGTGACATACAAAGTACTATTTTGATGGTATTTAACTCCTGAAAGAATTGCACATATGACCTTGAATGTCTCCCCACTATGTTGGAAGTTATGTAGTAAAAAAGGAACGTTTTATCATAATTGGTGGGAATACATACATATTTCAAACTTTTGGAAACAAATATTAGTGTTAATCAGGGAAATTACAGGTTATGTACTTCTATTGGATCCTGCAATAATTACTGGCAAAGAGATCAACTGCCTGCAGCACGTAGAGACTTAATAATGATACTGCTCATTGCAGCGAAAGCTGTAATTGCACAAAAGTGGAAAGATAGTTCACCCCCAACAGTGTTACAGTGGTATTATAAAGTATGGGATTATTTTATGCTTGGAAAAAATTCAATTTATACTAACACTAGGCGCAAAGCCCGTTGCCTGGCTCAATGCAACGGGCCCTAGCTGGTGTGTGGGGGGAGGCCCCCCCATCCTCCCGTGCCGGGGGGGGGAAGGCAGCGTCCACGGCACGCGTCTCCAGCGCTGGAGAGGCATTAGATGGAGGCCTTGTGGGGGTCGTGGGCTGCAGTAGCCGCCATCGGCTGGCATGGACCTGAAGCTTCCGGAGGCCTACCAGCGTGTGGGAGCCGCGGCTTTGGAGGGAGATCGCTGCGCGTGTGGCCGCGGAGGAAGCGGGTGGCACCTCTTTCCATGGGCGGCCGGAGGCGGGCTGTCCCATTGTCCTGGAGGGCGATTGGGGCCGGACACCGGAGGAAGCGGGGGGGCCGCTCCTCTGCAGGCGTGGCTGCAGGAGGGCAGGCCCACTGGGCTTGCGGGCGAGTCCCGGGGCGCGGCGTAGGAAGCATCCGCCGCTGATCCTCTCGACCGGCTGGAGCCTTGCGGGCCCGCTGGCCTGAAGCGCGAGTCAGGGCGAGGTCCCGAGGTGGGCTCCGCCAGAGCAGCCATCCCTCCTGGCGTCTGCCGTGAGACTGGGGGCGTCAGGCTGCACGCTGCCTGCGTGGGCGGGCCTTCGCCCACGCAGGCATCCAAGGCAGCCAATGGCAAGGGACCGCTTCTCTGACCGGCAGGTTCCTCGGCCAACTGATTATGGCGCGCATTTTCGCCATATAAGGGCAGACGAAAACTCAAATATATATAAGGAAAGATAACGAACTTGGATCAAGACCTCTTTAATCCAATGGACAAATGGTGTCCGTCTAGAGACAAAATGGCCACAGACAAGAGAAAATTGTGAATTATTGTTGTTTAATAAATACTGGACCTTTCTAAGTTGTTATGAAGATTAATGAATGATTTAAAGATACTTAGGATTTATTAAGGCTGGAATGGGATGCTCTTTCTTAGCTATCTGATGTTTGTTACATGCTTTTTTATTAACAATTTTAATTGCTTTTTGTCTTCTTGAGAAAGCCTTACTATTGAAGATACAATGGTTTAAATGACTGTGTCCTATGCTATAAGATGTTTTATTGTTGTTATTCTGTATGGTAGAAGACAGGAAGGCCTGGCATGATCTTGTCCATGGAGTCGCAAAGAGTTGGACTCGACTGTGTGACTGAACAGCTACAACAATGATAGACTATTCTTTCATGGTTATTTCTTATTTGATTAAAAGTTTAATAAAAATAATTTTAAAAGGGTCTCAATCCACTACTGAATTTCTATCTTCAGCAGTACAACAGTATTACTTTTCACCTTGGTCTTTCTGCTTGACGGGTAACTTGTGTAAGAACCCCAAGGACACAATGGTTCCCTGTCAGGATCAGTACCATCTGTCTTGCCTTGAGATAACTCAGGTTCCTTGTGATATATTTAAATATCCAAAGTATTCCAAGCAATAGGCTTTTTTTTTTTGCTGCAGCAGCAGTCAGAAATACATAATCCATGGCCAGTGGTAACTTTACCCTTGGTGTGCATCCTTTGATACTTTTAAAGCTAGTGTTGATATTGCTTAGTTTTAGATAACGTTAGACAATGTGAAAATATTAGTTTTCAATAGTTAGAACAGTATTCTAAAACAATAATTCTAAAACAGTATTCTAAAACAAAAAAAACGCCTTTCCCCATATGTTCCCCCAAGAGCGCTACGGTCCGGGGGACAACATCTGCTAGTTATTCCAGCCCCCAAGATGGTCAAACATGCTGTTACCAGGGCCAGGGCTTTCTCGGTGGCGGCCCCTACCTGGTGGAATGAGCTCTCAGAGGAAATCAGGGCCCTGTGGGACCTTATGCAGTTCTGAAGGGCCTGCAAGACGGAGCTCTTCCACCAGGCTTTTGAGTAGGGGCTGCCACCACGATTGGACCATCACCGTGGGATACCACGAGGCATCCTGGCCCTGGGATGAGATTATAACTTGGTGGGACTTTTGGAGGGCAGGGGTAACACGCCGCCAGAGTGTTGAGTTCACTGGTTTTATTGAGTTTACTTGTTCTGTTTGCCACTGTTCTAATGGTTTTATTGTTGTTTATTTTAGTGCTTTTATGTATTTTATATGTCATTGCCCTATGTATTGTCGGCAATGTATGGCTTGTGGCCTCTTGTTCGCCCGCCCTGAGCCCTTGTGGAAGGGCGGGGTATAAATCTAATAATAACTAAATAAATAAATAGGATTTTTTGTCATTTCAAACAAATTGTTGTTTTGCTTTGTGTATAAAATAGAACGCTATGACCTTAAATTTGGGTGGCATGCATATTTGTGGTATCAAAAGGCAAAAGAGCATAAGTATATTCGAAAATCTTTGCTGGCTGTCTGGGAAAAGATTAGATGGCAGATCTGTGAGAAAATTCCAAGATGGGACTCTCCGACTGAAGCTTTCATATACCCTTTGACTGCACATTGTGCCAGTTTACCTAAATATGAAGACCTTTTAAGACCAGATGTCACTTTAAAATCAGATAAAGAATTGGAACTCTGGGGTTTTACCCCAAGTTGGTGGATGAGAATGCAGTTGGAATCTAGATACGCGAAAGACAAACCCCAGGGCTTTTACTTACAGCAAACTAGTTTTGATAAATTATTGTTAGAAACAAATGATAAGTCAATTAAGAAAATGTCTGAATTGCTTGTACAATTGAAATTGGAAGATGAAGTGGTAAAAGACTCAATGGTTAAGTGGATGTAAATCTTTGGTTCTAGTATTGAGATTGATGCGTGGATTCGATATGGAAAAATAATATAAAAATTACCAAATTGGTTAATTTTAAAGAGAATATTTATAAAACGTTTTATAGATGGTATATAACGCCAGAAAAATTATCACAGATGACTAAAGGAATGCCTATTCAATGTTGGAAATGTCATGATAAAGAGGATAGTTTTTATCATATGTGGTGGACTTGTGTATTAGCAAAAGATTACTGGGAAAAGATTCATGAGTGGTTGCAGAAAATAACTGAAGTCGAATGCGCCATAGAAACCCGAACTGTTTTTGTTAAATATATTACCGGAATGTTTAGATAAGAAATAAAAACATAATTGTGCATGTGGTGACAGCAGTGAGAATTTTGTATGCGAAACATTGGAAAGTGAACCAGGTGCCAACAGATGGATGAACTGGAAAGTGAACCAGGTGCCAACAGATGAATTAACTGAAAAGATTTTAGAAGTTGCTGAAATGGACAGTTTATGGGAAAGGCTAAAAGACCATGATGACCGAGAGCTGGAAGCGGTATGGAAACCATTTTAAATGTGGACCAAACAAGAGACTAGAGACAGACTCTGAAAGTATAAATCAAAATAAGCAGAAAACATGTGTTAAACAAAGGAAAGATGTTTGTTTGTAGAACTTGATCTAAGCGGCTTAAATTGTTAGATGATTCTCTGTACTCTACTCTTTCCCAGATGTCATAACCCATACCTTGTCCCATCCCTACCTTATAATTTCTTATGAAAACTGAATAAAAATCTTAAATGCAGAGGCATTTTGGCCTCGAAAGGGTTAATAAAAGTGAAAAAGCTCTGTGTTTTGATTTCCAAAATGTTTTGGAGTTCCTTTAAAGCATCCCAGTTTTTGGCAAGTATTACTGTTTGTTAATTGCCTATTCTGGGGCATTCTAGAGGAATTTTGGCCCAGAATGGGCTAATTAAGTGCACAATATTTCTATGTTTGGATTTCCAAAATATTGCCCTGGAGTGCCTTTAATGCATCCCACTGTTTTTTTTGTGGTACTATTATTTGTTGAATACCCATTCCGGCCTGTTCTGGGGTGTTCCAGAGGTATTTTTGCCCGGAATGGGTTAATAAGTGCATGATATTTTTGCGTTTGGATTTCCAAAATATTGTCTTTGAGTGCCTTTAATGCATCTGTTTTTTGTTATCCTGTGTATTGCTTAATGTCTGTTCCAGTCTATTCCATTGTGTTCTGTAGGCATTTTGGCCTAAAACGGCTTAATAAAAGTGAAAGATTTCCACATTTTCATTTCTAAAATATTGTTCTCTAGTGTTTGTAATGCATTCTACTGTTTTTGGTGGTATTATTGCTTGTTTAATGCCCTTTCGAGCCTGTTCTAGAGTGTTCTGGAAGCATTTTTTGGCCTGGAAAGGGTTAATAAAAGTGTGAGAGTTCCAAGTTTTGATTTCCAAAATATTGTTCTGGAGTGCCTTCAGTGCATCCCACTGGTTTTAGAGCATGTAACAAGTGGTTGAAAAAGTCCTTAACCCCTACCCCAACGCCTGTGGACCTAGTTTCCATATAAGACTGCAGAGAAGGGAAAATCCCAAGTACTCAGAAATTTATGCTAATACCCTATGGGGAGTTGGACATAAGCTGCCCTCCTTTCTAAGAATGACAAGTGGACTTCTCCAATTGCACACAAATCCCCATCTCTAATGTCAGAAACTACTTTAGCCATCATAGCCAAATACAACATAGTCCCAATTCCATCAAGCACCTGGTCATGGCTGTGAACTTCCAAGACAAACAGACGGTCTGGTCCAAACTGGATTGTCCTTTGTCCAAAAGCAATCAAGTCTGCCAGGATGGTCCAATGAAGAATGGAAGTGAATAACTCATTCTAGTGGAATCTCTTAGGGGTCCAAGACATTCTAGGTGGCAGTCTTGAGCCGTAACCAAGTTTTAGGATTTCTGTCACAATAATATAATCAATGTTCCTTCTAAGCTGCGGAGTCCTGTGAGCAAAAATTCCACTTTGTGAGCTACTGGCCTTAAAATTGCGGGCAAGAGATTTGGCTGCTGCATAAATTAGTTTGCTCTGGAGCCCTCCTTCCTGAGCTAAGGCAAAAATGTGTGAGCCAAAGGCTAAAAAATTGTGAGCTAGCTCACACTAACTCAGCTTAGAGGGAACACTGAATACAATCTGTCTTGAGCCTTGACCTGGACAGCTCAGGCTAGCCCAATCTCATCAGATCTCAGAAGTTAAGCAGGGTCGGCCCTGACAAGTATCTGGATGGGTGACCTCCAATGGAACACCAGGGTTGTGACGCAGAGGCAAGCAATGGCAAACCACCTCTGAAACGTCTCTTGCCTTAAAAACAAGTCTAGCTCACAATCTAGTGGTGCATAATGCTAAAAGAATTAGAACTTCTGGCTGCCAGATAATCTTAGGATCTCCTGGCCATACTACAAACAGTCTCATAGGATAATTATTATTAAGTATAATTAATCTATCTTGATGGGGTCTTCTTCATGTGGATTCGTTGATGCTTCGTAAGCTGTGCATTCTGAGCAAAGGTATCTCCGCACTATAAGCATTTATATGGTTTCTCCCCTGTTTGGATTCGTCGATGTACAGTAAGCTGTGAACTCTGAGCAAAGCTCTTTCCACACTCCCAGCATTTGTATGGCTTCTCCTCTGTGTAGATTCGTCGATGTAGAGTAAGGTATGAACTCCAAGCAAAGCTCTTTCCACACTCTGGGCATTTATATAGTTTCTCCCCTGTGTGGATTCATCAATGAACAGATTTGGTGTCACTCCAAGAAAAGCCCTTTCCGCACTCTAAGCATTTGTATGATTTCTCCTCTGTATGGATTTCTTGATAAGCTGCAAGGATGCAACTCAGAGCAGAACTCCTTCCACACTCCAACGATTTATGAGGTTTCTCCCGTGTTAATTCTTCGGTCTACATCAAACATCCAAGGATTCAGCACCCTGAGGAGAGGATTCATTCCCTCTCTTCCATTTGCTTCCACTGATGCTTCCACTGATTCTTTTCTGCTACTTTTTCTCAAGTATGTTGCACTGTGGTTCTCCTTTGGACTTGTTCTGCAGTCCATCACCCTCTAGAATACAGAGAAAAGACAGGTAAGACCTTCAAGCAAAAGCAGAAGCAAGTAAAGAAGGCCATTAACTGCTCTTGATAACGACAGGACAAAAATCACCTGACAGGGAAACAAGCCCTGCTCTCTATTGATCAGCTCTTGATTCGTCCTTCGAGGGTAGTTCCATCACAGACAAGGTGGACCACAGTGAAACCTCCTTGTTTAGAGGAAGTCTCTCTCTGAAGAGGGATGCTTTGATCTGCTCCTCTTCTTGTGAACCTTCCAGGGACTCTAGGTGGCCACTGTGGGAAACGGAAAGCTGGACTAGATGGTGCCTGCAAAATTGCTTGCTGTATTCAAGGACAAAACTGAACTGTATTCACCAGAGAGTCAATTAGAAGCAGAGCTTTACACCCTCACGACCGAGACCCAATCTGAGCTCCGGACTTATAAAGCTCAATGTTACTTTCCACCCACAGGTAAATTTGGCCTCCTAAGCCCTGGGTTCTGTGACTTGGACGGCAGAGCTGGGGCAGAGGTGACCAAAGATTGTGTTTTCAGTGGTGGCCCCTCATCTGGAGAATATCCCCTCATTTGAAGCTCAATTGGAGTTCTCCTTCCTATCTTTTTAGAGCCAGGCCAAAACATTCCTTTGCACCTAAACTTTAATTTAGATGGTTATCATTTTAGCGGTTTTATGGTCTTCTAACCTGAGGAGTGTTTGGGGAGAGTCCTCAGGCAACTCTGTAGCTGTTTTACCATCTTTTTGTGCCCCTGGCTTTTTAAACTGATCGTTTAGGCAATATTTAGGATTTTCTGATATTGCTTTGATTTTTGAGCCAACTTCAACAGATATGTGGAGAGGCAGCATTGTAAATAAATCAGTGTTTATTAACGTCGAGACGTGTAGAAACATTCCCCACCACCACCACTGTGAGAGGTACAAACAAGCGAACGTTTTGTCCCCTTTTTACCTTCTCTTTCACACTTGAGAAAGATTTCATGGCCATTTTTGGGCTGCTGCCTCTTGAGAACTCCCCCTCCCCCCGTTCTCCAGCTGGTGAAGTTTAGCCGAAGAGGAGTCCTACCTGAATGTACCAGAGAAATGTTCCCACCACACAAGTAAGCAGATACCTCCTGATCTCATTCTTTCTTCTGGGTCCTGGAGAAGTGGATCTCCTTGCTTCTTCCACTGTGGATACAGAATCAGGTTGGGGAACCAGAAGCCCTACTTTGGGAGACAGAAACAGACCGATGACTTCTACATGTTTCAAAAAATGCTAAGCCTTTTTACACCGGTGACTCCTAGATATTCCAACGCTAAGAAATATTCAGATTTTTAAATGAAGTTAACTGAACCCCAGCCACTCATAATGGCAAAAAGGAGAAATATAATTTAACACTCCTGAAAGATGCATCCAATGGGAGGGGAGGAAGCTGCCACTGGGATCCCGAAGGCTCTCCTGCTGATCTTGCTGGTAGCCTTAAGTGGAGAAGAAGGGAGCAGGGGAGTTCAGTACAGAGAATGGAAGCTCTAGCCTACATGGAGCCACTGGGATATGGCAATCTTTACGCCCTCCCAAGCCAAGCAGGATATGACATCCTAGTATGAGGCCATCTAGGGCGGCTCTGATGATGGGCCGCTGTCTAAGTACTCCGCTACCTTTGAAGAGACCTTTCCAGGATAGATGGGTCCCAAAAACTCATAACAACAGTGTGAAATTTCTTTTTAACACTTATAAATCTGATTTCTGTATACAGGAAATTTTCTAATACCACTCAACCTGTAAAGAGCTCAGAACTGCATGCATTCTCTTCTTTTTCCCTCCAGCCTAGACTGGGAAGGCAGGACCTGCCCCTCTGATTCCAAGAGCAGCGTGGCAGGCAGAAATTCATCAGGCAAGGCTCTTCATGACATACAGCAAAGCTGCACCCACTCCACTCCTGTTTTTCTTGGTTTGTTCTCCAAGGTTGCGCTGTGTTTTACTGGATCTCTGAGCCACTCTTAAGCTTGACTTAGCTGCGAATGCCTGATGGATCTAAAGTGCACGGTCTGACTGCAACATCTGGGAAAGGTCCAGCAGTTGTCAGCACCCCGTGCTGCCCCACCACAGAAACGGAGTTAAAAGACACTGGGGAAAGTCCAGTCCTAACACTCGCCGAAGGGCCACGGACAGAGTTTCCCTAGTCCGATCACTCAAGCACGCTTCAGCCATTGGGACGGACCACTCAGTCCATCCCGACTTGGCGCCATTTTTTCCCTGCTTAGCGATATGCTCATAACCGCATAATCGATCCGTGGAGAACTCTTCGCGTGGGGGTTCGATTCAAGAGAAATGAGCCTTACCCAGAGAGGCCACGTTCTGGCAATTCTCCTCCATGATTTCCTGGTGAAGCCTCTTTTGGTACGGATCCAGAAAGGCCCACTCCTCCTCGGTGAAGTGAACAGACACCTCCTCCAAGATCACCGAACTCAGAAAGGAGAGGGGGAAGACACCCTCTATCTTCACAGAGAATGTAAGAATCCTTCCCTGTCCGAGGGCAATCTAGAAAGACTATAATAAGAGGTTGATGTTCATTTTCATTTTCTGTCTCATGACACCACAGATAGCAGCCAAGGGAAAGAGAGAGAGTCCCTCTGGCCTAGGGAGGGTGGGGGAAGCACCCCAGGGCACGATCCATAGATTCACACCCTTATCAGGCTGCACAGAAGCAGCTTTCTCTTTGCCAGAAAGAGATGGCAAAGAATGCATCCTTGGTTTTATGGAACCACCTGGAAAGATAAAAAGGTAATTTTATGGCATTCTATATTTTCCATGTACTTTGCATTTCAGACCCATTGGGGGAAAATAAGATTCTTCCTGTCTTGGCTCATGGCTACAGAAAGGGGAGACTAATGAGAAAAGGAACAGGAAACAGGCTATGGTGGGTTTCAAAAAGTGGGGGCAATCCATGTGAATTTCGATGGTATCCTAGATCAGTGTTTTTCAACCTTTTTTGTGCAAAGGCACACTTTTTTCATGAAAAAAATCACGAGGCACATCACCATTAGAAAATGTTAAAAAAATTTAACTCTGTGAGCCGAAGCCGCATGTTACAGATGAAACTGGAATTTTTCCCACGGCACACCAGACAATATCTCACGGCACACTAGTGTGCCGCGGCACAGTGGTTGAAAAACGCTGTCCTAGATCATATCCTGTGGGGCCCTTCCCCACTACCAAGATGAATCTGTCTCACCTGCTGGTCTTGATTCTTCTCCTCTGCCCAGCTGAGGAGGAAGCCTTCTGCCAGGGCCACCGCCTGGGAACTGGTCTCCGGCCCGCACTCCCTCACCCAGCTCTCCATCCCTGGGGGCAGGACGGCCAGGAACTGCTCCAGGATCACCAGGTCCAGCATCTCCTTCTTGCTGTGCCTCTCTGGCTTCAACCAATGGTGGCAAAGACGGTGGAGTCGGCTGCAAACCTCTCGGGGGCCCTCGGCCTCCTGGTAGCTGAACTGCCTGAATTGCTGGCGCTGCACATCTGGAGGGAGGACGGTGTCTCCCAAGGTCTTCTGCATAGTTCCTTCCCACAGTTCCCTTCGGCTCCCAGCACTGGCGGCATCGAGGCCTTTCCCTGATTCAAGGACAGGTGAGCCCGGCTCTCCCCACAGCCTCCTTTCCTCTCCAAACAGCCTTCACCTGGACCAGTGGATGGCCTTTATCCTCTACCAGGTCTTGTGCAAAGGCAAGTGCCGGATCTGTCACCTCCTGCAAAGCCAAATACTGATATTTGGATTCAGATTTTTTGGGTGTGTGTATTGCAAGTAGATAAATAGGTACCGCTTCGGTGGGAAGGTAACAGCGTTCCGTGTGCCTCGGCATCCAGCCATGCCGGCCACATGGCCACGGAAACATCATTGGACAGCGCTGGCTCTTCGGCTTGGAAACGGAGATGAGCACTGCGTCCCCAGAGTCAGATTCAACTGGCTTTCGAGCAAGGCAAACCTTTACCTTACCTTTACTATACACAGAAACACATATATATGAAGAAGTGAGCTCTGATTCACAAGACAGCATATTAGAATCAAGGTTGTTAGTCTTCTGGGCTTCTGTTTTATTTTTCTATGATAGACAAAAACTGAAATGAGTGAATAAGTAGCAGGAGGCAGCAAGCAGTGTAGTCAAGTTAGATCTGGGAGACCCAGGTTCGAATCCCCACTCTGCCACAGAAGGTTGCTGGGTGATCTGGGGCCAGCCACACACCCTCAAGCTAGCATACCTTATAGGATTGTTGTGAGAATAAACTGGAGAAGGGCAGAATGTGGGAAATCACCATGGGTCCCCACTGGGGAGGAAAAAGGGGGTATAGAGTAGTTAGTTAGAGCAGTTTCTCAGTGGAATAGGCTTTCCAAGGGGTGGGGGGTGGGCTCTCCAACTTTGGAGGTTTTCAAACAGAGGCTAGATGGCCATCTGACAGCAGTGCTGATTCCGTGATTGCAGGCAGATCATGAGAGGGGAGGGCAGGAAGGGTTGCATCAGTGCTGAGTGCTCGTAGCCCTTTCTTACACGCCCAAGGAAAGGCTGATCACCACTTTGGGGTCAGGAAGCAATTTCCCCCCAGGTCAGTTTGGCTGGAGATCCCGGAAGTTTTTTGTCATCTTCTGGGTGTGGAACAGGGGTCACTGGGGGTGGGAGGTATTTGTGAATTTCCTGCATTGTGCAGGGGGTTGGACTAGATGATCCTGGAGGTCCCTTCCAACTCTATAATTCTATTAATGATAATAGCAGGGAAAGGTGCTTTAGGTGAGGCCACCAAAGTATGTGAAGACCACAGAAAATATTTCCTTGCGCAAATATAACGGAAATGGATAAAATATTGTTACGTGCTGATGATAAATTGATAAAGAGGCTGGATATATTAATGTTAGAAGATAAAACACAAGATGAAACAGTTAAAAATCGTATGGTTAAGCTGGCACAAAATCTAGGTCATAATATTGACTTAGAACAATGGTCACACATATGGAAAACTAATATAAAGATTACTAAAGCGACCTCTTATAAAGGGAAAAAAATATAAAATGTTTTACAGATGCTACCCTGATTTATTTATTTATTTTATTAAATTTCTAACCCGCCCTCCCACCGAAGCAGCTCAGGGCGGCTTACATAAGGTCTTAAAACCAACATACAATATAAATCCAGCAAAAAACATAAAATAACATTCCATAAGAATTCCAATAAATACAGTTAAACAAATTAAAACGATGGCATCATATTATAAAAACAAGTGCTACACGACCGATGAAATCAGTTTGTTACTGAGTTGTCAAATGATTGTTGGAAATGTCATAATAACGTTGGTTCATTATTTCATGTGTGGTGGACATATGATAAAGTTTAAAAATACTGGTCTTGGATACATGAACTTTTACATAAAGTGTTACAAACCACTGTACTCTATACACCAGAATTGTTTTGTTGAACATAACACCAGAAAATTATAAAAGAAAAGATTTTTATTTTGTTTTACATATTGTGACAACAGAAAGAATCGTATATGTCAAATACTGGAGAAGTAGTGAAGTTCCCTCAAAAGAAGAAGTTATAAGCAAAATATTGGAAACAGCTGAGATGGATAAACTAACTATAATTTTAAGAGGGAACAATAAAGAAGATTTGGAGGACACATGGTCAAAGTTTTATGAATGGATAAAAGAAAATAACATTTAGAATTCCTGGGCTTTTAACCAAATTAAAGGGAAATAAGAACTATATACTGAACTTTTAGAAAAAGAGACATATTCTAAGGTGTATAAAAAAATTCAAATTTTTTGTTTATAGGATGAGGTCAAGGATTGTGATTAAAATGACACAAAGGGAATTCCCCTTTATATGTATTTATGTATGTTTGTGTATTTGTTTGTCTTATATATTTGAAATAAAAAAATTGTGTGGAAAAAGAAGAAAAAGAAAATATTTCCTTGCAAGAGCAAAAATGACAGAACTGTACCTTTAGCAAGCCATAACAGAGTGGAGGGGGAACCCTCCAGAAAGCCAAGTTTGCTCTTCCAGACTATACCTGCAACCACAACAACGCCAGGCTGGAGGCAAGAATTACAAGAAAATGCCAAAAGATGGGCCATGTTGTGAGAGTTTGGAGAGAGCAGCAGGATGCAGAGGAGGGAAAAAAGGCAGAATCTGCATCAATTGCAGAAAGAACTCAATTCTGCAACTTCCAGTGAACAGGAACTTCCAGGGAGCAAGTGGGAAAACCCTTGGAAAAGCCGAGTCCGCTGGTTAATCATGTTAAGGAAGTGTTGCTATTGCTAGAGTCTGGGTGGTAAATGGTGCTGGAATCCCCTCAACACAACGGCCACCCCTCTGCACTGTTCCACTGTGAAAGCCAAAGAGGTATTTTGCAAAGGAAATATTCTTTTATCGCTTACCTCCACCAGATCCGCCCTGTCTTTCCTTTCCACAGCGGCATCACACGGGATCTGCAAGGGACTGCGGCAAATCACGTGGCTTTCTCGGCCCATGCCTCTCTAGGAATGGAGACTCTGTCCGATTAACCCTTAGACTGACTCTGCAGAAGGCGCAAAGGACCGACTCTTGGCTTCATCCCTCCGGAGGGTGCTTCTGTTTGCCCAGCAAGCCTCCCTCCTATTTCCTTGCAAAGGGCGGCGAAGGAGAAGACAGGATTCGACCCCCTTTTTCATCCCAACTTCAGCTGGTCCTTGACTCTAAGAGTCTAAAGAGGGGATCCTCATCCTGAGGTTCAGAATTGCGAAGGGGGGGGCAGGGCTTTTTTTGGTAAAAAAGCCCAGCAGGAACTCATTAGCATAACAGGCCACACCCAACAGCAGCAACTCATTAGAATATTAGGCCACACCCTTACAGTACAGCTCATTGGCATATTAGGCCACACCTCATGCTACCAGAAGTGTGGTAATCCAGCCACAACCACCTTTTGCTTCTTATTCTGTTGACCTTATTTGTTGTCAAAACCCAGGGCTTTTTTTTGTAGCAGGGACTCCTTTGCATGTTAGGCGACACACCCCCTCATGTAGCCAATCCTAATGAGTTTCTGATGTTGGGTGTGGCCTATTATGCTGATGAGTTCCTGCTGGGCGTGGCCAACTCAGGAGCCAGCCAGAGCTGGGTTCCTGTGCGGTTCCTGCCCAAAAATAGCCCTGGGGGGAGAGATGCAGCTTTCTACAGCAGTGTTTTTCAACCACTGTGCTGTGGCACACTAGTGTGCCATGAGATATTGTCTGGTGTGCCGTGGGAAAAATTCCAATTTCATCCGTAACATATGAACAATTATAAAATAAAGTATTATTATTTCATAATAAAGTAATTATAAAATAATTTCTTTGTGTTTATTTGGTTCCTATTCAAGAGAATTACTTTATATATAGTCAATATAGGCACAGAGTTAATTTTTTTTAACATTTTCTGATGGTGGTGTGCCTCGTGATTTTTTTCATGAAAAAAGTGTGCCTTTGCACAAAAAGGTTGAAAAACACTGTTCTACAGCATGGCTGGATGCAATGTCATCCCTACCTATATGTTGGGGAAATGCCGTCATCTGTTCCTTATGAATTTCATGGAGGATTCAAAGAATCTTCTGGCTGGGCTCACTGACTTCAGCTACTCAGAGCATTTCTAAGGCAGCCATTGTGCTGCTCCCTCCCAAGGGAAGATTTTGTTCCGGGGGTGTGGCTTGATGGGGGAGGAGGTGCATGGGAGGGAGTCGGGCTTCAAAATCTGGTATCCACTGTTTCCCTATCCCCAACTTTTTCTTGCCATGTTGTTCCAAGGGTAGGTCTCAAAGGCTGATACGGTAAACCTGGGGAAGCAAAGCACCTCTATGTCCGACCAGCAGCCTTCCTGAGAATCCTATGTGAGCTGCCCCACCCAATGACTTTGGGGCTCGACTAGATGACCTCTTAGGTTTCTTCCCACTCTCTGTTTCTAACCTGGCCTTTAGCTGAAGAATCCCCTGCTTAGGAGCTTGGTCAGTAATATGTGAAGCGGAATCAGGGATTAATATCTGCTGGTGCTAGTGTTGTTAGTGTGTGTGTGTGTGTGTGTGTGTGACAGAGGGGTATGTTTGTAATGTGACATCATGCATGGCTCAGTCAGACCACAGTCGGGGAGCTCCAACACCATAAATGTTATTGTTCAGCACTGAATTTTTGTTTCATTCGGTAAAGGACAGACCAACACCGCTGCCCATCTGCAGTCATCTTCTGCTTGCCGGCTGCAAAGAGGGAGGAGCCCTTTATCCATCCACGATCTCCCTGTCTGTAAGTAAGTACAGCATGTTGGTCAGTTTACTTTTCTAGTGCAGAACCCAGGGAATGAAGCCAAATGCTGTATAAACATTTTCCCCAAGCTGAAGTACAAGCAAGCCAGCCTTTTCATCAACATTTTAGCTTCTTTTTCACCTTTGAGAACACTTCCACAGACAATCTCTGGGTGCTTCCTCTAGAGGAATCACTCCATTCTCCCGTAGGTAAAATAATCCCCAAAGAAATCCTACCCTCATCCAACACAAAAGGAAGCAGATGCTTGCTGATCTCTTTCTTTCTTCGGGCTCTTGGAAAAGCAGATTTACTGCTTCTTCTGCAAAGGACAGGGAATCAAGTTTGAGAAGCAGAAGTCTCTCTTTGGGGGAAAGAAACAAACCAGTTTACTTCCACACATTTCCAACTCGAAGAAACATTCAGATTTTAAACCAGCCTATGTGAACCCCTGCCCTTCTGGCTGCCAAAAAGAAGGAATGCCAAATTTGTCAACTCCAGAAACATGTAAGCCAGGGGTGTCAAAAATGCGGCCCGGGGGCCAGATCAGGCCCCTGGAGGCCTTCTATCAGGCCCGCAGTGGAACTGGCTGTCTTCTGTTTCTTCTTCCAGTTCTGCTGCTGCTGTGTCATTGTAGGTTTGCAGCTTACAGATACACACCTGAACAGCATACTCAGCACTGCAACAGCACAGACATTTTGATGCAGTAATTCAGAGCAAGAGGTGTCAGTTATCAGACACTGTTAAATAAACAAAATATTGCAAGAGTGCTAATGTTTTTAAGCATGTTTTTATTTTAAGGAAAAAAAAACCCTTTGTATTTGTGTCCTTTACAAAGTTTATGGCTGAGTTCAGACTGGCAATTTGCCCCGGTAGGGACCCGGGCCAGCGACGATTCAATCCCGGAGTAAATTGGGCGTTCACACAGGCACATCTGCCTGGCGTCCCCCACCTGTAGCCAACCCGTGCTGTTGTGCTTCACCGCCGGATTAAAAAGATACCTCATAAAACTGGTAACAAATCCGAAAGCCCGCGTGTGTCGCGCGTTTCTCCGCTTCTGGGAAGTCTGAACGTGCAGCCGAAAAGCCGGGAGCAACCCGCGTTGGGCAGAAGGCAGCAGCGGTATGATTGGCCATGCTCCGCTCTACTGCCCAATGCGGTGCCGGCGCTGCGGGGTCCTCTCCCAATTGGCAAAATGCGCTTATGCGCATGAGCGCTCATGCGCACATGCACCCATACACCCACAGCCAAATTAATGGGGAAACGCCGAATACAGGGCACCCCTACGCGCGGCAGTCTGAACGCTCCTGCCTGGCTCTGCCCCGCATCTTCTGGCAGCAGCCCGGGCTATCTGAACGGGAAAACCCAGAACAGTTTATTCCGGGGCTTTTTTGCTGTGATTGGCTACCGGAGCAAACTGCCAGTCTGAACTCAGCCTATATCTCTGCTACCTGGCATTACATTTTTATGACACACATGGCCCAGCCCAACAAGGTCTCATTTATGTCATAACATAACATAATGACATAACAAATGAGTTCAACCCTCATAACAAATTAGTTCAACACCCCTGATCTAATGTGTCTCTGACAAAGGGCTACTGTCTAGCGCCTCCTCTCCCTTTGAAGAGACACCACAGTCCTACCAGGACAGGATAAGGTGGTGATGGATCCCCAGAATGCTGAATGCTTGTTAACAACCCCTAACCTGTTTTAAAAACTTTTCAGTCTGATTTCTCCGTCTATGTAGGCAATATTTTACTTCGACCAAAGGAGCTCAGAAGAGCCCGTGAGGTGGCCCAGGTGAAAAGCCTCCCTTTTGGCTGTCTGCCCCTTGTCTTTCCGTGGCCATTCACCCGCTCAGTCCTCAATGGCCCTTCAGGAGAATGGTCTTTTAATTTACAAACTCTCCTGTTCGCTTACAAACTAATACTTGGGGAGTCCACAACTCATGCAGTGGACTTAGAAACTAATACTTGGGAAGCAGGCAGACAGGCACAGATCGATCCCCCACCCCCACCCCGGAGGAGAAGCAGGTCAGCTGGGGGGATGTTTCAAACTAGGCATGGAGAGCTGGGCACTAAAGTCACCCCAAGTCACTCCCCACAAGTCCCCAAGGCAGGGTGGCTGAAGGGAGGCAGGGTGGCAAAGGCAGATCACCCCCAAAGAGAAGTGGGCTGGGGTGAGTTTCTAATGGAGAGCCGGACAGTAATGTGGTCACCCCAGTTACAGTGATCTGGAACAATTCCTCCAAGATAGGGTGGGTAGAGAAGAAGAAGAGGAGATTGGATTTATACCTTGCCCTTCGCTACCCAAAGGAGTCTCGGTGCAGTTTACAACCTCCTTTCCCTTCCTCTCCCCACACAACAGACACCCTGTGAGGCAGGTGGGGCTGAGAGAGCTCTTTCCAGAACAGCTCCGAGAGAACTGTGACTGACCCAAGGTCACGCCAGCAGCTGCATGTGGAGGAGTGGGGAATCAAACCCGGTTCTCCCAGATTAGAGTCCGCCACTCCTAACCGCGACACCAAACTGGAGGAAACCAGGCAGGCTGACAAAGACACATCACCCCCAAGGAGAAGTGAGTCAGTGGGAGGGGTTTCTAATGGAGAGTCGGAGGGTAGACAGGCAGTACCGTTGTTACCCCAATTACACTGGTCTGGAAGAAGTCCCCCAAGGCAAGGTGGCTGGAGGAGGCAAGCAGGCACGCTGACAAAGACAGATCACCCCCAAGGAGAAGCAAACCAGGGGCAGGGTGTTTCTAGGTAAAGGTAAAGGTTCCCTTGCTCGAAAGCCAGTCGAATCCGACTCTAGGGTTGCGGTGCTCATCTCCGTTTCAAAGCCGAAGAGCCAGCGCTGTCCGAAGACGTTTCCGTGGTCATGTGGCCGGCATGACTAAACACCAAGGCGCACGGAACGCTGTTACCTTCCCACCGAAGTGGTCCCTATTTATCTACTTGCAATTTCTTGCTTTTGAACTGCTAGGTTGGCAGGAGCTGGAGCTAGAGACAGGAGCTCACCCCGTCATGCGGCACCCGGGTCTCGAACTGCTGAACTACTGACCTTCCACAGCCTGCAGTTCAGCGTCTTAACCACTTGAGCCACCGCAATGGCTCGTAAATGGCTTTGCGTCTACATGGAAGGAAGTCTCGAGTGGAGTGCCACAGGGCTCGGTCCTAGGCCTAGTGTTGTTTAATGTTTTTATAAATGACCTGGAGGAAGACATAGAGGGGATGCTTCTCAAATTTGCAGATGACACGAAGCTGGGTGGGATTGCTAATTCTGAAGAAGCCAGAGTCAGGATTCAAAACGATCTAGATAGGCTGGAACGGTGGGCTGAGACAAATAGAATGAATTTCAATAGAGATAAGTGCAAAGTCCTACACTTAGCTACCAAAAATCAAAGGCACAGATATAGAATGGGAGGGACTTGGCTTGACAGCAGCACATGTGAAAGGGATCTGGGTGTTCTGGTTGATCACAAGCTCAACATGAGCCTGCAGTGCGATGTGGCTGTGAAAAAAGTTAATGCAATCTTAGGATGCATTAACAGAGGCATTTTACTTGCCTCAGCCCACTGTTCCAGCCTCACTTGTAAGCCTGGCAGTGCCCAACAATACAGGGCCTGTGTTTGGGAAGGGAGAATCTGAACCCCCTGAAATAGAGCTCTGGCAGCCAAGGAGGGTCTTGACTTCTCCGGGGTGAGTAGGAACATGTGGGGGAGAAAAGGGTCCGTGGAAAGGGAATGGCTGTCTAGAGAGATCTGGAGGAGTTTAGTCAAGCCCGATTCAGATCTGGGTGGGCGCTTAACATTGAGGTAGAACAGCCAGTGTGGTACAGTGGTTAGAGTGCCTAACTAGGCTCTAGAAGATCCAGGTTCGAATTTTCTCTCTGCCAATGAAATCTGCAGGAAGATCCTGGGCTAGTAACCCATTCTCAACCTGCTCCACCTCTCAGCACGGGTCATTAGGATAAAATGGAGGAGAGGAGCACAATGTATGCTGCTTTGCGTCCCCACCAGGGAAAAAGCAGGGTATGATGGCTGTTACAAATAAAATTTTAGATGCAGTTTGGCATAAAGGATGATTACCCTTGCCATTAGTTCATCCAGTGTTAACTGCCATTTTTTTGGGCAGGAGGCAGAACTATTAATTCTGTCATCAGACTGTCATTAAATATGGTGAACAGAGCAAGAGAGGCAGAAAACTGAGTCCTAGACAATGTAATCTATTAACTCTGTGACACCCTTCCATAAGATCTGTTCACAAGGTAGAACAAAGCACTCAACATTTTATTCAGCTGGGTAGGCATGCTGGTCCGAAGGAGCAGAACGAAGTTTGAGTCTAGTGGCACCTTCAAGGCCAACAAAGTTTTAATAACTTGTAATTCAGCAATCTTCGGTTCCAGTCTGTCATTGCTGAATTACAACACTCAGGACAATGAAACCCCCAGGGCTTAAAAGAGATATCGGTTTCTTATCTTACTACAGTCACTCAGTTCTTGCTTATATCCAGAATCAAATTTTGTTGGTCTTAAGGATGCCACTGGACTCAAACTTAGTTCTCATATCTGTTGTCAACTGTTTATATATGCATGCCAATTTGCTGTTACACATGATTCCAATTTCAGCTGTATTTATTGCTCAGTTATCTTGACTCTAATTAGTGCTTCCTGGAAACTAACCACCCCCTACTTATATGTAACGTTTGAGGAAACCTGTTTCGATGTATCTAATAAGTGTGCATCTACACATGCTAAATCTCTCAGTTCCTGCTTATACCCAGTATTGAACTTTGTTGGTCTTGGAGGTGCCACTGGACTCAAAGTCAGTTTTCACATCTGTTTATTAAATCTGGTGTTTGTATGGTAATTTACTGCTATGTACAGATCCTACCAACCACTTTAATCCAATCTCAGCCAAAATTGCCCAGTTACTTATGCATCTTGACTCTAACTAGACCTTTCTGACAACCAACCCCCACTTCCTATATGTAATGGTTGAGGACCTCTTGTTTCACTGTATCTGAAGAAGTGTGCATGCACACAAAAGCTTATACCATGAATAAAACTTTGTCAGTCTTAAATGTACCATTGGACTCAAACTTTAACATTTTATAATAAGCTGTGTCCCAGATATTTTAGCACACAATTGAATAGGCCTTAACCAATACAAGTTCAGTGCCTCTATCATACAAGCCTGAAGTAGCACAAAAACTCCGGATGATGATGCCAGGTAAAGTTGGGCGTGAGGCTAAAGATCTATCAAGAGTAGAAACATTTGTATGTTTTCTCTCCTGGGTGAATTCCCTCATGCAAAACATGGCTTAGCATTTATATGGTTTCTCACGTGGATAAATTCTTAGTTGTACCTTAAGATACCTTTTGAGGGAAGCTCTTTCAACAATTTATTTATTTGGTTCCTCCCCCATGTGGATTCGTTGATGAGTACTTAGGCTGTCACTCCGAGCAAAGGTCTTTCCACACTCCAAGCATTTATATGGTTTCTCCCCTGTGTGGGTTCGTCGATGGTTAGTAAGCTGTGAACTCTGAGCAAAGTTCTTTCCACACTCCAAGCATTCATATGGTTTCTCCCCTGTATGGATTCGTCGATGTGTAGTAAGGTGTGAACTCCAAGCAAAGCTCTTTCCACACTCCAGGCATTCATATGGTTTCTCCCCTGTGTGGATTCGTCGATGTAAAGTAAGATGTGTACTCTGGGCAAAGCTCTTTCCACAATCTAAGCATTTATATGGTTTCTCCCCCGTGTGGATATGTTGATGGACACTGAGATTTGCACTCCGAGCAAAGGTCTTTTCACACACCAAGCATTTATATGGTTTCTGCCCTGTGTGGATTCGTTGATGGATAGTAAGCTGTGAACTCTGAGCAAAACTCTTTCCACACTCCAAGCATTCATATGGTTTCTCCCCTGTGTGAATTCTTTGATGTATAGTTAGGTGTGAACTCCAAGCAAAGCTCTTTCCGCACTCCAAGCATTTATTTGCTATCTCCCCATTGTGTATATGTTGACGGGATTTAAGCTCTGAACTCCAAGCAAAGCTCTTTCCACAGTCCAAGCATTTATATGGTTTATCCCCATGTGAACTCAGATCAAAATTCTTTCCACATGCAAAGCATTCATTTGCTTTCCTCCCATTATTGATTTGTTGAGGAGCAGATAGGGTGTCACTCTGAGAAAAGCCCTTTTCATATTCTAAATATTTATATGATTTCTCCTCTGTGTGAATTTGTTGATTAATCGCGAGGATGCAACTCTGAGGAGAGCCCCTTCCACACTCCAACCATTTACGAGGTTTCTCTCCTATGCTAAATCTTTGGTGTTTATCGAACATCTGGGATTCAGCACCCTGAGGAGAGGATTCATTCCCCTTCTTCCATTTTGTTCCACTGATTCTTTTCTGCTGTTTTTTCTCAAGTGGGTGGTGTTGGGGTTCTCCCTTGGACTTGTTCTGGGATCCATCAGCCTCTAGAATAAAGAGAAAAGACAGGTTAAGACCTTCAGGCAAAAGCAGATGCAAGTAAAGAAGGCCATTAACTGCTCTTTATAACGACAGGACAGAAATCACATGATGGGGAAACAAACCCTGTACTCTATTAATCAGCTTTTGATTCTTCCTTGGAGGGTAGTTCCATCAGAGACAAGGTGGAGCAGTGGAACCTCCTTGTTTAGAGGCAATATCTCTCTTAAGGAGGGATGCTTTGAATTTGCTCCTCTTCTTGTGAACCTTCCAAGAACTCTAAGTGGCCATTGTGGGAATCATAGAGTTGGAAGGGGTCATACAGACCATCTAGTCCAACCCCCTGCCTAATTAGAAGCTGGACTAGATGGTGTCTCCCAAATCACTTTCTCTATTCAAGGACGAAACTAAACTGCATTCACTGGACAGTGAGTTAGGAGCAGAGGTTTACACCCTCGTGACAGAGATCCAGTCTGAGTTCCAAAGTTAGAATGGTCAATCTACAAGCTCATGTTAAGTTTGGCCTCCCAAGCCCTGTGTTCTGTGACCCGGTCTGCAGAGCTGAGGCAGAAGTGACTAAAGACGCTGCATTTTTAGTGGTGGCCCCTCATCCGGGGAATGTCCCCTATTTGAAGCTCACCTGGAGTTCACCTTCCTATCTTTTTAGAGCCAGGCCAAAACATTTCTTCTCAACTGGGTTTTAACTTAGAGGTTGATAGTTTTAGCAGTTTTATGGTCTTCTAACTTGAGGACTTTTTCGGGAAGTTTCTGACTCAGTGGAGGCTCTTCTTATGCCCCCGGCTTTTTAAATCAATCATTCTGGCAGTATTTAGAATTTTTCTTGTAATGTTTTGATTTTTGAGGTTTACACCCTCGTGACAGAGATCCAGTCTGAGTTCCAGTTAGAAAGGTCAATCTACAAGCTCATGTTAAGTTTGGCCCTGTGTCCCAAGCCCTGTGTTCTGTGACCCAGTCTGCAGAGCAGAGGCAGAAGTGACTAAAGACGCTGACTTTTTAGTGGTGGCCCCTCATCCGGGGAATGTCCCCTATTTGAAGCTCACCTGGAGTTCACCTTCCTATCTTTTTAGAGCCAGGCCAAAACATTTCTTCTCAACTGGGTTTTAACTTAGAGGTTGATAGTTTTAGCGGTTTTATGGTCTTCTAACTTGAGGACTTTTTCGGGAGGTTTCTGAGGTGACTCAGTGGAGGCTCTTCTTATGCCCCTGGCTTTTTAAATCAATCATTCTGGCAGTATTTAGAATTTTTCTTGTAATGTTTTGATTTTTGAACCAACTTGAGCAGGACTGTGGAGAGGCAGCGTATAAATAAATCGATGTTTATTAAAGTCGAGTACTGTATAAACATTCCCCCATGAGCATAGGTACAAACAAGCTAGAATTTTGTTCCCTGTTTTAACTTGTCTTTCACACCTCAGAAAGATTTCCTAGCCATTCTCAGGCTTTTGAGAAAGTCCCCCCGTTCCCTAGCTGGTGAAAATTTAGCCCAAGAGGAGTCCTACCAGAATACACCAGAGAAAGGTTCCCTCCACATAGGTAAGTAGGTACCTGATCTCTTTCTTACTTCTGGGTCCCGGGGAAGTGGATCTTCTGCTTCTTCCACTCTGGATATGGAATCAGGTTTGGGAACCAGGAGTTCTCCTTTGGGGGGGAGAAACAGGCCGGTGAATTTTTTTCTTTGTCATTCTGCATTGATTTTCCTCCCTTCAGCACTCAGTTCGCTTTCTGGTCGCTGTTTCCCCAGGTTTTTTTTTAGAGTGCTTTTGTGCCGATTTCCCCTTGTTTCACTTCCAAGCCAAAGGCAATTCAAAAGCATACAGATTCCCTCGGACACCCCCCCCCACCCTTTTGCCGTCCCTCAAAGTTTACCCCTCCATCCACACTGAGGTTGTTCAGCCCACTTTGCAGCTTCCACCATCCTCCCCCCCTTCATCAGTATACAAACTCAGCTACAAGCATGGACAGTTTCAAGAGGGAATTAGATAAACATATGGAGCAGAAGTCCATCAGTGGTTATTAGCCACAGGGTATAGATGGGAACTCTCAGTCTGGGGCAGGTGATGCACTCTATTCTTGGTGCTGGAGGGGGCAGCAGTGGGAGGGCTTCTAGTGTCCTGGCCCCACTCCTGGACCTCCTGATGGCACCTGGTATATTTTGGCCGCTGTGTGACAGAGTGTTGGACTAGATGGGCCATTTGGCCTGATTCAACATTGGCTTCTCTTCTGTTCTTATGTTCTAACTCCATTTCCCCCTTGTTTTAACATTTTTAATTTTTTTGACAAGCGGCATGAGTCTAGCAATGTGAGACTCACTATTCTCAGATCGCTGAATTAAAAAACCAATGGGGGGGAGAGTTTAAAAGGAGCTGCACAAGGTTTAGTTCGCATTGAAAGTGGATTATTGAGTGTGTGCGATCGCAGCCCAGGACTGGCTAGTAGTCTAATGATATTGATATCTCTACCCAGCATCTATTGAAAGCCATCCAGGAGGACACTGTGGAGTCCTAAGCTGAAGCAGAGAAGCCGCAGCACAGAGGGCTTACCCGTATGTCAATGTGGGCGACCAGGAAGTTATGGCGGCTCTGTTGTGCTGTGAAAAGCGGGTGTTCCTACCACTGAGCCACGGCATCTCTGCTGGTGGGGTGGACACAGGCTTGCCAAGAACTTACTGTACGCTGGCAGGGGATGGATACATCCTGGCAGGACCATCCCCCAGGGGGAGGAAAGATGCGCGCACGATGCTGTTGCCAGGAAGTGACACCGGGCGACGCTCTGGCAATGGGGATGGAAACTCATTGGTTCCAGCCCCATTGCCAGAGCGTCGCCCGGCATCACTTCCTGGTGATGGCATTGTGCGGCGTGGGTGTTGCCCGGTTGAATGTTCCGGCCAGGGACTGTGTGTCCCCCGCTGAAATATGGTAAGTACTTGGAACCCTAGGTGGACACTATCCTGCATTCACCTGGAATAAACAGGGTATGGGTGGTTTTTGAAAAACCAGCAAAGCCTCTTCGGGCAAGGAAATGTCTCTTCAAACTTTGGAAAACGCATGTTGAAGGCCCTATACAAATACAAATATTCTTACTGATATTATTTTACTTGTTATTTTTATTGCTATTATTTAAAACACTCATTTCCACATCTGCTCTGAAAAGCCCAAAGGGAGGCCTTGTGGGCACCCCATAAACTGCTATGGAGGCCAACCTACCCCCTCTGCTTTGCTTTCAATAGATTTTCACCTGTCCTCAAAAGTTTTGTTCCCCCTGAAGAACAATGAGCCCACCCACACCTCAATGGGGGAGGGGGGGCTTCCCCCTCTCCCACGCTCCTTTACGTTTACAAACCAATATATTAGTTTACACGCAAATCCTTACAGAATAAGTATTCACAACCCTCTCTTTTGCCTGCGTGTGCACTCACTGCACTCCCCTACGGGCAGTTCCCATTGGAGGACTCCGGTCAGGGTCCTTATTGATGCTGGTACTAAATGCGGTCAAGTCGCAGCCTCTGTGTAGTGAATGACCCTGGATTCTCCTGGTGGTCTCTGTCAAGACACAAGCCATCTGAGAGGCGTTCTCCACCAACTTCACTCTAAATTCCCTGCTTTCTGATTCTTTGCAGGCGTCAGCTACCTGCCCCCCCACACACACATACAATGGCAGTTACTCCTCAGGGCCGCCACCTTAGACCTGTTAATTAGCTCACACTTTTCAGCTGTGCAGCTGGTGGGACGGGGAGTCTCATTCTCAACCTGGAAGGATAAAATGGTAATTGTACAACATTCTATACTTCTCAGGTACTTTGCCTTTCAGTTCCACTGGAGGGAAATAAGATTCTCCCTGTCTGGGCTCACAACTATCCTCACATCCTTATTTTGGTTAATTGTTTGTTTCCACACTTTAGACAAACCCAGTCTCGAGATGGTTATCATATACAAAACCGTGGTCTGTTTTTCCAGATTTGATAGAACTAAGAAGGACGAACTGTGCAATGCAATTAAAAGGCAGTGCTAAACCAAGGACAGAAATGCAGCTACCATATCCCAGAATGCCTTTGCAGGCAGCCAAGACCAGAACACATGGAAAAGGCAGCCTTGCTATGGGTGAAGCACAAACAGGTACCCTTCTTGACCTTGTACCGAGGTGACACAGTGAGAGATTCCACTGACACATCTTCTCTATTATAGCTGTGTGCCTTCCTTTGGATTTTGACCCCAGTCTGCAGTCCCATCCCAAATACATGATTTCGTCTTACTAGGAATCCTTGTTATAAAATGTAGATATCCTATCTTGTAAGGCACTGACTGCCTGACATTATCCCGTCTCCTGATCTTCTTACTGATTGACTGAAGTGTCTTTTAATCATTTGTATATTCTTCCTTGAGTTTCAGTTCCCAAGGCCACTACAAATGAAAATAATTATTAGTATTATTAATAATAAATATGAAATAATTTTATTGGTAACAACAGGGCTATTTTTGGGCAGGAACGCACAGGAACGGAGTTCCAGCTGGCTCCCGAGTTGGCCACGCCCAGCAGGAACTCATTAGCATAACAGGCCACACCCAACAGCAGACACTCATGAGGACTGGCTACATTTGGGGTGTGTGGCCTAACATGCAAAGGAGTTCCTGCTCCAAAAAAAGCCCTGGGTTTTGACAACAAACAAGGTAAACAGAATAAGAAGCAAAAGGTAGGTGTGGTTGGATGACCACCCTTCTGGTAACATGGGGTGTGGCCTAATATGCTAATGAGTTTCTGCTGTTGGGTGTGGCCTATTATGCTAATGAGTTCCTGCTGGGCTTTTTCTACAAAAAAAGCCCTGGGTAACAATATCATATTCACAGGGAATGATGATCCCATCCATGCCGTACTGCCAAACATGGGACTTTATGGGATGATCTAAGACCAGTTTTTGACAACAAATTTCCTACCCTGGCACTTAATACCTCGTCATCGTCCTTTCGAGGTTTGTCTACTCTGGACACTCCTTGCCCTGTTGATTTACTAAACTGAGAAGCTGGAGTGGGGCATCTTTCCCACAGAGAACCCGGAGGGCTCAAGGAGGCCATCCAGTAGCAACAATACCCCTTTCGATCTTACCTGGAAAAGCTGCTCTGTGGCCATGCTCCTGTGTGATCTTCTCCTGTGCCTGAAACAGAGGTGGGGATCCCAAAAAGGGGAGACTGATGAGAAAAAGAACAGGGAACAGGCTAGGGTGGGTTTCAAAAAGTTGGGGCTATCCATGTGGATTCTAAGAATATCTGTGTTCGTTCTGTACCCCCCCAATGTACCAAGATGAATCCCTCTCACCTGCTGGTCCTGGTTCTTGTCCCCTGCCTGACTCAGGAGGAAGCCTTCTGCCAGGGCCACTGCCTGGGAACTGGTCTCTGGCCTGCATTCCCTCACCCATGTCTCCATCTCTGAAAAAGGAACACGTCAGCATTGTCCTCAGTCACCTTTATCATTTATCGTAGTGATGGATTTTTAGCTATAAAGATCAGACAAGACATAAGGATCAAAGGAATAGAAGTAGAGGACACAGAATTTAAAATGAAAAGTGATGCAGACGATGTGGTCTTAACAGTTTTTGATCCGCAGAAATTATTACAGTATGTAATGGAACATATTGAATAATTTGGATCCTTTTCAGGATATAAAACGAATTTGATAACAAAACTTTTGACGCAACAAGAAGGAAGATATTATAAACAGTATAGACTGTATAGTAGCCAAGGATTCTATCAGATATCTGGGGGGAAACATGATGGGACAAAACTGTAATCTTTTTTAAAAATATATAGGAAGACCTGGAAATTGATACAAGAAGATTTATACAGATGGGGAAAATTAAAAAAAACTCATGGCTGGGTAGAATTTCAGCAATCAAAATGAATGTACTGCCAAAATTAAATGCTTTATTTCAAATGCTACCTGTAAACACAGAAGAAAGGATATTGACAGAACGGCAAAGACAGATAAGCAAATTTATTTGGAATGGCAAGAAACCAAGAATGAGTTTTAAAATACTTCAAGATGAGAAAAACAGAGGAGGTTCAGCAGTCCCAAATATAATATTATATTATCAAGCGGCAGGTCTGGCATGGATTATAGACTGGATTAAAAACCCAAGACAAAGAATAGTAATACTTGAATCAGCAGACTTTATGGGTAAAAACAACCAAAATAATTACAATACAAGGAAAGAGTAATATAATCAGAGATATAACCTTGAGAATATGGTTTAAAACGGCACTTATCGAGCTCTCCAAATTCTCTGCTTATATCACCAATAGAAGCTCATTATGATAAAAATACTAGAATCTAACGTGTTTTTTTAAAAGTAAGGTAATATGGTAAATGCTCAGGGAAATTCAAGTCCTGGCAAAATATTAGAGATGATGGAATCAATATTCAATGGCTATTATATCACCAATTCGTTTCAACATTAAAGAAGATCATTAACATGAAATGGGGAGCTATAAAAGAGATGATTATGTTCAAACAGCTGATTACAAAGCAAAAAGATCACCTATTACGATGGAAGCAAGGAGTTATTGCTTCAGTTAGAAATAGCAGAATAAGTAAAAAAAATGTATGATTAGATGGATACAGAATTTTAGAGAGCAAATACCTATGTATCAATGGGAACGGTTATGGGAAAAAGAAATCAAGTTTACAGCCAGCTAAGCATTAAGAGAAAATTGGTATAAAATGTTTTTCAGATGGTATATTACTCTGAAGGATATTGAGAAAGTAGATAAAAACTATACAGGAAAATGCTGGAAATGTCAAGGTACAGATGGAACTTCTTGCTATATGTGGTGGACTTATAAAAACGTAAAAAGATATTGGAAGGAAATACATGGGAAAATGCAGAATATATTACAATTCAGATTCCCCAGGGAAGCTAAGAATATGTTATTAGGAATACTGCCCAGTAGATTATGCCTAGTATACTGGCAGAATACTGCCTAGTAAAAAAATATATTTGTACCATATGACTACATGGTAACAGCAGCTAGAATCATCTACGCAGCAAAATGGAAATCAGACATTTGTCCAAGCTTAGAAGAATGGGAAGATAAATTAGCCGATTATGCAATAATGGTGAAACTAATAGCTTATCTGGAAAACGGATCAATTCTGAAATTTGAGGAGAGGTGGAATGTCTATTATACAAGCAGGAGAAAAACTCAGAATGAAAAAAATTCAAAATTCAGAATAAGAAACAACTTAAAACTGCATATAAATGAATGGCAATGCATATAAATGAATTATAATATAGAAGTAGAAAGAGAATAAGCTTCGAATATGAAAGTATAAGGAAGTGGTCTTTGAACAAAAATATGCTCTATGCTTTACTGAGAGATATGGAATACATAATTATATAATTCTTTATTGTGAGATATAGAATAGATTTTCTTTGAAACTTTGATATACTAAAAGCAATAATTAGTAAGTAGAAACGGTGAAACTTTTAACACAGAATATGTAATAATGATGAAATTAATAATACAGTTTTAAAGTAGATTAATTATGAAATCTGACATTTAAAATATTTGAAAGGCCTTAAAAATTATAATGAAGGGGAACTGGGGAGAAACAGAGTCTGTTTAATATACCCCGCAATGTATCTTGTATTTTTTAATATTATTTTATAACCCTTCTTTCCTTTTGTATCCTTTATATATCATTATCCTGTTTTTAAAATAAAAAAAATACATTTGAAACAATCATTTTAAAAGCACCCAACTTCCACCTTCCATCACCATCCTTTTGAGGTTTGTCAACTCGACACTCCTTGCCCTGTTGAATTTCTAAGCTTAAGAGGATGGAGTGGAGCATCTTTCCCAAACAGAACCGGGGGGGTGGACGAGGGGGACATAAAAGCAGCCAGGGGCGGGTTAGGGCTCCCTGGTGCCCTAAGCACTGACCAATCTTGGTGCCACCCTCCTTTCCACACTGACCCAGTCCATTTTAGTTGCTGACCTGTCTGACCAGATATACAATGCAGGTTGCAGCAGTACAAAAATTCATTCATATGATAACACAATATACTGTACAAACTAAGCCAAGCTTTGGCTACATAAATCTCTACAAAAATGCAACACAACATCTATTTTAATATTTCACAAGTTAAATGTATCAAAGTTCCAATATTTATGACCTGAAAGGCCTTTTTCTATGCTTTTTTCAGCCTTTCCCCAACTTTGTGGTGCCCCCTTTGGCCCTGGTGCCCTAAGCACGTGCTTAGTCTGCTTAATGGTTCATCTGCCACTGAAAGCAGCTCCCCTACACTCCAGGAGGGCATCCAGAGGGAATGACATCCCTTGCAATCTTACCTGGAAAAGCTGCTCTGTGGTCATGCTCCTGCGTGATCTTCTCCTGCGCCTGAAACAGAGGTGGGGATCCCAGAAAGGGGAGACTGATGAGAAAAAGAACAGGGAACAGGCTAGGGTGGCTTTCAAAAAGTGAAACTTCACCTTTATGTGAATCTCGATGGTATCCTTGATCATAATCTGTGCCCCCCCACACACACAAGATGAAACCCTCTCACCTGCAGGTCTTGATTCTTCTCCTCCGCCTGGCTGAGAAGGAAGCCTTCTGCCAGGGCCACTGCCTGGGAACTGGTCTCCGGCCTGCATTCCCTGACCCAGCTCTCCATCTCCGGGGGCAGGACGGCCAGGAACTGCTCCAGGATCACCAGGTCCAGCATCTCCTTCTTGCTGTGCCTGTCTGGCTTCAGCCACTGGTGGCAAAGATGGTGGAGTTGGCTGCATGCGTCTTGGGGCCCCTCAGCCTCATGGTAGCAGAACTGCCTGAATTGCTGGCGCTGCACATCTGGCGAGAGGACGCTGTTTCCCAGGCTGTTCTGCACAGTCCCTTCCCACAGTTCCCTTCTGCTCACAGCCTCACCTGCATCGAGACTATTTCCTGATTCAGGAACAGCTGAGTCCGGCTCTCCCCTCATCCTCCCTTCCTCTCCAAACAGTCTTCACCTGGACCAGCAGATTGCCTTCCTCCTAGGCCAGATTCTTCTAGAAAGGCAAGAGCCAGTTCTAGGACCTCCTGCAAAACCAAGATTGATTTTTGGATTGAGATTTTGTGTGCGGGAGAAGTGTATGTGTGTATCACACTAGAATCGAGGCTGTTAGTCTTCTGGACTTCTGTTTTATTTTGCTATGATGGACAACAACTGAAATGAGTGAATACGTAGCAGGAGGAAGCAAGCAGTGCAGTGGTTAGAATGTCCGATTAGATCTGGGAGACCCAGGTTCGAATCCCCACCCTGCCAGGGAAGCTGGCTGGGTGAACTTGGGCCAATCACACACCCTCAGGCTAACATACCTCACAGGGCTGTTGTGAGGATAAATTGGAGAAGGGCAGAACGTGGCAACCCCCATTGGGTCCCCTCTAGAGAGAAAAGGGGGGTATAATTAGCAAGGAAAGTTAGTACTTTAGGAAAGGACACCAAAGTATGCCAAGCCACAGAAATCAGCCAGAAAAGAAGACTTGCTGGCAGGAGTAAAAAAAAAGAAGGAAAGAATTGCACCTTCAGAGAGCCATAGCACAGTGGAGAGGGGGGCCCTCCAAAAATCCAAGCTTGCTCTTCCAGCCAAGCACCACAGCAATGCCAGGCGGAGGGTAAGAATCACAACAAAATGCCAAAAGAAGGGCCATTTTGTGGGAGTTTGGAGACAGCAGCAGGATGCGGGGTGTGTGTGTGGGGGAAGCAGAATGCGCATCTACCACATTACAGGACGAACTCTGCTCTGCTGCCAGTGAAGGCGAGCTTCCGAGTCCGACAGCAAGGGGGGAAAACTCGTTGAAAAACTGAGAACGTTGAGATCGATACTGTTAAGGAATAAATTATAAACTATAGAGTCCGGGTGGTAAATGGTGCAGGAATCTTAGGGACCCCTCAGCCACTCCTCTGCACCATCCTACTGTCTAAACCAGGCAGATATTTTGCAAAAGTCTTACCTATTTTATAAAAAAGATTCCCGCCGGTACTGCCCCTTCTCTCCTTCCTCGAGGGCATTAGCAAATCCCCGAGCGCTTGGGACAATGGATCAGGAAGTGACGCCGGCAAGTCACCTGGCCCTTCTCCCTGGATGGCTCTCTAGGAAGGGAGACTCGGTCCATTTAACCATCTATCCCTTTAACCCTTAGCCTGAACCAGTGTCCCCTCTAAAGCTGAGTCAGTGTGAGCTAACTCACAGTTTTTAAGCCTCCGGCTCGCACATTTTTGTCTTAGCTCAGGGAGGATGGCTCCAGAGCAGAAGCGTTTAGGCAGCAGCCAGATCGCTTCCTCGCCACTTTAATGCCAGTGGCTCACAAAGTGGAATTTTTGCTCACAGGACTCCACAGCTTAGAGGGAGCATTGGTCTCTACAAAGGGGGGAAAGGACGTCCTCTTGGCTTCGCCCTTCCAGAGGCTGCACCTGTTTACCCACCAAGCGTCCCTCCGATTGCCCTGCAAAGTGCTCCAAAGGAGAAGGCAGGATTCGACACTTTTTTCCCCATCCCAGCTTCAGCTAATCTGAAGAAGTGCGCCGGGTCTCACAAAATCTCATCCCCTGCCACATATCTCGTTAGTCCGTAAGGTGCTACTGGACTCTTCCTCTTTTGTACTGCTACAGACAGACTGACAGGGCTACGCCTCTTGATCAGCTTGTTCGTGCCTCTCAGTTTCCGAGGAAGGATCCCGAAGTTCAGAATTGGGAAGGATTTCGTGGAGGATGCAGACAATCTTCTGGCGAGGGTTGCCAGCCTCCAGGTGGGGCCTGGGGAATCTCCCACTTTTACAACTGAAATAGTGGGTCCAAAAGGAAGCTTAACAGTGAGAGTTTGTTATCGCCCACCAGATCAAAAGATAGAGGAGGATTATAAAATGATGAATGAATTAAAGTTAGCGGCGAGACGAAATAACTGTGTTGTAATAGGCGACTTTAATTACCCACACATTGATTGGGTCAATATGAGTTCTAGTCGGGAAAAAGAGATTGAGTTTTTAGACACTCTCAATGACTGTGCTATGGAACAGATGGTCACAGATCCTACCAGGGGAGAGGCGATCCTGGATTTGGTCCAAAGTAACACCCAAGACCTGGTGAGAGATGTAAAAGTGATTGCACCACTTGGGAACAGTGACCATAATGTCATTGAGTTTAACATTTGTACAGATAGGGAGTTGCCCAAAAAGACTGTAGCAACCACTTTTAACTTTAAAAGGGGTAACTTCTCTGGTATGAGGGGACATGTGAGGAAGAAATTGAAAGGAAGAGTGGAGAAGGTCAAAACCATTGAGGAAGCTTGGAGACTATTTAAAAATACAGTCCTAGAAGCTCAGAAAAAATATATACCGCAGGTTAGGAAAGGTACAAATAGGTATAGAAAAAAGCCTGCATGGTTAACAAATAAAGTAATGGAAGCTGTAAAAGGTAAGAAGGATTCCTTTAAGCGGTGGAAAGCTAGTCTTAGTGAGGTTGATAAAAGGGAACACAGACTATGGCAAATAAAATGCAAGTCTGTGATCAGGCAAGCAAAAAGGGAATATGAGGAGCATATCGCAAAAAACATAAAGACCAACAATAAAACTTTCTTCAAATACATTAGAAGTAGGAAGCCAGCCAGGGAGGCAGTGGGGCCCTTGGATGACCAAGGGGTAAAAGGAGTAGTGAAGGATGATAGGGAAATGGCCGAGAAGCTGAATGCATTTTTTGCCTCTGTCTTCACTGTGGAAGAAGAGAAGTGCTTGCCCACTCCAGAAGCACCAATTTTGGGAGGGGGTTTGAAAGACCTGAATCAGATTGCGGTGACAAGAGAGGAAGTCCTCCAACTGATGGACAATTTAAAAACTAATAAATCACCAAGCCCGGATGGCATTCATCCAAGAGTTCTGAAAGAACTCAGATGTGAACTTGTGGATCTCCTGACAAAAATCTGTAATCTTTCTTTAAAATCTGCCTCCATTCCTGAGGACTGGAAGGTAGCTAATGTCACTCCCATCTTTAAAAAGGGCTCCAGGGGAGATCCGGGAAATTACAGGCCAGTTGGTGGAAACTGTTATTAAGGAAAGAATTAGTAGGCACATTGATGAACAAAAACTATTGAGGCAGACTCAGCATGGGTTCTGTAAGGGAAGATCTTGTCTCACTAACCTGTTAGTGTTTTTTGAGGGACTGAACAAACATGTGGACAAGGGGGACCCAATAGATATTATTTACCTTGACTTCCGGAAAGCTTTTGATACAGTTCCTCATCAAAGGCTCCTAAGTAAGCTCAGTAGTCATGGGATAAAAGGACAAGTCCTCTTGTGGATCAAAAAATGGCTTATAAATAGGAAACAGAGAGTGAGTATAAATGGGAAACTTTCTCAGTGGAGGCTGGTAAGCAGTGGGGTACCACAGGGATCAGTACTCGGTCCCATGCTTTTTAACTTGTTCATTAATGATTTGGAATTGGGAGTAAGCAGTGAAGTGGTTAAATTTGCAGATGACACGAAGTTGTTCAGGGTGGTGAAAACCAGGGAGGAGTGTGAGGCACTCCAAAGGGATCTGTTGAGGATGGGTGAGTGGGCGTCAACGTGGCAAATGGGGTTCAATGTGGCCAAGTGCAAAGTGATGCACATTGGAGCCAAAAATTCTAAATATAAATACACGTTGATGGGGTCTGAACTGGCAGAGACGGACCAAGTCATAGTGGATAACTCAATGAAAATGTCTAGACAGTGTGTAGCTGCAATAAAGAAGGCCAACGCTATGCTGGGATTAGGAAGGGAATTGAAAACAAATCAGCCAGTATCATCATGCCCCTGTATAAATCATTGGTGCGACCCCATTTGGAATACTGTGTACAGTTCTGGTCACCACATCTTAAAAAGGATATTATAGCATTGGAAAAAGTGCAGAGAAGGGCAACTAGAATGATAAAAGGGTTGGAACACCTTCCCTATGAAGAAAGGTTAAAATGCTTGGGGCTCTTCAGCTTGGAGAAACGACGGCTGAGGGGTGATATGATCAAGGTTTATAAGATTATGAATGGGATTGAGCAGGTTGAGAAAGAAGTACTTTTCTCCCTTTCACACAATACAAGAACTCGTGGGCACTCCATGAAATTGCTGAGCAGTCGGGTTAGAACAGATAAAAGGAAATACTTCTTCACCCAAAGAGTGATTAACATATGGAATTCACTGCCACAGGAGGTGGTGGCAGCTACAAGCATGGACAGTTTCAAGAGGGAATTCAATAAACATATGGAGCAGAAGTCCATCAGTGGCTATTAGCCACAGGGTATAGATGGGAACTCTCAGTCTGGGGCAGGTGATGCACTCTATTCTTGGTGCTGGGAGGGGGCAGCAGTGGGAGGGCTTCTAGTGTCCTGGCCCCACTGCTGGACCTCCTGATGGCACCTGGTATATTTTGGCCGCTGTGTGACAGAGTGTTGGACCGGATGGGCCATTGGCCTGATTCAACATTGGCTTCTCTTATGTTCTTATGTTCTTAACTGATCTCCAGCAGAGATCAGCTCCCCTGGAGAAAATGGCTGCTTTGAAGGGTGGACTCTAGGGCATTGTACCATTCGGAAGACATTAGCGAGATGTTGCGTTGATCCACATTATTGACTCTAATCTGGGAGAACCAGGTTTAATTCCCCACTCCTTCACTTGCAGCTGCTGGATGACCTTGGGCAAGCCATAGTTCTGTCAGAGCGGTTCTCTTAAGGACAGTTCTGGAAACAGCTCTCTCAGCCCCACCGACCTCACAGGGTGTCTGTTGTGGGGAAGGGAAAAGAAATAGTAAGCCACCCTGAGACTCCGAGAAAAGGGTGGGGTATAAATCCAATCTCCTCCTCCTCCTCCTCCTCCTCCTCCTCCTCCTCCTCCTCTTCTTCTTCTTCTTCTTCTTCTTCTTCTTCTTCAACTACCACCACCAAAGGATATGGAATCAGCATGGCCGGATCACCCATTGGGCGAACTAGGCGCTCACCTAGGGCGCGCCGGCCTCAGGGGTGCCAAATGGCGCCCCACTCCCCCCACAAAAGCACCCCCACACTGCCCTAACCGGACGCCCGCCATCGCCCTGCAGCTAAACCCCCGCCCCCTTCCCGGCTTTCCCGGGGACCCCGCAGCCGCGGAGCCCCGGGAAAGTTGGTGCTGGGAGGGAGGGGGCGGCTAGACCCCCCGCCCCCTTCCCTGGGTTTCCTGGGGGCCCCACAGCTGTGGAGCCTCCAGGAAAGCCAGTGCTCCGCCCCCCGTCTCCAGGCCCCACCGGGAGGTTGGCATCCCCAGTGGGGGTGCCCCAGGCTGTCCTGCCTAGGGCGCCCAGACACCTGGAGCTGGCCCTGGCAGGGATTAAATGGGGAGAGGGTACCCGATGCACTCACCTCTTAGCACCACCCCCTCCTCCCTTGTGTAGAGATTCCTGGTGCTCCATCGGAGGGCCAAGGGGTGAAGTAGAGATTCTCGGGGCAATGTAAGAGTTAAAGACTTAAGCGCCAACCCAGCATGTCTTCTTCAGCCCCCCCCGCACCTCCCCCCCCCGCCAAAAGAAAGACTTCTGCTTCTCAAACCTGATTCCCAGGGCTGGCTCCAGGTGTCTGGGCGCCCTAGGCAGGACAGCCTGGGGCCCCCAGGAAAGCCAGGGAAGGGGGCGGGGGGTCTAGCCGCCGCCCCCTCCCTCCCAGCTCTGGCTTCCCCGGGGCTCCGCGGCTGCGAGGTCCCCGGGAAAGCCGGGAAGGGGGCGGGGGTCTAGCCGCCGCCCCTCCCTCCCAGCGCTGGTTTTCACAGGCTCCACGGCTGCGGGGTCCCCGGGAAAGCCGGGAAGGGGGCGGGGGTCTAGCTGCGGGGTGGTGGCGGGCGCCCAGTTGGGGGGGCGCTTTTGGGGGGAGTGGGGCGCTATTTGGTGCCCCTGAGGCCGGTGCGCCCTAGGCGAGCACCTAGTTCGCCCAATGGGCGATCCAGCCATGTGTAAATATGTAGCAAAACGGGAACAATTGTGATTGGACCTTATCTCTGTATTTTCATTGGTCCTTAACTTATTTTGGGAGTGGCCTTGACAGCCCGGGATGGTTTAAAAGAAGGAGCTGTGCTCCACTGTTTTCTGGTGTGTTTGTTGTGGTGTTCTGAGTTGGAGTTGCTGTTACGAATAAACTAAAATCATTTGCTGAAATCATTTCGTTGCTGAGTTCCATACTTAACAGTCTCCAACCAGTAATCTGAAGGCAAGTCCCTAAAGAGGACTAGAAGTCCATCAAGATTGTGAGGAGGTCTGCCCCAGAATGCTGCAGGAGGGAGAGCCAGTTCCTGGGCAGAAACTGCTGTTTTTATTGTTAAGTTTGGGCAGGAAGCCATTCAGTCCGAAGTCAGAAGCCTGTCAGACACTCCGTTTGGCTGGCCTGCAAGAGACAGAGACGGAGGCCATTTTGGGAGACATGTTTATCCAACTTTCACCAAAGTAATGAAGTAGTGTACCTATCCTGCATACCAGGGCTCTTTTTGTAGCAGGAACTCCTTTGCATATTAGGCCACACGCCCCTAATGTAGCCAGTCCTCCAAGAGTTTACAATAGGCCCTGTAAGAAGAGCTCTGTACGCTCCTGGAGGATTGGCTACATTAGGGGTGTGTCGCCTAATATGCAAAGGAGTTCCTGCTACAAAAAGAGCCCTGCTGCATACCATCTAGACAGGGCATGAGTTTATAGAAGGGAGAGAGACGGAGTGGTTGTGTTACCTTTATTTTGTTACTTCCGTTCACTTTTGATATGCCTGTAAATAGTTAAAAGAGTTTTGAATAAAACCTTTAACTGTTGAAGAAGTGAAGTCTCTCAGTACTGGATAGTCGTCGACATTCCCCAGCCACTTGGAAACGCTAGGAGTGGGTCAAGGAATCCCTGAGGAGGAAAAGGGGCAAAAGTGCAAGTTGCCAACTTTCCAGGGGAGCCCCAAAGATTCCTGGGAAGCCCCGAGATGGGTTCCTAGTGACATTGGAGGGAGGTTAGGAGGTCATCCCACCTAACCAGAGCTCAGAACAGGGACAGTGATGGCAGCATTACCCAGTGGCACTGGAGAAAAAACTGCCCCTTCGGGTGCCAGGTCAGGCAAAGGAGGGGTGGGCAGAGCGGGGCCCGCTAACTGATCCAGGCCCATCCTGCCACACCCCCTTTTCTGCAACATATACTACACCTGTTCTTCTCTAACCACAATTTCTTCTTGGTGTGTTGTTCTGACAGTACAACTGGATGACAAATGGTGTTGAAACCTTTCTGAAACTTAAGGGGCACCTAACTCCTATATCATTTATTTTATTTAAAACATTTATATGCCACTTTTCCACCCAAAAAGGGTCCCCAAGGCATCAAAGAAGAAGGCATTAAAGCAAGGCTTATTCACCTACTTGATCACAACAGTTAGATGGGTACCAATCTGAGAAACTTTCTCAGTCATCTGCCTCCCTCTGTCATTATCTTCCACCAGTCTATGGCTCTATCAGTGATATTTCACACTTCAGCATTTTCTTCCTGTGCGGTCTGGAAGGAATCCAGGGGGGCACAAGGGAGTTCTTCTCTAAAGTACAGCAGCTGCAGCACAGCGAGACGGCCCAAATGTCAACATGAGTGATCCAGAAATTACGGCAGCTCTGTTGTGCCCGGCAAAGCAAGAGATCTACCACTGGGTCGAGGTCCTTCTACTTGTGGAGCAGACCGTGATGCAAGGAAGATGGAAGGTGCTCTCAAGGAGTACCTCCGAGCCACCCTGAACCCTGAGATCAACGCTCTTTCCTGGGGAAGAGAGTAATGAAATGCCCACACTGCCAGAGAAGAACAAGAGGGATTATTATTCAGATAGCCTGAGCTGGGCAATAAAGCAGTGAGACATGTGCTCTGGTATCACTCTGAGAAGGGGAGCCAGGGTACCACAGAGGCCTCACTTCCCAAATTTAGGATTGGGCGGGGGACTCCCACCCAGCTAGGATAGAAAGGGTTAAAATGTCTGGTTCTCCCTGGAGGTGGGTGTGCTGGCAGAGCACTCTGGCTTCATGCAAAGGTTCACAGGTTTACGAGTTAATTTGCTTTCCTGTATCAGATCATTTTGTTCCTGGCAAGAGGTACGCCTCAACAGAGTTTGTGGATTGTTACAGGTCTAGAAAACAACTGATAGAATTAGAAGATCTTTCTTTCATTTTATTCTTTTATTGCAACATAACTGTTTGTATCTTTATCAATCACTAACTCAAAAGAAAACTGTACCATCCATTACTGCTACATAAACCATGAAAGGACAGCAATTACACACTTTTAACGTTAAAACATTAAACTATTTTTAAAATTATTATTCACTTTTTATTGATTTTTAAAGTCAACAAGAATAAAAAAGCATTACAATTACCAGTGTGATATCAGTATCAACTACGATGGAAGTCCAAATGTGCGAGACACATATAAACCAGTCTTAACAACTAGACAGTAAAACTGTAAGTCAATAATATGGACTACAATTAAGTTCTTGTGCAAACCATACAACTTGTAGCAGCTGGTAGTCACACAGAGTAAAAAAAAAATAAAGTTCATATGTCTCATATAATTATAGTAAAGGTAAGGTGTGTAACATGACTAGTCCACATGGGGATAGAAAGAATTAGGAGATTATGTAAAGTAGATTAGATTACTCAGAGGAAAAGTAATGGAAGATAAATTCGGTTGTGAGGATGAAGGTCAGTAGACATTATGTGTTCTAAGAAAGAGAACTGTTTTTGAGAGGAACCAGAGCATGGAGTAGGAATCTGCTTGTCTTAAATGGGCCATAATTTTCTCCATTATCAGAGGTCCCAAACTCTGGAGTATCATTGGTCAGCCGTGGGAGCTAGATTTGATTTCCATTTTGAGGCAGCAGATGTCCTTGCAGCAACTATAAAGTCTGATAACAAGTCACACCGAATAAGTGGTATGGAATCATCATTCCAGATATTAACGAAGAGTATTTCCAGCACTAATGGGATCTTACATCCTGTGATAATTTGGATTTGGGTGAGGACTTCTTCCCAGAATGATGCAATAGCTGGGCATTCCCACCAGCAGTGTGCATATGAACCTAAAGTCTCACTTTTCTTCTAGCATAATGGAGAGCGATTAGATGAGGAGAGGGTCAGTTTCTGGGGTGTGAGAAACCAGCGCGTGAGGATTGTGTATGATTGTATCTTCATAGTAATAACTGGAGAGGTAATGAGTTTAGAAGACCATATTAGTTCCCAGGTTTCATCTGTGATCGTATAGTTGCAGTCGGTTTACCATCGTTGTCTAAAGCGTACTTCTTTGTTGCTGACTAGACCTATCAGAATGTTGTATACTTTGGAGATGAGACCTTTGAATGAGTGACTTTTTTATCAAGTAGGGTGTCAAACCCTGTTTTGGAGGTGTGCAAAGGATTGAAATTCCAGAGGTGAGATATCGCATGGTTAAGCTGGAGATTTAAAAAAACCATGGTATGAAATGTTTCAATTTACTTTCCAGTAGTTCGTTTGGAAGAGGCCTGGTTGATGGAGTGATGTTTGCTAGATGTGTCAAGCCAGCTTGCCTCCAGAGCTTGGCTGTCAGTAAGTCACTGCCAGGAAGAAACCAATATTGGAATAAAAAGGCTGAGTGAGGAGACATTTTCAGAAGGATTTTGTGTTTAAGGCTGTCCCATATTCTGAGTACTGAAGTTAAGAAAATGTTAGAGGCTTAGGTCTTGCAGAAGATTAATTCCAGAAGACTTCTTGGAAGGTCATAGGAAATAATATAGGATAGAGTGGTTGAACCCAGGGAGCATGATCACCTCTAATGACTACCTTGAGTACACTGGTTAACACCGTGGTTTTAAAATATATTGTTAAATCAGGATAATTCAAACCGCCTTGTGAACTGCGCCGCCTGATTGTCATAAAGCTGATCCTAGGTTTTTTCACTTTGCCATAAGAAAGAGTGGAGCATTTTCTCCCATGCATGAAAGAAAGTTGGAGACAAATTAATACGAATTACAGAAAAAAGAAAGAGTAATTTGGGGAATATAAATGATTTAATTAGGTGAAGTCTGTCTAGAAATGAGAGAGCTGGGAGTTCTTTAAATGATTAACTGTCACTAAATCTTTGAGAGCTTGAGGTATGTGTATCCTAAGAGCCTTAGTCCACTGAAAAGCATAGGTACCACGAATATCATCCTCCATAGAGTGTGATAGAATGAGTGGTACGATGCAGGATTTCGCCGGATTGACTTTGAGACCTGAGACTTGACCAAAGCATGCAAAGTGTTCTTGGTGATGCAGGAGAGAGGACTTAGGCTTTGAGATGAACATGTTGAGTTTAAATGAGTGAGGAGCCAAATCGACACCAGTGATAGCATCGTCATAGCTGATCATTGTTGCTAGTGGTTTCAGGGCAAGAGCAAATAAAACCGGAGACAGGGGACAACCTTGTCTGGTTCCTCTGCTCAATGAAAACCTGGTAGAAGTGATGCCATTGACTTTAATTTGCATAGTGGGTTTTGAATATATCACGGTGATTGTCCTCAAGAAGTTTCCATCAAAGCCCATGCATCTAAGAAGTTTGATCAGGTATGGGAATTCCAGGGAGTCAAATGCTTCCTCTATATCTAGAGAAAGCAACAGTGTTTCTGATTGAGTTGTTCCACATGTTGAAAGACTATGTAAAGCTTTGTATAGATTGTCCGTTAAGTCTCTTCCTGGCATGAAGCCAGATTGGTTGGGACGGACGTATCTAGTAATGATGGGGAGTTAAGTCTCTTGGCAATGACAGCTGTAAAAATTTTGTAATCCTGACTGAGCAGTGAAATGGAGTGATACGAGGCTGGATTGGAAGGATCCTTCCCAGGTTTGGGAATCATGATAATTGAAGCTTAATTCCAAGATGCTGGGAGATTGCCCGAATCCAGGATATTATTACAGGCTTTGGTCAGTGGTTGTACAAGAGAAGTTGCAAACTTTTTCTAGAATTCTGATGGAAACCCATCAGGTTCGGCTGCTTTGTCGTTTTTTAAATGTCTGATAACATCAAGAACTTCTTTTTGTTCAGTTGGATTCTCTAATAATTGGTGGTGTTCATCCTCAAGTATTTTAATATGAGGATTCAAGGGCAAAAGTTCTTTGATGTTTGATCATGAAAGGTCCTTAGAAGAGTATAGAGAGCGATAAAAGTCCGCAAAGATCTTGTTTATTTCACCAGATTTGGAGTGCAGTGTGCCTGTGCTGTTGTAATAAACCTAAATGATTTTTGGTCTTTAATCTGCCAAGAGAGCATTTTTAAGGCTTTGGGGGAGTTATTCCAGTGTTTCTGTTTCAGCAACAAGAGATTCTTTTGAATGTTGAAGCTTTCAGGAGTTTCCAGGAGTTTATGTTCTGTGAGAAGTTTTTGATAAAACTTTTTGCTCTCTCGTTCTTTGTGAAGACATTCTAAGTGCACAATCCTGTTTGTCAAGTCCTTCCTAAAAGAACCTCTATTTTTAACAAGATGTTAATGATATTATTTGTCCTCTGGTAACCACTTTGAGGGCATCCCAGATTACAGATGGAGAAATATCTTCAGTGCAATTGGTCTGGAGGTAAAGTTTACTATTGCGTTCAATCTTTGTGGTGCATTCTTCATTAAACAAAACAGCTTTATTCAGTGTCCATTGATTAGAAGGTAAGGTATCTGCTTGCTTCTTCAGGGAACAACTGATCATACCATAATATCGATCCAGTTTCAGCTTCTAAGAGGTCTCCAAGCAATGAGTCTGAGATGAGGATAAAATCAATCTGAGTGTAAATGTTATGACATGGGGGAAAGCAGGGCTATTTTTGGGCAGGAATGCACAGGAACAGAGTTTCGGCTGGCTCCTGAGTTGGCCACGCCCAGCAGGAACTCATTAGCATAACAGGCCACACCCAACAGCAGAAACTCATTAGGATTGGCTACATTTGGGGTGTGTGGCCTAACATGCAAAGGAGTTCCTGCTCCAAAAAAAGCCCTGGGTTTTGACAACAAACAAGGTAAACGGAATAAGAAGCAAAAGGCAGGTATGGCCGGATTACCACACTTCTGGTAGCATGGGGGTGTGGCCTAATATGCTAATACGTTTCTGCTGTTGGGTGTGGCCTATTATGCTAATAAGTTCCTGCTGGGCTTTTTCTACAAACAAAGCCCTCGGGAAAAGTAAGTGTAATCTTTGACTGTCAGATTCAGACTGCCACGCATTTATGAGATGATACTCCTTGATAATGGTTAGCAAGTTTGGTGACAGTTTGAATCTTCTTAGACATCTTTTTAATAGAATGGAAACAGTCTAGGGTATTATTCACAATATGATTAAGCTCCCCCTCAAAAAATTAATTCGCCTTCCTGAAACAATTTCAATGTAAGTAGTTTTTCTTCAAAGAAGTTTAATTGTTCGTCATTGGGCACATATATGGACACTATAGTGACACTATAGCATCTTACTGGTCTGCCATTCTGAGAGCTATAAACTCTAATAAGTCAGAGAAATGGTGAAATGGTTAATAGTTTAATATTCCGGGAGGTGGTCTGGTGCCAACAAAGATGTATGCCTAGAGACAGAGCTCTGCTGTTCCCTATCCCCTGAATCAAATATATGTACGAAAAATCGCCCTATTTATCTACCAGATTATGGGCAAAACAGGAGCCGACAAAGCAGCATCAAATTCAGCTGCCCTGAAAAGCATTCCTGACTTCTTCTCATGTCCAATTAGCATGGTGTCGCTGAAAGAGGACTGGTCTGAAATTGACAAAATGGCGACAGAAACAAGGTACAGTGGCCTCCTCCCCTTCACTGACAGAAACAGATAAAATCGCTTTAACTACAGTAAGCCAAACAGCAGACTGTGCAAAAGAACTGAGTCTCTCTCTTAAAGAAGAAGTGTAGATGCTTCATAACGATAACTGCAACCTCAAAGATCGTATGCTGTTTTTGGAAACTTCTAATCACCACTCCAATATTAACTTCAGAGATTTTAATGAAGATTTAAATATTGACGGGGACTTTCCAATCTTTATTGCTGACTGGCTGGCACAGGAACTCAGTCTAGGGGAAAATGTCGCCCCATTAATCATGGCTGCCTATTGTTTCGGACCACCCTCACATCCAACCCGCAGAGCCCCCAGAGATCTACTGGCTGTCATCCCCAACCCAAGAACACGTGAAAGAATTCTAGGTGAAGCCAGAAGCTGGGGATTTTTCCTGTTTAAAAGCAATAAAATCTTGATAGTTCCTGACCTTCCACAAGATGTCCTCTCCAAATGGTGGGAACCCCACCCAATCACAGAAGCCTTTGTCAAGCCAGGATTTGTTATAAATGGACTAACCTAACACGCCTGCAGGTTGCTCATAAGGACAAATCCTTCTACGCCATGGATTTGGAGATTGGAGCAGCACTCCTGCAATCAAATAAACTAACGCAGAAAAGGAAGATGCCTCCATCCCCAAATAAGGGACAGCAAGATGATAATCCAGCAGACCTAATTGTAATATATTAGGTGCCTTAGGATGTTTCAAAAATATTCAGTGTTTTTTAGGACCCTATCTGCCTGCTTCTGTTTCATTCACTTTACATCAGTTTTTCTACTTAAATGATTTGGGAGGGAGGAGGGGGAAGAGGGGAAATTGTCCTCCTTTTCTTTACCTTCTTCTTGTAAACAATCTTAGTTTCTGGGGAGTATCCCATTAACGAAAGTGGACAATTACCTGGTGGGTTAAGGGAGACTGTTTTACTTTATTTTTATACTACAGTTCATTAAAATTAAATCTTAATTCATTAATAGATATCAGTAAACTTCACAGTTGTTTACCAGTTAAATTGATTAGCACCACAACCAGCGCATTGTTTCTTTTCTCTTTTTAACAGTTTAAATCATACTTAACTGAATGATTTCTTTTAGAAAAAAACAAAAAAGGCTAAATGCCGATTCCATTGCGACTTAATTGCTAATATTAAATTTCAATTGATTGGGTGTGAGAGATTGTATTTTATCAAATCTTTTAAATCAATTACAGTTCAATTAATTCAGGATATCTTGTAATTACAGTTCACAATAACTTCCTTCTACTCTGTGTAGGGGATAATAGCTTTATTAACTAATTTGTTACTGATTTACTCTGATTCATTAGCGGTAGATATTTGATCAGGCTATTTATAATTTCTATTTTAGTATCGTTTGTTATTCCAGCGGTCAATCTATTTATTTAAATTTTACAAATCAAATTAATTATATTTTATCTCTGGATGAAATATACTTTACCTACCCTTTCATTACACCATTATACTGTGGGGGGAGTCTTCTTTTAGAGAGATAGATAGACAGACGGATAGTTTTTTTACTCACAACCTTGCAGACGTTATCTCTTAAGTGGGGAAAATTTAATTGGTGCCACTCTTGGTAATTCTACCTACGTTAACTAATTTCAACCAATTGCAATCCATTTGTTTTTTAACTTTTCTAGCTATATAATTGTTTTTATACTATTATAGTTACTTGTTCTACTGTACAGGTGTGTGCACAATTAGTCCAGTGAGGGTCTTCAAACAAAATTACAAAACCCAAAATAAACACACTAACACATTTATAATCAAACAAACAAACAATTAGTAATATACATTACACATAGTATACCTGGAAATTCAGAACTACTACTGTAGAACTTGCAATAATGTCTGTCACATGAAATATTTTATTGCTAAATGTCTGAGGCCTCAACAACGTCATTATGCGTAAAAGAATTCTCACCAATCTAGCCAAAATGAGATCAGACTTCATTCTACTCCAAGAAACTCATCTTCACTCCCCTACACAACCTATTTTGACAGCAAACTGGATTCAACATCAATATCACGTGAAAGGCAGCTCAAAATCCAGAGGAGTAGCCATCTTGATCTCTGGGAACATCAGATTTCATCACCAAGCAACAAATGTTGATCCTCAAGGGTGCTTTGTTTTTGTTAAAGGTCTACTAGATGAACTAGATTAGCATGTTCATAGCCTGGAGAACTACACAAGATAATGACTCAGCCCTATCCCACCTTCCAGGGTAGAAATAAATTACTTGCCTACCATTGTCTGCTCACCTTGACACAGAGAGTACTCCGTCTTTCTGTGTTATACCTCTGAGGATGCCAGTCACAGCTACTGGCGAAACGTCAGGTCCTACAATGCCAAGACCACGGCCACACAACCCGGAAAATCTACAGCAACTAAAGCAAAGAAGATTTAAGAAACTCTCTGAAGTAAAAAAGCCAGAGTACGGCAGCTGTCAGAGGATCTGCCTAGGCTTTACAAGATCCAGGTTCGAATTCCACTTTGACAAATGGAATCTTCAAGCTGACCTTGAGCAAGTCACACATTCTAAGCCTAACCTCCCTCTCAGCATAACTGTTGTTAGAAGAAAATGCAGGAGAGCAACAATGTAAGTCGCTTTGGGTCCGTGCTGGGGGGGAAGGTGGGGTATGACCCCACTGCTGGACCTCCTGATGGCAACTGGTATATTTGGCCACTGTGTGACAGAGTGTTGGACTAGATGGGCCATTGGCCTGATTCAACATTGGCTTCTCTTATGTTCTTATGACGTTTGTTATAAATAAAATTTGGGATGCAGCTTTACTTACGTAAAGGTGGATTACTCTTACCATTAGTTCATCCAGTGTAACTGCCACTCTTTTGGCAGAAGGTACAACTACTCATTCTGCCATCAAACTATCATTAAATATGTCAAACAGAGCAAGAGAAGCAAAGAACCTAATCCTAACAGCATAATCTATTAACCTCTCCATAAGGTGTTTCACGGGGTAGGGCAAATAACTCCAATTTCATAGTAAATTAATTGTATTCCAAATATTTTAACTGAGAATCGAATATGCCTTAACCAATACCAGTTCAACAGCTATATAATACTCCTGATTTAGCACAAAAACTCCAGATGATGATGCCTGGTAAAATTGGGCTTGTGGCTGACGATCTTTCAACATCGGAATGATCTGTACGGTTTCTCTGTCTTTGATGTGAAACAAGGCTTAGCATTTCTTCAGTTTCTCCCATGTGTGAATCCTTAGGTGTACCTTAAGATATGACTTTTGAGCGGAGATTTTTTAACATTCCATTTTTTTGGGGTCCCGCTCCCATGTGGATTCGTTGATGAGCAGTTAAGCTGTAACTCCGAGGAAAGCTCTTTCCACACTCCAAGCATTTATATGGCTTCTCACCAGTGTGGATACGTTGATGGAGAGTATGCTTTACACTCCATGCAAAGCTCTTTCTACACACCAAGCATGTATATGGTTTCTCTCCTGTGTGGATTTATTGATGGGATTTAAACCATGAACTCCTAGCAAAGTTCTTTCCACACTCCAAGCATTTATATGGTTTCTCCCCAGTGTGTGTATGTTGATGGGATTTAAGATCTCCCCTCTGAGCAAAGCTCTTTCCATGCTCCAAGCATTTATGTGCTTTCTCCCCAGTGTGGGTACGCTGATGGTTATTAAGGTGTGAACTCTGACCAAAGCTCTTTCCACACACCAAGCATTTATATGGTTTCTCTCATGTGGATACGTTGGTGGACAGTAAGATTTGTACTCCGAGGAAAGCTCTTTCCACACTCCAAGCATTTATATGGTTTCTCCCCAGTATGGCTACGTTGATGGGATTTAAGGTCTGAACTCCGAGCACAGCGCTTTCCACAATCCAAGCATTCATATGGTTTCTCCCCGGTGTGGATACGTTGATGGTATTTAAATTGTGAACAATGAGCAAAGGTCTTCCCACACTCTAAGCATTTATATGGTTTCTCCCCAGTGTGGATACGTTGGTGGTTAGTAAGGTGTGAACTATCAGCAAAGCTCTTTCCACACTCCAAGCATTCATACGGTTTCTCCCCAGTGTGGACACGTTGATGGGATTTAAGGGATGGACTCTGAGCAAAGCTCTTTCCACACACCAGGCATTTATATGGTTTCTCCCCAGTGTGGATACGTTGGTGGATAGTAAGCTTTGCACTCTGAGAATAGCTCTTTCCACACTCCAAGCATTTATATGGTTTCTCCCCAGTGTGGATACCTTGATGGGATTTAAGTTGTGAACTATGAGCAAAGGTCTTTCCACATTCCAAGCATTCATATGGTTTCTCCCCAGTGTGGATACGTTGATGGGATTTAAGCTGTGACCCCTGAGCAAAGCTCTTTCCACATGCCAAGCATTTATATGGTTTCTCCCCAGTGTGGATACGTTGATGGCTAGTAAGGTGTGAACTCTGAGCAAAGCTCTTTCCACACTCCAAGCATTCATATGGTTTCTCCCCAGTGTGGATACATTGATGGGATTTAAGCACTGAACTATGAGCAAAGTTCTTTCCACACACCAAGCATTTATATGGTTTCTCCCCTGTATGGGCACGTTGATGGGCTTTAAGCTGTGAACTCTGAGCGAAGCTCTTTTCACACTCCAAGCACTTATATGGTTTCTCACCAGTGTGAATACGTTGATGGCTACTAAGGTGTGAACTCTGAGCAAAGCTCTTTCCACACTCCAAGCATTCATATGGTTTCTCCCCAGTGTGGATATATTGATGGGATTTAAGGCATGAACTATGAGCAAAGCTCTTTCCACATACCAAGCATTTATACGGTTTCTCCTCTGTGTGGATCTGCTGATGAACAGCAAAGATGCAATTCTGAGCAGAATTCCTTCTACACTCCAACCATTTATGAGGTTTCTCCCCTGTGTTAATTCTTTGGTGTCTATCAAACACCGGGCATTCAGCATCCTGAGGAAAGGATTCACTCCCCCTCTTCCATTTTGTTCCACTGTTTCTGCTCTGAATTTTTTCCTCATGTACAAGGCGTTGTGTTTCTCCCTTGGACTTGTTCTGGGGAACATCACCCTCTAGAATAAAGAGAAAATAATGGTAAGACCTGCAGGCAAAATCTGAATCAAGTAAAGAAGGCCATTAACTGTTCTTCATAATGACAAGACAGAAATCACTTAACAGGGAAACAAATCCTTGGTGGGAAGTGCTGTCCAGTCACACCTCACTTGCGGTGGCCCCTGCAGGGTTTCCAAGGCAAGAGACATTCAGAGGTGACTTGCCATTGCCTGCCTCTGCATAGCAGCCCTGGACTTCCTTGGTGGTCTCCCATCCAAGTAACAACCGGGACCGACCCTGCTTAGCTTCTGAGAGCTGATGAGATCAGGCTAGAGGGCCACCTGGGTCAAGGCTGGGGTCCTTCTTAGAAGGAATTACTTCAGCCTTTGGCAACCATGAATCAAGGGAAAGGAGAGCCTTACCCAGAGAGGCCACGTGCTGACGATTCTCCTCCATGACTTCCTCGTGAAGCCTCCTTTGGCCTGGCTCCAGCAGGGCCCACTCCTCCACAGTGAAATTAACAGACACCTCCTGCAAGGTCACCGGAGCCTGAAGAAGAAGAAGAAGAGACTGGATTTATACCCCGCCCTTCACTGCCCAAAGGCATCTCAGAGCGGCTTACAAACTCCTTTCCCTTCCCCTCCCCACAACAGACACCCTGTGAGGGAGGTGGGGCTGAGAGAACTTCTGACAGAAACTGTCCTTGAGAGAACAGCTGTGCCAGAGCTTGGGACTGACCCAAGGTCACGTCAGCAGGTGCAAGTGGAGGAGTGGGAGAATCAAACCCAGTTCTCCCAGATTAGAGTCCACACACTTAACCACCACACCAAACTGAAAAGAGAGGGAGGGGGGAAACCTGTCTTCACAGATGATGTAACAATGATCCCCCTTCTAAGGGCAACCCAAAAGGACCATAATAAGATGCTGACGTTCAGGATTCCCACCTCCGTTTTCATTCTCTGTCCAGTGAACATCACAGAGAGCAGCCAAAGGAAAGAGGCAGAGAGAGAGTCTCCTTGGCCTTGGGAGGGTGGGGGAAGCACCCGGGTGGGGGGCATGACCCATAGTTCCCCACTTACCCCATCAGGCTTCCCAGAAGTTGCTTTCTCTTGGCCAGAAAGAGATGGCAAAGAATTTTTCATTGGCTTTAGGGAACCACCTGGAAGGATAAAAGCATAACTGTATGCAGGGCGTTTTTGGTAGAAAAAGCCCAGCAGGAACTCATTAGCATAATAGGCTACACCCAACAGCAGGAACTCATTAGCATATTAGGCCACACCCCTGATAGCACAGCTCATTAGCCTATTAGGCCACACCCCATGTTACCAGAAGTGTGGCCATCCAGCCACACCCACCTTTTGCTTCTTATTCTGTTTACCTTGTTTGTTGTCAAAACCCAGGGCTTTTTTGTAGCAGAAACTCCTTTGCATGTTAGGCCACACACTCCTAATGAAGCCAATCCTAATGAGTTTCTGCTGTTGGGTGTGGCCTATTATGCTAATGAGTTCCTGCTGGGCATGGCCAACTCAGGAGCCAGCCGAAACTCCGTTCCTGTGTGTTCCTGCCCAAAAATAGCCCTGACCGTATGGCATTCTGTACTTTCCATGTACTTTGAAGAGGAAGAAGAGATTGGATTTATACCCCTGCCCTTCACTACCCAAGGGACTCAGAGCGGCTTACAAACTCCTTCCCCCTTCCCCTCCCCACAACAGACACCCTTGTGAGGTAGCTGACAGAAACTGCTCTTTTTCAAGGACAGCTCTGACAGAACTATGGCTTGCCCGAGGTCATCCAGCAGCTGCGAGTGGAGGAGTGGGGAATCAAACCCGGTTCTCCCACATCAGAGTCCATGCACTTAACCACTACATCAAACTGGCTCTCTTTGTATTTCAGTCCCATTGGGGGAAATAATAATTAGAGTAGCGATGTCACAGTGCCAAACAGAGGTAGTCACAGGATGATCCAAGACCATTTTTGACAACACTTTTCGTACCTGGGCACTTAATATCCAATCAGATAGAACCCAGTTTTGAAAGTGCCCGACGGCCGCCTTTCCACCAACATCCTTTCGAGGTCTGTCAGCTCTGGACACGCCCTGCCCGGTTGAAAAGTGGACCGCAAAAAGCTCTTGAATCACAAGTATCAGAATACACTCCAGGAGGACATCCAGAGCACCCTCACCCGGATAGTCCAGGCAAGCCTGATCTCGTCCGCCCTTGGAAGCTAAGCAGGGTTGACTCCGGTAAGTACTTGGATGGGAGACCTCCTTGAAATACCAGCAGTTGGGGAGGACAGGGGCAGGCTTTATTCAGCCGTCTCTCTCAATAGTTTCCAGGCCCCCAGTACAGGTCAGTCACTGGAGGTTGCCATGATTTCCAGGTGCACACACCCAGTTAGAAAAAGATAAAAGGAAGTACTTCTCCACCCAAAGAGTGAAGAACACATGGAATTCACTGCCACAGGAGGTGGTGGTGGCTACAAGCATGGACAGCTTCAAGAGGGAATTAGATAAACTAGATAAACTAGAATTAGATAAATTAGATATGGAGCAGAGATCCATCAGTGGCTATTAGCCACAAGGTAGAGATAGGAACTCTCAGTCTGGGGCAAGGGATGCTCTCTGTATTCTTGGTGCTTGGGGGAGGCAGCAGTGGGAGGGCTTCTGATGTCCTGGCCCCACTAGTGGACCTCCTGATGGCACCTGGTATTTTTGGCCACTGTGTGGCAGAGTGTTGGACTGGATGGGCCATTGGCCTGATCCAACATTGGGTTCTCTTCTGTTCTTACCAGAGGTTGCCATGACTTCCAGGTACACACAAACTCAGACACATGCACGTATGAAAAATACAACACCCCCTTCCCCAAAGGACATCCAGAGGGAACAACACCCCTTTTGATCTTACTTGGAAAAGCTGTTCTGTGGTAATGCTCCTGCGTGATCTTCTCCTGTACCTGAAACAGAGGTGGGGGATCCCAAAATGGAGAGACTGATGAGAAAAAGAACAAGAAACAAGCTAGGCTGGGTCCTTAAAAAGCTGGGGCAAGCCATGTTGATTTTGAGGGTGTTCTTACACCCTGTGCCCCAGACACTACCTAGATGAATCCCTCTCACCTGCTGGTCCTGATTCTTCTCCTCTGCCTGGCTGAGGAGGAAGCCTTCTGCCAGGGCCACCGCCTGGGAACTGGTCTCCGGCCCGCACTCCCTCACCCAACTCTGCATCTCCGTGGGCAGGACAGCCAGGAACTGCTCCAGGACGACCAGGTCCAGCATCTCCCTTTTGCTGTGCCTCTCCGGCTTCAGCCACTGGCGGCAAAGACGGTGGAGTCGGCTGCAGACCTCCCGGGGCCCTATGGACTCCTGGTACCAAAAGTGCCTGAAGCGCTGGCGCTCTGTATCTGAGCTGGATGTGTCCACACTCAGGGAGTTTCTTGCAGTTCCTTTCCAGAATTCTTTTTGCCCCAAGTGGATGGAATGAAGTTCTTCTCCAGCTTCCAGGCCAGCTGTGTCTTGTTGTCCCATGCCTTCCCCGTTGTCCAAGTCAGCCTCCAACTGGGCTGATCGATCGCCTTATTCTGCTGTAAAGTTCTGTAAGTCCTGCAAAGGCAACGAGGCCCTGACTGAGCAAACGTGGCACTCTCCAGAAAGGAGAACGCAAGTGAACAAACAAATGAAGCCCACTTGATATCTATGCTGGGACGAAGTACTGTGTTTAATACATAAGAAAGCACTGTATGGTAAGTCCCGGCAGAGTTGAGCTATTGTATTGTAATAATGAATTAAAATCTGCTGCTTTTTTGTGTTCTTCTGTGTAACTTAACCCTTAGAAGACTCCCATCCATGTACACAACCATATCCAAATATGCCAACTTCACATTGCTAATATTAGGGAAAAAATTATTTTTATTTATTTTTATTTTGGGATTTTTGTTCCGCCCTCCCCAAGCGGGCTCAGGGTGGATCACAACAAATCGAGTCAAAGACTCATTACAATAAAAATCACATATCTCCTATATATAATAATTTTGTTTCGGAGTGGCAACATTCCATTCGCTCCCAAATCAGTTCACTCAGTGCTCTGTCACTCAGCACGTCTCCCTATCTTCTGGCCGCATTCCCTGAGTCCCACCCACAGAACCTGCACCAGCCAAAAATTCCCTCACAACACAGTTGCTTTCCCTCCCCAAAGGGCCACACGTTTGCATGTGGCACCGGCAGCAGCAGCACTCTGCTTTCCCCACGCCTGACCCTGGCTTGCTCTCTCCAAGGTGGTGGGCGGGAACTGACCCCGCTCGGCCCAAAGAGACAAAGGCTCCAAGCACGTAGGTCAGCCCGAGCAGCAGAAGCCCGGCGGCTGCCAACGCATGCCTGGGAACATGCAGCCAGAGAGTGAGAGGCAGCGGCAGCACTTTCAACAATGGAGGAGTGCCAGAATATGTGCCGGGTAATGCCACTCACCTCTTTGCTGCAGCTTGCTCAGAGGAGGTCGAGACCGCCTGGAGGCAATGGTGGTGGCTCCGCACGCCTGCTGTGGGGGCCCCTCTTTCTAGAGCCTGTTGTATTGCTTTAATACAATGGCCTTTGCTCCTAGTTAAAATCATAAAAACAATAAACAATAAAATTGGTAGCAATAGCAGCAATATAAATCTGTTGGGGCCACAAGGTGGAATCAGTTGGGCTGGGAACTAGAGCAGGGAGGCCAATTAAGATGGATGCCCTCCACCTCAATCGAAGGCCTGGTGGAACAGCTCTGTTATGCAGGACCTGTGGAACAATAAAAGGTCCCACAGGGCCCTGATCTCCAGTGGGAGCTCATTCCACCAGGCGCAAGGCTCTTCGGGACACATATGGGAAGAGCCAGTCCTTCAGATATATCGGTCCCAGGCCATGTAAGGCTTTGAAGCTTAGTACCAACACCTTGAAACAGACCCGTTACTTAACTGGTAGCCAGTGCAAGCGGCACAATACTGGCTCAATGCATGCCCAAGCAAGCGATGCCATCAGCAGTCGTGCCAACGCATTCTGGACTACTTGAAGTGTCCGGATCGGTCTCAGGGGCAAGCCCGTGTAAAGCGAATTACAGTAATCAAGCATGGAAGTCCAGGGCCAGCCCCAGGTGTCTGGGCGCCCTAGGCAAGACAGCCTGGGGTGCCCACCCCACGGGGATGCCAACCTCCCAGTGGGACCTGGAGATTGGGGGGGTGGAGCACCGGCTTTCCTGAGCATGCCGCACCAGCGGCGTGCTCAGGAAAGCCAGGAAAGGGGTGCCCGTTTGAACGGCCGCCCCTTCCCTCCCAGCCCCAGCACCGGCTGGAGACCGGGGGGGGAGCCAGGGAAGGGGCGGCCGTTTGAATGGCTGCCCCTTCCCTCCTAGCGCCGGCTTCACGGGGGGCGGGGTGGGGGGCACTTTGGCGCCCCTGTGGGCCCCAGCGCCCTAGGCGAGCGCCTAGCTCACCTGGTGGGCGAGCCGGCAGTGCTGTAGCCAAGTCCTGGGGGGAGAGGCAGGGCGCCAATTGCCTGATCATCTATCCGATGAACTTATGCAGTTTTGATTCACTTCGAAAAATGACAAAAAGTCACCAATAGAAAGCAAGTATAGCCCTACATTCCCCTCAAAATAAACTAGGTCGTTGAAAAATGTATGTCTCTTCCAAATTTAACAGAAATAAATCAGCTACACTGGAAACCATCAGACCAACCATAGCTACCCCATCTAGTTGGTCAAAGAAAGCAATCTGAAATAATTCTAATCCAAAACTGCTTCCAAAAGCTGCATCAAAAAATTCGTAGGTGGAGATAAACTCTCCCTTGGATCAAGGAAGAATTTGCCAAGCCTTGGGTCCTCTTCCTGGGGTATATTCATGTACAAAGATTACCCAAGGTAATCGTGACACCGTGAAGATTAAAAGCTCTGTCTTCTACACCTGAAATAAAATCAGTGGACTCCCTTCCATAGGATTTTATAGTCCACACAAAAGGGTAAAGATACTGACCTACAAATTTAGCTGAGGGTTCCAAAAGGGAAGACAAACCAGAGACTACAGGTCTAGGTAAAGGTAAAGGTTCCCTTGCTCGAAAGCCAGTCGAATCCGACTCTAGGGTTGCGGTGCTCATCTCCGTTTCAAAGCCGAAGAGCCAGCGCTGTCCAAAGACGTTTCCGTGGTCATGTGGCCGGCATGACTAAACACCAAGGTGCACGGAACGCTGTTACCTTCCCACCGAAGCGGTACCTATTTATCTACTTGCAATTTCTTGCTTTCGAACTGCTTGGTTGGCAGGAGCTGGAACTAGAGACGGGAGCTCACTCCGTCTTGAGGCACCCGGGTCTTGAACTGCTGAACTACTGACCTTCCACAGCCTGCAGTTCAGCGTCTTAACCACTTGAGCCATCGCAGCTCCCTTCAGGCACTTATGAATTTTGGTAAAGAACACGTAACAGGGACTCTAAGTGACTCATCGATCAAAAAAGAGGATATCGATTCATCTATATATTCCACTGACAGACCTTCATAAAGGATCTTGGGCATGTGTTTCATGGAATCTCTGTTTATGGATCTATAAAAAGTAACATCCTTCAATTGCCTATCTACATATACGTACATAATCTGCACAGTCCTGTATCACTGTAGCCCCTCCCTTATCAGCTGGCTGAATAACAATATTTTTATTTATTTGAAACATTTGTTAGAAACGTTTAAAACAAGAGATTCCTCTCTACTGAGCTCAGCCAATATCTGATGAACCCTCCTGAGGCTTAGAGGGTGACTGGGAGGTGTAGGCCTCTTAGGAAAGTTACTCAGCGGCTTCAGGCCTTTGTGGAAGAGAGGATCTCCTGAGGCCTGTCAGCTGCTCATACTTCAGCCTCAGGCCTAGGGTCATGGCGACCTGTTACTCCATCCTTTTTAACTGAATATAACTGGGATCCAACGTGGGACCTTTTGCATGCCAAGCAGATGCTGTACCACTGACCCATAGCCCCAGACCATGGAGCACAGGAGGCTGCCTTTAAGCATAAGAACATCAGAAGAGCCCTGCTGGATCAGACCAATAATCCATCTAGTGCAGCATCCTGTCTCACACAATGGCCAGCCAGTTCCTCTGGAGGGCCAAGAATGGGGCATAGAGGCAGAAGCCTTCATAAGAAGAGCCCTGCTGGATCAGAACAGTAGTCCATCTAGTCCAGCCTCTTGTCTCACACAGCGGCCAACCAGTTCCTCTGGATGGCCTGCAACAGGGCATAGAGGCCTTCATAAGAACATAAGAGAAGCCAATGTTGAATCAGGCCAATGGCCCATCTAGTCCAACACTCTGTCACACAGTGGCCAAAAATACCAGGTGCCATCAGGAGGTCCAGCAGTGGGGCCAGGACACCAGAAGCCCTCCCATTGCTGCCCCCTTCAGCACCAAGAATAGAGTGCATCACCTGCCCCAGACTGAGAGTTCCTTGTGACTAATCCCACTGATGGACCTCTGCTCCATATGTTTATCTAATTCCCTCTTGAAACTGTCCATGCTTGTAGCTGCCACCACCTCCTGCGAATTCCATGTGTTAATCACTCTTCCCCTGATGTTGCCTCCTGGCTCTGCAATTCAGAGGATTAGTGTACCACAACTCACAGGATTAGCATCACAACTCCTTTCCCATGAATGTTTTCCTGTCCCCCCTTGTTGAAATGATCTATGTTAGTGGCCATCAGTGTTCCATCTAAGCTGAGTTAGTGTGAGCTAGCTCACAGTTTTTTAGCCTCCAGCTCACAGATTTTTGTCTTAGTTCAGGAAGGGACCACTCCAGAGCAGACTAATTTAGGTAGCAGCCAAATTGCTCGCTCCTAACTTTAATGCCAGCCGCTCACAAAGTAAAATTCTTGCTCACAAGCCCCCACAGCTTAGAAGGGAGCACTGGTGGCCACCACCCCCATTCGGAGACAACTGCAGCCCCTAAACTGACAGCACAGCCACAAATGACATTTGCTTTCTCTGTCTTTAATCATCTGCACACCGACAGCCTTGAGTGAGAGCGTGGCTGACTTCTGTCGATCAGATCTAATTTATACCCCACCTTCCTCTCGAAAGGGACCCCCAAGCGGCTCATGTTTTTCTCCTCTCCTCTCCTCCGTTTTATCCTCACAGCCCCGGGCCGGGACTCCCCTTCCATCCTCGCCCAAACGCTTGCAACTCACCAGCCCTGCTGCCCCGTACTAGCGGACGCAAAGAACCATTTCCTCTGGGCCGGGGGAGGAGAAAGGGGATCTGGGCCGGAAGGGACCCTCCCTGGAGGAACCCTTTCCCCTGAACCCTGGCAGGGAGTCGCTCCCGCTTGGGGAAGAGCCGGGCGGAGCCTCAGCAGGCGGCTGCGCTGCTCCCCCAGCCGACCCGCCTCCCCTTTGCAAGGCGGAGATTCGTCCGGTTGTGACTCTCGTGATGGCAAAATCCCCCTGGCCGGAGAGAACAACGGGAAGGGGATGGCCATCCGGTCGGGGATGGGTGGGGGGGTAGAGGGTTCGAATCACCCGGCAAGGCTGCTTTTGCACTGTTTCCACACGCAGGCGAATCCTTTACAAAATGGGATTTGCATTTACAGTGGCCACTTCCGCGCTGTCATTTTTTTGTCACTGGTTTGTCCCCGTTGCTTTGGCCCGCCCCCCCCCCGGGCTGCAGCCAGGATTTTTTAATGCAGGGGGCCTTTAAATAAGTCGGGGGGAGAGGCAACCTGCACGGACCCCCCCCCAAGGGAGCCACAAATAAAATAAAAAATGTTATACCCCTGGGCTGAATGGGAAGGGGTGTGTGTTATGTCCACTGACCGCCACTAGGCACCGGCAAGTAACCACCCGGCTTAACTCCCTAGGAACAATAGGGACTAGGCTCCTGGACTTTACTTTGGGGAACCAGTAGAGACTTTGGTGGGAAGTTTAAACCTACCAATAGGATCTAAGGGTGGTCCCAGGTGTTGTATATAGCCGGCCACTGGGCCAGTATTCGGGGTTCTAGTTGTGTTCCAGTAAACCATGCTGATCATTACAACCAGGGCTATTTTGGGGCAGGAACCCACAGGAAGGGAGTTCCGGCTGGCTCCTGAGTTGGCCATGCCCAGCAGGAACTCATTAGCATAACAGGCCACACCCAATATCAGAAACTCATTAGGATTGGCTACATTAGGGGGTGTGTAGCCTAACATGCAAAGGAGTTCCTGCTACAAAAAAAGCCCTGGGTTTTGACAACAAACAAGGTAAACAGCAGACAGCGGAAGACAGGAGGGCCTGGCGTAATCTGGTCCATGGGGTCTCGAAGAGTCGGACTTGACTGTGCGACTAAACAACAACAAGAACAAAAAAAGTAAACAGAATAAGAAGCAAAAGGTGGATGTGGCTGGATGACCACACCTCTCATAACATGGGGGTGTGGCCTAATATGCTAATGAGTTTGTTTCTGTTCTATTATGCTAATGAGTTCCTGCTGGGCTTTTTCTACAAAACCCCCCCCCTGATTACAACTGTGTCTGTGGTTTCTACATGCATCTAACCCACTACACAACAGGGGGGCTTGGCAGTAAGTCAGGAGGCCAGGCCCAGAGATGTCCCACTCTAGCTAGGGGCCTGGTTCCGCCCACCCCCCCCTTTGTGGAAAGAGTTTGGTGTAGTGGTTAAGTGTGTGGACTCTAACCTGGGAGAAACGGGTTTGATTCCTGTTATGTATTGGGACTGAATCATTCCTGATTGAATCACCCCAGAAACTGGCTGAGCTTGGAGCACAAGAACAATAGCCTACCAGGATCCTGAAAGTAACCAATCTAGTAGTAATGTTCTGTAAATAGCCTATCACTGGGAGTGGGGTGTGTTTGGGTGTGGCAATTGCCTGCTATTGCACAGGGCTGAGGCTCTGGAGTCTTGCCTTCCTCTTGCGGAAATCACAAATAAAGCTGAGCTGATCACTAAATTGGAGCCTGCTCATCCATGGAACCCACTATTTAACAATTCCCCACTCCTCCACTTGCAGCTGCTAGATGACCTTGGGCAAGCCATAGTTCTGTCAGAGCTGTTCTCTCAAGGGCAGTTCTCTCAGAGCTCTCTCAGCCCCACCTACCTCACAGGGTGTCTGCTGTAGGGAGGGGAAGCGAAAGGAGTTTGTAAACCACTCTGAGACTCCGAGTGAAGGGCGGGGTATAAATCCAATCTCTCCTCCACGTCTCCACCCCCCGGACTACTAGAGAGAGCAAAACACACTGGAGCGGGGGGGGGAAGGGTAAAACGTTTGGTTAAAACGCTTGGGGCTCTTCATCTTGGAGAAACGACGGCTGAGGGGTGACATGATCGAGGTTTATAAGATTATGAATGGGATTGAGCAAATTGGGAAAGAAGTACTTTTCTCCCTTTCTCACAATACAAGAACTGGTGGGCACTCCATGAAATTGCTGAGCAGTCGGGTTAGAACAGATAAAAGGAAATACTTCTTCACCCAAAGAGTGATTAACATATGGAATTCACTGCCACAGGAGGTGGTGGCAGCTACAAGCATGGACAGTTTCAAGAGGGAATTAGATAAACATATGGAGCAGAAGTCCATCAGGGGCTATTAGCCACAGGGTATAGATGGGAACTCTCAGTCTGGGGCAGGTGATGCACTCTATTCTTGGTGCTGGAGGGGGCAGCAGTGGGAGGGCTGCTAGTGTTCTGGCCCCACTGCTGGACCTCCTGATAGCACGTGGTATTTTTGGCCGCTGTGTGACAGAGTGTTGGACTAGATGGGCCATTGGCCTGATTCAACATTGGCTTCTCTTATGTTCTTATGACCCTGAAGCAATAGGGACAAACGAGCGAGACAAAAATAACAGTGTGGAAGTGGCCTCAGTTTGGTGGGAGCTGGGCTTTTATTCCAGGGAGCGATTGTGTGAAAGGACATGAAGAGGAGGAGGAGGAGGAGGAGTGGGCAGGGTCCCCGACAACCTGGAGTGGAGAAAATGCCTATTATTTGCTTCTATGCAATAAAAAGACGTCGCTGCCCATTTCTACACGTAGTCAGCCTCTGCTAAAGGGGCGAGACATTTTGTTCCCACCCCATGAGTTGGCAACCGTAGCAAAGGGGCGGTTTCTCGGGAAGGAAGGGAGCTGGACAAGGAAGGAAATAATTGCTGGTGGAGGGACAGCCATCTCGCCCCCCCCAAGCCTAGAAAGGGGCTGCTACTTGCTGGATCTCCCCCAAGCAGGATCCATGCCCCCTTCTTACCCCCTGGAATGGGGATGGGATTTTGTTTTAAAATCGATGGATGCATTCCGAACACAAGAACCACATGATACTTAAGTTTTAAAAGAAAATACCTTTACTAGGGAATAAACAAGGGAATGGTACTTTGGATAAAAGAAATTAAAGATGACATCCTTGCAGCTATTCTAGCACACCCTATGAGCTACATTTCTAAGGTGGCCCTTTTCTTCTCGGTGGATCTCTTTCTCGCAGTTTCCATGACTTCAGACCAAGGACCGGAAAAGATTGTGAATACGTGCATATACGATCAAAGCATTTCTATGAACAAGATGCTAGCAGACCAACATGGAAGGTTACAGGTCACTTCACTTGAGTAAACAACTCCCACAAACTTTTCCCCTTGACTACATTAGTCTCTGGCCCCAGCTCCTGCCAACCTAGCAGTTCGAAAACAAGAACTTGCAAGTAGATAAATAGGTACCACTTTGGTGGGAAGGTAACAGCGTTCCGTGCGCCTTGGTGTTTAGTCATGCCGGCCACATGATCACGGAAACGTCTTTGGACAGCGCTGGCTCTTCAGCTTTGAAATGGAGACGAGCACCGCAACCCTAGAGTTTCGATTCGACTGGCTTTCGAGCAAGGGAACCTCTACCTTTACCTTTTACATTAGATAGCTTAACTTCCTGATTAAGTAACAAACAACAGTTAACTCTATAATGGCTGAAATGTAAGCGACTTGTATTCCAACAGATGTTGAGGGCCAGATCTGACATAATCGTCATGTTGTCGGTTGGGCCGATTGTGCCATAAAATGTAATAACTAGGTACCAGACATACACTCTGGAAAGGACAGAGGCCAACCCAATAAACGATCTTATTGTTTGCTCAAAATGCAAACGTGCTTAAAGCATTAACACCCTTACAGTGTTTCCTTTATTTACCAGTCTTTGATAACTGACACCTCTTGCGCTGAATTCTTGCAATAAAATCTGGAGCCAATGTCTGTGCTGTAGCAATCTTGAGTATGCTGTTTAGGTGTGTATCTGTAAGCTGAGAACGTACTTTTGAATTATTGATATTTATTACAGAAAAGAACTGTTCACAGATGTATGTTGTCCCAAATACAGACAAAATTTTAGAAACGAAAGCCTTAAGCGGAGGGTAATTTGGACCCCAAAACCAGTAAAATTTCCTAATGCCAGCTGCAGAAAGCTTATCCTTCAGGACAGCATCACACTGCTTTCCCACCTACCTGTCATTTGTGGCATCCTTTCGTTGGTAGGTGGGGAGCAATGTGAATGTCCCATTTTGTTGACTGTACTGACTCACTATGTGTAATCCACCTTGACCGCAGAGAAACTTTTCCTGTCCTGCTAGCAGTGAGACTCCTCATGTGGAAGGACTGTCTGACACCAGATGCCCCTCTTTAAATTTCACCCCCAAATCACGTGTGTACTGTTCAGCCTGGCCTAGAAGTAGAAACAAGATGGAGCTGGTGCAAACAAAATGGACGCTGGCCAGAGACAAGCCTGGGAAAATGTTTTGGAAGGTGAACTAGTACAACTGACTTGCTAATAGCTCTCCTCCCCACCCTAAAAGAGATACTTAAGCTCAACAATGCATTTCCTGAGTGCACCTGTAGTTCACACTGTCCACACCTGGTCCTGCTTCCCATCACCCATTCACCTTAATTAACAGGCTATTCATACAACCCGATAGCCTCTCCCAACCTGCATTCCAGGGTCATTAGAAACATGAACGTTTTTAGTTTACATGTAGCAATGTCATAAAGGAATATTAGCCAACTCATGCAAATTCCCAGGTCTTTGTTTACCCTAGGAAAGCCAATCATGTTATTGTTTCAGGGGCACACGAAACATACAGCCCCGGGGCTAATTTTTCCTATAACTGGACACTCTGCCCCAGTGCAGTGTGTATGTGTTCTTCTGGCACCAAACATCACACCCCTACTCAAACGTGGGCTTTCTCCCTCTCTCGGAGAAACGCAGGCCATTTCTCTCGCTGTCTTCTGCGGACCTTGACCTCCAAGGCTAGGTAAATATTGCCTTCCCCAAATCACTTGTCCCACTACTCCGTTTTATTTTCCTCTTCGTTAGTTTCTGTGATCCCTGTGTGCTCTGTATGTATATTTTGCTCTTTTTCTTTTTGTATAACACACTTCCGGTTGAACTTCAGTCCGCTTTAGTTTGAGAGTTCTCTAAGCAATAATCCCTGTAAACAGTGGTGGAGATCCCACAGTTACACCCTCTTGCTTGTCTCCAATTACACTAATTCCCCCAATTAATTTGGAGACCTCCAATTTGGGTAACAGTCCGCCCCCTTCCCCTGCCCAAGTAATCCCAGGAGTCCTCTTCCCTCTCCGAAAACACAACTCCTCACTACACTACATCAGCAAATTTTTCTCTGCAGCCTTGGGAGCATTTTTGTGTGTGAAGCAGGGTTTCTTCCTTGCTTAGAGAGGGGCCACCCCCAAATGTACATGTATCATATAAACTCTCCAAGGAATTAGACCCACCGCCCTCAACACTTGCTCAGTTTTGCAGTGTGGCAGTCTTGCTATTGATGGACCTGTCATGGCACAACACCAGTTTTGGGGGGTGGCAGAGTGAAGGGCATGCAGGGCGGGGGGAGAAGAAGGAGGAAGCAACCTCACTCCATACATGTGCATGGAAGCCCCATTATCTGACCCTTTACAGACGGGAATAAAGTAGCGGCATATAAATTCTCTAAATAAACCCAAAGATGCCACTGGACTCAAACTTTGTTTCACATTTTATAGTAAGCGGTATTTGAGATACTTTAGCACAGATTTGAATATACCTTAACCAATACCAGTTCAACACCTGTATAATACAGACCTGAACTAACAAAAATTCCAGATGCTGATGCAAGTAAGGTTGGGCTTGAGGCTAAAGATCTATCAATACTAGAAACATTTGTATGGTTTCTCTCCTGTGAATTCTTTCATGCAAAATACAGCTTAGAGTTTATATGGTTTCTCACCTGGGTGAATTCTTAGGTGTACCTTAAGATATGCCTCTTGGGGGAAGCTCTTATAGCATTCCAAGAGTTTATTTGGTTCCCCCCCCCATGGGGATTTGTTGATGAGTAGTTACACAATCACTCTAAGGAAATCTTTTTCCACACTTCAAGCATTCATATCATTTCTCCCATGTGTGGATATGTGGGTGGACAGTAAGACACATACTCTGAGCAAAGTTCTTTACACACACTAAGCATTTATATGGTTTCTCCCTTGTGCGGATTTGCTGATGGTTAGTAAGCTGTGAACTCTGAGAAAAGCTTTTCCCGAACTTCAAGTATTTATATGGTTTCTTCCGTGTGGATTTCTCAATGGTAAGTAAGAGGTGAACTTCAAGCAAAGCTCTTTCCACACTCCAAGCATTTATATGGTTTCTCCCATGTGGATTCGTTGACAGGATTTAAGATCTGAACTATGAGCAGAATGCTTTCCACACTCCAAACATTCTTATGGTTTCTCCCCAGTGTGGTTACGTTGATGCTTCGTAAGCTGTGAATTCTGACTAAAGTACTTTCCACACTCCAAGCATTTATATGGTTTCTCACCTGTGTGGATTTGTTGATGGTTAATAAGCCGTGAACTCCGAGCAAAGCTCTTTCCACAATCCAAGCATTGATATGGTTTCTCCCCAGTGTGGATTTGCTGATGGGAAGTAAGATGTGAACTCCAAGCAAAGCTGTTTCCACACTCCAAGCATTTATATGGTTTCCCGCCCGTGTGGATTTGTCGATGGTTAATAAGCTGTGAAATTCGAGCAAAGCTCTTTCCACACTCTGAGCATTTATATGGTTTCTCCCCTGTGTGGATTTGTTGATGGTTAGTAAGCTGTTGACTCCAAGCAAAGCTCTTTCCACACTCTAAGCATTTATACGGTTCCTCCCCTGTGTGGATTCGCTGATGGTTAATAAGATGTGAACTCTGAGTAAAGCTCTTTCCACACTCCAAGCATTTATATGGTTTCTCCCCCGTGTGGATACGTTGATGGGATTTAAGGTCTGAACTCCGAGCACAGCGCTTTCCACACTCCAAGCATTCATATGGTTTCTCCCCAGCGTGCATAACTTGATGCCTCATAAGCTGTGAACGCTGACCAAAGTACTTTCCACACTCCAAGCATTTATGAGGTTTCTCCCCTGGATTAATTCTTCGGTGTCTATCAAACACCTGGGATTCAGGACCATGAGGAGAGGATTCATTCCCCCTCTTCCGTTTTGTTCCCCTGATTCTTTTCTGCTGTTTTTTCTCAAGTACAAGGTGTTGTGTTTCTCCCTTGGACTTGTTCTGGGGACCGTCACCCTCTAGAATAAAGAGAAGAGAATGGTAAGACCTTTAGGCAAAATCCGAATCAAGTAAAGAAGGCCATTAACTGCCCTTGATAATAACAGGACAGAAATTACATGATGGGGAAAGGAATTCTGCCCTGTATTAATCAGCTCTTGATTCTTCTTTGGAGGATAGTTGCATCGGAGACAAGGTGGAACAGTGGAACCTCCTTGTGTAGAGGCAGTATCTCTCTGTGAAGGGATGCTTTGGATCTTCTCCTCTTCTTGTGAACCTCCCAGGGACTCTAGGTGGCCACTGTGGGAAATCAGAATCGGGGCTAGACGGTGTCTCCCAAATCGTTTCCTGTATTCAAGAACAAAACTAAACTGCATTCACCAGACAGTGAATTAGGAGCAGAAGTTTACACCCTCACAACAAAGACCCAATCGAAGCTCCAAACTTATAAAGCTTGCTGAACTTTCCATTCCCCGGGTAGGTTCGGCCTCCCAAGCCCTGCGATCTGTGGCTATACACTGAGGGAGGTGATGAATAGAGACTTCAGTGGTGACCCCTCATCTGGGGAATTCCCCCATTTCAAGCTCACCTGGAGTTTACCTTCCCATAGAGCCAGGCCAAAACATTTCTTCCCACCTAGACTTCAACGTACAGGGCTATTGTTTTAGCTGTTTTATGGTCTTTTAACCGAGGAGGTAAACCAGGTAAATCCGGCCTCCCGAGCTCTGTGTTCTGTGACTCAGATTGCAGAGCTGAGGCAGAGGCGTCTAAAGACTGTGCGTTTTCAGTGGTGGCCCTCGTCTAGGGAATGTCCCCTGTTTGAAGCTCACCTGGCGTTCACCTTCCTATCTTTTTAGAGCCAGGCCAAAGTATTTCTTTTCAACTGGGTTTTAATTTAGAAGTGTTATCCACTTCTAAATTAAGTGGAGCCAGTTTGGTGTTGTGGTTAAGTGCGTGGACTCTTATCTGGGAGAACCGGGTTTGATTCCCCACTCCTCCACTTGCACCTGCTGTGACCTTGGGTCAGTCACAAGCTCTGGCACAGCTGTTCTCTCAAGGACAGTTTCTGTCAGAAGTTCTCTCAGCCCCACCTACTTCACAGGGTGTCTGTTGTGGGGAGGGGAAGGGTAAGGAGTTTGTAAGCTGCTCTGAGACGCCTTTGGGCAGTGAAGGGCGGGGTATAAATCCAATCTCTTCTTTTTCATTTTAGCTGTTTTTATGGTCTTCTAACTTGTGGATTCTTTCGGGAAATTTTTCAGGCAACCCAGTGGGGTCACTTCTTATGCCCCTGGCTTTCTAAACTGATCATTTTGGCAGTATTTAGGATTTTCTGGGATAGTTTTGATTTCTGAACCAACTGGAGCAGGTCTGTGGAGAGGCACCATATAAATAAATCAATGTTTATTAAAGCTGAGTATTATATAAGCATTCACCACCCCCACAGGTACAACCAAGCCAGCGTTTTGTTCCTTCTTTTAATTTCTGTTTCACAGTTCAGAAACCTTTCTTAGCCATTTCTCGCCGCCCTGAGCCCACGTTGGAAGGGCGGGATACAAATCCAATAAATAAATAAATAAATAAATAAGATTCTCTGGCTGTTGCCTTTTGAGAAAGCCCCCCGCACCCATTCCCAAGCTGGCGATGTTTAGCCCAAGAGGAGTCCTACCCGTGTGCACCAGAGAAAGGTTCCCACCACAGAGGTAAGCAAATACCTGCTGATCCCTTTCTTCCTTCTGGGTCCTGGAGAAGTGGCTCTCCTGCTTCTTCCACTGTGGATACGGAATCAGGTCTGGGAACCGGAAGCCCTCCTTTGGGGGAAAGAAGCAGACCGGTGACTTCTAGACGTTCCAACTCTAAGAAATATTTAGACTTTTAAACAGGGCTTTTTTGGTAGAAAAAGCCCAGCAGGAACTCATTAGCATAATAGGCCACACCCAACAGCAGAAACCTATTAGCATATTAGGTCACACCCCCTGACCGCACGGCTCCCTTCCAGGATCGGCTTTCCCAGGTGCCCTGCGCCTTGCGGGGCGCATGGGGAACCCAAGGGATGGAAGGCAGTTTCTAGATCGGCTCCCTCGGGCGGGGAGGCAGTTTAAACTGCCTTCCCTCACTGGATCGGCTTGGCTTCCCCAGGCACCCTGTAGGGAGGCTATAGTTGTGGCCAACTCAGAAGCCAGCTGGAACTCCATTCCTGTGTGTTCCTGCCCAAAAAACAGCCCTGCTTTTAAATCAGGCTACCTGAACCCCAGCCACTCACATAAGGAGAAATCCAAGTTTTTAAACTCCTGAAAGATGCACCCAGTGGGAAGGGAGGGGGCTACTGCTGGGATCCAGAAGGATCCCCTACAGATAGCCTAAAGTGGAGAATAACAGAGCAGGAGACCACAGTCAGCTGGACTCTGAGAATGAAGAGGAAAGGGCTGTTGGAGTGGCGGGTGAGGTTTTGCTTTTCCTTATCTCCAGGTAGTGAAAGGCAGGGTATAAAACCAACTCCTCCTCTTCCTCTCCTCCTCCTCACTGTTTCTCCTCCCCACTACTTCTTCTCACTTATAAACAGGGCTATTTTGGGGCAGGAACGCACAAGAACCGAGTTCCGGCTGGCTCCCGAGTTGGCCATGCCCAGCAGGAACTCATTAGCATAACAGGCCACACCCAGCAACAGAAACTCATTAGGATTGGCTACATTAGGGGTGTGTGGCCTAACATGCAAAGGAGTTCCTGCTACAAAAAAAGCCCTGAGTTTTGACAACAAACAAGGTCAACAGAATAAGAAGCAAAAGGTGGGTGTGGCTGGATGACCACACTTCTGGTAGCACAGGGGTGTGGCCTAATATGCTAATGCGCTGTGCTGTCAGGGGTGTGTCCTGATATGCTAATGATTTTCTGATGATGGGTGAGGCCTATTATGCTAATGAGTTCCTGCTGGACTTTTTCTACCAAAAAAGCCCTGCTTATAAATCTGATTTTGTTACTTAGGGTATTTTTTTATACCACTCAACCCATAAAGAGCTCAGATCTGCATGCACGGTCTTCCCTTTCCTTTCCGGCCTGGAACGAGAAGGCAGAACCTGCCCCTCTGATTCCAAGAGCAGCACGGCAGGCCGAAATTCATCAGGCAAAGCCCTTCATGATGTGCAGCAAAACTGCATCCACTCAACTCCTGGTTTTCTTGGTTTGTCCCTCTGGGCTGCACTGTGTTTTATTGAATCTCTGAGCCTCTCCTAGGCCTACGCTGGTGTAAGCAGAATGAACACCGCAGGAGGCCCCAATTAAAGTCTCTGGGAAGGAAACGTCTTTTCAAAGTCTGCAAAACGCATATTATGGGCCCTATACAAATGTTATGATTGGTTTACCATGGGTGTTAAGTATGCAACTCAACAAGACTGGATTTCAGCAAACTGATTTCAGCTTTATTGTAACAGCAAACTCAAATCAAGAACACACACACAGAACAGTGGAGCGCAGCTCCCCTTTTAAACCATCCCGGGCTGTCAAAGCCACACCCATAACAAGTTAAGAACCAATAAGAAACTCAGGATAAAGACCAATGAGGTCTGTTCCCTCCAAACACATATATACATCGTCATTGGTTATTTACAGAGGCTTCACCGAAGCCAGCCAATAGAAATGCGACTGAATACAATCCTCTTTATGTCTGAAGCTTAACATGAGAAAGTATAGGCCAGATTCAGTTTCAGAACATAACAATGGGGGTGGGCCTTCCTCCTCTGCTGTGTTCCTTGACGTTTACAAACCAATATTTTAGCTTACACATGAATACTAACAGAGTCCAGGAAGTACTCACAACCCCCTCTTTTGCCTGCATGTGCACCCACTCCACTCCCCCACTGACAGCCTCCATTGGAAGACCCCTGTCAGGATTGTTATTGGTAGTGGTGGAAACTGCTGTCAAGTCACAGCCAATGTAGGGTGGCAGCATTGGGTTTCCAAAGCAAGAGACTTTCTGAGGTGATCGGCCACTGCCTGCCTCTATGTAGTGACCCTAGTTTCCCTTGGTGGCCTCCGTCAACAGAGAAGCCATCTGAGAGGCATTTTCCAGCCATTTCCACCTAAGTTCCCTGCTCTCTAATTCTTTGCAGGTATCAGCCACCTTCCCCTCACACACACTGGCTGTTACTCCTCAAAGCCACCCACAGAGGCCTGTTAAATTACCTCACGCCGTTCAGCTGTGAATCTGTCAGAGTCCCACAGCAATCAGTCTCAACAACGTTCCTTCAGAAGGATCAAGTTTATTGAGTACAGTAAAGGCAGGTCATCTGTCCCTACAGTCAGTGTTAGATCTAACTACCAGGGAGGGAGAGGGGAAGATATACAGGGTTCAAAACGGGGTCCCCTGGTGGAATTAGGCCAATCAGAGGATGAGCCGCAATGGCTTCAGATTCCCAGCGAAGCAACAGGAACGAGGTACCAAGGTCAGAAGCCCAGTTAAGAGATAAGGCACAGCGAAAGAAATGAAAGTTAACATTCCAGCACATTAAGATGTTCACCCAGCGGCCTCCTGCCTTCCCCCCTTTACAATGGCAGCGGAGTTGAAAGAATCTGGAACTGGAGGGACAACTCTCTCTCACCCTGGAAAGTTCCATGAACACTGCCCAGAGACTGGGTGGGGAAGTCAGAAGATTATGTTCAGCGTTTGTCTATGAGTGTGGTTAGAGAGAAGAATCATTCTTCCCTTTTTAACTTTCCTATTCCTCCTTGCTGCCAAGAAAATATTTTACTCTGGAACCCTTTGCCTGAAGAACCAACCGCACTGAGCTTGGACTCCAGGAAGGAAGTCTAGTTAATCAGTTCTGTTATTTTGCGCATTTCACTACCACTGAGCTAGACGACTTGTTTATATCCCTATCTCTCCTTATAATAATTGAGTTTTTGCTTCCCTACTGGCCTATGGGGAGCAGAGAAAAATGCGCACCGTCAGCCATTGGCCCGCCAACTGCCGCTCAAGGCTGCTGGTGTGCCATTGGCTGGGAGGCGGGAGGCGAATGCTGCAAGTGAACACTGCCACCAGGAGCTGGGGAAGGGAGGCTGCGCTGCCAGGCGACAGTGCTGGGCGGGGAGCGAGGCCAGTGCCAGGAGGACACGGGGCTCCCAGAGACATGGCGTCTCAGTGAGGGGGATGGCGGATGCCACGGACGGTGGGTGAGCTCCTTCCCCAACGGTCACCCAGTACACCTGCCTCCACCACCTTCTTCGCGGGCGGGGGGGGCCCTGTCTAGCGCCCGTTGTCTCAAGTCCACAACAGGCTTCCCTTCCTAGTCCTTCAATAAAGCCCTCCTCTGGGAGTTACTGAGACAATAGGGAATTTCAGACAGATGATATAATCCGGAAGAGGAACGGTTCCCAAACGGTTTCTGGTCTGGCATTTCAGACAGAACCGTTTTAGAACCGGTTCCCTACCAGAATATATTTGTAATTTCACACAGAATCGCTTCTGTCAGGAAACGGGGCTGAAGCGTTTTACCTGTCAACCGCTTCCAAGTAGTCGTCAGTTTCTTCTCCCGGATCTGATATGCTTTTTCCCCGCCTTTTTTCACCCGCGCAGGCGATCTCTGGCTTTTTTTTTTTTTAAAACGTTCGCTTTAGAGCGCTATAACGGTATAGTGCTATAGCGCAATAGCATCATAGCATCCCCATTGGAATGCCTGCAGTGTTTTTTATAGCACTATAGTGCTATAGCGCTCTAAAGCAAACATTTTTTTTTAAAGGCACGGCAGGAAATGGCGGGAAAACAAAGCAGTGCAGTCTGAATTGCCAAACTGCTTCTGATTCGGCTCTTTTCCAGTAAGGGAAAGCCATGTTTGAAATGGCAGCCCTGTACCGGTTTACTTCAAGACGAATCAGAAACGGCTTCAATCCGGCAGAATCTCTGTAATATGAAATTCCCTTATATCTAGATCAAGCTTGGTTAGATTACTCCACCAAGGCAGGTTCAGGCCTGACAGTTTCCCATCAACATACTAATCACCCTGCTTAGCTTCTGACAAGATGGGGCCAGCCTGGGCCATCCAGGTGGCTGGGATCCTTCTTAGAAGGAATGATTTCTGCCTTCAGCTTCTGTGAATCAAGAGAAAGGAGAGCCTTACCCAGAGAGGCCACGTTCTGACAGTTCTCCTCCATGACTTCCTGGTGAAGCCTCCTTTGGTCTGGATCCAGCACGGCCCACTCCTCCGCAGAGAAATGAACAGACACTTCCTCAAAGGTCACCAGGCCCTGAAAAGAGGGGGGGAAACACAAGCACTGTCTTCACAGATAATGTAAGAATCCTTCCCTTTCTAAGTGCAATCTACAAAGACCATAATAAGATGCTGATGTTCAGGCCTTCACCCTCCAGCAGATGTTTTCATTTTCTACCCACTGAGCAGTGCAGATAGCAGTCGGGGAAAGAGATAGACAGAGTCTCTTCTCAGCCCAGGGAGGGTGAGAGAACCACCCAGGGGGCACGATCCATAGTTCCCCACTTACCCCATCAGGCTGCATGGAAGTGGCTTTCTCTTTGCCAGGAAGAGTTGGCAAAGAATGTATCTTTGGGTTTACGGCACCACCTGGAGGAATAAAACGGTAATTGTATGGCATTCTGTACTTTCCAGGTACTTTTCATTTCAGTTCCAAAGGGGGGAAATACGATTCTCCCTGCCGTGGCTCATGGTTGCAACTATCCTTGCATCCCTATTTCAGATAATTGTTTGTTTCCACACTTTCAACAAATCCAGTCTGGAGATGGTTATCATATACAAAACTGTGATCTGTTTCTCCAGAATTCACAGAACTAAGAAGGAAGAACTCTGTAATGCAAGGAACAGGCAGGGCCAAACCAAGGGCAGAAATGCAGCTACCAAATCCCAGAATTCCTTTGCGTGCAGGAAAGACCAGACCACATGGAAAAGGCAGACTTGCTAGGCGTGAAGTACTAACAGGTACCCTCTTGACATTGTACCGAGATGATATGGGTGCGAGTTGCCACTGGCACATCGTCTTTATTATAGCTGCATGCCTTCCTTTTCATTCTGACCCTGGTCTACAATCCTAGCCCAAATACATGATTTCGTCTTACTAGGAATCTTAGTTGTTAAATAGCCTATCTTCTAAGTCAATGACTGCCTGATGTTATCCAGTCACCGAATCTTTTAATCATTTGTATATTCCACTTTGAGTTGTTAGAAAGGTCAGTAGAAACAAAAATATTACTAGAATTATTAAAAATGAATACATAATAATGGTATTGGAAAGAATAATTGCAGAATATCATATTCATAGAGAATGATGACTCCACTAATGTCATACTGCCAGACACGGGTCTTTCTGGGATGATCGAAGACCGTTTTTTGACAAAACTTTTCCTACCCTGGCTCTGAATACCTCGGCAGATCAATCATGATTCTGAAAGCACCCAACTGCTGCCTTCCATCACCATCGTTTCGAGGTTTGACAACTCTGGACACGCCTTGTCCTGTTGAATTTCTAAACTGGGAAGCTTGAGCAGAGCATCTTTCCCACAGGGAGCCAGGAGGGCGTAAAAGCAGCCCCCCCTTACACTCAAAGAGGCCATCCAGTGGGAACAACACCCTTTTCAATCTTACCTGGAAGAGGGGGTGGGGGATAACACTCCTGTGCGATCTTCTCCTGCACCTGAAACAGAGATGGGGATCCCCAAAAGGGGAGAACGATGAGAAAAGGAAGAGGAAATAGGGGGTGGTGGGTTTCAGAAATTAGGGGCCATCTATGTCACCTTCAATGGTATCCTTCCTCATCTCCTGTGCCCCCTCCCCACAGACTACCAAGATGAAAACTCCTCACCTGCTGGTCCTGGTTCCTGTCCTCCGCCTGGCTGAGGAGGAAGCCTTCTGCCAGGGCCACCGCCTGAGAACTGGTCTCCGGCCAGCACTCCCTTACCCAGCTCTCCATCTCCGGGGGCAGGACGGCCAGGAACTGCTCTAGGACCACCAGGTCCAGCATCTCCCTCTTGCTGCGCCTCTCCGGCTTCAGCCACTGGCGGCAAAGATGGTGGAGTCGGCTGCAGACCTCCCGGGGCCCCTCCGCCTTCCGGTAGCCGGACTGCCTGAACAGCTGGCGCTGCACATCTGGAGGGAGGACGTCAACTCCCAGGCTCTTCTGCCCGGTTCCTTCCCACAGCTCCCTCCTGCTCCCGGCCTTGCTGTCATCGAAGCCTTGTCTTGATTGAGGGACAGCTGAGTCCAGCTCTCCCCTCATCCTCCCTTCCTCTCCAAACCGTCTTCACCTGGACCAGTGGGCTGCCTTCCTCTTTAGCCAGATTCTTCTGCAGCAGCAAGAGCCAGACCTGTGAACTCCTGCAAAGTGACGATTGATTTATTCTTAGTGACATTTATGACACCTTCACGTTTTCTTCTATTGTCCAAAACACGGAACAACAAGAGAAAGATTCTCAAGAGAATGGCTGTCGAAATATTCATCTTTTCCTGATGAATCAAGATTAAGACTACTTCTGGGCAGCCTCTGCCAAAATTTCACCATGGACGTGGCAAATTTCTGCTTTACTGTTCTTTTAAATTCCTATTTTTTAAAATGGTGTATGGCCTATGGGCTACTAAACTTTAAATAAACTAAACTATTTATGACACCGAAAAAGTGAGCTCTGATTCAAAAAAGCTCAAGTTGGAGTCGAGGTTGTTGTTCTTTCAGATGCCCCCCCCCCGCCTCCTGTTTTATTTTGATCCATTAAAGAACCATCGAAATGAGTGACTCAGTAACAGGAGAAAGCAAGTAGCATAGCCATTAGAATGTCAGGTTAGATCTCAGAGACGCAGGTTCAAATCCCCAGTTATATACCTTCAGGGTAACCTACCTTACAAGGCTGATGTGAGGATAAAGTGGAGAAGACTGGGGAGAAACGTGGAGTATAAATGATATCAGAAAGATTAAATCAAGAAGGAGAGCGGGTATGAGAGAGCAGCAGGAGCCCACCAAGTATGGTGTAGTGGTTAAGTGCGCGGACTCTAATCTGGGAGAACCGGGTTTGATTCCCCACTCCTCCACTTGCACCTGCTGGTGTGACCATGGGTCAGTCACAAGCTCTGGCACAGCTGTCCTTGGAAAAGAGCAGTTTCTGTCAGAGCTCTCTCAGCCCCGCCTACCTCACAGGGTGTCTGTGGTGGGGAGGGGAAGGAAAAAGGAGTTTGTAAGCCACTCTGAGACTCCAAGTGAAGGGCAGGGTATAAATCCAATCTCTTCTCTCTTCTTCTTTTCTATAAAGCAACAGACCACTCACAGGCCCATTCTTCTGACCTTTCCTTTCCAGAGACCAAGCAGAAAGCCTTTCTACAAAGCTCAACTGCTGCTTAATGAAAGTCCTGGTGATCTATGAACTAAAGATTCCTGCAGCATTCTCCAGCCGGAGACCACAGCATGGGAGGAGGGAACCAATTGACACAGTGGCTAAATTCCCTAAACAGGGAATGAGAAGCAGGCTGGAGCTGCTTAGACTCTCAGAAGCGTTGGATGGCCCCAGTCCTGCCCCAGACAGCTATAGAAGATCCAAAGAGCAGCTGGGAAATCCTTTGGAAATTAGTATTAACACATATAAACACCAGAACTGGCTACACACTACCAGAGAGTCCCCAATGAGCGCCATTAAACCTTTGGCATAGGTTAAATATTCCCAAGATATGGTGTGAGCTCATTTCTATATTAATCCTCGGTGCAAAGAATGTTATAGCCACAAATTGGAAGATGCCAAACTACCCTTCAATAGAAGCTTGGTATTCTAAAGTTTGGGAATATGTCACTATAGACAAAATAACAGAAGACGTTAGGAGATCAGAAAACCCCATGGGTACTTCAAACTACCTGGAGAAATGGTACCCTTTTTTGGAAAACTGTTGTTTTGATCGAGAAAGCCTGAATTCTTTTGAAAGTAACAGAAATACTAAATTTATAGCCCTGTTGTAATAAAAGCGATAATGTTGCAGATAACTATATATTGATAAAACTCAGTGTTACACAGTGAATGCTGGTTTTTGTTTTATTATTATTTTATTATTGTTGTATTTGTTGAAATGTTTAATAAAAAACTTTTTTGGACAAACAAACAAACAAATAACAGCAGCTGGGCTTGTTCATGGAAGCCAGCAGAGCTCTGGAGGAGCCAGAAAAGAAGCAGAGCCTCATTTTGGAACTTACAGGGCCCCAACCTGCAGATTTCTTCCATGTCTTAGCATGAACCACACAGACACGAACTTTACATAAGATAGATTTGGAGAGCGTTGCAGGTTGAGTGAAAACCAGGTTTTTGAAGGGTACTTTTAAATTAATTAATGGGAAACTTTTAATTAAGGAATTGCTCACTATTGGGTGCTTTTAGTCTGGAAACATACTCAGTGGAAGTTGCTCAAGGATCTATGATCTTGTGCTCTGGCTGGGTTTTTTATGCCGGATCTTAATAACTCGTAACTTTTAATGTTATTATTTTTCCTTTTTAAGCCACGTCAGGCAGTTTCCTGGAAGGTAGCATAAGAATTCCGTCAGTCAACCAACCACCTGTTCTTGGTTGACCGGAGGAACTATTTGGCCACTGTGTGAGACAGGATGCTGGACTAGATGGACTATTGCTCTGATCCAGCAGGGCTCTTCTGGTGCTCTTATGTTCTAACTTCTTTGTCATACAGGAAAGGAAAGCCAGAGTTTTGTAGCTGATTTATGAATCCTGAGTCCAAGACTCTGAAGAGTTTGCTGACTCCTTAAGGAGGGATCAGGTGGGAGTTTGTGATTAGAATTTGGAAAGAAACGGCAACAGTCACTACAGTACGAAGTAGACGGAAGAGCTGGGACCTTTTTGTGTCTATCAGTCTTTCATTTTTCTGTCAGCCTAGGTTTAAGGGAAAATGCCATCCAAACGTTACCGCACTGGCATCTCTCATGTCCTGGAATAGCAAAGGTTGCTGGTGTTATAATGAACTTCATGCAGACTTTATACACATGTGGTGGATGCGTAGTATGATGGTAAATTTTTGGAAAATGGTGATGACAATGCTTTCAAAAGGAATTCGACATAACACTGAAATCATGCACCAGACCTATTAAATTATGTAGCTTCGATACCTAAGAAATATACAGCAGCATCTTTTAATGTATTTACTGAAATGCTGTGACCTGCCCTGAGCCCGTTTACCAGATGGGCGGGATAGAAATGAGAAAAATAAATAAATACATAAATCTGTTGTTCCAATTGCTACACGGTCTTTAGCAAAAGTGCAGAAGCTGAAGGAGATCCCTATAAGGAGAACTTTCTTAGATGACAGGAAGAGCCTGGTAGCACCTCAAAGACTGACAAACTTGCAGCAGGGTATGAGCTTCTGTGACTCACTGTTCACTTCTTCAGAAAACAGTGACGCACGAAAGCCCATCCCCTGCCACAAATGTTGTGTAAACTCTTTCAGGAGCTTTTTTTCTGTTGCAGACAGATTAATACAGCTACCCATCTCTGTCTTTCTTTGATGAGGTGGTGGCAGCTACAAGCATGGACAGTTTCAAGAGGGAATTAGATAAACATACGGAGCAGAAGTCCATCAATGGCTATTAGCCACAAGGTATAGATAGAAACTCTCACTCTGGGGCAGGTGATGCACTCTATTCTTGGTGCTGGGGGGGGAAGCAGTGGCTTCTAGTGTCCTGGCCCCACTGCTGGACCTCCTGATGGCACCTGGTATTTTTGGCCACTGTGTGACAGAGTGTTGGACTAGATGGGCCATTGGCCTGATTCAACATTGGCTTATCTTATGTTCTTATGAGGTTAAAGATAATATTTTAGACTTGTTTGACTCCCTGCATTCTAAAAGGAAGAGGTCACGTAAACTCCTGATCAAAAAAATGAAGTTTTATTTTGTATGGAACAATGTAATAAGCAATAATGTCTTCGTTTGTAAAAAAATAAGTTTTCCTTAACTGTTTGCTGATTTATCATCAGCTAATTTTATTGTATGGTTAGCTGGAGAGAGAGAAGAAGAGATCACATAGTCCCAGAAGGGGAGTGGCAGATTTCTAGAAACTGAAGATCTTAGGTTAGCAAAGGCCGCTGCAGGGTGCCAATTGCAGAAATCACCCAGAACAGTGGGAAAACTTCTTAAAAAAAAAACAAGTTTTCTCTTCCAGAACAGCAAGAAAAACTCTGCAGCCCTCTGGGGACAACGCCTGCAGCACAGCAAAGCCAGCCTGATGGCAAGACTTTCAACCAAATGCCAAAAGACGGGCCATTTGGAGAGAGTCTGGAGACAGCAGCAGAATGCGCATAACGCAGCCCCGCCTCCAGTGAAGAGGAGCTTCCAGAAAAACAAGCCGAAAACCTCTTTTAGACAAAGGAGCTTAGCAACGTTAACCAAGTACTGCTAAACTTAGTGAGTCTGGTTGGTCGATGAGGCAGGGCTCTTGAGGATCAGCCCAACGGGGCCACCCCTCCGGACCATCCCACTGTCCAAAGCAGGGAGATGATTTTGCAAAGGGAAACATTCGCGTATTTCTTACCAGCTTTCAAACCAGTCCTCCAGGGCTGTCGCCGCCCCTCCTTTCAAGGGCTAGCCACGTGGGACACCGCAGGAAGCTACGCGACCCTTTCGTTGTTGATGCCTCTCTAGGAACGGAGACGCCTTCCCTTTAACCCTTAAGATGCCTGTCTGCAGGAAGCCCGAAGGCTCCGCTCCTGGCTTGGCCCTGGCAGAGTGCCCACGTGCTGCTGCTGACCCAGCCGGCGCCACTCCGGCTTCACTCCATTTTTTGGCACAGGGAAGAGAGGATTCGAACCCCTCGCCCCTTTCCATCCCAGTTTGGCCTCCTAGCAGAGGGTTCAGCCAGCTCAGGGTTCAGAAGGGGAGGGAGGAAGAAAGCCAACGTGGAGTCCTTGAATGCGGAGCCAACCCCTGTACAGATGTTGGGAAATACCATCTCCTGTTCCCTAGGGCTCAAGCTGGGGAGGTGGAGAAACTTCTGGGTGGGCTGGTGGTGGTGGCAGCTACAAGCATGGAGAGTTTCAAGAGGGAATTAGATAAACATATGGAGCAGAAGTCCATCAGTGGCTATTAGCCACAGGGTATAGATGGGAACTCTCAGTCTGGGGCAGGTGATGCACTCTATTCTTGGTGCTGGAGGGGCAGCATTGGAAGGGCTTCTAGTGTCCTGGCCCCACTGCTGGACCTCCTGATGGCACCTGGTATATTTTGGCCGCTGTGTGACAGAGTGTTGGACTAGATGGGCCATTGGCCTGATTCAACATTGGCTTCTCTTATGTTCTTATGTTATGGCTAAGAGCATTTCCTTTACATCTGCTGTGCGCAACTTAGAGCATTTCCTTTGCATCAGCTGTGGTTGCCAACCTCCAAGCGGTGGCTGGAGCAGGCCCCTAGCCAGGATTTTTTTTAGTCAGGGGGCATTTAAATGTCTTAGGGGGCACTGGCTAATCGAATTAAAGGAACACCTGGTTTCTTCCCTGCACCTGCCGCTGCTGGGGGGCCCTGGGCTGGATGAGAAGTCGGGGGCCTTGCCAATAAGCTGGGGGGCCTAACCCCGAGATGCCCCACTGTAGCTATGGGCCTGGGCTGGAGATCTCCTGGGATCTGCCCTTAGGGGGTGAGCTGTTGTGAGTCACTGCTTACTTCTGCAGAAGCTCATACCCTGCCACAAATGTTGTTAAGTCTTTAAGGTGCCACAGGATCCCTGCTTTTTTTCTACTTGTAAGGTTTGGTGCCAGTTTGGTGTAGTGGCTAAGTGCGTGGACTCTAATCTGGGAGAACTGGGTTTGATTCCCCACTCCTCCACTTGTGATGTGACCTTGGGTCAGTCATAAGATCTGGCAAAAGCTGTTCTTGAAAAAGAGCCGTTTCTGTCAGAAGTTCTCTCAGCCCCACCTCCCTCACAGGGTGTCTGTTGTGGGGAGGGGAAGGGAGAGGAGTTTGTAAGCCGCTCTGAGACTCCCTTGGGTAGTGAAGGGCGGGGTATAAATCCAATCTCTTCTCTTCTTCTTCTAATTATACTAGTGGCAATCCTATAACATGATTCATGTAAGGGCTGCCCAGAGAGCAAAGGAAGTGGGGGAAACACACCAGGATGGACAAAGAGATATTGAATCCCAGAACTGCAAGACTGTGATCCTTCGAATCACATTATTCATGTGTGGAAAAGGTTTCAGGCTCTCCTCCACAAAGGAATCCACTCCATAACATTTCTTAAAGAGGCAATACAACTCATCCCCATTTTATAAACTAACTGAATTCCAGTGGGTTAAAAACCAAGGATTTATTGTACCACAGGGCAATTCAAGAGCTGTACAACTCTGGACTTGTGACTTGTTTAGCATGCAAATCCCAACCACTCAGGGAAGATTTCTACAGCTCCCCCTTCATCAGACTCCTTCAACAGGAGGCATGATTGTTCTCCCACATGGACTTCCAGGTGCTTCATAAGGTAGGGCTTGCGTGTGAAGCTCCTGCCACACTGGAAGCATTTATGCAGCTTTTCCCCAGTGTGGACTCTGTTATGCAAAACCAGAGAGTAATTGCGAATGAAGCTCTTTCCACACTCCAAGCATTTGTATGGCTTCTCCCCTGTATGGATTCTTTGATGGGAAACAAGGTTAGTTTTTTGACTAAAGTTCTTTCCACACTCCAAGCATGTATATGGCTTCTCCCCAGTGTGGCTTCGTCGATGGGCAATAAGGCCACCAATCCCAGCAAAGGTCTTCCCACACTCCAAGCATTTATGAGGTTTCTCCCCTGTGTGAATTCTTTGATGTACAGTCAGATGGGCTCTTCGAACAAAGGTCTTCCCACATTCCAGACATTTATATGGTTTCTCACCTGTGTGTATTTGTCGATGGGCAGTAAGATCTGCACTCAGAGCAAAGCTCTCGCTACAGTTCAAGCATTTATATGGTTTTTCCCCTGTGTGGATAACTTGATGGTAAACAAGCGTTGAGTTATGCCTGAAGCTCTTTCCACAGTCGAAGCATTTATAAGCTTTCTCCCCTGCGTGGATTTCTCGATGGGCAGTCAGATCTGCTCTCTGAGAAAAGCTCTCTCCGCATTCTAAGCATTTGTGTGATTTCTCCCGAGTGTGAATTCTTTGATGTTCCATAAGATGAGCCCTCCGAACAAACCTCTTTCCACACTCCACACATTTATATGGCTTCTCTCCTGTGTGGATTCGTTGATGGGCAGTAAGGGTGGCACTCTGAGAAAAGCTCTTTCCACATTCCAAGCATGGATATGGTTTCTCCCCTGTGTGGACTCTCTGGTGCACCGTGAGATGTACGCGCCGAGCAAAGCTCTTTCCACATTCCAAACACTTATGTGGTTTCTCCCCAGTGTGGATTCCCTGATGGGCAATCAGATCTGCACTCCGAGCAAAACTCCTCCCACACTCCATGCATTTGTACGGTTTCTCCCCTGTGTGAATTCTTTGGTGTACAGCAAGATGCGAGCTCCAAAGAAAGGTCTTCCCACATTCCAAGCATTCATATGCTTTCTCCCTTGTGTGGATTCTCCAGTGTGTATCAAATGCTGATTTATACATAAATGTTTTCCCACACACAGGGCAGTTGATCTTGTCTTGGTCTGGGAGGCTGTCCTGAGACCCAAAACCCTGAGAAGTAGAAGATTCGCCTCCCTTCTTCTGTTTCATTCCCGTGTTTCTTCTCTGATAGTTCCCTTTCGACGGGAGCTGCTGTTGTTCTCTCTCAAGCGTCTTCTGGAGTCCACCAGCCTCTGAAAGAGGGGGCAAAAGCAAAATTGGAGACTGAAATTACTGAAAGTGTCTGCCTTCTGCCACATTGTCCCCCAGTTAAGGTCCGCCTCCCAAACCCTGCTGTTTGGGAGCCTATGCACAGAAGCAGGCGGTCACTAGAGACGGGGCATTTTCAGTGGTGGCTCCTCATTGGTGGACCACCCCGTCCCCCAAAAGAAAAGCCTGCCTGGAACCTACCTCACTACATTTAAAGCAACCAGGCCGTGACATTTCTTTTCAACCCGATTTTTAACTACGATCTTTTATCTTCTTTTTTTAAAGCTCTCCCGTTGCCTGCTTCTCTTCTGAGAAATGTCGTCTGGTGATTTTGAGTGTACTCAGTGGCTCTTTCAAGTACCCGAGTTTTAAAAATTCTCGTGTTGGTCTGAAAATGGAGAACAAAGTTTGAGCCCACTGGACTCAAACCTTGCTCCTTTTTTAAAAAAAAGAAAATTCTAATACTGATAATTTATATATTGCTTAAGGCAGGGGCGACGAACTCATTTGTTATGAAGGCCAGATCTGACATAAATGAGATCTCGTTGGGCTGGGCCACGAGTGTCATAAAATGCCAGATAGCGGAGATATAAACTTTATAAAGGACACAAACACAAAGGGTGGTTTTTTTCCTTAAAATAAAAACATGCTTAAAACATTAGCACCCTTGCAATGTTTTGTTTATTGAACAGTGTCTGATAACGGACACCTCTTGCTCTGAATTATTGCATCAAAATGTCTGTGCTGCTGCTGCTGCAATCTTGAGTATGCTGTTCAGGTGTGTACCTGTAAGCTGCAAACCTTTGATGACGCAGCAGCAGCGGAACTGGAAGAAGCAGCAGAAGACAGCCAGTTCCACTGCGGGCCTGATAGAAGGCCTCCGGGGTCCTGATCTGGCCCCCAGGCCACCATGTTCGACACCCCTGGCTTAAGGTTTTACGGTAGTGTTTTTATTCGTCCGATGACTTGAGCAGGCCTTCGGAGAGGCATCGCTAAAAAAAACTCCAACCACCTCTCTCTTGAATAAAAGCCAAGTCCTGTACAAACATGATGTCCAGAAAAGCCCGCATTTCATTGGGTGTTCTAACTTCTCTTTCACATTTGAGACAGGTTTCCCTAGCCATTCTCAAGCAGTTTCCTCTCAAGCAACCTCTCTGTTCTCCAGTGGGTGAAATTTAGCCCCAAAGAAGTCACACCTGTACACACACGAAGCTGCCTTATACTGAATCATACCTTCTGGACTGCGAAGACCGGTATTGTCTACTCGGACTGGCAGCAGCTCTCCAGAGTCTCAGGCAGAGGCCTTTCACATTATCTCCTACCTCATTTTTTTAACTGGAGATAACAGGGATTGAACCTGGGACCTTCTGAATGCCAAGCAGATGCACTATCACCAAGCACCAGCCACTCCCTAAAGTTCTACCCTCATACGCCAGACAAGAAAGCAGATACCTGCTAATCTATCACTTTTTTCTGGGTTCTGGACAAATGGATCTCCTCCTGCTTCTTCCACGGTGGAACTGGAATCAGATTTGGGAGCCAGAAGTCCTCCTTTCAGGGAAAGAAACAGACCGGTTGCTTTATGGAAGAGGAGAGGGCTACTGATTGGATCCAGAAGTATCCATCTGCTGATCCTGCTGGTGGCCCAAAGCGGAGAAGGGAGCAGGGAACTTCAGCACAGGGAAGCCCTAGCCTAGACAGACACCCCCCCCTTCCCCAGGATACAGGCTCTTAAACCCTTCAGGTGCTAGAAGGACACAACATTCCCAGTCTGACACCTTCTAATGCTGATCTGTCGGAGGTCCACTGCCCTTTCAAGAGACCGCACAATCCTGCCAGGAGGGGAGAGGGGCAGGATTTCTACCCATTTTCTACTTGACCTTGCAGATATTATTTTTCATTGAAGACTTTTATTGGCAAATCAAAGGAGTAGCGATGGGCAGCACATTCCCTCCCAGTGTGGCCAATCTTTTTATGAATGAATTTGAAAACAACTGGATTATCAATACACTTAATAATCCTTTCCACACCCATTTAATTTGCTATAAAAGGTACACTGATTACATGTTCTTAATTATGGATGATCATTCTATCATACAAGCTTTCGTTAACTGGCTGAATACAGTACACGATTCTATTAAGTTCACTTATGTAGCTGATAGGCGGCAGGTCGATTTTTTTAGACACAGTCTAAAGAACAGTGTTTGTTCATCAAGGTCAACTGGTAGTTCATCCTTTTCACAAACCGAGAGATAAAAATTCTTATTGAAATTTTTCTTCCTTTCACGCCAGACACATTAGGTATAATTTACCCTACGGGCAGTTTTTGCGAATTAAAAGAAATGCCACACTGCCACTAGATTATCAACGTGAAGCCTCAAGAACGTATTCCAATTTTCTATGTAGAGGTTACCCAGAGGCAGTTATAGAAGCTGTACGAAATAGGGCAGACATGAAGGAGAGACCAGAACTATTTAAAAAGACAGTGAAGCAGCAAACAAGTGGTATCCGTTGGGCAATAGAGTATACTCCCAAGGCTTACTCTATTAGAAATATAGTCCTACGACAATGGCATATTTTGATCGATATTCCTGGATGTGAGAACAAGCCCTATATCGGATTTTGTAGAACCAAGAATTATCAGGGATTTGCTAATACGGACGGATCTTAAGACGATAGAAGCTAACAGTAATGCTCCTAAAGGCCATCACAAATGTGCTGCCTGCCCTAATAGTTGGGAGACTAAAACCCTAGATTTTCCGGAAGTCAACTATAGAAGAGATATTTCATTTTATTCTTCATTTTCCACCAAATGAGTAGTATATTTGTGGATATGCCCTTGTGGCTTGAAATACACTGGAGAATCGATATGCTCTGTTAAGACCCGTGTCTTAGAGCACAAATCTAGAATTAAATATCAATGTACAGAGACACCGCTTGCTCATCATTATATTTCTAAGGGTCACCGATATGATGAATTTAGATTTGCGGTACTGGAAGTAATTAAGAGTAAATAGTATTCTAGACAGGACATCCATAAGAGCCTGCTACGCAGAGAGGCATATTGGATCTATAGATTTAATACATGTCATCCGCACAGTCTAAATGCATCTTTGGATCTATCTAGTTATTTGTAAAACCTTGTTATTTGTAAAATTTTGCTGTAAAACCTTATAAAAGTTAGTGCTGTAAAACTATTGGTAAAATCCCCCCTTTCTCCTCATTGTTTTTAATATTGCACCTTTAATTATGACAGTGTGGCCATGTGTAATTAACGTTTATTAGGTGTAAGTGTTTTCAGAACTGTGTGTTAGTCCTATTGATGGTAGTATATTTGTGAATAATGACACACACCAGTTAAGGCAATTTTGTACCATGCCCGCAGTGATTGATTCCAAGTCGTAGGCAAAGATTTTTATAAATTATATTTGTTTATAATGAGGTATTTGATAATAGTGGAATATTGATTTCCATAGATTGTCCATGAAGAATACTTTTGGGCATTCAGCCTTTTTCTAATACACTACTGATAACTGACCAGAGACACTTTGTATGTATTTTAATCTTTATTATATTGAAATTTCAATGGTTTAGGGTATACTATACCTTGTATTCTCATGCAATGTTTTATAAATATTTGGTAAAGGTAAAGGTTCCCTTGCTCGAAAGCCAGTCGAATCCGACTCTAGAGTTGCGGTGCTCATCTCCGTTTCAAAGCCGAAGAGCCAGCGCTGTCCGAAGACATTTCCATGGTCATGTGACCGGCATGACTAAACACCAAGGCGCACGGAATGCTATTACCTTCCCACCAAAGTGGTACCTATTTATCTACTTGCAATTTCTTGCTTTCGAACTGCTAGGTTGGCAGGAGCTAGAACCAGAGATGGAAGCTCACTCCGTCATACGGCACTCTCGGGTCTCGAACTGCTGAACTACTGACCTTCCACAGCCTGCAGTTCAGTGTCTTAACCACTTGAGCCACCACAGGATTAAATATTTTGTAAAGGTCACCAATTTTCAATCTCCATTTCAATCTCCGCCAAAGGATAATTGTTATTCCTGAGAACATCCTTAACTGAAACTGGCTAGCAAACTGAAACTGACTAGCAACAGTCTTGTTACTTCACTTCCATGTTTATATACTCACTTTATTTATAAGAAATTAGCAATGTTCTTTCCCGTTAGGCTTACAGGTTTTTTGTGCCTTTTTGACTGAATTTTGCAACTGTAACCCATCGTACATTCACTGGATTTTCACCTGCACTCAAGATTTCGTGCCTCTGAAGAAAAATGAACCTGCTCAGTCCCCAACAGGCAATTGGGGAGTGGGGCGGGACAAGGTCCTCTTAGTTGACAAGCCAAAATTTGGACAGTTCCGCTACACGTGCAGAAATACCTCCCTTGCCTGAGTGTGGACCCCAATCCACTTTCCTACTGAAAATCTCTATGGGAAAACCACTCTGAAACCCCTACTTAGAAGGAGAGACTTCTGCCTTCAGCATCTGTAAATGAAAGCAAAGGGGAGCCTTACCCAGAGAGGCCACGTTCTGACAATTCTCCTCCATGACCTCCTGGTGAAGCCTCCTTTGGTCCGGATCCAGCAGGGCCCACTCCTCTGCAGTGAAATGAACGGACACCTCCTCCAAGGTCATCAGACCCTGAAAAGAGAAAAAAGGAACCCCTGCATCCTCACTTAATGTAATAATCCTTTCCCCTTCGAAGGGCAATCCAAATGGTTTTCAATTTTGGGCACCACCATTTAAGAAGGGTATAAACAAGCTGGAACGTGTCCAGAGGAGGGCAACAAAGATGGTGAGGGGTCTGGAGACCAAGTCCTATGTGGAAAGGTTGAAGGAGCTGGGTATGTTTAGCCTGGAGAGGAGACGACTGAGAGGTGATAGGATAACCATCTTCAAGTACTTGAAGGTCTGTCATACAGAGGATGGTACGGAGTTATTTTCTGCTGCCCCAGAAGGTCAGATCAGTACCAACGGCTTGAAATTGAATCAGAAGAGTTTTCGGCTAAACATTAGGAAGAACTTCCAGACAGCTAGAGCGGTTCCTCAGTGGAACGGGCTTCCTCAGGAAGTGGTGGGCTCTCCTTCTTTGGAGGTTTTCAAGCAGAGGCTAGATGGCCCATCTGACAGCAATGCAGATTCTGTGAACTTAGGCAGATCATGAGAGGGAAGGCAGGGAGGGCTGCATCGGTGCTTAGTTCTTGTTGCCCTTTTTTACACGCCCAGGGAAATACTGGTTGCCACTTTGGGGTCAGGAAGCAATCCTGGAGGGGTTTTTTTGTCCTAACTTCCGGGCATGGAACAGCGGTCACTGCAGGTGTGGAGGGGGAGGTATTTGTGAATTTCCTGCATTGTGCAAGGAAATTGGTCTAGATGACCCTGGTTGTCCCTTCCAACTCTATGATTCTATGGTCTATCATTAGACCTTGACTTTCAAGATTCAAACCTCCATCAGATGTTTCATTTTTCTATCTAGCAAGCAACACAGACAACAGCCAAAGGAAAAGAGACAGAGAGATTCTCTCCAGCCTAGGGAGGGCTTGGGGGGCACCCAGGGGCATGATCCACAGTTCCGCATTTACCTGATCTGGCTGCACAGAAGCTGCTTTCTCGCTGCCACTAAGAGGTGACAAAGAATATATTGTTGTTTCCATGGCACCCTCTGGAAGGATAAGGAAGGTAATTGTTAAGGCATTCTATATTTCCCAAGAATTTAGCATTTCAGTCCCTTGCATATGGGAGAAAAACATCCTCCTTCTCTTGGCTCATGGTCACAATTATTCTTGCATCATTATTTCAGATTATTCTTTCCTTCCATACATTTGCAGAGTAGAGTCTTGCTATGGTCATTATACACAAAACCATGGCTTGTTTGCCCAACGGTACAGAACTGACACAATTAAGAACGGAGAACTCTGAAACACAATGAACAGGCAGTTCTAAACCCAATGATAGAACCGCAGCTCCCATACCTCAGAATCCCGTACCCCAGCAGTCAGAGGGCTTCTAGTGTCCTGGCCCCACTGCTGGACCTCCTGATGGCACCTGGTATTTTTGGCCACTGTGTGACAGAGTGTTGGACTGGATGGGCCATGGGCCTGATTCAACATTGGCTTCTCTTATGTTCTTATGTAATCGCTTTGCAGGTGTGCAAGACCAGAATAGATGGAAGAAAAGGCAGCCTTGCTATTAGGGAATTCCCTGCAGTTACCCTCTTGACATACTAGCCACGTATCATGACGAGAGATGCCCTTAACGTATCATCATCATTATATTTGTCTGCCTTTTTCTGCTTTCCAGAATTCCCAGCCCAACTGAGTTATTTTGTTTTATTGGGAATCTTTGCTGTTCAATTCAAATACTATTGTATTTAGTAATCAGCTGATGGTCTGATGTTTTCACGTCTTCTAATCCACTTACTCACTGACGGAATATTTTATCATCCTTATAATCTGACTTGATTCCCAGTGATAAATAACAACAACAACAACGTCACAGAATATCATATTCACAGAGAATGACAAAGCCAGTGATGTCATACTGTCAAACATGAGTATTTATGGGATGACTCAAGACCATTTTTTGCCAAAATTTTAGTACTTTGGTGCTTAATAGCTAGTTGGACAGAACGCAGTTTTGATAACAAATGACTGTCCCCTTCCACCAGCCACCTTTTGAGGTTTATCACCATCATACATCCCTTGCCACGTCATAAACTCGGTTGCAAAAAGCTCTTGTGATTTGATTACTAGAACTTAAGATCTACTCAAAGCTTGTCATTTCCCCCCCTTTTCAATCCAATGAGCTATCTTACCAATTTTTGACATTAATTGTCATTATTTGTCTTCAGAGGCAGATTTGTCTTAAACTGTCTGACTGCCGGCATCACAAGCAAATGGGTCACAAATTACATTGCATTTCCCCCTCTCCATTCTGTTAGTAGATTTCCCCTTACAATGTTATTATCATTAACGTAGAAATCCTAACAATTTTCTTCATCCACAATCACAAACCTACCGGCATTTTCACAAAGGCCTCATAGCTACCTAACTGGTTAACCAAGTTACCCTGGCTGGCAGTCATAGAATTTAACTGAAGATGAGCTATGGAATAAGCTACTAGTCTTCCAATCATCTTGCGCTGATTTGAAATCAAGTTTAGGCTGTTAATCCCCAAATGTAGAAGTCTAATCTGAGAAACTGGGGTGGAGCATCTTTCCCACACAGGACTGGAGGACATCAAAGCAGCCCACCTACACTCAAGGAGGACATCCAATGGGAAAGACACCCCCTTTCGATCTCACCTGGAAAAGATGCTCCGTGGTAAAGTACCTGTGCATTCTTCTCCTGTACCTGAAACAGAAGTGGAGATCCCAGAAAGGGGAGGCAAATGAAAAATGTAACAGAAAACAGTTGCGGGGGTGTCTTAAAACATTGGGGGAATTCTTGTGGATTTTGAAGGTGTTCTTACTCACACCCTGTGCCCCAGACACTACCTGGATGAACCCCTCTCACCTGCTGGTCCTGCTTCCTGCCCTCCGCCTGGCTGAGGAGGAAGCCTTCTGCCAGGGCCACCGCCTGGGAACTGGTCTCCGGCCTGCATTCCCTCACCCAGTTCTCCATCTCCGGGGACAGGACAGCCAGGAACTGCTCCAGGATCACCAGGTCCAGCATCTCCTTCTTGCTGTGCCTCTCCGGCTGCAGCCACTGGCGGCAAAGACGGTGGAGTCGGCTGCAGACCTCCCGGGGCCCCTCCGTCTCCTGGTAGCCGGACTGCCTGAACAGCTGGCGCTGCACATCTGGAGGGAGGGCGCTGTCCCCCAGGCTCTTCTGCACGGCTCCTCCCCAGAGCTCCCTTCTGCTCCCGGCCCTGTTGGCATCGAGGCCTTTTCTTGCTCCAGGGACAGCTGAGTCTGGCTCTCCCCTCATCCTTCCTCCCTCTCCAAAGAGCCTTCCCCGGGACTGCTGGATTGTCCTCCTCCTCCTCTGCCAGATTCTTCTGTGAAGGAAAACTGTCAAACGTCCTGCAAAGCCAAGATTGATTTATTTTTAGTGACATTCATGACACCTGCAACCCAAATAAGTGAGCTCTGATTCACAAAAGATCAACTTGGAATCAAGGTTACTGTTCTTCAAGGCACCCCCTAGCCTCCTCTTTTATTTTGCTACATTATTAAAATGAGTAAGGGGCAGGAGGTTGGCCACTGAGTAAGACAGGAGCCTGGACCAGCAGGACCCTTATGTTCTTATGAGATCTCCCGCCGCCACCTGGAGATTGGCAACTATAGCTGATGCACAGGAAACGCCCTAAGTCGCCCAAGCCAGGGATCCAACCCAGTAGGGTTCTTCTTATGTTCTTACCCAAACGGGCCACCCCTCTAGCCTATTCCACTATCCCAAACAGGTATATAGCTGCAAAGGAAATATTCTTTTATTGCTTACCTACTTTTTAAAAAAACCCTTCAGTGCTGCATCGTCCCGCTTTCACCCAACGCGGCGAGCGACTCATCCCGCACGTGGGACCCTGCAGGAAGTCAGGTGGCCTTTTTTGTTGTTGTTGATGATGCCTCTCTAGGAACTGTGATTTTTTCCCCCGTTTAACCCTTAAGTGGACTGATTCCGGGAAGCCGAAAAGACTGCCCTTAGTTTGGCCCCGCCAGAGTATCTGCTCACCCACTGAGTGTCACTCCGACTTCATTGTAGCGAAGAGAGGATTCGATTTCCCTTTCCATCCTGAAGAAGCCTGCATACACACAAAAGCTTATACCCAGAATTAAACTTTGTTGGTCTTAAAGATGCCACTGGGCTTAAACTTTGTTCGCTTCTGAAGTAGCCATTTTTTTCCAGGTGAACTGATCTCTGTTGCTTGGAGATCAAATGTAATCCCAGGAGAGGAACTGGCTGGACTCAGACTTTGTTCTGTTGCAGCTTCAGAACAACAGGGCTACCCACCTGAATCCACTTTGGAAGGTAGCCTCTATGGGATTATACCTCATTGAAGCCTAATACCACCCTCCAAATCTCCAGGAGTAACTTTGTTCTGGATGGTGAGGCCTCAGGGCTATTTTGGGGCATAAGGCACAGGAACCAAGTTCAGGCTGGCTCCTGAGTTGGCCACGCCCAGCAGGAACTTATTAGCATAATAGGCCACACCCAGCAGCAGAAACTCATTAGGATTAGTTACATGAGGGGTGTGTGGCCTAACATGCAAAGGACTTCCTGCTACCAAAAAAAGCTCTGGGTTTTGACAACAAACAAGGTAAACAGAATAAGAAGCAAAAAATGGGTGTGGCTGGATGACCACACTTCTGGTAACATGGGGGTGTGGCCTAATATGCCAATAAGCTGTACTGTAAGGGTGTGGCCTAATATGCTAATGAGTTTCTGCTGTTGGGTGTGGCCTATTATGCTAATGAGTTCCTGCTGGGCTTTTTCTTCAAAAAAAGCTCTGGGGAAGCTTGGTTTTGAGGGGGGGGGTATGACTGCCCTTCTCCAGATGTGCAAGAGAGAGTTGGGCTTCACTGTCTGTGGATCCAGCTCTTCCCTTCCCATTTCTTCTTGGCTTGTTTCAGGGGTATGACTGAAAGGCCCATGTAGTAACCCTCAGGAAGCTCAGCAGGCCAGCATCTGGCCAGCAGCCCTCCGAAGAACCGTGTCTAAGCCGCCTACTCCTGTATAAGTTATCATCATGCATGGCCAAGTCAGACCATGGTCAGGTAGCTCCAACACCTGCTACTTTGGGCTCACCATAAATGTTAAGTTTTTAACACTGGATTGTTGTTTAATTTTGGAAGGACTCTAATCTGGGACTTTAATCCACATGCAGCTGCTGGATGACCTTGGGCAAGTCATAGTTCTGACAGAGTTGTTCTTGAAAGAGCAGTTCTCTCAGAGTTCTCTCAGCCCCACCTACCTCACAGGGTGTCTGTTGTGGGGAGGAGAAGGGAAAGGAGTTTGTAAACCGCTCTGACATAGATGGGGCTGAGAGAGCTCTGAGAGAACTGCTCCTGAGAGAACAGCTCTGACAGAACTATGGCTTGCCCAAGGTCATCCAGCAGCTGCAAGTGGAGGCGTGGGGAATCAAACCTGGTTCTCCCAGATTAGAGTTTGTGCACTTAACCACTACACCAAACTGGATCTCTTGATTTTACCCTAACCAAGTCTATTTGAAAATAGTTATTACAGCTTTCTGTTATCTATGAAAATCTCTTGGTCCTCAACCAATAACCCCCATCTTTAAATTCTATCTTCACCTGCTCTTGAAATCTATGTTTCCTCCAGCACCTCACTCAGAATATAAGAACATAAAAAGAGCCCTGCTGGATAAGACCAATTGTCCATCTAGTCCAGCATCCTGTCTCACACGGTCGGGAATTTAATTCCCATCAGCTTCATTGGATGCCCTTGAGTTCTAATATTTTGGAAGAGGGAGAAATTTTTTCTCTTTGTGAGCTCTCTTCACCTCTTCACTCCCTCAATCGTCTCTTTTCTAAACTGAAAATTCAGTCTTTCCTCAGAAGGCTCCAACCCCCTCATCATCTTGGTCGCCCTTCTCTGTATTGTACCCAGCTCTGCAATCTCTTTTTTGAGGTAAGGTGACCCGAACTGTACACACACTCAGTAACACTGCTTGCATTTCAGCAGAGCTGAGTTTGATTCCACTTCTTGTATTACTGACCAAGCTCCTAAGAAGGCAGTTCTTTAGTCGATGGCAGGGTTGGAAAAGGGAGTTGGAAGGAACCTTGGAGGCCATCTAGTCCAGCCCTCCCTGTCAGTGTCAGAACAGGCAACTGCAGAGCATTCTCAGCTGGGCCTCCCAGCCAGACTCTGACCAGACGTAGATGTGCTTAGCTTCCCTAGGATTTGTTTGTTTGTTTAATTTGTATCCCGCCCTCCCTGCCAAGGCAGGCTCAGGGCGGCTCACACAGAATATGTTAAAACAACTAAAACAAAAAATTTAAATAAAACCACCACAACAAAGACTAAAACATATCATAAAGTGCTAGTACGTTCATAAATGATGGCGGCATTCTCTCAGCATCCATGTAATCAATGACCGTCCTAGTCTGGGTTTTTGCCAGGCTGTTGATTATTAAGTTGGTGTTGATATTGGGGCCAGGGCCTCAATATTGGAAGGGCAGCACCCTAATCGAAGGCCTGGTGGAAGAGCTCCATTTTTCAGGCCCCATGGAACTGTAAAAGGTCCCGCAGGGCCCTGATGTCATCCGGGAGCTCATTCCACCAACGCGGGGCCGCCACTGAGAAGGCCCTGGCCCTCGTAACAGCCAGCCTTTAGGGCCTGGAAGGGCCAGATGATTTTGGGAGCCCAATCTTAATGCTCTCTGGGGAACCAAAGAGTGATTAACAGATGGAATTCACTGCCACAGGAGGTGGTGGCAGCTGCAAGCATGGACAGTTTCAAGAGGGAATTAGATAAACATATGGAGCAGAAGTCCATCAGTGGCTATTAGCCACAGGGTATAGATGGGAACTCTCAGTCTGGGGCAGGTGATGCACTCTATTCTTGGTGCTGGGGGGCAGCAGTGGGAAGACTTCTGGTGTCCTGGCCCCACTGCTGGACCTCCTGATGGCACGTGGTATATTTTGGCCGCTGTGTGACAGAGTGTTGGACTAGATGGGCCATTGGCCTGATTCAGCATTGGCTACTCTTATGTTCTTATGTTCTTATGTAACTTGTGGGGAAAGGCGATCCCTTAGGGTTGCTACATCAGCCTTTCAGTCGCACCCTTAGAATGACAGGCCAAGAACTTGTGTGCAGGGAAGAACTGGAGATCCACAGAACCTTGAACCCTGACCCCCTCCCATGCACAGCTCGGGGGAGGACCAGAACGCCCCCCCCACAAATCAAGGCACACAACCCAGAACAAAAAATTATCCTGTTGGAAAGGAGCAGCACAGCCAATGCCTGGGGAATGCTGTAAGCAGCTCGAGCCAGTGAGCCCTGCCAGAAGCTTCTCCACATCCTCAAGGAAATTTAATGGAACAGAATCTGGTATGGATAAAGCTCTGGGTCATGCCTTAGAGGCAAGAATGCATGGTTGCCAACTCTGGGATGAGAAATTCCTGGAGATCTGGGGTTGGGGAGGAACCTCAGTGGGGTATAATGCCATAGAGTCTACCTTCTATAGGAGCCGCTTTCTCCAAGAGAACTGACCTCTGTAGTCTGGAGATCCGTTGTCATGCCAGGAGATCTCCAGTCTCCACCTGGAAGTTGGCAACCCTCAAACAAGCAGAGAAGGACAAAGGGGCGGGCAGAAGCCCCTTTCCCACAAGTCTGCAGTTCCTCCCGAGTCGTGACACTGGAGCGACGCTTGCAGGGTAGATGCTTCAAACAGGCACATCTTTCCAGGCGAGGCGGGGAGCGCGTCCGGGCGGCTTTCCGCAGCGGTTCGCTCGAAGGGTTAAAGCGAAGGAGTCGCAATTCCTAGGAAGGCCTCAACAGGGAAGGCCAGGTGACTTTTCGGAGACGCTTCCGGCTCGGATTTCTTCCGTGGGAAAAGTTGCCTGCAAGTTTCCCAGGCGAGAAGTTCAGCCTGGTCAGTCGGAGGCGTCGCTGGCCGGAGGGGAGACGAGGGAGCCCTTGCAAAGTAGGCGGGCGACGGCGAACCACTGCTGAATCGGCCTGAATGTGTCTTGCCTTAACAACCCTACGGGGTTGCTATATGTGGGCGGCGACTTGACGGTCCTTCATCTGATTTTTATGGTTGTGGTATACCTTAAATTTTACTCCATTTCATGCCAATATTCATATTGTTGTTATCCTTAGTTTGTAATGGCTTATAGGTAAAGGTTTCCCTTGCTGGAAAGCCAGTCAAATCCGACCCTAGGAGGCGGTGCTCATCTCCGTTTCCAAGCCGAAGAGCCAGCGCTGTCCGAAGACTTCTCTGTGGTCATGTGGCCGGCATGACTAGATGCCAAGGTGCACGGAAAGCTGTTACCTCCCCACCAAAGTGGTACCTATTTATCTACTTGCAATTTCTTGCTGCTAGGTTGGCAGGAGCTGGGGCCAGAGACGGAAGCTCACTCCGTCACACGGCACTAGGCTCTCCAGCTGCCGAACTACAGACCTTCTAGTCTGCAGCTCAGCATCTTAACCTCTAAGCCACTGCAGCCCCTTAATGGCTTATGGCTAAATACAAATAAATTTCCATTGTGATTGATTGATGGCCCTTCCCACCACCACCAAGAAGGACCCTGGTAGACGTCTTCCAGTGGAGACTCTCAGGAGGGGAGGGGAGTGGGTGTACACGCAGTAAAGAGAGGGGCTTCTGCATACTTAATAGACTCCGTTAGTAGTAGTATGTAAGCTGAAATACTGGCCTCCATGAGAGATTATGGGGTGCCGATGGGATCTCCTCTGGCCTTTCAGAGGAACTCCAGAAACAAGCGTTTTAAACAATAACAGTAATAATATTGGCATTTCAATTGGGCCCCACTGCTGGACCTCCGGACGGCACCTGGTATTTTTGGCCACTGTGTGACGGAGTGTTGGACTGGGTGGGCCGTTGGCCTGATCCAGCATTGGCTTCTCTTATGTTCTTATGTTCTTAATGTGCATTTCGCAAAGTTTGAAAAGAATGGTCTAAATACACAACACAGATTTCTGAGTGTTAAAAAAGAAATTTTGGATTGGTAATGGGAGTATGGGGGACCTGTCACCACCTTTTATTGTATTTGTTTGTTTTGCTAGATTTGTCTCCCGCCCCGCCCGCGTAGCGGTTTCCGTCAAACACAGTATACCAACAATTAAAACCAATTAAAGTGCATCCAATAAAATTTTCCATTTTGAAAGGGACAGGAAGAGCCCTTGGACAGTGGCCCTTGGTCAAAGCCACATTAAGTGGTGGCTCATACTGAGATATCAGATCCTGCTTTCCTTGGAGAAGGGACAGAGATCTCGTATCCTGATGGCTCCGTTGAGGCTGGAGCTTCCCTTCCTGCTGCTGAACTTTTCTCCTCTGTTCTTCTCCACTTTGGGTCACTATCAGGATGAGCAGATGGAATCTTCTGGCTCCCCACGGTAGCCCCCTCCCCTCCCTTCCCACTGCATGGATCTTTCAGCAGATTTTTTAAAAATTGATTTCCCCTTTTTGCCATTCTGAGTAGCTGGGGTTCAGGTAGCCTGGTTTAAAAGTCTGAATATTTCTTAGGGTAAGAACAGCTAGAAGTCACCCGTCTGTTTCTTTCCCCGAAAGGAGGGCTTCTGGTTCCCAAACCTGATTCCGTATCCACAGTGAAAGAAGCAAGAGAGAACATAAGAACATAAGAGAAGCCAATGTTGAATCAGGCCAATGGCCCATCTAGTCCAACGCTCTGTCACACAGTGGCCAAAAATACCAGGTGCCATCAGGAGGTCCAGCAGTGAAGAAGAAGAAGAGATTGGATTTATACCCCACCCTTCACTTGGAGTCTCAGAGCGGCTTACAAACTCCTTTCCCTTCCCCTCCCCACAACAGACACCCTGTGAGGTAGGTGGGGCTGAGGGGACTCTAACACAAACTGCTCTTTCAGGAACAGCTGTGCCAGAGCTTGTGACTGTCCCAAGGTCACATCAGCAGGTGCAAGTGGAGGAGTGGGGAATCAAACCCGGTTCTCCCAGATTAGAGTCCGCCCACTTAACCACTACACCAAACTGGCTCCAGTGGGGCCAGGATGCTAGAAACCCTCCCACTGCTGCCCCCTTCAGCACCAAGAATAGAGTGCATCACCTGCCCCAGACTGAGAGTTCCTATCTATACCTTGTGGCTAAGAGCCACTGATGGAATTCTGCTCCATATGTTTATCTAATTCCCTCTTGAAACTGTCCATGCTTGTAGCTGCCACCACCTCCTGTGGCAGTGAATTCCATACGTTAATCACTCTTTGGGTGAAGAAGTACTTCCTTTTATCTGTTCTAACCCAACTGCTCAGCAATTTCATGGAGTGCCCACGAGTTCTTGTATTGTGAGAAAGGGAGAAAAGTTCTTCTTTCTCAACCTGCTTAATCCCATGCATAATCTTATAAACCTCCATCATGTCACCCCTCAGCCATCGTTTCTCCAAGCTAAAGAGCCCCAAGCATTTCAACCTTTCTTCATAGGGAAGGTGTTCCAACTCTTTTATCATTCTAGTTGCCCTTCTCTGCACTTTTCTCCACTTGTCCAGGACCCAGAAGAAAGATAGAGAGCAGCAGGTATCTGTTTACTTGTGTGGAGGGAACTTTTCTCTGGTGCTTGCAGCTAGGACTTCTCTTGGGGTATTCACCAGCTGGAGAATGGGGATTTCTTCACAGGTAAGAGCTCGGGTATGGCCAGGAAATCTTTCTGAAGTGTGAAAGAGAAATTAAAAAGCTGGCTTGTTTGTACCTATGGTGGCAGTGATGGGGAATGTTTCTACAATGCTCGGCTTTAATAAACATTGATTTATTTATATGCTGCCTCGCTGCATGCCTGTTTATATCGGTTCAAAAATAAAATAATACCATAAAATCCTAAAATACTGCCTACATGATCAATTTAAAAAGCCATGGGCACAAGAAGATGGTAAAATAGCCACTGAGCTGGCTGAAAACAGTCCTGAAATTAGAAGCTCAACAATAACCCTCTAAGTTAAAGCTCAGTTGGAAAGAAATGTTTTGGCCTGACTCTATAAGAAGGTAAACTCCAGGACCGATTTCACACATCGGTCCAGGTGAGCTTCAAATGGGGGACATTCCCCAGACAAGGGGCCATCACTGAAAATGCCTTACCCGTGCAGTCCAGGTCACAGAGCACAGGGCTTGGGAGGCTGAACATACATGGGGGTTGAAAAGAACAATGAGCTTTATAAGTTTGGAGCTCAGATTGGGTCTCTGTTGATCAGGTGTAAAGCTCTGCTCCTGTCCAGTGAATGGAGTTCAGTTCTGTCCTTGAATACAGGAAGCCATTTGGGAGGCACCTTCTAGTTTAGCTTCCTGTTTCCCACAGTGGCCACTTAAGAGTTCCTGGAAGTTTCACAAGAGGAGGAGCAGATACAAAGCATCCCTCTTCAGAGAGATACTGCCTCTGAACAAGGAGGTTTCACTGGTCCACCTTGTCGCCAATGGAACTACCCTCCAAGGAAGAATCAAGAGCTGATTACTACAGGGCAGGATTTGATTCCCCATCAAGTGATTTCTGTTCTGTCATTATCAAGAGCAGTTAATGGCCTTCTTGACTTGAATGTGATTTTACCTGAAGGTTTTACCAGTCTGTTCTCTTTATTCTAGATACTGAAGGACCCAGAACAAGTCCAAAGGAGAACCACAACACCACGTACTTGAGACAAAGCACCAGGAAAGCAGCAGTGGGGAAAAAATGGAAAAAGGAGAATGAGGCCTCTCCTCATCCCACGTGTTTGATAGACACTGAACAGTTAGCACAGGGGAGAAACCTCATAAATGGTTGGAGTGTGGAAAGAGTTCTGCTCAAAATGGCGTCCTTGCTGTTCATCAACCAATCCACACAGAGGAGAAATCATATAAATGCTTAGAGTGCGGAAAAGGTTTTTCTTGGAGTGACACCCTATATGCTCAGCAACAAATCCACATTGGGGAGAAATCATAAATGCTTGGATTGTAGAATGAGCTTTGTTGAGAGTTCAGACCTTAAATCCCATCAAAGTATTCACACAAGGGAGAACCCATATGAATGCTTTGAGTGTGGAAAGAGCTTTGCTCAGAGTCCAGAGCTTAAAGACCATCAACGTATCCACATTTGGGAGAAACCGTATAAATGTTTGGAGTGTGGAAAGAGCTTTGCTCGGAGTTCAGACCTTACTACCCATCAACGTGTCCACACTGGGGAGAAACCATATGAATGCTTGGAGTGTGGAAAGAGCTTTGCTCAGAGTTCACATCTTAAATCCCATCAACGTATCCACACTGGGGAGAAACCGTATAAATGCTTGGATTGTGCAAAGTGCTATGCTCAGAGTTCAGAGCTTAAATCCCATCAACGAATCCACACTGGGGAAAAACCATATAAATGCTTGAATTGTGAAAAGAGCTTTACTCAAAGTTCACACCTTACTAAACATCAGCGAATACATACAGGGGAGAAACCATATAAGTGCCTGGATTGTAAAAATAGCTTTGCCTGTAGTTCACAACTTACTAAACATCAGTGTAGTCAGACAGGGGAGAAACCATACAAATGTTTGGATTGTAAAAAGAGCTTTGCTCAGAGTGACAGCTTTAGTGCCCATCGACGAATCCACACAGGGGAGAAACCATATAAATGCTTGGACTGTGAAAAGACCTTTGCTCAGAGCTCAGAACTTACTACCCATCAGTGTATCTACACTAGTGAGAAACCATATAAATGCCTGGATTGTGCAAAGAGGTTCACTTGTAGTTCACAGCTTACTAAACATCAACGTATTCACACTGGGGAGAAACCATATAAATGCCCAGAGTGTGGAAAGAGCTTTGCTCAGAGTGCACATGTTACTGTCCATCTTCGAATCCATACAGGGGAGAAACCATATAAATGTTTGGAGTGCGGAAAATGCTTTGCTTGGAGTTCACAGCTTACTAAACATCAACGTATCCACACTGGGGAGAAACCATATGAATGCTTGGAGTGTGGAAAGACCTTTGCTCAGAGTTCACATCTTAAATCCCATCAATGTATCCACACTGGGGAGAAACCATATAAATGTTTGTATTGTGCGAAGAGCTATGCTCGGAGTTCAAAGCTTATATCTCATCAACGTATCCACATTGGAGAGAAACCATAAATGCTTGAATTGTGAAAAGAGCTTTGCTCAGAGCTCAGAACTTACTACCCATCAGCGTATTGACACTCGGAAGAAACTGTACAAATGCTTGGATTGTGAAAAGATTTTGCCTGTAGTTCACAGTTTACTAAGCATCAACGTATCCACACAGGGCAGAAACCATGTAAATGCTTGGAGTATAGAAAATGTTTTACTTGGAGTTCACACCTCATTATCTATTGAGAAATGCATGCAAGCAACAAACCATATAAATGCTTGGATTGTGAAGAGAACTTTTCTCAGAATTCATACTGCCCATGAATGAATCCACACTAGGGAGAAATTGTATAAATGCCTGGAATGTGGAAAGATCTTTGTTCAGTATTCACAGCATATTACCCATCAACAAACTCACTTTGGGGTGGGGTGGGGGAACCACATAAACCCTTGAAATTTAGACAAATCTTCACTCTAAAGGCAAATCTTAAGGTACATCTAAGAATTCACCCAGGAGAAAAGACATATAAATGCTAGGCCATTTTTCACATCAAAGAATTCACACAATAGAGAAACCATGCTGCAAGATCTTCAGCCTCAACACCTATCTTACCAGGCATCATCATATGGAGATTGTGTGTTATATCAGGCCTGCCTTATACAACTGTTGAACTGGTATTGGTTAAAGCAGGGGTGATGAATATAACCGGCCAGTCCAGGGCTCTTACCTGGCTCGCAAGCAACTGGTATGTATGGAAATATAGGGTACTCCCCCCTTTTATGGTATCCCTTGGAAAACAACCTAGTCTTGCATATGATTAAATATGTTTATTGGGGCTTTTGTGGGCTTCCCAGTAAATCAGTTGCTTTCACTGCTAGGAATCAATTGCTTTTGTTTGTATTTTGAGTAAAAAACAATACTGTCAATTAGGTTTGCCTGTGTCCTTTATAAAGTTTATATCTCCAATACCTGGCCTTACACACTATGGCACACATGGCCAAGCCCGACAAAGGGACCTTTATGTCAGATCCACTCCCCTGATCAGCCATGTTCAGTTTTCCATTAAAACATCTGAAATACAAGTTATTATAAAGTGTGAGTTATTTATCCCATTCTGTGAACACGTCTTAGGGAGGGGTGCCACAGACCTTTAGGATTAATACATGATGTTGTTTAGGACTGGTTCTTTGCCTCTCTCGTTCCATTCACCATATTTAACAAGAGGCTGACTACTGAATGAGCAGCTCTGCCTCCTCCTGAAAGAGCAGCAGTTATACTGGATGAACTAATGGCAAGAGTGATCATCCTTTACCCCAAACCGCCTCTGAAACTTTGTCACAGACATCATACCCCACCTTTGTTTCCAGTGTGGACCCAAAGCAGCTTAAGTTGTTCTCCCCTCCTCCATTTTATCCTAACCACAATCTCGCTGAGAGTTTGGTTAGGCTGAGAATGAGCGACTGGCCCAGGGTCAGGTGGCAGATTTCCTTGGTAGGGGTGGGAGTTGAATCCGGACCTCCTACAGCCTAGTCTGGCACTCTAAGCACTACAGCACCCTGGCTCTGGCCAGTTCTAAGAGGTTGTCTAAAGGAGGGGATATTTTCCATCCTCTTTGTGTTGCCTTTCCCCCCCATTGTGGACTATTGGCGTCTTTCTTTACTCTACTCTGCTCCCGTTCATAGTCACATCAGCCCTGTGAGGTGGTTTGAATTCAGTGTGTCTGATCCAAGGTAAGCCATGGATATGGCCAGTAATCAGGGCTTTTTTTGTAGAAAAACCCCAGCAGGAACTCATTGGCATAACAGGCCACACCCAACAGCAGGAATTTATTAGCATATTAGGCCACACCCCTGACAGCACAGCTCCTTAGCATATTAGGCCACACCCCCATGTTCCCAGAAGCGTGGTCATCCAGCCACACCCACCTTTTGCTTCTTATTCTGTTTACCTTGTTTGTTGTCAAAACCCAGGGCTTTTTGTAGGAGGAACTCCTTTGCGTGTTAGGTCACACACCCCTAATGTAGCCAATCCTAATGAGTTTCTGCTGCTGGATGTGGCCTATTATGCTAATGAGTTCCTGCTGGGCGTGGCCAACTTGGGAGCCAGCCAAAACTCTGTTTCTGTGCATTCCTGCCCAAAAATAGCCCTGCCAGTAATGTAGAGGAAGAGTTGCTGGTCTTGGCCAGAAAGATGCTGGAGGGTGGTTCTGCTGGCCAAAACCCAAAGTGGCCTAATTTCTCAGCTAAAGATGCCAGCGAGGGAATCTAGAGACCCAGAATACAACAGCCTTGGAGAAGAAGAAGAAACAAAGAGTGACACAATCACTCGGCCTCTTGTCGATCAGAAATAATCTAATTTCAATGGATATCATTTGTTGAAGCCAGGAGGGAAAGCATCTGTTTGTAAAATAGACTTGGTGACGGTCAAAAGTCGCAGGGATTAATTTTTTAAAAATGTATTTTAAGAAGATACTGAACTTTAGATAACTTTGTATGGTCTTTGAAGTTATAAGGTAATGAATTAGCCAAGAGTGTGCATGGTTTTCAAAAAGAACAGCCAAAATATCCAAAGAACTCTTTGTTTAGGAGGCGATAGAACAAAGTTTGAGTCCAGTGGCTCCTTTAAGACCAACAAAGTTTTATTCAAGGTATGAGGTTTCGTGCGCACGCACACTTCCTCAGATACACTGAAATGGAAGTAAACAGTTCATACATATATGCCGAGGGTGAACAGCAAATTAGCAGACAACATCACGAAATTGTTTTAACAGATGCAAAATCTAAACAGTGATAACAAGTTCATTTGTTCACAAATTGCTCGGATTTAATTATGGGGAAAACACAGTAAATATGTCAAAATAAGAGACTGATGGTATAATCTCTCAAGCATGGAGGATACAAATGGAGCCTAACGATATGTTCTCAGTTAATCATTCTTGGTATTCCAAAATTAAGAAGGATACTTTTACACAATCAGTCCCTGCCTGGTGGATATCCGTGCTCTACGGGGTTTGCTATCTTTCCTTAGGGTTTGCAAGGCAGTGATGTTTGCCAGGCATTTGGTTGAGGACAGCAACAGTCTGCACTCTCATACTCCCTCCTCCCCCTTTCCCCCCCACATACTTCCCCTCCACTCGGGGCAGGTGGATACTGAAATTATCCGACATCTTGGACAAAGCATTGGTTGTTTCTTTTATGAGTAGTTTTAATATATTCTACTGTTGTTTAAATTTTTCTTATATATTGTATTAACCTGTGATGTAAGCCACCCTGAGCCCAGTCTCAGGGAATGGAGACCTAGCAAATGGAATGAAATAATAAATTGCTCGAGCCAGCGAGCCCAGCCAGAAGCTTCTCTATACCCTCAATGCAATGCTTAGGGCAGATGCCTGGGAAATGTCTTCCATGGCTCGAGCCAGTGAGCCCAGCCAGAAGCTTCTCTGTATCCTCAGTGTAATGCTTAGGGCAGACACCTGGGAAATGTATTAGGTGGCTCAAACCAGTGAGCCCAGCCAGAAGAATCCCAGGGAATCTGCAGCCACCACCCGGAGGTTGGTCCACACAGGACTCCTCAATTCAATATTTTAAACAGGCATGCCCTCTTCCTGTCCAGCCAAAGTCTCCTCTGGAGTGGCCTGAAGAAAGGAAAATACTGAAACAACCTTTGTTACCACTGACCACTCCAGAGAAGACTTTGGCTGTACAGGAGGAGGGCTTGGCTATTTAAAATAATGAACTGTGAGGAGTCCTGTGTGGACCATACTGAAATATGTATGAATATATTTGATGTTGTTTCTATTATAAATTTTGAATTGAATTATCTTTAGGACTTTACATGTCCAGTTAAATTTGTTTTTACACAGTGTAACAGTCTCAGTGTGGTGATTTTGTATCAAACCTGCTTTCAATCTGTTGCCATTATATATTTACACAAGCCACCTGGAGGTTGGCAACCGTAGCTGATGTAAAGGAAATGCTCTTAGCCCACCCAGAAGTTTCTCCAGCTCCCCAGCTTGATAACTAGGGAACAGGAGGTGGTATTTCCCGACTATACAGGGGTTCAGTGTTCCCTCTAAGCCGAGGTAGTGTGAGCTAGCTCACAGTTTTTTAGCCTCCTGCTCACACATTTTTGTCTTTGCTCAGGAAGGGACGGCTCCAGAGCAAACTAATCGATGCAGCAGCCAAATCGCTCGCTCACAACTTTCATGCCAGTCGCTCACAAAGTAGGATTTTTTGCTCACAAGACTCCACAGCTGAAAGGGAGCATTGCAGGGGTTGCTCCGCATTCAAGGAAGAAGAAGAGGTTGGATTTATACCCCTCCCTTCACTTGGAGTCTCAGAGCGGCTTACAAACTCCTTTCCCTTCCCCTCCCCATAACAGACACCCTGTGAGGTAGGTGGGGCTGAGAGAACTCTGATACAAACTGCTCTTTCAGGAACAGCTGTGCCAGAGCTTGTGACTGACCCAAGGTCACACCAGCAGGTGCAAGTGGAGGAGTGGGGAATCAAACCCAGTTCTCCCAGATTAGAGTCTTTCTCCCTCCCCTTCTGAATCTACAGCTTCCTAGAGGGCAGAAGGAGCCCAAACTGGGATGGAAAGGGGTGGGGTGAGGGGGTCGAATCCTCTCTCCCCTTCCCTTCTTTGCCAAAGACCGGAGTGAAACTGGAGTGGCGCCAGCTGGGTCAGCACCTGCACATTCCGACCGGGGCCAAGCCAGGAGCGCAGCCTTTGGGCTTCCTCCTGCAGACAGGCACGGCACCTTAAGGGTTAAAGGGACGGCGTCTCTGGTCCTAGAGAAGCATCAGCCGCAAAAAGGGCCGCGTGACTTCCTGCAATGCCCCCTCCCCAGGCAAGCGGAATCCGATATCTTTATGTATGGGTGATGAGAGGCTAGCCCTTCTTAAAAGGAAGGGAGGGACAGCCCTGGAGGATTGTTTTAAAAGGAGGTAAGAGAGACAGGATTCCCCCCCCTTTGCAAAATCATCTCCCTGCTTTGGGCAGTGGGATAGTCCAAGGGAGCGGCAGGGCTGCCACCTTCCAGGTGGGGCCTGGAGATCTCCCGCTTTTACAACTGATCTCCAGCTGACGGAGATCAGCTCCCCTGGAGAAAATGGCTGCTTTGAAGGGTGTTCTCTATGGCATTGCACTGTGCTGAGGCGGCCCCTCCCCGAACCCCACCCTCTCCTGGATCCACCCTCAAAGTCTCCGGGCATTTTCCAACCCAGACCTGGCAACCCTAGGGAGTGGCCCCGTTGAGGTGATTCTAGAGAGTCCTCTAGTTTAAGCAGCACATGATCAACATTGTTAACCAGAGAATTCCATAGTTCAGAATAGCTTTTCTGCTTGTTTTTCTGGAAGCCTCTTTTCACTGGAGGAGACAGAGCTGAGTTCTTCCTGTAATACGGTATGTGTATCCTGTGCTGTCTCCAAACTCTCTCCAAAGGCCCGTCTTTTGGCATTTAGTTTTCACTCTTGCCCTTAGCTTGGCATTGCTTTGCTGCAGTCATTGTCCCCAGAAGAGGACTGCAGGGTTTTCCTTGCTGTTCTGAAAGAGCAGGCTTGGATTTTGAGAAGCTTTTCTTCTTCACGCGGCTGTGATTTCCTGAAGAGATGATTCTATCTTACAGACCTTTTTCTTGCCAGCATATCTGCTCTTTTCTGGGTGATTTCTGCAGCTGGCAGCTTACAGTGGCCTTTGCTAACCTAGGATCTTCAATTTCTAGAAATGTGCCTCTCCCCTTCTGGGACAATGTGATCCCATCTTTTCTCTCTCTCTCTCTCTCTGTCTCTCTCTCTCTCTGTCTCTCTCTCTCTCTCTCTCTCTCTCTCTCTCCAGCTATCCATACAATAAAATAAACTGATGATAAATCAGCAAACAGTTAAGGAAAATGTATCATTTACAAACTAAGACCTTGCTCAATATATTACATGTTCCGTACAAATGAAAAATTAATGTGTGCTTTTCCTTTTGGAATGCTGTGAGTCGATCAACTCTATAATAAATCTTTAACCTCATCTAAGAAAGATCAAGGTGGGTAGCTGTGTCTGTAGCAGTAGAAAAGAGCAAGAGCCCAGGAGCTCTTGAAAGAGGCTATCAACTTGTGTTAATGTAAAAGAAAATTGTTTTAAGATGCTTTATAGGTGGTACATGACACCAAAAAAGATTGCTAACATAAGTATGGATAAGAACTTGAGTAACAAATGTTGGAAATGTAAAAAAATAGAGGGTTCTTTTTATCATATGTGGTGGACATGTGAGAAAGCAAAAGTATACTGGTCAAATGTTCATTGTGAGATGCAGAAAATATTGAAAATCCCTATTAGAAAAAGTCCGGAACTTCTTCTCTTAGGTTTGACAATGGAAAAAATTAAGCAAGAAAAAAGAACAGTATTATGGTATGTGATCACGTCGGCGAGAATGGCCTTTGCACAACAGTGGAAAGCGGATAAAGTACCGGATGTACAGGACTGGTTAAGGAAACTGCTATTTTTAGCTGAAATGGACAAAATGACTAAAAAACTAAACGGACAAATGGCAGAACAATACTTAAAAGAATGGGAAGACCTGAAAATCTATATGGAAACTGAACACAAAATGAAAGGGAAAATGTATAACCTTGATTCTTATTGAAAATGAAGTTACGTTAGATTAAGTTAGATTTTTGTATATAAAATATGTTACCTGGTTTATAGATTGTTATAAGTTTAAACTTGATTACTTTTAGTGTTTGTTGTTATTGGCAATAGCAGTGTTGGAAGCCTATTAGGGGGGGAAGGGATATAATCTATAACTTGAATTGGAAATTATGTTTAAAAATGTTGAATATATTCCAATAAAAATCTTGTTAAAAAAAAAAGAAAGAAAGAGGGGGCATGACTGCAGTCTTCAAATATTTGAAGGGCTGTCATGTAGAAGACGGAGCAGATCTATTCTCTCTTGCTCTGGATAGCAAGTTTAGATCTAATGGGTGGAAATTACAAGGGAGTTGTTACTGGCTAAAAATCAGGAGAATCTTCCTGATTGTAAGAGTGGTTGAGCAGTGGAACAGACTGCCTGGGGAGGTGGTGGACGCTCCTTCCCTGGGCGTTTTCAAGCGGAGGCTGGACGACCATCTTTTGGGTATGTTGTAGGTATGTAGGGCTATCTCTTGGCTATGCTCCTGCAGAGTGCAGGGGGTTGGACTAGATGACCTGCAAGGTCCCTTCCAACTCTAACATTCTATGATTCTATGAACGACATTTGTGGCAGGGAATGGGCTTTTGTGAGTAACTGTTTTCTGAAGAAGGGAGTAGTGACTCACAGAAGCTCATACCCTGCCACAAATTTTGTCAGTCGTTAAGGTGCTACTGGTAGTGTTTCCTCTAAGCTGAGTTAGTGTGAGCTAGCTGACAGTTTTTTAGCCTCCAGCTCACACATTTTTGTCTTAGCTCAGGAAGGATGGTTGCAGAGCAACATAATTTATGCAGTAGCCAGATCGCTCGCTCACAACTTTAATGCCAGTAGCTCACAAAGTAGAATTTTTGCTCACAAGACCTCACAGCTTAGAGGGGAGCATTGGCTTAGACTTCTCATCTAAGAAAGTTCTCCTTGCAGGGATCTCCTTCAGCTTCCACACATTTTCTAAAGTCAATCTAGAAACTGGAACAACAGATGAAGATGCTGCTGTATATTTCTTAGGTATCGAAGCTACATAAATTATAATTCAATAGTTCTGGTGCATGATTTCAAAACGTTGAATTTCTTTTGAAAGCATGATCACCACCATTTCCCAGAAATTCACCACCGTACTACACATCCACCAGACGTGTATAAAGTCTGCATGAAGTTCATTGCAAGACCAGCAACAATTACTGAGGCTTGGATATATCTTTGCTATTCCAGCAGACGGAAGATGCCAGTGGGGTAACGCTGGGATGGCATTTTCCCTTAAATCTAGGCAGACAGAAAAATGAAAGACTCACAGATATAAAAGGGTGCAGACTCTTCTGCCCACTTTGTATGGTAGTGATTGATGCCGTTTCTTTCAGAATTCTAATCACAAACCTTTACTTGATTCCCCCTTAAGGCGTCAGCACACTCTCCAGAGTCTTGGATTCGGGATTCATAAATCAGCCACAAAACTTTGTTTTTCCTTTCCTGTATGACAAAGAAGTTTAGAACATAACAGCACCAGAAGAGCCCTGGATAAGCCCTGGATCAGACCAATAGTCCATCTAGTTCAGCATCCTGTCTCACACCGTGGCCAACCAGTTCTTCTTGACGGCCAACAAGGTTGGTTGATTAAGTGATTGAATTCCTATGTTACCTTCCAGGAAACCTGCCTGAGGCGGCTTAAGAAGGAAAAAGAGTAAAAAAACCCCATAAATGCATTTATTTTATTTATTTTTTGTATTTATAGTCTGCTCTTCCCACAAGTGGGCTCTGGGCGGGTAACAACAATAAAACAGTTTAAAATTTAAAAACACACAATAAACATTAAGATGGAAGGCACAGTTCAAACAGCGAATAGCTGGCTGTTGAGAGTTATTAAGACCCAGCATAAAAAACCCAGCCAGGGCACAAGCACATAGATCAGGGGTGTCGAATTCACTTGTTATGAGGGCCAGATCTGACATAAATGAGATCTTGTTGGGCCGGGCCAGGCATGTCATAAAATGTAATGCCAGGTAGCAGAGATATAAACTTTATAAAGGACACAAAGATATTTTGTTTATTTGACAGTATCTGATAACTGAAACCTCTTGCTTTGCATTATTGCATCAAAATATCTGTACTCTTGCAATCTTGAGTGTGCTGTTCAAGTGTGCAATGCTCCCTCTAAGCTGTGGAGTCTTGTGAGCAAAAATTCTACTTTGTGAGCTACTGGGATTAAAGTCGTGAGCGAGCCGTTTGGCTACTGCATCAATTAGTTTGCTCTGGAGCCCTCCTTCCTGAGCTAAGGCAAAAATGTGTGAGCCGGAGGCTAAAAAACTGTGAGCTAGCCCACACTAACTCAGCTTAGAGGGAACACTGCAAGTTTGTATCTGTAAGCTGCAAACCTACTTTTGATTTGTTGACATTCACCACAGAAATCTCGTGCTCAGAGTTCTGAGTCTAGGGCCCAGGGGAAAACATGGAATGGCTGAGTGATTAAGAGAGTCTGGTGAAGCAAGCCATGATGCAGTAGCAGCAGCAGAACTGGAAGCAGGAGATTGCCAGTTCCACTGCAGGCCTGATGGAAGCCCTTTGGGGGCCTGATCCGGCCTCCGGGCCGCATGTTTCACACCCCCGGCTTAGATCCTTGAACAGCTTCAACTGAGTAAGTTTCCAGACTAAGTTTCCAGACTAAAAGTACCCAATAGTGATCAATTCCTTAATTAAAAGGTTCCCATTAATTCATTTTGAAACAACCTTCAAAAACCTTACGTTTACAAAGCTCTCTAAATCTTTATTACTTAAGAGGCTGTGTCTGCACAGTTAATGCTAAGATATGGAAGAAATCTGCGGGTTGGGGCCCTGTAAATTTTTTTTCAAAATGAGGCTCTGCTTTTTCTCTGGCTCCTCCAGAGCTCTGCTGGTTTCCAGAACAAGCCCAGCTGCTGTTTGGATCTTTTGCAGTTGTCCGCATCGGGACTGGGGCCATCCAGTCCCTCTTGGACTCTAAGCAGCTCCGGCCTACTTCTTACCCCCGATTAGGGAATTTAGCCGCTGTGTAAATTGTCCCCCTGCTCCGATGCTGTGGTCTTCAGTTGGAGAGTGCTGCAGGAATCTTTCGTTCGTAGTTCACAAAGACTTTCATTAAGCCGTGGTTCACCTTTTTAGAAAGACTTTTCGCTTTGTTGGGCTCTGGAAAGAAATCAATCCTGACCCCGAAGCTGAAGGCCAGACACTGAAGCTGAAGCTCAAATACTTTGGCCACCAAATGAGAAGGGAGCGCTCACTGGAGAAGACCCTGATGCTGGGAAAGACTGAAGGTCAAAGAAGAAGGGGACGGCAAAGGATGAGATGGTTAGGCAGTGTTATCAAGGCAATGAACATGAAATTAAGCAAACTCCGGAGCACTACAGAAGACAGGAGGGCCTGGTGTGATGTGGTCCATGAGGTTGCAAAGAGTTGGACTCGACTGTGCGACTGAACAACAACAAAAGAGCAGTCTCTGTTGCTTTATACTGTATGGGCTGCTGTTGCTCTCTCTGAAATCTGCTCCTCCTCTTTTATTTAACCTTTCAAATATTGTTCATACCCCACTTTTCTCTTCAGCGGGGCCCCAAAGTGGCGGGCCTTCTCCACTTCATCCTCACACCAACCTTGTAAGGTAGGCTAGCCTGAAGGATTTGAACCCGAGTCTTTGAGATCTAACCAAACAGTCTAACTGCTACGCTACTTACTTCCTCCTGCTACTTTAGTCACTCATTTCAACGATTCTTTAATAGATCAAAATCAAACGGGAGGCGGGGGGGGGGGCACCTGACAGACTAACAGCCTCGATTCCAACTTGAGCTTTTGTGAATCGGAGCTCGCTTTTTCGGATGCAGATGTCATAGGTGTCACTAAAAACAAATCAATCTTGGCTTTGCAGGAGGTCACAGATCAGGCACTTGCCTTTCTAGAAGAATCTGGCCGAGGAGGAAGGCCATCCAGTGGTCCAGGTGGAGGCTGTTTGGAGAGGAAGGGGGGATGAGTGGAGAGCCGGACCCAGCAGATCTGGAGGCCAGGAGAGGCCCTGATACCTTGGAGGCTGGGGTCAGGAGGGAGCTGTGGGAAGGAGCCGTGCAGAAGAGCCTGGGAGACAGCGCCCACTCGCCAGATGTGCAGCACCAGCAATTCAGGCAGTTCCGCTACAAGGAGGCTGAGGAGCTCCGAGAGGTTTGCAGCCGACTCCACCGTCTTTGCCACCAGTGGCCGAAGTCAGAGAGGCACAGCAAGAGGGAGATGCTGGATCTGGTGATCCTGGAGCAGTTCCTGGCCGTCCTGCCCCCGGAGATGCAGAGCTGGGTGAGGGAGTGCGAGCCGCAGAGCAGTTCCCAGGCGGTGGCCCTGGCGGAAGGCTTCCTCCTCAGCCAGGCAGAAGACAAGGATCAAGACCAGCAGGTGAGAAGTTTTCATCTTGGTAGTGTGTGGGGAGGGGGGCACAGAAGATGATAAAGGATACCATCAACATTGACATAGATGGCCCCTCATTTCTGAAACCCACCTTCCCCTATTTCATCTTCCTTTTCTTATTGGTCTCCCCTTTTGGGGATCTCCACCTCTGTTTCAGGTGCAGGAGAAGATCGCGCTGGAGTGTTATCCCCAACCCCCTTTTCCAGGTAAGATCGAAAGGGGGTGTTGTTCCCTCTGGATGGCCTCTGTGAGTGTAAGGGGGGGGCCCCTGCTTGTATGCCCTCCTGGCTCTCTGTGGGGAAAAATGCTCTGCTCCAGCTTCTCAGTTTAGAAATTCAACAGGATAAGGAGTGTCCAAAGCTGACAACCTCAAAAGGATGGTGATGGAACGTAGCAGTCAGGTGCTTTCAAAATTATGATTGATCTGACTGGCTATTCAGTGCCAGGGTAGGAAAAGTTTTGTCAAAAATCCAGTCTTGGCACATCCCATAAAGACCCCATGTCTGGCAGTATGACATTACTAGAATCCTCATTCTTTATGAATATGATAGTTCTGTGATTATTACTACCAATACAATAATTATATCTAATTTATACTAATCTTTTCATTTCTACTCACCTTTCTAATGACGACTCAAGGCAGAATATACAAATGATCAAAAGATACTTCAGTCAATTAGTAAGAAGATTTGGAGACGGGATAACATCAGGCAAGATAGGATATTTAATAACAAAGATTCCTACTAAGATGAAATTATGTCTTTGGGCAAGGATTGTAGACGGGGGCAATATCCAAAAGAAGGCATGCAGCTAAAATAAAGAAGAAGAAGAAGAGGAAGAGATTTGATTTATACCCCGCCCTTCACTGCCCAAAGGCATCTCAGAGCGGCTTACAAACTCCTTTCCCTTCCCCTCCTCACAACAGACACCCTGTGGGCTAGGTGGGGCTGAGAGAACTTCTGACAGAAACTGCTCTTTTTCAAGGACAGCTGTGCCAGAGCTTGTGACTGACCCAAGGTCACATCAGCAGGCACAAGTGGAGGAGTGGGGAATCAAACCCGGTGCTCCCAGATTAGAGTCCGTGCACTTAACCACTACACCAAGATACTGTGTCAGTGGCATCTCTCACTGTGTCATGTCAAAAGGGGATCTGTTGGTACTTCGGCTGCAGCCAGGCTGCCTTTTCCATGTGTTCTGGTCTTGCCCGCAGGCAAAGAGATTCTGGGTTCTGGTAGCGGCATTTTAGTCCTTGGTTTAGCACTGCATGTTCCTTGCAATTCAGAGTTCTTCCTTCTTAGTTCTGTGAATTCTGGAGAAACAGACTGCAGTCTTCTGTATGGTAACCATCTCAGGACTGTTCCAGGTGGTCAGACGTGTTGGTCTGAAGCAGTTATGGAGGCAAAACAGTTATCCAAAATAAGGATGCAAGGATAGTTGCAGCCATTAGCCTAGACAGAGAGAATCCTATTTTCCCCCAATGGAACTGAAATACAAAGTACCTGGGAAGTACAGAATGCTATACAATTACCGTTTTCTCCTCCCAGGTGGCGCCATAAAACCAAGGACGCATTCTTCGCCATCTCTTCCTGGCAGAGAGAAGGCTGCTTCTGCGCAGCCTGAGGGGGTAAGTGTGGAGCTACGGATCATGCGCCCCCCCCCGGGTGCTTCCTCCACCCTCTCCCAAGGCCAGAGGGACTCTCTGTCTCTGTCTCTTTCCCCTGGCTGCTATCTGTGCTGCTCACAGGGTACAAAATGAAAGCATCTGATGGAGGGTTGAGTCTTGATCATCAGCATCTTCTTATAGTCTTTTTAGATTTATTATTATTACTAGGAATAAGGCCCGTTGTGGAAATAAATACAACGGGCTCTAGAAAGAGGCTCTGGGAGAGTGCCCCGGCTTTGGGGAGTCAGTGACAATTTGCTGTGGCAATCTCAGCAGGGTATAATGACCGAGTCCACCATTTTCTCCAGAGGTACTGATCTTTGCTACCTGAAGAGCAGTAGTAATTTTGAGTGATCTCCAGCCCACCCCCAAGATTGGTAACAGTGGTTCCCCAGGAGGGAGTGGCTGGTTTGGAGGGTGGAGTCTATGGCATTGTACCTGTCTTGAGGTCCCACCCCTCCTCAACACTCACCCTCTCCAGGTTCGACCCCTCAAATCTCCAGGAATTTCCCAACTGGAGTTGACAACCCTATCTCCCTCCCAGCCAACCATCAACCTACATTTAGTTTTCCATCTCCTCCCCCCTCCCTCCTAGAGCAGTAGTAATTTTGAGTGATCTCCAGCCCCCACCTGGAGATTGGCAACAATGGTTCCCCAGGAGGGAATGGCTGGATTGGAGGGTGGAGTCTATGGCATCGTACCTGTCTGAGGTGCCACCCCTCCTCAAACCTCACCCTCTCCAGGCTCCATCCCTCAAATCTCCAGGAATTGCCCACCTGGAGTTGGCAATCTGATCAGAACTGGGCCCAATGAGTTTTCTCCCAAAGGCCAACATAAGTGTGGAAAGGGCCTTTTACTGGCAGAGGAGAAAGTACAGGTGCCAACTCTGATTAGGGAAATACCTGGAGATTTGGGGGGGTGGATCCTGTGGAGGGCAGCATTTAGGGTTTGTGTGGAAGGACTCAGCAGGGTATAAAGCCATAGAGTCTACCCTCCACAGCAACCATTTTCTCCTGGGGAACTGATCTCTGCCATCCAGAGGTCAATTGTAACAGTGGGAGATCTCCAGGTCCCACCTGGAGATTGGCAACCATAGGGGAAAGTCAGCCGCACAGCGAGGAGTTGAAGAAAATGGTTTGATGGTCGCTGGCCCACCTTGTTAGCCAGCCAGCCATGCTGAAGTTAAGCAGGAGAAAGAGCCTTTTTCCTTTTATTCTGACAGGAAAGTGGCCACTGGGGAGGGGGTTATGGGTGGGGGAGGGGAGGGGGTTATGCTGAAAGTCCTTTGTATTTTTACTCACAGAACCAAGCTTGGCTGCCTACCAACAGCCACTGAAGGGACAGTCCCTCACAGGAGTCAAGAGAACTGTCTTCCTCAGGAGAGAGAGCTGGTCTGCCAGTAAATATGTCTGAAGGGGGAGTGGGTGGGGAAGAGGAGCAGACCCAGCACCTGGCCAATGGCACGCAAGTACTCTTGAGTGGTGGCTGATGGGCCAATGGCTGAGGGAGGGCATTTTACAGCCAATGGGAGCGCATGGAATCTTGCGAAACCAAAAGATAATTATTTATAAGAAGAGATTATTGATGATGATATTTCTGGATCACCCATCCCTACTACTGCAGGGCTCTGGGCAATGTTGAACAATGAATTTTTAAAAATCACTATAAAAAAAATAAAGTACATTAATAAAGATAAAGGTTTCCCTTGCTCGAAAGCCAGTCGAATCCGACTCTAGGGTTGCGGTGCTCATCTCCGTTTCCAAGCCAAAGAGGCAGCGCTGTCCGAAGACTTCTCTGTGGTCATGTGGCCGGCATGACTAGATGCCGAGGTGCACAGAACGCTATTACCTTCCCACCGAAGCGGTACCTATTTACCTATTTGCAGTTTCTTGCTTTCGAACTGCTAGGTGGGCAGGAGCTGGGGCCGGAGATAGGAGAGCTCACTCCGACACGCGGCACTCGGGCCTCGAACTGCCGAGCTACCAACGTTCCAGTCTGCAGCTCAGCGTCTTAACCTCGGAGCCACCGCAGCCCCAAAATACATTAATACCAGTAGATAAACTAAAACTCCAGATGGCAAATTAAAATCCCCCCGCCCCCTGAATTCCAGTCTACCTGTCCATCTTGTGGGCAGAGGAGGGGGGTGGACACAAAATGATCTGGAGAGCGTGAAAAGGTGCCAGCTAAAGGGGAAACCATTGCAGTCCTCAACCAAAAGCCTGGCGGAATATTGCCGCCTTGCAGGCCCTGCGGAATTGCATGAGATCCCACAGGGCCCTGGTGGTGTTCGGCAGAGAGTTCCGCCGGGTTCGGGCCAGGACTGAGAAAGCCCTGGCTCTGGTCGAGGGCAGCCGGACATCTTTGGGGCCGGGGACCACCGGCGGACTGCTGTCCAGGGAGCATAACACACTCCCGGGGACGTACCAGAGGAGATGGTCCCATAGATACGTCGGTCCCTGACGGCTCAAAGCCTTAAAGCTCAACACCAAAACCTTGAATTTGATTCAGAATTCTACTGGAAGCCAGTGCAGCTGACACAGCACAGGCTGTATGCGTGTCGTTTGTGACGCTCCTGTCAGGACCCGCACCATCACATTCTGGATCAGCCCGAGCTTCCAGGTCAGCCTTAAGGGCAGGCCAGCGTAGAGTGAGTTGCAGTAATCCAGCCTGGAGGTGACCGTTGTGTGGATTACCACGGCTAGGTCAGGGCATTTATTTATTTATTCGATTTATACCCCGCCCTCCCCGCGAATGGGCTCAGGGCGGCTGACAACTTTGGCATCAATTGCTGATAAAACCATGTAAAACAATATAAAACAATATAATACAAATACAAATAAAATCATAGATCATGAGGCGCTACAGTTGATTACTTGCGATGGCGTACCAACGATGTCCACAACTGCCGGATTCCGGCTCAGTGTCGTCCTGAGTCACTCGAGGGAGTGAGCCAGATGGTAAGCCGAGGGCCGGGCTTGTTGATGGTGCTACTGGGGGCGGGGGGGGGCGTGATAAGACAGGGGCCGGTTGCCAAGCCTGGCAGAGATGGAAAAATGCCAGCCTAGCAGAATGCGTAACTTGGGCCTCCGTAGCCAGGGAGGCATCCAAGATCATGCCCAAACTCTTGAGGGACTGCATCGAGAAAGGGAAGGAGTCTTACATTCTCTGTGGAGACAGTGGGTGTGTTTTCCTCCTGTCTTTTTAGGGTCTGGTGACCTTTGAGGAGGTGTCTGTTCACTTCACTGCAGAGGAGTGGGCCCTGCTGGATCCGGACCAAAGGAGGCTTCACAAGGAGGTCATGGAGGAGAACTGGCAGAACGTGGCCTCTCTGGGTAAGGCTCTCTCTTGAGTCACAGGTGGTGAAGGCAGAAATAATTCCTTCTCAGGAAGACCCCAGCTCTGACCTGGATGGCCCAGTCTTGTTGGAAGCTAAACAGGGTGCTTCGTATTTGGATGGGAAACCGTCAGGCCTGAACCTGCCTTGGTGCAGTAACGTATCCAAGCTTGACCTGGGTGTGGTCTCAGTGACTCCCCAAGCAACACGCCCCATAAAGCAAAGGAAGGCTTTATTGAAGAAACTGAGGAAGAAAAGGGATAAAAACAAGTCATATCGTTCAGTGGGAGTGAAATGCGCAGAATAACAAAACTGAGTAGCTACACTTTCTTCCTGGAGTCCAAGCTCAGGGCAGTCGGTTCTTAAAAGCAAAGAGTTCCAGACAGGGCTTTTTTTGTAGAAAAAGCCCAGCAGGAACTCATTAGCATAACAGGCCACACCCCACAGCAGAAACTCATTAGGAATGGCTACACTAGGGGTTTGTGGCCTAACATAGGCGTTCCTGCTTTTAAAAAAGCCCTAGGCTTTGACAACAAAGAAGGTAAACAGAATAAGAAGCAAAAGGTGGGTGTGGCTGGATGACTACACTTCTGGTAACATGAGGTGTGTGACCTAATATGCTAATGAGCTGTGCTGTCAGGTGTGTGGCCTAATATGCTAATGAGTTTCTGCTGTGGGTGTGGCTTATTATGCTAATGAGTTTCTGCTGGGCGTGGCCAAATTGGGAGCCAGCTGGAACTCCATTCCTGTGTGTTCCTGCCCAAAAATAGCCCTGATTGGTGCCAACATATCACAACCACTGGCTCCTCCCCAGCACTATCTACCAGCCTATCTAGATCATGCATGATGTCCACTACTTTCGCATCAGGCAGGAAAGTCACCATATGGTCAGTACTCTGGTTTGCCAACCGTCTGTCTACATGCCTGAGGATCGACTCTCCAACTACCAAGAGCCCCTTGGTGATTCCTTGGTGTGAAAGGATACCTGTTCACTAAGTGTAGAAGGGATCTCTTCTGAGGGAACATTCCCCCTTTCGTCAGCATGGTGCCCTGTTTACCCTTGACCCTTAAGCCCCCTGACAATGGTGGGGCTGCCATTCTCAGAGTGAGACACACCTAACAGGTTCCCGAGAGTTTTATCTGTGGGTCTGATTGTCTCTACTTCTCCAGGTCAGCCACCTTGGCCCTAAGAACCAGGAGTTCCTTCCACACACCTTTGACTTCTGTCCAGTTGGGAAATAGTGATACAAGTTACACTCAGTGCAATACACTGGATAGCCCCCAACCTCCTGCTGGCATTCTACCTTCATAATTGTTTATTTGTTTCTTGAATCCTCCTTTTTATAACTTACGTATTTACGTGAATCTGTTTGTGGAAAGTCCGCTTACCCTATTAGGGATGTGGAGAGATTAGTGCTATGGCTTCCTCACCCTGTTGCGGAACTCGCACGTCTGCGAAACTTGCCTGTTTATTCCCTCGTTCCAGACACTTTGTCACTGGAGCAGGGCATGCTACCTCACAGAAGTCAAATATCAAACATCATGGGAGAATGTAAACTCTTTGGGCAAGGAGATTTCTTTCCAAACTCTGGAAAATGCACATTATGGGCCCTATACAAATATAATTATTTGGCATTATTTTCTCATTGTTATTTTTAAGTGTTGTTCTTTAAAAGGCTCGTTTCCACAGCTGCTCTGAAAGGCCCAAGAGGAGGCCCTGCTGACATCCCGTAAACTGTTATGGAGGCCGATCCCCCTCCTGCCCTGCTTTCATTGGATTTTCACCTGCACTCATGCTTTTGTTCCCCCGCAGGAACAACGAGGCCACTCCGTCCTCAATGGGCAATCATGGGGGTGGGCCTTCCTCCTCTGCTGTGTTCCTTTACATTTACAGACCAATATTTTAGCTTACTGACTAATATTAATGGATTCCAGTGAGCATTCACAACCTCCCCTCCCTTTCCTGTGTATGCACCCTCTCCACTCCCCCACTCCCAGTCTCCATTGGAAGACCCCTGTCAGAGTCCCTATTGGTGATGGTATTAAGTGCAGTCAAGTCACAGCCCACATAGGGTGACAGTGTCAGGTTTCCAAAGCAAGAGACATTCATAGGTGCTCGGCTATTGCCTGCTTTTGTCTAGTGAGTGTGACCCTGGATCTTCTTGGTGGTCTCTGGCAAGAGAGAAGCTGTCTGAGAGACATTTTCTAGCCGCTTCCCCCTAAGTTCACTGCTCTCTCATTCTTTGCAGGTGTCAACCCCCCCCCCTGTCTACTCCTTAAGGACACCCACTGAGGCCTCTTAATTACCTCACACCATTCAGCTGTGAATCTGGAATGGGAGGGAGAACTCACTCTCACTCTGGAAAGTTCCATGAATACTGCCCAGGGATTGAGTGAGGAAGTCAAGAGATTATGTGCAGCATGTTTGCCTGTGAGTGTGGTTAGAGAGAGAAAAAGGCCAATGCAATGCTGGGGATTATTAGGAAGGGAACGGAAAACAAATCAGCCAGTATCATAATGCCCCCTGTATAAATCAGTGGTGTGACCTCATTTGGAGTACTGTGCACAGTTTTGGTCACCACACCTCAAAAAGGATATTTTAGCATTGGAAAAAGTGCAGAAAAGGGCAACTAGAATGATAAAAGGGTTGGAACACTTCCCCTATGAAGAAAGGTTAAAGTGCTTGGGGCTCTTTAGCTTGGAAAAAAGACGGCTGAGGGGTGACATGATCGAGATTTATAAGATTATGCATGGGGTAGAGTAGATAAAGAAAGAAGTACTCTTCTCTCTTTCTCACAATACAAGAACTCATGAGCATTCATTGAAATTGCTGAGCAGTCGGTTTAGAACAGATAAAAGGAAGGACTTCTTCACCCAAAGAGTGATTAACACATGGAATTCAGTGCCACAGGAGGTGGCAGCGGCTACAAGCATGGACGGCTTCAAGAGGGAATTAGATAAGCATAAGAAGCAGAGGTCCATTGGTAGCTATTAGCCACAAAGTATAGACAGGAGCTCTGGGACAAGTGATGCTCTGTATTCTTGGTGCTTGGGGAGGGCAACAGTGGGAGGGCTTCTAGTGTCCTGGCCCCACTGATGGACCTCCTGAAGTCACCTGGTATTTTTGGCCACTGTGTGACACAGAGTGTTGGACTGGATGGACCATTGGCCTGATCCAACATTGGCTTCTCTTATGTTCTTAGGAATCATTCTTCCCTTTTTATCCTTTCCTTCCACTTCCTCGCTGCCAAGAAAATATTTGTATTATCTTCTGGAACCAGGACTATTTTTGGGCAGGAACGCACAGGAACGGAGTTCCGGCTGGCTCCCGATTTGGCCACGCCCATCAGGATCTCATTAGCATAACAGGCCACACCCAACAGCAGAAACTTATTAGGATTGGCTACCTGAGGGGTGTGTGGCCTAACATGCAAAGGAGTTCCTGCTCCAAAAAAAGCCCTGGGTTTTGACAACAAAGAAGGTAAACAGAATAAGAAGCAAAAGGTGGGTGTGGCTGGATGACCATACTTCTGGTACCATGGGGGTGTGGCCTAATATGCTGAGCTGTGCTGTCAGGGGGTGTGGCCCAATATGCTAATGAGTTTCTGCTGTTGGGTGTGGCCTAATATGCTAATGAGTTCCTGCTGGGCTTTTTCTACAAAAATAGCCCTGGGTATAAGAAAAGGCCTGTATGGTTAATGAACAAAGTACTGGAAGCAGTAAAAGGGAAAAAGGATTCTTTTAAGTGGTGGAAGGCTAGTCCGAGTGAGGTAAATAAAAGGGAGCACAGGCTGTGCCAAATGAAATGTAAGTAAGTGATCGGACAGGCAAAAAGGGACTGTGAGGAACATAGTGCAAAAAACATAAAGACCCACAATAGAACTTTCTTCAAATACATTAGTAGCAGAAAACCAGCCAGGGAGGCAGTGCGGCCCTCGGATGACTAAGGGATAAAAGGATTACTAAAGGAGGTTAGGGAAATGGCAGAGGAGCTGAATTTCTTTTTTGCCTCTGTCTTCACTGTGGAAGATGAGAAGTGCTTGCCCGCTCCAGAACTGCGGATTTCAGGAGGGGTGTCGAAAGGCCTGAGTCGGATTGAGGTGACGAGAGAGAAGGTCCTACGACCGATGGGCAAATTAAAAACTGAGAAATCACCAGGCCCAGATGGCATACATCTTCAAAGGGCATGGACCTTAAAACAGTAGCCTTGTGCCAGAGCCGCCCTAGATGGTGTCATACTGGGATGTTGGATCCCGCTTGCCTTGGGAAGGGGTGAAGATACTGTATCCCAGTGGCTCTGTGTAGGCAAAGGCTTCCCTTCCTTTTGCTGAACTTCCCTGCTCCCTTCTTCTCCAGTTTAGGCTACCAGCAGGATCAGCAGAGGGATCCTTCTGGATCCCAGCAGTGGCCCCCTCCCCTCCCATTGCATTCTTCTTTCAGGAGTTTAAAAAATCGATTTCCCGCCCTGAGCTGGAGAGCCCAGGCAATCCCGATCGCCTCAGATCTCGGTAGCTAAACAGGGTTGACTGTGGTTAGACTTCTTTGGAATACCGAGTCAGGAGAACAGGGGCAGGCTTTATTTAGCCACCTCTGTGAGTATCCTCCAGGGCCCTGGTAGGGGGTCAGTCACCAGAGGTCGATATGACGTCCAGGTGCAGACACACAAACGCACACATGCACACACAAGATACAAAAAATACCCACCCCAAAACAAGATTGATGTCTCCCCTTCTCCATTGGGGTTCAGATAGCCTCATTTAAAAGACTGAATGTTTCTTAGAGGTGGAACATCTGGAAGTCAATGGTCTGTTTCTTTTCCCCCCAAAGGAGGATTTCTGGTTCCCAACCCTGATTCCATATCCTCAAAGGAAGAAACAGGAGATCTGGTTGTACAGGACCTGGAAGAAACAAAGAGATCAGCGGGTATCTGCTTACCTCTGTCGTGGAACCCTTGTTCTGGTGCTTCGGGTAGGACGCCTCTTGGCCTAAATTTCACCAGCTTGGGAACAAACAAGCAAATTGTTTGCTGCTTGGGAACAAACAAACTGTTTGTACTCAGCAATCAAAAGGCAACAGCCTGGGAATAGCTGGGAGACCTTTCTGAAGTGTGAAAGAGACGTTAAAATGGGGAACAAAATGCTGGCTTATTTGTACTTGTGGTGGTGGTGGTGGTGGTGGGGAAAGCCAGTCGAATCTGACTTTAGGGTTGCGGTGTTCGTCTCCATTTCAAAGCCGAAGAGCCAGCGCTGTCCGAAGACGTTTCCGTGGTCATGTGGCCGGCATGACTAAATACCAAGGCGCACGGAACGCTGTTACCTTCCCACTGGAGTGGTACCTATTTATCTACTTGCAATTTCTTGCTTTCGAACTGCTAGGTTGGCAGGAGCTGGAACCAGAGATGGGAGCTCATTCCATCATGCAGCACTCTCGGGTCTCGAACTGCTGAACTACTGACCTTCCACAGCCTGCAGTTCAGCATCTTAACCACTTGAGCCACCGCAGCTCTAGTGTATACATTACTCGGCTTTAATAAACATTGATTTATGTATATGCTGCCTCTCTGCAGACCTGCTCAAGTTGGTTCAAAAATAAAAAAAAATACCAGAAGATCCTAAATACTGCCAAATAATCCATTTAAAAAGCCAAGGGCGTAATAAGAGCCCCCACTGAGTTGCCTGAGAAATTTCCTGGAAGAGTCCTCAAGTTAGAAGACCATAAACAGTTAAGACGATAAGCTTCTAAGTTAAAACCCAGTTGGAAAGAAATGTTTTGACCTGGCTCTAAAAAGATAGGAAGATGAACTCCAGGTGAGCTTCAAATAGGGGACATTCCCCAGGTGAGGGGCCACCACTAAAAATGCACAGTCTTTAGTCACCTCTGCCTCAGCTCTGCAGTCTGGGTCACAGAACACAGGGCTTGGGAGGCTGAACTTTCCTGGGAGGTGGAAAGTACATTGAACTTTGTAAGTCCTGAGCTCAGAACATAAGAGAAGCCAATGTTGAATCAGGCCAATGGCCCATCTAGTCCAACACTCTGTCACACAGCGGCCAAAATATACCAGGTGCCATCAGGAGGTCCAGCAGTGGGGCCAGGACACTAGAAGCCCTCCCACTCAGATTGGGTCTCTGTCATGAGCGTTTAAACCTCTGCTCCTAACTCACTGTCCAGTGAATGCAGTTTAGTTCTGACCTTGGATACAGGAAGCAATTGGGGAGACACCATCTAGTCCAACTCTTGATTTCCCACAGTGACCATCTAGAGTCCCTGGAAGTTTCACAAGAAAAGGAGCAGATCCAAAGCATCCCTCTTCAGAGGGAGACTGCCTCTACACAAGGAGGTTCTCCTGGTCCACCTTGTCTCCAGTGGAGCTCCCCTCCATGAACAATCATGAGCTGATTAGTAGAGGCCAGGATTTGTTTCCCTGGCATGTGATTTCTGTCCTGTCATATCGCTGAGCGCTTAATGGGCTTCTTTGCTTGCTTCTGCTTTTTACCTGTCTTTTCTCTTTATTCTAGATTGTGCCAGATACCAGAACAAGTCCAAGGGAGAACAACAACACTGCCTACTTGAGAAAAAACAGCAGGAAAGGATCAGGGGAACAAAATGGAAGAGGGGGAATGAATCCTCTCAGGTTGTTGAGTCCCAGATGTGTGATAGACAACAAAAAATCAATACAGCAGATAAACCATATAAATGCTTGGAGTGCGGAAGGAACCTTGCCTGCAGTTCACAACTTATTGCACATCAACGTATCCACACAGGGGAGAAACCATATAAATGCTTAATGTGTGGAAAGAGCTTTGCTCGGAATGGAACTCTTACTATCCATCAACGTATCCACACAGGGGAGAAACCATATAAATGTTTGGATTGTGGAAAGAGCTTTGCTTGGAGTTCACACCTTACTGTACATCAATCTGTCCACACTGGGGAGAAACCGTATGAATGCTTGGAGTGTGGGAAGAGCTTTGCTCGAAGTTCATACCTCACTACACATCGACGAATCCACACGGGGGAGAAACCATATGAATGCTTGGAGTGTGGAAAGAGTTTTGCTCAGAGTTCACAGCTTAGTAACCATCGACAAAGCCACACAGGGCAGAAACCACATAAATGTTTGGACTGTGGAAAGAGCTTTGGTTGGAGTTCACATCTTACTATACATCAGTTGGTCCACACTGGGGAGAAACCTTATGAATGCTTGGAGTGTGGACAGAGCTTTGCTCGGAGTTCACACCTTACTATACATCAACGAATCCACACAGGGGAGAAACCATATGAATGCTTGCAGTGTGGTAAGAGTTTTGCTCAGAGTTCACAGCTTACTACCCATCAACGAATCCACACAGGGGAGAAACCATATAAGTGTTTGGACTGTGGAAAGAGCTTTGCTTGGAGTTCACTCCTTACTACACATCAATCTGTCCACACTGGGGAGAAACCATATGAATGCTTGGAGTGTGGAAAGAGCTTTGTTCAGAGTTCACAGCTTACTATACATCAACAAATCCACACGGGGGAGAAACCATATGAATGCTTGCAGTGTGGAAAGAGTTTTGCTCAGAGTTCACAGCTTACTACCCATCAACGAATCCACACAGGGCAAAAACCATATAAATGTTTGGATTGTGGAAAGGGCTTTGCTTGGAGTTCACACCTTACTATACATCAATCTGTCCACACTGGAGAGAAACCATATGAATGCTTGGAGTGTGGAAAGAGCTTTGCTCGAAGTTCACACCTTACTATACATCAACAAATCCACACAGGGGAGAAACCATATGAATGCTTGGAGTGTGGAAAGAGTTTTGCTCAGAGTTCACAGCTTACTAACCATCAACGAATCCACACAGGGGAGAAACCATATAAATGTTTGGATTGTGGAAAGGGCTTTGCTTGGAGTTCTCACCTTATTATACATCAATCTGTCCACACTGGGGAGAAACCATATGAATGCTTGGAGTGTGGAAAGAACTTTGCTCGGCGTTCACACCTTATTATACATCGACGAATCCACACAGGGGAGAAACCATATGAATGCTTGCAGTGTGGTAAGAGTTTTGCTCAGAGTTCACAGCTTACTAACCATCAACGAATCCACACAGGGCAGAAACCATATAAATGCTTGGTGTGTGGAAAGATCTTTTCTCGCAGTGCACATCTTACTAACCATCAACATATCCACACAGGGGAGAAACCATATAAGTGTGCGGATTGTGGAAGCAGCTTTGCTCAGCGTACACACCTTACTATACATCGACGAATCCACACAGGGGAGAAACTATATGAATGCTTGGAGTGTGGAAAGAGCTTTGTTTGGAGCTCACGCCTTACTATACATCAACGAATCCACACAGGGGAGAAACCATATGAATGCTTGGAGTGTGGAAAGAGCTATGCTCAGAGTTCACAGCTTACTAAGCATCAACGAATCCATACAGGGGAGAAACCATATAAATGCTTAGAGTGTGGAAAGACCTTTGCTCGGAGTGACAGCCTAACCGTTCATCAACGAATCCACACTGGGAAGGGGCCGAAATAACCACTCTGAACTTCCCTTGAAGGCATATCTTTCGGAACACCTAAGAAATCACCCAGGTGAGAAACCATATAAATGCTAAGCCTTGTTTTGCATGAAAACATTCACACAGGAGAGGAACCATACAAATGTTTCAAGGATTGGTAGATCTTTAGCCTCATGCCCAACCTTACCTGATGTCAAACTTTGCTCTGCTCTGTTTGCCACAGATGCTGGAGGAGGAGAATTCCTTAGGTTGGGGTGTGTGGCTGCTGTACTTAGAAGTGTAAATCTTCTGAAGAAGCATTCCTCTGTTCCCAGAGGAATGTCCTTGAGACTTCTGGTGCCAGAAGCGGGGGTAGAGATTCTGGAGCTAGGCGGAGTGGATGTGAGGTATGAGTGGGCCTTAGGAGGGGTTGTTTGAATCACCTACATCTTTGATTGTACCTGCCAAAATCTTTAGATCTGACACATTGCTATTAAGACCTGGAACTTGCTATTAACTCAATAAACATATCACTGCCAAAGAGAGTGTTGTTGAAAATAACTTGCCTGGGAGTCTGACACCTGGCATCGTCATCTGGAGTTTTTGTGTTACTTCAGCCCTGTATTATGCAGGTGTTGAAGTGGTATTGTTTAAGGTGTATTCATTTCTGTGCTAAAATATTTGGAATACAGTTTATTATTAAATGTGAAACAAAGTTTGAGTCCAGTGGCGCCTTTAAGACCAACAAAATTTTATTCAAGGTATAAGCTTTTCTGTGCATGCACACAGAAAAAAAGAGAAAGAAAGTCAGAGACAGAGAGAGAGATGGGGAGGAAGGAAGGAAGGAAGAGAAAGAGGGAGGGAGGGAAAGAGGGCAAGGAACTTTGGGAAAGAAAAGAAAAGGAAGGAAGGAAGGAAGGAAGGAAGAGGGGGAAAAAGAGGAAAAGAGATGGGGAGGAAGGGAAAGAGGGCAAAGAATGGGAAAGAGAGAAACGGGGAGAGAGATGGGAGGAAAGAAGGAAGGAAGGGAAAGAGGGAGGGAGGGAAAGGGGGCAAAGAACTTTGGGAAAGAAGGAAAGAAAGAAAGGGGAAAAGAGGGAAAGAGATGGGGAGGAAGGCAGGGAAGGAAAGAGGGCAAAGAATGGGAAAGAAAGAGAGAGAGAGATGGGAAGGGAGGGAAAGAGGGCGGGCAGAGAAAGGCGGCGGGTGGGTGGGGAAGGCGCTCCAGAGATCTTTCTCTGCTCGTGCGCCTCAGGCTGGAGGTCTTCTTGGTGTGCTGCGTCTCGGCACGCCCGAAGAACCGGGGATAGGGCAGGAGGCAGGAAACTTACCTTCCTTCTTCTGCTGGGAACAGGGGGGCAGGGCTTGGTCATGTGCCTGCCCCCTGGGCGCCTCACTCCTGGAGGGCCACTCCTCCCCACTCCAGCCCCATTGGAGGCCTGATTAGAGTCAAGATAACTGATCAAGCTAAGATTGGAGTAACACATTGTGATAGCAGCACATTGGCATACAGATAATAAAAGAGTTAACAATAGATGTGAGAACTAAGTCTGAGTCCAGTAGCACCTTTAAGACCAAAAAAGTTTAATTCCAGGTATAAGCAAAAGCTGATTGACTTAGCACGTATAGTGAGATAAGAAGCTGATATCTCTTTTAAGCCCCGGGGGTTCCATTGTCCTGAGTGTTTTAATAACTTGTAATTCAGCAATGACAGACTGGAATCAGAGACTGCTGAATTACAAATTATTAAAATTTTGTGGGTCTTAAAAGGTGCCACTGGATCCAAACTCTGTTCTGCTCCTTCAGACCAACATGCCTACCCAGATGAATCTATTATAAAATTTTGACTTCTTTGTCCTACCCTGTGAACAGATTTCATGGAGGGATGTCACAGACCTTTAGAGTTAATAGATTATCTTGTTTAGGACTAGGTTGTCTGCCCCTCTTGCTCTGTTCACCATATTTAATGGTATTTTGATGACAGAGTGAGTAGTTCTGCCTCCTTCCGAAAGAGCAGCCGTTATGCTGGATGAACTAATGGCAAGATTAACCATCCTTTTCGCCAAACTGCATCTAAAATTTTATTCATAACAAACATTATACCCTGTCTTTTCCCTGGTGGGGACCCAAGGCACCTTACATTGTGCTCCTCTCCTTCATTTTATCCAAAAATCAGCCATGCTGAGAGGTAGATTACGCTGAGAGTTGACAACTGGCCCAGGGTCGGCCTGCAGATTTCATTGGCAGAGGTGGGACTCGAACCTGGATCTCCTAGAGTCTAATCAGGCACTCTGACCATTGCACCACACTGGCTCAGCGACCTCAGTGTTAAGTACCCGATCTGAATCGGGCTTGACGAGACTCATCCAGAACACTAGACAGCTCTTCCGTTTCCACAGACTCCTTTCTCTCCCACCTGCTCCTAATCACCCCGGAGAAGTCAAGGCCCTCCTTGGCTACCAGAGCTCTTGTTTTGGGGGGGCTCAAATTCTCCCTTTCCATCCACAGGCCCTGTATTGGTGGGCACTGCCAGGCTTACAAGTGAGTTCGAGGCGTGAAGACCCAGTCAAGACAGAGTGTGTTATTGTGACAGAAATCCTGAAACCTGGTTAAGGCTCATGAGTGCCACCTAGAGTGTCTGAGATCTTGGACCCCTAAGAGATTCCAGTAGAATTGGACCATCCTGGCAGCCTTAATCGCTTTTGGACAAAGGACAATCCGGTTTGGACCAGACCACCTGTTTGTCTTGGAAGTTCAGAGCCATGACCGGGTGTTTGATGGAAGTGGGACTGTATTGTATCTGGGTATGATGGGTAAAGTGGCTTCTGACATCAGACGTTGGGATTTTCGTGCGATTGGAGAAATCCACCTGTCATTCTTAGAAAGGAGGCCGACTTATGTCAAACTCCAGTCAGCATAAATAGCTGGACACTTGGGATTTCCCCTTCTCTTCAGTTTTCAGTCTTGAATGGAAACTGGGTCCACAGGAGTTGGGTAGGGGTTAAGGACTCTTTTGGCCTCTTGGCAAGGAACTCTGCACACGCTCTGAGGAACTCCAGCACAGGTAGCAGTGTTCCCTCTAAGCTGAGTTAGTGTGAGCTAGCTCACATTTTTTTGGCCTCCAGCTCACACATTTTTGTCTTAGCTCGGGAAGGGATGGCTCCAGAGCAAACTAATTGATGCAGCAGCCAAATGGCTCACTCACAACTTTAATGCCAGTAGCTCACAAAGTAGAATTTTCGCTCACAAGACTCCACAGCTTAGAGGGAGCATTGGTGACAGGTTTAGCTCAGTCAGTTCAGCTGTATTGTTTTTCATTTGAATATCTCTGTGTGGTCGTTGCTGTGTGCTTTCCCCTGTATTTTGTTTTTCCTTTTTTCTCCATCCTTTTTGGAATCCAACCACCCTTTCTCCCCTCTTTCGCAACAAACCTTTTTAGAAAGGCTTTTTTATTTTTGCTTTGTTTGTTTTAATCTATTTCGCTGGGATATTCCTCTGAATCTTTTCCCCATGTATAAGCCTATAAATTACTGCTTTCGTATTGGGCTGGAAGACTACTTTCTCGGTGGGTCGGTCTAGATGTTCTCAGGAGGTCCTGAGCAGTGGAAGTTGAGTACCAGGGTACTTCCTGGGGAACCCATGGTAGAAGGGAATTCCCCAGCAAGAAAAGGCACCATTTCCCCCTTCATATCTTAACAAGATTAATTACACCATTTTTTTAAAAAAAAAAACCAACTTGTACACTGGGGAAAATTTTTTAACAGAGGATACGTTCCCAACAACAGGGCTCCGTGAATGTCAGCTGTTTCACTGGTCCCTAATCTACCGGAGTATTTGGTCTTTCCAGAGCTATGACACCTTCCTTGGACAAGGGATACTCCCCAACCCAGCTCCTGGGAGGAGAACACCCCTCTTTGGGACAGGCTTGTACTAGTTCTCCCTCTCTTTTGAAGAGCTATTAACCCCCCCCACACACACACACATACACTCTTCAGTTCCAGCAGGTATGATCCCAGGATTTGGAAGAGGATCTGGGAAATGTCAGCCCAGGGGGCAAGTCTACAGCAAGGTATCAGGCCTAGGAGAGGGAGTATGGGTCCCAAGTGTAGTGTGGGAAATCCCTAGAGATTTGAGGGTGAAGCCTAGGGGAAGGTCAGGTTTTGGGGAGGGTCCTGAGCATAAGATGTAATGCCATAGAGCCCACCTGTTCTCAGTGCCAGGTCACCCACTTTGGACAGCACGACGGGGCCCAACTTCCAAATCAACCCCAGTAGATTGTTTCCTTCCCCATGCGGCATATAGACTGACCTCCATAGAATTTTACCCCATCTTTTAGCTGCATAGTGGATTTGTTTTACGGATCTTATTACATTTATTGTGATTATTATTTGTACTTGTTTTTATTGTTCTTAATGTAATGTAATTTAAATCTGATGTCTTATTATGAATGTATTTAAATGTTGTACACTGCCCTGAGTCCCAGCTTGGGGGAGGGCGGTTTAGAAGCAGAATAAATGAATGAATGAATAAATAAATAGACACCCAGCTGATCCAGGAGGTCTTGCAGCCCTACTATGGTGAAGACGGGAACTTCCGAGCAAACAGTTTGAATAGCTGAAGGTGCCTCATTTGAGAGCTGCAATATCTTGCGAGACAAATACTCCATCTGTGTTTCTTTCTGAGGCTGAGGTCTTCCACATCACCTGCCTCAAAATGATCCCAGAATGGGAGATGCTCGCGATTGAACCTGGGACCTTCTGCACACCAAGCGGATGCTCCGTGTCTGAGCCATGGGTCCAAGTCTGTCAGAGAGGGGGACTGCGGGACTGCTATCCAGCTCTCCAAGAATGTGCACGTGGTGTAGTGGGACCTTCAAATGAACAAGCGTTGTTAGAGAGGCTTCTAACAGCTACATTCAGATTGGCCGCCCTTGCAGAGCAGGCCAATCAGGTAACAGAACAGTAAGTGATGCCACGTGAATGAAGGTTCTAGCTACTATGTTCTTATTGGTTTATTTGTATTTTGTGGGTGTGTTTGGGACAGGGGGGTTTGTATATAGTTGTGGCTCACGGCATGTGTTGTTGTTCTTAACCTTCCAATAAAGAGCTATGCTGAAACCATGATAGTCTCCCGAACCTGCTGCTTAACAGTGCATGTGTGAAATGCTGTTGCATTCCGTACTGGGAAAGTATGAATGCAGGACAGTGAAATAACGGATGGATGACCGACCATCTCCCTGCATCTGGTGTTGGAGCTCCCTGACTGTGGTCTGACTTCTCTGGGCAGGGGTGGCACACTCACACCCACCCACAACATTATTCGTGTTTCAGCAGACTGGAGTCTCTGCTTGCAGCTCCTGTACTAGTGGCCAAGCCCCTAAGCGGAAGAATCTTCCCTCCAGCCTGGGCAGGGTTGGAAACAGATAACATAGAACATAAGAACATAAGAGAAGCCAATGTTGAATCAGGCCAATGGTCCATCTAGTCCAACACTCTGTCACACAGCGGCCAAAATATACCAGGTGCCATCAGGAGGTCCAGCAGTGGGGCCAGGACACTAGAAGCCTTCCCACTGCTGCCCCCTCCGGCACCAAGAATAGAGTGCATCACCTGCCCCACACTGAGAGTTCCCATCTATACCCTGTGGCTAATAGCCACTGATGGACTTCTGTTCCATATGTTTATCTAATTCCCTCTTGAAACTGTCCATGCTTGCAGCTGCCACCACCTCCTGTGGCAGTGAATTCCATATGTTAATCACTCTTTGGGTGAAGAAGTATTTCCTTTTATCTGTTCTAACCCGACTGCTCAGCAATTTCATGGAGTGCCCACAAGTTCTTGTATTGTGAGAAAGGGAGAAAAGTACTTCTTTCTCAACCTGCTCAATCCCATTCATAATCTTATAAACCTTGATCATGTCACCCCTCAGCCTGGAAGGAACTTTGAAGGTCATCATCGAGTCCATCCCTGGGTCAGTGCAGGAGGAGGAGGCAGCTCACAGAGCAAAATCAAGCCCCACCACCCAAAATCAAGATCCACCACTGTTTTGTACTAAGAGAGACTGCGCATGCAGTTGGGCTCACATGTGGCCATGCGGACAAGCCAAGCTTCGCATCCAGAACAAGGGAAGCAGAGCATCCCAGAACTCGCCAATCGGCCAGTTCGGATCCTAAAGGGAATCAATGAGGGACAGAGACAATGTAAATAAACCTACCACGGGAATGGGTGTGTGTGTTGGGTAAGGGAATATAAGCAGACCTTCGGTCCCTCAAATATCTCAAGTTCTCCATTTAACTAATAAAAGTATGAGCTGAAATCACTCCTCCATGCATCAGTCTCAGTACTTTATAAGCACAGTCAAAACAAAGTCTCCTGGGAGGGAGCCGCAGCACAGCCCGTGCCTGGGAAATGCTCTGCGTGGCTCAAGCCAGTGAGCCCGGCCGGAAGCTTCTCTACAGCCTCCACGCAATTCTTTGGGATCAGAAGTTGGTACTTCCCCAACATGTACACAGGGATTCCTTTGCTTTCAGTGACTCCTTCCAGCTGCCTTCCCCCCCCTCCCATTTTGAACCTCGGGACCCCTCCTTTGACTCTTAGAGACAAGAACCAGCTGAAGCTGGGATGGAAAAAGGGGCCGAATTCGGTCTTCTCCTTTGCCGCAGGGAAATCGGAAGGACGGCCGCGCTCCCCCCGGGCCGGGCCGGGCGAAGCCAGAAAAAGGTCCTTTTGCAGAGAGTCCTTCTAAGGGTTAAATGAAGGCGTCTCCATTCCTAGAGAGGCACCGACCGAGTAGGCCAGGTGACTTCCCGTAGTCTCTTCCGGACCCACTTTTTTTTTTTTTTGGGTGTGTTGGGGGGAATAGGTAAGCAATGAAAGACTACTTCCTTTGCAAAATATCTCCCTGGTTTGGACAGGGGGATCGTGCAGAGGGGGAGCTGCGCTGGAGTTTTCGAGAGATCCCCCCCTGCAGCTTTTGCCACCCGGGCTCCATAGTTTAGCAAATCCTTCCTTAACGTTTTGAACCAGGGGACTCTACATGATTTCACAAGAGTTTTCCTACTTCCACTCCGGAAGGTCCTCTTCCCTGGAAGCAGAGCTGAGTTCTTCCAATGATGGTGGATCCGCATTCTGCTTTTCTTATCTCTGCGGTTTGTTGTAGTTTTTCCATAGGCGTAGAGTTCAGGGGGCTTGGGGGCGAAGGCTACCCCTGAAATTTCCCAGGGGGTCTCAGCCTCCCCCGGGGCTTGCAATGCTTGCAACCCCCCACCCCCTTTTAAAGCAGAAGGGTTTTTTAACTTTTAAAAAACCTCTCCCCCCCCCAGTTTGGGGGCAGTCGCCCTGGCTGTGCTTGTCTGGTCGGCTCAGCACCTCCTCTTTCTCCTGGTCCCCTCTGTCGCCGCCGTTGCAGAGGGTGCTGGACCTTGTAATCCGGGCACTTTGCTGGGGGCGGGGACTGAGCGGCTAGCCGGGAGAGCATGGTCCTGCGGTTTCCACCTGCTGCAGAGCTGGGCGCGCCTGGCAAGGAGAGGAAGGATTCCGTGAGCCCAGGGGAGGAGGGGAGTGAGGGGACTGAGGCAGCAGGTAAACGGCGCAGCTGCGGAGGGGGGGTTGTGGGGTATACCAGGTGGGAGGAGGAGAGGGAGCCTTGAGGAAACGGAGGGGGGAGGCTGGGAAAATAAAACAACTTTTTAAAAGGCCGTTGGAGCAGAAGGGGGAATGGGGAGGCCTCCCTTGAATGTCCACCCAGTAAAGCTTAAATCGTCCCTGCAAATATGCATCCTCACATCTGTTAGGAAGGAAGGCAGTAAGGCCCTCCAATGCTCTCCCCTTATTGCACTCGCCTTCTGCGTGAAGGGAGCTTCCGTGTTGGGCCAGTTTCCCCTTGTCCTGCAGACTTTCTACTTGCAGGGAGTTGGGTGTTTGTTTTTTTAAGTAAAAAGTGATTGGTGTTTGTTTAGCAGTTCTAGCGTTCAAAGTGGGTTTGAGTATATGTGTTTATTTGGTTTGTTTGTGTCCTGATTTTCTCTCAGGGTTGCCAGCTCCAGTTTGGGAAATTTTGGGAGATTTGGGGGTAGAGCCTGAGGAGGGGGGGGTTAGGTAGGGGAAGGGGGGGTCAGTAGTGGGTGGGCTTCTAGTGTCCTGGCCCCACTGCTGGACCTCCTGAGGGCACCTGGTATTTTTGGCCACTGGATGACACAGAGTGTTAGACTAGATGGGCCATTGGCCTGATCCAACATTGGCTTCTCTTATGTTCTTATGAGCCGGCCTCACTCCCTGAAAGGCTACCTTTCTGCCCGCGCCTGGATGGCTGCAAACTGCAAAGGCTCTTCTACCTCCCAGCCTGAAACAGATCCTCCTGAATCGCCCTGATTCTCTCCCTGAAACAACACGCAGCCACCATCTGATTGAAAGATTTGTGAGCAATACCCTAGATGGTATCATGGATCTAACACGTCATGATTCTTTGTGGCACAAAAGCTATTTTGCAAAATGCCCTGGAGGTTGCAAAAAACCTCTGGATTTAGAAAGCGCCCCAAAATGCCCAGCAGTCTGCTGTCCATCTGCCAGCATGGTCAGGCTGTCTGAAGGGGGATGTACTAAAAGGAAGGACAGGATTGCCCATTGGAAACAATGGGAGAGGTTTGAAGGCCCATTGGAAATAATGGGAGCCAGTAATGCCAATTGACTTCCATGGACTCCTTTGAAATCCCTTACAGCACAAGAAGAGTTGCAAACAAAATGTGGAACGGATTTTCCATTAAGATCTCTGGAATGACAGCTCCTGGGAGTAGCAGGAGTATTCTGGCACTGGAACAACAGCCCCTGGGAAACGGAATCTGTGTGCTGGGACTGGACTGTCCAGTCCCAGCACACAGATTCCGTTTCCCAGGGACTGTCATTCCATTCAGGGGTCTGTCATTCCAGTCCCAGAACACATCTTCGACCCCTAGTCCCAAAACACTTCTTCTACTCCCAGGGGCTATCATTGCACTCTGGGGGCTGTCATTTCAGTCCCAGAAAAATTTGCTACCCCCTGGGACTGTCAATCCATTCTGGAGTCTGTCAATCCAGTTCCAGAATGCTTCTGGGTTGAGGTTTTTTTGCTTGGAGCAAACTCCAAGAGTGAGAGCTATAAGAGGGGATGGACATTCCTTAGGTGAGAAGGATCCCATAATGATAGTCTCCCCCACCCCCACCCCATTTCCTCCTCCTCCTCCACATTTCCAAGCCCAGTCAGGTGCAGAGACTGGGGGGGGGGGGAGGTCTAATGCAAGGGAATCTGCTCTCCAAAGTAGTCATTTCCTCCAGGGTGATGCTCTGTATTCTTGGTGCTGGGGGGGGGGGCAACACTGGGAGGGCTTCTGGAGTTCCAGTCCTGCTGGTGGACCTCCTGATGGCACCTGGCTTTGGGCCACTGTGTGACACAGAGTGTTGGACTGGATGAGCCACTGGCCTGACCCAACATGGCTTCTCTTATGTTCTAACTCAGTGTGCTGCAGCATTGAAAAAAAGTCAAACTCTTAAGGCAGGGATGATTAGGAAAGGGATTGAGAATGAAACAGCTGAGACTGTAATGCCCCTGTATAGATCTATGGTGTGGATCTGTTGTATGGAACAGCGGTCACGGAGGGTGTGGAGGGGGAGGTATTTGTGTATTTCCTGCATTGTGCAGAGGGTTGGACTAGATGACCCTAGAGATCCCTTCCAACTCTATGACTGTGATTTGTATTAACCCTGTTATGATGAACCCCTGTATCTCCCTAACTATCTAGCAGATTTCCCCCATCAAATCTTCAGTTCCCCTCAGTGACTGAGTTGCCCTACAGTAGCGTGTATAAATTCCTTGTCATACAAGACTTGACTGTGGAGGAGGGGAGGGGTGTCACTCTGCCAAAAATGAGAGTGTTTGGGTTTCTCTGTGAATTTGAGGACAGGAACTAGCCCTGAAGTGAGATTGGAAAAGAGTGGGTGGCTTTCTGAAAACCCTTGTGCTACAGTAATAATTATGCTGCAATACACTTTGTTAGTCTTAAACGTGCTACTGAGCTTCTTAGTATTCTGTATGTTATGGCAGTGATATGAGAGCCAACTGAGCTGTGGGTCCATCTCATGCTACTGACAGCAGTTACACATTAGGCCTTGCCCAAATGGTTCTGGGCATTAAAACACATTTGCCCTGTGGTGATGGAAAGTGTGAGCAAGTCATAGCCAACTCATGGTAACCCTGTAGGGTTTTCAAGGCAAGAGACATTCAAGGACGATTTGCCATTGCCCAGCTCTACATCATGTCCCTGGTATTCCTTGGAGGTCTCCCATCCAAATACTAGTCAGAGCTGACCCTGCTTGGCTTCCAAAATCTGATGAGATCAGGCTAACCTGAGCCATCTGGGTCCATGGCATGGTGCTGTGTGGGGGCTTCCCAGGCAATCATCTTCAACCTATTCTTGGGAGCCACAATCATTAGGAAAGAGCCATGTGATAGAAATGTAATAATAATTTACTCATATTTGCAAGAGCCAATAAGATTTGAGTCTGATGGGGGACTGGACAAATTGATCTAAGGAACTGAAAGAAGAGAAAGTATAAGCAAGCTCAGTGGTTAAGGATTTGAGTAGAGCTCTTTATAGTCCAATCCTGAGGACACTTCCCTGGGAGGAAGCCCCCTTGGACAGACCTCAGTAGGATGTCTCTGTTAGACTGATGAGGAATTGTTATAGGAAGGGGATAAACAATTAAAGTATATGAGAGAGAGAATGAGAATGTCTGAAAATGAAATACAGGTTTCTGTGGACTGCCTTCCCTATTATATCACACAGACCTTACAATAGCATTGTAGCTAACCCCACCTAAGAAACTTCTATGCTGTTTCTATAATTTCTCAAATGTACTTCACACCAACTGTGCATCTCCATTCCTTTCTAATTCCTCTCAACTATGTACAGCTTTCTATGGCGTGCTTCATTTGGACTGCTTTGCTTTCTCAGGTCCCAGCCTCCTCCTCTTCTATAACTATGGATCTACATCCCCTTCCTCAAGCCTTGCTGCTTGTCCCAACTCTCTAAAGTCAGACCAGTTTGGCCAGTGGCAGCCCAAAATACACCCGCCTATCCAGGAAGTTCAACTAAATACCACTAGAGGTTTTGTCACCACTGATACATTACTTAATGCATTACAATATAGGTTCATGTTCAGGCTATAATTTATGATGTTTTAGTTTGAGAAAATCTGTTTCCTTGGTCACATCAATTGGTGCTATTTTCCCCCTGTAAACTCCTCTTCCATCCCAATGGACTCTGCTGCTCACATGTTGTCTGTCAATCACCTCTTTATCCCACCCTCCCTCCAGTCTCCCTTCCCTTATATTGACCTCACAACAATGGCAATATCACCAAGCCTGATGAAGGGGGCTTTGTCTCTTGGAAGCTTATTCCCTGAAACTCTTGTTGGTCTCTAATCTGCTACTGGATTCAAATTTAACTGTCCTAGTATCACCGAGTAAGCGCCATGCAAAATGTAGATCTGAACATGGGTCTCCTCAATCCACACTGGTCTTCATGCCATTGGTCCATCTACTTCAGCATGGTCTGCTCTGATGCAGGTGATCTCTAGAGACTCAGACAGAGAAAGATCCTTTCCAGCACCTGTTCTCTTAGACCTCCTCGGTTTAAACCTTTATCCTTTAGCACACAAACCATGGTCTCTCTATCATCAGTCCATCAGTGTCATCATTGTCTACTCAGACTGGCAGAGGATGTAGAGGATTTTGCCATGCTGTGCTTTGTTTCTGAGTCGTTGGGGTCTGGCTAGGGGAGTTCTCAAGGGTTCCCAGGACCCCCTAAATTTCTGGAGGGCCCCTTCCTAAATCCCACATATCTCCACCTCCATAAATAGTGACAATGGCTTGTGATGTCACTGGGCCTCGGTTCTTTTAAGGACCTAGCACAGCAGTGCCTCTGGCCCAGACCCAGCCCCCCTGGGAAATTGGAAAGTCTGCCTGGTGCTGTCCCCAAAGCACTTGCGGGTTTCCCCCTCCCCCTCGATGTTCTGGAAGGGCAAACATGGATTTCTGAAGGGTTCCCCTCATAATTTAGAGCAATGGCTCTCCCCGGGACCTGTTGACTCACCCAGGATTCACTATCCCCCCTGCTCCGTCCGGGCGGGGAAATTCACAAGAACTCAGAAGGTCCAACTGAGTCACCAGCAATCCGGAATCTGCAGGTAGGGTGGCGTGGGGGTGTGTGCAGATGATCCCCATGATGATCATTCAGGAAGGGGAAGCCAGGTGCAGCCTGCAGAGACAGCTCTGGTGAAGGTGCCCAGTCATGGAAAGTGCTACCCACTCTGGTCAAAACTCCCGGTTCCGCCTTGATTCCCCGGAAACATTTCCGTCTCCTCCTCTGGAGCTCCAGTTCCCCGACTGGCTCACAAACCTCCAGTAATGAAATTCAACAGTACCTCTTGAAAAAAATTCACCACCAGGTAGACCTGTAGTCTCTGGTTCATCTTCTGTTTTGGAACCATCAGCTAAATTTGTTTATACAAATTTTGTACACTGGCTTCATTTCAAGAGTAGAAGATATAGCTTTTGATCTTGGTGATGTCAAGATTACCTTGGATGTCCCATCTTCGTGCATGAATATACCCCATTTAGAGGCCTTGAGGTTTTCCAAGTTCTTCCTTGATTGAAGGAAGAGTTTCTCTCCACCTACTAATTTTTGATGCAGCTTTTAGAAGTAGTTTCGGATCAGAATGATTTCAGATTGCTTTCTTCTACCGAAGAGAGGAGGTAGCTCCGGTTAGTCAGGTAGCTCCAAGTATATCTGATTTGTTTCTATCAGTTTTGGAAGAAACATACATGTTTCAACTGTCTGGGACAATATAGGGCTATATTTGCTTTTACTGGTGATTTCTTTTGTCATTTTTTGAGGTGAATAAAAATTGCCTAAGTTCATTGGATGGATGAATAGTTCTCCTCCTAGTAAAAAGTTTTCTTCTAATATTAGCAAGGTGGAGTTGGCACATTTCGATACGGTAGTGTATATGGACTTGGGATTTCTAAAGCTTAAGTTATACAAAAGAACACCAAAAAAGCAGGAGATCTTAATTCAGTACTTCAATATGCTAGCTCAGCTGTGCAGGAATTTACCATACAGCACTTTCTTATGCATTAAACACAATACTTCATCCTAGTATAGGTAATAGGTCGACTTCGTTTGTTCATTTGTGCTCTCCTTTGCAGAGAGTGCCTCATTACTCACTCAAGGCCTCATTGCCTTTGTAGGACTTGGGAGCGCCAGTCCGTTTGCCCGTCCTGGCCATCAGAGAGAAATTTACAGCAGTCTAAGGCGATCGATCAGCCCAGTTGGAGGCTGACTTGAACAACGGGGAAGGCATGGGAAAACAAGACTCAGTTGGCCTGGAAGCTGGGGAAGAACCTCATACCATCCACTTGGGGCAAAATGAATTCTGGGAAAGAGCAGCAAAAAGCACCGTGAGTGTAGGCACATCCAGCTCAGGTACAGAGTGCTGGCGCTTCAGGCACTTTTGCTACCAGGAAACCAGAGGCCCGCGAGAGGTCTGCAGTCAACTCCACCGTCTTTGCTGCCAATGGTTGAAGCCAGAAAGGCGCAGCAAGAAGGAGATGCTGGACCTGGTGATCCTGGAGCAGTTCCTGGCCGTCCTGCCCCTGGAGATGGAGAGCTGGGTCCAGGAATGCGGGCCGGAGTCGAGTTCCCAGGCGGTGTCCCTGGCAGAAGGCTTCCTTCTCAGCCAGGTGGAGGCCAAGAATCAGGACCTGCAGGTGAGAGAGATTAATCCAGGTAGTGTCTGGGGCCCAGGATGTGAGTACCATGGTTTGCCCCACCGCTTTAAGAACCCACCCTAGCCAGTTCCCTGTTCCTTTTCACATCAGTCTCCCCTTTCTGGGATTCCCAACTGTGTTTCAGGTGCAGGAGATGATTGTGCAGGAACGTTACCCCAGAGCACCTTTTCCAGGTAAGATCGAAAGGGACGTCATTCCCACTGGATGGCCTCCTTGAACGTAGGGGGGCTGCTTTTATGTCCCCTGGTCCTCGGTGGGAAAGATGCTCCACTCCAGAAGAAGGCATGCAGCTATAATAAAGATGACATGTCAGTGGTGTTTCGTACTGTGTCACCTAGCTAGGGTGTCAAAAGAATAACAGCTGGTCCTTCACCCAGAACAAGGCTGCCTTTTCCCCTCACATTCTGGTCTTGCCCGCATGCAGTGTTCCCTCTAAGCTGAGTTGGTGTGAGCTAGTTCACAGTTTTTTAGCCTCCGGCTCACATTTTTGCCTTAGCTCAGAAAGGGATGGCTCCAGAGCACACTAGTTTATGCAGCAGCCAAATCTCTCACTCACAACTTTAATGCCAGCAGCTCACAAAGGAGAATTTTTGCTCACAAGACCCCACAGCTTAGAGGGAGCATTGCTGCGTGCAAAGAGATTCTGGGATTTGGTAGCTGCATTTCTGTCCTTGGTTTACCATTGCCTGTTCCTTCCTTCTTAGTTCTTTGAGTTCTAGACAAAAAGACCACAGTTTTGTATATGATAACCGTCTCCGGACTGGATTTGTCAAAACTGTGAAAGCAAACAATTATCTGAAATAAACCAGGAGCCGAGACAGGGAGAATCTTATTCCCGCCAATGGAACTGAAATGCAAAGTGCCTGGAAAGTATAGGTTGCCATACAAGTAACTTTTTCTCCTTCCAGGTGGCGCCATAAAACCAAGGGTACATTCTTTGCCATCACTTTCTGGCAAAGGGAAAGCCGCTTCCATGCAGCCTGAGGGGGTAAGTGGGGAACTACGGATCGTACCTCCGGGTGCTTCCCCCGCCCTCCCTAGGCCAAGGGGACTCTCTCTCTGCCTCTTTCCCTCGGCTGCTATCTGTGCTGCTCCCCAGGTAGAAAATGAAAGGCTCTGACGGAGGGTCGAGTCCTGAACCTCAGTTCCTTCTTACAGTCTTTTTAAGATTGCCCTTAGAAAGGGAAGGATTTGTACATTCTCTGTGTTTCCCCCCTCTTTTCAGGGTCTGGTGACCTTGGAGGAGGTGTCTGTTCATTTCACTGAGGAGGAGTGGGCCCTGCTGCATCCGGACCAAAGAATCCTTCACACGGAAGTCATGGAGGAGAATCGGCAGAACGTGGCCTCTCTGGGTAAGGCTCCCCTGCCCCTTGATTCACAAGTGCTGAAGGCAGGAATCATTCTTCCAAAGAAGGACCCCAGCTTTGATCTAGATAGCCCAGGCTGGCCCGATCTCGTCAGAAGCTACGCAGGGTGCGTCCTGCTCAGTATTTGGACGGGAAACTGTCAGGCCTGAACCGGCCCTGGTGCAGGAACATCACCAAGCTTGACCTGGTTTTGGTCTCAGTAACTCCCCGAGTACCACACCCGATGAAGCGCATGAAGGCTTTTACTGAAGAAATTCAAGAAAAGGTATAAAAACAAAGGCATATAGTCCAGTGGGAGTGAAACGTGCAGAAGAACAAAACTGGGTAGCTACACTGTCTTCCTGGAGGCCTAGAACAATGCAGTTGGTTCTTAAAGCAGAGAGTTCCAGAACGTGACACAACTGTCTTCTTGGCAGCAAGGAGAGGTAGGAAGGAAAGGGTAAAAACGGAAGAGTGGTTCTTCTCTCTAACCGTACCCATAGACAAACATCCACCATGACCTCCTGACTTCTTCACCCAATTCCTGGGCGGTATTTGTGGAAAATTTCCAGGGTGCGAGGGAGTTCCCCCTCCTGTACCAGGTGCACAGCTGAATGGTGTGTTCTAATTAAGAGGCCTAAGTGGGTGTCCTTGACGAATAATGTGGGGGGGAGGTGGCTGACACCTGCACGGAATCAAGAGAACAGTGATCGAGGTTTATAAGATTATGCATGGGATAGAGCAGGTTGAGAAAGAAGTACTTTTCTCCCTTTCTCACAATACAAGAACTCGTGGGCACTCCATGAAATTGCTGAGCAGTCGGGTTAGAACAGATAAAAGGAAGGACTTCTTCACCCAAAGAGTGATTAACACGTGGAATTCACTGCCGCAGGAGGTGGTGGCAGCTGCAAGCATGGACAGTTTCAAGAGGGAATTAGATAAACACATGGAGCAGAAGTCCATCAGTGGCTATTAGCCACAAGGTATAGACGGGAACTCTCAGTCTGGGGCAGGTGATGCACTCTATTCTTGGTGCTGGGGGGGGCAGCAATGGGAGGGCTTTTAGTGTCCTGGCCCCACTGGTGGACCTCCTGACGGCACCTGGTATTTTTGGCCACCGTGTGACAGAGTGTTGGACTAGTTGGGCCATTGGCCTGATTCAACATTGGCTTCTCTTATGTTCTTATGTTATGTAACAGTGAACTCAGGGGGAAGTGGCTGGAAAATGCCTCTCAGGGTCCCCACGCAAAGGCGGGCAATGACAAAGCAACTCTGAATGTCTCTTGGTTTGGAAAACCTGAGACCGTCGCCCTAAGTGGGCAGATAGCCTGGTTTAAAAATCTGAATATTTCTTAGTGTTGGAACATCTAGAAGTCACCGGTCTGTTTCTTTTGCCCCAAAGGAGGACTTCTGGTTCCCGGACCTGATTCCGTATCCACAGTGGAAGAAGCAGGAGATCCATTTCTCCAGGACCCAGAGGAAAGAAAGAGATCAGGAGGTATCTGCTTTCCTCTGTATAGGGAACCTTTCTCTGGTGCATTCAGGTAGGACTCCTCTTGGGCTAAATTTCACCGCCTGGAGAATGGGAGGACTTTCTCAAAAGGCAACAGCCTGAGAATGGGTAGGAAATCTTTCTGAAGTGGGGAAGAGAAGTTTAAAAAAGGGAACAAAATGCTGGCATGTTTGCACCGGTGCAGTGGAGGGTGGGGAACGTTTCTACAGTGCTCGGCTTTCATAAGCATTGATTTATGTACATGTTGCTTCTTCACAAATTTGCTTGGGCTGTTTCAAAAATCAAACCAATACCAGAAAATCCGAAATACTGCCAAAACGATCAGTTTAAAAAGCCAGGGGTACAAGAAGATGGTAAAACAGCCGCCGAGTCACCTGAGGAATTTTCCGAAACAGTCCTCAGGTTAGAAGACCATAAAATGGCTACAACGATAGCCCTCTAAGTTAAAGCCCAGGTGGAAGGAAATCTTTTGGCCTGGCTGTAGAGGAAGGTACATTCCTGGGGAGCTTTAAATGGGAGACATTCCCCAGACAAGGAGCCACCACTGAAAAGACATGGTCTCTAGTTGCTTGCTCCCTGTTTCATCCTTGCGGTCAGGGCCACAGAACTAGGGGTGTGCATTCAGATCTACCCCAAAAATACCTTTCCGTGAACTGCTATGCTTACTTCCCACAATTAGAAAGGATACCTTTTACACATTTATCTCTTATTTTGACATTTATTGCTTCACTGTTTTTCGCCCCCTTAATTAAATCAAAACAACTGTTGACCTTATAACCTTAGCTTGTTATTTAGCTTTGTCTTTGCATATGTTGTTTATTTATTTGTTTGTTTATTATTTGCATTTATAGCCTGTCCATCCTGCTAGCAGGCTCAGGGCGGATAACATCATATAATAACACAATAAATACAGTTAAACATTTTAAAGGGGCACGCGGGATATGCAAGCAGTTGATTGCATCACCAGCAGTAGCCCCTCTAAGCAGTAGAGTCTTGTGAGCAAGAATTCCACTTTGTGAGCTACTATTGGCATTAAAGTTATGAGCGAGCAATTTGGCTACTGCGTGAATTAGTTTGCTCTGGAGCCATCCCTTCCTGAGCGAAGGCAAAAATGTGTACTAGAATGATAAAAGGGTTGGAACACCTTCCCTATGAAGAAAGGTTAAAACGCTTGGGGCTCTTTAGCTTGGAGAAACGACGGCTGAGGGGTGACATGATCGAGGTTTATAAGATTATGAATGGGATAGAACAGGTTGAGAAAGAAGTACTTTTCTCCCTTTCTCACAGTACAAGAACTCGTGGGCACTCCATGAAATTGCTGAGCAGTCGGGTTAGAACAGATAAAAGGAAGGACTTCTTCACCTAAAGAGTGATTAACATGTGGAATTCACTGCCACAGGAGGTGGTGGCAGATACAGGCATGGACAGTTTCAAGAGGGAATGAGATAAACATATGGGGCAGAAGTCCATCAGTGGCTATTAGCCACAGGGTATAGATGGGAGCTCTCAGTCTGGGGCAGGTGATGCACTCTATTCTTGGTGCTGGAGGGGGCAGCAGTGGGAGGTCTTCTAGTGTCCTGGCCCCGCTGCTGGACCTCCTGATGGCACCTGGTATATTTTGGCCGCTGTGTGACAGAGTGTTGGACTAGATGGGCCATTGGCCTGATTCAACATTGGCTTCTCTTATGTTCTTATATGTGAGCCGGGGGCTAAAAAACTGTGAGCTAGCCCACACTAACTCAGCTTAGAGGGAACACTGGTCACCAGTACTTTGCCCTGTCTGTTGGAGGAGGGCCGCATTGCCTGCGTTTCACTATTTGCTGATTTTTCCAGAGCTGACCTTGTATTGAAATAAAGTTTTAAAGTAAACAGCAGTGTGCTTCCCGTGGCACAGCAGATCCTGGAGGGCCGGTTTCTCTTGCAGCCCAGTTTAAACCAGACTGCAGGAGAAGCCAGCCCTGCCAGGATCGTTCGTGCCCATGGAGAGCAGCTTGTTCCCTGCCAGCTCAGCTTTGCACTGGCTTCTCCCGCAGCCCAGTTTAAACCAGGCTGCAAGAGAAGCTGAGCCAGCCCCAGGATCAGGCTGGCTTTTTAAAAAAACTGGGTTTTCCCCCCTTGGGTCTGTTAGACCTGAAAGAATTTGGGATCTCCTAAACATCCCAGATCCGAATACCATGCTGGGATTGGGAGCCAGGATTTTCTGGGAATCCCGAATTTTTGTTTAGGTCCAATAGACCTGAACAAAAAAATATGGGTTAAAGAAATATTGCATGCCCCTACACAGAACACAAAGCTTAGGAGAAGTCGAACTTACCTGCAGGTGGTGGTGGTGGAAAGTACAGTGAGCTTTGTTAGGTTGGAGCTCAGATTGGGACTTTGTCACGAGGGCGTGAAGCTCTGCTCCTAACTCACTGTCCACTGAATGCAGTTCAGTTCTGTACTTGCTTACAGGAAGCTCTTTGTGCGATACCTTCTAGTCCAGCTTCCCATTTCCCACAGTGGCCACATAGAGGGAAGGTTCGCAAGTAGAGGACCAGATCCAAAGCATCCCTCTTCAGAGACATACAGCCTCTGCCCAAGGAGGTTCCATTGGTCCACCTTGTCTGTGATGAAATCCAAAGAAGAATCAAGAGCTCATTAATACAGGACTGGATTTGTTTCCCCGTCAAGTGATTTCTGTCCTGTCACTACCAAGAGCAGTTAATGGCCTTCTTGACTTGATTCTGCTTTTGGGTGAAGATCTTACCATTCTCTTCTCTTTATTCTAGAGGCTGATGGTTCCCAGAACAAGTCTGAGGGAGACCCACGACACCACGTACTTGAGAAAAAACAGCAGAAAAGAATCAGTGGAACAAAATGGAAGAGGGGGAATGAATTCTCTCCTCAGAGTGGTGAGAAACCTCATAAATGGCTGGAGTGTGGAAGGAGTTCTGCTCAGAACTGCATCCTTGCTGTTCATCAGCAAATCCACACAGAGGAGAAATCATGTAAATGCTTAGAATGCGGAAAGGGCTTTTCTCGGCATGACACCTTATTTGCTCATCAACGAATCCACACTGGGGAGAAGCCTTATAAATGCTTGGAGTGTGGAAAGAGCTTTGCTCAGACGTCACATCTTAAATCGCATCAACGGATCCACACAGGTGAAAAACCATATAAATGCATGGAGTGTGGACAGTGCTTTTCTCGGAGTGACAACCTATCTGCTCATCAAAGGATCCACACTGGGGAGAAACCTTATAAATGCTTGGTGTGCGGAAAGAACTTTGCTCGGAGTTCACACCTTACTAACCATCAACAAATCCACACAGGGGAGAAACCATATACATGTTTGGAGTGTGGAAAGAGCTTTGCTCGGAGTACAGAGCTTACCATCCATCAACGTATCCACACTGGGGAGAAACCATATAAGTGCTTGGAGTGTGGAAAGAACTTTGCTCGGAGTTCACAACTTACTAACCATCAACGAATTCACACAGGGGAGAAACCATATACATGCTTTGTGTGTGGAAAGAGCTTTGCTCGGAGTTCACAACTTACTAACCATCAGCGTAGCCACACTGGGGAGAAACCATATAAATGCTTGGAGTGTGGAAAGAGCTTTTCTCGGAGTGCAAAGCTTGCTATCCATCAACGTAGCCACACTGGGGAGAAACCATATAAATGCTTGGAGTGTGGAGAAAGCTTTTCTCGGAGTGACAGACTAACTGCTCATCAGCAAATCCACACGGGGGCAGGATCGGAACGTTAAAAAAATTTCGTTCAAAAGGCATATTTTAAGGTACACCTTAGAATTCACTCATGGGAGAAACCATATAAATGCTAAGCCTTGTTTCACATCAAAGGATTCACACAACAGAGAAACCATATAGATCTTTCTAGTATTGGAAATATCTTCAGCTTCAAGCCCAACCTAACCGGGCATCATCATCTGGAGTTTTTGTGCTGTTATAAGTATTATAAAGCTCTTTGACCTGGAATTGGTTAAGGCATATTCAGTTCTCAGCTAAAATATTTGGAATTCAGTTTATTATAAAATGTGAGTTATTCGTCCTTACCCTATGAACATACCTTATGGAGGGGTTAATAGATTATGTTGTTTATGACTAATTTCTATGCCCCTTTTGCTCTGTTTGACATATCTAATGATAATTTGATGACTGAATGAGTAGTCGTGCGTCCTTCTGAAACAGTGGCTGTTACATGGGATGAACTAATGGCAAGAGTAATCGTCTTTTGCGTAAAATGGCATGCCAAATTTTATTTATAAGAAACATCATATCCCAGCTTCTCCCCCAGGATGGACTCAAAGCAGCTTGTGTTGTTCTCTGCTCCTCCATTTTATCTTAACAACAGTTATACTGAGAGGGAAGTTAGGCTGACAATGGGCAACTGGCCCAGGGTCATCCTGCAGATTCCGTTGGTAGAAGCAGCATTCGAACCTGGATCTCCTAGAGCCTAGTCAGACCCTCTGACCACTGCGCTACACTGGCTCTGTTACTTCAGAGAGTTTCTCAAATCTCCTCTGCTTTGTAGAGAAAGGGGTATCTTTCATCCTCCCTGAATGTGTTACCTTTGCAACTGATACCGTCTTACTAGTTTGCCGTTCTGACAGTTGCAACACACAAGCTCTAATAGGTCAGACATAAAACACAAAAGGGTTTTGGACTTTTTGTTTGTCTTGTTAAGCTATATTAGTAGTGACAAGGTCAAGCCTGAAGTGTTGTGGTGTTCAGTGTTTATACTTGTGTGTAGTGTAGTGGTTAAGTGTGCGGACTCTAATCTGGGAAAACTGGGTTTGATTCCCCACTCCTCCACTTGCAGCTGCTGGATGACCTTGGGCAAGCCATAGTTTTGACAAGAGCTGTCCTTGAAAGAGCAGTTCTTGAAAGAGCTCTCTCAGCCCCACCTACCTCACAGGGTGTCTGTTGTGGGGAGGGGAAGGGAAAGGAGTTTGTAAGCTGCTCTGAGACTCCAAGTGAAGGGCGGGATATAAATCCAATCTCTTCTCTTCTTCTTTATGTTGTGTGCTCAGTCATTATGTGTTTATAAGCATTGTTTTGATTACTATGCAATAACAATCACAAAAGTATAATTTGGTTCCAATTGCATGGGTGTCCAACTCATTTCTTATGAGGGCTGCCTACCATTTTTCTTCTCACATTGACACAAAGAGTACTCCATCTTTCTGTGTTATACCCTCTGAGGAGGCCAGTCACAGCTGCTGGCAAAATGTCAGGTCCTACAATGTCAAGACCATAGCCATACAGCCCGGAAAATCTACAACGACTAATAAATCAAACACTTTGGTGGGTAACCCTCTACATGTTGCTGTCCCGTGACATTTTCCCAACTGGACACAATCCAATCCAGTGGTGTTTTCTTTGGTACCTCAGTTCAAAAGCAAGAAATAGCAAGTAGATAAATAGGTACCACTTCGGTGGGAAGGTAACAGCGTTCCATGCGCCTTGGCGTTTAGCCACGCCGGCCACATGACCACGGAAATGTCTTCGGACAGTGCTGGCTCTTTGGCTTGGAAACGGAGATGAGCACCGCAACCCTAGAGTCAGATTCGACTGGCTTTTGGGCAAGGGAAACTTTTACCTTCCTATACATTTGCTAGCATTATTGCACATTTTGCAGACCTTGGCATCCCCCCAGGCAGAAAATTTACCGGGAAGCTTTACCCAAACTGCAACTTCACATCTGCACAGCTGTTCTGGCAGCACGGTCTCTCTAAAGAGAGACTGCCACTTGGATTCACCCAGCATGCCCGGGATCCCAGTTCTTTTATTGCTACTCACCCAGATCCTCCCATGGCCACAGGTCGACCTGCCTCTTGAATCTCGTCACTGGACTCCTGGGGGACGGATGTCTGCTGGTTCCGTGGATCCGCTGCTTTTACAGGCAAACAATGAAAGCCACAACAAGGTGACTGGCCTGCATGCCTCCTGGAATTGTCGGAAGCTGGCATGCAGTTCCTTCCATTAGCCAGCAGAGGTCACTGTCCCATCTGGGGTGCCATCTGATGCACTCAAACCAGTGCTTCCTTCTAGAGCTAAGCCAATTTGCTTCAGAAAGAATGGAGTCAAATCAGTGAGGAGATTTTTAAGTACTTTTTAAAAAATTATCTGGGCAAATAAGAGAACACAGCCAGCATTCAGACCATTCTCTGCCTCTCTTCCATAAGAACATAAGAGAAGCCAATGCTGGGTCAGGGCAATGCCCATCCAGTCCAACACTCTGTCACACAGCGGCCAAAAATACCAGGTGCCATCAGGAGGTCCAGCAGTGGGGCCAGGACACCAGAAGCCCTCCCACTGCTGCCCCCCCCCAGCACCAAGAATAGAGTGCATCCCCTTCCCCAGACTGAGAATTCCCATCTATACCTTGTAGCTAATAGCCACTTATGGACCTCTGCTCCATCTGTTTATCTAATTCTTCCGGAAGCAGAAGTTTTTATACAGAGCAAAGTTAAAGCATTGATTGGTTATTGTCGTTTTACAAGCAAAATATTAACTGGCTATCACAGCTTCCATGGTATACAGGACACAGTTACGTTACGTGATGATACCTGCCTTTTGGCAGAACACAATAGACAACGAACCTTTCAGGTCTCCCAGCTGGGGGTTATGAACCTAACCTCCATCTCATCCCTCCCTGCCGAAGCTATCCCAGTGTTGCTACATTAACAATAGACATGCAGTGCTCTCGCCTTGAAAGTGAAACCTCTTACATCTATGAGCTATGAGACCTAGCTAAGCAGAGGCCCCTTCAGAGGTTTATAAAATTATGGCCAATTTTGAATCTTTGTTCCTTATTTATTTATCTATCAGATTTATACCCCCCACCAGCCGAAGCCGGCTCAGGGCAGCTTACCTAAAAAAAAGGTAAGCAATTTAGTTAAGGGTTCCCTTGCTTGAAAGCCAGTCAAATCCGACTCTAGGGTTGCGGTGCTCAGCTCCATTTCAAAGCCAAAGAGCCAGCGCTGTCCGAAGACATTTCCGTGGTCATGTGGCCGGCATGACTAAACACCAAGGCGCACGGAACGCTGTTACCTTCCCACCGAAGTGGTACCTATTTATCTACTTGCAATTTCTTGCTTTCGAACTGCTAGGTTGGCAGGAGCTGGAACTAGAGACGGGAGCTCAATCTGTCATGCAGCACCCGGGTCTCGAACTGCTGAACTACTGACCTTCCACAGCCTGCAGTATCTTACCCACTTGAGCAATTTAAACAATCCTAAAACCATACCAAAAACAATCCAACATTATAAGGTGCTAAACATTAAATGTTACTGATAAATGAATATTATTAGACAATGGCGATTGGCCTTCAGTGATCTATCCTAGTGGTTGACCCATAGATCCAGTCAGGGCTTTTTTGGTAGAAAAAGCCCAGCAGGAACTCATTAGCATAATAGGCCACTCCCCTGACAGCACAGCTCCCTCTCAGGATTGGCTTCCCCAGGTGCCCCGCAGGCGCCCTGCAGCTTGTGAGGTGCCTAGAGAACCCGAGGGGGGAGAGGCTGTAGGCGTGGCCAACTCAGAAGCCAGCCCAAACTCCGTTCCTGTGCGTTCTTGCCCCAAAATAGCCCTGGATCCAATCCTTTATGTGGCTGGCACAGGTGATTTGGTGTAGTGGTTAAGTGCTCGAACTCTAATCTGGGAGAACCGGGTTTGATTCCCCACTCCTCCACTTGCACCTGCTGGTGTGACCTTGGGTCAGTCACAAGTTCTGTCAGAGGTGTTCTTGAAAAAGAGCAGTTTTTGTCAGAGCTCTCTCAGACCCACCTACCTCACAGGGTGTCTGTTGTGGGGAGGGGGAGGGAAAGGGAAAGGATCTTGGAAGCTGCTCTGAGACTTCGAGTGAAGGGTGGGGTATAAATCCGTCGTCGTCGTCGTCGTCGTCGTCGTCGTCGTCGTCTTCTTCTTCTTCTTCTTCTTCTTCTTCTTCTTCTTCTTCTTCTTCTTCTTTCTCGTGGCTCCAAGGGACAGGGTTCTCTGCCATTCCAGCTACTGGGGGCAGCTCCTTCCTTCTGGAAGATAATAAGAACATAAGAACATAAGAGAAGCCAATGTTGGATCAGGCCAATGGCCCATCCAGTCCAACACTCTGTCACACAGCGGCCAAAAATACCAGGTGCCATCAGGAGGTCCAGCAGTGGGGCCAGGACACTAGAAGCCCTCCCACTGCTACCCTCTGGATTTGGCATTCCACCCTTCCATTGGTGATCATCTCCAGGCTACTGCTAATCACCCTTCACTCTGCCACCACCCAAACTAAAACAGTGTATTCTGTTTATCTGTGGACTGGGGCACAGGAAGGGCCTCTTTGTATGTGAGAGGCCGGGTGCTCCCAGTTCCCACTCCCCTTTCTCTGCCTGCAGAAACAAGCGACCAGGTGCTCCAGGGAAGCACTTTGAACACAGTCCAAATTCCTAAAAGAGACAAGATCTTTATCGACCTCTACACAGCTTTGGAATCTTGAGCGCCAGCACCTAGAGAAAGAATATCGCAACCTAAATGCCTATAGCGGATGTAAGGAACTCAAGCAAAACACATGAGGGTAGTCTAGAGTTTCCAGTCATAAATTTTAACTTGACATCTGTGGTATGAGCCTCTTAGCCTGTGGACCTCTGCAGGAAGCCAGAGTGGTTTGCCAGCACACCCTTTGTTTTCCTAGCTGGGTGGGAGTCTCTTGCCCCATCCAAAGTTTGGGAAGGGAGGGGCTCGTGGTACCCTGGCAGCCATTTTCAGAGTCACGTTAGAGTGCACCTCTCACCAGTGTTCCCTCTAAGCCGAGATAGTGTGAGCCAGCTCACAGTTTTTTAGCCTCCGGCTCACCCATTTTGGTCTCCGCTCAGGAAGGAGGGCTCCAGAGCAAACTAACTGATGCAGTAGCCAAATCGCTCGCTCACAACTTTAATGCCAGTAGCTCACGAAGCAGAATTTTTGCACACCTGAACAACATACTCAAGATTGCAACAGCACAGACATTTTGATGCAATAATTCAGAGCAAGAGGTGTCCGTTATCAGATCCTGTTAAATAAACAAAATATTGCAAGAGTACTAATGTTCTAAGCAAAAATAAATCTTCGTGTCCTTTATACGGTTTATATCTCCGCTACCCAGCATTACATTTTATGGCACACACATGGCCCGGCCCAACAAGGTCTCATTTATGTCAGATGCAGCCCTCATAACAAATGAGTTCGACACCCCTGATCTATGCGCTTGTGCCCTGGCTGGATTTTTTATGCTGGATCTTAATAACTCCCCACAGCCAAATTTAATGCCAGTCGCTCACAAAGTAGAATTTTTGCTCACAGGACTCCATTGCTTAGAGGGAGCGTTGCCCTGCTCAGGTTAGCAAACACCGATCCATCTTCCAAGCGGGGCAAATGGTTCTCTTCCTCCCTGAAGGTAATCTTCGCTGTGTTGGCAACGTGGGCATTTCATTACTCTCTTTCCAAGGAAAGCCTGTCATTCTCAGAGTTTGCAGTGCCCTGGGTGGACTTCAAAGCAACTTCCATCACACTGTCCTCCCTGCAGGTAAAGGCACCTTGACTCAGTGGTAGGTAGATCACCTGCGCTGCACAGCATGACGGGGCCACCATGACTTCCAGATCACCCATGTTGCCAGTTCAGGCAATCCAACTGTGCTGCAGCTGCTGTACCCCAGTGGAGAACTCGACCATGTCCTCCTGGGTGTCAGGTTCAAAAGCAAGTAGATCCAAGCATTCTTAGGACTAAGAAAGGCTTTATTGGAATACAGTGCTAAAACCCACAGTGAAAGGGTTATTGTCAGGAATGGCGGGACAAGCTGCTCAAGCATGGTTATAGTGTGATGCAAACTTGCGACTAGCAAATGATCTGTAAGCGCGCGTGCGGGAAACTCCCGGCGGGAGAGTTGCTTAATGGGCAGGAGACGACTCCCTCCTCCCCTCGGCTTCACAGGACTGGAAAATTCTCATAGACTTAAGAATAGCCCAAAGCCTGCATTCAAGGCCACCGTGATAACACCGAGCGGCAGCAGAGAAGCTCCCACGTTACTGCTAGCATACCTACGCAAGCGCAGAAGCAGGGACAAGATAGGGAACACAGAACAATGGACACAGTGTGAAACATTAAAGAACCATTACTGACACCGGGTTGGGTTCAAAACACACCGAATGAAAGTGCTCACATCTGAAATACTGATGTAAAACACAGGCTTATACTTCAGAACCATGTCTGAAATGCATCGGACATTTGGAACAAAACGTATACACTCATACAAACAGAGGAGGGCTATTAACAATTTGTGAAGTAGTAATGCCAAACAACACAAAGACGCTTTCACCCACTGGCGGAAGACAACCACAGAGGACGTTAGATGAATCTCCCTGTGGAGGGAGTTCCGCCATTTTAGTGCCATGACCGAGAAGGCCCTTTTCTCGGGTTGCCACCCGTCTAGCCTCAGAGGGCGGAGGCACCCAAAGAAGGGCCTCTGAAGATGGCCAGGGAGGTCGGGTAGATTAATGTGCCTTGTTTTAGCACCTTGTTCACCTCCTTGGGGGATCCTCTTTGTGTGGAAAGGCAGCATTTAAATGTTTTAAATAAAATGAATAATTACGAGAGTCCTTAAGCTTCCCGAAGGTTTGCCTGCTACTATTTGCTTTTCACTTTTGTCAGAATGGGGCTGCAGTGGCTCAAGTGGTTAAGACGCTGAACTGCAGACCGGAAGGTTGGTAGTTCAGCAGTTGGAGACCCGAGTGCCACATGACAGAGTGAGCTCCTGTCTCCAGTCCCAGCTCCTGCCAACCTAGCAGTTCGAAAGCAAGAAATTGCAAGTAGATAAATAGGTACCACTTCGGTGGGAAGGTAACAGCATTCTGTGCGCCTCGGTGTCTAGTCACGCCAGCCACATGACTACGGAAATGTCTTCGGACAGCGCTGGATCTTCAGCTTGGAAACGGAGATGAGTATCGCATCCTTAGAGTCGGATTCGACTGGCTTTCGAGCAAGGGAAGCCTTTACCTTTACTGTCAGAACAACATGCCAAGACGAAATTGTGGGTAGGGAAGATCCATGTAGTCTGTTGCAGAAAGAGGGGCATGGGATGTACCAGTAAGCAGGCAGAAGTTCATTCCATGAGGCCAAAGGCCACAACAGTATAATAATAGCTGCCTGAGCAGTAATAAATATTACACGACGAGGTTAAAAACAATGTTAAAATTGTCAGGACCAGGACATAATGTAGAATACAGCATGTTGAACATCAGGGCAAAAGTTCTGCACGCATCTTCTTGGCAGCCAGTGCATACAGGGACATCTTCTAGGTGACATAATGATCATCATCAGATAAGAGGTAGATGATTTTGTCTGCCACTGAATGCAAGGCTAGCCTGGCTAAAATGGCTGCAAGGAACGTGGCCTTGGGAACCAAGTAAAGGTCACAAAACCGGACATAATGAGGGAGATCCTCCAGTTCCAGGACTCCTCAGATACATACCCTCTGAGCAATTGGCGTATGGTGGTAAGTGGTAACAATATATAAAGCGGCAAACAATGAGATGGTCACAGTCAGGAGAACTTACAATGTATGAGTCATACAACTGTGATAAAGAAGCATCCACAATTCTTTATCTCAAGTTTTTTATAAAATTGTACCAGTCAAAGCTCTGACTTCAGCCCTTCTGGGAGAACTTTTTTCTAGAATAAGACATGTTGCTTTTCAAGCCAGAAGAGTTAGAAAAATCATGAGGATGCAGCTTTTTGTTGCTTGAGGAACTCCATATTTCTCATTGACTGGCACAATTTTTGGTCAGAAGAAGACACATTGTTGAAACGGCAGCACCGATCCGGAGACCACCGTCCTGCCTTTTCGCTTCTGTTTCTATTGTATTATTTCTTGTAAAAATCACATTCAGAAATCAATGTTTTGTATAAAAAACTTGAGATAAATAATTGTGGATGCTTCTTTATCACAGTTGTATGACTCATACATTGCATGGTGGTAACAGCCAACTAACATGGCAGCTATCGTTTGAAATCTGAGGGCAGTAAAGGCAGGGCCGGCTCCAGGTGTCTGGGCGCCCTAGGCAGGACAGCCTGGGGCGCACCCCACTGGGGATGCCAACCTCCCAGTGGGGCCTGGAGACTGGGCGGCGGCGGCGGAGCGCTGGGTTTCCTGGAGGCTCCGCAGCTGCGGGGCCCCCAGGAAAGCCAGGAAGGGGGTGAAGGTCTAGCGGCAGCAGTGGGCACCCGGTTAGGGCAGTGGGGGGCGCTTTTTGGGGGGGAGTGGGGCGCCATTTGGCGCCCCTGAGGCTGGCGCGCCCTAGGCGAGTGCCTAGTTCACCCAATGGGCGATCCGGCCCTGAGTAAAGACTTCTCTAAGTTTGTGGAAGGTGACGCTGGACAAATAGGAAGCTCTGGCGTCATCCCGTTTGAGCAGGTTAAACCATGAGGGGGGGGGGGAATCTAGAACTGATCATAGTTCCCCTATCTAAGGCGGCATCTAGACTGAACATTGTTGGATTCCTCTGGACTTGGTACCACCAGGGAACCACGAGAAAAGTAGCAGAGCGCTCAAAGGCTTTGACGCAGCAAAGCTTGGGGCAAGGTAAAGCAACAGACTTACTAAGTTACACGGAGTCAGTAATCAGATCTAAAATGAATGGGTAACGTTTATTGATACATACTGGGGAGTGCAAATAAGAGATAGGTTACCTATTCTAGCTAACTAGATGGTGTTGGATGCTGGACTCACGTCCAGCCTCCATGGTGCAAGGTGAGAGCAATGTGCAGCTTCTTTTGTGTGCCTGTGAGAGAGAAGTGTGAGAGAATGGAGATAGAGGGAATTGCCCCTAAGAGTAGCATTCTCCTTCAAAGGAAAGGATCAGATAGAAGAAGAAGAGAAGAAGAAGAGATTGGATTTATACCCTGCCCTTCACTACCCTAAGGCGTCTCAGCAGGGCCGGCTCGCTCACTAGGTGAACTAGGCATTCGCCTAGAGCGTACCGGCCCTTAGGGGCACCAAAAGCCCCCCGTTCCCGCCAAAAGCCCCGCCAAACCCCTCTGCCCCTTCCCTGGCTTGCCGGCGTGCCCTGCAACTGCAAAGCATGCAGGCAAGCTGGTGCTCAGATGGAAGAGATGGGAATTTAAACCCCCACCTCTTCCCTGGCTTGCCAGCGCACCCTGCATCTGTGGGGCACCCGGCAAGCCGGCGCTCAGATGGAAGGGAAGGGGGTTTAAATCTCCTTCCCTTCCTTGGCCCTTGCCAAGGAAAGGGCGTGGGGGGGGAGGGCGCCAGAAGGTGTCCTTGCCTAGTGTGTAAAAACACCTGGGGCTGGCACTGCGTCTCAGAGCGGCTTACGAACTCCTTTCCCTTCCCTTCCCCACAACAGACACCCTGTGAGATAGGTGGGGCTGAGGGAACTTCTGACAGAAACTGCTCTTTTTCAAGAACAGCTGTGCCAGAGCTTGTGACTGATTCAAGGTCACATCAGCAGGTGCAAGTGGAGGAGTGGGGAATCAAACCCGGTTCTCCCAGATTAGAGTCTGTGCACTTAACCACTACACCAAACTGGCAGGAAGGAAAGGATGCTCTACGTCTCCTGACCTCTCTATCTGTCTAAACTCTTTGGTGCCATCTCTCAAGTCTGAGACAGGAGACAGTGCGAAGTCCTCCACTTCCAACAAATATCAGATCCCAAGTTTTGAACCCATCCAGAGGGAAGCCCTGGGAGTCGACAGGTATTGAGTAAGGACAGAAAAGCCTGTGACAGCTGGCAACCCAAGAGGTTTTATATTATCTCCAGGCTGGATATCTTATTGTCACCCTAACCCCAGATCTTGACCCCATACAAAAATTGGGTAGTGAGTTTACTCTGGAACAATGTCAAAGTGGGGTCTATCAAGAAGCCGCCTTTTGAAGGGTAGAGCTTAAGAATAACCCCCAGCTGATCTTACCACTGAGGACTTTGTTACTGGTCAGACGAGCCTTCCAGGAGTGGTTTTCACAAAATGTTACCCCAAGGTGCTTAAAACTGCAGCACTGCTCTATTGGGATGTTGTCTGTATACCAACGGAACTTACGGGGCTTCTTTCCAAAACCCCTCACCTTGGTCTCAGAGTTATTCATGCATAGAAACTCTTCTTTGCAGAAGTTGCTAAGCCTGTGCAGCATTCTTATTAAGCCAACTCGTGTGTGAGAGACAGTAGAACCATGTAGTCAGCATACAGAAGAATCGATACCTTCCGTTGTCCAAGTGAAGGTGGAATAAACTCTGGGCCTGTCAGTCTCACTACTATGTCATGGAGGAGGAGGAGGAGGAGAAGTTTTATACCTCACGCTTCACTACCCAAAGGAGTCTTGGAACAGCTTACAATCCTCTTCCCTTCCTCTCCGCACAACAGACACCCTGTGAGGCAGGTGGGGCTGAGAGAGCTCCAAGAGAACTGTGACTAACCCAAAGTCACCCAGCTGGCTGCATGTGGAAGAGTGGGGACTCAAACTCGGTTCTCCAGATTAGAGTCCACCGCTCTGAACCACTACACCAAACTGTTTTAGCAAGGGAGCTAGAACACATCCGTTTCACCCCTCTGAGGCTTGGGATCTCTTCAGTTAGTATTCCAGAGGTGCCCTGACTCTTATTTTAGCTGTTATATTGCTATGGCGTTCACATATCAAATAACAGTAACCATTTATCAACGTTTGTAATGGCCAGCTTCGACCAAAACTGGTCCCTATCCACTGAGTCAAAAGCAGCTTTTAGGTCCGCAAACTGATGTTTGGTAGAGCCCCTCATGCACTGGATCCTTATAGTATATGTCGCAGAAAGGGGAGCGTGGGAATGTCAAGGATGGAACATCCCCTTCTAGGGCCATAGATATGGCCAGGAACAGGGCTATTTTGGGGCAGGAACGCACAGGAATGGAGTTCCGGTTGGCTCCTGAGTTGGCCACGCCCAGCAGGAACTCATTAGCATAACAGGCCACACCCAACAGCAGAAACTCATTAAGATTGGCTACATGAGGGGTGTGTGGCCTAGCATGCAAAGGAGTTCCTGCTCCAAAAAAACCTCTGGGTTTTGACAACAAACAAGGTAAACAGAATAAGAAGCAAAAGGTGGGTGTGGCTGGATGACCACACTCCTGTTAACATGGGGGTGTGGCCTAATTTGCTAATGAGCTGTGCTGTCAGGGGTGTGGCCTAATATGCTAATGAGTTTCTGTTGTTGGGTGTGGTCTGTTATGTTAATGAGTTCCTGCTGGGCTTCTTCTACAAAAAAAGCCCTGGCCAGGAATATAGGCGAAGAGCTGCTGGCCTTGACTGTACAGATCTCGCCACCCAGGGAGTCTAGGCTTGGGAGAGGGGTAAGAAGCAAAGGAGTAATACGATAACATGGCCTCTTGTAGACTGGAAACAATGGATTTCGTTGAGGCCCAGGAGAGAAGGAGCATCTGAGAAGGGCAAGAATGTCCAAATCGTACAGAACTGACGCTACAGATTCAAAGATGAGGTGCGTTGGTTGAGGGCCAGCAGATAGTCATAGGTATGAGGAACCTTTAAGTACTATTTTTAGCCAGACTGGTAAGAAAGTAGCAAGAATGAAAAAAAAATCCCAGTTTTTATGTATTTCAAAAAGATACTCAAGTACAGATAACTTTGTATGGCATTTTTAAGCGACAAAATAATGAGTGAGCCTAGAATATGTATTCTTATCAAGTGGGACAGCTAGTTGTTGTTAGGCACCGATGTTAAAAAACTTGTAAATATGAGAAACTGAATTGATTGGGGACTTCTTAGAGAGGGCTACTGGCTTGTGACCTGCTTCTCTTTGCGTAAGAGGTTTTTATGGACTCCTGTAATTGCTGTCCTTTCACGATCTATGTAGCAGTCATGGACGGTGTAGTTTTCTTTTGAGTTGATCATTGTTAAAGATGTAACGAGGTATGCTGCGATAAGGAATAAAGTGGAAGCAAAGGTCCTCTAATAGTATCGCTTGTTTACTAGACCTGTGAACCAACCACAGATGATGTTGCAGTGTACCTCTTGCCCAGAATAAAATGATCTGATATAGGAAAGCTATTTAGATGCCTAGGATTCCTTAAGTGCCTGCCTATATCTGAATCGGGCCTGGCCAGAGTCATCCAGAACAGCCCTCCAGTCTCCACAGACTCCCTTCCTCCCCGCCCCGCTCCTAACCACCCCAAAGAAGTCAAGACCCTCCTTGGGGGCCACAGCTCTGTTCTAGGGCATGCAAATGGTGGCGGGCTTAGAGTACCCTCTTCTCCCCTTCCCAGACACTGGCCCTCTATTGGTGAGCATAGCCAGGCTTACAATTCAGCTGGAGGCATGAAGACCTGGTCAAAGCAAGAGGAAGAGGAGGAGGAAGAGGAGGAGATTGGATTTATACCCCGCCCTTCACTCAGAGTCTCAGAGCAGTTTACAAACTCCTTTCCCTTCCCCTCCCCACAACAGACACCCTGTCAGGTAGGCGGGGCTGAGAGAGCTCTTTCAAGAACAGCTCTGACAGAACTATGGCTTGCCCAAGGTCATCCAGTCGCTGCAAGTGGAGGCGTGGGGAATCAAGCCTGGTTCTCCCAGATTACGGTCCACGCACTCAACCACCACACCAAACCAGCTGTGTGTGTTATAACCAAACAACAACAACAGAATACTCCAAACTTGTAAACAGGGAAAAAGTTTTATGTTTCCAGTACCAGATCCATCTCTCCTGGAGTATTTGGCCTTTCCAGGGCTATGACACCCTCCTTGGGTGAGGGACGCCCTGCCTCCCTGTTCCTGGGAGGAGAACACCTCTCCCTGGGGCAGCTTTCTATGAGTTTTCCCAAGGCCCTCCCTCTTGAGAAGCCCTTTTCTCCAGGGGCCACTGCTCAGTGGTAGATCACCTGCTTTGCACAGGACACCAGGGCCCTCACTTCCAAATCAATCCCAGTAGACTCCCAGCTGATCCTGGAGGACGAAACAAAACATAACAAAAATAGTCCATAAAGATATATATGCAAAAGAGTTTACTATAATAATTTTGCATACATATATATCTTTATTGACTCTTTGTTATTTTTGTCACGGATGTTTCGTTTGGACTTCCATCTCCGCCCGTGATCTCTCACTTTTGGCATCGATCCTGGAGGACTGGCAGCCCTCCTAGAGAGAGAGAAGCCGCTGAACAAGCCTCATTTGACTGCTTCCATCCCCTGTCAGCTGAATACTTAATCTGCTGAGGTCTTTCGCATCACCTGTGTCAAAACGTGCCTAGAACTGGAGATGGTGGGGATCGAACCTGGGACCTTCCGGGTGGCCAAGCAGATGCTCTTCCACTGAGCTTAAGGACACAAGCCTGTGCAAGAGGGTGGAATGTGGTCCTGACATCCGGGTCCCTGAGGATGTGAATGTCTGAAATGCTGCCATACCTTGTGGGTCATGTACGAAAAATAAACTGACCAATGGGTTCTCCTTGTTTGCAGACAGTGAAATAAAGGATGGACAATGGAAACCCCCTCTTTTGCCTCCGGCAAACCAATGACTGCAGAGGGGCGGCTGTGTTGGTCTGTCTTTTACAAAATAAAGCAACAATTCAGTATTGAATAATAACGTTTATGGTGTTGGAGCTACCTAATTGTGGTCTGCCTTAGCCATGCAGGATGTCACCTTATAAACACCCCCCCACCACCACAGCCGATTTGAATCAACTGATTCCACTTCATATGTTACTACAGTTGGGGATTCTTCAGTCAAGGGCAGGGGCTGGAAACAAAGAGTTGGAAGGAATCCCAGAGGTCATCTAGGCGAGCCCGAGGTCAGTGAAGGAGGGGGCAGTTCCCAGAGGGTTCTCAGGAGGGCTGCCAGCCGGGCTCTGGCCAGACATGGATCTGTTTATCGCCCATGATTGCTACATCAGCCTTTGTGATGTACCTTTGGAACAACGTGGTAAGAAAACCAGGGATGAAGCGGATCCCAGACCTTGAAGCTCGACACCCTCCCATCCCATTCTTCCCCCCCACCCCGAATCAAGCCACACCCCCAGAACAAACTCTTCTCTTGAGAGCGAGCAGCACAGCCGATGCCTGGGAAATGCTCTGCGTCGCTCAGGCCAGTGAGCCCGGCCAGAAGACTGTCTGCATCCTCCACGAAATTCTTTAGGGAACAGAAGATGGTATTTTCCCAACATATCCATCCAGAGGGATGTCTTTGCCTCCAGTCTGGCGAAGAGAGCTGTGCTCCTCGAAAACTTATGCTACTATAAAGTTCGTTAGTCTTAAAGATGCTACTGGGCCGTTTACCATTTTGCCTCCAGTGACTCCATCCTTGCTGCCTTTCCCGCTCCCAGATCTGAACCTGAGATTCCCTCCCTAGAAAGTGAGAGACAAAAAGAAGGAGCTGAAGCTGGGACGGAAAAGCGGGGTCGAGCCGTGCCTTCTCCTTCGCCGCACTTTGCAGGAGGGGAATCGGAGGGTCTGGAGAGAGTCGGTCCAAGAGTTAAACGGACCGAGACTCCTTTCCTAGAGAGACATCGACGGAGAAGGGCCAGGTGACTTGTCGCCGTCACTTCCTGATCCATTGTCCCAAACGCGTGGTCATTTGCTGATGTCCTCGAGGGAAGGAGAGGCGGGGCGGCGCCGGCGGAGTTTATTGATAAAAACAGGTAAGCAATACAAGGATATTTCTTCTGCAGGAGATCTCCGTGGTTCAGACAGTGAAGCAGTGCAGAGGAAGGGCAGTTGTGTTTAGGAGGGATTCCGGCACCATTTGGCAGCCAGGCTCTGTAGCTTACCGCTACTTTCTTTAGCAGTATTGACCAACAGGGACTCCATTTTCCCAAGAGTTTTTCTACCTTGCCCCCTGAAAGTTCCCTCTTCTCTGGCAGCAGGGCCGAGTGCTTCCTGTAATGTGGTGTATGCGCATTCTGCTTTTTATTCTCTGCACCCTGCTGCTGTCTTCCAAACTCCCGCAACCTGGCCCATCTTTTGGCATTTTCTTGTAATTCTTGCTCCCCTCCTGCCATTGCTGTGGTGCAGGCGTGGTCTGGAAGAACCAGTTTGGATTTCTGGACAGTTCCCCCCTCTCCACTCTGCTATGGCTCCCTAAAGATGTAATTCTGTCATTTTTTTTACTCCTGCAGCAAATCTTCTTTTCTGGATGATTTCTGTGGCTTTGGCATACTTTGGTGTCCTGTCCTAAAGTACCGGCTTTTGTTGCTAATCTCATTTATATGCTGCATTTCTCCCCAGTGGAGCCCATGATAGTTCGCCACATTCTGTCTTTCTCTAAGTTATCCTCACAACAACCCTGCAGGGGTGGCCAAATTTGCTTAACGTGACAGCCACGTGGAATAAACATCAGATGTTTGAGAGTTGCAAGACATGAACAAATATTACACGTTTTTATTGAAAAATATGAAAAATTGCTTTTTATTAACAGTTTGCAGTTTGGCCACCCCGTCTGTTAGCCTGAGGATATGTGACTGCTCCAACTTTACCCAGCCAGCTTTTGTGGCAGAGAGGAGATTCGAACCCGTCTCCCACATCTATTCTCACATTCTAACCACTACACTGCTTGCTTCCTCCTGCTACTTATTCACTCATTTCAGTTGTTGTCTATTGTTGCAAAATAAAACAGAAGTCCAGAAGACTAACACCCTTGATTCTAGTATGAGCTTTCATGATTCAGAGCTCACATCTGCCGTTGCAGATGTCATATGTATGCATGTGTACACACGCACACACAAAATCTGAATCCAAAAATCAGTCTTGGTTTTGCAGGAGGTCACAGGTCACAGATCTGGCTCTTGCCTTTATAGAAGAATCTGGCCAAGGAGGAAGGCAATCCAGTGGTCCAAGTGAAGGCTGGACCTGGTGATCCTGGAGCAGTTCCTGGCCCTCCTGCCCCGGAGATGGAAAGCTGGGTGAGGGAATGTGGGCCGGAGACCAGTTCGCAGGCGGTGGCCCTGGCAGAAGGCTTCCTCCTCAGCCGGGCAGAGAGCGAGAATCAGGAACAGCAGGTGAGAGGGTTGTGTTTGGGGGCGGGGCACAGGATATGAATACCATCGAAATTCACATGGATTGCCCCAACTTTTTGAAACCCACTCTAGCCTATTTCCTGTTCTTTTTCTCATGAATCTCCCCTTTTGGGGGTCCCTACCTCTTTCAGGTGCAGGAGAGGATCACACAGGAGTATTACCATGGAGCAGCTTTTCCAGGTGAGATCGAAAGGGGTGTCGTTCCTCTGGATGGCCTTCTTGAGTGTAAGGGGGGCAGCTTTTATGCCTTCCGGGCCCTCTTGTGGGAAAGGTGCTCTGCTCTAGCTTCTCAGTTTAGAAATTCAACAGGGCAAAGAGTGTCCAGAGTTGACAAACCTCAAAGGGATGGTGATGGAAGGCAGCTGTTGGGTGCTTTTAAAATTGTGATTCGTCTGACTAGCTATTCAGTGCCAGAGTAGGAAAAAATTTGTCAGAAAATGGTCTTGGATTATCCCGTAAAGTCACATGTTTGGCAGTACAACATGCCTGGGACCGTCATCCTCTATTAATATGATATTCTGTGATTATTATTACCAGTGAAAGTGTTATATATTATTAATAATGTTAATAGTTTCATTTATACTTGCCTTATAAACTAGGACTCAAGGTAGAACATACAAGTGATTAAAAGATGATACGTTGTTGAAGGCTTTCACGGCCGGAGTTCATTAGTTGCTGTAGATTTTCCGGGTTGTGTGGCGTTGTAGGCCCTGATGTTTCGTCAGTAGCTGTGACTGGCATCCTCAGAGGTATAACACAGAAAGATGGAGTACTCTCTGTGTCAAGGTGAGCAGAAAAAATGGTAGGCAGGTAATTTATATCTACCCTGGAAGGTGGGGTAGGGCTGAGTCATTATCTTGTAGTAGTTCTCCAGGCTATGAACATGCTAATGGAGGAGCTTTCCTGAGGAGGTTGTTTTGTCTATGGATTGTTTCCTGAGGAGGTTCTTTTGTATGTGGAATGGCTATTGAAACTCTAATCTTATCTGTAGTGCTACTGTCAGATTAAAAGACGCTTCAATCAGTGAGCAGATTAGGACATAGGAAAACGTCAGGCAGTCAGCGCCTTACGAGATGGGGTATCTAAATTTAACAACAAAGATTCCTAGTAGGACAAAATCATGTATTTGGGCTAGGACTGTAGACCAAGGGGAGAATCCAGAAGAAGGCATGCAGCTATAATAGAGTTGATGTCTCAGTGGCATCTCTCACCATGTGATGTCAAGAGGGTACCTGTCGGTACTTCACCCATAGTAAGTGCCAGTGTGGGGGGTGGGGTGGCTGACACTTGCAGGGAATCAGGGAGCAGTGAATTTAGAGGGAAGTGGTTAGAAAATGCCTCTCAGATGGCTACTCTAGTCTCTTGACAGAGACCACCAAGAAGATCCAGGGTCACCACACAGAGGCAGGCAATGGCCGAGCACCTCACAATATCTCTTGCTTTGGAAACACCTGAGTGGGCTGTGACTTAACAGTGCTTTCCACCACCACCAATAGGGACCCTGATAAGGCTCTCCCAGTGGAGACTGTCAGTGGGGGAGTGGCGTGGGCGCACACGCAGGCCAGGGAAGGGGTTCTGCACAGTTACTCCTTCGTGTGTAAGCTAAAATATTGGTTTGTAAATGTAAAGAAACACAGGAGAGACAGAAGACCCGCCTCCTCCCTCCCCCATTAAGAAGAAGAAGAGGAGATTGGATTTATATCCCACCTTTCACTCGGAGTCTCAGAGCGGCTTACAAACTCCTTTCCCTTCCCCTCCCCACAACAGACACCCTGTGAGGTAGGTGGGGCTGAGAGAGCTCTGACAGAAACTGCTCTTTTTCAAGAACAGCTCTTATCAGAACTATGGCTTGCCCAAGGTCATCCAGCAGCTGCAAGTGGAGGAGTGGGGAATCAAACCCGATTCTCCCGGATTAGAGTCTGCACACTTAACCACTACAAGAGACTGGCTCACCAGGACTGAGCCAGCTCATTTTTTTTAGAGGGAACAAAATCTTGAGTGCAGGTGAAAAATCGGTTGGAAGCAGGGCAGGGGAGGAGGGGTTGGCCTCCATAACAGTTTCTGGGATATCAACAGGGCTTCCACTGGGACCTTTCAGAGCAGCCGTGGAAATGATCATTTTAAAGAATAACCATAAAAATAATGATAACAAAAATAATACCAAAAATAATATTTGTATAGGACCTTCAGCATGCATTTTCCAAAAGTTGAAGAGACATTTCCTTACCGGAAGACTTTACATCCTCCCATGATACCTGAGGAGAATAAGTGTGGGGCGGAGGGGGCAGAAGGGACGGATTGGGTCCTTCTGCTGCGTTCATTCTACTTACGCCAGTGTACGCTTAAGTATGGTTCAAAAATTCAGTACAACATGGTGCAGCCCTGAAGAATGTCAACAGGGCTTCCTCTGGGGCTTTTCAGAGCGGCAGTGGAAATGAGCGTTTTAAAGAACAACAATAAAAATACGAATAAGAAAATAATACAAAATACTAATATTTGTATAGGGCCCATAATGTGCATTTTCCAAAGTTTGGAAAGACATTTCCTTCCCCAAAGACTTTACATTCTCCTGTGATCTTTGGTAAGGACAAGTGTGAGGCAGAGAGGATAAATTGGGGCCTTCTGCAGTATTCATTCTACTTACACCAGTGTAGGCTTAGGAGTGCCCCAAAGATTCAGTAAAAGGCAGAGCAGCCCTGAAGGACAAACCAAGAAAAAGAGGAGCTGAGAGGGTGAAGTTTTGCTTTATGTCATGAAGAGCTTTGCCTGATGAATTTCTGCCTGCCATGCTGCTCTTGGAATCAGAGGGGCATTCAAGGCTGGAGAGAAAAAGAAGAGAATGTGTTCAGTTCTGATCTCTTTACAGGCTGAGTGGTATAAAAAATACCCTAAATACAGAAATCAGGTTTATAAGTGTTAAAAAGATATTTCATACTATTATTGTGAGTTTTTGGGATCCATCACCACCTTTTTCCTATCCTTGAAGAGTCTCTTCAAAGGTGGAGAAGCCCTTAGATAGTGGCCCTTTTTCAGAGTCACCCTAGATAGTGTCATGGTGGGATGTTGGATCCTGCTTGGCTTGGGAGGGGACAAAGATACGTATCCCAGTGGCTCCATATAGGCTATGGCTTCCTTTCCTTTTGCTGAACTTCCCTTTCCTTTATGTTGTTGAAGGCTTTCATGGTTGGAGTTCATTAGTTGTAGATTTTCTGGGCTATATGGCCGTGGTCTTGGCATTGTAGGACCTGACATTTCACCAGCAGCTCTGACTGGCATCCTCAGAGGTATAACACAGAAAGATGGAGTACTCTCTGTGTCAGGGTACGAAGAAAAATGGTAGGCAGGTAATTTATATCTACTCAGGAAGGTGGGGTAGGGCTGAGTCATTATCTTGTAGGAGTTCTCCAGGCTGTGACATGCTAATAGAGGTGTTTTCCTGAGGAGGTTCTTTTGCATATGGATTGGCTGTTGAAATTCTGATCTTATCTGTAGTGCTATTGTAAGATGTAGAGCATTTTGTGTTTTTCAGGACAGGAAACCATGCCTTATTTATTTTTAAACTCTCTTCTTTCCTGTTGAAATAGTGTTTATGTTTATGAATTTCAATGGCTTTCCTGTGTAATCTGACATGGTAATTAGATGTGTTGTCCAGCCTTTCAGTGTCTTGGAATAAGATACTGTGTCCTGTTTGAGTTAGGCTGTGTTCAGCCACTGCTGATTTTTCAGGTTGGCCAAGTCTGCAGGCTGTTACAACAACTAATTCCCTTTCCTTTCGTCTCCACTTTAGTCTACTAGCAGGATCAGTAGACGGTTCCTCCTGGTTCCCAGCAGTAGGACCCCCCATTGGTTGTATCTTTTAGGAGTTTTAAAAATATGATTTCTCCTTTCTGCCATTTTGGGTGGCTCGGGTTCAGATAGCTTAATTTAAAAATCTGAATATTTTTTAAAAGTTGGAATATCTAGAAGTCACCAGTTTGTTTCTTTCCTCCAAAGGAGGACTTCTGGTTCCCAAACCTGAATCCATATCCACAGTGGAAGAAGCAGGAGATCCACTTCTCCAGGACCCAGAAGAAAGAGAGAGATCAGGAGGTATCTGCTTACTTGTGTGGTGGCGCGTTTGGCTAGGACTCTGACTAACTTTAACCACCTGGAGAACGGGGGCATTTCTCAAGAGGCAACAGCCCCCAAATGGCGAGGAAACCTTTCTCACGTGTGAAAGAGGATAAAAGAGGGAACGAAATGTCGAGGGCTGAGCGGAAGTGGCAGGCACGAAGGGGGCCAGAAGAGAGTGCGAGTATCCAATAAATACTGGAGGCTTTAGCTATGTGCAAATTATATACATTTATTTACACACCACAGCCACCATCAAACAGAGTGTCAAAGTGCTCTGCTGCAATCATACAAAGGAGAAGAAAAAACTGTACATCACTCACTGTACATTTATACAAACACTAGCCTCAAAACCAGGAATTTGTGCCATGTAAACCTCCTCAGAAATGGGTGCATTCAGATATGCATTTGCAAAATCAAAATGATCCACTCTCATGTTGGTTTGCCCTGCTTTTATGAGAGCCAGTCTGAACGTGTCAGATCTTACAGTTGGGGCAAAGATCTGATCATAATCTCGACCTTTAATTTGAGCATAGCCCTGGGCAACTAATCTTGCCTTTCTCTTTACAGAGCCATCAGGTAAATGTTTAACCTTGTAGACCCATCTACATCCAATAGTAGTTTTGTCATTAGGCAAGGCAATTAACTCATACACTTCGTTTTCAACTAGTGAGTCTCAACACGAAATCCTGGCTTTTTTGTACCTGTGGAGGTAGTGGTGGGGAATATTTATACAGCGCTCAGCTTTAAGAAACATTGATTTATTTGTATGCTGCCTCTCAACAGGCTTTCTCAAGTTGGTTCAAAAATCAAAACAATCCCAGAAAATCATAAATACTCCCAAAATAATCAGCTTAATAAACCAGGGGCATAAGAAGAGTCCCCACTCCAGAAACAGTCCTCAGGTTAGAAGACCATGAAACAGCTAAAACAATAGCCCTCTAAGTTAAAGCCCAGGTGGAAAGAATCATTTTGGCCTAACTCTATAGGAAGATAAATCCCAGGTGAGGACCAAATGGAGGAGATTCCCCAGATGAGGGGTCACCACTGAAAACTCATAGTCTCTAGTGGCCACCGGCCTCACCTGTGCAGTCTGGGCCACAGAACAGAGGCCAAACTAACTGGGGGTTAAAAGTACAGTGAGCTTTATAAGTTTGGAGTCAGATTGGGTCTTTGTTGTTCGGGTGTAAAGCTCTGCTCCTAACTCACTGTCCAGTGAATGCTGTTCAGTTCTGTACTTGCATACAGGAAGCAATTCGGGAGAGACGTCGTAGTCCAGCTTCCCGTTTCCCACAGTTGGCCACCAGGAGTCCCTGGAAGGTTCACAAGAAGAGGATCATCTCCAAAGCATCCCTCTTCAGGAGGGTTACTGCCTCTAAACAAGGAGGTTCCATTGGTCCACCTTGTCTCTGATGGAGCTGCTGCGACTAATATAGGGCAGGATTTGTTTCCCTATCGAGTGATTTCTGTCCTGTCATTACCAAGAGCAGTTAATGGCCTTCGTGACTCTGCTTTTGCCTGAAGGTCTTAACATTCTTTTCTCTTTATCCTAGAGGGTGACGGTCCCCAGAAGAAGTCTAAGGGAGAACCACAAAACCACGTACTTGAGGAAAAACAGCAGAAAAGTCTCAGTGAAGGAAATTGGGGGAATGAATCCTCTCCTCAGGGTGCAGAATCCCAGATGTTTGATAGGCCCCACAGAATTAACGCAGGGGAGAAACCTCAAAAATGCTTGGAGTCAGTAAGGAGCTCCTCTCAGAATAGCATCCTTGGTGCTCAGCAACAACTCCACACAGAGGAGGAATCCTATGAATGCTTAGAGTGCGGAAAGGACTTTCTTCGGCGTAATTCCCTGTATGCTCATCGACGAATCCACACTGGGGAGAGACCATATAAGTGCTTGGAGTGTGGAAAGCGCTTTGTTCGGAGTTCAGACCTTACATGCCATCAACGTATCCACACAGGGGAGAAACCATATGAATGTTTGCAGTGTGGAAAGCGTTTTGGTCGGAGTATAGAGCTCACATCCCATCAACGTATCCACACAGGGGAGAAACCATATGAATGCTGGGAGTGTAGAAAGACTTTTGCTCACAGCACGCAGCTTATTAATCATCAGCGTATCCACACTGGGGAGAAACCATATAAATGCTTGGAGTGTGGAAAGAGCTTTGCTCAGCGTTCACAGCTTACATCCCATCAACGTATCCACACTGGGGAGAAACCTTATAAATGTTCGGAGTGTGGAAAAAGCTTTGCTTGGAGGGCACAGGTTAAAGCCCATCAAAGTACCCACACGGGGGAGAAACCATATGAATGTTTGGAATGTGGGAAATGCTTTATTTGGAGTTCAGACTTTACTAACCATCGACGAATCCACACTGGGGAGAAACCATATAAATGCTTGGTGTGTGGAAAGTGCTTCCCTGTGAGTGCAAGACTTAATATCCATCAACGTATCCACACTGGGGAGAAACCATTTAAATGTCTGGAGTGTGGAAAGAGCTATATTCGGAATGGCAACCTAACAGTTCATCAGCGAGTCCACATGGGGACAGGGGGGGTGTCCAAATAAACACTTAGAACGTTAAAAGCGCTTCACTCAAAAGGCATATCTTAAGGTACTCCAAACATGGGAGAAACCATATAAATGCTAAGCCGTGTTTCACATAAAAAAAAATTCACACAAGAATGAAACCATACAAATGTTTCCAGTATTGGTAGATCTTCAGCCTCAAGCCCATCCTTACCGGGCATCATCATCGGGGGGAGGTGGTGGTGCTAAATCAGGCTCGTATTATATAACTGTTAAACCGGTATTGGGTAAGGCGCATTCAATTCCATGCTAAAGTGTTTGGAATACAATGTATTATAAAATGTGAGTTATTTGTCCTGTCCCGTGAACACATATTAGGAAGGGAAGTCACAGACCTTTAGGGTTAATAGATGATGTTGTTTAGGACTCGGTTCTCTGACCGCCTTGCTCCATTCACCACGTTTAATGATAGTTTGACGATGGAATGAATAGTTCTGCCTCCTGCCGAAAGAGCGGCAGCTACACTGGATAAATTCATGGCAAGAATAATTATCCTTTGTATCAAACGGCGTCCCAAATTTTATAACAACAAACATCACATCCCCACCTTTCCCCCCAGCATGGACCCAAGTGCAGCTCATGTTGTTCCCTCCTCCATTTTATCCTAACAACCAGCATGTTGAGAGGTAGGTTACGCTGAGGTGGGCAACCGTGCCAGGGTCAGCCTGCAGATTTCATTGGCAGAGGTGGGATTCGACCCAGGATCTCCGAGAGCATAGTCAGACCCTCTGACCACTGTGCCACACTGGCTCAGCTACCTCAGTGAGGTTCTAGGAGCCAGTTTGGTGTAGTGGTTAAGTGTGTGGACTTTAATCTGGGAGAACCAGATTTGATTCCCCATTAAGACTGGAGAAGAGCGAGTGTTGTCCCGATCTTCAAGAAGGGAAAAAAGACGGACCCGGGAAATCACAGGCCTGTCAGTTTCACATCAATACCTGGGAAAATTCTAGTGCAGATTATTAAACGCTCTGTTTGTGAGCACCTTGAACGAAATAAGTTAATTGGTTATAGCCAGCATGGGTTTATCACAAGTCATGCCAGACCAACCTTATCTCCTTTTTTGACAAGAGCTGTCCTTGAAAGGGCAGTTCTTGAAAGAGTTCTCAGCCCCACCTACCTCACAAGGTGTCTGTTGTGGGGAGGGGAAGGGAAAGGAGTTTGTAAGCTGCTCTGAGACTCTGAGTGAAGGGTGGGGTATAAATCCAATCTCCTCCTCCTCCTCGCCCCACCTTGGGAACCCTTATTGAGTGGAAAGGTGGCATATAAATGTTTTAAATCAATGAATATGGGAGTAAGCAGTCCTTCAGCTGCATGAAGGCTGCAACAGTATTTGCTTTCCGGTTCTACTGTCAGAACAGCCTACCGAGAAAAAATTGTAGGTAGGGAAGAACTGACTCCATGTGGCATATGTTGGGAAAGGGGGGGCATGGGTTCTCATGGATGGAGCACCCCCTTCTTGTTGTTGTTCAGTTGCACAGTCTAGTCCGACTCTTCGTGACCCCATGGACCAGATCACGCCAGGCCCTCCTGTCTTCCGCCATCCTCTGGAGTTCGCTCAGTTTCATGTTTGTTGCCTTGATAACACTGTCTAACCATCTCATCCTTTGCCGTCCCCTTCTTCTTTAACCTTCTAGTGTCACAGATATGGCCAGTAATGTAAGGGGGAAATTGCTGGTCTTGATCAGAAAGATCCTGGAGGGCATTTCTGCTGGCCCAAGCTCGAATGGGATGCCAACAAGAGAGTGTAGACTCTAAACTGAGTTAGTGTGAGCAGTTTTTTAGCCTCTGGCTCGCCCATTTTTGCCTTAGCTCAGGAAGGATGGCTCCAGAGCGCACTAATTGATGCAGTAGTCGAATCGCTCACTCACAACTTTAGTGCCAGTAGCTCACAAAGCGGAATTTTTGCTCACAAGACTCCACAGCTTAGAGGGAGCTTTGGTCTAGAGACCCAGAATAGAACAGCCTTGAGGAGGAAGGCAGGAAGGAAGGAGTAACACAATCACATAGCCTCTTGAAAACTCAAAGATGGGGGGTGGGTATTGGTCAAGGGCCAAGAGATATTCAAAGATAGGAGAAGCTTGTAATAAACTGTTTTTAGATAGACTTGGTTATGGTAACGAGTAGCGGGAACCAGAAGAATAGGTTTTATGTATTGTATGAAGATACTCAGGTATAGATAACTTTGTATGGTGTTTGAAGTTTTAAGATGATGGAGTCAGCCAAGAATGTGCATCCTTATCAAGTGGGACAGCAAAAGAAAAGAAAGAAGTCTTTAGTCGCTGTAGATTTTCCAGGTTGTGTGGCTGTGGTATCCCGGAAAATCTACAGCAACTAATGAACTCTGGCCGTGAAAGCCTTCGACAACATAAAGAAGTCTTTGTTTAGGAGGAGATGTTAACAGTCTGCAAAGTGGGAGAAACTGAATTGATTGAAAACTTCTTAAGACAGGGCTCCTTGCATGTTACCAGCTTATCTTTGGGTAAGATGATTTTATGGACTCATGTAATTGTTCTCCTTTAATTACCAGTGTAGCAGTAATGGATGATATAGTTTTCTTTTGAGATGGTCATTGTTAAAGATAATGGTTATGGTTGCAATAAAAGATAAAATGAAAGCAAATATCCTCTAATGGTGTCATTTGCGAACTAGACGTGTAACAAAAAGAAAAGGGGAAAAAGGCCCGGGGGGAAACTTAACCCAAATGAATCAACTACCTGAAAGGTGAGTTACATACAAAATAAAGGTCCAATGGCCCAAAACTATACTTATAACTTAATTATTATCAAAAATACATGTATTTATTATCATCAGTTAGTTAAACTGAGAGCCAGTTTGGTGTAGTGGTTAAGTGCGCAGACTCTAATCTGGGAGAACCGGGTTTGATTCCCCACTCCTCCACTTGCACCTGGCTGGATGACCTTGGGCAAGTCCTAGTTCTGATAAGAGCTGTTCTTGAAAAAGACCAGTTTCTGTCAAGAGCTCTCTCAGCCCCACCTGCCTCACAGGGTGTCTGTTGTGGGGAGGGGAGGGGAAGGGAAAGGAGTTTGTAAGCCACTCTGAGACTCCTTCGGGTAGTGAAGGGCAGGGTATAAATCCAATCTCTTCTTCTCTTAAAAACAGTTATGAGCCCAATTGTAGCTTCAATACAGAATGAAAGTGGGACCTATTACAATCAGATGTGTTTCAGCCCAAGTGACCTTCCTCAGTGGTCAGGCAATATTTGTACAAAATGGCTCAATGGTATGATAATAAGACAATCAGATAATCAACATAAAACCAAGAAAGGAATTGAATAGTTAACAATCAATTGATGCAAGGCCTGGGTGACAGGCCTTAAAAACAAGTTCCTTAAAAACAATCATTCATTTACGTTGCAAGCTTTAACTGAAGTAAAGGTAAAGGTTCCCTTGCTCGAAAGCCAGTCAAATCCGACTCTAGGGTTGCGGTGCTCATCTCCGTTTCAAAGCCGAAGAGCCAGCGCTGTCCGAAGACGTTTCCGTGGTCATGTGGCCGGCATGACTAAACACCAAGGTGCACGGAACGCTGTTACCTTCCCACCGAAGTGGTACCTATTTATCTACTTGCAATCTCTTGCTTTCGAACTGCTAGGTTGGCAGGAGCTGGAACTAGAGACGGGAGCTCACTCTGTCTTGCAGCACCCGGGTCTTGAACTGAAGACAGCAGCCTTATTAATCTAATTCTAGTTCAAAAGTTCACATCACCTATATCAAGACAAGCTCAGAATTGGAGATGGTGGGGATTGAACCTGGGACCTTCTGGGTGCCAAGCAGATGCTCTGCCACTGCACTATGGACCATTGTCTGTGTAAGAGGGGGAATGTGGGCCTACCATCCAGCTCCCTGAGAATGTATGTGAAAGTCTGAAATGCTGGCATTCCTTGTGTGTCATATTTGAAAAATAAACTGACCAACAGGCTCTACTTGTTTACAGACAGGGAAATGATGGATAGACAATGGACTCCCTCTTTGCCGCTGGCAAACAGATGATGACTGCAAATGGGCAGCTGTGTTGGTCTGTCCTTTACAAAATAAAACAAAAATTCAACGTTGAATAATAAAGTCTGTGATGTTGGAGCTACCTGACTGTGGTCTGACTTAGCCCTGCATGATGTCACCTTATAAACATACTCCTCTCTCACACACATACCCCAAAAGCATTGTTTGCATTGCAGCAGATTTGAATCAACTGATTCCACTTCCTGACCAAGCTCCTAAGTGGTGAATTCTTCAGTCAACAGCAGGGATGGAAACAAGAGAGCTGGAAGGAACAGCAGAGATCATCTAGTCGAGCCCGAGATCCATGAAGGAGAGAGCCGCTCACAGAGGATTCTCAGGGGGGCTGCCGGCCAAGCTCTGACCAGACATAGATGTACTTATATTCCCCACGATTGCTGCACCAGCTTTTCAGATGTGCCCTTGGATCAACATGGCAAGAAAAAGTTGCGGGCAGGGAAGAAGTGGATTACAGATCTTGAAGATTATAGACCTCAAAAACAACAAAAAAGGGTTCTTTTTCTTATTTTCAAAGTAAGAAAAAGAGGAAGGACATGGTAGGCCCACTGAGGGGACAGGAAAGTAAAATTATAACAGTTGATGAAGAGACAGCAGAACTGCTCAGTTCCCACTTTTCCTCAGTCTTCTCTTGCAAGGGAAAGGGGGTGCTCAACATGGCAAAAACAGAACACATGATATGGGAAGGGAGTTACAGCCTAGGATCGGCATAGGGGTAGTACACAAAGCCCTAGTTTCTTTAAGTGAATCTAAGTTCTTGGGGCCAGATGAACTGCATCCAAGGGTACTAAAAGAATTTGTGTGTGTGATTTCTGATCCTCTGTCCATTATTTTTGATAATTCTTTGAGAACAGGTGAGGTGCCAGAAGATTGGAGGCGGGCAAATGTTGTCCCCATCTTCAAGAAGGGGAAAAAGAAGGATCCGGGTAACTACTGATGTCTTGACGTTTATACTAGGGAAAGTTTTAGAACAAATAATCAAACAGTCCTTGAAAGGACAGTTGTGATTACTAAGACCCAGCATGGGTTTCTCAAGAACAAGTCATGTCAGACTAACCTTATCTCTCTCTCTCTTTTTTTTAGAAAGTTATTACCTTGCTGGATCAGGGGAATGCTGCAGACATAGTTTATCTTGATTTCTGTAAGGCTCTTGATAAGGTTCCACATAATATTCTTGTTGACAAGTTGGTAAAATATGGTTTGGATCCTATTACTGTTAGGTGGATCTGTAACTGGTTGACAGATCACACCCAAAGAGTGCTTATAAATGATTCCTCATCCTCTTGGAGAGGACTGACAAGTGGAGTGCCTCAAGGATCTGCCTTGGACCTGTTTTGTTTAATATCTTTATCAAGAAGAAGAAGAGAAGAGATTGGATTTATACCCTGCCCTTCACTCAGAGTCTCAGAGCGGCTTACAAACTCCTTTCCCTTCCCCTCCCCACAACACACATCCTGTGAGGTAGGTGGGGCTGAGAGAGCTTTTTCCAGAGCTGTCCTTGAGAGAACAGCTCTGACCAGAACTATGGCTTGCCCAAGGTCATCCAGCAGTTGCAAGTGGATGAAGGAACAGAGGGAATGCTTATTAAATTTGCAGATTATACTAAATTGGGAGGGGTAACAAAATATGGTTGAAGACAGAGTCAGGCTACAGGATGATCTTGACAGGCTGGACAACTGGGCTAAAACAAATAAAATGAATTTCAATGGGGATAAATGTAAAATTCTGCATTTAAGTAGGAAAAATCAAATGCATAATTATAGGATTGATGGAGACTTGTCTTCACAATGGTATGTGCGAAAAGGATCTAGGGGTCTTAGTAGACCATACACTGAAGAAGAGTCAGCAGTCTGACACAGTAGCTAAAAAGGCAAATGTGATTTTGGGCTATATCAACAGAAGTACAGTGGCCAGATCATGCAAAGTGATGGTACTGCTTTACTCTGCTCTGGTTAGACCTCACCTAGAGTATTGTGTTCAGCTTTGGGCACCACAGTGTAAGAAGGATATAGACAAGCTGGAATGTGTCCAGAGGAGGGCAATGAAAATGTTGAGGGGTCTGGAGACTTAAGTGCTATAAGAAAAGGTTGAATGAGCTGGGTATGTCTAGCCTGGAGAAGAGACGACCGAGAGGTGATATGATCACCATCTTCAAGTACTTGAAGGGCTGTTATCTAGAGGATGGTACAGAGTTGTTTTCTGTTGCCCCAGAAGGTTGGACTAGAACCAATGAATTGAAATTAAATCAGAAGAGTTTTCGGCTAAACACTAGGAAGAACTTCCTGACAGAGCGGTTCCTCAGTGGAACAGGCTTCCTCAGGAGGTGGTGGGCTCTCCTTCTTTGGAGCTTTTCAAACAGAGGCTAGATGGCCATCTGACAGCAATGCTGATTCTGTGAATTTAGGCAGATCATGAGAGGGAGGACAGGAAGGGTTGCATCAATGCTCAGGTCTGGCGGCTCTTTCTTACATGCCCAGGGAATTGCTGATCCCCACTTTGGGGTCAGGACGCCATTTTTCTGGCTGGAGATCCTGGAGGTTTTTTGTCATCTGCTGGGCCTGGAACAGCAGTCATGCGGGTGAGGGCCTGCTGGGGGGTGGTATTTGTGAATTTCCTGCATTGTGCTTGGGGTTGAACTAGATGACCATGGACTTCCCTTCCAGCTCTATCCTATCTTTCTATGATTTCCCCAACATATACAGAGGGATCACTTTACAACCAGTGACTCCATCCTAGCTGCCTTCCCCCTTCCATTCTGAACCTCAGCATCCCGCAGACTCTTAGAGACAAGAATGAGCTGAAAAGGGGATTGGAATCCTGTCTTCTCCCTCCCCGCACTTTGCAGGGAAACCGGAGGAAGGCTTGAAGGGTAAACAGGGGTAGCCTCTGGAAGGGCGAATCCGGGAAGAGGTCCGTTTTGCCTTCTGTAGAGAGTCAGTGTAAGGGTTAAAAGGACAGAGTCTCCAAGCCTAGAGAGTCATGGACCGAGAAGGGCCAGGTGACTTGCCGCTCACTTTTTGAGCCATTGTCCCAAGTAGTGCGTGGTGATTTGCTGATGTCCTCGGGGGAAGGAGAGACGGGGCAGCCCCGGCGGAGTTGGTTCCACCCCACCATCAAATAGGTAAGTGATAAAATAATATTTCCTTTGCAAAATATCTCTGTGGTTTTGATGTTGGAATAGCGCAGAGGGGTTGCAGTTATGTTTAGGAGATTCCAGCACCATTAACCAAGCAGACTCTATAGTTTAGCAACACTTTTGTTGTAGGCACAGTTTATGAAACACTTTGTGCTCTGCCACTGACTAACAGGTTTAACTTAGTAGGTGCACTTAGCATTTCCATAGTACATATGTTAGGTGCCATTTATCATTCTAACATCATGAATGTATTCAGATGTTCACTTTGGTTCATTTATGACTATTGTTTAAATGCATGCTGGGAGAATTAAATAGAATGCTACCTTGCTATTCCGCGAAGGCTGGCCAGCTGCAGCTGCGCATGTGTCGGTTAGCCTGGCTAAATGGGGAACAAGAAGCACTCTGTAACTATATCAGCTAATGTGGATACCTTTGAAGCTTCACAGCCTAAGTTGAAGAAGAGTTTATTGTTTAGTTAGAGAGAAAAAACTTTGCCTGGGAAGACCCGACCCACAATTAGAAATACGTGAGGAAGTTTGATGGGAATCAGTAGTTATGCTTTGTTTGTCTGATGTCATATGAAATATAAAATGCTATGTCACCCGTTGTAACACGCAAAGAGTCTGTTGGGTTATTGAGGGGTTCCAAACCTTGATATCTGTACTGTTCCTTTATTAATTAATATATTTTTTTAGTGTTCCTTCTCTACAGGATTGTGTCATGCGTTTTCTCAAGCTGGGTTGTTCCACAAACCCTTAACGTTATTGACCAACCGACTCCATTCTCCCCCTTGTTCCCTGGAAGTCCCTCTTTATTAGAAGCAGAGCAGAGTTCTTCTTCCTGTAATAGGGTATGTGCCCATTCTGCTCCCCCACCCCCTGGGTCCTGCTGCTGTCTCCAAACCCTCACAACATGGCCCACATCTTGGCGTTTTTGTTGTAATCCTTGCCCTCAGCCTGGCATCACTGTGGTGCAGGCGTGGCCTGGAAGAGCCAACTTGGATTTCTGGAGACTTCTGCTCTCCACTCTGCTGTGTTTCACTGAAAACACAATTCTGTCTTTTTTTTTACTCCTGCAGCAGATCTTCTTTTCTGGATGATTTCTGTGGCTGGCATACTTTGGTGTCCTTTCCTAAAGTACCTACTTTTGTCACTAATATCATGTATACCCCCCCTTTCTCTCCAGGAGGGACCCTTGGGGGTTTGCCACATTCTGCCCTTCTCCAATTTATCCTCACAACCAATCCTCTAGGAATGGAGACTGTCCTTTTAACACTTACACTGACCCTCTACAGAAAGCAAAAAGTTGGGGGTGGGGGTGACTGGCCCAAGTTCACCCAGCCAACTTGGCAGAGGTGTGATTCAAACCTGCATCTCCCAGATCTAATTGGACATTCTAACCACTACACTATTTGCTTCCAGGTTGGTGTAGTGGTTAGGAGCGCGGACTCTAATCCGGGAGAACCAGGTTTGATTCCCGACTCCGCCACGTGCAGCTGCTGGTGTGACCTTGGGTATAAATCTAATCTCTTTTCTTCCTCTTGCTCAGGGCTATTTTTGGGCAGGAACGCACAGGAACGGAGTTCTGGCTGGCTCCCAAGTTGGCCACGCCCAGCAGGAACATTAGAATAATAGGCCACACCCAACAGCAGAAACTCAGTAGGACTGGCTACATGAGGGGTGTGTGGCCTAACATGCAAAGGAGTTCCTGCTACAAAAAAGCCCTGGGTTTTGACAACAAACAAGGTAAACAGAATAAGAAGCAAAAGGTGGGTGTGGCTGGATGACCACAGGTCTGGTAACATGGGGGTGTGGTCTAATATGCTAATGGTACGTACTGTCAGGGTGTGGCCTAATATGCTAATGAGTTTCTGCTGTTGGGTGTAGCCTATTATGCTAATGAGTTCCTGCTGGGCTTTTTCTACAAAAAAAGCCCTGCTCTTGCTGCTTATTCACTCATTTCATTTGTTGTCTACATAACAAAATAAAACAGAAGTCCAGAAGACTAAAACCCTCAATTCTAGTATGAGCTTTCATGAGTCAGAGCTCACTTCTTCCGTTGCAGGTGTCATTTATATGCAAATGTGAATACACACATATAGAAGACAGAAGAAGAGACTGGATTTATACCCTGCCCTTCACTACCCAAAGGAGTCTCTAACTGAAGCAATAGCTTGTAGATCCATCGTAACAGGTGATCTTTTCGTTTTGTAATCAGCTTTTCGAACTCAACCATCTCTCTTATAGCTCCCCCTTCCGTGTTAAGGATCTTCTTCTTTAATCTTGAAACTAATTGGTGATATAATAGCCATTGAATATTGATTCTTTCATATCTTGCCAGGACTTGGGTTTCATCTGAGCATAAACCACTTGTTTCTTGTATTTTTAGCATAATCAGCTACTATGGGTGACACGAGCAGGGAATTTGGAAGGCTCAATAAGTTCCGATGTTTAAACCATATTCTCAAGAGACCATCTCTGGTTCTATGACTCCTTTCTTGTATTGTAATCGTTTTGGTTGACTTCTTTATCCATAAGTAATTATGGAAACCTCCAGCTAAGTCTGGCTGATTCAAATGTTACTATTCTTTGACTGGGTTTTTTAAGCCAATCTGTAATCCATACCAGACCTGCCGCTTGATAATATAATTTTGTATTTGGGACTGCTAATCCTCCTCTCTTTTTCTCATCTTGAAGTATTTTAAAACTTATTCTTGGTTTCTTGCCGTGCCAAATAAATTTGTTTATCTGTCAGGCAGGGGGTTGGACTAGATGGTGTGTATGGCCTCTTCCAACTCCATGATTCTATGATTCTTTGCCACGCTGTCAATATTCTTTCTTCTATGTGTTTAGGTAGCATTTGAAAGAAAATGTTTAATTTTGGCAGTGCATTCATTTTGCTTGCTGAAATTTTACCCAGCCATGAGATTTTTAATTTTTTCCATCTGAATAAATCTTCTTGCATTGATTTCCAGATCTTCTGATAATTTTTTTTTTAAGATTACAGTTTTGTCCTGTCATGTTTATCCCCAGTTATCTGATAGAATCGGTGGCTATCGTACAGTCTACCCCTCTCTATAATACCTCCTTCTTGCTGCATCAAAAATTTTATCATTTTTTTGTCTTCTTCCTGTTGATTTTATATCCTGAAAAAGGATCCAAATTCGTCAATATGTTCCATTACATACTTTAACAATTTTTGTGGATCCAAAACTGTTAAGACCACGTCGTCTGCATCACTTATCCTTCTAAATTCTGCATCCTCCACTTTTATTCCTTTGATCCTTAAGTCTTGTCTGATCTTTATAGCTAAAACCTCCATCACTACGATAAATAATAAAGGTGACAGAGGACAACCCTGGTGTGTTACTTTTTCAGAGATGGAGAGCTGGATGAGAAAATGCGGGCCGGAGACCAGTTCCCAGGCGGTGGTCCTGGCAGAAGGCTTCCTCCTCGGCCAGGCGGAGGACAGGACTCAGGACCAGCAGGTGAGAGAGATTCATCTTGGTAATGGGGAGGTGGGCACAGGATATGATGAAGGATGAAATTCACATGGATTCCCCCAGCTTTTTTGAAACACACCCTAGCCTGTTTCCTGTTCTTTTTCTCATCAGTCTTCCCTTTTTGAGATCCCCACTCTGTTTCAGACGCAGGAGAAGATCGTGCAGGAGCATGACCACAGAGCAGCTTTTCCAGGTAAGATCGAAAAGAGTATCATTCCTACTGGATGGCCTCCTTGAGTGTAAGGGGGCTGCTTTTAGCTCTCTGTAGGAAAGATGCTCCACTCCAGCTTCTCTGTTTAGGAATTCAACAGGGCAAGGAGTATCCAGAGTTGACAAACCTTGAAAGGATGGTGATGGAAGGTGGCAGTCGGGTGCTTTCAAAATTATGATTTATCTGAATAGGTATTAAGTGCCAGGGTGGTGGTGGGGGAAACTGTCAAAAAATGGTCTTGCATCATTCCTTAAAGTCCCATTTTTGGCAGTACGACATGACTGGGATCATCCTTCTCTATGAATATGATATTCTGTGATTGTTATTATTCTATATTATCAGTAATTCTAATAATAGTTTCATGTATGCTTTCCTGAGAATCTGGGACTCAGGTCAGAATATACAAATGGTTAAGAGACACTTCAGTCAATCAGTAGAAAGACAGGACAGGATAACATCAGGCAGCGCCTTACAAGATAGGACATCTAAATTTAACAACAAAGATTCCTAGTAAGACAAAATTGTGTATTTGGGAAAGTTTGAAAAGACATTTCCTTCCCCAAAGATTTTACATTCTCCTGTGATATTTGATAAGGATACGGGTGGGGCAGAGAGGGCAGAAAGGATAAATTGGGGCCTTCTGCTGTGTTCATTCTACTTACAACAGTGTAGACTTAAGGAGTAGCCCAAAGATTCAATAAAAGGCAATGCAGCCCTGAAAGACAAACCAAGAAAAACAGTAGCTAAGTGGGTGAAGTTTTGCTGAATGTCATGAAGAGCTTTGCCTGATGAATTTCTGCCTGCTATGTTGCTCTTGCTCGGCCTTCTGTGAATCAAAAGATATTATTCAGTAAAGAAAATAACTGATTTTACTAAAGAAACCTTGTCACGTGGTCTCCTTTGGGAACGGATTCTCTGGACGAAACTGCTTTCTCTGTATACACAGACCAGAACTCTAAATAAGTTTAGCCCGATTAATGCGTAGATAAGGATTTCGGCTAACACTATGTTGCTCTTGCTCGGCCTTCCACTTCCGGGCTAGAGGGGAATGGAAGACAAGGCTTGCAGTTCTGATCTCTTTACAGGTTGAGTGGTATAAAAATATCCTAAATACAGAAATCAGATTTGAAGTTGTTAAAAATAAATTTCACACTTTTATTATGAGTCTTTGGGACCCTTCGCCACCTTTTCCCATCCTGGAAGGGGGCTCTTCAAAGGTAGTGTAGCCAGGGCCATTTTGGGGCAGGAATGCACAGGAAGGGAGTTCCGGCTGGCTCCTGAGTTGGCCACGCCCAGCAGGAACTCATTAGAATAATAGGCCACACCCAACAGCAGAAACTCATTAGGATTGGCTACATTAGGGGTGTGTGGCCTAACATGCAAAGGAGTTCCTGCTCCAAAAAAAGTCCTGGGTTTTGACAACAAACAAGTTAAACAGAATAAGAAGCAAAAGGTGGGTGTGGCTGGATGACCACACTTCTGGGAACATGGGGTGTGTGTCCTAATATGCTAATGATCTGTGATGTCAGAGGTGTGGCCTAATATGCTAATGAGTTCCTGCTGTTGGGTGTGGCCTATTATGCTACCAAAAAAGCCCTGAGTGTAGCCCTTAGACAGTGAGCTTTTGTCAGAGCCACCCTAGGTGGGGATCATACTGGAATGTCAGATCCCGCTTGCCTTGGGAGGGGGGGTGAAGATACAGTATCCTGGTGGCTACATATCAGCTAGAGCTTTCCTTCTCCGTGCTGAACGTCCCTGCTGAACTTTAGGCTATCAGATGGGGGATCCTTCTGGATCTCAGCAGTAGGCCTCTCCCTTCCCACTGGACGCATCTTTCAGGAGTTTAAAAACTTCAATTTCTCCTTTTTGCTCTTATGAATGGCTGGGGCTCAGGTAGCTTGGTTAAAAAACCTGAATATTTCTTAGAGCTGGAACATCTAGAAATCACTGGTCTCTTTCTTTGCCCCAAAGGAGGACTTCTGGTTCCCAGACCTGATTCCGTATCCACAGTGGAAGAAGCAGGAGATCCATTTCTCCAGGACCCAGAAGGAAGAGAGAGAGCAGCAGGTATCTGCTTACCTCTGTGGTGGGACCCTTTCTCTGGTGCACGCGGGTAGGACTCCTCTTGGGCTAAATTTCACCAGCTCGGGAACAGGGGGGGACTTTCTCAAAAGCCTGAGAATGGCTAGGAAATCTTTCTGAAGTGGGAAAGAGAAGTTAAAATGGGGAGCAAAACACTGTATTGTTTGTACTTACGGTGGTGGTAGTGCTGGGGAATGTTTATACAGTACTCGGCTTTAATAAACGTCGATTTATTTATAGTCTGCCTCTCCACACAGACCTTGCTCAAGTTGGTTCAAAAACCAAAACAAAAGCAGAAAATCCTAAATACTGCCAAAATAATCAATTTAAAAAGCCAGGGGCATAAGAAGAACACCCACTGAGTTGCCCAAGAAATTTCCTGAAAGAGTCCTCGAGTTAGAAGAACATAAAACAGTTAAAATTATAGGCTTCTAAGTTAAAACCCAGTTGAAAAGAAATGTTTTGGCCTGGCTCTAAAACTATCAGAAGGTGAACTCCTAGAGAGCTTCAGATAGGGGACAATACTGCCTCTGAACAAGGAGGTTCCATTAGGTCCATCTTGTCTCCACCCTCCAAGGAAGAATCAAGCTGATTAACAGAGGGCAGGATTTGTTTCCCCGTCATGTGATTTCTGTCCTGTCATCATGACCTTCTTTACTTGGTTCCGCTCTTGCCTGAAGGGCTTACCTGTCTTTTCTCTTTATTCTAGAGGGTGATGGATTCCAGAACAAGTCCAAAGGAGAAACACAACACCACCTACTTGAGGAAAAACAGCAGAAAAGAATCAGTGGAACAAAATGGAAGATGGGGAATGAATTCCAGATGTTCGACAGACATCAAAGAATTAACACAGGGGAGAAACCTCATAAATGGTTGGAGTGTGAAAGGAGCTCTCCTCAGAATTGCATCCTTGCCATTCATCAACAAATCGACACAGAGGAGAAATCATATAAATGCTTAGAATGTGACATCCTATCTGCTCATCAACAAAATGATGCTGGGAAGAAACCATATGAATGCTTGAAATGCAGAAAGGGCTTTGGTCTGAGTACACACCTTAAATCCCATCAACATAACTACAATGGGGATAAGCCTTATAAATGCTTGGATTGTGGAAAGAGCTTTGCTTGGAGTTCACACCTTACTATACATCGACGAATCCACACAGGGGAGAAACCATATAAATGCTTGGAGTGTGGAAAGAGCTTTTCTCAGAGTAGCAGCCTAACAGCTCATCAACAAATCCACACAGGGGAGAAACCATATAAATGCTTGGAGTGTGGAGACATCTTTGCTGTGAGTTCACAGCTTACTGCTCATCAACTAATCCACACAGGGGAGAAACCATATAAATGCTTGGTGTGTGGAAAAAGCTTTGCTCGGAATGGAACTCTTACTATCCATCGACGAATGCACACTGGGGAGAAACCATATAAATGCTTGCATTGTGGAAAGAGCTTTGCTCAGAGTGCATTGCTTACTAACCATCGACGAATGCACACAGGGGAGAAACCATATAAATGCTTGGAGTGTGGAAAGAGCTTTGCTCGTAGTGAAAATCTTACTATCCATCAACGTATCCACACAGGGGAGAAACCATATAAATGTTTGGATTGTGGAAAGAGCTTTGCTCAGAGTGTATTGCTTACTAACCATCGACGAATGCACTCTGGGGAGAAACCATATAAATGCTTGGTGTGTGGAAAGAGCTTTGCTCGGAGCGGAAAGCTTACTAACCATAAACGAATCCACACAGGGGAGAAACCATATAAATGCTTGAAGTGTGGAAAGAGCTTTGCTCAGAGTGACCGCCTAACTGCTCATCAACGAATCCACACGAGGTGGGAGATCAAATAAACACTTGGAATGTTGAAAGAGCTTCCCTCAAAAGGCATATCTTAAGGTACACCTAAAAATTCACCCAGGTGAAAAACCATATGAATGCGAAGCCATGTTTCAAATGAAACAATTCACTCAGGAGAGAGACCATACAAGTGTTTCCAGTACTGGTAGATCTTTAGCCTCAAGCCCAATCTAACTGGCATCATCATCTGGAGTTTTTGTGCTACTTGAGGCCTGTATTATACAGGCGTTGAACTGGTATTGGTTAAGGCATATTGAATTCTGTGCTAAAATATTTGGAATACAGCTTATTATAAAATGTGAAATAAAGTTTGAGTCCAGTGGCACCTGTGAGACCAACGAAGTTTTATTCAAGGTATAAGCTTTTGTGTGCATGCACGTTTCTTCAGATACAATGAAATGAGGACCTCAAGCATTACATATGGGGGGGGTAGTTGCCAGGAAGGGCTGGTTAGAGTCAAGACACATAAACAACTAGGTAATTACAGCTGAGACTGAATTAAAGTGGTTGGTAGGATCTGTAAATAGCAGTAGATTAGTTTAGGGGGATTTTAGAGCTCCAGGCCTCTGCCAGGGATCCCCAACCCCATAAAAAAGCCAGCTCGGTGTAGTGGTTAAGTGTGCGGGCTCTAATCTGGGAGAACCGGATTTGATTCCCCACTCCTCCACTTGCAGCTGCTGGATGACCTTGGGCAAGCCATAGTTCAGACAAGAGCTGTCCTTGAAAGGGCAGTTCTGGAAAGGGCTCTCACAGCCCCACCTACCTCACAGGTTGTCTGTTGTGGGGAGAGGAAAGGAAAGAAGTTTGTAAACTGCTCTGAGATTCTGAGTGAAGGGCAGGATATAAATCCAATCTCTTCTTCTTCTTCTTCTGGTTGTTTTCTATGGAGGGATGGAGACTGGTTAGGGAACTCAGGCCTCCAGAGGGAGAGAAACACAGAGAGACCAGTTGCTTTGAACAAAATGTATTTATTAATCCTTAAAACCATACACAAGTAATACTCAATAGCATTAAAAAAAGGTCCCATAGCTTACAGAAATTCCCAGTACCTAGTATAGTGTACAGTTCAGGGAAAACGAGGAATATTCCTGGACTGTAGACCAAAACCTCACTCATCTATAGGAAACAATGGAGGTGTCAGTTAAGAATGTGCCAGATGTGACAAACTCCAGCCCACCTTATGTTGATAATATGAACATTTGCCCTCAATATGATCTATGAGGTCAGAAAGTCAGTACTGTCTCCTTGTCAAGGATGGGGAGATAGTGTGCCTCTCATTCATATCTATATGTTATGGGCATCTGCCTGGCACCAGTATCTCTAAAAATGTAATCAGTGCTTGTAGGCAAAACAGCAACTGTAGGGTAACATCAAATAGAAAGCCTATGTGCTTAGTAGAAGGAATATACCGCAACTAGCTTGCAAAGCATTGTGGGACATCACTGAACCAGGCAGAAACGTGTTTTGTTGTTGTTCAGTCGCACAGTGGAGTCCGACTCTTCGCGACCCCATGGACCAGATCACGCCAGGCCCTCCTGTCTTCCGCTGTCCGCTGAAGTTTGCTCAATTTCATGTTCGTTGCATCGATGACACTGTCTAACCATCTCATCCTTTGCCGTCCCCTTCTTCTTTGACCTTCAATCTTTCCCAGCATCAGGGTCTTCTCCAGTGAATGCTCCCTTCTCATTTGGTGGCCAAAGTATTTGAGCTTCAGCTTCAGGATCTGGCCTTCCAGGGAACAATCAGGGCTGATTTCTTTTAGGATTGACTGATTTGATCTCCTGGAAGTCCAAGGGACTCTCAAGAGTCTTCTCCAGCACCACAGTTCAAAAGTATCTATTCTTCGGCGCTCGGCCTTCCTTATAGTCCAACTCTCACAGCCATACATTACTACGGGGAATACCATTGCTTTGACCATGCGGACTTTTGTTGGCAAGGTGATGTCTCTGCTTTTTATCATGCTGTTTAGGTTTGCCATCGCTTTCCTCCCAAGGAGCAGGCGTCTTTTAATTTCATGGCTGCAGTCACCATCTGCAGTGATCTGGGATCCTAGGAACGTGAAGTCTGTCAGAAACGTGTTAGCCAACTGCTATTCAGAAATAGAAAAAGCCCAGACAGAAACGGCCCAGACTTGAATAAAATTCTGCCACAATTAGCATACAAATACACGAGTTAACAAACAGATATGAGAACTGAGTTTGAGTCCAAGACCAACAAAATTCTATTTTGGGTATAAGCAAGAACTGAAAGACTTAGCATGTGTAGATGCACACTTCTTAGATACACTGAAACATATTTCCTCAAACTTACATATAAGGTGCCGAGGTGGCTCCATAAACAGGTTTCTAAAGGTCTGACAAATTAAAAAGACTCATTTAGGAAATGGGGGGAGGGCCTTGTAACCAAGGATACCCTCCTTCTCATAATCACACACTCTAACCAGTGCTCCACACTGCCTCAGCAACCTCAGTGTTAAGTACCCAGCTAGATCGGAATCGGGCTTCACGAGACTCATCTAGAACACTAGAGAGCCCTTCTGTTTCCACAGACTCCTTTCTCCCCTCACCTGCTCCTCCTACTCACCCTGGAAAAGTCAAGGCCCTCGTCTGCTGCCAGAGCTCTGGTCTAGGGGGTTCAAACTCTCCCTTTCCATCCACAGGCCCTGTATTGGTGGGCACTGCCAGGCTTACAAGTGAGTTCGAGGCATGAAGACCTAGTCAAGACAGAGTGTGTTATTGGGACAGAAACCCTAAAACTTGGCTAAGGCTCAAGAGTCCCACCTAGAGTATCTGAGATCTTGGACCCCTAAGACATTCCGCTAGAATAAGTTACTCACTTCCATTCCACATTGGACCGTGCTGGTAGGCTTAATCGCTTTTGGAGAAAGGACAATCCGGTTTGGACTAGAAGTTCAAAGCCATGACCAGATGCCTGATGGAAGCGGGACTATATTGTATTTGGCTATGATTGTTAAAATAGATTTTGGCATCAGTAATGGGGATTTGCGTGCGATTGGAGAAATCCACTTGTCATTATTAGAAAAGAGGCTGGCTTATGTCCAACTCCAGTTAGCATAAATATCTGGACACTTGGGATTTTCCCTTGTTTTCAGTCTTCAGTGGAAACTGGGTCTGGAGTAATTTTTTGGGGGGTTAAGCACTCATTCAACCTCTTGTTAACACAAGGAGCTCTGCACATGCTCTGAGGAACTAGCTACAGCATAGGTAACATGTTTAGCTTAGACCGTTCAACTGTATTGGTTTTTCATTTGACTATTGTTGTTAATGTGTGCTTTCCCCTGTATTTTGTTTTTCCTTTTTTTAACCCACCCCTTTTTGAATCCAACCACCCTTTCCCTCCCTTTTTCACAACAAACCTTTTTATAAAAGTATCTTTTGGCTTCGCTTGTTTTAATCTATTTCTCTGGGATATTTCCCTGAATCTCTTCCCCATGTGCTAGACTGCACGGGTGCTCCCAGGCTGGCTATAAGTTACTGCTTTAGAATTGTGCTGGAAGACAACCTTACTAGGGGAAGTAACAGTTGTGCAGCAGTGGAATGAGCAGCCTAGGGAGGTGGTGGTGAGTGTTAAGTATGAGACTCAACAAAGGATTCAGCTTCAAGTGACTTCAGCTTTATTAAACAGCAGCTGTAAGTCAGGAACACACGACTGAACACACACAACACGGGAAGCACAGCTCCTTCTTTTAAACTCTCCAAAGCCACACCCATAGTCAGATAAGAACCAATAGTAACGCTGGGATAAAAGCCAATCAGGATACAGGGATAAAGGCCAATCAGGACCGTTCCCTCTTTGCAACAATGTCACTCAGTGATTGAGTAATTACACAGGTTTCGCAGAAACCGACCAATAGCAATGCGACATCTGAAGAGCCACGTTCAGACTCAAGCTTAACATGTGAAGAGATAGGAGCGATTCACATTCAGTACATGGGGGCGTGGCGTCGACGCGAACGGCAATGGACGCCTGAGTATCTTGCTCCCTGAAACCTTCCACCTACTTTGCATCCAAACCAACCTTTAACATTCTTCTTGATCCCCAAAAACGATTGCCTGTTATGGGGAAAAACTACGGGCCAAAAACTAGAAACGCCACGACTGTAAGTAACGGAGTTTCCTCCTTTTTCGTCCTCCCGATAAACCTGGGCCCGCGGGGAAAACCGATCCTACTTCTCCTAAAATGGCGGAGGGTCGCGACAATCCACAACAAGAAGGCCTCATGGTCTCCAAACAAGAGTTCCACGACTCCCTACATTCACTGGAAAAAAGCATGTCCGTCACCCTCACTGAACTTCTGAAACCTTTAACAACACAGCTAAATGATCTTAAACAAACTGTGGAACAAATAGCGCAAACCGCTGATCTTGCTATGGATCACAGTTTGGTGCTTCAAGATGATGCATGCTTTTTCTATAAAAAAGACGAATGGGCCACAGACAAAATTATCTCCCTTGAAAATCAACTGAAAGCGAATAATCTTAAATTCAGAGGGATTCCGGAGGACGCGGAAAAAACAACTGAATTAAAAATTTTTATCGCGTCTTGGTTGGCGGGAATCTTACAACTTGAAGCGGGTGTAGCTCCCTTGATTGACTTTGCTTACAGGGCAGGCTCCCAACGTTCCCGCCAGAATAATGTTCCCAGGGATATCATTGTTAAGTTTATGGACTCTCGAACCAAAACCAAGGTGTTAACTATGGCTAGACCAGCAGGCTATCTGCGATTTGAGGACTCTAAAATTCAAATCCTTCAAGATTTGTCAGCAGAAACGTTGCAACGGCGTAAATCCTTGAAACCTATTACTACAGTTCTTATCAACGCTAAAATTCGATATAAATGGTTTGCTTACTACAAACTTCAAGTCCTGCATAATGGCTCCATTCTTCAAGCGTCGGATCAAGAATCGGGAACCAAACTCCTTCAAGACCTAGGGCTCCAGATTCCACCAGATCTCCCTCAGGACGACGTACCCCAGCAGCATGACTCTACAACCACCCGATGGCAGACGGCTCGTTCAAAGCGGGAACGCAAAATTAAATTCTTTTGAACCGGAGAATTTAAGTCACTGAGTTGAAAATCTTTATGACTTTGTTTTCGTAGAAAAGTTCATCTGAGTGAACACTTAACCGGACTCTTCAGACCTGATCGTTTGGGACACGGAATACTCTGCTAACTCATCTTGGCTATCCATCACCACTTGAGGTCCCGTATTATATGGAGATACAACTGCTTATGCTCTTGCTTTCACTAATATCATTTTCTATCTCCTGTTACAGGTTTGGTTCATTCCTATTCTACAAATTAATCAGAATTGCATTATATGACACTATAGATCCATAGGTTGGTTTAGGAATTTTACATATAAGAAAGTATCTTAAATAATTTTTAATTTTGTCTTTCTATTTACCTTGCAAGGGGGAAGGAAGTAAGAGGGGGCAATAGCCTAGCTCTCCTTAGTATTAATGTCTTTTTTTATTTGTCTTCTAATGATACTGTCCTTACAGGAAAAGGACCTCAGAGCCCATGAGCCGGCTCTGGCTTGTTTGTGTTCTTTGTTACTAGTTAATGTTAGTACTGTTATAAAGAACTCTTTCATACACCTAATTCTATTATTGATATTTAGCTATCACCATGTTTATTGGACACTTCTGGAATCTAGTATAGCAGTCCAGGTTTTATTCATAACACCACTAATCTTTAAAATGTATATTTTTGAATTTAATAAGCATTTGAATTTTGTTACACCATGTCTTTCAATGACCGGTTAAGATTCCTTTCATTTAATTGCAGAGGCTTGAATTCGCCTATTAAAAGACGCAGGGTCATGACAGCTATTTTAAAGCAAAATCCTGCAGTAGTTTTCTTGCAAGAAACCCATCTTAAAAGCAACAACAATTTAGTTTTACCTACTCATAGGCTCTCCCAACAATTCCAGGCCCCAGGAACCTCTAAATCACGTGGAGTAGCAGTTTTGGTCAACAGGAATGTGAGATTTTATTCTGATAAAACTGAAATTGACCCCAACGGCAGATATATTTTTGTGAGTGGCTCTCTTAATGGCTCTCCTATCACTTTTGCTTCCATCTATGCGCCTAATAATGACCAGATCAACTTTATTAAAACCACCTTTTGCAAGTTAGAAGCTTTCAGCACAAACCCATATGTAATAGGCGGTGATTTCAATTATGTTGTCAATTACAATCTGGATAAAACTAATTTGAAGCCAATGAACAAACGTTATAATGCCATAGGAAATACTTCCTCAGCCCAATCTGAATTGGCACCAATATTAAAACATTTTGACCTTGTTGATATTTGGCGCTTAAGAAACCCTTCTGTAAAAGATTTCACTTATTTTTCGCCCAGATTCCAGTCTCACTCGAGAATTGACTTTATTTTGGCATCCTCAGCCCTTTCTAATTCTTTTTCTGAAGCCTCAATTGGAGCTAGAATATGGTCCGACCACTCCTGGATTGACTCCATTCTGGAACTTGGCGAAAACACAAAAAACTCTTACACTTGGAGACTTGACCCAAAACTTTTATTTTTAAAATCCGTCACAGACTCTATGGAATCTGAAATTAAAGAATATCTGCAATTCAATGCATCTTGTGGGGTGTCTCAACACCTCGTGTGGGATGCTCTGAAGGCAGTTGTACGCGGCAAACTTATCGCAATATCCTCAACCTATAGGAAAGAGAAAAACAAATTAATTCAGGAACTGACAACGAACATCAAAACGCTAGAAGACGAATTTAAACTTTATGGCAGAAAACGCACGTACAAGAAATTATTATTGGAAAGGAAAAAACTTGAATCCATAGAAGTCTCCCAAATCCAAAAAAGAATAGCTTATATTAAACAAAAGTACTGGTTTAAAACTCCTCACTCACTAAAACTTTTATCTTGGAAATTCAAGAAAAAACAAGCTGTAAATGCAATCCATACCATCAGAACCAAGTCTGGCTTATTGAAACACAGCAATAAAGATATCTCTGAAGTCTTCCTTCAATATTATAAATCTCTATATACTTCTGACCTGCCACCACAATCTAAAATTGATGATTTTTTATCCCAATTTCCTCTCCCCACAAATCTATCGCCCGAACACAAACAATGGCTGGAAGAACCAATCTCACCACAAGAGATACAAGCAGTTATCAAGTCGCTCAAGCCTAATAAGTCCCCAGGGAGAGATGGCTTTACAGCCGAATTTTATAAAAAATTTAGCAACATTTTGGCCGATCCTTTAGCACTCACATGTAATCAGGTCCTAGAAGAAGGAATTATGCCTCCGTCTTGGAACCAAGCTAAAATTATACTCTTACCTAAACCTGACAAAGACCTGACTTTGACAAGTTCTTATAGACCTATCTCCTTATTGAACCAGGATTACAAGATTTGTACGGCAGCAATGACGTTTCGTCTTAACCACATCATTGAGCACTACATTAATATCGACCAGTCTGGCTTCATTCCACATAGGGAAATCACAGACAATACGCGTAAAGTGTTAAATGTAATCCAATACTGCAGGAAACATAATATTCAACCTTCCTTTATTTTATCAGTCGATTTTGAAAAAGCCTTTGACAGGGTAGAAACTCAATACTTAAACTCTCTATTGCAGAACATGAATTTCGGACCAAAATTTTTATCATTAATTAATACAATTTATCAGTCTCCTTCAGCGTGCATTCAAATTAATGGATCTTGTTCTGAAGACTTCACTTTGTCCAGAGGCACCCGTCAAGGTTGCCCTATTTCCCCTTATTGTTTGCAATCGCCATTGAGCCGCTAGCGCATGCAATCCGTTCCAACCAAGATATTCATGGTTTATTGTTGGATAACCACCAATTTAAATTGAGCCTTTTTGCTGATGATTTAACTCTTTTTTTGTCAAACCCAAAGTGTTCCTTACCTGCCTTAAATAAACTATTGGTTTTGTTCGGATTAGTGGCAGGTTTACAAATAAATCATTCTAAAACCATTCTTTACCCTATTTTGTTGAATGACTTACACAGAGACTTCATCAAAAAGAATTATAACTTCAGTTGGGTCAAAGACTATTGGAAATATCTAGGTATTTTCATTCCTCTTCAATTTTCTGATCTTTTAAATTGCAACTATACTACGTTAACCAAATCATTGGAATCACTACCCAACTCAACATCTTCACCATTGTTGACTTGGATTGAAAAAATACAAACCGTCAAGTCTTTTGTATTTCCTAAATTTCTTTATTTATTTAGAGCTCTTCCGATCTTAATTCCTCAGCATATATTAAAGAAATGGCAGGCGGCCATGCTGAAATACATATGGAACAAATCCCTGCACAGAACCAGCTTTTCGACGCTACGCAGACTCCCGAAGAATGGTGGCTTATCCTTACCTGATCTATCCTTGTATTATGAAGCTTCTACACTAACAGGCATTATAAAACAATATAGCAAGAATTACCAAGCTCAATGGAAGATATTGGAGCTTTCATTTTTGAATTCAAAATCGTTTCAGGAGATCCTCTGGGACAAACCAACTCGCCGTCCTTCAACTTTACATGAAAATCTATTCTTACACAACTCTATGAAAGTTTGGGACAAATGGAAAACCATTTTGGTTTCTTCCCCCTCTTTACTTACCTTTTTTGTTGGTCAATCCTGGTTTCCTCCCGGATATGCAAACACATCATATAAAACCTGGAGAAACAACAACATTTTAAGGTTTAAAGACATCTGCAACAACTCTACTATCTTATCTAAATCTGCTCTAGAACTGCACTACGATTGCAAGATCCAATGGTTTGAATACCTTCAAGTTAGTGATCTCTGGAAATCTATTTTTAAAAATACAACACTCCAACCACTTACAACATTCGAAAAAATCCTTTCACAAGATGTTACTTCCTGCAATGGTATGATTGCTATTTTCTATAAAATACTACTTTTATATTCCTCTAGGGAACCAACATCATACCAGATCGCATGGTATAATGACTGTTCAATTCCTTTAGACGATTCTGTGTGGCACAAAATCTGGTCATCCCCCAGTATGTCCTCCAAATCTTTAAATGTTAGAGCTCAAGCCCTTAAACTGATGACACGATGGTATCTTACCCCAGCTAAACTTCATCACATTAATACCTTATACCCTTCTTCTTGCTGGAGACAGTGTGGCGAAACTGCAACATATTTCCACTGTTGGTGGTCCTGCAATAAAATTAGTTCTTTTTGGTTCTCTATTTTACAAGCCATCAAAACAATTACCAGAGTTAACTTACCTTTTTCACCTCCTCTTGTGCTCCTTGACCTCTGGGATGACATAGACATAACTAGAGCGAACAAAGAATTAATTTCTGTGTTATTAATGGCAGCCAAATCTGTTATAGCCAGAAATTGGAAGAGTACCAACTCACTAACATTACACCAATGGTATGTAAACATATGGGAATACTTTACAATGGAGAAAATAGCTTACTCCTTATCTTCCTCTAGCACCTACAAGGCACAGTCTCTATTTTATTCTAAATGGTCACCCTTTTTAGAAGCGGTTCATTTTAGCAATACTGTACCTACAGATACTATTCCTAAAAGGTATATGGAGATTATTTTAACCTTATAATGTCTACTCCTAAGCTGTAATATCTTTTTCAAACAAGTTTTGTTGTTGGCTTCTTGTAATTTAAATGTAATAATATGTGGTGCACATTCTTATTTTTACTGTTACTATTTTCATTGCTGATGTATTACTTACCTGTTTTTATATATTGTCTTACTTAGTTGTTTCTGTTTTTACTTGATGTTTTGTATTTGTTGAAGTTCTAAATAAAAAGTTAAAAGCAAAAAAAAAAAAAAAAAAAAAAAAAACATTCAGTACATAACAGTGAGCTCCCCCTCACTGCCAGTCTTTAAGCAGCAGCTGAACAAACACCGGTCAGGAAGATCCTAGGGTGATCCTGCATTGAGCAGGGGGTTGGACTAGATGGCCTCTAGGGCACCTTCCAACTCTGTGATTCTGTGATTCTACTCTTTAGATGAGGCTTCTCTTTCTCCTTTTGACTGAAGGATCTGTTTGAATAAATGTAAGCTTACTCTCTCTCTCTCTCTTTTGCAATATACTCCTTGGGAGATTTATTTACTGCACTCAATATCACGCATCTATGACTGGGCAAAGCTCTGCTATATTAACCAAATATCCCAGTACAGAGCAACCGCCCCCCCCGGCTTTGGAATACCCTCCCCCAGGAGACCTGGTGGTCGTTCCCATAGATGGCCTTCTGAAGATCAGTTACATCAACTCTCTGCCAGGGGGCCAGATTATCCCGCAAAGCTTTTTATGCCCAGTTTTATTGTTGTGGGCTGATACAGTAGAGGTCCTGAATCGCTGCCTGGCTGCTGTGGTGAAACGGTTATAGGTGAACAATTTGAACCTAAACCCTGGAAGGACAGAGGTGATGTTGACTGGGAAAGTTGAGATCTTGAAGGACGTTGTGTTCCCCATTTTTTACCTGACACTCGCTGACTCGGTCGAGAACTAGGGATTGAAATGGCCTCTGAAAGAGTCCTGGGGAACTTAATGTAGCTGCAAAAAAATGCCTTCTTCTAACGCCGTCTAGCCGGCAGGATGGCCCCCTGCTAAGATAAATTTGGTTTGGCTACCTGGCTCCACGGCCCGGTAAACACTGAGACTAGACTACTGTAATGGTCTCTACATAGGTCTCCCCTCAAAGCCAATTTGGAGAGTCGCTGAGGGAGGTCGGAACCCCTCCTCCCCCCATGCCACAGTTCCAAGGACAAAAGGACTCCCCTCTGATCTTTAAGGTCTTACACAGGAAGCTGCCTCGTATTAAATCAGACCCTTGATCCATCAAGACCAGTATCGTCTACTCCACCTGGCAGTGGCTCTCTGGGTCTCAGGCAGGGGTCTTTCACATCACCTACTGCCAGGGATTGAACCTGGGTGTCAAGAAACTGAGTTTCCAGTTCACTTTCTTTTTTTCCTTAAACTTTGGTTCAGGCTTCATTTTATTTTCTAAAACTGCATCTGAGTTGAAAAGTCCAAAGGGAAAATATCTGGGCTCGTTGCTGGGAAGATTCAGCAAAGTAACTTTAGATAGCATTCCCAGGTGCAGGGAGGAAACTAGCAACTATCAGTGACCCTTCTTGTTCGCAGGGCTGAGAGAGCACTGAGAGAGCTGTGGCTGACCCAAGGTCACCCAGCTGGCTTCATGTGGAGTGGGGAATCAAACCCGGCTCTCCAGATTAGAGTCCTGCCACTCTTAACCACTTCACCAAACTGGCTCCATATTCAGAAGTAAATCCTCTGAATCCCAGAGCCAGGATGGGAACGTTTTGGTCACTCTGTCAGAGGAAGGCCTCAGCCTCTATGCCCTTTTGTTGGTCCTCCAGAGGAGCTGGGTGCCCCCCGTGTGTGATTGCTGGGATCTGGCAGACTTAATCATGATGCAAATAGCCAGCCGGCTACCTGTAACGAGGGTTTGCATTTTGTTATACTTCCATTCCTTCATAATAGACATAGAAAGACACGTGGCCAGAGGAACAGTTTATGTTTCTGCCAAGAGCATATAGTTTTAAGGAATATTCTCTCCCTTTTGGTTAGTTTCAGGTAACGCGGCTTCCAGAAAACAGCTGGGAATGCTCCTTAGACCAGAACTCAACTGGGAATGCTCCTTAGACTTTAAGTCTCCCCAAAAGAGCTATCCTGTGACACTCCCCCAGGGGAAGGAGGAGAGCTGAGGTACAGTCCTAAGGGAGGTAATGGTACACTTGTTTGGGAGAGGAGAAGAAGAAGAGGAGGAGGAGGAGGAGATTGGATTTATACCCTGCCCTTCACTTGGAGTCTTAGAGTGGCTTACAATCTCCTTTCCCTTCCCCTCCCCACGACACAGGGAGGTGGACACAGCCACAAAATGGCCACCTTAGAAGGCAGACAAAAAAATGGCTGCATCAGGAGGCGGAGCCTAACACAAAATATCAGGGAGTGGTAGGCTTGCCAGATCCCCCCTGGCTACTAGCAGGGGATGGGGGGGGTAGAGTTTCCAGATCCAGGTTGCAAAACTCCTAGAGATATGGGAATGGGGGCCTGGGGAGGACAGGGACTTCAGTGAGGTACAATGCCATAGCGTCCATCTTCCGAAGTAGCCATTTTCTCCAGGGAACTGATCGCTGTAGTCTGGAGATGAGTGGTAATTCCAGGGGAAACCCAGGTCCCCCCAGGAGGCTGGCATCCCTAGGGAGTGAAAGTCATGCATAACTCTGATAGTAATTCTTCCAACGTGTCAGACAGCAGCTGTTGAACAGGATGCCTTTTTGAACAGGATGCCTTTTTGAACCAAGGTAGTGCTTGAAAGCATTTTCTTGTTTACTTATGTTCCATCGTGCAGTGAAGATCCTTGTGCTGTGGTTATAGCTGCTGACGAAGCAGCTTCCTTGCAGTGTGTGCTATAGCCAATCAGATCGCCGATGGCCCTGCCCGATACCAGAAGAAATGTCAACAGGCACCGTGCTATACCAAAAATGCCTGGACTAATTTGTTGGCAGAGTGGGGATTGCCACCGTTTGAGGCTGGCTTTCTGAGGAATGAGTTCACCCAGAAGCTCATTGGTTTAGAAACAAAACAGAAGCTGTTGTCGAAGGCTTTCACGGCCGGAGTTCATTCGTTGCTGTAGATTTTCCGGGTTGCGTGGCCGTGGTCTTGGCATTGCGGGACCTGACGTTTCGCCAGTAGCTGTGACTGGCATCCTCAGTGTTAGTAGTACTGCATCTTTCTGTGTAATACCTCTGAGGATGCCAGTCACAGCTACTGGCGAAACGTCAGGTCCTGCAATGCCAGGACCACGGCCACGCAACCCGGAAAATCTACAGCAGCTAAAAAACAGAAGCTCTTTATTGTGAGAGCGCTCCATAAATGGCAAGAAAGATATAATAAAGGTCTCTAGTTATCTGCCTCTGACAGAAAGGCAGACTACAAAGAAAGGAAATTTTAAAATAAACACACACACACAATTTTTCAAAGAGTAAGCAAAAAAGGCCTACCCCCTAACTCTAACCTTGTCTGGAACCTCCTTTTAGGGGAAATCAGCTAAGTTGGAAGAGGCCCTTTTCACTTCTGACACCAGAGGGCGCTGCTGGCCCAGCCCTTATTTTGGAGTTCAGAGTTTTTGAATTGAACTCAAATTTTTATCTTTAGATTTGTGAATAAGGAGCCAGGAAATGCTAACTGGGAATCAACTTCACCTTCCTTTTTGGAAGTCATTAATTCATAGGGTCACGGTAAGGCAGAAGCGACTGGATGGCACTTGCATACTAATCCAAGTGATTGTCAGCCAATCAAAGCCCATGGAACTCCCCTTGGTGGGAGGGGGGTGAGCCAGCCTCAGTATAAAAAAGCAGGAGGAAAGACCTCTTCCCTTAGACAGAGTCTTGAAAGCTCTGGATAAGAGCATCAGATTAGCCACATGACCACGGAAACGTCTTCAGACAGTGCTGGCTCTTTGGCTTTGAAATGGAGATGAGCACCGCAACCCTAGAGTCGGATTTGACTGGCTTTCGAGCAAGGGAACCTTTACCTTTTTTACTAAAAGGCCATGGTCTACAGCAACTAATGAACTCCGGCCATGAAAGCCTTCGACAACATATTTATTTATTTATTTATTAACAATTTAAATGACATATGTACAAAAAACAGCACAGGTCCTAAAATAATTTAGCAATTTTCATTGATTTTATAAAAACACTGATAAAGAGATCCCGACAATTATATTAACCACAAATATTTTCCTGCACTACTAAGCTATCAAACTTTGATTTTAAAAGAATTTTGCAAGGGTGCTGCTTTGTTTCCAATTCATTGTGTAAAACTTGCAGTATCAGAACAAAATAAAATGAGCATGCAATGTGGAAACTGTACCAGAACCAGAAAATTTAAAACTATTCAAAGTATGTTAGTATAAACCAGGGGTCCTCAAACTTTTTAAACAGGGGGCCAGTTCACTGTCCCTCAGACCGTTGGAGGGCCGCCGCGTTCACCCCTCCCCCCACCAGCCTGCTCGCCCCGCTGCCACGTTCGCTCCCTCCCAGGGGTCTTTTCGTAGAAAAACAGCTGCAGGAGCTCATTAGCATATGGTATGCTAATGAGCTATTAGGCTATTAGCATATGCCACGCCTCCTGACATCACCGGAAGTGATGTCAGAAGGGGAAGCAAAAGGGGGGAGGCATCTTCAAAAGCCTCTCCTTCCCTTCCCCAGCTGGTCTGGGTGGGGGAGCTAAGAGAGAAGGGGTTTAAAGTTTAAACTCCTTCTCACTAGAGTTGGGCCACAGAAGGAGGAAAGAGGGAAGGAAAGAGAGAGAGTAGAAAGAAGGAAAGAGGGAAAGGAAGAGAAGGAAAGGGGAGGGAAAGAAAGAGAGGGAAGAAGGAGGGAAACATGGAAAGGAGGAAAAAAGAGAAGAGAAGAATGTGGGAAAGAAAGAAAGAGAGAAGAGAAGAAGGAGGGAAAGAGGAAAAAGAGAGAAGGAAAGGAGGGAATGAAAGAAATTTGGCGGCAATTCGGCCCCATTATATCCTATGGGCCATTGATGTCAATGGTGAAAACATAGGATATATTCTGGGGGCTGGAAGGGAGGGGTTTGAGAGAGAGGCACCAAACTCACAGGGTAGCTGGTGGAACCTCTCCCCAAGATACCCACCAAGTTTCAAGAACATTGTATCAAGGGGTCCAATTCTATGGGTCCCTAAACAGGTTGCCCCTATTCCCTCCATTGTTCTCTATGGTGGGAAAAAAATAACTTTTTTCCCCACCATAGAGAACAATGGAGGGAATAGGGGCAACCTGTTTGGGGGCCCATAGAATTGGACCCCTGGTCCAATGTTCTTGAAACTTGGTGGGTATCTTGGGGAGAGGCTCCATCAGCTACCCGGTGAGTTTGGAGCCTCTCCTCAAACCCTCCCCTCCAGCCCCCAGAATATACCCTATGTTTTCACCATTGACTTCAATGGCCCATAGGATATAATGGAGCTGAAATTGACATGCGGCTGCCTGAAAGACTCCCCGGGAAGCCGGCTGGGGGCGGGGCCTGGCTCCTGAGCTTCCGGAGCTGCGCTCCTGTGCGCTCCCCCCCAAAAAGACTCCTGCTTCCCCCCCCCACCAGCCTGCTGCCCCGCCGCCGCGTTCACCCCCTCCCCCACGACCAGCCTGCTCGCCCTTCCTCCTCCTCAGCTCCTGGGCCCTCTTGCAGCCCCGGGCTGCTGGAGGAAGAAAGAGGCGGGGGGGGGCTTTGGGGGGCCGGCAAAACACTCGGCGGGCCGCATAAGTGTCCTCCGCGGGCCGCATGTGGCCCGCGGGCCGTAGTTTGAGGACCCCTGGTATAAACATTCCAATTCAGCTTCTTGCGGAAGTACATATTGGTGAAAAATAAGGTTCCAAATACCTATTGGCTAATTTTGATATGTTAAAATGTATGCTATTAAACTAGCCTTAAAACATTCAAGGTATTTATTTTCACATGTAACTGAGAATTTATTTTTGAGGAGGGGGGTCGGCTAAGGAGAGAAAGCTCCTTTTTAGGTAATAAATAAGCACCTTAAGTAAAAGCCAGAAGCAGTTTCTGATAGCCAGGGACTGTGAGGGAAACCTGTGTTTTGGGAACCAGATCTAGTCAACTTCCTACCCTGAAGTGAACTTTCTGAGAAAAGGAAGCCAGAATCTCTCCTTGGCATTTTTTCTTTCATTGGACTCAGTTATGAACACGTGAAACTGCCTTATACTGAATCAGCCCCCTGGTCCCTCAAAGTCAGCAGGGCTATTTTGGGGCAGGAACGCACAGGAACGGAGTTCCGGCTGGCTCCCAAGTTGGCCACGCCCAGCAGGAACACATTAGCATACTAGGCCACACCCAACAGCAGAAACGCATTAGGACTGGCTACATTAGGGGTGTGTGGCCTAACATGCAAAGGCGTTCCTGCTCCAAAAAAGCCCCGGGTTTGGACAACAAACAAGGTAAACAGAATAAGAAGCAAAAGGTGGGTGTGGCTGGAGGACCACACTTCTGGTAACATGGGGTGTGTGGCCTAATATGCTAATGAGTTTCTGCTGTTGGGTGTGGCCTATTATGCTAATGAGTTCCTGCTGGGCTTTTTCTACAAAAAATGCCCTGAAAGTCAGTATTGTCTATTCAGACTGGCAGCGGCTCTCCAGGGTCTCAGGCCAGATAATCACCTACTGCCAGATATTTTAGCTAGAGATACTGGGGATTGAGCCCGGAGAGATGCTCTACCACTGAGCCACAGCCCCTTCAACCAGCCCTTTCAGTTCAGACAGGTGGCTGTTTCTTAGCTTAACCCACCGCACGGGATCATGTTGAGACTAAAATGAGAGCCCTGATAGGTTGGGAGGATTCCAGATCTGTGCCTCAGTCAGCCTGGAGAGACTGTGTAGGCCCTTGACGAACAAGTCCTGGCCAAAATAGAGAAGGTTGCTTTCTGGAAACAGGAAAGACTGCCATGAGGAGAATGAAAGGCAGCCATCCGTCCATTGCCTCTCGCAACCAGGGCCCAGAATGGTTGTTACAGGAGTTTGGTTAGCATCTCTGCAAAATCTTAACAACACCACCTGGTTGAACCACCTTCTATTCCATAAAGTAACAAAGAAACCTTATTGTTTGGTACCAGACAGCAGAATGAACAAACTACATGTAGTTAGGCATCAGGCCAAAAACGTGCTTGCCAAAATACCAGGGGCAGGATGGGCCTCTCCTTATGACTCAAAAGAAAACTTCTAATTCCTGTGGTGCCTTTTCACCCCTAAACATCATGATGACCAAGGTGCATCCATCCATCAAGTATGTGCAAGAGGGTCATTACAGAGCAGGAGGGGACCCACCCACCGCCTAATGGGTCTGTCGGGATTAAGAATGCCTCTCCAGTGTTCCCGAGCGTGTGCAGAGAGCCCTCAAGGGCCAACTGCATCATTTCATTTTACTAAGAATCTTCATTTTGGGTTCAACTGTTGTTATCATGTAACTCCAACTAAAGTGCAAGGAGATCAAATCAGTCAATCCTAAAAGAAATCAACCCTGACTGTTCCCTGGAAGGCCAGATCCTGAAGTTGAAGCTCAAATACTTTGGCCACCAAATGAGAAGGGAGCACTCACTGGAGAAGACCCTGATGCTGGGAAAGATTGAAGGTCAAGGAAGAAGGGGAGGGCAAAGGATGAGATGGTTAGACAGTGTCATCGATGCAACGGACATGAAATTGAGCAAACTTCAGTGGACAGCAGAAGACAGGAGGGCCTGGCGTGATCTGGTCCATGGGGTCGCGAAGAGTCGGACTCGACTGTGCGACTGAACAACAAAACTCCAACTAAACACTGAATTACTTGTTCCTTTAGCAGCACACGCAAATCTGCATGAAACATGAATGTAATACACAAGTAATACTTGAAACCCACTGCAAAATATAAAGAAATATATCAGCATATTTTCTCTGGAACGAACTCATTATGCACACATTATGCAACCATCCAATCTCACAAGCCGTGAAAGAGGAAGGGAAATGCCTCTCTGACATCTGAATTCTTACCGATTGTTGCCAATGGACTTTAAGTGTGCCCCACCCCCCAAAATTATTCTGTTTAAGAGCCAGTGTGGTGCAGTGGTTAGAGTGCTGGGCTAGGATCCAGAAGGCCCAGGTTCGAATCCCCACTCTGCCATGGAAGCTTGCTCGGTGACTTTTGGCTCAGTCACACACGCGCTGCCTAATTTACCTCGTTAGCCACGTAGTCGCCCACTCACCCAGTTTGTGGAGGTCCTCTTGGAGCTCTTCACAGCCAGCCTTGGTTTCCACCATCCTGAATAATCCTGCGTCACCTGCAAATTCAGCCAATACACTAACTCACCCCTACTCATCCCTAAGGGGCCAGTATGGTGCAGTGATTAAAACCAGCAGACTGTAATCTCGAGATTACAGGTCTGATTCCCCACTCCTCCACATGAAGCCAGAACTCTCCCAGCCCCACCTCCCTTGTTGGGTGTCTGTCGTGCGCAGGAACTCATTAGCATAATAGGCCACACTCACCAGCAGAAACTAATTAGCCCATTAGGCCACACCCCCATGTCACCAGAAGTGTGGTCATTCACACCCACCTTTTGCTCCTTATTCTGTTTACTTTGTTGTCAAAACCCAGAGCTTTTTTTGGTAGCAGGAACTCCTTTGCATGTTAGGCCACCCCCGCCCCCAAATGCAGCCAATCCTAATGAGTTTCTGCTGTTGGGTGTGGTCTATTATGATAATGAGATCCTGCTGGGTGTGGCCAACTCTGGAGCCAGCCAGAACTCTGTTCCTGTGCGTTCCTGCCCCAAAATAGCCCTGGTCATGCGGAGAGGGAAAGGAGGCAATTCTAGGCTGCTTTGAGACTCCTTCGGGTTGTGAGGGGTTAGGGTCTAAAAAACCAGCTCTTCTACCTGTGTCACCGTATCTCCAAAAAGACATTACAGAGCTGGGAAAAGTACAAATGAGGGCAACCAAGATAATTAGAGGGCTGGAGCACCTTCCCTACAAGGAAAGGTGGAAAAGTCTGGGATTTTTCATTCAGGAAAGAGACGGCTAAAGTGGAACAAGACAGTGGTTTATAAAATTATGCACGGGGTGGAAAGGATTGACGAAAGAATTTTTTCCCCCTCCCTCTCCCAAAATACTAGAACTCGAGACAATCCAGTGAAGCTGATGGGCAGTAGGTTCAAGAGGGACAAAAGGAAATACCAGAGGACGGCTACAGGAATAAACAGCTTTAAAGGGGGATTAGATAGATCCATGGAGGATAAATCCATCAGTGGCTCCTAGCTATGGTAGTGAATGTGGAGGTGGGGAACCTCCACATTCAGAAGCACTAATCCTTTTATTTATTTATTTTTGAGCTTTCAGATAAATAACCATCTCTGGTACTGTGGGTTAGATGGGATTATTTCATGTCTTGTCAGATAATTTATTACTGGTTCCCACTTTTGTTTGAAATTTGCATGTGATGTCGCGCTTCACATTAGCACGCTATGACTCAGGTCTGTTATTTTCGCCATTACAAACTGTTCCCATGTTTTCTCGTGCCATGCTTTGAGAGTTGGAGGGTTCGGTGTTTTCCATACTGCTGCTATTGCTAATTTTGCAGTTGCAAAAAGTCTCACTCAAGGAAAATGGCAAACTAACATACATAGTTCTTTATACACAACATGAAAACCAGCAGCAGCCACATTAGTGATAAGAAAAAGATTGGAAAATGGTTACAAGAGGCAGTGACCTCAGAGATTGCATAATTGTAACAATGTAACACTTGTTTCATATATGTTGTTATGTGATAAATAAATAAAAAAAAATATTAAAAAAAGAAGCACTAATCCTCTGAATCCCAGAGCTAGGAGGCAGCATCGGGGGGGAAGTCCTCGGCCTCTATGCTCTGTGGCTGGCCCTCCAGAAGAATCGGTTGGCCACTGTGTGGGATGAGATACTGGACTAGATGGACTATTGGTCTGTTCCAGCAGGGCTCTTCTTATGTTCTTAGGAAGGCCTTGGCCTCTGCCCTGTTGCTGGCCCTCCAGAGGAACTGGTTGGCCACTGAACAAAATTCAAGCCCACTGGCACTTTTAAGACTTAACAGATGCATTGAAATGGACGTTAGCAGTCCATATATATAGTGTGAGCAGCAATTATTACACAACATAATGAAGATGTTTATCAGATGCAAGAAATGACGGCTGAGGGGTGACATGATCGAGGTTTATAAGATTATGCATGGGATTGAGCAGGTTGAGAAAGAAGTACTTTTCTCCCTTTCTCACAATATAAGAACTCGTGGGCACTCCATGAAATTGCTGAGCGGTTGGGTTAGAATAGATAAAAGGAAGTCCTTCTTCACCCAAAGAGTGATTAACATATGGAATTCACTGCTACAGGAGGTGGTGGCAGCTACAAGCATGGACAGTTTCAAGAGGGAATTAGATAAACATATGGAGCAGAAGTCCATCAGTGGCTATTAGCCACAGGGTATAGATAGGAACTCTCAGTCTGGGGCAGGTGATGCTCTCTGTTCTTGGTGCTGGGGGGGCAGCAGTGGGAGAGCTTCTAGAGTCCTGGCCCCACTGCTGGACCTCCTGATGGCACCTGGTATTTTTGGCCACTGTGTGATGGAGTGTTGGACTGGATGGGCCACTGGCCTGATTCAACATTGGCTTCTCTTATGTTCTTAAAGGTAAAGGTTCCCTTGCTCGAAAGCCAGTCGAATCCGACTCTAGGGTTGCGGTGCTCATCTCCGTTTCAAAGCCGAAGAGCCAGCGCTGTCCGAAGACGTTTCCGTGGTCATGTGGCCGGCGTGACTAAACACCAAGGCACACGGAACACTGTTACCTTCCCACCAAAGTGGTACCTATTTATCTACTTGCAATTTCTTGCTTTCAAACTGCTAGGTTGGCAAGAGCTGGAACTAGAGACGGGAGCTCACTCTGTCATGCGGCACTCCTGGGTCTCGAACTGCTGAACTACTGACCTTCCACAGCCTGCAGTTCAGCGTCTTAACCACTTGAGCCACCGCAGCTCCTAATGTTCTTATGTATGTTCTTATGACCAAATGGGAATAACAAGCTTGAATTATATGTTCACCAGTTGTTTGGATTTAATTCCAGGGGGAAACAAAGTGAAGCAAATAAATATATCAGAAGTGGAGATTGATGTGTAAATGTATCCTTCTTAATTGTGGAACGCTGAGAGTAATTAATGCTACACCCTGTTGCTACACTCTGAGACTAGGAGGACTATCGGTCCAATTCAGCAGGGCTCTTCTTATGTTCTTAAATTTGGACTTCTTGCCATTCTCAGACACTTTTCCCCCCGCTGACCTCAACAAATAGCAGCCATTGAAGTGGTTTAGACTGTTTCTAATCGGGAAGAAGTGATGTTTCTAAGCTACAAGCGTCTCCTGGGGATTTAACCATTTCCCTGACCTATCATAGCTTGTGTGCTGTAGCTGTCAGAATGGTAGACTAGGATCATATCTCCAGGTCTGATCCCCCATTCTGACAAAGAAGGTCACTGGCTTACCTTGGATCAGTCACATTCTCAGTCAGAACATCTCACAGAGTTGCTGTGATTATAAACGGGAACAGAGCGGAGCAAAGGAAGACACTATCAGTCCACACTGGGGAGAAAGGCAACGCAAACAAGGAGGATCAGAAATACCCCCTCCTTTAGAGGACAACCTCCAGGAACTGGGAGATCCAGGGTGGTGTAGTGGTTAGAGTGTCTGACTAGGGTCGAGGAGGGCTGGGTTCAGCTCCCACCTCCGCCGACCACATCTGCAGGCTGACCCTGGGCCAGTCGCCCATTCTCAGCCTGACGTACCTCCCAGCATGCTTGTGGTTAGGCTAAATGGAGGAAAGGAGAACACCATAAGCTGCTTTGGGTTCAAGCTGGGGGGAAAAGGCGGGATGTGTTTGTTATAAATAAAATTTTGGATGCAGCTTGGTGTAAAAGATGATTGCTTTTGCCATAAGTTCGTCCAGTAGACCTGCCGCTCTTTTGGCAGGAGGCAGAACTGCTTATTCAGGTAGTTAAACGATCGTTGAATGTGACGAGCAGAGCAAGTAGGGCAGAGAACACCTAAACAACATAACCTATTAACCAGTGTTCCCTCTAAGCTGAGTTAGTGCGAGCTAGCTCAGTTTTTTTTAGCCTCTGGCTCACACATTTTTGTCTTCGCTCAGGAAGGGATGGCTCCAGAGCAAACTAATTTGTGCAGCAGCCAAATCGCTTACTCAGCTTTAATGCCAGCAGCTCACAAAGTAGAATTTTTGCTCACAAGACCCCACAGCTCAGAGGGAGCACTGCTACTAACCCTAAACGCCTTGTGCCACCCCTCCATAAGATGTGTTCATGAGGTAGGACAAATAACTCACATTTTATTAGGTGAGAACTGAACATATCTTAACAAATACCAGTCCAACAGCTGTACAATAGGGGGTCTGATTTAGCACAAAACTCCGTATGATGATATCAGGTAAGGTAGGGGTTTAGGCTGAAGATCTTGCAACACTGAAAATATTTGTATTCTTTTTCCCCCATGTGAATTCTTTGATGCAAAACATTGCTTAGCATTTACATGGTTTCTCCCTTATATGAATAATTTGGTGTAACACAAGGTGCCTTTTGAGCTAAGCTATTTCCACACTCCAAGCATTTATACAGTTTCTACCCAGTGTGAATTCGTCGATGGAGAGTGAACTCTGTTATCCAAGAAAAGGTCTTCCCACACTCCATGCATTTATATGGGTCCTCCCTAGTGTGGATACGTTGATGGCTTATAAGCTGTGAACTCTGAACAAATCTCTTTCCACACTGCAGGCATTTATGTGGTTTCTCCCCAGTGTGGATACGTTGATGGATAGTAAACTGTGATCTCTGAGCAAAGGCCTTTCCACACTGCAGGCATTTATATGGCTTCTCCCCAGTATGGATACGTTGATGTTTTGTAAAGTCTGTATTCCGAGAAAAGCTCTTTCCACATGCCAAGCATTTATATGGTTTCTCCCCAGTGTGCATACGTTGATGGACAGTACACTGTGAACTCTGAGCAAAACTCTTTTCACAGTGCAAGCATTTATATGGTTTCTCCCCTGTGTGGATTCGTTGATGGTTAGTAAGCTGTGAAATCCGAGCAAAGCCCTTTCCACACTCCAGGCATTTATATGGTTTCTCCCCTGTGTGGATTCGTCGATGGCTACTAAGCTGTGAACTCCGAGCAAAGCTCTTTCCACACTCCAAGCATTTATACGGTTTCTCCCCAGTGTGGATACGCTGATGGACAGTACACTGTGAACTCCGAGTGAAGCTCTTTCCACACGCCAAGCATTCATATGGTTTCTCCCCAGTGTGTATTCGTTGATGAATAGCTAGGGTGTCATTCCGAGAAAAGCTCTTTCCACACTCCAAGCATTTATATGATTTCTCCTTTGTGTGAATTTGTTGATCACCACTGAGTGGGCAATTCTGAGAAAAGCTCTTTCCACATGCCAGGCATTTATCTGTCTCCCCTGTGTGGATTTGCTGATGGTCAGGAAGGTCTCTCTTCCAAGCAAAGCTCCTTCCACACTCCAAACACTTATCAGGTTTCTCCTCTGAATAATTTACATCAAGTAGGAGATGTTGTGGTTCTATCTCGCACTTCTTCTGGGGACTGTCAATCTCTGGATAAAAAGAAAAGACTGGTAAGACGTTCAGGCAAAAGCAGGATCAAGGAAAGAAGGCCATTAACTGCTCTTGGTAACGACATAACAAATCACTTAAAGGGGAGAGAAATCCTGCTCTGTATTATTCAGCGTCTGATGCTTCTTGTCTCTGAGACAAGGTGGCCCAGTGGAGCCTTCACGTTTAGCAGTAATATTTCTCTGATGAGGGAGGTTTTGCATCTGCTCCTCTGGGGTGTAGAGAGTTGACAAAGAAAAATATTTTCTCCCTCTCCCCCCAAATACTAGAACTCGAGGGCATCCAATGGAGCTGATGGGCAGTAGGTTCAGAGGATGGACAGAAGCAAATACTTCTATACACATCGTGTGATTAAAATGTGGAATTCACTCCAGGGAATGTAGTAATGGCCACAGAAATAAACAGCTTTAAAAAGGGATTAGACAGATTCATGTAGAATGTTTATCAATGGCTACTAGCCACGGTGACTGAGGGGAACCTCCACATTCAGAAAAACAAAACCTCTAAATCCCAGAGCCAGGAGGCCACATCAGGGGCAGGTCTCGGCCTCTATGCTCCGTAGTTGTTGGCCCTCCAGAGGAGCTGGTTGGCCCCTGTGTGAGACAGGACGCTGGACCAGATAGACCACTGGTTTGATCCAGTAGGGCTCTTCTTATGTTCTCTTCTTGTGAACCTTCCAGGACTCTCGGTGGCCACTGTAAGGAACGGAAGGGCTGAACTGGATGGCCCCTGGCAAATCTCTTCCTGTATTCAAATACAGAACTGAACTGCATTCAGTGGACAGCCCAGTTTGGAGCAGAGCTTTACACCTAAATGCTTTGTAATTTTGTTATAGCCTATGGCTAACACAACAAATCCTACCTACCTACCTACCTGAACTATGCAGACCCAATCTGACCTCCAAACTTGTAAAGCTCACTGTACTTTCCACCTGTCCAGTAAGTTTGGCCTCCCAAGCCCTGTGCACTGTGGAGCAGAGTGAAGGCAGGTGGTGAGTAGAGACTGGGCATTTTCAGTGGTGGCCCCTTGTCTGGGCAATGTGTCCCCTCACCCCTCCAGAAGCTCACCTGGAGCTTACGTTCCTATCTTTTCAGAGCCAGGTCAATACATTTCTTTCCAAACAGGCTTTAATTTTGAAGGTTATCTTTTTTTAGCAGTTTTTTGGTCTTCTAACCTGTGGACAGCTTTTAGGGGATTTCTCAGGGAACCTCAGTGGCTGTTTTACGCTCTTCTTGTGCCCCTGGCTTCTTAAATGGATTATTTTGTCAGTATTTAGGATCTTCCTGTATTGTTTTGATTTTTGAACCAACTTGAACAGGTCTGTGGAGAGGCAGGATATAAGTAAATCCATTTGTATTAAAGCCAAGCACTGTATAAAGGAGGAGGAAAGGAGGAGATTGGATTTATACCCCCGCCCTTCACTACCCAAAGGTGTCTCAGAGCAGGTTACAAACTCCTTTCCTTTCCCCTCCCCACAACAGACACCCTGTGAGGTAGGTGGGGCTGAGAGAGCTCTTGACAGAAACTGCTCTTTTTTCAAGAACAGCTCTTATCAGAGCTACGGCTTGCCCAAGGTCATCCAGCCAGGTGCAAGTGGAGAAGTGGGGAATCAAACCCGGTTCTCCCAGATTAGAGTCCACGCACTTAACCACTACACCAAACTGGCTCTCAACCACTACAGCAAACTCCCCCAACCACCTTAGTTAAAAAAAACCCCAGCATTCTGGTCCTTCTTTTATCTTTTCTTTCACACTTCCTGGCCATTCTCAGGCCGTTGCCTCTTGAGAAATATACTCCAGGAGGAGTCCTACCCACATGCACCAGAGTAAGGTTCCCACCACGGAGGTAAGCCGATACCTGCAGATCTCTTTCTTTCTTCTGGGTCCTGGAGAAGTAGATCTCCTGCTTCTTCCGCTGTGGATATGGAATCAGGTTTCAGAACCAGAAGATTTCCTTTGGGGGAAAGAAACAGACTTCTAGACATTCCGACTCTAAGAAACATTTCGGTTTTTAAACCAGGCTATCTGAACCCCGGCCACTGGTGATGGCAAAAAGGAAAAAAACCAAATGTTTTAAAGTCCTGAAAGATGTATGCAATGGGAAGGGAAGGGGTTGCCGCTGGGATCCCGAAGGATCCATATGCTGATCCTGCTGGTAGCCCAAAGTGGAGAAAAAGGGAGCAGGGAACTTCAAAACAGGAAAGGGGAGCCTTTGCCTACACGGAGCCACCAGGATACAATATCTTAGCCCACCTCCTCAGACAAGAGGTTCCAGCATCACAGTATGACACCATCTAGGATGACTCTGACAAAGGGCCACCGTCTAAGGCCCTTCCAGGATGGAAAAAGGTGGCAATGGGTCCCAAAAATTCATAACAGTGTGAAATTTCTTTTTAACACTTATGTTTTTCTTGTATTTAGGACATTTTTATACCACTCAGCCCAAAAAGAGCTCAGAACAGCATACATTATCTTCCCTCTCCCTGCAGCCTGGAACAGAGAGGCAGGACCTCCCCCCTCTGATTCCAAGAGCATCATGGCAGGCAGAAGTTCAGCAGGCAAAGCTCTTCATGACATACAGCAAAACTTCACCCATTCAATTCATGTTTTCTTGGTGGCTGGCCATCCAGAGGAACTGGTTGGCCACAGTGTGAGACAGGATGCTGGACTAGATGGACCACTGGTATGATCCAGCAAGAATCTTCTTCTTCTTAACACAGCAGAAGAACTCCAATTTATCCTTTCTGCCCCAAACTTATCTCCATCATCAAGCTCCATAGGACACTCTAGTGTCCTCGGGGCAAGGACATTTCTTTTTGAACTTTGGAAAATGCACAGTGAGAGTTCATTATTGTTATTATTTTTGTTATTCTTATTTTTATTGGTATTGTTTAAAATGCTTGTTTCCATGGCTGCTCTGACAGGCCCAAGAGGAGGCCCCGTTGACATCCCCTAAATTGTAATGGAGGCCCTTCCTTCTCCCAACCTGCTTTCAGTGGATTTTCACCAGCACTCAAGATTTTGTTCCCTCGAAGAACAACGAGCCCGCTCAATCCTCAATGAAGAAGAGAAGTTGAGATTGGATTTATACCCCGCCCTTCACTACCCAAAGGACTCTCAAAGCGGCTTACAAACCCCTTTTCCCTTCTCCTCCCCACAACAGACACCCTGTGAGCTAGGTGGGGATGAGAGAGCTCTGACAGAAACTGCTCTTTTTCAAGGACAGTTCCTGTCAGAACTATGTCTTGCCCAAGGTCATCCAGCAGGTGCAATTGGAGGAGTGGGGAAACAAACCCGGTTCTCCCAGATTAGAATCCATGCACTTAACCACTACGCCAAATGGCTTGGGGGCTTCCTCCTCTGCTGTTTTCCTTTCAGTTTATAACCCAACATTTTCGCTTACATGCTAACACTTATGGACCCGAGTGAGTATGCACAACCCTTTCTGTGCCTGCATGTGGACCCACCCCACTCCCCCATTGAAAGTCTCCATAGGAAGACCCCCTTACCAGGGCCCTTACTGGTGGCAGCTGGAAGTGCCACTGCACTGCACCCCTTGATTCCCTTGCCAGTCTCCCATCCACGTACCAACCGGGACCAACCCTGCTTAGCTTCTGAGCGCTGCTGCGATTGAGCTAGCTGGGGCCATACAAGTTGGGGCTGGGGTCCTCCTCAGAAGGAATGATTTCTTCCGTCCGCATCTGTCAATCGAGAGACAGGAGCCTTACCCAGAGAGGCCACATTCTGTCGATTCTCCTCCATGACCTCCTTGTGAAGCCTCCGTTGGTCCGGATCCAGCAGGGCCCACTCCTCCTCGGTGAAGTGAACAGACACATCCTCAAAGGTCACCAGGCCCTGAAAAGAGGGGGGGAAACACACCCACTATCTTTACAGGGAATGTAAGAACCCGTTCCTTTCTAAGGGCAATCTAAAAAGACTATAACAAGATGCTGATGTTCAGGACTCAGCCCTCCGTCAGATGCTTTCATTTTCTACCCACTGAGCAGCACAGATAGCAGTCGAGGAAAAGAGTATCCTCGGCCTAGGGAGGGTGGGGAAAGCACCTGGGGGCACAATCCGTAGTTCCCCACTTACCCCATCAGGCTCCATGGTAGCAGCTTTCTCTTTGCCAGAAAGAGATGGCAAAAAATGTATCACTGGCTTTATGGCACAACCTGGAAGCAGAAAAAGATAATTGTATGGCATTCTGTACTTTCCAAGTACTTTGCATTTCAGCTCCATAGGGAGCTGTCTTGGCTCACAGCTGCAACTATCCCCGCATCCTTATTTCGGATAACTGTTTGTTGAGACGGTTATCACATACAAAACTGTGGCCTATCTCTCCAGAATTTACAGAACTAAGAAGGAAGAGCTCTGTAATGCAAGGAACAGACAATGCCAAACCAAGGGCAGAAATGCAGCTACCAAATCCCAGAATCTCTTTACGTGCAGGAAAGACCACGTAGCGTGGATGGGGATATAGAATGATTTTAATTCAAATTATTCATATATACTTATATTTTTTCTGGCTTCAAAAGTTTTGATATTAAAGATTTTATTAGGATTTAATAAGATCGTATTAAGTTGTAAGGCCTCTTCTTTGTAGGTTAGAATGTCTGTTTAGCTGATACTGATGGACAAGAAGTGAACATTCTTTTTTTTTTATCAACCTGTTTGGATGGAATAGCTATCTAGTTGTCTGGCAGTTCTAATAGGTGTTAAGTGTAGCACTGATGGTAAAGCGGAGGATTGTGATTTGGTTATTGAGGCATGAGAGCTTCTGAAAGCCTATGATTTTGTAATGTTTTTTTATTGGACCAATGCACTGTCTTCCCAACTTTTGACACTGACCACCAGGGCTTTTTTTGTAGAAAAAGCCCAGCCGGAACTCATTAGCATAATAGGCCACACCCACCAGAAACTCATTAGCATATTTATTTATTTATTTACTTATTTATTACTTTCGATTTATATCCCGCCTAGCCAGGAACTGGCTCAAGGCGGCGTACAATAGTTAAAAAATCATAAAACAATAAAATACAATCTATACAATAGAATTCAATAACAAAGGATTACATAAAGTGTAATCGCAAAGTATCACAAAGGCAATTCCTATATCCTCCTCTCAATCAGGTGGGCAGCAAGTCCCGTATCACACTCCCCATCCTGCAGGCAGCAATCCCACGCCATAACCAGGTCCATAAGGTGTTCCTTTTTCGGTGCCTCTTTCATCAGTGGTGGCCCCTAATCGAAAGCCTGGTGGCCACACCCCTGACAGCACAGCTCATTAGCATATTAGGCCACACACCCCGTGTTACAGACCTGTGGTCATCCAGCCACACCCACCTTTTGCTTCTTATTCTGTTTACATTGTTTGTTGTCAAAACCCCAGGGCTTTTTTTGTAGTAGGAACTCCTTCACGTGTTAGGCCACATACCCCTCAGGTAGCCAATCTTAATGAGTTTCTGCTGTTGGGTGTGGCCTACTATGCTAATGAGTTCCTGCTGGGCGTGGCCAACTTGGGAGCCAGCCGGAACTCCGTTCCTGTGCGTTCCTGCCCAAAAAGAGCCCTGCTGACCATCGTCATTTGAATTCAGAGGCATCCTTGTCAACTCCCCTTCTGTATTTGTCCAATCATCCTGCAGTGATTTTAAATCAATTTACCTCCCCAAACAAAAATTTTTTAAACAGAAGGTGGAGTGGAGCATCTTTCCCCCCACAGATCAGGGGGGTGTCATAAAAGTAGCCCCCCGACATTCAAGGAGGCCATCCAGTGGGAATAATGTCCCTTTCGATCTTACCTGGAAAAGCTGCTCTGTGGTCATGCTCCTGAGCGATCTTCTCCTGCACCTGAAACAGAGGCGGGGATCCCAGAAAGGGGAGACTGATGAGAAAAGGGACAGGAAATGGGCTGGGGTGGGTTGGAGCAAGGATATCCTTAGAATCATAGAGTTGGAAGGGACCTTCGGGGTCATCTAGTCCAACCCCCTGCACAATGCAGGAAATTCACAAATACCTCCCCCCCCCGCAGTAACACCTGTTCCATGCCCAGAAGATGACAAAAAACCTCCAGGATCCCTGGTCAAACAAGGCTGGAGAAAAACTGCTTCCTGATCTTCCTTGATCATATCCTGTGCCCTCCCCCACACACACTATCAAGATGAAAACTCACCTGCTGGTCCTGATTCCTGTCCTCTGCCTGGCTGAGGAGGAAGCCTTCTGCCAGGGCCACCGCCTGGGAACTGGTCTCCGGCCCGCACTCCCTCACCCAGCTCTCCATCTCCGGGGGCAGGACGGCCAGGAACTGCTCCAGGACCACCAGGTCCAGCATCTCCTTCTTGCTGTGCCTCTCCGGCTGCAGCCACTGACTGCAAAGATGGTGGACCTGGCTGCAAAACTCCCGGGGCCCCTCTGCCTCCTGGTAGCCAAACTGCCTGAATTGCTGGCACTGCACATCTGGAGAGAGGACGCTGTCTCCCAGGTTCTTCTGCCCGGTTCCTTCCCATGGCTCCCTTCTGCTCCCAGCTTCACTCGCATCAATGCCTTCTTCTGATTCAGGGACAGCTGAGTCCGGCTCTCCCCTCATCCTCCCTTCCTCTCCAAACAGCCTTCACCTCGACCGCTGGATGGCCTTCCTCCTCTGCCAGATTCTTCTAGAAAGGGACGTGTTGGATCTGGGACCTTCTGCAAAGCCAAGATGGATTTTTGGATTGCGATTCTGCGTGTGTGTGTGCGTATACATGCATATATATATGATCTCTCCATCTGAAGAAGTGAGCTCTGATTCATAAAAGATCATACTAGAATCAAGGGCGCTAGTCTTCTGGGCGTCTCTTTTGTTTTGTGACGATAGACAAAAACTGAAATGAGTGAATAAGCAGCAGGAGGAAGCAAGTAGTGCAGTGGTTAGAAAGTGAGATTAGATCTGGGAGACGAAGGTTTGAATCCCCACCCTGCCACAGAAGCTGGCTGGGCGATGTGGGGCCAGTCACACACCCTCTGGCTCACTTACCTTACATGGTTGCTGTGAGGAGAAAGTGGAGAATGGAAGAACGTGGTAAACCGCCATGGGTCCCCGCAGGTGAGAAAAGGGGGGAGGTACAGATGATATTAAAAACACGAAATCAAGATGAAGAGCAGGCTCAAGAGAGCAGCAGCAGCTCACAGAACATAAAGTAGTAGAAAGTCCTCAGGGCCGCATTTTTCCCGACTTTCCATATCCAGAGATCAAGCAGAAAGACTTTCTAAAAAGTTCATCTTCTGCTTAACCAACATACTGCCAAACTAAGATTCCCACAGCCTTCTCCAGCCAGAGACCACAGCGTGGGAACAGGGGACCAATTCACACAGAGGTTGGGATGTTGGAAACAGGGATAAGCAGCCAGATGGAGCCACTTAAGAGTCTAATGGGGACTAGGAGGCCCCAATTCTGACACAGACAACTGCAGAAGATCCAAAGAGCAGCTGGCCTTGTTCATGGAAACCAGTGGAGCTCTGGAGGAACTGAGGGAAGGAAGACCTAATTGTGAACTTTGAAGGGCTCCTACCCTGACAGGTTTCATACCTTTTCACTAGTTAGAAGTTCAGAAGCTAGAAGAGCCCTGCACGTCGAGTAAAAGCGAGGACACTGAAGACAACCGTTTAATAAAGGAGTTGATCTTTACAGGGGGCTTCTGGTCTCGAAACTGTTCCTTCATTTTAAACTGCTCAAGGGTCTGTGATTTCATGCTCTGCCTGTTGTTGCTTTTTGCTGGATTTTAATTCATAACTTTCTACTGTTTTGTGTTTCTATTAAGTTTTGCTTTTAAAGCTACCTCGGGCAGGTTCCCTGGAGAGGCAGCATACAGTGCTTGAAATGCACAAATATTTTTGTCCTACAAGAAAATAAAGCAAGGCAGAGATCTTTCAGGGTGCTGTGACTGATTTCAGAACCTGAGACCACAGCTTGCTGATGCCTTAAGAAGGGACTGGATTGTTGTCCCAAGTGCCAGATTGCTAGAAACAAAAGATCTGGGCATGAGCTAAGGCCATGGATTCTGCCAAGTCACAGGAGTCACCCAGAAAAGAAGATCGGCTGGCAGAAATAATAAAAAAAGAAAGAACTGTGTCTTTAGCAGTGTTCCTTCTAAGCTGAGTTAGTGTGAGCTAGCTTGCAGTTTTTTAGCCTCTGGCTCACAGATTTTTGTCTTAGCTCAGGAAGGGATGGCTCCAGAGCAGACTTAAGTCATGCAGCAGACAAATCGCTGGCTCACAACTTTAATGCCAGTAGCTCAGAAAGTAGCATTTTTGCTCACAAGATTCCACAACTTTAGAGGGAGTTTTGGTCTTCAGTAGAAAATTGCAGTCTTTTGGGGACGACGCCTGCAGCACAGCAATTATGCCAATCTGATGTCAAGAATTACAACAGAATGCCAAAAGATGGGCCATTTTGAGAGTCTGGAGGCGGCAGCCGTACAATGCAGAGACAAACAAGCAGAATTGCGCACACACCACGTTACAGGGAGAACTCAGCTCTGCTTCCACTGAAGAGGAGCTCCCAGAGGGCAAGCGGGGGGCGGGGGACTTTGAGAAGTGGAGTCCTCGGGTTAACAACGTTAAGGAAGTCTTGGCTAAATTTCAGAGTCCGGGTAGTAAATAGTGCAGGAATCTTTGGAACACCCCGGACTCGGCCACCCCTCTGCACTTATTCCACTGTCAAAACCACACAGAAATTTTGCAAAGGAAATATTATTGTATTGCGTACCTATTTCTTCCCAAAAATCTGCAGCTGCCCTCCTTCCAGTCCTTCACCGGACAGGATCAGTCGATCACCACCCACTTAGGACAGTGGATCAGGAAGTGAGTGCGTCAAGTCACCTGGCCCTTGCCTCTCTAGGAATGGAGACTCGGTCCGATTAACCCTTTTATTCCATTTCTATCCCATTCATAGAATGTTAAGAGTTGGAAGGGATCTTGCAGGTCATCTAGCCCAACCCTCTGCACTCTGCAGAAGCATAGCCGGAAGATAGCCCTACAACATACCCGAAAGATGGTTGTCCAGCCTCTGCTTGAAAACGTCCAGCGAAGGAGCATCCACCACCTCCCGAGGCAGGCTGTTCCACTGCTGAACCACTCTTACAGTTAGGAAGTTTCTCCGGATATTTAGCCGCTAAGGACTCCCTTGTAATCTCCACCCATTAGATCTAGTCTTGCAATCTGGAGCAAGAGAGAATAGATCTGTTCCATCTTCTACATGACAGCCCTTCAAAAATTTGAAGACTGCAATCATGTTAAGCCTTCCCTTTCCCATTTGTCTGAAGAAGTGTGCTTTGCACATGAAAGCTTATACTCTGAATAAAACTTTGTTGGGCTTAAAGGTGCCAGTGCCACTGGACTCCAATTTTGTTCAATTAACCCTTAGACCGACTCTCTCTACAGAAAGGCGAAAAGGGACCTCAGCCTTCCAGAGGCTCCATTGGTTTACCGGGCAATCGTCCCTCCGATTTCCCTAGGGTTGCCAGGTCTGGGTTGGAAAATACCTGGAGATAAATTAAATGGACAAATGGCAGAACAGTATTTAAATGAATGGGAAGACCTGAAAATATATATGGAAACTGAATATAAAATGAAAGGGAAAATGTATAACCTTGATTCTTATTGAAAATGGAATTATGTTAGATGAGTCAGATTTCTGTATATATATATATAAAAAATGTTACCTGGTTTATCGATTGTTATAAGTTTAAACCTGATGACTTTTAATTTTTTTTTGTTATTGGCAATAGCAGTGTTGGAAACCTATTGGGGGGAAGGGATATAGCTTATAAGTTGTTTTGGAAATTGTGTTTAACAATGTTGAATATATTCCAATAAAAATCTTTGTTACAAAAGAAAATACTTTGGGGATGGATACGGGAGAGGGTGGGGTTTGGGGGGGGAGGGGCCTCAGCATGGTGCATTGCCAGAGAGTCCACCCTCCAGAGCAGCTATTTCCTCCTGGGAGCTGCTCTCTGTCAGCTGGAGATCAGTCATAAAAGCCGGAGATTCCCCAGGCCCCGCCTGGAGGCTGGCAGCTCTAGATTTCCCTGCAAAGTGCAGTGAAGGAGGATTGGACACCCCACCCTTTAACCTTCCAGCTTCAGCTCATTCTTGTCTCTAAGGCTGCAATCACACACTAAATAATGCGCTTTCAATCCACTTCCAATCCGGATTTTGCCAGTTCACCCACTAAAATCCAGTTGGGAAGTGCATTGAAAGTGTGCATTATTTAGTGTGTGTGATCGTAGCCTAGGAGTCTAAGGAGGGATCTGGAGGTTCAGAATGGGGTGGGGGGAGACAGCCAGGATGGAATCCCTGGATTTACAGAACCCTGAATGCAAACTATTATAAAAGCAATAAAACAAAGCTTGAGTCCAGGGACACCTTTAAGAGCAGCAGACTTTAATTCTGGGTATAAGCTTCCAGGTGCACGCACACGAAAGAATACACCCAGAATTAAACTTTGTTGGTCTTAAAGGCGCCACTGGATTCAAAATTTGTTCTATTGCTTCAGACCCACACAGCTACTGACAATACTGAGAAAGACTGAGTTAGATATACCAGACAGGAGACTGGGGGCACTTCACAGACGAACAGCATTTATACTAGATCCAGGTGGACAGCCAGTGTTGGTCTGAAGCAGCAGAACAAATTTTGAGTCCAGTGGCACCTTTAAAAGACCTACAAAGGTTTATTCAGGCTGTGGTTTTATTCAAGGTGTGAGCTTTCCTCTGCACGCGCACTTCCTCAGGAAAGTTGTAGGAACTGGATTCCAGAACAATTTATGGGACGTCTCCTTGCAATCAAATCCCAGCAGGAGAGAGCCAGATAGCCATTCTGACTGGGATTTTCAAAGCAGCAACAGAAACAAGCATTGTAAATAATACATGATAACGAGTTAGGTAACCTACAATGACTTACGGAGGGCATCTCATTTTCCCCTCCTCATTATTTCCTCTTTCCCTTCCCTGAAGGGCCCCATAACCTGCTCCTTTCTTTCTGGTTCCTTCTCTCCTTCCCACCCACCAGCCAACCTACCTTTATTTGCCCTCCATCTTCCCTCTTCTGCTCCCCTGGCAGCCTCTACCTAGGAAAACTATGGCCCAGTCACACAGTGCTAGTTGCAGGCCCAGTGGACTAGAAGGATCTTTTGCCAAAAGGACCTGTGGATGGGGGTCACCATGTGTTGCCTTTGACTTGACGGCGCCTTCTTCTTTCTCCCTAATGGGGATCCTAAGCGGCTTTCACCATCTGCTTCTCCTTCAGTTTGTCCTGACTACAATCCTGTGAGGTAAATTAGGCTGGCCCAATTTCATCCAGCAAGCTTCCATGGCAGAGTGGGGATTTCAACCTGGATCTCTCAGGTCCTGCCTCTAACCACTACATCACTTTGGCTTTTGTGGGGTGGTTTGCTGTTGAACTACAGTAGCAAGCATCTTATTCTGCGTGAATCACAACAGTCTTGTGGTAGCAAATCTTCTGACTCAGTTATCTTCTTCTCCAATCCCCCAGGAGGGCCACGCGTCCTCTTTATTTTTATTTATTTGTAATAATAGAATAGCAGATTGTAATGTAACGTAACAAACAGTAGAATGTAATGTAATTTGGAATTAGGGTTCCCAAGTACTTACAGTGTGGGAGCGGGGGACGCATGCTCCCCAGCCAGACCAGTCTTCCTGGTAACACACCATGCCGTCGCCAGGAAGTGACACCAGGAGACGTTCTGGCAATGGGACTGAAAACTCGATGGTACCATCGAGTTCCCAGACGCATTGCCAGAGCGTCTCCTAGCATCCCTTCCGGGCGACAGCATGGTGCTCCAAGCCTGTTCTTCCCCTGGGGATGGTCCTGCGAGGACGTATCCATCCCCCGCCGGCACGCGGTAAGTTCTTGGCAAGCCTATTTGGAATGCTAGATTGGAATGCATTTCTCTGGTCTTGGGCCAGCGGAGAGAACTCTACACAGCCAACCACCCCACTTCAAAGAAGATGCTGTAAGGTCACCTCCATGCTTGAGAGGAGATGGATGGAGTGTCATGGCAGGGTCTCCACTAATTACTCTCAGCATTCCACCATTAAGGATACATCTGCCCATCAATCTTCAATTTTGACATATTTAGTTCCTTCACTATGTTTCCCCCCTCCAGAATTAAACCCAAACAAATGGTAACCATATAAATTAAGCTTGTTATTCCTGTTTGATCCTTGAATCTGTTGAACATCTTCATTATGCTGTATGCTAATTTACTGCTCACTCTCTACCTATATATATATATATATATAGACTGGTCATTTCCATCTAATTCTATCTGAAGAGGTATGCATGCACACAAAAGCTTATACTCTCAATAAAAATGTATTGATCTTAAAGGCCTCAAACTTTGTTCTGCTGTTTCAGACCAATACAACAACCCACCTGAATCTCTCTTCTTCAGATAAGTAAATATTATTTTATTCAAATACGAAGTGTGCTGCTTGATTTATTTCATGAAGCCACCAATAAAATGAAGAGCTGAAGATACCAGTTTCTTTCTAACAGGCTCAGTCAATGTAAGGACACAGCTGTCATTCCCTCCTTAAGACAAAGATAAACTGGAGGCAATTTTCTCTAATAATATTTTTACTGCTGTACTATACCGAAAACAAAACCATTGTTGAAGTATGCCTCTTGCCAGGACATCAACGACCTGAGAGAGCCGGGGCTCTTAACCTGGAGTCCAGATTTCAGGAGGGTCTATGAACTTGGATGGGGGAAAAGGTCACATCTTTATTTTCACTAACCTCCAACTGAGATTTCGCATTTCCTTCCATTGTGAATGTAGGCAACAAACCAAAGTTGTCTTAGTAATACCTGTGACTTTGTCACCGACAGAAATCACGGGTAGCTTCGTATCACATTACACTGGTTGCAGATACCTCAAATTATCACTTATGCTCATCACTAATTTGAAAGCGTCCATAGGCTTCACCGAGACTGCCAAAGAGGTCCACGGCACAAAAGGGATTAAGAGGAAAGCGAATTAAACACTGAGGGCTGTATCTGATTCAGGTCTGACAAGTCAGCTGGATCAGTCAGACTGAGAAGCAAGCATTAAAAAGAATTTTTGGATTCTTGGGGGGTGTCCATTTTCAAGAATCCTAAAACACAGCAGCTCCAGCTCAGCTGGACCACCCAAATGTCAACATTGGTGATCTGGAAGTTATGATGGCATGCTGTGCTAAGTGGGTGATCTACCACTGAACCATAACCCTACTGCTTGCAGGGTAGATATACAGTTTTATATTTTGATTCAGTTACAATTGTTGCATTTTGTGGTGTTAAAGCAATAAAATAAGATTAAGACTACAGATTGTCGCAAGCTGAAGGAAAATGCAGGACAGTGAACCTCCCAGAAGGAACACAAGGATTCAAAACTGGCAACCAGCTGCAGCCCAATAGTAGGAGTTGCAGTGCTGAAAATGAGGGGAATCAGAACTTTCTACGACAGATTAGCTACAGGAAATCCCTCTGAGTAAACTTCTGCTTCTGTAGCAAACAGCAGATGGATTTTTTCTCTAGCTAATGTGAATTTTTTGACGTGAGATGAGTTTTCCCCACATTCTTAGCATTTATATGGTTTCTCTCCTATGCGAATTCGTCGATGGACAATAAGGCCTGGACTTCCAGCAAAGGTCTTCCCACATTCCAAGCATTTATACTGTTTCTCCCCTGTGTGGATTCGTCAATGGACAGTAAAGCCTGAACTCTGGGAAAACGACTTTCCACACTCCAAGCATTTATATTTTTCTCCTGGGTATATTTGTTGATAGACAATAAGGCCTGGATTTCCAGGTAACATCTTTCCAGACACCAAGCAGTTATATAGTTTCTCCCCTTGGTGGACACATTGATGGGAAGTAAGCTCTGTATTCCGAGCAAAGCTCTTTCCACACTCCAAGCATTTATATGGTTTCTCTGCAGTGTGGATACGTTGATGGGCAGCGAGATTACCTCTCTGAGCAAAGCTCTTTCCACACTCCAAACATTTATATGGTTTCTCCCGTGTGGATTCACTGATGGTCAGTAAGGGCGAGCAAAGCTCTTTCCACACTCCAAGCATATATATGGTTTCTCCCCAATGTGGATTCGTTGATGAGCAGTAAGGCTGGCACGCCAAGCAAAACTCTTCCCACACTTTATGAGGTTTGTCCCGTGTGAATTCTTTGGTGTTGCATAAGATGTGCCTTCTGAACAAACGTCTTTCCACACTCTAAACATTTATGTGGTTTCTCCCCAGTGTGGATTCTCCAGTGTGTATCAAAGAGCTCTCTCAGCCCCACCTCCTTCATAGGGCATCTGTTGTGGGGAGGGGAAGTGAAAGGAGTTTGTAAGCCGCTCTGAGACTTTGAGTGAAGGGTGGGGTATAAATCCTATCTCCTCCTCCTCATCATCATCTCTGGATTGTAGTGACCTCCAGGTGGTGGCTGAAGATCTGGAATTACAACTAATTTCCAGACGACATGAATTGCTTATCTATTTATTTAAAAAAATGTATTCCAGTTCTCCTGCAGAGAAATGGCTGCTTTGGAAGACGGACTGAGTGGCATACTGTACCAAGCTCCCTCCCCTTCCTAAACTGCACTCTCCCCAGCTCACCACCGTCAGATCGCCACTCCAGGTATTTCTGAGCCCAGAGCTGGTACTCCTAAGGAGGAAGCAGATGTCTGGCATGGGCTAGAAGCCGAGGAGGAGAGCAGCCAGTCATGCTAGAAATCCTGACAGGAAGTATCACCTCAGGGAAAGCTAGGAGGCCTGAGGCCTAGCCAGGATACAGCAGGGAGCGCAGATAGTTCAGCTGCCTCCAGAGCTCACTCTGCAGAGGAAGAGGAGGAAGAGGAGGAGACTGGATTTATACCCCGCTCTTCACTACCCAAAGGTGTCTCATAGCGGCTTACAAACTCCTTTCCCTTCCCCTCCCCACAACAGACACCCTGTGAGGTAGGTGGGGCTGAGAGAGCTCTTGACAGAAACTGCTCTTTTTTTCAAGAACAGCTCTTATCAGAACTACGGCTTGCCCAAGGTCATCCAGCAGGTGCAAGTGGAGGAGTGGGGAATCAAACCCGGTTCTCCCAGATTAGAGTCCGCACACTTAACCACTACACCAAACTGGACACAGAAGCCTGAAGCTGTGACTGAAAGGACCTGGGGAAGGAGCCAGTGCCTGAAGCTGGCCTGGAACCGTGGGCTGAAGCAGGCAGAGGAGAGAATGGGAGGATGGGTCTCTTGGGTGGAGCAGCACCATTCATCGCCTGAGTTGGCTGTCAAGTTTCACAAATAAACAGGAGACATCAGTCTATTTGCAAATTCAAAATACAATTTAATGATAGTGGAAAATACCCAACAAGAGACTCTTCTATATCCTTTAAATACAATAGTGTCCAAAAGACCTCAAAGTCCATAAAAAAGGCAGAGGATGGAATATGAGCTGTGCCTACCAGTGTTCCCTCTAAGCTGAGTTAGTGTGAGCTAGCTCACAGTTTTTTAGCCTCCGGCTCACGCATTTTATCTTGGCTCAGGAAGGGATGGCTCCAGAGCAAATTAATTTATGCAGTAGCCAAATTTCTCGCTCACAACTTTAATGCCGGTAGCTCACAAAGTGGAATTTCTGCTCACAAGACTCGACAGCTTAGAGGGAACTTTGGTGCCTACATTACTGTGGAAAGTGGGTTCCATTTTCAGCCACACGACTGAAGAAGATTGCTTTGAAACATTTAGCGTACCCGGGAAGGATGTTTTCGGCTGTTAGAAGTTTATTTGTGCTTTGGGACATCCTCTGCCTTTTTTTTGTGGACTTTTGAAGTCTTTTGTTGAACTGTAGGCTAAAAAACTGTGAGCTCGCTCACACTGACTCAGCTTAGAGGGAACACTGCTTGTGATTAAGGATAAAATGGAGGCGAAGAGAAAGACATAAGCCGCTTTGGGTTCAAGCTGGGGGAAAAAGGCGGGATGTGTTTGTTATAAATAAAACTTTGAATGCACTTCGGTGTAAAGGATGATTGCTTTTGCCATAAGTTCGTCCAGTATACCTGCCGCTCTTTTGGCAGGAGGCAGAACTGCTTATTCAGTAGTTAAACGATCACTGAATGTGAAGAGCAGAACAAGTAGGGGCAGAGAACCCTAAACAACATAACCTATTAAACCTAAAGGTCTTCTGCCAGCCATCCATAAGATGCTCACATTTTATTAATAAACTATATTCTAAATATTTTAGGAGAACTGAACATACCTTAACAAATACCAGTCCAACAGCTGTACAATAGGGGGTCTGATTTAGCACAAAACTCCATATGATGATATCCAGTAAGGTAGGGGGTTAGGCTGAAGATCTTGCAACACTGAAAATATTTGTACGGTTTTCCCCCTGTGTAAATTCTTTGATGCAAAATATGGTTTAACATTTATATGGTTTCTCCCTTATATGAACTATTTTGTGTAACATAAAGTATGCCTTTTGAGCAAAGCTTTTAATACAATCCAAGCATTTATACAGTTTCTACCCAATGTGACTAAGTCGATGAAGAGTGAACCCTGTTATCCAAGGAAAGACCTTCCCACACTCCATGCATTTATATGGGTTCTCCACAGTGTGAATACGTTGGTGGCATGTAAACTGTGAACTCTGAGCAAATGTCTTTCCACACTGCTGGCATTTATATGGTTTCTCCCCAGTGTGGATACGTTGATGGATAGTAAGGTGTGATCTCTGAGCAAAGCTCTTTCCACACTGCAGACATTTATAAGGCTTCTCCCCAGTATGGATACGTTGATGTTTTGTAAAGCCTGAACGCCGAGCAAAGCTCTTTCCACACTCCAAGCATTTATATGGTTTCTCCCCAGTGTGGATTCGTTGATGGACAGTAAGGCCTGAACTGTGAGCAAAGCTCTTTCCACACTGCAGGCATTTATATGGTTTCTCCCCAGTGTGGATACGTTGATGTTTTGTAAAGTCTGAACTCCGAGCAAAGCTCTTTCCACACTCCAAGCATTTATATGGTTTCTTCCCAGTGTGGATTCGTTGATGGATAGTAAGGTCTGATCTCTGAACAAAGCTCTTTGCACAGTGCAAGCATTTATATGGTTTCTCCCCTTTGTGCATTCTTCGATGGTTAGTAAGCTGTGCAAACCAAGCAAAGCTCTTTCCACACTCCAAGCATTTATATGGTTTCTCCCCAGTGTGGATTCGTCGATGGTTAGTAAGCTGTGAACTCCGAGCAAAGCTCTTTCCACACTCCAAGCATTTATACAGTTTCTCCCCAGTGTGGATTCGTTGATGAATGGCAAGGGTGTTACTCCGAGAAAAGCTCTTTCCACACTCCAAACATTTATATGATTTCTCCTCTGTGTGAATTTGTTGATCACCATTAAGTGGGCAATTCTGAGAAAAGCTCTTTCCACATGCCAGGCATTTATCTGTCTCCCCCATGCGGATTCGCAGATGGCCAGGAAGGTCTCTCTTCCAAGCAAAGCTCCTTCCGCACTCCAAACACTTATCAGGTTTCTTCTCTGAACAATTTACATCGAGGAGGAGATGTTGTGGTTCTCTCCCACACTTCTTCTGGGGACCGTCAGTCTCTGGATAAAGATAAAAGACTGGTAAGACCTTCAGGCAAAAGTGGGATCAAGGAAAGAAGGCCATTAACTGCTCTTGGTAACAACATAACAAATCACTTAAAGGGGAGAGAAATCCTGCTCTGTATTATTCAGCGGATGATGCTTCTCGTCTCTGAGACAAGGTGGCCCAGTGTAACCTTCATGTTTAGCAGTAATATTTCTCTGATGAGGGAGGTTTTGCATCTGCTCCTCTGGGGTGGAGAGAGTTGACAAAGAGAAATTTTTCTCCCTCTCCCCCCAAATACTAGAACTTGAGGGCATCCAATGAAGCCGATGGGCAGTAGGTTCAGGATGGACAAAAGCAAACACTCCTTTACGCACCGCGTGATTAAAATGTGGAATTCACTCCGGAGAATGTAGTAATGGCCACAGAAATAAACAGCTTTAACAGGGGATTAGACAGATCCATGTACATAAGAACATAAGAGAAGCCAATGTTGGATCAGGCCAATGGCCCATCCAGTCTTATGGACTCCAGTGAGCATGCACAACCCCCTTCCTTGTCTGCATGTGGACCCACCCCACTCCCCCGTTGAGAGTCTCCATAGGGAGACCCCTACCAGGGCCCTTATCGGTATACCAGTTGCCATCAGGAGGTCCAGCAGTGGGGCCAGGACACTAGAAGCCCTCCCAATGTTGCCCACCCCATGCACCAAGAATCAAGAGCCTCACTTGCCCCAGGCAGAGAGTTCCTATCTATACCTTGTGGCCAATAGCCAATGATGGACCTCTGCTCCATGTTTATCCAATTCCCTCTTGAAGCTGCCATGTTTGTAGCTGCCACGACCTCCTGTGGCAGTGAATTCCAAGTGTTAATCACTCTTTGGAACCTCCACATTCTGAGGCTGACTGAGGGGAACCTCCACATTCAGAAAATGGAACCTCTCAATCCCAGAGCCAGGAGGCAACATCAGGGACAGGTCTCGGCCTCTATGCCCTGTTGTTGTTGGCTCTCCAGAGGAGCTGGTTGGCCCCTGTGTGAGACAGGAGGCTGGACCAGATAGACCACTAGTCTGATCCAGTAGGGCTCTTCTTATGTTCTCTTCTTGTGAACCTTCCAGGACTCTCGATGGCCACTGTAAGGAACGGAAGGGCTGAACTAGATGACCTCTGGCAAATCTCTTTCTGCATTCAGTGGACAGCCCAGTTTGGAACAGAGCTTTACACCTGAACTACAGAGACCCAATCTGACCTCTAGTCTTATAAAGCTCATTGTACTTTCCACCCGTCTAGTAAGTTTGGCCTCCCAAGCCCTGTGTTCTCTGGAGCAGAGCGAAGGCAGGTGGTGAACAGAGACTGGGCATTTTCAGTGGTGGCCCCTCATCTGGGCAATGTGTCCCCTCACCTTTCCAGAAGCTCGCCTGGAGCTTACCTTCCTAACTTTTCAGAGCCTGGTCAAAACATCTCTTTCCAAACAGGCTTTAACTTAGAAGGTTATCTTTTTTTAGCTGTTTTATGGTCTTCTGACCTGTGGACAGTTTTTAGAGGATTTCTCAGGGAACCTCAGTGGCTGTTTTAAGCTCTTCTTGTGCCCCTGGCTTCTTAACTTGATTATTTTGTCAGTATTTAAGATTTCCCCATATTGTTTTGATGTTTGAACCAACTTGAACAGGTCCATGGAGAGGCAGGATATAAAGAAAGTCTTTCTTCACCAAAAGAGTGATTCACACATGGAATTCACTGCCACAGGAGGTGGTGGCAGCTACAAGCATGGACAGTTTCAAGAGGGAATTAGATAAACATATGGAGCAGAGGTCTATCAGGGACTATTAGCCACAAGGTATAGATAGGGACTCTGGGGCAAGGGATGCTCTGTATTCTCGGTGCTTGGGGGGGTCAACAGTGGCAGGGCTTCTGGTGTCCTGGCCCCACTGGTGGACCTCTTGATGGCACCTGGAATTTTTGGCCACTGTGTGACAGAGTGTTGAACTAGATGGGCCATTGGCCTGATTCAACACTGGCTTCTCTTATGTTCTTTCTTAAGTAACTCCACGTGTATTAAAGCTGAGCACTGTATACACTCCCCCACCCCCTTAGTTAAAAACAAGCCAGCATTCTGGTCCTTCTTTTATCTTCTCTTTCACACTTCCTGGCCATTCTCAGGCCTTGCCACTTGAGAAATCCCTCTATTCTCCATCTGGTGACATTTACTCCAAGAGGAGTCCTACCCGCATGCAATGGAGATAGATTCCCACCACAGAGGTAAGCCGATACCTGCTGATCTCTTTCTTCCTTCTGGGTCCTGGAGAAGTAGATCTCCTGCTTCTTCCACCGTGGATATGGAATCAGGTTTCAGAGCCAGAAGATTTCCTTTCAGGGAAAGAAACAAGACCAGTGACTTCTGGACATTCCAACTCTAAGAAACATTCCAGTTTTAAAACTGGGCTATCTGAACCCCGGCCCCTCATGACGGCAAAAAGGAAAAACTCCTGAAAGATGTGTGCAATGGGAAAGATCCATCTGTTGATCCTGCTGGAAGCCCAAAGTGGGGGGAAAGGGAGCAGGGAACTTCAACACAGGAAAGATAAGCCTTTGCCTACACGGAGCCACCAGGATACAATATCTTAGCCCACCTCCTCAGGCAAGAGGATCCAACGTCACAGTATGACATAGGCTTGCCAAGAACTTACCGTATTTCGGCGGGGGACGGATACGTCCTGGCAGGACCATCCCCGGGGGAAGGAAAGACGCGCGCACAATGCGGTCGCCAGGAAGTGACGCTAGGAGATACTCTGGCAATGTGGCTGGAAACTTGATGGTACAGCATGGTGCGTTACAGGGAGGACTAGTCCGGCTGGAGAGCATGCTTCCCCAGCTCCCACATGATAGGTCCTTGGGAACCCTAGTATGACACTGTCTAGGATGATTCTGACAAAGGGCCACCATCTAAGGCCCTTCCAGGATGGAAAAAGGTGGCAATGGGTCCCAAAAACTCATAATAACTGTGTGAGATTTCTTTTTAACCCTTATGTTTTTCTTGTATTTAGGACATTTTTATACCACACAGCCCAAAAAGAGCTCAGAACAGCATACATTATCTTCCCCCTCCCTCCAGCCTGGAACAGAGAGGCAGGACCTGCCCCCTTCGATTCCAAGAGCATCATGGCAGGCAGAAATTCAGCAGCCAAAGCTCTTTGTGACATACAGCAAAACTTTGCCCACTGAGCTCCTGTTTTCTTGGTGGCTGGCCATCCAGAGGAACTGGTTGGCCACCGCATGAGATTGGGTGCTGGACTAGACTGGCCACTAGTATGATCCAACACGAATCTTCCTATGTTCTTAACACGGCAGGAGAACTCCAATTTACCCCTTCGGCCCCATACTTAACTTCATCAAGCCCCACAGCAGACTTTAGTGTCCTCGGGGCAAGGAAATTCCTTTCTGAAGTTTGGAAAATGCATATAAATACAGATACCATTACTGTTATTATTTTTAATACTCTTATTTTTATCGGCATTATTTATTAATGCTTGTTGCTATGGCTGCTCTGGAAGGCCCAAGAGGAGGTCCCGTTGGCATCACATGAACTGTTACGGAGGCCAATCCCCCTCCTGCCCTGTTTCCAATGGATTTTCACCTGCACTGAAGATTTTGTTCCCCCAAAGAACCAAGAGTCCACTCAGTCCTCAATGGGCCACTGGGGGCTTCCTCCTCTGTTGTTTTCCTTTCAGTTTTACAACCCAACATTTTTGCTTACATGCTAATGCTTATGGACTCCAGTGCGTATGCACAACCCCCTTCCTTGCCTGCATGTGGACCCACCCCGTCTCCCCCGCTGAAAGTCTCCATAGGAAGACCCCCTACCAGGGTCCTTATTGGTGGCAGTTGGAAGTGCTGTCAAGTTGCAGCTGACTTGTGGTGACCCTGTAGGGCTGTCAAGGCAAGAGACGGACAGAGGCGGTTGGCCACTGCTTGCCCCTGCACTGCACCCCTGGATTCCCTTGGCAGCCTCCCATCCATGTACCAACCGGGACCAACCCTGCTTAGCTTCGGAGCGCTGCTGCGACTGGGCTAGCTGGGGCCATGCAGCTCAGGGCTGGGGTCCTCTTCAGAAGGAATAATTTCTTCCATCAGCATCTGTCAATCGAGGGACAGGAGCCTTACCCAGAGAGGCCACATTCTGTCGATTCTCCTCCATGACCTCCTTGTGAAGCCTCCTTTGGTCCGGATCCAGCAGGGCCCACTCCTCCGCAGTGAAGTGAACAGACACCTCCTCCAAGGTCACCAGGCCCTGAAAAGAGGGGGGGAAACACACCCACTATATTCACAGGGAATGCAAGAACCCGTTCCTTTCTAAGGGCAATCTAAAAAGGCTATAACAAGATGTTGATGTTCAGGACTCAGCCCTCCCATCAGATGCTTTCGTTTTCTACCCAGGGAGCGGCACAAATAGCAGCCAAGGGAAAGTGACAGACAGAGAGTATCTTCGGCCCAGGGACGGTGGGGGAAGCACCCAGGGGCACGATCCGTATCCCCCCACTTACCCCATCAGGCTGCATGGAAGCGGCTTTCCCTTTGCCAGGAAGAGATGGCAAAGCATGCATCCTTGGTTTTATGGCACCACCTGGAAGCAGAAAGAGGCAACCGTATGGCATTCTGTACTTTCCAAGTATTTTGCATTTCAGCTCCATAGGGAGCTGTCTTGGCTCACGGCTGCAACTATCCCCGCATCCTTATTTCAGATAACTGTTTGCTTTCACGCTTTTGACCCATCCAGTCTTGAGACGGTTATCACATACAAAACTGTGGCCCGTCTCTCCGGTATTTACAGAACTTAGAAGGAAGAACTCTGTAATGCAAGGAACAGACAATGCCAAACCAAGGACAGAAATGCAGCTACCAAATCCCAGAATCTCTTTGCGTGCAGGAAAGACCATGTAGTATGGATGGGAATGTATAATGATTTTAATTCAAATTGTTCATATATACTTATATTTTTTTCTGGCTTCATAAATTTTGATATTAAAGATTTTATTAGGATTTAATAAGATTCTATTAAGTTGTAAGGCCTCTTCTTTGTAGGTTTAGCTGATGCTAGCAGACAAGTGAATATTCTTTTTTTTTATCAACCTGTTTGGACGGAATAGCTATCTAGTTGTCTGGCAGTTCTAATAGGTGTTAAGCGTAGCATTGATGGTAAAGTGGAGGATGGGCTTTTTAATAGATGTAGTGTGTGCTGGGGCGGGAAAGCAGGGAAGCCAGCCTCCCCCTGCAGCCTTCCAGCGGGTTGCTGGGTGTGCCGCTTAGCTTCCAGAAGAAAGCAAGCCCCTGCCCTGACTTCCCTCCTGGTCCCAACCCACCACCCGGAAAAACCTCTCCGCTTTCAAAATGGGGCGGGGTGGCAGGGGCAAGGTTCCTCTGTCTGACGCAGGCAGTTCCCTGGAGAGGCAGCATACATGAAAAGTACTGAGACTTACTAGTGATTTCAACTCTCATACTTTTAGTAGGTGAAGAACAAGACACAGAAGCCGGCTCGCAGGCCGGCCACCCCGAAACAGACCCCAACACTCGTGATAGGTCTATTTACAGTGGTTAAGTTAACTCTAGGATCCTAGCCACCAGATTGGAAGGGGAACTAGGATTCGACCATCTATTGTTCTGGCGGAGCAAAGCTCCTGCTCTTTGCGTGACCACATGGGGACCGGCTGAAGCCGGATCCTGCACATGGTCAGGTCAGTACACAACAATACCATTCTCGAAATGAACAAATACTTTTGTCCCACAAGAAAACAAAGCAAGGCAGAGATCTTTCAGGTTGCTGTGACTGATTTCAGAACCTGAGACCACAGCTTGCTGACGCCTTAAGAAGGGACTGGATTGTTGCCCCAAGTGCCCCAGACGGGAAGGGGAGGGGCAGCTTGCTAGAAACAAAAGATCTTGGCATTAGCCAAGGCCATGGATTCTGCCAAGTCGCAGAAGTCACCCAGAAAAGAAGGAATAAAAAAGGCAGGAATAAAAAAAGACAGAACTGCATCTTCATTAAGCCATCGGAGAACGGAACCCTCCAAAAAGATAAGTTTGCTTGGGAAAAAAAATTGCAGTCTTTTGGGGACGACGCCTGCAGCACAGCAATGCCAATCTGATGTCAAGAATTACAACAGAATGCCAAAAGACGCATCATTTTGAGAGTTTGAAGACGGCAGCCGTACAATGCAGAGATAAACAAGCAGAATGCACACGGCACATTACAGGAAGAATTCAGCTCTGCTTCCACTGAAGAGTTGCTCCCAGAGAGCAAGTGGGGGTAAAAAACTTTGAAAAGTGGCGTCCTCTGGTTAACAACGTTAAGGAAGTCTTGCTAAATTTCAGAGTCCGGGTAGTAAACGGCGCAGGAATCTTTGGAACACGCCGAACTCGGCCGCCCCTCTGCACTATTCCACTGCCAAAACCACATAGAAATTTTGCAAAGGAAATATTATTGTATTGCGTACCTATTTTTTCCAAAAAAAAAAATCCTCCGCCGCTCCCCTTCCTCTCCTTCACCCAACAGCCTTAGTCGATCACCGCCCACTTGGGACAGTGGATCAGGAAGTGAGTGCGTCAGATCACCTGGCCCTTCGCGGTCGGTGCCTCTCTAGGAATGGAGACTCGGTCCAATTAACCCGTTTATTCCATTTCTATTTCATTTGTCTGCAGAAGCGTGCTTTGGGCACGACAGCTTGCGCTCTGGATGCAGCTTTGCTGGTCTTAAAGGTGCCAGTGGACCCAAACTTTGTTCAATTCACCTTTAGACCGACTCTTTCTAAAGAAGGCAAAAAGGGACCTCTTCCTGGCTTCCCCCTTCCAGAGGCTGCATCGGTTTACCCAGCAAGCATCCCTCCGATTTCCCTGCAAAGTGCGGCGAAAGAGAAGGCAGGACTCGAATCCCCCCCCCCAACCTCCCAGCTTCAGCTCATTCTTGTCTCTAGGGCTGCGATCACACACACTAAATAATGCACTTTCAATTCACTTTCAAACTGGATTTTGCCAGTTCACACAGTAAAATCCAGTTGGAAAGTGCATTGAAAGATTATTATTTAGTCTGTGTGATTGCAGCCTCGGAGCCTAAGGAAGGATCTTGGGGTTCAGAATGAGAGGGGGGCAGCTATGATGCAGTCACTGGATTTACTGAACTCTGAATGCGAACTGTTATGAAAGCAATAGAACAAAGCTTGAGAGTCCAGTGACACCTTTAAGACCAACAAAGTTTAATTCTGGGTATAAGCTTTCCTGTGCATGCACACGAAATTACACTTTGTTGGTCTTAATTTAAGATGCCACTGGTTTCAAACTTTGTTCTATGGCTTCAAACCAACACAGCCACTCGCCTGAATTTATGTTATGAAAGCAATGATTCATGAAGTGGAAAAGTTGGTGGTTCAGGAAAAACAGAAGACAATACTGAGAAAGACTGGGTTAGATATACCAGACAGGAGACCAGGGACGCTTGACAGAGGAACATCACTTATACTAGATCCATACTAGATCCGGGTGAGCAGCCTTATTGGTCTGAAGCCGTAAATGTTGAGTCCAGTGGCACCTTTTAGAGACCAACTAAGGTTTATTCAAGGTATGAACTTTTGTGAGCAGGCACACTTCCCCAGAGAAGAGTGGGGTGTAGGAACTGGATTCCAGAAGAATTTATGGGATGTCTCCTTGCAATCAAATCCCAGTGGGAGAGAGAGACAAAGAGCCACTCATTTTCCCCTCCCCGATTTTTCCCTCTTTCCCTTCCCTGAAGGCCCCCATAACCTTCCCCCTTTTCGTGCTTCCTTCTCTCCTTTCCACCCATCTTTATTTGTCCTCCAGGTTCCTTCTTCCGCTTAAAAAAACTGAAAAAGGGGGGGGGGGACTCAACCCAAGATGTATCTGCGAACCAAGAGGGTCAAGCTAACATTATATAATATAAAAATACAAATGTTTATTAAGGTGTACATCAGTGTTCCCTCTAAGCTGAGTTAGTGTGAGCTAGCTCACCGCTTTTTAGCCTCCGGCTCACAGATTTTTGTCTCAGCTCAGGAACGATGGCTCCAGAGCAAACTAATTTATGCAGCAGCCAAATCGCTCACTCATAGCTTTAATGTCAGTAGCTCACAAAAGTAGAATTTTTGCTCACAAGACTCCACAGCTTAGAGGGAACATTGGTGTACACGTTAAAACATACTATGATTAAAAGAGTCTAAATTTCAGACACACACACACACACACACACATATATATATATAACCAGATCATTACCTTTGATGGAGGTGACACACAGGAATGAAATCTCTGATACCAGAATACTTTGAAGAAGTGGCATGGCTATATTTATGGCCCAACACTTAAGCCAGTAGCATAACTATAAGCATATAAGGAAACAACATCTGGTTATATATGTGTATACAAAAAAACCTTTTATATGTGTATTTGTATGTGTGTCAGTGTAATATGGGAGCTGCGGTGGCTCAAGTGGTTAAGATGCTGAACTGCAGGCTGCAGAAGGTCAGTAGCTCAGCAGTTCGAGACCCGAGAGTGCCGCATGACGGAGTGAGCTCCCGTCACTGGTTCCAGCTCCTGCCAACCTAGCAGTTCGAAAGCAAGAAATTGCAAGTAGATAAATAGGTACCACTCCAGTGGGAAGGTAACAGCATTCCGTGCACCTTGGTGTTTAGTCATGCCGGCCACATGACCACGGAAACGTCTTCGGACAGTGCTGGCTCTTCGGCTTTGAAACGGAGATGAGCACTGCAACCCTAGAGTTGGATTCGACTGGCTTTCAAGCAAGGGAACCTTTACCTTTACAGTGTAATATAGAGAATAGTGACCACTGAGGAAGGTCCGAAGGGGCCTAAACGCGTTTGGTCCTAAGTTAAAAAGCGTATTTGCATTAGAAAAGCTTTTAAGTCTGAAATTTAGACTCTTTCCTTTGTCCGCTTCCCTGGCAGCCTCTACCTAGGAAAACTATGGCCCAGTCACCTAGTGCTGGCCTCAGGCCCAAGGGACTGGAAGAACCTCTTGCCTTTAAGGACCTGTGGATGGGGGTCACCGTGTGTTGCCTTTGACTTGATGGCACCTTCTTCTTTCTCCCTAATGGGGATCCTAAGCGGTTTACATCATCTGCTTCTCCTTCAGTTTGTCCTGACTACAATCCTGTGAGGTAAATCAGACCAGCCCAATTTCACCCAGCAAGCTTCCACGGCAGAGTGGGGATTTCATCCTAGATCTACCAGGTCCTAGTCTGAAACTCCTAACCACTACATCACCCTGGCTTTTGTGGGGTGGCTGCTGTTGAACAGTAGCAAGCATCTCAGTTTGGGTGAATCACAACAGTCTTGTGGTAGCAAATCCCCTGTCCCAGTGGTTGCTGTTGGCTTCATCCCAGAGGCCAACCTCTCCAGTGTTTTTTTTTTTTTTAAGATTTCAGATTTTTTTGGAAACCTGGCTTTCCCCCCCTCAGGATCATAGAAGGATCTCTTGTCTTTTCATGGCTCCGGTCTCTGGACTTCAATATCCAAAGTTCTGGCCACATTGAGAATTGGATGTATTGATTAGTTAGCCAAGACTGTGAGCCCTTTCAGGTAGGGTAGCGAGCTATTGTTGGAAGATGATTTTGAAAACATAAGAATGTGGGACACTGATCTGTATCTTTGAAGATACTCTTTGAAGTATCTTTGAAGATACTCTTTGAAGTATCTTTGAAGATACTCCTTGCCTGCAACCTGGTTAATTTTGTTAAAACATTTTATTTTTTGGCTGTCAAGCCACAACTGACTTACGGCAACCATGTAAGGTTTTTCAGGCAAGACGTGTTCGGAGGTGGTTTGGCATTGCCAGGGCTATTTTGGGGCAGGAACACACAGGAACGGAGTTCCAGCTGGCTCCCGAGTTGGCCACGCCCAGCAGGAACTCATTAGCATATTAGGTCACATCCAGCAGCAGAAACTCATTAGGATTGGCTACATGAGGGGTGTGTGGCCTAACATGCAAAGGAGTTCCTGCTCCCCAAAAAGCCCCGGGTTTTGACAACAAACAAGGTAAACAGAATAAGAAGCAAAAGGTGGCTGTGGCTGGATGACCACATTTCTGGTAACACTGGGGTGTGGCCTAATATGCTAATGAGTTTCTGCTGGTGGGTGTGGCCTATTATGCTGATGAGTTCCTGCTGGGCTTTTTCTACAAAAAAAGCCCTGGGCATTGCCTGCCTTTGCCCCACAACCCTGGTATTGTCTGGAGATCTCCCATCCTAATACTAGCTAGGGCTGACCCTGCTTAGCTTTGGAGACCTGATGAATTCAAGCTAAGCCTGGGCTCTCCAGGTCAGGTCAGGGCTAAGCTAGGTTAATGGGCTTGAACAGGGCTATTTTTGGGCAGGAATGCACAGGAACGGAGTTCCAGCTAGCTTCCAAGTTGGCCATGCCTATAGCTTCTCCCCCCTTGGGTTCCCCAGGCGCCTCGCAAGCCGCGGGACACTTGGGGAAGCCAAGCCGTTCCAGAGAGGGAAGGCAGTTTAAACTGCCTCCCCTCCTCAGGTTCCCCAGCCGATCCTGGGAGCTGCACTATCAGGGGTGTGGCCTAATATGCTAATGAGTTTCTGCTGCTGAGTGTGGCCTGTTATGCTAATGAGTTCCTGCTGGGCTTTTTCTACAAACAAAGCCCTGGGCTTGAATAACTGTTCTCCTTTAATTTATCTATGTAAAATAAATGCCATTATCATAAGTGAGCCTCTGTTAAAAAAAATTAACAATTATGTTTTATTCAAAAGATACCTTATAAAAAAGTGCAACGGCACAGAAAGGGGGGGAAACTACAATTACCCACTAATAAAGAAAAAAGTATGAAAAGTCTACTGGGAAAGCATATGCAATGACACAGAAGTAATATATACATCAAGATACAAGAAACGCCAACGGCTACTCGCAAGCAAGCATGAATTAGAAAAATTCCGCAAGAGGAACCGGATGACAACATAGAAAGTCAACCACAAATGAAAAAGCTGGAGCCTAACAAATATTATATTACGGTTGCTAGCATGATGTTTTATCTTCTCCAATCCCCCCGAAGGGTCATGCGTCCTCTTTATTTTATTTCTTATTTGGAATACTAGATTAGAATAGTAGAATGTAAGTCATTTGGAATGGTAGATTGGAATGCATTTCTCTGGTCTGGGGCCAGCGGAGATAACTCTACACAGCCAGTCACCCCACTTCAAAGAACATGCTGTAAAGTCGCCTCCATGCTTGAGAGGAGATGGATGGCGTGTCATGGCAGGGTCTCCGCTAATTATTCTCAGAATTCCACAATTAAGGATACATTTGCCCATCAGTCTCCAATTCTGACATATTTATTTCCTTCACTATGTTTCCCCCCTCCAGAATTAAACCCGAACAAATGGTAACCATATAACTTAAGCTTGTTACACCTGTTTGATCCTTGAATCTGTTAAACATCTTTATTATACTGTATGCTGTTAAACATCTTCATTATGCAGTATGCTAATTTACTGCCCACGTATGGACTGTTAATTTCCATTTAATTGTATCTGAAGAGGTATGCATGCACACAAGAGCTTATACCCTCAATAAAAATGTGTTGGTCTTACGGGTGCCGCTGGACTGCTTCAGACCAACCCAGCAACCCACATGAATCTCTCTTCTTCAGGTAAGTAAATGTTAATATTTTATTCAAATACGAAGTATGCTGCTTGATTTATTTCATGAAGCCACCAATATAATGAAGAGCTGAAGATACCAGTTTCTTTCTAACAGGCTCAGTCAATGTAAGGACACAGCTGTCATCTCCTTCTTAATACAAAGATAAACTGGAGGCAGTTTTCTCTAATAATATTTTTACTTCTGTACTATACCGAAAACAAAACCATTGTTGAGGTATGCCTCTTGCCAGGACATCAACAGCCTGAGAGAGCCGGGGCTCTTAACCTGGGGTCCAGATTTCAGGGGGGTCTATGAACTTGGATGGGGGAAAAGTCACATCTTTATTTTCACTAACCTCCAACTGAGATTTCACATTTCCTTCCATTGTGAATGTAGGCAACAAACCAAAGTTGTATTAGTAACACCTGTGACTTTGTCACAGACGGAAATCACAGGTAGCTTCATATCACACTACAGTTGTTTGCAGATATCTCAAAATATCACTTATGCTCATCACTAATTTGAAAGAGTCCGTAGGCTTCACCAAGACTGCCAAAGAGGTCCATGGCACAAAAGGGATTAAGAGGAAAGCGAATTAAACACTGAGGGATGTATCTGATTCAGGTCTGACAAGAGTCAGCCGGAACAATCAGACTGAGAAGCAAGCATTAAAAAGAATTTTCGGATTCTTGGGGAGTGTCTATAAAACAGCAGCTGCAGCTCAGTTGACCAAATGTCAACACTGGTGATCTAGAAGTTATGGTGGCCATATCATGCTATGCTAAGTGGGTGATCTACCACTGAACCATGACCCTATTGTTTACAGGGTAGATATACAGTTTTATATTTTGATTCAGTTACAATTGTTGCATTTTGTGGTGTTAAAGCAATAAAACAAAATTAAGACTACAGGTGACTAAGAAAAGCCTGCAGATTATCACACTCTGAAGGAAAATGCAGAACACTGAACCTTGCAGAAGGAACACAAGGTTTCAAAACTGGCTACCTGCTTCAGCCCAACAGTAGGAGTTGCAGTGCTGAAAATGAGGGGGAATCAGAATTTACCACTACAGATTAGCTACAGGAAGTCCCTCTATCTGAGTAAACATTCTTAACATTTATATGGTTTCTCTCCTATATGAATTCGTCGATGGACAATAAGGCCTGGACTTCCAGCAAAGGTCTTCCCACACTCCAAGCATTTATATGGCTTCTCCCCTGTGTGGATTCGTCGATGAACAATAAGGCCTGGACTTGCAACAAAGGACTTCCCACATTCCAGGCATTTATATGGTTTCTCCCCTGTGTGGATTCGTCGATGGACAATAAGGCCTGAACTCCGGGAAAACGTCTTTCCACACTCCAAGCATTTATATTTTTCTCCTGGGTGTATTCGTTGATGGACAATAAGGCTTGGATTTCCAAGCAACATCTTTGCAGACTCCAAGCATTTATATAATTTCTCCCCTTGGTGGACACGTTGATGGGTAGTAAGCTCTGTATTCCGAGCAAAGCTTTTTCCACACTCCAAGCATTTATATGGTTTCTCTGCAGTGTGGATACGTTGATGGGCAGTGAGATTACCTCTCTGAGCAAAGCTCTTTCCGCACTCCAAACATTTATATGGTTTCTCCCCTGTGTGGATTCGCTGATGGTCAGTAAGGGCTGAACTTCGAGCAAAGCTCTTTCCACACTCCAAGCATGTATACGGTTTCTCCCCAGTGTGGATTCGTTGATGAGCAGTAAGGCTGGCACTCCGAGCAAAACTCTTCTCACACTGAAAGCATTTATGAGGTTTGTCCCCTGTGTGAATCCTTTGGTGTTGCATAAGATGTGCCTTCTGAACAAAAGTCTTTCCACACTCCAAACATTTATGTGGCTTCTCCCCAGTGTGGATTCTCCAGTGTGTATCAAATGCTGATTGATAACTGAACATTTTGCCACACACAGGACAACTGATTCTTCCATGGTATGGCAGGATCTCCTGGGATTCATTCCCCCTCTTTCGTTTCGTTTCATTGTCTCCTCTCAGCTTATTCCCTTGCAAGGAAAGACGTTTCAGTTCTCCCTCCAACTTGTTCTGGAGACCGTTTGCCTCTGGAATAAAGAGCAAACATTGGCATTCCTTAAACAAAGGGCAGGAGAACAGGTGAGAATTCACAGAAGACAACAAATAAAGGGAGCATTCGTTGCACCACAAGAGTTCTCTTCCCCTGGACTTATGACATCCAAGGTCCAATCACCTCTCTCTGAAGAACCACTGCCAATCAGAAGAGACATTATTGGTATAGATGGACCAGTTGCAGCAGGTTCAGTGGTGGTTCTTATTTTGAAGGCCCTCAGTAGGCCTTCTACAATATCTTTCTGCCACCACTAAGCGCCACTCTCTGTGCCCCTACATACAGAGATAAGGTGGTCACAAGTTATGGGTCATTTTCCATGGTGGCTCTGTCCATGGAATACCCTCCCGCACCCTTGAGATGTGGTAGAAGCCGACCTGCTATCCTTTTATCACTAGGCCTAAACATTTCTTTTCAACTAGGCTTTTTAACAAAGAGGCTTTATCTTTTTCGCTTTCTGCAGTCTGCTTCTTTCCTGAGGACTGTTCTCTGGATATTTTTGAGGCTACTCAATGGCTGTTTTATGCTCTTCTAATGCCCCTGGCTTGCGTAAACTTTAGTAAGGTAAAGGTAAAGGTTTCCTTGCTTGAAAGCCAGTCAAATCCGACTCTAGGGTTGCGGTGCTCATCTCTGTTTCAAAGGCAAAGAGCCAGCGCTGTCTGAAGACGTTTCCGTGGTCATGTGGCCGGCATGACTAAACACCAAGGCGCATGGAACGCTGTTACCTTCCCACCGAAGTGGTACCTACTTGCAATTTATCTACTTGCAATTTCTTGCTTTCGAACTGCTAGGCTGGCAGTTTACTTTAGTACTAATAAGTTATTCTGTGCTTAAGGTTTGATAACATTGTTGATATTTGTGGGTTCCTCCAAAAGGGATCCAGAGAGGCAAATAAGTAAATAAATAAATGTCGAATACAACTGCCTGTTGTTCACAAGATTTGGCACCATTAAGCCTGCATTTCGTTATCTGTTCTAACCTGTCTTTCACACTGGAGAAACCTTTCATAGGTAGTTTCAGCGGTTTCCTCTTCAGAAATTCCTCAGTTCTCCAGTGGCTAAAAGTTAGCAAAAGAGGTCCTATCCAGATACACCCCAAAAAAGGTCCACAAGTCACAAATAGGTACATACTTGCCGATCGCACTCTTTCTTCTTGGTCCTGGCAAAATGGACTTCTGTTTCCTTGCAGGGTGGAAGTAGAACCAGATTTGGGAACCAGAAGTCCTTCTTTGGGGGAAAGAAACAGACCGGTTACTTCATGGGAGGTTAGCTGGCTACTGTTTTGATCCAGAAGTAAACGCCTGCTGATCCTGCTACTGGTCCAAAGTGGAGAAGGGAGTAAAGCACAGAGAAAGGAAGTCCTAGCCCAGATGGGATACAGTATTTTAGTCCTGCTCAGCCCCGTAGCTAGGATTTTTGGGGGAGGGGGCCTTGGGGGGCCCACCAGCTAATTAAATCAAAGGCTCCCCGGGCAGGGGGGGTCTGCTTGGTACACACCCACACAGCCCTCACTAGAGCCTTCCTCACTCCTTCCCTGAGCTGATAGCAGAAAGAGGTTGCAGGACTGGTACTCATACTGGTAGGCACTTGTGGGGTTAATTCCTCCATCAAGCTGGGAGTTGAATCGGCTGGCTTTCCTAGTCAGCTGCAGCTCTGCCTTTCAGAAAGGGTTTTCTCGGCTGCTCCTTGCAAAATGCAAACTAGTCGGGACTCCTGTAATCAGTGAGAATTAAAGTGCTCACTACCTTTTCTTAGTTGCAGCTTTGCTTGGCAGAGAGTTCGCTCCCCCCCTTGGATTTTCTTAGCGGTTTGAGTTTTAAAAAGATTTTTTCCCCCTGTTTTCTCTGCCAAGCTGCTGAGTCCTAAAGAGAGTCACCTCATCATAAACACGGAGATACTGGCTCATATTCGTAAGGCAATCGATTGATCAGGGGGTGAAGGGGCCGGAGGGAGGGGGCCTGCAAAAACAGGGGGGCGGGCCCCGTGAGCCCCACGTTAGCTACGGGCCTGGCCCTGCTACACCAAGGTAGCTACACCAAAGTAATGGGAAGTGTTGTTGTCGTTCAGTTGCACGGTCGAGTCCGACTCTTCGTGACCCCATGGACCACATCGTGGCAGGCCCTCCTGTCTTCCCTCGTGCTCCTGAGTTTGCTTAATTTCATGTTTGTTGCACTGATAACACTGTCTAACCATCTCATCCTCTGCCGTACTGAAAGTGAACAAACTAATTTCCTTTCTCTTTTTTTTAAAAAAAACCCTGTTCTTCACCACACCCCAGACTAATTGCTGAAGCAGGGAAAAGGAGGTGAGTCAGGGAGAGATGACACTATTATCCATATTGCTACTCAGTTACTACTATCAGCCTATTCGCTCAATAAATCAACTCCAGCAAAACGACTGCCCCATAGCCAATAAGCTCTCCCTGGCTGCAGTCACACACACTAAATAATCCACTTTCAATCCACTTTCGGTGCACTTTCCAGCTGGATTTTACTGTGTGAACTGACAAAATCCAGTTGGAAAGTGCATTCAAAGTGGATTATTTAGTGTGTGTGTGTGACCGCAGGCCCCTACGTATCAACCAAATTCCTTAAAATCACTCAAGTGAGCTATCCGTTGAAATAAATTAAAATAACGGATAAAAAAAATATTAAAACAGATCAAAAAGAAAAGAAAGGAAAATAAAATCTCAGCTCTATCAATTCAAAAATGAAACAGAAGCCCTACACTAATTCCCCCCAGACCTTTCCATTTCACTCTGTTTCCATGCCACTCTTAGTCCCTCCAACTAAGGAAGGCAGGGAGCTGTTCTTGTTGGCAGCAGAGGACAAGACTCACAAGAATGGGTTTAAATTAAGGGCAGGAAGGCACCTGTTGGATCTTAGGAAAAACCTTTTAACAGGAAGAGTCGTGCAAGAGTGGAATCAGCTGCCTAGGGAAGCAGTGAGCTCCCTGTCACTGGCAGTCTGTAAGCAGCGCCTGGATGAACAGTTGTCAGGGATGCTCTGGGCGGATCCTGCATTGAGCAGGGGGTTGGACTAGGTGACCAGTAAGGCCCCTTCCAATTCGGTGATTCTAGGGACGGAGAGGAGGTTTTGGCACCGAGTCTATAAAACAAAAAGGGGAGAGGGAAAAAGATAAAGGCTAACAGCTAATTAATACCAAACCGGACAGAGAACAGAAAACAAAAGACGGACTAGTTAAAGCACAATTAAAAATTCCCCTGAAAACGGAGCACAGCCTCACAGTGTCCTATCGCATCGGAACCAGCTCCTCGCCCCCTGCAAAGGCAAGAAGGACCCGACATTCTAGTCTGACACCACCTAACGTGGATCTGCCAAAGGGCCGCTGTCTAAGGGCTCTTCTCCCTTTGAAGAGACGCCACAATCTTCCCAGGACGGGAAAAAGTGATGGTGGACCCAGAAAACCTTGAATTCCTACTAACTATCTGAACACTTAGAAATCTGATTTTGTTGTCTCTCTAGCGCTTTCGTATCCCAGGCTTCCTAAAAGGACTTCAGAACAGACAGACATTGTCTTCCCTTTCCCACCAGCCTAGTATGGGAAAATAGCACCTGCCACCTCTGACCCCAAGAGAAGCCTGGCAGGCGGGAATTCTGCAAGTGAAGCTCTTCATGACATACAACAAATCTTCAGTGGAACAGCCTGCCTTGGGAGGTGGTGGGCAGTGTTCCCTCTAAGCTGGGTTAGTGTGAGTTGGCTCACAGTTTTTTAGCCTCTGGCTCACACATTTTTGTCTTCGCTCAGGAAGGGATGGCTCCAGAGCAAACTGATTTATGCAGCAGCCAAATTGCTCGCTCACAACTTTAGTGCCAGCAGCTCACAAAGTAGAATTTTTGCTCACAAGACTCCACAGCTTAGAGGGAACATTTGGGTGCTCCTTCGCTGGACGTTTTTAAGCAGAGGCTGGACGACCATCTTTCGGATATGTTGTAGGGCTATCTTTCGGCTTCGCTCCTGCAGAGTGCAGGGGGTTGGACTAGATGACCTGCAAGGTCCCTTCCAACTCTAACATTCTATGATTCTATGATTTTCACCTGCTTCAATTCCTGTTTTTCTCGCTTCACTGTGCTGCATCAGAGCCCTGTCACCTTATTTTCCCGGGCCACGCCTCAGCCTACAATGGTGTAAGTAGAATGAACACAGTCGCATGATGCCAGTTCATCCCTTGGGTCCCCTCCCCTTCCACCACTTTTGTCCTCTTCATGTCCAAGGGGAGTCCGTACGGGCTGCTCTGAAAGGCGCAGGAGAAGGCCTGATGGGAAAGCCTCCTTCTTGCTTCTCTGCCCATTGACTGACCTTCCCAGGAGACATCCTATGAATCGTCATGAAGGCCAATCGCTCACCCATCACCCCTTCCTGCTGTCAATGCATTTTCACCTGCACTCAACTTTGTGTGCCTCTGCAGAAAAATAGGCCTGCTCAGTCCTCAGTGGTCCCTTGGGGAGTGGGCCACATTCCTTTTATTTATAAAGCGACATTCTAGGTTACAAACTAATACATGTGCTAGGATCCTTCCCTTGGTTTTGTATGGACTCAGTCCAATCCTCTTATGAGAGTCTCCACTGAAAGAACCCTATCAGAGTTTTTCCAGGAACATAAGAACATCAGAGAAGCCAATGTTGAATCAGGCCAATGGCCCATCCAGTCCAACACTCTGTCACACAGCAGCCAAAAATACCATGTGCTATCAGGAGGTCCAGCAGTGGGGCCAGGGCACCAGAAGCCCTCCCACTGCTGCCCCCCCAGCACCAAGAATAGAGTGCATCACCTGGAAAGGGCCATTTCTGCCTCTAGCATTTTTGAATCAAGAGAAAGGAGAGCCTTACCCAGAGAGGCCACATTCTGACCATTCTCCTCCATGACTTCCTGGTGAAGCCTCCTTTGGTCCGGATCTAGCAGGGCCCACTCCTCCTCGGTGAAATGAACAGATACCTCCTCCAAGGTCACCAGACCCTGAAAGGAGAAAAGAATAAACCCTTCTATCTTTACAGATAATGCAAGAAATCTTCCCCTTCTAAGGGCAATCCAAAAGGACAATAAGTTCATGTTTGGTTTTGGGATTCAAACCTCCATCAGATGGTTTCGTTTTCTGTCTAGTGAGCAGCAGAGATAGCGGGGGGAGACAAAAGGGAATTTCACATTACCGAGACTCTGTCGGTTTGAAGCCGTTTCTGATTCGTCTTGAAGTAAACTGATACAGGGCTGCCATTTCACACATGGCTTTCCCTGACCGGAAAAGAGCCGAATCAGAAGCGGTTTGGCAATTCAGATTGCACCACTTTGTTTTCCCGCCGGTTCCCGCCACGCCTTTTTTAAAAAAATGTTCGCTTTAGAGCGCTATAGCGCTATAGTGCTATAAAAACAACACTGCAGGCATTCCAATGGGGTTGCTATCGTGCCATTGCGCTATTGCGCTATAGCATTATAGCGCTCTAAAGCGAACGTTAAAAAAAAAAAAAAAAGCCGGAGATCGCCCGCGCAGGCGACAAAGGCGGGAAAAAAGCGTATCGGATCCGGGAGAAGAAACTGACGACTACTTGGAAGTGGTTGACAGGTAAAACGCTTCAGCCCCGTTTCCTGAACGGGACAGAAGCGATTCTGTGTGAAATTACAAATATATTCCGGTAGGGAACCGGTTCTAAAACGGTTCTGTCTGAAATGCCAGACCAGAAACCGTTTGGGAACCGTTCCTCTTCCGGATTATATCATCTGTCTGAAATTCCCCAAAGACAAATTTCAGACAACCTTATGTATTCCGTTTCAGGAACTGTTCACGAATGGGTTTTGTCTATCATTTCAGACAGAACCGTTTTAGTGACTGTTCCCGGACGGAATATATTTACCTGTTCATACACAATTGCTTCTGTCCCATTTGGTAAGCGTGCCTGAAGCATCGTTCACTCAAACTGCTTCCCACCAATCCCTTCTACTGCTTCCAAAGCGCTACGGGGTGCTGTATAAAATGCCCCATAGTGCTTCCTGCAGTGACCGTTCTTTTCGCGCCCTTCTTCTCCCTGTGCGCGATCGTCCTCTTTTTTTTTTTTAATGTTCTATTGGGGGCACTACGGCACTGCAGCAGGACTATAAAGCAGCGCCATAGCGACCCCATTGAGATCCCTGGACTCCATTTAGACACACTGACGTTCGCTACTGCATCTCAGCACGGATTTTAAAAGGTCATTTAGGGGCAGGCGTCGTATTTATCACGTCTGTTTAAAGATTAAATCACTGAACACAGCAATAAGCACAGACGTACCAGCACAGCATGAAAAAGGAGGAGGGGCTTTACTAGTTTGGGCTCTGACGAGGCAAAAAGCACCAGCATAACCTGCTACCTGGGTTTCAAAACTGTCCGGTTCCCCCGCCTCCGCGCTTGAACTCTGTATCCAGTGAGCTCCTTGTTTCCAGGGGACAGCAGTAGCGAATGTCAGTGTATTTAAATGGAGTCCAGGCATCTCAATGGGGTCGCTATGGCGCTGCTTTGTAGTCCTGACTCAGCGCCATAGCGTTCCTAATAGAATGGTTTTTAAAAAACAACAACAAACCCTGTCAGGGAGATTGTGTGCGCGGGGGGGGGGGATGGCGGGAAAAGAAAGCGGCGCAGTTTGAAATGACAAACCGCTTCAGAGACAGCTCCTTACCGGAAGGGAAAGGCTGTGTGAAACGGCCATCCCTGTACTGGTTTATTCCATGATGGGACAACAACGTTTTTAAAAGGTCAATGTGAAATTCCTCAGAGATTTTATCAGATCTTGGGGGGGTGGGGGGGAAAACCCCAGGGGCAGGATCTGCAGTTTCACACTTACCAGATCTGGCTGCACGGAAGCCGCCTTCTCTCTGCCACAAAGAGATGGCAAAGAACATAACACTGGTTTCGAGGCACTGCCTGGAAAGATGAGAAGGCAGTTGGAAAGGCATTCTATACTTCCCAAGCTTTTAGCATTTCTGTTTGCTGCATGGGGAAAAAGATTCTCCCTTTCTTAGCTCCTGGTCAAATGTATCCTTGCGTCCTTATCTTAGATACATTTTTGCTTCCACACTTTTGCCAAATGCAATCTTCCTTAAAGTTTCATATACAAACCTGTGGACTGTTTATCCAAGAACAACACTGACATGCAAGGAACAGGCAGCTCTAAACCACTGACAGAACCGCAGGCTCACATATTCCCCGACTCTCTGCAAGTGGGTAAGATCAGCTCATATGGCAAAAGGCCGCCTTGCTATTACTAGTGACAGACCAACAATTACCCTCCTGCCAGCCTAGCTCGGTGCCACTGACACATCGTCTTTATTATATTTATGTGACTTCTTCTGGATTTCCCCCCGTTCTACAGCCCCAGCCCAAAATTATTTTGTCTTACTAGGAAACTTTGCAGTTGGATTCAGATATGCTTATCGTATCTTGTAATGTGATGACAGGTTGACGATCTGTTGTAATCTGCTTACTGGTTCACTGAGCCAGTTCGGTGTAGTAGTGAAGTGTGCGGAATCTATTCTGGGAGAACCGGGTTTGATTCCCCTCTCCTCCACATGCAGCTGCTGGATGACCATGGGCAAGCCATAGTTCTGTCAGAACTGTCCTTGAAAGGGCAGTTCTGGAAAGAAGAAGAAGAAGAAGAAGAAGAGGAGATTGGATTTATACCCCGCCCTTCACTTGGAGTCTCAGAGCAGCTTATAAACTCCTTTCCTTTCCCCTCCCCACAACAGAACCCTGTAAGGTAGGTGGGGCTGAGAGAATTCTAGCACAAACTGCTCTTTCAAGGACAGCTGTGCCAGAGCTTGGGAATGACCCACAGTCACATCAGCAGGTGCAAGTGGAGGAGTGGGGAATCAAACCCGGTTCTCCCAGATTAGAGTCCACACACTTAACCACTACACCAAACTGGCTCTCTCAGCCCCACCTACCTCACAGGGTGCCTGTTCTGGGGAGGGGAAGGGAAAGGAGTTTGTAAGCTGCTCTGAGACTCGGAGTGAAGGGCGGGGTATAAATCCAATCTCTTCTTCTTCTTCTTCTTCTTTTTATCATACTTATCTGCCTAAAGTTCTAGTAACAATAATAATAGGACCTTCCCTATGAGGAAAGGCCAAACAGTCTGGGACTTTTTAGTTTAGAAAAGAGAAGACTGGGGGAGGGGGCACAATAGAGGTTTCTAAAATTATGCATGGGGTGGAGAGAGTGGACAAAGAGGAATTTTTTCTCCCTCTCCCCAAATACTAGAACTCCAGGGCATCCATTGAAGCTGATGGGCAGTAGGTTCAGAATGGACAAAAGGAAATACTTCTTTACACAATGAGTGATTCAAATGTGGAATTTGCTGCCAGAGGATGTAGTGATGGCCGCAGGAATAAACAGCTTTAAAAGGGGATTAGATAGATTCATAGAGAATATTAATTGCTCCTAGCCATGGTCACTGAGTGGAACCTCTACATTCAGAGGATCTAAGCCTCTGAATCCCAGAGCCAGGAGGCAACATCAGCCTCGGCCTCTCCGCCGTGTTGTTGGCTGTCCAGAGGAACTGGCTGGCCACTGTGTGAGACAGGAGGCTGGACTAGATGGACGTCTGGTCTGATCCAGTGGGGCTCTTATTATGTTCTTAACTCTTTTACTGCTGGGGCAAGAGGTGGGGTGGACTGGAAATGCTTACACTGCATTTTCTCCTATACATTTAGTAGATTCCAATTTATAATACGATCGCAGGTAATCTATAAATTCCCCCCTCCCAACATTAGTCTTCACTGATGGTCTGGCATTTTTATGAAGTCTTCACAGTTGCCAAAGTTACTCCAGAACTCATAAAAGGTAAGTGGAGATGGGGTATGCCTAAGCCACTATGCTTCCGATTACCCTGCTCAAACTTTAAATCGATGCTCATTCTTTACTTCCCCAAATGGAAATGTCTAAACTGAGAAGCTGGAGTGGGGCACCTTTCCCACACAAGACTCGGGGGGGGGGGCCTTAAAAGCAGCACCCTTACACTCAAGGGGGACACGCAGGGGGAACAATACCCCTTTTGATCTTACCTGGAAAAGCTGCTTCATGGTTATCTTGGTGCACAATTCGATTCTGCACCTGAAACAGAAGTGGGGATCCCAGAATGGGGAGACTGGTGAGAAACGGAACAGGGAACCGGCTGGAGGGGGTTCTTTAAAAATTGGGGTGATTCCTGTGTATTTTTAGGTTGTGATTCTTCACACCCTGCATCCCACACACTATGTAGATGAAGACGTCTCACCTGCTGGTCCTGAATCTTCTCCTTCGCCCGGTTCAGGAGGAAGCCTTCTGCCAGGGCCACCGCCTGGGAACTGGTCTCTGGCCGGCACTCCCTCACCCAGCTCTCCATCTCCGGGGGCAGGACGGCCAGGAACTGCTCCAGGACCACCAGGTCCAGCATCTCCCTCTTGCTGCGCCTCTCTGGCTTCAGCCACTGGTGGGAAAGACGGTGGAGTCGGCTGCAAACCTTTCGGGGGCCCTCCGCCTCTTGGTAGCGGAAGTGCCTGAATTGCTGGCACTGCACATCTGGAGGAAGGATGTTGTCTCCCAGGCTGTTCTGCACGGCTCCTTCCCACAGTTCACTTCTGCTCCTAGACTCGGTGGCATCAGGGCCTTTCCTTGCTTTAGGAGCTGCTGAATCTGGCTCTCCCCTCATGCTCCCCTCCTCTCCAAACATCTTCCGCTTGGACCAGTGGATCGCCTTCCTCCTCTGCCAGGGTCTTCTGTATAGGCAAGAGCCAGATCTGTAATCCCTGCAAAGCCATGACTGATTTTTTTGACTGATATCCACAACATCTGCATCGGAAGAAAAGATCTCTGACTCACAAAAGCTCGTGCTGGAATCAAGGGTATAAGTAAATAAGAAGATGGATGGAGCAAATGAAGAGGAGCTTCTATGCACTAAGCAGAAAGGCTCTTCTCTGCTTAATATAAGCATTGCTAAACTGTAAAACAGGGATGGCCAAACTTGCTTAATATAAGAGCCACAAAAGATAAACGTCAGATGTTTGAGAGCCACAGGACCTGAACAAATATTAAACACATGTTTTTACCGGGAAATATGCAAATTTGCTTTTAATTAACATTAAATGACTGCACGAATAAAAACAAAAGGGGTAAAAACAGATATTGATAGTGATATTTATTTGTCCAATGATATTTATTTGTTTGCTAATGATATTTATTTGTCTAAGAAAGAGAGAGGTGGAAAGAAAGAATGAAAAAGGTGGAAAGGGAGAGAGAGAGAGAGAGAAACAAAAAGCAAATAGATGGGGGAGGGAGGGAGAAAGAGAAAAAGAGAAAGAAAGGTGTAAAGAAAGCAAATAGATGGGGGATAGAGGAGAAGAGAGAGAGAAAGAGAGAGAAACAAAAATTAAATAGATGGGGGAGGGAAGGAGGGAGGAAGGAAGGAAGGAAGGAAGAGAGAGAGAAAGGGAGGAAGGAACAAATAGGTGGGGAGGGAGGTGGGAGGAAGTATGGACAGACAGATGGGCGGACAGAAGGAAGAAAGGGAGAAAGAGAAAGTTGGAAAGAATGAAAGAGGTAGAAAGAAGGAGAGAGAGAGAAACAGAAACAAAGAAAGCAAATAGATGGGGGAGGGGAGGGAGGAAGAGAGAGAGAGAAAGGAAGGAACGGAGACAGAGAAAGAAAGGTGAAAAGAAAGAAAGATGGAAAGAAAGCAAATAGATGGGGGAAAGGAGGGAGGAAGGGGAAAAGAAAGAGAAAGGTGGGAGGAAAGCAGATAAATGGGAAGGGAGGGAGGAAGAAGAGGAAAGAAAGCAGCTTTAACTTTAAATGTGTTCTCTAACACACACACACACGCCCCCACACTGGCTGGCTTGGCTTGGAGAAGTCTAATGCCTTCTCCAAGCCAGCCAGTGAGGGAAGGGGCTTTGCTTTCTTTCTCTGCTCCCCCCACACCTCAAGCCTACCCAGGGAGGGGAACACTGGCTGGTGAGGGGAAGACCAATCAGAGAGGTATGCCTCCCTTTTGCTTCCCCAGCCACCTGCTGGGAGCCGCACAATATGCATGAAAGAGCCGCATGCGGCTCCCAAGCCATAGTGTGGCCACCCCTGCTATAAACTAAAGATTCCTGCAGCATTCACCTGCTGAAGGAACACTCACAGGAGAGAGCTCCAATTTACAAAACGGTTCCGAAGTTGGGAGGAGGGACTAAGGAGAAGGGTGGAGCCATTTCGAGTCTCAGAAGTGCTGGACGGCCCACCTGTCCTGCCTCAGCGACTGGAGAACAGTCAAATAGCAGCTTGACTAGTTCACGGAAGCCAACAGTGGGGAGGAGCCAGGGAAGAGGAAGGGAGCCCTAATTTTGGACTCTGCAGAGCACCGAGCTGTTGATTTGTTGTGTATCTTTTCACTAACTGTGTGGACAAAAACTCTAGCTATGCTATCAGGTGCAAAGGGCATTGTATGCCAAGTAAAAACGAAGTTTTTTGAAGAGTACCTCTTAAATACAGATTTGAATACTACCTTTAAAGAGTATTTTTAGTTTAGAAGGAGTCTGAGTTATTATCATCTGGATAAGTATTTCAGGGTGGGTCATAATTAATAATTCTCCGATCGATCGATCTAATTTATTACAGCAAGAGCCAATAAAACAGTACAATTCTGATATGAGAAGGATTCAAACAGTAATAACACAGGAATAGTATGAAAACATTAACAAGAGAAAATTAAAATTAGTAATAATGTTAATAAGAGAATCATACAATTTTTTCAGCTAAAATAAGTTTACGTTTCCTAACAGCTAAGCAACAAAATTTTGCCACAACGTAAGTCACTGAGCTCTGAACGTCTTCTAAGAGGAATTTACAAAGGACTTCTGGCCTAAAGTCAAGATAAGACAGCAGAGGGCAAAATCTAGACAGAAGGGGTAGTATAAGATGATCTCGTTCCTCCTGATAGAATCTGCAGAACAGGCGGACATGAGTAATTGATTCCACCATATTAGCCATGCATGGGCATATACGTTCATGCATTAGAACTTGAGTGAATTTACCTTGCAGTACAGTGAAAGGGAGTACCTCAAAACAGGCTCTGGAAAAGGCCCATTTATAGGGCTCACAGGTAATGTTAAATAAATAAGGGGCAGCAGTAAAATTAGGCCAAGATTTTATATTTCTGAAGTACTTGGGTAGCTAAGCTTCATTTTGTAATTCAATATCACAAAGCCTCTGCCCGACAGCTGTTCTTGCCTTGTAGAGGCTTCCATAGAAGAGATCTTCTGGGAATAGGCCAATCTGATTTAACTTATTAATACTGTTATGTTTTATTATGATTTGCTTTTTAAGCCATCTCAGGCTTAGAAATGGAGCATTAAAATTCTCTGAAAAAATAAACCATTCTCTTTGCCATACAAGAAAGCTAAGTGAGGTAGAGATCTTTCAGGGTTTTGTGCCTGATTTGAGAAAGCCAAGTTCAAGATCTGACTTCAGAGAACTTACGAATTCATCGAGAAGGGATTGGAGCATAAGAACAGTTCTGCTAGATCAGACCAGTGATCACAAGAACGTAAGAGGAGCTGGCTCAAACCAATGGTCCATCTAGTCCAGTGTCCTGTCTCACACAGTGGCCAACCAGTTCCTCTGGAGGGCCAATAATAGGGCATAGAGGCCGAGGCCTTCCCCTGATGTTGCTTCCTGGCTTTGGGATTCAGAACACGGAGGTTCCCCTCCGTCACCATGACTGGTAGCCACTGATAATCCTCCATGAATCTATCTAATCCCCTTTTCAAAGCTATCGATACCTTTGGCCACCACTGCATCTTCTGGAAACAAATTCCACATTTTAATCACATTACTATGTAAAGAAGTATTTCCTTTTGTCTGTTTGGAACCTACTGCCCATTAGCTCATGTGATACCCTTGATCTAGCGTTTTTGGGGGGGAGAGAAAAATTTATCTTTGTCAACTCCTCCAAATCTCTATCATGTCCACCCTTAGTAGTCTCTTTTCTAAACTCTAAAGTCCAAGACTCTTTAGCCTTTCCTGAAAGGGAAGGTGCTCCAGTCCTTTAATCATCTAGGTTGCCCAATTCTGTACTTTTCCCGTCTCTGAGATGTCCTTTTAGAGATACAGAGAACAGAACTGTACACAGTGTTCCGAATGAGGCTACACCATAGATCTATACAGGGACATTATAATATTGGCTGTATTATATCCCCAATGCAAGTTTGCCTTTTTTTGACAGCTGCAGCACACTGGGTTGACACTTCCAGTGAGCTATCCACTATGACTCCAAGATCTCTTTCCCTCTCAGTCTTACTGAGTTCAGACCTCATTATCCCATCCTTGAAATGGGATGCATTTCCTTACACTTATCAACACTGACCTTCACTTGCCACATTATCGCCCACTCACCCAGTTTGTGGAGGTCCTTCACAGGCAGCCTTGATTTTTACCAGCCTGAATAATTCAGTGTCATCTGCAACCTTGGCCACTACCCTGCTCACCCCTAATCCCGCATCATTTATGAACCCCACTGCTTACTTCCCTCCATTCTGAGAACCGTCCATTTATCCCGACTCTTTGCTTCCTGTCATTTAACCAGCTAGATTGGCCCAGGCTTCCCGGACAGCAAGGCGAGAGGCAGATTTCTAGAAACCAAAGATTTTAGCAACAGGAGGGTACCAAGCTGCAGAAGTCACCCAGAAAACAGCAGATTTGCTGGCAGGGAAAAGTTGTGTTGAGTGTAGGCAGAACTGTCTCTTGTGGAGAGGGGAGCCCTCCAAAAACCCAATCTTGCTCTTCCGGAACAGGAAGGGAAACCCTCCCCACAGATCTTTGGGGACCACAGCTGCGCCACAGCAATGAAGAAGAGATTGGATTTATACCCTGCCCTTCATTTGGAGTCTCAGAGCGGCTTACAAACTCCTTTCCCTTCCCCTCCCCACAACAGACACCCAGTGAGGTAGGTGGGGCTGAGAGTGCTCTGACAGAAACTGCTCTGACAGAACTATGGCTTGCCCAAGGTCATCCAGCAGGTGCATGTGGAGGAGTGGGGAATCAAACCCGGTTCTCCCAGATTAGAGTCCGCGCACTTAACCAGGACACCCATGGAAAGAATTACGAAAAACGCCCGAAAGAGGGCAATTTTGCTGCAGTTTGCAGATAGGAGCAGAATGCAGAGAAAATGCATCGGAAGGTGCATGCCGTGTTGCAGGAAGAACTCCGAGGAACTACCCCAGAGCGAGCAGAAAAGTTCTTGGAAAAGCGGAGCCCTCTGATGAATATGAATGAAGTGAACGAAGCAACGCTAAACTGCAGATTCGGTTTCGTTCATCCTGCAAGGATCTTGGGAGCACCCAAACGCGACTCCCTTCTGGACCAGTCCACTGCCAAAAGCAGGGAGGTCTGGAGCAAAAGAAATACTCTTTTATTGCTTTACCTACTTTTTAAAAAGTCTTCCGGTGCTGCCGGAGTCTCCTTCTTAACCCGACGGCACAAGCGACTCCCCACTCACGCGGGACACTGGAGTAGGAAGTGACTCTTCCCGGTCATGTGGCCATCTCTCTTCAGGCCTCTCTAGGAATCGCTGGGTGCGCCTAGACTCGAGTCTGTGACTGTGGAGATGCTTTCTATTGGACTGGCGCTCTGCACATGGGGAAAAGGACCTCCTCTTGGCTTTGCGCTGCCCCAGGGAGTGCATTTGTTTGCAGAGCAAGCGTCCCTCCGATTTTCCTGCAAAGGACGGCGAAGGAGAAGACAGGATTCGACCCACTTTTCCATCCCAGCTTTAGCTGGTTCTTGTCTCTAAGAGTCTAAGGAGGGATCCTGAGGTTCAGAATGGGAGGAGGGAAGGGAGCCATGGTGAAGTCACTGGAGGCAAAGTCATCCCTCTGTATAGATCTGGACAATGACAATCTTTTGTTCCCTAGGAATTGCGTGGAGGCTGCAGAGAATCTTCTGGCTGGGCTCACTGGCTTGAGCCACGTCTTAGAGCATTTCCCAGTCATCAGCTGGGCTGCTCCCTTGCAAGAGAAGAGTTAGTTCTGGGTGGTGGTGTGGCGTGATTTTTGGTGGGAGAAGGTATTGTCAGTTTGGTGTAGTGGTTAGGAGCAGGGACTCTAATCTGGAGGACCGGGTTTGATTACCCTCTCCTCCACACGCAGCTGCTGGTGCGACCTTGGATCAGTCACAGTTCTCTCAGAGCTGTTCTTTTCTTCTTCGCCCTCCCACATGTGCATGGGAGGGAGTCGGGCTTCAGGGTCTGGGGTTCCACTTCTTCCCTGCCCACAACTTTTAATTGCCATGTTGTTGGACTCCAGAATGATCGATGGGATGTCTCCTCGAAATCAAAGGAGAAGGAACCATTTTGCCTGGGTTTTCCAAAGAGCAACAGAAACAAGCATTGTAAATAATCACAAACAACAACACAAATAACTTTAGAAGACCCATTTATTTATTCAATTTATTTTCTGCTCTCCCCACTAGCGGGCTCAGGGCAGTTCACAGAGCAATTGATGTGACTGGTTCTTTACAAAGCATGAACAAATTCCTCCTTGAACTGAGGAACCCACAATCAAGATTGCAGAAGGATCTCTCTCGTCTTTTCCTGGCTCCAGTCGCTGCCCTTCTGCCTCCAGTTTTGGCCACACTGAGAATTAGACATTTTGATTAGTTAGCCAAGACTGTGAAGCCCTATCAGGTAGGATAGCTTGCTATTGTTGGAGGATGATTTTGAAAATGTATGAATGTGGGAAACTGAATTGATCTGGGGCATTGCCTTTGGAGATACTTCTTGCCTGTAACCTGTTTTAATTTTTAAGCCATTTTAAATGGGCTTGAATAATTGCTCTCCTTTAAAATTATCTAGAGATTGAGAAAGAGAGTGAGAAAGGCAGTATTGGGATACAACCTCAAAAATGACAGAATGATCTCGGTCCGAATCCAAGGCAAACCATTCAATATCACAGTAATCCAAGTCTATGCCCCAACCACTGCTGCAGAGGAGGATGAAGTGGACCAGTTCTATAAAGACCTACAACAGCTCATAGAACTAACACCAAAAAATGATGTCCTCCTCATCATAGGGGACTGGAATGCTAAAGTAGGAAATCAAAAGGTAACTGGAATAACATACAAGTTTGGCCTTGGAGAACAAAATGAAGCAGGGCAAAGGCTAACAGATTTGTCAAGAGAACACGCTGGTCATAGCGAACACCCTTTTCCAACAACCTAAGAGGCGTCTCTACACATGGACATCACCAGATGGGCAACACCGAAATCAGATTGACTATATAATTTGCAGTCAAAGATGGAGAAGCTCTATCCAGTCAGTAAAAACAAGACCTGGAGCTGACTGTGACTCAGATCATGAGCTACTCATTGCAAAATTCAGACTTAAATTGAAGAAAGTTGGGAAAACCACAAGGCCATTCAGATTTGACCTAGATCGCATCCCCGATGAATATACAGTAGAGGTGAAGAATAGGTTTAAGGGACTAGATTTGATAGACAGAATGCCTGAAGAACTATGGACAGAGGTATGTGACATTGTAAAGGAGGCAGCAATCGCCGCCATCCCAAAGAAAAAGAAATGCAAAAAAGCAAAGTGGCTGTCTGATGAGGCTTTACACATAGCAGAGGAAAGAAGGAAAGCTAAAGGCAACGGTGAAAAGGAAAGATTTGCCCAACTGAATGCAGATTTCCAGAGAATAGCAAGGAGAGATAAGGAGGCTTTCCTGAATGAACAATGCAAAGTAATAGAGGAAAACAATAGATTGGGAAGGACTAGAGATCTGTTCAAGAAAATTGGAGAAATCAAGGGAACGTTCCATGCAAAGCTGGCCATGATAAAGGACAAAAACGGTAGGGACCTAACAGAAGCAGAAGAGATTAGGAAAAGATGGCAAGAATACACAGAAGAACTATACAAGAAGGACCTCAATGTCCTTGACAACCACGATGGTATAATCACTGACCTTGAGCCAGACATCCTGGAAAGCGAAGTTAAATGGGCCTTAGAAAGCATTACTAACAACAAAGCTAGTGGAGGTGATGGTATCCCAGCTGAGTTATTCAAAGTCTTAAAAGAAGATGCTGTTAAAGTGCTGCACTCAATTTGCCAACAAATTTGGAAAACACAACAGTGGCCACAGGATTGGAAAAGGTCAGTGTACATTCCAATCCCAAAGAAGGGCAATGTCAAGGAATGTTCAAACTATTGCACAATTGCACTCATTTCACATGCTAGCAAGGTCATGCTCAAAATTCTACAAGCTAGGCTCCAACAGTACATGGATAAAGAACTGCCAGAAGTACAAGCTGGGTTTCGAAGAGGTAGAGGAACTAGAGATCAAATTGCCAACATTCGCTGGATTATGGAGAAAGCAAGAGAGTACCAGAAAAACATCTACTTCTGCTTCATTGACTATGCTAAAGCCTTTGATTGTGTGGATCACAATAAATTATGGCAGGTTCTTAAAGAGATGGGAGTACCGGACCACCTCACATGTCTCCTGAGAAACCTGTATAAGGGTCAAGAAGCAACAGTTAGAACCGGATATGGAACAACTGATTGGTTTAGCATAGGAAAAGGAGTACGACAAGGATGTATATTGTCCCCTTGCTTATTTAATTTATATGCAGAGTACATCATGCGAAATGCTGGCCTGGATGAATCACAAGCAGGAGTTAAGATTGCTGGGGAAAAGATCAATAACCTCAGATATGCAGACGATACCACTCTGATGGCAGAAAGTGAAGAGGACCTAAAGAGCCTCTTGCTCAGGGTCAAAGAGGAGAGCGCAAAAGTGGGCTTGAAGCTCAACATCAAAAAAACTAAGATCATGGCATCTGGCCCCATCACTCCTTGGCAAATAGAAGGGGAAGTCGTAGAAGTAGTGACAGACTTCACGTTCCTAGGATCCCAGATCACTGCAGATGGTGACTGCAGCCATGAAATTAAAAGACGCCTGCTCCTTGGGAGGAAAGCGATGTGTCAGGTAGTCCTGCCATGATGGATGGAGTAGGGTGGGAGGATGGGCTTTGTGTTGCATTATGGCGTGTAGGGCGGGAGGTTGGGATCGTGGGGTGTTGATTTATGCACCTGGAGTGTTAGAATGGAATGCGGAGGCCGAGCCCTGCAGGCTCTATCTCTGGTAGACTTAACACCCTGACCTTGGTGGAGACAGGCTGTAAGCTTCCTATTGCTTTCAAAGCTACAGCTTGGCTGGGAACAATAGGGGCGGTGGGAACTTCATTAGTATAGTAACTTTCAGTTCTCATTCGCATATTAGGCATTCATTGGTGGAAGGGGGGTCCCCATTCACCCCCTTTCTGGTATAACTGCTTGCTTCTTGTAATCACGTTATTCTGAACAATGTATCTGCTTCAGTAACCTACTATTGCAGCTCTATAATAAAACTCTATTCTTGCTTCAATGAACAAGACCTGGTGTTTGGCTGACTAAGTTAGAGTCTCTGACAGTTTGTTCAGAATCCTTCAATTTTCGGGACTGGTCGGAAACCCGCGGCTCCAACATGAGTGGCGGTGAAGAAGACACTCTCCCGATCGAAGACGAAAAGAGGGAGGACAAGAAACCTCCTGTGACAACTGTACCCACGGAAGCCCCTGGCACGTATGTGCCGGTGACACGGGGCCAGGAGTACGACTTTGGAGGGCCCTACGGAGATCCGTATGGTGCAGCCTATGGCGGGGTAACCACCCGAGTCAAGCAGAGACGAGATTGGGTGAAGCCCCTGGCAGAAACTCATGAGACGTGGTTTGCGACTCCGAGAGCTTCGGTGCGAGTGAGCCACGCCGAGAGGTCGGTCCGCAGACTGACCACGGCCGAGGGGCTGGAAGACACCTGCCGAGACTCCGGGGCCCTGGAAAGTGCCGTGGTGAGACGGAGATGGAGTGGTGAGCCGAGCCAAGATCGCCTGGTCCGCCTCCTAGATGAATCCCTCGCCCGCATCCCCCAGATGATCGCGGAGGGCATCCGAGAAGAGCGAGAGCGGCAACGGCGGGAGGAACCACCCGACCAACCCCCTCAAGACCAGCGACAGGCGCCGGTTCCGGACCAACAGAATGTACCGGTTCAACCCCCCGCTCAACCTGCGGGGCCGGGTCCGCAGGGACCGCCGGGGCAGCCACCCCCCGACCATGGGGGTTCCTGCCACCGAAACCAGCGGAACTCCTTGATGCGGATTTTGATGGGGACCCCGAGAAGTTTCCTTTCTTCCTGGTGAGGGCCGAAAGATTTATCGAAACTTGGGGCCACCTGTTTCAACGCGAAGACCGAATGGTGGATGTCATAGCCTCACACCTGAAGGATGCAGCGGCTGACTGGTATGTGGGACTCCACCAGGCTGACGGGCGGGAGCTGAGGGAAATCGATACTTTCATGTGGGCCATGAAGGAACAATTCGAAGATGTGAACGCCAATAAGACGGCCAAAGCGGCCATCCGTGCCCTCAAGCAAGGCGCCAAGTCGGTGAGAGACTACACGGCTGAATTTCGCAGGTGTGCGGCCAAAACTCGAGGGTTGCAAGACGGGACTCTAGCAGACCACTACAAATTGGGACTAAACGCGGAGATTCGTCGTTCAGTCACCAAGACCCAAGATCCAGACACACTAACTGGCTGGATACAAGCGGCCATCACCATGGAAAACCGCTTGAAAACCATCAAACTGGATGATGCGTCAGCGATGAATAAAGGGGGTCAGTCGGGCCCTACACCGGCTCCGCGAGGGAAGAACCCACCACCGAACCCGAAACCCAAGGACGGCACGAGAGAACTTCGGATGAAGCAAGGTCTCTGCCTGAAATGCGGGGAAGGGGGCCACTTCGCGGCGAGCTGCCCAGGCTCCCCCGCATCGACCGGGGCCGCCAAGGGAGTCAAGAAGAAGTTTGACACTTCCACCCCAAAGCCGGTGGCGAAACCGAGAGGGGCGAGGGCCTTGCAAGCCAAGCCGCTCAGTGAGGCATCGGATTCGTCGGATGGCGAGACCGTGCAGCCGGGAAACGAGACGGACCTGCTGTAAATAGCGCTGAACAGTAGGTCCCGGACTCTCAAGCGCAGATCCCGGTGAGCAGACCTCCCTCCCTTTTCTTCCTCACAGTGACTTTGATGGACCCGGGTCTACTGACCCATGTGAGGGTGCGAGCTCTCATTGACTCTGGGTGTGGGAGAGACCTCATCAACCCCACACTGGTAACGGGACTGGGGGCGAAGGTAGTTAAGTTGACCGATCCCCTGATTTTCACGCAGATGGATGGCTCTACAATGAAAGAGCCTTGCAAATATGAGACTGTCCCCTTGCGTGTGGGAATTGGGCACCACTGGGAGGAGAGGCCTTTCGTCGTTACCCCTTCTGCCCGGTTTCCCCTAGTACTCGGAAGCGCATGGTTCTTCGATCATGATCCACATGTCTTGTGGGGAGAGGGGAAAGTGAATTTCATTGCCAAGAAATGTCAGTCCCACCTGTGGAAACAGGAGTGGGGTGCCCCGGTGGGGGGAGTCCTTGGTGACGGCGGGGGTGGCGGAAGCAGAACTAGAAATGATTCCATCAGAGTACCGCGATTTGGCTTCCGTCTTTGGGGAAGAGGAAGCCGATGAATTACCCCCCATAGGAACTCTGACTGTGCTATTGAAATTTTGCCGAATCAAAAGTTACCTAAAGGGAAGTTATATTCCATGAGCCCTTCGGAAAAGGTAGAATTGAGGAAATTTATCGACAAGAACTTAAGCAGGGGGTTTATAAGACCTGCCTCCTCCCCGTTCGCAGCTCCCGTTCTTTTCCGGAAAAAGAAGGACGGGGGTTGCGATTGTGCACGGACTATCGAGGCTTGAATGCAGTCTCCAACACGAACGCTTATCCCATGCCCCTGATCAAAGACTTGTTGGCTGCGGTGGCTGGGGGAAGGTATTCTCGAAGCTAGATCTCCGAGATGCCTACTTCAGGGTACGAATAAGGGAGGGGGATGAATTCAAAACGGCGTTTAATACCCCCCTGGGTCAATTTGAATACTTAGTCATGCCCTTCGGTCTTCAGGGAGCGCCGGGAGTTTTCATGAACTTAATTAATGAGGTGCTCCACAAGTATTTATTCAAGGGGGTCCTTGTTTACCTTGATGACATACTTCTGTATTCCCCTGACCTAAAATCCCATGTGAAACTGGTGCGAGAAGTTTTACAAACGTTGCACAAGCATAAGCTCTTTGCTAAGCTGTCTAAATGTGAATTTCACAAGTCAGAGATCCCTTTCCTGGGTTACCGCATATCGCAAAGGGGGATCGAGATGGACCCTGACAAAATAAAAGATGTGGTGGGGTGGGAGCCACCCAAGACTCGGAGGCAACTCCAAGGGTTCCTCGGATTCGCGAACTTTTACAGATCATTTCTCTCGAACTTTGCTCAAGTGGCTCTCCCCTTAACTGATCTGCTTAAAACGAAAGGGAAGTCACCAGACTGCACTCGACTCGGAGCCAAGTTAGACTGGTCTCCGGAATGCCAACGTGCGTTTGACCAGTTAAAAGCCCTTTTTACGTCGGAGCCTGTGTTGGCTCATCCAAATGAACTTAAGAAATTCATTGTGCAAGTAGACGCTTCTGACGTTGCTATGGGAGGGGCGATCCTCCAAGAGGGGGACGATGGTAAACTGCACCCCCTTGCCTATGTTTCCAGAAAGTTCAATGATACTGAACGGAATTGGTCGGTGTGGGAGAAAGAAGCGGGATCGATCCGCTTAGCGTTAGCGACCTGGCGTCATTGGCTTGAGGGGGCGCGGGTTCCCTTCGAGGTGTGGACTGATCATAAAAACCTCGAACTTCTCCGCTCCCCTCGTTCCTTGAACGCTAAACAGCTGCGTTGGGCTGATTTCTTCTCCAAGTTCAATTTCACTCTACACCACTTCCCTGGGAAATCTAACTCGCTTGCTGACGCACTGTCACGCCTCCCACAGCATGACAGTAAGAGGGAGGAGATTCGTGACTCTGTTTTCACGCCGTCCCAGTTGGGAGGAGCAGTAACCACTCGGAAACAAGCCAAACGTTCCCCTCCCTCCCCGACCCCTCCCTCTAATGACTGGGTAGCGAAATTCTCTACAGCTATGTCTGACGCTGATAGGGAGGAGGTAAGGGGGAGGAAGGAGTCACTCAAGATGCGCATGGCTGCTGGAAGAAGAATGATAAACTGTTTGTTCCCAGCTCCCTTCGGGGGGAGGTGATGGGCTGGGCGCACGGCTCGAAACTGGCGGGGCACACGGGGTTTGTAAAATCCCTCCAGCTCTTGCAGAGACAATTCTGATGGCCTGGGCTACGGAAAGACATTTCATTATTTACGTCTGCTTGCCAAACGTGCTTGATGAGCAAGCCCAGACCCGGTAAACCACCAGGAGCTCTACAACCCCTCCCCACGCCGGCTCGTCCATGGGAAGTGATCTCTATGGACTTTATTACTGACTTGCCCCCCAGTGGGGGGAATACTGCCATATGGGTAATAGTGGATCTGTTTACTAAGCAAGCCCATTTTGTTCCGTTTACCTCGATCCCCTCAGCCAAGAAGCTAGCCTCGGCGTTCTTGCAACACGTAGTGAGACTCCACACTTTACCTGCTAAAGTAATCTCGGATAGGGGGTGCAATTTGTTTCTCATTTCTGGGGTGAACTGATGTCACTGCTTGGGGTGGAGCGGGCGGTTAGCAGTGCGTACCACCCAGAAACTGATGGGCAGACTGAACGTGTGAACCAAACCCTTGAGCAGTACTTAAGGTGTTTTACAAACTTTCAACAGGACAATTGGCACTCCCTTTTGCCTTTGGCTGAGTTCTGTTACAATAATACTCAGCACTCTTCTACTGGTATGTCTCCCTTTAAGGCGGTCCATGGATATGACGCCCCGCCTTTGCCATTTTTAAATTCTCCCGACCTCCCGGCGGGAGATGCTGGTGACTGGTGCAAACAACTGCAAGCGGCGTGGTCATCTTTAGCCAAGACCCTAGAGGATGCAAAGGCGGCCTATAAGACCCAGGCTGACAAGAAACGTAACCTGTCCTGGGTTCCTAAGTGTGAGGAGTTTGCTTATCTGTCCACGCAGAACTTACGTGGTATTCAACCGAGCCGCAAACTCGGCTGGAAATTTGTTGGACCTTTTGAGATTGTGAGAGTAATTAACAATGTAACTGTGGAACTTGCCTTGCCTAAATCTCTAAAGTCTGTTCATCCTGTTTTTCATGTAAGGCTTCTACGCCGGGCGCCTGAAGAGAACAAATGGAGACCGCGACAGCCCGCCCCGCCTCCACTGATGGTGGGGGGGGGAACCTCACTATGAAGTTTCACAGATACTGGACTCTAAGATTTCTCGCAATCGCTTGTTTTATCTGGTTGAATGGGTTGATTTCGGGCCTGAACAGAGGGAATGGGTGCGGGCGGAGAATGTTCTGGCCCCCAGGATGATCCGGGCTTTTCACAAGCTGTACCCTCACGAGCCGAAGGGGTAGATTTATTTTCGAGGGGGCTGCATGTCAGGTAGTCCTGCCATGATGGATGGAGTAGGGTGGGAGGATGGGCTTTGTGTTGCATTATGGCGTGTAGGGCGGGAGGTTGGGATCGTGGGGTGTTGATTTATGCACCTGGAGTGTTAGAATGGAATGCGGAGGCCGAGCCCTGCAGGCTGTATCTCTGGTAGACTTAACACCCTGACCTTGGTGGAGACAGGCTGTGAGCTTCCTATCGCTTTCAAAGCTACAGCTTGGCTGGGAACAATGGGGGCGGTGGGAACTTCATTAGTATAGTAACTTTCAGTTCTCATTCGCATATTAGGCATTCATTGGTGGAAGGGGGGTCCCCATTCACCCCCTTTCTGGTATAACTGCTTGTTTCTTGTAATCACGTTATTCTGAACAATGTATCTGCTTCAGTAACCTACTATTGCAGCTCTATAATAAAACGCTATTCTTGCTTCAATGAACAAGACCTGGTGTTTGGCTGACTAAGTTAGAGTCTCTGACACGATGGCAAACCTAAACAGCATGATAAAAAGCAGAGACATCACCTTGCCAACAAAAGTCCGCATGGTCAAAGCAATGGTATTCCCCGTAGTAATGTATGGCTGCGAGAGTTGGACTATAAGGAAGGCCGAGCGCTGAAGAATAGAATCTTTTGAACTATGGTGCTGGAGAAGACTCTTGAGAGTCCCTTGGACTGCAAGGAGATCAAATCAGTCAATCCTAAAAGAAATCAACCCTGATTGTTCCCTGGAAGGCCAGATCCTGAAGCTGAAGCTCAAATACTTTGGCCACCAAATGAGAAGGGAGCATTCACTGGAGAAGACCCTGATGCTGGGAAAGATTGAAGGTCAAAGAAGAAGGGGACGACAAAGGATGAGGTGGTTAGACAGTGTCATCGATGCAACGAACATGAAATGGAGCAAACTTCAGAGGACAGCAGAAGACAGGAGGGCCTGGCGTAATCTGGTCCATGGGGTCGTGAAGAGTCGGACTCGACTGTGCGACTGAACAACAACAAAAAATTATCTATGTAAAATAAATGGATGGTGTTATCGTAAGTGAGGCTATGTTAAAAGCATAAACAATTATATTCAATAAAAGGATACTTCATTAAAAGTACAATGGCAGATTGATGTATATTGATATTGTTCAAAGTCGAGTTTCTTCAATAACAAACTTTAAAAAAAAAAGCACAATGGCACAACGGAGAGAAAATTACAACTACCTGCTAACAAAAAATGATGAAAACTCCTGGGAATCATAGAAGCAAAGAGCTGGTAGGGACCTCCAGGGTCATCTAGTCCAACCCCCTTCACAATGCAGGAGATTCACAAATACCTCCTGCACACACACACCCAGTGACTCTTGGTCCATGCCCAGAAGATGACAAAAACCCTCCAGGATCCCTGACCAAACTGGCCTGGAGAAAAATTTCCTCCTGACCCCAAAGTGGCGATCAGTATTTCCCTGGGTGTGTAAGAAAGGGCCACAAGAACTAAGCACTGATGCAGCCCTTCCTGCCCTCCCTCTCATGATCTGCCTAAGATCACAGAATCAGCATTGCTGTCAGATGGCCCTCTAGCCTCTGTTTAAAAACCTCCAATGAAGAAGAGCCCACCACCTCCTGAGAAAGCCTGTTCCACCGAGGAAACGCTCAGTCAGGAAGTTCTTCCTCATGTTTAGCCGAAAATCTTTTGATTTAATTTCAACCTGTTGATTCTGGTTCAAACTTTTGGGGCAACAGAAAACAACTCGAAACCATCCTCTGTATGACAGCCCTTCAAGCATTACATAGAATAGAATTACATAGAAGAAATACATACATGAAGACACAAGAAAAGCCAATGACTACTCACAAGAAAATATGAATTAGAAAAATTACACAAGAGGAACTAAATGACATAGTTGAAAGTGAAGAAAGTTAGGTAAAGGTAAAGGTTCCCTTGCTCGAAAGCCAGTCGAATCCGACTCTAGGGTTGCGGTGCTCATCTCCGTTTCAAAGCCGAAGAGCCAGCGCTGTCCGAAGACGTTTCCGTGGCCATGTGGCCGGCATGACTAAACACCAAGGTGCACGGAACACTGTGAATCCAAATTTAAGGGGCCAGTATTTAAATAAATGAATATAGAATATAAATATAAATCAATAATACAAAGATACCTGTATTTATTATAAAATATTTTTAAAAAACAATTACAGGCCCTAATATATCCTCATTTTAGACTACAATCATACAGTCATCTCAAAGACCTTATGCAACCCTGACCAAACGCGTTTTGTCTTATGGCCTTCTTCAGTTGTCAAACATTACAATTACACAACGGCTCCAAACATTGCAAAAATATTACAATATAGGACCAAGTTGGATTGTGTTTTAATTAATATCTGTGACTTTAGGCAGACATATATTTAAGAGGTCTCTTTTGAAATCACCTTCTGCCCAAGTCAGGTACCTGCATCCTGAATGATAGTTCAGTTGTATTCCTTCCTAATCTGGTCCAAGGAAATCAATTCAAAGTACAGTATAGAACCAGTGTGGCATAGTAATGTATACATTAAAACATAATTCCAACTTGGTCCTATACTAATAATTGTAATATTTTTGCAATATCTGTACAATTTTAGTCTAAATTGAGGCTACATTAGGGCTTGTAATCGTTTTAAAAATATTTTGTAATAAATACATGCAGAGCTTTTTTTGTAGAAAAAGCCCAGCAGGGACTTATTAGCATAATAGGCCACACCCAATGGGAGGAACTCATTAGCATATTGGGCCACACCCTATGTTATGAGAAGTGTGGTCATTCCGCCACACCCACCTTTTGCTTCTTATTCTGTTTACCTTGTTTGTTGTCAAAACCCAGGGCTCTTTTTGTAGTAGGAACTCCTTTGCATGTTAGGCCACACACCCCTAATGTAGCCAATCCTAATCAGTTTCTGCTGTTGGGTGTGGCCTGTTATGATAATCTGGGAGAACTGGGTTCGATTCCCCACTCCTCCACTTGCACCTGCTGGATGACCTTGGGCAAGCTGTAGTTCTGATAAGAGCTGTTCTTGAAAAAAGAGCAGTTTCTGTCAAGAGCTCTCTCAGCCCCACCTACCTCACAGGGTGTCTGTTGTGGGGAGGGGAAGGGAAAGGAGTTTGTAGGCTGCTCTGAGACACCTTTGGGTAGTGAAGTGCGGGGTATAAATCCAATCTCTTCTTCTTCTTAATAACAATATAAAGAAGATTGGATTTATACCCTGCCCTTCACTACCCAAAGGAGTCTCAGAGCGGCTTACAATCTCCTTTCCCTTCCCTTCCCCACACTAGACACCCTGTGAGGCAGGTGGGGCTGAGAGAGCTCTTTCAAGGACTGTTCTTGAGAGAACAGCAATGAGACAACTTGTAACTGACCCAAGGTCATACCAGCAGCTGCAAAGAGAGGAGTGAGGAGTCAAATCCAGTTCTCCCATATTAGAGATTGTGTTCTTAACCACTATGCCAAACTGGAGGCAAGGTTCTCTAGTAGTATTTTTATTTCCGTACTGTACTAAAAACAAAACCATTCTGGAGGTATGCCTTTTGCGAGAAGATGAATGATCTGATAGATGAAAGCTAAGGCTTCTTAAGGTTCTGGCCTATATCTAAATTGGAGTCAGCCAGAACAATCAGAAGCATTAAAAAGAATTTTCAGACTCGTAAGAACATAAGAGAAGCCGTGTTGGATCAGGCCAGTGCAGCATCCAGTCCAACACTCTGTGTCACACAGTGGCCAACACCCAGGTGATATCAGGAGGTCTACCAGCAGGGCCAGAACTCCAGAAGCCCTCCCACTGTTGCCCCCCAAGCACCAAGAAGACAGAGCATCACTGCCCCAGACAGAGTGTTCCGTCCATACCTTGTGACTAAGAGCCACTGATGGACCTCTGCTCCATATGTTATGCAATCCCCTCTTGAAGCAGCCTATGCTTGTAGCTGCCACCACTTCCTGCAGCAATTAATTCCGTGTGTTAATGACTCTTTGGGTGAAGAAGTACTTCCTGTTATCTATTCTAATGAAGAAATACTTCCTTTCATCTGTTCTAATAGGAAGAGACCAAGTTTTCAGGAACCCTAAGAGCTAGCTGAAGCTCAAATACTTTGGCCACCAAATGAGAAGGGAGCATTCACTGGAGAAGACCCTGATGCTGGGAAAGATTGAAGGTCAAAGAAGAAGGGGACGACAAAGGATGAGATGGTTAGACAGTGTCATCGATGGAACGAACATGAAATTGAGCAAACTTCAGCGGACAGTGGAAGACAGGAGGGCCTGGCGTAATCTGGTCCATGGGGTCACGAAGAGTCGGACTCGACTGTGCGACTGAACAACAACAAGAGCTAGCAGCTGCAGCACAGCTGGACTGCACAAATGTCAGCATTGGTGATTCGGAAGTTATGGTGGCCATGTCACGCTGTGCTAAGTGGGTGAGCCACAGCCCTATTGCTTTTGGGGTGGATATTATCCTGCTTTCACCAGGAATAAAGAAGTGGCATATAAACTAAATAAATAAATGAATAAATAATTTCCTACCAAACAGGGAAATAAAAATATGAGTACAGCTAACTGAGACCTGCAGATTATCACCCCTGGAAGGAAAAGGTGGAATACCGAAACTTCCAGAAGGCACACAGAGATCCAAACCTGGTTACTAGCTTCAGCATGATAGTGGGAGCTGCCATGCCAAAAGTGAGAGGAATCCGAAAGAACCTTTTGTTCCCGCAGCAAATAGCAGAGGGATTTTCTCTAGCTAATGCCCAGAAGAAGAAAGCAAACGTAAAGACAATCAATTCAGGCAGCCAAAGATAAAAAACTCTTTGATTTTCTGGAAATTGATATCTAAATTTTCATTCAAGGATACTTCCCCCTTAGGCTCCTTAATTACGGCTGATATTTGGGAAGCATACTTCCGGAAGATACATGCAGAAGTCTTTCACGAATCTCCTTCACAGAAGATAGTTGATCTTCCTGAATGGCCCCGTTTCCATCAAAGAAGTCAAGTCATTGAACAATCTGCTCAACAGTAGGAAAACCCCTGGTATTGATAACATTCCTCCTAACCTTTTTAAAAATAACATTGATTGGTAGGCCCCTCCTCTGGCCGTGTTATCTATATACATCAATTCCTCAGGCTGTATCCCAGAGGAGTGGAGACAGGCAATAATAATTCCTTTAAGAGGGATTAAGGGAGGGAATGATCCATCCAATTATAGGCCAATCAGCCTGCTCAGCATAACTGGAAAACTTTATGCAGGCCACCTTTTAGGCAAATTTAAAAACCGGCTAGATCAAGAAAATCTACTGGCCGAAGAGCAGGCCGGATTCAGGGAGGGAAGATCCATTCTGGGAAACCGTCTGATTATGCAATATTGAATCAACAAATATGCAGCCAATACCACGGTTTCATCGTATGCGGCTTTTATTGACTTCAAGACGGCCCTTGATTCCATTTCTAGGAAAAGACTCTGAGAGAAACAAGAGGCTACAGCTATTGACAGAAGGCTTCTACGTTTAATGTGAGTCTTATATACTAAGACATCTTTTAAAGTCAGGTGCGATAGGATTGGACACCTTACTAACTCCAGTTGTGTTCTGGCACTACTATTTATTTTTTATATTAATACCAGGATTAGTAGTCTGAATAGCCTTGATTTCCATCCCCCTACTTTAGCCAACAGAAAGATTCCTGCACTCCTATATACCGACAACACGGTAATTCTTTGTGGAACTCCTGTGGGCCCCGGAAGAGCCTCGCAGGTGTTAAGTGTATCTTTAGAATCCGGCCTGACTAAAACAGAGGCCAGGGTAAGCCTCACCTCTATCCATTTTTGGCTCAAATCGAATTATTCTCCTCAAGGATCAACACCTTTAATCCTTTGGGATTGCTTTCAATCCTCCTGGTTAACTGCGGTTCATCGTAAGTCGACGACTCCAGGTTTTTCTCCACAGACCCTCCTAGGAATGGGACCGGATCAGGCAATTGCATCCAATCCAATCCAAATGCCTTTATTGGCATACAGATTGCATCCATTAAACAGAGGGTGCTAGACACTGAACGGCAATGTGATATTAGCAGAGCACCAAATTTTTTGGCTCTGGACAATACCAGATATATTGTAGTTGTTCCAGCAGCGTATCTTTTGTCTCTAGAGTCTCCTACCCATCGCAGAGTATTTTCTCTAGCCAGGTGACATGTACTCCCCTCTGTGGTGTTGGACGGGAGATAATAATAATAATAATAATAATAATAATAATAATAATAATAATAATAATAGACTCCTATGTTAGAGAGGGTTTGTCCTTGTGGTGCTGGTGTTGAAACAAACAAACATGTTATGTTCTCCTGCTGGTTCTACCAGGAAATGCATGTTAAATTTCTTCTCACTCTGCATAGCAGGTTCCTGGGCTGCTCTTGACCCTTGAGTTTTTAAGGAAGCTTCTTATGGGCATTAGTTTGCAAACCACGGGTTCTTGTGCAAGGTTTTTTGGAGCTGCCTGTAAAACTCACAAAGATATTCTACGCAGTACACCAAATTTAAACAATATTCATTTTAATCTGTAATTATCTGTTTTTAATCATTTTATATAGCCCATCTATTTATTTATCGGTCTATTATTGATTAATTTATAATTCTGGCATACTGTGTATTGTGATTTGTGCTGGTCGTTGACCCTATGAACTGACTTTCTCTAGCTTATGAAAATTCTTTGATGCGTAAAATGAATTCTTAAACGTCACATTCTTAGCATTTATACGGTCTCTCTCCTGTGTGGATTCGTTGATGGGCAATAAGGCCTGGGCTTGCAACAAAGGACTTTCCACATTCCAGGCATTTATATGGTTTCTCCCCTGTGTGAATACGTCGATGGACAATAAGGCCTGGACTTCCAGTAAAGGTCTTCCCACACTCCAAGCATTTATATGGTTTCTCCCCTGTGTGGATTCGTTGATGGACTATAAGGCCTGGACTCGCAACAAAGGTCTTCCCACATTCCAGGCATTTATATGGTTTTTCCCCTTGGTGGACACGTCGATGGGTAGTAAGTTCTGTATTCCGAGCAAAGCTCTTTCCACACTCCAAGCATTTATATGGTTTCTCTGCAGTGTGGATACGTCGGTGAGCAGTAAGATTACCTCTCTGAGCAAAGCTCTTTCCACACTCCAAACATTTATATGGTTTCTCCCCAGTGTGGGTTCGCCGATGGTCAGTAAGGGCTATACTCCTAGCAAAGCTTTTTCCACACTCCAAGCATGTATATGGTTTCTCCCCAGTGTGGATTCGTTGATGAGCAGTAAGGGTGTTACTCCGAGAAAAACTCCTCCCACACTGAAAGCATTTATGCGGCTTGTCCCCCGTATGAATGGCTTGGTGTTGCACAAGATGTGCCTTCTGAACAAAGCTCTTTCCACACTCCATACATTTATGTGGTTTCTCCCCAGTGTGGATTCTCCAGTGTGTATCAAATACTGATTGATAAGTGAATGTTTTTCCACACACAGGACAATCGATTCTTCCATGGTATAGCAGGATCTCCTGGGAAGCATTCCTCCTCTTTTGTTTCATTTCAGCGTCTCCTCTCTGCTTATTCCTTTCCAATGAGAGCTGTTGTAGTTCTCCCTCCAATTCGTTCTGGAGATCATTTGTGTCTGGAATAAAGAACAAAGACTGATAAGACCTCAAAGCAAAACCAGAATCAGGGACAGAAGGCCCTAACAACAGAACAGACATCACTTGAAGGGGAGACAATCCTGCCACGTATTAATTGGCTTTCGATTCTTCCTTGGAAGGAAGTTTCACCACAGACAAGGTGACACAATGAAATCTCTCCAAAGGCTAGTTCCCAGCAGGGCAATCCCAGAAGGAGGCTTTTCTCCTCTCCTTTCAACCTTCCAGGGACTCTAGCTGGCCACTGTGGGAAACAGGAGGCTGGACGAGATGGCCTCTGTCAAATCTCTTCCTGTATTTGAACACAGAACTGACCTGCATTCACTGAACCACACCAGAATTACAGAACTACCAAAACTTTCTTTGGTGCTTTCAGCTGTTTCCTCTTCAGAAATTTCACAATTCTCCAGCGGCTAAAAGTCAGCAAAAGAGGTCCTATCCAGATACATCCCAGAAAAGACCCACAAATAGGTACATACCAGCCAATCTCACACTTTCTTCTTGGTCCTGGAAAAATGGATTTCTGTGTTCTTGCAAGGTAGAAGCAGATCCAGGTTTGGGAACCAGAAGTCCTTCTTTGGGGGAAAGAAACAGACCAGTTACTTCATGGTAGGTTAGAGGGCTACTGTTAAAAACTTTGTTCTTGTCTTCTTGTAGGGCTATTACCCATTCTGTTGGATCAGGTTTGTTTTATCTGGCCTGTGCCTTCCCACCACCAGCTTAGTTGTAAACCTGGCAAGGGCCACCAATACAAGCCGTGTTCCCTCTAAGCTGAGTTAGTGTGAGCTAACTCACAGTTTTCTAGCCTCCAGCTCACACATTTTTGTCTCAGCTCAGGAAAGGATGGCTCCAGAGCAAGCTAATTTAGGCAGTAGCCAAATCACTCGCTCACAACTTTAACGCCGGTAGCTCACAAAGTAGAATTTTTGCTCCACAGCTTAGAGGGAACATTGAATACAAGGCTGGTATTTGGAGTCGGAAGGGGTCATTCTGAGCTCACCCTGAACTAAACCCCCTAGACCAGAGTTGTGACAGCCAAGGAGACTCTGGAATGGTTATGAGCAGCTGCTGGATGAGGGAGTGTGTGGAGGCGGGAGGGCTGTCTAATGTTCTGGATAACTCTGGTTGGGCCTGATTCATACACAGGTGTGCTCTTTAGAGGCCCTAGAAATCCAGTTAGTCATCAGTGCGGGATCTATCCTGTGGGGTTCCAGTTCAATCTCTAAGTAAAGCCCTTGGGACAAATCATTCATAGTTTGGGGGTTAATTGCCATCCGCAAGCTGATGGAACTCAGCTCTATATATCCTTATCCAAGTCTGGTGATGCCATAGAAGTCCTGGATAGCTACCTGGCCACTATGCTTAATTAGTTAAGAGCGAACAAATTGAAACAAAACCCTGAAAAGAAGAAGAGGAGACTGGATTTATATCCTGCCCTTCACTGCGCGCCTCAGAGCAGCTTACAAACTCCTTTCCCTTCCCCTCCCTGCAACAGACACCCTGTGAGGTAGGTGGGGCTGAGAGAGCTCAGAGAGAACTGCTCCTGAAAGAACAGCTCTGACAGAACTATGGCTTGCCCAAGGTCATCCAGCAGCTGCAAGTGGAGGAGTGGGGAATCGAACCCGGTTCTCCCAGATTAGAGTCCGCGCACTTAACCACTACACCAAACTAATAGACCAATACAGGATGAAAAAGGGGGGGTTTCTAATGGCACAATCCTCCACTTGGAGATGCTGGATGACCTTGGGCAAGCCATAGTTCTGACAAGAGCTGTCCTTGAAATGGCAGTTCTTGAAAGAGCTCTCTCAGCCCCACCTGCCTCCCAGGGTGTCTGTTGTGGGGAGGGGAAGGGAAAGGAGTTTGTAAGACACGCTGAGACTCCGAGTGAAGGGCAGGGTATAAGTCCAATCTCCTCTTCTTCTCCTACAAGTTGTATCATAAGCCGATATCATAAGCTGGTAAGTATACAATTCCTCTGAAGAACGTCGGAATTGGCTTTCACTTGTGTTTTATGTATTTTAATTTCTAATGAGACTTAAGTTGGGCCCCTAAACGTATTTAATCATTTAACAATAAATAAGTGTTATTAAAAATACATGTAAGTTATATATATATTGTTTAACAACAGGCTGTCAACTTGGTTTGTCATTAGCCTTTTCGTTTCTCGATTCCAATATTTTGGTTAAGTTTTCTTTCCCTCTTTGTTTCTTTTGTAGTTCTTAGAATGTCAGACTAGGATCAATGAGAGCCAAACTTTCTCCCCTGTGTGGATTCGTTGATGAGCAGTTAGAATGCCACTCTAAGTAGAGCTCTTTCCTTAAGTGGTGAAGGTATCGTTAAATATGGTGATAATTCTGAAATGTGTGAAACCTCTCCATAACATAAGTTAACGGGATAGGACAAACCCATCCCATTTTATAATAAACTGGAATTATTTTAGCTGAGAACTGAACATGAACTTGCCTCAAGTAAAATCAATTCAACAAGCTGCACAGTATGGGCCTGATTTAGCACAAAAACTCTAGATGCTGAGTGAAAATCTCAATACCTTCCCTTTCTTCTGCATCCTTTGACAGGATGCACGGTTGCTCCCTGTGTGGAATTGCTGAGCAGTCGGGTTAGAACAGATAAAAGGAAATACTTCTTCACCCAAAGAGTGATTAACATATGGAATTCACTGCCACAGGAGGTGGTGGCAGCTGCAAGCATGGACAGTTTCAAGAGGGAATTAGATAAACATATGGAGCAGAAGTCCATCAGTGGCTATTAGCCACAGGGTATAGATGGGAACTCTCAGTCTGGGGCAGGTGATGCACTCTATCCTTGGTGCTGGAGGGGGCAGCAGTGGGAGGGCTTCTGGTGCCCTGGCCCCACTGCTGGACCTCCTGATGGTACCTGGTATATTTTGGCCGCTGTGTGACAGAGTGTTGGACTAGATGGGCCATTGGCCTGATTCAACATTGGCTTCTCTTATGTTCTTATGGACCTTCATGATGTTTTTCCTGCACTGGAGACATTTGTAAGGTATGGTATCTCTCCCGTACAAATTCTTTGATGAAAAACAAGATGACTTTTATATATAATTTTTCCCTACACTCTTTAGCATTTATATGGTCTCATTCCTGTATGGATTTGTCAATGGACAATAAGGTCTGAATTCTGGGCAAATCTCTTTCCACACTACAAGCGTTTATGTAGTTTTTCTCCTGTAGGGATGCATTGATGGACAGTAAATCCTGGAATACCAACAAAGATTTTTTTCCAGACTCCAAGCACTTACATGGTTTCTCCCCTGTGCAGGTATGTTGATGGCTTGTAAGCTCTGTACTCCGAGCAAAGTTCTTTCTACACTCTGAGCATTTATATGGTTTCTCCACAGTGTGGATATATTGGTGGTCAGTAAGATTACTTCTCAGAACAAATCTCTGTCCGTGCTCCTAACATTTGTACGGTTTCTCTCCTGTGTGGATACATTGATGGACAGTAAAGGCCATCACACCGAGCAAAACACTTTCCACATTCTAAACCTTCATAGGGTTTCTCTCCTATGTGAATTCGTTGATGGGCAGTAAAGCCAGCATTGTGGGAAAACCTCTTCCCGCACTCCAAGCATTTCTATGGCTTCTCCCCTGTAGGGGTACATCAATGGGCAGTAAGGGCACACTTCAAACATTTATATGGCTTTTCTCCTGTGTGGATTTGTTCATGAGTAGTAAGACTGTAACACTGAATGAAGCTCTTTCTACACTGCAAGCATCTATATGGCCTCTCCCATGTGGATTTGTTGATGAGCAGTTAAGATGTCATTCTGAGCGAAGCTCTTTCCACACTCCAGGCATTTATATGGTTTCTCCCCTATATGGATTAGTTGACGAACAGTAAGTTTTTCACTCTGATCAAATCTCTTCCCACATTGCAAACATTTATGACATTTCCCCACTATATGGAATCTTTGGTGTTCTGTAAGAAATGTCTTCTGAACAAAGCTTTTTCCACACTCCAAACATTTATGTGGTTTCCCCTCTGTGCGGATTTGTCAATGAGCAATAGTGGCATTATGTGAAACAAAGCATTTTCCACACTTCAAACATTTATATGGCTTCTCACCTGTGTGAATTCGTTGATGAATAGTAAGTGTGCCACTCCGTGCAAAGCGCTTTCCGCACACCAAGCAATTATATGGTTTCTCCCCAGTGTGTGTACGCTGATGGACAGTAAGGTGGGCACTCTGAGCAAAGCCCTTTCCACATTCCAAGCATTTATATGGTTTCTCCCCAGTGTGGATTCTCCAGTGTATATCAAACACTTTTTGATAAATGAATGTTTTTCCACACACAGGGCAATTGATCCATCTCTGATTTTTCCCTTCCAAAGGGACCTGATGTGATTCCCCCTCAGACTTGTTCTTGGGACCATCTGCCTCTGGAATATAGAGAAAAGACTGGTAAGGCCTTACAAAGGAAAGAAGGTTGTTAGCTGCTCTTAACAATAGAACAGAAATAAGCTCTAGGCTGATCCTGCATTGAACAGGGGGTTGGACTAGATGGCCTGTACGGCCCCTTCCAATTCTGTGATTCAATAACTAGATGGCCTCTGGCAGAGGTCTTCCTTCTTTTGACGGCCTTCATCAGACAGCCAATTTGGAACAGAGGTTTACACCTGAACTATGGTTCCTCTAAGCTGTGGAGTCTTGTGAGCAAAAATGCTACTCTGTGAGCGACCGGCATTAAAGCTGTGAGCAAGCGATTTGGCTGCTGCATAAATTAGTTTGCTCTGGAGCCCTCCTTCCTGGGCTAAGACAAAAATGTGTGCGCCGGAGGCTAAAAAACTGTGAGCTAGCTCACACTAACTCAGCTCAGAGGGAACACAGGTCCTATCCAGACACACCAGAAAAGATGCACAAATAGGTACATACCTGCTGATCTCTCTGTTTCTTCTTGGTCCTGGAAAAATGGATTTCTGTTTCCTTGCAGGGTGGAAATAGAATCAGATGTGGGAACCAGAAGTTCTTCTTTGGGGGGAAAGAAACAGACCAGTTACTTCACGGGAGGTTAGAGAGCTCTTGCTGGGATCCAGAAGTATCCATCTGCTGATCCTGATGGTGGCCCAAAGAGGACAAGAAGGGAGGTGGGAACTACCACACAGGTAAGGGAAGCCCGGTCCCAGACAGAGCCACCAGGATACAGTCCCCTAGCTGCCTCCAATGGCAAGCAGGATCCAACATCCCAGTCTGACACAATCTAATGCGGCTCTGATAAAGAGCTGCTGTCTAAGGACTCCCCTCACTTTAAAGAGCCCCCACAGTCCTCCCAGAATGGGAAAAAAACCATGATGACAGATCCAGAGAAGCTCCTACTAACAACCTGAACACGTAGAAATCTTATTCTTTTTATGAGACTTTTTAATCCTGTCCTTCCTTGAAGGGGGCTCAAAACAGCAGTTCCGTACCACCTAGCACCTTTCTAACAGGATCGGCTCCTTTGGCTTCAATGTAGTTCGTTAGGAAAACAACCGTGATAACGAAGTCGTGGTTTAAACCATTTGAAAAAAATATATATTTTTAACGTGTCCAGTGTATAAAAAGTCATTAAAGTTGTTTCCTTTGAAGCAAAATGGTCTCAAATATATCTCATGACGGTGCAGCGCTCATTGGACCGTTTCACTTTAAAGTTGCATCAGATGAGACTTTTCACTTGCTTCAAAGGGAACAACTTTAATGACTTGTTCTACACTGGACACATTAAAAATATATTTGTTCAAATTGTTTAAACCACGACTCCGTTATCACATCACGGCTGTTTTCCTAATGAACTACAGTCTGTCCCGTGATCTCGCCTTTGACTTTAATAGCGGCCTGACAAGACAGGAATTCACCAGGCAGAGCTCTTCATGCCAAAGACCCAAACGTCACCTGCTAAATTCCTGACATGGGAGGAGCCATTGTCGTAATGTACACAAGAAGCTGAGCGACAACTCTCAAAGAAAGCTCCCTCTAAAATATGGAGTCTTGTGAGCAAAAATTCTGCTCTATGAGTTACGGGCATTAAAGTTGTGAGTGAGCAATCTGGCTACTGCATAAAGTAATTTTGCTCTGGAGCTTACAGGGAACTCAGCTAACTCAGCTTACAGGGAACACTTGCTCTCAAACGCCAGTTTTTACAGGCTGCTCTACTCAGACCCCACACATGAATACCAGCGAGAACTCAACAAAATCATGAAGAAGAGTCCCAACATACGTACAGGAACAAATTTATATGCATACACACCAAGAACCCCAATTGGGCACTTTCTTCCTCCTGCCAAAGGTACAGAAAACTGGCAGCCCTGGACGTCCCGTTGTCTCGAGCATAGGCACCATCACTGTAGGAATATCAGGATATAGGGACTCCATCCTGAGACCATGTGTTATTAATACCCCCAGCTATGCCCGTGATATCATAGACATCCTCAGGAAACTGCATTTCACTGGCCATCTCCCAGAAAACGGCATTCTAGCTACCATGGATGTTGACTCCACCAACATCCCCCATCAGGATGGACTACAAGCCATTAGAAACATCATCCCTGACACCACCACATCAGATCTTGCCACTGAACTCTGCATGTTTGTTCTCGCCCATAACTAGAAGAGATTGGATTTATACCCCGCCCTTCACTCGGAGTCTCAGAGCGGCTTACAAACTCCTTTCCTTTCCCCTCCCCACAACAGACACCCTGTGAGGTAGGTGGGGCTGAGAGAGCTCTTTCCAGAACTGTGCTTCAGAGAACAGCTCTGACAGAACTACAGCTTGCCCAAGGTCATCCAGCAGCTGCAAGTGGAGGAGTGGGGAATCAAACCCGGTTCTCCCAGATCAGAGTCCGCACACTAAACTGGCTCTCTTCAGGTTTCATGAGAACTTATTACCTCCAAATCAATGGCACAGCCATGGGCACCCACATGGCTCTACAGTATGCCAACATTTTCGTGGCAGATCTAGAACAGTGTTTTCTGAACTCCTACCCACTGGCACCTCTCCTTTATTTGACATTCATTGATGACATTTTTCCTTTCTGGACCCTTGGCAAAGAAGCCCTCGAGAGATTTCAGCAGGCTTTCCACAACTTCTGTCCCACCATCAATCCAACTATGAATTACTCTACACAAGAAATACATTTCCTGGACATCACAGTATGGACACATGAGGGACACATAACGCAAGTACCACATTATACCAGAAACAAACAGATGAGCAAACATATCTACATGCCGCAAGCTACCAACCCATCTACATCAGACAAACCACTGTGTACAGCCAAAGCCCTACGCTTTGCTACAAGACGAGCCCAAAGAAAATGACAACAGAATACCATTGGTGGTCACCTACAGCTCACAACTCAAGCCAGTTTAATGCATTATTAATGACCTACAACCCATGCTGGATAGTGACACTTCCTACACATAGGCACTGGGGGGGGGGCGAGGGGGCGCAGTCTTTTCTTGCTTACAGATCGCCTGCTAACCTAAAACAACTTCTCATCCACAATGATAAACTACTTAACAGTAACATGGACTCTGGTACCAAGGCCTGCAACAAACCAAGATGCCAACTTAGCTCTCATATAGGTCGTAGCAGCACCATTACTGGATCCAGCAAAATCAGCCAGACCATCTCAGGTTCATACTCCTGCATCTTCTAACGTGATTTATGCCATCATGTGTCAGCAATGCCCTTCCACCCTCTGCACTGGACAGACAGGCCAGTCCCTTTGATGAAGAATTAATGGACACAAGTCTGACATCAGAAGCCACAACATTCAAAAAAACAGTGAGGAAACACTTTAACCTTCCAGGACATCCTGTTGCTGACCTAAAAGTAGCAGTTATCTTACAAAGGAATTTCAAGGGGAGAATAGAAAGAGAGACTGCTGAATTGCAACTGATAACGAAGCTCTATTTTCATTTGCCTGCTAATGTCATTTGGCATCCGAAATCACTCCACTTTCCAATATATAGGACAGATGGACTCATTTTAGCTATATCCGAAGAAGTGAGCAGTGACTCACGAAAGCCCATCCCCTGCCACAAATTGTGTTAGTCTCTAAGGTCCACCTGGACTGAATCGAGACCTGGGTTTCCTATCTCAGTACCAATGCTGATTTCTCCACATCCACTACCTCTCTGCATATCACACCTTCTATTTTCATTTGCCTGCTAATGTCATTTGGCATCCGAAATCACTCCACTTTCCAATATATAGGACAGATGGACTCATTTTAGCTATATCCGAAGAAGTGAGCAGTGACTCACGAAAGCTCATCCCCTGCCACAAACTGTGTTCGTCTCTAAGGTCCACCTGGACTGAATCGAGACCTGGGTTTCCTATCTCAGTACCAATGCTGATTTCTCCACATCCACTACCTCTCTGCATATCACACCTTCTATTTTCATTTGCCTGCTAATGTCATTTGGCATCCGAAATCACTCCACTTTCCAATATATAGGACAGATGGACTCAGATTCTAGCTATATCCGAAGAAGTGAGCAGTGACTCACGAAAGCTCATCTCCTGCCACAAATTGTGTGAGTCTCTAAGGTCCAGTTGGACTCTTTTCTACTGCTAAAATCCTCTTTTTCATGATTTGTTTCTCAGGGCTCTGCCACCTTGTTTTCCTACATCAGACCGAGCCGTGCCTCACAAAACATTGGCGTAAGTACAATGAACACAGTAGAATGACCTCAGTTCATCCTTTCTGCCCCTTTTCCCTCATACAATAGTTATCCCCCTCATATCCAATGGCAGGTTGTATGGTTCTTAAATGCCTTCTTGTGCATTGAGGGCCCTAGATAAATATAAATATTAATATTTTGGCACTTGAAAAGAGAGGAGGGGAGAGCACCTTGCTGCAGGCCCACACAGAATCAGGGCCTCGTGGCACTTTAAAAATGCGAGTTTGGCATCATGTTTAGTTTGGCTCTGAGAGTCTCTGCTGGAAGATCTCTGTTTTTTAGAACAAGTTATTTCTGCCTTCCGCAGCTGTGAATTGAATGAAAGGAGAGCTTTACCCAGAGAGGCCACATTCTGACCATTCTCCTCCATGACTTCCTGGTGAAGGTTTCTTTGGTCCGGATCCAGCAAGGCCCATTCCTCCTCAGTGAAATGAACATACACTTCCTCAGAGTTCACCAGATCCTGAAAAGTGACAAAAGGAACCCCTGTATCCTCACAGGCAATGTAAGAATCCTTCCCCTTCTAAGAGCAATCCAAAAAGGACTATAATTAGATGTTTACTTCCACGATTCAAACCTCCATCAGATATTTTCATTTCCTACCAAGGGAGCAACCCAGCCGAGGGAGAGAGAGAGAAGAAGAGTTGATTTTATACCTGCTTTTCTCTACAACTGTCTTCCTTTCCTCTCCCTACAACCATCATCTTGTGATGTAGGTGGGGCTGAGAGGATTCTGAGAGAACTGGGACTGGCCCAAGCTCATCCAGCGGGCTTCGTGTGGAGGAGGAGTGGGGAATCAAACCCGGCTCTCCAGACTAGAGCCTGCAGCTTTTAACCACTACACCACACTGGACTTGTTGTTGTTCAGTCGCACAGTCGAGCCCGACACTTCGCGACCCCACGGACCACATCACGCCAGGCCCTCCTGTCTTCCCAGACTGGACTGGCTCTCACCAATCTAGGGAGGGACGGGGGAAGGTAGTCAGGGGCACGATCCGCAGTTCCAGACTTACCCGATCAGCCTGCACAGAAGCTCCTTCCTTTCTGTCACAAAGAGATGGTAAAAAATGTATTGCGGGTCGCACGGCACTGCCTGTGAAGGATGGAAAGATATTTGGAAGGTATTCTATAATTTCCACGTGTTCAACATTTCTGTTCCTTGTGTGGGGAGAGGAAGGATGTCCCTCTACTGGCTGAAGCTCATTGCTCAAGGTGCTCCTTCAGATGTGGAGAGGCTTGTTCAAACACATTTTTTAAAACCTTTGAGGCTGAACTGTCTTTCCCACATGGGACCACAGTTTTCAGGCATGCTGCAGAAAGACTCCCAGTGGGAATGACACCCCGTTTGGATCTTACCAGGAAAGGCTGCTCCAGGGTAATGCTCCTGCAAGCTCTCCTCCTGAACCTGAAACAGAATTGGGGAATCTCAGAAAGAGGAGACGGACGAGAAAAAGAACAGGAAAAGGGCTGGGGAGGGGTCCAGCGTTCCCTCTAAGCTGAGTTAGTGCGAGCTAGCACATAGCTGTTTAGCCTCCGGCTCACAGATTTTTGTCTTAGCTCAGGAAGGGATGGCTCCAGAGCAGACTAATTTATGCACTAGCCAAATCGCCCGCTCACAACTTTAATGCCAGTAGCTCACAAAGTAGAATTTTTGCTCACAAGACTCCTCAGCTTAGAGGGAGCACTGGAGGGGTCTAAAAATGTTTGGGTTTTGTTCATAATGTACTGCTGCCACCTGCTACTATGCTGCTACCATCTGCTACCATTGATCATGGTCTTCTGTTTTTGAGGACTCAGAATGATAGCCCGCCTGGCTTAATCAAGGCTTACCATCTGGAATCCCTTATGGGATTTAGCCCTCTCTGCTTTAAATTGACTGATACTGGAGCATCATAGTAATAGTTATGAAGTAGTCTGGTCACCGTCATTAAAGGATTAAGTTTTATCATTCTTAATCTCTGATTTTATTCTCCTATAATTAACGCTCGAAACCACCCTGAGCCCACTCATGGGAAGGGTAGGATAGAAATTGGACCAAATGAATAAAAAATAAATCTGTGACTAGATAATAAAATACGAACGTAAACCATGCTGGATCAAGCCAATGGCCCATCCTGTCCAACACTCTCTTATACATTGGCTAAAACCCTGGTGCCATCAGGATGTCCACCAGCGGGGCCAGATCTCCAGAAGCCCACCCTCTGTTGCCCCCCCCAAGCACCAAGAAGACAGAGCATCACTCACCTGCTGGTCCTGATCCTTGTCCTCTGCCTGGCTGAGAAGGAAGCCTTCTGCCAGGGCCACCGCCTGGGAACTGGTCTCCGGCCGGCACTCCCTCACCCAGCTTTCCATCTCTGGGGGCAGGACGGCTAGGAACTGCTCCAGGATCACCAGGTCCAGCATCTCCCTCTTGCTGCGGCTCTCTGGCTGCAGCCACTGGCGGCAAAGACGATGGAGTCGGCTGCAGACCTCCCGGGGCCCCTCCGCCTCCCGGTAGCCGGACTGCCTGAACAGCTGGCGCTGCACATCTGGAGGGAGGGCGCTGTCCCCCAGGCTCTTCTGCACTGTTTCTCCCCACGGCTCCCTTCTGCCCCCAACCTCGGTGGCATCGAGCCCGTTTCCTGATTCAGGCCCAGCTGAATCGGGCTCTCTCTTCATCCTCCCTTCCACTCCAAAGAGCCGCCACTGGGACCAGTGGATCGCCTTCCTCCTCGGCCAGATTTCTTCTATAGAGGACGCAGAGCCTCTTGCAAAGCCAAGCCTGTCAAAGCAAAGAGATGTTTTACAAGGCGAATATTTTTTTATTGCTTATTATTTATTGCTTATGCATGGGGGGGAGAATCCCCTGCAACTCCCCCGATACTGCCTCGCCTCCCCTTCATCAGATTCCACCCGCAACTCGCCCTTTTCCCACGGAAGAAGGCAGGATCGGAAGTGATTGTAACCAAGTCGCAGGGCCTTCTCTCTTGATGCCTCTCTAGGAATGGTGACTCTTTCAATTTAACCCTTGGACTGATTCTTCCCCCAGCCTGGGAAGCCTGAAAGCAGAACCTGCTCCTGGTTTAACTGCCCAAGAGATTCCCTCTAAGCTGTTGTGAGCAAAAATACTGCTTTGTGAGCTGCTGGCCTTAAAGTTGTGAGCAAGCAGTTTGGCTACTGCACAACATAGTTTGCTCTGGAGCCATCGCTCCTGAGCTATGACAAAAATGTGTGAGCCAGAGGCTAAAGAACTGTGAGCTAGCTCACACTAACTCAGCTTAGAGGAAACACTGGTGCAGACTGTTAACTCTGTAGGTGTCCTGTTAGTTTCGCTACTCTGCAGTAACTGCAGACTGAGGGAAAGCGAAGGGAGGATTCTGCCCCCTTTTCTGTTCCTGCTTATGTTTATCCTTGCCTGTAAGGAGCAATTCTGAGGCACAGAAGGGGTGGGGATGGCTAATACAGAGAAATCAAATGCAACATCTAGAAGAGTATCTCGAAACAGAACAAAGTTTGAGTCCAGTGGCACTGAGTCCAGTTTGGTTAGTGGTTAAATGTGCCAGACTCTAATCTGGGAGAACTGGGTTTGATTCCCTACTCCTCCACTTTCAGCTGCTGGATGACCTTGGGCAAGCCATAGTCCTGTCAGAGCTGTTATCTCAAGGACAGTTCCGGAAAGAGCTCTCTCAGCCCCACCCACCTCACAGAGGGTGTCTGTTGTGGAGAGGGGAAAGAAGTTTGTAAGCCGCTCTGAGACTCTGAGTGAAGGGCGGGGTATAGATCCAATCTCCTCCTCCTCCACCACCACCTTTAAACAGGCCTGTGGCCAGGATTTTGTGGCTTGTGGGGAAATTTCCCCCCCTGGTGGGGGCTGAAGTTCCCAGTGCAGAAAGCAAAGCCAGAGTTTTGAGGATTATGACTCAACTACTCTCCTCTCACTGAGTCTTCTCAAGCTGTTTATTCTACGTAGATGTCCCTATGCTAGCAATCACCCTTAGCCTGTTAACCGTTTCACGAAAAGAAAGCTGTTACCAGGATAGATCTCTAAATTGCAAGCCGTCAACCACTTTAGATGAGGGTTCTCAGCTGCTGCAAGGTAATCACTTCTGCCAGCCTAAGCAACAATTCTGATAACAAGCTGGCAAGTGGGGGTGATGACTTCTATAGCCAAGAAAGCTAAGATTTAGGCAGAAAAACTCTCTTAAAGGAGACCAGTTTCTTGACACTGAGTTAGAAGGGATCCTAGAGGTCACGTACTCCAACCCCTTGCTCAATGCAGGAATTAATCAACTACAGCACCTCATTCTGCTTAAAGGAGCACACACCTTTTAGAAATGTTTTTAAATGAGTGAAAAAAGCATTTACAGGAGAAATTCTTCTGGGGCTGTGCCTTTAAGAAAGGAGGCTGAGCCCCCAAAAGCCGCACTGTAGCTATGGCCTGCCTTTAAGACCAACACGTTTCATTCCGGGTATAAGCTCTTGTGCCTGCGCACACTTCTTCAGATACAGTGAAACAGACTTCCACAACTGTTACATATAGGTAGGGGGGGGTTAGTCACCAGGAAGGGCTAGTTGGAGTTAAGATGCATAAGTAACTGGGCAATAAGCATAGCTAAGATTGGATTACAGCAGTTGGTGTGACCTGTGAATAGCAGCAAATTAGCAAATATAAGACTGCAGCCTTAAGAATTGCACTGAGGATGTAGAGAGCCTTCTGGTTTGGCTCACCAGCTTCAGCCACGGAGAGCATCTCCTATGCTTTGTTTATGCTGCTCTCTTGAAAAAGGAGACTTTGTTCTGGATTGTGTGGCTTAAGGGGGGAGAAGTGTTCTCGTTGCCTCCCCAATGAGCATGGGAGGGAGTTGGGCTTCAATGTCTGTGGATCCTTTTCTTCCTTGCCCTGTTGTTCTAAGGGCACCTCTAAATGACTGATGTAGTACATAAGGACATAAGAGAAGCCAGTGTTGAATCAGGCCAATGGCCCATCCAGTCCAACACTCTGTCACACAGTGGCCAAAAATACCAGGTGCCATCAGGAGGTCCAGTAGTGGGGTCAGGACACTAGAAGCCCTCCCACTGCTGCCCCCCCCCAGCACCAAGAATAGAGTGCATCACCTGCCCCAGACTGAGAGTTCCCATCTATACCCTGTGGCTAATAGCCACTGATGGACTTCTGCTCCATATGCCTAGTAGCAACTCTAGGGAAGCTGAGCAGGTCAGAGTCTGGCTGGGAGCCCTCCTGAGAAAAGGGCTGGAGTCCAGGAGCAAATTTGTGGCAGGGTATGAGCTTTCGTGACTCACTGCTCACTTCTTCAGATATAGCTAGAATGTGAGTCCATCTGTCATATCTTGGAGAGTGACATGATTTCAGATGCTGAATGACATTAGCAGGCAAATTACAATAGCAGGTGTGATTAGATGAGGTGTTATGCAGAGGGGTAGTAGGCGTGGAGAAATCAGCATTGGTAATGAGACAGGAAACCTAGGCCTTGATTCAGTCCAGGAGGATGCATTTCTTGTTGCAATTCAGTAGTCTGTCTAATCTCCCTTTGAAATTCTTTTGTCAGAGAACTGCTACTCTTAGGCCCCGTTCACACTGAGCATTTGCCCCTCTGAAGGCACGGGAGCCCTGCAGACTTTCTGTGCGCGATCATACGAGCACATCTGGGAGGCGTAGTGCTCCCGTGGCCAACCCGCGGCTTCCCGTGGAAAACGCGGAGTAAAAAACTAGTAGGTCGGAAGTACTAGTTTCCAGAAACCCTGGGGCAAAGGCTGGCGTCTAATCGCGGGAGCGCCAGTATCCCACGGCTTCCAACGCCTGCCCATGTCCCTGGGGTTTCCGGATGTTGTAAGTGTCCATGGGATGCGCACCCACGCTGAGCAGCGCATGCGCACACACAAGACACCAACAGCGGCCCGCACCCCCCTACGGCGCATGCGCACTTCGCTGTTTTTTTGCTGCGCTGCAGCAGCGCGGTGTGATCAGGGCGCAGAGCTGGAGTGTGGCAACCCGGTGCGAACTGCCACGCCTCTCCCCCGCGTTTTCTGGCCCGTGATCAGCAATTGAATGTCCTGGAAGGTTAAAATCAGGGCTTTTTTTGTAGAAAAAGCCTAGCAGGAACTCATTAGCATAATAGGGCATACCCAACAGCATAAACTCATTAGCATATTAGGCTACACCCCAACAGCACAGCTCTTTTGCATATTAGGCCACATCCCAATGTTGCCAGAAGTGTGGTCATCCAGCCACACCCACCTTTTGCTTCTTATTCTGTTTACCTTGTTTGTTGCCAAAACCCAGGGCTTTTTTGGTAGCAGGAACTCCTTTGCATGTTAGGCCACACACCCCTCATGTAGCCAATCCTAATGAGTTTCTGCTGTTGGGTGTGGCCTATTATGCTAATGAGTTCCTGCTGGGCGTGGCCAACTCGGGAGTCAGCCAGAACTCCATTCCTGTGTATTCCTGCCCCAAAATAGCCCTGGTTGTAACTGAAATGCAAAGCATGTGCTTTACCACAGAGATGTGACCCAAATCAACTCCAGGCAGCTCTCATTATGAACACATTTTACCTCCTTCCTTCTTGGCACAGAGCAGTGTTGAAAGGGATTCTGAAGGGCCTGACACATAGATATTACCAGCAGGACTGCATAAAAGGTGAAGGTTCCCTTGCTCAAAAGCCAGTCGAATCCGACTCTAGGGTTGCGGTGCTCATCTCCGTTTCAAAGCCGAAGAGCCAGCACTGTCCGAAGACGTTTCTGTGGTCATGTGGCCGGCATGACTAAACACCAAGGCGCACGGAACGCTGTTACCTTCCCACCGAAGCGGTACCTATTTATCTACTTGCAATTTCTTGCTTTTGAACTGCTAGTTTAGCAGGAGCTGGAACTAGAGACGGGAGCTCACCCCGTCATGCGGAACTCTCGGGTCTCGAACTGCTGAACTACTGACCTTCCACAGCCTGCAGTTCAGCGTCTTAACCACTTGAGCCACCGCAGCATTTTGCAGAACAAATCTTTGCTTTCCCATCATTCTTCAAACACTAGCCAGGATTCATCTCTTCCAGTTTATAGGCAAACAAAATTTGAGTCCAGGGACACCTTTAAGACCAGCAGAGACTCAAGATAACAAGCTTTTGTGTGCAAGCACACTTCTTTAGATCCAGTGTTACAGCCAGGTGCATGTTGTCTGGAGCTGCCAGTCAGGAAGATGACCTAGCGCCCCAAGCAATGTGCTGAACTTTGGTGCAAATACTGAGGGCTGCAGAGCAGATACCCTGACGGGGAGCAGGGTTAGAGGGGTATTCTCACATTCTGGACAGCAGAAAGAGAAAGCTGGCTAGAGAGAAAGCTGAATTTTATACTTGGGTAACAATTCCAATTCCATTAGGTCTTGTGATTCAATGTACACTGTGTTTTATCTCTTTCTCACCGCTGTATTCCCCTGAACCTTAATAGCTTCATTTTATTCACCGTTTTTTTTGCTGCTCTTTCTGTAGAAAGTGGCTCTGCTTTTCTTTGCGTGTTTAGGTTCTGATTTGGGTCCTCGTTGCTCTAATATTCCCTGTATCCTTAGAATTAAGCATTGTTATCGTGATTTATAGTCTGCCTTTCTCAGTAGGAAAAAAGCAAGAGCCCAGTGGCGCCTTAAAAACTAACAAAATCTGTGGTGATGAGCAGGGCTCTTTGTGTAGCAGGAACTCCTTTGCATATTAGGCCACACACCCCTAATGTAGCCAATCCTCCAAGAGCTTACAGAGCCCTTCTTACAGGGCCTACTGTAAGCTCTTGGAGGATTGGCTACATTAGGGGTGTGTGGCCTAATATGCAAAGGAGTTCCTGCTACAAAAGGAGCCCTGATGATGAGCTTTTGTGAGTCACTGCTCAGTTCTTCAGATACGGCTGCATCTGAAGAAGTGAGCAGTGACTCATAAAAGCTCATCCTCTGCCACAAAGTTTGTTAGTCTTTAAGGTGATACTGGACTCTTACTCTTTTTCTGCTGCTACAGACAAACATAGCTACCCATCTTATTTATTTATCCGATTTATACCCCGCTCTCCCCTGCGTGCGGGCTCAGGGCGGCTTACAACATTGGCACATTGCCGATAAAACCATATAACATTATAGAACACTACGATATAGGATTATAAAACATGAAAACATAAGGTGCTATTAGTGATACAATTCATATTTGCGGTGGCCTACTGGATACATCTCCCAACTGCTGAGTTCAGTTCAGGGTCGTCCTGAGTCACTCGGTGTAATGAGCCAGATGTTGAGACTGAGGGCTGGGCTCCTTGATGGCATTAGTGGGGGTCCTAATCGAAAGTCTGGTGGAAGAGCTCCGTCTTGCAGGCCCTGCGGAACTGTAATAGGTCCTGCAGGGCCCTGATCTCTTCCGGGAGCTCGTTCCACCAGCAAGGAACAACCACTGAAAAGGCCCTAACCCTCATTGTAGCGAGCCTGGAGTCCTTGGGGCCCAGGAGAGTCAGCCGGTTCTGTGACCCCAACCGCAGTGTTCTCCGGGGTATATGTGGGGAAGGGCGGTCCCTCAGGTATGTCAGACCCTGGCCATATAGGGCTTTAAAGGTAAATGATCTGTCTTTCTCACTGAGACTCAAGGCAAATTGCAGGATATAAAACAGTAATAAGACAACTAATGAACAATGAAATGGGACTAGGATGATAGAATTAGAGAACAGCGCAAACAAACTAAGGCAAGAATAAACAGCTTTAAAAGGGGATTAGATAGATTCATGGAGGCGAAGTCTATTAACAGCTACTAGCCATGGTGGCTGGGGGGAACCTGCCCATTCAGAGGCACTAATCCTCTGAATCCCAGAGCCAGGAGGCAGCATCAGGAGAAGGCCTGGGCCTCTGTGCCCTGCTCCTGGCCCTCCAGAGGAACTGGTCGGCCACTGTGTGAGACAGGATGCTGGACTAGATGGAATATTGGTCTGCCCCAGCCCGGCTCTTCTTATGTTCTTATGTATTATAACATAGAGACAGTCCCAGAGGACTTAAGAAGTGAGCTAAGTTATGTGTATGGAGCTGTGGTGGCTCAAGTGGTTAAGATGCTGAACTGCAGGCTGTGGAAGGTCAGTAGTTCAGCAGTTCGAGACCCGAGAGTGCCGCATGACGGAGTGAGCTCCCGTTTCTAGTTCCAGCTCCTGCCAACCTAGCAGTTCGAAAGCAAGAAATTGCAAGTAGATAAATAGGTACCACTTTGGTGGGAAGGTAACAGTGTTCCGTGCGCCTTGGTGTTTAGTCATGCCGGCCACATGACCACGGAAACGTCTTTGGACAGCGCTGGCTCTTCGGCTTTGAAACGGAGATGAGCACCGCAACCCTAGAGTTGGATTTGACTGGCTTTCGAGCAAGGGAACCTTTACCTTTACCTTAAGTTATGTGTATCTTTATATTTGGCTTGCCAACTCTGGCATGGGAAATCCCTGGATATTTGAGGGCGGTGCATGGGGAAGAGGGGAGAGAACTGAGAGGGAATAGGATGCCATATATTCTGACATTCAAAGCTGCCATTATTATTGCCTCCACACACAGGGATCTCATCATCATCATCAATCATCAATCTGGCCGGAGCTGGAGGAGTAGCCCTTTGGGAAGTCCTCTTAGGCTCCACTGTTACACCAGGCAGGCATGACCACAGCCCATAGCAGCAAGCACGTCCCTCTGCTCGAGGGGTTAATACAAAAGAGTCTGGCTTTCTAGAGAGGCATGGACGAAACGGGAACTGTCAATGGGAGGTCACTCACTTCCTGTCCCACCCCCTCCCGTGGGAAAGGAGCCTTTGTGTTTTTTTGACGTGCGGTAGCTGGGATCTGGTGAGCTGGAAGTGCCTTTGGGGGGAAGGGGATGACCGGGGGTGGGAAAGAGAGGATGGGGGGGCGGCAGGGCGGGACAGCGAGGGGCAGGGAAGGGATGCGTCGGAGAAGCCCAAGACATGCTGGAACGGGATGGCAATCAGGCGCCGGCTCTAGGCGAGGACTGAAGAAAAGACGTGGGCGAAATGACAGAACTGGAAACAATGGGAGGCTCTTTGAAGGCCCATTGGGTATAACGGGAGCAACAAACGCCCATCGACTTAAATGGGCTCCGTGGAGGCACATTGAATTAATAGAGGTGCACGTAAAACCTGGAACGGATCAAGAAAAAAAAAAAGGGGAGTGGATCCCAAAAGGTGAAGAAAGAGTGCTTTAAGTCTGGCATTAGTGGCCCCTGGGAGGGGCATTCCAGTCCTAAAAGGCTCATTCTATTTCCAGGGCCCTCACCTAAGACTTAGAGCAGGTCTTCTCCACTCTCACTAATCGTTGTTCGGTCCATTCCTATGCCTCTGGGATTCCGCTCCTGGTTTTATTTCCATCTCTGCAGAAATTAAATAGGGACCCTCAAGTCAATTTGGCGTTTCAGACGCCCATTGTTTCAAGTTGTCAGTCTTGCCATCCGTTTTAGGACATCCCAGCACAGCTGATATGTGTGGGGTGGGGGAGCTTACCAGCAGTGCAGGGGGAGAAAAAAACCAGGAATCGATCAAGTGCAGGAGGCAACTCTTTGAATTCCCAGAGTGTACATCAGAAAATAAAAAGGTGGCACATTTATTCATGTATTTACTTCGTTGACGATTGAGGTGTGACGTGACAGAGGTTTACAAAATGATGCATGATGGAATGGAGAAGGCAGAGAAAGAAGCACTTTTCTCCCTTTCTCAAAATACAAGAACTCGTGGGCGCTCAACGCAATGAATGACCTGGAGGCTTAGAACAGATCAAAGGAAGTACTTCTTCACACAAAGAGTAATCAATATGTGGAATTCACTGCTACAGGGAGCCGTGGGGGCTACAAGCATAGGCATCTTCAGGAGGGGATTGGATAAACATCTGGAGCAGAGGTCCATCAGTGGCTCTTAGCCACAAGGTATAGATGGAACACTCTGTCTGGGGCAGTGATGCTTGGTATTTACTTGGTGCTTGGGGGTCAACAGTGGGAGGGCTTCTAGTGTCCTGGCCCCACTGGTGGACCACCTGATGTCACCTGGGTTTTGGCCATTGTATGACACAGAGTGTTGGGCTGGATGGGCCACTGGCCACTGGCATCTGACATGGCTTCTTTTATGTTCTTGGGACAAAAGGCAAGATTGTTTTTTATTTTATACTCTGTGTATCTTATTTATGTACAGCCTTCCTTTCTCACTAAGCATCAAGGTAGATTTCAAAATACAGACATCCAGTGAACAATGCAGTAGGACTAGGAATAAAAAATTTAAATGATGTAGACAGCAAACTGCCCAGCTTTATACATTGTGAGGAATGCTGCATGTGTGATTACAATGGTCCAAGGCAATGCAGTACCTGCTCCCATATGAAGGCACCCTTCTCGACTGCTCTATCCCACTACAGTTCTAATTCCAAACGTCTTTGGACAGCGCTGGCTCTTTGGCTTTGAAACGGAGATGAGCACCGCAACCCTAGAGTCGGATTCGACTGGCTTTCGAGCAAGGGAAATGTGGGCCCTGTGCCGTGAAGGGCTTTGTAGGTGGGGCATCAGTACCAGTACCTTGAACTGAGCTTGGTAGCCAATGGAGGGACATGCATGTTTCGCCTGGCACCTATTAGTAATCAGGTTGTTATGTTTTTATTACCAACTGGAGTTTCTGAGCGGCCTCCAAGGGAAGGCCCATGAGTAGGGCATTACAGCGGTCTAGCCTCAAGATAAGCATAGCATGGATCCACATGGCCAAATTGGCCAAGTCAAGGTATGGGGGCAACTGCCAAGCTGAAACGTTTTGATGCTGCCTTTCCATCCATTTCGAGGTTCTCAAGGTGGAGAACATTAAAAATTTTCAAACATTAGAGTTTAAAGTATAAATATATATGTAATATTTAAAACAATTAAATTAAAAAAACATACAAACCCATATATGCATGTAGGGATGAGAGCTAATAAGGGTTACAACTCCATAACTACCAATCAGGCTAATGTTTTTAAAAATATATGTTTTATTCTAGGATCAATTGAATTAGCCAGCAATACTTGCTTGAGTTATGGTCCTAAATTAGAGCAAGATATCAAAATAATTTATTATGTTCCCCTGATGAAGTGCTAATAGTTTTGCCAACTGCCTGGAGGAAAACAAAAATCCTGTCCCTTTAATAGAGATGTAATTTACCAGGTGGTGTTATTTGCCTCTGTGCCCTGGAAAGCGTCTGCTGTTCTTTTCCACACATTAACACTCTATTAAAGGGATGGGACATTTTTTTCTCCAGGCCTTTGAGTAATTCTACCCATTCAAAACACATTGGGATCTGTCCGTTGGATTAGAGTCCAGTAGAACCTTAAAGACTAACAAAATTTGTGGAATTTAGACACAGCTAGAATGTGAGTCCATCTGTCCTTATATCTTGGAGAGAGGAGTGATTTAAGATGCTAAATGAGAATGATTGGATTAGATGTGATATGCAGAAGGGTCGTAGGCATGGGAAAATCGGCATTGGAAATAAGACAGGAAACCTAGGTCTCGATTCAGTCCAGGAGGATGCATTTGTCTTGAGCATTATTGTCAGTTGCAATTCAGCAGTCTCTCTTTCTAATCTCCCTTTGAAATTCTTCTGGAAGAGAACTGCTGCTCTTAGGTCAGCAACTGAATGTCCTGGGAAGGTTAAAATGTTCTCCCACTGGTTTTTGAATGTTGTGGTTTCTAATTCAGATATAAGAACAGATGGACTCACACTCTAGCTGTAGCCAAAGAAGTAAGGAATGACCCACAAAAAGTTCCCACCCTGCCACAAATTTTGTTAGTCTTTAAGGGGCTACTGGACTCTTGCTCTTTTCTGCTGCTACAGACAGACTAACACTGCTACCTATCTTGATATATTGAGTTGAGCAAGATTGTCTCTTATACCTGGCCGATTCCTGTTTCCAGCTGGTCTGTAGACCTTTCTTTGGAGAAGAGTTATGGGGACCCACGGGGAAAGGAGCCCCCCCTCAAGTCTTAGCATTTGTCTTGTGTTTCCTTTGGTTCCACAAGCCCCAGATGGTAGCTGGATCCATCCACTGTGGCTTATAAAATGCCTGCTGGGCCTGAGTCACAATAATTTGCACGTAAGCACAATGTCTTGGGCTTTGCAGAACTCAGGAACCCACCGATTCATTGGAGCAGTTCTGCTTTTACGAAAGTAATTGGAGAATCAAGGCCAATGCTGTTGAACAAGCTATACAGTTTAGATATTTAGGTATATATTTTCAAGACAATCATAGATGGACAACTCAGTGGAAACATGCGCTTAAATCTGGCCGATTGCAGCATATCTGCAGTGGGCAGTGTTCCCTCTAAGCCGAGTTAGTGTGAGCTAGCTCACAGTTTTTTAGCCTCCAGCTCACACATTTTTGTCTTAGCTCAGGACGGATGGCTCCAGAGCAAACTAATTTATGCAATAGTCGAATCACTCACTCGCAACTTTAATGCCAGGAGCTCCCAAAGTATAATTTTTGCTCACAAGACTCCACGGCTTAGAGGGAACATTGGCAGTGGTACGTTTCTTTTATGTTCTGGGTAGCCAATATATGTTGGGGCCACTCGTGTGTTTAATGCTCAGCGACTATACGGGATTCCAACTTGGGCTAGTGCATTTAATCAGCTTGTTGAGAAAGCCCCAAGCTTCTTTCTTGGGTCGCATTTTGGGCGTCCTGATTTGAGTAGGATGTGCAGCCATGTGTTTAGAGACTGGGTCGCGTCTTTAGAAACAAGAGCCGGGCTCCAGACCTTGAAACCCTGACTGTCTCTCCACTTTGGATCTGAATACCCCGGTTTTGTGCCTGTTACGTTGTCTGACTTTTTCAAGCAATTGCTCACTATTAATAGTGTGGAAAATCAAGTCAATTGGCACCTCACTAGACCCGCTTTCCATGCCAGAGAAACGATGAGCTTTTAGAGTGTTGTGCCAGAGATGGTTGGCATTGAGAGACAAATACTGGACTCCTTGGTGAACGGGACAGGTTCCCCAATTGTGTATGGCGTAATGAAGAAGAAGAGGAGATTGGATTTATACCCCACCCTTCACTACCTGAAGGCGTCACAGAGCGGCTTACAATCTCCTTTCCCTTCCCACATCAGACACCCTGTGAGGTAGGTGGGGCTGAGAGAGCTCTCTCGAGAACTGCCCTTGAGAGAACAGCTCTGAATGAGGTTATGACTGACCCAAGGTCGCATCAGCAGCTGCATGCGGAGGAGTGGGGAATCAAACCCGATTCTCCCAGGTTAGAGTCCGCGGTCTTAACCATTACAGCAAACTGGCTCTGATTATGGGACTCCAGCTGCTTATTTCTTGCACCTCAAATCTCTGCAAACCCACAGAGTTGTTATACTCTCAAGGTTCAGTGTTTTGCCTTCAGCAGCCTTTTATGGCAGATTCCCAAGAACCCTTCCTTAGAAAACACCCTGCCCATGTAGAACTGGAGCTCCTGAATTTTTATCTCACGTTTTGCTTCATTGTAGTTTTTATACTGAGTTGAAGAACTCTTTCATTAGCCCTCTTTAGTAGTTTGAAAGCAAGAAATTGCAAGTAGATAAATAGGTACCACTTCGATGGGAAGGTAACAGTGTTCCATGCACCTCGGAGTCTAGACATGCCGGCCACATGACCACGGAAAAGTCTTGGAGAGCCATTTTGATATAGTGGTTAAGTGTGTGGACTCTAATCTGGGAGAACCGGGTTTGATTCCCCACTCCTCCACTTGCACCTGCTGATGTGACCTTGGGTCAGTCACAAGCTCTGGCACAGCTGTTCCTGAAAGAGCAGATTGTGTTAGAGTTCTCTCAGCCCCACCTACCTCACAGGGTGTCTGTTGTGGGGAGGGGAAGGGAAAGGAGTTTGTAAGCCACTCTGAGACTCCAAGTGAAGGGCGGGGTATAAATACAATCTCTTCTTCTTCGGACAGCGCTGGCTCTTCGGCTTGGAAATGGAGATGAGCCCCGGAACCCTAGAGTCGGATTCGACTGGCTTTTTAGCAAGGGAAACCTTTACATGAGTTTAAAGGTCACTCTGACAAGCAGCTAGTTTTACATCGTCTATGTGACCGGAGTACTCACAATACTAATCAAGGAGCTAGGTAAGAACATTAAGAAGAGCCCTGCTGGATCAGACCAATAGTTCACCTAGTCCAGCATCCTGTCTCACACAGTGGCCAACCATTTCCTCTGGACAGCCAACAACAGGGCATAGAGGCCGAGGCCTTCCCCTGATGTTGCCTCCTGGCTCTGGGATTCCGAGATTTAGCGCCTCTGAATGTGGAGTTTTCCCTCAGCCATGCTGGCTAGTAGCCATTGATAGAATTCTCTTCCATGAATCTGTCTAACCCCCTTTTAAAGCTGTGGCCATCCTTATATGCTCTGGCAGCGAATTCACATTTTAATCGTTCTCTGTGTGAAGTAGTATTTCCTTTTGTCCGTCCTGAACCTGCTACTCATTAGCTTCATTGGATGCTCTCTGGCTGTCATGAGGCTCGATGTTGTGTGATCTGCTCATCCAATTTATAACAAATGCCTCATAAATGTTTTTATATTTGTTTTTTGATTTGACCAGCAGATCAAAAATAACTTTGGATTTCCTCTGAAACGGTGCTGGGCACTGGTCGGAGATGGAAGAGTCAACAGAGCCTGCCATCCTGGCAGGAAACAGTAAGGAATTCTGGGAAAGATCTGCACAGAAAATCCCTGGTGGGGATTTCAGGGGCCCAGAAGCACAGCGCCAGCACTTCAGGCAGTTCCTCTACTGGGAAGTCGAGGGGCCCCGAGAGGCCTGCAGCCGACTCCACAGTCTTTGCCGCCAGTGGCTGAAACCGGAAAGACACACCAAGAAGCAGATGCTGGACCTGGTGATCCTGGAGCAGTTCCTGGCCGTCCTGCCCTCGGAGATGGAGAACTGGGTCCGGGAATGCAGGCCTGAGACCAGTTCCCAGGCGGTGGCCCTGGCAGAAGGCTTCCTCCTCAGCCAGGCAGAGAATATCAAGCAAGAAAAGCGGGTGAGATGTTTCATCCTGGGAACTCCAAAGGGGTTGAGAATAGGTGAAATACATGAGAAATACATGGGAGGGGCTTTGGCTCAATGGTGGAGCATCTGTTTGGCATGCTGAAGGTCCCATGTTCAGTCCCTGGCATCTCCAGTTAAAGGGACTATATAATAGTTATAGTTAACATGAAAGATCTCCACCTGAGACCATGGGAAGCTGCTGTCAGTGTCTGAGCAGATGACACAGATGTTGAGGGACTAGTGTTCTGGTTTAGTGTAAAGCACACAGAACTGGTGAGTCATATAAACCTTCTATTAACATATATCACACTAACAACCAAAAATATAGCGAACCTTGATATAGCAGTTCCACACAAATTACATACCAAATCTGACCATGACAAAAAGTAGAAGAGTTGGTTTTTATACCCCACTTTTCATTACTCAAAGGCAGGGCTTTTTTGGTAGAAAAAGCCCAGCAGGAACTCATTAGCATAATAGGCCACACCCACCAGCAGAAATTCATTTGCATATTAGGCCACACCCCCACGTTACCAGAAGTGTGGTCATCCAGCCACACTCACCTTTTGCTTCTTATTGTTTACCTTGTTTGTTGTCAAAACCCAGGGCTTTTTTTGTAGCAGGAACTCCTTTGCATGCTAGGCCACACACCCCTAATGTAGCCAATCCTAATGAGTTTCTGCTGTTGGGTGTGGCCTATTATGCTAATGAGTTCCTGCTGGGTGTGGCCAACTCGGGAGCTAGCCGGAACTCCGTTACCATCGCCTTCCCTTCCTCTCCTCACGACAGACCCCCTTGTGAGGTAGGTGGAGCTGAGAGAGTTCTGAGAAAGAGACCTGTGTCTGGCCCAAGGTCATCCAGCTGGCTTCATGTGGAGAAGTGGGGAATCAAGCCTGGTTCTCCAGATTAGAGTCCGCTGCTCCTAACTGCTACACCACACTATTTACCATATACAATTCAACAGGTATACTCAAACAGGGCAATTATCAGTCCGTAATCATTCAGATGATCCAGTATATATATATACATTTGGTCCAAAAATACCAGTAAATATACTCAATCCAAACTTCCCATTGATCTCACAGTCCAATAATCATTTCAAATGTGGATCAAGACAATCCCATTAAACCGGAACAAACAATGCTCTTTGCCCGTTTCAGTAAAAATCTTTTTCATGGTCGTGCGATATCCCACTGGCCTGTTGAAATAATATATAATCACGCAAAAAAAACCCACCCAAACAATTAAGATGAGTTATACAAATACAAATTACAAATATAAAAAGAATTAAACATTATTTCCATTACAAAATAATGGAAAATATCCTGACATAATACATGCCTCATCTCTTAACATGACCTCATGCCTCAGTGATATGAAGTAACAACCAGATACAATTGTGAAATTCCTTTCCAAATGACCAAGCATCAGGCAGCCTAAGCAGATGATTACAGAAGCTGAGGGACCCGTGGTCTGGTTTAGAATAAGAAGAAGCTTTCCTGAGTTCCTGAATGGGTATCCTCCCCCTCCCCCCCACCCCAAACAGCCCAACTTTTTCTTGAAATGCCCCCCAGAGGAGACGTCCGAACCATTTTGGTGCTTGTCTTCCCCATTCCATTCCTAACCCTAAAACCCTCCATTCCTGCCTGTTACCCTTTCTGCTCTTCCAGGCGCAGGAGCTCTCAGAAGTGGCCACTGATTTCCCCAAGGTAGACAGAACTGTCAGGGACAACAGACTGAGCCCAGTTCTGAAGGGAATCGCCTGGGAGGTTTCTTCAGTGGGTAAGGATGACTGGGATTTATTTCAGCTCTCACACGTGCCTGGAGCCTGTGGGCTCTGCCCCTCTCGAGCCTGTGTCTTGGAGCTGAAAGGTTCAGACCAGCTCCTTGATCTGTAGCAGTTGGCTAGCCTACAACCCTGTAGAGCCCTGCAGGGTGCAGCCCAATGCAGCTGAAGAGGCACATGGAGGACTGACCAGGCAGTCTCCAGCCTTATGTGCTGCCTCATCCTCTTATGTGCTGCCTCATCCTCTTAGGTGACCACCTGAGTTCTGAAGAGCAACTAGGCCTTTTCAGTCGTGGGTCGCCTCACTTCCAGCACGCCCTCCCTGTTTCAGCTGGTTTTCCTTTTGATCACAGGCATAAGAACATAAGAAGAGCCCTGCTGGATCAGATCAGCGGTCCATCTAGTCCAGCATCCTGTCTCACACAGGGGCCAGCCAGTTCCTCTGGAGGGCCAACAGCAGGGCACAGAGGCCTGAGGCCTTCATAAGAAGAGCCCTGCTGGATCAGACCAGTGGTCCATCTAGTCCAGCAACCTGCCTCACACAGGAGCCAGCCAGTTCCTCTGGAGGGCCAACAGCAGGGCATAGCGGCCGAGGCCTTCATAAAAACATAAGAAGAGCCCTGCTGGAGCAGACCAGTATTCCATTCAGTCCAGCCTCCTGTCTCACATAGTGGCCAACCAGTTCCTCTACATGCCAACAACAGGGCATAGAGGCCGAGGCCTTCATAAGAACATCAAAAGAGCCCTGCTGGATCAGACCAGAAGTCTGTTTAGTCCAGCCTCATGTTTCGTACAGTGGCCAACGTTCCCTCTAAGCTGTGGAACCTTGTGAGCAAAAATTCTACTTTGTGAGCTACTGCCCTTAAAGGTGTGTGCAGTCAATCTGGCTGCTGCATAAAGTAGTTTGCCCCGGAGCCATCCTTCCTGAACCAAGACAAAAATGTGTGAGCTGGAGGCTACAAAACTGTGATCTAGCTCACACTAACTCAGCTTAGAGGGAACACTGACAGTGGCCAGCCAGTTCCTCTGGATGCGCAACCACAGGGCACAGAGGCTGAGGCCTTCCGCTGATGTTGCCTCCTGGCTCTGGGATTCAGAAGGTTCCCCTCAGTCACCATGGCTAGTAGGTCTTGACAGACTTATCCTCCATGAATCAATCTATCATGGAGTCCTGGCTCTTAAAGAAGGCTTTTGATGTCCTGCTTGAACTAAGCTAGCTAGCTGCTCCTCTCCTTCCTGGCATTAAAATAACTCCAGCTGCTGTTTGGTGCTGATCTCCTCCTAGCCACGGTATGTGGTGGTGTCCTCCCCGGATGACCTTGGAAGGTCCACTGGAGGGTGAGCTTGCCGTCAAGTCGGCAGTTTGCAGGCCGCTCAGGACTTTAAGAACTAGATTCTTTCACTGGGGCCAGGCAGCCAACACAGTAATTCATGTTGCCCTCCGCTTTGTCTCCCTTCCAGGTGAGGGAATAACTCCAGTGGTCTATTCTGGGCCTTCTCTTCTTTGCGGTGGAACAGAAGGAGTTTCTGTGCAACTAGATCAGGTAGGAGAAGAATTGTGGCTGAAATGGTTGGGTGCCTCTTTCCCCTACGCTGGATAACCCTCTTCAAGGACCTGGAGGGCTGTCATATAGAGGATGATAACGGAGTTGTTTGATGTTGCCCCAGAAGGTCAGACCAGAACCGACGGGTTGAAATTAAATCAGAAGAGTTTTTGGCTAAACATTAGGAAGAACTTCCTGACCGTTGGAGCGGTTCCTCAGTGGAGCAGGCTTCCTCGGGAGGTGGTGGGCTCTCCTTCCTTGGAGGTTTTCAAACGGAGGCTAGAGGGCCATCTGACAGCAATGTGGATTCTGTGAACTTGGGCAGATCATGAGAGGGAGGGCAGGAAGGGTTGGTTCAGTGCTTAGTTCTTGTGGCCTTTTCTTATATGCCCAGGGAAATGCTGATCACCACTTTGGGGTCAAGAAGCAGTTTGGCTGGAGATCCTGGAGGTTTTTTGTCATCTTCTAGGCATGGAAGAGGGGTCACTGTTGGTGTGTATGGGGGAGAGGTATTTGTGAATTTCCTGCCTTGTGCAGGGGGTTGGACAAGATCAGGGGTCTTTTGGGGGGGAGCGCACCGGAGCGAAGCTCCGGGAGCTCAGGAGCCAAGCCCCGCCCCCAGCTGGCGTCCCGGAGAGTCTTTCAGGCAGCCGAATGTCAATTTCAGCTCCATTGTATCCTATGGGCCATTGAAGTCAATGGTGAAAACATAGGGTATATTCTGGGGGCTGGAGGGGAGGGGTTTGAGGGAGAGGCTCCAAACTCACAGGATAGCTGTTGGAGCCTCTCCCCAAGATACCCACCAAGTTTCAAGAACATTGGACCAGGGGGTCCAATTCCATGGGCCCCCAAACAGGTTGCCCCTATTCCCTCCATTGTTCTCTATGGTGGGAAAAAACGTACTGCTGGGTGGCTGCCTGCTTGCCTGCCTTAAGTGCTGCTGGCTGGGTTTCCCCATTGGAAACAATGGAGGTAATGGGGGTAACCTGTTTGGGTGCCCATAGAATTAGGCCCATTGGGGGTGTATGTGGGGTGAGGCTCTCGAAGCTACTCTTAAAATTTGGAGTCTCTCCCTCAAACCCCCTCCCCTCCAGAGCTACTAACAGCACCATGGGAAAAAAGTAACTTTTTCCCCACCATAGAGAACAATGGAGGGAATGGGGGCAACCTGTTTGGGGGCCCATAGAATTGGACCCCCTAGTCCAATGTTCTTGAAACTTGGTGGGTATCTTGGGGAGAGGCTCCATCAGCTACCCTGTGAGTTTGGGGCCTCAAACCCCTCCCCTCCAACCCCCAGAATATACCCTATGTTTTCACCATTGACTTCAATGGCCCATAGGATATAATGGGGCCGAATTGCCGCCAAATTTCTTTCATTCCCTCTTTTCCTTCTCTCTTTTTCCTCTTTCCCTCCTTCTTCTCTTCTCTCTTTCTTTCTTTCCCACCTTCTTCTCTTCTCTTTTTCCTCCTTTCCCTGTTTCCCTCCCCTTTCCTTCTCTTTCTTTCCCTCTTTCCTCCTTCTGTGGCCCAACTCTCATGAGAAGGAGTTTAAACTTTAAACCCCTTCTCTCTTAGCTCCCCCACCCAGACCAGCTGGGGAAGGGAAGGGGAGGCTTTTGAAGATGCCTCCCCCACTTTTGCTTCCCCTTCTGACATCACTTCTGGTGATGTCAGGGGGCGTGGCATATGCTAATAGCCTAATAGCTCATTAGCATACCATATGCTAATGAGCTCCTGCAGCTGTTTTTCTACGAAAAGACCCCTGGACAAGATGATCCCTTCCAGCTCGATGATTCTATGATTCTATGGCCCCTGCTTTCCCCCTAAGCTTTCCTCAAAGCTGCCTTTAGTAAGGCACTGTCTGCTAGGAGGGCGCTGTGGCTCAGTGGCAAAGCCTCTGCTTTTCATGAATAAGGTCCCAAGTCCAATACCTGGAGAGTCACTGCCAGTTTGGTGTAGTGGTTAAGTGCGCGGACTCTAATCTGGGAGAACCGAGTTTGATTCCCCACTCTTCTACTTACACCTGCTGATGTGACCTTGGGTCAGTCACAAGCTCTGGCACAGCTGTTCTCTCAAGGACAGTTTCTGTCAGAAGTTCTCTCAGCCCCACCTCCCTCACAGGGTGTCTGTTGTGAGGAGGGGAAGGGAAAGGAGTTTGTAAGCCGCTCTGAGACTCCTTTGGATAGTGAAGGGTGGGGTATAAATCCAATCTCCTCCTCCAATCTGAGTGGACAATACTGACCTCAGTGAACCCAGGGGTTTGGTTCTGTTATCAGGCAGCCTCAGAACGTTTCCTTTTTGTAACTTTCAGGACCTGGTGACCTTTGAGGAAGTGGCTGTGGATTTCTCAGCGGAGGAGTGGGCTCTGCTGGACCTGGGCCAAAGGGCCCTGCACCAGGAAGTCACAGAGGAAAACTGCAGGAATCTGGCCTCTCTGGGTACGACTTCCTGCCTTGGATCCACTGGAGCACTTCTGAGGATGGAAGGATTTTGGCCCATGGGGCACAACTTTCTCCCCAGCTCCCTTGCACAGTGCCCTGCATTTTGGAAGATATAGAGAGTGGGTGGAGGCAAGAAAGTTACATGCTTCAGAGGGAAGTCTGTCCACAGATGGCTCTAGCCTTCTCCTTCTCTCGATCGATACTTTCTGAACACGGGGTTGTTGCTATTGTCTGCCTGCATCAGTGTACTGTAAGGATGTCGCTAAGGGCACCCGTTGCTGGCCCATGGTTTTATAAGAACACAAGAAGAGCCCTGCTGGATCAGACCAATAGTCCATCTAGTCCAGCATCCTGTCTCACACCGTGGCCAACCAGTTCCTCTGGAGGGCCAACAACAAGGCATAGAGGCCTTCTCCTGACATTGCCTCCTGGCTCTGGGATTCAGAGGTTTAGTGCCTCTGAATGTGGAGTTTCCCCTCAGGCACCCTGGCTAGTAGCCATTGATAGACTTCTCCTCCATCAATTTATCTAACCCCATTTTAAAGCTGTTTATTCTTGTGGCCATCATTACATCCTCTGGCAGTGAATTCCACATTTTAATCACGCTCTGTGTAAAGTAGTATTTCCTTTTGTCCATTGTGAACCAACTGCCCATCAGCTTCATTGGATGCCTTTGTTTGTTGTTGTTATTCAGTCGCACAGTCGAGTCCAATTCTTCGCGACCCCATGGACCGCATCACACCAGGCCCTTCTGTCTTCCGCCACCCTCTGGAGTTTGCTCAATTTCATGTTCGTCACATCGATGACACTGTCTAACCATTTTATCCTTTGCCGTCCCCTTCTCCTTTGACCTTCAATCTTTCCCAGCATCAGGGTCTTCTCCAGGGAGTGCTCCCTTCTCACTTGGTGGCCAAAGTATTTGAGTTTCAACTTCAGTATCTGGCCTTCCAGGGAACAGTCAGGGTTGATTTCTTTTAGGATTGAATGATTTGATCTCCTTGCAGTCCGAGGGACTCTCAAGAGTCTTCTCCAGCACCATAATTCAAAAGAATCTATTCTTTGGCACTCAGCCTTCCTTGTAGTCCAACTCTCGCAGCCATACATTACTACTGGGAATACCATAGCTTTGACCATATGGACTTTTGTTGGCAGGTGTGATGTCTCTACTTTTTATCATGCTGTCTAGGTTTGCCATCATTTTCCTCCCCAGGAGCAGGCATCTTTTAATTTTATGGCTGCAGTCACCATCTGCAGTGATCTTGGATCCCAGGAATGTGAAGTCTGTCGCTGCTTCCATGGCTTTCCCATCTGTTTGCCAAGAAGTGATGGGGTCGGATGCCATGACCTTTGTTTTTTTGATGTTGGGTTTCAAGCCAACCTTTGCGCTCTTCACTTTCACCCTCACCAAGAGGCAATTTAGGTCTTTGATGCCTTTGACCTCTAGTATTTTGGGAGAGGGAGAAAAATTTCTCTTTGTCAACTCTCTCCACCCTATTCATAATTTTACTCTTTATTTATAAAATGTATTTGTCACTATTCCAATTAGAAACCCACCCACAAGCGAACATACATAAAGTATAAACAATACAAAAGCATAGCCACATATTCAGTAACTGGCTATACTAAGAAACAAATAATACACTTCGTTCCACTTTTCCTGTGCTTGGAGTGAAAGGACCTTCTCAAAATGTAGTACTTCCTTTGAATTCCTTTCTTGTAGCCGTGCTAGGTTGTGTCATTAGGAAGTAGTAAGGTCTAAGGGAGATGGTTAGACAGTGTTATCAAGGCAACAAACATGAAATTAAGCAAACTCCAGAGCACGACAGAAGACAGAAGGGCCTGGCTTGATGTGGTCCATGGGGTCACAAAGAGTCGGACTCGACTGTGCGACTGAACAACAACAAAGGTCTAAGGGGGGAGATGCCCCTGAAGCAGAACCTACCCTTTGCTCTACACTTCAAGCTCCTGCTCCACAACTGTTAGGCATGCAGAAGGTCCCAGGTTCAATACCCACCAACCCCAGTTAGAAGGATTGGGTATTGGGGATGCAAAAGATCTCCGCCTGAGACCCCAGACGGGACTGTTGCCCGTCAGAATGGACAAAAGGAAATACTACTTTACACAGGAAAAGAATTAAATAATTTGCTGTCGGAGGGTGTAGTGATGGCCTCAGGAATAAACAGCTGTAAAAGGGGCTTAGATAGATTCATGGAGAAGTCTGTCAATGGCTACTAGCCATGGTGATGGAGGGGAACCTCCGTTTTCAGAGGCACTAAGCCTTTGAATCCCAGAGCCAGGACAGCAACATCAGGAGAAGGCCTCAGCCTCTCTGCCCTGTTGTTGGCCCTCCAGAGGAACTAGGTGGCCACTGTGTGAGACAGGAGGCTGGACTTGATGGACCACTGGCCTGATCCAGCAGGGTTGTTCTGATGTTCTTATTTTCAGAATAGAGAACACTAACCGTGCTTGACCACGTCTTTACTTAGCCCCTCTCTCACCTGGGCCCGCGCTGTCTCTGCACTAGGCCATCCAGTCATTCTCCTTTGAGTACAGGCTGCATGATAGTGCACATTCTTTCCTTTTCTTTTTTTAAACCCTGTTCATTTATTTTAAAAATTCCTATGCCTCCTTTCCACTCAACAACAACAATAATACAGTCCACAGTAAACAATGATCAAGAGAAAACAACAACAACAACTGTGCACTGCAGAAACCCGCACCAAAGCTTACAATAAGAGACTTCAATACAATAAGTAATTCAACACATGTAATCAATCATAGGAAAATATACAAGTCCACTTTCCCAAAGGGAAAGAACAAAGTCCAGAATAGAAATCTCTCAGAAGGAAGCAATGAAGTCCTTTCCACTCAAGGAGGGCCCCGAAGGCAGCGACCATTAAAACATCTCAACATTAAAACAGTGTGTCAGGATCCCTAACTCAGTCAGCCAAACACCATGCCTTGTGATTCAAACAAGAATAGCGTTTATTGGAAAGCTGCAATAGAAAGGTTACTGGAGCAGATACATTGTTCAGAATAACTTGGTTACACAAAGCAGGCGGTTATACAGGGAAGGGGGTGAATGGGGACCCCCCTTCTACCAATCAGGGAATAACATGCGAATGGGAATCGAAAGTTACTACGCTAATGAAGTTCCCACCGCCCCCATTAATCTCAGCAAAGCTGCAGCTTTGAAAGCGATAGGAAAGCTCGCAGCTTGACTCTCCAAGGTCAAAATGTTCAGTCTACCAAAGATAGGGGTTGCCGGAGCCACATTCCATTCTCACAGAGCAGGCATAAATCAACACCCCTACGATCCCAACCTCCCGCCCGTCACGCCACCATGGCGCCCATAGCCATCCTCCCCTCCCCTCCATCCATCATGGCAGGACTACCTGACACAGTGTTTAAAATAAAATATATAAAAAATAAAAGAATTCAGCAAAAACATGAGGAATGGCTGAGGGGCTTGGGGATGTTCAATCTGGAGAAGAGGAGGTCGAGAGGGGACAGGTTGGCTCTCTTGAAGTCTTTGAAGGGCTGTCCCTTCGAGGAGGGCAGGGGGCGGTTCCTGGTGGCAGCAGAGGAGAGGACTCGCAATAAAGGGGGTTTAAATTAAGGGCGGGAAGGTACCCGCAGGATATTAGGGAAAACTTTTTTGACAGTAAGAGTTGTGCCACAGTGGAATCAGCTGCCTGGGGAGGCGGTGGTGAGCTCCCCCCCACTGGCGGTCTGTAAGCAGCTCCTGGACGCACACCTGTTGGGGTGCTCTAGGCTGGTCCTGCAATGCGCAGGGGGCCGGACTAGATTGATTTATTATTTATTTATTATTCACATTTATATCCCGCCCTCCCCGACGGGCTCAGGGCGGCTAACAATCAGGGCTCGAAGCCATCGTAAAACAGTTAAGAACCAGTTAAAACAATACAAAATTACAGTAAGGTGCTGGTGCTCTAAGAGTTCGGAGTTCCCAGATGGGTTCTGGAAGATGTACCCAGAACGGCGAAGCAGGTTCCAGGACAACCCCGCCTTCTGATCTTCGGCCCCAGGGCCATCATGCACCACGATGGCCTCCTCGCTCTTTGCGGTAGTGGTGCAGTGGTGGTACAGTGGCGGCGGGGGCTCCTACTTGAAAGCCTGGCGGAAGGGCTCCGTTTTGCAGGCCCTGCGGAACTGCCCAAGGTCCCGCAGGGCCCGGATCTCCTCCGGGAGCTCATTCCACCAGGTAGGAGCCACCACCGAGAAGGCCCTGGCCCTAGTCACAGCGAATTTGACGTCCCTGGGGCCTGGGGGTAGCCAAAAGATGTTGGGCCCCGACCTGTCTGGCCCCTTCTAACTCTCTGATTGTATGATTCTATAAGCACACAGACACACATAAAAACACAATAGGGGAGGGAGATGGATGACAGTTACTGGGGGTAAGCCAAACAAAACAAAGACGTTTTTGCCCTCGGATGGAAGGCAGTGACAGAGGGAGATGGAGGAATTTGCCTGGAGAGGGAGTTTCAAAGTTTTGGCATCTCAGATTGCCACCTTTCTAGCCTCAGATTGTGGGCCACCTATTATTATTATTATATCGTATAGCATTGTGTGTTGTATAACCAGGCGATCCTAAGATTATCTGGCAGCCAGAAGTCCTAGCTCTTTTAGCATTATGCACTACTAGGTGATGAGCTAGACTTGTTTTTTTTAGACGAGACATTTCAGAAGTGGTTTGCCATTGCCTGCCTCTGTGTCTCAGCCCTGGTATTCCCCATACTGGCCTTCCAAGTACTGGCCATGGTCAACCCTGCTTAGCTTCTGAGATCTGATGAGATCGGAGTAACCTGGGCAGTGGGGCACCTGAAGCAGAGCCTCTGAAGGTGAGCAGAATGGGTGGATAGTTTCTTACAGGACAAAGCAGTCCTTAAAATGAAGGGACGGATGTTAGAGAAACGGTCGAAGGAAGGTGTGATACATAATTGGACGCTTAGTTTCGCCCTTGGATTCCTAACACGATTTTCTCCTTGTTTCCCCTCCCCACAGCAAGTGATTTGCAAAGCAGAGAGGATTCTGGAGAGCAATATGTGGTTTCATTGACTAGAAATGAGCATTCAGCGTGGGAAGAGGCCCTCAATGGAAATCAGATTGTCAGTGCAAGGAAGGAGGAACACCAGGTTAAGGAGAAACCGTATAAATGTCTGGAGTGTGGAAAGTGTTTTTCTGTGAAATCAAGCCATAAGAGACATCAGGATGTTCACATCACAGACAAACCACATAAATGTTTGGAGTGTGGAAAGAGCTTTAGAAAAAAGGACCAACTTACTTCCCATCAAAGAGTTCACACTGGGGAGAAACCACATAAATGCCTAGACTGTGGGAAAAGCTACAGTCGGAAGATAAGCCTTACTTTTCACAGAAGTATTCACACAGGGGAGAAACCGTATAAATGCTCTGAGTGTGGAAAAAGCTTTGGTCACAGCAGGCAACTTACTTCCCATGAAAGAATCCACAAGGGGGAGAAACCATATCAGTGCTTGGTGTGTGGAAAGTGCTTTACTGCAAGTTCAACCCTTAATTCCCATCAAAGAATCCACACAGGGGAGAGACCATATAAATGCTCTGAATGTGGTAAAAGCTTTAATCGGAAGGGAAATTTTGTATGTCATCAGACAGTCCACACTGGGGAGAAACCATACAAATGCTCTGAGTGTGGAAAGAGCTTCAGTTACAACAGAAGACTTATTACCCATCAAAGAATTCATACAGGGGAGAAGCCGTTTAAATGCTCTGAGTGTGAAATGGGCTTCAGGAACTACTCATGTCTTACTTACCATCAAAGAACCCACACAGGGGAGAAACCATACAAGTGCTTGGAGTGTGGGAAAGGCTTCAGTCGGAATTACTCCCTGGTTTTGCATAACACAGTCCACACGGGGGAGAAGCTGCATAAATGCTTCCAGTGTGGCAAGAGCTTCAGCCGCAAGCCTGACCTTACCCGACATCACGAAGTCCATGCAGCAGAGCAGTCTTGCTTCCCATCAAAGGAACCAGAAGAAGGGGAAGCCGTAGAAATGTTCACTCAGTGGCTGGAGTTTTTGTGCTAAATCAGGCCACAGTTATACAGCTGTTGAATCAGTTCTAATTAAGACATATTCAGTCCCCAGAGCAAACCATTAGAATTCAAGATGGGGAGCCGTGTTCGTCTGTCTGTAGCAGTAGAAAAGAGCAAGAGTCCAGTAGCACCTTAAAGGCTAACAAAATTTGTGGCAGGGCAGGAGCTTTTGGGCATCACCGCTCACTTCTTCAGATGTCTGAAGACGGTTTGCTCTTCAGATATGGGAGCTCCTAGCCTGCCGCAAATTTTGTTAGTCCTGAAGGTGCTACTGGACTCTTGCTCTTTTCCTACTGCATTAGAATTCAGTTTGTTACAAAATGTGGGTGACTTGTCCCCATGTCTTTACCACGTGTTACGAAGGGGATTCTATGTATTCATAGTGTGATTTGAAAGAGAAAAGTATTGGCAGTTCTGGGATTCCACTTCTCTTTGGCCAAATGATTCTCTCCTAGTATGTTTTTTTTTTCCATTTCCTTGGCACTCTGGGCAGCCATTATATTATTATGACCACGAATTTAATGGACTTTACATGGGGATTAAGTGAATTCATGAAGGATTGCTATTATGGCTAATTACCTTTGATGGGGCTAGTGGGCCTAGTGGAACCTCCATGTTCAGAGAAAATGCCCTTCTAAATCTCTGTGCTAGTCAGGGGTCTTTTCATAGAAAAACAGCTGCAGGAGCTCATTAGCATATGGTATGCTAATGAGCCATTAGGCTATTAGCATATGCCACACCCTCTGACATCACCGGAAGTGATGTCAGAAGGGGAAGCAAAAGGGGGAGGCATCTTCAAAAGCCCCCCTTCCCTTCCCCAGCTGGTCTGGGTGGGGGAGCTAAGAGAGAAGGGGTTTAAAGTTTAAACTCCTCATGAGAGTTGGGCCACAGAAGGAGGAAAGAGGGAAGGAAAGAGAGAGTAGAGAGAAGGAAAGAAGGAAGGAAAGAGGGAAAGAAAGAGAAGGAAAGGGGAGGGGAGGGAAAGAAAGAGAGGGAAGAAGGAGGGAAACAGGGAAAGGAGGAAAAAGAGAAGAGAAGAAGGTGGGAAAGAAAGAGAGAAGAGAAGAAGGAGGGAAAGAGGAAAAAGAGAGAAGGAAAGGAGGGAATGAAAGAAATTTGGCGGCAATTCAGCCCCATTATATCCTATGGGCCATTGAGGTCAATGGTGAAAATATAGGGTATATTCTGGGGGCTGGAGGGAAGGGGTTTGAAGGAGAGGCTCCAAACTCACAGGGTAGCTTATGGAGCCTTTCCCCAAGATTCCCACCAAGTTTCAAGAACATTGGATCAGGAGGTCCAATTTTATAGGCCCCCAAACAGGTTGCCCCTATTCCCTCCATTGTTCTCTATGGTGGGAAAAAAACTTACTTTTTTCCCACCATAGAGAACAATGGAGGGAATAGGGGCAATCTGTTTGGGGGCCTATAAAATTGGACCCCCTGGTCCAATGTTCTTGAAACTTGGTGGGTATCTTGTGGAGAGGCTCCATCAGCTACCCTGTGAGTTTGGAGCCTCTCCCTCAAACCCCCTCCCTTCCAGCCCCCAGAATATACCCTATGTTTTCACCATTGACTTCAATGGCCCATAGGATATAATAGAGCTGAAATTGACATTCGGCTGCCTGAAAGACTCCCCGGGACGCCGGCTGGGGGCGGGGCTTGGCTCCTGAGCTCCCGGAGCTGTGCTCCGGTGGGCTCCCCCCCAAAAGACCCCTGGTGCTAGTTGATAAAAACTGGGGAAATCTCTGTCATCCGTGCTTGGCTTATAGGTCTTCTGGGGGAACCTCGCTGTCTACTTTGTGAAACAGGATGCTGGGCTGGATGGACCACAGGTTCCAGAAATCTGTATCTAAATCAGATAGGTAGTGAAGTTAGTCTGTAGCAGTGAATAAAACAGGTGCCCGGTGGCATTTTGGAGCCTAGCCAACATTTGTTCCAGCATTTTGGAGCCTAACCGACATTTATTATGCTGGAAGAAATTTTGTTAGCTTCTCAAGTCACACTGGACTGCTATATAACCTCCTCATTTTCTCCTTTTTATCAGAAGTCTTCTATTATATGAAGCCCTTAACACCCCCCGCCCCCCGTTTTGTGTGTTAATGCTTACCTTTCAGTTTTCTTTCGAGCTTGTGTAATTCATTTTTGTTTTTTTTCCTTTCGTGGGAAGCCCCTTTGAATAGACTAGAGCTGAATTCTGAGTAGACCTGTTTGGGATCACTTTCCTTGTTGTTAAATTGTGCTGTCGGGAAACACAGTAGGATCCAGCATGCCTTTAAATCATCGTAAATGAAGCATATGGTCTTGCATGATTTCAAATAAAAGTCGCTGTGTGTGGATTTGTTTTTGGTTGGCATCACATATACATATGTAAGAGATCAGCATAGCCATTTCCCCCCAATATTTTGCTCTGACACTTCTCCTAATTCCAGTCTACTCCCCCTCAGCCCCTCTCTCTGTTCCTTCCTGAAACTTCATTCTTCCACCTTTTCCTTTCATGAATGATAATCTCCTGGCCTCTGTTAATCACCTGGAGTCATACTCTGATTTCCCCATGTTATGGAAATATTCAGTGGTTTATTTAAAGAATTGATATGCCACCGCTTTATCCCAGGTGAAAGCAGGATTGTGTATCAAAAACAAGACAGGCTTCAGTGTGAGTACAATGGGAAGGATAAAATAAGCTCACCGAAGAAAACCACTGTTCTGTGACTTTAACACACTTGGCTGTACTTTTTATGCAAATTTCTTACATTACACAATCATCCTTATGTAAAGTACATGCCATAAACATAGGTAAGGCCAGTAGATAACGATGTGAGTACAAATCTTGATGCAAATATTCTCAACACTGTTCTGGCTGTGTTTTCTCTTCAAGGTGTCTTAGTGGAGCTATGAAGTGGGAAAGCAGACTAAAAAGTCTTCATTTTTCAAGCTCCTAACATAAGAAATTTGCATTATAAATATTATATTATGAAAAGTACAACCAAGTGTGTTAAAGTCATAGAACAGTAGTTTTCTTCGGTGAGCTTATTTTTTCCCCCCATTTCCTGATACGAAGCTAAAATCCTTCTTGACCCGGACACTGCAAAGTTTTACCCTAGACAACTAAAAACCATGAACTCTATGCCTATCTTCTATACCTTCTATGCTGTTTTCTTGTCTGCTAGCGTCAGCTAGAAAAATAACCTACAAGAGAAAGTCCTACTGTTTAGTAGGGCTTCATCACATCCACATGGAGCTGCGGTGGCTCAAGTGGTTAAGACGCTGAACTGCAGGCTGTGGAAGGTCAGTAGTTCAGCAGTTCAAGACCCAAGAGTGCCGCATGACGGAGTGAGCTCCCGTCTCTAGTTCCAGCTCCTACCAACCTAGCAGTTCGGAAGCAAGAAATTGCAAGTAGATAAATAGGTACCACTTCGGTGGGAAGGTAACAGCGTTCCGTGCACCTTGGTGTTTAGTCATGCCAGCCACATGACCACGGAAACGTCTTTGGACAGCGCTGGCTCTTCGGCTTGGAAACAGAAATGAGCACCGCAACCCTAGAGTTGGATTCGACTGGCTTTTGAGCAAGGGAACCTTTACCTTTACATCACATCCTAAGAAAAAAATCTATAAAACCAGAAAAATAGGAATAATCAGGAAGAAAAAACCCCACCTTTATATTCCCATTCATACTACAGGATAGTGGCTGCCTCATAAGCAGAGGGGCTCACTTGCAGACCCCCCCATTTTGCACAGCCTGACGGGGTCACTGCAATCTCCCGATCGCCCATGTTTCCTTTGGGGCAGTCCAGCTATGCTGCAGCTGCCGTGCTTCAGGACTGAACTGCACAAGGTGGACTGCTTTCAGTGCACACTGGGTGAGTAATCTCAATCCCGGTAGACTCCCAGCTGATACAGGAGGGTTGGCCAGCCCTACTGCAGAGCAAAGATGCCATGAACTTCGCAGCCAACACTTTCGATAGCTACAATTGCCTTATTTGACAGCAGTGATCTCCCATGAGCCAAACAGGGCTATCCGTTTGCCTGTCCATCGACTACCTTGGACAGAGAGTTGAGAGGGAATCCTGAAGGTCATCTAGTCCAGCCCTCAGGTCATGGCAAGAGGGGAAACTTACATAACATTCTCAGGAGACAGATCAAGACGGGTGGCTGTGTTAGTCTGTCCGCTGCAGCAGAAAAGAGCAAGAGTCCAGGAGCGCCTTAAAGATTACTGAAATCTGTGGCAGATGATGAGCTTTCCTGAGTCACTGGCTCACTTCTTCAGATACAGCTAAAGTGTGAGTCTGCCTGTCCTTATATCTGACATTAGAAACCATTACATTCAAAAACCAGTGGGGGGACATTTTAACCAGGGCTATTTTGGGGCAGGAACGCACAGGAACGGAGTTCCGGCTGGCTCCCGAGTTGGCCACACCCAGCAGGAACTCATTAGCATAATAGGCCACACCCAACAGCAGAGACTCATTAGGATTGGCTACATGAGGGGTGTGTGGTCTAATATGCAAAGGAGTTCCTGCTACAAAAAAAAAGCCCTGGGTTTTGACAACAAACAAGGTAAACGGAATAAGAAGCAAAAGGTGGGTGTGGCTGGATGACCACACTTCTTGGTAACAGGGGGTGTGGCCTAATATGCTAATGAGCCACACTGTCAGGGTGTGGCCTGTTATGCTAATGAGTTCCTGCTGGGCTTTTTCTACAAGAAAAGCCCTGGTTACAACATCCTGCAATCAAGGGCCTGGCATGATCTCCAGTTAAAGGGATCTCAGGAGTAACGGGGCTGGGAAACAGCCTTGCCAGAGACAATCTGATGCTCAGACTGGAGAATATTTGGCTGGGCCCATCAACGGTGTGAACTGCTGTAAGGCAACTGCCTTTTTCATATGTTCAGCTCAACAGGTACCATTTCAGTATTCAAAACCCATCCAAACGTTTCTGAGCGGGAGCAGCCGTGAGGACACCGCTAAGGCGCAGAACTAACAGAGGTTTGCAGTAGAATTCATGGCCAGCCTGTTCTAGATAACACTACATGAATGCACCAGCCCTTTGAAGGAACACCAGAGCTTCCCAGCATCATAAAATCCCGCAACAGAGCTAATCAGCTAACGGCCAGTCCCCCTACTTCAGGAGTGTCAAACATAAGGCCCGGGGCCAGATCTGGCCCATCTTATGCAGCCCACTAGCAACTGACGCAAGGGAGGGAGTGCTGGGGAGGTGGAGTAGGCAGAGCCACACCATTGTGGCTTCAGCATAGCAGAACAACCTTATCTGCACCTGTCAAGCATCGTGGGAGCATCTGCCCAGTGCTGCACCACTGGCTTTCCAGTCCACCCAGATGGGTTTTCCTTTGCACTTCCCTCCCAGCCCACGGGGCCTTGCAGTGAGGATACATCAACTCAGCGCGCTTACCAGCTGCTGTCCTTTATACATCTTCAGTATCTGGCATTGCGTTTTATGGCACACATGGCCCAGCCTGACACTTATGTCAGAACCGGCCCTCAGAAGAAGAAGAGGAAGAAGAAGAAGAGGAAGAGGAGGAGGAGATTGGATTTATACCCTGCCCTTCACTACCCAAAGGTGTCTCAGAGCGGCTTGCAAACTCCTTTCCCTTCCCCTCCCCACCACAGGCACCCTGTGAGGTAGGTGCGGCTGAGAGAGCTCTGACAGAAACGGCTCCTTTTCAAGAACAGCTGTGCCAGAGCTTGTGACTGACCCAAGGTCACATCAGCAGGTGCAAGTGGAGGAGTAGGGAATCAAACCCGGTTCTCCCAGATTAGCGTCTGCGCACGTAACCACTACACCAAACTGGCTCTCAACACATGAGAGACAAATGCGTTTGACACTTCTGCTCTACTTCATCACAGCCCCAGACAAACAGCTGTTCCTCTTCTTCCAGCCAGGCTATGAGGTCAGGTTTGGCAGTCAGAGGTCCTTATGTTTTTATCAAGAAGAAGAAAAAAAACAGTTGTGGTTCTTTGTGTGCACGCAGAGTCACCAGTCCTAAGTCAGCTTCCCTCTCTCCCTCCGGAAACACAGCTGGAGAATAAGGTAAAATTAAGACAAGCAAGACATTGTAGGGGTGGGGGAACATTCTCCTGTCTAAAACCATCTATCCGGCATTCACAGTTCAGGGCTTGCCCAACTCAGATTTAAATGCCCACTGAGAACTAAGCAAGGAGAAGAGAAGGGGCTCACTTCTTCAAACAACTTTTGTTAGTCTTCAAGGTGCTACTGGACTCTTCCTCTTTGCTACAGATATTTCTAAGTCTGCGACACTGTCAACAGGCAATGTCTCAAGGATCCAGAGAGCTGGATCCTCGGGTGCAAGATGCTGTAATTCTTGGGACAGGGTAAAAGCCAGAACGGCCCGGAACAGACACTAAACAATAGTGCCGCAAAAACCAGTGGCATACATTACAGCCACTCCAGAACAATACTCCAGAAGTGAAAACACGGAACTCCCACCCTTTTATTAACCCATTCCAGGCCCAAAAGCCTCCGGAACACCCTGGAATGGGCACTAAACAAACAATAGTGCCACAAAAAACAGTGGCATGCATTACAGCCACTCCAGAACAATACTCCAGAAGTGAAAAGACGGAACTCCCACCCTTTTATTAACCCGTTCCAGGCCCAAAAGCCTCCGGAACACCCCGGAATGGGCACTAAACAAACAATAGTGCCACAAAGAACAGTGGCATGCATTACAGCCACTCCAGAACAATACTCCAGAAGTGAAAAGACAAAACTCCCACCCTTTTATTAACCCGTTCCAGGCCAAAAAGCCTCCGGAACACCCCGGAACGGGCACTAAACAAACAATAGTGCCACAAAAAACAGTGGCATGCATTACAGCCACTCGAGAACAATACTCTAGAAGTGAAAAGACGGAACTCCCACCCTTTTATTAACCCGTTCCAGGCCAAAAAGCCTCCGGAACACCCCGGAACGGGCACTAAACAAACAATAGTACCACAAAAAACAGTGGCATGCATTACAGCCACTCCAGAACAATACTCCAGAAGTGAAAAGATGGAACTCCCACCCTTTTATTAACCCTTTCCAGGCCAAAAAGCCTCCGGAACACCCCGGAACGGGCACTAAACAAACAATAGTGCCACAAAAAACAGTGGCATGCATTACAGCCACTCCAGAACAATACTCCAGAAGTGAAAAGACGGAACTCCCACCCTTTTATTAACCCTTTCCAGGCCAAAAAGCCTCCGGAACACCCCGGAACGGGCACTAAACAAACAATAGTGCCACAAAAAACAGTGGCATGCATTACAGCCACTCCAGAACAATACTCCAGAAGTGAAAAGACGGAACTCCCACCCTTTTATTAACCCTTTCCAGGCCAAAAAGCCTCCGGAACACCCCGGAACGGGCACTAAACAAACAATAGTGCCACAAAAAACAGTGGCATGCATTACAGCCACTCCAGAACAATACTCCAGAAGTGAAAACACGGAACTCCCACCCTTTTATTAACCCTTTCCAGGCCAAAAAGCCTCCGGAACACCCCGGAATGGCCCAGAACGGGCACTAAACAAACAATAGTGCCACAAAAAACAGTGGCATGCATTACAGCCACTCCAGAACAATACTCCAGAAGTGAAAACACGGAACTCCCACCCTTTTATTAACCCATTCCAGGCCAAAAAGCCTCCGGAACACCCTGGAACGGGCACTAAAGAAACAATAGTGCCGCAAAAAACAGTGGCATGCATTACAGCCACTCCAGAACAATACTCCAGAAGTGAAAACACGGAACTCCCACCCTTTTATTAACCCATTCCAGGCCAAAAAGACTCCGGAACACCCCAGAACGGCCCGGAACGGGCACTGAACAAACAATAGTGCGGCAAAAACAGTGGCATGCATTACAGCCACACCGAAACAATACTCCAGAAGTGAAAACACGGCACTCCCACCCTTTTATTAACCCTTTCCAGGCCCAAAAGCCTCCAGAACACCCCAGAACGGCCCGGAACGGGCACTGAACAAACAATAGTGCGGCAAAAACAGTGGCATGCATTACAGCCACACCGAAACAATACTCCAGAAGTGAAAACACGGCACTCCCACCCTTTTATTAACCCTTTCCAGGCCCAAAAGCCTCCAGAACACCCCAGAACGGCCCGGAATGGGCACTAAACAAACAATAGTGCTGCAAAAAACAGTGGCATGCATTACAGCCACACCGAAACAATACTCCAGAAGTGAAAACACGGCACTCCCACCCTTTTATTAACCCTTTCCAGGCCCAAAAGCCTCCGGAACACCCTGGAACGGGCACTAAACAAACAATAGTGCCACAAAAAACAGTGGCATGCATTACAGCCACTCCAGAACAATACTCCAGAAGTGAAAACACGGAACTCCCACCCTTTTATTAACCCTTTCCAGGCCAAAAAGCCTCCGGAACACCCCGGAATGGCCCAGAACGGGCACTAAACAAACAATAGTGCCACAAAAAACAGTGGCATGCATTACAGCCACTCCAGAACAATACTCCAGAAGTGAAAAGACGGAACTCCCACCCTTTTATTAACCCATTCCAGGCCAAAAAGACTCCGGAACACCTCGGAACGGGCACTAAAGAAACAATAGTGCCGCAAAAAACAGTGGCGTGCATTACAGCCACTCAAGAACAATACTCCAGAAGTGAAAACACGGAACTCCCACCCTTTTATTAACCCATTCCAGGCCAAAAAGACTCCGGAACACCTCGGAACGGCCCGGAACGGGCACTGAACAAACAATAGTGCGGCAAAAACAGTGGCATGCATTACAGCCACACCGAAACAATACTCCAGAAGTGAAAACACGGCACTCCCACCCTTTTATTAACCCTTTCCAGGCCCAAAAGCCTCCAGAACACCCCAGAACGGCCCGGAACGGGCACTGAACAAACAATAGTGCGGCAAAAACAGTGGCATGCATTACAGCCACACCGAAACAATACTCCAGAAGTGAAAACACGGCACTCCCACCCTTTTATTAACCCTTTCCAGGCCCAAAAGCCTCCAGAACACCCCAGAACGGCCCGGAATGGGCACTAAACAAACAATAGTGCTGCAAAAAACAGTGGCATGCATTACAGCCACACCAAAACAATATTCCAGAAGTGAAAACACGGCACTCCCACCCTTTTATTAACCCTTTCCAGGCCCAAAAGCCTCCAGAACACCCCAGAACGGCCCGGAATGGGCACTAAACAAACAATAGTGCTGCAAAAAACAGTGGTATGCATTACAGCCACTCCAGTGAGGAGCCAATCTCCACACTCCTAAGACCACAAAAAAACACCCAGCCCAACACAGTTGCTGAATGACTATCAATATTAGTCCACTCTCATTAAACATTAGATGGCTCTGCTTCTTAAACTGGTCCCCTTTACTGGTCAAGCAGGGCCCAACAACTAACCTCACCCCCATCCCAGCATGATAAAACCCACTCACCTTAACTGCATCTCAGTGCCCCAAAGAAGTGACCCTCCAGCTGCACTGCTACAGCCAAGGAACCCCAGAATTCAGGGGCTTCACAACCTACTTAGAATCTGGCTAAAAACTAAAGGCTCTGAGGTAACACTGGAGGACCTACTGGGAGATTTCAAAGTCCAGGAGTTTGCCTGGGACCCCCACTAATGTTCTATGGGCTGGACTGAGACTGGCAAGAGAATTTTCACAGAGAGAGACAACCAAGACAGCGGCTTTACCTTAGAAACTATTTATTGAATCTTTAACACCACAGTGCAGAAACTTTCAAACACATAACATTCTAGTATGCAGCATATAGAAATAATCAGATTCCTAAATAGAGTGCACTGTCATTCTATAGAGGATATGTCCTGGTTATCTGCCAAGATTCATAAGAGAGGTGGTTGGCAAACAAACCCCCCAAAAGAAACCATTGACATTAGACCCATTCCAGTCCGGCGTCTGTCCTGGCCGTGGGACGGAGACTATGCTGGTCAAGTTGACAGATGATCTCCACATACAGCTGGATCAAGGCAGGTCAGTGCTGCAGCGGCATTTGACACTGTCAGCCATGATCTTTTGACACACTGCCTCGCCGATGTAGGAGTACGTGGGGTGACCCTTCAATGGCTCAGTTTGGTGTAGTGGTTAAGTGTGCGGACTCTTATCTGGGAGAACCGGGTTTAATTCCCCACTCCTCCACTTGCACCTGCTGGTGTGACCTTGGGTCAGTCACAAGCTCTGGCACAGCTGTTCTCTCACGGACAGTTTGTGTTAAGAGTTCTCTCAGCCCCACCTACCTCACAGGGTGTCTGTTGTGGGGAGGGGAAGGGAAAGGAGTTTGTAAGCCGCTCTGAGACGCCTTTGGGCAGTGAAGGGCGGGGTATAAATCCAAACTCTTCTTCTCTTCTTCTCTCCTCGTTTCTCCAGGGTCAGGGACAAAGGTGGCACTGGGTGAGGATGTGTCCTCTAGTCAACCCTTATTATGTGGGGTCCTTAGGGGGCAGTCCTCTCCCTGATGTTATTTAACATCGACACGCGCCCCCTCGCCCAGCTTGCAATGAGTTTTGGGCTCGGGTGCCATCAATATGCTGATGACACCCAGCTGTAGCTGTTACTGGACGGCCAGCTGGCCCACCACCCCACAAAAATCTGGCTGGGGGATTGGGGGCTGTGGTGGGGTGGCTAAAAAAGAGCAGGCCAAGACTGAATCCATTGAAGATGGAGGATCTATGGCACCACTGGCACTGTCTGTCAAGAGTTTGGGTGTGACTTTGGATACCTCCCTGTCGAGGGAGACCCAAGTCACGCATATTACCAAGTTGGCATTTTTCCACCTTCATCAAACTCAGCAATCGACTCCTTTCTTGTCACATCCTGACCTAGGCACAGTAATCCATGTGACTGGCACCTCCAGGCTAGACTACTGTAATTCACTCTGCGCTGGCCAACCCTTGAGACTGATCCGGAAACTTCAGCTGATTCAGAATGTGGTGGCAAGAGTCCTGATGGGAATGTCACAGACGGCACATATTCAACCAGTGCTGCACCAGCTACACTGGCTTCCATTGGGTACTGGGTCAGGTTCAAGGTTTCAGTATTGACCTTTAAGGCCTTGAGCAGTCTAGGACCAACATACCTGCAGGACCACCTTCTCCGCTATGTCCCTGGGAGAGCCCTGCACTCCACTGATGACAACTTGCTGGTGATCCCTGGCCCTAGGAATGTCCAGCCGTCCTCGAACAGGGCCAGGGCTTTTTCAGTCCTGGCCCCAACCTGGTGGAACTCTTTGCCGAACAACACCAGGGCCCTACGGGACCTTGTGCAATTCCTCAGGGCCTGTTAAGGCAGAGATGTTCCACCACACCTTGGTTGAGGACAGCAATGGTTGGTTGCACTGGCTGGCACCCTTCCCTTTCCCTCTCCTCCCTATATATTTTTTGTTTAAATCTCCCTCTCCTCCTCCAACCAAATAACCAGGCAGTCCAGAATGGGAACAGAAATTTCAAATCACCATCTGGGATCTTTTATTCTGGTTTTACTCTTATTAATTGTACGTGGATTTTAAAATTTGTATTTTGTCTTACGGCATTTTTGCCTTTTTTGTACATCGTCCAGAGGGCAATAGGGTGATTAATACATCATCGACGTTGTCGTTGTCGTCATCATCGTCATAGTACCTGTAAAATCCCATATAGCTGTCAATCAGACCTGTGATGAACATCTGATGCATCTGACAAACCCAACTCCTCATACACAGCAGGCATGAACTTTGCCTGTTATTACTTGTGAGGGCATGAAGCCCCAGACTATGCTGGCACCTCTTCGAGTGGCAATCTAAGAACATAAGAACATAAGAGAAGCCAATGTTGAATCAGGCCAATGGCCCATCTAGTCCAACACTCTGTCACACAGCGGCCAAAAATACCACGTGCTATCAGGAGGTCCAGCAGTGGGGCCAGGGCACCAGAAGCCCTCCCACTGCTGCCCCCTCCAGCACTACATACTATATAACCTATGTTTAGGCTTAGGACTAGTACCATGGACTTGGGAAAACATAAACTATTTTTTCTAGGACAAAATGCATTAGTGAATCCACTCTCACTTCGAAAAATACAGCACTTAGCCAGACTATAGAGCCTTTATGGGATGCTAAGTCAAAGACCTGATAGAAGCCAGGGCTAAATTAAAATGGCTAAGAGAGAACAGAACACTATCAATAAATTCTCTAACAGTCGCCTTCCAAGTGTGAAGGAGACCTACAAGCTGAGAAGGACAACAAAGATTACAACAACATTGGACAGAGTTAAGTAATCTGTTCTTCACAGTCCTTCTAAACATGAACTTTGCGGTCACAAACTAATGATAAGAATAGGATGCATAAGAGGAACTGCTTCTTGAAAGATCATCCGTTGTGCGGATAAAGCTAGATCATGTGCTGGGGTTGTTGGCAACTCCCGAAAGAGTGGGGGGGGGGTGGAGACTCACCAGAACAGCATCCTGTGACATTGAGGCACGGTATTATAGGTGTGCCCGCCAACGCCTCCTCAGATGAGAAGATGAAGGAAGCCAGTCCCGCCCCTCAGAAGTTACAGGAAGACCCACTGGACAAGGAGGAGACTTTGTCAGGAGCAGAGGGAGAGTCTTGGGCCAAAGCATGCCACACCCTCAGTCCCACAGCCTGGGACCTAAAGCAGAAGCCCTGCAGAGGCTGGCCTCACCCCTGGGGCTGCCAGAGCCCTTGGAATGTCGGAGAAGGTGGGCCTGGAGGTGCAGGACTAGGCTCATAGTACGTGGCTGGCAGCTCAGCACTGTCATCCTTCGCCTGTGAGCCTCAGTCACCCCAGGGTCAGGGCTGACAACCACAAAGGCCACTTGGCCACTGATGAGTTGCACCTGTCCCTGAACGTCTCAGCAGGACTCCTAATAAAAGCAGCCAGAAAAGGAAGAGTCAGTGTGCCCGCTATTGTTTCTTACCTCATTCTTGCCTCAGTCAGGCTTTCAATCATGTGGTGATTTTATTTAAGACTGAAACACAAAATGGACCTTCCTACGCTGTAGATTAGGGGTGCACACTGAGAAAAAAAAATTCTTTACAACTTCAGATCAGGGGAGGGGGTGGTTACCCCGAGTTCTTATTTCTGGGTAGAACGTTAGCAGTTTAGGATTCAAACCCATGTGGTTTTGGAGTTCGGGACCATTATTTTCAAGGTGGAATGTATATCAGAGTCTGGGACAGCTATTTATAAAGATAATGGGACCAACCAAGGGCGTAGACTTTCCAATTTCCCAGGGGGGGCTGGGGCTGGGGCTGGGCCAGAGGCATTGCTGTGCTAGGTCCTTAAAAGAACCGAGGCCCAGTGACATCATAGGGAGGAGCCAGTGACATCACAGGCCATTGTCACTATTTATGGAGGCAGAGCCATGTGGCATTCCTGGCTCCTATTATCTCCAGTGGGCCTTCAAGTCTCTCCCATTGTTTGTAATGGGCAATCCTGTCATTTCTTTTATACATCCCAGTTAGTTGTCCCTTTGAAACTGTACCACACGTATAGAGTGTACATTCCTTGCCAATGTTCCTTCTGGACTGCACACAGGGCAAAAGGAAATTTTAAAAGGCCTCTGATCTGCATGCCAATCAAGGATAATGATGTGTGGCATAAACATGAGTTAAGTGTTAAGTATTCTCCCTGGATGGTGTACATACCAAGAACATATCTGTTGCCATTTCCCTCTCTTCCTGCTCACCACTCGGAGAAACAAAAGCCCTGTTTACATATTACAGTGAACATATGTACATCTTGCATGGACATATGTTGTTAGAAAGAGGTAATATACTTTTGCATTACAAATAAAAGCAGCCCGCCTGCATCCTCCCCCCCCGCCCCAATGGCTCAGAAACAAAGCACGGCATGGGCAAAATCCTCTGCAAAGAACCCTGGAGAACCACTGCCAGTCTGAGCAGACAATGATTACACTGATGGACTGATGGTAGAGAGACCATGCTTTGCGTGCCAAAGGATAAAGGTTTAAACCGAGGAGGTCTAAGAGAACAGCTGTTGGAAAGGATCTTTCTCTGTCTGAGCCTGTAGAGCTCACCTGCATCAGAGCAGACCATGCTGAAGTAGATGGACCAATGGCATGAAGACCAGTGTGGACTGAGGAGACCCATGTTCAGATCTACATTTTGCATGACACTTACTCGGTGATACTGGGACAGTTAGATTTGAGTCCAGGAGCATATTAGAGACCAACAAGAGTTTCAGGGAATAAGCTTCCAAGAGTCAAAGCCCCCTTCATCAGGCTGGGTGATACTGCCATTGTTGTGAGGTCAATATAAGGGAAGGGAGACTGGAGGAAGGGTGGAATAAAGAGGGGACTGACAGACAACATGTGAGCAGCAGAGTCCATTGGGATGGAAGAGGATTTTACAGGAAAAAAATAGCACCAACTGATGTGACCAAGAACACAGATCTTCCCAAACTAAAACATCATAAATTATAGCCTGAACATGAACCTATATTGTAATGCATTAAGTGATGTAGCAGTGGTGACAAAACCTCTAGTGGCATTTAGTTGAACTTCCTGGACAGACAGATGTATTTTCGGTTGCCACTGGTCAAACTGGTCTGACTTTAGAGAGTTGGGACAAGCAGCAAGGCTTGAGGAAGGGGATGTAGATCCATGGTTATAGAAAAGAAGGGGGCTAGGAACTGAGAAAGCAAAGCAGTCCAAATGAAGCACAATATAGAAAGCTGTACATAGTTGAGAGGAATTAGAAAGGAATGGAGATGCACAGTTGGTGTGAAGTACATTTGAGAAATTATAGAAACAGCATGGAAGTTTCTTAGTTGGGGTTAGCTACAATGCTATTGCAAGGTCGACAGAAACCTGTATGACATTTTCAGACATTCTTTCTCAGTGTCCTCAGGATTGGACTATAAAGAGCTCTATTCAAATCCTTAACCACTGAGCTTGCTAATACTTTCTCTTCTTTCAGTTCCTTAGATCAATTTGCCCAATCCCCCATCAAACTCAAATCTTATTGGCTCTTGCAACTATGAGTAAATTATTATTACACTTCTATCACATGGCTCTTTCCTAATGATTGTGGCTTCCAATAATAGGTTGAAGATTATTGCCTGGGAAGCACCCACACAGCACCATGCCATGGACCCAGATGGCTCAGGTTAGCCTGATGTCATCAGATTTTGGAAGCTAAGCAGAGTCAGCTCTGACTAGTATTTGGATGGGAGATCTCCAAGGAATACCAGGGACATGATGCACAGTCAGGCAATGGCAAATCATCTTTGAATGTCTGTTGCCTTGAAAATCCTACAGGGTTACCATGAGTTGGCTATGACTTGCTAGCATTTTACATCACACCAGGGCAAGTGCGCTTTAATGCCCAGAACCATTTGGGCAAGGTGTAATGTATAACTACTGTCAGTAGCATGAGATGGACCCACAGCTCAATTGGCTCTCATATCACTGCCATAGCATACAAAATAGTAAAACACTCAGTAGCACCTTTAGGACTAACAAACTGTATTGTAGCATAATTATTACTGTAACACAAGAAAGCCACACAAACTTTTCCAATCTCACTTCAGTGCCAGTTCCAGTCCTCAAACTCACAGAGAAACCCAAACACTCTCATTTTTGGTAGAATGACACCCCTCCCCTCCTCCACCTGGGTGGTTTGGCAAATGTAAGCCAATGCCAGAGGTTTGCATGCACCAAGTCACACAGCAGAACCAGAGCTTCCAATTTCAGCACTGGAGCTAGGGATGCCAGCCTCCAGGTGGGACCTGGGGATCCCCTGGAATTACAGCTCATTGCCAGTCTAAAGAGATCAGTTTTCCTGGGGGGGGAATGATGTTCTGGAGGGTGGACTCTATGGCATTGTGCCCCACTGAGGTCCCCGTCCTCCCCAGACTCCATTCCCAAATCTCCAGGAGTTTCCTAACCTGGATTGGGCCACCCTCCCCTCATCCCCCAGAGGTGGCCAGGGAGTACCTGGCAATCCTAACTGGGGCTATTTTAGCAAGGGAGAGGGGGGAAGCTGGGGGAAAAAACATATAGATTGGGAGAGAGAAATGAAAGACAGAGGGAAGGGAAGGGAAGAAAGTCAGACTGGAAGGGAAGCAGCCTGCCCTGGAGTGGGGGTGGGGCAGCTTCCCAGCGTTTCCAGCTCTCACACATCTCAAGGGAAAGGGAAAGAGAAACAGAAAGCGAGAGAGGGACAGAAAGCGCAGGCCCCCCCCCTCCCGATTACAGGAGAAAGTGAGCCCAGGATTTTCTGTATCCTGGAGCAATGTGCTCCGTGCAGCACAAGGGTTCCTGGGTTTTGTTTTCTCCTGCAGCCCAGTTTAAACTGGACTGCAGGAGAAAGCAAGCCACTCACCGATGGCAGGGGCAACCAGAGGCCACAGAAGGGCCCCCCCCTTCCCCCTCCCTCCATTCTTGCCCAGCTCAGTACTTTCGGGGAGGCTTGAGCTCCCCAGCCCCCCTGAAGATGACGCCTATGGGACCAACTTTAGAACATCATTCTCATTCTAATCTGAAGACCCCCCCCCCCCAGTTTCAAGAGAATTGGACCAAGAGGGTCAATTTTACAGGCCCTTGAAGCAGATACCTCTCAGCACAGACTCAGTTTTCTCCAGATTCCTAAAACGGCAGTCAAGCAACCGCTGAGCAGGACACATCTGGTTGGTCATGGTATTAAAAAAAGTTTGCATTTTCCTACTCTTAGAGTGACTGACTGACAATAAAAAGGTCTTACCTTGCCACTGAAAACTCTACATTTGCCACCTGTCTTTGCTGGGGGCCTGCTTGTTCCTTTCACCAAGCAAAAGTGGCTTCCTTAGCATACTCCCCTTCCTTCTCCGTCAGTCTCCTATTACGGGGATGTACTAAAAGAAATGACAGGAGTGCATATTCGGATCAATGGGAGAGGCCTGAAGAATCTCTACGTAGAGGCAGGCAATGGCAAACCCTCTCTTTTCACCTCTGGCCTTGAAAACCCCTGAGGGGTTATCATAAATCAGCTGTGACAATGGCAAAAGAAAAAGGTAGTCAGACTTAGCTTGTGTCACACCCTTGTGTCAGGCACTTCAGAAAGTCAGTCAAACACCAGGCTTCATAAGAAGATAGCGTTTATTGAACAGCAATTCTAAAGGCACACTAACATTCTATTGTCAGGAATGAAGCACACAAAGAAGCATCTACGGATATACCCCACAGAGCTACCCCCCCCCTAGCATCTACCAATGGCTACCTAGCCCGCGCGTGGGAGATAGGTGCGAAAGTTGTTTAAGCCATAAAGGGGCCCAGCTGTCCACACTGGAGAAACCGAAACCGTAGGACAAGGCCATTTGGTTCAGATAGGAGATAGCCCAGGCTGGGAATCACTCTGTATCCTAGGCAACCTACCCACCTACCACATTCCAAGCATGAAAAGTTACAGACCATCTCACCCTCCTTCCCTCCCTCACATCTTATGGCAGGATCACCTGACACCTTGATGGTAAGGTTGCCACCGCACCCCTCCCCCCGGTGGTTTCCTCCAGAGGTGATGTCAGTCATCTCTAGGAACCACAAAAAATTCTGTGGTGTCACTAAAACTTGGAAGAAAAACCATCAAGCACCGTCTCCAGGGGATCTTCTTCTTGCCCATTAATCAAACAGATACAGTCATGTATGGCTGAGATGGCAAAAGCCGAGACCACAGGAAACACAGATGTATTGATAGGTCTCTAGTGTTTCCAGTTGTTTCTGTTTCCAAGTGGCAGTGAATATCCTCCATGAATTTATCTAATACCCTTTTAAAGCCAGCTGTGCTTGCAAGCCATCACTACATCCTCTGGCAGTGAATGCCACATTTTCATCTCTTGCTGAGTAAAGACCCCCTTTTGAAGTGTATTTTGACCTTCCTGGTACTTCGAGGCAATGGTCTGGTTTTGTGAAGTCTGAACACCAAACTTGGGTTTAAAAACTCAACCAAAACTCGGTGCTGACCTCTTGTTGCAAACCTCAGGAAAGGGGTTGCCAGGTCCCCCCCCCGGCCACTGTCTGGGGATTATGGGAGGGGGTAGGGTTGCCAGATCCATGTTAGGAAACTCTTGGAGCTTTGGGGTTGTAGCCTGCAGAAGACAGAGACTTCAGTGGGGTACAATGCCAGAGTCCACCCTCCAAAGCATCCATTTTCTCTGGGGGAAAATAATCCCTGTAATCTGGAGATGATCTTTAATCTGAAGGATCCCGAGGTCTCACCTGGAGGCCAGCACCCCACAGAGCAAGGGGCTGGAACTCTCCTGGGATTAGCAATATATCTGTGTCTGAACTGTGCCATCGCATGATTGACAGAGCTGCAAGATGGAGATAAGGACAGACTGGGGGGGGGATTTCTGTTCAAACCTGAAGCGGTCCCAAGTTTGCAGGAAAAAGCTGATGAGGAAAAATAATACATCATGGAATGAAAACTCCCCAACTGAACACAAACATCTGTAGCTTTAAGAAAAGAATGCCCACTAGACTCTGTGGCTGTTGGGGTCGCTTAGCAACCACAAGAGTATTGCTGAACATTCCAAGCCTTGATTTCAAGAGAGCAAAGCTATGGGGGGGGGGAGCAGGAGTGTAATGGGAGGCCAAAACAACCCAGGAAGGGCCCCTCCCCCCAGACTGTCCTGTCCCCCGATGGAGGAGGAGGACTTGCCAGCGACAGGCCCAATCGCAACTACTGCGAACTCACAACCAATATGTTTTCGCCCAGCTTGCCAGCGGTGGCTATGGTGCCCTTAGGCCTGGCCTGCTGACAGCAGCAGCAGCAACCACCCCAGAATGTAGCCAGACTTGTCCGGGGGAGACAGTGACGGGTAGGAAAGGTGTGTGTGGGGGGGAGCTGAAGCCAGGAGAACAAGGAGGTTGACTAGTGAGTGAGAACAACAGAAATAATGGGATGAGCTTGTAGGGCTCTGTGGTTGTTTAACTTGTGGGTTTTATAGGTTTTCTAAGGAGCTGTGGTGGCTCAAGTGGTTAAGACGCTGAACTGCAGGCTGTGGAAGGTCAGTAGTTCAGCAGTTCGAGACCCGAGAGTGCCGCATGATGGGGTGAGCTCCCGTCTCTAGTTCCAGCTCCTGCCAACCTAGCAGTTCGAAAGCAAGAAATTGCAAGTAGATAAATAGGTACCACTTCGGTGGGAAGGTAACAGCGTTCCGTGCGCCTTGGTGTTTAGTCATGCCGGCCACATGACCACGGAAATGTCTTCGGACAGCGCTGGCTCTTCGGCTTTGAAACGGAGATGAGCACTGCAACCCTAGAGTCGGATTCGACTGGCTTTCGAGCAAGGGAACCTTTACCTTTATAGGTTTTATTATTGTGTCATTGTGTTTTTGTATTGTTTAAAATATGGTGAGCCGCCTTGAGTTCCGCAAGGGAGAAGGCAGCGAACAACCTGTCTCAAATAAACAGGAAGTAGCAAGGAAGAGGGATACAGTGAAAAATGGGATGATGGGGTGATCCGTTTCAACGCATTAAAACCGAAGCACGGAAATGACCTGAGATGCATGAGCAGAGGGATTCACTTCCTTGCCCTCTTACAGCAGTGACTTCAGCTCCTGTGACACTCTAGTGCCACCTCATCAAAGGAGGCCTTATTGCCTCAGGGACACGGCTACCTATGGAGGATGCTAACCTCAGGCACACTCAGACAACTAGGAGGAGGAGGTACGACGTGGACTTTCCCCCCCTTAGTTGTCAAAGTAGCCCTTACTTACTGTCTCTCTGCTTCTCCATGAGATGGAGGCAAGCATGCAGATCAAGGCAGGAGGAAGAGGAGGAGGAGGAGGAGGAGGAGGAGGAAGGAACAACAACAACGAGAGTTGGTTTTATACCCTGCCCTTCACTACCGGAAGGAGTCTTAGGGAAGCTTACAATCATCTTCTCTTCCTCTCCCTGCAACAGACACCCTTGTGAGGTAGGTTGGGGCAGAGAAACCTCTAAGAGAACTATGACTGACTCAAGGGACAAGGAGGAATCAAACCTGGTACTCCAGATTACAGTCCTGCCACTCATAACCATTACACCAAATTGGCTCTCAAGGACCTGTGTGTGGACTTATTCCTTAGGGCATGGCTCTTGTGAGACAGTGGTTGGAACATCACACCACAGAGGGCCTGGGTTCATTTCCTGACCATTGTTCTCTCTAAGCTGAGTTAGTATGAGCTAGCTGACAGTTTTTTACCCTGCAGCTCACACATTTTTGTCTTAGATCAGAAAAGAAGGCTCCAGAGCAGACTAATTTATGCAGTAGCCAAATTGCTCGCTCGCAACTTTAATGCCAGCAACTCACAAAGCAGAAGTTTTGCTCACAAGACTCCAGACCTTAGCAGGATAATTTTTCTTGATTGAGCGAGAAGGGCTTGATCCCTGGCACTGGGCAGTCTCTCACTCAGCGCACCCTCTCCTGAATGCTACTAAGAGGATCCAAATGTGGGAGCAGGATCCATGGGAGGCACCCAACATTTTTTGATGAAGGGAGCGATGGCATTGTAACCTATCAGTCTGGAATGGATGTATTTTGATGAGGCGTGCATACTTTCTGTACTGGTCCAGGGAGCGAGAAGGGGAGCAAAAGAATCACCCAGGAGGCTGAGGTCAATGTGGCCCAGAGTTGTCACATCAGACTTTGAGTTCTTCTGTTTTTAACAGAGACCCTACTCTGAACCCGATTCCAGTGCATTGGTCAAAGAAGCCAAAGGGTGCTTTTGTCCCTTGGTGAAAGGGATCTTAGACCAACCAAGATGCTGCTGCCCTAACTCATTGCCAGCAGTTGGGATACGAGAGGAGCCCAGAAAACACAGGCTGCCCTTAGCCAATTCAGCAGCTGGCCCATGTCTCGAAGCCATGAGAAACATCTTACTGGTGAAAACACATACAGCTGTCCCTACTCGCGGAGGTCTAGAGTGAAGGACAGACAGTGATGGGGAGGGCCCATTTCTCTGACTGCATAAAGGCTTCTGTGACCTCACAGTTTCCGCTCAGCCAGGGAGGCCTCCTTACCTGACAGCTTGAGAGGGAGGCAACCCCCCCCCAGGTCATTCTGGCCAGCTGCATTAGAAGAAAGGAGAAAAGGAGGAGGAAGAAACAAGTGCCTTATGGAATGGCTATTCTGGCAGGATGTTTGGAATATCACATTGTGGAGCCCAGGATTGCACCACTTGGGAACAGTGACCATAATGTCATTGAGTTTAACATTTGTACAGATAGGGAGTTGCCCAAAAAGACTGACGCAACCACTTTTAATTTTAAAAGGGGTAACTTCTCTGGTATGAGAGGACATGTGAGGAAGAAATTGAAAGGAAGAGTGGAGAAGGTCAAAACCATTGCGGAAGCTTGGAGACTATTTAAAAATACAGTCCTGGAAGCTCAGAAAAAAATATATACCGCAGGTTAGGAAAGGTACAAATAGGTATAGAAAAAAGCCTGCATGGTTAACAAATAAAGTAATGGAAGCTGTAAAAGGTAAGAAGGATTTCTTTAAGCGGTGGAAAGCTAGTCTTAGTGAGGTTGATAAAAGGGAACATAGACTATGGCAAATAAAATGCAAGTCTGTGATCAGGCAAGCAAAAAGGGAATATGAGAAACATATCACAAAAAAACATAAAGGCCAACAATAAAACTTTCTTCAAATACATTAAAAGTAGGAAGCCAGCCAGGGAGGCAGTGGGGCCCTTGGATGACCAAGGGGTAAAAGGAGTAGTGAAGGATGGTAGGGAAATGGCTGAGAAGCTGAATGCATTTTTTGCCTCTGTCTTCACTGTGGAAGAGGAGAAGTGCTTGCCCACTCCAGAAGCACCGATTTCGGGAGGGGGTTGGAAGACCTGAATCAGATTGCGGTGACAAGAGAGGAAGTCCTCCGACTGATGGACAATTTAAAAACTAATAAATCCCCAGGCCCGGATGGCATTCATCCGAGAGTTCTGAAAGAACTCAAAGGTGAACTTGTGGATCTCCTGACAAAAATATGTAATCTTTCTTTAAAATCTGCCTCCATTCCTGAGGACTGGAAGGTAGCTAATGTCACTCCCATCTTTAAAAAGGGCTCCAGGGGAGAACCGGGAAATTACAGGCCAGTCAGTCTGACATCGATACCGGGTAAGTCGATACTGGGTAAGTTGGTAGAAACTGTTATTAAGGAAAGAATTAGTAGGCACATTGATGAACAAAAACTATTGAGGCAGACTCAGCCTGGGTTCTGTAAGGGAAGATCTTGTCTCACTAACCTGTTAGTGTTTTTTGAGGGACTGAACAAACATGTGGACAAGGGGGACCCAATAGATATTATTTACCTTGACTTCCAGAAAGCTTTTGATACAGTTCCTCATCAAAGGCTCCTAAGTAAGCTCAATTGTCATGGGATAAAAGGACAAGTCCTCTTGTGGATCAAAAACTGTCTTAGAAATAGGAAACAGAGAGTGAGTATAAATGGGAAACTTTCTCAGTGGAGGGTAAGCAGTGGGGTACCACAGGGATCAGTACTCGGTCCGATGCTTTTTAACTTGTTTATTAATTATTTGGAATTGGGAGTAAGCAGTGAAGTGGCTAAATTTGCAGATGACACGAAGTTGTTCCAAGTGGTGAAAACCAGGGAGGAGTGTGAGGCACTCCAAAGGGATGTGTCGAGGATGGGTGAGTGGGCGTCAACGTGGCAAATGGGGTTCAATGTGGCCAAGTGTAAAGTGATACACATTGGAGCCAAAAATCCTAAATATAAATACACGTTGATGGGGTCTGAACTGGCAGAGACAGACCAAGAGAGAGATCTTGGAGTCGTAGTAGATAACTCAATGAAAATATCTAGACAGTGTGTAGCTGCAATAAAAAAGGCCAACGCTATGCTGGGGATGATTAGGAAGGGAACTGAAAACAAAGTAGCCAGTATCATAATGCCCCTGTATAAATCATTGGTGCAACCTCATTTGGAATACTGTGTACACTTCTGGTCACCACATCTCAAAAAGGATATTATAGCATTGGAAAAAGTGCAGAGAAGGGCAACTAGAATGATAAAAGGGTTGGAACACCTTCCCTATGAAGAAAGGTTAAAACGCTTGGGGCGCTTTAGCTTGGAGAAATGACGGCTGAGGGGTGACATGATTGAGGTTTATAAGATTATGAATGGGATTGAGCAGGTTGAGAAAGAAGTACTTTTCTCCCTTTCTCACAATACAAGAACTCGTGGGCACTCCATGAAATTGCTGAGCAGTCGAGTTAGAACAGATAAAAGGAAATACTTCTTCACCCAAAGAGTGATTAACATATGGAATTCACTGCCATAGGAGGTGGTGGCAGCAAGAAGCATGGACATTTTCAAGAGGGAGTTAGATAAACATATGGAGCAGAAGTCCATCAGTGGCTATTAGCCACAGGGTATAGATGGGAACTCTCAGTCTGGGGCAGGTGATGAACTCTATTCTTGATGCTGGAGGGGGCAGCAGTGGGAGGGCTTCTGGTGTCCTGGCCCCACTGCTGGACCTCCTAATGGCACCTGGTATATTTTGGCCACTGTGTGACAGAGTGTTGGACTAGATGGGCCATTGGCCTGATTAAACATTGGCTTCTCTTATGTTCTTATTTTCTTAGGGTTCATATCCTGACTGATTCTGGCTCTGAACAGTCTCTTACAAAGCTCAAAATCTTCTCAAACTGACTCAGAGGATCCAAATGTGGGAGCGAGAACAATGGGAGGCACCCCAAACTCCGTAGATGAAGGGAGCAATAACACCGTAACCCACATATCTGGAATGGATGTAATTATACACAGCATGCATAGTTTATGTATGGGTCCAGGGAGTGGGCATGGGACCAAAAGGGTCACCCCGCAGGCTGAGGTCAAGGTGGCCCTGAGTTCTCAGACCGGGCTTTGAGTCCTCCTCTGTTTTCAACCCCCAGACGGAGGCAAGCATGCCGATCATGGCTGACCAGAGAGGAGGAGAGGTTAAGACGGAGACTGGGCCGACGTTTGGAGCTGGAGAGGATCAATCAGGCAAGTTCTTCGGCGCAAGCGGGAGGACTTGTAGTGTGAGCAGGGGGCAACTGGTGCTTTGAAGCCTGGTGGATGCCATGGCCGACACCTCCCGATGACGTTAAGCTGACGGAAGCTGGAAGAAGTTGGCTCGCGGAAGCGGGTGGATATTCGTGGATCGAAGCCAGGGAGTGCATGTGCATGGCTAGAGAGCTAATGTGATGGGCCGAATGCGGTGTGAATGGGTTGTGAATGAGGGTGTTCCGTTGCTGGCGCGGCGCACTGGCGTGTATGTGCGTGGCTGGAGAGCGAATGTGATGGGCTGAATGGGGTGCGAATGGGTTGTGTATGTGCACTGGCGTGTATGGTTGATGGATGAATGATGATGGATGAATGGGAATGAACCGGTGGACATTCGTGGATTGAAGCCAGTGGATGTTGGCTGATGGGCGCCAGTGGATGTCGGCCAACCGAGGGTGGTGGAGGAGCCTGGAGGAGACCGGTGGAGGGCATTTGGGAGCCTTCCTGCTCACCATGCCTCTTGCCTTGCAGGGATGTCCCAGGGCGGAGTGTTGGGGAGGCAAGCCAGCCAGCCAGCCATCAGGAGAGCCCCGACGATTCAGGTGGGTGAACAAAGTTCCCGATTTCTTTAGCACCCGAAGCCTGTTGTTCCCCACCCCAAGAGTACATCGCATCGAAGAGACCTCTGATTTTGATCGAAAAACTGAAATCCGTCTCCCCGTGCCAGTTGGAGAGATGAAAGCCGGGAACACGGTTGGAAGAACCCGATGCTGATATTCAATGTTCAAGTCCCTACTCTGACGTAGCTTCTAGTGCAGCGGTCAAAGAAGCAGAAGGGTGATTCTGTCCCCTGGTGAAAGGGATTTTAGGCCAACCAAGGTGCTGCTGCTGTAGCTCATCGCCAGCAGTTGTGAGAGGCGAGGAGCCCTGAAAACAGAGGCTGCCCTCAATCGATTTAGCAGGCGGCCCCTGTGTCTTGGGCCAAGAGCCGCATCTTTCTGGTGGAAACCGATGTAGGCCCCCTAATCTCGGAGGTCTGAGGGATGGACAGAGTGTGATGGGGAGGAGCCAGGTCTTTGCCTGCTTTAGGGCTTCTGTGACCTCACAGTTGTTGCTCAGCTGCGGAGGCCTCCTTTCCTGGGGGAGGGGGCTGCACTGCCAGTTCGAGAGGGAGGGAACCCCCCTCCCGGGTCATTCTGGCCAGCTGGATTGGCAGAAGGAGGAAGAGGAGGAGGAGGAGGAAGGAACAAGTCCCTGTGCGTCGACTTGTTCCTCAGAGCAGAGCTCTTCTGAGAGAGGGTTGGGAGTTGCACACTGTGGAGCCCTGGGTTCCGTTCCCGACTGAGCCAGAAGGGCACTTGACCCCTGCCACTGGGCAGTCTCCCACTCAGCTCACCCTCTTCTCCAAGTGACGGACAGATTCAAATGTGGGAGCGAGAACCATGGAAGCCACCCCAGACTCCGTAGATGGAGGGAGCGATGACATGGTGACCCATCAATCCGGAATGGTTGTCATTTGACGTGGCACGCATCCTTTCGGTATGGGTCCAGGGAGTGGGCATGGGACCCAAAGGGTCACCCCGCAGGCTGAGGTTAAGGTGGCCCTGAGTTCTCAGACCGGGCTTTGAGTCCTCCTCTGTTTTCAACCCCCAGACGGAGGCAAGCATGCCGATCATGGCTGACCAGAGAGGAGGAGAGGTTAAGACGGAGACTGGGCCGACGTTTGGAGCTGGAGAGGATCAATCAGGCAAGTTCTTCTGCGCAAGCGGGAGGACTTGTAGTGTGAGCAGGGGGCAACTGGTGCTTTGAAGCCTGGTGGACGCCACGGTCGACACCTCCCGATGACGTTAAGCTGACGGAAGCTGGAAGAAGTTGGCTCGCGGAAGCGGGTGGATATTCGTGGATCGAAGCCGGGGAGTGCATGTGCATGGCTGGAGAGCGAATGTGATGGGCTGAATGGGGTGTGAATGGGTCGTGAATGGGGGTGTTCCGTTGCTGGCGCGGCGCACTGGCGTGTATGTGCGTGGCTGGAGAGCGAACGTGATGGGCCGAATGGCGTGTGAATGGGTCGTGAATGGGGGTGTTCCGTTGCTGGCGCGGCGCACTGGCGTGTATGTGCGTGGCTGGAGAGCGAATGTGATGGGCCGAATGGCGTGTGAATGGGTCGTGAATGGGGGTGTTCCGTTGCTGGCGTGCCTGGTGCGGTCAGCGCGGCGCACTGGCGTGTATGTGCGTGGCTGGAGAGCGAATGTGATGGGCTGAATGGGGTGCGAATGGGTTGTGTATGTGCACTGGCGTGTATGGTTGATGGATGAATGATGATGGATGAATGGGAATGAACCGGTGGACATTCGTGGATTGAAGCCAGTGGATGTTGGCTGATGGGCGCCAGTGGATGTCGGCCAACCGAGGGTGGTGGAGGAGCCTGGAGGGGACCGGTGGAGGGCATTTGGGAGCCTTCCTGCTCACCATGCCTCTTGCCTTGCAGGGATGTCCCAGGGCGGAGTGGCTGGGGAGGCAAGCCAGCCAGCCAGCCATCAGGAGAGCCCCGACGATTCAGGTGGGTGAACAAAGTTCCCGATTTCTTTAGCACCCGAAGCCTGTTGTTCCCCACCCCAAGAGTACATCGCATCGAAGAGACCTCTGATTTTGATCGAAAAACTGAAATCCGTCTCCCCGTGCCAGTTGGAGAGATGAAAGCCGGGAACACGGTTGGAAGAACCCGATGCTGATATTCAATGTTCAAGTCCCTACTCTGACATAGCTTCTAGTGCAGCGGTCAAAGAAGCAGAAGGGTGATTCTGTCCCCTGGTGAAAGGGAAGCCTGGTGGATGCCACGGCCGACACCTCCCGATGACGTTAAGCTGACGGAAGCTGGAAGAAGTTGGCTCGCGGAAGCGGGTGGATATTCGTGGATCGAAGCCGGGGAGTGCATGTGCATGGCTGGAGAGCGAATGTGATGGTCCGAATGAGGTGTGAATGGGTCTTGAATGGGGGTGTTCCGTTGCTGGCGCGGCGCACTGGCGTGTATGCGCGTGGCTGGAGAGCGAATGTGATGGGCCGAATGGCGTTGTGAATGGGTCGTGAATGGGGGTGTTCCGTTGCTGGCGTGCCTGGTGCGGTCAGCGCGGCGCACTGGCGTGTATGTGCGTGGCTGGAGAGCGAATGTGATGGGCCGAATGGCGTGTGAATGGGTCGTGAATGGGGGTGTTCCGTTGCTGGCGTGCCTGGTGCGGTCAGCGCGGCGCACTGGCGTGTATGTGCGTGGCTGGAGAGCGAATGTGATGGGCTGAATGGGGTGCGAATGGGTTGTGTATGTGCACTGGCGTGTATGGTTGATGGATGAATGATGATGGATGAATGGGAATGAACCGGTGGACATTCGTGGATTGAAGCCTGTGGATGTCGGCCAACCGAGGGTGGTGGAGGAGCCTGGAGGAGACCGGTGGAGGGCATTTGGGAGCCTTCCTGCTCACCATGCCTCTTGCCTTGCAGGGATGTCCCAGGGCGGAGTGTTGGGGAGGCAAGCCAGCCAGCCAGCCATCAGGAGAGCCCCGACGATTCAGGTGGGTGAACAAAGTTCCCGATTTCTTTAGCACCCGAAGCCTTTTGTTCCCCACCCCAAGAGTACATCGCATCGTAAAAGTCCTCTGGTTTTGATCGAAAAACTGAAATCCGTCTCCCCGTGCCAGTTGGAGAGATGAAAGCCGGGAACACGGTTGGAAGAACCCGATGCTGATATTCAGTGTTCAAGTCCCTACTCTGACATAGCTTCTAGTGCAGCGGTCAAAGAAGCAGAAGGGTGATTCTGTCCCCTGGTGAAAGGGATTTTAGGCCAACCAAGGCGCTGCTGCTGTAGCTCATCGCCAGCAGTGGTGAGAGGCGAGGAGCCCTGAAAACAGAGGCTGCCCTCAATCGATTTAGCAGGCGGCCGCTGTGTCTTGGGCCAAGAGCCGCATCTTTCTGGTGGAAACCGATGTAGGCCCCCTAATCTCGGAGGTCTGAAGGACGGACAGAGGGTGATGGGGAGGAGCCAGGTCTTTGCCTGCTTTAGGGCTCCTGTGACCTCAGAATTGCCACTCAGTTTGGGAGGCCTCCTTACCTGGGGGGAGGGGGCTGCACTGCTAGCTTGAGAGGGAGTCAATCCCCCCAGCTGGATCGGCAGAAACCGGAGGAGGAGGAGGAGGAGGAGGAGGAGGATGTAAGGGACAAGTCCTTGTGTGTTGAGTTGGTTATTATGGGAGCACTGCTCTGAGAGAGTGGTCTATATTCCATCTATCGTCTTTTGTAGATTGTAGCAGGAATGGATGTGAATTTCAGCAGATCTGTGACCTTGTAGAAATGCACTTCTCCATTGTGTGCAGATATAACTGGGGTATTTTGGGGGGTGGTGTTGCAATTCCAGATTGCGGTGATCGATGCCCTCCCTCACATTTGGACTTTAGCATCATTTTTTAGAATTTAAATATCTTTTATTGTTATAACAATAATTATACAATCCACAGTGTGTTTTATCCATGTGTGCCATGCTTGTTTCTATTGGTTTATCTGCTATCTGTGGATGACAAAAGAAGAGGACTTGCTAATTGTATTCAAAATTGCTATCCGCCACCATTTTGGGAAATATCTGGAGACTTTTGGGGGTGGAGCATGGAGAGGATGGGGTTTGGGGGAAGGGAGGGACCTCAGCAGGATATGATACCACACAGTCCATTTTCCAAAGCAGCTGTTTTCTCCAGGGAACTGATTTATGTCATCCTGAGACCAGTTGTAATTCTTAGAGATCCAGTGCACGTGACTCTGAAATTCAGCTCTATATTTTCTTCTGTTCAGTTCAGTTTATTGTAAATAGCCCTTGGCCCTTACAAACTATAAATCAGCAAACAAACACAATACCGTGTAGAACCAGAAGTCAGTAAGAAAATACTACAAATACAGTGCAATGACAATAGTAATAACAAATATCTAAGTTACATCCCTTTTCGCTGCTACTTTAGACCTTATTTTCTTTGCAGTAAGGGCAAATAACATGACATGACATGTACTCAATAACATGATATGTATGCATCAATATCAGATAGCAAGAATGAAATTTTCTTAGCAATTGGGTATAAAATTCCTGCCAGAAATTTGGCTCTAGGATTGGAATATAATGGACAAAAAGGAATGTAATGAGGTGAGTCCTCAAGTGCATTGGATCCACAAATACATATGTGCCGGGCCACTGGAATTTGATTAAAGTCACCCTTCTAAAGTGCCATTGATTGAAAGCATAAGGAGATAAAGGTTACTCGAAGTACATGGTTGGAGATGACTAGATAGGGAGTTCTAGTGTGATCCAATTTAATTAGTTTGTACCATCGTGCTGTTTTTTATTTTAATATCAAGGAACAGTCAATCCATGCATCAGAATCATAGATCCAGTTTCTAAGTTGGGAGTTATCAATTGATGGAGTACCCCTTTGATTAACCCCCTTTTGAACATCCACAAAGAGGAGGAAAGGAGGAAGTGAATTTCCCACTCCCTCTCCTCAGTGCAAGCAGCTAGCAAAAGTTTTGGATACAAAACTGTTTAAATAACCACAAAGGGAACAAAAAAGGAACATAAGTAATCTTATCTGAACATTCTACCACCTTTATTGGAATTACAATCCAACTAAACTTCTGATTTTTACTAAAAAGAAGAAAAAACGGATGCATCATAAAAGGAGTTTCCTTATATGGTAATAGCACTTCCTGTAACATCATTCTTGTTTCTGAAGTCTCCTGGGCTCAGAAGACATCGGATAAAAACAACCACCTGGTTCTTGTTGAAAGACTGTCAGCTGTTATTATGTCTACTACAGTAGTTTACATAACAATCTGGTTTAGCTCCAACGAAAATGGATTTGCAAGCGGCGTTTATATGGGATGCCCTTAAAGACATGATTCTGGACTCAATTAAGCTAGCAATTAAAGAAATATGTGCTGAATTATATGACCAAAGCTCACCTACTTTAATGCAACCTACAAGCAACTCAGACAAACTTCAGGAACAACCATTGAGAGACACTGAAGAAAACTGTAAGCAAGAGGACTCTCCTTCTACCTACTGGAAGATGTCCTACAAGACAATTACACCAAAAAAGGAAACTAAACCTTTGATCGAACTATCTTTTCTAGAACCAAAGAGACAGATGCCCATAGGAATAACCAAACCTTTAAAGCAAAAGCCATCCCAGAAAGAAAAGAAGACAGAAAACATTCAACTAAGCATCATTCTAAGCTATTCATTCCAACCCTTAAACCAAATGTATGCAGTCCACATGGGGAAAAGACACAGAGAAAAGATCCTTTTGAAGAGAAGATACCAGACAAAGAAAAAGCACTAACCTTTATATATAAAATTGTTTTTAAGAATACTTAACCTCTCTCCATATAAGAGTGGCCTAGGGAGCTCTGCACTCAATTTGCCAACAAATTTGGAAAACACAACAGTGGCCACAGGATTGGAAAAGGTCAGTGTACATTCCAATCCCAGAGAAGGGCAGTGTCAAGGAGTGTTCAAACTATCGCACAATTGCACTCATTTCACACGCTAGCAAGGTCATGCTCAAAATCCTACAAGCTAGGCTCCAACAGTACGTGGATAGAGAACTGCCAGAAGGACAAGCTGGGTTTCGAAGAGGTAGAGGAACTAGAGATCAAATTGCCAACATTCGCTGGATTATGGAGAAAGCAAGAGAGTACCAGAAAAACATCTACTTCTGCTTCATTGACTATGCTAAAGCCTTTGATTGTGTGGATCACAATAAATTATGGCAGGTTCTTAAAGAGATGGGAGTACCGGACCACCTCACATGTCTTCTGAGAAACCTGTATAAGGGTCAAGAAGCAACAGTTAGAACCGGATATGGAACAACTGATTGGTTTAGCATAGGGAAAGGAGTACGGCAAGGATGTATATTGTCACCTTGCTTATTTAACTTATATGCAGAGTACATCATGCGAAATGCTGGCCTGGATGAATCACAAGCCGGAGTTAAGATTGCTGGGGAAAAGATCAATAACCTCAGATATGCAGACGATACCACTCTGATGGCAGAAAGTGAAGAGGACCTGAAGAGCCTCTTGCTCAGGGTGAAAGAGGAGAGCACAAAAGTGGGCTTGAAGCTCAACATCAAAAAAACTAAGATCATGGCATCTGGCCCCATCACTCCATGGCAAATAGAAGGGGAAGTCGTAGAAGTAGTGACAGACTTCACGTTCCTAGGATCCCAGCTCACTGCAGATGGTGGCTGCAGCCATGAAATTAAAAGACGCCTGCTCCTTGGGAGGAAAGCGATGGCAAACCTAAACAGCATGATAAAAAGCAGAGACATCACCTTGCCAACAAAAGTCCGCATGGTCAAAGCAATGGTATTCCCCGTAGTAATGTATGGCTGCGAGAGTTGGACTATAAGGAAGGCCGAGCGCCGAAGAATAGATTCTTTTGAACTATGGTGCTGGAGAAGACTCTTGAGAGTCCCTTGGACTGCCAGGAGATCAAATCAGTCAATCCTAAAAGAAATCAACCCTGATTGCTCCCTGGAAGGCCAGATCCTGAAGCTGAAGCTCAAATACTTTGGCCACCAAATGAGAAGGGAGCATTCACTGGAGAAGACCCTGATGCTGGGAAAGATTGAAGGTCAAAGAAGAAGGGGACGGCAAAGGATGAGATGGTTAGACAGTGTCATCGATGCAACGAACATGAAATTGAGCAAACTTCAGCAGACAGCGGAAGACAGGAGGACCTGGCGTAAACTGGTCCATGGGGTCGCGAAGAGTCGGACTCGACTGTGCGACTGAACAACAAAAAGGGAGCTCTTAATAAAATGCTAACAAACAGATTGGCTTGTATGGTTAAGAAACTAGCTGAAAGAAGTGTCAATGTAAGGATTTTTAGTAGAACAGTAGATAAGATAGATTACTAGGTGAATTATAAAGAAGGATTTTTCATAAAACAGGGAAACTTGAACTTGTAAAGAAAAATAAGAGGGAAATGACCATATTAAAGATAAGTATAGACTAAGAGAATATGAAAGACAATATTAGAATGTTTAGATAATTATCTAATGAAATCATTTATGTATTGTTTGGCACATGTAATTGCAAATATCATTAGTTATCAAATAAATTCTCTGTGTTAAGATAAATAGGAGTGATTTAAACTTAATGTACTACAAGATGTTACTCTCATTTTTTTCTGGAAAATCAATAAAAACCTATAAACACAAAGGGATGGAGTTCCTTGAAAGTATGCTGTTGAGAAACACACAGCACTGCGGGTCTTTTCATAACAACAAATTGTTGGGTAAGCAAGTTAGATCTTAAGTTTTCAGTTCTTTTCCAATATTCTATAACTGTTAAATGTGCCTGAACTTTGAGAGAGAGAATACCAGTTTCCGCTCTCATCAAAGCAGCTGGAGACCCCTTGGAAAGGGCTAGAATGTGCCCTAAGAATTGGTTCTGAATTACTTCAAGACTGGCCTGGTTGTCATCATTCCATCCCCATACTTCCACTCCATACGGCAGATAAGGTATATACCCTTGCTCCTGTATCGTTTCAGAGCAGGATCTCTAAGTCGTCCACCCTTGGAATAATAAAAGCTCAGGATAGACCCAACCATTCTTAATGCTGACAATTTAATCATTGCCACATGGGCGGTCCAATTTAGAGTCTCTCTAAATGTTACACAAATGTATTTAAACGAACTACATTGTTTAATTGGATTGCCCAAAATACTCCAGGAAGAAATTTTAACAGTCTGGCTGCGACATCTGTCACCCCATCGATCCCCAGGGCCTCGAATGACAGCCTCCACAGTGGAATAACAGTCCCTGGGAGTAGAGTGATGGTCCCTGGGCCCAGATAAAATGCTCTGAGATTTGGAATTACAACCCCAAGAGTAGAATGATGGCCCATGAGACTGGTATCAGTGCTCTGGTGGGTGTCATTTCAATACTAGAGCACTGATTCCAGTCCTAGAGACCATTATTCCACTCTGGGGGTTGTCATTTCAGTCCCACAGCACTTTATTTGGATGCAGGGGCATGACTCCACTCTGAGAGCTGTCAGACCCAGGGCAGGTCTTTCTAATTTGTTCTACATTTTTGTTGTAACTTTTGCTTGCTTTGATGTATTTTCAATGGAGCGCATGCAAGTCAGTTGGCATTCCTGGCTCTCATTACACCCAACAAGCCTTCAAGCCTCTCCCATTGTTTCCAATTGGCAGTCTTGTCATTAGTTTTAGTACAGAGGAACTGGGTGGCCACTGTGTGAGATAGGATGCTGGCTAGATGGACCACAGGTCTGATCCAGCAGGGCTCTTCTTGTATTCTTACCCCATACAAAGATCTCTAGTTACCCAGCCATAGCACAACAAAGACACCCCCCCCCCCGCAAATAGAGGGTGGATGAGAGAACTGCAGCTCTCTTTGGCTGGTCTCCAGAGGTGATTGGCTGGATGTACTCTGTGCTCTTCCCTTGCAAGGATCCAACTGGAAGGGAGAAATGCCATTGCTTAAGAAATTACTAGAAGGAAGAGCACAGGCACAGGCACACACAAGCAGCACCCGAACTCCAAAATACGTTTTTTTCCAGGTAGGGTAGTTTTGTTTCACTAAGAATCTTGGATTCCTAATACCATTGTGGAATAATCATGGTAATGACCTGAAGCAACAATTTCCATGTATATCTTTGGTTTGAGTATTTTGTTATGCATGCTCCTGTGCATTAAAAACCGGGCAGCATAGAATGAGAGAGGGATTTACACCTCTTTTATCAATTCCCTGGACCTACTTAAGATGACACACTTCAAGAACAATCCTAAACAAGCTTATTCAGAATCTTACTCAAGTTTTACTCATTGGGGGTTACTCCCATGAAAGTGCCCTTAGGCTTGCTTTACTTGGTAACTATAGTTTCAGACAGAGTATATTAGTGCTTGGGTGCACTCAGACAGCGTGCTGGAGCGGTTTAAATTGCTCTGGTCCGATGCGTTGTTTTTTTTAACCCGGAGAATCGCAGTCACACTGACCTCCTTGTTCTGGGCTCCCCCCACACACACACACGCAGGTGGGGGGGGGGGTTTCTCAGTTTGAGCATGAGCACAGGCAGCCATCTCTAGAGCTAAAATTTTCGCACATGCGCAGAACAGCAATTTCCACACGTCCCTTTAAACTTTAAATTAACACTTCTCTTTAAACTTTTACCCCGAAACTGGCCTCCCTGAGATCCTGAACTCGTCTAAATGCTAAAACTAGGCACCATTTAAGCTTTTCTTTCATTAACTTATGGAGCTGCGGTGGCTCAAGTGGTTAAGACGCTGAACTGCAGGCTGTGGAAGGTCAGTAGTTCAGCAGTTCGAGACCCAAGGGTGCCGCATGACGGGGTGAGCTCCCGTCTCTAGTTCCAGCTCCTGCCAACCTAGCAGTTCGAAAGCAAGAAATTGCAAGTAGATAAATAGGTACCACTTCGGTGGGAAGGTAACAGCGTTCCGTGCGCCTCGGTGTTTAGTCATGCCGGCCACATGACCACGGAAACGTCTTCGGACAGCGCTGGCTCTTCGGCTTTGAAACGGAGATGAGCACTGCAACTTCGACTGGCTTTCAATCAAGGGAACCTTTACCTTTTACCTTAAGTGCTGGGGGCACCCTTTTGGGCTGATATTAGGAGTCCTGGGTTCGGGCTTCCGGTGTGCCATGGAAGCTGGGTGACTTTGGGCCAGTCATTCTCAGGGTAACATACCCAGGGTTGTTGTGAGAAAAAAGGAAGAGAACGGTGTTATAAGACATTTTGCAAACCCACTAGGGAGAAAAGTTGGGAATAAATGAACACTTTCTGAGGCTGCTTTTTTAATGGCTGTGTTTTTGCTTCTCCACGTGAAAGCAGCCAATGCTGCGTCTTGTCCTGCTGGGCAAGTGCTGGCCATGGCAGAGGCTAAAAGCGGATTTCTTTCCTGGTTGGTAGAGACAGGATTCAAATGTCTATTCCATCCCAAACCTTGCCAGGTGACCCTGAACTGGTACCCTACTCTCACACCCATCTACTTCACCAGGGCTTGTGGGAATAAAATGAGTGCTGCCCTGAGCCCCTTGAAGGAAAGGTGGGATAGAAATGCACTAGATGAATTCCGCTTACTAATGGCAAAGCATCACTGGCAAATCATGGACACTTGACTCTTATTTCTATCGTAGTGTTATTCTGTTAAAATGGTCTCTGTCCCATTAAATAGGTAATATGTTGCAAAGCTTGAATTTAAATATATGACATATTAAGATTTTTGCTTTTTTGCATTGACTTATGATCCCCCTCCAGCATAATGGGCCCCTTCTTTGCCACCATAACAAAATTCCTGCTTGCAACTAAGTAGGGCTGCCAAATTGCCTGTGGGGGGAGGATGTCCTGTCCCTTTAATAGAGGCTTAGTGGGATGTCGTTTCCCAGGTGATGCTTTTCCCCTCCCTGCCATGACAAGCTTCCCCTGCCAATTTCCACACACTGAGCCCCTGTTAGAGGGGCAGGACATCTTCTCCAGGCAATTGGCAATACTAACCACAAGCTTATGGGGGGGGGGTTGGTGGTGACCAGGGCTATTTTGGGGCAGGAACGCACAGGAACGGAGTTCTGGCTGGCTCCCGAGTTGGCCACGCCCAGCAGGAACTAATTAGCATAATAGGCCACACCCAACAGCAGAAACGCGTTAGGATTGGCTACATCAGGGGTGTGTGGCCTAACATGCAAAGGAGTTCCTGCTCCAAAAAAAGCCCTGGGTTTTGACAACAAACAAGGTAAATAGAATAAGAAGAGAAAGGTGTGTGGCTGAATGACCACACTTCTGGTAACATGGGGGTGTGGCCTATTATACTAATGAGTTCCTGCTGGGCTTTTTCTACAAAAAAAAGCCCTGGTGGTGGCCAGCAATGCTCTCTCTAAGCTGTGGAGTCTTGTGAGCAAAAATTGTGCTTTGTGAGCTCCTGGCATTAAAGTGGTGAGCGAGAGATTTGGCTACTGCACAAAATTGTTTGCTCTGGAGCCCTCCTTCCTGAGCTAAGACAAAAATGTGGGAGCCAGAGGCTAAAAAACTGTGAGCTAGCTCGCACTAACTCAGCTTAGATGGAACACTGATGACCATCCCCCTGCAGCAGTGCTCTCTGGTACTTGGGTCACTCCTGGCAGGACTGATCTTCTTGCAGATGTGGTTCTCCTTCAGTGCGACTGATAGAGAGAGAAAGTTATAGTTTTCACCGATCATCAGACTCTGCAGATGGAGGGAGCGATGACATGGTGAACCATCAATCCGGAATGGATGTCATTTGACGTAGCACGCATCCTTTCTGTATGGGTCCAGGGAGTGGGCATGGGACCCAAAGGGTCACCCCGCAGGCTGAGGTCAAGGTGGCCCTGAGAATCCGGAATGGATGTCATTTGACGAATGTGATGGGCCGAATGGCGTGTGAATGGGTTGTGAATGGGGGTGTTCCGTTGCTGCCGTGCCTGGTGCGGTCAGCGCGGGGCACTGGCGTGTATGTGCGTGGCTGGAGAGCGAATGTGATAGGCTGAATGGGGTGCGAATGGGTTGTGTATGTGCACTGGCGTGTATACCACCCGAAGCCTGTTGTTCCCCACCCCAAGAGTACATCGCATCGAAGAGTCCTCTGATTTTGATCGAAAAACTGAAATCCGTCTCCCCGTGCCAGTTGGAGAGATGAAAGCCGGGAACACGGTTGGAAGAACCCGATGCTGATGTAGGCACCCTAAGCTCGGAGGTCTGAGGGACGGACAGAGGGTGATGGGGAGGAGCCAGGTCTTTGCCTGCTTTAGGGCTTCTGTGACCTCAGAGTTGTTGCTCAGCTGCGGAGGCCTCCTTACCTGGGGAAGGGGGCTGCACTGCCAGCTTGAGAGGGAGGCAACCCCCCCCCGGGTCATTCTAGCCAGCTGGATGGGCAGAAGGAGGAAGAGGAGGAGGAGGAGGAAGGAACAAGTCCCTGTGCGTCGACTTGTTCCTCAGAGCAGAGCTCTTCAGAGAGAGGGTTTGGAGTTGCACACTGTGGAGCCCTGGGTTCCTTTCCTGACTGAGCCAGAAGGGCGCTTGACCCCTGCCACTGGGCAGTCTCCCACTCAGCTCACCCTCTTCTCCAAGTGACGGACAGATTCAAATTTGGGAGTGAGAACCATGGAAGCCACCCCAAACTCCGTAGATGGAGGGAGCGATGACATGGTGACCCATCTCCTCCGGAATGGATGTCATGACCCATCCGGAATGGATGTCATTTGACGTGGCACGCATCCTTTCGGTATGGGTCCAGGGAGTGGGCATGGGACCCAAAGGGTCACCCCGCAGGCTGAGGTCAAGGTGGCCCTGAGTTCTCAGACCGGGCTTTGAGTCCTCCTCTGTTTTCAACCCCCAGACGGAGGCAAGCATGCCGATCATGGCTGACCAGAGAGGAGGAGAGGTTAAGACGGAGACTGGGCCGACGTTTGGAGCTGGAGAGGATCAATCAGGCAAGTTCTTCTGCGCAAGCGGGAGGACTTGTAGTGTGAGCAGGGGGCAACTGGTGCTTTGAAGCCTGGTGGACGCCACGGCCGACACCTCCCGATGACGTTAAGCTGGCGGAAGCTGGAAGAAGTTGGCTCGCGGAAGCGGGTGGATATTCGTGGATCGAAGCCGGGGAGTGCATGTGCATGGCTGGAGAGCGAATGTGATGGGCCGAATGGGGTGTGAATGGGTCGTGAATGAGGGTGTTCCGTTGCTGGCGCGGCGCACTGGCGTGTATGTGCGTGGCTGGAGAGCGAATGTGATGGGCCGAATGGCGTGTGAATGGGTCGTGAATGGGGGTGTTCCGTTGCTGGCGTGCCTGGTGCGGTCAGCGCGGCGCACTGGCGTGTATGTGTGTGGCTGGAGAGCGAATGTGATGGGCTGAATGGGGTGCGAATGGGTTGTGTATGTGCACTGGCGTGTATGGTTGATGGATGAATGATGATGGATGAATGGGAATGAACCGGTGGACATTCGTGGATTGAAGCCAGTGGATGTTGGCTGACGGGCGCCAGCGGATGTTGGCCAACCGAGGGTGGTGGAGGAGCCTGGAGGAGACCGGTGGAGGGCATTTGGGAGCCTTCCTGCTCACCATGCCTCTTGCCTTGCAGGGATGTCCCAGGGCGGAGTGTTGGGGAGGCAAGCCAGCCAGCCAGCCATCAGGAGAGCCCCGACGATTCAGGTGGGTGAACAAAGTTCCCGATTTCTTTACCACCCGAAGCCTCTTGTTCCCCACCCCAAGAGTACATCGCATCGTAAAAGTCCTCTGATTTTGATCGAAAAACTGAAATCCGTCTCCCCGTGCCAGTTGGAGAGATGAAAGCCGGGAACACGGTTGGAAGAACCCGATGCTGATATTCAGTGTTCAAGTCCCTACTCTGACATAGCTTCTAGTGCAGCGGTCAAAGAAGCAGAAGGGTGATTCTGTCCCCTGGTGAAAGGGATTTTAGGCCAACCAAGGCGCTGCTGCTGTAGCTCATCGCCAGCAGTGGTGAGAGGCGAGGAGCCCTGAAAACAGAGGCTGCCCTCAATCGATTTAGCAGGCGGCCCCTGTGTCTTGGGCCAAGAGCCGCATCTTTCTGGTGGAAACCGATGTAGGCCCCCTAATCTCGGAGGTCTGAAGGACGGACAGAGGGTGATGGGGAGGAGCCAGGTCTTTGCCTGCTTTAGGGCTTCTGTGACCTCAGAGTTGTTGCTCAGCTGCGGAGGCCTCCTTACCTGGGGGAGGGGGCTGCACCGCCAGCTCGAGAGGGAGGCAACCCCCCCGGGTCATTCTGGCCAGCTGGATGGGCAGAAGGAGGAAGAGGAGGAGGAGGAGGAAGGAACAAGTCCCTGTGCGTCGACTTGTTCCTCAGAGCAGAGCTCTTCCGAGAGAGGGTTTGGAGGTGCACACCGTGGAGCCCTGGGTTCCGTTCCCGACTGAGCCAGAAGGGCACTTGACCCCTGCCACTGGGCAGTCTCCCACTCAGCTCACCCTCTTCTCCAAGTGACGGACAGATTCAAATGTGGGAGTGAGAACCAAGGAAGCCACCCCAAACTCCGTAGATGGAGGGAGCGATGACATGGTGACCCATGTCCTCCGGAATGGATGTCATGACCCATCCGGAATGGATGTCATTTGACGTGGCACGCATCCTTTCGGTATGGGTCCAGGGAGTGGGCATGGGACCCAAAGGGTCACCCCGCAGGCTGAGGTCAAGGTGGCCCTGAGTTCTCAGACCGGGCTTTGAGTCCTCCTCTGTTTTCAACCCCCAGACGGAGGCAAGCATGCCGATCATGGCTGACCAGAGAGGAGGAGAGGTTAAGACGGAGACTGGGCCGACGTTTGGAGCTGGAGAGGATCAATCAGGCAAGTTCTTCTGCGCAAGCGGGAGGACTTGTAGTGTGAGCAGGGGGCAACTGGTGCTTTGAAGCCTGGTGGACGCCACGGCCGACACCTCCCGATGACGTTAAGCTGGCGGAAGCTGGAAGAAGTTGGCTCGCGGAAGCGGGTGGATATTCGTGGATCGAAGCCGGGGAGTGCATGTGCATGGCTGGAGAGCGAATGTGATGGGCCGAATGGGGTGTGAATGGGTCGTGAATGAGGGTGTTCCGTTGCTGGCGCGGCGCACTGGCGTGTATGTGCGTGGCTGGAGAGCGAATGTGATGGGCCGAATGGCGTGTGAATGGGTCGTGAATGGGGGTGTTCCGTTGCTGGCGTGCCTGGTGCGGTCAGCGCGGCGCACTGGCGTGTATGTGCGTGGCTGGAGAGCGAATGTGATGGGCTGAATGGGGTGCGAATGGGTTGTGTATGTGCACTGGCGTGTATGGTTGATGGATGAATGATGATGGATGAATGGGAATGAACCGGTGGACATTCGTGGATTGAAGCCAGTGGATGTTGGCTGACGGGCGCCAGCGGATGTCGGCCAACCGAGGGTGGTGGAGGAGCCTGGAGGAGACCGGTGGAGGGCATTTGGGAGCCTTCCTGCTCACCATGCCTCTTGCCTTGCAGGGATGTCCCAGGGCGGAGTGTTGGGGAGGCAAGCCAGCCAGCCAGCCATCAGGAGAGCCCCGACGATTCAGGTGGGTGAACAAAGTTCCCGATTTCTTTACCACCCGAAGCCTCTTGTTCCCCACCCCAAGAGTACATCGCATCGTAAAAGTCCTCTGATTTTGATCGAAAAACTGAAATCCGTCTCCCCGTGCCAGTTGGAGAGATGAAAGCCGGGAACACGGTTGGAAGAACCCGATGCTGATATTCAGTGTTCAAGTCCCTACTCTGACATAGCTTCTAGTGCAGCGGTCAAAGAAGCAGAAGGGTGATTCTGTCCCCTGGTGAAAGGGATTTTAGGCCAACCAAGGCGCTGCTGCTGTAGCTCATCGCCAGCAGTGGTGAGAGGCGAGGAGCCCTGAAAACAGAGGCTGCCCTCAATCGATTTAGCAGGCGGCCCCTGTGTCTTGGGCCAAGAGCCGCATCTTTCTGGTGGAAACCGATGTAGGCCCCCTAATCTCGGAGGTCTGAAGGACGGACAGAGGGTGATGGGGAGGAGCCAGGTCTTTGCCTGCTTTAGGGCTTCTGTGACCTCAGAGTTGTTGCTCAGCTGCGGAGGCCTCCTTACCTGGGGGAGGGGGCTGCACCGCCAGCTCGAGAGGGAGGCAACCCCCCCGGGTCATTCTGGCCAGCTGGATGGGCAGAAGGAGGAAGAGGAGGAGGAGGAGGAAGGAACAAGTCCCTGTGCGTCGACTTGTTCCTCAGAGCAGAGCTCTTCCGAGAGAGGGTTTGGAGTTGCACACCGTGGAGCCCTGGGTTCCGTTCCCGACTGAGCCAGAAGGGCACTTGACCCCTGCCACTGGGCAGTCTCCCACTCAGCTCACCCTCTTCTCCAAGTGACGGACAGATTCAAATGTGGGAGTGAGAACCAAGGAAGCCACCCCAAACTCCGTAGATGGAGGGAGCGATGACATGGTGACCCATGTCCTCCGGAATGGATGTCATGACCCATCCGGAATGGATGTCATTTGACGTGGCACGCATCCTTTCGGTATGGGTCCAGGGAGTGGGCATGGGACCCAAAGGGTCACCCCGCAGGCTGAGGTCAAGGTGGCCCTGAGTTCTCAGACCGGGCTTTGAGTCCTCCTCTGTTTTCAACCCCCAGACGGAGGCAAGCATGCCGATCATGGCTGACCAGAGAGGAGGAGAGGTTAAGACGGAGACTGGGCCGACGTTTGGAGCTGGAGAGGATCAATCAGGCAAGTTCTTCTGCGCAAGCGGGAGGACTTGTAGTGTGAGCAGGGGGCAACTGGTGCTTTGAAGCCTGGTGGACGCCACGGCCGACACCTCCCGATGACGTTAAGCTGGCGGAAGCTGGAAGAAGTTGGCTCGCGGAAGCGGGTGGATATTCGTGGATCGAAGCCGGGGAGTGCATGTGCATGGCTGGAGAGCGAATGTGATGGGCCGAATGGGGTGTGAATGGGTCGTGAATGAGGGTGTTCCGTTGCTGGCGCGGCGCACTGGCGTGTATGTGCGTGGCTGGAGAGCGAATGTGATGGGCCGAATGGCGTGTGAATGGGTCGTGAATGGGGGTGTTCCGTTGCTGGCGTGCCTGGTGCGGTCAGCGCGGCGCACTGGCGTGTATGTGCGTGGCTGGAGAGCGAATGTGATGGGCTGAATGGGGTGCGAATGGGTTGTGTATGTGCACTGGCGTGTATGGTTGATGGATGAATGATGATGGATGAATGGGAATGAACCGGTGGACATTCGTGGATTGAAGCCAGTGGATGTTGCCTGACGGGCGCCAGCGGATGTCGGCCAACCGAGGGTGGTGGAGGAGCCTGGAGGAGACCGGTGGAGGGCATTTGGGAGCCTTCCTGCTCACCATGCCTCTTGCCTTGCAGGGATGTCCCAGGGCGGAGTGTTGGGGAGGCAAGCCAGCCAGCCAGCCATCAGGAGAGCCCCGACGATTCAGGTGGGTGAACAAAGTTCCCGATTTCTTTACCACCCGAAGCCTCTTGTTCCCCACCCCAAGAGTACATCGCATCGTAAAAGTCCTCTGATTTTGATCGAAAAACTGAAATCCGTCTCCCCGTGCCAGTTGGAGAGATGAAAGCCGGGAACACGGTTGGAAGAACCCGATGCTGATATTCAGTGTTCAAGTCCCTACTCTGACATAGCTTCTAGTGCAGCGGTCAAAGAAGCAGAAGGGTGATTCTGTCCCCTGGTGAAAGGGATTTTAGGCCAACCAAGGCGCTGCTGCTGTAGCTCATCGCCAGCAGTGGTGAGAGGCGAGGAGCCCTGAAAACAGAGGCTGCCCTCAATCGATTTAGCAGGCGGCCCCTGTGTCTTGGGCCAAGAGCCGCATCTTTCTGGTGGAAACCGATGTAGGCCCCCTAATCTCGGAGGTCTGAAGGACGGACAGAGGGTGATGGGGAGGAGCCAGGTCTTTGCCTGCTTTAGGGCTTCTGTGACCTCAGAGTTGTTGCTCAGCTGCGGAGGCCTCCTTACCTGGGGGAGGTGGCTGCACCGCCAGCTCGAGAGGGAGGCAACCCCCCCCCGGGTCATTCTGGCCAGCTGGATGGGCAGAAGGAGGAAGAGGAGGAGGAGGAGGAAGGAACAAGTCCCTGTGCGTCGACTTGTTCCTCAGAGCAGAGCTCTTCCGAGAGAGGGTTTGGAGTTGCACACCGTGGAGCCCTGGGTTCCGTTCCCGACTGAGCCAGAAGGGCACTTGACCCCTGCCACTGGGCAGTCTCCCACTCAGCTCACCCTCTTCTCCAAGTGACGGACAGATTCAAATGTGGGAGTGAGAACCAAGGAAGCCACCCCAAACTCCGTAGATGGAGGGAGCGATGACATGGTGACCCATGTCACTCCGGAATGGATGTCATGACCCATCCGGAATGGATGTCATTTGACGTGGCACGCATCCTTTCGGTATGGGTCCAGGGAGTGGGCATGGGACCCAAAGGGTCACCCCGCAGGCTGAGGTCAAGGTGGCCCTGAGTTCTCAGACCGGGCTTTGAGTCCTCCTCTGTTTTCAACCCCCAGACAGAGGCAAGCATGCCGATCATGGCTGACCAGAGAGGAGGAGAGGTTAAGACGGAGACTGGGCCGACGTTTGGAGCTGGAGAGGATCAATCAGGCAAGTTCTTCTGCGCAAGCGGGAGGACTTGTAGTGTGAGCAGGGGGCAACTGGTGCTTCGAAGCCTGGTGGACGCCACGGCCGACACCTCCCGATGACGTTAAGCTGGCGGAAGCTGGAAGAAGTTGGCTCGCGGAAGCGGGTGGATATTCGTGGATCGAAGCCGGGGAGTGCATGTGCATGGCTGGAGAGCGAATGTGATGGGCCGAATGGGGTGTGAATGGGTCGTGAATGAGGGTGTTCCGTTGCTGGCGCGGCGCACTGGCGTGTATGTGCGTGGCTGGAGAGCGAATGTGATGGGCCGAATGGCGTGTGAATGGGTCGTGAATGGGGGTGTTCCGTTGCTGGCGTGCCTGGTGCGGTCAGCGCGGCGCACTGGCGTGTATGTGCGTGGCTGGAGAGCGAATGTGATGGGCTGAATGGGGTGCGAATGGGTTGTGTATGTGCACTGGCGTGTATGGTTGATGGATGAATGATGATGGATGAATGGGAATGAACCGGTGGACATTCGTGGATTGAAGCCAGTGGATGTTGCCTGACGGGCGCCAGCGGATGTCGGCCAACCGAGGGTGGTGGAGGAGCCTGGAGGAGACCGGTGGAGGGCATTTGGGAGCCTTCCTGCTCACCATGCCTCTTGCCTTGCAGGGATGTCCCAGGGCGGAGTGTTGGGGAGGCAAGCCAGCCAGCCAGCCATCAGGAGAGCCACGACGATTCAGGTGGGTGAACAAAGTTCCCGATTTCTTTACCACCCGAAGCCTCTTGTTCCCCACCCCAAGAGTACATCGCATCGTAAAAGTCCTCTGATTTTGATCGAAAAACTGAAATCCGTCTCCCCGTGCCAGTTGGAGAGATGAAAGCCGGGAACACGGTTGGAAGAACCCGATGCTGATATTCAGTGTTCAAGTCCCTACTCTGACATAGCTTCTAGTGCAGCGGTCAAAGAAGCAGAAGGGTGATTCTGTCCCCTGGTGAAAGGGATTTTAGGCCAACCAAGGCGCTGCTGCTGTAGCTCATCGCCAGCAGTGGTGAGAGGCGAGGAGCCCTGAAAACAGAGGCTGCCCTCAATCGATTTAGCAGGCGGCCCCTGTGTCTTGGGCCAAGAGCCGCATCTTTCTGGTGGAAACCGATGTAGGCCCCCTAATCTCGGAGGTCTGAAGGACGGACAGAGGGTGATGGGGAGGAGCCAGGTCTTTGCCTGCTTTAGGGCTTCTGTGACCTCAGAGTTGTTGCTCAGCTGCGGAGGCCTCCTTACCTGGGGGAGGGGGCTGCACCGCCAGCTCGAGAGGGAGGCAACCCCCCCGGGTCATTCTGGCCAGCTGGATGGGCAGGAGGAAGAGGAGGAGGAGGAGGAAGGAACAAGTCCCTGTGCGTCGACTTGTTCCTCAGAGCAGAGCTCTTCCGAGAGAGGGTTTGGAGGTGCACACCGTGGAGCCCTGGGTTCCGTTCCCGACTGAGCCAGAAGGGCACTTGACCCCTGCCACTGGGCAGTCTCCCACTCAGCTCACCCTCTTCTCCAAGTGACGGACAGATTCAAATGTGGGAGTGAGAACCATGGAAGCCACCCCAAACTCCATAGATGGAGGGAGCGATGACATGGTGACCCATCTCCTCCGGAATGGATGTCATGACCCATCCGGAATGGATGTCATTTGACGTGGCACGCATCCTTTCGGTATGGGTCCAGGGAGTGGGCATGGGACCCAAAGGGTCACCCCGCAGGCTGAGGTCAAGGTGGCCCTGTGTTCTCAGACCGGGCTTTGAGTCCTCCTCTGTTTTCAACCCCCAGACGGAGGCAAGCATGCCGATCATGGCTGACCAGAGAGGAGGAGAGGTTAAGACGGAGACTGGGCCGACGTTTGGAGCTGGAGAGGATCAATCAGGCAAGTTCTTCTGCGCAAGCGGGAGGACTTGTAGTGTGAGCAGGGGGCAACTGGTGCTTTGAAGCCTGGTGGACGCCACGGCCGACACCTCCCGATGACGTTAAGCTGGCGGAAGCTGGAAGAAGTTGGCTCGCGGAAGCGGGTGGATATTCGTGGATCGAAGCCGGGGAGTGCATGTGCATGGCTGGAGAGCGAATGTGATGGGCCGAATGGGGTGTGAATGGGTCGTGAATGAGGGTGTTCCGTTGCTGGCGCGGCGCACTGGCGTGTATGTGCGTGGCTGGAGAGCGAATGTGATGGGCCGAATGGCGTGTGAATGGGTCGTGAATGGGGGTGTTCCGTTGCTGGCGTGCCTGGTGCGGTCAGCGCGGCGCACTGGCGTGTATGTGCGTGGCTGGAGAGCGAATGTGATGGGCTGAATGGGGTGCGAATGGGTTGTGTATGTGCACTGGCGTGTATGGTTGATGGATGAATGATGATGGATGAATGGGAATGAACCGGTGGACATTCGTGGATTGAAGCCAGTGGATGTTGGCTGACGGGCGCCAGCGGATGTCGGCCAACCGAGGGTGGTGGAGGAGCCTGGAGGAGACCGGTGGAGGGCATTTGGGAGCCTTCCTGCTCACCATGCCTCTTGCCTTGCAGGGATGTCCCAGGGCGGAGTGTTGGGGAGGCAAGCCAGCCAGCCAGCCATCAGGAGAGCCCCAACGATTCAGGTGGGTGAACAAAGTTCCCGATTTCTTTACCACCCGAAGCCTCTTGTTCCCCACCCCAAGAGTACATCGCATCGTAAAAGTCCTCTGATTTTGATCGAAAAACTGAAATCCGTCTCCCCGTGCCAGTTGGAGAGATGAAAGCCGGGAACACGGTTGGAAGAACCCGATGCTGATATTCAGTGTTCAAGTCCCTACTCTGACATAGCTTCTAGTGCAGCGGTCAAAGAAGCAGAAGGGTGATTCTGTCCCCTGGTGAAAGGGATTTTAGGCCAACCAAGGCGCTGCTGCTGTAGCTCATCGCCAGCAGTGGTGAGAGGCGAGGAGCCCTGAAAACAGAGGCTGCCCTCAATCGATTTAGCAGGCGGCCCCTGTGTCTTGGGCCAAGAGCCGCATCTTTCTGGTGGAAACCGATGTAGGCCCCCTAATCTCGGAGGTCTGAAGGACGGACAGAGGGTGATGGGGAGGAGCCAGGTCTTTGCCTGCTTTAGGGCTTCTGTGACCTCAGAGTTGTTGCTCAGCTGCGGAGGCCTCCTTACCTGGGGGAGGGGGCTGCACCGCCAGCTCGAGAGGGAGGCAACCCCCCCCCGGGTCATTCTGGCCAGCTGGATGGGCAGAAGGAGGAAGAGGAGGAGGAGGAGGAAGGAACAAGTCCCTGTGCGTCGACTTGTTCCTCAGAGCAGAGCTCTTCCGAGAGAGGGTTTGGAGGTGCACACCGTGGAGCCCTGGGTTCCGTTCCCGACTGAGCCAGAAGGGCACTTGACCCCTGCCACTGGGCAGTCTCCCACTCAGCTCACCCTCTTCTCCAAGTGACGGACAGATTCAAATGTGGGAGTGAGAACCATGGAAGCCACCCCAAACTCCATAGATGGAGGGAGCGATGACATGGTGACCCATCTCCTCCGGAATGGATGTCATGACCCATCCGGAATGGATGTCATTTGACGTGGCACGCATCCTTTCGGTATGGGTCCAGGGAGTGGGCATGGGACCCAAAGGGTCACTCCGCAGGCTGAGGTCAAGGTGGCCCTGAGTTCTCAGACCGGGCTTTGAGTCCTCCTCTGTTTTCAACCCTCAGACGGAGGCAAGCATGCCGATCATGGCTGACCAGAGAGGAGGAGAGGTTAAGACGGAGACTGGGCCGACGTTTGGAGCTGGAGAGGATCAATCAGGCAAGTTCTTCTGCGCAAGCGGGAGGACTTGTAGTGTGAGCAGGGGGCAACTGGTGCTTTGAAGCCTGGTGGACGCCACGGCCGACACCTCCCGATGACGTTAAGCTGGCGGAAGCTGGAAGAAGTTGGCTCGTGGAAGCGGGTGGATATTCGTGGATCGAAGCCGGGGAGTGCATGTGCATGGCTGGAGAGCGAATGTGATGGGCCGAATGGGGTGTGAATGGGTCGTGAATGAGGGTGTTCCGTTGCTGGCGCGGCGCACTGGCGTGTATGTGCGTGGCTGGAGAGCGAATGTGATGGGCCGAATGGCGTGTGAATGGGTCGTGAATGGGGGTGTTCCGTTGCTGGCGTGCCTGGTGCGGTCAGCGCGGCGCACTGGCGTGTATGTGCGTGGCTGGAGAGCGAATGTGATGGGCTGAATGGGGTGCGAATGGGTTGTGTATGTGCACTGGCGTGTATGGTTGATGGATGAATGATGATGGATGAATGGGAATGAACCGGTGGACATTCGTGGATTGAAGCCAGTGGATGTTGCCTGACGGGCGCCAGCGGATGTCGGCCAACCGAGGGTGGTGGAGGAGCCTGGAGGAGACCGGTGGAGGGCATTTGGGAGCCTTCCTGCTCACCATGCCTCTTGCCTTGCAGGGATGTCCCAGGGCGGAGTGTTGGGGAGGCAAGCCAGCCAGCCAGCCATCAGGAGAGCCACGACGATTCAGGTGGGTGAACAAAGTTCCCGATTTCTTTACCACCCGAAGCCTCTTGTTCCCCACCCCAAGAGTACATCGCATCGTAAAAGTCCTCTGATTTTGATCGAAAAACTGAAATCCGTCTCCCCGTGCCAGTTGGAGAGATGAAAGCCGGGAACACGGTTGGAAGAACCCGATGCTGATATTCAGTGTTCAAGTCCCTACTCTGACATAGCTTCTAGTGCAGCGGTCAAAGAAGCAGAAGGGTGATTCTGTCCCCTGGTGAAAGGGATTTTAGGCCAACCAAGGCGCTGCTGCTGTAGCTCATCGCCAGCAGTGGTGAGAGGCGAGGAGCCCTGAAAACAGAGGCTGCCCTCAATCGATTTAGCAGGCGGCCCCTGTGTCTTGGGCCAAGAGCCGCATCTTTCTGGTGGAAACCGATGTAGGCCCCCTAATCTCGGAGGTCTGAAGGACGGACAGAGGGTGATGGGGAGGAGCCAGGTCTTTGCCTGCTTTAGGGCTTCTGTGACCTCAGAGTTGTTGCTCAGCTGCGGAGGCCTCCTTACCTGGGGGAGGGGGCTGCACCGCCAGCTCGAGAGGGAGGCAACCCCCCCGGGTCATTCTGGCCAGCTGGATGGGCAGAAGGAGGAAGAGGAGGAGGAGGAGGAAGGAACAAGTCCCTGTGCGTCGACTTGTTCCTCAGAGCAGAGCTCTTCCGAGAGAGGGTTTGGAGGTGCACACCGTGGAGCCCTGGGTTCCGTTCCCGACTGAGCCAGAAGGGCACTTGACCCCTGCCACTGGGCAGTCTCCCACTCAGCTCACCCTCTTCTCCAAGTGACGGACAGATTCAAATGTGGGAGTGAGAACCATGGAAGCCACCCCAAACTCCATAGATGGAGGGAGCGATGACATGGTGACCCATCTCCTCCGGAATGGATGTCATGACCCATCCGGAATGGATGTCATTTGACGTGGCACGCATCCTTTCGGTATGGGTCCAGGGAGTGGGCATGGGACCCAAAGGGTCACCCCGCAGGCTGAGGTCAAGGTGGCCCTGAGTTCTCAGACCGGGCTTTGAGTCCTCCTCTGTTTTCAACCCCCAGACGGAGGCAAGCATGCCGATCATGGCTGACCAGAGAGGAGGAGAGGTTAAGACGGAGACTGGGCCGACGTTTGGAGCTGGAGAGGATCAATCAGGCAAGTTCTTCTGCGCAAGCGGGAGGACTTGTAGTGTGAGCAGGGGGCAACTGGTGCTTCGAAGCCTGGTGGACGCCACGGCCGACACCTCCCGATGACGTTAAGCTGGCGGAAGCTGGAAGAAGTTGGCTCGCGGAAGCGGGTGGATATTCGTGGATCGAAGCCGGGGAGTGCATGTGCATGGCTGGAGAGCGAATGTGATGGGCCGAATGGGGTGTGAATGGGTCGTGAATGAGGGTGTTCCGTTGCTGGCGCGGCGCACTGGCGTGTATGTGCGTGGCTGGAGAGCGAATGTGATGGGCCGAATGGCGTGTGAATGGGTCGTGAATGGGGGTGTTCCGTTGCTGGCGTGCCTGGTGCGGTCAGCGCGGCGCACTGGCGTGTATGTGCGTGGCTGGAGAGCGAATGTGATGGGCTGAATGGGGTGCGAATGGGTTGTGTATGTGCACTGGCGTGTATGGTTGATGGATGAATGATGATGGATGAATGGGAATGAACCGGTGGACATTCGTGGATTGAAGCCAGTGGATGTTGGCTGACGGGCGCCAGCGGATGTCGGCCAACCGAGGGTGGTGGAGGAGCCTGGAGGAGACCGGTGGAGGGCATTTGGGAGCCTTCCTGCTCACCATGCCTCTTGCCTTGCAGGGATGTCCCAGGGCGGAGTGTTGGGGAGGCAAGCCAGCCAGCCAGCCATCAGGAGAGCCACGACGATTCAGGTGGGTGAACAAAGTTCCCGATTTCTTTACCACCCGAAGCCTCTTGTTCCCCACCCCAAGAGTACATCGCATCGTAAAAGTCCTCTGATTTTGATCGAAAAACTGAAATCCGTCTCCCCGTGCCAGTTGGAGAGATGAAAGCCGGGAACACGGTTGGAAGAACCCGATGCTGATATTCAGTGTTCAAGTCCCTACTCTGACATAGCTTCTAGTGCAGCGGTCAAAGAAGCAGAAGGGTGATTCTGTCCCCTGGTGAAAGGGATTTTAGGCCAACCAAGGCGCTGCTGCTGTAGCTCATCGCCAGCAGTGGTGAGAGGCGAGGAGCCCTGAAAACAGAGGCTGCCCTCAATCGATTTAGCAGGCGGCCCCTGTGTCTTGGGCCAAGAGCCGCATCTTTCTGGTGGAAACCGATGTAGGCCCCCTAATCTCGGAGGTCTGAAGGACGGACAGAGGGTGATGGGGAGGAGCCAGGTCTTTGCCTGCTTTAGGGCTTCTGTGACCTCAGAGTTGTTGCTCAGCTGCGGAGGCCTCCTTACCTGGGGGAGGGGGCTGCACCGCCAGCTCGAGAGGGAGGCAACCCCCCCGGGTCATTCTGGCCAGCTGGATGGGCAGAAGGAGGAAGAGGAGGAGGAGGAGGAAGGAACAAGTCCCTGTGCGTCGACTTGTTCCTCAGAGCAGAGCTCTTCCGAGAGAGGGTTTGGAGTTGCACACCGTGGAGCCCTGGGTTCCGTTCCCGACTGAGCCAGAAGGGCACTTGACCCCTGCCACTGGGCAGTCTCCCACTCAGCTCACCCTCTTCTCCAAGTGACGGACAGATTCAAATGTGGGAGTGAGAACCATGGAAGCCACCCCAAACTCCGTAGATGGAGGGAGCGATGACATGGTGACCCATGTCCTCCGGAATGGATGTCATGACCCATCCGGAATGGATGTCATTTGACGTGGCACGCATCCTTTCGGTATGGGTCCAGGGAGTGGGCATGGGACCCAAAGGGTCACCCCGCAGGCTGAGGTCAAGGTGGCCCTGAGTTCTCAGACCGGGCTTTGAGTCCTCCTCTGTTTTCAACCCCCAGACGGAGGCAAGCATGCCGATCATGGCTGACCAGAGAGGAGGAGAGGTTAAGACGGAGACTGGGCCGACGTTTGGAGCTGGAGAGGATCAATCAGGCAAGTTCTTCTGCGCAAGCGGGAGGACTTGTAGTGTGAGCAGGGGGCAACTGGTGCTTTGAAGCCTGGTGGACGCCACGGCCGACACCTCCCGATGACGTTAAGCTGGCGGAAGCTGGAAGAAGTTGGCTCGCGGAAGCGGGTGGATATTCGTGGATCGAAGCCGGGGAGTGCATGTGCATGGCTGGAGAGCGAATGTGATGGGCCGAATGGGGTGTGAATGGGTCGTGAATGAGGGTGTTCCGTTGCTGGCGCGGCGCACTGGCGTGTATGTGCGTGGCTGGAGAGCGAATGTGATGGGCTGAATGGGGTGCGAATGGGTTGTGTATGTGCACTGGCGTGTATGGTTGATGGATGAATGATGATGGATGAATGGGAATGAACCGGTGGACATTCGTGGATTGAAGCCAGTGGATGTTGGCTGACGGGCGCCAGCGGATGTCGGCCAACCGAGGGTGGTGGAGGAGCCTGGAGGAGACCGGTGGAGGGCATTTGGGAGCCTTCCTGCTCACCATGCCTCTTGCCTTGCAGGGATGTCCCAGGGCGGAGTGTTGGGGAGGCAAGCCAGCCAGCCAGCCATCAGGAGAGCCCCGACGATTCAGGTGGGTGAACAAAGTTCCCGATTTCTTTACCACCCGAAGCCTCTTGTTCCCCACCCCAAGAGTACATCGCATCGTAAAAGTCCTCTGATTTTGATCGAAAAACTGAAATCCGTCTCCCCGTGCCAGTTGGAGAGATGAAAGCCGGGAACACGGTTGGAAGAACCCGATGCTGATATTCAGTGTTCAAGTCCCTACTCTGACATAGCTTCTAGTGCAGCGGTCAAAGAAGCAGAAGGGTGATTCTGTCCCCTGGTGAAAGGGATTTTAGGCCAACCAAGGCGCTGCTGCTGTAGCTCATCGCCAGCAGTGGTGAGAGGCGAGGAGCCCTGAAAACAGAGGCTGCCCTCAATCGATTTAGCAGGCGGCCCCTGTGTCTTGGGCCAAGAGCCGCATCTTTCTGGTGGAAACCGATGTAGGCCCCCTAATCTCGGAGGTCTGAAGGACGGACAGAGGGTGATGGGGAGGAGCCAGGTCTTTGCCTGCTTTAGGGCTTCTGTGACCTCAGAGTTGTTGCTCAGCTGCGGAGGCCTCCTTACCTGGGGGAGGGGGCTGCACCGCCAGCTCGAGAGGGAGGCAACCCCCCCCGGGTCATTCTGGCCAGCTGGATGGGCAGAAGGAGGAAGAGGAGGAGGAGGAGGAAGGAACAAGTCCCTGTGCGTCGACTTGTTCCTCAGAGCAGAGCTCTTCCGAGAGAGGGTTTGGAGTTGCACACCGTGGAGCCCTGGGTTCCGTTCCCGACTGAGCCAGAAGGGCACTTGACCCCTGCCACTGGGCAGTCTCCCACTCAGCTCACCCTCTTCTCCAAGTGACGGACAGATTCAAATGTGGGAGTGAGAACCATGGAAGCCACCCCAAACTCCGTAGATGGAGGGAGCGATGACATGGTGACCCATGTCCTCCGGAATGGATGTCATGACCCATCCGGAATGGATGTCATTTGACGTGGCACGCATCCTTTCGGTATGGGTCCAGGGAGTGGGCATGGGACCCAAAGGGTCACCCCGCAGGCTGAGGTCAAGGTGGCCCTGAGTTCTCAGACCGGGCTTTGAGTCCTCCTCTGTTTTCAACCCCCAGACGGAGGCAAGCATGCCGATCATGGCTGACCAGAGAGGAGGAGAGGTTAAGACGGAGACTGGGCCGACGTTTGGAGCTGGAGAGGATCAATCAGGCAAGTTCTTCTGCGCAAGCGGGAGGACTTGTAGTGTGAGCAGGGGGCAACTGGTGCTTCGAAGCCTGGTGGACGCCACGGCCGACACCTCCCGATGACGTTAAGCTGGCGGAAGCTGGAAGAAGTTGGCTCGCGGAAGCGGGTGGATATTCGTGGATCGAAGCCGGGGAGTGCATGTGCATGGCTGGAGAGCGAATGTGATGGGCCGAATGGGGTGTGAATGGGTCGTGAATGAGGGTGTTCCGTTGCTGGCGCGGCGCACTGGCGTGTATGTGCGTGGCTGGAGAGCGAATGTGATGGGCCGAATGGCGTGTGAATGGGTCGTGAATGGGGGTGTTCCGTTGCTGGCGTGCCTGGTGCGGTCAGCGCGGCGCACTGGCGTGTATGTGCGTGGCTGGAGAGCGAATGTGATGGGCTGAATGGGGTGCGAATGGGTTGTGTATGTGCACTGGCGTGTATGGTTGATGGATGAATGATGATGGATGAATGGGAATGAACCGGTGGACATTCGTGGATTGAAGCCAGTGGATGTTGGCTGACGGGCGCCAGCGGATGTCGGCCAACCGAGGGTGGTGGAGGAGCCTGGAGGAGACCGGTGGAGGGCATTTGGGAGCCTTCCTGCTCACCATGCCTCTTGCCTTGCAGGGATGTCCCAGGGCGGAGTGTTGGGGAGGCAAGCCAGCCAGCCAGCCATCAGGAGAGCCCCGACGATTCAGGTGGGTGAACAAAGTTCCCGATTTCTTTACCACCCGAAGCCTCTTGTTCCCCACCCCAAGAGTACATCGCATCGTAAAAGTCCTCTGATTTTGATCGAAAAACTGAAATCCGTCTCCCCGTGCCAGTTGGAGAGATGAAAGCCGGGAACACGGTTGGAAGAACCCGATGCTGATATTCAGTGTTCAAGTCCCTACTCTGACATAGCTTCTAGTGCAGCGGTCAAAGAAGCAGAAGGGTGATTCTGTCCCCTGGTGAAAGGGATTTTAGGCCAACCAAGGCGCTGCTGCTGTAGCTCATCGCCAGCAGTGGTGAGAGGCGAGGAGCCCTGAAAACAGAGGCTGCCCTCAATCGATTTAGCAGGCGGCCCCTGTGTCTTGGGCCAAGAGCCGCATCTTTCTGGTGGAAACCGATGTAGGCCCCCTAATCTCGGAGGTCTGAAGGACGGACAGAGGGTGATGGGGAGGAGCCAGGTCTTTGCCTGCTTTAGGGCTTCTGTGACCTCAGAGTTGTTGCTCAGCTGCGGAGGCCTCCTTACCTGGGGGAGGGGGCTGCACCGCCAGCTCGAGAGGGAGGCAACCCCCCCGGGTCATTCTGGCCAGCTGGATGGGCAGAAGGAGGAAGAGGAGGAGGAGGAGGAAGGAACAAGTCCCTGTGCGTCGACTTGTTCCTCAGAGCAGAGCTCTTCCGAGAGAGGGTTTGGAGTTGCACACCGTGGAGCCCTGGGTTCCGTTCCCGACTGAGCCAGAAGGGCACTTGACCCCTGCCACTGGGCAGTCTCCCACTCAGCTCACCCTCTTCTCCAAGTGACGGACAGATTCAAATGTGGGAGTGAGAACCATGGAAGCCACCCCAAACTCCGTAGATGGAGGGAGCGATGACATGGTGACCCATGTCCTCCGGAATGGATGTCATGACCCATCCGGAATGGATGTCATTTGACGTGGCACGCATCCTTTCGGTATGGGTCCAGGGAGTGGGCATGGGACCCAAAGGGTCACCCCGCAGGCTGAGGTCAAGGTGGCCCTGAGTTCTCAGACCGGGCTTTGAGTCCTCCTCTGTTTTCAACCCCCAGACGGAGGCAAGCATGCCGATCATGGCTGACCAGAGAGGAGGAGAGGTTAAGACGGAGACTGGGCCGACGTTTGGAGCTGGAGAGGATCAATCAGGCAAGTTCTTCTGCGCAAGCGGGAGGACTTGTAGTGTGAGCAGGGGGCAACTGGTGCTTTGAAGCCTGGTGGACGCCACGGCCGACACCTCCCGATGACGTTAAGCTGGCGGAAGCTGGAAGAAGTTGGCTCGCGGAAGCGGGTGGATATTCGTGGATCGAAGCCGGGAGTGCATGTGCATGGCTGGAGAGCGAATGTGATGGGCCGAATGGGGTGTGAATGGGTCGTGAATGAGGGTGTTCCGTTGCTGGCGCGGCGCACTGGCGTGTATGTGCGTGGCTGGAGAGCGAATGTGATGGGCCGAATGGCGTGTGAATGGGTCGTGAATGGGGGTGTTCCGTTGCTGGCGTGCCTGGTGCGGTCAGCGCGGCGCACTGGCGTGTATGTGCGTGGCTGGAGAGCGAATGTGATGGGCTGAATGGGGTGCGAATGGGTTGTGTATGTGCACTGGCGTGTATGGTTGATGGATGAATGATGATGGATGAATGGGAATGAACCGGTGGACATTCGTGGATTGAAGCCAGTGGATGTTGGCTGACGGGCGCCAGCGGATGTCGGCCAACCGAGGGTGGTGGAGGAGCCTGGAGGAGACCGGTGGAGGGCATTTGGGAGCCTTCCTGCTCACCATGCCTCTTGCCTTGCAGGGATGTCCCAGGGCGGAGTGTTGGGGAGGCAAGCCAGCCAGCCAGCCATCAGGAGAGCCCCGACGATTCAGGTGGGTGAACAAAGTTCCCGATTTCTTTACCACCCGAAGCCTCTTGTTCCCCACCCCAAGAGTACATCGCATCGTAAAAGTCCTCTGATTTTGATCGAAAAACTGAAATCCGTCTCCCCGTGCCAGTTGGAGAGATGAAAGCCGGGAACACGGTTGGAAGAACCCGATGCTGATATTCAGTGTTCAAGTCCCTACTCTGACATAGCTTCTAGTGCAGCGGTCAAAGAAGCAGAAGGGTGATTCTGTCCCCTGGTGAAAGGGATTTTAGGCCAACCAAGGCGCTGCTGCTGTAGCTCATCGCCAGCAGTGGTGAGAGGCGAGGAGCCCTGAAAACAGAGGCTGCCCTCAATCGATTTAGCAGGCGGCCCCTGTGTCTTGGGCCAAGAGCCGCATCTTTCTGGTGGAAACCGATGTAGGCCCCCTAATCTCGGAGGTCTGAAGGACGGACAGAGGGTGATGGGGAGGAGCCAGGTCTTTGCCTGCTTTAGGGCTTCTGTGACCTCAGAGTTGTTGCTCAGCTGCGGAGGCCTCCTTACCTGGGGGAGGGGGCTGCACCGCCAGCTCGAGAGGGAGGCAACCCCCCCCCGGGTCATTCTGGCCAGCTGGATGGGCAGAAGGAGGAAGAGGAGGAGGAGGAGGAAGGAACAAGTCCCTGTGCGTCGACTTGTTCCTCAGAGCAGAGCTCTTCCGAGAGAGGGTTTGGAGTTGCACACCGTGGAGCCCTGGGTTCCGTTCCCGACTGAGCCAGAAGGGCACTTGACCCCTGCCACTGGGCAGTCTCCCACTCAGCTCACCCTCTTCTCCAAGTGACGGACAGATTCAAATGTGGGAGTGAGAACCAAGGAAGCCACCCCAAACTCCGTAGATGGAGGGAGCGATGACATGGTGACCCATGTCCTCCGGAATGGATGTCATGACCCATCCGGAATGGATGTCATTTGACGTGGCACGCATCCTTTCGGTATGGGTCCAGGGAGTGGGCATGGGACCCAAAGGGTCACCCCGCAGGCTGAGGTCAAGGTGGCCCTGAGTTCTCAGACCGGGCTTTGAGTCCTCCTCTGTTTTCAACCCCCAGACGGAGGCAAGCATGCCGATCATGGCTGACCAGAGAGGAGGAGAGGTTAAGACGGAGACTGGGCCGACGTTTGGAGCTGGAGAGGATCAATCAGGCAAGTTCTTCTGCGCAAGCGGGAGGACTTGTAGTGTGAGCAGGGGGCAACTGGTGCTTTGAAGCCTGGTGGACGCCACGGCCGACACCTCCCGATGACGTTAAGCTGGCGGAAGCTGGAAGAAGTTGGCTCGCGGAAGCGGGTGGATATTCGTGGATCGAAGCCGGGGAGTGCATGTGCATGGCTGGAGAGCGAATGTGATGGGCCGAATGGGGTGTGAATGGGTCGTGAATGAGGGTGTTCCGTTGCTGGCGCGGCGCACTGGCGTGTATGTGCGTGGCTGGAGAGCGAATGTGATGGGCTGAATGGGGTGCGAATGGGTTGTGTATGTGCACTGGCGTGTATGGTTGATGGATGAATGATGATGGATGAATGGGAATGAACCGGTGGACATTCGTGGATTGAAGCCAGTGGATGTTGGCTGACGGGCGCCAGCGGATGTCGGCCAACCGAGGGTGGTGGAGGAGCCTGGAGGAGACCGGTGGAGGGCATTTGGGAGCCTTCCTGCTCACCATGCCTCTTGCCTTGCAGGGATGTCCCAGGGCGGAGTGTTGGGGAGGCAAGCCAGCCAGCCAGCCATCAGGAGAGCCCCGACGATTCAGGTGGGTGAACAAAGTTCCCGATTTCTTTACCACCCGAAGCCTCTTGTTCCCCACCCCAAGAGTACATCGCATCGTAAAAGTCCTCTGATTTTGATCGAAAAACTGAAATCCGTCTCCCCGTGCCAGTTGGAGAGATGAAAGCCGGGAACACGGTTGGAAGAACCCGATGCTGATATTCAGTGTTCAAGTCCCTACTCTGACATAGCTTCTAGTGCAGCGGTCAAAGAAGCAGAAGGGTGATTCTGTCCCCTGGTGAAAGGGATTTTAGGCCAACCAAGGCGCTGCTGCTGTAGCTCATCGCCAGCAGTGGTGAGAGGCGAGGAGCCCTGAAAACAGAGGCTGCCCTCAATCGATTTAGCAGGCGGCCCCTGTGTCTTGGGCCAAGAGCCGCATCTTTCTGGTGGAAACCGATGTAGGCCCCCTAATCTCGGAGGTCTGAAGGACGGACAGAGGGTGATGGGGAGGAGCCAGGTCTTTGCCTGCTTTAGGGCTTCTGTGACCTCAGAGTTGTTGCTCAGCTGCGGAGGCCTCCTTACCTGGGGGAGGGGGCTGCACCGCCAGCTCGAGAGGGAGGCAACCCCCCCGGGTCATTCTGGCCAGCTGGATGGGCAGAAGGAGGAAGAGGAGGAGGAGGAGGAAGGAACAAGTCCCTGTGCGTCGACTTGTTCCTCAGAGCAGAGCTCTTCCGAGAGAGGGTTTGGAGGTGCACACCGTGGAGCCCTGGGTTCCGTTCCCGACTGAGCCAGAAGGGCACTTGACCCCTGCCACTGGGCAGTCTCCCACTCAGCTCACCCTCTTCTCCAAGTGACGGACAGATTCAAATGTGGGAGTGAGAACCATGGAAGCCACCCCAAACTCCATAGATGGAGGGAGCGATGACATGGTGACCCATGTCCTCCGGAATGGATGTCATGACCCATCCGGAATGGATGTCATTTGACGTGGCACGCATCCTTTCGGTATGGGTCCAGGGAGTGGGCATGGGACCCAAAGGGTCACCCCGCAGGCTGAGGTCAAGGTGGCCCTGAGTTCTCAGACCGGGCTTTGAGTCCTCCTCTGTTTTCAACCCCCAGACGGAGGCAAGCATGCCGATCATGGCTGACCAGAGAGGAGGAGAGGTTAAGACGGAGACTGGGCCGACGTTTGGAGCTGGAGAGGATCAATCAGGCAAGTTCTTCTGCGCAAGCGGGAGGACTTGTAGTGTGAGCAGGGGGCAACTGGTGCTTTGAAGCCTGGTGGACGCCACGGCCGACACCTCCCGATGACGTTAAGCTGGCGGAAGCTGGAAGAAGTTGGCTCGCGGAAGCGGGTGGATATTCGTGGATCGAAGCCGGGGAGTGCATGTGCATGGCTGGAGAGCGAATGTGATGGGCCGAATGGGGTGTGAATGGGTCGTGAATGAGGGTGTTCCGTTGCTGGCGCGGCGCACTGGCGTGTATGTGCGTGGCTGGAGAGCGAATGTGATGGGCTGAATGGGGTGCGAATGGGTTGTGTATGTGCACTGGCGTGTATGGTTGATGGATGAATGATGATGGATGAATGGGAATGAACCGGTGGACATTCGTGGATTGAAGCCAGTGGATGTTGGCTGACGGGCGCCAGCGGATGTCGGCCAACCGAGGGTGGTGGAGGAGCCTGGAGGAGACCGGTGGAGGGCATTTGGGAGCCTTCCTGCTCACCATGCCTCTTGCCTTGCAGGGATGTCCCAGGGCGGAGTGTTGGGGAGGCAAGCCAGCCAGCCAGCCATCAGGAGAGCCCCGACGATTCAGGTGGGTGAACAAAGTTCCCGATTTCTTTACCACCCGAAGCCTCTTGTTCCCCACCCCAAGAGTACATCGCATCGTAAAAGTCCTCTGATTTTGATCGAAAAACTGAAATCCGTCTCCCCGTGCCAGTTGGAGAGATGAAAGCCGGGAACACGGTTGGAAGAACCCGATGCTGATATTCAGTGTTCAAGTCCCTACTCTGACATAGCTTCTAGTGCAGCGGTCAAAGAAGCAGAAGGGTGATTCTGTCCCCTGGTGAAAGGGATTTTAGGCCAACCAAGGCGCTGCTGCTGTAGCTCATCGCCAGCAGTGGTGAGAGGCGAGGAGCCCTGAAAACAGAGGCTGCCCTCAATCGATTTAGCAGGCGGCCCCTGTGTCTTGGGCCAAGAGCCGCATCTTTCTGGTGGAAACCGATGTAGGCCCCCTAATCTCGGAGGTCTGAAGGACGGACAGAGGGTGATGGGGAGGAGCCAGGTCTTTGCCTGCTTTAGGGCTTCTGTGACCTCAGAGTTGTTGCTCAGCTGCGGAGGCCTCCTTACCTGGGGGAGGGGGCTGCACCGCCAGCTCGAGAGGGAGGCAACCCCCCTCGGGTCATTCTGGCCAGCTGGATGGGCAGAAGGAGGAAGAGGAGGAGGAGGAGGAAGGAACAAGTCCCTGTGCGTCGACTTGTTCCTCAGAGCAGAGCTCTTCCGAGAGAGGGTTTGGAGTTGCACACCGTGGAGCCCTGGGTTCCGTTCCCGACTGAGCCAGAAGGGCACTTGACCCCTGCCACTGGGCAGTCTCCCACTCAGCTCACCCTCTTCTCCAAGTGACGGACAGATTCAAATGTGGGAGTGAGAACCATGGAAGCCACCCCAAACTCCGTAGATGGAGGGAGCGATGACATGGTGACCCATGTCCTCCGGAATGGATGTCATGACCCATCCGGAATGGATGTCATTTGACGTGGCACGCATCCTTTCGGTATGGGTCCAGGGAGTGGGCATGGGACCCAAAGGGTCACCCCGCAGGCTGAGGTCAAGGTGGCCCTGAGTTCTCAGACCGGGCTTTGAGTCCTCCTCTGTTTTCAACCCCCAGACGGAGGCAAGCATGCCGATCATGGCTGACCAGAGAGGAGGAGAGGTTAAGACGGAGACTGGGCCGACGTTTGGAGCTGGAGAGGATCAATCAGGCAAGTTCTTCTGCGCAAGCGGGAGGACTTGTAGTGTGAGCAGGGGGCAACTGGTGCTTTGAAGCCTGGTGGACGCCACGGCCGACACCTCCCGATGACGTTAAGCTGGCGGAAGCTGGAAGAAGTTGGCTCGCGGAAGCGGGTGGATATTCGTGGATCGAAGCCGGGGAGTGCATGTGCATGGCTGGAGAGCGAATGTGATGGGCCGAATGGGGTGTGAATGGGTCGTGAATGAGGGTGTTCCGTTGCTGGCGCGGCGCACTGGCGTGTATGTGCGTGGCTGGAGAGCGAATGTGATGGGCCGAATGGCGTGTGAATGGGTCGTGAATGGGGGTGTTCCGTTGCTGGCGTGCCTGGTGCGGTCAGCGCGGCGCACTGGCGTGTATGTGCGTGGCTGGAGAGCGAATGTGATGGGCTGAATGGGGTGCGAATGGGTTGTGTATGTGCACTGGCGTGTATGGTTGATGGATGAATGATGATGGATGAATGGGAATGAACCGGTGGACATTCGTGGATTGAAGCCAGTGGATGTTGGCTGACGGGCGCCAGCGGATGTCGGCCAACCGAGGGTGGTGGAGGAGCCTGGAGGAGACCGGTGGAGGGCATTTGGGAGCCTTCCTGCTCACCATGCCTCTTGCCTTGCAGGGATGTCCCAGGGCGGAGTGTTGGGGAGGCAAGCCAGCCAGCCAGCCATCAGGAGAGCCCCGACGATTCAGGTGGGTGAACAAAGTTCCCGATTTCTTTACCACCCGAAGCCTCTTGTTCCCCACCCCAAGAGTACATCGCATCGTAAAAGTCCTCTGATTTTGATCGAAAAACTGAAATCCGTCTCCCCGTGCCAGTTGGAGAGATGAAAGCCGGGAACACGGTTGGAAGAACCCGATGCTGATATTCAGTGTTCAAGTCCCTACTCTGACATAGCTTCTAGTGCAGCGGTCAAAGAAGCAGAAGGGTGATTCTGTCCCCTGGTGAAAGGGATTTTAGGCCAACCAAGGCGCTGCTGCTGTAGCTCATCGCCAGCAGTGGTGAGAGGCGAGGAGCCCTGAAAACAGAGGCTGCCCTCAATCGATTTAGCAGGCGGCCCCTGTGTCTTGGGCCAAGAGCCGCATCTTTCTGGTGGAAACCGATGTAGGCCCCCTAATCTCGGAGGTCTGAGGGACGGACAGAGGGTGATGGGGAGGAGCCAGGTCTTTGCCTGCTTTAGGGCTTCTGTGACCTCACAGTTGTTGCTCAGCTGCGGAGGCCTCCTTACCTGGGGGAGGGGGCTGCACTGCCAGTTCGAGAGGGAGGCAACCCCCCCTGGGTCATTCTGGCCAGCTGGATGGGCAGAAGGAGTAAGAGGAGGAGGAGGAGGAGGAAGGAACAAGTCCCTGTGCGTCGACTTGTTCCTCAGAGCAGAGCTCTTCCGAGAGAGGGTTTGGAGTTGCACACCGTGGAGCCCTGGGTTCCGTTCCCGACTGAGCCAGAAGGGCACTTGACCCCTGCCACTGGGCAGTCTCCCACTCAGCTCACCCTCTTCTCCAAGTGACGGACAGATTCAAATGTGGGAGTGAGAACCATGGAAGCCACCCCAAACTCCGTAGATGGAGGGAGCGATGACATGGTGACCCATGTCCTCCGGAATGGATGTCATGACCCATCCGGAATGGATGTCATTTGACGTGGCACGCATCCTTTCGGTATGGGTCCAGGGAGTGGGCATGGGACCCAAAGGGTCACCCCGCAGGCTGAGGTCAAGGTGGCCCTGAGTTCTCAGACCGGGCTTTGAGTCCTCCTCTGTTTTCAACCCCCAGACGGAGGCAAGCATGCCGATCATGGCTGACCAGAGAGGAGGAGAGGTTAAGACGGAGACTGGGCCGACGTTTGGAGCTGGAGAGGATCAATCAGGCAAGTTCTTCTGCGCAAGCGGGAGGACTTGTAGTGTGAGCAGGGGGCAACTGGTGCTTCGAAGCCTGGTGGACGCCACGGCCGACACCTCCCGATGACGTTAAGCTGGCGGAAGCTGGAAGAAGTTGGCTCGCGGAAGCGGGTGGATATTCGTGGATCGAAGCCGGGGAGTGCATGTGCATGGCTGGAGAGCGAATGTGATGGGCCGAATGGGGTGTGAATGGGTCGTGAATGAGGGTGTTCCGTTGCTGGCGCGGCGCACTGGCGTGTATGTGCGTGGCTGGAGAGCGAATGTGATGGGCTGAATGGGGTGCGAATGGGTTGTGTATGTGCACTGGCGTGTATGGTTGATGGATGAATGATGATGGATGAATGGGAATGAACCGGTGGACATTCGTGGATTGAAGCCAGTGGATGTTGGCTGACGGGCGCCAGCGGATGTCGGCCAACCGAGGGTGGTGGAGGAGCCTGGAGGAGACCGGTGGAGGGCATTTGGGAGCCTTCCTGCTCACCATGCCTCTTGCCTTGCAGGGATGTCCCAGGGCGGAGTGTTGGGGAGGCAAGCCAGCCAGCCAGCCATCAGGAGAGCCCCGACGATTCAGGTGGGTGAACAAAGTTCCCGATTTCTTTACCACCCGAAGCCTCTTGTTCCCCACCCCAAGAGTACATCGCATCGTAAAAGTCCTCTGATTTTGATCGAAAAACTGAAATCCGTCTCCCCGTGCCAGTTGGAGAGATGAAAGCCGGGAACACGGTTGGAAGAACCCGATGCTGATATTCAGTGTTCAAGTCCCTACTCTGACATAGCTTCTAGTGCAGCGGTCAAAGAAGCAGAAGGGTGATTCTGTCCCCTGGTGAAAGGGATTTTAGGCCAACCAAGGCGCTGCTGCTGTAGCTCATCGCCAGCAGTGGTGAGAGGCGAGGAGCCCTGAAAACAGAGGCTGCCCTCAATCGATTTAGCAGGCGGCCCCTGTGTCTTGGGCCAAGAGCCGCATCTTTCTGGTGGAAACCGATGTAGGCCCCCTAATCTCGGAGGTCTGAAGGACGGACAGAGGGTGATGGGGAGGAGCCAGGTCTTTGCCTGCTTTAGGGCTTCTGTGACCTCAGAGTTGTTGCTCAGCTGCGGAGGCCTCCTTACCTGGGGGGAGGGGGCTGCACCGCCAGCTCGAGAGGGAGGCAACCCCCCCGGGTCATTCTGGCCAGCTGGATGGGCAGAAGGAGGAAGAGGAGGAGGAGGAGGAAGGAACAAGTCCCTGTGCGTCGACTTGTTCCTCAGAGCAGAGCTCTTCCGAGAGAGGGTTTGGAGTTGCACACCGTGGAGCCCTGGGTTCCGTTCCCGACTGAGCCAGAAGGGCACTTGACCCCTGCCACTGGGCAGTCTCCCACTCAGCTCACCCTCTTCTCCAAGTGACGGACAGATTCAAATGTGGGAGTGAGAACCATGGAAGCCACCCCAAACTCCATAGATGGAGGGAGCGATGACATGGTGACCCATCTCCTCCGGAATGGATGTCATGACCCATCCGGAATGGATGTCATTTGACGTGGCACGCATCCTTTCGGTATGGGTCCAGGGAGTGGGCATGGGACCCAAAGGGTCACCCCGCAGGCTGAGGTCAAGGTGGCCCTGAGTTCTCAGACCGGGCTTTGAGTCCTCCTCTGTTTTCAACCCCCAGACGGAGGCAAGCATGCCGATCATGGCTGACCAGAGAGGAGGAGAGGTTAAGACGGAGACTGGGCCGACGTTTGGAGCTGGAGAGGATCAATCAGGCAAGTTCTTCTGCGCAAGCGGGAGGACTTGTAGTGTGAGCAGGGGGCAACTGGTGCTTCGAAGCCTGGTGGACGCCACGGCCGACACCTCCCGATGACGTTAAGCTGGCGGAAGCTGGAAGAAGTTGGCTCGCGGAAGCGGGTGGATATTCGTGGATCGAAGCCGGGGAGTGCATGTGCATGGCTGGAGAGCGAATGTGATGGGCCGAATGGGGTGTGAATGGGTCGTGAATGAGGGTGTTCCGTTGCTGGCGCGGCGCACTGGCGTGTATGTGCGTGGCTGGAGAGCGAATGTGATGGGCCGAATGGCGTGTGAATGGGTCGTGAATGGGGGTGTTCCGTTGCTGGCGTGCCTGGTGCGGTCAGCGCGGCGCACTGGCGTGTATGTGCGTGGCTGGAGAGCGAATGTGATGGGCTGAATGGGGTGCGAATGGGTTGTGTATGTGCACTGGCGTGTATGGTTGATGGATGAATGATGATGGATGAATGGGAATGAACCGGTGGACATTCGTGGATTGAAGCCAGTGGATGTTGGCTGACGGGCGCCAGCGGATGTCGGCCAACCGAGGGTGGTGGAGGAGCCTGGAGGAGACCGGTGGAGGGCATTTGGGAGCCTTCCTGCTCACCATGCCTCTTGCCTTGCAGGGATGTCCCAGGGCGGAGTGTTGGGGAGGCAAGCCAGCCAGCCAGCCATCAGGAGAGCCCCGACGATTCAGGTGGGTGAACAAAGTTCCCGATTTCTTTACCACCCGAAGCCTCTTGTTCCCCACCCCAAGAGTACATCGCATCGTAAAAGTCCTCTGATTTTGATCGAAAAACTGAAATCCGTCTCCCCGTGCCAGTTGGAGAGATGAAAGCCGGGAACACGGTTGGAAGAACCCGATGCTGATATTCAGTGTTCAAGTCCCTACTCTGACATTGCTTCTAGTGCAGCGGTCAAAGAAGCAGAAGGGTGATTCTGTCCCCTGGTGAAAGGGATTTTAGGCCAACCAAGGCGCTGCTGCTGTAGCTCATCGCCAGCAGTGGTGAGAGGCGAGGAGCCCTGAAAACAGAGGCTGCCCTCAATCGATTTAGCAGGCGGCCCCTGTGTCTTGGGCCAAGAGCCGCATCTTTCTGGTGGAAACCGATGTAGGCCCCCTAATCTCGGAGGTCTGAAGGACGGACAGAGGGTGATGGGGAGGAGCCAGGTCTTTGCCTGCTTTAGGGCTTCTGTGACCTCAGAGTTGTTGCTCAGCTGCGGAGGCCTCCTTACCTGGGGGGAGGGGGCTGCACCGCCAGCTCGAGAGGGAGGCAACCCCCCCCCGGGTCATTCTGGCCAGCTGGATGGGCAGAAGGAGGAAGAGGAGGAGGAGGAGGAAGGAACAAGTCCCTGTGCGTCGACTTGTTCCTCAGAGCAGAGCTCTTCCGAGAGAGGGTTTGGAGTTGCACACCGTGGAGCCCTGGGTTCCGTTCCCGACTGAGCCAGAAGGGCACTTGACCCCTGCCACTGGGCAGTCTCCCACTCAGCTCACCCTCTTCTCCAAGTGACGGACAGATTCAAATGTGGGAGTGAGAACCAAGGAAGCCACCCCAAACTCCGTAGATGGAGGGAGCGATGACATGGTGACCCATGTCCTCCGGAATGGATGTCATGACCCATCCGGAATGGATGTCATTTGACGTGGCACGCATCCTTTCGGTATGGGTCCAGGGAGTGGGCATGGGACCCAAAGGGTCACCCCGCAGGCTGAGGTCAAGGTGGCCCTGAGTTCTCAGACCGGGCTTTGAGTCCTCCTCTGTTTTCAACCCCCAGACGGAGGCAAGCATGCCGATCATGGCTGACCAGAGAGGAGGAGAGGTTAAGACGGAGACTGGGCCGACGTTTGGAGCTGGAGAGGATCAATCAGGCAAGTTCTTCTGCGCAAGCGGGAGGACTTGTAGTGTGAGCAGGGGGCAACTGGTGCTTTGAAGCCTGGTGGACGCCACGGCCGACACCTCCCGATGACGTTAAGCTGGCGGAAGCTGGAAGAAGTTGGCTCGCGGAAGCGGGTGGATATTCGTGGATCGAAGCCGGGGAGTGCATGTGCATGGCTGGAGAGCGAATGTGATGGGCCGAATGGGGTGTGAATGGGTCGTGAATGAGGGTGTTCCGTTGCTGGCGCGGCGCACTGGCGTGTATGTGCGTGGCTGGAGAGCGAATGTGATGGGCCGAATGGCGTGTGAATGGGTCGTGAATGGGGGTGTTCCGTTGCTGGCGTGCCTGGTGCGGTCAGCGCGGCGCACTGGCGTGTATGTGCGTGGCTGGAGAGCGAATGTGATGGGCTGAATGGGGTGCGAATGGGTTGTGTATGTGCACTGGCGTGTATGGTTGATGGATGAATGATGATGGATGAATGGGAATGAACCGGTGGACATTCGTGGATTGAAGCCAGTGGATGTTGGCTGACGGGCGCCAGCGGATGTCGGCCAACCGAGGGTGGTGGAGGAGCCTGGAGGAGACCGGTGGAGGGCATTTGGGAGCCTTCCTGCTCACCATGCCTCTTGCCTTGCAGGGATGTCCCAGGGCGGAGTGTTGGGGAGGCAAGCCAGCCAGCCAGCCATCAGGAGAGCCCCGACGATTCAGGTGGGTGAACAAAGTTCCCGATTTCTTTACCACCCGAAGCCTCTTGTTCCCCACCCCAAGAGTACATCGCATCGTAAAAGTCCTCTGATTTTGATCGAAAAACTGAAATCCGTCTCCCCGTGCCAGTTGGAGAGATGAAAGCCGGGAACACGGTTGGAAGAACCCGATGCTGATATTCAGTGTTCAAGTCCCTACTCTGACATAGCTTCTAGTGCAGCGGTCAAAGAAGCAGAAGGGTGATTCTGTCCCCTGGTGAAAGGGATTTTAGGCCAACCAAGGCGCTGCTGCTGTAGCTCATCGCCAGCAGTGGTGAGAGGCGAGGAGCCCTGAAAACAGAGGCTGCCCTCAATCGATTTAGCAGGCGGCCCCTGTGTCTTGGGCCAAGAGCCGCATCTTTCTGGTGGAAACCGATGTAGGCCCCCTAATCTCGGAGGTCTGAAGGACGGACAGAGGGTGATGGGGAGGAGCCAGGTCTTTGTCTGCTTTAGGGCTTCTGTGACCTCAGAGTTGTTGCTCAGCTGCGGAGGCCTCCTTACCTGGGGGGGGGGGCTGCACCGCCAGCTCGAGAGGGAGGCAACCCCCCCCCGGGTCATTCTGGCCAGCTGGATGGGCAGAAGGAGGAAGAGGAGGAGGAGGAGGAAGGAACAAGTCCCTGTGCGTCGACTTGTTCCTCAGAGCAGAGCTCTTCCGAGAGAGGGTTTGGAGTTGCACACCGTGGAGCCCTGGGTTCCGTTCCCGACTGAGCCAGAAGGGCACTTGACCCCTGCCACTGGGCAGTCTCCCACTCAGCTCACCCTCTTCTCCAAGTGACGGACAGATTCAAATGTGGGAGTGAGAACCATGGAAGCCACCCCAAACTCCGTAGATGGAGGGAGCGATGACATGGTGACCCATCTCCTCCGGAATGGATGTCATGACCCATCCGGAATGGATGTCATTTGACGTGGCACGCATCCTTTCGGTATGGGTCCAGGGAGTGGGCATGGGACCCAAAGGGTCACCCCGCAGGCTGAGGTCAAGGTGGCCCTGAGTTCTCAGACCGGGCTTTGAGTCCTCCTCTGTTTTCAACCCCCAGACGGAGGCAAGCATGCCAATCATGGCTGACCAGAGAGGAGGAGAGGTTAAGACGGAGACTGGGCCGACGTTTGGAGCTGGAGAGGATCAATCAGGCAAGTTCTTCTGCGCAAGCGGGAGGACTTGTAGTGTGAGCAGGGGGCAACTGGTGCTTCGAAGCCTGGTGGACGCCACGGCCGACACCTCCCGATGACGTTAAGCTGGCGGAAGCTGGAAGAAGTTGGCTCGCGGGAAGCGGGTGGATATTCGTGGATCGAAGCCGGGGAGTGCATGTGCATGGCTGGAGAGCGAATGTGATGGGCCGAATGGGGTGTGAATGGGTCGTGAATGAGGGTGTTCCGTTGCTGGCGCGGCGCACTGGCGTGTATGTGCGTGGCTGGAGAGCGAATGTGATGGGCCGAATGGCGTGTGAATGGGTCGTGAATGGGGGTGTTCCGTTGCTGGCGTGCCTGGTGCGGTCAGCGCGGCGCACTGGCGTGTATGTGCGTGGCTGGAGAGCGAATGTGATGGGCTGAATGGGGTGCGAATGGGTTGTGTATGTGCACTGGCGTGTATGGTTGATGGATGAATGATGATGGATGAATGGGAATGAACCGGTGGACATTCGTGGATTGAAGCCAGTGGATGTTGGCTGACGGGCGCCAGCGGATGTCGGCCAACCGAGGGTGGTGGAGGAGCCTGGAGGAGACCGGTGGAGGGCATTTGGGAGCCTTCCTGCTCACCATGCCTCTTGCCTTGCAGGGATGTCCCAGGGCGGAGTGTTGGGGAGGCAAGCCAGCCAGCCAGCCATCAGGAGAGCCCCGACGATTCAGGTGGGTGAACAAAGTTCCCGATTTCTTTACCACCCGAAGCCTCTTGTTCCCCACCCCAAGAGTACATCGCATCGTAAAAGTCCTCTGATTTTGATCGAAAAACTGAAATCCGTCTCCCCGTGCCAGTTGGAGAGATGAAAGCCGGGAACACGGTTGGAAGAACCCGATGCTGATATTCAGTGTTCAAGTCCCTACTCTGACATAGCTTCTAGTGCAGCGGTCAAAGAAGCAGAAGGGTGATTCTGTCCCCTGGTGAAAGGGATTTTAGGCCAACCAAGGCGCTGCTGCTGTAGCTCATCGCCAGCAGTGGTGAGAGGCGAGGAGCCCTGAAAACAGAGGCTGCCCTCAATCGATTTAGCAGGCGGCCCCTGTGTCTTGGGCCAAGAGCCGCATCTTTCTGGTGGAAACCGATGTAGGCCCCCTAATCTCGGAGGTCTGAAGGACGGACAGAGGGTGATGGGGAGGAGCCAGGTCTTTGCCTGCTTTAGGGCTTCTGTGACCTCAGAGTTGTTGCTCAGCTGCGGAGGCCTCCTTACCTGGGGGAGGGGGCTGCACCGCCAGCTCGAGAGGGAGGCAACCCCCCCCGGGTCATTCTGGCCAGCTGGATGGGCAGAAGGAGGAAGAGGAGGAGGAGGAGGAAGGAACAAGTCCCTGTGCGTCGACTTGTTCCTCAGAGCAGAGCTCTTCCGAGAGAGGGTTTGGAGTTGCACACCGTGGAGCCCTGGGTTCCGTTCCCGACTGAGCCAGAAGGGCACTTGACCCCTGCCACTGGGCAGTCTCCCACTCAGCTCACCCTCTTCTCCAAGTGACGGACAGATTCAAATGTGGGAGTGAGAACCATGGAAGCCACCCCAAACTCCATAGATGGAGGGAGCGATGACATGGTGACCCATCTCCTCCGGAATGGATGTCATGACCCATCCGGAATGGATGTCATTTGACGTGGCACGCATCCTTTCGGTATGGGTCCAGGGAGTGGGCATGGGACCCAAAGGGTCACCCCGCAGGCTGAGGTCAAGGTGGCCCTGAGTTCTCAGACCGGGCTTTGAGTCCTCCTCTGTTTTCAACCCCCAGACGGAGGCAAGCATGCCAATCATGGCTGACCAGAGAGGAGGAGAGGTTAAGACGGAGACTGGGCCGACGTTTGGAGCTGGAGAGGATCAATCAGGCAAGTTCTTCTGCGCAAGCGGGAGGACTTGTAGTGTGAGCAGGGGGCAACTGGTGCTTCGAAGCCTGGTGGACGCCACGGCCGACACCTCCCGATGACGTTAAGCTGGCGGAAGCTGGAAGAAGTTGGCTCGCGGAAGCGGGTGGATATTCGTGGATCGAAGCCGGGGAGTGCATGTGCATGGCTGGAGAGCGAATGTGATGGGCCGAATGGGGTGTGAATGGGTCGTGAATGAGGGTGTTCCGTTGCTGGCGCGGCGCACTGGCGTGTATGTGCGTGGCTGGAGAGCGAATGTGATGGGCCGAATGGCGTGTGAATGGGTCGTGAATGGGGGTGTTCCGTTGCTGGCGTGCCTGGTGCGGTCAGCGCGGCGCACTGGCGTGTATGTGCGTGGCTGGAGAGCGAATGTGATGGGCTGAATGGGGTGCGAATGGGTTGTGTATGTGCACTGGCGTGTATGGTTGATGGATGAATGATGATGGATGAATGGGAATGAACCGGTGGACATTCGTGGATTGAAGCCAGTGGATGTTGGCTGACGGGCGCCAGCGGATGTCGGCCAACCGAGGGTGGTGGAGGAGCCTGGAGGAGACCGGTGGAGGGCATTTGGGAGCCTTCCTGCTCACCATGCCTCTTGCCTTGCAGGGATGTCCCAGGGCGGAGTGTTGGGGAGGCAAGCCAGCCAGCCAGCCATCAGGAGAGCCCCGACGATTCAGGTGGGTGAACAAAGTTCCCGATTTCTTTACCACCCGAAGCCTCTTGTTCCCCACCCCAAGAGTACATCGCATCGTAAAAGTCCTCTGATTTTGATCGAAAAACTGAAATCCGTCTCCCCGTGCCAGTTGGAGAGATGAAAGCCGGGAACACGGTTGGAAGAACCCGATGCTGATATTCAGTGTTCAAGTCCCTACTCTGACATAGCTTCTAGTGCAGCGGTCAAAGAAGCAGAAGGGTGATTCTGTCCCCTGGTGAAAGGGATTTTAGGCCAACCAAGGCGCTGCTGCTGTAGCTCATCGCCAGCAGTGGTGAGAGGCGAGGAGCCCTGAAAACAGAGGCTGCCCTCAATCGATTTAGCAGGCGGCCCCTGTGTCTTGGGCCAAGAGCCGCATCTTTCTGGTGGAAACCGATGTAGGCCCCCTAATCTCGGAGGTCTGAAGGACGGACAGAGGGTGATGGGGAGGAGCCAGGTCTTTGCCTGCTTTAGGGCTTCTGTGACCTCAGAGTTGTTGCTCAGCTGCGGAGGCCTCCTTACCTGGGGGGAGGGGGCTGCACCGCCAGCTCGAGAGGGAGGCAACCCCCCCGGGTCATTCTGGCCAGCTGGATGGGCAGAAGGAGGAAGAGGAGGAGGAGGAGGAAGGAACAAGTCCCTGTGCGTCGACTTGTTCCTCAGAGCAGAGCTCTTCCGAGAGAGGGTTTGGAGTTGCACACCGTGGAGCCCTGGGTTCCGTTCCCGACTGAGCCAGAAGGGCACTTGACCCCTGCCACTGGGCAGTCTCCCACTCAGCTCACCCTCTTCTCCAAGTGACGGACAGATTCAAATGTGGGAGTGAGAACCATGGAAGCCACCCCAAACTCCGTAGATGGAGGGAGCGATGACATGGTGACCCATCTCCTCCGGAATGGATGTCATGACCCATCCGGAATGGATGTCATTTGACGTGGCACGCATCCTTTCGGTATGGGTCCAGGGAGTGGGCATGGGACCCAAAGGGTCACCCCGCAGGCTGAGGTCAAGGTGGCCCTGAGTTCTCAGACCGGGCTTTGAGTCCTCCTCTGTTTTCAACCCCCAGACGGAGGCAAGCATGCCGATCATGGCTGACCAGAGAGGAGGAGAGGTTAAGACGGAGACTGGGCCGACGTTTGGAGCTGGAGAGGATCAATCAGGCAAGTTCTTCTGCGCAAGCGGGAGGACTTGTAGTGTGAGCAGGGGGCAACTGGTGCTTCGAAGCCTGGTGGACGCCACGGCCGACACCTCCCGATGACGTTAAGCTGGCGGAAGCTGGAAGAAGTTGGCTCGCGGAAGCGGGTGGATATTCGTGGATCAAAGCCGGGGAGTGCATGTGCATGGCTGGAGAGCGAATGTGATGGGCCGAATGGGGTGTGAATGGGTCGTGAATGAGGGTGTTCCGTTGCTGGCGCGGCGCACTGGCGTGTATGTGCGTGGCTGGAGAGCGAATGAGATGGGCCGAATGGCGTGTGAATGGGTCGTGAATGGGGGTGTTCCGTTGCTGGCGTGCCTGGTGCGGTCAGCGCGGCGCACTGGCGTGTATGTGCGTGGCTGGAGAGCGAATGTGATGGGCTGAATGGGGTGCGAATGGGTTGTGTATGTGCACTGGCGTGTATGGTTGATGGATGAATGATGATGGATGAATGGGAATGAACCGGTGGACATTCGTGGATTGAAGCCAGTGGATGTTGGCTGACGGGCACCAGCGGATGTCGGCCAACCGAGGGTGGTGGAGGAGCCTGGAGGAGACCGGTGGAGGGCATTTGGGAGCCTTCCTGCTCACCATGCCTCTTGCCTTGCAGGGATGTCCCAGGGCGGAGTGTTGGGGAGGCAAGCCAGCCAGCCAGCCATCAGGAGAGCCCCGACGATTCAGGTGGGTGAACAAAGTTCCCGATTTCTTTACCACCCGAAGCCTCTTGTTCCCCACCCCAAGAGTACATCGCATCGTAAAAGTCCTCTGATTTTGATCGAAAAACTGAAATCCGTCTCCCCGTGCCAGTTGGAGAGATGAAAGCCGGGAACACGGTTGGAAGAACCCGATGCTGATATTCAGTGTTCAAGTCCCTACTCTGACATTGCTTCTAGTGCAGCAGTCAAAGAAGCAGAAGGGTGATTCTGTCCCCTGGTGAAAGGGATTTTAGGCCAACCAAGGCGCTGCTGCTGTAGCTCATCGCCAGCAGTGGTGAGAGGCGAGGAGCCCTGAAAACAGAGGCTGCCCTCAATCGATTTAGCAGGCGGCCCCTGTGTCTTGGGCCAAGAGCCGCATCTTTCTGGTGGAAACCGATGTAGGCCCCCTAATCTCGGAGGTCTGAAGGACGGACAGAGGGTGATGGGGAGGAGCCAGGTCTTTGCCTGCTTTAGGGCTTCTGTGACCTCAGAGTTGTTGCTCAGCTGCGGAGGCCTCCTTACCTGGGGGGAGGGGGCTGCACCGCCAGCTCGAGAGGGAGGCAACCCCCCCGGGTCATTCTGGCCAGCTGGATGGGCAGAAGGAGGAAGAGGAGGAGGAGGAGGAAGGAACAAGTCCCTGTGCGTCGACTTGTTCCTCAGAGCAGAGCTCTTCCGAGAGAGGGTTTGGAGTTGCACACCGTGGAGCCCTGGGTTCCGTTCCCGACTGAGCCAGAAGGGCACTTGACCCCTGCCACTGGGCAGTCTCCCACTCAGCTCACCCTCTTCTCCAAGTGACGGACAGATTCAAATGTGGGAGTGAGAACCATGGAAGCCACCCCAAACTCCGTAGATGGAGGGAGCGATGACATGGTGACCCATCTCCTCCGGAATGTATGTCATGACCCATCCGGAATGGATGTCATTTGACGTGGCACGCATCCTTTCGGTATGGGTCCAGGGAGTGGGCATGGGACCCAAAGGGTCACCCCGCAGGCTGAGGTCAAGGTGGCCCTGAGTTCTCAGACCGGGCTTTGAGTCCTCCTCTGTTTTCAACCCCCAGACGGAGGCAAGCATGCCGATCATGGCTGACCAGAGAGGAGGAGAGGTTAAGACGGAGACTGGGCCGACGTTTGGAGCTGGAGAGGATCAATCAGGCAAGTTCTTCTGCGCAAGCGGGAGGACTTGTAGTGTGAGCAGGGGGCAACTGGTGCTTTGAAGCCTGGTGGACGCCACGGCCGACACCTCCCGATGACGTTAAGCTGGCGGAAGCTGGAAGAAGTTGGCTCGCGGAAGCGGGTGGATATTCGTGGATCGAAGCCGGGGAGTGCATGTGCATGGCTGGAGAGCTAATGTGATGGGCCGAATGGGGTGTGAATGGGTCGTGATTGTGGGTGTTCCGTTGCTGGCGCGGCGCACTGGCGTGTATGTGCGTGGCTGGAGAGCGAATGTGATGGGCCGAATGGCGTGTGAATGGGTCGTGAATGGGGGTGTTCCGTTGCTGGCGTGCCTGGTGCGGTCAGCGCGGCGCACTGGCGTGTATGTGCGTGGCTGGAGAGCGAATGTGATGGGCTGAATGGGGTGCGAATGGGTTGTGTATGTGCACTGGCGTGTATGGTTGATGGATGAATGATGATGGATGAATGGGAATGAACCGGTGGACATTCGTGGATTGAAGCCAGTGGATGTTGGCTGACGGGCGCCAGCGGATGTCGGCCAACCGAGGGTGGTGGAGGAGCCTGGAGGCTCTTGGCCCAAGACACAGGGGCCGCCTGCTAAATCGATTGAGGGCAGCCTCTGTTTTCAGGGCTCTCGCCTCTCACCACTGCTGGCGATGAGCTACAGCAGCAGCGCCTTGGTTGGCCTAAAATCCCTTTCACCAGGGGACAGAATCACCCTTCTGCTTCTTTGACCGCTGCACTAGAAGCTATGTCAGAGTAGGGACTTGAACACTGAATATCAGCATCGGGTTCTTCCAACCGTGTTCCCGGCTTTCATCTCTCCAACTGGCACGGGGAGACGGATTTCAGTTTTTCGATCAAAATCACAGGACTTTTACGATGCGATGTACTCTTGGGGTGGGGAACAAGAGGCTTCGGGTGGTAAAGAAATCGGGAACTTTGTTCACCCACCTGAATCGTCGGGGCTCTCCTGATGGCTGGCTGGCTGGCTTGCCTCCCCAACACTCCGCCCTGGGACATCCCTGCAAGGCAAGAGGCATGGTGAGCAGGAAGGCTCCCAAATGCCCTCCACCGGTCTCCTCCAGGCTCCTCCACCACCCTCGGTTGGCCGACATCCGCTGGCGCCCGTCAGCCAACATCCACTGGCTTCAATCCACGAATGTCCACCGGTTCATTCCCATTCATCCATCATCATTCATCCATCAACCATACACGCCAGTGCACATACACAACCCATTCGCACCCCATTCAGCCCATCACATTCGCTCTCCAGCCACGCACATACACGCCAGTGCGCCGTGCTGACCGCACCAGGCACGCCAGCAACGGAACACCCCCATTCACGACCCATTCACACGCCATTCGGCCCATCACATTCGCTCTCCAGCCACGCACATACAAGCCAGTGCGCCGCACCAGCAACGGAACACCCCCATTCACGACCCATTCACACCCCATTCGGCCCATCACATTCACTCTCCAGCCATGCACATGCACTCCCGGCTTCGATGCACGAATATCCACCCGCTTCCGCGAGCCGACTTTTTCCAGCTTCCGTCAGCTTAACGTCATCGGGAGGTGTCGGCCGTGGCGTCCACCAGGCTTCAAAGCACCAGTTGCCCCCTGCTCACACTACAAGTCCTCCCGCTTGCGCAGAAGAACTTGCCTGATTGATCCTCTCCAGCTCCAAACGTCGGCCCAGTCTCCGTCTTAACCTCTCCTCCTCTCTGGTCAGCCATGATCGGCATGCTTGCCTCCGTCTGGGGGTTGAAAACAGAGGAGGACTCAAAGCCCGGTCTGAGAACTCAGGGCCACCTTGACCTCAGCCTGCGGGGTGACCCTTTGGGTCCCATGCCCACTCCCTGGACCCATACCGAAAGGATGCGTGCCACGTCAAATGACATCCATTCCGGATGGGTCATGCATACATTCCGGAGGAGATGGGTCACCATGTCATCGCTCCCTCCATCTACGGAGTTTGGGGTGGCTTCCATGGTTCTCACTCCCACATTTGAATCTGTCCGTCACTTGGAGAAGAGGGTGAGCTGAGTGGGAGACTGCCCAGTGGCAGGGGTCAAGTGCCCTTCTGGCTCAGTCGGGAACGGAACCCAGGGCTCCACGGTGTGCAACTCCAAACCCTCTCTCGGAAGAGCTCTGCTCTGAGGAACAAGTCGACGCACAGGGACTTGTTCCTTCCTCCTCCTCCTCCTCTTCCTCCTTCTGCCCATCCAGCTGGCCAGAATGACCCGGGGGTTGCCTCCCTCTCGAGCTGGCGGTGCAGCCCCTCCCCCAGGTAAGGAGGCCTCCGCAGCTGAGCAACAACTCTGAGGTCACAGAAGCCCTAAAGCAGGCAAAGACCTGGCTCCTCCCCATCACCCTCTGTCCGTCCTTCAGACCTCCGAGATTAGGGGGCCTACATCGGTTTCCACCAGAAAGATGCGGCTCTTGGCCCAAGACACAGGGGCCGCCTGCTAAATCGATTGAGGGCAGCCTCTGTTTTCAGGGCTCCTCGCCTCTCACCACTGCTGGCGATGAGCTACAGCAGCAGCGCCTTGGTTGGCCTAAAATCCCTTTCACCAGGGGACAGAATCACCCTTCTGCTTCTTTGACTGCTGCACTAGAAGCAATGTCAGAGTAGGGACTTGAACACTGAATATCAGCATCGGGTTCTTCCAACCGTGTTCCCGGCTTTCATCTCTCCAACTGGCACGGGGAGACGGATTTCAGTTTTCGATCAAAATCAGAGGTCTCTTCGATGCGATGTAATCTTGGGGTGGGGAACAACAGGCTTCGGGTGGTAAAGAAATCGGGAACTTTGTTCACCCACCTGAATCGTCGGGGCTCTCCTGATGGCTGGCTGGCTGGCTTGCCTCCCCAACACTCCGCCCTGGGACATCCCTGCAAGGCAAGAGGCATGGTGAGCAGGAAGGCTCCCAAATGCCCTCCACCGGTCTCCTCCAGGCTCCTCCACCACCCTCGGTTGGCTGACATCCACTGGCACCCGTCAGCCAACATCCACTGGCTTCAATCCACGAATGTCCACTGGTTCATTCCCATTCATCCATCATCATTCATCCATCAACCATACATGCCAGTGCACATACACAACCCATTCGCACCCCATTCAGCCCATCACATTCCCACTCCAGCCACGCACATACACGTCAGTGCGCCGCGCTGACCGCACCAGGCACGGCAGCAACGGAACACCGCCATTCACGACCCATTCACACCCCATTCGGCCCATCACATTCGCTCTCCAGCCATGCACATGCACTCCCCGGCTTCGATCCACGAATGTCCACCCGCTTCCGTGAGCCAACTTCTTCCAGCTTCCGTCAGCTTAACGTCATCGGGAGGTGTCGGCCGTGGCGTCCACCAGGCTTCAAAGCACCAGTTGCCCCCTGCTCACACCTCCCGATGACGTTAAGCTGACGGAAGCTGGAAGAAGTTGGCTCGCGGAAGCAGGTGGATATTCGTGGATCGAAGCCGGGAGTGCATGTGCATGGCTGGAGAGCGAATGTGATGGGCTGAATGAGGTGTGAATGGGTCGTGAATGAGGGTGTTCCGTTGCTGGCGCGGCGCACTGGCGTGTATGTGCGTGGCTGGAGAGCGAATGTGATGGGCCGAATGGCGTGTGAATGGGTCGTGAATGGGGGTGTTCCGTTGCTGGCGTGCCTGGTGCGGTCAGCGCGGCGCACTGGCGTGTATGTGCGTGGCTGGAGAGCGATTGTGATGGGCCGAATGGCGTGTGAATGGGTCGTGAATGGGGGTGTTCCGTTGCTGGCGTGCCTGGTGCAGTCAGCGCGGCGCACTGGCGTGTATGTGCGTGGCTGGAGAGCGAATGTGATGGGCTGAATGGGGTGCGAATGGGTTGTGCATGTGCACTGGCGTGTATGGTTGATGGATGAATGATGATGGATGAATGGGAATGAACCGGTGGACATTCGTGGATTGAAGCCAGTGGATGTTGGCTGATGGGCGCCAGTGGATGTCGGCCAACCGAGGGTGGTGGAGGAGCCTGGAGGAGACTGGTGGAGGGCATTTGGGAGCCTTCCTGCTCACCATGCCTCTTGCCTTGCAGGGATGTCCCAGGGCGGAGTGTTGGGGAGGCAAGCCAGCCAGCCAGCCATCAGGAGAGCCCCGACGATTCAGGTGGGTGAACAAAGTTCCCGATTTCTTTAGCACCCGAAGCCTGTTGTTCCCCACTCCAAGAGTACATCGCATCGAAGAGACCTCTGATTTTGATCGAAAAACTGAAATCCGTCTCCCCGTGCCAGTTGGAGAGATGAATGCCGGGAAACGGTTGGAAGAACCGGATGCTGATATTCAATGTTCAAATCCCTACTCTGACATAGCTTCTAGTGCCACGGTCAAAGAAGAAGAAGGGTGATTCTGTCCCCTGGTGAAAGGGATTTTAGGCCAACCTAGGTGCTGCTGTTGTAGCTCATCGCCAGCAGTTGTGAGAGGCGAGGAGCCCTGAAAACAGAGGCTGCCCTCAATCGATTTAGCAGGCGGCCCCTGTGTCTTGGGCCAAGAGCCGCATCTTTCTGGTGGAAACCGATGTAGGCCCCCTAATCTCGGAGGTCTGAGGGACGGACAGAGGGTGATGGGGAGGAGCCAGGTCTTTGCCTGCTTTAGGGCTTCTGTGACCTCAGAGTTGTTGCTCAGCTGCGGAGGCCTCCTTACCTGGGCGGAGGGGGCTGCACTGCCAGCTTGAGAGGGAGGCAACCCCCCCGGGTCACTCTGGCCAGCTGGATGGGCAGAAGGAGGAAGAGGAGGAGGAGGAGGAAGGAACAAGTCACTGTGCGTCGACTTGTTCCTCAGAGCAGAGCTCTTCCGAGAGAGGGTTTGGAGTTGCACACTGTGGAGCCCTGGGTTCCTTTCCTGACTGAGCCAGAAGGGCACTTGACCCCTGCCACTGGGCAGTCTCCCACTCAGCTCACCATCTTCTCCAAGTGACGGACAGATTCAAATGTGGGAGCGAGAACCATGGAAGCCACCCCAAACTCCGTAGATGGAGGGAGCGATGACATGGTGACCCATCAATCCGGAATGGATGTCATTTGACGTGGCACGCATCCTTTCGGTATGGGTCCAGGGAGTGGGCATGGGACCCAAAGGGTCACCCCGCAGGCTGAGGTCAAGGTGGCCCTGAGTTCTCAGACCGGGCTTTCAGTCCTCCTCTGTTTTCAACCCCCAGACGGAGGCAAGCATGCCGATCATGGCCGACCAGAGAGGAGGAGAGGTTAAGACGGAGACTGGGCCGACGTTTGGAGCTGGAGAGGATCAATCAGGCAAGTTCTTCTGCGCAAGCGGGAGGACTTGTAGTGTGAGCAGGGGGCAACTGGTGCTTTGAAGCCTAGTGGACGCCACGGCCGACACCTCCCGATGACGTTAAGCTGACGGAAGCTGGAAGAAGTTGGCTCGCGGAAGCGGGTGGATATTCGTGGATCGAAGCCGGGGAGTGCATGTGCATGGCTGGAGAGCGAATGTGATGGGCCGAATGGGGTGTGAATGGGTCGTGAATGGGGGTATTCCGTTGCTGGCGCGGCGCACTGGCGTGTATGTGCGTGGCTGGAGAGCGAATGTGATGGGCCGAATGGCGTGTGAATGGGTTGTGTATGTGCACTGGCGTGTATGGTTGATGGATGAATGATGATGGATGAATGGGAATGAACCGGTGGACATTTGTGGATTGAAGCCAGTGGATGTTGGCTGACGGGCGCCAGTGGATGTCGGCCAACCGAGGGTGGTGGAGGAGCCTGGAGGAGACCGGTGGAGTGCATTTGGGACCCTTCCTGCTCACCATGCCTCTTGCCTTGCAGGGATGTCCCAGGGCGGAGTGTTGGGGAGGCAAGCCAACCAGCGAGCCATCAGGAGAGCCCTGACGATTCTGGTGGGTGAACAAAGTTCCCGATTTCTTTAGCACCCGAAGCCTGTTGTTCCCCACCCCAAGAGTACATCGCATCGAAGAGACCTCTGATTTTGATCGAAAAACTGAAATCCGTCTCCCCGTGCCAGTTGGAGAGATGAAAGCCGGGAACACGGTTGGAAGAACCCGATGCTGATATTCAATGTTCAAGTCCCTACTCTGATGTAGCTTCTAGTGCAGCGGTCAAAGAAGCAGAAGGGTGATTCTGTCCCCTGGTGAAAGGGATTTTAGGCCAACCAAGGCGCTGCTGCTGTAGCTCATCGCCAGCAGTGGTGAGAGGAGAGGAGCCCTGGAAACAGAGGCTGCCCTCAATCGATTTAGCAGGCGGCCCCTGTGTCTTGGGCCAAGAGCCGCATCTTTCTGGTGGAAACCGATGTAGGCCCCCTAATCTCGGAGGTCTGAAGGACGGACAGAGGGTGATGGGGAGGAGCCAGGTCTTTGCCTGCTTTAGGGCTTCTGTGACCTCAGAGTTGTTGCTCAGCTGCGGAGGCCTCCTTACCTGGGGGAGGGGGCTGCACTTCCAGTTCGAGAGGGAGGCAACTCCCCCGGGTCATTCTGGCCAGCTGGATTGGCAGGAGGAGGAAGAGGAGGAGGAGGAGGAAGGAACAAGTCCCTGTGCGTCGACTTGTTCCTCAGAGCAGAGCTCTTCTGAGAGAGGGTTGGGAGTTGCACACTGTGGAGCCCTGGGTTCCGTTCCCGACTGAGCCAGAAGGGCACTTGACCCCTGCCACTGGGTAGTCTCCCACTCAGCTCACCCTCTTCTCCAAGTGATGGACAGATTCAAATGTGGGAGCGAGAACCATGGAAGCCACCCCAGACTCCGTAGATGGAGGGAGCGATGACATGGTGACCCATCAATCCGGAATGGATGTCATTTGACGTGGCACGCATCCTTTCCGTATGGGTCCAGGGAGTGGGCATGGGACCCAAAGGGTCGCCCCGCAGGCTGAGGTCAAGGTGGCCCTGAGTTCTCAGACCGGGCTTTGAGTCCTCCTCTGTTTTCAACCCCCAGACGGAGGCAAGCATGCCGATCATGGCTGACCAGAGAGGAGGAGAGGTTAAGACGGAGACTGGGCCGACGTTTGGAGCTGGAGAGGATCAATCAGGCAAGTTCTTCTGCGCAAGCGGGAGGACTTGTAGTGTGAGCAGGGGGCAACTGGTGCTTTGAAGCCTGGTGGACGCCACGGCCGACACCTCCCGATGACGTTAAGCTGACGGAAGCTGGAAGAAGTTGGCTCGCGGAAGCGGGTGGATATTCGTGGATCGAAGCCGGGGAGTGCATGTGCATGGCTGGAGAGCGAATGTGATGTGCCGAATGGGGTGTGAATGGGTCGTGAATGGGGGTGTTCCGTTGCTGGCGTGCCTGGTGCGGTCAGCGCGGCGCACTGGCGTGTATGTGCGTGGCTCGAGAGCGAATGTGATGGGCCGAATGGCGTGTCAATGGCAACTGGTGCTTTGAAGCCTGGTGGATGCCACGGCCGACACCTCCCGAGGGTGGTGGAGGAGCCTGGAGGAGACCGGTGGAGGGCATTTGGGAGCCTTCCTGCTCACCATGCCTCTTGCCTTGCAGGGATGTCCCAGGGCGGAGTGTTGGGGAGGCAAGCCAGCCAGCCAGCCATCAGGAGAGCCCCGACGAAGCTCCTGCGGAGGCCCCCTTACCTGGGGGGAGGGGGCTGCACTGCCTGCTTGAGAGGGAGGCAACCCCCCCCCCTCCGGGTTATTCTGGCCAGCTGGATTGGCAGAAGGGGTCTACTTGTAGAAGGGGAATCATTTTTTCACAAACAGTTCTTGTTTCCTGCTGCCATATTTGTGCCTGATTTGCCATAAGATCACCATCATGTCTTGAATCTACATGAGTTAATTTTAGGATTGGGAAATTATTGTTGCAAGTGAACACGTTGGTTCTGTTTAAGAGGCTCATATCTTTAGACTTCTGTACAGTTGAGCTGACATTTGATAGCGGGCAACTGACTAGCAGACCTTTGAAAGCCAGTGGCTACTCCCATTTGTGTCACGTACCACTTGTGTGGGAGAGGTGGAGGGAAACAGTTTTGCAGAATTAATTCGTTCAGATTAAAGAAAATGAATTTTTGTTTTGCAGCTCAACCCTGAAAGGCCATATTGGGAGATGTGGTCGTCGTGGGGAAACGGATGGACCTAGCGGTGCTGCCCCTGAATATTTGCAGGTCGAGAGGGCATCACAAAAGACACCATAAATCTCCAATACTTTCTCTTCATGGGGAAAGTGACCTTGTAAATGTTGCCCTGAGGTCCCCACTTGTGGTGGGGACAAAACTATACATGCAGAGAAGAAATACATTACATCAATAGAGATGATGCATAAGGTCGTCCCAGTGTCCTACACCCCATTTTAATACTCAGTGGAAAGCTACCTATTGAATGTTTTCTGGTAGGCTTCCCCACTTAATGTGGGAGCTCTCAAATGTCTTACACAACAAAGTGTTGTATACTAATAAAATACCTATAATTATAATGAGTGAATTGTGTGTGGAGGATTTGTATATTGCAAAGAACATAAGTGCCTTTCTAAGCAGAGACATATTATCCCCCAGTATGGTGAATCTTTCTCTGTGAGGCTAAGAACTAGGCCATCCAGCGGTCAAGAAAGTGGAAAGAACCCTCCCTATATAACGTTATCTCCAAGCACAGTATGTTATTTTCTTCCCTGAGCAGAGATTATGTGGAAGAACGTTAAAGGGGTTCACTTAGCAAACCCACAGGGGGATTAGACTTGCTTCCTGTCCTGGTTACCCCAGCAATTGAATTGCTCCTGCCTGCTCATATCTGCCACAGCCACAAAAGTCAGTCGCGGGGTGGGGTGAGGGGTGTTGGGCGCCAATATGGATTAGGGGTGGTGGTGCTAACTTTGGTGTGCTGTTTCTTCTATAAAAATTCACCGCCCAGGTCGGTGTTGCCATAGTATAGGAAAAAGACAGGCACTGTATAGGAAGATAGAAATGGTATGGGGAGGTATAGAGACCCCCCCCTTCTACAGAGCCACAGTGTCAGAGTCTTGCAGCAATCAAGAAACAACAACAGCCCTTCAAAGAAGTTTCAGTTTATTGATCCAGCATAGTCAAGTCATCCATACACATACAGTGTCAGAACTGAGAGCAGAAGCAGGAAAGGGTCAATTATACCTGGTGTTATGTATTGGGATGTGAATCCTTGCTATACATTTCCATGTTAAGCTTGAGTTTGAATGTGGCTCCTCAGCTGTCACATTACGATTGGCTGGTTTCGGCGAAACCATTGTAAATACCCAATCACTGTGTGAGAATGTTGCAAAGAGGGAACGGTCCTGATTGGCCTTTATCCCTGTGTTATGATTGGCCTTTATCCCTGTGTTATGATTGGCCTTTATCTCTGTGTTGTGATTGGCCTTTAGCTAACTGTGGGTGTGGCTTTGACAGCCCGGGAGAGTTTAAAAAGGGAGCTGTGCTCCACTTGTTTGTTGTGTGTTCCTGAGTTGAAGTCTTGCTGTTAAATAAAGCTGAATCACTTTTGAAGCTGAAATCGTTGTTGAGTCGATACTTAACACCTGGTTCAAAGCAGAGTCTCCTGATGGAGGAATCCAATCAGGGGAGAGGCCTTTACGTGCCTAAAACTAACGGGCATTCATTCCCAGGGAAAGCAGAGCAGCAGACACCGAGGTCAAGTAGCAATAACGCAGACACTGAGAATCAAAACCTAAAATACCAGGCCTGAGAGAGGATGCAAATCAACCCCCTCCCACCAGCTACCATGGCAGCATAGCTAACACACAGCCTCAATCCAGATGGGGCTCCCCACTGTGGGACAGCTGTTTAGGGCGAAATTACACATCTAGTGTTCCAGTCATAGAATTCCAGCATCACACAAAGCTTGGCCCTGAGATGGTATTTTGGAAACTGACTCATACATTAGAGAGAGCTATCTCTCAAAATAACAGCAATAATTCTTCATTAAAATATTACAGAATACACAAAAGTCACAATTAGAATAACATCTTATCAAAAACAGAAGTCAATGTAACAGAATTAAACAATTACTTTGACTTTGTACTATGTTGTTCATCTTGAGAGAGGGAGGTATCTGATGAAGGGAGTGGAGCTTTGAGTCTCAAACTGCTCATATCGGGAAAATCTCCTTGGTCTCTAAGGTGCCACTGGAGTCAAACCTAACTGTTCTACTGCAGACCAAGATGGCCACAGTCTGAAACTACGTTCTTCTGGACCTATCTTTATAACAAAATGTCCTTAACTGGCTGGAAAAAAGGTGCCAGACTTTTGTAGATTTTACAGGAGGGCAATACTCAGAGATACATTATAAAAAATCACACACACAAAAAAAAATCTTATTAATAATTTCTGGAACTTGGCCACGTAGTAGTAGCAAAATAATCTGTTTTGAAAAGCTAGAAATAAAATAAAACACACTGTGAATAGCTGGGCAAAAATTGTCCAGAGCCTTCCCCGCAAAAGAATACTAGCAGGTAATAATTAAAAGGCTGTGTGCAAAACGATCACTTCACGTTCCTTTACTCAGAAAAAAACGCAAACACAAAGTGCAGGTGCTGTACATTTAAAGCAAGACTCCTGAAAAAGATACCTTCAGTCCTCTGAACTTGCAAACATTTGGAGGCTTCGTTCCATGGCCGGGGCTTTAACACCATGTATCCCTCTTCATCTTCCATGGTCCAAAACAGTTATGCTTTAAGAATCTCAAGAAACAATGTTCAGTCAATTGCCTGAACATGGGACTCAGGCTGCAAAGGAAGTGTGAGCACCTTTTGCAGATTCTCAACTGTGAAACCACAGGCAATGGTCTTAACAAGTGACCTGCTGCAGATCAAAATCTGGCATGGCAGGCAAGAAAATAGCAGCAGGCTACCTTGCCAGTAAGGGCTGCATCAGTGCTTGGTTCTTGTGGCCCTTTCTTACACACCCAGGGAAATGCTGATCACCACTTTAGGGCAGGAAGCAATTTTTCTCCACGCCAGTTTGGCTGGAGATCCTGGAGATTTTTTTGTCATCTTCTGGGTGTGAAACAGTGGTCACTGGGTGTGTGTGGGGGGAGGTATTTATGAATTTCCTGCATTGTGCAGGGGGTAGGACTAGATGACCCTGGAGGCCCCTTCCAACTCTATGATCGGTTTCCCACAAGCCGCTGCTCCGTGCTCGCTCTTCCCTTTGCCCCATCATACATGTCAATTTCACACCATGTGCTGCCTGGCCGCATTTTGCCCCACAGCTTCCCCGATTTTCCTCGAGTCTACTCAATCCTGTTTTTTGAGGATTCAGTAGACGCAGGGGAAATCGGGCGAAGCTGCAGGGCAAAATGCGGCCGCACAGCACATGATGTGAAATTGACATGTACATTCGTGGCAAAAGGAAGAGTGAGCGTGGAGCAGCAGCTTGTGGGAAATTGGTCTATGATTCTACTAACACTGAGTTATGGATACTGGAGCTCAAAGGTACACATGGCCTACCCTAATGATTTCAAGGGAGGAAGCCAACCTGTGTGGATATTCTCCATGCATAGACTCCTAATCCTTCTGCTGAAATGAAATTACGTGGGCAGCTCAGAGAATATGGAAGTCTGTGACCCAAGGTTTGTTTCTGAAAGACCCTTGGAACCTGTCAGATCCCCCCCCAAAAAAAACCCTTAGGTTTCATTTTTCTTTAAAACAAGATTTTTCTCATAAATCTCATGACTATAAAGGACAGCTTGAACGAACTTCATTGTTGAATGAATTTATTTTCCAAATAAATCAATTAAACATGAAGTATGGCTTTTAAAAAATGCTCAAAAATCTACATCAATAACACAATCTCAGCTTGTTCTTGTAATGTCTAAGGTCTATCTCCTGATTTTTAGAGTCTAAGCCCTGACCCACACTGCTGCAGAACGAGATGGTATTAAAGCGCCGAGGGCATAAAATGGACTGTATCAATATGGACTGCAGGACGACGATCACAGTTCTGAAGATTATCCTCTCGTATTGAGAACCAATTTAGCTGGATATTTGTTATAGAAGTACTAGAACAAAGTGCTCTGAGGTGGTACCCAGCAAAAAAGTAGGATCAGTGACTACCGCATTCTCTATAGTGGCGTGGCTGTCACATTATGGAATTGTCTGCCTTTGACTATTAGGAAGCTACAAGGCATCTAGTAAAGGTAAAGGTTCCCTTGCTCGAAAGCCAGTCGAATCCGACTCTAGCGTTGCGGTGCTCATCTCCGTTTCCAAGCCGAAGAGCCAGCACTGTCCGAAGACGTTTCCGTGGTCATGTGGCCGGTATGACTAAACACCAAGGCGCATGGAACGCTGTTGCCTTCCCACTGAAGTGGTACCTATTGATCTACTTGCAATTTCTTGCTTTCGAACTGCTAGGTTGGCAGGAGCTGGAACTAGAGACAGGAGGTCACTCCGTCTTGCGGCACCTGGGTCTTGAACTGCTGAACTACTGACCTTCCACAGCCTGCAGTTCAGCATCTTAACCACTTGAGCCACTGCAGCTCCTTTACAAGGCATCTAGCCTATGGCAAAATGTGCCAAATGGATTTGTTTAAGAGTAGTGATGTGAGGCGTGATGTAATGGATCAGGTCTGGAGGTGACCTCTCTGGGGATACTTTGTATTTTCTTCTGGTTCTTCAGTCCCAGCTCCACTGCATCACGTTGTTTTAAAAAGGAAGTTTTGCTGTTAGACTCAAATGTTGTTCTCATATTTTGTCATACACTTGCTGATTGATAGAACAGCTTTGTTTTACTAGGAATCTCTGCTGTTAGATTCAAGTATTGTTACCACTAAAATGTTAGCATGGTTTGTAATCGGCTTACTGATTGACTGAATAATTCTATATGGGGCTGCCAATTCTGCATTGGAAAAGTTCTGGAGATTTTGGAGGACGAGCCCGGGGGGGGCAGGGACCTCAGTGGGTAGGGTACAGTACCAGAGAGTCCGCCCTCCAAAGCAGTCCTTTTGTCCAGGAGAACTGCTATCTGTATTCTGGAGATCAGCTGTAATTCTGGGAGATCTCCAGACCCTACCTTGATATTGGTAACCCTAGACCTATTGTACTTGTAATCTGCCTTCAGTCCCATTGAGAGAGGCAGATAAGAACATAAGAACATAAGAGAAGCCAATGTTGAATCAGGCCAATGGCCCGTCTAGTCCAACAATCTGTCACACAGTGGCCAAAATATACCAGGTGCCATCAGGAGGTCCAGCAGTGGGGCCAGGACACTAGAAGCCCTCCCACTGCTGCCCCCTCCAGCACCAAGAATAGAGTGCATCACCTGCCCCAGACTGAGAGTTCCCATCTATACCCAGTGGCTAATAGCCACTGATGGACTTCTGCTCCATATGTTTATCTAATTCCCTCTTGAAACTGTCCATGCTTGTAGCTGCCACCACCTCCTGTGGCAGTGAATTCCATATGTTAATCACTCTTTGGGTGAAGAAGTACTTCCTTTTATCTGTTCTAACCCGACTGCTCAGCAATTTCATGGAGTGCCCACGAGTTCTTGTATTGTGAGAAAGGGAGAAAAGTACTTCTTTCTCAACCTGCTCAATCCCATTCATAATCTTATAAACCTCGATCATGTCACCCCTCAGCCGTCGTTTCTCCAAGCTAAAGAGCCCCAAGCATTTTAACCTTTCTTCATAGGGAAGGTGTTCCAACCCTTTTATCATTCTAGTTGCCCTTCTCTGCACTTTTTCCAATGCTATAATATCCTTTTTGAGATGTGGTGACCAGAACTGTACAGTTCCAGGAAATCACTGACCAATCCTAGCTAGTGATTTCAGTGTATATCGTCAGCTCAGGAATTTCATTATCCACCCCCCACACACACCCAGTGCCCTTCTGGTTTTCACGCCTGCACACACCAGCAGTGGGAGAGGGGCGGGGAAAATATCAAAGGAGCATGTGAATTTGAGTTTGGGCCTTGTGCACTTTCCTGTTTTTCCTCCTGGTTCACCAAATTTGAAACTTTCCCTCCTTTTTGCAAAAACAATTTCATTCTTGATTACTCACCCAGATAACTTTCAGTCAGTTCCTTTCTTCCTCCCCATGGCCTCGAAAGGCAACAGCAGCAAAGGTTCCATTGGCTCTCCACTTACTTAGGAATGTCAGTGTCCTCCCCCCACCCCCCAGCACTACTAAGGCTTTGTAGGGGAAATTTTTGTGTAGGCCTTCAGTACATGTAAGCTTCCCCAGCAGGGCAATCAACAACTCCCCTGGCCCTGGGGCATTTAAAGTCAGAAGAATGACAGGGGAGGAAGGCCTCAGCTCCCTCTTCCCATGTTTCACAGCACCAGCATGAATTTGAACCCTGCACACCAGCTGTTAGGTTCTGAGCTAGGGTTGCCAGCCTCCAGGTGGGGCCTGGAGATCTCCTGCTTTCACAACAGATCTCCAACTGACAGAGATCAGCTTTCCTGGAGAAAATGGCTGCTTTGTACCATGCTGAAGTCCCTCCCCTCCCCAAGCCCCGCCCTCTCCCGGATCTACCCCCAAAGTCTCCAGATATTTACCAACCCAGAGCTGGCAGCCCTATTCTTAGGGCTGAGAGAGCCAGTTTGGTGTAGTGGTTAAGTGCGCGGACTCTAATCTGGGAGAACCGGGTTTGGTTCCCCACTCCTCCACTTGCACCTGCTGGTGTGACCTTGGGTCAGTCACAAGCTCTGGCACAGCTGTTCTCTCAAGGACAGTTTCTGTCAGAAGTTCTCTCAGCCCCACCTACCTCACAGGGTGTCTGTTGTGGGGAGGGGAAGGGAAAGGAGTTTGTAAGCCGCTCTGAGACGCCTTTGGGCAGTGAAGGGCAGGGTATAAATCCAAACTCTTCTTCTTCTTCTTCTTCTTCTTCTTCTTACATAACTTATAGTGCATATACAATTGACAGGGCCTGGGAAAGACATGATGATAATGTCACGTGTACTTACTTTGGCCCCATCAGGTTTGCCATTAATAGGGTTCTTATGACTTATGTATCACTCCTGGTCAAGTCTTTCAGGGCAGGTTTCTCAACACAGGGGACCTGAATGGCACCAAGAATGGAACAAGAAGCCCACAAGGCCCAAAGAGAAGGGAAGGCAGTGCCTGTACTGAGGATATCGTCACTCACTTGTGGGAGCCATTTACAGGTAGGCTGGCATCCGCCTCTAAAAAAGATCTTTTATCACTTGAAAGGGTGGAATGGAAATTCCTTTTGTTGTACGTTAAAATCTCTCAAGCTGCCACTCTGGTGGTTTTAGAGCTGCTCTACTCTGAAATACAAGAGGTGGTAACTTCCCACAACATTACCTAATTAGAATATGTGTAATGGCAGCAGCACTCATATTAATGAAGGACAAGGAAAAAAGGACATAGACATGAGTGTAAAAAGGCTTTCTCCCCAGCAAGATCCTGTCGCTGACACGCAGCCTTGCTAAAAGGCTGGGGCAGAAAAGTACCTTTTTTACTCCTCCAACTCCCATTATGTACATTTTGCCTGCAAAACATGTATATAAAAGCCATTTTTGTGTTTAGAAAAGCTACTCGGGAGGAAACTTTAAGACAGGAGAGGTGCACAGCTTTTTCCCTGTTCCAAATCCACCCCGCACACCTCTGCTTTCCTCCTATATGTACATAAGGGGGAGGGTCTTGAGCAGGGCTCTTTTTGTAGCAGGAACTCCTTTGCATATTAGGCGGCACACCCCTAAATGTAGCCAATCTTCCAAGAGCTGACAGAGCTCTTCTTACAGGGGCTACTGTAAGCTCTTGGAGGATTGGCTACATCAGGGGTGTGTGGCCTAATATGCAAAGGATAGTTCCTGCTACAAAAAGAGCCCTGGTCTTGAGAAAGAAGTATTTTGGAGGAAGGAAGGGGCAACTCAGCTGGGCAGAAGCACCTTTCCCTCCCACCTCTCCAGTCTCAAGAGCTCCCTCCTCTAAAATAAAAATGACATTTGGAGCTATTATATCTTTGTGTGCTCATTTGTTCAAACTGGCAGTGGAGGCAAAAGTCAGAGCAGCTAGCCAAGAAAACAGATAGGAACTGAGTCAGCCAAGAGGGGGAGAAATGGCAGGAGCGGCCCAGTGCGGAGAAGGCGACTGGTGTTAAGAGAGTCTCTTGCTTCTTAGAAGTGTTTACTGTTCAGTTCACAAACAAGGCTGCCAAAGAAGTACAGGGACTTCAAGGAGGACTCTTTACATACAGTGGTGAATATGTACAGACAGGGCTATTTTTGTAGAAAAAGCCCAGCAGGCACTCATTAGCATTTTAGGCCACACCCAACAGCAGAAATTCATTAGCATATTAGGCCACACCCCTGACAACACAGCTCAGCATACTAGGCCACACCCCCATGTTCCCAGAAGTGTGGTCATCCAGCCACACCCACCTTTTGCTTCTTATTCTGTTTACCTTGTTTGTTGTCAAAACCCAGGGCTTTTTTTGGTAGCAGGAACTCCTTTGCATGTTAGGCCACACACCCCTCATGTAGCCAGTCCTAATGAGTTTCTGCTGTTGGGTGGGGCCTATTATGCCAATGAGTTTCTGTTGGGCATGGCCAACTTGGGAGCCAGTCGGAACCCCGTTCCTGTGAGTTCCTGCCCAAAAATAGCCCTGTGTACAGAGACTTCTAGGCCTCAGGAACAGCTTGGAATGAAGATGTATGGAAGAGAAAGGCACAAAGGAAGTTAAGCAGAGTAGGAAAAGGGTGAGTGGGAGAGGTTGGAATGGCTTGAGAAGAGCTGGGTTTAAAATAGCGGGGCTATAGGCCAGCCTTCCTCAGAGTCAGCAGGCAGGCCAACATATTCGTTGGGGCTGGACCCTTCGGGCCAGCCTTTTTCTCAAATGGCCCCTTACCCGTTCCTTTCCCACCTCTTCCTCCCTTTAAGGGGAAAGAGCCTCTTTAAAGGTTAAAGCCGAAGAGAGTGCTTCGTCCTAGAGAGGCACATGAGGAGGGGGAGGGAGAAAGCCATTTCCTGCTCCTTCCCCCTGCCCCCCCTCGCAGGAGCCGGTTTGGTGTCCCCGAGGCGGGGTCTGGTGAGCTCAGAGGGGCTGGGGGGGAGATATTGGGGGGGGGCCTGTAAGGCAATGCAATGCAATGGAATGCAATGCAATGAACAGAGAAAGTACGAGGGGGGGGAGACGGAGAGAGAGAGAGAGAGTGTTGAGAGAGCCTCCCCGGGTCCCTCCTCCTGCATCAGAAAGATCTGCTTTCTGCAAACCATATGAGCATATGAAGGTTCGTGATGTCCGGTGGTGCATCTCCATTCTCTTTTATTTTCCATGTGACTGTCCGTGTCTCTCCTTCCTCCTCCAGAGAGAAGCCTCTCTTCACAGCCAAGGGACTAAAGGCATCTCTACCCAGTCAGAGGCGACCCAAGAGAAGGGGAAGGCGATGGAAGAGCAGGACCCAGAAGGACCTGGAACTGGCGAGACAGCAAGGGAAGGCCCCGATCCCACCCAAGCTGGGCGTGGTGTTGAATTCTGGGAAAGCCTGGTGCCGGGTATCTGTTCTCAGCTGACCACAGGCTCAGGTGTTCGTTGCCGAGGCTTCTGGCAGTTCCGCTACTGTGAGACCGATGGGCCCCGAGAGGTTTGCAGCCAGCTCCATGGACTTTGCAGCCAGTGGCTGAAGCCAGAGAGGCACTCCAAGAAGCAGATCCTGGACTTGGTGATCCTGGAGCAGTTCCTGGCCATCCTGCCCCAAGAAATGCAGTGCTGGGTCAGAGGATGTGGGCCGGAGACCAGTTCCCAGGCGGTGGCCCTGGCCGAAGGTTTCCTTCTGAGTCAGGCAGAGGAGAAGAGGCAGGCAGAACAGGTGAGGGGATTCCCTGCAGGAGTGTCCAATTCAAGCAATGATATCTGGCCTTATCCTAAAGGTTACCTGCCAGACATCTGTCCAAGTGTTACATTCAAATGGGAGATTTCATGGCCTCCTTCAGCAGCCTCTTCTACTGTAGAATCTCTTATCCCTCCAGATAACTCACCAGGTCTGCTGGTGGAAGGGTGCAGAATCTGGGAGTGGGGCAGGATCCATTCCTTGGTCTCTTTTCCATTCCATTCCATCCCTTACCCCTCTCTCTCGCTGCTCTTTCAGATGTGGGCACCATCGGTGAAGAAAGAAGCTACGCTCCCTGAGGCAGAAGGCGCTTCCTTGGAGCAAGGGCAGAGGGCACAGGGCCATGAGCATGTCCAAAATTCCCTCTCCTGTGGTAAGGTCTCTTTGTGCCTGGATGTGTTCGGGGCATCCCCAATGTATTTGATGGGTAGAGTTCAGGTCAGGAAAAGCATTAAATACTTCTTCATACAACACAGCGTTAATTTGTGGCACTCAGTGCCCACTAACTGTGATTCCTTTTGAAGGAGATTAGACAGATTCACGGAGGGCAATTCCTCCCGTTCATTAAAATATTCACAACTCTTCCATTCCATTCATGACTCTTCCATATTCATAACTCCTCCCATTAGAGAAACCCAAGGTGTCTCAAAAGAGAAAAGGTAAACAAACCTCAGCAGAGCTATTCAACCTGGTGCATAAAAGGAACCGTCACCTTCTGGGGCAACAGAGGCCTGAAAATCTGGCTTTGGTGGCCATGCTTATTGGGGCATCTGGGGGGCCCCTGTGGGAAGCAGGATATTGGAGGAGGGATGGCGGGCTGTGGACTGGCACCCCGGGGAGCTTTCTGGAGGGGCTTGGGGCCGATATGGTGTCATGTTGCGCCTGGTTGAAAACCCAGTGTGAAGTTAGCATGCCAAGAGACGATCTAAAAACGCATTCGTATTACCCTTGAGTCTACAGATGCACTGAAGTCACGTCTGGGTCGATTATGACGGTGACGTGTCATGCAACGTCATTTCCACCCTCCTGTTTCCCTCCCCCAGGCCAGGCACAGATCTCACAGAAGTCTGAAATATGTTGGCAGCATTTATAACCCTTGAGGCTCATAGGTACCTGGTGCTTCTCTTTTGTCTCTCCCAGAATGTAGCAAAAAAAAGGTTTAAAATTTTGTTGCATGTACAGAGGCCAAGGTTTCACAACCCTGGGAAGAGGGTATGTGAAGAAGGGAACAAGCAAGCAAACACCTTTCCTTCCTCCTTTGTCTCAGTGACAGGCAGTGAAGAGATGCTGTTGAGACGTCGTCTTTTCAGAGGTGTGGGAACGGCCGCTGTGCCTCCAATCCAGGTAGGAGAGATGAGCTGGGAGCAGTCTGGGTCCCCCCTCCTTTCCCGTAGGACTTTGTTCCTGTGGTTTCTACAAGATGTCCAGGTGAGAGATCCTCTGAATGCTGTTCCCTTTACCCATCCCAGGCCTTACATCCTGTACCTTCCTGGACTTCTCCCTTCCAGTGCACAATCTCTGCCTGGCGTGATCTCTGACGAGGGACTCTGTTTTTTCTTTCAGTTTCCCTTTTCCTTTGAGGAGGTGTCTGTCTGTTTCACTGAGGCAGAATGGGCCCTGCTGGATCCGGGGCAAAGAGCTCTCCACTGGGAGGTCATGCTGGAGAACTATGGGAATGTGGCCTTTCTGGGTAAGGGACTTTCATAGGTGCCAAAGGTGTGAATTGCTGCCATTGGGAATGAGGCATGAATCAAGTATGTTCCGATACTTGAGGATGGGCTGTGGCTCACTGGCCAAACATCTGCTTGGCATGCGGGAGGTCCCAGGTTCAATCCCCAGCATCTCCAGTTAAAAAGGATCAGGTAGGAGGTGGTGTGAAAGATCTCTGCCTGAGACCCTGGAGAGCCACTGCAAGTTTAATGAGTAGCCCTTCTACACCCTCATCCAGATCTACAATGTCTGGCAACCCTCAGATACTCTTCTTTAGAGGTATGTCCTCACCTCCGTTTCTTGAACATTTCCTTTTTTCTTTCTTAGCACATCACACAGTTCTCTGTTCATCCATATTGGCTTCTTGGATCCCCTACCATGTTTCTTTCTTGTTTAATAGCGACGGCTTGAGCTTGCAAGAACTTTTGCTTTAGAAGAGTCCATCCTTCACTTGCTCCCTTCTCTTCCAGCAGTCTTGCCCATGGAATGGTGCTCATCATGCCCCTGAGTTAATACAGTCTGCCCTACTGAAATCTAACATACACGTGTGGCTACGAATTTCCTTGGTCCCCCCCAGCAAAAGGAATTCTAGCAGGACATGGTCACTTCCCCCAAGGTCCCCACCATCTTCATCTACCATCTCTTGCCTGTTGGTCAGAATTAAGTTGAGTATGGCCAAGCCCCTCGTAGCTTCCTCCACCATTTGAAGAAGGAAGTTGTCAGCCAGACAGGACAGGAGCATGCATGATCGTGGACGCTTCACAGAGTTTGTCTCCCAGCACACATCAGGGAAGTTGAAGTCACCCATAACTACCAGGTCACGTTATTTGGATACCCCGTCAAGCTGTTCAAGGAGGGCAGCGTCCACCTCTTCATCCTGGTCAGGAGGTCTGTAGCAGACTCCAGCCCCAATACTCTTTGTCCTTCCTTCCCTTATCCTCACCCAGATACTTTCCACTGGGCTGTTGCCCTCCCCCTCCAGTATTTCTTGTCAAACAAACCCTCTCTTCACACACAGCACCACTCTGCCTCCTGTTCGACCCTCTTGGTTTTCTTGAACAACTCATATCCATCCACTGTTACATTCCAGTGCTGGGAATCATCCCACCAAGTCTCTGTAATGCTTATTAAATCATATTCCTCTGTCTTCATTAGAATCTCAAGCTCCTCCTCCTTATTACCCAAGCATTGGGCATTGGTACATAGACACCTGAAGCCCCCGCATCTTTGGCTGCATTAAATCCGGCCCTCCTAGGTGGGCCTCTGTTATTTGCTCTCCTTCATTTAAATCCCTGTGTTGGTCGTCTGCTTCCCCTTGCAGTGTCAATATAAAGCCCTGTTGATGAGTCTCCCCAGGTTTCCACCAAATGCATTCTTCCCTGACCTTGACAGGTGATATCCATCATGTTAACCGGTTACCAGATTCTGGAGTCTGGCACTGAAAAAGAAAAGGATGTTAGCTGCAGGGAGACCCCAATCATGAACACCTGCAAATTGAACTAAGCCACTTAGTCCTTGAGGGGAACTAGGGTGTTTTGCCTCACAGATCCATTCCTCTTTTACTGGTTCAGGTTCTAGGCTTTGATCTTGACCATGGTTCTGTCCTTCCAGAAGAATTTTTAACTGTTGAATTTATTTCCTTCCCCACTGATCACTTGCGCTCTCTCTCTCTCTCTCTCTCTCTCTCTCTCTCTTTCTCTCTGCAAAAGAAGCCAGAAGTATAAGAGAGACTTTGGTGGAGACAGATAATGGTCTTGCATCTGAAGAAAGGCTGGAGAGTTTCTCAAGAGGATCCCAAGAGAAGATTTCCTTCCCAGATGAGCTGACTGAGAGTGAGTATTGGGAGGAAGGCCTTCTGGGGACCTGAAAACTGGAGGCTCAGAAACTCCTTCTGGGTAAGAGCTCATCTGTGGCTCTTGCAGGAGGAAAGTATCCTTTAATACTAGATATTCTGGGGAAAGAGGGGAGGGGTGGACGAGGCTGGACGAGGCCAAAAGGCCATCAATCCTTTCCTCCTGCAGTCTCATAGATGCCTTTGGACCTTACCATCCCTCCCAGGTGCTAATAGGATCTCTCTAATTATTCCAGCAGAAGATAATCGGAGGAATGAGGAGCAAATGCCAGATAGAGTTAAAAATGAAGACTGGAAAGAAAACGTCAGGAATCGAGACAGATCTAAAAGAAAGAAAGACAGCCAGATGGTTGAGAAGCAAGATGTGCATTTTCCAAAGCACAGGATAATGAAGGCAAGTAGATCCATGCAGTGTGGAAAGTACTTCAGAAACAGATCACAGCTTCTTGTGCACCAAAGAATGCAGAGAGGGGAGAAACCTTTTGAATGCTCATTGTGTGGAAAGAGATTCAGTCGGAGTAGCAATCTTCATCGGCACCGAAGAACCCACACAGGGGAGAAACCTTTTGAATGCTCAGACTGTCAAAAGAGATTCAGGTTGAGTGCCCATCTTCAAGAGCATCAGAGAATTCACACAGGGGAGAAACCTTTTGAATGCACAGTGTGTGGAAAGAGATTCAGTCAGAGTGGCACTCTTCATCGGCACCGAAGAACCCACACAGGGGAGAAACCTTTTGAATGCTCAGAGTGTGGAAAGAGATTCAGTTGGAATGGTGATCTTCAGCAGCACCAAAGAACTCACAGATGGGAGAAACCTTTTGAATGCTCAGAATGTGGAAAGAGATTCAATACAAGTGCCCATCTTAAACAGCATCAGAGAACCCACACCGTGGAAAAACCCTTTGAATGCTCAGTGTGTGGAAAGAGATTCAGTCGGAGTGGCACTCTTCATCGGCACCGAAGAACCCACACAGGAGAGAAACCTTTTGAATGCTCAGAGTGTGGAAAGAAATTCAGTCAGAGTGGCTATCTTCAACAGCACCAGAGAACCCACACAGCAGAGAAACTCTTTGAATGCTCACTGTGTGGAAAGAGATTCAGTAAGAATTACCATCTTCAACGGCATCAGAGAACTCACACAGGGGAGAAATCTTTTGAATGCTATGAGTGTGGAAAGAGATTCAGTCAGAGTTACCATCTTCAACTGCATCAAAGAACTCATATAGGCATCCTGACCTGGATATCCCAGGCAAGCCTGAACTTGTCGGATATTGGAAGTTAAGCAGGGCCAACCCTGGCAAGTACTGGGATGGGAGACTGCCAACAAATACTAGGGCCGGGATGCAGAGGCAGGCAATATAATAAGCCACTTCTCTACTAGAGGTCACCAGAAGTCTATCATGATTTCCAAGCATACATGTGTATACACACACACACACACAGATAAATACCAAAAAAGAAAAGAAAGAACCCACACAGGGAAAAACCTTTTGAAAACCTTTTTCAGTTGCCTCTATTGAAGCAATATCGTCCCTGTTTTGGAAAAGTCATTGAATCAGTTACACACATTCTCCTGCATCGTGAATTTTATCGAGAAGAAAGATTGCACTCCTCCCTAAATTTATACCACTGAAGTATTATATGAATTTTGGGTCTGAAGTATTCTGGAAGTATCTCGTAGAAGATATGCAGAAATCTGTAACTTATGTGGTAGCAAAATTTTGTCCTATAGCAATTAGAAAGCGGAAATGTTTGGAGTTATCGTAATAGATTTTTTGAGCTCCGAGTTTTATGAATATTAGATGATTTTAAGTGATGCTGTGATCTTATGTTGGTTTTTGGCCATAATAAATATTGACTGACTGACTGACTAAAGGACAACTAATGCGATTTTGGGGTGTATCAATAGAGGCATAACATCCAAATCGCAAGAAGTCATAGTCCTGCTATACACTGCACTGGTCAGGCTGCACATGAAGTATTGTGTGCAGTGCTGGAGGCCTCACTTCACAAAAGATATGGACAGAATGGAATGGGTGCAGAGGAGAGCAATGAGGATGATCAGTGTTAGCCGAATTGCCTTATTACTTAACAAGCTTGGGGAATTAGGATATTAAAGTGCAGTTGGTATATCAGAGTCCGAATTCCCAGAGCCCGTGAATAGAAGAGGAAACCAGGTTGATGTGATAATTGGTCGTTTATTTAATAATAAGCAATCCTAGAAAAATGACTACCCCATATGCATACTCAAAACAAAACTAGGAAAAGTAGGCAGGAAAAGACAGTGACTTTTGCATTAGCAGGAATATCGCTGGTGGGTGATACATTACCTGTCTGGCAAGATGAGTAGACCTTGTAGCATAAAGGGGAAAAAAGAGAGAGGGGTTGGGTTGTGAGCCAGCCAGCGACACATGTGGAGTGGTCCCGAACTGATTAGGGATGGAACCGGAAAGGTGAGTTGGGGTGGGAGCTCCAAGTGAGAGACAGAGAAAGAACTGGGACTCAGTTCCCCTTAAGCCAATTTGTGACCTGAGGCAAGAGCCAGGCAGTCATGGATTCCTAGGAAATGTAGGAAAAAACAATACCTTGGATAGATAAGACAAAGGAAACGACTGTTGGACAGTTTAAGGTTGATGTGCATAAGGAAGTGACGCCTTGGGGAAGGGGGTGAGATAAGGGAAGGGGTAAGGAGGGTCCAATCTTGGGCGTCCTCTGGATTGGTGGCAGGGAGGTTGCACTGTCTCTTTTGTTCCTAGCTGGGCAACCGTCTTTGAGTATGACCAGGGGTCTTTTCATAGAAAAAGAGCTGCAGGAGCTCATTAGCATATGGTATGCTAATGAGCGACTAGGCTATTAGCATATGCCACACCCCCTGACATCACCAGAAGTGATGTCAGAAGGGGAAGCAAAAGGGGGAGGCATCTTCGAAAGCCTGCCCTTCCGTTTCCCAGCTGGCCTGGGTGGGGAAGTGAAGAGAGAAAGGGTTTAAACTTTAAACCCCTTCTCACTAGAGTTGGGCCACAGAAGGAGAAAAGAGGGAAGGAGAGAGAGAGAGTAGAGAGAAGGAAAGAAGGAGGGAAAGAAAGAGAAAAGGGAAGAAGAAGGGAAACAGGGAAAGGAGGAAAAAGAGAAGAGAAGAAGAAGGGAAAGAGGAAAAGGAGAGAAGGAAAGGAGGGAATGAAAGAAAATCGGCAGCAATTCGGCCCCATTATATCCTATGGGCCTTTGAAGTCAATGGTGAAAACATAGGGTATATTCTGGGGGCTGGAGGGGACGGGTTTTGAGGAAGAGGCTCCAAACTCACAGGGTAGCTGTTGGAGCCTCTCCCCAAGATACCCACCAAGTTTCAAGAACATTGGACCAGGGGGTCCAATTCTATGGGCCTCCAAGCAGGTTGCCCCCATCCCCTCCATTGTTCTCTATGGTGGGGGAAATGTTACTTTTTTCCCACGGTGCTGTTAGTAGCTCTGGGGGAGGGAGGGGGTTGAGGGAGAGGCTCCAAATTTTCAGGGTAGCTTTGGGAGCCTCTCTCCACATACACCCCCATATCTCAAAGCAATTGGACCAATGGGCCTAATTCTATGGGCACCCAAACAGGTTACCCCCATTACCTCCATTGTTTCCAATGGGGAAACCCAGCCAGCTGCATTTAAGTCAGGCAAGCAGGCAGCTACCCAGCAGTCAGACTCTCCCAGAGAATCTCAGGGAAAGTGAACTGTCCTGGGAGGTGCTTGTTTGCCATGAGGACAAGTGGCACACTCCAGAACAAGTGGCACTGTGGCAGTGCAAGCATGCCACAGTGCCACACAGAAACCCCAAAAGACCAAAAGGAACAACATTTATACATGTATAAATTGATGGTGCATCCTCATTAGACCACTCACACCACACACACCTCAAAAATAATATTTATAGCACTGGGAAAATGCAGAAAAGGGCAACTGTAGATGAAAGGAAGTACTTCTTCACCCAAACAGTGATTAACACATGGAATTCACTGCTACAGGAGGTGGTGGTGGTGGCTGGCATGATCAGCTTCCAGATGGAATTTGACAAACGTATGGAGGCTGGAGCAGACAGGAAAAAACAAACCACCCCCACCAAGCAACAGCAACCAGCAGAACTTTTTAAAGTTGTAAACCTGTAAGAACCAAAAAACCTTTCATCTGTTCTAACTTCTAACCTGACTGCTCAGCAATTTCATTGAGTGCCCACGAGTTCTTATCTTGTGAGAAAGGGTGAAAAGTGCTTCTGTCTCTACCTGCTCTACCCCATGCATAGTCTTGTAAACCTCTTATCATGTCACCCCTCAATCATTGTTTCTCAAAGCTAAGATCCCAAACGTGATAACTTTTCTTCATAGGGAAAGTGTCCTCGTCTTATTATTACAGGAGCCCTTTTCTGCATTTTTCCAGTGCTATAAATATTCTTTTTGAGGTGTGTGTGGTGTGAGTGGTCCAATGAGGTTGCACCATCAATTTATACATGTAAATTGTGGCACTGTGGCATGCTTGCACTGCCACAGTGCCACTTGTTCTGGAGTGTGTCACTTGTTCTTATGGCAAACAAGCACCTCCCAAGACAGTTCACTTTCCCTGAAATTCTCTAGGAGAGTCTGACTGCTGGGTGGCTGCCTGCTTGCCTGACTTAAGTGCTGCTGGCTGGGTTTCCCCATTGGAAACAATGGAGGTAATGGGGGTAACCTGTTTGGGTGCCCATAGAATTAGGCCCATTGGTCCAATTGCTTTGAGACGTGGGGGTGTATGTGGGGAGAGGCTCTTGAAGCTACCCTGAAAATTTGGAGCCTCTCCCTCAAACCCCTTCCCTCCTCCAGAGCTACTAACAGCACCATGGGGGAAAAGTAACTTTTTCCCCACCATAGAGAACAATGGAGGGAATGGGGGCAACCTGTTTGGGGGCCCATAAAATTGGACCCCCCGGTCCAATGTTTTTGAAACTTGGTGGGTATCTTGGGGAGGGGCTCCAACAGCTACCCTGTGAGTTTGGAGCCTCTTCCTCAAACCCCGTCCCCTCCAGCCCCCAGAATATACCCTATGTTTTCGCCATTGACTTCAATGACCCATAGGATATAAAGTAAAGGTAAAGGTTCCCTTGCTCAAAAGCCAGTCGAATCCGACTCTAGGGTTGCGGTGCTCATCTCCGTTTCAAAGCCGAAGAACCAGCGCTGTCCGAAGACGTTTCCGTGGTCATGTGGCCGGCATGACTAAACACCAAGGCGTACGGAACGCTGTTACCTTCCCACTGAAGTGGTACCTATTTATCTACTTGCAATTTCTTGCTTTCAAACTGCTAGGTTGACAGGAGCTGGAAGTAGAGACGGGAGCTCACTCCGTCTTGCGGCACCTAGGTCTTGAACTGCTGAACTACTGACCTTCCACAGCCTGCAGTTCAGTGTCTTAACCACTTGAGCCACAGCAGCTCCTCCCATAGGATATAATGGGGCTGAAATTGACATTCGGCTGACCTAAAAATTCCCCAATGTGCTTGTACTGCCGAAACTGACACGTGGGAGCCTTTCTGACCTCTGGGAGCTGAGCTCAGGTGTGCTCCCCCCAAAAAAGACCCCTCTCTTATGTCCTTATGCCCTTAAAATCATGCCATGGAGTCAGGCAATGGCAAACCATCTCTGAATGTCTCTAGCCTTCAAAACCCTACAGGGTTGCAATAAATCAGGTATGACGGGTTAAATGACAGGAAGCAAAGAGTAGGAATCAATGGACAGTTTTCTAAATGGAGGGGATTAACCCGTGGGGTATTGGGGCTGGTTCTATTTATCTACCAGTGATCTGGAACTACGGGTGACTAGTGCGGTGGCCAAGTTCGCAGACGACGCCAGAGTATTCACGATGATGAAAACCAAGGCAGATGATGAAGAACTCCAAGGGGATCTCCACAAATTGGGTTAGTGGGCGACCACTATTTTAAGGATACAAAGCTGGAACCTTTGCTGTAGGATATTGTATTTCTTTGATGTTGGACCTTTCTGCTTGGCCTTTTCCTCAGGGGGTCCCTTTCCTTTATCACTCCTGGGTCCTTTTAACGGGCAAGAAAAAGGCAAAGTCCATGTTAGGAGTTATTAGGAAAGGGTTTGAGAATAAAACAGCTGATATTGTAATGCCCCTGTATAGTTCTATGGTGCAGCCTCATTTGGAATACTGTGTACAGTTCTGGTCACTGACTCTCCAAAAGGACATTGCAGAGTTGGAAAAAGTACAAGAGAGTGCAACCAAGATGATGAGGGGGGTTGGAGCACCTTCCATATGAAGAAAGGCTGAAGAGGAATTTTCAGTTTAGAAAAGCGATGACTATGGGGGGGACGGACATGAAAGAGACTGATAAGATTATGCACACGGTGGAGAGAGTTGACCAAGAGAACTTTTTTCTCCCTCTCCCAAAAGACTAGAACTTGAGAGCATCCAATGAAACTGATGGGCAGTAGGTTCAGGATGACAAAAGGAAATACTACTTTACACAGTGATTCAAATGTGGAATTCGCCGCCGGAGGACGTAGTGATGGCCACAGGAATAAAAGGGTTTAAAAGGGGATTAGACAGACTCATGGAGGAGAAGTTTATCACTGGCTGCTAGCCATGGTGACTGAGGGGAACCTCCACATTCAGAGGCACTAATCCTCTGAATCCCAAAGCCAGGAGGCAACATCAGGGGGAGGCCTCCGCCTCTCTGCCCTGTTGTTGGCCATCCAGAGGAACTGGTTGGCCACTGTGTGAGACAGGCTGCTGGACTTGATGGACCATTGGTCTGATCCAACAGGACTCTTCTGATATTCTTAAGATCCTCTTGAAGGGTTAAAGCCGGAGAGTTCAGAGCCCTAGAGGGGCACGTGAGTGTGTGTGGGGGGGGTGAATGGGAAAGCAATTTCCTGCTTTTTACCCACCCTCCAACCTCCCGCAAGAGTTGCCTTCGTCTCCGTGGCTGCGGCTTGAATGGCCGGGAGGGATCTGGTGAGCTCAGAGGTGCGGGGGGGGGGGGGGAGGATACGGATGGGGGGCGGTCTGCAATGCAATGCAATGCAATGCAAGACTGAAAACAGAGGGAAAGGAGGAGCGGGTTGAAAGAGGGAGCTTGGCAGTGCCCGCCTCCCTGGGCCCTCCTCTTCCTCCTCCTGCATCAAAAAGATCCGCTTTCTGCGGCCCAAATGAATCCCCAAAGCTCAGCTGAGGAATAAAGACCCGCGGGAGGCACAAATAGGTTTGGGACCTTCATGCCCTTTTGGACCAGGCGGGAGGATGGTGGGTCAAGGCTGGGGAGCAGCAGGAAGGGCAGGTGATTTGGGGTGGGCGGGGAGAAGAGAGCCCTCACTCCCTTCTGCCCCCCTTCTGCCCCCTTCGCTTCTTGCCATCCTGTGCCCAGCAGGTCTTTCCTCCCTCCCTTCCGCATCGGGCTTCCCAGCAACACAGCCGGGTCCTTTGCTCTTTGAAAAACTCCCATTTCATTTATTACTATTTAAGCTCAGCCGATCTTCACTACTTAGAGGGTCTTGAATCGAGTGTTAGACTCTGAACACAGGTGAAGCTGCTTTATACTGAATCAGACCCTTGGCCCATCAAGGTCAGTACTGCTTAGTCAGACTGGCAGCTCTCCGGGGTCTCAGGCAGAGAGGTCTTTCCCATCACCTCCTGCCTGGTCCTTTTTACCTGGAGATGCTGGGGATTGAACCTGGGACCTTCTGCATGCCAAACAGATGCTCTGCCACTGAGCCGCAGCCTCACCCTCTCTTTGAAAAACTGATGTGGGGTGCAAGTGTTCTCTTTCTCCCTTTTCCATTTGGAAGTCCTGATCCTCTTAAGCTGTGGGCTGCTTTTCTCCTTCTGTGGGTACCTGGCAAGGGAGAGGGGGACTCCCTCCAGGCTCCCAGAGATTATTATCCAGAGTGGCAGGATCTCTTCAGGAATACCGGTTCTGAACTGAAGGTAAGAGATGGAGTCCCTCTCCAGCATGTGTGTCAATCTGAGTCTCTGGCCTGGTTCATACATGCAAGCAAAGGAGGAGGGAGAGACCTGAGTACCTGAAAAAACTGCTTTGAATATTGAAAGCTTATGCCCTGGAAAACCTTGTTTGTCTCTAAGGTGCTACGGACTCGGCTCTGTATTTAAGGCACCTTTTCCCTGCCAGTGGCTTCTCTGGAGGCTGCGGGTTGAGGAACACGTTTCTTAATGCTTCCCTGTGCTTGAATTTCCCTGCCACAGAAGAGCGCAGGCCGAGAGGGCAGGAACTGTTTCCTTGGTGGGCTAGTTTTCTCAGTGCAGAGAGAGCGTCCTTCCGAGCTGGCATCTCCCACCTGCTGCCTGGACTCCAGCAGTCCATTCCATCACCTCATGGTTCTTCCGCCTAATTGCCAGCACATTCTCCTAGTTGTATGGGGCAGGCGGGAGGGTCTTGGCTTCCTTCAGAGGAGGGTGGGGAGTGGTATGTCTCTAGGCAGGGACTCAGCGCCTGGGGATGGATTTGCAGAGGTTGGGAGAGAACATGGCCAAGATGGAAGTCGGATGAATGAATTAGGAAGGTGGGACTCACCCCCATAATGGCTGGGTGGATGGGGGGGGGCAGGAGAGATGTGGGTCCAAAGAGCCCTGAGCCTTCCTAGATCAAACCCAGGATCCTGAAATGTGCCCAAAGCCAACATAAAAACACAAGAAGCCCTACTGGCTCAGACCAACAGTCCATCTCGTCCAGCCTCCTGTCTCACACAGTGGCCAACCGGTTCCTCTGGATGGCCAACAACAGGGCAGAGAGGCCTGAGGCCTTCATAGAAAGAGTCTGCTGGATCAGACCAATGGTCCATCTAGTCCAGCATCCTGCCTCACATAGTGGCCAACCAGTTCCTCTGGACAGCCAACAACAGGGCATAGAGGCCTTCCCCTGACAGTGCCTCCTGGCTCTGGGATTCAGAGGATTATTGTCTCTGAATATGGAGTTTCCCTTCAGTCACCATGGCTAGTTGCTATTGATAGACTTCTCCTCCATGAATCTATCTAATCCCTTTTTAATAAGAAGAAAGGTTCACTTCAGGAACGGGCTCAGAAAATGTGTTTGCAGCAACAGCAAAAAAAAATTCCCAACATAATTCTCTCTCTCTCTCTCTCTCTCTCTCTCTCTCTCTCTCTCTCTCTCTCTCTCTCTCTCTCTCTCTGCCTCCCAGACTGTAGTGAAAAGAGACCCTTGATGCCTTCTCCGGCATCTCCTCTTTGTGGTGAAGGGAAAAGAGGCACCATGCAGCCAGCTCAGGTAAGGGACGGGGTCACTGGGGAGATGTGCAGAGGACGGTGGGGACGCTTCTTCCTCTCTTGCAATGCTCAGAGGATCCAGCTCTTTGCCCTTGTTTCTGGCGCTGCAAGATGCTGATGCGGCCCACTGGGGGGCAGGGAAAATGCCCCCCCCCCACATCTAGAATGAGGTGCACAGAGAAGCCCCAGCAGGGACAATGAAATAACTCTGGCCCAAGAATATCCTACAGGAAACAATTTAGGCCTCCACCGTTAGGACATCTCTGGCCTGTTCCCCACAAGGCTGCTGATCTCCTGACGCTGAGGACAGCCTTCTGGCCCCAAGATGCCCCCAAGAGGGCTGGGTTAGGGGAGCAAAAAGCCCCCATGCATTTCTTTCCCTTTCTATTTGCTGCTGTTCCTCTTTGATTTTACTGCTTTTGATCATAATTTTCCTTTTTCAAAACTTTATATCCTGGGGGGGGGTTTGGTTGGGGACCCAAAGCAGCTTTTCACACACTTCATCCTGCACCTAATTCTCAAAACAACAACCTCATGAGCATAGGTTATACAGAGAGATTATGACAGACTGAAGGACCCCTGGTGAGTTTTTGTGGCAAAGAAGGGATTCAAATTCAGTCATAAGAACATAAGAAGAGCCATGTTGAATCAGACCAATGGCCCACCTAGTCAGGCCTCCTGTCTCACACAGTGGCCAACTAGTTCCTCTGGAGGGCAAACAACAGGGCATAGAGGCCGAGGCCTTCATAAGAACATAGGAAGAGACCTGCTGGATCAGACCAGCGGTCCATCTAGTCCAGCATCCTGTCTCACACAGTGGCCAACCAGTTTCTCTGGATGCTCAACAACAGGGCCCGGAGGCCGAGGCCTTCCTCTGGTGTTGCCTCCTGGCTCTGAGATTCAGAGGATTAGTGCCTCTGAATGTGGAGGTTCCACTCAGTTGCCATGGCTAATAGCCACTGATAGACCTATCTTCCAGGAATCTATCTAATCCCCCTTTCGAGCTCTTTCTTCCTGTGGCCATCACTCCATCCTCTGGCAGCAAATTCCACATTTTAATCATTCTCTATGTAAAGTAGTATTTCCTTTTGTCTGTCCTGAACCTACTGCCCATCAGTTTCATCAGACGCCCTCGATTTCTAGTCTTTTAGGAGAGGGAGAAAAAAGTTCTCTTGGTCAGCTCTTTCCACCACATGTTTAATTTTATAAACTCCATCATGTCTTCCTTTAAAAAACTCCATCATGTCTTCCATGTCTCTTTCTTAAATGAAAAAGTCCCAGACTCTTCAGCCTTTCCTCATAGGGAAGGTGCTTCAACCCCCGAATATCTTGGTTGCCCTCCTCTGTACATTTTCCATCTCTGCAGTGTCCATTTTGAAATACAGTGACCGGAACTGTACACAACTGTATGTATGAGGCTGCACCTTTGATCAATACAGGGGCATTACAATATTGGCTGTTTATTCTCAATCCCTTTACTAATAATACTAATAATTGTCCCAGGTCCTAGTCTATCACTCAAAACCCACTACACCATGCCATCCTTTGGGATTTTCTTTCTCACGGACCAGTTTCCAGTGACACAAAGAACTTCTTCCCCCTTCTTGCAGGCCGGGGTGTCCTTTGAAGAGGTGGCCGTGTATTTCACCCAGGGGGAGTGGCCCCTGCTGTGCCCAGCCCAAAGGGCTCTGTACAAGGAAGTCATGCTGGAGAATTTTGGGAACGTGGCCTCTCTGGGTGAGGATCCTTTTCTCTCCTCCTTGCCGTGAGGTGTGACTATGGCTACTTTTCAGTGCTCTGCCTGCCCTGGGCCCAGTAGCTGTTGTCTGCTGCTCTTCATGATCCTTCCTCTGAGGTGGGAGGGGTTCCTGGGTTCTCACGGAGCCCCTGCCGAGCAGTGTTGTATCTGGGAACACGTGAGAGGACATCAGAAGATGAGCCAAGGGATGCTCAGTCTGGAGACAGTGAGGCAGTCTGAGCAGGGTTTTCACTTCAGTTGGGGCCTAGCCTTGCCAGGACTGATGTGGATTTGGAGGGAGTGCTTCAGGCTTCTCTGTCAGTGACTTTAACAGGCCTTCCTGAGAGCCAGTGTGATGTAGTGGTTAAGAGTGGTGGGCTCTCATCTGGAGAACTGGGTTTGATTCCCCACTCCTCCTCCACAAGAAGCCCACTGGGTGACCTTAGGCCAGTCACCGTTCCCTCAGAACTCTCTCAGCCCTACCTACCTCACAAGGTGTCTGTTGTGGAGAGAGGAATAGAATGCAGTTGTAAGCCACTCTGTGACTCCTCTGGGTAGAGAACAGCAACCAACTCTTCTTCTTTTGCTACTGAGTAGATAATTTCCCTTAGACCCCTTTCTGTCTGGTTTCAGGCCATGCACTGGGATAATAAATTAGCAAATAACATCTGAGCAGGGCAAGAATGGGCACAGTTCTAGCAATGCCAGGTGAATAGTTCTTGGCCCATACAATTCTACCCCTTCCCCACCCATTTATTTTTCAGGTTTTTTTAAAAAAACAACAACACCAATTTTGCAGTTTCTCCATTTTTATTTTGTTTTGTTTCTGGAGGGACAAAGTCAAACTGGCTTGGGATTGCTTAATATTTATGGACCTATGGAAGAGTCATAGTTTCTGTTTTCTCTTTCAAAAAGGACCTGTGGTTTCCAAACCGGACCTCATATCCTGGCTGGAAGAAGAGCTTTTTCTCCCCGGCTCTGAAGAAGTGGAGAGATTGGCAGGTTTGTTGCAGGACTGTGTTATGGCTGGGTTCTGGCGGATTTCTGTGGCCTTGTTTATCTTGAGTAGACCAATAGTGAAATGTGCTGTGAACATCTTCAAGTTAAGCCTTGGAACCCTGGCATGAACTCCTCCTCACACTTTGAAATGGTGCCTGTTTGCACTTGAATATACGTAAATAAGAAGTTCCCTTAAACTAAAGGTGTGGAATGAACATGCTTAAAACATTAACACTTTTACAGTGTTTTCTTATTGAAATGGTATTTCAGTACCTAGGTCTTGATTCAGTCCAGGTGGATGCATTGTCTTCAGCCTTCAGTATTGAAATGGTGCCTGTTTGCACCTGAATATATGTAAATAAAAAGTTCCCGTAAACCTGAGGTGTCGAAATAATTTGTTATGAGGGCCAGATCTGACATAAATGTCACTTTGTCAAGCCGGGCCATGTGTGCCATAAAATGTCACACCAGGTACGGGAGATATACACTTTATACAGGACGCAGGCGAACCCAATTAACAGTATTATTTTTACTCACAGACATGCTTAAAACATTAACACAGCATTTCCTTAAATTATCTCCCTGATGCCTACCCTCCCACTTCTGCGGCCCATTACCCATTAGCATGGGGACAGTATACCGGGGCATAATGCACAGCCTCTGTCCTCTGGCTATAAAACAACCAGTTACTCACGGGCCCAATAAGACCATATAAACTAAGGCAGATCACTGGTCGTTCCAGCCAAATATTGTCCACTCTGACTGGCAGAGGCTTTCAGGCCAGGGAGTTTCCCAGCCCTCTTCCCTCTGAGATCCCTTTAGTGGGAGATGCCAGGCATTGAACTAGGGATGTTGTGTCCCTGGGAATACATGAGCTGTACCACAGACACAGCACTCACATGACTACATTTCACCTCATTCCCTTCCAGCACAGAGCAGGGTTGTAAGTGGTTCTGAAAGGGGCAGGCGCGTAGAGATTTGCCAACGGGATTATCATACCGCTATAAAGTGCAGCATCTTGTAGAGTAAACCCTCGCTTTCCCGGAGTAGTTCGAACACCAGCCAGGAATTCGTCTCTTCCAGTTTACAGCCAATCGTATGTTGTCTGGAGCAGCCACTCAGGAAGCTGATTTAGTACCCCTAGAAATGTGCAGAAATGGCGTGAGCGCAACAGATCCCCAGGAAGGGGAACAGTGCAATTCTCAGTCAAGTCTGGCCTGATCGGAGCATAGTCTGTGGGTGAACAGCCACCCTTTCCGTGAAGTGTGTTTATTCAGTTCTCCTAAGATGATGAAGAAGAAGAGGAGATTGGATTTATACCCCGCCCTTCACTGCCCAAAGGCATCTCAGAGCGGCTTACAAACTCCTTTCCCTTCCCCTCCCCACAACAGACACCCTGTGAGGGAGGTGGGGAGGGGAGAGCTCTTGACAGAAACGGCTCATTTTCAAGAACAGCTGTGCCAGAGCTTGTGACTGACCCAAGGTCACACCAGCAGGTGCAAGTAGAGAAGTGGGGAATCAAACCCAGTTCTCCCAGATTAGAGTCCATGCGCTTAACCGCTACACCAAACTGGCTGAGGTTGGGACTGAATTTGTTTAGAATATACTTGACACCCCGTCCACAATTCTGTCGTTCTTTATACATTATAAAGAAGAAAAACAAACAGAAAAAAGCCCTGTAATATCCATCTCAATTTGCAGAAGTACAAATCATGCATCACCTTCAATGGGGTGAGCAAACCATTAATAACGGCATAGAAACTCTCAATCAGTGAGTCAAGTGAGCTATCAATAAACTGAAATTCTGTCCTCCCTGTGTTATCTCTTTATGACATAGCCCATCTCTTTATTCCTACAAATAGGATGACTGAATTAGAAAACATACATTATTACCATTTCACCAGAATTGTAAATAAGAAGCAGGAGCCCCCAAGGACTCGCGGGAGGCATCTCATTTCGCCCTCCTCCACTTTTTTTCTCTTTCCCTTCTGTAAAAGACCCTGTGACCTCTCCCTTTTCCCCTGCTTCCTCACCAGCCACGTGACCTTTATCTGCCCCCATCTTCAACTTTCCCTCCTCCCTTATCTCTGGCAGCTTCTAGGAATACTATGCCCTGGTCATGTGATGCTGGTCACCCAGGCCTGTCCCAGTTGCATGCTGGAGAACCTGCAAGGACTTGCGAGGGATACCTCGTTTCCCCCTGTATCCCCTTCCCCAAATATTTCCTCTCCCTCCTCCTGGCAGCCCCCATATCCTTACCCTTCTCTGCTTCCTTTCTCTCCTTCCCGATCGTCAACCAACCTAACTTTTATCTGGCCCCCCATCTTCTGCTACATTTATTATTTATTTAATTTATATCCCAGCTTTCTGCACTGTGGTAGCCGCTGACATCGTTCTCCTCTCATTCGTTTTATCCTCAGAACAACCCCGTGAGCGGGGGCAGACTGGGAGTGGAAAACCCTGGATAAGGGGTCCCAGCCCCTGGCTCTGCCCCCCCCCAATGGGAAAGGGAGAGGGGAAATCTGCCTGCCAACTGCCCCACCTTCCCAAGGGGAGAAGGAAGGAGGGAGGCAAGAAGAGGAAGCCTGTTTCCCTGGTTTCATGCAGGGCTTGGGCAGGCAAGCTGGGCGCACTGCCTCCCTGTCCTTGCTTCATGCAGGCTGGGTGCTGGCACCTCCCGCACCTGATGGGAACTGGACACTGCCTCCGTCAGGGCTCACGTAGGCCAAGCCCAATCTTCCTGTTACGGGGCTGGCCCAGCCCAGGTTAGGCGGGCATTGGCCACCAGGAGGCATCCGGGTGCTCTTAATGGCCAGTTTGCCCCTGCCTGTAAGCCAGTGGCAGCTTAACCATTAAGCAGACCAAGCACGTGCTTAGGGCACCAGGGCCAAAGGGGGCACCACAAAGTTGGGAAAAGAGTGAAAAAATGTAGAAAAAGGCATTTAACTGGTGAAATATTAAAATAGAGGTTGTATTGCATTTCTGTAGAGCTTTATGTAGCCAAAGCTTGGTTTCGTTTGTATAGTATATTGTGTTATCATATGAATACATTTTTGTATTGCTGCAACCTGCATTGTATATCTGGTCAGACAGGTCAGCAACTAAAACGGACTGGGTCAGAGTGGAAAGGAGGGGGGGCACCAAGATTGGTCAGGGCTTAGGGCACCAGGGAGCCTTAATCTGCCCCAGCTGTAAGCAATGCTTCCTCTAAGCTGCGGAGTCCTGTGAGCAGAAATTCTCCTTTGTGAGCTCTTGGCATTAAAGTTGTGAGCAAACGATTTGGCTGCTGCATAGATTAGTTTGCTCTGGAGCCATCCCTTCCTGCGCTGAGACAAAAACGTGTGAGCTGGAGGCTAAGAAACGTGTGAGCTAGCTCCCACTAACTCAGCTCAGAGGGTGAGCTGAGAATGTGCATTTAGCCAAAGGGTCACCCCAGTGAGTTTCCATGGCAGAATGGGAATCTGAGGTCCTAGTCTGAAACGAATCACTACTGCACACTGGCGTTTGTAGAGTGGTTGCTGTTGGAACAGTTGCAAGCAGCCGGGCCTGAGTGAGTCACAGTAGCAAGCAGCCGTGTATTTGCTGCCGAGCCCAGCCCGATGAGTCCTTCCTTAGAGGCCAAAACAGACCCAGAATGGGTCTAGTGCCCTCTCCTGCTTTTATGGACTGAGTGGCCCTCCCGAGTCTTAAGGAGGCCAGGCTGGGGACAACCAGGGTGCGGGGCTTTCTCGGTGGTGGCTCCGTCCTGGTAGAATGAGCTCCCAGAGGAGTTCAGGGCCCTGTGGGACCTATCACAGTTCCGCAGGGCCTGGAAAATGAAGCTCTTCCACCAGGCTTTTGAAGTCGCTGCCACCATTAACAACTAGGATAGAAGCCTGATTCCTGGGAGCATACCCTAACAGCCTGTACCAACAGCCGGAAAGTCACTAAAGACATCTACAGAAGACCTGCGAGCCAGCCATGGGAAGAGAGACAGCTGATGGAAGCCATCATGAACCTTGTTGTTATAATCTAGCACTTCAGGGAATTACAATTGTTTTGATACTGTTTTAAATGTTTTACTATATTACCGAATGCTTTGCTGGTTTTATGTAAGCCGCCCTGGGCCGGCATAGGCTGGGAGGGCAGGGTATAAATTTGATTAAATAAATAAATAAATAATAAACCAACCCTGGAATGCTAGCAGAGGATTGCTTAGCTAGGATTTCTGTTGCTAATAAATTGTCCCCGTGAAATGCTACTTTGCCATTAATTTCTATGAATGACAGATTGATAATTACCATCTGATATCTCACAAGGCCAGATTCCCAGTCTAGACCTTTGAACAACAAGTGTTTGCATTCTTGCTTTAATTCTGTACAGCAGTTAATTTAGCACATTCCCAGTTCCGTTTTTCTCACAGTGTTCAATGTCATGTGTCTCTCTCTTTCAGCAGAAGGTGTGTGGGAGTCAGCCGATGAAAAAGGGCATCGAGCGACAAAGAAAGAAGATACATATCCAAACATGAAAGAGAACAATGAATATTGTGACGCCCTGAAGAAGGAGGGGGGGAAACATCTGCACAGAGGGAGGAATAAATCCACTGGTTTCCAGGGTAACGAATCCCATGAAATTCCACTCCCTCACCAAGTAGACAAGGAAAAGAATAAGAACGATGGCTGTGGACATGGGGAAAACTCTTCTGAGAAATCAAATATTAATGTGCATGGGAACACCAACGTAAGACAGGAGACATTTCAACACAAAGAATGTGGAATGAACTTCCGTGAAAGTGGAAACCTTCCTTCGGATCAAAGAATCCAAGTGGGAGAGAAACCATTCAAATGCTTACAGTGTGGAAAGGGCTTTAGTCGGAGAACACACCTTAGTTCACACCAAAGAACTCACACAGGGGAGAAACCTTATAAATGCCTCAAGTGTGGGAAAAGCTTTACATTCAGCTCATCCCTTAGTTCCCATCAGAGATCACACACAGGAGAGAAACCATACCAATGTCAGGAGTGTGGAAAAAACTTCAGGCAGCATGCACACCTGACTTCTCACCAAAGGATTCACACAGGGGAGAGACCGTATACATGCTGGTACTGTGGGAAAAGCTTTGGATACAGTTCTGTCCTTTCTTCACACCAAAGGATCCATACAGGGGAGAAACCCTATAAATGTCTGGAATGTGGGAAAAGCTTCAGTCAGAGTACACATCTCACTTCTCATAAAAGAAACCATGTTGATGAGAAAATATATAAATACCCAGAGTGCAAAAAGAACTGTGGTCAGAATGGAAAACTTGCTTCACACCAAAGTATTCACAAAGGCGATAAATCACTTAAATGCCAAGAATGTGGAAAGAGCTTCAGTGACGGTACAAAGCTATCTTCACATCGTAGGAGCCATGTGAGGGAGAAACCATTTAAATGTCCAGATTGTGGAAAGAGTTTCAGTCAGAGTTCACTCCTTCTTTCCCATCAAAGAACCCACACAGGGGAAAAACCTTTTAAATGCCCAGAGTGTGGGAAAAGTTTTAGTTGGAACACAAACCTCACAGCACATCAGAGAATCCATAAGGGAGAAAAACCATATAAATGTTTAGAGTGTGGGAAAAGCTTCACATTCAGTTCTGCCTTGTCTTCACATCGAAGATTACACACGGGAGACAAACCATTTAAATGCCTAAAGTGTGAAAAGAGCTTCAGTGAAGCTAGAAACCTTAGTTCTCATCAAAGAATCCACACCGGGGAGAAACCTTTTAAATGCTTAGAATGTGAAAAGAGCTTCCGTCATAGTATAAGTCTCACTTTGCATCAGAGAATGCACACGGGAGAAAAACCATTTAAATGCCTAGAGTGTGGAAGGAGTTTCAGTCGGAGTGCGTACCTCATTTCACATCAAAGAATTCATACAGGAGAGAAACCATACTTGTGCTTGGAATGTGGAAAGAGCTTTAGGTGCAGTTCAGTACTTTCTTCACATCAAAAAATCCACACAGGGGAGAAGCCATATAAATGCTTAGAGTGTGGGAAAGGTTTTAGTAGGAGTACACACCTTACTTCACACCAAAGAATTCACACAGGGGAAAAACCATATAAATGCCTGGAGTGTGGAAAACACTTCACTCGGAAACCAAGCCTTACTTCACATCAAAGCATTCACACAGGTCAGAAACCATATAAATGCCTAGAGTGTGGGAAAAGTTTCAATCGGAAAATATACCTGACTTCACATCAAAGAATTCACACAGCTGAGAGGGGAGTGATGTCATCACAAAAAATGGTTGACTGAATTGACCACTCCCTTCAACCAAGGCAGTCTTTAGCCCCCCCCAAAGATAACAGATTATAAGCAGCTATTTCAAAATGAGGTATGATATCTAGAACCTCAGCAATTGAAGGGGGGGAAATAAACATTAGCCATTTCCACACAGATTATCTGCCGTGGGATCCATACTGTTGAGAAGCAGGTGGTTTTCTTGCTTTCCGCCAGCATCACAATGAAACTTGTATTGCTCTGAAGCTTTGTGAAAGGTTGCCGTAAAGTCGGGATGGTAGCTGTCTGGGTGGGAAAGTTTGGATTTTCCTGCTGACGTGGCAGCAGTTTTCTCTGGCGTTGTCCCCATAGCAGCCATTTCCTCCCCCTGCCATTGGTGGGGGTGCTTCTTACTTTTTAAAAAAGTCTGCGCTAGAATATCATATTGATATACCGTTGTGACATTATGCATAGCAGTTTCTCTGAATTCCAAGCTCTCGTCAATAAACCTAATGTTTATTTGCCCTCCTGTGTTCAACTGCATTTATTATTTGTTTACTCAATGCATATGTCACCTTAATCCACAACAGAGACTTGTAGCAGCTGATATCATTCTCCTCTCCTCCAATTTATCCTCAGAACAACTATGAGCAGGGGTAGACTGGGAGTGAAAAACCCAGGGAAAGGACCCCAGCCCCTGGCTCAGCCCCCCAAAATGAGGGACAGAGAAAGGAAGAGGTAGTCTCTTTGCCCCCCCCCACTGTTAGCCTGATTGCCTTAAATTATTAATTATAAGGGGGAATTTATGATATTATAAAATGGGCAATAGGCAAAAGGGAATGAACTCCTTTATATACAGAGGTCCCGCTTCTTCCAGAGGTACCAGTAATAGACATGTCAGTATAAAAATGATGTCTTCTCCTGTAGAAACTTCACATTCAAGCAATACACAAACACAATTACACAGCTTCTAGGAAAATCAGATAGAGCATAGAGACGTTCACATGAGCAGGGTATCGTTGGTGGGCAGTATTTACCTGTCCGATGAAATGATGCATCCCAGTGTGAAAAATAGGGGAAACTAATATAAAGGGGGGAAATTGTGGTCTGAACTGGCAGATACATATGTTAGACTCTGGCTGCAGTCCAAGAGTCTTAAAGGCAGGGTGAGTTTTTAGAATAGCAAGAGCTAGGGTGTCAGATCTAGAGAGGATGTATAGAGTGCGTGGAGAGAGTGAGCACACTGCTGGGTACTCACTTTTATTAGGGGGCCGTTTGGGGGAGGACTTGCTGGGCATCTCCCTTGGGACAATCCCTGGGTGGTCCATTCCAAAAGTCACGTTCGCAATGGGTGAAGGGCTTAAGGAATTGGTCAATATTGAATCCTAACCTGGCTTGTGACAGAGACATCTCGATGGTCGCGATGACTCACCGGCCAGCACCTAGTGTGTTCTTTGTTTCAAGGCAGCAAAACCGGTTCCTTAGGAATGTCAAGTCCTTTGCCAAACTGAAGGCGGGAAAGAGTCTTTTGTGTCTTTGTTGCAGAGAAGGTTGGGGAGGGGGTTGCCAGCACAATGAAGAAGGACTCCTTTAATGGCAGCTGGAGTCCCTGGTTTAAACAGCAATGGCACATGGCTGTTTTTGGAGTGCTTTATGTGTCTGGGACTACATCTGGAATGGGACGACTTCAGGAACCACGGGCACACTGCCTCAGTCTCTTGCTGGTGCGTGTCTGGCATCACAATCTGGTCACCTTACATCAGAGTCCCTTTTGCACATTTTCTACACAGTTCATTTATGTCAATAAGCGAGCACAAAGTTCCTTGCTGGGCAACACCACCTTTTAAAAAACAAGTCTCTAGCCCTCTCCACTGTGGAGGTATTCAAGAGATATAGTCCTTTGCACAGAAAGTGCTTAAAATGTGGGACACTCACTGCCAGCAAGTGATTAAAATGAGGGACACTCACTGCCAGAGGATGTAGTGATGGGCACAGACAGCTTTAAAAGGGAATTAGATTAATGGAATAGATTAATGTTGTACTGTTTGTTTTTATAATTTTATCTGGTCGATATTGTTTTATATTGTTTATATTGTTTATATTGTTTAAATTGTTTATATTGTTAGCCGCCCTGAGCCTTCGGGGAGGGCGGGATACAAATCCAAACAAATAAACAAATAAATAATAAATAATGGAAGAGGGGTCCATTAGTAGCTGCTAGGCATGGTGACTAAAGGGAACATCCACATTCAAAGACACGAATCTGAATCTCTGTTGTTGGATTTCCAGAGGAACTGGTTGGGCACTGTGTGAGGCAGGATGCTGGACTAGATGGACCAGTGGTCTGATCCAGCAGGGATCTTCTGATGTTCTCATGTTCAAGTAATTCTCAGCTTTTTAAAAAAGTGAGTCTCTAGCCTTTTTCCTTGTGGAGATATAAGGGAAAAGGCATATCTTTGCAAGGGAAGGGCTAGAGACTTTTTTCAAAAAAGTAAATGCTGTACTTATTGGTACAACTGTATATTGATATAACGATAATCTAGTGCAGATTTTTTAAAAAAAATGCCAAAGCCCTGCTGACTCAGGAAAGGTGAAGTGACTACTTTTGGGGGACTGGGGCAGGGAAACTGCAGAGAAATCTGTCATGTGGAAGCCCCATAACTGTGGTGCTTTATCTGCAGCCACACCAGCAATGGGGAAACCCTGTCCCTATGCTGAAACCATCCAGGACTTGAAAAATATGCTGAAAACCATGCCAGATGTTGCAATGTACATTTTGCAGATTTTAAAGACATGGAGGGGAGCTGCGGTGGCTCAAGTGGTTAAGATGCTGAACTGCAGGCTGTGGAAGGTCAGTAGTTCAGCAGTTCGAGACCCGGGTGCCGCATGATGGGGTGAGCTCCTGTCTCTAGTTCCAGCTTCTGCCAACCTAGCAGTTCGAAAGCAAGAAATTGCAAGTAGATAAATAGGTACCACTTTGGTGGGAAGGTAACAGCGTTCCGTGCGCCTTGGTGTTTAGTCATGCCGGCCACATGACCACGGAAACGTCTTCGGACAGCGCTGGCTCTTCGGCTTTGAAACGGAGATGAGCACCGCAACCCTAGAGTCGGATTCGACTGGCTTTCGAGCAAGGGAACCTTTACCTTTTACTATAGCAGTTGAGCCAGTTTGCCAGCAAGGCGGGGTATAAATTGAAAATAAAAAACAAATTTAAGGTGTTGTTTCACCTGAGCCTGAAGAAGCATAGAATTAATGTTAAAGTGCCAACCAGTACTCCTATGGACGTCATAGACAAGTTTGTAAATCATAAAGACAAGTTGCTTATTTGAAAGCAAAGTTGACGTAAATCCACCACTCCTTTTCAAAAGCGAGCCGCTATGGAGTTTCCAGATAAGTCTGTAGACAATTCCTTTGGAGACCCAACTGCTGTTTGCAAAAAAAATTCAAAGAGGCTAAAATGTTGTTTCAGACAGTGTGGATTACCCTAAAACGGTGACACAAGAAGCCGTCCAGGGTTTTCAAGGCAAGAGACAACCAGAGATGGTTTGCCATTGCTTGCCTCTGTGTAGAAACTTGTGTTACACAAACTGTGTAGCAACAGAGAACCAATGTGATGTAGTGGCTAAGAGCAGCAGACTCCAATCTGGCAAACCGGGTTTGATTCCCCACTCTTCCACCTGAAGCCTGCTGGCTGACCTTGGGTCAGTCACAAGTTCTCTCAGAGCTCTCTCAGCCCCGCCTACCTCACAGGGTGTCTGTTGTGGGGAGAAGAAGGAAAGGAGATTGTAAGCTGCTCTGAGACTCCAAGTGAAGGGCGGGGTATAAATTCTTTTGCTACTGCAATTCTACGCTTCTGTTTCTTGACTAATACCTGCTGAATTCCTCAAACATGCCAGTCTGTACCCTACTATTCTGTTCAGCAGAATATGAAGTTTTCCTCCTTCCAAATGTTGAAGATCTTCTGTAGGCAGCAGAAGAGCTGCTTAAGTGCAGGGAGGGTCCTTAACGGAGGAATGTTTCAAGCTTTACTAGAAAGAATTCTAGGATACGGGCCATTGCATTTCGGTTTTCCAGAGGAATGGATCTTTTTATTGGAGTGATTTCAATGGCAATACTGATAACAGCGATGACACGATTTGTTCATAGTGAAAATATGGGGAAACAGTCGGGATTTAGTACTCTTACATTATTAAACAATGCTTTTGTTTTTTCAACAGGAATATTTATAACAAAAATCACTCAAAAACCTCATCAAAATTTACAGAAAACCAATATGGCCGCAACAATGTCCGACAATTTCCAAAAATGAACGAAGCTTCCGGATTATATTTCTTCGTTTCCAAACTTCATCAGAAGTATAATTGATGCAGTCAGTGTTCAATAGAACATCAATGGTGTGTTGTCTTATTCAATTGGTTCTAATTAACAAAGTTTACAGGGAGTACTCAACTTCCGCTATGAACAACCAAAAGAACACAGAAGATTAAGTTGGCTTCAGACTTTGGTGCCAAAGGCTACAGGTTGCTGAATAGCCTTACCTCCTAGCATGTGAAATTGACATTTATACTCCTAACACACAAAATTTAAAGGGACAAAGCCAATCATACAGCTAAACTCCTAAAAACAGTATTGCCAATACTGGACAACTATAAACAGCAAGAAGAACACAAAAGATTACGTTGGCTTCAGCCTTTAGTGCTAAATGCTACAGGTTGCTGATGAATAACCTCGATTTGTTCATATACGCCAAAACCTTGATTTAACAGGTTTCAAATATGTCATGTTGACTACGTACGGCAACTTTATTGTGTAGTCATAACTAGCAAAAGCGCTTGAGCAGGAAGTGGTCAACAGGCTTGAATAATAAAAAGTCCTGATGCAGATCTTGTCTGCGCCATGAACTTGCCGTTTTTCTGCCCTTCGTCAGCCAGCTGGGAGGCCGAATGCTAGCGTAAGGTAACACATGAGGTACCCAGGGTATGAAGTTGCATCACTCAGGAGTATCATGAGGATCGCCTTAAGTATAGCAAAGAACAAACAACAAAAAGAGCCTCCAAGGCTACCCGAGTCCTTCAGAGCTAGAGGTAAAACCCGGACTGAAACTACTGTAGATTCTAGTTTGAGTCCAGTGGCACCTTTAAGACCAACAAAGTTTTATTCAAGGGATAAGCTTTCGTGGGCACGCACACTTCTTCAGATACAATGGGATGGAAGTTACCAGTCCATACATATAGGTAGAGGGTGAGCAGTAAGTTGGCATACAGTATAATGAAGATGTTTAATGGATGCAAGGACCAAACAGGAATAACAGGCTTAGTTTATGTGGTTACCATTTGTTTAGGTTTAATTCTTGGGGGGGGGGAACATAGTGAAGGAGATAAGTATGTTAGAATTGGAGATTGATGTATCCTTGATTGTGGAATGCTGAGAGTAATTAACTGAGACCCTGCCACGATGCTCCATCCGTTTCCTCTCAAGCATGAAGGTGACCTTACAGAATCTTCTCCTTTAAAGTGGGGCAATTGGCTGTGTAATATCCCCTGTCTCCAGACCAGAGAAATACATTCCAGTCTACCATTCCAAATTACATTACATCCTACTATTCATTATATTACATTACAATCTTCTAATCTATTATTTGAAATAAGAAATAAAAGAAAATAAAGAGGATGTACGGTCCTTCTGGTGAAATCTAAGGGTTGAATGAGGTTAGCATATGTAGTGAGATACAAAACCAATATCCCTGTTAAGTCCTGGGGATTTCATTGTTCTGAGTGTTGTAGTAATAATCACCTGAATCTACTCCAGATTCTGGTACTCTTGAACTGATGTAAAACATGAAATGGACTTCTGAATCTTCCATCCTGCTGAATCAGAGCAGTGACTCCACATGTCCCGCATCTTGCTCCACACTGTTACTTTAAAAGATGGTTGTGAGGATTGTTGTCCTAATGTTCATGAAATGCTTTGAAGCATTTCTGAAACTTTATGAACCTGAGGATCCCATTTTGACTGAAACATTTTTGTAGACGCCTCCCCTCCTCCCTTGCTAGCACATGCCACATGCCATTTACTTAGTGCAGCCCTGGCCTGGATAGCCCAGGCTAGCCCAATCTTGTCAGATCTCAAAAGCTAAGCAGGGTCTGCCTTGGCTAGTATTTGGAAGGGTAACATCCAAGGAATATCAGGATCATGACTCAGAGGCAGGGAATGGCAAATCACTTCTGAAACGTCTCCTGCCTTAAAAACAAGTATAGCTCATCACCTAGTGGTGCATAACGCTAAAAGAGCTAGGACTTCTGGCTGCCAGACAATCTTAGGATCTCCAGGCTATACTACACCCAATGTCATATGACAATTAATTGATTACATAGTGCATGCACAAGCCACAATATGCCTTGTGGTGGCTTCTCTCTTTTGTGTTCTTGAAGCAATGCAACTATGTTTTAAAAGCAAGTCTAAGAAAATTATTGTTGTTCTTGTCTGCACATGACCTATGAAGAAGGTAGCTGATTCTGCAGGGCTACAACTCAAAAGGCCTTGTCCCAAATTCTAATCTATCTCACCTTAACTCGTAGGGAATTTGCTCCAGAGGCATCAAGACACTTACTTAGTAGTTAATAATTGCTGGATCAATGCCAGCTGTACAATGGTGGAAAGTGGGATTGCCAGGCATAGTGGAAGGGTTGGGGGGCAGGGACATGGGGGGGGCATGATGTCAGTTACACAACTACATTATTTCTGCAGGAAAACCCAGAAGTAACGTAGGGTAGCTCTAGGAATCCAGAGTTTCCAGCAATTCCTATTACTGTAATGGGTACAAGAAGGGCTTGACCTCTGTCATTACAATACTCTGTATAGTACCCTCATGGACCACTCCTGGTTAGGGATGCACAGCCTTCAGGTGGGGTCTGAGGATCTCCCGAAATTACAGCTCACCTTCAGACTACAGAGATCAGTTCCCCTGGAGAAAACGGATGCTTTGGAGGGGGGGACTCTAGGGCATTGCACCCCACTGAGGTCCCTGTCCTCCCCAGGCTCCACCCCCAAATCTCCAGGAGTTTCCTGACCTGGAGCTGGCAACCCAGCCCCCCCACCCCCCATGACGGCTAGGGGAACTTGGCAAGTGGTGCCCAGAAACCAATTTGAGAAATATCACGGGGAAAGATTCACTCCTCCCCCTCTTCTGTTCGCAATTTTCAAAACAAAAGGAAAGACCTTCCGCTGGGTGCAGCACGAGGCTGGCTTGAAGGGCCCTCCGGCTGACTTGGGGCTAAGGTTGCCAGGTCTGGGTTGGAAAATACCTGGAGACTTTGGGGGTGGATACGGGAGAGGGCGGGGTTTGGGGAGGAGCGAGGCCTCAGCAGGCCCATAGCCAGGATTTTTTAAGTCAGAGGGCATTTAAATTTCTTAGGGGGCACTGGCTAATCAATTTAATCTGTGGGAGAAGGCCCTGACACCCTGGGCTAGATGGGAAGTCAGGGGGCCTTGCCAGTAAGTCAGGGGGCCATGCCCCGAGATGCCCCACTGTAGCTATGGGCCTCAGCCAGAGAGTCCACCCTTCAGAGCAACCATTTTCTCCAGTGGAGCTGACCTCTGTCAGCTGGGGATCAGTTGTAAAAGCAGGAGATTCCCCAAGCCCCGCCTGGAAGATGGCAGCTCTACTTGGGGCTCCGCCCAGAATTTTGTCCCCCTGAGGGCAGGGAAGAAGTGAGTCTCAGACCTTCAAGCTCAACTCCCTCTCATGCATTCGGGATCCCCCATCCCAAATCAAGAAGAAGAGAAGAGTTTGGATTTAAACCCCGCCCTTCACTGCCCAAAGGCATCTCAGAGCAGCTTACAAACTCCTTTCCCTTCCCCTCCCCACAACAGACACCCTGTGAGGTAGGTGGGGCTGAGAGAGCTCTGACACAAACTGTCCTTGAGAGAACAGCTGTGCCAGAGCTTGTGACTGACCCAAGGTCACATCAGCAGGTGCAAGTGAAGGAGTGGGGAATCAAACCCGGTTCTCCCAGATAAGAGTCCAGGCACTTAACCACTACACCAAACTGGCTCAAGCCACAGTCCCCAGAGATCAAAGTTTTCTCTTGAGAGGGAGCAGCCCAGGCGCTGTCTGGGAAATGCTCTAGGTCGCTCAAGCCCAGTGAGCCCAGCCAGAAGATTCCCCACGCATCCTCCACGCAATTCTTAGGGAACAGAAGACGGCATTTCCCCAACTTACACAGAGAGGGCTATCTTTGCCTCCAGTGAGCCCATCCCGGCTCCCCCCCCCACTTCTGAACCTCAGGATCCCTCCTTAGACTTTTAGAGACAAGACTCAGCTGCAGCTGGGATGGAAAAGGGGTCAGATCTTGTCTTCTTCTTCACCGCAATTTGCAGGGAAATCGGAGGGGACGCTTGCTGGGTAAACAGATGCCCCCTCGGGAAGGGCAAAGCCGGGAGGAAGTCGTTTCTGCCTTCTGGAGAGAGTCAGTCTAAGGGTTAAATGCAAGGAGTCTATATTCTTAGAGAGGCATCAACCGGGAGGCCACGTGATTGGCCGCAGCCACTTCCTGATCCACTGCCCCAAGTGCGTGGTGATCGACTAATTAATGCTGTCGGATGAAGGAGAGGGAGGAGAGCACCGGTGGATTAAAAAAAAAAAAAAAGAGTAAGCAATAAAATACTATTTTCTTTGCAAAGTACCTTTGTGTTTTGGACGGTAGAATAGTGCAGAGGAGTGGCCCGCCGTGTTTGAGGAGTTCCGAAGAGAGAAGAAGAGATTGGATTTATACCCTGCCCTTCACTACCCGGAGGAGTCTCAGAGCGGCTTACAATCTCCTTTCCCCTCCCCTCCCCGCAACTGACACCCTGTGACGGAGGCGGGGCTGAGAGAACTCTTTCGAGGACTGCTGCGAGAGAACTTGTGACTGACCCAAGGTCACACCAGCAGTTGCACATGGAGGAGTAGGGAATCAAACCCAGTTCTCGCAGATTAGAGTCCGTGCTCCCAACCACTACACCAAACTGGTGCAGATTCCTGCACCCTTTGCCACCCAGAGTTCAGAGTTTAGCGATAATACTTCTTTAATGTTATTAATCAGAGGACTCCAATTTTCAAAGAGTTTTTTTCCACTTGCTCTGGGAATCCTATCTTCACTGGAAACAAAGCTGAGTTCTTGTAATGTGACATATACCCATTCTTGCTTTTTCCCCTCCTGCTGCTGTCTCTAAACTCTCTCAAACTGGCCTGTTGGCATTTTCTTGTCATTCTTCTGGCGCAGGTGTAATCTGGAAAAGCAAACTTGGATTTTTGGAGTGTTCCCCTCTCCACACTGCTGTGGTTTTCTGAGGTTGCAATTCTGTCTTTTTTCACTGCTGCCAGCAAATCTGTAGTTGGCATACTTTGGTGTGTTACAAACTTTAACTGCTAATGTTATTTGTACCCCAGTTTTCTGCCCAATGGGAGCTGCGGTGGCTCAAGTGGTTAAGATGCTGAACTGCAGGCTGTAGAAGGTCAGTAGTTCAGCAGTTCAAGACCTGAGAGTGCCGCATGACGGAGTGAGCTCCCGTCTCTAGTTCCAGCTCCTGCCAACCTAGCAGTTTGAAAGCAAGAAATTGCAAGTAGATAAATAGGTACTACTCTGGTGGGAAGGTAACAGCGTTCCGTGTGCCTTGGCGTTTAGTCATGCCGACCACATGACCACGGAAATGTCTTCGGACAGTGCTGGCTCTTTGGCTTTGAAACGGAGATGAGCACCGCAACCCTAGAGTCGGATTCGACTGGCTTTTGAGTAAGGAAACCTTTACCTTTACCTTTCTGCCCAATGGGGATCCATTGGGGTTTGCCATGTTCTACCTTGCTCCAGTTTGTCCTTACAACAACCCTGCAAATTATGTTAGCCGGAGGGTGTGTGACTGGCCCAAGGTCACCCAGCCAGCTTCTGTGGCGGGGTCAAATTTGAACCTGAGTCTCCCAGATCTAATCTGACATTCTAACCATTACACTACTTGCCCACCCCCGCTACTTATTCACTCATTATTCACCCCGGCTACTTATTCACTCATATTTGTCCTTCATAGCAAAATAAAACAGAAGTCCAGAAGACTTAACACCCGTGATTCTGCTATTGGGTATCATGACTCAGACATCACTTCTTCAGATGCAGATGTCATATATATGTGTTTGTACGCATATACACACACAGACATAAAGTCTCGATTCAAAAATCAGTCTTGGATTTGCAGGAGGTCACAGATCTGGCACTTGCCTTTACACAAGAATCTGGCAGAGGAGAAAGGCAGTCCAGTGGTCCAGGTGAAGGCTGTTTGGAGAGGAAGGGAGGATGAGGGATGAGCCGGACTCAGCTGTCCCTGAATCAAGAAAAGGCCTTGGTGCCGGGAGCAGGAGGGAACCTTGGGAAGGAACCGTGCAGAAGAGCCTGGGGGACAGCGCCCTCCCTCCAGATGTGCAGCACCAGCTGTTCAGGCAGTTCGGCTACCGGGAGGCGGAGGGGCCCCGGGAGGTCTGCAGCCGACTCCACCGCCTTTGCTGCCAGTGGCTGAAGCCGGAGAGGCACAGTAAGAAGGAGATGCTGGACCTGGTGGTCCTGGAGCAGTTCCTGGCCGTCCTGCCCTCGGAGGTGGAGAGCTGGGTGAGGGAATGCGGGCCGGAGACCAGTTCCCAGGCGGTGGCCCTGGCAGAAGGCTTCCTCCTCAGTCAGGCAGAGGACAAGAACCAGGACCAGCAGGTGAGGGGGATTCATCTAGGTACTTTGTGGGAGGGGGCACAATGAACATAGATTCTCTTGAAATCCACATGGATTACCCTAGCTTTTTTGGACATCCCCTCCCCTGCCAGTCTGTTTCCTCTTCCTTTTCTCATCAGTCTCCCCTTTCCGGGACCCCCGCTTCTTTTGCAGGCACAGGAGAAGATCGCGCAGGAGCGTCACCACGGAGCCACTTTTCTGGGTAAGACTGAAAAGGGTGTTTTCCCCACCAGACGGCCTCCTGACTGTAGGTGGGCTGCCTTGATGCTCCCCTCCAGCTTCTCGGCTTAGAAATTCAGTTTGGGGAAGCCGAAACCTAGGATCGATTCAAAAGCACTGCAAGATCATTGGACGAATATAGTCACCGTACTGAAAACAAAGCTGCCTCCAAACTCAGATGATGATGATTAATGTCAAAAACTAGAAAAATAGTGTGTAGGGCCGATAAAAAGAGTTCCAAAATCGTGGACTTTCAGTATCTCTGAGGCTGTAGTAATCTCTGATAGTTGTAAGTCAAGAGCTTTTTTGCTACCTGTTTTTCGACAGGACAAGGACTTCATTCTCATGGACTCTTCCTTACACGCCCAGGGAAATGCTGATCACTACTTTGGGGTCAGGAAGCAATTTTTCTTCAGGCCAGTTTGGCCGGGGATCCTGGAGTTTTTGGTTGCAGGTTTTTGCCACCTTCTGGGCATGGAGCAGGGGTCATTGAGGGTGTGGGGGGGAGGTATTTGTGAATTTCCTGCATTGTGTAGGGGGTTGGACTAGATGACCCTGGAGATCCCTTCCAACTATGTGATTCTAAGGAGTGTCCGTAGAGATGACAGATCTCAAAAGGATGTTGGTGGAAGGTGGCAGTCGGGTCCTTTCAAAACTGTGTTCCATCTGCCTAGGTAATTAAGTGCCAGGGTAGGAAAAGTTTTTTTTCGAAAAATGGTCTTGGATCATCCCGTAAATACCCTTTTTTTTTAACAGTATGACATTACTGACCTCATCATGCCCTATGAATACGAGATTCTGTGATGATTATTCTCAGTAAGAATTATATAATAATTCTTAATAATAGTAATTATTAATAATAGTAAGAATATTTTCATTTATACTCTGCTTTTCTAACTTGGACTGAAGGCAGAATGTATGCATGCTTTTAAAAAATACCTTCAAATTAGATGATGACATCGGGCAATCAGCTGATTACAAGACAGCAGGGCTCTTTTTGGGCAGGAACGCACAGGAACGGAGTTCCGGCTGGCTCCCGAGTTGGCCACACCCAGCAGGAACGCATTAGCACAATAGGCCACACCCAACAGCAGAAACTCATTCGGATTGGCTACATTAGGGGTGTGTGGCCTAGCATGCAAAGGAGTTCCTGCTACAAAAAAAGCCCTGGGTTTTGACCACAAACAAGGTAAACAGAATGAGAAGCAAAAGGTGGGTGTGGCTGGATGACCACACTTCTGGTAACATGGGGGTGTGGCCTAATATGCTAATGAGCTGTGCTGTCAGAGGTGTGGCCTAATATGCTAATGTGTTTCTGCTGCTGGGTGTGGCCTATTATGCTAATGAGTTCCTGCTGGGCTTTTTCTACCAAAAAAAGCCCTGCAAGACAGGATAACCATATTAGATAGGATAAGAATATTTGAATACAACAACCAAGATTCCTAGTAAGATGAAACAACGCAGTTGGGCTGGGACTGTCAAACGGAGGAAAAATCCAGAAGAAGGCATGCAGCGTGAATAAAGGTGATGGGCAGTGTTCCCTCTAAGCTGAGTGAGTGTGAGCTAGCTCACAGTTTTTTAGCCTCCGGTTCACACATTTTTGTCTTAGCCCAGGAAGGGACGGCTCCAGGGCAAACACATTTATGCAGCAGCCAAATCGCCGGCTCACCACTTTAATGGCAGTCGCTCACAAAGTAGGATTTCTGCTCGGAAGACTCCACAGCTCAGAGGGAGCATCGGTGATGGGTCGGCGTCTCCCCTCACTGTGTTGCCTAGCAGCAAAGAGATTTGGGGATACGGGAGTTGTGGTTCTATCAGTGGGTTTAGAACCGGCTACTCTTTGCATTTCAGAGCTTTTCCTTCTTAATTCTGTGAATTCTGTACCACTGGACCAACAGACCACAGATTTTTGTATACGAGATATTGTAATCAAGATAGGATTTGTCAAAAGTGCGGAAGTGAAACGTTTGGAACAAGGATGCAAGGATCGTGCCGGCGATGGGCCAAGACGGGGAATCCTAGCCCCTCCCCATCATACAAGGAATATAATGCCAAGTACTTGGAAAGTAAGGAGCTGCGGTGGCTCAAGTGGTTAAGACGCTGAACTGCAGGCTGTGGAAGGTCAGTAGTTCAGCAGTTCAAGACCCGAGAGTGCTGCATGACGGGGTGAGCTCCCGTCTCTAGTTCCAGCTCCCGCCAACCTAGCAGTTTGAAAGCAAGAAATTGCAAATCGGTACCACTTCAGTGGGAAGGTGACAGCGTTCCGTGCGCCTTGGTGTTTAGTCATGCCGTCCACATGACCACGGAAATGTCTTCGGACAGCGCTGGCTCTTTGGCTTTGAAACGGAGATGAGCACCGCAACCCTAGAGTCGGATTCGACTGGCTTTCGAGCAAGGGAACCTTTACCTTTACTTGGAAAGTATAGCATGCCTTCCGTCTATCTTCTTAACCTTCCAGGTGGTGCCGTCCATTCTTTGCCATCTCTTTATGAGAGCAAGAAAGCCGCCGCCGTGCAGCCGGATTGGGTAAGTGTGGAACTCTGGATCGTGTTCCTGGGTCTTTCCCCCACCCACCCTCCCGAGGCGGAAGAGAATCTCCCTCCGTTTCTTTCCTCCAGCTGCCATCTTGTGCTGCTCCCTGGATGCGAAATGAAAATGGAGGTTTGAGTCCCGAATGTCAGCATCTTATTATAGACCTTCTGGATGGCCCTCAAAAGGGGAAAGATTTCTGACATTATCTGTGAAGACAGAGGTGTTTGTTTGTTTGTTTGTTTCTCTTTTTCAGGGCCTGGTGACCTTGGAGGAGGTGTCTGTTCATTTCACTGCGGAGGAGTGGGCCCTGCTGGATCCGGACCAAAGGAGGCTTCACCAGGAAGTCATGGAGGACAATTGTCGGAATGTGGCCTCTCTGGGTAAGGCTCCCCTTTCTCTTGATTCACCGATGTTAATAGCAAGAGGAGAGGGAGGAGGAGAAGATTGGATTTATACCCTGCCCTTCACTCAGAGTTTCAGAGCAGTTTACAAACTCCTTTCCCTTCCCCTTCCCCTCCCCACCACAGACACCCAGTGAGGTAGACGGGGCTGAGAGAGCTCTTTCCAGAACTGTCCTTGAGAGAACAGCTCTGACAGAACTATGGCTTGCCCGAGGTCATCCAGCAGCTGCGAGTGGAAGAGTGGGGAATCAAATCCGGTTCTCCCAGATTAGAGTCCACGCACTTAACCACTACACCAGAGTTGCTTCCAAGACAGGACCCCAGGTCTAATCCGGATGGCCCAGGCTATTCCGATCTTTCAGCTCTCAATCCCGGTTAGTACATGGATGGGAGACCACCAAGGAAGTCCAGGGTCGCTATGCAGAGGCAAGCAAGGCCAACCACCTCGATCCTTCTTTTGCCTTGACAACCCTATGGGGTCAGCAGAAGTGAGCTGTGACTTGCTGCCCCTTCCCACCACCACCAATAAGAACCCTGGTAGGGCTCTTCCAGTGGAGGCTCTCAGTAGAGGAGTGGAGTTGGGTGCACAGGCTGGCAAGGGAGGGGCTTCTGCATCCTTACTGGAGTCTCTGAATATTAGTGCGTAAGCGAAAATATTGGTTTGTAAACAAAAAGGAACACGGCAGAGGAGGAAGGGCTATCCCCTGATGGCCCACGGAGGACTGGGTGGGCTCGTTGTTCTCCTGGAGTGCAAAATCTTGAGTGCAGAGAAACCATATAAATGCTTGGAGTGTGGAAAGACTTTTCCTCGGCGTTCACAGCTTACTAGACATCACCATATCCACAATGGGGAGAAACCATATAAATGCCCAGAGTGTGAAAAGAACTTTTCTCGCGATTCAGACCTTACTGCCCATAAATGTGTCCACGCTGGGGAGAAACCATAGAAACATCTGGGGGGGTGGAAAGAACTTTGCTCAGAGTTCACACGTTACTGCCCATCGACAGAGAGAGTTGTCAATTTTTTCATCTCTTGAGTCATTTGATCTTTCATGTTCTCAAACTTTCCATTCATAATTGCAAATTTCTCATCAAACTGAAAGCCCGCCAGGAGGGGGACTGGCCTCCATAAGAGTTTATGGCAGGGGTGGCCGAACTGTGGCTCAGAAGCCACGTGCGGCTCTTTCACATACATTGTGTGGCTCCCGGCAGGACAGCTGGGGAAGCGAAGGGGAGGCATGCCTCCCCGATTGGTCTTCCCTTCCCCAGCCAGTTTTCCCCTCCCTGGGTAGGCTTGAGGTGTGGGGGGAGCAGGGAAAGAAAGCAACTTTAAATGCATTCTTGAAGGCACCGTCCCCCCCGGCCTACAAATATCATTGGACAAATGAATCGTATTATCAATATTTATTTTTACCCCTTTTTATTTTTGGCAGTCTCATTTAATGTTAATAAAAAAGCAAATTTCGAGCTAATGAGCTGTGCTGTCAGGGGTGTGGCCTAGTATGCTAATGAGTTTCTGCTGTTGGGTGTGACCTATTATGCTAATGAGTTCCTGCTGGGCTTTTTCTACAAAAGGAGCCCTGGGGCCCTCCATATGACTTGTACAAAGTTTGAAAAGGCTGTCTTCAAAGCGAGAAGAGCCCCTAGACAGTGGCCCTTGGTCAGAGCCGCAGTAGACTGAGACGTCGGATCCTCTTGCCTGGGGAAGGGGGCTTAAGATCTTGAATACTGGTGGCTCTGTTTAGGCTGGGGCTTCCCTCCTCCATTCTTTTCTACTTTGGGTCGCTCTCAGGATCAGCAGACGGATCCTTCTGGATCCAAGAAGTAGCCCCCTCTTTTTCCATTGAATACATCTTTCAGGAGTTTTAAAAAAACTGTTTTCTCCTTTCTGCCATTAGGAGCAGGGCTCTTTTTGTAGGAGGAACTCCTTTGCATATTAGGCTACACACCCCTAATGTAGCCAATCCTCCAAGAGCTTACAGAGCTCTTCTTACAGGGGCTACTGTAAGCTCTCGGAGGATTGGCTACATCAGGGATGTGTGGCCTAATATGCAAAGGAGTTCCTGATACAAAAAGAGCCCTGATTAGGAGTGGTTGGGTTTCCAGTAGCCTGGTTTAAAAATGTAAATATTTCTTAGAGTTGGAACATCTAGAAGTCACCGGTGTCTTTCTTTTGCCCGAAAGGAGGGCTTCTGGTTCCCAAACCTGATTTTGTATCCACCGTGGAAGAAGCAGGAGATCCACTTGTCCAGGACCCAGAAGAAAGAAAGAGAGCAGCAGGTATCTGCTTACTTGTGTGGTGGGAACCTTTCTCTGGTGCATGCGGGTAGGACGTCTCTTGAGCTAAATGTCACCAGCTGGCGAATGGGGTGGGGGGTATTAATTAAGAGGCAACAGCCCTAGAACGGCTAGGAAGTCTTTCTGAAGTGGGAAAGAGACATTAAAAGAGGGACCCAAAGGCTAGCTTGTTTGTACCTGTGGTACTGGTGGTGGTGGTGAATGGTTATACAGTTCTTGCCTTTAATAAACATTATTTATATGCTTCCTCTTCACATGCCTGTTCAAGTTGGTTCAGAAATCAAGACAATCCCAGAAATTCCTAAATAATGCCTAAATGATCAATTGAAAAAGCCAGGGGCACTAGAAGACGGTAAAACAGCCACTGAACTGGCTGAGAAATCTCCCGAAAACAGTTCTCAAATTAGAAGCTAAGTGATAATAGCTAAAACGATAACCTTCTAACAATAACCCCTTAAGTTAAAGCTCAGTCGGAAAGAAATTTTTTGGCCTGGCTCTAAAAAGATAGGAAGGTGAACTCCAGATGAACTTCACATTGGAGGACATTGCCCAGTCCATAGCTCCGAGCAATCTGGGCACAGGGATGCATGTAGATGTTAAATAACATCAGGTATAGAACCACCCCTTGGGGCACTCTGCAAACCAGTGGATGCCTTCGGGACAGCTCTTCCTTAAGCACTACCCTTTGTCCCCGACCCTGGAGGAAGGATGCAAGCCATTGTAAGGCAGACCCCCGAATTCCAGCGTCAGGCGAGGTGGTGGATTAGTAACTGAGGGTCGACCGTGTCGAACGCAGCTGACAGGTCTAACAACAACAGCACCACCGTCCAGCCTCAATCCAGATGTCATCGGATGTTGTCTGTGAGTAGTGGCTGGCCTTCTGTACTTGCTTCCACTTTTGCTTGAATGTGTTTACCTGTCTTTTCTCTTTATTCTAGAGGCTGATGGACTCCAGAACAAGTCCAAGGGAGAACCACAACACCACGTACTTAAGAAAAAACAGCAGAAAAGAATCAGTGGGGAAAAATGGAAGGGGGGGGATGAATCCTCTCCTCAGGGTGCTGAATCCCAGGTGTTCGATAGACACCAAAGAATTCACACAGGGGAGAAACCTCATAAGTCGTTGGAGGGTGGAAGGAGTTCTGCTCAGAATTGCATCCTTGGTGTTCATCAACAAATTCACACTGTGGAGAAATCATATAAATGTCTGGAGTGTGGAAAGGGCTTTTCTCAGAGTGACACCCTATTTGCTCATCGACAAATCCACACTGGGGAGAAATCATATAAATGCATGGAGTGTGGGAAAAGCTTTGCTCAGAGTTCAGAACTTAAATCCCATCAATGTGCGCACATAGGGGGGAAACCATATGAGTGCTCAGAGTGTGGAAAGAGCTATGCTTGGAGTTCACAGCTTACTGCCCATCGACGTACCCACACTGGGGAGAAACCATATGAATGCTTAGAGTGTGGAAAGAGCTTTGCTCAGAGTTCATCGCTTACTGCCCATCAACGTCTCCACACTGGGGAGAAACCATATAAATGCTTGGAGTGTGGGAAGAGTTTTCCTCATAGTTCACAGCTTACTGCCCATCTACGTATCCACACTGGGGAAAAACCATACAAATGCATGGAGTGTGGAAAGAGCTTTGCTCAGAGTTCACAGCGTAGTATCCATCAACGTACCCACACAGGAGAGAAACCATATAAATGCCTGGAGTGTGGGAAGAGCTTTCCTCGTGTTTCAAACCTTACTGACCATCAACGTATCCACACTGGGGAGAAACCATATGAATGTTTGGAGTGTGGAAAATGCTTTGCTTTGAGTTCACAGCTTACTGCCCATCAACGTATCCACACTGGGGAGAAACCATATGAATGCTTGGAGTGTGGAAAATGCTTTGCTTGGAGTTCACAGCTTACTGCCCATCAACATATCCACACTGGGGAGAAACCGTATAAATGCCTGCACTGTGGAAAGAGCTTTGCTCGGAGTTCACAGCTTACTGAACATCAGCGTACCCACACTGGGGAGAAACCATATAAATGCCTGCACTGTGGAAAGAGTTTTGCTTGGAGTTCACAGCTTACTGCCCATCAACGTAGCCACACAGGGGAGAAACCATATAAATGCCTGCAGTGTGGAAAGAGCTTTGCTCGGAGTTCACATCTTACTAAACATCACAGTATCCACACTGGGGAGAAACCATATAAATGCTTGGAGTGTGGAAAGAGTTATCCCCGGAGTTCACAGCTCACTGAACATCAGCGTATCCACACTGGAGAAAAACCATATAAATGCTTGGAGTGTGGAAAGAGTTTTTCTTGGAGTTCACAGTTTACTGAACATCAGCGTATCCACACTGGGGAGAAACCATATAAATGTTTGGAGTGTGGAAAGAGTTTTCTTCGGAGTTCACAGCTTACTGAACATCAGCGTATCCACACTGGGGAGAAACCATATAAATGTTTGGAGTGTGGAAAGACTTTTCCTCGGCGTTCACAGCTTACTAGACATCACCATATCCACAATGGGGAGAAACCATATAAATGCTTGGAGTGTGAAAAGAGCTTTCCTTGTGATGCTGACCTTACTGCCCATAAATATATCCACATTGGGGAGAAAACATAGAAACATCGAGCGTGGAAAGAACTTTGCTCAGAGTTCACACATTACTGCCCATCGACAGAGAGAGTTGTCAATTTTTTCATCCCTTGAGTCATTTGCTCTTTCATTTTCTCAAACTTTCCATTCATAATTACAAATTTCTCCTCAACTTTCTTTTCAAGCCCTTCAAGTTTATTGGACATTTGTTCGAATAATTTTTAAAGGAGTTCAGGTGTAACGGTCCTTTCTGTAGATAAGTCTGTTGATTTTTTTCTAGTAGCCATTGTGGACCTTATGATTTGTAATCCCACAACAGAAGGCTTAATGCCGCCACAGATAAAGGAGACCAAGATCCAAACAGTATATCCAGTTGAAGTGGATTAATACCTTTCAGCGCCCTTAGAAGATATACAGCACAATTGTAATTAAATTGTGATAAACTGTATTCCAAAATCAGAGCTCCAATCCAATATAATAATTTGTAATACAAAATCAGAGTTCCGTTAACTGGCCACAGTTTTATATGAGCAAGAGGAATAGCCAGGAAGTGCACCAAATCTAACAGCCTGGGCTCTTTGTTGCCAAATAAATTATCACCCCAACTGGAAGCTCTTTTTGCTGTAAAACTCCGCTTAAAGTAAAAAGTTGTTGGATTTGCCCAGCAAGGTCTCCCATAAGGGTTGCTAACCTCCAGGCGGGGCCTGGAGACCTCCCACTTTTACAACTGGTCTCCAGCTGACAGAGATCAGCTCCCTGAAGAAAATGGCTGCTCTGAAGGGTGGGCTCTGTGGCATTGTACCATGCTGAGGCCCCTCACCAAACCCCGCCCTCTCCTGGATCCAACCCCAAAGTCTCCAGATATTTTCCAACCCAGACCTGGCAACCCTTTCTCCCATAACCATAGCAACCAAATTATAACCCAAACAAACAGTTCTCTCTACTGTAAAATCTTGGTGGGGAAAAAGCCAGTGTTTATAACTTGTAAATATTAGCATTCCAAAGTTTTGATCATCGTAATATTGGCTGTGAGCTGATCGAGACCTTAAGGAATAGCAGCCTGTGTACTCTGCTACCATACAAGCTGGTACTCGAGGAATATAAGTCTACAAATAGAAAAAAAAGTCTCAAACCAAGCAGTACAGCCAGGGTTCAGTCCAATTGCCAATTAGCAAACACTTTACAAAAGCACTTTCATCCCAAAAGCAAGAAAAAGAAAGAAAAGTTTTCTTTTAGGGAACTCCTTGACTCTGTGAACTTTCTTGAATGATAACCTAAATAAGTTTAATAAGCTTCTTGCAATCCAATCTTAAATCCTAATTTTAATATTCCAGGAGTTTTAAGAGGCACACATCTGGTGCTTATCTCACCATCAGATTCAATGAAGGCTCCATAGCAGAGGAAATCATTCTTTGTCAAAAGCTGAAGTCAGTTCCTTAGAATTTAAGAGGTGAGTTTCAGACAGACTTTAATTCCACCTTGGCAGGTGGAGAAACCGTAGAAATGCCTGGAGTGCGGGAAGAACTTTGCTCAGAGTTCTGCCCATCGACAGATCCACACAGGGGAGAAACCGTATAAATGCTTCGATTGTGGAAATGCTTACTGATCCAGAATCTTGGGAGTAAGCTTTGGCTTCCATTACTAATAGCAGAGGGATGTTACCAATACCAAGGTTATCTGTACCGGAAGGTTCTGAATCCCCTAATTTTTGGCACTGCACCTCTCACTACTGTGCTGAAGCTGGTGGCCAGTCTCAAAACTTCTTCAGATCTACATGATTGTATAGATCGGTGGTGTGGCCTCACTTTGAATCCTGTGTGGAGTTGTGTTCACTTTAGCTGAAAAAGGACATTTCATAAGAACATAAGAACATAAGAGAACATAAGAGAAGCCAATGTTGAATCAGGCCAATGGCCCATCTAGTCCAACACTCTGTCACACAGCGGCCAAAATATACCAGGTGCCATCAGGAGGTCCAGCAGTGGGGCCAGGGCACCAGAAGCCCTCCCACTGCTGCCCCCTCCAGCACCAAGAATAGAGTGCATCACCTGCCCCAGACTGAGAGTTCCCATCTATACCCTGTGGCTAATAGCCACTGGTGGACTTCTGCTCCATATGTTTATCTAATTTCCTCTTGAAACTGACCATGCTTGCAGCTGCCACGACCTCCTGTGGCAGTGAATTCCATATGTTAATAACTCTTTGGGTGAAGAAGTATTTCCTTTTATCTGTTCTAACCCGACTGCTCAGCAATTTCATAGAGTGCCCACGAGTTCTTGTATTGTGAGAAAGGGAGAAAAGTACTTCTTTCTCAACCTGCTCAATCCCATTCATAATCTTATAAACCTCGATCATGTCACCTCTCAGCCGTCGTTTCTCCAAGCTAAAGAGCCCCAAGCATTTTAACCTTTCTTCATAGGGAAGGTGTTCCAACCCTTTTATCATTCTAGTTGCCCTTCTCTGCACTTTTTCCAATGCTATAATATCCTTTTTGAGATGTGGTGACCAGAACTGTACACAGTATTCCAAATGAGGTCGCACCAATGATTTATACAGGGGCACGATGATACTGGCTGATTTGTTATCAATTCCCTTCCTAATAATCCCCAGCATAGCGTTGGCCTTCTTTATTGCAGCTACACATTGTGTAGACATTTTCAGCGAGTTATCCACTACGACTCCAAGATCTCTCTCTTGGTCCGTCTCTGCCAGATCAGACCCCATCAACGTGTATTTATATTTAGGATTTTTGGCTCCAATGTGCATCACTTTGCACTTGGCCACATTGAACCCCATTTGCCACGTTGACGCCCACTCACCCATCCTCAACAGATCCCTTTGGAGTGCCTCACAATCCTCCCTGGTTTTCACCACCCTGAACAACTTTGTGTCATCTGCAAATTTAGCCACATCACTGCTTACTCCCAATTCCAAATCGTTAATAAACAAGTTAAAAAGCATCGGACCAAGTACTGATCCCTGTGGTACCCCACTGCTTACCACCCTCCACTGAGAAAGTTTCCCATTTATACTCACTCTCTGTTTCCTATTTATAAGCCAGTTTTTGATCCACAAGAGGACTTGTCCTTTTATCCCATGACTATTGAGCTTACTTAGGAGCCTTTGATGAGGAACTGTATCAAAAGCTTTCCGGAAGTCAAGGTAAATAATATCTATTGGGTCCCCCTTGTCCACATGTTTGTTCAGTCCCTCAAAAAACACTAACAGGTTAGTGAGACAAGATCTTCCCTTACAGAACCCATGCTGAGTCTGCCTCAATAGCTTTTGTTCATCAATGTGCCTACTAATTCTTTCCTTAATAACAGTTTCCACCAACTTACCCGGTATCGATGTCAGACTGACTGGCCTGTAATTTCCTGGATCTCCCCTGGAGCCCTTTTTAAAGATGGGAGTGACATTAGCTACCTTCCAGTCCTCAGGAATGGAGGCAGATTTTAAAGAAAGATTACATATTTTTGTCAGGAGATCCACAAGTTCACATTTGAGTTCTTTCAGAACTCTCGGATGAATGCCATCCGGGCCTGGTGATTTATTAGTTTTTAAATTGTCCATCAGTCGGAGGACTTCCTCTCTTGTTACCGCAATCTGATTCAGGTCTTTCAAACCCCCTCCCGAAATCGGTGCTTCTGGAGTGGGCAAACACTTCTCCTCTTCCACAGTGAAGACAAAGGCAAAAAATGCATTCAGCTTCTCAGCCATTTCCCTATCATCCTTCACTACTCCTTTTACCCCTTGGTCATCCAAGGGCCCCACTGCCTCCCTGGCTGGCTTCCTACCTCTAATGTATTTGAAGAAAGTTTTATTGTTGGTCTTTATGTTTTTTGCGATATGCTCCTCATATTCCCTTTTTGCTTGCCTGATCACAGACTTGCATTTTATTTGCCATAGTCTGTGTTCCCTTTTATCAACCTCACTAAGACTAGCTTTCCACCGCTTAAAGGAATCCTTCTTACCTTTTACAGCTTCCATTACTTTATTTGTTAACCATGCAGGCTTTTTTCTATACCTATTTGTACCTTTCCTAACCTGCGGTATATATTTTTTCTGAGCTTCTAGGATTGTATTTTTAAATAGTCTCCAAGCTTCCCCAATGGTTTTGACCTTCTCCACTCTTCCTTTCAATTTCTTCCTCACATGTCCCCTCATACCAGAGAAGTTACCCCTTTTAAAGTTAAAAGTGGTTGCGTCAGTCTTTTTGGGCAACTCCCTATCTGTACAAATGTTAAACTCAATGACATTATGGTCACTGTTCCCAAGTGGTGCAATCACTTTTACATCTCTCACCAGGTCTTGGCACTTTTCACCTCTCCCATTGGCTGTGCTGTGCGCTGCATCAGCCATTGGCCTGTCAACTGCCACTCAAGAGTACTTGTGTGCCATTGGCTGGGTGCTGGGTCCGCTCCCCCCCCCCGCCAGCTTGGCCACTCTTCGCTTTCAAAATAGACTGCCAAAACGGCTGTCTCACTTGAGGAAGATGCTTCTTCTTGCTTGGCTCCTCTGCGGTTGGCTGGCTACTGAGGTGGGCCACCGGCTGTCAAACCATTCTCTTCTTCTCCTGCTGTGGGGCTCACTTTCCTGTCAGTGGCTGTTGCTAGGCAACCAAGCTTGGTTCTGTCAGTAAAAAAGCAGGGGCAGGAGGCCCTTTCCAGGCGTACTTTGGCTTCTGTGGGGAACTCATTGGGGCCAGTCAGGGCTGTCAGGTCCAGGTTGGGAAATTCCTAGAGATTTTGTGGTGGAGTCTATGGAAGCCAGAGTCTGGGGAGGGAGAGGCCTCAGCGGAATAGAATGCCACAGAGTCCTCCAAAGCAGGTATTTTCTCCAGTGGGAGAGAGATCTGTTGTCTTGAGTTCAGTTGTGATACCAGGTTCCAACTGGAGGTTGGCTACCCTACGCCTAGCAGCACCCTCTGGGTGACTTGATGACACCTGACTGGCAGAGATCAGTTCCCCTGGAGAAAATGGTGGACTCTGTCATTATACCCTGCCGAGGTGGCTCCCTTATGACAGCCAGTGTGGCATAGTAGTTAGTGCTTCAGAGCTGGAGATCCCTGGAGACTGGCAACAGTGGTTCCCCAGGAGGAAATGGCTGGTTTGGAGGGCGGAGGCTTTTTTCTATACCTATTTGTACCTTTCCTAACCTGCGGTATATATTTTTTCTGAGCTTCTAGGATTGTCTTTTAAATAGTCTCCAAGCTTCCCCAATGGTTTTGACCTTCTCCACTCTTCCTTTCAATTTCTTCCTCACATGTCCCCTCATACCAGAGAAGTTACCCCTTTTAAAGTTAAAAGTGGTTGTGTCAGTCTTTTTGGGCAACTCCCTATCTGTACAACTGTTAAACTCAATGACATTATGGTCACTGTTCCCAAGTGGTGCAATCACTTTTACATCTCTCACCAGGTCTTGGGTGTTACTTAGGACCAAATCCAGGATCGCCTCTCCCCTGGTAGGATCTGTGACCATCTGTTCCACAGCACAGTCATTGAGAGTGTCTAAGAACGCAATCTCTTTTCCCGACTAGAACTCATATTGACCCAATCAATGTGTGGGTAGTTAAAGTCGCCTATTACAACACATTTCGTCTAGACGCTATCTTTAATTCATTCATCATTTTATAATCCTCCTCTATCTTTTGATCTGGTGGGCGATAACAAACTCCCACTGTTAAGCCTCCTTTTGGACCCACTATTTCAACCCATAGCATTTCCAGAAGGGAATCCAATTCTCTTACCCTCTCAATCTTACTGGACGGTATACCCTCTCTGACATACAGAGCCACCCCACCTCCAACCCTTTCCCCCTATCCTTCCGATATAATTTATAACCAGGAATCACTGTATCCCACTGATTTTCCTCATCCCACCAAGTTTCTGAAATACCCACAATGTCTATTTTCCCCCCAACACCAAGCATTCCAACTCCCCGATTTTACCTCGGAGACTTCTAGCATTTGTGTATAAACACTTATAGTTTCCCATGTTTGTTAAGCCCACAGCCTTCCTCTTGCTGCCTCGAGACCTTGCCAGGCAGTTCCTATCATTAGCCACAGTCTCAGTGGACAATTGTAATCCATTTCCTTGTACAAAAGTAATAGCTACCCCTTCATCTCTTTGAGATGAGCCATCCCGAACCAGAGACTTTTCATCTCCTGTCGGCTTTCCCCCATTATTCAGTTTAAAAACTGCTCTGCCACCTTTTTGATTTTGAGCGCCAGCAGCCTGGTTCCTTCTCGGGACAAGTGGAGACCGTCCCTTTTGTACGGCTCCCTCTTGTCCCAAAAAGCATCCCAGTGCCTAACAAACTTGAACCCTTCCCCCTACACCACCGTCTCATCCACGCATTGAGACTCCTGATCTGTGCCTGTCTCTCCGGCCCTGTGCGTGGAACAGGTAGCACTTCCGAGAAGGCTACCTTGGAGGTCCTGGCCTTGAGTTTCCTGCCCAGCAGCCTAAATTTCTCCTCCAGGACCTCACGACTGCATTTCCCCACATCGTTGGTGCCGACGTGCACCACGACCACTGGCTCCTCCCCAGCACTATCTACCAGCCTATCTAAAACACGCGTAATGTCCGCTACCTTCGCACCAGGCAGGCAAGTCACCATACGGTCAGTACGCGGGTTTGCCACCCAGCTGTCTACCTGCCTAAGGATCGAATCACCAACTACCAAGAGCCCCCTCCCACCCTTCCCAGGGACGGTTCCTTGGTACGAAAGGATACCCGTTCACCAGCTGAAGAAGAGGTCCCTTCTGAGGGCACATTCCCCTTATCCTCAGCATGGTGCCCCTTTTCCCCTTGACCCTCATGCTCCCTGGCAGCAGCCGGGCTGCCAGATCCAGAGTGGGACATATCTAACAAGTCCCCGAGAGTCTTCCCCATGCACCTAACTGACTGTCCCTGCTTCTCCAGGTCAGCCACCTTGGCCTCAAGGGAGCAAACTCGCTCCCTGAGAACCAGGAGCTCCTTGCACCGAGCACACACCCAAGACTTCTGACCAGTGGGCAGATAGTCATACATGTGACACTCCATGCAAAACACTGGATAGCCCCCAACCCCTGCTGGCATTCTGGCTTCATAATTGTTTTTAAACAAATACTTTTCTATAACCCCCCTTTTAAAACCCTTTGTATTTATATGGCTCCTGTTGTAGGAGTCCACTTACCTTACCAAGGAGCCAAGGTCCTGGCTTTCTGGCTCTTCCTGTGCTTCTAACAGAGCCCCTAGGCCAAGAGCCACAGGCAAAGAGCCTCGCCCTTTTGCTCTCCGCCCTCTTGCAAACTTCCTGCCTTAAATGGAATTGTCTCCCAGGAGAGGGTGTGGCCAGCAGCTACTCCAAATCACCCAAGGCACTTAATGACGGTCAAACAAAGCCCCTTTCACACCCCAACTCCAGCAGCCAGGAGTCTGCTATTCAATTTCACCCAAGCACTTAATTACAGGCAAACAATGACCCTTTCACACCCTAACTCCAGCAGTCAGGAGTCTGTTACAACTCACCCACACACTCCCAAATACAGTCCCTGACACAGTACCTTCTCAGCTAAAGCACCTCAGCTGAAAGTAAATAAGTAAAAATACCACTCACCCCTCTGGCAGCTCAAACACCTTGCTCCTTCTCAGAGCTCAGCTGGGTCAGCTCTCAGAGCTGGAAAAAATACAGAAGAGAGCAACCAAGATGATGAGGGGGTTGGAACACGTTCCCTGTGAGGGAAGGCTGAAGAGTCTGGGACTTTTCAGTTTAGAAAAGAGAGAACGCAGGGGGACCTTGAAAATTATAAAATTATGGGGAATTTTTAATCTCGTGGTTCCTTCTGGCAGCTTCAGTGTTCCACCTTTAACTTCCATGGGTGAACATCTCCAGGCTACTTCTAGTCTCCTGAAATCATACTCTGAGTTCCCCATTTGTTAGGAAATTGTTTTTTTGGTAATTTAGAGAATTTATATGCTGCTACTTTATTCCTGTGTTCCATCTGCTTCGGCATTCAGTCATGCCAGCCACATGACCACAGAAATGTCTTCAGACAGTGCTGGCTCTCCGGCTTGGAAACGGAGATGAGCACTGCCCCCTAGAGTTGGATTCGCCTAGCTTTCAAGCAAGGGAAACATTTTACTTTATTCCTGTTAAAAGCAGAACAGTGTCTGCAAAAGCAGGGCTGGCCTGAGGTTTTTTTGTGCCCTAGGCAGGGCTACCTTCTGGCGCCCCCCCCTCCGCCGCTGGGGCTCCCCAGGGCGAGGGAGGGCTCCCCTCCTCCTTCCCCCTCTCACCCGCCACCAGGACGTGCCGGCAAGCCAGGGAAGGGGCAGGGTTTAACCCCCCGTCCCTTCCATCTAAGCGCCGGCTTGCCAGCGTGCCCCGCAGCTGCATGCTGACAAGCCAGGAGAAGGGGTTGGGGTTTGGCGGGGGCCTTCTGGCTCCCCTAAGGGCCGGCATGCTCTAGGCAAATGCCTAGTTCACCTAGTAAGCGAGCCGGCCCTGTGCAAAAGATAGGATAGTGGGGCTTCCATGCATGCACCTAGAGTGAGGTTGCTTCTTCCTCCTTCCCCCACTGTAGGGCTGCAGTCCCACACGCTAAATAATCCACTTTCAAACTGGATTTTTACTGTGTGAACTGGCAAAATCCAGTTGGAAAGTGGACTGGAAGTGGATTATTTAGTGTGTGTGACTGCAGCCTAGGTGTCCCTCACTCTGCCACCACCCAAACTAAAACAGTGCCCTTCTGTTTACCTGTGGATAGGGACACAGGAAGGGTCTCTCTGGGTGTGAGAGGTTTGGATGGTCCCAGCTCCCACTCCCCTTTCTCTGCATGCAGGCACAAGCGACCAGGCACTTGAGTCCGAGTTCTTAAAAGAGCCCAGATCTTTATTGACTGGTGTGCAGGTGTAGAATTTAGAGCATCAGCACACAGGGCTAAAGTATCATGACCGAAAGGACTACAGCAGATCTAAAACATGAAGCTATTCTAGAGTTCCCAGTCATCCAGGGGTGTCGAGCTCACTGGAAATGTGTTATTCAAGGTTTTAAAAAATCTTTAATTGTGTTTGTGTCCTTTATAAAGTTTATATCTCCACTACCTGTCATTACCTTTTATGACACACGTGGCCCAGGCCAACAAGGTCTCCTTTATGCCACATCTGGCCTTCGTAACAAATGAGTTCGACACCCCTGAAACTGCAGAAGCTTCCGAGAATGTCCAACTGTGCAGTAATGAAGATGGGGTTAAGGGCCAAAAGATACTCATATGGATGAGTAACTTGTAGCCACTGTTTTTAAATAGACTTTGTTAAGATAAACAGTAGCCAGAATGAATGTTTTTATTTATTTTAAGTATAGATAACTTTGTATGGTGTTGAAAGTTGTAAGATAATTTATTAGACAAGAATGTGTGCCCTCATCAAGTGGGAAAGCTAGCTATTCTTAGGAGATGATTTTAAAAACCCATACATGTGGGAAGTTGGATCGGGAGGTTCTTCTTAGAAGGGGCTCCTTGCTTGTGACCTGCTTATCTTTGGGTAAGATATTTTTATGCTTTTGAGAGGCAAAGCACCCTGTTTCCTCCCAAGGGTTAATGTGAACTTTAGTGGGTCTATTCCAGTGTTGCAGGTGTCTGTAATTACTCCATTTTATCTACAGCCAAGAATGTGGCGATTGGTTTGCCCTGTCCATAAAATGGGAGAGGGTGGAACAGGAGTGAAGATGTAATCTTCTAGTGAATTTCCGTGACTATGGGCCTCAGTTGGATTTGGTGTATCACCCGATGTCAGAAGGCCAAAGCGTATAATGGAGTTGGAGATTAAGGGAAGGGGATTACTGAATGGTGACTTCATAGGAACGAGGAAATACAATCTGATAAAAACAGATTGGTCAGGAAAAAAATGCTAGATTCCCATTAGCAATAGTGGTCACTGGTCACTCACGAGGGATTCAATGAGCAGGTGTGTAACAGGTAAAGTCTTGGCCCTGATCTCGTTAAGAAAGGATTCAGAACTTTAATGCCTCCGTCAGGAGAGCCTTATGTGGAGTTTGGTCCAAAACTGACAGATTTATTTGAAGAGTGGGTTACAGGTGGTCTAGAGAAGGTTAAAGGACTAAAGGGGTTAGATGTAGTTCTTAGATCATCTTTGGTTTGGGAGAATATTGGTGAGAGAGCGTGTGCCTCAGACTGCACAGGAAGCTGGAACCATATGTTACACAGGGTTATTATTATTGACCAGAGGGGGACGGGTGCTGAAGTCCTATAAAGATGGCCAATTTAAGTCTGCAGCAAAAAATCAGGGGGAAATGTAGGAGGAGGAGGAAGAGATTGGATTTATACTCCGCCCTTCAGTACTCAAAGGAGTCTCAGAGTGGCTTACAAACTCCTTTCCCTTCCCCTCCCCACAACAGACACCCAGTGAGGTAGGCGGGGCTGAGAGAGCTATTTCACAAACTGCCCTTGAGAGAACAGCTCTGAAAGAACTTGTGACTGACCCAAGGTCATCCAGCAGCTGCAAGGTGGAGGAGTGGGGAATCAAACCCGGTTCTCCCAGATTAGAGTCTGCGCACTTAACCATTACACCAAACTGATGTAGAAGGCCTGAACCTCAGAAGGAGTTAAGACTGTGAAAAGGCACAGGAAGAAGAAAAAAACCCATTTCAAATTGTTTCAGAGATCATGCTATCTATGTGGGGACAAAGTGCATATTCAGGCACAATGTACAATCTCAGCAGAGAAATCCATGTCCCGTCTTCCAATCAAAACAATTTGAGGCAGGGAAAGTTCTTAGGATGGGTCACAAACCCGCAAGATTTCGACTCCATAAAGGAAATGTTATGTGGTAGAAGAAACATGTTTCACTGTTAGAATCAGAGTTGGAAGGGACCTCAAGGGTCATCTAGTCCAACCCGCTGCACAGTGCAGGAAATTCACAAATACGAGTGTCGTCCCCCCCCCAATGATTCTAAAATAAACATTTCCTTTCCTTCAGATTGTTGACAACGTTACCGGCACGCCCCTTCACACACCTACCCCGACTCCGCAGCAAAAATAAAAAGGCAGAGAGAGTTTTGCAAGCGGTGGGGACCGCGCAGAGCAAGCAGCGCCCCTGCAGAGAGTTCCCCTTCCTCTCTCCGACCAAACAGATTTTGCAGCGGTAATAAGAATAACCACACCAGCATCCGTCTCCAAAGGAGAAAGCGGAAGGCTTTGGGTGCGAATCTATCCAAGGGTTAATGGAATAGCGTCTGGCTTCCTAGAGGGAGGGATGGGGACGTCCCTTCCGGTCCAGATCCCCTCCCGCCTGGAAACCCGCCTTTCTCTCTTTGTTTACGCGCAGTAGCCGCTCCATCCCCGGCGGGGCAGGTGAGTCCCGGCCGGGATTGCCGGGAAAGAAGTTGCGGCGGCGGCGTGTGCAAGGCAAAGGAGAGGGGAGGCTGCAGAGGCTGACTAGGGAGCGGAATGCCGAAACGGGTGCGCCGTTCTCCCCGGGTGCGCCGTTCTCCCCGGGGAAGGAGCGGGATCCCGGGGGAAATGCCTGAGAACCCACGCTGGCGAATTCAGTCGCAGACGATCCGGAGTCTGCAGTCGGGGACGAGTTAGATGATCCCAGGTCATTCAGGAGGATGAAAACGGGCGCAGACTGCAAAAAGCTGATATGAAATCCATCAGTCTCTTCAGCTTTTCCTCCTGGGGAAGCGGCTCTAACCCCGTCTTGCCCTCCTCTGTGCTTTTTCGAGCTCTGCAATGTGCTTTTGGAGATAAGGGTGACCAGAACAGTACACAGTACTCCAAATGAGCCCCTAGCAGGGGTATTACAATAGCGGCCTTTTTATTCTCTTCCCTTTCTTAATAATAATTAAGGCCTTTGCTTGCTTCAGGGCTGAAGGGGGCAGGAGGCGAGTAAGAACATAAGCCAATCTCGGATCAGGCCAATGGCCCATCCAGTCCAACACTCTGTCACACAGTGGCCAAAAATACCAGGTGCCTTCAGGAAGTCCATCAGTGGGGCCAGTACACTAGAAGCCCTCCCACTGTTGACCCCCCCCCCAAGCACCAAGAATACAGAGCATCCCTTGCCCCAGCGTCCTTATCTGTACCTTGTGGCTAATAGCCACTGATGGACCTCTGCTCCATATGTTAATCTAATTCCCTCTTGAAGCCATCCCTGCTTGTAGCCGCCACCACCGCCTGTGGCAGTGAATTCCATGTGTTAAATCACTCTTTGGGTGAAGAAGTACTTCCTCTTATCCATTCTATCCCGACTGCTCAGCAATTTCAATGAATGCTCACAAGTTCTTGTATTGTGAGAAAGGGAGAAAAGTACTTCTTTCTCAACCTGTTCTATCCCATGCATAATCTTATAAACCTCGATGATGTCACCCCTCAGCCGTCATTTCGCCAAGCTAAAGAGCCCCAAGCGCTTTAACCATTCTTCATAGGGAAGGTGTTCCAACCCTTTTATCATTCTAGTTGCCCTTTTCTGCACTTTTTCCAATGCTATATCCTTTTTGAGGTGTGGTGATCAGAACTGTACACAGTACTCCAAATGAGGGTGCACCATCAATTTATACAGGGGCATTAAGATACTGGCTGATTCACTTTCAGTTCCCTTCCTAATAATCCCCAGCATAGCACTGGCCTTTTTTATTGCAGTTGCACACTGTCTAGACATTTTCAGTGAGTTATATATTACGACTCCAAGATCTCTCTCTTGGTCAGTCTACAACTCCAAGTCTCTGCCAGTTTGGATCCCATCAACGTGCATTAATAGTTAGGATTTTTGGCTCCAATGTGCATCACCTCGCACTTGGCCACATTGAACCCCATTTGCCATGTTGATGCCCATTCGCCCATCCTTAGTGTTTGAAGATGGAAGGCATCCCTGAAAGGGAGGTCCTGTCTATGGCAATCCCTGGCCTGCCTTACCTCTTTCTTGACATAAGGGATAATAGACCTCTACCTGAGATCCTGGAAAGCCGCTGCCGGTCTGGGTACACAATATTGACCCTGATGGTCCAAGGATCAGTATAAGGCAGCTTCATTGTGCCATGTTTGCTCACCAAAGACCTCATTGCCTTTGCAGGATTTAGGAGCTCCACCCAGTTTGTCAGTCTTGACCAACAGAGAGGAATTTATAGCATGTTCAGGTGATCCATTGGGCCGGGTGAGAAGCTGACTCGAAGAACAGAGGAGACATGGAAAATCAAGACCCTGCTGGCCCAGAAGCAGGAAAAGAACCTCATGCCACACCCACTAGGAAGAATGATGTTTTCTGGGAAAGATCTGCCCCCAGGATCCTGAGTGGGGACACATCCAGCTCCGATTCGAGGTACCAGCGCTTCAGGCACTTCCACTACCAGGAGGTCCAAGGGCCCCGAGAGGTTTGCAGCCAACTCCACCATCTTTGCCGCCAGTGGCTGAAGCCAGAAAGAAACACCAAGAAGGAGATGCTGGACCTGGTGATCCTAGAGTATTTTCTGGCCATCCTGCCTCTGGAGATGGAGAGCTGGGTCCGGGAATGTGGGCCAGAGACCAGTTCCCAGGCGGTGGCCCTGGCAGAAGGCTTCCTCCTCAGCCAGGAAGACACCAAAAAGAAGGAAGCACAGGTAAGAAATTTCCATCCTGGGACTTCCAAAGAGCAGAAGTTGAAAGATTCTGTAACCTATGTGCCCCTTTTCAAGTGCCAAACTGTTGTTGGCCTAATCCCTTCCCCCCCACTCTTCATCTGCTGTTTCAGGGGTTATCAGAAGGGGCTACTGAACTCCTTGAGGCAGAGAAGATTCCCTCAGACCCAAGGCAGAGGTTGCTCTTCCGAGGGATTGCGCAAGAGCAAGATGGAGGGGCTACCTCTCTGGGTAAGCGTGCGTGGGGCAGGTTTCGGATTGGTCTCCTCTGAAGTAAACCTGCGCTGTTTCCAAATGGCAGTGATTCAGCTTCTTGAACAAAAACATTCTCTCTTCACGCTGCTTCTTGGCTGCGGCACAGAAGAGGGAATTGCTGAGTGACAGAGCATCCACTTTTCATCCAGAAGGCCTCTGGTTCAGTCCTCAGCATCTCCAGTTGACAGAATCAAGGAGGGGGCCCTTCTCTTGAGGCCCTGGAAAGCCACTGCCAGCCAGAGTAGGCAATAGTGACTTTGGTGGGCCAGCAGTTTAATTCTTTATAGGTTTCCCTTGCTCAAAAGCTAGTCGAATCCAACTCTAGGGGCCAGTGCTCATCTCCATTTCCAAGCGGAAGAGCCAGTGCTGTCCGAAGACATTCCCGTAGTCATGTGGCCAGTATGACTAGACGCCAAGGCTCACAGAACGCTGTTACCTTCCCACCGAAGCGGTACCTGTTTATCTACTTGCAATTTCTTGCTTTCGAACTGCTAGGTTGGCAGGAGCTGGGACCAGAGACGGGAGCTCACTCCATCATGCGGCACTCGGCTCTCGAACTGCTGAACTACCGACCATCCAGTCTGCAGTTCAGCATCTTAACCACTTGAGCCATCGCAGCCCCAGTTAATTCTTTATAGGGCAGCCTTGTTCAAAAGGTGTTTCTTTTCAAAAGTTTGAGGCTTTATACATTGAAAGGAGAAGTTGTTGTAGCCAAGATTCAGTGCAGGGCCCTTTCCAGGTCTGTTTTGGACTTCTAGGCCCAGAGGCAACCACCAGGTGACTGGCCACGGTCTGACTAGCTTGACTCACTCAGGCCTGGCTGAGAATTTCCCAATATGGTCCCTATCTGGCCCATATATAATTCTGAGCAGCAAGAGGGTATTAAGACCATAAGAGAAGCCATGTTGGATCAGGCCCGTCCAACACCCTGTGTCACACAGTGCCAAAACCCAGGTGCCATCAGGAGGTCCACCGGTGGGGCTAGAACTCCAGAAGCCCTCCCACTGTTGCCACCCAAGCACCAAGAAGTCAGAGCATCACTGACCCAGACAGAATTTTCCATCTTTTCGTTGTGTCTAATATCCACTGATGGACCTCTGCTCCATATGTGTATCCAATCTCCTCATGAAGCTGTCTATGCTTGTAACTGCCATCACTTCCTGGGGCCGTGAATTCCATATGTGAATGACTCTTTGGGTGAAGAAGTACTTCCTTTTATCTGTTCTAAGCCTACAGCTCAGTAATTTCATTGAGTGCCCATGAGTTCTTGTATTGCGAGAAAGGGAGAAAAGTACCTCTTTCTCTACCTGCTCTATCCCATGCATAATTTTGTAAACCTCTCACCCCTCAGTCATCGTTTCTCAAAGTTAAAAAGCCTTAACCTCTTTAACTTTTCTTCATAGGGAAGGTGTTTGGTGTAGTGGTCAGGAGCACAGACTCTAACCTGGGAGAACTTCCACAGGTTCTCCACTCCTCCACATGCAGCTCCTGGCATGACCTTGGGTCAGTCATAAGTTCTCTCAGAGCTGTTCTCTCAGGAGCAGACCCACCTACCTCACAGGGTTTCTGTTGTGGGGAGGGGAAGGGAAAGGAGATTGTAAGCCACTCTGAGATTCCTCCAGGTAGTGAAGGGTGGGGTATAAATCCAATCTCTTCTCTTCCATCCCCTTAAGCATTTCAGTTGCCCTTTCCTGTATTTTTCCCAGTGCTGTTGGTTTCTTTCAAAGGGGAGGAGGGTGGTGGCGTGGCCTTCCTTACATCAAATCCAGGATCTTGAATTGTGCCTTGAAGCAAGTCCAGAGAGATGCACTCCAGGTGCTGGCACAGAACATAGATGTCATAGATGTCAGAGAGAAAGAGAGAGAAATAAAGAGAGAGAGAGAGAGAGAGAGAGAGAGAGAGAGAGAAAGAACGAATGAAAGAAAGAAAGAAAGAAAGAAAGAAAGAAAGAAAGAAAGAAAGAAAGAAAGAAAGAAAGAAAGAAAGAAAAGGATTTCCCACACTTTTTCTTTCTCACCCTCCCATTTTGGTGTGGTGGTTGGTGGTAGTTTGGTTAGTGGTTAAGTGGTGTAGTGGTTAAGTATGCAGACTCTAATCTGGGAGAACCGGGTTTGATTCCCCACTCCTCCACTTGCAGCTCCCGGATGACCTTGGGCAAGCCATAGTTCTGACAAGACCTGTCCTTGAAAGGGTAGTTTCTGTCAGAGCTCTCTCAGCCTCACCTCCCTCACAGGGTGTCTGTTGTGGGAAGGGGAAGGGAAAGGAGTCTGTAAGCCGCTCTGAGACTCCAAGTAAAAGGCGGGGTATAAATCCAATCTCTTCTTCCTCTTCCTCTTCTTCTTCTTCTTCCTCCCAGGCAGCAGCAAAAAGATGCCCTTGGTGCCTTCTCTGCCATCTCCTCTCAGCGGTGAAGGGGAAAGAGCCACCATGCAGTCAGCTCAGGTAAGGGGGAGATATGCAGCAGATGGCAGAAATGCTTCCTTCTAAGTTGCAAGACTTAACAGACAGGGCTCCTTCCTCGTGGTTCTGGAAATGCCAGATGTTGAGGCTGCCCGCTGTAGGGGAGAATTGTCTCACTCTGTCTAGGTGGACCTGTACAGAGAAGCTCAAACAGGGACAATGAAACAATACTTTGAATACAACCATCCTAAACTCACCATGTGGAGGGCCAGTTTTTGAGTAGTACAGGACGTTTCTCGGGTTTGATGGTGAATCACATGGTTGGTGTGTGTCCAGGCTGGTGATGATGTGCCTTACAGGGTCCTTAATGCGAAAGATGTCGAGTTGCATCAAGGCATGCTGGGATGGAGAAGCAATGGCTGCTCTCCCCTTGAGAACAGAAAGGCCTAAGTTACTGCTTAAGAACATAAGAAGAGCCCTGCTGGTTGAGACCAGTGGTCCATCTAGCCCAGCATCCTGTCTCTCACGGTGGCCAACCAGTTCCTCAGGATGGCCCACAACCGGGCATAGAGGCCAAGGCCTTCCCTGGGTGTTGCCTCCTGCTCTGGGATTCAGAGAATTAGGTGCCTCTGAATCTGGAGGTTCCCCTCAGCCACCGTGGCTAGTAGCCATTGATAGACTTCTCCTTCGTGAATCTAGCTATTCCCCCTTTCAAACTGTTTATTCCTGTGGCCTACATCTTCTGGCAGCAAATTCCACATTTTAATCAGTCTGTGTAACAGGCTTCCCAAGAACTTACCGTAATTCGGCGGAGGACAGATATGTCTTGGCAGGACCATTCCCGGGTGGGGAGATGCGGCGCACAATGCCGTCGCCAGAAGTGATGCTGGGCGACGCTCTGGCAATGGGGCTGGAAACTTGATGGTACCATCGAGTTTCCAGCCCTATTGCCAGAGCGTCTCCCAGCGTCACTTCCTGGCGACAGCATCATGTGGCGTGGGTGTTCCACGGAGGAATGTTCTGGCAGGGGATTGTGTGTCCCCCACCAAATTACAGTAAGTACTTGGCAACCCTACTGTGTAAAGTAGTATTTCCTTTTTTCCCGTCATGAACCTATTGCCTGTCGGTTCTGTTGGATGCCCTCAAGCTCTAGTCTTTTGGGAGAAGGAGAAAAAGTTCTCTTTCTCAACTCTCTCCATCCCGTACTATCATGTCCCCCCATTCGTCGTCTCTTCTCTAGATTTAAAAGTTCCCAGACTCTTCAAGTTTTCCTCACAGGGAAGGCCCTCCAACCTTCTCATCGGCTTGGTCACCCTCCTCTGTACTTTTTCTAGCTCCGCAATGTTCTTTTGGAGAGTCGGTGACCAGTATTCCAAATGAGGCCGCACCACAGAACTATACAGGGGCATTACAATAGCAGCTGATTTATTCTCCATCCCTTTCCTAATCATCCCTGAGGTAGAGTTTGCCTTTTTCACTGCCGCAGCAGAGTGGGTGGGCACTTTTGCTTCTCCACAGGAGCAAAAGTGGGGATATGATGGTATTTTTTTAATAAATCTAAGTTTGCCAAGAAAGGATGATGTCTGTGGCTGTCCTTTCATCCAGTATTGCTGCAACTCTGTTGTCAGGAGGCACAGCTAGGGCCGTGAACTCTGAGTTGTGAAACTCCTGGAGATTTAAGAGCCAGTTTGGTGTAGCGGTTAAGTGCGCGGACTCTAATCCGGGAGAACTGGGTTTGATTTCCCCACGCCTCCACTTGCAGCTGCTGGATGACCTTGGGTCAGTCACAAGTTCTCTCAGAGCTGTTCTCTCAAGAGCTCTCTCAGCCCCATCTACCTCACAAGGCGTCTGTTATGGGGAGGGGAAGGGAAAGGAGTTTGGAAGGTGCTCTGAGACACCGTGTGAAGGGCAGGGTATAAATCCAGTCTCGTTCTTCTTCTTAAGGGTGGAGCCTAGGGTGTGTGGGGTGAGGAGGGGAGAGGGACTGAATCAAGGTATGGTGTCGTATACTCCATCTTCTGTAATAGCCATTTTCTCCAGGGGAAGTGATCTCTTTCATCTGGAGATCACTTGTAATTCCAGGAGCTCTCCAGGCCCCACCTGGAGGGTGGCAGCCCTAGGCAGAGCTGCTCATTCAGTGTTCAGACTGCCATCACATATTGCAGTAGGAGCAAGTGGGCACAGATGTACTGAAAAAATAAAATAAAACAATTACATATGAGCGTGCGCAAATGCTCTTCTCTCGTAGAATCATAGAACCACAGAGTTGGAAGGGGCCAGACAGGCCATTGAGTCCAACCCCCTTGCTGAATGCAGGATCCGCCTAGAGCGTCCCTGACCGGTGTTTCTCTAGCCAGTGAGGGGGAGCTCACCGCCTCCCTGGGCAGCTGATTCCACTGCTGCACAAGTCTTACTGTCAAAAAGTTTTTCCTAATATCCTGCCGGTACCTTCCTGCCTGTAATTTAAACCCAAGATTGAAAGTCTAGACAGTGTGTAGCTGCAAAAAAGAAGGCCAACGCTATGCTGGGGATTATTAGGAAGGGAATTGAAAACAAATCAGTCTGTATCATCATGCCCCTGTATAAATCATTGGTGCAAGCTCATTTGGAATACTGTGTACAGTTCTGGTCGCCACACCTCAAAAAGGATATTATAGCATTGGGAAAAGTGCAGAAAAGGGCAACTAGAATGACAAAAGGGGTGGAACACCTTCCCTATGAAGAAAGGTTAAAGCGCTTGGGGCTCTTCAGCTTGGAGAAACGATGGCTGAGGGGTGACATGATCGAGGTTTATAAGATTATGAATGGGATTGAGCAGGTTGAGAAAGAAGTACTTTTCTCCCTTTCTCACAATACAAGAACTCGTGGGCACTCCATGAAATTGCTGAGCAGTCAGGTTAGAACAGATAAAAGGAAATACTTCTTCACCCAAAGAGTGATTAACATACGGAATTCACTGCCACAGGAGGTGGTGGCAGCTACAAGCATGGACAGTTTCAAGAGGGAATTAGATAAACATATGGAGCAGAAGTCCATCAGTGGCTATTAGCCACAGGGTAAGGATGGGAACTCTCAGTCTGGGGCAGGTGATGCACTCTATTCTTGGTGCTGGAGGGGGCAGCAGTGGGAGGGCTTCTAGCGTCCTGGCCCCACGGCTGGACCTCCTGATGGCACCTGGTATATTTTGGCCGCTGTGTGACAGAGTCTTGGACTAGATGGGCCATTGGCCTGATCCAACATTGGCTTCTCTTATGTTCTATGTTCTTATGTTCGTCCCGTCCTCTGCTGCCAACAGGAACAGCTCCCTGCCCTCCTCTGAGTGACAGCCCTTCGAATACTTCAAGAGAGCAGTCGTGTGTCCCCCCCTCAACCTCTTTTCTCCAGACTGAGCATTCCCAAGTCCCTCAGCCTTTCCTCATAGGGCTTGGTCTCTAGAATACTTTTCCTCTCAGAGACTGAGCACAATACTTTCTTTTTTGGTTTTGGGCAGGAGGAGTCCTGTCCTCACCCCAGGCTCCCTATGCTCCACCCTCAAATCTCAAGGAGTTTCACAACTCAGAGTTGACTTTCCTAGCTCTGTCTCCTGACAAAAGAGCAACACTGGTCCATCTAGTCCAGTATCCTTTCCAGTTCCTCTGGAGGGCCAACAACAGGGCAGAGAGGCCGAGGCCTTCCCCTGATGTTGCCTCCTGGCTCTGGATTCAGAGGATTAGTGCCTCTGAATGTGGTTCCCCTCAGCCATCCCTCAGTCCAGTTGCTTAAGCCAGAACAGCTGGCATACTCCCTTCCGCTAGCTGCCAGTGACAGCCATGCCAATCCCAAGATGCTGCCAAGGACGTTTGGGAAGGGAAAGGTCGGTATCACCACAGGGCTCTGGTCCCCTCCAGGCTGCTGGCATTCAAGAATTTATTTTTAAATCCCCGTTCGGATTTTCTAATGGATCGCCTTTCTACTGATGTAAAGAAAAGCTTGCTTTCTTCTTCTTCTGCCAGGGTCTGGTATCCTTTGAAGAGGTAGCTGTGTATTTCACTGAGGAGGAGTGGACCCTGCTGGGCCCAGCCCAAAGAGCTCTGTGCAAGGAAGTCATGTTGGAGAATTTTGGAATTCTGGCCTCTCTGGGTGAGGATCCTTTTCTCTGGCGTTGTCTCCGTCTTGTTGTGAGGAGTGACTGGAAGGAGGTCTTTAATTGGGAAAGATGTGGTCAGGCTGTCTTCCCTGTGCCCAGTGGCTGGTCTCTGCCACCCTCCATAGTCCTTCCACTGATATGAGGGGGGGTTCTGGGTTCTGGTTTCAGATAAAAGTGGGCAGTGACTCACTGCCTCAAATTTTGTAAGTCTTTAAGGTGCTCCTGGACTCTTGGGCTGTGGTCACACACGCTAAATAATCCACGTTCAATCCACTTTCAGTGCACTTTCCAACTGTGTGAACTGTGTGATTTTTACTGTGTGAACTGGCAAAATCCAGTTGGAAAGTGCATTGAACATGGATTGAAAGTGGATTATTTAGTGTGTGTGACTGCAGCCTTGCTCTTTTCTACTGCTACAGACAGACTAACATGGCTACCCATCTTGATCTACCTCTATAACAATGCAGCAATTCCATCATCCCCCACTTACTTGGGAAGGGCAAATAATCAAGCAAACTGATTTGCATCAATGCCTGTGGCTACATCTTGGGGATCCCCTTCTGACTTGCCCTTCAGATCAGAGAAGGATCTCTGTGCCAGTAACTGCTCCAGCGAAACGTTGCCTTCTGTTTAATAGGCACAAACTACAGATCAGTTAATGCAATCTAGTGTGTCACGGATGAGGTTCCCAGTGCAGACTTCTGAAAGTGCATCCAAGCACCAAGGCTTTGCAATCTTGCATTTTTCACTGCATTTCATTTAATTACATGGGGCTGTGGTGGCTCAAGTGGTTAAGACTCTGAACTGCAGACCGGAAGGTCAGTAGTTCAGCAGTTCAAGACCTGAGTGCCGCATGACGGAGTGAGCTTCCGTCTCTGGTCCCAGCTCCTGCCAACCTAGCAGTTCGAAAGTAAGAAATTGCAAGTAGATAAATAGGTACCACGACAGTGGGAAGGTAACAGTGTTCCATGCGCCTCGGCGTCTAGTCATGCCGGCACATGACCATGGAAATGTCTTTGGACAGCGCTGGCTCTTCAGCTTGGAAATGGAGATGAGCACCGCATCCCTAGAGTCAGATTCGACTGGCTTTCGAGCAAGGGAAACCCTTACCTTTACCTTAATTTAATTAATTCCCTAATTTCAGGTTCTGTTTTTCCAGTTTGGAGAGCCAGTTTGGTGTAGTGGTTAGGAGTGCAGACTCTAATCTGGGAGAACCGGGTTTGATTCCCCATTCCTCCACATGCAGTTGCTGGTGTGACCTTGGGTCAGTCACAAGTTCCCTTGGAGCTGTTCTCTCAAGAGCAGTTTCTCTCAGAGTTCTCTCAGCCCCATTTACCTCACAGCGTGTCTGTTGTGGGGAGAGGAAGGGAAGGTGATTGTAAGCCACTCTGAGACTCCGAGTGAAGGGCAGAGTATAAATCCAATCTCTTCTTCTTCTTCTTCACAGCGTTCATGCCCTGTTTCTCTTTCTTTCAGCAGGAGGTGTGTGGGAGTCAGTGAGTGAAACAAAAGAGCAACCAGTACTGGACAAAGAAAATCTATATCCAGACGTGAAAGAGAACACTGATGACCTGAGGAAGGAGAAGGGAAAACATCCACAGAAAGGGAGGAATAATTCCTGTCTTTTGCAGAGTGGTGATGTTCATGAAATCCCACTGCTTCAAAAAGTACGCACAGAAGGCAATACGAATGAGTGCACTGTAAGCAACAAAATTGTTACTGAGAAGTCAGAAGTGACTGTGCTTTGCAGCACACCTAAGAGGAAGAAAATCTTTAAATGCCCAAAGTACGGAAACACCTTTGGGCAGAAAAGTGACTTAACATCACATCCAGTAATTAAAACAGGGAAGAAAGTCGGGAAGAAAATATATCAATGCCTGGAATGTGGGAAGAACTTCAGTCGGAGTTCACACCTCACTTCCCATCAGAGGATTCACACAGGGGAGAAACCATATAAATGCCAGGTGTGTGGGAAAAGCTTCTGTCAGGCTGGAAGCCTGACTTCCCATCAAAGCATTCACACAGGTGAGAAACTGTATCAATGCCCAGAATGTGGGAAAAGCTTCCGTCAGGCTGCAAGCCTGACTTCCCATCAAAGCATTCACACGGGTGAGAAACCGTATCAGTGCCTGAACTGTGGGAAAAGATTCAGTCACAGGGCAAGCCTTACTGCCCACCAAAGAATTCACACAGGGGAGAAACCATATAAATGCCTAACGTGTGGGAAAAGTTTCACTCGCATTGAAAGCTTTACTTACCATGAAAGAACTCACACAGGAGAGAAACCGTATAAATGCCAGGAGTGTGGAAAAAGCTTCATTTGCAATGCAGGCCTTGTTCGCCATCAAAGAATTCACACGGGGGAGAAAAAATATAAATGCCTGGAGTGTGGAAAAGGCTTCAGGCAGAGTGCACATCTTAATACTCATCAAAGAGTTCACACATGGGAGACACCATACAAATGCTTGGAGTGTGGAAAAAGCTATAGTTACAGTGGAAGCCTTACTATCCATAAAAGAATTCACACGAAAGAGAAACCATAGAAATGCCAAAAGAATGGGAAAACCTTTGAGATGAAGAATGTCCTCACTTCCTATAAAAGAATTTACACAAAGGAGAAAAAATATATATAGATGCCTGAAGTGTGAATAGAGCTTCAGTCAGAGCGCCCACCTTAATTCATCTAAAAGAATCCACATAGGAGATTATATTCTTTTATCAATATATTTAATTTTCAGCCTGGCCAAATCTGAGGATACTTAAACCAGATATTTTCCAAGGGTCGTCACTGTCTGCCCCTGCTCACAGGATTGTTCTGAGGATAAAATGGAGGCCAGAATACTGATGTAAATTGCTTTGGTTCCCTATTGTGGAGAAAGGCAGGGTATAAGTTAAGTAAATGAATAATAAATACTGCCAAGGGGGCAGGGTTCAAAAGGCAGGATGGTGGGTGAGAAGGAAGCAGGGAAAGGTAAGGATATATGGGTCGTCAGAAGAAAGGAAAGAGGGAATAGTGTGGGGCAGGTGTTACAAGGGAAAATGTCGCCCCTCAAAAATCCTTGCAGATTCCCCACAGTGCAACTGGACCCGGCCTGGTGACCAGCACCAGACAACTGGGCCATAGCTTTCCTAGGAGTGAGTGCCAGGGCTAGGAAAGGAAGGAAAGCTGAAAACAGTGGGGCAGATCAAGTCAGGCTGGATGGTGGACGGAAAAGAGAGAAAGAGGCAGGAAAGGAGAGTATGGTCCAGAATGCAGCTGCACGGGTTCTTCTGACAGGAATTTCCTTGAGAGCATATATACTCAACCAGTGTCCTACTAGCTGCACTGGCTTCAGACTGAAGACTGGATCAGATTCAAGGTTGTGGTATTGACCTTCAAAGCCCTAAACAGTCTGGGACCAACATACCTTCAGGACTGCCTCTCCAGGTATACCTCCCAAAGTGCGTTATGCTGGTAATAGAGTGCGCAGTTGCCCTCAACCAGAAGCAGGCCTTTTTGGCCTTCACTGCTACCTGGTGGAACACTCTCCCAGCTGAGATCCGGGCCCTGCAGGATCTGATAGTTTTTCAGGGCCTGTAAAAAAAGAGTTGTTCCGCCGGGCTTATGTTTGAGGGCAGTGACGGCTTTCACCCTGGACTGGCCTCCTTTTTCTCCATTCTCCTCTTCCCCTCCCCTTTCCTTCTGAGTAGATACTGTATAATCCTCTCCCCCGAGATTTTATGCCTTCTTTTAATTGTATTGTTACTTTGCACTTATGAATTTTACTGTATTTATTGTAATTCTACATTAGTTTTAGATTGCTGAATGTTTTTACTGATGTTGTCACCCGCTCTGAGGCTGGTCGTAGGGGAGAGCGGGCTATTAAGTCTAATAAAAGAAATGAGATGAAATGAAAAGGGGAGAGGCTTGTGGGGCTTTCAGAGAAAGGAAAGGTGAAATAGTGGAGAAGAAGAAGAAGTCCGGAATGGTTACCTGGCTGCTGTGGTTAATTAGCTAAGAGTCAACAAATTGAAACAAAACCTTGAAAAGAAGAAGAGGAGACTGGTTTTATACCCCGCCCTTCACGTGGAGTCTCAGAGCAGCTTACAAACTCCTTTCCCTTCCCCTCCCCACAAGAGACACCCTGTGCGGTAGGTGAGGCGGAGAGAGCTCTGACAGAAATTGTTCTTTTCAAGAACAGCTCTGACAGAACTATGGCTGGCCCAAGGTCATCCAGCAGCTGCGAGTGGAGGAGTGGGGAATCCAACCCGGTTCTCCCAGATTAGAGTCCACACACTTAACCACTACGCCAAACTGCCTGTCTACGAGCTGTCTACAAATGAGCTGTCTACAAGCCCTTGCAGATTCCCTCATTAATATATACTTACCTCATTTATACCCTGGTCATGACATTCCCCTCCATTTTATCCGCACAACAACCCTGTGAAGTAGATTGGGCTGGGAGGGAGCGACCGGCCCAAGCTCACTCTGTGTGCACACACACGAAAGCTTATACCTTGAATAAAACTTTGTTGGTCTTAAAGGTGTCACTGGGCTCAAACTTTTTTTCAGTGAGCATCTGTGTGAGAGAGAGGGGAATCAAACCTGGCTCCCATGATCATCCAGAAGTTGGGAGGCCAGTTTTGAGATGGCTAGCTTTATTTTCTGGTGAATTATACCTGCCACAAATGGAGAACATTAGCTTCCACTGCAAGTAGAAAAAGATAAGAGATTGGATTTATACCCCGCACTTCACTACCCAAAGGTGTCTCAGAGCAGCTTACAAACTCCCATCCCTTCCCCTCCCCACAACAGACACCCTGTGAGGTAGGTGGGGCTGAGAGAGCTCTCTCTAGAACTGTCCTTGAGAGAACAGCTCGTCAGAACTATGGCTTGCCCAAAGTCATCCAGCGGCTGCAAGTGGATGAGTGGGGAATCAAACCCAGTTCTCCCAGATTAGAGTCCGCACACTTAACCACTACACCAAACTGGCTCCAAACTGATAGTCACAGGAATAAACAGCTTTAAAGGGGGATTAGATAGATTTGTGGAGGAGAAGTCTATCAATGGCTACTAGCCATGGTGACTATGGGGAACTTCCTCATTCAGAGACACTAATCCTGTGAATCCCAGAGCCAGGAGGCAACATCAGGGGAAGCCCTCGGCCTCCATGGCCTGCTGTTGGCCATCCAGAGGAACTGGTTGGCCGCTATGAGACAGGATGCTGGACTAAATGTACTATTCGTCTAATCCAGCAAGGCTCTTATGTTCTTAAGAAGGACTTAGCCTCTATGGTCTGTTGTTGGTTGGCCACTGTGTGAGACAGGATACTGGACTAGATGGACCACTGGTCTGATCCAGCAGGGTTCTTATGTTTTTATGTGGATGTCTTGCCTTAACACACATCAGTTTTTGCACTGACAGTAAATTGCATCTGCTATTTGGTTGCCCATTCAACCAGTTTCAGAGCTCCTGAGAATCCTCATGGTATTTTTCATCATCCTGAAAAATCGAGTTTCACCCACAAACTTTCCTGTCTCAGGTTTCACTCCCAGTTCCAGATGATTTATAAATATACCCAGAGCTCACTCATGCTTGTTCCCCTTGCTAATCCTGTAACTCACTGCACCGGGTATTATTATTTTATAGGCACTTTGTCCTTGTATGCTCTGTCAGCTGATCCCAAAAGCATTCGTTTCGCCCTATTCCCTTATAATGGTAAATACCTTCAGTACATTTTGCCTAGAATCAGGGCCTGCCAGACTCTGCTTTTACCCCAAAAGAGCAACAAACAGTAGAAAGTCACAGCCACAAAAACAAAACAAAATGACACATAGGAAGCTGTCAAGAACAAGTGCTATATGAAAAGGCAAAAGAATAAACAGACAGATGAAATTTTACTGGGGGCCATAATGAAGACTGACTGACTGCTAGAGGTATGCATCGAATTCACTCTGACATTTTGTGGTCAGCTCCACCTTCTGTGGCAGCCATTTTGTGGCGATGCCCACCATCCTGTACCAGATTTCCAAAGATGCCCACAGGATCAAAAACCTTGGGGACCCCCCTGAACTAGAGGAAAGGGTTGGAGGAGCAGAGACCTGCCACTCAGAGGGAGATATGGCCATGAATAAAGGAGGTGACACACCAGAAGACCCCCCCCCCATTCCATACTGTTTGACAGAACATGCTATAGATGTGTGGAGAAAGGGCATATTCAGACTCAATGTGCCACCTCATCAGGGAAATTCTGTTCATGCGTTCATGTCAAGACAAGTGAGACTTCAGGGAAAGTTCTTAGGAGAGGTCACAGAAAGCTTTCCTATGTGGACTTGGGATCACATACCCTCAAGATTTTGACTCAAGTGTAAGTGAAGTGTTTGTTAAATGGGAGGAAATGCCTTTCGCTGTGTTAGACAAGACCTGGTAAAACTCTAAAAATACGAGCTGTGAGAAGCAGGCGAAGTGATGTCCCAGTGGCTAAACTAGATATGGAACGGTAGAGAATGTGTGGGAGTTATGAATGGGTGCTCAGCTCTGAGACGGATGATCCTGTGATACTGGGACAAGATGTAAGGAAAAGTCTTGCGCTGAAGTGAACGTCATAGAATGAGTGCAGTTAAACCTAATTCAGGTACAGTGTAGATGTTGATGCTTCAGCGGAGCAGTGGGCTGAAAGAGTTAACCAGCTGTCTCACGCTGACTTGGTACAACAACCTTTAGAAGGAAGCCAACACACAAGACAAAAAATGTTAAAACTGTCCAGTTCAGCAGTACCTGCCCAGCACTGTATTGTGGCCAGATCTTCCATAGGGCCGTCTCCTTACTCCATTTGCTGCCAACACCGTTGGTAGTGGTGGTAGTAATAGTGATAATGGTATTGGTAATAATGGTAATGAATTAATAATGGTGATGAATTAATTTAATTGTTCAGTGTTTTAATGCTTTTATGTGCACTGCCCTGGGGACCCTGATCGGATGGAAAGGCAGCATATACATAAATATAAATAAATATAAATACATAAATATAAATAATTCTTTTATTCTCACATTGCTTGGAAACTCTCTGCTTAGCCCCTTTTACCTGAGATAGAGAACCTGTAAACTCAACCAAGTGAGGAGGAGGAAGAGGACATTGCAGAGAGTTGTCGTCGGGGGGGGGGGATGCAGCAGGTATCCACCCATGGCCATTTGATTTTTGCAGATTCGATTTGTATCCAGCCTGCCAGTTAAGATCTGGCTCTCGGCCCCCACTCTCTGTGCTACCCCCCACACACTTTCAGAAGTGAGTGATGACAGGGCATTTTCTGTGGTGGCCCCTCACTGTTGGAACACTTTGCGTCTTGAGGCTTGCCTGGTGCGGTGAGGCAAAGCACCCGATTCCTCCCAAAGGGTTTATGTGAATACTAACAGGCTTATTCCATCTCTGCCTACATGGCCCTTACCATCTTCAAGGCCCGAATTAGGAATGTGATAATTAGCTCTTCAAGAGAACCTGCGACCCACAGGAAGGGAGGGGGGAATCAGGAGTGATGATGTAGCAAAGCCCCGACAATATCAGATCCCATTTCTAATCCCCTCTAGTCCTCTTTAGATTTAGCTTATTAAGAAAACGAGGTATAGAAACTTCCTCCCACCCTAGCTGTGTTTGTTCAATTTTTAACACAAACACTGCTGTCCAGACCATAAGAACGTAAAAAGAGCCCTGCTAGATCAGACCACTGGTCCAGCATCCTGTCTCAATCAGTGGCCAACCAGTTCCTCTGGATAGCCAACAACAGGGCATAGAGGCCGAGACCTTCCGCTGATGTTGCCTCCTGACTCTGGGATTCAAAGGATTAGTGCCTCTGAATGTGGAGGTTCCCCTCAGTCACCATGGCTAGTACCCACCTATAGACTTCTCCGTTAATCTTATCTACTCTCCTTTTAAATGTTTAGTCTTGTGGCCATCACTACATCCTCTGGCGGCGCATTCCACATTTTAATCACTGTGTATTTCCTTCTGTCCTGAACCTCCTGCCCATCAGCTTCACCGGATGTCCTCGAGTTCCAGTATTTTGGGAGAGGGAGAAAAATGTCTCTTTGTCAACTCTCCCCACCCACTGCTTAATTTTAGAAAACTTTATAATGACCCACCTAAATTGTCTTTTTTCTAAGCTGCCAAGTCCCATATGCTTTTGAACACAGGCAAGGCCAAGAATATAGAAGGTTGAAACCCCAAGGCAGAGTATCCTTTTTGGCATAGCCGAAGTACCACTGTCACTGATCTGGCTATCATATGCAGGTTAATCAACTGATCTATGTTTGAAGAAGAAGAGGAGGAGATTGGATTTATACCCCACCCTTCACTTGGGAGTCAGAGCGGCTTACAAACTCCTTTCCCTTCCCCTCCCCACAACAGACACCCTGTGAGGTAGGCGGGGCTGAGAAAGCGCTGAGAGAACTGCCCTTGAGAGAACAGCTCTTGGGCTTGCCCAAGGTCATCCAGCAGCTGCAAGTGGAGGAGTGGGGAATCAAACTCGGTTCTCCCAGATTAGAGTCCACGCACTTAACCACGACACCCACTGGCTTTCTCCTACACCTAGTGCAGCTCTTCCGACTTCCAGTTCACATCACAGAAGTGTCTCTCTGCTAATAACTGTTTCAGGGAAATGCTATTCCTCCTCCCACTGATATTAATTACTAATCAGTCAATAGAATCTACTGTGACCAAAACTCCCTCGAAGCTGTGGAGTCTTGTGAGCAGAAATTCTACTTTGTGAGCTGCTGGCATTGAAGCTGTGGGCGAGTGATTTGGCTCCTGCCTAAATTAGTTTTCTCTGGAGCCATCCTTCCTGAGGTAGGACAAAAGCGTGTGAGCCGGAGGCTAAAAAACTGTGAGCTAGCTCACACCAACCCAGCTTAGAGGGAATACTGACTATGACACAAGCTAACCTTGACCCGAATGGCCCAGGCTAGCCCAATTTTTTAAAAATCTAAGCAGTATTGGCCCTGGCTATTATTTGGATGGGAGGCCGCCAAGGAAGTCCAGGGCTGCTATGCAGAGGCAGGCAATGGCAAACCACCTTGGAACAGCTCTTGCCTTGAAAACCCTGCAGTGTCACAGTAAGTCAGCTGCAACTTGTCAACACTTTCCTCTACCACAACACATAGGATAGAATCATAGAGTAGGAAGGGGTCATACAGACCATCTAGTTCAACCTCCTGCCCAATGCAGGACCAGCCTAAAGCATCTCTGATTCGTCCAGCCTCTTCTTGAAAGCTGCCAGTGAAGGGGAGCTCGCCACCTCCCTAGGCAGCTGATTCCATCTTTGAACCGCTCTGACCGTGAGAAAGCTTCTCCTAATATCCAACCGATACTTTTCTGCATGTAATTTAAACCCGTTGCTTCGGGTCCTCTCCTCTGCTGCCAACTGGGACAGCTCCTTGCCCTCCTCCAAAGGACAGCCTTTCAGATATTTAAAGAGAGCAATCACGTCCCTTCCTCAATCTCCTCTTCTCCAAACTAAACATTCCCAGGGCCCTTAGCCTTTCCTCGTAGGGCTCAGTCTCCAGACCCCTGATCATCCTCGTCGCTCTCTTAGAACATAAGAACATAAGAGAAGCCAATGTTGAATCAGGCCAATGGCCCATCTAGTCCAACACTCTGTCACACAGTGGCCAAAAATACCAGGTGCCAGGGCTATTTTTGGGCAGGAACGCACAGGAATGGAGTTCCGGCTGGCTCCCAAGTTGGCCACGCCCAGCAGGAACTCATTAGCATAATAGGCCACACCCAGCAACAGAAACCCACTAGGATTGGCTACATTAGGGGTGTGTAGCCTAACAGGCAAAGGAATTCCTGCTACAAAAAAAGCTCTGGGTTTTGACAAATAGGGTAAACAGAATAAGAAGCAAAAGGTGGATGTGGCTGGATGACCACACTTCTGGTAACATGGGAGTGTGGCCTAATATGCTAATGAGCCATGCTGTCAGGGGTGTGACCTAATATGCTAATGAGTTCCTGCTGCTGGGTGTGGCCTATTATGCTAATGAGTTCCTGCTGGACTTTTTCTACAAAAGAAGCCCTGCCAGGTGCCATCAGGAGGTCCAGCAGTGGGGCCAGGACACTAGAAGCCCTCCCACTGCTGCCCCCCCAGCACCAAGAATAGCGTGCATCACCTGCCCCAGACTGAGAGTTCCTTCTGTACCCTCTCAATTTTGCTCGCATCCTTTTTGAAGTGAGGCCTCCAGAACTGCACAGGACACAGGACTAGGTTGCCCACCAAGACTTTTGAAAGTATATCAGGACACAAAGGTTTTGTATCCTTGGACTGATTCCCTACAGCAGTTCATTTAGCTCATTCATTGATTTTTAGGCTCGGTTTTTCCCCCCCATCGTGTTCATGCCAGGTTTCTCTCTGTTTTAACAGGAGGGATGAGGGAGTCAGGTATGCACGTATAAGAGAGAATTGTGAGTATAGTAATTACTGAGGATGGAGAAGGGGAAACACCCGCATAAAGGGGGAAATAATTCTGGTCTTTTCCATGGATTCCTCTCGTGGAATTTGTAGTTTATTTATAAAATTTATACCCCACCTTTCCACCCTCATCAGAGCTAGCAGACTAAAAATATACATAACAAAATCACATCTTAAAACCACTAAAAAACAAAAACACACCATTAAAATAATTAAAACCAGGGCTGAAATGCACATCTGTTAATTCCACTGCTGCAGAAAAGTATATGAAGAAGACAGGGATTACGGCACTGCAACGGGGGGGAATTTTGCTGAAAAAATCAGGCAATACCAAGCATGGGAAAGCCAATAACATGGGGGAAATTAAAATCCTGGAGTATGGAAACCCCTTCCGGCAGCAAAATAATCTAATTTACCTTCAAAGAATGTGAAAAAATGTATGCCACCCATATGCTAATGACACTATACTCCAAAAAGCCATGACAACCTGACACAATAGCTTCCGGAACAATTTTAACAAATGAGATTTTGAGAAAACTAATATAGGTTTAAGTTGGGTAGCAATAGTAGTAATAGTATAAATAATCTGCAAGAAGGCTAAATAGGATGTGAAGATGTAGAGAACAAAAGGGGTTTTTTTGAATAAAGGATTCAGAGATTTGTTTAAAGAGAATAGTTTTAAAGAACAGACATAATCTTTGGATTAGCACTATAGGATGTAAGGAAATAGAAAAATTAAGAGGCCAAGAGAGATTTCTGGTGTAATTGAGCACAACTGTTAAAAGAAAACAGATGGGAAAATAAAGATTTTACTTCATATGTAGTAAGATAGACCAGAAATAATAGACTGCAAAGGTCACGTTTGACTGGGTAATCGATTTGTAATTCTGACAAATCAAGTATTTAGTTGGTAGAATATTTCATCGATTAATTGCTTGAAAGATGCGTGGAGTAGAAATTTGTCTTTGTTATTGTGTTAAGGCGAGATCAATTATAAACTTGTTATGATAGGTTTGAATATGTTATGACAAGAGAAAGGCATTTATAACAAATGAGATGTGTTATGTTTGAATACTGTGAAGTGATATTATCTTTTTCGTCTCATTTTTCATGTTTGAAAATCAATAAGATTATGGGAAAAAAACAGGAACAGGTTATACGGTATTAAAAAGATGGCTGAAGGAAAGAACAGTCCTCTTCTAGCATCTCCAGTGAGCCAGTTTGGTATAACGGTTCAGTGCACTGACTCTAATCTGGGAGAGCCGGGTTTGATTCCCCACTCCTCCACTTGCAGCTGCTGGATGACCTTGGGCAAGCCATAGTTCTGGCACAGCAGTCCTTGAAAAGGAGCAGTTTCTGTCAGAGCTCTCTCAGCCCCACCTGCCTCACAGGGTGTCTGTTGTGGGGAGGGGAAGGGAAAGGAGTTTGTAAGCCGCTCTGAGACTCCCTTGAGTAGTGAAGAGCGGGGTATAAATCCAATCTGTTCTTCTTCCGTTTCCTGTCTTTCAAACTCTGCAAAATTGAACAACACAGTCCAGCTGCAGCTAGTAGTGGAAGAGGGATATGAGGAGTGATGGCATTCCAGCTTGCTTTGATGTCTAGGACGATTATTAGGGAATGAGTCCCTCCCTTGACCTGCAAAGGATCTTTGCATCCAGGAAATTCGAACAGTTCTAGGGCCAAAAGTAGCATGGAAGCAACTTGGAGAAAGCTATAGCGTTTGTAAGGCTTAAGAAACCTTTCCACGGAAAACCCAAGCTCAATCATCTTCACAGTACGGAATTCCAGATACAAGTTTATAAATCAGAGGCATGGAAGGAAGCCCTTTTGAAAGTGGACACACTACGGCTTCCCTAAATGTCGCAGAACAGCTCCCTTCCTTTAAGGAGGCATTTATAGCATAGCCCAGTTTCCTTAACAGTGGAGCAAGAGTCCAAGAGCACCTTGAAGACTAACAAAATGTGTGGCAGGGTATGAGTTTTCATGAGTCACTGATGACTTCTTCAGACACAGCCAGAATGCATCTTTCTAGCTGTAACTGAAGAAGTGAGCCATGACTCACGAAAGCTCCTACCCTGCCACAAATTTTGTTAGTCTTTAAGGTGCTGCCGGACTCTTGCTCTTTTTTTTACTGCTACAGACAGACTAACATGGCTACCCATCTTGATCTATCTCCAGTTTCTTTCCTAAAGTTTGTCCCTTTTGGGGGTTCTTTGATGGGAAGTGAGGTGCTCCTTTTGACTGAAGCACTTTTCGCTCTCGCTCCATTTATATGGTTTCTCTGCAGTGTGGGTTCTTTGGTGGGAAGTGAGGTTTGAGCTGCTCTGGAAGCTCCTTCCGCACGCCAAGCATTTATATGGTTTCTCCCCTGTGTGAATTCTTTGATGATATGTTAATCCACAGCTGTGACTGAAGCTTTTCCCACACTCTGAACATGTATATGGTTTCTCCCCACTGTGGATTTTTTGATGTGTAGTGAGGTTCTGCTTCTGACTGAAAGTTTTCCCACATTCTGAACATTTATATGGTTTCTCTCCTGTGTGAATCCTTTGATGGGAAGCAAGGTCTGACTTGCTCCGGAAACTCTTTTCACATTCGTAACATTTATAGGGTTTCTCACCACTGTGAATTCTTTGATGGTAAACAAGGCTAGCACTGACTCTGAAGTTCTTTCCACACTCTGGGCACTTATATGGTTTCTCCCCTGTGTGAATTCTTTGATGATAAGTAAATCCACAGCTTTGACTGAAGCTCTTTCCACACTCCGAGCATTTATATGGTTTCTCCCCACTGTGAATTCTTTGATGGGTAGTAAGGTTCTGTTTCTGACTGAAGGTTTTCCCACATACTGAACATCTAAATGGTTTCTCCCCTGTATGAATTCTCTGATGGGTACCAAGGTCTGAACTGCTCCGGAAAGTCTTCCCACACTCATAGCACTGATATGGCTTCTCTCCATTTTGGATTCTTTGATGAGACATGACCTTTTGACTAAAGCTTCTTTCAAAGTCACTGCTTTTACATGCTTTCTCTGGACTATGGCTTCTTTGATGTGAGGTAAGGTGTGAGCTGCTCTGAAAGTCCTTTCCACACACTGAGCATTTATATGGCTTCTCCCCCGTGTGGATTCTTTTATGGTAACTTAGGTGAGAACTCCAACAGAAGCTTTTCCCACATTCCAGGCATTTATATGGTTTCTCCCCTGTGTGGATTCTTTGATGGGAAGTGAGGCCTGAGCTCTGACTGAAGCTCTTTCCACACTCTGAGCATTTGTGTGGCTTCTCATCTGTGTCCAGTCCTTTCTGTAAAATAAGGCTGTTGCTCAAACTCCAACTCTTCTGACACTGTGTCAGTTTCAGCAGTTTCCCCATGTCGTTTATTCTCTGATGGGCGCCAAGACTTGATATACCGATGGAGATTTTTGCACATACATCAAATTTATTCCATTCATTTCCCCTGTGACTTTCTTTCTGAAGGATAATTTTGTGGAAATCAGAACATTCTGAAGCAATGGATCCCTCCAACCATTGCTGCTTGGATTCAGCTTTTCTTCGCTGCTGTTTCCTTCCTCTCTTGTTCTCCCTCTCTGTTGGAATAAATGGAAAAAATGAAATGAGGGACTTTCCATCAGTGAACACACCTGTTTTTGACCTTTCACCTTCACAACTAAAACCCAAACACAGCATCTACGTCAACTCTTCCATAAAGTATGGTTACTGTTTCCACACATAAAGAGATGCACTGGGATCTATTTTCTGCCCAAATGGACCTCCTAAACCTACCCAAGGGCCGCGGTGGCTCAGAGGTTAAGACACTGAGCTGCAGACCGGAAGGTCTATAGCTCGGCAGTTCGAGACCCGAGTGCCACATGACGGAGTGAACTCCGGTCTCTGGCCCCAGCTCCTGCCAACCTAGCAGTTTGAAAGCAAGAAATTGCAAGTAGATAAATAGGTACCACTTCGGTGGGAAGGTAACAGTGTTCCGTGCGCCTCAGCGTTTAGTCATGCCGGCCACATGACCACAGAAACGTCTTCGGACAGCACTGGTTCTTGGGCTTGGAAACGGAGATGAGCACTGCCCCCTAGAGTCAGATTTGACTCACTTTCGAGCAAGGGAAACCTTTAAACTTACCCAACCTTCAATTTTTTTCAAGGCCAGATTCACACTCATGTCCTGTTCAAGGATCTCCAGTAGTCAGGCTGAAAAAGACCCTTTTCCGCTTCAGAGTTTGGAAAGTCACTGTAGACAACGCAAGCTCAGAGGATTCCACGGCAGATCCATATGATGGTCTGTTTCACGTGGGCTGGTGTCCCACAAACTTTTGACCCCATGTTGCTCACAAACTGTTCCCCACCACCACCATTATGAACCGGCTTTAAAGGCTGATAGAAGTCCCCAATTTATTCCCCCGATTCTTCTCTGAGAGGTCAATCGGTGGGGAGGACATTTATCCAGACCAAACCTGTAGGACTCATTGCCTGAACATAGAATCACAGAGCTGGAAGGGGCCTCCAGAGTTATCTAGTCCAACCCCCTGCACATTGCAGGAAATTCATCACAAATACCTCCCCCTCCACACCCACAGTGACTGCTGTTCCATGCCCAGAAGATGACAAAAAACTTCCAGGATTGCTTCCTGACCCCAAAGGGTCAATCAAGTGTCAATCAGCATTTCCCTGGCCATGTAAAAAAGAGCCACAAGAACGGCCCTCCCTCTCATGATCTGCCTACGTTCACAGAATCTGCATTGCTGTCAGATGGCCATCTCGCCTCTGTTTGAAAACCTCCAAAGAAGGAGAGCCCACCACTTCCCGAGGAAGCCTTTTCCACTGAGGGACCACTCTAACTCTCAGGAAGTTCTTCCTAATGTTTGCTATACAGATAAATGAAATCTACCACACTATTGAGTAGCTACCTGCCCATTTCTCTCCTTCCTCAGAGGCCTGAGCCAATGCACCAGCCAGGAAGTGAGGTCAGTTTTGAGAATATGAAATCCTTACTTAAAGAAAATAAAACCATGCATGAACCCACAATGATTATTTCTGGCACTTCTGACAAGAAATATTCAAGGATTCTAAATGTCCCCAAAAGTGGGGAAAAGAAGGATTAATGTTGTGAATGGGAAGCTCCAGATTTGTGCTGGAAAGTGACTTATACTTGCTCAAGGTGTTTTGAAATCACCCCGAGCACAGCCTAAAACCGAATAGGGTATTTCTCAGGCATGGAACAGGGAAAGGAAACCCCAAGCAGGAGAACACCTCAAAGGCAATCCAGGGGGCAGATTCCTACATCCAAAACTGAAGCACCTAACTGTGAAGGACTTCCAGATGAAGACCTCCAAGTCCCTGTGAAGAGACCCCACAATCCCACTAACCCAAAAGAGTGGGACATCGCAAGAAGAGCAAAGAAGAGCTGAAGTTCTTCTTTAGCGCTTCCAACTGAGCTTGTGAGTTGACTTATTCTTACTATTACAGTTTTAGGTATGTTGCCCTTGGGGCTCCAGTACAAACAGCTACAGACAAATTTTACAACTAAATTAAGTTTCCAAGGAATATGGATCAGATGTAGAAGAAGAAGAAGAAGAAGAGGAAGAAGAGGAAGAGGAAGAGGAGGAAGAAGAGGAAGAAGAAGATGAAGACGAGGAAGAAGAAGAAGAAGAAGAGGAGGAGGAGGAGGAGGAGGAGATTGGATTTATACCCCGCCCTTCACTACCAAAAGGAGTCTCAGAGCAGCTTACAAACTCCTTTCCCTTCCCCTCCCCACAACTGACACCCTGTGAGGTAGGTGGGGCTGAGAGAGCTCTTGACAGAAACTGTCCTTGAGAGAACAGCTCTGACAGAACTATGGCTTGCCCAAGGTCATCCAGCCAGGTGCAAGTGGAGGAGTGGGGAATCAAACCCGGTTCTCCTAGATTAGAGTCCGTGCACTTAACCACTACATCAAACTGGCTTTATCTCGCCCTTCACTACCAAAAGGAGTCTCAGAGCTGTTTGCAAACTCCTTTCTTTTCTCCTCCCCACAAAAGACACCCTGTGAGGTAGGTGGGGCTGAGAGAGCTCTGACAGAAACTGCTCTTTTTCAAGAACACCTCTGATAGAACTATGGCTTGCCCAAGATCATCCAGAAGCTGCAAGTGGAGGAATGGGGGAATCAAACCCAGTTCCTCCTAGATTAGAGTCCGTGCACTTAACCACTACACCAAACTGGCTCTCACGTATCTGTCCTTAAGGACTTCGCTATAGTGCACTGATACTAAGAACAGCAGAAATGTCTGCATTCAGTATTTTTTAGGCCAAGGCAATGAGGGAGGCCTACCCAGAGAGGCCAGACTCCTCCAGTTCTCCACCATGACGTCTCTGTGCAGAGTCTTTTGGTCTGGACCCAGCAACGCCCACTCCTCCTCTGAGAAGTACACAGCCACATCTTCGAAGGTCACCAGACCCTGAAAGGAGAACACATCAGCACGGCATAGTCATTAAAAATGTCGGACTAGGATCTGAGAAATCCAGGTTCAAATCCCCATTTGTACCATGGAAACTTGCTGGGTGACCTTGGGCCAGTCACATCTCCCTCAGCCTGACCTATTTGACAGTGAAAGACGGGATGTAAATAAAGTAAATACATTCTTGCAGGTAATTAATGTGACAGTCTAATCGGAGAGGGAAGGTGAGGGGGTTAGGAGCTCTCCTGGAGGATCCAAAGCTGCTTCATTGGCGTTCAAAGCCCTCCAGGGAAGAAGAAGAAGAAGAAGAAGAAGAAGAAGAAGAAGAAGAAGAAGAAGAAGAAGAAGAAGAAGAGGCGGCGGAGGAGGAGGAGGAGGAGGAGGAGGAGGAGGAGGAGGAGGAGGAGGAGGAGGAGATTGGATTTATACCCTGCCCTTCACTACCCAAAGGTGTCTCAGAGCGACTTACAAACTTCTTTACCTTCCCTTCCCCACAACAGACACCCTGTGAGGTAGGTGGGGCTGAGAGAGCTCTTGACAGAAACGGCTCTTTTTTCAAGAACAGCTCTTATCAGAACTATGGCTTGCCCAAGGTCATCCAGCCAGGTGGAGATGGAGGAGTGGGGAATCAAACCCGGTTCTCCCAGATTAGAGTCCACACACTTAACCACTACATCAAACTGGATAGGAGACAGGTTCAATAGAAGCAAAGGTTCCTTCACCTGCTGGCCGCTGTGAAATGCACAGAGGGACTGGATAAACATCTGGCACAGAGGTCCATCAGTCGCTATCAGCCACAAGGTATAGAGGGAACACTCTGTCTGAGGCAGTGATGCTCTGTATTCTTGGTGCTTGGGGGGCCACAGTGGGAGGGCTTGTGGAGTTCTGACCCCACTGGTGGACCTCCTGATGTCACCTGGGTTTTGGCTATTGTGTGACACATACCCTGTTCTAACTGCCTTTGTATTCCATTTTAGTAGCTGGTTGCTAATGGATTTTTTTCTGTCCTTTCAGACAGACCCATTTTAGTAACTGGCTGCTTGTGGAATTTATTGACCTGTTCGCACAAACCCGCTTGCGTTAGCAATGTGTGGTTGAGCTGCTTTTGAGGGAAACGGCTTTCTTCCATTTAATACCCCTTCGGTGCGCTTCTGAATCGCTGCAGTGTGCTGTTTAAAATGTCCATGGCACTTCCTACAATGCCACTGTTTTTCCCCTGCCGTTTTTTGCCGCATGATCGTCCTCTGCCTTTTTTTTTACATTCTAAGTTGAGCACTACAGCGCTTCAGAGCTACAGCAGCACACCTGAGATATATAAACTCCACTGAGTCAATGCATCTCAACGGTGCTATAGCAGTTTAGTGCTATAGAACATTTTTAAAAAAAGTCTGAATTTTATCAGCAGCTAAAAATGCTGTCGCTTTGCAATGGAAAAATACAAATAGCCCAACTAGGCAAAACTGGCATTCAAAACTCTGGAATATGTATATTATAGCAAAGGTCACAGAAGAAGAAGAAGAAGAGATTGGATTTATACCCTGCCCTTCACTACCCAAGGGAGTCTCAGAGCGGCTTACAAACTCCTTTCCCTTCCCCTCCCCACAACAGACACCCTGTGAGGTAGGTGGGGCTGAGAGAGCTCTTGACAGAAACTGTCCTTGAGAGAACAGCTGGGCCAGAGCTTGTGACTGACCCAAGGTCACATCAGCAGGTGCAAGTGGAGGAGTGGGGGAATCAAACCCGGTTCTCCCAGATAAGAGTCCGCACACTTAACCACTACACCAAACTGGCTCTCCAGAAAACCTTAATGACACTTATGCTCATGCAACTCCAGCTAATTTTATTACAATATGGTTTCCTATCTGACAATACTTAATGCAACAAGAAGGAATCCCCAGCATAATAGATACTCTACATCTTTGGCAGATGCTTGTCTTAATTGACTATTGATCTATAAAGTTATAATGTTTTGATTATGATCAAATTGTAATAATACTATAGACTTTATTGCTTTTTTTTCTACTTGTAATTATGTTATATTTTGTTACCTGTTGTACGTTATGTTATGTTTTTGGTTATTGATAAAATTGATATTTAAAAAAAAGTCTGAGGAAGATTGTGGTGTGAAAAAGACTGGGGGGAAATGGGCTCATTAATGGAAAGAAATTTGCTGTACGAAACCCCCATCCTTGTACCACTTTACTCAAAACTCGGCCAACCATGAATAACAGAACGGGAATGTGAAGAGGGCCAGAGTGTTGGACTGGATGGGCCGTTGGTCTGATCCAACATGGCTTCTCTTATGTTCTCATGGGCCAGAGTGCTCCCAGCCCTTCTCCCCTAGTCTCCCTTTCCTACCTCATCCAGTTGCACAGATGATGTTTTTGCTGTACCCCAAACAGGAGTAGACCCAGAATGACCAAGCAGTTTCCTTCCACTACCTGTGAGGGAGAGAAAAAAAGGGTGGAAGATGTTTATGCGGCTGCTGCTGCTTGCGTTGGCTGAATCAAGGGGCTGGTTCTCATATTTAATGCCCTATCAGTTTCTCCCACTTACTTCCACATAGAAGAAGAAGAAGGAGGAGGAGGAGGAGGAGGAGATTGGATTTATACCCCGCCCTTCACTACCCAAAGGGGTCTCAGAGCGGCTTACAAACTCCTTTCCCTTCCCCTCCCCACAACAGACACCCTGTGAGGTAGGTGGGGCTGAGAGAGCTCTGACAGAAACTGCTCCTTTTCAAGAACAGCTCTTATCACAACTATGGCTTAACCAAGGTAGGTGAGGCTGAGATAGGTGGGGCTGAGAGAGCACTTGACAGAAACTGCTCTTTTTCAAGAACAGCCCTTATCAGAACTACAGCTTGCCCAAGGTCATCCAGCCAGGTGCAAGTGGAGGAGTGGGGAATCAAACCCAGTTTTCCCAGATTAGAGTCCGCGCACTTAATCAAACTGGCACCAAACCTCTGTCATGCTACTAATAAAATTTTGTGATTGATTCAGATTTATTTTGTATATATCGGTTATTTTCTCCCCAGCGTTTAGATCTGCATGTCTGAGCACTTCCACTGATTTATCTCTAGATGGCTTTTCTAACAACCATTCCAAAGTAGTGCAGCTCTGAAAAAAGGAGGTAGTGATGGCCACACATACAGATGGCTTTAAAAGGGGGTTAGACAGATTCACGGAGGATAGATCAAGATAGGTAGCCATGTTAGTCTGTCTATAGCAGTAGAAAAGAGCAAGAGTCCGGTAGCACCTTAAAGACTAACAAAATTTGTGGCAGGAAAGGAGCTTTCAAGAGTCACTGCTCACTTATTCAAATACAGCTAGAATGAGGACGGAAGATAGGTTCATCAATGGCTCTACCCATGGTGACGGAAGGGAGCCTCCATATTCAGAGGCAGCAAACCTCTGACTGTCAGCACTAGGAAACGACGTCAGGGGAAGACCTTGGCCTCTATGCCTTACTTTCTGGTCCTCCATGGCAACCGGTTGGCCATTGTGTGACACGAGATACTGACTAAATGGTCCACGGGTCTAATCCAGCAGGGCTCGTCTTATGTTCCAAGTCATCAGCTGCCAGTATTATGCACAAGGCTTCATATGTGGATCATAATTTGGGGCAAGGAATCGTGGACGGTTGATGGGAGATGAGATTCTCCGTGAGATCATGTCTACAATAAGATGAATTTATTATTCTTGATACGCATTTTATATTTCCACTTCTTGTACGGAAACACCCTCTCTCCACCCTGAATCTTGGCTACAGAACTTCTGCTTTGAATGTGTAAAGCCTTAAAGTTCTGAAAACAAACACCCTTTGAGCAAATGAAGGTACCCTAGATGAATCAGAACATCAAATTCAGTATTGTGTATGCTGATCGGCAGCTGCTTTTCCAATGTCTCGGGAAGAGGGCCTTTTCCAATGTCTCGGGAAGAGGCACCTGGTATATTTTGGCCGCTGTGTGACAGAGTGTTGGACTAGATGGGCCATTGGCCTGATTCAACATTGGCTTCTCTTATGTTCTTATGCACATCCTTGATCCTCCTAGCTGGAGATGCTGGGGACTGAAAACAGGGACCTTCTGCATGAAAAACGGATGCTCTAACCAATGTTCCCTCTACGTTGTGGAGTCTTGTGAGCAAAAATTTTACTTTGTGAGCTATTGCCATTAAAGTTGTGAGCGAGCGATTTGGCTACTGCATAAATTAGTTTGCTCTGGAGCCATCCCTTCCTGAGCCAAGACAAAAATGTGTGAGCCGGAGGCTAAAAAGCTGTGGGCTAGCTCACACTAACTCAGCTTAGAAGAAGAAGAGTTTGGATTTATACCCCGCCCTTCACTGCCCAAAGGCGTCTCAGAGCGGCTTACAAACTCCTTTCCCTCCCCCTCCTCACAACAGACACCCTGTGAGGTAGGTGGGGCTGAGAGAACTTCTGACAGAAACTGTCCTTGAGAGAACAGCTGTGCCAGAGCTTGTGACTGACCCAAGGTCACATCAGCAGGTGCAAGTGGAGGAGTGGGGAATCAAACCCGGTTCTCCCAGATAAGAGTACGTGCACTTAACCACTACACCAAACTGGCTCTCTTAGAGGGAACACTGGCTCTAACACTCACTCATAGTAGAAAAGCGTATGAGTCCAGTAGCCCCTTAAAGACTAACCAAATTTGTGACAGGGTATGAGCTTTCATGAGTCACTGCCCACTTCTTCAGAACTTCTTCGCTTCTTCTGAAAAAGTGGGCAGTGACTCACGGAAGCTCATATCCGGCCACAGATCTGGTTAGTCTTTAAGGGGCTACTGGACTCTTACTCTTTTCTGCTGCTGCAGGCAGACTAGCACGGCTCCCCATCTTGATCTAAATCACTCACGGCTTCGTCTATGCTGTATCCAAGAATGGAGAGAGAATGTTTTTCTTCAAGCAGCTAAATCACTGCTATGGGGAAACAGCTCCAGTTTACTTCAGAGAAGAAGAACAACCTGAAACCTACCCCACGCACACTTACCCAGAGAGGTAGCCCCTCCATCTTGCTCTTGTGTGATCCCTCGGAAGAGCAACCTCTGCCTGGGGTCTGACAGAATCTTCTCTGCCTCAAGGAGTTCATCAGCCCCTTCTGATAACCCCTGAAACACCAAATGAAAAGTGGGGAGAGGGATTAGGCCAATAACAGTTTGGCTGTTGCAAAGGGGGCAATTTTTAGGCCAGCCTGTTTCATCTTCTGCTCTTTGGCTGTCCAGGGATGAAACTCTCTCACCTGCTCTTCCTTCTTCTTGGCATCTTCCTGGCTCAGGAGAAAGCCTTCTACCAGGGCCACTGCCTGGGAACTAGTCTTTGGTCTGCATTCCCTGACCCAGCTCTCCATCTCCAAGGGAAGGACGGCCAGGAACTGCTCCAGGATCACCAGGTCCAGCATCTCCTTCTTGGTGTTTCTTTCTGGTTTCAGCCACTCACAGCAAAGATGGTGGAGCCGGCTGCAAACCTCTCGGGGCCCTTTGGCCTCCTGGTAGCAAAAGTGCCTGAAGCGCTGGCACTGGACATCAGAGCTGGATGTATCTCCACTCAGTATCTCTGGGGCAGATCTTTCCCAGAATTCATCATTCTTCCCAGCGAGGATGGTATGAGGTTCTTCTGCTTCCAGGCCAGCCAAGTCTTGCTTTTCCATGTCTGGCCCCTTCTTCAAGTCAGCCTGCAACCAAGCTGATGTATCACCTTAATCTGTTGCAAAATCCTCTCTGTAGGCCAGGAACAGCAAAGTGGGCAGAGCTCCAAAGTCCTGCTAAGGCAACGAGATCGCTGGTGAGCAAAAGTGACACTCCCTAGAAAGAAGAAGAAGAAGAAGAAGAGATTGGATTTATACCACGCCCTTCGCTACCCCAAGGGAGTCTCAGAGCGGCTTACAAACTCCTTTCCCTTCCCCTTCCCTGTGAGGGAGGTGGGGCTGAGAGAACTTCTGACAGAAACTGCTCTTTTTCAAGAACAGGACAGCATAAGCAAACAAACAAATGAACAACAAATAAAGCAGCCTTATATCAAGGTCCATCAAGGTCAATATTGTCTACTCAGACTGGCTGCGGCCTTCCAGGGTCTCAGGGAGAGGCCTACCTTAACCCTTATGTCAAGGAAAGAGATGGGACCCCACTGGTGGACCTCCTGAAGCCACCTGGTTTTTGGCCACTGTGTAACACAGAGTGTTGGACTGGATGGGCCGTTGGTTTGATCCAACATGGCTTCTCTTATGTTCTTACGGGGCTGGCCAGGGATTGCCACAGACAGGTGTTCCTTTCCAAGGATGCCTCCATCCCCAAACACCCTCTCCTGCCCCCTTCAGCCCTGGAACAGGCTAAGGTCTCAACAAACCCGGTTCTCCCAGACTAGAGTCCGCGCACTTAACCACTACACCAAACTGGCTCTCGCGAAGAGGAAGGGGACGGCAAAGGATGAGAGGGTTAGACAGTGTTATCGAGGCAACAAACATGAAATCGAGCAAACTCCGGAGCATGACAGAAGACAGGAGGGCCTGGCATGATGTGGTCCATGGGGTCGCAAAGAGTCAGGCTCGACCGTGCGACTGAACAACAACAACATACTTTAACAAAGTTTGAGTCCAGTGGCACCTTGAAGACCAACCAAGTTTTATTTGAGGTATAAGCTTTCGTGTGCATGCACTCTTCGTCAGATATCTGAAGAAACATGCATACACGTGAAAGCTTATACCTCAAATAAAACTTGGTTGGTCTTCAAAGTGCCCCTGGACTCAAACTTTGTTCTACTGCTTCAGACCGACACAGCAAACCCACCTGAATCTATACACTTTAACACTTAAGTAAATAAGGGAACTGCTGGAGAAGACTCTTGAGAGTCCCTTGGACTGCAAGGAGATCAAATCAGTCAATCCTAAAAGAAATCAACCCTGATTGTTCCCTGGAAGGCCAGATCCTGAAGCTGAAGCTCAAATACTTTGGCTGCCAAATGAGAAGGGAGCACTCACTGGAGAAGAAGACCCTGATGCTGGGAAAGACTGAAGGTCAAAGAAGAAGGGAAGGGCAAAGGATGAGATGGTTAGACAGTGTCATCGATGCAACATGAAATTGAGCAAACTTCAGCGGAGAGCGGAAGACAGGAGGGCCTGGCGTAATCTGGTCCATGGGGTCGCGAAGAGTTGGATTCGACTGTGCGACTGAACAACAAAAAATAAGGGAACCGTTACAAATATGGAGCAGAATTTATATGGAAACACTACAGAAATGGGATGGAAATATTTACAAGGAATCAACATAAAACCAGGAGTTTTTTTTACTAGAGTTGGCATTACTTTACATAGCTACCACCACCACCACCACGTTTCTTATTTATTTAAAAAACTACATACGAATGTTACCCATAATACAACCCACAATGTTAAATAAGCTCTACATAATCATAAGAATATAAGAGAAGCCATGTTGGATCAGGCCAATGGGCCATCCAGTCCAACACTGTCACATAGTGGCCAAAACCCAGGTGCACTGGCAAGGCTACAACTCCAGAAGCCCTCCCACTGTTGCCCACCCCCCCAGCACCAAGAATATAGAGCATCACTGCCCCAGACAGAGTCTTCCATCTATAGCAAACAGTTTTAAGCTTCAGCAACACAGTCTACAGCATAAAATAATCGCATACACCTTAGTATTTCCTCTTTGACATTTTCCTTTGGTTTAACTGCATGCCAATTAATTATTGTATGGCAGCGGGTGTAGTATAGCCAGGAGATCCGAAGATTGTCTGGCAGCCCGAAACTCTAGTTCTCTGTGTGGCGGGTTTTTGGGGCTGAGAGAACTGTGACTGACCAAAGGTCACCCAGCTGGCTTCAAGTGGAGAAATGGGGAATCAAACCCAGATCTCCAGATTAGGGTCCACCAGTCCTAACCACTACACCAAACTAGCTCCAATGCATGCTCTGTTTTCTCTTAGGAAGGCAGGACATGAGGTATGTCTCCTCTAATTACTGGTGACATTTAGAGTTAAATCGAGAGAGCCCACATTCCTACAGTGATGTTTTATTTTCTAATACAAGAGATGCTCTCCACCAGAATACCCTGCTCCTTGATCTGAAGGGAAAGGAAGAGAGGATGTGGGTTATCTTAATCTATGAGGATGGGAACACAGGCAGGGCCTTCTGGGATCATTCAGGAAGCCCCTCCTGACTCACCCCTATCTGCAAACTCCAGATCTCCACTGGACACTGGCAGAGGATGAGGTGAGTAGGGTTGCCAGATCCAGTCTGGGAAACTCCTGGAGAATTGGGGATGGAGCCTGGGGAGGACAGGGACCTCAAAGGGGCACAATGCCATACAATACTTCCTCTAAGCTCTGGAGCAGGGGTCCTCAAACTTTTTAAACAGGGGGCCAGTTCACTGTCCCTCAGACCGTTGGAGGGCCGCCGCGTTCGCCCCTCCCCCCACCAGCCTGCTCACCCCGCCGCCGCGTTCGCCCCCTCCCCCACGACCAGCCTGCTCGCCCCGCCACCGCGTTCGCCCCCTCCCCCACCAGCCTGCTCGCCCCGCCGCTGCATTCACCCCCTCCCCCACGACCAGTGCGGGGGCGCTGCTGCTGCGCTCCTCGAGGAGGAGGCGGCTCCGGGCGGGGGGGGGGCGGGCATAAACACTCGGCGGGCCGCATAAATGTCCTCGGCGGGCCGCATGTGGCCCGCGGGCCATAGTTTGAGGACCCCTGCTCTGGAGTCTTGTGAGCAGAAATTCTACTTTGTGAGCTACTGGCATTTAAAGATGTGAGCCAGCGATTTGGCTAGTGCATAAATCACTTTGCTCTGGAGCCATCCCTTCCTGAGCTGAGACAAAAATGTGTGAGCCGGAGGCTAAAAAACTGCGAGCTAGCTCACACTTAACTCAACTTAGAGGGAACACTGGTCAGTCCACCCCCTCCAAAGCACCCCTTTTCTCCAGGGGAACTGATCTCAGTAGCCTGCAGATGAGATGTGATTCTAGGGGCTCCCCAGGTCCCGCTTGGAAGCCGGCATCCCTGGGTGCCCGAATTCGACAGTGCTGTTTCTCATTCATTCCCCCAGGATCCCGCTCCTTCCTCGGGGCTAACGTGCGCCCGTCTCTTCCCTCTGCTCCAATGTTCCCTCTAAACTGAGTTAGCATGAGCTAGCTCACAGTTTTTGAGCCTCCGGCTCACACATTTTTGCCTTTGCTCGGAAGGGATGGCTCCAGAGCACACTAATTGATGCAGCAGCCAAATGGCTCGCGCACAGCTTCAATGCCACTAGCTCACAAAGTAGAATTTTGGCTCACAAGACTCCACCGCTTAGAGAGAGCATCGCTCTGCTCCCTAGCCAGCCTCTGGCATGTCCTTGAGCACCGCCCCCCGCCCAAGTTTCCTGGAGCGCAGTGCTGGGAGGGTGGGGGGGGAGCTCTCCCTTCCTTTCCTTTGCATCTCCCCCGCCCCCGCCCCCGTTGCAACCCCAGCTCACCAGCCCTGCCGGGGACGGAGCGGATGCTGCACATGCAAGACGAAAGACCAGTTTCCTATCGGGGGAGGAGAAAGGGGGTCTGGGCCGGAAGGGACCTCCCCCAACCCTCCCTCTCTCTCCGGGAATCCGGACTCTCTTCCTTTAACCCTTGGATGGGAATCGCACTCAAATGAGGAAGAGCCGTGCTTTGCAGAGATTTTGGAGGCGGCTCCCAGAGCATCAGAGGAGCCCTGATGGCTCAGGCCAGAGTCGTCCATCTAAGCCTGCATCCTGCCTCACACAGCGGCCAGCCAACAACAGGGCACAGAGGCTGAGACCTTCCCCTGATGTTGCCTCTCCTGGCTCTGGGATTCCAAGGCTTAGTGCCTCTCTGCATGTGGAGGTCCCCCCCTCAGCCACCATGGCTAGCTTTTGAAGGGCATGGTTGGATCCAGGGCTATTTTTGGGCAGGAACACACAGGAACGGAGTTCCAGCTGGCTCCTGAGTTGGCCACACCCAGCAGGAACTTATTAGCATAATAGGCCACACCCAACAGCAGAAACGCATTAGGATTGGCTACATTGGGGGTGTGTGGCCTAACATGCAAAGGAGTTCCTGCTACCAAAAAAGCCCTGGGTTTTGACAACAAACAAGGTCAACAGAATAAGAAGAAAAAGGTGGGTGTGGCTGGATGACCACACTTCTGGTAACATGAGGGTGTGACCTGATATGCTAATGAGCTGTGTTGTCAGGAGTGTGGCCTAATATGCTAATGAGGTTCTGCTGTTGGGTGTGGCCTATTATGCTAATGACTTCCTGCTGGGCTTTTTCTACCAAAAAAGCCCTGCTTGGATCAATTCCAATCCAATCCTCCAAAGACTTTTATTGACATACAAAGAAAAAAAAGGTACAATATGGCCAATTTACAGAGAATTTCAATTATGAAAACCATCAAGCATCATATGGAAAAGCTAGGCTTTTGCTCCCTGATCCTTATGACAGGCAGAAGGTACCTTGCAACTGGAACTTGTAATGTGGGGACATCGGCCTCAGATAGACCATGAAAGTTAGACACAATAGGTTTAATCATACAGTCCCACACTTCCCCATAAAAGTCACAATGAAGTAGAACATGGGCTGCCATTTCTGGGCCCCTTCCTTTACATGGACAAAGTCTTTCTTGATACCAAATGCTAAAGGAGAGCAAGTATGGAGGCAGAGACTGTTTTATCCCTTCTGTAGTCCTTCTGAACCAGATGTTAGATGGAGAACTGTGACCCAGCCCTGCAGGACAGTCTTCAGACGGGAAGGAGTGAAAACTGCATCCTGAAATCTCCGTGCTGTGTACTTGGAATCTACTCACCCTCCCACAATATTGATCATACTCTATTGCCTTCAACAGAGCCCCAAATTGCTTTTGATTCTGATGATTTACCACATTTACCTTTAGAGGCTCCTCTTCTAACGACATCTAAAAATACTGCCAAAACTAGCAGTGTATTTCTTGATCACGGGAGATCTGGACAAGATATCGGAATCCGATTGATTACCTAATGATGGCCAAGAACCAGTGGTAAAGATCCTATCCTGGAACATTGCAGGTTGGAGGAAAAAGGCTTGGATCAATTCCTGGACCTGGAACTAGCATTTTTTGGAGTGGGGGGAAAAACTGTGTTTTTAAGGGAATGGGACTGCAGTTAATAAGTGAAAAAAACTAGACAGTTTTACTGCACTGTATGTATGCTTTCTAATTTTCTAATAAAATCTGCTTTGATGCAACATCTTTCCACGCTATGAGTGTTTCTACGATTTCACCTGAGTGAATTCTTGCATGGGAAGCTAGGGTTACAATCTACCCAAAGATTTTTCCACATTCCAGGCATCTATACTTTTTCCCAGTTGTGAATTCTTTAATAGGAAGGCAGGAAGATATTCTTCTGCCCCAAGTATTTTTCCCACATGTCAGCATTATTAAAACCTAGCATTAAAAATACAGCCAGTGCATAGGAGAAGTAATTGAGCATTCAAAAATAATTGGAACACTTTTCAGACAGTGTTCCGCCCTGAGCCTTCGGGGAGGGCGGGATACAAATCCAAATAAATAAAATAAATAAATAAAGCGTGCTCTTGTTAAGAGATTGAACACTCCGCCCCGTGGCTAAGGAAGATTAAATCCATTACGGGAAGTATGTTTGCAAAGATCCTATATTTTTGTTATAAACTTACCATTAGTAATTAGTAGTTTCCAACTAGACACTCCACAAAAATTAGTCTTAGGTTTGATATGGGATAACGAATGCTCTACAGTAGTGATAAAAGTACTGTATGGGGGGGGGGACTTGCTGTACCAAACGTTTCCCAGTATTACAGTTCAACAAAATTAGCAGTGTAAAAGGACTGGAGATGCAATGAAGGATATATCTGAGATCTGTTTAGTGTCTTACATCTGTCATAGTAGGAAGGGGAGTTCTGGGAAACTCCCTTAGGCCAAGGGTTCCCTGGAAAACACCCTTGTAACCCCCTGCCAACACTCAGGACCTGCTGAGAACATTTAGACTGACCCACTGAGAAAGTATCATTCTAGCACAGTATTAGAACAATAACACAGCAACAGGGTAGAAACTCTAGCAAATACCTTAGAACCAATGATATAACACCCGTGTGATATAGATTCAGAGAAATAAATTGTACTAGGCAAAGCCAAAAACTTCTTTATAAAAAGGTTTATTATAAAAGAAAGGAGAAAAAAGGGAACGATTGGATTTAAAAATGGTGGAAAAGGGCAAAAAAACAAATATAGGGAAAAGGCAACACAGCAGAGATACGTTCAAATAAAAAGCAATACAGTCGAACTAAATACGCTAAACACAGATTACCTACACTATAGCAGGTTCGTCAGAGCATGTGCAGAGTTCATATCAAGACGTTGGAGGAGTCTTTAGCCTCTACCCAACCTCCTGTGGAGCCGGTTTCTGCTGAAGACTGAAACCCGAAGACAAGGGAAAATCCCAAATATCCATGTATTTATAGTCAATGGAACTGAACCTAAGCCAGCTTCCTCTCTAAGAAAGATGAGTTGATGTAGTGAATGGCATGCAAAGCCCCATCTCTGGCCAGAGCCTCCTGTTACCAATCAGAGCCATATAGAATATAGTCCCAATTCCATCAAGCATCTGGTAATGGCTCTGAACTTCCATGCAAACAGGTGGTCTGGTCCAAACCAGGTTGTCCTTTGTCCAAAAGAGATTAACTCTGCCAGGCTGGTCCACTGTGGAATGGAAATGAATGGGTCATTTTAACCTAAACTTCCAGAGGTCCAAGATCCCAGACATTGGAGGTGGCGCATTGCTGCAAAGGTGTTAGGGTTTTGGTCACGAGGTCCACCATTATTTATTTATTTGTTTTATTCGGTTTATACCCCGCCCTCCCCTCCCCGCCAAAACAGGCTCTGGGTGGCTTACATAAAAAGTTAATTTTTTTGTGGTTCCAAAAAAGGGGAAAGAGAAAAAAATGTTTTTGTTCTTGGTACAGTTAAGTCTTAAAAGTATGGTATAAGTGGAAGCAGAAATTGGCACCTGGGGTTTCTCCACTGATTTCTATATTCCATGATAATGAAATAATGTAGATCACCTGGGAAACACAGAACTTTGGAACCATGGTTCGTTATCATCCTTTAATGACTTTATAGTAATTAGATGCTATCCTATGCAAAAATAGCAGAGAAAATGGAAGGCCCTAAGGTCACTCTTGTTTCAGTATTTTCAAATCAGGAGTACTGTATATGTGCTACAATAGAAATACTTTCATTTAAGGAACCATTCTAGCTTTGAATGGTTTTTGGTGGGAAATATTACAAAAGGACTTATTGGGAGGAATCACCTAATTATCAGCATAAATGGAAATGGGATTTGGGATCGGAGTGGAAAACTGGAGCTTGATTTGGGCCAAAAGACTTCCCAACATTATCTCCACAAACAGAAGAAAAAATCTGGATAACATTCAATACCAACAGTAACTGACAACAGCCAAATTGAGACTTATTTATCTGTTGGCAATGCCAGAATTCAGGAGCTGATGTGTTATGTATTTTTTTAATATTGCCCTATTATAAAATTAATCTAGAAGGAAGTTAATACCGCAACAACAAATATGTTGGGATATAATTTACCACTTAACCTATTACCTTGGAAGAAAGACCTAGAACTTATTTTGGGTTTGATAATCACAGCTTGCTGCATGTTGGGGGAAAACAAAACAAAACTCAACATTATTACTGAACAGGTATAAGCAAATACGTGATTTCACGTCAATGTCAGATTTAACATATTATAGAAGATCAGGACTGACTCCCGATAATAATAAATGTATTGACGTGGGCTTTATTTACAGTGTGTTACAATAAAGTTCTAAGATCACTGTCACGGGTTTTTAAAAATTGCTTGAATAGATCCAGAATGATGATGATGAAATATACTATTGGTAGATATAGTACTGAACTGTGACTTGTGATCTTGTAGATGCAGGGAAAGTTAATCTTGTGCTGGTGTTAAAGCAGCTGTAATAGCCCAGCCCAGCCTGATCTTCAGAGCTTGGGAGCTAGGCTGGGTTGGCTGCGGTCAGTGCTTGAGTGGGAAACTATCCAGGAAGACTGCAGAGGACGGCAACCCCCCAAATTGGTTGCAGCACGACAGCTTTATGCTTTACCTTTATTAGTATTGACCTCCCTCTTTAAATTTTAATTGAAAACTAAATACTGCTTTTGTTGGCAAAGTAGGATCTCTGTGGAAATAAGAAATAAAAAATACACTGTCTGAACCTGATCTGTTTGGACTTCCCTTTTTCAGATGACACTCAGTCATCAAGTGTTTTAGATGCTTTTCGTTTATCAATACATTAAATATTTCTTCCTTTTGTATGGATATGGTTATATTACTATATCTGACATTTTGACTGATTTATGAAATAATAAAATGAAAAAAATGAAAGAAGATCAACCCCTTCCTTAAAAGCCTGATTAAACAGAAGAATATTGGCCTGTCAGCTAAAAGAAAGTACCATAGGCAACAGCTGAGCAATTGGAAGGGCATTCCATAGGCAAGGCACCACCACTGAAAAAGCCCTGACTCTGGCTGCACCTGCCTCATGTCCTTTCTCCCATATGTATTCTTTGATGCTGAGTAAAGTTTCCACTCTTACTGAAGTTCTTCCCACTCTCCAGGCATTTATATGGTTTCTCCCCTGTATGAATTTTTAGATGGGAAGTAAGGTTTCCACTTTTACTAAAGGTTTTCCCACAGTCCTGGCATTGGTATGGTCTCTCCCCTGTGTGAATTCTTTGATGGGAAGTAAGGCTTCCACTCTGACTGAACCTTTTCCCACATTCCAGGCATTCGTATTTTTTCTCCCCTGTATGAATTCTTTGATGGGAAGTAAGGTTTCCACTGTGAGTGAAGCTTCTTCCACACTCCACGCATTTATATGGTTTCTTCCCTGCGTGAATTCTTTTATGGGTAGTAAGGTTTCCAGTCCTACGGAAGCATTTCCCACACTCCAGGCATTTATATGGTTTCTCCCCTGTGTGAATTCTTTGATGGGAAATAAGGCTTCCACAGTGATTGAAGCTTTTCCCACAATCTTGGCATTTATATTTCATTTCCCCTGTGTGAATTCTTTCATGGTAAGTAAGGCTTCCACTGTGATTGAAGGTTTTTCCGCACTGAAGACATCTATATGGCTTCTCCCCTGTATGAATTCTTTGATGGTGAGTAAGCTTTCCTCTCTGATAGAAGGTTTTCCCACACTCCAGGCATTTATACGGCTTCTCCCCTGTATGAATTCTTTGATGGATAGTAAGTTTTCCATTCTGACTGAAGCTTTTCCCACACTCCAGGCATTTATACGGTTTCTCCCCTGTGTGAATTCTTTGATGGATAGTAAGGCTATACTTCCTCCCAAACCGTTTCCCACACTCCTGGCATTTATATGGTTTCTCCCCTGTGTGAATTGTTTGATGGGAAGTAAAGCAGTTCTTCCATCCAAATGTTTTTCCACACTTGAGGCATTTAAATATCTTCTCTCTTTCATAGGCATTCCATTCAATATTGATGTCTGATATTTCAGAAAACCTTTCTCCACTTATAGTTCCTTCATTCCTAATCTCTCCTTTGTATATTATTGGAATTAGTGGGATTTCATGTGAGTCACCACCCTTTAAAAGACTGTAATCACTCCTCCCTGCACATAGGTGTTTTCTGTCCTCTTTCCTCAGGGCATTACAATAGTCAACATTCTCTTTCACATCTGGATATGTATATTCTTTCTCTGTCCCTGGATGCCCCTTCATTTCACTCCCTGACTCCCGTACACCTCCTGCAGAAAGAACAAGAAACCTGGCATGAACACACACAAGAAAACAGAGCCTGAAATCAGGGAATGAACTACATTAACTGCTTCATCAACCCACAAATAGCAAGCCGTGGTGTCTGGACACGCTTTCAAAAGTCTTCGTCAACTGTGACACACTAGACTGCATTGACGGATCTGTAGTTTGTGGCAATTAAAGAAAGAACTGCCTTTCACCGGGACGGTGGTAGAGAGATCCTTCTGTGACCCAAACTGCAGGTCAGAAGAACTGCCCTCAAATATAGCCACAAGCCAGTGACCAAAGTCAAAGGTTGATTGTTTACTCACCCCTGGTCAGTGGGGATGTGGGATCTCTAGGGATGCTTTCTTTGCCTGCAGTGTTTGATTCAAAAAAGTCCTGCCATAACTGGAATGACCCGTCCTCCCATCCTTATAAAAACACCCTACAGTTTGGGAACAAAGCCATCATCCTCTCCCCCCATTCCTTCCTTTATAATAAAGGAGCTAAGTTTGCCCTAAAGAATTAGCTCCAACAGTTCCTTCTTCAGCAATCAAACATGGGAAGAAAGCAGGAATGGGGCGGCGGAAAGTAAAGTATCAGGTGTACACAGGGCTTTTTTTTTGTAGAAAAAGCCCAGCTGGAACTCATTAGCATAACAGGCCACACAGCAGAAACTCACTAGCATATTAGGCCACACCCCTGACAGTTCAGCTCATTTGCATATTAGGCCACACACCCCAGGTCTTTCCTTGGCTTGCCCGGGCAAGCCGGCCCTTGGACAGGTCGGGGAAGGCATAGGGAGGCCCTCCTCGGAGTCGCGGGGGTGTCGCTCTCTCCAGGCCTTCCCTCTGTAGCCACGCACCGAGAGGTTTTGGCTACAGTGGGTGTGGCCAACTCTGAAGCCAGCAGAACTCCGTTCCTGTGCGTTCCTGCCCCAAAATAGCCCTGGGTGTACATTAAAAAAAGAGAACCCATCCCAGGGAATGACTTCACCAGCTCTCTCTCCAACTTCACCACCTCTCTCTCTGCCTCGGGATCTGCTGTGGAGTCCTCCCCCTGCTCAGACCCCTTCTGCACAACGTGCAGTCAGCTGTTAATGGGAAGACATGAATCCTGGTTAGGGTTTAAATTACGCCACGGAAGCAAGGATTTCCTCTGCAAGGTGCTGAACTGGTATGCTGTAGCGTTATGGCACGGCTCTGTGAATGGGGGAAAGGACATAAAATGTGTTCATGTAATTGCTTTCTGGAGTTTCTTTGACTCATTTCTCTATGGTAAAGCACATGCTCCGCTTTACATGCACAAGGTTCCAGAATCAGTGCCTGGCATCTTCGGTTATAGGGATCTAAGGAGAAACAGGACTGGGAAACAGCCTTTCCAGAGAGCCACTGCTTCTCAGAGTGGACAAGACTTGCCTCGACTTGAAATACACAGTGTAACTTAGTAGAAGAAAGTTGCCTGTTTTTATACATTCAAGATCTACAGGTGCCATTTCAGCATTCATAGTTTGGCCATTTTGAGGAGAAGCTCAATATGTAAGAGAGAGAGAGATTGGGTTTATCCCCCGCCCTTCACTACCCAAGGGAGTCTCAGAGCGGCTTACAAACTCCTTTCCCTTCCCCTCCCCACAACAGACACCTTGTGAGGTAGGTGAGGCTGAGAGAACTCTGACAGAAACTGCTCTTTTTCAAGAACAGCTGTGCCAGAGCTTGTGACTGACCCAAGGTCACATCAGCAGGAGCAAGTGGAGGAGTGGGGAATCAAACCCGGTTCTCCCAGATTAGAGTCCACGCACTTAACCACTACACCAACCTGGCCCTCAAGGATGTAAGGATAACCAAGATTATAGAAATCCTTTGAAGGAAGCACAGGCAATGTACGGTACCACAACGGATCTAAACAGCTACCTGTCAGTTCTTCCAGTTCCTCACAGCCACAGAAAAACAGTTCTTTCTCTTCCTCCAGCCAAGATATAAGATCAGGTTTGGCAATCAGAGACCCTTTTATCAGGAAAAAAAACACAAAACCATAATTCTTCCGTGCGCACAGAAATCCAGCAATTCCAGGCCAGTTTGACCGTGTCCCTCCACAAATACATAATAGGCAGGTATGGATCCCCATCCATACCTGCCTGTTATGTATTTGTGGAGGCACACCAGGAATCTTCCAGCTGGCATTTGCAATTTGGTGCCTACTCCTTTCCCAGTGACCTCCAGTGAGGTCAGGCCTGATTCAGATATAGGCATGCACTTAAGAAACCTGAGGCTTTCCTGTATCAGATCATTTAATTCCTGGCAAGAGGTACACCTCAACAACCTCTCTAGTTTGTTATGAATATACTACCTAAGTAATACTATTAGAGAAATTCTGCTTCCATTTTATCTTTTATTGCATAAAATTGCTGACAGCGACACCTTCACAGGCATGCATTCTTTCAGCCTTTAACCAATACACCTTATCGTCTCTTCCATGAAGATGGACAGTATGTCCATTTTCAGACACTTGTGCACTTGGGCCTCAATACGTAATATCCATCTATATGGGTTAGACCAGGGCTCTTTTTGTAGAAAAAGCCCAGCAGGAACTCATTAGCATACTAGGCCACACCCAACAGCAGAAACTCAATGGCATTTTAGACCACACCCCTGACAGTGCAGCTCATTAGCTTATTAGGCCACACCCCCCATGTTACCAGAAGTGTGGCCATCCAGCCACACCCACCTTTTGCTTCTTATTCTGTTTGCCTTGTTTGTTGTCAAAAACAGGGCTTTTTTGGAGCAGAAACTCCTTTGCATGTTAGGCCACACACCCCTGATGTAGCCAATCCTAATGAGTTTCTGCTGTTGGGTGTGGCCTATTATGCTAATGAGTTCCTGCTGGGTGTGACCAACTTGGGAGCCAGCCGGAACTCCGTTCCTGTGCATTCCTGCCCCAAAATAGCCCTGGGTTAGACAGTTTCTAATCTACAAGAGGCCATGCTATTGTGTTACACTCCTTTATTTCTCGTCCCTCTCTAAGGCTGTACCATTCTGGGTCGCTAGACTCCCTTTTTGGCATGTTTAGTTTGGAAGATAGGCCAGCTGTTTCCAGCCTGCAGAAACATCCTCCGTGATCTTTTGGGTCAAGTCCAGCAACTGTTCCTCTGTATTCTTGAACAAATTATACAGATGAAAACCAGTCACTAGTATGAGTATGAGAGACCAAAGCGTTTTCTTCATAAAGAATTTCAAACTACCATCAAGGTATTTGCTCAATACATCTCTCCCGGGCTATGCAAGCAATTTGTCGTCTGCCCGGGAGAGATGTATCGAGCAAATACCTGAAATTCCTTATGAAGAAAATGCTGTCTTAAGATACAGATAAGAAAATATTGTTAAGAAAAGAGCACACACTGTTCAGAAGAAGTGTCCACAACGAAACGGAACGCAATTCCGGAAGGTTTCGTTAACAAGAAGGAAAGGAGTGTGAAGATATGATTTCATCTGTGAAGATTGGCTTTATTGTCACTTGTAATTCTTTTCACATAGAGTACACTTTATCATTTCTTTAGCGCAATTCTTCCAGTTCCCTTTCTCTCTCATACCCATGTATTCTTGGCCATATCCATGACACCAGATCATATTGAAATGTCAGCTGAGAACTGGCATCAGGGACTTCCTTACAGTCAGCGCAGAGGAGACAGCCCAGAAGAAGAAGATCCTTACCCAGAGAAGCCACGTTCCTAAAATTCTCCAGCATGACTTCCTTGTACAGAGCTCTTTGGGATGGGCCCAGCAGGGTCCACTCCCCTGGGGTGAAATACACGGCCACCTCTTCAAAGGATACCACACTCTGGAAGAAGGAAAAAGCATTTCTTTACATTGCTGGAAAGCTGGTTGACAGGGGGAACATAAAGCAAGTAAACACAAAGAAAGTAAACTGATATTGGAAGACTAGTACAAAGAGGAGGGTGGGAAGACCTCTGAGGGGACATCTGGCTCCCCCTCCCAGCCATCTTTGGGGGGAGTCTTAGGGCCAGAGAGACTGAACTCATTTGCAGGGGACTAGCAGCCTTGTGGGGAAGATGCTAGAAATGCCCATACAGTAAAGGACCAAATAGTTTTTCATGGGAACTTCATGGTCTAGTATTGTTTCACAGGTCCTGCTTGGGCTTTTCTGCACAGGGTGTGTGTTTCTGACTACTTTCCTGCTCCCCAGTGGACAGCCTCGACATGTTGAAGCACCAGAACCAAGAGTAAGAAAGACTGCAACAGAGAAGGAGGCATCCCCCTGCCCACTGCTGCACATCTCCCCGGTAAACCCATGAGGCAAAGCACCTGTGGTTCCCCCTCAAGGGTTAATGTGAACGGTTATGGGCCTGTTCCATCCTGCAAGTGTTACTAATTGGTCTCTAGGCCTACGCAGCTCTTATCATCTTCAAGGCCAGAGCTGGAAATGTGGTAATTGGCTTCCCATGAGAACTTGTGCCCCACAGGATGGGAGAGGGGGAGTCAGGGGTGATGAGGTAATTTTCTAGAGGGTTCCAGCAAGAATGTGTCCTGATTGGGTGTCATCATCACCTGATGCTGCTTGGCCAAAAAAAAAATGTAATTGAGCTAAGGGCCTGGAGAAAGAAGCTAGCTAGAATTCTGATGGACTGAAGGCCTGGGCTAGGATATGCTTGTACTGCAGTAGACAGCAACGTAGACAATGTCTGAGCTACGGCCTTTGACTCTTGGACTAAAGGTCTGTGCCATCTAACGCAGGTTCTGAAAGTGTGTTAGATAGTTAAGCTAGTTTTCTTGTTTTTATGCTGTATGACCTTAGAGTATCATGTTGCCAGTAAATTAAATCTTCTGTCTGACAGAAATTAAATAAAACTTCATATCATTTTAATAAAATAAAGAAAGGTTTGGTTACTTGTGCGCAACAACCCTGGGGATCCACGGGGTTCAGCTTTGGACTCCTTGACACACACACACACGCCCTTACCTGTGCTGGCTGCATAGTGGCTCTTTTCCCTCCACAAGGACTAGAGGGTGGAGAAGGTGTCTTTCTACAGCTGCCTAGAAGAATCAGGAAGAAAGAGGGAAATGCTTTTCCATACACACACATTTCCTGTGTCAGTCCCTGTAATGAAACTCCCCAAATTGGCTTTGAGAGACATTTCAAGATCCTGGATTTGATCTAGGAAGGTCCAAGAGACATCTGGTCCAACGTCTCTCTCCCTTCAGCCAGCCGATTCTTTTCTGGGGGGTGGTCCCCTTATTCAACCACCACCCTCTCCCCTCCTTGAAATGCTTGCTCCAAAGTCTGCAAATCCATTCCTGGGCACTGAGTTGAGGCCCACCCCACTCCCTCCTTTCTGTTGATGGAAGTGATGCCCCTCCTGGTGGGCCTCCTGAGGGCACCTGGGTTTTGGCCATGGTTTGACAGAGAGTGTTGGCCTGGATGGGCCATTGGCCTGATCCAATATGGCTTCTCTTATGTTCTTATGTTTGGGGCAGTGATGCTCTGTATTCTTAGTGCTTGGGAGGCAACAGTGGGAGGGCTTCTGGAGTTCTGGCCCCACTGGTGGGCCTCCTGACGGCACCTGGTTTTTGGCCACAGTGTGATATAGAGTGTTTGGACTGGATGGGCCATTGGCCTGATCCAACATGATTTCTCTTATGTTCTTATGTACAGCTAGCAGAATGTGCTGGGAATGAAACGGCAGAGCCATGAGAGTGATGGGGTGGACCACTGGGCTCCAGGCAGCTGGTGGGAGGTTCCAGCCATGAACGTTGAGACTACAAATCTTTCTTCGTATAATGGAGAAAACTCCCTGCACACAGGACACTAGAACTTTCAGCAAGGTTCTGCCCTCTGTCTCTGCTAGCTACGCTGATTTCCTGCAGTTGGGGGAGTTTTCAACACAGGGCAGCATTCCAAAAAGTGCTTCTCTACCTGCACTCTGACGTGAAGCTTCCTTGACTCCAGCTTAGGGTTCCCAGCCTCCAGATGGGGTCCTGGACATCTCCCAGAATCACAACTGATTTCCACACTACAGAGATCAGTTTCCCTGGATAAATTGGCTGCATTGGAGGGTGGACTCTATGGAATTATACCCTTCTGAGTTCCACCCTCTCCCCAGGCTCCGCAGGGTTTGACTTGCCACATAAAGGATGGAGAATGGCTAACGGAATATGAACAGGCTTTGGCAGTTGTGCAGCAGACCTGTTATTTAAGTGGGGCAAAATAATGGGATCCGAATGCAATGGTGGCGCAGCCTGCCAAACTATTTTCCCATCTGTCACAGGAATGTGAGTGTCGTGTTTTTCAGGGAGATGTGACAGAGCTCTTTGAACTCTCCCCAACTGTACAACAAAGTTAGAGCCCAATGGCACCTTTAAGAACAACAAATATGAAGAAAGGTTAAAGCACTTGGGGATCTTGAGCTTGGAGAAATGATGGCTGAGTGGTGACATGATTGAGGTTTCTAAGATTATGCATGGGATGGAGCAGGTCGAGAAAGAAGTACTTTTCTCCCTTTTGGAGACAGGGTGACCAGAACTGTACACAGTTCTCCAAATGAGGCTGCACCATAGATCTATTTCTCTTCGCAGCCCACTTCGGCTTAATTCCTTTATGTGTCTCTCCAGCTTCAATTGAGCTCTTTTTGTATTTTGCTCCGGGCTTTGCCTTCCTGAATGACCTGGTATCATCTGCAACCCCCTTCCTCACGCACCCCTACCGGCTGGATTGTACCTGACCGAAGTCGACAGTGCTGCTTCTCATTCATTTCCCCGGGATCCTGCGCCTTCCCCGGGGGAAGGTAAAGGTAAAGGTTCCCTTGCTCGAAAGCCAGTCGAATCCGACTCTAGGGTTGCGGTGCTCATCTCCGTTTCAAAGCCGAAGAGCCAGCGCTGTCCGAAGACGTTTCCGTGGTCATGTGGCCGGCATGACTAAACACCAAGGCGCACGGAACGCTGTTACCTTCCCACCAAAGTGGTACCTATTTATCTACTTGCAATTTCTTGCTTTCGAACTGCTAGGTTGGCAGGAGCTGGAACTAGAGACAGGAGCTCACCCCGTCATGCGGCACCCGGGTCTCGAACTGCTGAACTACTGACCTTCCACAGCCTGCAGTTCAGCGTCTTAACCACTTGAGCCACCGCATCTATTCCTGCCATCTAGACTTGCCAACCTCCAGGTGGGGCCTGGAGATCTCCCGCTACTGCCCTCTGCTGCTCCCTAGACAGCCTCTGGCCTGTCCCTGATTCACACACACACACACCCATTAATGGAGTGCAATGCTGGAGGGCTGTCCCTTCCTTTTCCTTTGCATCCCCCACCCCGTTGCAACCTCCCCTTTTCCCGCTGCCCCGGCCCAGACTCCCCACCTTCGCCCAAACGCCCCCAACTCACCAGCCGGAGACGGAGCGGATGCAGCAGCTGCACCCAAGGAAGACCGTTTTCCTATAGAAGGAGAAGGGGAGGGGGTCTGGGCCGGAAGGGACCTCCCCCCATCCCTCCGTCCCTCTAGGATTCCGGCCTCTCCCTTTAACCCTTGGCTGGAATCACACCCGAAAGAGGAAGAGCCGGGCGGAGAATCCGGAGGGGATGCTGAAGCGTCTCCCGCTTCCTCCTTTCGAGACGGAGGTAGGTCTGGTTAATTGAGTCTTGCAAAATCTCCTCGGCCAGAAAAGAGCGCGCGGGAGGGACGTTCTCTGCGTTCCGGTCCTCTGGGGGTTAAATGATCAGACGGTAAGTGGGGCGCGTCTTTTGCATCGGGTCCCGCCGCGCCCTGTCTGCGAAGTGGGCTTTGCATTCTGTTGGAAGCGGCCTTTATACCGGCTGCAAAGTCGGGTGGGGTGGGGGGAAAGGGCAGGGTCGCCAGAAACCTGGAAGGGGGGGGGATTGTATTAAGAACATATTAAGAAGAGCCCTGCTGGATCAGACCAATAGTCCATCTAGTCCAGCATCCTGTCTCACACAGTTGCCAGCCAGTTCCTCTGCAGGGTCAATAACAGGGCATGGAGCCCTAGGCCTTCCCCAGATGTTGCCTCCAGGCTCTGGGATTCACAGGATTAGTGCCTCTGAACATACAGGTTCCCCTCAGTCACCATGGCTAGTAGAGAGAGAGACAGACAGAGAGAGATTGGATTTATACCCCGCCCTTCACTGCCCGAAGCCGAAGGTATCTCAGAGCGGCATACAAACTCCTTTCCCTTCCCCCTCCCCACAACAGACACCCTGTGAGGTAGGTGGGGTTGAGAGAACTTCTGACAGAAACTGCTCTTTTTCAAGAACAGCTGTGCCAGAGCTTGTGACTGACCCAAGGTCACACCAGCAGGTGCAAGTGGAGGAGTGGGGACTCAAACCTGGTTCTCCCAGATTAGAGTCTACACACTTAACCACTAGTGACAGACTTCTCCTCCATGAATCTATCTAATCCCCTTTTAAAGCTGTGTATTCCTGTGGCCATCACTCCATCCTCTGGCAGCGAATTCCGCATTTTACTGGAATTCTCTGTGTCAAGTAGTCTTTCCTTTTGTCTGTCCTGAACCTACTGCCCACCAGCTTCATTGGCTGCCCTGGAGTTCTAACCTTTTGGGAGAGGGAGAAAAGGTCCTCTTTGTCAACTCTCTCTCCACCCCGTGCATAATTTGACAGACTTCCATCAGGTCCATCTTAGTTCTCTCTTTTCTAAATGGAAAAGTCCCAAACTCTTCATCCTTTCCTCACGGGGAAGGTGCTTCAACCCCCTCATCCTCTGGGTTGCCCTCCTCTGTCCTTTTTCCAACTCTGCAATGCCCTTTTGGAGATTCGGTGACCAGAACTGGAAACAGTCTTCCAAATGAGGCCACATCATAGATCTACACAGGGGCATTAAAATATTGGCCGTTTTATTCTCAATCCCTTTCCTAAAAATCCCTAAAGCCTTTTTCACTCCTGAGCACACTGGGCTGACACTTTCGTTGAGCTATCCACTACGACCCCAGATCTGTCCCCCTCTCAGTCTCAGCAAGTTATTGACCTCAGTGCCAGGAAAACACATAGCTGCCCATTGCCACACATTAAGCTTCTCTGTTACAAGGACAAGACATTTTCCTCCTCTCTCCAGGGTGTTGGTAACCCTAACAATGGGGCTGATCCCTGTTAGGAGGAAGCGAATTCAAGAAAGAAAATGAATGCTGGTGGAGGCCTAGAAAAGAGCCCCGCCTAGAAAAGAGCTCCTTGCAACTATTTCTTGCTTAACCTGACCAGGCCGGATCCAGCCCAGTGTGGTCTCTCTGGAAAGTCAAAAGAAGCCCCTGCCAGGATTCTCTATTGTGCATTAAGAGGTGCTGATACCAGTCCCATTCCTCTCTGGGAGCTGTCATTCCAGTCCCAGAACAGGTTTCTTTCTGTAAAGCCATTGTGCATTCTCTTTACAACTTTTGTGTGCTGTAAGCAATGCCTTGGAGTCTTGTGAGCAAAAATTCTACTTTGTGAGCTACTGGCATTAAAGTTGTGAGTGAACGATTGGGCTACGGCATAAACTAGTTTGCTCTGGAGCCATCCTTCCTGAGCGAAGACAAAAAATGTGTGAGCTGGAGGCTAAAAAAGTGTGAGCTAGCTCACACTAACTCAGCTTAGAGGGAACACTGGCTGTAAGGTATTTCAATAGAGCCTGTGCAAGTCGATACGCATTCCTGGCTCCCATTGTAGCCAGTGGGCCTTCAGGCATCTCCTGTTGTTCCCAGTGGCTGCTGCCTGCTTTCTCTCTCCCCAAGTCGCTTTAAAGCTGTGAGATTCTCTCTAGGGGTTAAAAAGACAGAGCTCACAGTCCTAGAGAGGCCCTTTTGGGGGGGGGGAGAAGCGTATGTGGGAGACCGAGGAAAGCCATTTCCTGCTTCCCCCCCCCTCCCCCTTTGCAGAAGCCGGTTCTGAGTTTCCCACGTGCTGCTCAAGGACTGGGAGAGATTTGGTGAGCTCAAAGGGGCTTGGGGGGAGAAGAGTGGGAGAGGGCAGTGGAAGGCCGGAAGCAGGGGGGCACAGGGTGTGGGAGAGAAAAGTCCTTCTCTAATTCTAGCCTTGTGCAACGTCTCTCTCTGGGGTTCCTCTTTTCTTCGGGAAGCAAAGCCGGGTGGTTGCCAGTCAAACTGATGCAGGGCGTTCGTGTGGACACAGATTTTTTGGCAGGTAATTTGTCCTCCCTGTGTGTTGTTCAGTATGGATTCCCCGGAGAGAACCGAAGTGTAGTGGGATCCTGGGGGCCGTTTTCGAAGATAGTTTCCCAGCCTCCTCTTAACATTCTGCAGCCCAGCCTGGACGTTCTGTTCATTATAAAATAGAGAGAAGACCAGGACTGTTTGTGTAGAAAAAGCCCAGCAGGAACTCATTAGCATAATAAGCAACACCAACAGCAGAAATCTATTAGCATATTAGGCCACACCCCTGGCAACACAGGTCATTAGCATAATAGGCCACACCCCATGTTACCAGAAGTGTGGTCATCCAGCCACACCCACATTTTGCTTCTTATTCTGTTTACATTGTTTATTGTCAAAACCCAGGGCTTTTTCGTAACAGGAACTCCTTTGCATGTTAGGCCACACACCCCTAATGTAGCCAATCCTGATGAGTTTCTGCTATTGGGTGTAGCCTATTATGCTAATGAGTTCCTGCTGGGCATGGCCAACTCAGGAGCCAGCCCCATTCCTGCCCAAAAATAGCCCTGGAGAAGACTGATATATGCAAGTATGTGTGCATCAAGGGTCAGCCTGGTAAGGAGTAGAAGCTGATAAAAATCCAGAGAAATCCCATGAATGATGATGGAGTAGTAGCCATCAATATTCCTACTGCCTGCCTGCCTGCCTTCCATTGCCCATTCCAATGCACAATTTCCCCCTTTGTTGGGTGAAAGTTTACCAAAAATAGTAAGGCACATTTTTAAAGCAGCGGGGAGGGGGATTTTTGAGCAATTAAAATAAAAAGTCAAGGAATAAGTTTTGTACTTTTTTATATGAGCATGTGTGTGTACCTGTAAGTCATGGTGACCTCTGGTGACTGACCCCTACTGGGAGCCTGGAGGAAATTCAGAGAGGTGGCTGAATTAAGCCTGCCCCCACCTCCCGACTGCTGGTATTCCAAGGAGGTCTCCCATCCCAGTACTTGTGAGAGTCGACCTTGCTTAGATTCCAAGATCTGACAAAACTGGGCTTAACTGGACTATCCAGGTCAGGACAAGGAGTAATTTCAAAGGGTTCCCATGCTGGTCTGGTTAGAACAACTAGATTGGAGTCCAATAGCAACTTAGAGACCAACACACACGCACACACAAATACTAAAAAATTTTGGGGGGTATAAGCTTTCAAGAATCAAAGCTCCCTTTGTTATCTGACAAAAAGGAGCTTGTGACTCTTGAAAGCTTATACCCCCAAAATCTTGTTGGTCTCTTAAGATGCTATTAGACTGGAATTTCACAGTCAGGAAAATACATGTAAAAGAATGTATTTCTTTGAATATTTGGAAACAGAATTTTAAGTGGCTCCTTTGGTGTTCTAAGCTGGTGAGCGCTTTGTAGGAACTTGCCTTTGGCCCCCGAAATATAAAGATAGCTCTCCTGGTTCCATCTAGTCCAGCATCCAGCATGGTGGTCATCCATGCAGTCGTCATCTGGGTGTCTTGGGGAAGCCCACTATCAGGGCTTGAGGGCCATAGCCTCTGCATGTGGTCCTTTCCCCCCTCAGGCCCGCCCCCGCCCTGGCCCAGCTTGGTAGCTGTGGTTCCAGGACAGTTAAAAAACATTGATTGACTTATCCAGAAATTCGTTAGGCAAACTGAGAGCCAGTTTGGTGTAGTGGTTAAGAACACAGACTCTAATCTGGGAGAACCAGGTTTGATTTGCTGGTGTGATCTTGGGTCAGTCACAAATTCTTTCAGAACTTCTCTCAAGAGCAGTTCTCAAAAGAACTCCCTCAGCCCACCTACCTCACAGGGTGTCTGTTGTGAGGAGGGGAAGGGAAAGGAGTTCGTAAGGCGCTCTGAGACTCCAAGTGAAGGCCGGGGTATAAATCCAATCTCCTCCTCCTCCTCCTCTTCCTCTTTGCTGAGTGCTTCAGTGGTGAAGAAAGGGGCAGCTGGAACAAGCAAGGAGGTGGAAAACTTATGAGGAAAGTGCTTGGGAGTTGTTAGTTCAGGGGGAAAAGATGAAGGAGAACATGGGCCATGTCTGTAAGGAAGTTCTTCTGTCCCTTGGCGTCCAAAATACAACGGGTGTTTATTTTAAGCATTTGGGTAACCTGAAAACTCTTTGGAGGTTGGAGGGGTTTAAAATGGTTTCATGCTGGTTTCCGTATACCTGTTAGGGTTACCAGCCTCAAGATGGGGCCTGGAGCCCCCCTGAAATCACACCAGATCTTCAGACTACAGGGATCCAAACCCTTGGAGGAAACGGCAGCTTTGGAGGTTGGACCTTATGACACCGTGTCCCCACCCTCCCCAGGCACTCCCCCCCCCCAAATTTGCAGGCATATCCAAAGGCAGAATTAGTAACTCTAAGACCCATGGAAGGACTGGATGATGATGATGAAGAAGAGGAAGAGATTGGATTTATACCCTGCCCTTCACTATCCAAAGGTGTCTCAGAGCGGCTTACGAACTCCTTTCCCTTCCCCCCCCCCCACAACAGACACCCTGTGAGGTAGGTGGGGCTGAGAGAGCTCTTGACAGAAACTGCTCTTTTTCAAAGACAGCTCTTATCAGAACTACGGCTTGCCCAAGGTCATCCAGCCAGGTGCAAGTGGAGGAGTGGGGAATCAAACCCGGTTCTCCCAGATCAGAGTCCGCGCACTTAACCACTACACCAAACTGGCGATTGGCCTGATCCAACATGGCTTCTCTTATATTCTTTTGTTCTTAATGTCTCCTTTCACTGGTAATGCTCACTGAAGAACTGATGCAGATGTGTAGGGGGTTGCCCCCCTAGGGTTGCCAGCCTCCAGGCAGTGGCTGGAGATCTGCTATTACAATTGGCCTCCAGGTGACTGAGATCAGTTCATCTGGAGAAAATGGCTGCCTTGGAAGGTGGCCTCTGGAATTATACCCCATTGAAGTCCCTCCCCTTCCCAAACCCCGCCCTCCTCAGGCTCCACCCTCCTCAGCGGGATGGAATTGGATGACTTAATACTTTATTCAAGGCTCTTCTGGCCTTTTTTCAATGAGGGGAGTCAACAGGGGTTCACTTCAGATTGCAGGGTAGCTGAAAAGCTGCACAGCGAGCCAAGAGTGAGGGGCTAGTTTGACATTTGTCTTTTTTTAAGTTATACAAAACAACATTGGCAGTTGAAATAAAGGGTTTTAAAAGGGGATGAGATAGATTCATGGAGGAGAATATCAATGGCTACTAGCCATGGTGACTAAAGGGAACCTCCACATTCAGAGACACTAATCCTCTGAGTCCCAGAGCCAGGAGGGGGATTCAGGCCTTGGCCTCTATGCCCTGTTGTTGGTCCTGCAGAGGAACTGGTTGGCCACTCTGTCTGACAGGATGCTGAACTGGATGGACCACTGGTCTGATCCAACAGGGCTCTTCTGATGTTCTTATAAAAGGCCTTAGCCTCTATGCCCTGATTTTGGACCTCCAGAGGAACTGGTTGGCCACTGAGTGAGACAGGAGGCTGAACTAGATGGACCACTGGTCTGATCCAACAGGGTTCTTCTGATGTTCTTATGAATCCATCAGCAACAGCCCAAAGTGGTTATTCTCCTGCCTCAGGTCTCCGTTACCTCATTACCAGTACAATCTCCTGCTTCTGTGAAGCACGGCTGACGGTCTCAGCTTCCCAGAGGGAAGGAGGGTTTGATTTCAAGCTGGGTCAGGCACTCCCCAGAATGGATTTGCAGAGATTGGGAAGAAGCATTTCAAAGGGTGTGTGTGAATGAATAAGGCAGGTGGGTTCACCTCCCATAGAGAAGGGCTGGGTGAAGGGAGAGAAATGTTGGGCCTAACACTCTTGGGCTTTTCTAGGTCACAGCCCAGGAGTAAATATGGACAGTGTTCTCTCTAAGCTGAGTTAGTGTGAGCTAGCTCACAGTTTTTTGAGCCTCCGGCTCACCCATTTTTGTCTTCGCTCAGGAAGGATGGCTCCAGGGCAAACTAATTTATGCAGTGGCCAAATCAGTCGCTCACGACTTTAATGTAGAATTTTTGCTCACAAGACTCCACGGCTTAGAGGGAGCATTGCTCCAAGGACTGGCCTAGAGGATTTTGTACAGCAAAAAAATGGTTTCTTGCCCTTTTTCTGTCCCCCTCCCAGGCAGCTGTGAAACAACATCCTTGATGCCTTCTCTGCCTTCTCCTCTGTGTGGTGAAATGAGAAACGATGCCATGCAGTTGGCTCAGGTACTGGGTGTGCATGCGTATATGTGTGAATGTTTCCTGGGGAAACTTGGAGTGGACAGCAGGGATCTATTTACTTTTAGCATTTCTGTGCTGCCTCTCCGGATGCTTGCTGACAAAAAGAAGCAAAGCCATAAATACTGGGGGCTGGAGCCGACAATAACTTCTGCCAATGGAAGGAATGGAATTCAGCAGCAGAATGGAATTCAGTCGTCTTCCACCGCCCGCCCTACAGCACAGAATGCCGTTCGTAGGAAATCCTGAAGGAACGGCAGGAGGGGGTCAAATTGGGAGAGTCTACAGTGGGAGCAGGGATTTGATGAAATTCCCTTCCTTTCCAGTGGCAAAAACTTACTACCAGATTGAACCCACCTTTAAACAACAAATCATTAAAATTTAATATGTTGCCGAAGGCTTTCATGGCTGGAGTTCATTAGTTGCTGTAGATTTTCCAGGTTGTGTGGCCGTGGTCTTGGCATTGTAGGACCTGACGTTTCGCCAGTAGCTGTGACTGGAATCCTCAGAGGTATAACACAGATGGAGTACTCTCTGTGCCAAGGTGTGAAGAAAAATGGTAGGCAGGTAATTTATATCTACTCTGGAAGGTGGAGTAGGGCTGAGTCATCTTGTAGGAGTTCTCCAGGCTATGAATATACTAATGGAGGAGCTTTCCTGAGGAGGTTCTTTTGTCTATGGATTGTTTTCTGAGGAGGTTTCCTGTTTCCTGAGGAGGTTCTTTTGTATGTGGATTGGCTGTTGAAATTCTAATCTTATCGGTAGTGCTATTGTCAGCTGTAGAGCCTCTGAGGATGCCAGTCACAGCTACTGGTGAAATATCAGGTTCTACAATGCCAAGACCATGGCCACACAACCCAGAAAATCTACAGCAACTAATCATGAAATTTTTTTAAAAAATCCATAAAACAAACACCACAGCAATATCTCTAAGTACAGGAAGTGGCCTCATGCCGAATCCAAAAAGCTAGTGTATATCAAAGCCAGTCTTGTCTCTTCTGACCGGCAGTGGTTCTCCATGGTTTCATGTGGAGTTCTTTCCATCACCTCCTACCTGAGATTTTCAAGTGGAGATGCCAGGGATTGAACCTGGGACTGTCTCCATGCCAAGCAGAAGCTCTGTTGCTGAACCATGAACATATGAAGTTGCCTTGGACTGAATTAGACTCTTGGTCCATCAAAGTCCATCTTGTCTACTCAGGCTGGCCGCAGCTCTCCAGGGCCTCGGGCAGAGGTCTTTCACATCACCTCCTACCTCATCCTTTTTTAAACCGGAGATGCCTGGGATTGAACCTGGGACCTTCTGCATGCCAAGCAGGTGCTCTGCCACTGAGCCACTGCCCCATGACTTTTTACCAGTGGAGCCATGTTCGTAAACCCAGAAGTCAGTAAAAGCAGCCCCTTCAGGGGGAGTGCAACTCTTCCAGGTCTTTCATTGACCAGCAGCATCTCAGCCTTGTCTATCAGTTTGTTGGGCTTGATCCATTTGTGTACCTTCCCCCAGCACCTATTCTGGACCTCCACAGACTCCCTGGACTCCGCTGTTGAGGAGAAATAGAACTGGGTGTCATCCACATGTTAGGGACTCCTGCCTCCAGATGGCTGGACGATCTCTCCCAGTGTTCTCTTCTCCTTCCAGGGTCTGGTGTCCTTTGAAGAGGTGGCCGTGTATTTCACCCCAGGGGAGTGGACCCTGCTGCTCCCAGCCCAGAGAGCTCTGTACAAGGAAGTCATGCTGGAGAATTTTGGGAACGTGGCCTCTCTGGGTGAGGATCTTTTTCTCCTGGGCTGTCTACTTCATGCTGTGAAGAACGACTGTAAGGAAGTTCTTGATGTGGAGGAACGTGTTCAGGCTGTCTGTCGGTTACCCCGGGCCCAGTGGCTGATCTCTGCCACCCTCTATGACCCTTCCATTGATGTGGGAGGGGTTCTGGACCCTCCTTGCCGAGAAGGTACTTTCCAGTATCAATCAAAAGGATGTGGACAGAATGGAGCGGGTGCAGAGGAAAGTGATGAGGAGGTGGTGGCAGCTACAAGCATGGACAGTTTCAAAAGGGAATTAGATAAACATATGGAGCAGAAGTCCATCAGTGGCTATTAGCCACAGGGTATAGATGGGAACTCTCAGTCTGGGGCAGGTGATGCTCTCTGTATTCTTGGTGCTGGAGGGGGCAGCAGTGGGAGGGCTTCTAGTGTCCTGGCCCCACTGCTGGACCTCCTGATGGCACCTGGTATTTTTGGCCGCTGTGTGACAGAGTGTTGGACTAGATGGGCCATTGGCCTGATTCAACATTGGCTTCTCTTATGTTCTTATGTTCTTATGATGATTGGGGGCCCGGAGACAGAGACCTATGAAGAAAGGCTGAGGGACTTGGGAATGTTCAGTCTGGAGAAGAGGAGGTTGAGAGGAGACATGGTTGCTCTCTTGAAGTATTTGAAGGGCTGTCTCTTCGAGGAGGGCAGGGAGCTGCTCCTGTTGGCAGCAGAGGAGAGGACTCACAAGAGTGGGTTTAAATTAAGGTACCGGCTGGATCTTAGGAAAAACTTTTTGACAGTAAGAGTTGTGCAACAGGGGAATCAGCCGCCTAAAGAGGAGGTGAGCTCCCCCTCACTGGCAGACTTTAAGCAGCAGCTGGACAAACAGTGGTCAGGGATGCTCTAGGCGGATCCTGCATTGAGCAGGGGGTTGGACTTGATGGCCTGTCTGGCCCCTTCCAGCTCTGTGAGTCTATGATTCTCAGGTGCTGCTGCCTGGCAGTCCTGGTTCTAGACCACAGGAGCAGGCACTAGCCAAGGTGCCAAGGGATGCCTGGTCTGGAGAAGGTGGGACCTTCTGAGAAAGGGCTTCCCTTGGGTCTGGGTCTTTCCTTACCTGGGCTGAGAGGTGGCCGTGGAGGGAACGCTGCTGGCTTCTCTGCCGGTGACTTTGTTCTCACCTGGCATTTCCATCTCATAAGGACATAAGAGAAGCCAATGCTGAATCAGGCCAATGGCCCATCCAGTCCAACACTCTGTCACACAGTGGCCAAAATATACCAGGTGCCATCAGGAGGTCCAGCAGTGGGGCCAGGACACCAGAAGCCCTCCCACTGCTGCCCCCTCCAGCACCAAGAATAGAGTGCATCACCTGCCCCAGACTGAGAGTTCCCATCTATACCTTGTGGCTAATAGCCACTGATGGACTTCTGCTCCATATGTTTATCTAATTCCCTCTTGAAACTGTCCATGCTTGTAGCTGCCACCACCTCCTGTGGCAGTGAATTCCATGTGTTAATCACTCTTGTGTGAATCACTCAGCTTGGCAGGGAGTAGGCAAACAGCTACCAATGCCCGGTGGATGAGTCTTGGCCTCGTACTGTACTCCACCCCACCTTTGTTACTTGCCCATTAAATATATCTAAAGGGATATAGTCAAGATGGCTTGGAATTGCCGCATTTATGCATAACTGAACGATGATAGCTTTCTGGTGTCTTTTTTTTTCCTGACAAAAGGATCTCTGATTGCCAAACCTGACCTCATATCCTGGCTGGAAGAGGAGGAAGAGCTGTTTCTCCTGACTTCTGAAGAAGAGGAGAGATTGACAGGTAGCTGCTTTGAGCTTTCGTAGAATCATAGAGTTGGAAGGGGACCTCCAGGGTCATCATCAGTGTTCTGACTTAGTGTGAGCTATCTCACAGTTTTTTAGCCTCCAGCTCACACATTTTTGTCTTCGCTCAGGAAGGATGGCTCCAGAGCAAACTAATTTATGCAGTAGCCAAATCGCTTTAATGCCAGTAGCTCACAAAGTAGAATTTTTGCTCACAAGACTCCACATCTTAGAGGTAGCATTGGTCATCATCTGGTCCAGCCCCCTGCACAATGCAGGAAATTCACAAATACCTTTCCCACACACACACCCAGTGACCCCTGCCCCACGCCCAGAAGATGACAAAAAACCTCCATGATCTCCAGCCAAACTGGCCTGGAGAAAAATTACTTCCTGACCCCACAGTCATGGGACTGTGCGTTGCCTATGCTTCCTTTCAAGGGCTGGTGGATTTCCGTGGTCGTCTTCTTCACAGTTGCGTCCCCTCAGAAGTGCTTGGATGAGTTTTGAATGCTGAAATGGTGCCTGTAGATCCCGAACCTATGAAAACAGTTGACTTCTTTCCCCAAAACTTTTATGGCATTTATGCTAGCCAAGTATTGTTCACTCAGAATGGCAGTATTTTTTAAATGTGTTTCTTTTAAAGAGAGGGAGACAAAGGAAGGAAGGAAGGAAGGAAAAAACCCTCAAAATCCAGCAACAGAATAGAGTACCAAAAAAATAAACACAAAGTAGAGACAAGAACACAACAGCATCAGTGTCAGATCGACACATAAGTTTCTATAAAAGGTTTCCTAATATTTAAAAATATGTCCAGTTGTCATCTCTGTACCATGCATTCAAATATCGATACAGTTCTAAGTTCCACAAACCACTGGTTTACTGGAGTTGGGCATTTATCTTTCCAATGTTGTAATATGAGTCTTTTTAGTAAGGGCATGGAGGATCCATTTTGGCCGACTGTCTGTTGGCCTCCAAGAAATGGGCAGATAGTTTAAAAGCACAAAAACATCCCCCCCAAATCAACGAACACTCTAATGCTTAAGAACATAAGAGAAGCCATGTTGGATCAGGCCAATAGACCATCCAGTCCAACACTCTGTGTCACACACAGTGGCCAAAACCCAGGTATCAAGAGATCCACCAGTGGGGCCAAATTGATGCCAGTGGGCGAAATTGATATGAGAAATACCTTCTTCCCAAAAAAATCGAGTGACTGGACACACCAAAGCATATGTTTAAGGGACATGTCCTGTGAGGTACAATGCCAACAGTTAGACACTTTACTCAGTCTTTTGCTAAAGAGTTGCTATGGTGCCCAGTATATCCTAAACATAGTTTTTTGCTGAATAAGTGATAAGATACATGGAGAGAGCGGGTATAAGCTTCAAGGCCATATCCCATTGCTCTGGCAAAATGGAGTGATCTAGCCAGTCTGGTGTAGTGGTTAAGTGCGCGGACTCTAATTTGGGAGAGCCGGGTTTGATTCCCCACTCCTCCACTTGCCACTGCTGGATGACCTTGGGCAAGCCATAGTTCTGGCACAGCTGTTTTTGAAAAAGAGCAGTTTCTGTCAGAGCTCTCTCAGCCCCACCTACCTCGCAGGGTGTCTGTTGTGGGGAGAGGAAGGGAGTTTGTAAGCCGCTCTGAGACTCCTTTGGGTAGTGAAGGGCAGGGTATAAATCCAATCTCTTCTTCTTCTTCTATATTTTCCCCTGATTTTTTGCTGCAGACTTAAATCTGGTCAGAGCAGTTCTCTCAAGGACAGTTCTGAAAGGAGTTCTCTCAGCCCCGCCTCCCTCACAGGGTGTCTGTTGTGGGGAGGGGAGGGAAAGGGGAAGGAGTTTGTCAGCTGCTCTAATTGAAGGGGCAGGGTTTAAATCCAATCTCCTCTTCCTCCTCCTCCTTCTTCCATTCATTCCTGAGACTCTGCCTATCATATTGATTAATCAACATAAAATATTAATAGAGAAAGATTGTAGGTTTTGTTTTCTGCATCGATTCACTTAAGAGTTTCCCGGAGCAAAGGAAACTGAGACTATGCTACAAGATGGTAAGGAACCCCGCATACATTTCCAAGACAAAGTATTGATTTTATGAATATGTCTACATTTAAAAGTGGAGAGAGCAGAGGAAGTCTTGCACAGTAGATACCCCAGCAGAGAAGGAGAGCAAAGCAGTTGCTGGTAATGCTGCCTCTAAGCTTTGGAGTCTTGTGAGCGAAATTTTACTTTGTGAGCTCCTGGCATTCAAGTTGTGAGCAAGCCATTTGGCTGCTACATAAATTTGTTTGCTCTGGAGCCCTCCTTCCTGAGCTAAGACAAAAATGTGCAAGCTGGAGGCTAAAAAACTGTGATCCAGCTCACACTAACTCAGCTTAGAGGGAACACTGATTGCTGGTCCATCGGAAGGGCAGCCGGGCTGGTCTCAAGTTGACTTGAATGGAGCACAGTCTCTGAGAGAACAGCTGACCCTCAAGGAAGGAAGGCGTTCTTCTCCCTTCAGTGGGGATGGGACGTTTAAAGCGGTTGCAAGGTCATTTCAGCAGTCAGGGACTGTTTTGGGAACAACCAAGAAAGCAGAATACAATACATGGACTCCTTGAAGCTGCCTTGCTGTAAAGAAACATGTATGTCCTTCAGGAGATCTCTGAAGGGAGGAGAAAGGATGTGGATTATGTAAGGTAAAGGCTTCCCTTGCTCGAAAGCCAGTGAAATCCAACTCTAGGGATGTGGTGCTCATCTCTGTTTCCAAGCCAAAGAGCCAGCGCTGTCCAAAGACATTTCTGTGGTCATGTGGCTGGCATGACTAGATGCCAAAATGCACGGAACGCTGTTACCTTCCCACCGAAGCGGTACCTATTTACCTACTTGCAATTTTTTGCTTTCGAACTGCTAGGTTGGCAGGAGCTGGGGCCAGAGATTTTTCAAAAAGAAAAAAGAGAGACCACACTTCAAAAATCTTGGCCTGTGTAGAGATTCACTGGCTATCTCTTACACCTTCTGGCAGCTCTTTTGACTGCCAGTTCACATCAGAGAGGGGTCACTCTCCTAGTAACTGTCAGAAGGAAAAGCTGTTCCCTGTCACTGGTATTAACTGCTGATCAACAGTAAATTTAGTTCAATTCCTAATCTCAGACTCTGTTATTTTCATTCTGTTCATGCCAGACTTCTGTTTCTTTCAGTGGGGGAAACACAGGAGTTGTTGAATAAAACAGAAGAGTATCAGGTGAAGGAGAAAGAAGATTCATATCCAGAGGTGAAAGAGAAGGTTGGATATTGTGAAAGACTACAGAAGGAAGAAGAAAACCAGAAGCATAAAGGGAGGAGTAATTTCCCTTTTTTCCAGGGTGATGAAATTCCACTAGTTCAAAAAATATACAAAGGAAACAGCTGGAATAAGCATAGTATAAGAAGAGAGAGAATTTCTGAAAGCCCCAACATTAATGTGCATTTGAACACCCATGATGGACAGAAAAATTTTAAATGTTTGCAATGTGGAAAAAGTTTTGGAAGGAAACATAATCTTAATGTCCATCAAAGAATTCACACAGGGGAGAAACCATATAAATGCCTGCAGTGTGGAAAGAGCTTCACTGAGAGTGGAAAGCTTACTTTACATCAAAGAATTCACACAGGGGAGAAACCATATAAATGTCCAGAGTGTGGGAAAAGCTTTGGACGTAAAGATAACTTAATGTCCCATCAAAGAGTTCACATAGGAGAGAAAAGATGTAAGTGCATGGAATGTGGGAAAACCTTTAGTCATATTGGGCACCTTATTTCCCATCAAAGAATTCACACAGGAGAGAAGCCATATAAATGTCGGGAGTGTGGGAAAAGCTTCACTCATAGTGGAAGCCTTAGTTCCCATCAAAGAATTCACACGGGGGAGAAAAAATATAGATGCTTAGAGTGTGGAAAAAGCTTCAATCAGAGTGGAAGCCTTACTTACCACCAAAGAATTCACACAGGGGAGAAACCATATACATGCCTGGAGTGTGGAAAAAGCTTCAGTCAGAATGGAAGCCTTACTTCCCATCAAAGAATTCATACAGGGGAGAAACCATATACATGCCTGGAATGTGGAAAAAGCTTTAGTCAGAATGCACACCTTACTTACCATCAAAGAATTCACACAGGGGAGAAACCATATACATGCCTGGAGTGTGGAAAAAGTTTCACTCACAGTGGCAGCCTTACTTCTCATCAGAAAATTCACACAGGGGAGAAAAAATAGAAATGTGTGGAGCATAGAACAGGTTTTCGGCAGAAAAAAAATCTCACATCCCGTGAAAGATTTCACATTTGGGAGAAAAGATATAAATACCTACAATGTGGGAGAAGCTTCAGTGGGAGTGGAAACATTACCTGCCATCAAAGAATTCAAGTTGAGGAGAAAAGGCCATGAGGGCAGGAAAAGTTTCAGTCACTTTGGACACTTTACTTCCCATCAAAGAATTCATACAGAAAAAAAAAACCACTACAGATTTCTTGGTGGTGTGGAAAGCAAACTGGATTAGAGAATTAGAAAGCAGTGCAATAAAATAATATTGTACCTATAACACTAAAAGGATGCAGCTGCCTGTTTGTGCCTCTGAAAACAAGGCTAGGATTCTCAAACTGGCCCCCTTGCTTCGCGATGATGATGCGATTCACAAAGTCGAAAGGGATCAGAACACCCTGGGCCAGGATATGTCCAGAATTCTTCATGGCTATTTGCCTTTTCTCATAAGAAGCCAGGAAGGGTAAGCAGCACAGACAGGGCGGATGGAAAATAGCCCTTTCATTACAAAACAAAGAGGATTTAACAACTTCCCTGACCTTTCAGAGGCTGTGTGCTGTACAGGTTAGAATATCAGACCAGGGTCAAGGAGACCCAGATATAAATCCCCAATCGGCCCCTAAATGTTGCTGGCTGATTTAGGACCAGGCCCACCTGCCCAGCTTAAAATATCCTGCAGGGCTCTTGTTGTGAGGGGGGGGAATGGAGAATAATCTTACATCTTTCCCCCTGTGGTAGAAAAGGGTAGCGCAGACAGGGAAAGTGGGGGGGAATCCCTTTTAAAATAACATTGGATTGGTTTTTTTAAAGAACTTTCCTCTGTTCTCAGGGTCGTGTAGGGGTTAAAATGTCAGACTAAGATCTAAGAGACCCAGGTTCAAATCCGTGCTCCGTCACAGAGTGCTACTGACTGACCTTGAGCCAGTTGCACTCTCAGCCAGATCTCCCTCACAGGGTTGTTGTAAGCAGGGGTCATTTTGTAGAAAAAGAGGTGCAGGAGCTCATTAGCATAACTCATTAGCATAACTTATTTGCATATGCCACACCCCCTGACATCACTGGGAGTGTGTCAGAAGGCAACACCCACTGCTCAGACTCCACCCCTAGGGACTGTCTTTCCACTCTGGGGGCTGTCATTCCAGTCCCAGAGTAGCCTATCTGGGCCCAGGAGGAATGCTACAAGCACTGCTTCGCACTCCAGCTGGGGGCAGGGATTGCTGCCGCCTTTGCTCCTAACTGCCGGAGCTCCACTCCTGCGTGTTCCTGCTCCAAATGACCCCTGGTTGTAAGGATGGGTTTGTTGCTGTAGTAGTCAGTGGGAGCTAGCGGAGATCCCGATGAGAGAGGCCTAAACTATGTCCTGCTTGAACTGCAATTGCTAGCAGCATAGACAACGCCGGAGCTGTGGCCTTTGACTTTGGAATTTAAGGTTTGTGCCGTCTAAGTCAAGTCCTGAAGACAGTTGAGCTAGCTTTCTTATTTTCTTGCTGTCTGATTTTAGAGTGACATGTTGGCATTAGAATAAAATTTTTGTTGCCAACATATTGACATATCAAGGTGTTCAAGCCTGAAACTTGTGGGTTACAATCTCCTTTCCCTTCCCCACCGCACAACACAAGTGCACACAAGTAAGAAAACAGTTAATTTATTTTTAAAAGATAATATAAAGTTTATTTTAATTTCTGATAACAAAGATTTTTTTCTATTGTCAATGCGCCACTCTAAAATCATGCCGCAAAAAAAAAAAGAACGCTAGCTCAACTGTCTTAACACTTTTAGGGGTTGCATTAGGCGGCACAGACCTTAAATTCCAAAGTCAAAAGCCACAGATCAGGCGTTGTCTACATTGCTGGCAATTGTGGTTCAAACAGGACATGGTTTAGACCTCTCTCAATCAGGATCTTCTCGAGACAGCATGACTTCTCTTGGGCATAAGCTGAATTATAGCTTTTTTTGCCTGACCATGTCAGATGAGGATGACATCCAATCAAAACACACACTCTAGAGAAGCCTCCAGAAGATTACTTCCTTGATACGTAATTTGATGGTGAATTTTGGGAGACCCCTTGTAAATATCATATCTCTGCTTTGGATCCATGTGTTTTTTGTGTTATGGTGGCACCGCAAAGCGGTGAATTGGTAATATTTATGTTGTTTTCTATAAACCAAAGGATGCACTACCATATGATGGTAGTTTTGTTTTGTGTGAAGTGTTTTTTTAAAAAGCGAACTCATGAGGATACATTTGCAATCAATTAGATTTCACTTTATCCCAGTGTCAGAATTAGACAGTACCCTTCAGTTTTCCTTGGCCAGCAGTTGTAAACTGTATGTGATCTTCCTGTGGGGCGGCTCACATAATTATTTAGAAAATACTTGCTTTAAACTGTTAAAACCTGATGGGAGACCATACATTGGACAAGGAGGATAGAGAAGGTAGGGAAAGGGGTGGGGGGAGAGCCAGTTTGGTTAAGAGAGTGGACTCTAATCTGGGAGAACTGGGTTTGATTCCCCACTCCTCCATGTGCAGCTGCTGGTGTGACCTTGAGTCAGTCACAAGTTCTCCCTGAGCTGTTCTCTCAAGAGTAGTCCTTGAAAGAGCTCTCTCAGCCCCACCTACCTCACAGAGTGTCTGTTGTGGGGTGGGGAAGGGAAAGGAGATTGTAAGCCACTCTGAGTGATGGGCCGGGTATAAATCCAATCTCTTCTTTTCCCACTTTTCTCCCAGTGCAAGAACTTGTGGGTATTCAATGAAATTAATGAGCAGTAGGCTTAGAACAGATAAAAGGAAGTACTTCTTCACCCAAAGAGTAATTAACACATGAAATTCATTGCTACAAATATGGACAGCTTCAAGAGGGGATTGGATAAACATCTGGAGCAGAGGTCCCATCAGTGGCTATTAGCCACAAGGTACAGATGGAACATTGAGTCTGAGGCAGTGATGCTCTGTCTTGTTGCTTGGGGGGGCAACAGTGGGAGGGTTCCTGGAATTCTGGCCCCACTGGTGGATCTCATGATGGCACCTGGGTTTGGCCACTGTGTGACACAGAGTGTTGGACTTGGTGGTTCATTGGCCTAATCCAGCATAGTTTCTCTTTTATGTTCTTATTAGGCATGGCCAGCTGATGATGGTGGATGCTTATCTCTTGAGCTCCTCAAAGGGGAGCTCCTAATTTGGTTGTGGCAGAGCGTGCCTGCTCTGGCCTGCAGGCCCTGTTCCGCCTTGCCTTCCTAGGTTTTTGTCAACACCTGAAGAGAATTTTCTTTCACTCTCAGATAGCTTGCCGCCACCACCTGACCTTTGTATGGAATTGCCCACTGGGAGGGTCAGGACTCCCAGCTTCCCTTCCAAGTTCTGAGGCCTTGCCTCTGGGTCTCCCACTGCCCAGCGTCTGGTCACCATGGGGACAGTTTACTACCTTGGGTCCCCCTGGAGGAATGGCCACTTGCTAACTGCCTGCCTTCCCCTGGGTGCTCCTGGCAACTGGTTCCCTATATTTCTTCCCACAACCTGGTTATGGCGATCCACACAATGGTCACCAACAGATTGCAGGGGTGGCCAGACTTGGTTAACACAAGAGCCACATAGAATAAACATCAGATGCTTGAGAGCCGCAAGACATGGAAAAAATATTACAGACATATTTTTATTGGAAATATGCAAATTTGCTTTTTATTAACATTAAATGAGACTCCCAACAATAAAAACAAAAGGGGTAAAACAGATATTGATAATGATATTGATTTGTCCAATGATATTTGTTTGCCAATGATATTTATTTGTCTAAGAGAGAGAGAAAGAGAGGTGGAAAGAAAGAATGAAAGAGGAGAAAAAAAGTAAATAGGTGGGGGTGGGAGTGAAGGAAGAAAGAGAAAGAAGGTGGAAAGACAGCAAATAGATGATGGAGGAAGGAAGGGGGAAGAGAGAAAAAAACAACACAAATAGATGGGGAGAGGGAGGAGGAAGAAGGAAAAGAGAGGAAGGAAGGGAGAAAGAGAGAGAAAGGTGAAAAGAAAGTGGTGGACAGGAAACACATAGATGGGGAGGAGAGGAAGGAAGGGGAAAAGAGAGGAAGAAAGAGAAGTGGAAAGAAAGCAAATAAATGGGAAGGAGGGAGGAAGAGGTGGAAAGAAAGCTAATTTTAGATGTGTTCTCCAACCCCCTGCACACACACACATACATGCCAGCTGGCTTGGCTTAGAGAAGGGATTTAAAGAGACGAATGCCTTCTCCAAGCCGGTGGTCAGAGCCACAGGGCTTCGAGAACACCTTTAAATATATTCTCTGAACCCCCGCCCCCACTGCCACACCAGCTTGGCTTGGAGAAGGGATTTAAAGCGACAAATGCCTTCTCCAAGCCATTTAACTTTAGGAGGGGAGAGAGAGAATAGATGGGAGAAGGAGGAGTGGAAAGAAAACAATGTTAACTTTAAATGCATCCTCCAAGCTCCCCGCCCCCCACCAGCTGGCTTGGCAAAGGGATTTAAAGAGACAAATACCTTCTCCAAGCCGACTGGCGGGGGGGACTTTGAGAATGCATTTAAAGTTAAAGTTCCTTTCTTTCTCTGCTCCCCCCACTTCAAGCCTACCCAGAGAGGGGACACACTGGCTGGGGAAGGGGAGATGGATCAGGGAGGCATGCCTCCCCTTCACTTCCCCAGCTGCCTTGCCGGAAGTCACACAATATGTGTGAAAGAGCCTTATGTGGCTCCCGAGCCACAGTTTGGCCATCCCTAGAGTACTGTGACTCACTCCACACATGGCTGCCATTGAGTCTGACTCAGAAACTTCAGCTGGTGCAAAATGCAGTGGTGCACCTGCTGACTGGGATGTCTCTGTGGGAGCACATTGAGCCAGTACTCCATCAGCTGCATTGGCTTCCAGTTGAGTGCCAGATCAGATTCAAGGTTACACTAACCTTTAAAGCCCCATGTGAACATAAGAACATAAGAGAAGCCAATGTTGAATCAGGCCAATGGCCCATCTAGTCCAATACTCTGCCACACAGTGGCCAAAAATACCAGGTGCCATCAGGAGGTCCAGCAGTGGGGCCAGGACACTAGAAGTCCTCCCACTGCTGCCCTCCCCAACACCAAGAATAGAGTGCATCACCTGCCCCAGACTGAGAGTCCCTATCTATACCCTGTGGCTAATAGCCACTGATGGACTTCTGCTCCATATGTTTATGTAATTCCCTCTTGAAACTGACCATGCTTGTAGCTGCCACCACCTCCTGCAGCAGTGAATTCCATGTGTTAATCACTCTTTGGGTGAAGAAGGATTTCCTTTTATCTATTCTAACCCGACTGCTCAGCAATTTCATGGAGTGCCCATGAGTTCTTGTACTGTGAGAAAGGGAGAAAAGTACTTCTTTCTCAACCTGCTCTATCCCATGCATAATCTTATAAACTTTGATCATGTCACCCCTCAGCCGTCGTTTCTCCAAGCTAAAGAGCCCCAAGCGTTTTAACCTTTCTTCATAGGGAAAGTGTTTCAACCCTTTTATCATTCTAGTTGCCCTTCTCTGCACTTTTTTCCAGTGCTATAATATCCTTTTGAGGTGTGGCGACCAGAACTGTACACAGTATTCCAAATGAGGTCGCACCAATGATTTATACAGGGGCATTATGATACTGGCTGATTTGTTTTCAATTCCCATCCTAATAATCCCCAGCATAGCGTTGGCCTTCTTTATTACAGTTGCACACTGTCTAGACATTTTCATTGAGTTATCTACTACAACTCCAAGATCTCTCTCTTGGTCAGTCTCTGCCAGTTCAGACCCCATCAACGTGTATTGATATTTAGGATTTTTGGCTCCAATATGCATCACTCTGCACTTGGCCACATTGAACCCCATTTGACACATTGACGCCCACTCACCCATCCTCGACAGATCCCTTTGGAGTGCCTCACAATCCTCCCTGGTTGTCACCACCCTGAACAACTTCATGTCATCTGCAAATTTAGCCACCTTACTGCTTACTCCCAATTCCAAATCGTTAATAAACAAGTCAAAAAGCATCGGACCGAGTACTGATCCCTGTGGTACCCCACCGGTTACCACCCTCCATTAAGAAAGTTTCCCATTTATACTCACTCTCTGTTTCCTATTTATAAGCTAGTTTTTGATCCACAAGAGGACTTGTCCTTTTATCCCATGACTATTGAGCTTACTTAGGAGCCTTTGATGAGGAACTTTATCAAAAGCTTTCTGGAAGTCAAGGTAAACAACATCTATTGGGTCCCCCTTGTCCACATGTTTGTTCACTCCCTCAAAAAACACTAACAGACTAACATATCTGCAAGACCGCCCTTCCCCATACATCCCCTGAAGAGCCTTACATTAATCAAAACAACATCTGACAATCCCTGGCCCAAAAGACATCTGTTTAGCCTCAACCAAGGCCAGGGCCTTTTCGGCTTTGGCTCCGGCCTGGTGGAACACACTCCCCAATGAGATTGAGGCCCTGCAGGACTGTTTACACTTCCGCAGGGCCTGTAAAATGGAGCTGTTCCGTCAGGCCTTTGGTTGAGGCAGCGGATGTCAAGTCATATTGGCCTCCCCTGCTCTATGGCTGTGTATTCTATCATCTGTGCCTTGGGTGGTGGCCCAGACCTCCCTGTCTAGTGTATTAGCCCTTTGGGCTCTCAGGCAATTCAGACTTAGTGTTTGGGATTGCCATCATGTATTAACCAATTTGGTTTTAGGTTTTAATCAGAATTATATGGGACTGCTCCGGGGGGGTCATCTAGTCGAGCTTCGAGGAGGAGGGCAGCTCCCGTAGGATTCTCAGAAGGGCTGTCGGCCAGGCTCTGACCGGACATAGACGTGCTTTGCTTCCCCAGGATTGCTGCATCAGCTTTTCAGGCATATAATTTTGAGGTGCGGTGACCTGACGTACCCTTGGAACAATGTGGCAGGAAAAAGTTGCGGGCAGGAATGAAGCAGATCCCAGACCTTGAATCCCGACTCCCTCCCAGGCACCCACCCCAAATCAAGCCCAGAACAAATTATTCTTTTGGGAGGGACCAGCACAGCTGATGCCTGGGAAATATTCCATGTGGCGCAAGCCACTGATCTCTGCCAGAAGACGCTCTGCCTCATCCCCGCATAGGGTTGCCAACCTCCAGGTTGCACCTGGAGACCTCCAGCTGTTATTAGTGTTCTCCAAATGACCAAGATCAATTCGCCTGGAGAAAATGGCTGCTTTGGGTGGGTGGACTCTGTATGGCATTATACCCTGCCAAAGTCTCTTGCCTCCCCATACCCCACTCTCCCCAGGTTCCACCCACAAAATATCCAGGTATTTCCCAAATCCTAGCCTCATTGATCCTGATGGCACCTGGTATTTTTGGCCACTGTGTGACAGAGTGTTGGACTGGATGGGCCATTGGCCTGTTCCAACACTGGCTTCTCTTATTCATTCATTCATTTATTTTATTAGGTTTATATAACACCCTCCCCAAACAGGCTCAGAGCGGTTTAACAACAGTTAAAATAATACAATTAGAATAATATTAAAATAACAATTTAAATATAATAATATCGTGTCATAAAATACCATGTAAACAAGGAGGTCAGATGTTAAAACAATTCAATATCCAATCAGATGTTCTTATGTTCTTAACTCAGACCCACCCACCCTCTTAGGGAACAGAAGGTGATATTTCCCCAAGATTTACAGAAGAGATTCCTTTGCGCCCAGTGACTCCATACTAGCTAAACTATTGCTAAACTATCTGAACCTCAGGATCCCTCCTTAGACTCTTAGAGACAAGAATCAGCTGAAGCGGGGATGGAAAAGGGGGTTTAATCCTGTCTTCGCTACATTTTTCAGGGAACTCGGAGGGAGACTTGCTGGGCGTAAACAGATGCCCCATCTGGCACGGCGAAGCCAGGAGGAGGTCCTTTTTGCCTGCTGCAGAGAGTCAGTCTAAGGGTTAAATGGAAGGAGTCTCCGTTCCTAGAGCGGCATCGACCGAGAAGGCCACGTGACTTGCCACAATCACTTTCCGATCCACTGCCCCAGTTGCTTTCTGATTGGCTTATGCCGTTGGAGGACGGAATGACAGGGCAGCGCCGGTGGAGTTTTTGGGCGGAAAAATAGGTAAGCAATTAAAAGATGTTTCCTTTGCAAAATATCTCTGTTGTTTTGACGCTGGAACAGTGCAGAGGGGTGGCCCGTCGTGCTTGGGGTGTTCCTAAGATTCCCGCACCGTTGACCACCCAGATTCTTATAGTTTAGCCATACTTTCTTTAACATTACTGACCAGCGGACTCAATTTTTACACTGACTCCCGGGAAGCCCCTCTTCACTGGAAGCAGAGCTGAGTTCTTCCTGTAATGTGGTATAGGCGCATTCTGCTCCCACCCCCCGCATCCCGCTGCTGTCTCCAGACTCCCGCAACATGGCACGTCTGGGCGTTTTGCTGTAATTCTTGCCCTCCGCCTGGCATTGCTGTGGTGCAGGTGTGGCTTGGAAGAGCCAGCTCGGATTTCTGGAGCGATCCCCTCTCCACTTCGCTATTAGGGTTGTCACCGGCAGGGGTGGGGTAGGGTTGCCAGATCCAGGCTGAGAAATTCCCAGAAATTTGGGGATGGAGTATGAGGAGGACGGGGACCTCAGTGGGCTACAGTGCCGTGGAGTGGAGTCCGTCCTCCAAGGTTTGCGTTTTCTCCAGTAGGGGAACTGATCTCTGGAGTTGAGCGCTAATTTTCAGGGGTCCCCAGGTCCCACCTGGAGGCTGGCATCCCCATATGGCTTTCTGAAGATGTATTTCTTTTTTTACTCCTGCCAGCAAATCTTCTTTTCTGGGTACTTTCTGCGGCTCAACATACTTTGGTGACCTTACCTGAAGTACCAACTTTCCTGGCTAATACCCTTCATATCCCACTTTTCTCCCCCGTGGAGATCCATGGGGCTTTGCCACGTTCTGCCCTTCTCCACGTTTTCTTCACCACAACCCTGTAAGGCATGTTACCTGAGGGTGTGTGACTGACCCAAGGTCACCCAGCCGGCTTTTGTGGCAGGGTTGGGATTCAAACCTGGGTCTCCCAGATCTGATCTGAAGTTCCAACCACTACACTGCTTGCCTCACTCCTCCTGCTTATTCACTCATTTCAGTTGTTATCTATCACAGCAAAACAAAACTGAAGTCCAGAAGACTAACACCCTTGATTCTCATACGAGCTTTCGTGAATCAGAGCTCACTTCTTCAGATCCAGATATCTGTGCATGTGCATACACACACATACACATAAAATCTTGATCCAAAAACCAGTCTTGCCTTTACAGAAGAATCTGACAGAGGAGGAAGGCAGTCCAGGTGAAGGCTATTTGGAGCGGAAGGGAAGATGAGGCTAGAGCCAAACACAGGAAAAAACCTGGATTCCAGTGAGGCTGGAAGCAGAAGGGAGCTGTGGGAAAGAACCATGCAGAAGAACCTGGGAGACAACGTCCTCCCTCCAGATGTGCAGCGCCAGAAATTCAGGCAGTTCCACTACCTGGAGGCGGAGGGGCCCCGGGAGGTCTGCAGCCGACTCCACCGCCTTTGCCGCCAGTGGCTGAAGCCGGAGAGGCGCAGCAAGAGGGAGATGCTGGACCTGGTGATCCTGGAGCAGTTCCTGGCCGTCCTGCCCCCGGAGATGGAGAGCTGGGTGAGGGAATGCGGGCCGGAGACCAGTTCCCAGGCGGTGGCCCTGGCAGAAGGCTTCCTCCTGAGCCAGGCGGAGGAGAGGAACCAGGACCAGTGGGTGAGAAGTTTTCACCTAGGTAGTGTGTGGGGAGGGGCACAGGAGATGAAGAACAGTACCATCGAAGTTGACATAGATGGCCCCTAATTTCTGAAACCCACCATGCCCTGTTTCCTCTTCCTTTTCTCATCATTCTCCCCTTTCTGGGGTCCCCATCTCTGTTTCAGGTGGAGGAGAAAATCATGCAGGAGTGCTCTCACCGATCTCCTCTTCCAGGTAAGATCGAAAGGGGTATTGTTCCTACCGGATGGCCTCCTTGAGTGTAAGGGGGAGCTGCTTTTATGGCCTCCTGGCTCTCTGTGGAAAAGATATTCTGCTCCACCTTCTCAGTTTAGAAATTCAACAGGACAAGGAGTGTCCAGAGTTGACAAACTTCAGAAGGATGCTAATGGAAGGCAGCAGTCAGGTGCTTTCAAAATTATGATTGATTCGACTCGCTGTTCAGTGCCAGGGTAGGAAAAGTCTTGTCAAAAAATGGTCTTGGATCCTCCAGGTTTGGCAGTATGACATCACTGGGATTGTCATTCTCTAGGAATATGATATTCTGTGACTAGTCTTACCAATAAAATTATTATAGCTATATGATCAATAATACTAATGTTTTCATTTACACTCGCCTTTCTAACTGGGACTTGAGGCAGACTATACGAATAATTAAAAGACAGTTCAGTCAATCAGTAAGCAGATTGGGAGACAGGATAACGTCAGGCGGTCAGTGCCTTTCAAATTAGGAAACCTGAATATAGCAACAAAGATTCCTAGTAAGACGAAATCATGTATTTGAGCAAGGACTGTAGACCAAGGGGAGAATCCAGAAGAAGGCATGCAGCCGTAATATACATCATGTGTCAATGGTATTTCACACTGTGTCACGTAGCCAGGGTGTCAAAAGGATAACTGCTGGTCAATGCTCCCTCTAAGCCGTGGAGTCCTGTGAGCAAAAATTCTACTTTGTGAGCTACTGGCGTTAAAGTTATAAGCAGGCGATGTCACGCCCCTCGGCGCTGGGGGCGACGTACCTCCAGTGGCCGTGGCCGCTGGCGCTACTTCCCTCCTGCTCTTGCCCTGGGGGAGAGGTACGTGGGGTCTGGTGTTGGCGAGGGCCCTCAGAGGGGTTAGGCACAAGCAACCTCAGATGGTGGGTCCTGTGGGCAAGTTTCCTCACTTCCCCACGGCCCACGCTGGATCCTGGCCTCAGGCACACCTGCAGGGCTTCAGGGGGAGTCTCTCTCTCTCGCAGTCCTCCCTCCTTTCCCCACCCAGTCCAGACATCCTCCTCCCCAGTTGCTGCCTCTCACCTTCCTTTTATTACCCCCGCCAACCTCTGGACTCCGCCTGCCCCCTGGCTCCGCCCCCGCCTAAAACCCAGGACGCCGAGCCCACCCTTGTGTCTCCCGCCCATCCTCCTGCCTCCTCCCCTCGCCCTCCTGTGGCCCTGCCTTGGCCCGACTGTCCTCTCAGCTTCCGGCTCTCCTCCCTGCCTCCGGACACCGCCCCCGCTGCTCGCGGGCTGCGCGGGCTCGGCCGTGCCTTCCCGGCCTGCTTCTCCCCTCCTCCCGTCGCAGCCGCGCCTATTTCTGCCGGGGCCTCCTCCGCTGGCCTCCTGGCCTCTCTTTCATCGCCGCAGGACGGGGCTCCAGGTGCATCCCGGGGACTCGTGGGGGGCCGGTCGCTCCTGCGCCGTCCCTGTTCGGGGGTGGGGCTCGTCCTGGCCCGGGCCGGGACAGGTGATTTGGCTGCTGCATCAATTAGTTTGCTCTGGAGCTCTCCTTCCTGAGCTAAGGCAAAAATGTGTGAGCCGGAGGCTAAAGAATTCTGAGCTAGCTCACACTAACTCAGCTGAGAGGGAACATTGCTGCTGGCCCTTCACCCAGAGCAAGGCTGAATTTTTCCTCATGCTCTGGTCTTGCTGACTTGCGGGGAGATTCTGGAAACTGGTAGCTGCATTTCTTTCCTTGGTTTACCACTGCCTGTTCTTTGCATTACAGAGTCCTTCCTTCTTAGTTCTATGAATTCTGGAGAAACAGATCAGTTTTCTGTATGATAACCATTTCAAGACTGGATTTGTTAACAGTGTGGAAGCCAACAATTATCCAAAATAAGGATGCAAGCATAGTTGGAACCATAAGCCAAGACAGGGAGAATCTTATTTCCCCCAATGAAACTGAAATACAAAGTACCTGGGAAGTACAGAATGCCACACAATCAGTGTTCCCTCTAAGCTGAGTTAGTGTGAGCTAGCTCACTGTTTTTTAGCCTCTGGCTCACACATTTTTGTCTTAGCTCAGGAAGGATGGTTCCAGAGCTAACTAACGGATATAGTAGCCAAGTTGATCGCTCACGACTTTAATGCCAATAGCTCACAAAGCAGAATTTTTGCTCACAAGACTTCACAGCTTAGAGGGAACATTGCACACAATTACCGTTTTCTCCTTCCAGGTGGTGCCATAAAACCAAGGACACATTCTTTGCCATCTCTTCCTGGCAGAGAGAAAGCTGCTTCTGTGCAGCCTGATGGGGTAAGTGTGGAACTACGGATCGTGCCCCTTCAGTGCTTCCCCCACTCTCCCTAGGCCAAGAAGACTCTCTGTCTGTCTCTTTCCCTTGTCTGCTCTCTGTGCTGCTCACAGGGTACAAAACAAAGCATCTGACAGAGGGTTGTGTCCTGAACATCAACATCTTATTATAGTCTTTTTAGATTGCCCTCAGGCAGGGAAAGATTTTTACATTCTCTGTGAAGACAGAGGAGTCTGTTTGCTTCTCTTTTCAGGGCCTGGTGATCTTGGAGGAGGTGTCTGTTCATTTCACTGCGGAGGAGTGGGCCCTGCTGCATCCGGACCAAAGGAGGCTTCACAGGGAAGTCATGGAGGAGAACGGTCAGAATGTGGCCTCTCTGGGTAAGGCTCTCCTTTCTCTTCATTCACAGATGCCGAAGCCAGGAATCATTCTTTCTAAGAAGGACCCCAGCCCTGACCTGAATGGCCCAGGCTAACCCGATCTCATCAGAAGTGAAGCAGAGCATAAAAACTTAACAATTCTTGCTTGGCAGATTAAAGAATGGAAAATAGCAAGACGGATGAATAAGATTAGGGATTCTTCAGGAAAGTGACATTATGATCCAGAAGATATAGTGATATGCATGGCTGAATACTACCAAAAGTTATCCTCTACCACCTCACCTGATGAAACAGAAATCACAAATTATTTCAAGACAGGCTCCATTTAATTAAAAGCTTTATTTTTCCAAAAAAAAGCAATCAAGATGTGGCAGAGACCTTTATTGGATTTTTTCTGGCAATTCAAAACACACAGGACCAACTTAAATACACTTCAAAGACCTAGTAGACGAAGTGGATTGTACTTCCATTTTTAAGAGACACCTTGAAGGTATAGGACAGATGCAAGAACTCCTTAGTACCTGTAATCTCCCCCTGGTCCAGTTTTCTAAATCAGAAATAGTGTCTTCTGGGTAAGGAGAAGAGAGCCTTTGACACATGGACTAAAGCTGGTATACGGGTTTTAAATTATTTGGTTGACAAGGGCCGTCTTTTGACTAAACAGCAATTAGAAGAAATTAGCCAGTCCAGTTCCGTGGTTTAGATACAAATCCATCATTTACTAGCTTTCCCGCCCTTAAAGACTACTTTTTCTAGACCTTCAACGGAATTCAAATTGATATTGAAGAATAACATTGGTCAAATTACAGGGTTAATTATAAATTATTAATAGAAACAGATTCCCAAACACAGTTGAAATACCGAATTAGCTGGCAAATGGACTGTCAAACTAAAATTACAGAAGAAATGTGGGAAAATACTTGGGGATCGCCTGCTAATACCTCAAGGATTTTTAATATTAGATTTCAAACATTTAAAATATTAGCTAGATGGTATTTTTCCCCAGCAAAATTGTATAGAATAAACCCGAACCTGGATTGTAAGAGCTGGAAGAAATGTGGACAAGTGGGTGACTTTTTACACCGCTGATGGGGATGCCCCCAAATTTACTCCTTCTGGGCCCAAATAATAGAGGAAATATGAAAAATTACAGGATATGACTTACCTGTACTTCCTCAGACAGTTCTCCTGAATAGCTGGGCAGATATATCCTGTTCAAAAGCGAAAAATACTATTGATTTCTAATTTATTAGCTGTGGCAAGGATATTGATAGCATACAGAAGGAAGGGCAATAAGGTACCTACCTTGCGAATGCGGCAGTCTAAACTGTGGGATCATTTTGTGTTAGGTAAGATCTTGAGTGGCGTTTATGTCTCTCAAGTTAGAAGACCATAAAACAGCGAAAACAATAAACTTCTAACTTAAAACCCAGTTGTAAAGAAATGTTTTGGCCTATCTAAAAAGATAGGAAGGTGACCTCCAGGTGTTCATTCAAATGTGGGACATGTCCCCAAATGAGGGACCGCCACAGAAATCATAGTCTCTAGTCAGCTCTGCCTCAGCTCTGCAGTCAGGGCCACAGAACCAGGGTTTGGGAGGCCAAATTTACCTGGGGGTGGAAAGTGCATTGAGCTTTATAAGTTTGAAGCTCAGATTGGGTCTCTGTCGTGAGGGCGTAAAGCTCTGCTCCTGTCTGTCCAGTGAATGCAGTTCAGTTTTGCCCTTGAATACAGGAAACAATTTTGGAGATGCCATCTAGTCCAGCTTCCTGTTTCCCACAGTGGCCACCTAGAGTGCTTAGAAGTTTCACAGGAAGAGAGGAGCAGATTAAAATCATCCCTGTTCAGAGAGATACTGCCTCTAAACAAGGAGGTTCCACTGGTCTACCTCGTCTCCAGTGGAACTACCCTCCAAGGAAAAATCAAGAGCTGATTAACAGAGGGCAGGATTTGTTTCCCTGTCAAGTGATTTCTGTCCTGTTGTTATCAAGAGCAGTTCATGGCCTTCTTTACTTGCTTCCACTTTTGCCTCAACGACTTACCTATCTTTTCTCTGTATTCCAGAGGGTGATAGACCGCAGAACAAGTCCAACGAAGAAGCACAACACCACATACTTGAGAAAAAACAACAGAAAAGAATCAATGGAACAGTTACTAACAATCAACAAATCCACACAGGGGAGAAACTATATAAATGCTTAGAGTGCGGAGATACCTTTGGTAAGAGTTCAAACCTTACTATCCATCGACGAATCCATGAAGGGGAGAAACCATATAAATGCTCAGAGTGCGGAGATACCTTTGCTCAGAGTTCACAGATTATTAACCATCGACAAATCCACCCAGGGGAGAAACCATATAAATGCCTGGAGTGTGGAAGGGGCTTTTTTCAGCGCTCACAGCTTACTGAGCATCAACGAATCCACAGAGGGGAGAAACCATATACATGCTTAGAGTGTGGAAAGAGCTTTGGTAAGAGTTCAAACCTTACTATCCATCGACGAATGCACACAGGGGAGAAGCCATATAAATGCTTGGAGTGTGGAAAGAGCTTTGCTCATAGTTCACATCTTAGTAATCATCAACGAATGCACACAGGGGAGAAGCCATATAAATGCTTGGAGTGTGGAAACAGCTTTTCTCTGAGTTCGAATCTTACTATGCATCGACGAACCCACACAGGGGAGAAGCCGTATAAATGCTTCGAGTGTGGAAAGAGCTTTGCTCAGAGTTCATCCCTTACTGCCCATCAGCATATCCACACAGGGGAGAAACCATATAAATGCTTGGAGTGTGGAAAGAGCTTTGCTCTGAGTTCACAGCTTACTGCTCATCAACGAATCCACACAGGGGAGAAACCATATACATGCTTGGAGTGTGGAAAGAGCTTTGCTCTGAGTTCACATCTTAGTATTCATCGACAAAAGCACACAGTGGAGAAGCCATATACATGCTTGGAGTGTGGAAAGAGCTTTACTCTGAGTTCACGGCTTGCTTATCATCAACGAACCCACACAGGGGAGAAACCATATAAATGCTTGGAGTGCGGAAAGAGCTTTGCTCTGAGTTCACATCTTAGTAATCATCGACGAACCCACACAGGGGAGAAACCATATAAATGCTTGGAGTGTGGAAAGAGCTTTGTTCAGAGTTCACAGCTTATTGCTCATCGACGTATGCACACAGGAGAGAAACCGTATAAATGCTTGGAGTGTGGAAAGAGCTTTTCTCAGAATCGCAGCCTAGTTGTTCATCAACAGATCCACGGGGGGGACACACAAACACTTGGAAAGTTGAAAGAGCTTTCCTCAAAAGGCATATCTCAAGGTACACCTAAGAATTCACCCAGGTGAGAAATCATATAAGTGCTAAGCCATGTTTCACTTCGAAGAATTCACAAAGGAGAGAAATCATAGCAGTAGAAAGGAGCAAAGGTCCAGTAGCACCTTAAAGACTAACAAAATTCCTGGCAGGATAGGAGCTTTTGTGAGTCACTGCTCACTTCTTCAGTTATGAAGAATCCAGACAGGAGAAACCATATCTGAAGAAGTGAGCAGTGAGTCTTGAAAGCTCCTACCCTGCCACAAATTCTGTTAGTCTTTATGGTGCCACTGGACTCTTCCTCTTTTTTGCCGCTAGAGACAGACTAACACAACTACCAACTTAATCGATCTCGAGAGATACCCTACATGAACTAATCCCATTCTACATTCTGTTGAAAAAGAAAGTAAAAAGGGGAAAAGACAGGAGGATTTGTCCTTTTTTCCTCCCTCCCCCTTTTCCCCCTTTCTTGGTCCTATAAGCACTGGCACCTTATGATTTTATGAGTTATCTTCATTGAACGGTTTAAGATGATTTTATATGGTTTTATGTATGTTGCACTAATTTGTGTAAGCCGCCCTGAGCCTGCTGGCGGGGAGGGCAGGGTATAAGTTGAATTAATAATAAATTAAAAAATTAATAAAAATACTTTTCTCCCTTTCTCACAATACAAGAACTCGTGGGCACTCAATGAAATTGCTGAGCAGTCGGGTTAGAACAGATAAAAGGGAGTACTTCTTCACCCAAAGAGTGATTAACACATGGAATTCACTGCCACAGGAGGTGGTGGCAGCTACAAGCATAGACAGTTTCAAGAAAGAATTCGATAAACATATGGAGCAGAAGTCCATCGGTGGCTATTAGCCACAAGGTATAGATAGGAAATCTCAGTCTGGGATGATGTACTCTATTCTTGGTGCTGGAGGGGCAGCAGTGGGAGGGCTTCTAGTATCCTGGCCCCACTGCTGGACCTCCTGATGGCACCTGGTATTTTTGGCCACTGTGTGACAGAGTGTTGGACTAGATGGGCCATCGGCCTGATTCAGCACTGGCTTCTCTTATGTTCTTATGTTCCATTTGAAATATGAGCTGTGCCTAGACCACTGTGGAAATCGGGTTCCATTTTTCAGCCATGCAACTGAGGAAGAATGCTTTGAAACGTCTGGCATACCTGGGAAGGACGTTTTATCAGCTGCAGAAGTTTCTTTGTTGTTTGGGACATCCTCTGCCTTTTTTGTGGACTTTGAGGCCCTTTGGACACTATTATATGGAAGGATTTAGAGGAGTCTCTTGTTGGATTCTTTCACTGCCATTGAATTGTCTTACCTATTCTTGCCAAACTTAGTATTCATCTTTGTTTTTGAATAGTGACCATTGTCTTCAAATTGTGACCACCCGTTCTACTTTATTAATTGATTTACTGTAATCATGTTTCAGTCAACTGATGTCTACTGGTAACCTGTGAAATTCGTGAGTTTTTTGATGGTCTACCCTTGCGTTTTTTTCTCTGTTCCTTCCAAAAGAGCGGCAGTTAAACTGGATGAAACGATGGCAAGACTAATCTTCCTTTATGCCACCAAACTACACCTGAAATTTTATTCATAACAAACATCATACCCTGCCTTTTCCCTAGTGGGGATCTACAGCATCTAACGTTGTTCTGCTCTTCTGCATTTTATCCTAAGATCAGCCATGCTGAGAGGGAGGTTAGGCTGAGAATGGGTGACCTGCCCAGGGTCAGCCTGCAGATTTCATTGGCAGAGGGGAGATTCAGACCCGGATCTCCCCGAGGTCTAGTCAGGCACTCTAACCACTCCACCACACTGGCTCAGCTACCTCAGTGTTAAGTGCCCACCTGGATCTGAATCGGGCTTGGCGAGACTCATCCAGAACACTAGAGAGCCCTTCTGGTTCCACAGCCTCCTTTCTCCCCCACTTGCTCCTAATCGCCCCGGAGAAGTCAAGGCCCTCCTTGGCTGCCAGAGCTCTTTTTTTAGGGGGCTCAAACTGCCCCTTCCCAACCACAGGCCCTGTATTGGTGGGCATGGCCAGGCTTACAAGTGAGGTCGAAGCATGAAGACCCCGTCGAGACCGAGTGTGTTACTGTGACAGAAATCCTAAAACTTGCCTAAGGCTCAGGAGCGCCACCTAGAGTGTCTTGAGATCTCGGACCCCTAAGAGAGTCCATTAGAATGAGTTATTCACTTCCACTCCAGCTTGGATCAGGTCCGTAGCTACAGTAGAGCATCTCGGGCCTAGGCCTCCCTACTCGCGAGGCCCCCTGACTTCCCATCCAGCCCAGGGCATCACGGCCTTCTCCCTTGGATTAATTTGATTGGCCAGTGCCCCCTAAGAAATTTAAATGCCCCGTGACTTAAAAAATCCTGGTTACGGGCCTGCCTCGGACCGTGCTGGCAGACGGGCGGAGCAAACCTGAGGTACACCTGCGCTGCAGCAGCCAGCCGCGGCGTAGGGACGGTGGCACTAGTCGGCTCCCTAAGGGGCAAGTTACATGGCGGTTGATTGTGGGGGGGAAGTGTTCTAACAGTGTAGCTGGCTGCTTGCACAGCCATGTCCATGGCAATTCGGCCTCAGCACGGTTACTTGGTGTAGTTTGGAGGCAGGGTGGCCCGAGGGGTGGGGCACTGCAGGCCAATGGGAGCGGCCGTGGCAATTCCGCCTCAGGGCAGCCACCTGTTGTAGTTTGGAGGCGGGGTGGCCCAAGGGGTGGGGCACTGCAGGCCAATGGGAGCGGCCATTCAAAGGGGGCAGATGCTGGTGCAAGTCACAGCGAGGGGGTGGGCCACAGGAGTTCTGCTCGTTGTCGGGAGCACCCCCCCACAAACACTCCCTTAAAGGGACCAAATCCTGTCAGCAGATCCAGGCGCCTGATAGTCGGGAAGGGGTCCGAGCTGTCCGCCCCACAGTCACCCACAGCTGCCTCAGTGCCCGCACAGAGCACAGGGCCCCCGAAGAGCAGAAGAAGAAAGGGGGTTGTGGTTTCCACCCTATGCATTGCCTCACCCGGGGGGGGGGGCGTGCTTCCCAGCCATGTTGCCAAGGGCACTCTTGTGCCACCTCTGCCAGTGGCGGAGCAGGAACGGGGGCTACTGGGGTGGGTGTAGATGTGGGGGCCTGTGGCAGCACCCTCACATCCCCCAATTCCCTCCTCAGTGGAGCAGAGCTGGTCTTGGACTGGAATGGCCACCATTCCACTCTGGGCTCTGTCATCCAGTTCCCGGGCAATTCGTGCCCAGAGACTGTCATTCCAAATCCATTCTGCAGTCGTCATTCCTTCCACGTGTAGTGATGTCATTGGGATGTCTTACACTGGCGACCACGCGAGTCATTTGTCGTTCCTGCATGCCAGTAGGTCCAGTGGGCTTATCTCCCCCCCACCCATCCAATACATTGAGTCCGCCTATTGCGTTGGCTCCGCCTCAGCCATTGACTCCAGGGACTGGGCGGCTGGCCGTTTAGTTGCTCCCCGCTGCTTATCCTTTCTTGCTTTTAAATTGCCTTTTAAGATAGACTAGGTACAGTCGGCTTTTTTATTGTTATATGATTTTTATTTGAAAATTTAAACAGAAAAGAGAAACGGAGTAGAAAAGACAAAAAGGTGAAAAAAGAAAAACAGGAAAAATAGAAAAAAGGGGGGGAGTCAACTATAACAGTTGGGGGGGGGAAGGAATATCTGATTTTCTCTGGTACAAAAAGCCATACATTTACATATTACAACCTTAAGTCTGAAATCAGAGTAAAGGAAATACATCTCCTTTCTGTGTAAGCTTATTATCTTAATCTTCAAAACCATAAGTCATCAATTCATTTTTTCCCTGTTTCACGCAAAATGTCTATAAGGGGTTTCCATATAGCTATAAATTTTAGGAACGTCTTTTCCTTTATCAGAGAAATAAGTCTGACCATCTCTGCAAGCTCCCATCATCTTCCCTAACCATCCCTCCATTGTAGGTAATGTCGAAGTTTTCCACTTTTTAGCATATTGTTGCCATTGTCATATACAAAAACAAAGTTCCGTAAGTATTTTCTACTTGTTTCGTCCATAAGTATTTTCTACTTGTTTCGTCCCAACAAAAAGGGCCCTGGTTTCAATTGTATACTAGTCTTTAGAATCTTCTGGATAAATGAATGTATTTTAAAAGGCTTTTGCCTGAAATGTTGAAGAATTGCTGATATATTGTGGTTGGTCATGCCTGAGGCAGCAGCCATTTTGTTTCACCTACTACCCTGTGACAGAATTCCACAGGTGCTCACAGGCTCAAAAAGGTTGGGAACTCCTCCTCTAGGAAAACCAACCGCCCCTCGAGCCAGAAAGTATCCCTTCCCCTCTCCCGATTTTGGTGAGAGAAATTTTGGATGCTGCTTCCTTATACCCAATAGTGGCTTCCCCTCCCCCCATGTCTGGGTAGAGCACAACCTCTCCTTGCATCCTTGATAGTAATGCTGAAGGTGTTCTCTCTGTCTTGCCAAAGAATCCTCCCTAGCTATCTGCTTGGAAGGTGTGACCTTGGGTCAGTCACAAGTTCTTTCAAAGCTGTTCTCTTAAGAGCAGTTCTCAAAAGAGCTCTCTCAGCCCCATCTACCTCACAGGGTGTCAGTTGTGGGGAGAGGAAGAGAGAGGAGATTGTAAGAGGGTCTGGGACTCCAAGTGAAGGGTGGGATATAAATCCAACTCTTCTTCTAGATTAATCTGAGAGAATATGACTGAACTAAGGTCACCAGCAATCTTCCATGGCAGAGATGGATGGATGGATGGATGGATGGATGGATGGATGGATGGATGGATGGATGGATGGAAGGAAGGAAGGAAGGAAGGAAGGAAGGAAGGACACTTCCAAACTCACTTTCACCAGCATGCCCACATTCAGTGACCCATTCACAAAATAAGATATTTAGAACAGGCATACATAAAAGGAACACAGCAGATCTGCCCCTCTTCTGCATAAGCTTTGTGGTGCATAATATAGAAGGTACGAGTCAAGACTACTGAAACTGGAATCGTGACAAAACCAACTGCGATTCCAGAGCTCAATATAAAACCGTCCATCAACTTAAACATTAGATGGGGCTCATCAGTTCCCAACAACATCTCAGTGGATGATATAATTAAAATCCTCACAGTGTGAAGACAAAAGAAATCAATGCAGACAATATCAGAGCAGGAGAACATCACCCCACACTAGTGCACAGTATGTCCAAGCAGACCAACATGTAAGCAAGGAAACTGTTTGTCTGCTGTATGGGTACATGCTCACCAACACCAATGGAGCAATACCCTTAGTCATGCTAATGGTTGGGACAGAAACAAGAATTGCCAGGCTGGTGTCCAAGATCCGCCCATAATTCCAGGTAAGAAGTGCAAAAACTTTTTTTTTTTTAGAAAACACCATTAAATTATTGGTTCATACAATGAGTTTGGTTGGTGAGGGGACAGAGCAGGCCCGTAGCTTTGTATGTTTCCCAAAGGCTCATGGGAATACTTTTGAAAGGCTCACCGTGACCTAGGTGGTATACAGCAGGACTGGGCTAGCAGAAAGGGGGATGGTTGGAGATGTATTGAAGGTACCACTCTTGAGTGCCCTTCTAAACTTTCTTGCCCTGTGGAAGGGAACTCAAAAGGCATTTAAGAGAGAGAGAAGAGACTGGATTGATACTCTGCCCTTTCACTACCCAAAGGAGTCTCAGAGCAGTTTACAATCTCCTTCCCCTCCCCACAACAGACACCCTGTGAGCAGTGTTACCTCTAAGCTGAGTTAGTGTGAGCTAGCTCACAGTTTTTTAGCCTCCAGCTCACACATTTTTGCCTTAACTCAGGAAGGATGGCTCCAGAGCAAACTAATTTATGCCACAGCCAAATCGCTCGCTCACAACTTTAATGCCAGTAGCTCACAAAGTAGAATATTTGCTCACAAGACTCCACAGCTTAGAAGAAGAAGAAGAGGACAAAGAGATTGGATTTATACCCCACCCTTCACTACCCAAAAGTGTCTCAGAGCGGCTTACAAACTCCTTTCCCTTCCCCTCCCCACAGCAGACACCCTGTGAGGTAGGTGGGGCTGACAGAGCTCTTGACAGAAACTGCTCTTTTTCAAGAACAGCTCTTATCAGAACTACGGCTTGCCCAAGGTCATCCAGCCAGGTGCAAGTGGAGGAGTGGGGAATCAAACCCGGTTCTCCCAGATTAGAGTCCGTGCACTTAACCACTATACCAAACTGGCTCTCTTAGAGGGAGTATTGCCTGTGAGGTAGGTAGGGCCGAGAGAGCTCTTTCGAGAACTGCTCATGAGAGAACAGCTCTGAAAGAACTTGTAACTGACCCAAGGTCACACCAGCAGCTGCATGTGGATGAGTGGGGAATCAAGCCCAGTTCTCTCAGATTAGAGTCCACACTCCTAATCACTACACCAAACTGGCTCTCATTTAAATGCGCTCTGAGCGGCTTTCTCCTAGGAATGAAAGCATTTGCTGCCCTGTCCCTTGAAAGGAAGGGCTAGAAACAGGCTCAGAGCCTCCCCCTTTAAAGACAGGCATTCAGATTAATTTAATTTACTGTAATTTAACTGCCCACTTAAAAATTTAAATGTTCCCCCCAACAAAAAAAATTCTCGGGACAGAGTGGTCTTCTTTTTCGCTTGACTTTTGCTCGACAGCAGGCTAAGTCAGCTGTCCTCTAGAAAATCAACAGGTGCCGCTTCACCAAACACCACAAGTTTCTCTCCAGTGTGAATTCTTAAATGTGAATTCAGATGTGTGCTCCGACTAAAACTCTTTCCACACTCCAGGCATTTAAATGGTCTCTCCCCTGTGTGGATTCTTTTATGTAAAGTAAGGGTTTCACTATGACTGAAGCTTTTTCCACACTCCAGGCACTTAAATGGTTTCTCCCCTGTGTGAGTTCTCTGATGTCTAAGAAGGTTTGCACTCCGACTGAAGCTTTTCCCACAGTCTAAACATATGAATGGTTTCTCCCCAGTATGCAGTCTCTGATGAGAAGTGAGGTTCGTGCTCCGACTGAAACTCTTTCCACACTCCAGGCATATAAATGGTTTCTCCCCTGTGTGCAGTCTCTGATGACTGGTGAGCCGGGCAGAACAAACAAAACTCTTTCCACACTCCAGACATATGTATGGTTTCTTCCCAGTGTGGACGCTTTGATGTAAAGTCAGACTTGTGCTTACACTGAAGCTCATCCCGCACTCCAGACATATATATGGTTTTTCCCCTGTGTGAATTCTTTGATGATAAGTTAGATTTGCACTGCGACTGAAACTCTTTCCACACTCAGAGCACGTGTATGGTTTCTCTCCTGTGTGGATTTTTTGATGGGAAGCTAAATGTGTACTACGATTGAAGCTTTTCCCACACTCTGAGCATTGATATGGTTTTTCCCCTGCATGGATTCTTTCATGAGAGGTTAGATCTGTTTTCTGTTTGAAGCCTTTTCCACACTCTGAACATTTATATGGCTTATCCCCAGAGTGGACTCTCTGATGGGAAGTAAGGGTCGTTCTCTGACCGAAACTCTTCCCACACTCCAAACAGGTAAATGGTTTCTCCCCAGTGTGGATTCTCAGATGGGATATAAGGTTGTGACTCCAATTGAAGCTCTTTCCACACACTGTACAAATAAATGGTTTCTCCCCCGTGTGGATTCTGAGGTGTCTAGTAAGTCTTTCCTTCCAACGGAAACTCTTTCCACACTCTGAGCATTTATATGGTTTCTCCCCTGTGTGGATTTTATGATGTCTAGTAAGTTTTTCTCTCCGACTAAAGCTCTTTCCACACTCCAGGCACGAGTATGGTTTCTCCCCTGTGTGGATTCTCAGATGGGACATGAGGCTGTAGTTCCAGATAAAGGTTTTCCCACATTCTAGGCATTTATATGGTTTTTCTCCAGCATGGATTTTCCAGTGAGAACTTAGACTGGATTTCCAGCTGAAGCTTTTCCCACACACAGGGCACTGCCTCTTTTTCTTGTCTTGGCCCATTGTTTCTTGGGCTGCGATTTCACAGAAGCCGTCTCCCTGAGAAGCAGATGATTCATTCGCCTTCTCCTGCTCTGAGTCAGTTTCCATTCCTTGCTGCCGCCCTCTTGCTTCTTGCAACGGTACCCAGCTCGGCTCTCCTTCGTGCTCAGAGTCCCACGAAGAACCTGGTGGGATGAAGAGAAGAAAGCAGCATGATGAGAAACAGAGCCTGAAATCACAGACCAAGAAATACCTCTTGGGAAAGGCAGACCTTCCCACCTATTCGAAAGCCTCTGTTCAATAGCAACTATAAACTGTGGCAACATTCACTATTGGCAAAAAAAAATGGCAGCACTAATGAGAGCCAGCATAGTGTAGTGGTTAACAGTGAAAGATTCTAATCTGGAGAAGAAGAGAAGAGATTGGATTTATACCCCGCCCTTCACTACCCGAAGGAGTCTCAGAGCGGCTTACAAACTCCTTTCCCTTCCCCTCCCCACAACAGGCACCCTGTGAGGTAGGTGGGGCTGAGAGAGCTCTGACAGAAACTGCTCTTTTTCAAGGACAGCTGTGCCAGAACTACGGCTTGCCCAAGCAGCTGCAAGTGGAGGAGTGGGGAATCAAACCCGGATCTCCCAGATTAGAGTCTGCGCACTTAACCACTACACCAAACTGGTTTTGATTCCCCACTTTATAATTCTTTATATATCATTTATAATTTTTATGTAAGAATTTAATAACAATACAAGGAAAGTACAATAGATGTCTGCAGATGAAGCACAAAAATAAGTCAGGGGAAAAAAAACATTAATGCTTTATGTCCAGGCTGAAGACGCTCAGAGAACTATATTACACACTACAAAACAATCTCTTAAGGCAACAATCATATAAGAAGTACATATCTTTACAGGCAAATTTTAAATCAGTGTTCTGAAAGTAACTTCAGGTATTATCTTAGATCTAAGCCAAATAATGTTTCAGGTTTCAAGTTTCAAAAATATATCACTGATCTATATAAAGGATTTGCTGGAATTACATCAGAATCAATATATAGTTAATGAGTGAATACCAGGATGCTATAAATTTTTTTCCAGTTTTGCTGGATTTATTTATTTATTATTAGATTCATACCCCGCCCTTCCACAAGGACACAGGGCAGCGAACAAGAGGCCACAAGCCATACATTGCTGACAACACATAGGGCAATGATATATAAAATACATAAAAACACTAAAATAAACAACAATAAAACCATTAGAACAACGGCAAACAGAACAAGTAAACTCAATTAAAACCAGTCAACTCAACACTCTGGCGGCATGTTACCCCTGCCCCCCAAAATTCCACCAAGTTATAATCCCATCCCAGGGCCAGGATGCCTCGTGGTATCCCACGGTGATGGTCCAATCGTGGTGGCAGCCCCTACTCAAAAGCCTGGCGGAAGAGCTCCGTCTTGCAGGCCCAGCGGAACTGCACAAGGTCCCGCAGGGCCCTGATCTCCTCTGGGAGCTCATTCCACCAGATAGGGGCCGCCACCGAGAAAGCCCTGGCCCTGGTAACAGCATATTTGACCGTCTTGGGGGCTGGAATAGCCAGCAGATGTTGTTCCCCGGACCGTAGCGCTCTTGGGGGAACATATGGGGAAAGATAGTGTGTGCTAAGTGATATTTTGGACATAATAAAATGGTCCCAAATACGATTTTTCCAGGATTGGACTGGGGGGGTGAGGAGTTTGTCTAGCCATGCCGCAGCTATGGTATTTCTGGCTATGGCTAACAAAGTGTGGATCAGATCTTATTGCCCTGTGGATGTGACCAATTGTTTAGGAGTAGTGTTTCTGGTAAAAAAAAAAAAGGCAAAAAGGGTTGGAACACCTTCCCTATGAAGAAAGGTTAAAATGCTTGGGGTTCTTTAGCTTGGAGAAACGACGGCTGAGGGGTGACATGATCGAGGTTTATAAGATTATCAATGGGATTGAGCAGGTTGAGAAAGAAGTACTTTTCTCCCTTTCTCACAATACAAGAACTCGTGGGCACTCCATGAAATTGCTGAGCAGTCGGGTTAGAACAGATAAAAGGAAGTACTTCTTCACCCAAAGAGTGATTAACATATGGAATTCACTGCCACAGGAGGTGGTGGCAGCTGCAAGCATGGACAGTTTCAAGAGGGAATTAGATAAACATATGGAGCAGAAGTCCATCAGTGGCTATTAGCCACAGGGTATAGAATGAGAACTCTCAGTCTGGGGCAGGTGATGCACTCTATCCTTGGTGCTGGGGGGGCAGCAGTGGGAGGGCTTCTGGTGCCCTGGCCCCACTGCTGGACCTCCTGATGGCACCTGGTATATTTTGGCCGCTGTGTTGACAGAGTGTTGGACTAGATGGGCCATTGGCCTGATTCAACATTGGCTTCTCTTATGTTCTTATGTATATTTGTAATCAAGGAGCTATGATGTGATATTTGCGACCAGAATGATTGTATGTGGTGGCACTTCCACCAGCAATGGGAAAAGTCAGCCTGACTCCCCACTTTACATGACGCCTGCCGGGTGACCTTGGGCCAGTCCGTTCTCTCAGAACTCCCGCAGCTCCACCGGCCTTACAAAGTGACTGTTGCGGAGAGAGGAAGGGAATGTCCACGTCAGCCACTCTGAGACTTCTTAGGGTAGAGGAAAGCAGGATGTAAGAACCAACCCTTCTTGTTCTTGTTAAGCATTTTAATTCAATCATCTGAAGTGTTTCGTTACGTAGCGAATCGCTTCAACTGCGTTGTGGTGAAGAGGTATCACACAAATATTTGAAACAAAAACACACACACACACAAAAAGCGGGGAAAGGGGAGGAATAGCAGCTCCTACATCATCTCAAGTGGAATATGGAGTTTGGCCCCGTAATCCTTCCAAAAGTGAGGATGCGACTCCTGCTGTATATTAAACAGACCTGGTTAATATTAAGTGGCCTAAGAATGAATTCTGCTTATTTGGGGCAATTATTAAAATGTAGTTTATTCTTAAGTCAGCAAACAATCCAACACAATCAGCACAAACAATCGAACACAATCAGAAAACAATCGAACACAAACTTTGTCGTCGAAGGCTTTCACAGCTGGAGTTCATTCGTTGCTGTAGAGTCCATTAGTCATTAGTTGCTAGCCACACAACCCGGAAAATCTACAGCAACTAATGAACACAAACTTTATTGGTGAGCCAGAATATTCCACAATGATACAGAGAAGGGTCTGTGTCCCCCCGCCCCAGACTGTCCACTGTGGGGCTTACGGGATCATCAATGCCTTTGGTCCTAATTTGGTTCCACCCTTCATTTGGAAGAAGACATTCCTTGTAAAAATTCAAAGCATTAATCTTGACATATCGTTTGTGTGGTTCTGTCTTGTGATGAAGGGCAGTGGAAGAAAATTCTGGGGGGAAAAACCTATGCATGCAGCAAGATGAAGTCTTAGGGTGGGTGGGATGATTTAAGATTCAAGGAGGGGATGCTCTGAACACTCACGTCATTTTTTTAAAAACCCAAAAAACAGGACCACAACTAAGAGAAAGTATCCAGCCTGGCCCTTTCTTTCCACGGAGGTTTATTGTGCTCTCTCTCTTTTACATAAAGGGAGGAGGAGGAGGCAGAGGAGACTGGATTTATACCCCGCCCTTCACTTGGCATCTCACAATGGCTTACAAACTCCTTTCCCTTCCCCTCCCCACAACAGACACCCTGTGAGGTAGGTGGGGCTGAGAGAAGGCTTCTGAGAGAAACTGTCCTTGAGAGAACAGCTCTGACAGAGCTATGTGACTTGACCCGAGGTCACATCCAGCAGGTGCAAGTGGAGGAGTGGGGAAATCAAACCTGGTTCTCCCAGATTAGACTCCGCGCACTTAACCACTACACCAAACTGGCTCAGCATTCACAACATGGATTCTTCCCCTGCAGTCTAAAGCATTATAATCTGTTCTAGCCTCTGCCACCTTTTGCCACTAAATTTATAGAGCTGGCATTTGGTTGAGGACAGCGATGGCTGGCACTCTCTCAGACCCTCCTACCACCCCTTACCCAGGGGGCTGGCAGAAACAGAAATTTCTCATCCTCTTACACAATGTTAACGTATTGCTTGTTTAATATGTTGGGTTTTTTCCATAGTTCTTAATGTTATTTAATGGATTAATATTGCACCGCACTGGTGTTGATGTAAGCTGCCCTGAGCCCTGCTTGCTGGGAAGGGCAGCCTAACAAGCTGAAATCAATCAACCAATCAAAGAAGTCTCTATTTCCCGGACAGTAAAAGGAGGGAAAGGCTCCAGAGCTGGCAGAAACAAAGGGAAAAGTGAAAGATTCAAGATCCCAACCAAACTAGAAAGGAAGAGACCTTTGGGCAAGCTCTGCATTTTTTTAAAAAAAGGGCATGAGGGGCTGTAGCTCAGTGGCAGAACCTCTGCTTGGCAGGCAGAAGGTCCCATGTTCAATCCTTGGCATATCCAGGTAAAAGGACCAGGTAGAAGATGATGTGAAAGACCCAACACCTGTGACCCCGGAGAGCTGCTGCCAGTTTGAGTAGACAATACTGACCTTGATGGACCAGTGGTCTGATTCAGTAGAACACGGCTTTATGTGTTCGTGCCCACGACTATGAGGCACAGAACTCACGAAGCCACAAGAGACAAGAAAGAGCTAAATAAGTTATATCAGTGCCAGCTAGAACCGTATTTGAATATCTCATGAATTTAAACAATTTTTAAAAACCACAGGTTTTTGCAATTAGTGTTTTTGAACAATATTGCAATTATTGTTTTTGAACAGTCTGTAATAGGGATGGGCATGAACTCCCCAAAAGTGATTTTGTTTTGTTTCGTTTCAGGGTGGCCCCCAAACCAAACCCTGAACCAAGCCAACCCAAAAGAACCCCACCTGAACCGAGCCAGTCTGGTGAGTTCGGTTCCCTCTTTCTCCCAGCTGCAGCAAGCCATTGGTGGGAGAAAGGGGGCAGAAAGGACTTCCCTTCCACCTTTCTCCCAGCCACAGCTTGCTAGGGCCAGGAGAAAGGGAGGAAACATCCAGGAGAAAGGGCCAGGAGACAGGGAGGAAACTCATTGGTTTTACTTCCCTCCGCTTCAAAGGGGGGAAGCGAAACCAAAGGGTTTAATGGATCACAGCCATTTAAACCTAACAGCTCGGCAGGTCTGCCTGTCAGCTATCAGGTTTAAATGGCTGGCAGCCATTTAAATCGGACAGCTGACTGGCGGACCCTGCACCGCTCAGCTGTCAGGTTTAAATCGCGGCCCCGAACAACCAAACTGGCCACAAGACTGGGAAATGCTGGGGGAAGGTGCCTTCCCTGAACATCGGTTCACAAACTCTGAACCGGCCAAAGTTCGGGCCAAATTTTGGTTTGTGAACAGTTCGTCCCCGTCTCTAGTCTGTAAACTGCCTCATTTACCTTAAGCATGGGAAAGGAATTAATTGCACAAACAAATCAATCTACCAGTCTGCTGAAGAACTTTCACAAATCCAAGGCAATAAAAGGAGCCCCCAAAGCATAGCACCTACCAGCTGTGTTCTCTCCCTCGCTGGAGGCCCCGACAAACAACTGACTTCCTTCTTCCCCTCTTCTGTGATTTTCTAGCCAGAAGATGAGGCCAGGTTTTGGAACTGTAAGATCTCCTGCAAGGGCCAAAAAGGGAGAGAATCAAAGTCGTATGAGATATCTCTGGCCTTGGCAACTGTACAAATTTTCCAAGACTCTGAGTGGGGGTCCCACCCTTTATCCACCCCTCAAATAGAGGGAGAAGGTCAACACATGAGATCGCTAAGAAATTCTTTCAGGTGGGTAGCCCTGTTGATCTTTAGTAGAAGTTTTCAGTCCCGTAGCACCTTAATGACCAACATGAGCACAAGGGCATAAGCTTTCCCTTTGTCAGATACCAAAGAAATCCTGGATCCACGCTGGGCCAAGCTGAGCAGGTACAGGGGAAGGGCCGTGGCTCACTGGCAGAGCATCTGCTTGGCATGTATAAGATCCCAGGTTCGATCCCCAGTATCTCCAGTTAAAAAGACCAGGCAGGAGGTGTTGCGAAAGACCTCAGCCCCAGACCCTGGAGAGCAGCTGAAAGTCTGAGTAGACAATAAGGACCTCGATGGACCGAGTCAGTCTGATTCATTATAAGGTAGCTTCAATGTGTGTTCACACTTTGCCTCCTCAAGAATGGCCTTACATCACAAGGGCAATTAAAAGGAAGTTCAGACCTTTGGGCACCTGCTCAAAATCAGGACAAAGGGATTCTCACCCAGAGAGGCCACGGTCTCATAATTCTCCAGCATGACTTCCTCATACAAAGTTCTCTGGTCCGGATCCAGCAGGGCCCACTCCTCCTCCGTGAAGCACACCACCACATCCTCGAAAGACACCAGGCTCTGAATGAAGAAGGAAAACATTCCCTTGTTGACTGAGAAGGGTGGCAGGAATTGGTTTGTAACCTGAAAGGCTGGTGAGATAAAGAGACATTTTCTCCCAAAGAGTTTAAGGTAACAAACTTAAGAGTTCAGTGGCTCTCCCTGATGTTTTGGGACTTCTGGCCCCACTGGTGGACCTCCTGATGGCACCTGGGTTTTGGCCATTGTGTGACACAGACTGTTGGATTGGACGGGCCGTTGGCCTGATCCAACATGGCTTTTCTTATGTTCTTGTGAAATTGTTTCATATAATGCAAGAGAAGCCAGCCACAAAATTATGCATGGGATAGAGAAGGTAGAGAAAGAAGCCCTTTTCTCCCTTTCTCACACTACAAGAACTTGTGGGAATGCAGTGAAATTAAGAAGCAGCAGGTTTAGAACAGACCAAACGAAGTCGTTCTTCACCCAGAGAGTAATTAACACAAGGAATTCACTGCCACAGGAAGTGGAGATGGCTACAAGCACAGACAGCTTCGAGGGGATTGGATAAACATCTGGAGCCAAGGTTCATGAATGGCTCTTAGCCACAAGGTATAGATGGAACACTCTGTCTGGGGCGGTGATGCTCCCTGATTTTGGGGTCTCCAATCCACCATGGCCCAGCTGGCCAGCGGGGAAAGTCCCACTACTGAGAAGCCCCCTCCCAGCACCACTGGTGTGATGAATGTCACTCAGGAGTGACGTCATCGTGTTTCCGACATCAGGGGTGACATTCAAGGTTTAAAGCTAAACTCTATGATTTTGTGGCCAAAAAACTCATAAGAGTTTTGCCCAAAACCTAGAGAGTGTTGCCCCCAATGTTGGAAACATGATGATATCATTTCTGGTGATGTCACTGCAGTGTGCACGCACCAGAAAATCTTCAAGGAGGAACCGGGAGGCCCCCCACCAGCAGCCTATGCCAAAGCAATGTTTTTTAGAAATCTGCAAAGCAATGCTCCCTCTAAGCTTTGTGAGCTCCTGGCATTAAAGTTGTGAGCAAGTGATTTGGCCACTGTATAAATTAGTCTGCTCTGCAGCCATCCTTCCTGAGCTAAGGCAAAAATGTGTGAGCTGGAGGCCAGAAAGCCATAAGCTAGCTCACACTAATTCAGCTTAGAGGGAACACTGCTGCAAAGCCAATCAAATCCCCAACGACCATTCAGAAGCTTTGCTGGGCAAAAGCTCTGTCTAGCCCCACCCAATTTCTAGAAATTCTTGGCAGGTGCCAAAAAAAGTGCTGGCAGACACCACAGCACAAAGAGGCCCCACAGTGGGCATCCTTGAAATAAATTCTCTTCTCTGTAATCCCAGAACCCAGAAGGAGGAGGAATCCCAAATGCTTCCCTGAGAAGCTACCTGAGGATTCTCGCATACCGGATCTGGCTGCATAGAGGCTGGTCTCACTTCACCACAAAGAGGAGGTGACTCAGAAAGCGAAGTTGTTTTGATGTCTGGGAGAGAGGAAAGTACAGTCAACTCTCCCAAACGCAATGCCAGAGGATAATGAAAAGCAGCAACATATTTTCCAGGGGTAATGGGAACGTCACGGTAATGTAAGCACAGGTTGTCCTTACCTAGCAAGGTGTTGGAAATTGGATGCTCTGGCACGATACCTCCGATCAGAAGTCTCTGATGGGCTTCGGATGGAGTCTTTTCTACCACAAGAGAATGAGGAACCATGTCCACAAACATCTTGTGTACCTGAAACAGGGCCAGGACCAAGGAGACGAGTTCGAGGGACAGAATCCCTCTCCTGACCTGTCTTGTTCCTCTGTCTATCACCCTTTTATCCCCCCTTTCTTCCAACGATCTCAGAACTCACCTTTGGCCTGTCTTATCCTCACAACAACCCTGCAAAGTAGGTTCGACGACCAAGGAAAAATGATTGGCAAGTAAAGAAGCACCTTGTGGCGTATGATTACTACACTGCTCAAAATCATCTTGTAGTGTATGACTACCACACTACCGTTACCAAAATCATGGGGCTTGTTGCCTGGAAGGGAGCCAGAAAGCATCCAAATGCTGCACTCCGCCCCTGAGCCCAGGGAAGAAGATACCTGTAGAGGGCATAAGCGCACATCCGCACAGCACCCGTTAGAGAGATGCTCCCCATTCTCTGTCCTGCGGAACTACCTGCACCACGTTCTCTCACCTGCCGTCCATCCTCTGCCTGGCTCAGGAGGACACCTTCCTCCCGGCGGGGACTGCTCTCCGGCCCGCTTTCTCCGAGCCAGCTTTTCATTCCCGCGGGCGGAATGCGCCCCACCTCCTGGGGGAAGACCTGCTCCGATTAGCAGCCTCCGGGTTGCACCGGTCGCTGGAGCCCGGCCAGGGAAACGACGGCTCTCCCAACTCACGGCACGGAGCGATCCAAACTTGCGCCCCGCAGAGCTCAGTTGGCGGCGGGGGAACGGCTCGGGTTGCGCTCAAACTGCAGGCGCGCAATTCCTCCGGGCGCGCAGCCGCTTTAGAAAGGGGCGCAAAGATTTACCCACGTTTGCGCCTGTTGCAAGGTGAAGCGCTTTCCCGCAGACCCCGAAAACCAGCCGTTCTCTCTCCCCAAGGAAGGGTGGAGGGGCCGCCGGAATTTCCCCCTTCCCCAGGAAGGGGCCTCCGCTTTTCCTGTCTCTATGGCGGCCGGGAGCGCTTTTGCCTGGGGTTTAACCGTGAGAGGGCCGAGCGGCGGCGCCCGCGGATCACTGGAGGAAGGATCGAGCCTGCAGAGAGATGCATTGCAACGAGGCGCTCGCTGCGTCTGTCCGGCTCCTTATTATTTTTTCACGCTCTCCCTTAGGAGGGGAGCTGGCCGTGCAGAGAGGAACCACCACTCGCCACGCTGAGCGCAGCCCGTTGTTTCCTGAGGTTTTTAATTTGGCTTCCTTCCCCCCAAGTAAGCGGGCCTAGGGAAAGCACCCGCGCGGTGGCATCCCATCCATCCATCCATCCATCCATCCGTTATGGGGAAATTCTGGAGCAATTGGGTCCTGCTAACCCGAGTGCACTAATTTATGACAAGGCTCTGAGGTCCACTAATAGTTAAATCAGCAGAAATCGGCTTCCTAGAGAGGACACAAGGGGGATGCCAGTAGTGGGCAACGTTCCCTCTAAGCTGTGAAGTCTTGTGAGCAAAACATTCTACTTTGTGAGCTACCGGCATTAAAGTTGTGAGTGAGCTATTTGGCTATTGCATAGATTAGTTTGCTCTGGAGCCCTCCTTCTTGAGCTAGGACAAAAATGGGTGAGCCAGAGGCTAAAAAACTGTGAGCTAGCTCACACTAACTCAGCTTAGAGGGAACACTGGTAGTGGGTGCACCATCCGGCCTCCACACACACACCCTCGTTTATGTCTGCAAAATAGGTTTGTGGGTTTCTCTCTGGAGAAGCTGCAGATTTGATGGGGGGGCATGTGACTAGAGCGCTTGGGGGTGCTTCTTGACACCCTTTTGCAAGAGGGGGCAGATTAAGCAAATGGCTAGTGGCGTTTAGAAAGGGTTGGTAAGGGAGGGAGACAGATCCACAAAGCTCTCCCTGCTGGGTTGAGTTGCCAACTTCCAGGTGGGGCCCAGTGTTCTAAGAACATAAGCACAGCCCTGCTGGATCAAATCTAGTCCAGCATCCTGCCTCACATGGTGGCCAATGAGTTCCTCTGGATGGTCACCATCAGGGTATAGAGGCTGAGGCCTTCATAAGAACATAAGGAGAGACCTGCTGGATCAGACCAGTGGTCCATCTAGTCCAGCCTCCTGTCTCACACAGTGGCCAACCAGTTCCTGTGGACCACCAAAAACACAGCATAGAGGCTGATGTTGCCTCCTGGTTCTGGGATTCAAAGGATTAGCACCTCTGAATGTGGAGGTTCCCCTCAGCCACCATGGCTAGTAACCATTGATAGACATCTCCTCCATGAGTCTATTTAATCTCCTTTTAAAGCTGTTTGTTTCTGTGGCCATCACTACATCTTCTGGCAGAGAATCCCACATTTTAATCACTACACAGAGGGTAGTCTAGCATTCGCTTTTGTCCATCCTGAACCTACTGCCCGTCAGCTTGATTGGATGCCCTTAAATTCTAGTATTTTGGGAGAGAGAGAAAAATTTCTCTTGGTCAACCCTCTCTGCTCCATGCATAATTTTACAAACCTCTATCATGTGTCCCCCCTTAGTCTTCTCTTTTCTCAACTGAAAAGTCCCAAACTCTTCAGCATTTCCTCATAAGGAAGGTGCTCAAACCCCCTCCTGGAATTATAATTCATCTTCAGACTATGGAGACTAAGTCTCCCAGAGAAGTTGGCACGTTTGGAGTGTGGACTCTGTGGCTTAACATCCTGCTGAGGTCTGTCCCTTCCCCAGACTCCACCCTCCGCAGGTACCACCTTCTGATCTCCAGGCATTTTCAAAGCCAGAGTGGCCCCCTATAAATTTGTCTGTGGGTCTCCTAAACCAGGATCCAATTAAACATGCATTGTATAGATTCTCCTTCTTAAGAACATATCAGGCTGCCTTTTACTGCGTTATATTGCTGTGTCACATATAAGTAATGTGGAAGGGTTGGGATGCAGATGGAATTCACAACATTCTTTCCCAGCTGGGATTAGCAGATTTCGGCAGGACAGAGAAAGGGAAATGATGAGGTGTCACATCTGCAATCTTGATAAGCCCAGGGCTATTTTTGGGCAGGAACGCACAGGAACGGAATTCCGGCTGGCTCCCAAGTTGGCCACGCCCAGCAGGATCTCATTAGCATAATAGGCCACACCCAACAGCAGAAACTTATTAGGATTGGCTACCTGAGGGGCGTGTGGCCTAACATGCAAAGGAGTTCCTGCTACAAAAAAAGCCCTGGGTTTTGACAACAAACCAGGTAAACAGAATAAGAAGCAAAAGGTGGGTGTGGCTGGATGACCACACTTCTGGTATCATGGGGGTGTGGCCTAATATGCTGAGCTGTGCTGTCAGGGGGTGTGGCCCAATATGCTAATGAGTTTCTGCTGTTGGGTGTGGCCTAATATGCTAATGAGTTCCTGCTGGGCTTTTTCTACAAAAATAGTCCTGGATAAGCCAATTGCCTTTCCAAGGTTTGCATTGCCTTAAGCAGGATTTGGTCCTTGGGAAAATGGCAACCATCGGGCTGAGTTTGGAATAGTATCAGTGAGGCAGAGCTGACACTCTCTACACATGCAACTCAGTCACCCCCCTTCAACAATGGAAGATTCAGTGTGACAGATAACAAGAGAAGAAATGCTGCATGCATACATTTGGAATATACTCAATCAGGGCAAAGGGGATTCTTGCACTCCCATAATTCTCCAGCATGACCTTCCCTATAACAGAACTGTTTGGCCTGGATCACACATGAAGCTGCCTTATACTGCATCAGATCATTGTTCCATATTGTCCATATTGTCCACTCAGTTAAGCAGCAACTCTCCAGGGTCTCAGGCAGAGGTCTTTCATGTCTCCTGTTACCTGATCCTTTCAAGTGGAGATACCTGGGATTGAACCTGGGACCTTCTGTATGCCAAGCAGATGGATCTACTACTGAGCCACCATGGCCTCTCTCCTCCTGCAAGGCCCCCCTGCCTTGGAGAAATACACAGCCCCTCCTTCAAAAGACACCAGAGAACACTTGGTCTGAAAGCAAAAATTAACAGCCCTGCCCTAGATGGCCCAGGCTAGCCTAAACTCATCAGATCTCAGAAGCTGAACAGGGGTTAAGAATGTAAGAGAAGCCATGCTGAATCTCGCCAATGGTCCATCCAGTCCAACACTCTGTGTCACATAGTGCGCAAAACCCAGGTGCCATCAGGAGGTCCACCAGCAGGGCCAGAACTCCAGAAGCCCTCTCTAGATATGAGTCCAGTAGCACCTTAGAGACCAGCAAGATTTTGGCTATATAAGCTTTTCATTGCTGACCTAAGAGTGGTAGTCCTCAAAAAGCTTCAAGAGGAAACCACAATGTGAGATCGCTGAACTGGAGTTAATTCACAAGTTCAGAACAAAGGATCCCAGGGCTGAATAGAGATAAGGGATTCTTATCTCACTCATCTCTGCCCCTGATCATTTTCCCTCTGCTCTAAACAAGCAGATTACAATGTGCATTGTACCTCTGCATCCTGAGTTCTTCTTTGCCACACTCCTCTCACTTTCTGACTGGGATATAAGGACTTGTTGTTCTCAATTCCAACTCATATCTGAGAGAACCCGAAAAACTTATTGGTGTCTAAAGTACTATCTACCTGTTCTTAATTGCAGTGTTTTGCCCCATTTTTGCTAAGTCAGTTAATACCTGTTATGGCTGAAGAGAGCTGGTTAGCACAGTTATTGCAAAAACTACTCAGAAGTGTTGTGGTACCTTAAAATGTAACATTTTATTCCAGCAGAAGCTTTCGTGGACTAGAACCTGTTTCATCAGATGCAATGTGCGTTCCTCACTAGGTAGATGCTATAGAGAAACTGCCGTTAGACAAGCGTAAAAAATTGTAAGCAGCGGAATCAAGGGATCAAGCCATGCAGGAAGTGTAACATGAGGTGTAATTGTGTTTCTTTGTTTAGTGTGTTTCTGTCTGAAAGTCTTGTCGAAAGCGGATAAGTACCCAAGCCAAAACCCAAGCCCCTCCCCCAAATTCGTTTTAACACAGGTAAAAGGACTGACAAAATCCCAGCAAGAAAGCAATAATCACTCAAACCAGCAGAGTAAAAATATACAGAGGGCAGCCTGGAAAGATGGGCATCTCTCATTTTCTTGTCTGTTGATGAGAAGCAAGACATCCCATAATGCCACACTAAACCAGACTCCTCTCAGATCAGCAGTGAAAGTGGTCATTTAATTTAATTTTTAGTTTCTTTTATTTATTCCCTGGCTTTCTCCCCCAGTGGGAGGTAAATGAGAAGAGAAGAGAAGAGAAGAGAAGAGAAGAGAAGAGAAGAGAAGAGAAGAGAAGAGAAGAGAAGAGAAGAGGTTGGATTTATACCCGGCCCTTCACTACCAAAGGGAGTCTCAGAGTGGCTTACCAACTCCTTTCTCTTCCCCTCCCCACAACAGACACCCTGTGAGGTAGGCGAGGCTGAGAGAGCTCTGACAGAAACCGCTCTTTTTCAAGAACAGCTCTGACAGAACTATGGCTTGCCCAAGGTCATCCAGCAGGTGCAAGTGGAGGAGTGGGGAATCAAACCCGGTTCTCCCAGATTAGAGTCCGCGCACTGAACCACTACACCAAACTGGCTCTCCTGCACCAAACTGGCTGAGAGATGGAGTGAGGTTCTTCCGCCAAGCCACAGTCCCTCCCCCACAAAATCCCCCAAAACAAAAGCCACACCATTTTACTGTAGCCGGTGAAAATGACCCAAAACGGTGGCAAGCATTTCTGCGTTCTCCAGAAATCTTCAGGGGGCTGGAGTCTCTCTGTGTGTATTTCCAGCCCAGATCTTAGGGTCTTTTCTCTGCATCAAATGCTATGGAGATTCTGGGAGGGGCTGTGGCTCAGTGGTAGAGCATCTGCTTGGCATACAGCAAGCCCCAGCTTCAATCCCCTGACATCTCCAGTTAAAGGACCAGGCAGGAGATGATGTGCAAGGCCTCTGCCTGAGACCCTGGAGACCTGCTGCCAGTCTGAGTAGACAACTCTGACCCTACCACAGAGTTTGTTAGTCTTTAAGGTGCTTCTAGACCAGGGGTGTCGAACTCATTTGTTACGAGGGCCGTATCTGACATAAAGGAGACCTTGTTGGTGCCAGGCCATGTGTGCCATAAAATGTAATGCCAGGTAGCGGAGATATAAACTTTATAAAGGACACAAAGACAAAGGGTTTTGTTTAACTTAAAATAAAAACATGCTTAAAACATTAGCACTCCTGCAATATTTTGTTTATTTAACAGTGTCTGATAACTGACACCTCTTGCTCTGAATCATTGCATCGAAATGTCTGTGCTGTTGCAGTCTTGAGTGTGCTGTTCAGGTGTGTGTCTGTAAGCTGCAAATTTATGATGATGCAGCGGCAGCAGAACTGGAAGAAGAAGCAGAAGACTGCGGGCCTGATAGAAGCCCTCTGAGGGCCTCATCCAGCCCACAGGCCACATGTTTGACACCCCTGTTCTAGACTCTCTTCTACTACTTCTTCCCAATGGGGATCCAAGGTGCCTGACATGGATCTCCTCCCCTCCTTCCCTCCCCACAACAACCCTGCAAGGTAGGTTAGGCTGCAGGTATGTGACTAGCCCAAGGTCACCCTATGAGCTTCCATGGCAGAGTGGGGATTTGAAACCAGGACTCCCAGATGCTAGTCTGATGGTCCAACCCAGGAATCCTCAACGTGGTGCTCGTGGGCACCAGGGTGCCTGCCAACACCTTTCCTTGTGCCAACAAATCATGTTTAGAAAGTGAGCAGTGTTGGGGGGGGCACTTGCTCAGTAGGGCTTCTGACGAGCCACTGGAGATCCAATTGGCTGGGCAGTCCTAATATTGGTTTCATTATTTTTTCACTCCTCTTTCCTACTGTATTTTTTAGAATACTTCCTCTTCTCCCCTACACTCTAGGCTTTCTCTCTGTGTGTGCCTGCACCACCTGTGCCAGTAATTTTGTGGCTGTGGCCCCCACCCTGTGTCAGAATCCCAAAGGTGCCCACAGGCTCAAAGAGGTCGGGGACCCCTGCTCTAACAACTACACTGCACCGGCTCTTATTTTACTATGTTTGTAGTCCGTCATTCTCACCGAGACGCAAGGCGGGTGACGCAGCATAAATCAATGCAATCAAGAAGATGAGGCAGTATATTAGGACTGAGAGGAAAGAAATTGGAAACAATCATAGAATATTAGAAATGAGCCAGAAGGCATGATGATGAAGGAGAAGGAGGAGGAGGAGGAGGAGGAGGAGGAGGATGGATGTATACGCCGCTCAGCAGGACCCGAAGGAGCCACAGAGCAGGTGACAGAACGCATATCGCTACGCACCATGCAAGAAGACACGCAGATGAGGTAGGAGGAGCTGAGAGACCCTCCGGAGGACTGCCCTTGAGAGAACAGATCTGAGAGATTTATGACTGCCGCCACTTACACTACCAGCAGCAGCCTGCAGAGCAGCTGGGAATCAAACTCGCTTCTCCCAGATTAGAGTCTGCACTCCTAACCACTACACCAGACTGACCCTAGAAAATGGTATTTACATCGGTAAAGAGTGGTGAAAGCAAGAAAGTTATACACAGTACTCAGGTAAGAGCAAGAGTCCAGGAGCACCTTAGGTAGAGAACAGCCTTGCTCGAAAGCCAGCAAACGACTCTAGGTGAGTGCTCGTCTCCGTTAAGGACAACGAGCCAGCAGCTGCCTTCGTGGTCATGTGGCAGCATGGCTGAACACCAAGTGCACAGAACGCTGTTACCTTCCCACTGATTAGAGTACCTGTTCATCTACCTGCAATTTCTGCTACAACTGCTAGACTGGCAGTAGCTAGAACTAGAGATGGTAGTTTACATCAGTCAACGGCAGTGTCAGGTCTTGAACAGCAAGAACAATTGACCTTACACAGCCTACAGTTCAGCGTCTTAACCACTTGAGCCACCGCAGCTCCAGGAGCACCTTAGAGACTAACAAAATTTGTGGCAGGGGAGGAGCTTTCATGAATCACTGCTCACTTCTTCAGATAATAGTCACAAAGCATCATCCCCTGCCACAGATTTTTGTTAGTCTCTAAGGTGCTAAGCAAGAAATTGCAAGTAGATAAATAGGTACCACTTCAGTGGCAAGGTAACAGCGTTCCATGTGTTCCATGTGTTTAGTCATGCCGGCCACATGACCCCGGAAACGTCTTCGGACAGCGCTGGCTCTTTGGCTAGGAAACGGAGATGAGACCACAGACCTAGAGTCGGATTCGACTGGCTTTCGAGCGAGGGAAACCTTTACCTTTTCCTTTAAAGTGCTGCTGGACTCTTGCTCTTGTCTGCTACTTCAGAATTGTCCAGGAAGCTTTCAAAAGCAATAGGATTTAGGGTTGCCAAGTCTGGCTTGGAAATTCCGGAGATTTGGGGTGTTGGGAGGACGGCAAGGAGCTCAGCTGGAACTTCAGACTAACACAGGCCATGGGGACGCATCTTGATCTAGTACAAAGACAATACTTCCTTTATGTATTGATATAGGGCAATATCCCTTTCCTTTTATAAGCCCCTTTTTGGGCCATTCTGCTACAGTGATTATGATTGTTGCCAACCTCTAGGTGGGGCCAGGAGTTCTCCAGGAATTATGACTGACTGACCTCCAGACTCCTGGGACCAGTGGTCCATGGAGGAAACAGCAGCTCTGTAGAGTGAGCTCGATGACATCACATTCCAGCTGAGCTCCTTGCCGTCCTCCCAACACCCCAAATCTCCAGGAATTTCCAAGCCAGACTTGGCAACCCTAAATCCTACTGCTTTTAAAAAAGCTCTCCTGGACAATTTTGTTTTGCATGGTTTGTCGAGTGCCAAAAGTACTAGCGGATGAAGAGTTTTCAAGAACTCAAAAGCACATGCAAGATTTTGTGTTGTTTCGAGCGGCTTTTGTCTTGGGATTTTGCTGCCGAGCCGGTTGCTTTCGAACGGCAGCCGGAATAGCGGGCTGGGTCCGCGTAACTCTTCGTCTTTTCTCTCTGTTTCTCCCTATCTCTATGGTAATCAGGCAAAGGGGTTTCCTTTTCCGCCCAGCTGGGAAGGAGAATCTGTCGGGCGAGAAAGCTGGCGGCTGATGCGCCGAGGAAGGGAGGCAAAGAGTTAAAACAGCAAAATTTGGAAGGTGGGTGGGAAAAGATCATGGGGGAGACAGTCACAGAAATGAGAGTTATTTACGGAATGGCCTCCCGGGTTAGGAAGACTCCCGGTCTTCTGTCTTTCTGCAAACTGCACAGTGGTAGTATTCAAGAGGGCTTTTTGCACGGTTTAGATGAAATGGTCAGAAGGTTGCATTGGTAAAGGGACAGGGACTGTGGTGTGCACCACCGTATTGCCACCTTCAGGTGGAGTAGCCGCGTTGGTCTGAAGGAGCAGCGCAAAGTTTGAGTCCGGCGGCACCTTTAGGACCAACGAGGTTTTATTCAAGGTATAAGATCTGATGAAGTGTGCTTGCACACGAAAACTTATCTGAAGAAGTGCGCTTGCACACGAGATCCAGTTTGGCGTTAGTGGTTAAGAGTGCGGACTCTAATCTGGGAGAACCGGGTTTGATTCTCCACGTGCAGCTGCTGGCGTGAAACACAAGATTTAAAACATTCAGAAACATTTACACGTTTTAAAAACAAGCTGGCACTGCTAGCATTCAGTCTGGGGGTGGGGTGGGGTGCCAGGCAAATGAAAAGAATCGTTGCTGGACTCAACCAAAGGCCTGGCGGAAGGTCTCTGCCTTACAGGCCCTGCAAAACGTTAATCAACCAGACAGGGCACAGATTTCACTCAGCAGAGAGTTCCATCGGGTTGGGTCAAGGCCAGCCGGATATCTTTTGGGCCGGGGACCACCAGAAGGTTCTTATCCGCCGATCTCAATGCCCTCTGGGGGACATGCCAGGAGAGGCGGTCACGAAGGTATGTGGGTCCCTGACCATGAAGGGCTTTAAAGTTAAGCACCAAAACCTTGAATCTGATCCAGTGCTCCACCAGCAACCAATGCAGTTTGCGCAGCGCTGGATGTACATGTGTCCTCTGTGGTGTCCCTGTAAGGACCCACGCTGCCACCTTTTGTACCAGTTGGAGCTTCCGGGTCAGTTTCAAGGGTAGCCCTACGTGAAGCGAGTCACAGTAATCCAGCCTTCTTGCCACATGCTTGCCATGGAATGAATTCCTTTCTGCTGCTGGGTGTTAAAGGTGATTTCCGTGTCTAGAAAGGTTGAAAGACCTCCATAGTAGAATGTTTCTCAATAAGAACTAGCATATTGAACCAAATAGGATTACGTAGGAAACTGGTACAGAATACTGCTGTCTGGAGAATAAACAGCTTCCTCTTACCCTTTTCTCCCTTGCAGGTGGTAAAATAACATTGATGTCACGTTCCAGATAATCTTTTCTTGTGGACGGAGGGAGAACAGCCACTATGCAACCGGCTCAGGTAGGGAGACCAAGATCCAGCAAGGAACATTTTGGCTTTCTCCTTGATTATTTAGGGTCTCAAAGGAAACTCTCTCTTTGGGCTCTGATGCTGAACGATGCCCAAACTGTGGTCTTAAACATCCATGAGATTTATAGTTCTTCTCAACAAAAGTAAAGATTGGGCTGAAGTTTGATGTTGTCAATGGAACGCCTCTCGTTTGACTGCTATGCCCTGCCCAAACATAGTCTTGGAAATCAGATGCGCCCTTGTTTGAGTCTCCACTTCCCTCCTTATTGGCTCCAGGGGGTTACCTGAAAGCCTTGGCCAACAATAGGGCAGAGAGGCTGAGGCCTTCATAAGAACAAAAGGAGAGTCCTGCTGGGTCAGACCAGTGGTCCATCTGGTCCAGCCTCCTGTCTCACACAGTGGCCAACCAGTTCCTCTGGACAGCCAACAACAGGGCAGAGAGGCTGAGGCCTTCCCCTGATCTTGCCTCCTGGCTTTGGGATTCACAAGGTTAGTGCCTCTGAATGTGGAGGTTCCCCTCAGGCACCATGGCTAGTAGCCATTCCCTTTCTCCGTCCTGAACCTACTGCCCATCAGTTTCACTGGATGCCCTCGAGTTCTAATCTTTTGGGAGAGAGAGAGAAAGTTCTCTTTGTCAACTCTTTCCACACCATACACATTTCAGCTTGTGGTGGGCATGTATCCAGTGAAATGCGCTCTGACACATACACGCCCCCCCCCCCAAGTTTGTGCTCTATTATATTTTTTTGGTCAAGCAGCGTCAGGCAATGATGACATCACAGTCAGCACACAGTCTTGCTGGAATCCTCTAGAAAATTACCTCAGCGCTCCTGACCTCTCCCCTCCCCTCCGGTGACTGCAGGTTCTCGTGAGAAGCTAATTACCACGTTTCCAACTCTGGCCTTGAAGATGATAAGGACTATGTAGGCGGAGTGGTCAATTAGTAACACAGAGTGCCGTTACCATTCAGATCAACCTTTGAGAGGGAAATTAACCCTTGGGAGGGAAAGTCGGGGTGCTTTGCCTCCAGAGTGGGAGGGCAGGCACACCTTCCTGGGGAGGTTGTTCCATAACTGTGGGGTTGTCACTGAAAAGGCCCTGTCCTGTGTACCCACCAGATGAACTTCTTTGATTGGCAGAACCGTCAGGAGGACCTCTCCCTGTGATCTTAATTTCCAGGCAGGAACATATGGGGGAAGACGGTCCTTCAGCTACCCAGGTCCCAAGCCAAGTAGGGCTTTAGGTTTCTCTGACAGGTGTCTCTCTTGCTAATAAATGCTTTCAGTACCTCACCATTGGTTCCCCAGTACTGGACAAGTTTGCCGTCCCCCCAAAAAAGACAAAGCTTTGGTCCTGTAGGGAGATTCCCAGTTACCTCAGCTTAAATTTCCCTGTCCCGTTTCAGATTGTGAGCAAAAAGTATCCGTGTGTTAAGCGGGGAGAGGGAACACTGTGAGGGGATAACTTGTCTTTGAGGAAAGGCTTTCTTCTTTCAGTGCCCAGTGGTCTTCAAGGAGGAAGCCCTGTATTTCCACGAGGGAGAACCATCCGCGCAGAAACCCAGCCAAACAGCTCTGCACAGGGAAGTCAAGCTGGAGAACCGTGAGAGAGTGGCCTTCCTAGGTAAAAATTCCGCGTCGCTCTTTTAAGACCCGGTGTGGTGTAACGGTTAGGGCGTCAAACTCGGAGCTGGGAGACCCGGGTTCTAATCCCCATTCTGCCACCAAAGCTCACCGGGCAACCTTGGACCAGTCACATCCTCCCAGCCTCACCTACCTCACAGGGTTGTGAGGATCGAAAGGAGGAGAAGAGAACGAGAAAAGGTGCTTTGGGTCAAGTTGTGCAGTGGGGGACCTGCATTGAGTTGACAGGTTGCATCACTTTCCGCTATATTCCTCATCTTCAAACTATTTCCTGTTTCCGTCCTCTTTAGGGCTGCAGCTTCCACGTGGGGCCTGGGGTTCTCCCAGAATTAAAATTGATCTCCAGATTACAAAGATTGGATCCCATGGAGAAGAGGGCAGCTTCAGCAGGTGGCCCATACGGCATCACGTCCTCGCGGAGCTCCCTCTCTTCCCTAAACTCCGCCCTTCCCAGGCTCACCCCTAAATGAGCCTTGACCTGGATTGCCCAGGCTAGCCCGATCTCGTCAGTTCTCAGAAGCTAAGTAGGGTTGGTTCTGGCTAGTACTTGGAAGGGCGAACTCCAAGGAATACCAGGGGTGTAACACAGGGGCAGACAATGGCAAACCACCTCTGAAAACGTCTCTTGCCTTAAAAACAAGTCTACCCTGCCACCTAGTGGTGTATAGCTAAAGGAGCTAGAACTTCTGACTGCCAGACAGTGTTAGGATCTCCTGGCTATCCTACACACATATGATCATTATTATTAACCCCAAATGTTCAGGAATTTTCCAAAACTACTGTTGACAGCCCTACTCCTCCTGACAGCCCCTCTTCCTTATTTTTTCCTGCTTCCCCTCTCTCCTTCCCAGTCACCCACCCACCTTTTATCTGCCTCCATCTTCATCTACACTTTTTATTTATTTACATTATTTAGACCATGGCTTTCTCTACAATGGGGTCCCAAAGCATCTTACATCATTCTCTCCTCCATTTTATCGTCACAACAATCCTGTAAGTTATGCAGAGTGTGACTGGGCCAACGTCACCGAGCGTGCTTCCATGGCAGTGTGGGGATTTGAACTTGGGTCTCCCAGATTCTACTCTGAAACTCTAATCACTACACAACACTGGTTATTATGAGGTGATTGCTGTTGAACAGTAGCAGGTAGCTGGTTCTGGGTCTTGCAAGTTGCCTCAATAAGTCCTCCCTTAAAGGCCAGAATAGGCCTAGAAAGGGCTGTACCCTGCCTTTTACTGACAGAAACCAAGGCTTGAAGGCTGACAGTACTATTGTGGTTGCCTTTCAACAGCCCTGGAAGCTTTCATTTCTTAAAGCTACAGGTGCTGCTTCATATCATTTGGAGTGTTCTAAGCTTCTAAACGTGCTGCATTAGCTGGTATAGAAACTACCTGGTCTACACCATACTTACAGAGATACATAGTGGCACCTTCTAGATCAATAAAGTTTTATTCAAGGAGAAGGAGGAGGAGATTGGATTTATACCCCACCCTTCACTACCTGAAGAAGTCTCAGAGCGGCTTACAATCTCCTTTCCCTTCCCCTTCCCCTCCCCACGACAGACACCCTGGGAGGTAGGTGGGGCTGAGAGAGCTCTTTTGAGAACTGCTCTTGAGAGAACAGCTCTGGGAGAGCTGTGACAGGCCCAAGGTCACCCAGCTGGCTGTATGTGGAGGCGTGGGGAATCAAACCTGAGTGTTTTAACACACACACACCATTTTTGTTTTTAGATTTCAGATTCGAAGGGGCTTTTTCAGGTTTGCAGGAAGATTTGTTTATGGCTCCAGTCTCTGGATTGAGTCCTCCACCAATTTGGCTGTGCTGAGAATTAGATAGATTGATGTTAAACAGTGCAGAAAATGGAATTATAGAGGTAAAAAACAAACCTTTATAAAAGTGCCCATCTGAGCAATTCTATTTTACACAGTTTGAGGAATGATAGAAGCGTGGGAGACTTCATGGGGTCCTCGATCATCTTAAGGGTTCGTGGGATTGAGCAAGTGCTATGATCTGTGTCCATATAATACCTGGGTTGGGTCTGGGTAGTGAAAGTTGGGGGTGCAGATAAAATCATTGTCTGGGGTCTGGAAGGGATCTTGGCAGCCCCGTGACACCTTTTCCGTTCTGAAGATGAAGGTTGTTCTCTGGGGGGGTTACCAAAGCTGTCTTTCTCCTATGAGAAACGAGATAACCGAAACCAAATAGGTTAAGGAACCATATTTATTTTAATTTTTCAGAACCGTTGATTCAGTGTGATCAGAGGCTCATTTTTTCAACTGCATCTGTAATCTGTAAAAGAGTGATTAATGCACATGGAATTCACTGCCACAGGAGGTGGTGGCAGCTACGAGCATGGACAGCTTCAAGAGAAAATTAGATAAGCATATGGAGCAGAACTCCATCAGTGGCTATTAGCCACAAGGTATAGATAGGGACTCTCAGGCTGGGGCAAGTGATGCTCTCTGTGTTCTTGGTGCTTGGGGTGGGGAGGTCAACAGTGGGAGGGCTTCTAGTGTCCTGGCCCCACTGGTGGACCTCCTGATGGCACCTGAAACACTATGTCTGGGGAAGTGATGTGCTGTATTCTTGGTGCCTGGGGGCAAAAGTGGGAGGGCTTCTAGAGTTTGAGCATCACTGGTGGACCTCCTGATGGCACCTGGTATTCTTGGCCACTGCGTGAGAGAGTGTTGGACTGAATGGGCCACTGACCTGATCCAGTGTTGGCTTCTCTTATGTTCTTATGTAATCTGTATTTGTTTATTCCATCAGCTGCTGGACAAATCAGCAAAGACTGCAGAGTGCCCCGTGGGGTTTCATTGGAAAGGATCAAAGGAGGAGAGGAAGAGGCTCTTGGCAATCAAGAGGAGTCGAGGGAACAGGAGGAAAGCCAAGCCCCAAACTGGAATATTCAATCCATAGTTGGCCACAGCGACGATGTCCAAGCCGATGGGATCTCAGTCCAACACGACAGCCGCAAGGGAGGAAGAAAGAATGAGTGCCCCATGTGTGGGAAAACATTCAGTTCTAAATCAAACCTGAATGCCCACTGCAGAATCCACAGTGCAGAGAAACCATATAAGTGCCTGGAATGTGAAAAGAGCTTCAGTGATAGCAAAAGTCTTACTCTGCATCAAAGAATCCACACAGGAGAGAAGCCCTATACATGTCTGGAATGCGGAAAGAGCTTCAGTCGGAGCACAACCCTTACGACTCATCAGAGAATCCACAGGGGCGAAAAACCTTACAAATGTGTGGAGTGTGGGAAAAGCTTCAGTGACAGCACCAGCCTTAGCTCCCATCAGAGAATCCACACAGGTGAAAAACCATTTCACTGTTTGGAGTGTGGCAAGAACTTCGCTTATAGTGCAAGTCTTACTACACACCAAAGAATTCACACAGGAGAGAAACCTTATCAGTGCTTGGAGTGTGGAAAAAGCTTCAGTGATAGCACAAGCCTTAGCTCCCATCAAAGAATTCACACCGGAGAGAAACCATATAAATGCTCTGAGTGTGGGAAAAGCTTCAGTGAGAGCACAAAATTAACTTCTCATCAAAGAACACATGCTGGGGAAAAACCATATAACTGTTTGGAGTGTGGGAAGAGCTTTGCTTATAGTGCAACTCTGAGCAGACATCAAAGAATCCACACAGGGGAGAAGCCGTATAAATGCCAGGAGTGTGGAAAGAGCTGCCGTGATAATGCAAGCCTTCGATCGCATCAAAGAATCCATACAGGTGAGAAGCCATATAAATGTTCAGAGTGTGGAAAGAGCTTCAATCAGAGCTCACATCTGACTGTACATCAGAGAATTCACTCAGGCGACAAGCCGTATAAATGCCTGCAATGTGGAAAGAGTTTTAGTAATACCACACACCTCAGTTCCCATGAAAGAATTCACACAGAAGAGAAACCATATCATTGTTCAGAATGTGGAAAGCGCTTCAGGTCCAGCACTGCCCTTACTTCACATCAAAGAATTCACACTGGAGAGAAACCATACAAATGCTTGGAGTGTGGGAAAAGCTTCCACAATACCACACATCTTAATTCCCATGAAAGAATCCATACAGGGGAGAAGCCATTCCATTGCTTGGATTGCGGAAAGCGCTTCAGGTGGAACAGAGCCCTTAGTTCGCATCAGAAAATCCATACAGGAGAGAAGCCGTATAAATGCCTGGAATGTGGAAAGAGCTTCAGGTGGAGCGCTCACTTTACCGCCCATCAGAAAATGCACACAGTGAAGACAACAGAAAATGTGTAAGACTGTCATGAGAGCTTGTACATAAACGTCAGTGAAGATTTTTACTGAACAGTGAAGACATAAATGATTTGTTAGGGAAGAAATTGAGCAAGCCTTCAAATTTTGTAGTGCATTTTTTATTCTGTCCTTCCCTCAAGGATATCAGGGTGTTTTATATGGCTCTTCCTTCCTCCGTTTTATTCTCACAACAATCCTGTGAGGGAGGCTAAGCTGACACTGACTAGCCCAAGGATTGCTCTGTGTGTTTCATGACAAGCAGGAATTTGAAGCTGAGTCTCTCCTGTTCTAGTCCAATGTTAAGTTCTACTAACCACTGGCTCTTTCATTAAAAACTAGAGAATCCACACGTGAAGATCTCTGAAAATGCCCAGGCATTATCTGACACTTTTACGTGGCCTAATCATAATGTTAATTGTCATTGGCTTAATAATTATAACAGTTACAAAACAAACAAATTGAAAAAATACCGAAAGCTAAGGGTTGCCTAAAGATTAAAATGGCACAGGCTATGCTTGGACGAAGTGAGACATTAACAGTGCAGTCCTTACCGGAGTTATACCTTCCAAGTTTGTTGAAGTCATTTGGCTTAGAAGAGTGTACCTCTGTTTAGGACTGCACTGTAAGAGTCACCTGAGATCTTGGATAATTCAATGTATCTTATTTAAAATGTACATACAGAAATGTGAACGCCCCATCTCTCTCACACACATACACACACCCTGGGCCCTTCATCACAGCTTCAGTTTTTGATGTCAGGAATCCATCAAAAGTTTTTTTCAGATCAAACCTCCTTTGCTTTCAGGAAGTGGAGTCGCAGATGTACTATGTCTTTAGTGTTATGTGAAAGGGTTTGGAGAATCTTTGAACCGTTCTCTTTAGACAGAGAATCCAACCACCACAATTTTCCAGTAAAGCGACTGCAGGCTTGTGTGTCTTTCTTAGTTCCCACGGAATGAATCAATGAACTGAAAGAAGTCTGTTCATGTATTTTATCTTCTCAATCTTCTGCTGTTTTTCTGATCTCCAGTATTTAGCATATGAAAACCCCGCTATATTACTCCTGAAAGATTAAGAACATAAGAACATAAGAGAAGCCAATGCTGGATCAGGCCAACGGCCCATCCAGTCCAACACTCTGTCACACAGTGGCCAAAAATACCAGGTGCCATCAGGAGGTCCACCAGTGGGGCCAGGACACCAGAAGCCCTCCCACTGTTGATCCCCCCAAGCACCAAGAATACAGAACCTCACTTGCCCCAGAGTCCCTATCTATACCTTGTGGCTAATAGCCACTGATGGACCTCTGCTCCATATGGTTATCTAATTCCCTCTTGAAGCCGTCCATGCTTGTAGCCACCACCACCTCCTGTGGCAGTGAATTCCAAAGGGTTAATCACTCTTTGGGTGAAGAAGTACTTCCTTTTATCTGTTCTAACCCGACTGCTCAGCAATTTCATTGAGTGCCTACGAGTTCTTGTATTGTGAGAAAGGGAGAAAAGTACCTCTTTCTCTACCTGCTCTATCTCATGCATAGTCTTATAAACCTCGATCATGTTACCCCTCAGCCATCGTTTCTCCAAGCTAAAAAGCCCCAAGCGTTTTAACCTTTCTTCATAGGGAAAGTTCTCCAACCCTTTTATCATTCTAGTTGCTCTCTTCTGCACTTTTTCCAAAGCTATAATATCCTTTTTGAGGTGTGGCGACCAGAACTCTACACAGTACTCCAAATGAGGTCACACCATTGATTTATACAGGGGCATTATGATACTGGCTGATTTATTTTCAGTTCCCTTCCTAATAATCCCCAGCATAGCATTGGCCTTTTTTATTGCAGTCGCACACTTGTCTCGACATTTTCAGTGAGTTATCTACTACGACTCCAAGATCTCTCTCTTGGTCAGATTCAAGGGAAAATCTTTTTCTAAGTTAGTCAAAATATCATAGGATCTAGGATCTACATCTAGATTTATGTTTGCTATCCTATAAATTATTTCCATTATTAGGTCAATGTTACTTTTCCACTGGACAGGTCCATGACCAATTTTTTTTAAAAATCTCCTTTTTTGTCGTTTATATTTCCAGCATGTTGATTCATAATTATTTCCAGTTTAGGACATTGTTGGGAGTGTCATGGGACACTGCAATAATTCTGCAGCCTTTTCCCCCTCAGATTTAGAAAAAGGTTATTGCAATATTTCTACATTTCCCCGAGATCGAGAAGGTTATGGTACGCCACATCTCTTAGTCTCTTTCACATCACATTCTACATTTTTTCCATTGGGTTGTAATAGCCTTTTTGTTGTTGTTGTCAAGACAAAGCCAACTTATGGCAACCCCGCAGGGTTTTGAACACCAGAGACGTTTGAAGTTGGTTTGCTGTTGACTGCCTCTGCACAGCAACCCTGGTTTTCCTTGGTGGTCTCTCATCCAAATAGTGACACGGGCCAACCCTACTTAGCTTCCGAGATTGGGCTAACCTGGGCTATCCAGGTCAGGTTGATGATAGCCAAACTGCTTTAGCTTGGAGAAACGACGACTGAGGGGTGACCTGATAGAGGTTTACAAAGTTATGCATTGGATGGAGAAGGTAGAATAATAATAATAAGAAGAGATAGGATCTATACCCCGCCCTTCACTTGGAGTCTCAGAACAGTTTACAAACTCCTTTCCTTTCCCATCCCCACAACAGACACCCTGTGAGGGAGGTGGGGCTGAGAGAGCTCTTGACAGAACTGCCTTCGAGAGAATAGCTCGGACAGAACTATGGCTTGCCCAAGGTCATCCAGCAGGTGCAAGTGGAGGAGTGGGGAATCAAACCCGGTTCTCCCAGATTAGATTCTGCACACTTAACCACTACACCAGATTGGTGTGGGAGGGCTTCTAGTGTCCTGGCCCCACTGATGGACCTCCTGGTGGCACCTGGTATTTTTGGCCACTGTGTGACAGAGTGTCGGACTGGATGGGCCATTGGCCTGATCCAGCATTGGCTTCTCTTATGTTCTTACCACTAGTTTATTATATATATATTTACTTATTTGCACTAAATGGTTCCCGCTATCTGTTGCTCTCCTTCCTGTACTCCATTAGAGGTATATGCACAGCGAACCACACTTAGCCACACTAGACCAGAGGACACACTACAATTTGTTGCCAGTGTTACCCTTCCCAAAATATTTGGTCCTGAGTGAACTTGAATAGTTAACTAGCTGCTTTAGCTTGGAGAAATGACAACTGAAGGGTGACATGATAAGAGGTTTACAAAATTATGCATTGGATAGAGAAGGTAGAGAAAGAAGTATTTTTCTCCCTTTCTCACAAGAACTCATGGGCGCTCCATGGAATTAATAAGCAGTAGGCTTAGAACAGGTAAAAGGAAGTCCTTCTTCACCCAAAGAGTCATTTAACACATGGAATTCTCTGCTGCAGGAAGTGGTGGCAGCTACAAGCATAGATAGCTTCAAGAGGGGGTTGGAGAAACATCTGGAGCAGAGGTCCATCAGTGGCTATTAACCACAAGGTATAGATGGAATACTGTCTGGGGCAGTGAAGCTCTGTATTTTTGATGCTGGGGGGCAACAGTGGGAGGCCTTCTGGAGTTCTGGCCCCACTGCTGGACCTCCTGATGGCACCTGGGTTTTGGCCACTGTGTGACACAGAGTGTTGGACTGGATGGGCTGCTGGCCTGATCCAACATGGCTTCTACTATGTCCGTAACATTCTTAAAACATTTGGTGCTGAGTGAACTTGAATACTTAACCAGCTGCTTATGAGTGTGCAAATTTGTTGTCATTTGGACACCTCCCAGATTCTCATACAATTCTGAGAATGCCGACGCATCTGGCAACGTGGGAACGAGGGATGGTTTGGGGATGCTCCAAGTGCAATGAATTGCTCATTGATTGGGGGGGGCTCCATTTGGGTTTCCTTCTAGAGGGCCCTGACCTCATCAGATCTCGGAAGCTAAGCAGGGTCGACCTTGGCTACTATCTGGATGGGCAACTTCTGAGGAGTACCAGGGCTGTGACACAGAGGCAGGAAATGGCAAGCTACCTCTGACACATCACTTGCCTCAAAAATAAGTATAGCTCGCCACCTAGTGGTGCATATTGCTAAAGAGCTAGAACATCTAGCTACGAGACAATCTTAGGATCTTCTGGCTATGCTACACACAATGGCTAATAATAATAATAATAATTCTTTCGGAGGCACCAAGATCACTTGGATCTACTTCTGATCCTTGCGCTGCTGCCTGGGAAGGGACAAGAGATGCACACAACTGGACGTGCCCAGTGGTCTCCAGCAGGAAAGGACTGATTTGCCGCTGTCAGTCAGTGGCCAACAGAGCAATCCTGTGCAGAGTTAATACCCTTCTAAGTCCAGTGAAGTCAATGGGCACAGGAGGATATAACAGTGTTCAGAGTTGTACCATCCTACGTGCAGTCCCGGGGGAATGCCTTGTCCCTTTAATAGAAGCTTAATTACCAGGTGATGTGATTTACCTCCTTGCCAATGCTTCGGCTCCCTGTTCCCACCATTAAAAGGACAGCACATTCCCCCCCCAGTTCATTGGCAACTGAAATGGGCATGCCGTGTCACTTTTCTGTATAAATCCACCTGTTTATTTCTGCCTTCTCAGGGTTCAACATCACCTTCCCTTTTTTCAGCGTTATATACAAAATGCCTCTTTTTCTTTTCTAAATGCAGGCTCCAGGGTTTCCTCCCCTGCTGTTTTCTTGCCAATATTTTTACTCTTTCTGGGCAAAACCAGGGCTTTTTTGTAGAAAAAGTCCAGCAGGAACATATTAGCATAATAGGCCACACCCATCAGCAGAAACTCATTAGCATATTAGGCCACACCCCCATGTTACCAGAAGTGTGGTCATCCAGCCACACCCACCTTTTGCTTCTTATTCTGTTTACCTGGTTTGTTGTCAAAACCCAGGGCTTTTTTGTAGCAGGAACTGCTTTGCATGTTAGGCCACACACCCCTCATGTAGCCAGTCTTAATGAGTTCCTGCTGCTGGTGTGGCCTATTATGCTAATGAGTTCCTGCTGGGCGTGGCCAACTCAGGAGCCAGCCGGAACTCTGTTCCTGTGCGTTCCTGCTCAAAAATAGCCCTGGGTAAAACTGGCAGGTATCCATATTCCACACACACCCCTCAGTGAGGGTTAGAAATCACTCAAGGGTGGCTTTTATTTTTCCCAGTGAGGAAACTGCAGAGGAGGAAAGGGTTAAAGACATGCTCTGCTCCCTTAATAAAGGGATCCCAGAGGCTGCATTTGTTTTGCGGCTGAAACCTTAGTTCAAATTCAGCTCCATGCCTTAGACCGTCTCTTTTCCACGGCTCTGTGCACAACATGCCGGAGAAAGAAGTGGACGAATGGTGAATGCATTTTTTCACCTCTTAGAGGGCAAGAAGTGACCAATTCCAGCTTAGAAGGTTTCTTTGCTGAAACAAACTCAAGGGCAAATAGAAAACGGGTGTGTGTGGGGGGAGGGGTCTACACATTTCTTTGCTTGCAGTGCTAGTTTTCAGCTTACAGATTTTTTACCAGAGGGGAGAATTTAAAAAAAAGTTTGCACTTGGCAAAACCACAGTGAGAGGAGGAGGAGGAGGAGAGGATTTATACCCTGCCCTTCACTACCCAAAGGTGTCTCAGAGCGGCTTACAAACTCCTTTCCTTTCTCCTCCCCACCACAGACACTCTGAGGTAGGCGGGGCTGAGAGAGTTCTGACAGAAACTGCTCTTTTTCAAGAACAGCTATGCCAGAGCTTGTGACTGACCCAAGGTCACACCAGCAAGTGCAAGTGGAGTAGTGGGGAATCAAACCTGGTTCTCCCAGATTAGAGTCCTTACACTGAACCACTACACCAAACTGGTGTAGGGGGGAACCAGCCCCCACATTCAGTAACCCACATTCAGATGCCACCAGAATGAACACACCAGAATTTGGGAGCAGGCAAATGACCCTTCTTCTTCACACAATGCATAAATAACTTATGGAACTTGCTGCCACATGATACAGTGAAGGCCACTTGCTTCCAGTGGTCTGCTAGACATGGTGGCTGAAGAGGGGGGGACTTACAAATTCATGAGGATCCAGGCCTCAGGTCCATGCTTTTGTGCCGTGGTGGTGCAACAAAGCAGTGGATCCATGATTTTTGTGGTGCGTTCTGTGGCAATGGGCATGATATATGATCTGATGGGGTGACCCAACACAAAAATCTTGAGGATCCATGAGGATTCATGCTGCAGAACCACATTTTGTGCTACAATCTGTGGGAATGCACATAATGCATGATCTCATGGTGAGCTTTTGGTGACCCAACACAAAAAATCCTGAGGATCCATGCTTCGGAATTCCCCCCCACTTTGGCAGTGCCACAAGGCAGTGGATTTGTGATTTTTGTTGTGGCACCTGTGACTATGTGACCTGATGGCAAGTTTGCGGTGACCCATCACAAAAAGCCTGTAGATCTGTGCTTCAGAACCGTGTTTTTGCACCTTTGCGTGATTTTTGTGGTGTTTTCTACAGATCAAGACTATGACGGGGTTTTTTATTTTGTTTCACTGTAAAAACCATATGAATTCGTAAGGTTCCGTGCCCTGGATCTGTGCTTTCATGTTGTTAAAGCACTGCGAAATGTTAGATCCATGTTTTTGATGGTCCAGTGCATAGTCCTGGCTTCGACATGTGAACATAACATAAGAACATAAGAGAAGCCGTGTAGGATCAGGCCAATCCCTCCCCCTTCCATCACTCGTTACACATTAGCACTAGGACAGTATACAGGAACATAATGCAAGCCCTGGATAGGCCAGTTCCAGCCCACGGGCCATATGTTTAACACCCCAGTCTAAACTCTTAGAGGGCTGTCACTTGTCCAACACCATTTCCTCCTGGGTAACTGATCTCTGTAGTCTGGAGATTGGTTGTATTTCTGAGAGTTCTCCAGGATTCACCTGGAGACTGGCAACTCTAAGTATGTGCCAGATTTCAGGCAGCCAGGCCGCAATGATGTCCCTATTTCCAGAGGATGGGCTGATGCTGAGAGTTGCTTGCCCTCAGCTCTCTACCAGGTAAGTTTGGGACCAAAGGAACCCCTTCCCAGTCAATTTCCCTCCAGTCTAGCCTTCCAGCTCTGCTTACTGTAGTTTATGTAGACAGTAAAATGTAGGGTTGCCAATCTACAGTCGGTTGTATCAACATAAAGACACTCTGTGAATGAATTATGAACAAAAGCAGGAAGGTTATATAGTACAAAACAATTCAAACAGTTTTAAATCTTTGTTAAAGTTCAACAAACCCTTATATATTCTTAAAGAGCTAGGATGAAAAAGTACTTGATACGAAGGGAAAACTCAAATGAAGTCCACAAATCCTTTGTATAAAAAACTTCAGGAGAACAAAGGTTCTACTTCTTTCATGAGCAGCAGCTATACACGGCTGGCTTCACTGCCGCGTTCACGTTCCGCTTATTCAGGTAGCTGGTACTCTTTAACTGTGACACTGAAAATATACTTCTATGTCACATCCACTATGTTATAACATATTTACTACATCCCCAACTGTCAGCACGTACATACTGAAATAAAGTTTCAACAATTCTCCTTCAGCTAGTTTTCCATTCGCTTCACTTTTGCACCTTCTCTTTCTGCCAGTTAGGCTTCTACAATAGTGGTGGTGAACGTCATTTGAGTTCTCCCTTTGTATCAAGTACTTTCTGATCCTAGCTCTTTAAGAGCATACAAGGCTTTGTTGCACTTTAACAAAGATTTAAAACTATTTGAATCATTTTGTGCAGTATAATCTTTTTGCTTTTGTTCGTAATTCATTCATGGAGTGTCTTGATATTGATACAGTCTCCTCCCGTGAGCTCTCATTTTGATATAAAACCTACAGTCGGTGGCTGGAGATCTCCTGGGGTTACAACTGATCTCCAGGCAACAGAAATCAGTTCGCCTGGAGAAAATGGCCGCTTTGGAAGGTGGATTCTGTGGCATTATATAGACATGACAGAGCATTCAACCTCTCCCAAATACTAGAACTCAAGGGCATCCAACAAAATGGTTTTGTCTGTCCTGAACCTACTGCCCATCTGCCTCATATCCACTTTACTAAAAGCTAAAATAAATTGGAAATATACAAATTAAAACACATATCTCATTGTCCAGTGAGCCTCCATGCCCCAGGGATGTCCGGTTGTCTTTGACCGGCCTGGTGGAACTCTCTGTCAAATTATATCGGGGCCCTGCGGGATCTTATGCAATTCTGCAGGGCCTGTAAGGCAGAGATGTTCCGCCAGGCTTTTGGTTGAGGGCAGCAACGGTTACCCGTTGGCTGGCACCCTTCCTTTCCACCCTGCCCCCCCACTCCCATGCTCTGAGTTCCCTTCTCCCGAGTCCCTGCCCAGATAAAAGGGACTGGTAGTCCAAAATTGAGATAATGATAACCATAAGAAAATTGCCATCTGGGATCTTTTATTTATACTGAAATTCTTACCAAGTTATATTTGAGTTTTAATGCTTTTTTGTATTTTATGAATTTGTGTTCTGCACGTTGCCTAGAGCTCGGCATAAGCTGGGATAGGGCAATTAATAGACCATCATTGTTATCATCATCATGCCTTATTTCTTTTCTTCTGACAGCAAATTCTTGTTCTGTTTGTTCTTGGCAGTCTTTTACTCAGGGCTTGTTTATGGTGGCCTGTCCTTCAAGTTCTTCATGCTCCACCAACATATGAGGCATCAAAATCTCACATTTCCCTTTAGAGTCTGTCTCCTAAGCTTCTGGATTCTTCAGGCCTTTCACGCCTCTAATGGCTTCCTTTGATGAGATGAGCAGTTCAACAGCCCTGGTGGCACAAAGGATATTGTGCCTGACTGAAGATCAGAAGGCTGTAGGTTTGAGTCCTGCCTGGCTCATGTCTTTTCCTTTTCCTTCTAAACCACTGCTCTGCAGCCTTCCTTGACAAGCACAGCAGCGCAGTCAGTGGCTGAGAGAAAAAGAAAATCAAGGCTCCTGACCCTGGTGTGATTTGAACACACAACCTTCTGATCTGGAGTCAGACGCGCTACCGTTGCGCCACAGGGTCACCAGCTGGCCTGATGGTACAGCTGCCCAGGCACCAATCCTGATGTGGTGGAAGAAAGAGGCCAAGTGGGGGGGGTGTGCAGCTCAAGCCCGTGTGCAGAGAAAAATATGCCGGAGGTAGGTATGCATGTCTCTCACTTTGTGGTGCAGCAGTGGAGTCTGTGTTGTCCTGTTTTGTTTTTGGCTTTTTGCTTATCATTTTTTATTTTAAACTTGTTTGCCGTTCTCAGAGACACAAGGAAAGGCTCATGTCAGGCATTCAAAGGGGGCAAGTTCGAGTCATGCCAGAGCTGCTTTTGTGCCTCTCGTGCTGAGAGGGAGCCCAGTGTGTTGGGAGGGCTCTTGCAGAGCTGAGTGAGTCCCCCAGGCCCGTGGGAGCCGGCCCGCATTTCCAGGTGGGGCTGGGAGACGTGCAGTTGAGTTCGGCACCAGTGTGGGTGGGACACAGTGAGCTGCTTTCTCAGCTGAAGCAGTGGGACCAATTAAGTTTTTTGGTGACTGCAAATCCCATGTGATCCCCTTCCTCCTGTTTTGGTAGGGTTGCCACCTCCAGGCTGGGAAATACCTGGAGATTTTGGGGGTGCAGCCTGAAAAGGGGAGGGTTTGGGGAGCAGAGGGACTTCATTGGAATATAATAAGAACATAAGAAGAGAACCACTGGATCGAGGGATGCCAGTCCCCAGGTGGGGGTGGGAGATCCCCTGATTTTTAGGGCTGCTTCCAGATGTTGGCCAGCTGGCTGGTGGGGGGGGAGCCCTACCCCGAACAGGTGTCAGCAGCCCCACTTGAAAAGAGCAGAGGCCATGCATACCTGTCCTGAAAGGGGCAAATTTGCCACTTGTCGGGCAGAATGCATGGCACCCACTCTTTTCAAGTGGGGGCCACCAGTATGTACCCTGTAGGCAGCGATCTCACTGCTTGCAGGGCAGGCGTGCACAGTACTCGCTCCTTTGAAGCGGGGGCCGCTTGTGCCTGCTCTGCAAGCAGGGAACTTGCTTGCAGGGCAGGCATCGGTGGTCCCCCTTTCCCCCAACCATTTAAAGGGAAGATGCCCCTCCCCCTCCTAGCACCCCCCCAAAATCCCCCTTCCAGGGAGAAAATAGGACCTAGCAACCCAAGCTGATTCAGATCAATAGTTCATCTAGTCCAGCATCTTATCTCATGCAGTGGCCAATCAGTTCCTCTGGAGGGCCAACAACAGGGCATAGAGGCCAACGCCTTCCTCTGATGTGGCCTCTTGGCAATCCCTTCACTGTCCACCCATCTAGCGCTCACGTCCATTGGGGGTTTGGTACATAAGAACATAAGAGAAGTCAATGTCAGATCAGGCCAATGGCCCATCCAGTCCAACACTCTGTCACACAGTGGCCAAAAATACCAGATGCCATCAGGAGGTCCAGCAGTGGGGCCAGGATACTAGAAGCCCTCCCACTGTTGACCCCCTCCCCAAGCACCAAGAACACAGAGCATCACTTGCTCCAGACTGAGAGTTCCCATCTATACCTTGTGGCTAATAGCCACTGATGGACTTCTGCTCCATATGTTTATCCAATTCCCTCTTGAAACCGTCCATGCTTGCAGTGTTCCCTCTAAGCTGAGTTAGTGTGAGCTAGCTCACAGTTTTTTAGTCTCTGGCTCACACATTTCTGTCTTTGCTCAGGAAGGATGGCTCCAGAGCAAGCTAATTTATGCAGTAGCCCAACCGCTCGCTCACAACATTAGTGCCAGGAGCTCACAGAGTAGAATTTTTGCTCACAAGACTCCACAGCTTAGAGGGAACATTTTGTAGCCGCCGCCACCTCCTGCGGCAGTGAATTCCATGTGTTAATCACTCTTTGGGTGAAGAAGTCCTTCCTTTTATCCGTTCTAGCCCGACTTAATACGTCGGGACTGTCAGTAAGGAATCTGCAGCCTTGCCCCTTACAAAGACTCAGTGGCTCGAAGGGTCAGGGGCTTCCCTCTGACCACAGAGAAACTTCCGGTTCCCAGTCGTGGCCGCGCGATGCGCAGCCCCAATCAGGTATCACAGAGTGTCGCCTGTCCTTCGCTGCATCTGCGCTGCTGTCACGCATATGGTGGGGATTTTCTTTTGTGCCATGGGAACCGGAAGAAAGGGCCCGCCCGGACATCTCTCGCCTCTCCCTATCTCTGCAGCCGCCGCCCCCTTCCCCCTCCCCATGCCCCTTCCTCTTCCGCCTATTTGGGGGAGTTGGAAATTGGGGTTTGGGAGTCCGCTTGGCCGAGGAGGGGAGCAGAAGAAGAAGAAGACGAAGAAGAAATTAAGTTGCAACGTTTGGGAGGTGAGATACAGGGAATAACTCTGCCTGCTCCTTTAAGAAAGCACTGAAGGGGGATTATGCATTCAGTCCAGCGGGGATGCGGCTGCGGAGCTGCGTTGTCGCTGTTGCAAATTCCTCTGGAATAGCTTTCCGGTGCTGTCGCCGGTTGGCTTAGGGTCTTTTCGCAGAGAAAAGGCGTGTGTGAAGGACTCCTGATGGACCTCCACAAACTGGGCCAGTGGGCGACAATGTGGCACATGAAGTTCAGTGCTGGTAAGTGTAAAGTGATGCGCATTGAGGACAAAAAAACCCAACTTGAAGGATAGGCTGATGGGGTCTAAAGTTGCTGAGACCGAGAGGGGAAAAGATCCTGGGGTCGTAGTGGACAGCTCAATGAAAGGGTCAAGCTCCGGTGGTGAAAAGGCAAACTCTGTGTTAGGGATTATTAGGAAAGGGATTGAGAATAAAACGGCTGATGTTGTAATGCCCCTGTGTAGATCTGTGGCAGGGGTGTTGAACTCATTTGTTATAAGGGCCGGATCTGACATACATATGGATCTTGTCGGGCTGGGCCATGGGTGTGTCATAAAATGTAATGCCGGGTAGCGGAGATATAAACTTTATAAAGGACACAAACACAAAGGGTTTTTTTTCCAACTTAAAATAAAAACATGCTTAAAACATTAGCACTCTTGCAATATTTTGTTTATTTAACAGTGTCTGATAACTGACACCTCTTGCTCTGAATTCTTGCATCAAAATGTCTGTGCTGCTGCAATCTTGAGTGTGCTGTTCAGGTGTGTATCTGGAAGCTGCAAACCTAAGATGATGCAGCAGCAGCAGAACTGGAAGAAGAAGAAGACAGCCAGTTCCACTGCGGGCCTGATAGAAGCCCTCCGGGGGCCTGATTCGGCTCCCGGGCTGCATGATTGATACCCCTGATCTATGGTGAGGCCCCATTTGGAATACTGTGTACAGTTCTGGTCACAGTATCTCCAAAAGGACATTGCAGAGCTGGAGAAGGTACAGAGGAGGGTAGCCAAGACGTGGAGGGGGTTAGAGCTGAAGAGTCTGGGACTTTTCATTTTAGAAAAGAGATGACGGGGGGGACATGAAAGAGGTTTATAAAATTAGGCAAGGGGTGGAGAGAGTTGACCAAGATAATTTTTTCTCCCTCTCCCAAAAGACGAGAGCTCAAAGACATCCAATGAAATTGATGGGCAGTAGGTTCGGGAAGGACAAAAGGAAATACTACTTTACACAGAAAGTGTGGCATTTGCTGCCAGAGGACATAGTGATGGCCAGAGGAAAAAGCAGCTTTAAAAGGGGATTAGCTAGATTCATGTCAATGGCTACTAGCCATGCCCGCTGAGGGGAACCTCCACATTCAGAGGCACTAATGCTCTGAATCCCAGAGCCAGGAGGCAACATCAAGGAAAGGCTTTGGCTTCTGTGCCTTGTTGTTGCCCCTCCAGGGGAACTGGCTGGCCACTGTGAGAGACAGGAGGCTGGACTAGATGGACCCCTGGTCTGATCCAGCAAGGCTGTTCTTGTGTTTGTGTGAATGGCTGTGCAGCAAAGGAGACTCTCTTTTTTGCGTTTTCTTTTCATAAAAGGAGCTTCATCTTATGCTAAAACCTCAAATGATGAAAAAGCCCCTCCCCCCAAAAAAATCCAACTGAACTTGCTTGGGAGGTAATTCTTGGGAAGGGGTGGGGTTGGGGTGGCGGGGCGGGTCCCAGTCCCTTCTTTTCTCCTTGAGATTTTAGCTGGATTCTGCAGAGCAGGTCGAAGGACCGTCGCTTCCCTGGCAAGAATTCCACTTGTTAATGATCGATAGGCCTGTGTACAGAAACAGCTGCCAAAGTAGGTGGGATTTTAACAGGGTCATGTAAGGAAAGAAGGGAAGGTGGCTCTTTGGCTGACCTGAAAAGCTCTGGGGGCCGTTCTGAATCCTCAGGGCTTGGATCATTGGATGTGACTGTGTAGCCGATCCCTGCGGAGACCCACAGAAGACACAGATTACCTGAGGGGCCGGGTGCACTTTCCTAGAAAATGTTCCCCAGTAAGGCAGATGGGTGCCTCAGAATGCAAGAACCACTCCGACCCTCTAATCAAATCAAATCAGGGGTTCTTCACAACCTCTTATGGACTTTTGGGCTTTCTAGAAACCTTGGCAGAGGCAGTCTCCTATTTCTCTTCTTTCTGTTTTTGGTTGCTTTGTATCCATTTTTCAAAATTCCTATTTTTTACTTAATATATACCATCTTTCTTCCTAGTGGTATCCCAGCACAACTTACATAATTCTCCTCTCCTTCATTTTGTCTTTACAACAACCCTGCGAGGTGGGCCAGGCTGAGATTGTGTGTCACTGGGCCAAGAACACCAAGTTTCTGTGGCACAACAGTGATTTGAACCTGGGGTTTTCCAGATACTAGACCAAAACTCTTAAGCACTATACCACAATGGATCTCCAATATGTCTCTCCCTCTGTCTGATGCACTTAACAATCTTGCCTTCTCCCTTTTCTCTTCACACTTGCTGATGACCTTCTGTTCTGATTCCTAAACTTCTTGAGCTTTTTTTTTTAATGTGATCCCCAGCAGGCATGTCACGTCTAACTCTAATCTCGCCCATGTAAACAAAACTTTACAGGAAAGGTTGATGGCAGAATGTAGCAGGTGACTGATGTAACAAAAATGAGGAACACGCATACTAGATGGGGGATACACTTCTGTGTAGCAGTGTGTGTGAACAAGATCTTGGGGTACAGGTGGACCGAAAGTTAAATATGAGCAGCCAGTGTGATGCAGCGACAAAAATGGCTAATGTGATCTTGGGTGGTATCAACAGATGCATAACATCCAGACTGCAAAATGTCAAACTCCTGCTGTACATTGCATTGGTCACGCCGCACCTGGAGTATTGTGTGCCGTTCTGGAGGCCTCACTTCAAAAAGGATGTGGACAGAACAGAGTGGGTGCAGAGGAGAGCGACAAGAATGATGGGGGGGGGGGAGGCTGGAGACCAAGCCGTTATGAGGAAAGGCTTGAGGGACTTGGAAACGTTCAGTCTGGAGAAGAGGAGGCTGAGGGGGGACGTGATGGCTCTCCTGAAGTATTTGAAGGGCGGTCACTTAGAGGAGGGCAGGGAGCTGTTCCTGTTGGCGGCAGGGGAGAGGACTCGCAAGAATGGGTTTAAATTAAGGGCGGGAAGGTACTGACTGGATGTGAGGAAAAACTTTTTGACAGGAAGAGTCGTGCAGCAGCTGAATCAGCTGCCTTGGGAGGTGGTGGGCTCCCCCTCACTGGCAGTCTTTAAACAGCGGCTGGACAAACCCTTGTCAGGGGTGCTCTAGGCTGATCCTACACTGTATGGCCCCTGTATGGCCCCTTCCAACTCTGTGGTTCTATGGTTCCCCTCCCACCCACCCCTGCCTTGCGTGCATGGATTCTCTCATTCTCTAAAAGGAATATGAAAATTGTCCTGAGAATTCAGACGTCTCCAGAGAGTTGAGACTCTGGTGGCCCAGGGAAGGTTTTGCTGAAGCAAGATTCTGCCCCCGTGGCTCTGAAGCCAAATGTGTGGGGTCACCAATCTCCAGGTTCTTCTCCCAAAATTACAAGTTGTCTCCAGACTACAAAGATCAGTTCCCCTGGAGGAAATGGCTGCCTTGCAGGGTGGACTCTGTGTCGCTGTATCTCACTGAGGCCCCTGTCCTCCCCTGGCGCCATCCCCAAATTTCCCGGAGATTCCCAACCTAATATTGGCAGCCCTTCAAAAGTGGCTCGGTATGGAACCAAGCAGACCTAGGAAACGAACTCTTTAAGAATATCTCAGAGGAGTAGGTGGGGTTTATGATCGAGGTTTATAAGATTATGAATGGGATTGAGCAGGTTGAGAAAGAAGTACTTTTCTCCCTTTCTCACAATACAAGAACTCGTGGGCACTCCATGAAATTGCTGAGCAGTCGGGTTAGAATGGATAAAAGGAAGTACTTCTTCACCCAAAGAGTGATTAACATATGGAATTCACTGCCACAGGAGGTGGTGGCAGCTGCAAGCATAGACAGTTTCAAGAGGGAATGAGATAAACATATGAAGCAGAAGTCCATCAGTGGCTATTAGCCCCAGGGTATAGATGGGAACTCTCAGTCTGGGGCAGGTGATGCACTCTATTCTTGGTGCTGGAGGGGGCAGCAGTGGGAGGGCTTCTAGTGTCCTGGCCCCACTGCTGGACCTTCTGATGGCACCTGGTATATTTTGGCTACTGTGTGGACAGAGTGTTGGACTAGATGGGCCATTGGCCTGATTCAACATTGGCTTCTCTTATGTTCTTATGGGTGCTAGAATAAGTGGGGGGAATAGCAGAGGGGGACATTATGGGATGAAAGGCCGCCTTAGGTAGGCTTTGCAGAAAGAGACGTGACAGAGGCGAATCGCTGCCAGTGATCCATGTGCGAGCCATGCGCAGATTTGTGCCAGCGTTCTAAAAGCATCGGCGCTGGGTGCTCTTGTGTATGACCTCCTGTGTGCCATTTCTTAATAAAAGACTCTTAATGGCCAGGGATTGGGCTGTGGAAAATGCTATGGATTATTAACCAGCATTTCAACGATCAGTCACATTAAATTTGTATATTTCTTAAGATACTATGTATTTTGGGCCCAGAGCTGAATGGCACAAGCTAGCCCAACCTCATCAGATCTTGGACAGCTAGGCAGGTCATCCCTGGGCAGTATTTGGATGGGAGACCACCGAGGAAGTCAGAAGAAGAGCGAGAGAGAAGAGACCGGATCTTATGCAATTATGCAAATTGAACAGTGAGCTGTAGTGCTTAAAGAGTTTTGGTCTAGTATCTGGAAAGACCCAGCTTCAAATCCCTGCTGTGCCACAGAAACTTGGTGTTCTTGACCCAGTGACACACGTTCTCAGCCTGACCCACCTTACAGGGTTGTTGTAAGGACAAAATGAAGGAGAGGAGAATTACGCAAGCTGCTCCGGGGCTCCCCCTCGGGAGAAAGACGGTATACATGAAGTAAAAAATAGGAATTTACAAAAATGGATCCAAAGCAACCGAAAACAGAAAGAGGAGAAATAGGAGACGGCCTCTGCCAAGGTTGCTAGAAAGGCTGAAATTCCATAAGAGATTGTGAAGAGCCCCTGATTTGATTAGGGGCTGGGGGTGGTTCTTGCATTCTGAGGCAGCCGTTATTGGGGAACATTTTCTAGGGAGGTGCACCCCTCCCCCTCAGGTAATCTGTGTCTCCTCTGGGTCTCCGCAGTGATCGGCTACACAGCCCGATCCGAGCCCTGACGGTTCAGAACGGCCCCCGGAGCTTCTCAGGTCAGCCAAAGAGCCACCTTCCCTTCTTTCCTTACACGACCCCGTTAAAATCCCGCCTACTTTGGCAGCTCTTTCTGTACACATATGCCTATTGATAATTAACTAATGGAATTCTTGCCAGGGAAGTGACGGTCCTTCGACCCGCTCTGCAGAACCCAGCTAAAATCTCAAGCAGAATAGAAGGGATTGGGACGTGTCCCAGCCCAACCAACCCTCACCCCTTCCCAAGAATTACCTCCCAAGCAATTCCAGTTGGGGTTTTTTTGTGGGGGAAGGGGCTTTTTGTCATTTGAGGTTTCAGCACAAGACGAAGCTCCTTTTCTGAAAAGAAAATGCAAAAAGAAGAGAGTCTCTTTTACAGTTCAGCCATTCACACACAACAATATAAAAAGAGCCTCACTGGATCAGACCAGTTGCCCATCCAGTCCAGCCTCCTGTCTCTCACAGTGGCCAACCAGTTCCTCTGGAAGGCCAACCGCAGGGCATAGAAGGCCAAGGCCGTCCCCTGATTCTTGCCAGGAAAGCAATGGTCCTGCCACCTCCTTTGCAGAATCCAGCTAAAATCTCAAGGAGAACATAAGAGTAGCCATGTTGGATTGGGTCAATGGCCCATCCAGTCCCACTCTCAGTGTCACACAGTGGCCAAAAATACCAGGTGCCATTAGGAGGTCCACCAGTGGTGCTCAAACTCTAGAAGCCCTCCCACTTTTGCCCCCAGGCACCAAGAATACAGCACATCACTTCCCCAGACATAGTGTTTCATCTATACCTTGTGGCTAACAGCCATTGGTGGACTTCTGCTCCATATGTTTATCCAATCCCCTCCTGAAGCTGTCTATGTTTGTAGCTGCCACCATTTCATGCAACGGTGAATTCCACATGTTAATGCCCCTTTGGGTGAAGAAGTACTTCCTTTGATCCGTTGTATGCCTACTGCTCCTTAATTTCACTGAGTGACCACGAGTTCTTGCATTGTGAGGAAAGGAGAAAAGTACTTCTTTCTCTACCTTCTCTGTCCCATGCATAATTTTGTAGACCTCTGTCATGTCGCCCCTCAATTGTCATTTCTCGAAGCTAAAGAGCCCCTAATCTTTTTAAGTCCAGAGGCCGGCAATGGCAAACCACTTCTGAACGTCTCTTGTGCCTCGAAAATCCTACAGGGTCCATTGCGACTTAGTGATACTTTCCACTCATATGTTTTAGTCTCTTACATCCTGGTTGAGTTTTTTTAAATTGATGCTGGATTTCTGACAGGTTTTTCATTGGTTGTGACTTGAGTGGTGTGGTGTTTTTATTTTCTTGTACTTTGTAAACTTCCTCAAGCAGGCCGTATGGATAGATACATAGAACTTATCCAGATACATAAATAATATTTCCAGTTAAGGCAAAAGGGCTTTCTTGAGAGCCAGTTTGGTGTAGTGGTTAAGTGCGCGGACTCTTATCTGGGAGAACTGGGTTTGATTCCCCCACTCCTCCACTTGCACCTGCTGATGTGACCTTGGGTCAGTCATAAGCTCTGGCACAGCTGTTCTTGAAAAAGAGCAGTTTCTGTCAGAGCGATCTCTCAGCCCCACCTACCTCAGAGGGTGTCTGTTGTGGGGAGGGGAAGGGAAAGGAGCCGCTCTGAGACGCCTTTGGGCAGTGAAGTGCGGGGTATAAATCCAAACTCCTCCTCCTCCTCCTCCTCCTCCTCCTCCTCCTCCTCCTCCTCCTCCTCCTCCTCCTCCTCCTCCTCCTCCTCCTCCTCCTCCTCCTCCTCCTCCTCCTCCTCCTCCTCTTCTTCTTCTTCTTCTTCTTCTTCTTCTTCTTCTTCTTCTTCTTCTTCTTCTTCTTCTTCTTCTTCTTCTTCTTCTTCTTCTTCTTCTTCTTCTTCTTCTTCTTCTTCTTCTTCTTCTTCTTCTTCTTCTTCTTCTTCTTCTTCTTCTTCTTCTTCTTCTTCTTCTTCTTCTTCTTCTTCTTCTTCTTCTTCTTCTTCTTCTTCTTCTTCTTCCCCTTTGTTGGTCTCTTGGTCTGAATTTGGGGTAGTTTGGCTCTTTAATTTTATTTATTTACTTCACTTATGCCCAACATTTCTCCCCAGCAGAAATCCAAAGCCATGTCTATTGTCCCTGGTATTTTTGGCCACTGTGTGACACAGAGTGTTGGACTGGATGGGCCATTGGCCTGATCCAACGTTGGCTTCTCTCGTGTTCTTATGTACTCCTCTCATCCATTTTATTTTCACAAAAACCGTGAGGTAGATCTGGCCCAAGGTCACCCAGCAACTATCTGTGGCAGAGTAGGGATTCAAACCAGGTTCTCCGAAATCCTAGTCTGACACCCCCCTGGCTCTCTTCCAAAAGGTTGCTGACAGCTGGAAAAGAAGAATGGGTGTGTGCGTGAAGGGAAGGCCTTTCCAGACGTATGGGCGAAACGGAAAAAGAGATGAGTGGGGGGGGAAATAGATCGACATCTGGCTCACCCCATTTGGGTTTTTCTAGATCAAACCTGGTTCCTTGAACCCAACTGGGAAGACAGATTCAAATTCTGCCAAGAAGAGGGATGCTAAAAGTGTGTGCAGTCTGAAAGTCTTCCCGTCTCCTTTTGTCTCCCTCGCAGGCAGTGGAAGAGCATTGGAATCACATTCTGGACTCTCTCCTCCTTGGGCCGGAGTGGAAAAGGCCGCTATGGATCCGGCTCAGGTAAGGGAAGTATAATCGGTGTGAGACCCTTCTGGACCTGTTTGCCTTTGAAACAAAGCAGGAGTCTGAGGCGTCTTAAAGACGGTGTGCCCGTGAAGTGCCATCGAGTTGCAGCCAAGTTATGACGGGGTTTTCAAGGCAAGAGACGTTCATGAGGTGGTTTGCCTTTGCCTTCCTCTGCATGGACTTCCTTGGTGGTCTCCCATCTAAATTCTAATCAGGGCTGGCCTCGCTCTGCTTCCAAGAACTGACAAAATTGGGCTAGCCTGTGTTACCCAGGTCAGGGCCCTTAAAGACTAACAAAATTCATCCTGACATAGGCTTTTCTGAGACAGAGGCCCCTTCATTAGATGGGCACAGTGAATGGGACGGGTAGATTGCCCTTCCCATATTTTCTGATCAGCATGTCTAATAACTTCCTTCCTTTGCATTGTGCTCAGTCCTCCTATGTGTGTATTTCCATGTTAAAGTAAAATTATTTGCTCTTCCCCCATCCTTCCCTCTAAGTTAATTTTCCAGAGTCAGAGATTGTAGCTTAGTTTGTTGAGCCAGTTTGGTGTAGTGGTTAAGTGCGCGGACTCTAATCTGGGAGAACTGGGTTTGAGTCCCCACTTCTCCACCTGCACCTGGCTGGATGACCTTGGGCAACCTGTAGTTCTGATAAGAGATGTTCTTGAAAAAAGAGCAGTTTCTGTCAAGAGCTCTCTCAGCTCCACCTACCTCACAAGGTGCCTGTTGTAGGGAGGGGAAGGGAAAGGAGTTTGTAAGCCACTCTGAGACACCTTTGGGTAGTGAAGGGTGGGGTATAAATCCAATCTCCTCCTCCTTCTCCTCTTCTTCTTAAGAACATAAGAACATAACATAAGGACACAAGAGAAGCCAATGTTGGATCAGGCCAATGGCCCATCTACTCTAACACTCTGTCACACAATGGCCAAAAATACCAGGTGCCATCAGGAGGTCCAGCAGTGGGGCCAGGACACTAGGACACTTCTTCTTCTTCTTCTTCTTCTTCTTCTTCTTCTTCTTCTTCTTCTTCTTCTTCTTCTTCTTCTTCTTCTTCTTCTTCTTCTTCTTCTTCCTCCTCCTCGTCCTCTTCCTCTTCCTCTTCCTCTTCCTCTTCCTCTTCCTCCTCCTCCTCCTCCTCCTCCTCTTCCTCTTCCTCTTCCTCCTCCTCCTCCTCCTCCTCCTCTCCTCTCCTTCTCCTTCTCCTTCTTCTTCCCTACCTCCCCACCTGTGCAGAAACCAAGATTTTATTTTCTGCCCTTTTGTCTACGATGTCTAGTATACAAAATTCTTGCCCTGGCCCCTGTACAACCTCCTGTGATCAAACCTTCCACCCCACCAAACATGGCCTAGCACCTCTCCTCTCCTCCCTGCTCTCGCCCACCACCCAGTCCAAAAGGTTTCACTAACAATTGAAGAGTACAAGCTGTCTGTGTATTTTGTGTAGATATGAACTTTAGATCGAACTTCCCTGGCACAAAATTTAGTCTTGTTTTGTTTACATGTCAGGAAATCCTTGGTCTCTTTCCCCCCATTGTAGTGAAATGTTTCATGTATTGCAAAACCCAGTTTTGCCAAGCTGGAAACTTGGAAACTTTTCTGTATAGTGACTTTTTAACTCTAGTTTCCATAACCTGGAAATCAGACTGTAGCTTTCGCATGAGGTACGCAGGTGCCTCACGACTGGAGTTGCTTTGTTTTGTAGTATCTGTACTCGTATTTTTCCAGAGCTATTTTTGTAAACAGATGATGTATTTCTCCTTGGAAAACAATAAAAAAACCAGCACAATCCCCCAAAAGAAAAAAAATAGATGCGCAGAGTGTACATCTGTAGGAGACATATTTGTATTTAAAGTTAGATGCAACAGAAACTTTTATGTACTTGTGGAATTCGCTGCCAGAGGATGTAGTGATGGCCGTAGGAATAAACAGCTTTAAGAGGGGATTAGATAGATCATGGAGGAGAAGTGTATCAATGGCTACTAGCCCTAGTCTGTCAATGGCTACTAGCGCTAAGCCTCTGAATCCCAGAGCCAGGAGGCAGCATCAGGGGAAGGCCTCGGCCTCTCTGACCTGTTGTTGGCCATCCAGAGGAACTGGTTGGCCACTGAATGAGACAGGATGCTGGACTAGACGGACTATTGCTGTGATCCAGCAGGGCTCTCCTTATGTTCTTATGAAAGCCTCGGCCTCTATGCCCTGTTGTTGGCCATCCAGAGGAATTGGCTGGCCGCTGTATGAGACAGGAGGCTGGACTAGATGGACTATTGCTGTGATCCAGCAGGGCTCTCCTTATGTTCTTATGAAAGCCTCGGCCTCTATGCCCTGTTGTTGGCCATCCAGAGGAATTGGCTGGCCGCTGTATGAGACAGGAGGCTGGACTAGATGGACTATTGGTCTGATCCAGCAGGGCTCTTCTTAATGTTCTTATGAAGGCCTCGGCCTCTCTGCCCTGTTGTCAGCTATCCAGAGGAACTGGTTGGCCACTGTGTGAGACAAGATGCTAGACTAGATGGACTATTGGTTTGATCCTGCAGGGCTCTTCATATGTTCTTATGAAGGCCTCGGCCTCTCTGTCCTGTTGTCAGCCATCCAGAGGAACTGGTTGGCCACTGTGTGAGACAGGATGCTGGACTAGATGGACTATTGGTCTGATACAGGAGGGCTTTTCTTATGTTCTTATGTTATGTAAAGATACTCCAAGACAATCAACTCAGGACAGGCTGAATTTTCTTTCTTTCTTTTAAAGATAGGAAACGTTCAGATAACCAATGTCTGAGAATCAGGACTGCCACGGCTTTTCTGTACGGTCTTATTGGGCCCTTTAAAGATTCAGCCTCCGTAGTCATCTAGGAAAGAGTACTTTTTGTGGTTAGTGTAATCTTCTCTGTGATTTATTCTCAAAAGCTACTGCTTTAAATATTTGGTGAGGTCCTTCCCAGAATCAGGTCCATTGTTTATGGGAGGGGCTGTGGATCAGTGGAAGAGCATCCGCTTTACATGCAGAAAGTTCAGTCCCGAGTATCTCCAGTTAAAGAAGGACCTGTCTGTAGGTGATGTGAAAGACCTCTGCTTAAGGCCCTGGAGAGCTGCTGTCAGTCTGACTAGACAAGGCTAACCTTGATGATTAAGTGTGTGCATAGGAGATTGAGAACTGACTATAGGCTGGCCAGGTTTCTTTCTTTCTTTCTTTCTTTCTTTCTTTCTTTCTTTCTTTCTTTCTTTCTTTCTTTCTTTCTTTCTTTCTTTCTTTCTTTCTTTCTTTCTTTCTTTCTTTCTTTCTTTCTTTCCCCCTCTCCCCCCTCTCTCTCCCTCTTTCTTTCTTTCTTTCTTTCTTTCTTTCTTTCTTTCTTTCTTTCTTTCTTTCTTTCTTTCTTTCTTCCTTCCTTCCTTCCTTCCTTCCTTCCTTCCTTCCTTCCTTCCTTCCTTCCTTCCTTCCTTCCTTCCTTCCTTCCTTCCTTCCTTCCTTCCTTCTTTCTTTCTTTTCTTTCTTTCCTTCTTTCTCTCTCTCTCTCTCTCTCTCCCTTTCTTTTCCTTCTCTTTCTTTCTTTCTTTCCTTCTTTCTTTCTTTCCTTTCTTTCCTTCTTTCTTTCTTTCTTTCTTTCTTTCTTTCTTTCTTTCTTTCTTTCTTTCTTTCTTTCTTTCTTTCTTTCTCTCTCTCTCTCTCTCTCTCTCTCTCTCTCTCTCTCTTTCTCTCTCTCTCTTTCTCTTCTTTCTTTCTTTCTCTGTCTCTCTCTCCCTTCCTTCCTTCCTTCCTTCCTTCCTTCCTTCCTTCCTTCCTTCCTTCCTTTCTTTCTTTCTTTCTTTCTTTCTTTCTTTCTTTCTTTCTTTCTTTCTTTCTTTCTTTCTTTCTTTCTTTCTTTCTTTCTTTCTTTCTTTCTTTCTTTCTTTCTTTCTTTCTTTCTTTCTTTCTTTCTTTCTTTCTTTCTTTCTTTCTTTTGTAGTTGGATAAATACCCTGACCTGGATAGCCCAGGCTAGCCTGATCCTGTCAGATTTCGGAAGCCAAGCAGGGTCAGCGATGACTAGTATTTGGAAGGGCAACTTCCGAGGAATTCCGGGGCTGTGACACAGAGGCAGGCAATGGCAATCCACCTCTGAAACGTCTCTTGCCTTAAAAACAAGTCTGGTGGTGCATAATGCTTAAAAAAGCGCTAGAACATCTGGCTGCCGGACAATCTTAGGCTCTCCTGGCTATTCTACACACCATATGATCGTTATTATTAATTATTAGTTGGATGAATGCCGACTGGCCGGAGTCTTGGCCCAGCAGGGCAATAGCCAGTTAACTCCCCTCCTTTTCACCTTTCTGGTGGTGAGCAGAAGTCGTTGTGTTGAGAAGCGAATTATTTCTGATGAGAAATAATATGGTGGGATTTCTTTCCAGAAGATGGTGACTTTAGAGGAGGTGGCTGCGCGTTTCATCGAGGGAGGACCAGCTCTACCAGACTTGAACCAAAGCACTCTTTGCAGGAACATGGCAGGAAATGCCGGGAATGTGTCCCCTCTTGGTATGGATCCCTTTGCTCCTATTCAATATTTGACTAAGGTTTTTATTAGAGCCAGTTTGGTGTAGTGGTTAAGTGCCCGGACTCTAATCTGGGAGAACCGGGTTTGATTCCCCACTCCTTCACTTGCACCTGCTGATGTGACCTTGGGTCAGTCACAAGCTCTGGCACAGCTGTCCTTGAAAAAGGGCAGTCTCTGTCAGAGCTCTCTCAGCCCTACCTACCTCACTGGGTGTCTGTTGTGGGGAGGGGAAGGTAAAGGAGTTTGGAAGCTGCGCTGAGACTCCCTTGGGTAGTGAAGGGCGGGGTATAAATCCAATCTCTTCTCTTCTTATTATTGTTACTCTGCTGTGTCTGCTCTTGCAGCTCGGACCCCAGTTCAATTGGCACCGTTTTACAAAAGAGTACAAAACCACATTTTGGGCAGATGTGATGCTTGCAAAGTCAGCTGCTTTTCGTGCTTGAGATCACAGTTTACAACCATTGCCGTTACGGCTAAGCGCCTTTAATTTACTTACTTGAATGCAGGAAACGGCCTCATACAGAATCAGAGCCTTGGTCTATCAAGGTCAGCGTTGTCTACTCAGACTGGCAGCGGCTCTCCAGGGTCTCAGGCAGAGAGGTCTTCCACATCACCTCCTACCTGGTCCTTTTAACTGGAGATGCCAGGGATTGAACCTGGGACCTTCTGCATGTCAAGCAGATGTTCTGCCACTGAGCCACAGCACTTCTCTATGGCTCTCCAGGGTCTCAGGAGAGTAAACACTGTAGTTGTGAATTGTATTCCACAGAAGGTCTCAGATCAAACTTTGCTTCCATGAAATGAACAAATTTCATCTGATTAAGAATGGTGCTACTTTTCTTGAGTAAAAAACTGGAGCCTTCCTCTGTTCTTCTGGAGACTGTTTTACAAAGGGGAGATGGTAAGAGAGCCAGTTTGGTGTGAGAGCCAGTTTGGTGTAGTGGTTAAGCACACGGACTCTAATCTGGGAGAACCGGGTTTGATTCCCCATTCCTCCACTTGCAGCTGCTGATGTGACCTTGGGTCAGTCACAAGCTCTGGCACAGCTGTCCTTGAAAAAGAGCAGTTTGTGTTAAGAGTTCTCTCAGCCCTGCCTACCTCACAGGGTGTCTGTTGTGGGGAGGGGAAGGGAAGGAGATTGTAAGCCACTCTGAGACTCCTTTGGGTAGTGAGGTAAAGGTAAAGGTTCCCTTGCTCGAAAGCCAGTCGAATCCGACTCTAGGGTTGCGGTGCTCATCTCCGTTTCGAAGCCGAAGAGCCAGCGCTGTCCGAAGACGTTTCCGTGGTCATGTGGCCAGCATGACTAAACACGAAGGCGCACGGAACGCTGTTACCTTCCCACCGAAGTGGTACCTATTTATCTACTTGCAATTTCTTGCTTTCGAACTGCTAGGTTGGCAGGAGCTGGAACTAGAGACGGGAGCTCACCCTGTCATGCGGCACCCGGGTCTCCAACTGCTGAACTACTGACCTTCCACAGCCTGCAGTTCAGTGTCTTAACCACTTGAGCCACCGCAGCTCCTTTGGGTAGTGAAGGGCGGGGTATAAATCCAACCTCCTCTTCTTCTAAGAGCAGAAACAAATAGACCTGAGTGCAATACCAACACAAAAACTGTGTTCTGAGGAGTATGATTGATGGGTGCGTTCAGACAGCGTTCTGGAATGGTTTAAATTGCTCCAGTCCGATGCAGGGTTTTTTAACCCGGAGAATCGTGATCACACTGACCTCTCCGCCATCCACACGCAGGTGGATTTTTTTTCCCTCTCATTTTGAGCATGCGCACAAACAGCCCTCTCTAGAGCTAAAATTTTCGCACGTGCACAGAACAGCGATTTCCACACGTCCCTTTAAACTTTAAATGAACACTTCCCTTTAAATTTTTACCCCGAAACTGGCCTCCCTGAGATCCCGGACTCGTCTAAATGCTTAAACTAGGCACCATTTAAACTTTTATTAACTTAAGAGCGGAGCTCCACCCAAGCACACACTGCCAAGGCATTAAAAAAAATGGCGGACAAAAAGTGGAAGCCTGACACAGCTTCCCAGAGGGGAGGGGGGGGTTGAAGCACCCGGAAGTGGCTCGACAGGAGCAATCAGACGTCAGAAAAGTGTGGCTCGAAACCAGAGAATCGGGAAAACACCACTTGGGTAAGTGGTATCAAAATACTCCGGTTTAAAGGGGGTTTGAGCTGGAAAGCGACGGCTGGGGACGGTGCGCAGACGTTGGGTGTGTGAACGCGCACATAAAATCCGTTCCTGAAGCGTGCCGAAAGCGGTTCAAATGGAGCGTCTGAACGCACCCGATGTGTGTAAATTGCTGTCAAGTTGTAGCTGATGTATGGGAACCCCGTAAGGTTTTCAAGGCAAGAAATGCAGGGGGGTTGCCATTGCCTGCCTCCGCATAATGACCATGACCTTCCCGGGTAGTCTCCCATCCAAGTACTAACCAAGACTAACCCTGCTTAGCTTCTGAGATCTGACAAGATCAGGCCATCCCGGTCGGAGTAGTGCAGTCAATACAGACAGTCCTAACATAAGACCATAAGAACATAAGAGAAGCCAATGTTGAATCAGGCCAATGGCCCATCTAGTCCAACACTCTGTCACACAGTGGCCAAAAATACCAGGTGCCATCAGGAGGTCCAGCAGTGGGGCCAGGACACTAGAAGCCCTCCCACTGCTGCCCCCCCCAGCACCAAGAATAGAGTGCGTCACCTGCCCCAGACTGAGAGTTCCTATCTATACCTTGTGGCTAATAGCCACCGATGGACTTCTGCTCCATATGTTTATCTAATTCCCTCTTGAAACTGTCCCTGCTTGTAGCTGCCACCACCTCCTGTGGCAGTGAATTCCATATGTTAATCACTCTTTGGGTGACTTGGTCCTTCAGGTGTTTCTTGCCTTTGGCGAGGCAGACGTGACAACTTGCTACTTTGGATGCCTGGGCATATTATAATCAAAAGTGTCTTGTTCGTTTCCCCACCACCACCCAAAGGATTTCCCAAATCTGACCTCTCCTGGCTGAAAGAAGATCTGCGTCTCCGGTCTCCTGAGGAAGAGGCAAGATCAGCAGGTAGCCGCTTTAATGTATAGTGGACTTTTTTGCCTGGGAGCTCGGCAGTTTTCCTTGGAGGGTTGGTGGGTTCGGTGTGTGAGGTGTTTGGGGTTTTTAATCTCATCAAAGTATGGATTGGGTCAATATTTATTTATTTATTTATTATTTGGATTTATATCCCGCCCTCCCCGAAGGCTCAGGGTGGCTCACAACAGGGCATGCATGCCGGCTTTAAAACACGTGAAAATAGTAAAAATCCAATAGAACAGAGAGAACAAACATTCAAAATTTAACGGCATACTAAAACAACATATTAAAACAAGATGGGGCGGATCATAATCCCCGACAGCCAAACAATAGATTGTCATCCCCGCACCGAAGATGGCAGGGGTGTGATGGTGCAGGGCTAACAATGTTGGAATAGCGATGGTAAGATGGTAATGATGGTAATGGTGGCGGCTCCTAAGCATAGGCCTGGCGGAAGAGCTCTGTCTTACAGGCCCTGCGGAACTGAGCAAGGTCCCGCAGGGCCCGGATCTCCTCTGGGAGCTCCTTCCACCAGGTAGGAGCCGCCACCGAAAAAGCCCTGGCTCTAGTGTTCAAGGCAGGAGAAAGAGACTGGGTTTCTAGACACCCTTAGTGACTCTGTCATGGAGCAGATGGTCATGGAAACTACTGGGGGCGGGGGGGGGGGAGATGATCCTGGACTTGGTCCTAAGTAATGCTCAGGACCTGGTGAGAGATGTAAATGGGATAGCACCAGTTGGGAACACTGACCAGTTTGGAGAGCCAATTTGGTGTAGTGGTCAAGTGCGCGGGCTCTAATCTGGGAGAACCGGGTTTGATTCCCCACTCCTCCACTTGCACCTGCTGATGTGACCTTGGGTCAGTCACAAGCTCTGGCACAGCTGTTCCTTAAAGAGCAGTTTCTGTCAAGAGCTCTCTCAGCCCCACCTCCCTCACAGGGTGTCTGTTGTGTGGAGGGGAAGGGAAAGGAGTTTGTAAGCTGCTCTGAGACGCCTTTGGACAATGAAGGGTGGGGTATAAATCCAATGTTGTCTTCTTCTTTTTCTTCTGACCATAATGCTATGAAGGGTAGCATTTATGTAAATAGGGAGTTGCCCAAAAAGGCCAGCGCAACTGCATTTAACTTTAGAAGGGGGTAACTTCTCTCAAATGAGGGGGCTTGTGAAGAAGAAACTGAAAGGAAAGATAAGGAGGGTCAAATCCCTTTGGGAAGCTTGGAGACCATTTAAAACTACAATCCTGGAAGCTCAGATAAAATAAATCCCGAATACGTATAAGAAAAGTCCTTCATGATTAAGGAACAAAGATGGAAGCAGTAAAAAGTAAGAAAGAGTCCTTAAGTGGTGGAAGATGAGTCTGAGTGAGGTAAATTAAAGGGAGCATGGGCTTTGGCAAATGAAATGCGAGTCGGTGATCAGTCAGGCAAAAAGGCACTATGAGGAAAATAAGGGGGGAGAAAACAGAGACCAACAATAAAAATTTCTTCAAATACATTAGAAGCAGAAAACATGTCAGGGAGGCATGGGGGCCCTTGGATGACCAAGGGATGAAAAGATTACTAAAGGCAGAGAAACTGATAGCATTTTTTGCTTGTTTTCATTGTGGAATATGGGAGGTATTTCATAGAATCATAGAATGTTAGAGTTGGAAGGGACTTGCAGGTCATCTAGTCCAACCCCCTGCACTCTGCAGGAGCATAGCCGAAAGATAGCCATACAACATACCTGAAAGATGGTCATTCAGCCTCCGCTTGAAAACGTCCAGCGAAGGAGCATCCACCATCTCCCAAGGCAGTCTGTTCCACTGCTCAACCACTCTTAACAGTTAGGAAGTTTCTCCTGATATTAAGCCGGTAACAACTCCCTTGTAATTTCCACCCATTAGATCTAGTCTTGCAGTCCGGAGCAAGAGAGAATAGATCTGCTCCATCTTCTACATGACAGCCCTTCAGATACTTGAAGACTGCAATCACATCCCCTCCAGAAGTGCCGATTTCGATTCTGCACACTTTCCCCCATTATATATCTCTTTTATCATATTGTTGTAATAGGGACAGAATAGGTAGGTTTTTCCCCCCACTTCAAAGCGGAGAGAGTCTTTCAAGGGGGAGAGAGTCTTCCAGACAACTTCGGAAGAAGAGCTTCAGATTCTAAGAGGAAGGTCTGTTGGTATCCCCTTCTTGACCTAGACTTGTTTGTGGGTGAATGGTACTTATAGAGGAGGCAGGGGGAGGAGCTAGGGAGAATCCACTGGTGAGAGACATGCTATGGTAGGGAGGAACTGTATAAACTGCTCGTGCCCAGATTTTATTGGGTGTTGAAAGAGTCTGTGATGAGAATGAAGCCATCTCACTGTTGGGGTTGCGCATCCACTCCCCTGGCATGTGTAACTAAGAGATAAAACTTCCTTTGTTCCAATGCTCCCTCTAAGCTGTGGAGTCCTGTGAGCAAAAATTTTACTTTGGAAACTACTGGCATTAAAGTTGTGAGTGAGCCATCTGGCTGCTGCCTAAATTAGTTTGCTCTGGAGCTCTCCTTCCTGAGCTAAGGCAAAACTGTGTGCCGGAGGCTAAAAAGCTGTGAGTCAGCTCACATTAACTCAGCTTAGAGGGAACACTGGTTTGTTCTGACTCCTTGACTGGGTCACTGAAATAAATCAAGGCTTGCTTTCTTAGGCGAAGTACTGTTGAGGGCTCAATATTTATTAAATAAAGTGAATGAAAAGGAACTTTATTTTAAAAACTGCATAGGATTCAGAATGTTCAATCCCTTCTCTCAGCCTCTAGGCCAGTACTGAAAAGATATAAACCAGTCAGAGGAATGTTAGCAAAATACCCAACAATAAATGTAACTATGTTGTCGAAGGCTTTCATGGCTGGAGTTCATTAGTTGCTGTAGATTTTCCAAGGTATAACACAGAGAGTACTCCATCTCTCTGTGTTATACCTCTGAGGATGTCAGTCACAGCTACTGGCGAAACGTCAGGTCCTGCAATGCCAAGACCACAGCCACACAACCCGGAAAATCTACAGCAATAAACTTCACTCTTCCTAGTCTTACCAGTAATATCTCCTTTTCCCAACTGCCTTGCGTTACACATCCCTACCTGTCTAGCCTAGCCCAATGGAATTTGAAGACCTGTTTATTCCAGGAGGCCTCTGGCACGCCGGCTGCTGCCGTTCTGACAGCTGTAGTTCATAAAATTTCCGTGCTCAGCTATCTGCAATTAAAAAAGCTTTTGGACAGCTCGAATGAGAAAGGAAGGGAAATTAAGGAAAATAACATGTTGAGAAATGGTTACTATGGAAGAAAGTAGGAAACAGATATCCAAGTTTTGTTAGCTACCAATAGATTTACCTAGCAAGCCAGTTAAAAAATATATGGAAAATTGGTCCTCGGATGTGGAATTCGCAATAGATGTCTCAGTGTGGAATCTTCTGTTTCAAAGAGTCTCAGTGTGCCTTACAGTGCACAAATACGTAATAAAAATGGGAAATCAGTGGCATTTAGCTCTGGGTAAACTGGTTAAAATATATGGTACAATGCTTTGGCACGACAACATTATCCCAAAAAGGGGAAGAGACTTAGCCATTCTTTTAGTGGCAGCTAAGTTAGTGCTAGCCTCAAAATGGAAAGACAAACAGACTCCTTCAATTTCACAGTGGGTTAATAAGCTCTGGGATTTTTCTATTATGACTAAAATCTCTGATCAGATTCGTGTTGCAGAATCTCCATCTTATAATTCAAAGTTTGCCGGTTTTTGGTTTCTGGTACTGACGTATCTTAACACAAAAGCAAAGGAACCAAAAATAAACTCTATAGTATGTTTGCTCACTTTTGAACTGTTTCATTATTCTTAAAATTTGAAGTATAAATAATTTTGTTACATATTTGGTTGTCTATATACTCTTTCGGGAAATCGTTCATATTTAATGACATTTGGATTCCTGTAAAAATGGTATCATGTTAATGTTATTTGATTTTTTGTATTCTACTTCTTAGTTTATGCACTAATGGTTATCTTGCATTTTGTTGTTGTTATTTACTTGAAAATTCAATAAAAACATTATAAAATATATATATATATATATATGCTACAATGGGTGGAAAATGCTGGCACTGTAAATCTGTAAATGCAAAATTATGTCTTTGTACGGTGAATTTGCCCCAAGTTGTAAAATTTTGGCAACTAGTGATAGATAAAATCTCTACTGGAATAGGGTTTAGACCAATGCTCCCTCTAAGCTGTGGAGTCTTGTGAGCAAGAATTCTACTTTGTGAGCTACTGGGATTAAAGTTGTGAGCAAGTGATTTGGCTGCTGCATAAGGATCTAGAGGCATCCTTCCTGAGCTAAGACAAAAAATGTGTGAGCTGGAGGCTAAAAATCTGTGAGCTAGCGCACACTAACTCAGCTTAGAGGGAACACTGGTTTAAGACTTGTTAATCCCAGAGTCGTGTTTACTTAGCAGTTTATCTCTGTGGTGCTATAAAGGTAAAGGTTCCGTTGCTCGAAAGCCAGTCGAATCCGACTCTAGGGTTGCGGTGCTCATCTCCGTTTCAAAGCCGAAGAGCCAGCGCTGTCCGAAGACGTTTCCGTGGTCATGTGGCCTGCATGACTAAACACCAAGGTGCACGGAATGCTGTTACCTTCCCACTGAAGTGGTACCTATTTATCTACTTGCACTTTCTTGCTTTCGAACTGCTAGGTTGGCAGGAGCTGGAACTAGAGACGGTAGCTCACTCCGTCTTGCGGCACCCGGGTCTTGAACTGCTGAACTACTGACCTTTCACAGCCTGCAGTTCAGCATCTTAACCACTTGAGCCACCGCAGCTCCATCTCTGTGGTGCTACTGGGCTCAAATTTTGCCCTCCAGGGGAAGGTCTATTCTCTACAGCTATCAAAGCTGTCTTTTTCCTATGGAAAGGTAGGAAGTTAAACTGAGAGGGGGTGAGGAACCGCAATCTCCCCAACAGTTAATTCCGTTTGATCAGAAGCTCCATTTTTTTTCTTCCAATAGCATTCTTAATCAGGATTCTCTCTCTTTCTTTGTTCCAGCAACTGATGGACGAGGCAGTGAGAATTCCAGAGGGCCACATGATGCTTCATCGGAATTTATCAAGGTGAAAGGAGGAGGAGAGACCCTTGGGAATCGAGAGGAATTGAGGAAGCTGGAGGAAAGCCAAGCCCAAATTTGGAACATTGTTGACCATAGTGATGGTGTCCAAGGCATTGGGATATCAGTCCAACTGGAAAATCACAAGGAAACGAGAATCGAGTGCCTGGTATGTGGGAAGACATTCAGTTCTAAATCAAACCTTAATACACATTTCAGAATCCACACTGCGGAGAAACCATATAAGTGCCTGGAATGTGAAAAGAGCTTCAGTGACAGCCGCAGCCTTACTTTGCATCAAAGAATCCACACAGGAGAGAAGCCCTATAAATGTCTGGAGTGTGGAAAGAGCTTCAGCCGGAGCACGACCCTTTCTACACATCAGAGAATCCACAGAGGGGAGAAACCGTATAAATGCCTGGAGTGTGGGAAAAGCTTCAGTGACAGCACCAGCCTAAGTTCCCATCAAAGGATCCACACAGGTGAGAAACCCTTTCACTGCTTAGTTTGTGGAAAGAGTTTTCCTTACAGTGCAAGTCTTACTACACATCAAAGAATTCACACGGGAGAGAAACCATATAAATGCCAGGAGTGTGGAAAAGGTTTCAGTGATAGCACCAGTCTCAGTAGACATCAAAGAATCCACACAGGAGAGAAACCGTATAAATGCCTGGAGTGTGGGAAAAGCTTCAGTGATAGCACAAACCTTCATTCGCATCAGAGAACTCACACAGGGGAGAAACCATATAAATGCCTTGAGTGTGGGAAGTGCTTTGCTTACAGTGCGACTCTTAGCAGACATCAAAGAATCCACACAGGAGAGAAGCCGTATAAATGCTTGGAGTGTGGAACGAGCTGCCGTGATAATGCGAGCCTTCGTTCACACCAACGGATACACACAGGTGAAAAACCATACAAATGTCTGGAGTGTGGAAAGTGTTTTAGTCGGAGTGAACACCTTACTTCACATCAGAGAGTACATACAGGGGAGAAACCATACAAATGTCAGGAATGTGGAATGAGCTTCAGTCACAGCTCAGCTCTCACTTCACATCAGAGAAACCACTCTGGGGACAAGCCCTATAAATGCCAGGAGTGTGGGAAGGGCTTCAGTCACAGCTCAGTCCTTACTTCACATCAGAGAAGCCACTCTGGGGACAAGCCATATAAATGCCTGGAGTGTGGAGAGAGTTTCAGTCACAGAACGTACCTTAGTTCACATGAAAGAATTCACAAGCCAGAGAAACCGTTTAAGTGCTTGGAATGTGGAATGAGCTTTAGCCAGAGTCCAAGCTTTATTAGACATAAAAGGATTCACACGGGGGAGAAACCCTATAAATGCCTAGAGTGTGGAAAGAGCTTCAGTGTGAGCTCCAGCCTTACTTCCCATCGAAGAATGCATACTGGGGAGAAACCATTTAAATGTCTGGAGTGTGGAATGAGCTTCAGTCAGAACTCAAACCTCAATTTGCATCAGAGAATCCACTCAGGGGACAAGCCGTACAAATGCATTCAGTGTGGGAAAAGCTTCAGCAATAGTACACGCCTCAATTCCCATGAAAGAATTCACACCGGGGAGAAACCCTTTAAGTGCCTGGAATGTGGAAAGCGTTTCAGGTGGAGCAAAGTCCTTACTAGGCATCAAAGGATCCACACCGGAGAGAAACCCTTTAAGTGCCTGGAGTGTGGGAAGAGCTTTGGGAGAAGCACGGACCTTTCTTCACATCAGAGGTTCCATACAGGAGAGAAACCATATAAATGTCTAAAATGTGGAAAGAGCTTCATGTGGAGCTCACACTTTACTGCCCATCGCCGCATGCATGCAGAGGAGACACCATGATATACTCATTACGATAACATTTTTTGTAATACATGTTATATAAATGGCTAGCCAGGAGCAAGCTTTGGTGAGCACTCAGGCCTTACTAAATACTAGGAAACCCACTAACAGAGAAACGGTTAAAGTACTCCATCTGTATTGTGACGGTTTTGTGATAAATCTGGTGATGTCGTGTTTGTCATTTTTCTTTTATTTGTAAGCCAGCTGTAATGGTGGGGATTGCCATGGATGAAGATGGACACAGATTAGTGCTGCCCCTGAGTTCAGTGGAAGTCCAAAAAAGATGGACGGAGGAGTCACGGTCCCCAGTTGTCCTATTTATCTCCTATCTCAGAAGCATGCCCTTGTTTGTCTTTGGAATGTTAATAGGAAACAAAAAGAAACTGTGATACTGAAAAATTAAACAAAATTTATGAATATTATATACAATATATAACAGAAATACAAAGTGTGAAGTCTGTGAAGTCTGACGGCGGTCTCCGGAATGTGGAGCCGTTTCGATGAACGTCTTCTTCTGAGTAGAGTGAAACAATTCAATGCCTAACAACTCTTCTTAATGGGACAGAGTCTCATATACAAAATTCCATTGTAGTATACCACATTTCTCTAGCTATTTTTAGAGACTTAGACTTGTCCAGTAAGAATGTTCCACTTGTAAAAATAGCTAGAGAAATGTGGTATACTACAATGGAATTTTGTATATGGGATTCTGTCCCATTAAGAAGAGCTGTTAGGCATTGAATTGTTTCACTCTACTCAGAAGAAGACGTTCATCGAAACGGCTCCACATTCCGGAGACCGCCGTCAGACTTCACAGACTTCACACTTTGTATTTCAGTTATATATTGTATATAATATTCATAAATTTTGTTTAATTTTTCAGTATCACAGTTTCTTTTTGTTTCCTATTAACTATATATACTGTGTACAGAGAACCATTTTGTTACTTCCTTCTGTCTTTGGAATGTGAAAGCAAAACAAAATTTGGTTGCTGTGAGGAAAAAGTAATTTATTCTATGTGATAATCCCTATATGTTTTGTCTATGGCTGGTGAGGAGTCATCTTTAAAAATACATCAATATAGACAAGTCTCGAGAATGATAAGCATAAGGTCGTTACACTCAAACTAAAATATGTTTGCTTGTGGGAAAAATATTGGCATAGAAGAAACACTGGGAAGGAAATAGAACTTTGTGTGTGTGTGTGTTAAGTACTGTCGAGACGTTTCCGACTCACGGCGACCCCATGAATTAATAATTTCAAAAATGTCCTATCATTAACAGTCTTGTTCAGGTCTTGCAGACGGAGGGCCGTGGCTTCCTTGATTAACTCAATCCATTTCATGTTGGGTCCAGTGCTTCCTCTAAGCTATGGAGTCGTGTGAGCAGAAATTCTACCTTGTGAGCTACTGGCATGAAAGTTGTGAGCGAGGCATTTGGCTGCTGCATACATTCATTTGCTCTGGAGCCGTCCTTCCTGAGCTAAGGCAAAAATGTGTGAGCCGGAGGCTAAAAAACTGTGAGCTAGCTCACACTAACTCAGCTTAGAGGGAACACTGGTTGGGTCTTCCCCTTTTCCTGCTGCCCCACCAGCTTTTCCCAGCATTATTGTCTTTTCCAGTGACTCTCTGTCTTCTCAAAGTACGATACCTTCAGTTGAGTCATTGTAGCTTCTAGGGAAGAGTTCAGGCTTGATTTGATCCGGAACCCACTTATTGGCCTATGGTAATACCAATGAGTTTTCAGAGAGTCTGTTGTCATGCTAGTGTCACAACCTGGTTTTCAGCCAGACGCAACAACAACATGACATCACATCTAAGAACGTAAGAGAAACCATGTTGGATCAGGCCAATGGCCCATCTTGTCCAACACTCTGTGTTACCCAGTGGCCAAAACCCAGGTGCCATCAGGAGGTCCACCAGCAGGCCAGGAACATCAAGAGATAGGTCCTTCCGCCCTGACCTAGGTAGCCCAGGCAAGCCCGATCTCATCAGATCTCAGAAGCTAAGTAGGGCTGACCCTGGCAAGTACTTGGAAGGGAGACCTCCAAAGGAATACCAGGGCTGGGACGCAGAGACAGGCATATCAAGCCGCCTCTCTGAAAATCCCCAAGCCCTAGTAGGGATCACCAAAAGTCACCATGACTTTCAGGCATATGCAAGCAGACACGCACACAGTACTAAAAAAAAGAGAGAGAAAATAGTCATTTCCGGCCTTCACTATTTTCTGCCAGTAATGTGGTGTCCAATGCTCCCTTTAAGTCGTGGAGTCTTGTGAGCAAAAATTCTACTTTGCGAGCTACCGGCATTAAAGTTGTGAGCGAGCGATTTGGCTGCTGCGTAAACTAGTTTGTTCTGGAGCTGTCCTTCCTGAGTGAAGGCAAAAACATGTGAGCCGGAGTCTAAAAAACTGTGAGCTAGCTCACACTAACTCAGCTTAGAGGAAACACTGGTGGTGTCATCTGCATATCTCAAATTGTTACTGTTCCTTCCACCAATTTTCACTCCATCTAAAAATAAATCCAGCTATCCTTATGGAATATTTTGCATATGGATTGAAGAGATAGATAAAATACACCCTTTTCTGGTACGTTAGAGGAGCCCTGCTGGATCAGACCAGTGGTCCATCTAGTCCAGTCTCCTGTCTCACACAGTGGCCAACCAGTTCCTCTGGAGGGCCAACAACAGGGCATAGAGGCCTGAGGCCTTCATAGGAAGAGCCCTGCTGGATCAGACCAGTGGTCCATCTAGTCTAATCTCCTGTCTCACACAGTGGCCAACCAATTCCTCTGGAGGGCCAACAACAGGGCATAGAGGCCTGAGGCCTTCATAGGAAGAGCCCTGCTGGATCAGACCAGCAGTCCATCTAGTCCAGCCTCCTGTCTCACACAATGGCTAACCAGTTCCTCTGGAGGGCCAACAACAGGGCATAGAGGCCTGAGGCCTTCATAGGAAGAGCCCTGCTGGATCAGACCAATGGGCCCTCTAGTCCAGCCTCCTGTCTCACACAATGGCCAACCAGTTCCTCTGGAGGGCCAACAACAGGGCATAGAGGCTGTGGCCTTCCCCTGATGTTGCCTCCTGGCTCTGGGATTCAGAGGCTTAGTGCCTCTGAATGTAGGGGTTCCCCTCAGCCACCATGGCTAGTAGCCATTGATAGACCTCTGCTTTAACGATTGGAAACCATTAGGTTTCTCCATAGTCTGTCCTTACAGTAGCCTCTTGTCCAAGGTACAGGTTACACATCGAAACAATCAGATGTTGTGGGCACACCATTTCTTTTAAAACCAACCGTAATTTTTCATGATCTATGCCAGGGGTGTCAAACTGATTTGTTACAAGGGCTGGATCAGAGCAAGGCCCTCTCTTCCCTCCCTGGCCTGTTGTGGGGTCGGCTTTGTACGGTTTGATTTGGCTCACCTCTTCTTCAGCCTCCCCCAGTCCCCTAACCTCTGGATCAGAATAGGGCCAAGCCAGTTCCTTCCTCCCTGCCTCTTCTCCTGAAAAGTCCCCTCTGGGGCTGATTGGAGGCCCAGGAGGCCTGCGCTGGAGTGGAAATCCCCACCAGTGGGGCCAGGCCTGCTTCTCATAGACCCACAGGTTACCAGTTACTTATGCGCCACTTCTTTCACCATTTGCTATGACACAGTACAACATAAGAAGTCAGAAAGAAAAGGATGATAGATCCAAGTATTGTCTAAATGCACGTATTTAAAAACAGGTTTTAAAAAGACGGTGGTAACTGAGCAACCTAAGAAATGTAGCTGATAGGCTGATGTCCTAAGAACCAGAAGCTTGTGCATATTGAATAAATCAATGTCATTTTCCTCACAGGTCCGTTTTGAGAAAACACATTCAAGTCACAAATGTTCTTAAACAAAAGGGACAGACTAGTCTTACAAATATACATAGGTTAAGAAGTGGGATATCGCTAACCTGCCGCAGGAGGTGGTGGTGGCTACAAGCATGGACAGCTTCAAGAGGGAACTGGATAAGCATATGGAGCAGAAGTCCATCAGTGGCCATTAGCCACAAGGTATAGGTAGGGACTCTCAGTCTGGGGGCAAGTGAGGCTCTGTATTCTTGATGCTTGGGGGAGGCAGCAGTGGGAGGGCTTCTAGTGTCCTGGCCCCACTGCTGGACCTCCTGATGGCACCTGGTATTTTTGGCCACCGTGTGACAGAGTGTTGGACTGGATGGGCCATTGGCCTGATCCAACATTGGCTTCTCTTATGTTCTTAACCTGTAGAATACCATTGCCAGGAAGTTCCCACAGCAGTTGACCTTCAAAGAAAAGAATCTGTTGTAGACATGTTTGTTTGTTTGTTTTAATCTCATGTGAGCAGTAGCAAATCTAAACTTTCATTTAACCCAACAGGGCCCTGAGCTTCCAGTCTCAAAATTTGTGAGGCACGGGTTTTAGAATATACGTCGTCGTTCTTGAGACTTGGTTATATTTATGTGTTTTTACAGATCCCCTCTGACAAAGCATCGGAGAAACCTGTATGGATTTCCAAGTCGAATACATTATTTTTTTACACTGCACCGATTGTCCTTTTGCTTTCTTTTATTGGCGTGGCACTCTTTTTTTGTGTATGTGTGTGTGTTCCTGTCTTTGGAATGGACCTGCAGAATTACTTCCTGGAAAGGAGCTCCCGTTCGGTCTTTCTCGAGAGTCTGCCTTTGTTTGCTCTTACTGTGTAGAATAAGCTCCTTATGCTCCTTTCCTGGCTTCTAGGGCAAATTGGTCCCAAAGTCGCTTCTAGCCATTCTGCATCAGAAGAAGAGCTGACTACTTCAGGCCTGTAGCCAGAATTTTGTAATTTGGGGGGCCTTTAAATAAGTCAGGGGGCACTGATGTCACAAAATTAAAAATATTTTTTTTAAAAAAACCTCACTTTTGCAGCATTCGCACTCTGCCTGCCTAAGTGGGGAGGCAAGTCGCGCTTGGGGAAGGGGCGGTGGTGGAGAGTCCTCCGGGCAGCCCAGAGAGTCAGGAGTCCTCCGGGTGGCCCAGAGAGCCTGGGGGCTGGATGGAAGTTGCCTTGGCAGGAAGTCGGGGGCCAGGCCCCCAAATGCCCCATTGTAGCTACGGGCCTGGACTACTTGATGCTTCTGTCCTTTGAAATCCGTTCTCCGTATCTAAAGCGAAACAGAGGTTTCTATTACACGGCACGGTTATTCTAAATCAGCTGGAAATAAGGGCTGGTGAGAGAGATAAAAGCCTGGGTTGCAGAAGGTGTGGCCATAGCTTATGAAGGACAAGACTCTCGAGAGAAGAGAAGTTGATAGATCAGGATGGGGAGCCGTGTTTGTCTGTCTGTAGCAGCAGAAAAAGAACAAGAGTCCAGTAGCTCCTTAAAGACTAACCAAATCTGTGGCAGGGGATGAGCTTTCTTGTGTCACTGATCACTTCTTGGCTCACGAAAGCTCATACATGGCCACGGATCTGGTTAGGCTTTAAGGTGCTACTGGATTCTTGCTCTTTTCTACTGCCAGAGAAGGGAAGAGTGTGAGGTGCAGCGTGGAACAGAGAAGAGGGTTTGATTAAAAGGGATGGCTTTGCCGATAAGGCACTACTGGAAACATCTGGATTTGACAAGCACATGAAGGAAACGGGAAGAATAATAGACAACAGGAGTGAAGAGCTAAAGAGAAGAAGAAGAAGAGGTTGGATTTATACCCCACCCTTCACTTGAAATCTCAGAGTGGCTTACCATCTCCTTTCCCTTCCCCTCCCCACAACAGACACCCTGTGGGGTAAGTGGGGCTGAGAGAGTTCTTTCTAGGACTGCTCTTGAGAGATCAGCTCTGAGAGAACTTGTGACTGACCCAAGGTCACTCCAGCAGCTGGATGCGGAGAAGTGGGGAATCAAACCCGGTTATCCCGAATTAGAGTCCGCGCTCTTAACTACTACACCAAACTGGCTGTCAGTTGAGTAAGAGACAAAGGTGATGGGGTAAAATTATTTTTTGTTTTTGCAGGATTCATTTTAAAGCAAGCGAAAAGAGTATCTTGTCTCCATCTACCAATGTGGCCCAAGAATAGGGTTCTGTGTACTGGAGGAAAGGCGGCACACTTGGTTGAGCAGAGCAATGGGCTTCAGGCCACTCGAACACAAGATGGAAGGTGCTGGAGCCTTTTTGTTATTAACATAACAGTGCCATCAGATTGTTAATTTAAAAAATATACATGATCTCGATGTACTTTAGTAAGTAATCAAAGATTGCCAGTTCTCATAAAGAGGTGGTGATTTTATTTGCTGTCCTTGGTTCTCAGAATAAGCCAGTTGAGTGCTATGCATTTCTTTTTGATGTAGTGGTTAAGTGTGTGGACTCTAATCTGGGAGAACCGGGTTTGATTCCCCACTCCTCCACTTGCAGCTGCTGGATGACCTTGGGCAAGCCATAGTTCTGTCAGAGCTGTCCTTGAAGAGCAGTTCTCCCAGAGATTTCTCAGCCCCACATACCTCACAGGGTGTCTGTTGTGAGGAGAGGAAGGGAAAGGAGTTGGTAAACCGCTCTGAGACTCCTCTGGGTAATGAAGGGCGGGGTATAAATCCAATCTCCCCCTCCTCATCCTCCTCCTCCTCCTCCTCCTCCTCCTCTTCTTCTTCTTCCTAGTCTTCTGCAGTGTGTACTTTTTTGGACCTCCAGATGTTTAGCATATTTAACCCTTGCTGTTATAATCCTGTACAATGATAAATCTTGTTAGACGCTAAATTACTTGTGCAAATTGGTAGTCCAGCAATACAATTCCAAGCAGAGTTACATTCTACTACATCAATGGAAGTCGGCAGGCTTAGAAGGATATAGCTGTGCTTAGGATTGCTCTGTCAATATCTTTGTTAGCCCGTAAGTAGCGTATCCAGTATTAAACCAATGTTACTTTTCAAACAGCATATAAAAAAGTTCCTAATTCCTCCTCGTTTCTCTGGTGTGTTGGATAATAAGGACCTGTGACTTCAGACAACCTTGAAGGTGTCAACGGCGGTCATCGTAGTCCCCTTGCAGTTCTCCTTTAACTTAGTGACAAAAGTTGTTAGTGTATTTCCAAATTTCCAAAGGTCTAGAAATGTTTTGTACTTCCCCTTTCTGTGTCCATTTGACCACGACGTTCATTGCTCACTCCATGTTCTAATAAAGGTTTACAATTTTGAGACTAAACAGTTTCCTTGGTCAGCTGCCGTTGTCGTTGACATCCAAAATGGGGTACGGGATACTCAGCAACCAACTCTGACTGGAATGATGGCGTCAGAGTATAGGAGAAGGCCAATCAGGTCTCAGAAGTTAAGCAAGGTCAGCCCCCATTAGCACTTGGATGGGAGTCTACCAAGGAAGTCCAGGGACGCCACACAGAGGCAGACTATGGAAAACCTCCTCTGTTTGTTGCTTGCCGTGAGAAACCTAAAAAGTCGCCATAACTTAGTATTTCTAGTCATCCAGCTCCGTTTCTCCAACTTGAGGCTGGCTCACCATACTTTGCAATTGTCCCCAAAGCAGTAGCTGCTGAATTTTTGCTGCTTTGATTCACCTTGGATTGCCCTACATGTATCTGTCTCACATCAGATTGTTGTGCATAGATTAGAATTCTTATACAGCTGGCCACACCAGAATTTAAGAAGGCCCTGAGGAGGAGAAGCCGTAACAGGGGCTCGGCTATGACTGGAAGGAAGCAAATTGTCTATTTATTATTAATTCGATTTATACCCTGCCCTCCCTGCTATTCATTAGTTTATTATTCTTTACCACCAGAATATGTGCCACTGGGAACATCTACCCAGGATCAATGCTCCCTCTAAGCAAACAAAATTAGTTTGCTCTGGAGCCATCCCTTCCTGAGCTAAGACAGAGTCTGCCATCAGATTGTTAGTTTAAAAAGTATACATGATCCCGGTGTACTTTAGTAAGTAATCAAAGGTTGCCAGTTCTCATAAAGAGGTGGTGATTTTGTTTGCTGTCCTTGGTTTTCAGAATAAGCTCGTCGAGTGCTATGCATTTCTTTTTGGTGTAGTGGTTAGGTGCGCGGACTCTAACCTGGGAGAGCCGGGTTTGATTCCCCACGCCTCCACTCGCAGCTGCTGGATGACCTTGGGCGAGCCATAGTTCTGTCAGAGCTGTTCTCTCAAGGACAGTTCTCTCAGAGCTCTCTCAGCCCCGCCTACCCCACAGGGTGTCTGTTGCAGGGAGGGGAAGGGAAAGGAGTTTGTAAACCGCTCGGAGACTACAAGCAAAGGGTGAGATATAAATCCAATCGCTAATAATAATAATCCCCAATATAGATTTTGCCTTTTTCACCGCTGGAGCATGCTGGGTTGACACTTCCCTTGATCTATCCACTATGACCCCAGGATTTCCTTCCCTCTCTGTCTCAGCAAGTTCAGATCCCATCAGCCTGCACTTAAAATTGTGTTGCCCTGTGCATCCCCTTACACTCACCAATACTGAGCTCCACAACATCGCTCTGCTATTTGCAATGGAAAGCTTACTCATAAGAAGCCAGGAAAGTGCTGGCAGCACAGACAGGGAAGGTCCAAAATATCCCCTCTCTGAAAAACCACAGTGTTTAACCACTTCCATGACCAATCAGAACCTGTGTTTTGGAGTGGCACCTTTAAGACCAACAAAGTTTTATTCAAAATACTAGGAGTAAGACCCGTTGTGGGAAGAAATACAACGAGCTCTAGAAGGAAGCTTCAGGTGAGTTGTCCCGGCTGTGGCTGGTGGGGCAGCAGAGGGAAGGGGAAAACAGAGGGAAGGGGAGAAAACAGAGAGTTTATTTCCTTCTGCTTAGCTATACAGCAGGGTTGTCTCAAGTCATTTTGCTGCCCCATGTGGGTAGTACGGGAGGACAGCCTCATGGTAAAAGGTATGGTTTCCTCCGCCCCAACTTATGTTGATTTGGGGGTTTGCAGTGGCAGCTAAGGTAGAAAAGCACCTCCTCCTATGCCATGTCATCTGGGTCCCAGAGGTCTGGAAAGTGGTTCCATAGCCAGTTACAGGGTTGCCAACTCTGGGTTGGGAAATACCTGTAGAATTGAGGGGTAGAGCCTGGGGAGGGCAGGGTTTGGGGTGTGAAGGGACCTCAGCAGGGTATAATTCTATAGAGTCCACTGCCCAAAACAGCCATTTTCTCCAGGAGAACTGATCTTGGAGATCTCCAGGTGCTGCCTGGAGGCTGGCAATACTAAGGGGAGGGCCAGACCTGTAGATTTGAGGGGCAGAGCCTGGGGAGGGCAGGGTTTGGGGTGTGAAGGGACCTCAGCAGGGTATAATGCCATAGAGTCCACTGCCCAAAGCAGCCATTGTAATAGCTGGGACATTTTCTGTAGGGGAAATGATGTGCTGTAGCTGGGGAACACATTTCTGGAAGATCTTCAGGCCCCACAAGGAGACTGGCAACTCCAGTGACTTTTTAAGGGAAAATGTATTTTACCTCAGGACACATTCAGTGACTCCCAACAGCAACAGCAAACTGTTTAGAATGTTAGAGGCAAAGGCCAATCAGGCTTCATATGCAAATGACCTCTGTGTTCTGACTGGCTATTGGGGGGAGAGGAACAGCAAGCTGTTTAGAATATTGGAGGCAAGACTCAGGTAATGCAAGCCAGTGGATAAGGACAGCTTCTGAGTGACAGATCACGGAACCAAAGGGTGTGAGTGCATGTGGAATGTTCAGGAGAGTCCATGACCAAAACAGAATTATTATATCGAGAGATAAGCTTTTGCGTGCAAGCACATTTCCTCAGACACAAGTCAAGACAAGTCAAGTCAAGTTTATTCAGGACATAACCAACACAAATCGGTTGCATCCCTAAGCACAGCTGTTCATTCAGCATTCAAACTATCATGAATATCGCAAGCAGGAACAACTCTAGTCTGTATAAAAAAATGGCTGTCTGTCCATCTGGGGTGGGCTTGGCTAATGGGGGGACAGGATTGCTCTCTTGAAGGATTTTAAGGGCTGTCACTTAGAGGAGGTCAGGGAGCCCTTCCTGGTGGCAGCAGAGGATAGGACTTGCAATAATGGGTTTAAATTAAAAGTGGGAAGGTACCGGCTGGATCTTAGAAATAACTTTTTTACAGCAAGAGTTGTGCAACAGTGGAATCAGCTGCCTAGGGACGTGGTGAGCTTCCCTTTGCAGTGGCTGGATGCTCTTGTCAGGGGTGCTCTAGGCTGATCCTGCACTGAGCAGGGGGTTGGCCTAGAGCAGCTTACAGTCTCCTTTCCCTCCCCCTCCCCACAACAGACACCCTGTGAGATAGGTGGGGCTGAGAGAGGACTGCTCCTGAGAGAACAGCTCTGAGATAACTTGTGACTGACCCAAGGTCACACCAGCAGCTGCACATGGAGGAGTGGAGAATCAAACCCGGTTCTCCCAGATCAGAGTCTGCACTCTTAACCGCTACACCAGACTGACTTCCTTATATTCCTTAACTTGACTTGTGTGTTTACTAAAATGTTATCCAGGGCCCTGAGCCCTGCTTGCAGGGGAGGGTGGTCTACAGGTCGAATATATAAATAAATTAATTAATATAATACATTTATTTAACTACCATGCAGCACTAAAACAAATATTTTTTCCATCTCCTTCTCTTGAGCATCCTATGTAAGGTTGCCTGTCTGCAAAGCAATGGTTTTGCAAATCAAGACAGCCAGAAAGACATAACCCTTTATTATTATGGGATAAGTTATGGCTACTAGATTCTCCTGTTCTGCGTGGGGCAACAGGGAGAAAATACGGGGCAAATGGGCACTGGCACACATCTCTAGGTTTCCCCCAAGACACGATGGCTATGGTCACACTAGCAGTTTGCCATGACAGTATATTGGCTCTAAATAAGCTACTGAAGTTTGGGATGCTTTGCGTTAATCACACAGCAGCTGCTAAGCTGGCATCGTAGTCCCGTGGGCCCGTGGTCGGTCGTTCACGTCAATGGAATTCACTTTCCCCTGCTTCCTCACCCAAACACTGGGCTTCGCACGTGCTCATGCGCTTCCACACAGGAGCGCCACAGGCAGCCAATGGGGGTGCTGAAGCACACCTTGGAGCAGGATTGGAGGGGGGAAAGGACTCACTGGGAACAAAGAGGAACAACCACACTGCCTGCTCATGTGTTTCCATGGTGCGCCCAGGTAACCAGACGCCTGGAAACCTGCTATGGAAGCACCTTCCCAAGGTAGCCACCAGAATTTGCCAGTGGCTATTTAATCCACCTGGGAGTCGTTTTAGTGTGAGGTGCAGACAACTGGGACACGGGAGCCGATGTGCACGTTTGATCATGCCCCTTTGATCTGGAGGGGAGGGGTGGCTATGTCAGGCCAAACTGCTCATGTGATCTCACCGATGGTCAAATCAAAGAGCTGGTCACCCACCGAGAGATCATCTGGGCCAGGAGTTACCCTTCCCTTCATACCCAGCATGACAACTACACCGTCCTCAGAACGATAGTGGCCAGTTGTGGAACCACAAGCTTTATTTTGTGACTAGAGGCGAGCCCCCTTGCTAAACTCCCCAACCCTGACGCTCGCTGTTCCTGTGATATCTCACAGTAGTTTGAATACTGAACGAGCAGTTCTACCTCCTACCGAAAGAGCTGTGGCAATACCAGATGAAGCAACGGCAGTCATCCTTTTCTCTTGCAAATTGTAGCCAAAATGAGATTTATAACAAGCATCATAACCTACCTTTCTCCCTGTGGGAATCCAAAGCAGCTTACACTGTTCTGTTCTCCATTTGATCCTCACAATTGTCGGGACCTGAGTTTTGGCCACTGAGTAAGTTACAGTGGGAAGGCTGGATAGGCCATTGACCGGATCCAACATGGCTTCTCTTGTGTGCTTATGATCCAGTCCTGTTAGGGCAGGAGTTTGCATGTGCGTGCGTGAGAATGGGCTGGCATTTTCTCATGTCCTGCCCATCTCCCTCTTTGGTTCTGTCATCACCCCAAACTGAAACCAGCTTTTCACATTTTCTAACAGTTTGTGGGGAGCACCAGTAAAAGGCTTTCTGTGCATGTACAGAATGCAGATCCTCCCAGCTCCCACTCCCCTCTATGCGTGTGTGCTTCGCAGCAGCTAGGCATGTGGGGAGGTCTAGGAACACAGTCTGCCAGTTTGGTATAGTGGTTAGGAGCACGGACTCTAACCTGGGAGAACCGAGTTTGATTCCTCACTCCTCCACATGCAGCTGCTGGTATGACCTTGGGTCACAGTCCTCTCACAGCTGTTCTCTCAAGAGCAGTTCTTGAAAGAGCTCTCTCAGCCCCACCTACCTCACAGGGTGTCTGTTGTGGGGAGGGGAAGGGAAAGGAGATGGTAAGCTGCTCTGAGACTCCTTCAGGTGGTGAAGGGCAGGGTATAAATCTAATCTCCTCCTCCTCTTCCTCTTCTGGAAACAAGCTTTATTTACTACAGCTTTAACAGTATAGAGCACATTACACAGGGAAAATGGCTAAACCAGTTCTAAGGAAAACAAAACAAAACACATTCACTCGTCTAGCTTAGGGTTGCAATCAATACCTCAGCCTGTTTTCGTAAGCTGAAGATCTGCAGGCACCATTTCAGCGTTCACTACTCATCCAAGCTCTTTCGAGGTGAACCTCAAACTGCAAGGACAAAAGAAGACTCATTCTCCTGTCCTCCATTTTATCCTCGGTAGTTTTATAAACCTCTATCGTGTCCTCCTTTAACCTACTTGTCCTAGACTGAAAGGTCGCAGACTCACCAGCCTTTTGTCATAGGAAAGGGGCTCCAACCCTAAAGCATATTGCACAGGGAAAATGGCTACAGCAGATCACAGGAAAACAAAAGAAAACATGTCCACTAGTCTAGTTTAGGGTTGCAAGCAATACCTCAGCATCCCCTCTTTGGACACATAGTGTTCCCCAGGGCTCTTTTTGCAGCAGGAACTCCTTTGCATATTAGGCGACAAACCCCTAATGTAACCAATCCTCCAGGAGCTTACAGAGCTCTTCTTACAGGGGCTACTGTAAGCTCTTGGAGGATTGGCTACATTAGGGGTGTGTCGCCTATTATGCAAAAGAGTTCCTGCTACAAAAAGAGCCCTGTTCCCTCTAAGCTGAGTTCGTGAAAGCTAGCTCACAGTTTTTTAGCCTCTGGCTCACACATTTTTGTCTTCGCTCAGGAAGGATGGCTCCAGAGCAAACTAATTTATGCAGGAGCCAAATCGCTCGCTCACAACTTTAATGTCAGTAGCTCACAAAGTAGAATTTTTGCTCACAAGACGCCACAGCTTAGAGGGAGCACTGATTGGAACAAATACTGATTCCATCTCCTGAACAAGCTCAGAAGTTGATTCTGGTGACTGAACAATGTTAACGGGTTTCTCAGATCTTTTAACCCTTTTTTACACTGTTCCTTTTGGATGCTAAATAAAGAAAGCCGCATTCTCGAATTGTCACGTTTCCCGATATTGAATGTGAGGGTAGGGAAAACTCTGAGTTAATCCCTGTGACTATGGGCCTGTTTTTTGTCCCAGTGGGCCATGCTGAATCAGTAAGGAACTCTGATTCAGTAATGTAATGGAAACGATGTATGCAATTTATTGAAGCGCAGCACACAGTTCCTTTTGGAATACTGTGAACAGAAGAACCAGGCACACTCAGATGACAATCCATGCACACATTTGAAGTCACTAGTTGCCGAAACTATTGTAATACAATTGTATATGAGTTTGCCCTTCAAGTCAGAATCTTTAGCTGGTACAGAATGCCGCTACTAGATAAATATTCAGGGGTGAGGCACAGAACACATATTACATACATCAGAGTCACTCCTTAGTAGACTATTTGGTTTTCAAGTTCATTTCAAGGTGCCCTTTCACATTGGCTATTACCTACAAACTCTTCCAGGACCTAGGTCCTACAGATCTACAGGACTGCCTCTCTTGTTCTGATCTGCTGCAATTGCTTTGCTCTTCTGATCAAAGATAATGAGTGGGATAGACAGCGGCATGTTGAGGATTCTCTCTTGTGGTTCACATTTGGGGGAATGGCCTGCCCGACACGGTCAGGAAGGTTCTCAAAATTTTAGCATTCCACGGAATCAGTGAAACAGAATGGCATACAAAGGAATTTTTTTACAAAGGGGATAATGCAGTGGATTTAATCATGATTTTTTTACACAGTTTAACTGCATTATGCATTGTATTATGCTGTTTTATTGCATTGTTTTCGAATTTCCTAATCCAATTTAACTTCATGAAATGCCGTTCCAAACTCCATGGCGTCTTCCCGGTTTGAATGCTTTCATGGGAAATAAGGCTTCTGCTGTGACTGATGCTCTTTCCACACTCCAGGATTTGATCTGGTTTCTCCCCTATGTGAATCCTTGGGTGGATAGTAAGGTTTCTACTGCTACTGAAGCATTTATATTTTTCACTGCTGTGTGAAATCTTTGATGGGAACTAAGGACGGAGCTCTGAACTTTGATAGGAAGTAGTGACTGAACTCTGATGGAAGTTCTTTGCACACTATAGGCATTTATATGGTTTCTCCCCTTTGTGAATTCTTTGATGGGAAGTTAGGTGACCCTTCTGCTCAAAGCTTTTTCCATACTCCAGCCATCCATAAGGCTTTTCCTGTGTGAGAATTCTTTGATGGTGATTGTCCACTCTCACTAAAGCTTTTTTCCACAGTCTGGGCATTTATATGATTTCTCCCATGAGTGAATTCTTTGATAGGAGCTAACATTTCTACTCTTACTAAAGTTTTCCCCACACTCCAGGCAGTTATATGGTTTTTCTCCTGTGTGAATTCTTCTATAGGAAGTATAGCTTCCACTGTCACTGAAGGTTTTTCCACCCACCAGGCATTTATAGGGTTTCTCCCTTGTGTGAATCCTTTGATGGATATAATGTTTCTACTGTGACTGAAGCTCTTTCCATACTCTAGGCATTTTTCTCCCTGTGTGAATTCTTTGATGTGAAGTAAGGGCTGAAATCTGACAGAAGTTTTTTCCACACTCCAGGCATTTTTACGGTTTCTTCCTTGTGTGAATCCTTTGATGGTAAGTTAGACTATGTTTCCGTCCAAAGCTTCTTCCACATTCCAGGCATTTATATTTTATATCCCCTGTATGAATTCTTTCATGGGAAGTTAGTACTGAACTCTGACGGAAACTCCTTCCACACTCCAGGCATTTATATGGCTTCTCCCCTGTGTGAATTCTTTGATGGGAAGTAAGACTTCCGCTCTGACTGAAGCCTTTTCCACACTCCAGACATTTATACTTTAAATTCCCTGTGTGAATTCTTTCATGGGAAGTGAGGGCTGAACTCTGACGGAAGCTCTTTCCACACTCCAGGCATTTATATGGTTTCTCTCCTGTGTGAATCCTTTGATGGGAAGTAAGACTTCCACTCTGACTGAAGCTTCTTCCACACTCCAGGCATTTATATGGCTTCTCCCCTGTGTGGGTTCTTTGATGGGAAGTAAGAATCCCACTGCGACTGAAGCTCTTTCCACATTCCAAGCATTTATATTTTTTCTCCTGTCCTTGAATTCTTTGCACTTCTCCTGCTGAAAGAGAAATCTGGCATGAGCATTGTGAATAAACTAAGCATGAATGTTAGGGAATGAACTAAATTAACTGCTGTAGAGTGAAAGAATTAAATAGTTTGGTGTCTGGACACACAGTCAAAAGTCTTTGTTGGTAGTCTGGTACGATGACATCCTATAATGTACTGATGGATCTGTTCTGTAGTATGTGGCAAGTAAACAGAAATATAATTTTACCTGGACAGCCAGGTCAGTAGCCAGGAATTTTTTGGAGGGGGCACCCAAGCGCGGGCACTAATTAAATTAAAATTACATTAAAATTAATTTTAAAATTAAACAAGCCCAAGTACTTCTCAGGGTGGTGAGGAAGGCAGCATGGCAGCTGCTGGACTATGGCTCTTTTCGGCTGCTCCAGACAGCCATTGCACGCATGAGGAAGGGGGCCTTCAGGGAAAATACATCTCTGCATGTCCAAATGACCTCTCCACATTCACACGCAATGGGAAGCACCTCACCTCCCCCTGGCTTTGTCCATCTTCTATTGGAAGATGTTCTAATTCAGCAACTGTGCATTTGGCACCTGACACATGACTTTCACCTTTTGAGGCCTCATAAACATCATTGTCATGTGTCTTTAGGTCTTGCTGCTTAACCTTCCTTTTCCTGGTCCGATATTCACTTATCGGTTATCTTATTGCAATATGTATTTAAGTTATGTGTACCTCAGTATTGTTTGTCCTCTGAAGAAGGCCCCAATAGGACAGGAACACATCAGGTCATATGTATTGGTCCAAATGTTTAGGCTTTACTTTTTTACGAGGCTTTCATTAGGCCCTTATGTATGTTTTTAACTGCCTTTCTAATAAACACATGTATTTTTGTATATTATAAGTTTTAACTAGGTTTTTAATATTGGCTGTTCATTAGACTTTCTTCTCACCCTCTTGGTTCTTGATTCCAGCTTTTGGGTCAGGTTTGTTTTCCCCTTCCTGTGTTTTACCTTTTCTGTCCTTCTTTGCCCAGGAAGCCCCCTTCATCCCTCCTTGCCTGCACATCTGCAGCCTCATCCCACCTAGGGTTGCCAAGTCACTTACCATCGATAGCGGGGGGGGAGTTGGTCCCTGCCTGGGGCATTTGCGTGCGTGGGGCACGATTATGTCCCCCGGAAGCAACATCATTACACTGGGCACGTTGCTGGCTAACGTTCTAGCAATTGGCCTGGAAACTCTATGGTACCATAGAGTTTTGAGGCTGATTGCTAAAATGTCAGCCGGTGATGTGCCCAGCGTGATGATGTCACCTCCGGGTGATGTAATCACGCTGGGCACATCGGCCCAAACTGGGCACTTTGGGGGTGGGGTTCCCCCACCAGCCTTTTCTGGACTGCCGGACTGGGGACCCATTTAGTGTGGGAACCTTCGCCCTCCTGGGGGACGTGGCAGCCCTAATCCCACCCTAGACTCACCTCTTCATGGCTGGCAGCCCCTGGAGGCACCCTGACAGGGCCTGCCTGCCTTCCTCATCAGCCAACTCACTTGCTCGCCTTGCAATACAGCCACTCTGCTCTGGGACCCTAGGCCATGCTCTGTCCTGTGCTTGGCTGACATGGGTGAGGCCAGGCTGCCAGCAGCACCCTGGGGGCCAGTGTTCCCTCTAAGCTGAGTTAGTGTGAGCTAGCTCATAGATTTTTAGCCTTCGGCTCACAATTTTTTGTCTTAGCTCAGGAAGGATGGCTTCAGAGCAAACTAATTTATACAGTAGCCAAATCACTGGCTCACAACTTCAATGCCAGTAGTTCACAAAGTAGAATTTTTGCTCACAAGATCCCACAGCTTAGAGGGAACATTGCTGGGGGCAACAGATGCCGCTGCTTTCCCAACTTGGGCACACAAAGGCGGCTGCTGAGGGAGGGCTGCGCTTGGCCTCCAGCTGCTGTGGTGACTGACTAGGCCTGCCAGGATGCTCAGCTGGGCCCTGGGCGCCCCCCTGGGGAGAGAGAGAGGCCGTGCAGGAAGGGACAGAGATTGGAATGGGGACATCCCGCCCCAATGTTGGCTATGGCCCTGTGGACAGCTATTGGCAGAGAGATCCTTCCCTGTCACTAACCGCAAGTGAAAATGAAGAAGAAGAAGAGAAGAGATTGGATTTATACCCCGCCCTTCACTATCCAAAGGAGTCTCAGCGTGGCTTCCAAGCCCCTTTCCCTTCCCCTCCCCACAACAGACACCCTGTGAGGTAGGTGGGGCTGAGAGAACTTCTGACAGAAACTGCTGTTTTTCAAGGACAGCTGTGCCAGAGCTTGTGACTGACCCAAGGTCACAGCAGGTGCAAGTGGAGGAGTGGGGAATCAAACCCGGTTCTCCCAGATTAGAGTCCGCGCACTTAACCACTACACCAAACTGAAGCCATGAGCCTGTGAGCCCCCCCCCCCCGAGAGAGTGATTTTTGGCCTGTGGTGTTTGACCCACAAAGTCCCTACCAGTCCTGGACCAAATTGTTTTCCTGCCCTCAGAGGGGCACCTCACATTGGGACAGCATAACACACAGCCACTCTTCTAGTATGATAAAGGTGGAGGGTCCCCCTCCCCAATGGATTCAGCTGTGCATCTCTCTTTTGCAAGCCGTTAAATATGAGAAGAAAGTAGGAAAGGGTGGGGGAAATCAGGTTTACATTCAAAAAGAGAAGGCAGACCCAGAAATGACTTCACCCTCAATTCTCAGCTCCTGAGAGAAGCAGCAGCTGTGAGGATAAAGGAATCCACAGAAACCTACCAGCCCTCGGAAGGAAGCTTAAGCAACACACAGTCCCACTACAAACCTGCCAATCCCTCCTCTTCCTCTGAGAACAGGGAAACTGGTCTTCTTCTTCTAGCCAGGATATGAGATGAGGTTTGGCGATCACAGGTCCTTTTATTGTGGGGGGAAGCACAAAATTAGAATTCTTCTGTCCGCATCAGTGCAGTAATTCCAAGCCAGCTTGACTGTACTGCTCCAGATGCAACACATGAGTAATAGCAGTGGAATCCAGGATGGACTAGAGGATGGATGGAGTGACCAGTGACCTGGAGAAAAAATGTCCTGCCCCTCAAAATCAAGGTTCCACCTGTGGAAATGGGTCAGTGAAGCTTTTCATGGCTTAGAGGTCAACCGTTTCACTTGGTCAATAACGTATTATGGAGCCTTTGATAAGTGGGTAGGACATCTCTTCTCCAGATTTATTGCACTCGATATCATGCCTCCAGGGCTTTTTTTTTAGAAAAAGCCCAGCAGGAACTCATTAGCATAATAGGGCACACCCAACAGCAGAAAATCATTAGCATATTAGGCCACACCCCTGACAGCACAGCTCCCTCCCAGGATTGGCTTCCCCAGGTGCCCCGTGGCTTGTGGAGTGCATGGGGAATCCGAAGAGGGGAGGCAGTTTAAACTGCCTTCCCTCCCTGGATTGGCTTGGCTTCCCCAGGCACCCCATGGCTGGCGAGGGGCCTGGGGAACCCCAGGAGGGAAGGCTGTAGGCTTGGTCAACTTGGAAGCCAGCCAGAATTCCGTTCCTGTGCGTTCCTGCCCCAAAATAGCCCTGCATGCTTCTATGTCTGGGCAAACTCTGCTATATTAATCAAATATCCCAATAGGCAGTACAATGCCAAAGCTTAGCCAAAGGGCCTGACCGTGTCCTTCCTCAACTGTGACTTGCTAACTGTGACCAGAGAAGCAGTCATAGTCATACCTCACAGCACTGAGAAGAGAAGTGTTATGTATTGTGTTAAACAAGCCCGAGCTTCTACTTTATGCTGGTGTCCTAAAATGAACATTCTGATTGGTTACTCTGCACAGTAGACCAATCAGAGCCTATAGAAAGGTTCTGGAGGGAACGGAAACCATTGGTCGTTATCTAAGCTATTTTATTGGTTGTTAACTTATTTAGGGGCGTGGTTATCATAGCCCGGAAAGTTTAAAAGAGAGCCTGTTGCTCTCCTGTTTCGTGTTGGTTTACTGCCGTGTTCAAATAAAGTTGAATCACTTGTTAAGAGCTGACTGACAGAAGGAAGGAGAAAAGGATCCTCACCCAGAGAGGCCATGTTCCCAAAATTCTCCAGCATGACTTCCTTGTACAGAACTCTTTGGGCTCCGCTCAGCAGGGTCCACTCCACACTGGAGAAAAACACAGCCACCTCATCAAATGTCACTGGAGTCTGGAGGAAGAAGAAGAAGAAGAAACCATTTCTTCCCATCACTGGAAAATTGTTCCATGAGGAAAAAAAATCCAGACATAGGTATGAACTCTTGAACAACAGCAGCCAGGAAGGAGTCAGAGCTCTGAGGTTTTCCTTCCCAGCGTTCCTTGGGGCCTAGGGATGCCAGCCTCCAGGTGGGACCTGGGGATCCCCCTGAAATTACAGCTCATCTCCAGACTACAGAGATCGGTTCCTCTGGAGAAAATGGATGCTTGCTTTGGAGGTTGGACTCTATGGTATTGTGCCCCAGTGAGGTCCCTCTCCTCCCCAGGCTCCATCCCCAAATCTCCAGGAGTTTCCCAGCCTGGGATCTGGCAACCCTACTCACCTCATCCCCTGCCAGTGGCAGGGGGACCTGGAACCCTATGGGGCCGGGGGGGGGGCAGCTGGTATTAACAAAGGGCTACCAGCCTGCTACCTGCCCTGGCTTCCTCTTCCTTCCCCGAACACGGATGTGGACAGTGTGCTTGACCTCTAAGAGGAAGGCCCTTACAGAGAGAGGAACATCTGAGGACCCAAAAATAAGCTGGCATGCGGCAGGCCAAAGGTTCAGGGCTTGCTCTCTCGGGTGCTGAAGGGGACACAGAGGTTTTTCACGCCCTCCCCACTTCAGCTGCCAATTGGTGGGCAAGACGGGTCGATGCCCTGCTGGAGGGAGCAAGAGTTCGTGTGAGGAGCTGCTTCCAAGCAGTGAGAGGAGCAAGTTGCACGAAGCAATGGTCCAAGGAGTGGCAGGGCTGGAGGCTTCTTTCCTGTCTACTTTGGATGGGAAAATGTGCTGAGAAGCGGGAGCACATGGCCCATGGGTGGATGAGGGAGGGCTGACCATTGGAGTGTGACCGAGAGCGAAAAATGTGACCCCAGGCAGAGGGACTGGCCCAGCGAGGGAAGGAAGAGGCACACCACATTCACTTCTTCCAGACCTTCTTCCGGCCTGCGGATACTTTGGAAGTCTCTGTCTCTCCTGGTGCTCGGTTCTGATGAATGCCAGGTTGTTCTCCCAGAGTATTATTATTATTATTATTATTATCGTGTGGCATTGTGTGTAGTATAGCCAGGAGATCCTAAGATTGTCTGGCAGCCACAAGGTCTAGCTCTTTAGCGTTATGCACCACTAGGTGGCGAGCTAGACTTGTTTTTAAGGCAAGAGAGGTTTCAGAGGTGGTTGGCCATTGCCTGCCTCTGCGTCATGCCCCTGGTAGTTCCTTGGAGGTCGCCCCTCCAAGTACTAGCCAAGACCGACCCTGCTTAGCTTCCAAGTTCCGACGAGATCAGGCTAGCCTGGGCCATCCAGGTCAGGGCAGGTTCTGTTCTCCCAGAAGTCAGCTGTTATCCCAGAGCCAAACTTATCTTGAGCAGTTTTTCTGAAGAGAGAGTCGACTGCTCAAGTAAAGCAATCAAAGCTACTTGGCATAGATAACCAAACCTGACCGATGAGGGTTTGAGGCAGCTTGTTTTGGGCTTGAGGTACCTGAGGAAGCTTCTGCTTTCTGATTATGAGAACCTGCTGAAGTCTGTGTGGAGCCCAGACTGGCATTCAGACCCAGCAGGGCCCTTATGGTGGTTGCCCCAGACCCCCAACAACCATGGAAAATAGAAAATACAAAAAGGGGGACCTGCGATACTTGTGTGTGTGTGGGGGAGAAGCTCCACAGGAGAAGAAGGAAGCAGCCGCAGGTGAGCCTTCTCCCCTGCCCCCCAGCACCAACAGCAAGGCCCGCACCCCGCCAAACTTTCTCCCTCCCCCCCCAGCACCAGCGGCGAGGCCTGAGCTTGGCCCACCAAGATTTCTCCCTCCACCCTCCCCTAGTGGTGGCGGTGGCGAGGCCTGGCCGACCCGCCAAGCTTTCTCCCTCTCTCCCGGTGGTGGCAGCAAGGCCTGGCCGGCTTGCCAAACCTTCCCCACCCCCCTGGTGGTGGCAAGGCCTGGCTGGCCAGCCAAGCTTTCTCCCTCCCTCACTTTCTAGGAGGTGTTGTAGGTCTTCATAGAACCGGTCCACTTCAGCCTCTTCTGCATCAGTGGTTGGGGCATAGACTTGGATTACTGTGATGTTGAATGGTTTGCCTTGGATTCGGACTGAGATCATTCTCTCATTTTTGAGATTGTATCCCATTACTGCCTTTCGCACTTTCTTGTTGACTATAAAGGCCACACCATTTTTTCTACGGGATTCTTGGCCACAGCAGTAGATATAATGGTCTGCTGAGTTAAATTCACCCATCCCTGTACACTTTAGTTCACTGATTCCCAAGATGTCGATGTTCAGTCTTGCCATCTCTTTTTTTAACCATGTCAAGCTTACCTTGATTCATAGATCTTACATTCCAGGTTCCTGTGCAGTATTGTTCTTTGCAGCATCGGACTTTCCTTTCACCGTCAGACACATCCACAACTGAGCATCCTTTCGGCTTTGGCCCAGCCACTTCACTTTTTCTGGGGTTACTTGTACTTGCCCTCTGCTCTTCCCCAGTAGCATATTGGACACCTTCCGACCTGAGGGGCTCATCTTCCGGCGTCATATCTTTTAGCCTTTTGTTACTGCCCATGGGGTTTTCTTGGCAGAGATACTGGAGTGGGTTGCCATTTCCTTCTCCAGGGAATCACACGTGGTCTCTGCTGTTGCCTGTCCATTCTGGGTGGCCCTCCACAGCATAGCCCACTGCCACATCAAACCACGTCAAGGCAGTGATCCATGGTACAGACAGACTAACACGGCTGCCCGACTTGATCCATCTCAGAAAAGCGGCAGCCCAAAACTCTGTGCATGCATGGAAACTGTGGATGTGGCTCTCCGTGAGCCGCAGAGGGAGTACCACCATCACTGCCCCAGACATGAGAGTGCCATTTGTGCCTTGTGGCTAATTGCCACTCATGGGCCTCTGCTCCATCTGTTTATCCAATCCCCTCTTGAAGCTGTCAATGCTTGTGGCCACCACCACTACCTGCAGCAGTGAGTTCCACATGTCAATGACTCTTTGGGTGAAAGAGTGCTACTTTGGAGAGGCAGCCCAACAGGGACATGGTGCCGTAGAGTCTGCCCCAGTCTCTTTATTCAGGAGATCAGTTGCGATTCCAGGAGAACTCCGGGCCTCAATTGGAGGCTGGTAACTAGTATTGTTTTATTGTCCTTGTTGGGGCTCCTCTGCACTTGTAATCCAAGACAGGCTGTGTGACCGGAACGCAGGGCAAGGAGCCCAATCCATTGAGCCTTGCAACGGAGAAGAAAGCCTCCCTGGCCTCCACTACCCATCTCTCCAGGGACACCCCCTTACCTGAGACGGCTTCATGGCAGCTCTTTTCCCTTCACCATGTGGAGGAGATGGCAGAGAAGGCATCCAGGGTGCCTTTCGGCTGCTGCCTGGGAAGGAGAGAAAGAGAGGGTGGAAAGCCCTTTTTGCTACATGTGCATTTCAGACAGCAGTGCCTTCCACAAAGCTCTCTCTGGAAACCCTTTAGGGTACAAATCAAGACGTGAGGTTTGACTGGGGAAGGTTCCTGAGCCTTTGATTGAATCTCTCTCCCCTCCTGACCTGCTGTTCTTAACATAAGAACATAAGAGAAGCCAATGTTGAATCAGGCCAATGGCCCATCTAGTCCAACACTCTGTCACACAGCGGCCAAAATATACCAGGTGCCATCAGGAGGTCCAGTCAAACCTCATGTCTTGATTTCCACCCCTTATCCATCCATCCTCCTCCCTTCCCCATACACCCAGGAGGGCAGAAAGGCAGACCTAACAGGTTAAAGCAGTGGTTCTCAATCTTTTTGGTGTAGTGATCCACTTAGAAAAATCCCAGTTCTTTCAGGACTTTGGTGGCAGTCCCCTTCCCCTCTATTAACTGCTTTCCCAGTGGGAAACTGGGCGGGGACTAATCCCCCCCAATTGCTCCTACCCCTTCCTCTCTGTTTTAAGACCTGAATTAAAATGCCCCCCATCTCCCCCTTCTTCGCCCCCCCCACAAAGCTCCTTTTAGCTCACCGGATCCCTCCCAGCCATTCAAGCAGCCACCAGAGAAACTGAGAGGCGTCTCCTGCAAGAGAGAGAGTAGGAAATGGCTTTCTCCTCCCCATGTACCTCTCTAGGACTGCAGACTCCCTCACTTTAATTCACAGAATGGATCCGGCCCAGGATGTCCCCTCCGCACCCCAGTGGCTTGGGCAGTTGCTGGATCAGACCTTCTCCTTGTGTGCTCATCAAACATGTGGCAAATGCCACATATCAGTGGCACAACAAACTAATACATTCTGAGGGTCCTGTCGTGTGAGTCAATCTGTCGATATAGGTTTGGTAGAGATTCACACATAGCAAAAGGGAAAGGTTTCCCTTGCTCGAAAGCCAGTCGAATCCGACTCTAGGGGGCGGTGCTCATCTCTGTTTCCAAGCTGAAGAGCCAGCGCTGTCCGAAGATTTCTCCATGGTCATGTGGCCGGCATGACTAAACACCGAGGCACATTAACAGTGTTCCCTCTAAGGTGAGTTCATGTGAGCTAGCTCACAGTTTTTTAGCCTCCGGCTCACACATTTTTTGTCTTAACTCAGGAAGGATGGCTCCAGAGCAAACTAAGTTATGCAGCAGCCAAATCACTCGCTCACAACTTTAATGCCAGCAGCTCACAAAGTAGAATTTTTGCTCACAGGACTCCAGAGCTTAGAGGGAGCATTGGCAAGGAATGCGGTTAACCTTCCCACCGAAGGGGTACCTATTTATCTACTTGCAATGTCTTGCTTTCGAACTGCTAGGCCGGCAGGAGCTGGGGCCAGAGATGGGAGCTCACTCCGTCATGCGGCACTCGGGTCTTGAACTGTCAAGCTACTGACGAAGGCTGCTCAGCGTCTTAACCTCTGAGCCACTGTGGCTACACATAGTAGCTCCCTCCCCCCAGACACTGGAGCTCCCTTCCCCAGTAATTTTGTTTAGCACCCTTATTGCGGGTAGAGTTGCCAGGTTCCTCAGAGCAGCCGGCAGGGGATGGCGGGGATGTCCCAGGGCAGATACCTAAACAGCTACCTGCCAATCCTTCCTCTTCATCGCAGCCGTGGACAAAGAGCTCTTCGTCTTCCTCCAGCCAGGATATGAGGTCAGGTTTGGCAACCAGAGGTCCTTTATATTGGGGGCAGGGGAGGAGAAAGAAAATTATCATTCTTCTCTGTCCATGTAAATCCAGTCATTCCAAGCAGGCCCGTAGCCAGGAATTTCTAAGTCAGGGGGCTTTTTAATTCTTCAGGGGGCACTGGGGCACTGGCTAAATCAAAGGTAACTCACGTGCTTCAGCCAGCCCCAGAGAGGTGTACATAAGAACATAAGAGAAGCCAATGTTGAATCAGGCCAATGGCCCATCTAGTCCAACACTCTGTCACACAGCGGCCAAAATATACCAGGTGCCATCAGGAGGTCCAGCAGTGGGGCCAGGACACTAGCAGCCCCCCACTGCTGCCCCCTCCAGCACCAAGAATAGAGTGCATCACCTGCCCCAGACTGAGAGTTCCTATCTATACCCTGTGGCTAATAGCCACTGATGGACTTCTGCTCCATATGTTTATCTAATTCCCTCTTGAAACTGTCCATGCTTGTAGCTGCCACCACCTCCTGTGGCAGTGAATTCCATATGTTAATCACTCTTTGGGTGAAGAAGTATTTCCTTTTATCTGTTCTAACCCGACTGCTCAGCAATTTCATAGAGTGCCCACGAGTTCTTGTATTGTGAGAAAGGGAGAAAAGTACTTCTTTCTCAACCTGCTAGGGGAAAGGCAGGGAGAAGTGGCAGCACAGGGGGATTTTGTGGCAGCTGCCACATCTTGCCAGAGAGTCAAGGGGCCTGGACTGAAAGGAAGTTGGGGGGCCCTGGTAGGAAGTCAGGGGGCTGGGCCCCGGAATGCCCCACTGTAGCTACAGGCCGGATTCCAAGCCAACTCAGCTCTGTCCCTCCAGAAATACACAACCAGTGAATAATAGGGTGATGGGGAGGTGGAGTACATCATGGGCAGTCGCCAACAGCCTGGAGAAAAAAGTGCTCTCCCCTCCTCAGACAGAGGGTTTAGCTCTGGTAACGCCCCAGTGAAGCTTTTCATGGCCTGGAAGTAAACAACATCTTCTGTTAAATAACATTGACTTAGGCCTCTATTGAAGGACCAGGACCTTTGTTTTCTCCAGGCTGCTGACGTATTTAAGTATAGGCCAAGAATCATCCTTCCCTCCTGTTATGTCCTGAATCTGAATCCATCCTATTCTTTTCCATACAAAGCTTCAGGCATAAGAAGGATTGTAATCTGTCGCATTACTATTGGCTGGTTTCTGTGAAACCCTCGTACATAACCAATCAGAATGTAAATATGTATCTTGGAGGGAACGGACCTCATTGGTCTTTATCCTGAGCTAATGATTGGATGTTAACTTGTTATGGGTGTGGCTTTGACAGCCCGGGATGGTTTAAAAAGGGAGCTGCGCTGCACTGTGTTGTTGTGTGTTCCTGAGTTGAAGTCTGCTGTTATAATAAAGCTGAATCACTTTTGCTGAAATCAAATCGTGTTAAGTTGCATACTTAACACCTCCTTTGCCACATAGGTACTGGGTGCCAGAGTTTAACAAGCTGGGACTGTTTCTTTCCTCATCACTGACTTCCTTACAGCACCCTATGAAACAGCCACACCTGATATCTTGAAGGAGACAGCCCAGGGGGAAAGGATCCTCACCCGGAGAGGCCACGTTCCCAAAATTCTCCAGCATGACTTCCTTGTACAGAGCCCTTTGGGCTGGGCTCAGCAGGGCCCACTCCCCCGGGGTGAAATACACGGCCACCTCTTCAAAGGACACCAGACTCTGGAAAAAAGAAAGAAAAGGAAGCTTTTCTTTATAGTGAAGGAGGGGTGGTTCATGAGGGGGAAAATATATAGATAGGGTTGCCAGGTCTGGGTTGGAAAATACTTGGAGACTTTGGGGGTAGACCCAGGAGAAGAAGAAGAAGAAGAAGAAGAAGAAGAAGAAGAAGAAGAAGAAGAAGAAGAAGAAGAAGAAGAAGAAGAAGAAGAAGAAGAAGAAGAAGAAGAAGAAGAAGAAGAAGAAGAAGAGTTTGGATTTATACCCTGCCCTTCACTGCCCAAAGGCATCTCAGAGCGGCTTACAAACTCCTTTCCCTTCCCCTCCCCACAACAGACACCCTGTGAGGTAGGTGGGGCTGAGAGAGCTCTGACAGAAACTGCTCTTTTTCAAGAACAGCTGTGCCAGACCTTGTGACTGACCCAAGGTCACATCAGCAGGTGCAAGTGGAGGAGTGGGGAATCAAACCCGGTTCTCCCAGATAAGAGTCCGTGCACTTAACCACTACACCAAACTGGCTGGGGGCGGGGTTTGGGGAGGGGGCTTCAGCATGGTCCACTGCCACAGAGACCGCCCTTCAAAGCAACCATTTTCTCCAGAGGGGCTGATCTCTGTCAGCTGGAGATCAGTTGTGAAAGCAAGAGATCTCCCGGATCACCATTTCTGACTTGGGACATTCCTGGAGATTTGGGGGAAGAAAGAGTTTGGGTGAAGGGAGGGAGTTCAGTGTGGATGAGATGCTGTAGAGGTGCCCCTGATCTCTGTAGTCTGGAGGTCCAATATAATCCTGGGAGAACTTCGGAGACCCACCTAGAAGTTGGTCACCCTGCTCTCCATGTGGACATCTGAAGTCAGTCCAAATAAAATTATTATTTTATTGACCCTGTTTGGGCTTCTCTGAACACTTCGTCCTAGACTGGAGGTGACCATGTCCCCGCTCTCCCACTGGTCACCCTCAATGTTTCGCAGCATCAGAACCAAGGGAAAGACGCCCAATTCTGCGAACGATGCAACAGAGACGGAAGCATTCCTGCTGTTCACCGCATGGCTCCCCAATGACCCCCCCCCAAAAAAACAGTACTTGAATTGGCTGCATGTTGGAGGAGGAGATCTCCTCTCCACCAGGAGGAGATGGTGATGGAGACGTCATCAAGGGTGTCTTTCCGTTGCTGCCTGAGTGAGGGAAAAAAGAAGGCGGGAAACCCTTTTAGTTTCGGACACATTTTCTGTGCCTGTCTTTAGAATCGTAGAATCACTGAGCTGGAAGGGGCCAGACAGGCCATCCAGTCCAACTCCCTGCTCAATGCAGGATCAGCCTAGAACATCCCTGATGTTTGTCCAGAGGCTGCTTAAAGATAACCAGTGAGGGGGAGCTCACCACCTCCCCAGGCAGCTCATTCCACTGTGGCACAACTCTTACTGTTAAAAAGTTTTCCCTAAAATCTAGCCAGTACCTTCCCGCCCTTAATTTAAACCCATTCTTGCGGGTCCTCTCCTCTGCTGCCAACGGGAACAGCTCCCTGCCCTCCTCTAAGTGACAGCCCTTCAAATACTTCAAGAGAGCAATCCTGTCCCCTCTCAGCCTCCTCTTCTCCAGACTGAATATCCCCCTCGGCCTTTCCTCATAGGGCTCAGTCTCCAGGCCCCCAATCATCCTCGTCGCTCTCCTCTGCACCCGCCCCATTCTGTCCACATCCTTTCTGAAGTGAGGCTTCCAGAACTGCACACAATATTCCAGGTGTGGCCTGACCAATGCAGTGTACAGCGGGACTATGACATTTTGCAATTTGGATGTTATGCCTCTGTTGATACACCCTAAGATCGCATTAGCCCTTTTTGTCGCTGCCTCTGGATCTAATTTTAAGTGAAACTCTCTAAGGACTGGCTTTGGAGCGTAATTCAAGATCCTGGATTCAGCCTATGAAGGCTGAGGCATTTGTGGCACAGCGTCTCTTCCCCACTCCAGCTCTTTCTGCTCTATCCCTGAGGACAACAGTTCCCCATTCCCAAATGTGGTTCTTCACCCATAATCTCAATGCCATGAGCCCATGCATGGAAAAAGCAGGGGGGAACTCTATAAAGGAATGCCACCCACACCACCACCTGAGGTCTCTCAGCCTATTCACACGTTACAGGAAGCAGCTGTTACAACCCACAGGTATGTGTGCGTACCTGTATGTAAGAAAGAAACACTGTTAATATACTTGGCAACTGCTGCCAGAATTTTGTATGCAAAATACTGGAGAACCACCCAAATACCAACAAGACAAGAATTTATTATGAAGGTATTCGAGGCGGCGGAGATGGATAAGCTGTCTCTGAATATGAAAGGACATTCAGATTCTACTTTTAAAAACACTTGGAAACGTTTCTGTGACCGGTACAAACTAAATGGATGAGAGGGTAAAGAACTGATTAAATAAAAGATAAAAACAGAGATGATACAGATGGATTGATATAAGAGATACTCACGTAAAGCATAACATTATGTTGAATGACAAAGTGCTTTAAATATGATATACAAATGGAACTAAACCCTCTTTTTGTGTTTTATGTGTGTGGATTAGTTTTGTGTGTTATGTTCTTAGTGTTGTTGTTATACTGTACTGTACTGTACTGTACTGTTTAAATAAAAGTCTGCCTCTTGGGGGCAGCTTAAGGAAGGAAGGAAGGAAGGAAGGAAGGAAGGAAGGAAGGAAGGAAGGAAGGAAGGAAGGAAGGAAGGAAGGAAGGAAGGAAGGAAGGAAGGAAGGAAGGAAGAAAGAAAGAAAGAAAGAAAGAAAGAAAGAAAGAAAGAAAGAAAGAAAGAAAGAAAGAAAGAAAGAAAGAAAGAAAGAAAGAAAGAAAGACTGCACAATCCCTTTACAAACGAAACTGAGGATCAGCTGCCAGTGCTCACACATTCAGCTGTGGTTGCATTGAATGTAAACATGAGAGTTACATCTGCATTCCCTGTGGCTTGTGAACAGGGCATCCACCAACTCATTCTCCTGCACTGGAGGAAGCAGGCCCGAGACCCAGATTTATACACACACCGGCTAGGGACCGCCTCTCTCATCTTCTTTCCAGCACTGCTGACCCGGAAGAGATTTTGTAACTCTGGTTAATAATCTTGGGGGGGCCTGGAGGGAAAACTGAGAGGAGAGTGCGTACGGGGCAAATGATCTGTTTTCCACATGGGAACAGGCTTTTGTGCCTCTCTGTGGCTGCGGCCAATACTGTTCAGTGGCCGCAGGGCTTCCACGTGGCAAGTTTCCCTGCTTTTCCCCTGTCCCAGTCTCCCCACATCACGGAGGCTTTTCCAATTCATTTTAACAACTGGCAGTAGAATATCTTCATAATTTCATAACAGTACTTGAATCAGGGTTTCTGAATTCCCAGCTTTTATTCTTTTAAGTGACTCTCTAGCCCCTTTCTTTGCAGGGATATAAGGGGAAAGGCACAATACACAATTGACTGGACACTTACTTAAAAAAAAGAGAGCAAGAGTCCAGTAGCGCCTTAAAGACTAACAAAAAATTGTGGCAGGGTATGAGCTTTCTTGAGTCATTGCTCGTTTCTTCAGATACTGACTCATGAAAGCGCCTCCCCTGCCACGGATTTTGTTAGCTTTTAAGGTGCAACTGGACTCTTGCCCTTTTCTGCTGCTACAGACAGGCCAACACGGCTACCCGCCTTAAAAAGACTATAGTTCCAGATCCTTCGTAGCTGTAACATTGTATTGTCTCACTCGCACTTTTTTCTTGCCTGTTTTTATAGTTATCGTATCATCATTCAATTAAAAAAGAAGAGGAAAGAAAAAAGCCAATAGTTCAGAGAACCCGATGGGCACATCGTTATAACAATGCACCGATAATCAACTGCCAATTTTTTTTAAAGCTCTTCCGCCCCCCGCTGCCCCCCCATTGCTAGAAGAAGCGGCTGATTTGGGAGCAGAGACGTCAAAAATGGGTAGAAACTCTGCTTCTCCAGCCCTAGCAAACCCAGAACAAATAACCTGCGCCAATTTCCAAAAGAGAAAAGAAGAAGAAGAGATTGGATTTATACCCCACCCTTCATCCCTTCCCCTCCCCACAACAGACACCCTGTGAGTTGGGTGGGGCTGAGAGAACTCTGACAGAAACTGCTGTTTTTCAGGAACAGCTGTGCCAGAGCTTGTGACTGACCCAAGGTCACATCAGCAGGTTCAACTGGAGGAGTGGGGAATCAAACCCGGTTCTCCCAGATTAGAGTCCGCACACTTAACCACTACGCCAAACTGGCTCTCAAAAGGGCAAAGCGTTGCTATTGAGGGTTTCCTCAGAAACCGGGAGACACCATGGACAGCGACTGCCAATAGACAATGCATGACTGCCAATAGAGCATGCTTGCTTGCCTATAGGGAATAACAGACTCCTTTTTCCCATTGTTTAGGCTCTGTTTCATACGAGTCAACAGCCACACGGTCCACGTCCCCCACTTAACACCCCCCCTTCTCAGCTCCCTCGTTCCTGCCTTGGACACCCCGCCTGCATCTACCCCTTCCTGTTCCCCCCATCTCTCCCTCAGTCCCCCCTCCAGATCTGCTTTCTTCTCCCTCCACCATAAATCTCCCCCCTCAGTCTCTCACTTCTTTCCTCCCTCCTTCCGCAGCAACCTGGAGCCACTTGAGGTGCGTCCAGCCTCCAAAGGTGCCGGGTTCAGATCCAGCCTTTTCAGGGAAATCACGGCTCTGCACAAAGGAACTAGCGGGCTCTCCCCGGTTCAGAAGGAGGGGGACAGGGGGACCTGAGCGAGGGGACTCTCCTCCGCCCCACTCCGCTGCACCCTGCCTCCTTTGCCTTGACTCTTGCGTTGAGTCTTGCCTCGCCCCCTCCAAAGCCCTTTTGAGCTCGCCAGATTCCCTCCCAGCCACTGAAATGACAGCCGGGGAAACCCAAGAGGGTATTTCTGCAGAGGGAGGCAAGTCAAAGAGGCAATGGCTCCCCTCCCCCCTTTCCTCTCTCTGTCTCTCTCTCACTTTAACCCTTAGAGAGCATCTCACCAGTTAAAGGGACGCAGGAGAGAAAACGCAAACAGAGCCTCTGATGAAAGAGCAGAGAAGTATTACCCAACATGAAATAAATATGATATCCCGCAGCAGTGGGTGAGGCTATATTGTGCCTCTTTTAATGGGGTGATGTAAAATTAATAAAAGGCTTGATACACCTGTCAGCCTGTCCATCTTTGGCAAGCATAACTCCTCAGAACATACAGTAAAGGGCCACAGAATTGGCCACAGGTACATAAGAACATAAGAGAAGCCAATGTTGAATCAGGCCAGTGGCCCTTCTAGTCCAACACACAGCGGCCAAAATATACCAGGTGCCATCAGGAGGTCCAGCAGTGGGGCCAGGACACTAGAAGCCCTCCCACTGCTGCCCCCTCCAGCACCAAGAATAGAGTGCATCACCTGCCCCAGACTGAGAGTTCCTATCTATACCTTGTGGCTAATAGCCACTGATGGACTTCTGCTCCATATGTTTATCTAATTCCCTCTTGAAACTGTCCATGCTTGTAGCTGCCACCACCTCCTGTGGCAGTGAATTCCATGTGTTAATCACTCTTTGGGTGAATCCCCAGGAATCCCCACCCCCACTCATTTTTGCATTCAAAGCTATGGTTATAGGTCAAGACCAATGCTTCCTCTAAGCTGTGGAGTCTTGTGAGCAAAAATCCCACCTTGTGAGCTGCTGGTGTTAAAGTTGTGGGTGAGCAATTTGCATAAATTTGTTTGCTCTGGAGCCATCCCTTCCCGAGCTAAGACAAAAATGTGTGAGCCAGAGGCTGAAAAACAGCGAGCTAGCTCACACAAACTCAGCTTAGAGGGAACACTGGTCAAGTCGGGTAGCTGTGCTAGTCTATCTGCAGCAATACAGAAGAGCAAGGGTCCAGTAGCACCTTAAAAGGATGACAGAAATTGTGGCAGGGTATCCGAAGAAGTGGGCAGTGAGTCCCGAAAGCTCCTACCCTGCCACAAATTTTGTTAGACTTTAAGGTGCTCCTGGATTCTCATGCCTCTTTCTCTCCTTTGAAGCTCCAGAGAGCATGTGAAAATGCTTGCTTGAAAGGCAGACTATAAATAATGTAAATAAAATATGGGTAAAACTTAAAGAACTATGTAGCGCGGAGAGATACCTGTTTAACTTCTGAGAGTATGCGCATTTTGTTTTCTTGTTTTCTTGGCCCCTGGCGCATCTTGAAGACTGTTCGGCAGCCACCACTGTCTAATCCACTAGATATGCACATTTTATTCTGCCCCACTTGCCAGTCCATCTCTTCTTTGTATTGAACATTTGCATGGTGAAGAGTTCTTCGGAACTCAAGAGTTTGCTGTTTTGTAGTACAATGAGAGATCGTAATTAAAAGGCATCCTATGGCTGTCGTTTTAAATTAATGAATGAGTTCCTTACTGGTCTCTTTGATGTGTTAACACCTCTCTATTGGAGGGACTATGTTGTGGGTGAGCTTTAGCCCCTGGAACCAGCATACAAATTGGGTAATGTCCTATGACATTCGTTTGGTGTAGTGGTTAAGTGCGTGGACTTTAATCTAGGAGAACCGAGTTTGATTCCCCACTCCTCCACTTGCACCTGCTGGATGACCTTGGACAAGCCATAGTTCTGACAAGAGCTGTTCTTGAAAAAGAGCACTTTCTGTCAGAGCTCTCTCAGCCCCCACCTCACAGGGTGATTGTCATGGGGAGGGGAAGGAAAAGGGGGTTGTAAGCCGCTCTGAGACTCCTTTGAGTAGTGAAGGGTGGGATATCAATCCAATCTCCTCCTCCTCTGTCTAGTCCAGCATCCCGTCTCACACAGTGGCCAACCAGTTCCTCTGGATGGCCAACAACAGGGCAGAGAGGCTGAGGCCTTCTCCTGATGTAGCCTCCTGGCTCCGGGATTCAGAGGATTCTGAACGCGGAGGTTCCCCTCAGCCACCATGGCTAGTAACCATTGATGGACTCCTCTATGAATCTCTCTAATCCCCTCATAAAGCTGTCTATTCCTGTGGCCATCACTACAGCCTCCGGCTGCAGATTCCACATTTTAGTCACTCTCTGTGTCTGTCCTGAACCTACTGCCCATCAGCTTCATTGGATGCCCTCGAGTTCTAGTCTTTTGGGAGAGGGAGAAAAATTTCTCTTGCCAACTCTCTCCCCCCCATGCCTAATGTTATGAACCTCTATCATGTCCCACCTTAGTGACCAGTGACTCATGATAGAGTTGCCAGGTCCTCCCTGGCCACTGGCGGGAGTGGGGGGTTAGGGTTGCCAGATCCTGGTTGGGAAACTCCTGAAGATTTGGGGGTGGAGCCTAGAGAGGACAGGGTGAAAGTTCATACCTTACCACAAATTTCTAAGGTTTTTACTGGCTCATAACCAGCTAGGATAGTATCGGGAATTTTTCTGCTTGTCTTTTAAATTGTACTGGTCGAAGACTGCAATCACAAACTGACTACCACAAATTTTATTAGTCTTTACGGTGCTACAGGACTCTTGGTCTTCTCTACTTCATATGTGGATGAGTTATGTTTGCCACAGGGACAGACAGATGGACATTAGTTGCCGTAGATTTTCCGGGTTGTGTGGTCAGTTAGGGATCTTTTAGCGTTATAGACTAAAGTTATGCCTGCTTGCTCTGCTTGCGATTTTTAATGGTTGTCTGACGAATAAATAGCCAGCTCTGCCTAGTTGCCATTCTCCAGGTAGGCCCTGGAGATTTCCATTAATTAGAACTACACAGATCAGTTTCAGGTGGGTAGCCATGTTGGTCTGAAGCAGCCAAACAAAGTGTAAGTCCAGTGGCACCTTTAAGATTAACAAAGTTCATAAAACTCTGTTGATCTTAAAGGTGCCACCAGGCTCAAACTTTGGGCAACTGCACAAGATCAGTCCTCCCTTTTTTCTGTTTTCTGAGGAGGAGTGATGCCTGCCAAAGAGAAACTTTTATCAATATAGATTTTTCGCCATCCCATTAAAATAGGCACAAGTGTAGCCTCACCATTTCTTGTGGAATATATTTATTTGATGTCGAGTAACATTTATCTGGGAGCTGTGGTGGCTCAAGTGGTTAAGACACTGAACTGCAGGCTGTGGAAGGTCAGTAGTTCAGCAGTTCGAGACCTGAGTGCTGCCTTGGTGTTTAGTCATTCCGGCCACATGACCCTATTTGGGCTTCTCTGCACACTTCGTCCTAGGCAGGAGGTGACCATTTCCCCCCCTCTCCCACTGGTCAGCCTTAATGTTTTGCACCATCAGAACCAAGGGAAAGAAGCCTGATTCTGCGTCTTCGGACAGCGCTGGCTCTTCGGCTTGGAAACGGAGATGAGCACCGCAACCCTAGAGTCGGATTCGACTGGCTTTCGAGCAAGGGAACCTTTACCTTTACCTAACATTTATCCGCCCTCCCTCCCTTCTCTCCTGGTCTCTTGAATGGCTGAAATGCTCTCTCAGGTAGATTCAGGTGGGTGGCCGTGTTGATCTGAAGCAAAAGAACAAAGTTTGAGCCCAGTGGCACCTTTAAGAGCAACAAAGTTTAATTCTGGGCATCACCTTTCGTGTGCACGCACACCTCCAAGGGTTAAAGAGAGAGCGCCGTGGTCCTAGAGAGGCACGCGGTGGAGGGGAGGGGTCAGGTGGGAAAGCAATTTCCTGTCTCCGTCCCCCCGCACAATATGTTGCTGGGTGATCCGGATTTTTTCCTGAATGGCGTGGATGGATTTGGTAAGCTCGAAGGGTCTGGGAGGGAGGGAAGATATGGGGGGGCTGCAGTGCAAGACCCAAAGCAAAGGGAAGGGAGTTAAGTGCCCCCCACCCCAGTTCTCTGTCCTGCGTTAGAGAGAGCCGCAGGTCCCCTTTGTGCAGAGCCATGAGGTCACGCATGAGTGTAGAATCTGAATCCAGCACCTTTGGAGGCTGGCCGCGGTTCAGATGGCTTCAGGTTCCGTTGAGACGCGTTTAGGAAGGAGAGGCAGCAGTATGGGGGGGGGGGAGAGGCTGCGGGTGAGATTTTGAGTTGGGGGAGAAGGATGGAACAAATGCAGGAAGGGGGAAAGGAGTGAGGGGGGAGCTAAGGGGGAAATTTGGGGTGGGGGAAAGGAGAGCATCAGAGAAGCCAATGTTGGGTCGGTCTGGCCAACGGCCCATCCAGTCCAACACTCTGTGTCCCACAGCGGCCAAAAATACCAGGTGCCATCAGGAGGTCCAGCAGTGGGGTAGAAGCCCTCCCACTGTTGCCCCTCCCAAGCACCAAGAATACAGAGCATCCCTTGCCCCAGCCTGAGAGTTCCTATGTGGCTGATAGCCACTGATGGACAGGGGTGGATTAAGGCTCACTGCTGCCCTAAACACTGACCAGTCTTGGTGCCCCCCTCCTTTCCACACTGACCCAGTGCATTTGAATTTGGCTCCACCATTTTACTTTTAAACATAGCCTATGACACTGCGGAGCTGCGGTGGCTCAAGTGGTTAAGACGCTGAACTGCAGGCTGTGGAAGGTCGGCAGTTCAGCAGTTTGAGACCTAAGAGTGCCGCATGACGGGGTGATCTCCCATCTCTAGTTCCAGCTCCTGCCAACCCAGCAGTTCGAAAGCAAGAAATTGCAAGTAGATAAATAGGTACCACTTCAGTGGGAAGGTAACAGCGTTCCGTGCAACTTGGTGTTTAGTCATGCCGGCCACATGACCGCGGAAACATCTTCGGACAGCGCTGGCTCTTCGGCTTTGAAACGGAGATGAGCACCGCAACCCTAGAGTCAGATTCGACTGGCTTTCGAGCAAGGGAACCTTTACCTTTATGGCACTGCACCTCACCAACAAAAAATAGAAGTTAACCCTAGGGTGCAACCATGATCAATTTGCACTAGTTTTTTTTTTTTTTTTTTTACAAATCTTTGTGTTTTTTTCCTTTTCACCCTTTTCCCAACTTTGTGGTGCCCCCTTTTGCCCTGGTGCCCTAAGCACGTGCTTAGTCTGCTTAATGGTTAATCTGCCACTGGATGGGCCTCTGCTCCATCTGTTTATAAAGGGAGCAGCAAATGCAGGAAGAGGAAAGGAGTGGGGGCTAAGGGGAGATTTGGGGTGCGGGAGCAATGCAGGGGGGAGGAGTGGGGGACTGAAGGGGAGGTTTTGGATGGGAAAGGAGGGAGCAGATACAGGAGGGGGAAAGAAGTGGGGGCCGAGAGGGAGATCTGAGGTGGGGGAGAAGGAGGGAGCAGATACAGGAGGAAGGAGTGGGGGGCTGAGGGGCAAGGAAGAGAGCAGAGGCAGAACAGGGGAAGGGAGAGAGGGCTGAGAGGGAGATTTTGATTTGGGGAGAAGGGAGCAGATGCAGGCTTGGGGGGGGGCTGAGCAGTTCTGAAGGAGGAAGCTGAGAAAGGGGGTATTAAGAGGGAGGAAAGGAACTGTGGTGCTTGACCTGCAGGAAACCGAAGCAAAATTGAACCTCAAGAGAAGAAAGGGGAAGCTTCTGAGGAAAGTTTCCTCTTCAGTGACAGTGCTGTGCCCTTTTGCCTTCTGAAAACGAAGGCACGTTGTAGTCGGCTTGAGGGTTTCCCCCCCTGTCTTCCCATAGCATCAGGATGTACTCCAGGAGCTCCCAGTCCCCCCTTCTCCAGAAACTTCTTTTCCTCAGACGTTTTGGAAGTGATCACAGTCAAGCCTGTATGGTTGCCAGAGAGGGTAGGAAGCATCAGATTTTCCTGGTCTGGCCCACAGGACAGGCTATTATTTATTTATCCCATGGCCGAGTTACACACAGGAAGCATATAATAATATAAAATATGTAACAGGAGGACCAATGTTTTCCCTTCTCCAAGGCAGCCATTTCCTCCCCTGGAACTGGATGAACGCTTTGTGTTTTTCTTGGCAATTGTAATAATACATCCTTAAAGTCTCCGAATTCTCAGCTTTCATTTAAAAAAAAAAGTCTCTAATCTCTTTAGCTGCAGAGGTATGCCTTTCCCCTTATATCTCCACAAAGAAGGAAGAAACCTGGGAGTTCAAAGAACCTGATTTGCATGATACTATGTTCAGTTGGAGTGGGGGCCAGGGGAACAGCCTCACTGTATGGGGAGATTGTGAGAAAATATGCTGTGTGGAAACCCTGTTGTGGCTACCGCTGTTATGGCAGCTGCACCTGCAATGGTGAAAACACATGTGGAAAACACCTTAGATAGTCTGTGCCTGTCCTCACTTCTCCCATTTCCAGTTCTGGTCAGTCTCCCCACACTCCTCTTTCTCAATTTTCTGTTCTGAAATCCTGGTCCTCTTAACGTGGGCTGCCTTTCCTCTTCTGGGCCTGTCTGAACAGGACTTTTCCTTCCAGGCTCCTTCCCCATTAATAACCGGAGTTGCAGGTTCAGCAGTGCCAGAAGAAGAAGAGAAGAGATTGGATTCATACCCAGCCCTTCACTACCCAAAGGCGTCTCAGAGCAGCTTACAAAACTCCTTTCCCTTCCCCTCCCCACAACAGACACTCTGTGAGGTAGGTGGGGCTGAGAGAGCTCTGACAGAAACTGCTCTCTTTCAAGAACAGCTGTGCCAGAGCTTGTGACTGACCCAAGGTCACATCAGCAGGTGCAAGTGGAGGAGTGGGGAATCAAACCCGGTTCTCCCAGATTAGAGTCCGCGCACTTAACCACCACACCAAACTGGAAGGGAAGGGATGTAGTCCCTGTCTGGTGCAGGTATAAATTTGAGTGTCAGACCTGGTTCCTGTGTGCGGGAGGCTGAGCAGGCAGAGGCCTGAGGTGGTGGAGTCGTGGGCCTCTCTTCTCCCCTGGCACAGAATGGAAGCTGCTGGGGAGGAGGCAGGAGAGATGTGGGGCCGAAAGCATTCCTGAGCCTTCCTAGATCAAATTGCATTGTGCCCCAAAGCGAATCCAGAGGGAGGTTCACGCCGAGGACTGGAACTGAAAATGAATCCGCAGCAAAAATGTCTTTCTCACCTGCTTTCTTTTTCTCCCTGTCAGGCAGCAGTGAAAAGACACCTCTGATGCCTCCCCCACCATCTCCTCCATGTGGCGAAGCAAAAGGAGCTGCCATGCAGCCAGCTAAGGTACCGGGGGGGGAGACCTCACTGGGGAGACATGTAGTGGACGGTGGTAAGCAATGCTCCCTCTAAGCTGTGGAGTCTTGGGAGCAGTAATTCTGCTGAGAGCCAGTGTGGTGTAGTGGTTAAGTGCACGGACTCTAATCTGGGAGAACTGGGTTTGATTCCCCACTCCTCCACTTGCACCTGGCTGGATGACCTTGGGCAAGCCGTAGTTCTGATAAGAGCTGTTCTTGAAAAAAGAGCAGTTTCTGTCAGAGTTCTCTCAGCCCCACCTACCTCACAAGGTGTCTGTTGTGGGGAGGGGAAGGGAAGGGAAGGGAGTTTGTAAGCCGCTCTGAGACACCTTTAGGTAGTGAAGGGCGGGGTATAAATCCAATCTCCTCCTCCTCCTCCTCCTCTTCTTCTTTCTTCTTTCTCCTTCTTCTCCTTCTTCTCCTTCTTCTCCTTCTTCTCCTTCTTCTCCTTCTTCTCCTTCTTCTTCTTCTTCTTCTTCTTTGTGAGCTACGGGCATTAAAGTTGTGAGTGAGCAATTTGGCTACTGCATGAATCAGTTTGCTCTGGAGCCATCCCTTCCTGAGCCGAGGCAAAAATTGTGTGAGCTGGAGGCTAAAAAACGGTGTGCTAGCTCACACTAACTCAGCTTAGAGGGAACACTTATCCTTTCTTGTGAGTGTTGGACTGGGTGGGCCATTGGCCTGATCTGACCCTGGCTTCTCTTATGTTCTTACAAATCGCTGCTCACTTAGAGATCAGTGGATCGTGAAAGCTCATGTCCTGCCACAGATTTGGTTAGTCTCTAAGGGGCTACTGGACTCTTGCTCTTTTCTACAGCTAGCGGTATAAAGAAATGATTCCTTCTTCTAGGGTCCAGTCTCCTTTGAAGAGGTGGCCGTGTATTTCACCCAGGGGGAGTGGACACTGCTACTCCCAGCCCAAAGAACTCTATACAAGGAAGTCATGCTGGAGAATTTTGGGAATGTGGCCTCTCTGGGTAAGGATCCTTTTCTCTGTGGCAGTTTCCTTCATTTTCTGAGGAGTGACCATGGATGTTTCACAGCTCCCTGAAAGGAAGTCACTGCTGAGGATGATTTCGGTCAGGGAATCTGCCACCCTCTACACAAATCTGGCAAGGGTTTGTAGTTCTCCTTCCCAGGGAGATGGGAGCTCCTGCCCTAGCAGTCCTATGCATGGACCTGGGCCCCATGAATGGGCCTCAAAAGAACTTGGTGCCAAGGGATGCTTTTTCCAAAGAGAGTATAATGGCCTAAGCAGGTGTTTTCCTCCAAAGAACATAAGAAGAGCCCTGCTGGATCAGACCAGTGGCCCACCTAGTCTATCCTGTCTCACACAGTGCCCAACCGGTTCCTTTGGAGGTCCAGCAACAGGGCATAGAGACCAAGGCTTTCCCCTGATGTTGTCTCCTGGTTCTGGGATTCAGAGGCTTAGTGCCTCTGAATGTGGAAGTTTCCCTCAGTCACCGTGGCTAATAGCCATTGATAGACTTATCCTCCAAGAATCTATCTAATCCCCTTTTAAAGCTGGTTATTCCTGTGACTATCATCACTACATCCTCTGGCAGCGAATTCCCCACTTTAATCACTCTCTTTGTAAAGTAGTATTTCCTTTTGTCCGTCCTGAACCTACTACCCATCAGCTTGATTGGATACCCTCAAGTTCTAGTATTTTGGGAGAGGGAGAAAAGGTTCTCTTTGTCAACTCTCTCCATCCCATGCCTAATTTTATAAACCTCTTGTCATGTCCCCCCGTCAGTCGTCTCTTTTCTGTCTGGGCCTTCATTCACCTGTGATGTGTGAAGGTGTCAGAGCTGTTGTGAAATGAGGGCAGAAGGATGGATGTGGTGTTAAGATCTGGGGAAGGAAAAGTAGAATGGGAGAAGAAGAGAAGAGGTTGGATTTATACCCCGTCCTTCACTACCCAAAGGAGTCTCAGAGTGGCTTACAAATCTCCTTTCCCTTCCCCTCCCCACAGCAGACACCCTGTGAGGTAGGTGGGGCTGAGAGAGCTCTTTCCAGAACTGTCCTTGAGAGAACAGCTCTGATAGAACTACGGCTTGCCCAAGGTCATCCAGCCAGGTGCAAGTGGAGGAGTGGGGAATCAAACCCGGTTCTCTCAGATTAGTGTCCGCGCATTTAACCACTACATGAAACTGGAAATTAGGTCCTACGCTGCCTGTCCTAAAGGAGGTGTCCCGTAACGTGTCAGTGTGATGGAAGGAGCTCCGAGGAAGATAAATGAGCAGACAATTGTGAGGCTTGGAAAGATTTTTCAAATACTTTTCTCCCTGACTCCAGCCAGGTGATGGGAACTGGGAAGGATCGGGTTGAAGCACCTGAGCGACCAATGCCGTTATGGCCAGGCCCCTTGTGGGGTGGGTGGGATGACCAATATGGCTGCGGATCTTAATGGGGAAGGGGGTATTTGATGGGGGTTCTGGGCCTGCCTGCATTGTGTGGGATATTTTCAAGTGGCACAGAATGCGTAGTTATTGTCCTGTTACAGACTTAAGTGCTGGTTGCTAATCATAGCTGGGGTGTATTGGGGGGAGGATCTTGGAGGGTCATAGAAAAGGTGCCTTGGTGGTGGCATTCCCATGGGAATTTGGCCTCTTCTTCTTGGAATGGCGTTTTATCGCATGTGGTTTGATAGAAGATGGAGTCCCTCTGGCTGTCGGTGGCCGTGGAACCCCAAAACGTTTTAAAGCCTGGTTTCTGGTGTGTCTATATGGGCAGGATCCTGGGGTAATAACCAGCTGCCTTAAGAACAGAAGAACAGAAGAGAAGCCAATGTTGGATCAGGCCAATGGCCCATCTAGTCCAACACTCTGTCACACAGTGGCCAAAATATACCAGGTACCATCAGGAGGTCCAGCAGTGGGGCCAGGACACTAGGAGCCCTCCCACTGCTTCCCCCCCCACCAGCACCAAGAATAGAGTGCATCACCTGCCCCAGACTGAGAGTTCCCATCTATACCCTGTGGCTAATAGCCACCGATGGACCTCTGCTCCATACGTTTATCTAATTCCCTCTTGAAACTGTCCATGCTTGTAGCTGCCACAGCCTCCTGTGGCAGTGAATTCCATATGTTAATCACTCTTTGGGTGAAGAAGTACTTCCTTTTATCCATTCTAACCCGACTGCTCAGCAATTTCATGGAGTGCCCACGAGTTCTTGTATTGTGAGAAAGGGAGAAAAGTACTTTTCTCAACCTGCTCAATCCCATTCATAATCTTATAAACCTCGATCATGCCGTACCATCTGTTACTTCGTTCCCACCTGCGCAAGCCGTGGATGCATATCTGCCAATGCTAGATGGATGCGTTTTGGTCCAGTTGCCACATTTATGGAGAGACAGAGTTAAGGTGGCTCAGACCTGCTGAATGTTTATATGCACACGGAAGAGCCATAATTGTGTTTTTGTTTTGTTCAGGGGTGTGTGTGTATGTTTTGTTCCGGCCCTGACCTGGATAGCCCAGGCTAGCCCGATCTTGTCAGATCTCGGAAGCTAAGTAGGGTTGACCTTGGCTAGTATTTGGATGGGCGACCTCCAAGGAATACCAGGGTGGTGATGCAGAGGCGGGTATTGCCAAAACCACCTCTGAACATAAGAACATAAGAACATGAGAACATAAGAGAAGCCAATGTTGAATCAGGCCAATGGCCCATCTAGTCCAACACTCTGTCACACAGCTGCCAAAATATACCAGGAGCCATCAGGAGGTCCAGCAGTGGGTCCAGGGCACCAGAAGCCCTCCCACTGCTGCCCCCTCCAGCACCAAGGATAGAGTGCATCACCTGCCACAGACTGAGAGTTCCCATCTATACCCTGTGGCTAATAGCCACTGATGGACTTCTGCTCCATATGTTTATCTAATTCCCTCTTGAAACTGTCCATGCTTGCAACTGCCACCACCTCCTGTGGCAGTGAATTCCATATGTTAATCACTCTTTGGGTGAAGAAGTATTTCCTTTTATCTGTTCTAACCCGACTGCTCAGCAATTTCATGGAGTGCCCACGAGTTCTTGTATTGTGAGAAAGGGAGAAAAGTACTTCTTTCTCAACCTGCTCAATCCCATTCATAATCTTATAAACCTCAATCATGTCACCCCTCAGCCGTCGTTTCTCCAAGCTAAAGAGCCCCAAGCGTTTTAACCTTTCTTCATAGGGAAGGTGTTCCAACCCTTTTATCATTCTTTTATCCTGAAATGTCTCTTGCCTTAAAAACAAGTCTAGCTTGCCACCTAGTGGTGCATAATGCTAAAAAGAGAGCTAGAACTTTTAGGTGCCGGACAATCATAGGATCTCCTGGCTATTCTACACACAATTCCGTACGATAATTATTATTATTAATTATTAGTTGGATAAATGCCAACTGGCTGTGAAGTGTTGGTCCAGCACGGAAATAGCCGGTTAACTCCCCTCCTTTTCGCCGTGAGCGGAAGTCTTTGTGTTGAGAAGCAAATTATTTGTGATGAAAAATAATACGGTGGGATCTCTTTCCAGAAGATGGTGATAGTGGTGCACAATGTTAAAAGAGCTAGAACTTCTGGCTGCCAGACAATCTTATGATATCCTGGCTACACCACGGCTTTTTTTAGAAAAAGCCCAGCAGGAACTCATTAGCATAATAGGCCACACCCAACAGCAGAAACTCATTAGCATATTAGGCACATACCTGACAGCACAGCTCATTAGCCTATTAGGCCACATCCCCATGTTACCAGAAGTGTGGTCATCCAGCCACACCCACCTTTTTGCTTCTTATTCTGTTTACCTTGTTTGTTGTCAAAACCCAGGGCTTTTTTTGGAGCAGGAACTCCTTTGCATGTTGGGCCACACACCCCTAATGTACCCAGTCCTAATGAGTTTCTGCCATTGGGTGTGGCCTATTATGCTAATGAGTTCCTGCTGGGCGTGGCCAACTCGGGAGCCAACCGGAACTCCGTTCCTGTCAATTCCTGCCCCAGAATAGCCCTGGGCTACACTATACACATTCCCATATGATAATTATTAATTATGTTTTGTTCTGAAAAAGAACCTGTGATTGCCAAACCTGACCTCATCGCCTGGCTGGAGGAAGGGGAAAAGCTACTTGTCCATGGCTGCGGAAAAGAGGAAGGATTGGCAGGTAGGTCTGTAGTGCAACTCATGGTATCTGTGAACTCTGGGGTCCTTTCCAAGGGTCAGTGGTTTTCCCTGGTCAAGTTTTAGTAATTCAGCCGTTGCCCGGATAGCCCAGGCAAGCCCAGCCTCGTCAGATCTGGGAAGCTAAGCAGGGTCGACTTTGGCAAGCACTTGGATGGGAGACCTCCTTGGAATATCAGCAGTCAAGAGGACAGGGGCAGGCTTTATCCAGCCTCCCCTCTGAATATCCTCTAGAGGTCAGTCACCAGAGGTCGTCATGACTTCCAAGTGTACACACACTCACATGCGTGCACACACACATGCGCATTTGAAAAATACAAAGTTTTAGTAGTTCAGATTATTCTGACTTCAAATTCTGCCTCAAATCATAGCTTTGTCCTTGTGGGGAGATGGTCTTGAAAACCCCATAGTCGCCCACATGGGAGTGAGAAAGCTGCTCAGCCTTCCTGGATCTCTGTCCAGCCAGGCTCCCCATTCTCTGTTCCCCTGCTGTTCTCTCTCCCCATTGTACCACCACCATCACTGACCATGTGTGACAAGCTATATTCAAGCCCAGTAGCACCTTTTAGAGACCAACCTTTAGAGATTCAAGCCCAGTAGCACCTTTTAGAGACCAACTTTTAGAGATTCAAGCCCAGTAGCACCTTTTAGAGACCAACCTTTAGAGATTCAAGTCCAGTAGCACCTTTTAGAGACCAATCTTTAGAGATTCAAGCCCAGTAGCACCTTAGGGTCTAGTAGCACCTCGGTCTCCAAGGTATTACTGGACTCCAGTCTTGGTGTTCTACTGCAGAGGAACACAACTGTCCTCCAGAACTGACTTCAGATGTGAAGAATTCTCTAATCCACACCCTGTCTGCACTGAACTCAGCTCTTGAAGAGTTAAAGCCTCATTAGATGAGCACAGCTTGTAGAATCACTCATTAGGTCTGTTTAAGACAAAATCTCTGAGAGCATCAGGTGGGGTAGCCATGTTGGTCTGAAGCAGCAGCACAAAGCTTGAGTCCAGTGGCACCTTTAAGACCAACAAAGTTTTATTCAAAGTACAAGCTTTCATTTGCATGCACACTTCTTCAGGTACATTGAAACAGAAGTCACCAACCATTACATATAGGTAGGGGGCAGGGCAGGTGTTGCCGGGAAGGGCTAATTAGAGTCAAGATGCAGAAGAGCTAAAATTGGATTAAGGCAATTGGTAAAACCTGTGAATAGCGCAAACTAGCATACATCATATTTTAGAGTTTACAAATAGATGTTAGAATTAAATGATATTAGCATTAGATAAGAAACCAATATCTCTGTTAAGCCCTGGGGGTTCTCTCATTTGATAAACAAGATCGATCGGGGCTTTGTGGCTCAGAGAGATGAATCAGACTGAATTCAAAATGAAAATAAGTTGAATAAGAAAATAAAGGCACACACTAGGAGTAAAAAAGTAAGGATGAATAAGGATGAATAAGGAGCCAGTGTGGAGCAATGGTTAAGAGTGTTGGGACTAGTATCTGGGAGACAAAGGTTCAAATCCCCACTCGTGCTGTGGAAGCTCACTGGGTGACCTTGGGCCAGTCACATTCTCCCAGCCTCAACTACCTCACAGAGTGATTGCGAGGGTGAAATGGAGGAGAGGAGGAGGATGTGAGCCACTTTGGGTCCCCATGGGGGGGAAATGTGGCATATAAATGAACTAAATAAATAAGATATATTCCCCAGTAGTATGTACAGGTGTGAAAGTTGGACAAGGAAGAAAGCTGACAGGAAGAAAGTAGATTCCTTTAAAATGTGGTGTTGGAAGGAGTTTTACGGATACCGTGGGCCACAGAAAAGACAAATAAGTGGGCCCCAGACGAAGTCAAGCCTGATACCTCCCTAGTAGCTAAACTGGCTAACCTGAGGTAATCCTACTTTGGTCACCTCATGAGAAGACAGGAGTCACTGGAAAAGACAATAATGCTAGGAAAAGTGGAACCAAAACATCAAAGGAAAGCTGTAATAAAGCGCTAAACAATCCCAATGTAATAAATGTAATATATAATTACAATATTTGAACATTCAATCTGATGTAAATATACTACAAAAGAGGTCCATATAAAGTCATAGCAATGGTTGACGAAGCTCCCCGGAATAAGTATTCGTTTCGTTCATGAAGACTTCATCCGAACAAGGACCATTAATTACCTCACAATGCCATGAAAAAAAACATTAATGAATAACTGGACATAAATATTCTGTATAATTGTTCAAATGTACAATAAAAGTCATTATATCCATACAAAAATGTTTCTTCTGGAACAGTTGAAGGCAGCAGGAAAAGAGGAAGGCCCAACATGAGTTGGATTGGCTTAATAAAAGAAGCCGCAAAGGCCCTCACTTTGCAAGTCCTGCAAATGGCTGCCAGCGAAAGGACATTTTTGAGAATGTTAATTCATAGGGTCACCATAAGTCAGACGTCACTTGATGGCATTTAACATACACACAGACAGATAAATGAATTAAATAAATGAGATGTAAAATAGGATTATTGTGTTTACATTGTTACCTACCTAGGGTTCTGACTAGTCCAAGGGAAAGGCAGGTATATGGAGGAATTGACAGCTCGAACATATGAAAATATGAAGCTGCTTTCTACCAAGTAAGACCACTGGTCAGTCCAGCCACGTATTATCCACTGTGGCTAACAGGCACTCTAAGGCAAGGGTATTTCACACCCCTATCACACCTAAGCTTTTTTGAAACTGGAGATGCCAGGGCTTTACCACAGAGTATTGAAAGCTATAAAATTAAATCCAACAAAATGAATGCATATGCTCCATTAGATGCCCTTTAATTATCCAGGACTGACTGACTTTTCTATATATACTTGCTTTCTCAAAAACTAAAATCTTCAATTTACTATAATTAATAACTAACTGGTCATCCTGGTAGATATTTGCCATGGCACAAAATATATAGTTCAACCCTACTCTTGTACACGATAATAATGCAGCATCATCAATATACAATAAAAGCAGCAGATGGTCAGCATTCAGTTTAGAAGGATGGATATTACTGTGATTTAACTTGATAGGGAGATCGTGTAGATATAAATTAAAAAGATCTGGGGCACAATACAGTTTCAAACAGGGCTTTTTGGTACAAAAAGCCCAGCAGGAACTCATTAGCATAATAGGCCACACCCAACAGCAGAGACTTATTAGCATATTAGGCCACACTCCCGACAGCACAAGTCATTAGCATATTAGGCCAGACGTCCATGTTACCAGAAGTGTGGTCATCCAGCCACACCCACCTTTTGCTTCTTATTCTGTTTACCTTCTTTGTTGTCAAAACCCAGGGCTGTTTTTGTAGCAGGAACTCCTTTGCATGTTAGGCCAGACACCCCTCATGTAGCCAGTCCTAATGAGCTTCTGCTGTTGGGTGTGGCCTATTATGCTAATGAGTTCCTGCTGGGCGTGGCCAATAGGAGCCAGCCGGAACTCAGTTCCAGTGCGTTCCTGCCCAAAAATAGCCCTGGTTTCAAAGCATGGAATTATTGAACCCTGTCTGCCTAAAAGGAAATGTGTGTGTCCTTTGGACATATTTTGGTTTTGTTTCTGTGGGGCCCAGAAACAGGAACTTTTTAAAGTGTGGCCAGACAACAAGACTGAATTTGCTGGTTTCAGAATCCAGTATTTCTCAGTATTACCAACTTCCTCTTTGTTTCAGCAGGAGGTGTGTGGGAGACAACGTATGAAAGGAAAGTGATGGCAAAAGAAGATACATATTCAGATGTGAAAGAGAATGTTGAATATTGCAATTCATTGAGGATGAAGGACGGAAAATACCCATTTAAAGGGAGAAATAATTACAGTCTTCTAAAGGATGATGACAGTCATGAAATTCCAGTACTACAAAAAATATACAAAAGAGACAGTAGGAATGAGGAAATTGCAAGTGGAGAAGGACTTTTTGAAAAATCAGACATTATTATGCATTGGAATGCCCCTAACAGAAAGAAAATATTTACATGCCTGAAGTATGCAAAAAGCTTTCATCAAAGTAAAAACCTTACTTTGCATCACACAGAGGAGAAAAAATATAAATGCCAGGAATGTGGGAAAAACTTCAGTCTGAGTTGGCACCTTAATTCACATCAAAGAATTCACACAGGGGAGAAACCATATGAATGCTTGGAGTGTGGAAAAAGCTTCAGTCAGAGTGGAAACCTTGCTTCCCATCAAAGAATTCACACAGGAGAGAAAAAATATAAATGCCCAGAATGTGGCAAAACCTTTAGTCAGAATGCACACCTGATTTCCCATCAAAGAATTCACACAGGGGAGAAACCATATAAATGCATGGAGTGTGGAAAAAGCTTCAGTCAGAGTGGAAATCTTACTTTACATCAAAGAACTCACACACAGGAGAAACCCTATAAATGCCTGGAGTGTGGAAAAAGCTTTAGTCACAGTGGAAGCCTTACTTCACATCAAAGAACTCACACGGGGGAGAAACCCTATAAATGCCTGGAGTGTGGAAAAAACTTCAGTAACAGCAGACACCTTACTTCCCACCAAAGAATTCATACAGGGGAGAAAAAGTATCAATGCTTGGAGTGTGGGAAAAGGTTTGGTCAAAGTGGAAGCCTTACTTCCCATCAAAGGATTCACACAGGTGAGAAACCATATAAATGCATGGAATGTGGAAAAGCCTTCAGTCAGATTACACACCTTACTTCCCATTATCGAATCCATACAGGGGAGAAACCATATAAATGCTTAATGTGTGGGAAAAGCTTCAGTAACAGTGGATACCTTAATTCCCATCAAAGAATTCACAGTGGGAAGAAACCATATAAATGCCTTGAGTGTGGAAAAAGCTTTGGAAGGAGAGACAGCCTAATTTCCCATCAAAGAATTCACACAGGGGAGAAAAAATATAAATGCCTAGAGTGTGGGAAAAGTTTTGGTCAGAGCGGAAGCCTTATTTCTCATCAAAGAATACATACAGGGGAGAAACCATATAAATGCTTTGAATGTGGAAAAACCTTTAGTAATAGTGGGAGCTTTACTTCCCATCAAAGAATTCATACAAGAGAAAAACCGTATAAATGCCTGGAATGTGGAAAAAACTTCAGTAACAGCAGATGCCTCACTTCCCATCAAAGAATTCACGCTGGGGATAAACCATATAAATGCCTGGAGTGTGGAAATACCTTCAGTAACAGTGGAACTCTTACTTCCCATCAAAGAGTTCACACAGGAGAGAAACCATATAAATGCCAGGAGTGTGGGAAATGCTTCAGTCAAAGTGGAACCCTTCTTTACCATCAAAGAATTCACACAGGGGAGAAACCATATAAATGCCTAGAGTGTGGAAAAAGTTTTAGTAACAGTGGATGCCTTACTTCCCACCAAAGAATTCACACAGGAGAGAAACCATATAAATGTGTGGAATGTGGAAAAAAATTCAGTAAGAGTGGAAATCTTACTTCCCATCAAAGAATTCACACAGGGGAGAAACCATATAAATGCCTCCAGTGTGGAAGAAGCTTCAGTCAGAGTGGAAACCTTGCTTCACATCAACGAACTCACATAGGGGAGAAAAACAAATAAATGCCTAATGTGTGGATAGACATTGCATCCAAACGAATTGGATTAGAAAGTCAGAAAACAATGCAGTAAAAGAGTAAAATACATGCACTCCAGCTGTGAGTGGTGATGTAAAGCATCATCTCAGGAGGTGTCCTTTATCAGGGATAATGTGTTTTTTTCTTCCTATTCAATTCCAGCCTGACTAGGAATTGTTGAAGTTAGACTTAGAGGTTGTTATATTTTGTGAGCTCCTTGCTGATCGACTGAAGAGCTTTGTTTGACTAGGAATCCTTGTTATTCAATTCAAATATTTTTATCATTCAAATGTTCCTTTATTTTGTAATAGTCTTACTGATTTACTGAATAACTCTATTGTCATCCATCTTGCTTCTGAGTGGCAAAGGTGGATAAATAAAACTAAAACATTTCAGAGATTAAAAACAGAACCCTGTTCCCTTTATGAAATGCCCTCTTAAACTATTTCATTTAATGCATTTTCTGGAAGGATATAACTGTCTTCCTGAACTCAATGGGCAGGAAACCCCGCCAAGTGGGAGCCCCAAGAGGAAAGAATCCTTCTGAGTGGGTAGTTCTTGACCTCCCCCATTTTGTCTTGGTGCAGTGAGTGAAGCTGTCTCTGTAGTGCGTATCAAGAGAGGCAGTCCTGTAGAGATGTGAATGAAAGATTTTGTGGTTAATTGCAGTAGACATATTGTGCCTCGCTCCTGACAGTAATCTGACTTCAAGGGTGGACCCAAGTAGAGTGTAGTACAGTAGTCTAACTGCTAGGTTACTGTGGCATGTATTCATGTGACCATGTTGACTGATCAAGTCAAGGTAAGAAGCCATTCTCTGTGCCTAAAAGCAGGCTGAAATATGGATAACCTGAGTGTAAGCATAAGAACATAAGAAGCCAGCGCTGCATCAGGCCAATGGCCCATCCAGTCCAACTCTCTGTCACACAGTGGCCAAAAATCCCAGGTGCCATCAGGAGGTCCAGCAGTGGGGCCAGGACACTAGAAGTCCTCCCACTGTTGTCCCCCCAAGCACCAAGAATACAGAGCATCACTTGCCCCAGACTGAGAGTTCCCATCTATACCCTGTGGCTAATAGCCACTGATGGGCCTGATGTCTTCCACGATCACTGATATGATCTGATGTCTTCCACGATCATACTGTTAGGCATAAAATTCTCCAAGCCTCAGGCAAGCCGAGTGTTGAAGATTATTAGATCCAGGCTGTGGGAGGCATTGGGACCTTTTCTCAAGCAGTGAGATCAGGAGAGGAATGTCCAGCCGGCAATCAAAATGAATACAAATAAGAGTGTTATTGGAACTCATTCAGAATCAAAGGCGTGCCACCCTGCTGTCTATTCACACAAATACATCCCGGTGGGTTGGCCAAACTCCCGACAGAAGTGCTTTTGACACCCCAGAACAGAGAGCTCAATGACAGGAAAAGGAATTTTCCTCATCTTTCTACCCCTTAGTTCATTATAATCCTTGGCATGTCACATAAATTACTCCCGGTTGTCCTGGCAGCAGAAGGCAAATGGTGGTTCTCAGTGTCCCCGGCGTAGAAATATGACATCGACCTTACATATAATCCACTGTGAGTGTTCCCCTACATTCCGTTCTAAGGGACAAACTTGTAGCCATGTGATAATATATACGGACTTGAACAGTTCCAATCTTGTTCACAAGAAATTGCCTCACACCATGTTGTGAATCCAATTCTGTCAAGCCCTGAAGAGGCCCCAGTCAGTCTATTCCAGTCGTGTCCGACTACATGCACCTACATGGCAAAATCATTCCTTATGGCTTTTATTATTATTGCTTTAATTCCTATCCCACCTTGCCAGATAAACTGGCTCAAGGCAGCGTACAGCAATCACAATGACATAAAACAGTAAATACAATAAATTAGTTAAAATAGCACACAATACTAATATACAATATAATACAAATGATGGCGGTCTTCAGTAGACGGCCCATTGCTGGTATAACCAGTGGTATATCAAGGGCCATAGATGTTCCGATGACTCAATTCATCGGTGGCGGCTCCTAATCGAAAGCCTGGTGGAAGAGCTCCATTTTACCGGCCCTGCGGAACTGTGTAAGAGGTCCCACAGGGCCCTAATGTCCTCCAGGAGCTCATTCCACCAGTATGGGGCCGCCATTTCCCAAAATGGCTGAGAACTTAGATGATGTGTCTTTCACTCTGTCTTCTTTTGAGGTGCTAGAGTGGAATCTTCAACTAGGCCTCAGACAATGTTCCCTCTAAGCTGTGGAGTCTTGTGAGCAAAAATTCTACTTTGTGAACTACATCATTAAAACTGTGAGCGAGTGATTTGGCTACTGCATAAATTAGTCTGCTCTGGAGCCCTCCTTCCTGAGCTGAGACAAAAATGTGTGAGCCGGAGGCTAAAAAACTGTGAGCTAGCTCACACTAACTCAGCTTAGAGGGAACACTGGCCTCAGATACATAGAGTAATTTGGAGGGTTGGATTGGTGGGAAGGAATGGTTTAGGTAGCCATGTGCTAGTGGGCCTTTTGAATTAATTTACAATGCGTTTGGTCTTTTTCTTGCCACTGTATCTGCTCTGAGCTGTACAGGCTGCATTTTATTCACTGTGGGTGTGCTGCTGTTTCTCTAGTAAGAGGCTCTGCCATTTTTTATGTGCATTGGTTCTAATCTGTTAATGGCTCATATTCACTGAACTGAGTGTTGTTCTTCAATAAATTGTAACTGGCTTCTGTTAAAGGACTGCGTCTGGTACTGTTTCATCTTGGCCTACTAGGGCAAAATGGACCCAAATTTACATACATCAGGCCCCGCTGGTCCCTCAGACTCTGTGTTGTCTACTCTGACTGGCCATGGCTCTTCAGGGAAAGACTTTTCTTATCTTAAGAACATAAGAGAAGCCAATGTTGGATCAGGCCAATGGCCCATCCAGTCCAACACTGTCACACAGTGGCCAAAAATACCAGGTGCTATCAGGTCCACCAGTGGGGCCAGGACACCCCCCCCCAGCACCAAGAATACAGTGCATCATTTGCCCCAGACTAAGGGTTCCTATCTATACCTTATGGCTGGGGAGCAAACACTGGCAAGGTGATATTTTGGTTTAGATGAAACACGGAGAACACTTTAGGTAGGAGCTCAAGTGGTAGTTGTAGGACCACTCTGGTGTCAAAAATTTGGTGGAAAAGGGGAATCATACTGAAGATACTGGAATTCACAGGTGCTTCTGGTCACCATAGCCACTAGAAATATAGTTTTCATGGACGGTAGGCCAACAGGGCAGGTGACCATTGGCTCAGGGGGCATACCTATCAATTTAGTCAGCACAAGGATGAAGAGGGGAAAATTTGTCCAGTAGTCCCTATAAAAATAGTTGGGAGTCCTTCTGGGTAAGAACTGACTTCCCTTTGACACTTGTATGGAAGCAATCTATAGCCACTAGGTGGATGCTGGAGGAAGAGGACAAACCTTCATGAACCAGGTACATAAGAACATAAGAGAAGCCAATGTTGAATCAGGCCAATGGCCCATCTAGTCCAACACTCTGTCACACAGCGGCCAAAAATACCATGTGCTATCAGGATGTCCAACAGTGGGGCCAGGACACTAGAAGCCCTCCCACTGCTGCCCCCTCCAGCACCAAGAATAGAGTGCATCACCTGCCCCAGACTGAGAATTCCCATCTATACCCTGTGGCTAATAGCCACTGATGGACTTCTGCTCCATATGTTTATCTAATTCCCTCTTGAAACCGTCCATGCTTGTAGCTGCCACCACCTGTGGCAGTGAATTCCATATGTTAATCACTCTTTGGGTGAAGAAGTATTTCCTTTTATCTGTTCTAACCCGACTGCTCAGCAATTTCATAGAGTGCCCATGAGTTCTTATATTGTGAGAAAGGGAGAAAAGTACTTCTTTCTCAACCTGCTCAATCCCATTCATAATCTTATAAACCTCGATCATGTCACCCCTCAGCCGTCGTTTCTCCAAGCTAAAGAGCCCCAAGCGTTTTAACCTTTCTTCATAGGGAAGGTGTTCCAACCCTTTTGTCATTCTAGTTGCCCTTCTCTGCACTTTTTCCAATGCTATAATATCCTTTTTGAGATGTGGCGACCAGAACTGTACACAGTATTCCAAATGAGATGGCACCAATGATTTATACAGGGGCATTAACCTAGGTACAGAAGGTAATAAATAAATAATCTGCCATAATCTATTATTTTGTTTAGCCCAGTCAGAAAAACTCTTTGCAGAGTAAAAACTCCAAGTTAGTTTTTTTTGCATGTTGTATAAACTGCTTCACTCAGTCTGAAAAGCAGTGGCTTGCAAGTAAATGAGCTACGCTGTCAAATGTTGCCTAGAAATGGGCCTGGCGGAGATGGGCCTCTGGTGGAAATGTGTGATGCCACCACCGAGACATTGAGAGGAATGTGGGAAACCATGCCTGTCTCTGGTGAAGCGGGGCTATTTATATGGCTCTTGTATGTTTCCCCCTCATCTTGCACAGTTCCCTTTGGGTTGATGGAATTGGGGGCGGGGGGAGTAGTTCTGAGCCTCATTCTGTACTAGTTGAAAGGCTTCTCCAGGGAGTTTCAGCCCTGTGGTGCTCAGGAGCAAAAGTACCTGCGCTTTTTGTTTGCATTGGTGGCAAACAGATCTATATTATGAGTGCCCCATTTTTGGATGATGAGGGAAAGGTGCTTGCCTTTTGGTTCCCAGTAATGAGGAGAGAGAGGGACGCAGCTGAGGAAATCTGTAAATTTCTTGCTGGTCCTTGCCATGTGGACAACTTGAATAGTGGCTTGACTGAGTATATGCCATTCCCACATTTGGCCTGCCGAGCGACATAGGACCAGGGGAGCTGCGGTTCTTTTATGTTTAAATAATACTTGGCTGTGAGACTGATGGTCACCCCCTGGATGTGTTTTCCTGCTAGGAGTGGCCCCAAGTAAGTAACCTGGAGTTCTAGGCCGTTTCTGTGAGGCATTTTCTCACAGGTGAAGCAGACACTGCTGAAGAAGAAGAAGAAGAAGAGATTGGATTTATACCCCGCCCTTCACTTGGAGTCTCAGAGTGGCTTACAAACTCATTTCCCTTCCCCTCCCCACAACAGACACCCTGTGAGGTAGGTGGGGCTGAGAGAGCTCTTCACAGAAACTGCTCTTTAAGGAACAGCTGTGCCAGAGCTTGTGACTGACCCAAGGCCACATCGGCAGGTGCAAGTGGAGGAGTGGGGAATCAAACTTGGTTCTCCCAGATTAGAGTCCGCACACTTAACCACTACACCAAACTGGTGAATCCTAAATGAGCAGCCCAGCCTAGCAGTGGTCAGGGTGACCTCTGGAAGAGGAGTGTTGAAGGGTACACCAGATAAGAAGTTGTGAAGTCCACCAGCGTAGGGTATGGAGTACGTGCCTTGGGATGTTCAGCCTTTTAGAATGAGGGTGGCAACAGGCATTTCAAACCCTGAGGAAGCAGAGTTGTGGTATGTGGAGGCAGTCTTGTATTTGCCTCTGTGGTCGTGGAGGCCATTGAGCCTCTGGAAAATATGGCTGGCTGTAGCCAAAACCTTTGGCAACGTATTATTTCTTGTGGGATGGCCAAATTTCTGTCTGGAAGTGGAAAAGCCTTGACTAAGGAGGAATCTATGACAGCTCCTATGAACGTTACCTTCTGAGTGGATTCTAACCTAGATTTTTGAAAAATTGACTTGCAGGTGCAGTTGTTTTAGGGCGCTCAAGATTGACTGAAAGTTTGCTTGCTACAATGAACCAGTCACTGAGTTACAGATAAATTTTGCAAAACAGGAAAAAGTAGGGTTCCCAAGTACTTAGCGTATTTCGGCGTGGGACGCACAGTCCCCAGCCGGAACATTTCCTGGGCAACATCTATGCCGCACGATGCTGTCGTCAGGACGTGACGCCGGGCGACGCTCTGGCAATGGGGCTGGAAACTCGATGGTACCAACAAGTTTCCATCCCCATTGCCAGAGCGTTGCCTGGCGTCACTTTCTGGCAATGGCATCGAGCACGTGTCTTTCCTTCCCCCAGGGATGGTCCTGCCAGGATGTATCCGTCCCCCGCCGGCGTATGGTAAGTTCTTGGCAAGCCTAGGAAAAAGCCCAGTAGCACCTTTAAGACTAACAAACTTTATTGTAGCATAGGCTTTTGAGAAACACTGCTCTCTTTGTCAGACGGCTGCGTTTCTCAAAAGCTGTGTTTCTCAAAAGCTTATGCTACAATAAAGTTTGTTGGTCTTAAAGGTGCTACTGGGCTTTTTACTATTTTGCAGCAACAGACTAACACGGCTAACTCCTCTATATAAATTTTGCACTCCGAACTGTGCAAATAAGCCACTACAACGGCCACTACATTAGTGAATTCTCTGGGGCCACGGCCAGCCTGAAAGGCTGGACTATGTACCATAGATACAGACTGCCACACTGGTTGTTGTTGTTCAGTCGCACAGTCGAGTCCGACTCTTCACGACCCCATGGACCAGATCACGCCAGGCCCTCCTGTCTTCCGCTGTCCACTGAAGTTTGCTCCATTTCATGTTCGTTGCATCGATTACACTGTCTAACCATCTCATCCTTTGCCGTCCCCTTCTTCTTTGGCCTTCAATCTTTCCCAGCATCAGGGTCTTCTCCAGTGAATGCTCCCTTCTCATTTGGTGGCCCAAGTATTTGAGCTTCAACTTCAGGATCTGGCCTTCCAGGAACCAGGTATATTTTTGGTAATCTAGTCTGATTCTTACATAGAAGCATCTAGGAGTCCCAGAGTCATGAAAAAGACACCTGGGGGTAACAGAGGAAGAACAGCAGCTGGATAACATTCTGAAATTTTTTATTGATAGGAACTTGTTCAGCTTTCTTAGGTCAAGGGTCCCTTCTCTTCTTTTACACCAGGAAGTATGTCCAATAAAAGCCAAGTGCTGTTCCTTCACAGACACCCTTGTTATTGTTTGTTTGTTCAAGAGCACCTCTACTTATGCCAGAAGTCGAGGGGATGGGGCAGGCCATCTGACGCCCTAAGCATCGTTCCAACAACGGTGCCCCTTGGCACTAAAACCTAACTCGTTTACATGGGGGGGGGGAAATCAGTAAAATAAATAATAAAGGACTTAAGGATCCGTTACACAAATCAGCCGATTAGTGACTTTTATATTTATTTTATTTATGGATTTAATTTTTATCCCGCCCTCCCCGCCGAGGCAGTGCCGTCCAGACCCCGCCAGCTGCGTTTTCACTCAACGGAAGCAAAACTCTCACGCCATGAGATGGAAACAAATGGGGTCTCTGATGACACCTTCAAACCAAATTTGGAGTCACTCACTCTGCCAAAGGAAGTTTTTTAAAACGATGCAGATTAAAGTCCAACATGGCAGATAAGGACGACTACAAGAAAATCGACTAAAGTAGAGTGTGATAGTGAAAGAGTTAAGGGCATGATAGCCTCACAGAGTTCCCCCCGCTTGGTGCCCTAACCGTATGCTTATTTAGCTTAATCTAGGGCTGTGATGGGGGATTCCGAAGCGAAGGAGAATTGCCCTTTCAAGACTATGGCAGGGACCCCTCAGTCCAGACAAATATCCTGCCAGGTGATGTGCGAAAGGTCTTGTTCCTCTGAGCTTAGTTTGGGGGATTGGGAGACTCACAAACACCTCCCCCCCACACCCCCAGTGAGCCCTGTTCCATGCCCAGATGATGACAGAAAACCTCCAGGATCTCCAGCCAAAGTGGCCTGGAGAAAAATTGCTTCCTGACCCCAAAGTGGCGACCAGCATTCCCCCGGGTGTGTAAGAAGGGACCCCAAGAACTAAGCACTGAGGCGACCCTTCCTGCCCTCCCTCTCACGATCTGCCTAAGTTCGGCATTGCTGTCAGATGGCCATCTAGCTTCTGTTTGAAAACCTCCAAAGGAGGAGAGCTCGCCACCTCCCGAGAAAGCCCGTTCCACTGAGGGACCGCTCTGACTCTCAGGAAGTTCTTCCTAGTGTTTAGTCAAAAAATTGTTTAATTTCAACCTGTTGGTTCTGGTCCGACCTTCTGGGCAACAGAGAATGATTCCGCACCATTCTCTGGATGACAGCCCTTCAAGTACTTAAAGATGGTGATCATATCTCCTCTCAGTTCTCTCCAGGCTGAACATACCCAGCTCCTTCAACCTTTCCTCATAGGACCTGGTCTCCAGACCCCTCACCATCCTCGTTGCCCTCCCCTGGACATGTTCCAGCTTGTCTATATCCTTCTTAATTTGCGGTGCCCAAAACTGAACATAATACTCTAGGTGAGGTCTAACCAGAGCAGAGTAAAGCGATACCATCACTTTGCGTGACCTGGATACTGTCCTTCTGTTGATACAGCCCAAGGTTTATTTATTGAATATGTTGTTCACCACCCTGAGCCCTTTAAATCAAATAAATAAATAAGTAATTAGTTGTGTAGATTTTACATTTTGAAAGCTTCAAGGCCTCCATTACCAAAAGCTTGTCTTGCCTTGCATTTATCCTCTAACCAGAGTTTTGGGTAGGGAGCTATGCCTTCACATATTAGTAATAGACAGTGGGCCATTAGGCGTGGATAAGTGGCCATTGTGAAGTCTGAGGTAAAGAAGAAGAAGAAGAAGAAGAAGAGGAGGAGTTTGGATTTATACCCCGCCCTTCACTGCCCAAAGGCGTCTCAGAGCGGCTTACAAACTCCTTTCCCTTCCCCTCCCCACAACAGACACCCTGTGAGGTAGGTGGGGCTGAGAGAACTTCTGACAGAAACTGTCCTTGAGAGAACAACTGTGCCAGAGCTTGTGACTGACCCAAGGTCACATCAGCAGGTGCAAGTGGAGGAGTGGGGAATCAAACCCGGTTCTCCCAGATAAGAGTCCGCGCACTTAACCACTACACCAAGCTGGCAAGAAGTCATAGATTTATGACCCACACCACTGTGTTTGTGGCCCTCTCTATCAACAGGGCTGAACGTTGAGCTTTCTTCTTCCTGACCTAAATGGAGATTGTTACCAATGAGTTGGCTGTGGCATGCTGTAAAAGAGCAGGATATCCTTCCAGTTTGGTTCTTGGATCCAGTCTTTTTTGGACAAGGACACAGGACTATGAGCTACCAGAGTCCCTTCATCTATCAAACAGAAGCAACAATCCCCAGAAAAGTCATTGCCAATTAAGGCCATGCAGGGGACTCTGATTTATGACTTGTCCGACAGGACCCTATTTGAGCCTGAGACAAAGATAGTTCACAGCTTCTCTTTCATCCCAGCCCCACAATACAATCCATTAGATCCATTAGCTGGCTCTTTTTAAACCTGCTAGAACCTTGAGGTAGGGCCCAGGACTCAGTGTTCCCTCTAAGCTGAGTTAGTGTGAGCTAGCTCACAGTTTTTTAGCCTCCAGCTCACACATTTTTGTCTTCGCTCAGGAAGGGATGGCTCCAGGGCAAACTAATTTATGCAGCAGCCAAATCACTTACTCACAACTTTAATGCCAGTCGCTCACAAAGTAGAGTTTTTGCTCACAAGACTCCACAGCTTGGAGTAGGGGTGTCGAACTCATTTGTTACAAGGGCCGGATCTGACATAAATGAGACCTTGTCCGGCCGGGCCGGTGTGTGTCATAAAATGTAATGCCGGGTAGCGGAGATACAGACTTTATAAAGGACACAGACACAAAGGATTTTTTTAAACTTAAAATGAAAACATGCTTAAACCATTAGCACTCCTGCAATATTTTGTTTACTTAACAGTGTCTGGTAACGGACACCTCTTGCTCTGAATGATTGCATCAAAACATCTGTGCTGTTGCAATCTTGAGTATGCTGTTCAGGTGTGTATCTGTAAGCTGCAAACCTACGATGACGCAGCAGCAGCAGAACTGGAAGAAGAAGCAGAAGACAGCCAGTTCCACTGTGGGCCTGATAGAAGCCCTCCGGGGGCCTGATCCAGCCCCTGGGCTGCATGTTTAACACCCCTGGCTTAGAGGGAGCATTGGTCCAGGTCTCCCCTGGCAGGGGATTGCGGGGAGGGGGAGGGCTGCCAGATCCAGGTTGGGAAACTCCTGAAGATTTGGGAGTGGAGGCTGGAGAGGACAGGGACCTCAGTGGGGTGCAATGCCAGAGAGTCCACACCCACCAAAGGATCCGTTCTCTCTGGGGGAACTGATCTCCGTAGGCTGGAGATGAGCTGTAATTTCGGGAAGATCCTCAGGTCCCACCTGGAGGCTGGCATCCCTACTTGAAGGTGTAAAGGGTCCTTTAAAGGTCATGCAGGTTTAGCCCATCCCTCTTCCACCCCCTTTTCTGTTGCATTTCATTTTATACCACCAGCCCCCATTCCACCTGCAATACAGGTTTTTGACAATAAGATTCTCAAGGGCTTAGAAATATTATGGGGAAAATACTAAAACCGGGTGTAATAACCTTAATAATGAAGCAAGGTGGGCACGAGACATTTCGGTCAGTGACAAAAGCATCGTTATTAAGGAAGCAGATAAGGAGGCAGCTATTTTTATACAGATCAGGCAGCACCATGAACTCGAATTCAGGACAGTTTAATAATCAGGTATACTACATGCCATGCAGTTCTGATCTAGCCAGTCGGGTGTCGTGGTTAAGTGGGCGGACTCTAACCTGGGAGAACCAGGTTTGATTCCCCACTCCTCCACTTGCGGATGCTGGATGACCTTGGGCAAGCCACAGTTCTTTCAGAGCTGTTCTCTCAAGAGCAGTTCTCAAAAGAGCTCTCTCAGCCCCGCCTACCTTACAGGATGACTGTTGTGGGGAGGGGAAGGGAAAGGAGTTTGTAAGCCGCTCTGAGACTCTGAGTGAAGGGTGGGGTATAAATCCAATCTCTTCTTAATTCTATACAGAAGAGAAAAAGAAGAAGAGGTTGGATTTATACCCCGCCCTTCACTACCTAAGGGAGTCTCAGAGCAGCTTACAAACTCCCTTCCTCTCCCCTCCCCACAACAGACACCCTGTGAGGTAGGTGAGGCTGAGAGAGCTCTTGACAGAAACTTCTCTTTTTCAAGAACAGCTCTTATCAGAACTACAGCTTGCCCAAGGTCATCCAGCCAGGTGCAAGTGGAGGAGTGGGGGAATCAAACCCGGTTCTCCCAGATCAGAGTCCGCCCACTTAACCACTACACCAAACTGGCTCTCACCAACTGGCTCATACAGACATGAGGACCTTCCTCCATGAGAGTGTCTTCATGGGATATATTTATTTTCATAAGAAGCAGCTTCTTGATAACTCTAATCCTAGAAGTCCAATGTCCTACGTCCTGCCTAACATTCACAATTATCTCTGACTGTGATACAATGTTGGAACTCCTATCTGAATCTGTGCAGTTTTTTTCTGAGACCCTTTGTCCCCTATGACGCCATCTTATGTAAAGGACACCGCAGGCTTCTTTAACAAAATCGTTGCAATAGGTAAGTTTCTAAAAACTCTTAGTGGGTTCCGTGAAAGGTGTTGGCAGTGTGCCATAGCTCCCATGGGCACCAGGCTGGGGACCCCTGCTCGAGGCATTTATGTTTTCTCTCCCCTGTGTGAGTCCTTTGATGGCGACGAAGGCTTCCACTGTGAGTAAAGCTTTTCCCACACTCCAGGCATTCATATGGTTTCTCCCCTGTGTGGATTCTTTGATGGGAAGTAAGGCTTCCGCTCTGACTGAAGCTTTTCCCACACTCCAGGCATTTATATTTTCTCTCCCCGGTGTGAATTCTTTGATGGGAAGTGAGGTTTCCACTATCAAAGAAGCTTTTCCCGCACTCCAGGCACTTATATTTCTTCTCCCCTGTGTGAATTCGTTGATGGCGAATAAGGCTCCCACTGTGACTGAAGCTTTTCCCACACGCCGGGCATTTATATTTTTTCTCCCCCGTGTGAATTTTTTGATGGGAAGAAAGGCTTCCATTGCGACTGAAGCTTTTCCCACACTCCAGGCATTTATATTTTTTCTCTCCTTTGTGAATTCTTTGGTGGACAGTGAGGGTTCCACTCTGACTGAAACACTTTCCACACTCCGGGCATTTATACTTTTTCTCCCCCCTGTGGATGCGTTGATGGGAATGAAGGTTTCCACCACGACTGAAGCTTTTCCCACACTCCAGGCACTTATATGGTTTCTCTCCTGTATGAATTCTCCGGTGGGATGTAAGGCTTCCACCACGAGTGAAGCTTTTTCCACACTCCAGGCATTTATGTACTTTCTTTGTGTCACAGTTCCATTGAGTATTAGCATCTGGTCTTTCAGGGAAAAATTCCCTGCTTGCAGTGTACTCATTCCTGTTTTCTCCCTCATATATTTTTTGGAGTAGAGGAATTTCATAGCATTCGTCATCCTGAAGATCAGTGGAATTGTTTCTCATTTTATGTTGCTGGTTTGCCCTCCCTTCCCTCAGGGCATCAACATTTTCTGTCACGTCTCGGTGTGTATCTTGTTTTTTCTTCTCAAAGTGTCCTTTCACAGACTCCCATAGACCTGCTGCTGAAAGAGAAAACAATCCCGGCATTAACAGTGGCTGAGTTCAGACTGGCAATTTGCCCCGGTAGGGACCTGGCCAGCGACGACTCAATCCTGGAGTAAATGGGGCGTTCACACAGGCACATCTGCCTGGCGTCCCCCACCCGTAGCCAACCCATGCTGTTGCGCTTCACCGCCGGATTAAAAAGATATCTGATAAAACCCATAGCAAATCCGAAAGCCCACGTGTGTTGCGCGTTTCTCTGCTTCCGGGGAGTCTGAATGCGCAGCCGAAAAGCCGGGAGCAACCCGCGTTGGGCAGAAGGCGGCAGCGGTGTGATTGGCTGTGCTCCGTTCCACTGCCCAATGCGGTGCCGGCGCTGCGGGGTCCTCCCCAAATCGGCAAAATTCGCTTATGCGCATGAGCGCTCATGCGCACATACACCCATACACCCACAGCTGAATTAATGGGGAAACAGCGAATATAGCACGCCTCCAGCGCGGCAGTCTGAATGCTCCCGCGCACCTCCGTCCCGTATCTTCCGGCAACGGCCCCCGCTGTGTGAACGGGAAAACCCAGTATAGTTTATTCCGGGGCTTTTTTGCTACGACTGGCTACCGGAGCAAACTGCCAGTCTGTACTCAGCCAGTGTGAAAGAAATCAACCTTGAATATTAGAGAATGAAATACACTAACGGCTGTAGAGAATGTAAGAAATCAAAGGCTAGGTATCTGTAAACCGTTTCCCGAGTCTTGGTTGGCGGCCTGGTCCTGCAAAATATTAGATGGTCCTGATCGGTTTTTTTAGTTCGTGGCAATTAAATGGAGAACGGCATTTCAGCAGGACAGTTACTGGCAGGGACATCCTTCTCTGACCTGAACTGCAAGTGAGAAGAGCTGCCCCAAAGTGTAGCTGGCTAGCCAGTGAGTTTGCACTGGCTTAATTATTTGCTCTTCTGAGATCACTAATGGATTATGGAATTATGGATCCGCTAAAAGGCAGTGTGGATGTTCTGTCTTGTGGTACTTGGCCCACAAATGCCGCCAACACCCACCCCCTGCGCCGGAAGTGGAATGACCTGTCCTCCTAAGCTCATAAAGGCACCCACAATATAGAAGAAAAAGAAGAGAAGAGATTGGATTTATAACCTGCCCTTCACTCAGAGTCTCAGAGCGGCTTACAATCTCCTTTCCCTTCCCCTCCCTGCAACAGACACCCTGTGAGGTGGGTGGGGCTGAGAGAGCTCTTCTGAGAACTGCTCATGAGAGAACAGCTCTGAAATAACTTGTAACTGACCCAAGGTCACACCAGCAGCTGCATGTGGAGGAGTGGGGAATCAAACCTGGTTCTCCCAGATTAGAGTCCATATTCCTAACCACTACACCAAACTCATTCTCCAGGAATATAGGAATACAAGTGGAGACCCACAAGAAACTTGCGGGATGGTCATCCCATTCCTCACACCTTTGCTTCCTCCCCTCTACCCTTACCTATCTCACACTCTTTCTCCCTTCTGGGGGTGGAGCCATAGACTCAACCCTCCAAAGCAGCCATTTTATCCAGGGGAACTGATCTCTGTCACCCGGACAACAGTTGTAATTCTGGGTGATCTCCAGCCCTCACCCAGAGGCTGGCAATGGAGGAAATGGCTGGTTTGGAGGGTGGAGTCTATGGCATTATACTGGTCTGAAGTTCCTCCCCTCCTCAAACCCCACCATCCCCAGGATCCACCCCTTAAATGTCCAGGAGTTTCCCAATCCAGAGTTGGCAACCCTATTTCCTTCCCACCCAACAGCCAACTTAACCTTTATCTGCCTTTATCTGTCTTCAGATTTTTGTCTCCACCCCCTCCCCCACAGCTTCTACCAAGGAAAATTATAGTCTTTCTCCACAGTGGGGGCCAAAGCAGCTTACATTATTCTCACCTCCTTTTTATCTGCACAACAACCCTGTGAGGTTGGTTAGGCTGAAAGTATGTGACTGGTCCAAAATCACCCAGTCAGCTTCCACCGCAATATGGGGATCTGAACCTGGGTCTTGCAGACCCTACTCTGAAGCTCTAACTGCTGCACCACTGCTGGCTTTCATAGGGTGGCTGCTGAACAGCAGCAAGCAGCCAGGCCAAGTTGAGTCATGCAAATTAGGTGGTATCAAGTCACCCAGAGGGTGCTGCCTAGGGATGCCAGCCTCCAGGTGGGATCTGGGGAACCCCTGGAATTACTGCTCAGCTCCAGACTACTGAGATAACTTCCCCTGGAGAAAATGGATGCTTTGGAGGGTGGACTCTAGGGCATTGTACCCCACTGAGGTCCCTGTCCTCCCCAGGCTCCATCCCCAAATCTCCAGGAGTTTCCAGACCTGGAGCTGGCAACCCCACTACCCCCATCCCCTGCCAGTGCCCGTGGGGGGACCTGGCAACCCTAGACTGCTGCCAGGCCTAGGGTTGGCAACCTCCAAGTGGGGCCTGCTGGAGGGTGAACTCCAGAGATCTGTGAACAACAGAGATCTGTCTCCCTGGAGAAAATGGCTGCTTTGGAGGGTGGCTTCTGTGGCATGATGCCCAGCTGAGGCCTCTCCCTTCCCCAAATCCTGCCCTCCTTGCACTCCACCCCAAAACCTCAAGGAATCCCCCAGCCTGGCCCCAAGGCTCCCTCCCTCCCTCCCTCCCCCCAAGGCCGAAAGAGGCCTGGAAAGAAAGGGCCCTTCCCCCCACCCTTTGACTGACAAAGCCAGTCAGAAGCCTCTCCTCCCCCCCCCCGCCCCAACGTTCTAATCTCTCACCGTTGCTGCCTGGGGTCAGGACCCTGCAGAGGCCATTTCAAAAGGCTTTTTGGGGGAATTCAACCGTCCCTGAAGGGATTTCCTCACTTTTGGGATTTTTCTACAAACCCAGGAAGTCTACTGACTATGTAGGAAAAGCTGTTGGGGGAGAGTGAGGCCCCTGTTGGTGGGAATAGGTATCCGCACAGAAAAAAAAAGTCTGGGAATTAGAATAAGGATAACCCACATCCTCTGTTCAACCTTCCAGAAGGAGCAGGCCCCCCACCCAAGGCTTTAACTCCAACACTTTTTTAACACAATTAAATGTGGGAAGAAAGCAGGAATGGGAAAATGGGTCAACAACCGACCTTGGAAAGAACTTTGCTCCCAATTCACCTGGTGTTGTACCACCAGCAAAAAGAGTGGCAGCTGTCAATCTTATATTGCCACTAGAGGGCCTGGACTGCTGCTTCCCATGGAGTCCAGGTTTTCACAACATCCCACTCACTTTAGGCCTGGCTGCCCTTTCAACTTGACTGGTGAACGCTCTTTCTTTCCCCCTTGCTCCATAATCCATGGTATCCACTTCACAGGCATCTTCCTGCTAACACTACTTCCAAATGTTTCTTACTACAAAAAAAATTAGCTTCTTGGCTATCTGCTGCAGACAACAGATAAATCCTGGCCACACTTTAAAATGCTCCGGGAAAGTAAGGATTCCCCCTGCAAGATGCTGAATTTTATATTGGTATGCTGTCCTGTTAGCAAACATCTGTGCGCCCACCAATGCTTCCTCTAAGATGCGGAGTCTTGTGAGCAAAGATTCCACTTTGTGAGCTCCTGGCATTAAAGTTGTGAGCGAGTGATTTGGCTGCTGCATCAATTCGTTTTGCTCTGGAGCCATCCTTCCTGAGCTAAGACAAAAATCTATGAGCCGGGGGCTAAAAAACCTAAGAGTTAGCTCACACTAACTCAGCTTAGAGGGAACACCGGTGCCAACCCCCTCAGAATCCCTTAAACGAGAAGTCCCCAATATGGATGCCAAGGTGCCAACCAAGAGTTTTTAGAAAGTGAACAGGGCCAAGATGGGGTGTTGCCCAGGAGGTCTTCTGACAGGCCATTAAAGATACAATTAACCAGGGCTCTTTTTGTAGCAGGGACTCCTTTGCATATTAGGCAACACACCCCTATTGCAGCCAATCCTCCAAGAGCTTACAGAGCTCTTCTTCCAGGGGCTACTGTAAACTCTTGGATTAAGGGTGTGTCGCCTAATATGCAAAGGAGTTCCTGCTACAAAAAGAGCCCTGCAATTAGCTATGCTAACATCTAACTATAGAGCGTGTTTTATTACTTCACTCTTCCTTTTGGTGTAGTGGTTAAGTGCGCGGACTCTAATCTGGGAGAACCGAGTTTGATTCCCCACTCCCTCCACTTGCACCTGGCTGGGTGACCTTGGGCAAGCCGTAGTTCTGATAAGAGTTGTTCTTGAAAAAGAGCAGTTTCTGTCAAGAGTTCTCTCAGCCCCACCTACCTCCCAGGGTATCTGTTGTGGGGAGGGGAAGGGAAAGGAGTTTGTAAGCCGCTCTGAGACTCCCTTGGGTAGTGAAGGACGGGTATAAATCCAATCTCCTCTTCTTCTTTCCAGCATGTTCTTTAAATCACCCCTCTTTTCCCCTGCCCTTGGGCTACCTCCATGTGTGGGGGTCCTCTTCCCGTGGAGAAGCTTGAACTGTGAGGATAAATAAGGCCACAGAAATCCACCAGCTCTTGGAAGGGGGTGCAGGCAACAGACAGTCCCATGACAGACCAAAGCAGCTACCTGCCAGTCTCTCCTCTTCATGACAGTCTTGGACAAAGAGCTCTTCTCCTTCCTCCAGCCTGGATATGAGGTCAGGTTTGGCGATCAGAGGTCCTTTTTGTCAGGGAAAAAAAGAAGGAAAGAAAATGATCATTCTTCTCTGTGTAAATAAATCCAGCCCTTCCAAGCCAACTCGACTCTGTTCCTCCAGAAATACACAATAGATGAGTAAAAGAGCCAGTCTGGTGTAGTGGTTAAGAGCTCAGACTCTAATCTGGGAGAGCCGGGTTTGATTCCCCACTCCTCCACATGCAGCTGCTGGTGTGGCCTTGGGTCAGTCACAAGTTCTCTCAAGAGCAGTTCTCGAAAGAGCTCTCTCAGCCCCACCTACCTTCACAGGCAGTGCTCCCTCTAAGCTGAGTTAGTGTGAACTAGCTCACAGTTTTTTAGCCTCCAGCTCACACATTTTGTCTTAGCTCAGGAAGGAGGGCTCCAGAGCAAAGTAATTTATGCAGCAACCAAATCGCTCGCTCACAACTTTAATGCCAGTAGCTCACAAAGTAGAATTTTTGCTCACAAGACTCCACAGCTTAGAGGGAACATTGCTCACAGGGTTTCTGTTGTGGGGAGGGGAAGGGAAAGGAAAAGAGATTATAAGCCAAATTTCGCTTCACTTTGCTCGCTTTGGTTGCCATGGTTATTGGGGGAGGGAATTGAGTAAATGAGGGAGAGAGTGGGACCTTTGCTTGCAGAAGTCTTAACTTTCCTCGCAAGTTGCACCTCCTTTCCCTTTCCCAGGGTGAGGTGTCCTTGAGAAGCTTTTGATACCAGCTTGAGCAGTAGATAAATCAAGACATGTATTTTCCACTTGGTTGGGACAGCAACGCTAGGCATGGCGTGAGTGTGTGATGTATGCCTGAGGGAAGGCAGGGGCTTTTATTCGAATTACCTATATTATAAGCTTGTACCCACCAAAAGTCTTTAGTTCTACCACAGTGATTTTCTGGCTCATGGATATATCGCAATAAACTTATCACTGCCAAGAGAGAGTTGTTGAGAGAGTTAACTTGACTGGGAGTCTGACACTCCTTTGGGTAGTGAAGGGCAGGGTATAAATCCAATCTCCTCTTCTAAAAGGGGTGGAGTGTGGGATGGAATGCTATATTAGTAGAGTTGGCAACAACCTGGAAGGGGAAAAAATCCTGGGTAATCCTCCACTGAGGGGGCCTTTAAATAATTCCCCACCCCCCAAGGGAGTGCCACAAATAAAATAAAAAATTGGAAGTTGGGGGGCCTGGGCTGGATGGGAAGTCAGGGGGCTTTGTTGGTAAGTCGGGGGGGCCAGGCCCTGAAATGCCCCACTGTAGCTGAGCCAGTTTGGTGTAGTGGTTAAGTGCGCGGACTCTAATCTGGGAGAACCGGGTTTGATTCCCCACTCCTCCACTTGTACCTGGCTGAATGACTTTGGGCAGTTCTGATAAGAGCTGTTCTTGAAAAAAGAGCAGTTTCTGTCCGAGCTCCCTCAGCACCACCTATCTCACAGGGAGTCTGTTGTGGGGAGGGGAAGGGAAAGGAGTTTGTAAGCCGCTCTGAGACGCCTTTGGGCAGTGAAGGGCGGGGCATAAATCCAATCTCCTCCTCCTCTTCTTCTTCTTCTAGCTACGGGCCTGGTTTTCTTCAACAGTGACTTCTGTACAATGATATGAGAAAAACTCATAGCCACTCCTCGGAGCGTGAAGGAGACAGCCCAGAAGAAGAGGATCCTTACCCAGAGAGGCCACGTTCCCAAAATTCTCCAGCATGACTTCCTTGTACAGAGCTCTTTGGATTGGGCGCAGCAGGGTCCACTCCCCCAGGGTGAAATACACCGCCACCTCTTCGAAGGATACCAAACTCTGGAAGAAGAAGGAAGCATTTCTTTCTATCACAAGAAAGGGCATTCATGAGGAAAAAATACAAAGCCTGGGACAACAGGCCCTTTCTACCAACTGAGGGAGACCCACATAGCCTCTTATGACTTTGGGGAGCCAGGTTTGAATTGTAAAGCTTCCTGTCAGTTACAAGCCATTATTTAGGTAGTAAATATAAAAGCTTTGGGTTCGCTGCTGTGAGGTAAGTTTTGTGGCGAGCAAGAGGAACACGGAGATCACAGAGGCAGGAGTTGTATGTCAATAGCAAAAGAAGATTTATTTATTTACAGGCTGGAAAATTTACAGGTTGGCAAATGTGCCCTTGGAATTACAGCTTATGTCCAGACCATAGAGATTAGTTACCCTGGAGAAAATGGATGCTCTAGAGGATGGACTCTATGGCACTGTGCCCCACAGAGGTCCCTGTCCTCCCAAGACTCCATCCCCAAATCTCCAGAAGTTTTCCAACCTGGATCTCGCAACTCGACTCCCCACATCCCCCGCCGGTGGCCAGGGATGTTCTGGCAACCCTATTGGTGGATGACCCTTGGCCAGACTGATGCACAGGGTAGGACCAACTAGAAGTCACAAAACAGCAGCAGGAAACAATCACATTTTCATTTAGGTCTGCTCTCTTCCTTTCCAGGGATGCTTGAGCTTTGATTAGTGCCTGGAATGGACCTTGATCTTATTTAGTCGCAGCCTGCCTCGCCACAACCAAGGTCTTTTTCATTAGACACAAGTCAACTTCAGAAGCCTTTTAAAAGGCATCTCCTCAGCCACCATCTCTAGACTGTAAAGAATTACAAACTGGGCTTCTGCCAGGGCTTCAAAGACCATCCCCCCTCCCCATCGCCAATCCTACTTTTACATTTTAACATCAAGGGCAACAAACCTTCTGTGCAATTAGGCTTGCTAGTCTCCAGGTCAGGGTGAGGGTTCCCCCGGTTTTCAGGGCTTCTCCCCACCATTGGCCAGCTGGCTGGCAGGGCAAACCCCACCCCAAAACATCCCCAACATGATGACATCACCTGGAAGTGACATCATCACACCAGGGACGTCGCACAGGGACACTCTGGTTTAAGGGCAAAACTCTATGGTTTTAAGCTGGTTTTACCATAGAGTTTTGCCCTTAAACCAGAGAGTCCCCACTCGATGATGTCACTTCCAAGTGAAGTCATCACATTGGAGATGTCCTGGAACGCCTCCCCAAATCCCCCTCCCCATGAGGGGACTAGCAACCCTATGTGCAACTCATAACCTAGTTCTCCATTAGGGTCACCAGTTCTGACTTGGGGCATTCCTGGAGATTTGGGGAAGGGAAGAGTTTGGAGGGAAGGGGGAAAGCTCAGTGGGGGGGTGATGCTATAGAGCCCGGTGCTAAGTATGAGCCTTAACAAGGTAGTGATTTCAACTAAGTGATTTCAGCTTTATTTAACAGCAAACAAGTCGATCAGACAACACACACAAAACAGTGGAGCACAGCTCCCTTTTTAAATAATCCGGGCTGTCAAAGCCACGCCCATATTTCAGTTAACCACCAATCATAACATTGGGATAAAGACCAATGAGGTCTGTTCCCTCCATAAACATATACATAGTTCTGATTGGCTATTTACAGAGTTTCACAGAAACAACCAATGGGAATGTCGACTCTTACAATCCCTTTTACTGACTCAAGCTTAACATGGTAAAACATAAGACTGATTCAGAGTCAGAACATAACAACATAGCTCAGATGTAATTCTGGGAGAACTTCAGAGTCCAAGGTCCCACCCTACTCTCCACATGGTCATCAGAAAACGGCCCTCATAAAAGCAGCATTTTACTGTCTCCGCTTGGGCTTTTCTGCACACGCCTTTCCAGTAAACAGCCTCAATGTCTGACGCCACCAGCGCCAAGGGCAAGGAGCCCGATCCTCTGAGCCTTACGACAGAGACGGGAGTGATTCTGCCGCCTGCCGCCTGCCCCCCTCTAATTCCCTCCTCCCTTACCTCAGCCGGCTGCATGGTAGAGCAGGAGTTCTCATCTCCACGTGGAAGAGGTGGGAAAGAAGGCATCCAGGGTTTCTTCCCACTGCTGCCTGGGAGGGAGAGAGAAGAGAGAAGAAGAAGAAGAAGAAGAAGAAGAAGAAGAAGAAGAAGAAGAAGAAGAAGAAGAAGAAGAAGAAGAAGAAGAAGAAGAAGAAGAAGAAGAAGAAGAAGAAGAAGAAGAAGAAGAAGAAGAGTTCAGATTTATACCCCGCCCTTCACTGCCCAAAGGCATCTCAGAGCGGCTTACAAACTCCTTTCCCTTCCCCTCCTCACAACAGACACCCTGTGAGGTAGGTGGGGCTGAGAGAACTTCTGACAGAAACTGTCCTTGAGAGAACAGCTGTGCCAGAGCTTGTGACTGACCCAAGGTCACATCAGCAGGTGCAAGTGGAGGAGTAGGGAATCAAACCCGGTTCTCCCAGATTAGAGTCGTCCCAGTTAACCACTACACCAAACTGGCTCTCACACAAGAGGGTGGGAAATGCTTTTTGCTACAGGCACATTTTCTGTTGCCAGTCCCTTGAGCGTACCTCTCCAAGCCCTGGCTTTTGAGCACAGTTCAAGATACTAGACTTGACCGATTTATTTTATTATTTTTTTTAAAAAAATCATTCCATTTATTAATCGCCTACCCCCGCAAATTGTGGGACTCTAAGCGATGCACAAAAGTTCTAAAAACATAAAAAGACACAAAAGCCAGTCCAACAACATACTGTAATTAAAAGCAGGTGGTGAAATTTTGTAGCTTCCTCCCGTATCTGGTATGTGAGCACTTCACACGTTCAGGGGGGGAGTAAGTTCTATAAAGAATAAGGGTCCAGGTAGGGCAGGGTGCCAGCCATGATGTTAACTGTCGCTGCCCTCAACCAAAAGCCTGGCCCTGGTCAAGGACAGCCGGATCTCTCTAGGGCTGGGGATCACCAGCAAGTTGCTCTGTGAAGAGCATAATGCTCTCCCGGGGGTGTAACGGAAGACTGAGGTGTCTGTAGCCCAACATCTCCCCCAGCACTTTCCCCTCTATCCCCGGGGAGAAGGAAGCCCATTCTAAAAGATTACCCTTTTCAAACTGCCTTTGTATGCCTTTATAGTAACTGGTTGCTAATGGATTTTTCCCTGTCATTTCAGACAGATCCATTTTAGTTACTGGCTGCTAACGGAATTCATTTGCCTGTTCATCCAAACCTGCTTTTGTCAGGTTGAGCTGCTTTTGAAGGAAACTGCTTTTTTCCGTTTTCAGCCCCTTTGTTGTGTCACTCTGTTGTGCTGTTTAAAATGTCAATAGCACTTCCCAGGGCTATTTTTGTAGAAAAAGGCCAGCAGGAACTCATTAGCATATTAAGCCACAGTCAACAGCAGAAACTCATTAGCATATTAGGCCACACCCTGACAGCACAGCTCAGCATATTAGGCCACACTCCCATGTTACCAGAAGTGTGGTCATCCAGCCACACCCACTTTTTCCTTCTTATTCTGTTTACCTTGTTTGTTGTCAAAACCCAGGGCTTTTTTTGGAGCAGGAACTCCTTTGCATGTTAGGCCACACACACCTTAATGTAGTCAATCCTAATGAGCTTCTGCTGTTGACTGTGGCTTAATATGCTAATGAGTTCCTGCTGGGCGTGGCCAACTCGGGAACCAGCTGGGACTCCGTTCCTGTGGGTTCCTGCCCAAAAATAGCCCTGGTGCTTCCAACAATGCCGCTTCCCCCCACATATCCTTTCCCCCTGTGTGATGTTCCTCAGACTTTTAAAAATGTTTTAAGGTGAGCGCTATAGTGTCATTGAGATGCCGTGACTCCATTGACTCCATTGTAGTCAATGATTTAGCACTATAGCGCTCACCTTAAAACGTTTTTAAAAAGTCCGTGGAAGAACGTGCAGCAAAAAAAGGCGGGGGGGGAAGCAGAGCTGTTTGAAAAGACCATTGCACTTCAGAGATGGCTCATCAGTGGAAGGAAATTCGCTGTATGAACCCCCCTGTCCCTGTATCACTTTACCTGAAATCAGGCCAACAACTAATAACATCCACCAGTTTAGAATGGTAATGGGAAAAGGGTCTACGTTCCTCTGCCTGTAGTCCCAGGTGAAGCTGCCTTCAATCTACGTGTGGATAAAGCAGGAGAAAACTCTATAAAGGAATGTTCTCCACTTCACCACCAGAGGCTCTAGTCCCATTCACATGTAACAAAGAGCAGATGTCCAACCTGCAGGTACATGTGCACACCAGATCGTTAAAAAAGAATCACCGTGCAATCAGTTTACAAGCGGCTGGGTAAATGTTACATGTTCAGCTGTACGTGCGTTAAACGCAACGTGAGAATTATTCCCTGCATGTGGAAAGAAAAAAATCAAGCATGCAATGTACATGGATTGCATGTCCAATCACTGCGACCTGTGAACAGGGCTTCTCCCACAACTCATCCTTTTGCACGTATGGGCCAGGACTCAGATTTATGCACATGCCATATAGGGGATGCCTCTCTTTTCTTCCATACAGCACTGCTGACCCTGAAGTGATCCTGCAACTCTGGCTGATAATCTAGGGAATACAGGAGGGAAAATGCCCTTTCAGACATGCTAGCAGGTGGAGTGAGGCTCAGTGGAAGAGCCTCCGCTTTGCATTGCAGAAGGTCCCAGGTTCAATCCACAGCATCTCCAGTTTAAAAAGTTCTGGGCAGTAGGTGATGTGAAAGACCTCTGCCGAAGACTCCCAGGAGAGATGCTGCCAGTCTGAGTAGACAGTGCTACCAGTGGTGGAAGGTATAAGGAAGTTTCATGTATAAGGGTTCAGATACCTGCAGGCAGTCCCTCTGTGGAGGAGAAAGGCCGCCCAGAAATTACAGACCAACCAGAATTATAGAATGAGGGAGAACGAAAGAGAGCATGGTGGAATCACATAAGTAGTTTTCCACATGGGAACAGGTTTCTGAGGCAATGGACTGTAATCTGGAGAACTGGGTTCGATGCCACACTCTTCCACATGAAGCCAGCTGGGTGACCTTGGGGCAGTTCAGAGCTCTTTCAGAGCTGTTCTCTCAAGGGCAGTTCTCTCAGAGCTCTCTCAGCCCCACCTGCCTCACAGGGTGTCTGTTGTGGGAAGGAGAAGGGAAAGGAGATTGTAAGACCCTCTGAGACTTCGAGTGAAGGGTGGGGTATAAATTCAATCTCTTCTCCTCCTGCTCCTCCTCTCAGCCCCCCATAAGTCTAGCTCTCCACCTAGCATTACACTAGTGAGCCAGAACTTAGGACTGCCAGACAATCTTCAGATCTCCTGGCTATACTGCCCACAATGACATAAGATAATTAATCAATTAGTGGCAGTGGGGCTTCCAAATGGCACATTTCCCTGCCCCAGGGCCTGGCAGCATCTGCCAAGGCTTTTCCAGTCTATTTTTTCAAAACAGCAATATTTATTTATTAACTTAAGAAGAGAGAAGAGAAGAGATTGGATTTATACCCTGCCCTTCACTACCCAAGGGAGTCTCAGAGTGGCTTACAAACTCCTTTCCCTTCCCTTCCCCTGTGAGGTAGGTGGGGCTGAGAGATCTCTGACAGAAACTGCTCTTTTTCAAGAACAACTTAAAACATTTATTAGCTGCCTTTGTCCAAGGCAGCTTACAATATAAAATAAATCAATTATAAAAAGCACAATAGAAACAACATAAATAAAGGTCACAAGTTAAAAAAACTCCCAATTAGAACTGCCAATAAATAAAAACGAAATCAGTCAAACGCAATCTTAAACAGAATCGCATTGTCATGTCATAAAAATATGTGCATCAGGTTTTCTGAATTCCTAGCTTTCATTTTTCTTTTTTTTTAAAGTAAATTTCTAGCCCCTTTCACTGCGGAGACGTAAGGGGAAAGGTGGATTAGAGTTCAGTAGCACCTTAGATACCAATATGATTTTTTTAGAGTACAAGCTTTTGAGAGTCAGAATTTTGAGTGTATCTGCTATCAGATACGTGTCTGATAAAGGGAGCTTTGACCCTCAAGAGCTTATATCCTGAAAATCTTCTTTGGGGAGGGGCCGTGGCTCAGTGGCAGAGCATCTGCTTGGTATGCAGAAGGCCCCAGGTTCAATCCCCAGCATCTCCAATTCAGGTAGCAGGTGATGTGCAAGACCTCCACCTGAGACCCCGGAGAGCCGCTGCCACTCTGAGGAGACAATACTGACTTTGATGAACGGATAGTCTGATTCAGTATGAGGCAGATTCACGTGCGGTCATGTGTGCTAACGGACTGTTCTAGAAGAAGAGAGGAGAAGATGTTGGATTTATACCCCACCCTTCACTCAAGAGTGGCTTACAATCCCCTTCCCTTCCCCTCCCCACAACAGACACTCTGTGAGGTAGATGGGGCTGAGAGAGCTCTGAGAGAACTGCTCGTGAGAGAACTGTGGCTTGCCCAAGGTCACCCAGCAGCTGCATGTGGAGGAGTGGGAAATCAAACCCGGTTCTCCCAGATCCCAGTCTGAGCTCCTAACTGCCACACCAAACTGGCTCTACTGCTGAGCAACCCAACTGCCCTCTGAAACAATCTTCCGTAGAAGGAGAAGAAAGGCATGTCTGCAATGAAAGGGACAAGAGACTTACTTCCTGAAAGACTGAAAGGTGGTATGATGAACAGGAGAAGATTCTGCTCTCTCTTCTTTCCATTCAACTCAGACCAACCAGATTTTAAAGGCTGAGTGGGGGGGTCAGTTTAGCAGCCAACAAACAACTGGCGAAAAAGAGAGTTGGAAGAAGTGACAGGAAGGTAGCCTGAATAGCCAGGGAGTCCAATAGAGAATTCTGTCCGTCTCTCACCACCCCTTCCTGCACCTACCCCCTCCACTCCTTTTCTCTCCCTCCTCCCTTCCATCCTCCTCCTCCTGCATCTGCTACATCCACCCCCCCCAAACCCTCATTCTCAGCCCTGCCCCCGCCTCTTCTTCTAAAAGTGCCTCTATGGAACCTGAAGTCACCTAATCCCTATCCAGCCTCCAGATGAGCTGGGTTCGGATCTGCCCTCAGTTCTGCTGCAGGGGCCGAGAAGGGCAAAGAAGGAGCTGGTGGAAGGGGGCACTCTCTATTCCGTCCCATCCTTTCTTTCTGCGGTAAGTCTTGCATTGCAGCCCACCCCCCAATATCTTCCCCCTCCGAAATCCCTGAGACTCACCAGATTCCCTCTCAGCTATTCAAAGCAGTAGCCCCTCGAACTCAGAGGCTGTTTCTGCAGGTGGGGGGGAGACAGGAAATGGCTGTCTTAAATTGCCCCTCCAAATATGCCTCTCTAGGACTGCAGGTTTGTTCACTTTAACCCATAGAGAGGGTCTCCCTAGTTAAGGGCAACAAGGAGAGACAATGCAAAGGGAGCCCCCTCCCCCAGGGAAAAGGCAGAGAAATGTCATCAAAGATGAAATAAAGACTATATCTCACAGCAAAGGGTCAGTCTATATTGTGCCTATTTTAATAGGTCAGCATCAAATTAGAGATATAAAAAGCCCTCTGATAATCATGAGGCGGTGTGTGCGCGCCTTTCTGTAAATGGCTTTTGTTTGACCTTTTCCAGATCTCGATTTTTGTTGACTCTGAGCTACTTCAGGATTGCTTTCACAGAAGGGCTTCACGAGGCTTCCTTTTTCCATTTTGAAGTTCTGCTTCGCTATTCATGGCAGTAAAAAAAAAATTAACACCAAATGGGGATGGGTGTAAAAGCGGCAACAGCACTGGAAAGCCCAGAATGGCAAAATAATAAGTAATGTTAGTACAACGGTGTACTGGTTTGGTGTAGTGGTTAAGTGCATGGACTCTTATCTGGGAGAACCGGGTTTGATTCCCCACTTCTCCACTTGCACCTGCTGATGTGACCTTGGGTCAGTCACAAGCTCTGGCACAGCTGTTCTCTCAAGGACAGTTTCTGTCAGAAGTTCTCTCAGCCCCGCCTACCTCACAGGGTGTCTGTGGTGGGGAGGGGAAGGGAAAGGAGTTTGTAAGCTGCTCTGAGACACCTTTGGGCAGTGAAGGGCGGGGTATAAATCCAATCTCTTCTTCCAATCTCTTCTCTTCTTCTTCTTCTTCTTCTTCTTCTTCTTCTTCTTCTACAAAGACCAGTGGAATACGTTCAAGACAGCTGAGAACAATATTTTAGGCATGAAAAACAACCAAATTCACATGTTACGTAGGATTATCTGAGAGCGGTGCATCATGCCACAGAAGTCCCAAAGGATCTCCATTTTCAAGCGGAGGCTGGACAACCCTCTTTTGGGTATGTTGTAAGTATGTAGGGCTATCTTTCGGCTGTGCTCCTGCAGAATGCAGGGGGTTGGACTAGATGACCTGTAAGGTCCCTTCCAACTCTAACATTCTATGATTCTATGATCTACATTCCAGTACCCTTTCAGTGCAATTTGCTGTTCTGTGCACAAACAGGCCAGAATGGACACTTCCCCTCGAGAACCAAATTCTACCTTCCACAAAGGTAAAGGTGTGATCCTTTGGAACCCCCACAGCAGAAACACCAGCGGGGAGAGCAACCCCCATTCAACAGCACTTCTGAAACCTGCCTCTCAGGTAGGAGTGCAATTGCTGAAGTCTGTCAGACCTCCCTCTCAGGGTGGTTGTGAGGATAAAATGGAGCAGAGGAGAACAGTTTACCTGCTTTGGGTCTCCATTGCAGAGAAAGGCAGCACAGTCACAAGAGGACAAAATATATGCCCTGGTATTTATGGCCACTGTGTGACAGAGCGTTGGGCCATTGGCCTGATCCAACATTGGCTTCTCTTATGTTCTCTCTTATGTTCTGATCTTTTCTTAGGGTTGCCAGGTCTCTCCTGGCCATCGGTGGGGGATGGGGGACAATGCTCTCTCTAAGCTGTGGAGTCTTGTGAGCAAAAATTCTACTTTGTGAGCTGCTGGCATTAAAGTTGTGAGCGAGCAGTTTGGCGGCTGCATAAATTAGTTTGCTCTGGAGCCATCCCTTCCTGAGCGAAGACAAACATCTGTGAGCTGGAGGCTAAAAAACTGTGAGCCAGCTCACACTAACTCAGCTTAGAGGGAACACTGATGGGGGGGGTAGGATTGCAAGATGCAGGTTGAGAAACTCCTAGAGATTTGGGAATGGAGCCTGGGGAGGCCAGGGACCTCAGTGGGGTGCAGTGCCAGAGTCCACTCTCCAAAGCATTCATTTTCTCCATAGGAATTGATCTCTGTAGTCTGGAGATGAGCTGTGATTCTAGGAGATCCCCAGCTCCTGCCTGGAGGCTGGCATCCCTCCCTCCTCTACAAAACCAAAGGGAGTTAAAGAACCTCCTTTCCCTCCCTGAGCTGTCAGAGCCAGTATGCTGTCATGGTCTGAACGATGGACTAGAACACAGGAGACCCATCTTCAGTCACACGTTCTCAATCTGACTTACCTCACAAGGTAAAATGCCTGATTAGATGTCATCCTCGCCTGACGTTGCCGGGCACCAAAGCTATAACTGAGCTAAGGCCCTGAAGAAGAGAGACTAGCTGGGATTTCGATGGACAAGGGGCCTGAACTGTATGACCTGCCTGAATTGCAATTGCTAGCAATGTAGGGAATGCCTGAGCTTTTGGCCTTTAAATTTAAGGTTTGTGCCATCTAACGCAAGTCCTACAAAGTTAAGCTAGTTTCCTTGTTTTCTTGCTGCATGATTCTAGAATAATGGGTATTCTTGTATTGATTGAAATAAACTTTATAATTTTTTTAAACAAGCAGTCTGGTTGCTTGTGTACAACTGCCCTGGAGACCCATGGAGTTCAGCCTCGGAACGTCTTCCAAAATTGGCCACCTGCTTCACGTCGATCATGGCAGCTACAAGGCCAAAAATGAAGAGAATCGGAAAATCCTGACACTGGTTACCACAAGCTGTTTGCAACCTCCAAGCTGTTTGCAATGGAAGATAAAGGTTGTCTGTTTGCAGTAGGAACGACTCATCTGAAAATAAAGCTACATGTTTCAAAAGTGGCAACCAGCTTTAAGATGGTAGCGGGAGCTGCAAAGCCAAAAATGGAGGGAATTGGCCCATCCTGGCACCGATTAGCTGCACGTCATCTCTTCGCTAGTTGTCATGGATGCAAAGGTTTACGGCCAAAAAGCAAGGAACACGCCAGCAGCACAAACAGGGAAGGTACTTGAAAGGACCTCCTCTGTTACAAAACAAAGGGGGTTTGAGATCTTCCTTGAACTATCGCAGCCAGTTTGGTGCCCTGGCTAGAATGTCAGACTAGGACAGAGGAGATCCAGGGTCAAATCCACCCTCTGCCACAGATGGTTGCTGGCTGACCTTGGGCCAGTCACCTGCTGCCAGCCAGACCTACCTTTCAGGGCTGTTGTGAAGACAAAATGGAGGAGAGGAGAATGATGTAAGCTGCTTTGGGAGAAAGGCAGGGTTGTGACATTTGTTATAAACGGCTAGAGTCTGGGGGAAAGGGCAAGGTCTGTGGCTCTTGCTTCACCCGGCATGGCTGCAGCTCTCTTAGTAAGAAGAAGAAGAGACTGGATTTCCTTCCCTGGATGTTTTCAAGCAGAGGCTGGATGGCCATCTTTTGGGTATGTTGTAGGTATGTAGGGTTATCTTTTGGCTATGCTCCTGCAGAGTGCAGGGGGTTGGACTAGATGACCTGCAAGGTCCCTTCCAACTCATAACATTCTTATGATTCTATGATTTATACCCCACCCTCCACACTACCCAAAGAAGTCTCAGAGTGCCTTACAATCTCCTTTCCCTTCCCCTCCCCACAACAGACACCCTGTGAGGTAGGTGGGGCTGAGAGAGCTCTTTCGAGAACCGCCCTTGAGAGAACAACTCTGAGAGAACTGTGACTGACCCAAGGTCACACCAGCACCTGCATGGGCGGGCAGAGTGAGGAATCAAACCCGGTTCTCCCAGGTTAGAGTTCCCGCTCTTAACCCCTACACCAAAGAGGCACAGCAGCTCTTTCAGCATTCAGACTACCCTTAAATATCACGAGCGCAGCAAACTATGGGTTTGGTGAGTGGAGCAAGCAGGGGTGAAACTGCCTTGAACAGAATCAGACCATCGGTTTGTGTTGTCTGCTCAGACTGGCAGTGGCTCTCTGGGGTCCCAGGCGGCGGCAGAGATCTTTCACTCTGCTTCAGGGAGTGGTGGTGTTGTATTGTATACCGCTGAGGTCCCTCCCCTCCCCAAACTCCGCTGTCCCCGGACTCCACCCCCACATCTCCAGGCATTTCCTGACCAGCAGCTGGCAACCCTATAAAACAGCAGGACAGTCCTGTGTTTTTACATTATAATGGGAACTGTAGCCAGAAAAGACCACTTCAGAGGATGGTATGAAGCTGCATTCTACTGGATCAGAACTTGCAAAGGATGAAGCAAGAGCCCAGTCCAGTGTTCCCTCTAAGAAGAAGAAGAAGAAGAAGAAGAAGAAGAAGAAGAAGAGAAGAGATTGGATTTATACCCTGCCCTTCACTACCCAAAGGAGTCTCAGAGCGGCTTTCAAACTCCCTTCCCCTCCTCTCCCCACAACAGACACCCTGTGAGGTAGGTGGGGCTGAGAGAGCTCTGACAGAAATGGCTCTTTTTCAAGGACAGCTCTTATCAGAACTCCTTTCCCTTCCCCTCCCCACAACAGACACCCTGGGAGGTAGGTGGGGCTGAGAGAGCTCTTGACAGAAACTGCTCTTTTTTCAAAAACAGCTCTTATCAGAACTACGGCTTGCCCAAGGTCATCCAGCCAGGTGCAAGTGGAGGAGTGGGGAATCAAACCCGGTCCCCCCAGATTAGAGTCCGCCCACTTAACCGTGACACCAAACTGGCTGAGTTAGTGTGAGCTGGCTCACAGTTTCTTAGCCTCCGGCTCACACATTTTTAGTCTTAGGTCAGGAAGGAGGGCTCCAGAGCAAACTAGTTTATGCAGTCGCCAAATCGCTCGTTCACGTCTTTAATGCCAGGAGCTCACAAAGTGGAATTTTTGCTCACAGGACTCCACAGCTTTAGAGAGAGCGTTGGCCAAGCCCCAAGACCTCTGCCAGCACTTCAGGGGCCCCACCCAGCTCAGACCTGCCCCCTGGCACCAAGCTGAACAGTTGCATAAAAAGGCGTTAGGTGGGTTAACGGAGGGGAGGTCCATCAGTGACTGCTAGCCACAGGGAATAAAAGAAATCTTTACATTCAGAGCAGCAAACATCTAAAATATCAGCGCAAGAAGGCATTATCCGGAGAAGGCCTCTACCTCTACGCCCCATCTGCTGGTCTTCCAGGGCAACTGGTTGGCCACCGTGTGGAACAGGATACTGGACTAGATGGACCACTGCTCCGATCCAGCAGGTCTCCACCTTTGTTCTTATGTTCTCACCTGATGTGGCTGCAGATGGAGGCGAAAGTCGAGTCGATGCCCGGTTTTGGTGGTGCAGGGCAGGTCTATGTTGTGTGGTTCTTGCAGCGCCGGCTTGTGCCACTGCAGAGACCACTCAGCCTGGCTTATTCCTGGGCCATTTTAAACTGTCCTACTCCTAACTGTTTGTGCCCAGATACTCCTAACTGTATGTGCCTTACCCCAAAGGAAACCAAGACCATACTGCATAGCCCGGGAACTTCTTGTATTCTTGAGAATTTTAACAAAGACACAGCACCATATAAAAATTACACTGGATGGTGGGTGTAAGTTAGAACACTTACAGTGAGGGAATAGCTTAAAACCAACCAAGCGGTTATAATGTTCTCTTTCTTTGAGATGGCTTGTGGCTACATCTATATCGCAGTGTAAATTTGCCACTGGTGGCAGGATAAATGCCTACTATAATACTTCCCTGATGTCCTGTACAATGTTGAGTCCGGCAGAATTCTGCTTCTTAGACTCATTTTATTTATATATAATATCTGTGTGAGAAAGCATTGGTAACCATCTGAGAATTTATATGGTATTTTCCCTAGATAATCTTCCAGTCAGAGATTTATGTGTTTTCATATATTTATGAATGCTTTAGAAGAAAGATGCTTGCTGCATCTCAAGTTCTTTCCCTGCACCAAGCATTTTAAGGATTCATGGAATTTTCTTCTGAGAATATTTCCTGGGGTGTATTAAGGCTTGATCGATCATAAAGGCTTATGTTGCAGTTCTGAGCAGTTACACAGCTTCCTTCTTGTGCAGATTCGAGCTCCTTCCACATTTCAAGGAGTAAGGATTGGCCTTCACAGCTCAGTCTCTGGTGGCCTTCGAAGATTGATTCGTCGCTAAAATTCATGCTACAGTCCGACCATTTATACTGTTTCTCCACTGTGTGAGTTCTTTGGTGGGAAGCGAGGTTTGTGTTTTTGCGGAAGCTCCTTCCACACTCCCAGCACGTATATGGTTTCTCCCCAGTGTGAATTCTTTGATGGGAAGTAAGGTGTGTACCCCGACTGAAACTCTTCCCGCACACCGAGCATTTATATGGTTTCTCCCCCGTGTGGATTCTTTGATGCGAAGTCAGATCTATCCTTTGAATGAAACTCTTTCCGCAATCCAAACAAGAATAGGGTTTCTCTCCTGTGTGGATCCTTTCGTGTCTAATAAGTTTTTCCCTTTGACAAAAGCTCTTTCCACACTCCAGACATTTAAATGGTTTCTCCCCTGTGTGGATTTTCCAGTGTGTGTTAAGGTTTGACTTAGAACTAAAAGTTTTCCTACATGCAGGGCACTGATTCTTTTCTTTTCCTTTATCTGTTTTTACTTGGATTGGGTTACTGCTCTGAGAAGCCAAGGATTCATCTCCCCTTTCCTGATTTATTTCAGTTTTCCATTCCTGCTTTTTTCTTTCGATATAGCTGGGTCTCTGAAATGGCCCTCTCTGTGGTTCTTCTGTTTTCCTCTTCCACCCGTCACCTACTAGAACGAAGACAGAAAACTGATACGAGAAGCAGGCACTCTAACCACAGGAAACAAACATACTTCGTTCCTACTGTAAGTATCAAAACAAAATGAAACAGACAAGTCCTAATTACATCCCAGGCTTTTTGATCTCCAGTTCTCCAAAGCTAGTTACAGCAATTTAAAATCAAATATAAAATGTCACTTTTCCTGTCTCCCCTTATCCATTGTCAGTAACCCTAAGAGGCAATATTTTGCTAGAAGGCCGTTCCTCCCACCGTATCTGTGTAAGTTAAAGAAAACTCACACCATTATCCTAAGCAAGATTGCCAAACATAGCAGTATGCCTCCTTGAACCAATCCCTGACAATATGTTGTCGAAGGCTTTCACGGCCGGAGTTCATTAGTTGCTGTAGATTTTCTGGGTTGTGCGGCCTTGGTCTTGGCATTGTATCTTGTATCTTGGCAGTGCCAAGACCACGGCCACACAACCTGGAAAATCTACAGCAACTAACAATCCCTGACAGTTCACAAATTGTTTTCTGTGACTTGTGGTATGGTGTGATTGGTGGGTACCAGAACTGGCGACAAATCAGAGCTGTTCAGGAGAGCTCCGGAGGCAGACTGAGCCTGGACAAAGTGGGGACACCCTGCCGCTTGAGGCTGATGTTGTTTTTGTGATCCACATGCCTTAGTCACATCTAGACTGGACTCCTGCAATGCACTCTACTTGGGACTACCCTTGAAGAGTGTTTGGAAGCTGCAATTAGTGCAGAACACTGCCCCTTAGAGTGCTGGTCGGTGGCAGTTATCAGGTTCATATGACCCCAACAAATGGAATGTCCAAGTAGAATCTAATAGCCACTGGGTATAGATGGGAATTCTCAGTCTGGGGCAGGTGATGCACTCTATTCTTGGTGCTGGAGGGGGCAGCAATGGGAGGGCTTCTGGTGTCCTGGCCCCACTGCTGGATCTCCTGATAGCACCTGGTATTTTTGGCCGCTGTGTGACAGAGTGTTGGACTAGATGGGCCATTGGCCTGATTCAACATTGGCTCTTATGTTCTCTTATGTAATCTGGGAGTCCAGGATCTGAATTTTCACTAACCTCCGGAAGGTCGCTGGGTGGCCTTAGGCCAGTTGCACTCTCAGTCCTCCTTCAGGGCTCTTTTTGTAGCAGGAACTCCTTTGCATATTAGGCAACACACCCCTAATGTAGCCAATCCTCCAAGAGCTTACAGAGCTCTTCTTACAGGGGCCTACTCTGGGAGGACTGGCTACATTAGGGGTGTGTCGCCTAATATGCAAAGGAGTTCCTGCTACAAAAGAGCCCTGGTCCTCCTAACATACCTCACATGGTGGTAGCTGTGAGCACAAAATGTAAGAGGGGAAAGCAGTGTTGTATGGTGTATTGGTTCATTAATTATTATTATTATTATTATCATCACTGTATGGCATTGTGTGTGGAATAGCCAGGAGATCCCAAAATTGTCTGGCAGCAGGAAGTTCTAGCTCTTTTAGCATTATGCACCACTAGGTGGTGAGCTAGACTTGTTTCTAAGAGACGTTTCAGAGGTGGTTTGCAATTGCCTGCCTCTGAGCCGCAGCCCTGGTATTCCTTGGAGGTCACCCATCCAAATGCTAGCCAAGGCTGGCCCTGCTTAGCTTCCAAGACCTGATGGGATCAGGCTAGCCTGGGCAGTGTGCCGGGTTCCTTGTGAGGAGAGAAATGGTCTATAAATATTTAAACCAATGAGAGCTTGCAATCCTGCCAACTGAGCTGTCTGAAAGGAGAGATGCTGCTGCATACTGATAAATAAATTAAAATCACACAAATAGCAATTTCTGCCTTGAGCATCCAGTAACCAAGGACAAAGAGGGAGCCTTACCCAGTGAGGCAACCGTCTCACAGTTCTCCAGCATGACTTCGATGTACAAGGCTCTTTGGCCTACATCTAGAACGGCCCACTCCTCCTCAGTGAAATACACAGACACCTCTTCCGTGGTCACGGGACCCTGAAAGATGAAGGGAAAGTTTCTGCCTCTTAGACTGGGTGGTTGCCAACTTTGGGTTGGGAACTTCCTGGCAATCTGGGGGTGGGCACCAGGGAGGATGGAGTTTGGGGACAGGAGGGACCTCCGTGGAGTAGGATGCCATAGTGTCCATCCTCCAAAGCAGCCATTTCCTCCAGGGAATTCACCTCTGGAATCTGGAGATCAGCTGTAATTCTAGGAGATCTCCAGACCACGTCTGGAGGTTGGCAACCGTGGTTCTAGAGCCAAATGTGCCTCAGAATGGAACCAAATATGGCTCTTATTTTTTAAAAAAAATCCCAAATCTTTTAAGTTGTGCTCTATTGGAGGGGTAGTGGGAAGCGGGAATAACCCGTACGTGAAAAGAATGGCAGGCAAAATTGTTATGGGACTGAAGGGTTTCTGAGGGCCCAGCTAGAAATTACACATAACATGTGGCTACCGCGGGGACTTGCAGCTCCGTGGGAACTCAGTTTCAACATGATGGCCTGGATTTGGATCAGGACTGTGGTGCAGAGGAAGGAGGTGTTTCAGCCTAGTCCCGATGTCGTTTTCCTGAGCCAAAATGGCCCTGGGACATTATTTGCCCCACTGGGAGTCTGCAGGTGCAGTGTTCTGTGCAGAGCTATCAAGACAGAGACCATCTTAAGGGTATCTTTTAGTTGGTTCCAGCTGAAGCTACACAGTTCCCCAAATTAACTCCACACTGTTCTACACAGTTCCTTGATTTGCTGAAGGTGCTGGTCACCTCCCACATGGGCAGATATTCAGCAAGGTGGTCCATCCAGGCCTGTTAATTAGGCTCACTTAGTTCCGCTGTGGATCTGGTATGGGAGGGGGGAATTCAGTCTCACCTGGAAGATTCCATGGACGCTGTCCAGTGATTGGTTGAGGAGGACAGGAGGCTATGGCCTGCAGTTTGCTATAAAAGTCGTTCTTGAGAAGAAGTGTCATCTATCTCTTCCGCTTTACCCTTTCCGTTCTGTGCCTCTGAGCTGCCCAGAAGACACCTGTGATATGCTCATGGACTCTTCGCCTCCAGGACCAACTGCACTGTGTTAGGACTCCAGTAAGAGGTAGTTAATTAGCTTTCTTGTTTTTTTGTTTGCATTTTTACTGCCACTGAACAATATGCCTCATTTTCAAAACTTTTCTTCTTGAATTTCTTCAATAAAGCTCCATTTTGCTTTATTGTGTGTGTGTGCGTGTGTGTTTAGGGATGGGCATGATGAACCGGAACAAGCTGGTTTTGTTCATGGTTCATGATGTGCCCCATTCACGAACCATAGACTGTCATGAATTTATAGCTGCCTCAAGACCTGGTTCCATTCAAGAGGTTCGTGAAACAGCAGAACACCCACACACACACACATGCTAGAGACACCAAACTTGCGGGGGATCTCTGGCTGACTGTCCTCTACCTCCCCTCCAAGTTTAGTGAGGATTGGGTTTACAGGATCCAAGTGACAGCCATCCAAAGAAGGTGTCCCTAGGAAAGAGCTTTCTGGGGAAATGACCACCTGTCATTTACTCGGGGAGTTTCTGAGACCAAACCCAGGTACCGCTTGGTTATTTCACTGCACCAAGCAGGAGCTCATTAGCATAATTTATTTGCATATACCACACCCCCTGACATCACTGGAAGTGTGCCAGAAGGCAACACCCACCACTCAGGCTCCACCCCTAGGGACTGTCTTTCTACTCTGGGGGCCGTCATTCCAGTCCCAGAGTAGCCTATCCGGGCCCAGGAGGAATGCTACACGTGCTGCTTTGTGCTCCTGCTGGGAGCTGGGGGCGGGGCTTGCCACCACCTGTGCTTCTAACTGCCGGAGCTCCGCTCCTGCACACTCCTGCTCCAAATGACCCCTAGCACCAAGGCAGGATCATCCTTGACAACAGCCCCTGGGACCATTTCAGCTAAGAAAAGCAGCTCAGGGAAGAGGCTGAAACCTCTCCTCCCAACCACATCATGGGCCAGATTTGGATCAGGACTGGAACTTAATAGGAACTCAGCCGCCAATGGAGGCACCAACTTTATTCCCTGCTCAACCTTCCAATGCATCTTCTCCTACCTGATCTGGCTGCACCACAGCTGTTCCCACTCTGGCGGAAAGAGGAGGTGCCCCAGGACACATCTCCAGCCTCGTTGTACCACCTGTGAAACCACAGAAAGGTTTTGTAAGATTTATAAATATATATTGTATTTTCATATTTTCTTTCTAATGGTCACTTTGATGAGCTGCCTTGATGGGTCACCTTGATGGCATCATTCAGCACAGTGAGAAGACTGGGGGGGGTGTTCTTCTATACTTGGGGAACTCCTCAGGAATGTATATGAATATTAGTGGGTCAATTTAAAAAAAAACCCTTCTCAAGTGGCCTAACGAAGACTGAACTTGTGCCATGGGAAGGGGCTGTGGCTTAATGGTAGAGCGTGTGCTTGGCATGCAGAAGGCCTCCGGTGCAAGTTGCAGCGTGTCTACTTGAGAAGCCAAAATAGCCCAGCCTGCTCTACGTTTGTGAGAGCCCCATACGGAGATGACCTAAGTTGGTTCCAACTTGACGGCACTTGATGATTACAAACAAGGGATGTGAAAAACCGCAGCCTGAGACCCCGGAGAGCTGCTGCCAGTCTTAAGTAGGCAGTACTGACCTTGACGGGCCAAGGGTCTGATTCAGTATAAGGCACCTGGGTTTTGGCCACTGTGTGACAGAGAGTGTTGGACTGGATGGGCCATTGGCCTGATCCAACATGGCTTCCATTATGTTCTTATCCTCTGTATTCCTGGTGCTTGGGGGGCAACAGTGAGAGGGTTTCTGGAGTTGCAGCCCTGCTGGTAGACCTCCTAATGGCACCTTCATGTGTTCATATGCTCTGTCACTGAGCCATGGGCATGCCTCCCTAAATGAAGCTGCTGAGTGAGACCACTGACCTGATGGGTAGTAGGTTCAGGACAGACAAAAGGAAATACTACTTTATATAGAGAGTGGTTAAAATATGGAATTCTCTGCCAGAGGATGGCCACAGAAATAAACAGCTTTTAAAAGGGGATTAGATAGATTCATGGAGGAGAAGCCTAACAATGGCTACTAGCCATGGTGACTGAGAGGAACCGCCACATTCAGAGGCACTAATCCTCTGAATCCCAGAACCTGCTGCTTTTTCCTTTTAATTTATATTTACTTATATTTTGTAAGCTGCCCGGAGCCTGCCTGGTAGGGAGGGCAGGATATAAATCAAACAATAAATAAATAAATAAACCAGGAAGCAACATCTGGGGAAGGCCTCGGCCTCTGTGCCCTGTTGTTGGCCCTCCAGAGGAACTGGCTGGCCCCTGTGTGATACAGGATGCTGGACTAGATGGATCACAGGTCTGATCCAGCAGGGCTCTTCTTATGTTCTTATGAAGGCCTCAGCCTCTCTGCCCTGTTGTTGGCCATCCAGAGGAACTAGTTGGCCACTGTGTGAGATGGGATGCTGGACTAGATGGACCACTGGTCTGATCCAGAATGGCTCTTCTTACGTTTTTATCAGTTCCCCCCTCACATGGAAATCCAAAAGCAGCTCACAGATTTCCGGCCAGATTTAAGGAGCTGCGGTGGCTCAAGTGGTTAAGACGCTGAACTGCAGGCTGTGGAAGGTCAGTAGTTCAGCAGTTCGAGACCCGAGAGTGCCGCATGACGGAGTGAGCTCCCGTCTCTGGCCCCAGCTCCTGCCAACCTAGCAGTTCGAAAGCAAGAAATTGCAAGTAGATAAATAGGTGCCACTTCAGTGGGAAGGTAACAGCGTTCCGTGCACCTTGGTGTTTAGTCATGCTGGCCACATGACCACGGAAATGTCTTCGGACAGCGCTGGCTCTTCAGCTTTGAAACGGAGATGAGCACCGCAACCCTAGAGTCGGATTCGACTGGCTTTCGAGCAAGGGAACCTTTACCTTTACCTAAAGAATGAGACCGAACACAAATGCACTCCATTTATTCTCACCCAGGACCATGACCCCTCGGTCACCCTCCTGCTTGATCTCCGTAAACAGCACTTTCTCTCTGGTGTCCAATGGAGACTTCTCTGGCTCGGGAAATTTGGTTGTCAGTTCTGCTAACTTCTCCTGTACCTGAAACAGAATTGGGGATTCCAGGCAAGGAATGGGGAAACAGGTTACAAAAAGAATCATGCTGGAAAACACTGGGGATGCTCTTGAGACATTTGAACTTTTAGCCCACTTTTCGCTTCAAGTTTATGTCCCTGGAACTACCTACATGAATCCCTCTCACCTGCTGGGCCTGATCCCTGTCCTCCGCCTGGCTGAGGAGGAAGCCTTCTGCCAGGGCCACCGCCTGGGAACTGGTCTCAGGCCTGCATTCCCTGACCCAGCTCTCCATCTCCGGGGGCAGGACGGCCAGGAACTGCTCCAGGATCACCAGGTCCAGCATCTCCCTCTTGCTGCGCCTCTCCGGCTGCAGCCACTGGCGGCAAAGACGGTGGAGTCGGCTGCAGACCTCCCGGGGCCCCTCCACCTCCTTGTAGCCGAACTGCCTGAACTGCTGGCGCTGCACATCTGAACTGAATGTGTCTTCTCCTAGAACCTTCTGCACATTTCCGCTCCACAACTCCTGGTTGTTCCCAGCCCTGGTGGCATCAGAGCCTTTCCTTTCTCGGAGGTCAGCTGACTCATGCTCTCCCATCTTCATGCCTTCCTTCGGCACAGGCACCAATAAAGGCTTTGCCTTCCTCTTCTGCTAATTTGTCTTCTTCAGGCAATTGGCTATCCCAGTCGGCAGGGACCTTAACTTCCGCATTGCCAATACACTGTGAGCAAATCACCATACTCTTGAGGCAGGAAAGTAAGTTGCAGGACAAAGGGTGAGCTTCCTGCTAGTGGCTGGGCCTTCTCTCTGGAATAAATACAAGTAAATGCCGATGTTCAGAAGGAAAGTGGTGGGATGAGGGAGAGGAGGAAATGCTCAGCCTGGAAGCTACAGATCAAAATCTTCTTCATACTTCTGGGTGGGTGCTGCAGGTCAGTGGCAGAGCATCTGCTTTGCACGCAGATGGTCCCAGGATCTGCCTCTCCAGCTAAAATGAACAAGTAGTGGGTGATGTAAGACATCTCTGCCAGATCAGAGCAGAGGTCCAACAGTGCCTATTAGCCACAAAGTATTAATGGTGAAATGTCAGGTCCTACAATGTCAAGACCCATGACCATACAGCCCGGAAAACCCACAACAACGAATGAACTCCGGCCGTGAAAGCCTTTGACAACGTATTAGTGGAACTCTCTGTCTGGGGCAGTGATGCTTCGTATTCTTGGTGCTTGGGCGGGGCAACAGTGGGGGGCTTCTGGAGTTCTGGTCCTGCTGGGGGACTTGCTGATGGCACCTGGGTTTCAACCACTGTATGACACAGAGTGTTGGACCAGATGGGCCACTGGCCCGATCCAACATGGCTTCTCTTATGTGAACCATTGCCAGTCGGAGTGGACAACAGATCAAGGGTCTGACACAGTCAGCTTCATTTAGGGGGGCTGTGGCTCAGGGGTACAGCACCTGCCTCGCGTACAGGTCACAGTTTCAATCCCTGGCATCTCCTGTTACAAAGAAAGAGAAGAAGAGAAGAGATTGGGATTTATACCTCGCGCCCTTCACTACCCGAAGGAGTCTCAGAGCGACTTACAATCTCCTTTTCCTTCCCCTCCCCACAACAGACACCCTGGGAGGTGGGTGGGGCTGAGAGAGCTCTTTTGAGAACTGCTCTGGAGACAACAGCTCTGAGAGAACTTGTAACTGACCCAAAGCCACACCAGCAGCTGCATGTGAAGGCATGAGGAATCAAACCTGGTTCTCCCAGATTACAGTCTGCGCTCTTAAACCACTATGCCAAACTGGTGATGTGAAAAGCCCCTACCAGAGACCCTGGAGAGCTGCTGCAAGTCAGAGAAAATGTCTGACTGATAGGCCCACAGCTGGATTTGGCAAAAGGCAGCTGCATCTCCTCATCTGGTTTGTGGTTATAAAATGCAGCCACTTCACAAACAATCTGTCCCTAATCGCTCCCTGCTCCCCACCTTTCATTGAGTCCCTGAGCACACGAAAGCTGCTTCTCCCTTCTCTTTCCTCCCCCCAAAGCCCCGAGGCTGAAACCCCTCTGCTCAATTCCTTCTCCGGCTATTATATTTTTACAAATACCGGTTCAAAACTGATCTAAACAAAAAAAAAGCCTTGGATTTTGACAACAAACAAGGTAAGCAGCATAAGAAGCAAAAGGTGGGTGTGGCTGGATGACCACTTTTCTGGTGACATGGGGGTGTGGCCTAATATGCTAATATGTTTCTGCTGTTGGGTTTGGCCTATTATGCTAATGAGTTTCTGCTGGCCTTTTTCTACAAAAAAAAAGCCCTGGTCCACTCTAACTACCAGTGGCTCTTCAGAGAGAGATCTTTTGCACCACCTATTAACTGATCTTTTTATCTGGAGATGTGGGGAATCGAATCAGGGACCTGCTATAGGCAAAGCAGATGCTCTGTCACTGATCCCCAGCACTTCCCTAAACGAAGTTGCTTTCTCCTGAGTCTGTCAAGGACAATATCGTCTTCTCTGACTGGCAGGCAGCTCTCAGGGATCTGTCACGTCACCTGCTGTCTAACTGTTGTAACGGGACATGACAGGGATATTGGTCCTGCTCAGCAGATGCTCCACCACTCATCCAAAGCCCCTCCCCTCCTGTTCCCAGCCAGTTTTGTTTTCTTTAACAACTCAGCTGGGGCTCGAAGCGGGATTTCTCTCAGTGCAAAGGTTTTCCCCCACACGCTCCTCACTTTGTCCACCTTGTATTTCCCATTAACTGGAGCTTCCACCACAGCAAGGATCAACTCACCAGAACTCCTCCTGGGACGGGAGCTCATGGGATGTTTTGCCTTTGTGTGGAAGCTAAGGCTGGGGAAGGGATGGAACAGGAAGTAATCCCAGCTTCCAGAATGCCCCTCTAGGAGTCCACACTTCCTTCCTTTAACCCTTAACCTGACTCCTTCCAGAAAACAAAGGCACAAGGCTTCTCTTTCCTTCCCTGCAAGGCAGAAAGCTATCTGGACCGGATAGAGAGAGCCTTGATTTATTCATGATGGGGGAACAGAAGACCTTAGCCTGTCTCCCCTTTGCACACATCTGACAATGGGGTCAGGCCACCATAACTGTGCTCCGATTGAGTGTTTAACATCCCACAGAACTTTCCTTTAAAAACTACTAGCCATGGTGACTGAGGGGAACCTCTACATTCAGAGGCACTAAGCCTCCCAAAGCCAGGAGGCAACATCAGGAGAGGGCCTCAGCCTCTGTGCATTGTTGTTGGCTCTCTGGAGGAACTGGTTGGCCACCGTGTGAGACAGGATGCTGGACTAGGTGGACTGTTGGTCTGATCCAGCAGGGCTCTTCTTATGTTCTAGTGAAGGCTTCAGCCTCTCTGCCCTGTTGTTGGCCCTCTAGAGGAACTGGTTGGCCACTGTGTGAGACAGGAGGCTGGACTAGGTGGACTGTTGGTCTGATCCAGCAGAGCTCTTCTTATGTTCTAGGGAAGGCTTCGGCCTCTCTGCCCTGTTGTTGGCCCTCCAGAGGAACTGGTTGGCCACCGTGTGAGACAGGATGCTGGACTAGACAGACCATTGGTCTGATCAAGCAGGGCTCTTCTTAAATTCTTATGACAGTGTCCCTGTAGGCCCATTGCGCTAGCTGGAGCAAATTGAACGGTGCTCCCATAGGCTCTGCTTGATTCATGTATCCTTAATAGTGGTTTAATGTGTGGAAAGGGGCAGCCGAAGCTTTCCATGGCATGGCAGTAAACATGCATCCAGTATTAGGTCTGTAGCAATGCTCCCTCTAAGCTGTGGAGTCTTGTGAGCAAAAATCCTACTGTGTGAGCTACTGGCATTAAAGTTGTGAGTGAGCAACTTGGCTACTGCATAAATTAGTTTGCTCTGGAGGCATCCTTCCTGAGCTGAGACAAAAATGTGTGAGCCACAGGCTAAAAAACTGTGAGCTTGCTCACTGTAACTCAGCTTAGCGGGAACACTGGTCTGTAGTGCCGAGGGATGTTGTACAGTAGTTGCTTCGCAGTACGGCTCAGTTTAAACAAAACACTGGGCATGTGCAGAGTTCAGCATCTAAGTCCTTTTGTCCTGTCAGCGTGACTTTAAGTCAGACCTACAGGGGACGAACTCTACATGGCTCTGGGGATCTGATCAAATCCCCTTTCCCCTGCCACCCAACGTAATGAAAGTTGGTTGGATAAATTTAGCAGAATGGTTTTTGCGCAGCGGAATCAAATTGTCGCAGACATGTGTGTTTAGCTTAAAATAAAAAGCTCCCGGAGAAGATCAGGGCCCTGTGGGACCTTCTACAGTTCCGCAGGGCCTGCAAGACGGAGCTCTTCCACCAGGCCTTCAATTAGGAACCGCCACACCACCACAACCACAACCAACATCTGTGGCTATGGGTTGGCTCTGGCCAGGAGAGTGTGTCATACCATCCCTCAATGCTGAGGATCACTGAAGTGGAAATAACTCTTGTATACCTTATAGTAAAGTAAAGGTAAAGGTTCCCTTGCTCGAAAGCCAGTCGAATCCAACTCTAGGGTTGCGGTGCTCATCTCCGTTTCAAAGCCGAAGAGCCAGCGCTGTCCGAAGACGTTTCCGTGGTCATGTGGCCGGCATGACTAAACACCAAGGTGCACGGAACGCTGTTACCTTCCCACCGAAGTGGTCCCTATTTATCTACTTGCAATTTCTAGCTTTCGAACTGCTAGGTTGGCAGGAGCTGGAACTAGAGACAGGAGCTCACCCTGTCATGCGGCACCCGGGTCTCGAACTGCTGAACTACTGACCTTCCACAGCCTGCAGTTCAGCGTCTTAACCACTTGAGCCACCGCAGCTCCTACCTTATAGTACGCCGTCCTATTAAATGGAAGATGTTTACTAGCACCAGCACGTTAATTATTGGACAGTTTTAATGCTAAAATATTTTAACTTTGTATATGGTTTTTTGGTACTGGCTGCCAATTAATGTAAGCCGCCCTGAGCCCGTTTGCGGGGAGGGCGGGGTATAAATTGAAATGATAAAATAAAATAAATAAACTTTACTAGAAGACAGGGGAATGTTATATGGAAAGAAAATAATAACATCCTGACTAACTGGTTCTACATCTTGCTTGTCTGTTTGCCACTAGAGTTGTGGCATGTGTGTGTGTGTGGCGGAGAACAAAGGAAAGGAAGTTTCCACCCAAAGCTGCACCCCCTGATGTACCTGACAAACTGCATGTAGAATCTTTGCTTGCAAGACTCTGCAGCTTAAAGAGAACTTTGCTCCATCCCGTGCATAATTGTAGAAACCTCTATCATGTTATGTCCCGTCCCCCTTAGCCCTCTCTTTTCTAAACTGATTATGAGATGGCCTACAATGCAAGGCTGTTGTAAGCCACGCTCTGTTTCCTTGAGTTCCTGCAATAGGCAGGCTGGACCGCAAGGACAAAGAACGCAAAAGAGAGCGAGAACTCCGCAGCCACCCCACGCTCCGTTTGCAAGCTCATTCTGGCCGCCTTCTTCGGCGTGCGGTTTGGATTCTGCACCGCGGCTTGCCTCGAGCTCCAAAAGACAGCCACCGAAGCGTGCAAAACTGTATTTTTTAAAACGTTGCTGCAAAGCTGCTTTGAGGGAGATGCAAAGACACCGCGCCCCACCCCCCCACACGCGCTGGATGATACGCTTTGGTTCGCTAATGGTTAAATCCACAGGCCGGAGGGGGTGGTGGTTCCCCTGATTCCTAGACAAGCAGGAAATGTAGGAAGGGGGGATGCCAATAGTAGACGCGCTTTCCTGGGCCAAAGCCCCCATCCCGGTGGACTTCCCTGTCGGAAGACTATGAAGCCTGGTGCACGGATGGAGCAAGAATAGAAAGGTGTCAAAATGGGAGCAGGGGGAGATCTTGGGGTCGCAGTGGATCGCTCTATGAAAGTGTCAATTCAGTGTGCTGCAGCAGGGAAAAAAGGCAGACTCTAGGTTAGGGATTATTAGGACAGGGACTGAGAATACAACGGCCAGTATTGTAATGCCCCTGCATAGATCTATGGTGCAGCCTCATTCGGAATGCTGTGTACAGTTCTGGTCACTGACTCTCCGAAAGGACATTGCAGACCTGGAAAAAGTACAGAGGAGGGCAACCCAGATGATGAGGGGACTGGAGCACCTTCCCTAGGAAGAGAGGCTGAAAAGTCTGGGTCTGGGGGTGGAGAGGACTAAGGGGGAGGTGAAAGAGGTTTCTAAAATTATGCACGTCTCCCCAAATAATAGAACTGGAGGGCATCCACTGAAACTGACAGGCGGTAGGTTCAGGACGGACAAAAAGAAATTATAGTTTACACAGAGAGTGATTAAAATGTGGAATCTGCTGCCAGAGGATGTAGAGGCACTAATCCTCTGAATCCCAGAACCAGAGGGCAACATCAGGGGAAGGCCTCAGCCTCTCTGCTTTGTTGTTGGCCACTCAGAGGACTTAGTTGGTCTCCTGGCTCTGGGATTCAGAGGATTGGTGCCATACATTGAGGAGTAAAGGAGCTACCTGGATTCACCTCCTGGCCCTGAATTGCACAGACCAAGGTGGTGACAGGTGTCCCTTGCTCAAGTTGATGAACCATCTCTTTTTCTTTGGGTGTTTCCTTTTTAATGATGGGCCAGAAAGAAACAACCCACCTCTGAGCCTGATCTATTTCACTGCCGCAGGAAGCGGTGGCAGCTACAAGCACAGACAGCCAGTTTGGTGTTAGTGGTTAAGTGCACGGGCTCTAATCTGGGAGAACCGGGTTTAATTCCCCACTGCTCCACTTGCAGCTGCTGGATGACCTTGGGCAAGCCATAGTTCGCTCAGAGCTGTTTCTCAAGGACAGCTCTGGAAAGCGCTCTCTCAGCCCACCTACTTCACAGGGTGTCTGTTGTGGGGAGGGGAAGGGAAAGGAGTTTGTAAGCCACTCTGAGACTTTCAGTGAAGGGCGGGGTATAAATCCAATCTCCTCTTCTTCTCCTTCTCCTTCTCAAGGGAATTGGAGAAACATCTGGAGTGGAGGTCCATCAGTGGCTCTTACCTACATGGTCTAGATGGAACACTGTGACTGGGGAAGTGATGCTCTATGTTCTTGGTGCTTGGGAGGCCAACAGTGAGAGGGAGTCTGGAATTCTGGCCTCGCCTGTGAGGTAGGTGGGGCTGAGAGAGCTCTTTCGAGAACTCCTGAGAGAACAGCTCTGGGAGAACTGGTGACTGACCCAAGGTCACACCACAAGCTGCATGTGGAGGAGTGGGGAATCAAACGCAGTTCTCCCAGATTAGAGTCCACGCTCCTAACCACGACACCAAAATGCCACCAGAGATCCCCTCAGCCACTCTGCCTGAACGACCCTTTGTAATTACGCTTAGCAGGGAAAGAAGTATTTTGTTATCTATGAGAAGGAGATGTGTCCTTTCTCTTTCAGGGTCCAGAGTCCTTTGAGGAAGTTGCGGAGTATTATCGTGAGGAGGAGTGGGCTTTTCTGGATTCAAACCAAAGGAACCTGCAGATTGAAATCATGCTAGAGGCTTTTGCAAATATGGATGGTCTGGGTAAGTTTTCCTGAAAAAACAAATATGTTTAGGAAACCTTAAAAAAAATTAGCGCTCTTGCCATGCATGAGCATCCATTGCCCTCCTCTTGCTACAACATGGCGGGGTTGTAGGATCTCTTCACAGAGAGGCAGAGCCCTTTGCTGGAGGCAGAGCCCTTCGCTGGAGGTAGAGCCCTTTGCTCATTGGAACTGCATCATATGGCATTGAGAGGACCTCCTGGCTCTCTTTTGAAGGGCATGGTTTGTTGTAAGAGGGCTCTTCCCTTGGGGCTGGGGCTTCTTTGCCCCTCTGAGCTAGGTTTGGGGCAGGCAAAACACTTCCAGCTCCTTCACTGTGGTTCCCTGCTGTGGGCAAAGAATCAGCCACATTGCAACACCAGATTGGTACTTCGGGACCCAAGGCAGCTTACGTCATTCTCCTTGCCTCCATTTAACCCTGTGAGGTGGGTTAGGCTCAGGGCGTATGACTGGCCTAAGGTCACCTAGCAAACTTCCATGGCAGAGTGGGGATTCGAACCTGGGCCTTCCAGGCAGGCTTGCCAAGAACTTACTGTATGCTGGCGGGGGACAGATACGTCCTGGCAGGACCATCCCCAGGGGAAGGAAAGATGCGGCACACGATGCCATCACCAGGAAGTGACACCAGGCAATGCTCTGGCAATGGGGATGGAAACTCGATGGTACCATCGAGTTTCCAGCCCCATTGCCAGAGCGTCGCCCGGCATCACTTCCTGGCGACGGCATCGTGCAGCGTGGTGTTGCCTGGGGGAATGTTCTGGCCGGGGACTATGCGTCCCCCTCTGAAATACAGTAAGTACTTGGAAACCCTACTTCCAGGTCCTAGTCCAACACCTTAAACCACTACACCACTCCAGTTCTGCAGTTGTTTTGGGGACTGTTTGGTACACAGGCAGAACAGACTTTTGGAGAATGGTGTGGGTTTTATTATGTGGCTGCCTGTAGCAGAAGCATCGTTGGGGAGAGACTGTGGCTCAGTGGAAGAACCTCTGCTTTGCATGCAGAAGATCCCCGGTTCAATCCCCTGTACCTCCAGTTGAAGGGTCTGTGTACTAGGTGATGTGAAAGACCTTGGCCTGAGAGCCCGGAGAGTCGCTGACAGCCTGAGTATACAGTAGTGAACTTGATGGACCAAAGGTCTGATTTAGTATTAAGGCAGTTTCATGTGTGAAACAGGTGGAGTTTCTGGAGAAAGTAAAACTGTCTTTAAAAATTTGTGCAAATTTGAAAAACCGATTACCAGAAACTGGGAATTAAAAAAAAAATCTAATAAAGAAGCAGAGTTGTTTTCTGTTGCTCCAGAAAGTCGGACCAGAACTAACGGATTGAAATTAAATCAAAAGAGTTTTCGGCTAAACATTGGGAAGAACTTCTGGGCAGGGCAGTTCCTTGGTGGAACAGGCTTCCTCGGGTGGTGGTGGGAGGAGGTGGCTCCCCTTCTTTGGAGGTTTTTAAGCAGAGGCGAGATGGCCCTCTGTCAGCAATGCGGATTCTGTGAACTTAGGCAGATCATGAGAGGGAGGGCAGGAAGGGTTGCCTTAGTGCTTAGTTCTTGTGGCTCTGTCTTACATTCTGAGGGTAATGCCGATCACCCCTTGGGAGTCAGGAAGGAATTTTCCTCCAGGCCAGATTGGCCAGGGTCCTGGAGGTTTTTTACCTTCCTCTGGGCATAGAGCGGGGGGTGGAGTTGGGAATTTCCAGCATTATGGAGGGGGTTGGACTAGGTGACCCCCGAGGTCCCTTTCAGCTCTGTGTTTCTATACTTGTCAGAGAGAGATTACAATATGAAATAAAATGGCATGGATCCAACCGTCCATGTGTGTGCTTGTCGTTTCCCTGTGTCCTTTGCTATTCCTGCAACACCTTCCAACCTCTGAAAAGATTATTCCTAAGGCCACGAGTTCTGCATGAAGGAATAGCTGTTTGGGTGAGAGGGATGGAGAGAAAGGGATGAGATCGCGTGCCTCAGTAGACTTGCACTTGCGGAAGAGAAAAGGAGGAGCAATTTCGCCCCCCTGTCCTCCCCCACCCATGTGGCAATTCCTCCACAGGGATCCCACAACCCTGGGGATACTCTTTCCAAGGACTGAAAGGCACTACAGGAACAGAGAGGAATGTGGGAAAATGCCGCGTTCCGTGCATGAAATGGTCAGATCCCTTCACCGTTGACAGAGGTCGGGTTCCAGAGTGCAGGAAGTGATTATGCAGCATTATCGTGTACTTAGTCATAAGAACATCAGAAGAGCCCTGCTGGATCAGATCAGTAGTCCATCTAGTCCAGCCTCCTGTCTCACACAGTGGTCAACCGGTTCCTCTGGAGGGCCAACAGCAGGGCAGAGAGGCCAAGGCCTTCCCCTGGTGTTGCCTCCTGGCTCCGGGATTCAAAGGCTTAGTGCCTCTGAATGTGGAGGTTCCCCTCAGTCACCATGACTAGTAGATATTGATAGACTTCTCCTCCATGAATCTGTCTAATCCCCCTTTCAGGCTGTTTAAAGTCAGAACATTTCTCCCCCCCCCATATTTGGTTTTACAACTCAAGTTCAACACTGCTTAAAGAATGCAAACCATATTAATACCTCCAAAGTAAAAGAAGACCAAACAAAAGGAGTGAAACTGGGGGGTGGGGGAGAAATGCACCTGTAGCAGTCAGAAAGCAACAGTTGAAACTCTAAAATGACAACTTGCTCTCCCTTAAACATTGTCTTAAATGGATATTATTTACCTCCAAGCCTTGAAAGCCTCCAGCTGTCCAATCTGCACATTAAATGTCTATTAAATGGGCAAGACATTTTTCTCTAGGCCGGTTGGCAAGGCCAAGATTGCTTCTCATCAAAGGCTCTAGGAAACCAATTACTCTTTACGATCAGCATGATGTGCATCTGTTAATAGCCAATGGTGGGTAGCAATGTTAGATCTGTAGCCATAGATCAAAATATGAATCCCACTGGCATCTTCAACAAGATTTTCCAGGGTATGGCCCATTCTGCATCTAGCATTTGCTCCATTGTTTTACCAAACCCACACTGGAAAAGAAAAAGATGTGGCTCAAAACCACATTCAGACACCCCGGACCAACGTCATACTGACTGCAGAGTCACCCCCTGAATGGCCATAAAACGGCCGTAAATCTATGCAGACAGTACCATAAAACCAAGAGATCAAAGGAAGTGAAACTGGCACGCAGTGTGGAGGCTACCATAAAATCCGGCAATCAATCAAAGTGAAAGTGGCATGCAATGTAGAGGGGGATTTCTCTTCCAACATGGATTTGGTAAAACAGCGGAGCAAGTGCTAGATGCAGAATGGGCCTATAAGGTTTCAGAAGCTCAATTCCATATTCTGAAACTGAACATGGCAACCGATTAGGCCTCTTCCTTGCTTTCACGCTTCATTTCTCCTTTGGAGTCTTACGAGTTTTCTGTCTTCATTCTAGCAGGTGAGAGCAAGAATGTGGGAGAGCTTTCAGGGGTGTCTCCAGAAATGCTCAGATGTAAAGAGCCTCAGCGGACAACGAAAGCTCAAGGAATACAGAAGAGGAAGAAGAATGAATTGGTTGCTTCTCAACGTGGTGATTCCAAAGACATCCCAGCCCATGAGAAAACAGATAAAGGGCAGGAGAGGAACAACTGTGCTGCGTGTGGGAAAACCTTTGCTCATAGGGCAGGTCTTTATGCTCACTGGAAAACCCATACAGGGGAGAAACGATTTAAATGCTCTGAGTGCGGGAAGACCTTCTACGAGAGCACAAAACTAATACGACACCAAAGGATTCATACAGGGGAGAAACCATATACATGTTCAATATGTGGGAAGAGTTTCAGTAACGGTGCTTACCTCACTACACATCGAAGATTCCACACAGGAGAGAAACCATACAAATGTCTGGAGTGTGGAAAAAACTTCAGCATGAGAACAAGCCTTACTTCTCATCAAAGAATTCACACAGGGGAGAAACCCTTTAAGTGCTTGGAGTGTGGAAAGTGCTTCCGTCGGGGTGATCTCCTTACTTTGCATCAAAGAATTCACAGAGGAGATAAACTGTTTACATGCTTAAAGTGTGGAAAGAGATTTTGTGACAAATTAAGCTACAAGAGTCATCAGAGAACTCACACAGGGGAGAAACCTTTTAAATGCATGGAGTGTGGAAAGAGTTTCAGTCAGACCTCACAGGTTAAATCACATCGAAGAATCCACACAGGAGAGAAACCATTTAAATGCTCAGAGTGTGGAAAGACCTTCAAGTGGAGTACACACCTCTCTTCTCATCAAAGAATCCACACTGGAGAGAAACCTTACAAATGTTCAGATTGTAACAAGGGCTTTTGTGAAAAATCAAGCCTTAAGAAACATCAGAGAACTCACACAGGAGAGAAACCATATAAATGCTCAGAGTGTAGTAGGAACTTTTGTGATAAATCAAGCCTTAAGAAACATCAAAGGGTTCACACAGGAGAGAAGCCATACAAATGTGTAGTCTGTGGAAAGAGCTTCAGTGCAAGCACAAGCCTTACTTCCCATCAGAGAATTCACACCGGGGAGAAACCATATCAATGCCTGGTGTGTGGGAAAAGCTTCAGAGCAAGCACCAGCCTTACCTCACATAAACGAGTTCACACTGGGGAGAAACCATACCAATGTACTGAGTGTGGGAAAAGCTTTGGTGAGAAATCCAGCCTTAAGAAACATCAGAGAATTCACACCGGGGAGAAGCCATATAAATGCACAGACTGTGGAAAGAGCTTCAGTATGAGCACAAGCCTAACTTCCCATCAAAGAATACACACTGGGGAGAAACCGTACAAATGTTCAGAATGTGGGAAAAGTTTCTGCCGGGGTGATCTTCTTACTTTACATCGAAGAAATCACACTGGGGAAAAACCATTTAAATGCTTGGAGTGTGGGAAAAGCTTCAGTCAGAGTGGAGGCCTTACATCTCATCAAATAATTCATACAGGGGAGAAACCTTTTGAATGCACAGAGTGTGGGAAATGCTTTCGATGGCGTGCACAGCTTGTTTCACATCAAAGAGCACACACTTGTGAATAACTCTACAAAAAGTTCAGTTAATATAGGAAGTTTCCGTAATAGGTCTTTACACTTCAGAGAGTGGGAAAAACGTAGAGAGAGTGTTTCATCTGAAGGGATAATTTAGAAAGCATCCCCATATACCAAATGTAGAGTCGGTAGTGTCACTAATCAGAAGGCGACTTGCATGAACTTAACATGAAGGGTCTGTAGTTATCCCGTAATAAACCTACTGACACAGTTTAGAGTTCAGTGTTCGTAAGAATCATATTAGAACTTTTTTTTGTAGAAGTAGCCCAGTGTTTTACGTTGAAAAAGCAGAACCATATTATAAAAATAAAGTGTTTTTGAAATCATGAAAACCTTATACTGGAATAAACGGTGCTGCTGCTGGCCTATTTTTGTTTTGTTTACTTACCAAAACGATAATCCGTCCATCCCTGGGAGAACCTTCCAGACCTATCAATATAAGTAAATCCAATCTCCTCCTTCTCCTCCTCCTCTCAGAGGTCTCTCAGCCCCATCTACCTCACAGGGTGTCTGTTGTGGGGAGGGCAGGGGAAGGGAAAGGAGATTGTAAGCTGCTCAGAGACTCCGAGTGAAGGGCGGGGTATAAATCCAATCTCCTTCATCACATTGAAAAGCCCTTTGCTCAAGGGCTGCAACACAGAGTCAGTCCCCTCTGGAAGGCAGCCCTTTTGAAATCCCCTTTGGCCTCTGGGATTCCAGGAGGCATTTTTAAGGATGGTGTTACAATCCTGATGTCCACTAGAAACTTAAAAGAAAAGTTTTGCATTCTTGCCCTGGTGAATGCAATGAGATAGGCAGGAGGGCTGTCAGCTCCGGATTTGGGGGTGGAGACTGAGGAGGGCAGAGTAGGGGGAGGGAAAGGACCTCAGAGGGCTGTTATGCTGTAGAGCTCACAGGATTAATTGGCATCTCCAGTTATATAGAGGTCAGGTGATGTGAAAAACTATTACCAGAGGAGATTGGATTTGTGCCCCGCCCTTCACTGCCCAAAGGAGTCTCAGAGCAGCTTCCAAGCTCCTTTCCCTTCCCCTCCCCACAACAGACACCCTGTGAGGTAGGTGGGCTGAGAGAACTTCTGACAGAAACTATCCTTGAGAGAACAGCTGTGCCAGAGCTTGTGACTGACCCAAGGTCATCCAAACAGGTGCAAGTGGAGGAATCGGGAATCAAACCCGGTTCTCCCAGATAAGAGTCCGCGCACTTAACCACTACACCAAACTAGCTCATACATTTTCGTCTTAGCTCAAGGAGGAGGGCTCCAGAGCAAACCAATTTATGCAGTAGCCAAATCACTCGCTTGCAACTTTGATGCCAGCAGCTCACAAAGTAGAATTTTTGCTCACAAGACTCCACAGCTTAAGAGAGAGCATTGGATGGGTGACCTCCAGAGACTATCAGGGCTGGGAGGCCAGAGGCGGGCGATCAAGCCACCTCTCGGAAAGTCCACTCTGCCCCAATAGGAGTCGCCAGAGGTTGCCATGACTTCCAGGCATGCACGTGCGCGCAGGCACGAAATAGGCCCAAGACTTTGCAGAGGAATATCATAGTTTATTTCATTTATTTGTCCTTTTCTCAGACGCTCTTCTTGCATTTCCCTCCTGGGTCCCTTGAAGAGTTGAAATGCTCGAGAGAGGGGGGGCACATGGGGGGAGCCATTTCCTTCTCCGCCCCTTTTCCTCTTCCGCCCCTTGCAAGAAAGCGCCTCTGAATTTGGCGGGCTTTTGCTTGAAGTTCAGAAGGAATCTGGTGCGCTCAAAGAGGCCTTGGAGGGGGATAAAATGGGTTGCGGGCTGCAATGCAAGACCCAAAGCAGTGAGAAAGGAGGGGGGTGTAGCAGAGGAGGAAGGAGAGCACCCGCCACCCAATTTCTTCCTTGCCTCTCCCCCGCTCCTGCTCTACTGAGAGCTGCTCGTCCCCTTTGCGCAGAGCCACGCAGTTCCTGCAGCGGACTTGAGTGCAGGATTCGAATGTGGCGCTTTTGGAGACTGGAGGAAGTTCAAGCGGCTTCCCGTTCCACAGGTGCATTTAGGACGGAGTGCTTTGTCCACGCGTGGATTCAAGGCAGTTTCAGTTTAGACTGCAGGAACACGTTTTGGGAAGCTTCTCTCTGCCGCGGTCTCGCCCGCTACAGAAAAGCATCGCGGCCAGTTCAGGCAGAGAGTGCAAAAAGCTTTTCCCCTGCAGGGCTAGTTTTCTGTGCGCAGGGAGAAATTAATTCCACAATGGCGTCTCTCACCTGCCGCCTCGAGTCAGGCGCTCCATCCCATTGGAGCTCTCCCATCTCATTCCCCGCACATTCTCCAAAAAGTTGGCAGGGGGGTGGGGCAGGAAGATCTTGGCTTCTCTTCGGAGGGGCGGAGGGAGGAGCCTGGCTTCAGGCAGGGAAAGGGACTCATCTCCCAGGAACAGGTTGGCCGAATTTGTGAGGAAGTATTTGGAGGGCAGGAGGGACTGGCGCAGAAAATGTGCCTGGAGCAAAAAAAAGGGTTTGCCACCCTCTTTCTTTCTCTCCCTCCCAGGCAGGAGTGGAAGGACACCCTGGAGACCTCCTCCCCTATCTGTGTGCCGAAGGGAAAAGAGCCCCCATGCAGCCAGCTCAGGTATGGGGGGGCCGATCACTGGGGAGACTGTGGCAGACTGTAGGGATGATCTGTAATCTGATGTTATTAATTAATTAATTAATTAAGTAATTTATTTGCTTTATATCCCACCCTTCCCACAAGCAGGCTCAGGGCAGGCCTCAACAATAAATTCAATACAATCTAAAAATAATTCAGTCAGACAATCAATAACAGGATTAGTGGGCCGCACCTAACAAACTGAGGCCCTGAGACAATGGCTGTGGACTGTATGTCTATATTGGATGCTACCAGTGCCTGCTTTTGCTACGTAATTCGTGCTATTATTATTAATAATAATAATAATAATAATAATAATGATACTTATTAATCGGCCCATCCCAGCTCGCGCCAGGCTCTGGGCGATGTACAAAACACAGTGCCATAACATAGAAAACACAAAACATTAAATGTATACACAGTATTAGTAAAATCTCAGTGTGCATAGAAATCCAAGATGACGATTTTCTTATATTATCGGTTCCAGATTATTGGTCCCTTATTCTTCTGGGCAGGGGGAAAGGGACTCAGAATATGGCGGGGAGAGGAAAAAGGTGCCAGCTAGTGGGTAAACGTTGCTGCCCTCAACCAAAGGCCCGGCAGGACATCTCTGCCTTACAGGCTCTACGGAACTGTGTTAAGTCCTGCAGGGCACAATTGTCATTAGGCCCAGGGCCAAAAAGGCCCTGGCTCCACTCAAGGACAGCTGGATATCCTGCAAGCCAGGGATCACCAGGGGGTTCTTTTCCCCAGAGTGTAGCGCTCTTTGGGGGGTAGAGCAGGAGGGGGCAGTCCCATGGATTACACTGAGGGCCTTGAAGGTTGATACAAAAACCTTGAACCTGATCCGGTATTCGACCTGGACTGGAGCCAGTGCGGCTGGCACAGCATTGGTTGGCCATGTTCTGTTAATCGGGTCCCAGTAAGGACCCGGGCTGTTGCATTCTGGGTCAGTCTCAAGGGTAACCGTGTGTAGTTTCTGGGTCAGTCTCAAGGGTAGCCATGTGTAGAGCAAGTCATAGTAGTCTAGCCTGGAGGTGACCGTCACATGGATTGCTGTGGCTAGGCCAGGGCGAGACAGGTAGGGGGCCAGTTGCCTGCTCTGGCTGAGCTGGAGAAAGGCCAGTCTGGCAGCATTGGTGACCTGGGCCTCCACCGATAAGGAGCACACCCAAGCTCTTCATGTGCACCTGTCAGAACAGAACAATCTGTTGTAGTGCCAGAGGCTGGGCTCCTTCTTCATCCTAAATGGCCTCTGGGAGCTGCAGACAGCAGAATGGAAGGAGAAAGGGAAGATCTCCCCCCCTTCCCATTCTACTGGCCTCTAGGAGCCATGGGCAACAGAAAGGCAGGCGGGAAGACCCTTTAAATGCCCAACTTTGCAGCGGTCCACAAGTTACCATTTGCCAATTGCTAAAGAAATAGATCAAGGGGGTGACTGGAAAATGCAGCGGCAGCAGGAAGCCTGTGGAAGGAGGAAAGCAGCCCCTTGCATGCGAGAAGGCGTTCTTCTGGTTCTCAGATGTTCACAGGCTCCTGTGTTGCTGTTTTGCACCAGGAGCAGCCCAGTTTCAACCAGATGCTGTGAGAGTGCCAAAGCCCCGTGTGCGAATTTCGCCATCCTCACATTTGAGACAGGTCTGAAAAGCGACTCGAGGAGGAATTTTTTTTTTTAATGAGAAAATGTGCATTAGCCTACCGCGAAGAATGCTCAGGAATGAAAATGTGCCAGGCTGGGTCAGAGGAAGCTTGTGCAAGGCAACATTGCAGGGTTGCCAACTCCAAGTCAGGAAATTCCTGGAGATGGGGGGGATGGAGACTAGGAAAGGGAGTGTTTGAGCAAAGGAAGGACCTCAGCGGGGTATAAGGACCTCATTTGCTCTGGAGCCATCCTTCCTGAGCTAAGACAAAAAATGTGTATTATGAGTATGCCTAAAACCTATGTATGGTTGATTATCACCATCTGGGATATCTCCCAGCAGATGCCAGTGTTTCAATACAGCTCTACATATACAGTTAGAAAAAGGAGTAGTAGTTAAAGGCACATACCACCCTGCTCTCAGACGTCTTCTCATGCTTTACAAACAAACTGTCCCTCTTCATTCCATTCCATTAGCCTGGTCCCTAGCTTGCTATATTACCCACTCTGGGTATCCTCTTAATCAAAGATCCATCTCCATTGTTCCTTCAGTCACATATTCTGTGGAGTTCCTCTTTAGCCTAAGGTAAAGGTTCCCTTGCTCGAAAGCCAGTCGAATCCGACTCTAGGGTTGCGGTGCTCATCTCCGTTTCAAAGCTGAAGAGCCAGCGTTGTCCAAAGACGTTTCCGTGGTCATGTGGCCAGCATGACTAAACACCAAGGTGCACTGCACGCTGTTACCTTCCCACCGAAGTGGTACCTATTTATCTACTTGCAATTTCTTGCTTTCGAACTGCTAGGTTGGCAGGAGCTGGAACTAGAGACAGGAGCTCACTCTGTCTTGCGGCACCCGGGTCTTGAACTGCTGAACTACTGACCTTCCACAGCCTGCAGTTCAGTGTCTTAACCACTTGAGCCACCGCAGCTCCTTAGCCTAAGGAACTGACTTTCTCCACCAGGAGGGCTGCTGGTGTCCTGGCCCCACTGCTGGACCTCCTGATAGCACGTGGCCGCTGTGTGACAGAGTGTTGGATTAGATGGGTCATTGGCCTGATTCAACATTGGCTTCTCTTATGTTCTTATGTTCTTCTCAAGTGAACCAGATGGAGTAAGAGGCAGAGCTCTTGGGTGGTCCAGTCAGTGGTTAAAACAAGCGACTTCGAAATTCCTAGAGAGGAAGAAGAAAAAGAAATTGGGGAGGGGGCATCAGTTGCAGATGCACTTTCCTGCGTCACCACGCCCCCGAGAAATCTCTGTTTGGGAGCTTTGCAGGTTGCGTTCCGAAGGCTTTGTTTGGAAGCGCAGTTTTCAGGTGTGATTTAGAGACGGGGCGAAGGGGGCGTGGTTTCTTGGGGAAGAAGCATTTAAAGCAAGAGAGAAATAGAAGGGAGGCGGGGGAGAGTTCGACTTAAGTGCAGTCCAGTAAGGTAAGTGTGTTTGAATAACGTAGCTTTGCAGGGAAAATTAACTCCACGGTTAAATTTTTTTTATGGCACTTTGAATGCATCTAAATCCCCCCCCTTCCCCACTGAGTTCTAGGAATTTGTGGAAAGCCGTGACTTCATAAGTAACGCGTATGCTTCTACAAATAACTGTGACAATCTTACATTGAAATGCGAGCAATTAGGAGGGCGGAGGAAAGTTCAACTCAAGTGCAGTCCAGTGAAGGATTGTACGGTATGTGTGTTTGCGTGATGTAGCTTTGCTGGGAAAATCCACACAGATAAGATTAGAAGCAAGTTAAATGAGTGTGTAAACCCTAGGAATGCAGTGAGTCCGGGAGGAGTGGTGGAGCCTCTAGAGGCAGAAGGGTGGAGAAGGTGGGGAAAGCAAAGGAGGGAAGCTAGACTGGCCTGCTGGGGAAATCGAACCCTTAATCATAGGCTCTTAACACCTTGCTTTGTTTAAGGGAACTATGATTGAGAGATGCACACTGGTAAAGGAGGGAGACTTTTGTTCTAAATCGTAAATTTTAGAATTATTGCTTCAGGGCTGTGTCATCTAGCGGAAGCTGGTGGGCAGAGTGTTCAGCTGGAGTCTTGGAGACCCACCAACAAGAAGAAAAGGGTTGACTTTGGGGGCGGCAGGCTGTGAAGAAGGCCCCTGCTCTGCTGTGTTACTAAATTCTGTGTTTTTGTTACATGATCCTAATGGAAAATCCTAATAATGCTGAACCTCCTGATGGCACCTGGTATTTTTGGCCACTGTGTGACAGAGTGTTGGACTAGATGGGCCATTGGCCTGATCCAACACTGGCTTCTCTTATGTTCTTAAAAGTATGTTCTTATGTTCTTAAAAGTGGAAAAAAACCCACCATTTTATTCTTTCTGAATGATTGCAAGTTTCTTTCCATGTTCTGCCCCACGGAACCCACAAGCTGAGGTTACAAGTGCATGTTTTTTTTATGGTGCTTGGGATCCATGTGTATCCTTTTGGCAATCTTAAGTGAACGGTTTTTTTCATCCTCCATTGAGTTCTAGGAATTCAGGGACAGTAGTGATTTCATAAGTAACGTGTATGCAGCTGTAAATAACGGTGACCGTACATTTTAATAACTGCAAGCAATTAGATTTTTTTCTACTTAAAGATTAACGAATTTTGTGGCAGGGGAGGAGCTTTCGTGAGTCACTGCTGACTTCTTCTTCAGGCTGGGTTCTTGCACTTTTCTACTGCTACAGACAAACATGGCTAGCCTTCGTGATCTCTCTCCATGGAAGGGTATCTGAAGAAGTCAGCAGTGACTCATAGGAGAGAGAGGAGGGATGCCTCTGACTTGCGCGAACAGATAAGTGGAAAAGAGGGGGGGGACGGGGGAAAATAAGCGATCGGCTTGTTTTGGGAGACTTACCAGAGCGGATTTAGTCCGGAAGTGATTTTCAGAGGTTGTGAAATAGCAGGTGGCTTATGTAAACAATATGCCACGTTGGCAGGCACGGGAAAAAGGAACAAAAGTGAAACCAACGGGCGGCCAGAGTCCAAGGCTGGGAGAGGGAGTGGATGTCATGAAACTCTTAGCAGATACCATCAAGCCTGTGGTGGAACAACTCATTGGTATTAACCAGCAGTTGGTCACACTAAATCAAAACTTTGCATCACAGCAACTCCAGTTGGCGGAAACAGCCAAAAAGGCGGAGCAAACGGTAGAAGTTGTGAAGGAGATGTATGCCTCAAATAAGAATATGAAGAAAAAGATGGGAGAGCTAGTGAATAAACAGAACTACCAGGAAACTCGTTTGCTGCAACTACAAATGGAAAAAGCTAACATGGTCCTTAGATTCCAGGGAGTTCCTGAATCAGCTAAAGAGGACCTGAAGAAAATACTCAGTGAAATTATCGCGCCAGCAACAAGCTTGAAAGCAGAAGTAATTACACATGACATGGAAACAGCATATAGGGTGTATTCTAATTACACCAAAAAACCCCAAAACCATTTATTTTCTTGACACAGTGGTATAATGTAAATGAAAAAAATATGAAAAATGAAAAAAATATGAAAAAACCAACTGATAAAAATTCAGATTTATTTTTTGGTTCTTACCACCCATATCATTTAAGATCTTATTTGCCATATGGCCAATTTTTAAGAGCAGTAAGGAATTCATCTTCTTTGCATGATTATAGAACTTTAGAAAACTTTGCAGGAACTTTGCAGGAACTTTAGAAAAGCAATTTAGAGCAAGGTGTGGCCCAGGATCTGTTATAAATAATGCTAGAAGTAGAGCTCATCAGGTGGAGAGAAAGTAACAATATAGGGAGAAACCAGCTTATAATAATGTGGCTTGTGCCTTTCAATATTACTATTTAGCTAACAATATCAAACGCAACATATATTAAAAATTGGCATATGGAGAGTTTCTCGTGTCCAGGCCCCACTGATGAACTTCCTGATGGCACCTGGCATTTTTGACCACTGGTAAAGCAAGCTGTGATGTGGCAGCAGCAGGGATCAGCCAGGGCTTTGTGGGTTGGATATGGGCCCTCTGAGGGCCCCAATCTGGCCCACCAGCCACATGCTTGACACCCCTGGTCTAGCCTACTTTAGAGTTGTGAAGTTAGAATGGAGAGAAAGAGCACAGTGTAAGCTGTTTACAAGTTCCTATTGGGAAAGAAGGGAGCATGGACTGGGAGGATGGAAATATCTCCTTATTTAAAACAAAGGGAGTGTGGTTTACTGGGTAGAGTATCTGACTAGGGTCTTGGAGGTCAAAGATCAAATATCCACGCTGCTACGGAAGGTTGTGGGGACAGAATAGAGGAGAGGAGAACAATGTCAGCCACTTTTGATCCCCTTTGAGGAGAAAGGGGGGTCTAAATGAAGTAAACTAATCAAGATAACTGTGTCTCCCTACAGGCTGTGGAGCCGAGTTCCAGGACGTCTCCTCTTTGGGGGGAGGAGTTGGAAACATTGAAGATGCAGCCAGTTCAGGTAAGGGATGGATCACCTGTGAAGAGATGCGTGAGGAGTAGCTTGGTGCCTCCTTTTCCTCCGACAGTGTTGGATGGAACCATTCCTGTTCGTCTTTGTAATTTGGAACCTTTCTCTTTTTGTAAGCCGCCTTAGATTTTTCCACAGAGGAAAAGGGCCTAATATGCTTAAATAAAGAAATAAATAAAATTTATTTCTATGGCTTTCTGAGAACTGCCAGGTGACACAGCAGCCTGTTCAGGAGGCCGTTTGGCCCACCAAAATTATTCCATGAATGAAAAGGTGGGATGAATATAAATTCCTCAGGCAGGTTTTCTTGTTTTTCTACACTGTGTCAAGTATTCCTTGAAGGTCGAGCTCCCTCTTGGGGTAACAAGAACCTCAGATGGAGGAGGAGGAGGGTCCATGGCTCAGTGATAGTGCACCAGCTTGGCGTGCAGAAGGCCCCAGGTTCAATCCCCAGCGTGAGTCTCAGGAGACCCTCTGCTGGTTTGAGTAGACAGGACTGACCTTGGTAGAAGAGTGGGCTGATTCAGCACGAGGTGCTTCATGTGTTCTTTCTTCTGTAGTGTGAGCAAAAGCATCTTTGGGCAGGAGTGGGTGGATCAGTTGTGAGATGATCAGTTGTGAGGAAAAAGTATCTTCCTTCTTTTTCAGTGTCCCATTTCCTTCGAGGAGGTGGCCGTGCGTTTCACAAAGGCCGAGTGGGCACTGCTGGATCCTGACCAGAGAGCTTTGTATAGAGACGTCATGGTGCAGAACTATGAGACTGTGGCCTCTCTGGGTAAGGCTCCCTTTTGTCTTGCTTGATAGACGTGGAAGCTGTGATTTTTGCCACTGTTGCTTCGTGTTTATGTTATTTATAGTCTGCCTTAAGAACATAAGAGAAGCCAGTGTTGGATCAGGCCAATGGCGCATCCAGTCCAGCACTCTGTCACACAAATAACAGGTGCCATCAGGAGGTCCATCAGTGGGGCCCATACATTAGAAGCTCTCCCACTGTTACCCCTGCCCCAAGCACCAAGAATCCAGAGCATCACTTGCCCCATACTGAGAGTTCCTGTCTATACCTTGTGGCTAATAGTCACTGATGGACCTCTGCTCCATATGCTTAGCCAATTCCCTCTTGAAGCCTTTCTCATTGAGACTCAAAGGCAGATTACATATATGGTATATAGGATGAAGAGGCAGTAAATCAGCAATGGCCTCCAAGGAAGACCAAGGTTGCTGAGCAGAGGAAGGCAATGACAACCCACCTGGCCCCACTGCTGGACCTCCTGATGGCACCTGGTATATTTTGGCCGCTGTGTGACAGAGTGTTGGACTAGATGGGCCATTGGCCTGATTCAACATTGGCTTCTCTTATGTTCTTATGTTCACCTCTGCTCATCTCTTGGCTTGGAAACCCCATGGTCCTTGGGCTTGCCATGAGCAGCTTGCCACTTGACGGCACACAATGATAATAATAATAATAATAATAATAGCTATTGTTTAGCAGAAATCTGAAATGAGGCTCAAGTATTAAACACGGCAGGGCAGACCGCCAAGGAAGTCCTGGGTTGTGCTATGCAGAGGCAGGCAATGGCAAATGACCTCTGAATGTCTCTTGCCTTGAAAACCCTGCAAGGTCGCCATAACTTGGCTGCAACGTGATGATGCTTTTCACCACCAGCAGTATAGTCCCCAGGTGTGTTCTCTTTGATGAAATCTTCCTGGATTGTTCTGTGACAACATGAGCCAGTTTGGTGTAGAGGTTAGGAGCACAGACTCTAATCTGGGAGAAGCGGGTTTGATTCCCCACTCCTCCACATGCAACTGCTGGTGTGACCTTGGGTCAGTCATAAGTTCCTTCAGAACTGTTCTTTGTTCTCTCAGAGACAGTTCTCGAGAGAGCTCTCTCAGCCCCACCTATCTCACAGGTTGTGAGGAGGGGAAGGGAAAGGAGATTGTAAGCTGCTCTGAGACTCCTTTGGGTAGTGAAGGGCGGGGTATAAATCCAATCTCCTCTTCTTCTTTGCCAAAATAACCTCTGATCTGCTGTGGGAGAGGCAGTCCTGGACACGCCTGCCATGCCTCAAGGTTTTTGGCCTGACCAATAGCATTTGTTGAATCCCTGAATCCCATTTTAATAGACATGAAAGTTGGGCATCCCCTTGAAATGGATAATTGAATTACATTCCTGGCTGTATATCGGTTGGACCTGGCGCTTGTGATGGATGGTGACATCACCATGTCGTTCTCCTCGAGTCCCAGCCCTCTAGTGAGTCAGCATCCTGAGGGCCAGGCCCTGTGTTTAAGGATTCTGTGGGACCCATAGAGCCTTCCTCAGCCCAATAGGGCTAGAAAGGATTAACAGCAGTTAGTGTGCTAATAGTCAGGTCTACCTGGCGCAGTTAAAAGTTCTACCATCAGGCACACTGGGCTCTCTTCGTTCTGCTTGGCTGAGAGTTGTGGAGGCCTTACCTGGTTAGCAGTTACAGTTTTGAAATGAAGCTAGATAACTCCTAGATAACTTCTCTAGCCTTTATTACAGGGATATAAGGGGAAGGGGTTTTGTCCTGATTGTCTCCTCCTCTCTCTCAACAGATGGGACTGGTCCTTGCCCAACCTTGAGTGGACTGATTACTCTTTTGAATTGCATCTTTTAAAAAACTGGGCTCTCTTTGTAACCTCTGACTCCCTGTGGTTTGTAGTATTTAGTATAAATATATTTGCTTAGTGGATGTTTGCTTCATGCATCCAAAGAAGGGAACTCTGATTAATGAAAGCTTTTACAGAAGTAAATCTGTTAGTCTTCAAGCAATCCCTCTGGAATTACCCTCTGAACTTGTTTTAATTTCAGTTGTTACAAATCTGAATCCACAAGCCTGGATAAATTCTAGGGCATCTATAGTGTTTTCACACCTGAATAACTCACCTGGGAGATTTGTGTTGTTGCTTAAAAAGAGAAATTGAACTTTTCCCCTCATGTTAATCACACTCCATCCTAGGAGCTGCATTGAGTTGCAGGAGAAGTTCTAGAGCATTCACCTGAATCAGACTTGATGAACGGTGGCATGAAGTGGGAACTTTGGAAACTGTAGGTTACCAGCCCTTAGATTTTCACTGGTCAAGAGGCAAATTATAGCCATTGTGGGGAAGGGAACAAAATGGCATTACTTAAGAGTGTAATTGTTTTATCCCCTAGTATTTTTATGGCCTCAGGCCTGCGGCACTTTGAAATCTGATTCTTCTTTGTCTGTCAGAAGATCAACCATAAACTGGCGTAAGAAGGTCTTAAAATGATTACCTGAAAGTCTCCCCCCCCCTCGGTGTAGTGGTTAAGTGCCCGGATTCTAATCTGGGAGAACCGGGTTTGATTCTCCCACTCCTCCACATGCAGCTGCTGGATGACCTTGGGCAAGCCATAGTTCTGGCACAGCTGTTCTTAAAAAAGAGCAGTTTCTGTCAGAGCTCTCTCAGCCCCACTTACCTCACAGGGTGTCTGTTGTGGGGAGGGGAAGGGGAAGGAGATTGTAAGCCGCTCTGAGACTCTGAATGAAGGGCAGGGTATAAGTCCAATCTCTTCTTCTCAAACAGTGCTCATTTGGATGGAGGGCAGGAATCAGATAATTTTGTGGGGGGGAGGGGTCACATCTGCTAATAAATAGGCCCTGCTGTCTGATTTAGACTCTGATTAGCAATGAACAGAACTTTTGTTCCAGGGCGTCTTAAAAGACCGTGGAACTTCTCAAGGCCCTTTAGAGAGGAGGGGACCCTTTGAAGGAGGAGGAAAAGGGGTTAGCCTCTCATTTGGGAGGCTGAGGGAGGAATGGCTACAAAGAAACATGGCTGCCTTGGCCACCAAAATGGTGTGTCTATCCAGGTTTCATGAACAGTTGACCTACTGGAAGATCGATGTTTTCAGGATTCCATGCTGGTTTCTGTTAACTACTCATCTGCTGGGGTTAGGAACTTTCCTTCCCTCTTGTGGCCTTTTTGAAGGTGAATGTTGAAATGTCTGATGTAGGAAGCCCTGAATTTTTTGTAGTAACTAGTCTGTTTGTTTCAGAATCCAAAGCAGTTCTGAAGCCTGGCCTCATCTCCTGGCTTCAGGAAAGTGATGCACCATTTCCCCCAGACCTCGAAGAAGAGGAGAGGTTGACAGGTGGGTGGTTAGGGGCGTAATGGCCTCTTTGTCGACTGGGGATTGAGCACTTTCCTTGGAGGGCAGCTAGATCTTTTGAATGGCCCTGATCACTCCGGCTGCGAGCTCATGTGGCTTCCCTCCAGTGGCTTCATCGGCCTCTGAGGTTCCCTTCCTTGTAAAAGTTTGCATGGGAGGGAGAGGCTGAAACAGTCCCATTTCTCTCAGTGTTGATCCAGATTTGTGGTCCTTGGATCTTGACCTTGATTCCACCCAGCTGGAAGTATCTCCTCATTCTGGGCTGTCTGCATTGCAGGAACAAGACCAGAGTTGTTTTCAAGATTCTGTCTCCTACTTTGGTGGAGGGAAGGTGGCAAGGGAGACTGGGGGGAAAGATTGTACAAGAAGATGGTGTGGTATAAGAAAAACAGCAGGAAGGTTAAACGAGCTCAAACTATAGTCCCTTTTCTTCATAATTTGGTCATAAGAAGAGCCCTTCTGGATGAGACCACTGGTCTAGGCCCCTGTCTCACACAGTGGCCAGCCAGTTCCTCTTGAGAGCTAACAACAGGGCGTGGATTCCGAGGCCTTCCTCTGATGTCGCTTCCTGGTTCTGGGATTCAGAGGATTAGTGCCTCTGAATGTGGAGATTCCCCTCAGCCACTATGGCTAGGAGCCACTGGTAGACTTAATCCTCCGTGAATCTATCAAATCCCTTTTTCAAGCTGTTTATTCCTGTGGCCACCACTACCTGCTCTGGCGGCAGACTCCATATTTTAGTACCCCAATGATGTTCGCATGACAGGTGTGTGCATTCTATGATGGATGTGGGGGAAAGGAACTATATTGTAGCACAGAAAAACTTGGTTAACCAGTGCTTTATTATTCAGAAAACTTGGATGACTAGTGTCTTGTCTCACAGAGAAATCCTCTTTCAGCTCTCTGGAAAAATTCCCAAAGCCTTCTGGAATCCATTTCCAGTGCTTGTGGAAGTTAGCTTTGTAAACACATGGCTAGCAATACACTATCCACAAACACAAAAAAGGAAATGAGTTGTGTTGACGATAATCCAGAAATTGGACATCATCCGGTCCCTCGAAAGAGGAGAAAGTCGGAATCAGTCGATGCAAGAATTTGGCGTAGGGTCATTGACCATCTACGATATTATGGGGCAAAAGGCAAATCTGCCGAGATTCGTTTCCAATTCTGAGACAACCGCAGCCATTGAGAAGCGCTGTACTTTGCATAAACCTAAACTGCAGCTATTAAAGAGCATGCTCTATAAATGGTTTACCTTCCAGCATTCTGAAGGAGCCGCAGTCTCTGGTCCAACGTTGATCAAAAAGGCCACAGAATTTTATCGGCTGTTACAAATGACCGAGACCTTGCACTTTTTCTGACGGCTGTTTGGCGTGCTTTTAAGATGCGACGTGGTACCAAAAGGCTGGACCTCTCCAGAGAGAAACGGCCCGTTGACCACTAGGCAGCAGAAAAATATGGTGCCTTTTTTAAGGAGTTGGTCGATGAGCATGGCATGAGCCCGAAGAACATCGACAATGCTGACGAAACAGGGCGAATGTTGACCGAGATGTAGATGTCCCGAGAACCTTAACAAAGAGTGAAGTTGTAGAAATGGTCATCCATCCTGAGAGGAGTCCTGTAGATGAAGGAAGGAAGTCAGAGGAAGAAGGTCATTGTGACTGTCTTGTGTAGTAGTAGCAGTATTTATTTATTACGGCAGCGAGCCAACAATAACGACTGTCTTGGGAATATGGCTGCACAGCAATGCTCCCTCTAAGCTGTGGAGTCTTGTGAGCAAACATTCTACTCCATGAGCTACTGGCATTAAAGTTGTGAGCAAGCAGTTTGGCTGCTGCATAAATTACTTTGCTCTGGAGCCAGCCTTCACGGGCGAAGACAAAAATGTGTGAGCCGGAGGCTAAAAAACTGTGAGCTAGCTCACACTAACACAGCTTAGGGGGAACACTGCTGCACGGTGTCTGGAAACCTTGTTGCGCTTTGCTGGACAGCAGTCGTCTCATTCTGCCAAGGAAGTTCTGCAGCTGCAGGTTCTTCACCACAGCTTCCTCAAGAGAAGGCGACTGACTTGCAGGCCGGGAGACTTCTGGCAGATGCTTCAGAACGTTTCCTCATCTTGTGCAACTGATCCAGCGCCATCAACATCGACAGGAGCGATTATCTGAAGCGCAGGAAATGACATCTCAGTCTGTTAACAGTATTCCGTTTGCTTTTTTATGAGCACAATGGGCCGGATCCAACCAATCCTCCATGTAGCCTTCCTCTGGCCTAAGGAGCTTTCCTCAAGCTTTTGACTGGCTCTTCCCTCTAACGGAAGAGCCACGGAAGTGGGCGGAAGGTTCCTTAGATTGGCAGAAGGCTTCTAACTTCAGCCAAAAGTAAATCTGGGGTATCTATATTTTAACAAATAAACTTGTCTAAGTGGAGTGGTTGGATAGGGGTAGAGTACATACCATTGTTGCAATAGTGTTTCTATTGCCTTTGAATTAGGATGTTTAAGGAGAAGCCAGCGGGCTGTCGTTTTTAAGAGTGGCGGACTCTAATCTGGAGAACCTCGTACGATTCGCCACTCCTCCTCCACTGGAAACCTGCCTTTGGGCCAGTCACAGTTTTCTCAGAGCTCTCTCAGCCCCACCTACCTCACAAGGTGACTGTTGTGGGGTGCAGAAGGGAAAACAATTGTAAGCGACTTTGAGACTCCTTAGGTTGGGGTATAAAGCCAACTCTTCATCATGTAAGATCTACTGTATAATAATCCCTGACCTCAATAGCCCCGGCTAGCCGGATCTCTTCATATCTCGGAAGCTAAGCAGGGTTGTCCCCGTTTAGTACTTGGATGAGAGACCACCAAGGAAGTCCGGGGTCGCGACTCAGAGGCATGCAATGAGAGAACCTCCTCTGGATGTCTCTTGCCCTGAAAACCCCATGAGGGGTGATTGTAATTCGGCCGTGAGTTGACGGCAAACAAACAAGCATGCTGTTGTGCAATACTTCATTTTTGCATGCAGTGGATAGGTGATATTTGAGAGCGCACTCTTCCAGGGATGTTTGGTCTTTGAATTACGGTCAAATAAAGTGACTATCACCGTATCTTACTTGCTTGGTAGAATTGTTTTTGTAGGTATGCTGTTGTAATACTGCTGTGCTCCCCATCCAGCTCTTTAAGGAAAATACGCACTATTTTTTTTTCAGCCTCAGTATCACAACAGTTTCTCTGCTAAGACATCCACTACTCTACTCGGCTTTTGCTTATGATCAGTGCTCCCTCTAAGCTGTGGAGTCCTGTGAGCAAAAATTCTACTTTGCGAGCTCCTGGCATGAAAGTTGTGAGCGAGTGATTTGGCGGCTGCATAGGTTAGTTTGCTCTGGAGCCGTCCCTTCCTGAGCTAAGGCAAAAATGTGTGAGCCGGAGGCTAAAAAACTGTGAGCCAGCTCAAACTAACCCAGCTTAGAGGGAACACTGCTTATGATGGAAAATTCAGCTATGTAGTCAGAGTAAAAAGTTCATTTAGCCAGCATGTTTGATTAACCGGGAGCCTCCATTTTCACGAGTGTCGGACAACGAAGCTTTTACAGTTAAGCAAATTCAGACGTCTAGAGTTCTGAGGGTGTTCTGGGTAAGAATGTTGTAAGAGTGCAAGAAGAGTCCTGCTGGAGCAGATCAGTGGGCCGTCTAGCCCAGCGTCTTGTTTCAGACAGTGGCCGACCAGTTCTTGTGGAGAGCCGACAACATAGCAGAGAGGCTGAGGCCTCCCTCGGATGTTTCCTCCTGGCATTGGTATTCAGAGGTTTGTTATCTCTGATCGTGGAGGTTCCTTTTAGTCCCCGTGGTTAGTAGCCACCTCTCTTATCTGGTTCAGAAACAATCCTGGCTGCTGTGGTAATGAAATAATGTTATCGGCATACGGATAAGAGCCTTCTCAAAACTTAGGGACATTATGGGGAAAATTAAGGAAATAACGGCAGTAGACTTACCTTGTTCCCCTGAAGTACTATTGCTTGAAAAATGGCCGTCTCTTAGGAAAGAAAGACCGAAAGAAGAATTTGTAGCTCACCTGTTAGCAGCGGCACCTATCCTGGTTGCATCATGATGGTTAGATAAAAATCCTCCTTCATTATCTCAGTGGTTTAATTGAATATGGGAAAACTTTGTAATGTATAAAATTTAATTTAATTTATCTAAGGCCTCACCTGAAAATTATTATAAAACAGTAGTAACCATTTGGTGTCCTATTATAAGTTTTATGTTGGATAAAGACATTATTCCTAATAATCCACAATATTAAAAAATGATTTATTTCTGAGTTCTGTATTTATAGACATAAGGATGTGTCTTGTAGAATTAATGTTTTAATAACTGTTGTAAGTATTTCAAAAAATTGTTAATTTAAAAAAAAGAGCCTCCTCAAAACTCCATGCAGCCTCTCTGAGGATTTGGTGTGGATATTAAATTAATGTTTTAATTAATTAATTAATCAAAATTATTTATTTTATTTATTTTGCACTTTTATGTCCCACCTTTCCAACTTCGTCAGAGCCACTAAAGCCAGTATCAAATTAAAACGTATCTAATAAAATTAGATCTTAAAACCCATTAAAATGGAGAAGAGCACCTTATAAAACCCAGAGATAGAGTACAAAACAAAAAAAAACAATGGGTGGGAAGGAAAAATCAACGAGGAAATGCCAAATGAAAGAACCACAAAGTCTTCACCTGCTGATGGAAGATGGTGTCAGAAGGGGACAGGGCATTCTTCCCGGGGAGAGGGTTCCAGAGTTCTGGTGCCACAACCGAGAAGGCCCTCTCCTGGACAAGATGTCCATAGTGGTCAGGTAGGCTTGTAAGTCAGTGGAAGTCCTTCCGGGCTGTTGGTTCCAAACCATAGAGGACTTTAAAGGTGAAAAGCAGCCCCTGTAGGACTCTGCCATCATCCCTGCATGTGGCGTCTTCTATGGTGCTGAATTCTGTGCTCCGATCCACCTTCCTTTGCACTATCCATGAGTGGTTTGTGCTTTAGAAAATGAAAAAAATGAAACCGTTCCTATGAAAGCCTTTCTACCTAAATATTATTGGGCTACTATGTCAAAAGCTGGTTGGGAGGATTAATAGTATCCACGGGGAAGCAGTGAACTCTTCAGAAGAAAACCATTGACGAGGAGCGCCAAAGTTGCCTGTATCCCATTGCCAGTTTAGAAACCAGGTTAAAATGGAGAAAAGAACTTGGCTGGTCTTAACTCTGCAGAAAAATTAGCTCTGTTATGACTGCAGATTATAGACTTATTTCCCCTTCTAATCAGAAGTCTTTCTTCCACCAGGTAACAGACAGGAGGACGAGAATTATAGCGAGCGATGTGCAATATCTTTCAGAATGACTGGCCATGAAATGGAGGAAGAGCCTCTCAGGAATCCAGAACAGTCAAAGTGGCAGGAAGAAAGCAAAGTACAGAAGTCAATGAATCAGTCTGTAGTTTTCCAGGCTGGCCTTCTCCTTGAAAATCCACCCCAAGAAGAGTATCACAAAGGAAAGAGAAGGAATAAACGTTCTGAAAGCGGAGAAGTCTTGAGATGTGAATCCAGCTTTTCTTCCCATCAGAGAATCCGTGCAGGGGCTGAAACATACGAATGCTCTGAATGTGGGAAGGGCTTCAGCAGGCTCGTAAGCCTCACTTCTCATCAGCAAATCCATATGAGGAAGGAACCATCCAAGAGTTCAGAGTGTGAAAACAGAACCCACCCAGGGCAAAAACCATGCCAGTGTTCAGAGTGTGGCAAGAGGTCGAGCTGTGACAGGGCTCCTACTTTGCGTCAGAGAATCCATTCGGAGGAGAAACAATATACACGCTTGGAAAGTGGAAAGAGTTCAAGATGGAGTTCAGACCTCAGTGTCCATCAGAGAACCCGCTCAAAAGAGAAACCATATAAATGCTTGATATGTGGAAAGAGCTTCTCTCTCAATAAAAGCCTCACTTCCCATCAGAGAATCCACACAAAGGAGAAGTCGTATGAGTGCCTGGAATGTGGAAAGACCTTCAGTTGGAACGCAGCTCTCATCTCCCATCAGAAAATCCACACAAAGGAGAAACCATATGCATGCCTGAAGTGTGGAAAGACTTTCCGGTGGAGCTCCGCCCTCACTTCCCATCAGAAAATCCACACAAAGGAGAAGCCATATGAGTGCCTGGAGTGTGGAAAGACCTTCCGTTGGAGCTCCGCCCTCACTTCCCATCAGAAAATCCATACAAAGGAGAAATCGTATGAGTGCCTGAACTGTGGAAAGACCTTCAGTTGGAGCTCAGCCCTCATGTCCCATCAGAAAATCCACACAAAGGTGAAGCCATATGAGTGTCTGGAGTGTGGAAAGACCTTCCGTTGGAGCTCAGCCCTCACTTCCCATCAGAAAATCCATACAAAGGAGAAGCCATATGAGTGCCTGGAGTGTGGAAAGACCTTTCGTTGGAACACAGCCCTCACGTTACATCAGAGAACCCACTCAGGGGAGAAACCCTATGAGTGCACAGTGTGTGGCAAATGCTTTAGTCAGAGACCACATCTTACTTCCCACCGAAGAATCCATTCTGGAGAGAAACCCTATAAATGCCAGGAATGTGGAAAAGGCTTCAGTCAGGGCTCACATCTGAATGTACACCGAACACTCCACACGGGAGAAAAGCCATATAAATGCTTGGAGTGTGGAAAGAGTTTCCGTATCAGTGGAAACCTCAAATCACATGAAAGAATTCACACAGGGGAGAAGCCCTACAAATGCCTGGATTGTGGGGAAAGCTTCAGTCATAGCTCAGGCCTTACTATACATCAAATAATCCACACAGGAGAAAAGCTATATAAATGTATGGAATGTGGAAAAAGTTTCCGTAGCAGCACAGACCTTAAATCACATGCAAGAGTCCACACAGGGGAGAAGCCATATAAATGCTTGCAGTGTGGAAAGAGATTCCGTATCAGCACACTCCTTAAATTACATGAAAGAATCCATACAGGTGAGAAACCATATAAATGCCTGGATTGTGGGAAAAGCTTTAGTCAGCGCTCAAGCCTTACTACACATCAAAGAATCCACACAGGAGAGAAGCCGTATAAATGCATGGCCTGTGGAAAGACTTTTGGCAGCAGTCCACAACTTAACGTGCACAACCAAACTCACACAGGTGAAAAACCATTTAAATGCCTGCAGTATGGGAAGAACTTCTCTAGCAGCACACAGCTTACAGGGCATTATACAAGCCACATCGGAGAAAAAAATATAGATGCAGGGACTGTGGGAAAAGATTCCGATCGAGAGGCTATTTTATGTCCCATCAAAGAACACACAAAGAGGAGGAATCATAGAAATGATGAGACTAAAAGTTTTTGAAATACAACAAACCTTACAGATGTCAAATAAATTACAGAGGACCCAAAGTTTTTTAATAAGAATCTTTTTTTAGCGAGTCCTCAAACCTTAGTAAACAGCCAGGAATCTAATGAGGGAGAAGTGCTCAAGAGATTTGTGTTAAACCTGACCATGTAATATCGCTTATTATTCATAATCTTCCTACAACAGGTAGATATTCTGTCAACATTAAAATGGCACTATTTGCTCTTTGTGGGTTTAGCTGATAACCCTATGAGACAGTAATGGCATCAAATAGCCCCCAAGGATTTAAATTTCTCAGAAATGTACTTGCAGGTGGGAAACTCCCCACAAAGGGCTGCAGATTCACTCTTGCATGTCAAGTCGTCTGCAGCCCAGCATTGTAATCCTTTGTTCCCAGTAACTGCAATTCACTATTTACTCGCCTCCTGGTTTTGAGCCAGGTCATCCTGGCACATCTTTGGACCATTCTCCATAGGCAGAGAAGATGCCCATTTCTGAGCCTTCTCAGTTGAGATCTGTCTTCCGTCTTGAAAGCAGAGAGGCTGCTATTACCCTTCATGGCTGTTCTGTATGTGCTGAGTGTCCTAAAGCAGGGGTATCCAATCTTCTGACATATTGGGGTGCATGGTAATACATGCGCGGGGGGGAGTGAAAAAGCTGAGTGATACAGGTACCTGAGCTTTGCTGGCTAGTAAAGCACCCAGAATGGCCAAGATTCAGGTTGCCATTCCCCAGTTCTCAGGAGGGGAACCCCCGGTTTTTGGGGCTTCTGCCTGCTGCTGGTAGGCAAGGGAAACCCCACTCCCAAACAGCAACATTTTTATTTATATATATATATGTATGTATGTATGTTCGTGTGTGGGTACTTTTAATTTTATATGATGTACAAGGAAAAGGTGTGAGGGGGAAAGAAAAATAATCATAAGGCACTTTTTACAGACATCAAAGACAATATAAACATGAATGAATTAATAAGTCTAGGTAAATCATTATAACATTACCAATAACACTATTTCCCTAAAATACATCATTTGCTATTCTCAGTCTGAAAAGAACTATAAAGAAAATCCCCAGACGGGAACATTGATGCATGACATCCCAACACAATGACATCATGCAGACATGATGTTAGCACATTGTGGATATCATGTGGCAACCCACTGGTTTTTGGGCAAATCTGTATGGTTTGATGCTGATTGTACCATGAGAGTTTTGCTCAAAAACGAGAGTGTCACCGTACGACTTCCCTGATGCACTGACAGCACTTCTACATGAAATCAGCATGCCACTCCCAGAAAGTTCCCTCCTGTCCCCTGCCAGCATGGACATCGAACCTGGCAATCCTAGCCAAAACACTAGTATGAAGGATAAGATGAAGAGGGGGCTGACGGAACCATGGAGTCCAGAAGAAACTATGTTTTTTCCAAGAAAGGGACAGGAAGAACAGCAGTAGATGTTACCTCTTGAGGCAAGAAAGACAGTGTTGGTCAGAGGGAAAATGCCTTGAGGGTGATAATAGAAAACAGGCTGGAAGGCTGCACTGAAAGAGCTTGGGAGCAGCACATGGCCCATGGGCTGCAGGTTGGTGACCCCTGTAATATAGCATTATATATTTAATAGTGTAATACAAAGAACAAAAAATATATCACTTGGAAATACCTGTAAACTTTAATAAAATCAACTATTTATTTATTGATTACCAGTGACTCAAACTATAACTTGATCCTAACAATGCAGACAAAGATCAAAATTATTTCCCTCAATTTAAGGGGGTCTAAATAACAAAGACAAAAGAGTCTACTCAAATTTATCTAAAATGCACCCTGATGTCCTTTTCATACAAGAAAACATCTTAAGTTTTCTTCAATCCCAGATTTTAAAACAGGCAGATTTTGTCACCAATTTCATGCACAAGGCAATTCCAAATCCAGGGGAGTGGCTATTCTCTTATCAAAAAACATCTGCTTTGCCCCATATGCCACAATGTCTGATCCACAGGGATGTTTCATGTTCGTAGAAGGTCAACTGGAATACCACAAAGTGACAATCGCATCAGTCTGTGTGCCAAATCTTAATCAAATATCCTTCTTGGAAGAGTGTTTTTGCCTGCTAGATTTGATACCATTGAGTTGTGAATTTGTTAAGAGGCTTTGGACTCCACTTAATACAGAATAGAATTTTGATTTGTGCACGGTCATTGTACCTTTCTTGACTCATTATACTCTTTGATGAAGGATTTTCTTTGAAACAGTCTGAATATCATATACAATACTGTTGGGGTATACTGGATAATATTTTTTCTATGGACTATTATTGACCCTTGGAGGGTTTGTGTTGTGTTTAGAACTGTGTTTCTTTCAAGAATTATCATCTGTGTTTTGTGAGTCTTTATGATGTGCATTACATTTTCTTGAAGCGTTGTATATGTTTATATATTCAGTATATTTAATATATTTCTATGAGCATCATTACTTGTCTGAAAAATCTTTTGGGAGAGTTTTACCTTTTCATTTGCAAATTTTAAAACAGGCAGATTTCATCACCAATTTCACACATCAAATATCCTTCTTGGAAGAAGCACTGAAAAAAACAGGCTCCTTCCAGGAAGGTGACATAATTTTAGGAGGTGATTTCAACTTTATCCTAGATCATAAACTTGCCAAATCCTCCTCATATGACAGATCAAAAAAATGCAAGCAAAGCATCACTAAACTGGCAAAACTACTTTCAGACTTTCATCTTATAGACATCTGGAGAACCCTCCACCCTACAGAACGTGACTATGCGATTTGTTCAACACATCATCAAACCTACACATGCATAGACTATATATTAATATCATCTTCTCTAATTAATAAAACTCATTCATCACAAATCGGTTACAAATTGTAGTCTGACCACTCTTGGGTGGATTGTATTATTTCAAAAGATGACAAAATAGACAATAAACCACTCTGTTCCTTAAATAAATCTTTATTACAACATGAATCCTTTGTTTACAGATGTTGAAATACATATAAAAAAACTACTTCAAAGACAATATCTCAGAGCTATCATCTCCAGTAATGGTTTGGGATGCACTGAAAAGAAAAAAAACAACAAATGAGACTAGAATTGGTAGCAAAAATAACCTCATTTGAACAACTTTATTTTAAAAAATGGAAGCAACAAGGTATATACAAAATTACTAGCAGAAAGGAGGAATCTAGAATTACTAGATACAACTCAATTCCAAAAAAACCCTGTTATATCTGAAACAAATCTTTTGGCAAAATTCACCCAGAGCATTCAAATTTCTGGAAATCTGCATCTAGACTGATTATTGAGAAATGATTCAGGCTTAACACATTCCAATTCTTTTTTTTTTTTAATTATTTATCAGTTTTTCATTACAAAAAACCCCCAGAAAGTTGCATATACATGAAATCACTTTATATAAAGAGCAGTGAGCAAAAATAATTGTTAATGGAGAACTAACACAAAATATTCCTATTCAGAAGGGAACACGACAAGGATATCCACTCTCTCCACTACTATTTATTTTCGGTTTGGAGACACTAAACGATCTGGTGTGAGATAATACACAAATAACTGGTCTCAAAATTAAGGGAGAGCAATTTAAACTTCAAGCATTTGCTGATGACCTTGTATTTGTTTTGGAGGACCCAACTACTTCTTTATTGCATTTGCTAAAGTTATACAACTATATAGCTCTATAGCAGGACTTAAAATAAATCTTAGGAAAACTAGGATTTTAACAAGAAACTGTTCTAAGGACGAGATAAATAAAATTCAACTGATTTCAAACATGGAGGTAGTAAGCAAAGTTAAATATTTAGGAATCACAATTGCGAGTAAGAATGGGAATTTATATGAAATTATAAAGTGTTACTAGAGGAAATTAAAAAAGACTTGATCAAATGGCATGATTTGCACTTATCATTTATGGGTAGAATTGCTACCGTAAAGATGAATATCCTTCCCGCGATTTTTATTTTTAGTGCAATGTATTCCTATACTAAAAAAATTTTTTTTCGAGGAATTGGACCAACAGGTAAGGAAATTTACATGGTAATCCAAGAGGTCCCGTGTTAAAATGAAGCTACTTCGAGATAAAAAAGAAATATTTGGATTTGGCACCTCTATTATCAGGCTGCAGCTTGGATTATCGGATTGGCACCTCTATTATCATGCTGCAGCTATGGGATGGATTTGAGAGTGGATAATATTAGAGGACAAAAGAACGTTACAGTTGGAAGGGCATGACCTACATATGGGCTGGCATGCCTTTATATGATACGACAAAGATAAAATACAACAAAATTTCCATAATCATATAATTAGGGGTGCATTGATTAAGGTATGGAGAAAAATTAAAGGAAGGTTCTACGTTAAAATACCTAAGTGGGTTTCCCCGTTAGAGGCCTTTATAATGCTGAATTTATTAACAGATAACAAGAGAGTCACATATGAAACTCCATTAACCGAGAACAATGAATTGAAATCGTTCGAGAGACTGCAAACAATGAATATTAACCTTACCAGCTGGGAAAAGTTGCAGTTGCAACTGAGATTTGCCAAAGATAAGATAACGAACTTTGCTAAAATAAAATCGGATCTGGACAAAATATGGTTATCATCCTCAGATAAACTGATCCAAAAATTATATAATTTTTTATTAGGGGATGATATGCAAGGGGAAATAGTAAAACCATGTAAGATAACTTGGATGCAAGACTGGTCAAAAGTATGAAATCTGTTAAACTATTAAGATTTACGTCATATAAGGAAAATACAGTTAAAATGTTTACAGGTGGCACTGCACACCAGATAAATTATCTAAATGCTATAAGGATGTTTCAGGAAACTGTTGGAGGTGCAAAAAGAATGTTGGAACATTCTATCATGTGTGGTGGCGGTGCAAGAAGATCAGTAAATTTTGGAAAGGTATTAAACAATAAGGGAGATTACTGACATAGAATTACAACTGGACGTGCTGATTCTAACTGAACTTACAGGCACCTTATCCATGATGATTCTGCAAATCAGTATCTCTGGCATGACACGCCCCCTTTTAAAGGAATGTTCTCTAGTCTTAAACTAGGTACATTCAAAACAAAGGTATACAAGTACATCAGAGTTCACACGGTTCTACCTAATACATACAGGTTCTGACTCAACGCGCGTTATTAGACCTGCTACAAAAAAATAAAGGAACAAATTAATTATCAGACAGATTTCTATATTCCTTTCTGTAAACAATCTCGCAAAACCCGTCACTCCTTCCATGACACTTCCCAACCTTTACTTCAACCCTCTGTCGAAATGGCTTCAATCTATCTGCGTGCACAGCCATAGGCTTTTCTTTGGTCCCAACCCTCTGAATCAGGTAATTATCAACCAACAACGCCTGCACGATCCTAAAAGGACCTTCCCAATCTGCTTCTAGCTTTGTGGTGTGGTCAACTCTTAACAAAAGCACTTTATCTCCCAGTAGGAATATTCTAGGCCTTGCCTTAGCATCACTATGCTCCTTCTGAATACGCTGGGCATCCTTTAGGTTCTCACTAGCTACCTTCCTAACCCTCTCTAGGGTCTGTTGCAACTTTCCAAAGTATTCAGAAACCTTCTGGGGACACTGCTCCGTGGCTATCCCCTCCCAGTTAGCCTTTAATAATTCCAAAGGCCCTCGCACATCCTTCCCAAACAATAATTCATTTGGCGAATATTCTAAACTTTCTTGGGGTGCGTCCCTGTATGCAAATAGGAGATAAGGCAGCGCCTCGTCCCAATCTTTAGCATGATCTTGAGCATAAGCCCTTAACATCTTTCCTAGAGTCTGTATTGCTCTCTCCACAAGCCCATTTGCAGACTGGTGATATGCCATAACCGGCAGGTGTTGCATTTCAGATACCTCACACAGTTTCCTCATAAGGTTAGAGACAAAGTTACTGTCCCTGTCAGTAATCAACACTCTGGGCCACCCAAACAAACTAGCAAACTCAATTATCCTTTTAGCCACGCTATCAGCAGTTATGTTTCTTAATGCAAAGCCCACTGGAAAACGCGTAGCGTGATCCACTATCAAAAGGATAAACTGTTTCCCCGTCTTGGTCATATTAAGTGGCCCCAAAATATCCATGCCCACCCTCTCAAAGGGTTGTGCTATTACCGGGTAAGGGTGCAATTCTGATTTGGTTCGGTCCTGAGGAAATCCTACTCTTTAGCACACTGGGCATGACTTACAAAATTTTTGCACGGCAGTAGCCATACCAGGCCAATAGAAACTCCTTTGCACTTTTGCCAAGGTCTTTTTAATTCCCAAATGACCAGATAAAGGTATTTCATGGGCCACCCTCAGTACCTCCTGCCTAAACTCCTGTGGCACCACCAACTGGCTAATAGGTTCCCACTCTGGGTGATCTCCTTTTCTTAGATGTTCTCTGTATAACAAATCATTTTTCCACAGAAACTTAACGGGGCTCTCAACACTTAAAGGTATCTCTGGGTCCTTAACCTTACTCCTACACTCCCTCAAACTCTCACACTGCCTTTGACTTCCTTTAAATCTTTGATTCTTAACCTCTAATGATGATAAAATTTCTGCGATGTCCGGACCTACTTCATTCTGTAAGGTAGCTTGATCACTGTGCTGCATCTCCAGCCCCGATGCCTCTTTAACCCTTCTTACCCTTTCCTGGGCTTCCCTGCTTTGAGATCTTGTCTGTACTGCAGCTTCTACAATTTTATTCACATCACTATCTCTAAGTGAAGAAGTTTGAATGCTTGGTGCTGCCATTGCCTTATACAACAGGTCAGCGCCTATTACAAAATCATATTCAGACTTTTCATGTACTAGTAGATGTTGCTCTCCCTCATAACCTTAAATTTAACATGTACCTTAACCACAGGAATTAATTGAGTAGTACATTCATAAGGTTCCACCCTTATTAAGCCCTCATACTGTACCTCTGATAACAAACTCTTCTTAATTGAAGACATATCAGCACCTGAGTCTTTAGTTGCTTGGATCACCAGTCCATGATTCACAGTAACAGGCTGTTCTAAATTCTCTCACCCACGAACGCTGTTCCTGTGTAATGAGCTGATTAATGTCCAACACCTGTAGTTGATTCATAGCCACCATCGTTCCGACCTTGATTGTAGTGCCGTCCTGGAGTCTCCCGGCTTCCATCTCCCGGTCTGACCTTGAGCTTTCTCCTGGCTGCTGTAAATGACTAGAGATTTCTGTTTTAACACCCAGTAGGTCTGCAGAAGCATTCCCTTCTTTAATCAGCTGGATATTTACTTTACTAGAATCTTGTTGTCTCTTTACACAATTTCTTTTTGTGTGTCCCCTTTTTGAACAATAGTAACACACTATGTCCATAGTGCTCTTTCTTTTTTCCACAGGCCTTTCTAACCTCGAGGAACGATATTCTTCTAGGCATCCTTTCCCATTCCATCATGCCACAGAATCCGTTTTTCCCCTTTGGTTATTTACATAACTTTGCCTGACATCCTTTGTAACAAAAGGCTGTTGACTTGCAGCTATCTGCTCTGCAAAAGCAGCCATAGTCATTAGGTCTTTTGAACTGTTTGCTTGCATCAACACATTAGTTTCCTGGGGCACAGACATAAGAAACTGCTCTTTAATTACCAGGTCACGCAGGTCTTGTAACGTCTCAACTCCTGCCGCCTGCCACCAGCTTTCTGCTGCTCTCATCAATCTAGTCATAAACGCAGTGTACAACTCACCTGGTCGTGGTTGCATGCTTCTGAAATTCCGGCATAGCTGACTCTCTGGAGGAACAAAATGCTGTAAAGCAGTCCTTTTAAATTTCTGATAATCATTGACCTCATTTGGCGGTACTTGTTGTAGCAGTCTAGCCAAATCTCCATGAGTATGACTCCACAGAATCTGCATGTAATCTTCCTCCAATATCTGATGTGATTTACATACTGATTCAAATAGCGATAAATATACGCTTACGTCATCATTTTCTCTATAGATTGGAAATTTCTTGTTTTCCCATGCATTTGCCTGTTTGTTCACAAACTGTCTCTTTAAGAGATCCATTGTACTTTGCTGGCACTCTACAAACTTCTGAATCAGCACTTTCCATTCTATTTCTTCATTAGTGCTAGACGTATTTAACTTATCATCTCGGTCTTTGTCTGATTCCTCCCCAGTTAAAATAACTTCAATCACTTCATTCTGTATACACGCACACGGTTCACTCTTTATCCTGGAATTCATTCTATCTAGCTAGGTTGCTAAACTCCTCCACACTCCGGCTCATTTATAGACCAATTTGCCTTCAAGGAGGCTTTCACTTTCTTCAGCGTGTTACTTCAAACAAGCCGTTACTCAGGCTGGATTCAGATCACGCAGCTGCCACCATGTCATATAACTGCCACCATATCACATACATGTGTTGTAAATGCTTCGTCTATTAGAGCCCTGGGGTGCCAGGTGGGTGTTTGGCCACAATATCTCTCAGGCAACCCCTTGGGTCTGAGCCTCAATTTAAACTGGGGCTCAGGGTCACTCTGGTAGCGTGCTTCCCTTATCCTGAGTCCCCTTCGTTTACAGAGCCAGCCGGCTCAGCTTAGGAGAAGCAAGGAGGGCACATGAACAGTCTCTACTGCCCACAGACTTGTTCAGACTCCCGGCTTATAAAACATAAAGGTTTATTCAAGAAAAGTAAAAACAGATAAGGGGGAGTTGTGGACTGAAATGGACAATAGACAAAACTAACCCTAACTATCTAGCTACTATATACAGACGGTTTGTTGATCCTTTCTCCCTGAACGTCCAGCTCCCTCTGGCTTAGCCACTTGCTTCAGGGTTTACACCAAACTGCCAAGACTCACTTGCTTGCAGACACTGGCTGTCTTCTGAGCAGCTCCTGCACCCGGACTATACCTCAGAGTGAGCAGTTCAGGAAGATTCCCACCACAGCCTCTAGCTCTTCAAGGCCATGTGCAGCATTCCTGGCATTCGTCAAGTTGTCGAGAACCTCCGGTCTCACAGCTTCCTCTGAATGCGTAGATGTATGCGTGTTCAGGCAAGTCCATCGGTTCCTCTGGTCTTTTTCTGCTTCTTGGACTGGATTCTTATTTTTCACTTCCCCAATCCCCGTCCTAGGCTAATTAGGGATTGCTGCCTTGACCCAGCTGTCTCCCATTTGCTTAGCTTACTGGATGTGCTGATTCTAACTGAACTTACAGGCATCTTATCCATGATGATTCTGCAAATCAGTATCTCTGGCATGACAAAGCCGATATTCCTGCTAAATCTGAATTTCAAGATTTTTACTTTGACCCTAGCTAAATGTCTAAACACCTTATTATGGACTACCTCTCACTACATCTGGCAATGGAGTCATTAGCTACACAAATCAGAAGGGAACATTTAATAAAAGGGATACATATACAAAATTCAGAATATAAACTTAGCTTATTTGCAGACAACCTTTTATTATTTCTTTTGGACCTTCTCACCTCTTTGCCATCCCTGCAAAACACTTTAGATGTCTTTAATCTGAAACTAAATCAAACAAAATCAAAGTTATTCCCTATAAATTTAAACCAAAGCACAGCCTCTACAATTAAAACATCCTTTCCTTATCAGTGGACCTCACTGATATCTACATTATCTTGGAATCAACATCCTGTTAAACCTGAATGACATTTTGAAACATAGTCATGACAAAATGCATTGGGAAGTGATAAACCAAATGAATAACTGGGACCATCTAGGACTTACTTGAACAGAGAGATACAATCTTGTAAAATCTTTTTTTTCTCCTAAATTTGTTTTTCTTTTCCAAGCTATTCCAATAGATATCCCCATGAAACAACTAAAGTTATGGCAAAAATCATTGACATTCTTTGGGCCCGTAAGAGACACTGAAGATTGGATGTGGGCAAATGTCCCCATCTTCAAGAAGGTGAAAAAGGAGAATCCAGGTAACTACTGACCCATCAGCCTGATGTCTATACTTGGAAGAGTTTTAGAATAAATCATTGAACAGTCAGTCCTTGAGCATTTAGAAAGGATGGCTGTGAGTGATTACTAAGAGCCAGCATGAGTTTATCAAGAACAAGTCATGTCAAACTAACCTTATCTCTTTATTTGAGAAAGTTACTACCTTGCTGGATCAAGGGAATGCTGTATATATAGTTTATCTTGATTTCAGTAAGGCTTTTGATAAGGTTCCACACAATATTCTTGTTGACAAGTTGGTAAACTGTGGTTCGGATCCTATGACTGTTAGGTGGATCTGTAACTGGTCGACCGATCACACACAGACTGCTTGTTCATGGTTCCTCATCCACTTGGAGAAGAGTAACAAGTGGAGTGCCTCAAGGATCTGTCCTGGGACCTGTTTTGTTCACAATCTTTATAAATGATTTGGATGAAGGAATAGAGGGAAGAATGCTTATTAAATTTGCAGATGATACTAAATTGGGAAGGGTAGCAAATACAGTAGAAGACAGGGTCAGGATACAGGATGATCTTGAAAACTGGGCTAAAAACAAATAAAATGAATTTCAACTGAGATAAATGTCAAGTTCTGCATTTAGGTAGGAAAATCAAATGCATAATTATAGGATGGGGAAGACTTGTCTTGGTAGTAATATGTGCAAAAAGGATCAGGAGGTCTTAGTAGACCATACAATGAACATGAGCCAGCAGTATGATGCAGTAGCTAAAAAGGCAAATGTGATTTGGGGCTGTATCAACAGAAGTATAGGGTCCTCAGATCATGTGACATGATGGTATTGCTTTACTCTGCTCTGTTTAGAGTATTGTGTTTGGTTTTGGGCACCACAATTTAAGAAGGATATAGACAAGCTGGAATGTGTCCAGAGGAGGGCAATGAAGATGGTGATGGAGTCTGGAGACCAAGTCCTATGAGGAAAGTTTGAAGGAGCTGGGTATGTTTAGCCTGGAGAGGAGAGGACTGAGAGGTGATATGATAACCATCTTCAGGTACTTGAAAGCTGTCATATCAAGGATGGTGCAGAGTTGTTTTCTGTTGCCCCAGAAGGTCGGACCAGAACCAATGAGTTGAAATTAAATCAAAAGAATTTTCAGCTAAACCTTAGCAAGAACTTCCTGACAGAGTAGGTTCCCCAGGAGAAAACAGGGCTTTCTTTGTGGCTGTCCTCACCAAACCACAAGTCCCAGAGTTCCTTGTGTGTATGCAGGAGGGAGAGATACCTGGTGGGAAGGGCAAAGCAAAACTCCATAGGACAGCAGGAGTAAGCTCGGCTGCTTCTCTTGGCGGGATTCGCAGCCCCAAAATACATGTAAGTGAAGTCAAAAAGCTTGGGGGGGGGCTTTAAAGTTCATGGGCCTAACTTTGCAGCTGCGTTGGTCCCTGAGCATTAAAAAATCAAGAGACGGACAGGATATAATCTCTTTTGAATGACCAAGTGAGTTAGAAAATGGTTAGCAAACGTGTATAAGCTCAGGGGGTGTTATTATTCCCCGCAACTAGCAAAGACAAGACATTTCCCGACAGTGAAGCACATGGAAGAGGAATTTCAGAATGAAAGCAAACCCTTTTTCATAGCTCTTGAGATTGTACATATGGGGGGAGGGAATGTGGCTGGGAGGGGGTGGGGAGCGTGTGTTACGAGTCTGTTGCCCACATGTATCAAGCCCAGAAAAATGAAACTCCAGCCTTACCCTCCCCCTTTATTCTTTTATTTCCCCTCTCCCAGTCTCCCTCGTTTTATTGCAAGTCCCCGGGACATACTAAAACTAAGGACAGCAATTGCCCATAGGCAATACATGATTGCCAATACGCCCCAGCCCAAATGCGTTTTCCACTGGATTTTGCAGCGGCCGAGAGGGGTGAGTGTTTGCTGCTGCTGCTGGCCCGCTTAGGAAAATCCCAGTTTCGTTTCCCACGGTGGGGGCCAGACAATACTCTCCCCGCTCCTCCTTGCTGGTTTCTCTTCCAGAAAAGCAGCTTCCCAGCCGAGGGGTAACTCCTGATTTGGCGAATCCTCCGCAAGAGGCCGAGCTTTTGGGTGGTCCAGTGGTTAAAAGAAGTGAGTTCCCACTTTCCTAGAGAGGAATAAAATCGGGGAGGGGGGGGACCTCAATTGCAGATACACCTTTCCGAATCAGGATTTCCCTCGCCCCCGGGGAACCCGCATGCAGGAGCCTTGCAGTTTTTGCAGTTTTTGTTCAGAAGGCGTGTTTGGGAGCGCAGAGTTTTCAGGTGCAGTTTGGGGGAGGAGTTGTTGCTTTTTGGGGGAAGAAGCAATGAAGGTAAAAGGTAAAGGTTCCCTTGCTCGAAAGCCAGTCGAATCCGACTCTAGGGTTGCGGTGCTCATCTCCGTTTCAAAGCCGAAGAGCCAGCGCTGTCCGAAGACATTTCTGTGGTCATGTGGCCGGCATGACTAAACACCAACGCGCACAGAACGCTGTTACCTTCCCACCGAAGTGGTACCTATTTATCTAGTTGCAATTTCTTGCTTTCGAACTGCTAGGTTGGCAGGAGCTGGAACTAGAGACGGGAGCTCACTCCGTCATGCGGCACTCTCGGGTCTTGAACTGCTGAACTACTGACCTTCCACAGCCTGCAGTTCAGTGTCTTAACCACTTGAGCCACCGCAGCTCCTGAAGCAATGAAAGCAAGCGACTAATAGAGTGAAGGAGAGTTCAAATCAAGTGCAGTTTGATGAAGGATTGTATGGTATGTCTGTTTGCATACTGTAGCTTGGCTGGGGAAATCAACTCCCTGTTAAGTTATTTAGTTTTGTATGGCGCTTGGAATCCACGTGTATCCTTTCTGCAATCTAAAGTGAACAATTTCCTCCCCCCTTCCTCCACTGAGTTCTAGGAATTTATGGAAAGCTGTGATTTCATAAGTAACACCTATACAGCTGTAAATAACTGTGACCATCTTACATTTTAATAATTAGGAACAAGTTGGTTTTTTCTACATTTTTTAAATTTGCCTTTCTCTTTTAAGAGTAGAAAAGAGGAAAAGTTTAATTGCATTAGTTGCTGTAGATTTTCCAGGCTGGGTGGCTGTGGTTTTGTTAGGGCCTGACGTTTCGCCAGGAGCTGTGACTGGCATCCTCAGAGGTATAACATAGAAAGCTGGAGTACTCTCTGTGTCAAGGTGAGGAGAAAAATGGTAGGCAGGTAATTTATATCTACCCAGGAAGGTGGGGTAGGGCAGAGTCATTATCTTGTAGGAGTTCCCCGGGCTATGAACATGCTAATGGAGGAGCTTTCCTGAGGAGGTTCTTTTGTCTATGGATTGTTTCCTGAGGAGGTTTCCTGTTTCCTGAGGAGGTTCTTTTGTATGTGGAAGGGCTGTTGAAATTCTTATCTTATCTGTAGAGCTATTGTCAGCTGTAGAGCCTTTTTTGTTTTTCAGGACAGGAAACCATGCCCTATTTATTGGCGAAACGTCAGGTCCTACAATGCCAAGACCACAGCCACCCAACTCGGAAAATCTACAGCAACTAATGAACTCCAGCCTTGAAAGCCTTTGACAACATAGTTTAGTTGCACCTCAAAGATCTAACAAATTTTGTGGCAGGGGATGAGCTTTCATGAGTCACTGCTCAGTTCTTCAGGCTGGACTATTACACTTTTCTGCTGCTACAGACAAACTCGGCTACACATCGTGATCGATCTCCATGGAAGGGTATCTGGAGAAGTGAGCCGTAACTCAAAAAAGCTCATTCCCTTGCCACAGACTTCGTTAGTCTTTAAGGTGTTTCTGGACTCTTGCTCTTTTCTGCTGCTATAGACAGATGAACACAGCTACCCATGTTATATTTCCTTTCAGGCTTTCCCTTATTTTGTTAACACATGGTTATGCATATCTGTTGTTTGATTTAAGTCCGCCTTTCTCACTAAGACCCAAAGGTGGATTACAAGCATGATTTTTTTAAAAAAATCCAGTTAATGAGTAAACAGATTACAAGTCAGACAAGCAGTGAGTGGAATACAAGATGTAATGAGATTTCAGCAAAATTTCTTAGTAAGGCAAAATAATGCAGCTGTGAATAATAACCTGATACTGTTCTGAGTGTCATCAAAGCCAGTCGATTTCTATGGAGTTGCTCTGGACAGGAGGGAATGGGGACAGACCCCCCCTTGTCCAGTTTTGTGCATCTCTTCCAAGGAGAATTGTCCCCTTCCCATCAACGTTAGGGAGCGGAAAGAGAATTTTTTATCTCAGAATGCCTACTGGTCTTGTTTCCTTCAGGGAATGAATGGCGAAGCTTGCTATTGGGGAATGGGGATGTGTGCGAGAGAGAATGGAAAGCGTTGTTTCATGCAAAGGAAGTCTGAGGACCTGGTCAGGTTCCTGTCCCTTCCATCACTAAGCAGAAGGGGGGATTTTGGAGGATGTGAACCTGTGGTGAACCTGCCAACATTCTTACACAAGAAGTACAAGTTCAGAAACTCCCCCCCCCAATCAAATCTTGTTATGCTTGTCAGAGTGCGAGGAAACATTGCTGTGTCTCCTGGCTAGGTTTCTTTGGACTGAAATAGAGCCTCTATATTCCAGTGCAGTTTGCTTTAAAATATGTTAGGCAGTGAGTGAAGGGGGGCATCAGTCTCTGCTTGTGGGTTTCCCAGAGGCATCTGAAGAGCCCCTGTCCAAAATGGGAGGCTGGGCTGAATGGCCTGATCCGGCAGGGGCCTCTTTTTCTCCTCTAGAAACTGCTTTGCTTCAAATTACACTGTCCTGTGAATCACCTCACAGGTTGGTTGTGTCTCTCCTCCAGGGCAACTTGCTCTCTGGCAGCCCGGGAAAGCCAGCAGCCTCCGTGTAACCATCCCTTCTTTGGACAGAGACCCAGTCTGGGGAAACAGGTCTGAGGGAGCCGAATACTGAACCGTTTAGGCATTCAACTGTTTTGGCATTCACCAGGCCTCACTTTTAAGGTAATTCTCACACAAGGTAATTCTGTCTCTTTCTCTTCTGCTCTCCCTGAGAAGGTCAAAAGTTGGGGAAGTGGTTAGTGTCGAACTGGGATCTGAGAGACCCAGGTTTGAATCCCCACTCTGCTGTGGAAACTTGGGCCTGTTCAACATTCAGTTTACCCTGCTTTATAGAGTTGTTGTGAGGTAAAATGGATAGGAGGAGAACAATGTAAGCTGTTTACAGGTCCCCATTGGGGAGGAAGCCAGCACAGGCCAGGAGGGGGGAAATATCTCCTCGTTTAAAATGAAGGGAGTGTAAGAATCTCCCTGAGCTATCAAAGCCAGCGTGGTGTAGTGGGTAGAGTATCTGACTAGGATCTAGGAGGTTGAAGTTCAAATATCCACTCTGCCATGGAGGGTTGCTCCCTGACTTTGGGCCAGTCGCATGCTCTCTGTTTGACCTGTCTCACACATTGTTCTGAAGATAGAATGGAGGGTGAGGAGAACAATGTAAGCCACTTTTGGTCTCCTCTGAGGAGAAAGGTAAGGTATAAATGAAGTAAACCAATCAAGATAAATGTGTCTCCCTACAGGCCGTGGAAGAGCATCAGAGCCGGGTTCCAGAACGTCTCCCCTTTGGGAGTGGAGTGGAAACACTGAAGATGCAGCCGGCTTGGGTAAGGGATGGATCGCCTGTGAAGAGATGTGTGAAGAGAAGCTTGGTGCCTCCTTTTCCCTCCAGCAGGGCTGGAAGGAACCATTCCTGTTCGTCTTTGTAATTTGGAGCCTTTTTCTAAGCCACCTGTGATTTGTCCACAGAGAAAAGGGGCCTAAAATGCTTAAATAAATACATGAAATATATTTCCATGGCTTTCTGAGAACTGCCAGGTAACACAGCAGCCTGTTCAAGAGGCCCACCAAACTTCTTCCATGAATGAAAAGGTGGGATGCCTCTAAATTCCCCAGGCAGGTTTTCTTGTTTTTCTATGGTTTGTCAAATATTCCTTCTAGGTAGAACTCCCCCTTGGGTTAAGGAGAATCTCAGATGAAGGGTCTGGATGAGGAGGAGGGTCCGTGGCTCAGTGGCAGCACACCTACTTGGCGTGCAGAAGGTCCCAGGTTCAATCCCCAGCATGAGTCTCTGGAGAGCCTCTGCAGGTTTGACTGGACAGGACTGACCTTGATAGAAGACTGGGCTGATTCAGTACGGGGCTGCTTCGTGTGTTCTTTTTTCCTATATTGTGAGCAAAAGCACCTTTGGACAGGAGTGGGTGGATAAGTGGTGAGATCAGTTGTGAGGAAAAAGTATCTTCCTTCTTTTCCAGTGTCCGGTTTCCTTCGAGGAGGTGGCCGTGCATTTCACGAAGGCCGAGTGGGCGCTGCTGAATCCTGACCAGAGAGCTTTGTACAGAGAAGTCATGGTGGAGAACTACGAGAATGTGGCCTCTCTGGGTAAGGCTCCCGTTTGTCTTGCTTGGTCGATGTGATATTTGCCATTGTTGCTTCTTTCTCTATGTTGTTAATAGTCTGACTTTCTCCTGGAGACTCAAGGTGACAGTTCTAGTCATGCTGTCTCCAGAAGGACATTACAGAGGAGGGCAACCAAGAGGATGAGGGGGTTGGAGCACCCTCCCTAGGAGGAGAGGCTGAAGAGTCTGGGACTTTTCAGCTATAAAAGAGGCAACTAAGGGGAGACATGATAGAGGTTTATAAAATTATGCATGGGATGGAGAGAGCAGAGAAAGAGAAATTTTTCTCCCTCTCCCAAAAGAGTAGAACTGAAGGGCATCCGATGAAACTGATGGGCAGTAGATTCAGGGCGGACGAAAGGAAATACTACTTCACACAGAGAGTGATTCAAGTGTGAGATTCAATGCCAGAGGAGGTAGTGATGGCCACAGGAATAAACAGCTTTGAAAAGGGATTTGATAGATTAATGGAGAATAAGTTTATCAGTTGCTACTGGGCTGTGGTGCCTAGGGGTATGCACACAAAACCCCCCGGGATTTTCCGGATTTGGATATATTGGGCCCCTCAAAATTCAGGATTCCCCAAAAAACCCGAATTGCAATACCGATATAGTATTCAGATTCTTTTTTAAAACCTAATTTTAATCCAATTAATCCTAATTTTAGTCCAATTAATAATCCTGGGGTTTTTGACTCCATTGTACCCAATGGACCATCATAGTAAATTGGAAATTTATCTGGGGGTATTCAGGGGTCAGGGAGGCTTCTTTTTGAGGTAGCGGCGCCAAAATTTCAGCTTAGCTTCTGGTGCCTCTCCTCAAAAGACCTCTCCCCCAATGTTCCAAAAAGATTGGACAAAGGGTCCGATTCTATGGGCCCCCAAAGAAGGTGTCCCCATCCTCCATTGTTTCCAGTGATGGGGGGAAACAGCAAAAAAACAAAGGCTGATGTCAAACTAGGGAGTCTCTGCAGTAAAAATTGAAGGTGGGGGGAATTTTTCCAGGCCCAGCAGAAAAAGGGCATGTATGAAGTGCCCAGTGGAACTAGTGCCACTGTGGTAATACCAGTTGAACAGATCCAAGCAAGTTGAACAGTTGAACAGATCCAAGCCAGTTGAACAGATCCAAGCAAGGGGTGTGTGTGCAAGCACAGTGCAGATGGTGCACGTACAGAGTGTCCAAAGAAGGTGCCCCCATCCTCCATTGTTTTCAGTGGAGGAAAAAAGAAAACATTTAAGAAGAAGAAGAAGAAGAGATTGGATTTATACCCTGCCCTTCACTCAGAGTCTCAGAGCAGCTTACAAACTCCCTTCCCTTCCCCTCCCCACAACAGACACCCTGTGAGGTAGGTGGGGCTGAGAGGGCTCTGACAGAAACTGCTCTTTTCAAGAACACCTCTGACAGAACTAGGGCTTGCCCAAGGTCACATCAGCAGCTGCAAGTGGAGGAGTGGGGAATCAAACCCAGTTCTCCCAGATTAGAGTCCGCCCACTTAACCACTGCACCAAACTGACTCACCACTATAGCCTATGTGGATCATTAAGGGAAGGCTCTGGGTTTTGCTGGGCACTAGTACATTGCGCTGGTACTGCTTGCCACTCTGTACATGCACTGGCTATGCTGGGCTTGGGGAAAAAAACCCTTGCTTGGATTTGTTTAGCCAGCATTGCCACAGTGGCATTAGTTCTGCTGGCCCCTTTGTACATGCATTGTTTCTACTGGGCTCTCTGTACATGCACTGTCTGTACTAGGCTTGCAAACCCCCTACACACTTGAATTTGTTGAGCTGGCATTACCACAGTGGTACTGCCCGCCTCCTTCAGTTTCTAGCACAGAGACTCTCTGGCTTGACATCAATCCCTGTTTTTTTGCTGTTTTTGCTCTCCATTGGAAACAATGGAGGAAGGCGGCACCTTCTTTGGGGGCCCATAGAATTGGACCCCCTGGCACAATATTTTTGAAAGTTGGGAGGTCTTTTTAGTAAAGGCATCCAAAACTATGGTGAAAATTTGGTGTGTCTACCTCAAAAACAATCTCACAGGTCCCCACATACCCCCAGATAGATTCCCCATTATAGCCTATGTGGATCATTGACTATAATAGTCTCCATAGGCTATAATGGAGCCAAAGGCATTTAAAAGTGTCATGGTCCCTTTAAATGGATTCGTGAGGCTGCAGCTTCACCCAAAAAGGCACTTAAAGGGACTGCACTGTCTTTAAATGCCGTTTAACTGTGGCTATCCTGTTTTTGGGATTATCTGGGATTGGCTATGCCTGATATCCGAAAATACACCTCCCTCTATATCCATCTGAAAGAATAGCTGATAAATGCTGATAAGGTATTTTCTGGCCATTTTTGGCTTGCATACAGCTGAAAGCACAGCCCTAATGGTGACGAAGGGGAACCTCCACATAGAGAGGCACTAAGCCTCTGAATCCCAGAGCCAAGAGGCGACATCAGGGGAAGGCTTCAGCCTCTATGCCCTGTTGTTGGCCCTCCAGAGGAACTGCTTGTCCACTGTGTAAGACAGAAGGCTGGACAAGATGGACCATTGGTCTGTGTCAGGGAAGCGAGGGGTGCAGGAAGAGGAGGAGGAGGAGGAGATTGGACTTATACCCCGCCCTTCACTTGGAGTCTCAGAGTAGCTTACAAACTCCTTTGCCTTCCCCTCCCCACAACAGACACCCTGTGGGGTAGGTGGGGCTGAGAGAGCTCTGACACAAACTGTTCTTTCAGGAACAGCTGTGCCAGAGCTTGTGACTGACCCAAGGTCACATCAGCAGGTGCAAGTGGAGGAGTGGGGAATCAAACCCGGTTCTCCCAGATCAGAGTCCGCACACTTAACCACTACACCAAACTGGCTCTTCTACACCTTTTCATGCACTCCCATCCCCACTGTGTTCATTTTGGGGAGGGGGAGAAGCTGGCTTCCCAGTTGCATTGAGAGACACACACACACACACACATACAGTTTTTCTAAACCCAAACTCAGTTTATTCCATTACACACTCCTAAGTCAGAAAATACTTTTGTAGCATTTCAGCATTCAACACAGAGCATTTCAACACAACCCCAGTACATAAATAGCACACTTGAAATTCTATAAAGGATATCCTTGGTTGCTCTGCCAAGAGCCATAGGACTCTGATCTGGAAAGCCTGCTTTGATTCCCCACTCCTCCTTTGCAGGAAACCTGCTGGGTGACCTTGGGCCAGTCATGGTTTCCTCAGCTCTCTGTCCACCCCACCTACCTCACAAGGTGGCTGTTGTGGGGAGAGGAAGGGAAGGCGATTGTAAGCCACTTGGACACTCCTTGGGGTGGGGGGTATAAAAACTGACTCTTCTTTTTCTTCTGCATGTATGGTATTCTGTGTCATCCCTGACCTGAGCAGCCCCAGCTAGCCGGATCTCATTGGATCTCAGAAGCTAAGCAGGGTTGTCCCTGTTTAGTACTTGGATGAGAGACCACCAAGGAAGCCCAGGGTCATGATGCCGAGGCAGGCAATGACAGGACCTCCTCTGACTGCCTCTTGCCTTGAAAACCCCGTGAGGGGGTGCTGTGAGTCCGCTGTGACTTGACGGCAGAAAAACGAACAAAAAACTCCCGGCAGTGAAATACTTCTTTCAAGTGAGAAGAAGAAGAGGAGGTTGGATTTATACCCTGCCCTTCACTTGGAGTCTCAGAGCGGCTTATAAACTCCTTTCCCTTCCCCTCCCCACAACAGACACCCTGTGAGGAAGGTGGGGCTGAGAGAGCTCTGACAGAAACTGCTCTTTTTCAAGAACAGCTGTGCCAGAGCTTGTGACTGACCCAAGGTCACATCAGCAGCTGCGAGTGGAAGAGTGGGGAATCAAACCCGGTTCTCCCAGATTAGAGTCCGCAGACTGAACCACTCTTCACCCAAAGAGTGATTAACATATGGAATTCACTGCCACAGGAGGTGGTGGCAGCTACAAGCATGGACAGTTTCAAGAGGGAATTAGATAAACATATGGAGCAGAAGTCCATCAGTGGCTATTAGCCACAGGGTATAGATGGGAACTCTCAGTCTGGGGCAGGTGATGCACTCTATTCTTGGTGCTGGAGGGGGCAGCAGTGGGAGGGCTTCTGGTGCCCTGGCCCCACTGCTGGACCTCCTGATGGCACCTGGTATATTTTGGCCACTGTGTGACAGAGTGTTGGACTAGATGGGCCATTGGCCTGATTCAACATTGGCTTCTCTTATGTTCTTATGTTCACTACACCAAACTGACCCTGAGATCAAGCCGGTCTGTTACTGTATCTTACTTGCTTTGTATAAATGTTTTTGGTAGCTGTGCTGCTTGAATACCGCTGTGCTCCACATTCAGCTTTAAAAGAAAATACACACTGTGTTTTCCCTTCAGCCTCAATATCACCAAACAAATTTCTTGGCTGATACATGAAGTGTTTTGGTAGACAACCCAGCCGTCTACGACTCTACTTCACTTTTGCTTATGATGGAAAATTCAGCTACTGTTGGAGTAAAGCCCAGTTAGCCAGCATGTTTGATTAACCAAGAACCTCCGTTTTCATGAGGTTGGATAACGTTTACAGTTGACTGTATTCAAAAGTCTAGAGTTCTGAGGGTGTCCTGGTGAGAATGTTGTAAGAGTGCAGGAAGAGCCCTGCTGGATCAGACCAGTGGTCCATCCAGTCCAGCATCCTGTCACACACAGGGGCCAACCAGTTCCTCTGGAGGGCCAACAACAGGGCAGAGAGGCCAAGGCCTTCATAAGATCATAAGAAGAGCCCTGCTGGATCAGACCAGTGGTCTATCTAGTCCAGCATCCTGTCTCACACAGTGGCCAACCAGTTCCTCCGGAGGGCCAACAACAGGGCACAGAGGCCTGAGGCCTTCATAAGATCATAAGAAGAGCCCTGCTGGATCAGATCAGTGGCCCATCTAGTCCAGCATCTTGTTTCACACAGTGGCCAACCAGTTCCTCAGGACAGCCAACAACAAGGCATAGAGGATGTTTCTTCCTGGCATTGGTGTTCAGAGGTTTGCTACCTGTGAGCATGGAGGATCCTTTTAGTCACCATGGCTAGTAGCCACTGATGGACCTCTCCCACCTCGTTCAGAAACAATCCTGGTTGCTTAAGTAATGAAATAATGTTATTGGTGTATTGATAAGAGCCACCTCCGAGGATTTTGTTTGGATATTAAATAATTGCGACTGATCTATTTATTTTCTTTATTTTACAGTTTTATATCCCACCGTTCTGCCTCCTAAGAGCCACCAGCGCCACTATCAAATTAAAACGTATATAATAAAATCACATTAAAAACCATTTAAACAAAGGAAAGCACTTTATAAAACCCACAGCTAAAATACAGAAGAACAGACATTGGGTGGGAAGGAAAAAAAATCACTGAGGGAATGCCCAATGAAACAACGAAGTCTTCACCCACTGATGGGAGACAGTATCCGAAGGGGGCAGGGCAGTCTCCCTGGGGAGAGGGTTCCAGAGTTCCGGAGCCACAACCGAGAAGGCCCTCTCCTAGATTGCCACTGTCTTGTCTCAGAAGGCAGGAAACTTGAAGTAGAGCGTACAAAGATATCCATAGTGGTCAGGTAGATTCATAAGGCAGTAGGAAGTCCTTCAGGGCTGTTGGTCCCAAACCATAGAGGGCTTTAAAGGTGAACACCAGCCCCTGTGGAACTCTGCCCTCACCCCTCCGTGGGGTGTCTTCTGTGGTACTGAACTTTGTTCTCTGATAAACCTTTCTTCTGTACTATTTGTGAGTGGTTCATATTAAGAAAAGGATATAAATGAAACCACTCCTAGAAAAGCCGCCCTGAATCTGCTCCAGCAGGGAGGGCGGGGTTTAAATTGAACAAACAAACAAATAAAGCCTTTAGTCTAAATCTATTTTGTACCTTTATACTTAAATATTATTAAGCTGCTGTAGCAAAAGCTGTTGAGGACTATTAAAACTATCCACAGGGAAGCAGGGAACTCTTCAGATGAAAACCATTGACGGGGAGTGCCAAAGTTCCCCCTATCCTTTTGTTGGTTTAGAAACCAAATTAAAATGGTCTTTCTTAACGCTGTAGAAAGGTAGCTCTGTTATGTCTGCAGATGATAGACTTATTTCCCCTTCTAATCAGAAGTCTTTGTTCCACCAGGTCACAGGCAGGAGGAGGAGAGATATAGCAAGCGATATGCAATATTTTTGAAAGTGACCAGCCATGAAGTGGAGGAAAAGCCTGCCAGGAATCCGGAACAGACAAAGAGGCAGGAAGAAAGCAAAGGAGAAAAGTCAAGGAATCAGTCTGTAGTTTTCCAGGCTGGCCTCCTCCTTGAAAATCCACCCCAAAAAGAGTATCACAAAGGAAAGAGGAGGAATAAACATTCTGAAAGCAGAGGAGGATTGAGATGTGAATCCAACTTTTCTTCCCATCAGAGAATCCATGCAGGGGCTGAAACATACAAATGCTCTGAATGTGGGAAGAGCTTCAGCAGGCTCGTAAGCCTCACTTCTCATCACAGAATCCATAAGAGGGAGGAACCATCCAAGAGTTCAGAGTGCGAAAATAGCTTTGGTCTGAGTGAAAACCTTACTTCCCATCAAAGAACCCAGACCGGGCAAAAACCATGCCAGTGCTCAGAGTGTGGCAAGTGGCTGAGCTGTAACAGCGCTCTTATTTCTCATCAGAGAATCCATTCAGAGGAGAAACAATATAAATGTTTGGAATGTGGAAAGAGCTTCCGCTGGAGTTCAAACCTCACTGTGCATCAGAGAATCCACTCAGGGGAGAAACCTTATAAATGCTTGCTGTGTGGAAAGAGCTTCACTCACAATGCAAAACTCACTTCCCATCAGAGAATCCACACAAAGGAGAAGCCATATGAGTGCCTGCAGTGTGGAAAAACCTTCAGTTGGAGTGCATCCCTCACTTCCCATCAGAGAACCCACTCAGGGGAGAAACCCTACCAGTGCACAGTGTGTGGAAAGTGCTTCAGTCAGAGACCACACCTTACTTCTCATCAAAGAATCCATTCTGGAGAGAAACCCTATAAATGCCTGGAGTGTGGGAATGGCTTCAGTCAGAGCTCACACCTGACTTCACACCAAAGAATCCACACAGGAGAAAAGCCATATAAATGTTTGGAGTGTGGAAAGAGTTTCCGTCTCAGTGCATTCCTTAAATCACATGGAAGAATCCACACAGGGGAGAAGCCATATAAATGCCTGGATTGTGGGAAATGCTTCAATCAGGGCTCAAGCCTTACTTTGCATCAAAGAATCCACACAGGAGAGAAGCCATACAAATGCATGGAATGTGGAAAGAGTTTTGGCAGCAGTCCACATTTTAATGTACACAACAGAATTCACACAGGGGAGAAACCATTTAAATGCCTGCAGTGTGGAAAGAACTTCTCTCGGAGCACACAGCTTAAAGAACATTATACAGTCCATACCAGAGAGAAAAAATAGAGATGCAGGGACTGTGGAAAAAGCTTCAGATGGAAAGGTCATTTATATCACATCAAAGAACACACAAAGAGGAGGAATCCTAGAAATGATCGAACTAAGAGTTCTTGAAATACAACAAGCCTCATGGATGCCGGATAAGTCTCTGAGACCCCAAATTATTTTTTAATTATTAATTAGGTAAGAATTTTTTAAGAGAGTCTTCAAACCTTAGTAAACAGCCAGGAATTTAATAAGGGAGAAGTGCTCATGAGATGGGAAACTTTACTAGTAAGATGGAATTTAGGATTGAAGAAGTGGACGAACAAGTGCAAACAGTGAAGAGAAAGCAAGAATCTTTAGAAGATTCACTCATAAAACTTGAGTGTGAAAAAGCGTCTTATATGCTAAGATTGCAAAATCTCCCAGAAAAAAACGAAGAAAATTTGAAACAGGAATTGAGCCAAGCATTAGCTGAGTATATAGGAATGGAGGGTGTGACAGACATGGAACAGAGCATTGATTTGATTTACAGAATTAATTCTGCGCATGCTAAATGTGACAAAGTACCTAGAGAAGTACATATAAAATTTGCTAAAAGAGAAATTAAGCAAAAAATATTTAAAACCTCATTTGACACACCTTTTTGTATGCGAGACTCGGAAATAAAAATACTTAGAGAAATGCCATGGCAAGTAAGGGAAAAGAGACAAAATTACTACCCTTTGGTGAAAGTACTTCAATTAAATAATATACAATATAGGTGGTTATTGCCAGAAGGGTTATTCTTTGTGTATGAAAGTAAAAGATATAAGATCAACTCGACATTCAAGTTGGAAGAGTTCATAGATAACATGGAGAAGATCTTGGATGGCAGGAAGAAGAATCAACTGATCCAGAAGAAGATCCACGGCAGCAGGCAAGCTCTGAGAGAACAGAAAGTAAACAAGAAAGAAGGGGAAAAATAGACAAAGAAGAGAGATGTTTCCTTTCCAAATGAATACAAGACAAAAGCAGAGGGATAAGGAAACAACTGAACAGGATAAAGATAAAGATGAATAGAAAGAAACTGAAATTAATTTCGATCAATGTAAATGGTCTGAATTCATCACAAAAGAGATCAAGAGTATTCCATCAACTACGAAAATTAGGGGTGGATGTGATAAGTCTCCAGGAGACGCATATTAGGAAAGAGGATCAACACCTCTTAGAGGTAAAAAAGCTAGGAAAAACATTCATTGCAGCAGATGTCAAAAAGAAAAGGGGAGTGGTGATCTATGCAAAGGAACATTTGATGCCAGAGTTGATTTTTAGTTCTGATGATGGACCTAGTGTGATAATTCAAATACAAAGAGAGAATGAGATGGGAAACTCCGCACATAGTAATGGCGTTTTCAGCCTGGGGTACTTCTGGGCATCTGGGCCCCAGTAAACTGTACCTCCCCTCTCCTCCCTATGTGGTTGTGAAGCCAAGGAAGTGAATGGAGTCCAGAGGCTTGGGAGCAGAAGTTGGGGGGAGATTTGAAAGGGAATTGAGTTCATTTATTTATTTAGAGAATGTATATGCTGCCTATTCAGAGACACTGCTTGATGCTCCTGTCAAAGTGGATTCTTGAATATGAACTGATGGTGGATAACAATGAAGATTTTTCCTTGCCAAAAATAGACTTTTTATTCCAGGTGCTACAAATTGATATACAAGACAAAATGTTGAAGGACTGGCAAAAGCAACTAAACACATTTATATGGAATGGCAAGAAACCGAGAGTTAGATTCAAAGTGTTGCAGGATGTAAAAAACAAGAGGAGACCTAGTGGTGCCCAATATTGTCGTACTGCCAAGTAGTCACCTTCGCCTGGATTTCTGACGATTAAAAAACCAAATGTCACAATGATGAAATTGGAAACAGCAGATTTGATTGAAGGTTTACATAACCATCTTTGAATTAAAAAAGGGAAAATATCAAAAACTTCAGTGAAAAGCAAAGACCATGTCATTAGAGACAGTTTACTGGAAATTTGGCAGTCGCTAAAGACAAGAATTAGTCTGCCAACCTCACCTGTAATGTCACCAATAGATGCATATTACGACAAACTTGTGAGTAGGGCTTTTCTTTTATTTCTTTTTTTGAAAAAGGGGTGCCGGAAGTCTCAAGAGGGAAATAGAATTTTCAGTCTGTATAATGAAAACTCATGAATCTTTAAACATTTTAAAAAGAATTTTGTTGAAGAGGTTCCAGAACTCCATTCTGCTGCGTTCCCCCAGAAAAAAGCTCAGTTGTGAAGAAAAATAATGACTTTGTTATATGTTATAATCAAGATATGATAAATTTGTAAGGGGAAATTAAATTTTGGCAGGTAGTTAACCAAGAAGAGGGAAATGATACAATGGCTACATATCTTCAACTTACATCGAGACTTAAAGAAGCAATCTGTGCAGAAAAAGATGGATTAAGAGATTTGACTGAATTTGAAAAGACAATATTGAAGAAAAAAGATAATCTAGGTTACATTAGTTGCTGTAGATTTTCTGGGTTGTGTGGCTGTGGTCTTGGCATTGTAGGACCTGACGTTTCGCCAGTAGCTGTGACTGGCATCCTCAGAGGTATAACACAGAAAGATGGAGTACTCTCTGTGACAATGCCAAGACCACGGCCATACAACCCGGAAAATCTACAGCAACTAATGAACTCTGGCCGTGAAAGCCTTCGACAACATATTCTAGGTTACAGTTAAACTTTTACTTCAATATGATACAGAAATAGAACAAGTTAAGACATGTATGGTGAAATGGATGCAGAACTTTGGTGAAGAGATATCAATTCAACTACGGGAAAATCTGTCAAGCTCTTAGAGAAAATTGGCATAAAATGTTTTTTCATTGGTGCATAACTCCAAAATATATTGAGAAGATGGATTAGAATTATAAAGGAAATTTCTGGAAATGTAAAGAGATGGATGGTGCCTTCTATCATACATGGTGGTCCTGTAAAAAGACCAGTAAATTTTGGAAAGAAATACATGCTAAAATTCAGAAGATTTTAAACCTAAATTTGCCATGAAATCTGAGACTATGTTATTAGGAATTTTACAAGATAAAATAAATAGGTCAACACAAGAACTGTTCAGATATATTCTAACTGCGGCATGAGTAGTATTTGCAGCTAACTGGAAATCTGAAGTCTGTCCAAATCTTGAGAAATGGAAAGATAAAATGGAGGAATACGCTGTTATGGCAAAATTGACAAATTACGTCAAATCAATTAGTTTACAGTTATATATCTAACTAATTATTATATCTTTTGTTCTTCATTATCATAAAAGATTTATGTTGTTACTTTAAAACTATGTATAAAATTAAAAGAATTTCTCCCCCCCCCTTACACATCTGCTTTTTGTCACCTTATAGGCAAGAAATAATGAAATAATGAAAACGTTATATGGAAATATAGTATAGACAGCTTACATTCTTATAGCGACTTGTTATGATTTTTCATGTTAATGATTTGTCCTTAATATGTGTTAAAATTCTTGATGTATTTCTTCTTTTTTCTATTTTCCCTCTCATCCCTCTTTCTATTCTGTACCCCTATTTTAAATATTAAAAATAAAAAATATATTAAGAATTTTCCTGCAGTCTCTGGTGATAAAATAACCTGCTAAGAGAGCAGCACTCTAGGAATCTCCCCTTCCCAGACTCTGTGATGTATCAATATCATAGAGGCACAGAAGGAAGCTAGGAGCTCGTTATGTTTAGCCCGGAGAGGAGATGACTGAGAGGTGATATGATAACCATCTTCGAAGTACTTGAAGAGCTGCCATAGAGAGGATGGTCTGGAGCTGTTCTCAGTTGCCTCAGGAGGTTGGACCAAAACCAACAGGTTAAAATGAAATCAAAAGAGTTTTCAGCTAAACATTAGGAAGAACTTCCTGACACAGCTAAACATTAGGAAGAACTTCCTGATAGGCTTCCTCCGGGAGGTGGTGGGCTCTTCTTCATTTGAGGTTTTTAAGCAGAGGCTGGATGGCCATCTGACAGCAATGCTGATTCTGTGAACTCAGGCAGATCATGAGAGGGAGGGCAGGAAGGGTTGCATCAGTGCTTAGCTCTCCTGGCCCTTCCTTACGTGCCCAGGGAAATGCTGATCGCCACTTTGGGGTCAGGAAGCAATTGTTCTCCAGGCCAGTTTGGTCAGGGATCCTGGAGGGTTTTTTTTGCCATCTTCTGGGCATGGATCAAGGGTCACTGGGTGCATGTAGGGGGGAAGGTATTTGTGAATTTCCTGCATTGTGTAGGGAGTTGGACTAGGTGACCCTGGAGGTCCCTTCCAACTCTATGGTCTTATGATTGTTATAGAATCATAGAATCACAGAGATGGAAGGGGCCATCCAGGCCATCTAGTCCAACCCCCTGCTCAATGCAGGTTCATCCTAGAGCATCCCTGACAAGAAGAAGAAGAAGAAGAAGAGTTTGGATTTATACCCCGCCCTTCACTGCCCAAAGGCGTCTCAGAGCGGCTTACAAACTCCTTTTCCTTCTCCTCCCCACAACAGACACCCTGTGAGGTAGGTGGGGCTGAGAGAACTTCTGACATAAACTGTCCTTGAGAGAACAGCTGTGCCAGAGCTTGTGACTGACCCAAGGTCACATCAGCAGGTGCAAGTGGAGGAGTGGGGAATCAAACCCGGTTCTCCCAGATAAGAGTCCGCGCACTTAACCACTACACCAGACTGGCTCTCTGTCAAGTGTTTGTCCAGCTGCTGTTTAAGGACTGCCAGTGAAGGGGAGCTCACCACCTCCCTAGGCAGCTGATTCCACTGTTGCACAACTCTGACTGTAAAAAAGTTTTTCCTAATATCCAGCCAGTACCTTCCCGCCCTTAATTTAAGCCCACTATTGCGAGTGCTATCCTCTGCTGCCAACAGGAACAGCTCCCTGCCTTCGTCCAAGTGACAGCCCTTCAGATACTTGAACAGAGCAATCCTGTTCCACCTCCTCTTCTCCCATTCCCGAGTCCCTCAGCCTTTCCTCATAGAGCTTGGTCTCCAGGCCCCCGATCATCCTCGTTGCCCTCCTCTGCATGCACAACATTCTGACCACATCTTTTTTTGAAGTGAGGCCTCCAGAACTGCACACAATATTCCAATGCAGTGTACGGCAGGACTATGACATCTTGCAATTTGGATGTTATGCCTCTGCTGACACACCCCAAGAACGCAATAGCCTTTTTTGTCACTTCATCACACTGGCTGCTCATATTTAACTTACGATCCACCCGAATGCCAAGATATTGTTCACAGACACTGCTACTCAGAAGTGTATCCCCCATCCATGTCGCGGGTTCGAACAGCAGAAGTGGTAGGCACGGAGTGGGCCAGAAGAGAGTGCGAGTATCCAAATAATACTGGAGGCTTCAGCTAGGTGCAAACTATACATTTATTTACACACCACAGCCACCATCAAACAGAGTGTCAAAGTGCTCTGCTGCAATCATACAAATGAGGAGGAGAAACTGTACATCACTCACTGTACATTTATACAAACACCAGCCAATCAGGCTTCAGTGCTGAGTCACAGTGATAGCAGTGGCAAGACTGCCCTGAACAGGTTATAGCCAGCTCTAACAGAGATTCCTGGCTGACAGCTACCTGTCACTAGATCAAATACATCTAGCCAGACTTACAAGACATGTGGGTCTCAACAATCCAGTATGCGTGTTCCTCATTTTTGTTACCCAGATGTTGAACTTGGCAATTATCCTTGTTAAATTGCATCTTGTTCACATCCGCCCACTTTTCCAGTATGTTCAGATCTCATTGAATTCTATATCTTCTGGTGTGTTTGCTGCTCTTCCTAATTTGGTGTCATCTGCAAATTTGATGAGTAGCCCCTCCAGGCCTTCATCCAGCTCATTTCTAAAATACTGAAAAGTACTGGGCCCAGAACTGAGCCCTGTGGCACCCCACTGGACACTTCCCTCCATTCAGATGAATCCTCTCAAAAGCTTTCCTGAGATCCAGGTAATCAACATCAAAAGCATTCCCTCGATCCAGTAAGCTCATCACTCGATCAAAGAAGGAAATTAGGTTGGTCTGGCAGGACCTGTTGGGGACAAATCCATGCTGACTTCCCCGAATCATCAAGTTGTCCTTTAGATGCCCCAGCTTATTTTGAACCCTAGGCGAGGATCCCTTCTGGCGCCCCTCCCCCGAAATCCACTGGCTGGTGCACCCACCGAAATCCGCTGGCTGGCCCCTTTGGGTTCCCGGTGCCCCACAGGAAAGATGCACCTCGGGGAGGGAACAATCGAGGGGCCCCCCGCCCCCTAGCATCTGGGAGGAGGCAGCAATGGCCAAGATCCCCTCCCCAAGCAGCCAGGCCTGGGAAGCAGCCGCTACCACTGATGCCATGTGCCTCCTCTTCCCCCAGCAGCTGTTCCTTGGACGAAGAGGCCGTGGGGGAAAGCAAGGAGAGGCCTGGGGGACTGCTGGCTGGCAGGCAGGGAACGGGTGGTGGCAGCAAGTCCTCCGGGCAGCCCAGAGAGTTGGGGGGGGCTGGGCTGCCAAGGAAGTCGGGGGCGCCTTAGCAGGAAGTCAGGGGGCCAAGCCCCAGGAGGCCCCAGTGTAGCTACAGGCCTGAGCAGAGATTGCAGGAAAGTTCTTGATCACGCACCGGCAGTTCAAATTCAATAATCCCCTCTGATTTTTGAGAGGAACATCAAGCAGTGTCTCTGAATAGGCAGCATATAATTTTTCTAAATAAATGAATGAACTCAATTCCCTTTCAAAACCCTCTATTTCTGCCTCCCAGCCTTCGGGCTCCATTCACTACCTGAACTTCACTGCCACATTGGGAGGGGAGGTACACCTTACTGGAGGCTGGAGGCCCAGAGCGGCCCAGCAGTAGCCCAGGCTGAAAACCCCATTGCTATGTGGGGAGTTTCCCATCTCTTGAGCACTTTCCCCTTATTAGATTCCTGGCTGTTTACTAAGGTTCGAGGGCTCCACCCCAAGCCCCACTGCCGGTGGCTATCCCTCTCTCCCCCCTCCTGCAAGATTTAAAGGGCATTTCAGCTGATCCACAGGGAGCACGTGGCCCGCTGATCAGCTGGAGGGCCCTTTGAATCATGCCAGAGGGAGGGAGAGGGGCGAGTGCTGCCACCCCCCGCTTCTTCTCAAAAGCATTTAAAGGGTTTCTTTAAATGCTTTTGGGGATAAGGGGAGGTGCTCGCGCACACACGGGACTCCAAGCTATGAATTCGCCCCTTCATTATGGCAAATAATGGCAGCTCCACCAGCCCCACGAGAAAAAAAAAACATGACCCACAAGCCACACAATCCTGGCTACGGGCCTGGAGTTGACCATCCAAAGCCTCCATTTTCTCCAGGGGAACTGATCTTTGCAGTCTGGACATAAGTTATAATCTGGGGGGATCCCCAGGTCCCACCTGGAGGCTGGCATCCCTACCTCCGGGCATCCCTAATACTGCAACAGTCTCAAGCATCCTTCTGAACCCAGCCTCAGGGCCCATCTCTTGAACAGAAGGGGTATAAATTCAGTCAATCAATCAATCAATCAATCAATCAATCTGGAGCTCTGTTAAACTAGACAGTTTGAGTGAGTCCGAAAAGCAGGGAGATTTGTTTTCCCCCAGTGCTTTTGCTGTTGTTGTTTTTAAAGGTAGTGCCAACATTCATATCATAGGGTTGCCAGCCTCCAAGTGGTGGCTGGAGATTTCCTGCGATTGCGACTTATCTCCAGGCGGCACAGATCCGTTCACCTGGATTAAATGGCCACTTTGGAAAGTGGACTGGATGACATAATACCCCTCTGAAGTCCCCCCCCCTTCCAAAACCTCAGGCTGCACCCCCAAATCTCCAGGTATTTCCCAAACTGGGGCAGCACCCCTATATATAAGGTTGCACTGATTTCCACCATTGCCCCTCAGAACTTGGGAGAGCCTTCCAAAAAGGTACTGGTACTCAGTACTGGTGAGGGCCACCACAAAGAAAGCCCAGTTTCCCCTAGTTGTTGTTCAGTTGCACAATCGAGTCTGACTCTTTGTGACCCCATGGACCAGATCACGCCAGGCCCTCCTGTCTTCTGAAGTTTGCTCAATTTCATGTTTGTTGCATCGTTGACACTGTCTAACCATCTCATCCTCTGCCGTCCCCTTCTTCTTTGACCTTCAGTCTTTCCCAGCATCAGGGTCTTCTCCAGTGAGTGCTCCCTTCTCATTTGGTGGCCAAAGTATTTGAGCTTCGGCTTCAGTATTTGATCTTCGGCTTCAGTATTTGGCCTTCCAGGGAACAGTCAGGGTTGATTTCTTTTAGGATTGGCTGATTTGATCTCCTTGCAGTCCAAGGGCCTCTCAAGAGTCTTCTCCAGCACCGTAGTTCAAAAGCATCTATTCTTCGGCGCTTGGCCTTCCTTATAGTCCAACTCTTGCAGCCATACATTACTACTGGGAATACCATTGCTTTGACCATGCGGACTTTGGTTGGCAGGGTGCTGTCTCTACTTTTTATCATGCCGTTTAGGTTTGCCATCGCTTTCCTCCCCAGGAGCAGGTGTCTTTTAATTTCATGGCTGCACCGTCTGCAGTGATTTTGAATCCCAGGAACATGGAGTCTGTCACTACTTCCACGACTTTCCCTTCTGTTTTCCAAGGAGTGATGGGTCCGGATGCCATGATCCTAGTTCTTTTGATGTTGAGTTTCAAGCCAACCTTTGCGCTCTCCTCTTTCATTGCCAAACAGGAGAAAACACGGCTTCCTTTGTGGTGGTCCTCACCGAACTACAAGTCCCAGAATTCCTTATGCACCGGCGGGAGGGAGGGACACTGGTGGGAAGGGCAAAGCAAAGCGCCATAAAGCAGCTGGAGCGAGCAGCTTCCCAGCGAGAGGTAGGTCCTGGTTTGGCGAATCCTCCGTGAGAGGCTGAGCTTTTGGGTGCCCCAGTGGTTAAAACAAGCGAACTTTCTGGAGAGGAAGGACATTGGTGGTGTTATCGATTGCAGGAAATCTCGGTGCAGGAGCTTTGCGGGTTCCGTTCCGAAGGCCTATTTGGCAGCGCAGAGTTTTCAGGAGCAGTTTAGGGACGGGGTGGAGGGGGTGTGGTTTTTTGGGGAAGGGGCCATTAAAGCAAGAGAGAAGTAGAAATAGAGCGGGGGAGAGTTCAAACCAAGTGCAGTCCACTGAAGGATTGGTGCATGGTGTGTGTGTTTGCATACAATAGTTTTGCGGGGGAAATTAACTCCCCAGATTAGGTTAGCATCAAATTAAGCGGGTGCAGGTGTTTTTTATGGCGCTTGGAATCCGTGTGTATCTTTTTGGCAATCTAAAATGAATGATCCACACATACCCCTCCGCCGGCATCCTCCACTGAGTGCTAGGAATTTAGGGAAAGCGTTGGTTTCGTAAACGTGTATGCAGCTGTAAAAACTGTGACCATCTTACATTTTAATAATTGTGACCAATTTGGTTTTCTCCCCCTAATCTTTCAATTTTTAAAGAGCAAATCTAGTAGCACCTTAAAGACTAACTGTGGCCCCGTTCACACTGAGCATTTGCCCCGCTGAAGGCACGGGAACCCTGCGGACTTTCCGTGTGCGATCATACCAGCACATCTGGGAGGCGTAGTGCTCCCGTGGCCAACCCGCGGCTTCCCATGGAAAACGTGGAGTAAAAAACTAGTAGGTCCGAAGTATTAGTTTCCGGAAACCCCGGGGCAAAGGCTGGCGTCTGATCGCGGGAGCGCCAGTATCCCACGGCTTCCGATGCCTGCCCATGTCCCCAGGGTTTCCAGATGTTGTAAGTTTCCATGGGATGTGCACCAACGCTGAACAGTGCATGCGCACACACAAGACACCGACAGCGCCCCCCCATGGCTCATGCGCACTTCAATGCTTTTTTGCCGCACTGCAGCAGCGCGGTGTGATCGGGGTGCAGAGCTGGAGTGTGGCAACCTGGTGGCCCATGTGATTGGGCTACCGCACCTTATTTAGCTCCGGGGCGAATTGCCATGCCTCTCCCCCACGTTTTCTGGCCCGTATGACCGGAGCCAAAATTTGTGGCAGGGTAAGAGTCTCCATGAGTCACTGTTCACTTCTGCAGAGATCTGAAGAGAAATGTGCAGTCACGTATAAAAACTCCTTACCTGCCACAAACTTTGTTATTTTTTAAGCTTCTACTGGACTCTTGCTCTTTTCTGCTCCTACAGAGAAACTAACATGAATCCTTATCTTGATCTGTCTTATTATTAATATATTTAATCCTCTGCCCTCCTGCCGTAGAAAAGAGCAAGAGTCCAGTAACACCTTAAAGACCAGGCCCGTAGCCAGGATTTTTCATTTTGCGGGGCAAATTTTTTTCTTGTGGGGCACCCATTATGTTTATACTTTAAAATAATAAATAAATAATAAAGATAAGTCATTTATCACTAAAAAAAAAGGTTTCAGTTTTATTTCAAAAATGCTAACCATTAAATACTAAACATTACTGATCTTGTGGTTTGTCACATAAAAATGTTCCTGGTTTATCACAAAAACACTAACCATTGCAGAACTTGTAATATTTTGTCACTCAAAAAAATTTCTGGTTACAGAACCTTGGTTACCCTTCTCAGGCTCAGCCCATTATAGTTGAAGTCGGCGTGACTGGGCACGAAGCTTTTCTACGAAAGCATCCAGATCAATGCTTTTTCTGAGTGTTTTTTCATAACCTAGCAGTACTAGGTTGTGTTTCCAAAGATGGGACATCGATAGCCTCTGTGGTTTTAGCGCACGTGTTAGGCAAGAGAATGCTGCCTCACATGTAGCTGTGGATGCTCCCAAAAGTTACAGCAGTTGCAGGGACTCTGTATACATTACAGTATCCACCTCTATATGGGAACAGCACTGAAAGAGCATTATGGATACTGTCTTCTGTTTTCAAAAGTGGATTTGTTGGTACAAACCTCTTACTGTTCCTCAGTCTCACTTATTGGACCAGGTCCCTGGCTACCACGGAAAGGCAGCCCATTAACAGCCAGGAACTGGATGGTTTGAGCAATACTTTTGATGTAGTACCTATTTTTCTTTATATGTTCAGGACCCAACAGTGTATGAATCTCTGTTCCTTGTCTTTTTTTTTTGAAAACAAAATTTTATTGGTATGCATTCCACATTATTAAACATCGTTACCAATACAATTTAAAAAGATTTTTACCCCATCCCCCCCACCCCCCCCCTAATAGGCTTCCAACACTGCTAATAACAAAAAAGAAAAATTAACAGGTAATCAAGTTTAGACTTGTAACAATCGACAAACCAGGTAACCCAATTTCAAATATATAAAAGCCTGACTTTTACAAGCATAATTCCAATAAAGGTACAGTACAATCAAATATTCATTTCATTTCTCATACAGTTTCAATACGTGTCAAGATTGTACATTTTGCCTTTCATTCTGTATTCAGATTCCATATATAATTTCTCTGTTCCTTGTCTTGACCGAGCCAAATTGTTCTTCCCATTTGGCGTTTGACATCACGTGGCTTTTACTTGTGGAATGTCTGTAAAACCCCTTCTTGCTCTCCAAAGCTGTCTTCCAGTTGTTGAAGCCATTAACTGTAAATGTGTTGCCCTACTCAGTCCCCTTTGCAAACTTTCTGCAAGGGGATCCCCAGGTCCCACCTGGAGTCTGGCATCCCTCCACTCCACCCCCCTCCCCCCGATGCAAAACAGGACAACTTTCTTGGGATTTTTAAACAGTCATTCAGGGGAGCTGATAACCAGGTCCCACCTGGAGTCTGGCATCCCTCCCCCCCATGCAACCAAAGCAAGTGAGTAAACTTCAGCCTACCTGTGCGGGACTTGACTTGCTGGCTTGGGAAATGCAGGAATGTAGATGGTCGAGGGTTGCTTGCAGTTGCAAGACACAGAAACACTGCAGCAGCAGCAGCGTGAGAATACAGTCAGGGCTTGCTTGCTTGTTTTGCCCGCCGGTGACGAAAAAGTAGCAGCGTGGGCCTGGAGGTGGGGCTTGAGAGGCAACACGACAAACAGAGCCTGGAGGCGGGGTTTGCTGGCTTTGGCCGCGGGTGAGAGACAGAGTAGTAGCGTGGTAAGGCAGGGCTTTTTTTTTTTTTTGCCGAGGAGAGATTCAGAGAGCTAGGGGGAGAGAAGGATGGTGACGGGGGCCGGGCCCCGGAATACCCCCCTGTAGCTATGGGCCTGTTAAAGACTAACAAAATTTGTGGCAGGGGAGCAGCTGAAGAAGCGAGCAGTGACTCCTGAAAGTTTCTACCCTGCCAGAAAGGTTGTTAGTCTTTAAGGTGATACTAGACTTTTGCTCTTTTCTACTGCTCCAGGCAGGTGAACACAGCTACCCATCTTATCTTTCCCTTCAAACTGAGAGCCAGTTTGGTGTAGTGGTTAAGTGCGCGGACTCTAATCTGGGAGAACCAGGTTTGATTCCCCACTCCTTCACATGCACCTGCTGGATGACCTTGGGGCAAGCCATAGTTCTGATAAGAGCTGTTCTTGAAAAACAGCAGTTTCTGTCAGAGCTCTCTCAGCCCCCGTCTACCTCACAGGGTGTCTGTTGTGGGGAGGGGAAGGGAAGGGAGTTTGTAAGCCGCTCTGAGACTCCCAAGTGAAGGGCGGGGTATAAATCCAATCTCTTCTTCTCTTTCATTTTGTTAACATATAGTTATATGTTCTTATTGTTTGATTCATTTATTATTTTCATTTCAAGTCCACCTTTCTCACTGAGACCGAGAGGTGGATTACGAGCATGATGAAAAAGTTTCCAGTTAATGAGTAAACTGATTGCAAAATATCATAAAGTCAGAGGGCTTCTGGTGTCCTGGCCCCACTGCTGGACCTCCTGATGGCACCTGGTATATTTCGGCCGCTGTGTGACAGAGTGTTGGACTAGATGGGCCATTGGCCTGATCCAACATTGGCTTCTCTTGTGTTCTTATGTTCTAATCAGTGAGTGGGTTACAAGATGTAATGACATTTCATTCTAACATCAAATATTCTCAGTAAGACAAAATCATGTGGCTCTGTATAATAACGTGATATTGTTTTGAGTGTAGTCAAAACCAGTTGATTTATATGGAGTCACTCCAGACAGGAGGGTATGGGGACAGGCCCCCTTGTCCAGTTTTGTGCACCTCTTCCAAGGAGAATTTTCCCCTTCCCATTGACATTAGGGGACAGAAAGAGAGTTTTTTATCCCAGAATGCATGCTGGTCTCTGTTTTCTTCAGGGAATGAATGGCAAAGCTTGCGACTGGGGATGTGTGTGTGTGTGTGAGGGAGAACTGAAAGGGTTGCTCTATGCAAAGGAAGTCTGAGGATGTGGTCAGGTTCCTGTTCCTTCCATCGCTGTGCAGAAGGAAGAATTTTGGCAGATGCCACTTCTTTCAGTCCTGTGGTGAACCTGCCAACATTCCTACGCAAGGAATACAAGTTCAGGAGCCCCACCCAATCCCACCAAATCCTGTTATGCTTCTCAGATCCTGAGCAAACATTGCCGTTTCTTCTGGCTAGGTTTTTTTGACTGAAATAGAACCTCCATATTCCAATGCAGTTTGCTTTAAAACATGTTAGGCAGAAAATGGAGGGGGGCATCATTATCTGCTTGTGGGTTTCTCAAAGGCATCAGAATAGCCACTGTCTGAAATGGGAGGCAGGGCTGAATGGCCTGATCCGGCAGGGGCCTCTTTTTCTCTTCTGGAAACTGCTTTGCTTCAAATTACACTGTCCTGGGAATCACCTCACAGGTTGTTTGTGTCTCTCCTACAGGGTGCCGTGCTCTCTGGCCGTCCAGGAAAGCCAGCGGCCTCGGTGTAACCATCCCTTCTTTGGACAGAGACCCAGTGTGGGGAAACAGGTCTGAGGGAGCCGAATACTGAACTGTTTTGGCATTCACCTCCCTTTGAAGATTTCATCTGTGCCTTGTGAGACTCGGGACCCGTCTGACATGCACAACAGGCCTTACTTTTAAGCTAGTTCTCACACAAGGGTATTTCTGTTTCTTTATTTCTTGTTCTTCTGCTCTCCCAAAGAAGGTCAAAACCTGGTGAAGTGATTAGAGTGTCGAACTAAGATCTGGGAGATCGAGGTTCAAATCCCCGCTCACCCGTGGAAGGTTGGGCCAGGCACATACACCCAGTTTACCCTACATTACAGGTCTGTTGTGAGGATAAAATGAAGAGGAGGTTGGAAAATGTAAGCTGTTTACAAGTCCCCATTGGGGAGGAAGGCAGCACAGACTGGGAGGGGGGAAATAGCTCCTCATTTAAAACGAAGAGAGTTTAAGAGTCTCTCAGAGCTCTCAGAGCCAATGTGGTGTGGTGGGTAGAGTGTCTGACTAGGATCTAGGAGGCCAAAGTTCATATGTCCATTCTGCCATGGAAGGTTGCTGGCTCACTTTGGACCAGTTGCGTGCTCTCTGTTTGACCTGCCTCACACTTTGCTGTGAGGAGGACAGGAGAATACTTTTGCTCCCCTTTGAGGAGAAAGATGGGGTATGAATGAAGTAAACCAGTCAAGATAAATGTGTCTCCCTACAGGCCGTGGAAGAGCATCAGAGCCGGGTTATGGAATGTGTCCTAATTGAGGGGGAGTGGAAACCCTGAAGATGCAGCCGGCTCGGGTAAGGGATGGATCGTCTGTGAAGAGATGTGTGAAGAGAAGCTTGGTGCCTCTTTTTCCCTCCAGCAGTTCTGGAAGGAAACATTTCTGTTTGCCTTTGTAATTTGAAACCTTTTTCTTTTTGTAAGCCATCTTATATTTCTCCACCAAGAAAAGGGGCCTAATATGCTTTAATAAAGAAATAAATAAAATTTATTTCTGTGTCTTTCTGATACCTGCAAGGTAACACCGCAGCCTGTTCAAGAGGCCGTGTGGCCCACTGAACATCTTCCATGAATGAAAAAGGTGGGATGGCCATAAATTCCCCAGGCAGGTTTTATTGTTTTTCTATGGTATGTCAAGTATTCCTTGAAGGTAGAACTCCCTCTTGGGGTAACAAGAACCTGAGATGAAGGGTCTGGATGAGGAGGAAGGTCCGTGGCTCAGTGGTAGAGAACCTGCTTGGCATGCAGAAGGTCCCAGGTTCAATTCCCAGCATGCTTAGTTAACAAAGAGATGCGAAGGCCCTCCCTCTGACACCCTGGAGAATTGCTGCTAGTCAGAATAGGTAATGCTGACCTTGATGGACCAACAGTCAGTAGATTTAACATAGTGTAACTATGCTTACGATGTCACGTAGACGGCATCTTCAGGTGTTCTATTTAAATATCTGCAATAGCTTGAGGTAGAGCGTCCGCTTGGCATGCAGAAGGCCGCACGTTCAATCCCCAGCATGAGTCTCAGGAGACCCTCTGCTGTTTTGAGTAGACAGGATTGACCTCGATAGAAGACTGGGGCTGATTCAGTATGGGGCTGCATCATGTGCTCTTTATTATGTATTGTGAGCAAAAGCATCTTTGGCCTGGAGCGGGTGGAGCCGTTGTGAGATGATCAGTTGTGCGGAAAAAGTATCTTCTTTCTTTTCCAGTGTTCGGTTTCCTTTGAGGAGGTGGCCGTGCGTTTCACGAAGGCCGAGTGGGCGCTGCTGAACCCTGACCAGAGAGCTTTGTATAGAGAAGTCATGGTGGAGAACTATGGGAACGTGGCCTCTCTGGGTGAGGCTCCCTCTTGTCTTGCTTGGTCAATGTGGAAGCTGTGATTTTTGCCCCTGTTGCTTCTTTATGTTATTCATAGTCTGCCTTTCTCATTGAGACTCGAGGCAGATTACAGTGTCAGTCGACATGATCCATAGGATGAAGTCAGTTTGGTGTAGTGGTTAAGTGCGCGGACTCTAATCTGGGAGAACCGGGTTTGATTCCCCACTCCTCCACTTGCACCTGCTGATGTGACCTTGGGTCAGTCACAAGCTCTCGCACAGCTGTCCTTGAAAAAGAGCAGTTTGTGTTAGAGTTCTCTCAGCCCCACCTACCTCATGGGGTGTCTATTGTGGGGAGGGGAAGGGAAAGGAGTTCTGATAAGAGCAGTCCTTGAAAAAGAGCAGTTTCTGTCAGAGCTCTCCCAGCCACACCTACCTCACAGGGTGTCTGTTGTGGGGAGGGGAAGGGAAAGGAGTTTGTAAGCCGCTCTGAGTCTCCTTTGGGTAGTGAAGGGTGGGGCAGAAATCCAATCTCTTCTCTTCGTCTCTGAAGAGACAGCCAATAAGCCACGCAAAAAGGCTTGGCTGGGAGGCCCCCAAGAAAGACCAGGGTTGCTGTGCAAAGGAAGGCAATGACAGCCCACCTCTGCTCATCTCTTGGCCTGGAAACCCCATTGTCCTGGGCCCGCCATCCGTAGCTTGTAACTTGACAGCACACCTTTATTACTATTATAATAATAGCACTTCAGTATTACACGTGGCAAGGCAGATAATATAACAGCCAGATATAGACAGACAGTCTTCGGACAGGCAGAAGAAGAAGAGATGGATTTCTACCCTGCCCTTCTTCAACAAAAACACAACAAAGACATTCAAAAATAAATTCCCTTTCGATCGGACGAATAAATCGTGGAGATATTTAGGCATCCAGATCCCAACTGAATAGTCTAAACTTTATTTTGGCTGTTTTCACAAACTTCACCAAGAGGTTAAAAAACAGCTTTAAAAAATGACACACCCTCTTGTTAACTTGGCCAGACGGTATCACTTAATCAAAAGTTTGTTCTCCCAAGATATTTATTTTTATTTAGGTTCCTTCCAATTGAAGTATCTCAAAGAGATTTTTAAAAATGGCAAAACGGTATCAACAAGTTCTTGTGGGCATATAAAAAAATCTAGAATAAATCATAATACATTACATAGACTCTCTTTCCGTGGTGGTACTGAGTTACCGGATTTCTCTCTTTATTATGAGGCTGCAAACTTAGACTCCCTATTTAGGGCAATGACAATAGACCCACAATTGGATTGGAAACAAATAGAAAGTAACATAATATCTTCAATCCATTCTGGGGGGCCCCAGTTCTGTCCATGGCACGGTTCACAACCTTTTTCCAGTGCCCTGCTCTCCTGGATATTACTTGGGCACTGGAATTTCTTGGAGTAATTATTCCATGAGGCAAGGTTTTTGGTCTTATCTGCTATTGCGATTTGTTTTATTGTTTTTATTGTTTTGTATTGTGAACTGGGGTATAAATTGTGAACTGGAGTATAAATTCAATAAATAAATAAATCTCCATATAATTTTCTGGATATTTTTTGGAATCTTCCCTTAACAAATTGACTATGCAATCTAACAAATTTTTTGAATACGTCATATAAAATATGGATGAGCTGGAAAAACAAATTAGCTCCTGAGATTTCTCCACAAGCATCAGTCTATAACCAACCATGGTTCCCGCCCCCAGGCAGAGACACAGAAGCTTTCAAAGACTGGTGACCAAGAGTGCTCAAAGAACTTTCTAGCGAGCTTTGCAGAGCCTTTGTCCATCATCTTCTATACATCTTGGAGGATGGGAGATGTGCAGCAGGACTGGAGGGGGGCGGATGTTATCCCAACAGTGGGCCCGTCGCCTCTTTTATCTTGCGTTTGCACCTCACATATCTGAAGAAGAGTTTCTTCTTGTAGCGAGCTTCCCCGGCCTTGAATAGTTGGCATCTTGATTTGATTGAAACTGGTTATTACATTTTATTTTAACGTTATCTATGTTAAATTGGTTATTTTTAAAAAAATTAACGCGTTAACGCTATTATGTTGTTTAACGAAATGATGTGGCCTACCCTGAGCCCGCTTGTGGAGGAGAGATATAAATCTAAATAAATAAATAAAATTCGATCCCCTCTTACTTTTATGGCCTCGGGCGTGCACCACCTTGAAATCTGATTCTTCTTTGTCTGCCAGAAGATCTACCATAAACTGGCGTGACAAGGTCTGGAAATGCTTACCTGAAAAGTCTTCCTTTTCTCGCTCTTTAAAAAAAAATAATTGTAGTGACGGAAGAGCTCTTGTGAACCTGAATGTTTGCACCCTGTTATGTATCATTGGGTTGGTCCTAAGGCATTATACGGATTGTGCTCTTGGATTTCACCATTTATTTATTTTATTTTATTTTTATCCCGCCCTCCCCACCATAGGCAGGCTCAGGACGGCTTACAATAAGAGTTAAAAGCCACATTAAAACCCAAACATGACAGCATAGCTCAACGATAAAATAGAATAAAGTGAAAAATAAAGTGCTGGTGACAATAACAACCCGGTGGCCATGATAGATGTTCCCAGAAAATGGCCCCCGTTGGCATCCGGCATAGTTAGTTTGTATTCTCCAGTTCAGTTAATGTTGGTTGATGTTACTAATATAATTGATGTTATTAGTGGCGGCTCCTAGTCGAAGGCCTGCTGGAAGAGCTCCGTTTTTACAGGTCCTGCGGAACTGTAAGAGGTCCCACAGGGCCCTGATGTCCTCTGGGAGCTCATTCCACCAATGTGGAGCCACCACTGAGAAGGCCCTCGCCCTGGTGGAGGCCAACCTGGCATCTTTCGGTCCAGGGAAGGCCAACTGATGTTGTGACCCTGACCTCAGTGCTCTCTGGGGGACATGTGGGGAAAGGTAGTCCTTCAGGTTTATGGCATTTATGGCAACATAAGAAGTGCTTTGCTTTGTTTTCTTTTAATCTGGATTACAGTACCAGAAGGCTTTTACACCCAGAACCTACGCCTCTGGAGCAGTCCATCTTTCCAGACAGTGCTCATTTGGGGGGGCGGGCATCACAAGGGCCAGATAATCCCGCGAAGGGGGAGGTCACATCTTCTAATAAATAGGCCTTGCTGTCTAATTTAGAATCTGATTAGTGATGAACAGAACATTTGCTCCAGGGAGACTTAAAAGACGGTGGAACATCTCAAGGCCCTTTAGAGAGGAGGGGGGACCCCTTTGAAGGAGGACAAAGAGAATTGGCCTCTCAGTTGAGAGGCTGAGAGAGGAATGGCTAAAAAGAATCATGGCAGCCTTGGCCCCCAGAATGGGATTCCTAGCTGGTGCATCTCTCCAAGTGTCATGAACAGTAGGCCTGCTGGAAGATGGATGCTTTCAGGACTCTGTGCTGGTTTGTGATATCTACTCACTTGTTGAGGTTAGGAATGTTCCGTCTCTCTTTTGGTCTTTTAGAAGGCGAATGTAGAAATGGATGAAGTAGGAAGGCCTGAATTTTTGTAGAAACTAACTAGTCTGTTTGTTTCCTCCGAAGCATTTCACAAGCCTGCCCTCATCTCCTGGCTTCAGGAAAGTGAAGCACCGTTTCCACCGGACCCCGAAGATGAGGAGAGGTCGGCAGGTGGGTGCTTAGAGGCGTGATGGACCTCTTTGTTGGCTGGGGGTCGAGCGCTTTCCTTGGAGGGCAGCTAGATGTTTCGAATTGCCCTGATCACTCAGGCCATGAGCTCACGTACCCTCAGGATGCCTGCAGTGACCCCTTGTAAGAGTTTTTAATGGGAGGGGAAGGCCGAAACGGGCCCAATTCCTCTCAGCGTTGATCCAGATTTGTGGGCCTTGGATCTTGACCTTGATTCCACCCACCTGGAAGTATCTCCTCATTCTGGGATGTCTACATTGCAGGAACAAGAATAGAGCTTTCAGGGTTCTGTCTCCTACTTTGGTAGAGGGAAGGTGGCAAGAGAGACTGGGGGAAAAGGTTGTACAAGAGGATGGTGCGGTGTCAGGAAAACAGCAGAAAACAGGGAACTCAAACTATATTCCCTTCATAGTTTGGTCATAAGAATCTAAGGAGAGCCCTGCTAGATGAGACCAATAGTCCATCTCACCCAGCATTTTGTTCCACACAGTGGCCAACCACTTCCTCTGGATGGCCAACAGAGGTCACAGAGGCTGAGGCTTTCCCCTGATGTTGCCTCTTGACTCCGGGATTCAGAGGATTCATGCCTTTGAGTGCGGAGGTTCCCCTCAGTCACCACAGCTAGTAGCCATTTGATAGACTTATTTATTTATTTCTTTTGTTCGGCTTTTGTCCTGCCCTCCGCTGCATTCAGGGCTCAGGGCTTTTGTTGTTGTTCAGTCGCACAGTCGAGTCTGACTCTTCGCGACCCCATGGACCAGATCACGCCAGGCCCTCCTGTCTTCCGCTGTCCACTGAAGTTTGCTCAATTTCATGTTCGTTGCATCGATGACACTGTCTAACCATCTCATCCTTTGTCGTCCCCTTCTTCTTTGACCTTCAGTCTTTCCCAGCATCAGGGTCTTCTCCAGTGAGTGCTCCCTTCTCATTTGGTGCCCAAAGTATTTGAGCTTCAGCTTCAGGATCTGGCCTTCCAGGGAACAATCAGGGTTGATTTCTTTTAGGATTGACTGATCTGATCTCCTTGCAGTCCAAGGGACTCTCAAGAGTCTTCTCCAGCACCATAGTTCAAAAGAATCTATTCTTCAGCGCTTGGCCTTCCTTATAGTCCAACTCTCGCAGCCATACATTACTACGGGGAATACCATTGCTTTGACCATGCAGACTTTTGTTGGCAAGGTGATGTCTCTGCTTTTTATCATGCTGTTTAGGTTTGCCATCGCTTTCCTCCCAAGGAGCAGGCGTCTTTTAATTTCATGGCTCAGGGCAGCTTACAACAAATGATAAAACAAATAAAACAGTAAAAACACTCCTATCATCTAGCTATACAACACTAATAAATAGATCGACATCCAAGATGGCAAACAGGCATGATTGCATAGTGCTCCAGTAAGGTCTGTACAGAAGTGTACTCGTAATAACCAACTGGGTGGTGGACAATCACCCCTGATAATTTCTGATTGGGTATCATAGCAGTCCAAAGAGGGGTGAAGCAGGGGAAGCCAATATAACTGGACACCCATTGCCTCAATCTGAGACCTGGCAGAACAACTCCCATTTTATAGGCCCTGCAGAATTGAAGCAGATCCTGCAGGACCCGGATCTCACTTGGGAGAGTGTTACAGCACTGATGGAAGATAGCATCAATAGGGGACAGGGGAGTCTCCCCATGGAGAGGGTTCCAGAGTTCTGGGGCCACAACAGAGAAGGCCCTCTCCTGGATTGCCACTGCCTCATCTGAGAAGGCATGGCGCTTGAAGCAGAGCATTCAAAGATGTCCATAGTGGTCAGGTAGGTTCATAAGTCAGTGGAAGTCCTTCCGGGTTATTCGTTGCAAACCATAGAGGACTTTAAAGGTGAACACCAGCCCCTGTGGAACTCTGCCCTCTTCCCTGCGTGTGGTGATGTCACGGGCTGGGATGCCAGTCTAAGGGAGTCCAGAACAAGCCAAGGTCAGGAGCCAAGAAGACAGTGCAGAGTCCAAAGCCAAGCCAGGGTCAGGAGCCAGAAACACAGAGCCAAATCCAAAATCACTAACCGGAAGCATAGTCCAAAGCCAAGACAGGGTGAGGAGCCAGGAACACAGAGCCAAGTCCAAAGCCAGGGGGTCCAAAGGTCTAGGTGCAAGAACCAAGCCAGAGTGGGTGTAAGCAGCACAAAGCTGACTTGTTGCTTCCACCAAGAGTGCTGCCCAGAGTGTGGCGCTAAATGCTGCTACCAGTTAGCCAGCTGCACAATCAGCCAGGCTCCTGTTAGAACTCTGGGCTAGCTGAGCATCTCCCTTGTAGCCTGGCCTCTCTTCACCTGGTTGCTGAGTTTTGCTGGAGTCGCTCCCTTAAAGGAGTCACACATGGGGGGTGAGTCAGGAGGACTTTCAGCTTGCAGTTCTTCCTTCTTATCTGGGCCAGGAGTGAAGACTGCTGTTGCAGGCGCTTGCCAGCTCTCCTCCTCTGCTGCTTCAGAGGGGCCAGCTGTGGTTTCTGCAGGCTCTGTCAGCCCATCCTCATCCATGCCCATGACAGGTGTCTTTTTGTAGTGATGAACTCTGTTCTCTGATCAACCTTTCTTCTCACTATCTGTGAGTGGCTCATATTAAGAAAAATGAAATTAATGAAATCATTCTTATGAAAGCCTTTAGGCTAAAATGTATTTTTGTACATTTATACTATTGGGCTACTGTGTCAAGAGCTGGTGAGGGAGTACTAAAAGTATCCGCAGGGAAACAGTGAACTCTTCAGAAGAAAACCATTGACGAGGAGCGCCAAAGTTGTCTGCATCCCATTGTCAGTTTAGAAACCAAATTAAAATGGAGAGAAGAACTTGGTCTTTCTTAACTCTGCAGAAAAGTTAGCTCTGTTATGACTGCAGATTATAGACTTATTTCCCCTTCTAATCAGAAGTCTTTGTTCCACCAGGTAACAGACAGGAGGAGGAGAATTATAGCAAAAGATGTGCGATCTCTCTCAAAACGACCAGCCATGTAGTGGGGGAAGAGCCTTCCAGGAATCCAGAACACTCAAAAAGGCAGGAAGAAAGCAAAGCAGAGAAGTCAAGGAATCAGTCTGTAGTTTTCCAGGCTAGGATCCTCCTTGAAAATCCATCCCCAAAAGAGTATTGCAAAGGAAAGAGGAGGAATAAACATTCTGAAAGTGGAGAAGTCTTGAGATGTGAATCCAGCTTTTCTTCCCATCAGAGAATCCATGCAGGGGTTGAAACGTACAAATGCTCTGAATGTGGGAAGGGCTTCGGCAGGCTCGTAAGCCTCACTTCTCATCAGAGAATCCATGAGAGGGAGGACCCATCTGAGAGTTCAGAGTGCGAAAACGGCTTTGGTTTGAGTGAAAGTCTCACTTCCCATCAAAGAACCCGCCCAGGGTACAAACCATGCCAGTGTCCAGAGTGCGGCAAGAGGTTGAGCTGTAAGAATGCTCTTACCTTGCATCAGAGAACACATTCAGAGGAGAAAAAATATAAATGCTTGGAATGTGGAAAGAGCTTCCGCTGGAGCTCAAACCTTGCTGTGCATCAGAAAATCCACTCAAAAGAGAAACCATATAAATGCTTGATATGTGGAAAGAGCTTCACTCTCAGTACAAGCCTCACTTCCCATCAGAGAACCCACTCTGGGGAGAAACCCTACCAATGCACAGTGTGTGGGAAATGCTTCACTCAGAGACCACATCTTACTTCTCACCAAAGAATCCATTCTGGAGAGAAACCCTATAAATGCCAGGAGTGTGGAAAAGGCTTCAGTCAGAGCTCACACCTTACTGTACACCAAAGAGTCCACACAGGAGAAAAACCGTATAAATGCTTGGAGTGTGGAAAGAACTTTCGTATGACCACGCACCTTAAATCGCATGAAAGAATCCACACGGGGGAGAAGCCATATAAATGCCTGGAGTGTGGGAAAAGCTTCAATCAGAGCTCAAGCCTTAATACGCATCGAAGAATCCACACAGGAGAGAAGCCGTATAAATGTATGGAATGTGGAAAGAGTTTTGGCAGCAGTCCACAACTTAATGTGCATGAAAGAACTCACACAGGGGAGAAACCATTTAAATGCCTGCAGTGTGGAAAGAACTTCTGTAGCGGCGCCCGGCTGACAGAACATTGTACAGTTCACACCGGAGAGAAAAAATACAGATGCAGGGACTGTGGAAAAAGATTCAGATGGAGAGGCCATTTTGTCTCCCATCAAAGAAGGCACGAAGAGGAGGATTCATAGAAATAATCAGACTAAGAATTTTGGAAATACAACTAAAAAATAAAAGATTGTTAGAACTAGAAGGATTTGATCTGAGATTTGGATGGTATGGATATTTGCTGTATGACAATGTGAAAACCAATGTGAAATTTAATAACTATTAATTAGATGTGTGATTTTGAGAGTGTGGAATAAGTATAAATCCAGACCTTGTTCAAAAATAACGTTATGGTTATCCCTACAAGAAGCATATTTCAGAAAAGAAATGACTGGTTCATATAATTCAACATATAATTATACCCTATTGAGGCTAAACATATGTCCTTCGGGCTAGGAATCACCAGCAGATGTTCTCCATGAGTGTCTAATCCCCTTTTCATGCTGTTCATTCCTGTGGCCAGGAGTACATCCTCTGGCAGCGGATTCCACATTTTAATCACTCGCTGCGTAAAGTAGTATTTCCTTTTTTCCATCCTGAACCTATTGCCCATCCGCTTCATTGTATGTCCCCAAGTTCTAGTCTTTAGGGAGAGGGGAAAAAATTTATCTTGGTCGAATCTCTCCACCCCATGCCTAATTTTATAAACAGTTATCATATCCCCCACACACACCTTAGTCTCTTTTCTAAACTGAAAAGTCCCAGACTCCAGCCTTTCATCATAGGGGAGGTTCTCCAACCCCCTCATCATCTGGGTTGCCCTCCTCTGTACTTTTTCCAGCTTTGCATGAGATTCAGTGACTAGAACTGTATACAATATTCCAAATGAAGCCACACCGTAGATCTACACAGGGGCATTACAATAGGGGGCCTTATTATTCTCAATCACTTTCCTAATAATCCTTAACACAGAGTTTGCCTTTTTCACAACTGCAGCACACTGGATTGACGCTTTCATTGAGCTGTCCACTACAACCCCAAGGTCTTTTTCCCTTTCAGTCTCAGCAAGTTCAGAACCCATTAGCCTGTACTTGAAGCTGGATTTTTTGGTCCCAGTGTGCATCACTTTTCACTTACCAACACTGAACTTCATGTATCATATTCTCGCCCTCTCCACCATTTTGTGGAGATCATCTTGGAGTCAATGAGAGCATTTATAGGCCTAAGGAGAGATGGGGAATATGGAGGGGGACACACCACTGTTTGTCAAGGAAATGTTGTAATGATGAAAAAACATTATAACCCTAAAGAGGAATATATAAAAACATAAGAAGAGCCCTACTGGATCAGACCAAAGGTCCATCTAGTTCAACATCCTGTCTCACACAGCAGCCAATCAGTTCCTCTAGACAACCGGGCATAGATCCTAAGTCCATCATAAGAACATAAGAAGAGCCCTGCTGGATCAGACTAATGGCCCACCTAGTCCAGCATCCTGTCTCACACTGTGTGCAAGCAATTCACCTAGAGGGCCAACAACTGGGCATAGAGGCCAAAGCCATACACTGATGTTGCCTCCTGGCTCTGGAATAATCAGAAGATTGGTGCCTCTGAATATGGAGGTTCCCCTCAGCCACCATGGCTAGTGGCCGTTGATGGACTTAATCCTCCACGAATCTATCTAAGCCCCTTTTGAAGCTGTTTATTCCTATGGCCATCACTACCTCCTCTGGCAGCAAATTCCCCATTTTAATAACACGCAATGATATTCACATGATGGATCTGTGCATTCTTTGTTGGATGTGGGGAAAGTGACTGTATTGTTAACGCAGTAAAAACTTTGCTAACTGGCACTATTATCTGGAAAGCTTGGATGACCAGCGTTTGGCATCTGTTTCTAGTGCTTGTGGAAGTCAGCTTTGTAAACTCCTAACTAGTGATAACACCATTCACAAACAAAAGATAGAAAAGGAAACAAGTTCTGCTGACAATAACCCTGAAACTGAACATCGTTTGGTGCCTCAAAAGAGGAGAAAGCCAGAATCGATTGATGCAAGGGTTTGGCACTGGGTCATCGACTATTTACGATATTGAGGAACAGAAGGCAAATCTGCTGAGATTCATTTCCGCGTCCGAGACAACCACAGCCATTGAGAAGCACCGTACTTTGCACAAACTGAAACTAGAGCTATTAGAGAATGTGCTGTATGAATGGTTTACCTTAAAGCATTCTGAGGGGAGTTCCAGTTTCTGGTCCAGTGTTGATCGAAAAGGCCAAGGAAATTTATCAGCAGCTGGGAATGACCGAGACCTGTGCTTTTTCTGACGACTGATTGGCATGCTTTAAGATGCAACATGGTACCAGAAGGCTGGATTTCTCCAGAGATAAACGGTCTGTTGACCACGAGGCCGCAGAAGAATACTGTGCCTTTTTTAAGAAGTTTATTGAGGAGCATGGTAGAGGCCCAGAGAAGAAGAAGAAAGAAAAGATTGGATTTATACCCTGCCCTTCACTCAGAGTCTCAGAGTGGTTTACAATCTCCTTCCCTTCCTCTCCCCACAACAGACACCCTGTGAAGGAGGTGGGGCTGAGAGAGCTCTTGAAAGAGCTGTCCTTGACATAACTCCTGTGCCAGAACTATGGCTTGCCCAAGGTCACATCAGCAGCTGCGTGTGGAGGAGTGGGGAACCAAAGCCGGTTCTCCCAGATGAATCTACTCACTTAACCACTACACCAAACATCTACAATGCTGACAAAACAGCACTCTTTTTGGCATAGCTTCCCCAGTTTGGCTTTTGAATGTGACGCTGGTGCATCTGGACTCCTAAATATTTAAAGCTTTTTAACCTGTTCAATCACTTTCCCTCTAATATTCCACTTAGCAGGTTTCCAACTTTGCCCAAAAACAATTATTTTAGATTTTTCATAATTTAGAGTCAATTTCATCTGAATACAGAAGGAGTGGTACATGCAGCACCCCTAGTTTTGGACTATGTCTATCTATTCCTTTCAGGAAGGGGGCCAGGTCATTTAAAAAAAGGTTAAAGAGTAGGGGAGCTAAGATGCATCCTTGTTTAATTCCAATGGACACTGGAATCTTAGGTGTTAGATCTCCTTCCTTTGAGCTTCTAACTTGGCAAGTGGTTTCAGAGTAAAGCTTTTTAATCAAAAAAAGCAGTCTCGCATCAGTCCACACCATAGGGTTGCCAGCCCCCCTCCCCAGGCCACCAGCAGGGGATTAGGGGGGGAAGAGTTGCAGATTCAGATTAGGAAACTCCTGGAGATTTGGGGATGGAGCCCGGGAAGGAAGTTCATGGAATCAGCATAGCTGTCAGATGGCCATCTAAGCCTCTGCTTAAAGTCCTCCAAAGGAGGAGAGTCCATCACCTCCCAAGGAAGCCTGTTCCACTGAGGAACTGCTCTAAATGTCGGGAAGTTCTCTTTTGATTAAGACCAAGAGTTCAATTTATACTCCACCTTTCACTCAGACTCTAAGAGCGGCTTACAGCCTCTTTCCCTTTCTTTCCCAACAGCAGATGCCCTGTGAGGTAGGTGGGGCTGAGAGAGCTATAAGAGAACTGCTCTAGAAAGAACAGCTCTGAAAGAACTGTGACTGACCCAAGGTCACCCAGCTGACTGCATGTGGATGAGTGGAGAATCGAACCCGGTTCTCCAGATTAGAGTCCACCCCTCTTAACCACTACATCAAAATGGCTGTCTTTAATTTTAACTCGTTGGTTCTGGTCTAACCTTCTAGGGTAACAGAAAACAACTGTGCACCATCCTCTATATGACAAACCCTTCAAGTACTTGAAGGTGGTTATCACATCACCTCTCAGTCATCTCCAGTCTAGGCTAAACATACCCAGCTCCTTCAACCTTTCCTGATAGGACTTGCTCTCCAGACCCCTCACCATCTTCGTTGCCCTCCTCTGGATCTCTGTAGTCTGGAAATGAGCTGTAATTCTGGGGGATCCTCGGGTCCCACCTGGAGGCTGGTATCCCTAACCCCCCGAAACCCTGTGCTTTTCTTGTTTTTAAAAAGGTAGTGGCGATAATCATATATAACTGTAGGGTAGCCAGCCTCCTGGTTCTGGCTGGGAATCTCCTGAGGTTATAACTGAACTCCAGGTGACAGAGACCAGTTCACCTGGAGAAAATGGCCGCTTTGGAAGGTGGGCTCTGTGGCTTTATACCCTACTGAAGTCCCTCCCCCTCCCCTCAGGCTGCACCCCCAAACATTTCCCAACCTGGGACAGCACTCTTATATATAAGGTTGCACTGATCTCCACCAGTTGCCCCTCAGAACTTGGGAGAGCCTTTCCCAGAAGGTACTGGTACTCAGTACCCATAAGGACCACCACAAAGAAAGCCCAGTTTCCCCTACTAACATTGTCAAGCAAAACAGAGCTTTTTTTGGGGGGGGGAGACCAGGGCCACACAACCCGGAAAATCTACAGCAACTAATGAACTCCGGCCGTGAAAGCCTTGGACAACATATAAAACAGGGCTTTCTTTGCAATGGTCCTTAGCAAACTACAAATCCCAGAGTTCCTTGTGCACAGGTAGGAGGGAAAGATACCTGGCGGGAAGGGCAAAGCAAAGCTCCATCACTCAGCCGGAGTAAGCTGGGCTGCTGCTTCTGGCGGGATTCCCGGGCCCGGAAATATAGGTAAGTGAAAGGAAAAGGGCTAGAAAAATAATAGTTTTAAAGTCAACGGGCCTAACTATTCAGTTTTAAACTGAAATTGTATGTATAGTTGATGTTACGCGCCCTGAGCCCGTCCGCGGGATGGGCGGGATATAAATCCAAATAATAAATCCAATAATAAATCAATATAAAAAACCTTTGCAGCTGCATTGGTCCGTGAGCATAAAAGAAAACCAAAGAGACGGGACAGGATAACGCCTTCTGAATAACCAATGAGTTACAAACTGGAGCAGCAAAAGTGCAGAAATCTCGGGCGGGTGGTTCTCAGCCACGCACTACATAGAAGAGCAAGTTCAGCAATTAAAGCAAAACTTTTCTCCGTAGCTCATGAGCTCGTACGGGAGGGAGGAAAGAAGGTGGCAGGGGAGGGGGAGAGCTTGTGTTCCAAGTCCAAATGTACCAAGCCCGAAGGAAGAAACTTTGGGCCTCCCCCTCCCCTGGCATTTCCCCTCTCCCAGTCGCCCTCCTGTTCTTGCAACTCCATTGCCGGTCAAGTGCAGCATTCCCCCCACCAGATTTTGCAGCGACCGGGGGGGTTGCCGCTGCTAGCCCGCTGGGGAAAATCCCCGGTTCGTTTCCCACGGTGGGGGCAAGCAGTGTTCCCTCTAAGCTGAGTTAGTGTGAGCTAGCTCACAGTTTTTTAGCCTCCAGCTCACACATTTTTGTCTTAGCTCAGGAAGGGATGGCTCCAGAGCAAACTAATTTATGCAGGAGCCGAATCGCTCGCTCACAAGTTCAATGCCAGTAGCTCACAAAGTAGGATTTTTGCTCACAAGACTCCACAGCTTAGAGGGAACATTAGGGGCAAGACCGTAATTCCCCCGCTCCTCCTTGCTGGTTTCTCTTCCAAAAAAGCAGCTTCCCAGCCGAGGGGTAAATCCTGATTTGGCGAATCCTCCGCCAGAGGCCGAGCTTCTGGGTGATCCAGTGGTTAAAACAAGCGAGGTCGAAATTCCTAGAGAGGAAGGGGGGGGTTCATTTAGGAAGGGGGGTATCAATTCAAAATGCATCTTCCGGCCTCTCCGCTTCACTTGGAATCCACGTATATCGTTGTGGCAATCTAAAGTGAAGGGGTTTTTTTCCATCCCCCATTGAGTTCTAGGAATTTATGGAACGTGGTGATTTCATAAGTAACGCGTATGGAGCTTTAAATAACTGTAAAGTGGCCATCTTACATTTTAATAATTGCAAGCAATTTGATTTTTCTGCCCTACATTAGAAAATGTATTTACTTCTGTTTTAGGGGGTTTATTTGCTTCCCTTTGTGGCAAGGTATGAGTTTCCATGAGTTACTGCTCATTTCTTCAGGTTGGATTCTTGCACTTTTCTGCTGCTACAAACAAACGTGGCTACCCATCTTAAATCTGTCTCCACGGAACGGGATCTAAAGAAGTGTGCAGTGATTCACAAAAGCTCCGACCCTGCCGCAAACTTTGTTAGTCTTTAAGGTGTTCCTAGACTTTTGCTGTTTTGTGCTGTTACAAACTGATGAACAGGGCTACCCATCTTCTCTTTCTCTTGTAGGCTTTCCTTTGTTCTGTTATGCATATCTGTTTCATTTATTGTTTTCAATTCATTTATTATTTTCAGTTTCTCACTGAGGCCCAAAGGTGCATTACGAGCATGATAAAAAAAAAGTTTCCAGTTAATGAGTAAACAGAAGACAAACTATCATAAAGTCAGACAAGCAGCTTGAGTGGAATACAAGATGTAATGACATTTCAGTCTAACAGCAAGTATTCTTAGAAAGACAAAATAATGCAGCTGTGAATAATAACATAATTTTGTCAAAACCAGGAGATTTCTATGGAGTCACTCCGGGCAGGGGGGTGTGGGGGACAGGAGTCCATTGTCCAGTTTTGTGCACCTCTTCCAAGGAGAATTTTCCCCTTCCCATTGACATTTGGGAACAGAAAGAGAATGTTTTATCAGAGAATGCCTACGGACCTTGTTTCCTTCAGGGAATGAAAGGCAGAGCTTGCGACTGGGGATGTGTGTGTGAGGGAGAATTGAAATGATTGCTCCATACAAAGGAAGTCTGAGGACAAGGTCAGGTTCCTGTCCCTGCCATCACTGGGCAGAAGGGAGAATGAGCTCCCATGTGAGATCAGGGACCTTTTACAGTCCTGCAGGGATGCAAGATGCAGCTCTTCCACTAGGCTTTTAGCTGAGGCAGTGGGCATCCACGCTCTGGCAGGCTTCCCCTGCAGTGGATCAGAGAATGCTGCCATTCAGAACCCAAATTATAGTACACCTTACCTGTTGAGGTGCTGGTTGAAGTACAGGAAATAGCAGTTGTTGTATTTTAATTGATGTATTTTAATTATATTAAGCTGTATATTATCTATGATGGAACCCGCCCTGAGCCTGCTATCCCGGGAGGGCAGGATGTACATCTAATAAAATAAATAAATACATTTTGACAGATGCCACTTCTTTCAGTCCAAAGTGAACCTACCAACATTCCTACACAATGAATACAAGGTCAGGAGCCCTGCGCCCCCATCAAATCCTGTTATGCTTGTCAGATAATGAGGAAATATTGCTGCGTCTCCTGGCTAGAGGGTTGTGGGTTTTTTTTAACCAAAATAGAGCCTCTGTATTCCAATGCAGTTTGCTTTAAAATATGTTAGGCATTGAATGGAGTGGGGGGGGGATCAGAATAGCCACTGTCTGAAATGGGAGGCGGGGCTGAATGGCCTGATCCCACAGGGGCCTCTTTTTCTCTTCTAGAAATGGCTTCGCTTCAGATTACACTGTCCTGGGAATCACCTCACAGGTTGTTTGTGTCTCTCCTCCAGGGCACCCTGCTCTTTGGGAGTCAGGGCAAGTCGGCAGCCTCGGTGTGACCATCCCTTCTTTGGACAGAGACCCAGTGTGGGGAAACAGGTCTGAGGGAACCGAATACTGAACTGTTTTGGCATTCACCAGCTGAAGTTATCAGCGCTGCGAGACTCAGGGCTCATCGGATGTGCAGAGCAGGCCTCCTTTTTAAGGTAATTCTCACACAAAGGTATTTCTTTTTAATTCTTTCCCTCCTCCTCTCTCAGCGAAGGTTAAAAGCTGGTGAAGTGGTTAGAGTGTCTAACTAGGGTTTCAGAGACCCAGGCTCGAATCCCCACTCTGCCCTGGAAGCTTGGGCCGGTCACACGCACTCAGTTTAACCTACTTTGCAGAGTTGTTGTGAGGATAAAATGGAGAAGTAGAGAATAATGTAAGCTGTTTACAAGTCTCCATTGGGGAGGAAGGCGGCACAGACTGAGAGGGGGGAAATATCTCATTTAAAACAAAGGGAGTGTAAGAATCTCCCCGAGCTCTCAGAGCCAGTGTGGTTTACTGGGTAGAGTATCTGAATAGGATCTAGGAGGTCCAGGTTCAAATATCCACTCTGCCACGGAGAGCTTCTGGCTGACCTTGGGACAGTTGGCCTGCTCTCCATTTGACCTACCTACCAGGGTTGTTGTGGGGACAGAATGGAGAGGAAGAGAACAAAGTAAGCCACTTTGGGTCCCCTTGGAGGAGAAATGTAAGTGAAGTAAACAAACCAAGATAAATGTGTCTCCCTGCAGGCCGTGGAAGAGCCTCAGAGCCGGGTTCCAGGACATCTCCTGGAGTGGAAGCATTGAGGATGCAGCCAGCTCGGGTAAGGGATGGCTTGCCTGTGAAGAGATGTGTGAAGAGAAGCTCGGTGCCTCCTTTTCCTCCAGCAGGGCGGGAAGGAACCATTCCCATTTGTCTTTGTAATTTGGACCCTTTTTCTTTTTCTAAGCCGCCTTTGATTTGTCCACAGAGAAAGGGGGCCTAATATGCTTTAAAAAAGAAAGTGTATTTCGATGGCTTTCTGAGAACTGCCAGGTAACACAGCAGCCTGTTCAGGAGGCTGTGTGGCCCACCAAATCTCTTCCATGAATGAAAAGGTGGGAAGCCTGCCTATAAATTCCCCAGGCATGGTGTGTCAAGGATTCCTTGAAGGTAGAACTCCCTTTTGGGGTAACAAGAACCTCAGATGAAGGGTCTGGATGAGGAGGAGGGCCCATGGTAGAGCACCTACTTGGCAGGCAGAAGGTCCCAGGTTCAATCCTTGGAATCTCCAGTTAAAAAAAGGATCGAGTCGGAGGTGATGTGAAGTCCTCCAGAGGTCCCAGAGAGCGGCTGCTACTATGAATAGATAACACTCATCTTGATGGACCAACAGTCAGTGGATTTAAAATAGTGTAACCGTGCTTACGAGGGTCCATCAAAGGTCTGACTCCGTAGATGGCAGCTTCAGGTGTTTCTTGTTTTAATATCTGCAGTTGCTGGAGGAGGGGCTGTGGCTCAGTGGTAGAGCATCTACTTGAGATGCAGGAGGCCCCAGGTTCAATTCCCAGCATGAGTCTCTGGAGAGTGTCTGTTGGTTTGACTGGACAGGACTGACCTTGATAGAAGAGTGGGCTGTTTCAGTATGAGGCTGCTTTATGGGTTCTTTTTTCCCTGTGTTTGAGCAAAAACCATCTCTGGGCAGGAGTGGGTTGATTAGCTGTGAGGAAAAAATATCTTCCTTTGGTTGTGAGGAAAAACTAGTTACGAGGATTAGTTGTGAGGAAAAGGTTGTGAGGGAAAAGTATGTTCTTTTTTTCCCAGTGTCCAGTTTCCTTCAAGGAGGTGGCCGTGCATTTCACAAAGGGCGAGTGGACGTTGCTGAACCCTGACCAGAGAGCTTTGTACAGAGAAGTCATGGTGGAGAATTACAGGAATGTGGCCTCTCTGGGTAAGGCTCCTCCTTGTCTTGATTGATAGATGTGGAAGCTGTGATTTTTGCCTCTGTTGCTTCTCCGTTTCTGTTGTTTATAGTCTGACTTTCCCATTGTGACTCAAGGCAGATTGCAGTGTAAGTCGGTACGATCCATAGGATGAAGAGACAGCAAATCAGTAATGGGAAAAGGCTTGGCTGGGAGGCCTCCAAGGAAGACCAGGGTTGCTGTGCAGAGGAAGGCAACGACAACCCACCTCTGCTCATCTCTTGGCCTGAAAACCCCACGGCCCTTGGGCTCACCATGAGTCGCTTGCCACTTGACAGCACACTATTCTTTATTTCTTTATTTAGATTTTTTACCCCGCCCTCCCAGGTAGGCCAGCTCAGGGCAGCTTACAAGCAGTATAAAACAGTACAATATAAACAATACAAGCAATATAAAACGATACGATATAACAATAAAATCCCATCAACATATTTAAAAGCATAACTATCCAGCTATTAAAGTGCTGGCATTTAACACCTCAGCATAACAGTCAGCCATGTCTCCTTCAGATGTCCTTCAGAGGAAGACTAGAAACCTGTAAGTCTCCTTCGGATGTCCCAGGCACTCGGGTCAGGCTATATTTGGGGGGGCCCAGCAGTCAGGGTCACTCTCCATAGACTGTCAGATGTCGGTGGTGGCAGTGGTGGTGGCAGCTCCAAAAGCCTGGCGGAAGAGCTCCTTTTTACAGTGTAATAAATACGGTGTAATAAATACACTTGTTTAGCAGAAATCTGAAACAAGGCTTAAGTATTAAAGTGGCAGGGCAGACAGTGCAGGAAATGGTATTCCTCAAGTAGAAATAAGAGTGCAGAAACAGCAAGATATAAACATACAGTACTTGGACAGGAGACCACCAAAGAAGCCCTGGGTTGCTGTGCAGAGGCAGACTGTGGCAAATGGCATATTCCCTTTCTTTACAAAAAATGTCTTCCTGTCTGCTATGAGAGCGGGTGGCCCAGCCCTGCCTCCAGTTTTTCGGCTTGACCACTAGCAATCGTTGAACCCCCCGATCCCTTTTTAATAGACGTGAAAGCTGTGCATCACCTTGCAATGGGTAATGAATATAATCCTGGCAGCATATCGGTTGGAGCTGACAGTTGTGATGGATGGTAGCATCACCCTGTCGTTCTCCTCGAGACCCAGCCCTCTAGGGAGTCAGCAACCTGAGGGCCAGGCCCTATGTTTAAGGATTCTGCGGGACCCCTCAGCCCAATAGGGTTAGAAAGGATTAACAGCAGTTAGTGTGTGAATAGTCCGGTTTACCTGACGCAGTGACCCACTCTAGCACCAGTGGCTCTTTCTATCCTGCTCGGCTGGGAAGTGTGGAGGTCTTATCTGGTTAACAGTGACAGTTTCTAAATGAAGCGAGATAACTCCCTCATTCTTTAAGACCAACAAAGGTTTTTTTCCAGGTATGAGCTTTCGTGTGCATGCACACTTTTCCAAATACCACCAAGGCATTTGAATACCACCAAGGTATTTGTTCTACTGCTTCAGATCAACACGGCTGGCCACCTGGAACTAACCCTCATTCTTGGCTGGCATTTATCAGGGCTGCCTCCATGCAAACATTTTCCACAGCTTTGGCTTCCAAACTGGACCTTGTCGTCTAACTGCCCATTTTCCAGGTTTTCCCCTATCTTTGTCCCAGTCTTTCAAGAGGTCCAGCATACATCAGCACCATCTTCCTTCCGTCAGCCCTGTCTGGCAGCCATTTTTGCTGCTGTACCACCAGAGGGCCCTGACTTGGGTAGCCCAGGCTATCTCAGTCTCATCAGATCTCAGAAGCTAAGCAGGGTCGGCCCTGGTCAGTATTTGGAAGAGAGACCAGCAAGGAATGCCAGGGTCACAATGCAGAGGACATGAAGTGTTTGGTAGATAACCCAGCCATCTACTACTCGGCTTCATTTTTGTTTATGATGGAAAATTCAGCTACTGTCAGAGTAGAGCTCAATTAAATACGTTGTCGAATTAGCTGCTGTAGATTTTCCGGGTTGTCTGGCCATGGTGTTGGTATTGTAGGACCTGATGTATCGCCAGGAGCTGTAACTGGCCTCCTCAGAGGTATAAAACAGAAAGATGGAGTCAAGGTGAGAAGTAAAATGGTAGGCAGGTAATTTATATCTACTCAGGAAGGTGGGGTAGGGCTGAGTCATTATCTTCCAGGAATTCCCCAGGCTGTGAACATGCTAATGGAGGAGCTTTCCTGAGGAGGTTCTTTTGTCTATGGATTGTTTCCTGAGGAGGTTTCCTGTTTCCTGAGGAGGTTCTTTTCTATGTGGATTGGCTGTTGAAATTCTAATCTTATCTGTAGTGGTATTGTTTTTCAGGACAGGAAACATGCTCTATTTATTTATTTATTTTTAGCCGACACGTTTGATTAAACGGGAGCCTCCGTTTTCATAAGTGTTGGAAAACAAAGCTTTTACAGTTGAGAGTGTTCAGAAGTCTAGAATTGTGAGGGTGTCCTGTTTAGAATGTTAAAAGATGAGCCCTGCTGGATCAGACCAATGGTCCATCTAGTCCAGCATCATGTTTCACGCAGTAGCCAGCCAGTTCCTTTGGACAGCCAACAACAGGGCATAGAGGCCGAGGCCTTCCCCTGACATTTCCTCCTGGTTCTGGGATTCAGAGGTTTGCTGCCTCTGCACAGGGAGGTTTCTTTTAGTCACCATGGTAAGTAGCCACTGATGGACTTCTCCTACCTGTTTCAGAAACAACCCTGGTTGCTTAAGTAATGAAATTGGCATATGGATATGAACTGCCTCAAAGCTCCAGGCAATCTCTCTCTGAGGATTTTGTGTGGATATTAAATAAATGCTACTGAGTTGTTGATTGTATTTATTTTACAATTCTATATCCGATTTTCTGCCTCTGTAAGAGCCACCAATGCTGCCATCAAATTAAAACATGTATAATAAAATTGCATCTTAAACACCATTAAAATGAAGAAGTGCACCTTATAAAACCCAGAGCTAGAATGCAAAACAACAAGCATTGGGTGGGAACGAAAAATCACTGAGGGAATGCCAAATGAAACAACAAAGTCTTCACCCACTGCCTGAAGATGGCATCAGAAGGAGATGGGGCAGTCTGACCGGGGTGAGGGTTCCAGAGTTCCGGTGCCACAACCAAGAAAACCCTCTCCTGGATTGCTGTGGTCACAGTCAGTCAGTCATTTATTACGGCAACAAGCCATAGAACACACATGCTTAAATATAACATTCATAACATTCATATAACTGGATTTAGGACACTAAAAGAAAACTCTATAAAAATACACTTGAGCATAATAAAGTAAAAGAAAAACATAAAACAGACTATTAGGCAGCTATTATTATATATCTGGTCGTGTATTTTGGATGCAGTAGCACGCTACCCAAAATTTTGCCACAGTTTCGGTAATTGTCCGGTTCCCATCAATTAACAGTCGGTTACACTGCTCAGCACCTGATTGTCCCACCCTTTCTGTTTTGCTACGGCCTCATCTCTGCAGGTGGGGCATTTGAAGTAGAGCCTTTGAAGATGTCTGTACTGCTCAGGTTGGTTCCTAAGGCAGTAGGAATTCCTTCAGGGTTCTTCGACCCAAACCATAGAGGTGAACACCAGCCCCTGTGCAACTCTGGCCTCATCCCTGTTTCTTCCCTGGTGCTGAACTCTGTTCTCTTATCAACCTTTCTTCAGCACTGTCTGTGAGTGGTTCGTATTAAAAAAAATGAAACGAACGAAACCATTCGTATGAAAGCCTTTAGTCTAAATATATTTTGTACCTTTATGCTTGAGTATTATTGGGCTGCTGTGTCAAAAGCTGTTGACGAGGGTTAATAGTACCTGCAGGGACGCAGTGAGCTCTTCAGGTGAAGAATCGTTGACGGGGAGCCTCAAGGTTGCCTGTGTCCCTTTTTCAATTTAGAAACCAAATAAAAATGGAGGAAAGAACTTGGTGTCTCTTCACTCTGCAGGAAAATTGGCACTGTTATGACTCTAGATGATAGACTTATCTCCCCTTCTAATCAGAAGTCTTTGTTCCACCAGGTCACAGGCAGGTGGAGGAGAACTGTAGCAAGCAATGTGCAGTATCTTTCAAAATGACCAACCATGAAGTGGAGGAAGAGCCTTCCAGGGATCCAGAACAGCCAAAGAGGCAGGACGAAAGCAAAAAAGAGTCTACAGCTTTCCGGGCTGGCATCCCCCTTGAAAACCCAGCCCAAGAAGAATACAGCAAAGGAAAGAGGAGGAATAAACATTCTGAAAGCAGAGAAAGATTGCGATGTGAATTCAACGTTTCTTCCCATCAGAGAATCCATGCAGGGGATGAAATGTACAAATGCTCTGAATGTGGGAAGGGCTTCAGCAGGCTCGTAAGCCTCACTTCTCATCAGAGAATCCATAAGAGGGAGGAACCATCTGAGAGTTCAGAGTGCAAGAACAGTTTTGGTCTGAGTGAAAGTCTTACTTCCCATCAACGAACCCAGACCGGGCAAAAACCATGCCAGTGCTCAGAGTGTGGCAAGTGGCTGAGCTGTAACAGCGCTCTTACTTTGCATCAAAGAATCCATTCAGGGGAGAAACAATATAAATGTTTGGAATGCAGAAAGAGCTTCCGCTGGAGTTCAGCCCTTGTTGTGCATCAAAGAATCCACTCAGGGGAGAAACCATATAAATGCTTGTTGTGTGGAAAGAGCTTCACTCTCAGTACAAGCCTCACGTCCCATCAGAGATTCCACACAAAGGAGAAGCCATATGAGTGCCTGGAGTGTGGAAAGTCCTTCAGTTGGAGCACAGCCCTCACTTCCCATCAGAGAACCCACTCAGGGGAGAAACCCTACCAGTGCACAGTGTGTGGGAAATGCTTCAGTCAGAGGCCACATCTTAATTCCCACCGAAGAGTCCATTCTAGAGATAAACCTTATAAATGCCAGGAGTGTGGAAAAGGCTTCAGTCAGGGCTCGCATCTGAAGGTACACCAAAGCATCCACACGGGAGAAAAGCCATATATATGCTTGGAGTGTGGAAAGAGTTTCCGTTTAAACACAAGCCTTAAATCACATGAAAGAATCCACACAGGGGAGAAACCATATAAATGCCTGGACTGCGGGAAAAGCTTCAATCAGAGCTCAAGTCTTAATACACATCGAGGAATCCACACAGGAGAGAAGCCATATAAATGCTTTCAGTGTGGAAAGACCTTCTACACTGGCACAAGGCTTACAGAACATCATGCAATCCACACCGGAGAGTGAAAATATAGATGCAGGGATTGTGGAGAAAGATTCAGATGGAGATGTGATTTGAGATACCATCAAAGAACACACTAAGAGGAGGAATCATAGAAAAGATCAGACTAAGAGCTTTTGCAATACAACAAGCCTTACAGATGTCAAATCAGTCACCGAGGCTCCAAATTATTTACTGATTTATTAGTTAAGAATCTTTTGTTTTTCAGTGAGTCCTCAAACCTTAGTAGACAGCCAGGAATCTAGTAAGGGAGAAATGCTCAAGAGATCTGTGGGAAACCTGACCATGTAACATTGCGTATCATTCATAATCTCCACACAATAGGTAGATGCTCTGAAAACATTAAAATGGCACTATTGGTCCTTCAGGGGTTTAGCTGACAACCCCATGGGACAATAATGGAACCGAATAGCCACAGAGATTTAATTTCTCAGAAATGTTCTTGCAGATGGGAAACTCCCCACAAAGGGCCGCGGATTCACTCTTGCATGTCAAGCCTTCTGCAGCCCAGCATTGTAATCCTTTGTTCTCAGTTCCCTGTTTATTCACCTCCCGTGTTCCCTCTAAGCTGAGTTAGTGTGAGCTAGCTCACAGGTTTTTTTTAGCCTCTGGCTCACACATTTTTGTCGTCGCTCAGGAAGGGATGGCTCCAGAGCGAACCAATGGATTGCTCTGCTGACAACTTTAATGCCAGTAGTATTAAAGTAGTAATTGCTCACTGACAACTTTAATGCCAGTAGTAGCTCACAAAGTAGAATTTTTGCTCACTGGACTCCACAGCTTAAGAGGGAGCATAGCTCACCTCCTGGTGTTCAGCTGAATCATCCTGGCACATCTTTGGACAATTCTTCATGTTGGAAGTGGAAGAGTATATGTTGTTCCCTGCCTCAGACTTCAGAGACAGCACTGTAGATTTAGAGACCGATAGAGAGGTCGGGATACACACAGAGCATCCTTTCCTTCCTACTATCTGATACTGCGCTTTGAATTAGAATGCTATTCTTAGGGACAAGACTTCCTTCCTTCTGGCTTAACACATCTCTCTCACATGCACAAAGGAGCAGCATGCTCCATCTTTGACACCATGGATGCAGGGCAATGCATTCTCCATCTGCTTCCATCTTAGCTAGTTAGATTAGATTCTATACCTCTCTCTCTCAACCTGTACTGTCTAGAATGTAGTTCCCTAAATAAAGGACTCTTACAAGTTTGAAACTCACAAAAGGCTTCATGTAACTCTGTAACTTTGCAACCACACACAGTATTGGGCAGCCCCCTAGATTTAGATACGTCTTCACGCTTGCTAGGTTGAATGGTTTTCCAACTGTAGAGCTAAGTGGCCATTTTGCTAAAAAAACAGTATTCAAATAGATTGTGCAATTGTGGATCAGGTGCAATAGAGACCTTAGATCATCTTTTGTTATTTTGCCACCAGTGGATTGGCCCCAGATCCTGTTGGATTACTCCTATTTTACATAGACATCACCTCCCTATGGGACCTTGGGTGATAACCAGACTGTTAGCAGATGAGGACCCTAAAACAACTCGCTTGGTGGCAAAATATCTATCAATAGTGCTATTTTTAAAGCGGCTTTGAAATGCTGTAGGTAGTTTTATGTATACAAATTTTTAAAATTCTAAAACTAATTTCCATAATATCATGGGATTTTATAGAGTTTATGGAAGTCTACAAAATGCTGTCTATTAATATTGTTTATGAATATGTTTATTAGTTTTTATTGTAAAAATGTTTGGTCTACATTATCTTGTAATTATATGTAATGTGTTTTATAGTAGCTGTTTGTACGTTTGGCTTAAGACTTCTGGTCGATGAAGCTAATAAATGAAATTAAGAGAGTACTAGGCAGCTGCTGATACATGTAATCCTCATGCACTCTGCTGCCTAAAAGAGATTCCTGGCTATATCACACCAGGTGCCCATTTCTGAGCCTTCTCAGTTGAAATCTGTCTTTTGTCTTGAAAGCAGAGAGGCTGCTTTTACTGGCCATGGCTGTTCTTTGTGTGTTGAGTGTCCTAAAGGAACCTATTTCCCAATGGCTGCAAATCATCCTCCAGCCATGCTTTAAAGTTCCCAAGTTCCTTGGATGTAGGCAGAAGGGAGGGGTACTTTGTGGGAAGGGCAAAGCAAAACTTAAGACAGCTGGAGCAAGCACTCCTGCTATTTTGGGCAGGATTCCCAGCCCCCAAAATATATGTAAGTAAAATGAAAAAGGCTAGAAAAATAAAGCTTTAAAGTTAATGGGCCTAATGTTCACAGCTGCATTGGTCCGTGAACATTTTGATGGATCTTGGCTTAACTTCACTAAGACCCCAAAAACTCTATAGGGTCTTAGATTGAGACCTTAGAGATCTATCCAGCCTTGCTAACAAAACAGTTCCGATAAGGAACTGATTAAGCCATTAACTGTCATGCCTAGCCGACTCTCAACTATGCATACTAATTGAAACACACCTGGGTAGCGCCTACTCGAATGGAAAAAAAGAAAATAGTAACATGAGATAAAGTTATGCATATGCGCTTTTAAATTTACTTCAAAGTAATGCTATTTAGAGAATATCAAGGGATTACAGGTGCGCTTGGGTGGTACGCTAAATCGGGAAGTTTGCATTGATTTTTTTATAACATGAAAGGAAAGGACTTGGCTCAGGTGAAATGTCAAGTTCCCTTGAATAAACTTTGAGACACATAACTCTAGGAAATAGTCAAATATGGAATACGCCTATGCTTTTCAAAATTGTATATTAAGAGCGTATGTAACCCTGTAAACTTCGGAAAAACAACTTGTATGGTTTTTCCCGCCTTGTTGCAATAAAGCTTGGTTTTTATCCTTCCAAGTTTTGGCTCCCTTGTGTCTTCTAATTAGAGAACAGGTACATGAAGTCTCTATTGAGATAACAGTTTTTTAAAAAATGAAGCCACAGACAGGATAATCCGTTTTGAAACACAAATCTGCCCCTGTGGGTCCCCGGGGCCCGATTAGGGAACACACAGTTGGAGGCCAGTGAACTGGAAAGCCCTTTATTGCAGTAATGGGAGATACATAACTAGATGCCAAAAGCACCCAGTGATGCCAAGCTGATATCTGCGCTTCCACAGGAAAGAACAATGGATCTTACACCCAAAATGACATCATAATTATTTACAATCAATACAGAGCATTATTGGTTCCAAACAGGCAGCATCATGTGAGTTGGTATCTCTCCACTGGTGTACCCCAACTTCAGATAAGGTTACAGACATTTACGTTTGTTTATCTGACCTAGGAACATTAAGGCACATTGAGGTCTTCTGGCATCTTTCAAGGCCCCTTATGCATCTATACAGAACAGGGAGTTTTCTGATAAAGTGCGATTCCTGACCCAGCTTTTGGCTCTTCTCAGACATCCTGGTGCCTGGCCATAGAGAGGAGGATGCTGTTTAAGAACATCTGGGAGACATAGCGATGTTTTTCTAATGCGCAACATTGGACCACCAATGTCCTTCAGAGTATTTAAACAACAAAGGGGATCGCAGTTGGCCCAAAGGTTTCTGCTTCAGGCACATTCCATGCTCCCTGCTTCCTGAGGAACCTCAAAGTTTTTCCACACAAAACAGTATTGCTTTCCTAAAACCCACCTATATTTTTTACTACATGGATTAACTGATCCATATGTGTTATACTACCTGAATATAGCCACAGGAAGCAGGCATATTATATGTCAGAGGCATAGGAGCAGAGAGAGAAATAGAACTGCCTGGTCCTACAGTTTTGAATGACCCAACCAAGTGACAAGATGGATCGCAAACATGTAGAATCTCGGGGGGGGGACTTATCAGTAAACCACACTAGCAAAGGGAGGCACTTTTCAGCAATGCAGTACTCATGAGACTGTGGAGGGGAGGGAGCGCGTTTTACAAGTCTGTCACTGAAGTGAATCAAACTCAGCCAGCTCTTAACCAAGTGATTTCAACTTTATTGAAGGAGAACGATCCAACATGAGAAACCATAGGAGCCAGAGCTCCTTTTAAACATCCCGGGCTGGGGAAACCACGCCCAGTTGGAACGGTAAGAACCAATCATATTTACAGGACAAAGGCCTCCAAACCTTCTATTATGCTGATTGGCCGGCTGACAGGAGCAGCCAATCGGAATGTGCAGTCCAGGATACCAGAGTCCCTATGAGCCTCAGACGGAAGCTCAGCATATAGTCCAAAGTCCAATACAGAACACGCACGAACCCGAAAAAAATAAAACTCTCTTACTTTTCGCCTCTCCCTCCTGTTATTGCAACTCCATTGCCGCCTAGGTACATTTTCCACCAGGTTTTGCCGCGCCCGGGGTGTGTGTGCTTGCTGCTGCTGCTGCTGCTGCTTGGGAAATCCCCGGTTCTTTTCTCACGTTCCCCGCTCCTCCTTGCTAGTTTGTCTTCCAAAAAAAGCAGCTACCCAGCCGAGGGGTAAATCCTGATTTGGCGAGTCCTCCGTAAGAAGCCGAGCTTTTAGGTGCTCCGATGGTTAAAACGAGCGAGTTCAACATTGCTAGAGAGGAAGGAAGAAATAGGGGCGGGGGGATGAGTTGTAGAGGTATCACCGTTTCCCGCGCGCCCGAGAAGTTTCTGTACAGAAGTTTTGGAGGTTTCGTTTAGAAGTCGTCTTTGGAAGCGCGGAGTTTTCAGGTGCAATTTAGAGACCGGGGGGCGGGAAGAGGTGTTGTGTTTTGGGGGAGGAACAATTAAAGCAAGACGGATATAGAAATGGGTTGTTGGGTTTTTTTTCCCAAATCAAGCGCAGTCCAATGAAGGATCGTGCGATATGTGTGTTTGGGCAACACGATCTTTGCTGTAGAAATTAACTCAACTGATTAGGTTAGCAGCAAATGGTGTGCAGATTTTTTTTGAATGGCGTTTGGAACGCATGTATATATTTTGGACACTTTTTTTCTCTCCGACCTCCATCAAGTCCTAGGAACTGAAGGAAAGCGGTGGTTGACTGAGCGACGCCTGCGCAGCTGTAAATAACTGTGGCCGTCTTACATTTTAATAATTGCGAACAATTTACATTTTTTCTATTTCCCCCCTAAATTTGGCTTTCTGTTTTAGCTGCTTTGTTAACAGATGGTTATGTGCAATGATCCCTCTAAGCTGTGGAGTCTTGTGAGCAAGAATTCTTCTTTGTGAGCTACCAGCATTAAAGTTGTGAGCCAGCGATTTAGCAGCTGCATCAATTAGTTTGCTCTGGAGCCATCCTTCCTGAGCTATGACAAAAATGCGTGAGCCAGAGGCTAAAAAACTGTAAGCTAGCTCACAGTAACTCAGCTTAGAGGGAACAGGGGTTATCTGTATCTGTTGTATGATTTATTGATTATTTTCATTTATAGTTCACCTTTCTCAGTGAGACCCAAGGGTGGATGATGAGTGATTTTTAAAAAAAACAAACCTTTCCAGTTAATCAGTAAACAGATTACAAAATACCATAAAGTCAAACAGTCAGTGAGTGCAAAATAACACAGCTGTAAATCGTAACATCATTTTGTTTTTCGTGTAGTCAAAACCAGTAGATTTCTGTGGAGTCACTCTGGACAGGCTCCCCTTGTCCAGTTTTGTGCCCCTCTTCCAAGGAGAATTGTCCCCTTGGCATCGATATTAGGGACCAGAAAGAGGATTTTTTCATCCCAGATTGCCTATTGGTCCATTTTCCTTCAGGGAATAAAGGCAAAGCTTGCGACTGGGGATGTATGTGTGAGGGAGAGGATTGCTCCCTGCAAAGGAAGTCTGAGGACCTGGGGAGGTTCCTGTCCCTGCCATCACTGGGCAGAAGGGGGAATTCTGGAGGATGCCACTTCTCTTAGCCCTGTGGTGAACCTACCAACATAAGTTCGGGAGCCCTCCACCCTGCCAAATCCCTGTTATGTTGTGTCTCCTGGTTACCTTTCTTTTTTTTTTTAACTGAAAGAGAACTTCTACAGTCCAGCGCAGTTTGCTTTATGTTAGGCAGTGAATGGAGGGGGCATCAGTCTCTGCTGATGGGTTTCCCAGAGACATCTGAATAGTCCCTGTCAGAAATGGGAGGCAGGGCTGATCCAGCAGGGACATCTTTTTCTCTTCTAGAAACCATTGTGCTTCAAATTACACCGTCTTGTGAATCACCTGACAGGTTGTTTGTGTATCTCCTTCAAGGCTACCTGATTTTTGGCAGTCAGGGAAAGCCAGCAGCCTCCCTGTGACCCACCGTGGGGAAACATGTCTGAGGGATACTGAACCATTTTGGTTCAGCCTTTGACGTTTTCAGTCCTCTTGGCCCTGTGAGACTTGGGATCCGTCTGACATGCCCAACAGGCCTTGCTTTTAAGGAGATTCTCCCACAAGGGTATTTCTGTTTCTTTCTTTTTCCTCTGCTCTCCCTGAGAAGGTCAAAACCTGGGAAACTGGTCAGAGTGCTGAATTAGGATCTGGGAGACCCAGGTTCAAATCCCTAGTATGCCCTGGAAGCTTGGGCTGGTGACCCACACTCAGTCGAGCCCGCTTTACAGGGTTGTTGTGAGGATAAAATGGAGAGGAGACCAATGTAAGCTGTTTACAAGTCCCCGTTGAGGAGGAAGGCAGCACAGGCTGGGAGGGGGAAAATATTTCCTCGGTTAAAACAAAGGGAGTATAAGAATCTCCCTGAGCTTTCAGAGCCAGGGTGGTTTAGTGGGTAGAGTATCTGACTAGGATCTAGGAGGTCCAGGGTCAAATATCCACTCTGCCACAGAGGGCTGCTGACTGACTTTGGGCCAGTTGCCTGCTCTCCACCTGACCTACCTCCCAGGGTTGTTGTGGGGACAGAATGGAGAGGAAGAGAACAGCGTAAGCCATTTTTGGTCCCCTTTGAGGAGAAAGAGGGGGTGCAAATAAAGTAAACCAATCAAGATAAATGTGTCTCCCTACAGGCCGTGGAAGAGCCTCAGAGCTGGGTTCTACAACATCTCCTAATTGGGGGGGATTGGAAACACTGAAGATGCAGCTGGCTTGGGTAAGGGATGGCTCGCCTGCAAAGAGATGTGTGAAGAGAAGCTTGGTGTCTCTTTTCCCTCCAGCAGAGCTGGAAAGAACCGTTTCTGTTTGTCTTTGTAATTTGAAACCTCTTTCTTTTTGTAAGCTGCCTTAGATTTGTCCACAGAGAGAAAAGGCCTAATATGCTTTTTGAGAACTGCCAGGTAACACAGCAGCCTGTTCAGTAGGCCATGTGGCGCGCTGAAATTCTTTCATGAATGGAAAGGTGGGATGCCTATAAATTCCCCAGGCAGGTTTTCTCGTTTTTCTGTGGTGTGTCAAGTATTCCTTGAAGGTAGAACTCCCCCTTGGGGTAATGAGAACCTGAGGTGAAGGGTCTGGAGGAGGGTCCATGGCTCAGTGGTAGAGCACCCGCTTGGCACGCAGAAGGCCCCAGGTTCAATCCCCGGCATGAGTCTCTGGAGAGCTTCTGCTGGTTTGACTGGACAGGACTGACCTCGATAGAAGACTGGGCTGATTCCGTATGAGGTGCTTCATGTGTTCTTTTCCCCTTTATTGTGAGCAAAAGCATCTTTGGGCAGGAGTGGGTGGATTAGTGGTGAGATCAGTTGTGAGGAAAAAGTATCTTCCTTCTTTTCCAGTCCCCGGTTTCCTTCGAGGAGGTGGCCGTGCGTTTCACGAAGGCCGAGTGGGTGCTGCTGGATCCTGACCAGAGAGCTTTGTATAGAGACGTCATGGTGGAGAATCATGGGAATGTGGCCTCTCTGGGTACGGCTCCCTTTTGTTTTGCTTGATAGACGTGGAAGCTGTGATTTTTGCCTCTGTTGCTTGTTTCTGTTATTTATAGTCTGCCTTTGTCATTGGGACTCAATGCAGAATCTATACCTCAGTCTGGCAGAGGCAGGAAATCTTAGCTTCCAGAGCAGTCCACGGTGTTCATTCGGCAGGAGGGCATCGCAAGGGCCCGATAATCCTGCAGGGGGAGGGGGTCACGGGCTAGTAAATAGGCCCCGTTGTCTGATTTAGAGTCTGGTGAGTGATGGACAGAACATTTGCTGCAGGGAGGCTTAAAAAACAGTGGAACATTCTCGAGGCCCTTTAGAGAGAAGGGGAGTCTTTGAAGGAGGAGGGAAATGATTACCCTCTCAGTTCGGAGGCTGCGCGAGGAATGGCTAAAAAGAAACGTAGCTGCCTTGGCTCTCTCCAAGTTTCATGGTGTGTCTCTCCAAGTTTCATGAATAGTAGACCTACTGGAAGATGGGTGCTTTCTGGACTGTGGTGGTTTCTGTTACCTACTCACCTGTTGGAGTCAGGAACTTTCCTTCTCTCTTGTGGTCTTTTCGAAAGTGAATGTAGAAATGGATGATGTAGGGAGGCCTGATCTTTTTTTGTAGTAACGAACTAGTCCCTTTGTTTCCTCTGAAGCGGCTCCCAAGCCTGGCCTCATCTCCTGGCTTCAGGACAGCGAAGCACCATTTCCCCCAGACCCCGAAGAAGAGGAGCAGTTGGCAGGTGGGTGCTTAGAGGCATGATGGGCCTCTTTGTTGGCTGGGGGTTGAGCGGTTTCCTTGGAAGGCAGCTAGATGTTTAGAATTGCCCTGATCACTCAGGCCGTGAGCTCACGTACCCTCAGGATACCTGCAGTGGCTCCACCAGCCTCTGAAGTTTCCCTCCTTGTAAGACTTTGCATGGGCGGGGGGAGGCTGAAACAGTCCCTTTCCTCTCGGTGTTGATCCAGATTTGTGGGCCTTGGATCTTGACCTTGATCCTGGACCACCTGGAAGTATCTCCCGATTCTGGGCTGTCTACATTGCAAGAACAAGAAATGAGTTTTCAGGATTCTGTCTCCCCCTTTGGTGGAGGCAATGCGGCAAGGGAGACTCAGGGGGGGGGGGGTTTGTACAAGATGATGATGGGTTGTCAGGAAAACAGCAGGAGGGTTAAACAGGGAGCCCAAACTATATTCCCTTTTCTTCGTGATTTGGTCATAAGAACTGAAGTAGAGCCCAGCTGGATCAGACCACTGGCTCATCTAGCCCAGCAACCATTTCCTCTGGACAGCAAATAACAGGGCACACAGACACCGAGGCCTACCCCTGATAGCGCCTCCTGGCTCTGGGATTCAGAGGATTAGTGCCTCTGAATGGGGAGGTTCCCCTCAGCCACCATGGCTAGTAGGTATTGATAGACTTCTCCTCCAGGAATCTTATCTAATCTCCTTTTAACACTTTTTTTATCAGTACCTCCTCTGGCAGCAAATTCCACATTTTAATCACCTTCTGTGTAAAGTAGAATTCCCTTTTGTTTGTCCTGAACCTGCTCCCCATCAGCTTCATTGGATGCCCCTGCATTCTAGAGGGAGAAAAAATTCTCTTTGAAAGCTCTCTCCACCCAATGCCTAATTTTATAAATCTCTATCATGTCCCCCTGCCTTAGTCATCTCTTTTCTAAACCGAAAAGTCCCAGGTTCTTCAACCTTTCCTCACAGGGAAGGTGCTCCAACCCCCTCATCCTCTTGGTTGCCCTCCTCTATGCTTTTTCCAGCTTTGCATTGTCCTTTTTGAGATTCGGTGACCAGAACTGTACACAGTACTCCAAATGAGGCCGCGCCATAGATCTATACAGATTCATTACAATAGGGGCCTTATTATTCTCAATCACTTTCCTAATAATCCCTAACACAGAGTTTGCCTTTTTCATGACTGCAGCACACTGGATGGACGCTTTCATTGAGCTGCCCACTACAACCTCGAGATCTTTTTCCATTTCAGTCTCATTAAGTTCAGAACCCATCAGCCTATACTTGAAGCTGGGGTTTTAAAATTGATTTATTTATTATCTTCGGCTCTCCCCTGCACAGCAGGGCTCAGGGCGGGTAACATGAAGTCATCAATACATATTGAACCACATAAAAATGTGCCGGTGACACCCAAGCCCCTTATTTTTTCTTCAGACTCATTATCACCAAACAGTTCGTCTTCCGAGACATGAAGTGTTTTGGTAGATAACCCGGCTGTCTATGACTCTACTTCACTTCTGCTTATGATGGGAAATTCAGCTGCTGTCAGAGTAAAGCTCATTTAGCCAGCACATTTGATTAACTGGGAGCCTCCGTTATCATGAGTGTTGGATAACAAAGCTTTTACAGTTGAGTTTACTCAGAAGATGTCTAGAAGGTGTCCTGGTTAGAATGTTAGAAGAACAAAAGAAGAGCCCTGCCGGATCAGACCAGAGGTCCACATGGAATTCACTGCCACAGGAGGTGGTGGCGGCTACAAGCATGGACAGCTTCAAGAGGGAATTGGATGAAGCAGAGGTCCATCAGTGGCCATATGGAGCAGAGTTCCACCAGTGGCCATTAGCCACAAGGTATAGATAGGAACTCTCAGTCTGGGGCAAGGGATGCTCTGTATTCTTGGTGCTGGAGTGGGGGTCAACAGTGGGAGGGCTTCTAGTGTCCTGGCCCCACTGCTGGACCTCCTGATGGCACCTGATATTTTTGGCCACTGTGTGACAGAGTGTTGAACTGGATGGGCCATGGGCCTGATTCAGCATTGGCTTCTCTTACATTCTTATGTTCTCATCCAGGAATGGATGAGCTACCGGATAGGGCGGGGTATAAATCCCTAAATAAATAAATAAATAAATAATAAATCCAATATCCTGTTTCACACAGTGGCCAGTCAATTCCTGTGGAGAGCCAATGACAGGGCATAGAGGCCGAGGCCTTCCCCTGGATGGTTCTTCCTGGCACTGGTATTCAGGGGTTTGCTGCCTCTGAACACAGAGATTCCCTTTAGTCACTACAGTTAACAGCCACAGATGAGCCTCTCTGGTTGCTTAAAGAATGAAATAATCTTTTCGGCACAGGGATAAAAGCCACCTCAAAGCCCCAGGCAGCCTCTCTCCAAGGATTTTGTGTGGATATTAAATATATGCTACTGATTTTTTTGGTTTTATTTATTCTGCCTCCATAAGAGCCACCAACACTGCCATCAAATTAAAACATATAAAATCACATCGTAAAAACCATCAAAATACAAAACAGCAAACATTGAGTGGGAAGGAAAAAATCAGTGAGGGAACGCCAAATGAAACAACGAAGTCTTCACCCAATGACAGAAAATGGTATCGGAAGGGGAGAGGGCAGTATCCTCAGGGAGAGGGTTCCAGAGTTCCGGTGCCACAACGGAGAAGGCCCCCTCCTGGATTGCCACTGACTCATCTGAGAAGGCATGGCACTTGAAGTAGAGCATTCAAAGATGTTGATAGTGGTCAGGTAGGTTCATAAGGCAGTAGAAGTCCTGCAGGGCTTTTGGCCCCAAACCATAGAGGACTTTAAAGGTGAACACCAGCCCCTGTGGAACTCTGCCCTCACCCTTCTATGTGGCGTCTTCTGTGGTGCTGAAATTTGTTCTCTGATCAACCTTTCTTGCGCACTATCCGTGTTTGGCTCATATTTAAAAAATGAAATAAGTGAAACCATTCATATAGAAAGCTTTAGTCTAAATCTGTTTTGTGCCTTTGTACTTAAATATTATTGGGCTGCTGTGTCAGGAGCAGTTGAGGAGTATTAAAGGTACAGGGAAGCAGTGGACTCTTCAGATGAAAAGCCACGGACGAGGAGCGCCAAAGTATCCAGTTTAGAAAACGGATTAAATTGGAGAAAAGAACTTGGTCTTTCTTAACTCTGCAGAAAAGTTAGCTCTGTTATGATTGCAGATTATAGACTTATTTCCCCTTCTAATCTGAAGTCTTTGTTCCACCAGGTCACAGGCAGGAGGAGGAAAACTATAGTGAGCAATGTGCGGCATCTCTCAAAATGACCAGCCACGAGGCGGAGGGAAAGCCTTCCAGGAATCCAGAACAGTCAAAGAGGCAGGAAGAAAGCAAAGTAGAGCACTCAAGGAATCAGCCTGTAGTTCTCCAGATTGGGATCCTCCTGGAAAATCCATCCCAAAAAGAATATCACAAAGGAAAGAGGAGGAATAAACATTCTGGGAGCAGAGAAGTCTTGAGATGTGAATCCAACTTTTCTTCCCATCAGAGAATCCATGCAGGGGATGAAACATACAAATGCTCTGAATGTGGGAAGGGCTTCAGCAGGCTCGTAAGCCTCACTTCTCATCAGAGGATCCATAAGAGGGAGGAACACTCCAAGAGTTCAGACTGTGAAAACACTTTTGGTCTGAGTGAAAGTCTTACTTCTGATCAAAGAACCCCCACAGGGCAAAAACAATACCAGTGTTCAGAGTGCGGCAAGAGGTTGAGCTGTAACAGAGCTCTTACTTCGCATCAGAGAATCCATTCAGAGGAAAAACAATATCAATGCTTGGAATGTGGAAAGAGCTTCCGCTGGAGTTCAGAACTCACTGTTCATCAGAGAATTCACTCAGGGGAGAAACCATATAAATGCTCAGAGTGTGGAAAGAGCTTCACTCTGAGTATAAGCCTCACTTCCCATCAGAGAATCCACACAAAGGAGAAGCCATACGTGTGCTTGCAGTGTGGAAAAACCTTCAGTTGGAGTGCATCCCTCACTTCACATCAGAGAATGCACTCAGGGAAGAAACCATACCAGTGCACAGTGTGTGGAAAATGCTTCAGTCAGAGTCCACACCTTATTTCCCACAGAAGAATCCATTCTGGAGAGAAACCCTATAAATGCCAGGAGTGTGGAAAAGGCTTCAGTCAGAGCTCGCATCTGAAGGTACACCAAAGCGTCCACACAGGAGAAAAGCCATATAGATGCCTGGAGTGTGGAAAGAGTTTCCGTTTAAACACAAGCCTTAAATTACATGAAAGAATCCACACAGGGGAGAAGCCATATAAATGCCTGGATTGTGGGAGAAGCTTCAATCAGCGCTCAAGCCTTAATACACATACAAAAATCCACAGAGGGGAGAAACCATATAAATGCTTTGATTGTGGGAAGAGCTTCAATCAGAGCTCAAGCCTTAATTCACACCGAAGAGTGCACACAGGGGAGAAGCCATTTAAATGCTTTGAGTGTGGAAAGAACTTCTCCACCGGCACACACCTTTCAGAACATTCTACAATCCACAGTGGAGAGAAAAAATATAGATGCAGGGACTGTGGAAAAAGATTCAGATGGCATTCCGGTTTTAGATACCATCAAAAAATACACAAAAAGAAGAAATAATCGAAATGATCAGATTAAGAGCTTTTGAAATACAACAAGCCTTACAGATGGCAAAGAAGTTACAGAGGCCCCAAATTATTTAATGATTAATTAAGAATCTTTTATTTTTCGGTGAGTCCTCAAAGCTTTGTAAACAGCCAGGAATCTAGTAAGGGGGCAAGAGCTCAAGAGATTTGTGGTAAACCTGACCATGTAACATTATTCATAATCTCCCTTGAAATGGCAGTATTAGCTCTTCATGGGTTTGGCTGATAACCCCATGAGACAATGACGGCACCACCTACCTTCAGGGATTTAATTTCTCAGAACTATACCTGCAGATGGGAAACTCCCCACAAAGGGCTGAAGATTCAGTCTTGCTTGCCAAGCCTTCTGCAGCCCTTCTGCAGCCCAGCCCAGTGACTGCAATTCACTATTTACTCATCTCCTGGTTTTTAGCTGAATCATCTGGCACATCTTTGGACCATTCTCCATAGGCAGAGAAGATGCCCATTTCTACACTAATAAAGGCATGGGAAGAGGTTCAAAAGATGCGCTATAATAAAATACCAAAGTGGGTCTCACCATTAGAAGCCTTCACAAACCCAATGATATTTACAAAAGAACTGCTTTGGAGGTATGAAGACCCGCTAGAGGATCATAATAAAATAATGCAACAAGATAAACTTAAGGGAAAAGGTATTCATTTGAACTGGTGGGAAAGGGTGCAACTGGAATCTAGATATGTAAAGGATAAAGTCACTGGGTTTTATGACACACTTGTAGAAATGGATAAAATATTGTTATGCGCTGAAGGGAAATTTGTAAAATTATTTTATACGTTGCTATTACATATGAAAATGAAAGATGAAGTGGTAAAGGACTCAATGGACACAAAATATAGGTCATAATATACAAATAGAGCAATGGGCTAAGATATGGAAAGTTAATATAAAATTTACAAAAGCCGCCTCTTATAAAGAAAATATATATAAAATGTTTTATAGATGGTATATGACACCTGAAAATTTAGCTAAATGGTATCCAAATATGTCAAACATATGTTGGAAATGTAAATTAAATACTGGTTCTTTTTACCATATGTGGTAGACCTGTAAGGTTGCCAAAAAATATTGGATATGGATACATGAGGTATTATAAAAAAAATGCTAGATACAAATATACTGTTTATACCAGAATTGTTTTTATTAAGTATTATACCATAGAATTACAAGAAACCAGATGTATATATGATTATACAGATTGTAATGACTGCTAGAATATTATATGCAAAGTACTGGAAAAAAGAAGAAATGCCAACAAAAGGAGAAATAATTTACAAACTTTTGGAAGCAGCAGAAATGGACAAATTAACTTTACCATTACAAGATAAAAAAGAAACCTTTGAAAGAAACTGGTTGAGATTTTATAAATGGGTGGAAAATTATCTTGGAAAACTATCAAACTAAACACAAACTATTAAAAGAATTGCTACAATATTAAGTTACAAAACTGGTATAGGTGTATAAGAAATTGATTCTATTTTAATATGTTAAATCGAAACTGAAACGAGTATATGCTCCATTGATGTTATTTGGTTTTTCTGTTATGCGTTATTCTTTCTGTAGTTGTCTGTCCTTACTTTTGCTGAAACTAAGAAAAATCTTTCTAAAAAAAAAAGAAAAGAGAGAGAAGATGCCCATTTCTGAGCCGCCTTAGTTGAGATCTGTCTTCTATCTTGAAAGCAGAAAGGCTGCTGTTATCGGCCATGGCTGTGTGCTGAGTGTCCTAAAGGAACCTATTTCCCAATGGCTGCAAATCATCCTCCAGCCGTACTGCCAAGTTAAACAGGGACAGCTTTGGACTCTTTGTAACCCAGTTTTTCATTGTCTCATTTTGAACTGTAATTCCTTTGTTGCAAAGCGTTTTTAATAGCTTGTGATTTGCTTCAGTAGAAAGGTGATTTTTATAAGATGGAAATAAATAGAGTGGAAGGGAAGAAAAGGGACGGCATGCACTTTTGAGGGAGTAATATAAATTTTGTATGCAGATTCTGTACATAGTAGATACGGTTTTGCAATGGACGGCAAAGAAAAGAAGGTATTTCAAAAGTCACCGATGGTTTGGTCAAGAGAAAAACAACACATTTCATTTTTGCAGTGTTAATCTTTTAGATAACCAGAAATCATCCAATGAAATAGAGGAGGTGTCGCTGGAAATATCTATTGTATGTAACATTTCAGAATGCATTCAGCATCCAACTGCAGTAAAGCTGGTTTGTTCTCAATAAAGTAGACCATAAGGCACAATGGCTTGTTGGACCTAACTCACCAGGCCTCAGCTTACAGAGGACAGCCCTTATATAAGGCAGTAAGAGCCCCGGAAATCACCACCCCAGAAAATGGGGTCTCCCTCTACTGATTTCTATTTATTGATTCTGTTCCATGGTGTTGTGTGTTGTAATAATATGACTGAGCCTGAGATTTGTGAAGGTATCCTAAAGTGAACAATCTGATTGGCTGCTCAGCGTAGCAAGCCAATCAGAGTAGCTGGAATTGTTCCGGAGGGAACGAAAACTATTGGTTCTTATCTCTCCTTTCTCATTGGTTGTTAACTTATTTAAGGGCGTGGTTACCATAGCCCAGATAGTTTAAAAAGGGAGCCTGGTTGCTCTACTGTTCCTTGTGTTGGTCTACTGTTGAGTTGAATAAAGCTGAATTACTAGTTTAGATGTGGCTTATGTCTCATACTTAACACATGGGCTAACCTATCTTGTTTCTGAGGGTTACATTAACAACTAAGAGCTCACCCTAAGTCATGTGACCAGGTTTATTTCTGTCTGTTTCTGGGACCCAGCAAGGACAAAGCCTGCTTGCCTGCCTGAGGTGGAGCTGGCTTTTGTAGAAATGTGCAAACCAATTTTCTTCTTCTCCAAATCTGGAGAAGCAAGCTGACTCAAGAAAGCTAACGCTGGAAAAGGAGAACTGTGGAAGGGGGTCAGGTGGGGGGAGGCTCAGCTTACATCCTTGTTCTCCCCTGGAGCTCCCCAACACATGGCAGATGTGGGGTAAGAATACTCCTGGCTTCCTCCTGCATCTCTATGTTGTTGATACGTCATATAGAGTTGGGGTTGGGAGATTCCTAGAGTGCTGCCCTCTTGGCAGGCTACCACCCACAGTTCAGATTCAACAATCCACTCTGGTTTTTGAGGGGAGCATCAAGCAGTGTCTCTGAACAGGCAGCATGTAAGTTCTCTACATAAATAAATGAACTGAATTCCCTTTCAAATCTCCCCCTCCCCTTCTCCATTTACTGTCTTGGTTTCACTGCCACATGGGGAGGGGAGGTACACTTCACTGGGGTCTGGAAGCCCAGGGGGACCCAGCACTGTAGCCCAGGCTGAAAACACCATTACTATGGGGGGAGGGAACTGAAGAAAAATTGTAGACCGCGCCTAAAGGTAAGAACATAAGAGAAGCCAATGCTGGATCAGGCCAATGGCCCATCCAGTCCAACACTCTGTCACACAGTGGCCAAAAATACCAGGTGCCATCAGGAGGTCCAGCAGTGGGGCCAGGACACTAGAAGCCCTCCCATTGTTGACCCCCCAAGTACCAAGGATAGAGTGCATCACCTGCCCCAGCCTGAGAGTTCCTATCTATACCTTGTGGCTAATAGCCACTGGTGGACCTCTGCTCCATATGCGTGTGTGTGTCTATTAAAATAACCTTACATCTTTATGCACCTATTGTCCAGCTCTCTAGTGAGATCAGAAGCAGTGTTAGAGATCTATGGTTGCCAGTTCCAGATAGGGAAATCCCTGGTGCTTTGGGGGTGAACATTAAATACAACGGGACCATAGAGATACTGAGTACAGTAACAAAAACAAAATGCACCGCGGAGAGCACAAATTACTCAAGCTCAGACAACACTCACGTGCTACTTAAAGGCATACGTCTCAAATACAGTTAATGAAAGAATTGTGCATAGAATGTAAATATTTTAGTGTGATCCGCATATTATTTATCTGATTTACACCCCGCCCTCCCTGTTTTACAGCAGGCTGTGAAGCACAGGAATCCTGGGAAGGAGACCACCAGACAACAGGAGGAGAGTTAAGGATTTTATTGACAACAAGACTCAGCTGTGTCAAAGCACAAGAAAAGCTGAGCCCAAGAACAAAGGAGCTCAGACTCCTTATATAGGCAGCAGTTTCCTTTTGCAAAGCACAGAAATTTTTTTTAAAAAACAAACAACTTTTACTCTCTTTCGTTTTCAACGGTTAGCATTCAACCTTCTTTGCTTTGGCTTAACCACAACTTCCTTAGCTACAAAAAGAGCACAGCTACAGTTTCCTGTCTTGACAGTGCCGTAAGCAGGTGTTTTACATCACACTTCAGCAGGGCTCTTTTTGGTAGAAAAAGCCCACCAGGAACTCATTAGCATAACAGGCCACACCCAACAGCAGAAACTCATTAGCATATTAGGCCACACCCCCGTGTCACCAGAAGTGGGGTCAACCAGCCACACCCACCTTTTGCTTCTCATTCTGTTTACCTGGTTTGTTGTCAGAACCCCAGGGCTTTTTTTGGTAGCAGGAACTCCTTTGCATGTTAGGCCACGCACCCCCTCATGTAGCCAATCCTAATGAGTTTCTGCTGTTGGGTGTGGCCTGTTATGTTAATGAGTTCCTGCTAGGCGTGGCCGACTCAGGAGCCAGCTGGAACTCCGTTCCTGTGCGTTCCTGCCCCAAAATAGCCCTGGCACTTCAGAGATTAGAAGACAAGGTCAGCTAATATGGCAATCAAGCTCAGCAACTAACATATATGGTCTTATTGGCTGCATAGCAATTTATTTCCTGTTCATTCAGTGTTCAGCCTTTTAGCAGTCTTTTGCTTCAGCTACTTGTTACTTGCTAAAGCACTGAGGCTTTGAAACAAGTACACAAGTGCAGGTATACACAAAGAAACCTTCCTAGAGCAAGACCAGTAAATGGGCCTTATGCAGTCCTTGAAAACAACTGTGATCTTCTTTACTGCTCATTTTCCGTACTTTCAGGTCTGCAGGGAGGCGAAGAAAACTGGCCGATGTCTCTTGTTGGCCGAGAGAGTTTTGAGTATTCTTCAGAGCCGATATATTCTTATGGAACTAATACAAATAACAAAACAAGCGAGGAGGGGGAGGGTGATGCCAAAATGGTGGATGCGAGTTAGAACTGCTCCAGATCAATTCACACATATCCCAGGCTATTAGCTAATGAAATCAAACCTACCCTCGGAGGAACAGTATGGGAAGATCAGGTGGAGCTCGAACAAAAAAAAGCTCAACTCACTCAGAATTGGTAAAGTCATATTTTATGCGGGGAAGCACGACGGAGCCGGGGCCTGCGAACTCAAAGATGGCGGCCGCTAAAGAATCGGGTGACTCTGCTGGAGCCCCGCTTTGTAAAAAGGATTTACAAGAGCTCAAGGATGAACTGCAAGTATCTTTTAAAACGATGTTCTCAGAACTACCACAACCAGTCCAGACTAAATTAGAAGAACGGAAGGGCTGGGAAAAGCGTTTCAGGCCACGGAACTGGCACTAAAAGCAGCAGAGGCTGCACAAATGGAGTGGAACAAAATGCGCTCTTTTGGAAAATCGATGAAATCTAAAATGCTGCAACTGGAAAATAAATGGCGGCAACTAAATCTGAAATTTTGCGGGATAGATGAGGGAGCAGAAAATAATACAACCTTGGAATCCTTTACGGCTGAGTGGCTTGCTAAATCACTTTCCCTGGAAGATGGAGTTGTTCCAGCAATAGTCAAGGCGAGCTGCTTAGGGCCGTTAGCAGCTGCCCGCCAAAATCGTCCAAGGGATGTCTTAGTAGAATTCCTATACGCCAGAACGAGAGATCATGTCTTAAAGGAAGCCAGGCAAACCCAGTCTCTTACATTGAATGGCAAAAAGATCCTGGTACTGCATGACCTGCCATCTGGAGTCTTGGAGAAGCAGAGACTGCTAAAACCCTTTTCAACAAAATTGGTTAAAGAGAAAATAATATTCCAACGGAGGGAGTGATCCGTGTTTAGAGATGGAGTGCTCTACCAAGCATCTGACTTAAAGACAGGTCTGTCACTACTGTCCTCTCTCAATTTGAAGCTTACTTCGGAGGAAGAAGAAGAAATCAAGGCAAATCAAGGCAAATCAAGGCAAGGGGTAAAGGAATATACATATTTTTCAGAGGTACATCAAATTTACACTAGAATAGGGGTTTTTTTAGCCTCAAAACCTCTGTTAAACAGCATTGCAACTGCAGATATAGGAAGCCGAAATATTTCGGATCATTCATGGGTAGATTGCACGATAGTAAAAAATACACAGGACACAAAAGGTACAAATTGGACATTAAATAAACTTTTATTGCAAAATGATTCCATCTCAGAAACCATATCCAAGGAGATTGAAGAATACTTTGCAATCTATGATAATGGGGCAGTCACCCAGGATGTTCTATGGGACGCTTTCAAAGCAGTATTAAGAGGAAAAATAATCTCACTAGCAGCTTCCTATAAAAAAGAAAGAAATAGATTAGTAGCAGAACTAAAGGGGAAAATCAAAGAATTAGAATTAAAACATGAAATTTGGGGGCAAAAAACTCTATAAAAGATTGTCTTTAGAAAGGAAAAAACTAGACACCTTAGACACTAACTCAGTTCAAAAAAATCTTTTGTATTTAAAAAGAAATTATGTAACAAAGAGTCAGAAATCATTTAAATTGCTCAGCAACAAGGTAAAGCAATGCCAGGCATCATCTCTGATTCATAGTATTAGATCATCCCAGGGCCAAATTCTGAACACTTCTAAGGACATTATTAAAGTCTTCCAAGAGTTCTATCAAAACTTGTACAAATCAGGAAATCCTAACAAGAAGGACATACAAAACTACCTTAAATCTATAAATTTTAACATAAAACTCACAGCAAATCATCAGAGCTTCATTGAGGAACCAATTACTGACGTGTCGGATGCAATAGCCAGAATAAAAAACAACAAACCTTCGGGAAGGGACGGCTTTCCGATAGAATTTTATAAAAAATTTAAACCTAAATTATTAGATCATCTAACACATACCTGCAATACCATCTTAGAAAAGGGTCTGATGCCGAGCACTTGGTCAGAGACCAGGGTAATGGAGCTACTGAAGGAAGGAAAGGATTTGGCTAGGCCAGACTCTTATAGGCCAATATCAATATTGAACCACGATTTCAAAATTTTCTCCACCATTTTAGCATCTCGCTTCAATAAAGTCATGCCCAACTATATACATAGAGATCAGGCGGGTTTTATCCCGGGTCAATCTCTGTTAGATAACATCAGAAAAACATTAAATATTATTCATTATTGTAAGTTTAAGAAAATTAGTTCAGCTATATTGGCTTTAGATGCAGAGAAAGCATTCGACAAATTGGAAACTGAATACTTAAAAACAGTCTTATCAGCTATGGAATTTGGCCCCAAAATGATGAGGTCTATTAACACTCTTTATTGTGCCCCCAAAACCCAACTGTCTATTAATGGATATAGGTCGGATGATTTTAAAATTTCTAGGGGGACATGTCAGGGATGCCCTTTCTCACCCATATTATTTGCCATATCGCTTGAGCCTCTGGCATTTTCATTAAGGAATAACCAAAACATTGGAAACATCGAGATACAATCGGTAGGCCATAAATTAAGTCTCTTTGCAGACAATACAGTACTTTATTTTAGTAACCCAATCAATTCTTTAAAACACATAGTAGAAGAACTACGCTTATTTAGCACAGTTTCTGGTTTCACAATTAACTAGGGAGCGGTGGCGCAGGGAGTAAGGCACGCCTGCTATAACATCTGGGAACAGCCACTATGGCTGTTCGAATCCCACCGCAACCGGGGTGAGCTCCCGGCCCTAGTCCCAGCTCCCGCCCACGCAGCGGTTCGAAAGCATTAAAATATATAGAAAGCAAGTAGATAAATGCGTACCTGCCTGTAGGTGGCAGGGGGCACCCTCCCTCCTTGGGGTGTGCAGCAGGAACGCATCGGCAATCCGGCGGGGATGGTGACAGCTGCAGAGGCGGCGTGGAGGCAGCATTGGGCGGCCGAGTCCAGAAGGAGGGCAGAGTCGCGGAACGACAAGTGGCGTGTTGGCGCAGTGCGGCGGAGCCAAAGGGACACAGTCGGAAACTGCAGCCAACGCAAGGCCGTACACCGAAGACGAGGCCTTCCGGGAAGAAAGCTGCTGAGCCGGAAAGAACCTGCCCCAGAACATCATGGATGGAGTGCTGACGTCTGAGGCCCACCGGAATAAGGACAAAAAGAACTAGAAGAGCCTGCTGCCTGGGTACGGGTAGGATGCCATCCCCCTATGAATTGTGGCCCTAGATTAGGAATTATATACCTGTGTAAACCGCTCAAAGACCCCTTGGGGTCAGAGCAGTATAGAAATCAGAAGTTAAATAAAATAAATAAATAAAACTACTCCAAAATGGAGTTACACCCGGTATTTTTAACAGCTTTAGAAAGGCAAGAAATATCAAACACGTTCCCATTTAAATGGGTTGAGAAAGCATAGAGGCATCTAGGAATTAAGATTCTGTTGAAGCTGGATGATCTCTATGATTATTATAATTATAAACTAGTGGTCAATTCAATGTTAAATTCTTTCCAATCATGGCTAAAACTGAATCTATCCCTCTTAGAAAAAACTGAGTTAATAAAAACTATTATCTTCCCTAAATTCTTATTTTTGTTTCAACATCTTCTTATTAACATAAAAGATCATACCTTACAGCTGTAGCAAATGAAAATCTCCCAAGTTTCTTTGGAATAATAAAAAAACCCGAATTAATTTCCAACTCCTAACACAATCTCTGAAGGAAGGGGTGGGTAGGGCTACCGAACTTAAAACTTTATTATTTGGCTGCACAAACATGTTCTACAATACTCGTCTCCAGATACACTGAAAGATTGGGTACAAATAGAAAAAGCTTATTTATATCCTTTTAATTTACATGAAGCTCTCTGGGCGAGGCCTAAGGATAGACCATGATAAGTAGACGATAGTAGATTTTAAAAAACCACATTGGAGATTTGGGATAGGAATAGGAGTATATTGGCACCCAACACGTCTCGGTTGGTGGCGTTCTTGGGGAAAAGTTAGTTTCCTCCTGGCCAGAAGGTATATGCTTATCAAAATTGGAGAGATACTGGAAAATTTAGAATTGGGGATCTTTGCTGGAAAAGTCAAAAATGGTCGGTTTCACAATTAGAAAAGAAATACAACATGACATTACCGTGGTTTCAGTACCATCAATCAGGGCTCTTTTTGTAGCTGGAACTCCTTTGCATATTAGGCGACACACCCCTAATGTAGCCAATCCTCCAAGAGCTTACAGTAGCCCCTGAAAGAAGAGCTCTGTAAGCTCTTGGAGGATTGGCTACATTAGGAGTGTGGAGGAGTTCCTGCTACAAAAAGAGCCCTGCCATCAATTATCCATATGTTAACAAGCAATGACTTAGTAGAAGGCAGCAATAGACCTCTCACAATATTTGAAAATTTGATAAAGGGCGCATTCATCATCATCTGTTACCCTTGATGTTGGAACCTTGTATACTATCCTCTCCCATGAAGAAATTAGAACTTTAGGTTGAGAACCTACTGGAATCAAGACAAGGTCTCAGTGTCTTTCTGACAGAGATTCTAGACATTATTTTAGAAAAAAATTATTTTAGATTTTCCAATTATTCTTATTTGCAAATTCGTGGGGTTGCCCGTGTGCTCCCAGTTTGGCAAACATTTTCATGAATTCTCTTGAATCCAAATATATTTTGAATAATGAGTCAAACCGGTTCTAAAAGATTTACATTCTAATCTCTATGCACGGTTCTTTCATTCATTATATTTGAGACATATGCCTTTAAGTAACACTTGAGTGTTATCTGACCTTGAGTAATTTGTGCTCTCCAAGGTGTATTGTGTTTTTGATTTGGGGGTGAAGCCTGGAGATAGGTTTGGTGAAAGGTAGAGATCTCAGCAAGGTGTAATGCTCTGGAGTCCACCCTCTGCAGGAGCCATGTTCTCCAGGGCAACTGATCGCTGTAGTGTGGTGATCAATTGCAGTTCCAGGAGACTTCCAGGTCCCCCCCGGCCACCAGCAGGGGATGGGGAGGGGTGCAGGTGTTGTGTATTGGAATATGAATCCATGCTATACATTCCCACGTTAAGCTTGATTCCAAACGTGGCTCTTCATCTGTCGCATTACCATTGGCTGGTTTCTGCGAAACCTATGTAACTATCCAATCACTGTGTGAAACTGTATCTAAGAGAGAACGGTCCTGATTGGCCTTTATCCCTGAGTTATGATTGGTCTTTAACATATTCTGGGAGTGGCTTTGAAAGCCCGGGATAGTTTAAAAAAGGAGCTGTGCTCCACTTGTTTGTGGTGGTGTTCTGAGTTGGAGTTTGCTGTTACGAATAAACTGAAATCACTTGCTGAAATCAAAACGTTGTTGAGTTCCATACTTAACAGTAGGCGTGCAGAATCAGGTTAGGAAACTCATGGACATTTGGGGATGGAGCCTGAGAAGGACAGGGCATTCGGTGGGGTACAATGCCACAGACGCTCCATTTGAACCGCTTTCGGTACGCTTCAGGAACGGATTTTATGTGCGTGTTCACACACCCAACGTCTGCACACCATCCCCAGCCGTCGCTTTCTGGATCAACCCCCCTTTAAAACGGAGTATTTTGATACCACTTACCCAAGTGGTGTTTTCCTGATTCTCCATTTCAAGCTGCACTTTTCTGTGTCTGATCGCTCCGGTGTTGAGCCACTTCCGGGTGCTTCAACCCCCCTCCCCTCTGGAAAGCTTCTGCGGAAGCCTCAAGCTTCCACTTTTCGTCCACCATTTTTTTTAAGCCTCGGCGGTATGCGCATGGGCAGAGGTCCGCTCCTAAGCTAGTAAAAGCAAAGTTTGAATGGTGCCTAGTTTAAGCATTTAGACGAGTTTGGGATCTCATGGAGGCCAGTTTCGGGGTAAAAGTTTCATTTAAAGTGTTAATTTAAAGTTTAAAGGGAAGTGTGGAAATCGCTGTTCTGCGCACGCGTGGAAATTTTAGTTCTAAAGATGGCTGCCTGTGCGCATGCTCAAAGTGAGAGGGGAAAAACCCCACCGATGCATGCTCCCGGCTGCGCAGCAATCGGGAGCAAGGTCAGTGTGATCGCGATTCTCTGGGTTTAAAAAACCCTGCATCAGACCGGAGCAATTTACACCACTCCCAGCACGCTGTCTGAAGGCACCCAGAGTCCACCCTCCAAAGCCTCCATTTTCTCCAGGGAAACTAATCTTTGTAGTCTGGAAATGAGCTGTAATTCCAGGGGATCCCCAGGTCCCACCTGCAGGATGGCATCCCCCTCCCCGCAGCCGTAATACCGCAACAGTCTCAAGCAACCTTCTGAACCTAGGCTCAGAGGGAGGCTTGAACAGAGGGAGTACAGCTAAACTAGACTGAGTGAGTCTGAAAAAACGGAGATTTGTTTTCCCCAGTGTTGTTGTTTTTAAAAATGAAGTGCCAATACTCATATATAAAGTTGCACTGATTTCCACCAATTCCCCCTCAGGAGTTGGGAGAGCCTTCCCAAGAGGTACTGGTACTCAGTATAGGTGAGGACTACCACAAAGAAAGCCCTGTTTTCTCCCATTTGACATAAAGTCTATATCGGACAGGCCATGTCTAAGAGGGAAAAACAGGGCTTTCTTTTCGGTGGTCCTCATCTTACTACAACTCCCAGAGTTCCCTGTGCATCGACAGGAGGGAGGGTTACCTGGTGGGAAGGGCAAAGCGGTATTCCATAGGTCAGCAGGAGCAAGCCCTGCTGCTTCCTTTGGCGGGACTTGCAGGCACCAAAGTACAGGTGAGTGAAATGAAAAGGGCTGGGGATCTGTTAATGGGCCTAAAGTTTGCAGCCGCGTTGGTCTGGGAGCATGAAACAAAATCGAGAGGCGGACAGGATTTAATCTCCTTTGAGTGACCCAACGAGAGTTACCAAATAGCAAACGTGCAGAATCTCGGGCGGGTGTTGCTGTTACCCCAGACTAGCAAAGGCAGGGCAATTTTCAGCCATGCACTCCATGGAAGAGCAAGTTCAGCAATTAAAGCAAACTTTTTTTCCCCGTGACTCGTGAAATTGCATATATGGGAGAAGGGAATGTACCGGCTGGCTGGGAGGGGGGCTGTGGGCAGCGCGTGTTATAAGTCTTTCCCAAGCCCGAAAAAAAAAATAAAATGTGGGCCTTGCTCCCCCCACAATGCATTCCCCACCAGATTCTGCAGCGACCGCGGGGGGGGGGGGGGAGTTTGCTGCTGCTGCTGGCCCGCTGGGGAAAATCCACGGCTCGTTTCCTACGCTGGGGGCAAGACAAGAATCCCCCCGCTCCTCCTTGCTGGTTTCTCTTCCAAAAAAGCAGCTTCCCAGCCGAGGGGTAAATTCTGATTTTGCGAATGTTTCCTACGAGGCCGAGCTTCTGGGTGATCCAGTGGTTAAAACAAGCGAGTTCGAAATTTCTAGAGAGGAAGGAAACTGGGGAGGGGGAGACATCTATTGCAGATGCGCCTTCCTGCCTCACCACTTCCCCAAGAAATCCCTGCAGGCATTTTGGAGGTTCCCTTCCGAAGACCTATTTGGAAGTGCAGAGTTTTCAGGTGCAGTTTAGGAGGGGGGCGAAGGGGGTTTGGTTTGGGGGGGGAGGAGGAGCAATGAAAGCAAGAGAAAAATAAAACTAGGGCCGGGGAGAGTTCAAGTCAAGTTCAATCCAATGAAGGATTGTGCGGTATTGTAGGGTTGCCAGCTACAGGTTGGGAAATACCTGAAGATTTTAGAAGGCGAAGTTTGGGGAGAGGGGCTTCAATTGGGTATAATACCATATGGTTTACCCTCCAGAGCGGCCATTTTCTCCAGGTGATCTGATTTCTGCTGCTAGGAGATCAGTTGCAATCCCAGTCCAGTGTATTTGCATAATGTAGCTTTGCTGAGAAAATTAACTCAACATATTAGATTAGCAGCAAATTAAGTCAGTGAGGGGAGCTGCGGTGGCTCAAGTGGTTAAGACGCTGCACTGCAGGCTGTGGAAGGTCAGTAGTTCAGCAGTTCGAGACCCGAGAGTGCCGCATGATGGAGTGAGCTCCCGTCTCTAGTTCCAGCTCCTGCCAACCTAGCAGTTCGAAAGCAAGAAATTGCAAGTAGATAAATAGGTACCACTTCGGTGGGAAGGTAACAGCGTTCTGTGTGCCTTGGTGTTTAGTCATGCCGGCCACATGACCACGGAAACGTCTTCGGACAGCGCTGGCTCTTCGGCTTGGAAACGGAGATGAGCACCACAACCCTAGAGTCGGATTTGACTGGCTTTCGAGCAAGGGAACCTTTACCTTTTAAGTCAGTGATGATGCTTTTTTATGGCGCATATCTTTTTGGTGACCTAAACTGGACGATTCCACCCCCCTTCTCCAGTGAATTCTAGGAATGTAGGGAAAGTGGTGATTTCATAAATAATGCATATGAAGCGGTAAATAACTGTTACCATCTTAAATTTCAAAAATTGCGAGTAATATAATTTCTTTCTTTTTTAAAAAAATTTGCCTTTCTTTTTCAGAAGTAGAGAAGAGCAAGACTCTAGTAGCTCCTTAAAGACTAACTGTGTTTGGTGCAGGGTAAGAGCTTCAGGTGGGGCCTCAGTGGCTCAGAGGTTGAGATGCTGAGCTGCAGACTGGAATGCCTGTAGTTCAGCAGTTTGAGACCCGAGTGCCACGTGATGGAGTGAGCTCCCGTCTCTGGTCCCAGCTCCTGCCAACTTAGCAGCTCGAAAGCAAAAGATTACAAATAGATAAATAGGTACCACTTCGGTGGGAAGGTAACAGCATTCCACGCGCCTTGGCGTGTAGTCATGCTGGCCACGTGACCATGGAAATGTCTTCGGACAGCGCTGGCTCTTTGGCTAGGAAATGGAGATGAGCACTGCCCCCTAGGGCGGATTTGACTGGCTTTTGAGCAAGGGAAACCTTAACCTTTACCGAAGAGCATCAGGTATCTGAAGAAGTGAGCAGTGATTCAGGAAAGCTCCTACCCTGCACCAAATATTGTTAAGTCTTTAAGGTGATCCTGGAGCCAGTTTGCTGTACTAGTTAAGAGCGGTGGATTTTAATCTAGAGAACGAGGTTGGGTTCCCCATTTCTCCACATAAAGCCAGCTGGGTGACCTTGGGTCAGTCACAGCTCTCTCAGAGCTTCTCAGCCCCACCCAACTCACAGGGTGTGTCTTGTGGGGAGATGAAGGGAAGGTGATTGTAAGCTGTTCCGAGACTCCTTTGCAAAGTGAAGGGCAGGGTATAAATCCAAGCCTTCTTTTCCTTCTCCTCTGCTACAGACAGACTGACACAGCTGCCTAATCTTTCTCTTCTAGGCTTTCCCTTGTTTTGCTAACAGGTGGTTATGTGTATCTGTTGGATTACGATCCATGATTTTAAAAAGCTTCCAGTTAATGAGCAAACAGATTTTGAAATATCATAAAGTCAGGCAATCACTGAGTGGATTACAAGATGTAATGACTTTTCAGTCAAACAGGAAACATTCTTAGTAAGACAAAATAATGCAGCTGTAAATAATAACATAATTTTGTTTTGAGTGTAGTCAGAACCAGTAGATCTCTATGGAGTCTTTCTGGACAGGAGGGTGTGGGGAGAATTGTCTCCTTCCAAGGAGAATTGTCCCCTTCCCATCCACATTAGGGACCAGAAAGAGAATTTTTTAAATCCCAGATTGCCTACTGGTCTTGTTTCCTTCAGGGAATGAATAGCAAAGCTTGTGACTAGGGATGCGTGTGTGAGAGAGAATTGAAAGGGTTGCTCCATGCAAAGGAAGTCTGAGGACACGGTCAAGTTCCTGTCCCTGCCATCACTGGGCAGAAGGGAGGTGGGTTTTGGCAGATGTCACTTTTCTCAGGCCTGTGGTGAACCTGCCAATGTTCCTACTCAAGGAATACAAGTTCAGGAGCCCCTGCCAAATCCTGTTAGTGCTTGTCAGATAGCGAGGAAACACTGCTGTATCTCCTGGCTACCTTTTTTTTTTAACTGAAATAGAACCTCCGCACTCCAATGCAGTTTGCTTTAAAATATGTTAGGCAGAAAATGGGGAGGGGGGCATCAGTGTCTGCTTATGGGTTTCCTGGAGGCATCTGAAAAGCCCCTGTCCGAAATGGGAGGCAGGGCTGAATGGCCTGACCCAGCAGAGGCCTCCTTTTCTCTTCAGGAAACTGCTTTGCTTCAAATTACACTTCACAGATTGTGTGTGTCTTTCTCCAGGGCAACCCGCTCTCTGGCAGTCAGGGACAAGAAGGATGAAAATATCTTCTCATTTAAAACAAAGGGAGTGTAAGAATCTCCCTGAGCTCTCAGAGCCAGTGTGGTTTACTGGGTAGAGTATGTGACTAGGATCTAGGAGGTCCAGGTTCAAATATCCACTCTGTCATGGAGGGCTGCTGACTTACTTTGGGCCAGTTGCCTGCTCTCCGCCTGACCTACCTCCCAGGGTTGTTGTGGGGACAGAATGGAGACGAGGAGAACAATGTAAGCCATTTTTGGTCCCCTGTGAGGGGAAAGATGGGGTGTAAATGAGGTAAACCACTCAAGAGAAATGTGTCTCCCTACAGGCCGTGGAAGAGCCTCAAAGCATCTCCTAACTGTGGTGGAATAGAAACATTGAAGATGCAGCCAGCTCGGGTAAGGGATGGAAAAGATGTGTGAAGAGAAGCTTGATGCCTCTTTTTCCTCCAGCAGGGCTGGAAGGAACTGTTTCTGTTTACCTTTGTAATGTGGAACCTCTTTCTTTTCGTAAGCTGCCTTAGATTTGTCCACAGAGAAAAAGGGCCTAATGTGCTTAAATAAAGAAATAAACAAAATGTATTTCCATGGCTTTCTGAGAACTGCCAGGTAACACAGCAGCCTGTTCAGGAGGCCGTGTGGCCCACTGAACTTTTTCCATGAATGAAAAGGTGGGAAGTCTGCCTACAAATTCCCCGGGGAGATCTTGTTTTTCTGTGGTGTATCAAGTATTCCAAGAAGGTAGAACTCCCTCTTGGGGTAATGAGAACCTGAGATGAAGGGTCCGGAGGAGGGTCCATGGCTCAGTGGTAGAGCACCTGCTTGGCACGCGGAAGGCCCCAAGTTCAATCCCCAGCATGAATCTCTGGGGAGCCTCTGCTGGTTGGACTGGACAGGGCTGACCTCAATAGAAGAGTGGGCTGATTCAGCAGGAGGCTGCTTCATGTGTTCTTTCTGCTTATATTGTGAGCAAAAGCATCTTTGGGCAGGAGTGGGTGGATTAGTGGTGAGGTGAATTGTGAGGGAAAAGTGTCTTCCTTCTTTTCCAGTGTCCTGTTTCCTTCGAGGAGGTGGCCGTGCGTTTCACGAAGGCCGAGTGGGCGCTGCTGAACCCTGACCAGAGAGCTTTGTACAGAGAAGTCATGGTGGAGAATTACAGGAACGTGGCCTCTCTGGGTAAGGCTTCCTCTTGTCTTGCTTGACAGACGTGGAAGCTGTGATTTCTGCCGCTGTTGCTTCTTTATGTTATGTATAGTCTGCCTTTCTCACTGAGATTCAAGGTGGGTTGCAGGGTAAATTGGCATTGTCCATAGGATGAAGAGACAGCCAATAAGTGAGGTAAAAGGGCTGGGCTGGGAGGCCCCCCCAGGGAAGACCAGGGTCGCTGTGCGGAGGAAGGCAATGACAACCCACCTCTGCTCATCCCCATGGTCCTTGGGCTCGCCATGAGTAGCTTGGATTTGACAGCACACAATGATAATAATAGAAGAAGAAGAGATTGGATTTCTACCCCACCCTTCACTACCCAAAGGTGTCTCAGAGCAGCTTACAAACTCTCTTCCCTTCCCCTCCCCACAACAGACACCCTGTGAGGTAGGCGGGGCTGAGAGAGCTCTTGACAGAAACTGCTCTTTTTCAAGAACAGCTGTGCCAGAACTAGGGCTTGCCCAAGGTCATCCAGCCAGGTGCAAGTGGAGGAGTGGGGAATCAAGCCCGGTTCTCCCAGATTAGAGTCCGCGCACTTAACCACTATACCAAACTGGCTCTCCTGCCTGCACTGGTATCAGCTGCAGCCCCATCCTGAGACCCGGATGCTTTCCCAGGAGGAGGAGGAAGAAAGAGAAGAATGGATTTATACCCTGCCCTTCACTCAGAGCCTCAGAGCGGCTTACAAACTCCTTTCCCTTCCCCTCCCCACAACAGACATCCTGTGAGGTAGGTGGGGCTGAGAGAGCTCTTTTCAGAACTGTCCTTGAGAGAACAGCTCGGACAGAACTATGGCTTGCCCAAGGTCATCCAGCCAGGTGCAAGTGGAGGAGTGGGGAATCAAACCCGGTTCTCCCAGATTAGAGTCTGCACACTAAACCGCTACATCAAACTGGCTAGCAGAATAGCTCTAGTTTAGCAGAAATCTGAAACTCAGCTTAAGTATTAGACATGGCAGGACAAACAATGCAAGAAATGTTTTTCCGTAAGTAAAAATAGAATGCAGTAACAGCAAGATATCAACAGACAGTACTTTGATGGGGGACTACCAAGGAAGTCCTGGGTTGCTCTGCCAAGGCAGGCATTGGCAAACAAACTCTGAGGATTGGCTTCTCAGTTAAGAGGCTGAGAGAGGAATGGCTAAAAAGAAACATGGCTGCCTTGGCCCCCAGAAAGGGATTCCTAACTGGTGTGTCTATCCAAGTTTCATGAACAGTAGACCTACCTGAAGATCAGTGTTCTCAGGACTCTGTGGTGGTTTCCGTTACGTACTCATCTGTTGGGGTTAGGAATGTTCCTTCTCTCTCGTGGTCTTTTAGAAGGTGGTTGTAGAAATGGATGATGTAGGAAGGCCTGAATTTCTTGTAGTAACCAACTAGTTCGTTTGTTTCCTCCAAAGCGACTCCCAAGCCTGGTCTCATCTCCTGGCTGCAGGAAAGCGAAGCACCATTTCCCCCAGACCCTGAAGAAGAGGAGCGGTCGACAGGTGGGTGCTTAGAGACGTGATGGGCCTCTTTGTTGGCTGGGGGTTGAGCGGTTTCCTTGGAGGCAGCCAGATGTTTCCAGTGGCCCGGATCACTCAGGCTGTGAGAGCTGTGAACTCACATACCCTTGGGATACCTCCAGTGGCTCTGCCATCCTCTGAGGTTTCTTTCCTCATAAGACTTTGCATGGGAGGGGAAGACTGAAACAGTTTCATTCCTCTCAGTGTTGATCTAGCTTTGTGGGCCTTGGTTCTTGACCTTGATTCCACCCACCTGGAACTATCTCCTCATTCTGGGAGGTCTACATTGCAGGAACAAGAAAAGAGTTTTCAGGATTCTGTCCCCTCCTTTGGTGGAGGCAAGGTGGCTAGAGAAAACAGGGGGAAAGATCGTACAAGAGGATGGTGCGGTGTCAGGAAAACAGCAGGAGAGTTAAACAAGGGGCTGAAACTATATTCCCTTGTGTCATGACCCCAGCGGGTCGCCACCTTCCGCTGCCACCACCTTGGACTTACGGTCCCTTGAGAATGCCCAGGGTACCCCCTCAAGCCTATCCAAAAATGCCCCTTTCAAGCCGAGAACCTTAGGCGTGATGACCAGGCAGATAACTTTTACACAAATGGTTTATTTATACAGTAATGGGGCACTGAAACAAGACAAGGTGCTTCAAAAAGGTATAACAGTATTGGAAGGCAAAAAGAACACAAAACTAACGCAGCTACCTATTACTCCTTAACTGGTACTACTTAAGGCCTACAGCCCTCTTATCAGGCCTTAATACCTGTAAGTCACTCTGACTAGTGAGGGACCTTCTCCTCTCAAATCAGCTCTTCTCCCTCAGTGACTCTGTGAGAGGGAAAACTGCAGAGAGACAGCAAGATCCGTTTCCTCACAACACACAGTTTAGCCCAGTCCCCTTCAATTCACTCCTCTGTGAAGAAAGACACCATTTCCCACAGCCTATAGCTTAAGACACCCCTCCACCAGAATGCAAGAGTCTCCTCCCAGAATTCCTGCACTCCCATTGGCTAAAAACCATCCCCAAGCATTGTGGGGATTGTAGTCTGCTTTCTACTCCCAGACAGGCCCCCCTAGAGCTTAGGTCTCTAGGCCCTGCCTCCATCCTGCACAGATCATGACACCTTGTAAGAACATAAGAACATAAGAGAAGCCAATGCTGGATCAGGCCAATGGCCCATCCAGTCCAACACTCTGTCACACAGCGGCCAAAATATACCAGGTGCCATCAGGAGGTCCAGCAGTGGGGCCAGGGCACCAGAAGCACTCCCACTGCTACCCCCTCCAGCAACAAGAATAGAGTGCATCACCTGCCCCAGACTGAGAGTTCCCATCTATACCCTGTGGCTAATAGCCACTGGTGGACTTCTGCTCCATATGTTTATCTAGTTTCCTCTTGAAACTGTCCATGCTTGCAGCTGCCACGACCTCCTGTGGCAGTGAATTCCATATGTTAATCACTCTTTGGGTGAAGAAGTATTTCCTTTTATCTGTTCTAACCCGACTGCTCAGCAATTTCATAGAGTGCCCACGAGTTCTTGTATTGTGAGAAAGGGAGAAAAGTACTTCTTTCTCAACCTGCTCAATCCCATTCATAATCTTATAAACCTCGATCATGTCACCTCTCAGCCGTCGTTTCTCCAAGCTAAAGAGCCCCAAGCATTTTAACCTTTCTTCATAGGGAAGGTGTTCCAACCCTTTTATCATTCTAGTTGCCCTTCTCTGCACTTTTTCCAATGCTATAATATCCTTTTTGAGATGTGGTGACCAGAACTGTACACAGTATTCCAAATGAGGTCGCACCAATGATTTATACAGGGGCATGATGATACTGGCTGATTTGTTATCAATTCCCTTCCTAATAATCCCCAGCATAGCGTTGGCCTTCTTTATTGCAGCTACACATTGTGTAGACATTTTCAGCGAGTTATCCACTACGACTCCAAGATCTCTCTCTTGGTCCGTCTCTGCCAGATCAGACCCCATCAACGTGTATTTATATTTAGGATTTTTGGCTCCAATGTGCATCACTTTGCACTTGGCCACATTGAACCCCATTTGCCACGCTGACGCCCACTCACCCATCCTCAACAGATCCCTTTGGAGTGCCTCACAATCCTCCCTGGTTTTCACCACCCTGAACAACTTTGTGTCATCTGCAAATTTAGCCACATCACTGCTTACTCCCAATTCCAAATCGTTAATAAACAAGTTAAAAAGCATTGGACCGAGTACTGATCCCTGTGGTACCCCACTGCTTACCACCCTCCACTGAGAAAGTTTCCCATTTATACTCACTCTCTGTTTCCTATTTATAAGCCAGTTTTTGATCCACAAGAGGACTTGTCCTTTTATCCCATGACTATTGAGCTTACTTAGGAGCCTTTGATGAGGAACTGTATCAAAAGCTTTCCGGAAGTCAAGGTAAATAATATCTATTGGGTCCCCCTTGTCCACATGTTTGTTCACTCCCTCAAAAAACACTAACAGGTTAGTGAGACAAGCTCTTCCCTTACAGAACCCATGCTGAGTCTGCCTCAATAGTTTTTGTTCATCAATGTGCCTACTAATTCTTTCCTTAATAACAGTTTCCACCAACTTACCCGGTATCGATGTCAGACTGACTGGCCTGTAATTTCCCGGATCTCCCCTGGAGACCTTTTTAAAGATGGGAGTGACATTAGCTACCTTCCAGTCATCAGGAATGGAGGCAGATTTTAAAGAAAGATTACATATTTTTGTCAGGAGATCCACAAGTTCACATTTGAGTTCTTTCAGAACTCTCGGATGAATGCCATCCGGGCCTGGTGATTTAGTAGTTTTTAAATTGTCCATCAGTCGGAGGACTTCCTCTCTTGTTACCGCAATCTGATTCAGGTCTTTCAAAACCCCTCCCGAAATCGGTGCTTCTGGAGTGGGCAAACACTTCTCCTCTTCCACAGTGAAGACAGAGGCAAAAAATGCATTCAGCTTCTCAGCCATTTCCCTATCATCCTTCACTACTCCTTTTACCCCTTGGTCATCCAAGGGCCCCACTGCCTCCCTGGCTGGCTTCCTACTTCTAATGTATTTGAAGAAAGTTTTATTGTTGGTCTTTATGTTTTTTGCGATATGCTCCTCATATTCCCTTTTTGCTTGCCTGATCACAGACTTGCATTTTATTTGCCATAGTCTGTGTTCCCTTTTATCAACCTCACTAAGATTAGCTTTCCACCGCTTAAAGGAATCCTTCTTACCTTTTACAGCTTCCATTATTTTATTTGTTAACCATGCAGGCTTTTTTCTATACCTATTTGTACCTTTCCTAACCTGCGGTATATATTTTTTCTGAGCTTCTAGGATTGTCTTTTTAAATAGTCTCCAAGCTTCCCCAATGGTTTTGACCTTCTCCACTCTTCCTTTCAATTTCTTCCTCACATGTCCCCTCATACCAGAGAAGTTACCCCTTTTAAAGTTAAAAGTGGTTGCGTCAGTCTTTTTGGGCAACTCCCTATCTGTAGAAATGTTAAACTCAATGACATTATGGTCACTGTTCCCAAGTGGTGCAATCACTTTTACATCTCTCACCAGATCTTGGGTGTTACTTAGGACCAAATCCAGGATCGCCTCTCCCCTGGTAGGATCTGTGACCATCTGTTCCACAGCACAGTCATTGAGAGTGTCTAAGAACGCAATCTCTTTTTCTCGACTAGAACTCATATTGACCCAATCAATGTGTGGGTAGTTAAAGTCGCCTATTACAACACAGTTATTTCGTCTAGCCGCTATCTTTAATTCATTCATCATTTTATAATCCTCCTCTATCTTTTGATCTGGTGGGCGATAACAAACTCCCACTGTTAAGCCTCCTTTTGGACCCACTATTTCAACCCATAGCATTTCCAGAAGGGAATCCAATTCTCTTACCCTCTCAATCTTACTGGACGGTATACCCTCTCTGACATACAGAGCCACCCCACCTCCAACCCTTTCCCCCTATCCTTCCGATATAATTTATAACCAGGAATCACCGTATCCCACTGATTTTCCTCATCCCACCAAGTTTCTGAAATACCCACAATGTCTATTTCCCCCCCAACACCAAGCATTCCAACTCCCCGATTTTACCTCAGAGACTTCTAGCATTTGTGTATAAACACTTATAGTTTCCCATGTTTGTTAAGCCCACAGCCTTCCTCTTGCTGCCTCGAGACCTTGCCAGGCAGTTCCTATCATTAGCCACAGTCTCAGTGGACAATTGTAATCCATTTCCTTGTACAAAAGTAATAGCTACCCCTTCATCTCTTTGAGATGAGCCATCCCGAACCAGAGATTTTTCATCTCCTGTCGGCTTTCCCCCATTATTCAGTTTAAAAACTGCTCTGCCACCTTTTTGATTTTGAGCGCCAGCAGCCTGGTTCCTTCTCGGGACAAGTGGAGACCGTCCCTTTTGTACAGCTCCCTCTTGTCCCAAAAAGCATCCCAGTGCCTAACAAACTTGAACCCTTCCCCCTACACCACCGTCTCATCCATGCATTGAGACTCCTGATCTGTGCCTGTCTCTCCGGCCCTGCGCGTGGAACAGGTAGCACTTCCGAGAAGGCTACCTTGGAGGTCCTGGCCTTGAGTTTCCTGCCCAGCAGCCTAAATTTCTCCTCCAGGACCTCACGACTGCATTTCCCCACATCGTTGGTGCCGACGTGCACCACGACCACTGGCTCCTCCCCAGCACTATCTACCAGCCTATCTAAAACACGCGTAATGTCCGCTACCTTCGCACCAGGCAGGCAAGTCACCATACGGTCAGCACGCGGGTTCGCCACCCAGCTGTCTACCTGCCTAAGGATCGAATCACCAACTACCAAGAGCCCCCTCCCGCCCTTCCCAGGGACGGTTCCTTGGTACGAAAGGATACCCGTTCACCAGCTGAAGAAGAGGTCCCTTCTGAGGGCACATTCCCCTTATCCTCAGCATGGTGCCCCTTTTCCCCTTGACCCTCATGCTCCCTGGCAGCAGCCGGGCTGCCAGATCCAGAGTGGGACATATCTAACAAGTCCCCGAGAGTCTTCCCCGTGCACCTAACTGACTGTCCCTGCTTCTCCAGGTCAGCCACCTTGGCCTCAAGGGAGCAAACTCGCTCCCTGAGAACCAGGAGCTCCTTGCACCGAGCACACACCCAAGACTTCTGACCAGTGGTCAGATAGTCATACATGTGACACTCCATGCAAAACACTGGATAGCCCCCAACCCCCTGCTGGCATTCTGGCTTCATAATGGTTTTTAAACAAATACTTTTCTATAACCCCCTTGTAAAACCCTTTGTATTTATATGGCTACTGTTGTAGGAGTCTACTTACCTTACCAAGGAGCCAAGGTCCCTGTCTTTCTGGCTCTTCCTGGGCTTCTTACAGAGCCCCTAGGCTCTTGTCTTCATAAGAACGTAAGAAGAGCCCTGCGGGATGAAACCAGTAGTTCATCTAGTCCAATATCCTGTCTCACACAGTGGCCACAACAATGGGAAAAAGCTGTGAAGCAGGATACAGTGGAACTAGTTAGCCATGTTAATATATTGGACAGTGTGCAGTGCATGAATATAATCCTTGCACAATAAAGCACAATAATACTAAATGTGAATCTTCTGATAGACAATGAAATATTCCATACAATTCTCTTTCCAAAGTAGTTCTTTCCAACGAAGAATGCAGATACTGAAGACTTCATTTCAATAAGATTCCTCAAGAAAATTACTACTCTAAGTATTTCAAAGGCATCTAGTTCTGGAAAACTGTATAGCTTCAGACTACTGATATAGAAGGAACTGCCCTTCCAGGGTGTTCAAAGAGGTTTGCAGTGACAATTTTATTTCTATCGACGGGCCACCAGTAACACTTTTTAGAAGCCACTCTGTATTAATGCTGAACTGGTAAGGCTAGGCTTTTAACAGTGAGCACCAGCCCCTGTGGAACTCTGCCCTCATCCCTGCACGTGGTGTCTTCTGTGATGCGGAACTCTGTTCTCTGATCAACCTTTCTTCTGCACTGTCTGTGTGTGGTTCCTGTTAAAAAAACTGAAACAATTGAAACCATTCATATGAAACCTTTAGTCTAAATCTATTTTGTACCTTTGTACTTAAATATTATTGGGCTGCTGTGTCAAAAGCTGTTGAGGAGGGGTGAAAAGTATCCACAGGGAAGCAGCAAACTCTTTGGGTGGAAGCCATTGGCGAAGAGCACCAATGTTGCCTTTATCCCATTGCCAGTTTAGAAAACAGATTAATTTGGAGAAAAGAACTTGGTCTTTCTTAACTCTGCAGAAAAGTTAGCTCTGTTGTGACTGCAGACTATACACTTATTTTCTCTTCTAATCAGAAGTCTTTGTTCCACCAGGTCACAGGCAGGAGGATGAGAGATATAGCGAGCAGTGCACTATATTTCTGAAAATGACCAGCCATGAAGTGGAGGAAGAGCCTTCCAGGGATCCAGAACAGTCAAAGAGGCAGGAAAAAAGCAAAGTAGGGAGGTCAGGGAATCAGTCTGTAGTTTTCCAGGCTGGCCTCCTCCTTGAAAACCCGTCCCGAGAAGAATATCGCAAAGGAAAGAGGAGGAATAAACATTCTGAAAGCAGAGGAGGATTGAGGTGTGAATCCAACGTTTCTTCCCATCAGAGAATCCGTGCAGGGGATGAAACGTACAAATGCTCTGAATGTGGGAAGGGCTTCAGCAGGCTCGTAAGCCTCAATTCTCATCAGAGAATCCATAAGAGGGAGGAACCATCTGAGAGTTCAGAGTGCAAAAGCAGTTTTGGTATGAGTAAAGGTCTTACTTCTGATCAAAGCACCCACACAGGGCAAAAATCATGCAAGTGCTCGGAGTGTGGCAAGAGGTTCAAGTGTAACGGAGCTCTTAATTTGCATCAGAGAATCCATTCAGAGGAGAAGCAGTATAAATGCTTGGAATGTGGAAAGAGCTTCCGCTGGAGTACAAACCTCAGTGTTCATCAGAGAATCCACTCAAAAGAGAAACCATTTAAATGTTTGATGTGTGGAAAGACCTTCTCTCACAGTGTAAGCCTCACCTCCCATCAGAGAATCCACACAAAGGAGAAGCCATTTGAGTGCCTGGAGTGTGGAAAGACCTTCAGTTGGAGAGCATCCCTCACTTCACATCAGAGAACCCACTCAGGGGAGAAACCCTACCAGTGCACAGTGTGTGGAAAATGCTTCAGTCAGAGTCCACACCTTATTTCCCATCGAAGAACCCATTCTGGAGAGAAACCCTATAAATGCCAGGAGTGTGGAAAAGGCTTCAGTCAGAGCTCACACCTGACTTTACACCAAAGAATCCACACAGGAGAAAAGCCATATAAATGCTTGGAGTGTGGAAAGAGTTTCCGTATCAGCACGTGCCTTAAATTGCATCAAAGAATCCACACAGGGGAGAAGCCGTATAAATGCTTGGATTGTGGGAAAACCTTCAATCAAAGCTCAAGCCTTAGTTCACATCGAAGAATCCACACAGGAGAAAAGCCATACAAATGCTTGGAGTGTGGAAAGCGTTTCCGTATCGGTACAGACCTTAAATCACATGAAAGAATCCACACTGGAGAGAAGCCCTATAAATGCCTGGATTGTGGGAAAACCTTCAGTCAGAGTTCTAGCCTTAATATTCATCAAAGAATCCACACTGGAGAGAAGCCATATAAATGCATGGAATGTGGACAGAGTTTTGGCAGCAGTCCACAACTTAATATGCACAACAGAACTCACAGGGGAGAAACCATTTAAATGCCTGCAGAGTGGAAAGAATTTCTCTAACAGCATGCAGCTTACAGAACATTATACAGTCCACACCAGAAGGAACAATATAGATGCAGGGAGTGTGGAAAAAGATTCAGATGGAGAGGCCTTTTTATGTCCCATCAAAGAACACACGATGAGGAGGTATCATAGAAGATGAGACTAGGCGTTTTTCAAATACAACAAGCTTTATGGATGTCAAATAAGTCACAGAAGCCCCAAATTATGTAATGATTAATTAGTTAAGGTCTTTTCCCCCCCAGTGAGTCCCCAAACCTTAGTAAGCCAGGAATCTAATAACGGAGGAGTGCTCAAGAGATCTGTGGTAAACCTGACCATGTAATATTGCTTATTACTTATAATCTTCTTACACCTGGTAGATACTCCAAAAACATTAAAATGGCACTATTATTATTAGTATTAGCTGGTAACCCCATGAGAGAATTATGGCACTGAATAGCCCCAAGGATTTCATTTCACAAAAATGTACTTGCAAATGGGGGGAAAAAACCCACGAAGGGCTGCAGATTCACTCTTCTACGTCAAGTCTTCAACAGCCCATCATTGTAATCCTTTGTTCCCAGTGACTGCAGTTCACTATTTCCTCTTCTCCGGCTGTTCGGCCGAATCATCCTGGCACATCTGTGGACCATTCTCCATAGGCAGAGAAGATGCCCATTTCTGAACCTTCTCAGTTGAGATCTGACTTCCATCTCGAGAGCAGAGAGGCTGCTGTTACCCGCCGTGGCTGTTCCGTGTGTGTGTTCAGTGTCCTAAAGGAACCTGTTTCCCAATGGCTGCAAATCATCCTCCAGCCACACTGCAAAGTTAAACAGGAACAGCTTTGGACGCTTTGTAACCCAGTTTTTCATTCATTTAAATTGTAACTCCTTTGTTTTAAAGTGTTTTTAATAGCTTGCGAGTTGCTTCAGTAGAAAAGTGGTTTTTATAAGATCAAAACAAATTGAGTGGCAAGGAAGAAGGGGGATGGCCTAAGTTTTGAAGGTGTAATATAAATTTTGTATGCCGGTTTTGTACTTAGTCGATGTGGTTTTGCAATAGACGACAAAGAATGGAAGTATTTTCGAAAGTCACAGATGGTTTGGTCAAGAGGAAAACGGCACGTTTCATTTTCGCAGAGTTAATTTTTTAAACAACCGGAAATCATAGAGGAGGTGTTGCCGGAAATTTATTTTGTTGTAACATTTCAGAATACATTCAGCATCCGACTTCAGTAAAGCTAATTTATTCATAAAGTCGTCCGTAAGGCATAACAGCTTGTTGCACCGAACTCACAAGGCCTCATTTTACAAAAGAGAGTTCTTATAGAACAGGGGTGTCAAACTGACTTGCTACGAGGGCTGGATCTGACATCAATGAGACCTTGTCGGGCTGGGCCATGTGTGTCATAAAAGGTAATGCCGGGTCGCAGAGATATAAATTCTATAACACAAACACAATGAAAGATTTTTTAAAACTTTAAATAAAACCTGTTTAAAACACTAGCACTCTTGCAATCTTTTGCCTGTTGAACAGTCTCTGATAACTGTCACCTCTTGCTCCGAATACTGCATCAAAATGTCTGTGCTGTAGCCATCTTGGGTATGCTGTTCAGATGTGTATCTGTAAACTGCAAACCCACTTTTGATTTATTGACATTCGTTACAGAAATCTCATGCTCGGTGTTCTGAGCCCAGGACCCAGGGGAAAACGTGAAATGGCTGAGCATTGCAAAGTTTTGTACGTAAGTTGCTTCGTGTACTGGTCAAGAACATGAGAAGGCATCCTGACACAGTGTAAGGGCTTTTTGTCTGCCGACAAAACTATAGTCTTCCCCAGAGGAATAACTACAACTTCCTACAAAAGAAATGTGCTGGGTTAACTTGGTCTGGAGACACAGTCTCAGCCTAATCCACCTCACTGGCTTGTTGCTATTCCTCCTCTAAAATACTTCCCATTGCTTTCTTACTGAGAAAGACTGGTTCATGAGGGCATGAATACAGTGAAAAGGGGAGGGAACCCAGTTGCACCCAGGAAATCCCTGGCACAAGGAACCCAACAAAACACACACAGCATAAGAAGCCCAACTGTAGCAAGGCATGCAAAAGCTCATACCTTGAACAAAACTTTGTTGGTCTTAAAGGTCCCTGGTATTTCTCCTGTGCGATTGAGGCAGCCTGCAAAGCAAGCTTTCCCTTCCTCCCTTCGGGGAGGAGCCTTAGCCAGTGGAAGAAAAGAAAGGCTTCCCTTTGTCACCTGTATATGATTGGGGCAGCCTTGCCAGGAAGTGAGCAGTGGCTGGTTCCCTCCCTCCCCCTGGAAGGAGGAGGGGGAAGGGACTCAGCCTATGCTTTACCAGACTTTCTTAATTGCACAGGAGAGGCTTGCCTATGTATCTCTCCTGTGTGATTGAGAAAGTCTGGTAAAGTAAGCTGTGATGCAGCAGAACTGGAAAAGGAAGCAAGAAACAGCCAGTTCCACTGCAGGCCTGAGAGAAGCCCTCCAAAGGGGCCTGATCTGGCCCACAGGTCACATGGTCAACACCCCTGTTATAGAAAGCAATAAGGGCTTTTTCTTTTTTTGAAAAACTGGTGCTGGAACTGTCGAAGGGAATGGAGCTTTCATTCTGTATACTGAAGACTCATGAGCTTTTAAACATTTTTAAAAGAATTTTGTCAAAGAAGTTCCGGAACTCTGTTCCAGCGCATTCCCCCAGAAAAAAGGCCCTGGCGATAAGAGCCCAGGAAATCAGTACCCCAGAAAACAAGATCTCCCTCTGCTGAGTTTTATTTTCTGGTTCTGCTCCACCTGGGCTAACCTCACTTGTTTCTGTAGGTTACATTAACAACTGGGAGAGGGAAGTACTCACCCAAACTCACGCACCCAGGTTTATTTTTGTCTCTTTCTGAGACCCACCAAGCACAAAGCCTACTTGCGTGCCTGAAGTGGAGCTGGCTTTTGTAGAAATGTGCAAACCGATTTTCTTCTTGTCAGCATCTGGAGAAGCAAGCTGACTCGGGAAAGCTAATGCTGGAAAAGAATAAATGTGGGGTCAAGTGGGGGTGATCATCTTATCTCCTTGTTCTCTCCAGGAGACCCCAACACACACCAGTTGTGGGATAAGAACACTCCTTGCTTCCTCCTGCATCCTTATGATGTTAATACATCATAGAGACTAAGAAGGAGAGATTCCTAGAGTGTTGCCCTTCTAGCAGGTGGTTTTACCACCAGAGATCACAGGAAAAATCTTTATCATTACCCACCCACAGTTTGAATTCAACAATCCACTCTGATTTTTGAGAGGAGCATCAAGCAGTGTCTCGGAATAGGCAGCATATAAATTTTCAAAATAAATGGGTGAACTCAATTCCCTTTTGAATCTCCCCTCACTTCTGCCTCCCAGCCTTTTGGCTCCATTCACTGCCTTGGCTTCACCGGCACATGGGAAGGGGAGCAAAGTTCTGTCTAAGCTGAGCTAATGGGTGCTGGTGCACAAAATTTTAGCTGGTAGTGCAAAGATTTTTGTCTGAGCCCATGAGTGAACTGAGAAAGCATTTTCCCCCTCCGGTGGAAAGAATGGAGGATGGAGGTACCTCTTGGGGCCCATAGAATTGGACCCCCTGGTCCAGTCTTTTGGAAACTTGGGGGGGAGGGGTTGAGGAGAGGCATCATCAGTAATGGTGCAAATCTGTTTACCTGAAAAAAAACAGCCCCTCCAGAGCCCCCAATGCCCCCGGATCGATTCTCCATTATAGCTTATGGAGCCCATTGACTATAATGGTCCCCATAGGCTATAATGGAGCCAGAAAAAAATCAATTTTTTCACACCCCTATTATGCTTTTCAGTATGTTTGTAAGCTGCCTTGAGTGACAGGGAAAAGTGGGATATAAATATTTGAATAAATAAGTAGTTTGGGCAGGTTGATAACATTTAAGCAACTATCTGTTTGTTAGGTTAGGCAAGGTTCTGACAGTGTTTGTTCCACCTCTGTTTACTTGACTTGTAATGCTGGTTCTCATATTTCACTAAAAAAACCCACACACAGTAGACTGCAAGGGTTCCCCCCTAAGTGTAGGCATGTTTTCTAAGGCTCAGCGTGGGGCGATGGTCTGAGGCCAGGTCTACCAATATAGTGGCAAGGGGTAGGTAGACCTGTGCTCCAGAGGGCAGGTCTACCAATGGACTGGGGCAGATAGGCCTGTTCTCCAGAGGCCAAGTCTACCACTTCAGTGGAAATGGGCAGGTAGACCTGTCCTCCGGAGGCCTGCTCCACCCTCACAGAGGACAACATTAAATTATTCTTAAAATATAGTTTAAAGGAATTCATTCTGAGGTTTTTACAAGGCTATGAAAATAATCTTCTAAAAAAACCTAATTTACGCGATAGTCAAATGTAGACTTGCTCACAACTTTACTGCTCCTAGCTTTTTTTGCTCATGAGGTAGAATTTTTGCTCACAATGTGGAGCTTTGAAGGAACATTGGAAGAAAGATACACTTTACTGGGGCCTGGAAGCCCAGAGGGGCCCAGCAGGAGCCTAGGCTGAAAACCCCATTATTATGAGGGGAAAAATAGAAGAAAAACCCGTAGAGAGCACCTAAGGATATTCATAGAATCTTACATCCTTATATCTATGCATCTTTGTCCAGACGTCTAGTGTGATCAGAAGCAGTTTTACAGGGATACGGTTGCCAACTCCAGATAGAAAAATTCCAGGTAATTTGAGGGTGAAGCCTGGAGAGGTTTGGCAAAGGGTAGGGATATCAGCAAGATGTAATATCCTGGAGTCCACCCGCTGAAGAAACTATGTTCTCCAGGGGAACTGATCTCAGTAGTGTGGTGATTGGTTGTGGTTCCAGGAGATTTCCAGACCCCACCTTAGGGTTGCCAGGTCCCCCCCAGACACCAGCGGGGGGGGGGGTCAGGTTGCAGGTACAGGTTGGGAAAGTCCTGGAGATTTGGAGATGGAGCCTGGAGAGGAGAGGGACCTCAGTAGGGTATGATGTCACAGAGTCCACCTTCCAAAGCCTCCATTTTTTCCAGGGGATCTCTCTAACCTGGAGATGAGATGTAATTCCAGGGGATCCCCAGTTCCTACCTGGTGTTAGCCAAATTGCCTTATTTTATTATTAAGCTTGGGGAATTATGAATATTAAATGGCAATAGGCATAAAATATAGGATCATAATCTGTGTATATGGGAGTCAGAGTCCCCAGAGCCCTTGAATAGACAGAGACTGTGTAGCTAAAATAATGATTTCTTTACTAAATGTTCTTTAAGCATACAAGCAATAATCAAACATTCACGCACACACAATACAGAACTAAAAATACAGAGTTGGAAGGATAGCAACATTTGCATGAGCAGGAAATGCCGTTGAGGGGCGATGCTTTACCTGTCCGATTAGATGCTTTGATCATGCAGCGAAAAATAAAACAGACTAAGGGGAAGGGATCGTGAGTTGACCAGCAACACGATTGGACTGATTCCAAACAGGCCTAGATTTGGAAACAACAAGGTAAGGTGGGGATAGGAGAGGATGAAGCAAGAGCAAGAGACAAGAGAGCGAACTCAGGGAGAGCTCGGCTTAAATACCTAAAATGTGACCTGAGGCAAAAGGCTCATGTGGTCACCTGGTCCCCAGGAAATACTAAAAAAACCGTAAACTCTGGATGAGGTATAAAGGAATTAATGGTTGGGCAATTGAGAATTCTTGGTCGGCAGGGAGTGGCACCTCTGGGGGAAGGGAGCGAGACAAAGGAGAAAATGAAGAGAACCAATCACATTGCAGGGTCAGTGCTTTGTATTAATGATCAGATACCTGACGGCGGCGTTATCTGGATGGGTGACAGGAAGGCTAGATTGCTGCTATTGTCTGCAGTTGGGCACATCCTTTTGTTTGAGGCTGGCTCAGGAGGGAGACGAATGTGTGATTTTCCAGGTGAAGCTAACAGACATGGGGGGGGGATGCTGCATGACAAAGAAGAGATTCCCTCATGGCTTCTGTTCAGGAACATCTGTCCTTTAGCAGAGCATGGCTTCTTCTCTGATCTGCTGCTGTCTCTGCGTGCATGGAGGCCAGGGTTGCTGGTCTGCAGCCCGGTGCTTGGCATGGATGCAGGAGTTTAGTGGCCGGAGGTTTCTGTAGTCCTGGGTCCACATCTGGCTTGGCCTGCTTCTTAGGCACAAGGCTCCCTTTGGACACAATGTACATCCCATAGTCCAGCATAGGGCACTTCTCTTGGGCTACAGTTCTGTCCATTGCCCTGGCACACACTTTTCACTGTCCAGCAAGGCAGTCGTATTACAGAGTCTTTAATAATGCCATCTGAAGTGGCCCACCTGGAGATTAGCCTCCCTACTATCACAACTGTCTCAAACATCTTTCATGCAGTTAAACCAGACTGAGTCTGAAAAACAGGGAGATTTGTTTTCCCCCAGTGCTTTTGTTGTTGTTTTTAAAAAGAAGTGCCAATGCTCACTTATAAAGTTGCACTAAGCTCCACCAATTGCCCCTTGGGACTTTAGACAGACTTCCCAAAAGGATAAATGGACACAAATCTGACATCAGGAATCACAAGACTGAGAAACCTGTAGGGGAACACGTCAGCCTTCCAGGACATTCAATGGGTGACCTCAAAGTAGTGGTTTTATCTCAACGGAACTTCAGGAGCAGAATGGAAAGGGAAATGGCTGAATTACAAGTTATTACATCACTCGGAACAAACACCTCCCAGGACTCAACAGGGATATTGGTTTCTTATCTCATTACATATGCTAAACTAATTCCATCCTTATTTATTTATTTTTGTATCAAATTTATACCCCGCCCTCCCACAGACAGGATAATCCTTTTTTAGTGACCCAATGAGTTACAAGATGGTTCGCAAACGTGTGCAATCTCGGGTGTGTGTGTGTGTTATTAGTACACCAAACTAGCAAAGGCAGGCATTTTTCAGCCATGCAGTGTATGGAAGAGTAATTTTAGAAATAAATCAAATCAAAATACCTTTAATGGCATAATAAAATACATAGCGTGATAAAATACGAGCATGACGGTATTACAGAGATAACAAAATAAGGCTAATCATACAGAGAGTTTGTGTCAGAGAGCCAAGAATTTAGCAACCAGAGCTGTGATGCCCAGGTTTGTGTCATTTAGAAGAAGAAAACAGATTGGATTTATACCCTGCCCTTCACTACCCAAAGGTGTCTCAGAGAGGCTTACAAACTCCCTTTCCTTCCCCTCCCCACAACAGACACCCTGTGAGGTAGGCGGGGCTGAGAGAGCTCTTGTCAGAAACTGCTCTTTTTTCAAGGACAGCTCTTATCAGAACTACAGCTTGCCCAAGGTCATCCAGCAGCTGCAAGTGAGGGAGTGGGGAATCAAACCTGGTTCTCCCAGATTAGATTATACACACTTAACCACTACACCAAACTGGATCTCTTTAATAAATGTTGTATTTAAATAACAACAACAATAATAATAACTAACAATAATGATAATAATAAATAATAAATAATACATTAATGTATTATTCTGTCACTGTTAATACAATGTTTGGGGTATAGCAAAGAGGAAAGGAGTTTCTTAGGTGGGCTTGTGTGCTGTTGGCAGTCCAAGATAGAATCTATCGATTTTAAAGGACAGGCACATTTCCTTTCATGGAAAGGGACTTTGTTACACCGACCAGTTAATATTCTTGAAGGAAAAATATTTAATCGTGCTACCCCCAGTGCTTTTGTTGTTGTTTTTAAAAAGAAGTGCCAATGCTCACTTATAAAGTTGCACTAAGCTCCACCAATTGCCCCTGGGAAGATGCCCAGGTTTGTGTCATTTAGAAGAAGAAAACAGATTGGATTTATACCCTGCCCTTCACTACCCAAAGGTGTCTCAGAGAGGCTTACAAACTCCCTTTCCTTCCCCTCCCCACAACAGACACCCTGTGAGGTAGGCGGGGCTGAGAGAGCTCTTGTCAGAAACTGCTCTTTTTTCAAGGACAGCTCTTATCAGAACTACAGCTTGCCCAAGGTCATCCAGCAGCTGCAAGTGAGGGAGTGGGGAATCAAACCTGGTTCTCCCAGATTAGATTATACACACTTAACCACTACACCAAACTGGATCTCTTTAATAAATGTTGTATTTAAATAATAATAATAATAATAATAACAACAACAATAATGATAATAAAAAATAATAAATAATAAATTAATGTATTATTCTGTCACTGTTAATACAATGTTTGGGGTATAGCAAAGAGGAAAGGAGTTTCTTAGGTGGGCTTGTGTGCTGTTGGCAGTCCAAGATAGAATCTATCGATTTTAAAGGACAGGCACATTTCCTTTCATGGAAAGGGACTTTGTTACACCGACCAGTTAATATTCTTGAAGGAAAAATATTTAATCGTGCTAATGTAAAAGCTCTACGAGGAGAAGGCTGATGTAGGTTATAAAGGTAACTGGCCATTTTCCCTTGCTGAATAATTTCAGAAATAAAGCAAAAAAAAATATGTTCATGTCTCATGAGACTGTATGGGAGGGCAGAATGTGTGTGTGTGTGTGGGGGGAGGACAGCTCGTGTTGCAAATCTCTCCGAAGCCCCCCAAAAATAAAAATTGGGCCCTGCCCTCCCTTGTCTTCTCCCCCTTGCATTTCCCACCCCCTCTCTCGTTTTATTGCAAATCCCTTTCCACCCAAATGCATTTTCCAGCGGGTTTCCCGCTGCTGGCCCGCTGGGGAAAATCCCAGGTTCGTTTCCCAAGGTTGGTGGCAAGACCGTAATCCCCCCGTTCCTCCTTGCTGCTTTCTCTTCCAAAAAAAGCCGCTTCTTCCCAGCCGAGGCTTAAATCCTGATTCGGCGACTCCTCCGTAAGAGGCAGAGCTTCGGGGGGGGGGCTCCAATAGATAAAACAAAGCTGAGTTTCCTAGAGAGGAAGAAAAAAATTGGGGAAGGGGGGCATCAATTGCGGGTGCACCTTCCTGCTTCACCGCTTTCCACGCCCCCAAGAGATCTCTGTGCGGGAGCTTTGCGGGTTTTGTTTGGAAGGCCTGCCTGGAAGCGCAGAGTTTTCAGGTGCCGTTTGGGGACGGGGAGGGGGACGTGGCGGGGAGGGGGTGTTGTTTCTTGGGGGAGGAGCCATTAAAGCAAGAGAGAAATCGAAGTGGGGCTTGGGGTGGTGGGGGAGAGTTGAACTCAAGTGCAGTCCAACGAAGAATTGTGCGGTATGTGTGTTTTGCACAGTATATCTTTGCTGGGATAGGTAATATAATTTTATTTGCTGGGGAAATTAACTCCACAGATTCGTTTATCAGCAAATGAAGTGAGTGCAGATGGTTGTTATGGGGCTTGGAATCCATGTATGTCTTTTTGACAATTTAAAGTGAACGATTTTGTTTCCCCATCCTCCCCTGAGTTCTAGGAATTTCTAGGAGGGGCATCAGTCATAGAATCATAGAGTTGGGAAGGGGCCATACAGACCGTCTAGACCAACCCCCTGTCCAATGCAGGACCAACCTAAAGCATCTCTGACAAATATTCGTCCAGCCTCTTCTTGAAAGCTACCAGTGAAGGGAAGCTCGCCACCTCCCTAGGCAGCTGATTCCACCTTTGAACCACTCTGACCCTGAATAAGTTTTTCCTGATATCCAGCTGATACCTTTCTGCATGTAATTTAAACCCTTTGGGTCCTAGCCTCAGCTGCCAACTGGAACAGCTCCTTGCCCTTCTCCAAATGACAGCCCTTCAGATATTTAAAGCGAGCAATCATGTCCCTCTTCAATCTCTGCTTCTGGGTTTCCCAGAGGCAACTGAATAGCCCTTGTCAGAAATGGGAGGCAGGGCTGAACAGCCCGATCCCGCAGGGGCCTCTTTTTCTCTTCTAGAAACTGCTTTGCTTCACATTACACTGTCCTGTGAATCCCCTCACAGGTTGTCTGTATTTCTCCTCTAGGGTGACCTGCTCTCTGGGAGTCTGGGAAAGCCAGCCGCCTCTGTGTGACCATCCCTTCTTTAGACAGAGACCCAGCATGGGGAAACATGTCTGAGGGAGTGAATTACTGAACTGTTTCTGCATTCACCAGGCCTTACTTTAAAGGTAATGCTCACAAAAGGGGATTTCTGTTTCTTTCTCTTCTGCTCTCCCTGAGAAGGTCAAAAGTGTCAAACTAGGATCTGGAAGACCCAGGTTCGAATCCCCACTCTCCTGTGGAAGCTTGGGCCAGTCAAGCACACTCAGTATACCCTACTTTACAGAGTTGTTGGAGAGGAGGAGAACAATGTAAGCTGTTCACAGGGAAGAAGGCTATATGGACTGGGAGGTGGGAAATATCTCCTCATTTAAAACAAAGGGACTGTAAGAATCTCCCTGAGCTCTCAGAGCCAGTGTGGTTTACTGTGTAGAGTATCTGACTAGGATCTAGGAGGTCCAAGTTCAAATGTCCACTCTGCCATGGAGGGCTGCTGGCTGACTTTGGGCCAGTTGCCTGCTCTCCGCCTGACCTATCTCCCAGAGTTGTTGTGGGGACAGAATGGAGAGGAAGAGAACAGTGTAAGCCACTTTTGGTCCCCTGTGAGGAGAAAGATGGGGTCTACATGAAGTAAACCAATCATGATAAATGTGTCTCCCTACAGGCCGTGGAAGAGCATCAGAGCCGAGTTCCAGAACATCTCCTAATTTGGGTGGAGTGGAAACATTTAAGATGCAGCCCACTCAGGTAAGGGATGGATTACCTCTGAAGAGGTGTGTGAAGAGAAGCTTGATGCCTCATTTTCCTCCAGCAGTGCTGGAAGGAACCATTTCTGTTTTACCTTTGTAATGTGGAACCTTTTTCTTTTTGTAAGCTGCCTTAGATTTGTCTACAGAGAAAAGGGGCTTAATATGCTTAAAGAAAGAAAACGTAGCTCTGTGGTTTTCTGATAACTGCAAGGTAACACCACAGCCTGTTCAGGAGGCCGTGTGATCCACTGAACTTCTTCCATAAATGAAAAGGTTTTATATAAATTCCCCAGACAGGTTTTCTTGTTTTCCTGTGGTGTGTCAAGTATTCCTTGAAGGTCGAGCTCCCTCTTGGGGTAACAAGAACCTGAGATGAAGGGTCTGGATGAGGAGGAGGGTCCGTGGTAGAGCACCTGCTTGGTCTTGGGTTCAGTCCTTGGCATCTCCAGTTAATAAAAGGATCAGGTAGGAGGTGATGTGAAAGACCTCCTCCTGAGGTCCTTTTGAGCTGCTGCTGCTGCTTTTCAGACTAGATAACGCTGACCTTGATGGACCAGCAGTCAGTGGATTTGAAATTTACTTATTTCGTTTGATTTATAGCCCACTGTCCCCTGCACAGCAAGGGACAGTCCTGGCCCCACTGCTGGACCTCCTGGTGGCACCTGGTATTTTTGGCCACGGTGTGACAGAGCGTTGGACTAGATGGGCCATTGGCCTGATCCAACATTGGCTTCTCTTATGTTCTTTGTTGTTGTTCAGTCGCACAGTCGAGTCCGACTCTTCGCGACCCCATGGACCAGATTACGCCAGGCCCTCCTGTCTTCCGCTGTCCGCTGAAGTTTGCTCAATTTCATGTTCGTTGCATCGATGACACTGTCTAACCATCTCATTCTTTGCCGTCCCCTTCTTCTTTGACCTTCAATCTTTCCCAGCATCAGGTTCTTCTCCAGGGAGTGCTCCCTTCTCATTTGGTGGCCAAAGTATTTGAGCTTCAGCTTCAGGATCTGGCCTTCCAGGGAACAGTCAGGGTTGATTTCTTTTAGGATTGACTGATTTGATCTCCTTGCAGTCCAAGGGACTCTCAAGAGTCTTCTCCAGCACCATAGTTCAAAAGAATCTATTCTTCGGCGCTCGGCCTTCCTTATAGTCCAACTCTCACAGCCATACATTACTACGGGGAATACCATTGCTTTGACCATGCGGACTTTTGTTGGCAAGGTGATGTCTCTGCTTTTTATCATGCTGTTTAGGTTTGCCATCGCTTTCCTCCCAAGGAGCAGGCGTCTTTTAATTTCATGGCTGCAGTCACCATCTGCAGTGATCTGGGATCCTAGGAACGTGAAGTCTGTCACTACTTCTACGACTTCCCCTTCTATTTGCCAAGGAGTGATGGGGCCAGATGCCATGATCTTAGTTTTTTTGATGTTGAGCTTCAAGCCCACTTTTGCACTCTCCTCTTTCACCCTGAGCAAGAGGCTCTTTAGGTCCTCTTCACTTTCTGCCATCAGAGTGGTATCGTCTGCATATCTGAGGTTATTGATCTTTTCCCCAGCAATCTTAACTCCAGCTTGTGATTCATCCAGGCCAGCATTTCGCATGATGTACTCTGCATATAAATTAAATAAGCAAGGTGACAATATACATCCTTGTCGTACTCCTTTTCCTATGCTAAACCAATCAGTTGTTCCATATCCGGTTCTAACTGTTGCTTCTTGACCCTTATACAGGTTTCTCAGGAGACATATGAGGTGGTCTGGTACTCCCATCTCTTTAAGAACCTGCCATAATTTATTGTGATCCACACAATCAAAGGCTTTAGCATAGTCAATGAAGCAGAAGTAGATGTTTTTCTGGTACTCTCTTGCTTTCTCCATAATCCAGCGAATGTTGGCAATTTGATCTCTAGTTCCTCTACCTCTTCGAAACCCAGCTTGTACTTCTGGCAGTTCTCTATCCACGTACTGTTGGAGCCTAGCTTGTAGGATTTTGAGCATGACCTTGCTAGCGTGTGAAATGAGTGCAATTGTGCGATAGTTTGAACATTCCTTGACGTTGCCCTTCTTTGGGATTGGAATGTAAACTGACCTTTTCCAATCCTGTGGCCACTGTTGTGTTTTCCAAATTTGTTGGCAAATTGAGTGCAGCACTTTAACAGCATCTTCTTTTAAGACTTTGAATAACTCAGCTGGGATACCATCACCTCCACTAGCTTTGTTGTTAGTAATGCTTTCTAAGACCCATTTAACTTCGCTTTCCAGGATGTCTGGCTCAAGGTCAGTGATTATACCATCGTGGTTGTCAAGGACATCGAGGTCCTTCTTGTATAGTTCTTCTGTGTATTCTTGCCATCTTTTCCTAATCTCTTCTGCTTCTGTTAGGTCCCTACCGTTTTTGTCCTTTATCATGGCCAGCTTTGCATGGAACGTTCCCTTGATTTCTCCAATTTTCTTGAAGAGATCTCTAGTCCTTCCCAATCTATTGTTTTCCTCTATTACTTTGCATTGTTCCTTCAGGAAAGCCTCCTTGTCTCTCCTTGCTGTTCTCTGGAAATCTGCATTCAGTTGGGCAAATCTTTCCTTTTCCCCATTGCCTTTAGCTTTCTTTCTTTCCTTTGCTATGTGTAAAGCCTCATCAGACAGCCACTTTGCTTTTTTGCATTTCTTTTTCTTAGGGATGGCGGTGAGTGCTGCCTCCTTTACAATGTCACGGACCTCTGTCCATAGTTCTTCAGGCACTCTGTCTATCAAATCTAGTCCCTTAAACCTATTCTTCACCTCTACTGTATATTCATCGGGGATGCGATCTAGGTCAAATCTGAATGGCCTTGTGGTTTTCCCAACTTTCTTCAATTTAAGTCTGAATTTTGCAATGAGTAGCTCATGATCTGAGCCACAGTCAGCTCCAGGTCTTGTTTTTACTGACTGGATAGAGCTTCTCCATCTTTGACTGCAAATTATATAGTCAATCTGATTTCGGTGTTGCCCATCTGGTGATGTCCATGTGTAGAGACGCCTCTTAGGTTGTTGGAAAAGGGTGTTTGCTATGACCAGCGTGTTCTCTTGACAAAACTCTGTTAGCCTTTGCCCTGCTTCATTTTGTTCTCCAAGGCCAAACTTGTCTGTTATTCCGGTTACCTTTCGATTTCCTACTTTAGCATTCCAGTCCCCTATGATGATGAGGACATCATTTTTTGGTGTTAGTTCTACAAGCTGTTGTAGGTCTTCGTAGAACTGGTCCACTTCAGCCTCTTCTGCAGCAGTGGTTGGAGCATAGACTTGGATTATTGTGATATTGAATGGTTTGCCTTGGATTCGGACCGAGATCATTCTGTCATTTTTGAGATTGTGTCCCAATACTGCCTTTCTCACTCTCTTGTTGACTATAAAGGCCACACCATTTTTTCTACGGGATTCCTGGCCACAGTAGTAGATATAATGGTCTTCTGAGTTAAATTCGCCCATTCCTGTCCACTTTAGTTCACTGATTCCCAAGATGTCGATGTTCATTCTTGCCATCTCATTTTTGACCACGTCAAGCTTACCTTGATTCATAGATCTTACATTCCAGGTTCCTATGCAGTATTGTTCTTTGCAACATCGAACTTTCCTTTCACCGTCAGACACATCCACAACTGAGCGTCCTTTCGGCTTTGGCCCAGCCGCTTCACTCTTTCTGGGGTTACTCGTACTTGCCCTCTGCTCTTCCCCAGTAGCATATTGGACACCTACCGACCAGAGGGGCTCATCTTCCGGCGTCATATCTTTTAGCCTTTTGTTACTGTCCATGGGGTTTTCTTGGCAAAGATACTGGAGTGGGTTGCCATTTCCTTCTCCAGGGGATCACGCTTGGTCTGAGTTCTCTGCTGTGGCCTGTCCGTCATGGGTGGCCCTCCACGGCATAGCCCACAGCCTCATCGAACCACGCAAGCCCCCTCGCCACGACAAGGCAGTGATCCATGAGGGAGCTTATGTTCTTACGTAGTAACAATTAAAGTTTAAAACATCATATACAATACACTACAAGGTTAGCGCATATAATAGCCGATACAATAAGTCTAACCAGTCGGCAAATGAAAATTAACCATAAATTTCTAGTCACCCTTGAAGAAAAGGGAGAGGAGGGGTTGCAGACGAACTATCGCTAATCCGCACCAGTGTTCCCTCTAAGCTGAGTTAGTGTGAGCTAGCTCACAGTTTTTTAGCCTCCAGCTCACAGATTTTTCTCTCAGCTCAGGAAGGAGGGCTCCAGAGCAAACTAATTTATGCAGTAGCCAAATTGCTCACTCACAACTTTGATGCCAGTAGCTCACAAAGTAGTATTTTTGCTCACAAGACTCCACAGCTTAGAGGGAACATTGCCTGTCTACATGAAGTAGAGGTGGAATCATCTCAGGTCTTGCAGGACCCGGGTCTCGCTTGACAGAGATTTCCACCAGGCTTGGGCCAAGGCTGAAAATACCCTGGCTCCGGTTGTGGATAATTGGATGTTCTTTGCGCCGGGATTCACCAGGAGGTTCTCATTTGCTGAGCACAGTGCTTACAGAGCCACAGTGAGGGTCTGACTCAGTAGACAGCAGCTTCAGGTGTTCCTGTTTAAATATCTGCAGTTGCTTGACGAGGGGCCGTGGCTCATTGGTAGAGCATCCGCTTGGCACACAGAAGGCCCCAGGTTCAATCCCCAGCGTGAGTCTCTGGAGAGCCTCTGCTAGTTTGACTGGAGGGGACTGACCTTGATAGAACAGCAAGCAGATTCAGTATGAGGCTGATTCATGTGTTCTTTTTTTTTTCTGGAGACCGAGCCCTATAACGAAAGGCTGAGGGACTTGGGAGCAATTCTCCCTCTAAGCTGTGGAGTCTTGTGAGCAAATATTCTACTTTGTGAGCTACCGGCATTAAAGTTGTGAGCGAGCGATTTGGCTGCTGCGTCAATTAGTTTGCCCTGGAGCCGTCCTGCCTGAGCTAAGACAAAAATGTGTGAGCCGGAGGCTAAAAAACTGTGAGCTAGCTCACACTAACTTAGAGGGGAAACTGCTTGGGAGTGTTCAGTCTGGAGAAGAGGAGGTTGAGGGAGGGGAGGGACATGATTGCGCTCTTTTAAGTATTTGAAGGGCTGTCAATTAGAGGAGCTGTGGTGGCTCAAGTGGTTAAGACGCTGAACTGCAGGCTGTGGAAGGTCAGCAGTTCAGCAGTTCGAGACCCGGGTGCCGCATGGCGGAGTGAGCTCCCATCTCTAGTTCCAGCTCCTGCCAACCTAGCAGTTCGAAAGCAAGAAATTGCAAGTAAATAAATAGGTACCACTTCGGTGGGAAGGTAACAGCGTTCCGTGCGCCTTGGTGTTTAGTCATGCCGGCCACATGACCACGGAAATGTCTTCGGACAGCGCTGGCTCTTCGGCTTTGAAACGGAGATGAGCACCGCAACCCTAGAGTCGGATTCGACTGGCTTTCGAGCAAGGGAACCTTTACCTTTACTTTACAATTAGAGGAGGAGGAGAAGAAGAGGAGAAGAGATTGGATTTATACCCCGCCCTTCACTACCCAAAGGTGTCTCAGAGCAGCTTACAAACTCCCTTCCCTTCCCCTCCCCACAACAGACACCCTGGGAGGTAGGTGGGGCTGAGAGAGCTCTTGACAGAAACTGCTCTTTTTTCAAGGACAGCTCTTATCAGAACTACGGCTTGCCCAAGGTCATCCAGCAGTTGCAAGTGGAGGAGCGGGGAATCAAACCCGGTTCTCCCAGATTAGAGTGCACGAACTTAACCACTACACCAAACTGGCTCTTGTTTTATTGCAAAACTGGAGCTGTTCTTGTTGGCAGCAGGGGATATTCTCACAAGAATGTGTTGAAATTGGGCGGGAAGGTATCAGCAGGATATTAGGGGAAACTTTTTTACAGTAAGAGTTGTGTAAGAGTGGGATCAGCTGCCTAGGGAGACGGTGAGCTCTCCCTCACTGGCAGTCTTTAAGCAGCGGCTGGACAAACACTGGTCAAGGACGCTGTAGGCCAGGGGTGGCCAAACCTCCCTTATGTAAGAGCCACATATCCTGCACGGAGCAGGGGAGTGGACAGGATGGCCTGAATGGCCCCTTCCAACTCTCTGAGTCTATGATTCTATATTGTGGGCAAAAGCATCTTCGGGCAAGAGTGGGTGGATTAGTGTTGAGGTGAATTGTGAGGAAAAAGTATCTTCCTTCCTTTCCAGTGTCTGGTTTCCTTCGAGGAGGTGGCCGTGCGTTTCACAAAGGCCGAGTGGGCGCTGCTGAATCCTGACCAGAGAGCTTTGTACAGAGAAGTCATGACGGAGAATTATAGGAATGTGGCCTCTCTTGGTAAGGGTCCCATTTGTCTTGCTTGATAGATGCAGAACCTGTGTTTTTTGCCATTGTTGCTTCTTTGTTAATGTTATTTATAGGCCCCGGTCATACGGGCCAGAGAACGCGGGGAGAGGCGTGGCAGTTCGCCCCAGAGCTTAATAAGGTGCGGTAGCCCGATCACATGGGCCACCGGGTTGCCACACTCCAGCTCTGCGCCCCGATCACACCGCGCTGCTGCAGCGCAGCAAAAAAGCAGCGAAGTCCGCATGCGCCATTGGGGGGGGGGCTGCTGTCGGTGTGTCTTGTGTGTGCGCATGCGCTGTTCAGCATTGGTGCGCATCCCATGGACACTTACAACATCTGGAAACCCCGGGGACATGGGCGGGCATCGGAAGCTGCGGGATACTGGCGCTCCCACGATCAGACGCCAGCCTTTGCCCCGGGGTTTCCGGAAACTAGTACTTCGGACCTACTAGTTTTTTACTCCGCGTTTTCCACGGGAAGCCGCGGGTTGGCCACGGGAGCACTACGCCTCCCAGATGTGCTTGTATGATCGCGCACGGAAAGTCCGCAGGGCTCCCGTGCCTTCAGCGGGGCAAATGCTCAGTGTGAACGGGGCCATAGTCTGCCTTTCTCATTGAAACTCAAGGCAGATTATGGTTTAACATTTATCTTTCTAATGTCTGACTCCCTGTGGTTTGTCGTTTCAATTATAAATATATTTGCTTAGCGGATGTTCGCTTCATGTATCTGAAGAAGTGAGCTCTGATCATGAGAATTTATACAGGAATAACTCTGTTGGTCTTCAAGCAATCATCTGGAATTGCCCTCTGGGGGCTTGTTTTAATTTCAGTTCTTACAAATCTAAACCTGTCGACAGGCTGAGAGAGAGGAATGGCTAAAAAGAAGCATGGCTGCCTTGGCCTCCAGAATGGGATTTCTAACTGGTGTGTCTCTCCAAGTTTCATGAATAGGAGGCCTACTGGAAAATCAGGACTCTGTTGTGGCTTCTGTGACATAGTCACCTGTTGGGGTGAAGAGCCTTCCTTCTCTCATGTGGTCTTTTAGAAGGTGAATGTAGAAATGGATGATGTAGGAAGGCCTGAATTTCTCGTAGTAACTAACTAGTCTGTTTGTTCCCTCCGAAGCGATTCCCAAGCCTGGCCTCATCTCCTGGCTTCAGGAAAGCGAAGCACCATTTCCCCCAGACCCCGAAGAAGAGGAGAGGTTGGCAGGTGGGTGCTTAAATGCATGACAGGCCTCTTTGTTGCCTGGAGGTTGAGTGGTTTCCTTGGAGGGCAGCTAGATGTTTCGAATGGCCCTGATCACTCAGGCTGTGAGGTAACGTAACCTCGGGATACCTGCAGTAGCTCCGTTGGCCTCTGAGGTCTGCTTCCCCTTAAGAGTTTGCATGGGAAGCAGGGGCGGGGGGGACAAAAGGGGAGGAGTCTAATTGCTGCCCTCGCTTTAAAGTGTACAGCTGAAGGGCGGGTCCACTATAGAGGGCGGGAAGCCATTTCAGTATTCCCTTTTGCTTCTGCCACTGGGAAGGGGGGAAGCGAAAGGGAGCACTAAAATGGCTGCCCATTTTTGCTTTCTTTGCACCCCTCTCCTTCTCCCTCCCTCCCTCCCCCTTTGTTTCTTACATCTGGAGGGGGCACCTCTTGAACCTCAGCTGGGGGGCTCCAGGAGAGAGACTTTGAAGGAGGTTGCCTGGGCTTTGGTGTGGGAAGGGGGCTGTGCCTGCTGGAGAGAAGAGGAGGGTGGCTAATGGGCCAGTTCAAATTGGAACTTCTGGCTCCAAAAGGATTTTCCTTAGTCAATAGAAGAAGAAGAAGAGGAGATTGGATTTATACCCTGCCCTTCACTACCCAAGGGAGTCTCAGAGCGGTTTACAAACTCCTTTCCCTCCCCTTCCCCACCACAGACACCCTGTGAGGGAAGTGGGGCTGAGAGAGCTCTGACAGAAACTGCTCTTTTTCAAGAACACCTCTGACAGAACGATGGCTTGCCCAAGGTCATCCAGCAGGTGCAAGTGGAGGAGTGAGGAATCAAACCCGGTTCTCCCAGATTAGAGTCTGTGCACTTAATCACTACACCAAACTAGTTACGTCTAATCCCATTCCTTCAGTACTCCCTATTGTACTACTCCCTATTGTACTACTACCCTGGAGGGCATTAAAGTCAAAATACAACCGGGAAGCTGTAACTTGAACAACTCAGTATGGTGTCTTGGCACTTCTGTTTCTCATATCTTAAAGGTAAGGGATGCTTTCTCACACGCTGGCCTAGTGACGCAATACTTGCTTAGAAAATATGGATGTTGGTTAAGATGCATTGCTTTAATTTGCTAATTTAAATGGGCCCTGCAGCTAAGTAAAGAACTGCGGCGTTACTTTGGCTTAAGGGGTAATGCTCAATCATTTAATTACGTGAGCAAAATGCTCCTGCTTTTAGCACTCCGTTTTCTCTTACACCATCAGGATTTTTTAGCCCACTGTTTTATGCTGTGTTGTATTACTCACTTCTCCAAGATTTTTAGAGAGTTTTGATTCACAAGATACTCGGCAAAATTTATATGCAGAACCAGCAACAGCGTAGTGAATCATGCAGCTGTTCATACATAAATAGGGGAAAAAATAAGTATGTAAAGATATTGTTCATATGATCCTGTAGTGCAACTGCCCTGCTCTCTCCAGAAAAACAAGGCTGTGGCCAACCTGACTGTCTTCAAAACCTCCAGCAGGAATCCAAACCCTCTCCAGGGTCCAGAGACCCACCCAGATAATAATGGTAGGGCCAACAAAAAACCCAGCTGGAAAAACCTTCTGCAGACCCCCAGACACACCACGCCAAACAGGTAACCCTTTCTCACAATACAAGAACTCGTGGGCACTCTATGAAATTGCTGAGCAGTCGGGTTAGAACAGATAAAAGGAAATACTTCTTCACCCAAAGAGTGATTAACATATGGAATTCACTGCCACAGGAGGTGGTGACAGCTGCAAGCATGGACAGTTTCAAGAGGAAATTAGATAAACATATGGAGCAGAAGTCCACCAGTGGCTATTAGCCACAGGGTATAGAATGAGAACTCTCAGTCTGGGGCAGGTGATGCACTCTATTCTTGGTGCTGGGGGGGGCAGCAGTGGGAGGGCTTCTGGTGCCCTGGCCCCACTGCTGGACCTCCTGATGGCACCTGGTATATTTTGGCCGCTGTGTGACAGAGTGTTGGACTAGATGGGCCATTGGCCTGATTCAACATTGGCTTCTCTTATGTTCTTATGTTCTTATGTTTATTTTAAGGGACAAAGTAGTACCAGTACTCTGTGCACAGAAAACAAAAAAAAAATTCTAATCTCTAACTAATTTACCTTGGGTAGTGTAGCCCAGTTGTTCCCAACAGGTCTTAAGCACCAACCTCAGCAATCTGCTTACAGCAGTTAAGAAGGGTCAGCCACTGCAAGCTTAATCCATCAACCAAAGTCAGGGTTTTCCCAAATGACACCGTAACACCCTATGCATCCGGCTAAGGGTTTCAAGTCAGGCCACCAAGATAAAAAGAACTTCAGTTTTAACCATTTCTGGAGCCCTGACCACTGCCACTAACTGCCAATTAGGCTTAACCAGGTTCACCTGATCCCATTCCCCAGCGTCAGGGCTAAGCAACCAACTCATAGCCAGCAGGTGGCCAACCCTTCAGGCTCAAGAACCAAACACGGGGCTTCTGCAAGGCACCAACTACAATTCCCAACTAAAAAATAATTAAAATAGCCCCTGGTTACTACAGATCCCACTTAGGAGAAAGTGTATTGCCCAACCATGTAGATTTTTTTACCTGCGCACTCTTGATTCTCTTAAAGTAGCAGCACAATAATCTATTTTAAAATGTATGTATTTATTTCGATGTATATCCTGCCTCGCCTAGGCTTCCCAAGAACTTACCGCGTGACGGCGGGGGATGGATACGTCCTTGCAGGACCATCCCCAGGGGAAGGAGAGGCGCGGAGCACCATGCCGTCGCCAGGAAGGGACGGTAGGCGACGCTCTGGCAATGGGGCTGGAAACTCGATGGTACCATCGAGTTTTCAGCCCCATTGCCAGAGCATCACCTGGTATCACTTCCTGGCGACGGCATGGTGCATTACCAGGAAGACTGGTCCGGTCGGGGAGCATTCGTCCCCCGCCCCCAGACGGTAAGTACTTGGGAACCCTAGCCTCGCCTGCAGAGGCAGGCTCAAGGCGGCGTACAACAGGTTAAAATACAATAATACATAAATACAATATTATAAAATTTCATATAACAGATGATATACATAAAGTGCAGTTGAGTGCCGATGGCGTTGATTTTCACATTCCATGACATACACATGTAAATTATAACTTTAATGCTTACGTCATTCTTAAATCATTAAATGTTTAAAGCATTCTTATAGTTTAAAAGAATTATTCTTTTAGAAGATTTTTACATGGTTATGGTAATAATCTCCTACAAAACTAACTTACGCGGTAGTCAAACATAGGCTCGCTCACAACTTTAACGCTAATAGCTCCTTTGGTTCACAAAGTAGAATTTTTGCTCACAATACTCAGCAAGTTAGTGGGAACATTGGACTGGACTCTAATCTGGGAAACCTGGTTTGACTCCCCACTCCTCCTGTGTAGGAAGCCTGCTGGGTCACCTTGGGCCAGTCACGGTTTTCTCAGAACTCTCTTTGCCCCACCCACCTCACAAAGTGCCTGTTTGTGGGGAGAGGAAAGGAAGGCAATTGTAAGCCCCTCTGAGACTCCTTAGGGAGGTATAAAAACCAGCTCTTCTTTTCCTTCTTCATGTACGGTATACTTTGTAATCCCGGACCTCAATAGCCCCGGCTAGCCTGATCTCATCAGATCTCGGAAGCTAAGCAGGGTCGTCCCCGTTTAATACCTGGATGGGAGACCACCAAGGAAGCCCAGGGTCATGATGCCGAGGCAGGCAATGACAGGACCTCCTCTGGATGCCTCTTCCCTTGAAAACATCATGAGGGGTTGCTGTAAGTCCGCTGGGATGTAATGGCAAAAATATAAATAAATACTAGTGTGCAAGTATTTCATTTTTGCATACAATGAAAAGGTGATATTGAGAATGCACTATTTATATTCAGCCTCAATATCACCAAACAGTTTCTCTGCCGAGACATGAAGTGTTTTGGTGGATAACCCGGCCGCCTGCTGCTCTACTTCACTTTTGCTTTTGATGGAACATTCAGCTACTGTCAGAGTAAAGCTCAGTTAGCCAGCACATTAGATTAACCGGGAGCCTCCGTTTTCATGAGTGTCGGATAACAAAGCTTTTACAGTTGAGTGTATTCAGAAGAACTGTGTACAGTTCTAAGAACATAAGAACATAAGAACATAAGAGAAGCCAATGTTGAATCAGGCCAATGGCCCATCTAGTCCAACACTCTGTCACACAGCGGCCAAAATATACCAGGTGCCATCAGGAGGTCCAGCAGTGGGGCCAGGGCACCAGAAGCCCTCCCACTGCTGCCCCCTCCAGCACCAAGAATAGAGTGCATCACCTGCCCCAGACTGAGAGTTCTCATTCTATACCCTGTGGCTAATAGCCACTGGTGGACTTCTGCTCCATATGTTTATCTAATTTCCTCTTGAAACTGTCCATGCTTGCAGCTGCCACGACCTCCTGTGGCAGTGAATTCCATATGTTAATCACTCTTTGGGTGAAGAAGTATTTCCTTTTATCTGTTCTAACCCGACTGCTCAGCAATTTCATAGAGTGCCCACGAGTTCTTGTATTGTGAGAAAGGGAGAAAAGTACTTCTTTCTCAACCTGCTCAATCCCATTCATAATCTTATAAACCTCGATCATGTCACCCCTCAGCCGTCGTTTCTCCAAGCTAAAGAGCCCCAAGCATTTTAACCTTTCTTCATAGGGAAGGTGTTCCAACCCTTTTATCATTCTAGTTGCCCTTCTCTGCACTTTTTCCAATGCTATAATATCCTTTTTGAGATGTGGTGACCAGAACTGTACACAGTATTCCAAATGAGGTCGCACCAATGATTTATACAGGGGCATGATGATACTGGCTGATTTGTTATCAATTCCCTTCCTAATAATCCCCAGCATAGCGTTGGCCTTCTTTATTGCAGCTACACATTGTGTAGACATTTTCAGCGAGTTATCCACTACGACTCCAAGATCTCTCTCTTGGTCAGTCTCTGCCAGATCAGACCCCATCAACGTGTATTTATATTTAGGATTTTTGGCTCCAATGTGCATCACTTTGCACTTGGCCACATTGAACCCCATTTGCCACGTTGACGCCCACTCACCCATCCTCAACAGATCCCTTTGGAGTGCCTCACAATCCTCCCTGGTTTTCACCACCCTGAACAACTTCGTGTCATCTGCAAATTTAGCCACATCACTGCTTACTCCCAATTCCAAATCGTTAATAAACAAGTTAAAAAGCATGGGACCGAGTACTGATCCCTGTGGTACCCCACTGCTTACCACCCTCCACTGAGAGAGTTTCCCATTTATACTCACTCTCTGTTTCCTATTTATAAGCCAGTTTTTGATCCACAAGAGGACTTGTCCTTTTATCCCATGACTATTGAGCTTACTTAGGAGCCTTTGATGAGGAACTGTATCAAAAGCTTTCCGGAAGTCAAGGTAAATAATATCTATTGGGTCCCCCTTGTCCACATGTTTGTTCACTCCCTCAAAAAACACTAACAGGTTAGTGAGACAAGATCTTCCCTTACAGAACCCATGCTGAGTCTGCCTCAATAGTTTTTGTTCATCAATGTGCCTACTAATTCTTTCCTTAATAACAGTTTCCACCAACTTACCCGGTATCGATGTCAGACTGACTGGCCTGTAATTTCCTGGATCTCCCCTGGAGCCCTTTTTAAAGATGGGAGTGACATTAGCTACCTTCCAGTCATCAGGAATGGAGGCAGATTTTAAAGAAAAGATTACATATTTTTGTCAGGAGATCCACAAGTTCACATTTGAGTTCTTTCAGAACTCTCGGATGAATGCCATCCGGGCCTGGTGATTTATTAGTTTTTAAATTGTCCATCAGTCGGAGGACTTCCTCTCTTGTCACCGCAATCTGATTCAGGTCTTTCAAACCCCCTCCCGAAATCAGTGCTTCTGGAGTGGGCAAACACTTCTCCTCTTCCACAGTGAAGACAGAGGCAAAAAATGCATTCAGCTTCTCAGCCATTTCCCTATCATCCTTCACTACTCCTTTTACCCCTTGGTCATCCAAGGGCCCCACTGCCTCCCTGGCTGGCTTCCTACTTCTAATGTATTTGAAGAAAGTTTTATTGTTGGTCTTTATGTTTTTTGCGATATGCTCCTCATATTCCCTTTTTGCTTGCCTGATCACAGACTTGCATTTTATTTGCCATAGTCTGTGTTCCCTTTTATCAACCTCACTAAGACTAGCTTTCCACCGCTTAAAGGAATCCTTCTTACCTTTTACAGCTTCCATTACTTTATTTGTTAACCATGCAGGCTTTTTTCTATACCTATTTGTACCTTTCCTAACCTGCGGTATATATTTTTTCTGAGCTTCTAGGATTGTCTTTTTAAATAGTCTCCAAGCTTCCCCAATGGTTTTGACCTTCTCCACTCTTCCTTTCAATTTCTTCCTCACATGTCCCCTCATACCAGAGAAGTTACCCCTTTTAAAGTTAAAAGTGGTTGCGTCAGTCTTTTTGGGCAACTCCCTATCTGTACAAATGTTAAACTCAATGACATTATGGTCACTGTTTCCAAGTGGTGCAGTCACTTTTACATCTCTCACCAGGTCTTGGGTGTTACTTAGGACCAAATCCAGGATCGCCTCTCCCCTGGTAGGATCTGTGACCATCTGTTCCACAGCACAGTCATTGAGAGTGTCTAAGAACGCAATCTCTTTTTCCCGACTAGAACTCATATTGACCCAATCAATGTGTGGGTAGTTAAAGTCGCCTATTACAACACAGTTATTTCGTCTAGCCGCTATCTTTAATTCATTCATCATTTTATAATCCTCCTCTATCTTTTGATCTGGTGGGCGATAACAAACTCCCACTGTTAAGCCTCCTTTTGGACCCACTATTTCAACCCATAGCATTTCCAGAAGGGAATCCAATTCTCTTACCCTCTCAATCTTACTGGATGGTATACCCTCTCTGACATACAGAGCCACCCCACCTCCAACCCTTTCCCCCTATCCTTCCGATATAATTTATAACCAGGAATCACCGTATCCCACTGATTTTCCTCATCCCACCAAGTTTCTGAAATACCCACAATGTCTATTTCCCCCCAACACCAAGCATTCCAACTCCCCGATTTTACCTCGGAGACTTCTAGCATTTGTGTATAAACACTTATAGTTTCCCACGTTTGTTAAGCCCACAGCCTTCCTCTTGCTGCCTCGAGACCTTGCCAGGCAGTTCCTATCATTAGCCACAGTCTCAGTGGACAATTGTAATCCATTTCCTTGTACAAAAGTAATAGCTACCCCTTCATCTCTTTGAGATGAGCCATCCCGAACCAGAGACTTTTCATCTCCTGTCGGCTTTCCCCCATTATTCAGTTTAAAAACTGCTCTGCCACCTTTTTGATTTTGAGCGCCAGCAGCCTGGTTCCTTCTCGGGACAAGTGGAGACCGTCCCTTTTGTACAGCTCCCTCTTGTCCCAAAAAGCATCCCAGTGCCTAACAAACTTGAACCCTTCCCCCTACACCACCGTCTCATCCACGCATTGAGACTCCTGATCTGTGCCTGTCTCTCCGGCCCTGCGCGTGGAACAGGTAGCACTTCCGAGAAGGCTACCTTGGAGGTCCTGGCCTTGAGTTTCCTGCCCAGCAGCCTAAATTTCTCCTCCAGGACCTCACGACTGCATTTCCCCACATCGTTGGTGCCGACGTGCACCACGACCACTGGCTCCTCCCCAGCACTATCTACCAGCCTATCTAAAACACGCGTAATGTCCGCTACCTTCGCACCAGGCAGGCAAGTCACCATACGGTCAGTACGCGGGTTCGCCACCCAGCTGTCTACCTGCCTAAGGATCGAATCACCAACTACCAAGAGCCCCCCTCCCACCCTTCCCAGGGACGGTTCCTTGGTACGAAAGGATACCCGTTCACCAGCTGAAGAAGAGGTCCCTTCTGAGGGCACATTCCCCTTATCCTCAGCATGGTGCCCCTTTTCCCCTTGACCCTCATGCTCCCTGGCAGCAGCCGGGCTGCCAGATCCAGAGTGGGACATATCTAACAAGTCCCCGAGAGTCTTCCCCGTGCACCTAACTGACTGTCCCTGCTTCTCCAGGTCAGCCACCTTGGCCTCAAGGGAGCAAACTCGCTCCCTGAGAACCAGGAGCTCCTTGCACCGAGCACACACCCAAGACTTCTGACCAGTGGGCAGATAGTCATACATGTGACACTCCATGCAAAACACTGGATAGCCCCCAACCCCCTGCTGGCATTCTGGCTTCATAATTGTTTTTAAACAAATACTTTTCTATAACCCCCCTTTTAAAACCCTTTGTATTTATATGGCTCCTGTTGTAGGAGTCTACTTACCTTACCTTACCAAGGAGCCAAGGTCCTGGCTTCCTGGCTCTTCCTGGGCTTCTTACAGAGCCCCTAGGCCAAGAGCCACAGGCAAAGAGCCTCGCCCTTTTGCTCTCGCAAACTTCCTGCCTTAAATGGAATTGTCTCCCAGGAGAGGGTGTGGCCAGCAGCTACTCAAAATCACCCAAGGCACTTAATGACGGTCAAACAAAGCCCCTTTCACACTCCAACTCCAGCAGCCAGGAGTCTGCTATTCAATCTCACCCAAGCACTTAATTACAGGCAAACAATGACCCTTTCACACCCTAACTCCAGCAGTCAGGAGTCTGTTACAACTCACCCACACACTCCCAAATACAGTCCCTGACACAGTACCTTTTCAGCTAAAGCACCTCAGCTGAAAGTAAATAAATAAAAATACCACTCACCCCTCTGGCAGCTCAAACACCTTGCTCCTTCTCAGAGCTCAGCTGGGTCAGCACATCTCAGAAAGGATATTATAGCATTGGAAAAAGTGCAGAGAAGGGCAACTAGAATGATAAAAGGGTTGGAACACCTTCCCTATGAAGAAAGGTTAAAACGCTTGGGGCTCTTTAACGACGGCTGAGGGGTGACATGATCGAGGTTTATAAGATTATGAATGGGATTGAGCAGGTTGAGAAAGAAGTACTTTTCTCACTTTCTCACAATACAAGAACTCGTGGGCACGCCATGAAATTGCTGAGCAGTCGGGTTAGAACGGATAAAAGGAAGTACTTCTTTACCCAAAGAGTGATTAACATATGGAATTCACTGCCACAGGAGGTGGTGGCAGCTACAAGCATGGACAGTTTCAAGAGGGAATTAGATAAACATATGGAGCAGAAGTCCATCAGTGGCTATTAGCCCCAAGGTATAGATAGGAACTCTCAGTCTGGGGCAGGTGATGCACTCTGTTCTTCGTGCTGGGGGGAGAAGTGGGAGGGCTTCTAGTGTCCTGGCCCCACTGCTGGACCTCCTGATGGCACCTGGTATTTTTGGCCACTGTGTGACACAGAGTGTTGGACTAGATGGGCCATTGGCCTGATTCAACATTGGCTTCTCTTATGTTCTTAAGTTTAGAATTTTGGTGGTGTTTTGGTTAGAACGTTGTAAGAATGCAAGAAGAGTCCTGCTGGATCAGACCAGTGGTCCATCTAGTCCAGCATCTGGTGTCACACAGTGGCCGACCAGTTCCTGTGGACAGCCAACAACAGGGCAGAAAGGCTGAGGCCTCCCTCGGATGTTTCCTCCTGGCATTGGTATTCAGAGGTTTGCTGTCTGTGAGCATGGAGGCTCCTTTTAGTCATCATGGCTAGTAGCTACTGATGGTTCTCCTGCCTGGTTCAGAGACAATCCTGGTTGCTTCAGTAATGAAATAATGTTATCGGCATATGGATAACAGCCACCTCAAAGCTCCAGGCAGCCTCTCTCCGAGGATTGTGTGTGGATATTAAATCAATGCCACTGATTTATTTTATAATTTTATATCCCACCGTTCTGCCTCCATAAGAGCCAGCAGGGCAGCTATTTAAATAAAAGATGTATAAATAAAATTTTAAAACCGTTTAAATCAACTAAAGCACATTCTTTAAATTGGAGCTAAAATACATACAAAGCAATGAATGTTGGGTAGGAAGGGAAAAATCACGAAGGGAATGCCAAATGAAGGAACAGAGTGAGTCTTCACCCATGGACAGAAGATGGAATCACTCAGAAAGGGGCAGGGGAGTCTCCCCGGGAAGAGGATTCCAGAGTTCCGGGGCCACAGCCGAGAAGGCCCTTTCCTGGATTGCCACTGCCTCTTCTCCAAAGGCGGGGCCCTTGAAGTAGTGCATACGAAGATGTCCATAGTGGTCAGGTAGGTTCATAAGGCAGTGGAAGTCCTTTGGGGCTGTTGTTCCCAAACCATAGAGGACTTCAAAGGTGAACACCAGCCCCTGTGGAACTCTGCCCTCACCCCTCCGTGGGGTGTCTTCTGTAGTGCTGAACTCTGTACTCTGGTCAGCCTTTCTTCTGCACTGCCCGTGAGTGGTTCATATTAAAAAAAAAACTGAAATGAATGGAGCCATTCCTATTAAAACCTTTAATCTAGATATATTTAGTAACTTTATACTTAAATATTATTGGGCCGCTGTGTCAAAAGCTGTTGAGGAGTATTAAATGTATCCGCAGGGAAGCAGTGAGCTCTTCAGATGAAAGCCATTGATGAGCGGCAGAGTTGCTTGTATCCCACTGCCAGTTTAGAAACCAAATTAAAATGGAGAAAAGAACTTGGTCTTTCTTAACTCCGCAGAAAAGTTAGCTCTGTTCTGACTGCAGATTGTAGACTTATTTCCTCTTCTAATCAGGTCTTTGTTCCACCAGGTCACAGGCAGGAGGAGGAGAATTATAGCAAAAGATATGCAGTCTCTTTCAAAACGACCAGCCATGAAGTGGAGAAAAAAACTTCCAGGGATCCAGAACAGTCAAAGAGGCAGGAAGAAAGCAAAGGAGAAAAGTCAAGGAATCAGTCAGTATTCTTCCGTGCTGGCCTCCTTGAAAATCCGTCCCAACAAGTATATGGCAAAAGAAAGAGGAGGAATAAACATTCTGAAAGCAGTGAAATATTGAGATGTGACTCCGACTTTTCTTCCCATCAGAGAATCCGTGCAGGGGCTGAAACGTACAAATGCTCTGAGTGTGGGAAGGGCTTCAGCAGGCTCGTAAGCCTCACTTCTCATCAGAGAATCCATACGAGGGAGGAACCATTCGAGAGTTCAGAGTGTGAAAACAGCCTTGGCTTGAGTGAAAGTCTTACTTCCCACCAAAGAACCCACCCAGGGTACAAACCATGCCAGTGTCCAGAGTGTGGCAAGACGCTAAGCTGTAAAAGCGCTCTTGTTTTGCATCAGAGAATCCATTCAGAGGAGAAAAAATATAAATGCTTGGAATGTGGAAAGAGCTTCCGCTGGAGCTCAAACCTCTTTGTGCATCAGAGAATCCACTCAGGGGAGAAACCATATAAATGCTTGCTGTGTGGAAAGACCTTCACTCTCAGTACAAGTCTCAATTCCCATCAGAGAATCCACAACAAGGTGAAGCCATATGAGTGCCTGGAGTGTGGAAAGACCTTCCGTTGGAGCACAGCCCTCACTTCCCATCAGAGACTGCACACAAAGGAGAAGCCATATGAGTGCCTGGAGTGTGGAAAGTCCTTCAGCTGGAGCACAGCCCTCACTTCCCATCAGAGAACCCACTCAGGGGAGAAACCCTACAAGTGCACAGTGTGTGGGAAATGCTTCAGTCAGAGACCACATCTTAATTCCCACCGAAGAGTCCATTCCGGGGAGAAGCCCTACAAATGCCAGGAGTGTGGAAAAGGCTTCAGTCAGAGCTCACATTTGAATGTACACCGAACGCTCCACACAGGAGAAAAGCCGTATAAATGCTTGATTTGTGGAAAGAATTTTCGTATCAGAACAAGCCTTAAATCACATGAAAGAATCCACACAAGGGAGAAGCCATATGAATGCCTGTATTGTGGGAAAAGGTTCAATCAGAGTTCAAGCCGTAATACACATCAAAGAAGAATACACACAGGAGAGATGCCGTATAAACGTATGAAATGTGGAAAGAGTGTTGGCAGCAGTTCACAACTTAACATACACCACAGAACTCACACAGGGGAGAAACCATTTAGATGCTGCCAATGTGGAAAGAACTTCTCTAGCGTCACACAGCTGACAGGTCATTATACAGTCCACATCAGGGAGAAAAAATATAGATGCAGGGACTGTGGAAAAAGATTCAGATGGAGAGGCCGTTTTCTCTCCCATCAAAGAAGACATGAAGAAGAGGATTCATAGAAATGATCAGATGAAGCATTTTACAATTAAAAAATAGAAGATTGGTAGAACTAGAAGGATTTGATCTGAGATTTGGATGGCATGGATATTTGTCATACATCCAATGTGGAATTTAATAACTATTATATTACACATGCCATTTTGAGAGAGTGTGGAATGAGTATAAACCTAGACTTTGTACAAAAATACCATTATGGTTATCCCCACAAGAAGCATATTTCAGAAAAGGAATCTAGTTAGAATTTCAACAAGGTGAATATAAATGTAAATCAAGAGAAGGATTAACAAATGAAGCTGAAGGCCATACCTGTAACTGGTTCAACATACTCACAAATCTAGGATAGGTTTAAGGTTGGTTTAAAAAAATCTTTTGATTTTGAGTGTCTGAAGTCTGAATTTGTAAAAGAACTATGTACAAATGACGATCGTGTTATCACTAAAATGTATAAACTTTTATTGAAATTTGAGTCTGAAGAAGAACAAGTTAAAGACTGTATGATTAAATGGGCCAAAAATGTTGGACATGATATACTAATAGATCAATAGGAAAAGATGTAGACAAAAGGGCTGCAATTTACCCTTAGCTCTAACATACATGTTATATGATGTATTTTATTGTATGCTTTTATGTTGTGAACTCCCCTGAGCCCACTTTGGTGGGAAGGGCAGGATAGAAATCGCACAAATAAATTTAAAAAATATATAACTTGAAAGAGAACTTCCATAAGATGGTATATGTCTCCAGAGAAATTGTCCAAAATGTATAAAGGTGCTTCTGGTTTACGTTGGAAATGCAATCACCATTAATGGACTTTTTGTCCCATGTGGTGGTCCTGCAAAAAGGCTAAAAACTTTTGGATGCAAAGGCATTCTTTAATGCAGAAGATTTCAAAGACTAAGATATAGCTGAAACCAGAGTCCCTTTTGGTTGGTTTAAGGGACAATCAGCTGGAAAGAAGTCATGGAGTTTTGTTTTTATATATGTCTACAGCAGCAAGAATGACATACACACAGAAATGGAAATGTCCAGCAATACCTGCAGTAGAAGAATGGTTGGAGAAGATGTTGGACTTGGCAGCTATGGCGAAACTTACAGTACTGGTTAGGGAAAGGACAATTACAGCATTTATTAGAGACTGGAAAACTCTCACTGACTTTTTGCATGAAAAAGATAAGGATGACTTGAGGATCTCTGGTTTTTCTGACTAAGAAATATGTCTGAGGGGAATGAAAAGAGAGGCATTTCATGTTTGTCATTGTAAGCAAGGAAATGTTTGCAATCAAAATTACATTTGTTGTAGAGAGAATTGGAAGCCTTTTATATCCCGCTCCCCCTTTTAGTTTGTTTTATGGTGTTTGGTTTTGGGAAGTTTTTTTATTTTTTCTGAATGCCTTCTAGTTTTATCTCTTTAATAAAACTAAAATGTGTAGATGGAAGTACAACGAGCCTTAAAGAATGTCAAATAAGTCGCAGAAGCCCCAAGTTATTTAATGATTAATTAGTTAAGAACCTTTTGTTTCTCAGTGAGTCCTCAATCCTTAGTAGGCAGCCAGGAATCTAATAAGGGAGAAGTGCTTAAGAGCATAAGAGAAGCCAATGTTGAATCGGGCCAGTGGCCCATCTAGTCCAACACTCTGTCACACAGCAGCCAAAATATACCAGGTGCCATCAGGAGGTCCAGCAGTGGGGCCAGGACACTAGAAGCCCTCCCACTGCTGCCCCCTCCAGCACCAAGAATAGAGTGCATCACCTGCCCAGACTGAGAGTTCCCATCTATACCCTGTGGCTAATAGCCACTGATGGACTTCTGCTCCGTATGTTTATCCAATTCCCTCTTGAAACTGTCCATGCTTGTAGCTGCCACCACCTTCTGTGGCAGTGAATTCCATATGTTAATCACTCTTTGGGTGAAGAAGTACTTCCTTTTATCTGTTCTAACCCGACTGCTCAGCAATTTCATGGAGTGCCCACGAGTTCTTGTATTGTGAGAAAGGGAGAAAAGTACTTCTTCTCAATTGCTCAATCCCATTCATAATCTTATAAACCTCGATCATGTCACCCCTCAGCCGTCATTTCCCCAAGCTAAAGAGCCCCAAGTGTTTTAACCTTTCTTCATAGGGAAGGTGTTCCAACCCTTTTATCAGTCTAGTTGCCCTTCTCTGCACTTTTTCCAGTGCTATAGTATCCTTTTGAGATGTGCGACCAGAACGGCAGAACTGTACACACTTAAGAGATCTGTGGTAAACCTGACCATGTAATATTCCTTATTATTCATAATTTCCCTAGAACGGGTAGATAGGTTTAAGCTGATAACCCCATGAGACAATAATAGCCCCAAATAGGATTTAATTTCTCAGAAATGTACTTGCAGATGGGAAACTCCCCACAAAGGGCTGCAAATTCACTCTTGCATGTCAAGCCTTCTGCAGCCCAGTTATTGTATTGTTTGTTCCCAGTGACAGCAATTCACTGTTTATTTGCCTCCTGGTGTTCAGTTGAAACATCCTGGCACATCTTTGGACCATTCTGCATAGGCAGAGAAGATGCCCATTTCTGAGCCTTCTCAGTTGAGCTCTGACTTCCATCTTGAAAGCAGAGAGGCTGCTGTTACTGGCCATGGCGGGTCTGTGTGTGTTGAGTGTCCAAAAGTAACTAATTTCCAAATGGCTGCAAATCATCCTTCAACAATGCTGCAAAGTTAAAGAGGAACAGCTTTGGGCTCTTTGTAACCCGGTTTTCTTCTGTCTCTTTTAAAAACGTAATTCCTTTGTTTTAAACTTTCTAAAAGTAGCTTGCGAGTTGCTTCAGTAGAAAGGTGATTTATATAAGATCAAAGTAATCGTGGAAAGAAAGAAAAGGGACGGCATAAATATTTATTTAAGAAATCAATTTTGTGTACCGGTTTTGTACATAGTAAATGTGGTTCGGCAACGGGCAGCAAATAAAGGAAGTCTTTTCAAAAGTCACAGTTTGATCAAGAGAAAAACAGCAAAATTCATTTTTGCAGTGTTAATTTTTAAAAAATAACCAGAAATCATCCCACGAAATAGAGGAGGTGTTGCCAGAATTGTTGTTGTTGTAACATTTCAGAATGCATTCAGCTTCCAATTTCAGTAAAGCTATTCTGTTCTCAATAAAGTAGCCCCCTAAGGCACCAACGGCTTGTTGAACCGAACTCACCAGGTCTCAGCTTACAAAAGATAGTTCTTATATAAGGTGCTAAGACTGCTGGAATTCAGTGTCTCAGAAAACAAAATCTCCCTCTGCTGACTTCTGTTTACTGATTCTGCTCCACTTGGGCTAACCTGACTTGTTTCTGAAGGTTACATTAACAGCTGGGAGGGGGAAGAGCTCACCCTCAGTCATGCGCCCAGGTTTATTTCTGTTTCTTTCTGGCACCCAACAAGCACAGAGCCTACTTGCTGGCCAGAGGGGGAACTGGTTTTTGTAGCAATGCTTGGGAAGATCGCAGGTTCATTTCCCAGGGTGGGAGGAAGACAATACTTTCCCAGCTCCTTGTTGGTTTCTCTTCCAAAAAGCAGCTTCCCAGCCCAAGGTTAAGTCCTGATTTGGCGAATCCTCCTTAAGAAGGGGCCGAGCTTTTGGGTGGTCCAGTGGTTAAAACCAGAGAGTCTACATTTCCTAGAGAGGAAGGAAAAATTGGGGAGGGGGGCCTCAATTGCAGATGCATTTTCCTGCCTCACCCCTTCCCCAAGGAATCTTTGTGCCGGATCTTTGGAGGTTTCGTTCAGAAGGCCTGTTTGGCAGCGCAGAGTTCTCAGGTGCAGTCTAGGGACGGTGGGGGCAGGGGGGGCGAAGGGTGTGTTGTTTTTTGGGAAGAAGCAATTAAAGCAAGAGAGACATAGAAGGGGGGGGGAGTTCCAGTCAAGTGCAATCCAATGAAAGATTGTGCAGTTTGTGCGTCTGCATAATATACCTTTTGCTGGGGAAATTAACAGATTAGGTTAGCAAATTAAGTGAGTGCAGGTGTTTGTTACGGCGCTTGGAATTCATGTATATCTTTCTGGCAATCTAAAGAGAACGATTCCCGCTCCCCTCCATTTAAGGAAAGTGGTGATTTCATAAATAATGGGTATGCAGCTGTAAATAACGATGACCGTCTTACATTTTAATCGTTGTGAGCAATTTAATTTTTTCTAATCTTTTAAACTGTTTTATTTGCCTTTTCTCTTTTAGGAGTAGAAATGAGCAAGAGTCCAGTAGCACCTTACAGACTAACAAAATCTGTGGCAGGGGAGGAGCTTTCTTGAGTCACTCCTTACTTCCTCCGATATCTGAAGAAGTGAGCGGTGACCCCTAAAAGCTCCTGCCCTGACACAAACTTTGTTAGCCTCTTGCTCATTTCTACTGCTACAAACAGATGAACAGGATACCCATCTTATCTTTCTCTTTTGTGATTTCCCTTGTTAGCATATGGTTATGCATTCTGTTATTTTCATTTGAAACCCTCCTTTCTCACTGAGAGCAGAAGGTGGATTTTGTGCATGATAAAAAAAAAATCCAGTTAATGAGTAAACAGATGACAAAACATCAGAAATTCAGACAAGCAGTGAGTGGGATACAAGGTATAATGACGTTTCAGTCTAAAAGCAAACATTCTAGGTAGGACAAAATAATGCCGCTGTGAATAATCACATAATATTGTATTGAGTGTGTTGTTGTTCAGTCGCACAGTCGAGTCTGACTCTTCGCGAACCCATGGACCACATCACAACAGGCCCTCCTGTCTTCTGTCATGCTCCGGAGTTTGCTCAATTTCATGTTCGGTGCATCGATGACACTGTCTAACCATCTCATCCTTTGCCCTCCCCTTCTTCTTTGACCTTCAGTCTTTCCCAGCATCAGGGTCTTCTCCAGTGAGTGCTCCCTTCTCATTGGGTGGCCAAAGTATTTGAGCTTCAGCTTCAGGATCTGGCCTTCCAGGGAACAGTCGGGGTTGATTTCTTTTAGGATTGACTGATTTGATCTCCTTGCAGTCCAAGGGACTCTCAAGAGTCTTCTCCAGCACCATAGTTCAAAAGAATCTATTCTTCGGCGCTCGGCCTTCCTTATAGTCCAACTCTCGCAGCCATACATTACTACGGGGAATACCATTGCTTTGACCATGCGGACTTTTGTTGGCAAGGTGATGTCTCTGCTTTTTATCATGCTGTTTAGGTTTGCCATTGCTTTCCTCCCAAGGAGCAGGCGTCTTTTAATTTCATGGCTGCAGTCACCATCTGCAGTGATCTGGGATCCCAGGAACATGAAGTCTGTCACTACTTCTACGACTTCCCCTTCTATTTGCCAAGGAGTGATGGGGCAGGATGCCATGATCTTAGTTTTTTTGATGTTGAGCTTCAAGCCCACCTTTGCGCTCTCCTCTTTCACCCTGAGCAAGAGGCTCTTTAGATCCTCTTCACTTTCTGCCATCAGAGTGGTATCGTCTGCATAGTGAGTGTAGTCAGAACCAATAGAATTCTATGGAGTCATTCTGGACAGGAGGGTGTGTGAACACACACCCCTTGTCCAGTTTTGTGCACCTCTTCCAAGGAGAATTTTCCCCTTCCCATTGACATTAGGGACCAGAAAGAGATTTTTTAATCCCAGAATGCCTACTGGTCTTGTTTCCTTCAGGGAATGACAGGCAGAGCTTGCGACTGGGGATGTGTGTGTGTGAGGGAAAATTGAAAGGGTTGCTCCATGCAAAGGAAGTCTGAGGACCTGGTCAGGTTCCTGTCCCTGTCATCTCTGTGCAGAAGGGGGAATTTTGGCAGATGCCACTTCTCTCAGCCCTAACATTCCTACACAAAGGAATCCAAGTTCAGGAGCTCCCCCATGCGACCCAATCCTGTTTTGCTTGTCAGGTCATGAGGAAACAGTGCTCTGTCTCCTGGCTAGGTTTCTTCACCCGAAGAGTGATTAACACATGGAACTCACTGCCACAGGAGGTGGTGGCGGCTACAAGCATGGAGGGCTTCAAGAGGGAATTAGATAAGCATATGGAGCAGAGGCCCACCAGTGGCTATTAGCCACAAGGTATAGATAGGAACTCTCAGTCTAGGGCAGGGGTCCTCAAACTTTTTAAACAGGGGGCCAGTTCACTGTCCCTCAGACCGTTGGAGGGCCGCCGCGTTCGCCCCTCCCCCCCCACCAGCCTGCTCACCCCACCACCGCGTTCGCCCCCTCCCCCCACCAGCCTGCTCGCCTCGCCGCTGCACTCGCCCTCCCCCACCAGCCTGCTCACCTCGCCGCCGCGTTCGCCCCTCCCCCCCACCAGCCTGCTCGCCTCGCCGCCGCGTTCCGCCCCTCCCCCCACCAGCCTGCTCGCCTCGCCGCTGCGTTCGCCCCTCCCCCCACCAGCCTGCTCACTTCGCCGCTGCGTTCGCCCTTCCCCCCACCAGCCTGCTCGCCTCGCCGCTGCGTTCGCCCCTCCCCCCCACCAGCCTGCTCGCCTCGCCGCTGCGCTCGCCCCTCCCCCCCACCAGCCTGCTTGCCTCGCCGCCGCATTCGCCCCTCCCCCCCACCAGCCTGCTCGCCTCGCCGCCGCATTCGCCCCTCCCCCCACCAGCCTGCTCGCCTCGCCGCCACGTTCGCCCCTCCCCCCACCAGCCTGCTCGCCCGCCGCCGCGTTCGCCCCTCCCCCCACCCAGCCTGCTCGCCTTGCCGCCGCGTTCGCCCCTCCCCCCACCAGCCTGCTCACCTCGCCGCCGCATCCGCCCCTCCCCCCCACCAGCCTGCTCGCCTTGCCGCCGCGTTCGCCCCTCCCCCCCACCAGCCTGCTCACCTCGCCGCCGCGTTCGCCCCTCCCCCCCCACCAGCCTGCTCGCCTTGCCGCCGCGTTCGCCCCTCCCCCCCACCAGCCTGCTCACCTCGCCGCTGCATTCGCCCCTCCCCCCCACCAGCCTGCTCGCCTCGCCGCCACGTTCGCCCCTCCCCCCACCAGCCTGCTCGCCTCGCCGCCGCGTTCGCCCCTCCCCCCCACCAGTCTGCTCGCCTTGCCGCCGCGTTCGCCCCTCCCCCCCACCAGCCTGCTCACCTCGCCGCTGCATTCGCCCCTCCCCCCACCAGCCTGCTCGCCCCGCCACCGCGCTGGCTCCCTCCCCCCCACCAGCCTGTTTGCCCCGCCGCCACGCTCGCCCCCTCCCCCACGACCAGCCTGCTCGCCCCTTCCTCCTCCTCAGCTCCTGGGCGCTCTTGCCGCCCAGGGCTGCTGGAGGAAGAAAGAGGCCGCGGGGCACTGCTGCTGCACTCCTCGAGGAGGAGGCGGCTCCAGGCGGGGGGGGCGGGCATAAACACTCGGTGGGCCGCATAAATGTCCTCGGCGGGCCGCATGTGGCCCGCGGGCCGTAGTTTGAGGACCCCTGGTCTAGGGCAAGTGATGCTCTGTATTCTTGGTGCTTGCGGTGGGGTCAACAGTGGGAGGGCTGCTAGTGTCCTGGCCCCACTGCTGGACCTCCTGATGGCACCTGGTATTTTTGGCCACTGTGTGACAGAGCGTTGACTGATGGGCCTTTGGCCTGATCCAAGATTGGTTTCTCTTATGTTCTGTATGGACTAAAATAGAATCTCCATATTCCAATGCAATTTGCTTTAAAATACATTAGGCAGCGAATGGAAGGGGGCATCAGTCTCTGCTGATGGGTTTCCCAGAGGCATCAGAATAGCCACTGTCCAAAATGGGAGGGCAGGCTGAATGGCCTGATCCAGCAGAGGCCTCTTTTTCTCTCATAGAAACTGCTTTGCTTCAATTTACCCTGTCCTGTGAAACACCTGACAGTTTGGCTATGTCTCTCCTCCAGGGTGACCTGCTCTCTGGCAGTCCGGGAAAGCCAGCTGCCTCTGTGTGGCCATCCCTTCTTTGCACAGAGACCCAGCGTGTGGAAATATGTCTGAGGGAGCCAAATACTGAACTGTTTTGGCCTTCACCAGCTGAAGTTATCGGCGCTGTGAGATTCGGGGCCCATCAGATGTGCAGAGCAGGCCTCGCTTTTAAGGTAATTCTCCCACAAGGGTAATTCTGTTTCTTTCCTTCTCTCCTCCTCTCCCTGAGAAGATCAAATGCTGGTGAAGTGGTTAGAGTGTAAAACTAGGATCCACACTCTGCCATGGAAGCATGGGCCAGTCTCACACACTCAGTCTAGCCTACTTTACAGAGTTGTTGTGAGGATAAAATGGAGAGAAAGAGAAGAATGGAAGTTGTTTGAAAGACCCCCTTGGGGAGGAAGGCGGCACAGACAGGGAGTGTGGAAATATCTCCTCATGTAAAACAGAGGGTGTTTAAGAGCATCCCTGAGCTATCAAAGCCAGCGGGGTTCAGTGGGTACAGTATCTGACTAGGATCTTGGAGGTCAAAGATCAAGTATCCACTCTGCCACAAAAGGCTTCTGGCTGACTTTGGGCCAGTTGCCTGCTCTCTGTTTGACCTACCTGACAGGGTTGTTGTGAGGACAGAATGGAGGGAGAGGAGAACAATGTAAGCCATTTTTGGTCCCCTTTGGTCCCCTTTGAGGAGATAGGTAAGGACGGTATAAATGAAGTAAACCAATCAAGATAAATGTGTCTCCCTACAGGCCGTGGAAGAGCCTCAGAGCCGGGTTCTAGAACGTCTCATCTTTGGGGTGGAGCGGAAACATTTAAGATGCAACGAACTTGGGTAAGGGATGGATTGCCTGTGAAGAGATGTGTGAAGAGAAGCTTGATGCCCCCTTTTCCTCCTGCAGTGCTGGAAGGAACCATTTCTGTTTGTCTTTGTAATTTTTAACCTTTTTGTAAACCACCTTAGATTTTTCCACAGAGAAAAAAAGGCCTAATATGCTTAAATAAAGATAGAAATAAAATGTATTTCTATGGCTTTCTGAGAACTGCCAGGTAACACAGCAGCCTGTTCAGGAGGCCATGTGGTCCACCGAACTTCTTCCATAAATGAAATGATGGGATGCCTGTAAATTCCCCAGGTTTTTCTATGCTACGTCAAGCATCCCTTGAAAGTAGAACTCCCTCTTGGAGTAACAAGAACCTGAGATGAAGGGCCTGCATAGGAGGGAGGGTTTGTGGCTCAGTGGTAGAGCACCTGCTTGGCGTGCACAAGGTCCCAGATTCTAATCCTTGGCATCTCCAGTTAATAAAAGGATCAGGTAGTAGGCGATGTGAAAGACCTCCTCCTGAGGTCCTGGTGAGCTGCTGCTAATCAGAATAGATAACATTGACCTTGACGGACCAACTGTCAGTGGATTTAAAGGAGTCTAACTGTCCTTACAAGGGTCCGGCAAGGGTCTGACTCCATAGATGGCAGCTTCAGGGGTTCCTGTTGTAATATCTGCAGTTGGTGGAGGAGGGGCCGTGGCTACGTGGTAGAGCATCCGCTTGGCACGCAGAAGGCCCCCAGGTTCAGTCCCCAGCATGAGTCTCTGGAGAGCCTCTGCTGGTTGGACTGGACAGGACTGACCTCAATAGAAGAGTGGGCTGATTGAGTACGGGGCTGCTTCATGTGCTCTTTTTTCTGTATTGTGAGCAAAAGCATCTTTGGCCCGGAGTGGGTGGATCAGTTGTGAGATGATCAGTTGCGAGGAAAAAGTATCTTCCTTCTTTTCCAGTGTCCCGTTTCTTTCGAGGAGGTGGCTGTGCGTTTCACCAAGGCCGAGTGGGCGCTGCTGAACCCTGACCAGAGAGCTTTGTACAGAGAAGTCATGGTGGAGAACTATGGGAACGTGGCCTCTCTGGGTAAGGCTCCCTCTTGTCTTGCTTGATAGACGTGGAAACTGTGAGTATTGCCACTGTTTCTTTTTTATTTATCTTATTTATACCCTGTCTTTCTCCTTGAGACTCAAGGCAGATTGCAGTGTAAGGTGGTACAATCTTTAGGCTGAAGAGACAGCACATCAGCAGTGGGAAAAGGCTTGGCTGGGAGGCCTCCCAAGGAAGACCAGGGTGGCTGTGCAGAGGAAGGCAATGACAGCCCACCTCTGCTCATCTGACACGAAAGAGGTGCATCCCCTTGTAATGGAGAATGGATGTCATTACAGTCCTGGCTGCATATTGGTTGGACCTGGCGCTTGTGACGGGTGGTGACATCACACTGTCACTCTCCTCCTGTCCTAGCCCTCTAGTGAGTCAGCAGCCTGAGGGCCAGGACCTATGTTTAAGGATTCTGTGGGTCCCAGACTATCTCAATCTCACCAAATCTCGGAAGTTAAGCAGGGTCAGCCCTGGCCAGTATTTGGAAGAGAGACCAGCAAGGAATACCTGCAGAGGTAGGCAATGGCAAACCACCTCTGAACATCTGTAGCCTTGGAAACCCCATGGGATCATCATGAATCACCTGTTACTTGAGAGCCAAATTTTAAAAATGTTACTTGAGAGCCAAATTAAAAAAACAACAACAGCTGAGAGCTTTTTAAAAAATCAGTGATGGCTGTAGAACAGTAATGTTACAACGATCTAGTGCTATGGTCTACTAATTTTCCTGAATTCCCAGCTTTCATTTTTTTTAAAAGCACTTCTTTGGCCTTTTTTATTGCAGTGATAGAAAGGGGAAAGTTAGGGTTCCCAAGTACTTACCGCGTGGGAGCGGGGGATGCATGCTCCCCGGCTGGACCAGTCCTCCCTGTAACGTACCATGCCATCGCCAGGAAGTGTCGCCAGGTGACGCTCTGGCAATGGGGCTGAAAACTCGATGGTACCATCGAGTTTCCAGCGGCATTGCCAGAGCATCACCTAGCGTCACTTCCTGGCCATGGCATCGTTCGCGCGTCTTTCCTTCCCCTGGGGATGGTCCTGCCACAACGTATCCGTCCCCTGCTGAAATACAGTAAGTCCTTGGCAAGCCTAGGGAAAGTGCTAACAATTTTTGTCCAGATTGCCTGTGTATCAACAGTTGGGAGTTGTTTTTGCCCATTCTTGACTGCACTGATTACTCTCTTGGTTTCTACGTTGCTTTAAATGGGGCTCTCTTTGTAAATGGGGCTCTCTTTATTTAAGCTTTGTAAATGGGGCTCCCTGTGGTTTGTAGTTTCAAATATAAATATATTTGCTTAATGGATGTTCACTTCATGCGTCTGAAGAAGTGAGCTCTGATACATGAAAGCTTATACAGGAATAAATAGGTTAGTCTTCAAGCAATCCCTCTGGGTTTGTTTTAATTTCAGCTGTTACAAATTTAAACCCACAAGCCTGGATAAATTCTAGGGCATCCGTAGGACTTTCACAACTGAATAACTCACCTGGGAGGGGTTTTTTTTGTTGCTGCTTAAAAAGAGAAATTGAAGCTTTCCCTTCATGTTCATCACACTTCATCCTAGGAGCTGCATTGATTTGTGGGAGAAGTTCCAAAGCACGTGCCTGAAACAGACTTGATGCATTGTGGCATGAACTGAGAACTTTGGAAACTGTAGGTTCCCTGCGCTTAGATTTTCACTGGTTAAGAGGCAAGTTGTAGATATTGTAGGGAAGGGGGACACAATGACATCACATAAGAGTTTAATTGTTATATCCCGTCTTACTTTTATAGCCACAGGCCTGCACCAACTTGAAACCTGATTCTTGTTTGTCTGCCAGAAGATCCACCATAAACGGGTGTGACAAGGTCTTAAAATGATTACCTGGAAAGTCTCCCTTTTCTCTTTCTGTCTCTTAAAAAAAATTATAACATCCACCCGGATGGAAGAGATCTCACAAACCTGAATGCTTGCACACTGTTAGGTATCATTGGGTTGGTCCTAAGGCATTCTGTGCATTGCGCTCTTGAGTTTTTGGATTACACCGTTTATGGCAACTTGAGAAATGCTTTGCTTTGTTTTCTTCCAATCTTGATGCTTTCCCTTAGTATTAAAGGCCCAGAAGAATTTGCACCCAGAAGGTACACCTCAGTCTGGCAGAGGCAGGGGATTCTAACTTCCAAAGCAGTCTCTTCTTCCAGACAGTGCTCATTTGAGGGGAGGGCAGATAACCCTGGGCGGGGGTGGGGGGGTCACATTGGCTGATAAATAGGCCTTGCTGTCTAATTTAGACTGGTTATCAATGAACAGAACAATGGAACATCTCAAGGCCCTTTAGAAGGAAGGGGACCAGTACTGGCTTACAGGCTCTGAGTATCAGGTGCGCCAGGGGTCAGGCAAAGCAGGGTCGTTCAGTCCAAGGTCAGGGTTCCAGAAGTTAGGCAAGGCAGAGTCAGTGGCTGGCAGCTCAGAAGCAATCCTGCAACTACTCATCTTTGTTATCAGCAAGCAGCTGGCATTGGCCCAGGAGACGTGCACTTTGCCATCTTGTCTGTAGCTCTGTTCTCGGCCTTCGTCCGTGGCATTCTAAGGGTGTAGGTAATACTGGTGGGCTGGGAACAGGCCAACTGAGATTCACCTGATGAATCAGGGCTGTAGGGTGTCAGTGGCTCCACATCAGCAGTTAGCTGTGAATCCTAACAAACCTGCAGCTCAGTTTCCTGCTGGTCAGCTTTTGTTGGCTCAGGGTAGGCTACACAGGACTCCTCTTCTCCCGAGGATTCGTCCTGAGCAGTCCTCACTATCGCTTAGCCCTGGCTGACTCGTGACAGGACCCATTTGAAGGAGGACAAAGAGGATTGCCCTCTCAGTTGAGAGGCTGAGAGAGGAATGGCTAAGAAGAAACATGGCTGCCTTGGCCCCCAGAGTGGGATTCCTAACTGGTGTGTCTATCCAAGTTTCATGAACAGTAGACCTACCAGAAGACCGATGCTTTCAGGACTCTCTGGTGGCTTCTGTTACATATCTGTTGGGGTTAGGAACTTTTCTTCTCTCTTGTGATCTTTTAGAAGGAGAATGTAGAAATGGATGATGGAGGAAGAACTGAATTTTTTGTAGTAACTAACTAGACTGTTTGTTTCCTTCGAAGCATTTCACAAGCCTGCCCTCATCTCCTGGCTTCAGGAAAGCGAAGCACCATTTCCCCCAGACCCTGAAGAAGAGGAGAGCTTGGCAGGTGGGTGCTTAGAGGCGTGATGGGCCTCTTTGTTGGTTGGGGACTGAGTGGGTTTTCTTGGAGCGCAGCTAGATGTTTCGGTTTCCCTGGAGGGCAGCTAGATGTTTCAGGCTATAAGTTCATGTACCTGTGGGATATCTCCAGTGATTCTGCCAGCCTGTGAGGTTTCTTTCCTCATAAGAGTTAGCATGGGAGGGGAACGCTGAAACAGTCCCATTCCTCTCCATATGGGTCCAGATTTGGGACCTTGGGTCTTGACATTGATTCCACCCACCTTGGAAGAATTTCCCCTTCTAATCAGAAGTTTTTGTTCCACCAGGTAACAGGAAGGAGGATGAGAGATATAGCAAGCGATGTGTGGTGTCTCTCAAAACAACCAGCCACGAGGTGGAGGAAAAGCCTTCCAGGAATCCAGAACAGTCAAAGAGGCAGGAAGAAAGCAAAGGAGAAAAGTCAAGGAATCAGTCTATGGTTTTCCAGGCTGGGATCCTGCTTGAAAATCCGTCCCAAGAAGAATATGGCAAAGGAAAGAGGAGGAATAAACATTTTGAAAGCAGTAAAAAATTAATATGTGAATCCAACTTATCTTCCCATCAGAGAATCCATGCAGGGGATGAAACGTACAAATGCTCTGAATGTGAGAAGGGCTTCAGCAGGCTTGTAAGCCTCACTTCTCATCAGCGAATCCATAAGAGGGAGGAACATTTCAAGAATTCAGATTGCGAAAACACTTTTGGTCTGAGTGAAAGTCTTGCTTCCCATCGAACAACCCACACAGGGCAAAAACCATACCAGTGTTCAGAGTGCGGCAAGAGGTTCAGGTGTAATAGAGATCTCACTTTTCATCAGAGAATCCATTCAGAGGAGAAACAATATAAATGCTTAGAATGTGGAAAGAGCTTCCACTGGCGTTCCAACCTCACTGTGCATCAGAGAATCCACTCAAAAGAGAAACCATATAAATGCTTGCTGTGTGGGAAGAGCTTCACTCACAGGACAAAACTCACTTACCATCAGAGAATCCACACAAAGGAGAAGCCATATGAGTGCCAGGAGTGTGGACGGACCTTCAGTTGGACAACATCCCTCACTTTACATCAGAGAACCCACTCAGGGGAGAAACCCTACCAGTGCACAGTGTGTGGAAAATGCTTCACTCAGAGTCCACACCTTGTTTCCCACCGAAGAACCCATTCTGGAGAGAAACCATATAAATGCCAGGAGTGTGGAAAAGGCTTCAGTCAGAGCTCACACCTGACTTTACACCAAAGAATCCACACAGGAGAAAAGCCTCATAAATGCTTGGAGTGTGGAAAGAGTTTCCGTATCAGCACAGGCCTTAAATTACATGAAAGAATCCATACAGGGGAGAAGCCATATAAATGTCTGGATTGTGGGAAAACCTTCAATCAAAGCTCAAGCCTTAATACACATCGAAGAATCCACACAGGAGAGAAGCCATTTACATGCTTGGAGTGTGGAAAGACCTTCTCCACTGGCACACATCTTTCAGGGCATTATACAATCCACAGTGGAGAGAAAAAATATAGATGCAGGGACTGTGGGAAAAGATTCAGATGGAGATGCGATTTTTCGTACCATAAAAGAACACACAAAGAGGAGGAATCATAGAAATTATCCGACAAAGAGTTTTTGAAGTACAGCAAGCCTTACAGATGTCAAATCAATTACAGAAGACCCTGATTTTTTTAAAATAATTAATTGGTTAAGAATCTTCCCCCCCCCCAATGAATCTTAGTAAACAGCTGGAAGGCCGAGTGCCAAAGAATAGATTCTTTTGAATTATGGTGCTGGAGAAGACTCTTGAGAGTCCCCTGGACTGCTAAGCGATCAAATCAGTCAGTCCTAAAAGAAATCAACCCTGACTGTTCCCTGGAAGGCCAAATACTGAAGCTGAAGCTCAAAAACTTTGGCCACCAAATGAGAAGGGAGCACTCACTGGAGAAGGCCCTGATGCTGGGAAAGATTGACGGTCTAAGAAGAAGGGGACGGCAAAGGATGAGATGGTTAGACAGTGTTATTGAGGCAACGAACATGAAATTAAACAGACTCCGGAGCATGATGGAAGGCAGGACGGCCTGGCGTGATGTGGTCCATGGGATCGCGAAGAGTCAGACTTGACTGTGCGACTGAACAACAACAACAACAAAGTAAACAGCCAGGAATCTAATAAGGAATATGTGCTCAAGAGATCTGTGGTAAACGTGACCATGTAATATTGCTTATTATTCACAATCTCCCTAGAGTGGGTAGATACTCTGCAAACATTAAAATGGCACTATTTGCTCTTCATGGGTTTAGCTGATAACCCCATGAGAGAATAATGGCACCAAATAGCCCCAAGGATTTAATTTCTCAGAAATGTACTTGCAGATGGGAAACTCCCCACAAAGGGATGCAGATTTACTCTTGCATGTCAAGCCTTCTGCAGCCCAGTATTGTACCCTTTGTTCCCAGTGAGGGCAAGAGAGCCGGTTTGGGGTAGTGGTTAAGAGCGTGGACTCTAACCTGGGACAACTGGGTTTGATTCTGACTCCTCCACGTGCAGCTGCAGGTGTGACCTTGGGTGAGTCATAAGTTCTTTCAGAGCTGTTCTCTCAAGGACAGTTCTCAATAGAGCTCTCTCAGCCCCACCTACCTCACAGGGTGTCTGTTGTGGGGAGGGGAGGGAAAAGGAGATTGTAAGCTGCTCTGAGGCTCCTTCGGGTAGTGAAGGGCAGGGTATGAATCCAATCTCCTCTTCTGCAATTCACTGTTTACTCACCTCATGGTGCTCAGCCGAATCATCTGGCACATCTTTGGACCATTCTCCATAGGCAGAGAAGATGGCCATTTCTGAGCCTTCTCAGTTGAGATCTGACTTCCAACTCAAGAGCAGAGAGGCTGCTGTTACTGGCCATGGCTGGTCTGTGTGTGTTGAGTTTCCCAGTGGCTGCAAATCATCCTCCAGCCATGCTGCAAAGTTAATCAGGAACAGCTTTGGACTCTTTGTAAGCCAGTTTTCCTTTGTCTCTCTTAAAATTTGATCCCCTTGTTTTTAAATGTTTTGAATAGCTTGTGAGTTGTTTCAGTAGAAAGGTGATTTCTATAAGATCAAATTAAATAGAGTGGAAAGGAAGAAAAGGGACGGCATAAGCTTTGAGGGAGTGATGGTTTTGTACATAGTAAATACGTTTTGCAATGGACAGCAGAGAAAGGAAGAATTTTCAAAAGTCACAGATGGCTTGGTGAAGAGAAAAACAACACATTTCATTTTTGCCTTTTTTTAAGTACCCAAAAGTAATCTAATGAAATAGAGGAGTTGTTGCTGGAGTTTTCAGAATGCATTCAGCATCTGACTGTTTAATTCTCAATAAAGTTGTCCATAAGGTATAATGGCTTGTTGGATGTAACTCACCAGACCTCAGCTTGCAAAAGACAGCCTTTATATAAGCTAATGAAGAGCCCCGGAAATCAGTGCCCCAGTAAAGAGGATCTTGTAGGATTTTGCAAGTGTCATCCCTTCACTTATGAAAGGGTTAAGCTGATGTTCCTCTATGCTAGTGAACAAGTTTAGCATAGAGCCAATTAGGTGATCTTAAGATTGACTATTGGCTACTCAATACATTGGAGAGAGTTCATGCTATTCTGCACATGTGCAAGAGGTGGAGCTTTGGGAAGCAACTTCCACTCCTTTCTTCCCCTGGTCAGAGAGGGGGAACAAAGAAACAAGATGGAGAACTAGAAAGATGAGCTAGACTGTTGTTGTTTTCTTTCCATGTAACCCTTCCCCTAATTCTGAAGTAAACTTTTTCTTAGAAGTTAAACAAACATGAGTCAGTGCTGCTTCATTCCGGTGCGCTTTAAATATCCAACAGATCTCTCTCTGCTGACTTCTGCTTACTGATTCTGTTCCACTTGGGCTAACCTATCTTGTTTCTGAGGGTTAAATTAACAACTCACACACCCTAACTCACACACCCAGAGCCAGTTTGGTGTAGTGGTTAAGTGCACAGACTCTAATCTGGGAGAACCAGATCTGATTCCCCACTCCTGCACTTGCAGCTGCTGGATGACCTTGGGCAAGCCATAGTTCTGTCAGAGCTGTTCTCTGAAGGACAGCTCTGGAAAGAGTTCTCTCAGTCCCACCTACCTCACAGGGTGTCTGTTGTGGGGAGGGGAAGGCAAAGGAGTTCATAAGCTGCTCTGAGACTCCGAATGAAGGGCGGGGTATAAATCCAATCTCCTCCTCCTCCACCTCCACTACAAAATGTGTGAGAGAAGATACAAGCTAATGTAAAATACCTAAATAGTGCAACATTTTACCTGTTTAGGCCCAATTTGCAATATTCAAAATCCAGATAAGAGTGCTGAGCTAAAATGTAAAAAAAAATCTGCACTATGGTAGGCCACATCCCTGATTTTATAAGTAACGGTGTGGGGAAAATATGCTGTAACAGAGGAGGGGGGGAGGAATGATGACTCAGAGGTAATCAGCAACACCTGGAAGAAGAAAATTACATCAGACTAATCTCACTCCTCATTTCAAAAAGTAGCCAAATGGATCAGATGCACAGCCAATCGATTTGTACATTCAGACCTTTAGGCACAAGAGTATCTAATGTAAAGATCCAGAAGGATTCCCTTTTCTTCAAAAGTCAAACCTTGTGAAGAGTGCGCTTTCTGCTTTTCTGTAACACAGAATTTAAAGTCCTTATCAGAATGTCCCAAGGGCATGAAGCGCTTCACAAGCGGAGCCGGCGACCTTCACTACCTAATGCAGCTTCTGTGTTCGGATATGCTGACTTTAACCGGCCTTGTTGTCATCCCTACATACTACAAGTTACATGGGCACTGTACACAACAAATGACCCCTCTAGAGTTACAGTCAACAAAAAAATCTTATATAGTAACTTTTTGTTATTGAAGAACTGTGGAATTCATTGGTTTTAAGGGAAAGGTCAAAAACAGAGCAATCGCCACATGGAAAGTAGCCACTTGGACTATGCCCCAATCCTGTCAGGGTATCATCTGAAGTATGCTCCCTAAGGATGCTCCTGACCAACATATCTTTAAGGTTTTTAGCCCTCTTAAAAGTACATCAAGGTTTTGATCTACATCTGGGGATGTCAGACAAAAGGTACCAATGTTTCTCAATTATATTCTTCACTCCAGCATAAGGGCCATCGTAAGTTAAGGGAGTAATCATCTTCTCTGTGTAGTTGGTCCATATCCTAGATGTCAATAAGGACTCCCTTGGTGTGGTCGTGGCTTTATAAAAGGCTTGTTTAAGGATTTTAGAAGAATATCCTCTATCCTTTAGTTGTTGCATAAGGAGATTGGCTTGTCTATAAAAATCTATACCTTGGCTGCAATTTCTTCTAATTCTTAACATCTGAGAAAAGGGTAAAAAAAAAGCTCTGCCCATGGACATGATATGTGATTTGATGGTGAGCTTGGGGTGACCCAGTGCTAAAATCCTAAGGATCCATGTGGATCCGTGCTTCAGAAAAAGTTTTTGCTGCGTGGTTTTGCCACGAAGCCCTGGATCTGTGATTTCAGCGGTGCAAGCTCTGCCCAAGGACATGATATGAAATTTGATGGTTATGTTGGGGTGAGTTCACAGTGACCCAACATGCGGGTGGCGAGGCAGGAGTCTCCGGTGGCAGCACAGCCCCAGGTGGCCGGCTCCGGGCATGTCCCACTGCTCTTGCCACTGCTGCTGGCGCCCCTTGTGCTGAGCCCGGCTGGGTGGTGTCGTCGCAGCTGTGGAACAAGTCGCTGCACCGGGGGCCACTCATGAGCACAGAGCCATCGCCTCCGCCGTCCCACGCTGCTTCACAGCTCTGCACTCTCTTCAGGATGGAGCCGCTCCCGCCCGCTGCCTCCGAGAGGGGAAATGCCGCTGGCTGTGGAGCGGGCGCCCAGAAAGCCATGCTGGGGACAGGCGGGCAGCAGGGGCCTTGCTGCGCCCCTTGGAGATCTGTGCCCTAGGCCGTCGCCCTAGTTGGCCTAGTGGAAGAGCCGGCCCTGCATGCTGTGGCCATGGACATGAAATGTGATCTGATGGTGATGTTGGGGTGACCCAATCAAAAAACCCTGAGGATCCCTGCTTTGGAACCATGTTTTTGCGCCGTTGTGGTGCCACGAATCCATGGAGGCATGATATTTGTAGTGCTGCCTATAGACTAAGACATGGTCTACCCAGTATGATGGTGGTTTTATTTCAACATTAAAAATCATATGAATTCATCAGGATCCATACAGATCCGACTTTTACTCCCCCCCACAAAAAAAAGAGTCAGCAAACCTGTGTAGAATCTCAGGGGGGTGCTATTACCCCAAACTAGCAAAGGGCAGGCAGGCATGTTTCAGCCATTCAGTACATGGAGGTGTAATTCCAGAATTAAAGCAAACTTTTTTTTTCATGGCTCATGAGATTGTATGGGACCAGGGAATGTGCTGGGGGTGGGTGCAGGGTGTGGTTACAAGCAGGGCTATTTTGGGGCCCGAACACACAGGAAGGGAGTTTGCTGGCTCCAGAGTTGGCCACGCCCAGCAGGAACTCATTAGCATAACAGGCCACACCCAACAGCAGAAACTCATTAGGATTGGCTACATGAGGGGTATGTGGCCTAACATGCAAAGGAGTTCCTGCTACAAAAAAAGCCCTGGGTTTTGACAACAAACAAGGTAAACAGAATAAGAAGCCAAAGGTGGGTGTGGCTGGATGACCACACTTCCGGCAACATGGGAGTGTGGCCTAATATGCGAATGAGCTGTGCTGTCAGGGGTGTGGCCTAATATGCTAATGAGTTTCTGTTGTTGGGTGTGGGCCATTATGCTAATGAGTTCCTGCTGGGCTTTTTCTACAAAAAAAAGTCCTGGTTACAAATCTGCCCTAAGCAGGAAAAATTTAAAGTGGTGAACCTGTTTCCACCCCCACCCCCTTGCATTTCCCCTCTTCCTTATTGCAAGTCCCTTTCCGCCCAAATGCATTTCCCACCGGATTTTGCAGCGGCCGGAGGGGGGGGGGTGCGTTTGCTGCTGGCCTGCTTGGGAAAATCCCCGGTTCGTTTCCCACGGTGGGGGCACGACAGTCATTTCTCCGCTCCTCCTTGCTGGCTTCTCTTCCAAAAAAAGCCGCTTCCCAGCCGAGGGGCAAATCCTGATTTGGATAATCCTCCGTGAGAGGCCGAGCTTTTGGGCGGTCCCGTGGTTCAAACAAGCGAGTTCGAAATTCTTAGAGGGGAAGAAAATTGGTGGGAGGGGCTATGAATTGTCGCTGCGTTTTCCTGCCGCGCCACTTCCCCGAGGGATCTCTGTAAGAGAGGAGCTCTGCAGGTTCCCTTCCTGCTTGGCAGCGCGGAGTTCTCAGGTGCGATTTGCGGACGGGGGTGGCGGCGAAGGGGGCGCGCTTCCTTAGAGGAGGAGCAACCAAAGCCAAAGAGCCAGAGGGAAATAGAAATAGGGCGAGGGAGAGTTCAACTCAAGCGCGCTCCGATGAAGGATTGTGCGGTGCGTGTGTGTTTGCACAAGTATAGTTTTAGGAAAATTAACTCAACAGATTAGATTCGCGGCAGATTAGGTGTTTGTTAAGGGCATTTGAGATCCGTGTATATCTTTTTTCGGCATTCCGAAGTGAACCATTCCCACCCTGCACCCCCCAATCCTCCGCTGAGTTCCAGGAATTTAAGGAAATTGGTGGTTTCATAAGTAAAGTGTGTGCAGCTGTAAATAACTCCGACCATCTTATATTTTAACAATGGCGAGCCCTTTAATTTTTTTGTATCTCTTTTTTAATTGTTTGCCTTTCTCTTTTAGGAGCAGAAAAGAGCAAGCCTCTCTTTAGCACCTTAAAGGTAAAGGTTCCCTTGCTGGAAAGCCAGTCGAATCCAACTCTAGGGTTGCAGTGCTCATCTCCGTTTCAAAGCCGAAGAGCCAGCACTGTCCGAAGACGTTTCCGTGGTCATGTGGCCGGCATGACTAAACATCAAGGCGCACGGAACACTGTTACCTTCCCACCGAAGTGGTAGCTATTTATCTACTTGCAATTTCTTGCTTTCGAACTGCTAGGTTGGCAGGAGCTGGAACTAGAGACGGGAGCTCACTCCATCATGCAGCACTCTCGGGTCTCGAACTGCTGAACTACTGACCTTCCGCAGCCTGCAGTTCAGCATCTTAACCACCTGAGCCACCCCAACTCCTCTATAGCACCTTAAAGACTAACAAAAACTGTGGCAAGGACATGCAGGAGCTTTCGTGAGTCACTGCTTACTTCTTCAGATACCTTCAGCGACCTGAAGAAGTGGTCCCTGACTCAGAAAAGCTCCTCCCCTGCCACAGACTTTGTTAGTCTTTAAGGTGCCACTGGACTCTGGCTCTTTTCTCTTGCTTCAGACAGGCGAACACGGTTCCCCGTCTTATCTTTCTCTTTTAGGCTTTCCCTTGTTTTGTTAACACATAGAATCATAGAATCATAGAATGTTAGAGTTGGAAGGGACCTTGCAGGCCATCTAGTCCAACCCCCTGCACTCTGCAGGAACACAGCCAAAACCCCTACATACCTACAACATACCCAAAAGATGGTTGCCCAGTCTCCTCTTGAAAACGTCCAGCGAAGGAGCATCCACCACCTCCCGAGGCAGTCTGTTCCACTGCTCAACCACTCTTACAGTCAGGAAGTTTCTCCTGATATTAAACCGGTAACGACTCCCTTGTAATTTCCACCCATTAGATCTAGTCTTGCAATCCGGAGCAAGAGAGAATAGATCCACTCCATCTTCTACATGACAGCCCTTCAAATACTTGAAGACTGCCATCATGTCCCCTCTAAGCCTTCTCTTTCCCAGGCTAAACATACCCGACTGCCTCAACCTTTCCTCATAAGACTTGGACTCCAACCCTCTCACCATCCTGGTCGCCCTCCTCTCGACCCGCTCGAGTCTGTGCATATCTGCGGTGTGATTTATTTATTATTTTCATTTTAAGCTTGCCTTTCTCACTGAAGCCCAAAGGTGGATTACGAGGATGATAAAAAAAGAAGTTTCCAGTAAACAGATGACAAAGTATCATAAAGTCAAACAGTCTGTGAGTGGATTACGCAATGTGATGACATTTCAGTCTAACAGAAGATGGTCTTGGTCGGACAAAACAATACAGCTGTGAATAAGAACATAATATTGTTTTGAGCGTAGTCAAAACCAGTAGATTTCTATGGAGGGTATGGGGGACAGGCCCCCTTGTCCAGTCTTCCAAGGTGCCTCTTCCAAGGAGAATTTTCCCCTTCTCATTGACATTAGGGATCAGAAAGAGAATATTTTATCCGAGAATGCCTGCTGGTCTCTATTTTCTTCAATGATGGGGGATGTGTGTGTGTGTGTGTGAGGGAGAACTGAAAGGGTTGCTCCATGCAAAGGAAGTCTGAGGACCTGGTCAGGTTCCTGTTCCTGCCATCACTGTGCAGAAGGGGAATTTTGGAGGATGACACTTCTCTTAGCCCTGTGGTGAACCTGCCAACATTCCTACACCAAAAAATACAAGTTCAGGAGCTCTCCCCCCCCCCCCATTGAAATCTTGTTCTGTTTGTCAGATCATGGGGGAACATTGCTGCACTTTCTGGCTAGCTTTTTTTTTTAAAAAAAAACAGAAATAGAACTTCCATATTCCAATGCAGTTTGCTTTGAAATATGTTAGTCAGTGAATGGAGGGGGGTCATCAGTCTCTGCTGATGGGTTCAAGACACATTGCTGTGAAACAGCTCTACTTTATTAAGTGATTTCAGGAACAAGACTGAAACCCCAGGGCAACAGCGCTGTTTAAATAGCATGCCGAACCTACACCCGAACACACCCCACTCCCAATTATAGGCTATTAACATAACTTTACTTCCTCATTGGTTGCCTCCAAAGTCCAGGTGGGCTATTGTTCTGGATCTCCAAGCTCAGCCAGTTTCTGGTAGAGAGTCCTGGAATGTTCCAGCCAATGTTCCCTCTAAGCTGTGGAGTCTTGTGAGCAAAAATTCTGCTTTGTGAGCTACTGGCATTAAAGTTGTGAGTGAGTGATTTGGCTACTGCATAAATTAGTTTGCTCTGGAGCCATCCTTCCTGAGCCAAGACAAAAATGTGTGAGACGGAGGTTAAAATACTGTGAACTAGCTCACACTAACTCAGCTTAGAGGGAACACTGGTTCCAGCCCTAATACCTAACAATCTAAATAGCCATTGTCAGAAAGGGGAGGCAGGGCTGAAGGGTCTGATCCAGCAGGGGCCTCTTTTTCTCCTCTAGAAACTACTTTGCTTCAGATTACATTGTTTGATGAATTACCTGACAGGTTGTGTGTGTCTCTCTCCAGGGTGCCCTGCTCTTTGCAGTCCCAGAAAGCCAGCGGCCTCCCTGTGACCATCTCTTCTTTGGACAGAGACCCAGCATGAGGGAATACGTCTGAGGGACTCAAATATTGGACAGTTTTGACATTCACCAGCTGACGTTATCAGGCTGTGAGACTTGGAACCCATGTGACGTGCAGAGCAGGCCTCGCTTTTAAGGTAATTCTCCCACAAGGGTAATTCTATTTCTTTCTTTGTCTTCTCCACTCCCTGAGAAGGTCAAAACATGGTGAAGTGTTTAGAACGTCGAACTGGGATGTGGGAGACCCAAGTCTGAATCCCCAGTCTGCCATGGAAGCTTGGGCCAGTCACCAACACTTAGTCCAGACTACTTTACAGAGTTGTGAGGATAAAATGGAGACGAGGTTGAACAATGAAAGCTGTTTACAAGTCCCCATTGGGGAGGAAGGCAGCACAGACTGGGAGGATGGAAATATCTCCTCATTTAAAACAAAGGGAGTGTAAGAATCTCCCTGAGCTATCCGAGCTAGTGTGGTTTACTGGGCAGAGTATCTGACTAGGATCTTGGAGGTCAAAGATCAAATATCCACTCTGCCACCGAAGGTTGCTGGCTGGCTTTGGGCCTCTCGCGTGCTCTCTGTTTGACTACCTCACAGGTTGTTGTGAGGACAGAATGGAGGAGAGGAGAAAAATGTCAGCCGCTTTTGGGTTCTAAATGAAGTAAACCAATCAAGATAAATGTGTCTCCCTACAGGCCGTGGAAGAGCATCAGAGCCGGGTTTCAGGACATCTCATCTTTGGGGGCGGGGAGTGGAAACACTGAAGATGCAGCCAGCTCAGGTAAGGGATGGATCGCCTGTGAAGAGAAACTTGGTGCCTCTTTTTCCTCCAGCAGGGCTGGAAGGAACCACTTCTGTTTGTCTTTGTAATCTGGAACCTTTTCTTTTTGTAAGCCACCTTAGATTTCTCCACAGAGAAAAAGTGCCTAATATGCTTAAATAAATTTTAAAAAATGTTTTTCCATGGCTTTTTGAGAACTGCCAGGCAACATCGCAACCTGTTCAGGAGGCCCTGTGGCCCACCAAACTTGTTCCATGAATGAAAAGGTGGGATGCCTATAAATTCCACAGGCAGGTTTTCTTCGTTTTTTGTGGTGTGTCAAGTATTCCTTGAAGGCAGAGCTCCCTCTTGGGGTAACAAGAACCTCAGAGGAAGGGTCTGGATGAGGAGGAGGATCCGTGGTAGAGCATCCACTTGGCAGGCAGAAGGCCCCAGGCCCCAGCCTCTGCTGGTTGGACTGGACAGAACTGTCCTCGATAGAAGACTGGGCCGATTCAGTACGAGGCTGCTTCATGTGTTCTTTCCTCCTGTATTGTGAGCAAAAGCATCTTTAGGCAGGAGTGTGAAAAGAGGCTTAAATATTAAACATGGCAGGACAAACAAGGCAAGAAATGGTGTTCCTTCAGTAGAAATAGGATGCAGTAACAGCAAGATATTGTGAGGAAAAAATTAGTTCTGAGAATCACTTGTGAGGAAAAAGTTGTTCCTTTTTCCTTCCCAGTCTCCATTTTCCTTCGAGGAGGTGGCCGTGCGTTTCACCAAGGCCGAGTGGGCGCTGCTGGATCCTGACCAGAGAGCTTTGTATAGAGACGTCATGGTGGAGAACTATGGGAACGTGGCCTCTCTGGGTGAGGCTCCATTTTGTCTTGCTTGATAGATGTGGAAGCTGTGATTTTTGCCTCTGTTGTTTCTCCATTTCTGTTATTTATAGTCTGTCTTTCTCCTTGAGACTCAAGGCAGATTGCAGTGTAAACTGGTACAATCCTTAGGATGAAGAGACAGCAAATCAGTAATGGGAAAAGGCTGGACTGGGAGGCCCCCCCATGGATGACCAGGGATGCTGTGGAGAGGAAGGCAATGACAACCCACCTCTGCTCATTTCTTGGCTTGAAAACCTCGTGGTTGTTGGGCTCCCCATGAGTAGCTTGTGGCTTAACAGCGCACCATTATTATTATTATAATAACAGCCAGGGCTATTTTGGGGCAGGAACGCACAGGAATGGAGTTCTGGCTGGCTCCAGAGTTGGCCACGCCCAGCAGGAACTCATTAGCATAATAGGTCACACCCAACAGCAGAAACTCATTAGGACTGGCCACATTAGGGGTGTGTGGCCTAACACGCAAAGGAATTCCTGCTCCAAAAAAAGCCCTGGGTTTTGACAACAAACAAGGTAAACAGAATAAGAAGCAAAAGGTGGGTGTGGCTGGAAGACCACACTTCTGGTAACATGGGGGGGTGGCCTAATATGCTAATGAGCTGGGCTATCAGGAGTGTGGCCTAATATGCTAATGATTTTCTACTGTTGGGTGTGGCCTATTATGCTAATGAGTTCCTGCTGGGCTTTTTCTACAAAAAAAAAGCCCTGATAACAGCACTAGTTTAGCAGGAATCTGAAACGAGGCTTAAGTATTAACCAGGGCAGGGCAGACAATGCAAGAAATGGCATTCCTTCAATAGAAATAGAATGCAATAACAAGAAGATATAAACAGTACATGGATAGGGGACCACCAAGGAAGTCCCGAGCTGTTCTGCAGAGCCAGAAAAACCAAACACGACGAATCACAGTTATCCTTAAAGGAAATACAACCAAACAAACCCTGTGGTCTAATGGCTAAGTTGTTGTTCAGTTGCACAGTCAAGTCCAACTCTTCTCAACCCCGTGGACCACATCACGCCAGGCCCTCCTGTCTTCCGCCGTCCTCCGGAGTTTGCTCACTTTCATGGTCGTTGCCTCAGTAACATTGTCTAACCAACTCATCCTTTGCCGTTCCCTTCTTCTTTTACCTTCAGTCATTAATCTTTGCATGCAAAACACTGGATTACATTATAGATAAATAAACCTTTATAATAGTACAAGAAAAAATTCATCCAAAAGCTTGCAATGGCAAACCACCTCTGAATGTCTCTTTGCCTTGGAAAGCCTTGAGAGCCAGTTTGGTGTAGTGGTTAAGTGTGCGGACTCTAATCTGAGAGAACCGGGTTTGATTTCCCCACTCCTCCATTTGCACCTGCTGATGTGACCTTGGGTCAGTCACAAGCTCTGGCACCAAGGCACACGGAATGCTGTTACCTTCCCACCGAAATGGTACCTGTTTATCTACTTGCAGTTTCTTGCTTTCGAACTGCTAGGTTGGCAGGAGCTGGAACTAGAGACGGGCACTCACTCTGTCATGTGGCACACTCAGGTCTCGAACTGCTGAACAGCTGACCTTCCACAGCCTGCAGTTCAGCATCTTAACCACTTAACCACTTAATCTGAAATGTCTCCTGTTTCCCTCTCTCTCTCTCTCTCTCTCTCTCCCTCCCTCCCTCTCTCTCTTTACAAAAAATTGTAGAATCCAGCCTGATGGAAGAGTTCTTGTGAACTTGAATGGCTGCACACTGTTATGTTTTGTTGGGTTGGTCCTGAGGCATTATACAGATTGTGCTCTTTGCCTTTTGGATTGCACTGCTTATGGCCACATAAGAAATGCTTTGCTTTGTTTTCTTTTTTGTAATAAGACTTCTATTAATAGGACATATTGACACATTCCATATCTAAAAATACTTTTAAATACATCCTTTTCATTTATCCCCTTCCTCCCCCCCCGTGGCTTCCAGCGATGTTCCACCCCACTAATTATTTCATTCAATATTCAGTAACAATAAAACCTTATCCCATATTCAATTCTTCTTTTAAAACACATTATTTCGTTCAATCTAAACCTTAGGTAACCTTTTAATTATTATTCCACCATTACTCTCTTTTTTCAGACCTTAATAGTTATCAAAGCAAAGTAACGTCTTTCTCCTTTGCTTTGTTTTCTTTTAATCTGGATGCTTTTCTTTAGTATTAAAGTCCCAGAAGGCCTTTACACCCAGAAGCTACACCTCAGACTGGCAGGAGCAGGGAATTCTAACCTCCGGAGTAGTCCATTCTTCCAACCAGTGCTCATTTGAGGGGAGAGCATTGCAGGGGCCAGATAATTCTGCAGGGAGGGAGGTCACATCTGCTAATAAATAAGCCCTGCTGTCTGATTTAGAGTCTGGTTAGCTGATGAAAAGAATACTCGTTCCAGGGAGGCTTAAAAGACAGTGGAGTATCTCAAGGCCTTTTAGAGAGAAGGGGACCCTTTGAAGGAGGAGGAAAAGGGGTTAGCCTCTCATTTGGGAGGTTGAGAGAGGAATGGCTACAAAGAAACATGGCTGCCTTGGCCACCAAAATGGTGTGTCTATCCAAGTTTCATGAACAGTAGACCTACTGGAAGATGGATGCTTTCAGGACTCTGTGGTGGTTTTTGTCACCTACTTATCTGTTGGGGTTAGGAACTCTCTGTTATGTACGCGGACCGCCACCAGGGGTCTGCGGCTAAAGTAAGGAGCTTGGGTCCCAAACACAAAGGGGACCTCGGATCCTAGACCACCTTGCGTCCACCTATAGGGAATCTGGTGGGAAATTCAAACCCTCCAATGGGACCATGGGTGTACCGGGTGGGGTGTATATAGTTGGCCCTTGTGGGGCCAGTTGGATTGTTGTGTGTGTGAAGTACAATAAGCGCGTCTGAACAGATGTCGTCATCTGAGTCTCCATGCGGCGAACCCAGTACTTTACATTTTCATTCTCTCTTGTGGTCTTTTAGAAGACGAATGTAGACATGGATGATGTAGGAAAGCCTGGATTTTTTGTAGTAACTAACTAGTCTGTTTGTGTTCCTCTGAAGCAAATCCCAAGCCTGGCCTCATCTCCTGGCTGCAGGAAAGCGAAGCGCCATTTCCCCCAGACCCCGAAGAAGAGGAGAGGTCAGCAGGTAGGTGCTTAGAGTCGTGATGGGCCTCTTTGTTGGCTGGGGGTTGAGTGGTTTCCTTGGAGGGCAGCTAGATGTTTTAAATGGCCCTGGTCACTCAGGCTGTGAGCTTATGTACCCGCAGGATACCTGCAGTAGCTCTGCTGGCCTCTAAGGTTTCCTTCCTTGTAAGAGTTTGCGGGGGGTGGGGGTGGGAGGCTGAAACAGTCCCATTCCTCTCAGTATTGATCTAGATTTACGGGCCTTGGATCTTGACCTTGATTCCACCCGCCTGGAAGAATCTCCCTGGGGATTGAAAACAAATCAGCCAGTATCATCACGCCCCTGTATAAATCATTGGTGCGACCTCATTTGGAATACTGTGTACAGTTCTGGTCACCACATCTCAAAAAGGATATTATAGCATTGGAAAAAGTGCAGAGAAGGGCAACTAGAATGATAAAAGGGTTGGAACACCTTTCCTATGAAGAAAGGTTAAAACGCTTGGGGCTCTTTAGCTTGGAGAAACGACGGCTGAGGGGTGACATGATCGAGGTTTATAAGATTATGAATGGGATTGAGCAGGAAAGAAGAAAGAAGTACTTTTCTCCCTTTCTCACAATACAAGAACTCGTGGGCACTCCATGAAATTGCTGAGCAGTCGGGTTAGAACAGATAAAAGGAAATACTTCTTCACCCAAAGAGTGATTAACATATGGAATTCACTGCCACAGGAGGTGGTGGCAGCTACAAGCATGGAGAGTTTCAAGAGGGAATTAGATAAACATATAGAGCAGAAGTCCATCAGTGGCTATTAGCCACAGGGTATAGATGGGAACTCTCAGTCTGGGGCAGATGATGCACTCTATTCTTGGTGCTGGAGGGGGCAGCAGTGGGAGGGCTTCTAGTGTCCTGGCCCCACTGCTGGACCTCCTGATGGCACTTGGTATATTTTGGCCGCTGTATGACAGAGTGTTAGACTAGATGGGCCATTGGCCTGATTCAACATTGGCTTCTCTTATGTTCTTATGTTTATGTTCCCTGTTTCTGGGCTGTCTACTTTGCAGAAACAAGAATAGAGTTTTCAGAATTCTGTCTCCTCCTCGAGGTGGCTAGAGAGTGTTGGACTAGATGGGCCATTGGCTTGATTCAACATTGGCTTCTCTTATGTTCTTATGTTCAGTTTCTCTGCCGAGACATGAAGTGTTTTGGCAGATAGCCCAGCCGTCTACGACTCTACTTCGCTTTTGCTTATGATGGAAAATTCAGTCTCTGTCAGAGTAAAGCTCAGTTAGCCAGCACATTTGATTAACCGGGAGCCTCCATTTTCATGAGTGTTGGATAACAAAACTTGTACAGTGGAGAGTACAGTGGAGAGTGTTGGATAACAAAGCTTTTACAGTGGAGAAGTCTAGAATTGTGAAGGTGTCCTAGTTAAAATGCCGGAAGAGCCCTGCTGGATCAGATCAGTGGTCCGTCTAGCCCAGCATCTGGTTTCACGCAGGGGCCAACTAGTTCCTGTGGACACTGAGCAACAGGGCACAGAGGCAAGGCCTCCCCTGGATTTTCCTCCAAGCACTGGTAATCAGAGGCTTGCTACCTCTGAACATGGAGGTTCCTTTTAGTCACCATGGCTAGTAGCCACTGATGGACCTCTCCTGCCTGGTTCAGAAACAATCCTGGTTGCTTAATGAATGAAATAATCTTACTGGTGTATGGATAAGGGTTACCTCAGAGCTCCAGGTAGGCTCTCTCCAAGGGCAGGGCTGGCTCCAGGTGTCTGGGCGCCCTAGGCAGGACAGCCTGGGGCGCCCCCCACCGGGGATGCCAACCTCCTGGTGGGGCCTGGAGACCGGGGGCGGCGGCGGAGCGCTGGCTTTCCTGGGCGCTCCGTAGCTGCGGGGCACCCAGGAAAGCCGGGAAGGGGGGGGGCTAGCTGCCGCCCCCTCCCTCCCAGCGCCGGCTTTCCTGGGGGCTCCACAGCTGCGGGACCCCCAGGAAAGCTGGGAAGGGGGTGGAGGTTTAAACTGCCACCCTCTCCCTCCCAGCACCGGCTTTACTGGGGCCTCCGCGGCTGTGGGACCCCAGGAAAGCCAGGAAGGGGGCAGAGGTTTAAACCGCCGTCCCTCCCTCACAGTGCCGGTTTTCCTGGGGGCTCCATGGCTGCGGAACCCCCAGGAAAGCCAGGGAAGGGGCGGAGGTTTAAACCGCTGCCCCTTCCCTCCCAGCGCCGGCTTGCTTGGGCACTCTGTGGGGCGCCCAAGCAAGCCTGGGAAGACGCGGGGGGGGGCACCTTTTGGCACCCTTGTGGCCGGCGCGCTCTAGGCGAGCCGGCCATGTCCAAGGGTTTGGCATGGATATTAAATAAATGCTACTGATCTATCTATTTTACAATTTTATATCCCACCGTTCTGCCTCCATAAGTGCCACCAACGCCGTTATCAAATTAAGACATATATAACAAGATCACATCTTAAAAACCATTGAAGTGAACAAAAGTCCTTGATAAAACACAGGGTTAAAATACACGACAACAAACATTGGGTGGGAAGGAAAAATCACTGGGGGGAATGCCAAAGGAAAGAACAAAGTCTTCACCCATGGACAGAAGATAGAACCACTCAGAAAGGGACAGGGGAGTCTCCCCGGGAAGAGGGTTCCAGAGTCCCGGTGCCACAACCGAGAAGGCCCTCTCCTGGATTGCCATGGCCTCCCCTCAAAAGGCATGGCATTTAAAGTAGAGCATTCGAAGATGTCCATACTGGTCAGGTAGGTTCATAAGTCCTTGGAAGTCCTTCAGGGCTGTTGGTCCCAAAGCATAGAGGGCTTTAAAGGTGAACACCAGCCCCTGTGGAGCTCTGCCCTCACCCCTCCGTGTGGTGTCTTCTGTGGTGCTGAACTCTCAACACTTATCTGTGAGTGGTTCATATTCTAAAAAGGAAATAAATGAAACCACACCTATGGATGCCTTTAGTCAAAAGCTATTGAGGAGTATTAAAAATATCCGCACGGAACCAGTGAACTCTTCAGATGAAAGCCATTGAGGAGGAGCGCCAAAGTTGCCTGTATCCCATTGCCAGCTTAGAAACCGAATTAAAATGGAGAAAAGAATTTGGTCTTTCTTCATGCTGCAGAAAAGTGAGCTCTGTTATGACTGCAGATGATAGACTTATTACCCCTTCTAATCAGAGGTTTTTGTTCCAACAGGTCATAGGCAGGAAGGTGAGGATTACACTGAGCGATGTGCGGCGTCTCTCAAAATGACCAGCCTTGAAGTGGAGGAAGAGCCTTCCAGGAGTCCAGAACAGTCAAAGCGGAAGGATGAAAGCAAAGCAAAGCAGTCAGGGAATCAGTCTGTAGTTTTCCAGGCTGGCCTCCTCCTTGAAAACCCACCCCAAGAAGAGTATCGCAAAGGAAAGAGGAGGAATAAACATTCTGAAAGAAGAGAAGGATTGAGGTGTGACTCCAACCTTTCTTCCCATCAGAGAATCCATGCAGGGGATGAAACGTACAAATGTTCTGAATGTGGAAAAGGCTTCAGCAGGCTCGTAAGCCTCACTTCTCATCAGAGAATCCATACGAGGGAGGACTCATCTGAGAGTTCAGAGTGCGAAAACACTTTTGGTCAGAGTGAAAGTCTTACTCCCCATCAAAGAACCCAAACTGGGCAAAAACCATGCCAGTGCTCAGAGTGCGGCAAGAGGCTGAGCTGTAACAGAGCTCTTACATTGCATCAGAGAATCCATTCAGAGGAGAAACAATATAAATGCTTGGAATGTGGAAAGAGCTTCCGCTGGAGCTCAGACCTCACTTCCCATCAGAAAATTCACTCAGCGGAGAAGCCCTACCAGTGCACAGTGTGTGGGAAATGCTTCAGTCAGAAACCATACCTTACTCACCACCAAAGAACGCATTCTGGAGAGAAGCCCTATAAATGCCAAGAGTGTGGGAAAGGCTTCAGTCGGAGCTCACACCTGACTTCACACCAAAGAATCCACACAGGAGAAAAGCCATATAAATGCTTGGAGTGTGGAAAGAATTTTCGTGTCAGGAAATTCCTTACATCACATGGAAGAACTCACACAGGGGAAAAGCCATGCCAGTGTTCAGAGTGTGGCAAGAGTTTGAGCTGTAAAGAGGCTCTTAATTTGCACCAGAGAATCCATTCAGAGAAGAAACAATATAAATGCTTGGAATGTGGAAAGAGCTTCCGCTGGAGTTCAGCCCTCATTGTGCATCAGAGAACCCATTCAGAAGAGAAACCATATAAATGCTTGCTGTGTGGAAAGAGCTTCACTCTCAGTATAAGCCTCACTTCCCATCAGAGATTCCACACAAAAGAGAAGCCATATGAGTGCCCGGAGTGTGGAAAGAGGTTCAGTTGGAGAGCATCCCTCACTTCCCATCAGAGAACCCACTCAGGGGAGAAACCCTACCAGTGCACAGTGTGTGGGAAAAGCTTCAGTCAGATACCACATCTTACTTCCCACCGAAGAACACATTCTGGAGAGAAGCCCTATAAATGCCAAGAGTGTGGAAAAGCCTTCAGTCAGAGCTCACACCTGACTTCACACCAAAGAAGCCACACCGGAGAAAAGCCATATAAATGCTTGGAATGTGGAAAGAGTTTCCGTCTCAGCACATTCCTTACGATACATGGAAGAACCCACACAGGGGAGAAGCCATATAAATGCCTGGATTGTGGGAAAAGCTTCAATCAGAGCTCAAGCCTTACTTTGCATCAAAGAATCCACACAGGAGAGAAGCCATATAAATGCATGGAATGTGGAAAGAGTTTTTCCAGCGGTCCACAACTTAATAACCACAACAGAACTCACACAGGGAATTAACCATTAAGTGCCTGCAGTGTGGAAAGAACTCCTTGACAGGCACATAGCTTACAGGACATGATACAATCCACACTGGAGAGAAAAAATATAGAAAAAGTTCATATGGAGAGGCTATTTTATATCCCATCAAAGAATGCACAAAGAGGAGGAATCATAGAAATGATCAAATACTATCTGAAATACAACAAGTCTTATGGATGCCAAATAAGTTACAGAAGCTCCAAATTATTTAATGATTAATTAGTGAAGAACTCCCCCCCCCCGCCCCAGTGAGTCCTCAAACCTTAGTAAACAGCCAGGAATCTAATAAGGGAGACGTGCTCAAGAGATATGTGATATTGCTTATTATTCATAATCTCCCAACAACAGATAGATGCTCCCTCAACATTAAAATGGCAGTGTTTGCTCTTCGTGGGTTTAGCTGATAATAATGGCACCAAATAGCCCTGAGGATTTAATTTCTCAGAAATGTACTTGCAGATAGGAAACTCCCCACAAAGGGCTGCAGATTCACTCTTCCATGTTGAGCCTTTTGCAGCCCAGCATTGTATCCTTTGTTCCTAGTGAGTGCAAGTCACTATTTACTCTCCTCCTGGTGTATAGCCAAATCATTCTGGCACGTTCTTGGCACATTCTCTCTCTTTTTTTATATATATTAAAAAAATAATTTTATATGGGGTACAGAAATAGAAGAGGGATGTGAGGGGGAAAGAAAAGTAAACGTAAGGGACTTTTTTTTTACCCCAATATTAAAGTCAATATAAATGGGAATGTATTGATAAATCTAGGTAAACCATTATAGCATTACCGATAACATTGTTTCCCTAAAATACATTATTCACTATTCTCTGTCTGAAAGGAACTATGAAGAAATTGTGTAAACAAATTCTCTCAAAATTTTATATAAATTTAAAATAGCTGGGGGAAAAATCTAAATGATTTATAACAACAATAAAATAACAAATATAGAAAATTCTGTATAACTGTTGAAAATTATATGACAATGAAGAACTGGTAACCATAGATTAACTAAATAGTCAAAACATAATACATTTATTCTCAAATTCACTAATTGGTCTGTTATTTATGAGATTCGTCAATTTCACCATAACAGCATATTTCTCCATTTTATCTTTCCATTCTTCGAGCTTTAGGCAGTACTCATTTTCTATTTAGTTGCAAACACTACTTTTGCCTCTGTTAACATATATCGGAATTGTTCATGTATTGCTCTTTCAGTATTCATGGGTATAATTCCTAATAGTCTGTGGTTGCATGGCAAATTTTATATTCAAAATTTTCTGAATTTCAGCATGTAGTTCTTTCCAGTATTTTTTTTACAGGACCACCATATATGATAGAAGGTACCATCGATCTCTTTACACTTGCAGCACTTTCTAAAATAATTTTTGTCCATTCTCTCTATCTCTTTCGGAGTGATATACCAACAAAAGAACATCTTACACCAGTTTTCTCCAAGTGTCTGACTCACTGTAAATTTTATATTCTTCATCCACAGATTTTCCCATTGTTAAAATGAGATCTCTTTATCAAAATTCTGCATTCGTTTCAGCATACATGTCTTGATTTTTTCTGTTTCTCTGCCATATTGAAGTAATAGTTTATAAATGTGTCCTAGAAGATGATCTTTTTAATTCAATACTATCTTTCCAAAGTCTGTCAGGTCTCTCAATCTGACTTTTCCTGCACGAGTTATTTCTTTAATTCTTGATATCAAATGGAAATACGTTAACTATTCTATTGTCTTCTTTTCTTCTCTAATAATCTGCCAGGATTCAGTTTTCTCTTGTGTGCTAATCATGTCTTAATATGTTATAAAATTGTTGTTTTCTCTCTCAGATTCATCATAATAAGCATCTATTGGTGACATTAGAGGTGACATGGATGGACTAATTCTTGTATTTAATGACCACCAAGTTTTCAGTAAGCTGTCTCTAATATCATGACTTTTACATTTAATTTCTTTTTGAAGTGCTTTTCCAATTTTTTTAATCCAAAGATGGGTATGCAAGCCTTCCGTCAGGCCAGCAGCTTCCAATTTCATCAGTCTTTCATATGGATTTTTAATCCAACCAGAAATCCATACCAAATCAGTAGCTTGATATTAGGTACTGCTAGGCCTCCTCTTTTCTTCTCATCCTGTAATACTTTGAATCTGACTCTTAGTCTCTTGCCATTCCATATAAATGCATTTATCTGACTTCGCTAATTCTTTAGGGTTTTATCAGGAATCTCAATTGGAGGCATTTGAAATAAAGTTTATTTCTGGCGAGACATTAATTTTATTGTGAGATTTTACCAAGCCAAGACAATTGATTGCAACGTCACATCCAGTAAGTGTTTTAATATGTTCTTCCTGTTTTGTAAGAAATTTAGGTATTATTTTAGTTTTTTTCCTGTTAATTTTGAATCCTAAAAAAGAACCAAGCTTGTCTATGTTATAAGATATTGCATTGACTTTTGTGGATTAAATATTGTTAAAACAACATTGTCCACATAGCTTTTTAACTTAAATTCTTCTCTGTCGACAGTCAGTCCTTTGATATGGAATTCACTGCCACAGGAGGTGGTGGCAGCTGCAAGCATGGACAGTTTCAAGAGGGAATTAGATAAACATATGGAGCAGAAGTCCATCAGTGGCTATTAGCCACAAGGTATAGATGGGAGCTCTCGGTCTGGGGCAGGTGATGCACTCTATTCTTGGTGCTGGAGGGGGCAGCAGTGGGAGGGCTTCTGGTGCCCTGGCCCCACTGCTGGACCTCCTGATGGCACCTGGTATATTTTGGCCGCTGTGTGACAGAGTGTTGGACTAGATGGGCCATTGGCCTGATTCAACATTGGCTTCTCTTATGTTCTTATGATATTTTGATCTTGTCTGATACCGGAAGCAAATATTGCCACTGCAAGAATAAATGTGATGGGGGCAACCTTGTTTTGTTCCTTTTTCAGTCTGGAAACCATCTATTAACAATCCATTGATTAAGATTTTAGCACTCTGCTTCATATAAATTCCTTGAATCCAATTAAAGAATTTATCTCCACAATTAACACTCTTTGTAAGAAAGTCCAGGATAAATTGTCAAAAGCTTTTTCAGCATCTAAAAATATAAAACTGCTTTCTCTTCTTTACTTGGTACAAATTCCATTGCATCAATTATAAAGTGAACCTTCTGCTTCTTATATCTCTTAGGGATGAACCCTGTCTGATCAGGATGAATTATTTTTGTTATACATCTCTTAAGTCATTCGGCCATTATTGAGGCAAAAAGTTTATAAGCCATATTTAATAACGATATAGGCCTATATAATTGAGGTAACATTGGATCATTCCCTTCCTTGGGAATTAGTGTTATATGTGTTTCCTGCTATGATTGGGTACTTTGTTTTCACTTATTTGATCTATCAGTTTTTGAAGTGGGAAGATTAACTCTTCTTCCAAGCATTTGTAATATAATATGAACAAACCATTTGGGCCTGGAGATTTATCCTTTTTCAATTTCTTAATTGCTTGTGAGATTTCTTGTATTGTAATGTTCTGATTTAACATACCTCTATAATCTTTTGTAAATTTGAGTATTGACATATTTTTTAAATACTCATTTAGACCTTCCTCAGATCCTCCTTTTTTTTTCAAAAGAGTAGAAGGAAGGTCTTGAAAAACCTAGATTTCGTGTGAATTTCACCAAAATATCACATGGAAGTTTATTCTTAATGGCAAATCTGAAGTTTATTCTATATATTTGGTCAATATCTGGAAAGTCTCCTTCAGTCTTGTAGTGATCTTGTAAAAAAACTTGCAAGAGTTGTTTTCAGGGTTAGTTTTCCCAAAATCATCTGGGATAGAACGAAACCTGAGGCAACAATTTCTATTCTGCACCTCCAGAATTTCAATTATTTGATTTGCTTTATCCAATAGTTGTTTATGAGCTTCTTAGCATAATTCCATGTTGCCCCTGGATTTGAACTATCTTTTCTGTATTTTCTTGGATCTTGTTTTTAAGTTTGTGCAAGACCAGAAGTTATTTCTTGCCTCAAAGATTAGAGTGGGTTTTTTTATATAATCAGAGGGTGTTTTTGTCCTAGTTTTAGTTGGGTTACGTGATCCTGTATACCTTCATCTATCTGTGTCACTTTGCTTTGAAATCTATCTGTCAGTTGCTGCATCTGAGAAGAAAGTGAGTTAGTAACTGTATTGCCAAATTATTTTTCCAGGTGTTCCAATGTATCAGGATCCTCTTCATCAATCTTTTTTCTTCTTTCTTTAGCCATTGTCAATGTCATCCTGTACCTATATTTTCTGTACAAGCTTTTAATTTACCTGTTACATCAATATCTGTTAGTTTTTTTTATACTATTGTAACAATATTAAAACACGTCACTTTGACCTTGAGCTATAAGTAAATGACCTTAAACACGATTAAACACTGTTTTTAATAAATCAATGCTTAATCGTTATCTTCAACTAATATACCATATAAATTGTTTAGACATTTTCATATACTTTCATATCAATAAAAATATAGACAAAGGTATTATATTAAAAGAGAGACGTCTGAAATAATTAAAATAGTGGAATAAAGAAATAGGGTTAAGCAAGACAGAAGATAGCACAATGTTATGGTTAATCTGTTATTTTAGTAAGTTTTATGAGTTTTCGCTTATCAGAACTATTTCACATAAAAGGTAAGCAATATTAAACTTTTTTTAATGTTATTAAAGAGAATAAATTCTTGTCTTTGCCTTTATTTGGAGGAGTCTTCAGTCAACGGCAATCCCTTAGTCCAGTATTCATAGCCTTTCCTTTAAAAGGCCTCCATCTATCTGAGTTCTCCAATCCAATCCAGAATATGTGAATAAACCTCAAGATACAGCTTGAATTATAAGTCTATAATGTGGATTTCCACAAGGTGCCATCACAAAAGTTATGTGGCTTTGACCAGTTTTGACCAGCTTGTAGTGATCCCAACAGGAAATGTTTTCTAAAAGGAGAAACTCTTTTTAAAATAACGTTTTAACCCTCCAAACAGGAAATGTTTCAAAAAATTAAAATATACCGTACCAGCTAAAAGGAATGAGGATCTCAATCAGTGGAGGTTCCATGTCTACAAGCAGGTGGACATTCATCAGAGAGGAAGAGGGAATTCTAACAGATCACAGACAAAGAAGACTTTGTCCTCTTAAAAAAAGCCAGTTTCCCTCAAAAGTCAGAAAAAAGTATCACCTTTAACCCTGGCTAGGAGGGATGAAAAGTTTTAACAAAAGTCTCAGTCTTGCTGGCTCTTTTATCAGCCAAGTGGTAAAATGAGTTTTATCTTCAAAACAATGGTAGAAGCAGTAATAAATTTTATCTTATGTCACAGAGTTCAATTATGTTGCACTCATTTAAATGTCCAAATATATTACTCTTATTCTTTCAGAGGGTTGTTTTGTTTTCCAGTTAGTTTAATGATCTGCGCCCGTCAGGGTAGCAATTGGGAAATACACAGCCTTACAGAGTCTCGTTCCACTTCTGAATTTCTTTTTAAAAGGAGTAAAAAAGCTTTTATTACAAAAAGTGCCAAAGGATATTGCAATGAACTTAAATAGAGCAGGGAGGGAAGGAGGGAAGGAAAAAGAAAAGAGAAGGAAAAAATGTTGGCAGAGCCAATTTGGTGTAGTGGTTAAGTGCACGGACTCTAATCTGGGAGAACCGGGTTTGATTCCCCACTCCTCCACTTGTACCTGCTGGTGTGACCTTGGGTCAGTCACAAGTTCTGGCACGGCTGTTCTTGAAAAAGAGCAGTTTGTGTCAGAGTTCTCTCAGCCCCGCCTACCTCACAGGGGAGGGGAAGGGAAAGGAGTTTGTAAGCCGCTCTGAGACTCCCAAGTGAAGGACGGGGCATAAATCCAATCTCTTCTTCTCTATGGACACGTAGTCATCAATAACTCACTTGCCTGATGTGATCTGATTCAGAACAGGATCTGGAAAGCCAGTTCTGATTAGAATCACCTATCGCCGGCCTTGGACCAGAAGGGTGGGAGTGAGATTTCTCCCACCAATGTTTTCAGATGCCCATACGGAGTTAAGTTCAGCGGAGCTACAACAGAAGTTCCTATCAAGAAGCCGTTGCCCCAGAAGCCTTCTTCGGCCCATTCTCCATAAGCAAAAGAAGATGAAATCCATCTTCTGTCTTGAAAACAGAGAGGCTGCTGTTACCTGCCATGGCTGTTCTGTGTGTGTCGATTGTCCTAAAGGAACTGTTTCCAAATAGCTTCAAATCATCCTCCAGTGATGCTGCAAAATTAAACAGGAACAGCTTTGGACTCTTTGTAACCTAGTTTTTCTTCAGTAGAGATTTGTATAAGATCAAAATAAATAGAGTGAAAAGGAAGAAAGGGGATGGCAAAAATTTTGAGGGAGTAATATAAATTTTGTATAGAGGTTTTGTTTGGGAGAGCCGTCCTCCCCTTGCAGCTGCTGGATGACATTGGGCAAGCCATAGTTCTGTCAGAGCTGTCCTTGAAAGAGCACCTCACAGGGTGTCTGTTGCGGGGAGGGAAAGGAGTTTGTAAACCTGTTGTGTTCTAACAGAGACCGTGCGCGTGGTTGCTCTGTACACGTGGTCAGCCAAATAACCAGAGCTTCGATCCCAGGAACAATGGGCACAGAGGATCCTAGAAGAACCCTATCAGATGTAGAATTATGTAAATAAACCAATCACAGGTGTAGGGGTGTGTTTGGGTGGAGTCGTTTGTTGTGCATTTAAGCAGCCCAGGGGCCTGCCCTGTATCTCTTGTTCTGAAATCACTAAGTAAAGTATGAGCCGAAATCTCTGAACGATTCGTCAGACTCAGTACTTTATAAAAACGCTCTGAGGCTTCGAGTGAAGGGCGGGGTATAAATACAATCTCCTCCTCTTCTTCTATATAGTAAATACAGTTTTGCAATGGACTGCAAAGGAAAAGAAGAATTTTCAAAAGTCACTTTTGCAAAAGTCATTTTCACAGTGTTTATTTTTTAAAATAACCAGAAATCATCCAACAAAGTAGAGGGGTTGCCAAAAATTTATTTTGTTGTAACATTTCCAAATGCATTCAGCATCGCTCTTAAAGGTAAACATTCTCAATTTGGCCGTCTGACTCCTTTTGCTTCCAAACAAAACACACAGTTCTTGAAAGCCAGAATACCTCACTGGAGAGATTGACACTCTGCCAGAATCAGGAGCTTCAGCACTGGAAATGGAGCCTGTAGGCATGGCTTCATGATAACTCCAGTCTTGATAAAGGATTGTTGAAAAGTCTGCATAGCTGGAATGTCTTTGACTGCTTTTACTGTATCTTGGACTGTAAACATATCAATTAGCAAGAACTACATGTTGATATTTTGTTTGGAAGCAAAAGGAGTCAGACGGCTGAACTGAGAGTGTTTACCTTTAAGAAGAAGAAGAAGAACAGATTGGATTTATACCCTGCCCTTCACTTGGAGTCTCAGAGTGGCTTACAAACTCCTTTCCCTTCCCCTCCCCACAACAGACACCCTGTGAGGTAGGTGGGGCTGAGAGAGCTCCGACAGAAACTGCTCTTTTTCAAGGACAGCTGTGCCAGATCTTGTGACTGACCCAAGGTCACACCAGCAGGTGCAAGTGGAGGAGTGAGGAATCAAACCCGATTCTCCCAGATTAGAGTCCGCGCACTTAACCACTACACTAAACTGGCAGAGAAACGGGGTGTTATCTCTATTGTTAAGTGAATGGCTGTTACTGTTTTTCACTGGAAGTCTGTAGAGTACTGGGTCCAGATGCATGATTTCAGCTCATAGTTTTATTTCAGCCAACTCAAGAACAACACAGCAGGACTGGAGGCCTGCTTAAATCCCTGTTGCAAACCACCCCCCACCCCCACACACCCGTGATAGGTTTATTTACAGTGCTCCAGTTCCTCATGGGTTATTTCTAGGATCCTGCTTGGTTGATAGGTCCATTCTAGGATCCGTGCTGGCTATTGTCTAACAAAGTGAAGCCCATTCGCATGACCACGTGCATATGCGGCTCTCAGTTGGTACACAACAAAGTCCTTGCATACTTCTTTCTGGGACACAGCAAGCACAAAGCCTGCTTGCCTGCCAGAGATGGAGCTGGCTTTTGGAGAAATGTGCAAACCAATTTCCATCTTCTTGTCCACATCTGGAGAAGTGAGCTGACTCAGGAAAGCTAACAGCTGGAAAAGTAACTGTGGAGGGTGTCACGTGGGGGTGGTCATCTTACCACCGTGGTCTTTCTGGGGCTCCAAAACACATGCCAGCTGTGGGGTAAGAATACTCTTAGCTTCCTCCTGCGTCTATGATGTTGATACATCATAGAAACTAGCAGGGTTCTTTTTGTAGAAAATGCCCAGGAGGAACTCATTAGCATAATAGACCACACCCAACAGCAGAAACTTATTAGCTTATTAGACCACACCCCTAACAGCACAGCTCATTAGCATATTAGACCACACCCCCATGATACCAGGAGTGTGGTCATCCAGCCACACCCACCTTTTGCTTCTTATTCTATTTACCTTGTTTGTTGTCAAAACCCAGGGGGTTTTATGTAGCAGAAATTTTCCTTTGCATGTTAGGCCACACATCCCTAATGTAGCCAATCCTAATGAGTTTCTGCTGTTGGGTGTGGCCTGTTGTGCTAATGAGTTCCTGCTGGGCATGGCCAACTTGGGAGCCAGCCAGAACTCCGTTACTGTGCGTTCCTGCCCAAAAATAGCCCTGGAAACTAGGAAGGGGAGATTTACCTCTTGGTAGGATATTTTATCACCAGAGATCACAAGAAAATGCTTGATGGTTACCCACCTGCAGTTCAAATCCAAGGACCCACTCTGATTTTTGAGAGGAGCATCAAGCAGTGTCTCTGAATCGGCAGCATATCAGTTTTCTAAATAAATAAGTTAATTCCTTCGTAAATCTTAGCCCCCCACCCCACCCCAGACTTCTGCTTCCCAGTCTTTGGGCTCCATTGACCACCTTGGCTTCACTGCCACATGGGGAGGGGAGGTATTTATTGAGATTTATATCCCGCCCTACCCCGTGAACAGGTGCAGAGTGGCTTACATCCAGTGTTCCCTCTAAGCTGAGTGAGTGTGAGCTAGCTCACTGTTCTTTAGCCTCCGGCACACACATCTTTTGGTCTTCGCTCAGGAAGGATGGGCTCCGGAGCAAACTAATTCATGCAGCAGCCAAATCGCTCGCTCACATCTTTAATGCCAGTAGCTCACAAGGTAGGATTTCTGCTCACAAGACTCCACAGCTTAGAGGGAGCATTGCTTACATCATGTCAAAAGAATTAAACAATTCCATAAAACATAGAATCGTCACAACATTAATTCCAACAAAGTTAAAATTTAAATAACCAACTTGAAATACTTGACTGGCAGCTCGGCAGTTCGTTACATTTCCATGTCCTCTGAGTTCACGCCAGGGAGGCTGGAGATCATTCCGACGGAATAGCTTCAACCACTCGTGGCGTCAATAAATATGAATAGCTCCACGGAATAATTGAGGCAGTTAAGGCAACTGAGGCCGGGAGAGGCTGACGGGGAATTCAGTGCCACAGAGTCGACCCTCCAAAGCCTCCATGTTCTGCAAGGGAACTGATCTCATAGAATCATAGCGTTGGAAGGGACCTAGAGGGTCATCTAGTCCAACCCCCTGCACAATGCAGGGAATTCCATTCTAGGCAAAGCGTGTTCCATCCCTGAAGGAAATCGTGCCCCCCCACACATAATCCCCAGAGCAGCTCCCAGGTAGCAGCAATCTCTGGGAATTTCGCCTGCCACAACCCGCCCCCAGAGTTCAGTCCCCAGTAGGGCTCCCCGAGGACCCTGCCTTTACCCCAGGAGTCTTAGCTAAGCTAGCTTTAGACGAATGGAGGAGGCAGACAGTTAAGGTGGGTGTTGGGACCTCCGGGGAAGAAAAACCTGCCACTCGAGAGCCAGTTTGGTGTAATGGTTAAGTGCACAGACTCTAATCTGCGAGAATCAGGTTTGATTCTCCACTTGCAGCTGCTGGATGGCCTTGGGCAAACCATAGTGTCCAGCAGAGGGTGACCAGGATGGTGAGAGGGTTGGAATCCAAGTCTTATGAGGAAAGGCTGTTTAACCTGGGAAAGAGAAGGCTTAGAGGGGACATGATTGCAGTCTTCAAGTATTTGAAGGACTGTCATGTAGAAGATGGAGCAGATCTATTCTCTCTTGCTCCGGACTGCAAGACTAGATCTAATGGGTGGAAATTACAAGGGAGTCGTTACCGGCTAAATATCAGGAGAAACTTCCTAACTGTAAGAGAGGTTGAGCAGTGGAACAGACTGCCTCGGGAGGTGGTGGATGCTCCTTCGCTGGACATTTTCAAGCGGAGGCTGGATGACCATCTTTCAGGTATGTTGTAGGGCTATCTTTTGGCTACGCTCCTGCAGAATGCAGGGAGTTGGACTAGATGATCTGCAAGGTCCCTTCCAACTCTAACATTCTATGATTCTAATTATTTCCAATAAAAAATTTCCACATCAATTCTTAGCAGCTGGTTCGTCCAAATCTTGAGGAGTGGCAGTGTTGGTTTCCCAGAAGTTAAATTTTAAGGCCAATGTAATACAATAAGACTCTAATGGAAGATTCATCTTTATTAAAGGCAAGTTAGATCATTAAGACATAACATTAGGCTCAATGTATGCACCTAATGAATCACAAGTTCAATTCTTGGAAAAAGCAATGCAAGAGTTAACACATTTTCAAGAAGGAGAGATTGTTTTGGGGGAAGACAAACTATATCATAGATAAGAAACTAGATAAGATAGATAAACATAGATAAGTAACAACAGAAATAAAACAATGAAAAATGCATCACAAACTAAACTAGCTGAGATTTTAAATAAGTATCATCTTTGTGATGTATGGAGACGCCTAAACCCAGATTTCGAACCCACACAAGGATTGCTTATGTTTTAGCCTCTCCAAAGATAGTGAATCATATGCAAGACGCTAATATAGGCATAAAGTCTTGGACAGAAAATGCCTGGGTTGAATGTAAAGTGCAAAAACAACAACAAAAACAACAGAAAGTTATACATGGGCTATGAACAAGGCCATTGTAGTGAACAAGGAACTTAGAACAGCAACTAGTAAAAGAATCAAACTATTTTTTGAAGATAATTTAGATGGTGAAGTCTCTGACATTGTGGTATGGGACACTCTAAAAGCTGTTTTCAGGTGGAGGCTGGACAACCATATTTCAGGTATGTTGTAAGCAATGTTCCCTCTAAGCTGTGGAATCATGTGAGCAAAAATTCTACTTGGTGAGCTACTGGCATTGAAGTTGTGAGCAAGCAATTTGGCCACTGCATAAATTAGTTTGCTCTGGAGCCCTCCTTCCTGAGCTGAGACAAAAATGTGTGAGCCAGAGTGTAAAAAACTGTGAGCTAGCTCACACTAACTCAGCTTAGAGGGAACACTGGTTGTAAGGCTATCTTTCAGCTATGCTCCTGCTGAGTGCAGGGGGTTGGACTAGATGACCTGCAAAGTCCCTTCCAACTCTAACATTCTACGATTCTATGATTCTGTCGGAGCTATTCTCTCAAGGACAGTTCTCTCAGAGCTGTCAAATGCACAGGCAAGCAGGGACAAAGCCTGTGATCTGTGCTATTGTCATGAATGAAGTATGTTGCATGTTTCCATCCCCCATCTCCTGTTTCACCCATATGTCAGGAAATACCTTTAGAATAATCCTCTCAAGCCTGTCTCCATATATTTGTCTAAGATATCTGCATTTCTTTCACCTATCCCAGACCCATCAAGGTAAACATTGACTCTGTATAATCCATTCAGCTTCATCCTTTCAGACATTAAGGATCTTCCCCTCCTTTGTCTGGTACCAGGGAAACATCAGATCACCCTATTATTCCACAATGGGAATCCTATCAATCCATTGTAAAACCAGCTACCACACTTTAACATACCTTCAGGATACATTTTGGGGTATAAATATACCCAGTCTTGCACATGCCCAGTGTGACTTTAGCTGGGCACACACAAAGCTAAGGGCTGCGGTGGCTCAAGTGGTTAAGACACTGAACTGCAGGCTGTGGAAGGTCAGTAGTTCAGCAGTTCAAGACCCGGGTGCCACATGGCGGAGTGAGCTCCCGTCTCTAGTTCCAGCTCCTGCCAACCTAGCAGTTCGAAAGCAAGAAATTGCAAGTAGATAAATAGGTACCACTTCAGTGGGAAGGTAACAGCGTTCCGTGCGCCTTGGTGTTTAATCATGCCGGCCACATGACCACGGAAATGTCTTCGGACAGCGCTGGCTCTTCGGTTTGGAAACGGAGATGAGCACCGCAACCCTAGAGTCGGATTCGACTGGCTTTCGAGCAAGGGAACCTTTACACAAAGCTAACACCCCTCAGCAGGACTTTTTTTGTAGAAAAAGCCCTGCAGGAACTCATTAGCATATTAGGCCACACTCCTGACAGCACAGCTCATTAGCATATTAGACCACACCCCCATGCCTCCCCTTGGCTTGCCTGGGCACCCCACGGCTGCAGGGAGCCAGGGCAAGCCAGCCCTTGGACAGGCCAGGGAAGGCACAGGGAGGCATTTAAATGCCTTCCTGATCCTTCCAGGGGGGCCCCTGGACCACCTGCCTTGGAGTCGCCGGGGCGGGGGGGGGAGAGTCACTCTCCAGGCCTTCCCTCTGTAGCCATGCACACAGAGGTTTTGGCTGTAGTGGGCATGGCCAACTCTGAAGCCAGCCGGAACTCCGTTTCTGTGCATTCCTGCCCAAAAATAGCCCTGCCCCTCAGCAAAACTCAGGTCCTCTGTGGTCTCATTGGTCAGTCCATGCATCTTCTCTTGGATTCCTTCATCTCTTCAGTCTAGCCCTGACATTCCCCAACCCCCTCTTATCTTGTCCGCTAACCACTTTCTATTCTTGTATGCCTGCAGCTTCAGATCTGAATGGAAATATTATTATTAGTTAAATAAATCCCATTTCTGTTACAATTGGACTGGTTATTGCCTTAAACTTAAGGGTCTAAAGGGAACTATTTCCGTAAAAACTGATAGCAGATCCACGCTATACCCCAGCCTCTTGCTAGTTCTGCCTTTGTAGCTAATTCCCCATATCAAAGTGTTAACTATGACACTCAACTCGATTTCAGCAAAGTGATTCAGCTTCATTCAGCAACAGCTCAAGTCAACCAGAAGAGCAAACAGCGGATCAACAGATGACAAAGAAACAGTGGAGCTTTGCTCCCTTTTAAACGTTCCCGGCTAATGTAGCCACGCCTATTTACATATTAGTAACCAATAAGATTACAGAGATAATCACCAATAGGGTTCATTCCCCCCCAAGAGTTTGAGGTTCGTCCTGATAGGACGACACTTCTTAGACAACCAATCGGATGTTGAGGATTAGGATCCTTATCTAGGAACGAAGCTTAACATGAGTTTCTAATGGAGACATTCCACTTCATTGCATACATTACAAATTCCTCCCCCCTAAGTTGACACAACTCCATTACAGACATAATCTTTCAGATACGGGGGAGCACGGCGAGCACGCTGAGACCTGCACAGAGGTTCAGGCTCGGATGGCACAACAACTTCAGGGTCCCTGCTTGACTCTTGGTCAGAGGAGTCAGGTTCAACATTCTCTGAGGGGTCACCATTGTAAGTAGGGGTCTGCCCTACTTCGGGGTCTGTGCTAGGCACAGCAACACTCACCTCCCTGTCCGGAGGCCCTGGTTGCCCGTTGAGGTCTGAGGAGATTTCTTCTGTTGTTACCTCATATGATGTGCAATTGCTAAAAGTTTACATAGTAGGCCATGGATAATCTCTCATGGTCTTCAAATGCTCTTCAAATAATTCTATGAAGAAAGGCTAAAGTGCTTGGGGCTCTTTAGCTTGGAGAAATGATGGCTGAGGGGGGACATGATCGAGGCCGAAGAATAGATTCTTTTGAACTATGGTGCTGGAGAAGACTCTTGAGAGTCCCTCGGACTGCAAGGAGATCAAATCAGTCAATCCTAAAAGAAATCAACCCTGACTGTTCCCTGGAAGGCCAGATACTGAAGCTGAAGCTCAAATACTTTGGCCACCCAATGAGAAGGGAGCATTCACTGGGGAAGACCCTGATGCTGGGAAAGATTGAAGGTCAAAGAAGAAGGGGGCGGCAAAGGATGAGATGGTTAGACAGTGTCATCGATGCAACGAACATGAAATTGAGCAAACTTCAGCGGACAGCGGGAGACAGGAGGGCCTGGCATAATCTGGTCCATGGGGTCGCGAAGAGTCGGACTCGACTGTGCGACTGAACAAACAAAAGAGCAGGCAGAGAAAGAAGTACTTTTCTCCCTTTCTCACAATACAAGAACTCGTGGGCACTCCATGAAATTGCTGAGCAGTCGGGTTAGAAAAGATAAAAGGAAGTACTTCTTCACCCAAAGAGTGATGAACACCTGGAATTCACTGCCACAGGAGGTGGTGTCGGCTACAAGCATGGACGGCTTCAAGAGGGAATTGGATAAACATAAGGAGCAGAGGTCCATTGGTGGCTATTAGCCACAAGGTACAGATAGGAACTCTCAGTCTGGGGCAAGTAATGCTCTGTATTTGGTGTAGTGGTTAAGTGTGTAGAGTCTAATCTGGGGGAACCGGGTTTGATTTCCCACTCCTCCACTTGCACCTGCTGATGTGACCTTGGGTCAGTCACAAGCTCTGGCACAGCTGTCCTTGAAAAAGAGCAGTTTCTGTCAGAAGTTCTCTCAGCCCCGCCTACCTCACAGGGTGTCTGTTGTGGGCAGGGGATGGGACAGGAGTTTGTAAGCCGCTCTGAGACGCCTTTGGGCAGTGAAGGGCGGGCTATAAATCCAATCTCTTCTCTCTTCTCTCTCTTCTTCTCTGTGCTTGGCGGGGGGGCATTGCTGGACCTCCTGATGGCACCTGGTATTTTTGGCCACTGTGTGACTGTTGGACTGGCTGGGCCATTGGCCTGATCCAACATTGGCTTCTCTTATGTCCTTATCCTCTATTTGACAAACCCTTCAAGTACTTGAAGATGGTGATCGTATCACGTCTCAGTCATCTCTTCTCCAGGCTAAACATGCCCAGCTCCTTCAGCCTTTCCTGATAGGACTTGCTGTCCAGACCCCTCACCATCTTCGTTGCCCTCCTCTGGATCTCTGTAGTCTGGGGATGAGCTGTAATTTGGGGGGATCCCTAGGTCCCACCTGGAGGCTGGCATCCTTAGCCCACCTGGAGATTAGCAGCCCTAATACCACAGTACATAAGAACATCAGAGAAGCCACTGTTGGATCAGGCCAATGGCCCATCCAGTCCAACACTCTGTCACACGGTGGTCAAAAATACCAGGTGCCATCAGGAGGTCCAGCAGTGGGCCCAGGACACTAGAAGCTCTCCCACTGTTGCCTCCCCCCCAAAAAAGCACCAAGAATACAGAGCATCACTTATCTGAGACCGAAGCAACTTTCTGAACTCAGCCTCAGGGGCCCTCCTCTTGAACAGAGGGAGCGCAGTTAAACTAGACTGGTTGAGTGAGTCTGAAAAACAGGGAGATTTATTTTTCCCCAGTGCTTTTGTTGTTGTTGTTGTTTTTTAAAAGGTAGTGGCAATACTCAGGACTTTTTTGATAGAAAAAGCCCAGCAGGAACTCATTAGTATAATAGGCCACACCCAACAACAGAAACTTATTAGCCTATTAGGCCACACCCCCATGTCGCCAGAAGTGTGGTCATCCAGCCACACCCACCTTTTGCTTCTTCTTCTGTTGACCTTGTTTGTTGTCAAAACCCAGGACTTTTTTGTAGCAGGAACTCCTTTCCATGTTAGGCCACACCCTCCCTCATGTAGCCAATCCTAATGAGTTTCTGCTGTTGGATGTGGCCTACTATGCTAACGAGTTCCTGCTGGGCGTGGCCAACTTGGGAGCCAGCCGGAACTCCCTTCCTGTGCATTCCTGCTCAGAAATAGCCCTGGCAATACTCATATATATAACTGTAGGGTTGCCAGCCTCCAGGTGATGGCTGGAGGTCTCCTGAGATTACAACTGATCTCCAGGTGGCAGAGATCATTTCACGCAGATAAAATGGCCGCTTTGGAAAGTGAACTGTATGTCGGGTTGCCAGCCTCCAGGTGGGGCCTGGTGATCTCCCGCTTTTGCAACTGAACTCCAGCTGACAGAGATCAGCTCCCCTGGGGAAAATGGCTGCTTTGAAGGGTGGACTCTGGGGCATTGAACCCTGCTGAGGCCCCTCCCCTCCCCAAACCCCGCCCTCTCCCAACTCCACCCCCAAAGTCTCCAGGTATTTTCCAACCCAGACTTGGCAACTCTAACTGTATGGCACTATGCCCCACTAAAGTCCCTCCCCTTCCCAAACCCCAGGCAGAGGAAGAGGAGTTTCCTGCAGCTAGCCCACTTGGGAAAATCCCAGGTTCGTTTCCCATGGTGGGGGCAAGACAATAATTTCCCCGCTCCTCCTTGCTGGCTTCTCTTCCCAAAAAAGCAGCTTCCATCCCAGCCAAGGGGTAAACCCTGATTTGGATAATTCTTTGTAAGTGGCAGAGCTCTGGGGTGGTCCAGTGGTTTAAAGAAGCGAGTTCAAAACGAGGGAGGAAGAAAATTTGGGGGGGGGGAAGATCAGTTGCAGATGCACCTTCCTACCTCGCCACTTCCCACTTCCCCAAGAAATCTCTGTACGGGAGCTTTGCAGGTTTGGTTTGGAAGGCCTGTTTGGAAGTTTTCAGGTGCAGTTTAGGGACAATGAGGGAGGGGAGGGAAGGAGGTGTTGCTTTTTGGGAAAGAAGCAATTAAAGCAAGAGAGAAACAGAAAGGCTGGAGGAGAGTTCAACTCAAGTGCAGTCCATTGAAGGATTGTGTGATACATGTGTTTACATAACAGTAGCTTTTCTGGAAAAACTAACCTCACAGGTAAGATTAGCAGCAAATTGAGTGCAGATTATTTTTTTTTATGGCTCTGGGAATCCATGTGTATCCTTTTGGCAATCTTAAGTGAACAATTTCCTTCCCCCGTTCTCTTATTGACTTCTAGGAATTTAGGGAAAGCGGTGATTTCATAAATGATGTGTATGCAAATATAAATAACTGTGACCATTTTACATTTTAATAATTGTGAACAATTTGATTTTTTCCCTACATTTAATTTTTTTTTATTTTACCTTTTACTTTTAGGAGTGGAAAAGAGTAAGAGTCCAGTAATGCCTTGAAGACTAACAAATTTTGTGGCAGGGCAGGAGCTTTCGTGATCATTGCTCACTTCCCCTTCAGGCTAGATTCTTGTACTTTTCTGCTGCTACAAACATGGCTACCCACCTTGACATATCTCCGTGGAAGGGTATCTGCAGCAGTGTGCAGTGACTCGCAGAAGTTCATCCCCTGCCACAAACTTTGTTAGTCTTTAAGGTGCTGCGGGACTCTCGCTCTTTTGTACTGCTACAGATAGACTACCCAGGCTCCCCATCTTATCTTTCTCTTGTAGGCTTTCCCTTGTTTTGTTATTTTCATTCCCAGTCCATCATTCCCACTGAGACCCAGAGGTGGATTATGAGCAGGGCTTTTTTTGTAGAAAAAGCCCAGCAGGAACTCATTAGCATATTAGGCCACACCCCTGACAACACAGCTCATAGGCATATTAGGCCACACGGCAATGTTACCAGAAGGGTGGTCATCCAGCCACACCCACCTTTTGCTTCTTATTCTGTTGACCTTGTTTGTTGTCAAAACCCAGGGCTTTTTTTGGAGCAGGAACTCCTTTGCATGTTAGGCTACACCCCCTCAAATGTAGCCAGTCTTAATGAGTTTCTGCCATTGGGTGTGGCCTGTGATGCTAATAAGTTCCTGCTGGGCGTGGCCAACTTGGGAGCCAGCCGGAACTCCGTTCCTGTGCGCTCCTGCCCCAAAATAGCCCTGATTATGAGCATGATAAAAAAGTTTCCAATTAATGAGTAAACAGATTACAAAATATCATAAAGTCAGACAATCAGTGAGTGGGTTACAAGATGTAATGACATTTCAGGCTAACAGCAGAAATTCTTGATAGGACGAAGTAACGCAGGTGCGAATAATAACATAAGATTGTTTTGAGTGTTGTCAAAATCAGTAGATTTCTATGGCGGCACTCTGGACAGGAGGGAAAGGGGACAAGCCCCTTTGTCCAGTTTTGTGCAGCTCTTCCAGGAGAATTCCCTCCTTCCCATTGACATTGGGGAACAGAAAGAGGATTTTTTAATCCCAGAATGCCTGCTGGTCTTGTTTCCTTCAGGGAATGAATGGCAAAGCTTGTGACTGGGGATGTGTGTGTGTGAGGGAAGATTGAAAGGGTTGCTCCATGCTAAGGAAGTCTGAGGATGTTTTCAGGTTCCTGGCCCTGCCATCACTATGAAGAAGGGGGGAATTTTGGTGGATGCAGCTTCCCTCAGTCCTGTACGAACCTGCCAATATTCCTACACAAGGAATAAATGTTCAGACGCCTCACCCACCCCACCAAATCCTGTTATGCTTGTCAGATCATGAGGAAACATTGCTGTGTCTCCTGGCTACCTTTTTCTTTTTTGGACTGGACTAGAATTTCTGTCAAACTCGAGTTCTCATTTGTCATGGCTGAGGTCAAATTGTTCTATAGGCATAAGAACATAAGAGAAGCCAATGTTGAATCAGGCCAATGACCCATCTAGTCCAACACTCTGTCACACAGCGGCCAAAATATACCAGGTGCCATCAGGAGGTCCAGCAGTGGGGCCAGGACACTAGAAGCCCACCCACTGCTGCCCCCTCCAGCACCAAGAATAGAGTGCATCACCTGCCCCAGACTGAGAGTTCCCATCTATACCCTGTGGCTAATAGCCACTGATGGACTTCTGCTCCATATGTTTATCTAATTCCCTCTTGAAACTGTCCATGCTTGTAGCTGCCACCACCTCCTGTGGCAGTGAATTCCATGTGTTAATCACTCTTTAGGTGAAGAAGTATTTCCTTTTATCTGTTCTAACCCGACTGCTCAGCAATTTCATGGAGTGCCCACGAGTTCTTGTATTGTGAGAAAGGGAGAAAAGTACTTCTTTCTCAACCTGCTCAATCCCATTCATAATCTTATAAACCTCAATCATGTCACCCCTCAGCCGTCGTTTCTCCAAGCTGAAGAGCCCCAAGCATTTTAACCTTTCTTCATAGGGAAGGTGTTCCAACCCTTTTATCATTCTAGTTGCCCTTCTCTGCACTTTTTCCAATGCTATAATATCCTTTTTGAGATGAGGTGACCAGAACTGTACACAGTATTCCAAATGAGGTTGCACCAATGATTTATACAGGGGCATGATGATACTGGCTGATTTATTTTCAATTCCCTTCCTAATAATCCCCAGCATAGCGTTGGCCTTCTTTATTGCAGCTACACACTGTCTAGACATTTTCATTGAGTTATCCACTACGACTCCAAGATCTCTCTCTTGGTCCGTCTCTGCCAGTTCAGACCCCATCAACGTGTATTTATATTTAGGATTTTTGGCTCCAATGTGCATCACTTTGCACTTGGCCACATTGAACCCCATTTGCCACGTTGACGCCCACTCACCCATCCTCGACAGATCCCTTTGGAGTGCCTCACAATCCTCCCTGGTTTTCACCACCCTGAACAACTTCGTGTCATCTGCAAATTGAGCCACTTCACTGCTTACTCCCAATTCCAAATCATTAATATACAAGTTAAAAAGCATCGGACTGAGTACTGATCCCTGTGGTACCCCACTGCTTACCACCCTCCACTGAGAAAGTTTCCCATTTCCCAATGTGCTACAATGTCGGGGGGGGGGGAGACGTGTCTGGGGGGAATGTGTGTGTGCCTGGTGCGCTTTGTTGCTTGGTAACCGTCTTTCTAAGGGTGCCTCCCTGCCGCCTAGGTGCTGGGCAGAGAAGAAGTGACCCTGGAGCTGTCTGCACTAGCCACCCTGTCCTATGTAAAGAATTGTAGGTTCACAGGTGGGGGGAGATGTGAAAATGCACTTTTTTAGGCAGGCTGATTGAAACATGTGATTGGTTAGGCTTCGGGGGTGGATCTCTTTAAATGGGGTGTAACTTTGAGTTGGCGCCTAAATCTTTAGTTCTGGCACAACTTTAGTCCTAGCTTGCTGTATCTCTGGATCTCCATAAACAAATCTTTGAAAAGAGAGCATTGCTCTATGGCATTATGCCCCCTCGAAGTCCTTCCCCTTTCCCAAACCTTAGGCTGCACCCCCAAATCCCCAGACATTTCCAATCCAGGGCAGCAAGGTGGCCCTGATTTCCACCAATTCCCTCTCAGAGCCTTCCCAAAGGTACTAGTACTGGCGGCGACCACCACAAAGAAAGCCCCGTCCCCCCTATGTGGACAATGTCAAACAGGAGAACCCAAGGCTTTCTTTGTGCTTGGTGCTCTCCGAACTACAAGTCCCAGAGTTCCTTGTGCACAGGCAGTTGGGCCGGATACCTGGCGGGAAGGGCAATGCAAAGCCCCGTGTCACAACTGGGGTAAACTCGGTTGCTGTTTCTGGCGGGATTCGCAGGCAGGAAATATATGTAAGTGAAATAAAACAGGCTTGAGAAACAAAGCTTTAAAGTTAATGGGCCGGGCGTTTGCAGCCGCGTTGGTCCGTCAGCATAAAATAATCAAGAGACGGACAAGTTGCAATCCCTTTTGAATGACCCAGCGAGTCACCAGGTGGTTCGCAAACGTGTAGAGTTTCAGGCGGGTGTTCTTATGGCACCAGACTTGCAAAGGCAGGCGTTTTTCCGCCATGCACTATAGGGAAGAGTCATTTCAGAATGAAAGCAAAGCCTTTTCGTGAGGCATGAGACTGTATGTACGGGAGGAGAGAATCATAGAAGCCTGTTGCCCAACTGTACCAAGCCCAACAAAATAAAACTTGGGGTCCTGAACTCACCCCCGCGCCCCGCCCCGTCCATTTCCACTCTCTCCCGTTTTGTTGCAAAGTCTCTTTCCACCCAAGTTAACTTTCCGCCAGATCTTGCAGCGACCGGGGGCGGGGGGTGTTTGCTGCTGCTGCTGCTGCTGCTGGCCCGCTCGGGGAAATCCCAGGTCCGTTTCTCACGATGGGGGCCAGACAATACTTTCCCCGCTCCTCCTTGCTGGTTTCTCTTCCACAAAAGCAGCTTCCCAGCCGAGGTTTAAATCCCGTTTCGACGAATCCTCCGTAAGTGGCCGAGCTTTTGGGTGGTCCCGTGGTTAAAGGAAGCGAGTTCAAAACTAGGGAGGAAGAAAAGGGGAGGGGCATCAGTTGCGGATGCACCTTCCTGCCTCCCCACTTCCTACCTCCCTAAGAAGTCTCTGTACGGGAGCTTTGCAGGTTTCGTTTGGAAGGGCAGAGTTTTCAGGTGCAGCTTACGGATGGGGTGAGGGGCGGAAGTTGGTGGGGGTCAATGCTCTGTCTAAGCTGTGGAGTGTTGTGAGCAAAAATTCTACTTTGCCAGCTACTGGCATTAAAGTTGTGGGCGAGTGATTTGGCTGCTGCGTAAATTCGTTTGCTCTGGAGCCATCCCTTCCTGAGCTGAGACGAAAAATGTGTGAGCCCGAGGCTAAAAAACTGCGAGCTAGCTCACGCTAACTCAGCTTAGAAGGAACACTGGTGGGGGTGTTGTTTTTGGGGAAAGAAGCAATTGAAGCAAGAGAGAAATAGAAATAGGGTGGAGGAGAGTTCAGCTCAAGTTGATGAAGTCCGATGAAGGATTGTGCGATAGGTGTGTTTGCATACTGTAGCTTTGCTGGGAAAATTAACTCCGCAGCTAAGATTAGCAGCACATTAACTGAGTGCGGATATTTTGAATGGCGCTTGGAATCCATGTATATCCTTTCGGCACTCATAAGTAAACAAAGTAAACATTGAGTTCTAGGAATTTCGGGAAAGTGGTGATTTCATAAGTAATGATTTCATAAGATAACTGTGACCCTCTTACATTTTAATAATTGCGAACAATTTGATTTTCTCTACATTTAATTTTTTTTAAATTGCCTTTCTCTTTTAGGAGTAGAAAAGAGCAAGAGTCTAGCAGCACCTTAAAGACTAACAAATCTTGTGGCAGGGGGATGAGTTTTTTGTGAGTCGCTGCCAATACTCCCTCTAAGCCGTGGCGTCTTGTGAGCAAAACTTCTACTTTGTGAGCTACCGGCAGTAAAGCTGTGAGCGAGCAATTTGGCTGCTGCGTAAATTCGTTTGCTCTGGAGCCATCCTCCCTGAGCTGAGACAAAAATGTGTGAGCCAGGGGCTTTAAAACTGTGAGCTAGCTCACACTAACTCAACTTAGAGGGAACACTGGTCACTGCTCACTTCTTCAGGCTGGATTCTTGCACTTTTCTGCTGCTGCAGACTAACACAGTGACGCGTCTTGATGGATCTCCATGGAAGGGTATCTGCAGAAGTCAGCAATGACTCAGGAAAGCTCATAAGAACATAAGAGAAGCCAATGTTGAATCAGGCCAATGGCCCATCTAGTCCAACACTCTGTCACACAGTGGCCAAAATATACCAGGTGCCATCAGGAGGTCCAGCAGTGGGGCCAGGACACCAGAAGCCCTCCCACTGCTGCCCCCTCCAGCACCAGGAATAGAGTGCATCACCTGCCCCAGACTGAGAGTTCCCATCTATGTTGTTGTTCAGTCGCACAGTCGAGTCCGACTCTTCGCGACCCCATGGACCAGAACACGCCAGGCCCTCCTGTCTTCCGCTGTCCGCTGAAGTTTGCTCAATTTCATGTTCGTTGCATCGATGACACTGTCTAACCATCTCATCCTTTGCCGTCCCCTTCTTCTTTGACCTTCAATCTTTCCCAGCATCAGGGTCTTCTCCAGTGAGTGCTCCCTTCTCATTTGGTGGCCAAAGTATTTGAGCTTCAGCTTCAGGATCTGGCCTTCCAGGGAACAGTCAGGGTTGATTTCTTTTAGGATTGACTGATTCGATCTCCTTGCAGTCCAAGGGACTCTCAAGAGTCTTCTCCAGCACCACAGTTCAAAAGAATCTATTCTTCGGCGCTCGGCCTTCCTTATAGTCCAACTCTCACAGCCATACATTACTACAGGGAATACCATTGCTTTGACCATACGGACTTTTGTTGGCAAGGTGATGTCTCTGCTTTTTATCATGCTGTTTAGGTTTGCCATCGCTTTCCTCCCAAGGAGCAGGCGTCTTTTAATTTCATGGCTGCAATCATCATCTGCAGTGATCTGGGATCCTAGGAATGTGAAGTCTGTCACTACTTCTACGACTTCCCCTTCTATTTGCCAAGGAGTGATGGGCCCAGATGCCATGATCTTAGTTTTTTTGATGTTGAGCTTCAAGCCCACTTTTGCACTCTCCTCTTTCACCCTGAGCAAGAGGCTCTTTAGGTCCTCTTCACTTTCTGCCATCAGAGTGGTATCGTCTGCATATCTGAGGTTATTGATCTTTTCCCCAGCAATCTTAACTCCAGCTTGTGATTCATCCAGGCCAGCATTTCGCATGATGTACTCTGCATATAAATTAAATAAGCAAGGTGACAATATACATCCTTGTCGTACTCCTTTTCCTATGCTAAACCAATCAGTTGTTCCATATCCGGTTCTAACTGTTGCTTCTTGACCCTTATACAGGTTTCTCAGGAGACATGTGAGGTGGTCCGGTACTCCCATCTCTTTAAGAACCTGCCATAATTTATTGTGATCCACACAATCAAAGGCTTTAGCATAGTCAATGAAGCAGAAGTAGATGTTTTTCTGGTACTCTCTTGCTTTCTCCATAATCCAGCGAATGTTGGCAATTTGATCTCTAGTTCCTCTACCTCTTCGAAACCCAGCTTGTACTTCTGGCAATTCTCTATCCACGTACTGTTGGAGCCTAGCTTGTAGGATTTTGAGCATGACCTTGCTAGCGTGTGAAATGAGTGCAATTGTGCGATAGTTTGAACATTCTTTGACGTTGCCCTTCTTTGGGATTGGAATGTAAACTGACCTTTTCCAATCCTGTGGCCACTGTTGTGTTTTCCAAATTTGTTGGCAAATTGAGTGCAGCACTTTAACAGCATCTTCTTTTAAGACTTTGAATAACTCAGCTGGGATACCATCACCTCCACTAGCTTTGTTGTTAGTAATGCTTTCTAAGGCCCATTTAACTTCGCTTTCCAGGATGTCTGGCTCGAGGTCAGTGATTATACCATCGTGGTTGTCAAGGACATCGAGGTCCTTCTTGTATAGTTCTTCTGTGTATTCTTGCCATCTTTTCCTAATCTCTTCTGCTTCTGTTAGGTCCCTACCGTTTTTGTCCTTTATCATGGCCAGCTTTGCATAGAACGTTCCCTTGATTTCTCCAATTTTCTTGAAGAGATCTCTAGTCCTTCCCAATCTATTGTTTTCCTCTATTACTTTGCATTGTTCATTCAGGAAAGCCTCCTTATCTCTCCTTGCTGTTCTCTGGAAATCTGCATTCAGTTGGGCAAATCTTTCCTTTTCCCCATTGCCTTTAGCTTTCCTTCTTTCCTCTGCTATGTGTAAAGCCTCATCAGACAGCCACTTTGCTTTTTTGCATTTCTTTTTCTTTGGGATGGCGGTGAGTGCTGCCTCCTTTACAATGTCACGGACCTCTGTCCATAGTTCTTCAGGCACTCTGTCTATCAAATCTAGTCCCTTAAACCTATTCTTCACCTCTACTGTATATTCATCGGGGATGCGATCTAGGTCAAATCTGAATGGCCTTGTGGTTTTCCCAACTTTCTTCAATTTAAGTCTGAATTTTGCAATGAGTAGCTCATGATCTGAGCCACAGTCAGCTCCAGGTCTTGTTTTTACTGACTGGATAGAGCTTCTCCATCTTTGACTGCAAATTATATAGTCAATCTGATTTCGGTGTTGCCCATCTATACCCTGTGGCTAATAGCCACTGATGGACTTCTGCTCCATATGTTTATCTAATTCCCTCTTGAAACTGTCCATGCTTGTAGCTGCCACCACCTCCTGTGGCAGTGAATTCCATATGTTAATCACTCTTTGGGTGAAGAAGTACTTCCTTTTATCCATTCTAACCCGACTGCTCAGCAATTTCATGGAGTGCCCACGAGTTCTTGTATTGTGAGAAAGGGAGAAAAGTACTTCTTTCTCAACCTGCTCAATCCCATTCATAATCTTATAAACCTCGATCATGTCACCCCTCAGCCGTCGTTTCTCCAAGCTAAAGAGCCCCAAGCATTTTAACCTTTCTTCATAGGGAAGGTGTTCCAACCCTTTTATCCTCCCCTGCCACAAAATTTGTTAGTCTTTAAGGTGCTACCGGACGCTTCCTCTTTTCTGCTGCTACAGACAGACTAACTCGGCAACCCATCTTATATTTCGCTTTCAGGTGTGCCATTGTTTTGTTAACATATGGTTATGCATATCTGTTGTTTGGTTTATTTGTTATTTTCACTTCAAGTTCACCTTTCTTAGTGCAGCCTAGAGGTGGATCGCGAGCATGATAAGAAAAAGTTTCCAGTTGATGAGTACACAGATTGCAAAATATCATAAAGTCAGACAATCAGTGAGTGGATAGCAAGATGTATCAACATTTCAGACCAACAGCAACAATTCTTAGTAAGACAAAATAATGCAGCTGTGAATAATAGCATAATTTTGTTTTGAGTGTAGTCAAAACCCATAGATTTCTGTGGCGTCATTGTGGACAGGAGAGTATGGGGACAGGCCCCCCAGTCCAGTTTTGTGCACCTCTTCCAAGGAGAGTTTTCCCTTCCCATCAACAATAGTGCTCAGAAAGAGAATTCTTTGTCTCAGAATGCCTACTGGTCTTGTTTCCTTCAGGGAATGAATGGCAAAGCTTGCCATTGGGGATGTGGGTGTGTGAGGGAGAATTGAAAGGGTCGCTCCATGCAAAGGAAGTCTGAGGATCTGGGCAAGTTCCTGTCCCTGCCATCACTGTGCAGAAGGGGGGGATTTTGGTGGATGCCACTTCTCTCGGTCCTCTGTGAACCTGCCAACATTCCTACACAAGGAATAAACGTTCAGGCGCCTCACCCACCCCACCAAATCCTGTTGTGCTTGTCAGATCATGAGGAAACATTGCTGTGTTTCCTGGCTACCTTTTTCTTTTTTGGACTGGAATAGAATTTCTGTCAAACTTGAGTTCTCGTTTGCCATGGCTGAGGTCAAATTGTTCTATAGGCAATGTGCCTGTACAATGTCAAGGGGGGAGATGTGTCTGGGGGGAATGTGTGTGTGCCTGGTGCGCTTTGTTGCTTGGTAACCATATTTCTAAGGGTGCCTCCCTGCCACCTAGGTGCTGGGCAGAGAAGAAGTGACCCTGGAGCTGTCGCGCTAGCCACCCTGTCCTAGGTAAAGAATTGTAGGTTCACAGGTGGGGGGGAGATGTGAAAATGCACTTTTTTAGGCAGGCTGATTGAAACGTGTGACTGGTTAGGCTTCGGGGGTGGATCTCTTTCAATGGGGTGTAACTTTGAGTTGGCACCTGAATCTTTAGTTCTGGCACAAGAATGTCCTAGCTTGCTGTACCTCTGGATCTCCATAAACAAATCTTTGAAAAGAGAGCATTGCTCTATGGCATTATGCCCCCTCGAAGTCTGATTTCCACCAATTCCCTCTCAGAGCCTTCCCAAAGGTACTAGTACTGGCAGCGACCATCACAAAGAAAGCCCCGTTCCCCCTATGTGGACAATGTCAAACAGGAGAAAACAAGGCCTACACAGAGGAATACAAGTTCAAGAGCTCCCCCCCCATACACACACCAAATCCTGTTGTGCTTGTCGGAACATGAGGAAACATTGCTGTGTCTCCTTGCCAGCTGTTTTTAATTGAAATAGAACCTCCACACCCCAGTGCAGTTTGCTTTAAAATATGTTAGGCAGTGAATGGAGGGGGGAATCAGTCTCTACTTGTGGGTATCCCAGAGGCATCTGAATAGCCATTGTCAGAAATGGGAGGAAGGTCTGAATGGCCTGATCCAGCAGGGGCCTCTTTTTCTCCTCTAGAAACTTCTTCGCTTCAGATTACACTGCCCTGTGAATCACCTCACAGGTTGTTTGTGTCTCTCCTACAGGGTGCCCTGCTCTCTGGGAGTCAGGGAAAGCCAGCGGCCACTTTGTGACCACCCTTCTTTGGATAGAGACCCAGTGTGGGGAAACAGGTCTGAGGGAGCCAAATACTGAACTATTTTGGCACTCACCAGCTGAAGTTATCAGTGCTGTGAGATTCGAGGCTCGTCCTACATGTAGAGCAGGCCTCCCTTTTAAGGTAATTCTCGTACAAGGGTCGTTCTGTTTCTTTCTCTTCACCTCTCCCTGAGAAGGTCAAAAGCTAGTGAAGTGGGTGATGTTGAACTGGGATCTGGGAGACTTGCTTTGAATCCCCACTCTGCTGTGGAAGCATGGGCCAGTCACCCACAGTCAGTATAGCCTACTTTACAGAGTTATAATGAAGATAAAATGGAGAGGCAGAGAACAATGTGTGCTGTTTACAAGTCCCCATTGGGGAGGAAGGCAGCACAGACTGGGAGGAGGGAAATATCTTCCCATTAAAAAAAAAAAGGGAGTTTAAGAACTTCCCTGAGCTATCGAAGCCAGCGTGGTTTAGTGAGTAGAGTTTCTGACCAGGATCTAGGAGGTCCAGGTTCAAATAGCCACTCTGCCATGGAGGGTTACTGGCTGACTTTGGGCCAGTCGCGTGGTCTCTCCACCTGTGAGGACAAGAGAACAATGTAAGCCGCTTTGGGTCCCCTTTGAGGAGAAAGATGGGGTGTAAATGAGGTAAACCAATCAAGAGAAATGTGTCTCCTTACAGGCCCTGGAAGAGTATCAGAGCCGGGTTCCAGAACGTCTCCTAATTGTGGTGGAGTGGAAACATTGAAGATGCAGCCAGCTCAGGTAAAAGGGATGGGTTGCCTGTGAAGAGATGTGTGGAGAGAAGCTTAGTGCCTCCTTTTCCTCCAGCAGGGCTGGAAGGAACTGTTTCCTTTTGTCTTTGTAATTTGGAACCTTTTTCTTTTTGTAAGCCACCTTAGATTTGTCCACAGAGAAAAAAAGGCCTAATATGCTTAAATAAAGATAGAAATAAAATGTATTTCCACGGCTTTCTGAGTAACACAGCAACCTGTTCAGGAGGTCTTGTGGTCCACTGAACTTGTTCCATGAATGGAAAGGTGGGATGCCTATAAATTCCCCAGGCAGGTTTTCTTGCTTTTCCTGTGGTGTGTCAAGTATTCCTTGAAGGCAGAGCTCCCTCTTGGGGTAACAAGAACCTGAGATGAAGGGTCTGGATGAGGAGGAGGGTCTGTTGTAGAGCACCTGCTTGGCATGCAGAAGGTCCCGGGTTCAATCCTTGGCATCTCCAGTCGATAAAAGGATCAGGCAGGAGGTGATGTGAAAGACCTCCTCCTGAGAGCCTGAAGAGTTGCTGCTAGTCGGAATAGGTAACTGACCTTGATGGACCAACAGTCAGTGGATTTACAGTCAGGTAACTGTGCTCAAGTGGTTAAGACACTGAACTGCAGGCTGTGGAAGGTCAGTAGTTCAGCAGTTCGAGACCCAGGTGCTGCAAGACAGAGTGAGCTCCCATCTCTAGTTCCAGCTCCTGCCAAGCTAGCAGTTCAAAAGCAAGAAATTGCAAGTAGATAAATAGGTGCCACTTCGGTGGGAAGGTAACAGCGTTCCGTGCGCCTTGGTGTTTAGTCATGCTGGCCACATGACCACGGAAACGTCTTCGGACAGCGCTGGCTCTTCAGCTTTGAAACGGAGATGAGCACCCCAACCCTAGAGTCGGATTTGACTGGCTTTTGAGCAAGTTAACCTTTACCTTTACCTTTTTAACTGTGCTTATGATGGCCCAGCAAGGGTCTGACTCAGTAGATGGCCACTTCAGATGTTCCAGTTTTAATATCTGTAATTGCTTGGGGTGGGGGGGCATGGCTCAGCGGTAGAGCATCCACTTGGCACGCAGAAGGCCCCAGGTTCAGTTCCCACCAGGGGTCTCTGGAGAACCCCTGCTGGTTGGACTGGACAGAACTGACCTCGGTAGAAGAGTGGGCTGATTCAGTACGGGGCTGCTCCGTGTGTTCTTTTTTCGGTATCGTGAGCATATTTGGCCCAGAGTGGGTGGATCAGTTGCGAGATGATCAGTTGTGAGGAAAAAGTATCTTCTTTCTTTTCCAGTCTCCGGTTTCCTTCGAGGAGGTGGCTGTGCGTTTCACCAAGGCCGAGTGGGCGCTGCTGGATCCTGACCAGAGAGCTTTGTACAGAGACGTCATGGTGGAGAACTATGGGAACGTGGCCTCTGTGGGTGAGGCCCCCTCTTGTCTCGCTTGGTAGATGTGGAAGCTGTGATTTTTGCCACTGCGGCTTTATTTATGTTATTTACAGCCTGCATTTCTCATTGAGACTCAAGGCAGATTGCAGTGTGAGTCGGCACAATCCATCGGGTTGCCCTGAAGAGTCACGCAGTGGCAAATCACCTTTGAATGACTTTTGCCTTGAAAACCCTAGAGGGTTTTCCCATAAGTTGGCTGCAACCGGATGAAGCTTTTCACCACCAGCAGTGTAGTCCACTGGCCTGTTTCCTCTGTTGAATGAATGAATGAATTTATTATTACAGTGCATAGCCAGCAGTATATAACCCTACCAACAAATAATTACCATATAAATAAGTTACAAAGACAAAAAGTATCCAGATGGTAAATCTATTAAGATAAGTCAAGGTTAATAAAAGATAAAATTATACAAGCATTTTGATCAGTAAAAACATAGGTACGATGTAAAGTAAAGTAAAGGTAAAGGTTCCCTTGCTCGAAAGCCAGTCGAATCCGACTCTAGGGTTGCGGTGCTCATCTCCGTTTCAAAGCCGAAGAGCCAGCGCTGTCCGAAGACGTTTCCGTGGTCATGTGGCCGGCATGACTAAACACCAAGGCACACAGAACGCTGTTACCTTCCCACCGAAGTGGTACCTATTTATCTCCTTGCAATTTCTTGCTTTCGAACTGCTAGGTTGGTAGGAGCTGGAACTAGAGATGGGAGCTCACCCCATCATGCGGCACTCTCAGGTCTCGAACTGCTGAACTACTGACCTTCCACAGCCTGCAGTTCAGTGTCTTAACCACTTGAGCCACCGCAGCTCCTAGGTACGATGTAGTGTTGGTCAAAATTAGATCTTAAAAAGGGTAAAATAGCGATAATAAAAGATCAGTAAAATTAGAGTCGGACAGTCCTAACCCAAATGGCTGCCTGGACGCTGATGAGCTTTTACAACCAAGAGACAAAATTTCGCTAGTGTTTCCTCTGTTGAAATGTCTTTCTGGATCATTCTGTTACAACAAAGCCCTGTTTCTTTTCTAAAATACCCTCCTGTCTGCTGCGGGAGCAGGTGGTCCTGGACACGCCTGCCCTGCCTCGAGGTCTTTGGCTTGACCAGTAGCATTTGTGGAATCCCCAAATCCCATTTTAAAAGACCTGAAAGTTGTGTGTCCCCCTGAAATGGATAATGGATGTCATTATAGTCCTGGCTGTATATCAGTTGGACGGGTGGTGACATCACACTGTTGTTCTCCTCGAGTCCTAGCCCTCTAGTGAGTCAGCAGTTTGAGGGCCAGGCCCTATGTTTGAGGATTAACAGCTGTTAGTATGTTAATAGTCAGGTTCACCTGGCCCAGTAGTTAAGGCGCTGAACTGCAGACCGGAAGGTCGGTAGTTCAGCAGTTTGAGACCCGGGTGCCACATGACAGAGTGAGCTCCCAACTCTGGCCCCAGCACCTGCCAACCTAGCAGTTCAAAAGCAAGGAACTGCAAGTAGATAAATAGGTACCGCGTTGGTGGGAAGTTAACAGTGTTCCGTGCTCCTCAGCATCTAGTCATGCCGGCCACATGACCACGGAAACGTCTTCAGACTTACCTGGTGCAGTGACCAGCTCTGTCATCAGACACGTTTAGTGGTACCCTGGACTCTCTTCATCCTGCTGGGTTGGGAGGTTTGGAGGCCTTATCTGGTTAACAGTTATAGTATCTAAATGAGGCTGGATAACTCCCTCATCCTAACATTTATCAGGGCTGCCACCATGCAAACGTTTTGCCCAGCTTTGGCTTCCATATTGGACAGTGTCGTCTAACTGCCCATTTTCCAGGTTTCCCCCTGTCTTTGTCCCAGTCTTTCCAGAGGTCCAGCCTACATCAGCGCCATCTTCCCTCCAACAGCCCTTTCTGGCTGCCATTTTCTCTGCGTACCACCGGAGGGCCCGGACCTGCGTAGCCCAGGCTATATCTCAGTCTCATCAAATCTTGGAAGCTAGCAAGGTTGGCCCTGCTCAGTATTTAGAAGGGAGACTACCAAGGAATACCAGGGTCATCATATGGCCACAGGCAATGGCAAACCACCTCCAAACGTCTTTTGCCTTGAAGACCCCATGGGGTCAGCTGTCACTTGATGTCAAAAAGGTAGAAAAAAGAGCCGAGGCCTTTTTTAAAAATTGATGATTGCTGTAATGCAGAAACGTTACAACCATCTAATGCCATGGCCTCCTAATTTCTCTGAATAACTAGCTTTCTTTCCCCCCCCAAAAGCACATCTCTAGCCCTTTTTCTTACAGAGATAAAAGGGGAAAGGTACCAGTGGTTTTTGTCCAGATTGTCTCTTCCTGTCTATCAACAGTTGGGAGTGGTCCTTGCCCGCTCTTGAGTAGACCGATTACTTCCTTGATTTGTGTCTTGTCTTAAACAGGGCTCTCTTTGTAACATCTGACTCCCAGTGGTTTGTAGTTTTTAGTATAAATGTATTTGCTTAATGGATGTTCACTTCATGCATCTGAAGAACTGAGCTCTGATTCATGAAAGCTTATGCAGGAATGAATCTTCTGGTCTTCAAGCAACCCCTCTGGGCTTGTTTTAATGTCAGTTGTTACAAATCTAAATGCACAAGCCTGGATAAATTCTAGTGCTTTCCCAGCTGAATAACTCGCCTGGGAGCTTTATGCTGTTGCTCAAAAAGAGAAATTGAAGTGTTCCCCTCATGTTCATCACACTCCATTCGAGGGCCTGCATTGATTTGTGGGAGAAGTTCCAGACCATGTGCCTGAATCAGACTTGATGCCTTGTGGCTTTGAGAGACTGCAAAAGGAACGGCTTAAAAGGAACATGGCTGCCTTGGCCCCCAGACTGGGATTCCTAACTGGTGTGTCTCTCCAAGTTTCATGAACAGTAGACCTACTGGAAGATGGGTGCTTTCAAGTTACCTACTTGTGGTGGTTTCTGTTACCTACTTGTGGTGGTTTCTGTTACTTGTGGTGGTTTCTGTTAACCTGTTGGGGTTAGGAATGTTCCTTCTCTCGTGTCGTCTTTTAGAAGGTGAATGTAGAAATGGATGCTGTAGGGAGGCCTGGATTTTTTGTAGTAACTAACTAGTCTGTTTGTTTCCTCCGAAGCGGCTCCCAAGCCTGGCCTCATCTCCTGGCTTCAGGAAAGCGAAGCACCATTTCCCCCAGACCCCGAAGAAGAGGAGCGGTCGGCAGGTGGGTGCTTAGAGGTGTGATGGGCCTCTTTGTTGGAGGGCAGCTAGATGTTTCCGATGGCCCTGATCACTCCGGCTGTGAGCTCACGTACCCTCAGGATACCTGCGGTGGCTCCTCCAGCCTCTGAGTTTTCTTTCCTCGTAAGAGTTTCCCGGGGGGGTGGGTGGGGCTGAAACAGTCCCTTTCCTCTCAGCATCGATCCAGATTTGTGGGCCGTGGATCTCGACCTTGATTCTGTGTCGTAATAGGTGATTTGAACTTCTCACACATCGATTGGGTCAATATGTGTTCAGGGTGGGAAAAAGAAATTGAGTTTCTAGACACTCTCAATGACTGTGTTATGGAGCAGATGGTCACAGTACTTACCAGGGGAGAGGCAATCCTGGATTTGTTCCTAAGTAACGCCCAAGATCTGGTGAGAGATGTAGAAGTGATTGCACCACTTCGGAACAGTGACCATAATGTCATTGAGTTCAACATTTGTACAGGTAGGGAGTTGCCCAAAAAGACTGACGCGACCACTTTTAACTTTAAAAGGGGTAACTTCTCTGGTATGAGGGACATGTGAGGAAGAAACTGAAAGGAAAAGTAGAAAGGGTCAAAACCATTGGGGAAGCTTGGAGACTATTTAAAACGACAATCCTAGAAGCTCAGAAAAAAATATATACTGTAGGTTAGGAAAGGCACAAATAGGTATAGAAAAGGGCCTGCATCGTTAACAAAGTAATAGAAGCTGTAGAAGGTAAGAAGGATTCCTTTAAGTGGTGGAAAGCTAGTCTCAGTGAGGTTGATAGAAGGGAAACATAGGCTGTGGCAAATAAAATGCAAGTCTGTGATCAGGCAGGCAAAAAGGGAATATGAGGCGCATATAGTGAAAAACATGAAGACCAACAATAAAACTTTCTTCAAATACATTAGATGCAGGAAACCAGCCAGGGAGGCAGTGGGGCCCTTGGATGACCAAGGGGTAAAGGGAGTAGTGAAGGATGATAGGGAAATGGCTGAGAATCTGAATGCATTTTTTGGCTCTGTTTTCACTGTGGAAGATGAGAAGTGCTTGCCCACTCCAGAACCGCTGATTTTGGGAGGGGTGATGAAAGACCTGAGTCAGATTGAGGTGAGGAGAGAGGAGATCCTACAACTGATAGGCAACTTAAAAGCTGATAAATCACCAGGCACGGATGGCATACATCCGAGAATTCTGAAAGAACTCAAATGTGAACTTGTGGATCTCCTGACAAAAATATGTAATCTTTCATTAAAATCTGCCTCCATTCCTGAGGACTGGAAGTTAGCTATTTCACTCCCATCTTTAAAAAGGGTTCCAAAGGAGATCCAGGAAATTACAGGCCAGTCAGTCTGACATCGATACCGGGTAAGTTGGTGGAAACTGTTATTAAGGAAAGAATTAGTAAGCACATTGATGAACAAAACCTACTGAGGCAGACTCAGCATGGGTTCTGTAAGGGAAGATCTTGTCTCACTAACCTGTTCGTGTTCTTTGAGGAGGTGAACAAACATGTGGACAAGGGGGACCCAGTAGATGTTGTTTACCTTGACTTCCAGAAAACTTTTGTTAAAGTTCCTATCAAAGGCTCCTAAGTAAACTCAATAGTCATGGGATAAGAGGACAAAAACTGGCTAATTAATAGGAAACAGAGAGTGAGTATAAATGGGCAATTTTCACAGTGAAGGGTGGTCAGCGGTGGGGTACCGCAGGGCTCAGTACTCAGTCTGATGCTTTTTATCTTGTTCATTAATGATTTGTAGTTAGGAGTGAGTAGTGAAGTGGCTATGTTTGTGAATGACACTAAATTGCTCAGGCTGGTGAGAACCAGGGAGGATTGTGAGGCACTCCAAAGGGATCTGTCGAGGATGGGCGAGTGGGCGTCAACGTGGCAAATGGGGTTCAGTGTGGCCAAGTGCAAAGTGATGCACATTGGAGCCAAAAATCCTAACTATAAATACATGTTGATAGGGCCCAAACTGGCAGAGGCTTGGCATCGTAGTAGATAACTCACTGAAAATGTCAAGACAATGTGTGGCTTCTATAAAAAAAGGCCAGCGCTATGCTGGGGATTATTAGGAAGGGAACTGAAAACAAATCAGCCAGTATCATAATGCCCCTGTATAAATCGATGGTGCAACCTCATTTGGAATACTGTGTACAGTTCTGGTCACCACACCTCAGAAAGGATATTATAGCATTGGAAAAAGTGCAGAAGAGGGCAACTAGAATGATAAAAGGGTTGGAACACTTTCCCTGTGAAGAAAGGTTAAGGTGTTTGGGGCCCTTTAGCTTGGAGAAACGATGACTGAAGGGTGTCATGATAGAGGTTTACAATATTATGTGTGGGATAGAGCAAGTAAAGAAGTACTTTTCTCCCTTTCTCACAATACAAGAACTCGTGGGCGCTCAATGAAATTGCTGAGCAGTCAAGTTGGAACAGATAAAAGGAAGTACTTTATAAGACCCATGGCTAAAATACAAAACAATAAACATTGGGTGGGAACTGAGGGAACGCCAAATGAAACAACACAGTCTTCACATGCTGATGGAAGATGGTATCAGAAGGGCAGGGCAGTCTCCCCAGGGAGAGGGTTCCAGAGTTCAGGTGCCACTACCGAGAAGACCCTCTCCTGGATTGCTACAGCCTCATCTCTGCAGGTGGGGCATTTGAAGTAGAGCCTTTGAAGATGTCTGTACTGCTCAGGTTGGTTCCTAAGGCAGTAGGAATTCCTTCAGGGTTCTTTGTCCCAAACCATAGAGGTCCTGTGGAACTCTGCCTTCACTCCTCCATGTGGTGTCTTCTCCGGTCCTGAACTCTCATCACTATCTGTGAGTGGCTCATATTTAAAAAATGAAAAAAACGAAACGCTTCCTATGAATGCCTTTAGTCTAGATATATTTTGTATGTTTATACTTAAATATTATCGGGCTGCTGTGCCAAAAGCCGTTGAGGACTATTAAAAATATCCGCAGGGAAGCCGTGAACTCTTCAGATGAAAACCATTGGCGGGGAGCGCCAAAGCTGTCTGTATCCCGTTGCCAGTTTGGAAACCAAATTAAATTGGAGAAAAGAACTTGGTCTTTCTTAACTCTGCAGAAAAGTTAGCTCTGTTGTGACAGCAGATTATAGATTTATTTCCTCTTCTAATCAGAAGTCTTTGTTCCACCAGGTCACAGGCAGCAGGAGGAGAGTTACGGCGAGCAGTCTGCAGTATCTCTCAAAACGACCAGCCATGAAGTGGAGGAAGCGCCTTTCAGGGATCCAGAACAGTCAAAGAGGCAGGAAGAAAGCAAAGTAGAGAGGTCAGGGAATCAGTCAGTATTTTTCCGGGCTGGCCTCCTCCTTGAAAATCTGTCCCAAGAAGAATGTGGCAAAGGAAAGAGGAGGAATAAACATTCTGAAAGCAGAGAAAGACTGAGATGTGAATCCAGCTTTTCTTCCCATCAGAGAATCCGTGCAGGGGTTGAAACATACAAATGCTCTGAATGTGGAAAAGGCTTCAGCAGGCTCGTAAGCCTCACTTCTCATCAGAGAAGCCATAAGAGGGAGGACCCATCAGAGAGTTCAGACTGTGAAAACAGCTTTGGTCTGAGTGAAAGTCTTACTTCCCACCAAAGAACCCAGACCCGGCAAAAACCATGCCAGTGCTCAGAGTGTGGCAAGAGGTTGAGCTGTAAGAGCGCTCTTATTTCGCATCAGAGAATCCATTCAGAGGAGAAACAATATAAATGCTTGGAATGTGGAAAGAGCTTCCGCTGGAGTACAGACCTCACTGTTCATCAGAGAACCCACTCAGGGGAGAAACCATATAAATGCTTGATTTGTGGGAAGAGCTTCTCCCTCAGTACAAGCCTCACTTCCCATCAGAGACTGCACACAAAGGAGAAGCCATATGAGTGCCTGGAGTGTGGAAAGACATTCAGTTGGAGCTCAGCCCTCACTTCCCATCAGAGAATTCACTCAGGGGAGAAACCCTACCAGTGCACAGTGTGTGGGAAATGCTTCAGTCAGAGACCGCACCTTACTTCGCACCAAAGAACGCATTCTGGAGAGAAGCCCTATAAATGCCAAGAGTGTGGAAAAGGCTTCAGTCAGAGCTCACACCTGACTTCACACCAAAGAAGCCACACCGGAGAAAAGCCATATAAATGCTTGGAATGTGGAAAGAGTTTCCGTCTCAGCACATTCCTTACACTACATGGAAGAACCCACACAGGGGAAAAGCCATATAAATGCCTGGATTGTGGGAAAAGCTTCAATCAGAGCTCAAGCCTTACTTTGCATCAAAGAAGCCACACAGGAGAGAAGCCATATAAATGCTTGGAGTGTGGGAAGAGTTTTAGGAGCAGTTCAGAATTGAACACACACAACAACTCACACAGGAGAGGAACCATTTAAATGCCTGCAGTGTGGAAACATAAGAACATAAAGCTGTGAAAGGTAAGAAGGATTCCTTTAAGTGGTGGAAAGCTAGTCTTAGTGAGGTTGATAAAAGGGAACACAGACTATGGCAAATAAAATGCAAGTCTGTGATCAGGCAGGCAAAAAGGGAATATGAGGAGCATATCGCAAAAAACATAAAGACCAACAATAAAACTTTCTTCAAATACTTTAGAAGTAGGAAGCCAGCCAAGGAGGCAGTGGGGCCCTTGGATGACCAAGGGGTAAAAGGAGTAGTGAAGGATGATAGGGAAATGGCTGAGAAGCTGAATGCATTTTTTGCCTCTGTCTTCACTGTGGAAGAGGAGAAGTGCTTGCCCACTCCAGAAGCACCGATTTCAGGAGGGGGTTTGAAAGACCTGAATCAGATTGCGGTGACAAGAGAGGAAGTCCTCCGACTGATGGACAATTTAAAAACTACTAAATCACCAGGCCCGGATGGCATTCATCCGAGAGTTCTGAAAGAACTCAAATGTGAACTTGTGGATCTCCTGACAAAAATATGTAATCTTTCTTTAAAATCTGCCTCCATTCCTGAGGACTGGAAGGTAGCTAATGGAAAAAACTTCTCCACCGGCACATGGCTTTCAGAACATCATACAATCCACACCGGAGAGAAAAAATATAGACGTAGAGACTGTGGAGAAAGATTCAGATGGAGAGGCCATTTTATATCTCATCAAAGAACTCACAAAGAGGAGGAATCGTCGAAATGATCAGATTAAGACTATTTGAAATACAACAAGCCTTATGGATGTCAAATAAGTCACAGATGCCCCACATTATTGAATGGTTTAATTAGTTAAGGATCCCCGCCCCGTCCCCCCCAAAAAAGTGAGTCCTCAAACCTTAGTAAACAGCCAGGAATCTAATAAGGGAGAAGTGCTCAAGAGATCTGTGGTAAACCTGACCACATAATATTGCTTATTATTCATAATCTCCCTAGAATGGGTAGATGTTCTGTCAACATTAAAAAGGCACTATTAGCCCTTTGTGGGTTTAGCTGATAACCCCATGAGAGAATAACGGCATTCTCTGTGTGAGAGTGTGTTGGACTGGATGGGCCATTGGCCTGATCCAACATTGGCTTCTCTTATGTTCTTATGATCATCCTCCAGCCATGCTGCAAAGTTAAACAGGAACAGCTTTGGACTCTTTGTAACGCAGTTTTCCTTTGTCTCTTTAAAAATTTGATTTCTTTGTTCTAAAATGTTTTTAGTAGCTTGCGAGTTGCTTCAGTAGAAACGATGATTTGTATAAGATAAAAATGGAGTGAAAAGGAAGAAAGAAAATGGCATAAGTTTTGAGGGAGTCAGTATAAATTTTGTATTCAGGTTTTGTATGTATGGTTTTGCAACGGGCAGCAAAGAAAAGAATTTTCAAAAATCACAGATAGGTTGACCAAGAGAAAAACAACACATTTCATTTTTGCCGTACTAGTTTTTTAAACAGCCAGAAATCATCCAATGAGATAGAGGAGGTGTTGCCCAAAATGTATTTTGTTGTAACATTTCAGAATGCATTCAGCATCTGACTTCAGTAAAGCTGTTTTATTCTCAGTAAAGACTCTTGAGGGTCCCTTGGACTGCAAGGAGATCAAATCAGTCAATCCTAAAAGAAATCAACCCTGACTGTTCCCTGGAAGGCCAGATCCTGAAGCTGAAGCTCAAATACTTTGGCCACCAAATGAGAAGGGAGCATTCACTGGAGAAGACCCTGATGCTGGGAAAGATTGAAGGTCAAAGAAGAAGGGGGCGGCAAAGGATGAGATGGTTAGACAGTGTCATCGATGCAACGAACATGAAATTGAGCAAACTTCAGAGGACAGCGGAAGACAGGAGGGCCTGGCGTGATCTGGTCCATGGGGTCGCGAAGAGTCGGACTCGACTGTGTGACTGAACAACAACAACAACAACAAAGGTGTCCGTAAGGCACAGTGGCTTGTTGGACCTAACTCACCAGACCTCCGTTTTCACAGGACAGCCAGTTTGGTGTAGTGGTTGAGTTCATGGACTCTAATCTGGGAGAACAGGGTTTGGTTCCCCACTCCTCTGCTTGCACCTGCTGATGTGACCTTGGGTCAGTCACAAGCTCTGGCACAGCTGTCCTTGAAAAAGAACAGTTTCTGTCAGAGCTCTCTCAGCCCCACCTACCTCACAGGGTGTCTGTTGTGGGGAGGGGAAGGGAAAGGAGTTTGTAGGCTGCTCTGAGACTGGCTTTATACCCCGCTCTCCACTTGGAGTCTCAGAGTGGCTTACAAACTCCTTTTCCTTTCCCCTCTCTTCTTGTCTTCTTCTACATAAGGCGATAAGAGCCCCGGAATTCAGCGCCTCAGAAAACAGACTCTCCCTCTGCTGACTCCTGTTTACTGATTCTGCTCCACTTGGGCTACCCTGACTTGTTTCTGAGGGATACATTAACAGCTGGGAGGGGGAAGAGCTCACCCTAACTCACAAGCCCCGGTTTGCTTCTGTCTCTTTCTGGGACCCACCAAGCACAAACCCTACTTGCCTGCCAGAGGTGGAGCTGGCTTTTGTAGAAAAGAGCAAACCGGTTTTCTTATGCACATCTGGAGAAGTGAGCAGACTCAGGAAAGCTGATGCTGGAAAAAGATAATTGTGGAGGGGAGGTCAGGTGGGGGGTGTTCATCTTACATCCTTGTTCTCTCCGGGGCTTCCCAAGGCTGTGGGCTAAGAATACTCCTAGCATCTTCCTGTGTCTCTATGATGTTGATACATCATAGAGATGAGGAAAGGGAGACTTCTAGAGTGCTGCCCTCTTGGCAGGCTAATTTACCACCAGAGATTGCAGGGAAATTCTTGATCCCGCAGTTCGAATTCAAGAAACCACTCTCTGATTTTTGAGAGGAGCAGCATAGTAGTTTTCTAGATAAATAAATGAACTCAATTCCCCCCAATTCTGCCTCCCAGTTTTTGGGCTCCATTCACTGTCTGGCTTCATTACCACATGGGGAGGGGAGGATCTTTCTTTCTTTCTTTCTTTCTTTCTTTCTTTCTTTCTTTCTTTCTTTCTTTCTTTCTTTCTTTCTTTCTTTCTTTCTTTCTTTCTTTCTTTCTTTCTTCCTTCCTTCCTTCCTTCCTTCCTTCCTTCCTTCCTTCCTTCCTTCCTTCCTTCCTTCCTTCCTTCCTTCCTTCCTTCCTTCCTTCCTTCCTTCCTTCCCCTGTAGTAGTAGTAATTTATTGTGATGACCATAGGCCATAACGATACAGAAAACAGTGCATAAAATCCCACATAATAGGTTGTGGTCATTTCCGTACAGTTCGATCTAGCCCCCAATGCAAATAAAGCAACTCTATTAGAAACATACGGATCTTTATCTGCAAGCAAAAATATAACTTTTTCCATATCTGAAACGGAGATTATGTCCAGCCCTAATCCGTGAACAGACTCTGATCAGCTTACATCATGTCAGACAATAAAACAATTCCATATAACACAATCATTACAACATTAATTCCAACAAAGGTAAGATTTAAATAACAAATTTTAAATACTTGACTGGCTGCTCGTGAGTAGTTACATTTCAGTGCCCTCTGAGTTCATGCCAGGGAGGCAGTAGATCATTCTGAGGGAATAACTCAACCACCCCTGGCACTAATAAGTATGAGCAGCACCACAGAGTCATTGAGGCAGGAGAGGCCGATGTTCTTTGACGTTCACCGCCTCAGCCAAAGGCCTGGCAGAAAAAGCTCTGTTTTGCAGGCCCTGTTGTTGTTGTTCAGTCGCACAGTCGAGTCCGACTCTTCGCGACCCCATGGACCAGATTACGCCAGGCCCTCCTGTCTTCCGCTGTCCGCTGAAGTCTGCTCAATTTCATGCTCGTTGCATCGATGACACTGTCTAACCATCTCATCCTTTGCCGTCCCCTTCTTCTTTGACCTTCAATCTTTCCCAGCATCAGGGTCTTCTCCAGTGAATGCTCCCTTCTCATTTGGTGGCCAAAGTATTTGAGCTTCAGCTTCAGGATCTGGCCTTCAAGGGAACAGTCAGGGTTGATTTCTTTTAGGATTGACTGATTTGATCTCCTTGCAGTCCAAGGGACTCTCAAGAGTCTTCTCCAGCACCATAGTTCAAAAGAATCTATTCTTCGGCGCTCAGCCTTCCTTATAGTCCAACTCTCGCAGCCATACATTACTACGGGGAATACCATTGCTTTGACCATGCGGACTTTTGTTGGCAAGGTGATGTCTCTGCTTTTTATCATGCTGTTTAGGTTTGCCATCGCTTTCCTCCCAAGGAGCAGGCGTCTTTTAATTTCATGGCTGCAGTCACCATCTGCAGTGATCTGGGATCCTAGGAACGTGAAGTCTGTCACTACTTCTACGACTTCCCCTTCTATTTGCCAAGGAGTGATGGGGCCAGATGCCATGATCTTAGTTTTTTTGATGTTGAGCTTCAAGCCCACTTTTGCACTTTCCTCTTTCACCCTGAGCAAGAGGCTCTTTAGATCCTCTTCACTTTCTGCCATCAGAGTGGTATCGTCTGCATATCTGAGGTTATTGATCTTTTCCCCAGCAATCTTAACTCCAGCTTGTGATTCATCCAGGCCAGCATTTCGCATGATGTACTCTGCATATAAATTAAATAAGCAAGGTGACAATATACATCCTTGTCGTACTCCTTTTCCTATGCTAAACCAATCAGTTGTTCCATATCCGGTTCTAACTGTTGCTTCTTGACCCTTATACAGGTTTCTCAGGAGACAGGTGAGGTGGTCTGGTACTCCCATCTCTTTAAGAACCTGCCATAATTTATTGTGATCCACACAATCAAAGGCTTTAGCATAGTCAATGAAGCAGAAGTAGATGTTTTTCTGGTACTCTCTTGCTTTCTCCATAATCCAGCGAATGTTGGCAATTTGATCTCTAGTTCCTCTACCTCTTCGAAACCCAGCTTGTACTTCTGGCAGTTCTCTATCCACGTACTGTTGGAGCCTAGCTTGTAGGATTTTGAGCATGACCTTGCTAGCGTGTGAAATGAGTGCAATTGTGCGATAGTTTGAACATTCTTTGACGTTGCCCTTCTTTGGGATTGGAATGTAAACTGACCTTTTCCAATCCTGTGGCCACTGTTGTGTTTTCCAAATTTGTTGGCAAATTGAGTGCAGCACTTTAACAGCATCTTCTTTTAAGACTTTGAATAACTCAGCTGGGATACCATCACCTCCACTAGCTTTGTTGTTAGTAATGCTTTCTAAGGCCCATTTAACTTCGCTTTCCAGGATGTCTGGCTCGAGGTCAGTGATTATACCATCGTGGTTGTCAAGGACATCGAGGTCCTTCTTGTATAGTTCTTCTGTGTATTCTTGCCATCTTTTCCTAATCTCTTCTGCTTCTGTTAGGTCCCTACCGTTTTTGTCCTTTATCATGGCCAGCTTTGCATGGAATGTTCCCTTGATTTCTCCAATTTTCTTGAAGAGATCTCTAGTCCTTCCCAATCTATTGTTTTCCTCTATTACTCTGCATTGTTCATTCAGGAAAGCCTCCTTATCTCTCCTTGCTGTTCTCTGGAAATCTGCATTAAATTGGGCAAATCTTTCCTTATCCCCATTGCCTTTAGCTTTCCTTCTTTCCTCTGCTATGTGTAAAGCCTCATCAGACAGCCACTTTGCTTTTTTGCATTTCTTTTTCTTTGGGATGGCGGTGAGTGCTGCCTCCTTTACAATGTCACGGACCTCTGTCCATAGTTCTTCAGGCACTCTGTCTATCAAATCTAGACCCTTAAACCTATTCTTCACCTCTACTGTATATTCATCGGGGATGTGATCTAGGTCAAATCTGAATGGCCTTGTGGTCTTCCCAACTTTCTTCAATTTAAGTCTGAATTTTGCAATGAGTAGCTCATGATCTGAGCCACAGTCAGCTCCAGGTCTTGTTTTTACTGACTGGATAGAGCTTCTCCATCTTTGACTGCAAATTATATAGTCAATCTGATTTCGGTGTTGCCCATCTGGTGATGTCCATGTGTAGAGACGCCTCTTAGGTTGTTGGAAAAGGGTGTTTGCTATGACCAGCGTGTTCTCTTGACAAAACTCTGTTAGCCTTTGCCCTGCTTCATTTTGTTCTCCAAGGCCAAATTTGTCTGTTATTCCGGTTACCTTTTGATTTCCTACTTTAGCATTCCAGTCCCCTATGATGATGAGGACATCATTTTTTGGTGTTAGTTCTACGAGCTGTTGTAGGTCTTCGTAGAACTGGTCCACTTCAGCCTCTTCTGCAGCAGTGGTTGGGGCATAGACTTGGATTACTGTGATATTGAATGGTTTGCCTTGGATTCGGACCGAGATCATTCTGTCATTTTTGAGATTGTATCCCAATACTGCCTTTCTCACTCTCTTGTTGACTATAAAGGCCACACCATTTTTTCTACGGGATTCCTGGCCACAGTAGTAGATATAATGGTCTTCTGAGTTAAATTCGCCCATTCCTGTCCACTTTAGTTCACTGATTCCCAAGATGTCAATGTTCATTCTTGCCATCTCATTTTTGACCACGTCAAGCTTACCTTGATTCATAGATCTTACATTCCAGGTTCCTATGCAGTATTGTTCTTTGCAGCATCGAACTTTCCTTTCACCGTCAGACACATCCACAACTGAGCGTCCTTTCGGCTTTGGCCCAGCCGCTTCACTCTTTCTGGGGTTACTCGTACTTGCCCTCTGCTCTTCCTCAGTAGCATATTGGACACCTTCCGACCTGAGGGGCTCATCTTCCGGCGTCATATCTTTTAGCCTTTTGTTACTGTCCATGGGGTTTTCTTGGCAAAGATACTGGAGTGGGTTGCCATTTCCTTCTCCAGGGGATCACGCTTGGTCTGAGTTCTCTGCTGTGGCCTGTCCGTCCTGGGTGGCCCTCCACGGCATAGCCCACAGCCTCATTGAACCACGCAAGTCCCCTCGCCACGACAAGGCAGTGATCCATGAGGGAGGCAGGCCCTGTGGAATTGCAATAGATCCCGCAGGACCCTGATCTAGATGGGAGCATATTCCATGAGGTTGAGGCAAGATGGATGTCTTTTGAGCCGGGCACTACTAAATGATACGGGTCAAAAGAGCGTAAGGCTCTTCAAGGCACATACAGTAGCAGTAGCCCAGGCTGAAAACCCCATTACTGGGGGAGGGGGGGATTGAAACAAACCCGTAAATCACACCTAAGGATATTTCTAGACATAGAATCTTACATCCTTCTATCTATGCATCTATTGTCCAGACATCTAGTGAGATCAGAAGCAGTGTTAGAGAGCTACGGTGGCCAACTCCAGATAGGGAAGTTCCTGGTGATTGGGGGATGATGCCTGGAGACAGTGAGGTTTGGGGAAGGGTAGGGGTCTCAGCAAGGTGTCATGCCCCAGAGTCCACCCTCCGAAGGAGCTATGTTCTCCAGACCTCTGTAGTGTGGTGATCAGTTGCAGTTCCAGGAGATTTCCAGCCCCCACCTTAGAGTTGCCAGGTCCCCCCGGCCACCAGCAGGGGATGGCGGGGTAGCATTTCCGATCCAGGTTAGGAAACTCCTGGAGATTTGGGGATGGAGCCTGGGAAGGACAGGGAATTCAGTGGGATAGAGTGCCACAGAGCTGACCCTCCAAAGCCTCCATTTTCTTCAGGGGAACTGATCTCATAGAATCATAAGAGTTGGGAGGGTCCTCCAGGGTCATCTAGTCCAACCCCTCCACAATGCAGGGAATTCACCTCCACCTGACACCCCCAGTGACCTCTGCTCCATGGTCAGAAGACGGCAAAAAACCTCCAGGATCCCTGGCCAAAATGGCCTGGAGAAGATGGCTTCCTGACCCCAAAGCGGCGATCGGCATTTCCCCGGACGTGTAAGAAAGGGCCACAAGAACTAAGCACTGAGGCAACCCTTCCTGCCCTCCCTCTCTTTAGGGAATTTCACATTACCGAGATTCTGCTGGATTGAAGCCGTTTCTGATTTGTCTTGAAGTAAACCGGTACAGGGCTGCCATTTCACACATGGCTTTCCCTGACCGGAAAAGAGTCGAATCAGAAGCGGTTTGGCAATTCAGACTGCACCGCTTTGTTTTCCCGCCGTTTCCCGCCGTGCCTTTTTTTTTTAATGTTCGCTTTAGAGCGCTATAGCACTATAGTGCTGTAAAAAAACCTGCAGGCATTCCAATGGGGTTGCTATGATGCTATTGTGCTATAGCGTTATAGCGCTCTAATGCGAACGTTCAAAAAAAAAAAAAAGCCAGAGATCGCCCGCGAGGGCGAAAAAAGGCGGGAAAAAAGCGTATCAGATCTGGGAGAAGAAACTGATGACTACCTGGAAGCGGTTGACAGGTAAAACGTTTCAGCCGCATTTCCTGAACGGGACAGAAGCGATTCTATGTGAAATTACAAATATAATCCGGTAGGGAACCGGTTCTAAAACGATTCTGTCTGAAATGCCAGACCAGAAACTGTTTGGGAACCGTTCCTCTTCCGGATTATATCATCTGTCTGAGATTCCCCACGATCTGCCTAAGTTCGCGAAATCAGCATTGTTGTCAGGTGGCCATCTAGCCTCTGTTTGATAACCTCCACAGAAGGAGAGCCCACCACCTCCCAAGGAGGCCTGTTCCACTGAGGAACCGCTCTGTTCGATAACCTCTGATGTTTAGCTGAAAACTCTTCCGATTTAATTTCAACCCGTTGGTTCTGGCCCTACCTTCTGGGGCAACAGAAAACAAGTCTGCACCATCCTCTATAAGACAGCCCTTCAAGTACTTGAAGATGGTTATCATATCACCTCTCAGTTGTCTCTTCTACAGGCTAAACAAACCCAGCTCCTTCAGCCTTTCCTGATAGGACTTGATCTCCAGACCCCTCACCATCTTCGTTGGCCTCCTCTGGATCTCTGTAGTCTGGGGATGAGCTGTAATTTGGGGGGATTCCTAGGTCCCACCTGGAGGCTGGCATCCTTAGCCCACCTGGAGATTAGCAGCCCGAATACCACAGTACATAAGAACATCAGAGAAGCCAATGTTGGATCAGGCTAATGGCCCATCCAGTCCAACACTCTGTCACATGGTGGCCAAAAATACCAGGTGCCATCAGGAGGTCCAGCAGTGGGGCCAGGACACTAGAAGCCCTCCCACTGTTGCCTCCTTCCCCCCAAGCACCAAGAATACAGAGCATCACTTATCTCAGACCGAAGCAACTTTCTGAACCCAGCCTCAGGGGCCCTCCTCTTGAACAGAGGGAGCGCAGTTAAACTAGAGTGGTTGAGTGAGTCTAAAAAACAGGGAGATTTATTTTCCCCCAGTGCTTTTGTTGTTGTTTTTAAAAAGGGTCATGCCAATGCTTGTAGCCAAAACAACAACACACACACACACAGACAGCACAAAGACTATTACACTGTTATATATATATTTTTACTCTGGCGTAAAGATTACTCCCCCAGTAAAATAGTTTATACAAGGCTTACAAAAATTATTTAGTTTGTGGACAATGATATGTTCACATTAAGGCAACACATTAATATGCAGTCCCGCTCATATCTAAGTAACGTCACCCTCCAGGTGGTAGCTGGAGATCTCTTGGGATCACAATAATTGATCTCCAGGTGGCAGAGATTAGTTCTGTTGGGAACATGGCCACTTTGGAAGGCGGGCTCTATGGCATTATACTGCACTGAAATCCCTCCCCTTCCCAAACCTCAAACTTCCCCAAATCCCCAGATATTTCCCAACCCGAGGCTCTTATATATATATAAGGTTGCACTGATTTCCACCGATTCCCCCTCAGGACTTGGGAGAGCCTTCCCAAAAGGTACTGGTACTCAGTACCGGTGAGGGCCAGCACAAGAAAGCCCAATTTCCCCTAGAGACGATGTCAAACAGGAGAAAACACGGCTTTCTTTGTGGTGGTCCTCTCCGAACTACAAGCCCCAGAGTTCCTTGAGCATCGGCGGGAGGGACACCTGGTGAAAAAGGGCAAAGGAAAGCTCCCTACGACAGCTCGAGCAAGCGCGGCGGCTGCTTCTGGTGGGACTCGCAGGCCCCAAAGTATGTAAGTGAAATGAAAAGGGCTTGAGAATGAAAGGTTCAAAGTTAATGGGCCTGATGTTTGCAGCTGCGCTGGTCCATCAGCATAAAATAACCAAGAGATGGACCGGATAGAATCTCTCTCTCTCTCTTGAATGACCCAGCGACGAGTTACCAGATGGGTAGCAAACGCGTGGAATCTCGGGGTGTGTTAGTGTGGGTGTTATTCGTACATCCAGTTAGCAGAGGCAGGCATCTTTCAGCCATGCGGCGTATGGAAGCGTAATTTCTGAATGAAAGCAAACCCTTTTTCATGGCTCTTGAGATGGTGTGTCTGGGAGGAGAGAATAAATGTAGCAGCGCGGGGGGACGGACGACGACGACGAATTATAGAAGCCTGTTGCCCAAATGTACCAAGCCCGACGAAATAAAATTTGGGGTCCTGTCCCCGCCCGTTCATTTCCCCCCTCTCTCCCGTTTTATTGCAGGTCTCTCTCCACTCAAGTGATCTGGCGAATCCTCCGTAAGAGGCCGAGCTTTTGAGTGGTCCGGTGGTTAAAAGAAGCGAGTTCAAAACTAGGGAGGAAGAAAGGGGGGGGGGCATCAATTGCAGATGCACCTTCCTGCCTCTCCACTTCCCACCTCCCCAAGAAGTCTCTGTACAGGAGCTTTGCCGGTTTCCTTTAGAAGGCCTGTTTGGAAGCGCAGAGTTTTCAGGTGCACTTTAGGGACGGGGTGAGAGGCAAAGGGGTTGGGGGTGTTGTTGTTTTTTTGGGGGGAGGGAGCAATTAAAGCAAGACAGAAATAGAAATAGGGTGGAGGAGAGTTCAACTCAAGTTGATAAAGTCTAATGAAGGATTGTGCGATAGGTGTGTTTGCATGCTGTAGCCTTGCTGGGAAAATTAACTCCACAGATAAGATTAGGTAAAGGTAAAGGTTCCCTTGCTCGAAAGCCAGTCGAATCCGACTCTAGGGTTGCGGTGCTCATCTCCGTTTCAAAGCCGAAGAGCCAGCGCTGTCCGAAGATGTTTCCGTGGTCATGTGGCCGGCATGACTAAACACCAAGGCGCACGGAACGGTGTTACCTTCCTACCGAAGTGGTACCTATTTATCTACTTGCAATTTCTTGCTTTCGAACGGCTAGATTGTCAGGAGCTGGAACTAGAGACGGGCGCTCACTCCGTCATGCGGCACACTCGGGTCTCGAACCGCTGAACTACTGACCTTCCACAGCCTGCAGTTCAGCGTCTTAACCACTTCAGCCACCGCAGCTAAGATTAGCAGCACATTAACTGAGTGCAGATATTTTGAATGGTGCTTGGAATCCACGTGTATCCTTTCGGCACTCGTAAGTGAACGATCCCCTCCACCCCAATCCTCCATTGAGTTCTAGGAATTTAGGGAAAGCAGTGATTTCATATGTAACATGTAGACAGCTGTAAATAACTGTGACCGTCTTACATTTTAATAGTTGCGAACAATTTTCTACATTTAACTGTTTTTAAAAATGGCCTTTCTCTTTTATAGGAGTAGAAAAGAGCAAGAGTCTAGTAACACCCTGAAGATTAACAAATTTTGTGGCAGGAGAGGAGCTTTTGTGAGTCGCCGCTCACTTCCCCTTCAGGCTGGATTCTTGCGCTTTTCTGCTGCTGCAGACTAACACAGCGACGCATCTTGATCTCTCTCCATGGAAGGGTGTCTGCAGAAGTGAGCAGTGACTCATGGAAACTCCTCCCCTGCCACAAACTTTGTAGTCTTTAAGGTGCTACCGGACTCTTCCTCTTTTCTGCTGCTGCAGACAGACTAACTCAGCTACCCATCTTATCTTTCTCTTTCAGGCTTGCCCTTGTTTTGTTAACATATGGTTATGCATATCTGTTGCTTGATTTATTTGTTATTTTCACTTCAAGTTCGCCTTTCTTACTGCGACCTAGAGGTGGATTGCGAGCACGATATGAAAAAGTTTCCGGTTAATGAGTACACAGATTGCAAAAATATCATAAAGCCAGACGATCAGTGAGTGGATTGCAAGATGTAATATCATTTCAGACTAACAACAAAAAATTCTTAGTAAGACAAAATAATGCAGCTGTAGATAACAGCATAATTTTGTTTTGAGTGTAGTCACAGGAGGTGGTGGCAGCTACAAGCATGGGCAGTTTCAAGAGGGAATTAGATAAACATATGGAGCAGAAGTCCATCAGTGGCTATTAGCCACAAGGTATTGATAGGAGCTCTCAGTCTAGGGCAGGTGATGCACTCTATTCTTGGTGCTGGAAGGGGCAGCAGTGGGAGGGCTTCTAGTGTCCTGGCCCCACTGCTGGACCTCATGATGGCACCTGGTATATTTTGGCTGCTGTGTGACAGAGTGTTGGAGTAGATGGGCCATTGGCCTGATTCAACATTGGCTTCAATTATGTTCTTATGAAACCCGTAGATTTCTATGGAGTCATTCTGGACAGGCCCCCTTGTCCAATTTTGTGCTCATCTTCCAAGGAGAATTTTCCCTTCCCAACAACATTAGGGATCGGGAAGAGATTTTTTTATCCCAGAATGCCTACTGGTCTTGTTTCCATCAGGAAATGAGTGGCAACTCTTGCAACTGGGGATCTGTGTGAGGGAGAACTGAGAGGGTTGCTCCATGCAAAGGAAGTCTGAGGACCTGGGGAGGTTCCTGGCCCTGCCATCACTGTGCAGAAGGGGGAATTTTGGAGGATGCCACTTCTCTCAGTTCTGTGTGAACCTGCCAACATTCCTACACAAGGAATACAAGCTCGGGAGCTCCCCCCGCCCCAATCCTGTTAAGCTTGTCAGATTGTGAGGAAACATTGCCGTCTCTCCTTGCCAACTGTTTTTGACTGAAATAGAATTTCCCCATTTCAGTGCAGTTTGCTTTAAAATATGTCAAGCAGAGAATGGAGGGGAGGCATCAGTCTCTGCTTATGGGTTTCCCAGAGGCATCTGAATAGCCACTGTCCAAAATGGGAGGGAGGGCTGAATGGCCTGATCCCTCAGGGCCCTGTTTTTCTTTTCTAGGAACTTCTTTGCTTCAAAGTACACTGTCCTGTAAATCACCTCACAGGTTGTTTCTGTCTTTCCTCCAGGGCGACCTGCTCTCTGACAGTCCGGGAAAGCCAGTGGCCACTTTGTGACCACCCCTTCTTTGGACAGAGACCCACTGTGGGGAAACATGTCTGAGGGAGCGAAGTACGGGACTGTTCTGGCATTCACCAGCTGAAGCTATCAGCACTGTGCGACTCAGGCCCATCTTACATGTAGAGCAGGCTTCCCTTTTAAGGTAATTCTCGCATGAAGATAATTCTGTTTCTTTCTCTTCTGCTCTCCCTGAGAAGGTCCAAAGCTGGTGAACTGTTTCAAGTGTAAAACTAGGATCTGGGAGAGCCAGGTTCGAATCCCCATTCTGCTGTGGAAGCATGGGCCGGTCACCCACACTCAGTATAACCTCCTTTACAGAGTAGTTGTGAGGATAAAACTGAGAGGAGAAGAAAAATGAAAGTTGTTTACAAGTCTCCTTTGGGCAGGAAGGCAGCACAGACTGGGAGGGTGGGAATATCTCCTCATTTAAAACAAAGGGAGTTTAAGAACCTCCCTGAGCTATCGAAGCCAGTGTGGTTTAGTGGGAAGAGTATCTGACTAGGATCTTGGAGGTCCACGTTCAAATGTCCACTCTGCCAAAGAAAGTTGCTGGCTGAGTCGCATGGCTCTCCACTTGACCACAGGGTTTTTGTGAGGACACAAGAACAATGTAAGCTGCTTTGGGTCCCCCTTGAGGAGAAATATGGGGTGTAAATGAGGTAAACCAATCAAGATAAATGTGTCTCCCTACAGCCCGTGGAAGAGCATCAGAGCCGGGTTCCAGGACGTCTCCTAATTGGGGTGGAGTGGAAACACTGAAGATGCAGCCGGCTCGGGTAAGGGATGGATCGCCTGTGAAGAGATGTGTGAAGAGAAGCTTGGTGCCTCTTTTTCCCCCGGCAGGGCTGGAAAGAATCATTTCTTTCTGCCTCTGGAATTTGGAACCTTTTTCTTTTTGTAAGCCACCTTGGATTTCTCCACAGAGAAAAGGGGCCTAATTTGCTTAAAGAGAGAAAGAAAATGTATTTCTGTGGCTTTCTGATAACTGCCAGGTAACACAGCAGCCTGTTCAGGAGGCCATGTGGTCCACTGAACTTGTTCCATTAATGAAAAGGTGGGATGCCTACAGATTCCCCAGGCAGGTTATTTTGTCTTTCCGAGGTATGTCAAGTATTCTTTGAAGGTAGAGCTCTCTCTTGGGGTAACAAGAACTTGAGAGGAATGGTCTGGATGAGGAGGAGGGTCCATGGTGGAGCACCTGCTTGGCATGCAGAAGGTCCCGGGTTCAGTCTTTGGCAGCTCCAGTTGATAAAAGGATCAGACAGGCGGTGATGTGAAAGACCTCCTCCTGGTGAGCTGCTGCTAGTCAGAACAGATAACGCTGACCTTGGTGGACCAACAGTCACCGGATTTACAGTCATGTAACTGTGCTTATGATGGCCCAGCAAGGGTCTGACTCAGTAGACGACAACTTCAGATGTTCCAGTTTTAATATCTGCAGTTGCTTGAAGAAAGGCCGTGGCTCAATGGTAGAGCATCCCTTTGGCATGCAGAAGGCCACAGGTTCAGTCCCCAGCATGAGTCCCTGGAGAGCCTCTGCTGGTTTGAGTAGACAGGAGTACCCTTGATAGAAGAGTGGGCTGATTCAGCACAAGGCTCCTTCATGGGTTCTTTTTACTGTATTGTGAGCAAAAGCATCTTTGGCCCAGAGTGGGTGGATCAGTTGTGAGGAAAAAGTATCTCCCTTCCTTTCCAGTGTCCGGTTTCCTTCGAGGAGGTGGCCGTGCGTTTCACGAAGGCCGAGTGGGCGCTGCTGAATCCTGACCAGAGAGCTTTGTACAGAGACGTCATGGTGGAGAACTATGGGAACGTGGCCTCTCTGGGTAAGGCTCCCATTTGTCTTGCTTGGTAGACGTGGAAGCTGTGCATATTGCCTCTGCTGTGTCTTTTTTGATGTTATTTATAGTCTGACTTTCCCATTGTGACTCAAGGCAGATTCCAGTGTAAGTTGATACGGTCCGTAGGATGAAGAGACAGCCAATAGGCCACGTAAAAGGGCTTGGCTGGGAGGCCCCCAAGCAAGACAAGGGTTGCTGGGCAGAGGAAGGCAACGACAACCCACCTCTACTCATCTCTTGGCTTGGAAACCCCACGGTTGTTGGGCTTACCATGCATAGCTTGCAACCTGAGGGCACACCACCACCACCACCGCCATCCTCATCCCCATCCTCAATATTATTTGGCAGGAATCTGAAAAGAGGCTTAAGTGCTAAACAGGGCAGGGCAGACAATGCAAGAAATGGTGATCCTTCAGTAGAAGCAGGATGCAGTAACAGCAACATATAAACAGACAGTACTTGAATAGGGGACCACCGAGGAATCCCTGAGCTGCTATATGAAAAGGCGAGGCAGTGAAAAACCGCCTCTGAGTGTCTCTTGCCTTGAAAAGCCTGCAGGGTCCCCATAAGTTGGCTGCAACCAGATGAAGCTTTTCACCACCAGTAATGTAGTCCGCTGGCCCGTTTCCTCTGTTGAAATGTCTTCCTGGATTGTTCTGATACAACAGAGCCCTGTTTCTTTACCAAAATGTCCTCCTGTCTGCTGCGTGAGTGGGTGGCCCTGGACACGCCTGCCCTGTCTCGGGGTTTTTGGCTTGGCCAATAGCATTTGTTGAATCCCCAAATCCCATTTTAATAGACCCATTTTAATAGGCAGCAGTGGGAGGGCTTCTAGGGTCCTGGCCCCACTGCTGGACCTCCTGATGGCACCTGGTATATTTTGGCCGCTGTGTGACAAGGAGTGTTGGACTGGATGGGCCATTGGCCTGATTCAACATTGGCTTCTCTTATGTTCTTATGTCCAATAGCATTTGTTGAATCCCCAAATCCCATTTTAATAGACCTGTTGTGTGTCCCCCTGAAATGGATAATGGATGTCATTACAGTTCTGGCTGTATATCGGTTGGAGCTGGCGCTTGTGACAGGTGGTGACATCACCTTGTCGTTCTCCTCGAGTCCCGGCCCTCTAGTGAGTCAGCAGCCTGAGGGCCAGGCCCTGTGTTTAAGGATTCTGTGGGTCTCATAGAGCCTTCCTCAGCCCAATAGGATAAAGGATAAAGAGCAGTTAGTGTGCAAATAGTCAGGTCTACCTGCTGCAGTGACCCGCTCTAGCACCAGACACATTCAGTGGCACGTGGCGCTCTTTTTATCCTGCTCGGCTTGGAGGTGTGGAGGCCTTATCTGGTTAACAGTTTCGGTTTCTAAATGAAACTGGATAACTCCCTCAGCCTGACGTTTATCAGAGCTGCCTCCACACGAACGTTTTGCCCAGCTTTGGCTTCCAAATTGGACAGTGACGTCTAACTGCCCATTTCCCAGGTTTCCCCCTGTCATTGTCCCAGTCTTTCCAGAGGTCCAGCCTACATCAGCGTCATCTTCCCTCCGACGGCCCTTTCTGGCTGCCATTTTCTCTGCGTACCACCGGAGGACCCAGACCTGCATAGCCCAGGCCCATCAAATTTCAGAAATTAAGCAGGCTCAGCCCTGGTTAGTATTTAGAAAGGAGACCTCTGAGAAATGCCAGGGTCATAATGCGGAGGCGGGCAACGGCAAACCGCCTCTGAAGATCTTTTGTCTTGAAAACCCCATGAGGTTGCCATAAATCAGCTGTCACTTGACAGACAGGGAAAAAAAAAACAGCTGAGGGCTTTAAAAAAAATGGTGATTGCTGTAATGCAGTAATGTTACAATAATCTACAGGTTTTCCCAGGTTATCAATGAACAGAACATTTTTCCAGGGAGGCTTAAAAGACAATGGAACATCTCAAGACCCTTTAGAGAGAAGGGGACCAGTACTGGCTTACAGGTTCTGAGTATCTGGTGCCAGGGGTCAGGCAAAGCAGGGTCGTTCAGTCCAAGGTCAGGGTTCCAGAAGTCAGGAAAGGCAGAGTTGTTGAGTCCAGAGTCAGGTTCCAAGAATCAGGCAAGGCAGAGTCGGTGGCTTAGAGTTTATCGTACGTGTTGTGTCCATGGCTAACAGCCTCCCCCTTAGCCACCCACCTAAGGGTCAAGCTTGCATCTGGCTGCTCAGAGGCAATCCTGCAACTACTCATCTTTGTTATGAGCAAGTAGCTGGTGTCGGGCCAGGAGACGTGCACTTTGCCATCTTGTCTGTAGCTCTGTTCTTAGCCTTTCTCTGCAGTGCTCGAAGGGTGTAGATGATACTGGTGGACTGGGAAGGGCCATCTGAGGTTCACCTGCTGAACCAGGACTGGAGGGTGTGGGTGGCTCTGCACCAGCAGTTGACTGTGAATCCAGACAAACCTGCAGCTCAGTTTCCTGGTGGTCAGCTTTTGTTGACTCAGGGTTGGCTACACGGGGTTTCTCTTTTACCAAGGAGCCTCTTCTTCTGAGGAGTCCTCGCTGTTGCAGAGTCCTGGCTGACTCATGAGAGGACCCCTCTGAAGAAGGATGAAGAAGATTTTGCCTCTCAGTTGAGAGGCTGAGTGGGGAATGGCTAAAAAGAACCATGGCTGCCTTGATCCCCAGCATGGGATTCCTAACTGGTGCATCTATCCAAGTTTCATGAACAGTAGACCTACTTGAAGATGGATGCTTTCAGGACCCTGTGGTGGCTTCTGTTACATACTCATCTGTTGGGGTTAGGAACTTTCCTTCTCTCTTGTGGTCTTTTAGAAGGTGGATGTAGAAATGGATGATGTAGGAAGGCCTGATTTTTTTTTGTAGTGACTAACTAGTCCATTTGTTTTCTCCGAAGCGATTCCCAAGCCTGGCCTCATCTCCTGGCTTCAGGAAAGTGAAGCACCATTTCCCCCAGACCCCGAAGAAGAGGAGAGGTCAGCAGGTGGGTGCTTATATGTGTGATGGGCCTATTTGTTGACTGGGGGTTGATCTGTTTCCTTGGAGGGCAGCTAGATGTTTCCAATGGCCCTGATCACCCGGGCAGTGAGCTCACGTTCCCTCAGAATACCTCCATTCCACCCACCTTGGAAGTATCTCTTCATTCTGGGCTGTCTACATTGCAGGAACAAGAACAAGAGCGTTCAGGATTCTGTCTCCTACTTTGGTGGAGGCAAATAAAACCACTTCTTAAAAACCATTAAAGTGGAAAAAAGCACTTTATTAAACCCAGAGCTAAAATAAAATAATAAAAAAAAAACATTGGGTGGGAAGGAAAAATCAATGAGGGAATCCCAAATGAAACAACAACAATGCCACAGCCGAGACGGCCCTCTCCTGAATTGCCCCTGCCTCGTCTGAGAAAGCGAGGCGCTTGAAGCAGAGCGTTCGAAGATGTCCACAGTGATTAGGTAGGTTCATAAGTCAGTGGAAGTCCTTCAGGGCTCTTGGTCCATGCTCTGATAAACCTTCCTTCAGCACTACCTGTGAGTGTCTCGTATTTTAAAAAACGAAATAAACGAAGCCACTCATACGAAAGCCTTTTGTCTAAATATATTTGGTAGTTTTATACACAAATATTATTGAGCTGTTGTGTCAAAAGCCGTTGAGGTCTATTAAAAACATCTGCAGGGAAGCCGTGAATTCTTCAGGTGAAAACCATTGATGAAGAGCGCCGAAGTTGCCTGTATCCCATTGGCAACTTAGAAACCAGATTAAAATGGAGGAAAGAGCTTGGTGTTTCTTAACGCTGCAGAAAAGTGAGCTCTGTTACGGCTGCAGATGATAGACTTATTTCCCCTTCTAATCAGAAGTCTTTGTTCCACCAGGTCACAGGCAAGAGGAGGAGAGAGATAGCGAGCGACGTGTGGCATCTCTCAAAACGACCGGTCATGAAGCGGAGGAAAAGCCTCTCAGGGATCCAGAACAGTCAAAGAGGAAGGACGAAAGCAAAAAAGAGCCTACAGCTTTCCAGGCTGTCCTCCTCCTTGGAAACCCAACCCAAGAACAATACGGCAGAGGAAAGAGGAGGAATAAACATTCTGAAAGCAGAGAAGGATTGCGATGTGAATTCAACATTTCTTCCCATCAGAGAATCCATGCAGGGGATGAAATGTACAAATGCTCTGAATGTGGGAAGGGCTTCGGCAGGCTCATAAGCCTCACTTCTCATCAGAGAATCCATAAGAGGGAGGAACGTTCCAAGAGTTCAGACTGCGAAAACACTTTTGGTCTGAGTGAAAACCGTATGTCCCATCAAAGAACCCACACAGGGCAGAAACCATGCCAGTGTTCCAAGTGCGGCAAGAGGTTCAGGTGTGACAGGGCTCTTACTTTGCACCAGAGAATCCATTCGGAGGAGAAACAATATAAATGCTTGGAATGTGGAAAGAGCTTCCGCTGGAGTTCAAACCTCAGTGTTCATCAGAGAACCCACTCAAAAGAGAAACCGTATAAATGCTTGATTTGTGGGAAGAGCTTCACTCTCAGTACAAGCCTCACTTCCCATCGGAGAACCCATTCAGGGGAGAAACCCTACCAGTGCACAGTGTGTGGGAAATGCTTCAGTCAGAGTTCACATCTTACCTCCCACCGAAGAACCCATTCTGGAGAGAAACCCTATAAATGCCAGGAGTGTGGGAAAGGCTTCAGTCAGAGCTCACACCTGACTGTACACCAAAGGGTCCACACCGGAGAAAAGCCATATCAATGCTTGGAGTGTGGAAAGAGTTTCCGTCTCAGCTCACACCTTAAATTGCATAAAAGAATCCACACAGGGGAGAAGCCATATAAATGCGGGGATTGTGGGAAAAGCTTCAATCAGAGCTCAAGCCGTAATGTACATCAAAGAGTCCACACAGGGGAGAAGCCATTTAAATGCGTGCAGTGTGGAAAGAGCTTCTCCACTGGCACACAGCTTATGGCACATCATACAATCCACACCGGAGAGAAAAAATATGGCTGTGGGGACTGTGGAAAAAGGTTCAGATGGAGATGTGATTTTACATACCATCAAAGAACACACAAAGAGAAGAAGTCGTAGAAATGATCTGACCGAGAGTTTTTGAAATACAAAAAGCCTTATGGATGTGAAATTAGTCACAGAGGCCCCCAACTATTTAGTGATTTATTAGTTAAGGATCTTTTATTTTTCATTGAGTCCTCAGACCTTGGGATACAGCCAGGAATCTAATAAAGGAGAAATGCTCAAGAGAACTGTGGCAAACCTGTTCATTCATAATCTGTCTACACGGGGTAGATGCTCTGTCAACGTTAAAATAAAATTATTTGCTCTTCATGGGTTTAGCTGGCAACCCTGTGAGACAATAATTGACCAAATGGCCCCAAGGATTTAATTTCTCAGAAATGTACTTGCAGATGGCTGCAGATTCACTCTTCCATGTTGAGGCTTCTGCAGCCCAGTATTTTATCCTTTGTTTCCAGTGAGTGCAATTCATTGTTTATTCGCCTCCTGGTGTTCAACTGAATCATCCTGACACATTTTTGGGTCATTCTCCATAGGCAGAGAAGATGCCCCTATCAAAGCCTTTTGAGATTTGTCTTCCGTCTTGAAAGCAGAGAGGCTGCTGTTACCTGCCATGGCTGTCTCATGTGTGTTAACTGTCCTTGTTGTTTTCAGTCGCACAGTCGAGTCCGACTCTTGGCGACCCCATGGACCAGATCACGCCAGGCCCTCCTGTCTTCTGCCATCCTCCAGAGTTTGCTCAATTTCATGTTCGTTGCATCGATGACACTGTCTAACCATCTCATCCTTTGCCCTCCCCTTCTTCTTTGACCTTCAATCTTTCCCAGCATCAGGGTCTTCTCCAGTGAATGCTCCCTTCTCCTTTGGTGGCCAAAGTAGATGAGCTTCAACTTCAGGATCTGGCCTTCCAGGGAACAGTCAGGGTTGATTTCTGTTAGGACTGACTGATCTGATCTCCTTGCAGTCCAAGGGACTCTCAAGAGTCTTCTCCAGCACCATAATTCAAAAGCATCTATTCTTCGGCGCTCGGCCTGTCCTTATAGTCCAGACTCTCGCAGCCATACATTACTACGGGGAATACCATTGCTTTGACCATGCGGACTTTTGTTGGCAAGGTGATGTCTCTACTTTTTATTATGCTGTCTAGGTTTGCCATCGCTTTCCTCCCAAGGAGCAGGTGTCTTTTAATTTCATGGCTGCAGTCACCGTCTGCAGTGATCTTGGATCCCAGGAACATGAAGTCTTTCACTGCTTCCATGACTTTCCCTTCTATTTGTCAAGGAGTGATGGTTCTGGATGCCATGATCTTAGTTTTTGGGGGTTTTTTGATGTTGAGTTTCAAGCCAACTTTTGTGCTCTCCTCTTTCACTCGGAGCAAGAGGCTCTTGAGGTTTTCTTCAATTTCTGCCATTAGAGTGGTATCATCTGCATATCCGAGGTTGTTGATGTTTTTCCTGGCAATCTTAATTCTGGCTTATGATTCATTCAGGTTGGCATTTCGCACGATGTACTCTGCATATAAATTAAATAAGCAGGGTGACAATATACATCTTTTTCCTATGCTAATCCTTTTCCTGTGCTAGACCAATCAGTTGTTCTATATCCGGTTCTGACTGTCGCTTCTTGACCCTTATACAGGTTTCTCAGGAGAACATGTGAGGTGGTCTGGTACTCCCATCTGTTTAAGGAACTGCCACAGTTTGTTGTGATCCACACAATCAAAGGCTTTAGTGGAGCCAATGAAGCAGAAGTAGATGATTTTCTGGTACTCTCTTACTTTCTCTATAATCCAGCAAATGTTGGCAATTTGATCTCTAGTTCCTCTACCTCTTTGAAACCCAGCTTGTACTTCTGGCAGCTCTCTATCCACGTACTGCTGAAACCTAGCTTGTAGGATGCTGGGTGTCCTAAAGGAACCTATTTCCAGATGGCTGCAGATAATCCTTCAGCCATGCTGCAACGTTAAACAGGAACAGCTTTGGACTCTTAACCCAATTCTTCTTTGTCTCTTTTTAAACTGTAATTTGTTTGTTTTAAAGTGCTTTTAATAGTTTGTGAGTTGCTTCAGTAGAAAGGTGATTTATGTAAGTTCAAAATGAATAGAGTGGAAAGGAAGAAGAGGAAAGGCATAAGTTTTGAGGGTGTAATATGAATTTTGTATGCAGGTTTTGTACATAGTAAATGTGGTTTTGCAATGGACAGCAAAGATAGGAAGAATTTAGAAAAGTCACAAATGGTTCGGTCAGGAGAAAAACACCACAGTTCATTTTTGCAGTGTTAATATTTTTAAATAACCAGAAATCGTGCAATGAAATAGAGGAGGTGTTGCCGGAAATTTCTTTTGATGTAACATTTTAGGATGAATTCAGCATCTGACTTCAGTAAAGCTGTTTTATTCTCAATAAAGTAGGCCGTAAGGCAACCCTGGCTTGTTGGACTTAACTCAGTGTGGGCTGAATACGAAGAGTGGTTAAGACTCTAATCTGGAGAACCGGGTTTGATTCCCGCTCCTCCACATGAAGCCGGCTGGGTTCTGAGAACCGGGATTCCCCGCTCCTCCACATGAAGCCAGCTGGGTGACCTTGGGGCAGTCACATCTCTCTTAGGGCTCTCTCAGCCCCACCTACCTCAGGGTATCTGTTGTGGGGAGAGGAAGGGAAGGTGATTGTAAGCCCCTTTGAGACTCCTTCAAGTAGTGAAGAGTGGGGTATAAAACCAACTGCTCTTCTAATAAAGCATATACACTATCTACATTTGCGGACAGTCAACTGTCACTTACTCTGGAAGTAATAAAAAGCCTCAAGTTTTTATTATAACAGTTGCAGTATTGTTTGCTTTCTCTTTCATTGATCGACTCAACTGAATTAATAAAAACAAATACGTATTTTTAATTTCCTTGTTTTTCTGTTGTCAGTGTGTTTCCCCCCTTGCATAATTTTGTTATTTGGAGTATACATTATTTACTCCTGTCGATCATACATGACAGTAACTCTTGGGAAAAGATTCCTTATATAAGCTAACTAGAAGGTTGTAGACTCTAAATACACAATGAACAGTGCCGTCCTAACCCCTTGTAGGGTTGAAGTAAATGCCCATTGGTGTCCCTCCTCCAAATTTACATATCATTCTCAGAACATGCATAAGCCTGTAATTCAAAGCACAAGGAAAATTGAATAGCTTCCATGTATTCCAACATGGAATTTTTCAATTTATTAAATCATGAAATGAGGAAATGTACCTGAAGTTTTGTACAGGTAGTACTTGACTCCTGACAGAGGAGCTGGAATGGTGGCATCAGCTTACAAGATATGTTAAGAACATAAGAGAAGCCAATGTTGGATCAGGCCAATGGCCCATCCAGTCCAACACTGTGTCACACAGTGGCCAAAAATACCAGGTGCCATCAGGAGGTCCAGCAGTGGGGCCAGGACACTAGAAGCCCTCCCACTGCTGACCCCTCCCCAAGCACCAAGAAGACAGAGCATCACCTTGCCCCAGACTGAGAGTCCCTATCGATATCTTGTGGCTAATAGCCACTCATGGATTTCTGCTCCATATGTTTATCTAATTTCCTCTTGAAGCCATCCATGCTTGTAGCCACCGCCACCTCCTGTGGAAATGAATTCCATGTGTTAATCACTCTTTGGGTGAAGAAGTCCTTCCTTTTATCTGTGTTGGAGTTACACCTGCCATACACAGAGAACCTTGACTTCCAATACAAGAAGCAGAGCGTCTGGGTTTCTTGAGATAATGTGGGCCCAGAAATTCCAGTTCCCATCATGTCTGGCACTGCATCACCCATGACTACTGTTAACCTGATGGCCAATGTTAAAGCCCCTGGCTGAATTTTCTGATGAGTCACATCTACCACTGATAACCTTAATGCAAATAGTATGGAGAGGGGGCTCTGGAGATAATGTGGGCCCTCTTCCTCAGATGCAATGAAAGAAAGTAAACCATTTCCCTCATTATTCGTTGTTTCCATATGAGGAGGGACATTTGTTGTTTCCCCATTGCAGGTGCAGTTGTTAAAGCAGCAGGACTGGACTGTGCGTATCAGTTGTCTCCTAGTTTCCATCCATCTATATATCTAATTCCCAAGTTTCCCCCTGCGTGCGGATATCTAAATCCGCACCTGGGGGCAGGGAGATTTTCCTGCGCACGTGGGGCAGTTCCCAGATGTGCAGAAAAATCTGAAAACTTTGAAAAAATACAGGGGGGATATTTAAATCCCCCAAAAGGTAAAGAGTATCCCCTGCACATGCGCAGGGAACGCTCTGAGAAATCTGCGATGGGGCAGCAGTTGGAAGTTGCTCAGGCCTCGCCGCAGGAGTGTGTGTGGGGGGGAGATTGGCAGCGGCAGCAGAGGAGATCGCCAGAGGGGCGATCTGCAGGCCCGGAGGCTGGAAGCCGCTCGGGCCTCGCCGCTAGAGTCGGGGGAGTGGAGGAGATCGGCGAGGCTGCTTAGGCCTCGCCGCCAGAGCAGGGGAGGGAGGAGGAGTTTGGCAACGCCTGGCAGCTGGCAGCCACTCAGGCCTCGCCACTGGAGCCAGGGGTGGTGGTGGAGACCCGGGAGGGGGAATCGGCAGACTTGGTGGCTGGCAGCCGTTCAATCCGGGGATGGGGGGAGGCTTACCTGCTGCTGCTGCTGCTTCCTCCTCCTCCTCCTGCTCTGTGTGGAGCTCTTCTCTCTCCCCCCCTCCCCAATGAGTATCGCGGGTCCCCTTTCTTGTTGTTGAATAAGAACAGCAATATATACCGTACCTCAAATGTTTTTATGTAGCATAATTCTGCAAGCAATCAACAGTTTCTGTGTAGAGTTAAGGTTACAACTGAGGTTACAACTGAAGACAGGCCATCGAGGTGGAAAAAAGCTCAAGCCATAATAATATCTCTGGATATTGTGAGTCGTGATTTTCTAGTCATTGTAGGTGACGTCATCATGGCATGCACATGGAGCCTGGTCCCCCTCCCCCAGCAGCCAGGTAGGACCTGGAAACCCTACATTGTTGTCAGATGGCCATCTAGACTCTGCTTAAAAACTTCCAAAGAAAGAGAGCTGCCAACTCCCAAGGAAGTCTATTCTACTGAGGAACCATTTTGTCAGGAAATTCTTCTTTTTGTTTAGCCAAAAACTCTTGCAAATTGATTTTAATCCACTGGTTCTGGTCCAACCTTCTGGGACAACAGAAAACAACTCCGCTCCATCTGACAACCCTTCAAATACTTGAGGATGGGAAGGGGCCATGGCTCAATGGAAGAGCCTCTGCTTGGCACGCAGAAGGTCCCAGGTTCAATCTCCAGTTAAGGTATCTGGTAGCAGGTGACGTGGAAGACCTCTGCCTGAGACCTTGGAGAGCCGCAGCCACTCTGAGTAGACAACGCTGACTTCAATGGACCAAGGGGCTGATTCAGTAGAAGGCAGCTTCGTGGGTTCATGTGCCCAAGCAAAGCCTTACTTGCAAGAAGCCAAACAAATCCCCACCCTGCCATGGAAAGTTGCTGGCTGCCCTTGGCCCAGTGACACACAGTAGACCTACCTCACAGGTAGGGTTGCCAAGTACTTACCGTAATTCGGCGGGGGACACACAGTCCCTGGCCAGAACATTCCTCCTTGTAACACCCACATCGCATGAGGCCATTGCCAGGAAGTGATGCCAGACGATGCTCTGGCAATGGGGCTGGAAACTCAATGGTACCATTGAGTTTCCAGCCCCATTGCCAGAGCATCGTCTGGCATCACTTCCTGGCAATGGCAATTGCTGAAGTGTTTTAACTTGCTAAACCCAACACATTTGTTATACATTTAATTTTGCCTACAGTTTGTTGTGAAAGGATGAGGCTCTTGCTTTGTGTGGTATTGCTGCACCTCTTTGGTCAGGAGGTAGAACTGGGATTGTCACTTCCAATTTGGGAAACTCCTCGAGATTTGGAGGTGGAATGTAAGGAGGGGGGAACGAGGAGGGGCGGGACCTCCGTGGTTTGTTAATGCCGTAAAGTTCACTCTCCAAAGAAGACATTTTCCTCCAGGCGAATTGAGTTCTGCAGTCTGGAGATTAGTTGCAATTCCGGGAGATCTCCATATCCCCAACCTGGATGATGAGGACTCCAGGCAGAGCGGCTCATTTCAGCATTCAAGTGACCATGAAATATGGCAAGTGGACTAAGCAGGCAAATCTCTAGTACCGCCTGATGGTTTTAGAGTTTAATTAGAAAATCAATTGAAATATCCATTTTTATTTCTATACGCTCCATTTTGAAAGCTAAGTAAATAAAGGTTCACTCTTGGATCCTTATTTTTCTCTCTACTGAATGCGGCGGAGAGGCAAACTTCTGGTTTGCCTAGGGCACCAAAAATGCTTGGGCCAGAAGGGTATGGGAGGCAGGAGCCATGGGTCAGTGGCTGAGCTCCTGTTTTCCATGCAGAAGAAACCAGACTGGGTCTCCGGCATTCCCAAGGATCCTGTGGTAAGGAGATGCTGGGAGAGGCCTTTAATCAGCTTCGAAAAAGTCTTTCCTTGAACAGCCATGGCCAATCAGAGCAGACAAGGCTGAGGGGCCAAGGGCCTGCTGTCTGTAACTCTGGGTCTAATTTTGCCCTGGAGGCCCATAAACCACTGAGGAACATAGACGCCTTTATTTAACTGAAAGCATTACATAGTTTATTGACGCACAATGCTCAGTTCAGTGAAGATCAGCCACAAATGCTCAGATTAGAACCAATGCACAAAGAATGGTAAAGGCTTTTACTACAGAAATAGTAGCATGCACACTGAATAAAACATAACCCATAAGGCTCAGAGCAGATACAGTGAAAAGAAAAAGACCAAACACATCATAAGGTAACTGAAAAGGCCCAATAGCAAACAGTTACCTAAAAATACACAAACGCCTGCGACCCATTTAGTTTAAAGCCCGGCCCTCTAACTTACTCTAAGTCTGTATATATCTGAGGCCTTGTTGAAAATTCCACTCTAGCAGCACAAAAGAAGACAGAGAATGAAAGAGACATATCCCACATATATACAGGACTGGCTCTCTTATTATCTTCCACTGAACAACGCCAACAGGTGAGATCAGCGTCTGCCCATAGAGAAGGATTCTCGCTTGTGACTGCCACTTGGGGGGAATTGACTGCCTGATATGGTCAGGAAGGCTCCCGCAACCTCACCATACCACAGAATGTATAAAACCAAAAGTTTAAGATTGCATTTGCATAAAGGGAATAAGGCGGTAGTTTTCATCTCTCATAATTTTAGGCAGTTCAGTTTTACTACATTATGTATTGAAGGTATTATACTGTTTTCATTTTGTTGCACTACTTCTAACCCAATTTGCTTTGATGCAATGTCTGTCCTCATAACAGGCATTTCTATGGTTTCTCTCTGTGAATTTTTTGATGGGAAGTAAGTTTCCCCCTCTGACGGAAGCTTTTTCCACACTCTAGACATTTATATGGTTTCTCCCCTGTGTGAGTTCTTTGATGGACAGTAAGATTTCCACAGTGACTAAAGGTTTTCCCACACTCCAGGCATTTATATGGTTTCTCTCCCGTGTGAATTCTTTGATGAGAAGTAAGGTTTCCATTCCTACTGAAGCTTTTTCCACATTCAAGACATTCATATTTCTTCTCCCCTGTGTGAATTCTTTGATGGTAAGTAAGTCTTCCACTGCAACTAAAGTTTTTTCCACACTCCAGGCATTTATATGGTTTCTCTCCTGTGTGAATTCTTAGATGTAAATTTAGGTTTGAGCTGTGACTGAAGCTTTTCCCACACTCCAAGCATTTATATTTTTTCTCCCCTGTGTGAATTTTTTGATGGGAAGTAAGGTTTCCACTTTGACTGAAACTTTTTCCACACTCCAGGCATTTATATGGTTTCTCCCCTGTGTGAATTCTCTGATGGGAAGTAAGGTTTCCAATCTGACGGAAGATTTTTCCACACTCCATGCATTTGTATGGTTTCTCCCCTGTGTGAATTCTTTGATGGGATGTAAGGATTCCAATCTGACGGAAGATTTTTCCACACTCCAGGCATTTGTATGGTTTCTCCCCTGTGTGAATTCTTTGGTGGTAGGTAAGGCTTCCACTCTGACTGAAGCTTTTCCCACACTCCAGGCATTTATGTTTCTTCTCCCCTGTGTGAATTCTTCGATGGGAATTTAGGCTATCTTTCCACCCAAAATCTCTCCCACACTTCAGACATTTACATATTTTCTTTCTGTTATCGGTATTCCAATGTATATTAATGTCCGATTTTTCGGGAACAATTCGTTTGCTTGCAGAAAGCAGACAGCAACCTGTGGCGTGGGCGAACAGACCTGATAACAGAGGAAGAGAAATGTAGGAATTTAGCACTGGAGAAAGAGACAAGCGCAAGAGATTCGGTGTCTTTAAACAAGAACACAAAGAGAGCCTCATATATGAATAGCTGTCCTTGGGGCAGGCATTGTGGGTTTGTGCTTGATGCATGGGGCTCTTGGCTTTCAGGGAACATGTTTGTTCCCTTGAGGGTAGGGAGGAGCCAACCTGAAGGAGCTGAGAAAGGCATGTCGAAGAGACCTTTAGGGACCTGTTAGAACTGTCCCACTGCTCTGTCGATAGCTTTCCTGTTGTCACGGAGAGTGAGGGTTTGGAGACTGGAGGGCATCTGGGCGAGGGTTAGGAAATAGGGTGGTGGATCTAAACTGGTTATAAAAAACCAGGAATTAATTGCAAATTTGTTAGCAATGGCACGTATCTTAATCGCTTCTAGATGGACAGATAAGATACCACCTTCCTTGACACAATGGTATAACAGAATACGGGAACAGTTTATTTTTTATAAGATCTCGTTCACAACATCCAATGTCTTGCAGGTAAGTACTATGACAAAATAGTTGTTATTTGGTATCCTGTTATTAATTATATGTTGGAAAAAGGAATCATCCCAGATAATCCACAGTATTAAAAAATGATTTATTTTTGAAAGTCGTTGAGGTTTGTTAATATATGAAGAAGACTTTTAAGTATTTGATTAATTTTTTATTTATAGTTGCCATTTGAGAAAAAAATGTTATTCTGTATAATTTCTCTTTGTTTATTATGTACTTGAATAAAATTGTTAATTAAAAAAAAAGCAATAGGGTGGTGGAAATAACCCCTTAGAAGTAACTCCTTCTTTGCACAGTGAAACAATGTCTTCTTGTACCAAAGATACCCTAATATAAATACACAGGACCCCCATAGTTGTTAACCTCTAAAGATCGTCTGGCTACACTGCCGGAGGCTTGGAGAATATATTCAGCTTGGTATTAAATTTAGGGGTCCTGAAATTGGCAGGAATTCCCCTGGACACTCTAAAAAGGGAGGAGCCCACTTACTGGAATATTGTATGAGGTACACTGATAAAAGGCCTTCTGTTTCAAGCCCGAAGAGCTCCCACGCATCCCGGCTATGAATAACTGACTCAAGCTCTGAAGACAATGAGCCAGCTTCCCAACCTGGACGTCTCCCTTTCCTTCTCCACTCTGATCCAGTCAAGAGAACCATCTGGTCCCTGCTCCGTTTATTGTTAAACCAGCTGATACTCGTAAATCAGGCCAGCCTTCTGGGCAGGTAATCTAATCACCCATCTAGGTTGACTTTTCCCATCCAGAGCATTGTTGACTGTTCCTTAGTTTCCCTGTACCAAGCATGGTTGATTTCCCAATATTTGGAGGGTTTTCTTTTTTTACTTTTCACTCCCTTACATTCAAAAACGTGCCAATGAGAACCAAGACCACAACCACACAGCAATACAAACACAAATCACCACCCTACGGTTTCTACAGGAAGGGCACTCTAGCCCCTCCAATTTTGCAGCAGATTTCTAGCATTCATATGAAAGGTGCCTGGAGTTGGTTTCGGTTATGTCTCTGCTGTAAAGCACCTGCTTTGCTTTAGCAATGACACATGTGGGACGGAAAAAAATCCCAACTTCAAAGATACAGATGAATGGGGTCTGAACTTGCTAAGACTGAGAGGGAAAAGATCTTGGGGTTGTAGTGAATGAGTCAAAATGAAAGTGTCCACCCAGTGTGCTGCAGCGGTGAAAAAGGCAAACTCTGTGTTGAGGATTTATCAGGAAAGGGATTGAAAATAAAACAGCTGATATTGTAATGCTCCCATATAGATCTATGGTGAGGCCCCATTTGGAAGACTGTGTCCAGTTCTGGTCACCAAATCTCAAAAAGGACATTGCAGAGCTGGAAAAAGTACAGGGGGGGACCAAGATGATGAGGGAGGTCGGAGCACCTTCCGTATGAAGAAAGGCTGAAGAGTCTGGGACCTTTCAGTTTAGAAAAGAAACGGCTAAGGGGGGACATAAGAAAGATTTATAAAATTAGGCATGGGGTGAAGAGAGTTGACCAAGAGAAATTTTTCTCTCTCTCCCCAAATACAAGAATGCAAGAGCATCCACTGAAGCTGATGGGCAGTAGGTTCAGGATGGACAAAAGAAAAAAGTAGTTTTACACAGAGACTGATTAGAATGCAGAATTCACTGCCAGAGGGATGGCCACAGGAATAAACAGTTTGCAAAGGGGATTAGATAGATTCATGGAGGAGAAGTCTATCGATGGCTACTAGCCCAGGTGACTTGAGGGGAACCTCCACATTCAGAGGCACTAATCCTCTGAATCCCAGCACCAGGAGGCAACATCAGGGGAAGGCCTCGGCCTCTATGACCTGTTGTTGGCCATCCAGAGGAGCTGGCTGGCCACCATGTGAGACAGGAGGCTGGACTAGATGCACTATAGGTCTGATCCAGCGGGGCTCTTCTTATGTTTACAACATCCCAGGAACAAGGCCTGGCATCTCCAGTTTAAGGGATCTCAGGAAAAACAGAGCTGGGAAACGCCCTGGCCTGAAAGCCTCTCATTGGCCTCTCAGAGTGGACAATGTGCCTTAGCCTTAGAAACACGGTTACCCTTATTCAACACAATAACCAAATACTCACCCACAAGTTCCATCCACTTGATGGATTTATCGGCAAGTAAATATTGAGTAGTTCTCTCTGTGGGGCCCCAGAGAGATTGGAAATAACACGATCAAGGAGTTGTTGATGAATCTTACAATGTTGCTGTAGATTTTCCGGGTTGTATGGCTGCGGTCTTGGCAATGTAGGACCTGACATTCTGCCAGTAGCTGTGTCACAGCTATTGGCGAAACATCAGGTCCTACAATGCCAAGACCACGGCCACACAACCCAGAAAATCTACAGCAACTAATGAACTCTGGCCGTGAAAGCCTTCGACAACAACCTTACAATGCATGGGACAGCGAAGTAAAATATGGGAAACTGTATCAGGTTCCGGTAAACAATATTTACACAGTCTGTTCTTAAAAGGTATATTATGATATCTACCTGCAAGAACAGCTGAAGGGGAAGATATTCAGTCTAGTGAGCATAAAGGCCTGATGCTGTCGAGGATTAGTGAGATTTTGCATGTAAGCGGCTCCTAGCCCTGGAGTGGACAGCAGGCCATGAGAACAAGGGGAGGTTCGCTTGGCACAGGTGATCTGACTTTGCAGAAGGAAGCTGCCTATTTCCGTAGATTCAAGACCTGCAGGCACGATTTCAGCCCTGACAGCCGAACAAAGCTCTTCTGAAGAGAAGCAGCTGTGAAGCGGAGGCCACATACCTTCCCATGACATAGCTAAGCATCTCTCTGCCAGCCCTTCCTCTTCATCAGAGCCCAGGGGAAAGAACAGTTCCTCCTCTTCCAGCCAGGATATGAGGTCAGGTTTGGTCATTGGATGCCCTGTTTATCGGGGGAAACAAAGAGTGTTAAGATCCTTCTGAGCGCGCATAAATCTAACAAGTCCAACGCTGCTGACTCCCATGCTCCCTCTAAGCTGTGGAATCCTGTGAGCAGAAATTCTACTTTGTGAGCTACCGGCATTAAAGTTGGGAGCAGGGAGGTGATTTGGCTACTGCATAAATTAGTTTGCTCTGGCCGGGAGCCATCCCTCCCTGAGCGAAGACAAAAATGTGTGAGCCGGAGGCTAAAAAACTGTGAGCTGGCTCACACTAACTCGGCTTAGAGGGAACACTGGCTGACTCTGTCCCTCCAGATACGTAGAACTGCAGAAAATGCAAGGGTTTTTTAGAAGAAGAAATAGGAGTGGGGTCTAGAATCATCTATCTGGCTGCCCTGGCTGTTCTGTGCCTGTTCCCTGCCAAGCTGAGATGGAAGTGTGAGCTGAGAAAAAAAGTGAAAGAAAAGACAGCAGAGTTCCCTCCACGGCCACATCTCAGCCCAGGTAAGGCCAAGCCCAGCCTGGAGGGAAGCCCCTGCTTAGACTGCCCTGCCTTCTCCAGACCAGGCGCCCCTTGACCAATGTTCCCTCTAAGCTGAGTTAGTGTGCGCTAGCTCACAGTGTTTTAGGTTCCAGCTCACACATTTTTATCTACACTCAGGAAGGGATGGCTCCAGAGCACACTAATTTACACCATAGCCAAATCGCTCGCTCACAACTTTAATGCCGGTAGCTCACAAAGTAGAATTTTTGCTCACAAGGCTCCACAGCTTAGAGGGAGCATAGCCCTTGGCACCTCTTCTGATGCCCTCTCAGGTGGTCCAGGCACAGGTCTGCCAGGTAGGGGCTCCCTGTCTGCAAAGTGTGGCAGAATTATAAGCGAGACGGGGCAGTTCTGTACAGCAGCCTGAATTGGCTTGGGCCTCTCGGTTTGGTTCTCTCCCATAAGGCTTTGCAGGAGGCCCTTCAGCCTGACCACGCACCCTGCACTCTGCTCTCAAAGAACTGTTCATATTTCTGAGTTCCGGCCTCAAAGCCAAAACATCTAGATTATGAGGACCAGGGTTCCCTCTAAGCTGAGTTAGTGTGAGCTAGCTCACAGTTTTTTAGCCTCCAGCTCACACATTTTCGTCTTAGCTCAGGAAGGGATGGCTCCAGAGCAAACTAACTGATGCAGTAGCCGGATCACTTGCTCACAACTTTAATGTCAACTCACAAAGCAGAATTTTTGCTCACAAGACTCCACAGCTTAGAGGGAACATTGATGAGGACCCGTAGCTCCAAGTGCCTGCCTTGACAGGGAAATTGTTCTGACTCCGGTCAGAGTCTTCAGGGTCAGAAATGGGAGGGGTCTCGGTTTTGTCAGGACCATCCAATTTCTGGATTGAAAGCTAATCTGGATTCTGAAGGTATTTAACACCAGTGTTTGAGATGCTACGGGCCCTCTGCCAACACATTGGCTTAGGTCTTGCCAAAGCAGCCAGAATGCATTCCTAGATACAGGGCTTTTTTGTTGAAAAAGCCCAGCAGGAACTCATTAGCATAATATGCCACACCCACCATTAGAAAATTATTAGCATATTAGGCCACACCCCCGATAGCACAGCTCATTGGCCTATTAAGCCACACCCCCATGTTACCAGAAGTGTGATCATCGAGCCACACCCACCTTTTGCTTCATGTTCTGTTTACCTTGTTTGTTGTCAAAACCCAGGGCTTTTTCGGTAGCAGGAACTCCTTTGCATGTTAGGCCACACACCCCTCATGTAGCCAATCCTAATGAGTTTCTGCTGTTGGGTGTGGCCTATTATGCTAATGAGTTTCTGATGTTTTCTGTTTTCTGATGTTGGGCGTGGCCAACTTGGGAGCCAGCCGGAATTCCGTTCCTGTGCATTCCTGCCCCAAAATAGCCCTGCCTAAATAGATAATAATTCCTAAACGAATAAGTGCACTATTCATTTATAAGTACTGATTTGTCTTTTCCCTTCTGTAGGAACTTAGTTGAAAAATCTGTGCAGTATGGTTTTCTTTCAATCAATCATAGATACTTTGGAACAGGTTTCCCCCCCCTCAAACGATGGGGTTCCTGCCAGTTTCACACCCACCCTTATGGAGCCGAGTGGGGATGGGATTCCGAGGAAAAGCTCTTGGACTCTTAATTCCCCCAGCACAAGGAGAACCCAGGACCCCTCCCACATGAGAGGAAGGGTCGTGGACCACACGGATCAAGGACCCCATCCTTCTGCATCACCGACTTCCTCACAGCCCCTCCTCCCATCAAGAATCAGCCCAGGAGAAGAGGATCCTCACCCAGAGAGGCCACGTTCCCAAAATTCACCAGCATGACTTCCTTGTACAGGGCTCTCTGGGCTGGGCTTAGCAGGGCCCACTCCCCCGGGGTGAAATACACCGCCACCTCTTCGAAGGATATCCCACCCTGCAAGGAGGAGGAGGAAGCATTTATTGACATCACTAGGAAGAAATGCCATGAAGCGAGAAAGTCAATTCACACTGGAAGAGAAGAGAAGGGGAGAAGAGCCCTGTGGGGACATTTGGCTCCCCCCTCCCAGCCCTTCATGGGGGTACATAAGAACATAAGAGAAGCCATGCTGGATCAGGCCAATGGCCCATCCAGTCCAACGCTCTGTGTCCCACAGTGGCCAAAACCCAGGTGCCATCAGGAGGTCCACCAGCGGGGCCAGAACTCAAGAAGCCCTCTCGCTGTTGTCCTCCCCCAAGCACCAAGAATACAGAGCATCACTGCCCCAGATGTATCTTGGTATCTTGGACCAGATGGGCTGTCCTCAATTCACAGGGGGCTAGCAGTTTCTTGGGGAAAAGGCCATAAGCTAAAGGACCAAATCATTTTCTGTGGGAGATTCATGGTGCCGCATTGTTTCACAGGCCTTGTTTGGGCTTCTCTGCATGCCCCATCCTAGATAGGGGAGGTCACCACATTTCTGCTTCCCTGAGGGCCAGCCTCATTGGCACCAGAACCAAGGGCAAGTGGCCTGATCCTCTGAGCCTTGCAACAGAGATGAAAGCATCCCTGCCCTCTGCTGTGTATCTCCCCAGTGACACCCCCTTACCTGCGTTGGCTGCATGGCGGCTCTTTCCCCTTCACCACACAGAGGAGATGGCGGAGGAGGCATCAAGGGTGTCTTTCTGCTGCTGGCTTGGAGGGACGGAGAGAAAGAAGGAAAGCCTTTTTAGTACAGACACATTTTCTGTGCCAGTCCTTTCAATGAACCTTTCTCTGGATGAATAGAAAAGTGAAAGAGTCCAGTAGCATTTTAGAGACTCATAAGATTTGTGGTAGGCTTTCATGAGTCACTGTCCACATCTTCAGACAGAGCTAGAATGGGACTCCATCTGTCTTATAGATCGGAACGTGGAGTGATTTCAGATGCCAAATGACAATAGCAGGTGAATGACAACAGTAGGTGTGATTGGATTAGGCGTGATAGGCAGAGAGGTAGTCAGCATGGAGAAATCAGCATTGGTAATGAGACAGGAAACCCAGATCTCTATTCAGTCCAGTTGGATGCATTGTCTTGAGCTTTGTTCTCAGATGTTTTTCAATCTTGATCTTTCTCTGGATTGGCTTTGGAGACCAAGTCAAGGGACTGCATTTATTCTGTGAAGGCTCAGGGGTGTTTGGCCCCACTTCTCTCTGCTCAGAAGTGAGGTCTCACCTTCCTTATTGATTTGACCCCCCCTCCCCTCCTTGAAATGTTTCCTCCCAACCTCTGAAAATCCATTCTGGGAAGATGAGTCCCTGACCTTGTCTCTAGCCACACCACTCTCTCCTCCCCTCTGAGGGAAGCCAAGATCCTCCAGCCTGCCCCGCACAACTAGGGAGAGGGGAGGGGCTGTGACACAGTGGCAGAGAATCTGCTTGGCATGCAGAAGGTCCCAGGTTCGACCCCTGGCATCTCCAGTTGAAAGGATCAGGTAGGAGGTGATGGGAAAGACCTCAGCCTGAGATCCTGGAGAGCTGCAGACGATACTGACTTTGATGGACCAGGGATCTGATTTGGTATAAAGCAGCTTTATGTGTTTATGTGAGAACATACTGGGAACGAGGTGGCAGAGCCCTGAGGGGATGGGATGGATTACTGGGCTTGAGGAGGCAGGTGGACAATGCCAGCTGTAAGCTTTCCATAGAGAAATGTTTCCTTGTATAATAGAAAAACTCCCTGCACACAGAAAACTAGCACTGCAAGGAGAAAGGTTCTGCTCTTGGTCTCGATTTGCTGTGCTGCTTTCCTGTCTTGGGGAGATTTGAGCAGAGAGAGTAAAGCACATGTGGAATCCACATGCGGAGAAAGCAAGGGGAAAGAGCTTCAATAGACCACCTCGGGTCTCGGCCACCTCTTCCTCCCACACATATGGACCAGGTCTGAGACTCAGATTTAAACACGTGCCAGACAGAGAGGATGTCTCATCTCCCATCCAGCAGTGACACTGAATAGACCCTGCAGCTAAGCTGGTTTCCATGTAGGGACAGGAATGTGCAGTTCCCCCCAACGCTGCTGCAGTGGCCATAACCGTGTACCAGCAACCGACCTTCCACGTGATCACATGAAGCTGCCTTATACTGAATCAGGCCACTGGTCCATCAAGGTCAGAATTCTCTACTCAGACTGGTAGTGGTTCCCCAGGGTCTCAGGCAGAGGTCTTTCATGACACCTGCTACCTAATCCTTAACTGGAGATGCTGGGGATTGAACCTGGGACCTTCTGCATACTAAGCAGATGCTCTATTGTGGAGCCATGGCTCCTCCTCTTCACATAGCAGGTTTCTCCACAATTTCCCTGCCCAGATGATGCCAATGAAGCTTTCCTCTTTGTTACTGGCAATACCCAGAGCCGCGATTCCCCCAGGTCAGACGAATGTTACAGATGTTTCACTCTATACATGCCTGCAATGATTCAGAGCTTTCAAATGTCTTCGTGAAACTCACAGGTATGTGGTTACACAAATAATTTCTATGCGTGCCCTAGTGAAAAAATGATTAAAAAAAAAAGTATCATGTCCCACAATTTATTTAGGGTGACTGACAGATATACTCACAGGGATGGGCTTGTGTGATTACCTGCAGAGGCAGAGGGGTTTCTCCACATTATCCTTAACCCAGCCCCCTCATACACACACACCACCAGGGCTTCCTCGTTTTTAAAAAAATCATCAATGGAGTAGGGTAGTATCAGTATCAATTATAATGTGAATGTTCAGGTTTCGTTTACAAAATAGCAATGCCTCCATCCCATTTCTGTGCGGAGATATAAGGGGAAAGGCCCATCTCTGTAACAAAAGGGGCGAGAGCATTACTTAAAAAAAAAAGCTGGGGATTCAGATAATCTGATAAAAGTGGTGATATAATGTTATAACAATAGTCAACTGACAATTTAAACAAAGGAACCTTCCAAGAACTGCATAAAATATAAATTATACAATCTGGAGCATTGTATGTCACACTGGAGGTAAAAAAGAAAAAGAGGATCAGTTTCCAAAATGCAAAGATCGCAGTTTTGTTACTGAGGTCAGTTTCCTCAGATAATCCTCCTTTCCCTTCTTTTCTGTTTTGTGTGGATTTCCTGATAGCCCAGGGCCTGCCCCCCAAACCCTTAAATGCCCGCCAGCTCCCTCAGGCTTTCCCATCAGCATTTCTGCTGCATCTGCTGTCTTCCTTCACCCCAATCTCCCCCTCAACCCCCCTCCTGCATTTGTTTCCTCCTTTCCCCCCACCCTCAATCACCCCACCAACCCCCACTCCTCCCTCCCTCCTTCATCTATTCCCCCTTCTCCCCCAAAACCTCTCCCTCAGCCCCCACTCGTTCTCCACTCCAGCATCCGCTCCCTCCTCCCCACCGCCCCAAATCTCCCCATCAGCCCCACACTTCTTTCCTTCCACAGCCTCTTCTACCTAAATGGGCCTCTATGGAACCTGAAGCTACTTGAATGTCCTCAAGTAATTTCTAGCTTGGCCCTAAGAAACCCTTCCGTTCCATAACAATTTTGCCTGCCCTTCTTTTCAGGTATGGGTCTCGCTTCCCACTACCCCTCCAATAGAGCGCAACTTAAAAGATTTGGGATTTTTGTTTGGTGTAGTGGTTAAATGCGCGGACTCTAATCTGGGAGAACCGGGTTTGATTTCCCACTCCTCCGCTTGCACCTGCTGATGTGACCTTGGGTCAGTCACAAGCTCTGGCACAGCTGTCCTTGAAAAAGAGCAGTTTCTGTCAGAGCTCTCTCAGCCCCGCCTACCTCACAGGATGTCTGTTGTGGGGAAGGGAAGGGAAAGGGGCTTGGAAGCTGCTCTGAGACTCCTTTGGGTAGTGAAGGGCGGGGTATCAATCCAACCTCCTCTTCTTTTAAAAAATAAGAACCATATTTGGTTCCATTCTAAGGCACATTTGGCTCCTGAACCACGGTTGCCAACCTCCAGACATGGCCTGGAGACCTCCCAGAATTACAGCTGATCTCCAGCGTCCAGAGGTGAGTTCCTCGGAGGAAATGGCTGCTTTGGAGGATGGACACTACGGCATCCTACTCCGCGGAGGTCCCTCCCGTCCCCAAACTCCATCCTCCCTAGTTCCTACCCCCAGATTGCCAGGAAGTACCCAACCCAGAGTTGGCAAGCCCCTAAACTAAGAGGAGGAAACCTCGCGGGCCGTGCAAAAAGGGACGGTCTCTCGTGCAGGAAGGCGAACTGTCAGAGGGGCAGGGAGCGAACTGGGGGGGGGGTTCCTGTCCAATGTTCCCTCTAAGCTGTGGAGTCTTGTGAGCCAAAACTCTACTTTGTGAGCTACTGCCATTAAGGGTGTGAGCAATCAGTCTGGCTACTGCATAAAGTAGTTTGCCCTGGAGCCCTCCTTCCTGAGCCAAGACGAAAATGTGTGAGTTGGAGGCTACAGAACTGTGAGCTAGCTCACACTAACTCAGCTTAGAGGGAACACTGGTCCTGTCTCACCCCTGCTTCCCCCATCCTTTCTGTTTTGGGTCTTGCATTGCACCCCCCCACACACACACACACACCAGAAAAGTCCTTTTTCTTTCCGTGTCTCCCCCCATTTCTTCCTCGGGGATTTCTCTGGCTTTGCACAAAGCGGTTCTTCCTGATGCAAAGGGGAGGAGGCCGATAGGAGGCCCATTGCTTTGTCCCTTAACAGTCCCCCTCCTTCCTCTCTGCTTTGGGTCTTGCAATGCAGGCCCCCTCCCTCCCCCCGATATCTCCCCCCACGCTCCTTTAAGCTCACCAGATTCCTCCCAGCCATTCCAACTCAACGGGCGGCCAGGGGTGGGGAAAGGCGAAGAGGAAATGGCTTTCCCAACCCCCCCACCCCGCCCTCCTTCCATGTGCCTCTCTGGGCCTGCAGACTCTCTTGCTAGGTTCTTGCCGGGAGAGAGAGTCAGAAGAAAAGGCTGGCTGGAAAAGTCCGCACCGAATCGTTACGTTAATTCCACCGTCAAGAGGATGCAGCAACATGGGGCCTCTTTTTATGGGAAGGCACGGAATTAGAAATATATGGACAGCCACCGAAATCTCTTCTGGAGTCTGGAGATCCATCAAGATGGGTAGCCTCGTTAGTCTGTCTGTAGCAGTAGAAAAGAGGAAGGAGTCCAGTAGTTTTCTTGCCATTATGGGCTTCCAGTGCATACTAATATGATTTATTAGTTAGTATTATTTAATAAATAATATTATTTATTAGGACGTTTATGCCGCACTTTTCCTTGTGGTTCGAGGAGGTTTGCGGTATAATAGTTTTAAAATATGTCCGGTTGCAGCCGGAACAAAATAACAACAATCTTTCCCTCCCTGTGCCTTTCAGAAGAACTTTAATCCCTTGCATGGCATATTGCTTCCTTTCAACACTTTTTTTTTGAAATGGAGGAACTTCATGAGAGTCATCGCTATGAAAACAATTGGAATTATTTATTCCTTTGAGTAGCTGAAGAATTTCACATTGCCCATTGTCTTGTCTTGGAGTAAACCGGTAAGGGACGGCCATTTCACACAGCCTTTCCCCTACTGGTAAAGAGCCGCATCTGAAGCGGTGTGTCAGTTCACACTGCTTTGCTTTGTTTTCCTGCCCTTTTTCACCCACACAGGCGATCTCCATCTTTTTTGTTTGTTTGTTTTAGAGCTCTATGGCGCTGTAACACAACCCCAAAACAGCGCAATAGCGACCCCATTTGGAAAGCCTGGACTCCATTGAGATACATGAGATGGCTACATCTGCCACCCGGAAACAAGTTCCTCATTGGATACCGGCTTCAAGCGGGAAATCAGGGCTTCAGTGATTGGTGAGACAGATGTTGCTAACCCTTCCTTGCCCAGGGCGAGTGAGGGGAAGGTGATGGGTTGTCAGGTTGCCACCTGGGGAGAAGATGCTCATTGGACAGCAGGTTTAGGCGGGAGATCAGGGCATCAGTGATTGGTGAGACAGATGTTGCTAACCCAGCCTGATGTGCACCCATCCATGCCAAGTGGCGATTGGCTGGGAAGTGACTGGCACAGAGCTGGATCGGGTATAAAGGGCAGGGAGGCAAACCCCTTATCTTTGTGGGCTGAAGTTGGTGAGTGGTAGGCTTGTCTGGGTAGAGTAGTTTTGTGTGACTGTGTGAGAGGCTACTGATCTATTAGTCATGGTCTCCGTAACTACCTTGTTGCAACTGATCCTGGAGGTGTTGCAGATGATGATCAGCAGCACAGCAGCTTTGAGTGAGGTGCTTACGCACTTCCTTCATCTGTCTAAGAGGAGAAGGAGAAGGGGGAGGAGAACTGACGTGCCTGTCTTGAGCCATGCACCCTCCAGGTACAATCGGAGGGCAACTATCAGGGCATGGGCACCTGTCATTGCTGCCCATACAGTCCCTCGACGCTGGTGGGTAAAAGAGAGGAGTGAGGACTGGTGGAACAACACCGTGATGGGCACATGGATCGACGAAGACTGGCTGAAGAATTTCCGGATGTCTCGGGCGACCTTTTTTGAACTAGCTGGCACCCTGAGGCACCGTCTGGAGCGGCAGAACACTCACATTAGGATATCCATTCCCGTGGAGAAAAGACTGGCCATCACCCTGTGGTACCTGGCCAATCAGGAAGTATTCAGGAAACTCAGACATCAGTTCAGTGTGGGCCTGTCAACGGCATTCCTTATTGTGAAGCCTGGTGATTCTGGAGGAGCTCTTCAAAAAGAAGGTCTGCCTTGGCAATGAAGTTGGATTGGTGAGTGGGGATTCTGTATTTTCAGGAGGAGTTCAATGGGGTTCATTTTACACAGATGCTTGCCAAGGGTCTTTTGTAGGTTCAGTAATAACCCAAGGGGTGGGGGAAAGGAAGTAACCGTACTGATTATGATCTTGTAGTTCCAGGGGAACAACACTGTGGTTTGGGTTCCACAGATTAATTAGCCCTAAGTACCTCCTTGCTCAGGAGCTGCGGTGGCTCAAGTGGTTAAGACGCTGAACTGCAGGCTGTGGAAGGTCAGTAGTTCAGCAGTTCGAGACCCGGGTGCCGCATGACGGGGTGAGCTCCTGTCTCTAGTTCCAGCTCCTGCCAACCTAGCAGTTCGAAAGCAAGAAATTGCAAGTAGATAAATAGGTACCACTTTGGTGGGAAGGTAACAGCGTTCCGTGCGCCTTGGTGTTTAGTCATGCCGGCCACATGACCACGGAAAAGTCTTCAGACAGCGCTGGCTCTTCGGCTTTGGAACGGAGATGAGCACCGCAACCCTAGAGTCGGATCCAACTGGCTTTCGAGCAAGGGAACCTTTACCTTTACTTTACCTCCTTGCTAGGAGCTGCGGTGGCTCTCAAGTGGTTAAGACGCTGAACTGCAGGCTGTGGAAGGTCAGTAGTTCAGTAGTGCGAGACCCGAGACTGCTGCATGACGGAGTGAGCTCCCTTCTCTAGTTCCAGCTCCTGCCAACCTAGCAGTTCGAAAGCAAGAAATTGCAAGTAGATAAATAGGTACCACTTCGGTGGGAAGGTAACAGCGTTCCATGCGCCTTGGTGTTTAGTCATGCCGGCCACATGACCACGGAAACGTCTTCGGACAGCGCTGGCTCTTCGGCTTTGAAACGGAGATGAGCACCGCAACCCTAGAGTCAGATTCGACTGGCTTTCAAGCAAGGGAAACCTTACCTCCTTGCTCGATTGATATTGATATTGATAATTACTCTCACTATTCTGTAATGGCATTTACGCCACTGCAATGTAGAAATGTGTCATCTACCCAGTGGCCTTTGTTTCCTCCTCTGTTCCCCATTTCTATGTCTGTAGTGAAGATATTCTCACAAGTAGCAGGTAGCTAGTATTCCTGGTATTAAGTGGAAAACTTATTGCAGATATCATTGCTGTTTTCCCCATACAGATAATGGATGGATTCTCCAGATTGGGATTTCCAAATTGCATAGGTGCACTGGATGGGAGCCACATACCGGTGGCTCCCCCCGTTCATCGGGCAGACCTCTACAAAAACAGAAAAGGTGGTCACTCCATTCTTCTACAGGGAGCGGTGGACCATAGAAGTCGTTTTATTGATGCGGAAATTGGCATATCTGGCAGGAGACATGATGCTAGTGTATTCAGGGCATCTAAGCTGTGCAGGGCGATGGATGGTGGGGTGTTTGTCCCGGGGAACCCCACCATCATTGTGAATGGCGTGACAATCCCCCCGCTAATGCTAGCGGATGGGGCTTATCCCATCAGACGGTGGCTGATCACACCATACAGAAACCCCACTGACAAGATGGAAAAACTTTTTAATAAGCGGCTCTCCAGAGCACGTATCGTGGTGAAGAGCGCGTTTGGAAGATTAAAATCAAGATGGAGATGCCTCACTCGAAGAATACGTCTCCAGGAGAAGGACTTTACCTCCATTACCGCAGCCTGTGTTGTTCTCCACAACATTTGCGAAGAAAAGGGGCATTTTGCAGAGCCCCTGGGCTCAGGGGACATTCAGGCACTACCTGTCCCCCCTCCTGATGCAGTGTCTGATCACAGACACAGAGTACAGGGTGAAAGGGTGCGGGCTGCATTGATGACTGTTGTTTGTAACCATGAATAAAGGTATCAAGAAAATTGATGAAAGTTATAAAGAGATAGCTGTTCATTTTGGTACTACATCCAAATTAATATTACCTCTAAAAGTAAAATACAGATTCCTTTTGCATATGTAACTGTTTTTGTGCAGACTGTTTAATGTTCATTTGGTTTGTTTTGTGCGAACAGAATTCCATTGGGGAAATGTTTCCTTTGGGGGTGGGTGGGTGGGTTCGCATGATCTAGAATTTCCATTTATGTTCTGAAATAAAAGTTTGTCCTGTGTTTTGAATCCATAACCATCAAATTCTCCTGTGTGGTCTTAATTCTGCCCTGGTATGCTAACAATTTGGGGTTCTCTGGTCATTCCTGCCTAAACCACTGGGGTGGGGGGGGTGTTACCAGACTAAACTCTTCCTAGGAAATCACGGCAGATATGCAAAAGGTATCATTGCACAGCAGAGGTAAACACACAACAAGGAATATATCACCTAATGACAACCATGACACAACTTTTGTCAAAGGTTTTAATAAAACCATCGCCTAGTAGAACAAGAAATACCAAGATGTCAAAATGAGAACTATACACAACAGGAAATATCAAAAGGTCAAAAACAGAACTATATACAGCAGTAAAGGGGGAAAAAACTATATACATTTTATTGCCCACCAGCACCCTCCTCCGGTGGGTTCCCCTGTGGCCTGCCAGCATCCTCCAGTTTGGTGTAGTGGTTCAGTGCGTGGACTCTTATCTGGAAGAACCGGGTTTGATTCCCCACTCCTCCACTTGCACCCGCTGATGTGACCTTGGGTCAGTCACAAGCTCTGGCACAGCTGTTCTCTCAAGGACAGTTTCTGTCAGAAGTTCTCTCAGCCCCGCCTACCTCACAGGGCGTCTGTTGTGGGGAGGGGAAGGGAAAGGAGTTTGTAAGCCGCTCTGAGACGCCTTTGGGCAGTGAAGGGCGGGGTATAAGTCCAAACTCTTCTTCTTCTTCTTCTTCTTCTCCAAGGCCCTTACACGCCAGTCAAGGGCATCCACTGTTAGAGGAAAAGCACATTTGTTAGTTTATGTGGCTGGACTTTTAAGATATTCCACCCACTGTACCCTCTTTAAAGAAAACATGCATCTTTAACTTACAGTGCCTTCGCATTTTGGCCTTCATGGGCTCCAAGAAGTCCGTCAGACTGTTCACCAGTGGCCGTGGCCGTTCTCCCCCTTTTGAAAATACAGAGGTGATCAATGGGTACATGAACACAGGGGGCTTCTTTGGTGCATTCAATCCGTTTCCATCTTCTTAGAATGGAAGAGGTTCTCATGGAGCACAGGTGGGGCTCAGGTGGTATCACTTGACACCTTAGGACAGAACCCGGAACTTTCAGCATCAGGCTGACCTAGCCTTTCTTATATCAATGGACAATAGGGTTCCCAAGTATTTACCGTCTGGGGGCGGGGGACGAATGCTCCCTGGCCGGACCAGTCTTCCTGGTAACGCACCATGCTGTCGCCAGGAAGTGATACCAGGTGACACTCTGGCAATGGGGCTGAAAACTCAATGGTACCATCGAGTTTCCAGCCCCATTGTCAGAGCGTCACCTACCGTCCCTTCCTGGCGACGGCATGGTGCTCCGCGCCTCTCCTTCCCCTGGGGATGGTCCTGCGAAGAAGTATCCATCCCCCGCCGGCACGCGGTAAGTTCTTGGGAAGCCTAATGGACAATTCCACCAAATTGCAAAAAGGTTTGCCAGTTGGCCATATTTTTTTGCAATTTGGTGAATAAATATTATTTATTCGATATAATGTTGCCGGTGAAATGTACCATCAGCCATTTTGTGACACCCTTACCGTGGCTGTGCCTGCCACATTGGGTCAGGATTCCAAAGGCACCCAAGAGCTCAAAATGTTTGGGGGACCCCTGGTGTACCCAGAAATCTAGCATCCAGCACTTTATCAAGGCTTCCTAAAATAAGAACAGGGTTACGGGAAGAGCTCACATGTCCTTCTCTCGTTGTGTCTGGTCATGTTGCCCGTATCCGTGAGCTCCTGCTGACATCCTTCTGATGGCACCATGGCTCCATTTCACATTAAAAAACAGTATTATAAATTGACCCAAGGTAGGCAAAGCAAGCATATTTACTGCCATGTCACCTCCCCCTCAATAACCTGTCTGCTGATGGATGCTTACCAAGTGCTGGAGGGCTGCAAATGAACTGAACCACCATGTATATTTTTTGAGGAGGGACCACAACCACCTTATAGTTGACAGCACCTTATAGTTCACTCCTTACTAGGGTTGCCATATGGATTTGGATTTTTTTTTCCGTACATGTCATTTTAATTCAGGTGGGGTAGCTGGTCTGAAACAGCAGAACAAATCCTGAGTCCAGTGGCAACTTTAGGACCCACAAAGCACGGCTTCCACCTCCTCGTCACTCCAAAAAGCTCCTCTCCTTCACTGGGCTGCCATTCTGCTAAGCACGTTGTGGCGATACCGCATTTTTTGCTATCGCGGTATGACGCTCCTATTGGGCATGCATGGAACTGCGCGGTTTTATTGGGGGATTTAAAAATAGGAAGTGGACGCTCAAGAATGCACACTCCATTCTCCTTGCAGCAGCCAGACTCACAATTGCGGCAAACTGGAAATCTCCAACACCTCCTACTCTGACATCCTGGTATGACAAGATTTGGGATCAGTGTGTGATGAATAAAATCTCTAACATGGTGGATCGATTACAAAGCAGTTCCAGCAGCACTTATGATAAATTTGTACTTACCTGGTATCCAGTACTTGACTTCATGGCAGAGCATAATGTGCTTCCATCTAGGACGAGTTATCACACATGGCTCCATTTCTGATTTCACCTTGACCTTCATCTTACTGCCGAGACTCCTCTTGTATATCAAAGCAATAAACTTGACTCAATTCATTGGAATGTATGGTTTAAACAGCACTTTGGGATAGGTGAACGGAACTGATATCGTCGTATTATGTTTATTTGTAGATGTATGTTAATGTTTTGTTGGTGACTGATTGATGGGATTGTAATTGTGGATTCGCAAGACTTCTGCATAATATTTTGCCATTATTGTATGTTTTGATATGTTATACTTGATCTTAATAAACACTTCAAAAGTTAAAAAAAGAGAGAATGCACACTTTGAGAGCATTTTTTTAAAAACTAGGTCCTTCTGGGCTAGCAAACAGCATCCCCCTTTTGACAGCCAGCATTTAGGGATGCCATGCCTCCAGGTGGGACTTGGGGATCCCCTGTACTTTCAGCCAGTGTTCCCTCTAAGCTGAGTTAGACTGAACGAGCTCACAGTTTTTTAGCCGCTGGCTCACATGTCTTTGTCTTAGCTCAGGAAGGAGGGCTCCAGAGCAAACTAAGTTATGCAGTAGCCAAATAACTTGCTCACAATTCTAAGGCCAGTAGCTCATAAAGTGGAATTTTTGCTCACAGGACTCCACAGCTTAGAGGGAGGCATTGCTTACCGCTTATCTCCTGCCTACAGATATCAGTTCCCAGGCATAAAGTGAATGCTTTGGAAGGAGGACTCCAGGGCATTGTGCTCCATTGAAATCACTGTTCTTTCCAGATGTAGACATCTCATGTATCTCAATGGTATCCCGGCATCCCAATGGGGTCGCTATTGCGCTGTTTTGGGGTTGTGTTATAGCGCCATAGTGCTCTTAAAAGAACATTAAAAAAAATGGAGATCACCCACATGGGCAAAAAAGGGTGGGAAAACCTCGTCATCAGAGGAAGCACTATGGTGGCAGCATCCCGAAGCACTTCAGAAACGGTAGAGAAAACTGAAGACTGTTTGGAAGCAGTTTGAAGGTTAGATGGCTCAGAAACGTTTCCCTAATGGGACAGAAGCATTTCTGTCTGAAAGAGGAAATATATTCCATTAGAGAACCGTTACCTAAATGGTTCTGTCTGAAATGTCAGACCAGCAACTGTTAGGGAACAGTTCCTGAAACGGAATATATAGGCTGTCTGAAATTCCTCGCTGTTAGCTTAACACATCTGCAGAATCACCAGTTTGGTCTGTTTCAATACAAACTCTCTGAGACTTAAATCTCTTGCAGCACAATTAAATATTATAGGTCAGATGTCAGATCTTTTGCCCGCAGAACAAACAGGACTTCTTGGAGTGAATGATTTTATTTAAAATAAAGCATAGTTCTGTGTATTAGGCAAAAACTTGATGAATATAAACAGGTGAGAATCCTATAAGTACAAAAAAATTCCATGCAATAAAAATCAGATCTAATACTTCTCAAGCTTAGCTAAATACATAATAATTACAATTCTCTAAGATTAAGGCAAATCTGCTTTAAAGTGATTGGCAAATGCTATGCAAAGTGGAAGGCCCAGCATACATAATATGTTCACCCAATATAAGGTCTTCTCTGACTGGAAGCCACCAACTGTCAGACTCCTGGATAAGTCAGTTCCCAACAACATTCACTCTTTAGAATGATAAATTTAACGAGACATTGATACAATCCAGACTAGACACTGGTCGTGTTAGAACTGAGGTTAAAGGCAACAGATATACAAGGATCAAACAGGGGCCTTAAAATCCCAGGATCAATCACCTCTTGTTATTCCTCCTGCCCAAAACAACGATTAACCCCCACCCCCACTATGCCATCCCCCGGTATATAAAATGAAGCCAAACTGCGAAAGCTGAGTATCAAGGACATCTGAGTTCCGAGAGGCGATATGGATTCAAGTTACTTCAAAGCAGCCTGGCAAAAAATTGGATGGGCACTTCCTTCTAGGGTCCATAGAATTAGACTCCCTGGTCCAGTCTTTCTGAACCTTGGGGGGGGGGGTTTTGAGGAGAGGCACCAGCAGCTATGTGGCAAATTTGATGCTGCTACCTCAAAAGGCAGCCCCCCCAGAGCCCCAGGATCAATTCTCATTGATAAATGATCTTTTTGTTTTGTAATCAGTTGTTTGAATTCAGTCATCTCTCTTAGAATTCCAGCTTCTGTGTTGATAATCTTTAATCTTGAAGTTGATTGGTAATATGGTAGCTATTGAACATTAATTCCTTCATTTCTGATATCTTGCCAAGTGTTGCCAGGAGAGTTTCCCCTGAGCATTTACCATATTACCGTATATCAGTGTTCCCTCTAAGCTGAGTGCGAGCTAGCTCACAGTTTTTTAGCCTCCAGCTCACACATTTTTGTCTTAGCTCAGGAAGGATGGCTCCAGAGCAAACCAATTTATGCGGTAGCCAAATCACCAGCTCACAACTTTAATGCCATTAGCTCGCAAAGTAGAATTTTTGCTCACAGGACTCCATAGCTTAGAGGGAACGTTGCCGTACATTCACTTGTGGTGAGCCTCTATTGGGTACATAAGCGGAGAATTTGTGGGGCTCAGTAAGTTCCAACGTGCAAACTACATTCTCAAAAGTCCATCTTGAATTATATGACTCTTTTGTTGGGTTATGTTTTGATTAATTCATAATCTTTATGTAAATCCTTGGTTTGTTGCCATTCCAGATGAATTTATCTATCGTTGCCTCTCTGCCTATATATATAACATTTGGAACAATAAATTTCATTTTGGCAATATATTATTTTAATGGCTGAAATTCTGCCCAGCCACAAAAGTTTTAATGTTTTCCATCAAAACCGATCTGCTGTTATCATTTTCCAGGTCTTCTGATACTTATTTCTGAAGAAATTGCAATTTTCTCCAGTCATGTTTTCCTTCAGATATTAAACAGTCAGTGGCTGCTGTATATTTTATACTCTATAATACCTTCTTGTTGAATTGTTTTTGTTCATATGGCTTTTCTGTTTACGAGGGGAAAGGAGCCATTGCTTCTTTGCCCCAGCTGCCTCAATACAAGCCAAGATATATATATATATTTTACCAGGTGCAATTATGCAAAGTAAAATTCTCAATTACCATCTCCCGAACCATAATGAAAGACTAGATTTTTGTCAGACTCTCTAACAAGAATATCAATATCCTGCCCACTTTTTTTAGTTTTAGTATCAGGGCCAAGAAACATTCTGGGCAATGCAAAATCTAGTTCTCCACACGGGCTGCCATTTGCAGATTTGGGGAAGAGCAGAGGCTGGAGAGGGGAGTGAATTCAGCGGAGATGTGATGCCATCAGATCTGCCCTGATCTCTGCAATTTAGAGATCAGCTGTAATTCCAGAGCTCTAGGCCTCACACCTGGACATTGGTAACCTCATTCTCCCACATGCTCATTTTTTGTGTGTGTGGTCAAAATAGTATTTAGTATGAAATAAAATTATGTAGCTTGATCAGTGAAACAAGCAAATGCATCTGAATCAAACAAAATGTCTTAGCAATGAACTGTTACACATACATAACCATGACTGATTTTTTAAAAAATCAGTGAGATAAGCAGGCTATAAATCTATACCTCCTGACAGTTCAAGCAATCTACATGGGTTCTTTATTATAGTAATTCATAAAATGCAAAGGACCGAATTTTATCATTAACTTTATTGATCCAAAATATAATGACAAGGATTTATCCAGGTAAAGCCCATTATTCCTTATAGATCTCTGACATGTTAAGCCTGCCACTAATGCAACTTTTACACACTGATAAAACAATTGCTATTACATGGAGGTTTCTTCTTTTTCCAGTCAGCAGCTAAGGTCGGATCAAAAGAGCGAGGGTTGGGTAGTGAACAGAACGGTGGACCAGGACTCTGGACAACCCAGGGAAGCCTGCTGGGTGACCTTGAGCCTCTTACAAACTCTCAGCCTGGATTACCTTAGAGGGTTGTTGGTGTGAGAAAATTGAAGAGGGAAGAACAAACTTTTGAGATCCAACTGTAGGGAGAAAAGCAGGATGTAAATGAATGTATCTTTTTTTGCAGTAACCAAACTTAAGGCCAGTTTCAAGGACAGTTGTGAAAAGGGCTCTCTCAGTCCCACCTACCTCACGGGGTGTCTGTTGTGGGGAGGGGAAGGAAAGGAGTTTGTAAGCTGCTCTGAGATTCTGAGTGAAGAGGGGAGGGTATAAATCTCTTCTTCTTCTTCTGAAGATATATGACTTCTGACCAGTCCCAACAAAATTGCAAGTACTTTAGGTTCTAGAGGGCTATTAACCCCTAATATTTGATTAATAAACTGAATTACATATTGGCCAAAGGACCAGAAAATATGTATTAAATCAGCACAGGACGCATTCCATCTCCAACAGTAATCCTCAGCATTCTCGTGTATCTTTGTTCCTCTTTGAGGAGTTAAATCCCATGGAAATGCCACTTTAAGAATTTCTCCTTCCTGTTAACCAGAATTCATTTAGGAAGAGTATCATTCAGTGCCATTCATCCATACAAATAAAACAAGTAAATCCTTTCCTCATCTTTTAACATAATTTAAAGTTGGAGTATCTAAAACTAACACCATAGGAGCCCTGTTTGACTCCTGCCGGCAGTAAAGACTCAAGACAAAATTGGTCAGAAAGAATCAGTATTCTATTCTACTGCAGCAGAGGCTTGTCTCCCATCTCCCGAGCTGAAAAGACCCAATCCTTACTTTGCACTTGGGAGGATGGCCTGCCTGATTAGTTCAGGAGCACCCCCATATAACAGAACATGCAAACTAAATTGTTTAAAGTAATATTTTCATGAAGGTAATCACAGAATCATAGAATGTTAGAGTTGGAAGGGACCTTGCTGATCATCTAGTCCAACTCCCTGCACTCTGCAGGAGCATAGCCAAAAGATAGCCCTACAACATACCCAAAAGATGGTCGTCCAGCCTCCGCTTAAAAACATCCAGCGAAGGAGCATCCACCACCTCCCAAGGCAGGCTGTTCCACTGCTCAACCACTCTTACAGTTAGGAAGTTTCTCCTGATATTTAGCTGGTAACGACTCCCTTCTAATTTCCACCCATTAGATCTAGTCTTGCAATCTTCAACATGACAGCCCTTCAAATACTTGAAGACTGCAATCATGTCCCCTCTAAGCCTTCTCTTTCCCAGGCTACACATACCCAACTCTTTCAGTCTTTCCTCATAGAACTTGGATTCCAACCCTCTCACCATCCTGGTTGCCCTCTTCTGGACACGCTCGAGCTTGTCAACATGCTACCTAAAACTGGCCACAGTACTCCAGGTGAGGCCTGACCATAGCAGAATAGAGCAGAACTACCACCTCCCGTGATCTGGACACAATGCTTCTGTTAATGCATCCTAAGATTGCATTAGCTTTCTTAGAATCATAGAATGTTAGAGTTGGAAGGGACCTTGCAGGCCATCTAGTCCAACCCCCTGCACTCTGCAGGAACACAGCCGAAACCCCTACATACCTACAACATACCCAAAAGATGGTTGTCCAGTCTCCTCTTGAAAACGTCCAGCGAAGGAGCATCCACCACCTCCCAAGGCAGGCTGTTCCACTGCTCAACCACTCTTACAGTTAGAAAGTTTCTCCTCAATCTGAACTGGGAATTTATGTTTAAGGTGTTTGAGAAATCCTTGATGGGCGCAGAATTTATAAGAATGATTCAATCAATTTATAAAGAACAAAAAGCTACGGTGATTGTGAATGCAGAACCAACAGAAGTGTTCCGGGTAAGAAAAGGTACTAGGCAGGGTTGTCCCCTGTCACCATTGTTATTTATCTGGATTTTGGAGATTTTGCTACAAACGGTTAGAGATGATGAAAATATAAAAGGTTTAAATATTGGAGGCTTTTCATTTAAACTAAGAGCATTCGCGGATGATATTATGTTTATTGTTGAAGATCCTGTAAATAATATGCCCAAGATATTTGAAAAAGTGAAAGAGTTTGGTGATCTCGCAGGGTTTTATGTTAATAAGAATAAATCTAAAATATTGTGTAAAAATATGATTGGTATAAAACAACAAATGTTACAAAATGTGACAGAATGTGAAGTGGTTAAAAAGGTTAAGTATTTGGGAGTTGAAATTACAATGAAAAATATAGATCTGTTTAAGAATAATTATGAAAAACTGTGGGGTTCGATAAAGAGTGATTTAGAAAAATGGGAAAAATTAAGACTATCTCTTCTTGGAAAAATTGCCGTTGTCAAAATGAATGTACTGCCCAGGTTAATGTTTTTGTTTCAGACAATTCCTATTGTGAAAGATGGGAAAGTGTTGGTAAAATGGCAAAGAGAAATCTTCAAGTTTATCTGGGCAGGAAAGAAGCCAAGAATTAAAATGAAGATAATGTATGACATTAAAGATAGAGGTGGCTTCCAAGTCCCGAATTTGCGTTTGTATCATGAAGCTGTATGTATGTCTTGGTTATCTGAGTGGGTTAATTTGGAAAATAGAAAACTATTAGCCCTTGAGGGGCACGATTGCAGATTTGGCTGGCATGCCTATCTTTGGTATGGGAAACATAAAGCTGATTCTATGTTTAAGCATCATTATGTAAGGAGAACATTGTTTGATACATGGACCAGGTACAAGGATAAAATCTCGGATGAGAGGCCTCTGTGGATTGTTCCAGCAGCAGTTATTCATCGGTTTTCAGATTATAAAGGTAATGATTGGTTGAAATATCATGAATTGTTGCAAAAAGAAGGGAAAAAATATGTTTTAAAGCCAAATAATGAACTAGAATTTGAGTATGGTTGGTTACAATATTGTCAAATAAGGGACATTTATAATAAAGATTGTAAAGAGTTTGGTTTTAGAGCTGTAAATGATGACTTTGAAAATATATGGTTGAAAAGAGAGCGGAAAATGATATCAAAGATGTATAAAACCTTGTTGACTGTATATACTTTGGATGAAACTGTTAAAGAACAAATGATAAAATGGGCCATAAATATGAACAAAGAAATTTCTATGGAATCATGGGAATTTTTGTGGAAAAGATCTTTTAAAATGTCTACCTGTATTAATGTAAAAGAAAATTGTTATAAGATGATGTATAGATGGTACATGACACCAAAAAAGATTGCTAATATTAGTATGGATAAGAACTTGAGTAACAAATGTTGGAAATGTAAGAAAATAGAGGGTTCTTTTTACCATATGTGGTGGTCGTGTGATAAAGTGAAAGCATACTGGTCTAATATACACTGTGTGATGCAGAAGATATTAAAAATCCCAATTGAGAGAAAGCCAGAACTTCTTCTCCTTGGTTTGACAATGGAAAAAATTCCACAAGAAAAAAGAACATTGTTATGGTACATGATTACGTCGGCAAGAATGGCCTTTGCTCAGCAATGGAAAATGGAGAAGGTGCCAGATATACATGACTGGTTGAGAAAATTGTTATTTTTAGCGGAAATGGACAAAATGACAAAAAAATTAAATGGACAAATGGCAGAACAGTACTTAAAAGACTGGGAAGGACTGAAACTGTATCTTGAAACTGAATATAGAATGAAGGGGAAAATATATAATTTGGATTCATATGGATATTGAACGAGAAATGAAATGAATTTTGAACTGTATGTACTGTTATTTGAAAATATGTGGAAATTGTAGAAGTTATATATAATCGAAATGTGTTACCTGGTTTGTCGATGCATTTATGTCTAAGCTTGATTACCTTATAATTACTTTTGTTTGTTATTAGCAGTGTTGGAAGCCTATTGGGGGGGGGGTGTTAGGTTCTGATCTCTTTAACAACGAGGGAGCTGATCTTTTGGTTACGCTTGCAAGAGAAATGCCTCGGTAGACATGAAACCAGACGCCTTGTAGTAATCAACTATAAAAGTTTATTAAACATGATGTTAACAGCAGCTTACAATTGTTAGCAGTCAAGAAAATCACACCGTGCTCTATCCCCTCATCTTTATTTCAATCTAATACATTTACTAGGACTATGGCAGCCTTCTGGCCCCCTTCTCCCTCCCCATCAAACAGATTATTCATCTCACCACTCCTTGATGCAGTTGAGAAAAGATGACAGGCTAGCAAGGCTTCTGGCCTTCTTGAATAAAGGTGGAAGGTGCACTTCTCCCCTCTCGGTTCTCTCTCAGATAGAAGCCACACACCACACCCAGTCTCCCATTCTCATCCTTTATACTGTTCCTCCTATATCAATCCACCCCCTTCTTAGCCAATCAGAAATATTGACCTTTACAATTTCTTCATTATTCATGAGTGTTACATAACCTAAAGTTGGGGGTTTGGGGGGCTTTCCATACATGGAGTTGTTTTTCTCAACTTTGGGAAACTTTGGGGAATTCTGAGGAAAAGATTCCCTTTAAGGTTAAGGTGACCGGCCAAGTATCAGCGTAGAATCTTGCCCACGCTAAAAACTCTTATCCTAGTAAACATGTCATCTTATTGATAGATGTTGGTGGTGTTGAGCAACTCTGCTAATGTTAATTTCAAACATCTGTTGCTCTGAAGAGTCTTTCACTAAGTCTCTCCCACTATCTCCTTTTCATTGCTATATCTCTTTATCCTATATATGACTCCCTGATTACCTATAATTCCCTCTATAGTGCATGTATACTTGTGCTTTATGCAGGTACTGTGTGAAGCAGGTACTGTGTATAAGTATTGCAGCTAAAGATCCTCTTATATAAAATCAATACATCTCTCTCCCTCCCCCTTCTTCTTATAAGAGACTGTTTTCTAAATGTTCCCCAATTCTTGGCATCCTGTGTCTCTTAATCAAAACCAGCTGTAAAGCAACTGAAAAACAACTGAGATCAACAACTGGCTCATCTCCCCTTTTAATATTTCCCAATCCAGGCCTGCTAAAGACAAAAGCCTCTGATTCTCAGCTTGGTTTATGAACCAGCATTCCAATGAACCAAAGTCTATGTGAAGGCCACAACTATAAAGCCTTAAAACCATATCAGAAGGTTTATATAGGTGAGCTTATAAATCTCTTCAGGGTTCTCTAGATCCTGACAGGGGTTGGGATGGGGATTTTCTTTTTCAAAATTGTATTGGTAACGTAATTGGATTTGTTGAGTGTATCCCAATAAAATTTTGTTAAAAAAAAAAAAAAAAAGGAAGTTTCTCCTGATATTTAGCTGGTAACGACTCCCTTCTAATTTCCACCCATTAGATCTAGTCTTGCAATCTTCAACATGACAGCCCTTCAAATACTTGAAGACTGCAATCATGTCCCCTCTAAGCCTTCTATTTCCCAGGCTAAACATACCCAACTCTTTCAGTCTTTCCTCATAGAACTTGGATTCCAACCCTCTCACCATCCTGGTTGCCCTCTTCTGGACATGCTCGAGCTTGTCAACATGCTACCTAAAACTGGCCACAGTACTCCAGGTGAGGCCTGACCATAGCAGAATAGAGCAGAACTACCACCTCCCGTGATCTGGACACAATGCTTCTGTTAATGCATCCTAAGATTGCATTAGCTTTCTTAGAATCATAGAATGTTAGAGTTGGAAGGGACCTTGCAGGCCATCTAGTCCAACCCCCTGCACTCTGCAGGAACACAGCCGAAACCCCTACATACCTACAACATACCCAAAAGATGGTTGTCCAGTCTCCTCTTGAAAACGTCCAGCGAAGGAGCATCCACCACCTCCCGAGGCAGTCTGTTCCACTGCTCAACCACTCTTACAGTCAGGAAGTTTCTCCTGATATTAAGCCGGTAACGACTCCCTTGTAATTTCCACCCATTAGATCTAGTCTTGCAATCCGGAGCAAGAGAGAATAGATCCACTCCATCTTCTACATGACAGCCCTTCAAACACTTGAAGACTGCAATCATGTCCCCTCTAAACCTTCTCTTTCCCAGGCTAAACATACCCAACTCCCTCAGCCTTTCCTCATAAGACTTGGACTCCAACCCTCTCACCATCCTGGTCGCCCTCCTCTGGACCCGCTCGAGTTTGTCAACACCCTTCCGAAAATGTGGTGCCCAAAACTGGACACAGTACTCCAGGTGGGGCCTGACCATAGCAGAATACAGCGGAACTACCACCTCCCGTGATCTGGACACAATGCTTCTGCTAATGCATCCTAAGATTGCATTAGCTTTCTTCACAGCCGCATCACACTGCAGGCTCATGTTTAGCTTGTGATCAACCATAACACCTAGATCCCTTTCACATGTGCTGCTGTCAAGCCAAGTCCCTCCTATTCTATATCTGTGCCTTTGATTTTTTGTACCTAAGTGTAGGACTTTGCACTTATCTCTATTGAAATTCATTTTATTTGTCTCAGCCCACTGTTCCAGCCTATCAAGATCCTTCTGAATCCTGACTCTGTCTTTTTCAGAATTAGCAATCCCACCCAGCTTCGTGTCATCTGCAAATTTGATAAGCATCCCCTCTATGTCTTCATCCAGGTCATTTATAAAAACATTGAATAACACCGGGCCTAGGACCAAGCCCTGTGGTACTCCACTCGAGACTTCCCTCCACGTAGACGCAGAGCCATTTACGAGCACTCGTTGGGTACAATTTTTCAACCAACCATGAATCCACGCAACCGTTGCGCCACATCTTCACAGCCACATCACACTGCAGGCTCATGTTTAGCTTGTGATCAACCATAACACCTAGATCCCTTTCACATGTGCTGCTGTCAAGCCAAGTCCTTCCCATTCTATATCTGTGCCTTTGATCTTTTTGTACCTAAGTGTAGGACTTTGCACTTATCTCTACTGAAATTCATTTTATTTGTCTCAGCCCACTGTTCCAGCCTATCTAGATCATTTTGAATCCTGACTCTGTCTTCTTCAGAATTAGCAATCCCACCCAGCTTTGTGTCATCTGCAAATTTGATAAGCATCCCCTCTATGTCTTCCTCCTGGTCATTTATAAAAACATTAAACAATAGCACTGTAGTTTTTATATCTCAAAATATTAGGCAGCTTAACTATATTATGCACAATTTCTTCTCATCCAGTTTCTTTGATGAGAAGTAAGACGTGAACTCCGACTGAATCTTTTCCCACACAACAGGCATTTGTATGGCTTCTCTCTGGTGTGAATTCTTTTTCCGGTTAAACTTTTTTATTTTTAAAAAAGGTGGGATACAAAAGGGAAAAAGGGTAAGGGAAAATGTAATTCATCAGAAGTTTTCAAATATTTTGAATAATTGTGTTCAAGTAGAATTAACTGTATTAATAAAAATACATTACTCAAATATAGAAGCAGCAAATGGAATAAGTTCTCTCTTTGAAATAAAAAAATATTTTCAAATATTCAGCGATAGTCTAATAAAAATAAACAAGATGACATCTTTAACAATTAAACACATTTCTACACTGTTTAAACCATCCTTAAAACCTGGATATTATCTTAACTCATTTATCAGTATAAGTCTTATTTTTAATAAATAACAATGGAGTATTAAATAAAGTGTAGTATTGAAATTCAAAAATTTTCAACCAATTTAGCTACTCTCATAATATGAGTAATAACCTTGTAATTTCTGCTGAAATTCTTTCAGCAGTCATTTATATTGGTGTAAATACTCTGATGGGCAGTAAGCTTTCCAGTCTAACAAAACCTTTTCCCACACTAAAGACGTTTGTATGGTTTCTCTCCTGTATGAGTTCTTTGATGGAAAGTAAGGCTTCCACTTGCACTGAAGCTTTTCCCACATTCCAGGCATTTGTATGGTTTCTCTCCTGTGTGAATTCTTTGATGGGCAGTAAGGTTTCCACTCTGAGAGAAGCTTTTTCCACACTCCAAGCATTTATATGGTTTCTCCCCTCTGTGAATTCTTTGATGGACAGTAAATTTACCACTCTGACTAAAGCTTCTTCCACACTCCAAGCACTGATATGGTTTCTCCCCTGTGTGAATTCTTTGATGGACAGTAAGGCTCCAACTGCAGCTGAAGCCTTTTCCACACTCCAGGCATTTATATTTTTTCTCTCCGGTATGAATGGTTTGGTGGATGCTAAGTTTCCCACTGTTACTGAAGCTCTTTCCACACTCCAGGCATTTATATGGTTTCTCCCCTGTGTGAATTCTTTGATGGACAGTAAGTGCTCCACTCTGACTGAAGCTTATTCCACATTCCAGACATTTATATGGCTTCTCTCCTGCATGAATTCTTTCATGGAATGTAAGGCTTGCATTGTGACTGAAGCTTTGTCCACACTCGATGCATTTATACGGCTTCTCCCCTGAATGAATTCTTTGATGAATAGTAAGGCTTCCACTCTGACTGAAACTTTGTCCACATTCCAGGCATTTGTATGGTTTCTCCCCTGTGTGAATTCTTTGATGGCAAGTTAGGCCGCCTTTCCGCCCAAAGCTTTTTCCACACTCCTGGCATTTATATGGTTTCTCCCCTGTGTGAATTCTCTGATGGCAAATAAGACTTCCACTCTCACTGAAGCTTTTCCCACACTCCAGGCATTTGTATGGTTTCTCCCCTGTGTGAATTCTTTGATGGGAAGTGAGGTGCGCTCTGTGAATGAAACTTTTTCCACATTGCAGGCATTTATATGGTCTCTCCCCTGTGTGAATTCTTTGATGGGAAGTAAGGTTTCCACTCTCACTGAAGGTTTTTCCACACTCCAGGCATTTATATGGTCTCTCTCCTGTGTGAATTCTTTGATGGGAAGTAAGGTTTCCTCTCCCACTGAAGCTTTTACCACACTCAAGGCATGTATATGCTTTCTCCCCTGTGTGAATTCTTTGATGGGAGGTTAGGCTGCCTTTTTGTCCAAAGCTTTCCCCACACTTCAGGCATTTGTATTTTTTCTTGCTCTTATGGGTGTTCCAAAGCTTATCACTGTCTGATTTTCCATGAAATTTTTCCTCGCTTACAGGGTCCTTATTCCAATTGTCTTTTTTGAGTATTTTTGGAATTAGCAGAATTTCATGAGAGTTACCACCCTTTAAAGGACTGGAATTACGCCTCCCATTACATGACTGTTTTCGCTTCTCTTTGCTCAAGGCCTCACAATGTTCAAAGTTGTCATTCGCCTCTGAATATGTCTCTTTTATTTCCATCACTGGGTGCTCTTTTGTTTTATTCGCCGACTCCCACGCACCTCCTGCTGAAAGAAAGAGAAACTTGATATAAACATGGTGGAAAAAACGGAGCTTGAGAATTAGGTAACGAACTAAACAATCTTCTGTAGGGAATGGAGGAATTCAAAGGCTTGTTGCTTTGAGAAACTTTCAAGAATCTTTTTTTTAGAATCCGATCCTGTGACATACTAGATGGTATTGGCAGATCTTTTGTCTGTGGCAATCAAGGGGAAAATCGCATTTCATCGCGATAGTTATGGGAACAGATATACTTTCAGTTTGGGTGGGAGGACAAAGAAGAAGCTCTCCCAAAATGTAGCCACAAGCTGGTGAGTTTCTCCTGAGGCACTGATGGGTCACTGAATACGTCATTGTTTGTTCTTTCCAGCTCAAAGTGGGAGGATGGCATCGGGGCAAGACTCTGTGGATTTCCTGCCTCTGGCATTTGACCCACAAAGTTCCTCCTGCTGTTACTGGAATGACCTCTGGCGGACAGAGGGGAGTCAGCTGATGGAGCCCACTAGTGTCTGAGAAGAGGGGGAGGAGCTAAAGATCCCAGAGCAACGTTCCCTCTAATTTTTCCCCCTACTGAGAGTAACAGTTCACAGTGGGCAGTGAAAGACCCTGCCTGGCTCCAGATTGCTGCTAAGTGGGGCTTCCTGTGTTATTTATTTATTTATTATTTGCATTTATAGCCCGCCCATCCCGTAAGCGGGCTCAGGGCGGGTAACATCATCAAAACAGTACAATAAATACAATTAAAATCAAACAAGTAAGGAATTCAAAGAATAATAAACATTAAAATTCAGTCACACTTCTGACAAGTCACTGGTTGTATGGTCCTTTAGCATGTTATTTGGGCCAACAGATGGATAGGTAACAACCACCTCAGGGAGGCCGTATGAAGACATCTGCTGCCTCAGCCAAGGGCCTGGCAGAACAGCTCTGTCTTACAGGCCCTGTGGAATTGAAGAAGCTCTCACAGGGTCCAAATCTCTACTGGGAGCATGTTCCACCAGAAAAAGCCCTGGCCCTGGTCAAGGCAAGACGGACGTCCTTTGGGCCAGAGACAACCTGGAGGTGTTGGTCCATAGAGCGTAACGTTCTTCGGGGCGTATATGGGGAGAGGCGGTCCCTCAGATATGTTAATGAGCAGCTGTTAGAGAAGTCTACCACTGGCAAAGTCAATCAAGGGCAATGTTCTAGTAAGCAGGTAGCGTACCTGTGGAGCTGGTGAACAGAGCCAGCAAGAGAGGACATTAAAGGTGGGACTTTAACAGGGACACAAGGCACAACCACAAGAGGCTCAAGCGTCATTAAACAAAGATATGAAAAGCGCCACTTGTATGATTAGCTGCCTTTGGGCCAGAAACTGTGGGTGGGCGCGAACTGCTGTGTTCCCTTGAGGCTAAAGCTGCCGACCTGAAAACTGAGAGAAAGACAGAGGTGTGTAGATGAGATGCTTAGGGGCACGTTAGAACCATACCACTGCCATGCTGACAGCTCTGCTATTGTCATGGAGAGTGAGGGTCAAGAGGCTGGAGGGTAGAAATAATCCCTTAGAAGGAATCCCCTCTTTGCAGGATGAACCAATATCCTCTCTTAGCAGGAATACCCCTCTGGGGTTGGGGAAGGTGATTACCACAATGGGAGATTTAGAGCTCAGGAATATAGACAACAGGGTCTGTGACAGCCATTTTGACGGCACAGTGACATGCCTGCCTGAGAGGAAGGTTGCAGACATCATGCACTGTCTAGGTAAGGCTGCTAGCTAGTCCAGGGTAGACATGAATCATCATCACACTGCAGGTTGACACCAATGGTACCGGGAAATGTGATTACCTGGTCCTGAAGGATAAATTTAAGTCACTAGACAGAAGGCTAAATGCCAGGAGCTCCGCAACAGCATTGTTAGAATTGCTACTGGTTCCATGCACAAGACCACCTGCATAAGCACAGATTCAGGGTCTCAATGCACAGATGAGAAAATGATGCTGGAAGGAAGGGCTGAGATCTGACAGGTATTGGGGAACTTTCTGCATCAAGAACAGACCTTCACTTGAACTAAAAGGTAATCAGGTTGCTAGCGCTGAATATCAAAGAGGTGGCAAAGCAGCTATAAAATGACATTCTGGGGGGAAGCCAACAGGTCTTGGAGAGCCTTCAGTTCGGAAGAACTCATCCCAAATGGGCGGTGGGGCAAACTCTTGGGAAAATATTTTTTGGCAGCAGGCTAGAACTTGAAAATGAGAATAGAGATAGATCTAGATCGTTGGCAAAAAACTTGGAAAGCGGTAAAATTTATGAGATCTACTTCATATAAGGAAAATATATATAAAGTCTTCCATAGACGGCACTGGTCACCAGATAAAAATTACAAAGTGTTTCCCAAACATATCGAATAACTGTTGGAAATGAAAAGAATAACGTGGGTACCTGCTATCACATGTGGTGGAGATGTAGAAGGATACACAACTTTTGGGGTAAAGTTCATAAAATAATATTGGAAATAATGGATATTGATTTGGAATTAAAACCTGAAATATATTTGTTAAATATTCTCCCAGACAGTTATACTCAAAGTGAATGTTATCTTATAATTTACATTATAACAACAGCTAGAATTTAGCCATGCTCCGGGGGTTTCGGTTTCGGTGCTGCGAATGGCGGCCGCTTCTCGGGACGCTCCCGGAGGCGGTTAGCCCACACGCAGAATGGGGGGGTCTTCGCGTTTGCGAAAGACCCTAGTGAGCCTTAGTCAAAGGCTCCGAACCGGGGGCGCATAGGGGAGTAGCCTCTTTGCCGGCAAACTGCCGGGAAATTGAGGCTTTCTCCCCGCCCCAATCGGCCCCGCCGCGTAGTGCGTCCCGAATGGGACTTAGCAGCCCTGCCGACTTCCAGGAGTGAGGAAAAGCGGATGAATTACCATGAAAAGAAGAAATGGCATCTAATCGTGAGTTGAAGATCTATTTTGAAGCGAAAATTAAACCCCCCCCGCAAGCGGATAAGCGTATGGGAGGAGGGAGGAGCTTCCACCCTCTTCGAAGAAGCGAATTTTTAAAGGAAACGCGAAGGGGGGGTAACAAGAAAAAATGTTGGTGAAAGTACCGTGGGGGTTTTACAGAAGATTGCGGCTTTAGTTGCTTTCTGGGGGATGTGGCACGAACTTTGAAAAAGTAAATAAAAAATAAAATGTCGATGCTGGGGAAAATCCTGCTTAGAACGGAAGAGAAGAGAGGAGGGACTTCCGCTCCAGTCAACCCCCCCAGAACTAGCTGTCAATCAACAAGAGACTGAGATACTGCGCCACCTGCTGGAGTAAATGTAAAATATCAATGAAACGCCTTTAAAATGGAAATTGTTCTCATCAGACTACAAAAACAAATGTTGGAATCAACAAGGTTGATGGCAGAAAATGTATAGAAAATTAATTTGATGCTAAAGTTCCAAGCTATGGATGAAGAAGGGAAAGAAGATCTCAGATTTATTTTGACGAAAGTCTTGACACCTCTATCTGGCAGTGGAGCGAATAAATAAAAAGAAGAGGCGGATAAGGCTCCCAAAGCCTACTCCGCCTTTAAAAAAAAGGATATACTCTGCCAGTAGAAAGGGGTGTTGAGCTTAGCAAGTAATGGAGATCTAATTTCAACTTGAGTGTTAATGGAGCCAACGAGAAATGACTGCCAGAAACAACAAGAAAATAGAAGCGAAAGAAGATGGATTAAAAAATTTCTGTAGAGACATGCCAGCACAGAGGAGGAAGCAGCACTCAAAATTTGGATTTTTGAAGAAGACGGCGGCCCGGGGGAAGGAAGTGACGGAACGGGAGGCACTAAAGTTCAAAGGACTTAATGATAATTGGAGAGACTTAAAAAGGAATTTGTTCGTGTAACATCTGAAAAGATTTGATTTAACCCCAGTGGACTTTACTAACTTTACTAACAGAATTGATTTGGACTTTGTAAAGCTGAAAAGAAGATCTTTCAACCGTGATGGATGCCGACAACTGGAAGAAATAAAACTAACCTTTACTAACAGAAAAAAACTCACTCCGCTCTTTTTTTCTCTTCCCATCTGTCTACCTTACCCTTTTCTTATAAAAAATAAAATTCTCTCCTTTTTAGGAGAGTTATTTAAAAAAAAAGAATTTAGCCATGCTCCTATTCTGATGTTTTGTCCTTAGAGGAATCTCAAAAGAGTGAATGGGTGAGTGCCATGGAGACAGAGTACAATTCCCTGAAATCTCATGATGTGTTTTCACCAGTGGAATTGCCTGGGCACAAAAAGGCAATTGGTTGTCAGTGGTTATTCAAATTGAAGCAAAAGCCAAATGGCGGTTTACAGTACAAGGCTCGCCTAGTGGCTAAAGGGTATGCACAACAAGAAGGGCTCGATTACGATGAAATGTTCTCAAGTACAGTACGCAGTGAGACTATCAGGGTAGCACTTGCATTAGCGTCTGTGAAAAAGATGCAAGTGAACCATTTCGACTTTGAAACTGCCTACTTGAATGCCCCAATTAAAGAGGATCTCTGTATGCAGCAGATACCTGGGTTTTGTACAGGAAATGAAAACACTGTTCTGAAATTAAACAAAGCTTTGTATGGTGTGGCGGTTATCTAGAATGGTTTCACCAGCTGTTAGTGGATTACAAGGTACAGAGCAAGCTTCCAATTACGGTTCTCTGTGATAGCAGTGCGGCTAAACAATTAGCCAACAACCAGGGAGTGAGAACCAGAAGCAAACATATTTTGATCAGGTATCAAAATGTAAAATTAGCTGTAAGTGATGGGTTCATATGTATAGAGGAATGTATGTCTAAAGATAATGTTGCTGATGTTTTTACAAAATGTTTGGATGCAACAAGGTTCCAGTTTCTGAAAGAAAAATTGTATATATGTTGAGCTGTATCTTGGGAGGCGTGCTGGCGTATTGTAACGTATAGCTGACAAGATGACAGCTCCAGATGATGTAGCTAGATCAGTCTAATCTATTTTGACAGGCACTGTATCACATGATCTAGGTTGCATCAGCTAAGTCACTGTGAGTCAGCACATAGGTGATTGGCTGGCCACAATATATATTGACAGAGTGTGGACTGCACTTCATCACTCTGATGTTGGAATATACTGGCGAAGCACTTTATTGTACAGGAGAAGATTTTGATTCACACAAGTGCTTGTTGGGACTGTGTAAATACTGTAAAATAAACCACTGTAAGTATTTGAGCACTACTTTACTGAGTCACTGGTATTATTCTTTCTCTGCGTTTTTCCGCTCTGCCAACAGGAGTACCTTTCCTATGAAGAAAAGCTGAAGAGTCTGTGACCTTTCACATTAGAAAAGAGATGATTAAGGAGAAGATGATTTATAAAATTACAGATCGGGTACAGAGAGTGGACAGAAAGGGAGTTCTTTTGTCCTGTCCTATAGTACTGGAATTTGGCAACAGATTCAGAACAGAAAAAGAAAAAAAAAATTATGAGTAACTAAACAGTGGAATTCACTGCCTGAGGACATCATGATTACCATGAGCATATATAACTTTAAAGAAGAGCTAAACATATTCACAAAGGACAGTCCACCAGTGCCTCTCAGCCATCACGACTGAAGGGAGCCTCCACTTTCAGAGACAGGAAATCTGCGAATCCCAGTGCCAGGAGGCAACATCAGGGAAAGACCTCTGGCTCTATGCCCCAGTGTTCATCTCCAGAACAATGGGTTAGAAACTGCAAGACAGGATGCAGGACTAGATGGACCACTGGTCTGATCCAGCAGGCATCTTCTTATATTCTTCTGTTCAGCCATCCTATCCACAGAGGGGCACTCCAGAATTTGACAGCATAACCCTACCTTCTGCCCTGCTGTTTCCTCTCTTCCAGTAAGAAAAAGGACCACGTGTCTCCCCCCCCCCACTGCCTCACACACAGCAAGGGTCCAGCACGTATTCTTTTTAGTAAATAAGCTCAGGAAGGAAGCAGGTATGGGGGGAAAAACAAGGGCTCAAGTTTACATTAAAAAAGAGAGGCCAACCTTGGAAATGAGGTCGCTCTCCATTCACCTAGAGCTGCCCCGCTAGCAGAAAAAACAGCAGCTGTCAATCTTGCATCACCACTGAAGGGGAAAGTGCTCCTACCTCCTACAAGAGCCAGGTGCCGATGAAGGCTCTGAGCTACACCTGAGTTGGCTCTGGGCCACCTGGCTGTCCCTCCAATGCAACCAGCAATCATTCTGCCTCACCCCCTTTCTCTCTGCTAAGTCCCCCCACCCCACATTCCATGAAAACCACTTTAGCATGTTCTTTGGGGAACTAAATCGGCTTCCTGACTGGATGCTCTAGGAAAAAAGGGGGGCAATCGGCTGTTTATCAGAAGAGACGAATCAGGGCTAGGACTTAAATTATGCACAGCAAGATGCTGAATCCTTTTCAACACTGCCCCCTGCTGGTGGGGGGAGAAGGTGAGATATGTTCATACGAGTGTATTCTGGAGTTGTTTAGGCTGCTGTTTCCATGCTAAACCACACGCTTTCCTTTGCAGGTACTACATCCCAGAATCAAGCCTGGCATCTCCAGTCACAGAGATTCTCAGGGGAAACAGGGCTAGCAAGCACTCTTGCCTGAAAGCCTCTGCCTCTCCAAGTGGACAACATATGACTGGACATGGAAAATGTGACTTGATTTGGGAGAAGGAAACTGTCTGTCCTCATAGGCTCAATGTATACAGGGACCATCTCAGCCCTCTCAACTCATCCAAGTTTTTTTTTGCAGAGAAGCACAAACTGTGAGGATAAAAAAGGCCATGGAGATGTACCAGCCCTTGAGAAGAAGCGCTGGCAACACACAATCCCAAAACAGATATCTAAGCACCTACCTGCCAATCCCTCTTCTTTGTCAGAGCCCAGAGGAAAAAGCTTTTCCCCCTCTTCCAGCCAGGATATAAGGTCAGGCTTGGCAATCAGAGGACCTGTTTATTAGGAGGGAAAAACAGGAGTGATGCTCATTCTCTGTGCATATAAAGGCAGCAGTTCCTTCCTACCCAGCTGACTCATGTCCCTCCAGAAATACCCCCAGTGGGCAGCCTCAACATCTTCCAGCATCAAAACCAAGAGGAAGGAGCATAAATCCTCTGATCCTTGCAACGGAGAAAGAGCCATACCCCTGCTCTGCTCCACATGTCCCCAGTGACCCCTGCCCTCCACACATGGGTAGCTCTTTTCACTTCATCACACTGAGAACACAGCAGAGAAGGCATCAAGAGTCTCTTTCTATTTATTATTATTACTATTATTATTACTATTATTATTATAACAGAGTTACACCCAGGAAGCATATAATAATACAAAATATGTAACCAAGTTGATACAGTGGGTTTGCAGACTGATTGGGCAATCCCCCTAAATGCCAATTTCTAAATTTGCAGTCCACTCAATCGCAGCTGGGGAGAGTACAAAGAGCTCTGTCACATCTCCCTGGAAAGCACAACACTCACATTCCTGTAAGAGACGGGGCTGCACCACAATCGCATTTGGGTCCTGGTATTTTTTTTCCTACCATAGAGAACAATGGAGGGAATAGGGGCAACCTGTTTGGGGGCCCATAGAATTGGACCCCCTGGTCCAATGTTCCTGAAACTTGGTGGGTATCTTGGGGAGAGGCTCCATAAGCTACCCTGTGAGTTTGGAGCCTCTCCCTCAAACCCCTCCCCTCCAGCCCCCAGAATATACCCTATGTTTTCACCATTGACTTCAACGGCCCATAGGATATAAAGGGGCCAAATTGCTGCCAAATTTCTTTCATTCCCTCCTTTCCTTCTCTCTTTTTCCTCTTTCCCTCCTTCTTCTCTTCTCTCTTTCTTTCTTTCCCACCTTCTTCTCTTCTCTTTTTCCTCCTTTCCCTGTTTCCCTCCTTCTTCCCTCTCTTTCTTTCCCTCCCCTTTCCTTCTCTTTCTTTCCCTCTTTCCTTCCTTTTTTCCTTCTCTCTCCTCTCTCTCTTTCCTTCCCTCTTTCCTCCTTCTGTGGCCCAACTCTCATGAGAAGGAGTTTAAACTTTAAACCCCTTCTCTCTTAGCTCCCCCACCCAGGCCAGCTGGGGAAGGGAAGGAGAGGCTTTTGAAGATGCCTCCCCCCCTTTTGCTTCCCCTTCTCACATCACACCGGAAGTGATGTCAGGGGGCGTGGCATATGCTAGTAGCCTAATAGCTCATTAGCATACCATATGCTAATGAGCTCCTGCAGCTGTTTTTCTACGAAAAGACCCCTGCTCAGAACTGAGATTCCCTCGAGTCAGACAAACGTTACAGATCCTTCACTCTATTTGCGCCTCCGCCAGTTGAGAGGTTTCAGATGTTTTAGTGAAACTCAAAGATGTGTTGTCACACAATTAATATTTTATATATGTCTCGATGTGACTGACAGGCACACTGAGGTGTTTTCGTCATAGGGACAGGCTTGTGTTGCTTCCCAGCAGTAATACTGGGGCTTCCACATGGCAGGCTTCCCCCCATTTCTAAGAACATCAGAAAAAGAGCCCTGCTGGGTCAGACCAATAGCCCATCTAGTCCAGCATCCCCTCTCACAGTGGCCAACCAGTTCCTCTGGATGGCCAACAACAGGGCATAGAGGCCGAGGCCTTCCCTGGTTGTTGCCTCCCAGCTCTGTGATTCAGAGCTTTAGTGCCTCTAAATGTGGAGGTTCCCCTCAGCCAACACGGCTAATAGCCATTGATAGATTTATCTCCCAGGGCTTCCTCACTTTTTTTTAAATTAGCAATTGAATATAGTAGTATCAGCGTTCCATGTGCCTCGGCATCTAGTCATGCCGGCCACGACCACAGAAACATCTTTGGACAGTGCTGGCTCTTCGGCTTGGAAACAGAGATGAGCACCGCATCCCTAGAATTGGATACGACTGGCTTTCGAGGAAGGGAAACCTTTACCTTTACTAGTGTCTGTATAATGTATAACAATATATGAATTAGGTTCTCCAGACTCCAAGCTTTCATGCAAAAAAGAAAAAAGGCAACAGCTTTCATGGGGAGCTATAAAGGGAAAGGCATATCTCTGCATCAAAGGGGCAATTCTTTTTTTAGAAAAATGAAAGCTCAGAGAGGGAGAAGGAGAGAGAATGGATTTATACCCCTGCCATTCACTATCCAAGGGAGTCTCAGAGTGGCTTACAAACTCCTTTCCCTTCCCCTCCCCACAACAGACACCCTGTGAGGTAGATGGGGCTGAGAGAGCTCTTTTGAGAACTGCTCCTGAGAGAACTTGTGACTGCCCCAAGGTCACACCAGCAACTACATGTGGAGGAGTGGGGAATCAAAAGTTTCTCCCAGATTAGAGTGCGCACTCCTAACCACAACACCAAACTGAGTGAAGCTGAAAGACACACTGCCATAATAAGAAAATTCAACTACTGGTTTTTTAAAAAACAAACAAACCAAACCTTGCTAGAGCTGTATAAAATGCAGACCATAAAATCCAGAAGATTACATGTAAAAAACCCGCAGAAGCATTCATTTCTAAAAAGCAAAGCACTTGGGCGCTGTTATTCAGGATGGCTTCTTCACCACCCATCCACCCTTTTTTCATAAGAGCTCTTTTGGGGAAGCTTTTCTCACAGCCAAGGAAGGACCTGTCCCTCCCTTAGTACCCCCATTCCCCGCTCTCTCGGACCCTCCATCACCACCTCTCCTGCAACTGCTCCGTCCTTCTACCTCCCAGATCCCCGCTCGGTCCCCCTCCTTCCCCTCGCCCCAACCTTCCCCCTCCTGCATCTGCTGCCTCCTTCTGCCCCCCTGAATCTTACACCCCGCCCACTCCTTGCCTCCCACGGCCTCTCCCTACCTAAACGGGCTTCGGCGGAATGGGAAGCCACTAGAAGAAGAAGAAAAGAGATTGGATTTATACCGCCCTTCACTTGGACTCTCAGAGCGGCTTACAAACTCCTTTCCCTTCCCCTCCCCACAACAGACACCCTGCGAGGTAGGTAGGGCTGAGAGAGCTCCGACACAAACTGTTCTTTCAGCTTTCAGGAACGGCTGTGCCAGAGCTCGTGACTGACCCAAAGTCATCCAGCCAGGTGCAAGTGGAGGAATGGGGAATCAAACCCAGTTCTCCCAGATTAGAGTCCGAGCACTTAACCACTACACCAAACAAAAATCCCAAATGTTTTAAATTGTGCTCTATTGGAGGGGTAGTGGGAAGTAGGAATAACCCATATGTGAAAAGAATGGCAGGCAAAATTGTTATGGGACGGAAGGGTTTCTTAGGGCCCAGCTAGAAATTACTTGAGGACATTCAAGTAGCTTCAGGTTCCATAGAGGCCCATTTAGGTAGAAGAGGCTGTGGAAGGAAAGAAGTGTGAGGCTGATGGGGAGATTTGGGGCGGTGGGGAGGAGGGAGCGGATGCTGGAGGGGAGAACGAGTGGGGGCTGAGGGGGAGGTTTTGGGTCCGTGCACTTAACCACTACACCAAACTGGCTCTCCCCACTTTCCCAGGTTCCCACTTCGGATCCTGCCCTCGGACCGGCTGCAGAAATCTCGGGGCTCTGCTGCTGCAGAAAGGGGCCCGCGAGGCGCTCTCTGGGGCAGGAAGGGAAACTCCAGATGGCCAAGGCTGGGATTTGCAGGGAGGGGGCTTTCTCTCAGCCCCCCTTCCTCTCTGCTGCGGGTCTTCTTGCATTGCGCATTGCCAGACACTCCCCTTCTCTCCCCCCCCCCAAGCCCCTCTGAACTCACCAGATCCCTCCAGCCGTTCTAGCAGCAGCCTCCCGAACTCAGTCGCTCCAGCGAGAAGTGGGCGGAAGCCGGAAATGGCTTTCCCACCTGCCTCCTCTGTGCTTCTCTAGGACTGCAGACTCTGTCAGCTTTAACCCTTAGATAGGTTCAAGTGGGGGAGCCGCGTTGGTCCGAAGCGTGTGCGTGCACAGGAAAGCTTATGCCCAGAATAAAACTTTGCTGGTCTTAAAGGTGCCACTGGACTCAAACTTTGTTCCATTGATTCAGACCAACAGGGCTGCGCACCTGGATCTATTCTCATTCAGCAGTCAAAACTACTACTCAAAATGGTGAGAACAGCAATCCAAAGGGCTGGCGAGCAGGGGACAGGGTAAAAGCCTCCGGAACACACCCAGGAATGGCCTGGAACGGGAACTAAACAAACAATAGTGCCGCAAAAAACAAAAGGAAGTAACCCCCACTTCTGCCCCAAATCTCCATTGTTGCATTGGAAAGGAGTTTGTAAACCGCTCTGAGACTCCGAGTGAAGGCCGGGGTATAAATCCAATTTCCTCTTCTTCTTTTTAAGCTTGCGTCTATTATACACAGAGTCCCCCCTCCAAAGCAGCCATTTTCTCCAGGGGAACTGATCTCTGTCGTCTGGAGATGAGCTGTGATTCTGGGGGATCCCCAGGTCCCGCCTGGAGGCTGGCATCCCTGAGCCTCAGTGGGGCACAAGGCCACAGAGTCCCCCCTCCAAAGCAGCCATTTCTGTCTCCATAAAACAATTATCTGCTTCATGTGCCTCTGAAGAAGTGAGACTGACAAAAGCATGTATTAGGAAGGAAGAGGAGGAGGAGGAGATTGGATTTATACCCCGCCCTTCACTACCCAAAGGAGTCTCAGAGCGGCTTACAATCTCCTTCCCCTCCCCACCACAGAACCCTGTGAGGTGGGTGGGGCTGAGAGAGCTCCTTCGAGGACTGCTCGTGAGAGAACAGCTCCGAGAGAACTTGTGACTGACCCAAGGTCACATCAGCTGGCTGCATGGGAAAGAGTCGGAGATCCAACCCGGTTCTCCCAGATTAGAGGCCGCGCTCCTCACCACTACACCAGACTGGCTCATCTTGGCTCCTCTGCCCCTGATTTTTTCACTGTGTGCCACGTTTATGCTTTTTCGGCTGGCTGAGGAAGAGAGTGCCTTAGACCATGTGCAGAACGAGAGCCAGTTTGGTGTAGTGGCTAGAAGCGCGGAATCTAATCTGGGAGATCTGGGTTGGATTCCCCACTCCTCCACATGCACTACAGTGGTGTCCCCTTGGGCCAGTCAAAAGTTCTCTCCGGAGCAGTCCTCGAGAGAGCTCTCTCAGCCCCACCTATCTCTGAGGGCGTCTGTTGTGGGGAGGGGAAGGGAAAGGAGATTGTAAACCACTCTGAGACTCTTTCAGTTAGTGAAGGGTGGGGTATGAATCCAATCTCTTCTCCTTCTCTTCTTTCCTTTAACAGTGAAGAAACAGGGGTCAGCTCCTACACGTCCTGGCCAGCGGAGAACAGATCACAAGGAGTGCTGCAGAGGAGCATTGCCGTATCCAACTGAGGAAATTCCTGGAGATTTAAGGATTTTGCCTGAGAATTTACACTTGTCGATAAGCTCATTGTGCCTTATATGTGGATTGTAATATTATTATTAGACAATTATGATACACTGTTTAAATAGTAAGACTGTATTGTAAAAAATAGAACATTTGTTGGCACAGTGTTGTATATTTTCTTACCACATAAGAACATAAGAGCAGCCAATGTTGGTTCAGGCCAACGGCCCATCCAGTCTAACACACTCTGTTACACAGTGGCCAAAAATACCAGGTGCCATCAGGAGGTCCACCACTGGGCCCAGGACACCAGTAGCCCTCCCACTGTTGAACCCCCGAAGCACCAAGAATACAGAGCACCACTTGTCCCAGACCGAGAGTTCCTATCTATAGGGTTTCCCTTGCTCGAAAGCCAGTCGAATCCGACTCTAGGGATGCGGTGCTCATCTCTTTTCCAAGCCGAAGAGCCGACACTGTCCAAAGACTTCTCCATGGTCATGTGGCCGGCATGACTAGACGCCGAGGCACATGGAACACTCCTATCAATACCTTGTGGCTAATAGCCACTGATGGACCTCTGCTCCAAATGTCTATCCAATTCCCTCTTGAAGCCATTCATGCCTGTAGTTGCCACCACCTCCTCTGGCAGTGAATTCCATGTGTTAATCCCTCTTTGGGGGAAGAAGGACTTCCTTTTATCCGTTATAACCCAACCGCTCAGCAATTTCATGGAGTGCCCACGAGTTCTTGTATTGTGAGAAAGGGAGAAAAGGACCTCTTTCTCAACCTGCTCAATCCCACGCATAATCTTATAAACCTCGATCATGTCACCCCATCAGCTGTCGTTTCTCCAGGCTAAAGAGCCCCAAGCGCCTCAACCTTTCCTCATAGGGAAAGTGTTCCAACACTTTTATCCTGCTAGTTGCCCTTTTCTGCACTTTCCCCAATGCTATAGTGTCCTTTATGTGGTGACCAGAACTGTACACCGTACTCTAAATGAGGTCGCATCATTGATTTATACAGGGGCATGATGATACTGGCTGATTTGTTTTCAATTCCCTTCCTAATAATCACCAGCACAGTGTTGGTCTTTTTTATTGCAGTTGCACACCATCTCGACATTTTCACTGAGCTGGCAACCCTGTCTCCACCCTTCTTCGGCTGTGACGTTCTCCTGGGGTTGCCAGCCTCCAGGTGGGGCATGGAGATCCCCTGCCTTGACAACCGATCTCCAGCTGACAGGGATCAGCTCCCCTGGAGAAAATGGCTGCTTTGGAGGGTGGACTCTGGCCTTGTACCCTGCTGAGGCCCCTCCCCTCCACAAACCCCGCCCTCTCCCGGATCCACCCCCCCAAAGCCTCCAGGTATTCTCCAACCCAGACCTGGCATCTCTAGGCCAGGAGAGCTCTCAGAATGACAAATGATCCAAACGACAGAGAACCGTTTCCCTGGAAAAACTGGCGGCTTTGGAGGGGGGACTCTGGGGCACTGTACTAGGGACCCCAACCTCCAGGTGAGACCTGGGGATCAACGTTCCCTCTGAGCTGAGTTGGTGTGAGCTAGCTCAACAGTTTTTTAGCCTCCGGCTCACACATATTTGTCCTAGCTCAGGAAGGAGGGCTCTTCTTCGACGGGAGCCGTAAGGATAGGGAACTGTACAATCCATCGGAGAAATGGTCACTTTTTTTTAGAGAGAAAAGACCTCTTGATATAAAGTTAAAAAACAGTTAACATTCCTTTCATAATCAAAGACCGGTACTTAGTCAGCTCAGTCCTTTTCTTTAAATTGCCTCCCGAAACAAGATATCTATGTAATTAGCACTACTCAACTAAATAGTATAAGGGCACATTAAAATGTATTATTAAACTGCTTGGTTTTTAAGAATGCTTTTCGTAATGTAGCTCACCAAGTTGACAATGTTTGTACCGCTCTGTTAAACATTTGAAAATTTTAATAACAATTATTTATTTATTTTTTAAAAAGGAAGGAGGGCTCCAGAGCAGACTAATTTATGCCGTAGCCAGATCGCTGGCTCACACCTTTCATGCCAGTCGCTCACCAGGTAGAATTCTTGCTCTCGAGAGGACTCCACGGCCTAGAGGGAGCACTGCTGGTGAGGCAGGTGGGGGCTGAGAGAGCTCGCCTGAGAACTGCCCTGGAGAGAACAGCTCTGAGAGAACCCATGACTGACCCGAGGTCACACCACCAGCTGCACATGTTTAAATCATCGTTGGGTTCTTTGTTCAGACCCTTTCTTGTAGCCAATACTTCCCTTGCCAGAATAAACAACAGCGGTGAAATTGGACAACCGTGTCGGGTTCCTTTTGTTGTCTCAATTGTCTCCATTAGAGAACTAATTGATGCCAGAGCCCAATCGCTTGCTCGCAACTTTCACGCCAGGAGCTCACAAAGTAGGATTTTTGCTCACAGGACTCCACAGCTTAGGGGGAACATTGCTGGGCATCCCCTGGAATCGCAGCTCATCTCCACATAGTTCCTCTGGAGAAGATGGATGCTTTTGGAGGGGGGCTCTTATTGGCATCGTACCCCACTGAGGTCCCTGTCCTCCCTAGGCTCCACCCCCAAACCTCCTGGGGTTTCCCAACCGGGAGCTGGCACCCCACCCCCTATGCCCCACCAGTGCCCGGGGGGGGGATCTGGGAAATGGGCGACCCTGACCTGTACATAAGAACATAAGAACATAAGAGAAGCCAATGTTGAATCAGGCCAATGGCCCATCTAGTCCAACACTCTGTCACACAGCGGCCAAAATATACCAGGTGCCATCAGGAGGTCCAGCAGTGGGGCCAGGGCACCAGAAGCCCTCCCACTGCTGTCCCCTCCAGCACCAAGAATAGAGTGCATCACCTGCCCCAGACTGAGAGTTCCCATCTAAACCCTATGGCTAATAGCCACTGATGGACTTCTGCTCCATATGTTTATCTAATTCCCTCTTGAAACTGTCCATGCTTGCAGCTGCCACGACCTCCTGTGGCAGTGAGTTCCATATGTTAATCACTCTTTGGGTGAAGAAGTATTTCCTTTTATCTGTTCTAACCCGACTGCTCAGCAATTTCATAGAGTGCCCACGAGTTCTTGTGTTGTGAGAAAGGGAGAAAAGTACTTCTTTCTCAACCTGCTCAATCCCATTCATAATCTTATAAACCTCGATCATGTCACCTCTCAGCCGTCGTTTCTCCAAGCTAAAGAGCCCCAAGCATTTTAACCTTTCTTCATAGGGAAGGTGTTCCAACCCTTTTATCATTCTAGTTGACCTTCTCTGCACTTTTTCCAATGCTATAATATCCTTTTTGAGATGTGGTGACCAGAACTGTACACAGTATTCCAAATGAGGTCGCACCAATGATTTATACAGGGGCATGATGATACTGGCTGATTTGTTATCAATTCCCTTCCTAATAATCCCCAGCATAGCGTTGGCCTTCTTTATTGCAGCTACACATTGTCTAGACATTTTCAGCGAGTTATCCACTACGACTCCAAGATCTCTCTTTGGTCCGTCTCTGCCAGTTCAGACCCCATCAACGTGTATTTATATTTAGGATTTTTGGCTCCAATGTGCATCACTTTGCACTTGGCCACATTGAACCCCATTTGCCACGTTGACGCCCACTCACCCATCCTCAACAGATCCCTTTGGAGTGCCTCACACTCCTCCCTGGTTTTCACCACCCTGAACAACTTCGTGTCATCTGCAAATTTAGCCACATCACTGCTTACTCCCGATTCCAAATCGTTAATAAACAAGTTAAAAAGCATCGGACCGAGTACTGATCCCTGTGGTACCCCACTGCTTACCACCCTCCACTGAGAAAGTTTCCCATTTATACTCACTCTCTGTTTCCTATTTATAAGCCAGTTTTTGATCCACAAGAGGACTTGTCCTTTTATCCCATGACTATTGAGCTTACTTAGGAGCCTTTGATGAGGAACTGTATCAAAAGCTTTCCGGAAGTCAAGGTAAATAATATCTATTGGGTCCCCCTTGTCCACATGTTTGTTCACTCCCTCAAAAAACACTAACAGGTTAGTAAGACAAGATCTTCCCTTACAGAACCCATGCTGAGTCTGCCTCAATAGTTTTTGTTCATCAATGTGCCTACTAATTCTTTCCTTAATAACAGTTTCCACCAACTTACCCTGTATCGATGTCAGACTGACTGGCCTGTAATTTCCTGGATCTCCCCTGGAGCCTTTTTTAAAGATGGGAGTGACATTAGCTACCTTCCAGTCCTCAGGAATGGAGGCAGATTTTAAAGAAAGATTACATATTTTTGTCAGGAGATCCACAAGTTCACATTTGAGTTCTTTCAGAACTCTCGGATGAATGCCATCCGGGCCTGGTGATTTATTAGTTTTTAAATTGTCCATCAGTCGGAGGACTTCCTCTCTTGTTACCGCAATCTGATTCAGGTCTTTCAAACCGCCTCCCGAAATCGGTGCTTCTGGAGTGGGCAAACACTTCTCCTCTTCCACAGTGAAGACAGAGGCAAAAAATGCATTCAGCTTCTCAGCCATTTCCCTATCATCCTTCACTACTCCTTTTACCCCTTGGTCATCCAAGGGCCCCACTGCCTCCCTGGCTGGCTTCCTACTTCTAATGTATTTGAAGAAAGTTTTATTGTTGGCCTTTATGTTTTTTGCGATGTGCTCCTCATATTCCCTTTTTGCTTGCCTGATCACAGACTTGCATTTTATTTGCCATAGTCTGTGTTCCCTTTTATCAACCTCACTAAGACTAGCTTTCCACCGCTTAAAGGAATCCTTCTTACCTTTTACAGCTTCCATTACTTTATTTGTTAACCATGCAGGCTTTTTTCTATACCTATTTGTACCTTTCCTAACCTGCGGTATATATTTTTTCTGGGCTTCTAGGATTGTCTTTTTAAATAGTCTCCAAGCTTCCCCAATGGTTTTGACGTGCTCCACTCTTCCTTTCAATTTCTTCCTCACATGTCCCCTCATACCAGAGAAGTTACCCCTTTTAAAGTTAAAAGTGGTTGCGTCAGTCTTTTTGGGCAACTCCCTATCTGTACAAATGTTAAACTCAATGACATTATGGTCACTGTTCCCAAGTGGTGCAATCACTTTTACATCTCTCACCAGGTCTTGGGTGTTACTTAGGACCAAATCCAGGATCGCCTCTCCCCTGGTAGGATCTGTGACCATCTGTTCCACAGCACAGTCATTGAGAGTGTCTAAGAATGCAATCTCTTTTTCCCGACTTGAACTCATATTGACCCAATCAATGTGTGGGTAGTTAAAGTCGCCTATTACAACACAGTTATTTTGTCTAGCCGCTATCTTTAATTCATTCATTATTTCATAGTCCTCCTCTATCTTTTGGTCTGGTGGGCGATAACAAACTCCCACTGTTAAGCCTCCTTTTGGACCCACTATTTCAACCCATAGCATTTCCAGATGTGAATCCAATTCTCTTACCCTCTCAATCTTACTGGATGGTATACCCTCTCTGACATACAGAGCCACCCCACCTCCAATCCTTCTCCCCCTATCCTTCCGATATAATGGGAGCGTGGGGAGGGCACAGGGTTGCCAGCTCCAGGTGTGGCAATACCTGGAGATGTTGGGGGTGGAGCCCGAGGAGGCCAAGCTTTGGGAGGGGAGAGACTTCAGTGGGGTGTGACGTCCCAGAGCCGACCCTCCACAGCAGCCATTTTCTCCAGGGGAACCGACAGGTTGAAAGAAGAAGAAGAAGAAGAAGAAGAAGAGATTGGATTTATACCCCGCCCTTCGCTCGGAGTTTCAGAGCAGCTTACAAACTCCTCTCCCTTCCCCTCCCCGCAACAGACACCCCGTGAGGTAGGCGGGGCTGAGAGAGCTCTGCTTTTGAGAGAGCAGCTCTGAAAGAACTTATGACTGACCCAAGGTCATCCAGCAGGTGCAAGTGGAGGAGTGGCGAATCAAACCCGGTTCTCCCAAGTTACAGTCCGTGCAGTTAAGCACTACTTAGTCCAAACTCGCTCTTAAAGATCAGGAACGGCCGTGAAGCAGTAACCAAGCAACAGAAACAACTATATTGACATCAGCCACAGAAGAACCATCCGTTGGTTCAACAGAAAGACTCTTAGTAAGGCGCGACACTTGATTCAATCACCGTCCAATAAAGGTCCGCGGAAAATTACAGTTTGCCAATAAAGTGCTCCGTGCCGCCAATTAGTCCATCATGATATGTGAGCTTCCAGTAGAGACTTCCCCGATAATCCAGCTTCGGACACGGAGATGTGATAAAGAGCAGATTGTTGACTTTGCGGGAGGACGAGTCGTCTCAAAGAGGGAGCAGAATGTCTTCCTCTGAGTCCATTTCTGGCCGCATCTCCCAGAATCCCACTTCCTTTACAGCTGCCTACAGGCGCAAGGGCCACGTCTCCGAGGGTTGCCAACTCTGGGTTGGGAAATTCCTGGAGCTTGAGGAGGGCAGGGCTGGGGGGGGGAGAGAACCTCAGCGGGGTATAATGCTATAAAGGGCACCCTCCAGAGCTGCCGTTTCTCCCTGAGGAACTGATCTCTGTCAGCTGAAGATCTGTGGGACGAAATTTGAGTCCAGTGGCACCTTTAAAACCGACAGAACTTCATTCTGCGGTAAACTTTCATGTGCCACACACAAATCTCGGGATTAAGCTTGGTCGGTCTTCAAGCCACTGGACTCAAACTTTGTTCTGAAGAGAAGAGGAGAAGAGATTGGGTTTATACCCCGCCCTTCACTACCTAAAGGAGTCTCAGACTGGCCTACCATCTCTTTTCCCTTCTCCTCCCCACAAGAGACACCCTGTGAGCAGTGTTCCCTCTAAGCTGAGTTAGTGTGAGCCAGCTCACGGTATTTTAGCCTCTGGCTCACACATTTCTGTCTTAGCTCAGGGAAGATGGCTGCAGAGCAAACTGATTTATGCCGTGGCCAGATCGCTGGCTCACAACTTTCATGCCGGTAGCCCACCAAGTAGAATTTTTGCTCTCAAGACAACTCCACAGCCTAGAGGGAGCACTGCTTGTGAGGCAGGTGGGGGCTAAGAGAGCTCTCCTGAGAACTGCCCTTGAGAGAACAGCTCTGGGAGAACCCGTGACTGATCCAAGGTCACACCAGCAGCTGCACATGCTTAAATTGTTGTTGGGTTCTTTGTTCGGACCCTTTCTTGTAGCCAATACTTCCCTTGCCAGAATAAATAATACCTGAGAAATTGGACAACCATATCGGGTTCCTTTTGCTATCTTGATTTTCTCCATTAGAGAACTGTTTATTAAAACTCTGGCTTGCTGGTCTGTATAAATACTTTGCATCCAATTCAAAAATTCAGTCCCACAATTCCTATTCTGGAATACTTTCTTTACAAAATAACCAGGACACGTTATTGAAGGCTTTCTCTACATCTACAAACACGAATGCCATTTTCTCTCTCTTTTTCCTCCTTGAATATTCAATTGCATTCAAGAGATATCTGGTATTATCTTTCATATGTCTTTTTGGAACAAACCCAGTTCGATCTTCATGAATTAGTTCTGGAATACATTTTCTTAATCTCTCAGCCTGTCACACTATGAAGTAATAACATTACACTCGTAGAGGATACTTACTTTAAATTGTTGGAGGACATAAGGAAAGATTTAGGGAGATGGAAAAATATGCAGTTATCTTTGATGGTTGGCGACTATAAAAATGAATCTAACCATTGGACTGCTTGACAACTGGAAATGCTGGAGACAACTGGAAATGCTTGACAACTGGAAGTGCCGGTCCAGGAGTTTGGAGCCAGAGGAGACATTACCAAGAGGCTGCCCGAAAGGTGTTGTCAAGCAGTCCAGTGGTTTATAATGATCAGAAGTCAAAGGCCGAAGTCAGAAGCTGGTCGTCAAAACTGGTAGTGCTGAAGAGTCCGGTCCAGGAGTTCAGAGCCAGAGTTGTTGTTACCAAGGAGGGAAAGAGGTAAAGAAAGAAAGAGGGAAAGAAAAAGAGAAGGAAAGAAGGAGGGAAAGAAATGGAGAAGGAAAGAGAGAGAGAAGGAAAGAAGGTGTAAAGTGGGAAGGAAAGAAAGAAAGAAAGAAAGAGAAAGAAGGAGAGAGAGAAAAAGAAAGAAAGAAAGAAAGAAAGAAAGAAAGAAAGAAAGAAAGAAAGAAAGAAAGAAAGAAAGAAAGAAAGAAAGAAAGAAAGAAAGAAAGAAAGAAAGAGAGAGAGAGAAAAAGAAAGAAAGAAAGAAAGAAAGAAAGAAAGAAAGAAAGAAAGAAAGAAAGAAAGAAAGAAAGAAAGAAAGAAAGAAGGAGAGAGAGAAAAAGAAAGAAAGAAAGAAAGAAAGAAAGAAAGAAAGAAAGAAAGAAAGAGAGAAAGAAAAAGAAAGAAAGAAGGAGAGAGAGAGAAAGAAAGAAAGAAAGAAAGAAAGAAAGAAAGAAAGAAAGAAAGAAAGAAAGAAAGAAAGAAAGAAAGAAAGAAGGAGAGAGAGAAAAAGAAAGAAAGAAAGAAAGAAAGAAAGAAAGAAAGAAAGAAAGAAAGAAAGAAGAGAGAGAGAAAAAGAAAGAAAGAAAGAAAGAAAGAAAGAAAGAGAAAGAAAGAAAGAAAGAAAGAGAGAGAGAGAAAAAGAAAGAAAGAAAGAAAGAAAGAAAGAAAGAAAGAAAGAAAGAGAAAGAAAGAAAGAAAGAAGGAGAGAGAGAAAAAGAAAGAAAGAAAGAAAGAAAGAAAGAAAGAAAGAAAGAAAGAAAGAAAGAAAGAAAGAAAGAAGGAGAGAGAGAAAAAGAAAGAAAGAAAGAAAGAAAGAAAGAAGGAGAGAGAGAAAAAGAAAGAAAGAAAGAAAGAAAGAAAGAAAGAAAGAAAGAAAGAAAGAAAGAAGGAGAGAGAGAGAAAGAAAGAAAGAAAGAAAGAAAGAAAGAAAGAAAGAAAGAAAGAAAGAAAGAAAGAAAGAAAGAAAGAAAGAAAGAAGGAGAGAGAAAGAAAGAAAGAAAGAAAGAAAGAAAGAAAGAAAGAAAGAAAGAAAGAAAGAAAGAAAGAAAGAAGGAGAGAGAGAAAAAGAAAGAAAGAAAGAAAGAAAGAAAGAAAGAAAGAAAGAAAGAAAGAAAGAAAGAAAGAAAGAAAGAAAGAAAGAAAGAAAGGAAGGAAGGAAAGAGAGAGAGAGAGAGAGAGAGAGAGGGAGGGAGGGAGGGAGGGAGGGAGGGAAAGAGTTAAACCGTATAAATCAGACTGGTTTAGGGGATCTCCCTATAGTTGTAACTGATCAAGATTGGGTAAGGGAATTCATTTAAAAACGTAATTCATATCAAAGACATTCAATGGAAGATTAAATTTTATAATGTTTAGGTAATACTTGTATTAGATGATAAAACAATAACAAATGATAAGAAAGATGGTATATGAGCTTACGTGTTCATAAAACGCTAAGGTTTACCTCAAGATATTTCATAGGAAACTCTAGTAGATTGCTTAGACAATGTCTCAATACAAGTAAACATATCTTGATATAATACAGAGTGGCAAAGATAATAGTTGGCTTATGTGGTAGATAGATAGTTCATTAGAAATGCAGGGATGCCTCCCTTCCCTTCCCTTCCTCTTCCCTTCCCTTCCCTTCCTTCCCCCTCCCCCAAGTCACCCCTCTGTGGTGGTGTGACTCCGGGCGAGAAGGCAGGAGAGGGGCAGCTGACTCAGGAACAAAAGTTGGCTTCTGAAGGCACTTACGTACCTCCTGAGCTCCGTCGTGTCGCTTTGCTGTGCAGAAGTCGGCGTGTCGCTCTGATGATGCAGAATTCGCCTCAGAAGGCCTCCATAGCTTTCTTGCGTCAGCGCGTGGACCACTCCCAAAGACCCAACGAACCACTGCCACACCTTTGGTAGTCCATGGGCCTTGAACCTTCATGCCTTGAAAGTCAAGGCCACTCCTTGCCCTGGCTTCTGAGTGGATTTTCTGGTGCGTTTGGAAGTCTTTAAATTTTAGTAATTCTCTGAGGAGGTGGATTCCTCACCTACCTTCCCGATGTTTTGAGGAAGGGTAAAACATCCAAGTCTGAGCGGGCAGGTGGTGAGATCTGGGTCCTGGCTGGCTTTAACCCGGCTGGCTCTAATCTGGATTATGGCTGCCCAGGCTATTCCTTTTTTTTTTTTAGAGAGAGAGATTTTATTATTTTTAGATGAGGCTATTCCTTTTTCAGGGCTAATTGGAGCCCTACCGTTGGCAGCTCCACCAGGGGCAGTTTCAGGACCCTCTGCCTTTTCCGTAGACGGCCCTCCATCAGACGGTCTTGGGCTGAGGCTTGGCTCTGGCCGGTTCGATGTATCCGCCTCGGATCTTTAGGCTCTGTTTGCGGCTTGCCTTCTCCTCTGGCCTCTTTCCTCACCTCTCCTTTGCCGGCCTCAGGTGTTTTCATCTTTAACTGTGAACGGGCCATGAGGAAGCGGACATGCCCGCGAGGTGGTGTACAGCTCTCGCCCCCTCCACTGACTTCCCGTTGTTGTTCTTCTGGGGCTGTGTCCGCCTGGGTGTGCCTGGGTGCTTTCGGCTGCTTCTTGGATTTCTGCCTGGCCTGATACGGATGTTCCGTGCCCTCTGGTGTGACCGTCCTTGCCGCCTTCTTCTTCTTTCTTTGGGCCCCTTCAGGTGTCTTTTCCTGAAACACAAATAAATACACAGCATTTTTAGGATTTTTTTTAAAAAGCACTCAATCTTTACCTACATGCCATGCATTATAAAAACTATTGGTGTGGCTCTCAGGATTCTCACAAGCGTGGCCAATGCCAGCCTCCAGGTACGATGGGGAAAATTAGGCTCACCAAAGAAAACCACTCTTCTATAACTCAGACACACTTCGTTGTACTTGGAGAGCTTTGGGAAGACATTAGAGAGAGGCTGCGTTGATCCACATTCCTGTCATTCCTGCTAGTGCTACGTCTGAGAGATTGGTGACAAACACCAACAGAGAGACAGAGTTGGGAAAGACATACGGAACTGCTTTTTAATCCGAGGAAAGTGCCTCTTTATCTCTTACATTCCTTGGGTCTACGTTTTTTCGCATGCAGGAGTGATCAGTACTGTTCGGGAACTTGAAAAACGAGGACTTTTCAGTCTGCTCTGTACACTTCACAGCTCCGTCAGGACGTCTTAAAGGGTGAACATCCCAGGAGCAGAGCCAAAACCGTGTCAGGAACAACCACATCAAGGTTTTGTCTTGTTTTGTGTTGGACTCGTGTTATTATTGACTGGCCTGGCTGATGACCATGAAATGCACTTTACACAAGAACGAATGTTGTTTAATACATGAAATTTTGCGATACAAGTACAACTAGGTGTGTTGGAGTTATAGAAGAGTGGTTTTCTTTGGGGAGCCTAATTTTCCCTGTTGTATTCACACCAAAGCCTGTCTTGTTTTTGAAGCCTCCAGGTACAGGCCGAAGGTCTTCCAGGATTACAACTGATGTCCACACGAGAGAGACCAGATCCACTGTTCAGCAATTCAGCTAAAGGCCTTAAGGGGAGAGTAGTCATGTGATTGATATTCATAAGTTAGCCAGGCGGCTTAACTAACAATAGATAGGATTTCCTCCCCTGTTTGGTCTGATCGACTTATGCCTTCGTTTCCTGCCTGGTTATGCCCATTGTGCCCCCCCTCCCCAGACAGGTTGCAACACAAACAATCGACAACTGAAAACAACACCATCAATCAAGGCCTCATAGGGACACTACATTTCTTCATGGCCTCCATCGCATCTGCTAGCTCTTGCGCAGCACAATTATTCAGAATAATTAGATAAGAACATAAGACAAGTCAATGTTGGATCAGGCCAACAGCCCATCCAGTCCAACACTCTGTCACACGGTGGCCAGAAATACCAGGTGCCATCAGGAGGTCCACCAGTGGGGCCAGGACACTGTTGCCCCTCCCAAGCACCAAGAATACACAGCATCACCTGCCCCAGAGTCCCTAACTATACTTTGTGATGGACCTCTGCTCCATATGTTTATCTAATTCCCTCTTGAAGCTGCCCATGCTTGTAGCCACTGCCACCTCCTGTGGCAGTGAATTCCATGTGTTAATCACTCTTTGGGTGAAGAAGGACTTCCTTTTATCTCTTCTAACCCAACGGCTCAGCAATTTCAATGAATGCCCACCAGTTCTTGTATCGTGAGAAAGGAGGAAAAGGACTTCTTTCTCGACCTGCTCTATCCCAGGCATAATCCTGTAAACCTCGATCATGTCACCCCCTCAGCCGTCATTTCTCCAAGCTAAAGAGCCCCAAGCGCTTTAACCTTTCCTCATAGGGAAAGTTCTCCAACCCTTTGATCATTCTAGTTGCCCTTTTCTGCACTTTTCCCAAAGCTATAATATCCTTTTTAAGGTGCGGGGACCAGAACTGTACATAGTATTCCAAATGAGGTCGCACCATTGATTTATATAGGGGCAGTATTGCTGGTACCGGAATAAAACTTGGTCTTGCTAGCTATGGGGGGGGGGGGAATCAAGCAGATCGGAGCTTTCAGAGGAGGAAGAGCTTGAACCCGCTGTGTGCGGGGGGATGCGCACTCCGGTTCGAGAGGCACGGGGGCCTCTTGCCCCTTTAAAGTAGCCACCCTCTGCGCAGGCTCCGACGTGTGCGGCCAGACCGGAGCCCCGAGCTGCTCAGCCAGGATGTACCACCCCCGCCCATGAGGGGCTTCCGCAGGCCACTGAGTGGCAGAGAGCTGAAGGGGGAGCAGAGGAGGGCACCCGTGGCCTGACACCCCCCCCACCTCCATCCCTAGCTCGGAGACTCACCAGAAGAGCAGGAGGGTGGGTGGGAGATGGCGCCGGGCAGCGGGCAGGAGGCAAATCTGACTCCTGGGGCGGCGGTGGAGGGCCACGGTCGAAGAAGTTGCTGGCTCCTGGGCTTGTTGCTGCCGCCTCATCCTGCCCCATTCTGCCTCGAAATGACCCCTAATAATAATAATAATGAGGATGATGATTTCAATCATGCTCATGCAGAGGAACTTGATTATGACTTACGAGCTATCGAATGAAACCTAGCGACTTCCATGTGAGATAGCTTGGCACGGATTGTTGATTCATGCTCTGGGAACAACTCATCCTGGTCTGGGTTGCAAAGATTATGGGCTGTAACAGCGTTCATGAGGCCATCATGGTGCATCAGGAATCTTGCAAGTTCTTGCTCTGCCTGGCACTCCAATGCCCTAGGAGCATGGTGCATCGGGATTCTTGCAAGTTCTTGCTCTGCCTGGCACTCCAATGCCCTAGGAGCATGGTGCATCGGGATTCTTGCAAGTTCTTGCTCTGCCTGGCACTCCAATGCCCTAGGAGCATGGTGCATCGGGATTCTTGCAAGTTCTTGCTCTGCCTGGCACTCCAATGCCCTAGGAGCATGGTGCATCGGGATTCTTGCAAGTTCTTGCTCTGCCTGGCACTCCAATGCCCTAGGAGCATGGTGCATCGGGATTCTTGCAAGTTCTTGCTCTGCCTGGCACTCCAATGCCCTAGGAGCATGGTGCATCGGGATTCTTGCAAGTTCTTGCTCTGCCTGGCACTCCAATGCCCTAGGAGCATGGTGCATCGGGATTCTTGCAAGTTCTTGCTCTGCCTGGCACTCCAATGCCCTAGGAGCATGGTGCATCGGGATTCTTGCAAGTTCTTGCTCTGCCTGGCACTCCAATGCCCTAGGAGCATGGTGCATCGGGATTCTTGCAAGTTCTTGCTCTGCCTGGCACTCCAATGCCCTAGGAGCATGGTGCATCGGGATTCTTGCAAGTTCTTGCTCTGCCTGGCACTCCAATGCCCTAGGAGCATGGTGCATCGGGATTCTTGCAAGTTCTTGCTCTGCCTGGCACTCCAATGCCCTAGGAGCATGGTGCATCGGGAATCTTGCAAGTTCTTGCTCTGCCTGGCACTCCAATGCCCTAGGAGCATGGTGCATCGGGATTCTTGCAAGTTCTTGCTCTGCCTGGCACTCCAATGCCCTAGGAGCATGGTGCATCGGGATTCTTGCAAGTTCATGCTTTGCCTGGCACTCCAATGCCCTAGGAGCATGGTGCATCGGGATTCTTGCAAGTTCTTGCTCTGCCTGGCACTCCAATGCCCTAGGAGCATGGTGCATCGGGATTCTTGCAAGTTCTTGCTCTGCCTGGCACTCCAATGCCCTAGGAGCATGGTGCATCGGGATTCTTGCAAGTTCTTGCTCTGCCTGGCACTCCAATGCCCTAGGAGCATGGTGCATCGGGATTCTTGCAAGTTCTTGCTCTGCCTGGCACTCCAATGCCCTAGGAGCATGGTGCATCGGGATTCTTGCAAGTTCTTGCTCTGCCTGGCACTCCAATGCCCTAGGAGCATGGTGCATCGGGATTCTTGCAAGTTCATGCTTTGCCTGGCACTCCAATGCCCTAGGAGCATGGTGCATCGGGATTCTTGCAAGTTCTTGCTCTGCCTGGCACTCCAATGCCCTAGGAGCATGGTGCATCGGGATTCTTGCAAGTTCTTGCTCTGCCTGGCACTCCAATGCCCTAGGAGCATGGTGCATCGGGATTCTTGCAAGTTCTTGCTCTGCCTGGCACTCCAATGCCCTAGGAGCATGGTGCATCGGGATTCTTGCAAGTTCTTGCTCTGCCTGGCACTCCAATGCCCTAGGAGCATGGTGCATCGGGATTCTTGCAAGTTCTTGCTCTGCCTGGCACTCCAATGCCCTAGGAGCATGGTGCATCGGGATTCTTGCAAGTTCTTGCTCTGCCTGGCACTCCAATGCCCTAGGAGCATGGTGCATCGGGATTCTTGCAAGTTCTTGCTCTGCCTGGCACTCCAATGCCCTAGGAGCATGGTGCATCGGGATTCTTGCAAGTTCTTGCTCTGCCTGGCACTCCAATGCCCTAGGAGCATGGTGCATCAGGAATCTTGCAAGTTCTTGCTCTGCCTGGCACTCCAATGCCCTAGGAGCATGGTGCATCGGGATTCTTGCAAGTTCTTGCTCTGCCTGGCACTCCAACGCCCTAGGAGCATGGTGCATCGGGATTCTTGCAAGTTCTTGCTCTGCCTGGCACTCCAATGCCCTAGGAGCATGGTGCATCGGGATTCTTGCAAGTTCATGCTTTGCCTGGCACTCCAATGCCCTAGGAGCATGGTGCATCGGGATTCTTGCAAGTTCTTGCTCTGCCTGGCACTCCAATGCCCTAGGAGCATGGTGCATCGGGATTCTTGCAAGTTCTTGCTCTGCCTGGCACTCCAATGCCCTAGGAGCATGGTGCATCGGGATTCTTGCAAGTTCTTGCTCTGCCTGGCACTCCAATGCCCTAGGAGCATGGTGCATCGGGATTCTTGCAAGTTCTTGCTCTGCCTGGCACTCCAATGCCCTAGGAGCATGGTGCATCGGGATTCTTGCAAGTTCTTGCTCTGCCTGGCACTCCAATGCCCTAGGAGCATGGTGCATCGGGATTCTTGCAAGTTCTTGCTCTGCCTGGCACTCCAATGCCCTAGGAGCATGGTGCATCGGGATTCTTGCAAGTTCTTGCTCTGCCTGGCACTCCAATGCCCTAGGAGCATGGTGCATCGGGATTCTTGCAAGTTCTTGCTCTGCCTGGCACTCCAATGCCCTAGGAGCATGGTGCATCAGGAATCTTGCAAGTTCTTGCTCTGCCTGGCACTCCAATGCCCTAGGAGCATGGTGCATCGGGATTCTTGCAAGTTCTTGCTCTGCCTGGCACTCCAATGCCCTAGGAGCATGGTGCATCGGGATTCTTGCAAGTTCTTGCTCTGCCTGGCACTCCAATGCCCTAGGAGCATGGTGCATCGGGATTCTTGCAAGTTCTTGCTCTGCCTGGCACTCCAATGCCCTAGGAGCATGGTGCATCGGGATTCTTGCAAGTTCTTGCTCTGCCTGGCACTCCAATGCCCTAGGAGCATGGTGCATCGGGATTCTTGCAAGTTCTTGCTCTGCCTGGCACTCCAATGCCCTAGGAGCATGGTGCATCAGGAATCTTGCAAGTTCTTGCTCTGCCTGGCACTCCAATGCCCTAGGAGCATGGTGCATCGGGATTCTTGCAAGTTCTTGCTCTGCCTGGCACTCCAATGCCCTAGGAGCATGGTGCATCGGGATTCTTGCAAGTTCATGCTTTGCCTGGCACTCCAATGCCCTAGGAGCATGGTGCATCGGGATTCTTGCAAGTTCTTGCTCTGCCTGGCACTCCAATGCCCTAGGAGCATGGTGCATCGGGATTCTTGCAAGTTCTTGCTCTGCCTGGCACTCCCATGCCCTAGGAGCATGGTGCATCGGGATTCTTGCAAGTTCTTGCTCTGCCTGGCACTCCAATGCCCTAGGAGCATGGTGCATCGGGATTCTTGCAAGTTCTTGCTCTGCCTGGCACTCCAATGCCCTAGGAGCATGGTGCATCGGGATTCTTGCAAGTTCTTGCTCTGCCTGGCACTCCAATGCCCTAGGAGCATGGTGCATCGGGATTCTTGCAAGTTCATGCTTTGCCTGGCACTCCAATGCCCTAGGAGCATGGTGCATCGGGATTCTTGCAAGTTCATGTTCTGCCTGGCACTCCAATGCCCTAGGAGCACGTGAGCCTCTGGCTCACACATTTTTTCTTAGCTCGGGAAGGATGGCTCCAGAGCAAACTAACTTATGCAGCAGCCAAATAGCTCACTCACAACTTTATTGCCAGTAGAATGTTTGCTCACGAGACTCCACAACTTAGAGGGAGCACCAGCCCGGGAGGATTTGGAACCGCCCCATCATCCGGTCGCCGGCATACCTATGGAGAGGCCATGGTGCCAGAGAGCCCTCAGTCTGCAGCGTTAACCCCATGACGGAGTGTATTGGCACTGCACGGTTAGCCGGTTGCCAGCAGGCAAGCTGGGGGGACGTGGTAGGCTCTAGGCCAGGGGTCCTCAAACTACGGCCCGCGGGCCACATGTGGCCCGCCGAGGACATTTATGCGGCCCGCCGAGTGTTTATGCCCGCTCCCCCCCGCCCGGAGCCGCCTCCTCCTCGAGGAGCGCAGCAGCAGCGCCCCCGTGGCCTCTTTCTTCCTCCAGCAGCCCTGGGCGGCAAGAGCGCCCAGGAGCTGAGGAGGAGGAAGGGGTGAGCAGGCTGGTGGGGGGGAGGGAGCGAATGCGGCGGCGGGGCGAGCAGGCTGGTGGGGGGAGGGACGAACGCGGCGGCCCTCCAACGGTCTGAGGGACAGTGAACTGGCCCCCTGTTTAAAAAGTTTGAGGACCCCTGCTCTAGGCGGTTCATGCCATCACCACCCCAAAACCCCCTGGGAGAATTTGTATCCGGCCAGCAATGCTCCCTCTAAGCGGTGGGGTCTTGTGAGCAAAAAATTCTATTTTGGGAGCTACTGGCATTGAAGTTGTGAGCGAGCGATTTGGCTGCTGCACCAATTAGTTTGCTCTGGAGCCCTCCTTCCTGAGCAGAGACAAAAATGTGTGAGCCGGAGGCTAGAAAACGGTGAGCTAGCTAGCCCACACTGACTCCGCTCAGAGGGAACACTTAGAGGGAACACTGCCAGCCAGGAGGGCGAGCTTGCAGCTGAATAAAACTTGGTCTTAAAGGTGCCACTGGACAGTTCTGGATTGCTAGCTAAGGGGGGGACATGCGCAGATCTGCCCTCGCAGAGGAGGGAGAAGTTGTACCTGAATAAAACTGGGTCTTAAAGGTGCCACTGGACAGTTCTGGATTGCTAGCTAAGGGGGGACATGTGCAGATCTGCCCTCGCAGAGGAGGGAGAGGTTGTACCTGAATAAAACTGGGTCTTAAAGGTGCCACTGGACAGTTCTGGATTGCTAGCTAAGGGGGGACATGCGCAGATCTGCCCTCGCAGAGGAGGGAGAAGTTGTACCTGAATAAAACTGGGTCTTAAAGGTGCCATTGGACAGTTCTGGATTGCTAGCTAAGGGGGGACATGCGCAGATCTGCCCTCGCAGAGGAGGGAGAGGTTGTACCTGAATAAAACTGGGTCTTAAAGGTGCCACTGGACAGTTCTGGATTGCTAGCTAAGGGGGGACATGTGCAGATCTGCCCTCGCAGAGGAGGGAGAGGTTGTACCTGAATAAAACTGGGTCTTAAAGGTGCCACTGGACAGTTCTGGATTGCTAGCTAAGGGGGGACATGTGCAGATCTGCCCTCGCAGAGGAGGGAGAGGTTGTACCTGAATAAAACTGGGTCTTAAAGGTGCCACTGGACAGTTCTGGATTGCTAGCTAAGGGGGGACATGCGCAGATCTGCCCTCGCAGAGGAGGGAGAAGTTGTACCTGAATAAAACTGGGTCTTAAAGGTGCCACTGGACAGTTCTGGATTGCTAGCTAAGGGGGGACATGCGCAGATCTGCCCTCGCAGAGGAGGGAGAAGTTGTACCTGAATAAAACTGGGTCTTAAAGGTGCCACTGGACAGTTCTGGATTGCTAGCTAAGGGGGGACATGCGCAGATCTGCCCTCGCAGAGGAGGGAGAAGTTGTACCTGAATAAAACTGGGTCTTAAAGGTGCCACTGGACAGTTCTGGATTGCTAGCTAAGGGGGGACATGTGCAGATCTGCCCTCGCAGAGGAGGGAGAGGTTGTACCTGAATAAAACTGGGTCTTAAAGGTGCCACTGGACAGTTCTGGATTGCTAGCTAAGGGGGGACATGCGCAGATCTGCCCTCGCAGAGGAGGGAGAGGTTGTACCTGAATAAAACTGGGTCTTAAAGGTGCCACTGGACAGTTCTGGATTGCTAGCTAAGGGGGGACATGTGCAGATCTGCCCTCGCAGAGGAGGGAGAAGTTGTACCTGAATAAAACTGGGTCTTAAAGGTGCCACTGGACAGTTCTGGATTGCTAGCTAAGGGGGGACATGCGCAGATCTGCCCTCGCAGAGGAGGGAGAAGTTGTACCTGAATAAAACTGGGTCTTAAAGGTGCCACTGGACAGTTCTGGATTGCTAGCTAAGGGGGGACATGTGCAGATCTGCCCTCGCAGAGGAGGGAGAGGTTGTACCTGAATAAAACTGGGTCTTAAAGGTGCCACTGGACAGTTCTGGATTGCTAGCTAAGGGGGGACATGCGCAGATCTGCCCTCGCAGAGGAGGGAGAAGTTGTACCTGAATAAAACTGGGTCTTAAAGGTGCCACTGGACAGTTCTGGATTGCTAGCTAAGGGGGGACATGTGCAGATCTGCCCTCGCAGAGGAGGGAGAGGTTGTACCTGAATAAAACTGGGTCTTAAAGGTGCCACTGGACAGTTCTGGATTGCTAGCTAAGGGGGGACATGCGCAGATCTGCCCTCGCAGAGGAGGGAGAAGTTGTACCTGAATAAAACTGGGTCTTAAAGGTGCCACTGGACAGTTCTGGATTGCTAGCTAAGGGGGGACATGCGCAGATCTGGCCTCGCAGAGGAGGGAGAAGTTGTACCTGAATAAAACTGGGTCTTAAAGGTGCCACTGGACAGTTCTGGATTGCTAGCTAAGGGGGGACATGTGCAGATCTGCCCTCGCAGAGGAGGGAGAGGTTGTACCTGAATAAAACTAGGTCTTAAAGGTGCCACTGGACAGTTCTGGATTGCTAGCTAAGGGGGGACATGCGCAGATCTGCCCTCGCAGAGGAGGGAGAAGTTGTACCTGAATAAAACTGGGTCTTAAAGGTGCCACTGGACAGTTCTGGATTGCTAGCTAAGGGGGGGACATGTGCAGATCTGCCCTCGCAGAGGAGGGAGAGGTTGTACCTGAATAAAACTGGGTCTTAAAGGTGCCACTGGACAGTTCTGGATTGCTAGCTAAGGGGGGACATGCGCAGATCTGCCCTCGCAGAGGAGGGAGAAGTTGTACCTGAATAAAACTGGGTCTTAAAGGTGCCACTGGACAGTTCTGGATTGCTAGCTAAGGGGGGGAATGTGCAGATCTGCCCTCGCAGAGGAGGGAGAAGTTGTACCTGAATAAAACTGGGTCTTAAAGGTGCCACTGGACAGTTCTGGATTGCTAGCTAAGGGGGGACATGCGCAGATCTGGCCTCGCAGAGGAGGGAGAAGTTGTACCTGAATAAAACTGGGTCTTAAAGGTGCCACTGGACAGTTCTGGATTGCTAGCTAAGGGGGGGACATGTGCAGATCTGCCCTCGCAGAGGAGGGAGAGGTTGTACCTGAATAAAACTAGGTCTTAAAGGTGCCACTGGACAGTTCTGGATTGCTAGCTAAGGGGGGGACATGCGCAGATCTGCCCTCGCAGAGGAGGAGAAGTTGTACCTGAATAAAACTGGGTCTTAAAGGTGCCACTGGACAGTTCTGGATTGCTAGCTAAGGGGGGACATGTGCAGATCTGCCCTCGCAGAGGAGGGAGAAGTTGTACCTGAATAAAACTGGGTCTTAAAGGTGCCACTGGACAGTTCTGGATTGCTAGCTAAGGGGGGACATGCGCAGATCTGCCCTCGCAGAGGAGGGAGAAGTTGTACCTGAATAAAACTGGGTCTTAAAGGTGCCACTGGACAGTTCTGGATTGCTAGCTAAGGGGGGGACATGTGCAGATCTGCCCTCGCAGAGGAGGGAGAGGTTGTACCTGAATAAAACTGGGTCTTAAAGGTGCCACTGGACAGTTCTGGATTGCTAGCTAAGGGGGGGACATGCGCAGATCTGCCCTCGCAGAGGAGGGAGAAGTTGTACCTGAATAAAACTGGGTCTTAAAGGTGCCACTGGACAGTTCTGGATTGCTAGCTAAGGGGGGACATGCGCAGATCTGCCCTCGCAGAGGAGGGAGAAGTTGTACCTGAATAAAACTGGGTCTTAAAGGTTCCACTGGACAGTTCTGGATTGCTAGCTAAGGGGGGACATGCGCAGATCTGCCCTCGCAGAGGAGGGAGAAGTTGTACCTGAATAAAACTGGGTCTTAAAGGTGCCACTGGACAGTTCTGGATTGCTAGCTAAGGGGGGACATGCGCAGATCTGCCCTCGCAGAGGAGGGAGAGGTTGTACCTGAATAAAACTGGGTCTTAAAGGTGCCACTGGACAGTTCTGGATTGCTAGCTAAGGGGGGACATGTGCAGATCTGCCCTCGCAGAGGAGGGAGAGGTTGTACCTGAATAAAACTGGGTCTTAAAGGTGCCACTGGACAGTTCTGGATTGCTAGCTAAGGGGGGACATGTGCAGATCTGCCCTCGCAGAGGAGGGAGAGGTTGTACCTGAATAAAACTGGGTCTTAAAGGTGCCACTGGACAGTTCTGGATTGCTAGCTAAGGGGGGACATGTGCAGATCTGCCCTCGCAGAGGAGGGAGAGGTTGTACCTGAATAAAACTGGGTCTTAAAGGTGCCACTGGACAGTTCTGGATTGCTAGCTAAGGGGGGACATGCGCAGATCTGCCCTCGCAGAGGAGGGAGAGGTTGTACCTGAATAAAACTGGGTCTTAAAGGTGCCACTGGACAGTTCTGGATTGCTAGCTAAGGGGGGACATGCGCAGATCTGCCCTCGCAGAGGAGGGAGAGGTTGTACCTGAATAAAACTGGGTCTTAAAGGTGTCACTGGACAGTTTTGGATTGCTAGCTAAGGGGGGGACACGCGCAGATCTGCCCTCGCAGAGGAGGTGACTGCCTCGAGCAGTGGCTGGACGTTTTCAAGCGGAGGCTGGATGACCATATTTCGGGGAGGTTGCAGGGCTATCTTTCGGCTATGCTCCTGCAGAGTGCCAGGGGTTGGACTGGATGACCTGCAAGGTCCTTTCCAACTCTAACATTCTATGATTCTATGAAACAAACAGGGGAGGAAAATGAACTGCAGTGGGGGAACCCAGGGAAAGCAAAGCCCCCCTTCCCACTGACTGACTGAAGCAACCCTCCCCCTTACACGCCCAGCTGCAAAGCTCTTTCCCAATCGCAGGGGGCACCCTCTCCGCCCCAAACCCCCACTGCGAACGAACGAGACGTCCCGCACTTAGATATCTTGGGCTGGTTTCTTCATACCCTCCGTGCACCTGACCAAAGTTTGCATGCGACGATAACATTTGTTTGTCTTAAAGGGGCTACTGGGCTCTCTTCCACGATTGACCCTCCCTCTGAAAATCCCTTGCAGGGCGTCGTAAAGACAGTCTGAACTTTCTCCTTCACCTCCGGCTGGTCCTCCGGGGTCAGGCTCATGTACCGGAAGGGCATCTGCATCATTTGGATTCTCACATCTAACTCCTCGTGGCCCAGGCTGTAAGGCATAAGAATAGGTCAGAATATTGCAGATGTGGGGAAACAAATGCTAAGGGGCTTTTTTATGTCCAAAAGTTTAAAACAGGCGTGTGGGACATGAGGCCTTCCCGTCCTTGCTGCCTGATCCTGCACACACCGGCTGCATCTCTCCCTGACGGTCACAGTACAAGCAGCAGACCTCCCTCCTCCTCACATGGAACTGGATAGTGCCCCACGCCTGTCAAGACGGAGTTTTTTGCTCACTCAGGGGACTCTACGGGGATGCAGAGAAACGATTTGGTGTAGTGGTGAAGTGTGTGGACTCTGATCTGGGAGAACTGGGTTTGATTCCCCACTCCTCCACTGGCAGCTGCTGGATGACCTTGGGACAAGCCATAGTTCTGTCGGAGCTGTTCTCTCAAGGACAGTTCTGGAAAGAGCTCTCTCAGCCCCACCGACCTCACAGGGTGTCTGTTGTGGGGAGAGGAAGGGAAAGGAGTTTGTAAGCCGCTCTGAGACTCCGAGTGAAGGGTGGGGTATAAATCCAATCTCCTCCTCCTCCTCCTCCTCCTCCTCTTCTTCTTCATTCGTAAATTTAACAAAGAGAAAAAAAAATCCCTCCGAGTGGCCTGACAAGGACTGAGTGCGCTCCTTGCCTGGAGGAGTTCTGGAACAAAAGGGCCACAGGGGACGTCAGTTGAAGGAGAGGAAAGAATAGAAACCCAAGAGGAAGGGGAAATCAGCTGGCTCAAGCCCCAAGCAGTTTACAGGGAGGGTTCGGGGTGACCCATGCACACAGAGAGACCTCTCAGTTGCAGAACTGGTTCGGCTGCTTGTCCTTGAAACCCAAAATATGGTTTGGACAACCACATGTCATACATCCCCGGGTTCCTGGAACCATCCTCTTCAAGGGGACAGGTGCTGTTTCCTGGTCCAAACCCTGGTTCTCGTGCCCGCTGCTCCAAAATGAGGCGCCCCCAGGACAATCACACAGGCAGACTCTGGGGCCGAGCTGCACCCCCCAAATCTTTGGACCCCCCAAGAGACACATCCCTACACTCTGGGATGGTCCTCTGAAGGAGACCGACAGCACTGCTTGGTCCAAACACTGGTTCTGGCACCACGAGCTTCTATCTGGAATGCCTGGAAAGGCACCTGCATTTCCCAGGAGATTTGGAGAAGGAACTGCTCCCAGTGACTTCCTGTTCCTTTGATTAGGATGCCCTACTGAGGTGTGACATGTTTTCCTCTCCAAGAAGACGCTTCTCGTCTGATGAACTCTCTGCTGATAAGGACTGAGTTCCTCTTGTTGAACCCTTTAAAGGTTTTGAACTTTGTATGTGAAGAAACAAAGATTGTGACTTTCCCGTGCAATTCTATTATAATTTTTCGAAGGTGATATGCAATGCACTGTTCATTTAAATATAAAATAAATTTGTAAGAATTGAGAAGAAGAAGAGGAGGAGGAGGAGGGAGGAGGAGGAGATTGGATTTACACCCTGCGCTTCACTCGGAGTCCCAGAGCGGCTTATAAACTCCTTTCCCTTCCCCTCCCCATAACAGACACCCTGTGAGGTAGGTGGGGCTGAGAGAGTTCTTTGAAGGACTCCTCTTTCAAGAACAGCTGTGACAGAACTACGGTTATCGTGGTTTTTCTCCTCTGGTACATATCCTTCCGTGATCTGAAATGGGGTCCTTGGCTTAGAGTGCACCATCTTCACTACCGCACGACAGAGAGCCAGCTTGCTGGGGCAGTTACAGACACAGACTAGGATCTGGAAGACCCAGGTTCGAATCCCCACTCTGCCCTGTAAGTGTCATGCGTACTGCCGAGGATGAGCTCCCAGCCCCAGCTGAAGTCCTGAGTACTGCTGAGGATGAGCTCCCGGCTCTGGCAGAATCTACACCTGACCCCAATGAAGCTGCAGAGCCTGCTCCGGCAACAGCTGGGGCGGAACAGTGCACGACAGACAGCCCCCCTGACTCGCCCTCACCGGTGGCCTGTTTGCGAGACCAGCGCCGGCAGAACTTGGCATCCTGGTGGCGAGAGGCGCGCCTGCGCAACAGGCGGCCCCTCAGCCCTGAGTTCTAACAGGAGCCGGGACACACACGCTGGCCGCTAATTGACAACAGCCCCGGAGGGGTACTTAGCTCCCCACTCCCCATTGGTTCCTCGTGCCAGCAACTAGTCAGCTTGACGACGCTCTGCCCCCACCTCGCCCGTGTTCCCGGTTCCTGTTTCCTGCTCTGACCTCTCGGCTCCTCGACTCTGGCTTTGAGGACTACGCTGCCGGTTTGTGCTCTGGACTCTTTTACTGGGCTCCTGTTTCTCTGCCTCCCGGTTTTGACCTTGGACTGGACCCCGGACTGTCCCTCTCTCACTCCGCCGACACTCCAGCCCGTGCCAGTAAGATTTTGGGGGGTGTTGTGAAGAGAGAGTGGAGGAGAAAACCAGGCCAGGTGCTCTGGGCCCCCATCAAGGGGAAAGGCGGGGCGTCAAAGAAGGAATTGGGAAGACACGTGGAAACTCATGCCAATTGTAGCAGAGAAAACAGGGACCCAATACATTTCTCACCTCTTTAGGATGTCTAGGAGCTTCTGGTTCTCCCGGGCGAGAGCTCTTTTTTCGAACCTCATGGCCCTAAAATCTGCCTCCAGCTTCTCATACGCCCTTTCCTGTCTGTAATAAACACGAGGAGCAGAGCAGCATTAGCCCACAGAGTGGTCATTTGTCTCTATGTTGTCCTTGTACCACGTTTGATAAGCGACACCTACACCGCCCTCCAACTGTAAGTCCCCAAAGAGGCGCATTTTGGACCAGTCGCATCTTCCGGATGAGTCGCCAAGGGCAGCCCTGTATAGGGTGAGTCACAGGAATTTGGTATTTCACAAGCTCCCCTGTAAGGGAAAAGGTGGGGCTGTGCCCCTGTGTCTTGACCGTGTGTGCTCGTTTTACTATTCTCAAGAGTCCGCCAAAAGTACATCTCTGAATAGGAACGCGGTGGAAAAGCCTTCAGAACTGAACAGGGTCTCTGTTCGGATACAAGGTGAAACCACGGTTTAATTAAACAAACTGTGATGGTCTGAATGCAGTCCACTTCACTTAAGGTCCATCAGAGCAGGACTTGAGTCCGTGGAGTGAAGTCGGGTTCATTAGCCAACCACAGTTAGTCGACTCTTCATGATGTTTTAGTGTGATATTTCCAATGCAGGCTTCCCCGTTTCGTCTTGGCCTGTTCCCTAGTGATTCCCTCACAAAGGCTCACGCTACGGACACACTGGGCCGGGTCAAAAGTCACGAAAACAGCACTTCTTGAGGCTAACAAGGATTTGAAAGATCATCTGAGTGCTAAATCCTGGTTTCACAAACTTGTTCCAATAAACCATGGTTTTGTGTTCCATCTGAACTGACACACTGATTACACCTGTGTAGGATAACTGTGAGCTCCAGTGTTGCCCAACAAGTTCTGTTTAGGGGTGTAGAACAAGGGGAAAATGAATGTGATTTCTGACACTCTCTCCTTGATATATCTATATCTATATATCTATATCTATATCTATATCTAATCTATATCTATATCTATATCTATATCTATATCTATATCTATATCTATATCTATATACACTCGGGAGCAAAGCTCGTTGTGGTGGAAGACAACGGGCCCTAGAAAGGAAGGGAGGGAGGGTGGAAGGGAGAGACGGTTGGAGAAAGGAAGGAAGGAAGGAAGGAAGGAAGGAAGAGGGGGAAGAGTGAAAGAAAGGAGAGAGGAAGAAAGGAAAGGGGGAAAGGAAGGGAAAAGGGGTGGAAAAGGGCTTCTCTGGGCCTACTGCCTCAATAGAAGGCCCAGGGGATGGTGTGAGGGGGCGGAAAAGGGCTTCTCTGGGCCTCACTGCCCCCACAGAAGGCCCAGGGGATGGTGTGGGGGGCAGAAAAGGGCTTCTCTGGGCCTACTGCCCCCATAGAAGGCCCAGGGGATGGTGTGGGGGCGGAAAGGGCTTTCTGGGCCTACTGCCCCCACAGAAGACCCAGGGGATGGTGTGGGGGGCAGAAAGGGCTTCTCTGGGCCTACTGTCCCCATAGAAGGCCCAGGGGATGGCATGTGGGGGACGGGAAAGGGCTTCTCTGGGCCTAGTGTCCCATAGAAGGCCCAGGGGATGGCGTGTGGGGGCGGAAAAGGGCTTCTCTGGGCCTAGTCCCCTCATAGAAGACCCAGGGGATGGTGTGGGGGCGGAAAGGCCTTCTCTGGGCCTACTGCCCCATAGAAGGCCCAGGGGATGGCGTGTGGGGGCGGAAAAGGCCTTCTCTGGGCCTACTGCCCCCATAGAAGGCCCAGGAGATGGCGTGTGGGGGATGGAAAAGGCCTTCTCTGGGCCTAGTGCCTCATAGAAGGCCCAGGGGATGGTGTGGGGGGAGGCGGAAAAGGCCTTCTCTAGGCTTAGTGCCCCATAGAAGACCCAGGGGATGGCGTGTGGGGGACGGAAAAGGCCTTCTCTGGGCCTAGTCCCCTCCTAGAAGGCCCAGGGGATGGTGTGGGGGGCGGAAAAGGGCTTCTCTCACTTGCCTCAGCCTTGAGGGCCTGTCCCTGCGCTCACACTCCAGACGGTCCTCTCCTGTCGAAGGACTGGAGCAGACTGAGCTGAAAACCCTGACTGGGGCTGACGTTGGTGGGACTTTACAAAGCAGCCAGTCAGCCCTGGCCAGTGTCCTCTGACTGCCAGTTCTTGAGCCGAATCAATTATGGCAAGCATAGAATGTGATGAAACCAAAATTCAAATATTAATAAGGACAGGATATATATATATATGCTGACAGCTGTTACTGTGCCTTTAAAAGTTGAATCATAATAGATTCAGATCTTGGTATGTAACCTAAAATCTTCTGATTAGAAAAACTTATAGCAGAACATATATATTTTATCACTGCATTTTTGTGTGTGTCAGAAGCTTCTGTAGATGGAATGCTATCTAGAAGTTGCAAGGCCGCCGAGAGCGAAGTTGAATGTGATACACAGCCCTTATCAGCTAACTCTCCATACGCGAGACCAGAAAGGGACCCAGTGTTCTCGAATGTTTCCCATTGTTCTGAAGACCAGATAAACAAATGAAATCACCGACATAATGACCAGTATCAGGAGAGACCAATAGTAAGGTTTAGAGTCAAATGATGCTTTTATGATGTTAACTGCTTGGGACCAGTTAAAGGTTCTTGAATGTGTACATTACATGTGATGTCATTTGGGGTATAAGACCCTCTGCCCTTCCTGGTTACAGCAGAATACGGCTTGGGATGGCTGAAGTGCCAAGGTACTCAGTCCCTGTATTCCCTGTTCCCATTGCAATAAACAGATATTCCTCTCACTCATTGGACTCCGACTGTGTGGTTCCAATTTGGCCCAGGGGTCACACACGGGGCACAGATTTGTGCATCAGGAGGGAACTGAGAATTATTGTAGATGCTCAGTTTGGATGTAACTAGCTTTCCCACTGGTGATCAAGGAAAGAGAAGTCGTCCTCGACCACACACACACACAAAACCCCGACGGTGGAGATCATGGGACCTGCCTGTGTAGACGCTGCGTGCGACAGGAGGGGAGCTGGGAGAGGCTCAGTGAAGAACCGGGTGGGCTCCCCCTACTTGATGTGTTTCATGCAAAATCGCCCTGCGGGGCAAGTGGGCTAAGCAGAAATGTTAAAATGTGGCCCTGGAAAGGCTGTTTTCATAGAAACCACTCATTCCAGAGGCTGCCTGGAAACCGTTCCGTTTCTGACTCAAGGAGGCGGTCATGGTTTCACTGGACCCGACCTCCCGCATAAGGAAAACGGTGAGATCGTACCCCTGTGCCTTAACCAGGGCCGGCCCCAGGTGCCTGGGCGCTCTAGGCAAGACAGCCTGGGGCGCCCACCCCACGGGGATGCCAATCTCCCGGTGGGGCCTGGAGACCGGGGGGGTGGAGCGCCGGCTTTGAACCGGCACCCCTTCCCTCCCAGCCCCAGCACCGGCTGAAGACGGGGGGAGCGCCGGCTTTCCTGAGCACGCGGCAGTAGCGGCGTGCTCAGGAAAGCCAGGGAAGGAGTGCCCGTTTGAATGGGCGCCCCTTCCCTCCCAGCCCCAGCTGAAGACGGGGGGAGCGCCGGCTTTCCTGAGCACGCCACAGTAGCGGCATGCTCAGGAGCCAGGAAAGGCGCCAGTGAAACGGGCGCCCCTTCCCTCCCAGCGCCGGCTTCACGGGGGGCGGGGCGGGGGCGCTTTGGAGCCCCTGTGGACCCCAGCGCCCTAGGCGAGCGCCTAGCTCGCCTAGTGGGTGAGCCGGCAGTGGCCTTAACACTGTCTTCCTCTGGCCGTTCTAAATATCCCGGCCAAAGCACATTCCTTCATCTGAAGGCAGCGTAAAAGCTTTCAAAACTGCCGTCGGGGAAATGGAACTTCTTTAGACTGTGTCCAGGAGAGGAAGCCGCGTAGAAATCCATGCCAGATGATATCACAGAGAAAATGGGTTCCTCACCTCTCCAGCTTTTCCTCCAGCTCTTCCTCGTCCTCCATTAAGATGAGCAGCTGGTTCCAGAGGAACTCCACTTCTGTTTTTTTCTGGTATGTCTCCATTCTCTCTATACAGGAGGAACAGAACACCCCTATTAGCCCCACGGAGATGCCCTTGGTCTGTATGTCGCACCTTATTTGACCAGCAACCCTTTCCCTCAGCCGCAGAAGAGTCCCTTCTGAGGGGTCCCTCCCCGTTCCCCACTGACTGTCCCTCAATCAGAAAGAGGAACGATCCGGCACCCGCTGGCTGGGCTCGCAACTGGCAACGCCACAAGTAGGGAGCCGAGGGTCTGACAGGCCGCTTTGCTCGGGACAGGCCGGTCCTTGTCCGCCGGGCCTCCGTTCTCTGGCCCCACGGCCAAGCCCTCTGCGCCCTTCATCTCCCACAGAACTGCTGCTTCTCGGGGCCCTCGTGTGTCGTAGAACAAGAACCCTGTGTGTCCCTGGTTCCCCTCTGAGAAACACACTCAGTCCTGCGAAGGAAGAAGAGTAACAGAGGTCTTTACTATTAATCGACTAACAGGGAGAAACCAAATAAACAGGGTTTGGTCCCCTCAAAGACCAATCTGCCTCTCCCTCAGGTTACAACGGGAGCCGTAGCATTTTATATTTCACATTACGTCAGAGGAACAAAGCAGAATTATTGGCTCTGTCAAACTTCGTCAGATTTCGCTGCCTATTCCCCATTGGGTTAAGACCTGGGGGGGGGGGGGCTGTTCCCAGGCAGCGTTTTCCTTTTCTGACAGAACACTAAACTTCTCGCTAGCCTGGGCCCTGGAGTCCTAAAAGCATCCGTATCAGCCGATATGGTTATGAGGTGCTCATTGTCTTCTGCACATGCGCAGGATTAGCCGGTCGGCCAAGGCCACGTGCCTCAGCAAAACAGCAGAACAGCATTTTGCTTCAGCTTCCCAGAATGCAACAGCCATAAGTGAACCAAAGTCTAAGGTCTGAACACATTCATGATTGATTTCTGCTCACGTAGTTAAAATCATAAATGGCCCTTAACATATATCATGGAAGTGTTAAGTGGGCCTGCTAAGTGTAACCTGGTTAGTCAGCGGCAGAGTGCAAAATGCTTTCACAGCGTTTCATAAACTGCACGTACAACACTCATGTGTCTGGGTGGAAATGTGTGTGTTGCGAGGAATCGGAGGCCCAGTCAGGGCATGGGGTCAGGATGGTTGAGCATTGTGTGCCTGCCTGTCCAGCTGTCAGGGGCCTGAAGTCGGTTCCTTATTCCCAGTTCCTATTATTATCCATTTCTCTTATGATTTGTCTGTCTGGTGCTTCTTTAATACACTCCACGTGTTCAAGGCGGTTTCCAAATGAAATCACACCATCTAATAGCGGCAAACATACAGCTATGGAAAACGGTTTTAAAACCTAGCGAAAGCCTGTGGGCTGAAGGATTCAGAATGACTGTCCGGAAGTAGCAGGATCCAAATTCAGATCGGGGATTCACAAGTCATTGGGCAAAGCCAAGCCAGTGACGGGGCGACCAGCCATGCTGTGACATCCCAATGACAAAAGGCCTGCAGGCTCAAAACAGCTGGGAACCTCTGAGCTGGGATTTCTCACAGAGAGATGGTGGAGGGGGGTGCTCTGAGTCTGTGGTCAACAGAGTTTCCAGAAGGTTGTGACATGGAATGGGAACGTGGAGGTCAGGACGGCTGCAGAACCAGACCCTGGAATCGGAAAGGGGGGGCAAGTGGAATGACGGCCTCTGGGAGCGGCACAGGGGTTTTCTGGGAGTGGAATGACAGTCCCTAGGAACAGAATAGGGATGGGCACAAACTGGCAAATGGCACTTCAGCTGAGGTTCATGAACCAGAAGGTTCCCGAGCTGGCTCCCAAACTGAACCATCCAACCGGGCTGGTTCGCAAAACAAACTGGTTCGAGCCCTTGAACCAGTTTGAAAACCAGAGGACACTCTCTGGGGACCCCAGAGACCCCAAATTCACAGCACATCTCCAACTGACTCTCCTCTTCCTGCCCACCAAGTCTGGTGACGTTTGGACTTTAAGGGTCCGAGTGACGGACCCAGAAAGAAGTTGTCCCCAGGAAAGTGCTTCCCAGGGAGCTGTCTAGCACAGGTGCTGGAGTCCTCAGAGTGGGCCCTGTGCAGGCTACAGACATCGAACTCGTGGCCGTTCTCCAGATTCCTCTTCTCTGCCTGCTCAGCAAGTCTGGTGAAGATTGGACTTTGAGGGTCTGAGTGAGGGACCCCCAAGGAAGGTGCCCCCAGGAAAGCGCTTCCCAGGGAGCTGCCCAGCACGGCTTCTAGAATCTGTAGAAGGGCCCTTGGGCAAGCCACAGACGTCAGACTCACACAACAGACTCACACAGCAGACTCACACAGAGCCTGATGCGCCTCTACCTCCCCTCCGAGTTTGATGAAGACTGGATTTACGGGGGGGGAGGGTGCGCAACTGGCAGACCCCTCAAACAAAGTGCCCCCAGCAATGTGACATCAGGGAGCTGTCCAGTGTGGGTTCCGGAGTCTACAGAATGAACCCTCGGCATGCCAGGGGCATCAAACTGGCTGCGCTCCTCGCTGAGATGCCCCTTCTACGACAGGGCTCTACAGTCTGAACAGACAACCTGCCACGGGTGAATCTGGGGTGCTCTTTGGCGAACAAATTACCCCTCTGAAAGAGGGGGGTCTGGCTGTTTACAATCCCCCCCCCCAAGGAAATATGACTGGTCATGGGACTTTGTCACTATTCCCATTGAGGCTTCCCACAGAGGAAATCCAAGAGCCCAAGGAACTGAGTTTAGGAACAAGGGGGGTAGGAGAGAGGATTAAGGGGGAGCCATCGAGACAAAAAAAGAGAAAGAGTCGTGTGTGTGCAAAACCGTATCAACAAGACAAGTGATAGGAAAATTTGGGGACCCTGAGAAAGTTGCTGCGGTCTTTCAGGAGGAGGGATCAGGCTACAACAGTGGAATCGGTGCCACGGTGGAATCAGCTGCCTCGGGAAGTGGTGGTGAGCTCCGCCTCCCTGGCAGTCTTTCAGCAGCGGCTGGACATACATTTGTCAGGGGTGCTCTAGGCTGACCCTGCACTAAGCAGGGGGTCGGACTAGATGGCCTGTACGGCCCCTTCCAACTCTGGGATTCTAGGATTCTATGAATTATTCCTTTTCCTTTTTCTCTAAGGGGGATTTTTTTTCCTGAGAGGCCAAATTGGGGTGCATTACATTACATTCCTGGCAGTACATTCACCATTCCAATATACCATTCAAAAAAGAAATACACTCGAATACAGAGGATGTGTAGCCCTCCTTGGTGAGAACCCGTCTACAAGGCCTGAATGAGTTTAGCATATATAATGGAACAAGAAACCAAGATCCCTGTTGAGTCCCGGGGGAGGCCTTTGTCCCAAGGGTCGCAGTAACTTGCAATTCAGCAGGGTCCCTTTCCATTCTGCCACAGGAGAATTAACCCAGCCAGTGGGTCAGTGGACACAACTCTGATCTCAGGAACCACAAAGCTGAGAAACCTGTAGGAGAAGACCTCAGCCTTCCAGGGCGTTCAGCAGGGGACCTCCAAGCAGCTGTTTGGTGGCAAAGGAACTTCAGGGACAGAATGGGAGGGGAAGTTGCCACCCCTGAAGAACTTGGGGGTCAGAGATGGGAAATGATCAGGTGGGCTTAGGGGATCCTTCCCCCCCCCCCGCTGCAGCCCCCCCTTTCTCACCTCAACACCTCCCAGCACGGCTGCGTTCCAAAAGAGGACTGGACTCGACCAACCTGGGTTGTTTCCAAGTCCTGAAGGCAATTCAAACACTTGTCCTCCTCTCCCGCCAATGACTCCACAATGCAATGTTCTCTGTGATGTTCTCCGTCCACTACTCCAGTCCACCTCTGCACCTCCAACTCCACCTTCAACTCGAATTCCTGCTGTCCACGCCATCCACCACTCCAGTCCACCTCTGCACCTCCAACTCCACCTTCAACTCGAATTCCGCTGTCCACGCCGTCCACCACTCCAGTCCACCTCTGCACCTCCAACTCCACCTTCAACTCGAATTCCGCTGTCCACGCCGTCCACCACTCCAGTCCACCTCTGCACCTCCAACTCCACCTTCAACTCGAATTCCGCTGTCCACGCCGTCCACCACTCCAGTCCACCTCTGCACCTCCAACTCCACCTTCAACTCGAATTCCGCTGTCCACGCCGTCCACCACTCCAGTCCACCTCTGCACCTCCAACTCCACCTTCAACTCGAATTCCGCTGTCCACGCCGTCCACCACTCCAGTCCACCTCTGCACCTCCAACTCCACCTTCAACTCGAATTCCGCTGTCCACGCCGTCCACCACTCCAGTCCACCTCTGCACCTCCAACTCCACCTTCAACTCGAATTCCGCTGTCCACGCCGTCCACCACTCCAGTCCACCTCTGCACCTCCAACTCCACCCTCAACTCGAATTCTGCTGTCCATGCCGTCCACCACTCCAGTCCACCTCTGCACCTCCAACTCCACCTTCAACTCGAATTCCGCTGTCCACGCCGTCCACCACTCCAGTCCACCTCTACACCTCCAACTCCACCTTCAACTCGAATTCCGCTGTCCACGCCGTCCACCACTCCAGTCCACCTCTGCACCTCCAACTCCACCTTCAACTCGAATTCCGCTGTTCACGCCGTCCACCACTCCAGTCCACCTCTGCACCTCCAACTCCACCTTCAACTCGAATTCCGCTGTCCACGCCGTCCACCACTCCAGTCCACCTCTGCACCTCCAACTCCACCTTCAACTCGAATTCCGCTGTCCACGCCGTCCACCACTCCAGTCCACCTCTGCACCTCCAACTCCACCTTCAACTCGAATTCCGCTGTCCACGCCGTCCACCACTCCAGTCCACCTCTGCACCTCCAACTCCACCTTCAACTCGAATTCCGCTGTCCACGCCGTCCACCACTCCAGTCCACCTCTGCACCTCCAACTCCACCTTCAACTCGAATTCCGCTGTCCATGCCGTCCACCACTCCAGTCCACCTCTCCACTTCCAATTCCACTTTCAACTCGAATTCCGCTGTCCACGCCGTCCACCACTCCAGTCCACCTCTACACCTCCAACTCCACCTTCAACTCGAATTCCGCTGTCCACGCCGTCCACCACTCCAGTCCACCTCTGCACCTCCAACTCCACCTTCAACTCAAATTCCGCTGTCCACACCGTCCACCACTCCAGTCCACCTCTGCACCTCCAACTCCACCTTCAACTCGAATTCTGCTGTCCACACCGTCCACCACTCCAGTCCACCTCTCCACTTCCAATTCCACCTCCACCTTCAACTCAGACTCCGCCTCCTCACACCTCTCTCACTGGAGTGAGGCAGGTGGGGCCCGACCCCCGCTTTAATCCCCTCCTGAGGCCCCTTTGTGTGCTAAGTGGGGGGTGCGGGGGGTGTCACAATGGTCCCAATTTTAGCAATCAGCCCCCCCCAGGCAGGGGAATAGTCCTTTGTTAATTAGGGGGCCCACATTTGTGGCTCCTCAAACTTGTCCCTTGTCGTTCCTGGCCGCCATCGTCCCCACCATCATGGGGGTGGGGCCCCCCCTGTCACTGCAGCCCTGGAGTGCTGACATCCAGTGTTCCCTCTAAGCCGAGTGAATGTGAGCAAGCTCACGGTCTTTTAGCCTCCGGCTTATACTTTGTCGTCTCGGCTCAGGAAGGATGTGGCAGTGCTCCAGAGCAAACCGACCGATGTGGCAGCGAAGTCGCTCGCTCGCTCACAACTTTTAATGCCAGCAGCTCGCAAAGTAGGATTTTTGCTCACAGGACTCCACAGTGTGTGTGGGGGGGCCTTGCTCTGGAGCCATCCTTCCGGAGCTGAGAGAAAAATGTGTGAGCCAGAAGCTAAAAGACTGTGAGCTGACTCGCACTAACTCAGCTTGGAGGGAACACTGCTGTTTGCTCGCGTCAGACTGACTCTTCCGGTTTTTAGAAGACTTCCAAGCAGTGTTCCCTCTCCGTTGAGTCCGTGCATCTCCGCCTCCCCAGGGAGAGGCACCTGGCCCCTCACTTTTCCACCTTAAGGAGGCAGCTGAAAAGTTTTATTAAAGACTGCATTCGATTACAGCAGTCCTAGATTGCGATTTTACGTTTTGAGTTCTATGTAGTTCATGTATTTTATCTCTATGGTAAGCCACCCTAGCTGCGTAACAAAGGTGTATGGTTGTTCAGTCACATGGTTGAGTCTGACTCTTCGCGACCCCATGGACCAGATTACGCCAGGCCCTCCTGTCTTCCGCTGTCCGCTGAAGTTTGCTCAATTTCATGTTCGTTGCATCGATGACACTGTCTAACCATCTCATCCTTTGCCGTCCCCTTCTTCTTTGACCTTCAGTCTTTCCCGGCATCAGGGTCTTCTCCAGGGAATGCTCCCTTCTCATTGGGTGGCCAAAGTATTTGAGCTTCAGCTTCAGTCTCTGGCCTTCCAGGGAACAGGGTTGATTTCTTTTAGGATTGACAGATCTGATCTCCTTGCAGTCCAAGGGACTCTCAAGAGTCTTCTCCAGCACCATAGTTCAAAAGCATCTATTCAAGTATAGTTTATTATTACGGTCTTAAGACCAACGTGCAGAGTAAGCAGAATATGTGAGGGGGAGAAAAAGACAGTCATAATATACAAAGACAGAAATCTGAATTTAAGAACTTGTAAAATGTGATTCCCGCAATCTAAGAATTCACGCACAAAACTCAGTGACTGAATGTGTAATCCCTGCATTCTTATCCGATCAGAGCCAGTGAGGCCTTGCTTGGTTTCTATTCATGTGCCCAGGTGTCCTATCGAATGTAACAAAGGTGGCTAATAAATGTTTTAAAATTAACTAATTTACTTGAACGGCAGGGGACGAAGAGATGGTCTCCCGCTAGCCATGTTCTTGAACTAAATGCCGACCAGTATTTGCTTTTCCAGTTAAGAGGGAGCTGGAAGATTGAATAACCTCAAAAAGCGTGCCCGCTTTAGAGTTCTCCAGAAGTCACCAGGCTCCATGTTCAAAAGTGTGTGTGTGTGTTTAAACAGATAAAGTGCAGTGGGGGGGTGGGGACTAGACCCCTGTGGCACCTTCAGCTTTCGGGGAAGGGAAACAAGGCAGTTTTCAATCACTACAAAACCCAGCGGTTGATCAAGATCTCCTCTCCAGCGCCAAAGGGAGCACAGCTACCCCCACACGCTCAGAACGGAGGGAAAATGTGGTCGAAGGTCTATTCAGTAAAACGGGGGGAGGGGGGTGATTTTAGGTGCAGTGAGAGACTGAGTGGGCGAGTCTTTTCTGCTCTCAGAAGCCAGCTAAGGCTGCCATCCGGGCACAACTTCCTGGGGTCATGGAGAGGGAAAGAGGAACACACCTGGAGGAACCTGTACAGATCTTTCACTGAATGCTGCACCACTGATACAACCCCCACTCTCTTGCCTTGCACCCCCCCCCAATATTTGACACCATGGCTTTGAGCAGTGGAAGAGAGGAGGAGGAGGAGGAGGCGATTGGATGTATCCTGCCCTTCACTGCCCAAAGGAGTCTCAGAGTGGCTTACAAATTCCTTTCCCTTCCCTTCCCCACAACGGACACCCTGTGAGGCAGGTGGGGCTGAGAGAGCTCTTTCGAGGACTGCTCTTGAGAGAACAGCTCTGACAGACCTATGGCTTGCCCGAGGTCATCCAGCAGCTGTGAGTGGAGGAGTGGGGAATCTGATTTTGTTTTAAATTGAATGTTTTAATAGAATATCGGATTTATACCCTGCCCTTCAGTACCCAAAGGAGTCTCAGAGCGGCTTACGATCTCTTTCCCTTCCCCTCCCCACAACAGGCGCCCTGTGAGGCAGGTGGGGCTGAGAGAGCTCTGATAGAAAGTGCTCTTTTTCAAGAACAGCTGTGCCAGAACTATGGCTTGCCCAAGGCGTGGGGGAATCAAACCTGGTTCTCCCAGATTAGAGTCCACGCTCTTAACCACTACACCAAACTGGCACCAAACTGGTTTGCATGTCGTCTCAAAGAGAGCATGGAAGTCTTGATTTGGACAGTTGGTTCTCGTGAAAAACAAAAGAAAACCAGTTTCGTGGTTTACACAGCAGTGGCTTTATTGCTAGAGGTGGAAGGATTCCTTTCCTCAGGTTAGGTGGTGTCTCCCCGCCGTTCCCCACCAGAGGCTTCCCTTCTGTCTTCTGTCATGATGCAGGGTCATGAAAGCACGTCCTGAAATAAATGATAGTAAGGTTGCCAACCTCCAGCCTCCACCATTAATAACTAGAGAGCAATTGAGCCAGCAACTTGAGATAGAGATAGCAATTGCCAGCCAAGATGAAAACAAGAAGGCTTCTAACCGGATTAAAAAAAAGAATTGGTTGCAACTTTCAGAAATAAATTAACTGGCTCGCTCCTAATTTAAATACTTCAAATGGAACTAGAAGTAAGTTAAAAGTTAAAAAACGATTCTTTCAAAAATTAGAACAAAACTATATTCCATTCAGCGACATGTTTCTCTCCATTCTAAATAACCACATTTGTTGTAGGGTAAATTGAAGAGAGTAGAGAAGAAGTTTAAGCTGTGACAATCTGAAAATGGAACCAGAAGAAAATCTGAAGAGAGCTAAAAAGAACTGGCGCTGTAAAAATCTGAAGTAAAAAAGAAGTTAAGCTGTATCAAGAGGCTGACACCGTTTAACAGAATAGAGTTACTCCTGAGGAAGATGGGTGAAATGAGTGTAGAACCAGGTGCCCATTGAGGATGACGGACTGTCAGGTGATCCTGCCATGAGATGGAAGGGAGGGGAGGAGGGATGGATGCTCTGTGTCGTTTCATGTCTGGTATGTCAGGAGTGGTGCCGGTTGCCAGGGCAATGAGGAGATTCACAGCCCAGGTTATCTGCAAGTGCCCAAATGGCCTTGGTTTCCCCAGAAATGTTTTCTTTTCTTTTCTCCTGGGAAGACAGCTCAGCCTTTGGGATATTTACCACTTTTGCACCTTTTTCCCGCATGCGGGCTTGTTAGCCATTGGTAGGTTCGGGGGGGGGAATGACCCGAGGGGTATAACTGTAGAAGCTTGCCTGTAGTCCTTTATCTCTAACAAGGAATTGTTAATGGACCTTTAGAACTGCTCTCAATAAACTAGAATGATAAAAGGGTTGGAACACCTTCCTATGAAGAAAGGTTAAAACGCTTGGGGCTCTTTAGCTTGGAGAAACGACGGCTGGGGGGTGACATGATCGAGGTTTATAAGATTATGAATGGGATTGAGCAGGTTGAGAAGAAGTACTTGTCTCCCTTTCTCACAATACAAGAACTCGTGGGCACTCCACTGAAATTGCGGAGCAGCCGGGTTAGAACAGATAAAAGGAAGTACTTCTTCACCTCAAAGAGTGATTAACACATGGAATTCACTGCCACAGGTAGTGTTCCTGGCACTGGACGCTGGCAACCTCAGTGTGTTAGATACACATATGAGCAGATGTCCACCAGTGGCTATGTAGTCATTGTGTCACTAGTTGGCGAACTCTCAGTCTCTGACAGGTCATACGTCATGCCACCCCAGAACGTCAGTCAAACACCAGCCCTTCCTGCACCAAGATAGCACCTAGCCCCATCCGAACATAAGAACATAAGAGAAGCCAATGTTGGATCAGGCCAATGGCCCATCCAGTCCAACACTCTGTGTCACACAGTGGCCAAAAATACCAAGTGCCATCAGGAGGTCCATCAGTGGGGCCAGGACTCTAGAAACCCTCCCACTGTTGCTCCCCCCTCCAAGCACCAAGAATACAGAGCATCACTTGCCTCAGACCGAGAGTTCCTATCTAATAAGAATATAAGAGAAGCCAATGCTGGATCAGGCCAATGGCCCATCCAGTCCAACATTCTGTGTCACACAGTGGCCAAAAATACCAAGTGCCATCAGGAGGTCCATCAGTGGGGCCGGGACAATAGAAGCCCTCCCACTGTTGACCCCCCCAAGCACCAAGAACACAGAGTATCACTTGCCCCAGAGTCCCTAGCTATACCTTGTGGCTAATAGGGGCCACTGATGGACCTCTGCTCCATATGTTTATCTAATTCCCTCTTGAAACTGTCCATGCTTGTAGCTGCCACCACCTCCTGCGGCAGTGAATTCCATGTGTTAATCACTCTTTGGGTGAAGAAGTACTTCCTTTTATCTATTCGCCACAAGGTATATAGATGGGAACTCTCAGTCTGGGGAAGGGATGCTCTGTATTCTTCGTGCGTGGGGTGGGGGGCATCAGTGGGAGGGCTTCTAGTGTCCTGGCCCCACTGCTGGACCTCCTGAGGGCACCTGGTATTTTTGGCCGCTGTGTGACACAAAGAGTTGGACTGGATGGACCATTGGCCTGATCCAACATTGGCTTCTCTTAGGTTCTTATGTTAAGAAAATATTCATCTTAAGGTATGGGTTATACTTAAGTCACTATTTCCTGTGACATTTGGAAGCAGCCAAAGGAGTGGATGATGCTTGTGGGTGCCCTGACGCTGGAGACGGAGGTCTGGACGTTTCAATGTGGGGAGCAGCTAAGAGATTGTGGCCAGAGTCGAAGGGCCAATCTGCATTGGTAGTTTCCCTTGGTTTGGCACCACTCCCACACCATCTCCTCAGAAGATGTCTACACCTCTTTCAGCTTCGCTCTTCCACTGCACTGTTTTATTTTCTGTTGTCTGCACCATTTTGTGGCCATTTTATGGCAATTGATTCAACCACTTTCCACCAGGGGGTGCACTGGTAATCTAATACATTCCTAGGCGATTTAACTGGGGGGGGGGGGCACACGTTTCTCATCTCTTCTGTTTGCCATTTTTTCCCGCCGGTGTACTCATTGTTCTCCAACAAGTGTGCAATGCAACTTCTCACTGACCATCCTCCTAACAATAGTGTTTCCTCATTGTTATTTTTTGTTCGGACCCATCTTGGGCCAAAATCGCTGAAGCCTTTGGGCCTCCTTTTTTACCTTCTTTCAAGGTCAAGGTTCCCTTGCTCGAAAGCCAGTCGAATCCGACTCTAGGGTTGCGGTGCTCATCTCCGTTTCAAAGCCGAAGAGCCAGCACTGTCCAAAGACGTTTCCGTGGTCATGTGGCCGGCATGACTAAACACCAAGGTGCACAAAATGCTGTTACCTTCCCACTGCAGTGGTACCTATTTATCTACTTGCAATTTCTTGCTTTTGAACTGCTAGGCTGGCAGGAGCTGGAACCAGAGACAGGAGCTCACCCCATCATGCGGCACCCGGGTCTGTGAACTGCTGAACTACTGACCTCACAGCCTGCAGTTCAGCTGTTACCTTCCCACCGCAGTGGTACCTATTTATCTACTTGCAATTTCTTGCTTTTCGAACTGCTAGGTTGGCAGGAGCTGGAACTAGAGACAGGAGCTCACCCCATCATGTGGCACCCGGGTCTTGAACTGCTGAACTACTGACCTTCCACAGTCTGCAGTTCAGCGTCTTAACCACTTGAGCCACCGCAGCTCCTACCTTCTTTAGCTCCCTATAAAATGTGTAGTGGCAGCCTGGGAAAAAGAAAATTCCTCCCCCCCTCTCTAGACTTCTTTTTTACCTCCTTTTATCAGGTGAATTGCAAAGGGCAGCCTATGGCCTAGTGGTAGTGTGGTTGCCTGGTTACCAGGAAGTTTGCCTGTTTGAGTCTTGCTTCCTCTTTTCTTTTCCCAGAAAAACATTGTGCCGCCTCCTTCTTTTCTTTTTAATTCTCTCAAGCAGGGCTTTTTTTGTAGAAAAAGCCCAGCAGGAACTCATTAGAATAATAGGTCACACCCATCAGCAGAAACTCATTAGCATATTAGGCCACACCCCCGTGTTACCGGAAGGGTGGTCATCCAGCCACTCCCACCTTTTGCTTCTTATTCTGTTGACCTTGTTTGTTGTCAAAACCCAGGGCTTTTTTTTTGGTAGCAGGAAGTCCTTTGCACGTTAGGCCACACACCCCTCATGTAGCCAATCCTAATGAGTTTCTGCTGCTGGGTGTGGCCTGTTATGCTAATGAGTTCCTGCTGGGCGTGGCCAACTCGGGAGCCAGCCGGAACTCTGTTCCTGTGCGTTCCTGCCCCAAAATAGCCCTGCACTCAAGGCTTTTTCTCCTTTTAATTATTTAATGTCCTCCTTTGGACCAGAAGCCTACTGGCCTGCCATGGTTTTGGGAACACTTCCAAGTCATTCTCCCCCTTTCTCCCTAGCCTTCTTCATCTCCTTTTCTCACCCCAAGTCCAGAGGCAGCCTGTAGCCTAGTGTGTCAGCATGCTTGCCTCTTTATCAGAAAGTTGTCTGTTTGAGTCCTCCTCATCTGTTTTCCTTTTCAGAAAAACGTTGTGCCTTGTCCTTCCTTTTCTGTTCCTTCTCACACCACTTTCTCTCCTTTTAACCAATCATGTCATGCCCTCCCCTGGGCCAGAAATCTACTTGCCTGTCAGAGTTGACTGGTCATTGCTTTGCCTCCTCCAGGGCTATTTTGGGGCAGGAACGCACAGGAACGGAGTTCCGGCTGGCTCCCAAGTTGGCCACCCCCAGCAGGAACTCATTAGCATAATAGGCCACACCCAACAGCAGAAACCCATTAGGATTGGCTACATTGGGGGTGTGTGGCCTAACATGCAAAGGAGTTCCTGTTCCAAAAAACGTCCTGAGTTTTGACAAGAAACCAGGCAAACAGAATAAGAAGGGGGGGCGGAGCGTCGCGAAACATGGCAGACGCAATTTGAAAACGCTCCCGACCTGAATCTCCCAAAGCCGACTTTAAGTCACTTTCCCTAAACAATATCAGCTCTAGAAGAATGGGAAAATCTCTAAAAGGCAAAACTAACAAAGCGGTTGCAAACTCTGGAACAGTACGAACATATTTTACTAGAGACTCAACAAATAACGCTGACATCTCTAACTCCAAGAACGGAGACAAAATGGCGGCTAACGACAGGTCATCTGTTTCCACAGAGATTGATGAAGCTGCACCAACAACCAAAGGGGACCTTAAAGACCTGAAAGAAGATCTCCTAAAATCATTTACATCTTTGGTCTCAGAATTACTTCAACCCTTACAGACTCAGCTAAACGAATTAGCAAAAGATCTGTCTGATACGTCCAGGATTGCTGAAAACGCTGCTGAACTTACCTTAACTCTTCAGGACGAGGTAAAAACTCTTAAATCTTCAGAAAAACAATCCGAAGCTAGAATAACTGCTCTTGAGAACAGATGGCGCCAATTTAACTTAAAATTCAGAGGGATGGGTGAAAACATTGAAGAGGGAAAGGATTTGTCTCAGTTCCTTTCCACGTGGCTGGCATCCATCTTGGATCTCTCTGAAGGGAAAGCCCCCATAATTACCAGAGCATATAGACTGGGTTCTTTAGCTTCAGCCCGTAAAGGTAGACCCAGGGATATCATGGTACAATTTCTATACCCAAAAACCAGAGACAGAGTTCTGAAAGAAGCTAGATCACGGGGTTTTCTAGCTTGTAAAGAAGAAAAAATACAAGTGCTTTTGGACTTGTCTGCTGAGACCTTAGAAAAACGTCGTAGTCTCAAGATGATTGCCACTAAACTCTTTAAAGCAAATATCCGTTTTCGATGGAGCCCCACCTCAGATATACATGTTTACCGGAATGGTCTACTATATCAAGCCACAGATGCTATGACGGGAAAAGCTTTAATTTCCTCTTTGGGACTCAAATTGACATCAGATGAAGAACAGGAACTTATGAATACGTGAATATCTTCAGTACCTCACTCTAACTTCAATCGACAAGACTCACAAATAGCTTTACAGAAAAGAAGCATCCGCTAGTATTATTTTATAAAGCTTCAGACCTTCAGAGTAATCTTTATTTTGGTTATTAACCTTTTAAGTTACTCTTTCCCTAATTACCAATTAGAGCTCTTACAATTTAGTATATGAGAAGTATAGTGTTCATTGTAATTGTTTTATTAACCCTATATTATGTAATACCTATGAAGTAATAGGACTTTCATACTAAGTTCTGTAAATTATCTTTTTATATAATTTAACCTTTAACATTTTTAAGAACTCATATTTAGAGATCCAAGCAGTAATATTATATAAATATCAACTATTATTTTGTGATACCTATGAAGTAATAGGTTTTTTTCATGCTAAGTTATGCTGTTATTATGATTGGTTATAATTAATAGACTATGTAGTCTAAATAATAGCATTTTAATTGTTACATTATTCCTATATTGTGAGATACCTATGAAGTAATAGGTTTTTTATACTAAGTTTTGCAAACTGTTTTTAGGAATGACTTTAGTTTACTTGACTATATAGTTTTAATAGTTTCATATTTCTGGAAACTTTTATATAGTAATGCAAGATATAATGTTATCCAATTACCATATATATATATATATATATATATTTTTTTTTTCTTCCTAGTACCTATGAAGTAATAGGTTTCTCTATGCTAAGTTCTGCAATCTGTTTTTTGCGGATGGCTTTAATTAATAGACTTTATAATTTATATGTCAGCATCTCTGAAATTTTGAATATAGAAATGTAAAAAGTAATGCTATACTCCAACATTAAGGTTGAAGGTAATTACTAATTATTTAATTTTGTAACAGTATACACTGCTTTAATATACCTGACACAAAGTCTTTGTATTAGTGACATATTTTTATTTTTTTTTTCAATTTGTCTATCAAACAAATGGGAAAATTAAAAAGTCACAGAAATATTTCTGTATTTATATATGAAACATGAGAGGAGAATAGGTTGGGTAGCCTTTGTATAATTTTGATATTGATATTATAGATTTCCCTCCAAAGTTAAGGTTGTATCTTCCAGATATAGAGACAGCATCTGTCTCTTAGTTCTTCCGTATTGGAAGTTTGGAAGTTAACTCTGCAATTTAGCAGGGTGTTAATATTTTTTTAGGGTGTTTTTGGTGGTTTTTGCACCAATTAATCGTTTACTATAAAGAGTAGATTTTTTTACTCTTTACTTAATTAATAGTTTGTTGTTAAATAAGTTTTTTGTTTCTCTTTTTTCTTTTTCATTTTGACAGTTTACTAACATTCTCAAATAACAAATGTCTCAATCCTTTAAAATAGTTACTTGGAACGCTAGAGGCCTAAATAATAAAATCAAACAACGCAGAACCTCCTCTTTTTGGAATAAGGAACGTCCAGATATTCTTTTCTTACAAGAAACCCACTTAAGGAACCCAGAGAAACAGGTATTAAAAACATCGTGGTTTTCCCAACAATTTCATGCAGACGGATCCACAAAGGCAAGAGGTACTGCGGTATTACTTTCCAAAAATTTTCCTTTTCATTGCACTAAAGTCAAAAAAGACCCGCAGGGTAGATTTATTTTTATTGTAGGAACTTTACATGGAGAGTTTTACACACTCGCATCTATATATGCACCAAATTTAAATCAAATAATTTTTTTAAAGGAAACATTGAAAAAATTAATGGATTTCAAACAAGGTGAACTTATAATTGGAAGTGACTTAAATTTTATAATAGATCCATCTATGGACCGCACCTATCAAAGTAAACAAAAAAATAGGAAAAAACATATTTCTACTAAAAATGAATTAGCTTTACTTTTAGATTCTTTCAATTTGCAAGACCTTTGGAGATCATTGAACCCTGGCACAAAACAATACACTTTCTACTCAAATACACATAAAATACACACACGCATAGATTATATTTTGATTTCATATTCTTTATTAAAACAATTCAAAGAAGCAGATATTGGCAATTCTACCTTATCAGATCATGCTTGGGTAGTTGGAAAATTGGGATTAAAACAAACTGATGGCAAAGGTCCTAACTGGATGCTCAATAAATTACTTCTTCAAAATGAACAGATTAATGAGGACATAACCAAAAAGATTAAAGAATATTTTCAGTTTAATTCTACTGTAGATGTATCTCAAAACACTATCTGGGATGCATTTAAAGCAGTAATCCGAGGTCATTTAATTTCAATTGCTTCCTCCTGCAAAAAAGACAGAAAAAAAATATTAGATGACCTATATCGCACAATTAAGGACTTAGAACTAAAACACATGAAATATGGAGGAAAGAAATACCTTAAAAAGTTGAATCAAGAAAGAAAAAAACTGGAATTGTTAGAAACATCAAAAATACAAAAACAATTATTAATTCTAAAACAAAAATACATTATTAAAACTCCTAAATCAATTAAATTACTTAAACACAGAGTGGATAAGAAACTTGCTTCATCATTGATTCACGCAATACGGGATTCAGAGGGTAAAATACAAGTTACCCCAAGTAATATTACAGCTGCTTTTTATAATTACTTTCAAAATTTATATACTTCTACTAATCCTGATAAACAATTGATTCACAATTATTTAAGTTCTATTAATTATACTCAAAAATTAACTCGAGAACATCAGGAGTATTTAGACCAACCCATCACTTTAGAGGAATTAGCTACAGCAATAAATAAAGTCAAAAATAATAAAACGCCAGGAAAGGATGGACTCCCTATTGAATTTTATAAAAAATTTCAAAATGTATTATTAGAACACCTCAATATAATTATGAATTCTGTTTTATCTACGGGCACCATGCCTAAAACATGGTCTGAGGCCCGCATAATAGTTATCCCTAAGCCAGGAAAAGATAAAGCACTATTGGGCTCTTATAGGCCGATTTCTATTTTAAATCATGATTTCAAAATTCTTTCAACGATTCTTGCTTCAAGATTAAATAGTATAATAACAAAATATATTCATGTAGACCAAACAGGCTTTATGCCAGGCAGAAATATATCTGACAGCATCCGGAAAACCCTAAATTTAATCAATTATTGTAAAACAAATAAAATCAACTCCATTTTGTTATCAACTGACGCCGAGAAAGCCTTTGATCGGGTAGAACCAATTTATTTACAGGAACTTTTAACGGTAATGAATTTCGGCCCTATATTTAGGCAAACTATTCAAACCTTATATTGCCAACCTTCAGCTCAAATCTATGTTAACCATTTTCGTTCTGATGAATTACAACTTAAGAGAGGTACTCGACAAGGCTGTCCCCTCTCCCCCTTTTATTTGCCCTTTCTGTGGAACCACTAGCCCATGCAATCAGACAAGATATAAATATAACAGGCATACAAATTGAACAAACTCATTACAAAATAAGTCTTTATGCAGACGATATAATTTTTTTTGTAACAAACTTAGAACAGTCCCTTCAAGGAATTCTAACCCATTTGGATAACTTTGGTTCTATTACTGGATTTGCGGTTAACTATATGAAATCTGAAATTTATCCTGTCAACATCCAATCACATCAAATAGAAAATCTACAAAATAAATTTCCTTTCAAATGGGTAAAGAGCACCTGGCGACACCTAGGGATTATTATACCTCTACAATTAACAGATTTATATTCCTGCAATTATACACCTCTTGTTAAAACATTTAAACAAACTTTGGATGGATGGTCTAAGTCCAACTTAAACTTGATAGAAAAAATAACTCTCTTTAAAGCAATTTTATTACCAAAGTTTTTGTTTCTTTTTCAAAACCTCCCTGTTCTAGTGCCTTCGCATGATTTCAAGAATTGGCACAATCAGATTACAAACTTTCTATGGGAAGGAAAAAGAGCAAGAATTAATTATGCTACTTTGACAAGGCCAACAAATAAAGGAGGCTTAGGACTGCCTAATCTTGAAAAATATTTTGTAGCGTCTCAATTACGAAATATTCACTACTACGCCATGCCTTTTTGTACTAAATCATGGCTGCAAATAGAAAAATTAGAAATTGTTCCAAAATCACTGCATGAATATATATGGCAATCTTCTACTCCTAGCTTCTATCTAAAAATAAACAATCCTTTTTTGAAACTTACCCTCCAGCTCTGGCAAAGACATAGACAATTTCTAGCTCCCGGACTATCACCGATTACAGCAATATTTGGTCAACAATGGTTTCTCCCAGGATTAGATAAATCTTTTCTTTATAGGTTAAGAGAAAAAGGAATTTTTAGGATATGTGACTTTATTTTTCAAGGAAGGATTAGAACACAACACCAAATTGAAACTGAATATGGGGTAACACTCTCATGGTTACAATACCACCAATTGCATCATGTGTTACAAAATCTCAGCAATACCTCCACATTAGATAGAGATTTAACACTTTTTGAGTTATTTTTAAAGAAACAGAAACCTACTACACAGGGTAGTCTGGCAGTGATATATAATTTACTTAATGAAGAACTTTGGAAAAAGTTATCTTCTATTCAAAAGGCCTGGCACATAGATACCAACGTTGTATATTCTGATAATCAATGGACTCAGATATGGTCCTCCTGTATTTTTAAGAGTAAATCTCTGTATCTAAAGCTGCAATACTTTAAAGTATATGCAAGATGGTACCTAACACCAGATAGACTATTTAAATGTAAATACAAAGTTACCCCTTTATGTTGGAAAGGATGCAATGAAAACGGTACGTTTATCCATTGTTGGTGGGCTTGTCCTAAAATTCAATCTTATTGGACTGTTGTATTAAAAGAAATTAAGAAAATCACAGGTTTGGATATTCCTAATACACCTGTATCAGTTTTACTACATTACTGGCCAGGTTTGAAACTTTCCAAAACTAACGAAGAATTGATCTCCAACTTACTGATGGCTGCTAAGATTCTTATAGCCTCGAGCTGGAAACAAACTAAAGCTCCATCACTGAATCAATGGAGAACTAAATTATGGGATTTCATTGTATCCGACAAAATTGCAACACAAATCATAACTACTGATAACCCTAACTCTGTTAATAATTTTATGGAAAAATGGTCTCTTTTTTTCAAATATATTTCAGAATGCAAACAAAGTTCATATCAATTACCTCAAAAATATACAGATTATGTCTTTTATTGAAATTGAGATATTTGAAATATCTGTATTAATAGTTACATGTTTTAGATAGTGATTTTAGTGTTAACACTGTATCAGTTGTTTCTTTAATTATGAAAGTTGGTTGTTTTGTTACTGTTTTTGTATTATAAAATTAATAAAATTCAAATTATAAAAAAAAAAAAAAAAACAGAATAAGAAGCAAAAGGTGGGTGTGGCTGGATGACCACACTTCTGGTATCATGGGGGTGTGGCCTAATATGCTAATGAGTTCCTACTATTGGGTGTGGCCTATTATGCTAATGAGTTCCTGCTGAGCTTTTCCTACAAAAAAAGCCCTGGCCTCCTCCAGTCCAGCTGTCCCCTTATCTGCTCATGATAAATGTAGGATTTTTTCCCCTTTCCCTTTCTATCTCCATAGCCTTCTTTACCTGCTCTTCTCAGACTGCTCTCAGAGTGTGGGTTCTGGCTCAGGGACAGTGTTCTTGCCCCATCAATAGAAAGTCGCTGGTTTAGTTCCAGCTTTCCTCTTTTCTTTTCCTGAAAAATGTTGTACCGTGTTCCTTGATTTTATAAATACTCACATGCTACTTTTTATCCTTTTATTCATGAAAATTCCTTCTCTTGGCTGCCAGTCTACTCGCGTGTGAAATCCCAGAACAACCGTGCCACGTATGAGCGGGGAGGCAAACTCTTTCGTTTTACTCCAAACCCACTCGGGTTTTTTGTCTGTTCCTGGCTCATTAGTGGGCAACAACACTGTGGTGCCAGGATGTACTTCCGCCCGTTCCTTTTTGGGGACCCCAGAAACCTCCATCCTTCTTCTTTAGTAATGTGTTTCTTTAGTAATGTGTTTCAACTCCTATCCTAACCTAAGGGTTCCCGTGCCTTCTTTACCATCTTTTATCAAGCCAAGTACATAAGCCCGCCCTGTAGCTCACTGGCAATGTTCCTGCCCTGTCATCAAGGGGGACCTGGTTGAAATCCAGCTGTTCTAACTCCCCCCCTTTGATCATGAGAACCATAGTAATGGGCCGTTTTTCTGCTTAGACCTTTTTTCTCCCTTTATTTATGCCATGTCCTTTTCTGGACCACCATTACACCCATGTGCCAGATTCTGGAAACACATTTATGTAGCCCTCAGCTTTTTACCACCATCACGCTTAAAGACAGCCATGGCTATTTGAGAGGGGGGCGGGATGGAAGCATGTGGTGTTTATCTGTTAAAGGCCCTGCCCGTTCTGCCTTTTCCACCCCCCACCTCCCCCTCTGGCACTCCCCCCTCCTTATTCTTCTTGGCCATCGGCGGGAGATTCTGTTGCCACCTGATCCTCCTACTCAGGGCTATTTCTGGGCGGGAACACACAGGAACGGAGTTCCGGCTGGCTTCTGAGCTAGCCACGCCCAGCAAGAACTCATTAGCATAACAGGCCACACCCAACAGCAGAAAATCATTAGGTCTGGCTCCATTTGGAGTGTGTGGCCTAACATGCAAAGGAGTTCCTGCTACCAAAAAAAAAGCCCTGGGTTTTGACAACAAACAAGGTCAACAGAATAAGAAGCAAAAGGTGGGTGTGGCTGGATGACCACCCTTCTGGTAACATGGGGGTGTGGTCTAATATGCTAATGTGCTGTGCTGTCATGGGTGTGGCCTAAAATACTAATGAGTTTCTGCTGTTGGGTGTGGCCTGTTATGCTAATGAGTTCCTGCTGGGCTTTTTTGGTAGAAAAGACCTGCTGGGAGAGACTATCTAAAGAAATACAATGCAAATAATTAACGAAAGAGGTGATAAGATCTTTACCTGTAAAGTGGATGTTCTCACACCAAAAGGCCTTGTCTTTTCACTTAGTTTGTAAAACCCTAACTTGTAAACTGGCAGTAATAAATATGATAAATCAAGGTTTCAGACTAAATTTTTTATTATGATGATGATTTTTATAGGAAAGTTGAACAAATTGAAAACTTATCAATAATTTAATCAATTACAGTGTTGAATTAATAGTTTGTATAAACCCTTATACATATTGGTGTACAATACTTCAGTTTTAGTTGTAAGATGTCAATGTACTCAAGCAATTAAAATAACAATTAATTCTATAATTAATACCTTGGTTTGTAGTTAATTTTAATAAAACAAACAATACAAGTATTTAAAATTAATTAAATTATTATCAAGATTTTTTGTTACATATAAATATATATTTTATTAAAAAGTTGATCAAATTATTAACTAAACAAGAATTTAATCAATTACAGTGTCTAAATTAGTAGTTTGTACATAATAAAAGTTGCTTTTAACTCCTAAGCTTAAAACGTATATGAACTCTCTATACTCCTGCAAAACTACTGTTTTGCAGAAGGCTGAGGAGAGCCCTGAACTGCTCTTCCCCAGCACAGTAACCTGAGAGTCCCAAGACAAGGGTGAAGGCCAATAAAAACCCGCGCGACCTTTCCCTCCCCCCAACTGCGTTAATATTCCAACTAAAACTACCATTAGTTCTGTAACAATAACAGGAAATGCAACACTAAACCAAACAGTCTGAAATAATCATAATCAAACAATAATTCATGAGCCATATAAAAAGTTGATTTATATACAAGACTTATAACCCTTACAGCAAAAAAGACGGGAAAATCGTTACAAGCATTTGATCGGCTATGGCTGAATTATGTATTTTAAAACAGAATAAATGATACTTATCAACTTATACATCGGACTCAGAGTGCTTCATCTTGCAAGGCTGGATTTTCGTCAAGCGGAGGAGATGGGGATCGAAATTTCCTCTTATTAGAGTGTTTGGAAAGTTCCATTGGAGATACAAGGTCCATTTCTCGCACTACTTCCATGCCATAACCTTTAGAGGAAATTCTGTGTGTCTTTCCCTGGTAGGAGAATTGTAGTGTTAAAGGCGTTGACCAGATATACCATATGTCGGCTTCTATCAGGCTTGTGGTGATCGATTTAAGTTCCCTTCTTTTCATTAGGGCTTCTTTAGGAAGATCCGGGAAGATTTCAATTTTGTGACCTTTGTATTCTAGATAGCCTCTTCGTCTTGCCACTTGGAGGACTGCTTTTTTATAGCATAAATTCAGAAAGGTGGCTATGATGTCCCAAGATGGTCTAGTTTTAAGTAAACTTAAGGGGCCTGCTCGGAAAGCTTTTGTGGTAATGGGAGAAAAATCTCCCTCAGGCGGCACCTCCTTCGTTATCCAGGCAGAGAGCAGAGCATTCAAATCGCCATTCTTTTCCATTTTTTCTGCCCAGCCTCTTATTTTCAGATTATTCTGCCGTATTGCCATTTCAAACCTGAAAGCTTTTTCTGCCAGGACATCGTCCATTTGCTGAAGTTGATGTATTTCTTGTTTGTTAGTGAGACTGACATTCATCGCTCTGTCTGCAATACTTTTAGTTGTCACTATAGATTGTTGTAATGTTTCTATTTGATCATACATTGGTTTAAAGAGTGAGGACATCTTATCCAGTATCGATTTCTCCAAACTGGTTAATGCTAGAGACAAATCAATGGAAGTTACCGGGCTTGGTTGTTTCGCATTCTCCTCAGCTCCAGACGCCATTTTTGCTGTAAGAGCCAGCTGAGGCCCCGATCTCGTTGTCGAGATTTTTGAAGTAAGTGTTGACTGTATCTTCTTGTTTTTATGTTTGGTGGGTAGCTCTTGCATTTTGTCACCTTTCTCCATAAGTTTAGAGACAGATCTGTCGTTTCGATCGCAGAGATCAGTAAGGGAGCAGAAGGGATGGTCAGAGCAGCGGGATTAGGTGGCCATGCTGTTTCGTGCCCCCCGCTGTTCTGAGAGAGGTGCAAGAGAGACTAGAAGTTTCTTCCTGATGTTTTCTTCCAGGGACGAGATGGTATCAAAGAATTCCTGGTGCGTTATGGCCATGTTGTCTTTATGTGTCTGTTGTGGGGTCCCGCCATCTTACCCGTGGACCGTGATCAGTTTTGCAGTGGTTCATTGCATCTGTGGGAGAGGTCTGTGCCCGGTGCGAGGAAGTTGAAGAGGCATTTAAATGCCTTCTGAGAGGGGTTCTGCATCGTGCTGCCATCGCAGTGTGACTTAAGGACAGATAAATACCTCCCCTTCCCTTTCCTCCCCTCCCCGAGTCACTCATCCCTGGTGGCATGTGTCACAGGTGGCGGAGGCGACAGCGCTGGGCCCCTGCCGCTAATTGGTTGCATGGCTTTTTTGATCTGTGCGGGTGTAGTGGCTAGGACTCACCCTGTGAGGGCTGCACCCTATTTCCAGTATATAGACATCATTTATTGGGCTTATACGGAATTTTTAGGAGGGGCAGGGTTACAGTACGACAAAGAATTTGGGGTGACGCTGCTCTGCCATGGGACCAGGTGCATCAACACCTCTGGCTCCAACCAATGGCCCCTGCCAAGCCTTCTCTGAGAGACCCCTCCGACAGCGGTCACATTATGCAAAAGGCTGCTGGTGTGACCGCATCTCGCCCCTTGGGGGGGAGGTCAGGGTGTTCAACCGAGGTTGCTTTGCTGGGAATTCGCCTCACAAGGAGTTTGCTCACGCAAACCCTGTGAGTTCAGGCATAAGTGCCCCTTATGCAGGAGGCCGTCACACACCTTTACATCTTGCTCCTGAGCAAAACGGAAGGGTGTCGGCAAGTGACCGGGAGGTAGCAGTACCTCCCCTCAAGGCGTTGGGAAAGTGCCCCAGCCCTATCAACCGGACTCAGGTAAAAAAGTAGCTGGCCTTCTATCCTAATACTGTAGATAGTTTGTATTTGTTAGATGGTTTTAGTAATGGTTTCAGGATTCCCTAGACAGATCTACGGAGGCCTTCATGTCAAGGAACCTGAAGTCGGTTCTGGGACTGGAGCATGTCGTTAGGGAAAAGATAGCCAAGGAATGAGGGGAGGGCAGAGTTTTGGGTCCCTTTTTGTCTCCCCCAGTTCCTACGAGAGGGTCTCTCCCCTGGGGGTGCTTCCCAAGAAAGTTGAGTGTGGGTATCGTTTGATACATCACCTGTCACTGTGTGCTGTACTGTTGTTGTTGAATGTTCTAATGGCCCGCTACGCAGGCCGTTTTACTTTTTCGGAGTCAGATAGAGATAGAATATTAGCCAAGGGTCCTAGACTCTTAGAGGACCACATGCCCAGTGATGGACATGACGGGAGCCAATGACTGAGATTACAGAAATGGAGACTAATAAAGCTCCCGCTTCATGTGGCTTCCCTTTCACAATATTGTAACAAAGACAGAATACCGAGGGGACTGAGAATCCAGAAGGGTCCGGTTCTTTTCAATGAGAATGACAAATGTAAAACAGAAGTGGACGACAGTATCGAACAAGTGTTCTTTCGACCTGACGCTTATCATTGGTCGGGCTGATGGAGAAATTAATATGCTTAATATGGACATTCAAGATCTGGAATTAAAATTTAAAGGAACGGAGACACCATCGAGTTTGGAGACCAAGCTCAAACAAATGGAAGAGGAATTAAAGCACTTGAAAGACATGCTAAGGAAACTAAAATTAAAGAATCTGAGAGGGATAGAAAGGATTATGCTAACAGCAGAGTGTACAAATGGTTAGATCAGGAGGATATTAGGAAAAATGAAAGAGTGACATGGGCTGATAATTCAGCCTTTGAAACCACTGAGGATGAATATACGACTTCTGGCAATGAAGGTTCTTCATCGGCATGTCTTTTCAGGGACAGGTCTAAACACGTACAGTACACCGGCTCTTTAAACCAGAGAGGCAAACTGAGGATCGGAAACAGAAAGAAAGCCTTATAGTGAATTTATCATCAAAAAGTCTAACTAAAGAAGAAGAAAGACTTTTTAATTTGGGACTGAGTTCTGTGCCCACCCTGAAGTACAACAGCCTTTGCACCCTAATAGATGCATACAAATTGACTAGATTAATTAAGCTGAAAAAAATGTTTGGTAATTCTTCTACCATAATTACCCCTTTTAAAAATAAATCTACTTTTGTTCCAAACATCTCAGACCCAGCTATTTATGGTTTTTGAGGATCTGGTAAGAAAAGACATTGGGAAAAATGGAAAGTACACCTTCTAGAACTCAGTACAACCTTTCAATTAAAGAATTGGATATTATTAAAAAACAACAACAACTGGGTAGTGACAATAGAATTGTAATAAAAGAAGTGGATAAAGGGGGTGCGATAGTTCTTATGGACACCCAAGACTATAAGAATGAAATAGAGAAACAGTTACTGGAGGACCCTTTCTATGTACCTCTCCCTGAACATCCTCTGACACACATACAGAAAGTTATTGCAACTATGACTAGAGTTGGGGGGGGGGACACACACAAACATGATGATTTCAAATATACAGTACTGGAAACTATAGAGGAGACTGGCAGAAAGGATATGTAGAAAGCACTTTTACGATGGGAGGCACATGACATATATTCCATTGGGTCTCTTCAACCAAAAGGATTAAACTCTGAATTGGACTTATGTGTTTTGTGGTCCAAAATTTTTAGACTAGTTTAACTAATCCATTTTATAAGTGGTTAAGACACTGAACTGCAGGCTGTGGGCGGTCAGTAGTTCAGCAGTTCGAGACCCGAGAGTGCCGCATGACGGAGTGAGCTCCCGTCTCTAGTTCCAGCTCCTGCCAACCTATCAGTTTGAAAGCAAGAAATTGCAAGTAGATAAATAGGTACCACTTTGGTGGGAAGGTAACAGCATTCCATGCGCCTTGGTGTTTAGTCATGCCGGCCACATGACCATGGAAATATCTTTGGACAGTGCTGGCTCTTCGGCTTTGAAACGGAGATGAGTACCGCAACCCTAGAATTGGATTTGACTGGCTTTCGAGCAAGGGAACCTTTACCTTTACCTTTACGTTTACCTTTACCTAGTTTTCAAATCTTCAGAAATATTGTAACCAAGAGTTGGCAACTTTCCATGGAATAGGATCGTAGGTGCTTGGAAGGGATGTGTAGCTGTAGCCAACTTAGACCTATGCAATAGACCCAGTAGGCTATTCCATTTATTATATATTCAGTTTTTCAAATCTCCAGGAATTCTGTATCCAGGAGTTGGCAATGATCAATACTACGGCAACTTAGTTGTTGGTTTAGCTGCAGCTGATTTAGATGCATATAATATACTCATTAGGTTTGACACCTCCGGGAATTTTTTTACCCGGAGTTGGCAGCGTTGATTATTTTGTTTCAAATGCAGCAAGGGCTTCTGCAACTCTAAATGCCAGCAGGGAACAACCAGCTGTATTCAATTTAGATCCATAAAATGGACTCAGTAGGCTGGATACTCTGAGGCGTGTTTTGGTCCTGATCCACTGGAGGAGCCTTTAGGGGTGCTGATTAGAGCGAAGGAGTTCTTGCCCAAGGTTGAGTGCGCGTATATTTTATTAATTTTGTGGTCCAGACGTTGTGCTGTTTCTAAATTTTTAGGTAACTTTCTAAGGAGGAATTCTCTTTTACAGAGTAATGGAAAAGCATTATCTTAAAAGGAGATGCTACGATTCAAGGTGACTCTAGTTCTGAGACTCTGTGCAACAGTGACAAACAGCATAATTCTGTTATTAATGTCAAAGGGCTCTTTTGGAATAGCAGTCTTTCACTGAGTTGTCCGGCAAGCTGGGGGTTCCCCCAGCCCATGAGAAAACTAAGGGGTTTTTATCCACTTTGACTTTCTTAGGGATAGAGTTGGACACCATTAATCAGACTTCGCAGTTACTGGAGGCTGTCTCACTTACAGTCCCCGGTGGCCCTCTTTTTATCTAAAAAGAAGGCTACCCTTCTGGAGCTTCGGCAACTGGTGGGGCTTGGCTGGGGGTAGCCCTCGGGAGAGCATCCTTCCACTGCCTTTGTGGCACTCTGGGCTTTTGGAGCCCATCTCACAGGGTGAGAATTAATAGGGGAATGAAGGAGGGCCTTCAGGTCTGGGATACATTCTTGCAGAGGTTGAACAGGGTTTCTTTTTGGAGGGATGACTTGCGCTTGCAGGAGGGACTCCCGGTGACCTCTGATGCCCCTGGATCAGTGGGCTTTGGGGTGTCCTTTAGGGGCCACTGGTGTGCTGAAGCATGGCCTGAGGTCTGGGTTACGGGTGGACTTTGTTGGGACCTGACTTTCCTTGAATCCTTCCCTATACTGGTTGCCCTTTGGGTTTGGGGGGAGCGGCTGTCCAGCAGTACAGTACATTTCTGGTGTGACAATTTGGTGGTGGAAAAGGGAAAGAAAGGAAGGAAGGAAGGAAGGAAGGAAGGAAGGAAAGAAAAGAGGGAAAGAGGGAAAGAAGGAAAGGTGGGAAAGAGGGAAAGTAGAGTAGGGAAGAAGGAGGGAAAGAGAGAAAGCCAGAGAAGGGAAGATGGAGGGAAAGTGGGAAAGAGAAAGCAAGAGAAGGAAAGAAAGAGGGAAAGAAGGAAAGAAAGAAAGAAAGAAAGAAAGAAAGAAAGAAAGAAAGAAAGAAAGAAAGAAAGAAAGAAAGAAAGAAAGAAAGAAAGAAAGAAAGAAAGAAAGAAAGAAAGAGAGGAAGAAAGAAGGGAGGGAAAGAGGGAGAGAAGGAAAGGAGGGAAGAAGGGGAAAGTAAGAGAGAAAGAAAAAGAGGGAAAGAGGGAGAGAGAGAGAGAGAAGAAGGAAAGAAAGAAAATAAGAAAGAAAGAAAGACAGAAAGAGAGAAAGAGGGAAAGAAAGAGGGAAAGAAGGTATGGGAAGAGAGGAAAGAAGGAATGGAAGAGGGGAAAGGAAAGAAAGAAAGAAAGAAAGAAAGAAAGAAAGAAAGAAAGAAAGAAAGAAAGAAAGAAAGAAAGAAAGAAAGAAAGAAGAGGAAGGAGAGGAAGGAAGGAAGGAAGGAAAGAAAGAAAGGAAGGAAGGAAGAAAGAAAGGAAGAAAGAAAGGAAGGAAGAAAGGAAGGAAGAAAGAAGGAAGGAAGGAGAGAAAGAGGAAAAGGAGAGAAAGAGGGAAGGGAGAGAAGGGAAGAAGGAGGGAAAGAGATAAAGCAAGAGAAGGGAAGAAAGAGGGGAAGTGGAAAAGAAAGAGAGAAGAAAAGAAGGAGGGAAAGAGGGAAAGAAAGATAAAGAGAGAGAAGGAAAGAAGGAGGGAGAGAGGGAGAGAAGAAAAGGAGGGGAAAAGGGAAAGTAAGAGAGAAGGAAAAAAGAGGCAAAGAGGTAGAGAGACAGAGAGAAAGAAAAGAAGAAAGAAAGAAGGACAGAAGGAGGGAAAGAAAGAGAAAAGGAAAGAAGGAGAGAAAGATGGAAAGTAAGAGAGAAGGAAAGCAGGAGGGAAAGAAAGAAAAAGAGAACGAAAGAAGGATGAAAGAGGGAAAGAAAGGGATGGAGAGAAGGAAAGAAGGAGGGAGAGAAGGAGAGAGAAGGAAAGAAGGGGGAAGAGGGAAAGAGAAGGAAAAAAGAAGGGAAGGAAGGAAACAGAGAAAGAGAGAAAGAAAAAGGAAAGAAGGGAGGAGAAGAAAAGAAGGAGGGAAAGAGAAGGAAAGAAGTAGGGAAAGAGACAAGAAAAGAGAAGGAGGGAAAGAGGGAAAGAAAGAAAGGAGGGAAAGGAAGAGAAGGAAAGAAGGAGGAAAGAGGGAAAGAAAGAGAGAGGAAAGTAAGGAGGGAAAGAAAAAGAAACAAAAGGAATGGAGGGGAAAAGAGAGAAGGGAGGAGGGAAAGAAAGAGAGAAGGAAAGAAAGAAAGAGAAAGAGAGAGAAGAAGGAGGGAAAGATGGAAAGAAGGAGAGAAGTAAAGAATGCGGGAAAGAAAGAGAGAGAAGGAAACAAAGAAAAAGAGAGAGTAGGAAAGGAGGGAAAGAATGAAAAGAGAAGAAAAGAAGGAGGGAAGGAAAGGGAGAAGAAAAGGAGAGAATGATGAAGAGGGAAAGAAGAAGAGAGGAAAAGGAAGGATGGAAGGAAGGAAGGAAGAAAGAAAGAGAGAGAAGGAAAGGAGGAGGGAAAAAAGAGGGAAAGAGACAGGGAGAGAGAGACGAAAGAAAGAAAGAAAGAAAGAAAGAAAGAAAGAAAGAAAGAAAGAAAGAAAGAAAGAAAGAGGAAAAGAAAGAGGAAAAGAAAGAGGGAAAGAAAGAGAGAGAGAAGGAATGGAAGAAGGGAAGAAGGAAAGAAAGAAAAAGACAGAAGGAAGGAAGAAAGAGAAGGAAGGAGGGAGGGAGGGAGGGAGGGAAGGAAGGAAGGAAGGAAGGAAGAAAGAGAGAGAGAGAGAGAAAGAAAGAAAGAAAGAAAGAAAGAAAGAAAGAAAGAAAGAAAGAAAGAAAGAAAGAAAGAAAGAAAGAAAGAAGGAAGGAAGAAAGGAAAGAGAGACAGAGAGAGAGAAGGAAAGAAGGGGAAAGGGAAAGAAAGAGAGAAGGAAAGAAGGAGGGAAAGGGGGAGAGAAGGAGAGAGGGAAATTAAGAGAGAAAGAAAAAAAGAAACAGAGAAGGAAAGAAGGAGGAAAGAAAGAGCACCCATAACCCACCCACACACCCCCAATCACGGCGGGGGGGGCCTTCTGCAGGGCTTTTTATTTAAAAAGAAGGCTACCCTCCTGGAGCTTCAGCAACTGGTGGGGCATTTGAATTTCTCTTGCCGGGTGGTAGCCTCTGGGACAGCATCCTTCCACCGCCTTTGTGTCACTCTGTCTAGGCTTTTGGAACCCATCTCACAGGGTGAGAATTAATTGGGGAATGAAGGCGGACCTTCAGGTTTGGGATACATTCTTGTGGAGGTTGAACGGGGTTTCTTTTTGGAGGAATGACTTGCAGGAGGGACTCCCGGTGACCTCTGATGCCTCTGGATCAGTGGGCTTTGGAGTGTACTTTAGGGGCCACTGGTGTGCTGCAGAATGACCTGAGGCCTGGGTTACGGGTGGACTTTGTTGGGACCTGACCTTCCTTGAATTCTTCCCTATACTTTCCCTTGGATTTGAGGGGAGCAGCCGTCCAGCAGTACAGTACATTTCTGGTGTGACAATTCAGCAGTGGTAAAGGGAAAGAAAGGAAAGGAAAGGAAAGGAAAGGAAAGGAAAGGAAAGGAAAGGAAAGGAAAGGAAAGGAAAGGAAAGGAAAGGAAGGAAGGAAGGAAAGGAAGGAAGGAAGGAAGGAAGGAAGGAAGAAAGGAAGAAAGAAAGAAAGAAAGAAAGAAAGAAAGAAAGAAAGAAAGAAAGAAAGAAAGAAAGAAAGAAAGAGAGAGAGAGAGAAAGAAAGAGAGAGAGAGAGAGAGGAAGGAAGGAAGACAGGAAGGAGGGAAAGAAAGAAGGAAAGGAGGGAAAAGAGAAAAGGGAAGAAGGAGGAAAGAAAGAAGGAAAAGAGGGAAAGAGAGAGGGGGAAAGGAGGGGGAAAGGAAAGAAAGAAAGAAAGAAAGAAAGAAAGAAAGAAAGAAAGAAAGAAAGAAAGAAAGAAAGAAAGAAAGAAAGAAAGAAAGAAAGAAGAGAGAGAGAGAAGGAAGGAAGGAGGGAGGGAGGGAAAGAGAGAAAGGAGAGAAGGAAGGAGAAAGAAAGAAGGAAAGGAGGGAAAGGAGAAAAGGGAAGAAGGAGGAAAAGAAAGAAGGAAAGGAGGGAAAGAGAGAGAGGGGAAAGGAGGAGAAAGAAAGAAGGAAGGAAGGAAAGGAAAGAAAGAGGGAAAGGAGAGAAGGGACGAAGGAGGGAAAGCAAGAGAAGGAAAGAAGAAGGGAGAGTGGTAAAGAAAGGGAGAAGAAAAGAAGGAGGGAAAGAGGGAAAGAAAGATAAAGAGAGAGAAGGAAAGAAGGAGGGAAAGAGGGAGAGAAGGAAAGAAGGAGGGGAAAAGGGAATGTAAGAGAGAAGATAAAAGGGGCAAAGAGGGAGAGAGACAGAAGGAAAGAAGTAAGGAGGGAAAGAAAGAGAGAGAGACAGAAGGGAAGAAGGAAGGAGGGAGGGAAAGAATGAGAGAAGGAAAGGAGAGAAAGAGAGAAAGAGAGAAAGAAAAGAAGGAAAGAAGGGAGGAGAATGAAAGAAGGAGGGAAAGAGAAGGAAAGAAGTAGGGAAAGAGACAAGAAAAGAGAGAGAAGGAAGGAAAGAGGGAAAGAAAGGGAAAGGAAGAGGAGGGAAGGAAGGAAAGAGGAAAAGAAAAAGAAACAGAAGGAATGGAGGGGAAAAGAGAGAAGGAAAAAGGAGGGAAAGAAAGAGAGAGAAAGAGAGAAGGAGGGAAAGATGGAGAGAAGGAGAGAAGTAAAGAACGTCTGAAAGAAAGAGAGAGAGAAGGAAAGAAAGAAAGAGAAAGAGAGAGAAGGAAAGGAGGGAAAGAAAGAAAGAGAAGAAAAGAAGGAGGGAAGGAAAGGAAGAAGAAAAGGAGAGAATGATGAAGAGGAAAGGAAGGAAGGAAAGAAAGAAAGAGAAGGAAAGGAGGAGGGAAAGAGAGAGAGGAAGAAGAAAGGAAATAAAGAGGAAGTGAGAGAAGGAAAGGAGCGAAAGAGAGAAAGAAAGATAGAAGGTAAGGAGGGATAGAAGGAAATAAGAAGAGAAGTCAAGAAGGAGGGAAAGAAAGAGAAGGGGAAAGGAGGGAAAGAAAGAGAGAAAGCAACGGGAGGGGGAAAGGGAATGAATAAAAGAGAGAAAGAAAGAAAGGAAGGAAGGAAGGAAGGAAGGAAGGAAAGAAGGAAAGAAAGGAGGAAAAGAGGGAAAGGAGAGTAGGGAAGAAGGGAAAGACAGAAAGCAAGAGAAGGGAAGAAGGAGGGAAGGTGGACAAGAGAAAGCAAGAGAAGGGAAGGAGGAGGGAACGTGGGAAAGAGAGAAAAGGAAAGAAGGAGGGAAAGAGGGAGAGAAGGAAAGAAGAAGGGGAAAGCGGAAAGAGAAGGAAAAAAGAGGGAAAGAGGGAAAGAGAGAGGGGAGGCTAGAGACAGAAAGAAAGAAAGAAAGGAAGGAAGGAAGGAAGGAAGGAAGGAAGGAAGGAAGGAAGGAAGGAAAGAAGAAGGAAAGGAAGGAAGGAAGGGGAAAGAGGAAGAGGAGGAAAAGAAAGAAAGAAAGAGAGAGAGAGCAAGAAAGAAGGGGGAAAGGGAAAGAAAGAAAGAAGGAAGGAAGGAGGGAAAGGGGGAGAGAAGGAGAGAGGGAAAGAGAAAGAAAAAAAGAAAGAGAAGGAAGGAAGGAGGAAAGAAAGAGCGCCCATAGCCCACCCACACACCTCCAATCAAGGTGGGGGGGCTCTGCAGGCCTTTTTATTTGTACCCAACAAGGATGCCCCCCCTGGAACTGTGGCATCTCGTCTGCTTGAGGCTAGCGGGGTCAATCGACTTGGCCCTTGAGCCAAGCATACCGAAAGTTTATGGCCGTGCAACTCGTCAGTTGACAGCTTTTGGTGGCCAGCCAGGGCATCAGGATGTCTTGCAAATACCGGAGGACCATCTGCCGCAATAATGTGTATGTTGGCAGGTAAGGGTTTGGTCATTAAAGCTATTAGGTCACAGTTGGCTGGTTCGGCCTTCCACAGTAAGGCCCACGGTTTTCTTGAGTTTATTGCTGACTTCAGGTTACAAGAAACGCTGCAAGGCTGGGTACGGGAGGCCAGTACCCTGTGGGTTATACAGCAACCCATTTCCCCTGTGGTGCTAAAGGGGCTGTTTGGTGTGTGTGCACAGGTCTGTAGCTCCGGCTTTAAGATTGTGTTTTCCATGCTGATTCGCTGATCGCATTTTTTGGCACTTTACGGGTCAGCGACTTGGCACAGCCATCTCGGTTGGACCCTATGATGAGGGCTCTGAAGGTAAATGATATTTCTTTTAAGGGCGACACGTTTGTGATCCACTTAGGAAGGTCCAAAAGAGAAAAGGGAATGAGATATCTCTCTTGTGCCGACAAGGACCTCTATCCGGTCTGGGCTTTGTGCCGGTATGTTTGCCAGTGTGGCTGAGACAATGGCCCTCTATTTGGCACACATTCATTCTGAATTGGGGCTACGTCCACAGCTGCAGCCATGGGCTATTCTGGCACAGCCACACAGAAAGTGGGGTGGTGGCATTCAGTGACCCACAAGACCTATATTCAGTCTTTAATCTCACTGTAAGTTTTTGTTCTTTCTTATGTTTCCTGTTGTTGTTTTGTTTTAGGTGCAGTGGCTTTTTTGTGGAGGCCCCAGATTCTGATTGCTGGCCACAGTATGGTTTTTTGGGTGACTCATCAGGTGGAGATATCTGGAATCCACTTGGGTGTCAATGATCTGGGTGGCTCTGCATGATGAAGGGAAAGGCTCTGATATGGCATGTGGGACATTGTGGCACGTTGGCCCAATGTCAGGCTGGTGTGGTCAGCCATTTTGCCTTGGTGGGTGTGGAAGAGGGCTTGTGATCCACACACCATTGAGCGAGCACGGATGAAAGCTAACCATGAATTGGGGAATGCTATGTGGGGTGGGTTTGGGTTTGTCATCCCACACCCAGGCATTGTAAAGGAATGTAAAGAGAAGGAAAGAAGGAGGGAAAGAAAGAGAAGGAAAAAGGAGGGAAGGAGGGAAGGAGGTAAAGAAAGAGAGAAGGGAAAGGAGGGGGAAAGGGAAAGAAAGGAAGGAGGGAGGGAAAGAGGGAAAGAGGAAAAGGAGAGAAGGGAAGAAGGAGGGAAAGAAAGAAGGAAAGGAGGGAAAGAAAGAGAAATGGGAAAAGGGAAAGAGAGAGAGAGAGAGAGAGAGAGAGAGAGAGAAAGAAAGAAAGAAAGAAAGAAAGAAAGAAAGAAAGAAAGAAAGAAAGAAAGAAAGGAAGGAAGAGAAAGGAAGGAAGGAAGGAAGAAAGAAAGGAAGGAAGGAAGGAAGGAGGAAAGGAAAGAAAGAAAAGAGAAGGAAAGAAGGAGGGAAGAAGGAGGGAAGTAAAGAGAGAAGAAAAAAGGACGGAAGGATGAAAAGGAGGAAAAGAAGGAGAGAAGGAAAAAGGAGGGAAAGAGAGAAGGAAAGAGAAAGAAGGAAAGGAGGGAAAGAGAGAAAGAAGGAAGGAAATAAAGAAATAAAGAGAAAGTGAGAGAAGGAAAGAAGGAGTGAAAGAGGAAAAGAAAGAGAGAAGGAAAGAAGAAGGAAAGAAATAGAAGGAAAAAGGAGGGAAGGAAAGAGAGAGGGGAAAGGAGGGTAAAAGGGAAAGGAAGGAAGGAAGGAACTAAGAAAGGATGGAAGGAAGGAGAGAAGGAAAGAAAGAGGGAAAGGAGAGAAGGAATGCAGGAGGGAAAAAAGAAAAATAGAGGGAAAGGAGGACAAAAGAAGGAAAGAAAGAGAAGGAAGGAGGGAGGGAAGAGGGAAAGAAAGAGAGAAGGAAAAAGGAGGTAAGGAAGGAAAGAAGGAAAGAAAGAAGGAAAGAAAGAGGGAATGAAAGAGAGGGAAAGAAAGAGAAAGAAAAAATGAGAGAAAGAAAGAGAAGAAAAGAAGGAGAGGAGGGAAAGAGGGAAAGAAAGGGAAAGGAGGGAAAGGAAAAGAGAAAAGGAAAGAAGGAAAGAGAAAAAGAAAAAGAAGAAAACAAGGAAGGAAAGAAAAGAAACAAGAAAAGGAGGGAGAAAAGAGAGAAGAAAAGAATGAGGGAAAAAGTGAGAGAGAGAAGAAGAGAGAATGAGGGAAGGAGAGATGTAAAGAAGGAGGGAAACAGAGAGAAGAGGAAGAAAGAAAAAGAGAGAAGGAAAGCAGAGGAAGAGGGAAAGAAAGAAAGAAAGAAAGAAAGAGAAGAGAAGGAAAGTAGTAGGAAAGGAAAGAGAGAAGAAAAGGAGGGTGAGATGGAAAGGAGGGAAAGGAAGGAAGGGAAGGAAAGGATGGAAAGGAAAGGAAAGGAAGGGAAGGAAGGAAGGAAGGAAGGAAGGAAGGAAGGAAGGAAGGAAGGAAGGAAAGAAAGAAAGAAAGAAAGAAAGAAAGAAAGAAAGAAAGAAAGAAAGAAAGAAAGAAAGAGGGAGGGAGGGGAGGGAAGGAAGGAAGGAAGAGGGGAAAGGGAAAGAAAGAGAGAAGGAAAGAAGGAGGGAAAGAGGGAGAGAAGGAGAGAGGGAGAGAAAGAAAAAAAGAGAGAAGGGAAGGAGGAGGAAAGAAAGAGCCCCCATAGCCCACCCACGCACCCCCAATCAAGGTGTGTGGGGGGGCTCTGCAGGCCTTTTTATCTAAAAAGAAGGCTACCCTCCTGGAGCTTCAGCAACTGGTGGGGCATGTGAATTTCTCTTGCCGGGTGGTAGCCCCCGGGAGAGTATCCTTCCACCGCCTTTGTGGCACTTTGGCTGGGCTTTTGGAGCCCATCTCACAGGGTGAGAATTAATAGGGGAATGAAGGAGGACCTTCAGGTCTGGGATACATTCTTGCGGAGGTTGAACAGGGTTTCTTTTTGGAGGGATGACTTGCGCTTCCAGGAGGGACTCCCGGTGACCTCTGATGCCTCTGGATCAGTGGGCTTTGGGGTGTCCTTTAGGGGCCACTGCTGTGCTGCAGAATGGCCTGAGGCCTGGGTTACGGGTGGACTTTGTCGGGACCTGACCTTCCTTGCATCCTTCCCTATACTGGTTGCCCTTTGGGTTTGGGGGGAGCAGCTGTCCAACAGTAGAATACATTTCTGGCGTGACAATTTGGCAGTGGTTCAAGTCATCAACTCTTTGACCTCTATCTCTCCCCGGGGTTATGAGCCTTGCGTGTCCCTTTACACTTCCATGTTTGCAGTTGAATGTTCTTTTCCTCACTAGGCATGTCCCTGGGGTGAATAAAGGAGTGGTTTGTCTTGCAAACAGACGGACAGGTTTCGTCACCAGGCCCCAGACACTGACTTGCACCAACAAGGATGCCCCCTGGAACTGTGGTATCTCGTCTGGTTGAGGCTAGCGGGGTCAATCGACTTGGCCCTTGAGCCAAGCATACCGAAAGTTTATGGCCGTGCAACTCGTCAGTTGACAGCTTTTGGTGGCCAGCCAGGGCGTCAGGATGTCTTGCAAATAATGGTGGACCACCTACCGCAATAATGTGTACGTTGGCAGGTAAGTGTTTGGCCATTAAATCTATTAGGTCACAGTTAGCTGGTTCAGCCTTCCACAGTAAGGCCTACGGTTTTCTTGAGTTTACTGCTGACTTCAGGTTACAGGAAACGCTGCAAGGCTGGGTATGGGAGGCCGGTGCCCCGTGGGTTGTACGTCAACCCATTTCCCCTATGGTGCTAAAGGGGCTGTTTAGTGTGTGTGCACAGGTCTGTAGCTCCGGCTTTAAGATTGTGCTGTTCCATGCTGATTCGCTGATCACGTTCTTTGGCGCTTTATGGGTCAGCAAGTTGGCACAGCCATCTCGGTTGGACCCTATGATGAGGGCTCTGAAGGTAAATGATATTTCTTTTAAGGGCGACACGTTTGTGATCCACTTAGGAAGGTCCAAAAGAGAAAAGGGAATGAGATATCTCTCTTGTGCCAACAAGGACCTCTGTCCGGTCTGGGCTTTGTGCCAGTATGTTTGCCAGTGTGGCTGAGACAATGGCCCTCTATTTGGCACATTTGGCACACATTCATTCTGAACTGGAGCTATGTCCACAGCTGCAGCCATGGGCTATTCTGGCACAGCCACACAGAAAGGGTGATGGTGGCATTCAGTGACCCACAAGACTTATATTTGGTCTTTGATGTCACTGTAAGTTTTTGTTCTTTCTTATGTTTTCTGTTGTTGTTTTGTTTTAGGTGTGGTGGCTTCTGTGTGGAGGCCCCAGATTCTGATTGCTGGCCACAGTATGGTTTTCTGGGTGACTCATCAGGTGGAGATATCTGGAATCCACTTGGGTGTCAATGATCTGGGTGGCTCTGCATGATGAAGGGAAAGGCTCTGATATGGCATGTGGGAAGAAGGAGGAAATGAAGGAAAGGAGGGAAAGAGAGAGGGGAAAGGAGGGAAAGGAAAGAAAGAAAGGAAGGAAGGAAAGAAGGAAGGAAGGAAGGAAAGGAAGGAAGGAAAGGAAAGAAAGAGGGAAAGGAGAGAAGGGAAGGAGGAGAGAAAGAGAAAAAGCAAGAGAAGGGAAGAAGGAGGGAAAGTGGGAAAGAAAGGGAGAAGAAAAGGAGGGAAGGAGGGAAAGAGAGATAAAGAAAGAGGAGGAAAGAAGGAAGGAAAGAGGGAGAGAAGGAAATAAGGAGGGGAAAGGGAAAGTAAGAGAGAAGAAAAAGGGGACAAAGAGTGAGAGAGACAGAGAGAAAGAAGGGAAGAAAGAAGGAAAGAAGGAAGGTGGGAAAGAAAGAGAAGGAAAGAAGGAGAGAAAGAGGGATAGTAAGAGACAAGGAAAGTAGGAGGGAAAGAAAGAAAAAGAGAAGGAATGAAGGATGAAAGAGGGAAAGAAAGAAAGAGACGGAGAGAAGGAAAGAAGGAGGGAGAGAAAGAAAGGGAAGGAAGGAAGGGGGAAGAGGGAAAGAAAGAGAGAAGGAAAAAAGGCAAGGGAAGGAGGGAAAGAGAGAAAGAGAGAAAGAAAAAGAAGGAAAGAAGGGAGGAGAAGGAAAGAAGGAGGGAAAGAGAGGAAAGAAGTAAGGAAAGAGAGAAGAAAAGAGAGAGAAGGTGGGAAAGAGGGAAAGAAAGGGAAAGGAGGGAAAGGAAAAGAAGCAAAGAAGGAGGGAAAGAGGAAAAGAAAGAGAGAGGAAAAGAAGGAGGGAAAGAAAAAGAAACAGAAGGAAAGGAGGGGAAAAGAGAGAAGGAAAAATGAGGGAAAGAAAGATAGAGAGAGGGAAGGAGGGAAAGAGAGAAAGAAGGAAAGAAAGAAAGAAAGAAAGAAAGAAAGAAAGAAAGAAAGAAAGAAAGAAAGAGAAAGAGAGAGAAGAAGGAGGGAAAGATGGAAAGGAGAGAAGTAAAGAACGAGGGAAAGAAAGAGAAAGAAGGAAAGGAGGGAAAGAAAGAAAAGCGAAGAAAAGCAGGAGGGAAGGAAAGGGAGAAGAAAAGCAGGGAAAGAAAGAAAGAAAGAAAGAAAGAAAGAAAGAAAGAAAGAAAGAAGAGAGAAGAAAGAAAGAAAGAACGGAAAGAAAGAAAGAACGGAAAGAAAGAAAGAACGGAAAGAAGGGAAGGGAAGGGAAGAAGGAGAGAAAGAAAGAAAAGGAAAGAAGGAGAGAAGAAAGAAGGAATGGAAGAGGGAAAGAAAGATAAAGAAAGAAGGAGAGAAAGAGAAGGAAGGAAGGAAAAAGGAAAGAGAAGGAAAGAAGAGGGAAAGAAAGAGAGAAGGAAAATGAGGTAAGGAAGGAAAGAGAGAAAGAAAAAGAAGGAAAGAAAGAAGGAAAGAAGGCAGGAATCAAAGAGAGGGAAAGAAAGAGAAAGAAGAAATGAGAGAAAGAAAGAGAAGAAAAGAAGGAGAGGTGGGAAAGAGGGAAAGAAAGGGAAAGGAGGGAAAGGAAAAGAGAAAAGGAAAGAAGGAAGGAAAGAGAAAAAGAAAGAGAAGAAAATAAGGAAGGAAAGAAAAAGAAACAGAAGGAAAGGAGGGGAAAAAGAGAGGAGGAAAGAATGAGGGAAACAAAGTGAGAGAGAGAAGAAGAGAGAAGGAGGGAAAGGAGAGATGTAGAGAAGGAGGGAAACGGAGAAGAGGAAAGAAAGAAAAAGAGAGAAGGAAAGCAGGGGAAGAGGGAAAGAAAGAAAGAGAAGAGACGGAAAGTAGTAGGAAAGGAAAGAGAGAAGAAAAGAAGGAGGGTGAGATGGAAAGGAGGGAAAGGAAGGAAGGAAAGAAGGGAAGGAAAGGTTGGAAAGGAAAGGAAGGAAGGAAGAATGAAAAAAGAAAGAAAGAAAGAAAGAAAGAAAGAAAGAAAGAAAGAAAGAAAGAAAGAAAGAAAGAAAGAAAGAAAGAAAGAAAGAAAGAAAGAGAGAGAGAGAGAGGGAGGGAGAGAGGGAGAGGAAGGGAGGGAGGGAAGGAAGGAAGGAAGGAAGGAAGGAAGAGGGGAAAGGGAAAGAAAGAGAGAAGGAAAGAAGGAGGGAAAGAGGGAGAGAAGGAGAGAGGGAGAGAAAGAAAAAAAGAGAGAAGGAAAGGAGGAGGAAAGAAAGAGCGCCCCATAACCCACCCACGCACCCCCAATCAAGGTGGGGGGGGCTCTGCAGGCCTTTTTATCTAAAAAGAAGGCTACCCTCCTGGAGCTTCAGCAACTGGTGGGGCATGTGAATTTCTCTTGCCGGGTGGTAGCCCCCGGGAGAGTATCCTTCCACCGCCTTTGTGGCACTTTGGCTGGGCTTTTGGAGCCCATCTCACAGGGTGAGAATTAATAGGGGAATGAAGGAGGACCTTCAGGTCTGGGATACATTCTTGCAGAGGTTGAACAGGGTTTCTTTTTGGAGGGATGACTCGCGCTTCCAGGAGGGACTCCCGGTGACCTCTGATACCCCTGGATCAGTGGGCTTTGGAGTGTTCTTTAGGGGCAACTGGTGTGCTGCAGAATGGCCTGAGGTCTGGGTTACGGGTGGACTTTGTCGGGACCTGACCTTCCTTGAATCCTTCCCCATACTGGTTGCCCTTTGGGTTTGGGGGGGGGAGTAGCTGTCCAACAGTACAGTACATTTCTGGCGTGACAATTTGGCAGTGGTTCAAGTCATCAAGTCTTTGACCTCTAAGTCTCCCCTGGGTTATGAGCCTTGCCTGTCCCTTTATACTTCCATGTTTGCAGTTGAATGTTCTTTTCCTCGCCAAGCATGTCCCTGGGACGAATAACGGGGTGGCGGACACTCTGTCTCGCAAACAGATGGAGAGGTTTCGTCACGTTGCCCTGGAGGCCGAGTTGCACCCAACGAGGATGCCCCTAGAACTGTGGCAGCTTGGCTGGTTGAAGCTAGCAGGAGGCAATTGACTTGGCACTTGTGCCAAGCATGCCAGAAGCTAATGGCCATGCAACTCGTCAGTTGACAGCTTTCAGGGGCAGGTAGGGCTTCAGGATGTCTGGCCGATACTGGCGGACCGTCTGCTGCAATACTGTGTACGTTGGCAGGTAAGGGTTTGGCCATTAAATCTATTAGATCACAGTTGGCTGGTTTGGCCTAGTTAGGCTATGGGAAAACAATTGAAAGTAAAATTTATTGGTACAAGAGTCGACTGGAACTCTAAATATATTTAGGAAAGAATTGTTATCGTTGTGAATTGTTTGATTAGAGGGTTAGAGTCCTCAGTGTTATAATAGGGTGTAGCAAGGAGGTGAAGACCATGCCCTCCCCAGGACTTCCAGTTTTTGGCGTGCTGATGGCGGCCGTTTCCCCAGGACACTCCTGGGGACGCGATCCGCGGACCAGCGTATGAAAGGGGGTGCCATTGTCCACATCCCTCCGGGACTCTGGTAAAGGATCCCTAGCCATGGGGCTTTGCGGGTCACCACCCTGTTGGGTCACCACCGGCAGATGGGGGCATCCCTATGCCTCGAAGATCTCTGCGCTGTGTTCCCGAATGGGACTAAGCAACACACACCAGGACAAGCGCTTGAAGGTTCAGCATTTCTACTCTGCCTAGCGGGATCCCAGGGACTTTGGTGAGACCTGTTGGATTGCTACTGTGGATGGATGAATGAGTTGAAAGTTAAAACGGAACATTGAAGCCCTGATGCGAAGTCTCCCCAACACAGTGTGGGGGGGGGACGCCCCCCCCAACATGAATGAAGCGGGAGTGTGTCTGGGGGGGACGGAGCTTATAGTGGCAAGGGACTAGAGCAGAGAGTTTTTCCAAAAAATAAGCACTTACAGACTATTGAGACTTTGGCAACTTTGTCCGGTAAATGTAAACAGCCCCCAAGATGGCGATCGGAGGCATTGAGGGAGGCGGGACCCAAGCTTTCCTTGGGAAGAAGGAGAACGGAGGGCTAGGTCGTGTGACCTAACCATAGACTCTTCCTGCAACTGAAAATCGTTTGCCCCTTCTGGTTAAAGTGATGTATTGGACGAGAACGGCTCTTAACACAGCTGCACTTTTAAAAGGAAAGTGTTTGTATCAAGAAGCAGCGAACCTACGATCATAGAGGAAATTGAGACTGTATGGAGACTCGAATGTTCAGTTTATATGAGATGGATTTGCAAGCAGATTAAAAAGCGATTTTGGAGCCTTGGCCACCCTCACTGCACAAAACCTGCCTGTAAAGAGAGCGGTTGGATTCTCCAGTCTGCGGGCGTTTGAAGCAACAGAAGGAAGGACTCTTACGATCTGAAGGAAGCGATGGGAAGCCCTGGAAAAAGGAATGCGGTTTACGTAATAAATGAACAGAGCCTGTTATACCGAAGCGAATAGGAAAAGAAGCTACAACAGAGAAGGAAGAGAATATACTTGCATGATTGTTTAGACCGAAGGAATCTTGGCTCCATAGTATTTTGTCTCGGGGGGGGGAAGCGTATAGGGAGATGCCAATGTCCTTTAAAGGCTATGCTTTTGTTGATTAGCTATGGAATTATTCTTTGCCTCGTTAGACAATCTGGGTTTGACAACGGAAGCGATGACTGATGAACACTCTTCATGTTTGAAAGTAATTGTCAAGAGTAACAAATTTTTATAAGCAGTTTGTAGCCTTCAACACTTGGGCTTTTCGTGGCCTTCTTTTTCTTTCTCCCACAGTTTGTAGTTCCCCCTCCCCTCTTTCGTTGTCGTTTTTAGAAATGCAAATTAAAAAATTCCCCTTCGGGGGGCCAAAAAAACAAAAGAGCGTGCCCCCCCAAGACCTCTGAATACAGGGAGTGAGGAAGTTTACCTCTCACTGTAGAGTTGTTCTCTGTAGCACCCATAATTGGAGGCAACCCTTTCAACTTTTCTTTCCAGGTACGGAAGAAGATGGAGAAAGAAAAATAGTGGTACATGAAGTAGAAATGAACCGTAGATTATGAGGTATATTATGATTAATTATAAGATATGGGGAAGCTGGACGGGAAATATAAACAGGTAAGGTAGGGGCATATGAAAAGAAGAGGGATTGAATGAGAGTCAAAATTTTAGGTTGCTGGAATCGTAACTTCAGGTGAATTTTTCTTTATTTTGTTTGGATATTATGATGGTTAAAAATGGAAAATGACTATATCAGTAAGATGGATAATGAACGGGTGTTTGTGGACTGACAGGTATGCTTGATAAAAAACTTAAATGACAATAGATTCTGGACTTTAAGAGACGAAGCAGACAACCATCCCAGATAAATGGAGTGCACCGTTCTTCGGTCAAGGGTATAATTATTCTTATTATTTATAAGCCTCCTCTCCCTTCCCTCCTCTCCCCGAATCACACCCCCCTGCCCCACGGCAGCGTGACTTGGGGAGGGAAGGGCTTTAAATACCTCCCCCTCCCTCCCTCCCCCTCCCTGCGCCACACATCCATAACGGTGCGACTCAAGGAGGAAAGGGAAGGGATTTAAATGCCTCCCCCTCCCTCCCCTTCCTTCCCCGAGTCGCCCCTCTGTGGTGGCGTGACTCTCGGTATGGGGGAGAAAAAGGAATTTTTGGGGGAGAAACTCATCATGGTAAACTCACTATAGGAAAACCTATCAGAATATTCGGATGGGTCTCAGCATCAGAAATCCCGTGTGTCTATTTGTTTTATTTGATAAAGCCTGCCAGAGGATGAGTTTTGCTCGCTAGAAGCAAAAGCGTCCAAACAGGAAACTTCTAGCCAAAACCGCACAGGTAGGCCAGACCTGTTCCAACGAAGGCAGGAATTGATGTAGCCAGCCGTGGCCAGTCTCTGCGAAAGGTGTGTGGCCGTGTTAGCAAACCTGTATATATATTTTTTTGGATGCTAGGGACCTGCTTCTAGACCTTTGCTAACAGAGCGCAGGAGATACCAAACCACAACAAGGAAGGGGCGTTATCAGCCGGCGTGGTCGTGAAGTCTGTAACTCTGGCTGTCTCGGCCCGTGGACAGCAGAGCAAAACCACAGAGCGGCGGGATTAGGGTGATGTTTTTGCATATGATTAAATGATTGTCCTTATAGAGCCATGAAAGCAGTGCTTCGGGGAATCTCTTGTTTGAAAGAGTCCCTTTATCTGCAGTAAAGTTTGAAACCTCCACTCTCCGCCTGAGTTGTCTATATTATTAGGGGTCTTATTTTGTCCCTGACATCGGGGTGAGAAGGGAGGAGAAGAGCCGTCGACTCGGCATTTCCCTGGCTCCTGAGCTCCCTCCTGCCGCTTTGCTGTGGCGGCACGATGCAGAAGTCGGCCCAGAAGGCCTCCTGAGCTTCCTCGCGTCACGGCATGGACCCCTCCCAGAGACCCAACGAACCACTGCTGAACCTTTGGCAGTCCTTGGGACCGGCCACTGGAGTCCTGGAGTGTCCTGTCGCAGCTCCCAGGCCTTCTTCCCGCTTGCCTTTTTATTCGCCTCTCATCCCCGGTCCTCCCCCTGCCCTCAACCCCGCCTCCTGTTAAACCTGCGGATGCCCAGGTGGCTCCTGTTGCCTCCCCCCCCCGCTCTGCCAGCCAGAGGGTCTGTGTCAGCCAGGCCTCTCGCCTCCACCCTTCTGGGTCTCTGCTCTGTGGCTTCGTGGGCCCCTTTGGGCCGGCTCTGGGTCGCTGTCATCCTCCCTCTTCTCTACCTTGCTAAGTTGGGACCCTGGGCTGGACTCTGGTGTTTTGGCAGTGGTGGCATCAGGACTTTGACCCGGGAGTTCCCAGGGAGGTTTGGGACATCCCTTCTTACAGGCAGTGTAAGTCCTGACTGCGGTAATTCAATTTTAGGGAGCTTTACAACTTGCTTTCTTTCGGGTGGTTTCAGGGTGCTTATGCCCCGCAGTTCCTGTTTAGTGACTTTGTTTGCCTTTCGAAGGGCCGTTCGAGGCCTCGTGCCTCCACGGGAATGTTTCGTTTCAGTCTCTTCCTGAAACACAAATAAAAACACAGCATTTTAAGGATTTTTTAAAAGTACTCAACCGTTTGCTTCCATGCCATGCATTATGAGAACCATTTATGTTGCTCTCAGCATTCTCACTAGAGTCGCCAATGCCAACCCCCAGGTAGAGGCTGGAGGTCTTCCAGGATGACACCTGGCTCTCCGCACCACAGAGATCAGTTCCCCTGTTCGGCAATTCCACTAAAAGCCTTAACAGTAGAGTGGTCCAGTGACCTATACTCATGAGCCAGCCAGATGGCTTAACTAACACTAGATGGGATGTCCTCACACCCTTGGTCTGGTCTACTTGTGCCTTCGTTTTCTGCCTGGTTATGCCCATTGCCCCCCCCCCGACCCCCCAAGACAGCTTACAACACAAACAATAGACAACTGAAAATAGCGCCACCGATAAAGGCCTCGTAGATAGAGACGCTACCTTTCTTCATGGCCTCCATCGCGCCTGCTAGCTCTCGTGCGGCACAATTGTTTAGAATAATTAGATAGTTATCCTCCCTTAATGGGAGAGGCCAAAATGGAAGTAATTCGACCACCAGCTGTGAGGCTTAGGAGAGCTTTTTTGTGGACGAGGTCTCGTTGCTCCGCCGCAACCTTCCCATCATTGTTGATACGTTAAGAGAACTGGGGGCCCCTGGGCCATCTCTGGATTCAGTTTTCATCCGCTTCAGCTGACTCTCCCGAGCTGCTTTGAGAGAAAAAGCATGAGAAGAGGAAGCGCTGCCTGCTGGGCGGGGCTGGTCTACTCTTGCTTGGTGGCAGACCGGCAGCCGCTTCATATTGGATTCTTGCACATCGGCTGCCACCACCCTTCCGCTGCCACCATGTGTGCCTGGTCCTGAGCCGTCTTTATTTATTTGATTTATATTCCCACCCTCCCTGCCAGGCAGGCTCAGGGCGGCTTACAAAATATATGTAAAGATAAATATATTAAAACATCGAGAAACATTAAAACAGTAATCAAGTTAAAACCAAACCACATGCAAGCAAGTGCTAGTAAACATAATACCAATAAATGGTGGCGGCCTTGTCTCAGTGTCTAGATAGTCCGATCTACCACCCCAGTCTCAGTTCTTGCCAGGCTATAAGGTATCGAGTTAATACTCATTCTGGGGCTTTCTCTCCTTCAACAACTAGTGGTTAATGAAGTTGAATGGTGGTGGCAGCTCCAAAAGCCTGGCGGAAGAGTTCCGTCTTGCAGGCCCTGTGGAACTGTAAGAGGTTCCGCAAGGCCCCAATCTCTTCTGGGAGCTCATTCTGCCAGGCCGGAGCTGCCACCGGGAAGGCCCTGGAACCTGGTTGTTGACAGCCTTGTTCTTTAAGGCTCGGGAGGGCCAATCAGTTCTGGGACCCCAAGCGCAGTGCTCTCTGGGGAATACGTGGGGAAAGCTCTTCTCCAGGTGTTGTGTACTAACTAGGACCACACAGACGGCCGAGCTAACACATGGTCAAGTGAACAAGCAAAGTTTCGCAACCTGAAACGACAGACTAAGAGGATCCTAGTACGGGCCAATCGGTCTGTCCGGACCTTCGTATGAACCAATGGTTATGGGTGCACTGTAAATAAACCAATCACGAGTGTGGGTGTGTATGTGGGTGTATATGTGGGCCGGGCATGTACCAGCATTTAAGTGGACCCTTGGGTCCTGCTTTCCTGTCTTGAGTTTCCACCCTGAAATAAACCATGAGCTGATTTCACATTATACACGTCCGTATTCAGTACTTTACACCAGCCTACAGAGATCAGTTCCGCTGGAGAACATGGGATGATTTCAGGGGAGGACTCTCTGGCGTTGTACCCCGCTGAGGTCCCTGTCCTCCCCAGGCTGTACACTCCCAAACCTCCAGGAGTTTCCCAACCTGGAGCTGGCAACCCTATCTCCTACACAGCTAGCACAAAAGCTGCAGGAATTCACTTAAAGCATTTAAGCATTTATACAGCACTGTACGGATCGTGACTTGCATCCTGGGAAGAGAGGACGTTTTCGAGCACTTGCAAAAGTATCTTTGGAGAAATACGTAGGCGGCAGTGTTCCCTCTAAGCTGAGTTAGTGTGAGCCAGCTCACAGTTTTTTAGCCTCTGGCTCACATCTTTTTTGTCTTTGTTCAGGAAGGATGGCTCCAGGGCAAACTAATGTATGCAGGAGCCAAATCGCTCGCTCACAACTTTAATGCCGGTAGCTCACAAAGACGAATTTTTGCTCACAAGACTCCACAGCCTAGAGGGAGCATTGCAGAGGCGGTTTGCAGGAAGGGCTCCAGGCAATGGAGCTGCCTCTGTCTCCCAGAGCTACCTAGTTTCCCCTCTCCTTCTCCAGTCCTGCTTCACGGCTGCCCCCTCCTGCCTCACCCCTTTATTCTGCTAGCAAAATTAAATCACTGTTGCTTTGGTAGCAACTGTGGGCGACGAAACACTGATCGGCAGAATAGGAGGGCTTGGGTGCCTTCAACTAGAATCGTGTTTGCAAATTCGCTTGCTATTTTATTAACTTCAGTTTACACCCCACCTTTCTCCCCAGTCGGGACCCCAAGGTAGCTAACGTCATTCTCCTGTCCCCCATTTTATCCCCACAACAACCCGGTGAGGTAGGCTTGGTTGAAAGTGCGTGCCTGGCCCAAGGGCAGCTTTGTAACCGGACTCCCCTTGGACCCACATTTATTTATTCATTTAACTTGTATCCTGCCGTCCCCACCAAGGCAGGCTCGGGGCGACTTACAGAACATTTTAGAAAACAAGTTCAATAAAACCACAGCAATACAATAATACAGACATAAAACAGCAGCGTAAAGTGCTAGTGTTCTTTGCAACGGATGGCGGGTAGTAGCAGCGTCTGAAGTCTAATATTGCCATGTTAACAATTATGTTAATTTGGGGCCAGGGTCTTGATTTATTAGGGCGGCTCCCTACTCGAAGGCCTGGCGGAAGAGCTCCATCTTGCAGGCCCTGCAGAACTGTAAAAGGTCCCAGAGGGCCCTGATGTCATCCGGGAGCTCATTCCACCAGTGCGGAGCCGCCACCGAGAAGGCCCTGGCCCTCATCACAGCCAGCCTGGCTTCTCTAGGGCCCGGGAGGGCCAGATGGTTTTGGGACCCCGATCGTAGTGTCCTCAGGAGAACATGTGGGGAAAGGCAGTCCCTTAGGTATGTAGAAGGCTCTGGCTTCCCGGAAGCTGTCAGACACTAATCACAAGGGCTAGCTTGGGGCTAGCTTTGGTTCGCAAGAGCACTGGAGCAGAGATGACACTACAACTGGCTCCCACACGGAGGGAGAGGGGAAAATACCTGCACAGGCCAGAACGCCACAGGCTTTCCTGCGCCCCCTGGCAGTGCCGTGCTGGCAGCAGGCCGATCATCCCTCCCGCAGCTCTTGCCCCACCTCCCTCCATCGTGAGAGTCCCACGGCCCCTCCTGTCCTCACCAGAGCTCTCTTAGCCACTCTGAGGGTCCTCCGCCTGACCCCCAGCGCCTCCTCCAGGCTCTCCAGGGACTCCAAGGGCTGGGTGAGCGCCAGCTTCTTCTGGATGGCCACGCACGGCAGGGAGCTTGGCGTCTTCTTCTCGTCCTCGGCCGCCGTCAGCTGCTGCTGCATCTCATCCAGCTGGCTGACGTGCTGGTCGCCCCTGGGGAGACAGAGAGGGTTGAGAGGCCAGTCAAGAGGAGCACTCCCAAAAAAGTGACAATCCGAGGAACGTCAACGTCAGGCCGGACTTGGTCATTTCGGCCATCTTCGGTGCCACACCTAAGACAGGGAATGTTTCTGTGACATCCTCCTTAATGGGGAGACTGCTTTTCCTTTAAAACACACTCTGTTCACATGAACTTGGTAGATTGCTGGGCTGGCAGGAAGGTGGAGGGTTGGAGATGCATTTGAAGGTGTCCCTCTTGAGGGCCCTGCTAAGGGCTGGTTCGCCCACTAGGTGAGCTAGGCACTCACCTAGGGCGCCGGCCCTGCAGGGGCGCCAAAATGCCCCCGCCCCCCCATGAAAAGCCCTCCTTCTCGCCCTTTCCCTGGCTTTCCTGAGCGCCTCGCAGGTGCGAGGCACCCAGGAAAAGCAGCACTCCGCCATCTCCAGGCCCCTGGAGCAGCCCTGAGCCACCCAGCCGCCCGCCCTCTCACTCCCTCCCTCGCTCGCCCGGAGGAGCCGGGGCTTCTGGAGGCACTGCTGCCGCTGCCACCAGCGGGGGCGAGTCGGGGGGCTGCGCAGCTGGTCCCAGTTAAGCCCACCCCGCTCCCGCACCTGTCCGGGGCCGGGGGGCACCCACCAGCCAGCCCCCCTCCCTCCGCCTGCCCTCGAGTCAATGTGGCTGCCAGGCGGGTCGCGCAAACAGCAGCACCCCCCTGCCTGCCCTGTGCCCCCGCCCCACGTGGCCTCGCCAGCCTGGAGGCCACTCACCCCCCGCTGCTCATCGCCGGGCGCCCCATCGGAGGAGGAGGAGGAGGAAGAAGTGCTTCAAGCCCGGGCACAGCCCGGCAGCGGCATCCTTCTACCGAGCCCAGGCAAGGAGGGAAGGGGGCAGGCCGAAACCGCGCGGCCAGAGGAGCCCCCCGCCCCATCATCATCATCGTACAGGGCGACCAGCAACAGCAGGTAAGCAGAGGGCTGCCTCTCTCTCTCTCTCGCTAGATTGGCGCCCACCTTGCCTTGCCTGACTGCCTTCTTGGCTGGAGAGAGCGTGCCCGCATTCCAAGAGGCTCCAGGGCCTTCGGTTCCCCCCCGGGCAGCCAGCTCTGGCCAGGCACAGCAGCTGCTAGCCGGCCTGGGGGCACGGGGGGGGAGCACGAGGGAGCTGGCAGTCCTAAGCACGCCCCCCCCAAGCTGGCTCCTCCGGTGCCGCTCAAGGGGCCCACCCGGCCCAGCCCAACTTGGCTGAAGGGGGGGGGAACAGACCCTGGCGGGCCTCTACCCACCCACCTCGCAAGCCACGCGGGCGCTCCGCTGCCACTGCCACCGCTCAGCTCCGTCCAGCCTGGAGGGGAGTGTATGTATCTCTCCTCCCCCGTGCTGAGGCTAGCTTGTGGTGCCCGGCGCCCCCCTCCCGGGTGTGTTTCTGGGAGGTCTCCAGGCCCCACTGGGAGGTTGGCATCACCTGGGGGGCGCCACAAGTTGACCTTGCCTAGGGCACAGAAACACCTCGGGCCGGCCCTGGCCCTGCTCAGCTCTCTTGCCCCGTGGAAGGGAACTCAGGGAGGCGTTTTGATGCCTGCGGAAGGTGACCAAATACCCTCTGGGCTGTTTTCTCCTGGGTGCCACGATGCCCCCCCCTCCAGTTCCACAGTGGGAGAGACCGAGGGGAGCCGGAGGGCCAACCGTGGCACTCTCCCCCTGCAGCAGGCAGCAGCGAGGGGGGGGGTCGTCTCACCTCATCCAGCAGGGCTCTTCTGGCGTCCTTCATGACTTCTAAGCAGACCACATCAGTCACCTGGATGGCGCTGCAAATACTGGGTGTGAATTAGCCTCCAGGTGCTCGCTGTACTTTTGAGCACTTAGGGCCCCGATCCCAGCAAAAGCCGGAGACCCGGATGATTCCTGTGAGACACAAACGCCCGCCCTCTTTACGTCCCGTCCTGGGTGGGCTCATAGCCTCACCTGCTCTGCGACCCCCTTCCTAGGTGCCCGCCTGGGGACGGACCCAGCGACCGGCTTGCGGCAGAGGGACGATGCTCGGCTCTGGTTTCCCAGTTGTGTCCACCACCTCCAGCCACTTCAGGTCTGCAAAGGCCTCCGCAGACAGGTTGGCTGCCAGTAAGCGACTGGATCTGGGGAAGAGAAGGAGGGGCTTGTCTGCAGACCGGGGGCCAGCCTTTCTTTGCCAGGACAGAAGGGGAAGGGGGTTTCTTTCTTTTTTGTGGCTCCTGGGATTTTGACAGGAGACCCCAAAGCACCTGATGCCTATTGAACGAGAGAGGACTTTCCCCGAGCACACTCACATCCTACCAGGGCTGGCCCCAGGTGTCTGGGCGCCCTAGGCAGGACAGCCTGGGGCGCCCACCCCACCGGGGATGCCAACCTCTCGGTGGGGCCTGGAGAGGGCCCAGCCTTGTCCTGGGCGCCTCGCGCAGCTGTGAGGTGCCCGGGGAGAGCTGGGAACGGGGCGGCGCGGCTCTCCCGGCCCCCTCGCAGCTGCAAGGCGCCCGGGGAGAGCCGGGAATGGGGCAGCGCGGCTCTCCCGGCCCCCTCACAGCTGTGAGGGGCCCAGGGAGAGCCGGGAACGAGCGGGCTTGGAACGCCCGCCCCTTCCCTCCCAGCGGTGGCGCGGCTGGGGGGGAGAGAAGCCGCTCCGCCGCCCCTGCCTCCTCTCCCCCCGGCTTTGGGGAGAGGGCGGGCAACCTCCGCTGCCGCCTGCCGCCTCCTGAGCCCTGGCAGGGCGCTCGGGGAAGCGGGGGGCTTTTCCTGGGAGGGGCCGGGCGCGGTTTGGGGGGCCCAGGGAGGAGGGGGAGGGCGACTTGCGCCCTCGGTGGGCACTTTTCTGCGGCGGGGTGCCCGGTTAGGGGCGGCGGCGGGGGGCTTTTTGGGGGGAGCGGGGCGCCATTTGGCACCCCTGAGGCCAGCGTGCCCTAGGCGAGTGCCTAGTTCGCCCAATGGGCGATCCGGCCATGCATCCTACCAGAGCCTCGTCACGGTTGCAAAGCCGGCAGGACAGTAGCCAGGATTTTTTTGGTTGGGGAGGGCATTTACATTTTTAAGGGGGCAGTTAAAGGTTCCCTTGCTCAATAGCCAGTCAGATCCGACTCTAGGGTTGCGGTGCTGATCCCTGTTTCAAAGCCGAAGAGCCAGCGCTGTCCGAAGACGTTTCCGTGGTCATGTGGCCGGCATGACTAAACACCAAGGCGCACGGAACACTGTTACCTTCCCACTGAAGTGGTACCTATTTATCTACTTGCAATTTCTTGCTTTTGAACTGCTAGGTTGGCAGGAGCTGGAACTAGAGACAGGAGAGCTCACTCCCGTCATGCGACACTCCCGGGTCTCGAACTGCTGAACTACTGACCTTCCACAGCCTGCAGTTCAGTGTCTTAACCACCTGAGCCACCGCGGCTCAAGGGGGCAGTTAGATTGCAGTTAATGAAATTAATTTGCATGTTTCCCAAAGGCTCATGGGAATGCTTTCGAAAGCCTCACCATGACTGGGTGGTCTACAACAGGCCTGGGCTGGCAGGAAGGGGGAGGGTTGGAGATGCGTTAGAAGGTGCTGCTCTTGAGTCCCCTTCTCAGCTCTCTTGCCCTGTAGAAGAAAACTCAAGAGGCATTTCAGTGCCTCCTGACGGTGATTAGATGCCCCCTGGGCTGTCTTTTCCTACATCCCATGATGCCCTCCCCAGTTCCACAGTGGGAGAGACAGAGGGAAGCTGGAGGGCCAACCGTGGTCCTCTCCCCCTGCAGCAGGCAGCAGCAAGGGGGGGTTGTCTCTCCTCAAAGGCAAGGTTTCTGGCATGGTTATTGGTGGGGCAGGGCCTTTGATTAAGGGGGCAGGGCCCCCAAACGCCCCACCGTAGCTACGGGGATCTGGTTACTGGTTGGATGGGAGACCCCCAAGGAAGTCCCAGGGTTGCTGCGCAGAAGGCAGCAATGGCAGACCCACCTCTGACCATCTCCCTCCTTGACCTGGATGGCCCAGCATTGGCTCTGGTTCAGTCCTTGGACGGGGGACCACGGGAGGAAGTCCAGGGTTGCTCTGCAAAGGCTGCCAATGGCAAACCATCTCTGTCCGTCTCTTCCTTTCACTGGCCGGCCCGGGCGAGCCCAGTCTCCCCGAAGCTAAGCAGAGTCGGCTCCGGTCCAGTACTTGGACAGGAGGCCACCAAGGAAGTTGCTACAGAGAGGCAGGCAAAGGCAGATCACATTGGTCCATTTCTAGCCTTGAAGGCCATCCTGGGTTACCCCATCAGCCAGCTGAGACTTGACCAGTGTTCACTCCAAGCTGAGTTGGTGTGAGCTAGCTCACTGTTTTTTAGCCTACGGCTCACACTTTTTTTTGGTCTTAGCTCGGAAAAGACGGCTCCAGAGCAAACTAATTCATGCCAGAGCCCAATCGCTGGCTCACAACATGAATGCCAGTGGCTCGCAAAGTAGAATTTCTGCTCACGGGACTCCACAGCTTAGAGGGAGCCCTGGACTGGACGCCTCTTTCCCCCCCGACTCCGTCCTGACTGGGGTGGCCCCGGCCAGCCCGACCTCCTCAGGCCCCAGAAGCTAAGCAGGGTCCATCCTGGTCGGTCTTTGGAGGGGAGGCCACTGAGGACGCCCAGGCTTGCTCTACAAAGGCAGGCAGTGGCAAACCCACCTCTGTCCCCGCTTGCCTTGAAGAACCTACGGGATCTTCGCCATAATTGAGTGGCGACTTGACAGCCCTTTCCCCCCCACCACCACCACGCAGGCCTTGGCCTTGTCCCTGCCGCAGAAGTGAGCAGTCTGCAGAAGAGCGTCCGTTGTTGCATCCCTTTACCTCAGAGCGAGGACCCAGATGCCGGGTGTTGCGAGGAAGGCCTCCTGTGCTGCTGGCAGAGATGCTCCAAGTGATTCCGGCAGGTCCGGGGGGCACGTCGGATGCCTCGTTGTCGCTCAAGTCCAGCCACTGGGAGAGGGAAACGGGGCAAACGTTGAGGACTCCACTGACCGATTTGGGCCCGCAGAATAGGAGACAGGTTTCCCCTGACCCACCGGCATTCGTTTAAAAAGATTGAACTATGAAAGCAGAGGGATGAGCAAATAGCATCGGAGTAACACAGAACGGGCATGAAAGGCAAACGGACTATAGGTACATATGGGCAACGGGAAGAGACACGCAAAAATGTGCGGAGCATGAGAAGTCATGGAACAGTCAGTTTGAGTAGAACATCCAAAACAGATTTGTTTTTTTAACAAAGATTTCTAAGAAAGCAAAAGTGCAAAATAAGCTTTTCAAACTGTGGGTTTTGCCCATTCAGAAGCACTGCTGCCCCTGGTGAGGGGGAGTCTCCTAGTTACTGCCTGCGGGGGAGTCTGGGGATTCGAAAGTTTATGCCAGTTTCACAAACATACAAAACGTGCAAACAAAACTGTGATCTATTACCATTTGCATTACCAATCATATAGTTATCTGGAATTGACTTATATTTGCTTATGCAGTTTGATTCTCATTAAATCGTGCACCTGGATTTCATGCCCTTAAAAGACGACTACGTGATGGATGGCTCAGTGAACACACAATCCAGAGCCTGACAAAGGTTAGTTAAATGTGGGAAAGGGGGCCAATGTTAAAAACTTGATAAAGGAAATATAAAAATACATGTATTTATTAAACACAACTTTAAAAATATATAAGGGCCCAGTCACACATTATTTATAAGTATCAAATGCTAAAACACAAGGGCTTGTAAACTTGACCTGACACGTTTCGGCCTACATAGGCCTTCCTCAGAGGTCAATAATGAGGAACATATTGGCTATTATAAAAACATATAGTACAATCATACACAATCATATACAGGGCATAAATACAATACGGACCAGAAGCATTAGCTTTCTTCGCAACTTGCTTCTGGTCCTTATTGTATTTATGCCCTGTATATGATTGTGTATGATTGTACTATGTTTTTATAATAGCCAATATGTTCCTCATTATTGACCTCTGAGGAAGGCCTATGTAGGCCAAAACGCTCAGGTCAAGTTTACAAGCCCTGTGTTTTAGCATTTGATACTTATAAATAATGTGTGACTGGGCCCTTATATATTTTTAAAGTTGTGTTTAATAAATACATGTATTTTTATATTTCCTTTATCAAGTTTTTAACATTGGCCCCCTTTCCCACATTTAACTAACCTTTGTCAGGCTCTGGATTCTAGGTTTTAGGTTCAATCCCCCCTCTTTTTTTCTTCAGTGAACACACAGACATACCTTTTCATGAAGGGCCTCAGAAGGAACCTGCTGGATCTGACCCACGGTGCCCGCCGAGTGCAGTGCCCTGTTGCACCCAGCAGCCCACCAGTCCCCGTGGACGGGCAACAGCAGGGCAGAGAGGCGGAGGCCATTCCCTTGACGTTGCCTCCCACCACTGGCTCTCAGAGGTTTGCTGCCACCTGAATATGGAGGCTCCCCTTAGTCATTAATGACTTATGTCCATTGATGGATTTTTCCTCGATGAATCTGTTCTCCTTTGAAAGCCCTCTCTGCTCGTGGCCAATGGGACATCCACTGGCAGTGAGTCTCGCAGTTTAATGACTGATCGAGTAAACAAATATCTGTATATCTAATAGCCCACGTCTGTTTTCCATGTGGATATTGATTTCCGCCAACAGAGGACGCACTCTCCCCCAACAGCTTTCTCTACAGACTCTAGGGACTCCCTGCGGGCTGCAGAAGATTACAAAAAGTGGGGGGGGACCCTCAGGGAGGGTTGAATTCCCCCCAAATACCTGTTGAAGTTGGCTCAGCAAGCATCAAAAGCTGAGAGATTTGACTGTTGGGGGATCAACGGTGAAAGATTAGAATTTAGAACACTGGGGGGGGGAGCTTCTAACTGGCTCTCTCCGTAAAAGGGAGGGGGAGGGGCCAATGTTGTCCTTGAGAGAAGGAGCAAAGATAAAGCAACGTAAAATGGCATTAAAACCCTGCTAAAGCCCGTGTCTGAATGACTCAGAATGGCTGCATGAAATTGCACGAGCCAACATTGGATTAGGAAGTTATGAATAACTGGGCAAATCACCCAAGTCAGTGATGGTGCAACCCACCACGCTGGGTCAGAATGGCAAAGGTGCCTGCAGGCTCTGAACGGTTGGGGACCTCCGAGCCGGGATTTCTCAGAGAGAGACTCTGGAGGGGGTGCTCTGAGTCAGTGGTCAACAGTTGTCAGAAGTCTGCAAGGAGTCAGGCAGGGTGTGGCATGTAACGGGGACACGGAGGTCAGGAGGGCTGCAGAACCGGACACTGGAACTGAAAGGGGGACAAGCATATCTGAACTGAACTGAACTGGTTCAAGCACTTGAACCAGTTTGCAAACCAAGGGACACTCACGGAGGTCCCAGACCCTAACCCAAATTCACAGCATTTCTCCAGCTGACTCTCCCTTCCTGCCCACCAATTTTGGTGGAGTTTGGACTTTGAGGGTCTGAGTGACGGACCCAGAAAGAAGGTGTCCCCAGGAAGGTGCTTCTCAGGGAGCTGTCCAGCACAGGTGCTGGAGTCATAGAATCCTGGAATGTTAGAATTGGAAGGGACCTTGCAGGTCATCTAGTCCAACCCCCTGCACTCTGCAGGAGCATAGCCGAAAGATAGCCCTACATACCTACAACATCCCCGAAAGATGGCCGTCCAGCCTCCTCTTGAAAACGTCCAACGAAAGAGCATCCACCACCTCCCGAGGCAGACTGTTCCACTGCTCAACCACTCTTACAGTTAGGAAGTTTCTCCTGATATCTAGCCAGTATCGACTCCCTTGTAATTTCCACCCATTAGATCTAGTCTTGCAATCCGGAGCAAGAGAGAATAGATCTGCTCCATCTTCTACATGACGGCCCTCTACATGTCCCCTCTAAGCCTTCTCTTTCCCAGGCTAAACAGACCCAACTCTTTCAGTCTTTCCTCGTAAGACCTGGATTCCAGCCCTCTCACCATACTGGTTGCCCTCTTCTGGACATGCTCCAGCTTGTCGACATCCTTCCTAAAATGTGGTGCCCAAAACTGGACACAGGACTCCAGGTGAGGCCTGACCAGAGCAGAACAGAGCGGAACGACCACCTCCCGTGACCTGGACAAAATGCTTCTGTTAATGCATCCTAAGATTGCATTAGCTTTCTTGGCAGCCACATCGCACTGCCAGCTCATGTCAGGAGTATATGTTCCTTACGGATGTGATTGTAAGTGCATCATCCCGGACGGGAGAGCAGGAGGTTAGCATCAGGGTTACTCCTGAGGGAGACTGAAAAAGCTTTTGCATTGTTTCATTCAATACAGAATTATTCTTTTTGTAATAGCGACCGAGGAAGAACACTTAAGAAACAAGGGAGCTATACTGGGACCTTCTATCGCTGTTGCCGGCTACTATTGAAGTATCTCTCCACACTGCTGTTGTTTTTTCATGCTCACTGTCTGCATGCACTATTTGGTCTGTTGGCAACTGGAATCTTGTTGTCTTTGTGTGGTACTTATGTGTTTTTACTATAGTGTCGTACTCTTCATAATATAGTTTCTGTTGTTAAATTCGTATTGTGTACTTGCATATTAGTTGGGAGTCTTTGGAAGGCAGCCCCCTTTCGGAGTTTTATATCATTGGTTGCAGTAACCCTCCTGGAAGACAGCGACCCCATTTCCCCCTCCCCATTTTGGAGAGGACTCTTTCTTCCTTTTTGACAGTTGTGCACCTGGCTGCCACGGACCTGGGCAGATTTCCACCCCCACCCCTGCCCCGCCCTCTCAGAATGTGCACAGGAAGGACCGATGGAGGCACCCAACAGGCCCCTGATGCCTTTCCCAGCCTGCTGGTGGATTCTGCGAAGTAGCCCCGTGTGTGTGCCGCCTGCACAGGGTTCTCTCCGGTATAAACCTTTTTCCCTTCCTCTATAAATCTGTAGGAGCTGCAGTGGCTCAAGTGGTTAAGACGCTGGACGGCAGGCTGTGGAAGGTCAGTAGTTCAGCAGTTCAAGACCCGGGTGCCGCAAGTCGGAGTGAGCTCCCGTCTCTAGTTCCAGCTCCTGCCAACCTAGCAGTTCAAAAGCAAGAAATTGCAAGTAGATGAATAGGTACCACTTCGGTGGGAAGGGAACAGCGTTCCGTGCGGAGAGCTGTAATGCATGCCGCTGTTTTTTGTGGCACTATTGTTTGTTTAGTGCCCGTTCCGGGGTGTTCCGGTGGCTTTTTGGTCTGGAAAAGGTTAATAAAAGGGTGGGAGTTCCCTTTCCCTCAGCCGCAGAAGAGTCCCTTCCAAGGGGTCCCTCCATTCTCTCTATATAGGAGGAACAGAACACCCCTATTAGCCCCACGGAGAGGCCCTTGGTCTGTATGTCGCACCTTATTTGACCAGCAACCCTGTTTTCACTTCTGGAATATTGTTCTGGAGTGGCTGTAATGCATGCCACTGTGTTTTGCGGCACTATTGTTTGTTTAGTGCCCGTTCCGGCTTTTACCCTGTCCCGGCGAGCAGAGCTGATAGATGTATAATAAATACTTCAAAGTTTCTCAGCATAAATAAAATTGTTTCCTTTTTGGCATATGCCACCTGAGCTGATTTTTAGATCAACATCAATGAAAGTTGCTTTATATGGAATTATGTGGAGTCGGTGCTAATAAAAGTATTGTTTGTTGTCCCTGTATGGGCCTCTTTGCATGCACCATCCTCAAACAGGGTGTGACCATCCCCCCTTCTTCCAGGTAGGTAGCCTTGGCATCTCATAGTCCTGCCACAGTCAACAAAAGCCAAGTAGTCCGATCCTCTGAGCCTTGCAACAGAGAAGGAGGCTGCCATCGCGGAGTTCAATGTTAATCAACTATGCTATGTAGAATGTAGAATGTATATGGGTTTATTAAGCTTTTTTTCAATGTTCAGCATCAGGAATTATTTTGGTTCACACAATCTCCTTTTGGCTGCTTGTAAAAATTGTTCCAATACACAGAGCTAATGCCCTTGAGAGAGCCATCCTTAGCTAGTAGGATGAACAGCCAGCAGTCTGCAAACATAAATCTAAGCACAAAGAGCAATGCCAATAGTGCCTTGTACTGAACTCAGCATATTAGGTGTATGCTCAGAGGAACACCATGCTTTTTAAGTGGTGAGAAATCAGATCCTTTATATGCAAGCAAAATCCATATAAACCATCAATACACTGTACCAATTAAATTCTCTGATCTAGATTTCTTTTTTCTGTAACGGTTCTGTGTAAGAATCTTTACCCATTTAGATTCTGGCTTAAATTGCATTTAAGTCTAGTAGGAATGTCCTGTATTTTTAAAAATTTATTTAAAAATTCAACATTTACATGTTATAAAAACTAGAAACTCAAGAGAACATGAAATAACTTTAAAAAATCAGATAAAAATAATACAATAAATACTAAAAACTTAATACAGTATTTCTTCAAAATCGTAAGATCTCAAAATCATTGTAATCTTGCCGTTCTTTGGAATGTCCTGTATGATAGTTTGTTCTGAATTGCTTTGAATTATGTCAGGCACTTTCCTAAGAATAATTTATCTAATCATTTCAAGGACAATCCACAATTCTCTTAAATAAATGTTGTACTTAAAATATTGGGAGAATATTGGCTGGGAAAAAAGGTTTTCACATTGAACACAGATAAAATAGATTAACTTCAGATTTTCCCTCTAGTCAGAATGCTTGAGAGCTCTGTCAGTACAGAAGGTTTGAGGGAACTTTTTACCCGTCACACAGAACTGTGACATAGTGGTTTGTGCATTGCTCTAATTCAGTCAAAGAGACTTTCTTGGTTTTCATGTTGCTGTTTTAGAGAAATGCCCCCTCACAAGAAGGTCTAATGGACTGTCTCACTGCTGTCTCCTGTCTCCCACACACACCTGAGCTGGCTGAAAGGCAGATCTTTTCACTCCACCACACAGAAGAGATGCCAGAGAAGGCATCAAGGCGTGGAGGAGGAGGAGGAGGGCAAGGAGAAGACTGGATTTATACCTCACCCCGAAGGTGTCTCTCAGTGGCTTACAATCTCCTTCCCCTCCCCACAACAGACACCCTATGAGGTAGGTGGGGCTGAGAGAGCTCTTTCAAGAACTGCTCCTGAGAGAACAACTCTGAAAGAACTTGTGACTGACCCAAGGTCACACCAGTAGCTGCATGTGGAGGAGTGGGGAATCAAACCTGGTTCTCCCAGATTAAAGTCCGCACTTCTAACCACTACACCAAACCGGCTAGCTGGGAGGGTCACAAATGCTCCATACACATTTCCTGTGCCAGTCCCTGAAGTGAACCTCTCTTCAGATCGGCTTCTGGGTACCATTCAAGATCCTGGATTTAATCTAAGCAGTCTCAGGAGTGTTCAGCCAAACATCTTCCTCACCCCATCCAGTCTCTTCCATTCTGTCCCTGAGGAGAAGGGAACCCTGCCCATTTCATCCACCCCCTCGGAAAAATTCCCGACACACAGAAAATTGCCACTGAAAGGAGAAAGCCTCTGCCTTTCGTGCCTGTGCTGGCCATGATGCTTTCCTGGGACAGGGAAAATTTAAAAGAGGGAAACTTCCCAACATTGTCTTTCCCTTGACACAGAGAGCACTACATCTTTCTGTGTTATACCTCTGAGCAGGGCTATTTTTGGACAGGAACGCACAGGAACGGAGTTCCAGCCGGCTCCCGAGTTGGCCACGCCCAGCAGGAACTCATTAGCATAACAGGCCACACCCAACATCAGAAACTCATTAGGATTGGCTACATGAGGGGTGTGTGGCCTAACATGCAAAGGAGTTCCTGCTCCAAAAAAAGCCCTGGGTTTTGACAACCAACAAGGGAAACAGAGTAAGAAGCAAAAGGTGGGTGTGGCTGGATGACCACACTTCTGGTAACATGGGGGTGTCTGTGGCCTCATATGCTAATGAGCTGTGCTGTCGGGGGTGTGGCCTAATATGCCAATGAGTTCCTGCTGTTGGGTGTGGCCTATTATGCTAATGAATTCCTGCTGGGCTTTTTCTACAAAGAGAGCCCCGCCTCTGAGGATGCCAGTCACAGCTACTGGCGAAATGTCAGGTCCTACAATGCCAAGACCACGGCCACACAACCTACAGCAACTAATTCCCAACATTTCTTCCTCCATTCATGGTCTCAAGTGAAGCCCCCTGGAATCCATGCATGGAGAAAGCGGGAGGAGGTGTGTGCTTAAAAGGGTGCATTCTGCTTCACCACCTCATCTGCCTGTAAATATCCACCAGATCTGAGACTCAGATTCATACAAGTGCCATGTGAGGGTCACGTCTCATCTTCCGTCCTGCACTCTGACAGTGAAAAACCTGTGGTCCCCCTGTTGCTGCTGCAGCTGTCACACCAGCGTGGCAACAACAGAGCCTCTACATGGCATATTCCCCCATAGCTCCCTTGGCCAGACGATACTGGTGAAACTTCCCCATAGATGCTGTGAATGCTCAGAGCTGAGATTCCTCTGAGTCAGACAAATGTTATGCCTGCAATGATTCAGAGGGACCAGGGGCTGTTAAGTTCTGCATACTTCAGCCTGTTTGTATGCACTAAAGAGAGTTCCTAAGATACACCTGTTCAATCGGGTCACATGGATCCAAGCCACAGTAACCCCTCCAGCTGGAATACTGTAACATTGTCTACACGGGTCTGCCCTTGAAGTCATGAACTTCAGCTGGTAGGAAATGCCACAGGCCAATTACTTATGAGGCTTGGAGGCACGAGTGTGCACATGAAATGAATCCTGTAATTGCACTAATTACCACCAACGCGTTTTCAGGTTCAATCCCAGTTTTTAGTCCTAACCTGTGAAGTCTTTCACAGCCCAGGACCTGCATGTCTATGGGACCCACTCTCAGAATCTCCTGCTAAACAAAGCAAACTGGTGAGATGAACTCTTGCCCCGTACACAAGCTCGCACTTGGGGGAATGGCCTGTCTGATGAGATGAGGAATGCCACCACATAACAGAACGTGTAAACCAAATTGTTTAAGGTGCAGTTTTCATAAAGGCAATACCACTGTAGTTTTTATCCCTGAAAAGTTTGGCAGGTAAACTACATTAGGCGTACTTTCTTCTGATCCAATTTCTTTGATGCAAAGTCCTTTGACATTCCAGGCATTTCTATGGTTTCTCCTCAGTGTGATTTCTTTGATGGGAAGTAAGGTGTGAACTCCGACTGAAGCTTTTCCCACATTCCAGGCATTTATATGGTTTCTCCCCCGTGTGAATTCTGTGATGGCAAATAAGACTTCCACTCTCACGGAAGCTTTTCCCACACTCCAAACATTTGTATGGTTTCTCTCCTGTATGAATTCTTTGATGGACAGTAAGGTGTGCACTTTGACTGAAGCTTTTTCCACACTCTAGACATATACATGGTTTAACCCTTGTGTGAATTCTTTGATGGACAGTAAAGCTCCCAATGTTACGGAAGCTTTTCCCACACTCCAGACATTTGTATGGTTTCTCTCCTGTGTGAATTCTTTGATGGGAAGTAAGTTTTCCACTCTCACGGAAGCTTTTCCCACACTCCAGACATTTGTATGGTTTCTCTCCTGTATGAATTCTTTGATGGAAAGTAAGGCTTCCACTCGCACTGAAGCTTTTCCCACACTCCAAACATTTGTATGGTTTCTCTCCTGTGTGAATTCTTTGATGGGCAGTAAGGTTTCCACTCTGAGCAAAGCTTTTTCCACACTCCAAGCATTTATATGGTTTCTCCCCTCTGTGAATTCTTTGATGGACAGTAAATTTACCACTCTGACTAAAGCTTCTTCCACACTCCAAGCACTGATATGGTTTCTCCCCTGTGTGAATTCTTTGATGGACAGTAAGACTCCAACTGCAGGTGAAGCTTTTTCTGCACTCCAGGCATTTATATTTCTTCTCTCCACTGTGAATGCTTTGGTGGATGCTAAGTTTCCCACTGTTACTGAAGCTCTTTCCACACTCCTGACATTGATATGGTTTCTCCCCTGTGTGAATTCTTTCATGGACAGTAAGTGCTCCACTCTGACTGAAACTTATTCCACACTCCAGGCATTTATATGGCTTTTCTCCTGTGTGACTTCTTTCATGGAATGTAAGGCTTGAATTGTGACTGAAGCTTTGTCCACACTCGATGCATTTATATGGCTTCTCCCCTGTATGAATTCTTTGATGGATAGTAAGGCTTCCACTCTGACTGAAGCTTTGTCCACATTCTAGGCATTTATATGGTTTCTCCCCTGTGTGAATTCTTTGATGGCAAGTTAAGCCGCCTTTCCGTCCAAAGCTTTTCCCACACTCCATGCAGTTATATGGTTTCTCCCCTGTGTGAATTCTTTGATGGGAAATTAGGCTGCTTTTCTGTCCAAAGTTTTTCCCACACTTCAGGCATTTATGTGTTTTCTTGTTTTTATGGGTGTTCCAAAGCATATTACAGTCTGATTTTCCATGAAATTTTTCCTCGTTTGCAGGGCGTTTATTCCTATTGGCTTTTTTGTGTGTTTTTGGCAGAATTTCATGAGAGTTACCATCCTTTAAAGGACTAGAATGACTCCTCCCATTACATGACTGTTTTCTCTTCTCTTTGCTCCAGGCATCACAATATTCAAAGTTGTCATTCACATCTGAATATGTCTCTTTTATTTCCATCACTGGGTACTCCTGTTTCATTCGCTGACTCCCACACACCTCCTGTTGAAAGAAAGAGAAACTTGATATGAACATGGTGAAAAAATGGAGCTTGAAAATTAGGTAATGAACTTAACTATGAGCTGTAGGGAATGAAAGCAAGAATTCATTGCAATAGTTATGAGAACAGACGTACTTTCAGTTTGGGTTAGAGAACAAAGAAGAAAGGGCTAGAATTCTTAGGTATTGGGGAACTTCCTCCATCAAGTACAGACCTTCACTGCTCTTTGCTTAAGGGACATCTTCACGCTTTGGCTGAACAATCATTGGAAGCATTTTCTGGACCAGAAATTATTTTTAGTGAAACATCACTGGGTATGTGATTGCCTCTTTGGAGGCTTCATTTATACTTTTATTCTGTGCCTAGTGGTTTCACCTTGGAACAATTCTTTCCTGGTCCATCTTGTATCTACATTGCATAATTGTATGATTGTACTGCATTATGATATAAGCCAACATGTTCCTCATTGTGTTTGACCTCTGAAGAAGGCCTATATAGGCCGAAATGCGTCAGGTCAAGTCCATTGGCCCTTGTGTGCTAGATTCTGGTATTTTTACATGAGGCGTGATTGGGCCCTTATATCGTAGAATCATAGAATGTTAGAGTTGGAAGGGACCTTGAAGGTCATCTAGTCCAACCCCCTGCATTCTGCAGGAGCATAGCCGAAAATTAGCCCTACATACCTACCCGAACATACCCGAAAGATGGTCGTCCAGCCTCCACTTGAAAATGTCCAGCAAAGGAGCATCCACCACCTCCTGAGGCAGTCTGTTCCACTGCTCAACCACTCTTACGGTTAAGAAGTTTCTCCTGATATTTAGCTGGTAACAACTCCCCTGTAATTTCCACCCATTAGATCTAGTCTTGCAATCTGGAGCAAGAAAGAATAGATCTGCTCCAGCTTCTACATGACAGCCCTTCAAGTACTTGAAGACTGCAATCATGTCCCCTCTAAGCCTTCTCTTTCCCAAGCTAAACATACCCAATTCTTTCAGTCTTTAAATTCTTTGTTCAATGTTTTTAAATTCTTTGTTAATAAATACATGTATCTTTTTATATACTGTACATATTAAGCTTTTATTGTTGGCCCTCTATTCTATTTGACCTGCATTTTTAGGTTCAGGATCCCAGACCTTCACTTGAACCAAAAGGTAACCAGGTTGCTAGCACTTAATATCAAAGAGGTGGCAGAGTGGCTATAAAATGAAGTTCCGGGGGGAAGCGGACAGGACCTGGAGAGCCTTCAGTTCAGAAGAACTCATCCCAAATGGACGGTGAGGCAAACTCTTGGGAAAATATTGGTGGCAACAGGCTAGTACTTGAAAATGAGAATAGTGCAATAAAGGAGGGTGCCTGGCTGCCCATCCGGAGCAACCAGCAATCACTCGGTCCCATCCCCTGTCTCCCCAAATCGAAATTTTATGATTGGAAGATTTTGTCCAATCCCCTGCACAATGCAGGAAATTCAAATGTATACCTCCCCACCCACATTCTCACAGAGACCCCTGCTGTACACCCAGGGGAAAGGCAGAAAACCTCCAGGATCCTGGGCCAATCTGGCCAGGAAGAAAATCCCATCCTGGCGCAAGGTGGGAGATTCTAGTGGTAAATGTTCCAACAAAAAAGGTTTCTTTGGATAATGGAAAAACTCCCTGCACACAGAAAACGAGCACCGCAAGAAGAAAGCCTCTGCTGGCCATGATGCTTTCCTGTGGCAGGGAGATCTGCATAGAGGGAAACATCCCAAAATGCATTTCTCTACCTGTGGTCTCAAGTGAAGCTGTCTTGAATGCACATGTGGAGAAAGCAGGGGAGAAAGTGCCTAAAGGAATGCATTCTGCCTCACCACCTCTGGTCTCTGCCACCTCACCCTTCCGCACTTAAGGGCCAAGTCTGAGACTCAGATTTATGCAGGAGCTGGACATCATCTTCCATTCAGCACTCTGACACAGAATAGATCATGCAGCTAAGGTGTTTTCTACACAGAGACACACATGTACAGTTCCTCCATTGCTGCTGCAATTGCCATAACAGCATAGCAGCGACAGCCCTTCCACATGGCAGGTTTCCCGAGCTTCCCTGCCTAAATAAAACTTTCTCCTAATAATTACAATGCTCAGAACTGAGATTCCCCCCAGTCAGAGAAATGTTACAGATCCTCCACTCTATTTGTGCCTCCAGCTGTTCAGAGTTTTCAGAAATTTTAGTGAAACTCAAAGATGTGTCATCACACAATTAACATTTTATATGTCGTAATGTGACTGACAGGTATACTAAGGTGTTTCCTTCATAGGGACTGGCTTGTGTTGTTTCCCCGCAGTAACACCGGGGCTTCCATGTGGCAGGCTTCCCCACCCCATGTCTAAGAACATAAGAATAACAGCCCTGCTGGATCAGACCAATAGTCCATCTTGTGGCCCTTTCCTACACGACCAGGGAAATGCTGATCACCACTTTCGGTCAGTAAGCAATTTTTCTCCAGGCTACTTTGGCTGGAGATCCTGGAGGTTTTTGGTCATCTTCTAGACATGGAACAGCGGTCACTGGGGGTGTGGAGGGGGAAGTATTTGTGAATTTCCTGCATTGTGCAGGGGGTTGGATTAGATGACCCTGGGTCCCTTCCAACTCTATGATTCTATCTAGCCCAGCATCTCGCCTCACACAGTGGCCAACCAGTTCGTCCAAACAGCCAACAACAGAGCATAGAGGCCAAGGCCTTCCCTGGATGTTGCCTCCTGGCTCTCGGAGTCAGAGGATTAGTGACTCGGTATATGGAGGTTCCCCTCAGCCACCACAGCTAGTAGCCATTGACAGACTTACCCCACAGGGCTTCCTCTTTTTCCTTTTTAACTCAGCAATTGGATTTAGTAGTATCAGTATAATGTATAACAATATGCAAAGCAGGTTCTCTGGATTCCAACCTTTCATGGAAAAAGAAAAAAAGGAAACAGCTCTATTCCTTTTCATGTGGAGCTATAAAGGGAAAGGCATATCTGTGCACCCAAGGGGCCTAAAAGGTAAAGGTAAAGGTTCCCTTGCTCGAAAGCCAGTCGAATCCAACTCTAGTGTTGCGGTGCTCATCTCCGTTTCAAAGACGAAGAGCCAGTGCTGTCCGAAGACATTTCCGTGGTCATGTGGCCGGCATGACTAAACACCAAGGCGCATGGAATGCTGTTACCTTCCCACCGAAGTGGTACCTATTTATCTACTTGCAGTTTCTTGCTTTCGAACTGCTAGGTTGGCAGGAGCTGGAACTAGAGACGGGAGCTCACTCCGTCATGAGGCACTCTTGGGTCTCGAACTGCTGAACTACTGACCTTCCACAGCCTGCAGTTCAGCATCTTAACCACTTGAGCCACTGCAGCTCCAAAGGGGCCTAGAGAATTACTTTTTGACAAAATGAAAGCTCACAATTCAAAGAAGCTGAAAGACACTCTGCTATAGTGTTATAAGAAAATTCAACTACTTTACAAAAACCCAAACTTTGCCAGAACGAACATAGTCTATAAAATCTGGACGATTACCTGTAAAAAACCTACAGATGCATCAATTTCTAAAAAGTGCATGGAACTGTTATTCAGGATGGCTTCCTCACCCACCCCTGTCTTCATAGGAGCTCTTTTTTTGGAGGGAGGAGCTTTTCTCACAGCCAAGGGCTTGTCCCCCTCTTACTATCCCCATTCCCTGCTCTCTTGGACCCTCCATTAGCACCTCTCCTGCACCTACTCCGTCCTTCCCCTTACCCAAAATCCCCATCGACCCCCAAACCTCCCCCTCCTGCATCTACTCCCACCTTGTATCCCCTCCCCAAATCTTACCCCCCGCCCACTCCACTCCCCACACAGCCTCTCCCTACCTAAACGGGCGTCCGCGGAACGGGAAGCCACTTGACGCTCCCCCCACCTTCCCAGGTTCCCGTTTCGGATCCTGCCCTCCGACCCGCTGCAAAATCCTCGTGGCTCTGAGACTCAAGCGAGGCACTCCCTGGGGCAGGAGGGGAAACTCCAGGTGGGCAAGACTGGGATTTGCAGGGAGGAGGCTTTCTCCCCCCCCCTTCAGGTTTTCTTGCATCGCCCTCCCCATCTCCCCCCGCCCCAAGCCCCTTTGAACTCACCAGATCCCTCCAACCGTTCAAGCGGCAGCCTGTAAAACTCAGTCGCTCCTGCAAGAAGTGGGCGGAAGCCGGAAGCGACTTTCCCACCTGCCTCCTGTGTGCTTCTCTAGGAGTGCAGACTCTGTCAGCTTTAACCCTTAGAAGGGTTCAAGTGGGGAGCCGTGTTGGTCCGAAGCAGCGGAACAAAGTTTGAGTCCGGGAGCATCTTTGAGACTCACAGATCTTTATTCTGGGTATAAGTTTTTTCGTGTGCGCGGCGGGACGTGCCTGCTCTCAGCGAGGGAGAGGTCTGTGTCCTCGTGGACGCAGCATTCCCAAAGGAAGAGAGCGATTTCCAGTTGCAGTGAGTTCTTCTTGCAGCCTTCCTTTTCCCACCCACCCCTGATCCAGCTGAGGCTGGGTCAAAGAGGCTCTCACTGGCGATCTCCATAAATCTACTTCCTGGAGGCCGTCTAGTGTTCCATTCCTCCAAACCTCCCGTTCCCTGCTTGGAAGAGGTGGGAGGGGGAAGCTTGACCATCCTCCATCTTATTGTCTCTAGCTAGACCTGGTGGGTCGCCGTGTTGGTTGGAAGCAGCAGAACAAACTACAAAGCGTGAGTCCGGTGGCGCCTTGAAGACCAACCAAGTTTAATTGAAGGTATCAGCTTTCCTGGGTACGCACACCTCCTTCAGGTACATGAAGAAACATGCACACGAGAGCTTATACCTTGAATTAAACTTGGTTGGTCTTCAAGGTGCCACTGGACTCAAACTTGGTTCTCTAGCTAGACCTGTTCGCATTTCTTAGGAGGTAGGTCTGGAGAGCCAATGACTGACTTCCTCCCGGAGAGCCAGATTGGTGTAGTGGTTAAGTGCGCGGACTCTAATCTGGGAGAACCGGGTGTGATTCCCCACTCCTCCACTTGCACCTGCTGGATGACCTTGGGCAAACCATAGTTCTGATAAGAGCTGTTCTTGGTATATAAATGAAATCTGCAACCTGTCCTTCTGTTTGGGGGAAGGGCACAATTAATCAGAAAATAAAGCTGGGAGTTTCAAAATCTGCACCCGGCTTCAGGATGATGGTGGGACTTGCAGCACCAAAAATAAAGGGCATTGGAACAGCCTGATCCAGATCAGCTCTACAACACCCCTGCGGTGTTTGCAGTGAAAGCAGACATTGACTGATGAGGAAGTGGAGGCAGCACAGGCAGAGAAGGTAGAAAATATCATCTCTGTGAGGAAACATGGAGTTGAACCACTTCCCTGATCTCTGAGCTTGTGGGGTGTGGTGCTTATAACGCTGGACTGGGGCTAAGGAGATCCAGGTGCGAATCCTCACTCTGCCATGGAAAGTTGTCCTAGTCACACTCTCTCAGCCAGACCTACCTCACAGGGTGGTCATTTTGAGGATGAAATGAAGGACTGGAGAATGACGTGAGCCTCATTTCCTCCTCATCGGGGAGAAAAGCAGCACAGGGAGGGTGGGAAAAAGCGTGCCTTAGAAACTGTGGGCTACATCCTTGTCTCCAAAAGAGGAAACTTTATTAAATTTCAATGATTGTCTATATTAATTTGTCACTTTCAACTCCAGGTAGCATTTCCTCATGCATAACAAACATGGCTGTGGTGTGAGAAGGCATACTGTACAGGACGATACTCCGGGGAACTCTCAAATGTGAATTTTATTGGAAGAGAATTACATTAAAATTAAAAGAATTTCACATTTTATACTTGGAATTGCAACTGAAACAGGTTATCACCTAATAATACATGATGAGACAGTAACAGTACACTTAGCATAATAAGGGCTATACAACACATGGAATATGACACAGCATTATACACAATTTTCCTGTGGCTAATGTCTGCGATTTGTTATCATGTACTGTGCTGTGCTCCTTCTGGTGGCTTACCTCTGGTCCTTTCCGCACTTGGATCTCATCCCTGGTTTTATCAGAGTTCAACTCGCGACACAATACCTTGCATTTATCCCTGGTTATAATAGCATCTGTTTATCCCGGGACAGGTGTGGGGCAAAACTGGGGTGACCTCAATGGAATGTGGAAACAAAAAAATGCCCTGAGATAATTACAGGGGTGAACTCGAGTGTAGCGTAGGATGCAAGTTCGGGGACAGGGCTGAACCAGGATTTAAGGTCTGGTGTGGAAAGGACCTCTGTTGTAGGATGCCCTTTTTCTTCACAGATATACTGAAGTAGCAAGCAGGCAACCCTTATTGGAATTTTCTGACGATAGGGGAATGGGTCTACACAAATGTCTCCATTGCACCTTTGGCCTCCCAAAGGCACATTCCACAACGTTTCCAGCACACAAAGGGGACTTCTCAAATGTTTTCTGCTGCCTGTTAGCTGTTCTTCTAAAGGGCATCATGGGCCATTTCCTTATGGGATTAGCCCCATTTGCAACAATAAGAGAGGCATCAGGGCTCTTTTTGTAGCAGGAACGCCTTTGCATATTAGGTGACACACCCCCTAATGTAGCCAATCCTCCCAGAGCTTACAGTAGCCCCTGTAAGGAGAGCTCTGTAAGCTCTCAGAGGATTGGCTACATTAGGGGTGTGTCACCACGGCCGGATCGCCCATTGGGCGAACTAGGTGCTTGCCTAGGGCGCGCCGGCCTCAGGGGCGCCAAATGGCGCCACGCTCCCCCCAGAAAAGCCCCCCCGCGCTGCCCTAACCAGGCGCCCGCCGCCGCCGCCGCCAAAAGTGCTGGGCTAGGGTGCAAGTCGCCCTCCCCCTCCTCCCTGGGGGGGGGGAGGAGGAGGAGGAGGCCGGCGGCGGCCAGCAGGATCTCCCTTGGCCACCCTGAGTTTGACACCGCTGCTTTAGAGACCAACAAGACTTTTTGGAGGGGGGCGGTATGAGATTTCAAGAGTCCGTGCTCTGATGAAGGGAACTCTGAGTCTCAAAAACTCATACCCCCAAAATCTTAAGAATGTAAGAAGAGCCCTGCTGGATCATACCAATAGTTCATCTAGGCTGCGGTCGCACACACTAAATAATCCACTTTCCATGCACTTTCCGACTGGATTTTTCTGTGTGAACTGGCAAAATCCAGTTGGAAAGTGCATTGAAAGTGGATTATTTAGCGTGTGTGACCGCAACCCTAGTTCAGCCTCCTGTCTCACACAGTGGCCAACCAGTTCCTCTGGACAGCCAAACAACAGGGCATAGAGGCCGAGGCTTATGCAAACTGGAGCCAGTTTGGTGTAGTGGTTAAGTGCGCGGACTCTTATCTGGGAGAACCGGGTTTGATTCCCCACTCCTCCACTTGCACCTGGCTGGATGACCTTGGGCAAGCCATAGTTCTGGCACAGCTGTTCTCTCAAGGACAGTTTCTGTCAGAAGTTCTCTCAGCCCCACCTACCTGTCTGTTGTGGGGAGGGGAAGGGAAAGGAGTTTGTAAGCTGCTCTGAGACGCCTTTGGGCAGTGAAGGGCAGGGTATAAATTCAACCTCTTCTTCTTCTTCTTCTTCCCCCTGATATTGCCTCCCAGCTTTGGGATTCAGAGGCCTTAGTCCCTCTAAATGTGGAGATCCCGCTCAGTCACCATGGCTAGTAGCCATTGATAGACCTCTCCTCCATGATTCTATCAAATCCCCTTTTCAAGCTGTTTATTGCTATGGTCGTCACTACACCCTCTGGCAGCGAATTCCACATTTTAATCACTACCTGTATAAAGCTGGTCTCTTAAGGTGCTACTGGCCTCAGATCTAACTAGTAGACATCAGGCAATGGGTGCGATGACAAGAAAATGTCTGAGCCACTAGAAAGGTAACAGAAATGTTAGCCACAGCGATTTCTTTCTCTGTGAAAGAACTGTCATGGCTACAGTGACACACACACACAAAAAAAGGATGGAGACCAAAGTGAGAATCCCCGCTCTGCCACGGAAGGTGGCCTGTCCCACCACCTTAAGTCTGAACACTCTTGACAAACTCACATCACAGGGCTGTTGCTCTGGTGGCCCACTGCAGAAAGGCAGAGTTTGGAAAAACCAGTCCAGGTCCCCACTTGGGTGAATATTGTAGCAAAAAAGGAAAGAAACAGTACCTGAAACCAACCCTCACTCTGGGACACAGCCCCCAGGACGACACTGGCACAGACGCAGACAACCACCAACAACTGTTGCAGTTATTAAACTATCATTGCACGGTGTTAAAAACAATAGTGAATTCCAAATGCAAGAGAAATCGGGTAGTGGCAGATAGAGAACAGGGGTGCTCACCTTTCCTGTCTCATTGCCAAGGCCAATTTTTTCCTTCAGTTCTTTTTCTCACGCACCTCTTTGACAATATCTTTTGACAAGAGGCATCTTAGTATCCGCGTACAAGCAGTCCTTGATTTGCGAGATTGGGCTGGAAAGCGCCATTGAGAAGAAACCAACTTATGGCAGCCTGGTGTGGTTTTCAAGGCAAGAGACATCCAGAGACGGTTTGCCATCGCTGCCTCTGCGTCATGACCCTCGGACTTCTGTGGTCTCCCATCCAAGTATTAACCAGGGCGGACCCTGCTTAGTTTCCGAGTGCTTCAAATACCTTTCATAAACAGATGTAAAAACTGCTCACAACTGCCAGCCCCCAAACCAGTTTACACAGAGTTGGGGCGTCAGCAGATAAGACATCTGGTTAAAATGAAAATCTGGAAGTGCCCTTAGAATCCTGCCGAATGCTGGAAGATGGGAACGGAATAAATGGAGCGTTCAATGACATCTCTCCCATCGCGAAGGAGATCGATCGGTTTGATGTGCCAAATTTCTTGAAAAAGAAGATGGTGAAGTCTTCGATGCTGAGCCATTAACAATTGGAAGATTTCCTGGCCCAGCCCTGCTACATTCCACAGCGTTCTCTTTATCATTTATTTATTTATTTTAATTGGATTTGCTAGGCCGCCCTCCCTACAAGAAGGGCTCAGGGTTAGGGTTACAACAAAATAATATACAAATGCTCAAGTTAAAAATCTAAATTAAAACCAACCCGTAAACAAAATTTCTCTGCTATTGATTTTTTTCTCCTGGAAAGGAAATTGTTCTTTTTATCTATGTATGTGTACTTTATTGTACTGTATGGGTAATTTAGCTTGGTTTTTAAGTGCTTGAGTGATGTGTGTTGTGTGCTTGTTGGGTTGTAAATCAGCCAGTTTGGTGCAGTGGTTAAGTGCGCAGACTCTAATCTGGGAGAACTGGGTTCAATTCCCCACTCCTCCACTTGCAGCTGCTGGATGATCTTGGGCAAGCCATAGTTCTGTCAGAGCTGTTCTTTCAAGGACCTCTCTGGAAAGAGCTCTCTCAGCCCCACCTACCTCACAGGGTGTCTGTTGTGGGGAGGGGAAGGGAAAGGAGTTTGTAAGCCGCTCTGAGACTCCGAGTGAAGGGTGGGATATGAACCCAGCCTCTTCTTCTTCTAATCATTTTTAAGAACCTATTTTTATTATGTATGTTTTTAATCTGTTAGCCATCTTGGTCACCCTGATGACGGTAGAAAGCCGAGTACAAATTCTGTAAATAATATAAACAATAAAAAATATTAGAGTACTTGATGTGTGGATTCAAAGGAAGGACAGGGAAGAGCTGGGAAATTCAAACAGCCCTGGCCAATTTTGGTATCATCTAAAAACCTCATTGTCTGCTAGTTTGGAGACTGTCAAAGAGGTTGGGGAGATGGACCTAGAGATAGAAAAGAAGAGATTGGATTTATACCCCACTCTTCACTACCCAAAGGCGTCTCAGAGCAACTTACAAACTTCTTTCCCTTCCCCTCCCCACCACAGACACCCTGTGAGGCAGGTGGGGCTGAGAGAGCTCTTGACAGAAACTGCTCTTTTTCAAGAACAGCTCTTATCAGAACTACGGCTTGCCCAAGGTCATCCAGTCAGGTGCAAGTGGAGGAGTGGGGAATCAAACCTGGTTCTCCCAGATTAGAGTCCACGCACTTAACCACTACACCAAACTGGCTCTTGTAAAGGTGGGCCAACCAGATCCATGGGATTGTTCCAAAGCCTGAGTGGATGGTGGGTACAGAATGGATTTGGCTTCTGCTCCCCATCTGAGAAGACAGTTAACCCATCCTTTGACAACTTGAGTTTAGGAAGCATATGTTGCTGTTCTCGGAGGACTGGTATAAATTTAGCAACTTGTCTACAAAGGAGGCTGTTTTGAGAACAAGAGGGCTTTGATGTAGTGGTTAAGCCAGTTTGGTGTAGTGGTTAAGTGCGCGGACTCTAATCTGGGAGAACCGGGATTCCCCACTCCTTCACTTGCACCTGCTGGATGGCCTTGGGCAAGCAGTTTCTGTCAGAGCTCTCTCAGCCCCACCTACCTCACAGAGTCTCTGTGGTGAGGAGGGGAAGGGAAAGGAGTTTGTAAGCCGCTCTGAGACTCGTTTGGGTAGTGAAGGGCGGGGTATAAATCCAATCTCTTCTTCTTCTTCTTGATTTCGCAAGAAAGAAGTCACTGAGCATTTCTTCTGGGTCAGCTGATGTGGAAGAGGAACCATGACCTGTGCTTTTTAACATTTATAGCAATGGACATTAGAGCCTCTGTTAGAAAACAACTGAGGGAAAAGAACTCTGCAAGAATGAAGCCCATCAGACTGAGAAAAAAAATTAAAGCTGGAATTGTAGGGGAGCCAAGCCTAAGACCCTGTCTTAGTTCTTGAGGACTGGGTAAATACGTACTGACCTCAAGTCAACTGTAAAAAAAATTATCCCTTCATTTGCTAAAATGAAAGGATAATTAATGTTTTATCCCCACAGACACACAAGTGTTCCATTTTGGACGATGTTGAAAATATGGAGGGAGGGATGGTTAGGGCTATCTGTCTAGAGTTGAGAATGAGGGGACACCAACCCTTTTAAAGTTTAGGGGATATATGTTTTCTTCAACTCACACAGGTTCAATATGCCATCAAAGGCTTTGATGCCTGGAGTTCATTAGCTGCTGTAAATTTTCCAGGTTGTGTGGCTGTGGTCTTGGCACTGTAGGACCTGAGGTTTTGCCAGTAGCTGTGGAGTACTCTCTGTCAAGGTGAGAAGAAAAATGGTAGGCAGGTAATTTATATCTACTCAGGAAGGTGGAGTAGTATAATGACTCAGCCCTGCCCCACCTTCCTGAGTAGATATAAATTACCTGCCTACCATTTTTCTTCTCACCTTGACACACATACAATGCCAAGACCACGGCCACACAACCCAGAAAATCTACAGCAGCTAAATCACACAGGTTCCTTCACCCACTTTTGGTGCTAGATGTATGGTCAGCTAAGCAGACAGGCATTTCAAGCGGAGACTTTGGTAGCCAGGACATTTCATTTATCATGAGGTTTTTGGAGTTTTAACAATTAGGAAGCTTTGTACAGCTAAGAAATCACAGGAGTTGTGAAGATCTTTATCTTCTAAATGAACCTCCTGAACCTTATTCAAAAGGTGGGGCTGGTGAGTAAGGTTAGCCAGAGGGATGTTTGAAAGTGAAGAAGAGGAGGGAGAAGTTCATATCAATGAATCTAACTTAATTTGCTTACATCAAAATGACTCTGTATTATTATGGGTGTTTCCAACACATTTTAACCCAAGGGAAAGGAAGGAAAGGTAAATTAAATATAAAACTAATGTAAAACAGAGGTGCCTAAAACTGATAGTGTTTAAAAACAGACCCATATCAACTGAGCATGTCTATTGATGATACTCTTTTATCACATTGCTTTCTAATTTTTTAGTCCTATTTGCTTTGAGGCAACATCTTTCCACAGCATTTCTATATGTGAGTTCTTTGATGGGAAGTAAGGTTTCCACTCTGATTGAAGCTTTTCCCACACTCCAGGCATGTATAGGGTTTCTCCCCTGTGTGGATTCTTTGATGGCAAATTAACTTATCCTTCCGCCCAAATATTTTGCCACACTCCAGGCATTTATATTCTTTCTCCCCTGTGTGAATCCTTTTATGGGAAGTAAGGTGTGAACTCTGATTGAAGCTTTTTCCACACTCCAGGCATTTATAGGGTTTCTCTCCTGTGTGGATTCTTTTATGAGCAGTAAGATGTCCACTGTAACTGAAGCTTTTCCCACACTCTAGGCATTTGTATTTTCTCTCCCCTGTGTGAATTCTTTGATGGGAAGTAAGGCTCCCACTCTGAACAAAGCATTTTCCACACTCCAGGCATTGATATGGCTTCTCCTTTGTGTGAACTTTTATATGGGAAGTAAGATGTGAACTCTGACTGAAACTTTTTCCGCACTCCAGGCATTTATATGGTTTCTCACCCGTGTGAATTCTTTGATGAGAAGTAAGGCTTCCACTCTGACTAAATCTTTTCCCACATACCAGGCATTTATATGGTTTCTCCCCCGTGTGAATTATTTGATGGGAATTAAGATATGAACTACGACTGAAGCTTTTCCCACACTCCAGGCATTTATATTTTTTCTCCCCTGTGTGAATTCTTTGATGGGTAGTAAGATTTCCACTCTGATTGAAGCTTTTCCCACACTCCAGGCATTTATATTTTTTCTCTCCAGTGTGAATTCTTTGATGGGAAGTTAATTTAGCTTCCTGGCCAAAGCTTTTCCCACACTCCTGGCATTTATATATTTTCTTTCTGTTATGGGATTTCCAGTGTATATTGACGTCTGATTTTCCAGGATAAATTTCCTCACTTGCTGGGTATCCATTCCTGCTGTCTTTGGGAATTAATGGAATTTCATGAGAATAACCATTCTTTAAAGGCCCAGAATTACTGCTCCTATTATATGGATGCTCTGTCTCCTCCTTCTTCACAACATCACAATATTCAATTCTCTCTTTCACAACTGGGTACATATATTCTTTCTTTGTCAGTGGATGCTCTTTCTTTTCATTCGCTGACTCCCACACACCTCCTGCTGAAAGAAAAAGGAAACCAGGCATGAACACTGTGGAAAAAAGCTTGAAAGTCAGGGAATGAACTCATTGAACTGCTGTGGAGAATGCAAGAACAGAAAAGTTTTGGGGAACCTGTGACACACCTGTGACATACAAGAACAGTGGGAGGGCTTCTGGAGTTCTGGCCCCACTGGTGGACCTCCTGATGGCATCTGGTATTTTTGGCCACTGTGTGACACAGAGCGTTGGACGGGATGGACCATTGGCCTGATCCAACATTGGCTTCTTTTATGTTCTTATGACTGATTAGAAGTTAGGGGAATAACTTTCACTCTGACCATTATTAGTAGAGAGAAGCTTCTCTGATGTGAACTGGAAGTCAAAAGAGCTTTCACCAGGTGGAGGAGAAAACTGTCAGTCTTTACCCAGGGACAGATCTGCTGATTGACCTGGGAAGTTTGATAATACAGACATTCTCTCTCTTCCCTTCTAGGAAGATCAAGGGACAACATCTCCTGGAGAGTTCAGCCCAGCACCTCTCATCTGTGAAACAAAACTTGGTTTTCCATCTTGAAGAAATGAAGAATGGTGAGGAGAAACTCAAGTTTACCATTTAAAGACCACTCCAACCTCAGCTGAGCTGAGCTGAACAGACATGCCCAGTGAAAGGGTGGGTTGGTCACCCTTGCTGGCCAGCTGCTCACCCAGGGACAGGGCTACATCCATCTCAGCTCTAGGCGAACCTGGCCACCCCTTCAACCTGACTGTCAATGGCTCTGTCTCCTTCCTCTTGCCAGATGGTGAATTATTTTCAACACTGCCCTCTGCTGGGGGTTTGAAAGACAAAAACTGTGTTCACACGACTGCTGTCTGGAGTTGCTCTGCATCATGTCACTTAACACTGGTTTCAGGTTGCTGTAATCCTAGTCTTATTACATTGCTTATTAGATGGTTCATCTGCTTCATTGCATTGACTTGCGCCAGGTAATCTGCCTGGGGTCTAAGTGAGAAAGGCAGACTATAAATAAGGTAAATAAATGTGTGTAAATAAATAAAACATATGATTTGCATAAGAACATAAGAGAAGCCATGTTGGGTCAGGCCAGTGGCCCATCCAGTCTAACTCTCTGAGTCACACAGTGGCCAAAACCCAGGTGCCATCAGAAGGTCCACCAGTGGGGCCAGAACTCCAGAAGCCCCTCCCACTGTTGACCCCGCCCCCCCAGCACCGAGATTACAGGATATCTGTGGCCCAGACAGAGTCTTCCGTCTATTCCTTGTGGCTAATAGCCACTGATGGACCTCTGCTCCAGATGTTTATCCAATCCCCTCTTGAAGCTGTCTATGCTTGTAGCTGCCGCCACTTCCTGAGGCAGTGAATTCCACACATTAATGACACTTTGGGTGAAGAAATTCTTCCTTTTATCCATTCTAAACCTACTGCTCATCTATTTCAGGGAGTGCCCACGAGTTCTTGTGTTGTGAGAAAGGGAGAAAAGTACTTCTTTCTCTACCTTCTCTATCCCATGCATAATTTTGGAAAAAAATGTCACCCCCTCAGTCATCGTGTCTCCAAGCTGAAAAGCCCTAACTTCTTTAAATTTTCTTCACAGGGAAACTGTTCCGTTCCCTTTTTCATTTTAGTTGCCCTTTTTTGTACCTTTTCCCGATGCTATAGTATCTTATTTGAGGTGCAGTGAGCAGAACTGTACACAGTATTCCAAATAAGGTTGCACCATGCAAGGTCCCAGGTTCAATCCTTGGCATCTCCAGTTTAAAGACTCTCAGTTGTGACAGGGTGAGAACTGTCCTTGCCTGAGAGCACCTGCCAGCCAGAGTGGACAATACTCAACTGGATTGACCAGTGGTCTGTCTTGGTAGAAGGCAGCTTCATATTTTAAAACTGAATGTACTTTTTGTTTATTTATTTATACACCTACTTCTTCCCCAGGCAAACCAGGGGCTAAAGAAACAATATTAAAAACAACATTATATTTTACATCATATTCAAGGACTTTTGAAAAGGAACAGCTTTGATGGCAGGGCTAGTATGAAGCATTAGTGATCTGGGGGTTGGAATTTGACATCACTCTGTTCTGAGCTAGAAAAACTACACCATGGAAATCCACCAGCCCTTTGAAGAACCCCAGTGCTCCTAGATATGAGGGAGAACATAAGAAGAGCCTTGCTGGATCAGACCAGTGTCCATCTAGTCCAGCATCCTGTCTCACACAGGGGCCAACCAGTTCCCCAGGAGAGGCCCACTACAGGCCCCATGAGGCCTCTTCACCCAATCAGGCCACTCACCCAACCACTACAGGCCCCATGAGGCCTCTTCACCCAATCAGGCCACTCACCCAACCACTACAGACCACATAAGGCCTCTCACCCAACCAGAAGCCCACTACGGACCTAAGCAACTACCTGCTAATCTCTCCACTTCATCAGAGCCATGGACGAAGAGCTCTTCCTCTTCTTCCAACCGGGATACGAACTCAGGTTTGGCAATCAGAGGTCCTTTTTTAAGGAGGAAACAAAACAATAATTATAGCTGTTCCATGTACACACCAATATCCAGCAGCTCAAATCCACCCTGACCCTGTCCCTCCACAACTACAACAGTTGGATCAAAGTTGGACCAAAGTTCATCTGTCTGGAATTGGCAGATAGGTACCTACTGCTTGCCCAGAAAAGGCAGGGAAGCCAGTGGAGTTTTTACCCCACATGTACACACAGACATGCACACACAGACCAGGAATGATGCTTTGGAACTTCCCTGGGTCCCAGGGGCCATCTGAAGTCAGAGAAGCAGAAGTCAATGCTGTTCTGAGAGGCAGAAACCCAATTCTCGTGGAAACACTTTCACGCTTTGGTGCTGGGGGGGGGCAGCAGTGAGAGGGCTTCTAGTGTCCTGGCCCCACTGATGGACCTCCTGATGGCACCTGGTATTTTTGGCCACTGTGTGACATGGAGTGTTGGACTAAACGGGCCATTGGCCTGATCCAACGTTGGCTTCTCTTATGTTCTTATGTTCCTTATTCAAGACACCTATTCTATAGCTCTCCAGTGCTGCCCCCTCCCCCAATACACCCCAGCTATGATTTACATCATGCGAAATGCTGGCCTGGATGAATCACAAGCCGGAGTTAAGATTGCTGGGGAAAAGATCAATAACCTCAGATATGCAGATGATACCACTCTGATGGCAGAAAGTGAAGAGGACCTAAAGAGCCTCTTGCTCAGAGTGAAAGAGGAGAGCGCAAAAGTGGGCTTGAAGCTCAACATCAAAAAACTAAGATCATGGCATCTGGCCCCATCACTCCTTGGCAAATAGAAGGAGAAGTCGTAGAAGTAGTGACAGACTTCACGTTCCTAGGATCCCAGATCACTGCAGATGGTGACTGCAGCCATGAAATTAAAAGACGCCTGCTCCTTGGGAGGAAAGCGATGGCAAACCTAAACAGCATGATAAAAAGCAGAGACATCACCTTGCCAACAAAAGTCCGCATGGTCAAAGCAATGGTATTCCCCGTAGTAATGTATGGCTGCGAGAGTTAGACTATAAGGAAGGCCGAGCGCCGAAGAATAGATTCTTTTGAACTATGGTGCTGGAGAAGACTCTTGAGAGTCCCTTGGACTGCCAGGAGATCAAATCAGTCAATCCTAAAAGAAATCAACCCTGACTGTTCCCTGGAAGGCCAGATACTGAAGCTGAAGCTCAAATACTTTGGCCACCAAATGAGAAGGGAGCACTCACTGGAGAAGACCCTGATGCTGGGAAAGATTGAAGGTCAAAGAAGAAGGGGACGGCAAAGGATGAGATGGTTAGACAGTGTCATCGATGCAACGAACATGAAATTGAGCAAACTTCAGCAGACAGCGGAAGACAGGAGGGCCTGGCGTAAACTGGTCCATGGGGTCGCAAAGAGTCGGACTCGACTGTGCGACTGAACAACAACAACATGATTTACAGCCAGTGTTTGGTCCACAACGAGGCATTTTACACCTCTCTAAAATATCTCCCACAATGGACCTGCCGGCCAGAGCAGACAATCCCTGGCCGGATCGAACAATGCCCTGGCTAGGTAGAAGATGACTCCAGATTTTCAAGCCGTACATACTGTTTCTTTGTTGATTTACATTATTTATATACCTGCCAGTCTCCCAGACAAATCAGGACCCAGGGTGGTTAACAACCATATGAAAATAGAACTCATTTGACAGTCTGTGTCAGTGCTCTTCATGAGAAGCTACAAACTCCTAAAATGAGGAATGATCGATGTTTGGGGGGAAGAATTTGAGGTCAGGCTATTCTGCCCTAAAAACAAACAAAACAACCAGACCAAAAGGAGCAAGAAGAAGCTGATGGGAAAGGAGGAGAGGTATGGATAATATGTAAACTACCAGCTTTTTTCATTTTTGTTTGATTTGAGTCTTGGCAACCGGTGCTTTTCTGGACTAGAAAAACCTGACTGGAGACCCACCATTCCTTGGAAGGAACCCCAGAGCTCCCAGACATTAGACAGTCCTACTACAGACCTGTGTTCCCGCTAAGCTGAGTCAGTGTGAGCTAGCTCGCAGTTTTTTAGCCCCCGGCTCACACATTTTTGTCTTCGCTCAGGGAGGATGGCTCAGAGCAAACTATGCGGTAGCCCAATCGCTCGCTCACAACTCGAATGCCAGTAGCTCACAAAATCAGAATTTTTGCTCACAAGACTCCACAGCTTGGAGGGAGCATTGCTACAGACCTGGGCAACTTCCTGCCAATCGCTCCAGTTCATCAGAGCCTTGGAGAAACAGCTCTTCCTCTTCCTCCAGCCAGGATATGAGCTCAGGTTTACCAATCGCAGGTCCTTTTTCAGGAGGAAACGAAAGCACAGTCATGACTCTTCTGTGTGCACATAAATATTTAGTAGTTCCAAGCCACCCTGACTCTGTTCCTCCACAAGTACCACAGCGGTCCGGTATCCACCTGGCATTGGCAGATATATGTCCACTGGTGGCCCAGCTGAGAAACTAAGAAATGCAAGGGAAGCCAGGAGTGTTTTTACCTCAAGTACCACCACCCACATACACATACAGACCCTGGGTATGATGCTTTTGAGCTTTTCTGGATCCCATCCAAAGCCAGAGGGTGAAGGACTCCAACTTCTATCAGACACAATAAAATGCCAATCTGAGAAGCTCAGGCCCAGTTACTATGGAAACACTGCCACTTCTTAATCAAGGCACCTTCTCTGTAGCTTCTGCCCAAGCCCACCCCATTCATTCCAGCCAAGATTAACGGCCAATGTTTGCTTCATAGCCGGACATTAACATGTTATTCCACTCTCAAAAATATCTCCCACAATGTAGATTGGCCCCAGACCTCATCAAAACACTTCATTATCTCCTTTCTCATTAAGATTCCTGTGGGGGTGATAATCATTCTAGCCATCCCAAGAAGGACTGGGGCCAACGGCATTGGTCACTCAGATCATAGAACCATAGAGTTGGAAGGGACCTCTAGGTGTCGAACTGGGCCAAATGCCTGCTCAGCCACGAAACTCTGGGCCAGTCACTCTCTTTCGGCACAACCTACCCTCATAGGGTGCTTGTTGTGGGGGTAGAATAGAGGAGAGAAGCTGAACATAAATGCTGCCCTTATCTTTGGGGGGGAGGGGGGAAGATGATACCTAGATCTATCAGATTTACATCCCAGGTGTTGTCACCAAGGGAGCTCTAGTCTAGGCAACAGTCGGTTGCACTGGCTTGGACCCTTTCCCTCTCCTTCCTATATATTTTGTGTAAGTTTCCCTCTTGCCCTTGACAGCATTTAGTCATATTGCTGGCAAGATGTCAGTGAGCTATGAACTCATGTGTCAGATCATGCTGATCTAAACTGACAGCTAGAGAGGTCAGGTGACTAGAATTGTGTCACATTTCTGGACTGTCACCATGACTCAGCTAATGTACATATTGTAATCTGATCGGTTGATGTGAATATATATTGCAACCAGTACAACCCTCCAGACTCCTATTTGGAGAACAACTGTCTGCCTAGCACTTTGTCGGCCTGTATCCCGAAACTGCTACTGAAGCTCTGTGTAAATATCTCCAGTGTCCAGTGTAAATAAATGTAAATACTCTGTACAAAGAAACAGAGGTCCTCTGCTATTCTTTGCGGCGGCTAACAATACCGTCAGCCCTCCCACTCAGTGCCCAGGCAGTCCAGAACGGGAACAGAAGATTGTAAGTCGCCATCCTGGATCCTTTATTCTGGTTTTATCTCTTATTAACTGTATTATGGATATTTTAAAATCTGTATCTTTTTTTCTGGCATTTTGGCTTCTGTATATTGCCCAGAGCCCGGCGTAACCTGGGATCGGGCGATGAATACATCAAATCAAATCAATAAAAAATAAATCAAATCAATACGGGCATCTAGTCCAAATCCCTGCCCCACAAGAGACCCTAATCGCTCTTTTTCACGATCATATGGCAGGAGTTAGGGAGAAAGGTAAAGACCTAAAGTTCTGAGATAGTTTCCCTCCCTGGATGTTCTTCTGTCCCGGACACCTTCTTTCGGACATGCAGAGTATGAACTAATTTCTCTCATTCTACCTTCTTTCCCCAGGCCTCCCCTCTGCAGCCATCCTCCCTCCCTCCCCTGCTTCAAAGGTCCGAAGCACAGGCCAAGGAAGCCCCAGTCTGGAGGGAAGCTCTGGCTCTGGCCTTCCCACCTCTTCAAATGAAGCCCCACTCTGCACCAGAGAGCCAGTCTGGTGTAGTGGTTAGGATCGCGGACTCTAATCTGGGAGAACCGGGTTTGATACCCCATTCCTCCAAATGCAGCTGCTGGTGTGACCTTGGGTCAGTTACGAGTTCTCTCAGAGCTGTCCTCTCAAGGGCAGTTCTCAGAGAGCTCTCTCAGCCCCACCTACCTCACAGGAAGGGGGAAGGGGAAAGGGATTGTAAGCCACTCTGAGACTCCTATGGGTAGTGAATGGCGGGGTACAGAAGAACATAAGAGAAGCCAATGTTGAATCAGGCCAATGGCCCATCTAGTTCAACACTCTGTCACACAGTGGCCAAAAATACCAGGCGCCATCAGGAGGTCCATCAGTGGGGCCAGGACACTAGAAGCCCTCCCACTGTTGCCCCCCGCAAGCACCAAGAATACAGAGTGTCACTTGCCCCAGAGTCCCTATCCATACCTTGTGGCTAATAGCCACTGATGGACCTCTGCTCCATATGTTTATCTAATTCCCTCTCCTCTTCTTCTTCTTAATCTTCTCCCACCTCCTCTGATGCCCTCTCACATGATCTAGGCACAGGACTGCTAGGCAAAGAGAAGCCTCAACCTTCGCCTGTGTACAGCAGGGGTCCACAACATGTTACCCACCAACAATGTTCCCTCTAAGCTGTGGAGTCTTGTAAGGAAAAATTCAACTTTGTGAGCGACTGGCATGAAAGTTGTGAGTGAGCAATCTGGCTACTGCATAAATTAGTTTGCTCTGGGGCCATCCTTCCTGAGCTAAGACAAAAATGTCTGAGCCAGAGGCTAAAAAACTGTGAGCTAGCTCACACTGACTCAGCTTAGAGGGAACACTGCCCACCAAATGTATTTAGAATGTGGGTGGAACCGTGGGGGAGGGGAGGATTTTGAGTTTTGGATATTTATGGTAAAATGCAAACAGTGGCTTTAGGTTCAGTGCTTCTTATTGGGATACTTGGTTAATACAGCAGAGTTTTGCCCAGTCCTAGGTGCGTGATATTGAGTGCAGGAAATAAATCTCCCAAGAAGTATATTGCAAAAAAAGAGAGTAAATGTACATTTATCCAAGTAGAGCCAGTTCACATTCAGGCTGCAGCTGAAAGGACAGAAAGAAGTCAGCGTACTTTCCCAATCACAAATGTCCAGCTGGTTTGGCATCATGTGTGTGGGAGTATGAAGGCATGGTATCCACAGGAGAGACCTGCAGAGACAGGTGCCTCCATGGAAGGCCATGTGAAATGAGTAAGAGGAGGGAGGGAGGGAGGGATAGAGAGAGAGGAGGGGTCAGAGGGCAGCTCCCAGGTTATGACAAAGAGAGGTATCCCATTCAAGGAGATAACACCCATACACACTCAGAGTGATGCAGTGCCCTCCAATGTCCAGGTATGCTGGTACACTCATTCCAACCTTTTTATCTGTGCAAGCAGTGGAGAGATATTCTAAAATCACAGCGGGGCATGAAACTGACTGAACCTAACTGGGCTGCTCGGCTAAAATGCTTAATGCCCATCACTGGGGCTCCTATGGGAGTCATCACATCTTCCCAATCTGAAGGTGTTTGTTGATCATTCAGGTTGGGCTTTCCAAATTTCATTCGCTTTTCAAATATCGCTTACGTGCCTTATCAGAATCTGCCCAAAACTTCTCCCTTACTGTGTGCAAGGAGCGCTCGCCAGTTGTTCGGCACCAACTTTCCTTGCTACAAGTAATAAGGCAGGTTGAAAATGGCTGGACTCATGAGAAAAGAGACAGTTAGAAGAAGCATTCTTTCCCTTCCATTTTGTATAAGTGCATTATATGCCTGGAAAATGAAGACCGATGCTGCCAGATGAGGGCTTTTTAGCTAGCTCTATCTGTATTCTTATTTTGTTTGCATGCAAGAAACTGTTTTTAAACAAAAATTTTAAAAGGCATCCCATTAAACAGAGCTTTTCACCCGAAATGTTGAAGACTGATTCCCAGAGTTACACATAACCTCACTCCCTGGCATTTTGTGGTTGTCTCCACCTCCCATGGTAGCCATTTTGGGGTTGTCTCCACCTCCCGCGGCAGCCATTTTGGGGTTGTGCCCACCATTCTATGTCAGAATTCCAGATGTGTCTACTGGCTGTTATAGAGGGTGGCAGAGCCTAGCCAATAGGCCCAACAATGTCCTTCCTCATCAGGGACTTTGTTGTCAACGGAGAACCGAGAAGTATGCACAGTCACTCCTCACAGCATGAAGGAGACAGCCGCAGAGAAAACGATCCTTACCCAGAGAGGCCACATTCCTAAAATTCTCCAGCATAACCTCCCTGTACAGATCTCTTTGGGCTGGGCGCAGCAGGGTCCACTCCCCCTGGGTGAAATACACGGCCACCTCTTCAAAGGACACCTGACCCTGAAAGAAGAAGACGAAGGAAGCATGTATTTACATTGCTGGGTCATTGGTCCCTGAGAAAGAAATCCACAAATGGATATTAGCAGGGCTTTTAAAAAAGAAAGGTGCCAGAACTCTCAAGAGGGAAATGAAGTTTTCAATCTGTATACTGAAAACTCATGAACTTTTAAATATTTTAAAAAGAATTTTGTTGAAGAGGTTCCAGAACTCTGTTCCGGCACATTCCCCCAGATAAAAAGTCCTGGATATTAGTACAATTCATGAACAAGAGCCGGCAGGAGGAGATCAGAGCCCTGAGTCTTTCCCTTCCCAGCTCTCCTCGGGGCATCCTGGGGCCAGGTGGACGGCCGTTACTCCCAGGGGGCTACTAGACTGCCACCAGTGTTCCCTCTAAGACGAGTCCGTGTGAGCTAGCTCACAGTTTTTTAGCCTCCGGCTCACACATTTTTGTCTTCACTCAGGAAGGATGGCTCCAGAGCAAACTAATTTATGCAGTAGCCAAATCGCTTGCCCACAACTTTCATGCCAGTCGCTCACAAAGTAGAATTGTTGCTCACAAGACTCCACAGCTTTAGTGGAAGCATTGACTGCCACCTCCTCTGGCTTCCTTGTGTGCTCCACCTCTGAGAAGGAGGCCCTAACAGAGAGCAGCATTTTGAGGACACCAAACTGTGCTGACATCTGGCTGATAAGAAGGCCAGGGCTTGCCCTCATGGGTGTTGAATAAGGCAAGGAGGTTTTTAACGCCCTCCCCACTTGAACTGCCAAGGGCAAGACTGCCCGATCCCCTTCTGGAGAGAGCGAAGAGTCAAAACTTATCTGAAGAGCTGCTTCCAAGCAGCAAGAGCAGCAGATTGGATGAGGCACTGGCCAAAGGAGGGGAGGGAGTTGAAGGCTTCTTTCCTATTGGGGGGGCTGGGATGCAGTACTTAGAACAAAGAGCACGTTGGCCATGTGTGGATGAGGGAGGGATGACCATTAGCTGTATGACTGGGAGAGAAAAATGCGATATCACATGGAGGACTGGCTGTATGAGAGAAGGAGAGTGAAGCCACATTCACTTCTTCCAGTCCTTCTTCAGGCCTTGGGGATCCTTGGAAGTCTGACACTCTCTGATGAATACTAGGTTGATCTTCAAGGAGACAATAATCCTTGTAGAGCTAATCTTATCGTGAGCAATTTCTCTGACAAAATGGTGGACTGGTGGACTTCATAAATAAGAACAACCTCGCATTTATAATCAAGACCTGATTGACAAGGGTTGGGTACAGTTTGAGGAAATAGGCAAAGCTTCCCACACGAGGGGGCATCATAGCCATGGAAATTCTGCAGTCTGATTAGGCATGGGGACATAGTTCTCACTCAGGAGACTATGGGTGCGTTTAGACAGCGTGCTGGAGCGGTTTAAACTGCTCCGGCACGATGCGTTTTTTTTTTTAAACTGGAGAATCGCGCTCAGACTCACCTCCTCCTTCCCTCCTTCAGAGCTCCCTGCCGTCCTCCTGCAGGTGGGGGGGGTTCCCTCTCCTTTGAGCATGCGCACAGGCAGCCCTCTCCCGAACAGGAAGTTTGGCGCGTGTGCAGAACAGTGATTTCAACCCGTCCCTTTAAAGTTTAAATGAAGACTTCTGTTTAAATTTTCTCCCCGAAACTGGCCTCCCCAAGATCCCGGACTCGTCTAAATGCCTGAACTAGGCACCACTGAAGCTTTTCTTTACATAACTTAAGTGCGGAGCTCCGCTCAAGCGCACACCGCTAAGGGGGGGGAAATGGCGGACTAAAAGCGGAAGCTGGAGGCAGCTTCCCAGAGGGGAGGGGGGTTGAAGCACCCGGAAGTGGCTGGATGGAGCGATCAGACAGGGAAAAGTGTGGCTTGAAACGGAGAATCATGGAAAACACCACTTGGGTAAGTGGTGTCAAAATACTCCGTTTCAAAGGGGGTTTGCTCCAGAAAGCGACGGCTGGGGACGGTGGGCAGATGTTGGGCGTGTGAACGCGCAGGGAAAAGCCGTTTCTGAGCCGTGCTGAAAACGGCTCAAACGGCGTGTCTGAACGCACCCTATAACTCTCAAAATATTTAAAAAAAATCTTTTAAAATTGCGCGCACAGTTTGCAGATTGAAAATGTTTAAATTTAGTCAAATTTGGAACTTCCCTAGAGTTCTATTTACTCAAATATGTTACCCTGGAAGGGAATTCATTGGCAATATTTTCTGAGAAAGAAGCTGAAAATCCATCTCTATATTTCAATATTTCACCCCAAAATACAGGAATCGGTTGCTGAATAGAAAAGCTGTCCTGAAATGCCTCTATGAGACACTCATACTGGTGCAGCATATACAAAGCACCCCTAATTGTTTTATATATGACTAGGAATAAGGCCCGTTGTGGAAATAAATACAACGGACTCTAGAAAGAGGCTCTGGGAGAGTGTCCCGGCTTTGGGCACTCAGTGACAATTTGCTGTGGCAATCTCAGCAGGGTATAATGGCAGAGTCCACCATTTTCTCCAGAGGAACTGATCTTTGCTACCTGAAGAGCAGTAGTAATTTTGAGTGATCTCCAGCCCACCCCCAAGATTGGTAACAGTGGTTCCCCAGGAGGGAGTGGCTGGTTTGGAGGGTGGAGTCTATGGCATTGTACCTGTCTGAGGTCCCACCTCTCCTCAACACTCACCCTCTCCAGGTTCGACCCCTCAAATCTCCAAGGGCACCCAGCTGGCTGCACGTGGAGAAGTGGGGAATCAAAACCAGTTCTCCCAGATTAGAGTCCACTGCTCTTAATCACTACATCAAACTGGTTCGCAGTTGATAAAGGGAGCTTTGACTCTCGAACTTATACCCCAAAATCCTTGTTGGCCTCTAAAGTGCTACTGGGCTCGAATTTAATTTCTGCTGTGTTACTGCTAACTTTGGTACTTGCCCCCCTCTCTACATTTTTTTTTAATTTTGCCATCAATTCAAGCTGACCCGGCTACCCCTAGTGGGGCCTGAAGGCAAGGGACATTCAGAGGTGGCTTTATTTATTTATTTATTTATGTGACTTTTAGCCCCCCCCCCCAGCAGGCTCAGGGCGGGGTACGACATGGCTTGCCATTGCCTACCTCTGTGTCACAGCCCTGGTATTCCTTGGAGGTCTCCCATTCAAATACTAGCCAGGGCTGGCTTCCTTAGCTTCCAAGAACTGATGAGATCGGGCTTGCCTAGCCTATCCAGGTCAGGGCCTCTCTACATTTTTTAAGTGATTCTGAGCTTAAACGAGGTCTTAGAAAACATCTCACTCAAAGGCAACAAGAATGACAACACTTGGGGGGCGGGGGAGGACATGACCAATGATCCCTCTATGTTGTATGTTAATCTCCAGTAGCTAGATCATTAGGATCTAGGATGACAGCTACCTGTCAGTTAGTGTCAGCTGATGTATTCAGAGGACAAGTCCCAACTTGTTCTGCCTGGCACTGAACAGTGTGCAGTCACTGTGACTCAGCAGTCCACTGATTGGTGGAGGTTTGTATATATGTCTTTGTATTACTGCCATACTTTTTCCTTTTGTATACTGGATGCCTGGCGTAGCACTTTGCTTGTGAATACTGTGAATAAAACTCTTGTATATAGTGTACCATTGGACTGCCTTTGTGTGGTTACTATAAGAGGTTCCTCTGCTGGATCTGCAGTGCAAGCAGGTGAGAGACTGAGGTGGCTGGGAAGTCCTAGTAAAGGTTTGGGGGCTTGAACCGTTAAGACACGCACCCCGCAACAGGGTTATGGGCCCAGACCTTAACGGGTTCGAACCCAGCCTGCTAAGGACCCAGCCCAGTCTGAAGGAGAGCCAGCTTGGTGCGAACAACCAGCTTCTGCTTTCCAAGGAACGCCGGTGAGCCGTGCTGAAAGGTGGTGTGTGCAGCTGTGAGTCCAGGAGCTGAGGTGGACAGTTACTGCATTCTCCAGGAGTGGGGGAGTGACCTGCCCAGATAAGCCTGTATGCAGCAAGAGCCACGCCGGAGAACAGATGGCAGTTCCAGCTTGTGAGTGTTGGTGAGTCGGGAGTGAATTATGGCTCTCATGCCAGCTATGCAAGTGGTGGACAAATTAACTTCTACAAACTACGACGTTTGGGCTTTTAAAATGAAGCATTACCTCATTAGAGAGGGGATTTGGCTGTATGTTGAGGATCCTCCTGACCCTGTGCCTGTGGGAGACCAGCCGAAGGCTAAACGAGCCCTGGCATGCATCGTTTTGTCGGTGAGTGACGATCAGCTTATTCATATTACGTCAGCAGCTGATGCACGGGAGGCTTGGCAATCACTTAAAGATGTTTATGTGCAAATAACGGCCGGGACTGTGATGTCTTTGACACGCCGTTTGTATAGAAAAGTTCAAGCTCCAAACGAATCAGTTCGGGAGCATATCAATGTGCTGACTGAGCTTTATCAACAGCTTGAAGGCAGAGGTAAACAAATTAGCGCTGAAGATAAATGTTATCTCCTACTCAGTTCATTAAACGAGGCTTTCGACCCCCTTATAGTAAATTTGGAGGGGCTGCAGCCTGCCCAATTGAACCTCCAGCATATAATTGGGAGAGCTTTGGAATATGAAGCAAAACTAAAATCTCAGCAGTCTCTGTCTGCTCCGGTTGCCTGCCAACGAACTAATGACTGTGTGGGAGTTGCCAGTGGAAATAAAAGCTTCAGCAGAAGTTTCAAAGAGGAAAAGATAGAGCCAGCTAAAGCTCTGTGAGTAAAACGCTGTTATCTGTGTGGCTCAACAAAACATGTAAAAAAATCCTGTCCTTCAAACAAAAGGAACAATCTTGGTGGTCGCTCTGACACGTCGTCGAGTCGTCCTTTTGTGTCTCTTGTCACTACCAAGGAGGAAGACAAGTCAAAATGGGTTCTCGACAGTGGGGCAAGTGTCACAATTGTAAACAGTCCTGACTTGTTGATGAATGTGCGTGATGCTCAGCTACAACATGTAAGCCTTGCAGATGGTCATGTAGCAGAAGTGACTTGTTCTGGAGAACTAACCCTACAGTGTCTAAACCACACCTTCCAGAACGTAATCTGTGTTCCAACTCTGGAAAGTAATTTACTTAGTGTTCTGGCACTGGATCGTGCCAACTTTGAAATTATTTTTGGTGGGGAGCAATGTCTTATTAAGAAAGGTGGAAGGGAAATTGCAAATGCTAACCTTGTAAATGGGGTGTATGTATTGAATAGCTCTGTTCTTGCAGCTACAGCAAGTGTTCCTGGAAATAAGGATCCACATCATGAGTGCCTACATCTCCTCCATCGCTGGTTAGGCCACGCCTCCTTCAAGGCAATTAATGAAACCCTTGCTTTAACAGGTAAAGAAGGTGTTAAGGCTTGTAATACTTTTCTTGATTGCCAAATATGTAAACAGGTTAAATCTCATGCTTATCCTGTGGCACGCAAAAGTGAAAGGGAGTCAACTTATCCTTTGCAACTAGTACATGTTGATATCATAGGTCCTTTTGCACCCAGTGTGTCCAATAATTGCTTTGCCCTGACAGTGGTTGACGATTTTTCAAAATATGTTTGGACTTATATTTTAAAACATAAGTCTGATGCCTTTGAGTCACTGAAATATTGGTACAAGAAGGTAAAGAACCAATTAGGGGATCTCAAAGCTATACAAACTGACATGGGTTCTGAATTTATGTCAAACAAAATGAAACAATGGTTAAGAAATCTTGGGGTGAAACATCGTGTGGCAAATGTTAGCACGCCAGCTGAGAATGGGGTTGTTGAAAGAAAAAATGCTACTTTACAGACGGTTATGTATGCCATGCTCGCTGATGCACAATTGCCTAAACAGTATTGGGCAGAAGCCTTAAAATATGCCACTTTTGTTACAAATAGGCTGTGGACAAGAGTAACAAATTCCATACCACATGCAATGTTGTACCAAAAAATGCCAAAGTTAGATTTTCTGCGTGTGTTTGGTTCCCAAGCATGGGTAAATGTACCATTGAATCAGCGCAGGAAGGGTGGTCAGAGATCCAAACTCTTGACTTTCATAGGATGCCAGTCTGGTATGAAAGCTTATAGGTTTGTAAATGATCATAACCAACTCAGTTTTAGTAGGTCTGCCAACTTCACTGAGGGAAGGAATTGGCACAAGATTCATGGTAACTCACTATATGAAAAGGCAATGTTACCACTCTCAGGTGATCAACAAACTGTGTCAAATTCTGAGGAGTCTCAACCTGGCTCATCTTCTCAGTCTACTGTTTCAAGTGATGTACAGGCTGAAACCAGTACTCTTAGAAGGTCTGAAAGGAGCAACAAAGGTATTCCTCCTCAGAGGTATGGTTTTGAAACACAAGTTGTAAATATGGTCTGTGTAAAGGAGCCTACATGTTATTATGATGTTACTGTAATGCCTAAAGATGAAAAACAAGCCTGGATGCAGGCGATGCAAACTGAATATGATTCATTGTATTCAAATGATGTGTTTGAACTGGCTGAAGCACCAGAGGGTAGCAGAATCATAGGTTGCAAATGGGTTGACAGGGTGGTCAACCTCAAAAGAAAGCTAGGTTAGTAGTTCAAGGCTTTTCTCAACTTATTGGTGAAGATTTTGATGAAACTTTTGCACCCACAATAAAAAGTCATACTTTAAATGTGGCCCTGACTAAAGCAGGTATAGAGGGAATACATGTTCAACACTTTGATTTCACTACAGCATATTTGAATGCAGACTTGAAAGAAGCATTATACATGCAACAAATCCCTGGTTTTGTGAATGAAAATCCAAATTTGGTATTAAAACTAAAGAAAGGTCTTTATGGTTTACGTCAATCAGGTCATCTCTGGAACCAATGTTTTAACAAACACTTTGACTGATATGGGGTTCAAACAGAGTCTTGCTGACCCATGCATGTTCAGTAAAGTCATCAATGGAAACAAATGTTATTTGGTATTTTTCGTCGATGATGTGTGTTTTATCTATGGGCAAGCAGAAGATCTGACATGGTTTGAATGTACAACAAAACAATATTTTAAAATGAAAAATCTTGGTACAATTAGTCATTATCTGGGAATAGATATCAGCAGAAACTCTGATGGTTATTTTGAAATATGCCAAGAAAACAAAATTGTAAAATTGTTGGAAAAATATAATATGCTTGATGCAAAACCTGTGTCCACACCAATCTCTACTAGCTATGCTAGAGAACCTGAAGATGAAGTCTTTGAACAAAAACAATTGTACCAGTCATTGATAGGTTCTTTAAACTATTTAGCTACATGGTCTCGTCCAGATATTTGTTATGCTGTTCATGCACTTAGCCAAAAAGTGCTAAACCATACAAACGGGACTGGAATGCAGCTAAAAGGCTTTTAAGGTATTTAAAGGGAACCAAGAAATGCAAACTTGTATTGGGTTTAAACAATGCACAACAGGTTCTGGGTTATAGTGATTCAAATTGGGGCTCCAATCTTGATGCAAAGTCTATAACTGGCTATGTAATTTTTGTGCATGGATCATTGGTGATATGGAAATCTGTAAAACAGAGTCTAGTTTCGACCAGTACGTGTGAGTCCGAATTTGCGGCCTTGAATGAATTGACTGTACAAATGGAATGGCTACAACAACTGTTAACAGATTTTGATGTAAAGCATGATATGCCTATGATTGTAAAATGTGACAATACTGCAGCTGAAATGTTAGCAGATGCCCAAGGTATAAGGCCTAGATCTAGGCACATTAACATTAGATACCAAAATGTTAGGGATATTGTCCAAAGAAAAATAGTGTCATTACAACACTGTATGTCTAGTGAGAATGTTAAAGACATGTTTACTAAGGGCTTGAATGAAGCACAATTCTTGAACCTTAGGGGAGACTCAACATGATCCTACCTACTGAAGCTTAAGGGGGAGTGTTGTATGTTAATCTCCAGTAGCTAGATCATTAGGATCTAGGATGACAGCTACCTGTCAGTTAGTGTCAGCTGATGTATTCAGAGGACAAGTCCCAACTTGTTCTGCCTGGCACTGAACAGTGTGCAGTCACTGTGACTCAGCAGTCCACTGATTGGTGGAGGTTTGTATATATGTCTTTGTATTACTGCCATACTTTTTCCTTTTGTATATTGGATGCCTGGCGTAGCACTTTGCTTGTGAATACTGTGAATAAAACTCTTGTATATAGTGTACCACTGGACTGCCTTTGTGTGGTTACTATAAGAGGTTCCTCTGCTGGATCTGCAGTGCAAGCAGGTGAGAGACTGAGGTGGCTGGGAAGTCCTAGTAAAGGTTTGGGGGCTTGAACCGTTAAGACACGCACCCCGCAACACTCTAAGCTGTGGGGTCTTGTGAGCAAAAATTCTACTTTGTGAGCTACTGGCATTAAAGTTCTGAGTGAGCAATTTGGCTGCTGCATAAATTAGTTTGCTCTGGAGCCATCCTTCCTGAGCGAAGAGGAAAATGTGTGAGCCGGAGGCTAAAAAACTGTGAGCTAGCTCAAACTAACTCAGCTTAGAGGGAACACTGGACATGACCTTGAACAAAGCTTTAAATTTCAAGCATAGGCAGGGCTTTTTTTCTTTTTTAAAAAGAGGTGCCAGAACTCTCAAGAGGGAAACGAAGTTTGGTGTAGTGGTTAAGAGTGTGGACTCTAATCTGGGAGAACCGGGTTTGATTCCCCGCTCCTCCACTTGCAGCTGCTGATGTGAACCTTGGGTCAGTCACAAGTTCTCTCAGAGCTGTTCTCTTAAGAGCAGTCCTCAAAAGAGCTCTCTCAGCCCCACCTACCTCACAGGGGGAGGGGAAGGGAAAGGAGTTTGTAAGCCGCTCTGAGACTCCTTTGGGTAGCGAAGGGTGGGGTATAAATCCAATCTCTTCTTCTTCAATTTATATACTGAAAACTTTTATACATTAAAAAAAAAAATGTTGGAGAGCTTCCAGAACCCTGTTCTGGCACATTCCCCAGAAAAAAAAGCCCTGAGCACAGGAAAGCAGTGTGTTGAACTATTGAGACATTCACAAAAGCACCGTTGGATATTTTATAACTGGCAATATTAAGAGGTCGTTATAATGGGACTCCATATAACAAACATGTCTGCCCCTGCAATCAGAAATCTATTGAGGACTTGGGCAATGTTGTTTTCTGGTGCCCAAGATTTGCAATAGAATGTGAATGATATCTTGGGGATATTTTATCACAGCACCCACGGAGATCGGACCAGAACAGACTTGTAATATTGCTTTCTCTCAAAAGTAAATGGGTAGTATCACAAATGGCAAAGTTTATCACTTGGGCGATAAAAGACTGTCAAAACCATCTGTTCCTAGCATGGTTGTTGTATAAACCCTAAGTACTATGCTGGGTTTGATGTGTAGCCTAAAACTTTTATTTTATTATGATTTTAATTATCTATTTTAATTTCAAATAGGGATTTAAAGGTTTTAATTGGCATTGAGGCTGGTTGTATTGTAGTTTTTTCCCTTGCTGTTGTTTGCCATTGCAATTAAGTGTATGAATTAATGAATGAACCATGCTTTATACCACTCCTGTCCTGTGCAACATTTTAAAAAGAACTCACCCCCTTCCAGAGTTCCCTCTAAGCTGAGTTAAGTGTGAGCTGGCTCATAATTTTTAGCCTCTGGCTCACACATTTTTGTCTTAGCTCAGAAAGGATGGATCCAGAGCAAATTAATTTATGCAGGAGCCAAATAGCTTGCTCACAATTTTAATGCCAGTAGCACACAAAGTAGAATTTTTGCTCACAAGGCTCCACAGCTTAGAGGGAACGTTGCCCCCTTCCCACAGGGCTGTATATACATGTCCAGATGTATAACAAATCCCAACAAAACTCATAACTATGATGGAGTCCTCATATGCCTCCCTATCCCCCTTAAATGGTATCATAAAGATATTTAAGTGTCAGCATATAAAGCATCTTCGGGGGGGGGGCATATACCATCACTGATTTGAGATCAACCTTTACTGCAAGTGATGAACAATTGCTGTATGAACATTCATAAAGAAGTTCTGTACCATTTTGAAGAAAGGCTGTTGGCCATTTTGATTCCCAATCCACTTTGGAAGTCTTATGAGGTGGGCAACAGGTCAATTCTAACTTTTGTGGGAAAGATAATCCACCCAAATCATGCCAAAATCTGTGTCACAGATTTTCTACACATCCTATATCATCACCTGACTCTCCTCTAAGAATTGGGTTCTTAAAAGTGTTTGGAGTTCCACAGTGAACCATGAAATAGGGTCTTGAAAGCTGAATCTTTCAGTTTGGCACTGACATCTCAAAGGCCCCATCAGGAAACACCTTTCCCATTTTGTTCACTTGACAGGCATCTCTAGGTCTCCCTCCTGGTATGTCCTGGCAGTGCCTCATAAACTAAATTGGTTTCAATGGGCAATTTTGTATTGTGGAACCACAGGCCTAGCTATTCAATTTTCATAGTACCATCAAAACTAGGGTGTCTTTTTTTTTGGGGGGGGGTGCTGTTAAGTCGCACTTGACTTATGGTAACCCTGTAGGGTTTTCTAGGTAAGAGACGTTTAGAGGCAGTTTGCCATCACTTGCCTCTGCAAAGCTGTTCTGGTTTTCCTTGGTGATCTCCCATCTGACTAGCACTAATCCTCTGAATCAGTGACCTATTAAGGCCAAAACTAGTCAGCTACTGTATCTTTCATGTGGCCCGATGACCTAGGTATTACTGGCATTAGATATTTACACTCCCTATCCCCCCCCCAAAAAAAAAATCTTCAGCCCTGGACACACATTAGCAGTTTTGAAGTATATTTCAGATGTCTTTAACTCATCAAGTTTTAAGTGTTTTGTAAACCGTTCTTACATTGGTTGTGAACCAGTTTGAAAGACTGGTTAATGTTATGAAGTTTTATACACATTTGATCAGATCTGTAAAACTAGTTTTTTTGGACAGCCAATCAAAAATCACAGAACAGCAACTCCTTATGAGGAGACAACCACATTTTAGTTTCATTCTCTGATCCTTACGAGGGGCAGCTGCATTTGGATTAGTGGTCCATACAGATTTGGATCTGATGGGCTTTCCATTTCCAAGGGGATAGCAGCCATTCTTTCTTTCTCCCAGCATGCCTTGGTACAAGACTTTTTTTTTAACTGGGTGCAAGGGAAACTAAGAAAAATTCTCCTCAGTTACCACTTTCAGACCATAAAGTATGGAATACTGGGCTTCTGCCAGGCCTTCCTCTACCCAAATCTACATTTTTTTTCTTCTGCCATCAAGACCAAGAAATGGTTCTGGGTGACTCAGAATCTAGCTCTCTGCTAGTGCTACCAGCTCTGGTTTTGAGAGAGCTGGAGATGGGCCTTGGGAGGGCAAAATCTGAGTACGGGAGGGAACTCAGTGGCAACGAGATGCCAAAGAGTCCACCCTGATCTCTACCATCTGGAGACCAGCTGTAACTTCAGGAGAACTCCAGGCCCCATCTGGATGTGGATAACCCACATAATAATTTTGGAGTTGGCCCTTAATGGTGTAGTTGGGCTTCTTTTTCACATGTAATCCTAGGGAGGGGTGACCATTTTACCACCTGTCTGATTTGGCAGCCTCAGCATCTTGCAGCGCCAGAACCAAAGGCAAAGGCGGCCTCGGACTAGATCCTCTAAGCCTTGGACTAGATGACCTTGGAGGTCCCTTCCAACTCTATCATTCTATAAAATGGAAGAAGCATCCCTGCCATCCCCTGCACATCTCCGCTCATTTAGAATCCTGGTGGGTAGAAAATTTATCGTATATGGCCATAGGCCTTCACAATCTGAGATCATTTATAATAAAATGTACTTACAGATGTAACAATAAAATACATCAATAAAATACGGCAATATAATACAGATTATCTAAGATTTAGTCGACTTTAAAATTTAATAATTTCTAACAAGCTAACGAACAGGAGCTGGATCAGTTGATGCCTTCCTAGTTGCTACATTTGTTCTTATTTTCCTGGCAGCTAGAGCAAAAAGTGCCGTCCTGTCGGAAACGAAAGTATCTGTATCTGACAACACAAAGATTAATTGATCAGAGTCCAAAAAGAAGATGGAGACCAGACAATATACTGGCAAGAAATCTTTCCCTTGGTGCCGAGTAGAGGGGAATACTGTGAACGCTTCATTTAAAATACTGTGTCCAGTTCTGGTCACCATACCTCAGAAAGGACATTGCAGAGATGGAAGAAGTGCAGAGGAGGGCAACCCAGATGATGAGGGGGGCTGGAGCTCCTTCCCTGTGAGGAAAGGCTGAAGAGTCTGGGACTTTTCCGTTTAGAGAAGAGACGGCTAAAGGGGGACATGATAAAGGTTTCTAAAATTAGGCATGGGGTGGAGAGAGGTGATAAAGAGAAATTTTTTCTCCCTCTCCCAAAATACTAGAGATCAAAGGCATCCAATGAAGCACACGGGCAGTAGGTTCAGGGCAGATGAAAGGAAAGAGTACTTTACACAGTGAGTGATTAAAATGTGGAATTCGCCGCCAGAGGATGGCCACAGGAATAAACAGCTTTAAAAGGGGATTAGACAGATTCCTAGAGGAGAAGTCTATCAGTAGCTACTAGCCATGGTGGCTGAGGGGAACCTCCACATACAGAGGCACTCTAATCCTCTGAATCCCAGAACCAGGAAGCATCAGAGCCTTGGGCTCTCTGCCCTGTTGCTGGCCGTCCAGAGGAACTGGCCGGCCACTGTGTGAGACAGGACGCTGGACTAGATGGAATATTGGCCTGATCCAGCAGAGCTCCTCTTGTGTTCCCAATGACACCCCCCCCCCTTACCTGTGCTGGCTGCATGGCAGCTCTTTTCCCTTCACCACACGGAGGAGGAGACGGCATAGAAAGCATCAAGGGTATCTTTTTGCTGCAGCCTGGGAGTGAGAGAAAGAAAGATGTTGAGGAACCCTTTAGGGACTCTCCTGCCTCCCCCCCACACTTAAAAAAAAAATCCCAGACGAGTCCCCATCACTACCCTTCTCCTTCCCTGCTTCTCCTTCCTCAAGCTGCCTGTGCGCAACTCGAAGCCACTGGATCCCCTTCCCGCATCCAAAGGTTCGGATCCTGCACTCAGTTCCGCTGCAGCCTGCAGGGACCCTTTTTGGCTCTGCAAAGAGGAGCTACTGGGTTTCTCTAGTGCAAGAGGGGAGCAGTTGAACAGGGTGGGAACTGGGAGGGGGGGAAGATTTCCATGCATATCTGAAGAAGGGAACAGTGAACCACGAAAGCTCATTAAAATGTTGCTGGTCTTTAAGGTGCTGCTGGAATTTTGCTAGATTTTGCAATAACAAACTAACATGGCTGCCCCTTTCCAATCTGTCCCCATTACCAGCCCCCCTCCCTCTTTGCTTTGGGTCTTGCATTACATTGCAAAAACAAACAAACCCCATATCCCCCCAAGCAAGCCTCGTCCAGCTCACCAGATTCCCTCCCAGGTACTAAAGCAGCGTCCCGAGAGACTCAAAGACCGCTTTGGGGCAGAGGACAGGAAGTGGATTTCCTATATTCCCCCCCCCCATTTGCCTCTCTAGGACTGGAGACTCTCTTGCTTTAACCCTTAGAGAGGCTCTCCCCAGCCCAAAGAACCGATGAGAAAGAAACAGAGACGCTCTCAAAGTAGCGTTGCCAGCAGTGTTCCCTCTAAGCTGAGTTAGTGTGAGCTAGCTCACGGTTTTTTAGCCTCCGGCTCACACGTTTTTGTCTTAGCTCAGGAAGGAGGGCTCTAGAGCAAACTAATTTATGCAGCAGCCAAATCGCTCACTCACAAAGTAGAATTTTTTGCTCCCTGGACTCGACAGTTTATATGGAGCTTTGGTTGCCAGCTCTGGGTTGGGAAACCGCTAGAAATTTGGGGGGTGGAGCCTGGAGAGGGTGGGGTTTGGGGAGGAGAGGGACCCCAGCAGGGTATAATGCCATACAGTTTATGGTGTAGTGGTTAAGTGTGCGGACTATAATCTGGGAGAGCCAGGTTTGATTCCCCACTCCTCCACTTGCACCTGGCTGGATGACCTTGGGCAAACCATAGTTCAGTCAGAGCTGTTCCTGAAAAAGAGCAGTTTCTGTCAGAGCTCTCTCAGCCCCACCTACCTCACAGGGTGTCTGCTGTGGGGAGGGGAAGGAAGGAGTTTGTAAGCCGCTCTGAGACCCCTTTGGGTAGTGAAGGGCGGGGTATAAATCCACTCTCTTCTTCTCCTCCTCCTCCTCCTCTTCTTCTTCTTCCAAAATAGTCATTCTCTCCAGGGGAACTGATCTCTACTCTCTGACCAGTTGTAATTCCAGGAGATCTCCAGCCACTGCCTGGAAGTTGGCAACCCTGTCTTGGCAAGAAAAATGCTAATTCAGTTTGCTTTGGTACAACGTCTTTCCACACTGCAGGGATTTAGACGGTCTCAAACCACCTCCACTACCTCGCCAGTGTGTGTGAATTCTTTGGTGGGAAATCAGCAGCAATTACAGCAGCCTGAATAGCCCAACTAAACCCGAGCTTGGGGGAACTGGGAAGCTAAGCAGGGTCGGCTCCGGTTAGTGGTTGGACGGGAGATCGGTGCAAGATCACTGAGATCCCTCTCATCCCCAAACCCCCGTCCCCCCAAAATCTCCCGGAATTTCACAGCCTGAATATGACAACTCTAGCTCGGCCTCCTGACGAAAGAGTTGCGGCTGTACCAGGACGAAGCAACAGCCTCAGAGAGCATCCTTTCATGTCAAACTGTAGGCAAAATTAGATTGAAAACAAAGGTCACACCCAGTGTTCCCTCTAAGCTGAGTTAGTGTGAGCTAGCTAACAGTTTTCTAGCCCCCGGCACACACATTTTTTTATCTTCGCTCAGGAAGGGACGGCTCCAGAGCAAACTAATTGATGCAGCAGCCAAATTGCTCGCTCACAACTTTAATGCCAGTAGCTCACAAAGTAGAATTTTTCCTCACAAGACTCCACAGCTTAGAGGGAACACTGGTCACACCCCACCTTTCCCCCCCTGTGGGGACCCAAAGTGGCTTACATTGTCCTCCCCTCCATTTTATCCTCTTAACAACTTCCCGAGGAAGGTCTGGCTAAGAGTGGCGAATGAGGTTCAACCTGGGCAAGTGCACAGGGATGCATGCTGGAGCCAAAAGTCCTAACCATAAGTATACATCAATGGGGTCATTTGCCATGAAGCTTGCTCAGGGCGGTAGCCAGGATTTTTGACTTGGGGGGGCATTTAAATAAGTTGGGGGGCACCCCTGCACACACACCCAGGCTGTGTCAGCAATGATGAGAGAGTAAATGTTTTTAAAAAGCACAGTGGGAGGGGGGGGGTGAGAGGCAAGGGCGCCGGCAGGCAGGGCAAAGGCTCAGTGCTTCAAGGCCATGGAGTATGTGAAAAATAAAATAAACTGGCTGGATGGGAAGTCGGGGGCCCTGGGTGGTAAGTCAGGGGGGCCTGGCCCTGAGGTGCCCCACTGTAAAGGCCTGAGCTTGCTACATGCTGCTGGGGCAGTAACTCTTTCTCTCAGCCTAACCTACCTCACAGAACAAAGTTGGAGTCTAGTGGCACCTTTAAGAGCAACGAAGTTTAATTCTGGGTACAAGGCTCATCCAAAGAAGTATGCGTCCACACGAAAGCTTATACCCAGAATCAAACTTTGTTGGTCCTGAAGGTGCTACTGGACTCAAACTTTACTTATTATGTTGGCTGGGGATTGTACATATATAGTTGGTTTCTGTCAACCTATGATTGGTTGAACTGCGTTGAATTGGTTGAACTGCGTAGGTGGTGGCAGCTACAAGCATGGACAGTCATGCCGGCCACATGACCACGGAAACGTCTTCGGACAGCGCTGGCTCTTCGGCTTTGAAACGGAGATGAGCACCGCAACCCTAGAGTCGGATTCGACTGGCTTTCGAGCAAGGGAACCTTTACCTTTACCTATGGAGCAGAAGTCCATCAGTGGCTATTAGCCACAAGGTATAGATGGGAACTCTCAGTGTGGGGCAGGTGATGCACTCTGTTCTTGGTGCTGGAGGGGGCAGCAGTGGGAGGGCTGCTAGTGTCCTGGCCCCACTGCTGGACCTCCTGATGGCACCTGGTATTTTTGGCCGCTGTGTGACAGAGTGTTGGACTAGATGGGCCATTGGCCTGATTCAACATTGGCTTCTCTTATGCTCTTATCTTAATTTGGTGCTTTAAATTACTGAAGCAGTCTTGTACTGTAGAATATTGTGACAATTGTTACAATTAGAAAGTGTCTTCATGTATTGTTCCGTTGTTATACAAAAACACACAGTACTAGCTTTCGAGGATAAGTTCGATTTTTTAGAGTTTCAGTCACATTCAGTGGTTAAAGCCTGTGTACACGGTGCTTCCTTTCTGATTTCTTCTGTTTTTGTGTTTATTTCTCAGGCAGGACCTGGAGTTCTCCTGGAGATCATGTGGCCACTCTCCAGGCCACAGAGAATACTTCCCCTGGAGAAAAGGAAAGCCTCTAAGAGCTGACTCTATGGCAGGGGTGTCACATAAGACCTGGGGGCTGGATCTGGCCCATCCAGGGCTCTTATGGGCCTGCGAGCAACTGATGCAAGGAAGGTAGTGCTGGAGGGGAGTGGGCAGAGCCACTGTATTATGGCTTTAGCACAGCAGAACCTCAACTGCAGCAGGCAAGCATCATGGGAGCATCTTCCCAGCTTTGCACTGCTGCCTCTCCAGTCCACCTCTGTAGGTTTTCCTCTGCAACCCCCACCCCACCCCTGGGGGCCTTGCAGTGAGGACACACCAACTCGGAACTCACCAGCTGCTGTCCTTTATAGTTTCTATCTCTAGCACCTGGCATTACATTTTATGGCACACATGGCCCGGCCCGACAAAGAGACATTTATGTCAGATCCGACCCTCTAAGAAATAAGTTCGACACCTGCTCTATGGCATCGCGTTCCTACAGAGCTCTCTCCCCAAGCATCTTCAGAAATTTCCCCACCTGGAGTTGGTAACCCATGCTACATACTCTGGTATGTCCCTTCCCCAAAGGAGATGGAAAGAAAGATACCTCCAATAAACAAAGGTAAAATTTTATTGACTAACAATAATCTCAATCCTAGTGTGATTATTCCCTTATTTTACAGTCGTGTTCCACCCTCTTCTAATCTCCTTTGGGGAACTCAACTGAGAGGAATGTGCAGATCCAGAGAAATGGTAGTTTTTGGAAATCTGGGGAAATAAGATTTTTTTAAGCAAAAACTTTTTTTTTTAAAAAAAGGGCTAGAATGTAGCCCATTAACTAATTTGTGCCTTATTAATAGCTGCTCCCCTCAGATTTTGAGAGAAGTGTTCTCTTTAGCTGAGAGATGCAATAGAAACCTCACTGGATTTATGTCAGATAAAACCCACTTGAGAGATTTATCTTTACGGTACAATGAAATAGGGTGAGTTAAACTGTTCGACCTTTACCTCTCTGTGAGTTAAAGGCTTCTACTGAAATAAGTTTACTAGGCAAGATATTAACAGAGAAGTACAAATGGTAACTGATCCTATAATTGGTAAAAAATGCATGCAGTGAAAATCAAATCTCCTAGAAGAGACTGGATTTCTAGCCTGCCCTTTACTCGGAGTCTCAGAGCGGCTTACCGTCTCCTTTCCCTTCCCCTCCCCACAACTGACACCCTGTGAGCAGTGTTCCCTCTAAGCAGAGTTAGTGTGAGCTAGCTCACAGTTTTTTTTGCCTCCAGCTCACAGATTTTTGTCTTAGCTCAGGAAGGATGGCTCCAGAGCAAACTGGTTTATGCAGCAGCCAAATCCCTCGCTCACAATTTTAATGTCAGGAGCTCACAAAGTAGAATTTTTGCTCATAAGACCCCACAACTTAGAGGGAGCACTGCCTGTGAGGCAGGTGGGGCTGAGAGAGCTCTTTTGAGGACTGCTGGTGAGAGAACTGTTTTGAAAGAACTTGTGACTGACCCAAGGTCACCCAGCAGCTGTATGTGGAGGAGTGGGGGATCAAACCCGGTTCTCCCAGATTAGAATCCGTGCTCTTAACCTCTGCACCAAACTGGCTCTCTCATTTCTCAAACTTGGCTGAATACATGAAGTTTAAGGCAAATCAGACTTCAGCCCACCGCCTTAGAATGCCATGAAGTCGCAGACACAAATACCACCTAAATCTTCTTCCTACTGAGTCAGCACAGCAGATGGATTTCACTGTTTACATGACACTTTTTACAGAAAAGGGGGCAACTAGAAACTGTGAATCTTTCTGACTTCAACATGTGATTGTCCTCTAGACTAATGATTGTTTCCTTAATTGAGAAGACAATCAACAAGTGTATTCCAAAATGCATCTCGAGAGTCTGCCATTAATTTCTCGAGCAAGGCTAAAAAGTTGTGCAAAATTTAAAAAGCAATAAATCTGCTATTTCTTCAGATACGTTAATTGGCTGTTGGGGGTAAAAGCAGACCAGCACTTTCACCCTGTGGTGGAAATCACCTGGTCTCATCGTCCAGCTGTGGCCCCAAAACAGGCAAACAACTAGATAAAAGGCAAAAAGGTTACTTGCCAGGCAAAAGTGATCACAGAAACTAGTCTGAAAAGCAATCACCCCCCAATTGAGGGTGGGCTAGATAATTATAGGCATTGATTACATAGTTATCTGAGCATGCACAGTTGTTTTTCTCTTTTCCAAACTTTAAATTTTTACTGCTGACAGCTGCACAACTCAAAGAGCCAGTTTGGTGTAGTGGTTAAGTGTGTGGAGTCTAATCTGGGAGAACCGGGTTTGATTCCCCACTCCTCCACTTGCAGCTGCTGGCTGACCTTGGGCAGGCCATAGTTCTGGCACAGCTGTTCTTGAAAAAGAGCAGTTTCTGTCAGAGCTCTCTCAGCCCCACCTACCTCACAGGGTGTCTGTTGTGGGGAGGGGAAGGGAAGGGAGTTTGTAAGCCGCTCTGAGACTCCCTTGGGTAGTGAAGGGCGGGGTATAAATCCAATCTCTTCTTCTCTGTGTTAACCACAACATCCCCAATTTCCGTTGCAGTTCTTAAAATAGTCGCTTACCCAGACATTTGCTCACTGGCTTCCTTTAGATAAGCTATCTTGGCAAAAATCCATACTTCCACTTCTTGGAAAGCCAACAAGGGTTAAAAAGTGGGCAAACATGGCTCCCTTTATGCGACACTGAGCATTTATATCTCATCCCCCACCAGCTGGTGAAACCCACAGAGTACGTAAGAACACAGAGCATCGTTAGGGAAGTTTTGCAAGTTCTAATACAGCCCCTATCAGGCAGAGAAAAAAAAGATTCACTAAAACCTTTTCGCTATCAAAGCAGGCAGTTTTATTACGAACGATCATTCTGATGCAAGCGAGAACAGATCATACTAGCATACTGGACAAGATTCAGAGTTCTTACTTTATAGGATAAAACAGACAAAAGGTCAGGGTCTAGAATTCCAAAAGAAAGTCCACCAATTCTCTTTGCAGACAAAACAGAATAGATTTGGGGGAAGGGTGGGAGGAAGGGCAGAAACATCCCTAAAATATAGCAGATCAACCTTAGGCTCACTAATCAAAACCATTGCAAGAATCTTAAATCTTTGCTTAACTATTAAGGGTGGAAGAAATAGTTTTAACAAGCATAAGGATCAAACATCAACATACAAAGAACATGTTTAAGCCAAACATACGATCTACCTAAGGACATACATGAATAAAGATCAAATACCAACATACAAACGGCATGTTTAAATCAAACGTGAGAGGAATACCTCAAAATCAGTCGAGACAATGTCTGCAGTAAACCAAGGCGGGGTGACAGGCACCAGGAGCAGAAACAAAAGGGAGGCGTGAACCAATTAAGTTAGCCTTTCCTGAAAGCCAGTTTCTCACCCCCATTTTGCTATGCCGGAGAGGGGACAAGGAGGAGGGAGGGGAGACAGGGAGGCTGGCAGTAGAGTCAACATGGCCAAGGAAGGTCAGGGAGTCAAAGGGAGTGCATGGGGGAGGAGGAACAAGGGGGTGTGGAGAAACACGAAGCCTGGGGGGTGGTGGTGGGGGAGGAAAGTGATTTCCCCTCCCCTCGTCAGTACTCGTGGGTCTTCCTCTTATTTATTCCTAACATCTTTAGAGAATTTTCTTGGTAATTGTGGCAGAATGGGCCTGCTCTAGCCTGCAGGCCCTGTTCTACCCTGCTCTCCAGAGTTTTTCCAACATCTGGAGAGGCTTTTCTCTCCCTCCAGTAATCCCACCACCTGACCTTTGTACGAATTGCCCGCTGGGAGGGTCAGGACTCCCAGCTTCCCCTCCAAGCTCTGAGGCCTTACCTCTTTGTCTCCTGCTGCCCAGCGCCTGGTAACCACGGGGACAGTTTACTGCCTTGTGCGCCCCTGGAGCCACTTGCCAACTGACTGCCTTCCCCTGGTGATCTTTATAAAATACCATGTCTGAGACGGTGGAGGTCTATGTGGTACAGAGAACCACTAGCAGCATCAAAAATTAGAGTATTTATTTAAAAGAAAATGTTCACAAGCATACTTTTAGCACAGCACCAGATTGAGCAAGGTGCTCAAAAGAAACGGGTAAAACGCTATTCCTCTGTCCCTCTCTCTACACATGCCCTATCAGATATTAAAATATAGGACAGGCTTTTTAGCTTAGGAAGTTACAGATCTCTTCAGAGTTGCCATTACCTTGAAGCATTTTGCAGCTCTCCAGGACAGCACATGGTTAAAATGGCTGCCTCCTCCAGACCTCAGTTAAGAGTTCTGTCTGCTCTAATAGACTCTGTACCCAAAGAGACCTCCTCCTTGCTGCAAGGAGTTCTTATCATACCCGTTCCTCACCCACTGGCCAGGTCAGAGCAGCTTTTCCTGACATCTCCAGAATTTCCTTCCTGAAGCCTCACTAGTATTTAACACCACCAAGTCTCTGTTCCCTGCTGCTTGACCATCACCAGTCCCATAGACATGGTGGGGCATTTTGGGACCCTGCTCCCTTAATTAAAAGCCCCACCCCACAAATAGCCATGTTTCCCAAAGGCTCATGGGAATGCTTTTGAAAGACTCACCATGACCTAGGTGGTATACAGCAGGACTGGGCTAGCAGAAAGAGGGATTGTTGATGATACACTGAAGACACGACTCTTGACTGCCCTTTTAAGCTTTCTTGCCCTGTGGAAGAGAACTCAAAAGGCATTTAAATGCCCTCTGAGTTATTTTTTTTCCTAGAAACTGACATGCTCGCTACCCTGTCCCTTGAAAGGAAGAGCTAGAAAGAGGCTCGGAGCCTCCCCCTTTGAAGACAGGCATTCAGATTAATTTAATTAACTATAATTTAACTGCCCCCTTAATAATTTAAATGCCCCCCAAGCAAAAAATCCTGGCTAAAGGCCTGACCATCCCATTGTCTAGACCTATCAGCATCTGTATGAAGGTGGGCTGAGGTATGTCTGGAAAGCGATCGAACTGACTTCCTCTTCTCTGCCTGTTCTTTGCCGACAGAGAGAGAGAGAGAAAGAAAACTTTTAAAACTCAAGAGTAAAAGTTTTGCTTATTTCAAGCCTCCAAAGGGAAAAAAAATGCATTTCTTAACAGTGTCACTAACAGAAATTTGTCCCAAGGAATGGGGTGTTAGAAAAAGTGGGAGGAAGAGGTTCTTGTCCCTTCCTTGACGCTCTCCTCTTTCACAATGGAAAAGATGGTTATCTCCTGCCTCCAGCCTGTGGCCCTCCTGAATCGCGTCTGATTCGGCTGACGTTGCTTAGCTACGCCCTGCGACTTGTGTCCTTTGCATTCAAAAGCAGAAGGGAGATGTAAGACAGTGCACTATCAGGGATCTCCATCCCAAGCAGAGAACCCAAACATTCAAGGATGAGCTGAGCTTTTCTACTGATGGGTTCAGTTCACGTTCTGCTCTACCCAACGGTGAGCAAAGAAGGTGGAATGAAGCTTGGAATCGAAGATAAAGATGCAGTTAGATGGATGCCGAGTGCCGAAGAATAGATGCTTTCGAACTATGGTGCTGGAGGAGACTCTTGAGAGTCCCTTGGACTGCGAGGAGATCAAAGCAGTCAATCCTAAAAGAAATCAACCCTGACTGTTCCCTGGAAGGCCAGATACTGAAGCCGAAGCTCAAATACTTTGGCCACCAGATGACAAGGGAACATTCACTGGAGACAACCCTGATGCTGGGAAAGACTGAGGGTCAAAGAAGAAGGGGACGGCAAAGGATGAGATGGTTGGATAGTGTTATCCATGCAACGAGCATGAAGTTGAGCAAACTCCGGAGGACAGGAGGGCCTGGCGTGATCTGGTCCATGGGGTCGCGAAGAGTCGGACTCGACTGTGCCACTGAACAACAACAACAACAACAACAAATAGATGGACCTTTGGACTGCTTAAACTATTTTTGGTAATATCTCCATTCAACTAAGTTCAGGCCAGCTGAAGGAACGTTCTCCTCGAACGTCTCGGTTTAAATTAGAAGCTTCCAAATGTTAATTTCTAATGTATTCTATAGTATAGTGCTATTTACCTTTTCCACCTTTTATACCCACGAATCAACTGTAACAGTTTCATTTGCTTCAGTAATGCTTCTCTTAAGCAAGCAGACCATTCGACTTCTGAGAAATCAGCCAGAGATCATTCATATCGTAAGCTTCATGCTATATAAACTATATCTAAACATGCTTGTGCTGATTCTATTGGGGGGCTTGAATTATTTATCTATTAGATTTATATCCCACCTCTCTAGCGCGCAACGTGGGGTTCAGTGGGGCTCCCAACATTTTAAAAGATGTACAATGCAACCGTAAAGGTTCATCATTGAAACAGTTAAAAACCGTTAAGATCTTGACATTCTGCCGGTACCTAGAAATATTCTTAAAAGGAAACATCCGGCAGACCAATAACCACTAAAAATAAAAGGATTAGCTGAAGGCCTGCCAGAACAATTGCATGCCCCGTGGAACCTTGACGGGTCTCCCAAGGCACAGGTCTCCTCTGATAAAGCATTCCACCAGGACGTGGCTATGATGGAAACAGCTTATTTTCCATAAGATTACAACTGGAAGCTCTTTCCACACACCATATATTTTATGATTTCTCAGATGCAGAGTCTCCGACTGGAAATGAGCTGTCCGTTCCATTCAAAGCTTTCCCCACGCTGCACACATTTATGAAGTTCCCTCAGACTGGACACTATGAAGTTTCTAAAGGTGTACTTTATTGGAACAAGTCTTTCCACATACAAATCATTTATATGGATTTCTTGCTCATGTGAGCTCTTTTATGAGAAATAAGACTTCTTCTTTGTCTAAAGTCCTTTCCACATTCGGGACATTTATATGGTTTCTCCCCAGTGTGACCTTTCTGATGCATAAGAAGATGTCCACGATGGGCGAAATATTTTTGACACACTAAGCATTGATAAGGTTTCTCTCCTGTATGAATTTTTCGATGACTTGTAAGGCCTGAACCCACACGGAAGCTCTTCCCACATTCAAAGCACTTGTACGGCTTCACCCCTGTGTGAATTCTTCGGTGCTGACTGAGGTGGGTAGTCTGCCTGAAGCTCTTTCCACACTCTAGGCATTTATATGGCTTCTCTCCTGTGTGGGTTCTTTCATGTGCCTGTAGGCTGATGCTGTATCTGAAGGTCCTTCCACACTCAAAGCACTTGTGTGGCTTCTCCTCTGTGTGTATCCTCTGATGTTTAGTTAAGTACCAGCTCGATGTGAAGCTCTTTCCACACTCTGAGCATTCATATGGTTTCTCCCCATTGTGCAGTCTTCGATGTGAACTGAGGCCTGAGCTTTGGCTGAAGCACTTTCCACACTCGGCACATTTATATGGTTTCTCCCCAGTGTGGCTATTTTGATGAGAGGTAAGGTGTGAGGTATAGCGGAAACCTTTCCCACATTCCAAGCACTTGTACGGTTTCTCCCCTGTGTGGATTCTTTGATGGGAAGTGAGAGCTGTGCTCCATCGGAAGCTCTTCTCACACACTGGGCATTTGTATTTCTTTTCCCCCGTGTGGATTCTATGATGAGAAGCAAGGCCAGAGCTCTGTCTGAAACTCTTTCCACACTCCAAACATTTATATGGTTTCTCTCCTGTGTGAATTCTTTGATGTGAAATAAGGCCTCCGCTACTAGTCAAACTTTTCCCACACTCCAAGCATTTATATGGTTTTGTCCCTGTGTGGGTTCTTTGATGTACACTGAGCTGAGAACTCAAACGGAAGGTCTTTCTGCAGTCTAAGCATTCATATGGTTTTTCCCCTGTGTGAATTCTCAGGTGTCTAACAAATGTTTGTTTGTCAGAAAAACTCCAGCTGCAGTCTGAGCATTTGTACGGTCTCTCTCCCGAATGGATTCTTCTGTGTAACGTCAGTGCCGAAATATATCTGAAGTCCTTTCCACATTCTGTGCATTTATATGCCTTTTCCCCTATGCACATTCTTGGTTGTGATATAAGTTGCTTGTGCTGACTGAAACACTTCCCGCTTCTCCCAACTTTATATGGTTTCCTGGTTGAGTGAATGGATCGATGTTTGGCAAGCTTTTTCCGATTACTGGAACGCTTTCTACACTCCAGTGGCTTATTTGGCTTCTCCCCTGTGTGAATTGGCTGGTGCCTCACAAGACTTGACTTATCAGAAAACCTGGTGCTACTGCCTGAGCATTTATAGAGCTTTTCTGCCAGATGGGATCTTTGATGCGCCTTAAGGCTGAGGTTGGTAGCAAAGTTCTTCCCACACTCCAGGCACTTGAATGCTTTCTCTCCTGTTTGGATTTTACCAACTGGATTAAGGATAGAAGCACACTGGAATTTTTTCTCAGCCAAAGGGCTCTTATTCCCTCTCTTTCTTTCGTGATGTTCTTCCTGGATTGACATTTCATGGATCTCACCACTCTGTCCAGCAATGGATTTCTCTCTCTCCTTTTTTCTCATTGATCCCTCCTGAGTCACAAAGGCCTCTTCCTCTGCTCCATGCGTCGTTGTTTCCAATGACAGACTAGAGAGCTCCCTGTAGTATTCCACCTCATCCCAATCACCTGCTGGAAGAGAGAGATAAAGAGAAAGAACACCTTGATTACATGAAACCCATGCAGCTGCCTTACACTGACTCAGACCCTTGACCCATCCAAAGTCAGTACTGCCTACTCAGATTGGCAGGGTCTCTCCAGGGTCTCAAGACAGAGGTCTTTCCCATCACCTACTGCCAGATCCTTTAACCGGAGATGCTGGGGATTGAACTGGGGAACTTCTGCATGCCAAGCAGACGCTCTGCCACTGAGTCACAGCTGAGCTGCAGAACGAAGTGACTCATCAGTCACGAACAGAATTAGTACTTGTACAGAATTCATGCACAAGCAGGGGACTCATAAGGACTTGGGGGGGGAGGCATCTCATTTCCCCTCCCCTGACAGCTCTATCATTTTCCTGCTTCCTTTTCCCCTTCCCACCCATCCACCAGCCAACCTACCTCTATCTGCTTCTCTGTCTTCATCCTTCCCTCCCTCTGGCAGCCTCTCCTCATGAACCAGGCCAAGTTGCACAGGGGGGAACCTGAAAGGATTTGTGTGTGTGTGTGTGGGGGGGTAACCTCACTTTCCCCTGTATCCCCCCCCACATCATTTCCTGTTTCCCTTCTCCTGCCAGTCGTCATATCCTCAGCTTTCACTGCTTCCTTCTATCCTTCACACCCACCTACAAACCTACCTTTAATCTGCCTCCTCACCTTCAGCTATGTTTACTTCATTTACATCCCAGCCCTCTCCACAGTGAGGACCCAAAGCGACTTAAGACCATTCTCATCCCATCCACTTTATCCACCCACGGCAGACTAGGTTAGGGTGAGGAGTGTGTAACTGGCCCAAAGTCATCCAGCAAGCTTCCACAGCATAGAAGGGAGTTGAACCCGGGTCTCCCAGATCCTGGTCTGAAACTCGAACCAGTACACCACACTGGATTCTGTGGGGTAGCTACTGTTGAATAGTAGCAAGTAGCCAGTACGGGATAAGCCATGGAGGTCATATGGCACCAAGGTGCCCAGTGGTTGCTGCCAGTCCTGCCCCGGATGAGCCCCCTTCACAGAGGCCAAAAAAGCCCTCAGAAGGACCCTGCCCCCTCCCCCTGCTTTTTACTGACAGAAACCAAGGCGTGAAGGCTGGCAATATTGCACTGCTTCCATCGTTTTGGAGGGTTTTAACCCCCCCCCCCATGAATTTTTAAAGATTTCAGCTCTTCTCAGGTTGGTAGAAATATCTGTCTTACAATATAACATAAGAACATAAGAGAAGCCAATGATGAATCAGGCCAATGGCCCATCTAGTCCAACACTCTGTCACACTCTGTCTTGCCTATCCATTGCTCTAATCTCTGGATTTAAGTAACCACAGATAAGGCAATGTTGAGAATTAGATGCATTGATATGGCCCCTCATTCTGTTTCAGTCTCTTTCCTGACCTGATAATTTCAGACAGGCCAGAATAGCCAAGGTGGTGGTGGGGGGAAGCATCTACTCTGGGTAAAGCCTCTGGGAGAATGAAAGGAAGACCAGAGTTAAAAGAGTGGATGGACAGTTATGAAAGTTCTACCTGGTTGATACGTGTGGGAAGCTTCTTTCATGTTTGGTGGAAATGTAAAGATGTGATGGTATATTGGAAAAGGGTCCATGAAATGTTACAAAAAAATATGTTTGATACTGATACCACTTAAACCAGAAATGTTTTTGCTTAATATTATGCCCAATGTAAAAGACAAGAAAGCTAAGCACTTAATTATACATATCATTACGGCGGCAAAAATTCTGTATGCTATGTATTGGAAACAACAAAAGTCCGCATGGTCAAAGCAATGGTATTCCCCGTAGTAATGTATGGCTGCGAGAGTTGGACTATAAGGAAGGCTGAGCGCCGAAGAATATATTCTTTTGAACTATGGTGCTGGAGAAGACTCTTGAGAGTCCCTTGGACTGCAAGGAGATCAAATCAGTCAATCCTAAAAGAAATCAACCCTGACTGTTCCCTGGAAGGCAAGATCCTGAAGTTGAAGCTCAAATACTTTGGCCACCAAATGAGAAGGGAGCATTCACTGGAGAAGACCCTGATGCTGGGAAAGATTGAAGGTCAAAGAAGAAGGGGACGGCAAAGAATGAGATGGTTAGACAGTGTCATCGATGCGACGAACATGAAACTGAGCAAACTTCAGCAGACAGCGGAAGACAGGAGGGCCTGGCGTAATCTGGTCCATGGGGTCGTGAAGAGTCGGACTCGACTGTGCGACTGAACAACAACAAAAATGTATTGGAAACAATCAGAGACACTAACGAAAGATGAACTCTTGACAAAAATCTTTGAAACGGCGGAAATGGATACACTGACGGACTCGTTGGAAGACCAAAGTAAACAAAATGTGAGAGAAAATCGGATACTATTTTATGAATGGGTGAAAAGAAATTGTGAAAAGGAGGATCGCGAACAATGGATTATAGTTACTATAAACTTAGGATAAATGTAATTTGAACTGTAAAGAATATGCACTCTTTCAGGAACCATAATAGAAGACTTTAGTGATTGGATTAATCGTCGGTAGTGTATGTTCCCAAACTTATTTGGCCTACCACCAAAAGGCTGCTTTAGAAAGGTTCTGGACTCTTCTTTCTTTATGCTTCCACCACCCCCTTATTTGTATTCAACACCCCCCCCCGATTGCACCCAAGGCGTGGACTGCCCACCTGGCTCGTTTCAGCACCCTCAGGGGGCTGTATTGCTCACTTAGTTTTAGAAACTATATAAATGAAAGAAGTATGGAAACAAAGGTTTAAGATGGGAATTGTATGGCAACAGCTATTATATAAGCCTGATGAGAAATTTCCCTTTATGTCTTATCCCCTTCCCAGTGTCCTTCCCTTCCTAAAATGTCCTATATATTAGTGAAAATCAAAGTTTAATTAAAAAAAAATGAAAGTGCTGCCTGGTCAAAGTCCAACCTGGTGGAAGCCTGCAGCGGGAGACAATGCCACAGGAGAACCATCCGTGGCAAATCTTCCTCTGTAATCATTTAAGAGCGAGTTGTTTCACCTGTACTCTTTGGCGCAGAGCCATTCAAACAAGGCCTAGTATTCCAGAATACCACATTCCTATGCAAGCAATCTGTACCTAAAGACAAACACTTCCTTGTTTTAGCATAAGAATATAACAGAAGCCATGTTGGATCACGCCAAGGGCCCATCCTGTCCAATATTCCATGTCACACAGTGGCCAAAGCCCAGGGGCCATCAGGAGGTCCACCAGTGGGGCCAGAAGTCCAGAAGCCCTCCCACTGTTGCCCCCCAAGCACCAAGAATACAGAGTACCACTGCCCATACATAAGAACATAAGAGAGGCCATGCTGGATCAGGCCAGTGGCCCATCCAGTCCAAAACTGTATCACACGGTGGCCAAAACCCAGGTGCCATCAGGAGGTCCACCACCGGGGCCAGAAGTCCAGAAGCCCTCCTACTGTTGCCCCCCAAGCACAAAGAGTACAGAGCATTACTGACCCATACATAAGAACATAAGAGAGGCCATGTTGGATCAGGCCCATCCCATCCAACACTGCATGTCACACAGTGGCCAAAACCCAGCAGCCCTCAGGAGATCCACTAGTGAGCCCAGAACTCCAGAAGCCCTCTCATTGTAGCCCCCTAAGCACCTAGAAGACCGAGCATCACTGCCCCAGACAGTGCTACAAGAAAAGAGACTCCTCATGGACCCCTCCTGATTGGTCGCAATACCACACTGGATCTTTATATAGAATGCTTTCAACACAGAGTACAAACTGATGTGATCAACAAACAATATCGTGTACAGCAGAATCTCAGCCAAAATGAATGGAAGGCCATAGATAATCTCAGAAACAATCCGGATACTATAATCAAACCAGCAGACAAAGGCGGAACCATTGTCACCATGAGTACATCAGACTACATCCAGGAGGCTCAAAGACATCTCTCAAATACTGCTTTTTACAAACAATTAGACGCAGACCCCACACAGGAATACAAAAAAGAACTATACGAGGTTATAAAGGAATTACCACTACACATTCAGGAACTAATCCTTTCAGACACACCACTGGAACCTTGACCAGGCCCCATTGCTGGACTTCCTGATGGCACCCGGTATTTTTGGCCACTGTGTGACAGAGTGTTGGACTGGATGGGCCATCGGCCTAACCCAACATTGGCTTCTCTTATGTTCGTACCTTTTATCTTCTACCCAAAATACACAAACCAGGCAACCCAGGATGCCTCATTGCCAGTTTGGTGTAGTGGTTAAGTGCGCGGACTCTTATCTGGGAGAACTGGGTTTGATTCCCCACTCCTCCACTTGCACCTGCTGATGTGACCTTGGGTCAGTCACAAGCTCTGGCACAGCTGTTCTCTCAAGGACAGTTTGTGTTAGAGTTCTCTCAGCCCCACCTACCTCACAGGGTGTCTGTTGTGGGGAGGGGAAGGGAAAGGAGTTTATAAGCCGTTCTAAGACGCCTTTGGGCAGTAAAGGGCGGGGTATAAATCCAATCTCTTCTTCTCTTCTTCTTCTTGTCTCAGGCACAGGCACGATCACCGCGGGGCATCTGGATACCTAGGCTCTGTTATAAGGCCCTATGCCATCAATGCTCCTAGTTATGTATGGGACACCACAGACTTTCTGAGGAAAATGCAACCTTTGAACAACCTTCCAGAGAATACTATTTTAGCCACCATGGATGTGGAATCTCTGTATACCAACATCTGGCGTTCCCTCTATGCTGAGTTAGTGTGAGCTAGCTCACAGTTTTTTAGCCTCCGGCTTACACATTTTTGTCTTAGCTCAGGAAGGGACGGCTCCAGGGCAAACTAATTTACGCAGTAGCCAAATCGCTCGCTCACACCTTTAATGCCAGTAGCTCACCGAGCAGAATTCTTGCTCACAAGGCTCCGCAGCTTAGAGGGAGCGTTGCCAACATCCCATGCAAAGATGGATCACAAGCCATAAGGAGTGTGATTTCTGACAACAATACAGCTGAGTTTGCCACCAAACTGTGCCATTTTGTTCTCAGCCACAACCACTTCAGATCTGGTAAAAACCTGTTTCTCCAGATCACTGGCTCAGCCGTGGGCCCTCGCATGGCCCCACAGTATGCTAACATCTTTATGGCTGACCTGGAGCAACGCTTCCTAAACTCCCACCCACTCATACCTCTCTTATACTTGCACTACAATGAAGACATTTTTATTGTCTGGACACATGGTAAAGAAGCCCTGGACACAGTCCACCCGGCATTCAACAATCTTCACCCCACCACCAACCTGACAATGAACCAATCCATGCAAGAAATACATTTTCTGGACATTTTCTGCAAAAGTACACAATGGACACATAGACACCACCTTATACTGGAAACCCACTGACCGACAAACATACCGACATGCCTCCAGCTACCATCCTAAACATATCGAACGATCCATCGTATACAGCCAGGCTCTGCACGACAGCCGCATCTGCTCCAATCTTACAGACGGAGGTTCTCACCTGAGGGATCTACAACACACCTTTTTGGAACTAAGGTTTGGACCTGATGAAGTCAGGAAACAGATTAACAAAGCCGGAATGATGCCCAGAGAAACCCTGTTAGAAGACAGGCCCCAAAGAGGGAATAATAGAACACCACGAGCGCTCACATACAACTCTCCGCTCAATGCAGTCCAATGCATCGTCAATGACTTACAACCTCTACTGGATAATGACCGTTCTCTTTCACAAGTACTGGGGGCAGACCTTTTCTTGCCCACAGACAGCCACCCAATCTCAAACAACTCCTCGCCCGCAATAATGCAACATCTAATTTGAACACGGACACTGGGACCAGAGCTTGCAATAAATCCAGATGCCAACTCCGCTGCCACATACGCCCAGGCAACACAATCACTGGACCAAACAACATCGACTGCACCATCAGAGGCTCATTCACGTGCTCATCTTCTAACACTGTATATGCCATTAAATGTCAACAATGCCCTTCGGTTCTCTACATAGGACAAACAGGACAAACCCTACGCCAGAGGATAAATGGACACAAGTCTGACATCAGGAATCACAAGACTGAGAAATCTGTAGGAGACCACTTCAGACTTCCAGGACATTCAATGAATGACCTCAAAGTGGCTGTTTTATTACAAAGAAACTTCAGGAACAGAATGGAAAGGGAGATTGCTGAATTACAAGTTATTACAACACTTGGAACAAAAACCTCCCCAGGACTCAACAGGGATATTGGTTTCTTATCTTATTACACATGCTAACCCATTCAGCCCTCACGTATGTATTCTCAACAAGAAGGACTATACATCCACTTGTTTTAGTGTATTTCTTTTTCAGAGCAGTATATTAGAATACTGAATGTAATGCAAAGAATAATGCAATGTCTTGCTGTTAAGTTACCTCCACACCTGAGAGGAGACAAATGGGATTCTCAGTTTACTTCCCACAATTAGAAGAGATGCCTTCTCACTTTTATCCCCTGTTTTGACATATTTATTACAGTGCTGTCCTTTCCCCCTCTTAATTAAATCAAAACAACCTTAGCGTGTTATTTAGTTTTCACTTGGAATATCTTAAAGCATCTGCATCATGTTACATGTTGATTCACTGTTCAGCCTGTATCTATAAGTTTGAAATCCAGATTCCTTTCCAGTGTATTTGAAAAAGTGTGCATGCCCACAGAAGCTCATACCTTGAATAAACCTTTGTTGGTCTTAAAGTTGGCACTGGACTCTAAATTCGCCCCAGAGTATTCCATATATACCTTGTAGCTAAGAGCCAAGGATGGATCTCTACTCCAAATGTTTATCCAAAAGCATTTGTTGACTAAAGCCCTCTTCCTCAGATGCAGGGCAGGGGAAATCCTCTAACTAACTACTGCTTGTCTTTGCTCCAAGAGACTAACAAACAGTCCTCTCTCAGCGGTCTAGTGAAAGAAGATTATACTGGGCTATCTCCCTTGCATTAAGTAGATGGTCTCTGGCAGTTCCTCTTTTTGTTTCCACACAGAGATAGTGTTTTTTAGTGTTTTCCACACTGCTGATGCAGCGTGTGGAGGGGTTTCCTCGCACCTCACCAGTCCTAGTGCCCAGAGCAGCAATCCCACTCCACCTCCAGCACCTTCAGGGAGCTTTTAAAATGCTTTTTAAAATCAACACCTGATATACTAATTTAGCCATATATTTTGTCAGTTAGCCATTATTAAAAAATCTTGAAAAGTTGTCCTCTCCACACCATTGGGGCAGGGGAACGGCCCCTGTAGGGATAGAGAAATGGCTTCCTCTCCCAAAAGGCCAGAACTTGAGGGCATCCAATGAAGCTGATGGGCAGTAGGTTTAGGACAGACAAAAGGAAATGCTACTTTACACAGAGAGGGATTAAAATGTGGAATTCACTGCTGAGGGAACGGAACATAAACAGCTTTAAAACAGAACAGAATAAACAGTTTTAAAAGAGGATTAGATAGATTCATAAAGGATAAATCTATCAGTGGCTACTAGCCATGGTGGCTGAGGGGAACCTCCACATTCAGCAGCGCTAAATCCCAGAGCCAGGAGGCAACATCAGGGGAAGGTCTCGGCCTCTGTGCCTTATTTTTGGCTGTCCAGAGGAACTGGTGGGCCACCGTGTGAGACGGGATGCTGAATTAGAAGGACTACTGGTCTGAACTAGCAGGCCTCTTCTTAAGTTCTTATGATAGGGAAGATCTGGACTTTCTCACCCACACAGCAGCCATTCTGGCTAGTATGGGATGTTTCCTGAAGTAAAGTTTATTGAGACATTGAGAGTATGCAGTTATCTTTAACACTTTCAGGGTTCGAACAGGCCTAAAGTGTGCAAAGCAAGCAGATATACATTATTCAAGAGGGTCCCCTGATGGCTCAGGTCCAATCAGAGGCCAGGTAGAAACCCGCTAAAGTTAACAGGCAATTATGCTCAGGAGAAAAAAACACCAGACACTCAAGGTCAAAAGCTTCGGTTACATAGATAAAGACTGGGAATACAGCAGAAATGAAAGTTAAAATTCCAGAGTCCCCCTTCACACCCATGACAACTAGAACAGCCAGAGGCCTAGTTGACAAAGGTCTGAGAAAGACTGCAGGACAGGGAAAACTCAGGCGGTGCAGGAAAGCCACACGACGCTGTAGGGAAGAAGGGGGGGGGGGCACCAACAGCATCCCAGCTGGGCCAAACAACTTATGTGGAAGACCTGCTTAGCAGCAAGACAAAGTTTGAGTCCCATGGCACCTTTAAGACCAACGAAGTTTTACTCTGGGTTTAAGCATTCGTGTGTGCGCATACTTCTACCCACTGGGCCTAGAGAGCGAAGGCAACACTGTTGGGTCTTAGGAGTAAAATCTTATTCCAGCATGGACGTATCCACCAGAAAATCCTCTGCTCCACTCTCTTCGCTGTCCTTTTCCCCCCTGGAGCAGTGTAGCATCATTAATATTCGGTCCCTGGACCAACAAAGCAGGAATTGCCAGAAAACAGAAATAAATCTGGACAGCAGTGTAACAAAAGCTCACAGTCATGATCAACAGAGCCAGGGGAATGTGTCCCCCTTCAACTTTTTTCAGGGGGGAAGGGAAGGGAGACAGTTCCAAGGGGATGAAATAGACCTGAACTCTCACCCCACTGAGGTAAATCTGCTCTGGGATGCCAGTTCTGTGTAACAGTTAGAACTGCGGACTCTAATCTGGGAGAACCGGGTTTGATTCCCCTCTCCTCCACATGCAGCTTCTGGGTGACCTTGGGCAAGCCACAGTTCTCTCAGAGCTGTTCTTTCAAGAGCAGTTCTCAGTCAGAGCTTTCTCAGACTCACCTACCTCACAGGATGTCTGTTGTGGGGAGGAGAAGGGAAAGGAGATTATAAACTGCCTTGGACTTCGAGTGAAGGGTGGGGTATACATCCAATCTCTTCTTCTCTTATCTCTTCTTAAAAACTACCTGAAAAATTCAGTGTGGGAAAAAGGGGCCTACCCTGCACCTAGGCACCTACTTGCTGGTTTCTCTTCCTCCTCCTCCTCCTCCTCCTCTTCCTCAGAGTCCAAGGCAAATGGATCTTCACCTTCTTCTAGGTAAGAGAGATAGTCAGGTTTGAGAACTCCTGTGGAGGAAATAAAAAGAGTCCAGTTACTTCTGGTTACAAAATATTTAGACATTCCAAAGACACCCATTTTTTGACTCGCCTCTCAGAAAGAGGAAGAAAGGAAGCAATTTTTTTAACCAGCAGGAACAGTTTCAGCGTGGTGTAGTGGTTAAGTGCGCGGACTCTTATCTGGGAGAACCGGGTTTGATTCCCCACTCCTCCATTTGCACCTGCTGATGTGACCTTGGGTCAGTCACAAGCTCTGGCACAGCTGTTCTCTCAAGGACAGTTTCTGTCAGAAGTTCTCTCAGCCCCATCTAACCTCACAGGGTGTCTGTTGTGGGGAGGGGAAGGGAAAGGAGTTTGTAAGCCGCTCTGAGACACCTTTGGGCAGTGAAGGGCAGGGTATAAATCCAAACTCTTCTTCTTCTTCATGGATTGGAATAACCCTGTTTGGGATTCAAGAGTACCAATCCACTTTTCAGGGAACTTGAACATGTTCGGAAGCAGTGACTCTCCAAACACCGAGGTACAACATCGGGGGAGGCTTTGGCCTCTGAGCCAAGGTCAAAAGCCTTTGATGGTCATCTGTTGGAGCAACTGTGAAAACCATGGAGCTAGACTAGATAGACCGTTGGGTCTACTGAGGCAGGGATGCTCCCCATATTCTTACGTCCTTAACTTAAAACACCAGTGGGGGATTCCGTTTTGGAGATGAAGCCAATATTGGCCTTTCCTCAGCACACAGAACAAAAGCCCCGTCCATCCCAATGGCTCTCTCTGAAGGAAACCTTGTGGGCACACCTCTCCAGCGTCCAGTGGCCAAGCAGCCTTTCTATCATCTGCATCTGGTTCACCAAGGCTGCAGTCACACACACTAAACAATCCACTTTCCAAATGGATTTTTACTGTGTGAACTGGCAAAATCCAGTTCAAAAGTGCATCGAAAGTGGATTATTTAGTGTCTCTGATCGCAGCCTAACTCTTCCCATTCTTAGATCAGGTGGCCATGCTAATTTCTAGCCCTGTGGCTGGATTACTGTAACATCGACTATACTGGGTGGCCCTTGAAGACAAACTGGACCCGTAGTCTGGTTCAGAATGCAACAGCCCACATGGTCAGGACCTAGCTGGCAGGAACACGCCTCACCTATTTGAATGCAGCTATTTTAATGGAGCTTTATTGGCTGCCAGATTGTTCCTGAGTTCGATTCAAGGCACTGTTTTTGGACCTTCCAAGCCTTGCACAGCCTGTGGCCTACCTCTCTGAAAGCAGGTTCCCCCTTCCGCTATGTCCCCATGAGCCAATTATGTTCCTCTAGCTGAGCACCATCTCAGAACATAAGGACATGAGAAGCCATGTCGGTCAGGCCAATGGCCCATCTAGTCCAACACTCTGTGTCACACAGTGGCCAAAACCCAGGGGCCATCAGGGGGTCCACCAGCAGGGCCAGAACTCCCACAGTTGCCCCCCAACCACCAAGAATACAGAGCATCACTGCCTCGGGCAAAAAGATCCATCTATACCTTGTGGCTAATAGGCACTGATGGACCTCTGCTCCAGACGCTTATCTAATCCCCTCTTGAAGCTGTCTATGCTTGTAGCTGCCACCACTTCCTGCGGCAATGAATCCCATGTGTTAATGACTCTTTGGGTGAAGAAGGACTTCCTTTTATCTGTTCCAAGCCTACTGCTCATTAATTTCATTGAGGGCTCACGAGTTCTTGCATTGTGAGAAAGGAAGAAAAGTACTTCCGTTACGGGCTAAATATCAGGAGAAACTTCCTAACTGTAAGAGTGGTTGAGCAGTAGAACAGACTGCCTCGGGAGGTGGTGGATGCTCCTTTGCTGGATGTTTTCAAGTGGAGGCTGGATGACCATCTTTTGGGTATGTTGTAGGTATGTAGGCCTATCTTTTGGCTATGCTCCTGCAGAGTGCAGGGGGCTGGACTAGATGACCTGCAAGGTCCCTTCCAACTCTAACATTCTATGATTCTACTTCATTCTCTACTTTCTGTATCCCATGCATAATGTTATAAACCTCTTTCATATATCACCCCCTCAATTGTCATTTCTCCACGCTAAAAAGCCCTGACTTCTTTAGCCAGTTTGGTGTAGTGGTTAAGTGTGTGGACTCTTATCTGGGAGAACCGGGTTTGATTCCCCACTCCTCCACTTGCACCTGCTGATGTGACCTTGGGTCAGTCACAAGCTCTGGCACAGCTGTTCTCTCAAGGACAGTTTCTGTCAGAAGTTCTCTCAGCCCCACCTACCTCACAGGGGGTCTGTTGTGGGGAGGGGAAGGGAAAGGAGTTTGTAAGCCGCTCTGAGACGCCTTTGGGCAGTGAAGGGCGAGATATAAATCCAATCTCCTCCTCTTCTTCTTCTTTAACCTTTCTTCACATACCATGATTTTTTAAAAATCCCAGAAGATTTCAGTCGCACACCCAGGGACCATCTATGTGGCCCCGCCGCCCAGCATCAGGCATTTCACTTAGCCCGGTCCTCTCTCTGAACACAAAACCTCCCGCCTGAGAAACTGGAACTCCACATCCCTACTGGGATCAATAATGGGAACGTCGCCGTGGCATTTATCAACCGAAGGAATACTTACCCAGAAAGGTCACGTTCTCGTAATTCTCCAGCATGACTTCCTTGTATAGAGCCCTTTGGTCTGGATTGAGCAAAGGCCATTCCTCCACTGTGAAATGTACAGCGACCTCCTCAAAGGAAACCAGGCCCTGAAACAGACACAGAGATGCTCATAGCAAGAAAAGATAAAGGAGGGGTGATTTCCCCCCCGCACCAGGACTAAAACCTTTCTGTGAAACAATTGGTGGATTTCATAGTCTTCCAGGTGGGCAGATCAGATATTCGGCAGTGCCAGACCAGTCCCCACCCCAATTACTAACACACCCATGTTGCCTCCTGCCTCTCCCCCAACGATCCACCCCCCTTTACCTGAGCTGGCTGAGTGGCAGCTGTTTCCATTTCCCCACAAAGGACGGAAGGTCTAGAACATGACAACGGCGACGCTCTTCTGCAGCCTGTGGGGAAGAAAATAAACGGGTGGTTGTGCAGTTTAAAGTGAACCGCCGCTTTCTTACACTAACAGCTGAGGGAGTATAGCGATTCATCAAGAAGAAGAAAAATTTTAAAAGGACAGGAGGTTTATAATGAACCACAAATGGTGGTATCTTCTCAGACTGGTTCCATGCCACAAGCAAACATGAACATCTAAGGATCTTCTAAACCTTGCAGTGGCAAAGAAATGCCAAATAGCAGGAACCAGACAGAGCTACCAAATGCTCACAACTATAGAAGAAGAAGAAGAAGAAGAAGAAGAAGAAGAAGAAGAAGAAGAAGAAGAAGAAGAAGAAGAAGAAGAAGAAGAAGAAGAAGAAGAAGAAGAAGAAGAAGAAGAAGAAGAAGAAGAAGAAGAAGAAGAAGAAGAAGAAGAAGAAGAAGAAGAAGAAGAAGAAGAAGAAGAAGAAGAAGAAGAAGAAGAAGAAGAAGAAGAAGAAGAAGAAGAAGAAGAAGAAGAAGAAGAAGAAGAAGAAGAAGAAGAAGAAGAAGAAGAAGAAGAAGAAGAAGAAGAAGAAGAAGAAGAAGAAGAAGAAGAAGAAGAAGAAGAAGAAGAAGAAGAAGAAGAAGAAGAAGAAGAAGAAGAAGAAGAAGAAGAAGAAGAAGAAGAAGAAGAAGAAGAAGAAGAAGAAGAAGAAGAGGAGAGGATTGGATTTATACCCCGCCCTTCACTACCCAAAGGAGTCTCAGAGCAGCTTACGATCTCCTTTCCCTTCCCCTCCCCACAACAGACACCCTGTGAGGTAGGTAGGGCTGAGAGAGCTCTCTTGAGAACGGCCCTTGAGAAAACAGCTCTGAAAGAACTTGTAACTGACCCAAGGTCACACCAGCAGCTGCATGTGGAGGAGTGGGGAATCAAACACAGTTCTCCCAGATTAGAGTCTGTGCTCCTAACCACTACACCTAACTGGCTTTAATTATATAAAAGAGTTATCAAATTCCACTCCCTCTTTCAGGATTGTCTATTGTATAAATGGAAGCTGGGGGCATCAAGATTCACATCTCTGTCACTGAACCCTCAAGCTTCAGTTCAGCAAAAAACAAACAAACCCAAAATCACTCATAAAAATGTATAATTTCAAGAATACCAGCATAACACGCCCCAAGGCTGGGGTTCGGAATCAAACCCTCCCATGGGGGCAACAGGAGAGAATGAGCTCAGCTGGGGGGATTTCAGCAAGGCCCGCTCAGGGGAGTCGCAAGAGGAAAGCAGAGCAGGAAAAACATCCTGTTCATGCCACAAATACATGCTCAGTGATGCTTCCACAGGCTGGAAACCGGCACCTCCTAGTTCCTCAAACTCCTTATTGTTGGATATTGTAACTCTGCATGCAAGAGGATTTGGGAGGGAAAGGGTGAGAGAATACCAGGCCTGCCAAGAACCATCAAGTTTCCAGCCTCATTGCCAGAGCGTCACCCGGCATCACCTCCTGGCGACGGCATCATGCAGTGTGGGTGTTGCCCGGAGGAATGTTCTAGCCGGGGACTGTGTGTCCCCTGCCGAAATACGGTAGGTACTTGGCAACCCTAGAGAATACTCTCCCTCAGGTACACTTGGCCCTTGGCCCCACCCTCTCATCGGTTAGATGCTGAGCCCCTTTGGCCATCGCTTGCGTTCTGTTTCATCCTATATAGGACCTCTCTCCTTCTCTCTCTTACCTGGGCTCGGAGCTATAGCAAATTAACCTTTTGAAGCTAATCTGTCCATGCTAAGTTAGATGTCCCTGCGTGAATATATAATGTATGTAAGATGTGCTTCCATATTTGTAAGTAAGTAAAATTTGTTTCTCTTATTTATAATTTGGATTTATAAATTGCTCAGTCCCTGAATACTCAAGGCTCTGGGTGATGAACAACAATAATAAAAACATATAACCGAACAATACCAACCATTTAAAAGCTGATTAAAACAGCTCATGGTTTATAGTAATCAGATGGTATTGGTACCTCCAATTAAAACTGTCCCCCCATCTGGTAGGGCGATGAAAGGGAACGGAGTTACCATTGGAGTCAGATCATCCCTGTAACTTGTTTGAACAACATTTTCCCCTTAACTGGGAAACGTGGAGGATAAAGCTTTTTACATATAACCCAATGTTCCCTCTAAGCTGTGGAGTGTTATGAGCAAAAATTTTACTTTGTGAGCTACTGGCATGAAAGTTGCGAGTGAGCCATTTGGCTGCTGTATAAATGCTGCTCTGGAGCCATCCTTCCTGAGCTAAGACAAAAATCTGTGAGCTGGAGGCTAAAAAACTGTGAGCTAGCTCACACTAACTCAGCTTAGAGGGAACACTGAACCCAATACTTATTTGGGAAATGGTCTGGCCAATTACTGGCAAATTCCATTTTAGTTTTAGAACCATGTGAAGCTGCCTTATACTGAACCAGACCATGAGCCCACGAGAGTCAGTATTGTCTACGTAGACTGGCAGCGGCTCTTCAAGGTCTCCGGTAGAAGTCTTTGTCCCACCTGTAGCCTGGTCCTTTCAGCTTTACATGTCGAGGCTTGAACCTGGGACTGTCTGCATGGCAAGCTGAAGCTCTACTACTGAGCCAGGGCCCCTCCCGAAACGAACCTGCCTTTTCCTGAGTCAGACCCTTCGCCTACCTCATCCTTTCACCTGGGAATGGTGGGGACTGAACCTGAAAATTTCTGCATGCCAAGCAGATACTCTACCACTCAGCCATGGTGCCCTCCCTAAACGAACCTGACTTTTCCTGAGTTAGACCCTTCGCCAATCTCATCCTTTCAACTGGGGATGCTGGGGACTGAACCTGGAACCTCTACCTGCCAAGCAGATGCTCTGCCACTGAGCAAGCGCCCCTCACACAGGCCCTTTTCAGATTACCATTCTAAACTGGATGTTATTCATTGTTGGCCCGATCTGAAGTAAAGCGATACAGGGACACAGGTTTCATACAGCGAATTTCCTTCCGTTAATGTGCCATCCCTGAAGTGTTATGGTCATTTCAAACAGTGCAGTTTTTTTCCAGCCCCTTTGCACCGCACATTTTTCCTCAGCCTTTTTTTAAATGTAAGTTGAGCACAATTGCCCTAAACCAATATAGCACTTCAGTGCTATAGCAGCACCATTGAGATGTCTTGATTCCACTGATAAGAGTCAAGGGATCTCAATGGTGCCACTATAACACTGAAGTGCTATATCAGTTTAGTGCTATAGCTCTCAACTTAGAATGGTAAAAAAGAAAAGGCCAAGGAAGATTGCATGGCGAAAAAGGACAGGAAAAAAGCGGCACTGTAGGAAGCACTATGGACATTTTAAACAGCTCACAATGATTCAGAAGCACACCAAAGGGGAAGAAAACGGAAGAAATGCAGTTTCCCTCAAAAGTGGCTCAACCACGCTTTGCTAACCCAATGCAAGAAGGTTCATACAACAAGTAAATAAATCCTGCTAGCAGCCAGTTACTGAAACGGGTCTGTCAGAAAACAACCATTAGCAACCAGTTACCAAAAGACAGTCTGAAAAAGGCCACAGTTCCAAATAACTGCTATCCTGCAGGATGGTCAGATCCTAAATTTGTTTACCACTTGAGCAGACCCAGCCAGGGACTTTCCAGAGCGCCCCCCCATCTGTTAAATCAGCACAACCTTGTGGGTAAAGCTGTGCCACTTTTGGAGAGGGAAACAAAATGTTACACATCTTTGTCTTTGTAAGGGTTTCCTTCTAACTACCAAAGGGTTGGGGGAGAGACAGGTAAGAGCATAAGAAGAGCCCTGCTGGATCAGACCAATAGTCCATCTAGTCCAGCCCCCTGTCTCACACAGTGGCCAACCAGTTCCTCTGGACGGCCAACAACAGGGCAGAGAGGCCAAAGCCTTCCCTAGAACATCAGAAGAGCCCTGCTGGATCAGACCAGTGGTCCATCTGGTCCAGCCTCCTGTCTCACACACTGGGCAACCTGTTCCTCTGGACAGCCAACAACAGGGCATAGAGGCCGAGGCCTTCCCCAGATGTTGCCTCCTGGCTCTGGGATTCAGAGGTTTAGTGCCTTTGAATGTGCAGGTTCCCACGGACGTCTCCAGATTTTGCCCGGAGTCTGTCTCAATGGGTCTCACCTTTTCCTCCTCCCTTCCACTTCTGCTATATTAATTTTTCTTGAAAACCACAGACCCCATCTGGTCCAGCTGCTGAAAACGAAAGCAGTGCAGTGGGATCTGCCTCCCTTCTGGGTAGGAGCGGCTGTTGAAGGAACAGAGGCTTCCAGGAATTGATCTTGGATGCCCCCCACAATGTTTTGAAGTTCTTTTTTTTGGGGAGCAGCAAAAAAAAGAAAGGCAAGCACAGCTCTCCTTTCTAGAGCTGCCAAGTCCCTCCTGGCCACTGGCAGAGGACGAGGGGGGGAGGGTTTGCCAGATCGAGGGTAAGAATCTCCTGGAGATTTGGGGAGGGAGCCTGGGGAGGACAGAGACCTCAGTGGGGATACAGTGACACAGAGTCCAGCCTCCAAAGCATCCATTTTTCTCCAGGCGAACTGATCTCTGTAAGTCTAGAGATGAGCAGTGATTCCAGGGGGATCCCCAGGTCCCGCCTGGAGGCTGGCATCCCTACTCCTTTCTGCGCTGGGTTCCAGCTTGCCCCGGCAGAATCCAGCCCTGCAGGGTAGGCTGGTGCCCAAGGCAATCGCCTAGGTCCTCCCCACAACAACTTCTTTCCCCTTCGCCACACAAAGCCCTGTCTCTGCTCCCCCACAAACCATTCACCTTCGGCGGCCACCCCCGTTCGATTTGGCCCCCTCCCCTGACTCACGAGCCCAATTTCCCCTCCGGGAACAAGCCAGGGATGCCAGCCTCCAGGCGGGATCTGGGGATCCCCTGGAATCACACTTCCATCGCTAGACTACAGAGACCCGCTCTCCTGGAGAAAATGGATGCTCTGGAGTGGGTGGACTCCGTGGCATTGTGCCCCACTGAGGTCCTCGTCCTCTCCAGGCTCCACCCTCGGATCTCCAGGAGTTTCCCAACCTGGATCTGGCAACCCACCCACCCCCCAACCCCCACCGGTGGCCAGGGACGACCTGGCAATCCCAGGCCTCCGAGCTCCCTGGCCGTCTACAACGGGCACTGAAGGCAACGGAGGGAGGCAAGTGGTCGCAGGCAATTGGGGCGGGAGGGGGGTTCTTTCCCTTCGCCCTCCCCCCTTGCTTGGAGACCCCGGGGACCTTCAGCTTGCAAGGCGGATGCTTCCCCGCCCCCCACCCCACCAAGCTCCTTCCGGATCCTCGACTGCCTGATCATGCTGGATCTCCCCACCCCACCCTCCAATACGCACCCGGCCTTACACGACTAAGAAACAGCGGCGTTTCCCAGACGCACCTCCCGTGGCCCTCCTAGAAAGCGCCTCTGCGGTGAGCCGCGAATGTTTCCCCTACACGCGGTTTCTATTGTTTCCTGTTGGTTGCGAGCACTCCCCTTCCGCTTTCCATCCGACGCTTTCGGGCTCTTGGTGCAATTTTCTCGGCTGCCGGAGGGGGGCACCACCCGTATTGTTTGTTTTCATCCCAAGGCAACCTCTGCCTTCTTCTTCTTCTTCTTCTTCTTCTTCTTCTTCTTCTTCTTCTTCTTCTTCTTCTTCTTCTTCTTCTTCTTCTTCTTCTTCTCCTCCTCCTCCTCCTCCTCCTCCTCCTCCTCCTTCTTCTCATTTATGAAACGCCCCCACCCCTGCTACTGCCGGGCTCTGGGCGGTGTTCAACCCGAAATAAAACAAGATAAAATTAATTAAAACCTTGTAACACAATGTTAGGTAGCGTAGAAGCCAATTAAATTGAGCATAAGTTACGTCGATTGTTTGTACTTGGGCAAATTTAATAAAATAAAAAGTTTAAATTAAAAAAAAATAAAGCATGAAAAAAACAAACCTTAATACCATATTAAAAAAAATAGATGGCGAATAACCCGTCCTCCTTCCAGCTCCCACTGCCGGCTACTTCGTGGACAGGGGGGAGGAGGGCAAAACAGATGTAGACGACAAGGAATGGGAAGGGTGCCAGCCAAGATGGAACCAGCGCTGCCCTCCACCAAAAGCCTGGGGGAAGATCTCTGCCTTGCAGGCCTCGCAGGATTGCATAAGGTCCTGCCGGGGCCTGATGGAATTTGGCAGACGGTTCCACCAGGTTGGGGCCAGGATCGAAAAGACCGAAAAGGTCTTTAGGGCTGGGGATCACCAGTAGATTGCTGTCTAAGGAGCGCAAAGCTCTCCTGGGGACATAATGGAGGAGACGCTCCCATAGATGATGATATTATTATTGTTATTGATAATGATAATTTCCTGCCCTATCTCACAAGTGGGCTTGGGGTGGCTTATAACATAAAATCCACCGAACAATAAAAACAATGCAACCAATAAAACAATAGATGGCATTATACAGGTAACAGCAAACCCTTTGCCTCATATCTGGTGTACTTTATTTATAGTTCTTCCTTTATCCTCAGTGATTGGGATGCCAGCCTCCAGATGGGACCTGGGAATCCCCCAGAATTACAATTCATCTCCAGACTACAGAGATCAGTTCCCCTGGAGAAAATGGATGTTTGCTTTGGAGGGTGGACTCTACGGTACTGTGCCCCAATGAGGTCCCTGTCCTCCCCGCTCCATCCCCAAACCTCCAGGAGTTCCCAGTCTGGAACTGGCAAGCCTGCCCCCCCATCCCCTCCTGGTGGCCAGAGGGGACCTGGTAGGGACCCAATGCACTTATCACATTCTCTTCTCCTCCACTCACAACAGCCCTGTGAGGTAGGTCAGCCTGACAGCGCGTTGATGGCGGAAGGTTAGCCAGCAAGAGTGGGAATTTGAGCTTGGCTCTTCTAGACCACGGCTCTGTTGTTCTTTGGGAGACTTTGAGGATTAATATTTTAGCATTACCCATTTTTCTAAAGACGTTGGTTACAGCCAGCTGAAATCTTTCTACTGTTTCTGTTATTCTCCTATTGGATCTCTGTGCCAGTTTCACTGCAAGGGCTGTGGTGGCTCAGTGGTTAAGACGCTAGTTCAGCAGTTTGAAACCCGGGTGCCGCATGACGGAGTGAGCTCCTGTCTCTGGTTCCAGCTCCTGCCAACCTAGCAGTTGGAAAGCAAGAAATTGCAAGTAAATAAATAGGTACCGCTTCGGTGGGAAGATAACGGCATTCCGTGCGCCTCGGCAATCCTATTCTGTGTCCAATCTGAGGGGACCGATTCGGTTACTCCTTGGGTTTTGTTTTAAGCTGGCCTCTCTTTGTCACATACATCCATCGGCACCTTTCTGTTGTTCACAGACTTTGATATAAATGTGTCTCCCTGAGGGATGGACCGAGGAAGGGAGCTCTGACTCATCCAAGCTTCCTCTGGAATAAACTCTGTTATTTATTTATTTAATTCATGTCTACCCCACCCTTTCCCCCCAACCGGGACTCCTGGCAATTTATGTTGTTCTCCTCCTCCATGCGGTCTTCACAACGGCCCTCTGAGGGAGGTTAGGCTGACAGGGTGTGGCTACCTCAAGGTCACACAAAGCTGCCTTATATCGAATCAGACCCTTGGTCCATCAAAGTCACCCTTCCAGGAAAGAGAGAGCCAGTTTGGTGTAGTGTAGAGCATGGACTCTAATCCGGGAGAACGGGGTTTGAGTCTCCATTCCTCCACATGCAGCTGCCAGTGTGACCTTGGGTCAAGTTACAAGTTTTTTCCGTTCTTTCAGTTCTCTCAAGTTCTGTCAGCCCCATCTAGGGTGTCTGTTGTGGGAAGGGGGAGGGAAAGGAGATTGTAAGCCGCTCTGAGATTCCTTTGGGTAGTGAAGGGTGGGGTATAAATCCAATCTCCTCTTCTTCTTCCCTGCCTGATGGGATTGCTGTGAGAATTAAATAGAAGGCGGAACAACACTGTGGGTGCGTTCAGATGCTCCGTTTGAACCGCTTTCAGCCCGCTTCAATGTTATGTCCGCTGATCGCCACCAGGTGCCAGCAAATAACCACCAAGCTTAACCTCTAGGAACAATAGAGACTAGGCTCCTGGACTTTACTTTGGGGGACCAATAGAGACTTTGGCGGGAGGTTCAAACTGACCAATAGGATCTAGGGGTGTTCCCAGGGGATGTATATAGTTGGCCACCCAGCTGGTATTCTTTGTCTTAGTTGTGTTCCAGTAAACCATGCTGATCACTACAACTGTGTCTGTGGTTTCTACATGCGTCTAACCCACTACACAACATTCAGTAACAGATTTTATGTGCACATTCACACACCCAACATCTGTGCACCGTCCCCAGTCGTCGCTTTTTGGATCAACCCCTTTAAACCGGAGTATTTTGATACCAGGTCCTCAAGTGGCGTTTTCCTGATTCTCTATGTCTAGCTGCACTTTTCTTACGTCTGATCGTCGAGCCACTTCCGGGTGCTTCAACCCCCTCCCCTCTGGTAAGCGGCTGCGGAAGCCCGAGGCTTATGCTTTTCGTCCGTCATTTTTTTTATGCCTCGACGTTGTGCGCATAGGTGGAGCTCCGCTCCTAAGTTAATAAAACCAAAGTTTAAACAGTGCCTAGTTTTAGCGTTTAGATGAGTTCAAGACCTCACAGAGGCCAGTTTCGAGGTAAAAGTTTAAAGGAAAGTGTTCATTTAAAGTTTAAAGGGAAATGTGGAAATTGCTGTTCTGCGCACACGCGAAAATTTTAGTTCTACGGATGGCCGCCCGTGTGCATGCTCAAACTGAGAGGGAAAAAAACACCAATGCACATTCCCGCATGACGATGGCAGGGAGCAATGTGGCTGTGCAGCAATCCAGAGCAGGGAGGTGAGCGTGATCGCGATTCTCCGGGGGGGGACGCATTGGGACCGGAGCAATTTAAACTGCTCCCAGCACGCCGTCTGGCCGCACCCTGCAAGTCTCTTTGGGTCCTCATTGAGGAGAAAGGGGGAGTATGACATTTTTATAAAGCTCATTTTGGTGAAGGTTTGGGGGAAATAATGTGATTGCTCTTGCCATTCTTCCATCTGGCGTTGCTGCAACTTTTCAAGGAGGAGGCAGAACTACTTACACAGAATTCAAACTACCCTTAAATATAGTGAGTCCTGGGAACTACAGGATTGTCAAGTGGAATCCCTAGTCCTAAAATAAAACTAGGAGCTTGAAAGTTGGTCACCGAGTTCAGGATGATGATGAGGTTTGCAGTGCCAAAAAGGAAGGGAATCGCAGTTACCTCAGCCTGGATATCTGCAGAAGTCCCCGACCAGGGTCTCCTAAGACTCCTTAACCCAATAGGCAGCTGTTCTTGTCTGTTTTCAAGAACGTTTCCTCCCTTTATTAAACTTGGAGCAGCTAGATGCCAAGGTGCAGAGAGGGCTATGTGTTTTCCAAAGGGTCCCTGGGGATGACAGACTTCTTAAAAATAAAGTTTCTAGTTCTCATGGTTACAGAGATACATTTAAAAATGTCCCCGAAACCCCAGAAGAATGGAGGGTTAGAGGTAGGAGAAAATTTCTAAAAGGGGAAAATATTCCCAAGGATTCCCCCAGCCTTTAAGCTAAAGGCTTTTCAATGCAACAACGTGAGAGTTTTCAACCCTCGCTTTTTATTTTTCTCTTAAGGATTGTTTCTTTTCTTTTTTTTAACTGATGTTTTCCTTTGGTGTCAGAACCCTTCAGGGCCCTCTGACTGGAAAATCAAAATGCAAACTGAAGAAAAAAGAAACCCTAAACAGAAGAGTCCTGCCCTTCTGTTTAAGTGTTTTTATCCCTTTCTCGCAATCCAAGAACTCGTCAGCATTCAATGCAACTAATGAGAAGTAGACTTAGAGGACATATTTCTTCACCCAAACAGTAATATACATGTGGAATTCACTGCAACAGGAAGTGGTGGTGGCGGCTACAACTGTAGACAGCTTCTAGAGGGGACTAGATAAGCATCTGGAGTGAAGATTCCTCAGTGGGTATTACCCACAAAGTATAGGTGGAAGACTCCGTCTGGGCAGAGATGCCATGTATTCTTGGTGCTTGGGGGGGGCGCAACAGTGAGAGGGCTTCTGGAGTTTGGGCCCTGCTGGTGGACCGCCTAATGGCCCCTGGGTTTTGGCCACCCTGTGACATTATAGAATATTGGATAGGCCACTGGCCTGAACCACCATGACCTCTCTTATGTTCTTATGATCGGAAAGGCAGCTCACAGGGTCCAAAAATTGAGACATAAAATCTATTTAGGCTGAGCCAATCCCATTGCCCATGCCTATCAGATGAAGTTATAAGTGTGTGTGTACACACACACACACATATATATATATATATATATCTGCACTCAGGCACATAAAGGTAAAGGTTCCCTTGCTTGAAAGCCAGTCGAATCCGACTCTAGGGTTGCGGTGCTCATCTCCATTTCAAAGCCGAAGAGCCAGCGCTGTCCGAAGACATTTCCGTGGTCATGTGGCCAGCATGACTAAACACCCAGGTGCACAGAACGCTGTTACCTTCCCACCGAAGTGGTACCTATTTATCTACTTGCAATTTCTTGCTTTCGAACTGCTGGGTTGGCAGGAGCTGGAACTAGGCACATATGACCCCATTAAAATACGCCTAATATAGCCTGTCCCTTTGCAGTGGGATATCACATGCTTAGTGGTATTTCCCCTTTGCATTTGTCTCTCCCAGGTGGCTCTAACTGGAGATCTTCTCTACGGTCGAAAGCGAGAAAGCCAGCAGTGCTAGAGAGAGGGGGGAGCTGCAATCCCAGACTCGTAGCAGAGGGGAAGGGGGTTCAGCGGGGGGAAGGTTCCCCCCCCGCAGTTCCCGGTTTTGCATCAGAGAGAGCGACGTCCCCTCTGCAACGGCTTGTGTGGCGCAGAATTCAAACCCGCCACCTAGGAGAAAGGTACCTGCGGGGAGGGGGGAGGGAGCCGTTCCCCGACTCTGGAGTCTCCCCAGATTGCCGCTGGAAGGGAGGCCGCCTGGAGCTCCCAAGAGGGCTTGCGGGGGGGGGGATACATGTGGGCGGGGCTACAAGGGAAGACCCAGCCCCTTCCTTGCCCCCGGAGGGCCCCGTCTCCGGCATCGGGGAGCCGGGGAAATGTGAGGTGGGGGAAGAGAGGGCGGGGCATAGATTGAATTAATACGTTGAATAAATTGAACTGAAGTAGGGCTGGCGAGTGAAGGCACCCCTCCCCGCGCCAGAAGTGAAGGCGAACGGAGCGCCCTCACCCGGAAGTGATTTAGGCACACCAGGGGGGCAGTGCTCTTGTTTTGGGGCAAAACTCTATGGTAGAAGTTAATTGCCCCCAAACCAGAGCGTCGCACCCCCGATGTGTGGCGTCACTTCCGGGTTACAGAGGCACCTCGCGCTTGTCTCCGGCTTCTTCCCTCCCCGTTCCCGGTGAGTGCTCGCTAGCACTTTAAAGGGTTTGGGAGTTGTTTTAATCTATTATATATTTTATGTGCTGTTGTAAACATGTGCTGCACTTGTGTCAGCCGCCCTTGGCTGGGAGGGCGGGGGGAAAATTCAATTAACAACGACGACTGCCCCCCCCCTCCCCCAGGGAGGCTTGGTGGGGGCGGAGCACCTGCGGGGGGAGAGGCCCGCCGAGGGTGAGGAGGACGGAGCGGGGGCGAGGAGATTTCGGGAGGTTGCAGCGAGGTGCAGGGGGAGGGCAGAAGGAGACGCCCGGGGGGGGGGCGCGCTGTGTAGTGAGGCCCACAGACTGCGGCCCTTGAGGAAGAAGAGGAGGCTGGGTTTGTACCTCCCCCCCCTTCGCTCGGACTCTCAGAGCGGATCGAAACCTCCTTCCCTTCTCCTCCCCACAGCAGACACCCTGTGGGGAGGTGGGGGCCGAGAGAACGCTTTGGAGGACTGCTCTTGAGAGAACAGCTCTGAGAGGACTTGGGGCCTGCCGTCACACACACTAAAAATCAACTTCCAATCCAATTCCCAGCTGGATTTTGCCAGTTCACACAGTAAAATCCAGTTGGGAAGTGGATGGAAAGGGGATTATTTAGTGGGTGTGACTGCAGCCTGTGAGTGACCCAAAGTCACCCAGCTGGCTGCATGTGGAGGAGTGGGGAATCAAACCCAGTTCTCCAGATTCCTCCTCAGCTAGAAGGCCCTCCTGTTTTGGGTTTTTTCTTTTGAAAACTCTAATGCAACTGTGTTACACTTTTCCCACCAGGTTTATTTTCCTTGAGTTTCTTTCAGGAAGCGGGTTTTCCTCCCTGCTTCCCCACACCACAGTGGTGCATTAGGCACTTTCCAAGGTTTCCCTGGTTTTTCTCCACTCTTTCCTAAACTGTGAAGTTTTGGGAAGTACCACAGAAAAGACTGGATAGCAGCCATGTGGGTGGGAAAGTCCAGGTTCCCCCTGGGGCAGCCCACACGACTGCCGTTTCCCTTGCCCCACCCCACGTTACCCTGCCATGGGTTCGTGTGTTATAGTCAGTAAATAAGAAGTCAGTGTATGGGCCTCTCTGAATTCTGTGCTTTTATTTTTTAAAACATAAATAAATCACTAGCCCTTTTTATTGCAGAGAAAGAAGGTGGAAGGCAGGCATTATAATGCTATAAGAATATTCAGTTGCAGATCGTGCCTCCTCTTGGATGTGTCTTCCTGCATCAGGGAAAGCCTCTTGACACCTTTGTGTGGAACCAGGAGGCCACTGCAGAACCTTGAGTGCAGAATCTGAATCAGGCACCTCAGGAGGCTGGACAGGAATCAAGTAGCTCGGTGTTCCATAGAGGCATGCACAGGGTGGAGACGCAGGGAATGATGGGGAAAAGGCATCTGGACTTCGGTTGCGGGGTGGGAAGGGAAGGCAGGAGGATTCCGAAAGGAAAGGCCAAGAGACAGCAAAAAGGGTTTCCCTCCTTCTTTCTCTCTTTCTTTCTCTCCCTCCCAGGTAGCAGCAGAAAAATGCCTTTGAGGCCTTCTCCGCCATCTCCTCCGGGTGTTGAAAGGAAAAGAGTCACCATGTGGCCAGCTCAGGTACCGGAGGTGGGGTTTCATTGGGAAGATGTGTAGTCAGAGGAGGAGATTGGATATACCCCGCCCTTCACTTGGAGTCTCAGAGCAGTTTACAAACTGCTTTCCCCTTCCCTTCCCACAACAGACACCCTGTGAGGTAGGTGAGGCTGAGAGAACTCTAACACAAACTGCTCTTTCAGGAACAGCTGTGCCAGAGCTTGTCATAGTTGACTTCTGGCGACCCCTCATGGGTCATGGAGGCAAGGGACGTTCAGAGCTGGCTTGCTATCACCTGCCTCTGCATCAGGACCCTGGTATCCCTTGGAGGTCTCCCATCCAGTTACTAGTCAGGGTCGGCTCTGCTTAGCTTCCAAAATCTGATGAGGTGGGGCTTGTTTGGGCTATCCAGGTCAGGTGTGGAGAGCTAAATTTTGAGTCACACAAATTGTCTCTTGGCCTTGATGTTAAAACAAAAATGGTGGGGTGGCTGATGTTATTGTTAGATGGTCCAGCAGAAGCCCAGTTTGCAATACTGGACCATCTGAAGGTGGTACTTGAGGAGACTTTTTACAAAGTTCTCTTGTGCTTATTGGAAATAAGCGTGGGTTGTCCTGAGGCACGCTGGGACAAAGACGCAGTGGCTGCTCTTCCTCTTGGGAAGGCGATAAGATCACAGTCTGTTCTGAGCATCCCGGCTTAGTTGTCTCTCATAAGGAACGAAGAGCTAAACACAAACATGCTTGTCTCCTGATATGGAGTTGCAGGTTTTATGGTTTTTAGTGAGACGTCAAAAAAACTAACTTGGATCAAAATTACAAACAAGTTATATACTTCGTAATATTAACTTATCTCTCAAACTGGTTCACCACCAATTTAAAATCTGTTCACCAAACACTTAAAATTTGATGGGGTTGGATACATCTGAAAACGTAGTCCACACAACAATGTGTTTCCAGGGTGAAAGGTGTTTTTGGAGGAAATGAGGAGTATGAATATCTTAACAGCAGTAATGACTACAAAATTTGTCCCTTTCTGCATCATCTGGCCACATGAAAAATACACCAGCTAACTAGTTTTGAGGGTACGGTTAAAATCAGATATCCCACAGAAGAAAGGCCTGGGGGTTCAACAATACACACAATGCCCACTGAAGCCAATTTATCTGTTGAGGCACCAGGAATGAGGCTTTAGAGATGCCCACAAAGGAAACAAAGTGGGGAAAGTGAGATCTGTCAGTACTAAATATTTTGTCATTCCCTGCAGAACTCTGAACACCTTTTAAGGTCCCCTCAGACCAATGGCAGGTGGGTGGCAGGAGGAGGATCCCCTAACACATATCCAGTGCTGCTTTTATTGTAGGATGATATGTTCTTTGAGATGAACCACGTTACACCTCTGTCGTTACCTAAAAGCCCTGTTCTTAGAGGAGGGGCAAATGATCGGAAATCTAGGCTCTGTGGGGATTTTGAGATACAATTTTGCAGTACAATTTTTGCCAATGATCTTTCCCTAAGAATTGAATGTGACACCTCGCCTGTTGGCTTCAACTGATCTGCTACTCTTGCCGCTAAGAATCAGCTCCTCAGACCCATTCCGCTTGCAACAGGAGATGATCAGTCGTTCTGGCTCCTATCGGCCAGATACCAACATACTTTTGTGTGCTCAAAGCTCCTCGCTCCAGAAGGGCCTCCGTTTTAGTGGTGGAGCACAGATCTGTGATGGGGGAAGGAGGGCCCCATGGCTACTAGCCACAGTGACTGAGGGAAATCTCCACATTCAGAGGCACTAAGCCCCTGAATCCCAGAGCCGGGAGAGGCAACATCAGGGGAAGGCCTCAGCCTCTGTGCCCTGTTGTTGGCCCTCCAGAGGAACTGGTTGGTTGCTGTGTGAGACCGGGTGCTGGACTCGATGGACCACTGGTCTGATCCAGCGGGGCTCTTCTTGTGATCTTATGAAGCCCTCAGGCCTCTGTGCCCTGTTGTTGGTCCTCCAAAGGAACTGGTTCGCCGCTGAGTGAAAATATGCTGAAGCAATTTTTATCTCAGTGATACAAATTAAATACAAAATAACAATATACAAATTAAATGTGCTTCCATAGAGTTGTTTATAAGAATACGATTGTATTGTTGTTTCATTGTTGTTAACGGTGGCCTCTGAAATGATCTACCGTTTCGATGTTCTCTCTTCTTCCGAACGAAGATACAGTGAAGAACAAGTAGCGTTTTGGCTACTATAGAGCCTTGTAAAATAAAAGTAATATTTGTTTAAACAAAAATCTTAATGCAGCGCACCCACCGCAAAATACATCCGAAGAATAAATAAATATTACCTTACATACACTTGTCTCTGGTGAATTTCTTAGTCTATCTTACATCAATGATTACACTCAGGTTCGTAGTTATATCTACAAAACAGTACGACAATTACAACCCATAATTACACTTAGTAATAAAATCACACACAAATTTGCCTGAAGCATAGGCTTACCATAACATCATAGTAACAGGTTATCTCAAGCTAGTCACCTTATTTGATGTACGTCACTGGAACCATTAAACACAAATAACCACAAGCAACAGTAGGAGTACTGCAACCACTTATCATCACACATATACAATTATCATGAAATAGAATGCATCATCTTTACTCAATGATTATACAAAAAAATACGTTATTTATTCTAAAATCCTAATAAAGCCACAAAGAGTTTATAATCTCCTTAAACGCCGAATTACATAACTTCACAGTATCCAAAACCATATTGGATCTTAATTTTAACTTAGTTGTCTTAATAACAGGACAATGAAAACACTCCCTTGTAGTACAAGTACCAGTCAAAAGAACTACAGAAAACATGCGAAATCCAAGGATGCATTTAAACCTGATGGCTGACGGGTCTTAAGTTTAAAGATCCAATGAGCATCTCTGCAGAGTCGGACCTTGCGGATGTCCCTCTTACAATACCTACTGGGCTCAATAACCTCTAGCGCAACAAACTTAAAATCGTCATATCTATGACCCTTGGATATAAAATGACTAACAAGTGGTGCTTCTATGTGTTGACGTTTGGTTTTGGATTTATGTTCCAAGATATGTGTTTTCACAGAACGCATGGATTCCCCAATATGCTTCAAGCCACAAGAGCAGATTATTAAATAGACCACTCATTTGGCATAACATGCCGAATAAGATGTCAACACTCTTGCCTATTCTCTGGGAAATCCAAGGCCCGTGTCTCCCAGCTCTGTGCACGGACGGTACATCGCTGACATTTAAACTGTCTTATGGGTGTACTGCCAGGTGCTACAACTGATGGAAGATCTGCCCGAACCAAAAGGTCTCTGATACTTGTAGTTTTACGAAACCTGTGGTCTCTCAGTGCATCCTAGAATGTCATTTACTATGTGCCAGTGCCGAAAAACAATCTTTTTAATATCATATGCCAAGGGAGACAGGATGCTGGACTGGATGGACCACTGGTGTAATCCAGCAGGGCTCTTCTTATGTTCTTATGAAGGCCTTGGCCTCTCTGCCCTGTTGCTGGCCCTTCAGATTGGCCCCTGTGTGTGACAGGACGCTGGACTAGATGGACCACTGGTCTGACCCAGCAGTGCTCTTCTTATGTTCTTATGAAGGCCTCGGTCTCTCTGCCCTGTTGTTGGCCCTCCAGAGGAACTGGTTGGCCCCTGTGTGAGACAGGATGCTGGACTAGATGGACCACTGGTCTGACCCAGCAGGGCTCTTCTTATGTTCTTATGAAGGCCTCGGTCTCTCTGCCCTGTTGTTGGCCCTCCAGAGGAACTGGTTGGCCACTGAGTGAGACAGGATGCTGGACTTGATGGACTACTGGTCTGATCCAGCAGGGCTTTTCTTATGATGGCCTCGGCCTCTCTGCCCTGTTGTTGGCCCTCCAGAGGAACTGGTTGGCCACTGAGTGAGACAGGATGTTGGAATAGATGGACCACTGGTCTGATCCAGCAGGGCTTTTCTTGTGTTCTTATGACGGCCTCGGTCTATCTGCCCTGTTGTTGGCCCTCCAGAGGAACTGGTTGGCCACTGTAGTGAGACAGGATGCTGGACTAGATGGACCACTGGTCTGACCCAGCAGGGCTTTCTTATGATGGCCTCGGCCTCTCTGCCCTGTTGTTGGCCCTCCAGAGGAACTGGTTGGCCACTGAGTGAGACAGGATGCTGGAATAGATGGACCACTGGTCTGATCCAGCAGGGCTTTCTTATGAAGGCCTCGGCCTCTCTGCCCTGTTGTTGGCCCTCCAGAGGAACTGGTTGGCCACTGAGTGAGACAGGATGCTGGACTTGATGGACTACTGGTCTGACCCAGCAGGGCTCTTCCTGTGTTCTTATGACCTCGGTAAGGAAGCCAGATCAGGTGGCAGGCTGGTAGCCCCCTGGGAGTGATGGCTGTCCCTCTGGCTGTAACCACTCCTTTTAATGTTCATACTGTGTTTGAAATGTTTAATTGTATTTATTGTAACATGAGGTTACCCGCCCTGAGCCCTTTCGTGGGATGGGCGAGATATAAATACAATAAATAAATAATAGATCAGTAAGATGCCCCAAGGATAGCGGGGAAGGGAAAGTGTCAGGGCTCCGATTCCCCTCCTCTTTGTGCTGCTCTTCCAGAATCATCTCACTGTTTGGGGTTTTTTCCCCCCGCGGACCAGTTCCCCACTGATATTAAGAAATGCTTCCTCCTTCCTGCAGGCCGGGGTGTCCTTCGAAGAGGTGGCGGTGTATTTCACCCCGGGGAGTGGAGCCTGCTGCGCCCAGCCCAGAGAGCTCTGTACAAGGAAGTCATGTTGGAGACCTTTGGGAACGTGGCCTCCCTGGGTAAGGAGTTCGTTTTCCCTTGACTCGCCCCTCACTGCTGTGGGGAGTGACGATGCCTGAGCTCTGTGATCCTGTGCAGAGGCCTGGCTGGAGTTCTGGTTTCTCCTTGTGGCGAGCGGAGCCCCAAAGGAGAGGGCAGGAGAAGAAGCTGGTCTCAAGTGATGCTTCCTTTGGAGAGGGCGGGATCGGTCAGAGCAGGCGTGTTTCCCTCCAGTCTGGGGCTTCCTTGACCAGTCTTTGCCAAGGGGCCAGAGTTACGATCTGAGGGCGGAAGGAAGGACGAACGGAAGGGTGTGTTCTGCGGAAGGAAAACAGAACTGGAGAAACTGAGTCATGTGCTTGCCGGTCCTAAAGTGGATGGATCAGCACGGGTGCCCATGTTAGTCTGCCTGTAGTAGTAGTAGTAGAAAAGGGCAAGGGTCCTACAGCACCTTAAAGACTAACAAGATTTGGGGCAAGGTATGAGCTTTTCTGACTCACTGTGCCTGAAGAAGTGAGCAGCGACTCGTGAAAGCTCCTCCCCTGCCACGAAGGTTGCTGGTCTCTGAGGTGCCCCCGGACTCCGGCTCTTTGCTCCTGTCCGGAAGAAGGTGGGTCGTCCCATGGAAGTGGTGGAGGATTCTTCTTGGTGTTTTGGGGGGGGGCAGCAGTGGGAGGGCTTCTAGCGTCCTGGCCCCACTGGTGGACCTCCTGACGGCACCTGGTGTTTTTGGCCACCGTGTGACACAGAGTGTTGGGCTGGATGGGCCACTGGCCTGATCCAACAGGGGCTTCCCTTACGTCCTTAGGATTGTCCAGGGAGAATAACCAGCAGAAGATGGTGGGGGATGGGGAGCCCTTTGTGTGCCTTTTCCCTTGACTCCCACCAGGGGATTGCAGAGAGGAAGTACCAGGGCCTCTCGTGGGCCATCCGAGCAACCGACACCACGGGCCCGAGCCCCCTCTGGGGTGGGTGGAAGGATGAATATTATCCCTGTGGGATTCTTAGTGAGGAAGGCGATGAGTATTGGATGAGGTTTCTGGGCCAATTTGCATTGAGGGGGACATTTTTGAGAGGCGTGGAATGCCTTGATACTGTCTTGTTATGGACAAAACGTGGGTCATTACTCATAGACCGCTTCGGGGGGCATAGGAGAGCCACAGATTGTTGATTAAGGAGTGGAGGTGTTCCTGTGGAAACAGGGGTCCCTGCCTCTTGGAATGGTATTTTATTGGATGTGAGGTGATAGAAGATGGGGCTTCTCTGGACCCCTTGACTTCAGGTGGCCCTGGGATCCAGGGGGCTGTGAAGCCAGGTTCCTGGGGTGTGTCCGTGTGTGTCTTCCGTGACTTAGTTCCTATCTGGACAAGCAGTGAGCGTGTATTTGCCATTGCCGGACGAAGGAGCTCCGTCCAGCTATCTTAGTTGCAAAAGGGCAGACTCAACGTGGCTGTCACGTGCACACAGAACAAACCTAATTGTGGTTTTGTTTCCATCTGACAAAGGACCCGGGGTTGCCAAACCTGACCTCATCGCCTGGCTGGAGGAAGGGGAAGAGCTCTTTGTCCACGGCTGCGATGAAGAGGAAGGATTGGCAGGTGGGTCTGTAGAGGGACTCACGGATATCTGGGAACTCCTCTGGGGCTCCTCCCCAGGTCTAGTCGACTCTCCCGGTCAAGTTTTAGTAGTCCAGATGATTCTGACCTCAAATGCTGCCCCAAACGTTTGCTTTGTCCTGGTGTGGAAATGGTCTTGAAAGCCCCTTTGCAGCCCACGTGGGAATGAAAAAGCTGCTCGGACTTCCTGGATCTCTGGTCCAGCCACACTCCTTTTTCTCTCCTCCCCTGTTCTTCTGCTCTCTCTCCTTGCTACTGCAACCCTCAGTAGTCCAATTTGAACCCGAGCTAAGGATCTTGAAGAGTCGAAGCCTCCTTAGCTGAACTCATCTGCAGAATCCCCCCTTAGGTCTGTTTTAAGATGCATAATATGTGTCACATCTGACAAAGCAAGGTAAGAAGGCCTACCTAAATTCTTAACCTTTGTCCGAAAGCAGTTTATCCAACTTTTCTGCGTTTGTTTCAATTCACTGTCAAAGGCCTTGGCTAGTATTTGGAAGAGCGACCCCTAAGGCATACCAGGGTCATGACACAGAGGCAGGCAATGGCAAACCACCGCTGAAAAGTCTCTTGCCTTAAAAACGGTGCATAGCTTGCCACCTAGTGGTGCATAATGGTAAAGTGCTAGAACTTCCTGGTCGCGAGAGAATCTTAGGAACTCTTGGCAATATTACACACAGTGCCATATGATAATTAATTATCGTGCAAAATCAGCAGGAAAAAAACCTGGTGAAGTAACCAGGTACTGGTGCAGCGCCAACAGGCATCCGTTAAAACAGATCAATACCCTCTATATTCTCAGGCTCCGCACGGCTTCAGGTATCTTCTGTTCCACAACCTCTTCATCCCATAAGGTTTAGAGTAGCCAGGATGGCTAAAGGGATACCATTTAAATCTTTAAAAAGGCATTCTCCGTATTCAGTTTCCTTCACTAAAACACTGTCAAAAGTCCCTGGCGACAATTCTTGTTTTTCACCTGTTTTGGCAGCGGTTATCACAGACATCATTGCAGTCATTAGCAGTTAATGACTATCAAGTTCACATTTCCAGGTCTTGCCAAAAGTTCCTGGATCTTAAACATATCCTGCAACATGAAGAGGTCACCATGACCAATCTTACACAACTGCATCCAGCTGTTGATTTCTTTGACAATGGAAAACAGCATTTTCTAACAGTTTTTTCCAACAGAGAGACAAAACTAGATCCCTGGTAACGGAGAGAGTTTGGCGTTATAGTTTCGGCCCTTATAGAAATAATAAGCTTTATATAATCTTTACAAGACCATTAGACATCCAGTGTTTCCAAAAAAACACCCTTGTTCCCTGTTTAGGATTTTTCCAAATAGTTAGAAGCCCGATTCTTTGGGATCTGAACAAAACATTGTTGGGGAAAGAAGGAGAACTCTGGTGTGTAGCCGTGTGTCATGGTATCGAGGACCCACAGATTGGACAGTGTCTGTTGCCTGTTCTATTCTCCTGTCTGTGTGTTCCTTAGGCATGCTGTCTGCATCCATAGGCAACACTGAGTTGGCGTACAAACTGGTGACTGGGGCATCTACTACAGGGCCAGCTAGAACTGGGAAGCCAACGGGATAAGCCCCTCCCCGCCCGGATCAAAGCCCAGAGCCAACCCTGAGAAGGAGGGAGGAGCTTATCCCAAGTGTGAGGACTGTCCCATGAGCTGAACCACTGGAGAATCAGGATTCCCTCTAAGCTGAGTCAGTGTGAGCTAGCTCACAGTTTTTTAGCCTCCAGCTCACACATTTTTGCCTTTGCTCAGGAAGGCTGGCTCCAGAGCAAACTAATTGATGTAGTAGCCAAATCGCTCACTCACAGCTTTAATGCCAGAAGCTCACAAAGCAGAATTTTTGCTCACAAGACTCCACAGCTTAGAGGGAGCATTGATTGGAATATTCATGTTTCTCTTTTTACGAACAATTGTCTAATAAATGTTGTCTTCCCCGAATCATTGGGTTCTTGCCCATGTTTGTTTGGTTGCTGCTGGACTGAAGCCTTCATGAAATCCCATTCTTTGATCTTCGTGGAAAGGAGCAGAGAGGATGCAGGTTAGGTAACAAAATATCCCAGGTCAGCCAGCTGATCTGTCTGTGGGTAGAGAGACTCACTTTCTCCTCTGTATTGTAGCAGCTTTTCCAGCTTCCAGTTCACTTGAGGGAAAAATTTATGTTCTAAGATTCCATTCTAAGGGCTCTGCAGACACCAAGCTTTTGAGTGCTTGTATTCTCTGCAGCGGTTCATGTAATTCCGTATGTTCAGGCTTTGTTCTTCTCTGTGTATTCATGCCAGGTTTTTCTCTCTTTCAGTAGGAGATGTGTGGGAGTCAGTGAATGAAAGAAAAGCGGATGCAGAGATGACGGAAGAAAAAATATATTCCGATGTAAAAGAGAACACTGAATATTGTGATATACCGAGGAAGGAGGAGGGGAGACACACGCTTAAAGGGATAAATAGTTCCAGTCTTTTACAATGTAACTCTTCTCAAGAAATTCTACGACTTCAAAACCTATGCAGAGGAGACAATAGGAATGAAGGAAATGTAAGTGAGAAAGGATTTCCTGAAATATTAGGCATTCAGATGCATATGAATACCCATAAGGAGGAAACAGCATATAAAGACCTGGAGTGTAGGAAAGGGGTTGTGCAGAAAAATATCCTGATTTCCCATCAAAGGATTCATACAGGGGAGAAATCATATAACTGCCTGGAATGTGGAAAAAGCTTTGGACAGAAAGGTTCCTTAACCTACCATCAAAGAATTCATACAGGGGAGAAACCATATAACTGCCTGGAGTGTGGGAAAAGCTTTGGACGGAAAGATTCCTTGACTTACCATGAAAGAATTCACACTGGAGTGACAAAATATAAATGCCTGGCATGTGGAAAAAGCTTTAGTCAGAGTAGAAGCCTTAAATTGCATCAAAGAATTCACACAGGAGAGAAAATATATAAATGCCTGGCATGTGGGAAAAGCTTCAGTCAGAAAGGAAATCTTGCTTCCCATCAAAGAATTCATACAGGGGAGAAACCATATAACTGCATGGAGTGTGGGAAAAGCTTCAGTCAGAAAGGAAATCTTGCTTCCCATCAAAGACTTCACCCAGGGGAGAAACCATACAACTGCTTAGAGTGTGGGGAAAGCTTCATTAACAGAGGAAGCCTCAAGTCCCATGAAAGGATTCATACAGGAGAGAAAAAATATAAGTGCCTGGAGTGTGGAAAGAACTTCACTCAGAGTGGAAACCTTACTGTCCATCAAAGATTTCACACTGGGGAGAAACCATATAAATGCCTGGAGTGTGGAAAGAGCTTCAGTCATAGTGTAGGCCTTACTTTGCACAACAGAATTCACACTGGGGAGAAACCATATCACTGCCTGGAGTGTGGAAAAAGCTTTGGACGGAAATATTCCTTGACTTGCCATCAAAGAATTCACACAGGGGAGAAACCATACAACTGCCTGGAGTGTGGGAAGAGCTTTATACACAGTGGAAACCTCAAGTCCCATGAAAGAATTCACACTGGGGAGAAAAAATATAAATGCCTGGCATGTGGAAAAAGCTTTAGTCAGAGTGGAAGCCTTAAATTGCATCAAATAATTCACACAGGAGAGAAAATATATAAATGCCTGGAGTGTGGAAAAAGCTTTGGATGGAAAGATTCCTTGACTTACCATCAAAGAATTCACACAGGGGAGAAACCATACAATTGCATGGAGTGTGGGGAAAGCTTCATTAACAGAGGAAGCCTCAAGTCCCATGAAAGGAATCACACCGGAGAGAAAAAATATATGTGCCTGGAGTGTGGAAAGAACTTCAGTCATAGTGTAAGCCTTACTTTGCACAAAAGATTTCACACTGGGGAGAAACCATATAAATGCCTGGAGTGTGGAAAGAGCTTCAGTCAGAGTTCACATCTTAGTTGCCATCAGAAAATGCACACTGGGGAGAAACCATATAAATGCCTGGAGTGTGGAAAGAGCTTCAGTCAGAGTTCAAATCTTAATGTCCATCAGAAAATTCACACAGAGGAGAAATCATATAAATGCCTGGAGTGTGGAAAGAGCTTCAGTCAGAGTTCAAATCTTAATTTCCATCAGAAAATTCACACAGGGGAGAAATCATATAAATGCCTGGAGTGAGGGAAAAACTTCACTCTGCATTCAGGACTTACTTCTCATCAAAGAATTCACAGAGTGGAGAAAAAATATAAATGCCTGGAGTGTGGAAAAACCTTCAGGCACAGTGGAAGCCTTAACTGTCATCAAAAAATTCACACAGGTGAGAGACCATATAAATGCCTAGAAAGTGGGAAAAACTTCAGTCTGTGTTCAGGACTTACTTCTCATCAAAGTATTCACACAGGGGAGAAACCATATAACTGCCTGGAGTGTGGGAAAAGCTTTGGATGGAAAGATTCCTTAACCTACCATCAAAGAATTCACACAGGGGAGAAACCATATAACTGCCTGGAGTGTGGGAAAAGCTTTATAGACAGTAGAAGCCTCAAGTCGCATCAAAGAATTCACACCGGGGAGAAAAAAACATAAATGCCTGGCATGTGGAAAAAGCTTTAGTCAGAGTGGAAGCCTTAAATTGCATCAAAGAATTCACACAGGAGAGAAAATATATAAATGCCTGGAGGGTGGAAAAAGCTTTGGACGGAAAGATTCCTTGACTTATCATCAGAAAATTCACACTGGGGAGAAACCATATAAATGCCTGGAGTGTGGAAGAAGCTTCAGTAAGAGTGGAAATCTTACTTCACATCAAAGAACTTACATTGGGAAGCGAAACACATAAATTAGCTGTTGTAGTTTTTCCGGGCTGTATGGCCATGGTCTTGGCATTTTAGGACCTGGAAGTGCGGCTTGACATTGCATCAGAGCACATTGGATCAGAAAATTAGAAAGCAAGGCAAAGAAACAGTACAATACACACAATACGCACAATACGCAATGCTGCAAAAGCGCTCTAAAATATTCAAAGACTGTGTAAAACTGAGTAAAATGTTCGACCACCCTGTTTCCCTTGTAAAAAAGTCCTCTAGCACCATTCATTTTTCAACATCCTGTGGAATGATAAAATTGTGGGAATCTTCCTGGCCTCCTCAAGCAGGCCATTCCACCAGCGGGGAGCCATAAGAGAGCATGCTTCTGTTTGGGGCTGCTGTTGATCTCACTAATATGAGCGAAGATGTTGCCGTTTAAGGCTGTCTGGTAGAGATGTGAGACTTAGGCCCAGAATGACTTTGTGAAGAATGACTAGGCACTTGAATTGAACTTTAAAACTAACAAGTAGCCAGTGGAGTGACTGTGGAATAGCTGCCTCATCTCATCGGCTCTGGCTGGGAGGGTGGGGTAGAAATTTAAAAAAATAATTAATTAATTAAATCAATCAATAACTAGGCTTGAGGCATTCAGTACCAGCTGGAGTTTCTGGCTTCAAGAGAAAAGCCTTACAGAATGTCTCATGGTAGTCTAGCTGGCAGGTTATTATGGAATGGATCCATAGAACAAGCAGTTCTCCATGCATAAAAAAGGATACAGCATGGACAAGCTGAGTCTGATTTTACCCAGGGTTCCTCTGCCAGGGTTCTTTCACAGGCTGGTGATGTTCCTGGCTTCCAGGTGCAGGGTTGGGGTGGGGGGAGTGCGATTCTTTCCCCTCCTGCCAAGAGCCCCTGGTCCCCAGATTGTGAGCAAGAGGAGAAGAGTTGGATTTACACCCTTCACTCGAAGTCTCAGAGCCACTTGCAGTCTCCTTCCCTTCCCCTCCCCACAACAGACACCCTGTGAGGTAGGTGGGGCTGAGAGAGCTCTGAGAGAACCGTCACCAAGCTGGCTTCATGTGCAGGAGTGGGGAATCAAACCTGGTTCTCCAGATTAGAGTCTGCTACTCTTAAGCACTGCACCATTGGCTCATGCCTCTGGCTAAATTCCGGACTAAAAACAAAGATGGCCTGGGAGAGGGAGGGGGATCAGTGCCAGACTGTCAGCCTGCAGCCTAAAACTCACCTGCCTGAAGAGAGAGCAGGCGTGGAGGGGCGACTGCAGCAGAAAAAAACTTGGGAGAGGCAGGAGAAGAGATGCTGCTGTTCTCTCTGGGCCCAGGAAAAGTGCCACTGTTTGTACTGGCAGCAGAAGGCCGGTAGGTGTTTCTCGTGTCCCTGGCACAGAAATATGACATTACAGACTTTACCTGTTCTTTGAGTGTTCCTCTGCATCTGGTTCTCTGGGGGCAGCTTGGAGACTACATATCCAGTTCTGGCAAGCCACAGGGAAGCCTCATTCTGTCTGACCCAGTTGCACCTGTGCTAGACAACACAAGCCTTTTGCGTGGCAAAGTCTTACTTCCACATCAGCTTCTCAAAGTGGCTGAGAACTGGGTCTGGAGTCCTAACTGACTAAACGGGGGTAAAAGGGAAAACAGAAGTGGGTAAGAATTGTCTCTAGGGGTCTCTCGGCAGCCCCGGCGGAGCCGGCTACCTCCTCTGATCCAGAAAGAGGTCAAAAGGATGCTGCATGTGATCAGTTCGAGTTCGGGTTGCCAAGTCTGAGTTGGGAAGTTCTAGAAATTTGGGAGTTGAGGGACCTCAGTGGTGTCTAGTGCCATACACCACACCCTCCAAAGTAGCCATTTTCTCCAGGGGAACATCTCTGTCGTCTGGAGAGCAGTTGTAATTCCAGGAGACCTCCATACTCCAGTTGAAAGTTAGCAATCCTAGTTGAGGTCCCTCTTTCACACTCTGTGTCTTCCCCGGCATTGCTGGACAGGATCCTTGGTCTTTTTCTCAGATATATGAAACTCAGAGGGCCTGGCTCCTAACTAGATGGGTTAGAACACAGCAAAAGAGAAGCTGTGGGTCAAGATGGCATTCACTGCTACAGGAGGTGGTGGCGGCTACAAGCATGGACGGCTTCAAGATGGAATTAGATAAGCATATGGAGCAGAGGTCCATCGGTGGTTATTAGCCACACAAGATATAGATAGGGATTCTGGGGCAAGTGATGCTGTGTATTCTTGGTGCTGGGGGGGGGTCAACAGTGGAAGGGCTTCTAGTGTCCTGTCCCCACTGCTGGACCTCCTGATGGCACCTGGTATTTTTGGCCAGTGTGCGACACAATAGTGTTGGACTGGATGGGGCATTGGCCTGATCTGACATTGGCTTCTCTTATGTTCTGATGTTGGTGGGGGATTGACTGGGGGTGCACTCTTTGAGAGGCAGAACTCTTTTAAGGTATCCATTTACTAATTGGCCTTGTTAGTTGATTTAGTGTCCTTTAGTCCCAACTGTATTTGCTGTGAGCCGCTGGAGCTCCATTGTATCCACTGTTTTTGATCCTTTGTCTACTCTAAATGGTTCTGCCTCTCCCCTCCCCCCCATTTTAACCTGAGCCATCGTTGTTCTTGTATTAACTGTATTCCGAGGAGAACTGAGTGTTGTGCTTCAATAAACTGTGTCATTTCAGTGAAATGACAAGAGTCTATCTTGGATCCATCCAAGATGGATCTTTTTATTCCAAACGATTCCGGTCATACAAAATATGGGCATCTTTAAAGAATTGGATAGATTGGTGAAAAACTTTATCTGGCAGGGGAAAAGATCGAGAATTAAATGAAAGGCTCTTCAAGATTTGAAGGAAAGAGGCAGACTTGGACTTTTGAACTGGACTCTATATTATACAGCAGCAGCATTGGCCTGGATTAGAGAATGGATTATGCTGGAAGATAAAAGAATATTAAAATTAACATAAGAACATAAGAGAAACCAATGTTGAATCAGGCCAATGGCCCATCTAGTCCAACACTCTGTCATACAGCGGCCAAAAATACCACGTGCTACCAGGAGGTCCAGCAGTGGGGCCAGTACACTAGAAGCCCTCCCACTGCTGCCCCCTCCAGCACCAAGAATAGAGTGCATCACCTGCCCCAGACTGAGAATTCCCATCTATAACCTGTGGCTAACAGCCACTGATGGACTTCTGCTCCATATGTTTATCTAATTCCCTCTTGAAACTGTCCATGCTTGTAGCTGCCACCACCTCCTGTGGCAGTGAATTCCATATGTTAATCACTCTTTGGGTAAAGAAGCATTTCCTTTTATCTGTTCTAACCCGACTGCTCAGCAATTTCATGGAGTGCCCACGAGTTCTTGTGTTGTGAGAAAGGGAGAAAAGTACTTCTTTCTCAACCTGCTCATTCCCATTCATAATCTTATAAACCTCGATCATGTCACCCCTCAGCCGTTGTTTCTTCAAGCTAAAGAGCCCCAAGCGTTTTAACCTTTCTTCATAGGGAAGATGTTCCAACCCTTTTATCATTCTAGTTGCCCTTCTCTGCACTTTTTCCAATACTATAATATCCTTTTGGAGATGTGGTGACCAGAACTGTACACAGTATTCCAAATGAGGTCGCACCAATGATTTATACAGGGGCATGATGATACTGGCTGATTTGTTTTCATTTCCCTTCCTAATAATCCCCAGCATAGCGTTGGCCTTCTTTATTGCAGCTACGCACTGTCTAGACATTTTCATTCAGTTATCCACTACGACTCCAAGATCTCTCTCTTGGTCCGTCTCTGCCAGTTCAGACCCCATCAACGTGTATTTATAGTTAGGATTTTTGGCATGGAAATTGGAAGGGCATGACCTGCAACTGGGTTGGCACGGTTTTGTATGGTATGAAAAGGCTCTATCTCATAAATACTTTAAAGATCATCGGTTATGAGCAGCTCTAATAAAAGTGTAGTCAGTAGTACAAAAGAGTTGGTTTAGAAAGAAATCCAGGCTAATTGCACCATTGGAAGCATTTACATTCCCTAAGACGTATGAAGAGGAAACACCAAGGAGATATTTAGATATAATAGACTCGAGGGGTAATCTTAAAATAGATGAAGAATTGTCGTGGTGGCATCAAATCCAGCTAGAGTCAAGTTTTGGTAAAGATAAAAAGGTTGGAATCTATGAGAAACTTAATGAAATGGAAAAGGTTCTGATGACAGAGGAGAAATTTATAAAGAAAATGTATGTAATATTGCTGAAAGAAGCAATGGCTGATGAAATGGTTAAAAATAATATGATTCAATGGGCTCAGAACTTAGGGCATACTATTGACTTGGAACAATGGGATCAGATGTGGTGTAAGAATGTTAAAATAACGAAAGCGGTGACTTATAAGGAAAATCTGTATAAAATGTTTTACAGATGATGTTACCCCTGAGAAAAACTCCTATGTTGTGGAGTTGCGATATTACTAAAAAGTATTGGATTTGGGTTCATGAATTAATTAAAAAAATTGTAGGGGAGGTAATCCCTTTTAAACCAGAAGTTATGCTATTAGGCATATTACCGAATGACCTGACCTGGGAGGATCGTTATTTGTTGATATACTTAACTACGGCGGCTAGGATTACATATGCACATTATTGGAGATCTCCCCAAACACCGAGGAGGGAAGAATATATCACAAAGATGTTGGAAGCTGCCGAGTTGGATAAACTGACATTAACTCTAAAAAATCAATCAGAAGATACGTTCTTGAACACATGGGGGTGTTTTTATGATTGGTATAAGTCAATCAAGTAGAGATAGCTAAAAGGTGTTAGAGATAATAAGATAGCTTTGAGTTTAAAAGAAAGTTACATTTGATACTGAAAAAAAAAGATTAGAGATATAGTAAAGATATAGCAAGGAAGGCTTGTAGAAACTGAGATAAGATTTAATAGAGGTGTTTAAAGCCCCACCGTAAATGTTTAATGTTAGGTTAGATTGTTAGTTGGTGTGTTGTGGTGTCTTTGTATGCAGATGTATTGTATTGTGTGTGTATAAAATCAAAAAAAGTGGCCTTTTGGCCTTAAAAAAAAATGACAAGCGTCTGAGTTTGTCACTGTTTCAGTGGCCCGATGGGGCAAGACTAGACCAGAGTTTACAGACACCAGGCCCCTGGCCCTTTGTGCTCTGTGCGGCTGCAGCTCTTCAGGAAAGATTTTTCTAACCCTAAGAAAGGCCTTTCCTGGCACCACAAGACCTTGGCGGTACCAGAGACTCACTCTGGAATGTCCTGCATACGAAGTCTGTGCCGAATCACTGGGCCACGGCTCCCCCCTCCATCCCGGCCGAAGTGTTTCGGGGCACTCAGCAAACTTCCCCACCCTTTCAGTACAAAGAAAAACAAGAATTCAAGAATAACCTACATTTACTTAGTGTTCAAAATGGATAGCGTAAAAATATTTTTTTGATTTTAATTCTTTAATTATCTTTATTAATTCTATCACCAGTATATAGGGTGCAGTAGTTGATATTGAAAAGTCATAACTGGTTTTAGCAGTTCACAGTGTTTCTAGTCTGTACTGTGGACATTTCCAAAGAAACTAATTTTGGGGCAGCTATTAAAAAACCGCAACTTTCTTCCTTAATTCTGGATGCAGTAAGGTTTTTTAGTCCAATGCCATGGTGCACATTTTCTGAATTAAAGCCCTGTTCCAATTAATAAAATTTATAAAAATATGGGGAAAGGACATTACAGTACAATAATGTTTTTTGGTTAAACTAATAGATACATGAATCAAAATGAGTCATACTAAGAGAAACTCAGTGTTGATTAAATAATGTAGAAAGATAAAAATCATGAATTTCTGAGATCATGGTTTGGAACACAGCAGAACAGAAGCTGTGGGTCAATGATTGGGCAGTGAGTATGATGGACTCACTGATGTGATTGGCCAGCACAGGGCTACTGCGGATGAGCGTTGCCAACTCTAGCTGGGGAATTTCTGGGATCTTCGGCAAGGGCAGAGCTTGGGGGGGGGGGAGGCTTAGCAGGGATGTGCCTCACAGGAGAAACTGAAGTCCTACAAGAAGAAGAAGATGAAGAGGAGGAGGAGGAGATTGGATTTATACCTCGCCCCTCACTACCCAAGGGAGTGTCAGAGCGTCTTACAAACTCCTTTCCCCTCCCCAGAACAGATACCCTGCAAGGTAGGTGGGGCTGGGAGAGCTCTGACAGAAACTGCTCTTTTTTCAAAAACAGCTGTGCCAGAACTATGGCTTGCCCAAGGTCATCCAGCAGGTGCAAGAGGAGGAGTGGGGAATTAAACACAGTTCTCCCAGATTAGACTCCACGCACTTACCCACTACACCCAACTGGCTCTCTGTGCCCTGTGGTCACTCTACATATGGCCCCGTAGAACTCCGAGGAGCCCTGCCATGGGAAGCCTAAAGGAGGGATTAAGAGGTGAAATTTGCTGCCAGAGGATGTGGAGACGGCCCCAGGACTAAACAGCTTTAAAAAGGGATTAGATAGATTTATGGAGAAAAAGTCTTCTCCCTGGCTCCTAGCCACTGTGACTGCGGGGAAGCTCCACATTCAGAGGCATGAATCCTCTGAATCCCTGAGCCAGGAGGCAACATCGGGGGAAGGCCTCGGCCTCTGTGCCCTGTTGTTGGCCGTCCAGAGGAACTAGTTGGCCACTGTGTGAGACAGGAGGAGGCTGGACTGGAGACGACTATTGGTCTGATCCAGCAAGGCTCTTACGTCCTGTGCCTCTGAGTTTGGCCTGCCATCGTGAACAAAAACGGAGCCCCGTCACTGAAAGACCGTGCCCCTTCATGTAGCTTCCTCTGTCAGAAGCTTTGGGAAGGATAGTGGAGAAAACAAGACACATTTGTCGTTCCTTGGGGGAACATCTCACCAAAATATTCCAGCTAGGATGAAAGTGTCAGTAATTTCTAAACCATCAAGAAGACTTTCGCTCAGAGGCGGGTCTTTTCAAAATGTAATTTTAGAATGAATGTCTCCTCCAAACTGCCCCAGCCGTATTTAACCCTTCAAGATACTGTACGTAAAGGAACATAACATTACCGAAATATTATTCAAAGTACTGTTTGAAAGGATTTGTAGGAAGAGAGAGACGCTCTAGATTCCGAAATGGGGTTGACAGGCCAAGCCTGGCAGGTGGCGAGAGTGTTGGCGGCAGGGGTCTGGCAGCCTGTGACTGTGATGATGCCCCTTCTGAGAAAGACCTGGATGTGATGGCAGTAGTCCTGCCAAGGGATTGCTATCGCTTCTGAATTTTCCCCAGGAGTGATGTAATCACACTTGCAACCAGTGCGCCCTCTAAGCTGAGTTAGTGTGAGCTAGCTCATGTTTTTTTAGCCTCCGGCTCACACATTTTTGTCTTTGCTCAGGAAGGACAGCTCCAGAGCAAACTAATTGATGCAGTAGCCAAATCGCTCGCTCACAACTTCTAATACCAGTCGCTCCCGAAGTAGAATTTTTGCTCACAAGACTCCACAGCTCCGAGGGAGTATTGCTTGCTACATGTTCCCCCCCATCTTTCCCTTACAAGCAAGGGAATGCAGGGCAGAGGATTCCTTCCCTACTGATAGCTGAATTCCAAAAGAACATAAAAACAGAAAAAGAGCCCTACTGGATCAGACCCAGGGTCCATCTAGTTCAGTGTCCTGTCTCACACAGTGGCCGTACCAGATGGAAGGCAATATATGAAAACAAGAAGAAAATGCATGTGGCCAAATTTTAACACCTTCGACAACATAATAATCAATGAATTTAATAATAGTAAGGCATATGAAGCACTCAGAACAAATTTTCCATGAACAGGTAGAAATTCATTGGTAAAGTTGATCACAGGTAGAAATTCAGAGGTGGAGTTTTTCCACAAACAATTTGTCATAAATTCAAGAAAGTCCTTGAAATCGTAAGGATGTAGTAGTATTTCTGGCGGCTGACTCGACGGACCCCCCCCCCCCGGTTCTAAATCCATTTCAATATTTTTGTCCAAGAATCATGCTGGATTCAACATTTCAAAGGTACATGTAGACATCCGTAAAGCATATTCAGATACAGCAGTCCTCAGTGATTCCTTCATAAACACAGTAACACAAGACCATCAACATCACAAGTACCTGCACTCATAATATTATAAGCAAAATTCGATATGAAATATTTCAATAGTGGTCACACAAATAACTTACCCAATGCAGAATCTAACAGAATCTATCCTTGCTTGGAACCTCCCTTCAAAATTCTGAAGCATGTTACCATTTTCATTAGAGGGAAAGGTTCTCAAACAAAATAGAATCCGCTAGTGAAATAAAGATTCTGCAGTCCCCCCCAAAACAGGTGCTTCCATTCATTTTTAAATTTGGAACGTTAGAACCTTTGGGCTTAAATTCTCAAAAAGGATTTGGATTGTTTTCCCTAGAGAATATGGCAGTCAGAGAAGCTGGAATCCAATTAATGGAACCAGAGCAAACTAATTGATGCAGGAGCCAAATTGCTCGCTTACAACTTTAATGCCAGTAGCTTACAAAGTAGAATTTTTGCTCACAAGACTCCACAGCTTAGAGGGAGCATTGATCCACCCTCCGGGATTTGAAGGCAGACGCCTGTCTGTGGAGGAAACTGGCCCAAGGACAAAGCCATGCTGGTTTTGGAAGGGTTCCTCAATGGAACAGGCGTCCTCTGGAGGTGGTGGGCTCTTCATTGGTGTAGTGGTTAAGTGTGCAGACTCTAGTCTGGGAGAACCCGGTTTGATTCCCCACTCCTCCACTTGCACCTGCTGGATGACCTTGGGCAAGCCACAGTTCTGTCAGAGGTGTTCTTGAAAAAGAGCGTTTGTGTCAGAACTCTCTCAGCCCCACCTCCCTCACAGGGTGTCTGTGGTGGGAAGGGAAGGGAGTTTGGAAGCCACTCTTGAGACTCCCTTGGGTAGTGAAGGGCATGGTATAAATCCCGTCTCAGCTTCTTCGCAGACTTTGATATAAATGTGTCTCCCTAAGGGATGTACCAGGAAGGGAGCTCTGACTCATCAAAGCTTCCTTCGGAATAAACTCTGTTGTTTGTTTATTTATTTAATTCATGTCTAGATAGAGAAGGGGGGAGAGAAAGGAAGGGAGAGAGAGAGAAGCGGGGGAGAGAAAGGAAGAGAGTGGGGAGGCGTTGGGGGGGCCTGCCTAAGCCTCTCCCCTATGTCTGGCTTGCTGGGCGGGCGGGAGAAGCGGCGTGGGGGGGGGGCGTCCGAGTCGTTCCCCCCGCGGTCCCCCCCGTACGTGAAGCGCCCCCGCCCCTCCCGCCTTGCCCCGTTCCCTCTCCCGGCCTGGAGCAGGAGCCGCCGCATCCCTCTTGCCCCCCCCGCCCCCGCCAAGCGCCTCCGGCCCCACTTGGCTCCAACCCCGCAGCAGCAGCAGCAGCAGGAAGAGGAGGCGGCCGGGAGGGGAGCCTGCTGGAATGGCGAGAGCGGCGGCGACGGAGGAGGGAGGCGGCCGGCCGGCCGGCCATGGCAGCCCATGCAGCGGCGGCGGCGGCGGGGGCAGCAGGCAAGGAAGGCGAGGGCAGCCGCCGCGGAGCACCTGAGAGAAGGCGGTGAGAAGGCAAGGGCCGGGCGGGCAACCCTCTGGGCTGCCGAGCTGGGCCCCGTGGGCGGGACTTAGACCACACATGGCAACGCAGCTACCAATCCATGGCGAGACCGTCTGATGGAGAGGTATCTGGGCCAAAGGCTGCGGGGGGCGTGTGGACGCGAACAACGCTTCAGGAGAGGAAATGATCGGAAAGGCAGCTCACAGGCTCCGAAAATTGAGACATAAAATCTATTTAGGCTGAGCCAATCCCACTGCCCATGCCTATAACTGTGTGTGCATGTATACACACACAGATATATATCTACACCAGTCGAATCCGACCCTAGGGTTGTGGTGCTCATCTCCATTTCAAAGCCGAACAACCAGCACTGTCCGAAGACATTTCCGTGGTCATGTGGCCAACATGACTAAACACCAAGGCGCACGGAATGCTGTCACCTTCCCACCAAAGTGGTACCTATTTATCTACTTGCAATTTCTTTCTTTCAAACTGCTAGCCAGGTTGGCAGGAGCTGGAACGAGAGAGAGAGGGAGAGAGAGAGAGGGAGAGGGAGGGAGGGAGAGAGAGAGAGAGAGAGCGGCAGGGAGGGAATCTGGGGAGTCCAAAGGAGCAGGGTGAGGGTGGGGAGCTGCAATCCCAGACCCGCAGCAGAAGGAAACGGAGGGGGGTTCAGCGGGAGTGGAGGGAAAGGTCCCCCCCCCCCGCAGTTCCCGATTTTGCATCAGAGAGAGCGACGACGTCCCCTCTGCAACGGCTTGTGTGGCGCAGAATTCAAACCCGCCACCTAAGAGAGAGGCACGTAGGGGGAGGGAGGAGCCGTTCCCCGACTCTGGAGTCTCCCCAGGTTGCCGCTGGAAGGGAAGGGAGGCCCCCTGGAGCGCCCAAAAGGGAGGGGAGAGCGGGTGCCCCCTCCCCCCTTCCTTGCCCCCCCCGGGGGCCCCCTCTCCGGCATCAGGGGGAGCCGAGGGGGAAATCGGGGGCGGCGGAGGAGGAGAGGGCGGGGGATTAATTGAATTAATACATTGGATAAATTGAACTGAAGTGGGGCTGGCGAGGAAAGCCCCCCTCCCCCCGAGCCAGAAATAAAGGCGAGCTGAGCACCGTTACCCGGAAGTGATGTAGGCATGGCAGGAGGACAGTGCTCTGGATTTTGGGCAAAACTCTATGGTCGAAGCTAATCGTCCCCAAACCAGAGCGGCCCCCCCATGTGTGGCGTCACTTCCGGGTTACAGAGGTACCTCTGCGTTTATCGCCGGCTTCTTCCCTCCCCGTTCCTGGTAAGTGCTTGCTAGCACTTTAAAGGGTCTGGGAGTTGTCTTAATCTAATTTATGTTTTATGTACTGTTGTAATTATGCGCTGCGCTTGTGTCAGCCGCCCTGAGCCGCCCTTGGCTGGGAGGGCGGGGGGGGGGATTCAATAAATAATACTGGCAACGACGACAATCCCCCCCCCATCCCCCGGGGAGACTTGGTGGGGGGGAGCACCTGCGGGGGGGGCGGGGGGAGAGATTTCGGGAGGTGCAGCACTGCAGGGGGAGGGCAGGAGGAGACGCCGGTGGGGGGGCCTGTTTAGTGAGGCACACAACAGACTGTGGCCCTTGATGAAGAAGAGGAGGCTGGGGTTGTAGCCTTCGTTGGGAGTCTCAGAGGGGCTGGCAGCCTCCTTCCCTTTCTCTCCCCACAGCAGACACCCTGTGGGGAAGCTGGGGCGAGAGAGCTCTTTGGAGGACTGCTCTTAAGAGAACAGCTCTGAGAGAACTTGGGGCCTGCCCTCACACACACTAAATAATCCACTTTCCAACTGGATTTTGCCAGTTCACACAGTAAAATCCAGTTGGAAAGTGCCCTGAAAGTGGATGGAAAGGGGATTATTTAGTGTGTGTGGCCGCAGCCTGTGACTAACCCACAGTCACCCAGCTGGCTGCATGTGGAGGAGCAGGGAATCAAACCCAGTTCTCCAGATTCCTCCTCAGCTAGAAGATCCTGCTGTTGTTTTTTCTTTTGAAAACTAATGCGGATGCGTTACACTTTTCCCCCCAGGTTTATTTTCCTTGAGTTTCATTCTTTCAGGAAGCAGGTTTTCCTCTCTGGTTCCCCACACCGCAGTGGTGCATTTAGGCACCTTCCAAGATTTCCCTGGTTTTTCTCCACGCTTTCCTACACTTGTTTTACTGTGAAGTTTTGGGAAGTACCACAGTAAAGACTGGATAGCAGCCATGTGGGTGGGAAAGTCCAGGTTTCCCTTGGGGCAGCCCACAGGGCGGCTGTTTCTCTTGCCCCACCCCACATTACCCTGCCATGGGTGCGTGTGTTATAGTCAGTAAATAAGAAGTCAGTGTATCGGCCTCTCTGAATTCTCCGCTTTCATTCTTAAAAACATAAATAAATCACTAGCCCTTTATATTGCAGAGATAGAAGAACCTTGATATTCTTTTTTTTAAAAAATACAATTTACGAAGAACCTTGATATTCTTGATATTCTAGATATTGCGGAACCTTGCGTGCAGAATCTGAATCGGGCACCTCAGGAGGCTGGATAGGGATCAAGTAGCTCCGGGTTCCATAGAGGCATGCACAGGGTGGAGACACAGGGAATGATGGGGAAAAGGCATCTGGACTTCGGTCGAGGGGTGGGAAGGGAAGGCAGGAGGATTCCGAAAGGAAAGGTCAAGAGACAGCAAAAAGGGTTTCCCTCCTTCTTTCTTTCTCTCCCTCCCAGGTAGCAGCAGAAAGATGCCTTTGAGGCCTTCTCCACCATCTCCTCCGGGTGTTAAAAGGAAAAGAGTCAACATGTGGCCAGCTCAGGTACCAGGGGTGGGTTTTCATTGAGAAGATGTGTTGTCAGAGGGCAGAGATGCTTCTTTCTCTCTTGCAAAGCTGAGAGGATTGGGGTCCTTTTGCTCGATTCTGGCACCGTCCACTGGGAAGGGCAGAAAATGGTGCCCTGCTGTCTAGGATGGCGTGTTCTCCTGGTGCTACGGCTTCTTTCTAGACTAGGGAGATCAGGGCAGCCTCTACCATGTCCTGTCCCTCTGCTGAGCTCCCTCCTTTCCATCCAACTCTGCCATTCCAGTGCACCACCCCCAAATCTTCAGGGCTTTTTTTGTAGCAGGAACTCCTTTGCATATTAGGTGACACACCCCTAATGTAGCCAATCCTCCAAGAGCTTACAGAGCTGCTTTTACAGGGGCTACTGTAAGCTCTTGGAGGATTGGCTACATTAAGGGTGTGTCGCCTAATACGCAAAGGAGTTCCTGCTACAAAAAGAGCCCTGCCCAAATCTCCAGGAATTTCCCAAGCTAGAATTGGCCGTCCTAGTGGAGAAGTAGATTTTATTTTATTTTTTTTGTAAATACAATTTATTGGATATATCACATGTTCATACAATATAAACAAACCACTACATACCCATTTTTGTTTTTCCCACTCCCCCCCAAAACAAGGCTTCCCGCACTGCTCCAACCCCATTAATGTCTCCCTTATTCTCTTACCATTACCTCTAAACTTATTTTTCTTACTAACGGTAACAATTCAAAAGTCTAACTCTTTTTCATTTTCTTCTTAATAACTATCAAAACAAATCAAACCACGTTTAATATCCCAGTTTTTCAACAGGTATTCTTGAAAGTCTTTCCAGTCTTCAAAAAAAGTTTCATCTTCTTCGTTGTTTAACTTTCTTGTTAGTTTGTCCATTTCTGCCATAAACAACGTCTTTTTAATCCATTCCCATGTTTCAGGTACTTTATCTTGTTTCCAACATTGAGCAAAAATCAGTCTAGCTGCTGTAATCAAGTACCATAGTAGTGTTCTCTTGGCTACATTTATTTCTTCCATTTTAAGACCTAACAATAACATCTGTGGGTCTTTCTTAAAAGTACATTTCAAAATTTTTTGTAACTCATTGTGGATCTCAGTCCAATATTTTACTGCTTTATCACATGTCCACCACATATGGTAAAAAGACCCTTCATGTTTCTTACATTTCCAACATTTGTTAGACATAGTTTCATTTATAATAGCAATTTTTTTAGGCGTCATATACCATCTGTACATCATTTTATAACAATTCTCTTTAACATTTACACAAGTTGAAATTTTCATTGACTTTTTCCACAAGTGTTCCCAAGATGCCATTAATATCTCATTATTAACATTTACCGCCCATTTTATCATTTGCTCTTTTACAACTTCATCCTCAGTATACCATTTCAATAAAACCTTGTACAATTTAGAAATCATTTTTTTCCCCTTTTCAAGCCATACATTTTCAATTTCCATATTATGTTCTCTAAAACCATGTTCTCTTTTATCGGTCTTAAATAAGTCATATATCTGCCTATACTTCAACCAATCATATTCAAATTCCACATCAGGTCTATCTTTTAACACAAAGTTTTTCCCTTCTGATTTCAAAAGACTTTTATAAGGTAGCCAATCTAACCCTTGATTTCTTGAATATGGATTAATCACTTCTGCTGGTACTATCCAAAGTGGTCTTTCTTCTGAGAAGAATTTTCTATATTTCATCCAAGTCTCGAACAGTGATCGTCTTATAAAGTGGTGTTTGAAGAATCTGTCCATTTTTACTTTTCCATACCATAAGTATGCATGCCATCCAAACTTGTTATCATGCCCTTCTAAAGCCAATAGCTTCTTATTCTCAAGGTTAATCCACTGTTCCAACCATGTTAGACAGACGGCATCATAATACAATCTTAAATTTGGTAATTGTAGACCTCCTCTTTCCTTTGCATCACATAAGATTTTCATTTTAATCCTTGGTTTTCTCCCTGCCCATACAAATTTGGATAATTCTTTCTGCCACGTATCCAATACTTTCCTCTGTTTTAATATTGGAATAGTCTGAAATAAGAACATCAGACGCGGTAAGATATTCATCTTTACAGTTGCAATTCTTCCCAATAGTGATAAATTCAACGTATCCCATTTCTTCATGTCTTGCTGAATCTTGTACCACACCTTTTCATAGTTATTTTTTAACAGATCAATATTTTTCATGGTTAATTCAATTCCTAAATATTTAGTCTTTGTAACTACTTCACATTGAATTTTCTCTTGCAGTTCTGTTTGTCTTTGCTTCGTCATATTTTTACACATCACCTTAGTTTTATTTTTATTGACATAGAATCCCGCAACTGCTCCAAATTCCTCAATTTTTTCCATCAATTGTGGTATTTTCTCAATTGGATCTTGGATCATAAACATTACATCATATGCAAATGCTCTGTATTTATATGTAAAACCTTTCACTGTAAGTCCTTCAATGCTGTTGTCTTTTCTTATCGCTGTCAATAATATCTCTAATATCCAAATAAACAACAACGGGGATAGTAGGCAGCCTTGACGTGTTCCCTTTTGGACCTGGAAGAAATCTGTTCTTTATTTATATTCAAAGTCGCTTTCTGTTCTGAGTATATTGCCACAATCATGTTTACAAACGATTGTCCTATGTCCATTTTTTCGATAACTTGCAGCATAAACTCCCAGTTTAAATTATCAAAAGCTTTTTCCGCATCTAGGAAGAGGAATCCAACTTCTTTTTCTGGATGTTTGTCATAGTATTCAATTGCATCAATCACCACTCTTAAATTGTCTCTGATTTGTCTATTTGGTAGGAAACCAGCTTGTTCTTCCGCTATATTGTCTTTCAAATATTTTTTCAGTCTTTCCGAAATTATTTTTGCAAATAATTTATAATCATTATTTAATAGCGATATTGGTCTATAGTTCTTAACTTGAGTTAAGTCCAAACCTTCTTTAGGTATCAATGAAATATTTGCTTCTTTCCATGAATCTGGGACCCGTTTAGTCTTTCTTATCTCGTTCGACAGAAGTACTAAGATAGGGGTTAGCTCCTCTTTAAATTTCTTGTAAAACTTTGCAGTAAAACCATCTGGACCTGGAGCTTTGCCCAACTTTGCATCTTCTATCGCCATTGTAACTTCTTCCTTCGTTACTAAGCCATTTAATAACTCTTTAATTTGTTTTCCCAGCTCTGGAACTTCAATCGTCTCCAAATATTTCTTAATTTTCTGTTGATCAATTCCTTTCTTTTTAAACAGTTTGGTGTAATATTTGAAGAAGACTCTTTTTATGCCTTTCAAATTCATAACATCTTTTCCATCTTCGGTGATTTTACTTATAAAATTCCTTTCTTTTTTATTTTTCAATTGCCACGATAAGAATTTTCCTGGTTTATTTGCACCCTCAAATGCTTTTTGCTGTAATTTCTTCAGATTCCAGTATAATTCTCTATTTAGTAAAACATTCAATTGATCCTGCAGAAAGTGGATCTCTTTAATAATCTTTTTCTTCCCTGGTCTTTTCTTTAATTCCTTTTCTTTTTGTCGAATTTTTTCATAAAGGTCATTTTGTTGTTGCATCTTTTGTTTTTTGTCTTTAGAGTTCAGAGAGATAAGCAAGCCTCTCATTACCGCTTTGTATGTATCCCATACAACTTGTATATCAGTACCTTTATTTAAATTCAGTTCAAAGAAGCTTTTTGTTTCTTTTTTTAAAGTTTCATTAATTAATTTTTGATCCAATAAGTCCTCATTAATTCTCCAATATAATTGTTTGGGTTTTTCTTTAGATATCCAAAGTAAGGGGTTGTGATCTGAATTAGTTTTCGGTAAAATTTGTATTTTGTGAGTTTTTTGTGCCATCTCCTCTGACATCCAAATCATATCAATTCTAGAAAAGGAACTATGTCTATTAGAATAAAACGTGTAATCCTTTGTCTTAGGATTCCACTTCCTCCAAACATCTTCTAGTTTCTCTTGCTTCATTAGCTGAAAAATTTTTTTGGCAACTTTCCCACCGTCTCTCCACTTGCTTTGGATTTTCTGTCCAATACATTGTTCACTGTACCATTGAAGTCTCCTGCAAGGACCATTTGATCATAATTTAAACAATCCAACTCTTTAGTCAAATCCTTAAAAAGGTCTCTTTTGCACCATTGGGTGCATATACATTTACAAGCAATGTCTTTTTTCTGTTCATCATAATTTCCACGCCAATATATCTTCCTTCTTTGTCTGAGAAGATTTGTTTAGGTTCCAATTCTTTTGTAACATATATCACTGTTCCTTTTTCTTATTGATTGCTGAGGAATGAAATTCTTCTCCCAATTTTTTATTAACTAAGTATTTATTATCTTGTTTTCTGATATGCGTTTCTTGTAAACAAATTATATTACATTTTTGTTTCTCTAACCAATGACTCACTAATCTTCTTTTGTTTGGTGAATTTAGTCCATTTACGTTCCAAGATAAAAATTTGTAATCCATAGTTGTTTTGAATTAAATATCTTTAAAGTCATCAAAATTGTTCTCTTTGAATCTGTACATATCTCCTTCCGTTTTGAGAGTAAATCTCACCGAGTTGTAGACAAATGATAATCCATATGGGATCTCCCATCTAAACCTGATATTCATTTCTTTTAATCTGTCTGTTAATTTCTTGAATTTCTTTCTGTCTTGTAAGATCGATCTCGGAATTTCTCTCAAGATTATTATTTTTTTTCCATTAATTTCCAAAGGTTGTGTAAATTGCTTCTTGAAAACGTCTTCCTTCATTTTTGTGGTCACAAATTGAACAATCACATCTCTGGGTAATTGCTTTCTTTTAGCATAAGCTGAGTTTACTCTGTAAATCAGATCAAAGTCTGGATCCAAATCTCCAACATCTTCCCCTATGTAAATTGTCAATGTATTAATTACTAGAGCCCGTAAATCCTGATCTTCTTCCTCTTCTATCCCTCTCAGTCTCAGATGATTCTGCGTGGCTCTGTATTCCATCATGGACTCCAGTCTTGTACTTTCCAACAGGGTTCTTTTAACTTTCTGATCCATTTCTTCTGATTTTGTCACCAGACTTTTAACCTCTTTTTTAACTTCTTCCGTTTCTTTTTTTATCCCTGCCACTTCTGTTAGTACCAGTTCTTTTAATTCTTCCATATTTTTTTTCTGTACTTGGACTTGTACTTGCTCTATTTGCTCCAGTTGTAATTGCAGTTGTTGTTGCAACTGTTGTTGTAGCTGTGATTCTATTTGCTTTCCCAAACTCTGCACCACTTCAGTCATCCGTTTTTCCATCGCTTCTATTGCGGCCTGCCACTCTTTTTTTCCTTTGCAGTCATTCTTGGACTGGGTGATGAGGCAGCTCTTGGTCTTGATCTCAAATCCGTCTTGGAAGCGACTTCCGGGCTAATCAGTCTTTATATTAACAATCTGCAAGCCAAATCGCCACTTTTAAAACTTTTTCCAGTGCTTTTTCGGCTTAAAAATGACTTTTTAAAATTTAGTCCTCCTCAAAATGTCGGGCGCAATTTCTCTATGATTTTCTGGCTAGAGTAGGCTCTTTCCGAACTTCCTGTTGTCTGTCTGTCACTGTAATCCAACTTCCGGTGGTGATGGTGTCACACACTAAAACAACCGTCTACTTCCGGCACAGCAACTTTGAAAAACATCCACTCTAGCCCACTTCCTGTATCATAGAGTCACAGTCAGTTTCGTTTCTGCTACGTAGAGTTTCGACTTAGCTGACCACAGGAATGCAAAACAAAGTCACTTTTCGGCCGTTTTCTCTAAAGGAAAGCTTTCTTTTTACTTTTAAATCAAGCGGAATAGTTCATCAAAGCTTTCTACGCTTATCCGTACGTTTCGATTTCACGTTCTTCTTTAAACCGGTAAGCAAATGTTCTTTTGTTACCTTACTTGTAATCTCGGGGTTTCGCAGTGCTTCTTCTGTAATCGATGTCAGTCTTGATGTTAAAGAGGTCGGTAGATGACGAATTTATGCTGAATTCTCAGCCCAGCTGGTATCTGTAGTGCTGATTGGCAACTGCCCTCTTCGCGGAAGGGGATCAAAGTGTAAACAAGCTTCCTCCGAAGCTTATCCACACCAATCTCAACTTCCTCTCAGGCTTGGCTGCGTGCTTGCCACCCCCCCGTCTGGGGAGTGCTGCGCTGGGCCAGGTAAAGCCCAGACTGTCGTCAGATACAGCTGTACACTCTGCACAAGTCGCAAAGTGTGTCAATTCGCCATTTTAACTCCGACCGGAAGCCACGAGAAGTAGATTTTATTTTTAGCCAGGAAGTCATAGTTGACTTCTGGCGACCCCTCATGGGGCATGGAGGCAAGGGACGTTCAGAGCTGGCTTACTATCACCTGCCTCTGCATCAGGACCCTGGTATCCCTTGGAGGTCTCCCATCCAGGTACTAGCCAGGGTTGGCTCTGCTTAGTGTCCAAGATCCGATGAGGTCGGGCTTGTTTGAGCTATCCAGGTCAGGGTGTGGAGAGCTAGATTTTGAGTCACACAAATTGTTTCTTGGCCTTGATGTTAAAACAAAAATGGTGGGGTGGCTGCTGTTATTGTTAGATGGTCCAGAAGAAGCTCAGTTTGCAATACTGGACTGTCAGAAGGTGGTACTTGAGGAGATTTTTTACGAAGTTCACATTTGCATATTGGAAATGATTGTGGGTTGTATTGAGGCACGCTGGGACAAAGATGCAATGGCTGCTCTTCCTCTTGGGAAGGCGATAAGATCACAATCTGTTCTAACGGGAGGAGGATATCCCAACACATATCCAGTGCTGCTTGTATTGTAGGACGAAGGGTTCTTTGAGATGAACCACATTACACCTCTGTCATTACCTAAAAGCCCTGTTCTTAGAGGAGGGGCAAGTGATCAGGGGATTTTGAGGAACAATTTTGCAGTACAATTTTTGCCAATGATCTTCCCCTAAGAACTGAACGTGACACCTAGCCCGTTGGTTTCAACTGATCTGCTACTCTTGCGCTAAGGATCAGCTCCTCAGACCCATTCTGCTCGCAACGGGAGATGATCAGCCATTCTGGCTCCTTTCGGCCAGATACCAACATACTTTTGTGTATTCAAAGCTCCTCGTTCCAGAAGGGCCTCCGTTTTAGTGGTGGAGCACAGATCTGTGATGGGGGAAGGAGGGCCCCAATGGCTACTAGCCACAGTGACTGAGGGGAACCTCCACATTCAGAGGCACTAAGCCCCTGAATCCCAGAGCCAGGAGAGGCAACATCAGGCAAAGGCCTCAGCCTCTGTGCCCTGTTGTTGGCCCTCCAGAGGAACTGGTTGGTCGCTGTGTGAGACAGGATGCTGAACTAAATGGACCACTGGTGTGATCCAGCAGGGCTCTTCTTATGATCTTATGAAGGCCTCAGGCCTCTGTGCCCTGTTGCTGGCCTTCCAGAGGAACTGGTTGGCTCCTGTGTGAGACAGGATGCTGGACTAGATGGACCACTGGTGTGATCCAGCAGGGCTCTTCTTATGATCTTATGAAGGCCTCAGGCCTCTGTGCCCTGTTGTTGGCCCTCCAGAGGAACTGGTTGGTCGCTGTGTGAGACAGGATGCTGGAGTAGAAGGACCACTGGTCTGATCCAGCAGGGCTCTTCTTATCACCTTATGAAGGCCTCAGGCTTCTGTGCCCTGTTGTTGGCCCTCCAGAAGAACTGGTTGGTTGGTGTGTGAGACAGGGTGCTGGACTAGATGGACCAGTGGTGTGATCCAGCAGGGGTCTTCTTATGATCTTATGAAGGCCTCAGGCCTCTGTGCCCTGTTGTTGGCCCTCCAAAGGAACTGGTTGGTCGCTGTGTGAGACAGGATGCTGGAGTAGAAGGACCACTGGTCTGATCCAGCAGGTTTCTTCTTATCACCTTATGAAGGCCTCAGGCCTCTGTGCCCTGTTGTTGGCCCTCCAGAAGAACTGGTTGGTTGGTGTGTGAGACAGGGTGCTGGACTAGATGGACCACTGGTGTGATCCAGCAGGGGTCTTCTTATGATCTTATGAAGGCCTCAGGCCTCTGTGCCCTGTTTTTGGCCCTCAAGAGGAACTGGCTGGCCACTGAATGAGACAGGATGCTGGACTAGATAGGACTGTTGGTCTGACCCAGCAGGGCTCTTCTTGTTTTCTTATGACCTCAGTAAGGAAGCCAGAGCAGGGGGCAGGCTGGTAGGCCCCTGGGTGTGATGGCTGCCCCTCTGGCTGTAACCACTCATTATAATGTTTATACTGTGTTTGAAATGTTTAATTTTATTTATTGTAACATGAGGTTACCTGCCCTGAGCCCTTTTGTGGGATAGGTGAGATATAAATACAATAAATAGATAATAGATCAGTAAGATGCCCCAAGGAGAGCTGGGAAGGGAAAGTGTCAGGGCTCCGATTCCCCTCCTCTTTGTGCTTCTCTTCCAGAATCATCTTACTGTTTGGGTTTTTTTTTCCCCGCGGACCAGTTTCCCACTGATATTAAGAAATGCTTCCTCCTTCTTGCAGGCCGGGGTGTCCTTCGAAGAGGTGGCGGTGTATTTCACCCCGGGGGAGTGGAGCCTGCTGCGCCCAGCCCAGAGAGCTCTGTACAAGGAAGTCCTGCTGGAGACCTTTGGGAACGTGGCCTCCCTGGGTAAGGAGTTCGTGTCCCCTTGACTCGCCCCTCACTGCTGTGGGGAGTGACGATGCCTGAGCTCTGAGATCCTGTGCAGAGGCCTGGCTGGAGTTCTGGTTTCTCCTTGTGGCGAGCGGAGCCCCAAAGGAGAGGGCAGGAGAAGAAGCTGGTCTCAAGTGATGCTTCCTTTGGAGAGGGCGGGATCGGTCAGAGCAGGCGCGTTTCCCTCCAGTCTGGGGCTTCCTTAACCGGTCTTTGCGAAGGGGCCAGAGTTACGATCTGAGGGCGGAAGGAAGGATGACCGGAAGGGTGTGTTCTGTGGAAGGAAAACAGAATTGGAGAATCTGAGTCATGTGCCTGCCTGTCCTAAAGTGGATAGATCAACATGGGTAGCCATGTTAGTCTGCCTGTAGTAGCAGAAAAGGGCAAGGGGTCGTTGGTCTCTGAGGTGCCCCCGGACTCTGGCTCTTTTCCCCTCTCTGGAAGAAGGTGGGTCGTCCCATGGAAGTGGTGGAGGATTATTCCTGGTGCTTGGGGGGGCGAGGGGGCTGCAGTGGGAGGGCTTCTAGCGTCCTGGCCCCACTGGTGGACCTCCTGACGGCATCTGGTGTTTTTGGCCACCGTGTGACACAGAGTGTTGGGCTGGATGGGCCACTGGCCTGATCCAACAGGGGCTTCCCTTACGTCCTTAGGATTGTCCAGGGAGAATAACCAGCAGAAGATGGTGGGGGATGGGGAGCCCCTTATGTGCCTTTTCCCTTGACTCCCACCAGGGGATTGCAGAGAGGAAGTACCAGGGCCTCTCGTGGGCCTTCCGAGCAACCGACACCACGGGCCCGAACCCCCTCTGGGGTGGGTGGAAGGATGAATATTATCCCTGTGGGATTCTTAGTGGGGAAGGCAATGAGTATTTGGTGAGGTTCCTGGGCCTGTCTGCACTGCAGGGAATGTTTTTGAGAGAGATGGAATGCCTTGTTATTGCCTTGTCAGGGACAAAACGTGGGTTGTAGGCTTGGGGTTCAGGAACAGAGTTCAAGAACGACACGAGACATAGATCTGCAGAAACTGTCTCTGACCCGAATAGGCTCAGCGGCGCTTTCATTCACTCTCCCTTTCCCCCCTTCCCCCTGCCGCATATACAGAGACAGTTACAAGCATACTGTGAACTAGAATAACAGAATGTGCTTTGCTGACCGCTCCCACCTCTTTGTAACCAAGTTTCTGCTCTCTGTGTTCTCAGCAGATACATCCTTATCTCCCTGTGGGTGCAGGCACTGACCTCCGGGTTTGCCTCTCAGAGGTTGCCGTCCCCACGGTGGGTCATTACTCATAGACCCCATTGTCATAGAGGGCATAGGAGAGCCACAGGCACGGAGGCATTCCTGTGGAAACCGGGGTCCCTGCCTCTTGGAACAGGATTTTATCAGCTATGGGGTATGTACAGGTTTTTTTGAAACCTCTCACCCCCAGTCCAGGGGATAAGGAGGGCACAAGTCCTGATACTCAGCCAGCATGTACAGGATCTTACTCCTCCCTCACGCCAGTCCAGGAATGAGAGATACCAAAATCCCACAGGCTTAACCAAACCCAAGAGTATGTCTGCACACACTCCTAGCTATTCAGTAGCCTGCCACCAAGATCTCCTACATCGGTGCCCTCACCAAGGTTCAGAAGCACAGCTCCTGCCTGGTCTAGAGGACTTAACCAGTTTACCAGCTCTGTGCCAGAGCTGCTGATAATTAATTAACCCACAGTGGTAGCCTTCAGCTGAGTAGCCCCAGGCAACGGGAATTAGGCTTAGAGATCAGTTGCAATACAGGACTCAAACTCAGATAATATTCATTGATATTATCTTTATTTTAGTACAAAGCATGCATATGACAAGAGACTTGCAGAGGTAGAACACAAAGAATAGGACCTGTAACTTATTCAGCTCTAACTATACATAGAGATATTTCATAGTTACCAGTCCCTCAATGTCCTTTGTGGAACCAGGGAATCTTCAGGATGAGACACATGTTTGCCGGGGGCAATTAAGCCCAGCTTCACTGCCCACTAGTAAAATTCCATGTTGCAGGTTTGTAATCCAAAAGGGAACTAACTCTCAGAAAGGGGCCCTCTTTCCAAGAGAACTCTGACCCTCGTCCCATAGGGCGATCACAACTCCCTCTCTCTCCCGTCACAATTGAATATGGCCATTTATCCAATCACAAGGGAATTAAGAGGTGTGTCCAAGCAGGGATTGCTGATGCGACTAGAGGCACGTCTGCTGAGCTTTGCTGTGTTGATATCTTGGGCCTAGCTCTTCCCATGTGTGAGAAGGCGCCTGAATGTCTCCTGCTCTAGCAAAAGGTGTCAATATGGGTATGAAGCTTGGACATCTGTGTAGGCCATCTGCTCAGGTGACAAAAGTCACATGGATATGTTACCAGCTAGACCATTTGGGCCTAGTAGGAATGAATCAGGAAAGTCTTTTTCTATACAGGGTGATAGAAGATGGGGCTTCTCTGGACCTCTTGACTTCAGGTGGCCCTGGGATCCAGAGGGCTCTGAAGCCAGGTTTCTGGGGTGTGCGTGTGTGTCTGTGTGTGTCTTCCGTGACTTAGTTCCTAACTGGACAAGCAGTGAGCGTGTATTTGCCATTGCCGGACGAAGGAGCTCCGTCCAGCTGTCTTAGTTGCGAAAGGGGAGACTCAAGGTGGCTTTCACATTCACACAGAACAAACCTAATTGTGGTTTTGTTTCCATCTGACAAAGGACCCGGGGTTGCCAAACCTGACCTCATAGCCTGGCTGGAGGAAGAGGAAGAGCTCTTTGTCCACGGCTGCGATGAAGAGGAAGGATTGGCAGGTGGGTCTGTAGAGGGACTCACAAATATCTGGAAACTCCTCTGGGGCTCTTTCCCAGGTCTAGTCGACTCTCCCGGTCAAGTTTATTAAGGTCCAGATGATTCTGACTTCAAATGCTGCTCCAAACATTTGCTTTGTCCTCATGTGGAAATGGTCTCGAAAGCCCCTTTGCAGCCCACGTGGGAATGAGAAAGCTGGTCAGATTTCCTGGATCTCTGGTCCAGCCACACTCCTTTTTCTCTCCTCCCCTGTTCTTCTGCTCTCTCTCCTTGTTACTGCAACCCTCAGTAGTCTAATTTGAACCCAAGCTAAGGATCTGTACTGAACGGATATCTTGAAGAGTCGAAACCTCCTTAGCTGAACACAGCTGCAGAATCCCGTTAGGTCTGCTTTAAGATGCATAATATGTGTCACATCTGATAAAGCAAGGTAAGAAGGCCCATCTAAATTCTTAGCCTCTCTCCGAAAGCAGTTTATCCAACTTTTCTGCGTTTGTTTCAATTCACTGTCAAAGTCCTTGGCTAGTATTTGGAAGAGCGACCCCTAAGGTATAGCAGGGTCATGACGCAGAGGCAAGCAATGGCAAACCACCGCTGAAAAGTCTCTTGCCTTAAAAACGGGGTCTAGCTCGCCACCTAGTGGTGCATAATGCTAAAAGAGCTAGAACTTCTGACTGCCAGACAATCTTAGGATCTCTTGGCTATATTACACACCGTGCCATATGATAATTAATTAATTATCGTGCAAAATCAACAAGAAAAAAACCTGGTGAAGTAACCAGGTACTGGTGCAGCGCCAACAGGCATCCGTTAAAAGAGATCAATACCCTCTATCTTATCAGGCTCTGCACTGCTTGCTTCAGGTATCTTCTGTTCCACAACCTCTTCATCCCATAAGGTTTAGAGTAGCCAGGGTGGCTAAAGGGATACCATTTAAATATTTTAAAAGGCATTCTCCATATTCAGTCTTCTTCACTAAAACACTGTCAAAAGTCCCTGGCGACAATTCTTGTTTTTCACATATTTTGGCAGCGGTTAACACGGACATTAGTGCAGTCGTTAGCAGTTAATGACCACCAAGTTCACATTTCCAGGTCTTGCCGAAAGTTCCTGGATCTTAAACATGTCCTGCAACATGAAGAGGTCACCATGACCAATCTTACACAACTGCATCCAGCTGTTGATTTCTTTGGCAATGGAAAACAGCATTTTCTAACAGTGTTTTTTCCAACACAGAGACAAAACTAGATGCATGGTAACAGAGAAAGTTTGGCTTTATAGTTTAGGCTCTTATAGAAATCATAAGCTTTATTTAATCTTTACAAGACCGTTAGACATCCAGTGTTTCCAAAAAAATACCTTTGTTCCCTGTTTAGGATTTTTCCAAATAGTTAGAACCCCGATTCTTTGGGATCTGAACAAAACATGGTTGGGGAAAGAAGGAGAACTCTGGTGTGTAGCCGTGTGTCATGGTATCGAGGACCCACAGATTGGACAGTGTCTGTTGCCATTGGTCGGCGAAGGCTTGAAGCCTTCCCCCTATCCCCAACAGGTGCACTGGACTTGTATACTTCATGCTGAGGTTCCCTCCTGAGGGGTTTTGGAGGCGGACTGATCTCCTTTCCCGGAGGAGAAGGGCTTGTTCCTCTGCTGTCTAGGCTGCCACTTTCCCTGGAAGGATCTAGAATAAGAGGGTTTCTGTCCCCTCTTCTGCTCCAGAAAGGGCTGAAAGCGTTTCCTAGATTTAAGTCGTCTCCTTTTGGGGGGAAGGAATTTTTTCTTGTCCCTGTCCTCTATTAAATACCTATCAAGCCCTTCTCCCAAAAGATTGCCCCCTTTAAAGGGAACTGCCGCCACCTTCGCCTGTGCTGAGGAATCCACATCCCAGTGGCGTAGCCAGTTACTCCTCGTCGCCGTCACACTACACGCTAGCGCCCTAGCAGATAGTTGCAGCGCATCTAACGTGGCATCTGCCGCGAAGGCCACTGCAAGAGCAGTCTTTTTTAGCTCGTTTTTAAGTTCCTTAGGCAACTCACTATCTGCCGAGGCCAGATTATGAGCCCAGTCTTATTCGGCTCTGGCAAACAGTGACCCCGCTGTGCAGGCTTTGATCGAAGAAGAAGAGGCCTCAGAATTCTTACAAAGTGTCTGTTCTATTCTCCTGTCTGTGTGTTCCTTAGGCATGCCGTCCGCATCCATAGGCAACACTGAGTTGGCGTACAAACTGGTGACTGGGGCATCTACTACGGGGAGTTTCAGTTTTCTGGTAGCCTCTGGCATCAAGGAGTACAGTTTAGAAAAAAGATGATGGTCAGCCTTGGGCTCAGCAGGTTGTTCCCATTCGGCCTTCATTATGTTGTAGAAGGAGGCTGGGAGAGGTAAGCCCGGCTGAGAAACTGAGAGTTTGGGCATCAGTTTACCTGTACCTCTTTGGAATTCTGATTCCTGTTCAGCCTCCTCCTTTGGTTTGGCAGTGAAGTCTAGAGTCCTGAAGACCTTAGGTAGGAGGTGAGAAGGTAGCTCTTGCGGGAAGAGTCTGGGTTGTACAGTAGGCACCACTTGCTCCTCTTCCTCAGATAACTCTCCTTCCTCCCTTTCTGGGGAGGAGACGGAGGACTCTGACTCATCCTCTCGGCTCCCCAACAGAGGACTGCGCTCCCTAACCGGGGACTTCTGCTTCTTCTCTTTAGGTTGCAGAGATGACCTAGAGGCACGGGAAGAATCCTCCTCCTCTATGCCTGGTTCTTTTGGTAATTCTCCCCCTCTCTGCAGGAGGTGGCTGCTGGGGTGTTGCGCTTTGTAAAGTTTCCTTAAGCCTCTCTTTAAACTCCTTCCTTATGTCGCCTCTAAACCAGGTCAGGCGTTCGGTTCTATCTGACTCTCTGGCTTCCTGGCTGAGTGGTTCTGATCATTCCTGCGAGGCCAAGGAGCCCGACAATCTAGGAATCCTTGGCTCTCCCTGGGGACTGCCTCTGTCCTGGGAGCTGCCCGGGTTGGCTTTGTCAGCCATGGCCCTTTCTGGTGGGGAGGAGAATGGAAACAGAAACCACCATCAGGGAAGACAAGGAGGACTATTCCTCCCCCCAGCCCGCAGGCGCCGAAAGTGAAACCAAATGGCCATAGCCATTTTCTCTCCCAAACTTTTGTGCCCAGTAGCCCTTTTTTTTTTTTTTTTTTTTGGGGGGGGGGGTGTCAGAACCCAGTTTCTAGGCCTTCTGGAGTCTCTCTCCCCCCACCCCCAAAAGGACCACTGGGTGTCTGCAGGGGCTCAGCTCCACCGTCCCCGTCCCCCCCGCAGGGATTTCTCCCATGGAATGTAGAATCCAGCTTGGCCTGTCCCACGGCTCTCCCGTCCCATGTTAAGGCTACTTGGGAGTAAGGAGGCCTAGAGGGAGACGCCGGTTCTTACCGCGGCTCAGGCGAGTGCTGGAGTCGGCCTCTGATCGTCCTTGTTGTTATGCTGCCTTCCGCGATCGTGGGGGGGAGCAGAGTCTCTGGCCCTATCCCATTGCGTCACCCAAGACTTCTCTGCACTCCCACTGGCCTTTTGGGAGCAGGCCCTCTGCCCAGGGGCAGGTAGGGCTGGCGGAAGTCTTTGCTGAGGTGTCTAAAAGCCGCTGTGGCCAGGAACGTCCCGTCGCAGCTTAGCCCTCTTTGAAGTGCCATGTTTCCCCCTTTCTCCGGGGATGCGGCTCCAATGTTTCTTAGATCTTCCTTCTTCTCTTTCTTTTTTAATCTTCTGGCTGTGCTGTGCAGCACTGCCCAGACATGTCCTGCTGCAAGGCAGGACTGGCTAGAACTGGGAAGCCAACAGGGGATAAGCCCCTCCCCGCCTGGATCAAAGCCCAGAGCCGACCCTGAGAAGGAGGGAGGAGCTTATCCCAAGTGTGAGGACTGTCTCACGAGCTGAACCACTGGAGAATCAGGATTCCCTCTAAGCTGAGTCAGTGTGAGCTAGCTCACAGTTTTTTAGCCTCCAGCTCACACATTTTTGCCTTAGCTCAGAAAGGCTGGCTCCAGAGCAAACTAATTGATGCAGTAGCCAAATTGTTCACTCACAACTTTAATGCCAGTAGCTCACAAAGTAGAATTTTTGCTCACAAGACTCCACAGCTTAGAGGGAGCATTGATTGGAATATGCATGTTTCTCTTCTTACCAAGAATGGTCTAATAAATGTGGTCTTCCCTAAATCATTGGGTTCTTGCCCATGTTTGTTTGGTGGCTGCTGGGCTGGAGCCGTCATTAAATCCCATTCTTTGATCACAGTGGAAAGGAGCAGAGAGGATGCAGGTTAGGTGACGAAATATCCCAGGTCAGCCAGCTGATCTGTCTGTGGGTAGAGAGACTCACTTTCTCCTCCGTATTGTAGCAGCTTTTCCAGCTTCCAGTTCACTTGAGGGAAAAATTTATGTTCTAAGATTCCATTCTGAGGGCTCTGCAGACACCAAGCTTTTGAGTGCTTGTATTCTCTGCAGCGGTTCTAGTCGGGAAAAAGAGATTGCGTTCTTAGACACTCTCAATGACTGTGCTGTGGAACAGATGGTCACAGATCCTACCAGGGGAGAGGCGATCCTGGATTTGGTCCTAAGTAACACCCAAGACCTGGTGAGAGATGTAAAAGTGATTGCACCACTTGGAAACAGTGACCATAATGTCATTGAGTTTAACATTTGTACAGATAGGGAGTTGCCCAAAAAGACTGACGCAACCACTTTTAACTTTAAAAGGGGTAACTTCTCTGGTATGAGGGGACATGTGAGGAAGAAATTGAAAGGAAGAGTGGAGAAGGTCAAAACCATTGGGGAAGCTTGGAGACTATTTAAAAAGACAATCCTAGAAGCTCAGAAAAAATATATACCGCAGGTTAGGAAAGGTACAAATAGGTATAGAAAAAAGCCTGCATGGTTAACAAATAAAGTAATGGAAGCTGTAAAAGGTAAGAAGGATTCCTTTAAGCGGTGGAAAGCTAGTCTTAGTGAGGTTGATAAAAGGGAACACAGACTATGGCAAATAAAATGCAAGTCTGTGATCAGGCAAGCAAAAAGGGAATATGAGGAGCATATCACAAAAAACATAAAGGTCAACAATAAAAAGTAGGAAGCCAGCCAGGGAGGCAGTGGAGCCCTTGGATGACCAAGGGGTAAAAGGAGTAGTGAAGGATGATAGGGAAATGGCTGAGAAGCTGAATGCATTTTTTGCCTCTGTCTTCACTGTGGAAGAGGAGAAGTGTTTGCCCACTCCAGAAGCACCGATTTCGGGAGGGGGTTTGAAAGACCTGAATCAGATTGCGGTGACAAGAGAGGAAGTCCTCCAACTGATGGACAATTTAAAAACTAATAAATCACCAGGCCCGGATGGCATTCATCCGAGAGTTCTGAAAGAACTCAAATGTGAACTTCTGGATCTCCTGACAAAAATATGTAATCTTTCTTTAAAATCTGCCACCATTCCTGAGGACTGGAAGGTAGCTAATGTCACTCCCATCTTTAAAAAGGGCTCCAGGGGAGATCCAGGAAATTACAGGCCAGTCAGTCTGACATCGATACCGGGTAAGTTGGTGGAAACTGTTATTAAGGAAAGAATTAGTAGGCACATTGATGAACAAAAACTATTGAGGCAGACTCAGCATGGGTTCTGTAAGGGAAGATCTTGTCTCACTAACCTGTTAGTGTTTTTTGAGGGAGTGAACAAACATGTGGACAAGGGGGACCCAATAGATATTATTTACCTTGACTTCCGGAAAGCTTTTGATACAGTTCCTCATCAAAGGCTCCTAAGTAAGCTCAATAGTCATGGGATAAAAGGACAAGTCCTCTTGTGGATCAAAAACTGGCTTATAAATAGGAAACAGAGAGTGAGTATAAATGGGAAACTTTCTCAGTGGAGGGTGGTAAGCAGTGGGGTACCACAGGGATCAGTACTTGGTCCCATGCTTTTTAACTTGTTTATTAACGATTTGGAATTGGGAGTAAGCAGTGATGTGGCTAAATTTGCAGATGACACGAAGTTGTTCAGGGTGGTGAAAACCAGGGAGGATTGTGAGGCACTCCAAAGGGATCTGTTGAGGATGGGTGAGTGGGCGTCAACGTGGCAAATGGGGTTCAATGTGGCCAAGTGCAAAGTGATGCACATTGGAGCCAAAAATCCTAAATATAAATACACGTTGATGGGGTCTGATCTGGCAGAGACTGACCAAGAGAGAGATCTTGGAGTCGTAGTGGATAACTCGCTGAAAATGTCTACACAATGTGTAGCTGCAATAAAGAAGGCCAACGCTATGCTGGGGATTATTAGGAAGGGAATTGATAACAAATCAGCCAGTATCATCATGCCCCTGTATAAATCATTGGTGCGACCTCATTTGGAATACTGTGTACAGTTCTGGTCACCACATCTCAAAAAGGATATTATAGCATTGGAAAAAGTGCAGAGAAGGGCAACTAGAATGATAAAAGGGTTGGAACACCTTCCCTATGAAGAAAGGTTAAAATGCTTGGGGCTCTTTAGCTTGGAGAAACGACGGCTGAGGGGTGACATGATCGAGGTTTATAAGATTATGAATGGGATTGAGCAGGTTGAGAAAGAAGTACTTTTCTCCCTTTCTCACAATACAAGAACTCGTGGGCACTCTATGAAATTGCTGAGCAGTCGGGTTAGAACAGATAAAAGGAAATACTTCTTCACCCAAAGAGTGATTAACATATGGAATTCACTGCCACAGGAGGTGGTGGCAGCTGCAAGCATGGACAGTTTCAAGAGGAAATTAGATAAACATATGGAGCAGAAGTCCACCAGTGGCTATTAGCCACAGGGTATAGAATGAGAACTCTCAGTCTGGGGCAGGTGATGCACTCTATTCTTGGTGCTGGAGGGGGCAGCAGTGGGAGGGCTTCTGGTGCCCTGGCCCCACTGCTGGACCTCCTGATGGCACCTGGTATATTTTGGCCGCTGTGTGACAGAGTGTTGAACTAGATGGGCCATTGGCCTGATTCAACATTGGCTTCTCTTATGTTCTTATGTTCTTATGTTCTTAATTCCGTATGTTCAGGCTTTGTTTTTCTCTATGTATCCATGCCAGGTTTTTCTCTCTCTCAGCAGGAGGTGTGTGGGTGTCTGTGAATGAAGCAAAAGCGGATGCAGAGATGACGGAAGAAAAAATGTATCCTGATGTAAAAGAGAACCCTGAATATTGTGATATACTGAGGAAGCAGGAAGGGAGACACACACTTAAAGGGATAAATAGTTCCAGTCTTTTACAATGTAACTCTTCTCAAGAAATTCTACAACTTCAAAACCAAAGCAGAGGAGACAGTAGGAATGAAGGAAATGTAAGTGAGGAAGGATTTCTTGAAATATCAGGCATTCAGATGCGTGTGAATACCCATAAGAAAGAAACAGCATATAAAGACCTGGAGTGTAGGAAAGGGGTTGTGCAGAAAAATATCCTGATTTCCCATCAAAGAATTCACACAGGGGAGAAACCATATAACTGCCTGGAGTGTGGGAAAAGCTTTATAGACAGTGGAAGCCTCAAGTCCCATCAAAGAATTCACACCGGGGAGAAAAAATATAAATGTCTGGTATGTGGGAAAAGCTTTAGTCTGAGTGGAAGCCTCAAATCCCATCAAAGAATTCACACCGGGAAGAAAAAATATAAATGCCTGGCATGTGGAAAAAGCTTTAGTCAGAGTGGTAGCCTTAAACTGCATCGAAGAAGTCACACAGGAGAGAAAATATATAACTGCATGGAGTGTGGGAAAAGCTTCAGTCAGAAAGGAAATCTTGCTTCCCATCAAAGAATTCACACAGGGGAGAAACCATATAACTGCATGGAGTGTGGGAAAAGCTTCATTGACAGGGGAAGTCTCAAGTCCCATGAAAGGATTCACACACGAGAGAAAAAATATAAGTGCCTGGAGTGTGGAAAGAACTTCACTCAGAGAGCAGGCCTTACTTTGCACAAAAGAGTTCACACTGGGGAGAAACCATATAAATGCCTGGAGTGTGGAAAGAGCTTCATTTATAGTGTAGGCCTTACTTTGCACAACAGAATTCACACTGGAGAGAAACCATATCAGTGCCTGGAGTGTGGGAAAAGCTTTGGACGGAAAGATTCCTTGACTTGCCATCAAAGAATTCACACAGGGGAGAAACCATGTAATTGCCTGGAGTGTGGGAAAAGCTTTATAGACAGTAAAAGTCTCAAGTCCCATCAAAGAATTCACACCGGAGAGAAAATATATAAATGCTTGGCATGTGGAAAAAGCTTTAGTCACAGTGGAAGCCTTAAATTGCATCAAAGAATTCACACAGGAGAGAAAATATATAAATGCCTGGAATGTGAAAAAAGCTTTGGACGGAAAGATTCCTTGACTTACCATCAAAGAACTCACACAGGGGAGAAACCATATAACTGCATGGAGTGTGGGGAAAGCTTCACCGACAGAGGAAGCCTCAAGTCCCATGAAAGGATTCATACAGGAGAGAAAAAATATAAGTGCCTGGAGTGTGGAAAGAACTTCAATCATAGTGTAAGCCTTATTTTGCACAAAAGATTTCACACTGGGGAGAAACCATATAAATGCCTGGAGTGTGGAAAGAGCTTCAGTCAGAGTTCACATCTTAGTTGCCATCAGAAAATGCACACTGGGGAGAAACCATATAAATGCCTGGAGTGTGGAAAGAGCTTCAGTCAGAGTTCACATCTTAATGTCCATCAGAAAATTCACACAGGGGAGAAATCATATAAATGCCTGGAGTGTGGGAAAAACTTCACTCTGCGTTCACACCTTACTTCCCATCAAAAAATTCACAGAGGGGAGAAAAAATATAAATGCCTGGAGTGTGGAAAAACTTTCAGGCACAGTGGAAGCCTTAACTCTCATCAGAGAATTCACACAGGTGAGAGACCATATAAATGCCTAGAATGTGGGAAAAACTTCAGTTTTCATTCAGGACTTACTTCTCATCAAAGAATTCACACAGGGGAGAAACCATATAACTGCCTGGAGTGTGGGAAAAGCTTTGGATGGAAAGATTCCTTGACTTCCCATCAAAGAATTCACACAGGGGAGAAACCATATAACTGCCTGGAGTGTGGGAAAAGCTTTATAGACAGTAAAAGCCTTAGGTCCCATCAAAGAATTCACACCGGGGAGAAAAAATATAAATGCCTGGCATGTGGAAAAAGCTTTAGTCAGAGTGGAAGCCTTAAATTGCATCAAAGAATTCACACAGGAGAGAAGATATATAAATGCCTGGAGTGTGGAAGAAGCTTCAGTCAGAAAGGAAATCTTGCTTCCCATCAAAGAATTCACACAGGGGAGAAACCATATAACTGCATGGAGTGTGGGGAAAGCTTCAGTCAGCAAGGAAATCTTGCTTCCCATCAAAGAATTCACACAGGGGAGAAACCATATAAATGCCTGGAGTGTGGAAGAAGCTTCAGTAAGAGTGGAAATCTTACTTCACATCAAAGAACTCACATTGGGAAGCGAAACATAAATTAGCTGTTATAGATTTTCCGGGCTGCATGGCCATGGTCTTGGCATTGTAGGACCGGAAGTGCGGCTTGACATTACATCAGAGCACACTGGATCAGAAAATTAGAAAGCAAGGCAATGAAACAGTATAATACGTACAACACATAATGCAGCAGAAGCTCTCTAAAATATTCTAAGACTGTGTAAGACTGAGTAAAACGTTCTACAACCCTGTTTCCCTTGTAAAAAAGTCCTCTAGCACCATTCAATTTTCAACATCCTGTGGAATGATAAAATTATGGGAATCTTCCTGACCTCCTCAAGCAGGGCCATTCCACCCACGGAGAGCCATAAGAGAGCATGCTTCTGTTTGGGGCTGCTGTTGATCTCACTGATATGAGCAAAGATGTTGCAGCGTAAGTCTGTCCAGTAGAGATGTGAGACTTAGGCCCGGAATGGCTTTATGAGGAATGACTAGGCACTTGAATGGAACTTTAAAACTACCAAGTAGCCAGTGGAGTAACCTCACCGGCTCTGGCTGGGAGGGTGGGGTAGAAATACGAAAATCAAATAAATAAATAACTTGAGTTGAGGCATTCAGTACCAGCTGGAGTTTCTGGCTTCAAGAGAAAAGCCTTACAGAATGTATCACGGTAGTCTAGCTGGCAGGTTATTATGGAATGGATCCACAGATCTGGGTCGATGTAACAAGCAGTTCCCCATATCTAAAAAAGGATACAGCATGGACAAGCTGAGTCTGATTTTACCCAGGGTTCCTCTGCCAGGGTTCTTTCACAGGCTGGTGATGTTCCTGGCTGCCAGGTGCAGGGTGGTGGGAGGGGAGAGAGTGATTCTCTCCCCTCCTACCAAGAGCCCCTGGTCCCCAGATTGTGAGCAAGAGGAGAAGAAGACTTGGATTTATACCCCGCCCTTCACTTGAAGTCTCAGAGCAGGTTGCAGTCTCCTTCCCTTCCCCTCCCCACAACAGACACCCTGTGAGGTAGGTGGGGCTGAGAGAGCTCTGAGAGAACTGTGACTGACCCAAGGTCACCCAGCTGGCTTCATGTGGAGCAGTGGGGAATCCAACCTGGTTCTCCAGATTAGAGTCTGCTACTCTTAACCACTGCACCATTGGCTCATGCCTCTGGTCAAATTCCGGACTAAAAGCAAAGATGGCCTGGGGGGGGATCAGTGCCAGACTGTCAGCCTGCAGCCTAAAACTCACTTGCCTGAGAGAAAGCGGGCATGGAGGGGAAACTGCAGCAGAAAAAAACTTGGGACAGGCAGGAGAAGAGATGCTGCTGTTCTCTCTGGGCCCAGGAAAAGTAGCACTGTTTGTACTGGCAGCAGAAGGCCGGTAGATGTTTCTCGTGTCTCTGGCACTGAAATATGACATTACAGACTTTACCTGTACTTTGAGTGTTTCTCTGCATCTGGGTCTACGGGGGCAGCTTGGAAACTACATATCCATTTCTGGCAAGCCACGGGAAAGCCTCATTCTATCTGACCCAGTTGCACCTGTGCTGGACAACATGAGCCTTTTGCGTGGCAAAGTCTTTCTTCCACGTCAGCTTCTCAAACTGGACTGAGAACTGACTAAACGGGAGTAAAAGGGAAAACAGAAGTGGGTAAGAATTGTCTCTAGGGGTCTCTCAGCAGCCCCGGGGGAGCCGGCTACTTCCTCTGATCCAGAAAGAGGTCAAAGGGATGCTGCATGAGATCAGTTGGGGTTTGGGTTGCCAAGTCTGAGTTGGGAAGTTCTAGAAATTTGGGAGTTGAGGGACCTCAGTGGTGTCTAGTGCCATAGACTACACCCTCCAAAGTAGCCATTTTCTCCAGGGGAACATCTCTGTTGTCTGGAGAGCAGTTGTAATTCCAGGAGACCTCCATACTCCAGTTGAAAGTTAGCAATCCTAGTTGAGGTCCCTCTTTTACATCCTATGTCTTCCCCAGCATTGCTGGACAGGATCCTTGGTCCTTTTCTCAGATATATGAAACTCAGAGGGCCTGGCTCCTAACTAGATGGGTTAGAACACAGCAGAACAGAAGCTGTGGGTCAACATGGCATTCACTGCCACAGGAGGTGGTGGCGGCTACAAGCACGGACGGCTTCAAGATGGAATTAGATAAGCATATGGAGCAGAGGTCCATCGGTGGTTATTAGCCACAAGGTATAGATAGGGACTCTGGGGCAAGTGATACTCTGTATTCTTGGTGCTTGGGGGTGGTCAACACTGGGAGGGCTTCTAGTGTCCTGTCCCCACTGCTGGATCTCCTGATGGCACCTGGTATTTTTGGCCAGTGTGTGACACAGAGTGTTGGACTGGATGGGGCATTGGCCTGATCCGACATTGGCTTTTCTTGTGTTCTGATGTAGGTGGGGGGATTGACTGGGGGGTGCACTCTTTGAGAGGCAGAACTCTTTTAATTGGCCTTGTTAGTTGATTTAGTGTCATTTTGTCTCAATTGTACTTGCTGTGAGCTGCTGGAGCTCCATTGTATCCACTATTTTTGATGCTTTGTCTGGTGTAAATGGTTCTGCCTCTCCCCTCCCCCCCATTTTAACCTGAGCCATTGTGGTTCTTGTATTAACTGTATTCCGAGGAGAATTGAGTATTGTGCTTCAATAAACTATGTCAATTCAGTGAAATGACAAGAGTACATCTTGGATCCATCCAAGATGGATCTTTTTATTCCAAACGATTCCGGTTTTACAAAATATGGGCATCTTTAAAGAATTGGATGGATTGGTAAAAAACTTTATCTAGCAGGGGAAAAGATCAAGAATTAAATTAAAGGTTCTGCAAGATTTGAAAGAGGCGGACTTGGACAGTTGAACTGGACTCTATATTATAGAGCAGCGGCGTTGGCCTGGATTAGAGAATGGATTATGCTGGAAGATAAAAGAATATTAAAATTGGAAGGGCATGCCCTGCAACTGAGTTGGCATGCTTTTTATGGTATGAAAAGGCTCTATCTCATAAATACTTTACAGATCATTGGTTGCGAGCAGCTCTAATAAAAGTGTGGTCAGTAGTACAAAAGAGTTGGTTTAGAAAGAAATCCAAGCTAATTGCACCATTGGAAGCATTTACATTCCCTAAGACGTATGAAGAGGAAACACCAAGGAGATATTTAGATGTAATAGACTCGAGGGGTAATCTTAAAATAGATGAAGAATTGTCGTGGGGGCATCGAATCCAGCTAGAGTCAAGTTTTGGTAAAGATAAAAAGGTTGGAATCTATGAGAAACTTAATGAAATGGAAAAGGTTCTAATGACAGAGGAGAAATTTATAAAGAAAATGTATGTAATATTGCTGAAAGAAGCGATGGCTGATGAAATGGTTAAAAATAATATGATTCAGTGGGCTCAGAATTTAGGGCATACTATTGGCTTGGAACAATGGGATCAGATATGGTGTAAGAATGTTAAAATAACGAAAGTGGTGACTTATATGTTTTACAGATGGCATGTTACCCCAGAGAAAATCGCAAAATTTGATAAGAATTGTTCTAAGAGAATAAGGTTCCTTTTTTCATATGTAGTGGAGTTGCGATATTACTAAAAAGTATTGGATTTGGGTTCATGAATTAATTTAAAAAATTGTAGGGGAGGTAATCCCTTTTAAACCAGAAGTTATGCTATTAGGTATATTACCAAATGACCTGACCTGGGAGGATTATTTGTTGATATACTTAACTACAGCGGTGAGGATTACATATGCACATTATTGGAGATCTCCCCAAACACCGAGGAGGCAAGACTATATCGCAAAGATATTGGAGGCGGCCGAGTTAGATAAACTGACATTAACTCTAAAAGGTCAATCAGAAGATACGTTCTTGAACACATGGGGGCGTTTTTACGATTGGTACAAGTCAACCAAGTAGAGATAGCTAAAAGGTGTTAGAGATAATAAGATAGCTTTGAGTTTAAAAGAAAGTTACATTTGATATTGAAAAAAAAAGATTAGAGATATAGTAAAGATATAGCAAGGAAGGCTTGTAGAAACTCTGATAAGATTTAATAGAGGTGTTTAAAGCCCCTCTGTAAATGTTTAATGTTAGGTTAGATTGTTAGTTGGTGTGTTGTGGTGTCCTTGTATGCAGATGTATTGTATTGTGTATTGTGTGTGTATAAAATGAATAAAAAGTGGCCTTTTGGCCTTAAAAAAAAATGACAAGAGTCTGAGTTTGTCACTGTTTCAGTGGCCCGGTGGGGCAAGACTGGACCAGAGTTTACAGACACCAGGCCCCCCGGGACTGTGTGCTCTGTCCAGCTGTGGCTCTTCAGGAAAGACTCTTCTAACCCTAAGAAAGGCCTTTCCTGGCACCTGGCACCACAAGGCCTTGGCGGTACCAGAGACTCACTCCGGAATGTTCTGCATACGAAGCCTGTGCCAAACCACTGGGCCATGGCTCCCCCCCTCCACCCCCCCGGCCGAAGTGTTTCGGGGCACTCGGCAAACTTCCCCACCCTTTCAGTACAAAGAAAAACAAGAATTCAAGAATAACCTACATTTACTTAGTGTTCAAAATGGGCAGCGTAAAAATATTTTTTTCATTTTAATTGTTTAATTATCTTTATTAATTCTGTCACCAGTATATAGGGTCCAGTAGGTGATATTGAAAAGTCATAACTGTTTTTAGCAGTTCACAGTGTTTCCAGTCTGTACTGTGGACATTTCCAAAGAAACTAATTTTGGGGCAGCTATTAAAAAACAGCAACTTTGTTCCTTAATTCTGGAGGCAGTAAGTTTTTTTTTAGTCCAATGCCATGGTGTACATTTTCTGAATAAAAGCCCTGTTCCAATTAATAAAATTTATAAAACTAGGGGGAAAGGACATTACAGTACAATAATGTTTTTTGGTTAAACTAATAGATACATGAATCAAAATGAGTCATACTAAGAGAAACTCAGTGTTGATTAAATAACGTAGAAAGATAAAAATCATGAATTTCTGAGATCATGGTTTGGAACACAGCAGAACAGAAGTTGTGGGTCAATGATTGGGCAGTGAGGAAGATGGACTCACTGATGTGATTGGCCAGCACAGGGCTACTGTGGATGAGCGTTGCCAACTCTAGCTGGGGAATTTCTGGGATCTTAGGCAAGGGCAGAGCTTGGGGGGGGGGGAGGCTTAGCAGCGATGTGCCTAACAGGAGAAATTGAAGTCCTACAAGAAGAAGAAGATGAAGAGGAGGAGGAGGAGGAGATTGGATTTATACCCCGCCCCTCGCTACCGAAGGGAGTGTCAGAGCGTCTTACAAACTCTTTTCCCCTCCCCAGAACAGACACCCTGTGAGGTAGGTGGGGCTGAGAGAGCTCTTGACAGAAACTGCTCTTTTTTCAAAAACAGCTGTGCCAGAACTATGGCTTGCCCAAGGTCATCCAGCAGGTGCAAGAGGAGGAGTGGGGAATCAAACCCGGTTCTCCCAGATTAGAGTCCGCGCACTTAACCACTACACCCAACTGGCTTTCTACATATGGCCCCGTAGAACTCCGAGGAGCCCTGCCATGGGAAGCCTAAAGGAGGGATTAAGAGGTGAAATTTGCTGCCAGAGGATGTGGAGACGGCCCCAGGACTAAACAGCTTTAAAAAGGGATTAGATAGATTTATGGAGAAAAAGTCTTCTCTGTGGCTCCTAGCCACTGTGACTGCAGGGAAGCTCCACATTCAGAGGCATGAATCCTCTGAATCCCTGATCCAGGAGGCAACATCAGGGGAAGGCCTCGGCCTCTGTGCCCTGTTGTTGGCCGTCCAGAGGAACTGGCTGACCGCTGTGCGAGACTGGAAGAGGCTGGACTGGAGACGACTATTGGTCTGATCCAGCAAGGCTCTTACGTCCTGTGCCTCTGAGTTTGGCCTGCCATCGTGAACAAAAACGGAGCTCCGTCATTGAAAGACCGTGCCCCTTCATGTAGCTTCCTCTGTCAGAAACTTTGGGAAGATAGTGGAATTTCCCCCAGAAGTGATGTAATCACACTTACAACCAGTGCGCCCTCTGAGCTGAGTTAGTGTGAGCTAGCTCACGGTTTTTTTAGCCTCCGGCTCACACATTTTTGTCTTGGCTCAGGATTGGGGGCTCCAGAGCAAACTAATTGATGCAGTAGCCAAATTGCTTGCTCACAACTTCTAATACCAGTCGCTCGCAAAGTAGAATTTTTGCTCACAAGACCCCACAGCTCAGAAGGAGTATTGCTTGCTACGTGTGTCCCCCCCGCCCCCATGTTTCGCTTACAAGCAAGGGACTGCAGGGCAGAGGATTCCTTCCCCAATGACAGCTGAATTCCAAAAGAACATAAAAACAGAAAAAGAGCCCTGCTGGATCGGACCCACGGTCCATCTAGTTCAGTGTCCCGTCTCACACAGTGGCCGTACCAGATGGAAGGCTATATATGAAAATGAAAAAAATGCGTGTGGCCAAATTTTAACACCAATAATAAAAAGCCTTCGACAACATAATAATGGATTTAATAATAGACATATGAAGTAAAGGTAAAGCTAAAGGTTCCCTTGCTCGAAAGCCAGTCGAATCCGACTCTAGGGTTGCGGTGCTCATCTCCGTTTCAAAGCCGAAGAGCCAGCGCTGTCCGAAGACGTTTCCGTGGTCATGTGGCCGGCATGACTAAACACCAGGGCGCACGGAACGCTGTTACCTTCCCACCGAAGTGGTCCCTATTTATCTACTTGCAATTTCTTGCTTTCGAACTGCTAGGTTGGCAGGAGCTGGAACTAGAGACGGGAGCTCACTCTGTCTTGCGGCACCCGGTTCTTGAACTGCTGAACTACTGACCTTCCACAGCCTGCAGTTCAGCGTCTTAACCACTTGAGCCACCGCAGCTCCGACATATGAAGTACTCAGAACAAATATTCCATAAGCAGGTAGAAATTCATTGGTAAAGTTGATCACAGGTAGAAATTCACAGGTGGATTTTTTCCACAAACAATTTATCATAAATTCAAAAAAGTCCTTGAACTTGTAAGGATGTAGCAGTATCTCTGGCAGCTGACTCGACAGACCACCACCCCCGGTTCTAAATCCATTTCTATACTTTTTTCCAAGAATCATGCTGGATTCAACATTTCAAAGGTACATGTAGACATCTGTAAAGGATATTCAGATACAGCGGTCCTCAGTGATTCTTTCATAAACACAATAACACAAGACCATCACATCAACATCACAAGTACCTGCACTCATAACATTATAAGCAAAATTCAATATGAGATATTTCAAGAGTGGTCACACAAATAACTTACCCAATGCAGAATCTAACAGAATCTATCCTTGCTTGGAACCTCCCTTCAAAATTCTGAAGCATTTCACCATTTTCATTAGAGGGAAAGGTTCTCAAACAAAATAGAATCCGCTAGTGAAATAAAGATTTTGCAGTCCCCCCAAAACAGGTGCTTCCATTCATTTTTAGATTTGGAACGTTAGAACCTTTGGGCTTAAATTCTCAAAAAGGATTTGGCTTGTTTTCTCTAGAGAATTTGGCCAGCAGAGAAGCTGGAATCCAATTAATGGAACCAGAGCAAACTAATTGATGCAGCAGCCAAATGGCTCGCTCACAACTTTAATGCCAGTAGCTCACATAGTAGAATTTTTGCTCACAAGACTCCACAGTCTGGAGGGAGCATTGATCCACCCCCAGGGATTTGGGGGCCAGACACCTGTCTGTGGAGGAAACTGGCCCAGGGACAAAGCCGTGCTGCTTTTGGAGCGGTTCCTCAGTGGAAGAGGCTTCCTCGGGAGGCGGTGGGCTCTTCATTTGGTGTAGTGGTTAAGTGCACTGACTCTAATCTGGGAGAACCGGGTTTGATTCCCCACTCCTCCACTTGCATCTGCTGGATGACCTTGGGCAAGCCACAGTTCTGTCAGAGGTGTTCTTGAAAAAGAGCCGTTTCTGTCAGAGCTCTCTCAGACCCACCTCCCTCGCAGGGTGTCTGTGGTGGGGAGGGGGAGGGAAAAGAGTTTGTAAGGCACTCTGAGACTCCCTTGGGTATTGAAGGGCGGGGTATAAATCCCATCTCTTCTTCTTTGCAGACTTTGATATAAATGTGTCTCCCTAAGGGATGTACTGAGGAAGGGAGCTCTGACTCATCAAAGCTTCCTCCGGAATAAACTCTTTTATTTATTTATTTATTTATTTAATTCATGTCTACCCTGCCCTTCCCCTCCCGCAGCGGAGACTCCTGGACAAGATAAGCATCTGGAGTGGAGTTCCCTCAGTGGCTATTAGCCACAAATTATAGCTAGAAGACTCCATCTGGGACAGGGATGCCGTCTATTCTTGGTGCTGGGGGGTGGGGGAAACAGTTAGAGGGCTTCTGGAGTTCCGGCCCTGCTGGTGGACCTCCTAATGGCCCCTCGGTTTTGGCCACCCTGTGACATTACAGAATACTGGATAGGCCACTGGCCTGAACCACCCTGACCTCTTTTATGTTCTTACTAGGGAGCAAAGCCCCTTGTGGTTGAAGACAAGGAGACCTAGTAAGGTAGGCAGGGTGGGAGGGTGTGAGGGAAGGAGGGAGGGAGGAAGAGCAGGGAAGAGAGTAAAGAAGAAAGAGAGGCGGGGAGTTCGAGTGAAAGAGAGAGGAAGGAAGGAAAGGAGAGGAAGAAAGGAAGAGGGAGAGAGAAAGAGGGGAGGGAGAGAATGGAAGGGAGTGGGCAGGCGTTGGGGGGGCCTGCATAAGCCTCTCCCGTATGTCTGGCTTGCTGGGCGGGCGGGAGAAGCGGCGTTGGGGGGGGCGCGCCCGAGGCCCTCCCCCACAGTCCCCCCCGCACATGACGCGCCCCCGCCCCTCCCGCCTTGCCCCGTTCCCTCTCCCGGCATAGGCGTCATCTTCAGGGGGGCTGGGGAGCTCAAGCCTCCCCCGAAAGTACTGAGCCCCCCCCCGGAGGCAACTGGTGTCAGCCAGAGCCTTGCTACCCTCCCTCCCGTCCTCCACCCCATTTTGAAAGCGGAGGGTTTTCCCCTCCGCTTTCTGAGACTGTTCGGCTGGGCTGGGAGGGAAGTCAAGGGGGTGGGGGCTTGCTTCCTCCTGGAAGCTAAGCTCCACCCACAGTTCCCAGAAGCCCCGCTCAGTTTAACGTGGAGAGCTGCACGTGGAGGCTAGCTTCGAGGCAGCACATGCTGCCTCTGCTTGCTGCCGCCACCAGCCTGAAGGGTAAGTAGGTGGGGGTGTAAGGAGTGGGGGACTGTTTCAGGTGGGGTGGGGTGGGTGGGAGCCCAGGGCTGCAGCCACCCAGCCATCCTGCAAGTCCAAGCAGGGGAGGTGGGAGAGGATTGGAGGATTGGGGAGGGGAGCTGGGCAAGAATGGAGGGAGGGGGAAGGTGGGGGGCCCTTCTGTGGCCTCTGGTTGCCCCTGCCATCGGTGAGTGGCTTGCTTTCTCCTGCAGTCCAGTTTAAACTGGGCTGCAGGAGAAAACAAAACCCAGGAACCCTTGTGCTGCACGGAGCACATTGCTCCAGGATACAGAAAATCCTGGGCTCACTTTCTCCTGTAATGGGGGGGGGGGGCTGCGCTTTCTGTCCCTCTCTCTCTTTCTGTTTCTCTTTCCCTTTCCCTTGAGATGTGTGAGAGCTGGAAACGCTGGGAAGCTGCCCCACCCCCACTTCCAGTCTGACTTTCTTCCCTTCCCTCTGTCTTTCATTTCTCTCTCCCAATCTATATGTTTTTTCCCCCAGCTTCCCCCTCTCCCTTGCTAAAATAGCCCCAGTTAGGATTGCCAGGTACCCCATGGCCACCTCTGGGGGATGAGGGGAGGGTGGCCCAATCCAGGTTAGGAAACTCCTGGAGATTTGGGAATGGAGTCTGGGGTGGACGGGGACCTCAGTGGGGCACAATGCCATAGAGTCCACCCTCCAGAACATCATTCCCCCCCCAGGAAAACTGATCTCTTTAGACTGGCAATGAGCTGTAATTCCAGGGGATCCCCAGGTCCCACCTGGAGGCTGGCATCCCTAGCTCCAGTGCTGAAATTGGAAGCTCTGGTTCTGCTGTGTGACTTGGTGCATGCGAACCTCTGGCATTGGCTTACATTTGCCAAACCACCCAGGTGGAGGAGGGGAGGGGTGTCATTCTACCAAAAATGAGAGTGTTTGGGTTTCTCTGTGAGTTTGAGGACTGGAACTGGCACTGAAGTGAGATTGGAAAAGTTTGTGTGGCTTTCTTGTGTTACAGTAATAATTATGCTACAATACAGTTTGTTAGTCCTAAAGGTGCTACTGAGTGTTTTACTATTTTGTATGCTATGGCAGTGATATGAGAGCCAATTGAGCTGTGGGTCCATCTCATGCTACTGACAGTAGTTATACATTACACCTTGCCCAAATGGTTCTGGGCATTAAAGCGCACTTGCCCTGGTGTGATGTAAAATGCTAGCAAGTCATAGCCAACTCATGGTAACCCTGTAGGATTTTCAAGGCAACAGACATTCAAAGATGATTTGCCATTGCCTGACTGTGCATCATGTCCCTGGTATTCTTTGGAGATCTCCCATCCAAATACTAGTCAGAGCTGACTCTGCTTAGCTTCCAAAATCTGATGACATCAGGCTAACCTGAGCCATCTGGGTCCATGGCATGGTGCTGTGTGGGTGCTTCCCAGGCAATAATCTTCAACCTATTCTTGGAAGCCACAATCATTAGGAAAGAGCCATGTGATAGAAGTGTAATAATTTACTCATAGTTGCAAGAGCCAATAAGATTTGAGTTTGATGGGGGATTGGGCAAATTGATCTAAGGAACTGAAAGAAGAGAAAGTATTAGCAAGCTCAGTGGTTAAGGATTTATAGTCCAATCCTGAGGACACTGAGAAAGAATGTCTGAAAATGTCATACAGGTTTCTGTGGACCTTGCAATAGCATTGTAGCTAACCCCAACTAAGAAACTTCCATGCTGTTTCTATAATTTCTCAAATGTACTTCACACCAACTGTGCATCTCCATTCCTTTCTAATTCCTCTCAACTATGTACAGCTTTCTATGTTGTGCTTCATTTGGACTGCTTTGCTTTCTCAGTTCCTAGCCCCCTTCTTTTCTATAACCATGGATCTACATCCCCTTCCTCAAGCCTTGCTGCTTGTCCCAACTCTCTAAAGTCAGACCAGTTTGGCCAGTGGCAACCGAAAATACATCTGTCTGTCCAGGAAGTTCAACTAAATGCCACTAGAGGTTTTGTCACCACTGCTACATCACTTAATGCATTACAATATTGGTTCATGTTCAGGCTATAATTTATGATGTTTTAGTTTGGGAAGATCTGTGTTCTTGGTCACATCAGTTGGTGCTATTTTTTTCCTGTAAAATCCTCTTCCATCCCAATGGACTCTGCTGCTCACATGTTGTCTGTCAATCCCCTCTTTATTCCACCCTTCCTCCAGTCTCCCTTCCCTTATATTGACCTCACAACAATGGCAGTATCACCCAGCCTGATGAAGGGGGCTTTGACTCTTGGAAGCTTATTCCCTGAAACTCTTGTTGGTCTCTAATATGCTCCTGGACTCAAATCTAACTGTCCCAGTATCACCGAGTAAGTGTCATGCAAAATGTAGATCTGAACATGGGTCTCCTCAGTCCACACTGGTCTTCATGCCATTGGTCCATCTACTTCAGCATGGTCTGCTCTGATGCAGGTGAGCTCTACAGGCTCAAACAGAGAAAGATCCTTTCCAACAGCTGTTCTCTTAGACCTCCTCGGTTTAAACCTTTATCCTTTGGCACGCAAAGCATGGTCTCTCTACCATCAGTCCATCAGTGTAATCATTGTCTGCTCAGACTGGCAGTGGTTCTCCAGGGTTCTTTGCAGAGGATTTTGCCCATGCCGTGTTTTGTTTCTGAGCCATTGGGGCTGGGGGGGGAGGATGCAGGCGGGCTGGTTTTATTTGTAATGCAAAAGTATATTACCTCTTTCTAACAACATATGTCCATGCAAGATGTACATATGTTCACTGTAATATGTAAACAGGGCTTTTGTTTCTCCGAGTGGTGAGCAGGAAGAGAGGGAAATGGCAACAGATATGTTCTTGGTATGTACACCATCCAGGGAGAACACTTAACACTTAACTCATGTTTATGCCACACATCATTATCCTTGATTGGCATGCAGATCAGAGGCCTTTTAAAATTTCCTTTTGCCCTGTGTGCAGTCCAGAAGGAACATTGGCAAGGAATGTACACTCTATACGTGTGGTACAGTTTCAAAGGGACAACTAACTGGGATGTATAAAAGAAATGACAGGATTGCCCATTACAAACAATGGGAGAGATATGAAGGCCCACTGGAGATAATAGGAGCCAGGAATGCCACATGGCTCCACCTCCATAAATAGTGACAATGGCCTGTGATGTCACTGGCTCCTCCCTATGATGCCACTGGGCCTCGGTTCTTTTAAGGACCTAGCACAGCAATGCCTCTGGCCCAGCCCCAGCCCCCCCTGGGAAATTGGAAAGTCTACGCCCTTGTCTCCCGGCCTGGAGCAGGAGCCGCCTCATCCCTCCGGCCGGGACTCCTGCCCCGCCCACCCCGCCAAGCGCCTCCGGCCCCACTTGGCTCCAACCCCGCAGCAGCAGCAGCAGGAGGAAGACGAGGCGGCCGGGAGGGGAGCCTGCTGGAATGGCGAGAGCGGCGGCAGCACTTGCCGGAGGAGCCGGGGGCAGCAGGCAAGGAGGAGGGCGAGGAAAGCCGCCGCGGAGCACCTGAGAGAAGGCGGCGAGAAGGCAGGGCCGGGCGACCAACCCCTCTGGGCTGCCGAGGTGTTCCTCCTGAACTACTCACCTTCCACAGCCTGCAGTTCAGCGTCTTCACCACTTGAGCCACCGCAGCTCCTCCTGTGTGTGTTTGTATACACCCACACATACATATCTACACTCACACGCATATAACCCTATTAAAACAGGCATAATATAGCGTGTCCCTTTGCAGTGGGATATCACATGCTTGGTGACATTTCTCTGCCTTTCCCCCTTGCGTCGTCTCTCCCCGGTGGCTCTAACTGGAGATCTTCCCTACGGCAGAGAGAGAGGGAGAGAGAGAGAGAGATGGGGGGGCGGGGGCGAGAGAAGGTGTGCGGGAGAATAGCCATTTCCAGCTGCCTCCCGGAAGCGCCCTCCGAACCCCCCCGGGCTGCGGTTTGAACGGCAGGGAGGAAATCTGGGGAGTCCAAAGGAGCAGAGTGGGGGTGGGGAGCTGCAATCCCAGACCCGCAGCAGAAGGAAAGGGGGGGGTTCAGCGGGGGTGGAGGGAAAGGTCCCCCCCCGCAGTTCCTAGTTTTGCATCAGAGAGAGCGACGACGTCCCCTCTGCAACGGCTTGTGTGGCGCAGAATTCAAACCCGCCACCTAGAAGAGAGGCACGGGGGGTGAGCCGTTCCCCGACTCTGGAGTCTCCCCAGGTTGCCGCTGGAGTGGCCGGGAGGCCCCCTGGAGCGCCCGAAAGGCCTGGCGGGGGCGGCGGGGGGGAATACATGTGGGCGGGGCTGCAAGGGAAGACCCAGTGCGGGGGGAGGGGCGGGGCACAGATGGAATTAATACGTTGAACTGAAGTGGGGCTGGCGAGGGAAGGCCCCACTCCCCCCAGCGCCAGAAATAAAGGCGAGCGGAGCGCCGTCACCCGGAAGGGATGTAGGCACGTCAGGGGGGCAGTGCTCTGGTTTTGGGGCAAAACTCTATGGTAGCAGCTAATTGCCCCCAAACCACAGCGTCACCCCCTTAGTGTGGCGTCACTTCCGGGTTACAGAGGCAGCTCGCGCTTATGGCTTCTTCCCTCCCCGTTCCCGGTGAGTGCTTGCTAGCACTTTAAGGGGTTTTGGAGTTGTTTTAATCTAATTTATATTTTATCTACTTGTTGTAATTATGTGCTGCACTTATGTCAGCCGTCCTGAGCCGCCTTTGGCTGGGAGGGCAGTAGGAACATTCAATAAATAGCGAGGACGACGACGACCATTGCCCCCCCCCATCTCCCGGGGAGACTTGGGGGGGGAGCACCTGCGCGGGGGGGGGCAGCCGAGGGAGAGGGTTGCGGGAGATTTCGGGAGGTGCCGCGATGCAGGGGGAGGGCAGGAGGAGACGCCGAGGGGTGGGGGGCTGTCCCGTCAGGCACACAGACTGCGGCCCTTGACGAAGAAGTGGAGGCTGGGTTGTTCCCCCCCCTTCGCTCGGAGTCTCAGAGCAGCTCGCAACCTCCTTCCCTTCCTCTCCCCACAGCAGACACCCTGTGGAGGAGGTGGGGCCGAGAGAGCTCTTTGGAGGACTGCTCTTGAGAGAACAGCCCTGAGAGGACTTGGGGCCTGCTGTCACACACACAAAAAATCCACTTCCAATCCACTTTGTAAAAACATAAATGGGCCCCTGTCATAAGGGCCAGAAAACGGGGGGGGAGGTGTGGCAGTTCGCCCCGGAGCAAAATAGGGCGCGATAGCCGGATCACACGGCCACTGGGTTGCCACGCTCCAGCTCCGAGTGCCGATCACACCATGCTGCTGCAGCGCGCAAAAAAGCGGTGCTGTTGCAAAGTGCGCATGTGCCGTTGGAGGGGGGCAGACCACTGCCAGTGTCTTGCATCTGCGCATGCCTCATTCAGCATTGGTGCACATCCCATGGAAACTTACAACATCCGGAAACCCTGGGACGTGGGCCGGCGTTGGAAGCCGCGGGATACTGGCGCTCCCGCGATCAGACGCAGGCCTTCGCCCCGGGATTTCCAGAAACTAGTACTTCGACCCTAGTAGATTTTTACTCCGCGGGTTGGCCACGGGAGTGCTACGCCTCCCAGATGTGCTCATATGATCGCAGGGCTACCGTGCCTTCAGCGGGGCAAATGCTCCGTGTGAACGGGGCCATGAATCACTAGTCCTTGTTATTGCAGAGATAGAAGGTGAAATGCACGCATTATAATGCTATAAGAATATTCAGTTGCAGATCATGCCTCCTCTTGGATGTGTCTTCCTGCATCAAGGAAAGCCTCTTGACACCTTTGTGTGGAACCAGGAGACCACTGCAGAACCTTGAGTGCAGAATCTGAATGGGGCACCTCAGGAGGCTGGATAGGGATCAAGTAGCTCCGGGTTCCATAGAGCAGTGTTTTTCAACCTTTTTGTGCAAAGGCACACTTTTTTCATGAAAAAAATCATGAGGCACACCACCATTAGAAAATGTTAAAAAAAATTAACTCTGTGCCGATATTGACTATATATAAAGTAATTCTCTTGAATAGGAATCAAATAAACACAAAGAAATTATTTTATAATTACTTTATTATGAAATAATAATACTTTATTTTATAATTGTTCATATGTTACGGATGAAATTGGAATTTTTCCCACGGCATACCAGACAATACCTCACGGCACACTAGTGTGCCACGGCACAGTGGTTGAAAAACATTGCCATAGAGGCATGCACAGGGTGGAGATGCAGGGAATGATGGGAAAAAGGCATCTGGACTTCGGTTGGGGGTGGGGCGGGAAGGCAGGAGGATTCCAAAAGGAAAGGCCAAGAGACAGCAAAAAGGGTTTCCCTCCTTTTCTCTTTCTTTCTCTCCCTCCCAGGTAGCAGCAGAAAAATGCCTTTGAGGCCTTCTCATCCATCTCCTCCGGGTGTTGAAGGGAAGAGAGTCACCATGCGGCCAGCTCAGGTACTGGGGATGGGGTTTCATTGGGATGATGTGCAGTCGGAGGGCAGAGATGCTTCTTTCTCTGTTGCAAAGCTGAGAGGATTGGGGTCCTTTTGCTGGATTCTGGCACCGTCCACTGGGAATGTTCACCTGCTGTCTAGGATGGCGTTCTCTCCTGCTGCTACAGCTTCTTTCTAGACTAGGGAGTTCAGGGCAGCCTCTACCATGTCCTGTCCCTCTGCTGAGCTCCCTCCTTTCCATCCAACTCTGCCCTTCCAGTGCACCACCCCCAAATCTTCAGGGCGCTTCTTGTAGCAGGAACTCCTTTACATATTAGGTGACACAGCCCTAACGTAGCCAATCCTCCAAGAGCTTACAGAGCTCTTCTTACAGGGGCTACTGTAAGCTCTTGGAGGATTGGCTACATTAGGGGGTGTCATTTAATATGCAAAGAAGTTCCTGCTACAAAAAGAGCCCTGCCCAAATCTCCAGGAGTTTCGCAAGCTGGAATTGGCCATTCTAGTGGAGAAGTAGGTTTTATTTTTAGCCTGGAAGTCATAGTTGATTTCTGGCGACCCCTCATGGGGCATGGAGGCAAGGGACGTTCAGAGCTGGCTTACTATCACCTGCCTCTGCATCAGGACCCTGGTATCCCTTGGAGGTCTCCCATCCAGGTACTAGCCAGGGTCGGCTCTGCTTCGCGTCCAAGATCTGATGAGGTCGGGCTTGTTTGGGCTATCCAGATCAGGGTGTGGAGAGCTAGATTTGAGTCACACAAATTGTCTCTTGGCCTTGATGTTAGAACAAAAAAGGTGGGGTGGCTGCTGTTATTGTTAGATGGTCCAGCAGAAACCCAGTTTGCAATACTGGACCGTCTGAAGGTGCTACTTGAGGAGACTTTTTACGAAGTTCCCTTGTGCGTATTGGAAATGATCGTGGGTTGTCCTGAGGAACTCTGGGACAAAGACGCAGTGGCTGCTCTTCTTCTTGGGAAGGCGATAAGACCACAGTCTGTTCTGAGCATCCTGACTTAGTTGTTTCTCATAAGGAACAAAGAGCCAAACACAAACATGCTTGTCTCCTGATATGGACTTGGAGGTTTTATGGTTTTTAGTGAGACGTCAAAAAAACTAACTGTATAACTTGGATCAAAATTACAAACAAGTTATATACTTGGTAATATTAACTTATCTCTCAAACTGGTTCTCCGCCAATTTAAAAACTGTTCACCAAACACTTAAATCCTGAAGGGGTTGGATACATCTGAAAACGTAGTCTACACAATAATGTGTTTCCAGGGTGAAAGGTGTTTTTGGAGGAAATGGGGAGTATGAATATCTAACAGCAGTAATGCCTACAAAATTTGTCCCTTTCTGCGTCATTGGGCCACATGAAAAATACACCAGCTAACTAGTTTTGAGGGTTCTGTTAAAATCGGATATCCCACAGAAGAAAGGCCTGGGGGTTCAATGATCTACACAAGGCCCACTGAAGCCAATTTACCTGATGAGGCACCAGGAATGAGGCTTTAGAGATGCCCACGAAGGAAACCAAGTGGGGGAAAGTGAGATCTGTCAGTACTAAATTTTTCAAAATCCTTCCAAGACATTTTGTCATTCCCTGCAGAACTCTGGACACCTTTTAAGGTCCCCTCAGACAACTGGCAGGTGGGTAATGGGAGGAGGATCCCCTAACACATATCCAGTGCTGCTTTTATTGTTCATATCCAATGCTGCTTGTATTGTAGGACGAAATGTTCTTTGAGATGAACCACGTTACACCTCTGTCATTATCTAAAAGCCCTGTTCTTAGAGGAGGGGCAAGTGATCAGAAATCTAGGCTTTGTGGGGATTTTGAGATACAATTTTGCAGTACAATTTTTGCCAATGATCTTCCCCTAAGAACTGAACGTGACACGTAGCCTGTTGGCTTCAACTGATCTGCTACTCTTGCCACTAAGAATCGGCTCCTCAGACCCATTCTGCTCGCGATCGGCCATTCTGGCTCCTATCGGCCAGATACCAACATACTTTTGTGTGTCAAAGTTTCTCGCTCCAGAAGGGCCTCCGTTTTAGAGGTGGAGCACAGATCTGTGATGTGGGAAAGGAAGGCTCCATCCCTACTAGCCACAGTGACTGAAGGGAATCTCCATATTCAGAGGCACTAAGCCCCTGAATCCCAGAGCCAGGAGAGGCAACATCAGGGGAAGGCCTCAGCGTCTGTGCCCTGTTGTTGGCCCTCCAGAGGAACTGGTTGGTCGCTGTGTGAGACAGGATGCTGGACTAGATGGACCACTGGTGTGATCCAGCAGGGCTCTCCTTATGGTCTTATGAAGGCCTCAGACCTCTGTGCCCTGTTGTTGCCCCTCCAGAGGGACTTGTTGGCCTTGAGTGAGACAGGATGCTGGACTAGATGGGCCACTGGTCTGATCCACAAGGGATCTTCTTATGATCTTAGGAAGGCCTCGGCCTCTCTACCCTGTTGTTGGCCCTTCAGAGGAACTGGCAGGCCACTGTGTGAGACAGGATGCTGGACTAGATTGGACCGTTGGTCTGACCCAGTTAGGAAGCCAGAGCAGGTGGCAGCCTGGTAGCCCCCTGGGTGTGATGGCTGCCCCTCTGGCTGTAACCACTCATTATAATGTTTATACTGTGTTTGAAATGTTTAATTGTATTTATTGTAACATGAGGTTACCTGCCCTGAGCCCTTTCGTGGGATGGGCGAGATATAAATACAATAAGTAAATAATAGATCAGTAAGATGCTCCAAGGAGAGCTGGGAAGGGAAGGTGCCAGGGCTCCGACTCCCCTCCTCTTTGTGCTGCTCTTCCAGAATCATCTCACTGTTTGGGGTTTTTCCCCCCACGGACCAGTTCCCCACTGATATTAAGAAATCCTTCCTCCTTCCTGCAGGCCGGGGTGTCCTTCGAAGAGGTGGCGGTGTATTTCACCCAGGGGGAGTGGAGCCTGCTGCGCCCAGCCCAGAGAGCTCTGTACAAGGAAGTCATGCTGGAGACCTTTGGGAACGTGGCCTCCCTGGGTAAGGAGTTCGTTTCCCTTGACTCGCCCCTCAGTGCTGTGGGGAGTGACGATGCCTGAGCTCTGTGATCCTGTGCAGAGGCCTGGCTGGAGTTCTGGTTTCTCCTTGTGGCGAGCGGAGCCCCAAAGGAGAGGACAGGAGAAGAAGCTGGTCTCAAGAGATGCTTCCTTTGGAGAGGGCGGGATCGGTCAGAGCAGGTGTGTTTCCCTCCAGTCTGGGGCTTCCTTGACCGGTGGTTGCGAAGGGGCCAGAGTTACGATCTGAGGGCGGAAGGAAGGATGAACTGGAAGGGTGTGTTCTGCGGAAGGAGAACAGAATTGGAGAATCTGAGTCATGTGCCTGCCTGTCCTAAAGTGGATAGATCAACATGGGTAGCCATGTTAGTCTGCCTGTGGTAGCAGAAACAGGCAAGGAGTCTACAGCGCCTTAAAGACTAACAAGATTTGGGGCAAGGTATGAGCTTTTCTGACTCACTGTTTCTGAGGAAGTGAGCAGCGACTCGTGAGGGCTCCTCCCCTGCCACGAAGGTTGCTGGTGTCCGAGGTGCCCCTGGCTCTTTTCCCCTCTCCGGAGGAAGGTGGGTCGTCCCACGGAAGTGGTGGAGGATTATTCCTGGTGCTTGGGGGAAGGGCAGCAGTGGGAGGGCTTCTAGCGTCCCGGCCCCACTGGTGGACCTCCTGACGGCACCTGGTGTTTTTGGCCACCGTGTGACACAGAGTGTTGGGCTGGATGGGCCACTGGCCTGATCCAACAGGGGCTTCCTTTAAGTCCTTAGGATTGTCTATTGAGGCAGACTCAGCGTGGGTTCTGTAAGGGAAGTTCTTGTCTCACTAACCTGTTAGTGTTTTTTGAGGGAGTGGACAAACATGTGGACAAGGGGGACCCAATAGATGTTATTTACCTTGACTTCCGGAAAGCTTTTGATACAGTTCCTCATCAAAGGCTCCTAAGCAAGCTCAATAGTCATGGGATAAAAGGACAAGTCCTCTTGTGGATCAAAAACTGGCTTATAAATTTCAAACAGAGAGTGAGTATAAATGGGAAACTTTCTCAGTGGAGGATGGTTAGCAGTGGGGTACCACAGGGATCGGTACTCAGTCCGATGCTTTTTAACTTGTTTACTAACGATTTAGAATTGGGAGTAAGCAGTGAAGTGGCTAAATTTGCAGATGATATGAAGTTGTTCACGGTAGTGACAACCAGAGAGGATTGTGAGGCACTCCAAAGGGATCTGTTGAGGATGGGTGAGTGGGCGTCAACATGGCAAATGGGGTTCCATGTGGCTAAGTGCAAAGTGATGCACATTGGAGCCAAAAGTCCTAAATATAAATACACATTGATGGGATCTGAACTGGTAGAGACTGACCAAGAGAGAGATCTTGGAGTTGTAGTAGATAACTCAATCAAAATGTCTAGACAGTGTGTAACTGCAATAAAGAAGGCCAACGCTATGCTGGGGATTATTAGGAAGGGAATTGAAAACAAATCAGCCAGTATCATAATGCCCTTGTATAAATCATCGGTGTGACCTCATTTTGAAATGTACAGTTCTGGTTGCCACACCTCAAAAAGGATATTGTAGCATTGGAAAAAGTACACAGAAGGGCAGCTAGAATGATAAAAGGGTTGGAACACTTTCCCTATGAAGAAAGGTTAAAACGCTTGGGGCTCGTTAGCTTGGAGAAACGACGGCTGAGGGGTGACATGATCGAGGTTTTTAAGATTATGCATGGGGTAGAAAAGGTTGAGAAAGAAGTACTTTTCTCCCTTTCTCACAAAATAAGAACTCGTGGGCACTCCATGAAATTGCTAGGCAGTCGGGTTAGAACAGATAAAAGGAAGTACTTCTTCACCCAAAGAGTGATTAACACATGGAATTCACTGCCACAGGAGGTGGTGGCAGCTACAAGCATGGATGGTTTCAAGAGGGAATTGGATAAACATATGGAGCAGAAGTCCATCAGTGGCTATTAGCCACAAGGTATAGATAGGAACTCTCAGTCTGGGGCAGGTGATGCGCTCTATTCTTGGTGCTGGAGGGGGCAGCAGTGGGAGGGCTTCTAGTGTCCTGGCCTCACTGCTGGACCTCCTGATGGCACCTGGTATTTTTGGCCACCGTGTGACAGAGTGTTGGACTAGATGGGCCATTGGCCTGATTCAACATTGGCTTCTCTCATGTTCTTATGTTGTCTAGGGAAAATAATGAGTAGAAAATGGCAGGGGATGGGGAGCCCTTTGTGTGTCTTTCCCCTTGACTCCCACCAGGGGATTTCATAGAGGATGTAGCAGGGCCTCTCGTGGGCCATCCGAGCAACCGACACCATGGGCCCAAGCCCCCTCTGGGGTGGGTGGAAGGATGAATATTATCACTGTGGGATTCTTAGTGGGGAAGGCGATGAGTATTGGATGAGGTTTCTGGGTCAATTTGCATTGAGGGGGACATTTTTGAGAGGCGTGGAATGCCTTGATACTGTCTTGTTACGGACAAAACGTGGGTCATTACTCATAGACCGCTTCGGGGGGCATAGGAGAGCCACAGATTGTTGATTAAGGAGTGGAGGCGTTCCTGTGGAAACAGGGGTCCCTGCCTCTTGGAATGGTATTTTATTGGATGTGGGGTGATAGAAGATGGAGCTTCTCTGGAACTCTTGACTTCTTCGTATCCAAAGGGCTCTGAAGCCAGGTTTCTGGGATGTGTGTGTCCAGTTCCCAACTGGACAAGCAGTGAACGTGTATTTGCCATTGCCGGACGAAGGAGCTCCGTCCAGCTGTCTTAGCTGTGAAAGGGCAGACTCAAGGTGGCTGTCACGTGCACACAGAACAAACCTAATTGCGATTTTGTTTCCATCTGACAAAGGACCCGGGGTTGCCAAACCTGACCTCATATCCAGGCTGGAGGAAGAGGAAGAGCTCTTTGTCCACGGCTGCGATGAAGAGGAAGAATTGGCAGGTGGGTCTGTAGAGGGACTCACAGATATCTGAGAACTCCTCTGGGGCTCCTTCCTAGGTCTAGTTGACTCTCCCGGTCAAGTTTATTAAGGTCCAGATGATTCTGACCTCAAATGGTGCCCCAAACGTTTGCTTTGTCCTGGTGTGGAAATGGTCTCGAAAGCCCCTTTGCAGCCCACGTGGGAATGAGAAAGCTGCTCAGACTTCCTGGATCTCTGGTCCAGCCACACTCCTTTTTCTCTCCTCCCCTGTTCTTCTGCTCTCTCTCCTTGCTACTGCAACCCTCAGTAGTCCAATTTGAACCCGAGCTAAGGATCTGTACTGAACAGAGATCTAGAAGAGTCGAAGCCTTCTTAGCCAAACTCAGCTACAGAATCCCCTATTAGGTCTGTTTTAAGATGCATAATATGTGTCATCTGACAAAGCAAGGTAAGAAGGCCCATCTCAATTCTTAGCCTCTCTCCGAAAGCAGTTTATCCAACTTTTCTGCGTTTGTTTCAATTCACTGTCAAAGGCTTTGGCTAGTATTTGGAAGAGCGACCCCTAAGGCATAGCAGGGTCATGACACAGAGGCAGGCAATGGCAAACCACCTCTGAAAAGTCTTTTGCCTTAAAAACGAGGTCTAGCTCGCCACCTAGTGGTGCATAATGCTAAAGTGCTAGAACTTCTGGCCATCAGAGAATCTTAGGATCTCTTGCCTATATTACCCACAGTGCCATATGATAATTAATTGATTATCGTGCAAAATCAGCAGGAAAAAAACCTGGTGAAGTAACCAGCTAGTGGTGCAGCGCCAACAGGCATCCGTTAAAACAGATCAATACCCTCTATATTCTCAGGCTCCGCACGGCTTCAGGTATCTTCTGTTCCATAACCTCTTCATCCCATAAGGTTTAGAGTAGCCAGGGTGGCTAAAGGGATACCATTTAAATCTTTAAAAAGGCATTCTCCGTATTCAGTCTCCTTCACTAAAACACTGTCAAAAGTCCCTGGCGACAATTCTTCTTATTCACATATTTTGGCAGCGGTTATCACGGATATTATTGCAGTCATTAGCAGTTAATGACCACCAAGTTCACATTTCCAGGTCTTGCCGAAAGTGCCTGGATCTTAAACATATCCTGCAACATGAAGAGGTCACCATGAGCAAGTTTACACAACCACATCCAGCTGTTGATTTCTTTGGCAATGGAAAACAGCATTTTCTAACAGTGTTTTTTCCAACACAGAGACAAAACTAGATGCATGGTAACAGAGAAAGTTTGGCTTTATAGTTTAGGCTCTTATAGAAATCATAAGCTTTATTTAATCTTTACAAGACCATTAGACATCCAGTGTTTCCAAAAAAATACCTTTGTTCCCTGTTTTGGATTTTTCCAAATAGTTAGATCCCCGATTCTTTGGGATCTGAACAAAACATTGTAGGGGAAAGAAGGAGAACCCTAGTGTGTAGCTGTGCCTCACGGTGTCGAGGACCCATAGATTGGACAGTGTCTATTGCCCTTGGTCAGCGAAGGCTTGAAGCCTTCCCCCTATCCCCAACAGGTGCACTGGACTTATATACTTCATGCTGAGGTTCCCTTCGGAGGGGTTTCGGAGGCGGACTGATCTCCTTTCCCGGAGGAGAAGGGCTTGTTCCTCTGCTGTCTAGGCTGCCACTTTCCCTGGAAGGATCTAGAATAAGAGGGTTTCTGTCCCCTCTTCTGCTCCCGAAAGGGCTGAAAGCGTTTCCTAGGTTTAAGTCGTCTCCTTTTGGAGGGAAGGAATTTTTTTCTTGTCCCTATCCTCTATTAAATACCTATCAAGCCCTTCTCCCAAAGATTGCCCCCTTTAAAGGGAACTGCCGCCACCTTCGCCTGTGCTGAGGAATCCACATCCCAGTGGCGTAGCCAGTTACTCCTCGTCGCCGTCACATTACACGTTAGCGCCCTAGCAGATCGTTGCAGCGCATCTAACGTGGCATCTGCCGCGAAGGCCACTGCAAGAGCAGTCTTTTTTAGCTCGTTTTTAAGTTCCTTAGGCACCTCGCTATCTGCCGAGGCCAGATTATGAGCCCAGTCTTATTCGGCTCTGGCAAACAGTGACCCCGCTGTGCAGGCTTTGATCGAGAGAAGAGGCCTCAGAATTCTTACAAAGTGCCTGTTCTATTCTCCTGTCTGTGTGTTCCTTAGGCATGCTGTCCGCATCCATAGGCAACACTGAGTTGAGCGTACAAACTGGTGACTGGGGCATCTACTACTGGGAGTTTCAGTTTTCTGGTAGCCTCTGGCATCAGGGAGTACAGGTTAGAAAAAAGATGATGGTCAGCCTTGGGCTCAGCAGGTTGTTCCCATTCGGCCTTCATTATGTTGTAGAAGGACGCTGGGAGAGGTAAGCCCGGCTGAGAAACTGAGATTTTGGGCATCAGTTTACCTGTACCTCTTTGGAATTCTGATTCTTGTTCAGCCTCCTCCTTTGGTTTGGCAGTGAGGTCTAGAGTCCTGAAGACCTTAGGAAGGAGGCGAGAAGGTAGCTCTTGCGGGAAGAGTCTGGGTTCTACAGTAGGCACCACTTGCTCCTCTTCTTCAGATAACTCTCCTTCCTCCCTTTCTGGGGAGGAGACGGAGGACTCTGACTTATCCGCTCTGCTCCCTAACAGGGGACTGCGCTCCCTAATCGGGGACTTGTGCTTCTTCTCTTTAGGTCGAGGAGAGGACCTAGAGGCACGGGAAGAATCCTCCTCCTGGCTACGCCTGGTTCTTTTGGCAGCTCTCCCCCTCTCTGCAGGAGGTGGCTGCTGGGGTGTTGCACTTTATAAAGTTTCTTTAAGAATCTCTTTAAACTCCCTCCTCATCTCGCCTCTAAACCAGGTCAGGCATTCAGTTCTATCTGACTCTCTGGCTTCCTGGCTGAGTTGTTCTGATCATTCCTGTGAGGCCAAGGAGCCTGACAATCTAGGGATCCTTGGCTCTCCCTGGGGACTGCCTCTGTCCTGGGAGCTGCCCGGGTTGGCTTTGTCAGCTATGGCTCTTTCTGTTGGGGAGGAGAATGGAAACAAAAACCACCATCAGGGAAGACAAGGAGGACTATTCCTCCCCCGCCCTCCGCTGGTGCCGAAAGTGAAACCAAATGGCCATAGCCATTTTCTCTCCCAAACTTTTGTGCCCAGTAGCCCTTTTGGGGGGGGGGGTGTCAGAACCCAGTTTCTAGGCCTTCTGGATTTTCTCTCTCCCCTCCCCCAAAAGGACCACCGGATATCTGCAGGGGCTCAGCACTAGCATTCCTGCCCCCCCTTGAAGGGCTTTCTCCCATGGAATGCAGGATCCGGCTTGGGCTGTCCCAAAGCAATCCCGTCCTGATTTAAGGCTACTTGGGAGTAAGGAGGCCCAGAGGGAGACACTGATTCTTACGGTGGTTCAGGCTAGTGCTGGAGTTGACTTCTGATTGTCCTTGTCGCTACGCTGCCTCCGCGATCGTGGTGGGGGGAGCAGAATCTTTGGCCCCATCCCGTTGTGTCACCCAAGACTTCTCCACACTCTCAATGGCCTTTTGAGAGCAGGCCCTCCGCCCAAGGGCAGGTAAGGCCGGTGGAAGTCTTTGCTGAGGTGTCTAAAAGCCGCTGCGGCCCGGAACGTCCCGGTGTAGCTCAGCCCTCTTTGAAGTGCCGTCTTTCCCTCTTTCTCCAGGGATGCGGCTCCAATGTTTCTTAAAGCTTCCTTCTTCTCTTTCTTTTCTAATCTTCTGTCTGTTCTGTGCAGCACTGCCCAGACACATCCTGCTGCAAGGCAGAGCCAGCTAGAACTGGGAAGCCAACAGAGGATAAGCCCCTCCCTTCCTGGATCAAAGCCCAGAGCCGACCCTGAGAAGGAGGGAGGAGCTTATCCCAAGTGTGAGGACTGTCCCACGAGCTGAACCACTGGACAATCAGTATTCCCTCTAAGCTGAGTCAGTGTGAGCTAGCTCACAGTTTTTTAGCCTCCAGCTCCCACATTTTTGTTTTAGCTTAGGAAGTAAAGCTCCAGAGCAAACTAATTGATTCAGTAGCCAAATTGCTGACTCACAACTTTAATGCCAGTAGCTCACAAATTTTTGCTCACAAGACTCCACAGCTTAGAGGGAGCATTGATTGGAATATTCATGTTTTTCTTTTCCCCAACAATTGTCTAATAAATGTCGTCTTTCCCGAATCATTGGGTTTTTGCCCATGTTTGTTTGGTGACTACTGGGCTGAAGCTTTCATGAAATCCCATTCTTTGATCTTTGTGGAAAGGAGCAGAGAGGATGCAGGTTAGGTGACGAAATATCCCAGGTCAGCCAGCTGATCTGTCTGTGGGTAGAGAGACTCACTCTCTCCTCCGTATTGTAGCAGCTTTTCCAGCTTCCAGTTCACTTGAGAGAAGAATGTATGTTCTAAGATTCCATTCTAAGGGCTCTACGGACACCAAGCTTTTGAGTGCTTGCATTCTCTACAGCGGTTCATGTAATTCCATATGTTCAGGCTTTGTTTTTCTCTGTGTATTTATGCCACGTTTTTCTCTCTTTTAGCAGGAGGTGTGTGGGAGTCCGTGAATGAAACAAAAGCGGATGCAGAGATGACGGAAGAGAAAATATATTCCGATGTAAAAGAGAACACTGAATATTGTGATATACTGAGGAAGGAGGAGGGGAGACACACCCTTAAAGGGATAAATAGTTCCAGTCTTTTACAATGTAACTCTTCTCAAGAAATTCTTCGACTTCAAAACCTATGCAGAGAAGACAATAGGAATGAAGGAAATGTATGTGGGGAAAAATTCCCTGAAATATCAGGCATTCAGATGCATGTGAATACCCATAAGGAAGAAACAGCATATAAAGACCTGGAGTGTAGGAAAGGGGTCATGCAGGAAAATACCCTGATTTCCCATCAAAGGTTTCATACAGGGGAGAAACCATATAAATGCCTGGAGTGTGGAAAAAGTTTCAGTCACCGTGGATACCTTATTGTTCATCAAAGAATTCACACTGGGGAGAAACCATATAACTGCCTAGAGTGTGGAAAAAGCTTTGGACGGAAAGATTCCTTGACTTACCATCAAAGAATTCACACAGGGGAGAAACCATATAACTGCCTGGAGTGTGGGAAAAGCTTTGGACGGAAAGATTCCTTGACTTACCATCAAAGAATTCACACTGGAGTGACAAAATATAAATGCCTGGCATGTGGAAAAAGCTTTGGTCAGAATAGAACCCTTAAATTGCATCAAAGAATTCACACAGGAGAGAAAATATATAAATGCCTGGCATGTGGAAAAAGCTTCACTCAGAAAGGAAATCTTGCTTCCCATCAAAGAATTCACACAGGGGAGAAACCATATAAATGCATGGAGTGTGGGAAAAGTTTCCGTCAGAAAGGAAATCTTGCTTCCCATCAAAGACTTCACACAGAGGAGAAACCATACCACTGCCTGGAGTGTGGGGAAAGCTTCATTGACAGAGGAAGCCTCAAGTCCCATGAAAGGATTCACAGAGGAGAGAAAAACTGTAAGTGCCTGGAGTGTGGAAAGAACTTCACTCAGAGAGCAGGCCTTACTTTGCACAAAAGAGTTCACACTGGAGAGAAACCATATAAATGCCTGGAGTGTGGAAAGAGCTTCAGTCATAGTGTAAGCCTTACTTTGCACAATAGAATTCACACTGGAGAGAAACCATATCAATGCCTGGAGTGTGGAAAAAGCTTTGGACGGAAAGAATCCTTGACTTACCATCAAAGAATGCACACAGGGGAGAAACCATACAACTGCCTGGAGTGTGGGAGAAGCTTCACTGGCAGAGGAAGCCTCAAGTCCCATGAAAAGATTCACACAGGAGAGAAAAAATATAAGTGCCTAGAGTGTGGAAAGAACTTCAGTCATAGTGTAGGCCTTACTTTGCACAAAATAATTCACACTGGGGAGAAACCATATAAATGCCTGGAGTGTGGAAGAAGCTTTGGACGGAAAGATTCCTTGACTTACCATCAAAGAATTCACACAGGGGAGAAACCATACAACTGCCTGGAGTGTGGGAAAAGCTTCACTGGCAGAGGAAGACTCAAGTCCCATGAATGGATTCACACAGGAGAGAAAAAATATAAGTGCCTGGAGTGTGGAAAGAACTTCACTCGGAGTGAAAGCCTTACTGTCCATCAAAGATTTCACACTGGGGAGAAACCATATAAATGCCTGGAGTGTGGAAAGAGCTTCAGTCAGAGTTCACATCTTAGTTGCCATCAGAAAATGCACACTGGGGAGAAACCATATAAATGCCTGGAATGTGGAAAGAGCTTCAGTCAGAGTTCACATCTTAACATCCATCAGAGAATTCACACAGGGGAGAAATCATATAAATGCCTGGAGTGTGGAAAGAGCTTCAATGAGAGTTCAAATCTTCGTCACCATGAGAAAATTCACACAGGTGAGAAACCATATAAATGCCTAGAATGTGGGAAAAACTTCAGTCTGCGTTCGGGACTTACTTCTCATCAAAGAATTCACACAGGGGAGAAACCATATAAATGCCTGGAGTGTGGAAAAACCTTCAGACATAGTGGAAGCCTTAACTCTCATCAAAGAATTCACACAGGGGAGAAGAAAATATAAATGACTGGCATGTGGAAAAAGCTTTAGTCAGAGTGGAAGCCTTAAATTGCATCAAAGAATTCACATAGGAGAGAAAATATATAAATGCCTGGCATGTAGAAATAGCTTCAGTCAGAAAGGAAATCTTGCTTCCCATCAAAGGATTCCCACAGGGGAGAAACCATATAACTGCATGGAGTGTGGAAAGCGCTTCAGTCAGAGTTCACATCTTAGTTGCTATCAGAAAATTCACACTGGGGAGAAACCATATAAATGCCTGGAGTGTGCAAAAAGCTTCAGTAAGAGTGGAAATCTTACTTCACATCAAAGAACTCACATTGGGAGCTAAACATAAATTAGCTGTTGTAGATTTTCCAGGCTGTATGGCCGTGGTCTTGGCATTGGAGGGCCTGGAATTGTGGCTTGACATTGCATCAAACCACATTGGATCAGAAAATTAGAAAGCAAGTCAACGAAACAGTATAATATGTACAATACGTAATGCAGCAGAAGCTCTCTAGAATATTCAGACTGTGTAAGACTGAGTAAAACCTTCTACAACCCTGTTTCCCTTGTAAAAAAGTCCTCTAGCACCATTCAGTTTTCAACATCCTGTGGAATGATAAAATTGTGGGAATCTTCCTGGCCTCCTCAAACAGACCATTCCACCAAAGGGGAGCCATAAGAGAGCATGCTTCTGTTTGGGGCTGCTGTTGATCTCACTGATATGAGCGAAGATGTTGCAGCGTAAGGTTGTCCAGTAGAGACATGAGACTTAGGCCCAGAATGGCTTTGTGAGGAATGACTAGGCAATTGAATGGAACGTTAAAACTACCAAGTAGCCAGTGGAGTGACTGTGGAATAGCTGCCTCACCTCACCGGCTCTGGCTGGGAGGGTGGGGTAGAAATTCGAAAAATTAAATAAATAAATAACTAGGGTTGAGACATTCAGTAGCAGCTGGAGTTTCTGGTTTTAAGATAAAAGCCTTACAGAATGTATCACGGTAGTCTAGCTGGCAGGTTATTATGGAATGGATCCACAGAGTCAGGTCAATGTAACAAGCAGATCTTCGTCGTGGTCTCTGTGCAGTCCCACACATGGTTGGGCGCCTGTGCATGACCTCGATCGGAGAATATTCTAGAGCTTTACCTCAGAAGAGCTTTTAGCGGGCTCTCCCGCCCTGGGGGAGGAGACATGCACTGCGCATGCCCAGAGCGGGGGAGAGAGCCGCCTCCCGCTCAGTTCTTCTTTGACCGCCTTCGTGTTCACACCTCGTTCCTGTTGTTTCTCCATTTACCTCAGCTGAGTATATCTTTTCTTCGCTTTCGCCTTTGTTTTTCCATCTCTTTCTTTCTCTGACTTTCTGTCCTAAATATATATATATATATATATATATATATATATATATATATACTTTGTCTATCTCTCTTCCCCCCCCCCCTTTTTCTTTGGAGGGTGGGTGGGGATTTTTGTATGGGAAAGACTCAATTTTTTAAGGTCTGTCGTCGTTGTCCCGCCAAAATTCCATCCAATGACGGGCACGACCTTTGCTTAATTTGTTTGGGTGAGTGGATACTTGTCCTCATTGCGTGAGTTTCACTCATCAGGCTCGCCGTAATTGGGAGACTAGACTCCGGACTCTCCTTTTGGAATCTGCCCTACGCCCTACAATGTCTTCAGGCGCTTCCCAGGCCTCGGTAGCCAAAAAATCGGACACCTCCTCGAAGGCACCGAAACAGAAACCTAAGCGGGCTGAAGATAAGACCCCTTCGAAGTCGAAGGCCCCACCGTCTGCTTCAGTTTCGAGGGTGGACCCCATCGTCGTGACTGGGTTGTCGACGTCAATGCCGGCCCTGGCCTCGACATCTCACAAGTCTGCGGCTCGACAACAGACTCCGCAGCACTCCCGCTTGTCGCCTTCGGGGCTGATTCCTTTGGGCCAGTTGACCAGATCGCTTCCGCAGCTGTCTCCGCAAAGAGCTTCCCGGTCTCCAGTGAGGCGTTCCACTACCCCGGTCCACACTTTGGACAAGGGCCCTGTTGTGCACCCGATCCCAGTACGATTGCCGACGCCTGATCCGTAGGCAGTCTCCATCGTCGTCTGGTTCCGCCTCTGACCACCAATGCTGGTCTTGCGACGACCGTTGGGAATGTCCGGATGTGGCCTATTATTATTCCAGGTCTCCGACACCGGAGAGACACCATTATGACCGGATCCGGCATTCGGAACGCATGGATCGGACCCATGTCTCTGACCGCCCTCGGCGCTCAGCGTCTGTTGCCTCGGCCCATTCCGCCCCTAGGGAACAGTCTTCTGACCTTCCCAGAAATCGGGATGCCCCGAAGAGTTCCCCAATGGAACCTCGACACCGTCCTGCCGTCAACCATCTGGTCATCGACCTTGTCCAACCACGATCCTCCTCTCCCATGTCGATCTCGGACAGGTCGGATTTGGCAGAGTTCGATCCCGAGGTTTCTCGGATTGAGGACGAGCCTCGGCGCTCGGGGTCGATTTCCCCTACTGAGGGCCCTAAAGCATTTTTAGAGCTTGTTACCAGGATGGCAACTGCCCTTCAAGTACAGGGCTTTACAGAGTCCCCAGCTGTGACCGACATCGTTCACCGATTGGTCCAGGCTGACCTTCCTCCGTCTCCCGTCTTGCCTTTGCTGCCTGTTCACCTTTCTATCCTCAAGGAGTCATGGGAGCACCTGGCTTCGATCACCCCGGTTTCGAGGCGCTATGATGGGTTGTACAGGATCCAGGACGCTCCTGGCAAATTCCTCGTTGGTCAGCCACCACCGAACTCAATGGTTGTTCACTGTTCCTCGAGATCGAAGCAGTCTGTTCGCCAGTCCACGCCTCCTGACTGTGAGGGTCGTAAACTGGATCTTCTGGCCAAGAAGATGTACTCTCTGGCCTCCATGAATCTCCGTGTCGATACTTATTTGTCCTACTTGTCGGCGTACGCCTTCAACGTTGCCAATGCAATTCGTCCTGTCCTGGAATTCGTTCCAGAGGAGCACCGTCCCACTCTCTCGGCTGCCTTATCTGAGGTTTGTGCTATATCGAAGCAACAAATCAATTCGGTTCGTCATGCCGTTAATTGCTCATCTAAACTCCTGGTGTCTTCTGTCGCGCTCCGGCGTCATGCCTGGCTGCGGGGCACCTCTCTACAACCAGACGTCAAGTTCCGTGTTGAAGATCTTCCCTTTGATGGAAACGGCCTCTTCCACTCCACCACCGACGAAGTGTTGAAGGCTGTCGATGATAGTGGTAAGCAAGCCCGAAACCTTGGAGTCTCGGCTGCATCTTACCGTCCCAGAAACCGTTCCTGGAAGCCTTCCGGCTCCAGGCGATACCTGTCTCCGGCACCTCACTCCCAATGGAGGAGAAAACCATACGATTCCCGTCCTCCTTCCAAACACCGTTCCCAACCTACCAAAAAGCCGCCACAGCCTAAGCAGTCTGTTTGACTGTCCCCACCGTCCCCCTTCCCCAACGTCGTATACTCCTTCCGTCCGAACCCGTCTCTTCCCCTTTCTACCAGCCTGGGAAGAAATTTCAACCGACTCCTGGGTCCTCACCATTCTACGGGTCGGGTATGCCATAGAGTTCGTTTCGCCTCCGATCCTCCCACACTTTGTCGTCACGCCTCCAGACCCTCTCCTCGAGCTCAAGGTTTCCACTCTCCTTGCCAAGGGGGCCATTGAGGTCGTCCCGGTGGCGCAACGAACTCTCGGCTTCTACTCGAAGTATTTCCTGGTCCCCAAGAGGGACGGCGGCTTCAGACCAATTATGGACCTTCGGGATCTCAACCGTTACATTCGGTGTCAGAAATTCAGAATGGTCACTCTGCAGTCGATCCTTCCTCTCGTTCCACGGGCAGCGTGGCTCGCGTCAGTCGACCTCCAAGATGCATACTTCCATGTCACGATCCGTCCCCAACACCGGTGGTTTCTCCGGTTCGCCGTTGGAGATGCCCACGACCAGTACAGGGTGCTTCCCTTTGGCCTTTCTACAGCTCCACGAGTGTTCACCAAGCTGATGGCTGTGGTGGTGGCCGAGCTCCACCGACGGGGAGTCACTCTTTATCCTTACATCGACGACTGGCTTCTCATAGCTCCAACGCCAAGTCAGTTGCTCCACGACACTCGGGAGACTGTCTCCCTCCTCCGTGCTCTCGGACTCTGCGTCAGCGACGCCAAGTCCTCCCTCCAGCCCCTTCAAACTCTTCGATTCCTCGGGGCTCGACTCGACACCAACCTCAAAGCGGCTTTCCTCCCGGAATTGAGGGCTTCCGACATTCGGCGATGGTGTCCTCCTTTCAGATGTGTCCCCAACAATCCACCCGTTCTGTCATGAGGCTCCTCGGTCACTTTGCCTCCACAGTGTTCGTTGTCCGCAACGCCCGGCTGAGAATGCGGCCGCTTCAGCTCTGGCTCCTCTGTGCCTTTGATCCTCTTGGGAGGCCTTGGCACACGATTCTGTCGATCCCGCAAACCGTCCTCGACTCCCTCGAGTGGTGGGCTCAACCCGTCCACCTCCTTTCCGGGATGCCTTTTCGACCTCCTCCTCCCGAGTTGCTGTTGACCACAGACGCTTCCCTCTGGGCCCAGTGCGGAACGCTTACTGTTCAAGGGCCTTGGTCTGCTCGAGATGCAACTCGCCACATAAATTACCTGGAGTTGCAAGCAATTTATCTGGCCCTTCGGTCCTTTCTTCCGACCTTTCGAGACCATGTCGTCCAAGTGGCTTCCGACAGCACCACGGCCGTCTATTATGTCAACAAGCAGGGCGGCACTGCCTCTGTTCGTCTCTGCAACTTAGCGATAGACCTCTGGTCCTGGTGCCTCGATCACTCCATCACGCTCTCGGCAATCCATATTCCCTGGCATCAGAATGTCGATGCAGACCGGTTGAGTCGTTCTGCCTCATCGGACAACGAATGGTCCATTCCCCTCCGGAATCTTCGACCTCTGTTTCGAGAGTTCGGTCACCCATCTGTCGACGGCTTCGCGTCCGTCGACAATGCTTGGTGTCGCCTGTTTTTCAGCAGGGGTCCCCCGTCTGCTCGGTCGCTCGGGGATGCCTTTCTCCACAAGTGGAACGGAACCCTGTTTTACCTATTTCCTCCGTTCCCTCTCATCTCTCGGGTCGTGAAGAAGATTCGTGCAGACGGCACCTCCTGCATTCTGATCACTCCGTGGTGGCCACGCCAGGTCTGGTTCCCGCACCTGCTTCAACTCTCCTGTCGTTCCTTCCGTCCCGTCCCTGTCGTCCCAGATCTCCTCTCTCGGGCCCGAGGGAGAATCCTCCATCCCAATCCGGGATTTTTCACATTAACGGCCTGGAAGATCCAGCCCTAGACTTCCCACCTCAGGTCTCTGAAATCCTCCTGAATGCTAGGAAGCCTTCTACTCAACGTTCCTATCAGTTCAAGTGGAACAGGTTCCAATCCTATGCTGCTGATCACTCCTTCGATCCGATTCGATCATCTCTCTGTGAGATCTTCGCCTACATCGTGCACTTGAAGGATACGGGCCTGGCATACTCGTCCTTGCGGGTTCATTTGGCGGCGATCTCCGCCAACCACCCCCTCATACAAGGCTCGTCGGTGTTCTCTCACCGTCTCACCAAGACGTTCCTCAAGGGTCTTCTTCGGATGTGCCCGCCTAGGAAACTGTTGGTGCCTTCTTGGAGCTTGTCTCTAGTCCTTTCTCAATTCATGGCTAAACCGTTTGAGCCTATGGCTACCGCGGACCTCAGGTTAGTTTCCTGGAAGAAGGCTTTTCTCGTAGCCATTACCACTGCACGCAGAGTAGGGGAGCTAGCTGCTTTCCGCGCCGATCCCCCCTATACTGTTTTTCATAGGGAGAAGGTGGTCCTTAGAACAGATCCTTCCTTCCTCCCTAAAATCATCTCTGCCTTTCACCTCTCTCAGTCGTCTGTTCTGCCTACTTTCTTTCCGAACCCGACTGATGCCTCTCAGAGAGCCCTGCACTGTCTAGATGTGCGCAGAGCGCTCTCTTTCTATCTACATAGGACACAGCCCATACGTAAATCTCCTCGGCTGTTCCTAGCTTATGGCCCCCCTCATGCGGGGGAACCCATTTCTTCTCAGTGTCTCTCTAAGTGGGTGACTTTCACCATAGCCCTTTGCTATGAGTTGGCACGTCAACCTACCTGTGTCACTGCCCATTCCACACAGGCGGTATCGACGTCGACCGCTTTCCTGGCCGGTGTCCCGTTGGAAGACGTCTGTGCGGCTGCTACGTGGTCCTCGGCATCGACCTTCGTGACCCACTACGCACTCGACGTCCGAGCCCGACGGGATGCTGCCTTCGGTCAGATGGTGCTGCGATCTCTCTTCGCTTGATCCTGCTGTACCCTCAGGTAGGACCCGTGGGTGATTTCTTTTGATGATGATGCTGTGTCTTAACCAGTATTTTTGTGTCCTTTGCAGCTGCCAGCTCCCTCCTCCACCTGGTTCAGCTCTTGTAATCACCCATGTGTGGGACTGCACAGAGACCACGACGAAGATAAACAGGTTGCTTACCTGTAACTGATGATCTTCGAGTGGTCATCTGTGCAGTACCACAATCCCACCCAGCCTTCCCCGCTGCTGGCATCTCCAGATTTCTTTCTTTGGATTGTTTGGCCTTGACAGTGGCGGTCGAAGGAACTGAGTGGGAGGCGGCTCTCTCTCCCGCTCTGGGCATGCGCAGTGCATGTCTCCTCCCCCAGGGCGGGAGGAGAGCCCGCCAAAAGCTCTTCTGAGGTAAAGCTCTAGAAGATTCTCCGATCGAGGTCGTGCGCAGGCGCCCAACCATGTGTGGTACTGCACAGATGACCACTCGAAGATCATCAGTTACAGGTAAGCAACCTGTTTTTCTCCATGCATAAAAAAGGATACAGCATGGACAAGCTGAGGCTGATTTTACCCAGGGTTCCTCTGCCAGGGTTCTTTCCCAGGCTGGTGATGTTCCTGGCTGCCAGGTGCAGGGTGGTGGGAGGAGAGAGTGTGGTTCTCTCCCCTCCTGCCAAGAGCCCCTGGTCCCCAGATTGTGAGCAAGAGGAGAAGAAGAGTTGGATTTATACCCCGCCCTTCACTCGAAGTCTCAGAGCAGCTTGCAGTCTCCTTCCCTTCCCCTCCCCACAACAGACACCCTGTGAGGTAGGTGGGGCTGAGAGAGCTCTGAGAGAACTGTGACTGACCCAAGGTCACCCAGCTAGCTTCATGTGGAGGAGTGGGGAATCAAACCTGGTTCTCCATATTTAGAGTCTGCTACTCTTAACCACTGCACCATTGGCTCATGCCTCTGGCCAAATTCCAGACTAAAAACATAGATGGCCTGGGGGGGGGGGAATCAGTGCCAGACTGTCAGCCTGCAGCCTAAAACTCACTTGCCTGAGAGACATCAGGTGTGGAGGGGAAACTGCAACAGAAAAAGACTTGGGAGAGGCAGGAGAAGAGATGCTGCTGTTCTCTCTGGGCCCAGGAAAAGTGCCACTGTTTGTACTGGCAGCAGAAGGCCGGTAGGTGTTTCTCGTGTCCCTGGCACAGAAATATGACATTACAGACTTTACCTGTACTTTGAGTGTTCCTCTGCATCTGGGTCTACGGGGGCAGCTTGGAGACTACATATCCAGTTCTGGCAAGCCACGGGGAAGCCTCATTCTGTCTGACCCAGTTGCACCTGTGCTGGATAACACGAGCCCTTTGCATGGCAAAGTCTTTCTTCCACATCAGCTTCTCAAAGTGGCTGAGAACGGGGTCTGAAGTCCTAACTGACTAAACGGGGGTGAAAGGGAAAACAGAAGTGGGTAAGAATTGTCTCTAGGGTTCTCTTGGCAGCCCCTGGGGAGCCGGCTACTTCCTCTAATCCAGAAAGAGGTCAAAGGGATGCTGCATGAAATCAGCTGGGGTTCGGGTTGCCAAGTCTGAGTTGGGAAGTTCTAGAAATTTGGGAGTTGAGGGACCTCAGTGGTGTCTAGTGCCATAGACTACACCCTCCAAAGTAGTCATTTTCTCCAGGGGAACATCTCTGTCGTCTGGAGAGCAGTTGCAATTCCAGGAGACCTCCATACTCCAGTTGAAAGTTAGCATTCCTAGTTGAGGTCCCTCTTTCACACTCTGTGTCTTCCCTGGTATTGCTGGACAGGATCCTTGGTCCTTTTCTCAGATATATGAAACGTAGAGGGCCTGGCTCCTAACTAGATGGGTTAGAACACAGCAGAACAGAACCTGTGGGTCAACATGGCATTCACTGCCACAGGAGGTGGTGGCGGCTACAAGCAGGAACACTTACAAGATGGAATTAGATAAGCATATGGAGCAGAGGTCCATCGGTGGTTATTAGCCACGAGAGATTTCCTTTTCTACAAGGAAATGGATTACAATTGTCCACTGAGACTGTGGCTAATGATAGGAACTGCCTGGCAAGGTTTCGAGGCAGCAAGAGGAAGGCTGTGGGCTTAACAAACATGGGAAACTATAAGTGTTTATACACAAATGCTAGAAGTCTCCGAGGTAAAATCGGGGAGTTGGAATGCTTGGTGTTGGGGGGGAAATAGACATTGTGGGTATTTCAGAAACTTGGTGGGATGAGGAAAATCAGTGGGATACGGTGATTCCTGGTTATAAATTATATCGGAAGGATAGGGGGAAAGGGTTGGAGGTGGGGTGGCTCTGTATGTCAGAGAGGGTATACCGTCCAGTAAGATTGAGAAGGTAAGAGAATTGGATTCCCTTCTGGAAATGCTATGGGTTGAAATAGTGGGTCCAAAAGGAGGCTTAACAGTGGGAGTTTGTTATCGCCCACCAGATCAAAAGATAGAGGAGGATTATAAAATGATGAATGAATTAAAGATAGCGGCTAGACGAAATAACTGTGTTGTAATAGGCGACTTTAACTACCCACACATTGATTGGGTCAATATGAGTTCTAGTCGGGAAAAAGAGATTGCGTTCTTAGACACTCTCAATGACTGTGCTGTGGAACAGATGGTCACAGATCCTACCAGGGGAGAGGCGATCCTGGATTTGGTCCTAAGTAACACCCAAGACCTGGTGAGAGATGTAAAAGTGATTGCACCACTTGGAAACAGTGACCATAATGTCATTGAGTTTAACATTTGTACAGATAGGGAGTTGCCCAAAAAGACTGACGCAACCACTTTTAACTTTAAAAGGGGTAACTTCTCTGGTATGAGGGGACATGTGAGGAAGAAATTGAAAGGAAGAGTGGAGAAGGTCAAAACCATTGGGGAAGCTTGGAGACTATTTAAAAAGACAATCCTAGAAGCTCAGAAAAAATATATACCGCAGGTTAGGAAAGGTACAAATAGGTATAGAAAAAAGCCTGCATGGTTAACAAATAAAGTAATGGAAGCTGTAAAAGGTAAGAAGGATTCCTTTAAGCGGTGGAAAGCTAGTCTTAGTGAGGTTGATAAAAGGGAACACAGACTATGGCAAATAAAATGCAAGTCTGTGATCAGGCAAGCAAAAAGGGAATATGAGGAGCATATCGCAAAAAACATAAAGGTCAACAATAAAAAGTAGGAAGCCAGCCAGGGAGGCAGTGGGGCCCTTGGATGACCAAGGGGTAAAAGGAGTAGTGAAGGATGATAGGGAAATGGCTGAGAAGCTGAATGCATTTTTTGCCTCTGTCTTCACTGTGGAAGAGGAAGTGTTTGCCCACTCCAGAAGCACCGATTTCGGGAGGGGGTTTGAAAGACCTGAATCAGATTGCGGTGACAAGAGAGGAAGTCCTCCGACTGATGGACAATTTAAAAACTAATAAATCACCAGGCCCGGATGGCATTCATCCGAGAGTTCTGAAAGAACTCAAATGTGAACTTGTGGATCTCCTGACAAAAATATGTAATCTTTCTTTAAAATCTGCCTCCATTCCTGAGGACTGGAAGGTAGCTAATGTCACTCCCATCTTTAAAAAGGGCTCCAGGGGAGATCCAGGAAATTACAGGCCAGTCAGTCTGACATCGATACCGGGTAAGTTGGTGGAAACTGTTATTAAGGAAAGAATTAGTAGGCACATTGATGAACAAAAACTATTGAGGCAGACTCAGCATGGGTTCTGTAAGGGAAGATCTTGTCTCACTAACCTGTTAGTGTTTTTTGAGGGAGTGAACAAACATGTGGACAAGGGGGACCCAATAGATATTATTTACCTTGACTTCCGGAAAGCTTTTGATACAGTTCCTCATCAAAGGCTCCTAAGTAAGCTCAATAGTCATGGGATAAAAGGACAAGTCCTCTTGTGGATCAAAAACTGGCTTATAAATAGGAAACAGAGAGTGAGTATAAATGGGAAACTTTCTCAGTGGAGGGTGGTAAGCAGTGGGGTACCACAGGGATCAGTACTCGGTCCGATGCTTTTTAACTTGTTTATTAACGATTTGGAATTGGGAGTAAGCAGTGATGTGGCTAAATTTGCAGATGACACGAAGTTGTTCAGGGTGGTGAAAACCAGGGAGGATTGTGAGGCACTCCAAAGGGATCTGTTGAGGATGGGTGAGTGGGCGTCAACGTGGCAAATGGGGTTCAATGTGGCCAAGTGCAAAGTGATGCACATTGGAGCCAAAAATCCTAAATATAAATACACGTTGATGGGGTCTGATCTGGCAGAGACTGACCAAGAGAGAATCTTGGAGTCGTCGTGGATAACTCGCTGAAAATGTCTAGACAATGTGTAGCTGCAATAAAGAAGGCCAACGCTATGCTGGGGATTATTAGGAAGGGAATTGATAACAAATCAGCCAGTATCATCATGCCCCTGTATAAATCATTGGTGCGACCTCATTTGGAATACTGTGTACAGTTCTGGTCACCACATCTCAAAAAGGATATTATAGCATTGGAAAAAGTGCAGAGAAGGGCAACTAGAATGATAAAAGGGTTGGAACACCTTCCCTATGAAGAAAGGTTAAAATGCTTGGGGCTCTTTAGCTTGGAGAAACGACGGCTGAGGGGTGACATGATCGAGGTTTATAAGATTATGAATGGGATTGAGCAGGTTGAGAAAGAAGTACTTTTCTCCCTTTCTCACAATACAAGAACTCGTGGGCACTCTATGAAATTGCTGAGCAGTCGGGTTAGAACAGATAAAAGGAAATACTTCTTCACCCAAAGAGTGATTAACATATGGAATTCACTGCCACAGGAGGTCGTGGCAGCTGCAAGCATGGACAGTTTCAAGAGGAAATTAGATAAACATATGGAGCAGAAGTCCACCAGTGGCTATTAGCCACAGGATATAGAATGAGAACTCTCAGTCTGGGGCAGGTGATGCACTCTATTCTTGGTGCTGGAGGGGGCAGCAGTGGGAGGGCTTCTGGTGCCCTGGCCCCACTGCTGGACCTCCTGATGGCACCTGGTATATTTTGGCCGCTGTGTGACAGAGTGTTGGACTAGATGGGCCATTGGCCTGATTCAACATTGGCTTCTCTTATGTTCTTATGTTCTTATAGATAGGGACTCTGGGGCAAGTGATGCTGTGTATTCTTGGTGCTGGGGGGGGCGTCAACAGTGGGAGGGCTTCTAGTGTCCTGGCCCGACTGCTGGACCTCCTGATGTCACCTGGTATTTTTGGCCAGTGTGTGACACAGAGTGTTGGACTGGATGGGGCATTGGCTCTTTTGAGGTACCCATTTGCTAATTGGCCTTGTTAGTTGATTTAATGTCCTTTAGTCTCAATTGTATTTGATGTGAGCCACAGGAGCTCCATTGTATCCACTATTTTTGATGCTTTGTCTACTCTAAATGGTTCTGCCTCTCTCCTCCCCTCCCCTCCCCATTTTAACCTGAGCCATCGTGGTTCTTGTATTAACTGTATTCCGAGGAGAACTGAGTGTTGTGCTTCAATAAACTGTATCATTTCAGTGAAATGACAAGAGTCTATCTTGGATCCATCCAAGATGGATCTTTTTATTCCAAACGATTCCGGTCTTACAAAATATGGGCATCTTTAAAGAATTGGATGGATTGGTGAAAAACTTAACTGGCAGGGGAAAAGATCAAGTATTAAATTAAAGGCTCTTCAAGATTTGAAGGAAAGAGGCGGACTTGGACTGTTGAACTGGACTCTATATTATAGAGCAGCGGCGTTGGTCTGGATTAGAGAATGGATTATGCTAAAAGATAAAAGAATATTAAAATTGGAAGGGCATGACCTGCAACTGGGTTGGCACGCTTTTGTATGGTATGAAAAGGCTCTATCTCTTAAATACTTTAAAGATCATTGGTTGCGAGCAGCTCTAATAAAAGTGTGGTTAGTAGTACAAAAGAGTTGGTTTAGAGAGAAATCCAAGCTAATTGCACCATTGGAAGCATTTACATTTCCTAAGACTTATGAAGAGGAAACACCAAGGAGATATTTAGATATAATAGACTCGAGGGGTAATCTTAAAATAGATGCAGGCTAATTGCACCATTGGAAGCATTTACATTCCCTAAGACGAATGAAGAGGAAACACCAAGGAGATATTTAGATATAATAGACTCGAGGGGTAATCTTAAAATAGATGAAGAATTGTTGTGGTGGCATCAAATCCAGCTAGAGTCAAGATTTGCTAAAGATAAAAAAGTTGGACTCTATGAGAAACTTAATGAAATGGAAAAGGTTCTGATGACAGAGGAGAAATTTATAAAGAAAATGTGTGTAATATTGCTGAAAGAAGCGATGGCTGATGAAATGGTTAAAAATAATATGATTCAATGGGCTCAGAATTTAGGGCATACTATTGACTTGGAACAATGGGATCAGATGTGGTGTAAGAATGTTAAAATAACCAAAGTGGTGACTTAAAAGGAAAATATGTATGTTTTACAGATGGCATGTTACCCCTGAGAAAATTGCAAAATTTGATAAGAATTGTTCTAATCAGTGTTGGAAATGTGAGAATAAGGTGGGCTCCTTTTTCATATGTGGTGGAGTTGCGATATTACTAAAAAGTATTGGATTTGGGTTCATGAATTAATTAAAAAAATTGTAGGGGAGGTAATCCCTTTTAAACCAGAAGTTATGCTATTAGGCATATTACCGAATGACCTGACCTGGGAGGATCGTTATTTGTTGATATACTTAACTACGGCAGCGAGGATTACATATGCACATTATTGGAGATCTCCCCAAACACTGAGGAGGGAAGAATATATCGCAAAGATGTTGGAGGCGGCCGAGTTGGAGAAACTGACATTAACTCTAAAAGGTCAATCAGAAGATACGTTCTTGAACACATGGGGGCGTTTTTATGATTGGTATAAGTCAACCAAGTAGAGATAGCTAAAAGGTGTTAGAGATAATAAGATAGCTTTGAGTTTAAAAGAAAGTTACATTTGATACTGAAAAAAAAAAGATTAGAGATATAGTAAAGATATAGCAAGGAAGGCTCGTAGAAACTGAGATAAGATTTAATAGAGGTGTTTAAAGCCCCTCCGTAAATGTTTAATGTTAGGTTAGATTGTTAGTTGGTATGTTTTTGTATTCGGATGTATTGTATTGTGTGTGTATTGTGTGTGTATAAAATGAATAAAAAGTGGCCTTTTGGCCTTAAAAAAAAAATGACAAGCGTCTGAGTTTGTCACTGTTTCAGTGGCCCGGTGGGGCAAGACTGGACCAGAGTTTACAGACACCAGGCCCCCCGGCACTGTGTGCTCTGTCCGGCTGCGGCTCTTCAAGAAAGACTTTTCTAACCCTAAGAAAGGCCTTTCCTGGCACCACAAGACCTTGGCGGTACCAGAGACTCACTCTGGAATGTCCTGCATACGAAGCCTGTGCCAAATCACTGGGCCATGCCTCCCCCCCATCCTGGCCGAAGTGTTTCGGGGCACTCAGCAAACTTCCCCACCCTTTCAGTACAAAGAAAAACAAGAATTCAAGAATAACCTACATTTACTTAGTGTTCAAAATGGGCAGCGTAAAAATATTTTTTTATTTTAATTGTTTAATTATCTTTATTAATTCTGTCACCAGTATATAGGGTCCAGTAGGTGATATTGAAAAGTCATAACTGTTTTTAGCAGTTCACAGTGTTTCCAGTCTGTACTGTGGACATTTCCAAAGAAACTAATTTTGAGGCAGCTATTAAAAAACAGCAACTTTGTTCCTTAATTCTGGAGGCAGTAAGTTTTTTTTAGTCAAATGCCATGGTGCACATTTTCTGAATTAAAGCCCTGTTCCAATTAATAAAATTTATAAAAATAGGGGGAAAGGACATTACAGTACAATAATGTTTTTTGGTTAAACTAATAGATACATGAATCAAAATGAGTCATAGTAAGAGAAACTCAGTGTTGATTAAATAACGTAGAAAGATAAAAATTATGAATTTCTGAGATCATGGTTTGTAACACAGCAGAACAGAAGCTGTGGGTCAATGATTGGGCAGTGGGTAAGATGGACTCACTGATGTGATTGGCCAGCACAGGGCTACTGCGGATGAGCGTTGCCAACTCTAGCTGGGGAATTTCTGGGATCTTAGGCAAGGGCAGAGCTTGGGGGGGGGAAGCTTAGCAGGGATGTGCCTAACTGGAGAAATTGAAGTCCTACAAGAAGATGAAGAAGAGGAGGAGGAGATTGGATTTATATCCCGCCCTTCGCTACCCAAAGGAGTGTTAGAGAATCTTACAAACTCCTTTCCCCTCCCCAGAACGGACTGGGAGAGCTCTGACAGAAACTGCTCTTTTTTCAAGAACAGCTGTGCCAGAACTATGGCTTGCCCAAGGTCATCCAGCAGGTGCAAGAGGAGGAGTGGGGAATCAAACCCGGTTCTCCCAGATTAGAGTCCGCGCACTTAATCACTACACCCACCTGGCTCTCTGTGCCCTGTGGTCACTCTACATATGGCCCCGTAGAACTCCGAGGAGCCCTGCCATGAGAAGCCTAAAGGAGTGATTAAGAGGTGAAATTTGCTGCCAGAGGATGTGGAGACGGCCCCAGGACTAAACAGCTTTAAAAAGGGATTAGATCGATTTATGGAGAAAAAGTCTTCTTCGTGGCTCCTAGCCACTGTGCCTGAGGGAAACCACCACATTCAGAGGTGCAAATCCTCTGAATCCCTGAGCCAGGAGGCAACATCGGGGGAAGGCCTCAGCCTCTAAGCCCTGTTTTGTCCGTCCAGAGGAACTGGCTGGCCACTGTGTGAGACAGGAGGAGGCTGGACTGGATAAGACTATTGTTCTGATCCAGCAAGGCTCTTACGTCCTGTGCCTCTGAGTTTGGCCTGCCATCATGAACAAAAACGGAGCCCCCTCATTGAAAGACCGTGCCCCTTCATGTAGCTTCCTCTGTCAGAAACTTTGGGAAGGATAGTGGAGGAAACAAACCACATTCGTCGTTCCTTGGGGGAACATTTCACCAGAATATTCCAACTAGGATGAAAGTGTCAGTAATTTCTAAACCATCAAGAAGACTTTCGCTCAGAGGCGGGTCTTTTCAAAATGTAATTTTAGAACGAATGTCTCCTCTAAACTGCCCCGGCCGTATTTAATCCTGCAAGATACTGTACGTAAAGGAACATAACATTACTGAAATTTTATTCAAAGTACTGTTTGAAAAGATTTGTAGGAAGAGAGAGACGCTCTAGATTCCGAAATGGGGTTGACAGGCCAAGCCTGGCAGATGGCACGAGTGTTGGCGGCAGGGGTCTGGCAGCCTGTGACTGTGATGATGTCCCTTCTGAGAAAGACCTGGACGTGATGGTAGTAGTCCTGCTTAGGGATTGCTATCGCTTCTGAATTTGCCCCAGGAGTGATGTAATCACACAACCAGTGCACCCTCTAAGCTGAGCTAGTGTGAGCTAGCTCACGTTTTTTTTAGCCTCCACTTCACACATTTTTGTCTTGGCTCAGGAAGGGGGGCTCCAGAGCAAACTAATTAATGTAGTAGCCAAATTGCTTGGTCACAACTTCTAATACCAGTCGCTTGCAAAGTAGAATTTTTGCTCACAAGACTCCACAGCTCAGAAGGAGTATTGCTTGCTACCTGTCTGTCCCCCCCCGCATGTTTCGCTTACAAGCAAGGGACTGCAGGGCAGAGGATTCCTTCCCCACTGATAGCTCATACACATATAACCCCATTAAAATAGGCCTAATCTAGCCTGTCTCTTTGCAGTGGGATATCACACGCTTGGTGACATTTCTCTGCCTTTCCCCCTTGCATTGTCTCTCCCGGGTGGCTCTAACCGGAGATCTTCTCTACGGCCGAAAGCGAGAGAGCCAGCCGTGCTAGAGAGAGAGAGAGAGAGAGAGAGATGGGGGGGGGGGCGGGGGAGAGAGAAGGTGTGCGGGAGAATAGTCATTTCCAGCTGCCTCCCAGAAGCGCCCTCCGAACCCCCCGGGCTGCGGTTTCAAGGGCAGGGAGGGAATCTGGGGAGTCCAAAGGAGCAGGGTGGGGAGCTGCAATCCCTCCCGACCCACAGCAGAGGGAAAGGAGGGGGGAAGACCCCGCCGCCCCGCAGTTCCCGGTTTTGCATCAGAGAGAGCGACGACGTCCCCTCTGCAACGGCTTGTGTGGCGCAGAATTCAAACCCGCCACCTAGGAGAGAGGCACGTGGGGGGTGGGGGGGAGCCGTTCCCCGACTCTGGAGTCTCCCCAGGTTGCCGCTGGAGTGGCCGGGAGGCCCCTGGAGCTCCCAAAAGGACTGGCGGTGGCGGGGGGATAGGTGGGCGGGGCTGCGTGCGGGGGGAGGGGAGGGCGGGCGCCCCCTCCCCCCGCCCCTTCCTTGCCCCCTCCCCGGGGGCCCCCTCTCCGGCATCAGGGGGAGCCGAGGGGGGCATCGGGGGGCGGGGGAGGAGGGGGCGGGGCATAGATGGAATTAATCGGTTGAACTGAAGTGGGGCTGGCGAGGGAAGGCCCCCTTCCCCCCCCCGCGCCAGAAATAAAGGCGAGCGGAGCGCCCTCACCCCGGAGGGGATGTAGGCACATCAGGGGGACAGTGCTCTGGTTTTGGGGCGAAACTCTATGGTAGAAGCTAATTGCCCCCAAACCAGAGCGTCAACCCCCCCCATGTGTGGCGTCACTTCCGGGTTACAGAGGCGCCTCGCGCTTATCTCCGGCTTCTTCCCTCCCCGTTCCCGGTGACTGTAAAGGGTTTTAGAGATGTTTTAATCTAATTTATATTTTATGTACTGTTGTAATTATGTGCCGCACTTATGTCAGCCGGCCTTGGCTGGGAGGGCGGGGGGAACGTTCAATAAATAACAACGATGACGACGACTCCCCCCCCAGTCCCCGGGGAGACTTGGTGGGGGGCGGGGCACCTGCGCAAGGGGGGGGCTGCCGAGGAGAGGAGGGCGCAGCAGAGGCGGGGGGGGGCCTGTTCCGTGAGGCACACAGACTGTGGCCCTTGAGGAAGAAGAGGAGACTGGGGTTGTACCCCCCCCGCTCTGAGCAGCTCGCAACCTCCTTTCCCTTCCCCGTTCCCCTCCCCACAACAGACAGGGAGGGGGGCCGAGAGAGCTCTTTGGAGGACTGCTCTTGAGACAGCAGCTCTGAGAGAACTTGGGGCCTGCCCTCACACACACTAAATAATCCACTTTCCAACTGGATTTCGCCAGTTCACACAGTAAAATCCAGTTGGAAGTGCACTGAAAGTGGATTGGAAGGGGATTATTTAATGCATGTGACCGCGTCCTGTGACTGACCCTAAGTCACCCAGCTGGCTGCATGTGGAGGAGTTCTCCAGATTCCTTCTCAGTTATAAGGCCCTGCTGTTGTTGTTTTTTCTTTTGAAAACTAATGCGGATGTGTTACACTTTTCCCACCAGGTTTATTTTCCCTGAGTTTCATTCTTTCAGGAAGCGAGTTTTCCTCTCTGGTTCCCCACACCACAGTGGTGCATTTAGGCACCTTCCAAGATTTCCCTGGTTTTTCTTCACTCTTTCCTACACTTGTTTTACTGTGAAGTTTTGGGAAGTGCCACAGTAAAGACTGGATAGCAGCCATGTGGGTGGGAAAGTCCAGGTTTCCCTTGGGGCAGCCCACAGGACGGCTGTTTCCCTTGCCCCACCCCAGATTACCCTGCCATGGGTGCCTGTGTTTATTTATCAGTAAATAAGAAGTCAGTGTATCGGCCTGTCTGAATTCTGTGCTTTCATTTTTAAAAACATAAATAAATCCCTAGCCCTTTTTATTGCAGAGATAGAAGGTGAAAGGCATGCATTATAATACTATAAGTATATTCAGTCGCAGATTGTGCCTCCTCTTGAATGTGTCTTCCTGCATCAGGGAAAGCCTCCTGACACCTTTGTGTGGAACCAGGAGGCCACTGCAGAACCTTGAGTGCAGAATCTGAATCAGGCACCTCAGGAGGCTAGACAGGGATCAAGTAGCTCCGGGTTCCATAGAGGCATGCACAGGGTGGAGACACAGGGAATGATGGGGAAAAGGCATCTGGACTTCGGTTGGGGGTGGGGAGGGAAGGCAGGAGGATTCTGAAAGGAACGGCCAGGAGACAGCAAAAAGGGTTTCCCTCCTTTTCTCTTTCTTTCTCTCCCTCCCAGGTAGCAGCAGAAAAATGCCTTTGAGGCCTTCTCCGCCATCTCCTCCGGGTGTTGAAAGGAAAAGAGTCACCATGCGGCCAGATCAGGTACCGGGGGTGGGGTTTCATTGAGAAGATGTGTAGTCAAAGGGCAGAGATGCTTCTTTCTCTGTTGCAAAGCTGAGAGGATTGGGGTCTTTTTGCTCGATTCTGGCACTGTCCACTGGGAAGGTCACTTGCTGTCTAGGATGGCGTGTTCTCCTGGTGCTACGGCTTCATTCTAGACTAGGGAGATCAGGGCAGCCTCTACCATGTCTTGTCCCTCTGCTGAGCTCCCTCCTTTCCATCCAACTCTGCCCTTCCAGTGCACCACCCCCTAATCTTCAGGACTCTTCTTGTATAGTAGGAACTCCTTTGCATATTAGGAGACACACCCCTAATGTAGCCAATCCTCCAAGAGCTTACAGAGCTGCTCTTACAGGGGCTACTGTAAGCTCTTGGAGGACTGGCTACATTAAGGGTGTGTTGCCTAATATGCAAAGGAGTTCCTGCTACAAAAAGAGCCCTGCCCAAATCTCCAGGAGTTTCCCACGCTGGAATTGTCCGTCCTAGTGGAGAAGTAGATTTTTTTTTTAGCTGAGAAGTAATAGTTGACTTCTGGTGACCCCTCATGGGGCATGGAGGCAAGGGACGTTCAGAGCTGGCTTACTATCACCTGCCTCTGCATCAGGACCCTGGTATCCCTTGGAGGATTCCCATCCAGGTACTAGCCAGGGTCAGCTCTGCTTAGCTTCGATGAGATTGGGCTTGTTTGGGCTATCCAGGTCAGGGTGTGGAGAGCTAGATTTTGAGTCACACAAATTGTTTCTTGGCCTCGATGTTAAAACAAAAATGGTGGGGTGGCTGCTGTTATTGTTAGATGGTCCAGCAGAAGCCCAGTTTGCAATACTGGACCATCTGAAGGTGGTACTTGAGGGGTCTTTTAATGAAGTTCCCTTGTGCTCACTGGAAATGATCGTGGGTTGTCCTGAGGCATGCTGGGACAAAGACTCAGTGGCTGCTCTTCCTCTTCGGAAGGCGATAAGACCACAGTCTGTTCTGAGCATCCCGACTTAGTTGTCTCTCAGAAGGAACAAAGAGCTAAACACAAACATGCTTGTCTCCTGATACGGAGTTGCAGGTTTTATGGTTTTTAGTGAGACATCAAAAAAACTAACTGTATAACTTGGATCAAAATTACAAACAAGTATACTTTGTAATATTAACTTATCTCTCAAACTGGTTAACCACCAATTTAAAAAATGTTCACCGAACACTTAAAACGTGAAGGGGTTGGATCCATCTGAAAACATAGTCCACACAACAATGTGTTTCCAGGGTGAAAGCTGTTTTTGGAGGAAATGGGGAGTATAAATATCTAACAGCAGTAATGCCTACAAACCTTCTGCATCATCAGGCCACATGAAAAATACACCAGCTAACTAGTTTTGAGGGTACTGTTAAAATCGGATATCCCACAGAAGAAAGGCCTGGGGGTTCAACGATCTACACAAGGCCCACTGAAGCCAATTTACCTGATGGGGCACCAGGAATGAGGCTTTAGAGATGCCCATGAAGGAAACCAAGTGGGGGAAAGTGAGATCTGTCAGTACTAAATTTTTCAAAATCCTTCCAAGACATTTTGTCATTCCCTGCAGAACTCTGAACACCTTTTAAGGTCCCCTCAGACAACTGGCAGGTGGGTAATGGGAGGAGGATCCCCTAACACATATCCCGTGCTGCTTTTATTGTAGGACAAAATATTCTTTGAGATAAACCACATTACGCGTCTGTCATTATCTAAAAGCCCTGTTCTTACTGGAGGGGCTAGTGATCAGAAATCTAGGCTCTGTGGGGATTTTGAGATAAAATTTTGCAGTACAATTTTTACCAATGATCTTTCCCTAAGAATTGAACGTGAAACCTAGCCTGTTGGTTTCAACTGATCTGCTACTCATGCCGCTAAGAATCAGCTCCTCAGACCCATTCTGCTCGCGATCGGCCATTCTGGCTCCTATCAGCCAGATACCAACATACTTTTGTGTATTCAAAGCTCCTCGCTCCAGAAGGGCCTCCGTTTTAGTGGTGGAGCACAGATCTGTGATGGGGGAAGGAGGGCCCCATGGCTACTAGCCACAGTGACTGAGGGGAACCTCCACATTCAGAGGCACTAAGCCCCTGAATCCCAGAGCCGGGAGAGGCAACATCTGGGGAAGGCCTCAGCCGCTGTGCCCTGTTGTTGGCCCTCCAGAGGAACTGGTTGGCCACTGAGTGAGACAGGATGCTGGACTAGATGGGCCACTGTTGTGATCCAGCAGGGCTCTTCCTGTGTTCTTATGACCTCAGTAAGGAAACCAGAGCAGGTGGCAGGCTGGTAGCCCCCTGGGAGTGATGGCTGCCCCTCTGTCTGTAACCACTCCTTTTAATGTTCATACTGTGTTTGAAATGTTTAATTGTATTTATTGTAACATGATGTTACCCACCCTGAGCCGTTTTGTGGGATGGGAGAGATATAAATACAATAAATAAATAATAGATCAATAAGAGGCCCCAAGGAGAGCTGGGAAGGGAAAGTGTCAGGGCTCCGATTCCCCTCCTCTTTGTGCTGCTCTTCCAGAATCATCTTACTGTTTGGGGTTTTTCCCCCCACGGACCAGTTCCCCACTGATATTAAGAAATGCTTCCTCCTTCTTGCAGGCCGGGGTGTCCTTCGAAGAGGTGGCGGTGTATTTCACCCAGGGGGAGTGGAGCCTGCTGCGCCCAGCCCAGAGAGCTCTGTACAAGGAAGTCATGCTGGAGACCTTTGGGAACGTGGCCTCCCTGGGTAAGGAGTTCGTTTTCCCTTGACTCGCCCCTCACTGCTGTGGGGAGTGACGATGCCTGAGCTCTGAGATCCTGTGCAGAGGCCTGGCTGGAGTTCAGGTTTCTCCTTGTGGCGAGCGGAGCCCCAAAGGAGAGGGCAGGAGAAGAAGCTGGTCTCAAGTGATGCTTCCTTTGGAGAGGGCGGGATCGGTCAGAGCAGGCGTGTTTCCCTCCAGTCTGGGGCTTCCTTGACCGGTGGTTGTGAAGGGGCCAGAGTTACGATCTGAGGGCGGAAGGAAGGGTGAACGGAAGGGTGTGTTCTGTGGAAGGAGAATAGAACTGGAGAAACTGAGTCATGTGCTTGCCGGTCTTAAAGTGGATAGATCAGCACGGGTAGCCATGTTAGTCTGCCTGTAGTAGTAGTAGAAAAGGGCAAGGGTCCTACAGCACCTTAAAGACTAACAAGATTCAGGGCAAGGTATGAGCTTTTGTGAGTCACGGTATCTGAAGAAGTGAGCAGCGACTCATGAAAGCGATGAGCATTTGGTGAGGTTCCTGGGCCTGTCTGCACTGCGGGGAATGTTTTTGAGAGAGATGGAATGCCTTGTTATTGTCTTGTCAGGGACAAAGCGTGGGTCATTACTCAGAGACCGCATCGTCATAGGGGGCATAGGAGAGCCACAGGTTGTTGATTGAGGCACGGAGGCATTCCTATGGAAACAGGGGTCCCTGCCTCTTGGAACAGGGTTTTATCGGCTGTGGGGTGATAGAAGATGGAGCTTCTCTGGACCCCTTGACTTCAGGTGGCCATGGGTTCCAGGGGGCTCTGAAGCCAGGTTCCTGGGGTGTGTTCGTGTGTGTCTTCCGTGACTTAGTTCCTAAGTGGACAAGCAGTGAGTGTGTATTTGCCATTGCCAGACAAAGGAGCTCCGTCCAGCTATCTTAGTTGCAAAAGGGCAGACTCAAGGTGGCTTTCACGTGCACACAGAACAAACCTAATTGTGGTTTTGTTTCCATCTGACAAAGGACCCGGGGTTGCCAAACCTGACCTCATCGCCTGGCTGGAGGAAGGGGAAGAGCTCTTTGTCCACGGCTGCGGTGAAGAGGAAGGATTGGCAGGTGGGTCTGTAGAGGGATTCACAAATACCTGGGAACTTCTCTGGGGCTCCTTCCCAGGTCTAGTCGACTCTCCCGGTCAAGTTTTAGTAGTCCAGCTGATTCTGATCTGAAATGGTGCCCCAAATAGTTGCTTTGTCCTCATGTGGAAATGGTCTCGAAAGCCCCTTTGCAGCCCACGTGGGAATGAGAAAGCTGCTCAGACTTCCTGGATCTCTGGTCCAGCCACACTCCTTTTTCTCTCCTCCCCTGTTCTTCTGCTCTCTCTCCTTGCTACTGCAACCCTCAGTAGTCCAATTTGAACCTGAGCTAAGGATCTGTTTCGAATGGAGATCTTGAAGAGTCGAAGCCTCCTTAGCCAAACTCAGCTGCAGAATCCCCCTTTAGGTCTGTTTTAAGATGCATAATATGTGTCACATCTGATAAAGCAAGGTAAGAAGGCCCATCTAAATTGTTAGCCTCTATCGGAAAGCAGTTTATCCAACTTTTCTGCGTTTGTTTCAATTCACTGTCAGAGGCCTTGGCTAGTATTTGGAAGAGCGACCCCTAAGGCATAGCAGGGTCATGACGCAGAGGCAGGCGATGGCCAACCACCTCTGAAATGTCTCTTGCCTAAAAACCAAATCTAGCTCTTCATCTAGTGATGCATAATGCTAACGAGCTATAACTTCTGGCTGCCAGATAATCTTAGGATATCCTGGCTATATTACACACAGTCCCATATGATAATTAATTAATGAATATTTGAAATCAGCAAGAAAAAAACTGGTGAAGTAACCAGCTACTGTTGCAGCGCCAACAGGCATCAGTTAAAACAGATCAATATCCTATATCCTATCAGGCTCCGCACGGCTTCAGGTATCTTCTGTTCCACAACCTCTTCATCCCATAAGGTTTAGAGTAGCCAGGGTGGCTAAAGGGATACCATTTAAATCTTTAAAAAGGCATTCTCCGTATTCAGGCTCCTTCACTAAAACACTGCTAGAAGTCCCTGGTGACAGTTCTTGTTTTTCACCTATTTTGGCAGTGGTTATCACGGACAATATTGCAATCATTAGCAGCTAATGACCACCAAGTTCATATTTCCAGGTCTTGCCCAAAGTTCCTGGATCTTAAACATGTCCTGCAACATGAAAAGATCACCATGACCTATCTTACACAACCACATCCAGCTGTTGATTTCTTTGGCAATGGAAAACAGCATTTTCTAACAATGTTTTTCCAACACAGAGACAAAACTTGATGCATGGTTACGGAGAAAGTTTGGCCTTATAGCTTAGGCCCTTATAGAAATCATAAGCTTTATTTAATCTTTACAAGACCATTAGACATCCAGTGTTTCCAAAAAAACACCCTTGTTCCCTGTTTAGGATTTTTGCAAATAGTATGTGAATGGGTCGAAGGCCAGCTGAGGGCCAGTTGTCTGCCAGGCCACCATCGTTCACCTCAGTTACAGGATAATGCACCTGGGATGATTTAAGTGGACAGAGCTCAGGGCCACCCACTTACATATCGGATGTAGCTGGTTGCTTTCTGGATGAGCCTATTCAGGTGTTTCCTGCTCCAATATACCACAGATTAGGAAAGGCACAAATAGGTATAGAAAAAAGCCTGCATGGTTAACAAATAAAGTAATGGAAGGTGTAAAAGGTAAGAAGGATTCCTTTAAGCGGTGGAAAGCTAGTCTCAGTGAGGTTGATAAAAAGGAACACAGGCTGTGGCAAATAAAATGCAAGTCTGTGATCAGGCAAGCAAAAAGAGAATACGAGGAGCATATCGCAAAAAACATAAAGGTCAACAATAAAACTTTCTTCAAATCCATTAGAAGTAGGAAACCAGCCAGGGAGGCAGTGGGGCCCTTGGATGACCAAGGGGTAAAAGGACTACTGAAGGATGACCGGGAAATGGCTGAGAAGCTGAATGCATTTTTTGCCTCTGTGTTCACTGTGGAAGATGAGAAGTGCTTGCCCACTCCAGAACCACTGATTTTGGGAGGGGGTTTAAAAGACCTGAATCAGATTGAGGTGACGAGAGAGGAAGTCCTCCGACTGATGGACAATTTAAAAACTAATAAATCACCAGGCCTGGATGGCACTCAAATGTGAACTTGTGGATCTCCTTACAAAAATATGTAATGTTTCTTTAAAATCTGCCTCCATTCCTGAGGACTTGAAGGTAGCTAATGTCACTCCCATTTTTAAAAAGGGCTCCAGGGAGATCTGGGAAATTACAGGCCAGTCAGTCTGACATCAGTACTGGATAAGTTGGTGGAAACTATTATTAAGGAAAGAATTAGTAGGCACATTGATGAACAAAAACTATTGAGGCAGACTCAGCATGGGTTCTGTAAGGGAAGATCTTGTCTCACTAACCTGTTAGTGTTTTTTGAGGGAGTGAACAAACATGTGGACAAGGGGGACCCAATAGATGTTGTTTACCTTGACTTCCAGAAAGCTTTTGATAAAGTTCCTCTTCAAAGGCTCCTAAGTAAGCTCAATAGTCATGGGATAAAAGGAAAGTCCTCTTGTGGATCAAAAACTGGCTTATAAATAGGATACAGAGAGTGAGTATCAATGGGAAACTTTCTCAGTGGAGAGTGGTAAGCAGTGGGATACCAGAGGGATCAGTACGCGGTCTGATGCTTTTTAACGTGTTTATTAACAATTTAGAATTGGGAGTAAGCAGTGAAGTGGCTAAATTTGCAGATGACACAAAGCTGTTCAGGGAGGAGTGTGAGGCACTCCAAAGGGATCTGTTGAGGATGGGTGAGTGGGTGTCAACGTGGCAAATGGGGTTCAATGTGGCCAAGTGCAAAGTGATGCACATTGGAGCCAACAATCCTAAATATAAATACACACTGGTGGGGTCTGAACTTGCAGAGACTGACCAAGAGAGAGATCTTGGAGTTGTAGATAACTCAATGAAAATGTCTAGACAGTGTGTAACTGCAATAAAGAAGTCCAACACTATGCTCGGGATTATTAGGAAGGGAACTGAAAACAGATCAGCCAGTATCATAATGCCCCTGTATAAATCATTGGTGTTACCTCATTTGGAATACTGCGTACAGTTCTGGTCGCCGCACCTCAAAAAGGATATTATAGCATTGGAAAAAATGCAGAGAAGGGCAAAAGAATGATAAAAGGATTGGAACACTTTCCCTATGAAGAAAGGTTAAAATGCTTGGGGCTCTTCAGCTTGGAGAAACGACGGCTGAGGGGTGACATGATCGAGGTTTATAAGATTATGCATGGAATAGAAAAGGTTGAGAAAGAAGTACTTTTCTCCCTTTCTCACAATACAAGAACTCGTGGGCACTCCATGAAATTGCTGGGCAGTTGGGTTAGAACAGATAAAAGGAAGTACTTCTTCACCCAAAGAGTGATTAACACATGGAATTCACTGCCACAGGAGGTGGTGGCAGCTACAAGCATGGACGGTTTCAAGAGGGAATTAGATAAACATGGAGCAGAAGTCCATCAGTGGCTATTAGCCACAAGGTATAGATAGGAACTCTCAGTCTGGGGCAGGTGATGTACTCGATTCTTGGTGCTGGGGGGGGCAGCAGTGGGAGGGCTTCTAGTGTCCTGGCCCCACTGCTGGACCTCCTGATGGCACCTGGCATTTTTGGCCGCTGTGTGACAGAGTGTTGGGCTAGATGGGCTATTGGCCTGATTCAACACTGGCTTCTCTTATGTTCTTATGTAATTTCACATTAGAGAGCAGGCAGGCTACGTTATATTGGTAAAGATTAGGGAGACTAAAGCCCCCTTCTTTGATTGGTAGTTGAAGCTTTTTATATGCAATCCTAGACCTGCCTGAGGGACCCCAAATAAATTTGCGAAGTAGGGAATCAGGGTTTCTTTGTGATTGACTTCTGGCAACCCCAACTGGGGCCTGGACATTCAGAGAGGAGGCTCTGTTGCCTGCCTCTGTGTCCCGGCCCTGGTATACCTTGGAGGTCCTTCATCCAAACACTTGCCAGGGTTGTCCCTGCTTAGCTTCTGAGATCTGATGAGATCGGGTTTGCCTGGGCTATCCAGGTCAGGGAGAAACAGGGAATCAATTTTTTTGGGAGGGGGAAATCTTTGGGAGACCTCTCAAGACATAAATCACATGTGGAATAGCATTCATTTGAAGTATGTTAACCCTGCCCTAGAACAATGTTTTGAGTCCAGCGGCACCTTTAAGGCCAACAACTTTTTTGGGGGGGTTATAAGCTTTCATGTGCATGCACAATCTGAGGAAGTGCGCATGCACACAAAAGCTTATACCTTGAATAAAACTTCGTTGGTCTTAAAGATGCTGCTGGAATTAAACTTTGTTCTGCTTCTTCAGACCATGACGGCTACACACCTGAATCTAATTCTGCCCTGCACATTCATAATTAAAGAGACCCAGGTACTGAGATCTTGGGAAAGCTCTTCCAGAAGCCACAGCACAGTTACATGAACTAGAGAATGGATCTCTCTTGGGACAATAACACCAAGGAGTTTGACAAATTCAGCATCAATTTTACATTTACATTACAGGTTGTGTGACTATCAGAGGAAACTGGTCTTGTCAAAGACAGGATATGAGATTCATCCCAACTAATGCAGCATCCCGATATCTCCCCAAATTCACTGATGAGGTTAATGAGTTCTGGTAATCATTGCTCAGGATCAGACAGCAGAGGCCATGCATCATCGGCAGACAGCGTCAGCTTGAATTCAGGATCCCCTCCTTGGCTACCTTTAATGCCCACAGGTTACCGAATGGTGCATTTCAAGGCCAGGTCAGAGGGTAGAGGGGAAAGAGGGAGTCTTTCATATGAAGCTCCGTTCCATTTTTCAATCCGTTGTTGTTTTTTGACTCCACAGCTTAGAGGGAGCATTGATTGGAATATTCGTGTTTCTCTTTTTATCAGCAATTTTCTAATAAATGTCGTCTTCCCTGAACCATTGGGTTTTTGCCCATGTTTGTTTGGTGACTGCTGGGCTGGAGCCTTCATGAAATTCCATTCTTTGATCTTCGTGGAAAGGAGCAGAGAGGATGCAGGTTAGGTGACGAAATATCCCAGGTCAGCCAGCTGATCTGTCTGTGGGTAGAGAGACTCACTTTCTTCTCCGTATTGTAGCAGCTTTTCCAGCTTCCAGTTCACTTGAGAGAAAAATTTATGTTCTAAGATTCCATTCTAAGGGCTCTGCAGACACCAAGCTTTTGAGTGCTTGCATTCTCTACAGCGGTTCATGTAATTCCATATGTTCAGGCTTTGTTTTTCTCTGTGTATTTATGCCACGTTTTTCTCTCTTTTAGCAGGAGGTGTGTGGGAGTCCGTGAATGAAACAAAAGCGGATGCAGAGATGACGGAAGAAAAAATATATTCCGATGTAAAAGAGAACACTGAATATTGTGATATACTGAGGAAGGAGGAGGGGAGACACACCCTTAAAGGGATAAATAGTTCCAGTCTTTTACAATGTAACTCTTCTCAAGAAATTCTTCGACTTCAAAACCTATGCAGAGGAGACAATAGGAACAAAGGAAATGTAAGTGGGGAAGGATTTCCTGAAATATCAGGCATTCAGATGCATATGAATACCCATAAGGAAGAAACAGCATATAAAGACCTGGAGTGTAGGAAAGGGGTTGTGCAGAAAAATATCCTGATTTCCCATCAAAGGATTCATACAGGGGAGAAACCATATAACTGCCCGGAGTGTGGGAAAAGCTTTAGTCTGAGTGGAAGCGTCAAGTCCCATCAAAGAATTCACACCGGGAGGAAAAAATATAAATGCCTGGCATGTGGAAAAAGCTTTAGTCTGAGTGGAAGCCTTAAACTTCATCGAAGAAGTCACATAGGAGAGAAAATATATAACTGCATGGAGTGTGGGAAAAGCTTCAGTCAGAAAGGAAACCTTGCTTCCCATCAAATAATTCACAGAGGGGAGAAACCATATAACTGCATGGAGTGTGGGAAAAGCTTCATTGACAGGGGAAGCCTCAAGTCCCATGAAAGGATTCACACAGGAGAGAAAAAATATAAGTGCCTGGAGTGTGGAAAGAACTTCAGTCAAAGTGCAGGCCTTAGTTTGCACAAAAGAGTCCACACTGGGGAGAAACCATATAAATGCCTGGAGTGTGGAAAGAGCTTCAGTTATAGTGTTGGCCTTACTTTGCACAACAGAATTCACACTGGGGAGAAACCATATCAATGCCTGGAGTGTGGGAAAAGCTTTGGACGGAACGAATCGTTTACTTACCATCAAAGAATTCACACAGGGGAGAAACCATATAATTGCCTGGAGTGTGGGAAAAGGTTTATAGACAGTGGAAGCCTCAAATCCCATCAAAAAATTCACACCGGGGAGAAAAAATATAAATGCCTGGCATGTGGAAAAAGCTTTAGTCAGAGTGGAAGCCTTAAATTGCATCAAAGAATTCACACAGGAGAGAAAATATATAAATGCCTGGAGTGTGGGAAAAGCTTTGGACGGAAAGATTCCTTGACTTACCATCAAAGAACTCACACAGGGGAGAAACCATATAATTGCATGGAGTGTGGGGAAAGCTTCATTGACAGAGGAAGCCTCAAGTCCCATGAAAGGATTCACACAGGAGAGAAAAACTATAAGTGCCTGGAGTGTGGAAAGAACTTCAGTCAGAGTGTAGGCCTTACCTTGCACAAAAGAGTTCACACTGGGGAGAAACCATATAAATGCCTGGAGTGTGGAAAGAGCTTCAGTCAGAGTTCACATCTTAGTTGCCATCAGAAAATGCACACTGGGGAGAAACCATATAAATGCCTGGAGTGTGGAAAGGGCTTCAGTCAGAGTTCACATCGTAATGTGCATCAGAAAATTCACACAGGGGAGAAATCATATAAATGCCTGGAATGTGGGAAAAACTTCACTCTGCGTTCATATCTTACATCCCATCAAAGAATTCACAGAGTGGAGAAAAAATATAACTGCCTGGAGTGTGGAAAAACCTTCAGGCACAGTGGAAGCCTTAACTGTCATCAAAGAATTCACACAGGTGAGAGACCATATAAATGCCTAGAATGTGGGAAAAGCTTTGGATGGAAACATAACTTGACTTACCATCAAAGAATTCACACAGGGGAGAAACCATATAAATGCCTGGAGTGTGGGAAAAGCTTTGGATGCAAAGATTCCTTGACTTACCATCAAAGAATTCACAGAGGGGAGAAACCATATAACTGCCTGGAGTGTGGGAAAAGCTTTATAGACAGTAGAAGCCTCAAGTCCCATCAAAGAATTCACACCGGGGAGAAAAAATATAAATGCCTGGCATGTGGAAAAAGCTTTAGTCAGAGTGGAAGCCTTAAATTGCATCAAAGAATTCACACAGGAGAGAAAATATATAAATGCCTGGAGTGTGGAAAAAGCTTTGGACGGAAAGATTCCTTGACTTACCATCAAAGAATTCACACAGAAGAGAAAATGTATAAATGCCTGGAGTGTGGGGAAAGTTTCAGTCAGCAAGGAAATCTTGCTTCCCATCAAAGAATTCACACAGGGGAGAAACTATATAAATGCCTGGAGTGTGGAAGAAGCTTCAGTAAGAGTGGAAATCTTAGTTCACATCAAAGAACTCACATTGGGAAGCGAAAGATAAATTAGCTGTTATACATTTTCCGGGCTGCGTGGCCATGGTCTTGGCATTGTAGGACCTGGAAGTGCGGTTTGACATTGCATCAGAGCACATTGGATCAGAAAATTAGAAAGCAAGGCAATGAAACAGTATAATAGGTACAATACGTAATTCAGCAGAAGCTCTCTAAAATGTTCAAAGACTGTGTAAGACTGAGTAAAACCTACAATCCTGTTTCCCTTGTAAAAAAGTCCTCTAGCACCATTCAATATCATCCTGTGGAATGATAAAATTGTGGGAATTTTCCTGGCCTCCTCAAGCAGGCCATTCCACCAACGGGAAGCCATAAGAGAGCATGCTTCTGTTTGGGGCTGCTGTTGGTCTCACTGATATGAGCAAAGATGTTGCAGTGTAAGGCTGTCCGGTAGAGTTGTGAGACTTAGGCCCAGAACGGCTTTATGAGGAATGACTAGGCACTTGAATGGAACTTTAAAACTACCAAGTAGCCATGGAGTGATTGTGGAATAGTTGCCTCGCCTCACCAGCTCTGGCTGGGAGGGTGGGGTAGAAATTCGAAAAATTAAATAAATAAATAACTAGGGTTGAGACATTCTGTACCAGTTGGAGTTTCTGGCTTCAAGAGAAAAGCCTTACAGAATGTATCACAGATAGTCTAGCTGGCAGGTTATTATGGACTGGATCCACAGATCCGGGTCGATGTAACAAGCAGTTCTCCATGCATAAAAAAGGATACAGCATGGACAAGCTGAGTCTGATTTTACCCAGGGTTCCTCTGCCAGGGTTCTTTCACAGGCTGGTGATGTTCCTGGCTGCCAGGTGCAGGGTGGTGGGAGGGGAGAGTGTGATTCTCTCCCCTCCTGCCAAGAGCCCCTGATCCCCAGATTGTGAGCAAGAGGAGAAGAAGAGTTGGATTTATACCCCGCCCTTCACTTGAAGTCTCAGAGCAGGTTGCAGTCTCCTTCCCTTCCCCTCCCCACAACAGACACCCTGTGAGGTAGGTGGGGCTGAGAGAGCTCTGAGAGAACAGTGACTGACCCAAGGTCACCCAGCTGGCTTCATGTGGAGCAGTGGTGAATCAAACCTGGTTCTCCAGATTAGAGTCTGCTACTCTTAACCACTGCACCATTGGCTCATGCCTCTGGCCGAATTCCGGACTAAAAACAAAGATGGCCTGGGAGGGGAGGGGGGATCAGTGCTAGACTGTCAGCCTGCAGCCTAAAACTCACCTGCCTGAAGAGAGAGCGGGCGTGGAGGGGAGACTGCAGCAGAAAAAAGCTTGGGAGAGGCAGGAGAAGAGATGCTGCTGTTCTCTCTGGGCCCAGGAAACGTGGCACTATTTGTACTGGCAGCAGACGGCCGGTAGGTGTTTCTCGTGTCCCTGGCACAGAAATATGACATCACAGACTTTACTTGTACTTTGAGTGTTCTTCTGCATCTGGTTCTCTGGGGGCAGCTTGGAGACTACATATCCAGTTCTGGCAAGCCACAGGGAAGCCTCATTCTGTCTGACCCAGTTGCACCTGTGCTGGACAACAGAAACCTTTTGCGTGGCAAAGTCTTACTTCCACGTCAGCTTCTCAAAGTGGCTGAGAACTGGGTCAGGAGTCCTAACTGACTAAATGGGGGTAAAAGGGAAAACAGAAGTGGGTAAGAATTGTCTCTAGGGTTCTCTCGGCAGCCCCTGGGGAGCCGGCTACTTCCTCTGATCCAGAAAGAGGTCAAAGGGATGCTGCATGAGATCAGCTGGGGTTCGGGTTGCCAAGTCTGAGTTGGGAAGTTCTAGAAATTTGGGAGTTGAGGGACCTCAGTGGTGTCTAGTGCCATAGACTGCACCCTCCAAAGTAGCCATTTTCGCCAGGGGAACATCTCTGTTGTCTGGAGAGCAGTTGTAATTCCAGGAGACCTCCATACTCCAGTTGAAAGTTAGCAGTCCTAGTTGAGGTCCCTCTTTCACACTCTGTGTCTTCCCTGGTATTGCTGGACAGGATCCTTGGTCCTTTTCTCATATATATGAAACGGAGAGGGCCTGGCTCCTAGCTAGATGGGTTAGAACATAGCAGAACAGAAGCTGTGGGTCAACGTGGCATTCACTGCCACAGGAGATGGTGGCGGCTACAAGCATGAACGGTTTCAAGATAGAATTAGATAAGCATATAGAGCAGAGGTCCATCGGTGGTTATTATCCACAAGGTATAGATAGGGACTCTGGGGCAAGTGATGCTATGTATTCTTGGTGCTTGGGAGGAGTCAACAGTGGGAGGGCTTCTAGTGTCCTGGCCCCACTGCTGGACCTCCTGATGGCACCTGTTATTTCTGGCCACTGTGTGACACGGAGTGTTGGACTGGATGGGGCATTGGCCTGATCCGACTTTGGCTTCTCTTATGTTGATTTTGGTGGGGGGATTGACTGGGGGTGCACTCTTTGAGAGGCAGAACTCTTTTAAGGTACCCATTTGCTAATTGGCCTTGTTAGTTGATTTAGTGTTCTTTAGTCTCAATTGTATTTGCTGTGAGCCACAGGAGCTCCATTGTATCCACTATTTTTGATGTTTTGTCTACTCTAAATGGTTCTGCCTCTCCCCTCCCCTCCCCTCCCCATTTTAACCTGAGCCATCATGGTTCTTGTATTAACTGTATTCCGAGGAGAACTGAGTGTTGTGCTTCAATAAACTGTATCATTTCAGTGAAATGACAAGAGTCTATCTTGGATCCATCCAAGATGGATCTTTTTATTCCAAACGATTCCGGTCTTACAAAATATGGGCATCTTTAAAGAATTGGATGGATTGGTGAAAAACTTAACTGGCAGGGGAAAAGATCAAGTATTAAATTAAAGGCTCTTCAAGATTTGAAGGAAAGAGGCGGACTTGGACTGTTGAACTGGACTCTATATTATAGAGCAGCGGCGTTGGTCTGGATTAGAGAATGGATTATGCTAAAAGATAAAAATATTAAAATTGGAAGGGCATGATCTGCAACTGGGTTGGCACGCTTTTGTATGGTATGAAAAGGCTCTATCTCTTAAATACTTTACAGATCATTGGTTGCGAGCAGCTCTAATAAAAGTGTGGTCAGTAGTACAAAAGAGTTGGTTTAGAAAGAAATCCAAGCTAATTGCACCATTGGAAGCATTTACATTCCCTAAGACTTATGAAGAGGAAACACCAAGGAGATATTTAGATATAATAGACTCGAGGGGTAATCTTAAAATAGATGAAGAATTGTTGTGGTGGCATCAAATCCAGCTAGAGTCAAGATTTGCTAAAGATAAAAAGGTTGGAATCTATGAGAAACTTAATGAAATGGAAAAGGTTCTGATGAGAGGAGAAATTTATAAAGAAAATGTATGTAATATTGCTGAAAGAAGCAGTGGCTGATGAAATGGTTAAAAATAATATGATTCAATGGGCTCAGAATGTAGGGCATACTATTGACTTGGAACAATGGGATCAGATGTTGTGTAAGAATGTTAAAATAACGAAAGCGGTGACTTATAAGGAAAATATGTATAAAATGTTTTATAGTTGGTATGTTATCCCTGAGAAAATTGCAATTTTTTTTATACTTTATTTTTTGTATTTTCCACCATAATTACAACCCATCTTTGTAATATCGTTACATTTTTAGGGTCATTACAACATTTTACATATGTTTTACAATATATTTATCACTTAATTTAAACTGTTTTGTCCAATTATAAACCTGTAACCAACTTTTCTTTTGTATTCCTTGTTCTTTAGCCTGAAGTATTAAACTTAAATTATCCATTCGTGCTAGCTCCAGGAGCTTTTCTATTAAATCCTCTTTTGAGGATATTCTATCAGTTTTCCAGTATTTAGCCACTAAAATTCTCACAGCTGTTATAATATATGCTAACAAATAAATATCTTGTTGGTTATAAACGTTAGGAATTATATTCAATAGGTATATTTCCAGTGTTAACTCAACATCTAAATTCAGTATTTCAAAAATTACATTATGCAGTATTTTTGTATTTTACTCCATTTCCACCACATGTGGTAAAAGGTCCCCACGTTCGACTTACACTTCTAACATGTGCTGGATGCTTGTGGATAACACTTTGCAATTTTATCTGGGGACCAGTACCACCTGTAAAATATTTTGTAGATATTCTCTTTATAGGAAATGGCTCTCATGAATTTTACAGTTTTCCATATTATATTCCCTTGATCCATTTCAATTTCTTTTCCAATATCCTGCATCCAAGAGATCATTACCAATTTAATATTTTCATCTAGCTCATAGTCTTCTAGTAAAAATCTATAAAGTTTCTGAATTAATTTATCACTGGATGATAACCAAATCTTATCGAGTTGCGTATTCCCCTTTTCAAATCCTTGTAATTTATCTTTACCATGTCTTTCTCTTAGTAATGCAAGTTCCCACCATGTTAAGTTAATTTGGTATTCACGTGTCAATTTTTCTTCTGCTTTTAGACTATCATTTTTTTCCAACAATATATTATAATTCGCTTTTTTGCTTGTCATCAAATGTGAAGGTTTTACAAAAGCTTCCAAAGGGGATACCCATCTCGGTGTTTTCGTATAAAATCTATCTTTTATCTCGTTCCAAATTTTACTGAGGGCTCCCCTAACTGTATGCTGGTTAAAAATTGAATGTATTTTCTCTTTCTCATACCATTATGTATGAGTGCCACCCCATGTAAAGATCATAACCCTCTAAAGCCAACGTTCTTACATCTTCCAACAAAATCCATTCTCTTATCCATGTTAGTGCACATGCCTGATAATACAATGTCCAATTAGATATGCTCATCCCCCCCTCTCTTTTCTATCTTGGAGGACTTTCCATTTAATTCTGGCTCTCTTAGGGATGCCAAATGAATTTTCTGATAATCCTATCTAGTTCTACAAGAAATTTCTGGTTCTTTAATACCGGGATGTTTTGGGCTAAAAATAAAAATCTGGGTAGTATATTCATTTTAATCGCTGCAATTTTACCCATAAACGATAACGGTAAATCTTTCCATCGTAAAAGATCAGTCTTAATATCCTGCAATAATTTATAGTAATTATCCCCTATCAGCGAAATAGCTCTATTAGTTAAATAAACACCCAGATACTTCACTTTTTTTACTACTTCCATAGATGTTATTTTATGCATTTCTTGCATTGTATCATCATGACAATTTTTAAGTAACAACTTCATTTTTTTAAAATTTATTTTAAGGCCAGCTACCTGCCCATAAGCTTGAATGTCTTTTAAGAGCTCTTTTAATTGCTTCTAAAACCTCATACATTGATATTTTATCATTGAGAATCTTTTTATGTTGTTCATTAAATTTAGTATGATTTCTGTTTTCTAAATATTCTTTAATTTTACTTTCTTCCTGTAGTCTTTGGCTATATAATTCATTATAATATCCTTCTACTATACTTTGGATTTCTCGTGCATTACATTTCTCTTCCCCTTTTTCATTTTTTAGCTTAATAATAGTACGCTTTTCTCTTTTCGAAGTTTATAAGCTAACCATCTATTTGGTTTGTTAATATTTTCAAAATAATATTGTTTGGTAAATTCAAGTTTTCTGGCTATCTCATTATTCAACAATATAGTCAACCTATGATGAAGAAGCTGTAGTTTAGTTTTATAATCTATTACATTTGTGCCACTTTTCATTTTACACTCTTCTACTTTTATTTGTTCTACAAGCATCTCATATTCCTTTTTGTTTTGTTTGTTTTTCCATGCATTCTGGTTAATAAACCAACCTCTGATAAATGCTTTAAACGCATCCCAAACGGTTCCCATTTTAATGTCTGGTTGAATATTTTTTTAAAGAAATCCAAAATCTCTTCTTTAGTACTTTTTACAAATTACTGGTCACGAAGCAAACCCAAATTCATAGTCCATCAGTTTCTTCTCCGTTCTTCTCTTAAAGTTAGACTGAGTGGGTTATGGTCTGCAAACATATTCGGTAAGATCTTGCAGTCTACTACATCATGTATCATATTTGAAGATATCCAAATCATATCAATCCATGACCATGAGTTATGTCTTGATGAATAATATGTAAAGTCCCTTTTTAAAAAATTTCTAGTTCTCCAAGTGTCGATCATGTTATACTATTCTATTATTTTGAAAAAGGATCTAGATGTTATTGAACCTACGTATTCTTTTTCTTTTTACTCTTTCTGTCCATTACAGCATCAAGTACTGCATTATAATCCCCTACCAAACAAATGTTCTCTATTTCCTTTAAACTCAGTACTGTCTGTAACTCTTTATAGAATGCCTCCTGGTTTTGATTTGGTGCATACATATTAATTATCAGTGTCTCTTTACCATTTCTTATTATCATAACCGCTACTGTTCTAACATCATTTGATGCATATAACATTTTGGGGTTCAAATTGTCTCTTATATAAATAACTACCCCCCCCTTTTTTCTGATCTGATGCAATAAATGCATTTCCCAATTTTTTATTTTCCAAATATTTAGAGTCACCCTTCTTTATATGCGTCTCTTGCAAACACACAATATCCACTTTATTTTTATTTAATTGTTAAAATGTTTTTCTTCTTTTTTGTGGGCTGTTCAGTCCATTTATGTTAATGGATAAAATTTTAAATTTCTCTGTCCTACTTATTTCTTACTGTTTCTTCCTTTGTTTTTGTACTTAAATCTAGTTGTTTTATTTGGTTCCCCCTCCCCCTTTTTTTGTGGTAGCTTCTTTAGTCACTGCTTCTTCTTGTTCAGTGTTTTTCTCCTCCTCTGAGTCCTTACTTTCCTCTCTTCCCTCTTCTCCCTCTTCTTCTTCTTTTTGAAGTCCTAACTCTTCACCGTACCTCTCAAGAAAATTTTCAACTTTAAAAATCGAATCTATCCTTTGCCTTGTACCATCATATGTAAAGAGCACCCCTTCCGGGACCAGCCATTTAAACATAATTCTGTTATTTTTCAACAAGTTTGTAAGTTTAGAGTATGGGATTTTTCTCTCCCTCACTCTCCACAGGACTTCTTTTAAAAATTTAATTTCTTCCCCTTGTATAGTAGCTCCATTTTTATATGTGGCTTTGAGTATTTTCTGTTTCATATCTTTCCTATAGAATTTTACATGTACTTCCCTCGGTAATTTATGTTTTTTTGCATATGAGGAGTTTTTCCTGTAAATATCCTCAATGCTATTTACTGTTTCTTCTTTTGTACCTATCTGAAGTTACTCGGCTAAGTTTTCAGCTAAATCCTCTTTCAATGTTTTTTCAATATTCTTGGGAATGTTTTGACACCTTATTATTTGTGCTGCCTTATCCAGTTCAAACTTTATAAGGGTGTCTTCTATTCTTTCATTTTTAGCTTTAAGTTCCAAGACTTCAAAATCTAAATCCTGTAATTTTTCTTTAAATTTCCCTTGCTTACTCGTCATCTTCATTATTTATTGTTTATTATCTGATATCTTTTTAATTTCTTCTGTTTCTGTATTAATTTGGGCTCTGATCTCATCCATTTTATTTCTCAAAGGTTCTATTTCATTTTTAATTAGTGTTGGAAGGGTGGATTCTATTGTTTGTTTAATTGCATGGGTGACACTTTCCTGTATCAACTTGTTCAACTCTCTCATTGTTGCCTGTGGTATACTCATGTTGCTATGTCTTAGTTGGCTTGTGTTTCCTAGCTGGCCAGGTGAGGGAATCGAACTCCTTCTATTGGCTGAAAAACCTGTGGCCATAAATTGGTTTTGATCTCACTTTATCTCTTTAACTGTACTTTGTATCCCTTTAGTCCTCTTTAAATCCTTTTCTCTGCGCTTAATGTCACTTCCTCTTCCTTTGTCCCTCGCTAACACTCCACTCTTATCACCTCCAGTATTTTGTTCTTCTGTTTCATCCGTTGGCACCACTGTCCCAATCCTTTAGTATCTGCTGACTGCTCCGTCTTCGTTAAACTTTGCACTCTTCTCTCGTTGCGCCGCTCCCGGCTCCTGTCGTCTCCGATTCTTTCCAGACTCCGACGTCATCAATCTCCGACAATGTCGCTCCCTCCACCTTTCTCTGTCTCACTCTTGTCGCTCTATACTCGCCTTCGCTGCCGCCGCCTCTGCTTTACATTCTGCTTTGTCATTCACTGCCATTCACCCCTCCAGTTAAAGACACAGCCACATAATTCGGAAAACAAAGACAAAAAATAAAGAAATTATGTAGCATCCAGCACTAGCACTGCTATTTTGTAAGTTACCTGTCCTCCCTTTTCCCTTTTAACTATATATAATTATCCAGTTGTTATTTCACTAGCCACCTCTTTTATAACTTATATCTACTAACAGAGGACCCGCCTGTATCCGGCTCAACTTCTACCCCCTCCTAATTAAGTTAAACTGAGTTTCTTTTTATTAATAATGATAATACTTAGCTTATGTTGTAGGCTGTGGTTGTAAGGTTAATCCGTTGTGACTCTATGAAGTCCTCGGGGCTCCTCTTGCGCTCGTTGTGACTCTGAAGTCTCGTCCGTGCTCCACTTCACCTCCTCGTTTCAGGACACCTAGCTAAGATAAGGGAGGTCGCCACCCTCCCTTTCTTAAAACTAGAAAATCCCCTACCAAACCCCTCTCTACGTAAGGGAGTTTGAGGCACTGAATAATGCCTTAGGAAGGTAAATGGATCAGAGAGTGGGAGAGCAAACTCCACACACACCCTCTTTTGTTGAGACCGGATCCGGAACCAGAAAATTGCAAAATTTGATAAGAATTGTTCTAATCAGTGTTGGAAATGCGAGAATAAGGTGGGCTCCTTTTTTCATATGTGGTGGAGTTGCGATATTACTAAAAAGTATTGGATTTGGGTTCATGAATTAATTAAAAAAAATGGTAGGGGAGGTAATCCCTTTTAAACCAGAAGTTATGCTATTAGGCATATTAACGAATGACCTGACCTGGGAGGATCATTATTTGTTGATATACTTAACTACAGCGGTGAGGATTACATATGCACATTATTGGAGATCTCCCCAAACACCGAGGAGAGAAGAATATATCGCAAAGATATTGGAGGTGGCTGAGTTGAATAAACTGACATTAAAAGGTCAATCAGAAGATACGTTCTTGAACACATGGGGGGTGTTTTTATGATTGGTATAGGTCAACCAAGTAGAGATAGCTAAAAGGTGTTAGAAATAATAAGATAGCTTTGAGTTTAAAAGAAAGTTACATTTGATACTGGGAAAAAAAAGATTAGAGATATAGTAAAGATATAGCAAGGAAGGCTTGTAGAAACTGAGATAAGATTTAATAGAGGTGTTTAAAGCCCCTCTGTAAATGTTTAATGTTAGATTAGATTGTTGGTGTGTTGCGGTGTCTTTGTATTCAGATGTATTGTATTGTTGTGTGTTTTGTGTGTGTATAAAATGAATAAAAAGTGGCCTTTTGGCCTTAAAAAAAAATGGCAAGAGTCTGAGTTTGTCACTGTTTCAGTGGCCCGGTGGGGCAAGACTGGACCAGAGTTTACAGACATCAGCCCCCCCGGCACTGTGTGCTCTGTCCAGCTGTGGCTCTTCAGGAAAGACTTTTCTAACCCTAAGAAAGTTCCTTCCTGGCACCTGGCACCACAAGACCTTGGAGGTACCAGAGACTCACTCCGGAATGTTCTGCATACGAAGCCTGTGCCGAACCACTGGGCCACGGCTCCCCCCCTCCACCCCCCCGGCCGAAGTGTTTCGGGGCACTCGGTAAACTTCCCCACCCTTTCAGTACAAAGAAAAACAAGAATTCAAGAATAACCTACATTTACTTAGTGTTCAAAATGGGCAGCGTAAAAATATTTTTTTTATTTTAATTGTTTAATTATCTTTATTAATTCTATCACTAGTATATACGGTCCAGTAGGTGATATTGAAAAGTCATAACTGTTTTTAGCAGTTCACAGTGTTTCCAGTCTGTACTGTGGACATTTCCAAAGAAACTAATTTTGAGGCAGCTATTAAAAAACAGCAACTTTCTTCCTTAATTCTGGAGGCAGTAAGTTTTTTTTGTCCAATGCCATGGTGTACATTTTCTGAATAAAAGCCCTGTTCCAATTAATAAAATTGATAAAAATAGGGGGAAAGGAAATTACAGTACAATAATGTTTTTTGGTTAAACTAATAGATACATGAATCAAAATGAGTCATACTAAGAGAAACTCAGTGTTGATTAAATAACGTAGAAAGATAAAAATTATGAATTTCTGAGATCATGGTTTGTAACACAGCAGAACAGAAGTTGTGGGTCAATGATTGGGCAGTGAGTAAGATGGATGCACTGATGTGATTGGCCAGCACAGGGCTACTGTGGGTGAGCGTTGCCAACTCTAGCTGGGGAATTTCTGGGATCTTAGGCAAGGGCAGAGCTTGGGGAGGGGGGGAGGCTTAGCAGGGATGTGCCTAACAGGAGAAATTGAAGTCTTACAAGAAGAAGAAGATGAAGAAGAGGAGGAGGAGATTGGATTTATACCCCGCCCTTCGCTACCCAAGGGAGTGTCAGAGAATCTTACAAACTCCTTTCCCCTCCCCAGAATAGATACCCTGCGAGGTAGGTGGACTGGCAGAGCTCTGACAGAAACTGCTCTTTTTTCAAGAACAGCTGTGCCAGAACTATGGCTTGCCCAAGGTCATCCAGCAGGTGCAAGAGGAGGAGTGGGGAATCAAACCCGGTTCTCCCAGATTAGAGTCCGCACACTTAACCACTACACCCAACTGGCTCTCTGTGCTCTGTGGTCACTCTACATATTGTTGTGGGTTCGAACAGCGAAAGTGGCAGGCACAGAGTGGGCCAGAAGAGAGTGCGAGTATCCAAATAAATACTGGAGGCTTCAGCTAGGTGCAATGTATATACATTTATTTACATACCACAGCCACCATCAAACAGAGTGTCAAAGTGCTCTGCTGCAATCATACAAATGAGGAGGAGAAACTGTACATCACTCACTGTACATTTATACAAACACTAGCCAATCAGGCTTCAGTGCTGAGTCACTGTGATAGCAGTGGCAAGACTGCCCTGAACCAGTTATAGCCAGCTCTTACAGAGATTCCTGGCTGACAGCTACCTGTCACCAGATCAAACACATCTAGCCAGACTTACAGAACATGTGGATCTCAACATTCCCCCTTAAGTTTGCAGCTGGATGTTCAATTTGATCTTCAAATCAGTATATGTTTTCACATCAAGGCACTTGGTAAACAAGTCAGCTACATTTGACTTGGAAGCACAATAGGTTAACTTTTTTAAACCTCGTTGTAGTACATCTTTAACATTCATGTACCTTATGTTAATGTGCCTGCTTGTAACTCTAATACTCTATGTATCAGCCAGCTGTTGTGTAGCCACATTGTCACAGAAAACATTGACAGGTAATACATAGTTTACATTGAAGTCAGTTAGCAGTTGTAAAACCCATTCTAGCTGCACACAACACTAGCAAGTTTGTGCTATGTAAACCTTCTCAGAGATGGGTGCATTTGCCAAAACAAAATGATCCACTGTCATGTTATTTTGCCCTGCTTTTACAAAGGCCACTCTGAAACCAAGCCTCCTTTTCAACTGTAGGCATTTGCAATACTTCATGGTAGGTTTGAGGCTCCTTAATGAAAACATGATTGACATCATAGCCATATCTTACAGGTGGTATGCCCTTAGTACTGCGCATAGAAACCCTTGGTAGTACTTTCTCATTTTGCACACCATCAGACTGCACATTTACAGGTTGTTGCACTTGTTTGATCACAGGCTCATTACTGACACCCTCAGTGATATCAGAGCTAGGTAAAGCAACCATTTGTGGTACTTCATTAGCATGAATCTTTCCCCAGTTTTCATGCTCACAAAAAGAGGCAGACCTGCTGAAACTCATTTTGTTGTACTGATCAGCAAATCTATAGGTCTTCATGCCAGACTGATAACCAAGGAAGACCAATTTCCTGGCTTTGGCTCCCCTTTTTCTCCTGCGCTCGAGAGGTATGTTTACCCATGCTTTGGAGCCAAAAACCCTTAGGTATTCCAGATTTGGTAAACGTTTGTACAATAATCTGTATGGTATATCCTCTACAGAGCGTGAATAAATCCGATTGCTTATATAACAGGCATTTTTCATTGCCTCAGCCCAAAATGCAATACCCAGGCCAGAATCTTTCAACATTGCATACATCATGTTCTGAAGAACCCCACCTTTGCGCTCGGCTACACCATTTTCTGCTGGAGTACAAACATTGGCAACCCTATGTTTTATTCCCTTTTGTTGTAGGAAGTGCTCAAAGGCATTGGAGGTTAATTCCCTTCCCATGTCAGTTTGGATGGCTAGCACATTGCCAAACTGGTTCTTTACTCTTTTATACCAATATTTGAAGGTTGAGAAGACATCAGACTTACACTTCATCACATACGCCCAGCAAAATCTCGACCAGTTATCAGTAATAATGAGAACATACTTGTTACCCGAATGGCTTTTTGGAAAAGGACCAACCACATCCATATGAACCAAAGCCAAAGGCTTTTGAGACTCTCTTAAGCTCTGTTTTGCAACTGGAAACGCTTTAGAATTTGGCATCTTACATATTTCACAGTCTAGGTAGTTTTTACACTCTTTTACACCTTCTTGGCCTGTCAGGGCCAGGGTCTTTTGAATAGTTTTGAAACTCACATGGCCTAGACAGCGGTGTAACAAATGTTGACAGTTATTGTGGGGGTTAACATTGGTAACAGCTTGTACATTTTCTTTAGTGTTGTTCAGCACATAAACATTATTTTGCAACCTGCCTATTGCACACACTTTACCAGCTTTCATAATTTTGCATTCTTTGTTAGCAAATACCACTTGGAACCCTGCAGTGTCCAAACTCATAATGCTTAACAAATTATTTTGTAGGCCAGGTACACAAATCACCCCCTTTAAAGTATGGTTTAAGTTGGGGAAAAACACATCCCCCTCAGCTGTAACCTGGGAAGGCGTCTCATTTGCAAGACTTACGTGTGTTAAGGGAGAGGTCCTAGTATTGTGTAGCAGCCCCTCGTCCCTGCAATACATTTGGGATGCGCCTGAATCGAGTAGCCAGGATGAAGCCACAAAATTGTCCACAGGGCCCACCATAGCTACAGAATGCTGAGACTCAGGCTGTTTCTTTCCTTGCTTCCGCCTCTCAGGACAGAAACGGACCACGTGGTTTGTAGAGCCGCAGAAAAAACATTTCCTCTTGTTCTTGCTGCCTCTGGAAGTATCTTTGGATTGTTCCTGGAGGGTGGCAACAGCAACAGTACAGGTGCTTTCTGCTATCTCCTCTGCAGATTGCCTGGAACTGTGCCCGGTCACCTTGGCCGACTGCCCAGACTCCCTGGCATGCTGCCTAGATTCAACAATACGCTCCTCGTGTTGAATCAGTTTTCTTTTTTTTTTTTTTTTTGGTAAAACTCTCCTAAAGAGGAGAGAATTTTATTCTTTTTATAAGAAAAGGGTAGGGTAGACAGCTGGAGAAAGAAAAAAGGATGGAGTGAAAATTTTCTGTTAATAAGGGTTAGTTTTAGTTAGTACTATTTTTAGCATCCATCACGGTTAGAAGATCTTCTTTTTAACCGTCCAAAGTCCAAAATAACTCTGTTAATACCGTTAGTAAAGTCCATTGGGGTTAGTTATTAAACAGCTCCTTCTAGATGTTACACGAACAGCCACTGCTCAAGGTGTCTTCTTAAGTCTCTTCAACTAAAAGTTGAGTCCTTTTAATCTTGATGGCTCCCGCTCCGTCACCCCTTTCCCCTGGGCCGCTGTCTTCTTCGCTGCTTACATTAATCCCAGTTTTGAGTGCTGCTTCCACCTTGCTGGCGTGTCTCTTCAGAAGTTTTGTTGCTTTCAGGATGAATTCCATCTTCTCTCGTTTCTTTTTTTTCTTATATTTCCGACCATCAATTTTTACGGGCTCCATACACACTACAGATGAAATTAGATCTCTGATGTATTTCCTGCTCAGCTCGGCATCCCCTTCTTCTGGCAGAGTATTTTCTTTTATATAAGTGGAATAGGCTTTTGGAGCCATGTCCACCTCTTCTTTTAATTCATTCGCTTCACTGCCAGTTAGGGGTGCCAAGTCATTCGTCAAGGTAAAACTGAGATCTTCTTTCTCTTCTTCTTTCTCGCCCAAAAGGATTAAGGTCAGATTAGCCTTTCTTGTTGTTTCCGAGATTTGCTTTTGCCGACTGATGAGAGCACTTTCCACTTTAATCAAAGTTTCATTGATTTTCTGCATTTGCTCCAGCAGGGGCCGCAGTAACTCCTTTTCTTGTTGAATGACAGCAAGCTCTGGGGGGAGGTTACCCGGACCGGAAGTCCCTTCCCTCTTCTCTTCCGGTTTGTGCTGAACAATTTTCAGCGTCGACATTTTCCTTTTTGTTTACTTTTTCAAAGTTCGTGCCGCATCCTCCAAGAGGCTAACAATGCCATAATCGCCTGCCAAACCCCAACGGTACCTTCACCAACACTTTTTCCTCTTTACCCCCCTCCTCGCACTCCCTTTATAGATCTCGCTTCTCAAAAGGGGGTGGGGACTCCTCCCTCCTCCCTACGTTTGCGGGGGGGTTTTCTCGCTTCAAATTAGATCTTCAACTCACGATTCGATGCAATTCTTCTTTTTATTTTAACTCATGCCGCTTTCTTCACTCCTGGTGGAATTCGGGGGCACTGCTAAGTCCCATTACGGGCACGACGCAGCGGGGCCGATTGGGGCGGGGAGAAAGCCTCAATTCCCCGGCTGTCTGCCGGCAAAGAGGCTACTCCCCAAGCGCCCCCGGTTCGGAGCCTTTGCTTAAGGCTCACTAGGGTCTTGCATACATGCAAAGACCCCCCCAAACTGCGCGTGGGCTAACCACCTCCGGGAGCGTCCCGAAAGGTGGCCGCCATTCGCAACGCCGAAACCGAAACCCCGTGTTGAATCAGTTTTCCAGTGACGAACTGGACTATTAAAACTTTTTCATCCACCGTCTCGAATGCAGGCAAAAGTGGGTCAAATGTTTGTGATAACGATGATAAGATTATGTGCGTTTTATCAATCTCCTCAAAACCTTTGCCACGCTCCTGAAGCTGACGAAAATAATCCATCAGGACCTTGAGATGGTCTTTCACAGGCTCCTGGGGTGCTTGCAGCTTTCTATACAAACGCCGGGTTAATGAGATAAGAGACCCGACATTAGCCTGCTGATAAACGTCTTTAAGTGAAGACCAAGCCTTTTCAGCACTGTCAGCTTGAGCAACATAAACAAGCTGATCGTCACTGACACTCAAAACAATCAGTGCTAGGGCTTTTTCATCATTTTTCTCATCAAGCGGCGTTGGGTCTTCGGGGGGGGTCATTTACATATTTCCAAAGCCCTTCTTTCACAAGAAAGAACCGCATTTTAAGTGCCCAATTGTTATAGTTTGTAGAAGTGAGCTTTTCAACCGGCTGGGAAGTAGGTACCTGAGCCATGATGCTTGCTCCCAGCTCCTGGCTGCTGGTCTCTCGGCTCCGGCTGCTTGGCGTCCTCCTCCACACAGGACTCCCACACACTGCAACCGACCTCCGGCTCCTCCAGCTCACAGCTCCTCCAGCCTGCTTCTCAGACAGCACGGCCAGACACTGCTTTCTCTCCAGCAAAGAAAGCCACAGCAGACAGACAACTCCACAGATACTGCTTCCACAGCTCCCAACAGCTCCAACTTACTCCATGCACAGTCAACCGTAGGCTGGGCCCATAACCCTGTCACGGGTTCGAACAGCGAAAGTGGCAGGCACGGAGTGGGCCAGAAGAGAGTGCGAGTATCCAAATAAATACTGGAGGCTTCAGCTAGGTGCAACGTATATACATTTATTTACACACCACAGCCACCATCAAACAGAGTGTCAAAGTGCTCTGCTGCAATCATACAAATGAGGAGGAGAAACTGTACATCACTCACTGTACATTTATACAAACACTAGCCAATCAGGCTTCAGTGCTGAGTCACTGTGATAGCAGTGGCAAGACTGCCCTGAACCAGTTGTAGCCAGCTCTTACAGAGGTTCCTGGCTGACAGCTACCTGTCACCAGATCAAACACATCTAGGCAGACTTACAGAACATGTGGATCTCAACACATATGGCCCCGTAGAACTCCGAGGAGCCCTGCCATTAGAAGCCTAAAGGAGTGATTAAGAGGTGAAATTTGCTGCCAGAGGATGTGGAGACGGCCCCAGGACTAAACAGCTTTAAAAAGGGATTAGATAGATTTATGGAGAAAAAGTCTTCTCCGTGGCTCCTAGCCACTGTGCCTGAGGGGAACCTCCACATTCAGAGGCACGAATCCTCTGAATCCCTGAGCCAGGAAGCAACATCAGAGGAAGGCCTCGGCCTCTATGCCCTGTTTTGGCCATCCAGAGGAACTGGCTGACCACTGTGCGAGACAGGAGGAGGCTGGACTGGATAAGACTATTGGTCTGATCCAGCAAGGCTCTTACGTCCTGTGCCTCTGAGTTTGGCCTGCCCTCTTGAACAAAAACGGAGCCCCGTCATTGAAAGACCGTGCCCCTTCATGTAGCTTCCTCTGTCAGAAACTTTGGGAAGGATAGTGGAGGAAACAAGCCACATTTGTCATTCCTTGGGGGAACATCTCACCAGAATATTCCAACTAGAATGAAAGTGTCAGTAATTTCTAAACCATCAAGAAGACTTTCGCTCAGAGGTGGGTCTTTTCAAAATGTAATTTTAGAACGAATGTCTCCTCCAAACTGCCCCGGCCATATTTAAACCTGCAAGATACTGTATGTAAAGGAACATAACGTTACTGAAATTTTATTCTAAGTACTGTTTGAAAGGATTTGTAGGAAGAGAGAGATGCTCTAGATTTCGAAATGGGGTTGACAGGCAGATGGCGAGAATGTTGGCGGCTGGGGTCTGGCAGCCTGTGACTGTGATGATGCCCCTTCTGAAAGAGACCTGGACATGATGGCAGTAGCCCTGCCTAGGTATTGCTATTGCTTCTGAATTTTCCCCAGGAATGATGTAATCACACTTGCAACCAGTGCGGCCTCTAAGCTGAGTTAGTGTGAGCTAGCTCATGTTTTTTTTAGCCTCCACTTCACACATTTTTGTCTTGGCTCAGGAAGGGGGGGCTCCAGAGCAAACTAATTGATGCAGTATCCAAATTGTTTGCTCACAACTTCTAATACCAGTCACTTGCAAAGTAGAATTTTTGCTCACAAGACTCCACAGCTCAGAAGGAGTATTGCTTGCTACGTGTGTCCCCCCCCCGCCCCCATGTTTCGCTTACAAGCAAGGGAATGCAGGGCAGAGGATTCCTTCCCCACTGATAGCTGAATTCCAAAAGAACATAAAAACAGAAAAAGAGCCCTACTGGATCAGACCCACGGTCCATCTAGTTCATTGTCCCGTCTCACACAGTGGCTGTACCAGATGAAAGGCGATATATGAACATTTTAACACCAATAATAAAAAGCCTTCGACAACATAATAATGGATTTAATAATAGAAAGACATATGAAGTACTCAAAACAAATTTTACATAAGCAGGTAGAAATTCATTGGTAAAGTTGATCACAGTTAGAAATTCACAGGTGGAATTTTTCCACAAAAAATTTGTCATAAATTCAAAAAAGTCCTTGAACTCGTAAGGATGTAGTAGTATCTCTGGCAGCTGACTCAACAGACCCTCCCCTGGTTCTAAATCCATTTCAATATATCTTCCCAAGAATCACGCTGGATTCAACATTTCAAGGGTACATGTAGACATCCGTAAAGCATATTTAGATACAGCAATTCTCAGTGATTCCTTCATAAATACAATAACACAAGACCATCAACATCACAAGTACCTGCACTCATAATATTATAAGCAAAATTCAGTATGAAATATTTCAATAGTGGTCACACGAATAACTCTTAGCCAATGCAGAATCTATCCTTTCTTGGAAACTCCCTTCAAAATACTGAAGCATTTCACCATTTTCATTCGAGGGAAAGGTTCTCAAACAAAACAGAATCCGCTAGTGAAATAAATATTCTGCAGTCCCCCCCAAACCAGGTGCTTCCATTCATTTTTAGATTTGGAACATTTGAACCTTTGGGCTTAAATTCTCAAGAAGGATTTGGCTTGTTTTCTCTAGAGAATTTGGCCGTCAGAGAAGCTGGAATCCAGTTAATGGAACCAGAGCAAATTAATTGATGCAGGAGCCAAATTGCTCGCTCACAACTTTAATGCTAGTAGCTCACAAAGTAGAATTTTTGCTCACAAGACTCCACAGCTTAGTGGGAGCACTGATCCACCCTCCGGGATTTGAAGGCAGATGCCTGTCTGTGGAGGAAACTGGCCCAGGGACAAAGCCATGCTGCTTTTGGAGTGGTTCCTCAGTGGAAGAGGCTTCCTCGGGAGGCGGTGGGCTCTTCATTTGGTGTAGTGGTTAAGTGCACTGACTCTAATCTGGGAGAACCGGGTTTGATTCCCCACTCCTCCAGTTGCACCTGCTGGATGACCTTGGGCAAGCCACAGTTCTGTCAGAGGTGTTCTTGAAAAAGAGCCGTTTCTGTCAGAACTCTCTCAGCCCCACCTCCCTCGCAGGGTGTCTGTGGTGGGAAGGGAAAGGAGTTTGGAAGCCACTCTTGAGACTCCTTTGGGTAGTGAAGGGCGTGGTATAAATCCAGTCTCCTCTTCTTCGCAGACTTTGATATAAATGTGTCTCCCTAAGAGATGTACGAAGGAAGGGAGCTCTGACTCATCAAAGCTTCCTTCGGAATAAACTCTGTTGTTTGTTTATTTATTTATTTATTTAATTCATGTCTACCACGCCCTTTCCCCCCAATGGGGACTCCTGGACTAGATAAGCATCTGGAGTGGAGGTCCGTCAGTGGCTGTTAGCCATAAGGTATAGCTGGAAGACTCTATGTGGGGCAGGGATGCCTGTATTCTTGGTGCTTGGGGGGGGAGTGAGAGGGCTTCTGGAGTTCTGGCCCTGCTGGGCCTCAGGTGTCTGGGCGCACTAGGCAAGAGATCTTGGGGCGCCCCCACCAGGATGCCAACCTTCTGGTGGGGCCTGGAGACAGGGGGTGGCGGAGCGCCGACTTTCCTGGAGGTTCTGCAGCTGCGGGGCCCCCAGGAAAGCCAGGGAAGGGGCGGAGGTTGCAACCGCCGCCCTCTCCCTCCCAGCGCCGCTTTCCTGGAGGCTCTGCAGCAGCAGGGCCCCCAGGAAAACCAGGGAGGGAGCGGAAGTTGCAATCTCCGCCCCCTCCCCCCAACGCCGCTTTCCTGGAGGCTCTGCAGCAGCGGGGCCCCCAGGAAAGCCAGGGAAGGGGTGGAGGTTGCAACCGCCGCCCTCTCCCTCCCAGTACCGCTTTCCTGGAGGCTCTGCGGCTGCGGGGGCCCCAGGAAAGCCAGGGAAGAGGCAGAGGTTGCAACCACTGCCCCCTCCCTCCCAGCGCTGCCTCCTGAGCCCCGCCAGGGCGCTCGGCAGTGGCGGGGGGACTTTCTGCGGGGGGCAGGTGGCGTTTTGGCTTGCTTGGGTGCTCTGCAGCTGCGGGGTGCCCAAGCAAGCCAGGGAAGAGGCGGGGGTTTAACCCCCACCCCTTCCCTCCCAGCGCTTGCTTGGGCGCAGGGCACCCAAGCAAGCCAGGGAAAAGGCAGGGAGGGGCTTTTCGTGGGGGGGGGCGCCTTTTGGCACCCCTCCGGCCTCTGCGCTCTAGGCCAGCGCCTAGGTTGCCTAATAGGCGAGCCACCCCTGCTGCTGGTGGACCTCCTAATGGCCCCTGGGTTTTGGCCACCCTGTGATATTACAGAATATTGGATAGGCCACTGGCCTGAACCACCCTGACCTCTTTTATGTTCTTACTAGGGAGCAAAGCCCATTGTGGTTGAAGACAAGGGAGCCCTAGTAAGGTAGGTAGGGTGGGTGGGTGTGTGAGAGAAGGAGGTAGGGAGGGACAGCAGGGAAGAGAGCAAGGAAGAAAGAGAGGGGGGGAAAGCGAGTGAAAGAGAGGAAGGAAGGAAGGAAGGAAGGAAGGAAGGGGGAGAGAGAAAGGAAGGAAGAAGGGAGGGGGGGAGGCGTTGGGGGGGCCGTTCGAGTCGCTCCCGCCCCGCACATGAACTGCCCCAGCCCCTCCCGCCTTGCCCCGTTCCCTCTCCCGGCCTGGAGCAGGAGCCGCCTCATCCCTCCGGCCGGGCAGGAGTCCTGCCCCCAAGCACCGCCGGCCCCACATGGCTCCGGCCCCGCAGCAGCAGCAGCAGCAGCAGCAGGAAGAGGAGGCGGCGGGAGGGGAGCCTGCTGGAATGGCGAGGACGGCGGCGAAGGAGGAGGGAGGCGGCCGGCCGGCCGGCCATGGCAGCCCATGGCACTTGCCGGAGGAGCCGGGGGCAGCAGGCACGGCGGGCGAGGGCAGCCACCCGCGGAGCACCTGAGAGAAGGCGGTGAGAAGGCAGGGCCCCCGCGACCAACCCCTCTGGGCTGCCGAGCCTGCGCCCCGTGGGCGGGACTTAGACCACACATGGCAACGCAGCCACCAATCCATGGCGAGACCGTGTGATTGACAGGTCTCCGTGCTAAAGGCTGCGGGGGGCGTGTGGACGCGAACAACGCTTCAGGAGAGAAAATGATCGGAAAGGCAGCTCACGGGCTCCAAAAATTGAGACATAAAATCTATTTAGACTGAGCCAATCCCACTGCCCATGCCTGTCAGAGAAGTTATGTGTGTGTGTATAAAGCTAAAGGTTCCCTTGCTCGAAAGCCAGTCGAATCCGACTCTAGGGCTGCGGTGCTCATCTCCGTTTCCAAGCCGAAGAGCCAGCGCTGTCCGAAGACATTTCCTGGTCATGTGGCCGGAATGACTAAACACCAAGGCGCACGGAATGCTGTTACCTTCCCACCGAAGTGGTACCTATTTATCTACTTGCAATTTCTTGCTTTCAAACGGCTAGGTTGGCAGGAGCTGGGGCCAGAGACAGGAGCTCATTCCCTCATGCGGCACACTTGGGTCTCCTGCTGAACTACTGCCGAACTACTGACCTTCCACAGCCTGCAGTTCAGTGTCTTCACCACTTGAGCCACCGCGGCTCCTGTGTGTGCGTATACACCCACACATACATATCTACACTGACACACATATAACCCCATTAAAACAGGCCTAATATAGCGTGTTCCTTTGCAGTGGGATATCACATGCTTGGTGACATTTCTTTGCCTTTTCCCTTTGCATCGTCTCTCTCAGGTGGCTCTAACTGGAGATCTTCTCTACGGAGAGAGCCAGGAGAGAGAGAGAGAGAGAGAGAGAGAGAGAGAGAGAGAGAGAGAGAGAGAGAGAGAGAGAGGGAATCTGGTGAGTTCAAAGGAACACGGTGGGGGTGGGGATCTGCAACCCCAGACCCACAGCAGAGGGAAAGGGTCCCGTCCCCCCCCCTCGCAGTTCCCGGTTTTCCATCAGAAAGAGCGACGACGTCCCCTCTGCAACGGCTTGAGTGGCGCAGAATTCAAACCCGCCACCTAGGAGAGAGGCAGGCGGGAAGCCGTTCCCCGCTTCTGGAGTCTCCTCAGCTTGCCGCTGGAAGGGAAGGGAGGCCCTCTGGAGCGCCCGAAAGGGCTTGCGGGGGCGGGGGGGGGGAAATACACGTGGGCGGGGCTGCAAGGGAGGACCCAGTGCGGGGGAGGGGAGGGGAGACCGGGCGCCCCCTTCTCCCCTTCCTTGCCCCCCCCGGGGCCCCCTCTCCGTCATCAGGGGGAAATCGGGGGCGGGGGAGGAGAGGGCGGGGCATAGACTGAATTAATCGGTTGAACTGAAGTGGGGCTGGCGAGGGAAGGCTCTCCTCCCCCCCCCCGCCAGAAATAAAGGCGAGCTGAGCGCCGTCACCCGGAAGAGATTTAGGCATGTCAGGGGGGCAGTGCTCTGGTTTTGGGGCAAAACTCTATGGTAGAAGCTAATTGCCCCCAAACAAAAGCGTCACCCCCCCCACGTGTGGCGCCACTTCCGGGTTACAGAGGCGCCTCGCGCTTATCTCCGGCTTTTTCCCTCCCCGTTCCCGGTGAGTGCTTGCTAGCACCTTAAGGGGTTTGGGAGTTGTTTTAATCTAATTTAGATTTTATCTACTTGTTGTAATTATGTGCTGCACTTGTGTCAGCCGCCCTGACCTGGGAGGGCGGGGGGAACATTCAATAAATAACAACAACGACGGCGACGACGACGAGTGCCCCCCTCCCCCGGGGAGACTTGGTGGGGGGCGGGGCACCTGCGCGGGGGGGGCGGCCGGGGGAGAGGTGGACGGAGCAGAGGCAGGAGGGGGGCGGAAGGAGAGATTTCGGGAGGTGCAGCACTGCAGGGGGGAGGGGCTATGCAGTGGGGCCCACAGACTGCGGCCCTTGAGGAAGAAGAGGAGGCTGGGGTTGTACCCCCCCCTCGCTCGGAGTCTCAGAGCGGATCGCAAACCTCCTTCCCTTCCCCTCCCCACAGCAGACACCCTGTGGGGGAGATGGGGGCCAAGAGAACGCTTTGGAGGACTGCTCTTGAGAGAACAGCTCTGAGAGAACTTGGGGCCTGCCCGTCACACACACTAAATAATCCACTTCCAATCCACTTTTTAAAAACAAATTAATCCCTAGTCCTTGTTATTGCAGAGACGGAAGGTGAAAGGCATGCGTTATAATGCTATAAGAAGATTCAGTTGCAGTGCCTCCTCTTGGATGTGTCTTCCTGCGTCAGGGAAAGCCTCCTGACACCTTTGTGTGGAACCAGGAGGCCACTGCAGAACCTTGAGTGCAGAATCTGAATCGGGCACCTCAGGAGGCTGGACAGGGATCAAGTAGCTCCGGGTTCCCTAGAGGCATGCACAGGGTGGAGACGCAGGGAATGATGGGAAAAAGGCATCTGGACTTCGGTTGGAGGTGTGGAGGAAAGGCAGGAGGATTCCGAAAGGAAAGGCCAAGAGACAGCAAAAAGGGTTTCCCTCCTTTCTTTCTTTCTTTCTCTCCCTCCCAGGTAGCAGCAGAAAAATGCCTTTGAGGCCTTCTCCGCCATCTCCTCCGGGTGTTGAAGGGAAAAGAGTCACCATGCGGCCAGCTCAGGTACTGAGGGTGGGGTTTCATTGGGAAGCTGTGCAGTCAGAGGGCAGAGATGCTTCTTTCTCTGTTGCAAAGCTGAGAGGATTGGGGTCCTTTTGCTGGATTCTGGCACCGTCCACTGGGAAGGGCAGAAGATGGTCACTGCTGTCTAGGATGGCATGCTCTCCTGGTGCTACAGCTTCTTTCTAGACTAGGGAGATCAGGGCAGCCTCTACCATGTCCTGTCCCTCTGCTGAGCTCCCTCCTTTCCATCCAACTCTGCCATTCCAGTGCACCACCCCCAAATCTTCAGGGCTCTTCTTGTAGCAGGAACTCCTTTACATATTAGGTGACACACCCCTAACGTAGCCAATCCTCCAAGAGCTTACAGAGTTGCTCTTACAGGGTTGTTGTTGTTGTTCAGTCGCACAGTCGAGTCCGACTCTTCGCGACCCCATGGACCAGAACACGCCAGGCCCTCCTGTCTTCCGCTGTCCGCTGAAGTTTGCTCAATTTCATGTTCGTTGCATCGATGACACTGTCTAACCATCTCATCCTTTGCCGTCCCCTTCTTCTTTGACCTTCAATCTTTCCCAGCATCAGGGTCTTCTCCAGTGAGTGCTCCCTTCTCATTTGGTGGCCATAGTATTTGAGCTTCAGCTTCAGGATCTGGCCTTCCAGGGAACAGTCAGGGTTGATTTCTTTTAGGATTGACTGATTCGATCTCCTTGCAGTCCAAGGGACTCTCAAGAGTCTTCTCCAGCACCACAGTTCAAAAGAATCTATTCTTCGGCGCTCGGCCTTCCTTATAGTCCAACTCTCACAGCCATACATTACTACAGGGAATACCATTGCTTTGACCATGCGGACTTTTGTTGGCAAGGTGATGTCTCTGCTTTTTATCATGCTGTTTAGGTTTGCCATCGCTTTCCTCCCAAGGAGCAGGCGTCTTTTAATTTCATGGCTGCAATCACCATCTGCAGTGATCTGGGATCCTAGGAATGTGAAGTCTGTCACTACTTCTACGACTTCCCCTTCTATTTGCCAAGGAGTGATGGGCCCAGATGCCATGATCTTAGTTTTTTTGATGTTGAGCTTCAAGCCCACTTTTGCACTCTCCTCTTTCACCCTGAGCAAGAGGCTCTTTAGGTCCTCTTCACTTTCTGCCATCAGAGTGGTATCGTCTGCATATCTGAGGTTATTGATCTTTTCCCCAGCAATCTTAACTCCAGCTTGTGATTCATCCAGGCCAGCATTTCGCATGATGTACTCTGCATATAAATTAAATAAGCAAGGTGACAATATACATCCTTGTCGTACTCCTTTTCCTATGCTAAACCAATCAGTTGTTCCATATCCGGTTCTAACTGTTGCTTCTTGACCCTTATACAGGTTTCTCAGGAGACATGTGAGGTGGTCCGGTACTCCCATCTCTTTAAGAACCTGCCATAATTTATTGTGATCCACACAATCAAAGGCTTTAGCATAGTCAATGAAGCAGAAGTAGATGTTTTTCTGGTACTCTCTTGCTTTCTCCATAATCCAGCGAATGTTGGCAATTTGATCTCTAGTTCCTCTACCTCTTCGAAACCCAGCTTGTACTTCTGGCAATTCTCTATCCACGTACTGTTGGAGCCTAGCTTGTAGGATTTTGAGCATGACCTTGCTAGCGTGTGAAATGAGTGCAATTGTGCGATAGTTTGAACATTCCTTGACGTTGCCCTTCTTTGGGATTGGAATGTAAACTGACCTTTTCCAATCCTGTGGCCACTGTTGTGTTTTCCAAATTTGTTGGCAAATTGAGTGCAGCACTTTAACAGCATCTTCTTTTAAGACTTTGAATAACTCAGCTGGGATACCATCACCTCCACTAGCTTTGTTGTTAGTAATGCTTTCTAAGGCCCATTTAACTTCGCTTTCCAGGATGTCTGGCTCGAGGTCAGTGATTATACCATCGTGGTTGTCAAGGACATCGAGGTCCTTCTTGTATAGTTCTTCTGTGTATTCTTGCCATCTTTTCCTAATCTCTTCTGCTTCTGTTAGGTCCCTACCGTTTTTGTCCTTTATCATGGCCAGCTTTGCATGGAACGTTCCCTTGATTTCTCCAATTTTCTTGAAGAGATCTCTAGTCCTTCCCAATCTATTGTTTTCCTCTATTACTTTGCATTGTTCATTCAGGAAAGCCTCCTTATCTCTCCTTGCTGTTCTCTGGAAATCTGCATTCAGTTGGGCAAATCTTTCCTTTTCCCCATTGCCTTTAGCTTTCCTTCTTTCCTCTGCTATGTGTAAAGCCTCATCAGACAGCCACTTTGCTTTTTTGCATTTCTTTTTCTTTGGGATGGCGGTGAGTGCTGCCTCCTTTACAATGTCACGGACCTCTGTCCATAGTTCTTCAGGCACTCTGTCTATCAAATCTAGTCCCTTAAACCTATTCTTCACCTCTACTGTATATTCATCGGGGATGCGATCTAGGTCAAATCTGAATGGCCTTGTGGTTTTCCCAACTTTCTTCAATTTAAGTCTGAATTTTGCAATGAGTAGCTCATGATCTGAGCCACAGTCAGCTCCAGGTCTTGTTTTTACTGACTGGATAGAGCTTCTCCATCTTTGACTGCAAATTATATAGTCAATCTGATTTCGGTGTTGCCCATCTGGTGATGTCCATGTGTAGAGACGCCTCTTAGGTTGTTGGAAAAGGGTGTTCGCTATGACCAGCGTGTTCTCTTGACAAAACTCTGTTAGCCTTTGCCCTGCTTCATTTTGTTCTCCAAGGCCAAACTTGTCTGTTATTCCGGTTACCTTTTGATTTCCTACTTTAGCATTCCAGTCCCCTATGATGATGAGGACATCATTTTTTGGTGTTAGTTCTACAAGCTGTTGTAGGTCTTCATAGAACTGGTCCACTTCAGCCTCTTCTGCAGCAGTGGTTGGGGCATAGACTTGGATTACTGTGATATTGAATGGTTTGCCTTGGATTCGGACCGAGATCATTCTGTCATTTTTGAGATTGTATCCCAATACTGCCTTTCTCACTCTCTTGTTGACTATAAAGGCCACACCATTTTTTCTACGGGATTCCTGGCCACAGTAGTAGATATAATGGTCTTCTGAGTTAAATTCGCCCATTCCTGTCCACTTTAGTTCACTGATTCCCAAGATGTCAATGTTCATTCTTGCCATCTCATTTTTGACCACGTCAAGCTTACCTTGATTCATAGATCTTACATTCCAGGTTCCTATGCAGTATTGTTCTTTGCAGCATCGAACTTTCCTTTCACCGTCAGACACATCCACAACTGAGCATCCTTTCGGCTTTGGCCCAGCCGCTTCACTCTTTCTGGGGTTACTCGTACTTGCCCTCTGCTCTTCCTCAGTAGCATATTGGACACCTTCCGACCTGAGGGGCTCATCTTCCGGCGTCATATCTTTTAGCCTTTTGTTACTGTCCATGGGGTTTTCTTGGCAAAGATACTGGAGTGGGTTGCCATTTCCTTCTCCAGGGGATCACGCTTGGTCTGAGTTCTCTGCTGTGGCCTGTCCGTCCTGGGTGGCCCTCCACGGCATAGCCCACAGCCTCATTGAACCACGCAAGCCCCCTCGCCACGACAAGGCAGTGATCCATGAGGGAGTTTACAGGGTTGCGTCGCTTAATATGCAAAGGAGTTCCTGCTACAAAAAGAGCCCTGCCCAAATCTCCAGGAGTTTCCCACGCTGGAATTGGCCGTCCTAGTGGAGATTTTATTTTTAGTCTGGAAGTCATAGTTGATTTCTGGCGACCCCTCATGGATCATGGAGGCAAGGGCTGGCTTACTATCACCTGCCTCTGCATCAGGACCCTGGTATCCCTTGGAGGTCTCCCATCCAGGTACTAGCCTGGGTCGGCCCTGCTTAGCGTCCAAGATCTGATGAGGTCGGGCTTGTTTGGGCTATCCAGGTCAGGGTGTGGAGAGCTAGATTTTGTTGGCCTTGATGTTAAAACAAAAAAGGTGGGGTGTCTGATGTTATTGTTAGATGGTCCAGCAGAAGCCCAGTTTGCAATACTGGACCGTCTGAAAGTGGTACTTGAGGAGACTTTTTACGAAGTTCCCTTGTGCATATTGGAAATGATTGTGGGTTGTATTGAGGCACGCTGGGACAAAGACGCAATGGCTGCTCTTCCTTTGGGAAGGCGATAAGATCACAATCTTTTCTGAGCATCCAAACTTAGTTGTCCTTCATAAGGAACAAAGAGCTAAACACAAACATGCTTGTCTCCTGATACGGAGTTGCAGGTTTTATGGTTTTTAGTGAGACGTCAAAAAAACTAACTGTATAACTTGGATCAAAATTACAAACAAGTATACTTTGTAATATTAACTTATCTCTCAGACTGGTTAACCACCAATTTAAAAAATGTTCACCAAACACTTAAAACTTGAAGGGGTTGGATCCATCTGAAAACATAGTCCACACAATAATGTGTTTCCAGGGTGAAAGGTGTTTTTGGAGGAAATGGGGAGTGTGAATATCTAACAGCAGTAATGCCTACAAAATTTGTCCCTTTCTGCGTCATTGGGCCACATGAAAAATACACCAGCTAACTAGTTTTGAGGGTTCTGTTAAAATCGGATATCCCACAGAAGAAAGGCCTGGGGGTTCAACGATCTACACAAGGCCCACTGAAGCCAATTTACCTGATGAGGCACCAGGAATGAGGCTTTAGAGATGCCCATGAAGGAAACCAAGTGGGGGAAAGTGAGATCTGTCAGTACTAAATTTTTCAAAATCCTTCCAAGATATTTTGTCATTCCCTGCAGAACTCTGAACACCTTTTAAGGTCCCCTCAGACAACTGGCAGGTGGGTAATGGGAGGAGGATCCCCTAACACATATCCCGTGCTGCTTTTATTGTTCATATCCAATGCTGCTTGTATTGTAGGACGAAATGTTCTTTGAGATGAACCACGTTACACCTCTGTCATTACCTAAAAGCCCTGTTCTTAGAGGAGGGGCAAGTGATCGGAAATCTAGGCTCTGTGGGGATTTTGAGATACAATTTTGCAGTACAATTTTTGCCAATGATCTTTCCCTAAGAATTGAACGTGACACCTAGCCTGTTGGCTTCAACTGATCTGCTACTCTTGCCGCTAAGAATCAGCTCCTCAGACCCATTCCGCTCGCGATCGGTCGTTCTGGCTCCTATCGGCCAGATACCAACATACTTTTGTGTGTTCAAAGCTCCTCACTCCAGAAGGGCCTCCGTTTTAGAGGTGGAGCACAGATCTGTGATGGGGGAAGGAGGGCCCCAATGGCTACTAGCCACAGTGACTGAGGGGAACATCCACATTCAGAGGCACTAAGGCCCTGAATCCCAGAGCCGGGAGAGGCAACATCAGGGGAAGGCCCCAACCTCTGTACCCTGTTGTTGGCCCTCCAGAGGAACTGGTTGGTCGCTGTGTGAGACAGGAGGCTGGACCACTGGTCTGATCCAGCAGGGCTCTTCTTGTGATCTTATGGAGCCCTCAGGCCTCTGTGCCCTGTTGTTGGTCCTCCAGAGGAACTGGTTGGCCACTGAGTGAGACAGGATGCTGGACTAGATGGGCCACTGTTGTGATCCAGCAGGGCTCTTCTTATGTTCTTATGAAGGCCTCAGACCTCTGTGCCCTGTTGTTGGCCCTCCAGAGGAACTGGTTGGCCACTGAGTGAGACAGGCTGCTGGACTAGATGGGCTGCTGGTGTGATCCAGCAGGGCTTATGTTCTTATGAAGGCCTCGGCCTCTCTACCCTGTTGTTGGCCCTCCATAGGAACTGGTTGGCCTCTGTGTAAGACAGGGTGCTGGACTAGATGGACCATTGGTGTGACCCAGCAGGGCTCTTCTTATGTTCTTATGAAGGCCTTGGCCTCTTTGCCCTGTTGTTGGCCCTCCAGAGGAACTGGTTGGCCCCTGTGTGAGACAGGCTGCTGGACTAGATGGGCTACTGGTGTGATCCAGCAGGGCTCTTCTTATGATCTTATGAAGGCCTCAGAGCTCTGTGCCCTGTTGTTGGCCCTCCAGAGGAACTGGTTGGCCACTGGTCTGACCCATCAGGGCTCTTCCTGTGTTCTTATGACCTCGGTAAGGAAACCAGAGCAGGTGGCAGCCTGGTAGCCCCCTGGGAGTGATGGCTGCCCCTCTGGCTGTAACCACTCCTTTTGATGTTCATACTGTGTTTGAAATGTTTAATTGTATTTATTGTAACATGAGGTTACCCACCCTGAGCCCTTTCGTGGGATGGGCGAGATATAAATACAATAAATAAATAATAGATCAGTAAGATGCCCCAGGGAGAGCTGGGAAGGGAAGGTGCCAGGGCTCCGATTCCCCTCCTCTTTGTGCTTCTCTTCCAGAATCATCTTACTGTTTGGGGGTTTTTTTCCCCGCGGACCAGTTTCCCACTGATATTAAGAAATGCTTCCTCCTTCCTGCAGGCCGGGGTGTCCTTCGAAGAGGTGGCGGTGTATTTCACCCCGGGGGAGTGGAGCCTGCTGCGCCCAGCCCAGAGAGCTCTGTACAAGGAAGTCATGCTGGAGACCTTTGGGAACGTGGCCTCCCTGGGTAAGGAGTTCGTGTCCCCTTGACTCGCCCCTCACTGCTGTGGGGAGTGACGATGCCTGAGCTCTGAGATCCTGTGCAGAGGCCTGGCTGGAGTTCTGGTTTCTCCTTGTGGCGAGCGGAGCCCCAAAGGAGAGGGCAGGAGAAGAAGCCGGTCCCAAGAGATGCTTCCTTTGGAGAGGGCGGGATCGGTCAGAGCAGGCGCGTTTCCCTCCCGTCTGGGGCTTCCTGGACCGGTCTTTGCGAAGGGGCCAGAGTTACGATCTGAGGGCGGAAGGAAGGACGAACGGAAGGGTGTGTTCTGCGGAAGGAGAATAGAACTGGAGAAACTGAGTCATGTGCCTGCCTGTCCTAAAGTGGATAGTTCAACACGGGTAGCCATGTTAGTCTGCCTATAGTAGTAGTAGTAGAAAAGGGCAAGGGTCCTACAGCACCTTAAAGTCTAACAAGATTTGGGGCAAGGTATGAGCTTTTCTGACTCACTGTGCCTGAAGAAGTGAGCAGCGACTCGTGAAAGCTCCTCCCCTGCCACGAAGGTTGCTGGTCTCTGAGGTGCCCCCGGACTCCGGCTCTTTGCTCCTGTCTGGAAGAAGGTGGGTCGTCCCATGGAAGTGGTGGAGGATTCTTCTTGGTGCTTGGGGGGGGGGGCAGCAGTGGGAGGGCTTCTAGCGTCCTGGCCCCACTGGTGGACCTCCTGACGGCACCTGGTGTTTTTGGCCACCGTGTGACACAGAGTGTTGGGCTGGATGGGCCACTGGCCTGATCCAACAGGGGCTTCCCTTACGTCCTTAGGATTGTCTAGAGAGAATAACCAGTAGAAGGTGGTGGGGGATGGGGAGCCCTTTGTGTGCCTTTTCCCTTGACTCCCACCAGGGGATTGCAGAGAGGAAGTACCTCTCGTGGGCCATCCGAGTAACCGACACCACCGGTCCGAGCCCCCTCTGGGGTGGGTGGAAGGATGAATATTATCCCTGTGGGATTCTTAGTGGGGAAGGCAATGAGTATTTGGTGAGGTTCCTGGGCTTGTCTGCACTGCGGGGAATGTCTTTGAGAGAGATGGAATGCCTTGTTATTGCCTTGATAGGGACAAAACGTGGGTCATTACTCAGAGACCGCATCGTCATAGGGGGCATAGGAGAGCCACGGGTTGTTGATTAAGGCATGGAGGCATTACTGTGGAAACAGGGGGAACAGGGTTTTTTCGGCTGTGGGGTGATAGAAGATGGAGCTTCTCTGGACCCCTTGACTTCAGATGGCCCTGGGATCCAGGGGGCTCTGAAGCCAGGTTCCTGGGGTGTGTCCGTGTGTGTCTTCCGTGACTTAGTTCCTAAGTGGACAAGCAGTGAGCGTGTATTTGCCATTGCCGGACAAAGGAGCTCCGTCCTGCTATCTTAGTTGTGAAAGGGCAGACTCAAGGTGACTGTCACGTGCACACAGAACAAACCTAATTGTGGTTTTGTTTCCATCTGACAAAGGACCCGGGGTTGCCAAACCTGACCTCATATCCAGGCTGGAGGAAGAGGAAGAGCTCTTTGTCCACGGCTGCAATGAAGAGGAAGGATTGGCAGGTGGGTCTGTAGAGGGACTCACAAATATCTGGGAACTCCTCTGGGGCTCCTTCCCAGTTCTAGCTGATTCTTCCGGTCAAGTTTTAGGAGTCCAGATGGTTCTGACCTCTAGTGCTGCCCCAAACGTTTGCTTTGTCCTGGTGTGGCAATGGTCTCGAAAGCCCCTTTGCCGCCCACGTGGGAATGAGAAAGCTGCTCAGACTTCCTGGGTCTCTGGTCCAGCCACACTCCTTTTTCTCTCCTCTCCTGTTCTTCTGCTCTCTCTCCTTGCTACTGGAACCCTCAGTAGTCTAATTTGTCTACTAAGGATCTGTACCAAACGGAGATCTTGAGGAGTCAAAGCCTCCCTAGCTGAACTGAGCTGCAGAATCCCCCGTTAGGTCTGTTTTAAGATGCATAATTTGTGTCACATCTGATAAAGCAAGGTAAGAAGGCCCATCTAAATTCTTAGCCTCTGTCAAAAAGCAGTTTATCCAACTTTTCTGCGTTTGTTTCAATTCACTAGGGAACGGATCTCTATTGGGACAATGACACCAAGGTGCTTGACAAATTCAGCATGAATTTTAAATGGCCACAGGTTGTGTGGCTATCAGAGGAAACTGGTCTTGTCAAAGACAGGACATGAGATTCATCCCAACTAATGCGGCATCCCGACATTTCCCCAGATTCACTGATGAGGTTAATCAGTTCTGGTAACGATTGCTCAGGATCAGACAGCAGAAGCCACGCATCACCGGCAGACAACGTGAGCTTGAATTCAGGGTCCCCTCCTTGGCTCCCTTTAATGCCCACTGGTTACCAAACGGCACATTTCAAGGGCTCCAGGGCCAGGTCAGAGAGTAGCGGTGAAAGAGGAAGTGTTTAATATGAAGCTCAGTTCCATTTTTCAGTCCGTTGTTGTTTTTTTGCTTTCGAGTCACAGCTGACTTCTGGCGAGCCTGCAGGATTTTCAGATGGCAAGAGGTATTCAGAGGCGGCTTGCCATTGCCTGCCTCCACGTCACGACCCTGGTATTCCTTGGTGGACTACGCAGGTCAGGGCCATCCGTTTCCTTTGTAAAGGCCTCGTCACAGTGCAGGGATGTGCTTCATCTCTCTAGGGGAGACTTCTTTTCAGCATCTCCCAGACTAGCATTGAAACAGGGGGGGAGTGGTCAGAAATAGCACAGGCACCAAGGACACAGGGGTCCCATGTGGACATGACCTGCTTCCCCAGGGTTTGGAGACAGGAGATGACCTCCTGGAAGGAGATAGGGGGGTTCTCTGTTTGGATTCCCCTAGAGCCTCCTGCCAGAAAGCAGAGAGTTCAGTACAGGTATATGTGCGGAGGGCCAGTAACCGTTATGCCCAATAAAACAATAAAGCCTTCATCTGCTGGCTGAAGGCAGCAACGGAGAAAGGCAGACAAATCTCCCCAGGGAGGGAGTTCCAAAGTTTTGGAGCCACGATTGAGAAGGCCTTGTCACGGGCTGCCAGTCATCTAGCCTCAGGGCTTCAAAAGGTGACCAGGACGGACATGGAGGCGGTCCTTTAACGTATGCCAACTCTAAACTGTATGGGTTTCCGAGGTCAATACCAGCACCTTGAATTGTACCTGGAACCAAATTGGGAGCCAGTGCAGATGGAGCAAGACTAGAGTGAATACGGTTCCTCTGACCCACTCCCGTCAACAATCTGGCCGCAGCTTTCTGTACCCACCGTAGCTTCTGGGCAGCCGTCAAGGGCACCCCCACGTGGAAGCCATTGCTGCAATGTAGTCTAGATGTTACCAGGAGACGCACCACAGCAGCAAGATCTCCAAGCCCCCCAGAAAGGGCCAAAGCTGGTAAAAGGTACCCCTGGCCACCACTGCCACCTGTTCGTCCAACAGGAGGTACGAGTCCACAAGCGCCCCTAAGCTATGAACCCGCTCCTTTAAGGGAAGTGCAGCCCTTCCAGAACTGGGAATATCCCGTCTCTTGGAAACACACACACATGCACACACCCCACTGCGCACACACCAGTAGCACCTCCCATTTTGCCGGGATGACGTTTCAGTTTGTTCGCCCTCTAACCCTAACCCCAGCAGAACAGGATCTCCAGCCCCAACCCCCAATGGCTGTCTGGAAGGGGGTATCATTCCTGATGGTGTCGGAAGCGGCTGAGAGGTCCCGGAGAATCCCCCTTCCCCCTGTCCATCTTGAGCTCAGGTGATTCACTAGGGTGACCAAAGCCATTTCGGTCCTGACACCAGATAACTCTCATGTTATATGCCTCATACGTATGTGTGATTGTAACCCCACATATATCCAGTGATTGGTCCCCAGTTTCATTTGGAAAGTGGATGCAGATTGGCTCTATCTGATGAACAGCTGCAGGTTGTGTTCATTCTACATGCGTTCTCTGTATCATGGGAGAAGGTCTCTTGTGAAGGCAGGAAAGGACAATTTTAGTAAAGCGTAAAGATTATTCTTTACACCACAGGAGCTGTGGTGGCTCAAGTGGTTAAGACGCTGAACTGCAGGCTGTGGAAGGTCAGTAGTTCAGCAGTTCGAGACCCGGGTGCCGCATGGTGGAGTGAGCTCCCGTCTCTAGTCCCAGCTCCTGCCAACCTAGCAGTTCGAAAGCAAGAAATTGCAAGTAGATAAATAGGTACCACTTTGGTGGGAAGGTAACAGCATTCCGTGCGCCTTGGTGTTTAGTCATGCCAGCCACATGACCACGGAAATGTCTTCGGACAGCGCTGGCTCTTCGGCTTTGAAACGGAGATGAGCACCGCAACCCTAGAGTCGGATTCGACTGGCTTTCGAGCAAGGGAACCTTTACCTTTACCTTTAAAGATTATTCAAGCAGTTAATGTGTAGACTGCGGTCTGTTCCCCAGCTTCCCTCCGCTTGGAAAGGCTAACATGTGCGCCCTTCTTGGCCCATGCACTGACCCAGTCCGCTTTTTCCTGCGGTGACTATGAGATCGGCCTAATTCTGATTTCACTGTGGGAGTCCCCAGCCCTATTCGATGAATGGGGGTCACTCCCTCTTTTTTTGACCGCTCTCACCATCACCACCCCACTTCCCTCTCTCTGAGGGATCCCCGTCTCTAGGGCTCTTGCTGGATGAGGCAGAAGGCGCAAGAGACGATCTCATTAGACACCCTGAAGAAACTAAGGTAAAACACATATGGATTGGAATATTCATGTTTCTCTTTTTACCAACAATTGTCTAATAAATGTCGTCTTCCCTGAATCATTGGGCTTTTGGCCATGTTTGTTTGGTGACTGCTGGGCTGAAACCTTCATGAAATGCCATTCTTTTATCTTAGTGGACGGGAGTAGAGAGAATGCAGGTTAGGTGACTAAAGTTCCCAAGTCAGTCAACTGATCTGGCCTTGGGTAAAGAGTCACCTTCTCCTCCAAATTGTGGTATCTTTTTCCAGCTTCCAGTTCACTTCAGAGAAAAATTTATCTATATATCTAATTCCTAAGTGGCTCCCTGCGTGCAGATATCTAAATCCGCACATCGGGGGCATCTGGGGGGCAGGGAGATTTTCCTGCGTACGTGGGGCAGTCCCCATGTGTGCAGAAAAATCTAAAAAGTTTTAAAAACTGCACGGGGAATATTTAAATCCCCCCAAAAGTACGAGCGTTCCCTGCACATGCGCAGGAAATGCTCTGGGACCTCTGCGGCAGGCCAGTAGCTGAGAGGCACTCAGGCCTCTCCGCGGTTGCTGGGGAAGGGGAAATCAGCTTGGGGGGAAGAACGTCGGCCCGGTGGTTGGGAGGCACTCAGGCCTCGCCACTGGTGCCCACGGGGGGGAGGGAAAATCGGCGGTGGGGGGAAATCAGCGGGCCAGAGGGGGGGGAGAAGGCTTTCCTGAGGAGCTGCTTCTGCAGACCGGGAGCCTTTCGTAATCCTCCCCCCCCCCCGCGCGTCTATCGCGGGTCCTGCTTTTTGTGTCCTACTAATTGTCATACGAAAATGTGATTCTCCTGTTATTCAAATTGACTAATAATCAGTCAATAGACTCTAATATGTCACAGGGCCAGATTCTCATTCCAAGATTCCATTCTGAGGGCTCTGCAGACACCAAGCTTTTGAGTGCTTGCATTCTCTGCAGCGGTTCATGTAATTCCGTATGTTCAGGCTTTGTTCTTCTCTGTGTATTTATGCCAGGTTTTCCTCTCTCTCAGCAGGAGGTGTGTGGGAGTCCGTGAATGAAGCAAAAGCGGATGCAGAGATGACGGGAGAAAAAATATATTCCGATGTAAAAGAGAACCCTGAATATTGTGATATACTGAGGAAGGAGGAGGGGAGACACACTCTTGAAGGGATAAATAGTTCCAGTCTTTTACAATGTAACTCTTCTCAAGAAATTCTACAACTTCAAAACCTATGCAGAGGAGACAATAGGAATGAAGGAGATGTAAGTGGGGAAAGATTTCCTGAAATATCAGACATTCAGATGCATGTGAATACCCATAAGGAAGAAACAACATATAAAGACCTGGAGTGTAGGGAAGGGGTTGTGCAGAAAAATGCCCTGATTTCCCATCAAAGAACTCATGCAGTGGTGAAACCATATAAATGTCTGGAGTGCAAAAAGACCTTCAGTACGAGTGGGCAGCTTAGTATCCATCGAAGAATTCACATAGGGAAGAAACCATATAACTGCCTGGAGTGTGGGAAAAGTTTCATTGAAAAAGGAAACCTTAGGTCCCATCAAAGGATACATACAGGGGAGAAACCATATAAATGCCTGGAGTGTGGGAAAAGTTTCAGTCACCGTGGACACCTTATTGTCCATCAAAGAATTCACACAGGGGAGAAACCATATACTTGTTTGGAGTGTGGGAAAAGGTTTATAGACAGTGGAAGCCTCAAATCCCATCAAAGAATTCACACCGGGGAGAAAAAATATAAATGCCTGGCATGTGGAAAAAGCTTTAGTCAGAGTGGAAGCCTTAAACTGCATCAAAGAATTCACACAGGAGAGAAAACATATAAATGCCTGGAGTGTGGAAAAAGCTTTGGACGGAAAGATTCCTTTACTTACCATCAAAGAATTCACACAGGGGAGAAACCATATAACTGCATGGAGTGTGGGAAAAGCTTCATTGACAGAGGAAGCCTCAAGTCCCATGAAAGGATTCACACAGGAGAGAAAAAATATAAGTGCCTGGAGTGTGGAAAGAACTTCAGTCATAATGTAGGCCTTACTTTGCACAAAAGAATCCACACTGGGGAGAAACCATATAAATGCTTGGAGTGTGGAAAGAGCTTCAGTCAGAGCTCACATCTTAGTTGCCATCAAAAAATTCACACTGGGGAGAAACCATATAAATGCCTGGAGTGTGGAAAGACCTTCCATCAGAGTTCACATCTTAATGTCCATCAGAAGATTCACACAGGGGAGAAATCATATAAATGCCTGGAGTGTGGGAAAAACTTCAGTCTGCGTTCACACCTTACTTCCCATCAAAGAATTCACAGAGGGGAGAAAAAATATAAATGCCTGGAGTGTGGAAAAACCTTCAGGCACAGTGGAAGCCTTAACTCTCATCAAAGAATTCACACAGGGGAGAAAAAATATAAATGCCTGGAGTGTGGAAAGAGCTTCAATGAGAGTTCAAATCTTCATCGCCATGAGAAAATTCACACAGGTGAGAAACCATATAAATGCCTAGAATGTGGGAAAAACTTCAGTCTGCGTTCAGAACTTACTTCTCATCAAAGAATTCACACAGGGGAGAAACCATATAAATGTTTGGAGTGTGGGAAAACCTTCAGGCATAGTGGAAGCTTTAATTCCCACCAAAGAATTCACACAGGGGAGAAACCATATAAATGCATGGATTGTGGAAAAAGTTTTCGTCAGAGAACTGCCCTTACTGTTCATGAAAGAATTCACACGGGAAAGAAACCATATAAATGCCTCGAGTGTGGAAGGAGCTTCAGTAAGAGTGGAAATCTTAGTTCACATCAAAGAACTCACATTGGGAAGCGAAACATATAAATTAGCTGTTGCAGATTTTCCGGGCTGTATGGCCATGGTCTTGGCATTGTAGGACCTGGAAGTGGGGCTTGACATTGCATCAAAGCACATTGGATCAGAAAATTAGAAAGCAAGGCAACAAAACAGTATAATACATACAATACGTAATGCAGCAAAAGCTCTCTAAAATATTCAGAGATCATGTAAAACTGAGTAAAACGTTCGACAACCCTGTCTCCTTTGTAAAAAAAGTCCTCTAGCACCATTCAGTTTTCAACATCCTGTGGAATGATAAAATTGTGGGAATCTTCCTGGCCTCCGCAAGCAGGGCCATTCCACCCACGGAGAGCCATAGGAGAGCATGCTTCTGTGTTGGGCTGCTGTTGATCTCACTGATATGAGTGAAGATGTTGCAGCGTAAGGCTGTCCGGTAGAGATGTGAGACTTAGGCCCAGAATGGCTTTGTGAGGAATGACTAGGCACTTGAATGGAACTTTTAAACTACCAAGTAGCCAGTGGAGTGACTGTGGAATAGCTGCCTCACCTCACCGGCTCCAGCTGGGAGGGAGGGGTAGAAATTTGAAAAAATAAATCAATAACTAGGGTTGAGGGATTCTGTACCAGCTGGAGTTTCTGGCTTCAAGGGAAGACCCTTGCAGAATGTATCACAGTAGTCTAGCTGGCAGGTTATTATGGAATGGATCCACAGATCCGGATCAATGTAACAAGCAGTTCCCCATGCATAAAAAAGGATACAGTATGGACAAGCTGAGGCTGATTTTACCCAGGGTTCCTCTGCCAGGGTTCTTTCACAGGCTGGTGATGTTCCTGGCTGCCAGGTGCAGGGTGGTGGGAGGGGAGAGTGTGATTCTCTCCCCTCCTGCCAAGAGCTCCTGGTCCCCAGATTGTGAGCAAGAGGAGAAGAAGAGTTGGATTTATACTCCACCCTTCACCCGAAGTCTCAGAGCAGCTTGCAGTCTCCTTCCCTTCCCCTCCCCACAACAGACAGCCTGTGAGGTAGGTGGGGTTGAGAGAGCTCTGAGAGAACTGTGACTGACTCAGGGTCACCCAGCTGGCTTCATGTGGAGGAGTGGGGAATCAAACCTGGTTCTCCAGATTAGAGTTTGCTACTCTTAACCACTGCACCATTGGCTCATGCGTCTGGCCAAATTCCGGACTAAAAACAAAGATGGCCTGGGGGGGGGGGGATCAGTGACAGGCTGTCAGCCTGCAGCCTAAAACTCACTTGACTGAGAGAGAGCGGGCGTGGAGGGGAGACTGCAGCAGGAAAAAGCTTGGGAGAGGCAGGAGAAGAGATGCTGCTGTTCTCTCTGGGCCCAGGAAAAGTGCCACTGTTTGTACTGGCAGCAGAAGGCCGGTAGGTGTTTCTCGTGTCTCTGGCACAGAAATATGACATCACAGACTTTACTTGTACTTTGAGTGTTCCTCTGCATCTGGGTCTGCGGGGGCAGCTTGGAGACTACATATCCAGTTCTGGCAAGCCACGGGTAAGCCTCATTCTGTCTGACCCAGTTGCACCTGTGCTGGACAACACGAGCCCTTTGCATGGCAAAGTCTTTCTTCCACGTCAGCTTCTCAAAGTGGCTGAGAACTGGGTTTGGAGTCCTAACTGACTAAACGGGGGTAAAAGGGAAAACAGAAGTGGGTAAGAATTGTCTCTAGGGGTCTCTCGGCAGCCCCGGGGGAGCCGGCTACTTCCTCTGATCCAGAAAGAGGTCAAAGGGATGCTGCATGAGATCAGCTGGGGTTCGGGTTGCCAAGTCTGAGTTGGGAAGTTCTAGAAATTTGGGAGCTGAGGGACCTCAGTGGTGTCTAATGTTGTAGACGACACCCTCCAAAGCGGCCGTTTTCTCCAGGGGAACATCTCTGTCGTCAGGAGAGCAGTTGTGATTCCAGGAGACCTCCAGACTCCAGTTGGAAGTTAGCAATCCTAGTTGAGGTCCCTCTTTCACAATAAGTGTCTTCCCCGGCATTGCTGGACAGGATCCTTGGTCCTTTCCTCAGATATGTGAAACGTAGAGGGCCTGGCTCCTAGCTAGATGGGTTGGTGGGAGGATTGACTGGGGGGTGCATTCTTTGAGAGGCAGAACTCTTTTGAGGTACCCATTTGCTAATTGGCCTTGTTAGTTGATTTAGGGTCCTTTAGTCTCAATTGTATTTGCTGTGAGCCGCACGAGCTCCATTGTATCCACTATTTTTGATGCAGCAAGAAATTACAAGTAGATAAATAGCTCGGTGGGAAGGTAACAGCGTTCCTTGCGCCTTGGTGTTTAGTCATGCCGGCCACATGACCACGGAAACGTCTTCAGACAGTGCTGGCTCTTCGGCTTTGAAACGGATATGAGCACCGCAACCCTAGAGCCGGATTCGACTGGCTTTCGGGCAAGGGAACCTTTACCTTTACTTACTACTCTAAATGTTTCTGCCTCTCCCCCCCCCCCATTTTAACCTGAGCCATCGTGGTTCTTGTATTAACTGTATTCTGAGGAGAACTGAGTGTTGTGCTTCAATAAACTGTGTCGTTTCAGTGATATGACAGGAGTCTGAGTTCGTCACTGTTTCAGTGGCTGAGTGGGCAAGACTGGACTGGGGTTTGTTTGTTTATTTATTTAATTAGATTTTTACCTCGCTCTCCCAGCAAGGGTGGCTTACAAACAATATAAAACAATACAATATAACAATAAAATCCAATCAAAACTATTAAAGTGCTAGCATTTGATTCCTCAGCATAACAGTCGGCCTCTGTTTCTCCTTCAGATGTCCTTCAGATGAGGAGCAGAAACCTCTAAGTCTCAGGTATCCCAGGTACTCGGGTCAGCTATACTTGGGGGACCCAGGGGTCAGGCTTGCTCTCCACAGACTGTCAGATCTCAGTGGTGGCAGTGGTGGCGGCAGCTCCAAAGGCCTGGCCGAAGAGCTCCATTTTACAGGCCCTGCGGAACTGTAGCAGATCCTGCAGGGCCCTGATCTTCGCCGGGAGCTCATTCTACCAGAATGGAGTCACTACCGAGAAAGCCCCAGCCCTGTCATTAGCCTGGCCTCCTTGATGTTCGGGAGGACCAGCCGATTCCGAGTCCCCGGTCGCAGAACCCTCTGGGGAACATGGGGAAACGTAGTCCCTCAGTTATGCAGGTTCCTGGCCATAAAGGGCTTTAAAGGTAATAACCAGCACCTTGAACCGAATCTGGTATGCTATAGGCAGCCAGTGCAGTTCTTTTAGGACTGTTTAGAGACATCAGGCCCCTGGCATTGTGTGCTCTGTCTGGCTGTGGCTCTTCAGGAAAGACTTTTCTAACCCTAAGAAAGGCCTTTCCTGGCACCCGGCACCACAAGACCTTGGCGGTACCAGAGACTCATGCTGGAATGTTCTGCATACGAAGCCTGTGCCGAACCACTGGGCCACGGCTCCCCCCCCCCCGGCCGAAGTGTTTCGGGGCACTCGGCAAACTTCCCCACCCTTTCAGTACAAAGAAAAACAAGAATTCAAGAATAAACTGCATTTACTTAGTGTTCAAAATGGACAGCGTAAAAATATTTTTTTTATTTTAATTTTAATTGTTTAATTATCTTAATTAATTCAAACACCGGTATAATTGTATAGAGTCCAGTAGGTGATATTGAAAAGTCGTAACTGTTTTTAGCAGTTCACAGTGTTTCCAGTCTGTAGTGTGGACACTTCTGGAAAAACTAATTTTGGGGCAGCTATTTAAAAAAAAAAAAACCACCTTTTTTCCTTAATTCTGGATGCAATAAGTTTTTTTAGTCCCATGCCATGGTGTAAATTTTCTGAATTAAAGCCCTGTTCCAATTAATACCATTTATAAAAATGGGGGGAAAGGACATTACACTACAATAATGTTTTTTGGTTAAACTAATAGATAACATGGATCAAAATGAGTCACAATAAGAGAAACTAAATGTTGAAACGTAGAAAGATAAAAATTATGAATTTCTGAGAAAACAGATCAAGGTGGATAGCTGCATTACCCTGTCCGTAGCACGGGAAACGAGGAAGAGTCCAGCCGCACCTTAATGGCTTAACAAAATTTGTGGCAGGGTACGGGATTTCTGAAGAAGGGAGCCGTGACTCACGAAAGCTCATCCCCTGCCAGAAGTTTTCTTAGTTTTTAAGGAGCCCCTGGATTCATGAGAGAGCGAAGTACGTACCTCCCAGCTGACCGAAACCTTCACTGGTGAGGTATTGAGCCTGCAATGCCACGGTTTACTATAAATCTGGTAAGATTTAACCACTTCACTGTTTAACTTACAAGTATTTTGAAAAAGAAAGCCAGTATTTCGGTTACTATGAAACAATTAGAAGCCACCATTTCTGAGCACCGGGTCTTCAGGACCATGATTTGTAACACAGCAGAACAGAAACTGTGGGTCAATGATTGGGCAGTGAGTAAGATGGACTCACTGATGTGATTGGCCAGCACAGGGCTACTGTGGATGACCTGACAGGGTTGCCAACTCTAGCTGGGGAATTTCTGGGATCTTAGGCAAGGGCAGAGCTTGGGGAGGGGGGAAGGCTTAGCAGGGATGTGCCTAACAGGAGAAATTGAAGTCCTACAAGAAGAAGAAGAGATTGGATTTATACCCCGCCCTTCACTACCCAGGGGAGTGTCAAGAGCATCTTACAAACTCCTTTCCATCCCCACAACAGACACCCTGTGAGCAGTGTTCCCTCTAAGCTGAGTTAGTGTGAGCTAGCTCATAGTTTTTTAGCCTCCAACTCACACATTTTTGTCTCAGCTCAGGAAGGATGTCTCCAGAGCAAACTAATTTATACAGCAGCCCAACTGCGTGCTCACAGCTTTAATGCCAGTAGCTCGCAAAGTAGAATATTTGCTCACAAGACTCCATGGGTTAGAGGGAACATCGCCTGCAAGGTAGGTGGGGCTGGGAGAGCTCTGACAGAAACTGCTCCTTTTTCAAGAACAGCTGTGCCAGAACTATGGCTTGCCCAAGGTCATCCAGCAGGTGCAAGAGGAGGAGTGGGGAATCAAACCCGGTTCTCCCAGATTAGAGTCCGCGCACTTGACCACTACACCCAACTGGTTCTCTGTGCTCTGTAGTCACTCTACAGATGGCCCCGTAGAACTCCGAGGAGCCCTGCCATGGGAAGCCTAAAGGAGTGATTAAGAGGTGAGATTTGCTGCCAGAGGATGTGGAGACGGCCCCAGGACTAAACAGCTTTAAAAAGGGATTAGATAGATTTATGGAGAAGTCTTCTCCATGGCTCCTAGCCACTGTGCCTGAGGGGAACCTCCACATTCAGAGGCATGAATCCTCTGAATCCCTGAGCCAGGAGGCAACATCGGGGGAAGGCCTCGGCCTCTATGCCCTGTTGTTGGCCATCCAGAGGAACTAGTTGGCCACTGTGTGAGACAGGAGGAGGCTGGACTAGATAAGACTATTGGTCTGATCCAGCAAGGCTCTTACGTTCTAGTTTGGTGTAGTGGTTATGTGTGCGGACTCTACTCTGGGAGAACCGGGTTTGATTCCCCACTCCTCCACTTGCACCTGCTGATGTGACCGTGGGACAGTCACAAGCTCTGGCACAGCTGTTCCTGAAAGAGCAGTTTGTGTTAAGAGTTCTCTCAGCCCCACCTACCTCACAGGGTGTCGGTTGTGGGGAGGGGAAGGGAAAGGAGCTCTGGGACTCCAAGTGAAGGGCAGGGTATAAATCCAATCTCCTCTTCTCCTCCTCCTCCTCCTCCTTCGTCTCTGAGTTTGGCCTGCCCCCTTGAACAAAAATGGAGCCCCCTCACTGAAAGACCGTGCCCTTTCATGCAGCTTCCTCTGTCAGAAACTTTGGGAAGGATAGTGGAGGAAACAAGCCACATTTGTCGTTCCTTGGGGGAACATCTCACCAGAATATTCCAACTAGGATGAAAGTGTCAGTAATTTCTAAAACATCAAGAAGACTTTTTCGCTCAGAGGCGGGTCTTTTCAAAATGTAATTTTAGAATGAACGTCCCCTCCAAACTGCTCCAGCCATATTTAACACTGCGAGATACTGTACGTAAAGGAACATAACGTCACCGAAATTTTATTCAAAGTACTGTTTGAAAGGATTTGTAGGAAGAGAGAGACGCTCTAGATTCCGAAATGAGGTTGACAGGCCAAGCCTGGCAGATGGTGAGGGTGTTGGCGGCAGGGGTCTGGCAGCCTGTGACTGTGATGATGCCCCTTCTGAGAGAGACCTGGGCGTGATGGCAGTAGCCCTGCCTAGGGATTGCTATCGCTTCTGAATTTTCCCCAGGAGTGATGTAATCACACTTACAACCAGCGCGCCCTCTAAGCTGAGTTAGTGTGAGCTACCTCATGTTTTTTTAGCCTCCGGCTCACACATTTTTGTCTTGGCTCAGGAAGGACGGCTCCAGAGCAAACTAATTGATGCAGTAGCCAAATCGCTAGCTCACGAGTCACAACTTTAATACCAGTCGCTCACAAAGTAGAATTTTTGCTCACAAGACTCCATAGCTCCGAGGGAGTATTGCTTGCTAAATGTTCCCCCCCCCATCTTTCACATACAAACAAGGGAATGCAGGGCAGAAGATTCCTTCCCCACTGATAGCTGAATTCCAAAAGAACATAAAAACATAAAAAGAGCCTGTTATGTCCTGAGAGCAGGGGCTGGTGCCAGCCAGGCGCAACGAAACTTCAATCCTGAAGAACAATAGGGACTAGGCTCCTGAAACCTCAAGTAAGGAGCCAATCAGGTCTTTGGCGGGAGGTTTGAATACACCAATAGAACTTCGGGGCGTTCCCCCCCTCACTGTATATAGTTGGCCATCTGGCTGTTAGATTTTGTTCCACATATGAAGTACGAATAAACGCGTCCTTCCTTATGTCGTGGTCTGAGTCCTGATGTATCGAACCCAGTATTTTACAGAGCCCTACTGGATCAGACCCACGGTTCAGTGTCCTGTCTCACACAGTGGCCGTACCAGATGAAAGGCAATATATGAAAACAAGAAAAAAATGCGTGTGGCCAAATTTTAACACCAATAATAAAAAGCCTTCGACAACATAATAATGGATTTAATAATAGAAAGACATATGAAGTACTCAGAACACATTTTCCATAAACAGGTAGAAATTCATTGGTAAAGTTGATCACAGGTAGAAATTCACAGGTGGAGTTTTTCCACAAACAATTTCTAATAAATTCAAAAAAGTCCTTGAACTTGTAAGGATGTAGTAGTATCTCTGGCAGCTGACTCGACGGACCCCCCCCCAAGTTCTAAATCCATTTAAATTTTTTTGTCCAAGAATCATGCTGCATTCAACATTTCAAAGATACATGTAGACATCCGTAAATCATTTTCAGATACAGCAATCCTCAGTCCTTCATAAATACAATAACACAAGACCATCAACATCACAAGTACCTGCACTCATAATATTATAAGCAAAATTCAGTATGAAATATTTCAATAGTGGTCACACAGATAACTCTTACCCAATGCAGAATCGAACCTCCCTTTCAAATTCTGAAGCATTTCACCATTTTCATTAGAGGGAAAGGTTCTCAAACAAAATAGAATCCGCTAGTGAAATAAATATTCTGCAGTCCCCCCAAACCAGGTGCTTCCATTCATTTTTAGATTTGGAACATTAGAACCTTTGGGCTTAAATTCTCATAAAGGATTTGGCTTGTTTTCTCTAGAGAATATGGCCGTCAGAGAAGCTGGAATCCAATTAATGGAACCAGAGCAAACTAATTGAGGCAGGAGCCAAATTACTCGCTCATAATTTTAATGCCAGTAGCTCACAAAATAGCATTTTTGCTCACAATACTCCACAGCCTAGAGAGAGCATTGATCCACCCTTCAGGGATTTGGGGGCCAGACGCCTCTCTGTGGAAGAAACTGGCCCAGGGACAAAGCTGTGCTGCTTTTGGAGCAGTTCCTCAGTGGAAGAGGCTTCCTCGGGAGGTGGTGGGCTCTTCATTTGGTGTAGTGGTTAAGTGTGCGGACTCTAATCTGGGAGAACCGGGTTTGATTCCCCACTCCTCCACTTGCACCTGCTGGATGACCTTGGGCAAGCCATAGTTCTGTCAGAGGTGTTCTTGAAAAAGAGCCGTTTCTGTCAGAGCTCTCTCAGCCCCACCTCCCTCACAGGGTGTCTGTGGTGAGGAGGCGAAGGGAAAGGAATTTGTAAGCCACTCTGAGACTCCCTTGGGTAGTGAAGGGTGGGTTATAAATCCAGTCTCTTCTCCTTCTTGTTCTTCCTACTTTGGAGGTATTCAGACAGGGGCCAGATGGCCATCTGACAGCAATAGAGATTGTGTGGAAGGCAGACCTTGAGAGGGAGGGCAGGAAGCAGGCCAGTAGCCAGGATTTGTAAATCCAGGGGGCCTTTAAATGAGTCAGGGGGCACCTCCCCCAGGGAGCATCTGGGCTGGATGGGAAGTAAGGGGCAGGAAGGGTTGCATCTGTGCTTAGTTCTCGTGGCCCTTTCTTACAGCCCAGGGAAATGCTGGTTGCCACTCTGGGGTCAGGAAGCAAGTTTTCTCCAGGCGAGTTCGGCTGGAGATCCTGGAGGTTTTTGGTCATCTTCTGGACATGTGAATTTCTTGCATTGTGAAGGGGGTTGGTGTTGTGTATGCGGACCGCCACTAGAGTCCGCCACTTAAGTCCTAGAGCTTGGTACAAAAAGACATTAAGACCGAGGATCCTAGTCCTCCTTGAAATCCACCAATTAGGCATTGGCGGGAAGTTCAAACCCACCAATGGGTCTATGAGGGTACTGGGTGGGGGTATGTACAGTTGGCCCTTGCAGGGCCCTTTGTGTGTGTGTTATGTGAAGTACAATAAACCCGTGCATGTCGCAGTCCAAGTCTCCCTAGGCGAACCCAGTACTTTACTGGTTGGACTAGATGACCCTGCGTCCCTTCCAAATCTATGATTTTATGAAATAACTCCAAATGTCTTTGAAAGGGTTTCCCCTCTAGCTACCAAGCAGCGGAGATGAGAGGTGACCGGGCAGGGGGGTCTCCATATTTTGCCCGGACTCGGTCTCCCTCCCGACTCCTCCCTTCCCCGACGGCTGCCTTTATTTTTTGCTTCTAAGCCTCCTTTCTGTGCAGTAGGAGGGGCTGCCGAAGCGGCAGAGGCGCTAATCCGGAATCGCGCCGACCTCACCACCTCCGGGTCATTTTGAAACTCTTCTTCGAGGTGAGGAAGCACAACCTGGGAGGCCATTTCTGCCATCCCCCCCATTTCTGCCATTCTCCCAAGCAACGCGGGAAACTTCCCTTCTTCTCGGCCTTTGGAAAGCAGGTGAGGACGGAATCAAATGGATGCTGCAGGCGGCGGGGAGCGGGCTGGCGGAGGGGAACTGGGTGCAAATGTCGGCGGCCCCTTCCTGGCTCAGAGTCAACGCCCGGTAGCAAATCCGGCGCGAAAGGCGCATCACACGAACCAGGGGCGGAAAGCAGCGTGTCCCAAACTGCAGGCTGAAGCCTTCCCTGCTCAGGCGTAGACTCCCGAGTTGGTGTGTCCCTTTCGAAAGCGAAAGAAAGAAGTGGGAAGGGGAAAGAAAGGAAAAGAAATGGGGGGAGGGAATGAAGACAAGAAAGGGAAAAAAGGGGGGGAACGAATGAAGGAAAGGAGGGGAAAAGGGAAAGAAAGAAAGAAAACAATGGTGGGAAGAAAGAAAGGGAAAGAAGGAAAGAGGAAGGAAGGAAGGATGGGGAGAGAGGAAGGAAGGGGTGGAAATAAGAAGAAAAAGGAAAGAAAGAGGGGTTCCCTCTACTGGTGGGCAGCCTTGAATGGCTTCCTGCTCTTTAGAGCCAGCAGCCTGGCCAATCCCAGCCCTGGGACACATTACCCTGGTATTCTTGAAGCTGTACTTTTCAAAATGAATTTCTGTTTTGCTGAACCGAGGCCGGGCTCCCTACAATGAGCCTTGATGTACCCAGCGTCCCCTGATGGAGCCATTCCAGCAGAGGCATCGAACTCATTTGTTATGAGGCCTGGAATAGCATAAATGTCACTTTGTCCGGCGGGGCCATGTGTACCCTAACATGTCAGGCTGAGTACCGGAGATAGAAACTCTAAAAAGGACAGCAACTGGTCAGCTCCGAGTTGGCGTGTCCGCACTGCAAGGCCCCATGGGCTGGGAGGGTGGTTTGCAGAGGAAAACCCGCACGGGCAGACTGGAGAGCCAGCAGTGCAGCACTGGGCAGAAGCTCCCGTACCCCCCACAGGGGACTGTCTGGCCGCCCTCCTCCTTTGCACACGCTGATCCGGGACAGAATCCTCGGAGCTGCAGGCCGAGTGGAGAGGTATGAATGCGGCTGCAGTGCCCCCCAACTTACCAGGCCCTGAATGCAGGGGTTCTGCTTGACTGGTGCAGACGAGGTTCTTCCACCGCGCTGATGCCACAGTTGGAGTGTCTCCGCCTGCCCAACCCCGAGAAGCCTCATGTTCCCTCCCTCGCACCAGTTGCTTGCAGGCCGCATAACAGCCCTGGATGGGCCGGCTCTGCCCCCGCCCCCCCCGGCCTTACGTTTGACACACCTGCATTAGAGTGTCAGCTGAGGATCTGGGGGAACCAGATTTGAATCTCCACTCTGCCATGGAAGCTTGCTGGGTGACCTTGGGCTAGTCACACTCTTTCAGCCAGACCTACCTCGCAGGGCTATTGTTGTGAGCAGGGCTATTTTTGGGCAGGAAGCACAGGAACAAAGTTCCTGCTGGCTCCCGAGTTGGCCACGCCCATCAGGAACTCATTAGCATAATAGGCCACACCCAACAGCAGAAACTCATTAGGATTGGCTACATTGGGGTGTGTGGCCTAACATGCAAAGAAGTTCCTGCTCCCAATAAAGTCCTGGGTTTTGACAACAAACAAGGTAAATAGAATAAGAAGCAAAAGGTGAGTGTGCCTGGATGACCAAACTTCTGGTGACATGGGGGTGTGGCTTAATATGCTAATGAGCTGTACCTAATATGCTAATGAGTTTCTGCTGTTGGGTGTGGCCTGTTATGCTAATGAGTTCCTGCTGGGCTTTTTCTACAAAAAAAGCCCTGGTTGTGAGGATAGAATGGAGAGTTAGGTAAGTCACACTGGGTGCTCTTTGGGGGTGTAGCACTTCACACATATGACTCATAGCACATTGCACACACACACCCACACCATAAGCAAATAAGCAGAGCCTTTGGCAGCCATGTTTCCTCTTTCTCTCTGAAAGGGTTGAAAAGCCCCCAGGGGTTCATCCTGGCTGGCGGTTTGGAACTGAATGTCAAAAATCCCATGATTGTTCATGCAAAAAAAAATTGTTCACACTTCTCTTCCCCTCCCCTTTATTTTCTTCTTCCTCACAGGCTGAAGAACGGCACCTCCCGTCAAATTCTAGGCCCCCTCTCCTCTGTGGGGAACTGGAAACGGTCACCATGCAGCCAGCTGTTGTAAGTGGGGGGTCATTAGGAGGAGAGGCAGGGGGCAGCTCAGGTGTCCCTCGCAGTGTTAAGAGACTTGGAGGGAAGAGGCCTGAATTCTGGCATCACAGGTTGTCTGAGGTATCCACCGGAAAACCTGTGGAATCTGCTGATTCCATCACATGGAGCTTCTAATCCTTTTTTTTTTTTTTTTTTTTTGGGGGGGGGGAATCACCCGCCATGTTATAAACAACTGTGCCAGGAATCCCCAACTTTCTTGAACCTGTGGGCACCTTGGCAATTCTGACACAGGGTGGTGTCGAACTCTGCTCTAGTTTGCCATGGCTTGGGGGGGGTTGAGGCCAGTGTTCCCTCTAAGCTGAGTTAGTGTGAGCTAGCTCACAGTTTTTTAGCCTCCAGCTCACACATTTTTGTCTTCGCTCAGGAAGGATGGCTCCAGAGCAAACTAATTGATGCAGGAGCCAAATCGCTCACTCACAACTTTAATGCCAGTAGCTCACAAAGTAGAATTTTTGCTCACAAGACTCTGTAGCTTAGAAGGAACCTTGGTTGAGGCCTGTGGGGAGTCAGACATTCCTGGGGGGGGGATGAGTGTGTGAGACTGCTTTGTTTAGTTGCGCCGTAACTCTTCCTAAACTACCTGCCTACACATGGGGATGACCTTGAGTTCTGTCTGTGCCAGGTTGCTATTTTAGATAACTAGAGTGGTAGGATTAACGGGGTGGGGTAGAAAGACTGCGAAAGCTAGGCAGGATGATTGTAAAACATGATTCGTTACAGTTGAGGGGGGGACTGGTTAAAATAAAGTATGACTGGTGATTTTTGTCCCTCAGTGCCTGTTCTGACACGTATTAGTCTTAGCTTGGATCATCTGTATTAATCAATAAACAAAGCACTGCCAGTAAGTGTTGCTGAGAGTACTTTTGTCGAAGAGCCTGACGGGTGGTGGGTGGTGGGCGAAACTGCAAGATGGCTACCACAGGAACTGCACACAGAGAGGAAGTTGTATTCTCGGGGGGCAACAGTGGGAGGGCTTCTGGTGTTCTGGGCCCGCTGGGGGACCTCCTGATGGCCCCTGTGTTTTGGCCACTGGGGGTGACACAGAAGAGTGTTGGACTGGATGGGCCATTGGCCTGACCCAGCATGGCTTCTCTTATGTACTCATGTAAGCCCCAAGTGCAGGGGAGAATGGGGTAATTTAAAACATACACTGGGAGAATAAAGCCAACACTGTGGTGGCAGCAGCTGCTGAAACAATGTCATTTTCATCTGTCCACCCTATCAGATCTCCAGGGGCCAATCAGAACCTCTGCTAGGCAAGCAACCCCTGTGGCTCCAAAGGTGTTGACGGGCACCACAGACACATATTGGGGAACCCTGAAGTAGGCATACGTTTTGACTCTTTTCCTCCTGTTTCAGGGCCTGGTTTCCTTCGAGGATGTCGCTGTGCATTTCACGGCGGAGGAATGGGCTCTGCTAAATCAGGCTCAGAGGGCTCTGTACAAGGAAGTCATGCTGGAGAATTACGAGAACGCCACCTTTCTGAGTAAGGATCCCTTTGCCTTCCATTGACAGATGCCACACTGATGTTTATTATTGTAAGGATGTGGAGTTTTCCTACGGTTCCTTGGCTGGGAGGTTCTGTGTTCCGAGAGCGGGAGGACCAAGCTGAGAGAAAGTCCTGATGGCAAAAAGGGAGCCATGTCGATTTATTATGTTTCTGGATTCTTTATGCTTGTGAATTTTGTGTGTGTGTGTGTGTGTGTATGTATATATATATAAAAGGCTTTCAAGCAAAGGAACCTTTACCTTATATGTATGCATGTATAAAAGGTAAAGGTTTCCCTTGCTCGAAAGCCAGTCGAATCCAACTCTAGGGTTGCGGTGCTCATCTCCGTTTCCAAGCCAAAGAGCCAGCGCTGTCCGAAGACGTTTCTGTGGTCATGTGGCTGGCATGACTAAACACCAAGGCACACAGAACGCTGTTACCTTCCCACCGAAGGGGTACCTGTTTATCTACTTGCAATTTCTTGCTTTCGAACTGCTAGGTTGGCAGGAGCTGGAACCAGAAACGGGAGCTCACTCCGTCACATAGCACTTGGGTCTCGAACTGCTGAACTACTGACCTTCCAGCCTGCAGTTCAGCGTCTTAACCACTCGAGCCACCGCAGCTCCATATATATATGTGTGTGTGTGTGTTTATATGTGTGTGTGTGTATATATATAAAATTGTACTATTAAGAGCATAAGAAGAGCCCTGCTGGATCAGACCAATAGTCATAGAATCATAGAGCTGGAAGGGACCTCCAGGGTCATGTAGTCCAACCCCCTACACAATGCAAGAAATTCACAAATACCTCCCCCCACACCCCCAGTGACCCCTACTCCATGCCCAGAAGATGCCAAAAAAAATAATAAACCCTCCAGGATCCCTGGCCAACTGGACTGGAGAACAATTGCTTCCTGACCCCAAAGTGGCAATTGGCATCTCCCTGGCATGTAATCCAGCATCCTGTCTCACGCAGTGGCCAACCAGTTCCTCTGGATGGCCAACAACAGGGCATAGAGGCTGAGACCTTCCCCTGCCGTTGCTTCCTGGCTCTGGGATTCAAAGGATTAGTGCCTCTGAATGTGGAAGTTCCCCTCAGTCACCAGGCCTAGTAGCCTTTGAGAGACTTCACCTCCATGAATCTTTGGAATCCCCTTTTCAAGCTGTTTATTCCTGTGGCCAACCCTAACCTTCGAGTTCTAACATTTTGGGAGAGGAAGAACAATGACTCTTAATTTTATAAACCTGAATGACTGGGGGGGAGGGCTATCTTCTTTAATGTTGTGCCCCCTAGAAATGTATCATTTCCTCCCGCCACTGTTCATACCTCCTGACCAGGTGCAAGGAACTCCTGATCCTCAGGGAACGAGTTTGCACCTTCGTGGCTGACCTGGACAAGCAGAGACGGTCAGTTAGGCACACAGATACGTCTCTCGGGGACGTGTTAGATGTGTTCCCCCTTCGTCATCTCCTTTCTCAACTGAAAAGTCCCAGACTCTTCAGCCCTTTCCTCCTAGGAGAAGTGCTTCAAACCCCAACCCCAACCCCCCCCCAGGCATCTTGGGTTACCCTCCTCCATACATTCCCCACCTCTGTTACATTTTGCAAGCTTTTTGAGCAAGTCTCTGAAGATGCAGCATGGAAATGTCGTTAATTAATAAGTAATAAAAAGCTATTCACTGTGTGCCCCATCCCCCCGAAAATACCTGCAGCTTAGATTCCATTAAAACCTTATATCTCTATAAGACCTCCAAAAAAACTCTGAGGAAAGTTCACCTCATTTGAAAGCTCATTCTCTGGGGTGGGGAGAGCCTGTTGAAAACTGGTTCATTCTAAGGCGGCTACCTTAAGTGGAGAAACGAGGAGAAGGTTTGAGAACCATAACTGGTGCACGAGGACGTACGGGAAAGAGACGGTCCTTCAGAGATGTGGGTTTTAGTTAAGGAACAGATTTAAAGGTCATAACCAGTACTGTGAAAGGAATTCAGAAATAATCTGGCAGCCAACATAGCTGCTTTAAAATAGGTGAGGCATGTTCCAGTCATCTAGACATATGGGGTTGGACTAGATGACCCTGGAGATCCCTTCCAACACTGATTCTGTGACTCTGACAGTAAATAGACTGCTACATTCTGAACCAGCTGAAGTTCCCAGGATGTCTTCAAGGGCAGACCAATGTAGAGTGCATCACAGTAATCCAACTGTGAAGTAACGAGTGAATGGATTAGCAACAGCCACATTGTCCAAAGAGGGGGAGAGTTGGCAGATGTGCTGCATCTGATAGAAAACACACCTGGCTACTGGACAGGTGTGGTTCTCCTCCAGGAAGAGCCGTACTCAGGCAGTTAAAAGCCCACGTCCTCAGCTGCTCATGAAGCCATGGTCCCAGGACTGTTTACAGTCACGTACTTGTCCATTGGAGGTCACAAATGCTCCCGTCCTTCCCTTGATCTTCCAAGAAACGGGGCAAGAATTGTGTGTTTCTTTGGGGATGCCTGAACACTTTGTCGCTAGAAGTAACTGGTCTATCGGTTTCCTCCAAAGGATGTCTCAAGCCTGACTACCTCTCTTACCTGGAAGAAGGTGAAGATCCATTTGCCTTGGACTCAGAGGAGGAGGAGCAGAGATCGGCAGGTAGGTGTGGGGTGGGCCCCTTTGTTGCCCAGGAATAGAGGGGGGGAGGCGGCGTGGCTCAGTGGAGAAGCCTCTGCTTTGCAGGCCAAAGGACCCCCAAGCCCCAGCCGCCCCAGTTAGAGAGGACCAGGAAGCAGGTGATGTGAGGGGACCCTGGAGAGCCATTGCCAGTCTCAGCAGAAAATACAGGCCTTGATGGACCGATGGTCTGATTAGGTATAAGGCAGACTGTCCACGGGGGTGTCCCCGGTGAATTTCTCAGGCCCTGTTTAAAATCACCCGGAATAGATCTGACCGATGCTTCCTCTAAGCTGTGGAGTCTTGTGAGCAAAAATTCTACTTTGTGCGCTACTGGGAATTAAAGCTGTGAGCGAGCGGTTTGGCTGCTGCAGAAATCAGTTTCCTCTGGAGCCATCCCTTCCTGAGCTAAGACAAAAATGTGAGAGCCGGAGGTTAAAAACTCTGTGAGCTAGCTCACGCTGACTCAGCTTACAGGGAACACTGGATCTGACCCACTGGGGCTGAAGCTTCATGTTCTGAGGGTGGACGGATTCACATTCCCCCTGCCCCCTGCTTACGCATTGTTCATGACCTTTGCTTCAGTCCAGAAGCATTTTTTTCCTTTCTGGAAACTCCTGTTTTGCTGGGACAGGAACAAAATATTCAGGACAGTGAGGCAAGAGGAGCAGAGATTTCTCAGCTGCATGGGATGGTGTCAGAAGAGAAGTTAAAAGACTGGCTGGTCGCTTGACCGTACTAATAAACTTGACTTGACTTGAGAAGTTAAAAGCCAACAGTGTTCCCATCCCTGTCTAGACCTGCGGTTGGTATTGGGGGCAAATAAGAAGAAGAGGAGGAGGAGGAGATTGGATTTATAACCTGCCCTTCACTCAGAGTCTCAGAGCAGCTTACAAACTTCTTTCCCTTCCGCTCCCCACAACAGAGATCCTGTGAGGTAGGCGGGGCTGAGGGAGCTCTTTCGAGGACTGCTCTTTCAAGAACAACTCTGACAGAACTGTGGCTTGCCCAAGGTCATCCAGCAGCTGCAAGTGGAGGAGTGGGGAATTAAACCTGGTTCTCCCAGAATAGAGTCCGCACACTTAACCACTACACCAAACTGGAAGAGATTGGATTTATACCCCGTCCTTCACTACCTGAAGGAGTCTCCTTTCCCTTCCCCTCCCCACAACAGACACCCTGTGAGGTAGGCGGCGCTGAGAGAGCTCTTTTGAGGACTGCTCTTTCAAGGACAGCTCTGACAGAACTATGGCTTGCCTGAGGTCATCCAGCAGCTGCAAGTGGAGGAGTGGGGAATCAAACCCAGTTCTCCCAGAATAGAGTCCGTGCTCCTAACCGCTACTCCAAGCTGGCTCTCCACTCCAAATAGAGTTGGTAACTGTAAGGTGATGCCCATTGGGCAAAAAGATCCCGACTTCAAGCATAAGCTCATGGGATCTGAACTTGCTGAGACTGAGGGGGGAAAAGATCTTGGGGTCATACTGGGTATCTCAGGGAAAGTGTCAACCCAAAGTGCTGCGGCAGTGAAAAAAGCAAATAAACAAGTATATAATAATCATATAAGCATGACAGCAAATGTAATACAATTCAAATGAATAGGCCAAGGTGCAATGATAAGCATACATAAAGCACAATCTATCGTCTTTCCATGTATCTACTTCAATATAGAAGCAATTATCAGAGTCCAAGTTGAAGTGCAAGTCATCAAACTTTCTGAGCCATGAAAAGCCGACGCGTAATCCGGATGCCTGATGCCGCGTTTCGAATAATTCTTATTCAAGCATGGCTGTAATGGGACTGAATATAAATTCAAAACAAATACAATTGAGAATGCATACAGGAAATAAATATTTACAAAATTTGGAGCTGCAAGGAAGACTCACCCCAGTCTCAAAAGCTGGCATATACTAAGCCGGAATAGTCAGTCAAGAAGGATTCAAAGTCCTTATCTTGCCATGTGTTGCACCTTAATTTATACCCAGTCTCAGGCTGCATCAGCACAGGCGGAGCTTCTAACAGGTCATCGTACCATGCTGTTATGCTTATATGATTATCATATACTTGTTTATTTGCTTATTTCAGTCAGTGGTGTTTCCTTTGTGATCCTGGTTTTGGACACTGGCTCCCCCCCCCTTTTTTTTTTTTTTTGCGGCAGAGAAAAAGGCAAACTCGGTGTTAGGGATTATTAGGAAAGGGACTGAACATAAAGCGGCCGATATTATAATGCCCCTGTGTAGATCTATGGGGCAGCTTCATCTGGAACACCGTGTCCCGTTCTGTTCACCATCAAAAAGGACACTGCGGAGCTGGGAAAAGTACAGAGGAGGGTAACCCACGATGGTGAGGGGGTTGGAGCATCTTCCCTAGGAGGACAAGCTGAGGATTCTGGGAGTTTTCAGTTTAGAAAGGAGGCGACTAAGCAGGGAGAGAATGATAGAGGTTTATAAAACCTTGCATGCATGGCGGGGCGGTGGGGGCAAGAGAGATGACGAGGAAGAGGAGGAGATTGGATCTATACCCCGCCCTTCACTACCCAAGGGAGTCTCAAGAGTGGCTTACAATCTCCTTTCCCTTCCCCTCCCCACAACAGACACCAACAGTGGGGTAGGTGGGGCTGAGAGAGCTCTTGACAGAAACTGCTCTTTTTCAAGGACAGCTGTTCCAGACCTTGTGACTGACCCGAGGTCACACCAGCAGATGCAAGTGGAGGAGTGGGGAATCATACCCAGTTCTCCCAGATTAGAGTCTCCACACTTAAATGTTTCTCCCCCTCCCAAAACACTAGAACTCGAGGGCACCCACTGAGGCAGAGGGGCAGTAGATTCAAGAGGGTCAAAAGGAAATAGTTCTTTACAGAGAGTGATTAAAATGTGGAGTTCACTGCCTGAGGATGTAGTGATGGCCACAGGAATACACAGCTCAAAAATGGGATTAGGTAGTTTCATGGTGAATGGGTCTATGAGTGGCTACTAGCCATGGTGACTAAGGGGAGCCTCCACATTCAGAGGCACTAATCCCCTGAATCCCAGAGCCGAGAGGCAACATCCAGGAAAGGCCTCGGCCTCTATGCCCTGTTGTTGACTGCCCCAGAGGAACTGGTTGGCCACTGTGGGAGGCAGGATGATGGACTAGATGGACTATTGGTCTGATCCAGCAGGGCTCTTCTTATGAAACTGTGGTGTTCTAGAATAGGAATGGGCATGAACCGGTTCACAAGGCAAAATCTGGGCTGAACTTGAGTCAGTTCAGAGCTCTGGAACCGATCTTTGGGGAAGGTGCATTCCCTGAAAATTTACTGGCCTTTTGGCTGGTTCATAAGAACATGAGAGAAGCCAATGTTGGATAAGGCCAATGGCCCATCCAGTCCAACACTCTGTCACACAGTGGCCAAAAATACCCGGTGCCATCAGGAGGTCCAGCAGTGGGGCCAGGACACTAGAAGGTTCAGTTCGGCTGTTCGGGGCCAGCCATTTAATCCTTTGGTTTTACTCCCTCTTTTGAAGGGGCAGGGAGCAAAACTGACGGGTTAAATGGCTGGGAGCCATTTAAACTTAACAGCTGAGCAGTGCGGGGCTGGCAGCCATTTAACCCTTCGGTTTTGCCCACCCCCTCGAAGTGGCGGGGAGCAAAACTAAAGGGTTAAATGAAGTCCCTTCCCAGGTGATCCCCACCCTCTTTCTCCCACCAGCAGTGAGCCTTGGCCAGGAGAAAGGGGGGAAAGGAAATCCTTTCCCGGGAGCCCCCCCGCCCTTTTCCCCAGCTGTAGCAAGGCATGGCTGGGGGAAATATGGAAGGGAATTCCCTTCCAGGGCAATCTCTGCCCCATTTCTCCCAGCGGCAGCAAGCTGTGGCCCGGAGAAAGGTGGACAGGATGTCCCTTCCTGGGCAATCCCCATCCCTTTCTCCTGGCCACCACAAGCCACACCCAGGAGAAAGGTGGAAGAGAAGTCCCTTCCAGAGCGATCCCAGCTCCCTTCTCTCAGACATTGCGAGCCACAGCTGGGAGAAAGGTGGAAGGGAAGTCCAGGGAGAAGGGAAGAGGAGAGCCAGTTTGGTGTAGTGATTAAGTGCACGGACTTTAATCTGGGAGAACCGGGTTTGATTCCCCACTCCTCCACTTGGAGCCGCTGGATGACCTTGGGCAAGCCATAGTTCTGTTAGAGCTGTTCCCTCAAGGACAGTTCTCTCAGAGCTCTCTCAGGCCCACCTACCTCACAGGGTGTCTGTTGTGGGGAGGGGAGGGGAAGGGAAAGGAGTTTGTAAGCCGCTCTGAGACTCCCAGTGAAGGGTGGGGCATAAATCCAATCTCCACCTCCTTTTTCTCCCCCCTTATTGGGTCATTCCCCCCCCTTTCTTCTGGCTGCAGCAAGCCACGGCTGGGAGAAAAGTGGAAGGGAAGTCCCTTACCTGGGGATCCCCGCTCCCTTCCTCCCTGCCGCTGCGAGCCACAGCTGGGAGAAAAGTGAAAGGGAAGTCCCTTCCGCCACGGCCAGGAGGAAGGGGGAACCAAACCTGCCGGACTGGTTCAGTTCGAACCCCCTTTTTTACGTTCAGGCCCATCCCTATTCTGGAATGTCAGGCCTTGTTCGTAAGACTCTGCCCCAGAGGATGCAGGTGAAACAGACCTGCTCTTTGGTGTCCGCTGGCAAAGAACAGCACAGATGGCTCCTCCAGGGCACCGTCTCCTGCAACAAACTTCCACCACCTTTCGCTTCGGCCTGGCAGCACTTTCCTGACTCTCCATGTGCTCTTTTAACTCTGGTCTTCTTTTCGTTCTGCAGTGGGCTTTCCCCGGTCAAGCTGCTCTTTCTTCCCATCCTGGCCGTTCCTGCCTGTCTTCTGTTAGCCGGTCAGGAAGGTGACTGAAATAGGCTGGGAGACAACCTTTATATTAATTCTGAACAAGCACTAATTTTTTTTCCTCACTTAACAAAGGAGGCATTCTTCAACTGCCCTGCTAACCAAGATTTTGATTCTCTCTCTCTCTCTCTCTCTCTCTCTCTCTCTCTCTCTCTCTCTCTCTCTCTCTCTCCCTCTCTCTCTCTCTCTCTCTCTCTCTCTCTCCCTCCCTCCCTCCCTCTCTCCCTCTCCCTCTCTCTCCCTCTCTCTCTCCCCCCCTTCCTTCCAGCAGGTAGTAGGGGCGATGTGGAATACTACATGAAGCTCTCCAAGGTGTCCCGGGAAACAACCACGTGTGGAGCAGAGGAAGAGGCCTTTGGGACTCAGGAGGGATCAATGAGGAAGAAGGGGAGAGAGAAATCCATTGCTGGACAGAGTGGTGAGATCCACGAAATGTCAATCCAGGAAGAAGATCACGAAAGAAAGAGAAGGAATAAGAGCACCTTGGCTGAGAAAAAATTCCACTGCGCATCCATCCTTAATCCAACTTGCAAAATCCAGACAGGAGAGAAAGCATTCAAGTGCTGGGAGTGTGGAAAGAACTTTGCTAACAATCTCAGCCTTAAGGCGCATCAAAGATCCCATATGACAGAAAAGCTCAATAAAGGCTCAGGGTGTAGCGACAGTTTTTCTGATAAGTCAAGTCTTATTGAGCATCACCAGATTCACACAGGGGAGAAGCCAACTAAACCATCAGAGTGTGGAAAGCGTTTCGGTAATAGGGGAAAGCTTGTCAAACATCAATCCACTCACTCAGCCAAGAAACCACATAAAATTGGGAAACGTGGGAAGCACTTCAGACAGTATGAGCAACCAAGAACCCGCAGAAGGGAAAAGACATATAAATGCACAGAATGTGGAAAGGACTTCAGATACAGGTCTTCATTGACTGTACACAGAAGAATCCATTCAGGAGAGAGACCATACCAATGCTCAGATTGCAGCTGGAGTTTTTCTGACAAACAAACGTTTGTTAGACACCTGAGAATTCACACAGGGGAGAAACCATATGAATGCTTAGAGTGCAGAAAGACCTTCCGTTTGAGTTCACAACTCAGTATACATGAAAAAACCCACGCAGGGACAAAACCATATAAGTGCTTGGAGTGTGGAAAAAGTTTTACTGGTAGTGGAGGCCTTATTTCACATCAAAGAATTCACAAAGCAGAGAAACCATATAAATGCTTGGAGTGTGGAAAGAGTTTCAGACACAGCTCTGGCCTTACTTCTCATCAAAGAATCCACACAGGGGAAAAGAAATACAAATGCCCAGTGTGTGAGAAGAGCTTCCGATGGAGCACAGCTCTCACTTCCCATCAAAGAATCCACACAGGGGAGAAACCGTACAAGTGCTTGGAATGTGGGAAAGGTTTCCGCTATACCTCACACCTTACCTCTCATCAAAATAGTCACACTGGGGAGAAACCATATAAATGTGCCGAGTGTGGAAAGTGCTTCAGCCAAAGCTCAGGCCTCAATTCACATCGAAGAAGACTGCACAATGCGGAGAAACCATATGAATGCTCAGAGTGTGGAAAGAGCTTCCCGCTGTGCGGGTCCTTAACCATACATCAGAGAATACATACTGAGGAGAAGCCACACAAGTGCTTTGAATGTGGAAAGACATTTAGACTCAGCATCAGCCTACAGGCACATGAAAGAACCCACACAGGAGAGATGCCGTATAAATGCCTGGAGTGTGGGAAAAGCTTCAGGCAGGGCTCACACCTTAGTCAGCATCGAAGAATTCACACAGGTCTGAAGCCATACAAATGCTCTGAATGTGGGAAGTGCTTCCGTGTGAGTTCATCCCTTACCAGTCATCAAAAAACTCATACAGGAGAGAAACCTTATCAATGCTTGGTGTGTCAAAAAAATTTTGCCCATCGTGGACACCTTCTTGAACATCAAAAAGTTCACACTGGGGAGAAACCGTATAGATGTCCTGAATGTGGAAAGACCTTTAAACAAAGCAGAAGTCTTACTTATCATAAAAGAACTCACATAAGCAAGAAATCCATATGAAGGACTTGACTGTGGAAAGACCTGTGCTAACAAAGTACACCTTAAGAAACTTCATAGTGTTCAGTTTGAGCGAACTTTATAAATGTGTGGCACATGGGAAGAGCTTTGATTTCGGGCCTTCTTCATTCTAGAGACACCTTTTTGTTGCCATCTAGCTTTTTTTGCTTGCATCAGACACACCTTCACCTGGCCCCAGAGCTTCTCAGCACCATTGTCTGCAGGTAGGGAATCCAGTGTGGCGAGATCCCTGTTAGGGTCACTGTTTCAATCCAGTCCCCATTTTGGAGAGCAAAGAACACAAGTCCATGGGCTCTGATTGTTGATGGTATAGGTCCTTGACAGTAGGCCAGAAAATCTGCTTTTTACCATTTCAGCAATATTCCATCCTTGAGACACAGATAGTTGATTAATAAATGGTCTTATGCCCAGACTAAAACTTACAATAAGCAAAACATAGTTTGAAACGATTACTCTTGGGCAGGACTCTTTTTGTAGAAAAAGCCCAGCAGGAACTCATTAGCATAATAGGCCACACCCCTGACCACGCAGCCTATTAGCATATTAGGCCACTCCCCCATATTACCAGAAGTGTGGTCATCCAGCCACACCCACGTTTTGCTTCTTATTCTGTTTACTTTGTTTGTTGTCAAACTGCCAGGGCTTTTTTTGGAGCAGGAACTCCCTTGCATATCAGGCCACACCTCCTTAATGTAGCCAATAATGAGTTTTGGCTGTTAGGTGTGGCCTGTTATGCTAATGAGTTCCTGCTGGGTGTGGCCAACTCGGGAGCCAGCCGGAACTCTGTTCCTGTGCGTTCCTGCCCCAAAATAGCCCTGCTCTTGGGGAAAATGCAGTGCTTAGAAGTGTCCACATCATGCCTTCAGAGGAAACTAATTAGATTGTTTTAATTGTTATGTGAACTTAACAAAATTGGAGATATATCAGGTAGCCACACCCTAAAACCCTGGAATCTCTCAGATCTGACTTGCGGTGAGATGATCTTATCTTTTTTTAAAGTGCTTTGATGCGAATTTTAGAAACTCTGTTATTTTTAAAATTTAGGATAGATAGGATAAGAGACGACATGTATGCTTTGTATTTTTTAAAATTTCATTGACCTATGCCGGCATTTTTGTACCATTATTGATTCTTCTATATTGGATCTTTTCAAAAGTGATCAGAGGACTGCTTTTAAATAAAAATCTTAACAGATTGAGTGCTCTTTGACTAGGATACAAGATCTTCATTTGGCATCTGGAATAAGCTTCTGGCCTGTCATCAGTCTGAGGGCGGATTACCTACAAGGGATTGGCTATTAGAGAGAATAGAAGCACAACTATGTTCTGACCTGGATTGCCCTGCTCTCGTCAGATCCTGGAAGCTGAGCACAGCCAGCCCGGGTTCCAAACTTGGATAGGAGGCCACCAAAGAAGTCCAGAGTTGCTATACAGAGGCAGACAATGTGAAGCCTCTGTATTCTTGTTGCTGGGGGGGGGGCACAGTGGGAGGGCTTCTTCTGGAGTTCTGGCCCTCCTAGTGGACCTCCTGATGCCACCTGGATTTTGGCCACTGTGACACAGAAGAGTGTTGGGCTGGATGGGCCATTGGCTTGATCCAACATGGCCTCCCTTCTCGTGTGTGGGGCAGTGATGATATGTATTGGTGGTTGGGGAGCCACAGTGGGAGGGCTTCTGGAGTTCTGGCCCTGCTGGTGGACCTCCTGATGCCACCTGGGTTTTGGCCACTGTGTGACACAGAAGAGTGTTGGACTGGATGGGCCATCCTAGCTTCTCTTATGTTCTTAACAGCACTTTCCTCCACCGCTATATTCTAATTACCTCCATATAGCCTCGTGTGGTGAATACATAGCTTCAGATCAGACAAAAATAGTCTTGGTTTCCATGTGGCTGTTTCGAAAGTAATGCTTTCTTTTCCCTGACACCTTCTTTCTCTTTTCTCACTCTCTCGCCTACCGGGTATTCCCTTCTCTCTTGTCCACTGAAAAACAGGGGTGAGAAACAGGTGTGTGTGGAAAAGAAGTTGTAGAGAGCTTTGTCTTCCCCTTTGGAACTTCTCCTAGTGGCTGTTGCCATCCCCACCCCCATTTTTTAATGATGTTTTGGGTCACTACAGTGTTTTAGGCCTATATTTTAAAGATTTTCACACAAACCTGCATTTTCTTCCAAATTTACAAAATCTACACCCTGGCCTGGTGGTCCTATTGGGTGCATTTTTTTAATTGTTAGGGGTGGGGGCACAAAATACTATTAGGTACATAGGTAAAAATAGTCCCATTCATAAGAAAAGCCCTGCTGGATCAGACCAATAGTCCATCTCATCCAGCATCCTGTCTCACACTGGCCAACCAGGTCCTCTGGATGGCCAACAACAGGGCATAGAGGCCGAGGCCGTCATAAGAACATAAGAATGAGACCAATAGTTCACCTAGTCCAGCCTCCTGTCTCTCACAGTGGTCACCAGTTCCTTTGGATGGCCAACAACAAGGCATAGAGGCTGAGGCCTTCCCCTGATGTTGCCTTTGGGCTCTGGGATTCAGAGGTTTAGTGCCTCTGAATGTGGAGGCTCCCCTCAGCCACCATGGCTAGTAGCCATTGACAAACTTCTCCGTGAATCTCTAATCCCCTTTGAAAGCTGTTTATTGCTGTGGCCATCACTCCATCCTCTGGCAGCGAATTCCACAATGTAATCACTCTCTTTGTAAGTAGTATTTTATGACATGTTCAGCAGTGTCCCCTCTAAGCTGAAAACTAATCGATGCAGCAGCCAAATCGCTCGCTCACCACTTTAATGCCAGTCGCTCACAAAAGTAGAATTTTTGCTCACAGGACTCCACAGCTTAGAGGGAGCATCGACTGGAATATTCATGTTTCTCTTTTTACCCACAATTGTCTAATAAACGTCTTCCCCGAATCATTGGGGTTTTGCCCATGTTTGTTTGGTGGCTGCCGGGCTGGAGCCTTCGCCACTTTAATGCCAGTAGCCCACAAAATAGAATTTCTGCTCACAAGACTCCGCAGCTTAGAGGGGCCATGGCCCGCAATGGCAGGAGTTTCCCAACAACGCTCGCCCCTAGTTTATACATGGATACCCCGATGTGTTCGAATGTGGTTTTGAGCTGTACTTTCCCTTCCCAGTTGAGAAAACATGGAGCGAAAGCTAAGGTGCAGGATCGCCCTCCTCTAGCTCCCAAGCGGCGGAGACGAGAGCTGACCGCCCCGATCCCTTTCTATGCTGCATCTTCAGAGATTTGCTCAAAAAGCTTGCAAAATATAACAGAGGTGGGGAAAGTACGGAGGAGGGTAACCCAAGATGCCTGGGGGGGGACTGGAGCACTTCTCCTAGGAGGAAAGGGCTGAAGAGTCTGGGACTTTTCAGTTGAGAAAGGAGATGACGAAGGGGGAACGTGATAGAGGTTTATTAAATTATGCATGGGGTGGAGAGAGTTGACAAAGAGTCAGTTTTCTCCCTCTCCCAAAATACTAGAACTCTAAGGTATCCAATGAAACTGATGGGCAGTAGGTTTAGGAAGGACAGAAGGAAATACTACTGTACACAGAGAGTGATTAAAATGTGGAATTCCCTGCCAGAGGATGTCGTGATGGCCACAGGAATAAACAGCTTGAAAAACGGATTAGATAGATGCATGTAGATATCTATCAATGGCTACTAGGCATGGTGACTGAGGAGGGGAACTTCCACATTCAGAGGCACTAATCCTTTGAATCCCAGAGCCAGGAAGCAACATCAGGGGAAGGTCTCGGCCTCTATGCCCTGTTGTTGGCTATCCTTGCCTCAAGAGCCCGACTTCTGCCCCACCAGTCCCTTGCCTCGGGGCTGACTTCTGCCGTAGCCTCCTGCCTCAGAGTCCGATTTTGCCTGGACTTGGCCTCCCTCCCGACTCCTCCCTTCCCAGGCTGCTGCGTTCATGTCCCTTTTCCCCGCCTCCTTTCCGTGCAGGAGCGGCGGAGACCCCAGACAGGGATTGCTCCGACCTCACACACAGACTCACACACGCGCGGCCCCCGGTCCTTTGGAAACTCTCCTTGGAGGCCAGGCAGCAAAAACTGGGAGGACGTTTCTGCCATTCCCCCGAGCAACGCGGGAAACGTCCCTTCTTCTCAGCCTTTGGAAAGCAGGTGAGGACGGAATCAAATGGATCCTGCAAAAGGGGGGGGGCCGAGGCAGGAGGGGGCGGGCTGGCGGAGGGGAACTGGGTGCAAATCCAGCCAACGCCTGGTAGCAAATCCGGCGAGCCGCCTATCTTAAACTGCAGGCTGAAGCCTTCCCTGCAAATGAAATCGGGGCGGGGGGGGATTTGCCCACCGTCTCTCTCATTCTGGGACAGATGGGATCAGAGCCCCTTCCTTGGCAGTCGACAGATTTCCCGGCATTTACCAGCCCAGAGCTGGGAACCCAAGGTGGGTGGTTGTGGTGGTTGTTTTTTTTAAAGTGGCAAAATCCAGAGACTAACACAAGAAGAAGAAGAAGAAGAAGAAGAAGAAGAGATTGGATTTATACCCCGCCCTTCACTACCCAAAGGTGTCTCAGAGCGGCTTACAAACTCCCTTCCCTTCCCCTCCCCACAACAGACACCCTGGGAGGTAGGTGGGGCTGAGAGAGCTCTTGACAGAAACTGCTCTTTTTTTCAAGAACAGCTCTTATCAGAACTATGGCTTGCCCAAGGTCATCCAGCCAGGTGCAGGGGGAGGAGTGGGGACTCAAACCCGGTTCTCCCAGATTAGAGTCCGCGCACTTAACCACTACACCAAGCTGGCACTAGAACTGATTCCAAAGTCTGAGTCCAGTGGCACCTTTAAGACCAACAACGTTTAAAGCTGGGTGTCATGCTTTCCTGTGCAGGCGCACTGCTTCAGAAAAGCTTAGACCCAGAATTAAAGGTTGTCGGCCTTAAAGGTGCCGCTGGACTCAGGCTTCTGTTCGGCTGTCGCTTCAAACCAACAGGGCGACCTGCCTCAAAACAGTTTATCCCAGCAGAAGCTTTGGTGAATCCGGGCTCACTGGATCGGAGGCAAGAGGGGAGGCCGCCACATTCAGCCGCTGGGGGGACATACGTCCCATTTGCTGCAGCTAAAATAGACTGGGGGTGGGGGAAGCATGTGTCATAGACAGCAGCCAAAACCAAACAGAACTTCAAGCATCAGCTCTATTGGACTAAAGCCCACTTCATCAGGTGCAGGAAGTGTTACGTTCAGACTCCTATACCGCATCTCTTTTATACCGCCCTTGCCTTCCCCGCAGGCAATGGGATAGCTACTCCTCTTTCTTCCTACACAGTCCCTGCAAGAAGCAGGCATAGGAATACAAGGGGGTACATTGCAAGAACAAAAAGAAGCACCCCCCTCTGAATTGGATGGGCCAGGCTAGCCCAAATCTCAGAAGCTAAGCAGGGTCGGCCTCGGTTAGTACTTGGGACGGGACTCCACCAAGGAAGGAAGTCCAGGGCTGTTGTGCATAGACAAGACGATGGCAAAGCACCTCTGAAGGTCTCTTGCCTTGAGAGAGTCCGCTGTGAATTGACGGCATTTTCCTCCGCCGCCATACTGCAAAAGCAATGACTTTCCCCCTGCTTTCTGGCTTCTCCCTCACGGCATGACAGAAGATGGATGTCAGGAATGGGGGGGGGTGGAGTTGCGCTCTGGAAAGTCCCTGGCTGGTCTGCTCCGAGTGGTAAACAAGTCCAGGTTCTGGCTGCCTGGCTGTCCTCTGGGGAAAGCGGTTAGTTGGAACCAAGGGAGTTAGCTGGAACCAAGTGGGAGGTTCTGAGATGGAAGGGGAATCTGCCAAAATTGGCTAACCCATCTCCCACGCAAGGCTCTGGAAGCATCTGTCGTTCCTGCTCTGTTTTATTCTGGCTTCTCCCCTCCTCTGACAGGGTGGGTCTTGCTGACTGCCTCTGAGCTGAGCCAATCCTCCTTCTTCTGTGGCCCCATCCGAGGATTTGATAATTAACTCCAGGCCTGTGGCATTCTTGAAATTGTACTTGAAACGGTCCTTTTCTTGACACTGTACTTTTCAAAATGAATTGCTCTTTTGCTGAACTGAGACCCAGGCTCCACCACAGAGACATGAGCCTGGATGCACCCAGCGTCCATTGATGGCGCCAACGTGGTGGAACCGTTAGAGCAGCGGTGTCAAATTCCTTTGTTACGAGGCCCAGATCTGGCGTAAATGTCACTTTGTCCGGCCGGCCGTGTGTATCATAAAATGGAATGCCGATACGGGAGATAGAAACTTTATAAAGGACGGCAACTGGTAGCCTCCAGATTGGCGTGTCCTCACTGCAAGGTGTAAGGATCTACAGAAGGCCTCTCACATAAAGACCTATACCTTGCTTTTCACCGGTTATAAAGGCCTGCAACTTTGGTTCAGAAAGCTGCTTGCTGAAGCCGTTTAGGCTTACTGGGTGGTGTCGTGATAAGACTGGAGGCCAGATGTCTTGGCGGGAAATGATTGTTTAGAACTAAGAACATGGTCAAACATTCTGATGAGACCCAGCGGGAAGTATCTGGAGCTGTGCCTAGAATCTTTTTTTTTTTACATAGGAAAAAGGCTCTTTTCCCTTTAACTCATGTACAAGGGATAGTTTAACCACATAAAATCACTTATATCCATATTAAGTATATTATAGGGATCATTTAGACATATACATATATCTGTCAGGGAATATTATAAGATTGTAACGTAGAGTTCATGGGAAGCTTAGTTATGTCAACAATAGGATGTTTACCAGAATAAAGAATAAATATCGTAATTAAGCATCTCCAGAGTAGGGAGTTACAATGGCATTTTGGCACCCTGCCCCCCCCTCCGAGCCTTGTGTTTGACACCCCTGCATTAGAGTGCCAGCTAAGAATCTGGGGGAACCAAGTTCGAATCCCCACTCTGCCGTGGAAGCTGGCTGGGTGACCTTGGGCCAGTCACACCCTTTCAGCCAAACGTACCTCACAGGGCTGTGGTGAGGATGGAATGGTGTGAGGGAGAGAACAGGAGGCTTCCCGTTTTGGAGGACATTAATTCACAGGGTTGCTATGAGTCAGAAACGACGCGCAGGACTTCACAACCCACATGCCAGAAGAGAAGAAGAGATTGGATTTATACCCCGCCCTTCACTTAGAGTCTCAGAGCGGCTTACAGACTCCTTTCCCTTCCCCTCCCCACAACAGACACCCTGTGAGGGAGGCGGGGCCGAGAGAGCTCTTTCCAGAACTACCCTTTCAAGGACAGCTCTTGTCAGAGCTTGTGACTGACCCAAGGTCACATCAGCAGGTGCAAGTGGAGGAGTGGGGAATCAAACCCGGTTCTCCCAGATTAGAGTCCGCACACTTAACCACTAGACCAAATAAGCAAATAAACAGAGCCTCTGGCAGCCATGGTTCCTCTTTTTCTCTGCAAGGTTTGAAAAGCCCCCAGGGGTTCATCCTGGCTTGTGGTTTGGAACTCAGGGCCAAAAATTCCACGATTGTTAATGCAAAAAAAAATATATTGTTCACATTTCTCTCCCCCTCCCCTTTATTCCCTTCTTCTTCACAGGCTGAAGAACAGCACCTCCTGTCAAATTCTAGGCCCCCTCTCCTCTGTGGGGAACTGGACACGGTCACCATGCAGCCAGCTCTTGTAAGTGGGGGGGTCATTAGGAGGAGAGGCAGGAGGCAGCTCAGGTGTCCCTCGCGGTGTTAAGAGACTTGAAGGGAAAAGGCCTGATTCTGCCATCACAGGTTGTCTGAGGTATCCACCGGGAAACCTGTGGAATCTGTCGATTCCATCACATGAAGCTTCTAATCCTTTTTTGGGGGCGGGGGGGAATCACCCGCCTTCATGTTATAAACGACTGTGCCAGGGATCCCCAACTTTCTTGAACTTGTGGGCACCTTGGAAATTCTGACACAAGGTGGCGGGTGGTGGGCGAAACTGCAAGATGGCTACCACAGGAACCGGAGACACAGAGAGAGAGGAAGCTGTCTTCTTGGTGCTCGGGGGGCAACAGTGGGAGGGCTGAGTTCTGGGCCCGCTAGTGGACCTCCTGATGGCCCCTGTGTTTTGGCCACTGTGTGACAAAGAAGGGTGTTGGACTGGATGGGCCATTGGCCTGATCCAACATGGCTTCTCTTATGTAAGCCCAAGTGCAGGTTAGAATAGGGGTAATTTAAAACATACACTGGGAGAATAAAACCAACACTGTGGTGGCGGCAGCTGCTGAAACAATGTCATTTTCATCTGTCCACCCTATCAGATCTCCAGGGGCCAATCAGAACGTCTGCTGGGTAAGCCACCCCTGTGGCTCCACCCCCTTTATAAAAATGGTGGGCACCAGCAAAGGTGTTGACGGGCACCACAGACATATATTGGGGAACCCTGAAGTAGGCATACGTTCTGACTCTTTTTCCCGTTTCAGGGCCTGGTTTCCTTCGAGGATGTCGCTGTGCATTTCACGGCGGAGGAATGGGCTCTGCTAAATCAGGCTCAGAAGGCTCTGTACAAGGAAGTCATGCTGGAGAATTACGAGAACGCCACCTTTCTGAGTAAGGATCCCTTTGCCTTCTGTTGATGGATGCCACACTGATGTTTATTATTGTAAGGATGTGGAGTTTTCCTACGGTTACTTGGCTGGGAGGTTCTGTGTTCCAAAAGAAGGAGGACCAAGCTGAGAGAAGGTCCTGATGGCAAAAAGGGAGCCATGTCGATTTATTATGTTTCTGGATTCTTTATGCTTGTGAATTTGTATCATTAAGAACATAAGAAGAACCCTGCTGGATCAGACCAATGGTCCATCTAGTCCAGCATCCTGTCTCACACAGTGGTCAACCAGTTCCTCTGGAGGGCCAACAACAGGACATAGAGGCTGAGACCTTCCCCTGATGTTGCTTCCTGGCTCTGGGATTCAAAGGATTAGTGCCTCTGAATGTGGAAGTTCCCCTCAGTCACCATGCCTAGTAGCCATTGATAGATATCTACATGCATCTATCTAATCCGTTTTTCAAGCTGTTTATTCCTGTGGCCATCACTACATCCTCTGGCAGGGAATTCCACATTTTAATCACTCTCTGTGTAAAGTAGTATTTCCTTCTGTCTTTTCTAAACCTACTGCCCATCAGTTTCATTGGATACCTTAGAGTTCTAGTATTTTGGGAGAGGGAGAAAACTGACTCTTTGTCAACTCTCTCCACCCCATGCATAATTTAATAAACCTCTATCACGTCCCCCTTCGTCATCTCCTTGCTCAACTGAAAAGTCCCAGACTCTTCAGCCCTTTCCTCCTAGGAGAAGTGCTCCAGCCCCCCCAGGCAGCTTGGGTTACCCTCCTCCGTACTTTCCCCACCTCTGTTATATTTTGCAAGCTTTTTGAGCAAATCTCTGAAGATGCAGCATAGAAATGTTGTTAATTAATAAATAATAAAAAGGTGTTCACTGTGTCTGTCCCGTCCCCCCCAAAATAAAACTCTGAGGAAAGTTCACCTCATTCGAAAGCTCATTCTGTGGGGTGGGGAGACCCTGTTGAAAACTGGTTCATTCTAAGGGGGCTACTTTAAGTGGAGAAACAAGGAGAAGGTTAGAGAACCATAACTGGTGCATTGGGACATAGGGGAAGAGACGGTCCTTCAGAGATGTGGGTTTTAGTTAAGGAACAGATTTAAAGGTCATAACCAGTACTGTGAAAGGAACTCAGAAATAATCTGGCAGCCATCATAGCTGCTTTAAAATAGGTGAAATGGTGTTCCAGTCATCTAGACATTAGGGGGTTGGACTGGAGGTCCCTTCCAACACTGATTCTGTGACTCTGACAGTAACTAGACTGCTACATTCTGAACCAGCTGAAGTTCCCAGGATGTCTTCAAGGGCAGACCAATGTAGAGTGCATCACAGTAATCCAACCATGAGTTAATGAAAAAGAAGAAGAAGAGACTAGATCTAAACCCCACCCTTCACTACCCAAAGGAGTCTCAGAGCGACTTACAATCCCTTTCCCTTCCCACCCCCACAACAAACACCCTGTGAGGTAGGTAGGGCTGAGAGAGCTCTCCCGAGAACTGCCCTTGAAAGAACAAATCTGAAAGCACTTACAACTGACCCAAGGTCACACCAGCAGCTGCATGTGGAGGAGCGGGGAATCAAACCCGGTTCTCCCAGATTAGAGTCCGTGTCCCTAAACACTACACCAAACTGGATTAGCACAGCCACATTGTCCAAAGAGGGGGAGAGTTGGCAAATGTGATGCATTTGATAGAAAGCATGCCTGGCTACTGGACAGGTGTTAAAACCCCGTGTCCTCAGCTGCTCATGAAGCCATGGTTCCAGGACTGTTTACAGTTACGTACTTGTCCATTGGAGGTCACAAATGCTTCCGTCCTTCCCTTGATCTTCCAAGAAACGGGGCAAGAATTGTGTGTAGGGAATTTCACATTACCGAGATTCTGCCGGATTGAAGCCGTTTCTGATTCGTCTTGAAGTAAACCGGTACAGGGCTGACATTTCACACATGGCTTTCCCTGACCGGAAAAGAGCCGAATCAGAAGCGGTTTGGCAATTCAGACTGCACCGCTTTGTTTTCCCACCGTTAACCGCCATGCCTTTTTTTAAAAAAATGTTCGCTTTAGAGCGCTATAGCACTATAGTGCTATAAAACAACACTGCAGGCATTCCAATGGGGTTGCTATGATGCTATTCTGCTATAGCGCTATACCGCTATAGTGCAATAGCGCTCTAAAGTGAACGTTCAAAAAAAAAAAAAGCCGGAGATTGCCCGCGCGGGCGAAAAAAGGCGGGAAAAAAGCGTATCAGATCCGGGAGAAGAACCTGACGACTACTTGGAAGCGGTTGACAGGTAAAACGCTTCAGCCCCGTTTCCTGAACGGGACAGAAGCGATTCTGTGTGAAATTACAAATATATTCCGGTAGGGAACCGGTTCTAAAACAGTTCTGTCTGAAATGCCAGACCAGAAACCGTTTGGGAACTGTTCCTCTTCCGGATTATATCATCTGTCTGAAATTTCTTTGGGGATGCCTGAACACTTTGTCGCTAGAAGTAACTGGTCTATCGGTTCCCTCCAAAGGATGTCTCAAGCCTGACTACCTCTCTTACCTGGAAGAAGGTGAAGATCCATTTGCCTTGGACTCAGAGGAGGAGGAGGAGAGATCGGCAGGTAGGTGTGGGGTGGGCCCCTTTGTTGCCCGGGAATAGAGGGGGAGGGGGCGTGGCTCAGTGGGAAAGCCTCTGCTTTGCAGGCCGAAGGACCCCCAAGCCCCAGCCGCCCCAGTTAGAGAGGACCAGGAAGCAGGCGATGCGAGGGGACCCTGGAGAGCCACTGCCAGTCTTAGCAGGCAATACAGGTCTTGATGGACCGATGGTCTGATTGGGTATAAGGCAGACTGATGTGGGGGTGTCCCTGGTGAATTTCTCAGGCCCGGTTTAATATCACCCAGAATAGATCATCTGACCCACTGGTCTGAAGCTTCATGTTCTGAGGGTGGACGGATTCACATTCTCCCCTCCCCCTGCTTGCGCATTGATTGTGACTGTGGACCTTTGCTTCAGTCCAGAAGCATTTTTTCCTTTCTGGAAGGACAGGAGCAGAGATTTCTCAGCTGCGTGGGACAGTGTCAGAAGAGAAGTTTAAGATTTTACCTTAAAAGCCAACAATGTTCCCGTCCCTGTCTAGGACCTGCAGTTGGTGTTGGGGGCAAATAGAATGGAGGAGGAGGAGATTGGATTTATACCCCGCCCTTCACTGGGAGTCTCAGAGTGGCTTACAAACTCCTTTCCCTTCCCCTCCCCTCCCCACAACAGACACCCTGTGAGGTAGGTGGGCCTGAGAGAGCTCTCTCCAGAACTGTCCTTGAGAGAACAGCTCTGACAGAACTATGGCTTGCCCAAGGTCGTCCGGCAGCTGCTGCAAGTGGAGGAGTGGGGAATCAAACCCGGTTCTCCCGGATTAGAGTCCGCACACTTAACCACTACACCAAACTGGCTCTGATCCACTGGTCTGATCCAGCAGGGCCCTTTTAATGAAACTGTGGTATTTTGGAATAGGGATGGGTGTGAACTGGTTCACAAGCCAAAATTTGGGGTGAACTTGATCCAGTTCGGAGCTCTGAAATTGATGTCTGGGAAAAGATGTATTCCCTGAACTGGACTTTTGGCCGGTTCAGTTCGGCTGTTCGGGGCCAGCCAATTAATCCTTTGGCTTTACTCCCCCCCTTTGAAGTGGCAGGGAGCAAAACCGATGGGTTAAATGGCTGGGAGCCATTTAAACTTAACAGCTGAGCAGTGGGGGCTGGCAGCCATTTAACCCTTCGGTTTTGCCCACCCCCTCGAAGTGGCGGGGAGCAAAACCGAAGAGTTAAATGAAGTCCCTTCCCAGGGCGATCCCTGCCCCCTTTCTCCCAGCGGCAGCAAGCTGTGGTCAGGAGAAAGGTGGACAGGATGTCCCTTCAAGAGCGATTCCCACCCCCTTTCTTCTGGCTGCAGCAAACCACAGCTGGGGGCAAAGTGGAAGGGAAATCTCTTCCAGAACAATCCCTGCCCCCCTTCCATGAGACACTGCCAGGAGAAAGGGGGAAGTCCCTTCCTGGGGTATCCCCGCCCCCTTTCTCCCTGGCTGCAGCAAGCCACGGCTGGGAGCAAACTGGAAGGGAAGTCCCTTACCTGGGGATCCCTGCTTCCTTTCTCCCTGCCGCTGCAAGCGACAGCTGGGAGAAAGGTGAAAGGGAAGCCCCTTCCGCCACGGCCAGGAGGAAGGGGGAACCAAACCTGCTGGACTGGTTCAGTTCGAGCCACCTCTTTTACGTTCAGGCCCATCCCTATTCTGGAATATCAGGCCTTGTTCGTAAGACTCTGCCTCAGAGGATGCAGGTGAAACAGACCTGCTCTTTGGTGTCCGCTGGCAAAGAACTGCTCAGATGGCTCCTCCAGGGCACCGTCTCCTGCAACAAACTGCCACCACGTCGCACTTGGGCCAGGCAGCACTTTCCTAACTCTGCATGTGCTCTTTTAACTCTGGTCTTCTTTTCCTTCTGCAGTGGGCTTTCCCCGGTCGAGCTGCTCTTTCTTCCCATCCTGGCCGTTCCTGCCTGTCTTCTGTTAGCCGGTCAGGAAGGTGACTGAAACAGGCTAGGAGACGATCTTTACATTAATTCTGAACAAGCACTAATTTTTTTGGTCACTTAATAGAGGAGGCATTCTTCAACTGCCCTGCTAACCAAGATTTTGATTCTCTCTCTCTCTCCCTTCCTTCCTTCCAGCAGGTAGTAGGGGCAATGTGGAATACTACAAGAAGCTCTCTGAGGTGTCCCAGGAAACAACCACGTGTGGAGCAGAGGAAGAGGCCTTTGGGACTCAGGAGGGATCAATGAGGAAGAAGGGGAGAGAGAAATCCATTGCTGGACAGAGTGGTGAGATCCACGAAATGTCAGTCCAGGAAGAAGATCACGAAAGAAAGAGAGGGAATAAGAGCACCTTGGCTGAGAAAACATTCCACTGTGCATCCATCCTTAATCCAACTTGCAAAATCCAGACAGGAGAGAAAGCATTCAAGTGCTGGGAGTGTGGAAAGAACTTTGCTAACAATCTCAGCCTTAAGGCGCATCAAAGATCCCATATGACAGAAAAGCTCAATAAAGGTTCAGGGTGTAACGATAGTTTTTCTGATAAGTCGAGTCTTATTCAGCATCACCAGATTCACACAGGGGAGAAGCCAACTAAACCATCAGAGTGTGGAAAGCGTTTCGATAAAAGGGGAAAGAGTGTGAAACATCAATCCACTCACTCAGCCAAGAAACCACATAAAGTTGGGAAACGTGGGAAGCGCTTCAGACAGTGCGAGCAACCAAGAACCCACAGAAGGGAAAAGGCATATAAATGCACAGAATGTGGAAAGGACTTCAGATACAGGTCTTCATTGACTGTACACAGAAGAATCCATTCAGGAGAGAGACCATACCAATGCTCAGACTGCAGCTGGAGTTTTTCTGACAAACAAACGTTTGTTAGACACCTGAGAATTCACACAGGGGAAAAGCCATATGAATGCTTAGAGTGCAGAAAGACCTTCCGTTTGAGTTCACAACTCAATGTACATAAAAGGACCCACACAGGGACAAAACCATATAAGTGCTTGGAGTGTGGAATAAGTTTGACTAGTAGTGGAGGCCTTATTTCACATCAAAGAATTCACACAGGAGAGAAACCTTATAAGTGTTTGGAGTGTGGAAAGAGTTTCAGACAGCGCTCCAGCCTTGCTTCTCATCAAAGAATCCACACAGGGGAGAAAGCATATAAATGCCTGGAGTGTGGGAAAAGCTTTGCTCAAAGCGCTAGCTTTGTTTGTCATCGAAGAATCCACACAGGGGAGAAACCATATGAGTGCTTGGAATGTGGGAAAAGATTCTATCATAGAGCACAGTTCACTTCACATAAGAGCATCCACACTGGGGAGAAACGGTATAAATGTGCTGAGTGTGGAAAGTGCTTCAGCCAGAGCACAAACCTCAATACACATCGAAGAGTGCACAGTGGGGAGAAATCATATGAATGCTCCGAGTGTGGAAAGAGGTTCACATCGAGCTTCTGCTTAAATAAACACCAGAGGATACACACAGAGGAGAAGCCATACAAGTGCTTTGAATGTGGAAGGACATTTAGACACAGCGTGAACTTAAAGGCACATGAAAGAACCCACACAGGAGAGAAGCCGTTTAAATGCCTGGAGTGTGGGAAAAGCTACAGGCAGGGCTCACACCTTAGTCAGCATCGAAGAATTCACACAGGTCTGAAGCCATACAAATGCTCTGAATGTGGGAAGTGCTTCCATGTGAGTTCATCCCTTACCAGTCATCAAAAAACTCATACAGGAGAGAAACCTTATCAATGCTTGGTGTGTGAAAAAAATTTTGCCCATCGTGGACACCTTCTTGAACATCAAAAAGTTCACACTGGGGAGAAACCGTATAAATGTCCTGAATGTGGAAAGACCTTTAAACAAAGCAGAAGTCTTACTTATCATAAAAGAACTCACATAAGCAAGAAATCCATATGAAGGACTTGACTGTGGAAAGACCCGTGCTAACAAGGTACACCTTAGGAAACTTCATAGTGTTCAGTTTGAGCAAACTTTATAAATGTGCGGCACATGGGAAGAGCTTTGATTTCGGGCCTTCTTCATTCTAGAGGCACCTTTTTGTTGCCATCTAGCTTTTTTTTGCCTGCATCAGACATACCTTCTCCTGGCCCCAGAGCTTCTCAGCACCGTTGTCTGCAGGTGGGGAATCCAGTGTGGCGAGATCCCTGTTAGGGTCACTGTTTCAATCCAGTCCCTATTTTGGAGAGCAAAGAACACCAGTTCATGGGCTCTGATTGTTACTGGTATAGGTTCTTGACAGTAGGCCAGAAAATCTGCTTTTTACCATTTCAGCACTATTCCATCCTTGAGAGACAGATAGTTGATTAATAAATGGTCTTATGCCCAGACTAAAACTTACAATAAGTAAAACATAGTTTGAAACAATTACTCCTGGGGAAAATGCAGTGCTCAGAAGTGTCTTTATCATGCCTTCAGAGGAAACTAATTAGATTGTTTTAATTGTTCTGTGAACTTCACATAATTGGACAGGCAGCCACACCCTAAAACCCTTGAATCTCTCAGATCTGACTTGCGGTGATTCTATCTTATCTTTTCTGAAAGTGCTTTGATGCGAATTTTAGAAACTATTATTTTTAAAATTTAAGATAGGATAAGACATAATATGTATGCTTTGTATTTTTTAATTTCATTGACATATGCTGGCATTTTTTGTACCATTATTGATTCTTCTATATTGGATCATTTCAAAAGTGATCGGAGTCAGACTGCTTTTAAATAAAAATCTTAACACATTGAGTGCTCTTTGACTATGTTACAAGATTTTAACAAGAAGCAAGAGGATCGAGAGGAAACAGGGCACCGTGCTGAGGAAAAGGGGAATGTCCCCTCAGAAGGGACCTCTTCTTCAGTTGGTGAACAAGTATCCTTTCGCACCAAGGAACCATCCCTGGGAAGGGAGGGAGGGGGGCTCTTAATAGTTGGTGATTTGATCCTTAGGCAGGTAGACAGGTGGGTGGCAGACCTGTGTTGTGACCATATGGTGACTTGCCTGCCTGGTGCGAAGGTAGCATACATTATGCATGTTCTAGATAGGCTGGTAGATAGTGCTGGGGAGGAGCCAGTAGTTGTGGTGCATGTTGGCACCAACGATGTGTGGAAATGCAGTCGTGAGGTCCTGGAGGAAAAATTTAGGCCAGGACCTCCAAGGTAGCCTTCTCAGAAGTGCTACCTGTTCCACGCACAGGGCCGGAGAGGCAGGCACAGATCAGGAGTCTCAGTGCATGGATGAGACGTTGGTGCAGGGGGGAAGGGTTCAAGTTTGTAAGGCACTGGGATGCTTTTTGGAATGAGGGAGCTGTACAAAAGAGATGGTCTCCACTTGTCCCGAGAAGAAACCAGGCTGCTGGCGCTTAAAATCAAAAAGGTGGCAGAGCAGTTTTTAAACTGAATATTGGGGGACAGCCAGCAGGAGGGGAGAAAAAATTATCTTGGTCACCTCTCTCCACCCCCTGCATAATTTTATAAACCTCCTTCATGTCCCCCTTATTTGTCTCTTCTCTATGGTTTGATGCCTATTTTACCATAGAGTTTTGCCCAAAAACCAGAGCGTCACCTCCAAGGTCACCAACATGATGATGTCACTTTCAGTGAGGTTACTGCTTGGGGGCATGGTTTTGTAACCATTCTTTCACTTGAGCCATTATTTGGCCATAGAGCAGGGCTTCTTCTCTCTGACCCAACACGGCTTCTTTCATGTTATTACATGGAGCCTGAGGAGGGCGGGGCTTGGGGGGAAGGACTTCAGCCGAGTATAATGCCACAGAGTCCGCCTTCCAAAGCAACCATTTTCTCCCACTGAACAGAACCTGATCCCCTGGAGATCAGCAAGGCTGCTAATGATTGGACGTTTTGGAGGCCATTAATTCGTAGGGTCACCATAAGTTGGAAGTGAATGGACAGCATGTGATGCCTACAGAAAATATTCTATGCCGTCTTTCCAGCCATATGTGGTCCCCAAGGAAGTCAACAGCAAAACATTTCAACATTAAAACATATAAGACAATAGAACAGCATTTGAAGTAGAACATATAAAAGTATTTAAACAATTCATTTAAACGCGCCACACGCTGCCAAGGAAGAGGAGGGCCAGATACAGTTGTTAGTCCCAATAGCTAAGAATGGAACCTGCCTGTACAGAGGCAGTCTACCTTTGAATACCAGCTGCTCTAAGCAAGGGAGAATGGCCACTTTAAAGGAAAGCAGGGATTGGGGCGGATGCTCTTTCTAGGGTTGCCAGGTCTGGGTTGGAAAATACCTGGAGACTTTGGGGGTGGAGTCTGGAGAGGGTGGGGTTTGGGGAGGGGAGAGGCCTCAGCATGGTGCAATGCCACAGAGCCCACCCTTCAAAGCAGGCATTTTCTCCAGGGGAACTGATCTCTGTCCGCTGGAGGTCAGTTGTAAAAGCAGGAGATCCCCAGGCCCCACCTGGAGGCTGGCAACCCTAGCTCTTTCCCTCCCCAATAGCAGTCGCTATGATCCTCCTTTCTTTATACCTTTAACGTTGTGCATACACCAATCTCTAATTGCTTCTGAAATGGGATGGGCAGGTGAGAACTTCTCTCTGCACATACGCCCCCCCCCTTGGATTTTGCAGTTTGCAAAAATACATGCCCGTGGCATGTCCCCCGTCCCCGTCCCCCCGGTTGACGATTCCTCTCTCGCCAAAGAAATGTCCTCCTTGATCACCAAGTCCTCCTGCGCGCGTTTCCTCGCACTGAGCTTTCCAGGGAACTTACTCCCCGGGAAGCATTTGCAGCGGCCCGATCCAGGCATGCAATCCATGCAGCCATTCACTGGTCATTCGCCAGGTAGCTCAAGAGCTCGCGTTTGAAACAGCCGCGCGCTCTCGGGTGCTGCATTTCCCGAAGAGGTCGGCTAGGGCGTTAAAATAGTTAAATCAACGGAGCTCTTTTTCCTAGAGCGGACCTTCCCGTCTCGCTATTTCCACCCCCCCCCCCCACACACACACTCCTTCTCTGTTCTCTGTGCAAAATGGGCTTTTGAATTTTCTTGCAAAGGAGCGGTGCAGAGCCGTGCGCGACAGGTACAGGTAAGAGGAAGAGGAGGAAGGGGAGGTTTGGGGGCTCCTGGGGAAAGGAAAATGGAAATTGTTGGTGGGTGGGGATAAGAGCTCTCCCTTTTCCCAAAACACTCCCTCTTTGCAGTATAGGAGAGGCTCCGTATGTCGCTGTGACCCGCAGTAATCTTTCCACTCCAGTTCAGGATCGTTCGTGAAACTGCCTTATACTGAATCAGACTTTTGGTCCATCGAAGTCAGTATTGTCTACTCGGATTGGCAGCGTCTCAGGCTTTCACGGCACCTGCTGCCAGATCCTTTAACTGGGGATGCTGGGGATTGAACCTGGGACCTTCTGCATGTCAAGCAGATGCTTTGCCAGTGAGCCACAGCCCCACTCTTTCTCTGATAATCAAAAAAAGCTGCTAAATCTCAAGCACCCAGGTGGAATAAAGGGGGTGGGAGGATTCACAATTACAGTGATTAAATAGAAAGGAAACAAGCTGAGGGCTGCCCCGTTTATATTTTTAATCTTCCCTGAAAGCACATAATGGAAAAATGGACTGGCATGACTGTTTTCTTTTTGTTCTGCTAGTTCTTGGCGGGGCGGGGGGGGCATTTATTTATTTAGGATATTCCTGTGCTATCTCTTCAGAGCCAGTTTGGTGTAGTGATTAAGTGTGCGGACTCTAATCTGGGATTTCCCACTCCTCCACTTACAGCTGCTGGATGACCTTGGGTAAGCCATAGTTCTGTCAGAGTTGTCCTTGAAAGGGCAATAATTGAAAGAGGTCTCTCAGCTCCACCTACCTCACACGGTGTCTGTTGTGGGGAGGGGAAGGGAAAGGTGTTTGTAAGCGGCTCTGAGACTCCGAGTGAAGGGCGGGGTATAAATCCAATCTCTTCTTCTCTTCCTCAGAGTCCTACTCGGGGCAATTTACAATCAAAACCCCATCACAATATTAAAAACAAGCAACTAAAAACAAGCCATTGGACCTAATTGATATAAAAAGAGAGAGGCAGACAGTTAAGAACATGATAAGATAAAGCCCCTAATTAAAAGCTTGGGTAAAAAGATGTGTTTCAGCCTGTTTCCTGAAAGAAAGTAAAGTAATGGCCAGATGAGCCTTAAGGGGGAGTGCTTTCCAAGGGGCCACCCCACAAAATGCCCTGTCTCTAGTTACCACCTGTCTCACCTCTGAAGGCCGGAGCACAGAGAACAGGACTTGAGAAGTAGATCTTAACTGGCAATCTAGATAGTATGGGAGGAAACAGTCCTTCTGGTATCTTGGCCCCAAGCATTTTGCTCCTTTAGGAACCAGCCCTTTGAATTGTGTCCAGAAATAGATGGGTAATCAGTGTGGATCCTTCACCACAGGGGTGATATGATCCCCGTAACCAATCCCTGGTAAGAGCCCAGATGGTATATTTTGAACCAATTGAAATTTCTGAATCAGGTTCAAAGGCAGCCTCACATCCAGTTCATTATTGTGGGTTAGGGCTCTTTAGCCTGGAGAAACAAAGATTGAGGAGTGACATGACAGAGGTTTACAGAATTATGCATGGGATAGAGAAAGCAGAGACTGAAGTCCTTTTTCACTTTCTCACAATACAAGAACTCATGGCACGCCATGAAATTAATGAGAAGTAGGCTTAGAACAGATAAAGGTAAAGGTTTCCCTTGCTCGAAAGCCAGTCGAATCCGACTCTAGGGTGCGGTGCCCATTTCCGTTATCCGACTCTAGGGTGCGGTGCTCATCTCCGTTTCCAAGCCGAAGAACCAGCGCTGTCTGAAGATGTTTCCGTGGTCACGTGGCTGGCATGACTAGATGCCAAGGCGCACAGAATGCTGTTACCTTCCCACCAAAGCGGTACCTATTTATCTACTTGCAATTTCTTGCTTTCAAACTGCTAGGGTGGCAGGAGCTGGAACCAGAGACGGGAGCTCACTCCATCATGCAGCACTCGGGTCTCGAACTGCTGAACTACCGCCCTTCCGATCTGCTGTTCAGCATCTTAACTACTGAGCCACCACAGCCCCTAGAACAGATAAAAGGAACTACTTATTAATCCAAAGAGTCATTGTGGATTCATTGCCGCCAGAAGTGGTGGCAACTACAAGCATAGACAGCTTCAAAAGAGGATTGGATAAACATCTGGAGCAGGAGTCCATCAATGGCTATTTGCCACCAAGTATAGATGGAACACTCTGTCTGGGGCAGTGATGCTCTGTCTTCTTGATGCTTTGGGGTGGGGGAGTGGGAGGGCTTCTAGAGTTCTGGCCCCGCTGGTGGCATCCGTGTTTTGGCCTTTGTTTGACACATAGAGTGTTGGACTGGATGGGCCATTGGTCTGATCCAACATGGCTTATCTTATGTTCTTATGACCTGTCTTTGTTTTGCAGGGGATTTAAGACAGAGTTATTCCACCAGGCATTCCAGTAATGCAATTTTGGTGGACTCTACTATCATTGCCAAAAGTGTTAGTTTTGCTGTACATTAAGTTGTCAATTGGATATTATTGAACTTATGATTATTGTATTGTTATGTTGTTTGCTGCCCCGAGCCCCATTCTGGGGGAGGGGGCGAGATAAAAATCTAATAAAATAAATGAAGAATGTAAGTTGGATGTGATCAGAGCCTGGTTTTCCATAGCTAGATCACACTTTCCCCCAGAGATGGAGAGCATTAAAAAAACACACCTGTACTCTGGAGCAGTACTTGGGGGTTCCTCCTCTATCGATAGTACCAAAATCCCCATCTGCAGAAGTACTCAAGGGTTCCCAGCGTGCACCCCCCCCTTTCCACCCTCCCGCTAAGGGAAATGTTGCTGACTGCAGAACAGATTTGGTGGTTTGGCTAGGAACTTTATCATGTGGAATTGCAACCTTTTTTTTTGCCTCCGCGTTTCCCTTCCAGAACCAGCATTCTCTCGGCAGTGGTGGAAAACCATCAGCTTTGATAGCGCTCTAGTTTTAGGCTGGATTCCTCTCGCAAATGGAGTCTCCCCCATAGGCACACATTCCTGTGTTGATGTAATTGAGTGGCTGGAGTCCCCCCCCCGTCCCTCCCCGTTGCAACACTCAGGACTGAGCTAAGAGCGTCTCCTGTGTCCAGAAATGGCTGCCGGGCAGCAGGGAGACTCCCCAGCCACGGAGCTCCACTTTCAGACTGTTCTGGAGGAACCGCCGAAGCCGGAGATGAAATTGGAGCCAGAGGAGTTGGCGTGTCTCGAAACGGGGACCGTATCACATGGCTCAGAAGATGCCCTGCCTGGCAGCTGCGGGGAAATCACTGAGCATTGTCCCAGTTCGGCAGAGCCGCAGTGCGTTAAAGAGGAACTGGAAGAGGGGCTGTCGTCACAGAGGTGGGAGGCTCAGTGGCAGGAATTCCTCAAAGCGGTGCGGTCTCCTCACTCCGGAGTGATCCCACAGCGGCCCGCACCCAGACCGTGGCCTGTTACAGATAATTCCGTGGCACCCTTTGAGAAAGCTGTGGCTGCAAGCCAGTGGACTAGAGAAGAAGAGGAGACCAGATTACCACCTGCGTTTAACGGGATGGCCCAGCAAGGTGGTAGCAGCCCGGATGCCAGGGGGAGGGGAGAGTGCAGGCCGCCACAAGCTGTCAAAACCGAAGACAACATGAGCTCTGAGCAGCAACGCTGGTGCTTCAGGCAGCTCCGCTACCAGGAGGCAGAGGGGCCTCGAGAGGTTTACAGCCGGCTCTGCGACCTCTGCCACCGGTGGCTGAAGCCGGACAGATGCACCAAGGAGCAGATCCTGGACTTGGTGATCCTGGAGCAGTTCTTGGCCGTCCTGCCTCTGGGCATGAGGAGCTGGGTGGTGGAACGGGGATCAGAGAGCTGCTTCCAGGCCGTAGCCCTAGCAGAGGATTTCCTCCGGCACCATCAAAGGGGTGAGGAACCAGAACACCAGGTAAGAGCATAGCACCTTGGCGATCAGAACTCATTAGGGAGATCGTGGTGATTTCCCAGGGCGCCAGAAGGCGGGGAGGAAGCTTAGCTGCAGGTACAATCCTGCCAACAGGCAAATTCAATAACTGACCATACCGGTGCATTGTCTGTGGCAGTCCCGGCCTTATGGAACAGTCTCCCTGAATGAGGTTAAGAAGGCTCCCACTGAACTGGCTTTCTGCATGCTATGCAACATGAAATTATCCAAGAGGGCTTCTTAACATAAGAAGAGCCCTGCTGGATCAGACCAGTGGTCCATCTTGTCCAGCCTCCTGTCTCACACAGTGGCCAACCAGTTCCTCTGGACAGCCAAAAACAGGGCATAGAGGCCGAGGCTTTCATAGGAACATAAGGAGAGCCCCGCTGGATCAGACCAATAGTCCATCTAGTCCAGCTTCCTGTCCCACACAGTGGCCAACCAGTTCCTCTGGATGGCCAACAACAGGGCGTAGAAGCCAAGGCCTTCATAAAAACATAAGAAGAGCCCAGACGAAGAGCCCATCTAGTCTAGCATCCTGTCTCACACAGTGGCCAGCCATTTCCTCCAAACAGCCAAAGGCAGGGCAGAGAGGCTGAGACCTTTCCCTGATGTTGCCTCCTGGCTCTGGGATTCAGAGGTTTAATGCCTCTGAATGTGGAGGTACCCCTCAGCCACCGTGGCTAGTAGCCATTGATAGGCTTCTCCACAAATCTATCTAATCCCCTTTTAAAGCTGTCTATTCCTGTGGCCATCACTCCAGCCTGGGGCAGCAAATTCCACATTTTCAGCCCTCTCTGTATAAAGTAGTATTTCCTTTGATATGTCCTGAACCTACTGCCCATCAGCTTGCATAGGTAGATAGGACTGTACTGTAATGAAATGGTCAGAAGGTTGCATTGGTAAAGGGACAGGGACTGTGGCCTACACCACTGTATTGCTACCTATCATTGTAAGTGTGCTCCAGACTAGGTAGTTTCTATACCATCTAACACGGCACATTTAAAAGCTCCTGCTTTTTTTCAGCTCTGATTGAGATTCCAGTTTGTTTTCTGATCGGTGCCGTCCAGACCTTCTTGTACTGTTCATTGAATGTCCCATCCTGTTGATGGTCATCGACTTACACCAGGGCTGCCCTACTTTTTTGAGCCTGTGGGAACCTTTGGAAATTTGAGAACAGTGTGATATGTGCGGCTGCACAATGAAAGACCAAAAGGGGGGGGGACACCAAAAATGAATTGAATTAAGAACCAAAAGGTTAAGGAAATCAGAATAGAAAGGCCCAATAGTTCTAAAATTGAAGCATGAATACTCTCAAATATATGGAAATACACGTGTATTTATGACAAATTCAATTAAAACAAATATAGGCCCAAGTCGTAGCCTCAGTTCAGAATAAGATCATACATTAATCCCAAAGATAGACCGTTATTGACCCTGATCAAGCGTGTTTCAGCCAATTGGCCTTTCCCCAGTGGTCGAACAGCGTTGTTACAGGGTGGCTCCAGGCATGACAATAATCCTGCCATTTCCTAAACTGAGACCAAGGTGAAATTGTTCTATAGTCAAGACCTGTGACCGAAGGCTGAGATATAAATCAGAGGCCTCATTTTAGATAACTTGCTGCTCTGGTCAGGTACACTTCCCTTGAACGGTGCACCTTTCTCTCCCGGTCAAAAAAAATATATCACGCAAAGAGTCATTAACACATGGAACTGACTGCCACAGAAAGTGGTCGCGGCTACAAGCACAGACAGCTTCAAGAGAGGATTGAAGAAGGACCTGAAGCAGGGGTCCATCAATTGGCTATTGACCACAAGGTATATAATGGTGGAACACTCTGTCTGGGGCAGTGATGCTCTGTATTCTTGGTGGTTTGGCCACTGTGTGACACAGAGTGTTGGACTGGATGGGCCACTGGTCTGACCCAACATGGCTTCTCTTATGTTCTTCTGGCCTTGGGCGTCAAAAGCCCTTTGGCTGGCCCCGGGGCTTGTTACCAGATAGTCGCTGTGCGCTGAATGACATGTTGTGGAATGGACCCGTTAACCCTGCCTTCACGGAAACGTTTGCTGGCATTTCAGGATCCGGGCCTCTCCCAGGAGGAAGGCATGGCTTTCGCGGGGAAAGAAGGGGCATCGCTGGAGGCCGCCCAGAGGGAGCTCAGCAATGAGGTCAAACAGGAAAAGAAAGGAGACGTCCGTGTGCCAGGTAAGAAGCAGGGCCAGCCTGAACGGTGTACGGATCATCTGAAGCGGCTGGAAGGATTTCGTCCCGTGCCTCCCCTTTTTGTGAGGTTTACAATCTACAGACTGCTCGGCCTGATCCCAGCGGGGGAGTGCTGGAGAAGGTATTGGGTTAGATAAAAAGGAGAGGAAACTGGTACGTATGTTGTCGAAGGCTTTCACGGCCAGAGTTCATTAGATGATGTAGATTTTCTGGGTTGTGTGGCCCTGGTCTTGGCATTAATGCCAAGACCACGGCCGAACAAGACGGAAAATCTACAGCAACTAACTGATATGTGTTGAAATGGAATAATTTTTTTTAAAAAAATCAGTAGAACAAGTAGATTCAACAAGAGACCAACAAGATTTTGGGGGTATAAGCTTTCGAGATGCAGTGCGCCCCATTGACTCTCAGAAGCTTATGCCCTGAAAATCTACTGGACTCAAATCTAGCTGGATGTGTGTGTGTGTATAAAATGTTTCACTTTCAAATTATATATGATATTCAACAAGATTTACCAGTGGACGAACTTGAATTCTCTGTATTGCTTCGTCGCACTTTTCCTCCAGAGAGCTCATCGTGTCATATGTTGGGTGCTTTCGCCGTCACATTGTCCCCACAACAACCCTGTGGTGTAGGGTAGTCTGAGAGATAACGATCGCCTACTGTCACCCAGTGCACTTTACTGGAAACAGTCCCCAATTAACCCCCCCGCTGACCAGTGGTGCCATAATTTATGGAAATTTAGGAGGAGGAGGAGGAGATTGGATTTATACCCCACCCTTCACTCGGAGTCTCAGAGCGGCTTACAATCTCCTTTCCCTTCCCCCTCCCCACAACAGACACCCTGTGAGGTAGGTGGGGCTGAGAGAGCTCTGACAGAAACTGCTCTTTTTCAAGAACAGCTCTGACAGAACTATGGCTTGCCCAAGGTCATCCAGCAGCTGCGAGTGGGGAATCAAACCCGGTTCTCCCAGACAGGAGTCCACGCACTTAACCACTACACCAAACTGGCTCCCTACTGCTCTAAGAGGAATTAACGCACCAGGTAAGAACAGCAGCAGAAGCATATGCCCACCCACTTCTCGTATTCTGACTGACCCTTTATTTTCTGTAGTTGACAGTACTGAGTTGGATCCTATGAACTGCCAGAACCAGGAGTTTATTTACAGGGGTTTTCCCTGCCTTATCCTTTCCCCAGGAGGCTCCGAGTCCTGAACCGTTTCAAAAGCTGAGGATTTCTGGGGGATGCTGGTGGGCAGAAGGCCATGTAAAGCAGAAAGCATCAACAAGGAGGAAAGCCAGTGTGATGTAGCAGTTAAAGTAACTAATTATCATATGACATTGCATACAATATAGCCAGAAGATCCTAAGATTGTCTGGCAGCCTGAAGTTCTAGCACTTTTTTGCATTATGCACCACTAGGTGGTGAGCCAGACCAGTTTTTTGGGCTGAGAGAGCTGCGACTGACTCATGGTCACCCAGCTGGCTTCATGTGGAGGAGTACGGAATCGAATACGGTTCTCAGATTAGAACCCATCACTCTTAACCACTATACTACTCTGGCTCTCAGCAGGTAGCTTGTCAGTCTAGGATCTGGGAGACCCGGCCTCACATTCCTGCTGTGCCATGGAAGCTTGTGGGGTGACTTTAGGCCAGTCACTCTCTCAGTCTAATCTACCTCGTAGGGTTGTTGTGAGAGTGAAGTGGTAAAGAGACCAGTGCACATGGGCCCATTTTTACCTGGGTTAAAAAGGTACTACATAAATAATAATCAACAAATAAAACAGGGAAAATCAGGCAAAACTGCCCACCGCTGTTGCTTGAATCAAAAGCTTGTATCGCCAACTTTTCCTCTGCTAGCACGAAGGGAGGCAATTCTGACTGACAGCCCTCCCACCATTTTGCTGTATGGCGTTTTGTCTATGAAGGTCCCCCCAAACCTAAGCACTGGCTTTCTGGGGATTCCAGTGCAGCATCCAAGGGGAGGGGAGGCAGGGAAGATCCACCGCCCCAAATGACTTGAACTGGCAGTCGGAAGGATCTAGTGCATTGCCAAAATGGTTGAGCGGCTCTCTGGAGAGGTGACGTATTTATTAATTTTATAGCCCCCCTTTCTCACTGGAACTCACTGATTACACAATACAAAATAATGCAGTTGTGCAGATGTCTCATAAAACAATGCAGCAGGGCTAGAACCATAGAGTTGGAAGGGACCTCCGGGGTCACCTAGTCCCAACCCCCTGCGCAATGCAGGAGATTCACAAATACCTCCCCGCCCCGCCCCTAGTGACCCCTGCTCCACGCCCAGAAGATGACAGAATACCTCCAGGATCCCTGGCCAAACCAGCCTGGGGAAAAAATTGCTTCCTGACCCCAAAGTGGCGATCGGCAGTTCCCTGGGCGTATAAGGAAGGGCCACAAGAACTAAGCACTGAGGCAGCCCTTCCTGCCCTCCCCTCTCTAGGACTAGGATTACAAGGGTTAGAAACAGTCCCAAAAAGCAAGGCGATGGGACTAGGATTACTAAAGTTAGGCACGAAATGCAAAACAAGTATCCGACCGGTGTCAAGCGGTGCAGAAAACGGAACTGCGAAAGCCGAAAACGATGCCATAAGAGCAGAATCCATACAATTTAGAGGTAGTGCACACCAGACACCGTGGCGCAGACTTGCTCCATTGACAAAAGCCCCTTCCTAAACCCAGGGCTTTTTTTGTAGAAAAAGCCCAGCAGGAACTCATTAGCATAATAGGCCACACCCAATAGCAGAAACTCATTAGCCTATTAGGCCACACCCCCATGCTACCAGAAGTGTGGTCATCCAGCCACACCCACCTTTTGCTTCTTATTGTTTGCCTTGTTTGTTGTCAACACCCAGGGCTTTTTTTGGTAGCAGGAACTCCTTTGCATGTTAAGCCATAAACCCCCTCATGTAGCCAATCCTAATGAGTTTCTGCTGCTGGGTGTGGCCTGTTATGCTAATGAGTTCCTGCTGGGCGTGGCCAACTCGGGAGCCAGCCGGAGCTCCGTTCCTGTGCGTTCCTGCCCAGAAAGAGCCCTGCCTAAACCCTTGTGCGACACCACAGTCCCACTAACCTTATTTTTTATTATTATTTTTAAAAAAGCCCCCCTGAACAGTTCTGGTGTATGTAGCTTGTAGAAAGACAGAAGAACATAAATAAAATTATTAGTCAGTCGCACCCCCGGGATGGCCTGATCTCATCAGACCTCAGAGACTGCTTGGCCCCATTCAGGACTTGGATGAGAGAGGAAGTTCAGAGTTGCTATGCCGAGGCAGGTGTCGGGCCAACCGCCTCTGAGCGTCCCTTGTCCCGAGAACCCTGCAGGGCTCCCAGACGTAGGCAGTGTTCCCTCTAAGCTGAGTTAGTGTGAGCTAGCTCACAGTTTTGTAGCCTCCAGCTCACACATTTTTGTCTCCGCTCAGGAAGGAGGGCTCCAGAGCAAACGAATTTATGCAGCAGCCAAACTGCTTGCTCGCAACTTTAATGCTGGTAGCTCACAAAGCAGAATTTTTGCTCACAAGACTCCACAGCTTAGAGGGAACATTGGACGTAGGCTGCGATTTGATGACATGTAGCACACACAACATCCGCAGGAGAAACTGAAAATGGCTTTAAAAAACAGAAACGTGGTCCTGGCCAACGTTCCCTCGAAGCTGTGGAGTCTGGTGAGCAAAGATTCTACTTCATTACCGGCATCAAAGTTGTGAGTGATTTGGCCGCTGCATCAATTCGTTTGCTCTGGAGCCCTCCCTTCCTGAGCGAAGACAAAAAGGTGTGAGCCAGAGGCTAGAAAAACTGGGAGCTAGCTCACACTAACTCAGCTTAGAGGGAACATTGAGTCCCTGGCAAGTACTTGGATGGGAGACCTCCAAGGAATACCAGGGCTGTGACGCAGAGGAAGGCAATAGCAAGCCACCTCTCTGAATGCACAAGCCCAGCTAGGGGTCGCCAGGAGTCAGCTATGACTTCCAGGTGTGCATGCCAGTTTGGTGTAGTGGTTAAGTGCACGGACTCTAATCTGGGAGAACCGGGTTTGATTCCCCACTCCTCCACTTGGACCTGCTGATGTGACCTTGGGTCAGTCACAAGCTCTGGCACAGCTGTTCTCTCAAGGACAGTTTCTGTCAGAAGTTCTCTCAGCCCCACCTACCTCACAGGGTGCCTGTTGTGGGGAGGGGAAGGGAAAGGAGATTGTAAGCCACTCTGAGACGCCTTTGGGCAGTGAAGGGCGGGGTATAAATCCAATCTCTTCTTCTTCTTCATATACATACACACACACACACACGAAACAACACCAACAAAAAAGGGGTAGAACAGTCCTCCTCTATACTTTCGTGAACTCTTGGTTAAGTGAATGGCTTGATTTTTGCCTGTGTTCTCTTTCTCTCTCGGCAGGAGACGAAGGGCAGGGAGGGGACAGTGAAGGGCCCTGTTGGGTCTCCTCGGGAAGATCGCAAGGTCAGGATCTGGCCCACAATACCGGAGACCGAGCTGGGCCTGAGAAACTTGAGGGCCGTGATGGGGAGATATGGAGGAGTAAATTTATCTCCTGGCCGGATGGAGACTTCTGCGGAATTTCGGTCCCGCAAGGACTACTCAAGAGAAAGAAGCGGGGCAAGGGGGCGGGGCGGGGAAAGTTTTTCCGAGATGACTTGAACCACGGGGGGAGAGATACCACACGAATGCTCGGTCTGTGGGAAAATCTTCCGTCGGCGCTCAGACCTCAACAGTCACCAGAGAACCCACACGGGGGAGAAGCCTTATCCGTGCGCGAACTGCGGGAAGCGGTTCAATCGGAGCACCAACCTCATCTCCCATCAGAGGATTCACACGGGGGAGAAGCCGTACAAGTGCGCGGACTGCGGGAAAAACTTCTGCCACAAGTCCGGGCTGATCAGGCACCGGAGGACCCACACGGGGGAGAAACCGTACACCTGTTCCGAGTGCGGGAAGAGCTTCAGCCAGAGACAGCATCTTATCACGCACCAGAGGAACCACACGGGAGAGAAGCCGTTCACCTGCTCCGAGTGCGGGAAGAGTTTCAACCAGAGCCAACACCTGATCACTCACCAGAGGAACCACACGGGAGAGAAACCGTTCGAGTGCCCGCAGTGTAGCAAGTCTTTTTGCGACAAGTCCACTCTGATTAGACATCAGCGGAGCCACCTCGGGAAGAAACCCTTCAAATGTTCCAAGTGCGAAGAAAGTTTCTATCGGAGCAAACACCTCATCAGACATCAAAGGATTCACACCCAACCCTCTGTGGTCTAATTTCATGGGTTCCCCCTCCCCAAAATCATGTATATAAATAATACTTGTTTGTGGGGGGGCTGCTGAGCTCGAATTAGAGAAGGGAAGGGTTGGGAGAAGTTCTTCTGCTGTAAGCAGAGTGCCTTGTTTGCCACACAGTTGGGAGGTGGTGTGGGGATCCTACAAGGCCGTTCCACAACACCATGAAACACAGTGCTGGGCGTGGTGCTTATGGATGGATGGTTTGCCATGACGTGAAACCGTGGGGAAGCTTCAAGCTGGGGCTCTTCCTTCTCTTGGTGCTGCAGTCTAATTAAGGACTTCCTCTTTCATGGAAGGCGTAAACTTGAAATCTTTTTGAACCTGTGGGCCTCTCTGGAATTCTGACACAGGGTGGTAGGGGCAACCACAAAATGGCCGCTGCCGGAGGCGGAGCTGGCCACAAAATGGCTGCTGCCGGAGGCGGTGGCTGCCGGAGGAGGCGGAGCCGACCACGAACTGTCAGAGAGGGAGGTCCCGCAAAGCTCTTAACAGTAACTCTCCAACATTTCAGGCAGAAACTCTTTAAAAGGACGCCTTTTTAAAATGAACGTATTGTTGAAATTTATTTTCTTACATACGTGCAGCTTACCTTCAGTCACTCAGTGAAGTTCCTTGTGCTGTGGGGGCAGCTGCCGCTGAAGCAACTTTTTTTAAAAAAATGCAGACAATCAGATCTCCAGTGGCCAATCAGAAACCCTGCAGGGCAAAATCCCCACTTGGCCTCTCCCACTTTCTAAAAGCATATGGGGGGGGGTGCTAGGAAAAGTGTGTTGGGGACTGTTACGTCCACCCAAAAAATGGTTTTCGGTCTTCCCTTCACACTAGGAATCCTTTTGAAGGGAAGAGAGGGGGCCCTAGTTTGAGATTCGGAGCTGACAAGCCTTTTCAGCAGATGATTGCAGCAAATGGGTGGCGCGGGGGTCATGGCTAGGCGGTAGAACATCTGCTTGGCATCTCCAGTGAAAAAGCCCAGATAGCAGGTGATATTAAAGAGATCCTGGAGAGCTGCTGCCAGTTGAGCAGACAAGACTGCCCTTGATAGACTGACGGGCTGATTCAGTAGAAGCAGGGCTACTTTGGGGCAGGAACGCACAGGAACGGAGTTCCAGCTGGCTCCCGAGTTGGCCACGCCCAGCAGGAACTCATTAGCATAATAGGCCACTCCCAACACCAGAAACTTATTCAGATTGGCTACATTAGGGGTGTGTGGCCTAACATGCAAAGGAGTTCCTGCTCCAAAAAAAAGCCCTGGGTTTTGACAACAAATAAGGTAAACAGAATAAGAAGCAAAAGGTGGGTGTGGCTGGATGACCACACTTCCGGTAACATGGGGGTGTGGCCTAATATGCTAAGGAGCTGTGCTGTCGGGGTGTGTGGCCTAATATGCTAATGAGTTTGTTGGGGGGTTGCTGTTGGGTGTGGCCTATTATGTTAATAAGTTCCTGCTGGGCTTTTTCTACAAAAAAAGCCCTGAGTAGAAGACAGTTTTGAGGGAGGGGCTGTGCATGGAGGGAAGGGGGGGGGAGTGGAGTGCATAAGCCCAAGAATCTCTCAGTCTTGTTACTGTACCATCAAACCCTGACTTGTTATATTTCTGAAATGAATAGCATTATATTTAACAGTGGGGGCTGTTCCTCAGTCTTAACACTTGAGCTTCTACTTGGTGCTCAGAGGGTCCCGGGTTCAATCCTCAACATCTCCAGGTGAAAGGGTGAGGTAAACCAAGGGTCTGACTCAATAAGGCAGGCTCATTTAGGGAGAGGGCCATGGCTTAGTGGTAGAGCATCTGCTTGGCACACAAAAGGTCCCAGATTTAGTCCCTAGCATCTACAGATAACACGTGATGTGATAGAGCCCTGCCACTCAGAAGAAGAAGAAGAGCTGGATTTATACCCTGCCCTTCACCCAGAGTCTCAGAACGGCTTACGATCTCCTTCCCTCCCTTTCCCCACAACAGACACCCTGTGAGGTAGGTGGGACTGAGAGCTCTCTGACAGAAACGGCTCTTGAGAGAACAGCTCTGACAGAACTTGTGACTGACCCAAGGTCACCCAGCTGGCTGCATGTGGAGGAGTGGGGAATCAAACCCGGTTCTCCCGTTTAGAGTCCACCGCTCTTAACCACTACACCAAACTGGCTCAGACTAGATATGGCTGACTCAGCAGAAAGCAGCTTTATTTGTTCATTGTTTGTATTCAGTGACACACAGCCAATCAAGAACCTGAAGAAGTGAGCAGTGACTCACGAAAGTTCCTCCCCTGCCACAAATTTGGTTATTCTTTAAGGAGCTCCTGGACTCTGGCTCTTTCCTACCCAATCCAGAGTTTGCTTGCTGTGTATTCAACCGCCTTTTATTATGAGGAAAAGAAGAAGAGATTGGATTTATACCCCACCCTACACTCAGGGTGCGTTCAGACGTGCCGTTTGAGCCGCTTTCAGCATGCCTCAGAAACGGCTTTTACCTGCGTGTTCACACACCCAACATCTGCCCACAGTCCCCAGCCGTTGCTTTCTGGAGCAAACCCCCCTTTAAAATGGAGTATTTTGACACCACTTACCAAGTGGTGTTTTCCTGATTCTCCATTTCAAGCCGTACTTTCCACTGTCTGATCGCTCCGTCGGGCAACTTCCGGGTGCTTCAACCCCCCCTCCCCTCTGGGAAGCTGCCTCCGGCTTCCGGTTTTAGTCCGCCATTTTTTTTTCCTTAGTGGTGTGCGCTTGAGCGGAGCTCCGCACTTAAGTTAAAAAAAGAAAAGGTTCTCTGGTGCCTAGTTTAGGCATTTAGACGAGTCCGGGATCTCGGGGAGGCCAGTTTCGGGGAGAAAATGTAAAAAGTAGTCTTCATTTAAACTTTAAAGGGACCGGTTGAAATCGCTCTTCTGCACACGCGCCAAACTTTTAGTTCGGGAGAGGGCTGCCTGTGCGCATGCTCAAAGGAGAGGGGGAAAAAAACCCCACCTGCACGAGGACGGCGGGGAGCTCCGAAGGAGGAGGTGTGTGATCGCGGTTCTCCAGTTAAAAAAAAAAAATGCATCATGCCGGAGTAGTTTAAACCGCTCCAGCACGCTGTCTGAACACACCCTCAGAATGTCAGAATGGCTTACAGTCTCCTTCCCTTCCTCTCCCCACAACAGACACCCTGTGAGGTAGGTGGGGCTGAGAGAGCTCTTTCCGGAACTGTCCGTGAGAGAACAGCTCTGACAGAACTATGGCTTGCCTGAGGTCATCCAGCAGCTGCAAGTGGAAGTGTGGGGAATCAAACCCAGTTCTCCCAGATTAGAGTCCGCGTACTTAACCACTATACCAAAATGCTCACCTCGTCTCAATTCTGCATTTCTAAGTGTGATAGGGAGCTGCGGTGGCTCAAGTGGTTAAGACGCTGAACTGCAGGCTGTGGAAGGTCAGTAGTTCAGCAGTTCAAGACCTGGGTGCCGCAAGACGGAGTGAGCCCCCGTCTCTGGTCCCAGCTCCTGCCAACCTAGCAGTTCGAAAGCAAGAAATTGCAAGTAGATAAATAGGGACCACTTCGGTGGGAAGGTAACAGCGTTCCGTGCACCTTGGTGTTTAGTCATGCCGGCCACATGACCACGGAAACGTCTTCGGACAGCGCTGGCTCTTCGGCTTTGAAACGGAGATGAGCACCACAACCCTAGAGTCGGATTCGACTGGCTTTCGAGCAGGGGAACCTTTACCTTTACCTAAGTGTGATAGATGTTCACAGGGATGACTTTGTCCATGGTCTATCTAGTTGGTTCGTTGCCCAGCTAAAGAAATCTTTGTTGATTTAATTGGATGAGCGATAATTAAATTTGCATTTCAAAATGGGGTTGAAGGGGACTGATGCTTAAACACCAGTTGCCGCAGGAACTGATTTTAGAAGAGGTATTCCTCGCAGCCCAAGAGAGACTCTCGGGAATGCCTCTTCTGGTATGAAACCTCCCGCTCATGGCTTTGTAAGTACTAGTATTTAAGTATCTTTTCTTTAAAAGTCTCCTCCCCAGTTAGTTGAGGGTACTGTTCTGATCAATCACAAGTTTTTAAGTGATCTGACCAGCTGACTGAATATTGCATTCCTCCTGCAGGGAAAAGGAATTGCATAGGAGGGGCCGTGGCTCAGTGGTAGAGCATCTGCTCGGCATGCGGAAGGTCCCAGGTTCAGTCTGCGGCAGCTCCAGGTGAAAGGATGAGGTAGACCAAGGGTCTTAATTTGGTAAGAGGCAGGTTCGTTTAGGGAGGAGGCCACGGCTGAGTGTCAGAACATCTTGGCGTGCAGAAAGTCCCAAGTTCAATCCCTGACCTCTCCAGTTCAAAAGCATGAGGTTGGTAGGGGATGTGAAAGACCTCTGCCCGAGACCCTGGTGAACTGCTGCCAGTCAGAGTAGGCAATACTGACCTCAATGGAGATCTGATTCGGTAGAAAGCTGCTTCGTATATTCATGGCTGCAGGATATTTCCCCCTTTCCCACCTTCGAGTTGAATCTGGGGGAAATTTCCACCGCCTGAAGTAGAACCAAGTCTTTCTCATCTGCCCCCCCCCACCTGAAATGCTACTCCATTGATAGGGGAGCCCAAAGAAGGGAGGGGACGGAGCCGGGTGCTCCACAGGGAAGGCCTGCCCTTGCCCGGGGGTGGGTGAGGAGGGAAGCTGCAGCTACTGGGCATTACCTCCCTTTGCCTTGGAGCCGTTCATTTAGTAAGCTGGTGGAGGCCCCCAGGCCCTCCCCATATTTCCCCCTTCTCCCCCACCAAAGCCCCTCCAGCTCACCAGATTCCCCCCACCCAGCCTTTCATAGCAGAACCCTGGGAGGTTAAGAGGTCCGCCCCTCTGCAGCCCCCACTACGTGCCTCTCTAGGACTGGGGCGCTCTCTCGCTCTTAGAGACGGGGCTTATTTTTTTGGGGGGGGAGAAAAGATGGAGGTCCTCATATATAAAGTTGCACTGATTCCCACCAATTCCCCCTCTCATGAATTAAGGTAAAAGGTAACAGGTTCCCTTGCTCGAAAGCCGGTCGAATCCGACTGTAGGGTTGCGGTGCTCATCTCTGTTTCAAAGCCGAAGAGCCAGCACTGTCCGAAGACGTTTCCGTGGTCATGTGGCCGGCATGACTAAACACCAAGGCGCCTGGAACACTGTTACCTTCCCACCGAAGTGGTACCTATTTATCTACTTGAAATTTTTTGCTTTTGAACTGCTAGTCCCCTAAAAAAAAAAAAAGATGCTATTACCCTACACTCTTGAATCATCCCCCCAACCCCCCCCAAACAATCCCTGCTGAGAGCTTCATCAAATGTTACCCACCGGCAAATGCATTATGAATAGCCCTCCACAAAGGGTCAGGCTGTATTGTGCCCACAAAGAGAGGGGAAGAAAAACTGAACCAACTGAGTGCAGAACCTCCAAAGGAAGTTTAGGAAACTAGTTAAGGGCCGAAAGTTAAAAACATCAATAGGTATAGGCAAAAGTACACGTTTATTTAAAAATATATATAAAAACCCTGCAGGGGCCCAAATAAAGCCTCATAAAATGTTTCAGTGACAAATGTACACACACACAAAAAGATATGACCTCACGTGTTTCGGCTCATCCACACTGACCCTGAAAAGGCAATTATGCTTGTACTCTTCGGACCTATACTGGAAGGTACATATTGGTACCATTACTATCTCCAGTATATGCAATTGCTTCTGACAAAAGGCCAGATACATTTTTGGCCCCACAAACAAATTTTTTGTGTGTCATTCAATTCCATATCGGAACGTTCAATTTTTGGTCCTATATCAATTGTTTACTGCCTTACAGGTGTAACAGGGACTTTTTTGCATGTTGTATTCTATTTGATCTCTGAAGAAGGCTCTTGTGAGCAGAAATGCATCAGGTCATACATATATTGTTCTTGGATCTACTTCCACAAACCAGAACATGTCCAATACAAGCCAGGTGCTATAAACGTGGAAGGCTTTCAATATGTCCTCAAGCATGGGAAACTAGATGTATTGACTTTCCTCAGGTTAATTTTCAAAGTGTCAACCCGCCAAGGGGGCGCAGGTTCCCCCGGTTTCAGGGGGTCCAGTCCACCACCGGCCATCTGCTCTAGCACTTGGGTAAAACTCTACGGTGACCATAGAGTTTTTATCCAAATATTAGAGTGTCCCCCAAACAATGTGCCCAATTCAATGACATCACTTCCAGGTGACATTATCACACCAGGCAGGCTGGGATTCTTCAGGGGTAGGGTTCCCCCACACACACTGGCCAGTGGCACATTGCAGCCCCTGAAACTGGGCAAACCCCTCCCCCCTTTGGGGGGTTGGCAACCCTACCTTCCCCTGATGTTGCTTCCTGGCTCTGGGATTCAGAGGCTTAGTGCCTCTGAATGTAGAGGTTCCCCTCAGCCACCATAGCTAATAGCCACTGAGGAACTTCTCCTCCAGGAATCGCAAGCTGTTTATTCCTGTGGCTATCACTTTATCCTCTGGCAGCAAATTCTACATTTTCATCACTCTCTGTGTAAAGTAATATTTCCTTTTGTCCATCCTGAACCAACAGCCCATCAGCTTCATTGGATTTCCTCAAGTTCTAGTCTTTTGGAAGGTGAAACAACAGCCCCCTCCCCAGGTCCCTATGTTCCATGCACCCTAGGAGAAGGCCTTGGCCTCCATGCCCTGTTGTTGGCTGTCCAGAGGATCCAGTTGGCCACTGTGTAAGACAGGATGCTGGACTAGATGGACCACTGGTCTAATCCAGCAGGGCTCTTCTTATGTTCTTATGAAGGCTTCGGCCTCTATGCCCAGTTGTGGGCCATCCAGAGGAACTGGTTGGCCACTGTGTGAGACAGGATGCTGGACTAGATGGACCGCTGGTCTGATCCAGTAGGGCTCTTCTTATGAAGTCCTTGGCCTCTATGCCCTGTTGTTGGCCGTCAAGAGGAACCTGGTTGGCCACTGAGTGAGACAGGATGCTGGACTAGGTGGCCTAGTAGGCCCCACTGCTGGACCTCCTGATGGCACCTGATATTTTTGGCCACTGTGTGACAGAGTGTTGTACTGGAGGGGCCACTGGCCTGATCCAACATTGGCATCTCTTATGTCCTTCCTATCGGTCTGATCCAGCAGGGCTCTTCTTATTTCCTTCAAGGGGACGGAACTTATTTTTGGCAACCCCAGCCCGGGCCTTTTTTACACTAGGTGTTTGATGCAGCTTGGTCTAAAAAAGGGGGGACGGGGACTGCCAAACAGTAAGGGAGAGGAAATGCAGTTAATAAGCAGAGCCGCCATCCTAAACCTTGTTTAGAAAAGCCCTCGGTCCCTCCCCCCTCGTGCATATTTAGAGATGGGGGTGGTGGACATTGTTGCCAAGTTGCAGCTGACCTATGATGACCCCATGGGGTTTTTTCAAGGTAAGAGACCAAACATGGGGACTTTGCCATTGCCTTCCTCTTGTGTAGCAACCCAAGACCTTCCTTGGGGGTCTCCCATCCAAGTACGCACCAGGGCTGACCCTTCTTGGCTTCTGTGATCTGATGAGATTGGGCCAGCCTTGGCCACCCAGGTGAGGGGCTTAAGAAACTTGAGATGGCCAAGATATATCTTGGCTGCTCCCTCCTCCAAAGGGAAATGAGAAGCACAATCTGGAGGGAAGTTATGTCCTTCTAAGACCACTGAGATTTGTGGGCTTAGATTAGAACGTAAGAGAAGCCATGTTAGATCAAGCGAATAGCTCATCCAGTCCAACACTCTGTGTCACACAGTGGCCCAGACCCAGGTGCCATCAGGAGGTCCCTTAGCAGGGCCAGAACTTCAGAAGTCCTCCCACTGTTGGCCCCCAAGCACCAAGAGTACAGAGCATCACTACCCCCAGACAGAGTGTTCCATCTATACCCTGTGGCTTATAGCCACTCATGGACCTCGGTTCCAGATGTTTATCCAATCCCCGTTTGAAGCTGTCTTATGTTTGTAGCCATCGCTTCCTGTGACAGTGAATTCCACGACTATTGGGATGAAGAAGTGCTTCCTTTGATCTGTTCTAAGCCTCCCGGTCATTCATTTCATAGAGTGCCCACGAGTTCTCGTACTGTGAGAAAGGGAGTGTATTAGAAGCGTGTTAGCTCTGCTCGGAACTGTACTGTAACTCTTAGGACCCATGGCTCTGGGGAAGTCCCTACTGCTCGTGGAAGTGAGGGCTGGTCATTGGGCATTTTATTTTGTGTTTTATTATCGAACAGCTTGAAAGTCAAGGCGGATGAATTTGCACGAGAGGGAGACCCATTCGGTTTCCATGTTTCAGAAAGGAAACTCTCTTCGCACTTAACAGCATCTCTTAGCTTCCACCACCGTACATGGAAATTCGATAACAGCCACAGCAGATGTGTTATGCAGACAACACATATTAAGCGTCCAGCCATTACCAAATACAAGCAAGGAATGCCGTTGTACATGACACAAGAACGCTGCTGCTGGGTCAGACAGAGGTCCAGCTCTGCGTTCTAACTGCAGCCAGTGAGGTAATTAGCATCATAGAGTTGGGAGGGATCTCCAGGGTCATCTAGTCCAACCTCCTACACAATGCAGGAAATTCACAAATACATCCCCCCCTCACACACACCCAGTGACCCTTGCTCCATGCCCAGGAGATGGCAACCTCCTCACCCAAACCTCCAGGATCCCTGGCCAAACTGGCCTGGAAAAAATTGCTTCCTGACCCCAAAGTGGCGATCAGCATTTCCCTGAGGATGTAAGAAAGGGCCACAAGAACTAAGCTCTGAGGCAACCTTTCCTGCCCTCCCTTCTCGTGATCTACCTAAGTTAACAGAATCAGCACTGCTGTCAGATGGCAATCTTGTAAAGGTAAAGGTTCCCTTGCTCGAAAGCCAGTCGAATCCGACTCTAGGGTTGCGGTGCTCATCTCCGTTTCCAAGCCAAAGAGCCAGCGCTGTCCAAAGACATTTCCGTGGTCATGTGGCCGGCATGACTAAACACCAAGGCGCACGGAACGCTGTTACCTTCCCACCAAAGTGGTACCTATTTATCTACTTGCAATTTCTTGCTTTCGAACTGCTAGGTTGGCAGGAGCTGGAACTAGAGACAGGAGCTCACCCCATCATGCGGCACCCGGGTCTCGAACTGCTGAACTACTGACCTTCCACAGCCTGCAGTTCAGTGTCTTAACCACTTGAGCCACCGCAGCTCCTATGATGGCAATCTAGCTTCTGTTTAAAAAAACCCAAGAAGGAGAGCCCGCCACCTCCCAAGAGTTCCAAGGATTTCTCTGCTGTGTGGGTTCTCTGATGCTGCTGAAGATGGCCACTCCTACTGAATTTCTTTCCACACTCTGAGCATTCAAAAGGTTTCTCCCCTGCGTGGGTTCTTTGATGCTGCATGAAGCTTCTCCGACATCTTGTAAGACGTTGGACCCAAGTGTTTCTCATCCATTTGCTTAACTTTTTCATGCATTCTTGAGCATGCAAAGAATTATTTGACCCACACTTGGGTATTTGTACAGGCTTTCTTCCACTCGTATTTAATGTCACTCATTACGGGTTTTGCTTGGTCAGCCAGGCTCCAGGCAGAATACTTTTTCGGTGGGTAGGAATCTATTGCTGTGAAGCAAAACCTGCACTCCATTTCAAGTTCTTATTACACTCTGAGCATATGCACGAATCACAGAATTTTTTCCTTGAGAGTTTGTTTTTTTTAAATGTAAGTGAAGGATCGATCTGTCACAAAAGCTCCCACTGCAACCGACTTGTTCATCCTGTTGTACATTAGGACTCTTTGGATGCTGTAGACCAGACATTCCCGACACAGTGTGCATTCCTGGTGCCCGGTGAGTGTTTCTAGAAAGCAGGCAACGCCAGGCGGGACTTTTGCCCAGCAAGACTCCTGAATGGCCACTGGAGATTTGATTGGCTGTGCAGACTTTTAAAATGCTGCTTCAGCAGCAGCTGCCACCACAGTCCAACCGTCTTCACCGTGTCGCTGAAGGTTAAGCCACAGCAGCCATTTTGGGGCTGGCTCTGACTCCGGTGGCAGCCATTTTGTAGCGGCCCACCATACTGAATCACACTTCCAAAGATGCCCACGGGCTCAAAAAGGTCAGAGACCTCTGCTCTAAGCACGTAAGCCTTGATTAAGAACATAAGAGAAGCCAATGTTGGATCAGGCCAACGGCCCATCCAGTCCAACACTCTGTCACACAGCGGCCAAAATATACCAGGTGCCATCAGGAGGTCCAGCAGTGGGGCCAGGATACTAGAAGCCCTCCCACTGTTGTCCTCCCCCTCCCCAAGCACCAAGAATACAGAGCATCACCTGCCCCAGACTGAAAGTCCCTATCTATACCTTGTGGCTAATAGCCACTGATGGACCTCTGCTCCATATGATTCCTCTGAGTTCCCAGGTTATTTGGGGGGGGTATTTTTGTGTGTGTGCACATGCCTGGAAGTCATGGTTGACTTCTGGTGACCCCTAGTGGGGCTTGGATGTTTCAGGGAGGGGGCTCGGCATTGCCTGCCTCTGCATCCCAGCCCTGGTATCCCCTGGAGGTCTCCCTTCCAAGTACTTGCCAGGGTCGGAGCCGCTTAGCTTCCGAGATCGGATGAGATCGGGCTTGCCTGGGCTATCCAAGTCAGGGCCTCCGATGCTCTTTGAAGGACTGATTCATCGCAAAAGGTCATGCCGTACTCAGACCAACTGAACTGTCTCTCCGTCGTGTGGGTTCTTTGATGGGAAGCGAAGCTCGAATGCCACCGATAGCACTTGCCACACTCCAGGCATTTGTAAGGTTTCTTGCCCGCGTGACCCCGGTGGTGCGAAGGAAGGTCCGTGTTCTTCCGGAGGCTCCTCCCGCGCTCTTGGCATTTATAGGATTTCTCCCCGGTGTGGATTCTTTGGTGGGCGTTAAGGTACGTATTCCGACTAAAGCTCTTCCCGCACTCCAAGCATTTATACGGTTTTTCTCCTGTGTGGATTCTCTGGTGCCTGAGGAGGTCGGCACTCTGACTGAAGCTCTTCCCACACTCCACGCATTCGTACGGCTTCTCCCCTGTGTGGGTTCTCTGATGGACCACGAGGCTGTACTTCAAAGTGAACCTCTTCCCACAGTCCAGGCATTTAAACGGCTTCTCCCCTGTATGGATCTTACAGTGAGTCTTAAGGTTAGACTTGGAACTGAAGCTTTTCCCGCATTCGTGACACGTGTTCTTTCCTTTGTCTCGTTTTTCAGGCATGGGGATTTCACGACAGTCATTGCTCTGAGCGGCCGAGGATTCAGTCCCCCTCTCCTGTTTCTCCTCTGTTTTTCTTCCCTGCTCTCCTCCATCCGTATATCTGCCTCCTTCCGGAGTCACAATGATGTGCTCCCCCTCGGTGTCTCTCCCACCACCTGCCAGGAAACATAAGAGAAGCCAGTGTTGAATCAGGCCAATGGCCCATCCAGTCCAACACTCTGTCACACAGCGGCCAAAATATACCAGGTGCCATCAGGAGGTCCAGCAGTGGGGCCAGGACACTAGGAACCCTCCCACTGCTGCCCCCTCCAGCACCAAGAATAGAGTGCATCACCTGCCCCAGACTGAGAGTTCCCATCTATACCCTGTGGCTAATAGCCACTGATGGACTTCTGCTCCATATGTTTATCGAATTCCCTCCTCAAACTGTCCGTGCTTGTAGCTGCCACCACCTCCTGTGGCAGTGAGTTCCATGTGTTAATCACACAGGAGAGGGAGAGGGAGAGGGACTGTTAAAAGGCCTGAAGCAAAATTGGAACCTCAAATGAGGAACGAAACCCAGTCACGTATCCTTCTAAATGACAGGGCAGAAGAGACTTAAAATTTTTTTAAATTTATTTTATTTTAATTCATTTATGCCCCACGGTTTTTTTTCCCCCTGATGGGGACTCAAAGTGGCTAACCAAGTTCTCCCCTGCTCCATTTTACCCTCACGAAACCTTGTGAGGTAGGGGGGTGGCTGAGAGAGAAACTGCCAGAGAGACTGACCTAAGGGCACCCAGGGAACCCCTGGGGCAGAGTGAAGAGTCAAACCACAATAGTAGTAGTAGTAGTAATAGTAGTAGTAGTAGAAGGTGGGGGGAAGAGGAGGAGGAGATTGTTTTCATACCCCACCCTTCACTTGGCATCTCAGAGTGGCTTACAAACGCCTTTCCCTTCCCCTCCCCAAAACAGACACCCTGTGAGGTAGGTGGGGCTGAGAGAGCTTTTTCCAGAACTGTCCTTGAGAGAACAGCTTAAGAACATTAGAGAACATAAGAGAAGCCAATGTTGGATCAAGCCAATGGCCCATCTAGTCCTCTTGTCACACAGTGGCCAAAAACATCAGGTGCCATCAGGAGGTCCAGCAGTGGGGCCAGGACGCTAGAGGCCCTCCCACTGTTGCCCACCCCCATAGTTCTGTCAGCTCTGTCATAGTTCTGTCAGCTCTGACAGAACTACGGCTTGCCCGAGGTCATCCAGCAGCTGCAAGTGGAGGAGTGGGGAATCAAACCCAGTTCTCCCAGATTAGAGTCCGCACACTTAACCACTACACCCTGCTGGGTTGTCTGTAGGGAAAGGGGAGGGCAGCATAAATAGAGCAGGATATAAGTAGGATAAATGGGAACATAAAGCAGTGTGGGGTGACTCAGTGGCAGAGCATCTCCTTGGCCTACAGAAGGTCCCAAATTCAACCCCTGGTTTCCCCACATAAAGAACCCTGCCAAGAAAGCTTGGCCATCCTCTACATGAGTCCTTGGAGAGCCCTTACCAGTCCTGGCAGAGCTAGATCGACCCAGAGCAACGTGGATCACTGAGTCCAGTAGATTTTGAATTCCTGTCCTAGTCCAGCTCTTGAACAGGGTAGGAAGGGAGAAGACAAAGGGATCTGCATAGCTGAGGGAAGTTTCCACAAATGGTGAAAAACCAAATATGTAAAACTAGGAATCAAGCCCGTTGTAGGAATAAAGACAACAGGCACTAGCTTGGCCACCCAGCTGCGGGCCCCCATCCCCCACCCCCCACCTGAGTCCCTGAGGGATGGAAGGCTGTCGGAATTGGGCCACGGTGCACGATCAAGGCACTGGCGGGCCAAGTGCGAGAGGTGGCGTCGGTGGGCGGGGCCCGCTCCCCCCCCGCCGGCTCGAGGTCCCAGCAGGCCAAGGCACCCAGCCTCGTCCCTACCCCCAATGTGCGTTCAAGGGGGCGGTGGGCCACTCCGGGTGGGCTCAGTCCTTCCCCGGCAGCCGAGGTCTCAGCGGGCCAAGCCAGGTGGCCTTGTGCCTCCCCCCCACCGCGCACGCGAGGCGTTGGCAGGGCAATCTGGGCGGGCTCATTCCTCCCCCCTGCTGTTCGAGGGGGTGGTGGGCCAAGGCAGCCAGCCGCGTTCCTCCACCCTGCCACACGCTCGAGGCAGCGGCGGGCCAAGCCGGGCAGGCTTGTTCCTCTCTCCCCCCCAGCGTCCGGCCTCGTCCCTCTCCCCACTGCCCATTTGAGCTAGCAAGCAGCGCACGTGGTGGGATTCCTCATGGGGGCAGCAGCGGGAGGAAGGCGGCACTGGCTCTGGTGGGGCTTGGCCTGCAGCCGCCACGGTAGGTGCAACGTCATGCCTGTTCAGCAGCTCTCAGGGCACTGCGTTCCGAGATGCTGGGCGGGTTGTCTGTGGGCAGGAGGAGGGGTGGGACGAAGGCCATACAGCCAGTGGCCAGGGACCCCATTCTGACAGGCAGTTTGGGGGGACCAAAGGCTGTGGGGCGCGTGGACACCAACAGCGCTTTGTAATAAGGAGAGATTATTCCCCAAAGGTCAAGAACACCAGAACTGAGCAAAAGAAGAAGAGATGGGTGCTGATAAAGTAATCAGAAAAAACAGCACACAAAAGTTGCCTCCTGCTGGGTCAGGCTGGCGGTCCATCCGTCTTAGCCTTGTCTGCTCTGACTGTAGCATGCCAAGCAGAGCCTCTACCACTGAACCAAGGCCCCCGCCTAAATGGAGCACCTTCCGCATGAGGAAAGGCTGAAGAAGAGTCCGGGACTTTTCAGTTTAGAAAAGAGAGGACTAATGTGGGGACATGACAGACTTATAAAATCAGGCACGGGGTGGAGAAGAAGGGAAGAAAAAGAGATTGGATTTATACCCCGCCCTTCACTGCCCAAAGGCTTCTCAGAGCGGCTTACAAACTCCTTTCCCTTCCCCTCCCCACAACAGACACCCTGTGAGGTAGGTGGGGTTGAGAGAACTTCTGACAGAAACTGTCCTTGAGAGAACAGCTGTGCCAGAGCTTGCGACTGACCCAAGGTCACATCAGCAGGTGCAAGTGGAGGAGTGGGGAATCAAACCCGGTTCTCCCAGATAAGAGTCCGCGCACTTAACCACTACACCAAACTGGCTCCCCAAAGAGAACTTTTTTTCCCTCTCCCCAAATAATAGAACTTGAGGGCATCCCATGAAGGTGACAGACAACAGATTCAGGATGGGGGGAGGAAGGAAATACTTCTTTACACAGACAGTCCTTAAAAAGCAGGATTAGACAGATTCACAGAGGGCAAGTCTATCAGTGGCTACTAACCCCAGGAACTAAAGGGAACCCCCACATTTAGAGGCACTAATCCTCTGAATCACAGAGCCAGGAGAGGCAACATCAGAGGAAGGCCTCGGCCTCTCTGCCTTCTTGCTGGCCATCCAGAGGAACTGGCTGGCCACTGTGTGAGACAGGAGGCTGGACTGAATGGACCTCTGGTCTGATCAAGCAGGGCTCTTCGCATGTTGCTGTGTTACTTTCTTATGAACCTGCCGTTACCTGAGTCAGATCCTCAGCCTACATCATCCTTTCAACTGGAGATGCTGAGGACTGACTCTCTGAACTTCTGCAAGCCAGACAGATGCTCTGCCACCAACTCAAAGCCAAGATTTCAGCCTTCTGCATCTCTCATAAAGGGAGCCTTACCCAGAAAGGCCACATTCCCACAGTTCTCCAGCATGACTTCGATGTACAAGGCTCTTTGGTCCGCATTCAGCAGGTTCCACTCCTCCTCAGTGAAATACACGTGCACCTCCTTGAAGGTCACTGGACTCTGAAAGAAAACAGAAAACATTTCTTCCTCTTACATTATACCATAGTTCTTCACTGTCAGAGGATGTAGTAGTGGCCACAGGAATAAACAACTTTAAAAATGGATTAGATAGATTCATGGAGGAGAAGTCTATCAGTAACCACTTGCCATGGCTTTGCAGGGCTCTTATGTTCTTATGAAGGCCTCGGCCTCTACGCCCCGTTGTTGGCCCTCCAGAGGAACTGGTTGGCCACTGTGTGAGACAGGATGCTGGACTACATGGACCACTGGTCTGACCTAGCAGGGCTCTTCTTATGTTCTCATGAAGGCCTTGGCCTCTATGCCCGGTTTCTGGCCTTCCAGAGGAACTGGTTGGCCACTGTGTGAGACAGGAGGACCACTGGTCTGATCCAGCGGTGTTCTTCTGTTCTCCTATTTAGCCAAATTCCAAAGGTGGATTGATGACACAGTTATCCAGAAGGCTTCAAACTTTTTTTACACAGCTTCCCTAGTGGGCAGTGGCAAAAGAAGATGGATTGATTCAGGCCCAGGGAGATGTGGAATGATAGAGGCATCCCACACACATGAAGGTGCCATAAACTGAACCATCTCATTGGTCCATCAGGGCCAGTATTGTGTCTACTCAGACCAGCAGCATCTATCCAGAGCCTCCGGCTGTGGTCCTTTGCATCCCCTTCTGCCTGGTCCTCTGAACAGGAGATGCCAGGAACTGAACCTGGGACCTCAAGCAGAGGCTCTACCTCTGAGCCACAGCCCCTCCCCAGCCAAACCAGGCCTGTCTTCCCTGTAACTCTTCACTGACCTGCTCCACTTTCACAGAGGCCGTTTCCACTCCATTATGAAGAGAAGATGACGAAACAAATGCCACTGGTGTCCTTCTGTCCCCTGCAAAGGTCACAAGAGTGGCGGAAAGCACCGTTACCCTTTGCACACATTTTTCTACTCTTACAAACATTTTGAATTTCAGTTCCTTGTGGGGAAAACCAAAAACACTCTGTCTCCCCACATTGCATCTTGGGGCGCAATGCAACATGCCGTTTGGGACAGATGACTTACAGGCCAAAAAGAAAAAAACTGTTTTTAAACATCATGGAGGATAGAGACTGATGTCTTCTTTGCAGGGACTGAGGAGAATGGTGTTTTAATATTATTGATTATAGTATTTACTCAAAGGTAAGAGTAACCCCCCCTGGTATGCAGTCAAACAAAAGGGGGGCGGACTTACGTTGGTAGGGTTGCCAACATCTAGATGGGTCAAGTAACAAATACATACACTGCAAAAAACTTTTTTTTATAAATTAATGGGTTCTGTTTATAACTAGCATCTTATAAAGTGCACTGTGTGCTATTATAATATCCTAAAACAGGTATATGTATTCAGTGCATACAATAAGCAATAACAATCAGTTCATTCAGTATGAAAACTACCAGTCAATTTACATCATTGTTTTCAAAGTCAAACCCTAACAGGCGTTTCCAGAATTAGACGCCCGCTTCTCCTTGCTTGAAGTCTTCCAAAGGGGGGGGGAAAGCTTTCTTTTATCGCTGCATTGATGTTCGTTGCTGGTTCTGCAAAAGGCACACTGAGCAGCTGAAGTTCACAGACAGGTAGTTGTTATACTGGTCGTTGTTATACTGAATGAACTGATTGTTATTGTTTATTGTATGTACTGAATGTATATACCTGTTTTAGGATATTATAATAGCACACAAGGCACTTTATAAGATGCTAGTTATAAACAGAACACATTAATTTATAAAAAGGTTTTTGCAGTGTATATATTTGTTACTTGACTCTTCTAACACTGCAGCTTGGGTTGCTACAACATCTAGATGGGGCCTGGAGCTCTCCCAGATTTACAGTTGATCTACAGACGACAGAGATCAGTTCCCCTGGAGAAAATGGCAGCTTTGGAGGGTGGACTCTACAGCATTGGACCCTGATGAGGTCCCCTCCCCCCAACCCCCCCTCCAGGCTCCACCCCCCCCAATCTCCAGGTATTTCCCAACCTTGAGCCTGCATTACTTTGCAGGTGTGAAAGGGCTCCAGGGGCCTCATTCACAGCCAGCCTCTCCCGCTGAGACTCCAGGCAGATTGCAAAATAAGAAAAGCTACCCCAGTCTGGCAGCGTCAAGGCCTCCGATAACGATTCAGTAAGACTAGGATTACAGAAGCGGAGGAACAACGCAAACGAAAACCAGTCTAAGATGTGACACGCCATAATGAAGAAAGAAGAAGAGAGAAGAGATTGGATTTATACCCCGCCCCTCACTACCCAAGGGAGTCTCAGAGTGGCTTACAAACTCCCTTCCCTTCCCCTCCCCACAACAGACACCCTGTGAGGGAGGTGGGGCTGAGAGAGCTCTGACAGAAACTGCTCTTTTTCAAGAAGAGCTGTGCCAGAGCTTGTGACTGACCCGAGGTCATCCAGCCAGGTGCAAGTGGAGGAGTGGGGAATCAAACCCGGTTCTCCCAGATTAGAGTCCGCGCACTTAACCAGGACACCAAAGGGGGTCACAAAGGCTGAGGAAAGAGCAGTAAAAAAATAGAGGTGATATGTACAATGAACAGCGCAATAGACTACTGTACTATCCCTTACAGAAGAGACTTCCTGCGCAGTTCGATTCTATTACTGTTCTAGTCTCTCTTGCAGAGGAGAGCATAAAAGTGGCCCACGATGATCAGACTTGCTGAGGAAGCCAAGTGGAACTATTCCCCCCTTCATCCTCACCTGGCGAGGTGGCACCTTGGTCGCTCTCTTGCCCGATCCCCCTGGAAAGCGGCCTCCGTCTGATGTCCAAAGGAGGCTTCACGACCTCAGAGAGACCAATCGTCATTTCTGCGAACAAGGCCTGCGTACGAAAATCCTGAGTGGGAAATGGGGATTAGGAGATCAATACTGAAGGGACGGGCAGGGGGAAATATCAGCAAAAAACACTCACCTGTTGGTCCTGATTCTTGTCCTGTGCCTGGCTGAGGAGGAAGCCTTCTGCCAGGGCCACCGCCTGGGAACTGGTCTCCGGCCCACAATCCCTGACCCAGCTTTGCATCTCTGGGGGCAGGATAGCCAGGAACTGCTCCAGGATCACCAGGTCCAGCATCTCCCTTTTGCTGTGCCTCTCCGGCTTCAGCCACTGGCGGCAAAGACGGTGGAGTCGGCTGCAGACCTCCCGGGGCCCCTCCGCCTCCCAGTAGCCAAACTGCCTGAACAGCTGGCGCAGTGCATCTGAACTGCTGGGATCGTCCGCTGGAATCTCTTGCACCATTTCCCCCCAGAATTCCCCACTGCTCCCAGCCCTGGTGGCCTTAGAGCCTCCTCTTGCACTGGGAGATGCCAACTCTTGCTCTTCCGTTTCCCTCCCTCCTTCCATGGCACCCTCGCCAAAGGCTGAGCGTCGCTCTGCTGTTCTGCCGATTCGTTTCTCAAGGCAAAGGTGGAAGGACTCCGGATTCCTGCAACAGAAATTCAGTGAACTGATGGGAGGGGGCGTTTGTGCAAGAAGTGGACATGATCCCAGCTAGCAACCGGAACTTCTCCCTGTAGGAAAGATTAGGGCTCAGATGGAAAGGGTGGCGGTGGGGAGACCCCTGAGTCCAAGGAGCACAGAGCAGTTTTCACCTAAATGCAGTGTCCTCCCCATAACTGAAAGCCAGCATGGTGTAGTGGTTAAAATGTCAGACTGGGATCTGAGAGACCTAGGTTCGAATCCCCACTCTGCTGCAAAAGCTTGCTGGGTGACTTTCGACCACTCACACACTCTCAGCCCAGCCAGCCTCACAGGGAGGTTATGAAGATAAAACAAAGGAGAGGAGAACGTTGTAAAACTGCTGTAGGTTCCCAATGGAGAGAAAGGTGTGATATACAAAATTAATTTTTAAAAACCCACTAAACTAACTCTCCCCCTTCAGGTTCCCAACTCCAGGTTGGGGCTTTCCTGGAGATTTTGAGGGGGTTAGGGTGGGGCTTGGGGAGACCCCTCAGTGGCCTCCAGGCCAGCTTGGCTGGAGATCCTGGAGGTTTTTTGTTATCTTCTAGGTGTGGAATGGGTCACTGTGTGTGTGGTTGGGGGGAGAGGTATTTGTGAATTCCCTGCTTGGTGCAGGGGGTTGGACTAGATGACCCTGGAGGTCCCTTCCAATTCGATGATTCTATGAATATAATCCCAGCCTCCGAGGCAGCCATTTTCTCCAGAGGAACTGAACCCCCGTAGCCTGGAGATCAGTTCTAATTCCAAGGAATCTCCAGGCCACACCTGGAGGCGGGCAACCCTCTCCTGGCTTCCCACTAAAGCTTTTGTCTGCTTTATTTCTTCTCCCCATCCAAAACCTCTCTTTCAGTTAGCCCTGCGGCTGGGAATCGGGTTTGAAACCGGTGAAATCTCATCCAAAGCACAAAATTTTAAAGGCACCAGAAATGTGCTGTTAAGAACGCGGGGTGGGGGGGTGGGACCAACAATAAGCTGTTATGCAAAAAAAGCAACCCCCCCCAAAAAAGCCCAACCTTGCTGACATCCCTTTGGGGTGAAATCGGAAAGGGGGTCTTCTCTGGCTTGCTCTTCTCTGCTCTCCCCCGGACTTTTCTCTAGATAAATGGGATGGGGGCATGGACCGGCCCGGGGGACCTTTTCCTCACCCAAATGCAGCCGCGGGATTCCCTTCTCCGCCCTCCGGCGCCCCGGAGGCTCCCACGCCGACTCCTTCCAAGGCAGATGCTGCGCGGGGGTGGGAGAGACCCTTTCAAAGGTGGGACTGGAGCTGGGACGGGAAGTGATCCCTCCTTCCGACACGCTTTTCTAGCCCTTCCGACTCTCACGCTTTAACCCTTAAGGTTGACGTTCGCCCAGATGCCGTTTCAGGCGTTCAGCCCCACTTGTGAAATCAGTGTTCCCTCTGAGTTGGTGTGAGCTAGCTCACAGTTTTTTAGCTTCTGGCTCACACGTTTTTGCCTTAGCTCAAGGAGGAGGGCTCCAGAGCAAATTAATTTATGCAGCAGCCAAATCACTTGCTCACAACTTTAATGCCAGGAGCTCACGAAGTAGAACTTTTGCTCGCAAGACTCCACAGTTTAGAGGGAGCATTGCTCGTAATCCGAAACTGACTTTCCCCAGAAATAAACAAAGGTCTGTCCTGCCAAGAGAAAAAGGAGCACGGGCGTGCAGGAGAACAGGAAAATGTGCGCGCTCTGTGATCAGATCAAGAAGATGAAGTTGGTTCCTCATTCCTTATTTGTAGGTCTTTGGAGTGGGGGGCGGGCGGGGAAGATGTATCATTTGTAGTGATCCAAAGATTATCCTGGGGTACATCTCTCCCCCTCGGTTTCTGAATGTGCATTTGTCCCGAGGGCACCCCGGTTTGGAGCATTTATATAAGAAATGGTCTTTAAGAACATAAGAGAAGCTATTTTGGATCAGGCCAATGGCCCATCCAGTCCAACACTTTGCGTCACACAGTGGCCAAAACCCGGGGGACATTAGGAGGTCCACCAACGGGGCCAGAACTCCAGAATCTCCCCCAAGCACCAAGAAGACAGAGCATCTCTGCTCCATATGTTTCTCCAGTCCTCTCTTGAAGCAGCCTATGCTTGTAGCCACCACCACTTCCTGCGGCAGTGAGCTTCTATGCGTTAATGACTCTTGGGGTGAAGAAGTATGTCCTTTTATCTGTTCTAAGGCTACTGCTCATTAATTTCATGGAGTGCCCATGAGTTCTTGTATTGTAAGAAAAGGGGGAAGTACTTCTTTCTCTACCTTCTCTATCCCATGCGTAACTTTGTAAACCTCTATCATCGCCCCTCAATTGGCTTTTGAACACATGAACATACTAATAAGCTGCCTTATACTAAGCTGGGCCGGCCCTGGTTAGTATTTGGATGGGAGACCAACGAGGAAGCCCTGGGTCCCGATGCAGAGGCAGGCAATGGCAAACAACGTCTGAATGTCACTTGCCTTGAAAACCCCATGGAGTTGCCCTAAGTCACTTTAAAATACAACCAGATCCCCTTGTTGGGGACACGCCCCACTTGGCCCCACCCACTTTGTAAAAATACTTTCCAGGCACCAGCCTGGGGACCCCTCATCTATAGCAATGACATCCAACCCTTTGCAATGTAGCAAGAGATACTAAAGCAAGCAAGACCTTTGAAAATACGCATCTACCCTTCCGGATGGTATGCACTTATGCTCAGACAATATGCAGAGCAGGGAAAGGTGAGAAAGTGAATGGGATCGAGGAAACAGTGCTCCAGTTCAAACACCAAAATACGAGATAAACTGTCTGGGTGGGGACAGCCTGGCCAAGTTTTATTTGGGGTTGGTTGCAGTGTTCCCTCTAAGCTGAGTTAGTGTGGGCTAGCTCACAGTTTTTTAGCCTCTGGCTCACACATTTTTGTCTTCGCTCAGGAAGGGATGTCTCCAGAGCAAACTAACTGATGCAGTAGCCAAATTGCTCACTCACAACTTTAATGCCCGTAGCTCACGAAGTAGAATTTTTGCTCACGAGACTCCACAGCTTAGAGGGAGCATTGGTTGGTTGTGTTTAATTTGAATCCTGTTTTGCCAGTTTTACGCTACAAGATGCCTCCAGTAATTTCTCTGGAGAGGCAACCTATGAGACGTCTGAATAAACTATAAATACGCAGCACCCGCTTCTCACCCAGTAAGTTCCATGTAAGTTTTTAGCAACATTGACCTTACACGGGCATACTGACAAGAAGAGAACGTGACAGTGTTTAATGAAACATTCTCACACAAAAGAACTATATACCATGTCATTTGAGGAAGCCACGTGGTAGATAACTTATATTATTAACTCGATGGTTTCTACACTGGCTGGGTGATATTGTTTCATGGATGGCTCAACGGCATTTCCCCAGTGTGTGAGCCCCCTCCCCCCCAGCCCCAGTTTCCCCAGCTTTGGGTGGAGAAATTCCTGGAGATTTGAGGGGTACAACCTGGAGAAGGTGGGATCTCAGCCGGGTATAATGCCGTAGAGTCCATCCTCCAAAGCCGCCGTTTCCTCCAGGGGAACTGATCTGTGCAATCTGGGGTTCAGTTGTTATTCCAGGAGATTTCTGGGCCCCACCTGGAGATGGGTAACCCGCCCCTACATGCACAAACCAAGGCTGGGGGGAAGCTTGAAGAAATGCAACACAGCCCGAAAACAGGAGGACCCAGGCTGAGTTTTCCAGCTGGACAGAGGAAGAAGCTACAGGTTATCTATGTATGTGAGAGACACACCGTCACCGTCTTCTCCACATCGATGCCACTTCAGTTTGGGGGAGACGGCACCACGGCCTGACTGTTAGGGTCACCAGGCTACGCCCCCTAAATCCAAAATGTATGGGCTGAGACTTATGGACCTGTTCTGCTAGCAAAGGTGCTCCCCTGTAACATAACTTAAGAAAATATAAGAAGAGCCTTGCAGGATCAGACTTGTGGTTCATCTCATCCCACGGTCAGACAGCAGCCACCCAGTTGCCCTCAAGGGTCGGCAGACAGGGCATAGAAGCCAAGGCTTTCCCCAATGGGAAGCATCCTACAGAGTTCCAGAGGTCTGCCGCCTCCAAATACAGGGAGGGATTCCCTTCCGTCACTGTTATGTATGGAATATACACAATGGTCTGAACTTGATCCTCAGCCCTATCTAAACCAGGTCTCCTGAAGAGTACAACTGGATTGGCTACTCTGCGTAGCAGGCCAATCAAGGTACAAGAAAGGTTCTGGAGGGAGATAAGATTATTGGTTGTTATGTTACTGTTCTGATTGGTTATTAATGAAACAGTGGGCGTGGTTATGCCAGCCTGGACAGTTTAAAAGGGAGCCTGTTGCTCTCCTGTTTTTGTATTTATTTTGTTATTAAAACTGAATCACTTGTTATGAGCTGCTGCCTTAAGTCTCATACTTAACAGTCACCATGGATGGTGGCCACTGATAGATCCAATCCTCCACAAATCTATCCAATACCCCTGATGCTCATGGCTGCCACTACAACCACTGGCAGCGAATTCTACAAGGGAATGACTGAGCATAGCATCCAAGCTTCAAAGGAAGGTGCCTTTCCACTGAAGGAGAAAACCTCCACAGTGAGAGCCAGCCCTGTGTTTGCAAACCAAGATCCCAGAAGACGCATTTCCAGAGGTCCCTCATCCGATCTCTAATGGTCATCCTAGGCACAGTCGCATCCTTCTAAACCCCCTGAATTCAATGGATTTAGATTAGGGCTGCCAACTCCAGGTTAGGCACTTCTTGGCAATTTGGGGGCAGAATCCGGGGTGTGCAGAATTTGGAGCGGGGAGGGAACGCAGCAAAGTTGTGATATCACAGAGTCCACCCTCTGAAGCGGCCATTTTTTCTCCTGGGAAACATTCTTTGTAGTCTGGAAATCAGTTATAATTCCAGGACATCTCCAGCCTCCATTTGGAAGCTGGCAACCTTACACGGGATTGCTGGTACTAGAACTGATGAGCTCTGCTGGACCAGACCAATCGTCCATCTAGTCCAGCCTCCTGTCTCTCACAGTGGCCGACCAGTTTACCTGGAGGTCCAACAACAGGGCATAGAGGCTGAAGCTCCTCCCTAACGTTGCCTCCTGACTCTGGGATTCAGAGGTTGATTGTCTCGGAAACTGGAAGGTTCCCTTTAGTCACCATGGCTGGTAGCCACTGATAGACCTCTCCTCCATGAATCTGACTAATCCCCTTTTTAAAGCTGTCTACATCCTCTGGCAGAGAACGCCACATTTTAATAATTCCCTGTGTAAAGCACTTCTTTTTGTCCGTCCTGAACCTACTGCCCATCAGTTTCATCAGATGCCCTCGAGTTCTGGTCTTTTGGGAGAGGGAGAGAAAGCTCTCTTTATCAACTCTCTCCACCCCGTGCATAACTTTATAAACTCCTGCCACGTCCCCAATTCCTTGTATGTCTTCTGGACCAAAATGTCAGCCTTTCCTCACAGGGAAAGTGCTCCAACCCCCAGTAATCTCTGCTGCCCTCCTCTGTACTTTTTCCAGGTCTGCAATGTTCTTTTGGAGATACAGTGGCTAGAACTGTGCACAGCATTCCAAATGAGGCCGCACCCAATGTTCCCTCTAAGCTGTGGAGTCTTGTGAGCAAAAACTCTACTTTGGGAGCTACTGACATTAAAGCTGTGAGCACACAATTTGGCTGCTACCTAAATTAGTTTGCTCTGGAGCCGTCCTTCCTGAGCTAAGACAAAAATGTGTGAGCCGGAGGTTAAAAAACTGTGAGCTAGCTCACACTAACTCAGCTTTGAGGGAACACTGGCCACACCATAGATCTACACAGGGGCATTACAATATCGGCCATTTTATTCTCAGTCCCTTTCCTAATAATCCCTAGCATAGAGTTTGCCTTTTTCACCGCTGCAGCACACTGAGTTGACGCTTTCATGGAGCTAAACACTATGACCCCCAGATCTTTTCCCCTCTCAGTCTCAGCAAAATTAGACCCCATTAGCCTGTACTTGAAGTTGGGATATTTTTGCGTGTGTTCTAATGTACAAAGGAAAGGTACCAACAGTTCTACAAGTTCTAATGTACAAAGTTATACTTGGTTCTAATGTACAAAGGAAAGGCACCAACAAAAGAAATTCTATTAATTGCTGTAGAGTTCCCGGGCTGTGTGGCCGTGGTCTTGACATTGTAGGACCTGACGTTTTGCCAATACCTGTAACTGGCATCCTCAGAAGTATAACACAGAAAGATGGAGTACTCTCTGTGTCAAGGTGAGCAGAAAACTGATAGGCAAGTAATTTATTTCTACCCTGGAAGGAGGGGTAGGTCTGAGCCAATTATCTGGTGTAGTTCTCCAGGCTTCTTGTTGTTGTTGTTCAGTCGCACAGTCGAGTCTGACTCTTCGCGACCCCATGGACCAGATTACGCCAGGCCCTCCTGTCTTCCGCTGTCCGTTGAAGTTTGCTCAATTTCATGTTCGTTGCATCGATGACGCTGTCTAACCATCTCATCCTTTGCCATCCCCTTCTTCTTTGACCTGCAATCTTTCCCAGCATCAGGGGTCTTCTCCAGTGAATGCTCCCTTCTCATTTGGTGGCCAAAGTATTTGAGCTTCAGCTTCAGGATCTGGCCTTCCAGGGAACAGTCAGGGTTGATTTCTTTTAGGATTGATTGATTTGATCTCCTTGCAGTCCAAGGGACATCTCCAGGCTATTGACATGCTAATGGAGGAGCTTTCCTGAAGAGGTTCTTTTGTCATGGATTGTTTCCTGAGGAGGTTTGAGGAGGTTCTTTTGTGTGTGGAATGGCTACTGAAACTCTGATCTTATCTGCAGTGCTACTGCCAGCTGTTGAACATTTTGTGTTTTTCAGGACAGGAAACCATGCCCTATTTATTTTTAAACGCTTAAATTCCCAGATGCCACAGTCTGTAAGGGCATAATGACACGAAGAGAGCAATGCTAAACGGGTCCACGCAGAACCCTGATCAGGTCTATTTAATGGGGCTTACTCCCAGGAAAGATGGCACTGAAAACATAGCATTACAGTATAAACCCCCCACATTTGTTGGTTTTCCTAATCAGGACAGCTCCTGAAATCAGGTAAGATGGAAGCATCATAGAATTTGTCCTTGTCTAGAATTAACAGCTAACTCATTCTTTAACATCCTTTCTTAAATCTCCAAGGGACAATCATTTCAAAACATTTACATAACACAGAACAAACATGGTTTTCAGAATGGGTGTGGAATCTCCCATGATATCCCACAAGGCCTGGAAATGAATCAAGAAAGTGTGAATCATTGTTTACCTTGGAAATGGTAGCCTTGAGCCCAGATGAAATATGTTAATGGACTTGTACAACTCTAAAAGTATACAAGTAGTGAGCAGAGCAAGATACGTGATAACTTAAGGACATAAACCATCTGACGACTAGCAAAAACAAGCAGTAAATACTGTTTACACGGGGAAGGTTCTGCTGGATCAGAACTAAACATCTATCACTTTATTAACTTAATTCTTGCCCCCCTTTAAGGAGCTCAGGGTTGTCCTCTCCTGTCACGTATCTAAAACCTATCCTTTCTCTGAAGAGATAATAAGAATTTACCTGGTTCTCTCCTTCTCCGCTTTATCCTCACAACAACCCTGTGAGGTATGGTTGGCTGGCAGCTTGTGACTGGCTCAAGTTACCCAGTGAACTTCATGATAGATTGGGGAATTGAACCCAGGTCTCCCCAGTCCGAGTCTGATACTCTAACCACTAGTACTTCTTCACCCTAAGAGTGATTAACATACGGAATTCACTGCCACAGGAGGTGGTGGCAGCTACAAGCATGGACGGTTTCAAGAGGGAATTAGATAAGCATATGGAGCAGAAGTCCATCAGTGGCTATTAGCCACAAGGTATAGATGGGAACTCTCAGTCTGGGGCAGGTGATGCACTCTATTCTTGGTGCTGGGGGGGGCAGTAGTGGGAGGGCTTCTAGTGTCCTGGCCCCACTGCTGGACCTCCTGATGGCACCTGGTATTTAGAGTGTTGGACTAGATGGGCCATTGGCCTGATTCAACATTGGCTTCTCTTATGTTCTTATGTTCACTACACCCCACTGCCTCCGCTGGGGGCTCTGGAAGATATTAAGATGACAGCAGCCAGTGGGATGTGAAGCTGAAACTGGCAGGGAGTCACCCAGATTTTTCATCCCCAGCCCCCGTTATCCAGAGATATGCTTCATCTGAATATGAACACATGAGGCTGCCTTATACTGAATCAGGCCCTTGGTCTAACGAAGTCAGTATTGTCTACTCAGACCAGCAGCAGCTTCCCAAGATCTCAGGCAGAGAAGAAGATGAAGAGATTGGATTTATACCCTGCCCTTCACTACCCAAAGGAGTCTCAGAGCAGCTTACAAACTCCTTTCCCCTTCCCTTCCCCTCCCCACAACAGACACCCTGTGAGGTAGGTGGGGCTGAGAGAGCTCTGACAGAAATGGCTGTTTTTCAAGGACAGTTCTTATCAGAACTCCTTTCCCTTCCCCTCCCCACAACAGATACTCTGTGGGGTAGGTGGGGCTAAGAGAACTTCTGACAGAAATGGCTCTTTTTCAAGGACAGCTCTTATCAGAACTTTCCCTTCCCCACCCCACAACAGACACCCTGTGAGGTAGGTGGGGCTGAGAGAGCTCTGACAGAAATGGCTCTTTTTCAAGGACAGTTCTTATCAGAACTCCTTTCCCTTCCCCTCCCCACAACAGACACCCTGTGAGGTAGGTGGGGCTGAGAGAGCTGTGACAGAAATGGCTTTTTTTCAAGGACAGCTCTTATCAGAACTTTCCCTTCCCCTCCCCACAACAGACACCCCGTGAGGTAGGTGGGGCTGAGAGAGTTCTGACAGAAACGGCTCTTTTTCAAGGACAGCTCTTATCAGAACTCCTTTCCCTTCCCCTCCCCACAACAGACACCCCGTGAGGTAGGTGGGGCTGCGAGAGCTCTGACAGAAACGGCTCTTTTTCAAGGACAGCTCTTATCAGAACTATGGCTTGCCCAAGGTCATCCAGCCAGGTGCAAGTGGAGGAGTGGGGAATCACACCTGGTTCTCCCAGATTAGAGTCTGTGCACTTAACCACTACACTAAACTGGCTCAGAGGTTTTTCCCATCACCTACCGCCTGGGACTTTCACCTGGAGATACTGGGGACTGAACCTGGGACCTTCTGCATGCCAAGCAGAGGCTCTTCCACTGCACCATAGCCCTCAGTATGGAAGTTCTGCATTGCCAGTTGTTGTGAGGAATCCGGAGAATCCCTTCTTAAAGATATCACCACACTTTTTATCACTGAACTGCACAAGTTATATGAAGAAATGCAGTTTGTGCCAGATCACTGAGTGACCCAAAATTCCCTTTCAGGATCATTCCAGAGGGTAGCTGTGTTGGTCCGCAGTAGAAGAGAGCTAGATTTGAATCCAGTTGCTCCTTAGAGACCAACAAGAAAGCTGGGCTATGAGCTTTCCAGAGCCAAGTCTCCCTTCATCAGATGAGAGAAGCGTTGATTCTCAAAAGCTTATACCCCAAAAATCTTGTTATCTCTGAGGTGTTAGGTAAAGGTTTCCCTTGCTCGAAAGCCAGTCGAATCCATGCTCATCTCCATTTCCAAACTGAAGAGCCAGCGCTGTCTGAAGACGTTTCCATGGTCATGTGGCCGGCATGACTAAACACCAAGGTGCATGGAATGCTGTTCCCTTCCCGCTTCAGCAGTACCTATTTATCTACTTGCAATTTCTTGCTTTCAAACTGTTAGGTTGGCAGGAGCTGGGACCAGAGATGGGAGCTCACTCCATATCACTCCGTCATAATTGGACTCAAATCTAGCTCTAAAATTCCCTTTGATTTCCTCTCCTGTTCTCCCTAATATGGCTTGTTTGATGGTGGATGCAGCAAATTTTATTTTGAGAAAAGTTTCTTTGCAGTGCCTGGTTGATCAAATCAGGAGAGAAGGAGGACAATTTCTTTGTAGCCACTTCTTGCAGACAGTTTATAATTTCAGAACCGTCAAAAAGCTGCAAAGGCAGTATTTATCAGTCCTAAAACACTTCTGGCTTTCTCACAAAAATGCTCCCACCTTTGTATAAAAATTAAAAACTGGGCTTTCCTAAAGCCTTCCCGCTTTCCCAACATCATCTTTGATTGATTTACAACCACTTTCCCTCACTAAGCTGGTCAGGAGTGACGGACAATTTCTATCACAATCTCAACCAGTTTAAAAAAGAATACTGCCATTATTCAACCCCCAAAGATGACCGGTTGGATCCTCAGCTACGTAGACAGCCTTCCTCTGGGGCAAGAAGGGTTCTGCCACACGGGAGGACATTTGCACACTTACTATGCAATCCCAAATGGAGCAAAGTCCTTTTAAACCCACTGAAGACAATGTGGACTTAGAAGGCTGTAACTCTGCTTAGTAGCCCCTCAGCCCAGGCTAACCTGATCTCATAAGCCCTCAGAAGCTAAGCAGGGTTGGCCCCAGTTAGTCCTTGGATGGGAGACGACCTGAAGGAGTCCAGGGTTGCTGTGCAGAGGCAGGCGAAGGCCAACCTCCTCTGAATGCCTCTTGCCTTGAAAATCCTACAGGGTTGCCATAATTCAGCTGTGTCTTGACAGCACTTTCCAATGCCAATTCCGCTTACAATTTCTCTTTGTGTGACCCAATGAAGAGGAGATTGGATTGATACCCCATCCTTCACTCGGAGTCTCAGAGTGGCTTATAATCTTCTTTCCCTTCCCCGCCCCACACCCTGTGAGGTAAGTGGGGCTGAGAGAGCTCTGAGAGAACTGCTCTTGAGAGCCCAGCTCTGAGAGACCTTGTGACTGGCCCAAGGTCACCCAGCTGGCTGTATGAGGAGGAGTGGGGGAATCAAACCCGGTTCTCCCAGATTAGAGTCCGCGCCCTTAACCACTACACCAAACTGGCTCTCCGTGTACAGTATTATGTACAGTATTATGCATATGGCTGCCCCACAGGTATGTATTGCTATTTGCATCTGCTGTATAGTTACTTGGTTGCTGGTGGACAGTGGACAACTCCAGGTTTTTAAAAAAATATACAAACAGCAAAAAAAGGGGGGGGGAGCCAGTATCCAGAACTAGGAGCACAAAAGAAATACCACTGACTGAAATAAGCAAATTAGCAAGTCTTATAATAATCATATAAGCATAACAGCAAATATAATACCATTCAAATGAATAGGCCAAAGTGCAATAATGAGCATACATAAAGCATATGAGAAAAGGCACAGTCTATAGTCTTTCCAAGTATCTATTAAAGGACCTTTAATCCTCCTTGACTGACAATTCTGGCTTAGTATATGCCAGCTTTTGAGACTGGGTCCCATTACAGCCATGCTTGAATAAGAATTATTCGAAACGCGGCATCAGGCATCCGGATTACGCGTCGGCTTTTCATGGCTCAGAAAATCTGATGACTTGCACTTCAATTTGGACTCTGATAATTGCTTCTATATTGAAGTAGATACTTGGAAAGACTATAGACTGTGCCTTTTCTCATATGCTTTATGTATGCTCATTATTGCACTTTGGCCTATTCATTTGAATTGTATTATATTTGCTGTTACGCTTATATGATTATTATAAGACTTGCTAATTTGCTTATTTCAGTCAGTGGTATTTCTTTTGTGCTCCTTTTTAAAAAATATGCCAAGAGGCATCCAACAAGCTTGGGCAGAGGGAATGCAGCAGAACATAAGAGAAGCCATGTTGGATCAAGCCAATGGTCTATCTCTGTCATACAGTGGCCAAAACCCAGGTGCCAAGATCCACCAGAACTCCAGACGCTCTCCCACTCTTAGCTCCCAAGCACCAAGAACACAGAGAACCACTCATTGCCCCAGAAAGAGTGTTGCATCTATACTTCCAGTTGGACAGCTGTGTTGGTCTGAAGCAGTAGAACAAAGTTTTGAGTCCAGTGGCGCCTTCAAGACCAACAAAGTTTTATTCAAGGTATGAGCATTTGTGGGCATGCGCTCTTCCTCAGACACACTGAAACGGAAGTTAATGGTCCATACGTATAGGCAGAAGGTGAACAGCAAATTAGCATACGACATAATGAAGATGTTTTAACAGCTCCTCTTTATTTTATTGCATTTCTCATTTGGAATAGTAGACTGGAATAGTGATTGTACTATAACACAATGAATATCGGAATGTATTTTTCTGCACAACCGCTCACCCCATAACTCTGCACAACCATCCTCCCCATCTCAAAGAAAAGGATGCTGTCAGTCATCTCCATGCTTGAGAGGAGATGAATGGAGTGTAGCAACAGGGTCTCGCATAATTACTCTTCGCATTCCTCAATCAAGGACACATTTACGCATCAGTCTCCTATTTTGACATATTTATTTGCTTCATTGTGTTTTCCTCTGTAATTAAATCCAAACAAATGGTGACCATATAAACTTAGCTGTTTATTCCTGTTTGGTCTTTGCATCTGTTAAAACCCCTTCATTACCTTGTATGCTAATTTGCTGTTCACCCTCTGCCTACATGTATGGACTGTTAACTTCCATTTCAATGTATCTGAGGAAGTGTGCGTGCACACGAAAGCTCATACCTTGAATAAAACCTTGCTGGTCTTAAAGGCACCCCTGGACTCAAACTTCCATCTACACCTTGTGGCTAATAGTCATTGATGGGCCTCTGCTCCATACAGGGCTCTTCTTGTAGGAGGAACTCCTTTGCATATTAGGCGATACACCCCTAATGTGACCAACCCTCCAAGAGCTTACAGTAGCCCCTGTAAGAAAAGCTCAGTAAGCTCTTTGAGGATTGGCTACATTAGGGGGTGTGTCACCTAATATGCAAAGGATTTCCTGCTACAAAAAGAGCCCTGGCTCCATATGTTTATTCATCTTGAAGCTGTCTATGCTTGTAGCTGCCACCACTTTGAGTTCCCACAAGTTCTTGTATCGTGAGAAAGGGAGAAAAGTACTTCTTTCTCTTACGTTCTCTGCCCCAAGCAAACAGGTTGAGTTATGTAGCTCACTGGAAGGAAAATAATATTAGTGCTGGGTGGGAGGGGCTCTGGGACTAGAAAGAGAGCAATCCTGAGAGCTGCTATTGCTTTCTGGATGCAAGACCTGGATGGCCCAGGCGAGACCAATCCTCTCAGAGCTTGGAAGCTAAGCAGGGTCAGCTGTGGTTAGTTCTTGGATGGGAGACGACCAAGGAAGACCACTGTTGCTACTCAGGGGCAGGCCATGACAAACCACCCCAGTTCACCTTTTGCCTTGAAAACCCTATGTGGTAGCGATAAATTGGCTGTGATGTGACGGCATTTTCCATCATCGCTTCTTTCTGTTAGTTAATGCAGCCTGGCCAGCTAGTGCGTGCTCTTCCAAGCTCAGCTTGTGCATCTGGAAATAAACAAAGAATATACTCCCAGACACACATATGCACAATTCTGGAAGTCCTCGGGACCCTCTCGTCCCAAAGCTCATAACCTTGTCAAGGAACCTTTGGCTTGTCCTACCATTTGAGGAAATTGGGAGCATGATGTAACAAAAACCTAGATTAATGGCAAAATGGAAGTGCATGATGAAAATAGTTCGAAACAGGCAAGAGACAATTTTAAATACTTCACATGTTGGATCTGTTTCGTTTCTTTGCCATGGCAGCTGTACCCGTGGATCTATTCTTCGTGTAAAGGGCACTTTGCTGACTGCTGCAGAGCAAGGTGTATTCTTTGCAAGTAACGGCATGAGTGTCTAGTCCCAACATTTCTCTGCCGTCTTGTAAAAAACTGGGATCTGTCTCGTGTTCATTGCCCTGTTTCACTAATTACCTTAATTTGTATATTTTGAGTGTACGAAGACATTTTTGCCACACTGGGAATGTATCTGGTCTTCCCCAGGCTTAGATCCTCCACTCCACACTAAGAGTCAATCATTCAGAAAAGCTGATTATTGACATTTTTCTTCCACAGGTGTGAATTCACAACCGAATATATATCACAGAAGTTCATGCTACCGTTTTGCGGAGGGTAGACAACTGTCTTCCTTTGTGGATTCAAGATCTTCCAGTGCTTCAAGAACTTAGGAACTGGTGAATGCTGTAATATTTTTTAAGGGCTGAGTCATTTCAAAAACGCATGCTACACTCTGACCAATTAAACTGTTTCTCCATTGTGTGGATTCTTTGATGGGAAGTGAAACTTGAGTTCCATCTGTAGCTCTTTCCACATTCCAGGCACTGGAAAGGTTTCTCACCAGTGTGTACTTTATGATGTGAAGTAAGGTCTGTGTTTTTACGAAAACTCCTTCCACACTGCCAGCATTTATATGGTTTCTCCCCTGTGTGGATTTTTTGATGTGAACTAAGGTGTGTATTCCGACTAAAACTCTTTCCACACTCCAAGCATTTATATGGCTTCTCTCCTGTGTGGATTCTTTGATGTCTAATCAAGTGTGTGCTCCGGCTAAAGCTCTTTCCACACTCCATGCATTTAAATGGTTTCTCTCCTGTGTGGATTCTTCGATGTGAAGTAAGGTGGGTGCTTCGAATGAAACTCTTCCCACAATCCAGGCATTCATACGGTTTCTCACCGGTATGAATCCTCTGATGAGAAGTAAGATGTATGCTTTGACTGAAGCTCTTCCCACAATCCAGACATTCATATGGTTTCTCTCCTGTGTGAGTTCTTTGATGCACTGTAAGGCTATAATTCAGTGTGAAAGTCTTTCCACAATCTAGACACTTATATGGTTTTTCCCCAGTATGAATTTTTTGATGTGAAGCAAGACTTGAGCTTTGCCTGAAACTCTTTCCACATACTGAGCATTTATATGGTTTCTCCCCGGTATGGATTCTCTGATGGGTAGTAAGATCTATTCGCTGAATGAAACTCTTTCCACACTCCAAGCAACCGTACGGCTTCTCTCCTGTGTGGATTCTTTCATGTCTGATAAGTTTTTCCTTTTGACAAAAGCTTTTCCCACACTCCAGACATTTAAATGGTTTCTCCCCTGTGTGGATTTTCCAGTGAGTATTAAGGTTTGACTTAGAGCTGAAATGTTTCCCACACTCAGGGCACTGCGTCTTTTCTTTTCCTTTGTCTATTTTTTCTGGGATCGGGATCTCACAGAAGTCGCTGCTCTGAGATGCAAACGACTGATTTCCCTGTTCTTTCAATTCCATTTTCCATCTCTGCTCTTCTCTTTCTATATATCTGACTCCTCCCGACATCACGTGGTATGATTCTCCCTCACGTTTGGGTTCCCACCCACTACTGGCTAGAATTAAAAAGAAGAAGAAAACTTGTAAGACACAGAAGCAGACACAGAACCTCAACTCAGAGGACAAATCCGATTTGAGTGAGCTGATTTGTCAGGGAAACAGATCCTGAGACATACTAAATGGCCTTTGGTAGATGGGCTGGTGTCGTGTAAAGAAAAAGAGATGGCCCACATAAACCCAGGTTCAGCTTCCTCCTCAGAGACAGCCTCAGTGGCCGAATGTCGCTTCAAAAGGGATATCTAGTGATTTAATGAGCCCTTCCTTAAAATCATGCACCAGGAGTTTCTGGACTCTTTATGTCAGGGGTGTCAAACATGCATCCCGGGGGCTCGATCAGGCCCCCGGAAGGCTTCTCTCAGGCCCGCAGTGGAACTGGCTGTCTTCTGCTTCTTCTTCCAGTTCTGCTGCTGCTGCGTTATCGGACGTTTGCAGCTTACAGATACACACCTGAACAGCACACTCAAGGTTGCAACAGCACAGACATTTCGATGCAATGATTCAGAGCAAGGGGTGTCCGTTATCAGACACTGTTCAATAAACAAAACATTGCAGGAGTGCTAATGTTTTAAGCATGATTTTAAGTTAAAAAAACCCCTTTGTGTTTGTGTCCTTTATGAAGTTTATATCTCCGCTACCTGGCCATTACATTTTATGGCACACATGGCCCGGCCCAGCAAGGTCTCATTTATGTCAGATCCGGCCCTCGTAACAAATGAGTTCGACACCCCTGCTTTAGGGGGATGCTTTCCTTTTCTAACACTCCCAACAGAATCACACAGCGGATTTCAGTCTCCACGGGCTGACTTAGGTCATGTGTGTGGAGACGTCATACTATTTATTTAATTATTTGTTTTGCTTATACCCCGCCTCTCTCCCACGTGGGGTCCCCAAGTGGCTGACATCATTCTCTCCTCCTCCACTTTATTCTCACAACAACCCTGCGAGGTAGGTGAGGCTGGCTCCATCATCAACCAAAACGGAGACTGCACCCAAGTCATCAGAAGGAGACTGAGACCGGGAAGGGCGGCCATCAAGGACCTATAAAAGATCCTTAACTGGCGACCAAGATTAAGCTAATTCATGCCATAGTATTCCCCAGTACTATGTATGGGTGTGAGAGCTGGACGAAGAAGAAGAAGAGATTGGATTTATACCCCACCCTTCACTCGGAGTCTCAGAGCGGCTTACAAACTCCTTTCCCTTCCCCTCCCCACAGCAGACACCCTACGAGGTAAGTGGGGCTGAGAGAGCTCTTTCCAGAACTGCCCTTGAGAGAACAGCTCTGACAGAACTATGGCTTGCCCAAGGTCATCCAGCAGCTGCAAGTGGAGGAATGGGGACTCAAACCTGGTCCTCCCAGATTAGAGTCCGTACATTTAACCACTATACCAAACTGGCTCTGAAGAAAGCTGACAGGAAGAAAGTAGATTCTTTTGGAGATATGCCATGACATTGGAGGCCGAAGCCATCTAAATGCAACTCTGAAAAAAGGGGCACCCTATAAAGATCCAACCTTTCTGTGAAGGTAGCCAAACAGTGCTGAGTACAAGAAACAGCTTGCAGTGTTCTGATCCATAAATGATCTGATCAATAACTGATCGGTTCAGATTCTGGCATCTACCTGACGCTGCCAGCCTCCAGGTGTAGTTTGGTGATCTCCTGGAATTACAGTTGATCTCCGGAGAGCCAAGATCAGTTCCCCCAAGAGAACACAGCAATAAGAGGGGGTTAGGGGTTCAATGGCTTTATGCCCTGCTGAGGCCCCTCCCCTCCTAAGGCTCCACCCCCAAATCTCCAGGAATCTCCCAACCCAAAGTTGGCAAGCCCACATCTAAGGAAAGTAAAGGTTTACCCAGAGAGGCCACGTTCCCACAGTTCTCCAGCATGACCTCAATGTACAAGGCTCTTTGGTCGGGATCCAGCAGGTTCCACTCCTCCTCCGTGAAATACACGTGAACCTCCTCGAAGGTCACCAGGCCCTGAAAGAAGAGAAAAATTCCCCTTCTTCGCCTTCCGCGCACAGCCTGAAGAAAGGGTTCAGGTGAGGTGTCTGGGTGCCACTGAAAGCTTCAGGGGTGCCGTGCAGAAGGGCTGTCGACACCAGGTTGGGAAATTCCTGGAGATCTGGAGGTGGACCCTGGGGAGGGTGGCATTTGGTGAGGGGAGAGACCTCAGCTGGGTACAACGCCACAGAGTTCGCCCCCCACAGCAGCCGCTTTCTCCAGGGGAACTGACCTCTGCAGTCTGCAGATCAGTTCTAATTCTGAGAGATATCCAGACCCCATCTGGAAATTGGCAAACCCACTGAAAGGGGATTAGATAGATTGCTGGAGGATAAGTCTGTCAATGGCTACTAGCCATGGTGGCTGAGAGGAACCTCCATATTCAGAGGCACTAGGCCTCTGAGTCCCAGAGCCAGGAGGCAACATCAGGGAGAGGCCTCAGCTTCTCTGCCCTGTTGTTGGTCCACTGGAGGAACTGAGTGGCCACTGTGTGAGACAGGATGCTGGACTAGATGGACCACTAGTCTGATCCAGCAGGGCTCTTCCTGTGTTCTTATGAAGGCCTCAGCCTCTCTGCCCTGTTGGTGGCCACCCAGACTAACTGGGTGACCACTGTGTGAGACAGGATGCTGGACTAGATGGACCACTGGAGTATCTCATCCAGCCGGGCTCTTCTTGTGCCCTTATGACTGAGGCACCTCAGCTGTCCTTTGCCCGCTTCCCAGTGATCATTCACTGACCTGGTGACACGAAGGAGAAGACCGCGAGTGCTGTGCCCGTGTCCTGCTGTCACCTGCAAGGGTCCGAAAAGTAGCATGAGGACATGTTACCCTTTATACTTGGCCCTTTATACACATTTGAAGTTGTTTATTTTTTATTTAAAATAAACCCCACCCTTCCAACAAGGCCGGCTCAGGGCGGCTTACAGACATGAAAGTGATATTATTAAAAGACTGAATTTTTATCATCGTCGTCCCCCTACACACACCTCTCCCCTGCCAATCTTTCCATACACTTTTGCTCTTTGAAACAATGCAGATTGCTGCTTTGGAATGTTAAAAGCCTTAAAGTGAGGGATTTTAAAAGCTTTAAACTGATGAAATGCAGTGTATTAATGAGGCGGCTTGCCAGTCCCCAGTTATCGTGGCTTCTCCCTGCCACCAGCCAGCTGGCCAAATAATGAATAACTATACGGTGCAAGAAACTTCTATAAATTAATGTGTTCTGTTTATAACTATCTTTGTTCATAGCTATCATTGTAGGAAGTGCATTGTGTATATACTGATGCAAAGTTGACTGGTAGTTGTGAAACTGTATGAACTGAATGTTGTCGTTATACGGAATGTACTGAATATACGTACCTGACAAGGATGTTGTAACAGCACACAATGCACTTTATAGACTGACAGATATAAAACAGAACACGTTAATTTGCAAAAGTTTCTTGCAGTGCATATTTATTCGTTACTTGACTCTCCTAATGCTGCAGCTCGGGTTGCTACACCAGCCAGCTGGCCAGCAGGGGAAACCCCACCCCATGTCCCTGCATGACTTCCCCGATGTGATGATGTCACCCGGAAGTGACATCGTCACATCGGGGGTGTTGCACAGGGAACGCTCTGGTTTAAGGGCAAAATTCTGGTTTCAAGCCGGTTTTACCATAGAGTTTTGCCAGAGCATCGCCATGCAACATCCGCAACACGATGATGTCACTTCCAGGTGATGTCATTACGTCAGGGACATCCCCGAACACCCCCCAAATTCCCCCACCAGAACAACAAGGGGACCTGGTAACCCAATTAATGAGGGAGGCGATCCTTCATTTTAAAATCCTCTCATAAGCTCAGGGAAACATAAAAGCAGGTAATGGATTTCAAATATCCTTGTGGATGGGCCATGGCTTGGTGGCAGAGCTTCTGCTTGGCGTGCAGGATCCCTCAGTCCATCACGTTTCCAGTTATAAAAGGAACAAGCAGTGGCTGATGTGAAGGAACTCTGCCTGAGACCCTGGAGAGCTCTTCCCAGTCTGAATAGACAATAGCGACCTTGATGAACCAGTGGCCTGATTCAGGATAAGGCGGCTTGATGTATTCACACGTATATGCATGAGAGAAAGATACTGAGTTGAACTACACTTTAGTCATCCTTACCCAGTGAAGTGGCAACTCTGTCTCCCTCCTGCTTGATTTCCTTGGAGTGCGGACTCTCTCTGATGCCTGACAGAGCGATCTCCACCTCACAGGAATCAGTTTTCCCTTCTGCAAACAGTCCAGTTACCTAAAAGGGCATTCAGGGTGCCACAGAGAGAATGGGTTAAAAAAAAGAAACGGGCCAGGCAAAGTCTAAGAGAGTTTGAGGACATCCCCTTTAGACGATTTCAAGACAATAGGAGGGCTGTGGTTGGGGGTTTTTAGGATAATCTTGTACATATTCTTGGTCCCCTGGACCTACTGGGATAAAACTTTCTCACCTGCTGTTCCAGGCTCTTGTCCTGACTCAGGAGGAAGCCTTCTGCCAGGGCCACCGCCTGGGAACTGGTCTCCGGCCTACATTCCCTGACCCAGTTCTCCATCTCTGGGGGCAGGATGGCCAGGAACTGCTCCAAGATCACCCGGTCCAGGATCTGATTCTTTGTGTGTTGCTCTGGTTTCAGCCACTGCCGGCAAAGGTCCTGGAGTCGGGCGTAAGCCTCCCGGGGTCCCTCAACCTCCCAGTAGCAGAACTCCCGGAAGTTCTGGCGCGGTAGGTCTGAGGCACCAGTGTCCTCCCTCAGGATCTTCTGCACTGTTTTTTCCCAGAATTCCCCACTGTCCTCTACCTCGGTGGCACTGGGGCTTTCCCCTGTTTTAGGGCCAGGCGAGTCTTCCTTATCCTTCTTCAATCCGTACTCTAAGATGGTCTCCAAACTTGAATCAAGGACATCCATTCTTCTTGTCAATGTCTTCTACTACGAATCGCTTTTAATGAGCAGGGCTGGTTGGATCTTCCAAAGCCCACACTTCGTTCTGTATGTGAATGGTTACACCGTCAACACAGGAAGATATTAATAAGCAAAAAGGAGAGAGGGCAATGATTCCAGCTAGCGATCAGGGCTTCTCCCTGAACAAGGAAAATCAGTGTTAGGGGAGTTTTCAAAACTCTAGGACAACCCTCCCTTCTCTGAGTTCAATTTGGGAGAGAAAGATCCACTCAAGGCTTTTTCCCACTAACAGAGTAGGAAGTTTTATTTAAGAATGATCATTCTGATGCAAGCTCATCTGAGTACCCCGAACTCACTAACAAGCTGCCATACTGAACAAGATTCGAAGCTCTTTATTCATAGGATAATACAGGCAAAAGGTCGGGGCCTGGTATTTGAGGGGGGAAGTTCAACAATTCTGTTCTTAAACATAATTACTCTAACTCCTGCTTAGAGTACATTTCGCATTCCTAAGGAGGAATCACAAGGAAAACAAACATATACAGATTTCCTGAAAGATAAGAATGACACCAGGCTTTAACTGAGATTAATAATAATAATAATACTTTCAATTTATTAATCGCTTTTTCCCACTCACGCAGGCTCAGAGTGATTTACAGTTACTCAGACACATGGACTAACAATTTTTGGGGGGATAGGGAAACAACATACAATTATTTAATCACATACTGTAGCTGCTCTAATAGCTGCTTAGAGACCAGGAGGTCAAAGAACAGATTTTGGGTGAGAGTGAGAATAAAGATTAGGAACAATCCTCCCTCTAAGTTATGGAGTCTTGTGAACAAAAAGTCTACTTCGTGAGCTACTGGCATTAAAGTTGTGAGGAAGTGATTTGGAGCCATCCTTCCTGAGCTAAGACAGAAATGTGTGAGCCAGAGGCTAAAAAACTGTGAGCTAGCTCACACTAACTCAGCTTAGTGGGAACACTGGTTAGGAACATCCTAAAATACAGCAAATCAATCTGCAACATAACAGACCAATCTTTAGCTTCACTAATCAAAGTTACTGCGAAGATATTAAATCTCTGATAAATTCTTAATGGTGAAATAACATTCTCTAACAATCAGACATGAAAGTGTCAGAAGGAAACCACAGACGTGGGAGAGATGCCTTCACTGGACTGGCAGAGACTAAAACCTTCACGGACAAGGGGATAAGAAGATGCTTTTCCCCGATCATTTAGAGGACAGAGAGCTGTTTCAGTTGGAAGTGGGGGATAGGACTCAGACAAACATAAGAAGAGCCCTGCTGGATCAGACCAGTGGTCCATCTAGTCCAGCATCCTGTCTCACACAGTGACCACCCAGTTCCCCTGGAGGGCCAACAACAGGGCAGAGAGGCCGAGGCCTTCCCCTGATATTGCCTCCTGGCTCTTGTAATAATGGGTTTAAATTACATTTGAGGAGATACTGGCAGAATATTAGGAAAACATTTATAATAAGGGCAATTCAGTGATCAAATTGGTTGCCCACAGTTGTAGATTCTGCCTCCTTGGAGGTGTTTAAGCAGAGACTGGTCATCCCTGCCCTTAATCACTCTGGAATTTATGCCATGACGCATCAGCAATGCTCTTCCACCCTCTACATTGGACAAACAGGCCAGTCCCTTCAAAAAAGAATTAATAGACATAAGTCTGACATCAGGCACCACAACATTCAAAAACCAGTGAGGGAACATTTTAACCTTCCAGGACATCCAGTTGCTGACCTAAAAGTAGCAGTTCTCGTACCAAGGAATTTCAAAGGGAGATTAGAAAGAGAGACTGCTGAATTGCAACTGACAATGAAGCTCAAGACAATGCATCCTCCTGGACTGAATCGAGATCTAGGTTTCCTGTCTCATTACTAATGCTGATTTCTCCCTACCCATCTGCATATCACACCTAATCCAGTCGTACCTGCTGTTGTAATTCACCTGCTATTATCATTTGCCTGCTAATGTTATTCAGCAGCTGAAATCACTCCACTTTCCAATATATAGGACAGGTCGACTCACATTCTAGCTGTATCTGAAGGAGTGAGCAGTGACCACAAATTTTGTTAGTCTTTAAGGTGCTACTGGATTCTTGCTCTTTTCTTAGGCTGGACGTACCTGACAAGGTTGTTTTGAGGATAAAATAGGGGAGAGGAGAGCAATGTAAGCTGCTTTGGATCCCTGCTGGGGAGAAAGGTGGGGTTTAAATGAACTACATAAAAATAGGTTTTTTTAAAAAAATGTACCTGATGACAAAGAACAGCTGCTTTTAAAGTCCACAAGCATTCCCCTCCTTCGCTTTCCTGAAATGAAATAACAGCTTTCTTAAGTTACAATTACAGTCCTATTACTTAAAGAATTGTAGTTTTCAGAACCTGTTCAAAAGGACAGGGTTGAGAGCGCTCTTGGGACAGCCACCCTGACCCCAGGGCAATTTGGGGTGATTCTGTGGCAGATTTGGGCAAGTCAGACCAATGGAATCTGGAGCTCTCCACCATGAACCAAACAAACAAACAGAAACATTTCCTATTCTTGAAAGAAAAAAAACAACCCTATTTGAACAGAAACTCCCACCTCCCAAACTAAAAAGATTCTTTGGAGGGGCCGACCAATGCTCTAGGTATCTGGAAAAGTGAGCAGTGACTCTGGAAAGCTCCTACCCTACTATAAATTTTATTGGTCTTTAAGGTGCCACTGGACTTTTTCTCTTTTTTACTGCTCCAGGGAGGGCAGTGTGCTGACTGTGCCTTGACACACAGAGTCCTCCATCTTTCTGTGTGATACCTCTGAGGATGCCAGTCACAGCTGCTGGCGAAACGTCAGGTCCTACAGTGCCAAGACCAGGGCCACACGACCCAGAAAATCTACAACAACTAAGGCACAGCCACCCTTTGCAGAGAGGTGGAAAAAAGTCTATCAGAGCACTAGGAGGAACCTCCAAAGGGTCAGACACACCAGCCAGCTGACAAGGGGGTGGGGGGAGAGTTCTGCCTTTTTTCTTTCCAGCCTTCCCCACTCACACAGCTAACGGGATCCCCCCACCCCTTTTATTCATCGGCTGCCCTTCCAAAGTCAGCATCTCTTTTAGGAAACTTCCCTCCCGCCTACCGCCCGGAGCGTTTCCTAAAAGCTGGAAGCCCCGATGCACTGAGCTCACCAGATCCCAGGTGTGTCTATGTGGGGGGAGGGGACCTTGCCCATCTGGGGGAACCAAAGGTGGGGTAGGGAGGGGGAAGGGCTGGAACAGGAAGTGATCCCCTTTCTCGAGAGACCCCTCTAGGAAGGCCGGGGGACTTGCTCACTTTAACCCTCTCCTTCCCAGTAGAAAAGCGCAAGAGTCCCGCAGCACCTTAAAGACTAAAACAGAATTTGCGGCAGGGTTATCTGAAGAAGCGATTTTGTGGAGGCGGTTTTTAAAGCATCCCTGTATTATTCAAGTGTCAGAAAGTCTTACAGTGCATGGTATTTAAAAACTGGAATGGCAACCAGGTCCTGTAAATGCATCTTTGTGATAAAACAGAAACAGTGATGAACGACTGGTCTTTCTTATTATTACCATTGTTGTCTTTTATTATTAGTTAAAAGTGCAGTTGTGTAGAGACAGAAAAATAATGGCAGCCCCACCAGAAAACAAAAAAATTGCCCCTCAAGGCACAAAATCCTGGCTACGGGCCTGGGAGAGCAGTAGCTCATGAAAGCTCCTACCCTGACACAAATTCTGCTGCTACACCAGCTACCCATCTTGATCCCTGTCCTTCCCACTAGATAAATAAAACTTCGTTGGACTGAAAGGTACCACTGGACTCAAACTTTGTTCCTTGTCAGTTTGGTGTAGTGGTTAAGTGCACGGACTCTAATCCTGGGAGAACCAGGTTTGATTCCCCACTCCTCCACTTGCACCTGGCTGGATGACCTTGGGCAAGCCTAAATTCTGATAAGAGCTGTTCTTGAAAAAGAGCAGTTTCTGTCAGAGCTCTCTTAGCCCCACCTACCTCACAGGGTGTCTCTTGTGGGGAGGGGAAGGGAAGGGAGTTTGTAAGCCACTCTGAGACATCTTTGGGCAGTGAAGGGTGGAGTATAAATCCAATCTCTTCTTCTTCTTCCTTCCCAGAGAGTGAAGAGGAGTAAGGGAGTAAATTGTGTTTAATCTATGATTGCAAAAGAAAACAAAAGAAGTTGGGTCGCTTCTTAAAGTCTAAATATATGCTGTTACACTTTAAGGTATGTTTATATGTTTTTAAACGGAATTATTTCAATAGTTTTCAATGTCGTTTTCAATGGTCACATCTTTATGTTCATTGTCCTGGAGACCCTAACCAGGCGGGAAGGTGGCACAAAAATGTCTTGAACGAATGAAGGTGCTGCTGGACTTTTGGCTTTTAATGTTCGGTTTCCTTTGCCCCGCAAGAGAAAGAATAAGTGAGGAAGCAGAGTGAAAGTGCTCAGGCAGAAACGCCTGTTTTTCATGTCAAGGAACTGTTCCATATTTATCCCTTTATCTATTTATTTGTACGGGGAGGACACTCAGGAAAAAGGAGACGGGAGAAGCCGTGGCTCCGTGGTACAGTCTCTGTGTGACAGGCAGAAAGTCCCAGTAACCCAGTTTCAGTCCCTGTCAGCTCCAGTTAAAAGGCTCAAGACGGGTGAGATGCAGAAGACCGCCGCCTGAAACCCTGGAGAGCTGCTGTCACTCAGAGGAGACAGTCCTGAAGTTGATGGGTGCATGCTCTGATTCAGGATAAGGTAGCTTCATGTGTGCTTCCTTGCCCCCCAGCCCCCCACCCACCCACTGACCTTTGGGGAGAGGCCGTAGCTCAGAGGCAGAGCAATGGCTTGGCATGCAGAAGGCTCCAGATTCAGTCCCTGATCCTTAAAAAAGGGGATCAGGTGGCAGGGGATGTGATGTGATGTGATCTGAAAAGGACCTTTGTCTGGCTGAGACCCTGGAAAGCCGCTGCCAGTCTCAGTAGACAATACTGACCTGGGTGGATCAATGATCTGATTCAGTATAAGGCGGCTTCATGTATTCACGTGGATGCAGGCAGCCGAATCTTTCCTTGGCATGGAGGTAAATCACATCCACTTGGCATTTGCTGCTGACCACCCAACTGAGGTGAAAGGGACAGTGGAAGAAGAAGAAGAAGAAGAAGAAGAAGAAGAAGAAGAAGAAGAAGAAGGAGGAGGAGGAGGAGGAGGAGGAGGAGGAGGAGGAGGAGGAGGAGGAGGAGGAGGAGGAGGAGGAGATTGGATTTATACCCTGCCCTTCACCTCCCAAAGGTGTCTCAGAGCGGCTTTCAAACTCCTTTCCCTTCCCCTCCCCACAACAGACCCCCTGTGAGGTAGGTGGGGCTGAGAGAGCTCTTGACAGAAACTGCTCTTTTTCAAGAACAGCTCTGACAGAACTATGGCTTGCCCAAGGTCATCCAGCCAGGTGCAAGTGGAGGAGTGGGGGAATCCAGCCTGGTTCACCCAGATTAGAGTCCGCACACTTAACCACTACACCAAACTGGCTCTCTTAAGCGCCCATTTGAAAGATGGCAACCCAAGCTGCAGGAGAAACCTCAGCATTGGTGCTGAATGGACAGCGGGGATCTGAACCCTTGTTTCTCAGGCCCTCATCTCTGACACTTACTGTAAACACCCCACTGGCTCCCTGCACGTGGCAGCACATTTTGCTTAAAAAAGGCATTTTGCAAAACGGAGAAAGAGGGATTCATGGTGCTGAAATCTGTCGGCTTCTGTGACTATTAGCCGTGGTGGCTTTGTGGAACCACCATGTTCAGTGGCAGTAAACCTCTGAATATCCATTGCCAAGGAATGACCGAGGGGGGGGCTCGGTCCACCATGCCACTTCTGCAGGCCTTCTTAAGCATCTGTGGGGAAGATGATGCAGAACGAAATGACCCATGATCCAGCATGGCTCAACTCTTGTGTGTGGCTTGACTCACTTGTCTGAGTTACCTGGAATAGTTTGCAAGGGAACATTGCCCTGGGGTGTGCTGCCTAATGGAAGGACGTATTCCTGCCTCAGAGGTATGTGTGCATACATGTCCATTAGAAACCCAGAAACTCTAGGTGCAGTTAATCTCTACCCAGAACACATCCTGTTTTTCACCAGCAGACAGCGATGGGGGTAGATATAAGGAGACTCTTTCCAATGAATCAGATTTGGAAACAGTTTCACTGTGGCTTTTGAAACATAACTTCATTTTATACCTGCCCATGTGATAAAGAATGATTTGATTTAATTCCATTTGCCTCTTTTGCTTCTGTTTTCTGTCAATAAAATTGAAAAGTGGAGCATCAAAAGAATTTCAGAACCCATGTGCAATAAATTGTATGCATGGCTATTCTTCTGCATGTTTACTTGGAAGTAAGGCTTGACTTGAGTCTCAGGGAGAAAGACAAACCATCTCTGTAAGGCAGAGATGTTCGGCCAGGCGTTTGGTTGAGGACAGCGACGGTCAACGCTATCCTATCAGGTTGTCTTCCATATTTTTATCCTACTTCTACTGTTCTCAAATTATCAAACTAATATAGAATGTGTTTTTATTGATATACACCGCCCTGAGCCCTGCTTTTCAGGGGAGGGCAGTTTAAAAATCTAATTTAATAAACAATAAATCAAAAATACATTTTGTTGTTTCAGATTTCTGCTATCCTAATCCTATTATATGGCTAACTGGGAGTTCCATCCTACCAATCACATAATCCATCTTGAGTCTCACCAAGAAAGGCTACCTCTACATATAATTGAAAAATGCAGCTAAAACAACAGCTTTTATTATTTCAAAGAGGTAAACTCCAAAATATCCAGTGGGACTTACTATGGAGCAAACCTTTCGGGAGTTGTAGTACACACGCACACTTACCTGAACTCAGCCAGGTTGCTACAGGCCACCCTCAGACAAAAATTCCGTTTGCCTGCCCCCCCAACCAATTCTTGCCCGTAAAAATGTCTCTTCATGGGCTCTATTGCATCTCCCCACTCCATTTCATCCCTCACATTTATATCCCACCTGTTATGTCATGGGAAGTCATGAATCTGGTGATGTTCTCTTATTGTATTGCACAGTTATTTTAACACGATCCCTTCAGGAAAAAGCCTTTGCTTTAGTTTCGCTTTCACTTGTTATGTTGATTGTTGGCTGTTGGTGGTTACGCAGAGCCTGGGCCAGGCCTGCCTATGTTCTAATAAAGTTCTACTCTATTTTGGTACCAGGCCCACCATTTCCCTTCTCCTCCTGGCCAAATGTATACCCACCTACTACTGGTAGCTCGAGGAGCTCCCCACAGTGACCAGAAGCCCTGACATTTTGCGTCCCCCCACAGATGCCCTGATAGTTAATGGCTCTTACTTCTGAGCAGGGCTCTTTTTGTAGCAGGAACTCCTTTGCATATTAGGTGACACACCCCTAATGTAGCCAATCCTCCAAGAGCTTACAGAACTCTTCTTACAGGGGCTACTGTAAGCTCTTGGAGGATTGGCTACATTAGGGGTGTGTCGCCTATTATGCAAAGGAGTTCCTGCTACAAAAAGAGCCCTGCTTCTGAGTAAACGTAGAATCAGGATGGAAGGCTACTAGTCACTGTGAGAAAGTTATCTCCCTACCCACCCATTATTAATTTGAACCTCCCACTTTGCAGAGGTGGGGGTACTGCACGCTACACAACTGGGATGATTTGACATGGCTGAAACGGGCTCCTGTTCGTCAGTCCTTACAGTTTGGGGTAGCCTAGGGTTGCCAGCCTCCAGGTGGAACTGGGGATCTCCCGCATTCACAACTGATCTCCAGCTGACAGAGATCAGCTCCCTTGGAGAAAAAGGCTGCTTTGAAGGGTGGACTCTATGGCATTGTACCACGCTGAGGCCCCCCTGCTCCCCAAACCCCGCCCTCTCCCGGATCCACCCCCAAAGTCTCCAGGTATTTTTTGAGCCATACCTGGCAATCCTTGGGTAGCCCCAAACTTGTTTTGGACTGCAGAAGCTGCCTCCCCCCCCCTTTACAACATTAGTCTGCCTCCCTTGTAGATTTTTGGTGCTCCAAACCAGGCTTCAGATTGGGAAACAGTCAGACGTGTCCTTGTAAGGCAAAATCAATGCAGTACAGGGATGTATGACCTGGGGTGGTCTGAAGTTTGGGCTGCCTCCAGTTTTTTAATCCCCTCCCCAGGCACCCTGCTTTGAAGCAGGTATCTGATGAAGGGGCCTTTGACTCCTGAAAGCTTATACCTCCCAAAAGAAGGGGGTATAAAAAGTAATTAACATGTGGAATTTACTGACATGCTACAAGCTACAAGCATAGACAGCTTCAAGAGGGGATTGGAGAAACATCTGGAGTAGGGGTCCATCGGGGCTCTTAGCCACAAGGTATAGATGGAAAACCATATCTAGGGCAGTGATGCTCTGTATTCTTGGTGCTTTGGGGGGGAGCAAGAGTGGGAGGGCTTCTGGAGTTCTGGCCCCACTGGTGGACCTCCTGATGGCCCCTGAGTTTTGGCTACTGTGTGACACGGAATATTGGACTGGATGGGCCATTGGCCTGATCCAACATGGCTTCTCTTATGTTCTTATTTCTGTACTCTTGGTGCTGGGGGGGGGCAACAGTGAGAGGGCTTCTGGAGTTCTGGCCCCACAAGGGGAAATCCTGATGTCGTCTGGGTTTTGGCCACTGTGTGACACAGAGTGTTGGACTGGATGGGCCATTTGGCCTTATCCAACATAGTTTCCCTTACGTTCTTAAATACTTGTTGATCACTAAAGTGCTACTGGACTCGAATACTGCTCTTCCACTGCTAATCAGCATGGCTACCCTCCTGAAACTGTTTAGGAGCAGTTAGTACTAAAACCCAGTTAGAATGTCAGACTAGGATCTGGGACAGTCAAGTTCAAATCATCACATTGCCACAGAAGCTTGCTAGGTACGCTCTCAGCCTACCCTACCTCACAGGGTTGTTGTGAGGATAAAATGGGAGCTAGGAAAATGACACGAGCAGCTTTGGATCCCCACTGGAGAGAAAGGCAAGGCGTACATAAGGCGCTTTCACAGACACTAAATAACGCACTTTCAGTCCACTTTCAATGCACTTTGCAACTGGACTTTACTGTGTGAAATGGCAAAATCCACTTGTCGACAGTTGCTGAAGTGGATTGAAACTGCATTATTTAGCATGTGTGAAAGCACCAACGAAAGTATTCGTGAAAGTGTTACAATAAATGAAGCCAGACTTCGGCCTGGTGATCAAAGCTTATTTTCAGCTCAGCTCTTTTTACATGTCACGAATATTTGTGGCCGGGTTGGAAAAAAAGGAGCCAGAAACTCAACTAAGGAATTGGGAACCAACTTCACTTTGTTACCTGTTTGGCATTTTTTTTAAAAAAACAAAAAAAAACCACTGCTCCTCTAAGGAGCTCAGAGAGCATATGCGAGTTGTCTCATTTTGTCGTCACAACAACCCTTTGACATAGACCAGGTGGGAAGAATGACTGATGCAAAAACAAACTGTATCAAAAGCTTTCCAGAAGTCAAGGTAAATAATATCTATTGGGTCCCCCTTGTCCACATGTTTGTTCACTCCCTCAAAAAACACTAACAGGTTAGTGAGACAAGATCTTCCCTTACAGAACCCATGCTGAGTCTGCCTCAATAGTTTTTGTTCATCAATGTGCCTACTAATTCTTTCCTTAATAACAGTTTCCACCAACTTACCCAGGTATCGATGTCAGACTGACTGGCCTGTAATTTCCTGGATCTCCCCTGGAGCCCTTTTAAAGATGGGAGTGACATTAGCTACCTTCCAGTCCTCAGGAATGGAGGCAGATTTTAAAGAAAGATTACATATTTTTGTCAGGAGATCCACAAGTTCACATTTGAGTTCTTTCAGAACTCTCGGATGAATGCCATCCGGGCCTGGTGATTTATTAGTTTTTAAATTGTCCATCAGTCGGAGGACTTCCTCTCTTGTCACCGCAATCTGATTCAGGTCTTTCAAACCCCCTCCCAAAATCAGTGCTTCTGGAGTGGGCAAACACTTCTCCTCTTCCACAGTGAAGACAGAGGCAAAAAATGCATTCAGCTTCTCAGCCATTTCCCTATCATCCTTCACTACTCCTTTTACCCCTTGGTCATCCAAGGGCCCCACTGCCTCCCTGGCTGGCTTCCTACTTCTAATGTATTTGAAGAAAGTTTTATTGTTGGTCTTTATGTTTTTTGCGATATGCTCCTCATATTCCCTTTTTGCTTGCCTGATCACAGACTTGCATTTTATTTGCCATAGTCTGTGTTCCCTTTTATCAACCTCACTAAGACTAGCTTTCCACCGCTTAAAGGAATCCTTCTTACCTTTTACAGCTTCCATTACTTTATTTGTTAACCATGCAGGCTTTTTTCTATACCTATTTGTACCTTTCCTAACCTGCGGTATATATTTTTTCTGAGCTTCTAGGATTGTCTTTTTATGCTCCTGGTTAGTGATTTTGGACTTGTCTCTGTGTTTCTGGCTCCTGACCCCAGCTTGGCTCTGGACTTTGCACTGTCTTCTTGGCTCCTGACCTTGGCCTTTTCTGGACTCCCTTTGACTGGCACCCCAGCCTGTGACACTATACCCGGAATGGGATGCAGCCAAGGAAAGATAAGCAATCCCCCCCCTCCTTTTAGCTACTTTGAGTCCCCATTGGGGAGAAAAGTAGGATATAAATGAATGCAAAATGCATCTTTCCTTCCCAGAAACCCTGCCCTAAACGCAATGCATTCTGGGACTTTTCTTCTTTTATCCCACTCCTAACCTCCACTGCTCAGTTTGGTACCGCTATACTTTTCCTTCCCATGAATCAAACCAAAAAACAACCAAAATGAGATTGTATCTTTATCCCCCTCCAACATGCACATTTGAGCTGTTCTCTCTTCAACCTGAAAATGGAACAGAAGCTTAACCAGGCATCTGATTTTTTTTTTTAAAAAGAAAAATAAATGACATTGAGGTACAGTCACTGGCCCCCACGTGGGATGAAACACAAGTATAATCTGGGAGAACTGGGTTTGTTTCCCCACTCCCCCACATGAAGCTGCTGGTGTGACCTTGGGTCAGTATATACACATCCTTGGATCAGTCATAAGTTCTTTTAGAGCTGTTCTCTCAAGGGCAGTTTCTGTCAGAGCTCTCTCAGCTCCATCTACCTTACAGGGTGTTTGTGGGGAGGGGAAAGGGATTGTAAACCACTCTGAGACTCCTTTGGGGTAGTGAAGTGCGGGGTATAAACCCAATCTCTTCTCCTCTTCTCTGTTTATAAGTAGAAAGAGCTTCCCTGGGGAGAAGTTAAATGTGATGATTTATGCCTACAGAGTCCCAGATGGTGCAGAGGGAGGTGGGCACCCACTGACAGAGTCCGGGGCAGGAAGCACCAAAGGACTCAAGGAGGAGTGGAAATTTGGCACAAGAGGGCTAGATGCTTAACTGAGCAGAGAGAATTTAATTTTTTTAAAAAAGCTCCTCCCCAATTGCATTTTCTATGGAATTATTCCCCATCCTCATCTCACTGAAAACAAGCAAAACAATTGCCTAAATAATCCATTTAAGATGCCATAACAGTCTAGGATCAACAGATTTTCCTCGCCAACCACCTTTCATTCCCCATTTCCTACTCATATTCTTTCTATAAATTGCCAGTGTTTCCAACTGATACATGATTTTAGGTCAGAGTACAGTACCACAGCCTCTTCGGTAACCTTTGACATGGCTGCAAACACTGGATTCACTAGCTCGTTGAGTGAAATAGATTAAAAACCATTCAATCTATTAACTGTGCCCATTCCATGTAATTGGGAAGCAGATTTTTAAAATATATAACTGTTCTTTTAAAATAAAAAAGTTTCAAAAAAATCACAACAGGCAAGTGCTGTCTCAGAAGAGGCATTCCCATCTTCTCTCTCTCTCTCTCTCTCTCTCTCTCTCTCTCTCTCTCTCCCACACACACACACACACACACGCACACACAGAATTCCTCTTCTAAGATGATTCCTTCTTGGATGAGGCATTCTCTCGTCTCATGAACAGAAGAGAATTTATCTTCTGGGATCATGCCTTCTTTAAAGAGCATCCTCCTTTTCTCATATACAGGAAGGAACACCTCTTTGAAGACAGTCTCTTTTTGGAAGTAGTAGTCCCTCTTGTCTCACACACCAGAAGGAATGCCTCTTCTGAAATTATTCCTTCTCAGACCAGCATTCCCTCCTCAGGGAACACCTGTTTGGAAATGGTGCCTTCCTTTTATACACCCTCCTTTTATACACAAGAGGGAATACCTCTTCCGAAAACATGCCTCCTTAGAAGAGGCATTCCCCTTCCCTCGGACATAGGAAGGAATGCCTCTTCTGAAATTATTCCTTCTCGGAACAGGAATATCTGTTTGGAACTGGTGCCTTTCTTTTATACACAAGAGTGCATGCCTCTTCTGAAAGAGGCATTCCCCTTCTCTCACACGCATTTCCTCTGCAATGATATCTTCCTTTACCCATGCCCATGTTATATAAAAGCCAGAAAATACGTGTTCTGGAACTACTGTTTTTAAATGTAGGCAAACAGATACGTTTGAAACCAACAGCTTCATCATCAAGGGTTTCTTTAATCAGATGACAGGCCTAGTTCTCACATGTGCTATGTAAGCATTCTAATGTGAGCCCTGAAATTGGGTCAAGAACACCAGACCTCCAACAGAACTTTAATGGCCTGCAATTGCTCCAGTTGCTATCAAACCTGAATGAAAAAATGCAACAGACCAACACCCAGTTTCCCTCACACGTGAAATGGAGGGTATTCCAATATGGCTTTTCTCCAGCACAGATCCTTTGCCTTCCCCAGTCTCTTAAGTAGCTAGCTCAGACAAAAGCCATTCCCTGAGCCTGGCTGTTCTGCCTGTGTCTTCTCCACTGTGTGGTTCCGTCGGTGCCTTATCAAGTGCGACTTGCTGATGAAACCCTTCCCGCACACAGTGCACTTGTAGGGCTTCTCCCCCGTATGGGTCCTCCCGTGCGCAAGAAGGTTCGAGGTGCTGCTAAAACTCTTCCCGCAGGCGCAGCACTGATACGGTTTCTCCCCCGTGTGCGTCCTCTCGTGCAGAATCAGGTGGGAGCTCTGGATGAAGGTCTTCCCGCAGTACGAGCACTCGTATGGTTTTTCCCCGGTGTGGGTCCTCTCGTGGGTCACCAGGTGTGACCTGCGGCTGAAGGTTTTCCCACAGAACGAGCACTGGTAGGGTTTCACCCCAGCGTGGATTCGCTGGTGCCTCAGAAGCTGGTCCTGACAGCCAAGGTCTTTCCCCTCCCCCTGTGGATAAGTTGGCTCCCGGATCTCAACCTGTTCGTATTTCACAAGGACCAAGTCCTGCACGCAGGCTTCCTCAGACCCGACCTGCTGTTGCTGGTGCAGTGGGGCTTCGTTGAGGGATTTCTTGTTTGCCCCACAGGAGACAGGTTTCCCCACTCTGTTCCTTGGAAGATTCCCCTGCTGTCTCTTCAGTTTCCGTGGCTTCTCTGAGGCCTGATTCTCTGTGTAAATCTTGCTTTCCTTCCGTTGGGGTGGTACCACTCGGTCAGGATTTTCCGGTCTACTTGTTACATCATTGCACTCGTTCTCTTGCCTGTAATCTGTTGACAGTAACATAAGAACAGAACGTAAGAACATACGAGAAGCCAATGTTGGACCAGGCCAGTGGCCCATCCATTCCAACAGCCTGTGTCACACAGTGGCTCAAACCCAGGGGCCATCAGGAGGTCCACCAGTGGGGCCAGAACTCCAGAAGCCCTCACACTGTTGCCCCCTCAAGCACCCAAGAATACAGAGCATCTCTGCCCCAGAGAGAGTGTTCCATTTAGACCTTGTGGCTAGTAGCCACTCATGGACTTCTGCTCCATACATTCATCCAATCCCCTCTGGAAGCTGTCTATGTTTGTAGCTGCCAACATTTCCTGCCGCAGTGAATTCCACGTGTTAATTACTCTTTGGGTGAAGAAGGACTTCCTTTTATCTCTTCTAAGCCTGCTGCTCATTAATTTCACTGAATGTCCATGAGTTCTTGTATTTTGAGAAAGGGAGTGAGGTACTTCTTTCTCTGCCTCCTGTATCCAATGCATATTTTTTATAAACCTCTATCATGTCATCCCACAATCGTCCTTTCTCCAAGCTAAAGAGCCCTAAACTCCATAACCTTCATAGAGAAGGTGTTCCACCCCCTTAATCATTTCAGTTGCCCTTTCTGCACCTTTTCCAATGCTAGAATATCTTTTTTGAGGCGTGGCAACCAGAAGTGTACACAGTACTCCAAATGAGGCTGCATCATAGATTTATACAGGGGCATTATGGTCCTGGCTGATTTATTTTCAATCCCCTCCCCAATAATCTCCAGCACAGCATTTGCCTTTTTTTACTGCAGTCGCACACTGAGTTGACATCTTCAGTGAATAATCCACCACGACTCCAAGATCTCTCTCCTGGATTGGATTGACAAAGCCAGCCAAGGGATTAACGCTGTGCCCATTTAGCTGGCAGCAAGGCTTATTTATTTGGAAGGAACCATCAGGGTCATCTAGTCTAACCCCCTACCAATGCAGGATTAACTATAATATCCCCAATTTACTTCTGAGTAGACACACACAGGCATGCCACTAATCACATCAACCGCTGAAGAGACTGTGTGTTCTTGTAGATAAGTGGGGACCCACAAGGACTCGCGAGGATAGGGAAATCCATCCTCCTCCCTACCTCAGATCCCCCTCTCACTCACCAACTGCCTTCATTTCCCCCTCCCAGCTCAACTTCCACCCTCCTTACCTTTGCCCCCTTCTCTTGGTGCTGTCAGCCAGTACCAGTAGCTTGATGTTGGCCGCCATTTCAGATTGCTATGGCAACCCTAAATCCATCTTAAACTCCTGTTATACATGCAGACATTGCTTTGCACATCCCCCCCCCCCCAGTGATATAAATACTTATTAACAGAGATGTTCTCAAGGGGTTACAGAACTCTCAGTTGCAATTACAACTGGTCTTGTTGTGCAGAATTCTGATCCGCAAAGGGGCTATTAAACACGAGGATTAGACCATGCTGCAAGTGAAATAACGCACACCCAGCTTTCCCTGGTCAGCAAAGATATTTGAGGGAGCATCTTCCATCTTGGAGACGCCAAGAAATACAGGCCTCCTTCAGCTGCCATTAGCCTCAAGAGACAGGCTAGAAAATACACAACTGTATGTTACAAGAGACATACACCAGCTGCTGTGTATCCATTGCTTCTGACTCCCATTTTCCTTGTTGATGTCTGCAAAACAGTGCACACACCTGTTTCTTGTCCTCACATCCCCTCACTGGCTATCAGCACCACAGGTGGGGAGGCACACAACATGACAAAGCTATGCTGTGTGTTTGCACTGTGGTGTATGCTACTAGGAAGAAAACTCGGAAGGACCGTCTAGTCCAGCCTTCTGTTCCATGCAGTGGCCATCCAGCTGTCCCAGAAGGTCCACGAGAACAGGCACGGAGGCCAAAGTCTCTCCCTCTTGCTACGTCCCTGCCTTGCTACTGGTATTCAGAAGGTATGCTGCCTCTCAACATGGAGGCTCTGTTTCTCCATCACAGCATCTCTGTGTGGGAAATGCCCGTGCTAACAGATTGCGGCGATTTCATGTGTGGGCTCTGAGCCTCTTTATCTGAGGAAGGGCCCTGTTATATCACACGAAGAGGCCATCTCATTTCCAGCATCAGGCAGCCAGATGCCTCTGGGAACCCTCAAGCAGCCCCTGGCATATGGCAGGCAGGCATACTGCTGCTGTTTCTGGAGGCTCTGTTCTTATTTCTTTTTTTAATTAACATTTTATTATTAATAATAAAACAACATTAACAATATTAACAAATGTAACAAATAGGTAAGTTACTCTGTTCTTATTTCTTACGTTTAATAGTTGGCTATAGATATGCCCACAAAGAGGTATACTTCCTCTGTGCATGGAAGCTCCATTCTTATTCTTTATGGTTAATAGCTGATTAGAGATACATCAACAGACAGATACACTGCCTATTTCTCTGAACATGGGGACTCCATTCTTATTTCTGATTGTTAACAGCTGATCAGAGACATGTCCACCTTCCTATTTATCCCTGACCTTGCTAACCCGTTCCTTTTAACTGGAAATGCTGGGGATTGAACCTGGGACCTTCTACATGCCAAGCAGATGCTCTGCCACAAAGCCATGGCTCCCTCCTTAAATGAAGCCTGCCTTTGACTGAGTTAGACCTTTGGTCTGCTTCATCCTTTCATCAGGCAAAGCCAGAGACTGAACACCTAGGACCTTCTGCATGCCAAGCAGAAACTCTACCACTAAGCCATGATGGATTGGCCTGGGTGACTCCATATTTCCTGCATGCTGGTGCTTAGTCGCCCTGAGTCTGGGGAGAGGACAGTGTTAGCTGCTCTCAGGGGAACTTTCTGTCTCTCATGCTTGTTAGCAGTGCTCATCTTCAAGGCCCGAGTTGTTTCTTCCCCCCACTGAAAGCCCGGGGCAAGATGGCCTGGCTCCTTCAAGTGTTTGGGATAGCTTAGTTAATCACGCTTTGACTTGCAGCCAGCATTTAGGGTATAAGATGCCTAGTTTTAGTCATGCCTTTGGTCTCACAGTCTGGCTAAGTTTTGTTATGCATGCGCACGCCTCTCGGGGATAGTTGATTGAAACCTAGACTGTTATCTTCTTTGATAACTTTGATGGGTTATTAAAAATCTCTTTGCAAGTAAACCTGGATCTCTCATGTCGGTTCTTTGGGAACTTCTGAGAACCTATGGAGCCCCTGGGCAGGGTCTATAATACATGCGCCCCCCCCCCCTCCCTAAAGATAGATTCAGGTGGGTCGCTGTGCTGGTCTGAAGCAACAGAACAAAGTTTGAGTCCAGCAGCACCCTTAAGACCAACAAAGGTTTATTCTGGGTGTAAGTTTTTGTGTGCACATGAAAGCTTGTGCCCAGTATAACACATGGGATTCACTGCCGCAGGAGGTGGTGGCAGCTACAAGCACGGACAGTTTCAAGAGGGAATTAGATAAACATATGGAGCAGAAGTCCATCAGTGGCTATTAGCCACAGGGTATAGATGGGAACTCTCAGTCTGGGGCAGGTGGGGGGGGGGCAGCAGTGGGAGGGCTTCTAGTGTCCTGGCCCCATTGCTGGTCCTCCTGATGGCACCTGGTATTTTCGGCTGCTGTGTGACAGAGTGTTGGACTGGATGGGCCATTGGCCTGATTCAACACTGGCTTCTCTTATGTTCTTATGTTCTAACTTTGTTGGTCTTAAGGGTGCCGCAGGACTCGAACTTTGTTCCCCTCCCTAAATGTTGGGTCTTCTGCAGACAGGGACTGAAGACAGAGCTCAACGCTGGGCTCCCTGCAGGGAGGAAAGGAGACTCTCCTGGAAATTCCACAGCAGCTTTACCTTGTAAGCTCCCATCTTCACAATCCTCCTCCTCCTCCTCCTCCTCTTTGGCCTCCCTGCATTTTCCCTCCTGCCCCGATACGGCCTGCCAAGCTTCGGAGAAACTCACAGCTGCCTCCTCAAATGACGGTGGCATCTGGAACAACAGCAGAAAGTCCTTTCACAACTGTCCCTGCACAACACGAGACGGAACTACTGCCACTGGGGAAATGTAGGCAGTCAGTACTGTGCAGTGGTTAGAGAGGTGGATACAGACTGAGGAGTTCTGGGTCTGAATCCCTATTGAGACTTGAAGTTCACTGGGTGACTCTGGAAGTCTAACCTACCTCACAGGTGATAGACCATTGATAGGTAGCTGTGTTAGTCTGTCTGTGGTAGTAGAAAAGTGTAAGAGTCCAGTACAGCACAGGAACTGTACCTGAAAAACTGAACAGTGACTCAGGAAAGCCCCTCCCCTGCCACAAATTTTGTTAGTCTTTAAAGTGCTACCAGACTCTTACTCTTTTCTACTACCTCACAGTGTTGTTGTGAGGGTAAGACACAGGAGGAAAGTATCACATATGGTGCCATCTTGGCTAATAGCTTCTGACAGACCTATCCTCTCCGAATTTGTCTTCCCCTTCTTTCAGGTTATCAGAGGTACTGGCCATGACTACGTCCTGTGACAGTGAATTCCACAGATCCATTATACATTGTGTAGAGAAGTAGTCAGCTAAGATGGGGACATGATATAGGCTTGTAAAATTAGGCATGAGGCGGAGAAAGTGAACCGAGGGGAACATTTTTCTCCATACCATAATCCTAGCACTCGGGAGCACTCAGTGAAATTGTTGAGGAACGGGATCAGATCAGACAAGAGGAATTTCTTCGCTCAACAGGTAACTAAACTGGAATTCATTGCCAGTGGATGCAGGGCTTTCCTGCTGAATCCTGGGTGATCTCTAAGTGATCCAGTAAAAAAAAAAATCAACATTTTGGCAACAGTGATTTCTTTAAGGTGCTAGCAAGATGGGTTTGAATTTGTCGGTGTTTTCTGAGAAAACTGAGTATTGTAATATTTTATTTTTGTCATGTATTTTCCTCTGTTTTATCGTATTGATTTTGACGCTCGAGACCTCTGGTCAAAACAACTTATTAATAAAAGGAAAGGTGGACGTAGCGATGGCCTCAAGGAGAGGTGGCCTTAAAAGGGGATTAGACAGGGTCATGGAGGAGCGGTCTGTCCGTGGCTACTAGCCAGCATGAATAAAGGGTGCCTTCACATTCAGAGGTAGTCAGGTTCTAAATACCAGTGTCAGAAGAGAATATTAGAGAAGGCATCAGCATCTATGCCCTGTTGCTGGACTCCAGAGGAACTGGTTGGCCCCTGTGTGAGACAGGATGTTGGACTAGAAGGACCAATGGTCCGATCCAGCAGGGTTCATCTTAAGTTCTTGGTCCTTGAAACGGAACTGATGGTCATGTCACAAAATGTAATATGATGCAGAAAAAGAGAACAATTTTTGAATATAAATGTAAAAAGAAATGGATTTTGATCAAAATATTTTTTTTACTTCTTATTTTTTAATTGCAAGATGGATAACAGATTTTCCCTTCAAATTTTGGTATACTGAAAGTTATAGCCGGTACGTAGTATTGATGAAATATGTAATACAAGACACATATTAATGATGAAACTATTGTAGAAAATGTCTTAAAAATTCTAACGAAGGGAATGTCGGGGAGAAATTCTTTGTTTTACTTCTTGCGTAATATATCCTGCAAGTATAATAAAGGTAAAGGTTCCCTTGCTCGAAAGCCAGTCGAATCCGACTCTAGGGTTGCGGTGCTCATCTCCGTTTCAAAGCCGAAGAGCCAGCGCTGTCCGAAGACATTTCCGTGGTCATGTGGCCGGCATGACTAAACACCAAGGCGCACGGAACGCTGTTACCTTCCCACCAAAGTGGTACCTATTTATCTACTTGCAATTTCTTGCTTTCAAACTGCTAGGTTGGCAGGAGCTGGAACTAGAGACGGGAGCTCACTCCGTCATGCGGCAGTCTCGGGTCTCGAACTGCTGAACTACTGACCTTCCACAGCCTGCAGTTCAGCGTCTTAACCACTTGAGCCACCGCAGCTCCTTGCAAATACAATGTGTTCCATAATCCCTACATAACCCCTTTCTTTTTTTCTGGACCCCTTTTATGTTATTATTTGGTTTTTAAAATAAAAAAACATATTACAAAAAGAAAAGAAGCGAGGGTCAGGTCTACAGTGGTGAACAGAACAAGAAGGGACTTGCCTCTGATCACCAGCCTTACTCCAAGTATGAGGAAAATAAATGAGAATACAGAGTTCCCCAGTCCTAGGATCAATACGGACTGTGAGCCATCAACCATCACAAGGCCCTGGACCACAGGCAAATATATAGTTAAATTTACTTTGCTGACACCCTGCATATCTCCCCAGTGAGAACCCAAAGTGGCTACGCTGTTCTCCTCTCCTCTGTCTTATCAGCACAACAACCCTGTGAAATAGGTGAGGCTGCGAATGTGTGGTTTATTTAATTAATTTATACCCCCCCCCACTGAAGAAGGCTCATGGCGGCTGACAAGGCCATTTGGCATCATAAAGCAACATAGAACAATCTGGATACAATACACGATACAATGAAAAACAATTAAAACGGATTAGAACAATATATCGACATGTTCATAAAGTGCCGTGTATAGTTTAACTAGACGCCTCAGGAGCAGGTAGTCTTGTATGGCTATTCGGATCCAGGCCACCAATAGAGAATCGGGGCGGGGGGGAGGAAAGGGACATCCACTGCCTCAATCAAAAGCCTGGGGGAAGAGCTCCATCTTGCAGGCCCTGCAGAATTATAATAAATTCCACAGGGCCCTGATCTCATATGGGAGCTCATTCCACCAGGTAGGGGCCAGAGTTGAAAAGGCCCTGGCCCTATTTGAGGCAACTCGGACATCCCTGGGGCTGGGAACTACCAAAAGATGCTGGCTGGTAGACCTCAGTGCTCTGAGGGGCTCATATGGGCATAGGTGGTCTTGGAGATATTGGACCAAGGTCACCCAGGGAGTTTCTATGGCAGAACGGGGAGTCAAACCTGGGTCTCTCGTATTTTAGTCCGACATTCTAACCATTACACCAAACCGACTTAAAGGGACTGACCTGTTTATCCTGGCTGTCCGCTTCTCGCTGCATCTGCAGGAAATCCTCGGCCAGGGACACCGCCTGGGAGCAGGTCTCCGGCCCGCCTTCCCTGACCCAGCTCTGGATCTCCGGGGGCAGGACGGCCAGGAACTGCTCCAGGACCAGCAGCTCCAGGATCTGCTCTTTGGTGTGCCTCTTGACCTTCAGCCACCGATGGCACAGTTCCCGCAGCTGCCTACAAGCCCCTCTGGGCCCCTCAGCCTCCTGGTAGCAGAAATGCCGGAAGTGGTGACACCACCTCTCCCTGGCTGCGGCGTCTCGCCGCAAGATGGCCGCCTTGACCTTCCCATAGTCCTCTCTGTCGCCAACCTCCAGCCTGTCAAAGGCCTGCTCGGCTTCCCCACTGAGGGCCGGCAGGAGCCGGGCCACCCACTCCTCCCTGGGCCACCGACAGGCTTCGGCCACTTGTTCGAAGGAGGCCAAGAAGGCCTTGGCGTCGTCCCAGGGGGCTGCCTCTTCTGGAAAAGGTGCCACGCCCCAACCTGAGTCCGGGGCCTCCACAGTCTTCAGGAACTCCTGCCACTGGGCATCCCACTGCTGAAGGAGGCCCTCACACGGCTCCTGTTTCACCTGATCCACTGCGATCCTTTGCTTGAATTCCTGGACACTCTCAGCACAGGCGGCACGAGGGACTTGTTCAACTTCCCCTGATTCTTCCATAGGTGTGGGGCCTCCTAGCTGCTGCTCCTCCGCCTTCATTCTTGGGGAGTCCCATGGCTTGGACACAGCATGGAACTGAAATTCCGGCCGCCTCCCTTGGTCTGTGTCCATATTTCTCTCTCTGACCACAGAAGCTCTGAAGATTCCCGTCCCCCTGACTCTTCCTGTGGGCCAGGGGTGTTCAGCTGCACAGCATCTGTCTGGTTTTCTCCTTCTCCCTGGCTAGGAGGCCCTCTGACTGTGGAGGGGAAAGGATAAAGTCAGAAGGAGGAGAAATAAACCTTCTGAGCTCGTTGGCTGCCATAAAGAAGGCAGCTGATCTGCACAGCCGCCATCTTTTCATAGCTGATCTTCACTAAGCTAAAATTGGGGTTTACAGTTGATGGATCAGTTTGATTAATCTGTTAAAAACCTTTGGCTCCCACTAAAATGGATTGAATGGGAAACAGTATGTATTGTTTTATTCTAGAAAACAAGATAAGCGATATAAAAGGGACACAAAAGAAAAGGTTATCGAACAAATTATATATATCTAAACTTATTATGAAAGGAGCTGCGGTGGCTCAAGTGGTTAAGACGCTGAACTGCAGGCTGGAAGGTCGGTAGTTCAGCAGTTTGAAACCCGAGTGCCGCATGACGGAGTGAGCTCCTGTCTCTGCTTCCAGCTCCTGCCAACTGAGCAGTTTGAAAGCAAGAAGAAGAAGAAGAGAAGAGTTTGGATTTATACCTCGCCCTTCAATGCCCAAAGGCGTCTCAGAGCGGCTTACAAACTCCTTTCCCTTCTCCTCCCCACAACAAACACCGTGTGAGGTAGGCGGGGCTGAGAGAACTTCCGACAGAAACTGTCCTTGAGAGAACAGCTGTGCCAGAGCTTGTGACTGACTCAAGGTCACATCAGCAGGTGCAAGTGGAGGAGTAGGGAATCAAACCCGGTTCTCCCAGATAAGAGTCCGCACACTTAACCACTACACCAAACTGGCAAGAAGTTGCAAGGAGATAAATAGGTACCACTTTGGTGGGAAGGTAACAGCGTTCTATGCGCCTTGGTGTTTAGTCATGCTGGCCACATGACCACAGAAATGTCTTCGGACAGCACTGGTTCTTTGGCTTGGAAACGGAGATGAGCACTGCAACCCTAGAGTCAGATTCAACTGGCTTTCGAGCAAGGGAAACCTTTACCTTTACCTAAACTTATTATACATTACGGGGTATATAATACAGAAAATATTTCTCCCCAACATCCCCTTCATTGTAATTTTTAAGACATTTTCTGTGGAATACAATAGTCCATAGTTCAAACATTTAGATTTCAAATTTCACAGTGGATCTATTTTGTGACTATATTATTAATGTCATCATTATTACATATGCTATATTACATATTTTTGTCATTTCTGCATTCTAGCTATAGTTTTTGATAGACCAATATTTAAAGGAAAACCCGTTATATATCTTACAAAAAATATAAAGGATATTGTTGTTCAAAATTCACTTCTGTATATGTTTATATATTCTAAACTTGTTCTCATTCTGCTTCTGCATTATAATACACTTATATGCATTGAGATACATTTATATACAATTTTTAAACTGCTTCTCATGCTAAATTTTAGACTGTTTCTTATTCTGAGTTTGAGTACTACAGATTCAAGTCCAGTATCGCAAGTTTCTACAAAAAACCTGTGGGGGGAGGCTTCAAGTGTCCTCTCCTCTCCCCCGCCAGGTTCTTGATCCAAGTAATGCCCCATGCACCTGAAAAAGTTTCATTCGGGAAAGTTCAGCAAACATCTGCTGAACATGACCCCGGGGTGGGCACAGGGACAGATTCTCGGACAGTGTGATCATGTAGCAATGCCTGTCGAAGAGGTATACCCCCTTTCATGCACAGACAGGGAATCTCTCTTCAAAGACTGATCATCTAAAAACAAAGAAAGCATGCTTCCCCCCCCCCCAAAAAAAAATCATTGTCTTATTAATATAAGTATCTGTACATAGATTTGAGTAGCTAGGTTATATAAACACTCTTTAATCAGGCAACAGCCCTCAAGTAACAAGGTCAAAATAATTAGATCAGCTCTGCTTGGAACCATTCAAAATTCTATCTACCCCAGCATCCTGTTTCCAGCAGAGGTCAGGCCCAGATCCTGGGAAGCCCCAAAAGCAGGTCATTAATGTGACGGCCCCTTTGTTTATTCCACCCTCCCCCGCTGCAGGTGGTATATAGTAGCATACCAGAAGAAGAAGAAGAGTTTGGATTTATACCCCGCCCTTCACTGCCCAAAGGCGTCTCAGAGCGGCTTACAAACTCCTTTCCCTTCCCCTCCCCACAACAGACACCCTGTGAGGTTAGGTGGGGCTGAGAGAACTTCTGACAGAAACTGCTCTTTTTCAAGAACAGCTGTGTCAGAGCTTGTGACTGACCCAAGGTCACATCAGCAGGTGCAAGTGGAGGAGTGGGGAATCAAACCTGGTTCTCCCAGATTAGAGTCCGCGCACTTAACCACTACACCAAACTGGCTCTCTGTACCACCACCTCTGAATATGGAGGTTCCACTCACCGGTCAAGGCTAATAGCTATCAATAGACCATGCTCTCCTTCGGGGGGTGGGGGAACTGATCCCTTTCTTTATTTAAAACCATTTCTATCCTGGCCTTTCCTAAAATCTCAGGACCCCTAACAAAAGGAGGAGGAGGAGGAGATTTGGATTTATACCCCACCCTTCACTCAGAGAGAAAGGGTTATCATTGTCTAAAAATTGACACCTTCATATTACTTTTTAAAAAAACAACTAACTGAATTCAATCATATATTTGTGTACTGGATCCTTTGGAGGGAGGGAGAGGCAGGGTAAATAAATTAAAGAGATAAAACTTGAAAGAGTGGCATTGTCACCCAGTGCAGAGAGCCACGTTACTTTGGGGGAGGGGGGGCAGATTTTGATTTTCTATGACCAATTTGATTTAAAGAATATCAGTAGATCAGAGCAGAAGGCCCTCTGGAACACAAAGGAGAGACATGCCTTTGAAGGAGTCCCACATTGGACTATCAAGGACAGTCTTGTCCATTCTTGAAGGCAGCAGGGACTGAACCAGGGACCTATCACTGAGCCACAATCCTTCTCTTGGATGATGAGGTACAGCCCCACAAAAATCAAACCACAGCTGTGGGGCAGGGCTCTTGTTTTGCACGGGGAAGGTCCAGAATTCAAATTCTACTCTCACCTGGAAAACGATCTGGGGTGCTAAGGTCGGCCACAGGGCAAGTGGGGTTGCCGCAGATTTGGTGACGGTGCCTGGGGAGAACAGGGACCTCAGTGGGGTACAATGCCACAGAGCTCTTCCTCCGAAGCCTCCATTTTCTCCCAGGGGACTGATGCCTGTCCTCTGGAGAAGAGCTGTAATTCCGGGGGCATCTCTAGGGGCAAGCCAACTCTGAACGCTGGCGAACAGCTGCCAGTCAGAGCAGGCAACCCCTGGGTTGGGACAGATATCCTTAAACCAGGCGAGAGCCACCTACCCCGGCCCCAGTCCCCGCTTTGTGATGCGCAAAGCCCCGGGTTCGATCCCTCCCTTTTACCGGTGACCTTGGACCAACCGCAGGGCAGAGAAGAGCAGGCGGACCCCGGTCTAGACAGGCGTTGAGCCCGGGTCGAAGGCACCATTCCGTGTGCCTAAGAAACCGGCCCCGGCATGACTCCCCCCACTCCAACTTTGCAATAAAAGCCCTCCCCCAACATCGTGCGCCTTGATCCCTCCAAGGGAAGTTGGAGACCGGCTCCCTCCTTGCCGCCCTTCTCTTGCCCCTGCGGCTTGCTCCCATCCAGACATGCAACCCCTTACCTGGATCTCTCGCCTCCAGGTCCAGATGCCGCCCCTCCCCACCAAGAACAGCTGCTGCAGCTGCCACTCCCGGGGAAAAAGTGCATTCAAAAGAGCCCGTTTCCGGGGGAGGGAACACGGCAGGAAGGGGCTCGTTCAGACGTTGCGGCTCTTATCCGGCGTTATCTTGCCTACCCTCGGCTGTTGCTGGTTCAAAACTCCACGGACTCCGGGGTGGAGGGGAGCTTTTATTCTTTAGGTGTGTAATGTCTTCCCCGAAAAGTTTTTTCCGCCTTTCCTCCTTTTCCATTATTTAAAAAAAGGTGGTGGGTTTGCAACCAGGTCTTCTTTCCCTTGCAAGGGCTCTTGGGAATGGTAGTTTCACGCGGCAAGGAAGCGCTCTGGTTCATTCGGGCGCGTTGCATCGGGGAACGGGCTTTGCTGCTGACGTTCGCAAGACGGCTCAAACCCGAGTACAGACGTGCCAAATAAAATAAAACTAATAGCATCATTGACGCCTAAAATAGGTCACAAAGATTGCAGAGAGCCGTGCTGCTCTGTAGAGATTCAGTTTAGATATTCCTACCCTGCTTTGAAATGGAGCTGCGGTGACTCAAGTGGTTAAGACGCTGAACTGCAGGCTGTGGAAGGTCAGTAGTTCAGCAGTTCGAGACCCGAGAGTGCCGCATGACGGAGTGAGCTCCCGTCTCTAGTTCCAGCTCCTGGCAACCTAGCAGTTCGAAAGCAAGAAATTGCAAGTAGATAAATAGGTACCACTTTGGTGGGAAGGTAACAGCGTTCTGTGCGCCTCGGAGTCTAGTCATGCTGGCCACATGACCACGGAAACATCTTCGGACAGCGCTGGCTCTTGGGCTTGGAAACAGAGATGAGCACCGCAACCCTAGAGTTGGATTTGACTGGCTTTCAGGCAAGGAAACCTTTACCTTACCCTGCTTTGAACAGAGGTTTGTCAACTCCAGACTGGGTGGCACCTGGGGAAAGCCAGTCTGGGGAAGTGGAGGGACTGCAGCTGAGATATCCTGCCATAGAGTCCACCACTATCCAAAGCATCCCTCCTTATGGAGATCACTTGTAATTCCAGGAGATTTAAAGGCCTCATCTGGAGGCTGCCAACCCTAACGTTTTCCCCTGACTCCATTTTATCCTCTCAACAGCCACCCTAGCACTGGTGCTGAGAGGCTGAAGTTGAAAGAAGTACTTTTCTCCTTCTCTCACAATGCAAGAACTTGTGGGCATTCCATCAAACTAATGAGCAGTAGGCTTAGCACAGATAGAAGGAAATCCTTCTTCATCCAAAGAGAAATTAACAGGTGCAGTGCAGGAAGTGGTGGCAGCTACAAGCCTAGGCAGTTTCCAGAGGGGACTGGATAAACATCTGGAGCAGAGGTTCATCAGTGACTATTAGCTACGAAGTGTGTCTGAGGCTGTGATGCTCTGTCTTCTTGGTGCTTGGGGGGGAGGACAGTGGGAGGGCTTCTGGAATTCTGGATCTCCTGAGGGTCCCTGGGTTTTGGCCACAGTGTGACGCAGAGTGTTGGACTGCATGGGCCATTGGCCTGATCAGACTGGGCTTCTCTTATGTTCTTATGACTGCCCTGGGGTGTGGATGTTCCTTTGACTCACCACGGCTAGTAGCCATTGACAAGAACATAAGAACATAAGAGAAGCCAATGTTGAATCAGGCCAATGGCTCATCTAGTCCAGCACTCTGTCACACAGTGGCCAAAAATACCAGATGCCATCAGGAGGTCTAGCAGTGGGGCCAGGACATTAGAAGCCCTCCCACTGCTTCCCCCTCTAGCACCAAGAATAGAGTGCATCACCTGCCCCAGACTGAGAGTTCCTATCTATACCTTGTGGCTAATAGCCACTGATGGACTTCTGCTCCATATGTTTATCTAATTCCCTCTTGAAACTGTCTATGCTTGTAGCTGCCACCACCTCCTGTTGATGGACCTCTCTTCTAGGCATCTGCTAGATTTCCTTTTCTAGCCGTCTATGCTCATGGCCCGCACTACATCTGTTGGCAGCAAACTCCACACTTTTATCTTAATTCCACAAAATTCAAGCCTCTTGTCCTCAAGCTCTCCTCTTCCAACACCCCAATTATCACTTTGTGTATTTCTTCCACACGTCCTGCTTCCTTCCAGGCCTTCTCCACAAGACCACAAGAAACTGCCTTATACTGAATCAGACGCTTGGTCCATCAAAGTCAGTAATGTCTACTCAGACTGGCAGCGGCTCTCCAGGGTCTCAGGCAGAGGTCTTTTCTCATCACCTTCTGCCAGATACTTAAACTGGAGATGCCAGGGATTGAACCTACTGCATACCAAGCAGATATTCTACCAGTGAGCTGGGGGCCCTTGTTATAGTGAGCTTTCAGGCTCATTTCTCCATTAATGTCTTCCTATGTCCTATCCTCCTCTCCCGGGGCAGTCTATCTTTTACTGTTCATCAGACCACTCTACTAGGCCCACCATAAGGGGTCAGCATTGTCGGAGGTCTACACCCTGGCCTGTGGCCCATTGCCTGGCCTACAACAGAACCCTCTAATTTCCTGCTTCTCCCAGCTGTCCTGTCCTGCTTCTCTACCCTCTTTCTCTGGCCCTGAGGGAGAGTGAGGGTAAATGAGGGCAGGTGGGAATGAAGACAAGGAAAGAGAGAGAGGCCAACTGCTCCCTCACTTGCCTTATTTCATATGGAAACATATGAAAAAGGGATAGATTTCTTCATTCTCAGGGCCACTTTTTTCCTCCGTTGACCCTTGGTTACCACCATCCTTAGGATCTGTGGGGTGAAATTTTACCTGCATTTTAAATTAATTAATTAATGAGATTTATGGATTTTTTATCCCACCCTCTTCCCTTTTTACCTTAAAAGATGGATATCTGGTTCAGTCTGTAATCGGGTTTTCTCTTGCAAAATCTACAATCACTGTGAAGAGTCCGTTGTTGGATTTCAAGCTTACCAACCTGTCAAACTGATTCTATTCTATTCCTATTCTATTCTATTCTATTCTATTCTATTCTATTCTATTCTATTCTATTCTATTCTATTCTATTGTTTGGCACCCAAGTTCTAGCCAGCATACTTAGAGTGTCAGACTAGCATCTGGGGGACCCAGGTTTGAAGCTTGCTGGGTGACCCTGGGTTAAAGGTCAAAGGATTATCGTTGTGAGGATAAAATGTCAGTCTAGAATCTGGGGGATCCAGGTTTGAATCCCCACTCAGCCACAGAAGCTTGCCGGGTGACCTTGGGCCAGTCACACTCCCTCGGGTTGAAGGTCAAAAGGTTATCGTTGTGAGGATAAAATGGAGGAGGGCAGCATGTTGGAACCCCACTGGGAATAAAAATAAGGTCGAAGTAAAATCAATAAAATAAGATATCCTTGGAGAAATGTTGAATAACAGCTTCACAAGCTGTGGGATGGATTTCTCCCCACAAAAACAAACACAGCCCAAAGCCCACTTCCAGTAAAGGGAATGGTCTTTATATACAATTGGTCGGGAAGATATATTTACCCTTCTGAGGCCTGGCAGGAGTTTTCATTGAGCTGGTAAAAACCCAAAGTTGCATTCAGGCATCTTGACAAACTTTACTCTCTCCCTCCTTCCCTCCAACCCCACACATGGGGCACAATTAAGGACATAAGAAGACCCCTACTGGACCAGACTAGTGGTCCATCTAGTCCAGCACCTGGTCTCATACAGTGACCAGCCAGTTAATATGGAGGGCCAACAACAGGGCACAGAGGCTGAGGCCTTCCCCTGATGTTACTTGCTGGCACTGGTAGTCAGAAGTTGACTGCCTTTGAATGTGGAGGTTCCCTTTCGTTACCATGGCTAGTAGCCACTGATAATCCTATCCTCCATGAATCTGTTTAATCCCCTGTTATAATCTATGCCTATAGCCATCACGATAGGCAGCAAATTCCTCTCACTGGTTTCAAAAACTAGTTTGTGAAGACATCTGAATGCAAGCGCTTGGGCAAAACGGAGCTAGCTTCCTCCTCACAAATGGGAATTTTAAAACTGGGATTTAAAGACCCCAGTTTGCTCAGCTACCTGTACTCAGAAGCCTTGGGGGGTGTCTGAAAGAGTTAGCTCTCCGTGGCGCTTTGCTTGTGAGGTAAAGAGGGGGAACGCTACCAAAGCAATAAGCCATGTCCTTGCCCATTGGAAATACAGGTGTGGTGTGACTTTGGAGCACAGCCACAGAGAGACAGGAAGCCCGCTCAGGTGGTCTGGTTCACAAAGGCAGAAATTAAGCAGGAGTGAGGCTGAGAATACACCGAAGCAATCGGATGGGTTTCCAGGCCAGCTGAGGTTCTCAACAGTGGGCTAGGAAATTATTGGAGATTTGGGGGTGGAGCCCGGGGGCAGTGGGGTTTGGGGAAAGAAGAGACCTCACCCAGGACAGATAAACTCACATTATAGCTCCATCTGAAGAAGTGAACAGTGACTCAGGAAAGCTCATGTCCTGTCACAAATGTTGTTAGTCTTTAAGGTGCTACTGGACTCATACATTTTTCTACTCGTATACCTAATTGTCCCGATTAAACTTTCGCCCCTTGGCAGCTGCAATTTCCTTTTTTTGTTTTCTCTCTTTAAAAAAGTGACCCAAAGGACAGGAGTTCCGAACGTCGAGCCATTTTGGCCATCCCAAACATTCCCAGGAATCCTACAAACATATTGTGAAGGCCATACCCTTTCTCTGTTCTTCCCTCTTAAAATGCCATTTCTACTTAGTCAGATACTGAGTGTAGGACCTTTCTGTAGGACCTTTGAGAGAAAGGTCTTTCCCAGCACTTTCTGCTGGAAATGCCAGGGCTTGATCATCCATAGGCCAGTCCATAATAACTTGTAAATTATGTGGGATAAAAAAAATAAATCCTTCTAACTCAAAAGGGATACTTAAGCCTGATACTTCATCTTATTAGATGTACCCCAGGTGAAGGAACTAAAACAGAACTTGTGAAATGACAACATTTGTTTGAAGTTTAGAAAAAAATGGAGTGACTAGGGAGGGGCCGCGCCTCAGTGGCAGAGCATCTGTTTGGCATGTAGAAGGTCCCAGGTTCAATCCCTGGCATCTCCACTTAAAGGACCTGGCAGTAGGTGATGTGAAAGACCTCTCCCTGGGACCCTAGAGAGCCGCTGTCAGAAGAGGAAATACGAATCTTGATGGACCAATGGTCTGATTCAGTATAGGGCAACTTCATGTGTGTGCAACTGTATGACAGCTATCCAGATGCCGTTGTTAAGGACCCAGGTAACAAGTGAAAGTATCAGGCCAAAACAACAACAGCGACATCTGCTGGATAATGATCGAATTACTAGTTTAAGCTGCAATCCATTCACATGAGGGAAATATTTAAGTGGCTTCCTCAGAGTGGTGTACGCAGACAAAACCACCAAGCTGGGTTGTATGAAACTTCCAGTTCAAAAGAAAATACACTAGGCATTTAACGAATTAAAACTGACGTTGCTGATTTTCCTTCCTTTTTAAATATGGGAAGCTCCCCCAAGAGGGTGCTAAGACATCAGTTATGTCTCATTCTATGGCAAAAGAAGACATTTTGATGTCAAAATGCTAGGGTCTTTACAAACATAGTAGAAGATGAGTAGGCCAGTTATTCGTATCGTTTCACCCAGGGTGGATTCTCAAGCGATAACCTCAAGGTGGCCTGCACCTGAATCCCTTCCCACATGAACTGTGTTTATATGGCTCCTCTTTGGGCTGGATTTCTCTGAACCTGGAACTGGTGCTGGATGCTTATCCCACAATCTGGGCACCCACGGGGTTTTTCCCATGAAGCTTCAGTTTCCCCCCAGCTTTATGTGCTCTACTGTTAATAGGGAGTTCTTGGAGAAATGAGATCTGGGCTACCAATGAAGCTCGTTTTGTAGACCCAATACAGTGGTCAGTTGCCTCCCATGAGAGGAGGAGGAGGAGAAGAGGTGGATTTATACCCCGCCCTTCACTCTAAGTCTTAGAGCGGCTTACAATCTCCTTCCCTTCCTCTCCCCACAACAGACACCTTGTGAGGTAGGTGGGGCTGAGAGAACTCTGAGAGAACTGCTCTTGAGAGAACAGCGCTGAGAGAACCGTGACTGACCCAACGTCACCCACTTGGCTGCATATGAAGGAGTGGGGAATCAAACTCGGTTCTCCAGATTAGAGCCTGGCGCTCTTAACCACTACGCCAAGGGACCCGAACTCATACAGAAGTTCTCCTCATAAGAACGGCAAGTTCTCCATCTCTTACCTGCATGGATTCTTTGCTCTGGTCCTCATAACCACTCTCACAATGAAGAGTTTCGGCTATTTTTCTCTGTCAGTTGAGTTTCCTCTTTCTACTCCCACAGAGATTTTTTCCCCAGTTTATAACACTCTCTTCCTCCTCTCCCTCCCTCATCATTCAGCATGGTCCATTGCTCCGGATATCTCCCCCCCCACACACACCGATTTATGATTAATCCTCCCTTTACCTGCTCGAGAAGTCTGCTCAAAATTATATTTCCAGGACGACAAGACAAGATGCACAGGCTAATTGAAATGACGGTGAAGAATGTACGCCCAGATAGCTGCAAAAGCGTTTACAAAACAAATTTCCATTGTAAGGTATGAGCATAAAATGATATACAGATGGCCAAATGTATATGTCTACTTATAATGTACCCCCAATTTTATGTTATATACAATTGGTCGGGAAGATATATTTTCCCTTCTGAGGGTATCTGAGTGTGGATGTTTGTTATGTTTGTGTTATATGTATGTTGTGGGAAATAAAAAAACTTCCTTTAAAAAAAAATCATTCCCTGAATGACACAAAAACATAACCTGAAGGTGGGGAACGCGGCCAATTAAATACGAAGAGAGATTTTTCAGAGGAGAGTTTAAGTTTATCCCTCTCTTTACAAAGCGGAGGGGACAAGAAGTGTAAAATCATAACTAACTTGGCCAAGGTTGGGGAGGGGGGGTACAACCAACCTGGAAAACGTACCAAATGCAGTTAACGTACAAAGCACTTGGAACAAAAAGTGCTTATTTTGAAACGCGCAATGAAGTTTCAGCTCACGCTGAAGCTTTCCCCATACTCCGGGCACTTGTACGATTTCTCTCCCACGTGGATCCTACAATGCCTGTTCAGGTGAACTTTCTGGCTGAACCGTTTCCCGCAGTCCAGGCACACGTACGGCTTCTCCCCCGTGTGGATCCGTTGGTGGCGGTTACGATCCGAGCTGCAACTGAACCTTTTCCCACAGTCCAGGCATTCATACGGCCTCTCGCCCGTGTGGATCCGCTGGTGGATTATGAGATCCGAGCTGTAGAGGAAACATTTCCCGCAGACGAGGCACTTGTACAATTTCTCCTGCGTGTGGATTCTCTGGTGGCGGTTGCGGTCCGAGCCGCGGCTGAATCTCTTGCCGCAGTCGGGGCATTCGTAGGGCCTCTCGCCGGTGTGGATTCCGTTATGGATGATGAGATCTGAGCTATACAAGAAAGATTTCCCACAAATCAAGCATTTGTTCTGTGGCTTTCCCCCAGCGTGTGCTCTCTGATTCACAATGAGTCCAGGGCCTTTCCCACAAACTCTGTATGCGTTTTGCCTCGTGCCTGAACAGGCACCCTGTAGGCCTGCAGTTTCCCCAAAATCCCCACAAGAATTTGATTCATCCACTCCCTCTCCTGGGTGAGCCTCACTCTGCCATTCTTGACCCTCGGGGGCATTTTCGGTCTCGCTGCCGGAGGAAATGTTCTCTTCCTCTTGGTCGGGCACCACCTCCATTGGTCCTGCATGTTCCGAGTCTCCCGGCGTGCATTTCTCCTCATCATGATCGCTCATCCACCTTTTAGCTGCCAGAGAAACAAGAAAAGCCACAACGCACCTCAGTTCCCTCCATGAGAGACAAGTGAAACGCAAAATGAGGAAAACAGCAACAAAGTAAAGAGATGTTCACAAAAAATGCCTTCCCTGGCTTGATGGCTTCCCTGTTAGCTTCCCAGCTAGACTACTGTAATGCTTTCAACCTGCTGCTCCCCTTGAACACTGTTCAGAAGCTTCCATTGGTCCAGAATGCCGCAACCAAGCTGATTTTTGCTGGCAGCTGTACGGAATGTATAACACTGATTATGTATGACCTCTGCTGGCTCTTGATACACTCCTGAGCAAAATTTAAGCTGCTGGTACTTTGCTTTAAACAAAAGAACATATTAATCGGCCTTATACAGGCCCAGAACATCAGTCCCTCTCCATGGCCTCATGTGGAAGAATGGCCTCACCCAATGTCTGGCATCAGAGATCCTTTAAACTGGAGATGCTGGCCAATGAGTCAGAGTAGTATAGTATAGTATAGTATACCTTATGGTATCGTGTGCAGTATACAAGGGAATAGTAATCTGTGTGAAAAAGACACTAACACTGATTCAATAAAGACCAACGCATTAATACATCATTATTATTTTTTTATATTCCAGTTTATATCATGTTTATACTTATGGTACTTGACTTACATGTTTTAACACAGGAGATGTGTTGCTGTAACTCACAACAGTGCATATAACCTATTTCAAGGTATATCGTTTCAGGTATTTACACATATCTTATTACTACTGTAATTATTTTATCTTACACTGTATGTGTTATTATTGTTATTATGTAATTTTTTCCATGTTCAGTTACTGAGGAAGTTCTTTGAAACGGAGTTCTTAATATCCGGATTCTTCGTTTATTGTTCTTCATACGTCTTCATCTCAAGAGGAAACATTTCTACATTTAAGATTGGACTTGATTGTGCTTATATGATTGTAATTGTATCAATGCTCTGGTCTTTACTGAACCAGTGTTAGCGTCTTTTTCACACAGATCGCTATTCCCTTGTATACCTAAACTGTGTGTTCCTCTTTGGTTGCCATTGTGTGCAGTATAGCCAGGAGATCCTAAGATTTTCTGGCAGCCTTAAGTCCTAGCCCTTTTAGCATTATGCACCACTAGGTGGTGAGCTAGATTTATTGGGGGGGGGCTGACAGAGCTCGGAGAGCTGTGACTGACCCAAGGCCACCCAGCTGGCTCCACGTGGAAGAGTGCGGAATCGAACCTAGTTCTCCAGATTAGAGTCTGTCACTCTTAACCCCTACACCACACTGGCTCCCAATGAGCCAGGGACTCTTTTGCATCCAGAGCAGCTGATCTCCCACTGAGCCACTTCCCTTGACTGGAAGTCCAGAGGGGAAACAGAGTAAGACCAGCGGTCAGTTTCACATGTTTCCAGAAGGGTGGGATGGCTGGAATCAGCACAGGAGCTTCAGAGCATGACACGAGGCAAAAGAAATCCTTGCTTACCCGCGAGCCTGACACTTCGGTCCTCGGCCAGTTTGGCCTCCGTGCACAGCTGCCTCTTGTCCATCTCCAATGGTGCCTGGCCAGCCTCAGAGGGGTTCACAGGCGCCTCCTCAAATGACACCTGCAATGGCAGAGAAGGGTAGTGTTGTCAACTCTAGCTTGGAAAATACCAAGAGATTGGGCATGGGGGGGCTTAGTGGGAATGTAATGTCATAGAATCACAGAAGCACAGAGTTGGAAGGGGCCATACAGACCATCTAGTCCAACCCCCTGCCCAATGCAGGACCAGCCTAAAGCATCTCTGACAAATATTCATTCAGCCTCTTCTTGAAAGCTGCCAGTGAAGGGGAGCTCGCCACCTCCCTAGGCAGCTGATTCCACCTTTGAACCACTCTGACGGTGAAGAAGTTTTTCCTAATATCCAGCCGATACCTTTCTGCATGTAATTTAAACCCGTTGCTTCGGGTCCTATCCTCTGCTGCCAACTGGAACAGCTCCTCATCCCCCTCCAAATGACAACCTTTCAAATATTTAAAGACACCCTGTGAGGCAGGTGGGGCTGAGAGAGCTCTGAGAGAACTGCTCTTGAGAGAACAACTCTGAGATAAATTGTGACTGACCCAAGGCCACCCAGCTGGCCGCATGTAGAGGAGTGGGGAATCAAACCCAGCTCTGCAGATTAGAGTCCGCCACTCTTAACCACTACACCAAGCTGAAGAAGTGTGCATGCACACGAAAGCTTATACCCAGAATTAAATTTTGTTGGTCTGAAAAGGTGCCACCGGAAACAAACTTTGTTCAGTTTTGCATAGTTTGCGGAAAGCCCAGAGAGTGAGAGCCTTCCTGATCTCTTTAGGCCGACGTTTCCCTAAGGTGGGGGCCACAACAGAGGAGGCCTGTGTACCAGCAGCTGTTGACTTTGTCCATTTGAAAGGTTGTCACCTGCAGAAGGCCCTGTTCCGATAAGACTGATGCCTGTAGTCGATAAACTTGATTCCTGCTCTTGGAAAGGCAGGGGATGAACTCAGCCCAGTATCCCATTTATGACACTGGAACGAACAGAGGAACTAGTCCATCTGGCCCTGGGCAAAAAGGTATTTATTTACTTCATTTCTACTCCTCTTTTCTTCTGGAGGGGGACCCAAAGTGGCTGACATCATTCTCCTCGCCTCTGTTTTCACCTCACAACCTAACCCTGTAGGTTAGGTTAGGCTAGGGTTGCCAGACCACCCCCCAGATCCCACTGCCGATCAGCTGGCTGGCAGAGGAACTTACCTCAAAAAAGAGGGATGCCCAACTGATGTTTTAGCGATATGCCTATGTCACTTCCAATGTGACCTGGAAGTGATGTAGGCACGTCAGGGACATTGGGGCGACACTCTGGTTTTGGGGCAAAAACCATGTGGTAAATTTGGCTTCTACTATAGAGTTTTGCCCCAAAACCAGAGCGTCTCCCCGATGTGCCTACATCACTTCCGGGTCATGCTGGAAGTGACGTGGGCACACTGCTGAAACATTGGCTGGGCCTCCCTCCTGTTCGGGGTAAGCCCAGCCCCCACTGGTTGCCAGGAGGGACATAGCAACCCTAGGTTAGGCTGAGAGTGACTGACCCAGCATAGCGGGGGCTTGAACCCCGGTCTCCCAGATCCTAGTCCAGCCACTACACCACACTGCCAAGCTATGAATGCATCTCACCTGGTTCGATACCCGCTCCACTTCTCTTTGCACCTGCAGGAAATCCTCTGCAAGGGCCACTGCCTGGGAGCAGGTCTCCGGCCCAACTTCCCTGACTGAGCTCTGGACCTCTGAGGGCAGGACGGCCAGGAACTGCTCCAGGATCAGCAGCTCCAGGATCTGCTCCTTGGTGTGCCTCTCGACTTTCAGCCACCCACGGCAGAGCTCTTGGAGCCGGCTGTGAGCCCCTCTCGGTCCATCGGCCTCCTGGTAGCAGAAACGTCGGAAGTGCTGGCGCCGCTTCTCCCGGCTGAGGGCGTCCCCTCGCAAGATGGCCGCCTTCACCTTCCCATAATCCTCTCTGTCTCTGACATCCAACTGGCTAAAGGCCTGCTCCGCTTCCCCGCTGAGGGCCGGCAGGAGTCGGGTCACCCACTCTTCTCTTGGCCAGCGGCAGGCCTTGGCCACTTGCTCAAAGGAGGCCAGAAAGGCCTTGGCGTCGTCCCATGGCGTGACGGGCTCTTCCGGCAACTGGGAGATGGCCCATCCGGAGGGAGGGCCCTCCATGGTCTTCAGGAAGTCCTGCCACTGGGTCTCCCAGTGATGAACAACAAGCCCCTCGCCTGGTTCCTGTTTAACCTTATGCTGCGCCAGCATCCTCGGCGGGCATTTTCTCTCTGCTGGGGTGTCACAAGAGGCTTTTTCTACCCTCTGTGATCTTTCCCCTGCTTTGGGGCCTGCTGCCTCTTGCTCCTCCATTTTCATCCCCGCCTGATCCCACGGCTGTGATTTCTCAGCATGAAGAAATTCCTGCATGGAGCAGAGGAGTTGGACCAAGCTCCTTCCAAATCTACAGTCCCTGACAGTTCTGAAATGAAACAGGGAAGTATCCTGGCGGGTCCGGCGTTCTACGTGGGCTCAGTGGGCTTCTCCCTGAGAAAAGAAATTTAGAATGAGAACAAATGGAAATAGACCACCGCCAGTTCAGAAGAAGCACTTCTGGAAGCACTCTTCATGAGAGAGATGGGAGCTCAGTTGCTGTGACAATTCCTTATCACTTTATGATACTTTCAGGACAAAAACAAATCGATACAATCTGCCAACAGGCCACCGGTCTTGGTTTCTGCTTACAAGTTCTCCCTAAAAAAAAAATCTACTTTTTTACAAAGCTTTAGAATTAACCCCTTAATCCATACTCCAGACTAATTAATGAATTATCATATGGCATTGTGTGTAGAATAGCCAGGAGATCCTAAGATTGTCTGGCAGCCAGAAGTTCAAGATCTTTTAGCGTTATGTACCACTGAACTGCAGGCTGTGGAAGGTCAGTAGTTCAGCAATTCGAGACCTGAGAGTGCCGCATGATGGAGTGAGCTCCCGTCTCTAGTTCCAGCTCCTGCCAACCTAGCAGTTCAAAAGCAAGAAACTGCAAGTAGATAAATAGGTACCACTTCGGTGGGAAGGTAACAGTGTTCCATGCGCCTTGGTGTTTAGTCATGCTGGCCACATGACCACGGAAATGTCTTCGGACAGCGCTGGCTCTTCGGCTTTGAAATGGAGATGAGCACCGCAACCCTAGAGTCGGATTCGACTGGCTTTCAAGCAAGGGAACCTTTACCTTTACCTTTACCACTAGGTGACGAGCTTAGCTTGTTTTTAAAACAAGAGACATTTCAGAGGTGGTTTGCCATTGCCTGCCTCTGCGTTGTGCCCCTGGTATTCCTTAGAGGTGGCCCATCCAAATACTGGCCGACCCTGCTTAGCTTCCAAGATCTGATGGTATCAGGCTAGCCTCAGCCATCCAGGCCAGGGCGCAGTTTCACATGTTCAAAAGAGAGAATGACTGGCCCAATGTCACCCAGCAAACGTCATGTCAGAGTGGGGATTTGAACCTGGGGCTCCCGGAACCTAGTCTGACATTCTAAGCACTACCCCACCCTGGGACTCTGATATCTATTTATTTACTTACTTTATTTATACCCTGCCTTTCTCTCCAGTGGGGATGCAAAGTAACTTGCATGGTTCTCCTCTCCTCTGTTTTGTGCTCACAACAACCCTCTGAGGCAGGTGAGGCAGAGAGCGTGTGACCGGTCCCAGGTCTCCCAGCACGATTCCAAGGCAGAGTGGGGATTCGAACCTGGGTCTCCTAGATCCTGGTCCAACACTCTTAACCACTAAACCATGTTGGCTGCCGACGCCTTCTACTGATTCAGCTGATCGATTCGTCTACTTCAGCATTTCCCAACCTGTGGATCCTGACCCAAAAATGGGTCGCAAAGCCTGTGAAAGTGGGCCCCAGGCATTTGCAGTTCTAGTGATTTGTGCACACTTCGTTTTTGTTTCCTTTTTTGAAAGAGGCACAGCCATACCTGAGTCTGCTTCGGCGGGGAGGACGGGGTATAAATCAAATAAATAAGTAAATAACAAGTAAATTTGGACTTGTGTATCACTGTATCAAAAAAAGATTGGGAACCTATCTCAGTATTTTTCACTCCGCTGTTCAGGCAGGGAGAGGTCCTTTCCAGCATAAGTTACTGGGCATCCTTTGACTGGAGATGCAGGGGACTGATCTTACAGTTTGCTGTAGTCGTTAAGTGTGCAGACTCTAATCTGGGAGAACTGGGTTTGATTCCCCACTCCTCCACTCGCACCTGCTGGATGACCTTGGGCAAGCCATAGTTCTGCCAGAGGTGTTTCTGAAAAGAGCAGTTTGTGTTAGAGCTCTCTCAGCCCCATCTACCTCACAGAGTGTCTGCTGTGGGGAGGGGAAGGGAATGGAGTTTGTAAGCTCCTCTGAGACTCCAAGTGAAGGGCAGGGTATAAATGCAATCTCTTCTCTTCTTCTACAACCTCTCATATACAACCTCTCATATACAAAGCAGGTACTCTACTATGGAGCAGTGGACTCTCCTCTGAGGGCCTGCTTGGAGGAAGAGGACAGAACATTATCACTTGATGGATGCAGCTAAAGCAGATTTGCGACATTCTCTGACAGGAAGATCGTTTCGGGAGGGCAGACATATTGGTCGGCAGTAGAAGAGCTACACTCGAATCCAGTAGCACCTCACAGACCAACAAGATTTTCGTGTTATAAGCTTTCAAGAGTGTCTGACGAGAAGACGAAAAGTTGGATTTATACCCTGCCCTTCACTCAGCGTCTCAGAGCAGTTTACAATAGTTGGAAAACAGATCAATTCTAAAATCTGAAATTTAAAATGTCTGAAGTAAGGACCATTGTACTCTATAGAAAATGTTCCAAAAATTGTGATGAAGGGTAAATTGGGGAGAAATAATTTTTATTTTTTGTTTGATATACTCTGCAATGTGTAATAATCTTTGATGTATATGGCTTGTTACATAATCCCGTTGTGTTATATAATCCCTTCCTTTCTTTTGTATTCCTTTTACTATTGTTTTCTAAAACAAAAACGATATATTAAAATGAAGAAAAATCTAACAATTCTCTGACAATCCTCATCAGGCCACCAAACTACATTCAGCCCTTCTGCCTCATTAAAAATATCCCATCCACTTTCATCCAATATTACTTTACAACATACCACATGTGCCAATGGCCACTTTTTGAGAAAACTGAACATGCCAAAAGGCAGCGCCACAAATCCCCTGAGTCTTGCCAAGCTTACGTTCCTCGAGGCTGGTCTCCTCTTCAAAAAATAAATCTTCTGAAGCACGGTTATGAACACACACTGGTCATGGAAATGCACTCTGCACACGCTCGGAGGACCCTCATCCTTCATCATTTTATACGCCTTCCTGTGTTTTGGAAAGGGTAAAGGCAGCTTTGATCATTGTTTTTCTTTTATGCAGCCCTGTTTCATACATAGACGTTTCATAGACTGAGACCTAGTATAGTGTAGTGGTTAATGCATCAATCTGGGATCCAGGAGACCAGGGTTTTAATTCTGCCACTGCCATGGGAGCTTTCTGGGTGACCATGGGCCAGTCAAACACTCTCAGGCTAACCTACCTCACAGGGTTGTTGTGTAGACAAAATAGAGGGAGGAGCAGTAGAAAAGAGCAAGAGTCCAGTAGCACCTTAAAGACTAACAACATTTGTGGCAGGGTACGAGCTTTCATGAGTTGCTGCTCACTTCTTCAGATACAGCTAGAATGTGAATCTATCTGTCCTATATATTGGAAGTTATATATTGGACATTAGCAGTCAAATGACAACAGCAGGTGTGATTGGATGAGGTGTGATATGCAGAGGGGTAGTAGGTGTGGAGAAATCGACATTGGTTAACAAGACAGGAAACCAAGGTCTTGATTCAGTCCAGGAGGATACATTGTCTTGATCTTCATTATCTGTTAGGGTTCAGCAGTCTCTCTTTCTAACCTCCCTTTGAAATGCCTTTGCAAGCCAACTGCTACTTTTAGGTCAGCAACTGAATGTCCTGGAAGGTTAAAATGCCTCCCCCTCCACACCGGTTTTTGAATGCTGTGGTTTGTAATGGAGGGAGGAGAACAATGTTCCCCTTGGGGAGAAAAGCAGGGTAGGTATAAATCAAACGTTTCGTGAGCATGTGCATGCGTGTGGAATAGAACACGGGATTCCGATTAGCACGTGAGCCGCGTACTCCCAGGCGACACCTACCCCTTCCTTTTAAACCCCGGCATTGCAACACTGCAGCAGAGGACTCCAGCCGGGTTCCGTTCGGGTTGCAAAGCCCTCCCTCATCCAAGCAGAAGTTGCAGGGATGCCCTATGCCTTGACAGAAGGCAAAGCTTGGCAAAAAACATCTCTATGCTTCTGCTAGCTCAGTTCAGAGAGGGGACCCTGCTGGGAGTATAGCAACCCAGAGAGAGCTCCCTTATGCGCTCAAAGGAGGAGGGGGTTCTGCCTGCTCCCCCCATCCCCGGCAAGCCTCTGTCACTTGCCCCCCCTCCACGCTCACCTCGGTCTCTGCCCCTTTCCTAGGCCAGGGGGCTCTCTTCTTCTCCTCCTTCTCTTCTTCGTCCTCCCTTTCTGCAGAAATTCAAACCCAAACCCCTCCCCTAGCAGGGAAAGTGTATTATTATTATATTTCTAACACACACACCCCTTTTTGCAGCTTCGCTCGGCCTCTCTAGGAAACACGGTTTCTGTAGGGTTAACCCTTCCACTGGGAAAGAAGCCCACCGAGCCTTGCACAAATCCTGAAAAGGGGCGGGCGATGGACCAATCGAGGCAAAGCACCCGCTCCAGTTCTGCAAATAGCCTTTTCTGCCTCCGGGAAAAAAGAGACGGCGGTGAAGGCGATGCTGCAGCGGGCGCCCTCTAGTGTCCGAAGGAAAGCGTTTTCATGGACACCTGAGAAGTGATTTCAATCAATATAAGAAAGCTTATATTCTGGGGCAGATCCTGAAGTTGAAGCTCAAATACTTTGCCACCAAATGAGAAGGGAGCATTCACTGGAGAAGAGCCTGATGCTGGGAAAGATTGAAGGTCACGGCAAAGGATGAGATGGTTAGACAGTGTCATCGATGCAACGAACATGAAATTGAGCAAACTTCAGTGGACAGCGGAAGACAGGAGGGCCTGGCGTGATCTGGTCCATGGGGTCGCGAAGAGTCGGACTTGACTGTGCAGCTGAACAACAACAATATTCTGGGGGGAAATGTCCTGTTGGTTTATAAGGAGCTGGTGGTGGAGGAATGTGTCATCGTCATCATCATCAACAACAACAACAACATGTTGTCAAAGGCTTTGGCCAGAGTTCAGTAGCTGTTGTGGATTTTCTGGGCTGTTTGGCCCTGGTCTTGGCATTGTAGGACCTGACCTTTCGCCAGCAGCTGTGACTGGCATCCTCAGAGGTATAACACAGAAAGATGGAGTACTCTCTGTGTCAAGGTGAGAAGAAAAATGGTAGGCAGGTAATTTCTATCTACTCAGGAAGGGGGGTAGTGCTGAGTCATTATCTTGTCGAAGTTCCCCAGGATGTGACATGCTAATGGAGGAGCTTTCCTGAGGAGGTTCTTTTGTATATGGATTGGCTGTTGAAATTCTAATCTTGTCTGTAGTGCTCTTCTCACATTGACACAGAGAGCACTCCATCTTTCCGTGTTATACCTCTGAGGATGCCAGTCGCAGCTGCTGGCAAAACATCAGGTCCTACAATGCCAAGACCACAGCCATACAGCCTGGAAAATCCACAACAACTGAACAGCAACAACATTTATGAATCGCCCAGCAGTGTACAACAGCCATAAAACAAAAACAAGATAAAATCAGAACATTAATAAAACATTTCAATAATCAGATGGTGAATAATTAACCAATCCCAGTTCCAGTTGCCGGCTATTTTGCGATGGGAGCAGGAGAGCGAAGTAGATGTAAATAGCAGAGAACAGAGAAGGGTACCAGCCAAGAGATAACCATCTTGGTGCTTGGGGGGGGGACAACAGTGGGGGAGCTTCTAGTGCCCTGGCCCCACTGCTGGACCTCCTGATGGCACCTGGTATTTTTGGCCACTGTGTGACAGAGTGTTGGACCGGATGGACCTGGTCCAACATTAGCTTCTCCTATGTTCTTATCGCTGTCCTCAACCAAAAGCCTTGCGGAACAGGCCCTGCAGAATTGCATCAGATCCCATAGGGCCAGATCCCACAGTTTTTAAAAGTTTCTAGTCCTCATGGTTGCAAACGTACACTTAACAGTACCTCCTGAAACCCCAGAAACCGGATGGAAAATGGAGATATCCTCAAGATGGAGAAATGTGGGAGCAAATTTCTTAAATGGGACAATGTTCCTTCATATTCTAATCATATGTAGTGCTTGGGGGGGGAGGCAACAATGGGAGAATTTCTGGAGTTCTGGCGCTGCAGGTGGACCTCCTGACGACACCTGGGTTTTGGCCACTGTGTGGCACAGAGTGTTGGGCGGGATGGGCCATTGGGCTGGTCCACCATGGCCTCTCCTGTGTTCTTATGTTCTTTTCCATGTGCCGTTTTTTGATGTGGGAAACCGTACTTCATTTATTTGATGCAGCGTGACATTTGTCGCCCGCCTTTCCTCCTAGGCTCCTTTGGCATCCTCTCCCTCCGGTCCCTTCAACTGTTGAGAAGCTCCCCAAGAGTTAAAGCCAGAGAGTGTGCGGTCCTAGACAGGCAAACGAGGGGAAAGGGAGAGACGAGGGACAGCCAATTCCCCCGCCGCCCTTTGCAAGAAAACCGCCTCTGCGTTTCTTGGGTTGCTGCTTGAATGGCTGGGAGTGAGTCTGGTGAGCTCAAAGGGGCTTTGGAGGGGGGGGGGGATATGAGTTGGGGTCTGCAATGCAAGACTCTATGCAGGCGGGAAGGAGGGGGGGCAGGGCAGCAGGAGGGGATGAGAGGGAGCCCCCCTTCCCCAGTTCCACCCAGTTTCCCCTTCTGCACCTTAGCTGCTTAGTGCAGAGCCACAAAAGGTCCCTGCGGTGGCCCTGAGGGCGGGATCTGAACCCGGCACCTTTGGGTGTCGTGTAGTATCAATTCGGATTATTAGCGTGCTTCTGACCAGAGTCCAGGTGGGGGCTGGGGGGGAATCTCCCGGAATTGCATCTCATCTCCAGACTACAGAGATCAGTTCCCCTGGAGAAAACGGATGCAGGCGGACTCCATGGCACTGTACCGCACTGAGGTCCCTGCCCGCCCAAGCAGTGTTCCCTCTAAGCTGAGTTAGTGTGAGCTCGCTCACAGTTTTTTGGTCTCCGGCTCACACATTTTTTGTCTTAGCTGAGGAAGGGATGGCTCCAGAGCAAAGTAATTTATGCAGTAGCCAAATCTCTGGCTCACGACTTCAATGCCAGTAGCTCACAGAGTAGAATTTTTGCTCACAAGATTCCACAGCTTAGAGGGAGCACTGCTCACAAGTTCCACCTCCAAGTCCCCAGTAATTTCTCAAACTGGAGTTGGCAACTCTTTCCCCCCAACAGTGGGGGGGGGCACGGCTGGCAACTATAAGCTTTGAGGCAAGAGCAAAGGTGCCTGATCCGTCTGTTGTCAACCCTGGTTGGTTCCGACAAGTGTAAGTGTCATCCCATTGGAAAGTGCATTATTTTGTGCATGTGAAAGCACTTGTGGTTGATAGTAATAAGAACTTTTAATGAGGTTAAGCAAACAAGAGGTTTGGTGTAGTGGTTAAGTGCGTGGACTCTAATCTGGGAGAACCGGGTTTGATTCCCCACTCCTCCACTTGCACCTGCTGGATGACCTTGGGCAAGCCATAGTTCTGGCACAGCTGTTCTTGGAAAAAAGCAGTTTCTGTCAGAGCTCTCTCAGCCCCACCTACCTCACAGGGTGTCTGTTGTGGGGAGGGGAAGGGATGGGAGTTTGTAAGCCGCTCTGAGACTCCGAGTGAAGGGTGGGCTAGAAATCCAATTTCTTCTCCTCCTCCTCCTCCTCCTCCTCTTTCAACCAAGTTTGCGACTGGATTGTCCTGTGTGAAATGGCAAAATCCACCTGCAAACTGTTGCCAAAGTGGATTGAAACCACATTATTTAGCATGTGTGAAAGCAGGATGCATCTATCAGTTTCTTGGAATTCCTGGCTCTCTTTAAGAACAAAACAAATTAAGTTTCTACTTTTTTAGAAGGAAAGCTGGGAATTCAGAGAACTTGATTCACATACGGTTGTAAGAGTAGATCAATATAGCTTTATCCAGTTCCCGATTTCTTAAAACAAACTGGAGAAAACTTGTGGCATGGCTACACTGTGGCCACTACTGGGAGACTGGGACAGGGGGAAATGTGGGGACACCTGCCATGCGGAAGTCTCACTGCCCCTGGTTTGTATCTGCACGGCAGCTACAGTGAGGTAATCACACCTTTTCCCTGTTGGAAAACATCTGTCAGGTAGCCCTGTCATTGGGATGGAATGTGAGGGAGTACTTTCTTCCTCCCAGCCTCTGATCAGTACTGTTCTACCGTTTGTATGTTATCATTTCTCTGACCTTGTGGTGTCTCCAGCTGCAGGACACTACGCTGGGAATCAAAGGCTTTTAACTTGTGTTCTTGCTTTGCCCTCTTGCTTTGCCTGCATGCGCGAATTGTATTCATTGACTTCAACTAGTTTAGGGGAGTGTTTGAATGTACTATAAGTCAGGGGGCTCTATTATCCACGGCCATTCCTGACACAAGCTGTACACGTGTCGTTAGTTATGATTCACCAATAAACAGATTCTTCTATTGAAACCCTGCGATGTGTGACCTGACTAAGGAGCCTGACGACACCTTAGGTAGTCTCCCCCCACTTTCTCTCTTCCCTTGTTCTAGTCAGTCTAGTGTAGTTTGGGTTTTTTCCCCACTACTCTGCTGGGCATCGTGTGAAGAGTTGTTTTCCCTCCAAGCTCCCATAGATTATTAACCACACTTGCGGGATCTCTTTGGTGGTCAGCAGGAAAGAGACCTGGACCCTGTCTGGTACGTGTATAAATCTGAGTCTTAGGCCTAGTCCCTTAGATCATCATAGGGGCCTCTTGCAGGTGCTCAGCCCCAGGATGGCCCAATGAGCTGTCACCAGAGGAAGGGACTTGTTTCATTTCCTCAGGCCACGCAGGGCAGAATGGTTTAGGTTGGCCTCCGGAGATTAACCACGTGTTTGGGCTGTTTTAATAGCTGTATGGCGATAGCAGTGTAATTTAGTGTAATTTAATGTTTTAATGTTAATATTTTATCATTGTTATTTGTTTTTATGCTGTTTTGACCTGATTGGTTTTAATGTTGTAAGTCACCATGAGACCCTTCAGGTGAGCAATGGCTAAAATATCTAATTAATAAATAAACAAGTGGTTTGCATATCCATGAAGATGAGCTGGCAGAAACCAGTGGCGCTGGTGGTGTGGACGTCATGAATTTAGCCCCTTTTCTCCTTTTTCCATGTGTGAATTCAAAGAGGCTTCAGTTGAGATTGTGGGTGGAAGGAAGACACACTTTTCCCTCTGTTAAGAAGAAGAGAAGAGATTGGATTTATACCCCGCCCTTCACTACCCAAGGGAGTCTCAGAGCGGCTTACAAACTCCTTTCCCTTCCCCTCCCCACAACAGACACCCTGTGAGGTAGGTGGGGCTGAGAGAGCTCTTGACAGAAACTGCTCTTTTTTCAAGAACAGCTCTTATCAGAGCTATGGCTTGCCCAAGGTCATCCAGCCAGGTGCAAGTGGAGGAGTGGGGAATCAAACCCGGTTCTCCCAGATTAGAGTCCGCTCACTTAACCACTACACCAAACTGGCTCTCCACACCAAAATGGCCCCACTAGTTAAGATCTCCCCGATGAAGAGAAGCATCATGGCCAGCACAGGCAGAGAGAGCCGGGACACTCTTAACTGTGGGACTAGTTTTCTCTGTGCAGGGAGATTTTTGTTCCTAGCCAGCATCTCTCACCTGCCGCCTCATGTCAGGCAGTCCATCCCATCACCTCAGAGCTCTGTTTGCCCATGATCAGCATAATCCCCTAAACGCGTGGGATAGGCCAAGTATCTTGCTTTCCGAAAAGGGAGGAGGGAGCAGGTTGGATTCAGGCAAGTTTAGGGACTCATCGCCCTAGAATTGATGTGCAGAGGTTGGAAGGAACTTCAGTCAGGAGGAGAGGGAGATGGGTGAATGGTGGGAGCTCCACTGCCTCCCCTAAGGGACATGGGAGGCCAAACACTCCTCAGCTTTCCTAGATGAAATGCAGGTTCTCGAATCCTGTCCTGAGAGGTCCATGGGTGGCTTTTAGGCACAAGGCATAGATGGAATGCTACGTCTGGGGCAGCGATGCTTTGTATTCTGGGTGCCTGGGGGCAAGAGTGGGGAGGGCTTCTGGAGTTCTGGCCCTGCTAATGAACCTCCTTGATGGCACCTGGGTTTTGGCCACTGTGTGACAGAGTGTTGGACTGGATGGGCCATTGGCCTGATCCAACATGGCGTCTCTTCTGTTCTTATCTGGATAGAGTTTCACTGAATTGACTGCCGGGGAATATGTGTGTCTACTGAAAAGGGTTATCCACCCCATTTATTTCTCCCAGGAAGCAATGAAGAGACACCCTTGAGGCCTCCTCTGCCATCACCTTCGCGTGGCGAGATCTCCTCTGTCATGCATCCAGTTCAGGTACAAGTGGGAGGTCACTGGGGAGATGTGCGTGGGATGGGAGGAATGCTTCCTTTTCTTTTGTGAGGCTCAGAAGGTCAGGCTACTTGCCCTTGGTTCCGGTGCTGCCCACTTGGGAGGCAGGAAAATGGTTACTCCTGCCGAACTCTTGAGAACTGGGTAGACAACAAGATGCAAGAATATTCAGTTATGGCAAAACTGAAGACTACATTAACCAAAGAATGAAAGATGAATTCGAAAACAACCGGCGAGGTTTCTATGATTATTATAACCAATCTCCCTAGTTATACATTTGAATGGTCTAATATTATATGATAATACTATAAGACAGTTTTAATATGAAATAAAAGAGTATTAAGGAGCTGTGGTGGCTCAAGTGGTTAAGACGCTGAACTGCAGGCTGTGGAAGGTCAGTAGTTCAGCAGTTCGAGACCCAGGTGCCGCATGATGGAGTGAGCTCCCGTCTCTAGTTCCAGCTCCTGCCAACCTAGCAGTTCGAAAGCAAGAAATTACAAGTAGATAAATAGGTACCACTTCGGTGGGAAGGTAACAGCGTTCCGTGCGCCTTGGTGTTTAGTCATGCCGGCCACATGACCACGGAAATGTCTTCGGACAGCGCTGGCTCTTCGGCTTTGAAACGGAGATGAGCACCGCAACTCTAGAGTCGGATTCGACTGGCTTTCGAGCAAGGGAACCTTTACCTTTGCTAAAAGAGTATTATTTGTATGTGTTGTTTATTATAACAAACTGTTGTGTGAAAATTTTATACAAATTTCTTTGAGGTTATGTTATACTATTTAACAGATAAGATAAAAATGATAATATGGTATGAGAAAATGGCAGAAAATACTGAGTAGGTTTTTTAAGTTAATATGTCATATATTATATATATATATATATATTCTTATGCCATTACACCATATATATTGTGTTATATCTTTGTTAAGCTATTATACCATCTACTTTTGTATATATACATATATATTCTGATAAATGAATGTCCTCAATATCTGTAAAATTGCCCTTACATTATGTTTTGGGTAATTATATTTCCTATGTGTTTTTCCTATTCCTTTTTTCTTTAGGTATCCCTTAAAAATCCAAAATAAAAATTTATTTAAAAAAAGAAAAGAAAATGGTTACCCCCCTGGCCTCTTGCCCACATGGCTGCTAGCCCCCGGTGACTGAGGAGAGCCCTTCTAGCTCCAAGATGTTCCCAAGGAGGGCCAGGAATGGGGGGCAAATGTCCACACGGGGCTGTTCTCCCCTCCTCTGGTCCTCTTTCAGAATTAACTTTTTCAGTTTTTGGCTTCCCCCTATGGATCAGTTTTCAAGTGATGTCAATAAATGCCTTCTTCTTCTTCCAGGGTCAGGTGACCTTCGAAGAGGTGGCGGTGTATTTCACCCCGGGGGAGTGGACCCTGCTGCGCCCAGCCCAGAGAGCTCTGTACAAGAAGGTCATGCTGGATAATTTTGGGACCGTGGCCTCTCTGGGTGAGGATCCTTTTCTCCTGAGCTGTCCCCTTCTTGTGGTGAGGAGAGACTGTAAAGTAGCCCTTCATGTGGAAGGACGTGGCCAGACTGTCTGCCCTGGGTCCAGTGGCTGATCTCTGCCAACCTCCTGCAATCCTTCCTCTGATGTGGTGGAGTTCTGGGCTCTTCTTTTTGAGAGGGGGCCTCTGCTGTGCAGTTCTGTGCCTGGACCACGTGAGCGGGCAGCAGAAAAGATACCAAGGGATGCTCGGCCTGGAGGTGAGGTGGTCTAAACAGGGGATTCCTTCCAGCCTGGTTCTTGTCTTACCTGGGCTGAGATGTGGCTCTGGAGGGAACTCTGCTGGCTTCTCTTGCCACATTACTTGGGTCTCAGCTGGCGTTTCCATCTCAGCTTTGCAGGGAGCAGTCACAGAAATGCCAGTGCCAGATCAGTGGTTCCAGCCCCTGTACTTTACCCCACCCCACCAGTATTACTTGCCTGTTGTGTATTTCTGGAGGGATAGTCAACTTGGCTTAGAATTGCTGAATTTCTGTGCACTCAGAAGTGTTACAATTTTGTGTGTTTTTTTTCCCTTATAAAAAGGGCCTGAGATTGCCAAACCTGGCCTCATATCCTGGCTGGAGGAGGAAGAAGAGCGGTTTTTCCTGATCTCTGACAAAGAGGAGGGATTGGCAGGTAGCTGCTTGGATATCTTTCATGGGATGGTGTGTTCCCATCATTCCATTCACAAGGGCTGGTGGATTTCCCTGGCCACCTTTATCCTCACAGTTTGAGTTTCTCCTCAAAAGAGCTTGGCTGAGTTAATGTTGAAAGAGTGCCTGTAGATCTTGAACCTATGAAAATCGGTGACTTCCTTCTGCCAAGCCAAATCACTTCCCCAACATCTAGCTGAGACTGATCCTCTCTGACTGGCAGGAGCTGTCCATCCCCCCCCAAAAAAGAGCTCTTTCACTGTAGATACCAGGCCTTGATCCTTGGATCAAGGGTTGGGGCTGTGGCTCAGTGGTAGAGCATCTGCTTGGCATGCAGACAGTCCCAGGTTCAATCCCCAGCATCTCCAGTTAAAGAATCTGGCAGTAGGTGGTCTGAAAGACCTCGGCCTGAGACCTTGGAGGGCTGCTGCCAGTCTGAGTAGACAATACTGACCTTTCTGGACCAAGGGGTGGATTCAGTATAAGGAGGTTTCACGTGTTCATGGGGACGTTGCTCCTGCAAAGCAAAGCATATGCTTCACTGCAGAGACAGGACCAAGAGCAACTACGGACGGCTCTCCTATGGAACCTTTTTTCCTCCTCCCCCTGGGAGCCAGTTTGGTGTAGTGGTTAAGAGCGGCAGACTCTAATCTGGAGAACTGGGTTCGATTCCCCACTCCTCCACTTGAAGCCAGCTGGGTAACCTTGGGTCAGTCACAGTTCTCTCAGCCCAAAAGAAGAAGAAGAAGAGGAGAAGAGATTGGATTTATACTCCGCCCTTCACTACCCAAAGGTGTCTCAGAGCGGCTTACAAACTCCCTTCCCCTCCCCACAACAAACACCCTATGAGGTAGGTGGGGCTGAGAGAGCTCTTGACAGAAAGTGCTCTTTTTTCAAGAACAGCTCTTATCAGAACTATGGCTTGCCCAAGGTCATCCAGCAGGTGCAAGCGGAGGAGTGGGGAGTCAAACCCGGTTCTCCCAGATTAGAGTCCGTGCACTTAACCACTACACCAAACTGGCTCAAAAGATAAACCTCGCTCGCCACAAAAAGAGCTAGAGTTTCTTTCTTCTTCCTCTCTCTCCTGGGTGAAGTGGGTTTGAATCTGTTTCCATCCATGGTGCTGAGGGACTGGGAGAGCTTGAGGGAGTGAAATATGGTCCAATGTTTGATGTACCACCATAGGCTGTCCTACAACACAGCCTCTATCAAGACTAGACTATCTCAAACACCAGATAACAGGATTGTTTACCTTTATACCAAGAAGGTCGGCAAAGCACCAAAGTCTGCATGTGGTGTGTGCCCAGGAAGACTTCGTGGTGTTCTTGCTGTTCATCCTAAAGTTCTTATGGGACACTCCAAAATGAAGAAGCGTGTTAGCGGAGCCTGTGGTGTGCTTCCATGTGTGCATTCATGACAGAATCAAATGGGCAGTCTTTACTGAGGAACAGAAAATTGTTGTCAAGGAGATGAAGGCACAAACACAGAGCTAGAAATCGAAGTGAATATTTGTGTTTGCCTAATAAATGAAAAATCAACTTTCAAAAAAAAAAAAAGAGCTAGAGTTTCATGCTGCCAGACAATTTTCGGATCTCCTGGCTATACTACATCCACTGCCATATGATAATTATTATTACCTCCTTCCCCCACCAGCACAAAGTAGTGTTGAAAGTGATTCTGAAGGATCATCTTGTACAATATGCCAATGTAAAATCCAACATCTTACAGAAGAAATCCTGGCTTTGCCCAGCATATTTTAAACTCTAGTCACAATGCTCCCTCTAAGCTGTGGAGTCTTGTGAGCAAAAATTCTGCTTTGCGATCTACTGGCATTACAGTTGCGAGCAAGTTATTTGGCTCCTGCATAAATTCGTTTACTCTGGAGCCATCCTTGCTGAGCTAAGACAAAAATGTGTGAGCCGGAGACTAAAAAACTGTGAGCTAGCTCACACTAACTCAGCTTAGAGGGAACACTGATCCATCCCTTTCAATTAACAGCTGATTTGGGAGCAGCCAGTCTGGCAGCTGGTTTAGCTACCTAAGAAATTTTCAGAAGGGGCCTGAGCGGGGGAGAGGAGCTACTCAGCAGATCTCCCAGAGGATGTGAGCATTAAACCCTGAGAATATAGCCATTACAAAGCAAAGTAATACATTCTTACACAGATAGTTGTTCAAGGTGTCATAATATCATACCAAGTTTGTCTTTCTTTCATCAGGAGGAGTGTGGGAGTCAGTGGATAAAATATCTGAGCATCTATTGATGGAGAAAGAGGATACATATTCAGATGTGAAAGAAAGGATTGAATATTGTGACGTGCTGAAGAAGGAGAAGGGGAAACATCCATATAAAGGAAGAAATAATACTGGTCTTTTACAAGGGAGTGGCTCTCTAGTGAAAAAAATACTCAAAGGAGATAATAAGAACGAGCGTGCTGCAAATGGGGAAAATATTCCTGGAAAATCGGATATTAATATTCAGCAGAACACCTGTACCTCAAAGAAAATATATAAATGCCTGGAGTGTGGGAAAATCTTTGGACGGAAAGATAGCCTAATATTTCATCAAAGAAATCACACAGGGGAGAAACCATACAAATGTCTAGAGTGTGGGAAAAGTTTCAGTCAGAGTTCAAACCTTATTTTCCATGAAAGAATCCACACAGGGGAGAAACCATATAAATGCTTAGAGTGTGGGAAAAGCTTTGGGCGGAAAGATAACTTAATATCTCATCAACGAATCCACTCAAAGGAGAAACCGTATAAATGCCTGGTGTGTGGAAACACTTTCAGTCAGAGTGGAAACCTTACTTCCCATCAAAGAATTCATACAGGGGAAAAGCCATATAAATGCCTGGAGTGTGAAAAAACCTTCACTTACAGTGGACACCTGACTGCTCATCAAAGAATTCACACAGGAGAGAAGAAATATAAATGTCTAGACTGTGGGAAAAGTTTTAGGCGAAAGGATAGCCTAACTTCCCATCAAAGGATTCACACAGGGGAGAAACCCTATAAATGCCTGAAGTGTGGAAAGAGCTTCAGTGAGAGTGGGAGCCTTGCTTCCCATCAGAGAATTCACACAGGGGAGAAAAAATATAAATGCCTGGAGTGTGGGAAAAGCTTCAGTCAGAGTGGAAGCCTTAGTTCCCATCAAAGAATTCACACAGGTGAGAAACCATACAAATGCCTGGAATGTGGGAAAAGCTTTAATCAGAGTTCACACCTTACTTCCCATCAAACAATTCACACAGGGGAGAAACCATACACATGCATGGAGTGTGGTAGAAGCTTCAGCCAGAGTGGAAACCTTACTTCCCATCAACGAACTCACACAGGAAAGTAAAATATTAAAATGCCTGCAGTGTGGAAAATGGTTCAGTTACTGTGGACGCCTTACTGCCCATGAAATAATTCGCATGGGAGAAGCTATTTAAATGGCTCAGTGTAGAAGAAGTTAAGAGTGGTAACATTAATCCACTTCAAACAATTCACATAGAGGAGACTCCATATAAATTCATGGAGTGTGGAATAAACTTCAGTGCAACTTACTGTCCATCAAAGGATTTGAAAGGAGAAACCCTACATATGCCTGGAGTGTTGAAAAAGTCTCAATCAGAGTTGATCTCTTACTTCCCATACAGGAATTAATATAAGGGAGAAACCATAGAAATGTTTGGATTGGATCCCTATTGAAGTTTTGAGGGAGCAGAGAAACAACAGGCTCCAGTATGCAAATCCAAGATCGCATCGTGAGCACTGTGTAATCCTTAGCAACACTCGCCAATCACAGAGCATTACCCATTAGGTTAACATCCCAATAATCAGGCTACCACACACTGATGGGTCACATTTATACCAGAGACTCATAGAAAACGTACCTTTTCCCCTATGTATAGTGGTTTTGACATGCGTGTGCTGACTGTTCACAAGCGAGTCAGAAAAAATCTGACAGTACCTGCATTCTCCACCATTACACCTGTTACACATGTAGGACCCTTCACATTGGAGTATCCTCCTCGCCCTCGTGTGTTGGGTGAAACATGCACTTCTGAACAATCTATATTTAGGATCACTGTCTGGTGTATACCAGGGTCCTAACTTGAGCAGCATGTCTTTAACAGGTAGAGGGGAAATTAGCAAGGAACAGGCAAGGAATTAGAACAAATTCACCTTTAGTGGAAAATTACAGAATAGAAATAAAGATGGCATGGAACAGAATGAGTGCCAAGCGCAGTGCACACACACACATACACACCTGATATGGAATTAAAGCCTGGTAAGGGAATTGGTAGTGGGCCAAAATGAAGCAAGAAATATGGGCTTGATCCTAACAGGAGGAAGAGCCAGGAGGATCTAATAGAAGAAAAGACATGCAACAGTGCTGAGCTTCTGTTATCCCAAGTGATCATCAGGGGTTCAGATGTTGAAGGAAGATATTAGTATAGAGAGAATGAGGCCTGGTCCAAGTCTTCATTGGAAGTCTTGTGCAATATGACAGATAAAGAAGCTGAGATGATCCTACCAGGGTAATTGGGGGCTCCTTTTATGGACAGGTCATCCTAGTATCTGAGGGTTTCAGCTTCCCTGGATCAAGGCTGGACTGGGGGGGAAAGTTTTGAGTTTTAACTGTTTCCAAATTCAGGTGGGGAAGAATATTACAGGAATTTATATGGTTTCACTCACTCAGAAGAGAATTCAGAGGTTTAGTCTGGGGGGAGAAAAGACCAGGTGGGATTAATTACTCAGTGTGGTTATGTTTGATAAAGATTGTGTTCTGGGTGCTTCCTTTCGTGCATGCTTATACTGTGCCTTCACATAGACTTCAGGCCCTGAGAAAGCCTGAAGTCAGGAAACTCCGGATCAGCAACCGTGTGTTGTTATCTTCTCTTGAAGCTTCCCTCAAAAAACAAACAAACAGTGGGAGAACATTTTAATCTTCCAGGCCATTCCATTACTGACCTAAGGGTGAGAATTCTCAGAGAAGCTTCAAAGGGCGATTACAATGTGAGATTGCTGAGCTTGTGTTCAATCACAAATTCAGAACAATGGATCTTCCAGGGCTGAATAGATACATAGGATTCTTACATCACTACAGATGCTAAATCTTCTGCGTTTCCTACCCCCAAACATTTCTCCTGTGCTCTAATCAAGTTGGAGACATTTTGTGTTGGACCTTTGCATCTGGACTCCCTTCTTTACAACATCCCTCCCATCTTCTGACTGGGCTATAAAAGCTCAGGAATCTCCATTCCTGTTTGTATCCGATGAAGGGAACTTGACTCTCAAAAATGTACACCCTGGAAAACTTTTTGGTCTCTGAGGTGCTATTGAGATCCAGTTTGGTGTAGTGGTTAAGTGCGCCGACTCTTATCTGGGAGAACCGGGTTTGATTCCCCACTCCTCCACTTGCACCTGCTGATGTGATCTTGGGTCAGTCACAAGCTCTGGCACAGCTATTCTCTCTAGGAGAGTTTCTGTCAGAAGTTCTCTCAGCCCCACCTACCTCACAGGGTGTCTGTTGTGGGGAGGGGAAGGGAAAGTTTGTAAGCCGTTCTGAGACACCTTTGGGCAGTGAAGGGCAGGGTATAAATCCAATCTCTTCTTCTTCTGTTGAATCTTGCTCTTCTACTAGAGATCAACACAGCTGCCTACCTAAAATAGGACTTTGTATGTGTTTTAAATTATGTGATAATTAGTTAGTCTGAAATGTGTACCCCTATCGAGTAAGCTAACTGTTGTTGGACGGTGATTTTAAAAACTGTAAATAAGGGAGATCTGGCATCAACAGCAGCTTATTGGTAGAAGAATCGTCTTGCTTTTGACCTGCTTGTATTTGGGTAAGATATTTTAATGGGCTCATGTAATTGTTCCCCTTTAATTATCTGTGTGGGAATAATAGATGGTATAATTTCCTTTTGAGTTAGTCCGTGTTAAAGATACAATTATGTTGTAATAAAATGGTAAAAGAGAAGAACAGATTATGTAATGGGATCACTTTAGTACTATACCCGTATCAAGCCAGAAATGTTGTTGAGCTACACCTATTGCCCAGAATGGAATGATCTGATATAGGAATGCTAACTGGATGCCTATTTCTGAATCAGGCCTGACCAGAGTCATCCAGAACACAGTGACAGACGTGGAATTCTTGGTGCTGGGGAGGCAACAGTGGGAGGACTTCTGGAGTTCTGGTCCCACTGGTGGACCTCCTGATGGCACCTGGGTTTTGGCCACTGTGTGGCACAGAGTGTTGGACTGGATGGGCCACTGGCCTGATCCAACATGGCTTCCCTTATGTTCTTATGGAATGTAGATTCCATGCCCCTCACTCACTCTGACCAGTATGACCCCTGTGCTTTTGTGAGTAGCTCCGAGAAGCTATGGGAAGCTGTCCTTGTTGCAGCCTGCTAGACTGATGGTTGCCTAAGCTAGGATAGTGTAGGAGCCAGGTTGGAACCAGTAAGATGGCAGCCTTGTGGCAGAGAATGTGAGATGCACACTCTTTACTGCAGGCAGCCCATGCTGCACCAGGAGTATCATCCTTCCAAACAGACCATCAAACGTTATGTACCTCTCTATTAAACGCTTTCCAACACGAATTATACAATAACTTTCATCACATATTCAGTGTATTCATATGAATTTATACACACAAGAGCAACATCTGTGGTCAATCTTCCCAGCTCAATGCAACAAAACAGCGCTAGAAATACAACATTCGTTACAAGATTCTTAATAAGCAATGACTTTCCTTTTTCTGAACTGGAGAAGAAGATCTCTTCTAAATCGCTTGCATCTATTAAACAAGTATGCACGATTACAAATACCCCGCCACAAATTTTGTTAGTCTTTCAGGTTCTCCCGGACTCTCGCTCTTTTCCACTGCTACAGACAGACGAACACAGCTGTCCACCTTGATCAAGCCCAATAGTAATTGACTTGTGGCATTTTGTAGCAGCTCAGCTTTCTGACTTCAAGGGCAGACCCATGCAGAGTGTGCTAGAGTAGTCTAGCCACATGGTTTCTGCGGCATGGATCCACAGGTCTCAGTCAGCAGGTCAAGGTGAGGAGCCATCCTCCCATGCATGAATCGGGCTGAAATATGGATAAGCTGAGTCTTTTTTTTAATCAATTAACCTTTTATTGATACTTAACCAACAAGTAACTATAGAACTATAGAAAGATAAGCTGTGCCTGATGTCATCTTGGTTTGAACTGCCAGGGAACCAATTGCAGTAGGCAGGGCTCTTTTTGTGGCAGGAACTCCTTTGCATATTAGGCAACACACCCCTAATGTAGCCAATCCTCCAAGAGCTTACAGAGCTCTTCTTACAGGGGCTACTGTAAGCTCTTGGAGGATTGGCTACATTAGGGGGTGTCACCTAATATGCAAAGGAGTTCCTGCTACAAAAAGCCCTGGCAGTAGGCAGCCTCTGGTCCCTCTGGCATGAGCAAGAGACCAAGTTCCCTTTGCCTCCTGCCTTTTCATGCGTGTCTCCAGCCCAATGCTGGCTCCAGAACAAAGATGACCAGAGGTGGGGGGGGGAGAGACAAACAGTGAAATGGCTTTCAGTTGAATATATACTTGACTGAGAAAGAGCAGGCAGGCAGCAGAGGCTGTGGCAGAAACAGGAGGCAGCAAAAGGAGAGATGGTGGTGGTGCTCTGGGAGGGAACTGTGGCTCAATGGAAGAGCATCTGCCTGGTATGCAGAAGGTTGCAGGTTCAATCCCCGGCACCTCCAGTTAAAAGGAACAGGCAGTAGATGATGTGAAAGACCTCCCTCTGCCTGAGACTTTGGAGATCCGCTGCCAGTCTGAGTATTGACTCTGATGGACCAAGAGTCTGATTCGGTATAAGGCAGCTTCATGGGTGAGCCCAGAAAAAGTGCTGCAGGTTGTCCTGGTGGCAGAAAGCAAATGGGGTTGTTCTCCGTGTCCCTGGCATAGAGATATAGGGCATTAAAGACATCATACGCAAGCCGCTACAGCAGCAGGAATGCCAGGAGCCATGCAACAGTGACAGGACAGCCGCCACATTTTCAAGATCTGCAGAACTCTACAAGCAAGCCTGGAGAAAGCAGGGTACCCTAAGTGTGTGGGGGGGGGTTGGCCAGCAGGTAACAACCTGAACACCTTTGTTGGGGGCACAGGGAGAGATGGAAAGAGAAAGTCCCTTAGATCTGGGAGGCAAGGCCACGAAGAACCGAGTTAACAGTCCTACTGCTCTGTATTCTACACCTTCAGTCTCCTCCCAGCCAGACTTTTGGGGAAGCGTCTTCTGCCCAGAGTTTGCAGAACCTCTGCTCCACGGATTTCACACTGCTGCTGCTGGCTCAGACTTTCCTTGGGACATCCGTAGCCAGGTACAGTGTCACCAACACATCCCATTGTATTAGCCAGGGCCAATAGCGAAAGGATTTCTTTTAAATCTCTTAACACTGGACACAGCCTCCTAGAATCCCAGAAAGGGGATGGAAAACGGGACTGCATTCCAGAGATGACCGACTCTGTCCTGCAATCCTTGAGCTTTTGTGGCTTCTGAGCACTTGCTGTTTTATTTGCCCATACGCAGGGCATCTTTTTAACGTGGCATTTTCTTTCGGTGCCAGGAGTCTCGAGGGCCCTTTGAATGGAAAGACAAAGCTAGAGATCCAGACAGAGAAAAGAAATGAGAAAAGAAAGCCATTATCATTAGTAGTTGCTGTAGATTTTCCGGGTTTTGTGACCGTGATCTTGGCACCGCCGCACAACCCGTAAAAACTACAGCAACTAATGAACTCCGGCTGTGAAAGCCTTCGACAACATATTATTATTATTATTATTATTATTATTATTATCATTATTATTATTATTATTATTATTATTATTATTATTATTATTATTATTATTATTATGGCTTTTTTGTAGAAAAAGCCCAGCAGGAACTTGTTAGCATAATAGGCCACACCCAACAGCAGAAACTCATTAGCATATTAGGTCACACCCCCGTGTTACCAGAAGTGTGGTCATCCAGCCACACCCACCTTTTGCTTCTTATTCTGTTTACCTTGTTTGTTGTCAAAACCCAGGGCTTTTTTTGGAGCAGGAAAGCCTTTGCATGTTAGGCCACAGACTCCCTAATGTAACCAATCCTAATGAGTTTCAGCTGTTGGGTGTGGCCTATTATGCTAATGAGTTCCTGCTGGGCGTGGCCAACTTGGGAGCCAGCCAGAACTCCATTCCTGTGCTTTCCTGCCCCAAAATAGCCCTTCTTCTTCTTCTTCTTCTTCTAGCGATGAGCAAGGCGGCTCACAGACTCCAGTGATCCAACTGTGGAGTATCGCACTTGTTTGCTTGATGCGGGATTAACCTGTCCTTTTCTCAGAGAGCCTCTCTTTGCATTTTCTGTCCTGGGTCCCTCCAACCGGTGACATGCTCTCTGAAGGTTAACGAGAGAGAGTCTGCAGTCCTAGAGGGGTAACTGGGAGGCGCAAGGGGGGAGCCATTTCCTGTCCCCCTCCCTCGGAGAGTTGCCTTTCTGTTTCCCCGGGCTGCTGGTTGCATGGTATGGCGAGATCTGGTGCGCTCGAATGTGTTTGGAGGGGGGGATTATGGGTTGGGGGCCGCAATGCAATGCAAAGCAGAGGGAAAGGGGGGTGCAGCAGGGGGTGAAAGAGCGCCCCCCCCCATCCTATCCTTTTAAACCTGGGAGAGCCCCTCGGCCCCTCTCAGCAGAGCAGGATCCAAACGTGATTTGGGGTGGAGGGGAGGATGGAGCAGGTGTGGGAGGGGGAGAGTAGTGGGGGCTGAGTGGTAGATTTGGGTGGGAGCGGATGGGGCAGATGTGGTGGTGGGGGGTTGTAAGGGATGAGAGAAGGGAGTTACAAATTGACAAACCCAGTGATTAGGAAAGGGTGTAAGTTCGGGCAGGATTCTATCTTAGGGAGAGAGGCTGCGCGCCATGGTAATTACTAGCAGCTGTAAGGTCCGGTATCAAAAAAGGGAGTTTCAGAGATAGGGTGTTCCTCTTACAGGGGTCCAGGAGAGTTTGTTTGGCAGCGGCGGTGTGATGAATAGTTCTGGAAGACGGCCGAGAGAGCCGGCCGAGGCAGACAGAATCACACAAGGTGCTGCAACGAATGATTGGGAAGAGGGCTGCAGCTACCTTTTACGAATGGTCATTTTATCTTTGTAATGGTCATTTTATCTTTGCCGAGGGCTTCAATGAGGGCTGTTTTCGGCTCTTGCATACAGCCCGTGAGTGCAAAGACTGCTTTATTTATTAAATGAACTGTTTTTAGTAAAGATTCTTTTGCTGCTGAGAGTTGCGGTCTGTGGACATCCTGTTAATTTACAAGCTGAAGCGAACCCTTAGGGTGCAAAGAAGGGGGGAGTTAAGTGGTGTGGGCAGGGACTGTGGCGCTTGCCTCTCTGAAGGCCCACCCACCCCACAAAACAGAACCTAAAGCATGGAAAGGGGGACTTTCTGAGGACTCTTTTCCTCCTCAACATCAACACTGGGGTCTTTCGTCTTTGGGAAACGGAAGCGGGGGTCTTAGACTTAGGTGACTGCCCCCACATTGGGTGCTTTGGGGAAGTGTTTTTCCCCTCTACTTCTCCAGAGCGCTGTGGAGCATTTGGGAGTTCCCTCTGGTTTTCCTCCTCTCTTTCCCAGACCTACTTTGCTGCAGAGTTGACGTTCGCGAGCCAGCCTGGATGGCGGCCACTTCAGAACTCTGTTGGTCCTGCCCGAATGGAAGCCGTTTTTCCTTTCCCTGCCCTGGGCGGTGTATGGAGAAAGTACAGAGGAGGGCAGCCCAGATGATGAGCGGGTTGGCGCACCTTCCCTTGGAGGAGTGGCTGAAGAATCTGGGACTTCTAAGTTTAAAGAAGAGACAACTAAGGGGGAACATAATAGACATTTATAAAATTATGCAAGAGGTGGAGAGAACTGACAAAGAACTTTTTGTCCCTCTCCCAAAGTACTAGGTCATCCAATGAAACTGATGGGCAGTAGGTTCAGAATGGACAGAAGGAAATACTACTTTATACAGTGAGGGATGAAAATGTGGACTTCACTGCCAGATGATTTAGTGATAGCTGCAGGAATAAACAACGATGAAAGGGGATTAGATATATTCATGGAGAAGAAGTATATCACTGGCTGCTAGCCCTGGTGACTGAGGGGAACATCCGCATTCAGAGCCAGAAGGCAACCTCAGGAGAAGGCCTTGGCCTCTATGCTCTGTTGTTGGCCCTCCAGAGGAACTGGTTGGCCACTGTGTGAGACAGGAGGCTGGACTAGATAGACCACTGGTCTGATCCAACAGGGCTCTTCTTTGTGTATATGAGTCTCTCTGTGTTTTGGTTTCTTAATCAGCAGTTCAGTATTGTTGTACTGTTATATACAGTATTGTTGTAATGTGTCTATCAGGTTACACCAATATAGTAATATTCAATTGCCTATTTTTAAAACAAACTGGAGAAGCCATTGTGGCAGGTGGGGCTGTGGTGCCCACTGCTGGGAAACTGAAGCAGACAAGATGCAGAGAAACTTACCTGTCAGGAACCTCAGCTAGTCAGTCAAAACACCAGGCCTCATTCGGTGAAATAAGGATAGTATTTATTAGACTGCAATACTAGATCACTAGAACAGAAGCATTGTTAAGAATAACTTGAATACATGAAGCACTTGGGGTTATACTCTAAAGGGGAGGGAAAGAACCCCCTCATCTCTACCAATGGTTAACAAGCCCGTGCGCGGGAAAACTACAAGGTGCTAAATTACTACATTCCCACCCTACAAAAGTTCCCATGCCTAGCTGTTGTCTTTAGGAAAACCAAAGTAGACATCCAGCCTGGCTCCAAGGCCATTTAGGCCTGGGCGAGATGAGAGATGGCTCGGTCTCCCAGGCAACCTCGACACCTCCCCGCATACCAACCGAAATCCAGATACATTTATTGACCTCTCATCTCCTCCCTTCACCTCTATGGCAGGGATACCTGACATTACCACAGGATGCCGTGTTGCTACTGAACTGTATGTGCATGGCAGCAGCAATGGGTCATCCTCCTCCTTCTCCTCCCTTCTGGTCCTGTAGTTTGGGAGCTCTTTGTTTACACTGCTGAGAATTCGTGAAGGGGTGTTTTCCTAAGGCTAGCACAGGCAGAGAGGACTGGAAGTGTTTCCCTGCAGAACTAGCTTTCTCTGTGCGGGACGATTTTCATTCCTTGCTAGCCTCTCCCACCTGCTGCCTCAAGTCAGGCAGTCCATCCCATCACCTCAGGGCTCTGCCACCTTATTCCCAGCACATTCTTCTAAATATGTGGGGCAGGTCTTAGTTTCCCTCAGAGTGTGGCTTCCGACAGGATGAGGGACTCTGCCCTAGAATGGATAGGTGGAGTTTTGGAAGAAGCATTTGAAGGAGTGGAAGGGGGTGGTTGAATAAGATGCAGGGAAACACACACACACCCCATATAGAATGGCTGGGAGAGGGGAGGGACCTTGGGCCAAACAACACTCCTGGGCCTTCCTAGGTCAAAATTCCTAGTCTGGAATTGTGCCCTGAAGCTCATCTGGACAGATGTTCACTGAAGGAACTGGCATAGCAAATGAATTAAAGTTTCACTCCCTCTTGTCTTTCTCTGCCTCCCAGGCTACAGTGAAAAGGCACTCCTGATGTCTCCTCCTCCTCCTCTGCATGGCGAAAGGGAAAAAGTCACCATGAAGCCAGCTCAGGTACACGAGAAGGGGCGGGGGGCAATGGGGTGTGTGTGTGTGTGTGTGGAGGACGGCAAGGATGCTTCCTTTTCTGTTGCAAGGCTGAGGGGATTGGGCTCCTTGCCCTTGGTTCTTGTGCTCGAAGATGTCCAGGCCGCCCAGTGGGGAGACAGGAAAACAGTCACACACAAACACGCACACCCCGACTAGCGTGGCAGGTGCCAAGAAGCCCAAGCGGGGAAACCAGGGCTCTTCTTGTAGCAGGAACTCCTTTGCATGTTAGGCAACGCTCCCCTAATGTAGCCAATCCTCCCAGAGCTTACAGTAGCCCCTGTAAGAAGAGCTCTGTAAGCTCTTGGAGGATTGGCTACGTTAGGGGTGTGTCGCCTAATATGCAAAGGAGTCCCTGCTACAAGAAGAGCCCTGGGGGAAACAATGTTGGACCCTGAATTTCCCAGAGAAAAGATCTGGTCATTTCCTTGGTGGTGTGCTGCTGTATCCTTCCTGCTATGGAAGTCTGCACAAATTCATATAAGCACCCTATTTCACTCTAAAAGCTCATTTAAATGACTCAACTCAAATTCTGAAAAAGTTTAAACTTCATGATAATAGCTGATTTACAGAGCTCTCCCTGTCTCAGCATCCTGTCATTCTTCTAAGGCCCCTGCTGAGGAAAAACAGAACGGGGATGTTACAGTTCCCTCATTCCTGGATCCTCTGAGGAACTACAACGTAATAAGTTATTTCATAAGAACATAAGAGAAACCATGCTGACTCAGGCCAATGGCCCATCTGGTCCAACACTCTGTGTCAAGCAGTGGCCAAAACCCAGGTGCCATCAGGAGGTCCACCAGTGGGGCCAGAACTCCAGAAGCCCTCCCAATGTTACCCCCCGAGCACCAAGAAGACAGAGCATCACTGCCCCAGACGTGGTGTTCCATCTGTACCTTGTGAGAGCCAGTTTGTTGCAAAGACTCTAATCTGGGAGAACCAGGTTTGATTCCCCACTCCTCCGCTCTTAGCAGTTTCTGTCAGAGCTCTCTCGGCCCCGCCTACCTCACAGGGTGTCTGTTGTGGGGAGGAGAAGGGAAAGGAATTTGTAAGCCGCTCTGAGACTCCGAGTGAAGGGCGGGGTATAAACTCAATCTCCTCCTCCTCCTCCTCCTCTTCTTCTTCCTCCTCCTCTTCTTCTTATTCTTCCTCTTCTTCCTCCTCCTCCTCTTCTTTCTCCTCCTCCTCTTCATCTTCTTCCTCTTCTTCTTCTTGCTAATAGCCACTGATGGACCTCTGCTCCTGACTAGGAATCCTAAAGGGGTTTTTTTAGCCACCTTCTGGGTGTGGAGCAAGGGTCACTGGGTGTGTGTGTGGCGGAGGTATTTGTGAATTTCCTGCATTGTGCTGGGGGTTTGACTAGATGACCCTGGAGATCCCTTCCACCTTTATGATTCTATATGTTTATGTGGTTTCGGTATCGCTACCCTTGTTATTGCTCTGATGAAACGACCTAAGAGTACATAGATTAACATAATTAAAACCATGAATAAGGGACATCCCTACAGAGCTTTTCTCGCTTCCTCTTTCTTCTGGTTTTCCACTATTAATTTACTGTCTGTGTTTTTGGCTCCTCCACCACCACAATGGACCACCTTTCCAGGTATATAAAGAAGTGCTTGCGTTCTTTTCTTCTAGGGCATGGTGTCCTTTGAAGAGGTGGCCGTGTATTTCGCCCCGGGGGAGTGGCCCCTGCTGAGCCCAGCCCAGAGAGCTCTGGACAAGGAAGTCATGCTGGAGACCTTTGGGACCGTGGCCTCGCTGGGTGAGGATCCTCTTATCCTCGGCTGTCCCCGTCTTGCTGTAGGGAGTGACTATAACACGGTCCTTAATGAGAAAGGACATGGTCAGGCAGTCTGCCCCAGATCCAGTGGCTGATCTTTGCCACCTTCCATCCTTCCTCCGAGGTGGGAAGGGTTTTTGTGCTCTCGTTGCAGAGAGATCTGGCCGTGGGGGGAGCTCTGCTGGCTTCTCTGCCACTTTACTTACTTCTTAGCTGGCATTTCCATCTCAGCTGGGCAGAAAGCAGGCAGAGAACTGCCAGTGCTGGTTTTATGCCAGCACCCCTGTAGTCATCTAGGGCCGCATCCCACGGCAGAAAGTAGAGAAGGGGGCAGCTAACCTGCCCCCCCTTTCACCCCCAGAGAAGAGATGCCCAACGGCCAAGGGAAAGAAGCAGGTCGATCAGAGGAAACCCTTGGCAAGACTCTCTAAAATGCGAGATGGGTTTTCCAGATATCCTTTGAAAGGCAGCTTGCCCTCAGAACAAACAATCCTGAGTTGCTAAGATCTGCTATTCCAGAAACAAGAAATGGCGACGTTTTGTGACATCAATGAATAAATATTATAGAAGACGCAGGGGTCATTTGGAGCAGGAGCGCACAGGAGCAGAGCTCCGGCAGTTAAAAGCACAGGAGGCAGCAAGCCTCGCCCCCAGCTCCCAGCAGGAGCATAAAGCAGCACATGTAGCATTCCTCCTGGGCCCAGATAGGCTACTCTGAGACTGGAATGACAGCCCCCAGAGTGGAAAGACAGTCCCTAGGGGTGGAGCCTGAGTGGTGGGTGTTGCCTTCTGACACACTTCCAGTGATGTCAGGGGGTGTGGCACATGCAAATAAATTATGCTAATGAGTTATGCTAATGAGCTCCTGCACCCCTTTTTCTACGAAATGACCCCTGAGAAGATGTAAAGGGGATTTTTTAAAAGCTAAATGTCTAACACATCCAAATGAGCAACTTATCTCTTTCTGGAGTTAATTATAAGGGTAAATGTAAGCAAATGTTCAATTGTTGTTTTTGAGTTGATCTCAGATTGCAGTCAGCATTGTCCCAAAGGGAAAAGGACAAAAGAAATGTGTTTTTTGAATCCTGAAACTAGCAACTAAGGCAATGTAATGTAATTTGATTCCTGTGTCACAGTTAGAGGTGGGCGTTTAGCAACAGTGGACAGGAAAAAATACCTGGAAAATACCTTCTCGGTATCACTTAAGCTGGATACAGATCAGAGATCTTTACTCAGTTACTGGTATAGCTGAGCCCGAAAAAAGCTGATTTCCCCCCCAGCTTTTTTCCAGGTGTGTTCAGCTTCTTCCACTCTCCCCTTTGGCCTTCCATCTCTCATGTGCTTCAGCAGGACCTTTTTTGCAGAAAAAGCCCAGCAGGAACTCATTAGCATAATAGGCCACACCCAACAGCAGAAATTCAGTAGCATATTAGGCCACACCCCTGACAGCACAGCTCATTAGCATTATTAGGCCACACCCCCATCTTACCAGAAGTGTGGTCATCCAGCCACACTCACCTTTTGCTTCTTATTCTGTTTACCTTGTTTGTTGTCAAAACCCAGGGGTTTTTTTGAAGCAGGAAGTCCTTTGCATGTTAGGCCACACACCCCTCATGTAGCCAATCCTAATTAGTTTCTGCTGTTGGGTGTGGCCTACTATGCTAACGAGTTCCTGCTGGGCGTGGCCAACTTGGGAGCCAGCCGGAACGCCGCTCCTGTGCGTTCCTGCCCCAAAATAGCCCTGTGCTTCAGAGACATGCACCCATCCACACAGCTCTCTCGTGGACTAGCCATGAGTGAGACACAACGAGGCAACGTAATCATCAATGATTTGAGTAACTGTTGAATTAGAACTTACCCAAGTAAACACTGGAACTATTTTGGCTTGCCAAGTGTCTTCTTTTTTCTTGGTATTTTGGTATTTTGTGTGTGCATACGTGCAAACGTGTGCTCGTGTATGTGTGGCCCCGTGCCTGGAAGTCATAGTGGGGCATGGAGGACATTCAGAGAAGTGGCTTTGATAATCCTGACTCTGCCTCCCGACTCTGGTATTCTGTGGAGGTCTCCCAGTCCGAGTGCTTGCCATAGTCGGCCCTGCTTAGCTTCCGAGATCTGATGAGATTGGGCTTGCCTGTGCAACCCAGGTCAGGGCAGCTTGTCAAACGTTTTGATTGGCTATTGCCTTTAAAATTCTCATTTCAGTCTTGCCTTCTTCGATCTATCCCTTTATGCGCAGTAAAAGGCACCCATTTAAAAGAATGGTCTCAATATTTGGTGGGAAAATACTGTGCATACCACATATACATGCGATCTGTGCATACCACATATACATGCCCCCCCATTATTATGAGAGCCAGTTTGGTGTAGTGGTTAAGAGCACGGACTCTAATCTAGGAGAACCGGGTTTGATTCCCCACTCTTCCACATGCAGCTGCTGGTGGGACCTTGGGTCAGTCACAAGGTCTCTCAGAGCCGTTCTTTCAAGAGCAGTCCTCCCAAGAGCTCTCTCAGCCCCACCTACCTCACAGGGTGTCTGTTGTGGGGAGGGGAAGGGAAAGGAGATTGTAAGCCACTTTGAGTGAAGGTCGGCATATAAACCTAACCTCCTCCTCCTCCTTTTTCTTCTTCTTATAAGGGAAGATGGGTATTTTTTGACCCCATACTGTACTCCACCTCACTCCATTAGTTGCCTGTTTATTTCTGGAGGGACAGTCAACCTGACTTGGAGTAGTTGAATTTATGGGCACACAGAAGAAGTAAAATTGTGTGTGGTTTTGTGTTTTTTCCCTGACAAAAAGGGCCCCAGATTTCTAAACCTGATGTCATCTCCTGGCTGGAGGAAGAAGAAGAGCCATTTCTTCTGGGCCCTGATGAAGAGGAGGGACTGACGGGTTGCTGCTTAGGTCTGTCATGAAACTGTTTGTTGACACCCCCCCAAGCACCAAGAATACAGAGCATCACTTGCCCCAGAGTCCCTATCTATACCTTGTGGCTAATAGCCACTGATGCACCTCTGCTCCATATGTTTATCTAATTCCCTCTTGAAGCCGTCCATGCTTGCAGCTGCCACCACCTCCTGTGGCAGTGAATTCCACGTGTTAATCACACTTTTGGGTGAAGAAGTACTTCCTTTTATCCATTCTAACACGACCGCTCAGCAATTTCATTGAGTGCTCATCAGTTCTTGTATTGTGAGAAAGAGAGAAAAGTACTTCTTTCTCTACCTGCTCTGTCCCATGCATAATCTTATAAACCTTGATCATGTCACCCCTCAGCCGTCATATCTCCAAGCTAAAGAACCCCAAGCACTCTAACCTTTCTTCATAGGAAAGTTCTCCATTGAATACTCTCTTTCTTTTCTTGTCTTGGACTATATTAATTATGGTATGATTGGCTGTCTGGCCACGTTAATATGCTGGGAATCTAAAATTTATTGAGTAAGCATAAGGGAGAACTGTGTACAGAATCTTTGAGCTTAATCCATGAGCATTCACAGAGTGCAAACCACAACTATTACCAGAAAATTTTGACACAGATATTTACGAAAAGTGACCTGTCATCACACCGGGTTTCTCTTTCTTTCAGCAGGTGGCGTGTGGCAGTCAGTGAATGAAACAAAAGGACCACCAGTGATGGAGAAAGAGGATACATATTCCGATGTGAAAAATGAGGTTGAATATTATGGTGCACTGTGGAAGGTGAAGGGAGAACACATATCTGAAGGGAGGAAAAATTGCAGTCTATTAGAGCAGGATGGCTCCCTCCTGCCAAAAACATACCAAGGAGATAATAGGAATGAACACGCTCCAAGTAAGGAAAACATTCCTGAAAAATCAGATATTAATACTCAATGGAGCACCTATAGCAAGAAAAAATATAAATGCCTGGAATTTGGAAAAAGATTCACTCAGAGTGGAAGCCAAACTTTGCATGAAAGGATTCACCCAAGGGTGAAATCCTATAAATATCTGGAGTATGGGAAAAGTTTCAGTCAGAATGGAATCCTTACTTCCCATCAGAGGATTCACACAAGGGAGAAACCATATAAATGCCTGGAGTGTGGAAAGAGCTTCAGTAAGAGTGGAGGTCTGAAGTCTCATCAAAGAATTCACACAGGGGAGAAACCATATAAATGCCTGGAGTGTGGGAGAAGCTTCCGTGAGAGTGGAAGCCTTACTTCCCATAGAAGAATTCACACAGGGGAGAAACCATATAAATGCCTGGAATGTGGGAGAAGCTTCAGTCAGAGTGGAAGCCTTACTTCCCATCAAAGAATTCACACAGGTGAGAAACCATACAAATGCCTGGAGTGTGGAAGGAGCTTCCGTCACAATGATCACCTTAATGTCCATCAAAGAATTCACACAGGGGAGAAACCGTATAAATGCCTGGAGTGTGGAAAATGCTTCAGTGGGAGAGGAACCTTGACATCTCATCAAACTATTCACACAAGGGTGAAACCATATAAATGCCTGGAATGTGGGAAAAGCTTCAGTCGCCCTGAACACCTTACTTTGCATCAAAGAATTCACACAGGGGAGAAACCATATCAATGCCTGGAGTGTGGAAAAAGCTTCCGTGACAGTGGAACCTTGAAATCTCATCAAAGAATTCACACAGGGGAGAAACCATATCAATGCTTAGAGTGTGGAAAAAACTTTAAAAATAATGGAACCTTGAAGTCTCATCAAAGAATTCACACAGGGGAGAAACCATATCAATGCCTGGAGTGCAGAAAAAACTTCAGTCACAGTTCCAGTCTTACTTCCCACAGAAGAATTCACACAGGGGAGAAACCATATCAATGCCTGGAATGTGGGAAAAGCTTCAGTCGCCATGGTCGCCTTAATTCACATAAAAGTATTCACACAGGAGAGAAACCTTATAAATGTCTGGACTGTGGGAAAAGCTTTCGTGAGAGCCGAAGCTTTACTTCCCATAGAAGAATTCACACAAGGGGAGAAACCATATAAATGCCTGCAATGTGAGAAAAGCTTCAGTCACCATGAAAACCTTACTTTGCATCAAAGACTTCACACGGGAGAAACCATATAAATGTGGAAAACGTTCCATTTGGAGCTACAGTTTTGCTTCCCATCAGAGAATTAACACGGGAGATAAACCATGATACTCATGACAGAACCATAAGATTTATTCATGATACAGCCTTCCTTTTGATAAGCTCACCACTTTTCTTGCATAAAAACATTTACTAACAGCCACTTAAATCCTGTGTGTAGGCTCCCTTTCTTTGTCCCTCTTTGTCATTTTTACCTATTTTACCTTTTGCTCTATTCTCTCACTTCTCTCTCTGTATGTGTCTAACCTAGGTTTTCTTAAACTCAGATCATTCTTGGTCTTTTTTCTTCTTTCCTGTTACTCTCTCGACATCCTGATCTCCATGCATGCAGGGCTTGTGTCCCACTCCGGACTTACCTGGTGGGGGCAGGATGCAGAGGTCCTGGCGACAGAGGAGCTTCCAGCAGTGAGAATGCAGCTCCAAGGCAGGTGGACTTCTCTGGACTCAGCCCAGGGTCAAACCTGGCTCAGTGCCCCCAAAGCCAGTTTGCCATGGCCTGGAGGGATGAATGGCAGCTTGCCTGCTGGGGACCCACCAGACCCCTCCCAGCTGTAGCTGGAGCCACAGCGGGTGAGCCAAACTAGGCCCCACATCCAGGGAGAACACAGATTGGCGGTGGGGGGAGGCAGCAAGCCTGGCTTTGGGACAATGGCCAAGCCAGTCGGAGGCGGCCCGTGGTTACAGCGGGGCTATTTGGGGCTCCGCCCCTTTCTTAAAGTCACAGCCCCACAAGATTTTCCCCTTAAAACCCTTTTAAAACCTCTAGAGTTGAGATGGACTTTAAGCATATGTGATTTTGATTTTGAGGTTGTACACATTCCTGGTAAATGGGATGTTTTAGCAGATTCATGGTCAAGATGTTGGGAAACTGGGAAATCATGAGTTTGTGAAAATCTTATATTTGTGTGATGTAGCTGAAATGTCAGCTACTGAATGACTCACCTGATGCAATGCATGTACAAGTAGAACATTAATTGTTATAATTTGTATTTTTTGTAGCATTCTTAAATTGACTTTGGTAATTGTTTGTTCATATGCCTCTGTGTAACATGCTTGAACATAAATTATACATGATCTCCTAATAGTTAATTCAAATGTAGTAGTATGGGTTTATAGAATTCTGTGCCACGGAAAATCTGTTGTAATTTGAACAATTGCATCTGCTTTCTGGTGGAGAATATGTAAAGATGAGGAATCCTATGTTAAAACCTGATAGGCAAGGGTTAATTTGGAGGAGCCCCTCCAGGCATTAAAATCCCTTATAGGGGATGGGGGTTGTTATCAGGAAGGGCCAGTTAGAATCAAGATGTATAAGCACTGGGTGATTACCGCTGAGATAAAGGTAAAGGTTTCCCTTGCTTGAAAGCTAGTCAAATCCGACTCTAGGGGGCGGTGCTCATCTCCGTTTCCAAGCCGAAGACCCAGCGCTGTCCTAAGACTTCTCCGTGGTCATGTGGCTGGCATGACTAAAGGCGCACGGATTGCTGTTACCTTCCCATTGAAGCAGTACCTATTTATCTACTTGCAATTTCTTGCTTTCGAACTGCTAGGTTGGCAAGAGCTAGCAGAGATGGGAGCTCACTCTGTCATGCGGCACTCAGGTCTTGAACTGCCGAGCTACTGACCTTCTGGTCTGCAGCTCAGCGTCTTAACCGTCTTAACCTCTAAGCCACCGCAGCCCCTTATAGCTGAGATAGGATGTACGAAAGATCTGTGAATGGCAGTAAATTTGCACACAAATACAAGAGTGAGCAAACAGATGTGGGAACGAGGTCTGAGTCCAGTGGCACCAACAAGACAAAATTCAATTCTGGATACAAGTGAGAACTGAGAGACTTAGTATGTACATTACTTCAGATTCACAGAAACAGATTTCCTCAGATATTACATGGGGGTGGGGGACACTAGTTTCTAGGAAGAGGTAGTTAGAGTCACGGGGCCTAAGAACTTCACAATTTCCTTTGTTATATTTTTCAGTTGTGCCAGCTTGGTCTTTGAAAGAGAACAAGTAACTCAAGCAAACCCAGTACTGAAAGGACAAATCTTAAGTCTATCTCATATGTATTTTGTTTTAGAGGGGCAACTGTGCCTGTTTGCAGGATCCGTTAGCCAGCTCTGCAAGGCCGAATGGCCTGATAAGTTAGCAACTGCCTAAGGCCCAGTGGGGAATTCTCCCCTGGCCAGGCCACACAACAGCTGATGTTTTCCCAGTTGCAAACCCCAGAACCGTGGACAGGGCAGTACAGCTGATGGGCCACAGCAGACATCCTTCATTGTGGTTGACATGCCCCCTCAGAACCCCTGTGAACCCCCTCAAAGGGTCCGCCATTGCTAGCAGTGCCTTCCACACCAAACCCTCCCCCACGCCCCGCTCTCCTGCCCCATGAAGCTGTACGGCTTATCAGATGACACCAGTGCTGATAGGGAGTGTCATGTCCCCCACACGACTGCATACGTGTCACCCCACAACCAGTCCCTTCATAGCAGGAACTCATTGGCATATTAGGCCACACCCTGACAGCACAGCTCATTAGCATATTAGTCCACACCCCCATGCTACCAGAAGTGTGGTCATCCAGGTACACCCACCTCTTACTTCTTATTCTGTTTACCTTGTTTGTTGTCAAAAATCAGGGCTTTTTTTGGAGCAGGCACTCCTTTGCATGTTAGGCCACGCACCCCTCATGTAGCCAATCCTAATGAATTTCTGCTGTTGGGTGTGGCCTATTATGCTAATGAGTTTCTTCTGGGTGTGGCCAACTTGGGAGCCAGCTGGAAATCCGTTCCTGTGCATTCCTGCCCCAAAATAGCCCTGGCAGCTGCCCTGGTGGCTTGAAGGTCTGCCCTGAAATAGAGCCGCTTGTCCTCCTTAAGTGGCCCAGGCGCTCGGTGTGCTTAGGCAACTGGCGAATCTTCTATGTGGCCAGGGATGGGTTAGCCAAAGGAGGAGAGAGCGAGCATACAGAAATGAACAAAATGCTAAAAATAAAAACAGATTTTTTTTTAAAAACCCAACAATTACATATTTCTTTTGCTGCCTTTGTGTTTTCACGTTTTTCCTATGTTTTAGTCAACAGCACCTCAGTCACCAGTATAAATCCCTTTTAATGCTTTCGACTTTTGCCACTTTGCTCCCCTTTTCAGATGTTTCCCCAGATGTTTCCAGTGGCCCTCCTCTCCCAAGTAGTCTGCTGTTTTACAAGGTGGGATTGGTCACAGTTTAAACTACTGTATCTCACTGTATCCACATATTCCTGAATGCCTCAATCACAGCCGCTGTTTGGTGTAGTGGTTAAGTGCGCGGACTCTTATCTGGGAGAACCGGGTTTGATTCCCCACTCCTCCACTTGCACCTGCTGATGTGACCTTGGGTCAGTCACAAGCTCTGGCACAGCTGTTCTCTCAAGGACAGTTTCTGTCAGAAGTTCTCTCAGCCCCACCTACCTCACAGGGTATCTGTTGTGGGGAGGGGAAGGAAAAGGAGTTTGTAAGCCGCTCTGAGACATCTTTGGGCAGTGAAGGGCGGGGTATAAATCCAATCTCCTCTTCTTCTTCTTCTACCACTCTCCAGCCTCAGTCGCAATCTCCCCGTTAACATTTAGCACAGACACACTCATTCATGATAGAACCTGCCTTCTGATGAGCTCACCATTTCTGTAGCCTAAAGACATTTACCAACAGCCACTTAAATCCTGTGTGTAGACTCTCTTTTTTACCTCTCTCATTATGACCTACTTTGCCTCTCCCTTTCTCTCTCCCCCCCCATGTCTAAACTTTGTTGTTGTTCAGTCGCACAGTCGAGTCCGACTCTTCGCGACCCCATGGACCAGATTACGCCAGGCCCTCCTGTCTTCCGCTGTCCGCTGAAGTTTGCTCAATTTCATGTTCGTTGCATCGATGACACTGTCTAACCATCTCATTCTTTGCCGTCCCCTTCTTCTTTGACCTTCAATCTTTCCCAGCATCAGGGTCTTCTCCAGTGAATGCTCCCTTCTCATTTGGTGGCCAAAGTATTTGAGCTTCAGCTTCAGGATCTGGCCTTCCAGGGAACAGTCAGGGTTGATTTCTTTTAGGATTGACTGATTTGATCTCCTTGCAGTCCAAGGGACTCTCAAGAGTCTTCTCCAGCACCATAGTTCAAAAGAATCTATTCTTCGGCGCTCGGCCTTCCTTATAGTCCAACTCTCACAGCCATACATTACTACGGGGAATACCATTGCTTTGACCATGCGGACTTTTGTTGGCAAGGTGATGTCTCTGCTTTTTATCATGCTGTTTAGGTTTGCCATCGCTTTCCTCCCAAGGAGCAGGCGTCTTTTAATTTCATGGCTGCAGTCACCATCTGCAGTGATCTGGGATCCTAGGAACGTGAAGTCTGTCACTACTTCTACGACTTCCCCTTCTATTTGCCAAGGAGTGATGGGGCCAGATGCCATGATCTTAGTTTTTTTGATGTTGAGCTTCAAGCCCACTTTTGCACTCTCCTCTTTCACCCTGAGCAAGAGGCTCTTTAGATCCTCTTCACTTTCTGCCATCAGAGTGGTATCGTCTGCATATCTGAGGTTATTGATCTTTTCCCCAGCAATCTTAACTCCAGCTTGTGATTCATCCAGGCCAGCATTTCGCATGATGTACTCTGCATATAAATTAAATAAGCAAGGTGACAATATACATCCTTGTCGTACTCCTTTCCTATGCTAAACCAATCAGTTGTTCCATATCCGGTTCTAACTGTTGCTTCTTGACCCTTATACAGGTTTCTCAGGAGACATATGAGGTGGTCTGGTACTCCCATCTCTTTAAGAACCTGCCATAATTTATTGTGATCCACACAATCAAAGGCTTTAGCATAGTCAATGAAGCAGAAGTAGATGTTTTTCTGGTATTCTCTTGCTTTCTCCATAATCCAGCGAATGTTGGCAATTTGATCTCTAGTTCCTCTACCTCTTCGAAACCCAGCTTGTACTTCTGGCAGTTCTCTATCCACGTACTGTTGGAGCCTAGCTTGTAGGATTTTGAGCATGACCTTGCTAGCGTGTGAAATGAGTGCAATTGTGCGATAGTTTGAACATTCCTTGACGTTGCCCTTCTTTGGGATTGGAATGTAAACTGACCTTTTCCAATCCTGTGGCCACTGTTGTGTTTTCCAAATTTGTTGGCAAATTGAGTGCAGCACTTTAACAGCATCTTCTTTTAAGACTTTGAATAACTCAGCTGGGATACCATCACCTCCACTAGCTTTGTTGTTAGTAATGCTTTCTAAGGCCCATTTAACTTCTGGATGTCTGGCTCAAGGTCAGTGATTATACCATCGTGGTTGTCAAGGACATCGAGGTCCTTCTTGTATAGTTCTTCTGTGTATTCTTGCCATCTTTTCCTAATCTCTTCTGCTTCTGTTAGGTCCCTACCGTTTTTGTCCTTTATCATGGCCAGCTTTGCATGGAACGTTCCCTTGATTTCTCCAATTTTCTTGAAGAGATCTCTAGTCCTTCCCAGTCTATCGTTTTCCTCTATTACTTTGCAATGTCTAAACTAAGTGTTCTTAAACTCGGCTCATTGTGAGCATGCATGCACTGCCTGGTGATCTTTTAAGCTGTGTTATCTTTTCAGTCTCCTTTGCTTACACAGACTTCTCCCCTCACCCATCTTTAATCTCCCAACAACTTTTAATACTTACACAGGGTGGAAAGGAGCCTTAGTAGCTGTTCTCCTGTCTTAATACATCCCCATCTCCCTTATTCTCTTCTATTGCATTCTTATTATGCCCACCCTCAAACCCCAAAGCCTCTTTCCCCTTTCACAGCCCTTGTCAGCTTCCTCATCTCTTCTTATATCCCCCACACAAATCCCCTCCCCATACTGTCTTTTCCCAAGATTTCCATGTCTTGCAGTGCCGGTCCTTCCTGTTTGGCATGTCAAGACGAAATAACAAAAAAATGTTTCTTAACTTGTTCAGGAGCTTTTCTGTATGCCACATTTGACCAAAACCAAAAACACAAAAAGGTGGATCTCCCTTTTCTACTAACTGTTTTCTGACTCATAAAGACCCCTTGAGCACTGAAGACATTTGGAGCCATTGGGGCTCCTTCCTTTTGCGCTAAATGGCCAGCCAATCAGCTTCTTGGTTTAAATATTATTTGCCTGCCTATCCCTTGCTTATTTGTTTTTCCTCTAGCTTCTTTCGCTCCAATTTTTAAAGACTATTTTGACTACAGACTCTGTATCTTTTTTATTTCTGAAGACTCTTCTATATCTTGACCTCCGTATTATACCTCTGAGGATGCCAGTCACAGCTACTGGCCAAACGTCAGGTCCTACAATCTCAAGACCACGGCCAGACAACCTGGAAAATCCACAGCAGCTAATAAACTCCAGCCATGAAAGCCTTCAACAACATACTCTTCTATACTGTTCTGTAGCAATGGATTTATGACTCCTCTCCCATTTCCCAGGCCTCTGTACCTACATTGCCAGGTCCTGTGGGAGGTCAGGCGGCTTACTGATCTTGGTGATGTTGCATATTCATCTTTTCAATTGTATTTTTCAATATTTATATAGGCTTAAGTAGTTTCATAACTTCTGTAAAATTCAGTTGCTGGTCAAGAAAAGTACCAAAAGTTCGAGACTGCCTCTCGACCTGTCAATTCGTTTGTATAGTTAAAGAAACAGCAAATTTATCGCTCTTTTTATGCCAACAAATCCTGATTTTAGCCTTCTAATCTTGCTTTGATGATTGAATCAGAGTGATCGAGATGTACTGCGGTCTGCCTGTTATTCATTTGGGTAATATCATATGAGGCCAATCAGGGCTTTTTTTGTAGAAAAGCCCAGCAGCAACTCATAAGCACATCAGGCCACACCCCTGGTAGCACAGCTCATTAGCATATCAGGCCACACCCCATGTTACCAGAGGTGTGGTCATCCAGCCACACCCACCTTTTGCTTCTTATTCTGTTTACCTTCTTTGTTGTCAAAATCCAGGGCTTTTTTTGGAGCAGGAACTCCTTTGCATGCTAGGCCACACATCCCTAATGTAGCCAATCCTAATGGGTTTCTGCTGTTGGGTGTGGCCTATTATGCTAATGAGTTCCTGCTGGGTGTGGCCAACTCAGGAGCCAGCCCGAACTCCGTTCCTGTGCTTTCCTGCCCAAAAATAGCCCTGAGGCCAATTATTTCACTTAGAGAACAATTGCATGTTAAAGTTGTGTGCATGACAGCCGACTTATGGCCATTCCTGGTGGGGTTTCCAAGGCAGAAAGCGAGGAAGCAGAAGTGGTTGGCCATTGCAGAGTCTTCCTTGGCCGTCTCCCAAGTACCAATCTAGTTTAGCTTCTGGGATCTGACGACATTGGGCTACACTGTACCATTCCACACCCCACGTCAAAGCCAAAAAGGTTTCTTTCTTTTCCTGTCTGTCACCTTCTCTATAAAAAAAGTGTCATGTAAACATCGAATCAGGCTTTCGCTGGTGGCTTCCAGTCAGAGGAAACGTTATAGTGGGTGAACATGTGATGCATGTGTTGGGCTTTCCATTTCATACACTGGAACTCCATTTCACACACTTAAAACCTCATTTCCCTTCATCTTGGAAAACTCTGTAAGGCCGAATCCTGCCCTGATCCGTATTAAAGCGATCGGCAGGGCGGCTCACGGACTCCAGGGATCGAGCGGGTGGGGCATATATCGCAGTTGTTTATTTGATGCCGGATTCACATGCGATGCCTGCCCTTTCGTCAGAGGCTCATAAGAACATAAGAGAAGCCAATGTTGAATCAGGCCAATGGCCCATCTAGTCCAACACTCTGTCACACAGTGGCCAAAATATACCAGGTGCCATCAGGAGGTCCAGCAGTGGGGCCAGGACACCAGAAGCCCTCCCACTGCTGCCCCCTCCAGCACCAAGAATAGAGTGCATCACCTGCCCCAGACTGAGAGTTCCCATCTATACCCTGTGGCTAATAGCCACTGGTGGACTTCTGCTCCATATGTTTATCTAATTCCCTCTTGAAACTGTCCATGCTTGCAGCTGCCACCACCTCCTGTGGCAGTGAATTCCATACGTTAATCACTCTTTGGGTGAAGAAGTATTTCCTTTTATCTGTTCTAACCCGACTGCTCAGCAATTTCATTCATAATCTTATAAACCTCGATCATGTCACCTCTCAGCCGTCGTTTCTCCAAGCTAAAGAGCCCCAAGCATTTTAACCTTTCTTCATAGGAAAGTTGTTCCAACCCTTTTATCATTCTAGTTGCCCTTCTCTGCACTTTTTCCAATGCTATAATATCCTTTTTGAGATGTGGTGACCAGAACTGTACACAGTATTCCAAATGAGGTCGCACCAATGATTTATACAGGCTCCCTTTGCATTTTTGTCCCCGGTGAAACGAAATGCTCTCTGAGGGTTAAAGAGAGGGAATCTGCAGTCCTAGAGAGGTACTTGGGAGGGGCAAGGGGGGGAGAAGCCATTTCCTGTCCCCCCCCTTGCAGAGTCGCCCTTCTGCCCAGCCCCCCTTCCTGGGCTGCTTGATGAAAGGGTCTGTGGTGAGCTCAAAGATGTTTGGAGGGGGGGCGGGATTATGGGTTGGGGGCTGCGATGCAAGACCTAAAGCAGACAGAAAGGAGGGGGGGATGAAGTAGAGGGTGCAAGAGAGCGCCCCCCCCATCCTCTCCTTCTGAACCTGGGAGAGCCCCTCTCCGCAGAGCAGGATCCGAACCGGTTGCTTCAAGCTCCAGAGGCGCCTTTAGGAAATAGAGGCGGTGGAAGGAGGGAGGGAGGGAAGAAGTGGGAGTTCTGAGGGGGAGATTTGAGGTGGGGAGGACGAAGGAGATACAGATCCCCGGCATCCCCAGACCAAGCAGTCGGTGATGTGAGAGACCTCCACATGAGGCTCTGGAAAGGTGCGGCCACCAATGCTCCCTCTAGGCTGTGGAGTCTAGTGAGCAAAAATTCTGCTTTGTGACCCACCGGCATTAAATTTGTGAGCAAGCAATTTGGCTGCTGCATAAATTAGTTTGCTCTGGAGCCATCCTTCCTGAGCTAAGACAAAAATGTGTGAGCCGGAGGCTAAAAAATTGTGAGCTAGCTCACACCAACTCAGCTTAGAGGGAACACTGGCTGCCACTCTTGAGTAGTCAGTACTGACCTTGATGGACCCGTGGCCAGATTCAGTAGGAGGCAGCTTCATGCATCGCCACCAAGTAGCTTCCAGCTTATGGCAACCCTCTGAATGCATGACCTCCAAAACGTCTTGTCGTTAACAGCCTTGCTTGCACAGGGAGGGCCTTTGTGGCTTCCTTGATTCAGCCAGTCCATCTCATGTTCGGTCTTCCTCTTTTCCTGCTGCCTTGCAGCTTTTCTGAGCATTGGTACCATATAGCCTCAGCTGGGAAATTTTCTCTTCTAGAAGGAGTTCAGGCTTGATTTGATCTAGAATCCACTTACTGGTCTTTCGGGCTGTCGGTGGTATCAGGAAAACTCTCCTCTGACACCACGTTTCAGATGAGTCCCCTGTCTCCCTCTCAGCTTTCTTCTTTGTCCAACTTTAAGACCCATACTTAATAATGGGCAATGCTATAGTGTGAATTATCGTCATTGTGATCACCATCAACAACACATCCTGGCACTTAAGGATCTTTTCTCTAGTGTCTTCATTGCTGCCATTGCTCAGTCTCATTCTCCTTGTGACTTTTCGGTTGCGGTCCTCCTTTTGGTTGATAGCAGAGCACGAGGGAGAGAAAATTTTAAACAATTTCAATTTCTTCATCATTAACCTTAAAATTGTATAATTCTTCAGTAGTCATTACTTTTGTCTTTTCTTGATGTTTAGCTGTAATTCTTCTTTGGCTTTTTCTGCTTTAACCTTTCCGAGTAATTGTTTCAAATCTCCACTGTTTTCTGCCAGGAATGTGGTGTCGTCTGCATATCTCAGATTGTTAATGTTCCATCCACCAGTTTTCACTCCACTTTCGTCTATATCCAACCAACCTTTCCTTATGATATGTTTTGCATGTGATACGTTCTGCGTATAGATTGGAGAGACAGGGAGGTAAAATAACATCCTTGTCTGACACCTTTGCCAGTCAGAATCTTCTTCAAAACATTCTTCCTGGAACAAATTGGTTGTGTTTCTATTTGGGGAGAGATTTTGGGTGGGGGAGAAGCAAGAAGGAGTGGGGGGTGGAGGGAAGATTCAGGGTAGGAAGAGAAGGAGGGAGTAGATGGAGGAGGGGGAAAGGGGTGGTGGAGGTGGAGGCAGGGGTGGGGAAGGAGTGAGGGGCTGAGGAGGAGATTTGGGGTAGGAAGAGAAGAAGGGAGTAGATGGGGGAGGGAAAAGGGGTGGGGGAGTCGGAGGCAGGGGTGGGGAAGGAGTGAGGGGCTAAGGAGGAGATTTGGGGTGGAGGATGATGGAGCAGATGATGATGATGATAATTTATTAATCGCCCCATCCCAGCTTACACTGGGCTCTGGGTGATGTACGAGGTATAATGCCATAAAATATACAAAAACATTTAAAATTCAAAACAATAACTTAGTAAAAATTACAGTACAGAATAAAATGATCCAAGATGGCGATTTCCCTATAATATTATTTGCCCCAGTTCCTGACTGCCAGCCCCTTTTCTGGGTAGGGAGAAAGGGAACTCAGAGCAAAAAATGGGGGAATGGGAGAAGAAAGGGTGCCAGCCAATGAGGTAACCATCGCTGCCCTCAACCAAAAGCCTGTGGGAGGTGGGGAGGAGTGGGAGCTGAATGAGAGATTTGAGTGGGAAAGGGAGGAGGCAGGAGGAGGAGATTGGACTTTACACCCCGCCCTTCACTACCCAAAGGTGTCTCAGAGCGGCTTACAAACTCCCTTCCCTTCCCCTCCCCACAACAGACACCCTGTGAGGGAGGTGGGGCTGAGAGAGCTTTTGACAGAAACTGCTCTTTTTCAAGAACAGCTCTTATCAGAACTGTGGCTTGCCCAAGGTCATCCAGCCAGGTGCAAGTGGAGGAGTGGGGAATCAAACCCAGTTCTCCCAGATTAGAGTCCGCACACTTAACCACTGCACCAAAGGATGGGTCAGATGTGGTAGGGGGTGCTGGAGAAAGGACCAAAGGGACAAAGAAGAGTGGAAGGTGAATAAGATATAGGGAAAACACCCCCTATATGGAATGGCTGGGTGAGGGGGAGACGTTGGGTTAGATGCTGGGGCAAACTCTCCTGGGCCTTCCTAGATCAAATGGAGTGTCTTGAATTGTGCCCTGATGCCATTTGGAGAGATGCTCACTGAAGGGACCAGCATAGCGAATGAGTCTGTAACAAAAAAAAAAAGCATTTCACTCCCTCTTGTCTTTCTCTCCCTCCCAGGCAAGAGTAAAAAGATAGTCTTGATATCTGCTCTGCCGTCTCCACATGGTAAAGGGAAAAGAGCCACCATGAAGCCAGCTCAGGTACACGGGAAGGGGCGGGGGGCCAGTGGGGTGTGTGTGTGGGGGGGAGAGGACAGCAAGGATGCTTCCCTTTCTGTTGCAAGGCTGAGCGGATCGGGCTCCTAGCAGGGACTATGAAACTGTGATACAGGACCATGAATTTCCCATAGAAAACAATCCTGCCCTTTCCTTGGTGGGGTGCTGCTGTATCCTTCCTGCTTCAGAAATCTGCTTGAATTCATGTGGGCACCCTGTTTCACTCTTTTAAACGACTAAACTAGTGATGAAGGTAGAAAGCCAGCAGGAGCTATCCAGTGTTTTTCAAGGAGTGCTGCATGTAGGATTGTCTTCCCACGGGGTTGGAATAAACTGAAAATCACCGTTCGTCCCCTCTCCCCACAATTAGAAAAGATGCCTTTTCACATTTATCCCGTTTTGACACATTTGTTACTTGGCTGTCCTTTCCCACCCTTAATTAGATCAAAACAACTGTTGACCTTAGAACCTGAGCTTCTTACCTAGTTTTGACCTTGCATATCTTAAAGCATCTGCATCAAGAGAGCCAGTTTGGTGTAGTGGTTAAGTGCGCGGACTCTAATCTGGGAGAACCGGGTTTGATTCCCCCACTCTTCCACTTGCACCTGACTGGATGACCTCGGGCAAGCCGTAGTTCTGATAAGAGCTGTTCTTGAAAAAGAGCCGTTTCTGTCAAGAGCTCTCTTAGCCCCACCTACCTCACAGGGTGTCTGTTGTGGGGAGGGGAAGGGAAAGGAGTTTGCAAGCCGCTCTGAGACACCTTTGGGTAGTGAAGGGCGGGGTATCAATCCAATCTCTTCTCTTTTTCTCTTCATGTTCCATGTTAATTTGCTTTTCAGACTCTGTCTATAAGTTTGGACTCCACCTTCCTTTCCAATGTCTTTGAAAAAGTGTGCAGGCGCACGAAAGCTCATGCCTTGAATAAACCTTTGTTAGTCTTAAAGGTGCCACGGGGCTCTAAATTTGTTCTACTGCTTCAGACCAACACGGCTGACCACCTGAAATCTGTGGCAGGTTAGGAGCTTTTGTGAGTCACGGCCCACTCCTTCAAATGCATACTGCTTAGAATTCATGATGCAGGGTCTTGCTCAAATATTCTAAAAAATAATAAATTATTATTTAGTTGCTGTAGATTTTCCGGGTTGTGTGGCCGTGGTCTTGGCATTGTAGGACCTGACGTTTCGCCAGTAGCTGTGACTGGCATCCTCAGAGGTATAACCTCTGAGGATGCCAGTCACAGCTACTGGCGAAACGTCAGGTCCTACAATGCCAAGACCAGGGCCACACAACCCAGAAAATCTACAGCAACTAATGAACTCCGGCCGTGAAAGCCTTCGACAAATGATTATTTGTCAAACATGAAACATGATTAATGCCTTTTTATTTATTTTAAAAGTCTACGGACTGCTGGACAACCAGGAACGTTAACCGTAGCCACCTAACACTGATGGACTTGTACTATCTTACCCATTTCTATTTCAGTCTTTCTCTGATGCCACAAAGAGCATAGAAGGTGGGGGAGGAGGCAGTGGGAAGCCATGGACACACGCAATCCCATGTAAAATTTGGAATTCACAACGCTCGATTGTAGTGGTGGCTGGTGCCCAGGGGGCTGGGGACGCAGTCACCCCTGATTACAGGAGAAGAAGAAATACAACATAATAAGTTTTTCCCCTTTTGCTCCATCCTATCTCTTTTAAAAGAACAAAAAGTTAAATACATTATACATACCTACCTTGAGGTGTCCTGGTCTCTTACTAGCACACCCACTTGCAGTGTATTTAAGTTCTGGTGTGACCTTTGTCAACTGACAGGCATGGTCTTTGGTGCAGTCTCTTGTTCTTCGTGCCTCTCAGCTGGACTGTTCTCCAGTGCAGGGCTATTTTGGGGCAGGAACACACAGGAACGGAGTTCCGGCTGGCTCCCAAGTTGGCCATGCCCAGCAGGAACTCATTAGCATAATAGGCCACACCCAACAGCAGGAACTCATTAGGATTGGCTACATGAGGGGAGTGTGGCCTAACATGCAAAGGAGTTCCTGCTACCAAAAAAGCCCTGGGTTTTGACAACAAACAAGGTAAACAGAATAAGAAGCAAAAGGTGGGGGTGTGGCTGGATGACCACACTTCTGGTGATATGGGGGTGTGGCCTAATATGCTAATGAGATGTGCTGTCGTGGGTGTGGCCTAATATGCTAATGGTTTTCTGCTGTTGGGTGTGGCCTATTATGCTGATGAGTTCCTGCTGGGCTTTTTCAACCAAAAAAGCCCTGCTCCAGTGTATCTCCCTCTATCCAGACGTGGCTGAGATTCCCTTCCTGTCCCCTCAGGCTGACCTCTCAGTTGGTCACTGATGTGCCTCTCATCAACTGCTTCTGTTGTTTTCCTGAGATGTCTTCAGTTCCATCTCAGTACTCAGCCACTATCTAATTGTAGCAGTTTACTGATTATATTACCGTTGCTTTGTGCCAGAGTCTGCCTTGTTTTGTTAATGGTTGAATTTGCACAGCATTTCCTGGTTACTGGCCAGGAAGATTTCTGGCTGACTTTATTGTACCACAGGGCTTTTCTTTGTTGGTGCTGTCTCCTCAGTTCACCGAGGGATATCCCAGTAAACCCTGGCTATAGTAATCTCCCACTTGAGGGTAGAAGGGTCGTGGTTCACTGGCGTTCTTATGTTCCTGTATTTGGCATCTCTGTCTTTCTCTTTCTTGTATGAAAACAGTTTCAAAACCTCCTTTTTATCTGGCATTGCACTGTCCACATACAAATTGAACTCCTCTTTCCAGGTCTTCCATGCCTCGGCAAATTTCAAGGCTTGGTGGTTCAATATCTCTGAGGGGTTTTGATCCTCCATTTCCCCCTCTTTTCCTGTTGGTTGTTCTCTCTCTCTCTCTCTCTCTCTCTCTCTCTCTCTCTCTCTCTCTCTCTCTCTCTCTCTCTCTCTCTCTCTCTCTCCAGTTCTGCTCACCAATTGTTGCTGGTCTTCTGCCTTGAATTCACACGCTGCTACCACCACGTTTCAAATTGTGTTATTTGTCTTTACACTAACGCACTGTCATGTTCTAAGCACACTTTTAAACTTTATGATGACAACTAATTTACAGAGCTGTTTCTGTCTCGGCCTTCTTTCATTCTGCTAAGACCCCAGCTGAGGAGAAACAGAAAGACGGTGTCACGCTTCCCTCATTCCCGGATCCTCTGATGAACTACAACATAATCAGTTATCGCAATACTGCTACATTTCTTACTGCCCTGATGAAACTACATAAGAATACAGAGATTAACACGCATACATATGATTCAGATCATGAATAAGGGAAATCCCTACAGGGCTTCTTGCTTCATCTTTCTTCCGGTTTTCCGCTATTAATTTACTGTGTTTATTTTTGGCTCCCTCCCCTCATGGACCAGCTTTCCAACTATGTAAAGAAGTGTTTTCTTTTCATTCTTGCAGGGTTGGGAGTCGTTTGAAGAGGTGGCTGTGTATTTCAGTAAGGAAGAGTGGCCCCTGCTGTGCCCAGCCCAGAGAGCTCTGTACAAGGAAGTCATGCTGGAGAATTTTGGGAACGTGGCCTCTCTGGGTGAGGATCCTTTTCTCCGGGGTTTTCCCCATTGTCCTATAGGGAGTGACCGTAATGCAATCCTTAATGAGAAAGGACATGATCAGGCTTTCTGCCCTGGGCCAAGTGGATGATCTCTGCCACCCTCTATGTGAAGAAGAAGAGGAGGAGGAGGAGGAGATGGGATTTACACCCCACCCTTCACTCGGAGTCTCAAGAGCGGCTTACAAACTCCTTCCCCTCCCCCTCCCCACAACAGACACCCCATGAGGTAGGTGGGGCTGAGAGAGCTCTGAGTGAACTGCTCTTTCAAGGACAGCTCTTGTCAGAACTGTGGCTTGCCCAAGGTCATCCAGCAGCTGCAAGTGGAGGAGTGGGGAATCAAACCCGGCTCTCCCAGATTAGAGTCCGCGCACTTAACCACTACACCAGACTGGCTCCCCTTGCAGAGAAATCTGGCTGTGGGGGGAACTCTGCTGGCTTCTCTGCCACTTTACTTCTTAGCTGGCATTTCCATCCCAGTTGGGCAGAAAGCAGGCAGAGAACTGTCAGTGCTGGTTTTATGCCAGCCCCCCTGTAGTCATCTAGGGCCTCAGCCCAATGCAGAAAGTAGAGAAGGGGGGCAGCTAACCCGCCCTCCCCCCACCTCTCTTTCATCCCCAGAGAAGGCCAAGGGGAATAAGCAGCTGGATTAGATTCAGAGGAAATCCTTGCCAAGACTTCTTTAAAATGTGAGATGAGTTCTCTCGGTACTCTTTGAAAGGCAGCTTGCCCTCAAAACAAACAATCCTGAGTGGCTAAGATCATTCCATATTCCAGCCACAAGAAATGGTCAGGTTTTGTGTCAACAATGGATGAATATAATAGAAGACATAAAGGCTAAATATTATAGAAGACATAAAAAGAAGACATAACACATCCAAATGAGCAACTTGTCTCTTTCCTAATTATAAGGGCAAAAAGTTATCTTGTAACTCCTAACTTCTTCCTCTTGCTTAATCTCTCCCTCTGTCTCCCACTAGGCCCATCATTCCCACACTCTTTTTTCTCATTGCTCCAACGGTGTTCCTGGTTCCTGCTATGAAGTCTCCCTAGTGTCCCTTTCCAGACCCCTGGTTCCCTGGCTCCTGTCTGCCCCATTTTCCTCCATGTCTCCAGCATGGCTCTCCCACTTTTCAGATCCCTAGGCCTCCTCTGTGAATTCTCTCCCGTTCTCTTCCCCTCTCTCCTTTGGCCTTCCGTCTCTCATGTGCTTCAGAGACATGCACGCATCCGCACAACTCTCTCGTGGACTGGCCGTGAATGAGACACAACCGGGCACCGTAATCATCAAAGATTTGAGTAATGGTTGAATTAGAACTTACCCAAGTAGACCCTGGAACTATTTTGGCTTGCCAAACGTCTTGATTGCCCGCTGCCCTTAAAATTCTCCTTTTGGTCTTTCCTTCAGTCTATCCCTGCATGCTTAGTAAAAGGCACCCTTTTAAAAGAATGGTCTCAATCTTTGGTGGGGAAATCCTTCACCAGTCTGCGATCTGTGCATACAGAGGCTCAGGTTCCAAGAGCCCAGACCTGGCTGTACATGTTGGGAAGACCACAGATACATGTTCCCCCCCACCCAGTGTCTCAGGATAAGAGAAGACAGATGATTCCTGACCCCATGTTGTACTCAATCCCTGTTGTGGTTTTTTTGGAGGGACAGTCAACCTGGCTTGGAATTGCTGAATTTATGGGTACACAGAAGAAGTATTAATTTTGTGTCTCTCTCTGTGTGTGTTTCCTAATAACAAGGACCTCTGATTGCCCGACCTGATCTCATATCCTGGCTGGAAGAAGACGAAGAGCTACTTCTTCTGAGCTCTGAAGAAGAGGAGGGATTGGCAGGTAGCTGCTTAGACCTTTCTCATGGGATTAGGCGTTGCTTGCGCTTCCTTCCGAGGGCTGCGGGATTCCTGTGGCCTCGTTTATCCTCACAGTTTGTCCTCGAGAGAGCTCAGGATGAGTACTGGATGCTGAAGTGGTGCCTGTATGTCTTGAACATATTTCACTGTGCAACTTCCTTCATCAGTTCTGCCAAGTGGAGCCAAGCATTGTCCACTCTCTGACAAAGATGTCGTCAGCCCTGTTTCTCCTGAGATCCCTCTTATCTGGAGATGCCAGGCCTCGATCCTGTGGCATTGCGCCTGCAAAGCAAAGCATGTGCTTTAGCCCAGAAATGTCACCCAAGGCAACCCCGTGTGACCTCCCCTTCACCAGCACAGACCAATGTTGAAAGTGATCCTGAATGTGTGCGTGTACAGTCCTGTCAAGTTGCAGCCAACTTCAGGCAACCACAGCAAGGGGTTTTCATGGCCAGGGAGAAACAGAAGTCGTTTGCAATTTGCCTTCCACTGCAGAGCCTTCCTTTATGGTTTCTCATCGTTCCAGGGCGTCTCCTCCTATGAGCATTACGCTCAGCGAATGAAAACCCACTAGTGATCCCCGGCTGAAAAAGTATTCGAAAAAGTGGGAAAAGTTTCGAATTCCAAATTGTTGTTATCATTTCATTCTAATTGCTTGTTATAAGTTTACCATTGTTGTTCTCCACCCTCTGTCCTATTTATACAGGGGAGGGCGGCTTATAAGTCATATAAATAAATAAATGAACAAACCCAGGTACTGGCCGTGCTTCGATTCCAAAATCTGACAAGACTGGGCTATACCATGCTGCCTTCCCTCCCTGGTGCACAAACTATACCAATATAAAATCCAGCATCTTGAAGTGGAAATCTTAGCTTTCCCCAAGCATTTTAAACCCTACTCCGGATTCATCTCCTTTGATTAACAACTGACTCCCTGTTGTCTGGAGCATCCAGTCGAGAAGTTGATTTAGTACCCCAAGAAATGTATGGAGGAGGTCTTAGCGGCAAATCCCCCAGTGGGGCAGGGGATGGGGAAAGAGCAATCATAGGTCCAGTTGGAGGGGCGGGCAGGCTGACCTAGAGCTGAGGCACGTGAAGCACAGACTGGGTGAAACGCTGGCTGTTGCGGGAGGGAGAACTTCTCCTACCCTCTTTCTTTCTCTCATTCCCAGGAAGAACAGACTGGGTGAAACGCTGGCTGTTGCGGGAGGGAAACTGCTTCTCCTACTCTATTTCTTTCTCTCCTTCCCAGGCAGCAGTGAAAATATATCCTTGACTCCTTCTTCATCTTCTCTCCTGTGTGGTGAAGGGAAAAGAGACACCATGCAGCCAGATCAGGTATGGGGGGGCGTGGCAGTGGGTACGTGTACAGTGGGGAGCATGGATGCTTCCTTCTCTGTTAGAAGGCTCAGAGGACTGGGGTCCTTCCTTTTGGTTCTAGCGCTACCAACTGGAAAGGCAAAAAAAATGGGCACACCCCTGTCTATGATGGGATGTGCAGAGAAGCCCAAGCAGAGACTATGAAAGAATGCTGGACCATGAATTCCCCATGGAAAAGTGTTTGGTGCTTCACTGTGTGCACATCTCTGGCCTCTTTCCCACTGGGGTGCTAGCCCCCTGCCAATGAGAACAGCCCCCCTGCCCTGAAAATGCTCCCAAGGAAGACTGGGAGGGGGGAATCAAATGTCCTCGCAATGCTCTTCTCCCCTCCTCTTTGTGCTGCTCTTCCAGTTTTGATTTACTGGGAGCCAGGTTGGTGTAGTAGTTAAGTGCGCAGATTCTAATCTGGGAGAACCGGGTTTGATTCCCCACTCCTCCTCTTGCAGCTGCTGGTGTGACCTTGGGTCAGTCACAAGTTCTGTCAGAGCTTTTCTCTCTCACCCCCACCTACCTCACAGGGTGTCTTTTGTGGGGAGGGGAAGGGAAAGGAGTGTGTAAGCTGCTCTGAGACTCTGAGTGAAGGGCGGTAAATCCAATTTCTTCTTCTTCCTCCTCCCCCTCCTCCTGCTGCTGTCTCTGCTTTCAGGGTTTTCTCCGCCAGTGCACCAGCCTTCCAGTGACATAAAGTAATGCTCTTTCTTTTTCCAGGGCTGGGAGTCCTTTGAAGAGGTGGCGGTGTATTTCACCCCGGGGGAGTGGACCCTGCTGTGCCCAGCCCAGAGAGCTATGTACAAGGAAGTCATGCTGGAGAATTTTAGGACTGTGACCTCGCTGGGTAAGGATCCTTTTCTCTGGTATTTTCCTGATCTTGGTGTGAGGACTGACAGGAAGGCGGTCTTTAATAAGGAAAGAAGTATTCGGGCTTTCTTCCCTGTGCCCAGTGGGTGAATCTCTGCCATCCTCCACAATCCTTCCTCTGGTGTGGGAGGGCTTCTTGGCTCTACTGGCAGAGAGGGAGTCCATGCTTGGCAGGCCTGTGCCTGGATCACATGGGAGGGGATCAAAAGCGGTGCCAAGGGATGTTTGGCCTAGAGAAGATGAGGTGGTCTCAGCAGGGGCTTCCCTGTAGACTGGGCCTTGCCTTACCTGTGGAGGGAACTCCCCCGGCTTCTCTGCCACTTTTCTTAGTTCTCAGCTGGCATTTCCATCTCAGCCTGGCAGGAAGTGGGCACAGGATTCCAGTGCCAGACTGGTGGCTGTTGCTCCATAGCGTTCTCCATCTCACCTCCATTACCTGCCTGTTGTGTATTTCTGGAAGGACAGTGAACCTGGCTTGGAATTGCTTCAGTTATGAGCACGCAGAAAAGTTATAATTTTGTGATTTTTTTCCCCCTGGCAAAAAGGGCTCCAGATTTTTAAACCTGATGTCATATCTTGGCTGGAGGAAGACGAAGGACCATTTCTTCTGGACCCTGATGAAGAGGAGGGACTGGCAGGTAACTGCTTATATCTGTCGTGAGACTGCTTGCTTCTTGCTCTTCCTTCCAAGGGTTGGTGGATCTCTGGGCCTTGTTTATTCTCAGTTTGAATTTCTCCTCAAAGGAGCTTGGCTTGGTTGCTGCCTGTAAACCTTGAACCTATGAAAAAAAGCAACTTCTTTTGTGCCACGTCAGATCACTTATGCCAAGTTCAGTCAAGTATTGTCTGTTCCGAGAGGCAGAGTCTTTCAGGCCAGGGTGTTTCCCAGTCCTATTTTGTCCTGAGATCCCTTTAACTGGATTTGCCAGGCCTTGATCTGGGGATGTTCTGTCTGCAATGCAAAGCATGTGCTTTACCACTGAGAAAAGACCCTGAGCAACTCCAGACAGCTGTCATGTCAACACATGTTCTTTGGTTTCCCCCTCCTCCCAACACAGGGAAGTGTGGTAAGTGATTCTGAAGGATCTAGCACATACAGTGTGCCAGTATATAGACCAGCCTCTTCCAGAGGAAATCCTGGACTTCCCTGTGTATTTTAAATGCTAATCAGGATTCTTCTCTTCTGATTAACTGCCAATGGCTGATTAACTGCCAGTGGAGCAGCCCTTCTTCCTGCCAGAAGTGCCCTCAACACCTCTTACCTGTAAATACACCCAGGAAGGAATAGAGAAACTTAAAACCTCTGGGTTACTTTGAGGCAGAAATTCTCCATTGTATATTCTCTCTCTTTTGTTGTCTTGGGCTATTACCATATGATTGGCTGCTCAGCCAACTTACTGTGCTTGGAATTTAGTATGTATTGAGTGCGCAAAGGGGAGAAGAACTGCCTACAGGATCTTTGAGCTTAACCCCTGAGATTTCACAGACTGCCAACACAACCATTACCATAAAATTATGACACAGATACAGTGGATTGTCCTCACACTGGGTTTCTCTTTCTTTCAGCAGGTGGCATGTGGCAGTCAGTGGCTGAAACAAAAGGACCACCAGTGATGGAGAAAGAGGATACATATTCAGGTGTCAAAATGGAATTTGAATATTATGATGCACCTAGGAAGAAGACCGGAAAAACCACATCTGAAGGGAGGAATAATTTCAATCTGTTAGAGGGGGACGGCTCCCGACTCCCAAAAACATACCAAGGAGATAATAGGAATGAGCTCACTCCAAGCAGGGAGAACATTCCTGAAACATCAGATATTAATACTCAGTGGAGCACTTGTAGCGAGAAAAAATATAAATGCCTGGAATTTGGACAAAGGTTCCCTCAGAATGGAAGCCAAACTTTTCATGAAAGGATTCACACAAAGATAAAATCCTACGAATGTCTGGAGTGTGGGAGAAACTTCAGTCGGATTGGAAGCCTTACTTCCCATCAGAGAATTCACACAGGGGAGAAACCGTATAAATGCCTGGAGTGTGGAACGAGCTTCCGTCACAGTGGACACCTTATTGTCCATCAAAGAACTCACACAGGGGAGAAACCATATAAATGCCTGGAGTGTGGTAAAGCCTTCACTCAGAGTGGAAGCCTTACTGTCCATCAAAGAATTCACACAAGACAGAAACCATATAAATGCCTGGAGTGTGGGAAAAGCTTTAATGAGAGTGGAAGCCTTACTTCCCATCAAAGAATTCACACAGGGGAGAAACCATATACATGCCTGGAGTGTGGAACCAGTTTCAGTCGGAGTGGAAGCCTTTCTTCCCATCAAAGAATTCACATAGGGGAGAAACCATATAAATGCCTGGCATGTGGGAAAAGCTTTCGTGATAGTAGGCAACTTACTTTCCATCAAAGAATTCACACAGGTGAGAAACCGTATGAATGTCTGGAGTGTCGAAAAAGCTTCATTCGGAGTTCACAGCTTACTTCTCATCAAAGAAGTCACACAGGGGAGAAACCATATAAATGCCCACAGTGTGGGAAAAGGTTCATTCGGAGTTCACACCTTATTTCCCATCAAACAATTCACACAGGGGAGAAACCATATCAATGCCTGGAGTGTGGGAAAAGCTTCAGTGGGAGTGGTACCTTGAAGTCTCATCAAAGGATTCACACAGGTGAGAAACCGTATCAGTGCCTGGAGTGCAGGAAGAGCTTTAGTCAGAGTTCTCACCTTACTTCCCATCAAAGAATTCACACAGGGGAGAAACCATATAAATGCCTGGAATGTGGGAAAAGCTTCAGTCAGAGTTTTAACCTTACTTCCCATCAAAGAGTTCACACAAGGGTGAAACCATATAAATGCCTGGAATGTGGGAAAAGCTTCAGTCACCATGCACGCCTTACTTCCCATAAAAGAATTCACACAGGGGAAAAACCATATCAGTGTCTGGAGTGTGGGAAGAACTTCAGTGAGAGTAGAACCTTGAAGTGTCACCAAAGAATTCACACAGGGGAGAAACCATATCAATGCCTGGAGTGTGGGAAAAGTTTTGCTTGGAGTGACAGTCTTACTTCCCATCAGAGAATTCACACAGGGGAGAAACCGTATAAATGCCTGGAGTGTGGAAAGAAGTTCAGTCAGAGATCACACCTTACTGGTCATCAAAGAATTCACACAAGGGAGAAAACATATCATTGCCTGGAGTGTGGAAAGGGCTTCAGTGGAAGTAACCGTCTTATATCCCATCAGAGAATCCACATAGGAAAGAAAATGTAGAAACGTTTAGACTGTCAAAGGATGGTAAACTTGAGTAGTAAGACTACAGGCAATTTAATAAAACTGTGTACTAATTGATTGCATTATTTAGTATAATTGCATAAAACATTTCATGTCTTGACAGCCAAGTTGTGAAAACACTGCTTGGATTTCACAGAGAGTGTGCCTGTTCACAGCAACCCCAACAACACCTACTAATCAAAGAGCAGTGTCCTGTGACGTCCCTTTGCATGGCAGAAAGGGCCATGAGCACCTCCCACTCGGCTCTTGGCTACAGCTTTTTGACAACCCCCCCCCTTTAGAATGCTAGAAGACAGGGAGGAAACTCAGCAACTGGGCACCATAACAGAGGTCTGTGATTTCTGTGACACTCCGTTGGGCCCCACAGATGAGTCAGATAGGGTGCCAACCTCCAGGTGGGGCCTGGAGTTCTTCCAGAATTACGCCTTTGTAAAAATAACAAATGGGGAGCATAAAACAAACCTGCTATGGGCTCAAAAAGGCTTTTACCCAAGCCGGACAAACAAAAACTCTCCAGCAAGGAAAGGTGAGAAAGAGGCTCTCTTTCCTGCCGGCATAGACCCAAAAACAAAATATCACGGTAGAACTGCCACCAAGTTCCTTTAACTTAGGTCTTCACCAGTCAGGAGCAAAAGGAACTAAAAACACTCCTGTTTTGTCTCCAAGTCTGCAGAAGGGAACTGCAGGCCACACAAAAAGGTATAACAAAACAAAACGTCTTGGTAGAATGGTCACAAGGGTCTAGGCGTACAGGATTTAGGCTTTGAGACTTGGTAACACAAGAGCCACACAAGGGTTATCAAAGTAAAATATATTCTAGTTTATTTAGGTGCAAGAAATCACAAGACAAGACTGTGCAGGGTGAAACAAAAAGAAATCCTAGCTTAACCAGCCTAATTTACACATGAAGCAGCAATGCAGTATTGCCTCTCCATAAGGCAGAGTTCAGTTGGTCAACATTCAAAGCAAGCATCTCTTAGCCTAGGCAGGCATAAGCAAACTGGAACACCATTGGCTGGGGTTCGGAACTACTGGACCAGGCCAGGCTCAGCCATAGAGATCAAGGTGGATATTCAGATTGCAGGTATTAAAGCTTTATATCCCCGCTGAGCTCCTTCTCCCTAAACTCCACCATCTCCGAGCACCACCCACAAACCTCCAGGAATTTCCCAAAGAAGAGCTGGCAACTCTAGCGCAATGGCCAAGCCACATCCTGCTGCCCATGTGCCCTTTGCCAAGCAGGGGCATGGCAGACATTGGTAGGGAATACATTATACCCTAGCACCGTTCCCTCTCAGCCGCGCTAAGGGGTGTTGGTGCACAACATTTCAGACGTCAGCTCAGAGGATTTCTGCTTCAGCTCACAAGCAATGGAGGATGGGGGGGCACCTCCTTCTAGAGCCCATAGAATTGTACCCCCCGGTCCAATCTTTTTGAAATTTGGGGGGGGGTGTTTGAGGAGAGGCTCCAGCAGCTATGCTGCAAATTTGGTGCCTCTACCTCAAAAAAACCCAGAACCCCCAGATGCCCCTAGATCAATTCTCAGTTATAGCCCATGGGACCATTGTCTATAATGGTCCCCATAAGCTATAACGGAGCCTGGAAAAAATGATTTTTGTATTTTTTTGCCCACCGGTATTATGCTTTTCAGTATGATTTGTAAGCTGCCTTGAGTCACAGGGAAAAGTGGGATATAAATATTTGAATAAATAAGTAGTTTGATCACATTGAAGCAACGTTCTGTTTGTTAGGTTAGGTTCTGACAGTGATTGTTCCACCTCTGTTATACTTGACCTGTAATGCTGGTTGTCACATTTTACTTTTAAAAGAGCCAAAGTAGACTGCAGGAGTTTTTACCCCTGCAAAGTTCCCTCTAAGTTCTGGAGTCTTGTGAGCAAAAATCATACTTCATGAGCGAATAGCATTCAAGCTGTGAGTGAGCCTATATTTGATCTATGGCATAAACGTAAGCCCACCTCACAAGGTTGTTGTGAAGATAAGACAGAGGAAGAGAAAACAACAGACAGCACTCTGTGCAACTTGGGAGAATGGGCGGGACAAAAATGTACTAAATATCCAATGTAGTATCCAAGCCATAGTTCTGGCACAGCTGTCCTTGAAAAGTCCACTGCCAAATGGTTTGCGACAGGCTGCAGACGGACTGTCTATGTGTGATTGCTCCAGCGCGCTTCAACAAGGAAGCAGGGATGCAATAGGAGCGCGCTGGAGTGATCACATGTAGACAGTCCGCCTGCAGCCTGTCGCAAACCATTTGGTAGTGGACTTTCCAAGGTACTTTTTAGCTCTGCATCTTTGGCCGGACGACGGGGGCTGGGGACGGGTGCACGACGCTCGCCAGATGTTTTCGTGTGATCACGCTCCCAAACTCCGCCCAGCATTTGTGTCTCTCCCGTGGCAAATTCTGCGTGTGATCGGAGCCCATATCTTCTTATTTCCTAAGACACTTTTATAATGTAGTAATAGACTGACCACTCCTCAAACAATGGTAAGTTAATCACAGTCAGAACAGAACAGGGAACAAATTTCCAAGAAGCTCCCATTGCCCAGGCCTCTGTACTCCCATTGCAGTGTCCTGGGGACTGATGGGGTCAGAGGCAGTGTTCCCTCTAAACTGAATTAGTGTGAGCTAGCTCATAGTTCTTTAGCCTCCGGCTCACACACTTTTGTCTTAGCTCCGGAAGGAGGGCTCCAGAGAAAACTGATGCAGGAGCCAAATCACTCGCTCACAACTTTAATGCCAGTAGCTCACAAAGTAGGATTTTTGCTCACAAGACTCCACATCTTAGAGGGAACATTGGTCAGAGGTCCTATTGATCTCCTGACGTTGCACATTCATCCTGTCATTCATGTTTGCATACTAATCTGTATATTCCTAAGTAGTTTCATAACTTATGTAAAGTTCAACTGCTGCTCAGGAGAAGTACCGAAAGTTCAGGACCACCTCTCAACCAGTCAGTGCATTAATATAGCTAAATAAACTGCAGGTTTATTGCTCTTTGATGGTCAGCAAGTGCTCTTTTTAGCCTTATAATCATGCTTTGGGAATGTGATGAAAGTTGTCAAGATGTACTGTGGATCCAGATGAGTAGCTGTGTTAAGTCTGCAGCAGCAGAAAAGAGCAAGAGTCCAGAAGGACCTTAAAGACTAAAATCTGTGGCAGGGGATGAGCTTTTAGTGAGTCACTGCTCAGTTTTTCAGATACAGCTGGGATGTGAGTCCCTCTGTCCTTATATCTTGGAGAGTGGAGTGATTCCAGATGCCAAATGGTGAAAGCAGGCAAATGACAATAGTAGGGGAATGACAATAGCAGGCATGATTGTGTGTGTGTGTGAAATGCACTGTATTTTATCTGATGTATTTTTAATTATTTTAAATTGTTTGTATATTATATTTGATGGAACCTGCCCTGAGCCCACTGTGCGGAGAGAACGGGATACAAATCCAGTTAAAAAAATTAAATAAAGTAGATGTGATATTCAGAGGGGTTGTATGTGTGGAGAAGTCAGCATTGGTAATGAGGAAGGAAACCTAAGTCTCGATTCTGTCCAGGAGGGTGCATTGTCTTGAGCCTTGTTATCAGTTGCAATTCAGCAGTCTCTCTTTCTAATCTCACTTTGAAATTCCTTTGTAAGCGAACTGCTACTGTTAGGTCAGTAACAATATCCTGGAAGGTTAAAATGTCCCCCCACCCTGGTTTTTTAAAATGTTTTGTTTTCTAATGTCAGAATCACACCTGCTATTGTAGTTTACCTGCTATCGGTCATTTGGCATCTGAAATCACTCTACTCTCCAAGATATAAGGACAGGTGGACTTACATTCTAGCTGTAGCTGAAGAACTGAGCAGTGACTCACACAAAAGCTCTTTTCAAGATGTACTGTAGTCCACCTTTTACTCATTACTTGGTGTTCCCAATGCAAGGGTCAAAACCATTGGGGAAGCTTGGAGACTATTTAAAACTACAATCCTAGAAGCTCAGAAAAAATATATACCACAGGTTAGGAAAGTTACAAATAGGTATAGAAAAAAGTCTGCATGGTTAACAAAGAAAAGTAATAGAAGCTGTAAAAGGTAAGAAGGATTCCTTTAAGAGGTGGAAAGCTAGTCTCAGTGAGGTTGATTAAAGGGAACACAGGCTGTGGCAAATAAAATGCAAGTCTGTGATCAGGCAGGCAAAAAGGGAATATGAGGAGCATATAGCAAACAATAAAACTTTATTCAAATACATTAGAAGCAAGAAACCAGCCAGGGAGGCAGTGGAGCCCTTGGATGACCAAGGGGTAAAAGGAGTAGTGAAGGATGATAGGGAAATGGCTGAGAAGCTGAATGCATTTTTTGCCTCTGTCTTCACTGTGGAAGATGAGAAATGTTTGCACACTACAGAACCGCTGATTTCGGGAGGGGTGTTGAAAGGCTTGAGTCAGATTGAGGTGATAAGAGAGGAGGTCCTACGACTGATAGACAACTTAAAAACTAATAAATCACCAGGCCCGGATGGCATACACCCGAGAGTTCTGAAAGAACTCAAATGTGAACTTGTGGATCTGAGCAAAATATGTAATCTTTCTTTAAAATCTGCCTCCATTCCTGAGGACTGGAAGGTAGCTAATGTCACTCCCATCTTTAAAAAGGGTTCCAGGGGAGATCCGGGAAATTACAGGCCAGTCAGTTTGACGTTGATACTGGGTAAGTTGGTGGAAACTTATTAAGAAAAGAATTAGTAGGCACATTGATGAACAAAAGCTATTGAGGCAGACTCAGCATGGGTTCTGTAAGGGAAGATCTTGTCCCACTAACCTGTTAGTGTTCTTTGAGGGAGTGAACAAAAATGTGGACAAGGGGGAACCAATAGATGATGTTTACCTTGATTTCCAGAAAGCTTTTGATAAAGTTCCTCATCAAAGGCTCCTAAGAAAGCTCAATAATCACGGAATAAAAGGACGTCCTCTTGTGGATCACAAACTGGCTAATAAATAGGAAACAGAGAGTGAGTTTACATGGGCAATTTTCTCAGTGGAGGGTAAGCAGTGTGGTACCTCAGGGATCAGTACTTGGTCCAATGTTTTTTAACTTGTCTTATTAATGATTTGAAGTTGGGAGTAAGCAGTGAAGTGGCTAGATTTGCAGATGACACAAAGTTGCTCAGGGTGGTGAGAACCAGGGAGGATTGTGAGGCACTCCAAAGGGATCTATCGAGGATGGGCGAGTGGGCATCAGTGTGACAAATGGGGTTCGATGTGGCCAAGTGCAAAGCGATGCACATTGGAGCCAAAAGTCCTAACTATAAATACATGTTGATGGGGTCCAAACTGGCAGAGACTGACCAAGAGAGAGATCTTGGGAGTCATAGTAGATAACTCACTGAGAATATAGAGACAGTGTGCAACTGCAATAAAAAAGGCAAAAGGGAATTGAAAACAATCAGCCAGTATCATAATGCCCCTATATAAATCAATGGTGCGACCTCATTTGGAGTACTGTGTACAGTTCTGGTCACCACACCTCAAAAAGGATATTATAGCTTTTGGAAAAAGTGCAGAAAAGGGCAACTAGAATGATAAAAGGGTTGGAACACTTTCCCTGTGAAGAAAGCTTAAAATGCTTGGGGCTCTTTAGCTTGGAGAAACGATGGCTGAGGGGTGACATGATCGAGGTTTACAAGATGGCACCTGGATAGAGCAGGTACAGAAAGAAGTACTTGTGGGGACTCCATGAAATTGCTGAGCAGTCAGTTAGAACTGATAAAAGGAAGTACTTCTTCACCCAAAGAGTGTCCACAAAATATGTTTGTAGATGAGAGTGTCATGAACTTTCAACTTCCATATCAGCTTCTTGATACCTCAGCTGCATACATACAACTGCATACATGCAGAGTGTGAAGGCATGGGGAGTTAGCAGGCTTGCCAAATGTCCCAAACTGGACATCATGCACTCTTGAGTCAAGAATGGAATTCACTTGGCGGCTACAAGCATGGACAGCTTCAAGAGGGAATTAGATAAACATATGGAGCAGAGGTCCATCGGGGGCTATTAGCCACAAGGTATAGATAGGAACTCTCAGGCTGGGGCAAGTGAGCACTGTATTCTTGATGCTTGGGGGGGCAACAGTGGGAGGGCTTCTAGTGTCCTGGCCCTACTGCTGGACCTCCTGATGGCACCTGGTATTTTTGGCCACTGTGTGACAGAGTGTTGGACTGGATATGGGCCATTGGCCTGATTCAACATTGCCTTCTCTTATGTTCTTAAGTGATGAAGCAGAAGTTGTCGGCTGTTGCCTTCCTCTGCAGAGTCTTTCTTGGCAGTCTCTCAAGTACCAACCCAGTTTATTAGTTTCCGACATCTGAAGAGGTTGGGTTGTACTATGCTATGCCACATCCCATGTGAAAGCTAAAAAGGGTTCTTTCCTGTCTGTCACCATCTGTATATACAAGTGTCATATAAACATCAAATCAGGCTTTCTCCTGGCGGCTTCCAGTCAGAGACAACATTATAGCGGGTGAATACATCTGATGCATGCTGGGCTGGGATGTACTAAAAGGAAGGACAGGATTGCCCATCCCTGGACTGGGATGTACTAAAAGGGAGTCCCTGTTGGGCTTCTCATTGGACACACAGTATTCTGCCAATTAGCTTAAAACCTCATTTGCCTTCACCTTAGAGAACGGTAAGGCGGAATCCTGCCCTGATCCTTATTAAAGCGATCGGCAAATGATCAAACCGTGGGGGTATCGCAGTTGTTTATTTGATACCTGCCCTTTCGTCAGAGGATCTCTTTGCATTTCCTTTCCTGGGTCCCTTGAACTGGTGACATGCTCTCTGAAGGTTAACGAGAGAGAGTCTGCAGTCCTAGAGGGGAAATTGGGAGGGGCACGGAGGGAAAGCCATTTCCTGCCCCCCCTGCAGAGTCGCCTTTCTGTTTCCCCCGGGCTGCTCTTGGCATGGCTTGACGGGATTTGTGGTGAGCTCAAAGGAGTTGGGAGGGGGGAAATTGTGGTTTGGGGGCTGCAATGCAAGACCTAAAGCAGAGAGAAATGAGGGGGGGGATGCAGCCCCTTGGCCAGTCCCCGCAGAGCAGGATTCGAATGGGTCGCTTCAAGCTCCAGAGGAGCCTTTTAGGAAGGAAGGGGAGGCGGTGGAAGGAGGGAGGGAAGAGGTGGGAGTTCTAAGCGGGAGTGAGATGTGGAGGTGGGGAGGAGGAAGGAGACGCAGGGGGGAGACCGGAGTGCGGGCTGTTTGTGCAAGGCTTCTTGGGTCAGAACATAAGAGAAGCCATGCTGGGTCAGGCCAGTGGCCCATCCAGTCCAACACTCTGTGTCACACAGTGGCCAAAACCCAGGGGCCATCGGGGAGGTTCCTTAATGCCACGCTTGTTCTGTTCTCGCCCTGGGTAATGGCTTTGCAGTCTTCTAACCTTTATCAGGGGCTATTATGTGTTTAGGCCCAGGCACAGAAGCATCTGAGAACAGCAAGAATGTCCAAAACTTTCACAGAAACAAAGATATAGTTAGATTCAGGTGGGTACTGTGTTGGTCTGAAACAACAGAACAAAGTTTGATTCCAGTGGCACATTTAAGAGCAACGAAGTTTAATTCTGGGTACCACCTATCTGAGATATCTGAAGAAGTGTGCATGCACGCAAAAGCTTCTACCCAGAATTAAATTTCTTTGGCCTTAAAGGTGCCACTGGAGTCAAACTTTGTTCTAAAGGTGGGTGTTAAAAGACAGGGTGTTATTGGTTGATAACTCTTCACCCAAAGAGTGATTAACATACGGAATTCACTGACCACAGGAGGTGGTGGCAGCTACAAGCATGGAGGGCTTCAAGAGGGAATTAGATAAACATATGGAGCAGAGGTCCATCAGTGGCTATTAGCCACAAGGTATAGATGGGAACTCTCAGTCTGGGGCAGGTGATGCACTCTATTCTTGGTGCTGGAGGGGGCAGCAGTGGGAGGGCTTCTAGTGTCCTGGCCCCACTGCTGGACCTCCTGATGGCACCTGGTATATTTTGGCCGCTGTGTGACAGAGTGTTGGACTGGATGGGCCATTGGCCTGATTCAACATTGCCTTCTCTTATGTTCTTATGAGGGCCAAACAGATATTTATATGAATGATAAACTTGAACTGACGACTTCAGAGTAGATTTGTTTATGGGAAAAGTAGTAAGAATGAACTAACAGTTGACATATTTTAAGCAGGTGATAAAGTATAGATAACTTCGTATGGTGTTTGAAGTTATGGCCCTTAGCGAGCCTAGCATGTGCTCCCTTACCAAGTGGGACGGCTGGTTACTGGTAGGCAGTGTTCCCTCTAAGCTGAGTTAGTGTGAGCTAGCTCACAGTTTTTTAGCCTCCAGCTCACACATAGTTGTATTAGCTCAGGAAAGATGGTTCCAGAGCAAACTAATTTATGCAGTAGTCAAATCACTCACTCACAACTTTAATACCTGCCGGTAGCTCACAAAGTAGAATTTTTGCTCACAAGACTCCACAGCTTAGAGGGAACATTGCTGGTAGGGTATGATTTCAAGAATCTATAAATATGGGAAGGTGAATTGATTGGGAGCTTCAGCTGGAGCACCTTCCCTGTGAGGAAAGGCTGAAGAGTCCGGGACTTTTCAGTTTAGAAAAGAGAAGACTTAAGGGGGCACACATGAATCATGTTAGTTATAAACCTATATATGGGGTGGGGAGAGTTGACCAAGTGGATCATAGCATTGCAAAGGATCTCCAGGGTCATCTATTTTCCCTCTCCAGAAATATTAGAACACAAGGGCATCTCATGAAGCTGATGGGCAGTAGGTTCAGGATGGACAAAAGGAAATATTTATACAAGGAGTGATTAAATTGTGGGATTCACTGCCAGAGGATGTAGTGATGGCCACAGAAATAAGCAGCTTTAAAAAGGGACTAGATAGATTCACGGAGGATAAGTCTATCAGTGGCTACTAGGCAAAGAGAGCCAGCCTGGTGTAGTGGTTAAGTGCGCGGACTCTTATCTGGGAGAACCGGGTTTGATTCCCCACTCCTCCACTTGCACCTGCTGATGTGACCGTGGGTCAGTCACAAGCTCTGGCACAGCTGTTCTTGAAAAAGAGCAGTTTCTGTCAGAGCTCTCTCAGCCCCACCTACCTCACAGGGTGTCTGTTGTGGGGAGGGGAAGGGAAAGGAGTTTGTAAGCCGCTCTGTGATGCCTTAGGGTAGTGAAGGGCGAGGTATAAATCTGAACTCTTCTTCTTCTTCTTCAAAGTGGCTGAGGAGAACCTCCACATTCAGAGGGCACTAAGCCCCTGAATCCCAGAGCCAGGAGGCAACATCTGGGGAAGGCCTCGGCCTCTATGCCCTGTTGCTGGTCCTCCAGAGGAACTGGTTGGCCACTATGTGAGACAGGAGGCTGGACTAGATGGACTACTGGTCTGATCCAGAAGGTCTCTTACGTTCTTATGAAACAATGTCATGTTCTTAATTTAATCACAAGAGTGCAAGTTTTTGTATTCTGGACGGCCGTGCTGCCTTTTCTTTTGCCAGGACAGGCCTTTGTTTATTTCTGGGGAAAGTCAGTTTCTGGTTACAAGTGTGGTTGAATTCCTGAATCAGCCGCTGGGTGAGCTTCAATCTAGAGGTTAAAGTGTGAGAGTTGGAAGGGCTAGAAAAGCTCCGGGGAGGGAGGGATCACTTCCTGTCCCAGCGCCACACCCAGCGTTGAAAGGTCTCTTCCCCCTCCACCCCCAAGCCAGAATCTGCCTTAGGGAGCCTCAGGTGCCGTGGAGGGTGGGGGGGAGGGAATCCTACAGCTTTGTTTGGTTAGGAAAATGTCAGGCATTCCCCCCCCCCTTCATAGCCCACCCCATGTACCTAGATAAAAGTCCAGGGGGGGCGGGAAGTAGAGAAGAGCAAGCCAGAGAGACCCCCTTTCAGATTTCACAGCTGCAGAGCTAACTGAAAAAGAGGTTTTGGGGTGGGGAAAGAAGGTAAAGCCAACAAAGCTTTAGTGGGAAGTTGAGAGAGACCCTCCAGGTGTCCAGACCACAGGGACCAGTTCTTCCGGAGTAAATGGCTTCCTTGGAGGTCATGCCCCAAATACCACCCTCCTGAGGCGCCCCCAAAATCTCCAGGAAATTCACAGCCTGGAGTTGGGCAACCTTAAGGGAGAGAGTTTAGTTTCTTTTAAAAACTTAATTTATTTATTTACATCCTGTCTTTCTCTCCAATGGGAACCGACAGCAGTTTACACCATTCTCCGCTCCTCTGTTTTATCCTCATAACCCCCCTGTGAGGTAGGCTGGCCTGGGAGTGTGTGACTGGTCTAAAGTCACTCAGCAAGCTCCTGGGGATTCGAACCTGGGCCTCCCAGATCCTAGCCTGACACTTTAACCACTATACCGTGCTGGCTTTCAGTTATGGGGAGGATGCTGCATTTAGGTGAGCATCAATGTTCCCTCTAAGCTGAGTTAGTGTGAGCTAGCTCACAGTTTTTTAGCCTCCGGCTCACACATTTGTGTCTCAGCTCAGGGAGGATGGCTCCAGAGCAAAACTCATTTATGCAGTAGCCAAATTGCTTGCTCACAACTTTAATGCCAGTAGCTCACAAAGTAGAATTTTTGCTCACCAGACGCCACAGCTTAGAGGGAACACTGGTGAGCATCTGCACTTAGGTGAAAACCAGCCCCATAGCTAGGGATATTTTTAGGAGGGGGCCTGTGGGGGGGCACCAGCTAATTAAATCAAATTTAATTAGTGAAACTCCTTAGAAGCCAGCCTTCCCCTAAGGCAGCCCTGCACTCCTGCCAGACTCCAGGGCAAGTGAGGAGGGGGTAATGCCCAGCAGCCGTAGCTTCCTCTCTGTCCGGGAGCACTGCATACCTGCTCAAGTTGTGTAGCTAGGCCGGGAGGGGCCCAGAAGAAACACTAGGGGACTGGGCCCCACGGGCCCCACGTTAGCTACAGGCCTGGTGAAAACTGCTCTGTGCTCCTTGGACTCAGGGGTCTCCCCACCATCACCTCATCTTTCCATCTCAGCCCTGATCTTTCCTACAGGGAGAAGTCCTGGTTACTTCTTGCACAACCCCCCCTCACATCAATTCACAGAACCCCACATTTCTGTTGCAGGAATCCAGAGTCCTTCCACCTTTGCCTCAAGAAAGGAATTGGCAGAACAGCAGGGCAACGCTCGGCCTTTGGCAAGGGTGTCATGGAGGGAGGGAGGGAAATGGAAGAGCAAGAGTTGGCATCTCCCAGTGCAAGAGGAGGTTCTAAGGCCACCAGGGCTGGCAGCAGTGGGGAATTCTGGGGGGAAATGGCGCAAGAGATTCCGGCGGACGATCCCAGCAGTTCAGACGCACTGCGCCGGCACTTCAGAGAGTTCTGCTATCAAGAGGCCGAGGGGCCCCGAGAGGTCTGCAGAAAACTCTACCATCTTTGCCGCCAGTGGCTGAAGCCGGAGAGGCACAGCAAGAAGGAGATGCTGGACCTGGTGATCCTGGAGCAGTTCCTGGCCATCCTGCCCCCAGAGATGGAGAACTGGGTGAGGGAATGCGGGCCGGAGACCAGTTCCCAGGCGGTGGCCCTGGCAGAAGGCTTCCTCCTCAGCCAGGCAGAGGACAGGGGTCAGGACCAGCAGGTGAGAGCAGTTTGTGCTGATAATTCCCCCTGCCCATCCCTTTACTCTTCAATATTGATCTCCTAATCCCCATTTCCCGCTCAGGATTCTCGTACGCAGGCCTCGTTCGCAGAAATGACGATTGGTCTCTCTGAGGTCGTGAAGCCTCCTTCGGGCATCAGACGGAGGCCGCTTTCCAGGGGGATCGGGCAAGAGAGCGACCAAGGTGCCACCTTGCCAGGTGAGGATGAAGGGGGGAATAGTTCCACTTGGCTTCCTCAGCAAATCTGATCATCGTGGGCCACTTTTATGCTCTCCTCAGTTCTCCTCTGCAAGAGAGACTAGAACGGTAATATAATGGAACTGCACAGAAATGTTATACACGCACACACAAAAATCATTATTAGAGATAACTGGACCTTGTATGCAAATGTTACATTGGGTTGGCGGCTCAAGGTTGGGAAATATCTAGAGATTGGGGGGGGGGGTGGAGCCTGGAGAGGGCGGGGTTTGGGGAGGGAGGGGACCTCATCAGGGTTCAATGCCACAGAGTCCACCCTCCAAAGCAGCCATTTTCTCCAGGGGAACTGATCTCTGTCGTCTGGAGATCAACTGTAATTCTGGAAGATCTCCAGGCCCCATTTGGAGGTTGGCAACCATACCAATGTAAGATGCCCCCCACTTTTGTTTGACAACATATTAAGGGAGGGGGAATTACCTTTGAGTAAATACTGTAATGAGTAATATTTTTAAAAAGCGTTCTCCTCAGTCCCTGCAAAGAAGACGTCAGTCTCTATCCTCCGTCATGTTTAAAAACAGTTTTTCTTTTAGACCTGTAAGTCATCTGTCCCAAACGGCATGTTGCCTTGTGCCCCAAGAGGCAATGTGGGGAGACAGGGTGTTTTCTGTTCACCCCCAAAGGAACTGAAATTCAAAATGTTTGTAAGAGTAAAAAAATGTGCACAGAGGGTAATGGTGCCTCCCGCCGCTTTTGCTACCTTTGCAGGGGACAGAAGGACGTCAGCGGCATCTACTCCATCGTCTTCTCTTCATTATGGAGTGGAAACGGCTTCTGTGAAGGTGGAGCAGGTCAGTGAAGAGTCATGGTGGAGGCGGGCCTGGTTCGGCTGGGGAGGGGCCGTGGCTCAGTGGTAGAGCCTCTGCTTGGCATGCAGAAGGTCCCAGGTTCAGTCTCCGGCATCTCCCATTCAGACGACCAGGCAGTTGGTGATGGGAAAGACCTCTGCCTGAGGCCCTGAATAGGTGCTGCCAATCTGAGTAGACACAATACCGACGCTGATGAACCAGTGGGCTGGTTAAGTATGTGGCACCTTCATTTGTGTCCATATGCGGGATTCCGCTATTATTCCACATCTCCCTGGGCCTGAAGGAATCCATCTTCTTTTGCCTCTGCCCGCTAGGGAAGCTGTGTAAAAAAAAAGTTTGAATCCTTCTGAGTAACTGCATCATCAACCCACCTTTTGAATTTGGCTAAAAGGAGAACAGAAGAAGAGCCCTGCTGGACCAGACCAGTGGGTCATCTAGATCAGCATCCTGTCTCACACAGTGGCAGGGCATATAGGCCGAGGCCTTCATAAGAACATAAGATGAGCCCTCCTGGATCAGACCAGTGGTCTCTCTAGTCCAGCATCCTGTCTCACACAGTGGCCAACCAGTTCCTCTGGATGGCCAACAACTGGGCAGAGAGGCTGAGGCCTTCATAAGAATATAAGAAGAGCCCTGCTGGATCAGACTAATGGTCCGTCTAGTCCAGCATTCTGTCTCACACAGCGGCCAACCAGTTCCTCTGAAGAGCTAAGAACAGGGTGCTGAGGCCTTCATAAGAACATAATAGGAGCGCTGCTGGATCAGACCAATAGTCCATCTAGTCCAGCATCCTGTCTCACCCAGTGGCCAGCCAGTTCCTCTGGATGGCCAACAACAGGGCATGGAGGCCGAGGCCTTCACAAAAACGTAAGAAGAACCCTGCTGGATCAGTCCATCTAGCCCAGCATCCTGTCTCACACAGTGGCCAACCAGTTCCTCTGGATGACCAAAAACAGGCCATAGAGGCCAAAGTCTTCTGCTGATGTTGCCTCCTAGCTCTTGGATTCAGGGGCTTAGTATCTCTGAATATGGAAGTTCTCCTCAGCCACCATGTCTCATAGCCATTGATAGACACCTCCTCCATGTATCTATGATCCACTATTAAAGCTGTTTATTCCTGTGGCCATTATTACATCCCCTGACAGCGAAGAGCTATTGGATAGTATAAAAGGAAGAAATTTTTTCTTTTTCTTTCAGAGTCCAGTGACCTTCAAGGAGGTGCAAGTGCATTTTACTGAGGAGGAGTGGAACCTGCTGAATGCGGACCAAAGAGCCTTGTACATCGAAGTCATGCTGGAGAACTGTGGGAATGTGGCCTTTCTGGGTAAGGCTCCCTTTATGCCCTTGGCTGAGAGATGCAGAAAGCTGAAATTTCGGTTTTGTGTCGGTGCCAGAGCTTCTGTCCAGCTTGCAGAAGTTTAAAGATTCAATCACCAGCATCTCCAGTTGAAAGGACGATGTAGGGCTAAGGATCTAACTCAGATAAAGGCAGGCTCATAAGAACGTAACATAAGAACATGAGCCCTGCTTGATCAGACCAAAAGTCCATTCAGTCCAGTATCCTGTCTCATACAGTAGCCACGCCGTTCCTCCAAATGGACAACAACAGGGCAGAGGCCGAGGCCTTCCTCTGATATTGCCTCTCCTGGCTCTGGGATTCAGAGGATTAGTGCCTCTGAATGTGGGGGTTCCCTTTAGTTCCTGTGGTTAGTAGCCACTGATAGACCTGCCCTCTGTGAATCTGTCTAAACCTGCATTTTAAGGGCTCTCTGTGTAAAGAAGTATTTCCTTCCTTCCCCCCATCCTGAATCTATTGTCCGTCACCATCATTGGATGCCCTCAAGTTCCATTATTTGGTGAAAGGGAGAAAAAGTTCTGTCAACTCTCTCCACCCCGTGCCTAATTTTATAAAAGTCTGTCATGTCCCCACATTAGTCCTCTCTTTTCTAAACTGAAAAGTCCCAGACTCTTCTTCAGCCTTTCCTCATAGGGGAGGTGCTCCAACCCTCCTCGGTACCTTTTCCAGTTCTGCAGAGTCCTTTTTGAGATAACAGTGACCCAAACTGCGCACATTCCAAATGAGGATCTATACAGAGGCATTATAATATCGGCCATTTTATTTTCAATCCCTTTCCTAATAATCCCTAACATAGAGTTTGCCTTTTTACTGCTGCAGCAGAACGGGTTGACACTTTTCATCAAGCTGTCCACTACGACCTCAAGATATTCTCCCTTCAGTCTCAGGAAGTTCAGACCCCATTAGACTATAACTGAAGCTGGGAATCTTTAATTCTGCTGTACATCAGCTTACACTTACCGTCACAGAACTTCATCTGCCACATTGTCACCCACTCACATCATTTCTGGAGATCCTCTTGGGAGCTCTCAAAGAGGGCCTTGGTTTCTGGCACCCTGAATAATTTTGTGTCATTGGCAAACTTGGACACTGCACTACTCACCCATATTTCCTGGTCACTTATGAAGAAATGGAATAGGACGAGCCCTAAGATCAGGGCTCTTTTTGTAGCAGGAAGACGGGTGAAGCACAGACTCTGGGTGAAACGCTGGCTCTTGCGGGAGGGAGAGCTGCTTCCCCCACTCTCTTTCTTTCTCTCCTTCCCAGGCAACAGTGAAAAGATAACCCTGATTCTTTCTTCATCTTCTGTTGCGTGTGGTGAAGGGAAAAGAGGCACCATGCAGCCAACTCAGGTATGGGTGTGTGTGTGGAATGTCAATGGGTACGTGAGCCGCAGAGAGCCGGGATGCTTCCTTCTGTGTTAACAAGACTCAGAGAATCAGACTCCTTCATCTTAGTTTTGGCTCTGTCCTCTGGCGAGTCAGGAAAATGGTCACCTCCCTGTCTACGATGGGATGGGCAGACAAGCCCAAGCGAGGACTATGCAACAGTGCCGGACTATGAATTCCCCATGGAAAAGTGTTTGGTTCTTTACTGTTTGTATGTGTCTGGCCCAGGGGCGGATTAAGGCTCCCTGGTGCCCTAAGCACTGACCAATCTTGGTGCCCCCCCTCCTTTCCACACTGACCCCGGTCCATTTTAGTTGTTGACCTGTCTGACCAGATATACAATGCAGGTTGCAGCAATACAAAAATTCATTCATATGCTAACACAATATACTGTACAAATGAAGCCAAGCTTTGGGTACGTAAAGCTCTACCAAAATGCAATACAACATCTGTTTTAATATTGCACAAGTTAACTGTATCAGAGTTCCAATATTCATGACCTGAAAGGCATTCTTCTACATCTTTTCACCCTTTCCCCAACTTTGTGGTGCCCCCTTTGGCCCTGGTGTCCTGAGCACGTGCTTGGTCTGCTTAATGGTTAATCCGCCACTGGTCTGGCCTCTTCCCCACCAGGGCGCTAACCCCCTGCCAATGAGAACAACCCCTCTGATCCCAGGATGCCCCAAGGAAGACTGGACGAGGGGAAACAAACGTCCTCCGCAGGTTCTTCTCCCCTCCTCTTTGTGCTGCTCTTCCAGTATTAATGTACCATCTCTGCCTTTAGGATTCCCCCCCCCCCCCAGTGGAGCAGCTTTATGTCACTGGAAATGCTTCCTTCTTCTTCCAGGGCTGGGAGTCCTTTGAAGCGGTGGCCGCGTATTTCACCCCGGGGGAGTGGACCCTGCTGCGCCCAGCCCAGAAAGCCCTGTACAAGGAAGTCGTGATGGAGAATTTTGGGAACGTGGCCTCTCTGGGTGAGGATCCTTTTGTCTGGGGCTTTCCTGATCTTAAGGAGCTGCGGTGGCTCAAGTGGTTAAGACACTGAACTGCAGGCTGTGGAAGGTCAGTCGTTCAGCAGTTCGAGACCCGAGAGTGCCGCATGACGGGGTGAGCTCCTGTCTCTTGTTCCAGCTTCTGCCAACCTAGCAGTTTGAAAGCAAGAAATTGCAAGTAGATAAATAGGTACCGCTTTGGTGGGAAGGTAACAGCGTTCCGTGGGCCTTGGTGTTTAGTCATGCCGGCCACATGACAATGGAAATGTCTTCAGACAGCGCTGGCTCTTTGGCTTTGAAACGGAGATGAGCACCACAACCCTAGAGTCGGATTCGACTGGCTTTCAAGCAAGGGAACCTTTACCTTTTACCTTCCTGATCTTGCTGTGAGCAGTGACTGGCAGAAAGTTTTTAAGGAGAGAAGTAGTCAGGCTGCCTTCCCTGTGCCCAGTGGCTGGTCTCTGCCACCCTCCACAATCCTTCCTCTGATGCGGGAGGGCTTCTAGGCTCTCCTTGCAGAGAGGGAGCCCATGCCTGGCAGCATTATTTATTTATCGTATGGCAGAGTCGATACAGTCAATACAGTGCGTATGCAGACCGACTGGTCAATCCTCCTAAATGCTAATATGTAAATTTTCAATCCGCTCAATCGCAACTGGGGAGAGTTCAAAGAGCTCCGTCGCATCACCCAGGAAAGCACGACGTTCACGTTCCTGTGACAGGTGGGAAATCGTTTGGCGGGCTGCACCACAATCACATTCAGGTCCTGGTATTTCACCCCATTGAAACAACAGGTCTGCACAGCTGCCAAAGCCTGTTCTTATTCTATTAACCGTCTTCCATACTTTACGTGGCAAGTCAAACCCTGAGGGCCTCTCATTGGTTTTTATTAGTTTTTGGATATTGGGTGGAACTGATTGCACCCGTGTTTGCAACCATTCATTCCCTGGACTGAAATGTTGTGATTGCAGGATCTGTGCAGTTCTTATTGCTGGGTATCTGGGTCTTAGCCTGGATTGGCCTGTGTGAGCCGCAGATCGGCAACTCTGTTTTAAATGATCTTTCTGTATTCATGGAGAAGAGCATCTTGTCTTCAGAGATGCGAGGGAGCGATGTACCACAGGGCTCTTTTTGTAGCAGGAACTCCTTTGCATATTAGGCGACACACCCCTAATGTAGCCAATCCTCCAAGAGCTTACAGTAGTCCCCGTAAGAAGAGCTCTGTAAGTTCTTGGGGGATTGGCTACATTAGGGGTGCTTCGCCTAACATGCAAAGGCGTTCCTGCTGCAAAAAGAGTCTTGTGGGTAGCCAATAGGTCTAAGTGGGTTTAATACATGCACTGATGCTTCTCATTGTTGTATTGAGTTGGACATGGGGGCTCTTGAGCCACACAGAAGCACCATATTCTGCAGTACTTCACACCAAACCCAAAGCTGAGCATCTAAGTGTTGTAGCAGACACACCCCAAGTTGTACCATAATTTTTGGAAAATGTTGTTTTGTGTGGACATTTTTGCTGCTACATTGGTAAGATGGTGTTCATAACTCTCTCTTTTGCTTTCTTTTTTAATACTGATTTTTTATTTTCACGAACAGAAAAAACCAGACAAAATATATATATACGATGCATTGCCACGTTTACCGTTTTTCATGAGCAAAACCATAAGCACGGACAAAGAAATAGACCATCATTCATGATCACCTATCTTATCTATTATAACTGACTACTCTTTTTCTGTCTATTACAACTGTCAAACAAAACTTACTTTATTGTATAAAGATTACTTGCATATATTCTAAATTTTCACTTTTTTATCTATATTCTGTGTTTCCTTCCATATTTCATATCTAACATTTCATCCTTACAAACATATATTGCCTAATTCTGCCTGTTGGTCATTCTCCACTTTGACCATTCGACCCTAGTTTTGAGCTATATAGTAAAAAAAATACATTCCATTTTCTTTATCCAGTATTGACTTGCTTTGTTGCATGTCTACCACATATGATAAAATGTTGCATCTGTGCTTTGAGATTTCCAACATTATCCATTGTTACTCTTGTTAGTTTTCGGCCAGGGCTCTTCTTGTTGCAGGAACTCCTTTGCATATTAGGCGACACACCCCTAATGTAGCCAATCCTCCAAGAGCTTACAGAGCTCTTCTTACAGGGGCTACTGTAAGCTCTTGGAGGATTGGCTACATTAAGGGCGTGTCGCCTAATATGCAAAGGAATTCCTGCTACAAAAAGAGCCCTGGTTTTCGCAATTTCTTTGGGTGTAATATACCATCTTAAAACATTTTATACCAATTTTCCCTTAACATTTGGGACTCAGTAAATTTAATTCTTTTGCCCATAAATTTTTCCACTGGCTCACAGAGATATTCTCTGCAAAAATTTCCATCCATTTAATCATACAATCTTTTTTTTTTCTTGAGCTATGTTCATTACCGTAGGATTGGCTGCACAGCCAACTTACTCCACTTGGCATTTAAAAATTATTGAGAAAGGCAGGGCTCTTTTTGTAGAAAAAGCCCAGCAGGAACTCATTAGCATAATAGGCCACACCCAACAGCAGAAGCTTATTAGCATATTAGGCCACACCCCCACATTACCAGACATGTGGTCATCCAGCCACACCCACCTTTTGCTTCTTATTCTGTTTACCTTGTTTGTTGTCAAAACCCAGGGCTTTTTTTTGTAGCAGGAACTCCTTTGCATGTTAGGCCACACACCCCTAATGTAGCCAATCCTAATGAGTTTTTGCTGTTGGGTGTGGCCTATTATACTAATGAGTTCCTGTTGGGCGTGGCCAACTAGGGAGCCAGCCGGAACCCCGTACCTGTGCGTTCCTGCCCAAAAATAGCCCTGGAGAAAGAAAAGGAGAGAACTCTCTACAGAATGTTTGAGCTTAACCCCTGACTATTCGCAGAGTGCAAACACAAGCATTACCATAAAATTGTGACACAGATACTTACGAAAAGTGGCCTGTAATCACACCAGGTTTCTCTTTCTTTCAGCAGGTGGCAGGTGGTGGTCAGCGAATGAAACAAAGGAACATTCACTGAAGGAGAAAGAGGATCCATATTCAGATGTGAAAAAGAGGGCTGAATATTGTGATGCTCTGAGGAAGGGGAAGGCAAAACACACACCTGAAGGGAGGGATAACTCCAGTCTATTAGAGGAGGATGAGTGTGCTTCAAGCAGGGAGAACATTCCTGAAAAATCAGATATTAATACTCAGTGGAGCACCTACAGCAGGAAGAAAAAATATAAATGCCTGGAATGTGGAAAAAGGATTGTTCAAGGTAGAAACCTAAGTTTGCATGAAAGGATTCACACAAGTGTGAAAACCTGCAAATGTCTAGAGTATGGGGAAAACTTCAGTCAGAGTGGAAGCCTTACTTCCTATCAAGAAATTCACACAGGGGAGAAACCATATAAATGCCTGGAGTGTGGGAAAAGCTTCACTCAGAGTGGAAGCCTCATTGTCCATCAAAGGATTCATACAGGTGAGAAACCATACAAATGTACAGAGTGTGGGAAAAGCTTCAGACTGAGAGACAGCTTTATTTGCCATCAAAGAATTCACACAGGGGAGAAGCCCTATAGATGCCTCCAATGTGGAAAGAGCTTCAGGGTGAGCGGAAAACTTACTTCCCATCAACGGATTCATACAGGGGAGAAACCATATAAATGCCTGGAGTGTGGAACAAGCTTCAGACTTAGGGGCAGCCTTACTTCTCATCAAAGAATTCACACAGGGGAGAAACTATATCAGTGCCTAGAGTGCGGGAAAAGCTTCAGTCAAAGTGGAAGTCTTGCTTCCCATCAGAGAATTCACAGAGGGGAGAAACCATATAAGTGCCTGGAGTGTGAGAAAAGCTTCAATCGACCTGGAAACCTTACTTCTCATCAAAGGATTCACACAGGGGAGAAACCATATCAATGCTTGGTGTGTGGGAAAAGCTTCAGTGGACCTAGAAATCTTACTGCTCATCAAAGGATTCACACAGGGGAGAAACCATATAAATGTGAACAGTGTGGGAAAAGCTTCATTCGGAGTTCACAACTTATTTCCCATCAAAGGATTCACACAGGGGAGAAACCATATAAATGCTTGCAGTGTGGGAAAAGGTTCATTCGACATTCACAACTTATTTCCCATCAAAGGAGTCACACAGGGGAGAAACCATATAAATGCCTGGAGTGTGGAAAAAGCTTCAGTGGGAGAGGTGCCTGGAAGTCTCATCAAAGGATTCACAAAGGGGAGAAACCATATCAATGCCTGGAATGTGGGAAAAGCTTCAGGCAGAGTTCACACCTTACTTACCATCAAAGAATTCACACAGGGGAGAAACCATATAAATGCCTGGAATGTGGGAAAAGCTTCAGGCAGAGTTTTAACCTTACTTCCCATCAAAGAATTCATACAGGGGTGAAACCATATCAGTGCCTGGAATGTGGGAAAAGCTTCAGGCACCATACACGCCTTACTTCCCATAAAAGAATTCACACTGGGGAGAAACCATATCTGTGTCTGGAATGTGGAAAAAGCTTCAGTGACAATGGAGGCTTGAAGTCTCATCAAAGAATTCACACTGGGGAGAAACCATATCAATGCCTGGAGTGCAGTAAGAGCTTCAGTCAGAGCTCACACCTTGCTTCCCATCAAAGAATTCACAGAGGGGAGAAACCATATAAATGCCTGGAATGTGGGAAAAGCTTCAGTCAGAGTTTTAACCTTACTTCCCATCAAAGTATTCATACAGGGGTGAAACCATATCAATGCCTGGAATGTGGGAAAGGCTTCAGGGACCATGCACGCCTTACTTCCCATAAAAGAATTCACACTGGGGAGAAACCATATCAATGTCTGGAGTGTGGAAAAAGCTTCAGGGACAATGGAGGCTTGAAGTCTCATCAAAGAATTCACACTGGGGAGAAACCATATCCATGCCTGGAGTGTGGGAAACATTTCGCTTGGAGGGATAGTCTCATTTCCCATAAGAGAATTCACACAGGGGAGAAACCATGAGATTCATGAGATTTATTCACGATAAAGAGCCTTCCTTCTGGTGAGCTCGCCACTTTTATAGCCTGATGAGCCTGCCTTGGCGGGGAGGGGGGGGATACAAAACCAAATTAATTAAGTAAATAATAAATAAAAATATTTACTAACAGCAACTTAAACCCTGTGTGTAGACTCCCTTTTTCTCTCTCTCCTACTGATCTACTTTGTCTTTTGTTATGTTCTCTAACTTCTCCGTCTCTGCATCTCTAGCCTAGGTTTTCTTAAATTTAGATCATTCTTGGTCTTTTCCCCCTCTTCCCCATTACTCTCTCGACATCCTGGTCTCCATCTGTAGCACATGTGCTGGTTTATCAGTTTTTTCCTGTGCTGTCTTCTCAGTCTCTTTTGTCTTCACAAACTTCTTCCCCTCAGCTTTAATCTCCAACAGCTCTTAATACTTACATAGGGTGGAAAGCAGCCGTAGTAACTGTTCTCTTGTCTTTGTGCATCTCCTTTATTCTCTTATATTCCGTTCTTACAATACTCACCCCGGCTGTGGTCACACACACTAACTAATCCACTTTCAGTGCACTTTCCAACTGGGTTTTGCCAGTTCACACAACAAAAATCCAGTTGTTAAGTGCATTGAAAGTGGATTATTTCCTTTGTGTGACCGCATGTCCTCAAACCCCAAAGCCATCCCATCTCCTTTCCTCTTTCAGAGCCCTCATCAGCATCCTGATCTCTCCTTATACCACCACCCCAAATCTCTTCCCCACACTGCCCTTTTCCGAGATTTGTATGTCTTGCAATGCCGGTCCTTACTGTTTGTTGCACCAAAATGAAATGAGAAAAATGTCTCTTAACTTCTGCAAAGCTCCTTTTCTTGGGAGCTCTCTTCTATGTCCCATTTGACAATAAAAGAAGAAAACAAAAGGGGGATGTCTCTTCTTACTTACCCGTTATCTACTCAGGACCCCTTGAGCACAGAAACAATTAAAACATTGGGGGCCACTGGGGCTCCTTCCTTTTGCGCTAAATGGCCAGCCAATTGGTTTCTTGGTTTTAAATGTAGTAAGAACATAAGCCAATGTTGGATCAAGCCAATGGCCCATCCAGTCCAACACTCTGTCACACAGTGGCCAAAAATACCAGGTGCCATCAGGAGGTCCAGCAGTGGGGCCAGGACACTGGAAGCCTTCCCACTGCTGCCCCCTCCAACACCAAGAATAGAGTGCATCACCTGCCCCAGACTGAGAGTTCCCATCTATACCCTGTGGCTAATAGCCACTGATGGACTTCTGCTCCATATGCTTATCTAATTTCCTCTTGAAGCTGTTCATGCTTGTAGCTGCCACCACCTCCTATGGCAGTGAATTCCATGTGTTAATCACTCTTTGAGTAAAGAAGTACTTCCTTTTATCCGTTCTAACCCGACTGCTCAGCAATTTCATTGAGTGCCCACAAGTTCTTGTATTGTGAGAAAGGTGGAAAGGTGCTTCTTTCTCTACTTGCTCTAAATCTTTAAATTTATAGCCTCTCTCTTCATTATCTATATTTTTTCTCTAGCTTCTTTCAGTCCAATTTTTAAATACTATTTTGACCATAGATTATCTATAATAGATTATATATTTGTATTTACTAAGACACTTCTATACTGTTCTGTAGTAATAGTGATCACTCTTCAAACTGTGGTGACTTACCTTAATCATAATCACAACAGAACAGGGAACAAACCTCTGAGAAGCTCCCATTTCCCAGGCCTCTGGACTCCCATTGCAATGTCTTGGGGTGGTGGAGTCAGGGGTCCTATCGATCTAGTGATGTTGCACAATTCATCTTGTCATTCTTGTTTGCATACTAATCTGTATATTCTTAAGTAGCTTCGTAACTTCTGTAAAATTCAACTGCCGCTCAGGAAAAGTACCAAAAGTTCAGGACCACCTCTTAGCTGGTCAGTTCATTGATATAGCTAAAGAAATAGCAGAATTTTTTGCTCTTTGGTGGCCAGCAAGTGCTGTTTTTAACCTTATAATCATGCTTTGGGAATGTAATGAAAGTTTTCAAGATGTACAGTAGATCCAGATGGGTAGTTGTGTCACTCTGTCCATTAGCACTTTCAAGACTGACAAAATTTGTGGCAGGGTTTGAGCTGTCATGGAGCTGCAGTGGCTCAAGTGGTTAAAACGCTAAACTGCAGTCTGTGGAAGGTCAGTAGTTCAGCAGTTTGAGACCCAAGAGTGCATGACAGAGTGAGCTCCCGTCTCTGGTCCCAGCTCCGGCCAACCTAGTAGTTTGAAAGCAAGAAATTGCAAGTAGATAAATAGGTACCACTTCGGTGGGAAGGTAACAGCGTTCTGTGTGCCTTGGTGTTTAGTCATGCCAGCCACATGACCACAGAAACGTCTTCGGACAGTGCTGGCTCTTTGGCTTGGAGATGAGCACCGCAGCCCTAGCGTCGGATTTGACTGGCTTTCGAGCAAGGGAACCTTTACCTTTATGAGCTGTCGTGATTCACTGATGCTCACTTCTTCAAATACAGCTAGGATGTCCTAAGGCTCGATTCCGTCCAGGAGGATGTGTTGTCTTGAGCTTCCGTATCAGTTGCAATTCAGCGGTCTCTCTTTCTAATCTCCCTTTGAAATTCCTTTGGAAGAAAATCACTACTCTGAAGTCAGCAACTGAATGTCCTGGGAGGTTAAAATGCGCCCCCCCCCTGAATATTTTTGTTTCTAATGTGAGAATCACGCCTGCTATTGTCATTTTCCTTCTATTGTTTGTCACCTGAAATCACTCCACTCTCTAAGATACAAGGACAGGTGGACTCACGTTCTAGCTGTATCTGAAGAAGTGAGCCGTGATTCACACGAAAGCTCATTTCCATATGTATTGTAGTCCACCTGTTACTTATTTGCATAATCTCTTTGGGGACCAATTATTTTACTTAGAGAACAATTCTATGTTAAGAACATAAGAGAAGCCAATGTTGAATCAGGCCAATGGCCCATCTAGTCCAACGTTCTGTCACACAGTGGCCAAAAATACCAGATGCCATCAGGAGGTCCAGCAGTGGGGCCAGGACACTAGAAGCCCTCCCACTGCTGCCCCCCACTCCCCGCACCAAGAATACAGAGTATCACTTGCCCCAGACTGAGAGTTCCCATCTATGTTGTTGTTGTTGTTCAGTCGCACAGTCGAGTCCGACTCTTCGCGACCCCATCTATACCCTGTGGCTAATAGCCACTGATGGACCTCTGCTTCATATGTTTATCTAATTCCCTCTCGAAACTGTCCATGCTTGTAGCTGCCACCACCTCCTGTGGCAGTGAATTCCATGTGTTAATCACTCTTTGGGTTAAGGTTGTGTTTAGGTGTTAAGTGCCAACAAGTCACAGTATACCATTCCACATCCCATGTTAAGTTACAGTTTTATTTTTCCCCCCCATCTGTCACCTTCTCTATAAAAGTGTGTCATGTAAACATATAATCAGACTGTCTGCTGCTGGCTTCCAGTCAGAGAAAACGTTACATTACATGAACAAATCATTTGTGCTGGGTTTCCCATTTTACACAGTATTTTGCCAATCCACTTAAAACCTCATTTGCCTTAATCTTAGAGAACTGTATGCTTAGGTCTTTAGCGAAGTTTGAGAAATGTTAAGATAACTGATTTTTATCATGTGTTTTTTCTATACTCGTAGGAGTCATTTGACCTGTTTATGTCTGTCAAGTTCATGCCTAATAAACGGTGCAATGCTTTATTTTAAACAAAATCATTAACTCCAAGAAGTTCTCTGCTTGTTCTGTTGGCAAGTCTGACCTCTAATCTTTCATTGTGCTGCAAAGAGGTCAGTCTCTCTCAGAGAGTTTGTCATAAATGGATCCATGGGTGATTCTGTAGCTGAGTTCACGTAACGAGGCTTTAACACTCCTATAGCTGAGTTTGGTGCAGATAAGAGAAGCCAATGTTGAATCAGGCCAATGGCCCATCTAGTCCAACACTCTGTCACACAGCAGCCAAAATATACCAGGTGCCATCAGGAGGTCCAGCAGTGGGGCCAGGACACTAAAAGCCCTCCCACTGCTGCCCCCTCCAGCACCAAGAATAGAGTGCATCACCTGCCCCAGACTGAGAGTTCCCATCTATACCCTGTGGCTAATAGCCACTGATGGACTTCTGCTCCATATGTTTATCTAATTCCCTCTTGAAACTGTCCATGCTTGTAGCTGCCACCACCTCCTGTGGCAGTGAATTCCATATGTTAATCACTCTTTGGGTGAAGAAGTATTTCCTTTTATCTGTTCTAACCCCGACTGCTCAGCAATTTCATGGAGTGCCCACGAGTTCTTGTATTGTGAGAAAGGGAGAAAAGTACTTCTTTCTCAGCCTGCTCAGTCCCATTCATAATCTTATAAACCTCAATCATGTCACCCCTCAGCCATCGTTTCTCCAAGCTAAAGAGCCCCAAGCATTTTAACCTTTCTTCATAGGGAAGGTGTTCCAACCCTTTTATCATTCTAGTTGCCCTTCTCTGCACTTTTTCCAATGCTATAATATCCTTTTTGAGATGTGGTGACCAGAACTGTACACAGTATTCCACAGATTGGGTGCAAACAAATAGTTTGTCACAATGCCTTTGGCACCCGATAGGGAAATGAACATTTCTTGGGCAAAACAGGCAAAAGAAAATTATTTCCAACTGTTTATATCTCCACCTGCTGTGTTTGCCTATACAGCTGTCGCTCGGCTTTTTCCACAGCTGCAGGAAGTAGGCACCACCGGGTATGTTTTTAAACTAGTTTTCATAGTCCAAAAAGTGAGTGAGGGGAAGAGAGATGGCCCTATTTCTCTCACAAACTTATCCTGTTTTGCCTGTAGTCAATTGTCTGACTGCAGTTCTCCCTGTTCAGTTAGCATCTCTGGCATCTGGAGAAAAGGTCTCGCTCGTTCTTCCTGAAAAGAAGCATTGTTCTTCCCCCACCCTCCAGAAGAGTATCCAGCTGCAAGGTCAAAAAGCCCAACTATGTTGGCTTTTGTTTCATGGAAATCCACTGTGCCTAACAAAATCCTATTGAGGAAGACACAGCATGGGTTCTGTAAGGGAAGATCTTGTCTCTCTAACCTGTTAGCACTACGGCTAAGATTAGAGTTTCAGTAGCCATTCCACACACAAAAGAACCTCCTCAGGAAACAGGAAACCTCAGGAAACAATCCATAGACAAAAGAACCTCCTCAGGAAAGCTCCTCCATTAGCATGTTCATAGCCTGGAGAACTACTACAAGATAATGACTCAGCCCTACCCCACCTTCTAGGGTAGATATAAATTACCTGCCCACCATTTTTCCTCACACCTTGGGCACAGAGAGTCCTCCATCTTTCTGTGTTATACCTCTGAGGATGCCAGTCGCAGCTACTGGCGAAACGTCAGGTCCTACAATGCCAAGACCACGGCCACACAGCCCGGAAAATCTACAGCAACTAATAATCTGTTAGTGTTCTTTGAGGGAGTGAACAAACATGTAGACAAGGGCAGGCAATAGATGTTCTTTATCTTGACTTCCAGAAATGTTCTGATTAAGTTCCTCATCAAAGAATCCTAAGTAAGCTCAATAGTCATGGGATAAAAGGACAAGTCCTCTTGTGGATCAAAAACTGGCCAATTAATAGGAAACAGAGAGTGAGTATGAATGGGAAATTTTCTCAGTGGAGGGTGGGAAGCAGTGAGGTACTACAGGGTCCAATGCTTTTTAACCTGTCCATTAATAATTTGGAGTCGGGAGTAAGCAGTGAAGTGGCTAAATTTGCAGATGACACGAAGTTGTTCAGGGTGGTGAGAACCAGGGAGGATTGTGAGGCACTCCAAAGGGATCTGTCGAGGATGGGCGAGTTATGAGAAATCCAAACATCGACCCAAAGCAAATCCAAACAAGCCAGAGATCTTGTGTCCTCTCTGTCTCCTCTCAGGAGACTTTCACAAGTTACTCTCGCTCACACTTCATTAAAGCGCCAAGTGCCCGAGCTGAGTAACAAGCATATGGGAAATGGGACACACGAGAAAGCAGCTATGGACTGCGCTCCCAACGCCAGTGCTCCGCAATGCTCATATCACAAGGTCAGAGCTGTTATTTCAGTGACGATCACTTCCCCCAAAATGTCACACACTTAACTGAGGAACCGACTTTGATGAAGTCTAGCTGCTCTGCTGCAGACTGATATGGCTGCTGTCTGAGGCTTACTATATCAGAAACATAGCTGAGAGAAAACCTATGAGACTCGTTCATTTTGTAAAATCCATAGAGCTAATTATATATAGTTACAAGAAGGAGTGTGCAAGGACTCGCAGGGAGGTGTCTGGTTTCTCTCTCCCCCACTCTTTCTTCTTTCTGTTCCATGAATTTCCTCATACCCTCCCCCCCCCCTTTCCTCCCTCATTCTCTCCACAATTAGAACCAGGGTCTTTAGGGTTGCCACGTCTGGGTTGGAAAATACCTGGAGACTTTGGGGGTGGATCCAGGAGAGGGTAGGGTTTGGGGAGGGGAGGGGAGGGGCTCAGCATGGTACAATGCCACAGAGTCCACCCTTCAAAGCGGCCATTTTCTCCAGGGGAGCTGATCTCTGTTGTAAAAGCGGGAGATCCCCAGGCCCCACCTGGAGGCTGGCAACCCTATGGGTCTCCCAGATCGTACTCTGAAGCTCTAACCAGTACATCACACTGGCTTTCATGAGGAGGCTGCTGTTGAACAGTAACAAGCACATGGGCCTTGGTGAGTTGTACAAGTCACTCAGGGGTTGCTGCCAGGCCTCGCCCTGATGAGCCCATCCTCAAAGGTAAAAGGAAAAGGTCCTGCCCCCTCCCCCTACCTTGTACTGACAGGAACCCAGGCTTGAAGGCTTGGTGGTTGCCTAGAAGCAGCACGGAGGAAAGTTGCTTCTTAAAGCTACAGGCCCTGCTTTTACCACTTTGGGTGGCTATAATGTGCCCCCCCCATGTATTTAGATTTCAGTTTTTTAAAGGAAACCTGTTGTTCAAACCTCTTCCCTGCCCCTCCCCCCCATTTTTAGAAAGATCTGCCTTGTCTGTTCAGGGCTCTGGTCTTGGTATTGATCTACCCACAGATCTAGCTATTTTGAAAATTGCATATATTGATATGTATTCAGCACCTCACTCTTAATATTAACTGAGTTTGGCATTTGCACCAGCTGGACTTTCTGACTTCAAAGTCAGACCCATGTGGAGTGTTTTACAGTAGTCTAGCCACATGGTTATTGTGGAATGGATCCACGTGGCTCAAGTCAGCAGGTCAAGCTGAGAAGTTAGCCTCCATGCGTAAAAGCAGGTTAAATTTTGGATAGTTTTGGATAACCCGAGTGAGGACATCCTAGTTTACCTTGCCAGGGTCCATTGCCAGGGCTAATATTCTTGGCTGCTGGGTACAGGTCTGTGTGTATCTCTCCCCTTCCACAGACAGGCATTGTGGCTCAGCAGTAGAGCATCTGCTTGGCATGCAGAAGATCCCAGGTTCAATCCCCGGTGTCTCCATTTAAAAGGACTAGGTAGAAGGTGATGTGAAAGACCTCTGCCTGAGACCCTGGAGAGCCGCTGCCAGTCTGAGTAGACAATACTGATTTTAATGGACTGTTGGTCTGATCCAGTATAAGGCGGTGCCATGTGTTCCCAGTTGCAGTAGGATACCCCTGGTCCCCAGGCCAGCAAGAGGCCAAAGTCCCAATAGACACCTGAGAGGCAGGCAGCAGAGGCTGTGGCCGAAATAGGAAGAAGACAGGAGATGCTGTCGGTTTCTGGGAGTCCACAAAAAGTGCCACATTTGTCGTCATGGTAGAAGGCAAAGGGTTATTCTCAGTGTCTCTGGGCATTAGAGCATTAAAGACATGATATGCTAGATGCTACAGTGGCAGAAATGCCAGGAGCCACGCAATGGAGAAGAGCAGGGCTTTTTATGGAGAAAAAGCCCAGCAGGAACTCGTTAGCATAGTAGGCCACACCCACCAGCAGAAACTCATTAGCATATTAGGCCACAACCTGACAGGGCAGCTCATTAGCATATTAGGCCACACCCCCATGTTACCAGAAGTGTGGCCATCCAGCCACACCCACCTTTTGCTTCTTATTCTGTTTACCTTGTTTGTTGTCAAAACCCAGGGCTTTTCTTGGAGCAGGAACTCCTTTGCATGTTAGGCCACACAACCCTAATATAGCCAATCCTAATGAGTTTCTGCTTTTGGGTGTGGCTTATTATGCTAATGAGTTCCTGCTGGGCGTGGCCAGCTCGGAAGCCAGCCGGAACTCCATTCCTGCCCAAAAATAGCCCTGGAGAAGAGCGCATGACAGATGGGCCACCAGCCAGTTAGATGGCAGGAACTCCAGAAATTAGTTCAGAGAAAACAGGACTCTGGACAATACCAGGTAAGGACAACCTGCAGGCTGTTGTTGGGGCACAGGGACAGAGGAGGAGAGAAGGGCTCTTAGATCTGGTTAGGGTCCTACCCTGTCTTCTATATCCTTGGTCTGCTCCCAGCCAAACCTCTGCGGAACAGTCTTCCATTTGGAGTCAGTGAACCCCCCCCCCCTTCTCCATCTCCCCCTCTCCGCCTGCCGATCACAGATCATCTGCTCAGGGGCCCTCTCACCTCTCATTTCCATCACAAAACCGGTGTGTTTACCTGGGATCCCAGGATCTGCGGGGCATGCCTTTGTCTTCAGATCAGATTGCTGCCGCCAGCTGCTCTCCCCAGCCCCTTCCCTCTGCAAATCTGACCGTGGCCCCTACTGCTGCACGATCTCCACTTCCTACAACAGAACAAAGTTTGAGTCCAGTGGCACCTTTAAGACCAACGAAGTTTATTCTGGGTGCAAGCTTTTGTTCTATTGCATGCGGCACTTCCACACATATTGTGTGGCTCCCAGCAGGGCGGCTGGGGAAGCGGTGCCACACAGAGCCACAACAGAAGTCATGTTGGATGCTGCTAAGACAGCGATCGCATCTTATTGGAAAGATTCTAGGGCACCGAATGTTGACGTGTGGTTTCGCAAACTTTGGAATCACTACCTCATGGATGCTGTTACAAATAGACTTTATCTTACATCTCAATACCCCAAGCACAACGTCTTTACGGGAAAATGGCTCCCAATAATAGACTACTTAACACAACACCAATTTCTCTCCTCGGAATGGACTCAATACCATAAATGGATCTGAAATTTTGATTTTATCTCAACTTTACTAACCTTCTCTCTTTAGTTTTTACTCCCTCAAGTTAATCACACATGCTCATGTTGTTTGTTATCCTCTTTTACCAAATGCTATATCACATAGTTAAGATAGCAGTACGATGTGTTTCACCACCTATGTATGTTTTAACATAGGTCGTGTATTTGTTGTAAAACTGTTTACAACCCCATTGATATATCTTTGATGTATATTTCTACAAAGTTATGCTACTTATCTGTACTTGTGTAAATTTCATTTAATAAAACAAAGTTTAAATTAAAAAAAATAAAGGTGACAAAACTGCTCCATCTCTCCCTTCTCTACACTCATACCCTGTCTAGATGGTCTGGAGGGCAGGGACAGGACTTCATTGGAGGAGGTTAGATCAGCAGGTCTCCCAACATGGCCTCTGCCTCCTGCAGACTCCAGCCAACAGCCTGACCGGCTTCGGACTTCTGACAGACTGACCTGAATTCTCATAGATTGCCCAAAAGCTCCACTATATCTAACAGCACTTTCCGCCCAGGAAGTGGCTTTCCCTCCTGCAGCATTCTAGGGCAGATCTCTTCTGTCCTCTCTAGGGAGCTGTCCTCAGATTGCTGGTAGGAGACAGGAGGGGAGGGGGGGGAATGAGGAGGCCTACCTCCAGTTTGATGGCCCCCTCCTATCCAGCCCACACCAACTTACATCCACAAAATGGCGTTTCTCCACACCATGTGTGCGTGTGAGCTGGTCTAAAGGAAAAAGCAGAGCAGGGCAATCTTAATATCATTTGTTTTTGTCAGAAGAATCCCCCTCGCTCCCTCTCTTTCTTTGAAGATGTATGCACACAAAAGCTTCTACCAGGAATAAAACTTTGTTGGTCTTAAAGGTGCCACACGACTCTGTCTGACTCTCGCATGCACCCTCCATTGCTCTTTCCCTTCCCCTCCCTTCCTCCTCAAAGGAGGAGGGGGAGGAGACCTCAGCCAATGGAGTGGAGAGAGGCTTGGCTTTGTCTCCCAGCATGATTGAGGAAGACAGGTGAAAGCAAGCTGCGAGGCAAAGGTGGCAGCAACAGCCCCGGGGATGGAAGCAGGAAAGAGTCAGTTGATTGAGCGCCAGATGCAAGCTCTGCAGGGGTGGGCCATATCTTTGACACCCCTGCCTTAGGGTCTGCCATCTGGTCTGGAGTTCAGATGGAACTCCAAAAGAACTCCAGGCTCCACTTGGGAGGACGGAAACGCAATGTGACTTATCTGTGGGGTGCAAAGGAGTATCACAGAAACCACAGGTCTTTCTTGGGGTTTCAACCTTGCCCTCTAGCACTGAACAGGAGGGGGGGTCAAGGGCCTGCAGGAAGCTTTCTGCCGCTCAGAGGGATGTCAGTAGGTTGCTGGTTGTTGCTTTAGATGCTAAGGACTCTGGTCCGTTCAATGGGCAATCCGGGCCTCGCAGAGTGGCACATGTTCTCTTTCCTCCATGAGGAGGGAACCAATGAGGCCAGCAGTGTAGTTAGGCTGTGGATTACAGGTTCCCAAACTCTGGCTGTTAATTTCAGAAGCCTTAAAGCAGGGGTGTTGAACTTATTTGTTATGAGGGCTGGATCTGACATAAATGGGACCTTGTTGGGTCGGGCCATGTGTGTCATAAAATATAATGCAAGGTAGCAGAGATATAAACTTTATAAAGGACACAGACAAAAACAATTAAATAATTTTTTAAAATTTAAAATAAAACATGCTTCGAACATTAGCACTCCTACAATATTTGGTTTATTTAACAGTCTCTGACAACTGACACCTCTTGCTCTGAATTATTGCATCAAAATCTGGAGACCATGTCTGTGCTGTAGCCATCTTGAGTATGCTGTTCAGGTATATTATCTGTAAGCTGAAAACCTACTTTTGATTTATTGACATTCATTACAGAAATCTCATGGTCAATGCTCTGAGCCAAAGCCTAAGACCCAGGCGGAAACATGAAATGGCTGGGCATTGCCAGCTTTTGTATATAAGTTGTTTTGTGGGCTGGTCAAGAACATGGGAAGGCATCATGACACAGACTGTCTACAAAACTATAGTCTTCCCCAGGGAAATAATTACAACTGCTATGAGGCAGTGCAATAGAGAGATAGCAATATATATTGTGGTCAGCATCAGCCTACTATCTGGGAAGTCTAAGTTCAAAATCCACAGTCTACAAAGGAAATGTGCTGGGTGAACATGGTCTGAACAGTTCACATTCCATTCCTTCTGAGAAAGACTGGATCATGAGGGCATGAATACATTGAAAAAGAGGAGGGGAACCCCGTTGCGTCCAGGAGAGCATAACCAGCCCACAAAACACACATATTCTCTGCAGAAAGGCAAAAAAACTCATACCTAGAATAAAAGTTTGTTGATCTTAAAGGTGCTTTGTATCTCTCCAGTGCGACTGAAGGAACTCAGCAAAGTAAGCTCTCGCTCTTTCTGTCCCTCCCCAGGGGACAAGGAGGGGGAGAAGCCTCAGCCAATGGAGGGAAGAGAGACTTGGCTCAGCAGCTCTGCTGTGAGATTAAGAGCATCTGGTAAAGCAAGCTCTCTTTCCCTCCCTCCTGCTCCCTCTCTTCCTCCCCAAGGGAGGAGGAGCCTCGGCCAATGGAGGGAAGAGAGGCTTTGTTCTGTAGCTCCTGTACAATAGAGAGAGCCTGGCAAAGCAAGCTGTGACACAGAAGGAAGCAAGAGAGAGGGAGAAGGAAGCAGAAGAGAGCCAGTTGCTTGGGGGCTGCATCCAGCCCGCAAGCTACCCCTGCCTTAAGGAATATAAGTAAAGTTTCCACTAGATCCTAAGGTTTTTCCACGCTCCAGCCATTTTTATAGTTTCACTCCTGAGTACATTCTTTTTCTACTCTAAAGGCATCTACATAGTTTTTCCCCGTGTGAATCCTTTGATCGGAAGTAAGGGTTCCACTCTTACTAAAGCTTTTCCCACACTCCAAGCATTTATATGGTTTCCTCCTTGTGTGAATCCTTTGATGAGAAGTAAGTTTTCCATTATCCATGAAGATTTTTTTCTACAATCCAGGCATTTATATGGTTTCTCTCCTGTGTGAATCCTTTGATGGGAAGTAAGTTTTCCATGGTCCATGAAACTTTTCCCACACTCCAAGCATTTATATGGTTTTCCCCCGAAGTGAATTCTTTCATGGGAAATAAGGCTTCCCCTCACCCTGAAGCTTTTTTGACATTGCAAGGATCTATATGGCATCTCCCCCATGTGAATCCTTTGATGGGAAGTAAAATGTCCACCCTGGCTAAAACTTTTCCCACACTCCAGGCATTTATATGATTTCTCACCTGTTTGAATTTTATCATGGAAAGCAAGGATGCCTCTCTGACTGAAGCTTCTCCCACACTCCAGGCATTTATACAGCTTCTCCCATGTGACTTCTTTGATGGGAAGAAAGGTGACCACTCTTCCTGAAGATTTTTCCACACTCCAGGCATGTATATGGCTTTTCCCCTGTGTGAATTCTTTGATGAGAAGTAAGGTTTCCACGTACAGTAAAGCTTCTCCCACACTCTAGGCATTTATAAGGTTTCTCCCCTGTGTGAATCCTTTTATGGGCATGAAAATTCCCACCTTGTGTGAAACCTTTCCCACACTCTAGGCATTTATATGGTTTCTCCCCTGTGTGAATTCTTTCATGGGAAGTAAGGCTTCCACTATTCCTGAAGCTTTTCCCACACTGCAGGCATCTATATGGCTTCTCCCCCGTGTGAATTCTTTGATGGCTAGTAAGGCTGTCCTTCACCCTGAAGCTTCTTCCACATTCCATGCATTTATATGGCTTCTCCCCTGTGTGAATTCTTTGATGGGAAGCAAGACTTCCTCTCTGACTGAAGCTTTTCCCACACTCCAGGCACTGATATGGTTTCTCCCCTATGTGAATCCTTTGATGACAAGCAAGGCCTCCACTCTGAGTGAAGCTTTTCCCACACTCCAGGCATTTATATGGTTTCTCCCCTCTGTGAATTCTTTGATGGGGAATAAGTTCCCAACTCCAACTGAAGCTTTTCCCACACTCTGAGCATTTGTATAGTTTCTCCCCTGTGTGAACTTTCTGATGAGAAGCAAGGTTTCCACCACTGCTGAAGCTTTCCCCACATATCATGCATGTATATGGTTTCTCCCCTGTGTGAATTCTTCGATGGACATTAAGGTTTCCAGTCTGACTGAAGCTTTTCCCACACTCCAGGCATTTATATGGTTTCTCCCCTGTATGAATTCTTTGATGGCAAGTAAGGCTTTTATGGTCACTGAACATTTTCCCACACTGTAGGCATTTATATGGTTTCTCCCCTGAGTGAACTTTTTTATGAGAAGCAAGGTTTCCACTCTTGTTGAAGCCTTTTCCACACTCCGGGCATTTATATGGTTTGTCCCCTGTGTGAATTCTTTTGTGGGAAGCAAGGTTTCCACTCTGACTAAAGCTTTTCCCACATTCCAGGCATTTATATGGTTTTTCCCCTGTGTGAATTCTTTGATGGTAGGAAAGGTGCCCACTCTGACTGAAGGTTTTCCCACAGTCCGGGCATTTATAGGGTTTCTCCTCTTTGTGTATTCTTTGATGGGAAGTTAGTATATATTTTCGTCTAAAGCTTTTCCCGCAATCCAGGCATTTATATATTTTCCTTTTTTCATTGGCGTTCCTTTGAATATTAACAATTCCCCCGCTTGGAGTACACATATTCCCATTTTTTCCATTGTATATTTTTTGCTGAACAGAGTCACTGTCCTGTAGAAGACCAGAAGTATTTCTCCCTTTATATGGGTGCTTTCCCACTTTACTCCTCAGGGCGTCCCTATATTCAAGTTTGTCTTTCACGTCTGAATATGCATCCGCTTTCTTTATCCCGAGGTGCTCAGGTGGTTCATCTGCTGATTCCGACACGCCTCCTGCTGAAAGAAAGAAAAAGTGTGTGTGATGTTGACCTTGTGTGGTATGAATTAAAAAAACTGGGGTGATTTTAATCTGAACAACTGATCTGGAACCTATAGCTTAATTTGACCTTTGTCTCTATACATTTCAGAGGTAAGTGAAACAATGAGTTTTTACATATGCCCAGGTGAGTTTGTCTTGTGGAGTTCAATGGTTTGTTCTTTGTGCCTCCATTTCATGCCACACTCTGTATAATATACAGTGCTCTTTCTGAAACTGTTGTCATTTTGGTCTCTGCCCTTGAAGAAGACCTCATTATCTGGCTCCTGCAATCTCCCTAACAACTCGGGTTCCAAGAACTTTCCCCTCTCTCCACCTTGGCAGCTGTAAAGTGGGGAGATTCTGATACTATTAAGGAGAGTCTGTTTCAGGCAAGCACACTGTGTGAGCCTCTTAGAGGCCTAGTGTAGTAGATGTGAGAAGCAAGAAAGAGGACTTGAGTGGGATAAAGGCTGGGTGCAGGGGAACTCCTTGCTGAGGTCTAGCCACTTGAGACAAGTGCAAGCAGCATAAATCCCTCATTCCCAGTGGCAAAAAAGGGCCTGCAGGGTCATTTCACCATAGTTTTCTCGACCAAGTGCTGGATTGACCCATCCTCAGAAGGGCACCCCACCATCCTCTCTCCCAGCATGATAAAGGAACAGTGCCCCTCCCCTTTAGACCCAGCAACTGTCTTCCCCTTTTCTTAGCAAGTAAAGGTGGGATGAAAGCCGGAATGGTAAGAACAAAAGGATCAAGTTTACATTCAAAAAGAAAATGAGAAATTCACTCTCAATTCACACTGAGATGCACAAAGAGGGGCAGCTGTCAGTCTTGCCCCACCACTGAAGGGAGAAGCACCCCTCCCTCCCACAAGGGCCAGTGGCTCCCCTGCCCTTCCTCCGTTGCTCCAGTGGGGGAATCTGCCCTGGAGCCCCACCCCCCACTAAGACCCCGTCTGCACACTTCATGGCATATTAAATCAGCTTCCCGGCTGACTGCTCCAGACAACTGTCAATCGGAAGAGACGAATTCTAGGTAGGGTTTAAAATACACAGGGACAGCAAGGATTTCTTCTGGAAGGGGCTGGATTCAGAATCACTTAGAATGCTGTTCTCCGTGTGCGGCAAGGAAACGGCAGGAACCCCCAATCCCACGGAAGATACCTAAGCAGCTGCCTGCCAATCCCTCCTCTTCGTCCGCGATCAGAAGGAACCGTCCTTCCTCTTCTTCCAGCCGGGATATGAGATCAGGTTTGGCAATCGGAGGTCCTTTCGATCAGGGAAAAACACACAGAACTATAACTTATGTCAGGTGCCCGCCCATCAATTCAGCTGTTCCGTGCCAGGTGGGATTTGTCCCTCCAGATGTACACAACAGGCAATTCATAGGGGTGGGGGTGGAGTCAGGCCAGTAGCCTTTTGCTTTGCAGGGCAGATTTTTTTTCTTCTGGGGCAGCCATTTTTTCTCTTTGGAAAAACTAATTGCAGCTCTTCAAACATGAACTGTACTTTTAGGCACCTTAACACTTCCTGTAGCACCCCTCTGTCCCTACAGTGCCTCATGGGGCAGAAATGAGGGAGGATTCTCCCCCCACACACACACACAGACAGAGGCACCAGGCAAGCAAAGTGTGGAGCCACCAGCAGGTCACCCTTCTGGGCATCAAGTTGACTGCTTCTGACCCTGGACTGCATCCTGTTATAGCATTCTGACCCAGGACATTATAGCATTGGAAAAAGTGCAGAGAAGGGCAACTAGAATGATAAAAGGGTTGGAACACCTTCCCTATGAAGAAAGGTTAAAATGCTTGGGGCTCTTCAGCTTGGAGAAACGACGGCTGAGGGGTGACATGATCGAGGTTTATAAGATTATGAAAGGGATTGAGCAGGTTGAGAAAGAAGTACTTTTCTCCCTTTCTCACAATACAAGAACTCGTGGGCACTCCATGAAATTGCTGAGCAGTCGGGTTAGAACAGATAAAAGGAAGTACTTCTTCACCCAAAGAGTGATTAACACATGGAATTCACTGCCACAGGAGGTGGTGGCAGCTGCAAGCATGGACAGTTTCAAGAGGGAATTGGATAAACATATGGAGCAGAAGTCCCTCAGTGGCTATTAGCCACAGGGTATAGATGGAAACTCTCAGTCTGGGGCAGGTGATGCACTCTATTCTTGGTGCTGGAGGGGGCAGCAGTGGGAGGGCTTCTAGTGTCCTGGCCTCACGGCTGGACCTCCTGATGGCACCTGGTATATTTTGGCCGCTGTGTGACAGAGTGTTGGACTAGATGGGCCATTGGCCTGATTCAACATTGGCTTCTCTTATGTTCTTATGTTCTGTTTCCACCGGTCAGATGGCCCTGGAACCCCCAAAAGTGGATCCCTCCTAGGATGTGGATTCTGTTGCTCAGATAATACCCGGGGCGGGATCCGGCCAGCATCGGGGTTTGAGACTAGCCCAGGGGCACTAAATTAGTCTGGCCCCACATGACAGGGCCTTCTGCACACACTAACAGGTGTGGTCCTTCAGCCTTGGGCTCGGCAGCCACCTTTCCTCTAGCAGGGTGCCAAGCACCCCCATTGGCTGTGCAGCCCACTTGACTCCACCTGGCTAGACTGTCTCTTGGCAGCCAGCTGCTCTGCCCTCTCCCCAAGAAAGCCTGACACAGCTGGGCGGAGGGGAAGGTGGGGGGCGGCCTTTAGGTGCCCTTTTGTCTCATTCTGGAGCAGCCTGAGGCCCTAGAGAAATACAAGGGAGTTGGCATAACACTGGCACTTCTGTGCCTGTTCCCTGCCAAACAGATGTTAAATCCCAGGTGGAAACTAAACAAACTGGCAGAGAAGTCAGCAGATTTCCCTCCACAGCCACATCTTCTCAGCCCAGGGAACGCCAGGCCCAGACCGGAGAGAAGCCCCTGCTCAGCCCGCCCCACCATCTCCGGACCCAGCATCCCTTGGCATCTCTTCTCTCACATGGCCCGGGCACCAGACTGCCAGGCTGGGTCCTCCTCTCCAGAAACCCAGAAGCCCTCCCATATCATGGAGGAGGGTGGCAGAGATCAGCCACTGGGCCCACGGCAGACTGACAGACCACGTCCTTCCCTGCCAGGGACTTCCTTACAGCCACATCTCACAACAAGACGGAGACAGCCCAAGAGAAAAAAGGATCCTCACCCAGAGAGGCCACGTTCTCAAAATTCTCCAGCATGACTTCCTTGTACAGAGCTCTCTGGGCTGGGAGCAGCAGGGTCCATTCCCCCCGGGTGAAATACACGGCCACCTCTTCGAAGGACATCCCAACCTGCAAGAAGAAGGAGGAAGCTATTTCTTTACATGGAAACCTGGTCCACGGGGAGAAGCGAAAAAGTAAGAGAGTTCATCAGTCATGGAAGACCAGAAGAAAGAGGGAGAGAGAAAAGGACATGGCAGAGCTGGGGGAAAAGTACAGAGGAGGGCAGCAGAGACGATGGGCGGTTGGAGCTCCTTCCCTGTGAGGAAAGCCTGAAGAGTCTGGGACTTCTCAGTTCAGAAAAGAGACGACTAAGGGGGGACATGATGGAGGTTTATAAAATTATGCATGGGGCGGAGAGAGTGGACCAAGAGAACCTTTTCTCCCTCTCCCAAAAAACTAGAACTTGGGGGTATCCAATGAAGCTGAGGGGCAGGAGGTTCAGGACAGACAAAAGGAAATACTTCTTTTAAAACAGGCCCTGCTTGGGCTCCTCTGCACACACTATGCTCGAGCGGAGGGGTGTATGTGTGACCACTTTCCTGCCCCCCCAGTGGGCAGCCTCAGCATCTTCCAGCACTAGAACCAAGGGCAAGGAGTCTACTCCTCTGAGCCTTGCAACAGAAAAGGAAGCATCCAGGCCATCCTTCCCACACCTCCTCAGTGGACGCCCCCCTTCCCCTGTACCTGAGCTGGCTTCATGGTAGCTCTTTTCCCTTCACCACATGGAGGAGAGGGCAGGGAAGGCATCAAGGGTGTCTTTCTGCTGGAGCCTGGGAGGGAGAGACAGACAGGGAGAGGGTGGGAAACACACACATTTCATGTGCTGATCCCTTCAGTGAACATCTTTCTGGATTAGCTACTGGGCACAATTCAAGATACTCTGGTCTAGGAGGGCTCGGGAATGTTTGGCCCAGAACTGGGCTTTCGAAGGGCTATTGCCAAGGTACTTTCCCCCCAAAACGATCCGGAATTAGGGGTGAGCAGTGTAGTGGCCAAGCTTGAGGAGAACACAGAATTATTCAGGAAGGTGAAACCAAGGCGGACTGTGAAGAGCTCCATGAGGACCTCCACCAACTGGGTGAGTGGGCGACAATGTGGCAAATGAAGTTCAGTCTTGGTGAGCGTAAGGGGATGTGAGACACACACGTAAGAGATGAAAGGCCAACCTTCCACAAGTTCCTCACTGGTTGCTAGGTTACAGTGAGGCTTGGCTGCTAAGGCACCTGGGAGGAAGCATCAGCATCCCATTCTTATCTAGGCAAGCTGTATTTGGGTGCTTTCATTCACACCGGGAAGTCAAGAGGGGGGCCCTGAAGACCTCCAGCCAGATCCAACCCGCTGGGCATACCTGCATGATATCTATTTTATTCTGCTCCATAACTTTGAGCCAATGATCAAATGCAATCTTGACCTTTAGCTCTTGTGATGATTTTACCTATGGGTAAAACATTTGTGTAGGTATCAAAACATTTGTGTAGGTATCAAAACATGCTTCATATGTCTCTGGCCACCCGGAAGGGGTCGAAGAGCAGTTTGGTTAACTCTGCTCTCCAAGATTATTTCAATAAACTTTGTTTATCCTCTTCACCTGGGCTCCAGCCAAGTGACTTTTCTTGGGCCAAGGCATTCAGCCACAGATCTATGCAACAGTGATGCAGATTGGGACAAAAAAATTCCAACTTCAAGTCTAGGCTAATGGGGTCAGAACTTGCTGAGACTGGGGGCCATAGCAGACAGCTAAGAGAAAATGTTGCCCCAGTGTGCTACAGCAGTGTACAAAGGCAAACTCTACAATTGGGAATTATTAGGCAACAGCCTGAAAATAAAATGGCCACTATTATAATGCTCCTGTATAGATCTATGGTGCAGACTCATTAGGAATACTGCCTGCACTTCTGATCCCCGTATCTGAAAAAAAAAAACATCCCACATCAGAGCGCTGGAAAAAGTACAGAAGAGGGTAAGCAAGATGATTATCCTCCCCTATGAGGAAAGGCTGAAGAGTCTGGGACTCTTCGGTTTTTAAGGGACAAGAAAGGGGATGGACATGATAGAGGATTATAAAGTTATGCACAGGGTGGAGATACATGACAAAGAGGACTTTTTCTCCCTCTCCCAAAAGACAAGAACTGGAGGGAATCCAACAAACCTGACCCACCCAAAGCCCCCCACCAGCCCGACGCCCCTTCTGTAGCTGCTCCCTCCTTGTCCCCCTACCCGCGAACCTCACCCACAGCCCTCCACCTCTCTCTCCTCCCATCGCCTCTCCTTCCTAAAGGTGCCCCTGGAACCTGCAGCCACCTGAGCCCCCGCCCAAGGTGCTGGGTTCGAGTCTTCTTGCTCTCAAGCCCGCTGCCGGGACCTCGCGGCTCTGCACAAAGCAGCCCAGGGTGCCTCCCTTATACCTGGGCAAGGGGGCCGTGGCGAAGGAATCTCTCCCCCTCTTCCTGCAACCGCCTCCTTTTTCTCTCCTACATTGCAACGACGCCCGCCCCCCTTTTGGCCTTCTCCTCCCCCCACCCCCAAAGCCCCCACGAGCTCACCAGCTAGATTTGGGACCGGCGGCACCTGAAATACCAGCATGATTTGTGTGTGGGGGGAAGAGATGACCTCTGGGGTCTCACCTCCGCAACCCTCTTGGAGCCCCCACGATTCCCTCCCAGCCATTCAAGGAAAAACCCGGGAAATGGGGCTTGGAGGAGGACAGGAAACGGCTCCCCCCGTTGACCCCCCATATGCCCCTCTAGGACTGCGGCTCTGCTGTCTCTTTAACCCTTGGAGACCATTTCACGCGTTCAAGAAACCCTGGACAGTCGGGGGGTGGGGGGCAGCCTAAGCAGGAAAAGAAACTTCTGGCTGAAGTGGACCAAGCACCAATATGGGTCTTACCTTTTCCACCAATATTCCCTCTAAGCTACGGAGTCTTGTGAGCAAAAATTCTACTTTGTGAGCTACTGGCATTAAAGCTGTGAGCGAGTGGTTTGGCTGGTGCATCAATTAGTTTGCTCTGGAGCCGTCCTTCCTGAGCTAAGACAAAAATGTGTGAGCCGGAGGCTAAAAAACTGTGAGCGAGCTCACACTAACTCAGCCTAGAGGGAACACTGCCAAGCACATCTGCCTTTCCCCACCTTAGGGATAGAGACAAAGTCTGTGGTTTTTTGTTTCTTAAGTTAAGGGGGGGGGAAGAGCTACAGGAAGGTTTATTTCACTTCACTTCTACCCTGCCTGGTGACCTTGGACCACCTGTGCCCTCCTGGCCTAGCCTACCCTATAAGGTCGTTGTGTAGGGATTAAAAAAGAGGAGAGGAGGAAGACAAAGCTTCTTTGGGGAGGGAAAAAGGAGAAAGGCTGGGTGGAAGTGAAGTGAAATAAACCTTCATGTAGCTCTCTCCCCCCCTTTAATTTAAGAAACTAAAAACCACAGACCTCGTGTGTATCCCTATCCAGGGTTTCTTGAACGCGTGAAATGGTCTCCAAGGGTTAAAGAGAGAGCAGAGCTGCAGGCCTAGAGAGGCATATGGGGGGGGGTCAACGGGGGGGGAGCAGTTTCCTGTCCTCCTCCAAGCCCCATTTCCCGGGCTTTCCCTTGAAAGGCTAGGAGGGAATCGTGGGGGCTCCAAGAGGGTTGTGGGGGTGAGACCCTAAGAGGTCATCTCCCCCCCCACAAATCTTGCTAGTACTTCAGGTGCCGCCGGAGCCAAATCTAGCTGGTGAGCTCATGGGGGCTTTGGGGGTGGTGGGAGTAGAAGGCCAAAAGGGGGCGGGTGTCGTTGCAATGTAGGAGAGAAAAAGGAGGGGGTTGCAGGAAGAGGGGGGGGAGCCCTTCGCCACGGCCCCCTTGCCCAGGTATAAGGGAGGCACCCTGGGCTGCTTTGTGCAGAGCCGCGAGGTCCCGGCAGCGGGCTTGAGAGCAAGAAGACTCGAACCCAGGACCTTGGGCGGGGGCTCAGGTGGCTGCAGGTTCCAGGGGCACTGTTAGGAAGGAGAGGCGATGGGAGGAGAGAGAGGTGGGGGTCTGTGGGTGAGGTTCGCGGGTAGGGGGAGAAGGAGGGAGCAGCTACAGAAGGGGGCGTCGGGCTGGTGGGGGGCTTTGGGTGGGGGAAGGGGGGAGGAGATGCCGCCAAGGGCAAAGAGGTGGGGGGCGGATGAGGGTGAGATTTCTCAGAGGGAAGGGAGGATGGATGCAGCAGGAGCAGGAGAGGCACCGAAGCCACTGATGGGCCTCTCCTCCGTGAGTCTCTCTAGTCCCCGTTTAAATCCCGTCTCTGCCGTGGCCATCACTACATCCCGTGGCAGCAAATGCCACATTTTAATCACGCATACTGTGTAAAAATGGATTTCCTTCCATCCGCCCTGAATCTGTTTCCTATGGGGTTTGTTGGATTCCCTCCAGTCTTTTGGGAGAGGGAGAAAAAGCCCTCTTTGTCATATATCTCCACCCTGTGCATAATTTTATAATCCTCTATCATGTCCACCCTCTTACTTGTCTCTTGAAAACAGAAAAGTCCCAGCCTTTCATCATAGGGAAGGATTCCTAGTGAGGCTGCACCACAGATCTATACAGGAGCATGTTTTGATACCTACACAAAGCTATTGGTTACAAGGTAGGGGAAAAATTGTCACGAGAACTAAAGGTCAAGATGGCATTAAATCGTTGGTTCAAAGCTATGGGGCAGTATAAAATAGATACTATGCAGGTGTGTCCAGCCAGTTGGATCTGGCTGGGGGTCTTCAGGCCCCTCCCCTTGACTTCCCAGTGCGAACGAAAGCACCCAAACGCAGCTTGCTGAGATAAGAATGGGATGCTGATGCTTCCTCCCAGGTGCCTTACCAGCCAGGCCTCCCTGTAACCTAGCAACCAGTGAGGAACTTGTGGAAGGTTGGCCTTTCATCTCTTAACGTGTGTTTCACATCGCCTTATGCTCACCAAGACTGAACTGCATTTGCCACATTTTCACCCACTCACCAGGTTGGTGGAGGTCCTCGTGGAGCTCTTCACAGTCAACCTTGGTTTCACCTTCCTGAATAATTCTGTGTTCTCCTCAAGCTCGGCCACTACACTGCTCACCCCTAATTCCGTATCATTTTGGGGGGAAAGTACCTTGTCAATAGCCCTCTGAAAGCCCAGTTCTGGGCCCAACACTCCTGAGCCTTCCTAGACCAGAGTATCTTGAATTGTGCCCAGAAGCTCATCCAGAAGCTAATCACTGAAGGGATCAGCACATGAAATGTGTGTGTTTCCCACCCTCTCCCTGTCTTTCTCTCCCTCCCAGGCTCCAGCAGAAAGACACCCTTGCAGCCTTCTGTGCCATCTCCTCCGTGTGGTGAAGGGAAAAGAGCCACCATGAAGCCAGCTCAGGTACAGGGGAAGGGGGTGTCACCTGGGGAAGTGTGTGAAGGATGGCCTGGATGCCTCCTTTTCTGTTGCAAGGCTCAGAGGAGCAGGCTCTTTGCCCTTGGTTCTAGTGCTGGAAGATGCTGAGGCTGCCCACTGGGGTGGGCAGGAAAATGGTCACACACACACACACCCCTCCACTCGAGCATAGTGTGTGCAGAGAAGCCCAAGCAGGGCCTATTTTAAAAGGAAGTTATTTCCTTTTGTCTGTCCTGAACCTCCTGCCCATCAACGTCATTGGATACCCCCAAGTGCTAGTCTTTTGGGAGAAGGAGAAAAGGTTCCCTTGGTCCACTCTTTCCGCCCCATGCATAATTTTATAATCCTTCATCATGTCCGCCCCTTAGTCGTCTCTTTTCTGAACTGAGAAGTCCCAAACTCCTCAGCCTTTCCTCACGGGGAAGGAGCTCCAACCACCCATCATCTCTGCTGCCCTCCTCTGTACTTTTTTCCCAGCTCTGCCATGTCCTTTCGGCGGTACAGTGACCAAAACTATACACAGTATTCCAAATGATCCTGCGCCATGAAGTCTATACAGGGGCATTACAATATCAGCCTTATATTCTCAGTTTCTTTTCTAATAGTCCATAATATAGAGTTCGCCTTTTTCGCCGCTGCAGCACAATGGGTGCTCAATTTCCTTGAGCTAGCCACTATGACCGCAAGATCTTTTCCCCACTCTGTCTCAGAAGGTTCAGACCCCATTAGCCTACCCGTGAAACGTGAATATGAGCCACCTAACAAAAGATGACTTGAACTATCGTAACTCTTCCTGTAGCAACATTTTCCGGATGTTGCAGTCTTGATACCTCCTAGCGCTGGCCACCAGGCCTTCTGGCAGGGTTAGCACCCATGGTAGGTAGAGCACCCCATAGGTCGTCCTCCCCCCTCCCCCGCAGCTGGCAAAAGGTGAGAGAGGCTTAGCGGCGGCAGGGGAGGCCCCGCCCAGCAACGAAGTGACATCACTTCCAGCGTGCAACAGAAGAGACATCATCATGCCACTGGTGGCACAGCATGCTCTGGTCTTTGGGCAGAAGCTCTAGGGTAGGAGCTTTTCCCCCAAATGCCAGAGCTTCCTGCATAAGCAACAATGTGATGACATCATATCACTCCATCCCCAGCAGCATCACTACAACTCTGGGCTAGGACTCCCCGCTGCTACCAGTAAGTCCCTTCCTAGCCAGCTGATCAGCAGCAGGGGCCAGTAGCTGGAGACCAGGGATCCCCCGCCTCCAGCGGGAGCTTGGCAACCTGTTCACCCCAGGCCTGGGCCAGTGGTAGCCAGGCCTCTTGGCCGAGAATGCCACACCTTCCCAGCCCTGGGGAGTCCTGTGTCCCTACTGACTGGAGGGGGCTCGAGGCCAGGCTGGCCACTCTCCTTCCACGTTCCTGGCTAGTCCCAGCCACTTGCTCCGCCCCCCACCTCTTTCAGAAGGCTGCTCAAGCCCCGCCCCAGCCGGGGGGCCACCCCCTCCCCCAGGTACTGTGGCCTGCCACGACTCTGAGCTGGGCCCATTTTATCCTCCTCGATCTGGCCCATTCACACTGTTCTGTGCCTTCTCTCGAGTACATCTTTTCCTTCCCAGGGGACCTTTGCCCTCCCATAAGCCTTTTCTCCCTCAGGAACTGGCCCTGGGGTTGCTTCCTCTTGTCTGCTCCTGCAGTGCCCTTTCCACCCCCGAGGGTGCCTCCTTCTGTCCTTTTTGCTGCCAGAAGGTTTACAGCAGTACCCCTGACCCACCTCTTCTCCACTGAGGCTGAGGTGCCCTGGGATGTGACACACCAACTCACTGATGTACCCCTCACTTAGTTGCTATGGCTACGGTGATGAACTGGGCAGTGGGTTCTGCTACCCTTGTGAATCTCTGGTCAATCCCTAAGGATCCGTTGACCAAGCCGGTCGATCCTTCCTTATTCTGCATTGGGCAACCATGGATTTGAGATTAGAAGAAGAAGGGGGTGGTGGAAGCCCTCCTAACTTGAGTGTAGAGTGTAGAGAGGAGGTCCAGAAAGACAAGCAGGTAAGAAGGCTGAGACTGGCAAAGGAAGGAGCAGGCAGCCGGCGAGGCCTTGCTGGATGGCGAGAAAGTTCAGCAAGGCTTCTCCTTAAGTGTAAAAGGGGCAAGTGGCAAAGGACTGAGTTCGGTGGGGCAATGCCCCCGTTTGTCCTAATTAACCAGCCACCCCTGCTTGGTGAGCTCAGTTTGCATTTATAGAAATGCAGGCTGTTCCTAGCAATATGGTGCTTTGGAATAGCGGGTGCCCATTTTACACATTTGTCTGTGCCCCTAGGTGTTGTGCGCCTGAGGGATGTGCACCCTTGTGGTTTCAAAGTGCGTTCTTTCTCTCTTTATATTAAAACACTCTCAGTCTCTCGGCAAACTTAATAATATAGGACAAGCCCTGTTGAATTATTAGACCAATAGTCCATCTGGTCCAGCATCCTGTCTCACACAGTGGCCTATGAGTTCTTTTGGAGGGCCAACCACAGGGCACGGAGGTTGGGGCCTTCCCCTGAGGTTGCCTCCTGGCTCCGGGATTCAGAGGATTAGTGTCTCTAAATGTGGAGGTTCCCCTCAGCCACCACAGCTAGTAGCCATTGAGAGACTTCTCCTCCGTGAATCTATCTAATCTCCTTTTGAAGCTGTTGATTCCTGAGGCCATCACTCTGTCTTCTGGGAACGAATTCCACATTTTAATCGTTCTCTGTGTAAAGTAGTATTTCCTTTTGTCTCCCCCGAACCTAGTCTCCCTCAGCTTCATTGGATGCCCTCGAGTCTTAGTATTTTGGGAGAGGGAGAAACTTTAAAGTTTTGTGGTAATAACTAATTCACAGAGCTCTCTCAGTCTCGGCCTTCTCTCATTCTGCTCAGGCTGCAGTTGAAAAGTAAGACACAGGAAGGGGAAACCAAACTTGACCGTTGGGCCCTTATTTGTTTTTAACTGTTTTTCTAATCTAATAAATACATGTATTTTTGTATAAGTTTATACTAGGCCCTATATCTGGCTTCCAATTGAAAAGAAACAGAAAATGGATGTTCCACTTCCCTTCGTTCCTGGCCCCACCCAGGAACTATGACACATTTTGTTTTTTAAATAATCTTATTAATTTTAACAATAACAATATCTTTAACAGTTGCATTCGAAAAAACATACTATCTACACAATTTGTTTTTTCCACATCACTACACTTCTTACGGCTCTGATGAAACAACGAAAGATTACCTAGATTAACATGCATACAGATGGTTCAAATCATGAACATGTTGACATCTCTGTGGGCCTCTTCTCTCTTCCTCTTTCTTCTGGTCTTCCACGACTGATTTAACTCTCTAATTTTTTTGCTTCCCCCAATGGACCAGGTTTCCATGTAAAGAAATAGCTTCCTCCTTCTTCTTGCAGGTTGGGATGTCCTTTGAAGAGGTGGCCGTGTATTTCACCCGGGGGGAATGGACCCTGCTGCTCCCAGCCCAAAGAGCTCTGTACAAGGAAGTCATGCTGGAGAATTTTGGGAACGTGGCCTCTCTGGGTGAGGACCCTTTTCTCCTGGGCTGTCTCCGTCTTCTTGTGAGATGTGGCTGCAAGGAAGTCTCTGACAGGGAAGGACGTCTGTATGCCGTGGGCCCAGTGGCTGATCTCTGCCACCCTCCTCCATGAGCCTTTGTCTGATATGGGAGGGGTTCTGGGCTTTTGCAAAGGAAGGCCCAGCCTGGCAATCCTGTGCCTGGACTACGTGAGAGGGCACCAGAAGAGAAGCCAAGGGTTATCTGGTCTGAAGATGGTGGGGTGGGCAGAGCAGGGGCTTCTCTCCAGTCTGGGCCTGGCCTTCACTGGGCTGAGATGTGGCTGTGGAAGGAACTCTGATGACTTCTCTGGCAGTTTATTTAGTTTTCACCTGGTATTTGCATCGGTTTGGCAGGGAGCAGGCACAGAAATGCCAGCGTTATGCCAGCTCCCCTGTATTTCTCTGGGGCCTCAGGCTGCTCCAGAATGAGAAAAAAGGGTACCTAAAGGCCTCCTCCCTCACCTCGCTTTCATTCCCAGAGAAGAGCTGCCCAGAGGCCCAATGGGAAGAAGCAGCTGGATCAGACTCAGAGGAAATAGGTGCCAAAATCCTTTAAAATGTAAAAGGAGCTCTCGGGATGCCCCGTGCAAGAAAGCGCCTTCTCAAACCAAACAATCTGGACTTTCGAAGATCGTTCTAGCCACAAGGAAAGGTCAAGATTTGTGTCAACCAAGACCAAATATTGCACAAGACTAAAAGGGTATTTTTTTAAGCTACATCTCTTATTGAGCAGCATGGTCTCTTTCCTGAGTTAATTGTAAAGGGGAAAACTCATTTTCTGACTCCTAACACACCTGTAAGCAAAAAATAACTGGGTATTGTTTGAGTTTATCTCAGATCACAGTCAGCATTGTCCAAACAGATACCGGCAAAGGAACAAAGTTTCTTGAATCCTAAAACTCCTGCTTTCTGCTCCCCGCCATTCAGCTCTATTGGGCTTTCTTGTGCCGTTCAACTGCTCAAGGAAGCCCGGGAAAAGTTGAGGGGTGGGGAGCAGGCTGCTCCTAGCTGCTCAGCTGTTTTTTGGGCTCTCTGCAGTCCCTTTCAACAGGGTTTGCTGGGGGCCACGAATCGGTCTGGCTCGCCAGAGAACATCCTGGTTTAGATTGTGGTTCACCATGAACTGACATGAGCTGCGTTTTCCCGATTCGTGCCCATCCCTATTTTTGACCCTATCTTTTGCCCCTCCCCATTATTTGCCTGTCGTGTTCTTCTGGAGGGACAGTCAACCTGGCTTGGAATTGCTGGATCTATGGGCACACAGAAGAGGCATGACTTTGTGTGTGTTTTTCTCTTAATCAAAAGGACCTTTGATGGCAAAACCTGATCTCATCTCCTGGCTGGAAGAAGAGGAAGAACTGTTTCTCTCGATCTCTGAAGAAGAGGAGAGATCGGCAGGTAGCTGCTAAGATACGTGTCCTGGGACTGGGTTTGCCTGCTCGTCCTTCCAAGGGCTGGTGGATTTCCGTAGCCTTGTTTATCCTCTCCTCATTTTACCTCCCCTTCCTCCACCAGCGTGGGGCAGTGTTGTGAAGTAGGCCAATATGAAATCCATCCCCTTGCAGAGGAAGTCCTGGCCTTCCCAGTGTATTTAAATCCTGTTGAAGATTCCTTTCCTCCAGTTAACTGCGTGTTGTCTGGAGCACCAAGTGCAGAAGCTGCTTTAGTGGCCCAAGGAATGTGGAGACGGGGACTGAGCAGCCAATCCTCCCATGGGGTAGGGGCAAAATCACGGGTACAACCCGGGGTGGGGAGCAGCCAGGCTATGCTAGAGCTAACGCAGAGGAAGCCCAGACCCCAGGTGAAAATCTGGCTCTCGTGGGAAGGAGAGCTGCTTCTCCCACCCTCCTTCTTTCTCTCCTTCCCAGGCAGCAGCGAAGAGAGACCCTGGATGCCTTCTTCATCCTCTCCTCCATGTGGTCAAGGGAAAAGAGCTGCCATGTGGCCAGCTCAGGTACGGGGGCGTGGGAACCAGTGGGGAGATGTGCAGTGGAGGGCAGGCCTGCTTCCTTTTCTGTTGCGAGGCTCAGAGCCTCAGGCCCCTTCCTCTGGCTTCTGGCATTGAGCCTGGGGGAGGCAGGAAACTGGTGGCCCCCCCGTCTGGGATGGGAGGGGTGCAGAGAAGCCCACGCAGCAACTGTGAAACTAGACTGGCCCACGAGGAACAACTTTTTGGTCCTTTCACAGGGGGTACATCTCTGGCCTCTTCCCCACAGGGCCAGAAGCCTCCCTCCATGAGAAAAGCCCCTCTGGCTCCAAGATGCCCCCATAGAAGGTGGGGGGGAGGGGGGGCGTCCCCACAGGTCTCTTCTCCATTCTTCATTGCACTGCTCTGCCAGTCTTAATTGACCATCTCTGTTTCTGGCTTTTCCCCTGCATGGATGAGCTTTCCAGTGATATAAAGAAATGCTTCCTCTTTCTTCTTGCAGGGCTGGGAGTCCTTTGAAGAGGTGGCGGTGTATTTCACCCAGGGGGAGTGGACCCTGCTGCGCCCAGCCCAGAGAGCTCTGTACAAGGAAGTCATGCTGGAGAATTTTGGGAACGTGGCCTCTCTGGGTGAGGATCTTTTTGTTCTTTCCTGACTTCTTATTGCCGTGAGAAAAGATGTGGAAAGACGTGGTCAGGGAGTCTGCCCTGGTCCCGATGGCTGATCTCGGCCACCTTCCATGACCCTTCCTCTGAGGTGGGCTGAGGGATGCTTGGTGGGGAGAAAGTGGGGCAGTCTAAAGGGGGGCTTCCTGCTTGAGTCTGAGCTTTTCCTTAACCTGGGCTGGGCTGGGACTGTGGAGGGGACTCGGCTGGCTTCTCTGCCACTTTACTTAGTTCTCAGTTGCCATTTCCCTCCCAGCATGGCAGGGAGCAGGCACGGAAATGCCAATGCCATATTGGTTGTTCATACTGTACTCCTCCCAGGCCCATAGCTACGGTGGGGCCCCCAGGGGCCCAGCCCCATCACGCAACAGCCGGGCCCCACAAAGCCTTCCTAAAGATATATTTTTTAAATTATCAGGGAGTGCCAAGTAGGGCCCGCACCAGGGCACACCCACCTGCACCCACCACGAAGTCCAGTGCCTGGCTGGAGCACCTTAGCCTTCCCACCTCTGGTGTCAGGCAGAGCCATCATGGGGCCCAAGGCAGCGTGCGTCAGATGGAGACAGTGGTGCAAGGCGGGGGAGGGAGGGACGAAGCCAAAGAGGGAGTGAGAGAGGCCAAGGGGCGCCACTCCCATTCTGGTCTTGGCACTTGCCTCCTGCCCCCTCTGCAGTGGCTTGGGTGGTCCCAGCAGCTGACCTAGACAGAGGGTTGGCTGGCTGAGGAGAGGGCAGAGCAGGTGACTGCCAAGAGACAGCCTAGCAAGGTGGAGCCCAGTGGGCTGCGCAGCCAATGGTAGTGCTCGGTGCCTTGCTGGAGGAGGGGTGGACGCCGAGCCCACGGCTGAAGGACCGCACTTCTGAGCGCGTGCAGAAGGTCCTGCCGCCTGGGGCCCAACTGACTTGGGGTGCCTGGGCTAGTCTCACACCCCGATGCCTTCTGGATCTCGCCTCAGGTGTTATCTGAGGAACAGAATCCACGTTGGGAGGGATCCATTTTTCTGCCTGTCTTGGGGTTTCCACAGCTGTCTGGCCAGTGGAAACAGGATGCGGTCCTGGATCAGAAGCAGTCGACTTGATGCCCAGAAGGGTGATCAGCTGCCGGGTCCACACTTTGCTTGCCTGGTGCCTGTGTGTATGTGGGGGGAGAATCCGCCCTCATTTCTGCTCTATAAGACACTTGTAGGATCAGAGGGGTGCTACAGGAAGTGTTAAGGTGCCTAAAAGTACAGTTCATGTTTGAAGAGCTGCAATTAATTTTTTCAAAGAGAAAAAACGGCTGCCCCACAAGATTAAAACTTGCCCCACAAACCAAAAAATCCTGGCTACTGGCCTGACTGTACCCCACCCCTATGGCTTGCCTGCTGTGTACATCTGGAGGGACAGTCCAACTGACATGGAATTGCTGAATTGTTGTGCAGGCACATTAAATTATAGTTTTGTGTGTTTTTCCCTGATCAAAAGGACCTCCGATTGCCAAACCTGATCTCATATCCCGGCTGGAAGAAGAGGAAGGACGGTTCCTTCTGATCACGGATGAAGAGGAGGGATTGACAGGTAGCTGCTTAGATATCTTCCGTGGGCTTGTGGGTTCCTGCCGTTTCCTTGCCGCACACGGAGAACAGCATTCTAAGTGATTCTGAAATCTCTGGCAAATACAGTCTGCCAGGATAGAGTCCAGCCTCTTCTTGGGGAAATCCCAACTGTCCCTGTGTATTTTAAACCCTACCTAGAATTTGTCTCATCCGATTGACAGCTGATTGCACGTTGTCCGGAGCAGTCAGCCGGGAAGCTGGTTTAATATGCCATGAAATGTGCAGAAGGGCTCTTAGCGGCGGGGGGGACTCTCCCATTGGAGCAACGGAGGAAGAGCAGGGGAGCCACTGGCCCTTGTGGGAGGGAGGAGTGCTTCTTCCTTCACTGTTGGTGCGAGACTGACAGCTACCCCTTTTTGTAAAGCATTGTGTGAACTGAGGTTTTGTTTCTCATTCTCTTTTTGAATATAAACTTGATCCTTTATTTCTTTCCATTCCAGCTTTCTTCCCATCTTTATTTGCTAAGAAAAGAAGAGGGCGGCTGCAGGGTCTAAAGCCCTTGTGGGGGGGGCACTGTTCTTTTATCATGCTGGGAGAGAGGATGGTGGGGTGCCCTTCCGAGGATGGGTCGTTCCAGCACTGGTCGAGAAAACTGTGATGAAATGACCCTGCAGGCCCTATTTTGCCACTGGGAATGAGGGATTTGTGCTGCTTGCACTAGTCTCAAGTGGCTAGACCTCAGCAAGGAGTTCCCCTGCACCCAGCCTTTATCCCACTCCACTCCTCTTTCTTGTTTCCCACATCGACCACCCTAGGCCTCTAAGAGGCTCACAGTCTGCTTGCCTGAAACAGACTCTCCTTAATAGTATCAGAATCTCCCCCCTTTACAGCTGCCAAGGTGGAGAGAGGGGAAGGTCCTTGGAACCCGAGTTGTTAGAGAGATTCTCCACAGTGCAGGAGCCAGACAATGAGGCTTTGTTCAAGTGCAGAGACCAAAATGACAAGAGTTTCAGAAGGACGACTGTATTTTACACAGAGTGTGGCATGACACGGAGGCACAAAGAACAAAGCATTGAACTCCGTACGACTATCTCATCTGAGCATAAGAAAATCCAGTATGTAAAAACTCACCCTGTTTCCCCACACTTACCTCTGAAATGTATAAAGACAAAGGTCAAATTAAGCTATTGGTTCCAGATCATGTGTTCAGATTAAAATCACCCCAGTTTTTTTTATTCATCACCACACAAGGTCTTCATCACACACACTTTTTCTTTCTTTTAGCAGGAGGCGTGTCGGAATCAGCATGTGCACCATCTGAGCACCTCGGGATAAAGAAAGGAGATGCATATTCAGACGTGAAAGACAAACGTGAATATAGGGACCCCTGAGGAATAAAGTGGGAAAGCACCCATATAAAGGGAGAAATACTTCTGGTCCTCTACAGGACAGTGACTCTGTACAGCAAAAAATATTCAATGGAAAAAATGGGAATATGTGTACTCCAAGCGGGGGAATTGTTAACATTCAGTGGAACTTCAATGATGAAATGAAAATATATAAATGCCTGGAGTGCGGGAAAAGTTTTAGGCGAAAACATATACTAACTTCCCATCAAAGAATTCACAAAGGGGAGAAACCATATACTTGCCTTGAATGTGGAAAAAGGTTCAGTGGCAGTGGGCACCTTTCTTGCCATCAAAGAATTCACACAGGGGAAAAACCATATAAATGCCTGGAGTGTGGGAAAAGCTTTAGTCAGAGTGGAAACCTTGCTTCCCACAAAAGAATTTACACAGGGGACAAACCATACAAATGCCTGGAGTGTGGAAAAGGCTTCAGCAAGAGTGGAAACCTTGCTTCTCATCAAAAAGTTCACTCAGGGGAGAAACCATATAAATGCCTAAAGTGTGGGGAAATGTTCAGTGACCATAAAAGCCTCACTTGCCATCAAGGAATTCATACAGGGGAGAAATCATATAAATGCCTGGAGTGTGGGAAAAGCTTCAGTCAGAGTGGAAACCTTACTGTCCATCGAAGAATTCACACAGGGGAGAAACCGTATAAATGCATGGAATGTGGAAAAAGCTTCAGTATGAGTGGAAACCTTGCTTCTCATCAGAAAGTTCACACAGGGGAGAAACGATATAAATGCTTAGAGTGTGGGAAAAGCTTCAGTTGGAGTGGGGAGCTTATTTCCCATCTAAGAATTCATAGAGGGGAGAAACCATATAAATGCCTGGAGTGTGGGAAAAGCTTCAGTCAGAGCGGAGGCCTTGCTTGTCATAAAAAGATTCACACAGGGGAGAAACCATATAAATGCCTGGAGTGTGGAAAAAGCTTCAGTCAGAGTGGAAGTCTTGCTTCCCATCAAAGAATTCACACAGAGGAGAAACCATATAAATGCATGGTATGTGGAAAAAGCTTCAGTCTGAGGGACAGCCTTACTAGCCATCAAAGAATTCACACGGGGGAGAAGCCATATAGATGCCTGCAATGTGGGAAATGCTTCAGGCTGAGTGGAAGCCTTACTTCCCATGAAAGAATTCACACGGGGGAGAAACCATATAAATGCCTAGAGTGTGGGAAAAGCTTCACACAAGGTGGGAGTTTTCATGCCCATAAAAGAATGCACAGGGGGGAGAAACCTTATAAATGTCTAGAGTGTGGGAGAAGCTTCACTGCACGTGGAAACCTTACTACTCATCAAAGAATTCACACAGGGGGAAAACCATATAAATGCTTGGAGTGTGGAAACACTTTCAGGCAGAGTGGAAACCTTACTTCCCATCAAAGAATTCACACAGGGGAAAAGCCGTATAAATGCCTGGAGTGTGGAAAAAGTTTCAGGGTAAGTAAAAGCTTTGCTTCTCATAGGATAATTCACACAGGGGAGAAACCATACAAATGCCTGGAGTGTGGAAAAAGCTTCAGCCAGAGAGGAAACCTTGCTTCCCATCAAAGAATTCACACAGGGGAGAAACCATATAAATGCCTGGAGTGTGGAAAAAGCTTCAGTGTGAGGGACAGCCTTACTAGACATCAAAGAATTCACACGGGGGAGATGCCATATCGATGCCTGCTATGTGGAAAAAGCTTCAGGGTGAGGGGAAGCCTTACTTCCCATGAAAGAATTCACACGGGGGAGAAGCCATATAAATGCCTGGAGTGTGGGAAAAGCTTCACTCAGAGTTCGAACCTTTTTGCCCACCAAAGAATTCACAGAGGAGAGAAACCATATAAATGCCTGGATTGTGGGAAAAGCTTCACAGAGAGTGGAAAACTTACTTCCCATCAAAGGATTCACACAGGAGAGAAACCATATAAATGCCTGGAGTGTGGGAAAAGCTTCACGGAGAGTGGAAAACTTATTTCCCATCAAAGGATTCACACAGGGGAGAAACCATATAAATGCCTAGAGTGTGGGAAAAGCTTCAGTAAGGGTGGAAGCCTTACTTCCCACCAAAGAATTCACATGGGAAAAACCATGTAGATGCCTCTAGAGTAGAAAAAGAATGTACTCAAGAATGAAACTATGTAAATGCCTGCATCATGGAAAAACCTTAGGCTGTAGTGGAAATCCTAAAGGAGCCAACGTCTGTAGGTGGTGAATCCAAAATAGCTCTCTTCTCTGGAGCACTCCTTTAGGATTGAATGAAGAAGTGGATTGGACTTGCTGTCTTTAAAAAACATCTATACTTGATTTCTGGAAGTTTTGTATGCTGACCATGTTATCCCCCCCCCAAGCTGCTCCTTTTTTCTCTCCTCCCCCTCGTTATTCCCCCCTCCCATCTTGTTTCTCCTTCTTGGCAAGCATTGTGCAATGTATGTGAGTGATTGCATCATCCCAGGTTCACTATACAATGAGGCCACTGCAACAGCTTGTAACTTGATCTTTTACTTTGATGGAGATGACACACATCCAGACTAATGAAATCTCTGATACCAGGTTTGTTGGCCAATGTAATCTTATTTTAGGCTAAAATTATTCTAAAATTAGAGTATTCATAACATTTCTATAATTGTACTCTTTTTTATTTATTCAGAATAATTTGGAGAATTGGCACGGCTATATTTATGGCCCAACATACATACCAGTAGCATAATTATAAACATACAAGGTAATTTCAGGGGGGAAATTTCTTTCATTATTAATGATTTTATATACATTTCGTATATTATAATGAGGTCCCCCCCCCTTTTCAGTTTTTCCTTTTTATAATTTCAGGAAACAACATCTGGTTAGATATATATGTATACTAAAAATCTTTTATACATGTATTTGGATGTGTGTCAATACAATATGGAGAATAGTGACCACTGAGGAAGGCCGAAAAGGGCCGAAACGCATTTGGTCCTAAAGTTTGAAATTGTTTACCTGTCATATGTATTTGTACTTGAAAAGTTTTTATAAGTCTGATATTTAGACTCTTTCTTTTAATCATAATATGTTTTAACATGTGTACACCTTAATAAATATTTGTACTTTTATAATATATAGTGTTAGCTCAGCCCCTTTTGGCTTGCAGTTATATCTTGGGTTGAGTCCCCCCCCCTTTTTTTGGTTTTTTGAGAAAGGGAAAGAGCCAGAGCTTACTTTGCTGAGTTCCTTCAGTCACACGGGAGAGATACAAAGCACCTTTAAGACCAACAAGGTATGAGTTTTTTGCCTTTCTGCCTTACTTGCCATCAAAGAGTGAGAGAGCGAGAGAGTGTGTGTTTTGTTGGGCTGGTTATGCCAGGGCTTTCCTGGATGCAACTGGGTTTCTCTCCTCTTTTTCACTGTATTCATGCCCTCATGATCCAGTCTTTCTCAGTAGGAATGGAATGTGAACTATTTAGATGAGGAATAACAAAAAGCCAGTGAGGTGGATTAGGCTGAGAGTGTGTGTCCAGACCAAGTTCACCCAGCATATTTCCTTTGTAGATTTGGGATTTTGAACTTAAGGTTTCCCAAATAGTAGGCTGACACTGTCTACTATACATTGCTGCCTCTCTATTGCACTGCCTCATAGGAATTGTAGTTATTTCTCTGGGGAATATTGTAGTTTTGTAGACAAACACAGCCCTCAGTCTGTGTCATGATGCCCCAAGCAGCTTATGTACATTTCATGTTTTCCCCTGGGTCTTAGGCTCAGAGCATTGACCATGAGATTTCTGTAATGAATGTCAATAAATCAAAAATAGGTCTTCAATTTACAGATACACAACTGAACAGCACACTCAAGATTGTGACAGCACAGACATTGTCTCCAGATTTTGATGCAATAATTCAGAGCAAGAGGTGTCAGTTATCAGAGACTGTTAAATAAACCAAATATTGCAAGAGTGCTAATGTTTGAAGCATTTTTTATTTTAAATTTTAAAAAGTTGTTTAATCTTGTTTGTCTGTGTCCTTTATAAAGTTTATATCTCCGCTACCTTGCATTGCATTTTATGACACACATGGCCCTACCCGACAAGGTCCCATTTATGTCATATCTGGCCCTCATAACAAATAAGTTCGACACCCCTGCTTTAAGGCTTCAGAAATTAACAGCCAGAGTTTGGGAACCTGTAATCCACAGCCTAGCTACACTCATCGATTCCCTCTTCATGGAGGAAGGAAAACAGGCCACTCTGCAAGGCCCGGATTGCCCATTGAACAGACCAGAGTCCTTAGCATCTAAAGCAACAACCAGCCAGGTTTCCTACTGACATCCCTCTGAGTGGCAGAAAGCTTCCTGCAGCCCCTTGACCCCACTCCTGTTCAGTGCTAGAGGACAAGGTTGAAACCCCAAGAAAGACTTGTGGTTTCTGTGATACTCCTTTGCACCCCACAGATGAGTCACATTAGGAGAGTCCAGTAGAACCTTAACAACTAATAAAATTTCTGGTAGGACATGAACTTTCATGAATCACTGCTCACTTCTTCAGATACACATTAGGTTTCCAACCTCCAAGTGGAGCCTGGAGTTCTTTTAGAATTATACCTGAGCTCCAGACCAGATGGGAGATCCTAAGGCAGGGGTGTCAAACATATGCCCATGGGCTGGAACCAGTCCCTGCAGGGCTCGCATCTGGCGCTCAGTGAACTAACTCTCTCCTGCTTCCATCCCTGGGGATGTTGCTGCTACCTTTGCCTCGCAGCTTGCTTTCGCCTATCTCCCTCAATCACGCTAGGAGACAAAGCCAAGCCTCCTTTGCTCCATTGGCTGAGGTCTCCTCCCCCTCCTTTGAGGAGGAGGGAGAGAGCGAGGGAAAGTGCATGCATGTGAGAGAGACAGAGTCCTGTGGCACCTTTAAGACCAACAAAGTTTTATTCCCAGTAGAAGCTTTTGTGTGCATACACAATTCTTCAGAGAGAGAGACAGAGAGCAAGGGGGATTCTTCTGGCAAAAAAAATTACATTAAGATTGACCTGCTCTGCTTTTTACTTTAGACCTGATCACACACACACATGTTAAAAAAGGAAGGGGACAGGAAAGAGATGCATCTGGGATAGGGGGAATTAAAAATAAATTATTATGGCTTATTCTGAAAATAGGTTTTTTTTAAAGATTAGATTTCTCTGTGCCTATCTGGAATTTTATTTTCTTTCAAAAAGACCCTGATAAGGAATTACAACACTTGGATTGGATTCCATTGTTTAATGACTGGAAGTAGATGGCTACATATTTTAAACATACATTTATGGTTCCAGATATTTCAGTTCAACACGCCTCCATCTCTCCCCTCCCACCTCACTGGCTGCCTTTCTTCACATTAACACCTCCCCCTCTGCTTTTTTAACTGTTTCATTATTATGACTAGCACTGAGTGGATTTTGCCCAGTCTGAAATCAACACATCATTTCACTTGGAGAGATACCTCCCCTCCAGTTCTGACATGGGGGGGGGGGGAACAGCACAGCTTACAATCTTAATTAGTGGAAAGGGGCAAGAGTCCAGTAGAACCCTAACAACTAATGAAATTTCTGGTAGGACATGAACTTTCATGAATCACTGCTCACTTCTTCAGATACAGATACCATGTGATCTGTCCTTATATTTTGAAGAGTTAAGTTTCAAGTATTAAGTATGAGGTAGGTGGGGCTGAGAGAGCTCTGACAGAAACTGCTCTTTTTCAAGGACAGCTGTGCCAGAGCTTGTGACTGACCCAAGGTCACATCAGCAGGTGCAAGTGGAGGAGTGGGGAATCAAACATGGTTCTCCCAGATTAGAGTCCACGCACTTAACCACTACACCAAGCTGGCTCTCATGGAGCCCACTCTGGCAACAGCTGGGGCGGAACAACGCACGTCGGACAGCCCACCTGATTCGCCCCCAGTGGTGGCCCATTTGCAAGACCAGCGCTGGCGGGACTTGGCATCCCAGCGGCGAGAGGCGCGCCTGGGCAACAGGCGGTCCCTCAGCCCTGAGTTCTAACAGGAGCCGGGACACACATGCTGGCCGCTAATTGACAACAGCCCCGGAGGGGTACTTAGCTCCCAACTCCCTGTTGGTTCCTTGTGCCAGCAACTAGTCAGCTTGACAACGCTCTGCACCCACCTCGCCCGTGTTCTTGGTTCCTCAGCTCCTTGACTCTGGCTTTGACAACTACACTTTCGGTTTGTGCTCTGGACTCTGGCACTTGGTTCCTGTTTCCTGGCCTCCCGGTTTTTGACCTTGGACTGGACCCGGACCATCCCTCTCCCACTCCGCCTGCACTCCAGCCCATGACACCTCCTCAAAGGATCAGAAGTGGTCTGGGACTGGACTGACCATCATTCATCTCTGGGCATGTTCCAGTTTGACCTGTGCCCAGAGACCATCATTCGAGATGTATTCGGCAGCCGCTCTGAGACACCTTTGGGTAGTGAAGGGCAGGGTATAAATCCAATCTCTTCTCTTCTTCTTCATGGTCACTTTCACGTGCAGTTATATATTGCAAAGGGACCTATGCAAGCCATTTGCATTTCAGGCTGCCAGCATGTCCAATAGGAAGGAGCCATGGCTGAGTGGCCGAGCATCTGCTTGGCATGCAGAAGGTCCCAGGTTCGATCCCTGGCATCTCCCATTAGAAGGATCAGATCGTAGGTGACGTGAAAGACCTCAGCCTGTCACCCTGGAGAGGCCTGGCTGGTCTGATTCAACATGAGTCAGGTGTTCATGTGTGCAATAGGCATTCCAGCTTCTCCCATTGGTTGCAATAGGCAATCCTGTCTGTCATTTTATACATCCCCAGTGTCCTTTGTGACATCAGCAGCCCTGCCAGGGGCCTACCAGCTTCCTCCACAGACGCAGCCAACCCTTCCATGCCCCAGGAGAAGGCAACCCTCCCTTGTGGGAAGAGCAGCTACTGCTGCTCAGTTGCCCCCCCAGGGTCCCAGCGAGGGCTCCGACTCTCCTGCTACAGCCTCCGGAACCTGACTCAGCTGCCTGCCTCCCCTACCAGCGTCTTCCCCTCCCCCCAGTCCCCACGGCATTGCCCCTCCCCAGCCATTGACTCCAGGGACCCCACAATCCCCTGTCCCCACCCCAGGGATACCTTCCCAGAGGTCTTGGCTCCAGGTGACAGAACACACACCCCCTTCCTAGACCAGACTTCATTCATTGACCATACTCATTGTCACCCCATTTCCCACGGGGACCCAACATTTCTTAGATTGTTCTCCTCCCCTCCATTTTAGGCTAACGGCAACCCAGTAAGGAAGGTTAGGTAGAACCAGCCCAAGACCACCCAGCTAGCTTCTGCGGCGCAAGTGGGGGATTCTGATCTGGGTCTCTCAGATCCTAGTCTCCCACTCGAAACCCCGTCCAGCTCATCTCCTCAGACTGCCCCCTGGCCCATTCCCCCCCCCCCTTGACACAGCATCCAGCGAGGGTGGGGGCTGGTGTTAGGCCAGCCTTGGAGGTGCTGCTGGGCCCCTGCTATGATTGGCAGGTGACCATGACGGGGAACCAGGGGCAGCGGCACAACCATCTCAGGCGCCCAAGAGCCCTCCTGCGTGTCATCGGAGAGCCCTGAAGGGGGAGTCATAAGAACATAAACATAAGAACATAAGAGAAGCCAATGTTGAATCAGACCAATGGCCCATCTAGTCCAACATTCTGTCACACAGCGGCCAAAATATACCAGGTGCCATCAGGAGGTCCAGCAGTGGGGCCAGGACACTAGAAGCCCTCCCACTGCTGCCCCCTCCAGCACCAAGAATAGAGTGCATCACGTGCCCCAGACTGAGAGTTCCCATCTATACCCTGTGGCTAATAGCCACTGGTGGACTTCTGCTCCATATGTTTATCTAATTCCCTCTTGAAACTGTCCATGCTTGCAGCTGCCACCACCTCCTGTGGCAGTGAATTCCATATGTTAATCACTCTTTGGGTGAAGAAGTATTTCCTTTTATCTGTTCTAACCCGACTGCTCAGCAATTTCATGGAGTGCCCACGAGTTCTTGTACTGTAAGAAAGGGAGAAAAGTACTTCTTTCTCAACCTGCTCAATCCCATTCATAATCTTATAAACCTCGATCATGTCACCCCTCAGCTGTCGTTTCTCCAAGCTAAAGAGCCCCAAGCGTATTAACCTTTCTTCATAGGGAAGGTGTTCCAACCTTTTTATCATTCTAATTGCCCTTCTCTGCACTTTGTCCAATGCTATAATATCCTTTTTGAGATGTGGCGACCAGAACTGTACACAGTATTCCAAATGAGGTCGCACCAATGATTTATACAGAGTCCCAGAGGGAGTGGGGCAGGGAGAGACATGGAGCTCCTGACATGCGGGCTGAACCAAGCAGAGACAGAGTTGTGGCACAACACAACACAGACTTCACTGAACAGCCAATCCTGGGAAGGTCTGAAGGCTCCATTGGCTACCTCCCTGGGAGGCGGACTGAGGATCCTCTGGCAGGAGAGTTGGGACATCTGACTGAGCAGAAAGTGTGTGTGTGGGGGGGCAGGACTAGCCACTCAGAGGTCTCCCTGTTGAATCTTCACTTGCAGGAAAGCAGAAGCCAGAGAAGCGCAGTCACGGCAACTGGGCTGGAGCGCCACGCTGGGCTCACTGGTCCTGGGGTGAAGTGCTCAGCGACTGCTTGTGATCTGTCCCCCTCTGCACCAGTAGCTACTACTCAAGGCTCTGGCCCTGCAAGGGAATGAGTCAAAAGGGTCAAGCTGATCCACCACATGGAGGGGGGGCAGTTACCAATGATCTTTACAAACACTCTTGACTATGGACAAAATTTCTGACTCCATAAAAAGGACGGAAGAGCAACAATTCACATCAAATCTATTTGCGAAATGGTCCCCATTTCTGGATTATATGCATAGTAAACGATCTACACCAACAAGCCTTATCTCAACTAAATGCAAAGAAATACTTACCTGGTTATGATGATTGATCTAAGATGTTCCCAGTTGTCTTGCTGGGTACCTGAACGCAGAACTTTTTTGGGCAAGACTGTATTGAAACCCGCAGCCTGGAACAAGAATATTTACACCGTGCAGTTAACCACTTGGTTTGTTTATTTCAGTTGAAATTTAAACTGAACGTGTTCAGTGTTCTTATTTTATTGTTCTAAAATTTAATAAAAATTATATATATATTAAAAATGATCCTTATAAACTGTGGAATCTTGTGAGCAAAAATTCTACTTTGTGAGCATTAAAGCTGTGAGTGAGTGATTTGACTATTAGTTTGCTCTGGAGCCATCCTTCCTGACCTAAGACAAAAATGTGTGAGCTGGAGGCTAAAACATGTGAGCCAGCTCACACTAACTCAGCTTAGAGGGAACACTGGTGGTGAGTGAGCGATTTAGCTACTGCATAAATTAGTTTGCTCTAAAGCCATCTTTCCTGAGCTTAAGACAAAAATGTGTGAGCCGGAGGCTAAAAATCTGTGAGCTAGCTCACACTAACTCAGCGTAGAGGGAACACTACCCCAAACCTCCAATGATTCCTGACCTCTGCCAAGTGGGGGGGGCGATGTAAAAAACTGAGCCCCCCAACCCAGCAGTTTTCCCAGGAAATATTCCTGGGATCTTTTCCCACTACCTGACAGAGAAGAAGAGATTGGATTTATACCCTGCCCTTACCCAAAGGAGTCTCAAAGCTGTTTACAATCTCCCTTACTTTCCCCTCCCCACAACTGACAACCTGTGAGGTAGATGGGACTGAGAGAGCTCATTCGAGGACTGGTTGTGAGAGAACACCTTTGAAAGAACTTGTCACTGACCTAATGTCACACCACCAGCTGCACGTGGAGGAATGGGGAATCAAACTTGGTTCTTCCAGATTAGAGTCTGTGCTCCTAACCACTACACCAAATTGGCTCTCAGAGGCCATAGCACTGTCAGGACTTAGAGACCGAGGCCTTCCCCTGATGTTGACTCCCAGCTCTGGGATTCAGAGGATTAGTCCCTCTGAATGTGAAGGTTCCCCTCAGTCACCATGGCTAGTAGCCATGGAGAGACCTTTCCTGCAGCCGGAATCTATCTAATCCCCTTTTCAAGCTGTGTATACTTCCTGTGGCCATCACTACACCCTCTGGCAGCGAATTCCACATTTCCATCCCTCTCTGTGTAAATTGGTATTTCCTTTGGTCTGTCCTGAACCTACTGCCCATCAGGTTCCATGGATGCTGATAGAAACTAGACTTTTGGGAGATGGACAAAAGGTTCTCTTGGTCAACTCTCTCTCCATCCCTGACGCATAGTCCCTTTCTCCCCAGAATTCTTCAAAATGCAGATTCTTTCCTCCTGGCTCCGGTGCCTCTCATAAACCCACTTTAGAGCTGCCGCGCAAAGTTTATGTCTTTATTTTCTGTCCTGGGTTTCTTGAACGGAGACGCTCTCCAAGGGTTAAAGAGAGAGAGCTACAGTCCTAGAGGGGCATAAGGGGGGGGTTGTCAGGATGGAGGGAGCGACTTCCTGTCCGCCTCCAAGCCCCATTTCCCGGGCTTTTTCCGGAGTGGCCTGGACGGAATCGGAGGAGCTCCTAGAGGGCTGCAGGGGTTAGACTCCCCAAGAGCTCATCCCCCCCCCCGCCGCAATACTGCTGGTCTCTCTGGTGCCGCCGGACTCAAATCTAGCTGGTGAGCTCACGGGGGCTTTTGGGGGGGGAGAGGGAAAGGGGGGTGTTGCAATATAAGAAAGAAAGAAGGGGGGCGCAGGAAGAGAGAGAGGGAACCCCCTTATTTGTCTCTTAAAAACTGGAAAGGCCCAGACTCTTCAGCCTTTCCTCATGGCCTGTAGGGAAGGATGATCATCTTGCTTGCCCTCTTCTGTACTTTTTCCAGCGCTCCGGTGTGGGTTGGTTTTTGAGGGTTTTTTGAGATCAGAAGTGCACGCAGTATTCCTAAGGAGGCGGCCCCATAGATCTATACGAGGAACATTATAATAGCGGCCATTTTATTTTCAAGCGGTTTCCTAATGATTCCCAGCACAGAGTTTGCTGTCTGCTCCGGCCCCAAGACCTCCCCCCGCCCCCAGTCTCAGCAAGTTCTGACCCCATTCGCTTAGACTTGAAGTTGGGATTTTTTTTTGTCCCAATCTGCATCACCGTTGCACAGATCTGTGGCCGAATGCCTTGGCCCAAGAAAAGACACTCGGCTGGAGTCCGGGTGAAGAGAACATAGAAAGTTTATTGCAGTAAACTTGGAGAGCAGAGTTCAGCCAAAGGGTTGTTAACCAAGGTGCTCTTCGACCCCTTCCGGGTGGCCAGAGACCCCTACTGACGTATGAAGCATGTTTTGATACCTACACAAAGCTATTGGTTACATGGTATGGGTAAAATTGTCAGAGAGCTAAAGGTCAAGATGGCATTAAATCATTGGCTCAAAGCTATGGCGCAGTATAAAATAGATATCAGGCAGGTGTGCCCAGCGGGTTGGATCTGGCTGGGGGTCTTCAGGCCCCCTTGACTTCCCAGTGCGAAGGAAAGCGCAGAAACGCAGCTTGCTAAGAATGGGATGTAGATGCTTCCTCCCAGGCGTCTTATCAGCCAGGCCTCCCCGTAACCTAGCAACCAGTGGCGAACTTGTGGAAAGTTGGCCTTTCACCTCTTACATGTTTGTGTGTCTCACATCGCCTTACGCTCACCAAGACTGAACTGCATTTGCCACATTGTCGCCCACGCACCCAGTTGGGGGAGGTCCTCGTGGAGCTCTTCACAGTCCGCCTTGGTTTCACCATCTTGAATAATTCTGTGTTCTCAGGCTTGGCCACTACACTGCTCACCCCTAATTCCAGATTGTTTTGGGGGGGAAAGTACCTTGTCAATAGCCTTTTGAAAGCCCAGTTCTGGGCCAAACACTCCCGAGCCTTCCTGGAGCCTCGAATTCTGCCCAGAAACTAATGCAGACAGATGTTCACTGAAGGGACTGACAAATATGTGTGTTTCCCACCCTCTCCCTGTCTTTCTCTCCCTCTCAGGCTCCAGCAGAAAGACACCCTTGCAGCCTTCCCTGCCATCTCCTCCGTGTGGTGAAGGGAAAGGAGCCACCATGAAGCCAGCTCAGGTACAGGGGAAGGGGGCGTCCACTTGGGGAGGTGTGGGAAGGATGGGCTGGATGCCTCCTTTTCTGTTGCAGGGCTCTGCTGCTGGAAAATGCTGAGGCTGCCCACTGGGGGGGGCAGGAAAATGGTCACCGACACATACACACATAGTGTGTGCAGAGAAGCCCAAGCAGGGCCTATTTAAAAAGGAAGTATTTCCTTTTGTCTGTCCTGAACCTCCTGCCCATCAGCTTCATTGGATACCCTCTAGTCTTTTGGGAGAGGGAGAAAAGGTTCCCTTGGTCAACTCTCTCTGCCCCGTGCATAATTTTATAAACTTCTATCATGCCCCCCCCCTTAGTCATCTCTTTTCTGAACTGAGAAGTCCCAGACTCCTCAGCCTTTCCTCACAGGGAAGGAGTTCCAGCCCCCAATTATCTCTGCTGCCCTCCTCTCTACTTTCCTCCCAGCTCTGCCATGTCCTTTTGGAGGTACAGTGACCAAAACCGTACACAGTATTCCAAATGATCCTGCGCCATGAAGTCTATACAGGGGCATTACAATATCGGCCTTTGATTCTCAGTCTCTTTTCTAATAGTCCATAATGTAGAGTTTGCCTTTTTTACCGTTGCAGCACAATGGGTGGGCACTTTCCTTGAGCTGTCCACTATGACCGCAAGATCTTTACCCTCCTCCGTCTCAGAAGGTTCAGACCCCATTAGCCCATCCTTGAAGTTGGGATTCTTTTTTTTTTTTGTCCCAATGCGCATCATTGCACACTTCCCAACATTGAATTTCATTTGCCACATTGTCGCTCACTCGGCCCAGTTTGTGGAGATCCTCTTGGAACTCTTCACAATACATCAGTGCAACTGATTTTTTACAACTGAAGTTTTTGTGCTTTCGGAGAAGAAGAGTGTCAGGGTCCTTAGTTAGTCAGCCAAACACCAGGCCTTGTTCATTGAAACAAGAATAGTATTTATTAAGCTGCAAGACTAGGTCACTAGAACAGAAGCATTGTTAAGAATACTTTGGATACATGAAGCATTGAGATATACCCTAAAGGGGGAAAGGGCCAATGAATGAACCTCGCGCGCGCGGGAACCCCAGAAGCCGTAAATAACAGTTCACCCTCCATCCCACCTTTCCCAGCCTAGCTGTTGTCTTTAGAAAGCGATAGGAGACATTCAGCCTGGCATTCAAGGCCACTCTTGGCCTGGGATCTGAGATATGACCCGGTTGCCCGGGCAACATCGGCAGCTCCCCACATTCCATCCCACCAGTCTCAAAGCATCAATCAACACCCTACAGTCCCATCCGCCCTCCCTTCTCCATACAATCCCATCCTCCCTCCCTTCTCCATCCTTTATGGCAGGAATACCTGACAAAGAGGAAGAGGAGATTGGATTTATACCCCGCCCTTCACTACCCAAAGGAGTCTCAGAGCGGCTTACGGTCCCCTTTCCCTTCCCCTCCCTACAACAGACACCCTGTGAGGGAGGTGGGGCTGAGAGAGCTCTCTTGAGAAATGCTCGTGAGAGAACAGCTCTGAGAGAACTGTGACTGACCCAAGGTCACCCAGCTGGCTGCATGTGAAGGAGTGGGGAATCAAACCCGGTCAGAAGTGCCAGATAAAGTGGAGGAGAAGCAAGGCTATTTCCTCCGGAGGAATTTGACACGCAGTTGCACAATCACACAGCCTTGTGAAGCTGCAGGCTTAGCCTGTCATAGTGTGATTAGAAGCAACTGCGGGTGAGTCAGGGTTTTTTTGCCATTTTTTCCCCGTGTGCATAAACAAGGAAGCACTCCTCCACACTAAGGCCCCCCCCTACGGAGTATGCAGTGATGCACATACTGCAAAGAGGGGTGGGGGGAGAGAGCACGTCGTCAGGATGGCCTGATCAGACCATCCCGACGGCATGAGTGCGTGCTTGCTCGATCGGACTGGGGAAAGTCCATCTGTGGCCCCTCGCAACCCATCGACTACCCAATTTTCCACCATCTCTTTTTACTCTGCTTCTGCGGCAGAGGAGCAGGAGTTGCCAACGATTGGGGGATGCTTCCCAGATGTTGGTGTCTGATCACTCCCTTTTGATCCGTTAGGCATTCGTGCCTATGTTGGGTCTACTGACTTGTGAGATCACAGCCTCAGTTTTTCGTTTCCCCCAGTGGACCAGTTTTCCATGTAAATGAACGCTTCCCCCTTCTTCTTGCAGGGTGGGGTGTCCTTTGAAGAGGTGGCCGTGTATTTCACCCCGGGGGAGTGGACCCTGCTGCGCCCAGCCCAGAGAACGCTGTACAAGGAAGTCATGCTGGAGAATTTTGGGAACGTGGCCTCTCTGGGTGAGGATCTTTTTCTTCTTTCCTGACTTCTTATTGCCGTGAGAAAAGTTGTGGAAAGACTTGGTCAGGGAGTCTGCCCTGGTCCCATTGGCTGATCTCAGCCACCTTCCACGACCCTTCCTCTGCGGTGGGCCGAGGGATGCTTGGTGGGGAGAAGGGGGGGCAGTCTAAAGGGGGGGGCTTCCTGCTTGAGTCTGAGCCTTTCCTTAAGCTGGGCTGGGGCTGTGGAGGGGACTCTGGTGGCTTCTCTGCCACTTTACTTAGTTCTCAGTTGCCATTTCCCTCTCAGCATGGCAGGGAGCAGGCACGGAAATGCCAGTGCCAGATCAGTTGTTCTTGACCCATACTGTACTCCGCCCAGGCCTTTAGCTACGGTGGGGCCCCCAGGGGCCCAGCCCCGTCACGCAACAGCCAGGCCCCACAAGGCCTTCCTAAAGATGTATTTTTTAAATTATCGGGGTGCGCCAAGTGGGGCCCGCACCAGGGCACTCCCGCCTGCGCCTGCCGCAAAGTCCAGTGCCTGGCTGGAGTACCTCAGCCTTCCCGTTGCTGGTGGCAGGCAGAGGCCTTGCGGGGCCCAGGGCTGTGCTCAGCAGGTGGTGGCAGCAGCGCAAGGCGACAGAGGAAGGGACGAAGCCAAAGAGGGAGTGAGAGAGGCCAAGTGTCTTGGCACCTGCCTCCTGCCCCCTCTGCACTGGCTTGGGTGGTCCCAGCAGCTGACCTAGACCGAGGGCTGGCTGGCTGGCTGGGAAGAGGGCAGAGCAGGGGGCTGCCAAGAGACAGCCCAGCCAGGTGGAGCCCAGTGGGCTGTGTAGCAAATGGGGGCTGTTGGTGCCTTGCTGGAGGAGGGCTGGCCACCGAGCCCACGGCTGAAGAACAGCACCTCTAAGCACATGCAGAAGGTCTTGCCACCTGGGGCCCGACTGACTTGGGGTGCCCCGGGCTAGTCTCACACCCTGATGCCGGCTGGCCCCCGCCTCGGGTGTTACCTGAGCAACAGAATCCACGTGTTAGGAGGGACCCATCTTGGGGGTTCCGCAGGCGTCTAATGGGTGGGAACGGGATGCAGTCCTGGGTCAGAAGCAGTCGACTTGATGCCCAGAAGGGTGATCAGCTGGCAGGTCCACACTTTGCTTGCCTGGTGCCTGTGTGTGTGCGTGGGGGGGAGAATCCTCCCTCATTTCTGCCCCATAAGGCACTGTAGGATTAGAGGGGTGCTGCAGCGAATGTTAAGGTGTTCATGTTTGAAGAGCTGCAATTAATTTTTTTCAAAGAGAAAAAAATGGCTGCTCCACAAGAAAAAAATTTGCCCCGCAAACCAAAGAACCCCAGTTACTGGCCTGACGCTACCCCAGCCCTATGACTTGCCTGTTGTGTACATCTGGAGGGACAAATCCCGCCTGGCTGAATCGATGTGCAGGCACATAAGTTATAATTCTGTGTGTTTTTCCCTGATCGAAAGGACCTCCGATTGCCAAACCTGATCTCATATCCCGGCTGGAAGGAGAGGAAGGACGGTTCCTTCTGCTCGCGGATGACGAGGAGGGATTGACAGGTAGCTGCTTAGGTATCTTCCGTGGGCTTGTGGGTTCCTGCCGTTTCCTGGCCACACACGGAGAACGGCGTTCTAAGCGATTCTGAAGTCTCTGGCAAATACAGTCTGCCAGGATAGAATCCAGCCCCTTCTAGAAGAAATCCTGGCCGTCCCTGTGTACCTTAAGCTCTACCCTGAATCTGTCTCTTCCGATTGACCGCTGAGCGCACGTTGTCTGGACCAGTCAGCCGAGAAGCTGATTTAATATGCCATGAAGTGTGCAGAAGGGGTCTTGGCAGAGGGTCGGGGCTCCAGGGCAGATTCCCCCACTGGAGCAACGGAGGAAGGGCAGATGAGCCGCTGGCCCTTGTGGGAGGGAGGAGTGCTTCTCCCTTCAGTGGTGGGGCAAGACTGACAGCTGCCTGTCTTTGTGCATCTCAGTGTGAATTGAGAGTGAATTTCTCTTTCACTTTCTGAATGTAAACTTGATCCTTTATTTCTTTCCATTCCGGCTTTCTTCCCACCTTTACTTGCTAAGTTGCAGGGTCTAAAGCCCGGGGGGGGGGGGGACTGTTCTTTTATCATACTGGGTGGTGGGGTGCCCTTCTGAGGATGGGTCGTTCCAGCACTGGTGGGGAAAACTGTGGTGAAATGACCCTGCAGGACATCTTTTTGCCACTGGGAATGAAGGATTTGTGCTGCTTGCACTGGTCTCAAGTGGCTAGACCTCAGCAAGGAGTTCCCCTGCACCCAGCCTTTATCCCACTCCACTCCTCTTTCTTGTTTCCCACCTCGACCACCCTAGGCCTCTAAGAGGCTCAAAGTCTGCTTGCCTGACACAGACTCTCCTTAATAGTATCAGAATCCCCCCCTTTACGGCTGCCAAAGTGGAGAGAGGGGAAAGTCCTTGGGACCTGAGCTGTTAGGGAGATTCTGCGCAATGCAGGAACCCGAGAATGAGGTCTTTTTCAAGGGCAGAGACCAAAATGACAACAGTTTCAGAAAGAGGACTGTTTAGTCATACAGAGTGTGGCGTACAGGAGAGACACAAAAGACAAACCATTGAATACCATAAGACTATCTCATCTGAGCACCAGACAATCCAGGGTGTAAAAACTCACCCTGTTTCCCCACAACTACCTCTGTAAAGTATAAAGATCAAGGCCAAATTAAATTATTGGCTCCAGATCAGTTGCTCAGATTAAAACCATTCCAGCTTTTTTATTCATCATCACACACGGTTTTTCTTTCTTTCAGCAGGAGGTGTGCCGGAATCAGCAGGTGAACCATCTGAGCACCTTGGGATAAAGGAAGCGGATGCGTATTCCGATGTGAAAGACAAACGTGGTTATAGGGATGCCCTGAGGAAGAGAGTGGGAAAGCACCCATATAAAGGGAGAAATACTTCTGGTCTTCTACAGGGCAGTGACTCTGTACAGCAAAAAATACGCAATGGAAAAAATGGGAATATGAGTACTCCAACTGGGGAAATGGTTAATGCTCAATGGAACTCCGTTGACGGAACGAAAATATATAAGTGCCTGGACTGCGGGAAAAGCTTTAGGCGAAAATTTATACTAACTTCCCATCAAAGAATTCACAAAGGGGAGAAACCATATAAATGCCTTGAATGTGGAAGAAGGTTCAGTGGCAGTGGGCACCTTTCCTGCCATCAAAGAATTCACACAGGGGAAAAACCATATAAATGCCTTGAGTGTGGGAAAAGCTTTAGTCAGAGTGGAAACCTTGCTTCCCACAAAAGAATTCACACAGGGGACAAACCATATAAATGCCTGGAGTGTGGAAAAGGCTTCAACAAGAGTGGAAACCTTGCTTCTCATCAAAAGGTTCACTCAGGGGAGAAACCATATAAATGCCTAAAGTGTGGGAAAATGTTCCGTGACCATAAAAGCCTTACTTGCCATCAAAGAATTCATACAGGGGAGAAACCATATAAATGCCTGGAGTGTGGGAAAAGTTTCCGTCAGACTGGAAACCTTACTGTCCATCAAAGAATTCACACAGGGGAGAAACCATATAAATGCTTGGAATGTGGAAAAAGCTTCAGCAATGGTGGACACCTTGCTTCTCATCAGAAGGTTCACACAAGAGAGAAACGATATAAATGCTTAGAGTGTGGGAAAAGCTTCGGTTGGAGTGCGGAACTTATTCCCCATCAAAGAATTCACAGAGGGGAGAAACCATATAAATGCCTGGAGTGTGGGAAAAGCTTCACTCAGAGTGGAGGCCTTGCTTGTCATAAAAGGATTCACACAGGGGAGAAACCATATCCTTGCCTGGAGTGTGGGAGAAGCTTCAGTCAGAAAGGAAGTCTTGCTTCCCATCAAAGAATTCACACAGGGGAGAAGCCATATAAATGCATAGAATGTGGGAAAAGCTTCAGGGTGAGGGACAGCCTTACTAGCCATCAAAGAGTTCACACGGGGGAGAAGCCATATAGATGCCTGCAATGTGGGAAAAGCTTCAAAAAGAGTAGAAGCCTTACTTCCCATGAAAGAATTCACATGGGAGAAACCATATAAATGCCTTGAGTGTGGAAAAGGCTTCTCAGAAGATGGGAATTTTCATTGCCATAAAAGAATTCACTGAGGGGAGAAGCCTTATAAATGTCTAGAGTGTGGGAAAAGCTTCACTGTACGTGGAAACCTAACTTCTCATCGAAAAATTCACACAGGGGGAAAGACATAAATGACTGGAGTGTGGAAAAATCTTCAGTGGTAGTGGCAGCCTCACTTTCCATCAAAGAATTCACACAGGAAGAGCTGTATAAATGCCTGGAGTGTGGGGAAAGCTTCAGTCCGAGTGGAAACCTTACTTCCCATCAAAGGATTCACACAGAGGAGAAACCAAATAAATACCTGGAGTGTGGGAAAAGCTTCAGTACGAGTACCTTACTTCCCATCAAAGAATTCACTCAGGAAAAACTGTAGATGCCTATGGAGTAGAAACAATGTACTCCGGAGTGAAACTATATAAATGCCTGGAGTGTGGAAAAACCCTAGGATATACTGGAAACCTTACTTATATTTCTTAAGGCAGGGATGTCAAACATGTAGCTTGCGGGCTGGATTCAGCCCTCGCAGGGCTCATATCCAGCCACAAGCAACTGGCTCGCTTCTGCTTCCTTCTCCCTCTCTCCTGCTTCCTTCTGTGTCACAACTCAATTTGCCAGGCTCTCTCTATTGTACAGGAGCTACAGAGCAAAGCCTCTCTTCCCTCCATTGACTGAGGCTCCTCCTCCCTTGGGGAGGAAGAGAGAGGGCAGGAGGGAGGGAAAGAGCAAGAGCTTGCTTTACCATGCTTTCTTGATTTCACAGCAGAGCTACTGAGTCAAGGCTCACTTCCCTCCTTTGGCTGAGGCTCCTTCCCGTCCTTGTCCCCTGGGGACGGAAAGAGCCAGAGCTTACTTTGCCCAGTTCCTTCATTTGCACTGAAGAGATACAAATCACCTTTAAGACCAACAAAGTTTTATTCAAGGTATGAGTATTCTGCCTTTCTACAGAGAGAATGTGTGTGTTTTGTTGGGCTGGTTATGCCAGGGCTGTCCTGGAAGCAGTTGGGTTCCCCTCCTCTTTTTCACTGTATTCATGCCCTCGTGATCCAGTCTTTCTCAGTAGGAAAGCCATATGAACTATTTAGATGAGGAATAACAACAAGCCAATGAGACGGATTAGGCTGAGAGTGTGTGTTCAGACCAAGTTCACCCAGCACCTTTGTAGACGGGGATTTTGAACTTAGATTTCCCAGATAGTAGGCTGATACTGACCACAATATATATTGCTGTCTCTCAACTGCACTGCCTCATAGGAGTTGTAGTTATTTCCCTGGGGAAGACAGTAGTTTTGTAGACAAACACATAGCCCTCATTCCGTATCATGATGGCTTCACATGTTCTTGATCAACCCGCAAAGCAACTTATGTACAAAAGTTTGTAATGCCCAGTCATTTTATGTTTTCCCCTGGGTCTTAGGCTTACAGCATTGACGGTCATGAGATTTCTTTAATGAATGTCAATAAACCAAAAGTAGGTTTTTCAACTTACAGATAAACACCTAAACAGCATACTGAAGATAGCTACAGCACACACATTGTCTCCAGTTTTTGATACAATAATTCAGAGCAAGAAGTGTCATTTGTCAGAGACTATTAAACAAAATATTGTAAGAGAGCTAATGTTTGAAGCATGTTTTATTTTAAATTTTAAAAACTCTTTCTGTTTGTCTGTGTCCTTTATAAAGTTTATATCTCTGCTACCTTGCGTTATGTTTTATGACACACATGCCCTGGCCCGACAAGGTCCCATTTATGTCAGATCCAGCCCTCATAACAAATTAAGATTGACACCTCTGCTTTAAGGCTTCAGCAATTAACAGCCAAATCTTGGGGACCTGTAATCCACAGCCTAGCTACACTGCTGGCCTCATTGGCTCCCTCCTCGTGGACATTCTGTGGGGGAAGGGGAACATGTGCCACTCTGCGAGGCCGGGATTCCCGTTGAATGGACCAGAGTCCTTAGCATCTAAAGCAACAACCTATTGACATCCCTCTGAGCAGCAGAAAGCTTCCTGCAACCCCTTGACCCCCCTCCCGTTCAGTGCTAGGGGACAAGGTTGAAACCACAACAAAGACCTGTGGTTTCTGTGGCACTCCTTTGCACCCCACAGATGAGTCACATCGAGAGTTTCCAACCTCCAAGTAGGGTCTGGAGTTCTTTTGGAGTTATACTGATCTCCAGACCAGATGGCAGACTCTAAGGCAGGGATGTCAAAGATATGGCCCGCCGCTGCAGAGCTTGCATCTGGCGCTCAATCAACTGACTCTCTCCTGCTTCCAACCCCGGGGCTGTTGCTGACGCCTTTGCCTCGCATCTTGCTTTCATCTGTCCTCCTCAGTACTTTAAATATGATCACACACATACATGTTAAAAAAGGAACGGGGCAGGAAAGAGATGCATTTGGGATAAGGGGGATTAAAAGGAAATTATTTTGGCTTATTCTAAAAATAGGTTTTGTTTTTTTTTAAAGATTAGATTTCTCTGTGCGTATCTGGAATTTTATTTTCTTGCCAAAATACCCTGATTAGGAATCACAGCAGTTGGATTCGATTCCATTATATAATGGCTGGAAGTAGATGGCTACATATTTTAAATATACACCTAACAGTTCCAGGTATTTCAGTTCAACACGCCTCCATCTCTCCCCTCCTACCTCACTGGTTGCCTTTCTTCACATTAATACCCCCTCCCCTACTCTTATAACTGTTTCATTATTATCACTAGCAATGAGTGGATTTTGCCCAGTCTGAAATCAACACATTATTTCACTTGGGGTGATACCCCTCTCCAGTTCTGAGATGAAAAAAAAGAAAACAGAACAAGTTGCAATCTTTATTACTGGAAAGGAACAAGAGTCCAGTAGCACCTTAACGACTAACAACATTTGTGGTAGGACACGAACTTTCATGAGTCTCTTCTCACTTCTTTAAATACAGCTAGGATGTGAGTCCATCTGTCCTTATACCTTGAAGTGTTAAGTGATTTCAGACGCCAAATGACAATAGCAGGTGTTGGTAATGGGAGAAGAAACCTAGGTCTCAGTTCAGTCCAGGAGGATGCATCATCTTGAACTTTATTATCAGCTGCAATTCCGCAGTCTCTAATCTTCCTTTGAAAGAAAACTGATACTCTTAGGTCAGCAACTGAATATCCTGGAAGATTAAAATGTTCCCCCACTGGTGTTTGAATGTTGTGGTTTCTAATAGTAATAGAAAAGAGCAAGAGTCCAATAGCACCTTAAAGACTAATACAATTTATGGTAGAGTAAGAGCTGTCACGAGTCACTGCTCCTTCAGACTTAAATCCATTTATTCTTTGCACTCTTCTGGACTGAATCCTCCTGGACCAAACCAATACCAAGGTTTCCTCCCTCATCGACCATGCTGATATCTCCAAGCCTCCTACCCCCCTGCATATCACACCTAATCCAATCAAGCCTGCTGTTGCCATCCAGCATCTGAAATCACCTTTATAAAGTTTGTATCTCCAGTACCTCATGTTACGTTTTATGGCACACATGGCCTGACCTAACTAAGTGACCTTTATGTCAGATCCAGCCCTCGTAACACCTCGGCCCTAAGGTATCCCATCCTCCGAGAGCTTCATCCCCTTTCTAGAACTGTCTTCTCCAAGCACTGCCCCCAAAGCTCCAGGAATATCCCAAGACAGAGCTGGCAAGAAAGAATGTTTGCAAACTCACAAAATGCAAATTCTGGTTCTGAGAATTCATGGCAAATTCTTTTCTTCAGGCCTAAGGCTTGGATGCATCCAGAGTGTTGGACTCGACAGGCCATTGGCCTGATGCAACATGGCTTCTCTTATGTTCTTAACTAGAATGACTTCTTTCTCTTGCTGCCCCCTTCTCTATCAAAATTGCCACATAAGGGTCTCACCAGGCTGGTGGCCTTCAGTCAGAGAAGACCTTATACTGGGGGAAAATATGTTGTGTGGCAGGCTTCCAGTTCTCTGTAACATTCTGCCAATCCGCTGAAAACCTGATTTGCTTTCATCTTGGAGAACTGTCGTGCTTACATATTTAGCTAAGGAGGAATGGGGAATCCAATTTGGTTCTTCCAGGTTAGAGTCTTGTGCTCCTAACCACTACACCAAATTGGCTCCCAGAGGCCATAGTGCTGACAGGACATAGAGGCCGAGGCCTTCCCCTGATGTTGACTCCCAGCTCTGGGATTCAGAGGATTAGTCCCTCTGACTGTGAAGGCTCCTCTCAGTCATCATGGCTAGTAGCCATGGAGAGACCCTTTCTGTAGCCAGAATCTATCTAATCTCCTTTTCAAGCTGTGTATTCTTCCTGTGGCCATCACTACACCCTCTGGCAGCGAATTCCACATTTCCGTCCCTCTCTGTGTAAAGCAGTATTTCCTTTGGTCTGTCCTGAACCTACTGCCCATCAGCTTCCATGGATGCCCTCAAGTTCTAGTCTTTGGGGAGATGGACAAAAAGTTCTCTTGGTCAACTCTCTCTCCATCCCTGACGCATAGTCCCTTTCCCCCCAGAATTCTTCAAAATGCAGATTCTTTCTTTCCTCCTGGTTCCGGTGCCTCTCATAAACCCACTTGAGAGCTGCCGCGCAAGTTTATGTCTTCATTTTCTGTCCTGGGTTTCTTGAACGGAGATGCTCTCCAAGGGTTAAAGAGAGAGAACTACAGTCCTAGAGAGGCATACGAGGCGGGTCAGCACGGGGGGAGCCACTTCCTGTGCGCCTCCAAGCCCCATTTCCCGGGCTTCTTCCGGAGTGGCTGGGAGGGAATCGGAGGAGCTCCTAGAGGGCTGCAGGGGTTAGACCCTAAGAGTTCATCCCTCCCATCTCGCCGCAGTATTGCTGGTCTCTCTGGTGCTCAAATATAGCTGGTGAGCTCATGGGGGCTTTTTTTGGGGGGAGGGAAAGGGGGGGTTGCAATATAAGAGAGAAAGAAGGGGGGCGCAGGAAGAGAGAGACCCCTTCGCCACGGCCCCCCTGCCCAGGTATAAGTGACAAACCCTGGGCTGCTTTGTGCAGAGCCGCGAGGTCCCGGCAGCGGCCTTGAAAGCAAGACCCGAACCCAGCACCTTGAACGGGGGCTCAGGTGGCTGCAGGTTCCAGGGGCACCTTTAGGGAGGAGACGCGATGGAAGGAGAGAGAGGTGGGGGGCTGTGGGTGAGGTTCGCGGGTAGGGGGAGAAGGAGGGAGCAGCTACAGAAGGGGGCGTCGGGCTGGTGGGGGGCTTTGGGTGGGCGAAGGGGGAGGAGATGCCGCCAAGGGCAAAGAGGTGGGGGGCGGCTGAGGGTGAGATTTCTCGGAGGGGGATGGATGCGGCAGGAGCAGGAAACGCACAAAGCCACTGATGGGCCTCTCCTCCGTGAGTCTCTCTAATCCTCGTTTAAATCCTGCCTCTGCCTGTGGCCATCAGTACAGCCTGGGGCAGTGAATGTCACCTTTTAATCACTCTCTGTGTAAAAATGCATTTCCTTTTGTCTGTCCTGGATAGTTGATTTCTCTCCAGTTCTTGCCTTTTGGGAGAGGGAGGAAAATGCCTTCTTTGTCATATATCAACACCCTGTGCATAATTTCATAATCCTCTGTCATGTCCACCCCCTTACTTCTCTCTTAAAAACAGGAAAGTCCCAGACTCTTCAGCCTTTCCTCATAGGGAAGGATAATCATCTTGCTTGCCCTCTTCTGTACTTTTTCCAGTGTTCCGATGCGGGGTGTTATTTTTGAGATATGGTGATCAGAAGTGCGCGCAGTATTCCTGATGAAGCTGCACCATACATCTATGCAGGAGCATTATAATAGCGGCCATTTTATTTTCAAGCTGTTGCCTAATAATTCCCAGCACAGAGTTTGCTATCTGCTCTGGCTGAATGCCATGGCCCAATAAAAGATACTCGGCTGGAGTCCAGGTGAAGAGGATAAACAACGTTTATTGCAGTACACTTGGAGAGTAGAGCTCAGCCAAAGGCTAGTTAACCAAGGTGCTCTTCGACCCCTTCTGGGTGGCCAGAGACCCCTACTGACGTATGAAGCATGTTTTCATACCTAAACAAAGCTACTGGTTACATGCTATGGGTAAAAGCATCACAAGAGCTAAAGGTCAAGATGGCATTAAATCATTGGCTCAAATCTATGACACAGTATAAAATAGATACCACGCAGGTGTGCCCAGCCAGTTGGATCTGGCTGGGGGTCTTCAGCTCCCCCCCCCTTGACTTCCCAGTGCGAACGAAAGCACCCAAACGCAGCTTGCCCAGGTAAGAATGGGATGCAGATGCTTCCTCCCAGGCCTTCGTACCAGCCAGGCCTCGCTGTAACCTAGCAACCAGTGAGGAACTTGTGGAAGGTTGGCCTTTCACCTCTTAACGTGTGTGTCTCACATCGCCTTACGCTCACCAAGACTGAACTGCATTTGCCACATTGTCGCCCACTCACCCAGTTGGTGGAGGTCCTCGTGGAGCTCTTCACAGTCCGCCTTGGTTTTGCCGTCCTTAGTAATTCTGTGTTCTCCTCAAGCTTGGCCACTATGCTGCTCACCCCTATTCCAGATCGTTTTGGGGGGGAGTACCTTGTCAATAGCCCTTTGAAAGCCCAGTTCTGGGCCAAACACTTCTGAGCCTTCCTAGAGCCTTGAATCGTGCCCAGAAACTAATGCAGAAAGGTGTTCGTTCACTGAAGGGACTGATAAATCAAATGTGTGTTTCCCACCCTCTCCCTGTCTTTCTCTCCCTCGCAGGCTCCAGCAGAAAGACACCCTTGCAGCCTTCCCTGCCATCTCCTCCGTGTGGTGAAGGGAAAAGAGCCACCATGAAGCCAGCTCAGGTAACAAGGGAAGGGGGCGTCCACTGGGGAGGCCTGGATGCTTCCTTTTCTCTTGCAAGGCTCAGAGGAGCAGGCTCCTTGCCCTTGGTTCTAGCGCTGGAAGATGCTGAGGCTGCCCACTAGGAGGGGGGTAGGAAAATGGTCACACACACCCCGCTCGAGCATAGTGTGTGCAGAGAAGCCCAAGCAGGGCCTATTTAAAAAGGAAGTTATTTCCTTTTGTCTGTCCTGAACCTCCTGCCCCTCAGCTTCATTGGATGCCCTCAAGTTCTAGTCTTTTGGGAGAGGGAGAAAAGGTTCTCTAGGTCAACTCTCTCCACCCCCATGGATAATTTTATAAACCTCCATCATGTCCCCCCCTTAGCCGTCTCTTTTCTGAACTGAGAAGTCCCAGACTCTTCAGCCTTTCCTCACAGGGAAGGAGCTCCAACTGCCCATCGTCTGCTGCCCTCCTCTGTACTTTTCCCCCAGCTCTGCCATGTCCTTTTGGAGGTACAGTGACCAAAACTGTACACAGTATTCCACAGTAGCCTGCGCCATGAAGTCTATATAGGGACACTACAATATGGGCCTTTGATTCTCAGTCTCTTTTCTGATAATCCATAACGAAGAGTTTGCCTTTTTCACCGTTGCAGCACAATGGGTAAGCACTTTCCTTGAGCTGTCTACTATGACCGCAAGATCTTTTCCCCTCTCAGCCTCAGAAGGTTCAGACCCCCTTAGCCTATCCTTTAAGTTGGGATTCTTTTTTTTTTTGTCCCAATGCGCATCATTGCACACTTCCCAACATTCAATTTCATTTGCCACATTGTTGCTCATTCGCCCAGTTTGTGGAGATCCTCTTGGAGCTCTTCACAGTCAGTAGTACATCACAATACATCAGTGCAACCGATCTTTTACAACTGAAGTTTTTGTGCTTTCGAAGAAGAAGAGGAAGAGGAGATTGGATTTATACCCCGCCCTTCGCTACCCGAAGGAGTCTCAGAGCAGCTTACAGTCTCCTTTCCCTTCCCCTCCCCACAACAGACACCCTGTGAGGGAGGTGGGGCTGAGAGAGCTCTCTTGAGAAATGCTCGTGAGAGAACAGCTCTGAAAGAACTTGTGACTGAGCTAAAGTCACACCAGCAACTGCATGTGGAGGACTGGTGAAATCAAACCTGGTTCTCCCAGATTAGAGTCCACGCTCCTAACCACTACACTATACTGGCAAGAGGCAAATCCATCAATAATTGCACCACAGCTAGTATTATATGGTGCTTCGTGTTGTATCAGGCCTGTAGCTACTGCGGGGCCAATGGGCCCCAGCCCCCTAGTGACTTTTATGGGCCCTGCTCCCTGAACCTCAGCTTTCCCTTCCCCCTGGGGCCTCTCCCGATTGCCTGTCGCAAGTTACAGCAGTGCACTCACGAATATGAGCCAGTATCTCCCTTTTTGAGCTCATCTGCGATGAGATGACTCTCTTTAGGACCCAGCAGCAACGGGTGGTTGACCGAGTCACACACACATTGGCTGGATTGCAGCCGCTGCAGCAGTTCACCCTAGACTTCAGAAGAGATCTCCGGCTCAGGGAAGGAGTGAGGGAGGAAGCTTGATCCCCACTCTTCTTTTCAGTGTTCCTAGACCTCTGAGGAGCCTTAGTGTGTGGTGCTGTTAACAGTCTATTAACATTGGGATTCTGGCTCGCCTTGGAGGAAGGCTCTAGTGGGGGCTGTGTGGGTGCGTGCCAAGCAGACCCCCCTTGCCCTGGAGCCTTTGATTTAATCAGCTGGTGGACACCCCCCCCAAGGCCCTCTCCTGCAAAAATCCCTAGCTACAGGGCTGTGTTGTATTGACAAAAGACACCTGTTTGTTAACTTCTCCTGACCCAGCTAAATTTGAGTCCAGTAAGCCCCTTCGAGACCTACAATATTTTCAGGGTATCAGCTTTTGAGATTCATGGTTCCCTTCGTGAGCTGATACCCTGAAAATCTTGTTGGCCTGTAAGGGTGCTAATGGACTCCGATCTAACTCTTATCTTGCAGACAGTCCCGACCGTCCCCTAAAACTCTCCCGAGCCACACGTGCTTGAATGTCATTTGTGATTAAACTAGCTGAAATTTTTTTCACAAGAAGCCACCGTTAACCATCAAGCAGAGAAAGAGTCTAAGAGCATTTGCCAAAGCTGGGTAACATTCAGCAAGGTTGTATTCAGGGCTTTTTTTTGTAGAAAAAGCCCAGCAGGAACTCATTAGCATAATAGGCCACACCCTGACCACAGCTTATTAGTATATTAGGCCACACCCCCATGTTGCCAGAAGTGTGGGCATCCAGCCATACCCACCTTTTGCTTCTTCTCTTTACCTTGTTTGCTGTCAAAACCCAGGGCTTTTTTTGGAGCAGGAAGTCCTTTGCATGTAAGGCCACCCCACCCCCCATGTAGCCAGTCTTAATGAGTTTCTGCTGTTGGGTGTGGCCTGTTATGCTAATGAGCTCCTGCTAGGCATGGCCAACTCAGGAGCCAGCCGGAGCTCCATTCCTGTGCATTCCTGCCCAAAAATAGCCCTGGTTGTATTAATGAATGAATGTTATATTCATGAAATAACACTGATGTTAATGCTAACCAATATAGAGTCCTGTTCAGGGTTTTTTGAAAGAACATTATAGATGTACAGTATTTGTCAAATGCTAAACAAAATTAATACACACACACGCAGGCACACATATATAAAAATGCATGATATTCATCAGACACTAACAAAATTAAAAAAAAAAATTAAACTCAGCTTACCGCCAGACAAGTGGAAATGTGAATATGAGCCACCGAGCACGGATGACTTGAACTGTCATAACTGTCCCTATAGCAACCTTTTTTGGATGTCGCAGTCTTGATACCTCCTAGCTCCGGCCACCTGGCCTTCTGGCAGGGTGAGCACCTGCGGTAGGTAGGCCATCCCATAGGTCCGGTGCCCCCCCATCCCCGCAGCTGGCAAAAGGTGAGAGAGGCTTAGCGGCAGCAGGGGAGGCCTAGCCCAGCAATGAGGTGACATCACTTCCATCGTGCAACAGAAGGGACATCATCATGCCACTGGTGGCACAGCATGCCCTGCATTCGGGCAGAAGCTCTAGGGTAGGAGCTATTTGCCCGAATGGTAGAGCATCCTGCATAAGCAACAATGCGATGATATCAGAGAGCCAGTTTGGTGTAGTGGTTAAGTGCGCGGACTCTAATCTGGGAGAACCAGGTTTGATTCCCCACTCCTCCACTTGCACCTGGCTTGATGACCTTGGGCAAGTCGTAGTTCTGATAAGAGCTGCTCTCGAAAAAGAGCAGTTTCTGTCAGAGCTCTCTCAGCCCCACCTACCTCACAGGGTGTCTGTTGCGGGGAGGGGAAGGGAAAGGAGTTCGTAAGCCGCTCTGAGACACCTTTGGGTAGTGAAGGGCGGGGTATCAATCCAATCTCTTCTCTTCTTCATCACATCACTGTATCCTCAGCAGCATCACGGCCATGCTGGGCTAGGCTTCCCTCCGCTACCAGTAAGTCCCTTCTTAGCCAGCTGATCAGCAGCAGGGGGCAGCAGCTGGGGCCAGGGATCCCCCACCCCCGCAGGGGCTTGGCAATCTGTTCACCCGAGGGCTGGGCTAGTGGCAGCCGGGGTTTCTTGGCCGAGAATGCCACACCTTCCCAGGCCAGGGGAGTCCTGTCGTCCTGCCGTCATCATTGTCACTTTATTACAGTTCGTGACCAGCCCAAAACAATCCAGATGTATCGAAAACTGGATATCAAAATATAACTATAATAATATGAAATTTAAATACTAATGTAGAGACAGAACAAGAGTGAAGCATTTACTAATAATTAGAATGAAATATCAAACAATCTATTTCTATATCAGACCTTTACATACTGTTTATGAATTCTGTAGGCTGCCGCTAAAATTTTTGCACATGCCAACGTGATCTCAGGGTTAGAATCTGATAGAAGCACACTGCTTATTGCAGTAATCGAAAAACCTGAAAATCTTTCCTGTATAGGCTGAATAAATCTAGCCCATATTTGATCGTAAAACCCACAGCTAAGCAGAATATGTGTGATCGTATCCACTTCTCCAGTACCGCACAGCCATTGGTGTCTTTCCGTGGCGGCCCACTACCACCTCTGAGGGAAAAATATTACAGCGGGCCATAGAAAAGGCCCTTCGATGAGACAGAATATCCAGATCTGACAAGTATGAAGCTGGGGAGACAATATATTTTGTTCGAGGTGAGGCTAAAAAATTTGAAACCCTGGCAGTATCATTCTGCCTCTCTACATCAAATATTCTCTGCTTAGCTAGGGCCCTGGCTTGATTAATCCATCTAATCTCCTTTTGAAGCTGTTGATTCCTGTGGCCATCACTCTGTCTTCTGGGGGGGAATTCACATTTTAATCGCTCTCTATGTAAAGCAGTATTTCCTTTTGTCTGCCCTGAACCTAGTCTCCCTCAGCTTCATTGGATGCCCTCGAGTCCTAGTGTTTTGGGAGAGGGAGAAACTTTAAACTTTTTTGGAGGTAACTAATTTACAGAGCCCTCCCTCAGTCTCGGCCTTCTCTCATTCTGCTCAGGCTGCAGTTGAAAAAAAGTAAGACACAGGGAGGGGGAAACAGACCTGATCACTGGGCCCTTATTTGTTTTTAACTGTTTTTCTAATAAATACATGTATTTTTGTATGTTATAAGTTTATACTAGGTTTTTAATATTGGCCCAATATCTGGCTTCCAATTGAAAAGAAACAGAAAATGGATGCCCCACTTCCCTCGTTCCTGGCCCCTCCCAGGAACTACGACACATTTTTGTTTTTTTTTAATAATCTGTATTAATTTTAACCTTAACAATACCTTTAATGATTGCATTTGAAAAAACATATTATCTACACAATTCGTTTTTTTCACTTCACTACACTTGTTATGGCTCTGATGAAACAACCAAAGAATCCCTGGCTTAACATGCATACAGATGATTCACATCACGAACAGGTTGACATCCCTGTGGGCCTCTTCTCTCTTCCTCTTTCTTCTGGTCTTCCACGACTGATGAACTCTCTCATTTTTTCGCTTCCCCCCGTGGACCAGGTTTCCACGTGACTAAACGCTTCCTTCTTCATCTTGCAGGCCGGGGTGTCCTTCGAAGAGGTGGCCGTGTATTTCACCCGGGGGCAGTGGACCCTGCTGAGCCCAGCCCAAAGAGCTCTGTACAAGGAAGTCATGCTGGAGAATTTTGAGAACATGGCCTCTCTGGGTGAGGATCCTTTTCTCCTGGGCTGTCTCCGTCTTGTTGTGAGATGTGGCTGTAAGGAAGGGAAGGACGTGGTCTGTCAGTCTGCCGTGGGCCCAGTGGCTGACCTCTGCCACCCTCCGCCATGAGGGTGATATGGGAGGGGTTCTGGGCTTCTGGAGAGGAGGACCCAGCCTGGCAGTCCTGTGCCTGGGCCACGTGAGAGAAGAGACGCCAAGGGATGCTGGGTCCGGAGATGGTGGGGCGGGCTGAGCAGGGCCTTTTCTCCAGTCTGGGCCTGGCGTTCCCTGGGCTGAGATGTGGCTGTGGACGAAACTCTGCTGACTTCTCTGCCAGTTTGTTTAGTTTTCACCTGGGATTTAACATCTGTTTGGCAGGGACTGGGCACAGAAGTGCCAGCGTTATGCCAATTCCCCTATATTTCTCTAGGGCCTCAGGCTGCTCCAGACTTAGAAAAAAGGGCACCTAAAGGCCTCCTCCCCCACCTCGCTTTCATTCCCAGAGAAGAGCTGCCCAGAGGCCCAACGGGAAGAAGCAGCTGGATCAGACTCAGAGGAAATAAGTGCCCGAATCCTTTAAAATGTAAAAGGAGCTCTCTGGATGCCCCGTGCGAGAAAGCGCCTTCTCAAAGCAAACGATCTGGACTTTTGAAGATTGTTTCAGATTCTAGCCACAAGGAAAGGTCGAGATTTGTGACAACCACGGACAAATATTGCACTAGACTAAAAGGGTTTTTCTTAAGCTACATCTCTTATTGAGCAGCCTGGTCTCTTTTCCTGAGTTAATTGTAAAGGGGAAAACTCATTTTCTGACCCCTAACACACCTATAAGCAAAAACTAAATGTGTATTGTTTGTGTTTATCTCAGATCACAGGTACCGTTGCCCAAACAGATACGGGCAAAGGAACAAAGTTCTTGAATCCCGAAACGAGCAAACAAGATACTGTAATTTGATTCCACTTCCCCAGAAACACGTTCCCAAATATGAGAAGCCAATGTTGAATCAGGCCAGTGGTCCATCCAGTCCAACACTCTGTCACACAGTGGCTAAAAATACCAGGTGCCATCAGGAGGACCACCAGTGGGGCCAGGACACTAGAAGCTGTTCCACTGTTGACCCGCACCAAAAAAAAACAAGAATACAGAGCATCACTTGCCCCAGAGTCCCTAGCTATACCTTGTATACCTTGTGGCTAATAGCCACTGATGGACCTCTGCTCCATATGTTTATCTAATTCCCCGTTGAAGCCGTCCATGCTTGCAGCCACCACCACCTCCTGTGGCAGTGAATTCCATGTGTTAATCACTCTTTGGGTGAAGAAGTACTTCCTTTTACCCGTTCTAACCCAACTGCTCAGCAATTTCATTCCCACGAGTTCTTGTATTGTGAGAAAGGGAGAAAAGTACCTCTTTCTCTACCTGCTCCATCCCATGCATAATCTTATAAACCTCAATCATGTCACCCCTCAGCCATCATTTCTCCAAGCTAAAGAGCCCCAAGCGCTTTAACCTTTCTTCATAAGGAAAGTGTTCCAACCCTTTGATCATTCCAGTTGCCCTTTTCTGCACTTTTTCCAAAGCTATAATATCCCTCTTAATCAGAACTGTACACAGTATTCCAAATGAGGTCGCACCATTGACTTATATAGGGGCATTATGATATTGGCTGACCGGTTTTCAATACCCTTCCTAATAATCCCCAACATAGCATTGGCCTTTTTTATTGCAGTTGCACACAGTCTTGACATTTTCAGTGAGTTAGCTACTATTACTCCCAAGATCTCTCTCTCGGTCAGTCTCTGCCAGTTCAGACCCCATCAACGTGTACTTATAGTTAGGATTTTTGGCTCCAATGTGCATGACCTTGCACTTGGACACATTGAACCCCATTAGCCACATTAACGCCCACTCGCCCATCCTCGACAGATCCCTTTGGAGTGCCTCATAATCCTCCCTGGTTCTCACCACCCTGAACAACTTCGTATCATCCGCAAATTTAGCCACTTCACAGCTTACTCCCAATTCCAAATCATTAATGAACAAGTTAAAAAACATTGGACCGTGTACTGATCCCTGTGGTACCCCACTGCTTACCACCCTCCACTGAGAACATTGCCCATTTATATTCGCTCTCTGTTTCCTATTACTTAGCCAGTTTTTGATCCACAAAAGGACTTGTCCTTTTATCCCGTGATTTTTGAGGTTACTTAGGAGCCTTTGATGAGGAACTTTATTGAAAGCTTTCTAGAAGTCAAGGTAAACAATATCGGGTCCCCCTTGTCCACATGTTTGTTCACCCCCTCAAAGAACACTAACAGGTTAGTGAGACAAGATCTTTCTTTACAGAACCCATTCTGAGTCTGCCTCAATAGTTTTTGTTCATCAGTGTGCCTACTAACTCTTTCCTTAATAACAGTTTCCACCAACTTACCCAGTATCAATGTCAGACTGACTGGCCTGTAATTTCCCGGCTTTCCCCTGGAGCCCTTTTTAACGATGAGAGTGACATTAGCTACCTTCCACTCCTCAGGAATGGAGGCATATTTTAATGAAAGATTACATATTTTTGCCAGGAGATCCACAAGTTCACATTTGAGTTCTTTCGGAACTTTCGGATGTATGCCATCCAGGCCTGGTGATTTATCAGTTTTTAAGTTGTCTGTCAGTCGTAGGACCTCCTCTCTCATCACCTCAATCTGACTCAGGTCTTTCAACACCCCTCCTGAAATCAGCGGTTCTGGAGTTCTAAGGAGAGAGGACATGCTGTTCAGGATTGGCAACTATGATCTCCTTCCTCCCTCTTTCTTAATCTGTCTCTCTTTCAATCAGCATGGCCCATGGTCCCTATGAACAAATGCATGTTTTCTTTGGAGGTCTGAACTGAGTAAAACCTTCACCATGAGGGGCAGGTGATGCACTCTATTCTTGATGCTGGAGGGGGCAGCAGTGGGAGGGCTTCTAGTGTCCTGGCCCCGCTGCTGGACCTCCTGATGGCACCTGGTATATTTTGGCCGCTGTGTGACAGAGTGTTGGACTAGATGGGCCATTGACCTGATTCAACATTGGCTTTTCTTAAGTTCTTATGTAAAAGGTTTTCCTCTCTGATCAGAGAACAGGCAGGAGAGGGGAAATCAGTTCAGTTGCTTTTAAAGCGGTTCATAGCAGTTTGTGAATTTAGCAAAAAGCAGGGGCTTGAAGGGACTCTGAGTCCCTTACAGCCCCTGCTTTCTGCTCCCCGCCACTCAGCTCTATCAGGCTTTCTTGGGGAGAGGGCAGAGCATCTGGCTGCAAAGAGACAGCCTAGCCAGGCGGAGCCCATTGAACTGGGCAGACAGTGGGAGTGCTCAGCACCCTGCTGGAGGAGGGGTGGCCGCTGAGCCCACGGCTGAAGGAGTGTGCCTCTAAGTGCGTGCAGAAGGCCCTGGTGCCTGAGGCCCGACTGACTTGGGGCACCTGGGCTAGTCTCATGCCCTGATGCTGACTGGATCCCGCCCTGGGTGTTATCTGAGCAACAGAATCCACATGTTAGAAGGGACCCACTTTTCTGCCCGTCTGGCCAGTGGGAACGGGATGCAGTTGTGGGTCAGAAGCAGTCGACTTGATGCCCAGAAGGGTGATCAGCTGCCGGGTCCACACTTTGCTTGCCTGGTGCCTGTGTGTGTGTGAGTATGGGGGGGGGAATCCTCCCTCATTCCTGCCCCATAAGGCACTGTAGGATTAGAGGGGTGCTACAGCGAATGTTAAGGTGTTCATGTTTGAAGAGCTGCAGTTAATTTTTTCAAAGAGAAAAAATGGCTGCCCCACAAGAAAAAGATTTGCCCCATAAACCAAAAGATCCTGGCTACTGGCCTGACTCTACCCCACCCCTATGAATTGCCTGTTGTGTATATTTGGAGGGACAGTCCGCCTGGCATGGGATGGCTGAATCGATGTGCAGGCACATAAGTTACAATTTTGTGTGTTTTTCCTTGATCAAAAGGAACTCCGATTGCCAAACCTGATCTCATATCCCGGCTGGAAGAAGAGGAAGAACGGTTCCTTCTGATGGCTGATGAAGAGGAGGGGTTGACAGGTAACTGCTTAGATACCTTCCAAAGGCTTGTGGGTTCCTGCCGTTTCCTGGCCACATACGGAGAATGGTGTTCTAAACAATTCTGAAGTCTCTGGCAAATACAGTCTGCCAGGATAGAATCCAGCCCCTTCCAGAAGAAATCCTGGCCGTCCCTGTGTACCTTAAACCCTACCCTGAATCTGTCTCTTCCGATTGACAGCTGAGCACATGTTGTCTGGACCAGTCAGCCGAGAAGCTGGTTTAATATGCCATGAAATGTGCAGAAGGGGTCTTGGCAGAGGGTCGGGGCTCCACGGCAGATTCCCCCACTGGAGCAACAGAGGAAGGGCAGGGGAGCCGCTGGCCCTTGTGGGAGGGAGGAGTGCTTCTCCCTTCAGTGCTGGCGCAAGACTGACAGCTGCCTGTCTTTGTGCATCTCAGTGTGAATTGAGAATGAATTTCTCATTCTCTTTTTGAATGTAAACCTGATCCTTTGTTTCTTTCCATTCCGGCTTTCTTCCCACCTTTACTTGCTAAGTTGCAGGGTCTAAAGCCCGGGGGTGGGGGGCACTGTTCTTTTATCATACTGGATGGTGGGGTGCCCTTCCGAGGATGGTCGTTCCAGCACTGGTGGGGAAAACTGTGGTGAAATGACCCTGCGGGCCCTTTTTTGCCACTGGGAATGAGGGATTTGTGCTGCTTGCACTTGTCTCAAGTGGCTAGACCTCAGCAAGGAGTTCCCCTGCACCCAGCCTTTATCCCACTCCACTCCTCTTTCTTGTTTCCCACATCGACCACCCTAGGCCTCTAAGAGGCTCACAGTCTGCTTGCCTGAAACAGACTCTCCTTAATAGTATCAGAATCCCCCTTTTTACGCCTGCCAAGGTGGAGAGAGGGGAAAGTCCTTGGGACCTGAGCTGTTAGAGAGATTCTGCACAGTGCACGAGCCAGAGAATGAGGTCTTTTTCGAGGGCAGAGACCTAAAATGACAACAGTTTCAGAAAGAGGACTGTTTAATCATACGGAGTGTGGCATACAGTGGAGACACAAAAAAGAAACCATTGAACTCCATAAGACTATCTCATCTGAGCATAAGAAAATCCAGGGTGTAAAAACTCACCCTGTTCCCCCCCACCTACCTCTGTAAAGTATAAAGACCTAGGCCAAGTTAAATTATTGGTTCCAGATCAGTTGTTCAGATTAAAATCATCCCAGCTTTTTTATTTATCATCACACACGGTTTTTCTTTCTTTCAGCAGGAGGTGTGCCGGAATCAGCAGGTGAACCACCTGAGAACCTTGGGATAAAGGAAGCGGATGCGTATTCCGATGTGAAAGACAAACGTGGTTATAGGGATGCCCTGAGGAAGAGAGTGGGAAAGCACCCATATAAAGGGAGAAATACTTCTGGTCCTCTACAGGGCAGTGACTCTGTACAGCGAAAAATATGCAATGGAAAAAATGGGACTATGAGTACTCCAACCAGGGAAATGGTTAACGCTCAATGGAACTCCAATGACAAAACGAAAATATATAAATGCCTGGACTGCGGGAAAAGCTTTAGGCGAAAATTTATACTAACTTCCCATCAAAGAATTCACAAAGGGGAGAAACCATATGAATGCCTTGAATGTGGAAGAAGATTCAGTGGCAGTGGGCACCTTTCTTGCCATCAAAGAGTTCACACAGGGAAAAAACCATATAAATGCCTGGAATGTGGGAAAAGCTTTAGTCAGAGTGGAAACCTTGCTTCCCACAAAAGAATTCACACAGGGGACAAACCATATAAATGCCTGGAGTGTGGAAAAGGCTTCAGTCAGAGTGGAAACCTTGCTTCTCATCAAAAGGTTCACTCAGGGGAGAAACCATATAAATGCCTACAGTGCAGGAAAATGTTCAGTGACCATAAAAGTCTTACTTGCCATCAAAGAATTCATACAGGGGAGAAACCATATAAATGCCTGGAGTGTGGGAAAAGCTTCAGTCAGACTGGAAACCTTGCTGTCCATCGAAGAATTCACACAGGGGAGAAACCATATAAATGCTTGGAATGTGGAAAAAGCTTCAGCAATGGTGGACGCCTTTCTTCACATCAGAAGGTTCACACAAGAGAGAAACGATATAAATGCTTAGAGTGTGGGAAAAGCTTCAGTTGGAGTGCGGAACTTATTCCACATCAAAGAATCCACAGAGGGGAGAAACCATATAAATGCCTGGAGTGTGGGAAAAGCTTCACTCAGAGTGGAGGCCTTGCTTGTCATAAAAGGATTCACACAGGGGAGAAACCATATCCTTGCCTGGAGTGTGGGAAAAGCTTCAGTCAGAAAGGAAGTCTTGCTTCCCATCAAAGAATTCACACAGGGGAGAAGCCATATAAATGCACGGAATGTGGGAAAAGCTTCAGGGTGAGGGACAGCCTTAGTAGCCATCAAAGAGTTCACACGGGGGAGAAGCCGTATAGATGCCTGCAATGTGGGAAAAGCTTCAGGAATAGTGGAAGCCTTACTTCCCATGAAAGAATTCACACAGGGGAGAAACCATATAAATGCCTAGAGTGTGGAAAAGGCTTCACACAAGGTGGGAATTTTCATCGCCATAAAAGAATTCACAGGGGAGAAACCTTATAAATGTCGAGTGTGGGAGAAGTTTCAGTGTATGTAGAAAACTTACTTCTCATAGAAGAATTCACACAGGGAAAACCATATAAATGCCTGGAGTGTGGAAAAAGCTTCAATGGTAGTGGAAGCCTCACTTCCCATCAAAGAATTCACACGGGAAAAGCCGTATAAATGCCTGGAGTGTGGGGAAAACTTCAGAGTAAGTGGAAACTTTGCTTCTCATCAGATAATTCACACAGGGGAGAAACGATACAAATGCCTGGAGTGTGTGGAAAGCTTCAGTCCGAGTGGAAACCTTACTTCCCATCATACAGGAGAAACCAGGTAAATGCCTGGAGTGTGGGAAAAGCTTCAGTATGAATACCTGACTTCCCATCAAAGAACTGACATTGCAAAAACTATGTAGATATCTATAGAGTAGAAAAAAATGTACTCAGGAGTGAAACTATAAAAATGCCTGGAGTGTGGAAAAACCCTAGGATATAGTGGAAACCTTACTTATATTCCTTAAGGCAGGGATGTCAAACATGTAGCTTGCGGGCTGGATCCAGCCCTCGCAGGGCTCATATCCAGCCGCAAGCAACTGGCTCGCTTCTGCTTCCTTCTCCCTCTCTCCTGCTTCCTTCTGTGTCACAACTCAATTTGCCAGGCTCTCTCTATTGTACAGGAGCTACAGAGCAAAGCCTCTCTTCCCTCCATTGGTTGAGGCTCTCTTAATTGCATAGCAGAGCTACTGAACCAAGTGTCTCTTCCCTTTTTTGGCTGAGGCTCCTTCCCCTCCTTGTCCTCGGGGTAGGGAGGGACAGAAAGAACCAGAGCTTACTTTGCCCATTTCCTTCAGTCACACTGGAGAGATACAAAGCACCTTTAAGACCAACAAAGTTTTATTCAAGGTATGAGTTTTTACCTTTCTACAGAGAGAATGTGTGTGTTTTGTTAGTCTGGTTATGCCAGGGCTCTCCTGGATGCAACAGGATTCCCTTCCTCTTTTTTACTATATTCATGCCCTCATGATCCAGTCTTTCTCAGTTGGAAAGCAATGTGAACTATTTAGATGAGGAATAACAACAAGCCAGTGAGGTGGATTAGGCTGAGAGTGTGTGTCCAGGCCAAGTTTACCCAGCACATTTCCTTTGTGGACTGGAGATTTTGAACTTAAGACTTCCCAGATAGTAGGGTGATACTGATCACAATATATATTTCTGTCTTTCTATTGCATTGTCTCATAGGAGTTGTAGTTATTTCCCTGGGGGAGACTGTAGTTTTGTAGAGAAGCACATAGCCCTCATTCTGTATCATGATGCCTTCACATGCTCTTGACCAGCCCACAAAACAATTTATGTATAAAAGCTTGCAATGCCCAGCCATTTCATGTTTTCCCCTGGGTCATAGGCTTACAGCATTGACCATGAGATTTCTGTAATGAATGTCAATAAATGTTAAGTAGGTTTTCAACTTACAGATAATACACCTGAACAGCATGCTCAAGATGGCTACAGCACAGACATGGTCTCCAGATTTTGATGCAATAATTTAGAGCAAGAGGTGTCAGTTGTCAGACTGTTAAATAAGTAAAATATTGTAAGATTCTAATGTTTGAAGCATGTTTTATTTAAAATTTTAAAAATTCTTCAATTCTGTTTGTCTGTGTCCTTTATAAAGTTTATATTTCTGCTACCTTGCATTACATTTTATGACACACATGGCCCGGCCTGACAAGATCCCATTTATGTCAGATCCAGCCCTCATAACAAATTAAGATTGACACCTCTGTGTTTGTGTCCTTTATGAAATTTATATTTCCACTACTTTGCATTGCATTTTATGACACAAATGGCCCAGCCCAAGGACCCATTTATGTCAGATCCAGCCCTCGTAACAAATTAAGATCAACACCCCTGCTTTAAGGCTTCAGAAATTAACAGCCAAAGTTTGGGGACCTGTAATCCACAGCCTAGCTACACTGCTGGCCTCATTGGCTCCTTCCTCGTGGACATTCTGTGGGGGAAGGGGAACGTGCCACTCTATGAGGCCAGGATTGCCCGTTGAACAGACCAGAGTCCTTAGCATCTAAAGCAACAACCTATTGACATCCCTCTGAGCAGCAGAAAGCTTCCTGCAGCCTCTTGAGATTCCCGACCCCTCCACTTGCACCTGCTGATGTGACTTTGGGTTAGTCACAAGCTCTGGCACAGCTGTTCTCTCAAGGACAGTTTCTGTCAGAAGTTCTCTCAACCCCACCTACCTCACAGGGTGTCTGTTGTGGGGAGGGGAAGGGAAAGGAGTTTGTAAGCCGCCCTGAGAGGCCTTTGGGCAGTGAAGGGTGGGGTATAAATCCAAACTCTTCTTCTCTTGACCCCCTCCTGTTCAGTGCTAGAGGACAAGATTGAAACCCCAAGGAAGACCTGTGGTTTCTGTGATACTCCTTTGCACCCCACAGATGAGTCACATCGGGTTTCCAACCTCCAAGTAGGGCCTGGAGTTCTTTCGGAGTTACACCTGATCCTCCAGACCAGATGGCAGACCCTAAGGCAGGGATGTCAAAGATATGGCCCACCCCTGCAGAGCTTGCATCTGGCGCTCAATCAACTGACTCTTTCCTGCTTCCATCCCCGGGGCTGTTGCTGCCACCTTTGCCTCGCAGCTTGCTTTCGTCTGTCTTCCTCAATCATGCTGGGAGACAGACAAAGCCAAGCCTCCTGTCTTGGGTTCGGGTCCAGCTGAGGCTGACTCCCCCTCCGATGAGGAAGTGGCAGGGAGCAACTCAGCCTCCTCTCGAGTCAGCCCAGGGGAAGAACCCTCAGCAGTACTGTTACCCCAAGACAACTTTATTAAATAACTATCTTGCCTTTGCTATCAGTTTTTACGGAGATAGTTCCCTTTAGTTTAAGGCAATGACCAGTCCAAATTGTAACAGAAATAGGTTTTATTTAACTAATAAGAATAATCCAGGTATTTACATTCAGATCAGAAGCTGCAAGCATACAAGAAGATATAGAAAGTGGTTAGCAGACAGATAGAGGGGGTTGGGGAATGTCAGATTAATACTACACCTGTCCTGAAGTGATGAGAGAATCCAAGGTAAGATGAGAGATGTGTGGGCCGACCAGCGAGACCACAGAGGACCTGAGTTGTGCTCAGAAGTGTTAGTTTTGTGTATGTCCAGCTAAAGTCACACTGGGCATGTGCAAGACTGGGTATAGTGATACCCCAAAATGTATCCTGAAGGTATGTTAAAGTGTGGTAGCTAGTTTCACAATGGATTGATGGGTAATCTGGTGCTTCCCTGGTACCAGACAGAGAAGAAAATCCTTAATGTTTGACAGGATGAAGCTGAATGGATTACCATTCTACAGCAATGTTTACCTTGATGGGTCTGGCACAGGTGAGAGAAATGCAAATATTTTAGACAAACAGGTGTAGAAATGTAAGGATTACCAAGAGGTGTTTTCTGAGTTCCAGGGTGTGAAGGGATTTGGGCCAGAAAACATACAACATATGCCATTCATGATAAAGACACAGCGACCAGTAGCTCTTTGTCCCTGCCTGCCTGTGCATTTGACAGACAAAAGACCTGGCATCTGGTCAGGAGAAGATGCTTGAGGCAAGAGCTTAGGTTTGTCCATCCTTTGTCTTTATGGACAGAGTGGGGGGGGGTTTCATGGAGGATGTCTGACCATGCAGCTGGCCTGGCACTTGGCCTAAGCTTTTCCCAGTTAAAATGTGGTTCTCCTAGCCTCCCAGCAAAAGCCACTGTTTAAGCCAAGCCTGACTTCATAGGGCACTGCTTGTGGAGGTTCAGAGGCCATTTTTGGGGTGTCTTCCTCTCTCAGGAAAGTCCACCCCAGGTACTGGGTCTGTGCTGCTGGTTACAGTACCTGAGGAGGAAGAGTCCCCAGCAGCTGCACAAGAGGTGCAGCCAGAAGGAGAGACCATTCATGAGCCTGGGTCAGCAACCCCTGCTGCAGATACCCCAAGGCCAGACTCCCCGCCTAGTTCCCCTGAGTGCCCCAGACGTAGGGCACGTCAGAGGCTGACTTTGCAGGAATGAAAGAGAAGTGCCAGGCTGCAGCTCCAGTAATGTCAACAAAAGGAGTTGTAAGCCTTTGCAGACTCAACTCCCAAGAACGGGAGGATCTGTTTAAAACCCCTTGGTGCACCTGTTCCAGCGCGGCAGCAACTCTGCAAAATCAGACCTGCTTCTGAGTGTGTAGCAGCTGCTTCTTGCCTTTGGAAACCTGCATTCTGGAAACGATTTCCTGGCTATCCGACCTTTGGCTTGCTCACTGACCTTGATTCCGGCTCATGTCTTCAGTTTCTAGCTTATCGCCTTGGTGGCTACCAGCCAAGTCAGCACACCTGCCTTCACTCCATTGGCTGAGGTCTCCTCCCCTCCTCCTTTGAAGAGGAATGGAGAGGAAGGGAAAGAGCAATGGAGAGTGCACACGAGAGACAGACAGAGTCCTGTGGCATCTTTAAGACCAACAAAGTTTTATTCCTGGTAGAAGCTTTTGTGTGCATATACACTTCTTCAAAGAAAAAGAGGGAGCAAAGAGGATTTGTCTCACAAAAACAAATTACATTAAGATTGCCCTGCTCCACTTTTTATTTTAGATCTGATCACACACACACATGTTAAAAAAGGAAGGGAGCAGGGAAAAGATGCACCTGGGATAAAGGGAATTAGAAAGTATTACGGCTTATTCTGAAAATAGTTGTTTTTTAAGATTAGATTTCTCTGTGTGTATCTGGAATTTTATTTTCTTTCAAAAAGACCCTGATTAGGAATTACAACACTTGGATTTGATTCCATTTGTTTAATGACTGGAAGAAGATGGCTACATATTTTAGAAATACATTTATGGTTCCAGATATTTCAGTTCAACACGCTTCCATCTCTCCCCTCCCACCACAGTAGTTGCCTTTCTTCACATTAACACCCCCTCCCCTGCACACCTTGCAATCTTTATTAGTGGAAAGGAACAAGAGTCCAGTAGCACCTTAACTACTAACAAAATTTATGGTAGGACATGAGCTTTCATGAGTCACTGCTCACCTCTTCAGATACAGCTAGAATGTGAGTCCATCTGTCCTTATATCTTGAAGAGTTAAGTGATTTCAGGCACCAAAGGACAATAGCAGGCATTGGTAATGAGAGAAGAAACCTAGGTCCCAGTTCAGTCCAGGAGGATGCATTGTCTTAAGCTTCATTTTCAGCTGCAATTCCACAGTCTCTAATCTCCCTTTGAAATTGCGGGGAGGGCGGGGTATAAATGCAATAAACAAATAAATATATTCCTTTGTAAGAAAACTGCTACTCTTTGGTCAGCAACTGAATATCTTGGAAGGTTAAAATGTTACCCTGCTGGTTTTTGAATGTTGTGGTTTATAATAGCAATAGAGTATAGTAGCGCCTTAAAGACTAACACAACTTATGGTAGGGTAAGAGCTTTCATGAGTCACTGCTCCTTCAAACTTAAGTCCATTCTTTGCATTCTTCTAGACCAAACTAATACCAAGGTTTCCTGCCATGCTGATATCTCCAAGCCTCCTAGCCCTTGGCATATCACACCTAATCCAATAAAGCCTGCTGTTGCCACCCAGCATCTGAAATCACCTTTATAAAGTTTATATCTCCAGTACCTCACATTATGTTTTTGGCACACATTGTCTAACCTGACAGTGACATTTATGTCAGATCCAGTCCTCATAACAAATGGGTTAAACACCTCTGCCCTAAGGTATCCCATCCCCAAAGAGCTTCATCCCCTTGCTTGCTTGCTTGCTTGCTTGCTTGCTTGCTTGCTTGCTTGCTTTCAATATTTTTATTGGTTTTACAATACTACAACCTCCAGGGACAAGGGCAGGGGGACAAAACTAAAATCTAAGACAAGTTTCACATAATACTTTGCAATTAGATACCATATCTGCATTAACAATAAAGATAAATATTTCAAACTTCTTGTGATTAAATTTATGCCATGTTCAAGTGTTTTGTAATCCATTATGTCACATTTATTTCTCATGCTTATTCTTTGCTTTTGGAGTCTTAGGTGCAGCTGCTCCTTTCTCAGATGCCGAGGTTTCAGTTGTACTGCTGGAGCTTTCTTGAAGTGTTATCCGTTCCTTCATTGCTAAGTTCCTCTTCTTCATCCACATCGTCTTTGTTTGAACTTGTTGCTGTTTCAAAAAGATTTTAGCTTTTTGGACAGAATTGATTTTAATCTTCTTGTCATTGAAGTTGAAAGCAATTCCCTCTGGAAAAGTCCATCTATAAACAATTGATTTGCTTTGGAGATAAAGGATTAATTCTTTATATTGACATCTTCGTTTCTGGATTTCAAATGGAATGTCTTTTAGGATTTTGATTTTTTCCCCCATAACTTTTACTGTTTTCCCCGATGTACGTTTCAAGACGTTTTCTCTCATAGTTCTCTTAGCGAATTTCACGTATATTTCTCCAGGTAGCTTATTTTTTCTTATAAAATCTGGGTACGCACGGTAAACCAAGTCCATGTCATTCTGGAGGTCCTCTTGATTGAGATTGGAAACTGATGCTATTGCCTTGCTTAAAATTGTTTTTAGGTTTTCACCTCTCTGCTCCAGTACTCCTTGGAAGTGTACAACATGCATGGATTTTTCCAGTTGGAGTAATTGGTTTTTATCTAAATTTCTTTCTTTTTTCTTCTGCTTCCATCTTTAGCTCAATGTTTTTAGTCCTTGTTTCAACTGTCTTAATCTTCTTGTCAGCCTAGTAAGCTCTTTTTTCCATATGTAAAAGCTGTTTTTGAACAGAGTCCAGCTTACTATTGATGTTTGACATCTGTTCCAGCAGAGGGCGCAATGCTGCAGCCAACATATTGGGAAAGTCAGCAGACGTCTCTGGCTGGGTGGGAGTCATTGGTATGGTATTTCCGGTGGGAATTTTTTTTCCTGTCGCCATTCTCCTTCCTCGCCCAGCCACTGTTTACACAAAAAGAAAGTTTTTGGTTTTAAAGTTCATGGCATCAGAACCAGTGTTTGGACTGGGCATCACTGCATGTCACCTTGCAGGGCACAGTCTCCAGAGAGCGGGGATGTGTCATTTGTGGTGGTGGTCCAAATATTTTTTGGGGGTGCAGCCTGGCCGCAGTGTCTGCATCTGTGTTTGTCCTGGGGGCACTGCACTTTGGAGCATCGGGCACCGGATCCGTGCTTTGGACCACCGCACAGAATATGTCCCGTCGAAGGGGAGAATCCTGGGAAAGGCTGGGGTATATGATATGTGGTGGTCCAGACCTTATTTTGGGTGTAGAGGGTATTTCCTTATTCAAATCTCCTTTGAAATACAGGCCTCGGGGAAGCCCTGCGAATAGAAGCTCGTGGCATCAGAACCAGTGTTTGGACCAAGCATCGCTGCATGTCATATTGCAGGGCACAGTCTCCAGGGAGTAGGGATGTGTCATTTGGGGTGGTCCAGATATTTTTTGGGGGTGCAGCCTGGCCCAAGTATCTGCATCTGTGCTTGACCTGGGGGCACCGCACTTTGGAGCAACTGGCACTGAAGCTGCGCTTTAGACCAGGCCACAGAATATGTTCCCTCGAAGGGGAGACATAAGAACATAAGAACATAAGAGAAGCCAATGTTGGATCAGGCCAATGGCCCATCTAGTCCAACACTCTGTCACACAGCGGCCAAAATATACCAGGTGCCATCAGGAGGTCCAGCAGTGGGGCCAGGGCACCAGAAGCCCTCCCACTGCTGCCCCCTCCAGCACCAAGAATAGAGTGCATCACCTGCCCCAGACTGAGAGTTCCCATCTATACCCTGTGGCTAATAGCCACTGGTGGACTTCTGCTCCATAAGTTTATCTAATTTCCTCTTGAAACTGTCCATGCTTGCAGCTGCCACGACCTCCTGTGGCAGTGAATTCCATATGCTAATCACTCTTTGGGTGAAGAAGTATTTCCTTTTATCTGTTCTAACCCGACTGCTCAGCAATTTCATAGAGTGCCCATGAGTTCTTGTATTGTGAGAAAGGGAGAAAAGTACTTCTTTCTCAACCTGCTCCATCCCATTCATAATCTTATAAACCTCGATCATGTCACCTCTCAGCTGTCGTTTCTCCAAGCTAAAGAGCCCCAAGCCTTTTAACCTTTCTTCATAGGGAAGGTGTTCCAACCCTTTTATCATTCTAGTTGCCCTTCTCTGCACTTTTTCCAATGCTATAATATCCTTTTTGAGATGTGGTGACCAGAACTGTACACAGTATTCCAAATGAGGTCGCACCAATGATTTATACAGGGGCATGATGATACTGGCTGATTTGTTATCAATTCCCTTCCTAATAATCCCCAGCATAGTGTTGGCCTTCTTTATTGCAGCTACACATTGTGTAGACATTTTCAGCGAGTTATCCACTACGACTCCAAGATCTCTCTCTTGGTCCGTCTCTGCCAGATCAGACCCCATCAACGTGTATTTATATTTAGGATTTTTGGCTCCAATGTGCATCACTTTGCACTTGGCCACATTGAACCCCATTTGCCACGTTGACGCCCACTCACCCATCCTCAACAGATCCCTTTGGAGTGCCTCACAATCCTCCCTGGTTTTCACCACCCTGAACAACTTTGTGTCATCTGCAAATTTAGCCACATCACTGCTGAAGACAGTGCTGTATGAAGGGTGGGGGTCGAAACCTAATTTTGGGTGCAGAGGGTACTTCCTTATTCAAATCTCCTTTGAAATACAGGCCTCGGGGAAGCCCTGCGAATAGAAGCTTGTGGCATCAGAACCGGTGTTTGGACCGGGCATCACTGTATGTCAGCTTGCAGGGCACAGTCTCCAGAGCGTGAGGATGTGTCCTTTGGGGTAGTCCAAATATTTTTGGGGGTGCAGCCTTGCCGCAGTGTCTGTGTTTGTCCTGGGGGCACCGCACTTTGGAGCAACTGGCACCGGAACTGCGCTTTGGACCAGCACACAGAATGTGTCCCTCGAAGGGGAGGATCTGCTGAAGATGGGGGTGTATGAAGTGTGGGGGTCGAAATCTTATTTTGGGTGCAGAGGGCGCTTCCTTATTCAAATCTCCTTTGAAATACAGGCCTCGGGGAAGCACTCCGAATAGAAACTCATGGCATCAGAACAAGTGTTTGGACCGGGCATCACTGTATGTCACCTTGCAGGGCACAGTCTCCAGAGCGTGAGGATGTGTCCTTTGGGGTAGTCTAAATATTTTGGGGGGGTGCAGCCTTGCCGCAGTGTCTGTGTTTGTCCTGGGGGCACCGCACTTTGGAGCAACTGGCACCGGAACTGCGCTTTGGACCAGCACACAGAATGTGTCCCCTCGAAGGGGAGGGTCTGCTGAAGATGGGGGTGTATGAAGTGTGGGGGTCGAAATCTTATTTTGGGTGCAGAGGGCGCTTCCTTATTCAAATCTCCTTTGAAATACAGGCCTCGGGGAAGCACTCCGAATAGAAACTCATGGCATCAGAACCAGTGTTTGGACCGGGCATCACTGTATGTCACCTTGCAGGGCACAGTCTCCAGAGCGTGAGGATGTGTCCTTTGGGGTAGTCCAAATATTTTTGGGGGTGCAGCCTTGCCGCAGTGTCTGTGTTTGTCCTGGGGGCACCGCACTTTGGAGCAACTGGCACCGGAACTGCGCTTTGGACCAGCACACAGAATATGTCCCCTCAAAGGGGAGAGTCCTGTGAACATGGGGGTATATGATATGTGGTGGTCCAGACCTTATTTTGGGATTCAGAGCTTTCCAACTCTCCTTAGTGTTTCTGAATGACTACACGAATAAGTAAGCGAATAAGGAAGCGAATAAGGAACCAACTTCAGCCTCCTTCCCCATGGCCCCAAAGTACCTCTCATTGAAAAGATCTTGAAACTCTAAAAGTAAGCCACAACAACACTTTCTTGTATGATCTAAGTTTTCAAATCTGTATATAGTATGAAGTTTTACCTCAGCCTTTTTAAACCTTGACCATCTCCTATTATATATATTCCCTGCCTGTTCAATAAAATATTATTTCTCTTTTGAAAGTTACTTTGCCTCAAATGCCATTTCAATAAGGGATTAAATATAAGACAAAACAGCTCCTGTATTTTCCCTTAAGTCCTTGTGCTGGGTCAGAAGCCTAAACTAATATCTGTAACAGGGTAGGACAGTTAAAACTTATAAAATAAAGAAGAAATACATGCTACTGAAGGGTGGCTCAGTCACAGAGGGGAACTAAAAAAAAATTTTGGTGGGAAAATCTGCCCGCAAGTGGGAAAGAGTCAGGAGTCTATAATAATATCATTCACCCTTCTGAGCATGTTCCTCATTAGCTTGAAAAGCAGTGAAATCCCTATTGGAGCTATGTGAGATTAACTGAAAGAAAAATAAACTCTCTAAGAGACTTTTATAGCACAATGAAATATGATGAATCTAGGCATATGAAGATACAACTTTGACAACATATTGAAGACACAACTCTTTATTAGACAAAAATTAGACAGATATATGGAGATACTGATCCTATTATCACAGGAAAAATAGTATGCAATAAAATCAGATCTAACATTTCAAAATCCAGTTTAGCCAACTACATGAAATTTAAAGCAAATCAAGTTTTCACTGGCAGAATGCAATGTAGAATGTTTAAGCCCTGCACAAACACAAGAGATATCTTACCTAAAACGTTCTCTAACCCAAGCTGACAACAGAAGCCTGATTTGGCCCTTTACAAGACACTTTTTAATAGAGAAGGTGACATAAACAGAAGTAAATCTTTCTGTTTTTAACACATAATTGTCCTCTAGATAAAATTATTGATCACCAAAGAAACAGTAAAGATAAGCAAACAGGTATGCCCAAAATAGGAGCTGCAGTGGCTCAAATGGTTAAGACACTGAACCGCAGGCTGTGGAAGGTCAATAGTTCAGCAGTTCAAGACCCGAGAATGCCGCATGACGGGGTGAGCTCCTGTCTCTAGTTCCAACTCATGCCAACCTAGCAGTTCAAAAGCAAGAAATTGCAAGTAGATAAATAGGTACCACTTCGGGAAGGTAACAGCGTTCCGTGCACCTTGGTGTTTAGTCATGCCGGCCACATGACCATGGAAACGTCTTCGGACAGCACTGGCTCTTCGGCTTTGAAACAGAGATGAGCACTGCAACCCTAGAGTCGGATTCGACTGGCTTTCAAGCAAGGGAACCTTTACCTTTACCTATGCCCAAAATACATCTTGATAATACTCATTAATTCCTCAAAGCAAAGTGAAAAAACTAAACTTGACTCCTCAAATTGAAAAGAGCATTAAAATCAGTCCTGTAGTTTTCTTGACCAGCTGCTGAACTATACAAAGGTTATGAAAACAATATAAGAATGCCCTGAATTAACATAAATATCTACAATTAAAATCACATATATGTGACATTTCTATATTGATTGATTGATTGATTCGATTTATATCCTGCCCTTCCAACATCGGCTCAGGGCGACGAACAAGAGGCACAAGGCCATATATCAACACTAAAACATAGAGGCAAGAGCCAAGAGTAAATACTAAAACTATAAATAATCCATTATTACTAAAACAGTTAAAACAGCGGTCGACAGAACAAAATTCACAATATAAAATCCATACAATTCCACACTCTCATAGCACATTTATCACTGCTCCAGTAGTGTCTTAACAGAGCTGTAGTCCCATGCCAGGGCCAGAGCGCCTCATGAGGTCTGAACGATGGTGGTACAGTAGTGGTGGCAGCCCCTACTTGAATGCCTGGTGGAAGAGCTCCATCTTGCAGGCCCTGCGGAACTGCATAAGGTTTTCTGTCTGGGAAAATGTCTCTGTGCTGCAGATCTTTTAAGCCCTGAAGCTTTTCCTTATGCATCCTTTTAAAAGGTCATAATTGCAATATGCAGACTCCACTATGCCTCTATAGACTTCCTACAACCCCTCTGTGATCTTTCATGTCAATTTCTGTGCCCTTCCTACCTGTGGAAATCCTGGTTCTCTATCTATGGGCTTCCCCCACTTTGTCTGACGCAGCTGATTTTACCTTGGCTACCTCCAGCCAGAGTCGAAACATCTCACATTCTTCCTCCTTTCTCTCCACTAGAATATGAAGCAGTCTTTTCTCTTTTATCCTGTGCTCCCCCCCCCCCAATTTTTTCCCATTTCCAGATAAAGCCTGCAGAAGGTTCCCTTTAAGGAATGAACCAGTGGCACCAATGCTGCACCAGCCTCTGCACCTCGGTGACCCACATAACAGCACAGCCTGTCATATTTAAAAAGAAAAAGTGTTTTCATTACCCAAAACACTGCAAGGTCATTTATTGCAGTACTTTCTAATTTTCTAATCCAGTTTGGTTTGATGCAATGTTTCTTTACATTTCAAGCATTTCTATGGTTTCTCTCCTTATGCGTTCTTTGATGGATGGATATTGAGTTCTCCGGTTTCTGTAAAGCTTTCCCCATACTCAAAGCATTAGATGGCTTCTCCCCTGGGTGAATTGGTTGATAGGGGAAAAAAAGGGTTCCACTGTGAATGAAGCTTTTCCAGAACTAGGCGTTTATATGGTTTCTACCCTGTGTGAATTCTTTGATGGGAAGTAAGGTTCCTGCTGTCACAGAAGCTCCATGCATTTAAACATTTTCTCCCTTGGGTGAATTTGTTGGTAGAAAATAAGGCTTCCACTGCAATTGAAGCTCTTTCCAGACTGCCAGCATTTCTCTGGTTTCTCCCTTGTGTGACTTCTTTGATGGGAAGTAAAGTTTCAACTCTGACTGAAGTTCCTCCCACACTCTAGGCATTTATAAGGTTTCTCGTAAATTCTATGATGGGAAGTAAGCTTTCCACTATGAAAAAAGCTCTTTTTCACACTCTAGGCATTGATACAGTTTCTTATTTATGTGCATTTTTGATGGGAAGTAAGAATTCCCCTCTGAATGAAGCTTCGGCCACACTCCAAGCATTTATATGGTTTTTCTCCTGTGTGAATTCTTTAATGGGAAGTAAGTATAAGGAAGGCTGAGCACCGAAGAATAGATTCTTTTGAACTATGGTACTGGAGAAGACTCTTGAGAGTCCCTTGGACTGCAATGAGATCAAATCAGTCAATCCTAAAAGAAATCAACCCTGACTGTTCCCTGGAAGGCCAGATCATGAAGTTGAAGCTCAAATACTTTGGCCACCAAATGAGAAGGGAGCACTCACTGGAGAAGATCCTGATGCTGGGAAAGATTGAAGGTCAAAGAAGAAGGGGACGGCAAAGGATGAGATGGTTAGACAATATCATCGATGCAACGAACATGAAATTGAGCAAACTTCAGCGGACAGCGGAAGACAGGAGGGCCTGGCGTAATCTGGTCCATGGGGTCGTGAAGAGTCGGACTCGACTGTGCGACTGAACAACAACACAGAATTCTCCACAGAATGAAACATTTTCCACATCCATGCATCTATATGGTTTCTCCCATGTGAATTCTTTGATGAGAAGTAAGACTTCCACTCTGACTGAAGCCTTTTCCACACTCCAAACATGTATATGGTTTCTCCCCCGTGTGAATTCTTTGATGGACCTTAAGTTGTCCACTCTCAGTGAAGCTTTTTCCACACTCCAGGCATTTATATGGTTTCTCCCCTGTGTGAATTCTTTGGTGGGCAGTAAGAGTTCCCCTCTGAATGAAACTTTTTCCACAGTCCAAGCATTTATATGGTTTTTCTCCTGTGTGGATTCTTTGATGGACATTAAGTTTTCCACTCTCACGGAAGCATTTTCCACACTCTAGGCATTTATATGGTTTCTTTCTTGTGTGAATTCTTAGATGGGCAGTAAGAGTTCCCCTCTGACTGAAACTTTTTCCACACTCCAAGCATTTATATGGTTTTTCTCCTGTGTGAATTCTTTGATGGGCATCAAGTTGTCCACTCTCAGTGAAGCTTTTTACACACTCCAGGCATTTATATGGTTTCTTTTTTGTGTGAATTCTTTGGTGGGCAGTAAGAGTTCCCCTCTGAATGAAACTTTTTCCACAGTCCAAGCATTTATATGGTTTTTCTCCTGTGTGGATTCTTTGATGGACATTAAGTTTTCCACTCTCACTGAAGCATTTTCCACACTCTAGGCATTTATATGGTTTCTTTCTTGTGTGAATTCTTAGATGGGCAGTAAGAGTTCCCCTCTGACTGAAACCTTTCCCACACTCCAAGCATTTATATGGTTTTTCTCCTGTGTGAATTCTTTGATGGACATTAAGCTGTCCACTCTTTCTGAAGCTTTTCCCACATTCCAGGCATTTATACGGCTTTTCCCCTGTGTGAATTCTTTGATGAGAAGTAAGAGTTCCACTGTGACTGAAGCTTTTGCCACACTCCAGACATTTATCTGGGTTATATTGACCAGTGTAAATTCTTTGATGGGTAGTAAGGTTATCCTTCTGCCCAAAAGCTTTTTCATACTCCAAATATTTAAATATGTTCCTTCTGTTATGGGTGTTGCAATCAATATGTTTGCCTGATTTCTCATGAAACTGTTCCTCATTTGTGGTGTGCTCATTCCTATTGTACCCTTTGTATTGTTTCTGTAGCAGTACAGCTTCCTGTGAGACAAAACCTTGTAGAAGACAGGAATTATTCCTAGGCTGGTCTTCTCCCTCCTCCTTCTTCAGTGCATTAAAACATTCAGTGTTCTCTTTCACTTCTGGAAGCTGTGTTGTTTCATCTCCTGACTCCCATACACACCCTGCCGAAAAAAGAGAAATCTGTGATTAAATGAACTCAATTAACTGGTTCAGAAAATGCAAGGACTGAAAGGCTTGCTGTCTGGAAACACTTTGAAAACTCTTGCTTTGAACACTGGTTCTGTGAAATCTTTGATGGTACTGACCGTGACCGAAAGTGTAGCCCCAATCAAGTGAGTTCTTGATTATGTGATCATCACAGGTCAGTGGGGGATTATGGAATTGTGGTGGTGATAGAAATACATAGTGGGGATCTGCACATGATATTGGACCCACTAAATGTGATAGGGAGGCCCACCGTTCTGGTTATTTGGCATCCAGTAGTCTCTTTGGACTTGTGGACAGATCCAGACCTCCTGAGTTGAGGATTCTTTGTCAGTATTTAGTGAAGTGGGACTTAGGTTTATAATATGGCTCTGCAGTGCAGTACTGAGAATGAAGATTAACCACATTTCTGTGGTGATGCGAGATATGTTTTTTATATGGAACTGAAAAACTGCAAAAAGAGAGAACAGGACGGGGCGGGGGGGGAGAGATCTTTTGAGAAATTGCTTGACCATATTTGTAAACTGTATGCTGCCACAGTATTAAAATAAATTTTTGAAAGACGTGTTTTCTTGAAGCCAGTCAGAGAATGCATTTAGTCAACAGTGTCTCCTTTTTCTGTTTGACCTTGCCCCTTCCCCATTTATATAGCACACTGAGCTTTGACAGCAACAGGACTTTTATTCCTGAACCCAGGCAGGGTGACATGTGACCGAAGTCCCCCTTCCCCACTCCAGACTGGAATGACCCATCCTCCCAGACTCAGAAAAACACCCCACCATTTGGGAACATAACCCACATTCTTTCTTCTCTTCCAGTACGAGGAAAGGAGCAGGAGACCTCCCTCTCCCAGTCTTCAGCACCTCTTTTTTTAAGTAATCAAACATGGGAAGAAAGCAGGAATGGGGAAAAAAAGGCTGATGTGACAGTTCCCTCTCCATTCACCTCAAGTGACACAAAGAGTGGCCGCTGTCAATCTTGAATCATCACGAAAGAGGAGAGCAACGTCAGCCTCCCACAAGAGCCAGTTGTTCACCCTTAGTGTGCTACTTCCAAGTCAGTTCTAGGCCAGCCAGTTTGGTGTAGTGGTTAAGTGCGCGGACTCTAATCTGGGAGAACCAGGTTTGATTCCCCACTCCTCCACTTATACCTGCTGATGTGACTGTGGGTCAGCCACAAGCTCTGGCACAGCAGTTCTTGAAAAAGAGCAGTTTCTGTCAGAGCTCTCTCAGCCCCACCTCCCTCACAGGGTGTCTGTCGTGGGGAGGAGAAGGGAAGAAGAAGAAGAGAAGAGTTTGGACTTATGCCCCGCCCTTCACTGCCCAAAGGCGTCTCAGAGCGGCTTACAAACTCCTTTCCCTTCCCCTCCTCACAACAGACACCCTGTGAGGTAGGTGGGGCTGAGAGAACTTCTGACAGAAACTGTCCTTGAGAGAACAGCTGTGCCAGAGCTTGTGACTGACCCAAGGTCACGTCAGCAGGTGCAAGTGGAGGAGTGGGGAATCAAACCCGGTTCTCCCAGATAAGAGTCCACACACTGAACCACTGCACCAAACTGGCTCTCAGTTTGTAAGCCGCTCTGAGACTCCTTTGGGTGGTGAAGGGCAGGGTATAAATCCAATCTCTTCTTCTTCTGTGGGGAAACACTGCACCCATCTGCGATCTGTGTATACAGAGGCTCAGGTACCAAGAGGACCAGAGCTGGGTGTACATATGTGCATGACCACATAGACATGCTACCTCTCTTCTTCTCTTCCAACTTGACCAGCAATTGCTCTCTCCATCTCCTGCCACAAGGTATCTGCTCTTCCCCTGCCTATACCATTTCTCCGTATTTCTTGGGGTGCTAAATCAGCTTCCCGAGTGGCTGCTCCAGACCACTTGCAATTGGCTATTAACGGGAAGACAAGAGTACTGGCTAAGATATAAAATACACCAGGAAAGCCAGGATTTCCTAAGCAACATACCAAATTTTACGTAGACAGGAAAAGCAGAGACATCAAAGCAGTTCCCTTGTTCAGTCCCAAGCAGAGTGTCACACTTCTAAGCCCTTTGGCTTTATAAACCCATTAACTTCAATGGACTTAGAATGGCATAACTGCTTAGGATGGCACTGACAGAGTTGGAGTTGTCAAGTATTACATTGTGGGGCCTGCTTTCTCCCAGCTTGTTATTTCTGAATGGTGCATTTGGAGTTTATTTTTAGCCATCCAACTGCATTTTTATTTGAGAAGAAGAAGAAGAAGAAGAAGAAGGAGGAGGAGGAGGAGGAGGAGGAGGAGGAGGAGGAGATTGGATTTATACCCCGCCCTTCACTACCCAAAGGTGTCTCAGAACACCTTACAAACTCCTTTCCCTTCCCTTCCCCACAACAGACACACTGTGAGGTAGGTGGAGCTGAGAGAGCTCTGACAGAAACTGCTCTTTTTCAAGGACAGCTCTTACCAAAACTAGGGCTTGCCCAAGGTCATCCAGCCAGGTGCAAGTGGAGGAGTGCGGAATCAAACCCGGTTCTCCCAGATCAGAGTCTGCGCACCTAACCACTACACCAAATGGAGTGTTTGCTCACCGCATTCTGTGTCGAAAGACAGCACCCAAAGCAGTTTAGATAAACAGTAACATCACGAAACTTGCATAGAACAACTAATATAGAAACCATCATCAAAACATGTCCAGGTAGCCAGCAGGAAAATGCCTTTTTTTGGAGGGGGAGGCAGCATTTAAGTAGTTACCAGGAGGCCATCAGTGTGGTGGCCCGACAAATCCTACCAGGGAAGGACTTCAGAATGTAAGTGTCACTGCATAGGAAAAAAGCTCCATGTCCTCACAGTACTCGCCTCTGCAAAGGATCGGGTGTGTGGCGAGAATCGTGTATGTATCACCTTATAAATGTGGTATGATTTTAATCTGTTTTAACTTTTAATGTAAGCCACCCTGAGCCTGCCTCAGCAGGGAGGGTGGGATACAAATTGAATAAATAAAATAAATAAATACATTAGTTGCTGTAGAGCTGCGACTGGCATCCTCAGAGGTATAACACAGATAGAGGGAGTACTCACAGAGAGTACTCCATCCTTCGGTGTTATACCTCTGAGGATGCCAGTCAGGTCCTACAATGCCAAGACAAGGCGAAATGTCAGGTCCTACAATGCCAAGGCCATGGCTACACAACCCGGAAAATCTACAGCAGCTAATGAACTCTGGTCGTGACAGCCTTCGACAACAAATAAATACTTTGCTATGCTCTACGCTGGGAAAATCTCCAGGGCTGCTGAGAGGCACTGTGAGAACCCTGGACAAAGATTCCATCTGGGGGTCCCCCACATGACCCTGATCCAAACTAAATATCACAACAAACCACTTGGTTAGCATGCATTTATAATAATAAAAGGATACACATGTGAATTCCCTGCATTCTGCAGGGGGTTGGACTAGATGACTCTGGAAGTCTCTTCCAACTCTGGTCGATTTCACATTACCTTTGTAAAAAAGAATGGCTTCTGATATTGGCCCGTAATGGATTAAACTGGTACAGGGAGGGTTGTTTCACATTGCCTTTCCTCTTCCGGTAAGAAGCCGTCTCTGAAGCGCTGTGGCCTTTTTAAACTGCACCTCTTTCTTTTCCTGCCATTCCCCCCCCTCACGCGCGATCTCCCAGGGAGGGTTTTTTTAAAAAAAACATTGTTCTGGAAGCGCTGTAACGCTGAAACATAACCTCAGATCAGCGCAATAGCAGCACCATTGGGATGCCTAGACTCCATTGAGATACATGAGATGGCTACATCTGCCACCTGGAAGCAAGTATCTTATAGGATACAGAGTTCAAGCTGGAGATCAGGGCATCAGAGATTGGTGAGACAGATGTTGCTAACTCAGCCTGATGTGCACCCATCCATGCCAAGAGGAGATTGGCTGGGAAGTGACTGGCACAGAGCTGGATCAGTTATAAAGGGCAGGGAGGCAAACCCCTTATCTTTGTGGGCTGAAGTTGGTGAGTTGGTTTGTGTGTGAGGCTACTGATCATGGTCATGGTCTCCATCACTATGTTGTTGCAACTGATCCTGGAGGTGGAGCAGATGATGATCAGCACCACAGCAGCTTTGAGTGAGGTATTGCATTTCCTTCATCTGTTAAGAGGGGGGAGGAGAACTGACATGCCTGTCTTGAGCCATGCACCCTCCAAGTACAACCGGAGGACGTCTATCAGGGCATGGGCACCAATCATTGCTGCCCATACAGTCCCTCAACGCTGGTGGGTGAGAGAGCGGAGTGAGGACTGATGGAACAGCAATGTGATGGGCACATAGATCGATGAAGACTGGCTCCAGAATTTCAGCATGTCTTGGGCAGCCTTCTTTGAACTAGCTGGCACCCCAAGAAAACCGTCTGGAGTGGCAGAACACTCACATGAGGATGTCCATTCCAGTGGAGAAAAGACTGGCAACCACCCCGTGGTACCTGGCCAAGCAGGAAGTATTCGGGAAAACCAGACATCAGTTCGGTGTGGGCCTGTCGACTGCATTTGTTATTGTGAAGGAGGTGTGCCTGGTGATTCCAGAGGAGCTCTTCAAAAAGAAGGTCTGCCCTGGCAATGAAGTCAGATTGCTGAGTAGGGATTCTGTATTTTCAAGTGGAGTTTACTGGGGTTCTGTACTGGGGTTCTGTACTGACATAGCTAGTATTCCCGATATTAAATGGAAAACTTATTGCAGATATCATTGCTGTTTTCCCCATACAGATAATGGATGGATTCTCCAGACTGGGTCTTCCAAATTGCATAGGTGCACTGGATGGGAGCCACATACCGGTGGTTCCCCCTGTTCATCGGGCAGACCTCTACAAAAACAGAAAAGGTGGTCACTCCATTCTTCTACAGGGAGTGGTGGACCATAGAGGTCATTTTATTGATGCAGAAATCAGCAGGAGTGGCAGGAGACTTTAAGAGACAGTGTCTTCAGGGCATCACAAGCTAAACATGAGCCTGCAGTGTGATGTGGCTGTGAAGAAAGCTAATGCAATCTTAGGATGCATTAATAGAAGCATTGTGTCCAGATCACGGGAGGTGGTAGTTCCGCTCTATTCTGCTCTGGTCAGGCCTCACCTGGAGTCCTGTGTCCAGTTTTGGGCACCACACTTTAGGAAGGATGTTGACAAGCTCAAGCGTGTCCAGAAGAGGGCGACCAGGATGGTGAGAGGGTTGGAATCCAAGTCTTACGAGGAAAGGTTGAAAGAGTTGGGTATGTTTAGCCTGGGAAAGAGAAGGCGTAGAGGGGACATGATGGCAGTCTTCAAGTATTTGAAGGGCTGTCATGTAGAAGATGGAGCAGATCTATTCTCTCTTGCTCCAGATTGCAAGGCTAGATCTAATGGGTGGAAATTACAAGGGAGTCATTACCGGCTATCAGGAGAAACTTCCTAATTGTAAGAGTGGTTGAGCAGTGGAACAGTCTGCATCGGGAGGTGGTGGATGCGCCTTCCCTGGACATTTTCAAGCGAAGGCTGGATGACCATCTTTTGGGTATGTTGTAGGTACGTAGGGCTATCTTTTGGCCACGCTCCTGCAGAGTGCAGAGGGTTGGACTAGATGACCTGCAAGGTCCCTTCCAACTCTAACATTCTATGATTCTAAGCTGTGCAGGGCGATGGATGGTGGGGTGTTTGTCCCAGGGAACCTCGCCATCACTGTGAATGGAGCGACAATCCCCCCACTAATGCCAACTGATGGGTCTTATCCCATCAGAAGTAGGTGATGACACCATACAGAACTCCCACTGAAAGGATGGAAAAACTTTTTAATAAGCGGCTCTCCAGAGCACATATCGTGGTGGACTGTGCATTTGGAAGATTAAAATCAAGATGGGAGATGCCTCACTTGGACAATACGTCTCCAGGAGAAGGATTTTACCCCCATTACTGCAGTCTGCGTTGTGCTCCACAACATCTGTGAAGAAGGGTGGCATTTTGCAGAGCCCCTGGGCTCAGGGGACATTCAAGTACTACCTCCCCCCCCACACCCCAAAGTATTGCCTGATTACAGACATAGAGTACAGGGTGAAAGGGTGCGGGCTGCATTGGTGACTGTTGTTTGTAACCATGAATAAAGTTATAAAGAAAAATGATGAAAGTTATAAAGAAATGATATCAAGGAAACTTTACCTGTTCATTTTGGTACTAATTCCAAAAATTAATAGTACCTCTAAAAGTAAAGTGCCGCTTCCTTTTGCATATCTAACTGTTTTTGTGCTAACTGTTACCTGTTCATTGGTTTGGTTTATACAAACACAGGTTCCAATGGGGAAATGTTTCCTTTGATGGCGGGTGGGTGGGTGGATGATGCTGAATTTCCAGTTATGTACTGAAATACAAGTTTGCCTTGTGTTTTGAAATATTACCCTCAGATTCTCCTGTGTGGTCTTAATGCTGCCCTGGTATGATAACCATCTAGGGTTCTCTGGTCATTCCTGCCTAAAGTAATGGGGTGGGGTTATCAGACTAAACTCTTCCTAGGACTTCACTGTACAGGTGCAAGAACTATCCTTGCACAGCCGAGGTCAACACATATCAACGGACATATCACTTACTGACAACCGTAACACACCATTTGTCAACTTTTTAAATAAAACATTCACCTAGTGGAACAATAAATCTCAAAATCAGAACTATATACAACAGGAAATATCAAAAAGTCAAATAAATGTGTACAACGTTAAAGGGACAAATTATATACAGCTGATTGCCCTCAAGCGCCCCCCTCTGGTGGGTTCCCCCGCTGCCTGACAGCATCCTCCAGGACCACAGGGTATAGATGGGAACTCTCAGTCTGGGGCAGGTGATGCACTCTATTCTTGGTGCTGGAGGGGGCAGCAGTGGGAGGGCTTCTGGTGCCCTGGCCCCACTGCTGGACCTCCTGATGGCACCTGGTATTTTTGGCCGCTGTGTGACAGAGTGTTGGACTAGATGGGCCATTGGCCTGATTCAACATTGGCTTCTCTTATGTTCTTATGACCCTTATACGCCGGGCTAAGGCAACCACTGTTAGGAGAAAGGAACATTTGTTAGTTTATGTTGCTAGACTATATGGTATCCCGCCCCTGTGTAAAGAAAACATGCATCTTTAACTCACCGCTCCTCAGAATTTCGGCCTGCAAGGACTCTGAGAACTCCCTCTGGCTGGCGGTGTTTGCTTGGGCTGGCAGTTGAAAATACAAAGGTGATCAATAGGTACAGGAACACAGGGAGCTTCTTTGGTGCACCCAATTTGCTTCCATCCTCTTAGAATGGAAGAGGTTCCCATGGTGCACAGGTGGGGATTATGTGGCATCAACTGACACCTTAGGACGGAACCTGGAACTTCCAGCATGCACTGCACAGCCTGTCCTAGCCGGCCATGTCACCTCCCCCTCAACAACCTGTCTGGCTGATGGATGCTTACCAAGTGCTGCAGCTTCCTGTGCAGGCGCTTCTTCAGGTTGCCCTGGCTGCCTTCCCTTCCTCTCCCCATAAGGTAGGTGGGGCTGAGAAAGTTCTAAGAGAACTGTGACTGGCCCAAGGTCATCCAGCTGGCGTCATGTGGAGGAGCAGGAAATCAAAGCCGGTTCTCCAGATTAGAGTCCACTGCTCTTAACCACTACATCAAGGCGATTAGATAGATTCATGGAGGATATGGTAACTGAGGGGAACCTCCACATTCAGAGGCACTAACCCTCTGAATCCCAAAGCCAGGAGGCAACCTCAGGAAGGCCTCGGCCTCTATGCCCTGTTGTTGGCCCTCCAGAGGAACTGGTTGGCCACTGTGTGAGACAGGAGGCTGGACTAGACTGGCTACCGGTCTGATCCTGCAGGGCTCTTCTTATATTCTTAAAATCTTTTGAGGAGGAGCATTAGGGCAAAGAAGGCCACAGAAATCCATCCAGCCTCAGAAGGAAGCTCAGACAACACACAGTCCCACGACAGAGCTAAGCAGTTACCTGCCAATCGTTCCTCTTCATCAGAACCCAGGAAAAACAGCTCTTCCTCCTCTTCCAGCCAAGATATGAGGGCAGGCTTGACTCCTGGTTTGTTAGGGGTGAATAGAGAAGAATTATGATCCCTCTTGAGTGTACATAAATAAAGTGATTCTAAGCCAGAGACTTTTCCTCCCCAGAGACACACAGCAGGCCAATCCCAGGGGTCTTTGGAATGTATATACTATGGGCCAAGAATGAGCCATCTGGCACTGGGAGTTCTGCATCTACTCCATGCCAAGCTGAAATGGAAATGTCAGCTGAAAACTAAGTAATATGGCAGACAAGTCAGAAGAGTTCCCTCCACAGCCACATCTCAGCCCAGGTACAGCCGAGCCCTCCAATTTCTCCAGACACGGCACCCTTTCACTCCTCTTCTGATGCCTTCTCATTTACTTATTTATTTATTTGGATTTACATCCATCCTCCCCACAAGTGGGCTCAGGGCGGGTTCCAAGAGTATAAAATATGATACAGCTAAAACCAGATTCAAAAACCACAGTATAAAATAACATAATTTTCCAGGCTTCGGTTGCCAGACCGCAGTTGCCAGACCCTCAGCTGGCCAGTGGGGGTTGGCCCACCCTCGAACACCCTCCTCCTGCATCGATGTTGTTGGCACGATGACGTCGCATGGAAGTGATGTCATCACTTCAGGCACATCACATGGCGACACTCTAACATTTTGGCCAAAACTCTATGGTAACCATGGAGTTTTTGACCAAAATGCTAGTGTTGCTGTGGAACATACCCGGTATGATTACATCACTTTCACGTGACATCATCGCACTGACAACATTGCCCCGCCCTCCCCACTCCCGGAAGGTTTCCTCACACCCCCTGCTGACCAGGTAAATAGATCTGGCAATCCTACATATGGACCAGGCACAGAACTGCCAGGCAAGGGGTTCCCTCTCTGTAAGGGGAGACTAGAATCCCTCCCACATCATAGGAAGGATTGTGGAGGGCGACAGAGATCAGCCACTGGGCCCTAACCCCTTCCTTACAGTCACTTCTCAGAGCACAAAGGAGAAAGACCAAGAGAAAAGGATCCTCACCCAGAGAGGCCACGTTCTCAAAATTCTCCAGCATTACTTTCTTGTACAGAGCTTTTTGGGTCGGGCCCAGCAGGGCCCACTCCCCCGGGGTGAAAAACACGGCCACCTCTTCAAAGGACACCCCAGCAGCCTGCAAGAAGGAGAAGGAAGCATTTCTTTACATCATCGGACAGCTGATCCATGTGTGGGGGGAGCCAAAAACTGAGGGAGTTAATTAATATGGAAAGAGCAGCCCAGAAAGGAGGGGAGAAGAGCCCTGTGGGGATATTTGGCTCCCCGCTCCCAGATCTTCTTGGGGGCCTCTTGGGGCCAGAAGGGCCTAGCAGTCATGTGGGGGGGAAATCCAGAGATGTCCACATGAAAAGGACCATATCATTTTCTGTGGGAAAGTCACGGGCCAGTATTGCTTCACAGCCCCTGCAAAGCCTTCTCTGCACGCCCCATTCCAGACAGGGGATGACCACTTCCCTGCCTCTCCACTGGGCAGCCGGGACATTTTGCAGCAGCAGAACTAAGAAGATGGAGCCCAGAGCAAGGAGCATTCCTGCCCTCGGCCTGCACATCTCCCCCGTGACACCCCCTTACCTGAGCTGTCTGCATGGCCGCTCTTTCCCCTTCACCACACAGAAGAGATGGCGGAGGAGGCATCAAGGGCGTCTTTCTGCTGCTGCCTGGACGGGTGAGAAAGGAAGAGGGCGGTGTCAAGGAGTCCAAAGGCAGTCGTACGCAAGTAATCGGGCTTTGATTTGTATAAAAATAATTTATGTTGTTTTATTAATACCCGATCATTACTAAAATTCATTCTACAGGCATAACACTACTCTTAAGGTATATAAGAAAACCAGCTTAACTACCTAACACTTTTCAAAACAGGTGCCAGGCGGCCCGAACCTTCATTTCAGAAGCAGGTGGGCATAGCTTAGGCATTCTCTACATGGCCAGCCATTTCTGTTCCAGCATGTCATCGTTCAGGCCTCTCATCAAATGCAAGCTAGTCTCCCTCCTTCTGGGTCTTAGTTATAGAATAGAATTATAGAATCACAGAGTTGGAAGGGGCCATAGAGGCCATCTAGTCCAACCCCTTGCTCAATGCAGGATCCGCCTAGAGCATCCCTGACCAGTGTTTGTCCAGCCGCTGCTTAAAGACAGCCAATGAAGGGGAGATCACCACCTCCCTAAGCAGCTGATTCCACTGTTGCACAACTCTTACTGTCAAAAAGTTTTTCTCAATATCCAGCTGGTACCTTCCTGCCCTGCTCGGAAGGCCGAGCACCGAAGAATAGATTCTTTTGAACTATGGTGCTGGAGAAGACTCTTGAGAGTCCCTTGGACTGCAAGGAGATCAAATCATTCAATCCTGAAAGAAATCGACCCTGACTGTTCCCTGGAAGGCCAGATCCTGAAGCTGAAGCTCAAATACTTTGGCCACCAAAGGAGAAGGGAGCACTCACTGGAGAAGACCCTGATGCTGGGAAAGATTGAAGGTCAAAGAAGAAGGGGACGGCAAAGGATGAGATGGTTAGACAGTGTCGTCGATGCAACGAACATGAAATTGAGCAAACTTCAGCGGACAGCGGAAGACAGGAGGGCCTGGCGTAATCTGGTCCATGGGGTTGCGAAGAGTCGGACTCGACTGTGCGACTGAACAACAACAACAACCTTCCTGCCCTTAATTTAAACCCATTCTTGCGAGTCCTATCCTCTGCTGCCAACAGAAACAGCTCCCTGCCCTCCTCTAAGTGACAGCCCTTCAAACACTTCAAGAGAGCCATCCTGTCCCCTCTCAGCCTGCTCTTCTCCAGACTCAACATCCCCAAGTCCCTCAGCCTTTCCTCATAGGGCTCAGTCTCCAGGCCCCCGATCATCCTCGTCGCTCTCCTCTGCACTCCGCTCCTTTCTGTCCACAACCCTTTTCAAGTGAGAGGCTCCCAGAACACAATACTCCGGTTCCATTATAGTTTCTTGCCCAGCAACCTCAGGTGATGGTAACATCCAATCAGGACCCGTTCTCAGGAGAAGCCCTCCCCCCCCAACCCCTTCCTCCTCCCATCCTACGGGCAGCAGGTTCTCATGAGAAGCTAATGACTGCTTCCATTCCAGCATTCCTGACCTTGAAGACGATAAGGGCCCTGTAGGCTGAGAGACCAATTAGCAGCAATGTTCCCTCTAAGCTGTGGAGTCCTGTGAGCAAAAATTCTACTTTGTGAGCTACAGGCATTAAAGCTGTGAGCAAGCAATTTGGCTACTGCACTCTGGAGCCCTCGCTCCTGAGCTAAGACAATAACGTGTGAGCCAGAGGCTAAAAAACTGTGAGCTAGCTCACACTAACTCAGCTTAGAGGGAACACTGATTAGCAGCGCCTGCAAGGTGGAACAAGTCCGTTACTGTTCACATTAACCCTTGAGGGGAGGTCTCGGGTGCCTGGCCTGACAGGTGGGAAGCCCTTTTTAGTACAGACACATTCCCTAGGCCAGTCCCTTCAGGGTTCCTCTCTCCGGATCGGCTTCAGGGCGTGATTCAAGACACCTAGGAACGCTCAGGAGTGTCTGACCCCACATCTCTCCTCTCAGCCGGCCACTCCATATTTTATTTATTCATTTATTTATATTTATAGTCTGCCTTTGTCACTTGGACTCCTAAGAGCATAAGAGAAGGCCATGTTGGATTAGGCCAATGGCCAAAATACACAGGGCCAAAACACAGGTCCACTAATGGGGCCAGAACTCCAGAAGCCCTCCCATTCTTGGCACCTCCCCCCACCAAGCACCAAGAAGACAGCACCACTGCCCCAGACAGAGTGTACCATCCATACCTTGTGGCCAGTGTTCCCTCTAAGCTGAGTTAGTGTGAGCTAGCCCACAGTTTTTTAGCCTCCGGCTCACACATTTTTGTGTTAGCTCAGGAAGGATGGCTCCAGAGCAAATTAATTTATGCAGTAGCCAAATCGCTTGCTTGGAACTTTAATGCCAGTAGCTCACAAAGTAGAATTTTTGCTCACATGACTCCACAGCTCAGAGGGAGCATTGCTTGTGGCTAAGAGCCACTGATGGACCACTGAGCCACATGTTAATCCAATCCCCTCTTGACGCTTGTCTGTGCTTGTAGCCACCATCACTTCCTGCGGCAGGGAGTCCCATGTGTTACTGTGGGTGAAGTACGTCCTTTGATCTGTTCTAAGCCTAGTGCTCTTTACTTTCATGGAGCGCCCAGGGGTTCTTATAGTGTGAGAAAGGGAGAAACACACCTCTTTCTCTGCCTTCTCTATCTTATGCATAATTCTGTCCCCTCAGCCTTTGTTTCTCCAAGATGAAGACCCGGAACCTCTTTAACCTTTCTTCATAAGGAAGGTGTTCCATCCCCTTAATCACTTCAGTTGCTCCCTTCTGCACTGCTTCCAATGCTATAACATCCTTTTTGAGGTGCAGTTACTTTAACCACACACAGTATTCCAAATGAGGCTGCACCATAGATTTATACAGGGGCATTCTGATACTGGCTGATTTGTTTTCAGTCCCTTTCTTAATCATCCCCAGCATGGCATTTGCCTTTTTTTAATTTGCAGTCACACACTGAGTCGACATTTTCGGTGAATTCTCTACCACGACCCAAGGCAGATTACGCAGAGTGACTCAATACAACAGACAGGGATGGAACGTTCAATGAACAACCCAGTACCAATTAGGGTTGTAGAGCCAACCAGCAGTCTGAAAACAGAACTGAAGCAAAGCTTAAGTATTAACATGACATATGAAGTGATACAAACATTACATAGCATTCAGCAAGCTAAGGACAGTAGCGCAGACCAGAGTCCCGAATAATTTATCCACGTAATATTGTAAACATTTAAGACTGTGTGACTCTTGTCTACACAGAAAAGCTCTCTTCAATAATTCAGTACTGCAGTATTCAGAAGCAGAGGTTTCACCTTCTTTAACCAACCCCCCCCAAAAGATGCTTCCTCCCAACCTTTGCAAATTCATTCTTGGGCAATGAGTCCCTGACCCTGCCTGAAGCCTCAAAATTCCCTCCTCCCTTCTGAGGGAAGCCATGACCCTCTGGCCTGCCCCACACATTTATGGGACTAGGCTGGTTAAGAAGTGATAGAGCCCTAAAGGAATGGGAAAGACTGCCTCTCTTGAGGTGGCAGGTAGGAAATGTCAGCTGTGAATGTTCCAACTATGAATGCTCCTTTGTGTAATGGAACAGTTCCCTGCATGTAGAAAGCTAGCACTGTAAGGAGAAAGTTTTTGCCCTCTGTCTTTGCTTGCTGCGCTGCTGCTGTTGTTTTTTTCCTGTGGCAGGGACTTAAATTCGAGGGCATCCAATGAAGCTGATGGGCAGTAGGTTCAGGATGGACAAGGGAAATACTACTTTACACAGAGAGGGATTAAAATGCGGAATTTGCTGCCAGAGGATGTAGTGATGGCCACAGGAATAAATAGCTGTTGTTGGCTGTCCAGAGGAACTGGTTGGCCACTGTGCGAGTCAGGATGGTGGACTAGATGGACCACTGGTCTGATTCAGCAGGGTTCTTCTTAAATTCTTCTCTCCTTTTCAGCCAGGCCCCAGCTGAGTTCTTCTTCCTCGCCCCTCAGCTCCCTCCACAATGGGCACCCAAAGGATACCCAATCCTTTGTTCCTTGAGGGGTGGGTATTAGAGGAGCCCCTTCCTCCAATTCTCTCTTTTCTGTTTTGAAATCCTGGTCTGTCTGCTCTAAATTCTGGGTTGCTAAGGAGGTGGTGGGCTCTCCTTCTTTGGAGGTTTTCAAACAGAGGCTAGATGGCCATCTGACAGCACTGTTGATTCTGTGAACTTAGGTGGATCATGAGAGGGAGGGTTGCCTCAGTGCTTAGTTCTCCTGGTCCTTTCTTACAAGCCCAGGGAAATGCTGATCACCACTTTGGGGTCAGGAAGCAGTTTTTCTCAAGGCCAGTTTGGCCAGGGATCCTGGAGGATTTTTTTGTCATCTTCTGGGCATAGAACTGGGGGGGGGGGGCAGGTATTTGTGGATTTCCTGCATTGTGGACTTGGACTATATGACCTTGGAGGTACCTTCCAACTCTATGATTCTATCTATCATTCTAAGACTGTTCCATGCTTTGTTCAGAGAGACTCCCCCTTCTCACAGCACAGGGAGGGCATCTCTTGTCCCGTTTGGTGTAGCAGTTAGGACTGTGGGCTCTTAATGTGGGAGAACCAGGTTTGATTCCCCACTCCTCCACATGCAGCTGCTGGCATCACTGTGGGTCAGTCATAGTTCTCCCAAGAGCAATTCTCAAGAGAGCTCTCTCAGCCCCATCTACCTCACAGGGTGTCTGCTGTGGGGAGGGGAAGGGAAAGGAGATTGTAAGCCGCTCTGAGACTCCTTTGGGTAGCGAAGGGTGGGGTATAAATCCTAACTCTTCTTCTTCTTCAATCTTCAGATGGCTGGGGACACTCCTTGCAATCGCAAATTAAAAAATATATATATTCTTTGCAATTTCCAAAAGGCTAACGCTTGTCAGTTTGTAGTCAACCTCAGTCACTGAGCTCCATTCAGCTGGGGAGCCCAAATTCCCCAAAACCCTTCTTTGGGGGTTTCTTTGGCTTTGTAGAAAGCTGACACAGGAAAAGGAAACTCAAGGGAGGGCTCAGGGAGGCAAAGGGGGGGAAGCTCACCCCTTGCCTCTCCTCTCACCAAGACATGAAGCTGCCTTATACTAAATCAAGGTCCATCAAGGTCAGTATTGTCTACTCAGACTGGCAGCAGCTCTCCAGGGTAACAGGCACGGGTCTTTCTCATCACCTCCTGCCAGATCTTTTAACTGGAGGTAGCAGGGACTAAACCTGGGACCGTCTCTACCACTGAGTCATGGCCCCCTCTTTGCTCTGGGCTTTGAGTCAAGCTTTGCAGGGCATGGGGGGGCCAAAGGCATTGCTAAGTCATTAAAAGAACTGGGACCCAATGGCATCATAGGGAGGAGCTAGTGACATCACAGGCCATGATCACTATCTATGGAGGTGGAGCCATGTGGGATTTAGGGAGGGGCTCCCAAAAATTTAGGGGGGGCCCCTGGGAACCTCCCTAGCAATGCCCCTGGGCTGGGCTAACCCCAGGAACAGGTGCCTTCTTAGCACCCTGCTCAGAAACTCCACCATAAAGCACAAAACATTCAAAACAAATTATTAATAAAAATCACATTATTAAATTTATGGAAAATGACTGCAGTCCTGGGCATGGTTAATTGTTCTGACCCAGGAAGTCAGAAAAAGGGCATGCAGACTGAACTCTGTAGCAACCTATACTTCTAGGGCAAATGGACTGACCAGTAAAATGCAAGACACATTCATGTCAGCAAACTGGAACTGATGATGTCCCACAATTATCAACAAGGTAACTGTACAACACAGAAAGCACACAAATAAGCCATTGGTTGAAACAATGCAAATATACTTTTATTTTACCAGACTGTCCCTACTTACAGGAACAGGGATTCCTATGTTGAATCATAATCCATGAGCCATTTTTCTTTACCGCTTACACTTACAGTACATGAAGAAGTGAGCCGTGACTCACGAAAGCTCGTACCCTGCCACATATTTTGTTAGTCTTTAAGGTGCTCCTGGACTCTTGCTCTCTTCTAGTATTCACACACAAACTACCTTCCCCTCCTTCCTTTTCTGCCTCTGAAATTGCCTACTATTTAGTCACCATTTTTATACAAATATGCTTCTCTTCACTGGAGAATAGTTCTTCTGATTTCTTACTCTGTGATAAAGCTGCTATCCTCTGAGCTTCAGGGGATTTAAAGGCATTCACTCCAAGCAGTGGGCACTCTCTCAGTCTCCCATACAACTGCATCAGAAAAGGAGCTAAAAATCTAGTTATGGCCAGACTCAATAGCTACTTTGCATAATGGTTAACTCAGTTCTGCAAGACTGTCAATGATTACATTGAAATTCCAGGCTCTGGTCCTTAGAACAAACATGCTTCACTAAATTAGGTCCGCCACAGTGGAGTAAACTTGAAGAAAGTTATCGCTTACACACCACTGCAACATATTTATATAGTAGTATAACTCTGTAAATGACTTCATGTCTCTATTGTGTGTAACACTGTGAAACAGTTCACCATTATTCCTGTTGGTGGGAAAAGTTCGCATACTATCTGGGGCTGATACAAAAAGCACAGATAAACAAAAGGATGAGTGCTTAAACTTTTTGCCTTTCTATTCCCGAGTGAGAGAAATTAACCCACAGTGCAAGCATCTCAACAGTGTGCCTCTCTCCTGCCAGAGATTGTCTGCAGACACTGCAGTGGAAAAGAAAAAGCAGATGCAACACACATTCATAAATCTGCAGATGTATGTATAGGTATGCATCCTGAAGCCATTCCAAGTTTACTAGCATAACACTTGAATTCCAGTCTCTCAGGTCATGGGGCAGCTTTCTGTCTCCTGGACCAAAATGACTTTCACATCACACCCAAGCAAGACATCTTTATTCAGAATCCAAAATAATGACCATTTCCTGTTTCCATATACTACTAACATGGACTGGAGTCCAGCTGCAATCCCAAGAACACTTTTTGGGGATTAAGCTCCACATTAAAATGGGACTTACTTCTGAGTAGACAGGATTGCATCTCCTTAACTATGCAGCAAGAAGTGGCGAAACAAGCCTCTTTACTGCCCCGATGTTTGCATTTTATTAAGGGCTAATCAATGGGCATCAGAAGACCCAAACTGGGATCTTTAACTCCTGCACTACTTACTCATGGCAACACCCGCTGTGCTTGTACCAACAAAGAACAAATAATAAATAAACGAACCCCATCTTCGTTTGTTTTGGCTTCCTGCTATTAAAATGAAGAGAGCAGCACCGGCCAGTTCCTTCCGCTTTGAGAACACACAGATGCAGCCCTTTGGGCTTCCCAGGGGGAGAAACAACAGACCGCAACAAAGCGTTGTCTAGCAGATTTTTCTTTTTTAATCTAATCATAATGGGATGTACTAAAAGACATCCCAATCATAATGTGGGACACGGCAGAAAAAAGAGAAACCGTATAGGAAGAAGCCCGGGGTGGGGTGGGGCAGTAAAGCGTGCGTGAGAAGAAATGGCTTCGGAATGTTTTCAAAAGACCTTTAAACCAGGCTACCATGAAACCCAGCCACAGCGGGTTCCTAAATTAAAAGACGCCTGCTCCTTGGGAGGAAAGCGATGGCAAACCTAAACAGCATGATAAAAAGCAGAGACATCACCTTGCCAACAAAAGTCCGCTTGGTCAAAGCAATGGTATTCCCCGTAGTAAAGTATGGCTGCGAGAGTTGGACTATAAGGAAGGCCAAGCGCCGAAGAATAGATTCTTTTGAACTATGGTGCTGGAGAAGACTCTTGAGAGTCCCTTGGACTGCCAGGAGATCAAATCAGTCAATCCTAAAAGAAATCAACCCTGATTGCTCCCTGGAAGGCCAGATCCTGAAGTTGAAGCTCAAATACTTTGGCCACCAAATGAGAAGGGAGCACTCACTGGAGAAGACCTTGATGCTGGGAAAGATTGAAGGTCAAAGAAGAAGGGGACGGCAAAGGATGAGATGGTTCGACAGTGTCATCGATGCAACGAACATGAAATTGAGCAAACTTCAGCAGAAAGCGGAAGACAGGAGGGCCTGGCGTAAACTGGTCCATGGGGTCGCGAAGAGTCGGACTCGACTGTGCGACTGAACAACAACAAAATCTTCTCAGAAAGTTGAGCAGTAGTGGCAGCCTCCATTTCTAGAGAAAGATCGGGGGGGGAGAAAGACTGCAAGGAAGCGGCGGCCAAATCGTCAGTGGTGGAAAAGGCGCGTGCGGGGGGGGGGGGAGTTTGCTAATATAGGGAATTTAAGGAGCCGCAGGAAACTGGGAGGGAATCGGGGCTTCGGGCGAGCAGCCTTCCTTACCCTCCTCTGTGCCTGCGCGGGCAGGAAGGCAGGGAAGCCGGGTCTCCACCTGCAGCCTTCCACTTCCTCCGGGCTGCTGGGAGCTGGGGGTGGGGCTTAGCTTCCTGACTTCCTTCCCAGTCCCAACCCACCACCCGAAGCCTCAGAAAGAGGAGGGGGAAAAACCCTCCGCTTTCGAAATGGGGCGTGGCGGGGGCGGCAAGGCTCCTCTGGTGCTGATTGCCCCCGGGGGAGACTCAGCATCTCCTGGAAAAGTTGGGGGGGGGAAGGCTCCATAAGTTGATGCCTTTGTTGCAGGGACCCCCACATCTCCCTCCCACCCAATGTTCCCTCTAAGCTGTGGAGTCTTGTGAGCAAAAATACTACTTTGTGAGCTACGGGCATTAAAGTTGTAAGCGAGTGATTTGGCTACTGTATAGATTAGTTTGCTCTGGAGCCCTCCCTTCCTGAGCTAAGACAAAAGTGTGTGAGCTGGAGGTTAAAAAATTGTGAGCTAGCTCACACTGACTCAGCGTAGAGGGAACACTGCCCCCACCCCCCCCACCCCCGCAGGTATTTAGCTCGGGTCTCTTGCCCCTCGGCTCCCTCCAAATCGGGCACCCAAAGGACACCGGAACCTTTGTTCCTTCCTTGGGAGCGGGGGTGTATTGCAGGAGCCCCTTCCTCCAATTCTGTCTCTTCTGTCTTGGTCTCTCTTTGGTGTAGTGGTTGTTAAGTGCGGGACTCTAATCTGGACCCCACTCCTCCACTTGCACCTGCTGGATGACCTTGGGCAACCCATAGTTCTGTCAGAGCTGCTTCTCAAGAACAGTTCTCGAAAGAGCTCTCTCAGCTCCGCCTATCTCACAGGGTGTCTGTTGTGGGAAGGTGAAGGGAAACGGATTGTAAGCCACTCTGAGTGAAGGGTGGGGTATAAATCCAATCTCCTCCTCCGAAGGGTGGGGTATAAATCCAATCTCCTCCTCCTCCTCTTCTTCTACTAATTCAGGGCTCCTCTTTTCTCCACTGTAGGTGGGTGGGGGACAGGGTTGCCAGATCCAGGTTGGGAAATTCCTGGCGATTTGGGGATGGATCCTGGGGAGGACAGGGACCACCTCAGTTTGATACAATTCCCTAGAGTCCACCCTCCAAAGCATCCATTTTCTCCAGGGTGGTTGGGCTTTTGTAGTCTGGAGATGAGCTGTAATTTCAGGAGATCCCCAGGTGTCCCCTGGAAGCTGGCATCCCTAGTGAGGGATGGGGGGGGGTCCTCCAGGCTCCCCTAGATTATTAACCAGAGTTTCAGGATTTCCTCAAGGCCAGCTGTGCTGGACAGGTAGAAGTTGGATTTATACCCCACCCTTCACTCCAGCTTCTTACAATCTCCCTCCCTTCCTCTCCCCACAACAGACGTCCTGTGAGGTAAGTGGGGCTCAGAGAGCTCTGAGAGAACTGTGACTGACCCAAGGTCACCCAGCGGGGTGCATGTGAACAAGTGAGGAATCAAACCCAGTTCTCCAGATTAGAGTCCACTGCTCTTAACCACTACACCAAACTGGAGACAAGAGGTGCCCTGTCTATGCTGTGAGAATTCTTGGCACACTGGGTTATTTTCCTTAAAATCCAAAAACTGTTAAATTGAAGGATAAACATAAGAGAACATAAGAGAAGCCAATGTTGAATCAGGCCAATGGCCCATCTAGTCCAACACTCTGTCACACAGCGGCCAAAATATACCAGGTGCCATCAGGAGGTCCAGCAGTGGGGCCAGGGCACCAGAAGCCCTCCCACTGCTGCCCCCTCCAGCACCAAGAATAGAGTGCATCACCTGCCCCAGACTGAGAGTTCTCATTCTATACCCTGTGGCTAATAGCCACTGGTGGACTTCTGCTCCATATGTTTATCTAATTTCCTCTTGAAACTGTCCATGCTTGCAGCTGCCACGACCTCCTGTGACAGTGAATTCCATATGTTAATCACTCTTTGGGTGAAGAAGTATTTCCTTTTATCTGTTCTAAAGGATCAAACAGGATTATCTCTTACTCAGAGATTTGTTAACAAGAGACCAGTTTTATATACATGCATAGATCTAGAGGCAGAGTCAAAAGACCCCTAAAGACAAAAGAACATATAGGATTATGCATCCATATTTTCTTAGCCAATCACGTGTTAAATACAACCTTTCCCGTTCTCTTCTGATATCTCATCAGACAGCTAGTCATCTCTAACTGGTTCATCTAGCTACAGTGAGGGAGAACATGGAAACGGCAAAAGCCTAGTAGTGATTTTAGATCGTGCAGACTGAGAAGCTGATAAGGCTTTCTAGGACTGCTGCCAGAAATAAGAATTTTTCTCAATACCCGCCTAGCGCATCTATAAATCTTAGTCTCAGGCCTGGTTCTCACATGCCAGAGAAGAGGATTCAGAGAGCGGCCTTATTGGTCGACAGTAGAGGAGCCAGATTTGAGTCCACCAACAAGATTTTCAGGATATGAGTTTTTGAGAGCCAAAGCTCCCTTCATCAGATACAAAGGGAGTTGTGAAAGCCCATACCCCACAAATCTTTTTGGGTCTCTTAAGGTGCTACTGGGCTCAAATGTAGCAAGAGAAGGAGGTGGAAGAGACCCAAGGTAGTGGAGTGGGCTGGCTCATTTGAGCCAGTTTGGTGTAGTGGTTAAGAGCACGGACTGTAATCTGGGATAAGCGGGTTTCATTCCCGACTCCTTCACATGCAACCAGCTGGGTAACCTTGGGTCAGTCATTGGATATTCTCCCAGCAGTTTACTAACCTTGGGGACGGTTACTCAAAAGTTCCTCAAGGCCTGCAAGACAGACCTCTTCCACCAGACCTTCAACTAATTCTCCAGGATCCATCGAAACAGTAAAAGGATGCTCCCCGCTTTACATGTATGGTAATGAAATGTTAATCTTTGTTACTGGTTACACACATGGAACTCCTCCCATTAGATTTAATTACATTTTAAACACTGTTCAGGCAGTGGATTGTTGTTGTATTGGTGGGACAGCTAATATCAATATCCTGCCAGCTAAGCCTTTGCCTAGCTGCCATGGGAGTGAGGGGGTGCTTGGGAATGTTAAGTTTCTATTCTGCATCGTCTTCTGAGTTTCTGTTATCTCTTTAGCCTCAGCAATTGACCTTGGTGCCTAGTATAGTATTTCTCCTGGGAAGCTGGGGCCCGTTACTTTGGCAGGCTTCTACCTGGGCCCTGATTGGACCTGGTCCATCAGGGGGTCTGCTTGAACTTTGTACATCACTTTGTTTCGCACGTGTTACGCCAGTTCTAACACAAAACCATTAAGATGTCTATATACTATCATTTGTCTCAATAAACTTTACTTCTGTGAAGAATTGTTGTTGGGCATTGATTGCTGCAGGAGTCTGACCTATCCCTTTGTAAACACTCCTTTTAAAGAAAACATTAGTTAAATCAGTCCCAGTGATCCCAGTACTACTACTTCTTTTTTTAAATAGTTTTTATTATTTTAGGCTAAACAGCATATATCCAACTATAACGTAACATTTTAACATAATATAAAAGAAATCTGAACAACCTTATTATCACAGTATTTGGCAATGTTACAATTTCCACATTATGTGTAGTCTATTAACACGGAGGATAGTCACACAGAAATTTAACTCTTTCTACAAATTCAGAAGAAAAGCCAGTCTTTGTTTTCAGGAATAACCTTATGTTCCTTCAGATATTCTGTCACAGGGTACCCCGCAGCTATGAAATCTTCTAATTGTGTCTCTGACTGAGACATAAAAGTACCATTCCAGATCTTACCTAACACAAAGTGATCCCACAGTCGAGAGCGCCACATTCACTTCTCATCTAGCACCACTACATAACCAATTTGCCTCTGCTTTTGTGTGAACTAAAGGTACAGGAGTAAAACTTTAATAGATTTCTTACCGAATGACTTATGTAAGATTCAGTGTGATCTGCAGTTTTTGTGAACTCCAGCCCACTTTATCAGATGTATCCTATATTGGTACACATAGGTGTGTAAAAATCTAAGTTGCAAAACACACAGGTTTGGATCACAGGGGGCCATGGTGGCCCTTGGCATCCCTGCCTGACTTCTGTCGTTGTGGCAGAAGTTAAGCCACAGTTCTGTAGGCAGACACGGCAGGCACAGATGTAAGCAAGGGGGTTAGGTTTTGCCCAAGAAATGTTCATTGCCCTATCCAGTGTTGAAGTCATTGTGATGAATTATTCAGCTGGAAGCTGCTGAACTAGGGATCTACACCAAACCCAGCTCTGGGAGAGTTCAAGCCTCATTAGCTGAAATCAGCTGCAGAATTCCCATTAGGTCTGTTGAAGACAAACTGTCTGAGACGTATCTCTCACAAAGCAATGAAATCTTATGCATCAGATGTTAGATATATGTCCAGATAGTGGAGCTCATATGGGAGATCTTGGGCCAGCAGAACAAACAGAGAATTTTTTGGAGTCAACTATTTTATTGAAACTAAAATATCACTTTTTTTGAGGAAAGAAGTTGATCACTATAAACAGGAGCAGATTAATCCTACAAGTACAGGGAAAAGGCATGTGATAAAAATTAGCTATCATAACATTTCTCAGCCTTAACTAAATAGGTAAGAATGACAGTTCTTTTAAGATGAAAGCAAATCAGGTTTTCAGCGGTTTGGCAGGATGTTATGTCAGATGGGAGGCGTGGCACACAAGATATATTCACCCAAGGTAAGATCTTTTCTGGCTGAAGGCCACCAGCCTGATGAAACCCTTATATGACAATTTTGATAGAGAAGGGGACAGTAAGAGAAAGAAGCCATTGATGTTAAGAACGTAAGAGAAGCCATGTTGCAGCAGGCCAATGGCCCATCTAGCCCAACACTCTGGAAGCATCTAAAGCTTAGGCTGAAGAAAAGAATGTGCCATGAAAACCTAGAACTAGAATTTGTTTTTTGACAGTTTGCAAACATTCTTTCTTGCCAGTTCTGTCTGGGAAATTCCTGGAGATTTGGGGGCAGTGCTTGGAGAAGGCGGTTAGAAAGGGGAAGGCACTGGTTTTGGTTTCGGCGTTGCGAATGGCGGCCGCGTCTCGGGATGCTCCCGGAGGCGGCTAGCCCACGCGCAGATAGGGGGTCTTCGCATGTGCGAAAGACCCTAGTGAGCCTTAGGCAAAGGCTCCGAACCAGGGGCGCTTGGGGAGTAGCCTCTTTGCCGGCAGACAGCCGGGAAATTGAGGCTTTCTCCCTGCCCCAATCGGCCCCGCTGCGTCGTGCCCCGTCATGGGACTTAGCAGCGCCACCGATTTCCAGGAGTGAAGACAGCGATATGATTTAACATAAAAAGAAGAAGTGGCATCGAATCGTGAGTGGAAGGTCTATTTTGAAGCGCGAATTTGAATCCCCCGTAAGCGTTTAAGCGTATGGGAGGAGGGAGGAGTCCCCACCCCTTTTGAGAAGCAAGATCTACAAAGGGAGCGCGGAGGGGGAAGAGAGAAAGAACTGTTGGTGAAAGTACCGTTGGGGTTGCATAGAAGAATACGACCTTATTAGCTTCCTGGGGGAGGCGGCACGAACCTTTTAAAAGTAAACAATAAAACAAAATGTCGATAACGGGGAGAGTCCTGCAGAAACCGGAAGAGAAGGGAGGAGGGACTTCCAGTCCGAGTAGCCCCCCCAGAGCTTGCTGTCAATCAACAGGAAAATGAGATTCTGCGCCCTCTGCTGGACAAATGCAGAAAATCAATGAAACCTTGCTTAAAGTGGAAAGTGTTCTCATCAGTCAACAGGAATTGATATTGGAAACAACAAGGAAGATGACGGAAATTGAACAGAAAGCGTGGATTTTAAGTTCTCAGGGCGTAAAAGAAGAAGAGAAAGAGGATCTCGGATTTACCTTGGCGAATGTATTGGTACCCCTAACTGGCAGTGAAGCGAAAGAATTAAAGGAAGAGGTGGATATGGCTCCCAAAGCCAATTCCGCTTTTATAAAAGAAATTACTCTGCCAGTAGAAGGGGGGTCGAGCATAGCAAGCAAGACATCGGAGATCTAATTTTTGCGAAGTGGTTATGGCGCCCTGGAAATCTGAAGGCCAGAAAAGAAAGAAGAAAGATTACATCCTTGAAATGCAAAGACTTCTGAAGAGACACGCCGGCGTGAGGGAAGACACAGCATTCAAAATTATGATAAGCAGTGAAGAAGACAGCAGCCCAGGGGAAGGAGGTGAAGGAAAGGAAGCCATCAAGGTTAAAAAGGACTTAGTCCATAACTGGAAGAGACTTAAAAAGAAGACACCTTGAGGACTGTTTGTGTTGCATCTGTAAGGAGCTGTTTAATTACTAACCCCAATGGACTTTACTAACTGTATTAACAGAGTGTCTTTGGACTTTGCAAAGTTAAAAAGAAGATCTCCTAACCATGATGGATGCCGAAAAACGGTATTAAATACTAACTAAAACTAACCCATTTTAACAGAGGAAACTTCACTCCACCTTTTTTCTTTCTCCATCTGTCTACCCCTTCCTTTTCTTATAAAAAGAATAAAATTCTCTCCTTTTTAGGAGAGTTTTGCCATTAAAAAAAGAAAGGGGAAGGCACTCACTGGGGATGGGATACCTCAGGGTCTGCCATCTGGTCTGGAGATCAGGTGTAGTTCCAAATTCTTATGTTCTTATGCCACAGGGTATAGATGGGAACTCTCAGTCTGGGGCAGGTGATGCACTCTATTCTTGTTGCTGGAGGGGGCAGCAGTGGGAGGGCTTCTAGTGTCCTGGCCCCACTGCTGGACCTCCTGATGGCACCTGGTATATTTTGGCCGCTGTGTGACAGAGTGTTGGACTAGATGGGCCATTGGCCTGATTCAACATTGGCTTCTCTTATGTTCAAAAGAATTCCAGGCCCCACTTGGACGTTGGAAACCCTATGTGACTCAACCGTGGGATGCAAGAATATCACAGAAATCACAGGTCTTTCTGGTGGTTTCTACCCTGTCCTCTAGCACTGAACAGGAAAGGGGTTTGGCTACATCTCTTTCTGTCACTCAGAGGGATGTCAGCAGGAACCCTTGCTGGTTGGTGGGTGTTGCTGTATATGCAAAGGACTCTAGCTTGTTCATTGGGCAATCTGGGCCTCGCGGAGTGGCACAAGTTCCTCTTCCCCCACAGAATGTCCATGAGGAGGGAACCAATGAAACTGGCAGGGAAGCTAGGCTGTGGATTGCAGGTTCTCAAACTCTGGCTGTTAATTTCTGAAGCCTTACAGAATATAAGTAAGGTTTCCCCTTGGTCCTAAGTTTTCACCCCTGAGTAAATTCTTTTGACAGGAAGCAAGGAGTGTACACTTAGAGAAGCCGTTTTCATAGTCCAGGGATTTATGTGGTTTTTCCCCTTTATGAATTATTTGATGGACAAGAGGGTTTCCACCTTGAATGAAGCTTTTTCTACTCTATAAGGGTCTACACGGTTTTTCCTATGTGAATTCTTTGATGGGAAGTAAGGTGGTGACTCCGACTGAAACTTTTCATACACTGCAGGCATTTATATTGTTTCTCCCCTGTGTGAATTTTTTCATGGGAAGTAAGGCTTCCACTCACCCTGAAGCTTTTCCCACACTCCAGGCATTTATATGGCTTCTCCCCTGTGTGAATCCTTTGATGAGAAGTAAGTTTTCCCCTCTGATTGAAGCTTTTCCCACACTCCAGGCATTTATATGGTTTCTCCCCTGTATGAATTCTTTGATGGCAAGTAAGGCTTCCACTCCGACTGAAGATTTTTCCACATTGCAGGCATCTGTATGGCTTCTCCCCTGTATGAACTGTTTGATGGTTAGTAAGGCTGGCCCTCAGACTAAAGCTTTTTCCACACTGCAGGCATATATACGGCTTCTCCCCCGTGTGAATTCTTTGATGGCGAGTAAGACTGTTCCTCAGACTGAAGCATTTCCCACATTCCATACATTTATGTGGTTTCTCACCTGTGTGAGTTCTTTGATGGGAAGCAAGGTTTCCTCTCAGACTGAAGCTTTTTCCACATTGCAGGCATTTATACGGCTTCTCCCCTGTGTGAATTCTTTGATGGCCAGTAAGGCTCTTCCTCAGATTGAAGCTTTTCCCACACTCCATACATTTATATGGTTTCTCACCTGTGTGAATTCTTTGATGGGAAGTAAGGTTTCCACTCACCTTGAAGCCTTTTCCACATTGCAGACATCTATATGGATTCTCCTCTGTGTGAATTCTTTGATGGCCTGTAAGGCTCTTCCTCACACTGAAGCTTTTCCCACACTCCATACATTTATATGGTTTCTCATCTGTGTGAATTCTTTGATGGCCAATAAGGCTCTTCCTCACACTGAAGCTTATCCCACACTCCAGGCACTTATACGGTTTCTCTCCTGTGTGAATTCTTTGATGGGAAGTAAGGCTCCGACTCTCCTTGAAGCTTTTCCCACACTCCAGGCATTCATATGATTTTTCCCATGTTTGAGTTTTTTGATGGGAAGTAAGGCTTCTGCATAGAGTGAAGCTTCTCCCACACTCTAGGCTTTTATGTGGTTTCTCCAGTCCGTGAATTCTTTTATGGACATGAAGATTCCCACCTTGCGTGAAGCTTTTCCCACACTCCATACATTTATATGGTTTCTCCCCTGTGTGAGTTCTTTGATGGGAAGTCAGTTTTCCACTCTGAGTGAAGCTTTTCCCACATTCCAGGCATTTATATGGTTTCTCCCCTCTGTGAATTCTTTGATGGACAATAAGGTTTCCACTCACCCTGAAGCTTTTCCCACATTCTAGGCATCTATACGGCTTCTCCCCTGTGTGAATTCTTTGATGGACAGTGAGGATCTTCTTCAGACTGAAGCTTTTCCCACACTCAGTACATTTGTATGGTTTGTCCCCCGTGTGAATTCTTTCATGGGAATCAAGGTTTGCACTCTGACTAAAGCTTTTCCCACACTCCAGGCATTTATAAATTTTCCATTCATCATCGGAGTTCCATTGAATATTAACAATTTCCCCACTTGAAGTACACGTGTTCCTGTTCTTTTCTATGTATATTTTTTGCTGTAGAGGATCACCTCCCTGTAGAAGAGCAGAAGTATTTCTCCCTTCATGTGGATGCTTTCCCTCCTCGTTCCTCAGTGCATCACTATATTCACGTTTGTCTTTCACGTCTGAATAGGCATCCTCTTTCTTTATCCAGAGATGCTCAGGTGGTTCATCTGCTGATTCCGACACACCTCCTGCTGAAAGAAGGAAAAACTGTATGTGATGCTGACTTCGCGTGATGATGAATAAGGTAACTGGGGTGATTTTAATAAGAACATAAGAGAAGCCAATGTTGAATCAGGCCAATGGCCCATCCAGTCCAACACTCTGTCACAACAGTGGCCAAAAATAACAGGTGCCATCAGGAGGTCCACCAGTGGGGCCAGGACACCAGAAGCCCTCCCACTGCTGCCCCCACTAAGCACCAAGAATACAGAGCATCACTTGCCCCAGACCGAGAGTTCCTATCTATACCTTGTGGCTAATAGCCACTGATCTACTACCTCTGTTCCATATGTTTAACCAATTCCCTCTTGAAGCCGTCCATGTTTGTAGCTGCCACCACTTCCCGTGGCAGTGAATTCCATGTGTTAATCACTCTCTGGGTGAAGAAGTACTTCCTTTTATCCGTTCTAACCCAACTGCTCAGCAATTTCATGGACTGCCCATGAGTTCTTGTATTGTGAGAAAGGAAGAAAAGTACTTCTTTTCTCTGAACAGCTGATCTGGAACCAATAATTTAATTTGGCCTCTGTCTTTATACGTTACATTATACATTATAAGTGTGGGGAGACAGGGTGTGTTCTTACGTATTGGGTTTTCTTATGCTCAGATGAGACAGTCTTTATGGTGTTCAGTGGTTAGTTTTTGTGTCTCCACGGTATGCCACACTGCATGATAAACAGTCCTCTTTCTGAAACTGATGTCGTTTTGGTCTCTGCACTCGAACAAAGCCTCATTCTCTGGCTCCTGCACTGCGGAGAATCTCTCTAACAACTCCGGTTCCACGAACTTCCAAGAACTTTCCCCTCTCTCCACTTTGGCAGCTGTAAAGGGGAGATTCTGATACCTTTAAGAAGACTCTGTTTCAGGCAAGCAGACTGTGAGCCTCTTAGAGGCCTAGGGTTGTAGATGTGAGAAACAAGAAAGAGGAGTGGAGTGGGATAAAGGAGGTGGTGGCGGCTACAAGCATGGAGGGCTTCAAGAGGGAATTAGATAAGCATATGGAGCAGAGGTCCATCGGTGGCTATTAGCCACAAGGTAGAGATAGGAACTCTCAGTCTGGGGCAAGGGATGCTCTGTATTCTTGGTGCTTGGGAGGGGGGCAACAGTGGGAGGGCTTCTAGCAGGCCTGTAACTACAGTGGGGCATCTCGGGGCTAGGCCCCCCGACTTGTAGGCAAGGCCCCCTTACTTCCCATCCAACCCAGGGCATCACGGCCTTCTCTCCTGGATTAATTTGATTAGCCAGTGCCCCCTAAGGAATTTAAATGCCCCCCTGACTTTAAAAATCCTGGCTATGGGCCTGGCTTCTAGTGCCCTGGCCCCACTGCTGGACCTCCTGATGACACCTGGTATTTTTGGCCACTGTGTGACAGAGAGTTGGACTAGATGGGCCACTGGCCTGATCCAACATTGGCTTTTCTCTTATGTTCTTATGGGTGCAGGGGAACTCCTTGCTGAGGTCTAGCCAGTTGAGATCATTGCAAGCAGCATAAATCCCTCATTCCCAGCGGTAAAAATGGGCCTGCTGGGTTGTTTTACCACACTTTCCCCCTCCAGGGCTGTAACAACCCATCTCCAGAAGGATACTCCACCATCCTCTCTCCTTTCTTCCGGTATGATGAAGGAAGGCTTTAGATCCAGCAACCCTCCCCCCCCTTTAGCAAATAGAGATGGGAAGAAAACCGGAATGGAGAAAACGAAAGGATCAAGTTGACATTCAAAAAGAGAACGAGAAATTCGTTCTGAGGTGCAGAAAGAGGGGCAGCTGTCAGTCTTGCGCCAACACTGAAGGGAGGGAGCCCCGCCCCTCGCTAAGCCCCCTCCTGCCCATCAGCTTCCCGGCTGACTGCTCCAAACAACGTGCAATCAGCTGTCAATCTGGAACAGACTTCCTCTGGAAGAGGCTGGATTCTATACTGGCACATTGTATTTGCCAGAGACTTCAGAATCAGAATGCTGTTCTCTGTGTGTGAGTGTGTGGTGGTGGGGAATGTGTTCACATGGGAGCTGCTTTGGGTCACATCTCTGTGGAAAAAGCAGACGCTTTGAATTGCAGGCACAGCAACCCAGGATCAAGGCCAGCCATTGCCAGCTAAAGGGACTTTGGGTGAAAAAGGGACGGGAAACACCCAGGCCGGAAAGACTGCCTCTCAGAGTGGACAATACTGAGCTGGACTGGGCATCTGTGATCTGAGTTGGTTAGAAGGAAATCGCCTGTTTTCACAGGTTCAAGATCGGCAGGGACTATTTCAGCATCCACAACTCAGCCAAGCTCTTTGGGAGGAGAAACTCAAACCGTGAGGATAAAGGTGGCCAGGGGAAATCCACCATCTCTTGCGAAGGAAATGGCGGGAACACACCATCCCACGAGAGAGATCTAAGCAGCTAACCTGTCAATCCCTCCTCTTCATCGGCGATCACAAGAAACAGTTTTTCCTCTTCTTCCAGCCAGGATATGAGATCAGGTTTGGTAATCTGTGGCCCTTTTGATCAGGGAAAAAACCAGACAAAATTATAACTTGCGTGCCTCCACAGCAATTCAGCTATTCCATGCCAGGCGGAATTTATCCCTCCAGATGTACACAAGTCATAGGGGTGGGGTGGAGTACAGTATGAGGCAAGACCCACCAATATGGCGCTGGCATTTCTGTGTCTGCTCCCTGCCAAGCTGGGAGGAAAATGCCAGCTGAGAATTAAGTAACGTGGCAGAGAAGCCAGCAGAGTCCCCTCCACGGCCACAGCAGGGGGTCGGACTAGGTGACCCCAGAGATCCCTTCCAACTCTATTCTATGATCTCAGCCCAGATTAAGGAACGGTTCAGACTCAAGCAAGAAGCCTCTCCTTTAGACCATCCACACCAAGCATCCCTTGGCCCCTCAGAACCCCTCCTGCATCAGACGAAGGGTCGCAGAAGGTGGCCGAGATCAGCCACTGAGACCAGGGCAGACTCCCTGACCGCATCTTTCCTCACCGCCGACCACCTTACAGTCACTCCTCGCAACAATAAGAAGTCATTCAGCAAAGAAGAAAAAGATCCTCACTCAGAGAGGCCACGTTCCCAAAATTCTCCAGCATGACTTCCTTGTACAGAGCTCTCTGGGCTGGGCACAGCAGGGTCCACTCTTCCTTGCTGAAATACACCGCCACCTCTTCAAAGGACATCCCACCCTGCAAGAAGAAGGGAGAAGCATTTCTTTACGTCATCAGAAAACTGGTCCATGCGGGGGGGGGGAAGCTGGAAACAGAGATGGTCAATTAATACTGGCTGAGCAACACAAAGAAGAGGGGAGAAGAGACCTTTGGGGACACTCCCCATCCCCCCATCTTCCTTGGGGGCATCCTGGGGCCAGAGGGGCTTTCCCCATGGATGGAGGCTATCAGACCTGAGGGGAAGAGGCCAGAGATGTAAACCCTGTGGAAGGACCCCAAAGTGCTTCTCGGGAAGTCTGTGGTCCAGTCTAGTTTCACAGTTGCTGCGTGGGCTTCTCTGAACACCCCCATCCCAGACAGGGGGGCCACCAATTTCCTGCCAGATGAAGGGGCCTGAGGCTCTGAGCCTCGCAACAGAAAAGGAAGCAGGCCTGCCCTCCCCTGCACATCTCACCACTGGTGTGTCCCCACCCCGTACCTGAGCTGGCTGCATGGTGGCTCTTTTCCCTTCACCACAGAGAGGAGAGGGCGAGGAAGGCATCCAGGGTCTCTCTTTGCTGCTGCCTGGGAAGGAGAGAAAGAAAGGGGGTGGGAGAAGCAGCTCTCCCTCCCATGAGAGCCAGATTTCCACCTGGAGCCTTGCCTTCATCTGTGTTAGATCTGGCTCAGCATGGCTCCCCCCACCCAAGCTGGACCCATGATTTCCCCCACCCCATGGGAGGATCAGCTGCTAAGAAGAGGAGATTGGATTTATACCCCACCCTTCACCACCTAAAGGAGACTCAGAGTGGCTTACAAACTCCTTTCCCTTCCCCTCCCCACAACAGACACCCTGTGAGGGAGGTGGGGCTGAGAGAGCTCTGACAGAAACTGCTCTTTTTCAAGAACAGCTGTGCCAGAGCTTGTGACTGACCCAAGGTTACATCAGCAGGTGCAAGTGGAGGAGTGGGGAATCAAACCTGGTTCTCCCAGATAAGAGTCCACGCACTTAACCACTACACCAAACTGGCTCTAACCTAACCCTGCCTCTCCACATTCCTTGGGGTGTTGAATCAGTGTCTCGACTCGGTGCTCCAAAGAACATGCAGAGAACATGCAGTCGGATGTTAATTGGAGGACAGGAATCCTGAGTAGGGTTTAGAGTATGCTGGGAAGGCCAGGACGTCCTCTGCGACAGGAATGGATTTCATATTGGCCTACAACAAACAGAACTGGCAAACGGAGCCGGTTCGTGGTTCGCAGCAAACCCTGTTGAAAGGGACCGAAAAACAACTGAGTAGTAGGAAGCAGCCTGTTCCCTGCCGCTCAGCTGTTTTTTGGGGTTCCTTGTGCAGCCCGACTGCACATGAAAGCCCAAAACAGCTGGGCAGAGGAGAGCAGAAAGCAGAAGTTTAAAGAGACTCGGAGTCCCTTTAAACCCTTGTTTTTTGCTCTGTCCACAAAATGCCATGTACCCATTTAAAAGTTTGTGGAAGTTTGTGATGGTAGACCCTGATGGTAGACAGGCCCTATTCCACCATGCCCTCCAAGGTATTTCCAGCACCTGGAGAGGCATTTTTCTCTCTCTCTCTCTCTGATCAACTGACACCACCTGGCCTTTGTAGGAATTGTCCACTGGGAGGATTGGGACTCCCAGCTTCCCTTCCACAGTCTGAGGCCTTGCCTCTGTTTCTCCCACCACCCAGCACCTGGTTACCACGGACACAGTCGACTGCCTTGTGTCCCTGTAGAGTAATAGCCACTTGGCAGCTGACTGCTGTCCCGTTCCTCCTGGCACTCCTTTTAAATTAGCGTGTCCAAGATGGTGAAGGTCTATGTGGCACAGTGAACCACACGGCACAGTGAACCACACGGCACAGTGAACCACGCCCAGGATCACAAGTTATAAAGTACTGATTTTAAAAAAATGTTCAGAAGCATACTTCTAGCACAGCACCACACTGAGCAAGGCATTCCACAGCAAAGGGTAAAACATGGTTCCTCTGTCCCTCCCTCTACACATGCCCTAGCAGATATTAAATATCAGGCAGACTCCTTAGCTTAGAAAGTTATGGTTATTTGACTTGGTTCCACTACCTTTAAGCCTCTTTCAGGGATACTGCCCAGCACATGGCAATGGCTGCCTCCCACAGACCTTAGGTAAGAGTTCTCTCTGCTTCGATGGAATCAACACAAAAGAGACCTTCCTCTTGGCTCCTAGGAATGTTATCATCTCTCTCCTTCCACTGGCCAGGTCAGGTTGAGTCAAAGAAGCATTTCCTGGAGTCCCCAGGAGTTTCTTCCTGAAGTTGTTCTAGCACTTAATTCCTCCAAACCTCTGTTCCCTGCTTGGGAGGGGAACTGGACCATCCCATTGTCTCTAACTAGACTAACTAGCATTTCTAAAAAGGTGACTGAGGTGAAGCTAGAAAGCAACTGAACTGACTTCCCCTCTCCTGCCTGTTCTCTGCCCAAAGAGAAAAACTTTTTGAATTACATGGTGAAGGTTTTACTCTGTTCAGACCTCCAAAAAAATGCATTTCTTCACAGGGACTATGGGCCATAATGAAAGAAAGAGGGAGAGATTAAGAAAGAGGGAGGAAGTAGATCATGGCTGCCAATCTTGATCAACGTGTGCTCTCTCCTTAAAGGCAGTGGGAGGTTTGATGGAAGAACCTGACCCAAAGTGTATGGCTGAGTCACAGACCTTCTAAACTGAGGCGGTCATACGGGCCAGAAAACGTGGGGGGAGGCTTGGCAGTTCACCCTGGAGCAAAATAAGGTGCGGTAGCCCCATCACACAGGCCACCGGGTTGCCACACTCCGGCGCCGAGTGCTGATCACACAGCGCTGCTACAGCGCAGCAAAAAAGCAGCGCAGCAGAGCAGCAAGCCATGCTGTAGCAAAGGATGCATGTGCCATTGGGGGGGGCGGGCCGCTGTTGGTGTCTTGCATATGCGCATGCCTCATTCAGCGTTGGTGCGCATCCCATGGAAACTTACAACATCCAGAAATCCCGGGACATGGGCCGGCGTCGGAAGCCGCAGGATACTGGCGCTCCCGCGATCAGATGCCGGCCTTTGCCCCGGGGTTTCCAGAAACTAGTACTTCGACCCTAGTAGTTTCTTATTCCGCATTTTCCACAGGAAGCCGCGGGTTGGCCACGGGAGTGCTACGCCTCCCAGATGTGCTGGTATGATCGCGCACGGAAAGTCCGCAGGGCTACCATGCCTTCAGCAGGGCAAATGCTCTGAGTGAACAGGGCCTCAATTTCATATATTTGGGGACATGTGGCCTGTGATCGTGGAATCCAATTACACTGTCTTGTTTGCTAGTTTCAGTATTCAGGAAACTTTGTTCCTTTGCCCGTATCTGTTTGGGCAATGCTAACTGTGATCTGAGATAAACTTAAACAACCACTATTTAGTTTTTGCTTACAAGTGTATTAAGAGTCGGAAACAAGTTTTTCCCTTTCCAATTAACTCAGGAAAGAAACCAGGCTTCTCATTAAGAGATTTAGCTTAAGAAAATCCCTTTTAGCCTTGTGCAATATTTGCTCTTTGTTGTCACAGGGAAAGGGCTTGAAAATAAAATGGCTGCTGTAATACTGCTCCTGTATAGATCTATGGTGCAGCCTCATTTGGAATACTGTGTGCATTTCTGGTCACCATAGCTCAAGAAGGACATCAGAGAGATGGAAAAGGTACAGAAAAGGGCAAACAAGGTGATTAGCCTTCACTATGATGAAAGGCTAAAGATTCTGGGACTTTTCAGTTTTTAAGAGACAAGTAAGGAGGTGGACATGATAGAGGATTATAAATGCACAGGGTGGAAACATATGACAAAGAACTTTCCCCTCCCTCTCCCAAAATACAAGACCTGGAAGGCATCCAACAAACCTGATGGGCAATAGATTCAGGATATACAAAAGGAAATATCTTTTTATACAGCAAGTGATTAAAACATGGTATTCACTGCCACAGGATGAACTGATGGCCACGGGCACAGAAAGGATTTAAAAGGAGATTAGACAGATTCATGGAGGAGAGGTCTATCAGTGTCTTTGGTGCCTTCTCCTGCCACATCCATTCTTCCTTCAAGAAATCTCACCCTCAGCCCCCCCACCTCTATGCCCTTTTCTGTATCTCCTCCCTCCTTCTCCCACCTTAATGTCCCCACCAGCCCTACCCCCCCTCCTGTATCTTCTCCCTCCTTCACCCACCCCCGAACCTCACTCGCAGTCCCCCACCACTTCCCTCCTTCCTTCCATTGCCTCTCCTTCCTAAAGGTTCCCCGGGAACCTGCAACCCCTGAACCCGGTTCAAGGTGCTGGGTTCGAGTCTTGCCCTCAAGCCCGCTGCAGAAACCTTGGGGCTCTGCAAAAAGCAGCCCAGGGTGTCTCACTTATACAAGGGAAGGGGGCAGTGGGGAAGGGCTCTCTCTCTCACCTCTTCCTTCATCCCCCTTCTTTCTCTCCCACATTGCAACACCCCTTTTTGTCCCTCTCCTTTTCCCCTCCACCCCACAAAGCCCCCATGAGCTCACCAGCTAGGTTTGAGACCGGCGGCACCTGAGTGACCAGCAAGATTTTGGGGAGATGAGCTCTGACAGTCTAATCTTTGAGCTCCCCCCGATATACTCCCAGCCATTCCAGAAAAGGCTCGGGAAACGGGGCGTGGAAGGGGACAGGAAATGGCTGACCCGCCCAAATATGCCTCTCTAGGAGTACTGCAGGTCTCTCTCTTTAACCCTTGGAGAGCATTTCAGTTCAAGAAACCCAGGACAGAAAATGCAAACAGAACATCCGAGGGAATGGCAGATCAGTGTTGTTCAGTCGCACAGTCGAGTCCGACTCTTCGCGACCCCATGGACCAGATCACGCCAGGCCCTCCTGTCTTCCACCATCCTCTGAAATTTGCTCAATTTCATGTTCCTTGCATCGGTGACACTGTCTAACCATCTCATCCTTTGCCCTCCCTTTCTTCTTTGACCTTCAATCTTTCCCAGCATCAGGGTCTTCTCCAGTGAGTGCTCCCTTCTCATTTGGTGGCCAAAGTATTTGAGCTTTAGCGTCAGTATTGAGCTGCGGTGGCTCAAGTGGTTAAGACGCTGAACTGCAGGCTGTGGAAGGTCAGTAGTTCAGCAGTTCGAGACCCGGGTGCCGCATGACAGGGTGAGCTCCTGTCTCTAGTTCCAGCTCCTGCCAACCTAGCAGTTCGAAAGCTAGAAATTGCAAGTAGATAAATAGGTACCACTTCGGTGGGAAGGTAACAGCATTCCGTGCACCTTGGTGTTTAGTCATGCCGGCCACATGACCACGGAAACGTCTTCGGACAGCGCTGGCTCTTCGGCTTTGAAACGGAGATGAGCACCGCAACCCTAGAGTCGGATTTGACTGGCTTTCGAGCAAGGGAACCTTTACCTTTACCTTTTACTTCAGTATCTGGCCTTCCAGGGAACAGGCAGGGTTGATTTCTTTTAGGATTGACTGATTTGATCTCCTGGCAGTCCAAGGGACTCTCAAGAGTCTTCTCCAGCACCACAGTTCAAAAGAATCTATTCTTTGGCGCTCGGCCTTCCTTATAGTCCAACTCTCGCAGCCATACATTACTACTGGGAATACCATTGCTTTGACCATGCAGACTTTTGTTGGCAGGGTGATGTCTCTGCCTTTTATCATGCTGTTTAGGTTTGCCATCGCCTTCCTCCCCAGGAGCAGGCATCTGTTAATTTCATGGCTGCAGTCGCTGTCTGCAGTGATCTGGGATCCCAGGAATGTGAAGTCTGTCACTACTTCTACGACTTCCCCTTCTATTTGCCAAGAAGTGATGGGGCCGGATGCCATGATATTAGTTTTTTTGATGTTGAGTTTCAAGCCCACTTTTGCGTTCTCCTCTTTCACCCTGAGCAAGAGGCTCTTTAGGTCCTCTTCACTTTCTGCCATCAGAGTGGTATCGTCTGCATATCTGAGGTTATTGATCTTTTCCCCAGCAATCTTAACTCCAGCTTGTGATTCATCCAGGCCAGCCTTTCACATGATGTGCTCTGCATATAAATTAAATAAGCAAGGTGAAAAGCAAAAGAGAGGACATATTTCCCAACTTACTGCTTCAAACAGCAACTGATCATTACTGATAAATCTCGTTTTAAATATCCCTGTTATTTAAGCTAGGGTTGCCAGCTCTAGGTTAGGAAAATCCTGGGGATTAAGGGGAGGGTGGAATCTGGGGAAGGTGGTGTGTGTGTGTTTTTTTTTGGGGGGGGGCATAATACCGCCATAGAGTCCACCCTCCAAAGCAGCCATTTTCTCCAGAGGAACTGATCTCTGTGGCCTGGAGATCAGTTGTAATTCCAGGGGATCTCCAGCCAACCACCTGGAAGTTGGTAACCTAATAGCTGAAGCTGGCCTACAGGGCAAAAACAGGCTCAGCCTCCCAACTCAAAAAGAGGACATTTTCATCCTTTTTTTTAAAAAAAAAAAAGAGCCCAAAAGAGGACAGAAAGACAAAAAAAGAGGAGGTGTCCTCTAAAAAGAGGTAACCCTGCACTGATAATCTAAAAATCTGGTAACCCTGCACTGATGATCATGGGGCCTGGGGTTGCCTCCGTGCAAACAGATGTTAAGTCTTGATTTCCGGAGCCAAGCCCCCTTGCCTTGCCAATCGCTTGAGAACAGAAAAGAAGGAGTCCGCTTTCTTCTTTTTGATTTCTTTCCTCCAGTTTGATGTTTGGCTTTGTGTGTGTATGTGAGTTAGTGGGAGGTTTGATTTCCCAGCTCCCTCACATACAGCTGCTGGTATGACTTTGGGTCAGTGACAAGTTCTTTCAGAACTGTTCTCTCAAGGGCAGTTCTCGAGAGAGCTCTCTCAGTCCCACCTACCTCACAGGGTGTCTGTTGTGGGGAGGGGAAGGGAAAGGGGATTGTAAACTGCTCTGAGACTCCAAGTGAAGGGCAGGGTATACATCCAATCTCTTCTTCTTCTTGGGGCAACAATGCCCTTCCATTTCTTATTTCCCCTCTGAGCAAGCAGTGGAGGTGTATCCACCATGGGACATGAGGTTTGGTCCCGCTGCTGTATTTGTGGAGGGCCAGAATCAAGGCAGCTTGGAACTGCTGGAAATTTATGTGCACACAGAAAAAAAACAACCTAAACTGTGTGTTTTAATTCCTCCTGAAAAAGGACATCCACATGCCAGACCTGAGCTGTTTAGGCAGGGCCTGCAGTTTTCCCCAGAACTACAACTGATCCCTGGAGGAAAAGACAATTTCAGAGGGCAAACTCCCTCTTCAGAGGAACAGACCTCTGTCTTCTGGAGACCAGTTGTAATTCTGGAGTTCAGAGGTATGTTTTTCCAAGTTAGAAGACGTGTCTTACTTAAAGAAAGGCTAATATTGGCAAAATTTCTTTCTCATTCATTCATTTCTTTATTTGTTTACAGTAGAAAAGAGCAAGAGTCCAGGAGCACCTTAAAGACTAGCAAGATATGTGGCAGGGGAGGAGCTTTCACGAATCACGGCTCACTTCTTCAGATACCATCTCGATTCATTTCTTTAGTTCATTTACAGTCCACCTTTACCATCTGAGAATCAAGGTTAATGGAGTAATTGAAAAGGATGCAATAAGAACAGTAAAGGTAAAGGTTTCCCTTGCTCAAAAGCCAGTCGAATCCGACTCTAGGGTTGCGGTGCTCATCTCCGTTTCAAAGCCGAAGAGCCAGTGCTGTCCAAAGACGTTTCCGTGGTCATGTGGCTGGCATGACTAAACACCAAGGCGCACGGAATGCTGTTATCTTCCCACTGAAGTGGTACCTATTTATCTACTTGCAATTTCTTGCTTTCGAACTGCTAGGTTGGCAGGAGCTGGAACTAGAGATGGGAGCTCACTCCACCATGCAGCACCCGGGTCTTGAACTGCTGAACTACTGACCTTCCACAGCCTGCAGTTCAGTGTCTTAACCACTTGAGCCACTGCAGCTCCTAATAAGAACAGTATAACAGTGTTATTATTGGCAAGTTGCAACAGCAAGATTAGTGTCAGCTGCACATTGGAAAAGCAGTACATTATCCTCCATACAAGCTTGGAGATCACAACTATGGGATTATTTACTTTTGGGTAAACTTTAGGCATTTAATTCTAATATACAGACAGAATGCAGTCAAGAGAAGTTTATTGCCCTTGGGTTCCCTATAATTTCTTATCTAACTAAAAATGATGTTCTCCCCCAAAACAATTTTTATCATGATCGTATTTACTTGTGATTTGCCTGATGTATATGAGCACTGGCAGAAAGTGAAGAGGATTTAAAGAACCTCTTGCTCAGGATGAAAGAGGAGAGTGCAAATGTTGGCTTGAAACTCAACATCAAAAAAACTAAGATCATGGCATCTGGCCTCATCACTCCTTGGCAAATAGAAGGGGAAGTGATAGACTTCACATTCCTGGGATCCAAGATCACTGCAGACGGTGACTGTAGCCGTGAAATTAAAAGACGCCTGCTCCTGGGGAGGAAAGCGATGGCAAACCTAAACAGCATGATAAAAAGTAGAAACATCACCCTGCCTACAAAAGTCTGCATGGTCAAAGCAATGGTATTCCCAGTAGTAATGTATGGCTGTGAGAGATGGACTATAAGGAAGGCTGAGCGCCGAAGAACAGATTCTTTTGAACTGTGGTGCTGGAGAAGACTCTTGAGAGTCCCTTGGACTGCAAGGAGATCAAATCAGTCAATCCTAAAAGAAATCGACCCTGACTGTTCCCTGGAAGGCCAGATCCTGAAGTTGAAGCTCAAATACTTTGGCCACCAAATGAGAAGGGAGCACTCACTGGAGAAGACCCTGATGCTGGGAAAGATTGAAGAAGGGGAGGGCAAAGGATGAGATTGTTAGACAGTGTCACCGATGCAATGAACATGAAATTGAGCAAACTTCAGAGGATGGCAGAAGACAGGAGGACCTGGCGTGATGTGATCCATGGGGTCACAAAGAGTCAGACTCGACTGTGCGACTGAACAACAACAACAAATATGAGCACTGAGTAGTTATGTCTTTCCGGGAATGCCTAGTCTTCGCAGTTAAAAACATTGTAAGCTGGTTTGAAATATTGACGGTCTGTACATATCTGCTTTACAGCTACCACACTATGTTCCAAATTTACCTTGTATTTGTTTTTATGATTCTGGAGAGTTTTTACTGTCCTGTATATGAAACTATTGCTCTAGTCATTTTTTGCTTAGTTTTGTTTTGTCTGTTGAAAATTTTTTTATATATATATGTGTGTGTGTGTGTGTGTATATATATATATATATATATATATATATATATAAACACACAGCACAAACAAATCCACGCAAATGTCACAGACTTTGCTGCTTTTCATAGGGCATTGCTGTTTCTTGCTTTGGTAATTTAGAAATGGGGATTCAAGGGGAAATCCCTTCCCAGGTTCCCCCCTCCACAGGCAGTGCCCCCAAAGCTCCAGGAATCTTCTGGACCGGAGGTGGCAACCCTGTCTCGGTTGCAGCAGGGGGAAAAAAAACCCTGTTTAGCTTCTCCACCTACTGCAGCATCCCGGTTAAGAGTTAAAATGAACAATTCTGGGATTGCTAGAGAGGCATTTTCCCCCTCCGTCTTTCCAAAGGAGGGGAGGAGAGACAAGATTTTCCCAGAGAGGATCTGGTGAGTTGCAAATTAATTCGGGGGCTGGGGAGTCCCGGGGATGGAAATGCAAAAGAGGGAGATAAAAACTGTGTGTGGGGCGGGGGAGGGAAGTCTTCAGACCCAGCCAATAAACAAAAAACAAAAGGGGAGGGGGCTTCTGCTGGGAGGGGATTATTGCGCCCCCCTCAAATTTCCCCAAAGGGAGAAGGCCTCCAAAAATGACCCATTCGGGCTGTTTCTCTGCAGTACCCAAACTGGTGGTTTAGGGTTACCAACCTCCAGGTGGTGGATGGAGATCTCCTGGGGTTATAACTGATCTCCAGGTGGCAGAGATGAGTTCACCTGGGGGGGAAATGCCTGCTTTGCAAGGTGGACTCTGTGGCATTATACTGCACTGAAGTCCCTCCCCTCGCCAGACCTCGCCCCCTTCAGGCACACCCCACCCCGCAAAATCCCCAGATATTTCCTAACTTAGAGCTGGCAACCCAAGTGGTTTCTCTCCTTTCCTGCAATGAAGCAGGAGACAGCCTATGCGCCCTTTGGATTTGGACTGCAGAGGATCTGATTCAAACGGATTTACTTTTGTGCTGCAAAGAAGCAGATAGGGGGTGAGAGGGGTTCTGGCTGCGGTCTTCTGAGGAGGGGGTCGTAAGGGAGCCTGTTGTGAAAGGAGGATTCAAAGGAAGGCATAGAGAGTGAAAACAGGTTAAAGGCAGGCCAGTGGCAGGGGAGGTCCAGGTTCAGATACTCCCTCAGCCACGGAATTTATGAGCAGTTAGATTTGAGTCCAGTAGCACCTTAGAGACCAACACTGGACTCAAATCTGCTTTCACACACGCTGAAAAAAAATGCACTTTTCATCCACTCTCGATGTGCCTTACAACTGGATTTTTACTGTGTGAAACGGCAAAATCCTTGTGCAAACGATCACTAAAGTGCCTTGGAGGTGGACTGAAAGTGCATTATTCTGTTCGTGTGAACACATATCTGTTCTGCTGCAGACCAACACAGCTACACTCTGAAATGATCTTCATGAAATGTATTAGGTGAATCTTTCTCTCCCTCCCTTTTCTGGGCGGTTGTAACGACACAGCAGACAGAAGACAACTGTAAAAGAGTCCCTGAGCTGTTTTTGCGAGGCAGGCAAGATAAAATAAGAGAGAGACACTCTTCTCAAGTTTACGTTTGGATTTTGGGATCTTAAAATGAGTTCAAGAGAGAATTAGATTTGTGGAGGAGAGGTCCATCTATGACTACTAGCCACAGAGACTAAAGCGAACCTCCATATTCAGAGGCAGTCTACCTCTGTATGGTAGTGCTGTCTCCGGGGAAGACCTCTCTGTACCCTGCTTATTTGCCCTCCAGTGTAAGTAGTTGGCTGCTATATGAGACAGAATGCTGGGCTAGATGGACCATAGGTCTGGTCCAGCAGGGCTCTTCTTATGAAGGCCTCGGCCTCTCTGCCCTGTTGTTGGCCCTCCAGAGGAACTGGTTGGCCATGATGTGAGACAGGAGGCTGGACTAGATGGACTATTGGTCTGATCCAGAAGGACTCTTCTGATGTTCTAAAATGTCTGCCTTCATTTTGTTTTAGGGAGATAACCTGTTTGCAAGTGAGAATCACTCACTTTGGTCTTGAACTCTCAGTTGGGGAGTAATTTGTTGGTTCAGTTGGACTTAGGTGCTCTCACCTGGGGAGGTGCCATGGCTTAGAGGCAGAGCATCTGCTTAGCATGCAGAAGGTCCCAGGTTCAAGCCCCAGCATCTCCAGTAAGGATCAGGTTGTAGGCGATATGACAGACCTCAGCCTGAGACCCTGAAAAGCCACTGCTGGTCTGAGTAGAGAAGACTGACTTTGGTGGTCTGATTCAGTATAAGGCAGCTTCGTGTGTCCTTGTGTTCTAGCCTGATCAAGAGAGAATATGTCGAAAACGGGAGGGGACTGTTGGGCCCTGCTGGAAGCTGCCCTGGAGCAGGGGCTGAAAACAGAAGAGAAAGAATCCACTTGCCTCGAAGCAGCCCAAGAGCCTGACAGTGCCCAGGATGGAAGAAGCAGAGGATTCTGGGAAAGAAGCAAGCAGACAATTCCTGGAGAGGACAGTGTCAGCTCCGACACGCAGCGCCTGCACTTCCGACAGTTCCGCTATCAGGAGGTGGAAGGGCCCCGTGAGACTTGCAACCGACTCCATGCTCTTTGCTGTCTGTGGCTGAAACCAGAACAACACACAAAAAACCAAATCCTGGACCTGGTGATCCTGGAGCAGTTCCTGGCAATCCTGCCCTCGGAGATCCAGAGCTGGGTCCGAGAATGCCAGCCAGAGACCTGTTCCCAGTCGGTGGCCCTGGCGGAAGGTTTCCTTCTGAAGCAGGCAGAGGGGAAGAAGCGGAAAGAGCAGGTGAGAGACCATTTCATCCAGAAATTTGTGGAGCTATTATTTTGAGGAAGGAAGGGCTGTCTAAACTTCACCAGTATAATGCACTTTCAGGTTGGCCACTTTTCTAGAAATCTCCCACGGAGGAGACCTTCTTCTTGCCCAGTTGTTTTAATTGTTTTAAGGTCTGTATATTTTAGTTCTGGTTTTAATGATGTGCCTTTGTTGGTTTTAATGGTTTTTAAGATGTGATTTTGTTATGTATTTTTTGTCGCCACTTTGGTGGCCCTTATGAAGGCAGAAAAGTGGTGTATAAATTGTGGCATTATGAACCTATCCATCCACTCTGGCTGACTTTGGAGGTTGTGGCACCAAACCTTTGGAATTGTATTCTTGGAGCTTAAGGGAGCAACAGTGGGAGAGCTTCTGGAGTCCTGGCCCCAGTCATGGACCTCCTGGTGGCCCCTGGGTTTTGGCCACTGTGTGACACAGAGTGTTGGACTGGCTGGACCATTGGCCTGACCCAACATGGCCTCTCTTATGTTCTTAACTCCCTCCCCTGTGAGATTCATCTGTCTGCCTCTATCATTCTCTTCCGCTAGTGGTGAAGACTTTTTTGTTCTGCTTGGCACATCCCCAATAATTGTTATTTGCCTCCTCCCTGGATTTTAGTGTTATACTTGTTTATATGTTTTCATTGAGCTATAGTGTAAATAAATTACTTGAAATGCTTTTGATGCTGAAATGTTTTAATGTTTGATGACTGCCACCTCGAGGGCTGTCATTGTTCTCCCTCCCCCCAAACACTAGAACTCCCCCTGACCTGGATAGCCCAGGTAAGCCTGATCTCATCAGATGCCAGAAGCTAAGCAGGGCCAGCCCTGGCAAGTACTTGGAACTCGAGGGCATCCATTGAAGCTGATGGGCAGTAGGTTCAGGATGGACAAAAAGAGAGTGATTAAAATGTGGTATTCGCTGCCAGAGGATATAGTGATGGCCACAGGAATAAGAAAAACTTAAAAAGAGGATTTGATAGATTCATGGAGGTTAAATCTATTGGGGCTACTAGCCTTGTTTAGTTAAGTTTAGTTTAGGTGGTTAGTTCAATTTCTATCCTGCCCTTCTTGCAGATAGGCTCAGGGCAGGTTACAAACATCAATATAAGACAACAAAACCCTTAAAACAAGGGCAATGAAACAACATCATGACTATCACAATGGTGTCCTGGTGTGAACAATTAAAAGCAGAAAGGGCTAAATCCCAGAAGCGATTCGAGTGTAGTTATCCTACTTTGGCTAAGCCAAGGTGGTTATCATTCTGTGTTCTCAAAAACTGAAGACCAGTGTAACAGAATAGTAGTAGGATAGTAGCAGGAGGGGGCAGATGATAGTTGAAGTCCGCTGCCTCACCCAAAAGCCTGTTTTACAGGCCCTGTGGAATAGTAAAAGGTCCTGCAGGGCCCTGATCTCTAGCGGGAGCTCCTTCCATCAGGTTGGGGCCAGGGCCAGATGGACATCTTTTGGGCTGGGGATCACCAGTAAATGCTGATCTAATGAGGGCAAGGCTCAGCGGAGGTCATATGGGGAGAGGCGGTCCCATAAGTATTTTGGTCCCTGGCTGCTCAAGGCCTTCAGGGGGACTGAGGGGAATCTCCATGTTCAGAGGCATGAATCCTCTGAATCCCAGAGCCATGAGGCAAGATCAGGGGAAGGCCTCGGCCTCTATGCCCTGTTGTTGTCCGTCCAGAGGAACAGGTTGGCCACTGTGTGAGACAGGAGGCTGGACTAGATGGACCACTGGTCTGATCCAGCAGGGCTCTTGTTAAATGTTCTCATGAAAGCCTCAGCCTCTCTGCCCTGTTGTTGGCCCTCCAGAGGAACTGGTTGGCCACTGTGTGAGACAGCAGGCTGGACTAGATGGACTACTGGTCTGATCCAGCAGGGCTCTTCTTGTGCTCATATGAAGGCTTCGGCCTCTGTGCCCTATTGTTGGACTCGCAGAGGAACTGAATGGCTACTGTGTGAGACAGGATGCTGGACTAGATGGACCACTGGTCTGATCCAGCAGGGCTCTTTTTCTGTTCTCCTCCACATTCAAAAGCACTAAGCCCCTGAGTCCCAAAGCCAGGAGGCAGTATCAGCGGAAGGCCTTGGCCTCTGTGCCCTGGTTGTTGGACTCGCAGAGGAACTGGTTGGCCAGTGTGTGAGACAGGATGATGGACTAGATGGACCACTGGTCTGATCCAGCAGGGCTCTTCCTATGTTCTTACGTTCTTAATTGGGTGGAAACACGGCATAGAAATGTTCTAAATAAAAGAAAATAAAAACGTTGAGACCTGTCCTAATTTACTTTTGAATCCCCCCTCTCATTCCCCCTCGGAGATCCTCATACATTCTTTCCGGTGCAGGGGCCCTTGTCCAATGTGACAACTTGTTTGCCCAAAACAGCGAATGTTCCATCAGATGCCAACCAGAAGCCGCCATTGAGGTGGATCGTGCAAGAGGGTGACCGAGATGCTGTCCTCTCACTGGGTAAGGATCAACAGCACATGTTTTAGCCCGGTTTCTCTCTCCTTCCTGTGCCTGAAATCCAGGGGGGTGCTGGGATGTTCCCCTGAACTTATGGGAGGGATGCTTGTGCCACTGGCCCCTCCCACACTTTACATGTCCAGAGTGGCAACGCAGAGGCAGGTGATGGTAAACCACCTCTAAAGTCTCTTGCCTGGAAAACCCTACAGGGTCACCAAAGGGTCACCTTCTGAGATTTGATAAGATCGGGCCAGCCTGGGCCATCAAGGTCACGGCCAATAAGCATATAGCATTTCTGTATTTCAATAAGCATATAGCATTTCGGCCTTGGCACCGACTTGGTGGAATGAGCTCCCGCTAAAGATCAGGGTCCTGCAGGACCTTTTACAGTTCTGCAGGGCCTGCAAGACAGGGCTCTTCCACCAGGCTTTTGGGCGCGGCAGCAGACGTCAAATATCATCTGGCCCTTCCTGTTACCATCTTGTTACCTCTTTGTTGCCGTCTGTATCATGGTCTTCAGTTTTCGAGGACCCAGAATGATAACCGCCTTGGTTTACCCAAGGTAGGATACTTATAATCTAGAATTCCTTATGGGATCAAGCCCTTTCTGCCTTTAATTGTCTAACGCCAGGGCACCATTGTAATAGTCGCGATGTAGTATGATTGCAGTCGTTTAAGGGTGAAGTTAATAGTTTTAATCTTGATTTAATTGTTGTGTGTTAGTGTTGTAACTCGCCCTGAGCCTGCTTGTGGGAAGGGCGGGATAGAAATTGAACCAAATAAATAAGTAACGAATGAAGCTTCTTCCTTCTATCTTTTCCCACCCAACAGGTGACAGATTGAGACCAGATTTAAGCTCTGAGTTTTCTGCTGTTTGTGGGGGAGTCGAAACAGCTTTGGTGCAGCCAGATCAGGTGAGAGAGGAATCCCTGAGGTGACAGGCTGGGGACAGCCTGTGTGTCTATGAGCCCCAAATGTCTCCCGTTCCTTCTATCAAAACTCCCCCCTGTGAAGAGTGAAGCCTGAGCCCAATAGCACTTTAAGAACCAATGACTTCCAGGGTATTGTCAGATTCTTCACTCAGTCATGTAACACAGAAGACAATTGGCTTCTTCAGAAGACAGTGTTTAATGAAACAGTACCAAAGACACGTGTATACAGTCTGTGTCAGTAATAGTGTGATACAGCAAAGCAGGCTCAGTTATACTACATTCAAACACACACACCCCCACTAGTAGAAGCCAATGGTTACAGTTTGTGCGTAGCAGGCTAGGCAGGCAAGCTAGGCAGGCAAGCTAGGCGAAACATTCTAAGGACGGTTAGCGTTCCCAGAGGTGACTCCAGCAGCTGGAGTACCAAGGTCAAAGCCCTGATAAGAAGATGACAGTGAGACTTCAGAGGTGGGAGGGCAGGAAGGAGAGGCAACTTCCCTCCACCCTCATTCCATTAACATGACAGGATACCTGACAGGTATAAGCTTTTGTGAATCAGAGCTTATCATACATTGAAGGGAGCTTTGAATCTCAAAATCTTATACCCTGGAAATCTTGTTGGTCTTTAAGATGCTACCAGACTTGAATCTTGTTCTCTTCGGCTACAGACCAACATGGCTGCTACCCTTGGAAACTATCCCTCTGGGAAGGCAGTGACTGCCACACATGTTCCGTTGGTCCTGCAGGAGAAATTCTGGACTCCTAAGTTTGGCTGTTTCTGGACTGCAGTCTGAGGGGATAGAGGCAGTATGTCCCCTGTGAGGAAAACACATCTCCTTTCTCCTGCAGCATAAATTCCAGACTCCTCAGTTTTGCTGTGTTTTTGGATTACAGTCTGAGGGGATAGAAGCAGTATGTCCCCTGTGAGGAAAACTCGTCTCCTCCTTCTTTCTCCTGCAGGGGAAATTCTGGACTCCTCGGTTTTGCTGTGTTTCCAGACTGCAGTCTGAGGGGATAGAGGCAGTATGTCCCCTGTGAGGAAAACTTGTCTCCTCCTTCCTGTTGCAGGAGAAATTCTAGACTCCTCAGCAGGGCTGACTGGAGGTGTTTCTGCGCCCTAGGTGGGGCGCAGATGCCAACCTCCCAGTGGGGCCTGGAGACCTGCCATGCTGCCCCCGCCTCCTCTCCCCCCCCGAGAGGGGGGAGGGGAGGGCAGGCAAGCTGCAAGTCAGGGAAGGGGCAGGGGTTTAAACCTCCGTCCCTTCCATCCCAGCGCTGGCTTGCCTGCACACCCCACAGCTGTGGGGCCTGCCAGCAAGCCAGGGAAGGGGTGGGGTTTTTGGCAGGGATGGGGGGCTTTTGGCACCCCTAAGGGCGGGCGTGCTCTAGGCGAACGCCTAGTGAGCGAGCCGGCCCTGCTCCTCAGTTTTGCTGTGTTTTTGGACTGCGGTCTGAGGGGATAGAGGCAGTATGACCCCTGTGAGGAAAACACGTCTCCTCCTTCTTTATCCTGCAGGGGAAATTCTGGACTCCTCAGTTTTGCTGTGTTTTTGGACTGCAGTCTGAGGGGATAGAGGCAGAATGTTCCTTGTGAGGAAAATATGCCTCCTTCTTGCCCTGACTTGGATAGCCCAGGCAAGCCCAATCTCATCAGATCCTGGGAAGTTAAGCAGGGCCGACCCTGGCAAGTACTTGGAAGGGAGACCTCCAAAGAAATACCAGGGCTCAGGACGCAGAGGCAGGCATATCAAGCCCCCTCTCTGAAAACGTCCAAGCCTCAGTAGGGGTTGCCAGAATTCACCATGACTTCCAGGCATGCAAGCGCGCATGCACGCACATGCACACAAAATACAGGGGAGGAAAATAGAAAATAATCTCCTTCTTCTTCTTCCTGCAGGGGAAATTCTGGACTCCTCAGTTTTGCTGTCTTTTTGGACAGCAGTCTGAGGGGAAAACACGTCTCCTTCTTCTTTCAGGGTCCCGTCTCGTTTGATGAAGTGGTGGTGTGCTTCACCGAGGAGGAGTGGGCGCTGCTGGATCCGGGTCAGCGGGCTCTGCACAGAGAGATCATGGTGGAGAATTATGGGACTGTGTCTTCTCTCGGTAAGCCTCCTGCTTTCCTTCCTGTGGAAGTCCCCACAGGCTCAAAGGTAGAGCATCTGCTTGGCATGCGAAGGCCCCAGGTTCAATCCCTGGCATCTCCAGTTAAAAGACCAGGGTGCTTCGCAGGTACACTGATGTTGGGGAGACAAAACATACATGCCAAGGACACTTGTGAGCCAAGACGGTGTAGTGGTTAGAGTCCTGGACTGGGAGGCCTAGGTTCCAATCCCACCTCTGCCTTTCTTTTCTTCCTTGGCTACATAGTACATTTACCGAAATGTGGTATAATCCATTTTAGCCTAGGCTGATGCCCATAGGAACACTGCAAGAGAATATGTGCGAGAGAATCCACCGACTGGAGGAGGCAAGGACACAGCCGCTCTGAGAAAGGGATCCTCGAGAGATGACCCACAATACCATTAAAAAGGGGCAATTAAATTGTGACTGCATAAAGGTCCTACATAACTAACCAAGAAATCTAAGCATGGAGGGAGTTGCCCCTTAAACAGAAGTCCCAAGGCAAATGGGGAACACGTCCTCCTAGCATCAAAGCTGGTATAGCGTTTGGTGTAGTAGTTAAGAAGAGCAGACTAATCTGGAGAACTGGGTTTGATCTACTCCTCCACATGCAGCCAGCTGGGTGACCCTGGGTCAGTCACAGTTCTCTCAGAGCTGTTTCAGCCCCATCTACCTCTGTCTGTTGTGGGGAGAGGAAGGAAAAAGGAGTTTGTAAGCCACTTTGAGACTCCAAACGAAGGGGAGGGTATAAATCCAACTCTTCTTTATCTTCTGCTGCTTCTGCTCCTGCTGCTGCTTCTTTTGCTTCTCTGTAGCATAGATCAGTTTGGCCACATATTTTTTACTTCAATTTACCAAGTAAGAAAAAAGATCCTCCACCTTAAGATCTATAAGAGATAACTTCTGTTCAAATATCAAGGTACCCTCAGGGGCCTCATAGTATAGATGGAACCAAAAATTAAAGGCACGTAACCTACCTCTGCCATGGAATCTTGCTTGGTCACTGTCAAGAAAGTTGGACCGCCAGTTCAATTTCTTGTTCTTTCATTAAAATATCGGTTCAGGCTTCATATCAAAAACCTAGGCCTGAAACATGGGGGAAGAGATCAAAAGGAAAACATGTGTTGTTTTTTTCCCGAGAAAGTTCACAACTCTGACTTGATGCCTCTGAATAACGGTGACAAGGAGACACACCATTTATTTATTTACTCAATTTGTACCCCACTCCCCTGCTCTGGTGGAGCTTCCAAGGGGAGCTGCTTAGCTTCCAAGATCTGACAAGATTGGGCTAGCCTGGGCCATCTTGGCAGGATTATAAAGAAAGGTAATAAATAGAAAATAAATATTCACCTTCAGAGGATTGCCATGAGCCAGAATGCCAGGCCAAAAATTGAATTAATCCTGGGGACATTCTGTGCCAAGCAAAATTCCAGGGAGGAGGTGACTGGGAGGAGAAAGAAATCACCCATCCTGGGGGGAACTGACAGGTTCGAGAGACAGGACCTTTTCACCCTTTGTGTCGTGGTACTGGAATGCTCTGCCCCCAAGAATCCTGATTTGCGCCTTACCTTTCGGAGTCTTGCAACTGATATTGCATCGTATTGAATATATCCAGCTGCTATTGTTTTGAAATCTTTTGTTCCCTTTACTCTGGGAAGTATTTCTGGTTTTTGTTGCTGCCTGAATTTTCTGTGTGACGTTTTTGGCACCGTTTTGGATTGTGTATATATCTTTGGCTATGGTTTCTCTCTCTGTGTGTGTTCTGTCAGGTGATGGAGGTGAGAGCAAGACGAAAAACGAATCCCCTAGAAAGTCCGGGGGAGGCGCCTGTGGCAAAGGGGAGGAAGAGAAGAGCAAGGAGACGGAAACAGAGAAGACGAAAGCATCCTCTGCTCCTCAGAGCGGTGACACCCATGAAACCGTAGTCCAAGAGAAAGCTGAGAAAGAAGAGGAAAGGAGCGAGTGCCTTCTGTGTGGTGAACGCTTCAGCTGCAAGGCGGGCCTTCGTGCTCACTGGAGGATCCATACAGAGGAAAAACTGTTCAAATGCGCCGAGTGTGGGAAGAGTTTCAGCCGGAGGGAAAAACTGATCAGGCATCAAGGGATCCACACCGGGGAGAAGCCCTATGCTTGCCTGGAGTGCGGGAAGAGCTTCAGCCGGAAAGATAAACTGATCAGGCATCAGGGAATCCATACAGGGGAGAAGCCATACAAATGCCTGCAGTGTGGGAAGAGTTTCAGAGACAGGACAGATCTCACGTCGCATCTGAGAATCCACACGGGGGACAAGCCATATAAATGCCCTGAGTGTGGAAAAAGCTTCAGCCAGAGCTCGTACCTGGCCTCCCATCGAACCATCCACAGTGGGGAGAAACCGTACAAATGCCTGGAGTGCGGGAAAAGCTTCCTTTGGAACCACAAGCTTATATCCCACCAGAGAATCCACACCGGGGAGAAGCCATATCAGTGCTCCATCTGCGGGATGAGTTTCAGTCAGAAAGTGTACATTACGGCACATGAAATAATGCACACGGGGAAGAACCCCTACGAATGCTTTGAGTGCGGCAAGAACTTCACCCGCAGCACAACCCTGACGACGCATCAGAGAATCCACACCGGTGAGAAACCTTTCAAATGCTCCGAATGTGGGAAGGGTTTTGTGAAGAATTCTGCGCTGACACGACATAAGAGAATCCACACGGGGGAGAAAACATACACGCGCCCGGACTTTGGCGTGCGGTTTCCGGATAGTTCGGCTTTTGCAAAGCACCCGCAAGTTCTCACAGGGGAGGAACTGTTTGAATGACTGGAGTGTGGGGACAAATGTTCAGCCAGAGGGGAACAGTCTGTCTTCACATTAAAGAATTTTCAGGGGGAGGGAGGGGAATCCTAGAAATGTCCAATGCACAGAAAAACATCCAGTTGGTGCACAGGTGTTCAGGACAGACAAAAGGGAACACGACTTTACACAGAGAGTGATTAAAATATGGAATTCTGCCAGAGGATGTAGTGATGACCACAGGAATAAACAGCTTAAAAAAGGGAATTAGATTCATGGAGGATAAGTCTATCAATGGCTACTAGCCATGGTGGCTGAGAGGAATCTCCACATTCAGGGGCACTATGAATCTGAGAACCAAGAGGCAACATCAGGGGAAGGCCTCAGCCTCTCTGACCTGTTGTTGGCCCTCCAGAGAGACTGGTTGGCCACTGTGGGAGACAGGATGATGGACTAGACAGACCACTGGTCTGATCCAGCAGGGCTCTTCTTAAGTTCTTAAGAGCTTTATTGGCCTTGAGAACCAAGCCTTGCCCTGACCTGGATAGCCCAGGCAAGCCTGATCTCATCAGATCTCAGAAGCTAAGCAGGATCAACTCTGGCCAGTACTTTAATGGGAGACCTCCTTGGAATACCAGCAGTTGGGAGGCGGGGGCAGGCTTCATTCAGCCACCTCTCTGAATATCCTCCAGGCCTCCAGTAGGGGTCAGTCACCAGAGGTCGCCATGACTTCCAGGTGCACATACACTCACATGCACGCACTCACATGCACACGCACACATGCACATATGAAAAATACAAAAAAAGACATAAAAAAGAGAATCAAACCTTGAGAACAGCAATTTGTTTCTCAGCACCTACATTTATCTTCTAACAGGAGATACCAGGGAATCTGTTGCATGGATCTTGGACTTCTTGCATCTAAAGGTCATTTTCCACCACTGAGCCACAGCCCCTCCATGACTGAGTGCACGGAAAGCAAAGACACTAATTGTGCCGTCCTGTGCTGAGTTATTCCAGTCTAAGTCCAGGGCTATTTTGGGGCAGGAACGCACAGGAACGGAGTTCCGGCTGGCTCCCGAGTTGGCCACGCCCAGCAGGAACTCATTAGCATAATAGGCCACACCCAGCAGCAGAAACTCATTAGGATTAGCTACATTAGGGGCATGTGGCCTAACATGCAAAGGAGTTCCTGCTCCAAAAAAAGCCCTGGGTTTTGACAACAAACAAGGCAAACAGAATAAGAAGCAAAAGGTGGGTGTGGCTGGATGACCACATTTCTGGTAACATGGGGGTGTGGCCTAATATGCTAACGAGCTGTCCTGTCAGAGGTGTGGCCTAATATGCTAATGAGTTCTTGCTGGGCTTTTTCTACAAAAAAGCCCTAAGTCCGTTCATTTCATTAAGCTTAGACTGGCATAACGCTGCCTAGGATTAATTAAATTAATTTTCTAGCAGCTATTGAGGATTAAAGCAGAATTTGTAGGGATGATCTTAGAGCAAGAATCCACCTTCAAGCACCTTAGAGCACCTTAAAGACTGACAAAATTTGTGGTACGGTGTAAGCTTTCTTGAGTCGCTGCTCACTTCTTCAAATACAGCTGTATCGGAAGAAGTGAGCAGTGAGTGACTCAGGAAAACTCGTCCCCTGCCACAAATTTTGTTAGTATTTAAGCTGCTACTGGACTCTTGCTCTTTGCTGCGGCTACGGACAGACTAACACGGCTCCCCATCTTGATCTGTCAGGGGTGGTCTTGTTTGCTCATCTCGTTTGGACATGCTGGGTCTTTGCGTTGATGGGAATCATTTGCTGTGGCCACCAACACAGTGAACTGTACAGTGAAAGAGACGTGGAAGAATTCTTCGGCACCTTCGAAAGCCGGCCCTGTTTCCAAAATCAAAAATAGGCTTCCCACAGGATGGGACAGACAGAAGGCCAGAGACACAGGTGGCGTGTTAACAGGAGGTGGTGGCAGCTACACGCATGGACAGTTTCAAGAGGGAATTAGATAAGCACATGGAGCAGAGGTCCATCAGTGGCTATTAGCCACAAGGTATAGATGGGAACTCTCAGTCTGGGGCAGGTGATGCACTCTATTCTTGGTGCTGGGGGGCAGCAGTGGGAGGGCTTCTAGTGTCCTGGCCCCACTGATGGACCTCCTGAGGGCACCTGGTATTTTTGGCCACTGCGTGACAGAGTGTTGGACTAGATGGGCCATTGGCCTGATTCAACATTGGCTTCTTCATGTTATGTTCTTATGTTCATGGCTTATTTTTAAACAATCGCTTTTCCCCCTTCTTTGCAGAAAGTGTACTTAATTTTTAAAAAGGGTTAATGAATCAAGGCTGCTCATGAGCAAAGAGATCTCACCCAATCAAAACTCTTCTGAATCTAAAAGTTTAGCTCTGTGTTGCTACAGTATGAATGTACCATATGCATCTACTACCCAACAGCCTGACAGCCCAGCTGAGCCTGATCTCATCAGAGATGTTAACTAAGCAGGGTTAGCCATGGTTAGTATTGGGATGGGACACCAACCAAGGAAGACTGGTGGTTACTGCGCAGGGGAAGGCAACAGCAGACCACCTCTGCTCATCTCTTGCCTTGAAACCCCCATGGTCCTGGAGTAGCCATGAATCGGTTGCAACTTGATGACGCACATTTATTTTTATCCTATTACACTTGTCCATTGCAGTGGGCTCTGCTTCCTGTTTCTACAAGCCAGGGAGGGAGCCTGAGTGTGCCCACTTCTGCGGGTTTCTGCAACACCCAAGATGTTTATATACATATAAACATACATTTATATAAACACGTAACAACATCGCCCTTTTATTTTAGTACGATATATAAGGGCAAGGGTCCCCAAACTTGTTCAGCCTGTGGACACTTCTGGAATTTTGAGAAGGGGTAGGGCGTGCCATGCCCAAATGGCCGCTGTGGATGGAGAGACCAGTCACAAAATGGCTGCCATGGTTACAAAAGGTTAGGAGGCACCCAGGCCAAGCATCTTCCCGACAGTGGGAGCAGCTATTTCCGAATGGACACTCCCTGCAGACCCAGAAGTGATGCCTTCTGAGGTCTTTTGAAGCGCCTCCTGCTCCAATGAGAAGTAGGAAAGCCGGAAATGGCTCTTTGGGTGGGGGAAGGGAAGAAGCCAGTGGGCGGCAGGGAAATCCATTGGTGGGCTCCACGGTGCCTGCAGGTACCATAATGGGGATCGCTGGTAGTTTTGGAGGGTGGCTGCATTGTTGTGTAGTAGAAGTGCAGGTTTCGGATCCAGTAGCATCTTAGAGACCAACAAGGTAACATAACGTCCAAATTGCAAGATGTTGTAGTCCTGTTGTATACTGCATTGGTCAGGCTGCACCTGGAGCATTGTGTGCAGTTCTGGAAGACCTCACTTCAAAAAAGATGTGGACAGAATGGAGCGGGTGCAGAGGAGAGGAGAGCGAGGAGGATTATTGGGGGCCCGGAGACCAAGCCCTATGAGGAAAGGCCGTGGGACTTGGGAATGTTCAGTCTGGAGAAGAGGAGGTTGAGGGGGGATAGGATTGCTCTCTTGAAGCATTTGAATGGCTGCTGTCACTTAGAAGAGAACAGGGAGCTGTTCCTGTTGGCAGTAGAGGACAGGACTCCCAAGAATGGGTTTAAATTAAGGGCAGGAAGGCACCGGCTGGATCTTTGGAAAAACCTTTTTGGCAGTCAGAGTTGTGCAATAGTGGAATCAGGTGCCGGGGGGGGTGAGCTCTCCTTCACTGGCAATCTTTAAGCAGCGGCTGGACAAACACCGGTCAGGGATGCTCTAGGCTGATCCTGCATCGAGCCGGGGGTTGGACTAGGTGGCCTGTATGGCCCCTTCCAACTCTGGGATTCTAAGGTTTTTGGGATATAAGCTTTTGAGAGTCAAAGCTCTTGACAAAGGGAACGTGGACTCTCAAAAGCATATACACTGAAAATCTTATTTATTGGTCTCTAAGGTGCAACTGTGCTCAAATCCATCCCTTTCAAATGAAGATTAGAATTTGGGGCAAGAAAAGCATGGCTCAGAACTCTGCTTGCTCCACTGGGCATTCAGTACTACATTTCAGTGTGCGATGGACACATGAAGCGGCCTTCTGCGGAGTCAGAACCTTGGGCAATCAAAGTCAGCGTGGCCTATTGAACCTTGGAGCTTCCGCACACCGAAGAGATGCTCTGCTACTCAGCCATGCCCTTACTCCTAATATCTATGAAAATCTGATATCAGAATCTGAGTGAGGCCGACAAATATTCTGGTTTCTGATTTGCACAGATGTTGCTGCCCCTTTCCTTATGCGTTTGTGGAAGCGACCCTACCTGCCAGCCTCGATGGATGAAGCAAATATTTCTGTGATCGTTAAAGTTGGGCAGGGGCTCCCTGAAGACATCCAGACATAGTCTCCTCTCTGTAATTACAGTGTAGGTATGACAATGTCGTCTAAGGCTGTGGTCAACGGATGACAGCGAGTCTCGCTTCCCCTTCTTTGCAAACACCACACGGGCTTCGTGAACAGCTTGCAGGAGTCAAACCGAGGACAACGTCTTTCAGCCCCACAGCTCTGCACATCAGGAGAATTTTCCCTGGATGCTGACAAGGCTTTTGACAGAACGAATCGATTTTTTAAAAACCTGTTTTCGTTTGCAGTGCTTGCTGTTGGGAAGCCAGGTTGCCACTGTGGGCAAGAGTGCCTCCTATCAGCTGCTGCTGGTTCGCCAACTCTCTCCTGTCTTGGACTGCTGATCTGGCCACACTCTTCCATGGTTTCGTAACTTCGCAGTTTGACTACTGTAACTGCTGTGCATTGGGCTACCCTTGAAGACAACTCAGAAACTTCAGCTGGTCCAGAATGCAGCAGCCCATATTGTAAAGGGCTGATGGGGACATATCATGCCTGTCGACAGCTGTGTTGGCTGCCAGATTGTTTCTGAGTTCAGTTCAAAGTGCTGACTTTAAAGCCCTTTGAGGCCTCAGACCCACTTATCTGAAGGACTGTCTTCTCTAGTACGACCTGTTGGGCCAACTACAGTCCAAGGACTGACACCTGCTGGCTGTTCCCCCACTTAAGGTAGTCCACCTGGCACCACCCAGAACCTGTGCCTTCTAATTTATAGCTCCACTTTGTGGAATGGATTTCCTAAGGAGGTGGGCAGGATGCTGTCTTCAGAAAATGGCTGCAAGATCCTTTTATTTGACAGAGCTCTTCGCGAGGTATAGATGGCAGGCATCTCTCTCAGAGGCTTTGTATGTTTGAAACTGTGATGCTTTTTGTTGTGATTTATACACCGTCTTCAGCCACAAGGAAAGGTGGAATATGAATATTTTAATAAATTAATACTTTTTTATTGGATTGTTAGTGTTGTAAGCAAGGCTATTTTGGGGCAGGAACGCACAGGAACAGAGTTCTGGCTGGCTCCCGAGTTGGCCACGCCCAGCAGGAACTCATTAGCATATTAGGCCACACCCAATGGCAGAAACTCATTAGGATTGGCTACATTAGGGGTGTGTGGCCTAACATGCAAAGGAGTTCCTGCTCCAAAAAAAAGCCCTGAGTTTTGACAACAAACAAGGTAAACAGAATAAGAAGCAAAAGGTGGGTGTGGCTGGATGACCACACTTCTGGTAACATGGGGGTGTGGCCTAATATGCTAATGAGCAGTGCTGTCAGGGGTGTGTCCTAATATCCTAATGAGTTTCTGCTGTTGGGTGTGGCCCATTATGTTAATGAGTTCCTGCTGGGCTTTTTCTACAAAAAAAGCCCTGGTTGTAAGAATCTGGCATCCAGTATCAATTCTGACAGATACCATTCAACCCCATTTGTCTTGTGTCACAGTACAAGATCGGGTTTCCTCCTCTCCCTGTTTCTCTTTAACCCCAATGTAGAGCCTCATGGATAAGATTGTTAAGTCAAGAGGGAGAAAAACTCTAATGCTCTCTGTGTGGACAAGGGCAGGCCCTTTCCTCTGCCTCCCACAAAGAAAATTAAAACTTACTGAGGCATTAAGGAAGTTGTTGGGATAGAAAACCAGACGCAAGGGCTAGATGTGGGTAACACTGCCTCAAAAGTTTGGTGAGGTTAGTCGTGTTGGTCTCCAGTAGAAGATAGATCAAGATGGGTAGGTGAGCCCTGACGTGGACAGCCCAGGCAAGCCCGATCTTGTCAGGTCTCGGAAGTTAAGCAGGGTTGATTCTGGCAAGTACTTGGATGGGAGATCTCTTTGGAATACCAGAGCCGGGAAGGCAGGGGCAGGCTCTCTGAATATCCTCCAGGCCCCAGTAGGGGTCAGTCACCAGAGGACACCATGACTTCCAGGTGCACATACACACACATGCACATAGAAAAAAAAAAGATGGGTGGATGTGTTAACCTGTATGTAGTTGTAGAAAACAGCAAGAGTCCAGTAGCATCTTAAAGACTAATCAGATTTTGCAACAATTTTTGTAAGTTTTTAAGTTTTATAAAGTTTATTAAAACTCAAGTTATACAATGACAAATCGTGGTGCACATAAATATATAGAATTATTCCTGATATTCTTAGTTGTAATAACATCTTTGATATCAAGGTAAACATTGACTTACGTGCAATACAAATGCAGGGTTGGTTTTTTTTCCAGTCATTGTGCATATGATGTTTGGTGTAAATAGCCTCTAATTATTATTCTACATGCTTATTTATGATAGATTTGGATGAGATCAGAGAAATTCACAATCAGACACAGAGCCAATAGAGTGAAAGAAAGAGAAGTACTCAGTGTGTGAAAGTGCCCTTAGGAGAAGGCCAGAGTATGATATATAGGAGGACTATGTGCTTGGCAATCATGTGTTAGGATATAGTCCATAAATGGGAACCATTTTCCATCAAAATTTATTTGCTTTGGGCATATCTCAGACCTTCAGATCCTATCTGTGATCTTCTCCATGATGAAGTGGTCCCAGACCTTTTTAAACCAAGAATTCCGCGTTGGGACTGAAGGAGACTTTCACACCGATGCTATTGAAGTCTTTGCAGCTACAAGGAGACTTGTTATTAATTTTGTTATTAATTTTGTAAGTCTTGAAGGTGCAACTGGACTCTTGCTCTTTTCTACTGCAGTCAAAGAACTAGATTTGAGACCAACAAGGCTTTGGGGGTATAAACATTCGAGAGTCAAGGTTCTTCATATCTGACGAAGGGAGTGTTGACTTTCAAAACCTCATACCTCAAAATCTGTTGGTCTCTAAGGTGCTACTGGACTCAAATCAGCTCTTGAACTACTGCAAAGGAATTCTTCTACAAGCGGCTCTTCAAATGGGGAAAGGGAATCTTAAAATACTTGGTCTGTTTAGTGACGAATAACTTCAGCAAAGCGGCTAACAGTCACCAGTTGCCTTCATATAGCCTTAGCTATACTTATTGCCCAGTTACTGCTTCATTCTTGACCCCAGTTAGCCCTTTTTGGCAACTAACCTCCTCCCAATCTATACATAATGGTTGGCAAAGTCTGTTTCAATGTATCTGAAGAAGTGAGCATGCACAGGAAAGCTTATACCTGGAAAAAAAATTGTTGGTCTTAAGGTACCACTGGATTTGAACTTAGTTCCAGTGAAATCCTGGACAGGCTTGTTCCAGTCTAAGACCACTCATTGCTGTGGGCCTAAACTAGAGTAACTCTGCGAGGATTTCATTTAAGATTAGTTCTGATGAACTTGTACAAGATTCTGGTAGGTCTAAACCGATTGCAGGCACTATATCTGTCATTGTAGAGGAAGATCCAGGTAGGTAGCCATGTTAGTCTGAAGCAGTAAAACAAAGTTTGAGTCCAGTGGCACCTTTAAGACCAACAAAGGTTTATTCAAGGTGTGATCTTTCATAGAATCACAGAATCATAGAATGTTAGAGTTGGAAGGGACCTTGCAGGCCATCTAGTCCAACCCCCTGCACTCTGCAGGAACACAGCCGAAACCCCTACATTCATGTACACACACAGTTCCTCAGATACATTGAAATGGAAGTTAACAGTTCATATGTATAGGCAGATGCCTCTACATAGGTGAACAGCAAATTAGCATACAACTTAATGAAGATGTTTTGACATATGCAAAGACTAAACAGCAAAAACAAGCTAAGCTCATACAGTCACCATTTCTGTAGATTTAATCAGGGAGAAACTGAAGTAATAAATATGTCGAAATAGGAGGTAGATATGTAAAAATATCCTAAGGGTAATAAAATGTGATTCCATTTGTCTCCTTTCAAGCAGTTTAATAAACTCTTGGAAGGATACTTTTAAACATTAGTCTCCTATTTCGAAATATTTATTACTTCACTGTTCCACCCCCCCTAATTAAATCCAAACAAATGGTGACCGTATGAACTTAGCTTATTATTGCTGTTTAGTCTTTGCATATGTCAAAACATCTTCATTAAGTTGTATGCCAGTTTAATGTTCACCTATGTAGAGGCACCTGCCTATATTTATGAACGGTTAACTTCCATTTCACTGCATGCACGCGAAAGCTCATACCTTGAATAAACTTTTGTTGGTCTTAAAGATGCCGCTGGACTCAACATTTCTTCTATTGTAGAGGAAGGCTCAGGTAATTGAGTTAATGTGTTTTCAAGACAATACATGGACCAGGACTCTCAATTTCTATTTCCTTATTAACCATTAAAACTGTAGGCTGGGCATTTGAAAAATATCTCCCCAAATTCTGCAGTCCCCAGGCTCCACCTCCAAATCTCCTGGCAACCCTATCAGATGCTATAACTTCTAAATATAGAATTTGTTTTATAATAAATATATCTGTGACACAAGGCAGAGATCTAACTTCGAGGCATTATTTTAAAGAAGCTGCCCCGGTCAGGTACAGTGGTCTTAAATAGTAATCAAATTCTGTACCTTCCTATCCTGGCCCAAAGGAAAAATATATCAGATTGCAGTACGGAGCCAATGATGTGTAGCAGTGTCTACCAGATGCTGCATCTTTGAGGCTCTATTCTCTCTACTGGAAAACAAAACAGAAATCCAGTGGCACCTTCAAGATGAACAGTATTCCAGCAAGACAAATACTGTTCCTCTCTAAGTAGCCCCTTCTGTCTTGTTTTGCTACAACAGAGCGACGCGGCTGCCCTTTTCTTCCCCAGCCTTCGTCTTCGAGGTTTCCAGGGAATCGAAGGGGTTAAGATGAAAGGCTCTCGAGGGCTAGAGCGGCTCAGTCCCAACTCCTTCTTCCAAGGGAGGGAAGAGGGGGCCAGTGGCTGCCCACTCTCCAGGATCCGGTGAGGTTGCTTGTCTGTTGGGCTGATGAGGCTTCTCAAGGTTGCAAGGGGCAAACTTGGGTGGGAGATCATGCAAAGCGGGAAACAGAGGCGAGTCCAGAGGGACAGTTTTGGAGGGCAGCCCGGGCACTAGAGGGGGGAGTCAGGGAAGGGACTGCCCCATCGGAGGAGGTTGCGGGTCAAGGGAAAAGAAAAAAGAGACCCTCCTCCTTTCGAGAGTGGGGCTCGGCAGGTTGCCTCATCATGGGGCACCTCGTGGCCGCACCAGACTCACACCCAGGAGACCGTTCCTTCTGCTGGGCCAGGAGCAGTGTTCCCTCTGAGTTAGTATGAGCTAGCTCCAGTTTTTTTAGCCTCCAGCGCACACATTTTTGTCTTAGCTCAGGAAGGACGGCTCCAGAGCAAAGTAATTTGTGCAGCAGCCAAATCGCTCGCTCGCAACTTTCATGCCAGTAGCTCACCAAGTAGAATTTTTGCTCACAAGGCTCCACAGCTTAGAGGGAACATTGGCCAGGAGATGCCCCATGCAAGTTCTTCTTGGAGATGAAATTCCAAGGCGGTGACTTTTCAAAGCAGCTGGGTCGAAGCTTCTTGGCCAGGGTCGAGATGGGGGCTTCGGCAGGGAGGGAGCTATTGGGGGCTTCAAGGGAAGGCAGGAAAGGGGGATACGGTTGCCAGGTCCAGGATGGGAAATTCCTGGAGATTTGGGAGTATTGCCTGAGGAGTGTGGAGTTTGGGGAGGGAGCTGGTAAAAACGTAAGAGAAGCCAATGTTGGATCAGGCCAGTGGCCCATCCAGTCCAACACTCTGGGTCACACAGTGGTCAAAACCCAGGTGCCATCAGGAGGTCCACCAGCGGCGCCAGAAGCCCTCCCACTGTTGCCCTCCCCCAAGCACCAAGTATAACAGAGCATCACTGCCCCAGACAGTTTTCCATTCCATCCATACCTTGTGGCTAAGAGCCACTGATGGACCACTGCTCCATATGTTTATCCAGTCCCTTCTAAACACTGTCTATGCTTGCAGCTGCCACCATTTCTTGCGGCAGTGAATTCCACATGTTAATGACTCTTTGGGTGAAGAAGGACTTCCTTTTATCCATTCTAAGCCTACTGCTCATCAATTTCATGAGGTTCCCACGAGAGTCATTCTGGTGTAGTAGTGAAGTGCGTGGACTCTAATCTGGGAGAACTGGGTTTGATTCCCCACTTCTCCACTTGCAGCTGCTGGATGACCTTGGGCAAGCCATAGTTCTGTCAGAGCTGTCCTTGAAAGAGCTTTCTCAGCCCCACCTACCTCACAGGGTGTCTGTTGTAGGGAGGGGAAGGGTAAGGAGTCTGTAAGCTGCCTTGAGACTCCAAGTAAAGGGTGGGATATAAATCCAATCTCCTTCTCCTCCTCCTACTGTGAGAAAGGGATAAAAGTACTTCTTTTTCTACCTTCTCTATCCCATGCATAATTTTGTAAACCTGTATATCACCCCTCAGTCGTCATTTCTCCAAGTTAAAGAGCCATAACCGCTTTGACCTTTTTTCATAGGGAAACTGTTCCATCCCTTTAATAATTTCAGCTGCCCTTTTTTGCACCTTTTCCATGCTATAATAACTTTTTTGAGCTGCAGTGACCAGAACTGTACGCAGTATTCCAAATGAGGCAGCACCATCGATTTATACAGGGGCATTATGATACTGGCTGATTGGTTTTCAATCCCCTTCCTAATAATCTCCAGTATAGCATTGGCCTTTTTTATTGCAGTCGCACATGGAGTTGACATTTTCAGCATTTAATCTACTATGACTCTAAGGTCTCTCTCCTGGTCAGTCTCCACCAGTTTGGATCCCATCAATGTATATTTATAGGAGATGATAACGAAGAGTCCACCTTTCAAAGCTCCCATGTCTTTCAGAGGAACTAGGTAGTCTGGAGATTAGTAGTAATTCCAGGAGAACTCCAGGCCTCACCTAGAGGTTGGTAACCATAGCAGGGAGAATGGCAGGGCTGGAGTCACAGGTGGACCAGCTGTTGACCCTCCGCTTCACAGAAATTTCTAAGGTCTCTGGGACCCCAGGTAAAAGACTCCCCAAACCTGTTGCTTGCATCAATGACTCCACATTTCCCTACCTTTTGTATTACCAGGGCAGTAGTTGGAATTTTTCTGCTGATACTGTGAGAAGTTGCACAGAGAAGGATGGTTTTGTTCTACAGGTCTTTGGATCCTGCTTAAACTGGGCCACTTTCACCTAAGGAAGAGTTATGGCAGGACGCAGTTCTGAGGTGCTTTGGGATGCTGCCATGGAGCACAGAGTGAAAACAGGAAAGCAAGACTCAGTGGGTCTTCCTGGAGCCAATGACGCTGATAGATGTGGGGAATTCTTGGAGGGAACCTCCCAGAGGATCCTGGCAGAAGACACCACCAGTTCAGATGTGCATCGCCAGCAATTCAGGCTGTTCTACTACCAGAAGGCCAAGGGACCTCGAGAAGCTTGTAGCCATCTCCACCATCTTTGCTGCCAGTGGCTGCAGCCGGAAAGGCGCAGCAAGAGGGAGATGCTGGACCTGGTGATCCTGGAGCAGTTCCTGGCCGTCCTGCCCCCGGAGATGGAGAGCTGGGTGAGGGAGTGCGGGCCGGAGACCAGTTCCCAGGCGGTGGCTCTGGCAGAAGGCTTTCTCCTGAGTCAGGCAAAGACCAAAAAACAGGGAAACCAGGTGAGAGTTTTTTCATCCAGGGAACCTGTGGGCAAGGAGACATTAAAATCTCACCCACCCATCCTGCATTTAGCCCAACTTCTTTTAGAAATTGCACAAAGACAAAACCACTGAGGCCTTTTCCTCTGCCATTTCTTTTCCTTTAATATGCACTGGTGTGTTTTTTTACAATGACTTAGAAGAGAGGAAGGAAGGAAGGAAGTGAGGAAATGTGTAGACACAATCGAAACTATAGGGGGAGGAAAGGTGAAAGGGCAAAAAAGGAGATGTGAAAAGCATCAGTTTCTCTGATTGGGATTCTTGATGCCTTTTCAGGCACGGAAGTCCTTCACAAACACAGCTGCCAATTTCCCCAAAGCAGAAAAATTCGGGACGGAACTGGAGTCACCATGGAGTGGAATCATGCCAGAGGGTAAACAAAATGTCACTTCTCTGGGTAAGAATAAACAAGGTAAATTTGATCTTGGTTTCTCTCACTTAAATATGCCTACTGGAATCACAGTGCTCAGGTGTGTTTTTTTTACATCAGGAGCCAGGAGGATTGTCAGGTTCCACATTTGGGTGGGCCCTTCCCACCACTACTCAGCTGGGCAGTAGGAGGGAAATGGGGAGGGAGAGCGAAAGCATCCTGGTGTGATGACATCACTTCCTGCATGACCAGAAGTGATGTCATCGCATTTATCGCACTCTCATTCAGTCAAAACTCTGCCTGCCCACAGCCTCCTGTCAGTTGTCAGCTAGTATCCCTAGAAGCTGTATAGTGGGCAGGGCTGTTTCTGGACTCCCTGGAATAATTTTCTAGGCCATTGTTGGAAACAGAATACTGGGTTGGATGGTCCTTTGATGGGGCTACAGTGAGTGCAATATGCAGGGAAATATTTGTCATTTAAGGGACTGAACACAAGGTAGAGATTAAATTTCTTTCTTTCTTTCTTTCTCTCTCTCTCTCTCTCTCTCTCTCTCTCTCTCTCTCTCTCTCTCTCTCTTTCTTTCTTTCTTTCTTTCTTTCTTTCTTTCTTTCTTTCTTTCTTTCTCAAATTTAAACCCTGCCCTCCCCGCAAGCAGGCTCAGGGCAGCTTCCATACAGACATAAATACAATTAAAACCATACAATTAATTAAAACACAACAGGTAAAACAGATACAATCCCAAAGTGCTGGCAGCAATTGAAAATTAACTTAGATGGCACATTTCCAAAATGGATTTCCGGTTCCCAGATGTTCTCTGATGTTCTTTTGCTCATAATTTCTTGATGTTAAGAAACCACGAGCCAGGGCTCTACAGCAGCGACGGCCCCTAATTGAATGCCTGGCGGAAGAGCTCCGTCTTGCAGGCCCTGCGGAACGGTGAGAGGTCCTGCAGGGCCCTAATCTCCTCCGGGAGCTCATTCCACCAGGTAGGGGCTGCCACCGAAAAGGCCCTGGCCCTGGTAGTAGCTAGCCTGGCCTCCCTTGGACTAAATCTGTAGACAGGATAAATCATCTCCCCTGACTTTTCTTTCCCCCACAGATGATAGAACAATGCCAGCAAGAAGTTCTGGTGGTTCGACTCTTTGGGATGTGAGAGAAAGACCATTGGAGCAGCCAGGTCAGGTAAGGGAGGAATCGGTGGTGGGACAGTTAGGGGACAGCCCGGGTCTGTCTGCTCTCTTGAAGGATTGAGACACTTGGAAGACTCAGTTCTGCAAGGGAATGCCTTGGTCACCGAATCAACACTTTTGGAAAGAGAAAGAAGCACGACATCATCCACTAGGAGAAAATGTTTTCTTCTTTCAGGGCCTGGTGTCCTTTGAGGAGGTGGCCGTGTATTTCACTGAGGAGGAGTGGGCTCTGCTGGATCCGGGCCAGAGAGACATACACAAAGAAGTCATGGAGGAGAATTACAGGGCCGTGGCCTCTCTGGGTAAGGTTCTGTCTTTCTCTTGCTTGGTAAAATTAGCAGAGGCCCTTTGCTTAATCTGTTACATCCTTTGGTTGTCTGATGGTGTGGCCTTTCTGCCTTCACTCTGAAAGGCTTTCTGCTCATTTTTATGGGGCTTATTCTGCTGAGATGTTTTGCCATTATTTTGACGAAAGAGAGAGAGCGTACCACCTTGAATGTTTGCTTAGCAGAAAGGCAGGAAGGGGAAAAAAAGTTAATTAAATAAAGTCTTTGTATAAATACTAACACAGAAAACATATAACACTGGACTCTTGCTAAGTTTCAGCAGCTCAGGGTCCATAATTTCATTTTACTTATTTAATTCAGGAGTCCCCTTTCTCGGTGTCCGCAAAATATTTTTAGAAAGTGAATGAGGCCAGGTGGGGCTTTTGCCCTGGAAGGCTTCTGATTGGCCTCTGGAGTTTTGACTGGCAGTGCAGATTTTGAAAACATTCTTTCAGCAGCACCTACCCCTCCTGCATAAGTGTCTTCACTGCGTGAATGAAAGTAAGCTTGCGGCAACCATTTTCTAGCCATCGCTGCCTCCTGTGGCAGCCATTTTGTGGCTGCAACTACCACCCTCTGTCAGAATTCCAAAGCTGCCCACAGGTTCAAAAAGGCTGGGGACCCCTGACTTCTTTATTTACTTGGTTTATCATCCCCCTTTCTCACAGAGACTGGCAGTGTACAGGAGAAACAAGCGTAGACGCACAGTAGGATTGCCAGGTTGGGAAATACCTGGAGATTTTTGGGGTGGAACCAGAGGAGGGTAGGGTTTGGGGAAGGGAAGGACTTCAGTGCGGTATAGTGCCATCGAGTCCACTTTCCAAAGTGGCCATTCTCTCCAGATGAACTCATTTCTGCCCTCTGGAGACCAGTGGTAATCCCAGGAGATTTCCAGCCACCGCCTGGGCACCTGGATACGAATCTTGATCTTAAATCTATTATAATAGAATACATTATAAAGTCAAAAAACTATAGATTTCAAGAGTGTGTGGAAGTCAGCGGGCGTCAGAGAGGTGTAATTCTGCGGAGGGCGGCTCTGTCAAAAGGGCAAGCGGGTTTTCTTCGTGTCTTCTAAAAAGGCCGATCCAGCCTACATGTGAATAATGAAAACAGGGAGATGAATACTAAACCATTTGGGTCCACATTGTCAGTGGAATTGTCTTCTCGGAACAGGCTTCCCTGCTGCTTTTGTTCTCTACAGGTTGGTGTAGTGGTTCAGTGCATGGAGTCTAATCTGGGAGAACCGGGTTTGATTCTCCACTCCTCCACTTGCACCTGGCTGGATGACCTTGGGCAAGCCATAGTTCTGATAAGAGCTGTTCTTGAAAAAGAGCAGTTTCTGTCAGAGTTCTCTCAGCCCCATCTACCTCACGAGGTGTCTGTTGTGGGGAGGGGAAGGGAAAGGAGTTTGTAAGCCACTCTGAGACTCCTTTGTGAAGGGCGGGGTATAAATCCAATCTCCTCCTCCTCCTCTTCTTCTTCTTCTTCTTCTTCTTCTTCTTCTTCTTCTTCTTCTTCTTCTTCTTCTTCTTCTTCTTCCTCTTCTTCTTCCTCTTCTTCTTCTTCTTCTTCCTCTTCTTCTTCTTCTTCTTCCTCTTCCTCTTTGGAGGGCCCAGGATTACCCAATCTCATTGAATCTCAGAAGCTAAGCAGGGTCAGCCCTGGTTAGTACTTGGATGGGAGCCCAGGGTCTCTGTGTAGAGTCAGTGGCAAACCACTTCTCTTAGTCTCTTGCCTTGAGATCCCTCTGGGGTCGTCATGAGTCAGCTGCAGTTTGACGGCACTTTAGACACTCTTGTTCTCTCTAGGACGATACACTTTCCTCCGGCTAGGAGTGGCCCTCCGGGGTCCCTTGCGTGGGTTTTCCAAGCTTTCATTTTTGTGTTCCTTTAACTGGAGATGCTGGGGGCCTGTTCCATACCCTTTTCGCCCCGAATGTCGAACCCAGGTCCCAAGGACAGCCCTCAGTACTGTGCCCCACACTGACCGTCACTGAAGGGAAATGAACCAAGGCTGTTTGATAATGCCGAGCAGTCGGGTTAGAACGGATAAAAGGGGGTACTTCTTCACCCAAAGAGTGATTAACACATGGAATTCACTGCCACAGGAGGTGGCGGCGGCTACAAGCACGGACAGCTTCCAGAGGGAATTAGATAAACATATGGAGCAGAGTTCCATCGGTGGCTATTAGCCACAAGGTATAGATAGGAACTCTCAGTCTGGGGCAAGTGATGCTCTGTATTCTTGGTGCTGGGGGGGGGGCAACAGTGGGAGGGCTTCTCGTGTCCTGGCCCCACTGCTGGACCTCCTGATGGCACCTGGTATTTTTGGCCGCTGTGTGGCACAGAGTGTTGGACTGGATGGGCCATTGGCCTGACCCAACATTGGCTTCTCTTATGTTCTTATCTGCTTCTCCATTTAAGATCTGATAACGTGTAGGCCCAGCATCCAAGTGGACAGACACTCCTATGTATCTGATGAAAGGAGCTCTGACTTGTGACATGTTGTTAGTCCTTGAGGTACTGCTGGACTCGCAAATGAAGTATGGAGACCTTTCAAAGCACAAATATACGGCAATATATTTCTGTTTTTTCTCATGCACAACAACAGCTGTTTGAGCATATCCCTGGATTTCAGGCTCCGTTTCTACCTGAGATTCTTACCAGTTTTCTCTCTCTCTCTTTTCTAGGAGCCGGTGATTGGAAGAGCAAGAATGATCGAGACCCCTTGAGAGAGTCATTGGAAAGTGACAGATCTGAGGAGGAAAGAAGGAAAACTGAATTCAAGAGGAGGAATGACTCTTCGGCTTCTCGAGGTGGTGATATCTATGAAATCCCAGTTCAGGAGAAGATAGACAAAGGACAGGGAAGGATTCTGTACCCTGTAGGCTTGGAAAATTTCAGCTGTGAATTGGGCCTTAGTGTTCACTGGACAATCCACATGGGGAACAAAACATTCAAATGCCCACTGTGTGAAAAGAGCTTCGATCAGAGGAAAAGACTTACTAGACACCAACAAATCCACACAGGATGGAAACCACACCAGTGCTCAGAATGTGGCAAGAGTTTCAGCCAGCGGTATAGACTTGTGAGGCATCAAAGGACACACACGGAAGAGAGACCGTATACCTGTTTACAGTGTGGGAAGAGTTTCAGAGACAGTGCAGGCCTGAATTTACATCGAAGAATCCATACAGGGGAGAAACCACATAAATGCTCCGAGTGTGGAAAGTGCTTCATTCAGAAGACGCAGCTTACAGCCCATCAAACAGTTCACACAAGGGAGACACCACACAAATGTAGTGAGTGCGGGAAAAGCTTCACACAGTCTAAGAACCTAACCTCCCATCAAAGGATCCATACAGGGGAGAAACCATACAACTGTGCAGAGTGTGGGAAGAGCTTCAAACGGAAGGCACATCTTGAGTCCCACCAAACAGTCCACACAGGGGAGAAACCATATAAATGTTCAGAGTGCGGAAAGTGCTTCATTCAGAAGTCACGGCTCACTTCCCATCAAAGAATTCACATAGGGGAGAAGCTCCACAAATGCTTCGAATGTGGAAAGGGCTTCACGCAGGCATCAAACCTGATTTCGCACCAAAGCTCCCATGCTGGAGACAAATCGTATCAGTGCTCGGACTGTAGCATGACTTTTTCTCAGGAGCGAAGACTTAAAAATCATCGGAGAATCCACGCTATGGTGAGGAATATAAATACTTTGAGTGAGGAAGGGGTTTTAGACACAGCGCACAAGCCTAACTTCACATCAGAGGATGCCTAGGTGGGAGAAACCACAGAGCTGCTTGTACTGTAGTAAATGCAATAGTGTGAATGCTACGCAATTGGGGACCCAAAACTGCAGAATCCACTCCAGGCATACAAAGAAAAGCCCAGCATGACAAAGCCATTCTGTGTTCGGTGGGCAGAGGCTTTGTAGTAGACAGACTTTTCCCTGTACTTTTCTCCCCTAGCTTCCTTGGAGTTCTTTGCCACGTGGGGCAGGTGCATGTCAAGATTTGCAATTCCTGCTCTTTGTTAGCCTCTGGCATGAGCAAGATTGTTATGTAAAGAGGGGACACAGCTATGAATAGTTAACTTAAACCAGGTTATACTGTAAAAATATGTAAAACATAAACTCACAAGTATAAAGGTTATAAGTGTACAGTATCCCAAATATAATAGTAAATATAAATTAGATGTAATACATATGCAACTATATATAAATCAAAAGTCAACATTCAGTCTCTAAGGTGTCCAATTTGGTGTAGTGGTTAAGTGCGCGGACTCTAATCTGGGAGAGCCGGGTTTGATTCACCACTCCTCCACTTGCACCTGCTGGATGACCTTGGGCAAGCCATAGTTCTGACAAGAGCTGTCCTTGAAAAAGAGCAGTTTCTGTCAGAGCTCTCTCATCCCCAGCTACCTCACAGGGGGTCTGTTGTGGGGAGGGGAAGGGAAAGGAGTTTGTAAGCCACTCTGAGACTCCTTTGGGTAATGAAGGGCAGGGTATAAATCCAATCTCTTCTTCTCTTCTTCTTCATTCCAAATGTTTGAAAAATTTGACATAGGAAAACTTTCCAAAGAATTATCCTGCTGTGTAAGAAAGTTCGTTTCCTCCTGACTTCATTAGGGTGATGAAGCATGTAACAAGTAAGGATCCATACTCAAAATGCTAGCAATAAAATGGAAAGTTTTCCTATGTCACATTTTTCAAATTTTTAGAATGGACACCTTAGAGACTGAATTTTGACTTTTGATTTATATGTAGTTGTATATTTGTTGTTGTTCACGAGTTCAACTCTTTGTGACACCGTGAACCACATCACACCAACCCCCCCTCAGTCCTCTGCCATTGTAGATGTATTATATGTAGGGGTCATTTCCTAGAAAGAGATGCAGGAGCTCATTTGTATAACTCATTTGCATGTGCCACCCCCCTGACAAAGGGCAGGCATGTTTAAAAGGAATTAAGACATATGCAAATGAGTTTAACCCCCCCCCCCCGCAAAAGCGGAGAGGCTCAGGGGAAAAGGGGCCATGTCTGCCCACCTCCCCTTTCCCTCCCCAGCCAACCTGCCACAGCAGGCTGGCTGGAGAAGGGAAGGGCAGGGAAGCCAGGCATTTAAATCCCCCCTGAGTCTCTCTGCAAAAGTGGAGAGGCTCAGGGGGAAAGGAGGGCATGTCTGCTCACCTCCCCTTCCCCACCCTAGCCAACCCGCCACGGTGGGTGGGCTGGCTGGAGAAGGGAAGGGCAGGGAGGTAGACATGCCTGATCTTCTCCAGGTGCCCTGCAGCTGTGGGTCACCTGGAGAAGATCAGGCAGGGAAGCCAGGCATTGAAATTCTCCCCTTCCTGAGTCTCTCCACCAAAAGTGGAGAGGCTCAGGGGAAAAGGGGCCATGTTTGCCCACCTCCCCTTCCCCTCCCCAGCCAACCTGCTGTAGTGGGCTGGCTGGAGAAGGGAAGGGTAGGGACGCAGACATGCCCGGTTTCCCTGCCCGATCTTCTCCAGGTGACCCGCAGGCATTTAAATCCGCCCCTGAGTCTCTCCGTGGGTGGGCCAGGAAAGGTGGGGGGTGGGGCCTAGGCTCCTTACTGCCAGAGTGCTGCTCCGGTGCGCTCCAGCAGGAAATGACTCCTGATTGTATCTAATTTATATTAGGGATAAAGTGCACTTATTACCTTTATAATTATGAGTTTATTTATTTTTTACGTATTTTTGCATGTGATAACCTTGTTCAGATGAATGAGCAAGACCGTGTCTGAAATTAGCCTGTACTGGTCTGAACAAAGAGAATGCCACAAATCAGCTTTTGGTTCGCCCATCTGGCTTTTATGTCTGGATAGTTATAGTTCTCTCTTTGTATTTTTTCTTTGCCTGTGGCCATCTTTAGAAGCCTTCTGTTTTTTGCCTTTGAATGCCATGTACAATCCTGATGTTTCTTTTAGAATAAATATTTTTGTAACTCTTTGATCAGCAGCCTGTGGTCTTTTATACTTGCCCACCTCTGTGCTTTGTATGTTTAAATCTGATTGCAGTGTGGATCATGGAACCACCCTGGAGCCACCGTTTAGAGAAGATTATTTGAAGTATTAGGTCAAATTGAGGTAACGAGAGGTGAAGTTCTAGGGGTGACTAGGCAAACCGAAAACTATCACATCTCCAGGTCCTGATGGCATACGCCCAAGGATTTGTAATGTGAAATTGTTGGTCTGCTAACAAGTATATGTAACTTATTGCTAAAATTGCCTTCCAAACCAAAGGATTGGAAAGTAACAAATACTACACTGATTTTTAAACAGAGGTCCTAAGAGGATCCAGGAAATTATAGGACAGTTAGCCTAACGTCTGTCCCAGGTAAATTAATAGAAACTCTTATTAAAGAAAAAATTATTAGGCACATTGGGGAACAAAACCTACGAATGGACATCCTGTCTCCCCAGCCTTCTGGAGTTCTTCGAGCAAGTTAAGGAGCATGTGGATAAGGGCAATCCTGTAAACATTAGCAGGGGTTCCTAATGCGGTACGCATGGGCACCATGATGCCCTTTCAGTCCTCTGAATCCCAGAGCCAGGGATTATGCTGACAAGTCAAAAACAGAAAACAAACGTCCACCTGCAATCAGATCAAACACGATGCCAAGTAAAACCAAACACAATGCCAAGCGTATTTCAGTGGCACAAAAGCTTGTAATCATAAAGTAGCCCAGGCATATTCTATTCACACTGTGAAAAACATAATATGTCACAACAACTAATAAAATACCATATCCTTTGGATATGACTGCTCCCATTAACAACATCAAGTGCGAGTGTCTCACTGAGCTAATCCCATATAGCACAAAATCCCATATAGCACATACACTTTCATCCCTGGTTGGGAATGGTTTGGGTCCAGTTCTACAGGGCTCCAGTTCCAGAGACGGTTTCTATCCGTGTCCCCCCTCTCCATGGTTTTACAACAGGAACCCTCAATGTGCTTACCAAATGGAGCCACGGTGTGGCCCTCTCCTGCAGAGGAGCCAGTACAGTTGCCAGCTCTAAATTGGGAAATCCCTGGAGATTTGGTGGTACAGTCCAGGTAGGTCAGAGTTTGGGAATGGGGGGGACCTCAGTGGGGTATAATACCACCGAGCCCACCCTCCAAAGCAGCCATTTTCTTCAGGGGAAGTGATCTCTGTAGTCTGGAGATCAGTTATAATTCTGGGAGAACTCCAGGCCTCACCAGGAGGTTGGCATCCCAAGTGGCTGGAGGTTTCTGGCCTCCTAGAGGAAGGTGCTTCTTCAGTTCCCCGTACATTCAAGGGCACTGGAATCATTTATCAGCCTTTTTCTTGTTGGTGAAAGTAATTTAAAAAAAATTAACCCAAACGGGCTATCTTTTTCAACTCACTGAGCTCTTCACCAGGTAATTTGATTTCCCAGGCTTGCATCTTTCTGACAGTATCCAAGGTAAACCATTCTACCTCACTTGTAGAGAGCCAACATGGTGTTGTGTAGGAGTAGGATAGCCAAGATCTGAGTTCTAATCCATGATGCTCAATGGGAGAGTGTGGGGCATTTGAACTCTTCCCATTCTCAATCTGTGTGTGAAATACAAAGATGTTGCTAACTGTTGTTTTAAATACTGCAGATCTTTTACTTAGGCCAGTCTTACAAAGTTTTACTTATCGTTTTGGGACTCCCCCCTCCTTTCTCTTCCAGACTTGTGTGACCTCATGATGATACAGACACTAGCCCATCTGCCCTTGCCTTGTCTCCCACTCTACATTTTCTATCAGCCTGTATATTCTTCCACCCCCACTACTCCAACTGCACACCATTTAATTTAACCTGTCAGCTAAGCCTCTGGCTGTTCTAGCTGCCATGGGTGTGAGGGGGGGCTCTGGAATTCTGACTTTTGTTTCTACTGTGTTTCCAGTCTTTCTTTATCTATGTAACTGAAGCCTTCGACCTTGAGTGTCTAGTGTAGTCTTTTTCCTGGGAATCATTGCCCGTTACTTTGGCGGGTTTCTACCTGGCCTCTGATTGGATCTGAGCCATCAGGGGACCAACTTGAATAATGTATATCAGCTTGCTTCATGTGCTTCATGCCAGTTCTAACACAAGAGCGTTAAGATATCTGCATACTTTCAATGTCTCAGTAAACTTTACTGCTTTGAATGAAAGCTGTTGGGAACTGATTGCTGCAGGAGTCTGACATAACCCAAATAAAGGTATCTAGAGAAATTTCTGGATCTTTATGCTCTCTCTCTAATACACTTTAAATCTTCGCAGTGCCTGGAAAAGTGTATTTCCCAGCAGGGCAGCAAAGTGCCATAAGAAACACTGAAGATTCGAGAAGAAAAGGTGTGTCTTTCTCAGGATCTCACCAGCCGGTCTCTCACGAGAGGGAAGAAACCTTCTCTTTGCAAATATTTCTCTCCTGTTCTTCCACCGGGCGCTGGTTCTTGCAGGGAACTACATTTCCCAAAATCCCTTGCGAGCACGAGAGTGGTCAACCCTGCCTTTTCCAGGCATTGAAGGAGGTGGTTTTTCATCCAGGTGGGGAAGGAAATTGAAGGGGGCATGGAATTCCGCAGGGGAGTCTCTCTTCTTTCTTGTTTCCCCCGGCTGGAGAGAGAATGTGGCTTTTGCACGCCTGCAGAGAAGGTGAGGTTTGCATTTCCTCAACAGTTCTCAGTCAAGTATAGGGGAGGGAGGAGAAATGATGTGTGAACGAGAGAGAGAGAGAGAGGGAGGTGATCGGAGGGGGCATCGAGAGAGACAGAGACTTCCCCGGGTAAGATCTCGGGGGAGGGGGTGGCTTCTTCCCCACCTACTTGACTGTGTTCCCCCTGCAACCAACCTGGCCTGATTTTATTCTTAAAACTTAGATGGAGAGTTCATTGTCTCTTCTTTCTGCTCCCCCCCCCCCAGCTGGCTGGTCTCCCAGTGTGCTTTTCTCTGGCCTACCGTCCCAACCAGCATCAGAAAAAAAAAATGTTAAAAGCAGAAACCGTCGCTGAAATCAGGATGCAAATATAATTGTGGGGTTAAAGAAGAAGAAGTGGAAGAAGAAGAGATTGGATTTATACCCCGCCCTTCACTCCCCGAAGGAGTCTCAGAGGGGCTTACAATCTCCTTTCCTTTCCCCTCCCCACAACAGACACTCTGTGAGGCAGGTGGGGCTGAGAGAGCTCTTTCGGGAGTTGCTGTTGACAGAACAGCTCTGAGAGAGCCATGACTGTCCCAAGGTCACACCAGCAGCTGCATGTGGAGGAGTGGGAACTCAAACCCGGTTCTCTCATATTAGAGTTCGCACTCTTAACCATTACACCAAACTGTGCAGGATACTATAGTAGACACTGGTATATAGTCAGTTAAGGGTTCTCCCCCTATTTAGTTGCACTTGACTATGAGAAGCCCAGTTTTGTGCAATTTTCTGAACTGATATTTCTTGGGAGACTTTCAGTGGGTTATAACTATCCGGGGTTCAAAAAAGTTAATGCAGTGTTTCATGTGTGTGTTCTGATTCTTGTATGTTTTTATGCAGGGCTTTTTTTGTAGAAAAGGCCAGCAGGAACGCATTAGCATAATAGGCCACACCCCTGACAGTGCAGGACATTAGCATATTAGGCCACCCCCCCATGTTACCAGGAGTGTGGTCATCCAGCCACATCCACCTTTTGCTTCATATTCTGTTTACCTTGTTTGTTGTCAAAACCCAGGGCTTTTTTTGGTACCAGGAACTCCTTTGCATGTTAGGCCACACACCCTCTAATGTAGCCAATCCTAATGAGTTTCTGCTGTTGGGTGTGGCCTGTTATGTCAATGAGTTCCTGCTGGGCGTGGCCAACTCAGGAGCCCCCCGGAACTCCATTCCTGTGTGTTCCTGCCCCAAAATACCCTGTTTTTATGTTTGTCTTAATAAACTAAAATCTTCAGGGGGGAAAAAGTTAATGCAATTTTCCTTGCCATGGGTTTGGTGTACTGCATTCTTTTAATCAATGGAGCAGGCAACGGGGTCCTTCTTTCCTTCTTGAAAGCTGAGGCATAGGAATAGATGATCAAACTGGGCTGTATTTTCCCCTTTCAGAGATCCCCGGTGTCCTTTGAGGAGGTAGCCGTGTCCTTCACGGAGGAGGAATGGGCTCTGCTGGATCGAGGCCAAAGAAAAGTCTTCTGGGAAGTGATGGAGGAAAATTATGAGACGGTGGCCTCTCTGTGTAAGGCTTTTTCCCCTTTGATTATGAACACAGAAGAGAAGGGAGGGGGTGGCATCTTCCTTTTGGCCCTCTTGAATTTAGGAACACCCTTCCACACTGTTTCCTTTCCATTCTTGTGGCATAAGGCTTCCCCTCCGTTACGAGATGTTCTCAGGGTAGCAAGTGGAAAGGCTTTGGGTCGCTGCTGTGAGGTAAGTTTTGTATTGAGCCTGAAGAGGAAAAGGGTCACCGAATCAGGATGTTTCATAAAATAAGGAAGAAGATCTATTCATACACACAGGGGGCTGCCCCACAAAGCAACAAATGAGCGAAGAAATCTTCTATTCCACGTTCCCAAATAGATAGGTTTTTAAAATTTCCTTTGGGTGTTGCTGTTGCAGGGGACTACATTTCCCAGAAGGACCTGCGAGCACCAGAGAGGTCAACCCTGCATTCTCTAGGTGCCGAGGGAGTGTTTTCTCCTCGAAGCGGAGAAGGAAATGTATGGGATCTGCAGTTCCACAGGGCCTCTCTTCTTTCTTGTTTCCCCCGGCTGGAGGGAGAGCTTGGCTTCTGCACGTCTGCAGGAAAGGTGAGTTTAGGATTTCATCAGCAGCTCCTGGGCATGAAAATGGGAGGGGAGAGAAAATATGTGTGAATGGGAGTGGAGGAGGAAGAGCTGGCTGGGAGAAGCATCGGGAGAGAGGCTTCTGGGTCAGACCTCTGCAGAGGGGTTGGGGGTGGAGTACTTCTTTTCACCCACTTGGATGTGTTTTCTAAACCCATTCTGGGCTTCTTTTTATTTTTGTCTGCTAGGCAGACCCCTGGTCTGATCCAGGACAGTTCACTGTCTGTTCTTACGGGGCCCCATAGCTTGCTGCACTTGCGGTTTTAGTTTTTGCATTCTCCACAGGCTAGCAATTTCCAAAGATGCATTTGGCCACATTTTACTCTTATGATGGAAGTATCTTAAACACCTACTGTTGCCTCCCCTACAGCAGGGTTTCTTAACCTGGGATAGATTTCAGCGGTCCATATCCTTGATTTGGAAACAAATCACATCTTTATTTTCATCACGCTCTAACTGAAGGAAAGCATTTCCTTCAGTTATGAATGTCGGCAACACACCACAGTTGTTGTCATAGTTCATGTGACGTTGTCAGCAATAGAAATCCGATATTTTCATATACTCTTAAGTTGTTGCAGATATCTTGAAATATCATTTACACTCCTTTAAAAACATTATTTGAGAAGGGGTTCATATGCTTTGCCAAACTGCCAAAGAGGTCCATCGCACAAGAAAGGTGACAAACCCCCGCTCTAGAGAGTGATGCCCTACATCTGTCACCCACCAAGCCCCAAGGATCACATGGTCTGGGGTGAAAAGGCCTTTCTTTGGTTAAAAATAGAGCAAAAGACACACAGATTTTAATTAGGCCAGTTCCTGTTTATTCTTGGTGCTGGAGGGGGTAGCAATGGGACGGCTTCTAGTGTCCTGGCCCCACTGCTGGACCTCCTGATGGCACCTGGTATTTTTGGCCACTGTGTGACACAGAGTGTTGGACTAGATGGGCCATTGGCCTGATTCAACATTGGCTTCTCTTATGTTCTTATATTCTTATATGTTCTAGAGCTGGATGCAAGCTTTAGACTAATACAGAACGCCTCTACAGACAATAATGTTTAAAGCAGACACCTCCTCTGAAAGCACAATTTCTGTGTATTTCTGGGGTTTAAAATATCAGCTGTACAGTCTGGGTTTTTTCACATTTAATTGGTCTCAGCCAAAAGAAACCCAGTTCTTTGCAGTGGTCTGAGTTTATATTTCTTGGAGAGTTTCAGTATATTCTACCTGTCAGAGGCTGAAATAGAAACTGCTATTTTGGTGTAGAGAGTTTGGTGTGAGAGCCAGTTTGGTGTAGTGGTTAAGTGCGCAGACTCTAATCTGGGAGAACTGGGTTTAATTCCCCACTCTTCCACTCACAGCTGCTGGATGACCTTGGGCAATCCATAGTTCTGTCAGAGCTGTTCTTGAAAAAGAGCAGTTTCTGTCAGAGCTCTCTCAGCCCCACCTACCTCACAGGGTTTGTGTCGTGGAGAAGGGGAGGGAAAGGAGTTTGTAAGCCGCTCTGAGACTCTGAGTGAAGGACGGGCTATAAATCCAATCTCTTCTTCTTCTTGTCATCAGTTTGACCTATTGCAGTCCTTAGTCAGTTGACTGGCCAATGGGATTCTGCTTTCTTTCTTGATTACTCGGGGGGAAAAATAGATGATCCACTGGGCCACATTTCCCTCTTTCAGAGATCTCCCGTGTCCTTAGAGGAGGTAGCCATGTTCTTCACGATGGAGGAATGGGCTCTCCTGGATGCAGGCCAAAGAAAACTCTACTGGGATGTTACAGAGGAAATTTACGAGACCGTGGCCTTTATGGGTACGGATCTTTCCTCTTCTGTAATGATCACGGAAGAGGAAGGAGGAGGTGGCATTCTTCTCTTTGACCCTCTTTGATTTCAGGGCACCCTTTCATTTGCCACACAGGAAAGAATGGGGCTCCCACACTTGGGGACCTTAAAGCCCCCCAAGAAAGAAAGTATAAAATAACTTTCCTGCTGTTGATGAAGAGGGCTGTGATCAGGAGAGAGGGAGGCGGGTTGAGGCGAGAACGTGTGCCTGGCTCATAGCCGGCCAGCAACTTTTAGTGCAAAAGTGGGGGATCCGAACCTGGAACTCCTAGATCCTAGTCAGACACTCTGCCCACTAAACCTGCCTCCGATAGCACAGGGACATTCTTCACACACACCCCTTGTTTTAAAGGAGGGGATGTTTTCCACCCTCCCTGTCTGGGCAGCTTTAGGAGGACCCCAAAGCAGCTTACATTTCTCCCCTCCATTTTCTCCTCACAACGGTCCTCTGAGTTGGGTCTGGCTGAGAGGGTGTGACAGCCCCAGATCCCCCCAGGAAGCGTCCACGGAAGAATTCTGAGTATTCGAATCCATGTCTCAGCCACTCTAATCCTGACACCACACTGTATTTGATAGCTCAGAGAACTTGCGAAATCCTATGAGTTTTGTAGATGGGAGATATTTTCCACCCTCCCTGTCTGTGCTGTGGTGCCTTCCTGCCTTCTTGTGAGTAAACCTTTGCCTCCATTGCAAGTAGCAGAGGGGATGTCGTTGAGCTAATCTGGAGGGATGGGCACGGACCTGAACCCTTTGTGAACCTCGAACCAAGGTCCCAGGAAAGAGCCTTTCCTTAACACTCGCCAAGCTTCTGCTCGGTTCGGGTGTTCGGCCCCCAACACACACACACAATTTCTGGGTGGCGCCCCCTGTAGAAGAAGAAGAAAAGATCGGTTTCATACCCCGCCCTTCACTCGGAGTCTCAGAGCGGCTTACAAACTCCCTTCCCCTCCCCACAACAGACACCCTGTGAGGTAGGTGGGGCTGAGAGAGCTCTGACAGAAACTGCTCTTTTCAAGGACAGCTCTGACAGAAATATGGCTTGCCCAAGGTCATCCAGCAGCTGCAAGTGGAGGAGCTCTTAACCACCACACCAAACTGTACACCTGCATCATCCAGAAGTGACACAAGCGCATTGCCCCAATGTGTTCGCATCACTTCTGGGTAACGTGGGAGCGTTGGGGGTGGTGCCCGACACCACCCAGAAGTGGTGCAAGCATATCTGGGGCCAATGCGCTGGTGTCACTTCTGGGTGATTCAGGCATGCCAGGGCGATGTGTGTACGTCGGTTTGGGGGTTCAGTTCAGGACTGCCCAATTTGCGAACCCTGAACTGGGCTTTCCCGGTCTATGCCAGTCCCTACTAATTTGTGCCAGGATGGTTCAATTCCCTTCATTTTGGGCACGGCAAGTCCCACCATCATCCTGAAGTTCGAGGCCAATATTGAGGTGCCTAGCTTTATTTTTCATTAATAAAACTAATTTCACCGTCGATTCTGGCTTCCAATGCAAAAGCACGTGGCAGGGGGTCTGGGGGTTGCATGAGAGAGAGTTTGCAACAGAGTAACCCACCCTCTAGACTTTTAAAAGAGCCACCTTCAAACTCTCATATTTGCTTATATGAGCTAAAGTACTTTTCTCTAAAATTCTAGAAGGCCTTTAAGCTTTATTTGAGGCTGCGGCAAGTTGAAGGCTCACCCCTTTGCCCCCTGCACTGTCAGCTGTGACACCTCCCCCTCCCTTTCTCTCACCAAGATGCCCCCTCTTCCCCCCCCCCATGAAAAAAGGTCTAGCTACGGGGGTCGATCTGGCCCAGGAGAGGCTTCCCTCAAGGCCAAAGCAACCCTCTAAAGGGCACTGTCTCCTGCCCCTGCCTCTAACTGACAGAAACAAAGGCTTGAATGCTGACAATACTGTGTCGTGGTCTTGCAATGGCAACTATGTTTCTCATGGTACAGGCACTGCTTTCAGTATTTTGGGGTTTTATAACTAGGGATGCTGCGGTGGCTCAAGTGGTTAAGACGCTGAACTACAGGCTGTGGAAGGTCGGTAGTTCAGCAGTTCGAGACCCGGGTGCCGCATGACGGAGTGAGATCCCGTCTCTAGTTCCAGCTCCTGCCAACCTAGCAGTTCGAAAGCAAGAAATTGCAAGTAGATAAATAAGTACCACTTCGGTGGGAAGGTAACAGCGTTCCATGCACCTTGGTGTTTAGTCATGCTGGCCACATGACCACGGAAATGTCTTTGGACAGCGCTGGCTCTTCGGCTTTGAAACGGAGATGAGCACCGCAACCCTACAGTCGGATTCAACTGGCTTTCGAGCAAGGGAACCTTTACCTTTACCTAACTAGGGATGTGCAAGAACCTAAAACTTGCAGTTCGGTTCAGGGTGGTCACGAACCAAGTCAAAAATGCCCTGAACTGAACTGGCATACTACAGCTGAGAAGGGGGGGTCAATGGATGCGAGCCATTAAACCCATCCATTTTGCTTCCCCGGGGGTCTAATAGCTTGCAGCCATTTAAACCTAATAGCTGACAGGTGGAACCGGTTTCTGCCCATCTGTAGTTATAACTCCTAATGTCCTTTTAAAAGATTTTTCTGCAAGCCTGGGTCATATTCCAGGTTTGTAGAAAGATCTATCTTGTCTGTACATGTTTGTTGTAGTGGTTAAGTGCGCAGACTCTAATCTGGGAGAACCAGGTTTGATTCCCCACTCCTCCACTCGCAGCTACTGGATGACCTTGGGCAAGCCATAGTTCTGTCAGAGCTCTCTCAGCCCCACCTACCTCACATGGTGTCTGTTGTGGGGAGGGGAAGGGAAAGGAGTTTTTAAGCTGCTCTGAGACACTGAGTGAAGGGCAGGGTATAAATCCAATCTCCTCCTCCTCCTCTTCTTTTCTTTTCATATCATAAAAAAGAAATTCAATAAAATTCAATATTTTAATAAAAAGCTGAAGTTTTTTCCAAGCCCCACATTATAAAAAGTACTATTCGCTGCTCAGTTTGTTAACTGGTATTTGCACCTTTTCATTCTCACATGAGTTCTGTCTGTTTTTTGCAGTTGGAGGAGTGGAGGAAATGGTGAGTGAGAACGAATCAGGAAGGAGGCTTGTGGAAAAAGAGAAGAATCTGCAGGTGGAGGCAAAATCTGGGGATCAAGGAGTATCAACGGGACTGTGCAGAAGGGAAAGGGAAGCAAAAGAGAAGCAAAGAAAGGAATCGGTTGCTTGTCAGGACCAAAATAAGCCCAAGGTCTCAGCCCAAGAGGAAACAGGGAGGAGAAAGAGAAGGCCTAACGGTACCATGAATCAGAAAGGGTTCCGCTGCAAATTCAGTGTTAAAACATATCAGAATGTTACAACATGCTGGAAAAGGTATAAATGCTTGGAATGTGGGAAGATCTTCCATCGGAGTAATGCAGTAATTATGCATCAAAGAATTCACACAGAGGAAAAGCCATACAAATGTTTGGAGTGTGGAAAGTGCTTCTCTCACTATGACAGCCTAACTGGACATCAAAAGATTCACTCGTGGGAGAAGCCACATAAATGCTTGGACTGTGGGAAGAGCTTCCATAGGAGTAATGCACAAATTATTTATAAAAGAATTCACACTGGGGAGAAGCCACATAAATGCTTGGAGTGTGGAAAGTGCTTCTCTCAGAATGGCCACCTAACTGCCCATCACAAGATCCACACAGGGGAGAAGCCATATAAATGCTTGGAGTGTGGAAAGTGCTTCTCTTGGAATGGTGATCTAACTAAACATAAAAAGATTCACACAGGGGAGAAGCCATATAAGTGCCTGGAGTGTGGAAAATGCTTCTCTCGGTGTAGCAGCCTAACTGCACATAAAAAGATTCACACAGGAGAAAAGCCACATAAATGCTTGGAGTGTGGGAAATGCTTCCCTTGGAATGGTGATCTCACTAAACATCAAAAGGTTCACACAGAGGAGAAGCCATACAAATGTCTGGAGTGTGGAAAGTGCTTCTCTTACTATGGCAGCCTAACTGGACATCAAAAGATTCACACAAGGGAGAAGTCACATAAATGCTTGGAGTGTGGGAAAAGCTTCCATAGAAGTAGTGCACTAACTGTGCATCAAAGAATTCACACTGGGGAGAAGCCACATAAATGCTTGGAGTGTGGGAAGTTCTTTTCTCAGAATAACCACCTAACTACCCATCAAAAGATTCACACCGGGGAGAAGCCACATAAATGCTTGGAGTGTGGCAAGTGCTTTTCTCGGAATGGCCACTTAACTGCCCATCACAAGATCCACACAGGGGAGAAGCCACATAAATGCTTGGAGTGTGGCAAGTGCTTTTCTCGGAATGACCACCTAATTACACATCAAAAGATCCACGCAGGGGAGAAGCCATATAAATGCTTGGAGTGTGGAAAAAGCTTCCATCGAAGTAATGCACTAACTATGCATGAAAGAATCCACACAGGGGAGAAGCCATATAAATGTTTGGAGTGTGGAAAGTGCTTCCCTTGGAATGGTGATCTAACTAAACATCAAAAGGTTCACACAGGGGAGAAGCCGTATAAATGTTTAGAATGTGGAAAGGGCTTCTCTCAGTATGGCCACCTAACTGCACATCAAAAGATTCACACAGGGGAGAAGCCTCATAAATGTTTGGAATGTGGAAAATGCTTTTCTCGGAATGACCAACTAACTGCACATCAGAAGATTCACACAGGGGAGAAGCCATATAAATGCTTGGAGTGTGGAAAGTGCTTCTCTTGGAATGGTGATCTAACTAAACATAAAAAGGTTCACACAGGGGAAAAGCCACATATGTGCCTGGAGTGTGGAAAGTGCTTCTCTATGAACAGTAGCCTAACTAGACATCGAAAAGTTCATACAGGGGGGAAGCCACAGATATGCTTGGAGTGTGGGAAATGCTTCTCTCGGAATGGCAACCTAATCGCACATCAAAAGATTCATACAGACGGAAATTCATAGAAATGCTTGGAGTGTGGAAAGCATTTTTCTCGGAATGGTGACCTAACTAAACACCAAAAGATTCACATAGTGGAGAAGCCATATAAATGCTTGGAGTGTGGAAAGTGTTTGTCTAGGAATGTCACCTTAACTGCACATGAAAAGGCTTATATGGGGGGAGGGGACATATAAATTCCTGAAGTATGAAAAGCGTTTCCATTGCATTAGTGAACTAACTGCACACCAAGGGATTCACACAGGGCAGAAACCACGTTAATGCTTGGAGTGTGGAAAGAGGTTCAGTTGCAGTCATAGCCTTATCTTATACCACAAGATTCACATGGGCAGAGCCTTCCAGTCATTGTTAGCATGGAGAAAACCAGTTCAAGTGGCTGATCTTGCCAGTTTGTAGCTGTTAAGGCGGAAGCCATCTTAAAAGAAGTTTCCAGTCTGTTTCAGCTAACTTCAGTGTTCTCTGACTTTCTACAGGTGTTGGCCACACAATGGCAGATACTTGTCAAGGCCATCCACTCAGGCCTTCTAATTAACTGACATAGTGAAGCTGGTATGGGAGGGGGAACATGCTGTCACCAGTGTTCCCTCTAAGCTGAGTTAGTGTGAGCTAGCTCACATTTTTTAGCCTCTGGCTCATACATTTTTGTCTTAGCTCAGGAAGGACGGCTCCAGAGCAATCTAATTTATGCAGTAGCCAAATCGCTTGCTCACAACTTCAATGCCAGTAGCTCACCAAGCAGAACTTTTGCTCACAAGACTCCACAGCTTAGAGGGAACATTGGCTGTCACCCTGGAAAGTTCCATGAATACTGTCCAGTGATTGGTTGAGGAGGTCACAAGGTTATGGCTTGTAGTTGGGAGTTCATGAGATCACATCCAGGTACAACTTGGTTATGTTTCTGCACTGAGGCAGGGTCAGCCTTGACAGTAGTTCTGGCCTGTTCTGTGGTAGCTTCCCTGGACGAGAGCCGTCATTGTGCCCGTTTCCCTCCTTTCTGTCCATTCCCCCCTTTTTTCTCACCTCAACCAAATACATGTAGCACACCCTTTTAAGCAAAATCTATGTATTTGTTGCTGTGCTCTCAACAACCCTCTTATGTTAATAGACAATTCACCAAGGTAGTGAGATTGATTGATGCCTCATATTAAAGTAAAGGTTTCCCTTGCTCAAAGCTAGTCGAATCAGACTCTAGGGGGCGGTGCTCATCTCCATTTCCAAGCCGAAAAGCCAGCGCTGTCTGAAGATGTTTCCATGGTCATGTGGCCGGCATGACTAAACGCTGAGGCACATGGAACGCAGTTACCTTCCCACCGAAGCGGTACCTATTTATCTCCGTGCAATTTTTTGTTTTCGAACTGCTAAGTTGGCAGGAGCTGGGGCCATAATGACGGGAGCATTCTGGTCTGCAGCTCATATTACCTCTTGCAAAATGAAGACAGCTATACTTTTCCAGTGGAAAGTTAGACTCATCGGAAACGCTGTCATATTGTGGATTAAATTTCATGGAGGACAGGTCTATCAGTGGCTACTAGCCATCACGACTAAAGGGCATCTCCACATTTAGAGGCCGTTAACCTCTGAATATCAGTGCAAGGAGGCAACATTAGAGAAAGGCCTTGGCCTCTTTGTTGTTTGCCCTCCAGAGTAGAAGAAGAGAAGAAGAAGAGATTGGATTTATACCCCGCGCTTGGAGTCTCAGAGCAGCTTACAAACTCCTTTCCCTCCCCCTCCCCACAACAGACACCCTGTGAGGTAGGTGGGGCTGAGCGAGCTCTGACAGAAACTGCTCTTTTTCAAGAACAGCTGTGCCAGAGCTTGTGACTGACCCAAGGTCACATCAGCAGGTGCAAGTGGAGGAGTGGGGAATCAAACCTGGTTCCTCTCAGATTAGAGTCTGCACACTTAACCACTACACCAAACTGGCTGTGACTGCTGTGTGAGATGATTTGCTGGCTTAGATGGACGACTTTTCAGATCCAGCAGGGCTCTTTTTGAGTTCTTTGGGTTCCAAATAGCTGTCCTCCCCTTGGAAGATTGTCAGTGTAAGCTATGTTCTTCTCTGTCTATTAGGGCTGCGATATCCCTTTGCTAGAGGAAACCTCTTTCATTTGGCTCTGACATCACAAAGAGTCGGATGGAATATAGCAGGGGACCTTCTGGCCCTTGGATCCTTGCTCCCGGCTGCTGTTTGATGCAGTGTCATCATCGCTTTCTGTTTCACCCCAGCACTGATGTTGCCTGTCAGAATGACTCCAGATGACTTGTCCCCACACCATATTTTCCGGTCGGTACCCTGGCCTTGGACCTTGAGAGTCCAGCCTCCTGTAGGTTTCCCTCTGCAGGAAGGGGACAGCTGCTGGAAACTGTCTAAAATGCTCATGGGAAGGGCCCTTGAACCCGTGCTGAAGCAGGAAATAGAAGAAATGGGAGAATGCGGCTCCCTGGTAGGGCAGGACAGTTCATGGCCTGAGTTGGCTGTGTTATTGGACGAGAAAGCAGTGAAACTGACAAAGCTGCAATTCTCTGGCTTGTTGCTTGTCTGTGCTAGAACTATAATCAGCTAACAAGAACAGTCCCGTCAGGTCTAGGTAGCAAGCAGGGCTTTTTTTGTAGAAAAAGCCCAGCAGGAACTCATTAGCATAATAAGCCACACCCAACTGCAGAAACTCATTAGCATATTAGGACACACCCCTGACAGCACTGCTCATTAGCCTATTAGGCCACACCCCCATGTTACCAGGAGTGTGGTCATCCAGCCACACCCACCTTTTGCTTCTTATTCTATTTACCTTGTTTGTTGTCAAAACCCAGGGCTTTTTTTGGAGCAGGAACCCCTTTGCATGTTAGGCCACACACCCCTCAGGTAGCCAGTCCTAAAGAGTTTCTGCTGTTGGGTGTGGCCTATTATGCTAATGACGTGGCCAATATGGGAGCCAACCGGAACTCCGTTCCTGTGCATTCCTGCCCAAAAATAGCTCGGGCTAGAACTATAATCAACTATCAAGAACAGTCCCGTCAGGTCTAGGTAGCAAGAAAGAAATATCAAAGCTGTCTACGCAATACACTGCATACCTGTGTTTTAGACAGCAAGTCTCCTTAGAGCATTAGAAGCTAATATAGCCTAGAAGCCCAAGCAGTGAGGCTCACTAGCATAGCAGCATTTTCTTCGTAGCAGTCAGCCATAGTGAAATATATCCCTTACTATAGTCCCAACTATAGTCCTTTGCCCCACAGATTTAGGTGGCCTTTCTTAGCCAACCAAAAGTAAAAAACCAAAACAAAACACTGGTCTTTGCTTCTTCCAGAATATGCTACCTTCCATTCCTATTTCCCTCCTCCCATTACACTATCCAATGAAACACAGGTTTCCTTGATGTACCCAATTACCACATTCCATTGTCCAGCCTTGAATGAGAGAATGCTGGTGGTAGCAAGAGATCTGAAATCCTAGACCCCCTGGAAGGTCAAAGTTGGCCTTACAATATTCACATGAACCCTTCTGGTGAGATGAGGGTGACTGAGTGTCACAGGCCCCCTTTTTAGAAGCCAAAGTCCATGGAGTTGCCATGGCTGAGGCTCTAGGAAAACTAAGATACGAGTAAGGCATAATCAAAACAAAGCATCTATGCACATTCCTATAAACTGAGGTAGATTGTTGTTTATAGCAGCACTAATATAATAATCAAAGAATAGAACAATAGCCACTAAGGCACAAATGGCTCAAATACCTTTTGAGATTTACCCATCCCCAAAGCGTGATGAACTGGCTACCTCAGATGTGGGCAATCTCAAATATGAAATCTTGCAAACTCAATGCTCATCTTAACACTCTGACGTTGTATAAAGCCCATACTATGGCCATACTTTCCTTTTCAACTGTTGCATAAGTTTGTTCTCCAGGTAACATTTTTTTGCTCAAATAAACAATATGATGGAGTTCACCATCCACCCCTCTTTGCAACAAAACTGCTCCTTGGCCCCGAGTTGAGGCATCTGTCTGGACCACAAACGGTTTGTCATAAGCAGGCAACATCAAAATAAGTGCTTGAGTCAGTCTTTTCTGTGACCTGCAGGCCCTGTTCTGCCTTTCTTCTAAGGCTTCCCAGCTCCCTGGAGGGGCTTTTCTTTCTCAAGGATAGTCTGCCACCCCCAACTGATCATTGTAGGGATTTCCTACTGGGAGGATTACGACTCCCAGTTTCCCTTCCCTGTTCTGAGAACTTCCTCTGAATCTCTCACTACCCAGTGCTTGGTTACCGCAGGGACAGTATACAGCTTTGTGCGCCCTGGAGAAATAGCCACTTGCCAACTCTCTTTTTGCAGATAGTGTGTCCGAGATGATAGTGGTGGTGTCTATGTGGTACAGAGAACCACTGTCAGCATCAATTGTTTCAAGTATTTATTAAAAAGAAAATGTTTACAAGCATACATTTAGCACAGCACCAAAACTGAGCAAGGAATATAAATGAAATTAAAGCAAAGCGCAAATCTGCTGTCCCTCCTTCTATACATCCCCTGCTAGATGTTAAAATAGGACAGGACCCTGCAGCTTAAAAAATTACAAACCTCAAGGTGCCATTACCTTCAGGTGCCATTACCTTCAAGTGTCCTTCAGCCCTCTAGGCTGACAAGATGTTTAATGTTCACCTGCTCTGGACTTCAGGCCAGCGATCCTTCCCCTTTGATGGATCTCACACTAAGAGATCTTCTCTTTCTGTTGCAAGGAACTTTAGAATCTCCCTTTCCCTGCCCCCTAACCCCCAACTCAGGGCCACCCAGGTCAAGGAAGCATCTCCAGAAATTTTCCTTCCTCAAACCTCTCTAGTCTTTGACACCGCCAAATATCTGGTCCCTGTTTGGATAAGGTGGGGGGGGAGAAGGGGAGGCTGGACCATCCAGTTGTCTTTAGCTAGCCCCATTAGCATTTCTTAAGAGGTAGCTGGCGTGAGCCTGTAAAGCCATTACACTGGCTTCCTCCTTCCCAGCCTAGAGAGAGAGAGAAACTTAAAAGCACACAGCCAGGGTTCTGTTGCTTGCCAGTTTCCCAGGAGACACCACATTTCTTCACACGTCTCAAAAGGCTTGCTGACAATCTCGTGTTCAATTGACATTAAAACATGCTTTCTTTTTATATAAATCAGATAAAGGAGCTGCAGTTTGAATAAAACGAACTAAAAAATCTGTAGAATCTAGCTATGCACAAGAAAAGTTGCACATCCTTCTTTGTAGTAGGCCAGTCATTAATATTTGCCATCTTACCATCATGAGGCCTGATAGTATTAGATCCAATCAAATGAACAACATGATTGCACTCAAACTGACATGTTGAGACTTTAATAGACCTGGATTATGGATTCTCTGGAGCACTTTGTGCACACGCTTAAGATGCTTTTCCCAAACTGAAATGGCAATATCATCCTGATAGGCTGCTGCATTAAGTAATCTATCCATCAGTCTCTGAAGCATCTTGGAAGCACCACTGAAAATAAACAGCATCTGGATAAACTGATAATGACCCAAGGGTGACACGAATGCTGTCTTATCAGCTGGTTTTGAACTTTGAGGGACCGGCCACGGTATCCTGCTGTATTTTGAACTTGCTAGTTCCTCTGTCAGGCTTTCGATCTGTGGAGTTGGATAAGGATCAACAGTTGTGTGATCATCAGGTTTAATTGTTCTTTCCCTTTAATTTCTATGAGCGTTGGAAGGCGGCTAACAGTTATGTAATCTGTATAAGGTTGAATTGGAAGAACTCTTGTCAGGTGCTGCTTCTTAGGAATGAAGCCTTGGCTGGTAACAAGGCCAGTGACAGGTTTTTTGCACAGTAGGTGAAGCTACCTTCTGGCACCCCCACCCCCCGTGTGCCCACCAATTTTCAAACATAAATGCATTTTAGGAAGAATGAAAAAAACAAAATTTGAAATTGCTAATTTCTTTTTTTTTTAATTGTGAGAACAAGTAATACAATCTCTGATTTTCTCTCTCAAACAGAAAAATCACAAAGCATTTTGAAAAATCCTGTTCTCACTGTACAACCTATTAAGCCCATCAACTCCAGCTAATAACTCAGTTAACAGGTTCTCTTCTCAAAGCAGTTCTTTGCATATGGAACTGAACAGTGATGGGGATCCCTAACTCAAATACCAACAACAGGGTTTGGTTAGAATAAAAATGTATCTTTCCTCTACTGCTTTTCAATTTGATTTAAATTCCCCCTGAAGAAATTCAACTAAAAATAATTAAAACGGTGATGGGAGTTTTTCTAACCACCCACGCAGAAATGCAAACACACAAAAACAGAATGTCTTTTTGTGACAACAGCAGAGGAGAGAAAATTAGATAAAAGGGGGCAAAGAACTTTTTACTGAGAAAGCAGAACAAAGGGAAAAGACTAAATTGACACATTGTGGAAGAGAGGTGATACAAAAGAAAGAAGTACAAACATGAAAACATGCATCTTTGGAAAGATGGAAGAGGAAGCAGAGGGTAAACTAAACAAAGTAATATACAGAGATTAATACAAAGAAAAAAAAAGGCATAGGTATAGATAAAATTGGGGGAGAACAGAATGGCCACATAATTAAATGAAAATGGGGGAAGCAGAGAAAAACTGTGAAAATCCAATGGAAGAACAATGACAAAAGTAACAGGAGAAAGAAAAAATATTAGCATATCAGGTGAAAAATCCAAAACACAACTGGAAAAATTGGTACAGAAAACAAACCTTCCCCCTCTGCTGCTGAAAGGGGGGGTATATTTAGAGAGACGTTCTGAATCTCTCCTGGAAAGTATCTAGCTGACATGTAGAAATTCTTAAGATGCTTCGTGCAACGCAGAACTTGCTTTAAGCTACACAACAGATAACGGGCGTTGCTGAAAACAGGCCTGAGCTAGCTAAGTAGAAATAGAGATAACAGAATACCAAACTGTACACGAGGGCTACACAGATATAAGTCATGGGTGGGAAGGGAAGCTCTGATTGGAGCTAGGTAGATTGTGAGGGAGGTTACCAACTGGTGACCTCAGCCAGAGAGGGTATAAGAAATTTTGTGCTGCGCCACAAACCTCGGAGACGCCTGGGGGGGACTGCCCTTCCAGAATCTCCCCGTACTTTGCAAACTGCGTTATCAATAAAAGCTGTACTTGTTTCAGCCTCCGTGTGAAGTCTCCTGCTTGACGCGTGTCCGGTCACTTCTCACGTATCACTGCCACCACCTCTCCTCGCTTCCCCCCCCCCAGTGAAAGAGAAGCATGCTGCCTCCCCCTGACAGAGCTGGCCTGGCCCGTGGCTTTCCCTCCCTTCTTGTTGCACGGCCCAGCCAGAGCCCCCACCGCCACCCTTCCTCCTTCCCCCATGTGTGCCAAGATCAAGAGTTTAAATAAGGTGCCCCTAAAAGGAGATACCTGCGCCAGGTGAGGCAGGCTGTGCCACTCCATTGAGAAAAAAAAACCTGCCAGGAGGAGATCAGCAAGGGCACCGCATTTACCGGGCTCGGAGAGGCAGCTCCTACCTCCAAGGGAGTCCTCCCCATGGGGTTCTCCTGCAGCATCAGCCGGTAGTTCCTCCTCCTGGCATTGTTCCTAAGCACCTGAGAGGTGAGGGAGGGAAGGGGTGGCAGGCAGGCCGGCCAGCACGGTGCCCTCCGAGGAGCACAGGGCAAGCGGAGAAGCGAGCCGAGGAGGGCTGGCAAGGCAAGGCGAGGCAACTCAGGCAAGGGAGGGGAGGGGCGGCAGGCCAGCCAGCACGGCGCCCTCCTCAAAGTGTGCGCTCTAGGCAACTGCCTAAGTTGGGTCCATGGATGAGCCGGCCATGGTTGCTAATTTGAAAGCTCATCCTTATCGAATTGTTACCTCATTAGCCAAAGTGAACAGTATAACTGGCATGTGGAAAATCAGCTTCTGGAGAGGACTGAGGATTTTATGCTGGCAACAGAACCGAGTTTTGGCACACAGCACACATGATTTATTTTTTGCCAGCTACAGCTGAAGGAGCGGATGGACCTTCATTACTGTGTGGGAGGCTTATGCCTGCAGGACAGACCTTATTTTATTGTACAAAGTGTAAATTAGCCTATATAGATTTTGTGTGCGTGTGTGTGTGTTCGTCTTGAGCAAAGTACTGATATGTGTGTGAAAAGGGGGAAATTAAACCTTTTTTTTCTATTTGTCTTTTTATTAAAAAGTGTGGTTAACTGGAGTGCATTGTGGTTATCAAAGGAAAAGAACCCATAGACTCATCACAAATTGTCAATTTCTTTAATTTTCTAAAAGTCCATACAAAGTCTATATTCAACAGGTGTGATCTCTGACAACCTTTTCTTCGGCACCATCGCAATAGGTGTTCCTCTGTCAGACTGAGATTCCTTAATTATCCCCCTTTTCATCATTTGCTGAATTTCAGGAGCAACAGTTTCTGTCATAGGTTCATTTAGTCAAGGATATGGACTGGAATTAATTGGTGGATTAATGCCAGTCTCGTCATGATGAGTAATCAGATCTGTCTGCATGGATTTTATGTTGCAAGAGGTGTGCCATCTAATGCCAAATTATGCCATGTATTAGATAGGAAAGTTAGCTTATTTGTTTCCTTGTTGCTAGGCTTCAGAGCCTGTATTGCATAGTCATTTGTTTTAATAATTTAATAAACCTTTATACTTTTTTTCCAAAGTCTGGTTTTCTTGTGTGCATCCAACCTCGAGGGCCCACAGGCCTGGGAAGTTGTTTGGGGGTTCCACACAGGCCACCAAGCGCAATAACCCTGGGCTCAGGTCTCTGACATGGTGGCAGCTTAAAGGGACTTTGCTCAACTAAACCTATTTTTGTTTTTTTAATAGATTTATTTATCATTTTTCCATTACAAAGAAAATAAATACAGAAAAAGGTAAAACAATGCTATCAGAAGTACATCTGGGAGTTCATTTGGTCATTTTTTCAATCCATTTATACAAAGTAAACCTGTTTGGAAGTGCACGCTCTAGAAGTAATGCGGTTTTTATTTTGGAGACTCAGGATGGAGAAACAGGCTAAGATGACGGCAGCAGAGCTACCTGAAACTTTCCCTATTGGCCACGAGACTGATATTACCCTTGGCCAGGATTCAGTGGTGCCAACGGGTGTCAGGAGGTGCACTGGTGGTAGGAGGGGCAATGGCCAGAATTCAGAGGTGCAAAGCTGTGCCAGGAGGGGCAACTTGGCAGGACGTGGATGGAAAGCTTCATCTGGAGGCTGAGACTGTGTTGCACAGCAAAGTCAGAGTTTTAGACGTTTCAAGCAGGTCGGGTGCCTGTGAGGGCAAGGCCCTACTTGATAATTTATCGGGTTTCGGAGGCAGCAGAGAATCTCCAGTCTTTTGACATCCCAGGGGACAGCGGAGAGAAAACAAGGAGTGAGGAATGGGGCCTGGGCTCCATCAGCCAAGGGCTCAGGAGGAAGCGGAAAAGCCAACATGGACGTCTGTGGGAGGTGAGATCCCTGTGCAGCATACCAGAGTTGGAGTTCCTGTGCATGGAAATGACAGTGCAGCTGGACTACATGAACCCGGATATTTGGGGGGGGGGAGCCTGGGGAAGACAGGGTTTGGAGATGGGAGGGACCTCATCAGGGTATAATGCCATAGAGTCCACCTTCCAAAGTAGCCATTTTCTCCAGGGGAACTGATCTCTGTCATCTGGAGCTCAGTAGTCGTTAAGACGCTGAACTGCAGGCTGGAAGGTTGGTAGTTCAGCCCCCATTATTTACAGCAAAGCTGTAGCTTTGAAAGCGAGAGAAAAGCTAGCAGCTTGATTCCCCAAGGTCAGAATGTCCCGTCTGCAGGAGATAGGGGAACCAGAGCTACATTCCACTCTCACACCCTAAGCGTAAATCAACAACTCCCCAGATTCCAACCTCCCGCCTGTCACGCCACTAAGGCGCCCAGAACCAACCTCCCCTCCCCTCCATCCATCATGGCAGGGCTACCTGACAAGACCAGAGTGCTGCATGATGGAGTGAGCTCCCGTCTCTAGTTCCAGCTCCTGCCAACCTAGCAGTTCGAAAGCAAGAAACTGCAAGTAGATAAATAGGCACCACTTCGGTGGGAAGGTAACAGCGTTCTGTGTGCCTTGGCGTTTAGTCGTGCCGGCCACATGGCCATGGAAATGTCTTTGGACAGCGCTGGCTCTTCGGCTTGGAAACAGAGATGAGCACCGCAACCCTAGAGTCAGATTTGACTGGCTTTCAAGCAAGGGAAACCTTTACCTTTAGTAAGACCAGGAGGTCTCCAGCCCCCCCCACCTGGAGGCTGGCAGCCGTACATAGCACACCTCTTTTCCTAGGTCTAAAGAACTCATCCCTAATGACTTCTTTGTGAATAAACGTTTTCAGGATCAACCTGCAAGTATTTTGACCTTCCAACACACACAATAAAGAACTGAGGCCTTCCTCCTCCTCCTCCTCCTCCGCCTCTCTTTGGGTGGTTGCCAGGAAATTCAAAAGAGAAGCTTTCCCTGCCTTAAAGCCCTCCTGGCCACCCTCCAGTCCTCTCTCGCACAGGGCTCTCTCAAATTAACCTTTCCCCTCATTTTCTTCACTTGTCAGCCGCCTTTCTGACAGACCCAAAGGGAAGTACAGAACCATAAACGCCATGAAATAAAGGACAGAGCTATGCATATTATACAACAGGACTGCCCCATTAGGTAATTAAAAAGTGTGCAATAAAATTGGATATTTCCCCATTAGAGGACAATGCAATACTCCTACCCTGCCACGAATGTCGTTAGTGTTTACGGTGCTGCTGGACTCTTGCTCTTTTCTGCTGTGACCGACAGACTAACACGCAGACCCATCTTGACCCATCCCTCTGCCCCCCTCTGCCCTGAACCGCTTTAAGAAAGTGCAGGATTAAAATCCGATACATCTTTGGAAAAATGGATCAGAAGCAGCAAAAGTGTTTTTGCTAGATAAGGATCCAAAAAGTCAGCGATCCTTAGGGTGACCAGCTCTGGGTTTGGACATTACTGGAGATATGCAGGGTGGAGATTGGGGAGGGCGCAGTTTAGGGAGGGAAGTAAAATGCCAGTCAGGCCACACTTCAGAGCAGCCTCGTGGAAGTGATCTGTGTTGCCTGGAGATTGGTTGTGATTCCGGGAGATCTCCAGCCGCCACCTGGAGGCTGGCAACCATGCCGGTCCGTAATTCTTATTTTTTTTTTAATCATCGGCACCGCAAAACCCACCATAAGAACATAAGAGAAGCCAATGTTGAATCAGGCCAATGGCCCATCTAGTCCAACACTCTGTCACACAGCGGCCAAAACTTACCAGGTGCCATCAGGAGGTCTAGCAGTGAGGCCAGGACACTAGAAGCCCTCCCACTGCTGCCCCCTCCAGCACCGATAGAGTGCATCACCTGCCCCAGACTTAGAATTCCCATCTATTTGTTGTTGTTCAGTCGCACAGTCGAGTCCGACTCTTCGCGACCCCATGGACCAGTTTACGCCAGGCCCTCCTGTCTTCCGCTGTCCGCTGAAGTTTGCTCAATTTCATGTTCGTTGCATCGATGACACTGTCTAACCATCTCAACCTTTGCCGTCCCCTTCTTCTTTGACCTTCCATCTTTCCCAGCATCAGGGTCCTCTCCAGTGAATGCTCCCTTCTCATTTGGTGGCCAAAGTATTTGAGATTCCCATCTATACCCTGTGGCTAATAGCCACTGATGGACTTCTGCTCCATATGTTTATCTCATTCCCTCTTGAAACTGTCCATGCTTGTAGCTGCCACCAGGTTACAACGGGTTAACACCGCAGAGTTAACAAGGAAAGAGCGGCTGAGGATGACGCCTCCGTGTAGGTCCCTCCCCTTCAGGGCTTCCCTTCCAAAATCCAATTGCATTCACACCAGAGAGTCGGCTTCCTGCTCTGCGCTCCCCCCCACCCCCGCCGGTCCATTGATTTTTTCCCCTCTCCAAGACCTGGTGAGTTTTAAATTCATATGGCTGATGGGGATTCGAGGGGACGATGAACTGGGGGAGAGCCTCAGTCTCCAAGGAGAGCCAGGTAAATGGGGTGGGAGGAGCGCGGGGAGGGGAGCTGCCGCATGGGAGGCTGAAGCGCTGGGAACAATCGTTTGCCTTTTAAAAAGGGAACCTGCCCGAGGGTTGCCACCTCCAGGTGAGGCTTGGAGATCTCCCGGAGTTACAACTGATGTCCAGACGAGAGAGATCATTTCCCCTGGGGAAAAATGGCTGCTATGGAGCATGGACTGGGTGGCTTTCCTTTCTCTCCACGGAAGCCCCTCTTCCCAAACTTCTCCCTTCCCACGCTCTCCAGGGATTTCCCAGCTCGGAGGTGGCAACATGAGCCTGCCCATTCTACCCCACAGAGAGGGAGCCTGGCCAGCCGATCCTTTGGCATTCCTAACTCAAGGCTCTCTTGGCTGAGCTAGGAACACCCCCCCCCGAAGATCCTGGGTATTGAAATTCAAGGCAGTGCCGCTTAAATGCATCCGACTCGAAACGGCTTTGCACCTCTGTTTTATTTACTTACTTACAACATTTCTCTGCCTCCTTTTGACCCAAATAGGGTCCCCGAGGTGGACCCTAAACTTTAAAACATTTCAACATGAAAACACTTTAACGATTTGATTTATACGTGTGTGTGTATGCCTATGTGTGAGCTCACCATAATTATATTAAAAATATCAATGCAGAGCTGTAAGAGTGACTGATGTGGAATGGTACGGTATCGCCTGATCTCATTAGGTCTGAAAAGCTAAGCAGGGTTGGTCCTGGGAAGAAAGAAAGAGCCCATAGATTTGCAATGGCAGATCATCTCTGCTTCTGATTTGCCTTGAGTGCCCATTGCTAGGGTGGCCAGAAGTTGTTTTGTTTTGTTTTCTAATTCTACTTCATTTATACCCCATGTTCAAGGAGTCCAAAACTGAACCCTGTGGGTCCCCAGGGCTGTGGCGTACAGGTAACAAAACCTTCCTTTATTTAAAAAAAACATTATATAAATTTTTATTTAATTTCTGTCAAGGCAAAAGATTTTATCTAACAGGCTACACAATGCTCTAAGGTCATACAGCAGGAAACAAGAAAACTTAGTTTATCTAACACATTTTCAGAACCTGGGTTAGATAGCACAAACATTATGTCCAAGAGTCAAAGATCATCGCTCAAGCATTCTCCACACTGCTAACAATCACAGTATAAGCATATCATAGCCCAGGCCTTCAGTCCATCAGAATCGAAGCTAGCCTCCTTTCTCCAGGCCCTTAGCTCAATTATACTTTTTTTGGCCAAGCAGCGTCAGGTGATGATGACACCCAATCAGGACACATTCTTGCAGGAACCCTCTAGAAAATTACCTCATGACTCCTGAACCCCCCCTCTCCCAGCCTGTGGGCCGAAGGTTCTCATGAGAAGCCAATCACCACATTTCCAGCTCTGGCCTTGAAGATGATCAGAGCTGGGTAGGCCAAGAGACCAATTAGTAACACCTGCAGGGTAGAACAGGCCCATGACCGTCCACATTAACCCTTGAGGAGGGGGTTCCAAGGGGTGCTTTGCCTCACACCCGCCTTTCTCCCCAAGGAGGGGATACAAAGCGGCTTACATTGTTCTCCTCCCTTGAATCCTCACAACGTCCCTGTAGGTTCGGCTGGGAATGTGAGCAGCTCAAAGTCAGTCAGCAAGCTGCTGTGGCCGAATGGGGATTCAAACCCGGGTCTCCTGGATTCTAGTCCAACACTCTGACTACAGCACAGGCTGGCTCGCCACACCATGCTGGTTGCAACTTGACAGCACTTTGGTATACAGTGGGCAGTGAGGAAATGGGAGCCTCTGAGGAGGGGAAAGCGAAGGAAAGTATGAGCAAGGAGGTCTCAAGGGAAGGCCGAGAGGAGAGAATGGAGGGAAGGGGTCATGGAGAAGACAGTATCTGGAATCCTGCATCTGTTTCCCCTCCCCTCGAAGGAGTTTTGCAGCATTTTCTATCCTTCTCCAACCCCACTTTGTAGTTTCTCTTTGGGACTGAGTCTTCCAGTGCCTTTTGGTGTAGTGGCTAAGTGTGCAGACTCTAATCTGGGAGAACTGGGTTTGATTCCCCACTCCTCCACTTGCAGCTGCTGGATGACCTTGGGCAAGCCATAGTTCTGTCACAGCTGTTCTCTCAAGGACAGTTCTGTCAAGAGCTCTCTCAGCCCCACCTACCTCACAGGGTGTCTGTTGTGGGGAGGGGAAGGGAAAGGAGATTGTAAACCACTCTTGAGAGAAGGGCAGGGTATAAAGCCAATCTCTTCTTCTCTTCTTCTTCTTTCCCACAGGGCCGGGACTTGAGAGCACAGCTGAGAGCTCTGCTTTGGTTGCAAGCCTGAACATTTAGGATAAAGTGCTTTGCGGCCATCCCTTTAAATCAGACACTCTTTGCCTGCAGAACAAGAGATGGCCAAAGAAAAAGGGGATTCCAGGGCCCTTTGGGTGACACCTTTAGAGGAAAGGATAAAGAAGGAAGACTTGGTTGAGCCCAAAGCCTGCAGAGCCCTTGAAGTGCCTTGGGTAGGGAGCAGGGGAGGATTCTGGGAAGGAACCCTGCCGAAGACGCAGGCAGAACAAACCACCAGCCCAGATCTACAGTGCCGGAGATTCAGGCAGTTCCACTACCAGGAGGCTGAGGGACCCCGAGAGGTCTGCAGCCGACTCCACGCTTTTTGCAGTCGGTGGCTGAATCCGGAAAGGCACACCAAGAAAGAGATGCTGGACCTGGTGATCCTGGAGCAGTTCCTGGCCGTCCTACCCCCGGAGATGCAGAGCTGGGTCCGGGAATGCGGGCCGGAGACCAGTGCCCAGGCGGTGGCCCTGGCAGAAGGCTTCCTCCTGAGCCAGGTGGAAAATGAGAAGCTGGAAGAGCAGGTAAGAGGGTTGAATCCTGGTAGTTTGTGAGGCACAAGATGTGAGCAGGGGTGTGCTATAATTCCCCATCTGTAGTCCCCGCTGAGCCATGACCTGGATAGACCGAGCTAGGCAGATCTCATCAGATCTCAGAAGCCAAGCAGAGTCAGCCCTGGTTAGTACTTGGGTAGGAGACCACCAAGGTATTGGCAAACACCTCTGAAGTCTCTTGCCTTGAAAGGCCCACAGGGTTGCCCTAAGTCAACTACAACTCGATGGCATTTTCCACCACCGGTCCCAACCTGTTCTCAAAATGACCCATGGCTAGAACTTCTTGTGCTATTTCTGTGCATCGGCCTCTCTTTCCCGCCTAACTGGGATCCTGCCGGCTCTTTCAATCGCAGTGTCTTTTTTAAAAAACATTATATAGGTGTTTTATTGAGACTGTATTCATAATCTGAGTTTTCTGACCCAGGGAGGATTTAAAATACACCTTTGAAGCTAGAGCACGGTATTTTGTTTTGTCTATTGAGTTAGCGGGAATCTTTGTCAGAGAAAATGCAAATAAATCCCAAGTGGCACTTTCACTGTCAAATCGACAAGTAGTTTTCAGCATGGTGGCCGCTTGCTGCTACTTCGTAATGGCAGCTGCTGCCAAAATGGTAAAAGCGTATTCGTGAGGTATGCAAACAAGGCAAAAATATTCCTCAAAGAGCCAGATACAGACTATCTATTTTGTAATATTTATATATACTTATTTCAGGGGTTTTTTAAATAGGGTACAGGAAAAAAGGGTATGGGGGGAAAGAATAAGGGTGAGGCACTTTTTTACCAATACCAAAGACAGTATTTAAAAAATGAATTAATAAATCTAAGTAAATCATTATAATGTTATACCATTACCAGTAGCACTATTTCCCTGTCATATGTTTTCACAATTCCAAGTCTAAAAATAGAAATTATAAGGAAGGATATACAAATTCTCTCAATATTTTATGTAAATTCGAAATAATCACATAGCCACTTAAAATAGTTTGTGGAAACAGGGAAATAACAAAATTGTGTAGCACAGACTGTCTAAAGGTTAGATAGGTGAGCTGTATTTTTGAAATTTAACAACCCACGGATGCAGTTGTCAGCTGGACTATAGAACATTGCTTATAGTAAATATGAAGTTTAATTAGAAGACAATGGAGTACCCAACGTAATTACTTTTATCTCTAAAATCTACTTGTAGATGCTAATTTTCACATTTGTTAGGGTGTAACATGCATAACAAGGCGCTAACTGGGCTGGACAGTTTTAACAACTTTAATTGTAATCTATATTTATCACCACTGTTTATGCAATATAAAGCTAAACCTGCATATGGCTTACATTGAAAAAGAATTCTACATTCCACATTGACAAGCCATGTATTTCATTTTAGAGATCTTACTTCTAACAAGCATGTGGGCTTGGATCCCACCTGGAATCTCTGCATGTACAGGGGCAGTGGGGGCTAGGGTGTGTCTCTGCGTGCGAGATTTTTGACAATTATTCCCTCCCAAGGCAGCCCAGAACACCCTTTGGGATGCTGCTTCCATGACGTAGTGACCCCCAGAGACATCAAACGATGGGGCAATTGCTGAAAATTGCCTTTACCTACCCAATCGCAGGGTCTTTTAGCTGACTTGGTTACTGGTTTTCCGCAGGTACTGAAGGCCCATTCAGACACTGAAAAGAAACTTCCCTTTAGGGGGATTGTACCGGAACATGACCAAGACGCTGCCTCCTTGGGTAAGGATAGACAGGGCCCATTTTCCCTTTGTTTGTCTCCCTTTAAAGGGTGCTTGAAGTCCAGGGGCTGCCTTTACATTCTACTGCCTTCAGACTCTCTCACGCTTCAACATTGTGATGGCTTCATGTTTTCAGTGCTGAGCTAAAGCAGTGCAGTCTGCATTAAAAAATCCTAGCCAGAGATGGTGTTTTAAGAGCATTGAAGTGTTTTAAGAGCACTTTCCCTATGAAGAAAGGTTAAAACGCCTGGGGCTCTTTAACTTGGAGAAACGATGGCTGAGGGGTGACATGATTGAGGTTTATAAGATTATGCATGGGATAGAGCAGGTTGAGAAAGAAGTACTTTTCTCCCTTTCTCACGATGCAAGAACTCGTGGGCACTCCATGAAATTGCTGAGCAGTGAGGTTAGACTTTGGGTGAAGAAGGAAGTACTTCTTCACCCAAAGAGTGATTAACACATGGAATTCACTGCCACAGGAGGTGGTGGCAGCTACAAGCATGGACAGTTTCAAGAGGGAATTAGATAAACATATGGAGCAGAAGTCCATCAGTGGCTATTAGCCACAAGGTATAGATGGGAACTCTCAGTCTGGGGCAGGTGATGCTCTCTATTCTTGGTGCTGGAGGGGGCAGCAGTGGGAGGGCTTCTAGTGTCCTGACCCCACTGCTGGACCTCCTGATGGCACCTGGTATTTTTGGCTGCTGTGTGACAGAGTGTTGGACTAGATGGGCCATTGGCCTGAATCAGCATTGTCTTCTCTTATGTTCTTATGAATCCCAAAAGATGGGGTTGCCTGGAGATCTCTCAGAATTATCACTGACCTCTAGATAAAATTGCTCCAGTGGAAGGTGGAGTCGATAGCAGTATACCCTGCTGAGGTCTGGGCTATAGGACAGTCCGGTGGATAGGGAACTGGTTAGAGGACCGCACCCAAAGAGTGGTGGTCAATGGCGTTTCGTCAGATTGGAGGGAGGTGTCCAGCGGGGTGCCACAGGGCTCAGTTTTGGGCCCGGTACTTTTCAGTATTTTTATCAATGAGCTGGATGAAGGGGTTAGAAGGGCTACTCATTAAATTTGCTGATGATACCAAATTGGGAGGAGTAGCAGACACCCAAGAAGATAGAGTTAAAATTCAACAAGGCCTGAATACTCCGGAGAAGTGGGCAGTTGCAAACAGGATGCAATTCAACAAAGATAAATGCACAGTATTACATCAGGGCCACAAAAATGTCAAGCACAAATACTGGATGGGGGAATACGTTTCTGGGGAGTAGTGTGTGAGAAAGAGATCTTGGGGTAAGGGTGGGCTGTAAACTAAATATGAGCAGTCAGTGTGATGTGGTGGCAAAAAAGGCAAATTCAGTCTTGGGTTGTATTAAAAGGGCCATAGTATCGAAATCGTAGGAGGTCACAGCCCCTCTGTATACTGCCTTGGTCAGGCCACACCTTGAGTAATGTGTGCAGTTCTGGAGGCCTCACTTCAAAAAGGATGTGGACAAAATCGAGAGGGTGCAGACGAGAGCGACGAGGATGATTGGGTCTGGAGACTGAGCCATACGAGGAAAGGCTAAGGGCCCTGTGAATGTTTAGTTTGGAGAAGAGGAGATTGAGGAGGGATGTGATTGCTCTCTTTAAATATTTGAAAGGCTGTCATTTGGAGAATCATAGAATCATAGAATGTTAGAGTTGGAAGTGACCTTGCAGGTCATCTAGTCCAACCCCCTGCACTCTGCAGGAGCACAGCCAAAAGATAGCCCTACATACCTATAACATACCCAAAAGATGGTTGTCCAGCCTCCGCTTGAAAACATCCAAGGAAGGAGCATCCACCACCTCCCGAGGCAGACTGTTCCACTGCCCAACCACTCTTACAGTTAGGAAGTTTCTCCTGATATCTAGCCGGTATCGACTCCCTCATAATTTCCACTCATTAGATCTAGTCTTGCAATCCAGAGCAAGAGAGAATAGATCTGCTCCATCTTTTGCATGACAGCCCATCATATACTTGAAGACTGCAATCATGTCCCCTCTAAGTCTTCTCTTTCCCAGGCTAAACATACCCAACTCTTTCAGCCTTTCCTCATAAGACTTGGATTCCAACCCTCTCACCATCCTGGTTGCCCTCTTCTGGACACGCTCGAGCTTGTCAACAGCCTTCCTAAAGTGTGGTGCCCAAAACTGGACACAGTACTCCAGGTGAGGCCTGACCATAGCAGAATAGAGCGGAACTACCACCTCCCGTGATCTGGACACAATGGGCGAGGAGCTGTTCCAGTTGGCAGCAGAGGATAGGACCCGAAGCAATGGTTTTAAATTACATGCACAAAGGTATCAGCTGGATATTAGGAAAAACTTTTTCATAGTCAGAGTGGTTCAAAGGTGGAATCAGCTGCCTAGGGAGGTGGTGAGCTCCCCTTCACTGATAGCTTTCAAGAAGAGGCTGGATGAATATTTGTCAGAGATGCTTTAGACTGGTCCTGCATTGGGCAGGGAGTTGGACTAGATGGTGTGTATGGTCCCTTCCAACTCTATGATTCTATGATCCCTCCCTAGACTCCATCCCAAAATCTCCAGGTATTTCCCAGCCCGAGGCTGACAGCCCTATGGGTCAGACAGAGATGAATGGCCCCAGAGCCTGGTCTAGCTGAGACGTTCTGCTCCATGGTGTTTTGAGGACCATGAGGCCTTTGAAAAGGGTGAGATGAACTGAAGAACCGATACTTTATTTTCAGCTTGGAGGTTAAATGGCACCTCCATGTTCAGAGGCAGTCTACCTTGGAATACCAGCTGGCGCTAGGGGCTAATATAAAAAAACGGAATGGGTCAGCATAAAAATACAGTATGTGGATAAAAAAATGCAACATCTTCCCCAACCTTTCTTTCTCCAGCCGAAGTTCGAATGACGCCAGCTATAAGGTCCGAATTTTCTCTTGTTTGTGGTGTGGAGGAAACATCTTCTCGGCAGCCAGATCAGGTATGGCAGGGATTCTCAGGTGGTGGGAAGGGGACAGCCTGGGTCCCCTGTGCCCCCAGACACTTTCCTTCTGTCAAACCTGGCCTCTGGGTAGGCCGTGGTGGTCCGTTGGGGAAGTTCAGTCTGACACGCAAACATCTGGACACCCAAACTTAAACCACATTTGCTGTCAAAAGGGAAAGAAAGACAACGTTGTCCACAAGGACTAAATGTTTTCTTGCTGCTTTCAGGGCCCGGTGTCCTTTGAGGAGGTGGTGGTGTGCTTCACTGAGGAGGAGTGGGCTCTGCTGGATCAGGGCCAAAGAGCCCTGTATGGGGAAGTGATGGAGGAGAATTATGAGATGGTGGCCTCTCTGGGTAAGGTTCCTCGCTTCCCCCCCCCCCAGACTAAAGTTAACGGTGGTCCCAGTGCACTCTCTGAAGCCAGGGAGGGACTGGTTGTGGGCAGAAGACAGAGGCCAGATTAAGGCCCAATGGATGCCCTAAACACAGCCCAACAACGGTGCCCCTCAGCCCTTCCATTGCTGTGTTTACACTCTGTGGGACCCTCTCCTCAGTCATGTCCCCAGGAGAGCTTTGTGCTCTTCAGACAGCAACCTGCTGGTGGTCCCCAGCCCCAAAGACATCCGGCTGTCCTCAACCGGGACCAGGGCCTTTTCGGTCCTGGCCCCAAACTGGTGGAACTCTCTGCCGAACTCCATCAGGGCCCTGCAGGATCCGATGCCATTCTGTAGGGCCCGCAAGGCAGAGATGTTCCACCAGGATTTTTAGTCTTGGCTGGCACCCGCCTCTGTTATTTACATCTACCTCGCCCTCTTCCCCCCCGCCTGTGAAGTCGCCAGCAGTTGGAATTGGGATTAATTATTTATTCGTCATCTGATTGTGGGAACATCTTATTAATGTGTTAATTGGTTTTATCTTGTTTCTGTTTTATAAATAATGTAATAATAATGATACTATATATGTGAGAGAAGCTGCTAACTTAGATGTCCTGGCCCCACTGGTGGACCTCCTGAAGGCACCTGGTATTTTTGGCCACTGTGTGACAGAGTGTTGGACTGGGCGGGCCACAGCAGGGGTCTGGGCGGTGTACAAAAGCCATAAAACAAAAACAAGATAAAATCAGAACATTAGTAAAACATTTCAACCATCAGATAGCAAATAGTTAACCAATCCCAGTTCCAACTGCCAGCTACTTCGTGGGGTGGGGGAGCGAGGTAGATGTAAACAGCAGAGAACAGGGAAGGGTGCCGGCCAAGAGATAACCATCTTGGTGTTTGGGGGGGATCAACAGTGGGAGGGCTTCTAGTGTCCTGGCCCCACTGCTGGACCTCCTGATGGCACCTGGTATTTTTGGCCACTGTGTGACGGAGTGTTGGACTGGATGGGCCACTGATTGGCCTGATCCAACATTGGCTTCTCTTATGTTCTTATGTTATGTTCTTACGTTAACTGGGACAATTCCTGGATTTGCAGGTCAACAAGGCAGTCTTACCATTAGGGTTTCCAACTCCAGGGTGGAAAATTCCTGGAGATTTTGGGGTGGAGCCTAGGGAGGGCAGGGTTTGGAGAAGAGGAAGGACATCAATAAGGTATAATGCCCTGGAGGCTACCCTCCAAAGCAGCCATGTTCTCCAGGGGAACTGATCTCTGTAGTCTGGAGATCCCTTCTAATTCTTGGAGATCTGCAGGTTCTACCTGGAGGCTGGCAACCCTCCTTACCAGTTCTCTCTGTGTTCCATCAGGAGCGGGGCGGAGGAGTGAGAATGAAGGAGACCCATTCAGAGGTGCCCAATCTGAAGAGGAGGAAGAGCAGAAAAAAGAAAACGAAGAATTGAGAAGGAGCAAACCTTCTGCTGGTGGTGGCGTCCACAAAGCCCTAATTCAAGAGCAGGCAGACCTAGGAAAGGGACAGATCCAGTGCCCCGTGTGCGGGAAATGCTTCAGCAACCAGTCCAGATTTAATATTCACTGGAAGGTTCACACTGGGGAAAAGCCTTTCAATTGCTCAGAGTGTGGGAAGAGCTTCCGTCAGAGGAACAAACTGACTACACACCAGCGAATCCACACCGGGGAGAAACCGTATCTGTGCATGCAGTGTGGGAAGAGCTTCAGCTGCAACACGCACCTGACTCTGCATAAGAGGATCCACACAGGGGAGAAACCCTATAAATGCCCACAGTGTGGGAAGAGCTTCAACGTTCGTTCAAACCTCCGGCGACATCAGAGAATCCACACCGGGGAGAAACCGTATGAGTGTCCCACGTGTGGCAGGGGCTTCGTGAACAATGCGGACCTTACAAGACACCAAAGGATCCACACGGGAGAGAGACCTTTCAAGTGTGCTGAGTGTGGGAAGAGGTTCAACCAGAGGGACGAATTGACTATTCATCAGAGAATCCACACCGGGGAGAAACCTTTCATTTGCTCGGTGTGCGGGAAGAGGTTTCGCGGGAAGAGTTCGCTTTCCAAACATCAGCAGATCCACACCGGGGAGAAGCCCTTCATATGCTCCGAGTGTGGGAAGAGCTTCCTTAATAACAGAGGCCTCACGAGGCATCAGAGAATCCACACTGGGGAGAAACCTTTTACGTGTTTGGAGTGTAATAGGAGCTTTTCTGAAAACTCGACCCTAAAGAAACACTTGAGAATCCACAGCGGGGAGAAGCCTTTCACGTGTTCGGCGTGCAGCAAGAGCTTTTGTGAAAATTCAGCTTTAATCAAACATTTGCGAATTCACACAGGGGAGAAGCCCTCTCAGTGCTTGTGATCCGGGAAGTGGCTCAGGCGTACATTATCGCTAAAGTTGCGTATAAAAAAGGAGCTCTGATTCTTGAAAGCTTATACCACGGAATTCTTGCTGGTCTTCAAGATACTACCGGGGTTTTGTAGAAGTATTGCGTGGGAGAGAATGTGTGGTTCCAGAAAGCATGTCTGAACTAGAGCCAGTGCTATGGCAAACGTAAAATCAGCTTTTTTAATTTGGATGCCCCCGTGGTGAATCAGTAACCAAGTAAGTGTCCATTTTCCTGGGGGACAAATGGCTCACTCGGGTAGCGTCAGAAAGGAAGAGCGCATGGGAATCTTCCAAAGTTCCAAGAACACAAGAGGAAACTTCCTGGACCAGAACCAATCCCCACGTTTCCACCAGCAAGTGGTCCCCAAATAACAGTCGATGGGGTTCCTGCTTTTGGACCGCAGCAACTGTTATTTGGGGATATACTGCATGTGAACATGGAGAATCTGTTTTAGGTTATCCTCCTTGACTCTACACAGCCAGTCGCCTCACTTCAAAAAGGATGTGGACAGACTGGAGCGGGTGCAGAGGAGAGCGACAAGGATGATCGGGGGCCTGGAGACCAAGAAGCCCTATGAGGAAAGGCTGAGGGACTTGGGAATGTTCAGTCTGGAAAAGAGGAGGTTGAGGGAGGACAGGATTTTGCTCTCTTGAAGCATTTGAACGGCTGTCACTTAGAGGTAGGAAGGAAGCTGTTCCTGTTGGCAGCAGGGGATAGGACTCCCAAGAATGGGTTTAAATTAAGGGCAGGAAGGTACCAGCTGGATATTAGGAGAAACTTTTTGACAGTAAGAGTTGTGCAACAGTGGAATCAGCTGCCTAGGGAGGTGGTGAGCTCCCCCTCACTGGTCTATAAGCAGTGGCTGGACAAACACTTGTCGGAGATGCTCTAGGCCGATCTTGCATTGAGAAGGGGGTTGGACTCGATGGCCTGTCTGGCTCTGTTCCAGCTCTATGATTCTATGATTCTATTTTCCCAAGCAACTTTAACAAATACCCATCATGGCATTTCATTTTACCTTTCCTGAATCAAATGCTGATGGATTCATAGAGCTTTGTGTCTTCAAATGTTCTAAGGCAAAAAAAGTTCCTGGAATAATTTGGCGACACCCCCAAGCAGGCCACATCTCCCTGGTCACCCTGTCTCCAAGTCCTCTCTAAGATAAATAGCACTGGTCTCCATACAGATCCTGAAGGCAGACACCCAATACAGCTCATCTTGAGAATTGTCTCCGTTCCCCCAAAGCTGACTGTTTCATGATGCCTAGGTAAAGGTAAAGGTTCCCTTGCTCGAAAGCCAGTCGAATCCGACTCTAGGGTTGCGGTGCTCATCTCCGTTTCAAAGCCGAAGAGCCAGCGCTGTCCGAAGACGTTTCCGTGGTCATGTGGCCGGCGTGACTACACACCAAGGTGCACGGAACGCTGTTACCTTCCCACCGAAGTGGTACCTATTGATCTACTTGCAATTTCTTGCTTTCGAACTGCTAGGTTGGCAGGAGCTGGAACTAGAGACAGGAGCTCACTCTGTCTTGCGGCACCCGGGTCTTGAACTGCTGAACTACTGACCTTCCACAGCCTGCAGTTCAGCGTCTTAACCACTTGAGCCACCGCAGCTCCATTTCATGATGCCTACATTAGCTCTTATGCCGGTCTTTGGCTTTGACAAACAGTTCTGGGTAAGTAAAGATGGCGTGCTGCCCTTCACGTCCACTGTTCATCCAGATACACAAAGTGCATCCGATTCAGGAACGTGTTAGGCAGTCCAGTTCTCAGGTGAACTTTAATAGGAGGCAGATCCCTGAAGAGAATTATTTTGATCCCAGACCGGAGAACAACCAAGAAAAATATTTCACCCCATATGGAGCAGAAGTCCATCAGTGGCTATTAGCCACAGGGTATAGATGGGAACTCAGTCTGGGGCAGGTGATGCACTCTATTCTTGGTGCTGGAGGGGGCAGCAGTGGGAGGGCTTCTAGTGTCCTGGCCCCACTGCTGGACCTCCTGATGGCACCTGGTATATTTTGGCCGCTGTGTGACAGAGTGCTGGACTAGATGGGCCATTGGCCTGATTCAACATTGGCTTCTCTTATGTTCTTATGTTCAGAGCTTACCACTGAAATGAGGCGTCTTCTTGCTTAGGGACAAGCAAATCACTGAACCTGGGCCCAGAGGCCTAATTCTGATCATGTTTACATCCTCAGGTTGCTTTTCTGTTTCCTTGACTCAGTATTGTCTCTGCATCAGTTCCGTATTTCTGATAATGTGTTCGGGCCTTTGATGGGGCTCTGTGGGAAGGTATTTTAGGTGCTTCAGCAGCGCTCAATAAATCACGTTTGCTGTTTCCTACATTTCGGTTTCTTATTTAGGATCCTTTAATATACATGGGTTCCATTTTCTTGTTCTCTTTCCCATAATAACCCTGGTTTATTTTGTATTTCTGTGGTCTGGGGACAGGGAAGAGAACTCTACACAGCCAGTCGCCCCACTTGATCCTGTAAGGTCGCCTCCACAATTACACCTCAGTTTTCGACAATTAAGGCCACATCTGCCCATCAGTGTCCAATTCTGACTTATTTATTTCCTTCACCATGTCCCGTCCCCCTCCTGGAATTAAACCCAAACAAATGGTAGCCATGTAAATGAAACTTGTTATTCCTGTTTGGTCCTTGAATCTGTTTAACATCTTCATGTGTGCTGTATCCTAATTTACTGCTCATCCGCCTCTACCTATATGGATGGGCTGGTCGTTTCCGTGTCGTTGTGTCTGAAGAAGTGTGACTGCACATGAAAGTTTATACCTTGAATAAAACTTCGTTGGTCTTAAAGGTGCCGCTGGACTCGAACTTTGTCCTCCTGATTTTTATTTTGTCATGCTTCTTTAGAAATGTACTACACCAGTTTGGTGTAGTGGTTAAGTGCGCGGACTCTAATCTGGGAGAATCAGGTTTGATTCCCCCACTCCTCCACTTGTACCTGGCTGGATAACCTTGGGCCAGCCACAGTTCTGTCAGAGCGGTTCTTGAAAAAGAGCAGTTTCTGTCAAGAGCTCTCTCAGCCCCGCCTACCTCACAGGGTGTCTGTTGTGGGGAAGGGGAAAGGAGTCTGTAAGCCGCTTTGAGACACCTTTGGGTAGTGAAGGGTGGGGTATAAATTCAATCTCCTCCTCCTCCTCTTCCTCTTCCTCCTCCTCTTCTTCTTCCTCTTCCTCCTCTTCTTCTTCTTCCTCTTCCTCCTCTTCTTCTTCTTCCTCTTCCTCCTCTTCCTCTTCTTCTTCCTCTTCCTCTTCCTCCTCTTCCTCTTCTTCCTCTTCCTCCTCTTCTTCCTCCTCCTCCTCCTCCTCCTCCTCCTCCTTCGTAATGTTTCAAAATCCTGTTTCTTACACGCCTCGGGCCAAATGTCTCTCTGACATTTGCCGCCAAGAATCTTCCTGAATCGCATCAGGAAGAGGGCACCCAGTGTGGCTGGTCTGCAGTCCATTCAGGATGGACAAATGGCAGTACCTATTTACCTAACAAGGGAATCTGCTGCCAGAGGGTGCAGGGACAGCCACGGGCAGAGACGGCTTTAAAAGAGGAGTTAGACTGATTCAAGGAGGCGGATGTTGGTCTGAAGCCGGGGTGGCCAAACGTGCTTGACGCTAAGAGCCACACAGAATAAACGTCAGATGTCGGAGAGCTGCAAGCCATGAACAGGTATTACATCGTTTTTATTGGAAAATATGCAAATTTACTTTTCATTAACATTAAAGGAGGCTGCCGAAAGTAATAACAAAAGGGGTAAAGGCAGATATTGATCATGATATTTGTTTGCTAATGATACTTAGCTTCCCCAGCCGCCCTGTCGGGAGCCGCACACTATGCGTGAAAGAGCCGCGTGTGGCTCCCGAACCAGTTTGGCCACCCCTGGTCTGAGGCAATAGAACAACGTTTGAGTCCGGTGACCCCTTTAAGACCAACAAAGCTTTCTGGGTACCAGCTTTTGTGTGCATGCACCCTTCTTCAAATACATGCACGCACACCAAACCTTATACCCAGAATTAAACTTTGTTGGTCATCTTCCTGGTGCCACTGGACTCAAACTTTGTTCGATAGGTTCATCAGTGGCCGCTAGCTGTGGCGACAAACGGGAACCTCCGCATTCAGAGGGAGTGAGCCTCTGAATCCCAGTGCCAGTGGGCAACATCAGGGGGCGCCCTCGGCCTCTGTGCCCTGTCCGCTGATCCTCCACAGAGAAACTGGTTCGCTGTTAAGTGACAACGATGCCCTTCAGTTCTCTACACAGGGCAAACAGGTCAAACCCCTACGCCGAAGGGTAAATAGACACAAATCTGACATCAAGAATCCCCAAACTGAGAAATATGTAGGAGAACACTTCAACCTTCCAGTACATTCAGTGGGGGACCCCTGGGGAGCGGTGGCACAGGCAGTAAGACACCTGCATTAACATCACTCGTGCAGCCACTATGGCTGTTTGAGACCCATCCATCGCGGTCGAGGTGAGCTCTCGACCCTAGTCCCAGCTCCCGCCCACCCAGCAGCTCGAAAGCAGAAATGTAATTATAAATGCGAGTAGACAAATGGGTACCTACCCTTAGAAGGGTAGGGGGGCCCCCCCTCCAGTGAGGTGTGTGGAGACGGCGAGGTGTGTGGAGATGGCGGCAGCGGCGGCGAACCTCGGCTGCAGCAGAAGACCGGCAGTGGAGGCGGCATGGTGTGGCGTCACGGCGACAGCAAGCAGCAGGGCCAGAGGAGCGATCCCTGGTGGCCAGTAGCAACATTGGGCAGCTGTCATCGGTGGGGACAGAGGCGCGCGATGATGTCATCTGTGGGCGCGGCGGAACCTGAAGGACATAGCCGAGCCCAGAGGAGGATGTATCGTATGCCGGCCCCCCTGAGCACCAGGAGGAACAGCTAGCCAATAGACTGCCGGGGAGAGAGCCGAAAGAACATCAGCCTCCACCTGGGTGCCGGTACACAGCCCCATCCCTAGTACAATGTGGCCCAAGTTAGGTGAAAATGTGCTTAGCACCCCATGTAAACCGCCCAGAGACCCCCCAAGAGGGTTAGGGCGGTATAGGAAATCGAAGGTTAAAAATAAATAAATAAAATAAAGTGGCTGTTTTATGGAATCTGAGAGACAGACTAGGACAGGGGTGTCAAACATGTGGCCCGGGGCCTGTATCAGGCCCCCGGAGGGCTTCTGTCAGGCCCGCTGTCTTCTGCTTCTTTTTTCAGTTCTGCTGCTGCATCATCTTAGGTTTGCAGCTTATAGACACGCACCTGAACAGCATACTCGGGATTGCAACGGCACAGACATTTTGATGCAATAATTCAGAGCAAGAGGAGTCAGTGATCAGACACTGTTAAATACATAAAATATTGGAAGAGTGCCAATGTTTTAAACATGTTTTTATTTTAAGTAAAAAAAACCCCTTTGTGTTCGTGTCCTTTATAAAGTTTATATCTCCGCTACCTGGCATTACATTTTATGACACGTATGACCCAGCCCAACAAGGTCTCATTTATGTCAGATCCGGCCCTCAAAACAAATGAGTTTGACACCCATGGCCTAGGACAAGAGATTGCTGAGTTACAAGTTATTAACTCTCAGGATAATGGAACCCCTAGGGCTTAAAAGAGATACCGGTTTCTTATCTCACAACACATGCTAAGGTTATTCAGCTCTTGCATCTTATTTTTTAAAATTTATTTTATTGGTCTTGTATCCCGCCCTCCCCACAAGCAGGCTCAGGGTGGGTTCCATCAGTCTCAGTTCAGTATAATACCATTTAAAACTAGTTTAAAACAACTACTTCAAGCAACATACATCTGTTTGAAAACCCTTTTGTTACGCTGTATGCTAATTTGCTGCTGTTCACAGGTCTTGCCCTATTGCCTTCATCCAGCCTTAGCTAGTTCTGCATTTTGACTCCTTGATTTTGCCCTTCCTGGCACCACCCTCCCCACCCTCTACCTATGTGTAATGGTTGTTGACTTCTGTTTCAGTGTCATCTGAAGAAGTGTGCATGCACATAAAAAGCTTATACCCAGAATAAAACTTTGTTGATCTTAAAAGGTGCCACTGGACTCCGATTTTGTTCTGGTGAGCCACTGTGCGAGACAGGATGCTGGACTAAATGGGTCACTCTTGTGCTCCAGCAGGGTTTTTAAGGTTTTAGGTGCTTGGGAATGCTTCCCCTGTTCGATGTCTGCCTGAGAGCTAAGTTGGGAAACTGCTGCCAAGTCTGGACGTATGGGAAGCAAGCATCATCACGAAGATGGCAGGATGCCTCTGCCACTTAACGTAGATGTTTTACTGCAGTGTAACTTACAGTCAGAGCTTCTTTTTTTCGGGGGGAGGTGTCAAACTCTCATGAGGGGAACGAAAGTTTCAGTTTGTATACTGAAAACTCATGAACTTTAAAACATTTTGAAGAATTTTGTCAAAGAGGTTCCGGAACTCCGTTCCAATACATTCCCCCAGAAAAAGGCCCTGCTTATAGTTCCTGGTTTTTGCTTTATTTGTTTGGTTGGGTTTTCTCTTTTTGGAGAAAGGGTTTGTTTGCAAGCATCTTTATTCTTTTTAAAGCAAAGGATTTCTCTTTTCCCAGTCTAGGACATATAAAAATAATTCCTCTGCTTCACTGTATTGTTGAAGATACTTTTTCCCCAACTGAGCACATATTTTCAAATATCTCTTTAACCCTTCCCCTCCCGTTTCTTCCCTCCTACCCCATTTCTATCCTTCCCCCTTGGACTGTTCTTAGTGTCTTCGGGGCTGGACTGATCGTGGAATCCCAGGCTTAGTTTCCTGTCTGAGTGCAGCTCTTATTTCTTTTATTTTGCTCAACTGGTTCTCTTCCTTCACGCCATATTTGTTTGACAAATTTTATAAATGCCCGGCTGCTCAGTTGCATCAATTCAGGGCTGAACTACATCATATAATCCATGCACCTTGGCATTTAGTCATGCTGGCCACGTGACCACAGGAAAAGTCTTCGGACAGCGCTGGCTCTTCGGCTTGAAAATGGAGATGAGCACCACATCCCTAGAGTCGGATTTGACCGGCTTCCAAGCACAGGGAACCTCTAACTTTAACATCAAAATGCATGTCCATGAAGTTCTTACCAAGGCTGCTTTATACGTTAACTTGACATCATTCAGTGGTAGCAGATGAAATAATTTCTTAGCCAGCTGCTTTCTATACTGTCACCAATATTCAATTAAATATGACTTCTTATAGCAATAGTGGAATTATAGAAGTTGGAGAGAAGTTAAGTTAGGGTTAGAGGTTAACTTTATGTTATAATGATGACAACCAAGTGATGTGTTATAGTGATGACACAGGAGGTGGTGGCAGCTACAAGCATGGATAGTTTCAAGAGGGAATTAGATAAACACATGGAGCAGAAGTCCATCAGTGGCTATTAGCCACAGGGTATAGATGGGAACTCTCAGTCTGGGGCAGGTGATGCACTCTATTCTTGGTGCTGGAGGGGGCAGCAGTGGGAGGGCTTCTAGTGTCCTGGCCCCACTGCTGGACCTCCTGATGGCACCTGGTATATTTTGGCCACTGTGTGACACAGAGTGTTGGACTAGATGGGCCATTGGCCTGATTCAACATTGGCTTCTCTTATGTTCTTACCAAGGTTACTTCATAGTTATTTATATGCTTCAATACTTTTCTCAGAGCTTTAGTAAAATTATGAGATTACAAAGAGGTTAGGATTAGGTTTTGCAATAGCTGTAACTAAAAACTGGTAGTTCAAATACAAAACACTGACGGCTGAAAAATGAGTCTGGCTCCTAACGGCAAAGAAAAAATTTCAAGGCCAATGGTAAACATCCCCCCCACCCACCCCGGTCCAGTATGCTTTGAAAAAGTGCATGTGTAATTTCACCAAGGAAGAGTGGACTATACTGGAACTGTATGTGGAAGTCATGCTGGACTGGTTAAGTGTATTTTATTATTTAAACAATTCTCCAAAACAATTTTATTCTAGGATCATGAGAACATACGAGAAGCCATGTTGGATCAGGCCAATGGCCCATCCAGACCAACACTCTGTGTCACACAGTGGCCAAAACCCAGGTGCCATCAGGAGGTCTACCAGCAGGGACCTCCAGTAGCTCTCCCACTGTTGCCCCCCAAGCACCACTGCCCCAGAGTGTTCCATCTATACCTTGCGGCTAAGAGCCACTGATGGACCTCTGCTCCAGATGTTTCTCCAATCCCCTCTTGAAGCAGCCTATGCTTGTAGCCGCCACCACTTCCTGCAGCAGTGAATTCCATGTGCTAATTACTAAACAAGGATCTTTCGACACGGCCACACTATTAAGAGAGATCACATAAACCAGATCTGAGTCCGGTAGCACCTAAAAGACCAACCAGATTTCCAGGGTGTAGAGAGTCAAAGTTCTCTTCATCTGACCAAGAGAGCTTTGACTCTTGAAAGCTTGTTGGTCTTTAAAATGCTACTCAACTCAAATCTTGGCTCTTCTAGTGCAGACCAACAAAACCAGCCACCTGAAAACAACAGGATCAGGACTGTGTGAAGTTTTGGAGTGGCTGATGACCACTGTGCATGGCAGATGGAAGTCTGCCCATTGGACCTTTTTATCAGATCATGATAACCTGAGAGTTCCGGGCTGTGATTTGCCCCTGGTGTGGGAGGGAACTCAGAAAATCATCAGGGAACTGTCAGCAGCACCCAAGACTGGGGCAGGTGGAGAACCTGGTCACCTTGAAAGGCAGGTCAGTGGCGGAGTTTCTTCCATTTTCCCTCCAGTGACAGCCAGGAAGAACACAGCAACATAGCGACTGCGCTTCTGTGCAGATCACGGGGAAAGCATTTCCAAAACTCCCGGCGCCGATCAGTCCCAACTACCATCAACAAGTAACAGCAAAGATAAATCCTTTATTGTAGCTCTGTGTTCTGAGTTCTCAGGAACATTCAAGTTAAATGAGACATGAGCTTGCACAAAACATGAAACTGTCCTCTGATAAACCATTCCCACGTGGAAGTGTTCCTCCGAAGGTGCTCCCAATACAGGATTCAAAGCAACACATTAATATTATACAATGTTCCCATTGGCTTAGAGGATTCCCCGCCCCACCCCGGAGATGGAAAGGGGAAATTAAGACACACTATTCTAGATCTACGCATTGGGCACATAATATCTCAAGTGTTTTCAAGACTCGATGTCCAACACAGCTGTCACATTTGCAAGGCAGTGAACCACGTGGTTTCCCGGAAGTGTGAAAAACAATTTTACACCTCAAGTCAGCTACTATTTATAATGGAGAATACAGAACACCTTGAAACTGAGCAAAGCAAACACACTGTTTGAAATACTGGCACTCACGGTCTCCCCATTTCCAAATCCAAGCACAAAATACTGCTCCAAAACCTGAAGAAATGTCCCAGCGGTTCCTCCTGAAGATCCCACTGGCTTTCCATCGTGTTTCCAACCAGTGGCTTCACGCAAGTATTCTCCCTCAGCTGATATTCAGAGATATACTGCCTCTAGGCATGGAGGTTCCACTGAATCCCAGTGGCCGAGGGCTACAGGTAGACTTGTTATTTGTGAGTATACTCATAATCTAAACGAGGGCCCGCCTCCACCTCTTGCAGCCACTTCTGCAAATGTATCGTCCGTTGTGTGACGGAGTTTCTGTGTGTGTCTCGTCATGAGGAACCCAATTTGTGGGCTCACTGCCCCAAGAGGTGGTGATGAGTTTAGTGACTGGTTGGGCAGATTCATGGCAAGGTCTATCGACGGGTACCAGCATTAATCGCTGGTGGAACGTCCAGACTCACGACAAATGTCATTTTTAATAGAAGTGGCCCATGGGTTAAAAATAAGGGTGGATTGTTAATCTAATGCCCTACTTCAAGGGTGTCAAACATAAGGCCCCGGGGGACAGAACTGGCCCATCCAGGGCTCTTGTGTGGCCCACGAGCAACTAGTGCAGGGGAGGGAACAGGAGACTGCTTGGGGGTGGGGGGTGGGCGGAGCCACTCAGATTGTGGCTTCAGCATGGCGGAACCACCTCATCTGCGGCAGTCAAGCAGTCAATCCAACTCTTCTTCTTCTTCCTAGACGAATTCATCATTGTTGTTTTCTTTTACAGGCAACACAGTTTACAGTAATCTGAGTATTTACACAGTCTTTCCCTTGTGTGGATACAAAGATTTGATTGGTCAGAGAATCTCGAGTTTGATTATTTCTGTACCTGGAGTGAGTGTCAAGCCATCTGTGTCCGTGCCCCATCCGAAGTTCTTTTCATCGTCCAGGTATTTCTGCAGCCCCATGTGAACCCTCTGGTGGGAAGCGAGGCTCGCGCTCTGGCCGAAGCTCTTCCCGCACTCCAAGCACTTGTACGCTTCTTCCTCAAGGTGCAGCCTCTGATGATACTTAAGGCTCCCTCCTTGGGAAAAACTCATGGTACACTCAGAGCATTTGTATGGCTTCTCCCCTGTGTGGATTCTTTGATGCCTTGTCAGGTCTGAATTCTTAATGAAGCTCTTCCCACACTCCAGGCATGGAAATGGCTTCTCCCCTGTGTGGATCCGTTGATGGGAGATGAGGACTGAGCGCTGGGTGAAGCTCTTGCTGCACACGGAGCATTTAAATGGTTTCTCACCCATGTGAATCCTCTGGTGTCTGGTAAGGTCTGTACTCTTGCTGAAGCTCCTCCCACAATCCAGGCACTTATAGGGCTCTTCCTCCAGATGCAGCCTCTGATGATATTTGAGGCTACCCCCTTGAGAAAAACTCATGGCACACTCCGAACACTTGTACGGCTTCTCCCCTGTGTGGATTCTTAGGTGCCTTGTAAGGTCAGTTGTCTTACTGAAGCTCTTCCCGCACTCCAGGCATGGATACGGCTTCTCCCCCGTGTGGATTCTCTGATGGGAAGTCAGAGCTGAGCTCTGGCTGAAGCTCTTCCCGCACTCCGAGCAGCTGTACGGCTTCTCCCCCGTGTGGATTCTCAGATGGGACGTGAGAGCCGAGCTCTGGCTGAAGGTCTTCCCACACACTGAGCATTTAAATGGTCTCTCCCCTGTGTGGATTCTTTGATGGGTCTTAAAGCTGGCCGTGGTGCTTAACCGTTTCCCGCACTGCAGGCACTCAAATGGTTTGTCGACCTTGTGCATTCTCCAGTGAGCGTTCAGGCTGGATTTGAAATTGAAGTTTTTCCCACACACCGGGCATTGACTCTTTTCCTTCGCTTGGCCTAGCCGGCTTCGAGGTGGGATTTCATGGCTGTTGTTGCCTTGACCCACAATTGGTTTCTTCCACTTCTGCGGTTTCGCTTCTGTTTCCCTTCCTGGCAGCTCTTCTTCTTTACATCTGACTCCTTTCGCCAACGTCGCAGGGGGCTGCCCGTCCTTTTTGGTCTTCCCTTCGTCACCTGAGGAGTCAAGAACACACACAGAAGATCAAAACCGCATTCACCATTGCCCAGTGAAATGGGGCAGTTGGTTCAGGACAGACAAACGAAAGGAAGAGGGGTTTTTTATACTCGAAACTAAAATGTCCAACAACTTCCAAGAGTCCAATAAGAGCTGCAAAATCCTGGAAGAAGCTACATCACATAAAGAGGGATTTGTCGGAGCTCTTCCGCCAAGCATTTGACTGTGGTGCTGCACCTAATCGTCTAATCGACCCCGAGGAACCTGTGCCCTGTAATCTATCTTTGGTTGCCTGCTCTTGTGCATGTGTTTAACATCTGCGCCTGTGTCAGTGAACTATACGCCACGGAGCCAGACACAAGCCTTATATCTACTGCTGGCTAGATTCCCCATTATGTATGATGATTAAGGAGAGTTATTCCGCCATCGTACAAACGTAGCACCTTACAGATTGCTTTACGATTTTAATTTGTTTTATTGTTTTAATGTTTATATGATACCATTAGGTCTGTAAGCCATCAGATAGATAGACAGACAGACAGACACATACAGACAGACACACAGACACATACATACATAGCGAAGGTGACTTCAACTGCAGAATGACAACTAGTTCAGCAGTTTGAAAGCCAGTTTGGTGTAGTGGTTAAGTGCGTGGACTCTAACCTGGGAGAACTGGGTTTGATTCTCCACTCCTCCACATGCAACCAGGGCCGGCTCGCTCACTAGGTGAACCAGGCATTCGCCTAGAGCGCGCCGACCCTTAGGGGTGCCAAACTGCACCTGTCCGCCCCCCGCCTTCCCTTCCACGGCTTGCCCGTGTGCTCCGCAGTTGCGAGGCACGCAGGCAAGCCAGCGCTCAGATGGAAGGGAAGGGGGTTTAAACCTCCTTCGCTTCCTTGGCTTGCCAAGGAAACAGCACCGGGGGGGGGGGGTGCCAGAAGGTGTCCTGCCAACTGTGCAAAATACCTGGGGCCCTGCATGCAACTGCTGGTGTGGCTTTGAGTCAGTCATAAGATCTGGCACAGCTATTCTTGAAAAAAGAGCAGTCTCTGTCAGAGCTCTCTCAACCTCACCTACCTCACAGGGTGTCTGTTGTGGGGAGGGGAAGGGAAAGGAGTTTGTAAGCCACTCTGAGACTCCTTTGGGTAGTGAAGGGCGGGGTGTAAATCCAATCTCCTCCTCCTCCTTCTTCTTATCTTGGAACTTGAGAGGCTGGAGCCATGAGCTCTATGACTCTGATCTTTTAACGTTTCTCTCTAGTTACAATATATTCTGTCTTCAGGAAACCTGGATCCAGAATCCTGACTCTCCGTCTATGCAGGGTTTTAGGGCCTTTCCCATGCCTGTGACCAAAATTTAGCAGAGGTTTGGTAACTTTTATTATTACTACTACTGATGATAACCTCACAAGATTAGCTGATTAGTCCTTGGTTTGTTTTTGTTTTTGGAGCTTGGAGAAAGAAATGGAGCTTTGAATCAGTCCCAGCAGCTGCTGCTGCATGCAAAAAACTGTAAAACAGTTCTGAGTTTATACGTTTTACTGAATTATTTCATATTTAATGTTCAGATGTTTTGCTGATCGTATATGTCCCTGTTGCAATGATGGAATTGAAACATTAATGCATGTTATATATGACTTTCGTGATATTCTCCCACTCTCTACAACTACTCTGTCCTCAGCTAGTTAAAAGATGCAATTACTGAAGAACCTCCTAGAAAGTAGGTGCCCTGAGGTTACAGCTAAACTTGCCAAATTTGGCTGGTTAGTTGTAAGAACTAGAAAGCTGCTAGTGAAACAGATGTAATTTGTTACAGGATTTAACATGTTTTACTTCCCCGCACTATTTGATACTTCATTTTATAGATCTCATTTATGTTTGTGGTTTTATGAATTTTGACGAATTTTGACAAATTTAGTTTGACTATGGGATGAGAGTGCTGGCTTTTGCTGTGAATAAATGTGTGTTCTTGTTCTTGATGTTCAGCACCTTGGGGACTCTTATTGAGGTGCAAGGTAAAGGTAAAGGTTCCCTTGCTCGAAAGCCAGTCAAATCCGACTCTAGGGTTGCGGTGCTCATCTCCGTTTCCAAGCCGAAGAGCCAGCGCTGTCCGAAGACGTTTCCGTGGTCATGTGGCCGGCATGACTAAACACCAAGGTGCACGGAACGCTGTTACCTTCCCACCAAAGCGGTACCTATTTATCTACTTGCAATTTCTTGCTTTCGAACTGCTAGGTTGGCAGGAGCTGGAACTAGAGATGGGAGCTCACTCCACCATGTGGCACACTCGGGTCTCGAACTGCTGAACTACTGACCTTCCACAGCCTGCAGTTCAGTGTCTTAACCACTTGAGCCACCACAGCTCCTCTTGAGGTGCAAAGACAGCATTAAAATGTTTTAGATTTTTAAAAAAATTGAATAGAACTAGTCTTATTACAATACACGGATTATACACAAAGGCACAGTAGTCTAGTGGTAAGAGTCCAACTAGGATCTGGGAGACCACCTTTCGGCTTGTCAACCTGTCAGGGACCTTTGCTGGATGACTTTGGCCCCGTCACACACTTCCAGCCTAACCTAACTCGCAGGGTTGTTCTGAGGATAAAACAGAGGGGAAGAGAATGAAGTTAAGCTGCTTTGGGTCCCCACCGGGGAAAAAGGCGGGGCAGAAATGGAGTAAAATAAATAATACATTGGTAGTGGACCACAGGGCTGTGGCGGCGCAATGGTTAAGACACGGAACCGCAGACCGGAAGGCCGGTAGTTCAGCAGTTCGAAAGCAAGGAATTGCAAGTAGATAAATAGGTACCGCTTCGGTGGGAAGGCGTTCCGTGCACCTCGGCGTCTAGTCATGTCGGCCACATGATCATGGAAACGTCTTCGGACAGTGCTGGCTCTTCGGCTTGGAAACGGAGCTGAGCTCCGCACCCCTAGAGTCGGATTTGACCGGCTTTCAAGCGAGGGAAACCTTTACCTTTACTAGTGGACCACAGAGAGCAGAAATCAGCTCAGTGGTAAAGCAGTCACTCAGCAGGCAACGGGTTAATGATGCATGAATGATTCCAGATAACAGACCTACACGAGGCCGGATTTTTTTTTACAACCAACCAAGGGGAGAGCAGGAGGCTTACTCAGGGTGGCCACGCTCCCACAGGTCTCCAGCATGACTTCGACGTACAAGGCTCTCTGTCCCGGATCCAGCAGCGCCCACTCCTCCGCAGTGAAATCCACAGCCACGTCCTCAAAGGACAGCAGGCCCTGAAAGAATTTATTCATTTGTTTTAAATGTTTTCCTAGTCACCTTCCTTCTGTGACGGAGCCCGAGGCAGCTTACAAACAGAGATGATGAGGAGGAGAAAAGGTGTCGTCCCCCATGGCTGACATGACACGTCTTCCCCCAAAAGAGAACAAACCAAAGGTTTGCACTGCTGGTGGTCCTGCCCAATAATAAATACATTTTGGATTTTAATTTTGGAGCACATTAAAAATCATAACCGGTATACAATTACCAGCACAACCCGAGGTAGTTCTTCTGTCACTAGGTCTCATCAATATAGCCGGTTCGATTAAAGCGAAACTAATATCCTTTTTACTGACATCGGCCAGGTTGGTTATAGCGAAGAAATGGAGAGAGAAATCTGGCCCTTCACTACGTATGTGGCAGAATAACCTGTGGGAATCCTATATACTCAGTAAAATTAAGTTTCACCCCATGCCTTATGCCCATAATACTCAAAAAATATTTCAGGCTATGTGGTTTCCTGTGGTGGAATATTTGACGGAAATGGATATAATACCAGACAATGTTTATTATAAGGATTTACTATATTTTTGAATGTACTGGTTTACTTGTATTTGTCATTTCTTTTTAATAAATAAATTTAATAATAATAAAAAAGAACAAACCAAAGGACTGATTATTGGGTGGAGGATTGATGTTTTCCGACAGGGACTCAAAAACCTTGCAATACTTGCTATTGAGCCTGACAGCGGCATTCCCAGCCCTTCCTCATGGGGGCGTGGGAGAGCAACATCAGGGAAAAACGCAGATTTCTTTCGAAGGCCAAGAAAATGTGGGGGAGCTGGGCCCTGAGCATCACCCAATCATTCCTCCCCTACCTGATCCAGCTGCATGGACGTGACTCCTGCTCTGTCATTAGGAAGCGATGGCCTGGTAGGCTTTGCTGGTCTAGCTCCAACACCTGCAAAGAACAGAGGTCTGAACTGGCTGAGACTGAGAGGGGAAAAGGGCCTTCCGCAGTGGTCAAGAATGCACGCGTCAAAAAAAAATTATTATATCTAGAACTACTATATATCAATCCTGACCCGGTGTTGTTAGCCCATAAAATGAGAGGTATGATGCAGACTTATAAAAGCGGGCCATGGATCTCTTCGCATGGTAGCCGCACGCACCCATAAATATTCACTGGTTTACGGTTTCCAAAATAATAATCTGGTTTCAGGTTTCCAAAATGTCTGGGTGTGGGTGTGTCATCAACCAGCAACTGAAGTCAAATGGCCCCTGAGGCCGAAACGCGTCTGGTCTTGTGTTATCAAAATAAATCCACACCATGTATGTCTATAATAAAGGTACAGTGATAGCCATTCTTATTCCCTCTGTTAGTATAAGGTAAAGGTAAAGGTTCCCTGGCTTGAAAGCCAGTCGAATCCGACTGTAGGGTTGCGGTGCTCATTTCCGTTTCAAAGGTGAAGAGCCAGCGCTGTCCAAAGACGTTTCTGTGGCCGGCATGACTAAACACCAAGGCGCACGGAACGCTGTTACCTTCCCGCCGAAGTGGTACCTATTTATCTACTTGCAATTTCTTGCTTTCAAACTGCTAGGTTGGCAGGAGCTGGAACTAGAGATGGGAGAGCTCACTCCGTCATGCGGCACTCTCGGTCTCGAACTGCTGAACTACTGACCTTCCACAGCCTGCAGTTCAGCGTCTTAACCACTTGAGCCACTGCAGCTCCTTCTGTTAGTATAGATACTGCTTTATTCTAGTTGCTGCCACATACCGAGTTATATGTTCATTCATCACAATCTAATATCCCTTTCATTTTTGAACACAGAGACGCATGGAACAGCCTTCTGTTGGATCAGGCCCTTGGTCCATCATGGTCAGTACTCTCTACTCAAACTGGCAGCGTCTCCCCAGGGTCTCAGGCAGAGGTCTTTCCCATCACCTGCATCTTGATCCTTTTTGCTGGCAATGCTGGAGATTGGGCCTGGGACCTTCTACATGCCAAGCAGATACTCTGCAACTGATCCACAACTACTTTTATTGCCATTTAGGGGATTTATACTCTGCCTCCCTAGAGTTCTTCTAAAAGCAGCTTCCAAGCAAGAATAATGTCATCACAGCATCATAAGCCATCAATGTACAAAAGCAAAACAAGCCATTAAAAACAACATAAAGCAGATAAATGATCATCTTAAAACATAACCATTTTTTCAGCCCCGGCCCCTGCCTGGTGGTACATGCTCCCTCTTGAGATCAGGGGCATGCAGGACCTAGTACAGTTCTGCAGGGCCTGTAATATGGAACTGTTCCGCCAGGCCTTTGTTTGAGCCGGTGGACATTCAATCTATTCTGGCCCCCCGTCCTGTCCACAGCACTGTTTTTGACTTTTTTCCCCAGTGCCCTACTGTTTTTGGACACCATCTGGACACTGGAGTTTTCTAGGGTAATTATGTTACAATGGATGGGTTTGGTTGATCTGCTATTGCTAATTATTGCTTCACTGTCTGCTGATTTTATGTTGTGAGCCGCCCTGAGCCCATTTTTGGGGGGTAGGGCGGGGTATAAATGTAATAAATAAATAAGAAACACATCTCAAACAATAAAACTGTAAATCTACTTTAATTGCAGATCTTAGTTGTAAATTATGAATTGTTTTAACTGCAAATTTGCATTATTGTAGACGTATATGTTGGAACCTGCCCTGAGCATACATTGTGGGGAAGGCAGGATATGTCTAAAAAATAAAATAAATAAATATATTTTTAAAACCCTTTGTTAAAAGCCTGGGGCCTAAGAGACTGTACTGTAGGCAACAATGGTGGTGCTACCCCCCAAAAGGCCCTGTCTCTAGTTGCCCACCAAGAGATAAATCATTTGAGGATGCAAGTTTTTGAGCACTGATTTAGGAGTTAAAAGACTTTTGAAGTGTGAGAGCAGGAGAATGTCCCATGAATCGTTACCTTGCAAAGTTGTACCACTATCGCAACCCTGTGTGACTCTCCACAAGAGTGGCCTTTGTCTAGTATCCCATGGAGATGTCTCTGCCCCAGAGAAAGCAGCGTCGGCTTCTGCAGGTGGTTCCCACACCTGAAAAAGCAATGAGGTTGCCAGTCAAAGAGATTGGGGATGGGGGCTGAAAAGGAACGCTGCAGGAAAAGGTATGAAGGCTTGGGCCATTCCCTCTTAAGGGGAGTGCCAACCAAATTTGGGCGACTTCAAGAGATCATTCAGATCTCTTCATACACAATGGCTTGGAATCCCTTGGTCAAAACCCCCTCACCTGCTCAACGTCTCCTGAACTTAGTAGAAAGCCTTCAGCCAGGGCCACTGCTTGGGAACTGGTCTCCGGCCCGCATTCCCTGACCCAGCTTGCCATTTCTGGGGGCAGGATGTCCAGGAACTGCTCCAGGATCACCAGGTCCAGCATCTCCTTCTTGGTGAGCCTTTCTGGATTCAGCCACTGGCGGCAAAGACGGTGGAGTCGGCTGCAGACCTCCCGGGGCCCCTCTGCCTCCCGGTAGCGGAACTGCCTGAAATGTCGACGCTGCACATCTGCAGGAATGATGTCCCCTTCTGGATCCTTCCACATTGTTTCTTCCCAGAGTTCCCCACCGCTCCCAGGCCTGGTGACATCAGGACTTTGGCTGGCTTCACGGCCGGCTGCCTCTCCCCCTTCCATCCAGGCTTCAAAGTCACTCCAAAGCACTTTCCCAATTATTCTTTCTCCCTCTCAAGACGAGGAGAGCCTCAAGACCAGCCCGGAGCTGAGCTTCCAACCCACAAATTAAGAACTCCAAGCAAAATGGATGATTCCAGCTGGTGCCTTGGTTTTCTCCCTGCAGGAAAGAAAGTCTGCTAACTTCAAAAACAAGTGGGTGAACTGAGGGAAAGGGTGTGTGTGTCCAACTAGGGGTACCAGCCTTCATATGGGGAGGGGGGGGGGAATCTCCAAGAATTACAGCTCATCTCCAGACTACAGAGATCAGTTTCCCTGGAGAAAATAGATGCTTTGGAGAGTGGACTCTGTGGCATTGTACCCCACTGAGGTCCTTGTCCTCTCCTGACTTCACCCCCAAATATCCAGGAGTTTCCCATCCTGGAGCTGGCGACCCTACCCACCCCCCAACGGTGGCCATAGAGATCCAGCAACCCTAGGCCGACCTCTTGAGAGTCATGAAACAATAACATGATAAGAGCCCTGAAGGATCCAACTAGTGGTCTATCGAGTCCTGCATCCTGTCTCATACAATGAGCGACCAGTTCCTCCGGAGGGCCAACAACAGAGGACAGAGGCCGAGGCCTTCCCCTGACGCTGCCTCCTAGCACTGGTACTCAGAGGTAGACTGCCCCTGATTATGAAGCTTCCCTTTAGCCACCACGGCTAGTAGCCACGGATGGACCTGTCCTCCACAAATCTTTCCACCCGTCTTTGACATCTGTGCTTGTACTAGAACAATTTAGTTACTTGCTGAACAATAAAAATTGTAGCATCCCTGCAACTAGAATGCCCCAAAGCCAGGCCTGTAGGTACAGCGGGGCATTTGGGGGCCAGGCCCCCGGACTTCCTGCCAAGCCCCCCCAACTCTCTGGGCTATCTGCAGGACTCCCCAGGGCTGCCCCTTCCCCAAGCGCAGCTGGCTTCCCCCTGTAGGCAAGCAGACTGCAAACACTGCAAAAGTGAGTTTTTCAACTTTTATTTTTTATTTTGTGATGCCAGTGCCCCTCCAACTTATTTAAAGCGCCCCTCCCGAATTACAAAATCCTGGCTAGGGCCCTGCCCAAAGCCCCCCCCTTCTCTATTCTCTTCCCCCACTCCTGGGACTCTTCCCCCCACAACTGCATCCTCTGTTTCACCCTCTGACCCCCCCTCCTGGGCTGTAGTCCCCCCCCAAGCCCCCCACCGGCTACTCTGCATACATAAACCAGCTTCTTGAAAACGGTTCTTCTATCCAAACTCAGAAACGCCCCCTCCCCACACCATCCCCTTGAAATGTGCTGCGGGGAGACCAGAGAGGGCTTTGCAGAGGAGGGGGGGAGAAAACGCGCCCTCCCCCCTCACCGTGATGGAGGTACTGAGGAGGGAGGGGCCACCTGCACAAGCCCCCCCCCCCAAGGAGGGAAGGAGAAGGCAGCTCCGTTCTTTCCCTCGCATCTTTCATCTCCATTACGTGCATCTCTCCCTGTGGGGGTCCTGCCTCCCCATTTTCCCACCTTGCACTTCCCACCATTTGCAGCCCCCTCCCCGGGGGGGGGTGGGGAGGCTCACATGCATCTGCGACTCACCCAGATCCTGGATGGGGAACCCTCTGGACGTGTCCCCGCCCCTGGAAGGAGGAGCAGCAGGAAGGAACCGCTCTAGGAGGCCGACTTGCTCATTTTAACCCTTGAGTCAGTGCTGGGAAATGCTGTTAAGTCACATAGTCAAGTCCAGAGAGGAACCGAGGTGGTTGGCCCTAGCCTGCCTCTGCACAGCAACCGCAGACTTCTTTGGTGGTCTGTAACAGGAACTTCTTTGCATATTAGGCGACACACCCCTAATGTAGCCAATCCTCCAAGAGCTTACAGTGGCCCCTGTAAGAAGAGCTCTGTAAACTCTTGGAGGATTGGCTACATTAGGGGTGTGTGGCTTAATATGCAAAGGAGTTCCTGCTACAAAAAGAGCCCTGCATCCAAGTACTAACCAAGGCTGAATCTACTTCCCTTCCAAGGTCTGATGAGATCGGGCTAGCCCGGGCCATCCAGGTCAGGGTTGAATTCAGAGGTTGTCACCTCCAGTTTGGGAAATACCTGGAGATTTTGGGGGTGGAGCCTGAGGAGGGTGGGTTTTGGGGAGGGGGGAACATAAGAACATAAGAGAAGCCAATGTTGAATCAGGCCAATGGCCCATCTAGTCCAACACTCTGTCACACAGCGGCCAAAATATACCAGGTGCCATCAGGAGGTCCAGCAGTGGGGCCAGGACACCAGAAGCCCTCCCACTGCTGCCCCTCCAGCACCAAGGATAGAGTGCATCACCTGCCCCAGACTGAGAGTTCCCAGCTATACCCTGTGGCTAATAGCCACTGATGGACTTCTGCTCCATATCTTTATCTTTATCTAACTTCAGTGGGGTGTAATGCTAGAGGCCCAAGAGGCTATTTTCTCCAGGTGAACTGATCTTTGTCACCCGGAGACCAGTTGCAATAATAGCAGATCTCCAGCCGCAACCTGGAGGTTAAAAAAGCAAAACCAAAGAGCAGCACTTAACCACTATGTCTCTTAAATATGTCCCCAAAGGAGAACTAAAAGGCTGCCTGGGCAGGGAGGGCGGGGTATAAATCAAATAAATAAATAATTTAGAAGCGTGTTCGCACTTTGACTTGAAAATGGCAGCAACTTTATGCAAGGGAACAGTCTGTCGGTGAAATTTTTTCCCTTTGGAGCAGAAGAGCAATGCTCCAAGCCGTGGAGTCTTGTGAGCAAAGATTCTATTTTGTGAGCTCCCGGCATTAAAGTTGTGGGCGACCAATCTGGCTGCTGCATTAATTAGTTCACTTTGGAGCCATCCTTCCTGAGCTAAGACAAAAATGTGTGAGCTGGAGGCTAAAAAACTGTGAGCTGGCTCACGCTAACTCAGCTTAGAGGGAACACTGCTTAAGAGTTCCATCTTTGTGAAGAAGCCTTTGGCGAAATGCGGCTTATCAGCTACCTTATGTGTAAAGAAGACTATCGGAGGAACCTACATTAATTCATCCACCAGGCTCCAGTGAATCCTTGAACTCCTGTGGGACTATTAAAACCGGGAGATTGCGTTCCATTTTATTGGAGTTTCTGGTGTATGAGATAGTTTAAATATATCTGTCCTGTGGTACGTAAAACTTGCCTCGTTATATTTAATTTCATTGTATTTGTATTACATTGGAATGTGTCCTCCTTATTATAACCTTGTTACATTTTGAGACAATTGTTTTAAGACTTGTCATTGTTTATTGTTGAGCACAGATTATTTCCATTGTTTTGCATACCACCTGGAGGCTGGCAACCCTAGTTGAATTACATACACACTGTTATGTCCGCTGACTGCCACCTGGTGACATCGACATTTACCTGAGCTTGGAAGGTAAGAGACAATAGGGACTAGGATCCTGAAACCCTAAGCAGGGCACCAATAGGAACCTTGGTGGGAAATTCAAACCCACCAATGGGAACTAGGGGTGGTCCACAGGGGACTGTATATAGCTGGCCTGCGGCCAGTATTTGTTGTTCTGTTGTGTATCAGTAAGCCATGTGTTTACCACGCTGTTTCCTGACTCTTTAATGCGTCGAACCCACTACACAACACACACAAAACCCAAAAAGGGCACATCTTTCAAAAGGTAACATCTGCTCTGGCCCCGAGAGATACGAATGAGAATGGGCCACCCGAAAAGGAACGGCAGAGAATAACTTCCGGACTTAACAAGTGATTGCCTTTTCTGAATGACCATTACAATCAGTTGCTGTCCAGAGCCAGTTTGGTGTAATGGTTAACTGCGCGGACTCTAACCTGGGAGAACCGGGTTTGATTCCCCACTCCTCCACTTGCACCTGCTGGATGACCTTGGGCAAGCCATAGTTCTGGCACAGCTGTTCTTGAAAAAGAGCAGTTTCTGTCAGAGCTCTCTCAGCCCCACCTACCTCACAGGGTGTCTGTTGTGGGGAGGGGAAGGGAAAGGAGTTTGTAAGCTGCTCTGAGACTCCTTTGGGTAGTGAAGGGTGGGGTATAAATCCAATCTCTTCTTCTTCTGGCTCACAAAGGGGTCTTGGTCTCCAAGCAGTGGAGAAAAGTGGTTAACAGTATTGACCCACAGAAACAGCAGCACAAAAAAGCCCCACAAATCTATATCATACTTTTTGTTAGGGCCAGCCAAATGATGCAAAAGAATGTGCAAGTTTTCAAGCTCAACGGGAATCTTCATCAGACCAAGAGTTATAAAATATTTTTTAAAAAAAGAATGGGGGGGAAATAGGCCCGGCCACTCTTGTCAACTTTTTACTGATTGGCTTGGGACTATTGGTGTTTAGAGTTGTCACTTTGGGATTGGGGAATTCCTGGAGATTTGGGGGTGGAGCCTGGGGAGGGTGGAGTTTGGAGAGCTGAGGGACCTCAGTAGAGTATAACACTAAAGTCTCCACCCTTCAAGGCAGACAATGATTCTGGGTGGGCCAGGTCAGCTCGACACTGGAACTGTCTTGGACTCAGTCGCATCAAGGTAACATCTAGATTGGAACCAGTGGAGAGCCAGTTCGGTGTAGTGGTTAGGAGCAAGGGCTCTAATCTGGGAGAACCGGGTTTGATTCCCCACTCCTCCACATGTAGCTGCTGATGTGACCTTGGATCAGTTACAAGTTATTTCAGAGCTGTTCTCTCATAAGCAGTTCTCAAAAGAGCTCTCTCAGCCCCACCTACCTCACAGGGTGTCTGTTGTGGGGTGGGGAAGGGAAAGGAGATTATAAACCACTCTGAGACCCCTTTGGGTAGTGAAGGGCGGGGTATAAATCCAATCTCCTCTTCTTCTTGTAAAAGTGCTTAGGTTAGTTATATAGCTTTATTATTTTATTCATACCGTCCATGGCTCTTTCATTGTCTTGTTTTGCACAGTCTTTTAATAAATCAATTTAACTGTTTTCTGGAACTCACAGTGTGAGTGTATAACCTTGCAGGCTTGACTTTTGTTCTTAGACCCAAGGGGCCATAAGGCTTGATCCCCTGGCCTCGGGCTGTCTGGGTAGTTAAAAGGACTGGTGGCAGTGATACCCTGAAGTGTCAGGACTCACACTTCAGCACCTTTCTGTTTCTCTTGCCCAACTCATCACCCGTAAACAGGGCCTTGGCCTGAAGGTCCTTCGACCAGGAGCACATCCACTCCATTCCTGTATCCGTTTTCTTTTCTGCCCAGCTATCACAGTGAAGAGGACAAATTTAGAGTCCCATTGGAGGATGTAAGCTTTCAGGTTACACAGAGCTCTTCATCTTATAACCAAGGCTGGACCAACCCTTCACCATTATAATTAAATTAATTAACATTCCCGATGAACAGTGACAGCGATCATGTCAAAAGTACATTTCTTATGCTGCTGAGATCAGCCACGCGGAGTGCCACTGTTTGGACTGGTAAATTCTAGCTGAGTCTGACTATGCCTCTGAACATGTACGAAATGCATTCCTTTGTGTGAAAGATTTCTTGGTGGGATTGAAAGGGTTGTTTTACTCTGCTCTGGAACCAAACAAAGGCAAATTACCCCAAAAGGCCACAATGTGCAAAAAGCACGGAGTAATGATTTTTTTTTAATGATGTGAAAGCTGCCTTCCAAACAAGGTACATTTCCCCCAAGACTTTAAATTGCACAAAACTCGACTTTCACAGAGCTAACTCTTCTCCTACCCTGTCTCTATTGAAAGGGGCCATGGCTTTCAAACTGGTGGAGCCAGCATGGTATAGTGGTTAAGAGCAGTGGACTCTAATCTAGAGAACCAGGTTTGATCCCCCACTCCTCCACATGCAGCTGGGTGACCTTGGGTCAGTCACAGTTCTCTTGGAGCTCTCTCAGCCCCACCTACCTCACAGGGTGTCTGTTGTGGGGAGAGAAAGGGAGGGAGATTGTAAGCTGCTCTGAGACTCCAAGTGAAGGGCGGGGTCTAAATCCAACTATTCTTCTTCCTTCTTGGCATGAAAAAGGCCCCAGGTTCAATTCCCTGGTTATCTCCAGGTAAGGATCAGACAGTGTGAGATAGTAAAGACCTCTGAGGCCCCCTTGAGAGCCACTGCCTGTCTGTGTGTGACTTTTATGGGCCTGTAGTCTGACAGAGTACGTTCCTTAAAAAAAGCAGCCTTGAACATTTACAGCAATGGCTAAATATATATTTAACTAGAAATAACATACACAAGAAGATGGAAATGTGAACCACTGGCATTTACGTGGTATCCTTTTCTCTCCTCATATACAGCACCGTACTCGGAAACAAGGCCTGTTGTTAGGCCACACTGGCCCTTTAGACATCTAGACGTGCAATATTATGCAGAGTTACTCCAATCCCAGCACATTTATTTCTCCCTGACAGAATTCAAGGTGGCTTACCAGATAAATAAAACTATTATTAAACACATTATTAGAAGGAATTAAAAAAGTAAAAAATATAAAAAATATAAAAAAATTAAATGGACTTAAACTGAAGGAACTCTGCACTTGCTTGCAAGTAAAACTGGTATTAAACACATTATTAAGAGGAATTAAAAATCAATTTCAGTGGACTTAAACTGAAGGAACTCTGCACTTGCTTGCAGGTAAAACTGTTACAACATGGCTTAACTGGTGAGCATTCTACAGCATTTCCTAAAGAATGTTTACAAATCTTAAATTTATGCATCAACTTTTTAAAAAACTAAACCACAGGCTGTGTCAGGCTGGTTAATGTTTAAAATATGCATTTTTTAATGTTTTGGTTAACTTATAGCAAAAAGGTGATGGGGAATGGGTGAAATGTTACATAAAAATAGAAACTGTAAAATAAACCATGCACAAAGATTTATGTAGGCTTCCAGGTACATAAATGTTTGCAGAAATGAAAAGAAAGAGACGGAATAGAGGCCATTTGTACTCTACCTTTATCCCAGGTGGGACCCAAAGTGGCTTACAGTCTTCTATCCTCCTTCGTTTTATCCTCACAACAACCCTGTGAGGCAGCTTTGGCTAAGAGCATGTGAATGGCTCAAGGCCACCCAGCAAGCTTCCATGGTGGGGTGGAGAGTCGAACCTGCCTCTCCCAGGTCCTCCTTTGACAGTCTAACTGCTCTAACCACTATACCACCCTGGCTCTCAGTGTTGTTAGAGAATCATCACCATAGATTTGCCTGCCTCAGGGCAAAAAGAGGCCTTGATTTGAGGCAGAGTTCTGGATGGCATGAAATATTTCTATTGGAAGAGAAGAAGAGAAGAGATTGGATTTATACCCTGCCCTTCACTTGGAGTCTCAGAGCGGCTTACAAACTCCCTTCCCTTCCCCTCCCCTCCCCACAACAGACACCCTGTGAGGTAGGTGGGGCTAAGAGAGCTCTGACAGAAACTGCTTTTCTTCAAGAACAGCTGTGCCAAAACTATGGCTTGCCCACGGTCATCCAGCAGCTGAAATTGGAGGAGTGGGGAATCAAACCCGGTTCTCCCAGATTAGAGTCCGCACACTTAACCACTACACCAAACTGGCTGCCCTCTAGTGAAGGTTCAGAATTTTCTTCCAGGATCTGACAACTGATATGCTCACAGCCATCAAGAGAATCTTCCCATCCGTACTAGGGTAATATAACGCTCTGATTCTGAATAAAGGCACAAGAAAGTTGCTGGCTCTTGTTCTGACAGCTACGCAGGCATCACTCAGAGTCTTTGGCGGGCGTAAAAGGAAGACAACCCCTTTCACCAACCCCAAAGCCATTTCTCAAACCAATGATACAGGAAGAATGTTAGTACAGGCACCAAGAAGCTAGGCAGATCCTGGAACTGGAAGAAACTGGGCGTAAAAGGAAGACAACCCCTTTCACCAACCCCAAAGCCATTTCTCAAACCAATGATACAGGAAGAGTGTTAGTACAGGCACCAAGAAGCTAGGCAGATCCTGGAACTGGAAGAAACTGGGAAATGTGACACCCCCAGGTTCAGGGCACTTACAGCCTTCTTCAAATCACCTCAAAATTACTACCAAAGAGAAGACGGGAAGTAATCAGTTGCAGCAGGTTTAATAAGATCACCAAGGCAGATCATTCAAAACCATTTCCAAAATCCCGAATGTCAAATCTCCCTGCCCCAACCAACTCCAAAAGTAAGTCATGTGAAGATTAGTCCTTGATGATAGTTCAGCGTAACAAGCCCTCAAGAACATCCGTATTAAACAATAAATGAACAGGTAAAAAACATGACATCATTTAATAAAAAGCGGACACCGAAGGAAAAGCTAAACACACCTTAAAATACAGGATTGGAAGGAGCTCCTCAAATCTAGCGGTGGAGTCCACGATAAAGTCTTGTTGGCTTATTGGACATGCCCAGGAAGGAAAGCGGAATTTATAGAAGCAAAGCATAACTCTTTAGGCCAAGATGGGTAGCCGTGTTAGTCTGTCTGCAGCAGCAGCAAAGAGCAAGAGTCCAGAAGCACCTTAGAGACTAACAAAACTTGTGGCTAGGTAGGAGCTTTTGTGAGTCACTGCTTACTTCATCAGATACAGCTAGAATGTGAGTCCATCTGTCCTTATATCTTGGAGAGTGGAGTGATTCCAGATGCCAAATGACAACAGCAGGCAAATGACAACAGCAGGTGTGATTGGATTAGGTGTAATATGCATGGAGAAATCAGCATTGGTAATGAGACAGGAAACCCAGGTCTCGATTCAGTCCAGGAGGATGCATTGTCTTGAGCTTTGTTACCAGTCGGAATTCAGCAGTCTTTCTTTCTCATCTGTTATTCTAATCTATCTGCTACTGTCATTCGGCATCTGAAATCACTCCGGTCTCCAAGATATAAGGACAGATGGACTCGCATTCTAGCTGCACCTGAAGAAGTGAGCAGTGACTCACGAAAGCTCCTGCCCTGCCATAAATTTTGTTAGTGTTTAAGGTGCTACTGGACTCCTGCTCCTTTCCCTAAATCTTTAGGTATCCACTCATCTGAGAACCCTCTTAATTTAAAAATCTCCATGTTACAGAGATGGTGAAAGAACTGTACGGTTTCCACGATGCCTAAAGAATTTTTTAGTCTCTCTTAAACCAGCAGTTAGATGTTAAAGTGGAGAATACAGGACACTATTAAATCCAGGAGACATAACGCGCCCCCCCCATGGATACTTAATGGTATTTAGAATCTATCCAACTAATAAAAAATATAAGAGCTAAGACTGCCAGCTTTATATAAGAACAGCCCCCTGAATCATATTGGCCCGGCATTTGGAGCGTGTGTCCTACAATGACCTTGGAGAAGACTCCGGGAAGCTCACTTGCAGAGCAGGAGAACAACAGCTCTCTCATGCTAGTTCTGCCCAACATCAGAAGGTATATTGTTCCTGAACATGGAGGTTCGTTTAGCTCGATTTATGGAATGCGTCGCAAGATCTGGCCACGGATACTATCTCAGACGAACAAGTGAAGAGGTGTACTGCTTCAGAGTAGCCGCGTTGGTCCACAGTAGAACAATTAGATTGGAGTCCAGTAGCAGCTTAGAGACCATCAAGATTTTGGGGGTATAAGCTTTTGAGAGCAAAGGCTCACTTCATCAGATACTAGTGATGACTGCTATGAGCCTACTGCTATGAGTCTTGAGAGTTAAGGAGAGTCGCCACGTTTGGAAAGGCTGAACTTCTGAATACCAGTTGCCGGCAGGTTGACTGCCCTCTTGGCCCAGCACTTGGGGTTTCTAGGGGCATCTGGATGGCCCTGGCTGGAGGCAGGGGGCAGGACTGGAGAGACTACAGGACTGTTCTAGCTGGGATTCTTTTGTGACTTTACGGCAGCTCACTCGTGTAGAGTGTACTTAACAGAATCAGCTGTGCGCGTGAACCTACTCCCGTGTAATCTCAAGAGTTCTCTGATATCTTGAAAGAGGCCACTGATTTTGTTCCCCTTCGTTCATTGTTTTAACATCGTAAGTAATTTCCACCTTCCACACGACATGCAGTTTTCATGTTCACAAGAAAGGCGAGACGTGTACGGATTTTGCGTTCGTCATAAAGGTCCGACAGCTCCAAAGCCAACGGGTGTTATTTGTGGTGAGCTTTTATGTGAAAAATCTGTGTTCCACTGAAGTTCCTTCCACGCTCAGAGCATTTTTAGCGTTTACAGGATTGTCCAACTATATATATATATATATATATATTTTTTTTTTTACCCTGCCCTTCCTCAGTACAGGATGGAAAACGCCATCCTTCTCAATTTGACCTTCACAGCAATGCTGTTTGGTAAGTGGAGAGTGATTGATCCAAGGTCATCGGTGAATGTCCACGGCTGAGTGGTCAGACCCCAGGCCCCTCCCATCCTAGTTCAACACTTCAACCGCTATCCCGCATTGGTTCAGATTGTGCCTAGCGTGCATTCTTTGGTGTGAATTAAGGTTTATCCTCTGAGCGAAACTCTTTTCACACACCACGCATTTATATGGCTTCTCCCCTGTGTGGATTCTCTCATGACTTCTAAGGCTTCCCCCTTGAGAGAAATTCATGCTACAGTCTGAGCACTGGTAGTTTCTTCCTCCCGTGTGGATTCTTGCGTGTCTAGTAAGGTCCGAGTTCTGACTGAAGTTCTTTCCACACTCCGAGCATTTATATGGCTCCTCTCCTGCTTGCAGTCTCTCGTGATCTTTAAGGCTTGGTTTGTAACAAAAATCCGTGCTGCAGTCTGAGCACTGGTAGGGTTTCTCTTCTGTGTGGATTTTTTTGTGTCTTGTAAGGTCGGAGTTCTTACAGAAGCTCTTCCCGCACTCTAAGCACTTATACGGGTTCTCCCCTGTGTGGACCCTCTGATGGGTAGTGAAATCTGTTTTGTCTCTGAAATGCCTTCCACACTGTAAGCATGAATACGGTTTCTTCCCTGTGTGGATCCCTTGATGCCTCAGCAGCTTATCCCTTTGGCCAAACCTCTTGCTACATTCTGAGCACTGGAACGGTTTCTCTCCGGTGTGCACTCCTAGGTGTCGAATAAGGTTTGCCTTCTGGCAAAAGCTCTTTCCACACTGTGAGCACTGAAATGGTTTTTCCTCCTTGTGGATTCTCCAGTGAGCGTAAAGGCTTGACTTCCAACGGAAGATTTTCTGGCACACAGGGCATTTACTGATTTCCTTCCCCCCGTCTGTTTTTCCTTGGGCTGGGATTCCACAGACCTTGCCGTCCTGAGAAATGGAAGATTCATCCACTCTTTCCTCTTTTATTTCCATTTTGATTCTGTGCTGTTCCACCTCTTCCGACCTGCCTCTTCCCGACATATCCCTGAGAGGTTCTCCCTGACTCCATCCATCTGAGGGAAACCAGTAAGATCCAGAGGGATTTACAGAGCCTGAAAATCAAGGAACAAACCCAGTTAGCTGTTATTCTGACACAGCATTTTTTTTTAAATGGCTTCAGCTGTCTGTCACGGGTACTGGATCTGCTGAGGCTGACGACTCCTCAGATGGGGAAGAGGCATGGAGCCACCCGGCCTCCTCTGGAGTTAGCCCAGCAGAGGAACCCTTAGCAGCCCCTGAGGGAGAAGAGGCCCCGGCAGCTGCACAGGAGGCGCAGCCAGAGGGAGACAATGATCAAGAGCCTGGCCCAGCACCCCCAAGTGGAGACACCCTGAGGCCAGAATCCCCACCTAATCCTCCTGAGTGTCCTAGATGCAGGGCACACCAGTGGCTGAATGTGCAAGAGCGAAGGAGGAGTGCCAGACTGCAGCTCTTGCCCAGGCAATGTGAGGGGCTGTGAGCCTTGGCAGATTGACTCCCAGGGAAGGGAGGACCTAGTCATAAACACCCCCACACCTGTCTCGGCGTGGAAGCAACCATATGTGCTCGGACCTGATCCTGGCTGTTAGCATCCACTCCTTGCTCCTAGCTCTTGCAACCTTTGACTGATTTCCTGGCTTTCTGACCTTTGGCTCTGTTGTTTAACTTGATTTCGGACTGCGTATCCAGTTTCCAGTGCATGGTAACTGTGGTGACCGGCTGAACGAGCACGTTGTCATCCCATCGTAGAAGCTTAAAAGCTTCACGATGTAAGGGGAGAACTGGATCCTGCCCCAAATTAAACAGCCTCCCTCCATTGAATGACACCTCCCCTCCACTGAATGACTTCTGGGTCCAAGGAAACCCAGATTCGGCTCAGTGGCAGAGCATCTACTTTATATGTCGAAGGTCACATGAAGCTGCCTTGTACTGAATCAGAATCAGATCCTTAGTGCATCGAGGTCAGAACTGTCTGCTCAGACAGGTGGCTGCTCTCCGGGGTCTCAGGCAGGGGTCTGTCACCTACTACCTGCTGTGGGTTGAACCCTGAGACCTTCTGTACTGAACCTGTGACCACTAACTGCAGGCCCACTTGTAGCTGGACTTGGAAACTGTGATTGCGGAGAGTGGACTTTAAACATATGGAGCCGAGGTCCATCAGTGGCTCTTGCCCACAAGGTCTAGATGGAAAACTCTGTCTGGGGCAAGTGATGCTCTGTCTTCTTGGTGCTTGGGAGGGGGGGCAACTGTGGGAGGGAGTTCTGGAGTTCTGGTCAATGAGGGCACTGGGAAAAGTCTTGGTGGGCAGAGGGCATGTTGGGGGGTCACCCGAGCCCAAGCGAGGGGCAGCTCTTTCCCCACACAGACAGGACAGACATAAGCTGCCGCCACAAGCTGGCAGCCCTCGTCCCGCACAGCACGCATAAGGAGAGACTCAACCAGGCCCTGGGCAACGTGGTGAAAGAGACACCCAACTAGGCCCTTCAAAATGTATGGCTGGCTGAACGGGCTCTCCCTCCCCCGAGAGGGCTAAAATCCTGCAGTTTGATTGGCTAAATATGCCTGCTCACCACCTATGAGAGAATCAGTTAAGATAGCTAGATAGAGTTCAACAGCCTCTCACAGGAAATGTGGATGATTAAGCATTTGAGGTTGCTGGGATCATCAGCAAAGGTTGACACAGAAGCTGCTGGTCTTGGAAAGGAACCCCATGATACCGAGAAGGGTGTTGAACACAGGAAATACATATGAGTGAAAAAATTGAGGCCTAGCTTCAAAAGGCTTCGAAAGAAACTGACCAAACTTAGAATGGCAATGGAAGAAAGCAAGATAACTGGACACAAAAATGTCCTATAGCTCAAGTTCTCTGCTTCTTGTAGCCAACAGAAATCAAAAGTCGGGAGAATTCATAGCCAGAGGGGCCTGGCAAAAGAGCCTCACCCATGCAGCTTCTTAGCGATTCTTCCTTGGGGACCTGAAGAAATCGAGTTTCTCCTTCTTCCTGCCAGGAGTTGAAATCCAGAGGTCCTTCTAAAGAGGAGGGGGGGAGAGACATATCAGCATTTTCTGACTCTGCAAGGGGCAGAGGATTCAGAGGGCTTCTAGGCCCAATGTGGTTCCATGATTCCCACCACCAGCACCATTGCCGCCAAATGGAAGAAACGAAGGGTGCAACAGATGTATATAAAGAGGTTAGGGCTCTTTTGACGACTGAGGGGGTGACATGATACAGGTTTACAAAATTATGCATAGGATAGAGAAGGCAGAGAAAGAACTTTTCTCCCTTTCTAACAACAGAAGAACATTGTGGCACACAATGAAATTAATGAGCAGTAGGTTGAGAACATATCAAAGGAAGTACTTCTTCACCAAAGAGTAATTAACATGTGGAACTCACTGCCGCAGGAACTGGTGGCAGCTGCAGGCACAGATAGAAGAAGAAGAAGAGTTTGGATTTATACCCTGCCCTTCACTGCCCAAAGGCGTCTCAGAGCGGCTTACAAACTCCTTTCCCTTCCCCTCCCCACAACAGACACCCTGTGAGGGAGGTGGGGCTGAGAGAACTTCTGACAGAAACTGTCCTTGAGAGAACAGCTGTGCCAGAGCTTGTGACTGACCCAGGGTCACATCAGCAGGTGCAAGTGGAGGAGTGGGGAATCAAACCCGATTCTCCCAGATAAGAGTCCACAGACTTAACCACTACACCAAACTGGCTCTCAGACAGCTTCAAGAGGGAACTGGATACAAGAGCGGAGGTCCATCAGTGGCTATCAGCTACAGGTTATAGATGGAACACTCTGTCTGGGCGAGTGATGCTCTGTCTTCATGGGGGCCAAGAGTGGGAGGGCTTCTGGAGTTCTGACTCTGCTGGTGGACCTTCCTGATGGTACCTGGGTTTTGACACAGAGTGTGGGACTCGATGGGCCGTTGCTCTGATCCAACATGGCTTCTCCCATGTTCTTATCCGAGGGAAGGAGAATCATCATTCTGGGAGAAGAATGTGTGCTTCACAGCATGTGGTGAAAAAAACACTCTACATGCAGCTACACCAAGTTTTGTGGCCACAAATGGGCAAAGGGAAGGGAAGCACCAGCCCAGAGGGGAAGCAAACAGCCTCTTGGTGGCTGAAAGTACCATCAAGTCCCGTAGGGTTTTCGAGGCAAGGGACGAACGGAGGGTGGTTGGCCACTGCCTACTTCTGCAGAGCAACCCTGGATTTCCTGCTAAGCTTCCGAGATCTGACGAAATTCCAAAATCCCTCCTCTTAAAAGGCTCCTGTTGCTCATATGCCATAAGAAGCCCTGCCAAATAAATATGCCTTGTGGCTCCCATGAAGAGCCATCCAGTTAGAACTTAAGAGAAGCCATGTTGGATCAGGCCAGCGGCCCATCTAGTCCAACACTCTGTGTCACACGGTGGCCAAAACCCAGGAGGTCCACCAGCTGGGCCAGAACCCCAGAAGTCCTCCATGCTGTTGCCCCCAGTTAGGACTACAGTTCCCTCGGAAGAGACTGCCTAGTCCCATCAGGCCAAAAAAGAGTGGATGAGTCCTATAGTTAGGGTTGCCAGCCTCCAGGTGGGGCCTGGAGATCTCCCACTTGGAGGACGGGAGATTAGTTTCCCTGGAGAAAAAGGCTGCTTCGGAGGGCGGACTCTGTGGCATTATACCTCGTTGAGCTCCATCCCCTCCCCAAACTCTGCTGCCCTCAAACTTCGCCTCCAAATCTCCAGAACATATCCAACCCGGAACTGGCAGTAATACAGACAGAGAATGCAAGAGAAAGAACTGGCAAAACAATCCAGGAGATTCTTACCCAGAGAGGCCACGTTCTGGCAGTTCTCCTCCATGATCTCCCTGTGCAGGGCTCTTTGGTCTGCAGCTAGGAGGGCCCACTCCCCATCCGTGAAATGCACAGCCACCTGATCAAAGGTCAACGTGCCCTGAAAGAGGAAAATGTTCATCTATGGGGCAACTGCTCTTCCCCTTCTAATGCAGCAATGTCTTCAGCACGTTCCTATGAGGAGACCTGTAGGGGTCCACGCCACACAATCCGGCACAGGCTACGCCCACTGATTTCCCTCAGGAGACCGCAAAGACTGCCTTCCAAACAGACGCTGTCAAGGAGTCCAAGGCTGAACCCCGTGGGTCCCCAGGGCTGTTGTACACAAGTAACCAAACTCTCCCTTAATTGTAATATTACTTGAAGTTCTATTTAATTGCTGTCAAAGCAAAAGATTTAATCGATGGGCAACACAACACTCTAAAGTCACACAGCCAACCCGCCCCCAGAAAACTAGCTTAACTATTTAACATGTTTTCAAGACTGGTGTTAGACGGCACAAACCTTGTCCAAGAATCAAAAGCCATAGCTTATGTGTTCTCGACGCTGCTGTCTATTGCAATAAAGGCACGTCATAGTTCAGGCCCTCAGTCCATCAGAATCCAAGCCAGCCTTTCTTCTCTGGGCTCTCTGCTCAATTATAGCTTTTTGGCCAAGTACCCAATCAGGACACGTTCTTGGTGGAACTTTCTAGAAAATTACCTCATCACCCCTGTGGGCCGCAGCTTCTCATAAGAAGCTAAATCACCACATTCCCAGCTCTGGCTTTGAAGATGATAAGGCCTAGAGACCAATTAGCAACACCTGCAGGATGGAACAGGCCCGCTACTGTTCACATTAGCCCCTGAGGGCGGTGTTCAGAGGTGCTTTGCCTCATAGACACCTTTGACAGATGAAAAGTGGAGATGGTTCCTTCCAGGCCCAAAGATCCACGCGGGCCATCCCCCTGCCCCCCTCCCCAGTGACCCCTTCCCTACCTGATCCGGCTGCACAGCAGACGGCTCCTCTCCGTCACAAAGAAGAGACAACCTGATATGCATCGCTAGTGCCATCCCGTCACCTGCAAGTGACACAAAAGACAGGAGGAACAGCTTTCACCTCATGCAGAAATTTCGTATTTTTGTATTCACTTTGTGTTTGTGTGAGAAAAGTTTCAGAACGTAGCCACGTTGGTCTGAGGTAGAGCGGCTAGATTGGAGACCAGTAGCCCCTTAGAGACCAAGAAGATTTTGGGGCTATAGGCTTTTGTGAGTCAAAGTCCCTTCGTCAGCAAGAGGTAGCGTTGACTCTCAAAAGGTTATACCCCGAAAATCTTGTGGGTCTTTAAGGTACTACTGGTCTCAGATCTAGCTGTTCCTGTGTGAAAAGTCTCTCTGTAATATATATTTTTTTTATTTTAAAGGCAAAATAATAACATAAAAGGGTTACAGAAGGGAAGAAAGGGGTTATTTAGGGATTATGAAACATTTATATTTATACAGGATATATTAAACAAAGAGGCAAAGGGTTACTTCTCCCCGGCATCCCCTCCATTAGAATTTGAAAGACTTTTTCTACAATAATTTCATCATTAATACATATTCTAGATTACATATTTCATCAAGACTACATACTTGCTGTAACTTTTAACAAACCAAAATGTGAAGAAATTGATATTCAAAACCTATTCTCTATCTTTTTCTACATTAATCTACATTTATATGCCTTACACTACATTCAGAGACCATTTTTAAACTGCTTCTCATTCTAAGTTTATCTCCTACTTGCCTAATAAGACACTCCATCTCAGACAGTTTCTACAATAGTTTCCTCATTAATACGTATTCTGTTTTATATATTTCATCAATGCTGCATACTACAGACTAGCCATAACTTTCAATATACCAAAGTTTGTGAAAAGTCTCTCTGGTCTTGAGCACAGTTATGACCATCAGAAGACTATTGCTGGGTGACACCCAATATGTTCAACCACCTAGGACTGCATTGCTATGATGAAAAACATTTCCCCCCCTTAAGAGACAACTCTGTTATCACATAGCAGCAGGGTAGGCCCAGCAGCACTACATACAGCTAATCTATACATGTCACCTTAATACCTCCATCACTCTGTTTTATAAATAAATATTTTACATATTATGGATACTGAATGGATGACCATTTTTATTGTATTTGCATATCAATCCATGGTTTCTCTGTGTGGGCCAGTTCCTTCAATGAACACATCCAGTTTCAGATGTTACAAGGATGCCGCTAATATTGTTTTTTTGAATGTTATATCTGGCACCAAAATAAGCAAGACTGGGGGCATTTCTGTATAACAGCCTGGATTAGCTGAGGCCTCTCTGTTTGGTTCCTCTCCCATAAGGCTTTGCAGGCTTAGCTATCTAGCCTGACAATGCACACTGCTTCCAATAAGGTCACAATAAAGTCTAAAGTTTGTCTACTGAAGGCTCTTAGATTCTTAGAAGGAACCCTGATACGATATTTCTGACTCTTTATTTTGACACATAACATCCTTGACGGTCTACGGTAACTAGGGTATGAGTTCAGGGTGAAAACTGTTCTCTTCATTTTGATATACGCTTCTGCTAAAAGTGTGTTAAGCTTACATCATCCATGAGGGCTGAACCTATGGATACTGAAGGTATAAATTGTTAAAGATTTCTTTGCTCTGGGCTGGTCATCAATCAGATCTGTGAGCTCTTGCTGACTAGACCAGGGCGCTCTGTATTTCATACTAGTGCACTGTGTTTGTGTTGAATATGGAAATGTTATGTTTTTACCCTTAAGGATTTGTAAGTGCTAGAGTGCTTTCTGTCCTTAAGCAGCTTATATTGCAATCAACCGGTTTTGTTTAAGAACAATAGTCTCTCTCAGTTTGGCGTAGTGGTTAAATGCGTGGACTCTAATCTGGGAGAAAACTGCCATCTTCCATTAGCAGAAAGATATCGCTGGATCCAACTCATTATTCTATATCCTCATAACTTCTTGTATGTGAGACGGACTACTAGACCTCTTATTATTAGAATTTTTGAACCTACAAGTAAAACTTGTACCAGAGTATTAGAAGCTTCACTCACTGATAAACACATGGTAATGGAATTTAAGTTTTTTTTGGTGTGAGGAGTGTGACTGGCATTCTCAGAGAAATAACACATAAAGATGGAGTGCTCTCTTTGTCAAGGTGAGAAGAAAAATGGTAGGCAGATAATTTATATTGATTCAGGAAGGTGAGGTAAGGCTGAATTATTATCTTGTCGGAGTTCCCCAGGCTGTGACATGCTAATGGAGGAGCTTTCCTGAGGAGGTTCTTTTGCATATGGATTGGCTGTTGAACTTCTAATCTTATCTGTAGTGCTTTTGCATATGGATTGGCTTTTAATAATTTTTAATCTACCACATACTTTGTTAGTCTTTAAGGTGCTACTGGACTCTTGCTCTTTTCTACTGCTACAGATAGGTTAACATGGCGACCTATATTGATTTAAATCACAGTTCTCTTTCTAGACGGGACACTTTCAATTCATCCGATTTCTGTTGTCTTGTACACATAAAGACTTGTTTTTAAAAGGTGGTTACAAGCAGTGTTCCCTCTAAGCTGTGGGGTCTTGCAAGCAAAAATTCTACTTTGTGAGCTACTGGCGTTAAAGTTATGAGTGAGCGATTTGGCTGCCGGATAAATGAATCTGCTCTGGAGCCATCTCTTCCTGAGTTTAGACGAAAATGTATGAGCTGGAGGCCAAAAAACTGTGAGCTAGCTCACACTAACTCAGCTTAGAGGGAACACTGGATACAAGCATCACTTTCTCTCTCTCACACACACACACAGTCACACAAAGACAGCATAGAGACTTCAGGCTTATTTGAAAAAAAATAATGTTAAAAATACCCCATGGATCTTTACCCAATGTGGAAGCCCCTCGATCGTTTTCCTGGGTGATCCCATCGAAGAATAGCTTCTGGCTGGTGTCCGAAGGAGCTTTCTCTACTTCGGGGAAATTACTAGCCAGTTCTGCAAATGGCCCCTGTATCTGGAAAAACAGAGAGGATCTCAAGACAGAAGTAGGTGCCTTATACCGAATCAGACCATCAGTCTATCAAGGTCATTCTTGTCTACTCGGACTGGCAGCAGCTCTCTAGGGCCTCCGGCAGAGGTCTTTCACATCACCTGCTGCCCTGCCCTTTTTAACTGGAGATGCCAGGGATTGAACCTGGGATGCCCTACCACTGAGCCACTGCCCCCTCCCCTACATGAGCCTGCCTTTCACAGGGTTAGAATCTTGGTCTACCTGATTCTTCAACTGGAGAAGCCAAGGATTGAACCTGGGACCTTCTCCATGCCAAGCAGATGCTCCGCCCCGAAGCCATGGCTCCTTTACCGGCAAAGTGCTGAGGGATACTCACCAGCTGGTCCTGAGTCTTGTCTTCTGCCTGGCTTAGGAGGAAGACTTCCGCCAGGGCGACCGCCTGGAAACTGGTCTCCGGCCCGCATTCCCTGATCCAGCCCTCCATCTCCGGGGGCAGGACGGCCAGGAACTGCTCCAGGATCACCAGGTCCAGGATCTGGTTTTTGGTGTGTCGCTCAGGCTTCAGCCACTGGCGACAAAGGTCATGAAGCTGGTTGCAAACCTCTCGGGGACCCCTGGCCTCTGGGTAGTGGAAATGCCGGAAATGCAGGTGCCGGGCATTTGGGCTGCTAGGCCGGTCAGCCAGGATCTTCCGTACTGTTTTCCCCCAGAATTCCCCACTGTTCCTGGCTTCTACGGCATCACGGGCTTTTCCAGTGCAAGGTCCAGCCGAGTCTGGCTCTTCCATCCTCAATCGGTGCCCCGAGGAAGTCTCTGGCCACACCACGGGCCTGCTGTGCTGTTCTAGGAGAGCTGCCCAACTTAGCAACACTCCCAAGTCCTGCAAAGGTCACATGTCACTCTTTTTTAAAAAAATAATTTTTATTGAGAATTTTTAAATGGAAAGACAAGAACTAACAACAAATGTTTAAAAAAGGAAATAGAAATACAAAGCCAAGGGGGGAAATAAAAAGAGAAAAGATGAATCAAATTAAAGAAACAGAAAGACGTGGCTCCTGATTTTTAAATGGAAAGATAAAATAACTAAGAACAAATATTAAAAAAGGAAATCGAGATACAAAGCCAAAGGAAAAGAATAAAAAAGGGGGAAAGAGAAAGAAAATATAAAGAAATATAAAGACGTGGCTCCCGATTTTCTCTATGACAGGTAAAGAAATACAAAGCCAAAGGGAAGACATTTTTAAAAAGAAAAGAGAAAGAAAATATAAAGGTGTGGCTTCTGATCTTCTCTACAAGTAAAGTTACAAACTTAACACTTACTCAAAAGTTCAGAAAAGGAGAGAGAAATCTTTTTTCTATTATCTAGCTTCCCCCCCCCTTTAATCATCAAAACATCATTTCATTTTTTTTCCTTTTCATGCAAAAAGTCTATAACGGGTTTCCAGTTAACAATAAATATAAATAATGTCTTTTCTCTGATCAAAGAAGTAAGTTTAGCCCTCTCGGCCAGTTTCATCGTCTTCACCAACCATCCCTCTGTTGTCAAACTTTTCCATTCTTTGTGATTAATATCTTCACTGCTGTTGCCATACACAGAAATAAAGTTCCATGACTTTTTTCTAGCGACACGTCATTCTTGTGAGTGAATCACTGTCCTATTCAGACCCAAAGGCATTTTAGAGCAAAAGTGGGAAACGGCAGTTATATATGCTTGGTAGAAAAGGGCCACAAATGCTAAGATTCAAAGAGAAAAAAGAAAAAAAGGTGGAAGTCCTTTTCTACACTTCGGCTCAGCAGGCCAAAGTGACGATCTGACCTCAAACCATCCAACACAGCATTCCTGCTAATTGATGTGGCTCTAAAACCCCGCTATCCATGCTCACACCTGGACACAAGAAACTGCCTTATACTGAAGCAGACCACTGGTCCATCAGAGACCATACTGTCTAAACAGACCAACAGCAGCTCTCCATATTCTTAGGTGGAGGTCTTTCAAATCACCTACTGCCTCATCCTTTAAACCGGAGATGCCAGGGATTGAACCTAGGAATCTTCTGCATGCCAAGGAGATGTTCTACCACTAAGCCACAGCACCCTCCCTAAATGAACCTGCCTTTTACTGCATTCAACTCTCGGTCTACCTGATCTTTCCAACTGGAGATGCTGAGGATGGACCCTGGGACCTTCTGCATGCCAAGCAGATGCTCTACCACTGAGCCACAGAACCCTCCCTAAATGTACCCACCTTTTACTGGCCCCTTTCACATTACTGTTCTAAACTGGATGCTATTTCTTGTTGACCCAATTCTGAGTAAAGTGATACAGGGATGGGAATTTCATACAGCAGATTTCCTTAATAAACCATCTCTAAAGCGTTATAGTCATTTCAAACAGTGCCACCTTTCTTGCCACACAATTTTCCTCAGCCTTTTTTTAAACGTTGCAATCTAAGCGCTATAGCACTAAATCAATATACCACTTCAGTGCTACAGCGACACAATTGAGATGCCTTGACTCCACTGACTACAGGTGCAATAAGAACGTAAGAACATAAGACAAGCCAATGTTGGATCAGGCCAACAGCCCATCCAGTCCAACACTCTGTCACACAGCAGCCAAAAATACCAGGTGCCTTCAGGAGGTCCAGCAGTGGGGTGAGGACACTAGAAGCTCTCCCACTGTTGCCCCCCCCAGCACCAAGAATACAGAGCATCACTTGCCCCAGTCTGAGAGTCCCTATCTATACCTTGTGGCTAATAGCCACTGATGGACTTCTGCTCCATCCACTTATCTAATTCCCTCTTGAAGCTGTCCATGCTTGTAGCTGCCACCACCTCCTGTGGTAGTGAATTCCATATGTTAATCAACTTTTGGGTGAAGAAGTACTTCCTTTTATCTGTTCTAACCCGACTGCGCAGAAATTTCATCGAGTGCCCACGAGTTCTTGTATTGTGAGAAAGGGAGAAAAGTACTTCTTTCTCTACCTGCTCTATCCCATGTATAATCTTATAAATCTCGATCATATCACCCCTCAGCCGTCGTTTCTCCAAGCTAAAGAGCCCCAAGCATTTTAACCTTTCTTCATAGGGAAAGTGTTCCAACCCTTTTATCTTTCTAGTTGCCCTTCTCTGCACTTTTTCCAATGCTAAAATATCCTTTTTGAGGTGTGGCGACCAGAACTGTACACAGTATTCCAAATGAGGTCATACCAATGATTTATACAGGGGCATTATGATACTGGCTTTATATACTGGATTTATACAGGGGCATTATGATACAGGGGCATTATGATACTCTTTAAGGTGCTCCTAGCTTCTTGCTGTTTTCTGCTGCTACAGACAGACTAGCACGGCTACCCATCTTGATCTATCTCCATGAGAAACATTAGGCAGTTTGCAATTTTCATTATTATCCTTCCTCCCTATTTCATAGAATCAGAATCACAGAGTTGGAAGGGACCTCCAGGGTCATCTAGTCCAACCCCCTGCACAAACTTGTGTACTTATGTGTTGACATTATGTTTTTAAAAATACATACATCAAACAAATACTATGAATATATAAATATACAAACAAAAATATCAGGCGGATAAGATAGATCATTTTAACAGTGTTTTACTGTTTGAACCATCCACCCCCCTGGGGATCCTGAACGAGGCGGAAAGGTGGCACGGGCATGTCTTAAAACAAGAAATTAATTAAATAATACACGGGTTTTCGTTGCATTGTTCTCCAATTTCCTACTCCTGCTTTCTTGTACGGATCACACAGCTTCCCAGGGCCTTTTCAAACGCCATAATTAAGTTTTTTCTCGCCCCGTTGGCGCGCATCCCACGGTTCCGGGTGGCACCGTTTCTAATTGCGCAATCGAGCCTGCATCTAAGCGAGGAAAGCAACCAAACCGACGTAAAGCCCTTGAAAACTGCTTCGGACCTCTCGCCGTCCAAACAGCGGCTCCCCTCCCCGAAGAGGCGGTCGTCGGAACCCCCCCGGTTTCTTCCCAAGACGCTCCCGGGTGCATTTTGTGGGTCAGACTCACGCAGGCCATAACGGCCCCCCCTTCCCCCAAAGGAGCAATCTCTCGCTTGCGGTCTGGCCTCAGTATCGCATTATATGAGGTTCCTTGGGGGCTGAGCATCGCCCCACAGGGGACTTACCAGCCCTTCATGTTCCAGCGCGGCCCCAGATAACCCCCCTCCACCCAAAGGCGCTTGCAACTCCCCAGCTCCTGGCTGGGGAAATCAATGGCCCCTTTTCCCCTTTGGAATGGGGGCGGAGCAGGAAGGCGCCTCCCTAGCAGAGCTCCCTCGCTCGCTTTAACCCTTGGGTGGCTGCAAGGCCGGGACCATGTTCCGAGCCCGCCGAGGCTTCGGGGCTCCGCCGGAGGGCGAGGCGACCCCAGCCCTCGCGCTCCCTCTCTCATCGTTGGAGCGACTACGTCGATTCCGTGTCTGCCGAGTGTCAGCGCGCCGATGCTCCTAAAACAAGCCAGAGACTCGCGTTCCGGACAAGGGTTAAAATGAATGAGTCTCGCTTGGTAGAGGGGCGTCTTCCTGCTGGGGGGCTTCCATTGATTTCCCCCCATCCGGGATATGGTGAGTTGCAAAGGTTTTGGGGTGCAGGGGAGTCCTGGGGCTGCACGGGGTGGGGGGGCGAATGGAAGAAGAAGAACGTGCAAACCGGCTCACGGCGATCCGTCCTGGGGTTTTCAGGGCAAGGGGTGAGCAGAGGTGATTTGCCCTTGCCTGCCTCTGCAGGGTCTTCTTTGGGGGGGGGGGTCTCCCATCCAAAGCAGAAACGCATGAGGAGTGGATGGGAAAACCCCAGGAGGAGACGCCCGGCTACTGAAAGGTGGTCCAGAGCTTCTGCTGGTGGGAGGAAAAGATTGACACCCCCCCACACACAAACACCCAAGGGGAGCTTCTTTCCTAGGGTTAGTAACCTCCAGGTGGGTCCTGGAGTTCTCCCGGAATCATGATTGACTTCTCGATCGGAGAGATCAATTCCCCGTCAGAAAACGGCAGCTGTAGATGGTGGATTCTTGTGCCGTCAGATGTCTACGGAGCTCCCTCCTTTCCCTCCCAAACCCCACCTTTCCCAGGCGCTGCACCCCAGATCTCCAGCCCGTGCTGCAGGCTCGTGGGGGTTTAACTCCAGACTGTTGAATGGGATAGAACAGAAATAGGTCCTACAATGCCCAAGACCACGGCCACCCAACCCAGAAAATCTACAGCGAGTAAAGAACAGAAATTGTTTCCGGCTGTTTCACACAATGAATTGTCCAGTGTACATGCTGGAGAAGGGAAAGGGAAGGGCAGGGAAACAGAGGAAGATTGGGAAGGGTGGTGGTGCCTCTGTTGGCCCTCCCCTAGGGGAAGGGTTTGGTCTGCGGGGTCCAGGGAAAGGACTCCCCTAGTATTGCTGTCCTCCAGAGGGGTCTGGAATTCTCCTGCGTTGCAGCCAGTCTCCAGACCATAGAAATTAGTTGTGCACTACAAAAATGGAAGCTTCAGTCTATCTATTGGAGCTCTGTCTGTCTGTCTATCTATCTTAGCTATCATCTATCAAATTTATATCTATCAATTTTATATCCCACTCGCCCAAATAGGATTGGAGACAGCTAACAGCATATAAAATACATCCAATTACAAACAACAATTTAAAAAATACAATACACAGGCCTTTAAATATAAAATGATTAAAAATCTATCCCCATGAAAATCTGTCCACTATCAAGCAGGGTAGGATGTGTGGATGGTGAAGTATACTAGCTGCTTGATGATGGATCATCTGTTGCTGCTATTTGCATTTATTTACTTATCTAGGAGCTGCGGTGGCTCAAGTGGTTAAGATGCTGAACTTCAGGCTGTAGAAGGTCAGTAGTTCAGCAGTTTGAGACCCGAGAGTGCCGCATGACGGAGTGAGCTCCCATCTCTAGTTTCAGCTCCTGCCAACCTAGCAGTTTGAAAGCAAGAAATTGCAAGTAGATGAATAGGTACCACTTTGGTGGGAAGGTCACAGCGTTCCGTGCGCCTTGGTGTTTAGTCATGCCGGCCACATGACCACGGAAATGTCTTTGGACAGCGCTGGCTCTTCGGCTTTGAAATAGAGATGAGCACTGCAACCCTAGGGTCTGATTCAACTGGCTTTCGAGCAAGGGAACCTTTACCTTTACCTATCAATTTTATATCCCACTCCCTCTCCCCCAAATAGGACTGGAGGCAGTTAACAGCATATAAAATACATCCAATTACAAACAGCAATTAAAAAAATACAATACACAGGCCTTTAAATATAAAATGATTAAAAATCTATCCCCATTAAAATCTGTCCACTATCAAGCAGGGTAGGATGTGTGGATGGTGAAATATACCAGCTGCTCGATGACGGATCATCTGTTGCAGCTATTTGCATTTATTTACTTATCTATTTGATTTATATACCGCCCTCCCCATGGTATATTCTCCCTGCACTATTTGCTGTATATTGTCTAGGTCTTCCTTCCTGCCTTTCTTCCTCCCTCCCTTCCCCATCTGCTTTCTTTCCATCTCTCCCCTTCCTTCCTCCCTCCCTCCTTCCCCATCTATTTGCTTTTTTCATCTCTGTCCTCCCTCCCTTTCCATCTCTCCCCTCCCCCTCCCCCCTCCCTTCCCCCTTCCTTCCCCCCTTCCTTCCTTCCTTCCTTCCTTTCTTTCTTTCTCTCTCCCCATCTCTTTGCTTTCTTTCCATCTCTCCTCCCTCCCTCTCTCTCTCTCTCTTCTTATTTCTGAGCTCTCTCAGTCCCTAAAAACAAGTCTAGCCCACCACTAGCATAACACTAATAGCTAGAACTTGCGGCTGCCAGACAATCTTCGGATCTCCTGGCTATTCTACACCCAGTGCCGTACAACAATTAATTAAATCAATTTCTTATGCCCGCTGAGGCCCCTCCCCTCCCAAAATTCTGCCCTCCCCAGGTTCCACACCCAAATCTCCAGGAATTCCCCAAGCAGGAGGTGGCAGCCTTAGAACTCTCCCCCAGTTTGTCATTTCTTTCTGAATTTTGACATTTGCCCATCTCTTGTACAGGGAGAGGACTTGGATCACAACTGGAAGTCTTTCTCTTGGTCACAGTGTAAGACGGGTAAGGAGTTACACACAGACCAACACGCTGGCTTTGCAGGATTTGGGACCCACTATAATCAGAAGGTGCTCCTTGCCTTAAGAAAAACTATGGCAGAAGGGCAGGGGGGTCCTTGCAGTCTTTGGCAGGCTGTCTCGGAGCACAGAGTGAAAATGGAAGAGCAAGGCTTGGCTGACCCTGAAGCCGAAACGGCCATTGCAACTAGGGACAGTGGTGGATTCTGGGAAAGAAGCACACAGACTTTTCTGGGAGAGGACACTGTCGCCTCTGAACTGCAACGCTCGCGCTTCCGACAGTTCCCCTATCAAGAGCTGGTGGGGCCCCGAGAGGTTTGCAACCGACTCCACGACCTTTGCTGTCAGTGGCTGAAGCCAGAAAAACACACTAAGAAGCAGATCTTGGATCTGGTGATCCTGGAGCAGTTCCTGGCCATCCTGCCTCCAGAGATTGAAAGCTGGGTTAGAGAATGCCACCCGGAGACCAGTTCCCAGGCCGTGGCTCTGACTGAAGGCTTCCTGCTGAGCGAGGCAGAGGATAAGAAGCAGGAAAGGCAGGTGAGTGCTTTACGTCCTTGTACTTAGGGATGGGCTGTAGCTTAGTGGAAGAGTCTCTGCTTTGTATGCAGAAGGTCCCAGGTTCAACCCCTGTCATTTCCAGTCAAAAGGTTCAGACAGTAGATGATGTGAAAGCCTTCTGTTTTAGAACCTGGAGAACTGCTGCCAGTCAGAGCAGGCAATGTTCTGTAATTGCACGAATGATCTGACTCCATCTAAGGCAGCTTCTTTTCGAGAGGTGTTACAGCTCAGTGGTAAAGCATCCGCTTGGCATGCACAATCCAGGTTCAATCCCCACCATCTCCAGTTGAAAGCATGAGGTAGGCCAAAAGTCCAACTCAGTAAAAGGCAGGTACTTCTAGGGAGGGGGCTGTGGCATGCAGAAGGTCCCAGGTTCAATCTCCGGTTGAAAGGATCAGGTAGACCAATGGTCCAATTTAGTAAAAGGCTCAGTGGTAAAGTGGCCATGGCTCTGCTTGGCACACAGATGGTCTCAAGTTCAGTCCCTGGAGGCATCTCCGGTTAAAGGATTTGGTAGCATAAAGTCATAAGAGAAGCCATGTTGGATCAGGCCAATGGCCCATCCAACCCAACTCTGTGTCACACAGTGGCCAAAAATACCAGGTGCCATCAGAAGGTCCACCAGTGGGGTCAGAACTCCAGAAGCCCTCCCGCTGTTGCCCCCCAAGTACCAAGAAGACAGAGCATCACTGCCCCAGATAGTGTTCCATCTATACCTTGTGGCTAATAGCCACTGATGGACCTCTCCTCCAGATGTTTCTCCAATCCCCTCTTGAAGCAGATGATGTGAGAGGCCTCTCTACCTAAGATCCTGGACACCTGCAGCCAATCTGAGTAGACAATGTTGACCTTGATGGACTGATTCAGTATAAGGCAGCTTCATAAGTGTTCATCTGTACCTGAAAGGGCTGAGAATGTGATTAAGAAGATCCTAAGCATCCCCACCATCTTTTTCTTGAAATCCTCAAAGAAGGGAATGTCCCCCAACCCCTCATTCCTTTTCTTAATTTCTTTCCATTCCTTAACTGGGATTGTCTTTGCTTTTTCAGTGGCAGGGCACATTAACAGGTGTCACTGCAGATTTCCTGGGGGCAGAAGAGGCTCTGACATACCCCAGACAGAGGCTGCTGTTCGGCAGGATTACACAGGAGGGGGACCATGATGCCACCTGGATCAGTAAGGGTTTTTATTTATTAAGAAGAAGAGATTAGATATGATACCCCACTCTTCACTCAGAATGGCTTAAAGTCTCCCTTCCCCTCCCTGTAACAGGCACCCTGTGAGGTCAGTGGGGCTGAGAGAGCTCTTTCAAGGACTGCTCCTGAGAGAACAGCTCTGAGAAAAACTTGTGACTGACCCAAGGTCACACCAGCAGCTGCATGTGGAGGAGTGGGGAAATCAAACCCAGTTCTCCAGATCAGAGTCTGCGCCGATAATCACTACACCAAACTGTGTTAATCATTCACCTTCCTTCTTGAGAATCTAGGCAGATGACAGAGTTATATGAACAATTCAGTAAAAGCTGGTGTAATTCATACAATGAGCGATGCAATAAAACTGGATTAATGGTGGAAACTGCCGTGGTGTGTTTTCAAAAAGTTTTCAAAGCAGGAAACAGCATGGGCGGTTGGCTATTGCCTGCCTCTGTGTAGCAATCCCGGACTACCTTGGTGGTCTCCCATCCAAGAACTAACTAGGGGCTGGCCCTGCTTAGCTTTTGAGATCTCATGAAAGCAGGCTAGCCTGGGCCATCCAGAGTCCAGTTAGCACCTTGAAGACTAACAAAATTGGTGGCAGCGTATGAGCTTTTGTGAATCTTTGCTCACTTTTTCAGAACTCTGGCTCTTTTCTACTGCTACAGGCAGACTAACCTAGACCGTCCAGGTTAGGGCAAAACTGTCTTACACTATTAAAAACCTCTAAAGGAAAAAGAGTTCCATCTCTCCACCTTTTTCACATGCAGTTATCATTTCAACACTATTGCCTTGGTCACCTGAAACTCACAGAATGCTTTTATGTTCCCCTGACTCCGTATGGGGAAGGTACTAGTCTACAACCTTTTCCACACATTAAAAGTGCGAAGAGTTTATATACTATGCTGTACTGAGGCGGAAATGTGTAATCTTACTTATACCTCCCTGCCTTCTGAGCTGGAAATTGATCTTGGAGGCCTAGCAGATACCACAATGAAAGTGTCAGATTTTCAGCGTGTGTGTGTGTGGAACTTTTATATTTGGGATTCTCTTGAAAGGGGCTGAAAATGGGCCGTAGCATAATGTACGTTTAGAAATAACCAAAGGCTATTATCCTAGATGGATTTAAGAAAAGCCTAAACAAATTTCTGAAGGAAAGGTCTGTCAAAGGCTGTCGTGATAGATCTTCCGTGTTATAGCCCTGGAAACCAGTTGGCGAGGGGAAGTCACTGAAGGCCTTCTACCCCTGTAGTGGGTTTTCTGAAGGCATCTGGCTGAAAGAATACTGCAGTAGGTAGACTTTTTGGCCTTCTGTCTACTTCACTGTGCCCAGCGGACAACAGGAAGACACATTTTTTTCATACAAGGAACTGGAATACAAGAAGGAAACTACAACAGATCTTCCCGCCATCTTTTTAAAAAAATATATGTATTTTTTATTTTAGAAAACAAGATAGTGATATAAAAGGGATACAAAAGGAAAAGAAGGGTTATATAAAAATTATATATATCAAAGGTTGTTACACATTATGGGGTACATAAAACAGATTTCTCCTCAACATCCCCTTCATTATACTTTTAAGGACATTTTCTACAGAATACAGTAGTCCTTACTTCAAACGTTTCAAATTTTATAACTTATGTATTTTGCAACTATATTATTAATTTCATCATTACTACATATTCTATATTACCTATTTCATCATTTCTACATACTAGCTCAAAATATACCCAAGTTTAAAAGAAAATCTGTTATATATCTCACAATAAAGACTATTTTTGTTCAAAATTCACTTTCTTATTATATTCAAAACTTGCTCTCATTTAGCTTCTACACTGTAATACATTTTTATACAGTGCAATACATTTATGTACGATTTTTAAACTGTTTTTCATTCTCAGTTTGTCTCCTCCTTACATAATAGGCACTCCATCTCTCCTCAGATTTCTTAATTGTTCTCAAATAAGCTGTTATTCACCATTACTACATAATCAACAAGTCTGTTTTCCCAGTCTTCTAAGCCTAGACAGATTTCTCACTGTCTTTTGTGTCCATCACAGGTGGTGATAAGATGTCAGCCACATGTCCTCGGTCATCAGTTTATGATCCTGTGGACCCAACTCCTGTGCAGCCAGATCAGGTAGGAGATGGATTATTGTAGAGAAAGGCACAGTGGCCAGCTTGGGCACTTCTGTCCCTCTTACAAAGCATGCTACTCTTTCACTTTGCTTCTGTTAATGCTGCTTGTGAAGGACCTTCAGCCACCTTGCTTTTAACTGCCTTTCCAGGCTGTGGTAAGAAGTGAAGGACTGTTATGTCATCTTCTTTCAGGATTCAGTGTCCTTTGAGGAGGTGGTGGTGTGCTTTACTGAGGAGGAGTGGGCTTTGCTGGATCCAGCCCAAAGAGCCCTGCACAGGGAAGTTATGGTGGAGAATTATGGGATTGTGGCCTCTTTAGGTAAGTTTCTCTTAAGAGCCAGTTTGGTGCACAGACTCTGATCTGGGAGAACCGTGTTTGATTTCCCACTCCTCTACATGCAGCTGCTGGTGTGACCTTGGGTCAGTCACAGATTCCCTCAGAGCTGTTCTCTCAAGAGCAGTTCTCAATAGAGCTCTCTCAGCCCCATCTACCTCACAGGTTATCTGTTGTGGGGAGGGGAAGGGAAAGGAGATTGTAAGCCACTCTGAGACTCCGAGTGAAGGGTGGGGCATAAATCCAATCCTCCTCCTCCTCTGCCGCCGTCGCCTCTTCTCCTCCTCCTCCTCTTTCTTCTCCTCCTCCTTCTTCTTCTCCCTCTGCCTTATCCCAGATCTTCAGGGTCTCCACGGACTTTGGCCAGCTAGCTTGATCCAGATAAGATGGAGGTGGTGTTGTCTGCTAAGACAGCTGATCTCAGGCTGGGTATATAGCTTGTTTTGAATGCAATTTCGGTTCCCCTGAAAGAATGACCATACTAGCAGTGATGAGAGGCTCTATGATACTCTGTAAAATCTACCTGCCCACTTAATTTTGGGGACCTTCTAAGGAAAGGATGGGATAGACATTGAAGAAACTGTCCTTTTATATTCTGTCACTCAGAACAGCAGCTAATTCATTGTGTTCCTTGATTTCAGGCTCCGTTCCTCCTTCCGGATCTTAATAAGTATTCTCTTGCTTCATCCAGCAGGCGATGGGTGGAAGAGTGAGACTGAGGAAGATCTATTTATGGTGTCCTGGGGACTGAGCAGATCTGAAAAGACAAAAAAACAGAGAAGGAAAACCAATCTAACCAGGAAGAATAAGTCCTTCCCTTCTCAACTTGGTGACTTCCAAGAAATCCCAGGGCAAGCAAAAATAGACAAAAGCAAGAAAAGATATAAATGCCCTCTGTGTGGGAAAAGCTTCAGTTTTAAGTCAAGACTAAATCTTCATTGGAGAATCCACACTGGAGAGAAACCATATAAATGTTCGGAGTGTGGGAAGTGCTTGTGTAGCAATGCTAGCCTCCAGACTCATCTGCGAATGCACACAGGGGAGAAGCCGTTTGAATGTTCAGACTGTGGAAAGAGTTTCAGTCGGAGGCACAAGCTTATAAGCCATCAGAGACTTCACACCGGGGAGAAACCATATAAATGCTCTGAGTGTGGAAAAGGCTTTTGTGAGATCTCAAGCCTTAAGAGACATCAAGGAATCCACACAGGGGAGGACTATAAATGCTTGGAGTGTGGAAAGAGTTTCAGTCAGAAGTCAGACCTTAGAAGACATCAAAGAATGCACACGGGAGAGAAACCCTATAAGTGTCTGGAGTGTGGGAAAAGCTTCACTTGGAGCAAAACTCTGATTTACCATCAAAGAATGCACACGGGCGAGGATCCATTCAAGTGCTTGGAGTGTGGAAAGAGCTGCAGTACAGGGTCTGACCTTAGTAGACATCAAAGAATGCATACAGGGGAGAAACCGTTTAAATGTCTGGTGTGCGGGAAGAACTTCACTCGGAATATACATCTTACTTCACATCAAAGAATGCACACAGGAGAGGAACCATATAAATGTTCAGAGTGTGGGAAGAGCCTGAGCACGAGCTCAGCCCTCGCCAGGCATCAGAGAATCCACACAGGGGAGAAACCGTATCAATGCTCAGAGTGTGGCAAGAGTTTTACTTGGAGTACATCCCTGACTTCCCATCAGCGAATGCACACAGGGGAGATTCCCATGCCTAAGAATTGCCACAACATGGAAACAACTTCAATTGAAGTTCAGATCATCATATAAGGGGTTTCTACTCCAGCAAAAATATAAAAATAAGAGTGTCCCCCCCCAAATCAAAGCCCATGGGATTGTGACTGCTTATTTCCCTCTGTCTCTATTTTTAAGCCTCTCTCTTCGGTCTTAAATTGCAAACAGATAGGATCATATGGTTTGAATGAGAGAAAGCTACGACAGCAACGTGCCAGTTCACCAGCCGTGCATGTCTGTAAGATCTATATTGTGTTTAGTGGACAGAAACTAACATCACCAGGCATCATGTATTAAACAGATATCACAAGCACAGGCTATAATGCTAAGAGTGTATCTTTACCTGGTCAGTTGTCATGAGTGAGAATCTTTTCAGCTTGATCACCTCATTTTCAGACTTCGAGAAATATTCTCCAAGAAATGCTTGGTATGACTCTTTTCCCAGATTGAATTTAAGATGCCCCAGGAGCTTTAAATTGTTTGGGATGTTTGACAGTTTCCCCGTGTCTGGTTGCTCCTTGTAGAAGCATCATACCAACTTGCTCTCCTGTTTATTCCCTCCTGTTTATTTCCCCCTTAATTGACTCTCAACAGCTCTTAGGACTCCACACCAATTGAGGTATACTTAGTCTGCTTTGGGTATTTTTCTGCTCCTGGCGAGCTTTCAGAATCTCGTTTTTTAGCATAAGGTGAGGAGTCCCCCAAGTGTTTCTTTGCGGCCCAGTTTTGTTGGGCTCATGAGCCAACCAGAGCCACCCACATGACTGTGGGATCTACCAATGGCTTTGCTTTCCTTCATTTAATGTTGTCCTAGATTCCACGCTGGAAATAAAGTTTCTGATTTTCGAGGACAGGTTTTTCCTCACGTGTCACAGAAACTGTGCCGTTCTCTGCCTTGCTAATTCACCGGCTCTAAAATGGAGCCTTCTGGGGAAAGAAATGACAAGAGACTTCTCAAACAATGATACCTTTAGGCCAAAAATACAGACTCCCTATTTCAGCCTTAGCATATACCCCGTTTGCAATATGGGGAGGCCAATACTGACCTACCTTACAAGGGTGTTGTAACTATTGTACTAAAGTAATAACTGCTTTGAAAGCACTGTATAAATGGTAATAATAATAATTATTAAGACATATTCCCTCAGATCCTGAATCAAGGACACCTTTGGCTCTGTCCCCTTGGTGTCAGCAGTGTGTGTAAGAATGTTTTATGGACAATGTTATCCTGTTTTTTCCTTGTTCATGTATTATTTAACTTGAATGTTCCTGAATGCTGAACCATCGTTGACGATTTTCCTTTGCGTTTGGTTAGGAGTTTTGGAAATGGTATTGAACAATCAGTCCCAGTGAGGCGTAATAAACAGGGTAAAATTAATTGCGAGGTGTGGCTTTTAGCCTGGATTCTTAAGTAGTTGAATCCTGGCCAGTCCTTAACATTTTTGGCTATGTTTCATCCATCCATCCTGGAGAAAGCTGTTCTGAATAATACCAGGAAAAAATCAAAATATTTCAACTGTGTCTGGATTCAGTATTGAATCAAGGCCTAGTTTACTTGGGGACAGGCAAGTAACTGTAATGGTTTCACTTTGGCTATTGGCTCGAACTAGACAAATTTCAGGATGTGGTCCAGGGCTTTTTTTGTAGAAAAAGCCCAGCAGGAACTCATTAGTATAATAGGCCACACCCAGCAGCAGGAACTAATTAACATATTAGGCCACACACCCTGACAGTGCAGCTCATTAGCATATTGGGCCACACCCCATGTCAGAAGTGTGGTCATCCAGCCACACCCACCTTTTGCTTCTTATTCTGCTTACCTTGCTTGTTGTCAAAACTCAGGGCTTTTTTGTAGCAGGAACTCCTTTGCATGATAGGCCACACATCCCTAATGTAGCCAATCCTAATGAGTTCCTGCTGTTGGGTGTGGCCTATTATGCTAATGAGTTCCTGCTGGGCGTGGCCAACTCAGGAGCCAGCTAGAACTCCATTCCTGTGCGTTCCTGCCCAAAAATAGCCCTGATGTGGTCTACTTCCCCCCTTGTCTCTACACTAACATGCACAACACAGCAGTCCATGAAAAGCTTCTTTCTTTATTTGGCAAGTATCATTTTTGCTACATCCCATCCACCCCCTCCCCTTTTAGACAGAGCAGATAGATAGACCAGGACTGAAGAGACCCAGATTCAAATTCCGACTTGCCACAACACTGGGTTACTTTGGGCTGGCCAATCTCTCTCTGCCTTGGCTACCTCACAAAGTTCCTAGGAGCAATGACACGGAACAGAATTTTCCCCCAGTACTACATTTTTCTGCCCCCCATAGGTAAACATAGTCTGTTCATCTATAGTTTTCAGGGCTGTTATGCTGCAAATCAATCCTGTTTGATGGGCTAAAGGTGGGATATAAAGCACAGACAAACCCCTGGGTTTGTACACAGTCCAGGCTTGTACTTGACTTATTTGTCTTCTTTTGATGATGAGATGAGATTGGATTTATACCCCGCCCTTCACTACCTGAAGGAGTCTCAGAGTGGCTTACAAACTCCCATCCCTTCCCCTCCCCACAACAGACACCCTGTGAGGTAGGTGGGGCTGAGAGAGCTCTGACAGAAACTGCTCTTTTTCAAGAACAGCTCTGACTGAGCTATGGCTTGCCCAAGGTCATCCAGCAGGTGCAAGTGTGGAGGAGTGGGGAATCAAACCCAGTTCTCCCAGATTAGAGTCCGCGCACTTAACCACTACACCAAACTGGCTCTCTTTCCCTAGCATTACTTAAATGTTTAAATTCTTTATTTACATTTGAATCGGAAAATATTCTGATTTAAATGTTCACTGAAGATCCATACTGCTGTTTTGGAGGATAAAATGGAGGAAGGAAGGACCGTGAATGCTGTCGTGAATTCCTTGGGGAAAGGGCAGAAGAAAAATGCACTAAAATGATTGAGTTCTGATTTTTAAAAATTGAGAGGGTTGTCACAGGCTGTGCCTCAGGGTCTTTGTTTGCCTACATTATCCTGTTCTTTTTTTCCCCTCAAAGCCTAGTTGGGATTTTTTCAATTGATTTTCACAGATACAAAAGAGAAGGGGTTGTTGTATTGGAGAATATCCCCTGGGGGAAGAAGGTGCTCATCAGTGGACAGAGTTTTGTGCGTACAGGGACAGTCAGTTATGCAGCAATCCCTACCTTTTTCACAACTGCTGGCCCCCCCGCAACACTCTACTGTTCTACTTTGGATGTTGCCAACATTTTTGCTTCTTGTTTTGCCTCAGTTAACATGCCTCAATTCATCTTTCTTTCTCCATTAGTTCAGTTTTGTTATTCCATTCCATTTGTTCGGGCACACAGAGTTTCCTCATTTGCTTGCCTTTTTAGGATTTCTAAGCGAAAGCAAGAAATTGCAAGTAGATAAATAGGTACCACTTCGGTAGGAAGGTAACAGCGTTCCATGCACCTTGGTGTTTAGTCATGCTGGCTACATGACCACGGAAATGTCTTCGGACAGCGCTGGCTTTTCGGCTTTGAAACAGAGATGAGCACTGCAACCCTAGAGTCGGATTCGACTGGCTTTCGAGCAAGGGAACCTTTACCTTTACTTTAAGCATAAGGCACTTAAATTCCCTTAACAATCCTCAGTGTCTCCTGTAGACCTCTACTTTTATTTGTCCTTTCTGTCCCTCTTAACGAGGTCTTACCTGCCCCCCTCCAACTCGCCCGCCGTTTTTCTTTGTCTGCACAGAATTTATCCTTCTTTTCTTTGGTTCTCTCATGAATGCCGCCTGTCTTCACTCATATTTATAGCTAACTTTGTGCATTTCTGTCTTACTTTAATCTTGAGGAAAGGCTGCTTCTAAATGTAGCTGACCTCTTTTTTAAAAAAATCTCTGTTACTTTTTTAAATCGGTATACAATCCTTCCTTCTGTCTTTTTAATTTTTTTAAATAATATTTCATAAGGACAATAAAACCTGTATAATATCAAGAAGTATGACAAGTATAAGAACAAGTACAATAATGAGAAGAACTGCAAGAATAGCACCTGCAGTCATCTTACTACAATAATAAAACCGGCAAGCATAACAACTAATATTAATGATAGTAGTAACTGCAGTTTTAGAACTGAGATAAGACAAAAAATAGTGCAGTCTTCCTTCTGCCTTGTTTGATGTAGTGGTTAAGAGCAGCAGACTCTAATCTGGAGAAGCCAGCTGGTTGACCTTGGGTCAGTCACAGTTCTCTCAGAGCTCTCTCAGCCCCACCTACCTCACAGGGTGTCTGTTGTGGGGAGAGGAAGGGAAGGAGATTGTAAATCGCTCTGTGACTCCTCGAGTGGAGTGCCACAGGGCTTGGTCCTGGGCCCGGTGTTGTTCAATGTTTTTATAAATGACCTGGAGGAAGACATAGAGGGGATGCTTATCAAACCGGGGTATGAAACTGGGCTATGACACAAAGCTGGGTGGGACTGCTAACTCTGAAGAAGACAGAGTCAGGATTCAAAATGATCTAGATAGGCTGGAACAGTGGGTTGAGAGGCAAATAAAATGAAATTCAATAGAGATAAGTGCAAAGTCCTACACCTGGGCACAAAAAATCAAAGGCACAGATGTAGAATGGGAGGGACTTGGCTTGACAGCAGCTCATGTGAAAGGGATCTAGGTGTTCTGGTTGATCACAAGCTCAACATGAGCCTGCAGTGTGATGTGGCTGTGAAGAAAGCTAATGCAATCTTAGGATGCATTAACAGAACCATTGTGTCCAGATCACGGGAGGTGGTAGTTCCGCTCTATTCTGCTATGGTCAGGCCTCACCTGGAGTACTGTGTCCAGTTTTGGGCACCACATTTTAGGAAGGCTGTTGACAAGCTCGAGTGTATCCAGAACAGGGCAACCAGGATGGTGAGAGGGTTGGAATCCAAGTCTTATGAGGAAAGGCTGAAAGAGTTGGGTATGTTTAGCCTGGGAAAGAGAAGACTTAGAGGGGACATGATTGCAGTTTTCAAGTATTTGAAGGGCTGTCATGTAAAAGAAGGAGCTGCAGTGGCTCAAGTGGTTAAGACACTGAACTGCAGGCTGTGGAAGGTCAGTAGTTCAGCAGTTCGAGACCCGGGTGCCGCATGACAGGGTGAGCTCCTGTCTCTAGTTCCAGCTCCTGCCAACCTAGCAGTTCGAAAGCAAGAAATTGCAAGTAGATAAATAGGTACCACTTCGGTGGGAAGGTAACAGCGTTCCGTGCGCCTTGGTGTTTAGTCATGTTGGCCACATGACCACGGAAATGTCTTCGGACAGCGCTGGCTCTTCGGCTTTGAAACGGAGTTGAGCACCGCAACCCTAGAGTCGGATTCGACTGGCTTTCGAGCAAGGGAACCTTTACCTTTACCTTTTACCATGTAAAAGATGGAGCAGATCTATTCTCTTTTGCTCTGGATTGCGAGACTAGATCTAATGGGTGGAAATTACAAGGGAGTCGTTACCGGCTAGCTATCAGAAGAAACTTCCTAACTGTAAGAGTGGTTGAGCAGTGGAACAGTCTGCCTCGGGAGGTGGTGGATGCTCCTTTGCTGGACGTTTTCAAGTGGAGGCTGGATGACCATCTTTTGGGTATGTTGTAGGTATGTAGGGCTATTGGTGTAGTGGTTTGGTGCGCGGACTCTTATCTGGGAGAACCGGGTTTGATTCCCCACTCCTCCACTTGCACCTGCTGATGTGACCTTGGGTCAGTCACAAGATCTCGTACAGCTGTTCTCTCAAGGACAGTTTGTGTAGAGTTCTCTCAGCCCCACCTACCTCACAGGGTGTCTGTTGTGAGGAGGGGAAGGGAAAGGAGTTTGTAAGCCGCTCTGAGACGCCTTTGGGCAGTGAAGGGCGGGGTATAAATCCAAACTCTTCCTCTTCTTCTTCTTCTTTCAGCTATAATCCTGCAGAGTGCAGGCGGTTGGACTAGATGACCTGCAAGGTCCCTTCCAACTCGAACATTCTATGATTCTATGATTCCTTTGGGTAGTGAAAAGCGGGGTATGAAACCAACTTTTCTTCTTCTGCTGCTGCTGCTGCATTGGACTTTTTCTCTGTTTGACATTTTACATTGAATTACCTTTTAAACTTCCCACATATTTCTCCCTGCCACTCACAGCCCCATCCTTATAGAACAAAGTTTGAGTCCAGTGGCACCTTAAGACCAACAAAATTTAATTCTGATTCTAAGGACTTTTGTGTGCATGCACAGTTCCTCAGCTTATACCTAGAATTAAACTTTGTTGGTCTTAAAGCTGCCACTGGACTCAACCTGTGTTCTATTGCCCCATCCTTACATCAGAATGTATTGAACTGCTTTATAGTACCTGGAAAATGTATTCTTGATTTTTCCTCTTGATTATTTGCCTTAGATGCTTTCTGATCATGAGATTCAGTTTGGTGTAGTGGTTAAGTGTGCAGACTCTAATCTGGGAGAACCGGGTTTGATTCCCCACTCCTCCACTTGTACCTACTGATGCAACCTTGGGTCAGTCACAAGCTCTGGCACAGCTGTTCTTGAAAAAGAGCAGTTTCTCTCAGAGCTCTCTCAGCTCCACCTACCTTGCAGGGTGTCTGTTGTGGGGAGGGGAAGGGAAAGGAGTTTGTAAGCCGCTCTGAGACTCCAAGTGAAGGACGGGGTATAAATCCAATCTCTTCTTCTTCACTCTTTTCTGCTTTTCTTTCTCTAGTTCTTCCCCCCGCCCTGAGGACCCACTGGGGACAGTTTATCCACTCATAGGATTTTCAGCTTCTGCATTCATAGGTGTATCTTTCATTTTCCTTATACTTTACATATTTTTGTCCCCCCCTTAGATATACAATGCTTTCATCTTTACTCCTTTATAGGATTTCTCTTAGCCCTCTTCTGTGATTTCTTTGGGGTTTCCCCCTCATTCTTTTGCCCTGTCAAGTAGCTGTTTGTTTCCCCCTTCAGTCTCTGAAATTGGCTTAAGATTCGGCCTGTAGCACTCCTTTCTCTCACAAAGCTGGCCATTGTTCTGAAAAATCCACTGCACTTTTTCAGACTGATCTGTCCTTTTTAAGCTTTGCCAATTGTCTCCCAGCTGCCAATTCCTACGTCTGTTTCTTTCAAACCTGTACTTGATTTTTACTCTTTCTAATCCTTCTTTCACGGACACTCCTTCATTAGAGAGGACTGCTCCCCCCCCATTGTTTTAAACAAAATAATAATTTTTGACAAAATAAAATATTTGACAGTTCCAAAGTCTGTAGAAATCCCATATCCTTTCCCGAAGATCGCAACTGGAGGAAGAGGAAGGAGCTGCTCTTAGAGGATTTGAAAAAGAAAATTGTATCTGTTTTATTTACTTCATAAGAACATAAGAGAAGGCAATGTTGGACCTGGCCAATGGCCCATCCAGTCCGATACTCTGTCACACAGAGGCCAAAAATACCAGGTGCCATCAGGATGTCCAGCCGGGGGGGGGGGCAGGACACTAGAAGCTCCTTTATAATGCTGCCTTCCTTTCCAATTAGGGCTTGAAGCACCTCACATCAATTCTTCTCCATTTTATTTTCACAACAATTTTGTGAGGTAGATCAACTGGCACAAGCTTCCATGGCACGGTGGGGATTTGAACCTGCGTCTCCCAGATTCTAGTCCAACACTGCTTTTGTTACTCTAGAGGCTGAGACCCTGGGCAAATGCAGAAGTCCCCCCCTCAGACATGACTAAAACAATTGTCAGAGGATAAAAACACAACAAGAACAAGAGTTGGATTTATAACCTGCCTGTCAGGTCCCTCAGTTAAGACACTCTCCACTATGCACTTAATCAGTGATAGTTCATTGAGATATGCTTATTGCAGAAAACAGACTCTGTGTCAGAACTGAGAAAAAGGCGCAAAGAGTCCTCAGGTATAGGTAATACAAAATGCACCCCACACCCCATCCATACGTCATCATGCAGCCCCTATGGTTGCTATGGCACCCTGGCTGGCAAAAGGGTCTCTGAGGCCAGCTCTCATGGGAACCAGTGATGGGGCACAATCTTAAGGAAAGTTATGGCTGCTACAAGCACACACTCAACTCCCATACACTCCCCTCAGGAATTTCCCTCCCTCCCCAGATTTATGGCAAGCAGAAGAGAGTGAATTACAGAGAGACAAAACTGATGCTTGACACTGCCCTTCACTCAGAGATTCTCAGAGCGGCTTACAATCTCCTTCCCTTCCTCTCCCCGCAACAGACACCCTGTGAGGTAGGTGGGGCTGAGAGAGCTCTTGAGAGAACAGCTCTGAGAGAACTGTGACTGACCCAAGGTCACCCAACTGGCTGCATGTGAAGGAGTGGGGAATCAAGCCCAGTTCTCCAGATTAGAGTCCGCCATTCTTAACCACTACACCAAACTGGCTTTGCTGGATCAGACCAGTGGCCCAGCATTCTGTTTCACACAGTGGCCAAATGAGTTGCCCTGGAGAGCTGACAAAGCACACATAGTTGTATTCCAAGCAATGGTGTGGAAAGAGTAACTGCCTCTGAACATGGAGGTTCTCTTTCGCAACTGTGACAAGTAGCTCTCAATACAGCCACTTCCCCATGACTCTGATTAATCCTCTTAAAGGCATCTGGGCACATGGCTGTCACTGTGTCCATGGGCAGTAAATGGCACAAATCGATTACTTGTAAAGAAATTCTTTCAAGTTCTTTCAAAATTCTATTCCAGCCAGTCAAATGTTAGCTGGTAGTTTTAAATTCTGCAGTATGTTGTCACAGACTCTTAAATGCAAATTGCAACTAAATTTAAGGCCAGGGGACCATAGTGGCTTGCATTTATCCCTTTGCCTTTCCTTTGCTGTTTTCTAAATAGTCAGGTTTTGATCTCTTTCAGCTCCCAGCTTCCTTCTTTGGACTTCAAGCTCCATTCAGGGTCTGACTCAGCTCTCCAAAATCTTGGTGACTTCCTCATTACTTGCTACCTGACCCCTCAAAGCGGTGATGCTGGGGTCACCCTGTGAGTTAGATGGGGCTGAGAGAGCTCTTTGGAGAACTGCTTCTGAGAGAACAGCTCTGAAACAACTTGTAACTGACCCAAGGTCACACCAGCAGCTGCGTGTGAAGGAGTGGGGAATCAAACCTGGTTCTCCCATATTAGAGTCCACACTCTTAACCACTACACCAAACTGGCTCTGAAGCAGTATGCACGCACAGATTTGTATTTGTAGGAAAATACCTGAAGAAGTGTGCATGCACAGATATCTGAAGAAGGATGCATGCACACAAAACTTCTATCTTGAATAACACTGTTGGCCTCATTCTCTCTTGCTCTGGATTGCAAGACTAGATCTAATGGGTGGAAATGACAAGGGAGTTGTTACCAGCTAAATATCAGGAGAAACTTCCTAACTGTAAGAGTCGTTGAGCAGTGGAACAGCCTGCCTCGGGAGGTGGTGGATGCTCCTTTCCTGGACGTTTTCAAGCGGAGGCATCTTTCGGGTATGTTGTAGGTCTATCTTTCGGCTATGCTCCTGCAGAGTGCAGAGGGTTGGACTAGATGACCTGCAAGATCCCTTCCAACTCTTAACATTCCATGATTCTATGAAAGGCACTACAGGATCCAAAATTTGTCCTGTCGCTTCAGACCAATACGGCTGTCCACCAGTGTTCCCTCTAAGCTGAGTCAGTGTGAGCTAGCTCACAGTTTTTAGCCTCTGGCTCACACATTTTGGTCTTCGCTCAGGAAGGGATGGCTTTATGCAGCCAGCCAAATCACTCGCTTACCAGTGTTCCCTCTAAGCTGAGTTAGTGTGAGCTAGCTCACAGTTTTTAAGCCTCTGGCTCACACATTTATTTTTTTTAGGAGCTGCGGTGGCTCAAGTGGTTAAGACGCTGAACTGCAGGCTGTGGAAGGTCAGTAGTTCAGCAGTTCAAGACCCGAGACTGCCGCATGATGGAATGAGCTCCCGTCTCTAGTTCCAGCTCCTGCCAACCTAGCAGTTCGAAAGCAAGAAATTGCAAGTAGATAAATAGGTACCACTTCTGTGGGAAACCCTGGTGTTTAGTCATGCCGGCCACATGACCGCGGAAACGTCTTTGGACAGCGCTGGCTCTTCGGCTTTGAAACGGAGACGAGCACCGCAACCCTAGAGTCGGATTCGACTGGCTTTCGAGCAAGGGAACCTTTAACTTTACCTTTACACACATTTTTGTCTTCGCTCAGGAAGGATGGCGCCAGAGCAAACTAATTCATGCAGTAGCCAAATGGCTCACTCACACAACCTTAATGAAAGTAGTTCACACAAAGTAGAATTTTTGCTCACAGGACTCCACGGCTTAGAGGGAACGTTGCTCACAACTTTCATGCCGGTAGCTCACAAAGCAGAAGTTTTGCTCAGGAGACTCCACAGCTTAGAAGGAGTCCCGCTGCCCACCTGAATGAATCCATCTCTCCCTACTGCAGGCGAGCTCCTTAGGTCTCCAGCGAGAACTGACGGAAGGGTTAAAGCCAGTGAGTCCGGCTTCCCAGAGAGGCTTCTTTGTGAGCCGCGCTGTCTCTCTCTCCCTCTCCCCCCCCAAACTAGGGGGCAGAAGAGGTCTTTGCATCCCGCCCCGGGTGAGTTGCAGATGCCGTCGGGGGCGCGGAGAAGTCGCCGGGGTGTCAGCGGAGGGCGGGTGGACAATAAGGGGAGGCCGCAGACCCCGAGACGCCGAGCCAGTCCGCGGGGGGGACAAAGGGCGCAACGAGACATCTGCTGGCTGGGAGCGCGGGGGGGGGGGGGGACGGGACTGGGGCTCCTCCCCGTTTCCCCTCCTCGGCGGAGAAGGCCGCCGCAGCCCCACCATTGTTTCCAAAACACACAGATCAGAGAGCCTCTTTTTCTTGCCTCTGCAGAGCCGGGGGGAGGGAAAAAACAAAAAAATCGTCCCTGTCTCTTAGGAGACTGAAAACGGGAAATGGTACCTTTCTGAATTCGGAGCGAACACAAAACGGTCTCAACTCGCTTTGCATGGGCAGAGCCTGAGGAGGGCGGGCGGGAGAGAAGAGAAGGGGAGGAAGCTGTCAAGGAGGAGAGGGGAGTCCAAGAGAGGGAGAGACCCCCCCCCTGGGAGGGATGCTGGATCTACAGACCCTTGGATCCCACCCACCCCTCCAATCAGTCTCTGGGAGAGTGGTAGTTTTTGAGGTTCAGCGTTCCGCCCCCCTTTCCTGCAGGGAGAAGATACGGACCATGACAGGAACCGTCCACTTTCGTTGGGATTCCTGATCGGACAGTGAAGGATTGCGCTCTGCATTTGTGGGCTTTGCAAGACTTTTAGTAGCCACCCGGATCTTGAGGCGGCCCTTCTTGCCAAGGCCATGGGAGAAGAAGAGGGTGGGTTTTGGACCCTTTTGGAGGCGGCAGCCAAGCAGGAATGGAGGCTGGGAAAGGAAGACTCAGGTGGCCCTGAAGTAGCCAGAGGGCCCGGTCGCCTAGAGGCTGGAAGCAAGTCTGGGACATCTTGGGAAAGAACTTTGCAGAAACCTCCAGGAGAGGACACCCCCAGCTCCAACGCTGCACGCCAGAATTTCAGGCGGTTCTGTTACCGGGAGGCGGAGGGACCCCGAGAGGTTTGCAACCGCCTCCACGACCTTTGCTGTCGGTGGCTGAAGCCGGAACAGCTCACCAAGAATCAGATCTTGGACCTGGTGATCTTGGAGCAGTTCCTGGCCGTCCTGCCCCCGGACATGGCCAGCTGGGTCCGGGAATGCCAGCCAGAGACCAGTTCGCAGGCGGTGGCCCTGGCTGAAGGCTTCCTCCTCAGCCAGGCAGAGGACAAGAATCAGGACCAGCAGGTGAGCAGTTTTCATCCCCCTAATTCAAGGGTCTGGGAACACTTCCAGAGAGAGCTGAAAATTCCCCTCCACTGGTGCAGCTTGTTCTTGCCATTACAGCAGAGACTGTCCCACGATCTCCAGATTTTTGTCTGCCTTATTCCTGTTCTAACCTTCCCAAACTGGGATCTTCTTTGCTGTTTCAGGTGCAGGAGGCATTAACAGATGTAGCCACAGATTTTCCAGAGGCAGAAGATGCTCCATCAGGCACTGGAGAGAGGCTGCTTTCAGTTCAGGAAGGTGACCCAAACGCCACCTGGACGAGTAAGAATGAATGGGACATCTTTCTGCTTGCTTGTCCCTCTCTGTGTTCTTCCCCAAATTCATGTGTGTTTAAAGCGCTGTCAAATTGTAACCAACATGGCAACATTAGCAAGGGGCTTTCAAAGCAAGTGAAAAGCAGAGGCAGTTTGCCATTGCCTTAAGAACATAAGAAGAGACCTGCTGGATGAGACCAGTGGTCCATTTAGTCCAGCATCCTGTCTTATTCAGTGGCCAACCAGTTCCTCTGGACGGCCAACAACAGGGCAGAGAGGCCAAAGCCTTCATCAGAGCACAAGAACAGCCCTGCTGGATCAGACTAGTGGTCCAACTAGTTCAGCATCCTGTCTCATGGAGGGGCCAACCAGTTCCTCTGGAGGGCCAACAACAGGGCACAGAGGCCGAGGCCTTCATAAGAACATAAGAAGAGCCCTGCTGGATCACACCAGTGGTTCATCTAGTCCAGCATCCTGTCTCACTCAGTGGCCAACCAGTTCCTCTGGACGTCCAACAACAGGACATAAAGGCCGAGGCCTTCATAAGAACATAACAAGAGCCCTGCTGAATCAGACCAGTGGTCCATCTAGTCCAGCAGCCTGTCTCACACAGTGGCCAAACAGTGCCACTGGAGGGCCAACAACAGGCACATAGGGGCCGAGTCCTTTAAAAGAACACAAAAAGAGCCCTGCTGGATTAAACCGATAGTTCATCTAGTAGTCCAACATCCTGTCTCACACAGTGGTCATCCAGTTCCTCCGAATGGTCAACAACAGGGCAGAGAGGCTGAGGCTTTCCCCTGATGTTGCCTCCTGGCTCTGGGATTCAGAGGCTTAGAGCATCTGAATGTGGAGGTTCCCCTTGGTCACCATGGCTAGTAGCCATTGATAGAATTCTCCATAAATCTATCTAATACCCTTTTAAAGTGGTTTATTCCTGTGGCCATCACTCCATCCTCTGGCCGTGACTTCCACATTTTAACCCCTCTCTGTGTAAAGTGGTATTCCCTTTTGTCTGCCCTGAACCTACTGCCCATCTGCTCTGGGGAGGGTGCCTCTGAGGATGCCAGTCACAGCTTCTGGCAAAACGTCAGGTCCTACAATGCCAAGACCACAGCCAGACATCCCGGAAAATCTACAGCAACTAATGCAAACAACACTCAGTATGAAATATGAGCTCTGACCTGGATGGCCCAGGCTTGTCAGATCTTGTCAGATCTCGGAAGCTAAGCAGGGTTGGCCCTGGTCAGCACTTGGATGGGAGACCACCAAAGAAGTCCAGGATCACTACACAGGGGCAGGCAGTGGCCAACCACCTCTGAACGTCTTTATGTGGGATAAAGGGTTGTTATAAGACAGGGTTGCAACTTAGAGAGTGCTTTCCACCACCATGAAACATGAGCCCTGACCTGGATCAGCCCAGGCGAGCCCAATCTCATTAGATCTCGGAAACTAAGCAAGGTCGGCCCTGGTTTAAACTCAGATGGGAGACCTCCCAAGAAATCAATGGTCCCCTATGCAGGAGCAGGCAATGCAGGGGAGGGGCCGTGGCTTAGTGGTAGAGCATCCGCTTGGCATGCAGAAGGTTGTCCCAGGTTCAATCCCCGGCATCTCCAGTTAAGGATCGGGTAGCAGGTGGCGTGAAAGACCTCAGCCCGGACCCTGGAGAGCCGCTGCCAGTCTGAGTAGACAATACTGACCTTTCTGGACCGATGGTCTGATTCAGTAGGCAGCAGCTTTGTGTCATCATGTGATGAGGTAGCCATGTGATCACGCAGTCTCTGTTTGCCTGTTGGCTTGGAATCCTTCTGGGGTTCCCATGTCGGCTGTGACTCGACAGGCTTCCCACCATGGAGTATGATGTATGATGAAGAATGCAAAAACTACACTACAAACATTAGAATACAGTGCAGTGAGACCAAGAGAATACATGTGCAGTAAGTAGACCCATCAGCCACAAGTCAGTTCCCTTTATGAAAGCAGCCCCCTGAGCAGTCCCATTATAACACAACTCTGCTCCCCTTTCTATTGTAATGCGTTTGTGGGAATGTGTGTTGCAGCTTAATTTGTCCTGCATTTAGTCTCATCCTGACCTGCCTCAGAGAGAGGCTATGTTAAGATGAAACAGAGAACAGTATAAGCCACCCCGACTGGTGGAGAAAGGCGATACCTTTTGGGGACCTTTTTTTAAAAAAAAATAAATTATTTTTATTAAGTTTTTCTCAGAAGTAAGCAATAGTCAGTAGCAGGGCTCTTTTTGTAGCAGGAACTCCTTTGCATATTAGGCGACACACCCCTGATGTAGCCAATCCTCCAAGAGCTTACAAAGCTCTGCTTACAGGGGCTACTGTAAGCTCTTGGAGGACTGGCTACATCAGGGCTGTGTCGCCTAATATGCAAAGGAGCTCCTGCTACAAAAAGAGCCCTGGGAGTAAGTATTAAACATACAGAGCAGCATAAACAGCTTGCAAAGTATTATGGTACTAGTGGTTTTACTCTATTGTCAACAAGAGCAGTTTAGTAACTATAGTCCTTGTGTTTGGGAAGATATAAAAATGAATTAATACAAAGAAGTAGTAGTGTGTTTCCCATATGATTATATTGTAACAATGTCATAGTAGGCACTGTGGTATAGTTAAAGAGATAGAGTTTAGTAGTCTAGTAATTTGAAGTGTTGAGCTGCGGTGGCTCAAGTGGTTAAGACGCCGAACTGCAGGCTGTGGAAGGTCAGTAGTTCAGCAGTTCAAGACCCGAGAGTGCTGCATGACAGAGTGAGCTCCCGTCTCTACTTCCAGCTCCTGCCAACTGAGCAGTTCGAAAGCACGAAATTGCAAGTAGATAAATAAGTACCACTTCGGTGGGAAGGTAACAGCAGTCCGTGTGCCTTGGTGTTTAGTCATGCCGGCCACATGACCATGGAAACGTCTTCGGACAGCACTGACTCTTCGGCTTTGAAACGGAGATGAGCACCGCAACCCTAGAGTCGGATTCGACTGGCTTTCAAGCAAGGGAACCTTTATCTTTACCTAATTTGAAGTGTAGAGGATTTTGAGGTTGAGAATCCGAAGCTGAGATATATTCCATAAATGGGGTCCATTTCTCTGCAAAATTAGATGGTTTAGGATAGATGTCTGAGTGAAGTAAACAATCAGTGATTTTTGTCCAGGATAAGGTGATCCCAAACTTTGCTTAGCCAGTTGGTACATGTTGGAGCCTTGTCTGATTTCCACTTAGAGGCTATCGATGTTTTAGCAGCCACTATGAAGCTAGTGCTCAGATCTCGACCAAATGTTGGTGTGCTGTTTGATTTCCAGATGTCCAAAAAAGAGTAGAGTTGAGTCGAGTAGCACTTCATAACCTATGATTAGTTTTATTTGGTTTAGAAGATCTGATGCTTTTACGTTGCCACCAACAGTGGGGCAAATGTTCCTACTTCTCCACATCTTTTCCAGCATAAAGGTGAATGAGAGGATGTTGTTTTTGAAAGCTTCTCTGGTGCGAGGTGCCACCTGGTGATGATCTTGTACGTCTGTAATTTTGTTGATATGACTGGCGAGTTCATTAACTTGGAGGTCCAGATTTGTGTCCATTGTTGATCAGTGATGTTGGCCTCGCAATCTTGTTGCCACTTGTCCTGGTGTCGCATATGTTTATTTCCACCTTGGCGAATCAAGACGTCATATGTTGCCGTGATCAGTCCTTTGGAATTTTGATGGCCTGTTCCAATGAGCTTTTCGAAAGGTTCTTTTATCATTGCAGATATACCGGAGCGTTGAATCATGTGGTTTAGTTGGAGATAGAAAACAATGTACTACAGGGAGCTGAGAGAGGTTTTCAGAATTATGCATGCTTCGGAGAAAATCGATGGGAAGAAATTTACTTATCCTCTTGGGTCCTGGGATCCCTGGAGAAACAATTGCCAGCTAATTCACTACACACAATGCTTTGTATATCAATCAATCAATCAGTTTGTTGTGTTTAGCCATAGGCCATCACACAGTTGCAGGAACCACAACTGGATAAAATACAGATTATATACAGGGGTCATTTGGAGCAGGAGCGCGCAGGAGCGGAGCTCCGGCAGTTAGAAGCACAGCTCCCAGCAGGAGCACGAAGCAGCACATGTAGCATTCCTCCTGGGCCCAGATAGGCTACTCTGGGACTGGAATGACAGCCCACAGAGTGGAAAAACAGTCCCCAGGGGTGGAGCCTGAGCGGTGGGTGTTGCCTTCCAACACACTTCCAGTGATGCCAGGGGGTGTGGCATATGTAAATAAGTTATGGTAATGAGTCATGCTAATGAGCTCCTGCACCTCTTTTTCTACGAAATGACCCCTGATTATATATACAGTACAAATTTACAGATACACGAAGAGAATTCCATTAAAACAAAAGTTAGTATAGTGGGACGCTTTTCTTTGTCCGGGAGGCAGATTCATTTACTTGTGTGTCTAAGCCACATAGGCTTTTGAGTCCCAGTCACAAATGGACTGGGCTCCGGATCTGTATGTAATTCACCGCTGCAAGACACAGTGATCTGTATTGCAGTAGGTTAAGGCATGAACTCATGAAGCTGCCTCATACTGAATCAGACCCTTGGTCTGTCAAGGTCAGTATTGTCTCCTCAGACGGGGAGCAGCTCTGCAAGGTCTCCATTTGAGGTCTTTCACATCCCCTGCTGCCCGGTCCTTCCAACTGGAGACTCTGGGGATTGAACCTGGGTCCTTCTATGCGCCAAGAAGATGCTCTACCACCAAGCCACAGCCTTTCTCTGTGTGTGCCATCAAGTTGCAACCAACCCACGACAACTTCAGGGCTGTAGCGTTTTCAAGGCAAGAGATGAGCAGAGACAGTTTGCTATCGTGTTGGGTTTTGCTAGTATCATCTCTTCGGTCATGAAAGGGTTAAGCTGGAGTTTCTGTAAGTGCCGCGTAGATTCTTCCCACCAAAAAGGGGGAGGTTTTATTCTTAATGAGGTGACCTTAAGATTGATTAGTAGCTGTAGATTGGGTTGTCTGGCTGTGGCCTTGGCATTGTAGGACCTGACGTTTTGCCAGTAGCTGTGACTGGCATCCTCAGAGGTATAACACAGAAAGATGGAGTACTCTCTGTGTCAAGGTGAGCAGAAAAATGGTGGGCAAGTAATTTATATCTATCCTGGAAGGGTGGGGTCGGGCTGAGTCATTATCTTGTAGTAGTTCTCCAGGCTATGAACTTACTAATGGAGAAGCTTTCCTGAGGAGCCTTCGACAACATGTTAAGATTGATTGTTGGCTAATCAATATATTGGAGATAGGTCATGCTATATTGGACGTACAGCAAGGGGTGGAGCTTTGGGGGGAAACTTCCGTTCCTTCCTTCTTAGGGTCTGAAGGAACAAAGAAACAAGATGGAGTAGATCAGAACTAGAAAGACGAGTGAGTTAAAACTGTTGTTGTTTTCTTTCGATGTGATCCTTCCCCTAATTCTAAAGTAAACTTTGTTCTCAGAAGCTAAACACACAGGTGTCTGTGCTGCATTATTCCACTACGCTTCACTTACTCTGCTAAACGTCCAGCGTATTGCCTTCCTCTGCGCAGCAACCCCTGTCTTCCTTGGTAGTCTCCATCCAGGCCTGGAGCTACAGTGGGGCTACTGGGGGGGCTTGGCCGCCTTTCTTAAAGGCCCCCCCGCTTCTTCCCAAAAGCATTTAAAGGGATCCTTTAAAAGTTTTTGAGAAGAAGCGGGGGGGTGGAGTGCACCTCTCCCCCTCCCCTCCGGCAAGATTTTAAAGGCCCTTCAGCTGATTGGCGGGCAGCACGCGGCCCGCCAATCAGCTGGAGGGCTCTTTAAGTCTTGCAGGGAGGAGGGAGAGGGGCATCTGCCACCCCCCTTCATTATGGCAAGTAATGGCAGCCCCACCAGAAAAAAAATCGGCCCACGAGCTGCAAAAGGAGGGCGGGGTAAAAATCAAACCAATAAATAAAATAAAATAAATAAAAATCCTGGCTACGGGCCTGTCTCCATCCAAGTGCTGACCTGTGGCTGACCCTGCTGAGCTTCTAAGATCCGGCAGGATCAGGACAGGCTGTGCTGTCAGACTGCTGCGCTGTCAGATTAGGAAAGCTTAAAACAGATGTCCGGGGGAAAGTTCCGTCAAAGTTCTCTAATGACGTAGCTCTGTGTTGTAGCTTTGAACATCAATGGGCTAGGAGGGCAAGTCACTGAATGCCTTCTGTCCCTGTTACGGGTTTCCTGGAGGCGTCCAGAAAGCTGCCTCCTCTGACCTTCATGATGCCCGGGAGCCAAAATGGGGAGACATTTCTCATTCAAGGAACTGAGATACAATTGAACGATGAAAAGGAAACGACCAAAGATATCCCCACTGTCTTCTGTGCTCACCACAGGTGGTCCAGTGACTCCAGCATCACATCCTCACTCATCTGTCTGTGGTCCTGCAGAACCAACTCCCGCGCCACCAGAGCAGGTAGGAGAAGGACACAGTGGGCAGAACTGTCCCTGTCCCGCAAAGCATGCCTCCCTGTCCCTGTCCCGCCAAAGTGTCCCACCCGGAAAAAGGTCAATGCTGCCTGTGGAGTGACCTTCCAGGCAGTGTTCCCTCTAAGCTGAGTTAGTGTGAGCTAGCTCACAGTTTGTTAGCCTCCGGCTCACACATTTTTGCTTTAGCTCAGTAAGGATGGCTCCAGAACAAACTAATTTATGGAGTAATCAGATTGCTTGTTCACAGCTTTAATGCCAGTAGTTCACAAAGTAGAACTTTTGCTCACGAGACTCCATAGCTTAGAGGGAACATTGCTTCCAGGTTGTGCTAAGACAGCATCTGACAGCAATGCCGAACTTAGGCAGATCACGAAAAGGGAGGGCAGGAAGGGTTGCCTCCGTGCTTAGTTCTCATGGCCCTTTCTTACACACTCAGGGAAATGCTGATCACCACTTTGGGGTCAGGAAGCAATTTTTCTCCGGGCCAATTTGGCCGGAGGTCCTGGAGGGTTTTTTCCTCCCCTCTTCTGGGCATAGAGCGGGGTCACTGGGTGTGTGTGTGGGGGGGAGGTATTTGTGAATTCCCTGCATTGTGCAGGGGGTTGGACTAGATGACCCTGGAGGTCCTTTCCAACTCTATGATCCTATGATTCTAAGAAGGGAAGGGCCATGACATCATCTCTGAGGAGAAAATCTTCTTTCAGGGCCCGGTCTCCTTTGAGGAGGTGGTCGTGTCTTTCAATGAGGAGGAGTGGGCTCTGCTGGATCCGGGCCAAAGAGCCCTGCACAGGGAAGTCATGGTGGAGAATTATGGAATCGTGGCCTCTTTAGGTAAGTCCCCCTCAACTGGCATAATCAGTGGAGGTGCTGAAGAAGTGGAGGTGGTCAAGATAAGAGGCGGGTGCTCTTGGTTGGCACGAGGGGTCATGTAGGAAGAGGGATACAGACTGTTTAAATAGTTAGCCCCAAGGCTACTGTGGCATGAATCCACTGTGGCTAGATTGGCTAAGCCGAGGTAAGGAGCCGTGGTGGTGGGAAGTTGCAGCTGTCTTGTGGTCACCCCAATGGGTTTTCAAGGCAAAAGATGAACAGAGGAGGTTTGCCACTGAACATAAGAGAAGCCATTTTGGATCAGGCCAGTTTGGTGTAGTGGTTAAGTGTGCGGACTCTAATCTGGGAGAACTGGGTTTGATTCCCCACTCCTCCACTTGCACCTGGCTGGATGACTTTGGGCAAGCCCTTCATTTTCAAGAAAAGCAGTTTCTGCCAGAGTTCTCTCAGCCCCACCTACCTCACAGGGTGTCTGTTGTGGGGAGGGGAAGGGAAAGGAGTTTGTAAGCCGCTCTGAGACACCTTTAGGTAGTGAAGGGCGGGGTATAAATCCAATCTCTTCTCTTCTTCTTCTTCTTCCAATGGCCCATCCAGTCCAACACTCTGTGTCACAGATTAGCCAAAACCCAAGTGCCATCAGGAGGTCTACCAGTGGGGCCAGAACTCCAGAAGCCCTCCCACTGTTGCCCCCCACCAAGCACCAAGGATACAGAGAGTCACTGCCCCAGACGTAGTGTTCCACCTATAGCTTGTGGTTAATAGTCACCGATGGACCTCCGCCTCAGATATTTATTTAATCTCCTCTTGCAACTGTCTATGCTTGTAGTCGCCACCACTTCCTGTGGCAGTGAATTCCACATGTTAATTACTCTTTGGGTGAAGAAGGATTTCCTTTTATCTGTTCTAAACCTACCGCTCATGAATTTCATGGCGTGCCCACAACTTCTTGTAGTGTGAGAAAGGGAGAAAACTACTTTCTCTACCTTCTCCATCCCATGCAGAACTTTGTAAACCTCTATCATGTCACCCCTCATGTCTCCAAGCTAAAGAGCCCTAACCTCTTTAACAACTTTCTTCATAGGGAAAGTGTTGGACTGGATGGTCCATTGGCCTGATCCAACAGGGCTTCTCTTATGTTTGTACGACTCCAGCCATTTAATCATGGCAGCCAGGCACTGGTTTAGGACCCCTACCCTGAAGAGATATAGAATTGTGTGTCTTTAGCAAATAGATAACATCCAAATGCAAATCCATGCATAGTCTCTGCACGAGGCACAGCCCTTGTCTGCCTTCAGGGATCATCAACCAAAGGCACTAGAACCCCCTCTGTCCTGTAGCCTGGCCTGAATTTAGACCAAAAGGAGTCCAGAGAGCAGATGTGTCATCTGGGAAGACTTGGAGCTGTTCCACAAACGATCTTTCAGTTACCCTGCCTAGAAAGGGCAGATTGGAGACTGGGCAATAGTTACCACTGCTCTCCAGTGGTGGTTTGTTAAGCAATCGACACATTGCCACTTCCTTTAGCAGTGGAGGAAGAACATTCTGAATCCATGGCTGGTTTATAACAGACATCAGAGGCTCTATAACCTGTTCCTTACACAATGTCGGTAACTAGGATGAACAAAGCTTGATTTGTTTGTTTGTTTGTTTATATCCTGCTCTCCCTGCCGGGGCAGGCTCAGGATGGCTTACATAAAATTTTGTAGAACAGATAAAACAGAAAATTAGGTAAAACCAGGGGTCATTTGGAGCCGGAGCGCACAGGAGCGGAGCTCTGGCAGTTAGAAGCACAGGCAGTGGCAAGCCCTGCCCCCAGCTCCCAGCAGGAGTATGAAGCAGCACATGTAGCATTCCTCCTGGGCCCAGATAGGCTACTCTGGGACTGGAATGACAGCCCCCGGAGTGCAAAGACAGTCCCTAGGGGTGGAGCCTGAGCGGTGGGTGTTGCCTTCTGACACACTTCCAGTGATGCCAGGGGGTGTGGCATATGCAAATAAGTTATGCTAATGAGCTATGCTAAATGCGCTCCTGCACCTCTTTTTGTACAAAATGACCCCTGGATAAAACATAAGTATAAGTACAAATATTAAGACCTTTAAGACCAACGTTTTATTCAAGGTATAAGCTTCCGTGTGCATGCACACTTCTTCAGATACAACGAAACTGAAATTACCAGTCCATACATATAGGTAGAAAGTAAGCAGTAGATTAGCATAATGAAGATGTTTAACAGAGTCAATGGCCAAACTGGAATACCAAGCTTAGTTTCTCTGGTTACTATTTGTTTGGGTTTAACTCTGGGGGAGAAACACAGTGAAGGAAATAAATATGTCAAAATTGTGGAATGCTTTTAACTGTGGAATGCTGAGAGTAATTAGTGGAGACCCTGCCATGACGTCCCATCCCTCTCCTCTCAAGCACGGAGGTGACCTTACAGCATCTTTTTTGAAGTGGGGTGATTGGCTGTGTAGAGTTATCTCCCCTGTCCTCAGACCAGAGAAATAAGTTCCAATTTACCAATCTATTTATTTATTAAATTTATGAATCGCCCCATCCCTACTATCGTAGGGCTCTGAGCGATGTACAATAGCATTACCACTCCGCCATTCCCCAGCCCCCCCACCAGAAGGCCTTCTTTGAGCTTTTTTTTAAACTAGCAATTGATATATCCCTATAGTATTATAACGTTATAACTATCTACTAGCTCCTCTGAATCTCTGAAGTTTTGGAGGAGCTAGTAGATAGATTATAATGCTATAACAATATGACAATTGCCTCTTTAACACACACACACCCAAACCCCTCCAGTGGCAGGGGTTTGGCAGCTTTGGGAGAAGGGATAAGGGAAATGCAGTGAAAACTGCCACGTGGACTCTTCTTTGCTGCGGCAGATGCCTCTGTATTTACAAGGGCAATAAATGCTACAGGAAGAATTACCCTTATGTGGAAGCAGCCATAACCTAGTGTGGTCTCCTCTGGTTGGCAGGGCCTCTCCGTAATTCAAGCCTTTAAAATGGGGATATTGGGGATTGAACCAGAGACCTTCTGTATACAAAGCTGGGGAATGAGCACTGTGTGGAACCCGAAACTGCCGGGTTCAAATCTAGAATTCTGTACGGTGCCCTGTATTGGCTGTCTTTTAATGGGAATGAGTAGAAGCTCTTTAATGTTTGATAGAAACTACTTCCCTGCTTATGTCTGTGTTGAAGACATTTTCTGTCACTCAGAATATTTATTTATTCATTATATTTCTCACCCACCCTCCCCCACAAGTGGGTTCAGGGCGGCTCACAACAAAATTCAACAGAGTAAAACATTGTAAAAACAGTCAAGCAATAATCCAATTTAAAACCCCAATAGCATAACCACAAGATGGCAAAAGTATCACAGAAGCTCCCAGAGGACACTGTATGTATGCCCAGCTGGAACAGTTGATTGGGGAATGGGTGCTAAGCACCATTAAGATGGAATGAAAGGGACGGGTGGAGCAGGGGAGGCTGATATAACTGGAAACCCGCCACATCACCCAAAGGCCTGGCGAAACAACTCCATCTTGCAGGCTCCCCAGGGTGCTGACCTCACTTGGCAAGGAGTTTCACAAGGCCGGGGCCAAAGCTGAAAAGGCCCTGGCCCTGGTTGAGGCTAAGCAGATGGGGCCGGGGACCACCAGAAGATGCTGTTCAGAGGAGTGCAAGGCTCACCAGGGAGTGTATGGAGAGAGTTGGTCCTGCCGATATGATGGTCCCAGACTGCATTGAAGTTCAATCCCATAACCTTGAACCTGATTCGGTACTCGACTGGCAACCAATGCAGCTGGCGCAGCTGCAGCTAATTCAAGTTGTTGCTTGATTTCAGGCTTTGTTTACCATCTAGATATTAGAGTTGTTCCTTCTCATTTTGTTCCAACAGGTGATGGGTGGAAGAACGAGGCCAAGGAAGATCCATCCGGGATGCCAGGGGGAAGGGGCAGATCACAAGAGGTTGGGAAACAGAGACAGAAAACGCAGATAGATACACCAACTGGATCCATTCCTCCTCAGCCTGGTGATTTCAAAGAAAGCCCAGCCCAAGGCAAAAAGGATGAAAGCCCCAAGAGACACAAATGCCCCCTGTGTGACAAAAGCTTCACTTACAAATCAAGGCTTAATCGTCACTGGCGAGTCCACACGGGGGAGAAACCGTATAAATGCTTGGTGTGTGGGAAGAGCTTGTGCAGCAATGCAAGGCTTCAGACACATCAAAGAATCCACACCGGGGAGAAGCCGTTTAAGTGCTCCGAGTGCGGAAAGAGTTTCACCGAGAAGTCAGACCTCAGAAAACATCAGAGGAGGCACGCGGGAGGGGAGCTGTACATATTGTTGGAGTCTGGAAAGCGGTTTGCTTGGCGCAAATCCCTGATTTTCCATCCGAGAAAGCGCAAAAGCAAGGAGCCATTGAAGTGCTTGGAATGCGGGAAGAGCTTCACTACAAATTCAGCCTTTGTCAGGCATCAGCGAATCCATACAGGGGAGAAACCATATAAATGCCTTGTGTGTGGAAAGAACTTCACTCGGAGCACACATCTCGCGTCACATCAAAGAATGCACACAGGGGAGGTCTATAAATGTTCTGAGTGTGGAAAGAGCTTTGCTTGGAGAGCATCTCTGCGTTTACATCAGAGAATCCACACAGGGGAGGACTATAAATGCTTGGAGTGTGGAAAGAGTTTCAGTTTGAAGTCAGTCCTTAGAGGGCATCAACGAATGCACACAGGAGAGAAGCCCTATAAATGCTTGGAGTGTGGGAAGCTCTTCACCTGGAACACAACCCTGATTAACCATAGAAGAATGCACAGAGACGGGAAACCGTTTAAGTGCTTGGAATGTGGAAAGAGCTGCAGTACAGGATCTGATCTTAGAAGGCATCAGAGAATGCACACAGGCAAGAAGCCTTATAAGTGCTTGGAATGTGGCAAGTGCTTCAGTTGGCAATCATACCTGACTGCACATCAAAGAATTCATACAGGGGAGAAACCATATAAATGCCTCCTGTGTGGAAAGAACTTCACTCGGAAGACACATCTGAACTCGCATCAAAGAATGCACACCGGGGAGAAACCATATAAATGTTTGAAGTGTGGAAAGAGCTTTGCCTGGAGTACCTCCCTGAGTTTACATCAAAAAGTCCACACAGGGGAGAACTATCAGTGCTTGGAGTGTGGAAAGAGTTTCCGTCTGAGGTCGGTCCTTAGAGAGCATCAAAGGAGGCACACAGGAGAGAAGCCATATAAATGCTTCGAGTGTGGGAAAAGCTTCTCTTCAAACAAAACTCTGGGTTACCATCAAAGAATTCACTCAGGTGAGAAGCCATTTAAGTGCCCGGAATGTGGAAAGGGCTGCAGTACAGGATCAGCCCTGAGAAGACATCAACAAATCCACACTGGTGAGAAGCCCTATAAATGCTTTGAGTGTGGGAAAAGCTTCACTTGGAACAAAACTCTGATTTACCATCAGAGAGTTCACACTGGAGAGAAGCCCTATAAGTGCCTGGAATGTGGCAAGTGCTTCAGCTGGAAATCATACCTGACAGCACATCAGAGAATTCACACAGGGGAGAAACCATATGAATGCCTGGTGTGTGGAAAGAACTTTACTCGGAAAATGCATCTTAAATCACATCAAAGGATGCACACGGGGGAGAAACCATATAAGTGCTCAGAGTGTGGGAAGAGCTTTGCTTGGGGCACATCCCTGAGCTCCCATCGACGAATCCACACAGGAGCAGACTATCAGTGCCTAGAATGTGGAAAGAGTTTTAGTCTGAAGTCGGTCTTCAGAGGGCATCAAAGAATCCACACTGGGGAGGAACCATATAAATGCTTGGAGTGTGGGAAGAACTTGAGTACGAGCTCGGCCCTCACGAGACATCAGCGAGTGCACACAGGGGAGAAACCATTTAAATGCCTGGTGTGTGGAAAGAACTTTACTCGGAATATTCACCTGAAATCACATCAGATTATGCACACAGGGGAGAAACCTTATAAATGCTTAGACTGCGGGAAGAGTTTCGCTTGGAGTTCATCCTTGAGTTCCCATCAGAAAATCCACATTGAGGAGAATCCCATGATTCCTAAAACCACCCACAGCATGGAAAGCATTTCAGATGTCGTGGAAATCATCATATGAGTGATTTAAAGTCCAGCAAAAGCAGAAATAGAGTTTTTGCAAACAGTCGAGACTTAATTAGCATGATTTTCTTGAGGGGGATTCCGCTGCTTATTTCCCTCCATTGCAAGATCTCTCTCTCTCTCTTTTTTAGAAAAGACTCTGTTCCAAATTAGAAACACTCAGATATCGTGCAGGGGTGGATTGGCCATTTAACTTGCAGGGAACTTTCCCAATGGGCCACTTCCCTGGAGGGCTGTTAGAAACTAGGAGCAAACTGAGCCAAGCCCTGGTAGCTTTGCTTAGTACTGCAGGGGCCTCTTGGCGTATCTTGCTGCAGGACCTTTTTGACTTCCCAGGCCAGGCCTGATCTTGTGGTGTGAACACGAGAAAGTTGCCGCAGCAAAGTGCCAGTTCACCAGTCATAAGGTCTATGCTATAATTAGGGGACGGAAATGAACATGGGCAAGCTTCACGCATTAAAGAGACATTACAAACTGGGGTGGGGGGTATCCCATTAGAAAGCTTATCCTTAGCTAGTAGACTGTCATGAATGCGATTTTTTCCCACTTATTGTGTGTGTGCCTAATGTTTAGACTTTGATAAGAATTCTAAAAGACGTGTCTCATGTGACTCCACTCACTCTCCTGTTTCTAGCCATCCTAGAGACAGCCGATTGGCCACTGTGAGAACAGAATGCCGGATGGGCCTTTGGTCCGATCCAGCAGGGCTCTTCTTCTGTTCTCCTGTTTTCTGGCTTGATTTTGACAGGAGTGGGAAGTAGTTTGGAAAGGTTTCTTTGTTTTGTTTTTAGTTTTCCCCTATATTTGGTTGGTTCCTACTTTTCTTGCATCGTAGTAACCAGGGGTCATTTCATAAAAAAAAGAGGTGCAGGAGCTCATTTGCATAACTCATTTGCATATGCCACACCCCCTTGCAAAGGGCAGGCATGTAAGCATGCCTGGGTTCCCTGCCTGATCTTCTCCAGGTGCCCCACCCAGGCATGTTTAGAATGCCTTTCTCTCCCTTCCCCATGTGGCAGGCAGGCCAGGAATGGCGGGGGGACGGACCCCGGGCTCCTTACTGCCGGAGCACTGCTCTGCTGCACTCTGGCAGGAAATGACCCCTGGTAGTAACCTTTTCTCTGTCGAACATGTTTCCTCTTCTTCATTGGTCCTTGAATGGGACTCTAAACTGCTCTCAGTATTCCATGCTTCTTGAAGCATACCCTGTCTGCATTGTGCATTTTAGTTGCCCTCTGGGTTAATATTCAAAGCCATATTTTTCTGCATAAAAGTATCCCTTCCTTTGTCTGCCTGCTTTTGTGGCTTATATACTGATGAGTTTTCTTTCCTTGATTTCATGGTGTCGTATTCTGTGCTGTAACTCTAATTGTTAGTTTAAGAGGACAGATTTTTCTTCACATGTCATGGAAACCATGCTGTTCTCTGCCTTGCAGATTCACCAGCTCAAAAACAGAGGTTTTATAGAAAAGAGACATTAAGTAGTGTCTAAAACAATGAGTTCTTGATGTTCCAAAAATATAGACTCCTAGTGAGTGAAGATTTGCTCCTGTAATCCTGTTTTCCATCTCAGGGAAAGCCTTTTGTATTGGAACTGAATATTACATGTGGTAGGAACAGGTATAATGTGGTAGGAAACACGGCTGTAAGCCGGGTTGTTCCAGGTTCCAGCCTCACTTCTGCTATGCACTTGGTTACTATGGGAAAGCTACCCTCTGTTATCCTTAGACCCCCTCCCACACCTGTGGTATGGGGAGGGTAATACTGGTCTACCTTACAGGGCTGTTGCATAAGGATTATACTATATGTGAGGTGCTTTGAAAGTGCTATATAAATGCTGAATATTATTACTATTATTATTAAGATATTATTTCTAGAAATCTTGTTTGCCCTCAATTCAAGATTTGAAGAACTACATCTTTGGCTCCCCTTGGTGTTAGCTCAGTGTGATAATGTTTTATTAAACAATGTTGTCATGTTTTCTTCTTGTTTATCATTCTTTTGCCTTATTCTGAACTGGGCTGTAGGGTGTGGATCCTTAAATCTACAGATTAAGTCCATGAACAGGGTTTTGGTTTTTTTTAAAACTGATTGATTGATTCAGTTTATAAACCACCCTCCCCCAGAGGGCTCAGGGCAGTGTACAACATTTGCCAATACATCAATACATTTAAATAATTAACAGTTAAAACAGTATAATACAACATAAAGCTCATCCAAGGCATTTGATTTCAGTTTTATCTTCCCCGTGGGGGCGGGGAGGGCAAAAGATGGAGACCAGGCTAGATGGTAACCTGCTTCTGGCCTCCACCATAGGCCTGGTGGAACATCTCTGTCTTACAGGCCCTGTGGAACTGTACCAGTCACTAGGCAGAAAGTTCCACCAGGCCAGTGCCAAAAAAGCCCCGACTCTGGCTGAGGACAGCTGGATGTCTTTCGGGCCAGGGATCACCAGGAAATTTTGCTCCCCAGAGCGTAGTGCTTTTGGGGTATATCAGGAGAGGCCATCCCAAAGGTATGTTGGCCCCTGGCCATTCAAGGCCTTAAAGGTTAATACCAGAACCTTGACTCTGACTCAGTATTCAATCTGGCGCCAGTGCAGCTCAGGTTTATAGAAATGTCTAAGTCTGCAGAAAAATCTGCAAGTGGTCAATTCAATATTGTACCGGTTTATGTCCAGCATATCTCCCTCCAGATTTAAACAGCAGGTTTTTATGCTGGACATAACTAGGTGTAATATCGAATTGACCATTAGAGGGAGCAAAGCACATGCAGAACTGGGGGGAAGCCTCTGAAGAAACAGGAACAACCAGCGAGGAAAAGGAGACTGCGATAAAGCCCACAGAGACCATTCACAGTTTACACTAAGGCACTTGACACCAGTTTTGTTTGATTATTTGGAAAGTGATCCAGTAAGGAAAAAATGACATATATGGGCCACCTTGAAGAAATTGCCTCTCTGAGGGCAGATACTTTTGCTAACTGAGTTAAGAGGAACTTCCTCATTCAACTTCAGCCAGAGATCGTGGAAGTAATAATGGTGGCTGCATTATCATCTGGGAGGACACGGAGTATTGTATGGGAGAGTTTGGGAAGGCGAGTTAGCAGGGGTGGTCTGCAGTCTTCCTAGGATTCCCATGTTTTCAACCAAAAAAGACCACCAAACTGCTTCAAAACTACATATAGTCACAAATAACACCCACCAAGGGAAGACAATCAGTAATTCACAACTATATATGCTCAAAACATTCATTAAAGTACAAAGATGGGTTAATGGTCATAACCCAATAATGTATCCAAAAGCTGTTCCTATGTTATTTTGGAAATTGGTTCCGTTTTACCAGCCACTGTTGAAGATCATTGAAACGTCTTGATTTATACCTGGGAGAGGCGTACGGCTGTTACTCTTTCCACAGTGGGTATCTTCTGCCACAGTTCTGTTTGGAGATCTATGGACACTATTTATTTATGGAATTACAGAGGAGCCTACTGTTGGTTTTGAACAGGTTCTTTTTGTAAATAATGCTTAATTGTTATGAGCAGTCTGTTGGATATGTGCCTATACATTCTATTGGGTTATGACAGTTTTGAGCATATATAGTTGTGGATTGTTGATGGTCTTCCCTTGGTGGGCGTTAGTTGTGGCTATACTTGTACACTAAGGGTTCTCTATTGTCTTTAGTGTCAAAACTACAATGAAGCCAAGCCACCCTTCCCCAACCTCACGATGCTCCATATCCTCCTAAATGTCACCATATCTGGCCCCACCCCACAGCATTCTACAGTGCCTGGACCCTCCCACAGAGAGGTAAGATCCTCTCCCAGGAGAGGCAAAACCCTTGCATGCCTTTCTTACCTTTCTCCCCCACTTTCCCCCAACTTTTCTCTCCTGATTCCTTCCTTTCCTTCCCTCTTCCTTCCCCTTGCATCCTCTCCCTCTATTCTTATCTTGACACTCGTATATCCAACCACCCCCCCCCATAGTAAATGTCATCCATTCAGGTGAGGTGGACATTGGCTGCCATCCAAGACGATGGCTTTTCCAAGACCATAAACAAGAAGCAATGGGATAGCCACAATTTAGGTAGCATGCGTACATCAGTATGTTTCATTAACTGAAATGGGACTGGCTTCTAAGTAAAGATAACAGACCTTCATTGGAACCAACTCTAAGACCCTTAAGCCCTTTCTGTTATTATTATAATACACTTTATTAAAATATAAGACTCTAGATTAACAGATAACAAACAACAGTAACATAGATATATACAGCTTGATCAGATATTACAATATGTAAAACCTTATAAATATATGGTGGATATTCTTTAGGAAAAATACACAATATTCATAGAATATTGATACATAATATGATACACAAAACAAAGTATTTAGGAGAAGGAGGAAGTGGATGGAGAAAAGCAGAGGTAGCTATTCTAAAATGTCCAGATATGATCAGGTAAGTCAGTCCAGAAATTGGTTAATCAATAGAGGAGTTGTTTGTGAACTTGGTAGCAGAATCTTATAGAGACCTACACCATTTTAAATCGACTGAAGTCAGTGGCATTGGAAGGGTATAACACTTCTTAGGACTGTAATTACAGGGTTGTAAAAAGTCCTAATTTTGTCTGGTATCTCTTTTGGGATTTCTGTGGTTAAAAAAGTCAGATTAGTAAGACACAGAGAGTACTCCATCTGTCTGTGTTATACCTCTGAGGATGCCAGTCACAGCTACTGGTGAAACGTCAGGTCCTACAATGCCAAGACCATGGCCACACAACCCGGAAAATCTATAGCAACTAATGAACTCCGGCCGTGAAAGCCTTCAACAACATATTAGTAAGAGAGTTTTAGGCATCCATTGTATTGTTGTTCCTCTTCAACAATACCAGTTTCCTCTCTTGGTAAATGAGTTCAGGGACACAGCGTAAAGGTCAAGGGCATTGGGCAAAGAGGACAGTAGCTCTTTCCCCATCTTTCCAATAACGTGATTATTCAAGACTATGTCAAAGTATTCCCAAACTGGACCCAGAGATGCAGAAATTAGCTTGTTACGGAGTCTCCAGCCAGATAAGGGATCATTCACCAGTATATACAGAGGTTTTATTCCTGCATAATATTCAGGAGAAAAAGAGGAGATTGGATTTATACCCCACCCTTCACTCGGAGTCTCAGAGCAGCTTATAATCTCCTTCCCTTCCTCTCCCCACAACAGATGCCCTATGAGGTAGACACCCAAGATCACACCAGCAGCTGCATGTGGAGGAGTGGGGACTAGAGTCAAACCCGGTTCTCCCAGATTAGAGTCTATGCTCCTAACCACTACACCAGACTGTTACAAAAGAGTAACAGAGACCAACCAATTCCAACGAAATGGAATCTTTATTTACTAGTACACAGACACACAACTAGAGATAGACCAAAACTGCAAACCCTTTAAAATCACAAATACAACTGCATGAGTATTAAAACAACAACAACGCACCCTCTCCCTCCCAATAAACACATGCGCACAAATAAACCTGAGAAAGGGGTGGGGGAGAATGAGGGGAAGAGACGGGTTGAGAGGGAAGGTGGTTATGAAGGGTGATATTCCCTGGTTCAAGATGCATGAGAAACAGAATCTTGCAGGGAGTCCCTGCAGCAGAAGTCCAATGAGGGGAGAGAGAGGGGAGCCTTCCAAAGCATTTTGCAGGGGTATCCAGGGAACTGAAGGGTACCTGACCTGACACATTCTTTACCATACCTGGATTAGTTCTGTTCCCAAGCTCAGGATTGGATAAGGAGAGCAAAGTTTGAATTTGACTGGTTAATCTGGAGGTAACTGCCACGGAAATTCAGTGGGAAGATTAGGAAAATGACACCTGACATTCCAAGGTGAGGCGATTGAGGGATATTTTAGCATGCCGACAAAGGAATGTAAAATCGTCCTCTTGATTGCCCATCCTTGGTGGATCGAATACTGGGCTGGATTGGAGGTGATCTTTTCCCCATCAACTGGAAATGAAAGAGGATTGAAAGTGGATTATTTCCTGTGTGTGATCGCAGCCTTAGTAAAGGCAAGCAGTTGTATTCTGGCTGAAATTTTTGTGGCGTGAAGCTGACTTGCACAGATGCATGAAGTGTTATCCTCGGTTGGTAGATATATGTACAAACATGCATGCGTGAGTGGGGAGGTGAAATAAGTGGTCTACCTGGTGGCTAAAAAGACACAACAATAAGGATGCCCCCAAGCTATAAAATCCCAAATGGAGGTTCAAGCTAGGATTTGCCGTCCTCTAGGTAGGGCCTGGAAGTCTCCTAGAATTACGAATTATCTCTAGATGTCAGGGATCAATTCCCCCGGAGAAAATGGCTGCTTTGGAGGATGGACTCTATAGCATGCCTTGTGCGGGTCCCTCCTATCCCCAAACACTGCCCTGCCCCAGCTCCACACACACACACACACACCAATCTCCAGGAATTTCCAAATCTGAATTGGCAACCCTAGGAGTGAGCCTGAATTTTACTAGCACACACCTGTCCGCTGCTTTAGAAGTGTATGTGTGCAGTGTATATTTCTTGCTGTAGATCAAAAGATGGGCAGCCCGTGTTAGCCTGTCTGTAGCACTAGCGTTCCTTGCGCCCTGGTGTTTAGTCATGCCGGCCACATGACCACGGAAACGTCTTCGGACAGCGCTGGCTCTTCGGCTTTGAAACGGAGATGAGCACCGCAACCCTAGAGTCGGATTCGACTGGCTTTCGAGCAAGGGAACCTTTACCTTTACTAACGCTAGAAGAGAGCAAGAGTCCAGTAGCACCTTAAAGGCTAACACAATTTGTGGCGGGGGATGAACTTTCATGAGTCGTCGCTCACTTCTTGCTTTGCCACGTTAACAAGGAGTTCAACCCACAGAGTAAACCTGGACTGAGGGAGTTGACGGGTAAACACCTTCGCGCACAGACTCTCTTTCTTTGTTTTCCAGCAAGCACCAATGCAAGAGTTAAAGCCAGAGAGTCTTGACTCCTAGAGAGGCATCTTGAGGGGCTACTCTCCCCTCCCTCCCCAGCCAGGGGGGAAAAGTGGTCTTTGATGTTTGCAGCCAGAATCTGGTGAGTTGAAACACCTTTGGGGGTACGGAGAAGGCCCCGGGGGCTCCCGTAGAGCGTTGGGTGGACTGGAGAACAAGGGAAGGGGAGACCCCAGAGGGAGAGATGCCCAGCCGGGGACGGGAGGGACACACAAAAGGCCAAGGCAGAGAGGCTTGTGCTGGGTGGGAGGGGGAAATTGGGGGCCCTTACCTGTGCTGCTCACCCGTTGCAATTGTTCTAGAGAAATCAGAGAGCCTCTTTTCTCTGCAAAAAGCCAGAAGGTTCTTCCGGTTTCTAAAGATATAAAGGAAAGTGGCGCCTTTTGCATTTGGAGAGAATAGAGAACAGGTTTGCAGATGAGCCGGTGGGCGGGTGGGCTGGGAGAAGAGAAAGCAGAGCCGGGCGGGTACAGAAAGAATTGGGTGAAGTAGAGGAAGCTGTTATGGAGGGGAGAAAAGGGGAAGAGTGCAAGAGGGGACCATCCCCTGGCAGGGCAGATACATCGGGTGCCGCCCCGCCCCCCCAGCCCAGAGCCCTCTCCCAAAGTGGAAACTCCCGCCCCACCATATTGCAAAAATCAATAGCTCCTCTTCCAGGCTTAGCATTTCCTTCCCTGCAGGAAGAAGACACGAATGCTAACCAGGATTCATCCACTTTGATTGTTATTTCCTGATCAGGGAGTGAAAAGTTGCAAGCTGAATTTGTGGGCTTTGCGGGGGCTCAGTAGCCACCCTGATCTTGGGGCAGCCCTTCCTGGCCAAGACCATGGCAGACGGACAGGGTGGTTTGGGGACCCTTTTGGAGGCTGCAGGGAAGCAGGAACGGAAGACGGGAAAGCAGGACGCGGGTGGCCCTGGAGAAGGCAAATGGCCCAGTTCCACTGAGGCTGGAAGCCATGGGGAATGCTGGGAAATAACGGTGAAGACGTTTCTGGCAGAGGACCCCGCTAGCCCCAACACACGATGCCAGAATTTCAGGCATTTCGGCTACCGAGAGGCCGAGGGGCCCCGGGAGGTCTGCAGCCGACTTCACCATCTTTGCCACCGGTGGCTGGAGCCAGAACAAAGCACCAAGAAGGAGATACTGGACCTGGTGATCCTGGAGCAGTTCCTGGCCATCCTGCCTCCGGAAATGCAGAGCTGGGTCAGGGAATGTGGGCCGGAGACCAGTTCCCAGGCGGTGGCCCTGGCGGAAGGCTTCCTCCTGAGCCAGGCACAGGAAAAGAAGCAGAAAGAGCAGGTGAGAGCATTTTTATCTAAGAGGCAGAAAAGATGGACCAGGAGATCTTGGCTCAGTCGTAGAGGAGCTGCTTGGCCTGCAGAAGGTCCTAGATTCAATCCCTGGCATCTCCAGTTAGAGACCAGGTAGGAGGTGTGAAAGACCTCAGCCTGAGATCCTGGAGACCGCCTGCCAGTGTTAGTAGACAATACTGACCTTGATGGACCAAAGGTCTGAGTCAGGGGAAGGTAGCATCATGTGTTCACATGTTCTATCAGTTGCCCAGTTTTTCCTCAGAATCGCCCTGACCTGCATATTCCAGACTAGCCTGATCCCGCCAGATCTTGGAGGCTAAGCATGGTCAGCCTCAGCGACCTCCAAGGAATACCAGGGCTCCGATGCAGAGGCAGACAATGGCAAACCACCTCTGAAACATCTCTTGCCTTAAAAATAAGTCTAGCTCACCACATAGTGGTCCATAATGCTAAAAGAGCTAGAACTTCTGGCTGCCAGACAATCTTAGGATCTCCTGGCTGTTCTATACACAGTGCCATATAATAATAATAATAATTATTATTATTCCTCAAAATTACATGAGGAGACATGCCCAATTTCCCACCACTTCTTTGCTAATTCCTCTCCCCATTCCCTTTCTGGGAACCCCCCTTTTATTTCAGGAGCAGAGCCTATTAGCGGAAAGGGCCACCTGTTCCCCGGTAGCAGAGGACACCAGACAGAAGGTGCTTTCCAGAGCTGCTGTACAGGAGGGTGACCAAGGGAACTCCACTCTGGGTAAGGATTTGTGTGGTCTTCTTCTGTTTGGTTTTCCTGTCTTGGCCGCCTAAAATGCCTGGGCCACTTTTATGTTCCCTCCATTGCTAGCATGAAGGGGACCATCTTCTCTACCCTCTCTCGTGGCTCATAAGAATATAGACTTTAGTCATACAAAAGAGCAATCCAGTTAATGCACATTAGGGGGATAAATCCTAATTTCACAGATAGATGGTTGGGATCTGAAATTATTTATTTACTTGTATTATTTCCTGCTTTTCTTCCCAATGGGGACCCAAAGGTGGCATGGCATCGTGGAAAGAGTGTTGGATCTGGATTCTGGGAGACCCAGGTTTGAATCCTCACTTCTACCATGGAAGCTTGCTGGAGGACTTTGAGCCCATTGCATACTCTAATCCTGGACTATCCCCTGATTTGGTTAGCCCAGGCTAGCTTGATCCCATCAGATCTTGGAAGCTAAGCAGGTTCGGCCTTGGCTAGTACTTGGAAGGGAGATCTCCAAGGAGTTCCAGGGCTGTGACACAGAGGCAGGCAATGGCAAACCACCTCTGAAACGTCTCTTGCCTTAAAAACAAGTCTAGCTCGCCACCTAGTGGTGCATAACACTTAAAAATGAGCTAGAACTTCTACCTGGCAGACAACCTTAGGATCTCCTGCTGTTCTACACACACAATGCCATACAATAATAATTATTATTATCCTGGACTACCTCACAGGGTTGTTGTGAAAATGTAGAGAAAGGGGAAATGATGTTTTAAGCCACTTTGAACCCCCGCTGGGGAGAAAAGCTGGATATAAATAAGCAAAGGCAAATGTGTGCATGCAGAGCAGCTGACATCAGTCTCCTCTATTTTATTGTGCCAACAGCCCTGTAAGGTAGGCTTGGTGGAGAGGGTATGTCTGGCTTCCGTGCCTGTGTGGAGATTCAGACTCAGGTCTCCCAGATCCAAGTCCAACACAAACACTGTAAGCCCAATGGGCTGTTGCCTGGCATGTTTGTCCCAAAAGTCAACACAAGCAGTGAGGCTTCTGTAGTGAGCAGGAAACTTTATTCGAACAAAGGGGAACCCAAGCCTCAAATGCCTGAATTCCATGGAACAAGTAAAGTTGAAAGCTTTTTATAATCATGCACAAACAGTCCTTTAGACATGCGCAGATGTCCATTGCTTGCTTTAACACCATGTATCTTTCCAACCCATGCATGGTGTTGTACAAATAGATTTCCCAAGCCAAAAAGGAAGCCACAACGAGGAGGAAAGTTCATTGGTTATTTGATTGCCATCAGATAACTGAAAACCGTTAGGCCAAACCAGCCTATCAAAAATTGAACTGCTTTCTGAGCAATATCAGGAAGGACATGAAATTGTATACCCAAAGTGACATTGCCAAAAAGATAACATCCAGAAATCATAACTGGTCACAAAATGACAGAGCATCACCTGAGTAGTCTTTCATTCCTTGGTCAGTTACAAGAAAAGGTGTGCCTACATGAGATCTGAAATGTTTATTTAATCTAACCTTATTAATAATGCCCAAGGATTTTTCATACCCAAACAGAAGGTGTTGCTTTCTGGTATGAAACTAAAGCCCTTGTTGACCCAGACACTGGCAGAGTTTTCACCCCAAACAACTAAAACCATGAACTCTATACTTCAGGCAAATACATCTATTGAAAAAGCCATCTTCTGCTTTACCAGCAATACTGTACTGAAGGCCTGTTAAAAACACCAGACAGATAGATAGCTATTTTCATCCAAACAACTTAAAGGAAAAAAGAACGTTGTTTCTAGTCTGCTAGCGTCGGTTAAAAAGACACTCTAACCTACAAAGAACATAAACATAAGAACATAAGAGAAGCCAATCTTGGATCAGGCCAATGGCCCATCTAGTCCAACACTCTGTCACACAGTGGCCAAAAATACCAGGTGCCATCAGGAGGTCCATAAGTGGGGCCAGGACACTAGAAGCCCTCCCACTGCTGCCCCCCCAGCACCAAGAATAGAGTGCATCACCTGCCCCAGACTGAGAGTTCCTATCTGTACCTTGTGGCTAATAGCCACTGATGGACTTCTGCTCCATATGTTTATCTAATTCCCTCTTGAAACTGCCCATGCTTGTAGCTGCCACCACCTCCTGTGGCAGTGAATTCCATGGGTTAATCAATCTTTGGGTGAAGAAGTACTTCCTTATATCTGTTCTAACCTGACCGCTCAGCAATTTCATGGAGTGCCCACGAGTTCTTGCATCGTGAGAAAGGGAGAAAAGTACTTCTTTCTCAACCTGCTCAATCCCATGCAGGAGAGGCCTTACCACTTAATAGGCTTTTATACATAAATTCATAAAACTAGAAAAATATAAGTATATGAATAATCTGAATTTAAAAAATCATATATTCCTATCCATGCTACAATGGTTACCATCAATGTTCCCTCTAAGCTGTGAAGTCTTGTGAGCAAAAATTCTACTTTGTGAGCTACTAGCATTAAAGTTGTGAGCGAGCGATGTGGCTACTGCATAAATTAGTTTGTTCTGGAGCCCTCCTTCCTGAGCTAAGACAAGAATGTGTGAGCTGGAAGCTAAAAAACTGTGAGCTAGCTCACGCTAACTCAACTTAGAGGGAACACTGGTTACCATCACAAACCCTTTATCTATCTTTTGCTTTAACTTTACTTCCATTAATGTCATCTGCTTTCTATCAGTACTTGACCATGCAGGCAGCTCCCTAAAGCTCTAGGTACCACTCTAATTGGCGGTGGGGGGGAATAAAATGTTATCTCTGACCATTAAGTGACCCTTCTAAATTATAGTACCTAGTGTGCCTAGTGTGGAGCAGGGCTTTTTTCTGGAGGAACGTGCCGGAACAGAGTTCTGGAACCTCTTCGACAAAATTCTTTTTAAAATGTTTAAAAGTTCATGAGTTTTCAGTATACAGATCAAAAACTTCATTTCCCTCTTGATTTCCAGCACCTCTTTTAAAAAGCCCCGATGGAGCTCATTATTGCCCATACGATACGGTGGGATTTCCCTTTACTATTCTATAGACATACATGATATAGTGGAATTTTCCTCTTGAGCTAGTATTTCTCATCCTCAACCAGAAACTCAAAATGGAGTTTCTTTGATCCTTGGACCACACCACTTCACATTTGTATTTGTGTGAGCCTGGCTGCTGATTCCTGTGTCTTTTGCTGTCCATAGGATGTGGGGAAATCCAAGAGGTTCAGTGTCTTTTGGACAGGACACACAAGCTGGTAAAAGATGGCTGGGTAGGATTTGAAAGAGCCTTCTTCAGACGAGGAATTGACCTTCGAGACACGTACTGAAATATTTCCCCACCGTCCTTGTGTCCCTCACAGGTAGTGGTGTGACACCGGAAAAACAGAGAAGGCTCCCCCTTCTTGGTGGTTTAGTGGACACAGCTTCTGTGCAAACAGCTCAGGTAAGGGGGTGGGAGAATCATTGGGGAGACAGAGAGAATATACAGTGGCTCTCAAGTCTGGATACTTCTGTTCCCCACCACAGGTATTCTTCAGCCTGACCAAAATCTGCTTCTTGTCAGCCAGGAAGGCAGTCTAAGCTATCTCTGAGGGGGTGTATGTTTCAGGACAAACCACCATCGCCTCACATTAACAACCCTTTATTGATTGCTTCATTCCAGTATTTATAACCTTGCCTTTTCTGTAATTCAAGGAGGCTTACTAGAAACCAAAAATAAGGCACAGCACAAAATTATTACAACAAAATCATTAAAAAATTCTTTATATTTTGCGTTTTATTTAGTTGCCATCTCTCTCAGTGAAACTCATGGCAGATTCAGTGATATGGGTTTCCTGGGAAAATCTGAACGGGAAAATGTAAATAAATAAGCCGGATATTTAAATAATGTTAGGACAAGAAGGTAAAACATTCTGTGTGCAACCTTGGCCCATATACGAGCCCTGGGGTTTGTTGGTACAAGCTTTGTACCCACAGTAGCCTGAATAGCCTAGCTTAGATTGATCTTGTCAGATCTCAAAAGCTAAGCAGGGTTGGCCCCGGTTAGTACTTGGATGGGAGACCACCATGGAAGTCCAGGGGTTGCTATGCAGAGGCAAGCAATGAGAAACCACCTCTGTTTGTCTATTGCATTGAAAACCCCATGAAGTGGTTCCCATGAAGTGGTTGCAACTTGAGGGCACACTATTATCATTAGTAGTAGTAGTAGTAGTAGTAGTAGGAGGAGGAGGAGGAGGAGGAGGAGTATTACCCAAATCTAGCCCATCTGACAGAATTGATTTGCATCACAACAGCCCCGACAACTATAGATGAATAGGCTGTACTTACATATGGGAGAGGAAAACTTTCCATGGAAAAGCATAGCATTGGAAAACTTTAGCTTTTGGTACGTTTTCTGCTCCACATCACTGGGCAGCAGTGTTCCCTCTAAGCTGAGTTAGTGTGAGCTAGCTGATAGTTTTTTAGCCTCCGGCTCACACATTTTTGTCGTAGCTCAGGAAGGAGGGCTCCAGAGCAAACTAACTGATACAGAAGCCAAATCGCTTACTCACAACTTTATTGCCAGTAGCTCACAAAATAGAATGTTTGCTCACAAGACTCCATGGCTTAGAGGGAGCATTGCTGGGCAGATCACAAAATTTAAAGCCAGTGCAGTAGGAAGAGTATGAGACACATTTTAAGACTGGATCACAGAGTTAGAAAACAATGCGGTAAAGACCAGATAAGACATGGCAAAGCATAAATCTGTGGTGTGGCCGCATTTGGAATACTGTGTACAGTTCTGGTCACTGCCCCTCAAAACAGATATTATAACAGTGGGAAAAGGGCCACTAAAATGATGACGGGAACAGCCCATCCAGTCCAACACTCTGTGTCACACAGTGGCCAAAACCCAGGTGCCATCAGGAGGTCCACCAGCGTGGCCAGAACTCGGGAAGCCCTCTCACTGTTGCCACACACACCCCCAAGCACCAAGAACACAGAGCATCACTGCCCCAGATATATTGTTCCATTTATAAGCTAAGAGCCACTGATGGACTTCTGCTCCATGTGTTTATCTAGTCCCCTCTTGAAGCTGTCCATGATTGTAGCCACCACCACTCCCTGCAGTGGTGAACTCCATGTGTTAATTAGTTTTTGTGTGAAGGAGCAGGGAAATGCCTGGTGAGGGCATGTTTTGGGAAGGGAAGGGGAGACCTCAGAGGAGTATGAAGTCCACCTTCTTAAGTAGCCATTTCCTTCACAAAATCCTTCAGGAGAACAGATTATCATCTGGAGACCAGTTTTAACTCCAGGAGATGTCCAGGCCCCACCAGGAGGTTGGCAAATCCTCCTTCTGTCCCTTTTCTGGAAAGCTGCTTCCGACAGATGGGGCCGCCCTCGAAAATGCCAACGATCGGAAGGGGGAGGATCTTGGTATTACTTACAAGGAAGGAGAGCCAGTTTGGTGTAGTGGTTAAGTGTGTGGACTCTTATCTGGGAGAACAGGGTTTGATTCCCCACTCCTCCACTTGCACCTGCTGATGTGACCTTGGGTCAGTCACAAGCTCTGGCACAGCTGTTCTCTCAAGGACAGTTCCTGTCAGAAGTTCTCTCAGCCCCACCTCCCTCACAGGGTGTCTGTTGTGGGGAGGGGAAGGGAAAGGAGTTTGTAAGCCGCTCTGAGACTCCTTTGGGCAGTGAAGGGTGGGGTATAAATCCAATCTCTTCTCTCTCTTCTTCCCTTTCAGGCCCTGGTGACATTCGAAGAGGTGTCTGTGGATTTCACTGAGGAGGAATGGGGGCTGCTGGATCCAGGCCAAAAGGCCCTGCACTGGGAGGTCACGCTAGAGAATTTTGCAAATCTGTCATGCCAAGGTAAGGCTGCTTCTTTTCTTGGTAGCAGTTGGCAGAGGTTTATAGGACTGTGTACGGTTCTGGTCACTGTATCTACAAAGGGACACTGCAGAGCTGGGAAAAGGACAGAGGAGGGCAACCAAGATGATCAGGGGGTTGGGGCACCTTCCCTGTGAGGAAAGGCTGATGAGTCTGGGACTTTTTCAGTTTAGAGAAGAGATGGCTAAGGCCAGGGGGACATGATAGAGGTTTATAAAATTATGCATGGGGTGGAGAGAGTTGACAAAACTTTTTCTCCCTCTCCCAAAAGACCAGAACTGGAGGGCATCCAATGAAGCTGATGGGCAGTAGGTTCAGGACAGACAAAAGGAAATACTTCTTTACACAGAGAGTGATTAAAATGTGGAATTCGCTGCCAGAGGATGCAGTGATGGTTGCAGGAATAGACACCTTTAAAAGGGGATTAGATAGATTCAGGGAGAAGTCTGTCAGTGTCTGCTATGCTAGATTCTAGTGCAGTAGCACCTTAGAGACCAACCAGATTTCTGGAGTATAAGCTTTTGAGAGTCAACGCTCTCTTCATGAGAGACAAATCAGAAGGAGATCTCTGAGTTCTTAGATCCAAACTGTGAACAAAAAGCCTTTAAGGTGCTCCAGGACTCTTGCTCTTTTCTGCTGCTGCAGACAGACTAACATCTTGATCCCTCTTCCAACTTTTGAGGATCTTTCAAAAGCGTGTCTGGCTATAAATGGAAAAATAAATGCATGCATTAGGTTGGATCGCAGGTCATGTTTCCGCAGGTGGTCTGCAAACTGCTCTCAGGCTGCAAATTTTCTGACAGCCCAAAATCTCAGGGTTCCTGTGTCTTCCGAGAACAGGATTTTGAGGAGCATTTCAGATCTTTGGGAGGTGGGAAAATTGTCCTCCGTGAGTGGGCATCTTTGCACCCACAGAAATGTCTAGTCTGGATCCAGGCTATTGCATTGTGTGTCATTTGCAGGATCAGCTACTCGATTTGTTTCTGTGATTTCAGGCTTGATTTCTCCCTCATGTTCCTACTGATTTCCTTGCTTTGCCGCAGCAGGAGATGAATGGAAGAGCGAGCATGAGGAGGAGCCCCTCAAGGAGTTGTTGAGGAGAGGCAGATCTGAAACGTGGGCACGGCAGAAGAGGAAAGCGGCCATAAAACAGGAAAAGGGGCATGAATCCTCCGCTTCTCTGGGTGGGGACCTCCACGAAATCCAAGGCAAAATGGCTGCAGGGAAAGAACAGAGCCAGTGCCCCGTGTGCGGGAAGGTCTTCCTTCGTAAATCGAGCCTTTATCTCCATTGGGTAATCCACACTGGGGAAAAACCTTTCAAATGCTCCGAGTGCGGGAAGAGTTTCCGCCAGAAGGCCAACCTGATGAGGCATCAGGTGATTCACACCGGGGAGAAACCATATGCTTGCCTGGAGTGTGGGAAGAGTTTCAGTCAGAGGGAAAAACTGATCAGGCACCATGCGGTCCACACAGGGGAGAAGCCGTATATTTGCTTGGAGTGCGGAAAGGGCTGCAGAGACCGGACAGAACTGATCGGCCATCAGAGAATCCACACAGGAGACAAACCATTTAAATGTGCCGAGTGTGGGAAGAGATTCTTCCAGCGGGCTAAGCTGCTTCGCCATCAGAGAATCCATACGGGGGAGAAACCGTATACCTGCCTGGAGTGTGGAAAGAGCTTCATCCAGAGGATAGACCTGACTTCCCATCAGCGCATGCACACAGGTGAGAAACCCTATTCCTGCTCCGAATGTGGAAAGAACTTCAGTAAGAACTCGAACCTCAAAAGACACCAAAGGGTTCACACGGGGGAGAAACCATTCAAGTGCGCAGATTGCCCCAAGAGTTTCTGCGATCGATCGACTCTCATTAAACACCAGCGGGTTCATGCGGAGGAGAAAACATTCAAATGCCTGGATTGTGGGAAAAACTTCATTTGGAGCACCACCCTAACGTCACATCAAAGGACACACACGGGAGCAACTATATAAATGCTTAAAGAGTGGGGAAAGCTTCAGTAAGGACTGAGAGCCAGTAAGACATCAGGTAATACGTATAGGGAGGAAACTATGTAGATGCTCACCTTATTGTAAATTTTCTGTTCAACCCATTAGCGAGTTCGCACAGGGCAGGAGCAGGGAGAAGACCTCCCCCTGCGCCTCTCTGGATGTCAGGACTTGTGGGGCATGGATGTTGAGTTAGGGGGCGTGGCCCTGTGATGCCCCACCGTAGCTATGGCCCTGAATCTGGTGATGGTCTTTTTGGTCAACTTCAAAGAATAAGCCAGGCTTACTAGTGACCCATCAGATGACCATATAATAAAGCATAAGCCAGTGTAGTGTAGTGGTTAAGTGCACGGACTCTAATCTGGGAGAACTGGGTTTGATTCTCCACTTACAACTGCTGGATGACCTTGGGCAAACCATAGTTCTGATAAGAGGTGCCCTTGAAAAAGAGCAGTTTCTGTCAGAGTTCTCTCAGCCCCACCTGCCTCACAGGGTGTCTGTTGTGGGGAGAGGAAGGGAAAGGAGTTTGTAAGCCACTCTGAGACTCCCTTGGGTAGTGAAGGGCGGGGTATAAATCCAATCTCTTCTTCTATGTCATGGCAGAATGGTGAATAGTGAAAGACTGCTCTGGTTGCTTCTTCTCAAAGAGGGTATCCTAGCATTAGGAACAATACAGAAAAGGGGCAACTGAAATTTTTAAAAAGGGGATGGCGTATCTTCCCTCTGATGAAACGGTGGCACATTTAAGTACTGGGGAGATGGACTGGCTATTTAATTTACCTGGGAAATTCCCATTGAGCAGTTTCCCCGGTGGACCATTTTCAGCCAATGGCAAGATGAGCCAAGTGGCCCTTCTAGGAATGGCTGAAGCTTATCTTGAGACTGATATAACCACGCAGTCCACTCTGGACGAAGGAGGAACACGGTAAAGCCTTACAGCCTTATGAGTGGCACAGAGAAACTAGATAGGGATTTTTATTTTCCTGTTGCGTGAGACTTCAAAATATATATTTGTATCCCGTCATGCCTAACCTGCAAACAAAGTATTTGCAGAACAAGAACACCTCCCCCCTCCAATTATAAAATCAGTAAACCTCAAATAAATGTTGTGTCTTTGGGGCTAATTCAGCAGCATCCAGAAGTGCTGGAGGATACCATCACTTAGGAAAATGGTAGAATACTATTTAGATATTTTTGTCCCTGAAGAATATCAAGGACCTTTGTGAGACGCACATAAGAAAATAAGAGAACTGGGTGAGAGCAATAGTCCATTCATCATCCTTTCTCAGGCAGTGGCCAACCAGTTCTTTTGGAGGTCCAGCAACAGGGCAGAGAGGCCGAGGCCTTCCCCTGATGTTGCCTCCTGGCTCTGGGATTCAGAGGTTTAGTGCCTCTGAATGTGGAAGTTCCCCACAGTCACCGTGGCCAGTAGCCATTGATCGACCTCTCCTCCATGAAGGTCTGCTGTGGAACATAAAAACAGAGTCAGAAAGATGGTCACATGCTTCACTCTGTGGCAGGGTAACGGCCTCTGAAGATTTATTCTTTATCCAAAATATGTTTTATATTACAGCGTATTGTGGCAGGCATTACCAATAAAGGACCAGAATTTTGCCAACAGATGTTCTAGCTTTGTGCATATATTTTTCTGCAAATTTGTTTGTATTGATTGCTCTAGGGCAGGGGTGTTGAACTAATTTGTTACGAGGGCCGGATCTGACATAAATTAGACCTTGTTGGGCCGGGCCGTGTGTGTCATAGAATGCAATGCCAGGTAGTGAAGATACAAACTTTATAAAGGACACAAACACAAAGGGTTTTTTTAAACTTAAAATAAAAACATGCTTAAAACATCAGCGCTCTTGCAATATTTTGTGTATTTAACAGTGTCTGATAACTGACACCTTTTGCTCTGAATTATTTCATCAAAATGTCTGTGCTGTTGCAACCTTGAGTGTGCTGTTCAGGTGTGTATCTGTAAGCTGCAAACCTACGATGATGCAGTAGCAGAATTGGAAGAAGAAGCGGAAGACAGCCAGTTCCACTGCCGGCCTGATAGAAGCCCCCCCAGGCCGCATGTTTGACACCCCTGTTCTAGGGGGATCATGACATGTTCAAGTTCGGACAGATTTATCACAGGATCTCCATGAATTTGGTGCTCCAGATGAAAAGTAGGGAATGACATTTTCTGTATGATGATAAGGCTGGCGCCTTAGGTGCTCTTTCACCAGTGTAATATTGGTTCCACCCATAGAACAGTGGAGACTGATTTCCAGCAATTCCTCCCTCCCTACACACTATTTTGGAGGGTCCCCTGACTTCCAGGAATAGAATTCGGGGGGAGGGGAATTAGTCGGCTGCCGCAGAACAAACGTAGCTTAGGAAATCCTGTAGTATTTAGATCCAATCTACAGGGCCAACAACAGGGCAGAGAGGCTGAGGACTTCATAAGAACATCAGAAGAGCCCTGCTGGATTAGACCAGTGGTCCACCTAGTTTGACATCCTGTCTCACACAGTGGCCAACCAGTTCCAACAACAGGGCATAGAGGCTGAGGCCTTCCCCAATGTTGGCTCTGTGATTCAGAGGATTAATGTCCCTGAATGCGGAGGTTCCCCTCATCTCTTTAACTCCCCCACCCCCACCCCCGATATTCTCTGTTCTGTTGTGCTTTGTTCCCACTGCTTGAACATCTTGACTGCCTTATACTGAATCAGTCCATCGGTCCATCAAAGTCAGTGTTATCTACCCAGACTGGCAGCAGCTCTCCAGGGTCTCAGGCAGAGGTCTTTCACATCACCTAGTGCCTAGTCCTTTTAACTGGAGACCCCAGGGGTTGAACCTTCTGCATGACAAGCAGATGCTCTACCAGTGAGCCATAGACCTTCCCCAGGTGCTTGTGTTAATGCACTGTTAATGCACACATCCGCCCTTTCTTCTGGGGATTCCCTCCTTTTTTAAAAAAAAGAGTCCTGCTTTCTAAATGGAAGCCACGGCACTCCCTGAGTCACACTCAAGTGTATTGTACAAAGATCCTGCCTTTACTGCCTATTTATTTATTATCAAATTTATACCCTGTCCTCCCCACAAAGCAGGCTCAGGGTGGCTTCCAAACAACATAGGTAAAGGTTCCCTTGCTTGAAAGCCAGTCAAATCCGACTCTAGGATTGTGGTGCTCATCTCCGTTTCAAAGCTGAAGAGCCAGCGCTGTCTGAAGACCTTTCCGTGGTCATGTGGCCGGCATGACTGAACACCAACGCTGTTACCTTCCCACCGAAGTGGTACCTATTTATCTACTTGCAATTTCTTGCTTTCGAACTGCTAGGTTGGCAGGAGTCCAAACGACATAAATACAGCTTAAAAACACAATTATTTAAAAACACAACAAATAAAACCCATACCGGCCTAAAGTGCTGGCGGCAGTTAAAGCTTCGCTTCGATGACACGCTTTCAGAGGATTTCCATGACCCAAATGTTCTTAGATGTTCTGCTGCTCCTAGTTTCTTACGGCAACAACTCGATGGTAGATCACGGGCCAGGCGCTGCAGCGGCCTGTGGCAGATAAAATAATATCAAAGTAAATATTTATTATATGGTGTATGCAGTAGTAAAGTTAAAAACCTAGGGCTTGAATATCAGGCTGAATTAGAATCGGCACGAACTTTACATACAGGGTAGCTGTACTCACACAGAAATCTTCATTGATGTGATGATCCAGTAATTCTGGACGTGTGTGTCATCAACCAGCCATTTGACTACCATGTGAAGAGATCCATGGTCCGCTTTATAAGTTTGTATCATACCACACAATATAGGAGATACCAACACATGGTTAGGAGTGGCATATAGTAGTTTCTGGACGTGTGTTCTTTAAAAGTATAATTGCCCTCGGAGGAAGGCCCTTGAGACCGAAACATGTATGGTCCTGTGTTGGTCATCGTCTGACATATTCATCAACTTTGTATGAGAAATTACTACAGCTTATGTAAAGCTTGTTCTGATTTCAGTAAAGCTTTCAACAAGGTTTCCCTTAATTTCTGATGGGTAAACTGGAGGACTGCGGACTGGACTCTAGGATAGTCTTAGGTGGACACAGGGAAATAGTTGGAGAACCGCAACCAAAGAGTCATTTTCAGTGATATTTCATCAGATTGGAGGGAGGTATCTGCAAGGCTCGGTTGTGGGCCCAGTACTTTTCAATATTTTTATAAATTATCTGGATGAGGGGTGGAGGGACTTCTCATTAAATTTACCGATGACACCAAATTGGGAGGAGTAGCAAACAGCTTGGAACAACAAGATCCGAACACACTGGAAAACTGGGTGGACGTGAATAAGATGCAGTTCAACAAGGATAGATGCAGAGTTCCACATCTGGGTAATGAAAATGAAAAGCACACATGCCGGATGGGGGATACACTACAAGATCTTGGGGTACGGGTGGACCGTAAGCTAAGTATGAGCACTCAATATGATGCAGCGGCAAAAAAGGCTAATGCAGTTTATCAACACAGGCATAACATCCAAATCGCAAGGTGTCATAGCTCCGGTCACGCCGCACCTGGAGTGGTGTGTGCAGCTCTGGAGGCCTCAATTCAAAGACCATGTGGATGCAGAGGAGGGTGACCAAGATCATCAGGGGCCTGGAGCTCAAGTCCGGGAGGAAAGGCTGAGGGACTTGGGAATGTTCAGCCTGGAGAAGGGGAGGAGGGGAGGCTGAGGGGGGACAGGATGGCTCTCTTGAAGTATTTGAAAGGCTGTCACTTAGAGGAGGGCAGGGAGCTGTTCCTGTTGGCAACAGAGGACAGGACTTACAAGAACGGGTTTATGTTACAGGTGGAAAGGTACTGGCTAGATATTAAGGTGTTTTTGTTTTTTTTCAGTAAGAATAGTTCAGTAGCGGAATCGGCTGCCTAGGGAGGTAGTCGGCTCCCTCTCACTGGAAGTCTTCAAAGAGAGGCTGGACAAACTCTTGTCAGGGATGCTTTAGGCTGATCCTGCATTCAGCAGGGGGTTGGACTAGATGGCTTCTATGACTCCTTCCAGCTCTATGAGTCTATATGATTCTGGTCCCACACTCTCTAAGGCTTACTGCTCAGTAAGATGTGTGCGCATAATGGGCCTCTACTACACCACAATGGCTCTCAGTTAATTTAGTTTTGTTGAACTGCACCTCTTGAACCCTTAAAAATGAAAATATACTTATTCTATGCTTCTTCCTGTTTTTCTCCCCGTACTATAGACTCTTCATTTTGTGGCAGGCATTTTTCTCTGGCAGACAGTATACTTTCCAACATCTCAATAAACTTTTAGAAACATTTAACAGGGCTCCTCCTCTCACCTGCATGCACACAAAATTCACACACACACCCCAACACACACAAAAGACAGCCTTGAGAGAGCTGGTGTGGTGTAGTGTTTACAGCACTGGACAAGGATCTGTGAGACCTGAGTTTGAATCTGCGTTCTGCCATGAAAGCAGTGTTGCCAATCCCCAGGAGGTGGCTGGAGATCTGGGATTAAAATTGATATAAATCAATGGTGCAGCTTCATTTGGAGTATTGTGTACAGTTCTGATCAACCACACCTCAGAAAGGATATCATAGCATTGGGGAAAGTGCAGAAGAGGGCAGCTAGGATGATAAAACGGTTTCGAACACTTTTCCTATGAAGAAAGGTTAAAGCCCTTGGGGCTCTTTATGTTAAGTATGCAACTCAACAAGAGGCAGTGATTTCAGCAAAGTGATTTCAGCTTTATTTAACAGCAAACTCGAAGATGAGACAACACCACAACACAAGTGGAGCCCAGCTCCCCTTTTTAAATGATCCGGGCTGTCTAAGCCACGCCCACAGATAAGTTAACATCCAATGGCATAACAGAGATAAAGGCCAATCAGGTCTGTTCCCTCCATAAACATATTTACAATTGCAATTGGTTGCTTTAAATCCATTCCATAGGAAAGATCAATAGAAATGTTACAGCTTAGGATCCTCTGCATAGAATCAAGCTTTACATGGTAAAGAATAGGCTTAGTTACAGTTAAGAATTTAGCTTGGAGAAACCAGGGCTGAGGGGTGACATGATCAAGGTTTATAAGATTATGCATGGGATAGAGCAGGTAGAGAAAGAAGTACTTTTTTCCCTTTCTCACAATACAAGAACTGGTGGGTGAAATTGCTGTGCTGAGCGGTCGAGTTAGAGTGGATAAAAGGAAGTACTTCTTCACCCAAAGAGTGATTAACACATGGAATTCACTGCCACAGGAGGTGGTGGCAGCTGCAAGCATGGACGGCTTCAAGAGGGAATCAGAATCAGATAAACATATGGAGCAGAGTTCCATCAGTGGCTATTAGCCACATTGGCACCTTTAAGACCAACGAGATTTAATTTGGGTCTAAGCTTTCCGAAGAAATGTGCATGCCTAGGAAATCTTATACCCAGAATTAAACTTTGTTGGGCTTAAAGGTGCCACTGGACTCAAAAACATTTTTTGAAAAACTCTATGGCATTACACCCTGACCCCGCTGAGATACATCCGTTTCCCCAAACTCCACCCCCAAATCTCTCAAGAATTTCCCACCCCAAGACTGGCAGCCCTGACTCCAACCCAGGGAACCAAGTTTTGAGTCTAGGGGCACCTTTAAGACCCTCAAAGTTTCGTTCCAGGTATAAGCTTTCGTGGGCAAGCACGCTTCTTCAGACGGACACCAAAGCTCACCCAAAATTAAACTTTGTGGGTCTTAAAGGTACCCCCGGACGCAAACTTTGTCGTGCTATTTCAGACCAACACGGCTACCCACCGGAATCTACCCGAGGGGAGGGAGAGATGACGTCAAACCCGCCCAGGAGGGAATTCAATGGGGAGGGGCCTGGTGCCGCTCTCAGTTTAAGGCCCGCGAAGGCTCCACGTGCTTTTCCTGTAACCGCCTGCACGCATCCGTGGAGGGAGCTGCGTCCCAGCTCAGAATCGCCCAAGCGCAAGCAGAAAAGGCAGGTAACGCAGGCTGAGTAGTGGGAATCGGGCCTGGAGAGGCTTTGCTTGCAGGCTCCCCCACTCCCCCCGGGGGAGGCGGGAACTCCAACAGCTGTGCTCTTTACTTGCCACCGGGTCGTCCCCCTCGCCCAGCAATGACTCAGGACAGGAGAGCAAAGGGATTTCACCTCTCCGGTCAGAGGCAAGCCAAGGGCGACCGATCCAAGCGCAATTCTGAAGTTTTGCAGGATTGCTTGAACGAGGAATGAGCGAGAAAGTGCTGATTCCGAGCAAGGGCTTCCAGAGCCGTGAGGCGGCGGAAACCAGGGAGTGCTTCTCCCTTGTGGAAGCCCGCCCTTTGTTTCTTTTTGGATTTACCCGCCGCCCCCGCATGCAACTTGCAGTGGGAGAAGCTTACAAGGGTAAATGAAGAAGGCTGCGGGATTGCGGGTCAGAGAGAGGCGTTTTTGCACCTTCGGAGCGGGGCAAATTTTGCGTCTTTCGGAAGGCGCAGAGCGAAATCCCTTGGTGGTGGGGGGGGAATGAATGCGGAGATGTGCATTCACAAATGCACCCGCCCCAGCCTACAATTATTGAGGACTTGAACTTGAACAACAGATTTAGGTGGGCCGCGGCGTTGGTTTGAAGCAACAGAACAAAGTTTTGAGTCTAGTGGCGCCTTTAAGACCAACAAAGTTTTATTCAAGGTATAAGCTTTCGTGTTCATGCATGAAGGTGTGCATGCACGCGAAAGCTTATACCCAGAATTGAACTCTGTTGGTCTGAAAGGTGCGCCAGGGGACTCAAACTTTGATCTAGCAATCAGATTGGTCTCCTTTTTCCCTTGCAATATCATGGATGGTGTGTGTATCTTTTAAGTGTGGGGAAGCCCAAGAATTTGAAACCTAGGGTTACCAGATTTTTGAAAAGCAAAAAAGAGAGGGACATATCTTCCAAGGGATGACTTGAGATAAATGAGCACTATGACAAATCCAACTTTACATGCCCCTGCTATTTAAGCTGTGATAATTGCTACTAACTGGGAACATTCCTAACCTTCCAACCCCAAAAGAGGACATTTTCATCAGTTCTTTAAAAAGAGCCTCAAGGAGGATGGACACCCTAAAAAGAGGACATCTGGTAACTCTACACAAACTGATAGATTAGTTACTTTAGAGTGCAAATCCTGAGCATGGCTAAGAACATAAGAGCCCTGCTGAATCTGACCAGTGGCCCATCTAGTCCAGCATCCTGTCTCACACGGTGTCCAACCAGTTCTGGAGGCCAACAACAGGGCAGAGAGGTCGAGGCCTTCTCTCAAGGTTGCCTCCTGGCTCTCTGATTCAGAAGATTAGTGCCTCTGAATGTGGTGGTTTCCCTTTAGTTCCCATGGCTAGTAGCCATTGATATCTTCCAATAAACTATCTAATGCCCTTTTAAAGAAGTTTATTCTTCTGGTTGTCACTACATCCTCTAGCAGCAAATTCCCTATTTTAATCACTCTGCGTAAAGCTGTCTTTCCTTTTGGCCATTCTGAACTTACTGCCCATCAGTTTCATTGGATACCCTCGGAGTTCTAGTATTTTGTTTAAGTAGTTTAAGAAGAAGTAACTTTGTTCCCCAGTAACCTGGTTGGGAACTAATTTGTTTTGCCTTCACAGGGCCCAAAGTTAGTTATGTGAAATGTCTCTGCCCTTTCCCAGAATCTCAGGGCAGCAAACCAAAAGATTTTTAAAACCATGCTGCTGTCTTCAAATTGAATATGTATATCCACGGCTAAGACTCAGTCTGGGATACTGCAGATGTATATCTCAGCTTCTCGGGTGAAGATCTGCCAACCGGTTGCATGGGCCTTGTCAGGTCTCTAAGGGCCTCCGCTGGACACTTCTCGCATACCACATTTTAATAAGGGGAACAAAGATGTAGTAGAAGATTTCATAATCTCCACATTGCCAGGAGATAGGGCTGTGGTGAGATCCACCAGAGGGGCCAACGCTGTGGTTGCCCGCTCATGCCCTAGTCTGGGTTCTTGTGGTGGCGTTGAAGGGATGACAGGAGTTACACTGTGTGGAAAAGCATTCTGGGCCGTTTGGCACGTGATACAAGAGCAATGTGTAGATTTGGGGGCAACTCCTTTTTTTTTTTTTGGTGCATCCATTATCCTTATGTAGCTGTCATCTCTCTTTTTTCTCTCTCTCTTCCAGGAATGTTCCTCTCATGTTCTTGACTGCCTGCTTCGGATCGCCCTTTTAGACAAAGACTGTCCAGTTTTAGTCTGGTGTGCTGGAAGACCGTCTCTTTGAGGGACAATCCACGGCCATGAGGAGGCTCGGAGAGGGCCCTAGGAGGAAAATATAAGCAGACTGGCTTGAAGTGTGGTCAGCAGTTCCCCGGAGAGCTGCCTGGGGAAACCTGCTGTGAGAGAGACTTGGAAATTGGAAGCCTTTTGTTTCAGACCGTGGGCTATTTCCCTGGGGGGCTTAGTCAGGGAGGAACCCCCTTGTATTCTCTGTAGGGGGGTAAGACCAGAGTGGGGGGAAACCTGTTCTTTAGATGTTGTTGGGTTGCTTGTTTTACCGTTGAGGTTTTTTTTGTTTGCTGACTTGAGTGGGTCTGGATTTTTAATTTCCGAATTTGAGCTGATTTCAGAGCGGGGTGTTGCTTTTAGCTCTGCTTGGTGACAGGCTTTTTCTAAAAATTGGAGTGGCTGTTTCGGTTTTTTAGCCTTTCTTGTTTTTTTAATTTTTACGGCCATTGGATAGTGTTGTGTGTTCACGTTCTGCGGGTGGCGGGTTTGTGCTGAGGTGTATTTGCGTAGTGTAAGGGGTCTGTGTAGTGTGTGCGTCTGTGAGAGAGTTTGGTCAAGTTTTAGAAGCGGGGACTAAAGGATGAGTGAGGCGAGATCGCAGCGTGGGAGGGGCCCTGGGGGTAAGGCGAAGCGCAAGAGTAGTCTGCGTCGGGGTAACAGAAGCGCTTTGGTTTCCCCCCAGGCTGTGAGTAGGCCTCAAGAGCCGCCAGGCCCCAGCAGTTTCCCATCCTCCCATTGGGGTATCCCCAACAAGCAGCCTTGTGAGGCCCTTTCCCAAAAGGCAGTTGCTCTGCCACGTAAACATCCACTTTTTGATACAGATGATGAAGGCATAGTGCCGGTTGGTGCGAGTTCCGGTTTGGCTCGGGAGCAGTGGCAAGAGCTGTCTTCTGGGGTGACCTCTGTGACAATGACTCAGTGGAGTACAGCATTCTCTCTAAGGGCATTTCAGGAGCCGGGTGTTGGCCCCGCTTCTCTGGGTCATGGGCAACCCAGCTGCTCTTCAAATGCGGGACAGGAAGAGACGGTGCACAAACTGTCCTCTCGACCCGCTGTCCCTTGGTCATCGGTTCCTGCCAGCTCGTCCCATTCTGTTTCTTCTCAGAGGGTCACTCGCCTGATTTGCCAGCTGATCGCTGTGGAAGGCTTTCCTTTCTCCATTGTCGAGAGCGTTGCGTTCCGTCGGTTCCTCCAATACATGTTTCCTAGGTACAAGCCCCCTTCTTGCGAGAAGCTATGTGAGACTGTGATGCCCTCCCTTTATCAGACCACCAGGGAGTTTGTGAAATCACAGCTGGCCCGGGCCCGGGGACGAACTGTGCACTTCACCTCAGACATCTGGACCTGCTCGCAGTCAGAGCGCGCTTACCTGTCGCTGACTGCACGCTGGTGGCAACCGGAGGACACTGTGGGTGGGTGGCAGAGCAGCATTAGAGAGGAGGAGGCGGGCCACCGGGCGGGTTATTGCCAGGCTTTGCTTCATGCCCAGGTTGTGGATCTGGAGGATGCAGTGCCCGGCCTGTCTGGCGTTGTTGAGCAGCTGATCGAGGCTTGGGTCAGCAGAGATGTTGCCAGGGGCTTCATGGTAACGGACGGTGGCACCAAAGTTTCGGCGGCAGTGAGTAACGTGTGCCTAAGGCGCGTTCAGTGCACTGCACACCTCCTTCATCTAGTGGTGAACGACGCACTCGGTTTGGGTTCCTCGGAGCAGGCCGGCTGGGATGCTGCGACCCGTGAACTCTGGCGCCTGCTGGAGGACTGCCGGAGAATCGGGGCTCACTTCAACCGCAGCATGGAGGCCCTCCGTCTGCTGCAGAAGAAGCAGGAAGAGGCCGGTGTGCCAGATGACTGTCTGTTTGACAACGTGGCCGCCTGCTGGACGACCACCTACGCCATGATCGAGCGCCTTTTGGAGCAGAGGAACGCGCTTCACCGAGTGGCCGAAGTGGCCGACCTCGTGCCGGGAGAGAGACCGTTTTCCTGCGTGGAGTGGCGGACGCTCTCCCAGACGATGCTTGTCTTGAAGCTCTTTAAGGACTCCGTTGAGATGCTCAGCCGCTCCACGGCCAGCCTGAGTCTGGTCGCTCCCAAGATCCAGATGCTTCAGGAGGAATTGGCCACATTTTCCGACCGAGGTCACGACGGCGCTCGGCTCCTCCCGCTGGTGGCAGCCCTCGTGGAGAGGCTGCGGAAGGGGACTGAAGCGCACCTCCAGCCTCTCCTCCAGAAGCCGGTCTACATGCTGGCCACCCTCTGTGATCCCCGGATCAAGGGCACCTTCGCCCTGCGCAACAACGCTCTACCCCACTGGAGAGATGAGCTCACTCAACGTGTGAGGGACTTTCAGGCCAAGAGGGGCACGGTCACACCAGCTGAAGCGGAGGAGGGTTCTCTCCTCACATACCCTTCTGCCAGCCACTTATCCTGCCTTGAGGCAGAATTTGTGCGGTGTGTAGTCAAGGGGACCGTTAGCAAGGGGCATGGGAGGGAGGATTGGGCAGAGGTGGTGGTGACTGAATACCTCACAGAGCCCCGCGAGTCCGCCAATGCTGACCCCTTGAGCTACTGGGCCCAAAGGGAGGCTGTGTGGCCTGGCTTGTCTCTCGTGGCCCAGGAACTCCTTTCCTGCCCCATCACCAGGGTCCAGAGCAAACAGGTCTTTTCCAACCAGGCTGCCATTCCAGACCCGTTCCCCTCAATGTTGGAAGAGTTGGCCTTCTTGAAGGTCAACTTGCCACTCTTGGACTATCCAGAGCTGGCCTTCGAGAGCCAGTGATGCGAGTGGGCTTGTGTGGAGGCCTCTCTGTGGCTAGCCTCGTTCAGTCTCTGTCAGGGTTGGAGGAGAAAGGGAACCCCCTTTTCTCTGTGTCTCTTTCCCGCCTCCCTTCTGTTTCAGATTAATACAGTAGTCGTGTGGCTCTTCTGATTCTTGGGTCCTTCTTTCTTGAGGGAAGGGGATGGGAGTAAAGGGTCATTATCAATGTTCCCTCTAAGCTGTGGAGTCCTGTGAGCAAAAATTCTACTTTGTGAGCTACTGGCATTAAAGTTGGGAGTGAGCGGTTTGGCTACTGCATAGATTAGTTTGCCCTGGAGCCATCCTTCTTGAGCTATGACAAAAACGTGTGAGTTCAAGGCTAAAAAACTGAACTAGCTCACACTAACTCAGCTTAGGGGGAACACTGGTCACAGCTACATCCTCTGGCCATTAATCCCATGTTCAAGACGGTGGTTTGTGCACGGAACCAATGCTCCCTCTAAGCTGTGGAGCCTCATGAGCAAAAATTCTACTTTGTGAGCTACTGGCATTAAAGTTGTGAGCAAGCGATTAGGCTACTGCATAAATTAGGTTGCTCTGGAGCCATCCTTCCTCAGCAAAGACACAAACGTGTGAGCTGGAGGCTAAAAAACTGTGAGTTAGCTCACACTAACTCAGCTTAGAGGGAACACTGATCATTATTGGGTCTCCATCTCTACAACTCCCAGAAGTGCCAGTGATGAAGGGCAAGTCCCCCACTGGGAGTGACCCATGTGAGCTTTCTGTGGAAAGACCTTCAGTTAGAGGTCTCAGCTCACCCTCCATGAAAGTGTGCACGCAGAGGAGAAGCCCAGTTAATGCTTCTACTGCTCAAAAGCCCTCCACATGCAAGAGAACCCACACATCAGACAGAATTTGTGCAAACGTTCCTATTGTGGGATCAGCTTCAGGCAGAACAGTCATCTTATTCTGCATGGAAGATCCCATGCCATTTTGCAACTCTACAAGTGCTTGTAATGCAGGAAAAGCTTCAACAGATTTGTAGTCCGTGAGAATATTGACACCAAGAAGTGATGGGCAGCTGAGAAGACATAAATACACTGTAAACAGTCGTTCACTTATTGCTGGCTCCATGTAATGCACAATGGGGCATATGTATGTAAAGGAAAATATCCAGAATTCAGGGTGCTCCTTTTCTCTTGCCAACATTGGCCTCAGTGTTTTCTTTTTAATCTCTTAACATTTATATCCTGTTGATGTTAATAAAGTACAGTTTTATTACAGTTAATAAAATGCAGTCATTGCAGCCCTTTGTTGAACATACCAACAGAAAAGTTGTAAGGATTTTTTGAAAGAATATGAAGGAATATTCAGTTACTACTTCTAAATCTGAGATGATATGTTTACAGGCCCGTAGTTGCAGTGGGGCCTATGAAGGCAGTGCCCCTTGACAGATATACCCTGCCTGAATGCCTAGTTTCCTCTCTTTAAAGACACTATCCTTTTTTGTTATGGAGATATGAAGGAACGTGTGTGAGCAGTTTTTGCCCAGCTTGCCTAGGAAGCAATGGGGGAGAAAGGAGCAAGATGGTGGTGGGGCTGAGCTGGTTAACCCCTTCCTGATCGCATTCATTCCCACCTGCTCTGTTGACCTCCCTTGGTTCTTTTCTAGTTTGTTTCTCTCTTTTTAAACATCTCCAGTGACAAGTGAGCAGAACGCTCGGCGGAAAACTGGTGTGCGATTTATGCTTTTTTTTTTGCACTGCCTTCTCTGTAGTAAGCAAAGAACAAAAGAACCAATGGTACAGAGAGAATTTTCTCTGAAATTCTGTTGCTGAGGGAATGGCTATACAATTACACAGCTCTCCTGAAGGAGCATAGGTGAAATGCATAGGGGAAGTATAACTGAACAAAATGGTTTCTCTTCCCACTGCACCATAGCTCTTTCGCTGTGTCTTTGGTGCTTCCCTCTTTGGTGCTCCTACCAGGGGAGAGGCGATCCTGGATTTGGTCCTAAGTAACACCCAAGACATGGTGAGAGATGTAAAAGTGATTGCACCACTTGGAAACAGTGACCATAATGTCATTGAGTTTAACATTTGTACAGATAGGGAGTTGCCCAAAAAGACTGACGCAACCACTTTTAACTTTAAAAGGGGTAACTTCTCTGGTATGAGGGGACATGTGAGGAAGAAATTGAAAGGAAGAGTGGAGAAGGTCAAAACCATTGGGGAAGCATGGAGACTATTTAAAAAGAATCCTAGAAGCTCAGAAAAAATATATACCGCAGGTTAGGAAAGGTACAAATAGGTATAGAAAAAAGCCTGCATGGTTAACAAATAAAGTAATGGAAGCTGTAAGGATTCCTTTAAGCGGTGGAAAGCTAGTCTTAGTGCGGTTGATAAAAGGGAACACAGACTATGGCAAATAAAATGCAAGTCTGTGATCAGGCAAGCAAAAAGGGAATATGAGGAGCATATCGCAAAAAACATAAAGACCAACAATAAAACTTTCTTCAAATACATTAGAAGTAGGAAGCCAGCCAGGGAGGCAGTGGGGCCCTTGGATGACCAAGGGGTAAAAGGAGTAGTGAAGGATGATAGGGAAATGGCTGAGAAGCTGAATGCATTTTTTGCCTCTGTCTTCACTGTGGAAGAGGAGAAGTGTTTGCCCACTCCAGAAGCACCGATTTCGGGAGGGGGTTTGAAAGACCTGAATCAGATTGCGGTAACAAGAGAGGAAGTCCTCCGACTGATGGACAATTTAAAAACTAATAAATCACCAGGCCCGGATGGCATTCATCCGAGAGTTCTGAAAGAACTCAAATGTGAACTTGTGGATCTCCTGACAAAAATATGTAATCTTTCTTTAAAATCTGCCTCCATTCCTGAGGACTGGAAGGTAGCGAATGTCACTCCCATCTTTAAAAAGGGCTCCAGGGGAGATCCAGGAAATTAGAGGCCAGTCAGTCTGACATCGATACCGGGTAAGTTGGTGGAAACTGTTATTAAGGAAAGAATTAGGCACATTGATGAACAAAAACTATTGAGGCAGACTCAGCATGGGTTCTGTAAGGGAAGATCTTGTCTCACTAACCTGTTAGTGTTTTTTGAGGGAGTGAACAAACATGTGGACAAGGGGGACCCAATAGATATTATTTACCTTGACTTCCGGAAAGCTTTTGATACAGTTCCTCATCAAAGGCTCCTAAGTAAGCTCAACAGTCATGGGATAAAAGGACAAGTCCTCTTGTGGATCAAAAACTGGCTTATAAATAGGAAACAGAGAGTATAAATGGGAAACTTTCTCAGTGGAGGGTGGTAAGCAGTGGGGTACCACAGGGATCAGTACTCGGTCCAATGCTTTTTAACTTGTTTATTAACGATTTGGAATTGGGAGTAAGTGATGTGGCTAAATTTGCAGATGACACGAAGTTGTTTAGGGTGGTGAAAACCAGGGAGGATTGTGAGGCACTCCAAAGGGATCTGTTGAGGATGGGTGAGTGGGCGTCAACATGGCAAATGGGGTTCAATGTGGCCAAGTGCAAAGTGATGCACATTGGAGCCAAAAATCCTAAATATAAATACACGTTGATGGGGTCTGATCTGGCAGAGACTGACCAAGAGAGAGATCTTGGAGTCGTAATGGATAACTCGCTGAAAATGTCTACACAATGTGTAGCTGCAATAAAGAAGGCCAACGCTATGCTGGGGATTATTAGGAAGGGAATTGATAACAAATCAGCCAGTATCATCATGCCCCTGTATAAATCATTGGTGCGACCTCATTTGGAATACTGTGTACAGTTCTGGTCACCACATCTCAAAAAGGATATTATAGCATTGGAAAAAGTGCAGAGAAGGGCAACTAGAATGATAAAAGGGTTGGAACACCTTCCCTATGAAGAAAGGTTAAAATGCTTGGGGCTCTTTAGCTTGGAGAAACGACAGCTGAGGGGTGACATGATCGAGGTTTATAAGATTATGAATGGGATTGAGCAGGTTGAGAAAGAAGTACTTTTCTCCCTTTCTCACAATACAAGAACTCGTGGGCACTCTATGAAATTGCTGAGCAGTCGGGTTAGAACAGATAAAAGGAAATACTTCTTCACCCAAAGAGTGATTAACATGGAATTCACTGCCACAGGAGGTCGTGGCAGCTGCAAGCATGGACAGTTTCAAGAGGGAATTAGATAAACATATGGAGCAGAAGTCCACCAGTGGCTATTAGCCACAGGGTATAGAATGAGAACTCTCAGTCTGGGGCAGGTGATGCACTCTATTCTTGGTGCTGGAGGGGGCAGCAGTGGGAGGGCTTCTGGTGTCCTGGCCCCACTGCTGGACCTCCTGATGGCATCTGGTATATTTTGGCCGCTGTGTGACAGAGTGTTGGACTAGATGGGCCATTGGCCTGATTCAGCATTGGCTTCTCTTATGTTCTCTTATGTTCTCTTCTCCTGTATTCTCTGTAATAGGACATTTGTCTCAGGAGTAGGTGGGCCCGTTGGGGGCAGGAACAGAAAAAGAATGCCCAGAATGAAATCGAAAGCTTAGGTGCAAATCCTGTCATAGATCAACAGAATTAGCATCTATGGATGATGAGAGAGTCCAGAGATTTGACTATACAAGCAAATTAATTGAGGTGGATAAATAAAATGAAATTTAGCTGGTTCTGGTACATGGTTACAGTTTCCTACTGTTCTGAGGGAACTGGAGTGGAAGTTGGGCTCCTGAGGCAAGGGACTGGTGGAAGTCAAACTCTGAGGCAAGGGACAGGGGTGGAAGTTGGACTCCTGAGGCAAGGGATTGGGATCGAAGTCAGGGTGCTGAGAGAAGGGACGGGGGCGGAAGTCAAACTCTGAGGCAAGGGATACAGAGGTGTCAGGCTGAGAGGCAATATGGCTTTGTGGCACCTTCAGAATTAAGAGGACTATCACATACTTAGCCTGGCTGTTCTCCAAGAAACTTGAAATAGTATTTCTCCTATTTTATCCTCACAAAAGCCTTGAGAGGTAGGCTGAGATAGTCTGTGACTCGCCCAAGGCCTCCTGGTGAGCTTTGTGAGAAGCGAAGATTGGAATTGGGCTGCCTGAACCTTATTTATTATACCTTGCTACCATTATACCACATTGTCTGGCCTAATACCCACTTCGTCAGATGCATGAGGTGTCTGACTCAGTTGGCAAATACATTATTTTAAAATGTGAATATCCTGCTCTCCATGTTTGTTCCAGATATTTTCCTGCAAGGTTTGGCAGTGCCCCGGGTTTCCAGATCACTGAACTATAGCTGTGGGTTTATTTTTTGTTTGTTCTGCGTTGAACAGCTCTTGGCTATTAGATATAAGGAGAAGTACATGTATGTGCAAACAGTGGGGCCTAAAGAGTATGAAATAAAAGCTTTAGCAATGACCCTGTTACATTTCTGTGAATGTCCAAGAACAAAGCAACTCGCCACAGCTCTGTGACATTAACACATAGGCTGCAGTCACACACACTAGATAATCCACTTTCAATGCACTTTCCAACTGGATTTTGCCCGTTCACACAGTAAACTCCAGTTGGAAAGTGCACTGAAAATGGAGTATTTAGAAGAAGAGGAAGAGTTTGGATTTATACCCCGCCCTTCACTGCCCAAAGGTGTCTCAGAGCGGCTTACAAACTCCTTTCCCTTCCCCTCCCCACAACAGACACCCTGTGAGGTAGGTGGGGCTGAGAGAACTCTAACACAAACTGTCCTTGAGAGAACAGCTGCGCCAGAGCTTGTGACTGACCCAAGGTCACATCAGCAGGTGCAAGTGGAGGAGTGGGGGAATCAAACCCAGTTCTCCCAGATAAGAGTCCGCACACTTAACCACTACACCAAACTGACCGCACACTTAATGTGGGTAAATGGTAAGCCTCTGTCACACGGTGCAAATGGTGTCACTGTAGATCATGTGCCAGGGAAGCGTAATTTCCAATGTAATTGTAAACACAGCTACACCCAGGCACACCCACTGACTTCAATGGACTTTGTGTAACTGCTTAAAATTGCAGGGTTAAGTCTATTACAAAATGGAAGATTTTTCCTTACAAAGATTCACGTGCTGCGCATTACAGCTCTTTGAGAAGAAGCCCTTTTCTTAATGTGCTACTCAGCATGAGAGGTCCTTTGTTTTTTTCGTGCACTAAGGGTCATGATGCACTAAGCATCGTGATTCTTTAAAGAAGTCCCTTTTCTCAGAAAGGGAGAGAGGAACAGGAAACGTCCTTTCAGTCCCAAGTGGTTTTTTATCCTGTGGAATAGCGGGGTCGTCTGTGTGAAAGGAGTGACACAGCACGTCATCTTCCAGTAGGTGGCAGCTGCAGAACTCTTTTTGGGCTCTGTGACGCCATTTAACAATAGACAGCCAAAAGGAAGGGTGGGGGGGGGAGAGCGGTTGCTGGAGCGGCTGCTGGAGAAGGTGAGTTGGGAGGGAAAAGAGCATTTGGGCATGGCACAATGGGGGACAGAGAGAGAGAGAGTCCCGTAGCTCTGGGGCAAGATCCCGTGCCTTATACATAGAAGCTTCCAGGTTAAACCCTGAGCGTTTCTGGTTTTTAAGCGAAGGACTTCAGGGGAGTGGAACTGAGAGACAATTCCCTGCCAGAGACTGTGTCAGACCTAGAGTCTGTCTGGCCACTATAAGCTTGCTGGGAGTTCCTGCTAGGTTTGCCAACTCTGGGTTCTAAAATGCCCGGAGATTTGAGGATGGCACCTGGGAGGGCGGGGTTTAGGGATGGGTGGGACTTCAGTAGGTAGAGTGCCATACAGTCTGCCTTAGTAAGCAGCCATTTTCTCCAGGCAGAGGGGAATGTTTTAAATAACTAATAACTGATCTGTGTAGGTGGGAGATCAGGTGTAATTCCAGGAGATCTCCAGCCCCACACACCTGGAGGATGGCAACCCTAGTTTGTGCAAGTAGAACTACTGTCCTGTGGTGGTGAGGTTTATAAAATTATGCACGGGGTGGAGAGAGTTGACAAATTACTTTTTCCCCCCTCTCCCAAAAGACTAGAACTGGAGGGCATCCAATGAAGCTGATGGGCGGTAGGTTCAGGACGGACAAAAGGAAATCCTTCTTTACGCAGAGAGTGGTTAAAATGTGGAATTTGCTGCCAGAGGATGTAGTGATGGCCGCAGGAATAAACAGCTTTCAAGGGGGAATTAGATTAATGGAGGAGAAGTCTATCGTTGGCTGCTAACCATGGTGACTGAGGGGAACCTCCCCGTTCAGAGGCACTAAGCCCCTGAATCCCAGAGCCAGGAGGCAACATCTGGGGGAAGGCTTCAGCCTCTATGCCCTGCTGTTGGCTGTCCAAAGGAAATGGTTGGCTACTGTGTGAGACAGGATGCTGGACTAGTTGGACCATTGGTCTGAGCCAGCAGCGCTCTTCTTATGAGGAAGGAAAGCAGAAACCTCTTTTACTGTCCTTAAAAAACCAACAAAGCCTTTTTTTGGCCCCGCAAACTGGAGTTTCTGTTTCTCGGTTCTTTTGCACTCCTTTCCTGAACAGGGAGGATCATCTGCTATGTGGTTTCCACACACAGGAAGCTGCCTTATACCCAGCCAGGGTCCTGGTCCATCAAAGTCCGTATTGACTACTCAGGCCGGCAGAGGTTCTCTAGGATCTCGGGTGGAGGCCTTTCACATCATCTACGTCCTGATCCTTCCACTGGTGATGCCAGGGATTGAACATGGGAGCACCTGCATGCCAAGCAGACGTTCTGCCATGGCCCCTCCCCCGATGACCCCGCCCTTGCTCCATTTACTACAAAATCAATCAAGTTTCATCCAGTGTGTTGCTGTGTATGAAATTCCTGGAGATTTGGGGGCGGAGCCTGGGGTAGACAGGGTGCCACGGAGTCACTTCCACCTTACAATGGTCCTATGGATGAATGACCTCCAGCCTGGGCTATCGTTAACAGCCTTACTCAGCAACTGAGGGCCCTGGCTTTCTTTCCTGAGTCAGCCTATCTCATCGTGGTCCATCTTCCTTTCCTAATCCTTCTTCTCCTGGCATTATTGTATCTTGTCTTCTTTCTTTTCCTACCACTATTGTATCTTGCCTCCTCACAATATGACCAAAGTACTGTGGTTTCAATTTAGTAACTTTTCCGTTTCTAGCACAGAGTTGCCAACTCCCAAGTTGGGAAATTTCCCAGAGGTTTTGGGGGTAGATCCTGAGGAAGATGGGATCTGGGGAGCAGACGGACCAGCCAGTTTGGTGTGAGAGCCAGTTGGGTGTAGTGGTTAAGTGTGCAGACTTGAATCTGGGAAAACCGGGTTTGATTCCCCACTCCGCCACTTGCAGATGCTGGATGACCTTGGGCAAGCCATAGTTCTGTCACAGCTGTTCTCTCAAGGACAGTTCTGTCAAGAGCTCTCTCAGCCCCACCTACCTCACAGGGTGTCTGTTGTGGGGAGGGGAAGGGAAAGGAGTTTGTAAGCTGCTCTGAGACACCTTTAGGTAGTGAAGGGCAGGGTATAAATCAAATCTCCTCTTCTTCTTCTTCTTCTTCTTCTTCTTCTTCTTCTTCTTCTTCTTCTTCTTCTTCTTCTTCTTCTTCTTCTTCTTCTTCTTCTCCTTCTCCTTCTCCTTCTCCTTCTCCTTCTCCTTCTCCTTCTCCTTCTCCTCCTCCTCCTCCTCCTCCTCCTCCTCCTCCTCCTCCTCCTCCTCCTCCTCCTCCTTCTCCTTCTTCTCCTTCTTCTTCTTCTTCTCAGCAGGGTAATGCCATAGAGTCCCCCTCCAAAGCAGCCATTTTCTCCAGGGGATGTGACTGCTGTAGTGTGGAGATCTGCAGTCTGATCTTTGTCGTCTGACGATCCGCTGCAATTCCTGGGGATCTCCAGGTGCCACCCGGGGTTTGGCAACCCTAGCCAAGAAAGCTGTGGCAGTGGTAGGAAGTGCTGTCAAGTCTCAGCCGACTTACGGAGACCTCTCATGGGCTTTTCAAGGAAAGAGACGCTTGGAGGTGGTTTGCTGCTACCTGCTTCTGTATAGCAACCCTGGACTTCCTTGATCATCTCCCATCCAAGTACTACTAACCAGGGCTGACCCCACTTAGTTTGCCACGTCTTACAAGATTGGGCTAGTCTGGGCCATCCAGGTCAGGGCGAAGAAAACTGCACCAAATGCTAAATATTATTCTATCAGCGGGTGTTAGGAATGATTTCATTTCCTACTCTTCGGCCGTGTTCCCTCTAAGCTGAGTTAGCGTGAGCTAGCTCACGGTTTTTTAGCCTCCGGTTCACACGTTTCTGTCTTCGCTCAGGAAGGAGGGCTCCGGAGCAAACAAATTCATGCAGCAGCCCAATCGCTCGCTCACCACTTTAATGCCAGCAGTTCACAAAGTAGAATTTTTGCTCGCAGGACTGCACAGCTTAGAGGGAGCGTTGCTCTCTCCGGTAGAGCAGGGGACAGCTCCCGAACTGACCTGCAAATCTCTGTACCGTCCTTATGTTTAATCTTATCCTCTCTTCTCCCCCACAGGAAGGGGTTGCTCCTCATAAGAAATATCTCCTGGGAACGCTTGCAGGCAGACTTCCGTGGCGCTGCTAGCCACTGGGCCAGCTGATGTACCCTTTTGGAGGCATACCGGGTTTTCCCACATATACATAGAACAGCATGGATTTTAGAGTCTCTGAGAAGGAAAAGCGGGAGCAATCCAAGTAGGTGAGATGCCTGCAGAGAAGGCGCTAATGGCGTCCTTTGGAGACCAGCTTCAGTCTGCTCTGGATCAGTTGCCGCATCTCAGAATGGAGATGGATGAGAAAGCGGCAGGAGAGAAGGGTGTGAACCAGGGAGAAAGTCCCAGTTGTGACACAGGAGATGTTGGCAGTCCGGACACAGGAAAGACAACAGCAGACATCACCGTTCTTCCAAGGGCGGCTGTTGAAAGAGAGGTGCAACGCCAGCACTTCCGGCAATTCTGCTTCCACAAGGCCAAAGGGCCGCAGAGGGCTTACGCCCAGCTCCGTGACCTCTGCCACGCATGGCTGAAACCCGAGGAATGCACCAAGGAGGAGATCTTGGACCTGTTGATCTTGGAGCACTTCCTGGCTATCCTCCCAGGGAAAATGCAGAGCTGGGTCAGGGAATGCGTGCCAGAAACCTGCACCCAAGCTGTGGCCGCGGCAGAGGATTTTGTGATGGTTCTAGAACAACAGGTGAGAACGCTGAATGCGACCTGCGGGTGGAGATGGGCCATAGCTCGGTGTAGGGGTGCCAGCCTCCAGATGGGACCTGGGGATCCCCTGGAACTACAGCTCATCTCCAGACTACAGAGATCAGTTCCCCTGGAGAAAATGGATGCTTTGGAGGGTGGACTCTATGGCACTGTACCCATGGAAGAAAGGTTAAAACGCTTGGGGCTCTTTAGCTTGGAGAAATGACGGCTGAGGGGTGACATGATCGAGGTTTATAAGATTATGCATGCGACACAGCAGGTAGAGAAAGAAGTACTTTCTCCCTTTCTCACAATACAAGAACTCGTGGGCACTCCATGAAATTGCTGAGCAGTCGGGTTAGAACAGATAAAAGGAAGTACTTCTTCACCCAAAGAGTGATTAACACATGGAATTCACTGCCACAGGAGGAGGTGGCAGCTACAAGCATGGACAGCTTCAAGAGGGAATTAGATAATTATATGGAGCAGAAGTCCACCAGTGGCTATTAGCCACAGGGTATAGATGGGAACTCTCAGTTTGGGGCAGGTGATGCACTCTATTCTTGGTGCTGGAGGGGGCAGCAGTGGGAGGGCTTCTAGTGTCCTGGCCTCACTGCTGGACCTCCTGATGGCACCTGGTATTTTTTGGCCGCTGTGTGACAGAGTGTTGGACTAGATGGGCCATTGGCCTGATTCAACATTGGCTTCTTTTATGTTCTTATATACCCCACTGAGGTCCCTGTCCTCTCCGGGCTCTATTCCCAGATCCCCAACCTGCATCTAGCGACCCTACCTCCTTATCCCTCGCCAAAGGCCATGCAACCTTGGTAGAGTGCATGGCTTGCAGACAGAAGGTCTTTAGGTCCATCTTTCCAGAGAACTCCAGTTGAATTCTCTCAGGTAGCAGAAGTCAGGAGACACCTTTCTCTGCCTTCTCCTGAGACACATTGCCAGTTGGAGCACAGAACAAGGAACCTGGTAGACTTTGTATATAGTTTTGTTTCGTAGAAGGCAACTGTGTAGTTGTATCTACAGTGCGCTCTCGCCACCTCCAAGCAAGAAATAGAAGGTTCTTGGTAGAACGTCTGAGTCCAGAGGCACCACTTTAAGACCAACAAAGTTTAATTCTGGCTATAAGCTTTCATGTGCCTACACACAAAAGCTTAGACCTGGAATTAAACCTCGTTTAAACCACTGGACTCAGCTTTTGTTCACTGCCACAGGAGGTGGTGGCAGCTACAAGCATGGACAGTTTCAAGAGGGAATTAGATAAACATATGGAGCAGAAGTCCATCAGTGGCTATTAGCCACAGGGTATAGATGGGAACTCTCAGTCTGGGGCAGGTGATGCACTCTATTCTTGGTGCTGGAGGGGGCAGCAGTGGGAGGGCTTCTGGTGCCCTGGCCCCACTGCTGGACCTCCTGATGGCACCTGGTATATTTTGGCCGCTGTGTGACAGAGTGTTGGACTAGATGGGCCATTGGCCTGATTCAACATTGGCTTCTCTTATGTTCTTATGTTCTTATGTTACCAACAAGACACCCCACCTGAGGTTTCTTGATGTCAGTTCTCTGTAGGCTCTGGTGTCTCTCCTGCCTGTCTCCAAACATCAGCTAGCACTAAGGTTGCCAAACTCCAAGTCAGTCCTGGTAATATTCTGGAATGATAATTCATCTCTAGATGACAGAGATTTAGTTCCCCTGGAGAAAATGGCTCTTTTGGAAGGTGGGCTCTATGGCACGACAACCCACTAAGGTCCCTCCCCTAGCCAAACGTTGCCTTCCGAGGCTCTACCCCCAAAATCTCCAGCAAGTTCACAACCTGGAACTGGCAACCCCAACTAGAACCTAGCTCCACCCTCAGAAGCAGACTCTGGTCTTGTGTCAGGAGAATCCAGGGCCTATCACTAAAGAAACACAATCACTATATTGTAGTCAGGTGCAGTGTTCCCTCTAAGTTGAGTTAGTGTGAGCTAGCTCACAGTTTTTTGGCCTCCAGCTCACACATTTTTGTCTTAGCTCAGGAAGGAGGGCTCCAGAGCAAAGTAATTTATGTAGTAGCCAAATGGCGCGCTCACAGCGTTAATGCCAGTGGCTCACCAAGTAGAATTTTTGCTCACAAGACTCCACAGCGTAGAGGAAGCATTGGTCAGGTATACCATCATGTCCCCAGATGGCGCTCAGTGGAAACCTGTCCTTCCTGTTTGTGGCACAGTGTCCAGCACCAACTGGCAATGCACCCGTGTAGTCACCAACCCAGTTCTCTCTTCCTCCCCAAGTCAGTTTCTTCAACATTAAAAACAACAATACAGATTCTGCATTTTTTTTAAGTGGGATATTTTCTTCTTTCAGGGGCTAGTCACCTTCGAGGAGGTAGCTGTGCGCTTCACTGAGGAGGAGTGGGCCCTGCTGAATCAGGACCAAAGAGCTCTACACTTGGAAGTCATGCAGGAGAATTTTGCAAACATTGCGTATTTGGGTAAGATCCCCTTCTCCCCAGTGATGGGGAACGTTTAAGTCTCTTGTGTGTGTAAAGGTTTTGGCAACCTAGGACTTCCTTGCTGGTCCCCCTTCCAAGAACTAAGCAAGGCCAGCCCTGCTTAATTTATTTATTTATTTATTTATTTATTTATTTATACTTTCGGCTCTGGGCGGTTTACATAGCGGTTCTAAGCAACCGAATTTTAACCTAACTAGGGCCACATAGTCTACAGGGTGGTGACTGCCTACCAGCAGTCTGAGATCTAAGCTTCTGAGATCTGATGAGATCAGTCTAGCCTGCACCATCCAGGTCATAGGTGGGGCCATGGCTCAGTAGTAGAGCATCTGCTTGGTATGCAGAAGGTCCCAGGTTCAGTCCCTCGGTTTGATTCCCCACTCCAGTTTGGTGTAGTGGTTAAGTGGACACTCTAATCTGGGAGAACCGGGTTTGATTCCCCACTCCTCCACTTGCACCTGGCTGGATGACCTTGGGCAAGCCGTAGTTCTGATAAGAGCTGTTCTTGAAAAAGAGCAGTTTCTGTCAAGAGCTCTCTCAGACCCACCTACTTCACAGGGTGTCTGTTGTGGGGAAGGGAAGGGAAAGGAGTTTGTAAGCCACTCTGAGACATCTTTGGGTAGTGAAGGGTGGGGTATAAATCCAATCTCATCATCATCATCTCCACATACAGCTGCTGGTGTGACCTTGGGGCAGTCATAAGTTCTCTCAGAGCTGATCTGGAAAGAGCAATTCGAGAGAGAGCGCTCTCAGACCCGCCTACCTCTTAGGGTGTCTGTTGTGGGGAGGGAAAGGGAATGGAGATTGTAAGCTGCTCTGAGACTCCAAGTGAAGGGCGGAGTTAAAATCCAATCTCTCCTCCTCCTCCTCCTTCCAATTCGAGGATCAGGCAGTAGGTGATGTGAAAGACCTCAGCCCGAGACCCTGGAGAGCGGCTGCCAGTCTGAGTAGACAATACTGACTTTGATGGACCGGTGGTCTGATTCAGTATAAGGCAGCTTCATGTGTGTTCAAGCCTCTTAGGCTGATCAGATCTCCCCCCAACTTTTCCCCTTTTAGTCTAAAGCAGTATAGAAGGGATGTTTGTATCAGAACGCAGCAGCAGTGTTGTAGGTTTAACCCTTTGGTCCTACCTGGTTTTTCTGATCTAAATTTTACATATTTGCTTCATTTGTAACTCACCTTTCTCCTCAATTTGGATTCAAGGCAGCTGACATCATTCTCCTTCCTTCCGTTTTATTCTCATGGCAACCCTGTGAGGTAGATCAGCCTACAGCTGCCTACAGCCACCCTTCCATTTCCAAAGGAGGTATTTCCTGGGCCACAGCTTAAAGGTAAAAACCCCGGGAGCCCACAAGTGGTGGTCAGAAGGGGTGCTATGTATGTGGTTGGGAAATACCTGGAGTTTTGGGGGGTGGAGACTAGGGAGGGGCAGAGTTGGGGAAGGGAAGAATCTTAGTATGGTACAATGCCGTAGAGCCCAAAGAAGCCATTTTCTCCAGGGGCAGTGATCTCTGGAGTCTGGAGATCTACTGGAAAAGTGGGAGATCTCTGGACCTCACCTGGAGATTGGCAACCCTGGGTCACTGGGAACGCTGCAGTATTCCACTTGGGGAATAGGGTTACCGGCCTCAGGGTGGGGTTTTGAGTTTTACAGGAATCACAACTGATCTTCAGACTCCACAGTGGTTTGTTTTCCCGGGGAGGAAATGGGAGCTATGAACTATGAACTTCATGGCATCACATCTCCAGAATCACAGCTCATCTCCGGACCACAGAGATCAGTTCCCCTGGAGAAAAGGGATGCTTTGGAAGGGGGACTCTGTGGCATTGTACCCCACTGAGGTCTCTCTCCTCCTCAGGCTCCATCCCCAAATCTCCAGGAGTTCCCCAACCTGGGTTTGGCAACACTCCCCCCCCGGTTGGTGGCCAGGGAAGACCGGCCTGGCAACTCTACCAATGAGCTGCCTCCTCGGTTTATTCAATCCGGCTGGGGGGCCCTATCTTGATAGGGGAAATCCCTGTTAGAAGCAGCTGTTTGATCGTATTATCTTTCAGAAAAACACAACAGAGTAAGCTAAGTGAAGAGTTACTTGGGCAGACACTGATGATCAGAAAGACGCCTTTCCTTAGCTCTGGTCTCTTTTCTGAAGGTTGTGTTTTGCACTGAATCTCATGGCTTAGTGACATCTTACGGTTCCTTCTCTGTTTGACTTTTGTCTTTTGCAAATGGAGGCCTCTCTGGGATTGATTTATTAGGAAAGGAGGAGGGGGAGGAGGAGGAGGAAGAGGAGATTGGATTTATACCCCGCCCTTCACTCGGAGTCTCAGAGTGGCTTACAAACTCCTTTCCCTTCCCCTCCCCACAACAGACACCCTGTGAGGTGGGTGGGGCTGAGAGAGCTCTGACAGAAACTGCTCTTTTTCAAGAACAGCTCTAACAGGACTATGGCTTGCCCAAGGTCATCCAGCAGGTACAAGTGGAGGAGTGGGGAATCATAGAATGTTAGAGTTGGAAGGGACCTTGCAGGTCATCTAGGCACTCTGCAGGAGCATAGCCAAAAGATAGCCCTACAACATACCTGAAAGATGGTTGTCCAGCCTCCATTTGAAAACGTCCAGCAAAGGAGCATCCACCACCTCCAGAGGCAGACTGTTCCACTGCTCAACCACTCTTACAGTTAGGAAGTTTCTCCTGCTATTTAGCCTGATTCTCCCAGATTAGAGTCCGCACGCTTAACCACTACACCAAACTGGCTCTCCAAGATGATGAGGGGGCTGGAGCACCTTCCCTGCGAGGAAAGGCTGAAGAGTCTGGGACTTTTCAGTTTAGAAAAGAGACAACTGGGGGGGGGCATGATAAAGCTTTATAAAATTATGCATGGGGTGGAGAGAGTTGATGGAGAGAAATTTTTCTCCCTCTCCTAAGATACTAGAACTCGAGGACATTCAGTTAAGCTGGTGGGCAGTAGGTTCAGGACAGACAAATGGACATACTACTTCATACCGAGCGTGATTAAAATGTGGCACTTGCTGCCAGCGGGTGTAGTGATGGCCCCAGGAATAAACAGATTTAAAAGGGGATTAGATCTATTCATGGAGGATAAGTCTATCAATTGCTACTAGCTGTGGTGACTATGGGGAACCTCCACATCCAGAGGCACTAAGCCTTCGAATCCCAAAGCCAGGAGGCAACATCACAGGAAGGCTTTGGCATCTCTGCCCTGTTGCTGGCCATCCAGGGGAACTGGCTGGCCACTGTGTGAGACAGGATGCTGGACTAGATGGACCACTGGTCTGATCCAGCAGGGCTCTTCTTATGCTCTTATGAGCTATCAAAAAAGAGAATGCTATGTGGAGGGGAACATCTGGAACATCTCCAAGCTGATTGTACTCCTGCTGGGGAAGCTTTAAAAGATACTCATATTTATGCCCCAGAAGTAGTACAAGCAGTTTGGGGTGACTGTTTCCAGGGAGAAAAAATTTCAGGGGAGGAAATGGTCACCATTTTGCTCTCCTTGATAAAGCAGTCTAAGTGGCTATGTATGTGGAGAGTACTTTAAAATAAATACAAAAGAAACAAATGTTGTGTAGCAGAGTTATAAGAACATCAGAAGAGCCCTGCTGGATCAGACCAGTAGTGGTCTATCTAGTCCAGCATCCTGTCTCATGCAGTTCCTCTGGCTGGACAATGACAGGGCAGAGAGGCCAAGGCCATCATGAGAACAAAAGAAGAGCCCTGCTGGATCAGACCAGTGGTCCGTCTAGTCTAGCCTCCTGTCTCACACAGTGGCCATATATCAAAACAAAGAAGCACTGTGATATATTTGAACATTTAATGACAATTATGTATATCTATAAAAAACTTTAGAAATTCTAAGATATTCAAGACAAAACTTTAGACATTAAAACATATTCAAAACAACATCCAATATTCTCAATGAGCACCCGGTTATACACTCATTTCAATAGTCTTCCTCAGGAGTAATACTTTTAAGTAACAAGGTGTCCGCCTTTTGATACATTTTAACATGGCAGCATTAAACATTCATTTCAATAGTCTTCCTCAGGAGTAATCCTCTTAAGTAGCAAGGTGTCAGCCTTTTAATACATTTTAACATTGCAACATTAACTTCTTTTTCTACTTTCTTCAAACCATGACTGTTTGACTTCTTCTTCAACTTTTCCTAAAACAAACATGATTATTAAACATTGAAAGAAATATGAAGCTGAATGGAAACTAGTTCTAATTTTTAAATTTTTGAAAATTATTAATTTTTGACTTTAATAAATTTAAACTTACTCAGTTCCATTTCCAGTAGTTGTCTAAGGAGCAAACCAGTTAAATCATTTCTTAATAGTAGCAACCAGTCCTTTTATTTTTATATCTGGCTAGAAGCCTTCTTTTCAAATAGGCTGGCCAATGCTCTCTATATTTCATGTAGCTGGCTCTATTGCTCTCCAGTAAATTTTAGGAGTAACATTGCAGTCTTGTTTTCTATCTGGCCGAAAGCCTTCTTTTAAATTAAGCTGACAAATGCTCTCCACCTCTCAAACTGGAACTGAAACTCTCAAAAAACTATTCTAACTGATTCCATGCAGCTGCATATTAAATACTTCATTCTTAAAGGTATAGACCATTAACAAGATTGCTGAAGGCTGACCTCCTATAAATAATACATACATTTACAACATAATTTTGTGGGTAATCTTACAATGAGCTGAGCTCTAGACATTTTGATAACTTTATGTTTCAATATCCCCAATAAAAGTTACAAGGACCAAAGGAGGGGTCACAGTGATAGATAATATATCAAAACAAAGAAGCACTGTGATATATTTGAACATTTAATGACAATTATGTATATCTATAAAAAACTTTAGAAATTCTAAGATATTCAAGACAAAACTTTAGACATTAAAACATATTCAAAACAACATCCAATATTCTCAATGAGCACCCGGTTATACACTCATTTCAATAGTCTTCCTCAGGAGTAATACTTTTAAGTAACAAGGTGTCTGCCTTTTGATACATTTTAACATGGCAGCATTAAACATTCATTTCAATAGTCTTCCTCAGGAGTAATCCTCTTAAGTAGCAAGGTGTCAGCCTTTTAATACATTTTAACATTGCAACATTAACTTCTTTTTCTACTTTCTTCAAACCATGACTGTTTGACTTCTTCTTCAACTTTTCCTAAAACAAACATGATTATTAAACATTGAAAGAAATATGAAGCTGAATGGAAACTAGTTGGCAGATATAAAAATAAAAGGACTGGTTGCTACTATTAAGAAATGATTTAACTGGTTTGCTCCTTAGACAACTACTGGAAATGGAACTGAGTAAGTTTAAATTTATTAAAGTCAAAAATTAATAATTTTCAAAAATTTAAAAATTAGAACTAGTTTCCATTCAGCAGAAGTTAATGTTGCAATGTTAAAATGTATTAAAAGGCTGACACCTTGCTACTTAAGAGGATTACTCCTGAGGAAGACTATTGAAATGAATGTTTAATGCTGCCATGTTAAAATGTATCAAAAGGCGGACACCTTGTTACTTAAAAGTATTACTCCTGAGGAAGACTATTGAAATGAGTGTATAACCGGGTGCTCATTGAGAATATTGGATGTTGTTTTGAATATGTTTTAATGTCTAAAGTTTTGTCTTGAATATCTTAGAATTTCTAAAGTTTTTTATAGATATACATAATTGTCATTAAATGTTCAAATATATCACAGTGCTTCTTTGTTTTGATATATTATCTATCACTGTCACACAGTGACCAGCCAGTTCCCCTCTGGAGGGCCGACAGGAGGGCACAGAGGCTGAGGCCTTCATAAGAACAAAAGAACAGCCCTGCTGGATCAGACCAGTGGTCCATCTAGTCTGGCATCCTGTCTCACACAGTGGCCAGCCAGTTCCCCTCTGGAGGGCCAACAGGAGGGCATAGAGGTTGAGGCCTTTCCCTGATGTTGCCTCCTGGCTCTGGGGTTCAGAGGCTTAGTGCCACTGATTATGGAGGTTCCCCACATTTACCATGGCTAGTAGTCACTGACAGACTTATCCCCTTCACTTATTTTGCATGAAGGTCAGATGCGTAGGGTTGATCAAGCACCAGGTGGGGCCTGGAGATCCTCTGGAATGACAATCGGTCTCCAGAGACCAGTTCCCCTGGAGGAAAGGAGAGCGGCAGAGGGTGGACTCTGTGGCATTATATCCTGCTGAGGCCCCTCCCCTCCCCAAACCCCGCCCTCCTCAAGGCTCTGCCCCCCAACTCTCCAGGAATTTCCCAGCCCAAGTTGGCAACCCCACAGCTTCAACCAATTGCAATGAGTGGCTCCTTTTAGTCATCCCATTATTTGTTTTGGCTTTATTCCCAGCAAGGGGTTTCCACACTCCAGGGAGGGCCCGTTGACCTGGAATCACAAGCAGTCTCCAGACTACAGAGATCAGTCCCTCTGGAGGAAAAAAATAAGGCAGCTTTCTGGGTTAGGACTCCGTGGCACCATATCGCTGCTGAGCTGCCTCCCTCCTCAAGCTTCATGCTCCCCAGGCTTCGCCCCCTAAATCTCCAGGAATCCCCCAGCTCAGAGTTGGGAACCCTTGTGCCAACCTAAGCCAGCCTTCATTTCTGATTACTTTTTCCATTCCAGCAATTTATGGGGAAGCATCCATGATGGACACAGAAACGGAAAGTCCTGAGCAAGTCAAACCGGTTGGGCCTTCCCAGAGAAGGATGACAGAGAACGTCTTCCAGAAGGTGAAACAATCTTCTCAGAATCAGGGCCCTCCCAGAAAGCAGCAAGGAGACCACTCTAGAGGTAGGCCAAGGAAGCTGCCGAGGAAACAAATGAGCAAGTCCATTCTTGATGAGACCAACAAAGCCCTCAGTGAAACCCTCCTAGATCACAAAGGAGAGACCTGCCCCACAACAGAGGAAGGTTTCAAAGAAGGCTCAGCTCTTCCTAAACACAGAAGAGTCTATAATCAGGATACGCCCTTTCAGTGCGCCGAGTGTGGGAAACGCCTGAGTCGCAAGGACCACCTTAGGAGACATCAGCGGCTTCATAAGGAAGAGAAGCCACATAAGTGCTCGTTCTGTGGGAAGGCCTTCAGTCAGAGCTCACGTCTCCTCGCGCATGGGAGAACCCACACCGGGGAGAAACCGTATGAGTGCACGCAGTGTGGGAAACATTTCCGCACATGTATAGGTCTCGTTCATCACAGAAAGGTTCACACCAGAGAGAATAGCTACAAGTGTTCATACTGTGGGAAGGGCTTCTCTCAGCATTCACTCCTGACGCTGCATGAGAAAAACCACGCAGAAGGGAGGCCGTTCGACTGCACCGTCTGTGGGAAGAGTTTCAGCAGTAATTCGGAGACTACCAGGCACGAAAGGACCCACACGGGGGAGAAACCATACAAATGCTCTTTCTGTGGGAAAACCTTCACTCAGAGCTCCCACCGCATTGCGCACGAGAGATCCCACACGGGAGACAACCCTTATAAGTGTTCCGTCTGTGGGAAGCGCTTCAGTTGTAATTCGCACCTGATCATCCATGAACGTATCCACACCGGGGAGAGACCGTTTAAGTGTTCAGCCTGTGGGAAGTGCTTTGGTTCGAAGTCGCACCTCATCGTCCACGAAAGAATCCACACCGGGGAAAAACCTTACGAATGTCCGACGTGCGGGAAGGGCTTCACTTGCAAGTCATACCTAATTTTACATGGCAAGACTCACTCTGGGGAGAGACCACACAAGTGTTCTGTCTGCGGGAAGTCCTTTGCCCGCAATGCTGACTTGGTCATACACCACCGGACCCATACGGGAGAGAAACCGTACCACTGTCCCGCCTGTGGGAAAGGTTTCCATCGTCAAAAGCACCTTTTGAAACATGAAAAAACCCACATGGAAGTGTTCACGTTAGTCATCAAATGATCTGTATGGGATCCAGACGCCCTGAGTTTGAGAGAAGATTTTTTAAACAAGTCATTCATGACTACGTAATCGGGGAGGGGGAGCCACATAGCTCAGTAGAACAGCGCATGCTTAGCATTAATCATGCCCCAGTCTCTATCCCTGACGGAGACAGGATCTCAGAGAACTAATCTGGGAAAGAGTCACATCCTGAGATCCTGGCAGATAATTATAGGAGCTGTTTCTGATCTACGGAGTATTTAATGGCTTGAACTTGCTGTATCTCAGAAACTGTGCGGCGGTGACTGTTAACGGTACATACAGTTGTTTACAATAGGGGTCCTCAGCCTTTTTGAGCCTGGAGGCACCTCTGGTATTCTGACACAGGGTGGTGGGCGGAGCCAATGACAAAACGTCAGGGGGTGAGATGATGCATAACTCTAAGAGAAACTCTTCAGCGTTTCAGGGGAAAACATTGTGTTTATCAAGATGACTTTTTAAAGGACTGTGTTATTTAAAAGTATTCCCTTGTATATGCGCACAGCTTATCTTCAGTCACAACAATGAGGATCCATATGCTGAGTTGGCAGCCACTGTTGAGGCTGTGCTGGCAGCCACTGGTTGAGCTCCCAAAGGCTTCTGGGATTGAAACTGAAGTAAACAGGATTTTGAGAGGTGGCAGGGGGAAGAATTTTGTCACGATGGACTGTGCGATGGTTCTGACCCGGATAGCCCAGGCTAGCCTGATCTCATTAGATCTCGGAAGCTAAGCAGGGTCAACCCTGGTTAATATTTGGATGGGAGACCTCCAAGGAATACCGGAGCTGAGATGTGGTTGCAGGCAATGGCAAAGCACCTCTGAACGTCTCTTGCCCTGAAAACCCCACGGGGTGACCATAAGTCAGCTGTGACTTGACGGCAAACAGCAACAACTCCTCAGTGAGGGGAGGCAAGGAAAGAAATGGTAACCCCTCTGAGAATACTTACCTAATATTCACTTGCCAACCTCCAGGTGGGGCCTGGAGATTCCCACTTACCAACAATTGATCTCCAGATGAAAGAGATCAGTTCTCCTGGATAAAATAGCTGCTGGGGGGAGGGGGATTTACTTTATGGTAGTATATCCCCTGGGATCTGTCCCCTCCCAAAACCTCACTCTTTCCAGACTCTACCCCCAAATCTCCAGGAACTGCCCAACTTGAAGTTGGCAACCCCTGTGGGGAGAGAATGCATCTGATTACGAAACATGTTATGTGCTCAGGTTGGAGGAGGGAGGATAGTGGGGGGTGGGGCTAGAATTCATTCTTCTGCATTGTTAAGGTTGGTCACTGGCAGTGGATGGGGGATAGGGTTGCCAGATCCAGGTTGGGAAACTCCTGGAAATTTTGGGGTTCAGCCGGGGGGGGGCAGGGACCTCAGTGGGAAGGGCTTCTCTCAGCATTCTCTCCTGACACTGCATGAGACGCATAGAGTCCACCCTGTAAAGCATCCATTTTCTCCAGGGGAACTGACCTCTGTAGTCTGGAAGATGAACTGTAAATTCCAGGGGATCCCCAGGTCTCACCTGGAGGCTGGCATCCCCAGGACTCATTACACAACTAGAATAGAATTTCAGCTCCCAAAGTTTCCATATTGGCTGTTCATTTACATTACACCCAAAGTAAAAGGAATGCAGACTGTAGGTTTAACATACATTGTGTGTCTTCTTTTTGACTGGGTTATCAGCGTAAATAAAGAAATGGGCCAAATGCTGTAATCTCATGGCTTTCCTTGGCGAGCTGCGGAAGGAGTTATCAGTGGGGACAAAATGCATGAGTGTTCATAAGCAGGGCTGTTTTCATACCAGTTTTTCACTCTGCTTTGGGATCTGTACAGCAGAGCTGTTTTGGGGAGTGTCCCCACCATATTTACACTGATGGGATATATTTATTTATTTTATTAGATTTATATACCGCCCTCCCCAAATGGGCTCAGGGTGGTGTACAACAATTAAAATAATACAATTAAAACAATGTTAAAATAGTAGTTTGCACATAATAATATCATATCATAAAATACCATGTAAACAAGGAGATCAGGCGTTAAAACAATCCAGTGTCTAATCAGATGTTCAGTTAGGACCAGGCCACTGAAGAATGATTGGCCAAAAAACTGAGGGGGGGAGTCCGCTGCCTCAACCAAATGCACGGTGGAAGAGCTCCATCTTACAGGCCCTGTGGAACTGCACTAAGTCCTGCAGGACCCTGATCTCATATGGGAGCTCATTCCACCAGGCTAATTGGATGTCCCTGGGCAGGCCTCGGTTGGGGCTGGAGCGCTCAGGAGCGGTGCTCTGGGAGTGAGGAGCCCCGGGGGGGCAGGTACATGACCAAGCCCCGCTCCCTGCTCCCAGCAGCCCTCAGGCCATGAGGAGGCAGAAGGACGGTAAGTTGCCTGCCTCCCGCCCCATCCCTGGCTTCCTCTGGAGCGCCCCCCCCCTTTCTCTGCCCCCCACTTCTCTCCCTCTCTCTCTCCCTCTCTTTCCCAAAGTTCTTTGCCCTCTTTCCCTCCCTCCCTTTCTCTTCCTTCCTTCCTCCCACCCTCCCCATCTCTCTTTCTTTCCCAAAGTTCTTTGCCCTCTTTCCCTTCCTCCCTTTCTCTTCCTCCCTCCCTCCCCATCTCTTTTTCTTTCCCAAAGTTCTTTGCCCTCTTTCCCTCCCTCCCTCCCTCCCTCTTTCTCTTTCTCTCTTCCTTCCTCCCCATCTGTCTGTCTCTCTTTTTCTTTCTTTCTTTCTCGCCAGCTTGCCATACTTCTGGTGATGTCAGTGGGTGTGGCATATGCTAATGAGTTATGCTAATGAGCTCCTGCACCTCTTTTTCTACAAAATTACCCCTGTCCCTGGGGCCTACATGAACGGGCATAGGATTCAGCTGTCAGTCTCACCTGCTGTTTGGTTGCAGAGTGTTGGACTAGGTTTGAAGAGGCCTGGATTCAGATCTCACATCAGCCAGGAAGCACACTGTGTAGGCCTACTGACTCTGAGAAATTCCTGGAGATTTAGGAATGGTGTTTGAGGAGGGGAGGGAGTACAGTAGGGTCATGGTGCCACAGAGTCCACCTTCTGAAGTCGCAGTTTCCTACTGGGTATCTGTCATCTGGAGATCAGTTGTAATTCTGGGAGAATTCCAGCAAGAAACCTTACCAGTGTGTGACCTTGAACCAATAGAACAATGTTTGAATTCAGTGGCACCTTTAAGACCAACAAAGTTTTCTTCAAGGTATGAGCTTTCATGTGCATGCACACTTCTTCAGATACTAGGGTTGCCAGGTCTGGGTTGGAAAATACCTGGAGACTTTGGGGGTGGACCCGGGAAAGGGCGGGGTTTGCAGAGGGGAGGGGCCTCAGCATGGTGCAATGCCAGAGATCCCACCCTTCAAAGCAGCCATTTTCTCCAGGGGAGCTGATCTCTGTCAGCTGGAGAGCAGTTGTAAAAGTGGGAGATTTCCAGGCCCCACCTGGAGGCTGGCAACCCTATCAGATACCTTGAAGGAAACTTTGTTGGTCTTAAAAGGTGCCACTGAAAGTATTTGTTCTACTGCTTCAGACCAACACAGCTGCCCACCTGAATGACCTCAAATCAGTCATGGTTTCAGCTTTTCCTACCTTTTAGGGTTATTGTGAGGATCAAAGAGAAGGGCAACCAGATATATTGAGATCAAACCTGTTACGGAATCTAGGAAGTATTCAGTTGGGAAGTTTTCAATCACACTGGGAGCAAACCAGGTTTCCAGTTGCATACAGAACAGAGAAGCAAAAAATGGGTGTTCTCCCTTTAAAAACAGAAGCACCAGCCATAATTTGGATCCAGGTTACTACGGGGGGGGGGGGTAAAGGTTTCTCTTGCTCGAAAGCCAGTCAAATCCAACTCTAGGGGGCAGTGCTCATCTCCGTTTCCAAGCCAAAAAGCCAGCACTGTCCGAAGACGTCTCAGTGGTCATGTGGCCAGCATGACTAGATGCTGAGGTGCGAGGAACGCTGTTACCTTCCCACCGAAGCGGTACCTATTTATCTACTTGCAATTTCTTGCTTTTGAACTGCTAGGTTGGCAGAAGCTGGGACCAGGGATGGGAGCTCACTCTGTCATGCGGCACACTCGGGTCTCGAACTGCCAAACTGACCTTCCAGTCTGCAGTTCAGCATCTTAACCACTGAGCCACTGCAGCCCCCGCTACTGGGGGATAGGGGGGTTCTGGTAAAAGGTATGCCACTAGGGTCGCTTTAGGAATCTTTTCTAAATTGACCTGGATGTTGTGCCCTTTGTGGAAATCACAGAACAGGAGACAAGGATTTTATATAACTCATTTCACTGAAGACCAACAAGAACAACAGCAACTGCACATTTACAGATGGCTTTCAGTGTTCAGAGGGCTTCTGTGCACATTCCTCTTGTGATCCTACTTGCAATAATCCTGTGAAGTATGGCAGGCCGATTATCACCAGTGTGTTGTAAAGGTTAGTCTAAGATCTGGATTCAAATCCAGGTTCAAACCCCCAATGTGCCGTGGATGTCTGACATACAAGCCACACATATACTTTCTGCCTAGTAGAAAAGAGCCAGAGTCCAATAGCACCTTAAAGACTGACAGAATCTGTGGCAGGGTATGAACTTTTGTGAGCCACTGCTCGCTTCTTCAGATTCACAAATTCTGCCACAGATATCTGAAGAAGTGAGCCGTGACTCATGAAAGCTCCTCCCCTGCCACAAATTCTGTTAGTCCTTAAGGTGCTACTGGACTCCTGCTTTTTTCTGCTGCTAAAGACAAACAGGGCTACCCATCTTGATCTATCATTATTATTTAATCCTCTGCCCTCCTGCAGTAGGAAAAAACCAAAAATCCAGTAGCACCTTTGTGGCAGGGGATAAGCTTTGCGCATCTGAAAAAGGGAGCAGTGACTTACAAAAACTCCCCCCCCAAAAAAATTGTTAGTCTTTTAAGGGGCTACTGGACTCTTGCTGTTTTCTACTGCTACAGACAGACAGGCTACCCATCTTGATCTAACTCCCTGCCTTGCCTACCTTATTGGCTTGTTGTGAAGACAGGAGAATGATGTAAGCCCCTTTGGAGAGAAAGGCCGAGATACAAATGAAGTAAATCATCTCCATACTGAACACGTTGGGAGCATATTCCGGGGGTAGCCGTGTTGGTCTGAAACAACAGAAGGAAGTTTTGAGTCCAGCAGCACCTTTAAGATCAACAAAGTTTAATTTTGAGGAAGCGTGCCATACGTATGAAAGCTTATTCCCAGAATCCAACTTTTGTTGGTCTTGAAGGTGCCACCAACTCAAACTTCCTTCCACTGAGAGCAACTTGCTGAAAGTGAGCTTTGGGCCACAGAGCTGACATTTGAATTAGAGCTCTGTAGGGAAAGATCACAGCTCATTCTCCCTGGCCCCATCTATTAATGCAATTCTGCGGGGGCCTAAACCCCTACAGGTTACTCTGTCAAAGCATATGTTGTGTACTGGCCCAATCACACCGGCGGTGGGGGAACAGGGCTGACAAAATAGGGAAGCTTGGATACCTGGAATAATAGGACCATAGGATCCTAAAACCAGCCAAGGGCAAGCTAGGATTCTGTAGAGAACCTATTGGATTAGAAACCTTGTATATAGCCTATCACCAGTGTGGGTGTGGATAAACGGTGTGGTTGGAAAAGTACATAAAAGCAGCCTGCCAGCTGGCAAGATCATCTCCTTTTTTCTGAATCACTAAATAAAACATGAGCTGATAATCACTCTACCATGCGTCCATCTCCATACTTTTCAGCATAGGACTGCATGGGCAATCGCAAAGAGAGCCTCCTCCCATAGAGAAGACAGACAAGCCCTTCGCAGAGCCAAGCGGGGCTGCAACCGAAGGCAAAACATCGTCTCCTTGCGCTCCCGTGCCCCTTCACGCAGGCGCCTTACGCATCAGTCTCTCCAAGAAGGCAAAATGGGGACACCCCCCCCTTTCAACAGGAAACCAGAGGGGCGAGCATAAGGTCCTTCGCTCTGTTGCTCTCTCTATGATAAAACCACCCCCTTCCTGTTTTATCTCCTCCCCCGGAAAGTGTGTGTGATTCTTTAAAAAATAATATATGCATTGAAATCTCTGGGGGAGAAACGTGGATTTGGGGTCTTTGGGTGAGTTAAAAAGGGGAGGAAAAAACATGCGTTGTAATTGTGTGCCTGAGTGTCTCTTAGTCGCAGCTCGCGATGTAGAAATGTTAGCCGGGAATGTTCCCGAGCTCTGCGGGGCGTTCCGCCGATGTCTTCTGCACGACTGGAGGATCGGGTTTGTTTTGCAGCCTGGTCCTTTTTGGAGGGGAGGGGGCTCTTAGATGCCCTCTTTTTTTAGGAAGGGGGCGGCGAGGAGGTCTTTAGGAGTTCGCAAGGGGAAGTCTCTTCTTTATAATTCAATAAAAATAAAAAATAACAGAATGCAAAAAGGAGTTTGCAAGCGGCGCCTCGCCCAAGTCAGGTCAAAATGAGGAGAAAACCCTCTCCCTTTCCACTGGAAGCAAAGCGGTTCTCAGACCAGGCGGGCAGGAACACGATTCACCCTTATGCACGGAATGGGGAGAGTGGTTTTTCTGCCACTTTCATCCTACTAGGTCGATTCGAAGCAAACGAAAGAATTCTTAAGATTCCCACCAGGGCTTGGGGAACTCACTGTCACCAAATGCATTTAGGACTGCTGGGTCAGAAGGCTTTGTGATGTAGAGGTTGGAGTGTTGTACCGAAATCTGGGAGAACCAGGTTGGAATCCTTGCACTACTATTGCTGGGTGACACACTCTCAGCCTAACCTACCTCGCAGGGTTGTTGTAAAGAAGAAATGGAGGTTTACAAATTTTTGCATGGGATAGAGAAGGTAGAGAATTAAGTACTTTCTCCCTTTCTCACAATGCAAGAACCTGTGGGCATTCAATGAAATTAAGGAGCAGTAGATTTGGAACAGATAAAAGAAAGTGTTGGACTGGATGGGCCATTGGTCCAATCCAACATCTCTTATGTTCTTATGTGTCATCTGGAAACCTGGCCATTAAACTGCTTTCCCCTAGTTCCAGATCATTTATGAACAAATTAAATAGCAATGACCACAATGCCAATCCTTGTGGACTCCGCCACTTACTTTCCCCCGATATGAGCACTGTCTGTTTATTCCTGATCTTTGCTTCCTTGTCGTTTAACCAATTTTTAATCCGTAAAAGGACCTGTCCTCTTATCCCATGAGTTACTCGGGAGTCTTTGGTGAGGTACGCGGTCAAAAGCCTTTTGAAAGTCCAAGGATATCGTGTCCACTGAGTCCCCATTATCTACGTGCTGGTTCATTTTCTCAAAGAACTCCGAAAGGTTGGGGTGGCAGGGCTTCCTTGTGCAGAAGCCCTGCTGATTTTCCCTCAGCAGTTAGCTCATACTGCTGTCCCTCCACAAGAACCTGTGCCCTGTGATTGTCCACAAGTGGCTGATTTAAACATGTCCTCTGCCTGGAAGGTGGGGAGCCCTGGACAGTGACTCATGCAGAGATGTGGCGGGCTGTTCCACCTGACAGAACCCTGTGTTAGGCTGCTGGAAGGGCAAGCCATACTCATTTCCTAGTTGAAGAGGTCATAATCAGATTTCTTTTTTGCTGAGGGGAAAAGTGTGTCACACAGGTTATTCTCCCCCAAAGCTCCTCTTTTGGTCTGGCCAACAAGAAACAATCCTGTGAATTCAGGAGAGGCCTCTTCCCCTCACAAGGGCTCTCGAAGCTGCCCTTAAAAAAATTAAGAATAATTGATCTTTCTAAGCTGGTAGTGTCAGCTGTGGCCGACATGGGCCCTCCAGGGCCTGAAGCAGTAGAAAAGAGCAAGAGTCCGGTAGCATGAACAAAAAAGATGAACAAAATTTGTGGCTGGATATGAGCTTTCGCGAGTTACTGCTCACTGCTTCAGGTAACGATGACTCGTGAAAGCTCATCCCCCGGTCACAAATTTTGTTCAACTTTAAGGTACTACTGGAGTCCTACTCTTTTCTACTGTTACAGACGGACTAACACAGCTACCCGTCTTGATCAGGGTCTGAAACCTTTCCAAAACAAAAACAGGATGAAAACTGGAGAAGGTGGGGATTGAACCTGGGACCTTCTGTGTGCCAAGTCTGTGCTCTTATCCCAAACTTATCCCCTTCTCAGATAGGTTGCCCCAGGAAAATATACTTAAAATGTTCCATAGATGGTGCTGGACCCCTGATAAATTATCTAAATGTTATAAAGGTGTATCAGGGACATGCTGGCGATGTAAAAAGAATGTGGGCACTTTTTACCATATATGGTGGCGATGTGAGAAACTTTCTAAGTATTGGGGATCAGTTAAAAAATTTATATTAGAGATTTTTGGGTATAGAATTACAACTTGCCCCAGAAACTTATTTGCTCAATATAACATTAGATGGAATTAAAAAGGATGATCTATATATTATATTATATATCCTTACTGCATCTAGAATCCTTATTGCAAAATGCTGGAAGACAGATATAATACCTAGTAGAGATGAACTAATTGTGAAAATGTGAAATAGCTGAAATGGATAAAATAAATATGATTTTGTCAGGGAAAGACGATAAGGTGTATCAAAAAAGATGGTGTAAATTTAACAAAGCGATAAGAGAAACATCTCTGATTGTGTTATTTCCCCCCCTGTTGTTCTCAGGGAGAAATCTCCTTGTGGTGTCTCAACCGGCGACAGCATCAGTTGCATCTTATTTAACAGTGTGCCCCTGAACCTGTGAGAGACTATCCCTGCGGGGCAAGCCAAAGGGGGTAGCCAGCATGAAAATGGAGGAGCAAGACTCAGCGCGGTGTATACAAGGAGAGGAATTAGAGAGTGCTGGGAAAGATCCCCATCTCCTCCAGGGTGGAAGTATCGGAGAGGGCCTACACAAAGTGCAGCTCGTGAAACAGGAGCCGTGTGAAGGGTTGCTTCAGCACTGGGAGGCACAGTGGCAGGAATTCCTGAAGACGGTGGAATCCCCTCAGTCAAACTGGGCTGTCCCACAGGCGCTGGAGGAGCCCACCACACCATGGGGCAACCCGAAGGCCTTTCTGGCCACCTTTGAGCAGGTGGCCGAAGCCTGCCGGTGGCCCAGAGAAGAATGGGCGACCCGGCTTCTGCCGGCCCTCTGTGGGGAAGCCGAACAGGCCTTTAGCAGGCTGAAGGTCAAAGACAGAGAGGATTATGGGAAGGTGAAGGCAGCCATCTTGCGAGGGGATGCCTTGAAGAGGGAGAAGCAGCGCCAGCACTTCCGTCGCTTCCGCTACCAGGAGGCGGAGGGGCCAAGAGGGACATGGCTCCAGCTACGGGTGCTTTGCCACGGGTGGCTGAAAGTTGAAAGACATACCAAGGAGGAGATCCTGGAGATGTTGATCTTGGAGCAGTTCCTGAGCATCCTCCCAGCAGAGATCCAGAGCTGGGTACGGGAACGTGGCCCAGAGACCTGCTCCCAAGCGGTGGCCTTAGCTGAGGATTTCCTGCACAGAGATGCGGAGAGAATGGAAAAACAGGTGAGGCGGTTTTATGCGAGTGATCCTGAGAAGGCTGCGATAAAGGGAGGGGAACGAGGTCTCTGTGGAGGGGACCTATGTCTAGTGTCTCCCCCCCTATACTGTTTCTCCCGATTTACTGGCAACCAGGCTTTCCTAGTCTCCTCCTTCAGTGGGCAGCCTCTCACCCTCACCATTGCTCAGCTGGGTGGTGGGAGAAAAATGGGGAAGGAATGCAGCCATCAGCCTTCTTGGGATCACAATGACATCACTTCCTGGGGTGACCAGAAGTATTAGCACTGGGGCCGACATCCATTAGGCACAATAGGCACAGTGCCTAGGGCCATGTTATTTTTAGAGGCCACCAAAAATATTTTAATTTCTTCTAAAATCAGAAAAATTAACTTTTAGGGTTGAAGAAAATGTTTTACTTTTCCCCTCACATCAGAAATAAAAATTGAAATGTTTAGGGCCCACAATTTTTTTAAAATTTTTGCCTAAAACAGGGGGGAAATGTTGAAGTATTGAAAGTGATATCAAAAGTAATTTTTAATATTGATATTATGGTGGGAGGGGCCCACGAAGGCAAAAGTGCCTAGGGCCCACAAAAGTCATAATGTGGCCCTGATTAGTACCGGGGAGACTCTGTAGCATTCGGCCAGAGCTATGGTTAAACAATGGTCAAAATGATAGAGATTTTGCATAACGCTAGAGCACACCCGGTAGAGTCACCCCCAGAAGTGACATCATCGTGGTGTCAGCAACCTCACTACATCAGTGGCAAGGCCCCACCAGAGTGGGTAAGTCTCTACCTGCAGCAAGGCCTTGGGGACTGCATTGGGTCTGTCCTCCTAGCCATATTCCTCATCCTTAAAACTGTTTCTGTCTTCTGTTAAGGTACTGACGCTGCTTGCGGAGGCGGCTGTGAGCTTCTCTGAAGCAGGCCAGGCTCCGGGTCATTCCGGGCAGAAGCAGCTGGGCTTGGAAACCAAGAAGGAAGATAACGAGGAGGCTCGCTTGCTTGGTAAGGGTTGCTGGGGCCTAAGATCTCGGCTGATCCTTGGAGATCTGGAGGTACAACATCAGAAGTTTTGGCCAACTTGTTTGAGTCTGAGCAGGTGGTCGTGTGAAGCAGACGGACACCAGATAAATGACTGGAACCAGCAAAGAAAGACGTCAAGTTGCAGTGTTCCAAATCAATGGTTTGTGAGGGCCAGAAAACAACACAGAGCTGCAGGAATGTGTGTCTTGTGAAACCGGAGTAGGTTTGCCAGCCTCTGGGTGGGGCCTGGAGATCTCCCAGAATTGTAATGGCTCCTGATACTACAGAGATCAGTTCCCCTGGAGAAAATGGCCCCTTTGGAGGGTGGGCTGTATGGCATTATATGCTGCTGAGCTCCCTCTCCAAACCCCACCCTCCCTTTGCTCCACCTCCAGGAATCTCCTAACCTGGAGCTGGCAACCCTAAACTTCCAGGACCTTTGAAGTCTTTTCCCTCTGTAAAGCACAACTGTTTTGTTGCTTGTCAAATCCATACGATTTGCCCTGTCAGTATTATGAAGTTTGACCTACAGAATCTCTTGGAGGTGTGCAGGATACCCTGACTTCAGATGAATTGGGTGGAAAGGAGCAATATTATTGTAGAGTGTAGAAAACGTTCCCGTTTTATCCCAAGAGGTACACTGTAAGGAAAACTTGCCAATAATTTAAAAAAGAGAGAATTTAAAAGCTGTCCAATAGATAAGAACATAAGAGAAGCCATCTTGGATCAGGCCAACGGCCCATCCAGTCCGACACTCTGTGTCACGCAGTGGCCAAAACCCAGGTGCCATCAGGAGGTCCACCAGCAGGGCCAGAACTCCAGGAGCCCTCCCACTGTTGTCCAAGCAGCTTCTGTCATTCTCCTCTCCCCTATTTTTTCTTCACAACGACCCTGTGAGGTAAGTTAGGCTGGGAGAGAGTGACAGGCTTAGAGTAAGCAGTGCAAAATGTAATTGGAATGGTTTGTGAGTGTGTGTGTGTGTGTGCAGGGCTCTTTTTGTAGAAAACGCATTAGCCTATTAGGCCACACCCCCATGTTGCCAGAAGTGTGGTCATCCAGCCACACCTACCTTTTGCTTCTTATCCCGTTTACCTGGGGGGGGGGTTGTAGCAGGAACTCCTTTGCATGTTAGGCCACACACCCCTAATGTAGCCAATCCGAATGAGTTTCTGCTGCTGGGTGTTGCCTATTATGCTAATGAGTTCCTGCTGGGCGCAGCCAACTTGGGAGCCAGCTGGAACTCCCTTCTTGTGCGTTCCTGCCCCAAAATAGCCCTGTGTGTGTGTGTGTGTGTGTGAGTGAGAGAGAGAGATGCTATATTTAACTGCTCTTGGGGGAAGTCACCATTCTTTTATTTATTTATCTATATTTTATTTTGAGATTTATATGCTGCCCTACCCCACAAGTGGGCTCAGAGCAGCTCACATCATATCAGCAATTGAACAGTTCCATAAAAACATTGAAACATTAAAAACATTAATGTCAACAATTTAAGATTTAAATAACTAATTAAAATTACCTGACTGGCAGCTCGGCGGTGAGTATTTATTTATTTGTTTGAAATATTTTTATGCCACCTTTCCATCCAATCAGGATCTACAAGGCAGCAAACATTTTTTTAAAAATGAAACATTTGAGCAGTTAAAATACAGTTAAAATTGTAAGATACTTCAATTAAAAGCACATAAACAGAAAACACTAGGAGAAAGGCCAGTACCCTTGATTGGGGGTATGCCAGATAATTTTAGATAATGAGGGCATCAGTTTTCACTACTAATAAAGCAAGTTTATGAGGGGAAACTTATGAAGCCCCTCACCCAGTTCAAAATGGTTTTGAGTCTTCATCGTTTTCTTTCCTTCATGGGAATGTTAGCTTCTGGAACCTTCTGTACATCTCATTTAACCGTTTCTCCTTTCGCTCACCTTGTTTTTACCACCATGAGTTTTCGGCCCCAAACGTTTGACTCTACTTTGATGCAGGTATGTGTTTTTGTGCCTTGCAGCTGTGAAAGGCTACCTAAATTTAAGTGCTGAGCAAAAATATACCTCGGATGGCTCACAGCCAGGGAGACCCTACGGGACATCGGTGGGGAGAGTGGAGGAGAATATTGTCCCCTGTGTCAAGCAGGGCAGCTTCCCTGAGAAGTGGCACAGACGGGAGTTCCAGGAAACCCATCCAGAGACGAGAGCACGTCAATCAGCTCCTAGTATGGAAAGTCACAGGGTGGTCGGTGAAGCCACAGTTCAGCAAAAAGTTCATCATGGTAAGAGGAAAAGCGGGTAGGCAATGCTGGTGGGGAAATCTGTCAAAACTCGGTGGGAAAATCTTCTCTCAGGACACCACAGGGTGAGTCGGTATAAAAGCAGAGAGAAATTAGGGAATTTCACATTACTGAAATTCTGCCGGTTTGAAGCCGTTTCTGATTCGTCTTGAAGTAAACCGGCACAGGGCTGCCATTTCACACATGGCTTTCCCTGACCGGAAAAGAGCCAAATCAGAAGCGGTTTGGCAATTCAGACTGCACCGCTTTGTTTTCCCGCCGTGCCTTTTTAAAAAAAGTTCACTTTAGAGCGCTATAGTGCTATAAAACAACACTCAGACATTCCAATGGGGTTGCTATAATGCTATTGCATTATAGCACTATAGCGCTCTAAAGCGAACGTTCCAAAAAAAAAAGCCGGAGATTGCCTGCACAGGCGAAAAAAGGCGGGGAAAAAGCGTATCAGATCCAGGAGAAGAAACTGACGACTACTTGGAAGCAGTTGACAGGCAAAACGCTTCAGCCCTGTTTCCTGAACGGGACAGAAGCGTTTCTGTGTGAAATTACAAATATATTCCGGTAGAGAACCAGTTCTAAAACGGTTCTGTCTGAAATGCCAGACTAGAAACTGTTTGGGAATCGTTCCTCTTCCGGATTATATCATCTGTCTGAAATTCCCCATTTTGTCTGTGGTTCCCTGTTGTCTCTTCATTTAGTGGAGATTCTTTGATTTCTACACATTGTTAGTTAATATTATAAGTAATTAACTGAGACCCTGTTGTTACGCTCCATCCATCTCAGGGTCCAAGTTAATGACTCTCAGCATTCCACAATTAAGAAGGGTACATTAACACATCACTTTCCAATTCTGATATATTTATTTGCTTCACTGTGTCCCCTCCCCCCAAATTAAATCCAAACAAATGGGGGCCATATCGACTAAGCTTGTTATTCCTGTGTGGTCCTTGCATCCGCTAAATATCTTCATTATGTTGTATGCTAATTTGCTGCTCACCCTCTATCTATATGGAAGGGGTGGTAACTTCCATCTCAATGTATCTGAAGAAGTGTTCGTGCACACAAAAGCTAAAACCTTGAATAAAACTTTCTTGGCCTTAAAGGCACCAATGGACTCGAAATTTGTTCCATTCTGGAGTTAGTTACCTACATAAAATCTCAGCAAACGTCATTCATCCTAGGACATCTTACAGTTTAATCAGAGCAAATAATGCACAAGACTTAATCTTGGCTCTGAGAGAACTTGTGACTGACCCAAGGTCACACCAGCAGCTGCATGTGGAGGCGTGGGGAATCAAACCCGGTTCTCCCAGAGCAGAGTCTGCGCTCCTAACCACTACACCAAACTGACACCAAATATACATTTATATACTATTGCTATACATTTATATACAATTTTGAATTCTTTCTCATTCTAAATTTTGAACTTTTTCTTGTTCTATCTCTCCTCGCATTTTGAAATTGATCTGTTTCTCAGATAAGCTGTTAATTTTGCCATCACTGCATAACCCAGTTCTGTAGATTCAGTAGAAGGCAGCGTTGCGTGTGTTCCTGTGTCCCTTCTGAGGGTCTGTTCCCTTCTCCCTCCTGACAGATTACAGGCAGATGAGAACCTTTGAAGAGAATAACACGCAACAGCAAAGCTTGGAGCAGATAGGCTGGTGTGAGATGTATCCGGGGAGCTCAAGAGACGTTTCCCTCCTCCGTCGGGAGAGAGCCCCGAAGGCACCCTACCAGTGCAGGGTGTGTGGGAAAAGCCTCAGCCGCAAAGACAACCTGACGAGACATGAGCAGATGCATGCTGGGAAAAAGAAGCCCCACCAATGCTCTTCCTGCTTGAAAACCTTCCGGGACAAGTCCCACCTTATCCGGCACGAGAGAATCCACACGGGGGAAAAGCCCTTCAGCTGTTCCGTCTGCCGGAAAAGCTTCAGCTGCAACTCATACCTCGTCGTTCACGAAAGAATCCATACGGGGGAGAAGCCGTACAACTGCCCCGTGTGCGGGAAGAGCTTCAGCTGCAACTCCTACCTCCTCCGCCACAAGAGGATGCACACGGGGGACCGGCCCTACAAATGCCCTGTCTGCGGGAAGAGGTTCACTTGCAACTCCAACTTGATTTTGCACAAGAGGACCCACACGGGAGAGAAGCCCTACAAGTGTTCCGCATGCGCCAAGACCTTCCGCCAGAGGTCCCACCTGATTTTCCACGAGCGGATCCACACCAAAGAGAAGCCCTTCAAGTGCTCAGCCTGCGGGAAGAGCTTCGGCCGCAATGCGCAGCTGATTCAGCACAGGCAGAGCCACACGGGCGAGAAGCACTACCAGTGCCCCGCCTGCGGGAAGAAGTTCAGTTGCATGTCGTACTTGATCCAGCACGAGCGGATCCACGGGCGGGACAAGCCGTACAAGTGCCCGGACTGCGGGAAGACCTTCCGACGGAGCGCGGAGCTCTCCTCGCACCGAAGAACGCACACTGGGGAGAAACCGTATCAGTGCTTCGAATGCGGGAAGACCTTCAGCTGGAGCGCGGGCCTGACCTCCCACCAGAGGACTCACACTGGGGAGAAACCGTACCGTTGCTCGACCTGTGGGAAGAGCTTCAGTCGGAAACGGCTGCTGGTCACGCACGGTCGCTCGCACGCGGGGGAGAGACCGCTTCAGTGCACCACGTGCGGGGAGAGCTTCAGTCAGAATTCGCATCTGGCTAGACACGAAGAAACCCACCTGGTGGAAGCCGTATAAACAGGCGCCGAGAGCGATTAAAATGTGGGATGCGCCACCAGAGGATGTCGTGATGGCCCCAGGAATAGCAGCTTTAAGGGGGGGGGTTAGGTAGATTCATGGAGGAGAAGTCTTATCGATGGCTACTAGCCGTGGTGACTGAGGGGAACCTCCACATTCAGAGGCACTAATCCTCTGAATCCCAGAGCCAGGAGGCAACATCGGGGGAAGGCCCCGGTGTCTATGCCCTGTTGTTGGCCATTCGGAGGAACTGGTTGGCCACTTTGTGAGACAAGAGGCTGGACTATTGGTCTGATTCAGCAGGACTCTTATGTTCTTATGTTCATCTAAAGGAATCTCAGCCAATTCATTGTAGGAGTCAGTTAAACTGGCATCCACTTCTAGAGGGACAAAAGAAATTGGTTCCTTGTTTTTCGCCCCGGGAAGAGGCATTTACTCCCATGTCAGAAAGGAGAGGAATGCCTTTTCTAAAATGGTGCCTGCCGGCCACTGGGCTTGGAAATTTGTGCATTAGCACTCACTTGCAAGTGTGTTTTTTAAGTTGTAAGAAAATAATCTGCTGCCCAATTTATAAGGGGCGCTTTTTTAATAAGCTAAAGGTAAAGGTTTCCCTTGCTCAAAAGCCTGTCGAATCCGACTCTAGAGGGACGGTGCTCATCTCCATTTCCAAGCTGAAGAGCCAGCGCTGTCCGAAGACTCCTCCATGGTCATGTGGCCAGCATGACTAAAGGCCGAGGGGCATGGAATGCTGTTACCTTCCCACTGAAGCGGTATCTATTTATCTACTTGCAATTTCTTGCTTTTGAACAGCTAGGTTGGTAGGAGCTGGAACCAGAGATGGGGGCTCATTCTGTCAGGCAGCACTCGGGTCTCGAACTGCCGAACCACAGACCTTCCGGTCTGCAGCTCAGCGTCTTAACCTCTGAGCCACCGCGGCCCTACTTTTTTAATAGCAGCCCAAATTTTAAAAATGTAGGATTTGTGTGCTGGAAAAGGAACTGTTCCTCTGAGCATGCTCAGATGTACATAAAAAAAAAAGATTGGCACCAACATACTAACTCTCCCCTGCTCTTCCTCTACCACTAACACATGTTCATAGCAAATGCTGATTTTCTTGTCATTTCTCACTCTCCCCACACAGCATCTGTGACTTTTGTTTGTGCAAAGCACTGTCTCTACAGTTACTACCAGGGTCCCCAACATGGTGCCCATGGGCTCCAGGGCACTCACCCACACCTTGTCTGGCACCTGCCAGGAGTTTTTAGAAAGTGGGGAGGGCCAAGTGGGGGCTTTTGCCCAGCAAGGCTTCTGGAGATTTGATTGGCCATGCAGATTTTTTAAAAACGTTGCTTTGGCAGGAGCAGGTACCTCAACACTAGCATCTTCACTGTGTGACTGAAGGTAACCTGGCAACCATTTTGCTGCTGCCTCGACCTCCTGCAGCAGTCTTCTTATGACAGCCATTTTTGTGGCTGCACTCACAGTTTGGTGTAGTGGTTAAGTGCGCGGTTTCTAATCTGGGAGAACCGGGTTTGATTCCTCACTCTTCCACTTGCACCTGCTGGATGACCTTGGGCAAGCCATAGTCCTGTCAGAGCTGTTCTTGAAAAAGAGCAGTTTCTGTCAGAGCTCTCTCAGCCCCACCTATCTCACAGGGTGTCTGTTGTGGGGAGGGGGAAAGGAGTTTGTAAGCTGCTCCGAGGCTCCCTCGGGTAGTGAACGGCAGGGTATAAATCCAATCTCTTCTTCTTCTACCACACAGTGTCAGAATTCCAAATGGGCCTTCAGTGTCAAAAAATGGTTGGGGACCCCTGAGGTGCACATTTAAATAATCACATAGCACTTAATTTGATGAAACAAGACGACAATTTCTCATTTTTAAATTGCAAAATTACGGCAGGGCAGAGGGTGTGTCTTGGTCTCACAGATACTGGCCAGTCAGCACTGTGCATTCTCTTTCTGCTTCACATTACCAGAATTTGATTCTCTTGATCTTCAAGAGAAGATGGTGCACAGCAACAAATGAAGAAAAAGGAAATACACTGATAATGCTGCAAGGGTCAAGCTACAGCAGATAAAATAATATCAAAATAAATATTTATTATATGGTGAACACAATAGTGAAATTAAAAATGTAGGGCCTGAGTATCAGGCTGAATTAGAGTCAAGCTGTAATAATTTCTTATACACAGTTGGTGAACATGTCAGATGACCAACACAAGACCATACGAGTTTCGGCCTCAAGGGCTTTCCTCAGTGGTCTTTAAAAATGCACACACATCCAGAACTACCATATATCAGTCCTGACCAGTTGCTATCTCATATATTGTGTGGTATCATGTAAACTTATAAAGCTGGCCATGGATCTCTTCACACGGTAGCTGCACTCACGCATAAATCTTCATCGATCTGATAATCTGGTATAGAATTTCCAATACTTCAGGACATGCGTGTCATCGACCAGCAAATGAAGTCAAAATCACATCACAGCAGCATCCTGCAGGTACTTTCTAGAACAGGGTGGATGCTGTTTTTATGTCAATTTATAAGCATGTGTAGTCTCAGACTGCAAAGCGGAAAACTGGGGGGGTCAACAGTGGGAGGGCTTCTAGTGTCCTGGCCCCACTGCTGGACCTCCTGATGGCACCTGTTATTTTTGGCCGCTGTGTGACACAGAGTGTTGGACTGGATGGGCCATTGGCCTGATCCAACATTAGCTTTTCTTATGTTCTAGGCCCTGGAAAACTCTTTTTCAGAATTCCTTTCAAATGAGAACAGAAGCGACCGATCTTCAGTTTCCTAAGACCACCCAATTCCAGTGTAGCTCTCTGAAATCCATTTCACCTGATGTCTGAGACGGCAACCTAATTGATTAATTAAAAGAGCCCCCAATGGAGCAGCAGATTTAAAAAAAAACCCAAATAGTTTGAATACAAGTTCTTGTGAAAGCAGAGGGTGGTAGGAGATGCATTCCCTTTTCTCTCTCGGGGGGAATGCCTCTTCTGAGAAGATGTCTGCCAGGCTAGAGAGTACAAAATAAAGAAGAAATCCTTTTCCCCCCTCCTCTCTTTGAGAAGACTGCTTTATTTGAATGCTTATTTCTACAGCTTAAACGAATGGATGGCCTTGCAATCCTAAAAAGAGGCCAGAGGCTTGGAAGGATTTGAGTCTGTTTAGAATTGTTACAGGTGGGCAGCTGTGTTGCTTTGCAGTAAAACAGCAAAATTTGAGTTCAGGAGCACCTTAAAAGACAAACAAGATTTCCAAGGTCTAAGGCAGAGGTGTCAATGTCATTTGTTACGAGGGCTGGATCTGACATAAATGCCACTTTTTCAGGCTAGGCTGTGTGTGTCATAAATGTAACGCCAGGTAACAGAGACAGAAACTGTATAAAGGACAGCAACTGTTAAGCTCCAAGTTGGTGTATCTTCGCTGCAAGGCCCCGTGGGCTGGGAGGGGGTGTGCAAAGGAAAACCCACATGGACGAACTGGAGAGCCAGCGGTGCAGCCCTGGGCAGACGCTTCCTCGATGCTTGACTGCTGCAGACTGCAGACGAGGTTGTTCCGCCACAGTGAAGCCACAATCGGAGCGGTTCCACCTACTCCCCCCCCCAAAGCAGTCTCCTGTTTCCTCTCTTGCACCAATTGCTCATGGGCCACATGGATGGGTCGGTTCGGGCCCCCCGGGCATTATGTTTGACACCCCTGGTCTAAGGTATAAGAATTCCAAGGTATAAGGTAAAAGCTTATACCCTGGACGTCTTGTTGGTCTTTAAAAGTGCTAGTGGACTCAAACCTTGCTTAAAATTGCTCCCCAGAACTGTGATAGATTCACTGAGATGACTTTAATTGGGCCTAAGTACGTCTGCCTCTAATGCTGACTTGGATCCTGCAAGTGATCCTCAAATCACAGCTTCTTTTCCTTACTGTAACTTAAGACAAAAACAGAACAAAACTGGGAGGGAATCTCCTTTCTCAACAGGAGAGGAAACTTTTGAAACAAGCATCGCACAGGGAGATAATCCAACCAAATGCCGATGGATTTTTGGGGGCCAGTTCCTTGAGCCAAACTCAAGATGCTTTAAAACAGGGTCCCCCAACATGGTGACCACAGGCACCATGATGCCCACCTCAGCACCCACCAAGCTTTTCAGAAAGTGGGCAGGGCCAATGTTAGGCAGAGTTTGTTAACTGGCTGCCCTCATTCAAGCAAAAAGGTTTTCCACTGGTAGGATGCAGAGGAGTAATAAGCCAGTTTGGTGTAGTGGTTAAATGTGCGGACTCTAATCTGGGAGAACCAGGTTTGATTCCCCACTCCTCTACATGCAGCTGCTGGATGACCTTGGGCAAGCCATAGTTCTGTCAGAGCTGTTCTCTCAAGGGCAGTTCTGGAAAGAGCTCTCTCAGCCCCACCTACTTCACAGTGTGTCTGTTGTGGGGAGGGAAGGGAAGGGAAAGGAGTTTGTAAGCCGCTTTGAGACTCTGAGTGAAGGGTGGGGTATAAATCCAATAATCTCCTCCTCCTCCTCCTCTTCTTCTTCCCTTAGTAGTGTGTGGTTCCACTCCTTCAGGTTTTCCTTCTTCCCAGGAGATGTGAGGGGGAGACATTACATTTGGCTCCACCTTCTGCGGAAGCCATTTTGGGTTGGTTCTGCCTCCTGTGGAAGCCATTTTTGAGATGGTGCTCACCACTCCCTCTCAAGATGCCGAATGTGCCTACAGGGTCAAAATGGTCAGATTAATTGATTACCAAACTTTGCACGGATTAAAAAGGTCACACTTATGAATCGGACAGCAGACCCCCTCATTTGAAGAAGAGACATTCCTCTGTCAGAAAGGAAGGGGGCATCCCTTTGCATTCCCAGTGGTTGTGTCAGTCAGAGCTTAGTGTGTCTGTCAGTGGAACATGCGCAAGTCAAGATGGTGTCTCTTTGGATTCTTACAATGTTATTAAGTCTGGATGGAATATGGTGTGTTGGGGGGACAAGGAAGCTTGGGATCTTGTGTGGTTCTAGGGTTGCCAACATCCAGATGGGGGCCTGGCGTTTGCCAAGAAGTACTAGTGATCTCCAGTCTACATAGATCAGTTCTCTTGGTGAAAAGTTGTGACTTTGGTGGGTGGATTCCATGACACTCCCCCAACTCTGCCTTCCCCATGCTCTATCCCTAAATCTCCAGGAATTTCCCAGCCTTGAGCTGGCAACCCTGTGTGGTTCCCACGTACGTCCATGGATGTCCCATTTAGTTAACAGAACTGTTATATTTAACTTTCTGAAATGGTTCAAAGTATTGTCTGGATGACCTAACAAAATCCATTTTGGATTCAGATATGGAAGCTATCCCATGTGGCTTCTTGATACCAGAAAGACGGTCTGAATTTTTAAAATCTTAAATCTAGATGACCAGGATGCTGAAGACATGCCTTGGGAGACCTTAGGCTGTGCCATTTTTTGGATTTCGTTTTAGTTAATGCCTTGACATTCTTTTCTGTCATTCTCGCATGAGGAATATTTCAGATGAATGTGCCTTCATGGGGGCGCGAAACAGAATTTATCGCGTTTCACAAAAGGGCACCAAAATCTGTTTTTTACTGGATTTTTTTACAACACGGACTTTGGGAGTAGTTGTAGCAAATCAGAGTTTATTTAGTTACCACTTTGGTGCCTCTGGATGACTGTTGAGGCTTCTGGTACCTTTCATAGGGATGGGGCCTAGCGACGTTACTGACAGGAACGGAGCCTGCTTTGGTTCTGTTTTTGGAGGCTGAGACAGCTGTTCTCTAACCTAACCGATTCCAGAAGTGAAATCTGTCAATAATAGGGTTAATTTGGGGGGGGACGGGACTTGTTCCTGGTGTGGTAATCCCTAGCAGTAGCCAGGAACTGGCTCCTTATGAAATGACCACATGAGATTGACAAATTGGAAAATTGCCTTCACCATATCAAAAAGTTTATTTTATTCCTACCCGGCTTTTCCCTCCAGTGGGGACCCAGAGTGGCTTGTGTCATTCTCTCCTCCGTTTTATCCTCACAACGACACATAAGGACAGATGGACTCACATTCTAGCTATATCTGAAGAATTGAGCAGTGGCTCACGAAAGTGCCTCCCCTGCCACAAATTTATTAGTCTTTAAGGTGCTCCTGGACTCTTGCTCTTTTTTACTGCTAGAGACTTGGTGCTTGGGGGACCACGGTGGGAGGGCTTCTGGAGTTCTGGCCCGACTGGTGGATCTGATGGCACCTAGGCTTTGGCCACTGTGTGACACAGAGTGTTGGACTGGATGGGCCATTGGCCTGATCCAACATGGCTTCTCTTATGTTCTTATGCCTTCCATCTTCACATCCAAATGGTTTTCAATATTGGCAACAGTTTGCTGAATTTGGATAGTCTGTGGCTTTGTGGGGATGTTATGAAGCAATGAAGGTAAACTGGAGCCCTGTGGAACTCCATGAGACAAATTCAATTGTTTTATTTTGAATTTAGGTCTGATACCTTGGCATCCCTTGGGATCTCTTGCCAACTCTGACGTTCAGTGTTCTAGTAATTATATTACTCTGAATATGTTGTTTTAAAATGATGTGGGATGGCATATGTTTTAAAATTATCTTAGTATTTATTGTTTTATTGATTTGCTCTGTTTTTGATTTATCCATAATCCCACCTAACTATGGTTGAAGGGACTGAAAATAAAATAAACAAGAAGCTAAAGTATTTACTTTTCCACTTGGCTCAAGGTGGCTTGAACAAAAAAGATTGCTTTAATCTGTCGATGCTTGATGAAGCATTTTGTGTAACTCAGAAACTTGCCTGTGGGTGGCCGGGTTTGGCTATTTTCTAGATTGCAAGGTGGGAGTGGGGGAGGTAACCATTTTGCTATTAAATTGAAGGATGGAATAGGACCTTCTCTGGCTCTGGAAACCCTTCCTTGTAATCTAAGAGATTTTGATTTTCTGCTTGGAGAATCCCCCAAATCTAATAAAAAACAAACAACCTCTTCATGATTTATTAATTTGTTTGTTTGTTTGACTTACACCCTGCCTTCCCCGCTGAGGCAGGTTCAGGGCAGCTTACACAATGGCAATAGTTTTTTTTTTAAATTTCCTTAGCAATAGCACTGGAAAGACCAACAAGATTTCAGGGGTATCAGCTATCTAGAGTCAAAGCTCCCTTTGTCAGGTACAAGTAATGATGGAGATTCCTGAGCCCTTTTATCCCACTTAGAAACTGTTATAAACCAAAATATATCCTTACTAGGAATAAGGCCTGTTGTGGAAATAAATACAACGGGCTCTAGAAGGAGGCTCTGGGAGAGTGCCCCGGCTTTGGGCACTCAATGACAATTTGCTGTGGCAATCTCAGCAGGGTATAATGACAGAGTCCACCATTTTCTCCAGAGGAACTGATCTTTGCTACCCGAAGAGCAGCAGTAATTTTGAGTGATCTCCAGCCTACCCCCAAGATTGGTAACAGTGGTTCCCCAGGAGGGAGTGGCTGGTTTGGAGGGTGGAGACTATGGCATTGTACCTGTCTGAGGTCCCACCCCTCCTCAACACTCACCTTCTCCAGGTTTAACCCCTCAAATCTCCAGGATTTCCCAACCTGGAGTTGACAACCCTATCTCCCTCCCAGCCAACCATCAGCCTACCTTTAGTTTTCCATCTTCTCCCCCATCCCTCCTACAGAGCAGTTGTAATTTTGAGTGATCTCCAGCCACCACCTGGAGATTGGCAACAATGGTTCCCCATCAGGGAATGGCTGGGTTGGAGGGTGGAGTCTATGGCATCGTACCTGGCTGAGGTGCCACCCCTCCTCAAACCTCACCCTCTCCAGGCTCTATCCCTCAAATCTCCAGGAATTGCCCACCTGGAGTTGGCAACCTGATCAGGACTGGGCCCAATGAGTTTTCTCCCTAAGGCCAACATAGGTGTGGAAAGGGCCTTTTACTGACAGAGGAGAAAGTACAGGTGCCAACTCTGATTAGGGAAATACCTGGAGATTTGGGGGGGTGGATCCTGTGGAGGGCAGCATTTGGGGTGTGTGTGGAAGGACTCAGCAGGGTATAATGCCATAGAGTCTACCCTCCAAAGTAACCATTTTCTCTCGGGGAACTGATCTCTGTCATCTGGAGGTCAATTGTAACAGTGGGAGATCTCCAGGTCCCACCTGGAGATTGGCAGCCCTAGGGGAAAGTCAGCCGTACAGCGGGGAGTTGAAGAAAATGGTTTGATGGTCGTTGGCCCACCTCGTTACCAGCCAGCCATGCTGAAGCTAAGCAGGAGAAAGAGCCTTTTTCCATTTATTCTGATAGGAAAGTGGCCATTGGGGAGGGGGTTATGGGCGGGGGAGGGGGTTAAGCTGAAAGTCCTTTGTTTTTTTACTCACAGAACCAAGCTTGGCTGCCTACCAACAGCCACTGAGGGGACAGTCCCTCACAGGAGTCAAGAGAACTGTCTTCCTCAGGAGACAGAGCTGTCTGCCAGGGGGAGTGGGTGGGGAAGAGGAGCAGACCCAGCACCTGGCCAATGGCATGCAAGTACTCTTGAGTGGCGGCTGATGGGCCAATGGCTGAGGGAGGGCATTTTACAGCCAATGGGAGTGCATGGAATCTTGCGAAACCAAAAAATAAATATTTATAAGGAGAGATATCTTCTGCCTAGGATGTAAGGGAGCCATTAGCAATGGAGTTTGAAAGTACTTGTATTTTCTTCTTCAGGAGCTAGAACATACCTGTATTTTTCTCTTCGGGGCCATTTTTCAGAGGTGGGATAAGAAAAGGAACTGACTGAAGGATGGTAAATTTGCAGGTTCTGTGCCAGTTTGGTATAGTGGTTAAGAACAATGGACTCTAATCTGGAGAACCCGGTTCGATTCCCCACTCCTCCACATGAAGCCAGTGTGGGTGTAGTGGTTAAGTGCATGGACTCTAATCTGGGAGAACTAGGTTTGATTCCCCACTCTGCCACTTGCACCTGGCTGGATGACCTTGGGCAAGCCGTAGTTCTGATAAGAGCTGTTCTTGAAAAAAGAGCAGTTTCTGTCAAGGGCTCTCTCAGCTCCACCAACCTCACAGGGTGTCTGTTGTGGGGAGGGGAAGGGAAAGGAGTTTGTAAGATGCTCTGAGACACCTTTGGGTAGTGAAGGGCGGGGTATAAATCCAATCTCTTCTCTTCTTCTTCTTCTTCTTCTTGGATGACCTTGGGCCAGTCACAATACTTTCAGAGCTCTCTCAGCCCCTAAAAAGAAGTCTAGCTCGCCACCTAGTGGTGCATAACACTAAGAGCTAGAACTTGTGTCTGCTAGACAATCTTGTGATATCCTGGCTAGGGTTGCCAGGTCCCCCGGGCGGGTGGAGGTTTGCTTGCCTGACAGACCCCTTACCTGCTGGCCTGGATCCGGCCGCCGGGGGAACCCCACCCACAAAGTGCCTGGCATCAGGGCAATGTGCCTGGTGTAATGAGGTTACCCAGAGGTGATGTCATCAAGCTAGGGCACATTGTGGGGGGGACACTCTAGCATTTGAGGGGAAACTATGGTTTCCCTCAAATGACAGTGGCCCCGCCCCCCAATGTGCCTGGTGCGATGACGTCAGTATATAGCTGCTAACTTTTTAACATTTTTACTGATGCCTTGAATAGCCACTTAAACTGCAGAATTTGGAGGAGAGGTCTACAAGTGGCTACTAACCATGGTGACTGAGGGGAACCTCCACATTCAGATGCACTAAGCCTTTGGTTCCCAGAACCAGAAGGCAACATTAGGGAAAGCCTCAGCCTCTGTGCCGTGTTGTTGGCCATCCAGAAGAACTGGTTGGCCACTGTGTGAGAAAGGATGCTGGGCTAGATGGACCATTGGTCTGATCCAGCAGGGCTCTTCTTATGTTCTTACAGATAGACTCATGGAGGAGAAGTCTATCAATAGCTACAAGCCATGGGGACTGAAGGGGACCTCCCCATTCAGGGGCAGTAAGTCTCTGAATCCCAGGGCCAGGAGGCAACCTCAGGCGAAGGCCTCAGCCCCTATGCCATTTTGTTGGCCCTCCAGAGGAACTGGTTGGCCACTGTGTGAAACAGGAGGCTGGACTAGATGGACCACCGGTCTGATCCAGCAGGGCTCTTCTTAGGTTCTTACGAAGGCCTCAGCCTCTGTGCCCTATTCTTGGCCCTCCAGAGGAACTGGTTGGCCACTGTGTGAGACAGGATGCAGGACAAGATGGACCATTGGCTTGATTCAGCAGGGCTCTTCTTAGCAGCTGCTGAGATGCCTATAGGTATTTCACTTCCCTCATCCCTCATTTCCTCAGCACTATACTTCAGCTCATGTCATCTTTGCAGCATTTCCATTCCACCAGTTACGGAGCATGGCAACTCCATACACCCAATCCATTGAAGAAGTTTGCTAGCATCTAAGAATATTTCCCCACATTCTTGGAGTTCTTTATCTACCAAAAAGAGCCAGCTAAAACTGCTCCTGAAGCTTCCAGCTATTCTGCCAACTCCTTGGGCACAAGAGTTCATTCCTAAGAAAGCAGAGCAGCATTATAAAATGGCATTAGTCGTGCTAAAAGATTATTTTTTTTCTTCAGCACACAACCTTCCAGGGCTCAAGTCCAGCAAGGATTCCCAGTCTCCTTGAAATATACTGGGTTCAGACACATAGCATGATCAGCTCATTTTATTAAGTGATTTCAGTAGTGGGAACGAAGACAAAGACCCCTGGCTGAAGCCATGTTTTATGCGGAAGAAAGGTCACACCCAAAACACAGCCCGCTCCCAGTGATAGGCTATTCACACCAGATTACCTTTCCAGGTAATCCTATTGGGCTACCCTAGGATCCGAGCGTTCCTACTGGTGCGCTCCTAGGATCCTAGCCAGCTATTGTTCCAGATCTCAAGCTCAATACATAACAACTCATCCTCATGGGCTATGCTTCCTCTAAGTGGTGGAGTCTTGTGAGCAAAAATGCTACTCTGTGAGCAATTGGCATTAAAGTTGTGAGCGAGCGATTTGGCTACTGCATAAGTTAGTTTGCTCTGGAGCCTTCCTTCCTGAGCTAAGACAGAAATGTGTGAGCCGGAGGCTAAAAAACTGTGAGCTAGCTCACACGAACTCAGCTTAGAGGGAACACTGCTCATGGGTGCCACGGTGCCCATCCACCTGCCCCCTGGCGCCCACTCACTTCTTCCTCAAATCAAAGAGCCATCCCTGACATCTCCTTTATCCTACATATTAGGGATGCCCGGTAGCCCATCTTGGTGGGTTGCTCTAATCAATTATACCTGCTTGGTGGGCGACCTGCTGTCCTCAGCCCCCACCACCCTTTGATAAGATGACGGGGGGGAGTTTAAAATGGGCCGGCTGAAACAGCACCCCGTGTGCCACTTTTGGCTGCATAACCAGAAGTGATGTCACCATGTCACAGGATGCTCTAGGATTCATGCAAAACTCTGTTTTTACATGATGATACCACATCTGGCTATACAGCTGGAAGTGAAGTTGCGCTGTCAGGGGGCGCCCATATCCTGGCAACACTGGCAACTCATCTTGATCTAGTTGCATGTATTGATTTATTTAGCATCTATGCTAAAATAAACTATATAAAATATATTCTGAATTATATGGAGAGAGATGTCTACTGAATTTCTACCAATAGGGCTTTCTGTAGGAATTACAACAATTTAATGCATAAAATGTGTTTTGAACACCTGTTTTAACAGGGCTTTTTGGGCAGGAACGCAGAGTGGCTGCCTCCCAAGTTGGTCCCCAGCAGGCACTCATTAGCATAATAGGCCACACCCAACAGCAGAAACTTATTAGAATTGGCTATATTAGGGGTGTGTGGCCTAACATGCAAAGGAGTTCCTGCTGCAAAAAAGGGCCCTGGGTTTTGACAAGGTAAACAGAATAAGAAGCAAAAGGTGGGTGTGGCTGGATGACCACACTTCTGGTAACACGGGGGTGTGGCCTAATATGCTAATGAGTTGCACTGTCAGGGGTGTGGCCTAACATGCCAATAAGTTTCTGCTGTTGGGTGTGGCCTATTATGCTAACGAGTTCCTGCTGGGCTTTATCTAAAAAAAAAGGCCTATGTTTTAATATGGATGCTTCTTATTTTGTTGGTTTGGTTCGTGTTGATTTTGCTTTGTGAGCCACCTCCAGCAGGTCTCTAGAGAGGCCATTTGCCAAGTAAATAAAAGTGTTATACAAATGTCGACAATAAAATGTTAAACAAAAGGAAAAAGATTAAGGTATCATTTTCCCACTAACATTATTACACGGGACTGGTCTTTCAGTAGTTAAACCTATAGATCTCCAAGGACGATTTAATTCCTAGAGGGGGCACAAGGGAAGTAGTCAGAGCTGATCCAGGATGTAAACAGTGAAAGCCCCTCCTCCTGTTCGGTCTTCTTTGCCCCTCCAGCCGGAAACTGGATTTTGTTTTTATTTGGAGCTGTATTTTTGGACACTTTCTTATCCTGCGTTGCGGTTCGTACACAGAGTTTGGTGTCAGAGCTGCAGAGGGACAATCCTGATTCTGGGAAATTGGGTGAGTTAAAAGGAGGAGGGGAAATTGAGTAAAGCAGAAAGTTTGCAAAAAAACCAAAAACCACCACCACCACCAGGGACGGGTCCTCATACAGAAGTGGTCAGTATGATTATGGTCGGTATTAGTTCATACAGAAGGGTGGTGCTCCTGCCAAAAAGATTCCCTGCGCACAGAAAGGTCCTAACCCTGACACGGTGATTTTCTAGTTGTGCAGGGATTTTGTTTTACAGGGGGAGGGAGTGGGGTTGCCAACTTCCAGATGGCATCTGGGGATCTCCCGCTATTACAATTAATCTCCAGATGACCACGATCAGTTCCCTCGGAGAAAATTGCTGCTTCAAAGGGTGGAGTGTATGGCCTCATACCTTGCCGAGTTCTCTCCCCTCCCCCAAACCCTGCAATCCCCAGGCTTCACCCCCAAATTCTCCAGGTGTTTCCCAGCTCAGAGCTGGCAACCCTAGGAGGGAGTGAACTCTGAAGGTTTTATTGAGGTGGTCCATCTATGTATGGGCTGGACCAATTCAGAACATAAACAGCGGTTCACGAGAGGGTTGCCGCTTCCTGGAAGATTTCCTGGAATTGCAGTTGTTCTCCAGACTAAAGTGATTGGTTCCTCTGGAGAAAATGGCGGCTTCAAAGTGAATATGGCATTATATGCCCCTGAGGATCCTGCCCGTCTCCAAACCCTGCCCCCTAGGCTCCACCCCCAAATCTCCAGCCGTTTTCCAGCCTGGAGTTGACAACCCACTGGTGAGGTATTCCTCCACCCTGAAAAAAATCACATAGAAACCTACCATCCACATAGAAACCTACCATCCAGGGAGAAATAAGGTAGCTTAGAACTCTTGTTTTTCATGTACTGTATCCGATTGCGGGGGGGAACCCATTTATGGTGGTTTTACCCAGATTACCGCTTGTCGCTGTTTGTGAGAGGCCGGAAACAGAAAGAGGATGCCATGAGAAATCACAGTGGGAATTTGGGGGCAGGGCAGGGAATCAATATAGCTTCAAGCCTCTGCTTGGTATGCAGACGATTTCAGGTTCATCCCCAGTTAAAAAGGACCTGGCAGTAGGTGATGTGAAAGACCTCAGCCTGAGATCCTGGAGACCTACTGCCAGATTGAGTAGGCAATACTGACCCTGATGGACCAGTGGTCTGATTTAGTAAATGGCAGCTTCATGTATTCACAGCCCATCCGTTTTACCAGTGCACTCCCTCCAGGTGGGGTGAGGGTCTTTCCCTCATGTGCTGAGTTATGGAAAGCAGGAGCTAGGAGTTCCCATTGACACAAGTTGGAAAAAGTGAGTGAACATTGTGGAAATAGACACCAGACGTTTGTAAGCCATATGTGCTGGGGCGGGGGGGGAACGGCTAAGGCAGATGATCAGAACTCCATGGTCAAGCACTCACTTTATATGCGGAAGGCCCCCGGTTGAGTCACCTGTTGGAACGGAACTCTTAGTCACGCGTTTTGGGAAAGGCGATCTCCAGGCCCCACCTGGAGATTGGCAACCCTCTTCCGGAAAAGGTCGCTTCATGTGTTCATGTCTTGTTAACGTTCATTCCCTCTTATTCCCTTTCCCGTCTCCTTCCCCCAGAAAGAAAGACTACCTCCTCAGCCCCCAAACCGTGTGACCTCTTCTATATCTTCCTCTTGATTGAGGGAAAGACTGTGAGAGGCCACAAAGGTATTGCTGGCTTGGAAATGGATGAACCGCTAGGCCTCAAAACAGTGGACGTGCCGGACGGACCAGGCAAAACCCCTCACGTCCTCCAATCTGGGAGCCTCAGGAGATTCTCCAAAAGGACCCCAGCGCAGCAGAAGGTGAAACAAGAACCCGGCGAAGGCCTACTCCAGTGCTGGGAGGCTCAGTGGCAGCAGTTCCTGAAGGAAGTGGAGTCTCCTCACTCAAGATGGGGAATCCCGCCATTGCCAGAGGAGCCCACGCCCTGGGACGATGCCAAGGCTTTCTTGGCCTCCTTCGAGCAAGTGGCCGAAGCCTGCCTGTGGCCCAGGGGAGAGTGGGTGGCCCGACTCCTGCCGGCCCTCAGTGGGCAGGCCGAGTGGGCCTTCAGTGGCTTGGACGTGAGGGACAAGGGAGACTACGGGAAGGTGAAGGCGGCCATCTTGCGAGGGGACGCCCTCAGCAGGGAGAAGCAGCGCCAGCACTTCCGGCGCTTCTGCTACCAGGAGGCCGATGGACCGCGAGGGGCTCACAACCGGCTCCAGGAGCTCTGCCATCAGTGGCTGAAGGTCGAGCGGTGCACCAAGGAGCAGATCCTGGAGCTGCTGATCCTGGAGCAGTTCCTCAGCATCCTGCCGCCCGCGATCCAGAGCTGGGTGAGGGAATGTGGGCCGGATACCTGTTCCCAGGCGGTGGCCCTGGCCGAGGAGTTCCTGCGGAGGCAGCAGGAAACTGAGAGAAGGGAGCATCAGGTGAGAGACGGGATGCCGTGGAGAAAGTGGGGTTGCCAACCTCCAGGTAGAGTCTGAGGTTTGCCTGGAATGACAGTTGATCTCCAGATGACAGAGATCCCGTGGAGAAAAGGACAGCTGTAGAGGGAGGGCTTTGTGGCATCATACCTGGTTCAGGCCCCTCCCTCCCGAAACCCTGCCCTCCCCATTCTCCATCCCCAAATATCCAGGAATTTCCCAACCTGGAGTTGGCAACCCTAATTTGTGCCTTGTTTGTGGGCTTTCCGGAAGCATCCGGCTGTCCTCTGTTGGAAACAGCGTGCTGGGCCAAAGAAGTGATTACTTGGATTGGTCGAGCCTGCCGTTCTGTCCTCTTGCTAAAATTGGACCTTTATGGCTGTTTTCAGGAGCTGATGCCATTGGAGGAGGGAGCTGGGAGCTTTCCAGAGGCGGAGACTGCTCCCTTGGATCCCAGCCAGGGCCAGCCTCGCCAGGAAGCCAAGCAGGAGAGAGACAGCGAGAGCAACCCCTTAGGTAACTGATGGGCAGCCAGAGTAATACGCACGCTCTGCCTACCTCTGAACTGTGGCATTAAAGGCAGGGGCTGTGGCTCAGTGGTAGAGCTGCTGCTTGGCATGTGGAAGGTGACAGGTTCAATCCCCGGTAACTCCAGTTAAAAGGATCAAGTAGCAGGTGATGTGGAGGACCCTTTTCTGCCTGAGACCCTGGAGCAGTGTCCCCTCTAAGCTGAGTTAGTGTGAGCTGGCTCACAGTTTTTTAGCTTCCGGCTCACAGATTTTTGTCTTCGCTCAGGAAGGACGGCTCCAGAGCAAACTCATTTATGCCAAATCGCTCCCTCACAACTATAATGCCAGTAGCTTACAAAGTAGGATTTTTGCTCACAAGACTCCACAGCTTAGAGGGAGCATTGCCCTGGAGAGCCGCTGAGTAGACGGTTGGTGGATCAAGGGCCTGATTCAGTGTAAAGCAGCTTTGTGTGTTCATGTTTCAAAAGCAGTCTCGTCTGGCTCTTATCACTAGGTAAGGAACTCCAAGAATGTGGGAAAGTATTCTTAGACGTGCACAGTATACCATGTGCTCTGCAGTTGATTGGATGTATTGAGTAGCCATGCTCTGTAACTGGTGGAATGGAAATGATGCAAAGATGACATAACCTCAAGTATAAAAGTCAAGTGTCATGGAGAAGGAGTTAGAAAAAGGCTTTTGGTAGAAGAAGGCAGTTTGGTGTAGTGGTTAAGTGCATGGACTCCAATCTGGGAGAACCGGGTTTGATTCCCCACTCCTCCACTCGCACCTGGCTGGATGACCCTGGACAAGCCATAGTTCTGGCACAGCTGTTCTTGAAAAAGAGCAGTTTCTGTCAGAGCTCTCTCAGCCCCGCCTACCTCACAGGGTGTCTGTTGTGGGGAGGGGAAGGGAAAGGACCCCTCGACAACGTATTGAAGGGAAAGGAGTTTGTAAACCGCTCTGAGACTCCTTTGGGTAGTGAAGAGCAGGGTATAAATCCAATCTCTCCTTCTTCTTCTTCTTTTGTAACTTTTGTAGTTAGGAAGAATCTCCAAACTTTCAACTGGAGATGCTGGGGCTTGAACCTGGGACCTTCTGCGTGCCCAGCAGATGCTCTTCCACTGAGCCACAGCCCCTCCCTTGCTGCTGACTGCATCAAGAGTCTTTTCCTTCCTTCTCATCCTGCAGGTTACAGCCAAGTGAATGATCGACAGGAAAGACCCGGGCAACTGGAAGCAGTCTGGACATGCCAAAGAAGAGCCCCCGAGAGCGGTTTTCCCGGACACGAGCCAGGAACCGTTTCTCCAAATCAGCACAGACCGAAGATCCAGCCAGGGAACCGCACCAGGAACAGACTGGCGGTCTCCATTCCTTCCACACCGAACAAGAGGACCCTCAACCAAACCGTGTCACTGCAGATGCAGAACTCAAGCGGGGCTTTGGCGGAAGGCTTCAGACAGAACTCAGTCCTTTCCAAAGGAGAAAGTGTCCCTGCTCAGGAGAAGCCCTACAATAAATGCTCCGTCTGCGGCAAAACCTTCGGCCAGAGTTCCCACCTTAAATTCCACCAGAGGACCCATGACTTGGAGAAACCCTACAAATGTACGCAGTGCGGGAGCAGCTTCCACTCACGCCAAGGCCTCATTTATCACCAGCGGAGCCATGCGGGCGAGAAGCCGTACAAGTGCTCTTTCTGTGGGAAGACCTTCAGCCAGAGCTCGCACCTCCTGGTCCACAAGAGAAGCCACACAGGGGAGAAGCCCTTCAAGTGCCCCTCTTGCGGGAAGTGTTTCAGCCGCAACTCACTCCTCACCGTCCACGAGAGAACCCACACCGGGGAGAAGCCCTATAAGTGTTCCCAGTGCGGGAGCCGCTTCCACTCCGGCTCCGGGCTGATCAACCACAAGCGGATCCACGCCGGGGTGAAGCCTTACAAATGTCCGGCCTGCGGGCGGGATTTCATCCGCAAGGCTCACCTCATTCGGCACCAGAGTGTCCACAACAACGACAAGGCCAGCACCTGAGGGGCCTGCTCTGAGGGAAACACGTCCTTCAAGAAACTCGTGACACGGAGGAGGAAGGAAAGAGAAGCTGCTGCTCCCGTTCGAGTCTGTGCGATATTTCACCTCACGGTGAAAAGAGCCTTCGGGGATAAGGGAAAGAAATGCCCTCACGCAGTATTCATCTCTTTTATTGCTGTCCCATTGCGTCTCCTTCCTCCTGTTGTTCAGCGGATCAAGAGCGGACAGCTGAAGTGGGTCCTGCCATCGGAAATGGGTCCAGTGTCGACAGCAAAATGTTGTTTGTGAAGGGTTCCATATTCATGCTGTCTTTCGTGAAGGGTTCGGCATTCGTGCTTCAGCAGGAATTTACTGGCCCGTCGCATCCGGAAGGAAGAGGATGTGTGGGCACCTGAGGAAGTGACGGATTCGAAGTTGTATTGTGTAGAACACCAAACACGTACACAATCCTTCTGGACGGTGTCAGTGCAAGGGGAAGAGGACATTTTGGCACTTGAGAGAATGACCGATTCAAAGTTTTATTGTGTAGAAAACCAAACACGTACACAATCCTTCTGGATGGTGTCAGTGCAAGGGGAAGAGGACATTTTGGCACTTGAGAGAACGACCGATTCAAAGTTTTATTGTGTAGAACACCAAACACGTACACAATCCTTCTGGATGGTGTCAGTACAAGGGGAAGAGGACATTTTGGCACTTGAGAGAACGACCGATTCAAAGTTTTATTGTGTAGAAAACCAAACACGTACACAATCCTTCTGGATGGTGTCAGTACAAGGGGAAGAGGACATTTTGGCACTTGAGAGAACGACCGATTCAAAGTTTTATTGTGTAGAACACCAAACACGTACACAATCCTTCTGGATGGTGTCAGTACAAGGGGAAGAGGACATTTTGGCACTTGAGAGAATGACCGATTCAAAGTTTTATTGTGTAGAACACCAAACACGTACACAATCCTTCTGGATGGTGTCAGTGCAAGGGGAAGAGGACATTTTGGCACTTGAGAGAACGACCGATTCAAAGTTTTATTGTGTAGAAAACCAAACACGTACACAATCCTTCTGGACGGTGTCAGTGCAAGGGGAAGAGGACATTTTGGCACTTGAGAGAATGACCGATTCAAAGTTTTATTGTGTAGAACACCAAACACGTACACAGTCCTTCTGGACGGTATCAGTGCAAGGGGAAGAGGACATTTTGGCACTTGAGAGAATGACCGATTCAAAGTTTTATTGTGTAGAACACCAAACACGTACACAATCCTTCTGGATGGTGTCAGTACAAGGGGAAGAGGACATTTTGGCACTTGAAAGAATGACCGATTCAAAGTTTTATTGTGTAGAAAACCAAACACGTACACAATCCTTCTGGATGGTGTCAGTGCAAGGGGAAGAGGACATTTTGGCACTTGAGAGAATGACCGATTCAAAGTTTTATTGTGTAGAACACCAAACACGTACACAGTCCTTCTGGACGGTATCAGTGCAAGAGGAAGAGGACATTTTGGCACTTGAGAGAATGACCGATTCAGAGTTTTGTTGTGTAAAAAAACCACACACACACAAAATTTTTAAGCTAGATATGCATTTTATAGGTTTGGAAATCTCCATCTAGCCCACGTCACTGATGACATCGGGTCCAGGAGGTGGCACTGAGTCAAAAATCCCACAGGGCTGCAAACAGATTTGAGATCTTTGGAATTCCATCGTTACAGGTCATCAAACAGACTGAAGATGTCCAAAGCTTGACCAATCCTGCAGCAAGCTGACGGACTTGGTTCTAGCTGGCCCTTGGTGGGAGGCTGGATGTGAAAAGAGATGGGTCTGATCCAGCAAGGCACGTGTACGTTATGATGCCATAAACAAAGGGAAAGATTCACCAGTGACACAAGATGTACCCACATTTTCCTGTTTTAAGTTTATTTATTAATGCCAGTGCAAGTTATTATGTTCTTATTTAAGTAGATTCATGGGGGGTAAGTCTGTCAGTGGCTACTAGCCGTGGTGACTGAGAGGAACCTCCACATTCAGAGGCACTAAACCTCTGATTTCCACAGCCAGGAGGGGAAGGTCTCATTCTCTGTGCCCTGTTGTTGCCCCTCCAGAGGAACTGGCTGGCCACTGTGTGAGACAGGATGCTGGACCACTGGCCTGATCCAGCAGGGCTCTCCTTGTGTTCTTATGAAGGCCTCAGCCTCTCTGCCCTGTTGTTGGCCCTCCAGGGGAACTGGCTGGCCACTGAGCGAGAGAGGATGCTGGACTAGATGGACCACTGGTGTGATCCAGCAGGGCTCTTCTTATGTTTTTTATGACGGCCTCGGCCTTCTGCCCTGTTGTTGGCCCTCCAGAGGAACTGGTTGGCCACTGAATGAGACAGGATGCTGGACTAGATGGACCACTGGTCTGATCCAGCAGGGCTCTTATGTTTTTATGACGGCCTCAGCCTTTCTGCCCTGTTGTTGACTCTCCAGAGGAACTGGCTGGCCACTGTGTGAGATGGGAGGCTGGACTAGATGGACTATGAATCTAATCCAGCAAGGCTCTTCTTATGTTCTTAAAGTCAAGGAGAGAAAGAGAGAGAGGAGCGTACATGTTTGGAACTGAAGGCCTGTATATTGCAGGGACACTTTGGTCGGTGGGTACTGGCTGTGCAAAAATCTGTACCAGACATACATTTTGTGTAATCTGTCAAGGGAAGCCTGGGTTCCCCAGTGTAGGAATGGGAGGATCTTTACCTCATTGTTGCCTCTGATGCTTCACTTCTTCCTGCATGCTGGGGCTAAACGACAGAAGGATGTGGTGGTTAGAGTATTGGACTGAGAACCTGGCAAGACCCAGGTTCAAATCCCTGCTCCAGCCATGAAATTCAGCAGACGACTTTGGGCCAGTTATTCTTCCTCAGCCTCGTCTACCTCATAGGGTTGTTGTGAGAGGGCAAAACAGAAGTGGAGCGAGCCACCTACGCAGCCCTGAGCCTCTTCTCAGGCAGACGGAATAAAGCTGTAACTAATAAAGGACCAATATGTTGTTGAAGGCTTCCACGGCCAGAGTTCATTAGCTGCTGTAGATTTTCCGGGTTGTGTGGCCGTGGTCTTGGCATTGTAGGACCTGACGTTTCGCCAGTAGCTGTGACTGGCATCCTCAGAGGTTTACCACAGAAAGATGGAGTACTCTCTGTGTCAAGGTGAGCAGAAAATGAAGAAAATAATAAAGGACCGTTGCTCATTTGTACGTGAGAAAATGAAGAAGGGACTACAATCGAGGGGGCAAGCGGAACCTACTTGAGTGACCCCAGGGTCTGCTGGGAGTGGGCACCATTCCCAAACTGGGTGCCAGCTGGCAGTCTTGGGTCGGAGCGGGTGGCTCTTGAGAATTCAGCCAGCAGGGCATCCCCTGGGTGTCCTTTTCTTGGTCACCAGAAAAGAGCGAGCATCCAGGAGCACCTTAAAGACTTACAAAGTTTGTGACAGAGGGTGAGCTCTCTTCTGTCAGTACTCGTGAAAGGTATCCAAAGAAGTGAGCAGTGGCTCAGGGAAGCTCCTCCCCCCCGCCACAAATGTCGTTAGTCTTTAAGCTGTTCCTGGATTCTTGCTCTTTCCTGCTGCTACAGACAGACTAGCACGGCTGCCCATCTTGATCTGTCTTACTATATAATCCTCTGCCCTCCCGGAGTAGAAACGAGCAAGAGTCCAGAAGCACCTTAAAGACTAACAAAATTTGTGGCAGGGCAGGAGCTTTCAGGAGACACGGCTCATTCTCTGAATACCTTTTGTGTGCAGTAACACATGAAAGCTCCTCCCCCTGCCACAAATTTTGTTAGTCTTTAAGGTGCTCCTGGACTCTTGCTGTTTTTTACTGCGACGGACAGATCAACACTCTAATCTGGGAGAGCCGGGTTTGATTCCCCACTCCTCCACTCGCAGCTGCTGGATGACCTTGGGCAAGCCATAGTTCTGACAAGAGCTGTTCTTGAAAAAGGGCAGTTTCTGTCAGAAGTTCTCTCAGCCCCACCTACCTCACAGGGTGTCTGTTGTGGGGAGGGGGAAGGGAAAGGAGTTTGTAAGCCGCTCTGAGACTCTGAGTGAAGGGAGGGGTATAAATCTAATCTCTTCTCCTTCTCCTTCTTCTTGATCTTATTATTATAAGTTAATCCTCTGCTCTCCTGGAGTAGAAAAGAGCTAGAGTCCAGTAGCACCTTAAGGACTAACATAATTTTTGGCAGGGGAGGAGCTTTCCTGAGTCACTTCTTCAGATATGAAGGCATGAGCAGTGACTCACGAAAGCTCCTCCCCCTGCCACAAATTTAGTTAGTCTTTAAGGTGCTTCTGGACTCTTGCTTTTTTCTACTGCTACAGACAGACTAACACGGCTTGATCTTAGTCGTAACAGAGTGTCACAGAACCTAGAAACTGGCATCTCTCTCTCTCTTGAGAGCCAGTGTTGTGTAGTAGTAATAATAATAATTAAATGGCATTGTGTGTAGTGTAGCCAGGAGCTCCAAAGATTGTCTGGCTGCCTTAAGTTCAGTTACCATTATGCACCACTAGGTGGCGAACCAGACTTATTTTGGGGGCTGTGAGAGCTCCGAAAGAGCTGTGACTGACTCAAGGTCACCCAGCTGGCTTCATGTGGAGGAGTGGGGAAACTGCCGCTCTGAACCACTACACCACATTGGCATAGTGTTTACAGAGTGGAACTAGGATCTGGGAGACCCAGGTTCAAGTGCCGGTTTTGCCGTGGAAGCTCACTGGGTGACCGTGGGCGGGTCACGCCCTCTCAGCCTACCCTACCTCATGTGCTTGTTGTGAGAATAAAATGGAGGATGGGAGACCGTTGTAAGCTACTTCAGGTCCCCACTGGGGAGAAGAGTGGTGCAGGTCAGTAGCTACAGTGGGGCATCTTGGGGCCCGGCCCCCCAATTTATTACCAAGGCCCCCAACGTCCAATTTTTTATTTTATTTGTGGTGCTCCCTTGGGGGTGTGTAAGGGGTGCTCCCGGACTTATTTAAAGGCCCCCTGAAATTAAGAAAAATCCTGGCTACGGGCCTGGAGTGGAGTATAAATGAAGCAAAACGCTGAGGAGAAGAATGGAGTATAAATGAAGCAAAATGAACAAACAGCTGCATATCATCCATTTCTGAGGAGAAAGAAGTTCCAGGGATGGAATTCCAGGGCCCTCCTTCCTGTGTACAGAAGAGCACCAGAGACTTAGTATATCTTTATGACACACCAACTTTATTTCAAGATCATACCAAGAGAGCCTATGTGAACAAGAAGAGTCCCTCCTTCAGTTGGGGGAGAGCCCTCACATCTGAGATGTGTCATCTTGGGCCAACTGGTGGTTCCAACCCCCCCCCTTTCCTTTAAACACAAAACTGTCCCTAGCTGTTCCTCTGCTCTCTCCCCAGAGTGGAAGGATGCACGTGTTACCCTTCTTTATTTATTTACTATGTTCCATTTGTAGGCCGCCCTTCCCTGCTTAGTGTATTTATTTACCTCATTTTTAGCCGGTCATTCTCCCACTAAGTGGGTTACCATTTCTGACAGGCATCACACTCCAGGGGCTGGAGACGGGTTCCCAGCTAACGAGAGACCCTCTCCTGTGCTTGGCTCCTGTTGCTTCACCTACAGCCAAGGCTGCCAACCTCCAGGTGGGGCCTGGAGCTCTCCTGGAGTTACAACTGTTCTCCAGACTAAAGAGGTCAGTTCCCCCTGGAGAAAAGAGTTCCTTAGGAGGGTGGACTCTCTACAGTATTTTTATCTCCTTGAGGTCCTTCCCTTCCCCAAACCTTGCCCCTCCCCTCCTCCAGGCGCTACCCCCAAATCTCCAGGAATTTCATAGTGGCAACCCTATTTACAACTCACTTTTCTTTTTTTGCCATTAAGTCACACAGCTGATTTACGGCGACCCTGCAAGGTTTTCAAGGCAAGAAAGGATATTATAGCATTGGAAAAAAGTGCAGAAAAGGGCAACTAGAATAATAAAAGGGTTGGAACACTTTCCCTATGAAGAACAGTTAAAGGGCTTGGGGCTCTTTCGCTTGGAGAAATGACGGCTGAGGGCGACATGATCGAGGTTTATAAGATTATGCATGTTACAGAGCAGGTAGAGAAAGAGGTACTTTTCTCCCTTTCTCACAATACAAGAACTCGTGGGCACTCCATGAAATTGCTGAGCAGTCAGATGGGTTAGAACGGATAAAAGGAAGTACTTATTCACCCAATGAGTGATTAACACATAGAATTCACTGCCACAGGAGGTGGTGTCAGCTACAAGCACAGAGGGCTTCAAGAGGGAATTGGAGAAACATATGGAGCAGAGGTCCATCAGTGGCTATTAGCCACAAGGTATAGATAGGGACTCTGGGGTAAGTGATGCTTGGGGGGACAACAGTGGGAGGGCTTCTAGTGTCCTGGCCCCACTGCTGGACCTCCTGATGGCCCCTGCTATTTTTGGCCACTGTGTGACAGTGTTAGACTGGGTGGGTCTTTGGCCTGATCCAACATTGGCTTCTCTTGTGTTCTTATGAGAGGTGGTTTGCCAATGCCTGCCCCTGTGTCATGACCCTGGTATTCCTTGGGGGGGATCTCCCATCCAAATACCAGCCAGGTCCGACCCTGCTTAGCTTCTGAGATCTGACAAGATCCGGCTAGCCTGGGGGTATCCAGGTCAGGGCTACAGACCACTTACAGCTCCCCGAAACACTGCATCTTCCTTTCTCTTCTAAATTCCGGGTTGTTTCTGGCTATCTCTCGATGCTCACCCCTCTGCCAAAGAGGTGATGCCTTTTCCAAGCTTGGATGGCCATCTCATTCCAAAAGCGATGGAGATTCGCAGCTATCCGGAGACTGGGATCTGGGCTTGCCAGCTTCCAGGAGGGGCCTGGAGATCTCCCAGAATTACAGCTGATCTCCAGGCTACAAAGATCAGTCCCCCTGGAGAAAATGGATGCTTTGGAGGGTGGACTCTATGGCATTACATCCCCACTGAGCTCCCCAGGCACCGGCCCCAAATTTCCAGGAATTTCCCAAGCCAGTGTTGGCCACCTACTGGGATTCCACTGATAGACCATCAGCCAACTATCTTTGCTGGCATTTGGCTCTCCAAAGAGACTGTCAGCTGCCTTAACGATAAAAGTGACAGGCGAAGGAGGGAGGGTTCGTTTGGGAGGAGGTCAAGAGGAATAGTTGTAGGTATGCCAGCCTCCAAGTGGGACCTGGGGATCCCCCGGAATTACAGATCATCTCCAGATAACAAGAGTCCAGTTCCCTTGGCCAATATTGATGCTTTGGAGGGTGGGACTCTATGGTATTGTGCCCCACTGTGGCCCCTGTCCTCCCCAGGCTCCATCCCAAAATCTCCAGGAGTTTCCCAGCCTGGATCTAGCAACCATACCACCCTCACCCTGCTCCAGTGGCGATCTGGAACCTCTAATTCAGTGTTTTTCAACCTTTTTGTGCAAAGGCACACTTTTTTCATGAAAAAAATCACGAGGCACACCACCATTAGAAAATGTTAAAATTTTTTAACTCTGTGCCTATATTGACTATATATAAAGTAATTCTCTTGAATAGGAATCAAATAAACACAAAGAAATTATTTTATAATTACTTTATTATGAAATAATAATACTTTATTTTATAATTGTTCATATGTTACGGATGAAATTGGAATTTTTCCCACGGCACACCAGACAATATCTCACGGCACACTAGTGTGCCACGGCACAGTGGTTGAAAAACACTGCTCTAATTTATAGTTGCGGAGCACTGTACAACAGGACAGCACATATCAAGAGTACTAAAAGAGAATGTCATATGTATTGCATGTGCCTTTCCCCTGACATTTCAATAAACTAAAAGTTTTAAAACAAAATGGCGCCCAAACTCTTCGGCGACCATCACTGAGGTACTGATAGTTCACTCCTGTAGTCTGGGCAGGGCTGTTGTTTTCTTCCCCCGGAGAGGGGAGTGAAAAGGTTCCTGGGTCAAACCCAAACAGCAACGAGGTGCCAATTGTCCCTGTTATAGGCCAAAGGTCCGAATTAAATGAGAAAGCATCCTAGGGTCTGGCTGCCATTTTAAAGAGATTTGAAAACAGCCCAACAGTACAGGGTTTTTCCGGCACATGAAAAGGTGTGCGGAGGGGTGAGAAACAAGACTGCCTTAGCCTGCCACACTGTGGACACACTTGCAGCATTTCTAAAACCCTGTAAAATGGTGGCCTCTACAGGCTGGACACTGTCACATCTAGTTTGGCCTTTAAATGGCTCGGCTCCTGCATAGCCGAAGGAGAGCCTGCTTCCAGAGCACCATCCCTGTTCGCTGAGGTCTGTAGCAGTAGAAGAAAGCCAAGAGTCCACTGGTATCCCTCTGCATATCCCATCTAATCCAATCACGCCTGCTCTTGTCATTCACCTGCTATTTGTCATTTGCCTGCTAATGTCATTCGGCATCTGGAATCACTCCACTCTCCAAGATACAAGGACAGATGGACTCCCATTCCAGCTGTATCCAAAGAAGTGAGCCGTGACTCAAAAAAGCTCATTCCCTTGCCACAATTTTTTTTAGTCTTTTAAGGTTCTTCTGGACTATAATAATAATAACAATAACAACAACAATAATAATAATAAAAATAAATCTTTTGATTTATTAATCGCTCACCCCACGCGCCTGCAGGCTCTGAGCGATGTACAGTTACTCTTTGAGACGTGGAACTAACAATATTATTTAAGGGGTAGGGAGGACAACATTTAATTCTTTAATTCCGCACACTTGCAGCTGACAGAGGATTCGCCTCTGCCTTCGGATTGGGGAGCGGTGGCGCAGGGGATTTATCTTGCTCTTTTCTATTGCTACAGATAGACTAACAGGGCTACTCATCATCTTGACCTGTCTTATTATTTAATCCTCTGTCCTCCTGCAGTAGAAAAAAGCAAGAGTCCCGGAGCACCTTAAAGACTAGCAAAAATTTGTGGCAAGGGAGGAGCTTTGGATATCTGAAGAAGTAAACAGTGGCTTACGAACGCTCCAACCCCACCACGAATTTTGTTGGTCTCTATGGCGCTCTGGGACTCTTGCTGTTTTCTTGCTGCTACAGACAGGGCTACTCATCTTGATCCATCTCCACTGAGGTCTGTGTCAGCCATTGCAGAATTTGAATCGAGAGCTCCACGGACTACGAAGTAGTTGTCTGCCCCCAGGAAGAAGGGTCGATAGGCAGTACTAGAAAGTCCATGAGGCGCCCCTGTGGGGTGGACAGAATCTGTTGACTTCCTGCTGTTTGTTGCTAGGCTCATAGGGGTTGTCAGCCTCCAGGTGGAGCCTGGAGATCTGCCCGAATCAAGACTGATTTCCAGGTGACAGATCAAGATGGGTCTGTAGCAGTAGAAAAGAGCATGAGTCCAGCTGCACCTTAAAGACGAACAAAAATTTGCCACAGATTTTGTTAGTCACAACATTTTGTTAGTCTTTTAAGGTGCTACTGGACTTTTTTTTCTATTGCTCCAGGTGACAGGGGTCAGTTCCTCTGGGGAAAATGGCTGCTTTGGAGAGGGGACTCTGGCATTTAACCCCACTCAGGTCCCTCCTCTCCCCAAATCCCATCTTCCCCAGTTTCCACCCCCCACACCAAATCTCCAGGAATTTCCCAAGCCAGAGCTGGCAACCACAGCCTGGAGGACGGGATTGTGTGGTTTCCCTGTTGCTAGTGCAGGGTCAGAAAAAGCGCAGCAACAACAGGGGTTTCTACCTCCACATGGCAGGTTTCCCCGCAGTTTCCCCGCCCCAATTCCCTGGAAGCAGCCATCTCCCCTGGGCCACAAAGACTTTGGGAATTTCTTTTGTAAAGTCAGTAGTAGAATGATAGGTGCAGCCCGTTCTCTAAATGCCCATCTTTCATTTTTTCAACAATTCTCCCAAATCTCCAGGAACCTCAGGCGGGTGGTGGTGGTGGTGTCTGAATTCCCTCTTCTAGCTGTCCGGCTTGGACTTCTCCTGGAGACCCACCCAAAGGAATCTTTTTCATCCGCCCATCTGCACTGCATAAGAGGGAAGGGTTAAATCTACAAAGTTTCGCTTCCTAGAGAGAGCAGCAGAGAATAGGCAGCCGGGCGCCCCCCTTTCTGCTAAGGGGAGGGAGGGTCAGCTTTGCATTTTTCTGCAGTGGCAGAAAGAGAGGGTGGAGAACGGCCGGCCTCAGGAGATGGAAACTGCAGGTACCCTTTTTTTGTTTTGTTTTGTTTTTTTTTTGGGGGGGGGGATCCCCAGGTAATAATAAGGGGACCCTAATAGTAAAATCAGACCCTAATAGCAAAAGCATCGGTGTTCTTCCAGATTTGAATGGGGAGGTTTTTGGAACATGCAGGAGGGAGGGTGTCTGCAATGGTGGGGAAGCAGGAAATTAGGGGAGATCCCATCCTGGCAGGCGCTGCGTTCCCTCCCGGCCAGTTCCTCCTACATCCCCAAAGGGATGCCAGCCTCCAGGCGAGACCTGGGGGTCCCCGGAAATTAATTACAGCTCGTCTCCACACTACAGAGATCAGTTCCCCTGGAGAAACTAATGGATACTTTGGAGAATGGATTCTATGGCATTGTACCCCACTGAGTTTCCTGTCGTCCCCTGCCTCCATCCCCAAAACTCCAGAAGTTTCCCAACCTGGAGCTGATGTAAGCTAGAAAGGAGGCAAGAGCAGAAAAAAGTTGCATAAAAAATATGAAAGGTGTAAGGTCTCATCTGATGAAACCTTGAGTGCAATGGTCTATTGTGCGCTGTACCATCAGAAAGACTTGAGACCAATTTATTTCAAAGGAAAAAAATTTAATGATTAAAGAAGGTATATTTTTCCTCTAAACATGACTTCGTTATCTTATCACGGTTGTTTTCCTACGAAGTTCAGCCTGTCCTGTGATCTCTTGTCCTTGACTTTAACCCTGACTGATAGTCTGAAGCAACATCATTTGTGATATGTGTATATGGACAAAATTATGATATTGTGAATTACTAGGCAGGCTGTGTACGCAGCCAAAGACAGGATGGTAAAGACCAGTCCCCATTCTGCCGTGGAAGTTTGCTGGGTGACCTTGGGTCAGTCACACACTCTCAACCTAACCTACCTTACAGGCTTGTTGTGAGGATAAAGTGGAGGGGTGAAGAATGGGCGAGTCCCCATTAGGAAGAAAGGTGAGGTATAAATAATGAAAATAAAAATAAATTTAGAAAATTAAAGCAAAAGAAATTATAAGGGTTTTTGATGAGAACTGAAAGGGTGTACATCCAAAGAATACAGTATATACTAATTCAAAGTTAAATATCCTTTGCAGATATGTGATATCTGGTCTGTATTTCCACAAAGGGGAGCCACCGTTATCAAAGGACTACTTTTCTCTTTTTCCTCATTCCATCTCTTCCTGCTCCCTGACGAAAGTTCACAATGCCAGTTTGAGTGACTAATTCATTTGATAGAGCAACACTATGGAAGAACAAGACCAGAAGATGGAAGAACAAGACCTTGTAGGCCCAGTGTTTGAGGAGGGGTCTGAAGGAGTAAGGAAAGTCCCTTATGGCCTCCAGACTGGGAAGATCCGGGAATTCCTGCAAAGGAAACTCCAGGAAGAACTGGAAGGGGAACCATATGAGAGTTCACTTCCACAGCTCCTAAAAACTGAGTCTCCTTCGTCACATGGGGGAGTTCCACAACTACCAAAGGAGTTGACCCAATGGGATGATGCAAAGACCTTTCTGGCTTCCTTCGAGCAAGTAGCCAAGGCCTTCCAGTGGCCCCAGGGTGAGTGGGTAAGCCGACTGCAGCCAGCCCTCAGCGAGGAAGCCAAGCGGGCCTTTAGTATCCTGGAGACCAGCAGCAAAGAGGATTGTGGGAAAGCAAAGGCAGCCATCTTGCAAGGGGGCACCATGGATGAAAATCACAAGGGCCCAAGAGGGACTGCCAACTGGCTCCATGAACTTTGTCACCAGTGGATGATGGGTGAGAGGCCCTTGAAGGAGCAGATCCTGGAGCAGATGATCCTGGAGCAGTTCCTGTACAGCCTTCCGTCCGAGATCCAGAGCTGGGTCAGGGAACATGGACCGGAGACCCTATCCCGGGCAGTTGTCCTGGCAGAGGAGTTCCTGCTGAGGCAGCGAGAGGCTCAGAGAAAGCAGAAAGAGGTGAGATTCAACTCATTGTAAGGCATTAGGTGGATTCGTGGAGGAGAGGTCCATCAGGGGCTACTAGCCATGACTGAAGGGAACCTCTGAATCCCAGAGCCAGGAGGCAACATCAGGGGAATCCCAGAGCCAGGAGGCAACATCAGGGGAAGGTCTTGGCCTCTGTGCCCTGTGGTTGCCCTCCAAAGGAATTAGTTGGCCACTGAATGAGACAGGATGCTGGACTAGATAGACCACTGGTCTGATCCAGCTTCTTATGTGTGCTTGTGGCAGAGCAGAGGCTGAGATCTGGACAGAGATGGGGAGCTACAGACCAGGATGGGATGGGCCTCTTACCTCTATATCCTTGACTGTGAACCAAGATGGGTTCTTATTTATTTATGGACTTGGCTCTTTGCAGCAATAAACAAATGATGTTAGACGACCCTTTTGTCTTCTGAGAACAAGATGCATTGCACTTAAAAATGTGTATATTATTCAGCAGTACATCAGAACACAAGAGAAGCCAAGCTGGATCAGGCCAGTGGCCCATCCAGTCCAACACTCTGTGTCACCCAGTGGCCAAAACCCAAGGGCCATCAGGAGATCCACCAGCAGGGCCAGAACTCCAGAAGCCCTCTCACTGTGGCCCCCCCAAGCACCAAGAATACAGAGCATCACTGCCCCACACAGAGCGTTCCATCTAGACCTTGTGACTTATAGCCACTCATGGATCTCTGCTCCATGTGTTTATCCAGTCTCTTCTTCTTTTTTGGTATTTGTGTGTGTCTGGAAGTTATGGCTGACTTCTGGCGACCCCCAGAGGGACTTGGAGGCAAGGGACATTCAGAGAGGTGACTTGCTGTTGCCTGTCTCTGCCTCCCGACCCTGGTATTCCTTGGAGGTCTCCCATCCAAGTACTTGCCAGAGTCGGTCCTGCTTAGCTTCTGAGATCTGATGAGATCGGGCTTGCCTGGGCTGTCCAGACCAGGGCTATCCAATCCCCTCTTGAAGCTGTCTATGCTTTTAGCCCCCACCACCACTTCTTGTTGGTATAATGCAGTATATTAGGGAGTCCAAACTCAGCTGAATGGCATTAAGCATTATTATACAACAACAAAGGGCCCTCAGTTCGCAACCGACTTATGGCAACCCCTCACATATGAGATGAGCATAGGTGATTCAATGTTGCCTGCCTCTGTGTAGCAACCCTGAACTTCCTTGGTGGTCTCTCTTCTAAGGACTAACCAGGGCCGGCCCTGCTTAGCTTCCAAGCTTTAAAGAGGAAGGCAATAGGAAATCAACCTCTGCTACCCTCTTGACTTGAATGAGGGGGCACCATAAGTCACTTGCAGATTGACAACATATTACTACTACTATTACTACTACTATCATCTTTATCATCATCATCTTTATCATCATCATCATCATCTTTATCATCATGATCATCATCATGATCATCATCATGATCATCATCATCATCATGATCATCATCATCTTTATCATCATCATGATCATCATCATCATTATCATTATTATCATTATCATCATCATCTTTATCATCATCATCTTTATCATCATCATCATCTTTATCACCATTATCATCATCATCATCTTTATCATCATGATCATCATCATCTTTATCATCATCATGATCATCATTATCATTATCATCTTTATCATCATCATCATCATCTTTATCATCATCATCATCTTTATCATCATCATGATCATCATTATCATTATCATTATCATCTTTATCATCATCATCATCATCTTTATCATCATCATCATCTTTATCATCATGATCATGATCATCATTATCATTATTATCATTATCATCATCATCTTTATCACCATCATCATTATCATTACCATCATTATCATCATCATTATCATTACCATCATTATCATCATCGGCACCATCATTATCATTACCATCATTATCATCATCATCATCATCATCATCATCATCATTATCATCATTATTATCATCATTATTGTCGTTATTATAGTTATTATTATAGTTATTATTGTTATTTCTGACACAATTGGGAGGGTCCGCGGCTCAGTGGTAGAGCCTCTGTTTGGCATGTCAGAGGATGCAATGATGGCCACAGGAATAAAAAGCTTTAAAAAAGGAGTAGATAGATTCATGGAGGATAAGTCTGTCAATGGCTACTAGCCATGGTGTCTGAGGGGAACCTCCACATACAGAGGCACTAATCCTCTGAATCCCAGAGCCAGGAGATGACCTCGGGAGAAGTCCTTGGTCTCTATGTCCTGTTGTTGGCCCTCCAGAGGAACTGCTTGGGCACTGTGTGAGACAGGATGCTGGACTAGATGGACCATTGGTCTGATCCAGCTGGGGACATCCCAAAGAGTAATAAATTTATGGTGGTATGTTCCTGGTCCTACTTCATGAAATAATAGAAATTTTACATAAATTATATGTTAAGAGACCAAACTAGGGGGAGTAATCAGATTTTCCAAGATTAGTTTTTAAGAACTAGAGAAACACTTAATGGAAGCAGAGGAATTGTGGAGCCCAAGAGTCTATTATTAGGAGTCACTAAGCCACCAAATGTAACCTGAAACATGATGTGTGAACATTTCCGGTCTCTTTCAGTGTCCAGTTTCCTTTGAGGACGTGGCTGTGTATTTCACCGAGGCTGAGTGGGCCTTGCTGGATCCTGGCCAGAAAGCTCTCTACAGGGAAGTCATGCTGGAGAATTATGGAAGTGTGACCTCTCTGGGTAAGGATCCCTCTGTTCTTCTTTCATAGATGCCAAAAGGATGAATTGCTCCCATTGTTGGTAATGGCATATGGAACCAGGTGACTGGGTGGTGTTTCTTGGGCTGCAACTATGTGTGTTTTCTTGCTCCACATCCTCTTCTGTGGGCCTGGCACACATCTAGGGTCCCTGGGGGGGGCGGGAGATCCAGTGCTGACTTACCGCAACACGTGAAGCTTAAGAACATAAGAGAAGCCATATTGGATTAGGCCAATGGCCCATCCAGTCCAACACTCTGTGTCACACAGTGGCCAAAACCCAGGTGCCATCAGGAGGTCCAGCATTGGGGCCAGAACTCCAGAAGCCCTCCCACTGTTGCCCCCCAAGCACCAAGAATACAGAGCTCCACTGTCCCAGACAGAGTGTTCCATCTATACCTTGTGGCTCATAGCCACTGATGGACCTCTGCTTCATATGATCCTCCATATGGGGGATTGAACCTGGGACCTTCTACATGTAAAGCTGATGCTCTACCACTAAGTCATTCCACCCCAACGAAGCTGCCTTTTCCTGAGTTAGACCCTTGTTCTCCCTCATGCTTTCAACTAGAGATGCTGGGGATCAGATCTGGGACCTTCTGGATGTCAAGGAGATGCCAACCACTGAGCCATGGCTCCTCCACACAATACTGGGCTTCCTAGCTTTGCCCCAGGAGATGTAACCTTTCACCAGCTTAAAAGAGAATTTTTTCTCCCTCTCCCAAAATATTAGAACTCGAGGGCAGGACGGGCAACAGGAAATACTTCTTTACACAGAGAGTGATGAAAATGTGGAATTTGCTGCCAGAGGATGTACTGATGGCCACAGGAATAAACAGCTTTAAAAGGGGATTAGATAGATTCATGGAGGATAAGTCTATCAATGGCTACTAGCCATGGTGACTGAGGGGAACCTCCACATTCAGAGGCACTAATCTTCTGAATCCCAGAGCCAGGAGGCAACTTCAAGTGAAGGCCTCAGCCTCTCTGCCCTGTTGTTGGCCCTCCAGAGGAACCGGTTGGCTACTGTGCAAGACAGGATGCTGGACTAGATTACTGGTCTGATCTAGTAGGGCTCTTCTTACGTTCTTGTTTTCCTCTGTTCTTCCTTCATCTTCAGTATAGCTAAGAAACCAGCTGTTTTGGAATCTCTGGGTCTTTTTCTAGTCAGAAGACCCCAAAATAACAAATTCCTTGCTTTCCAGAAATGTCTCAGATCTGCAAACCTGACCTTGTCTCCTGGCTGGAAGAAGGGGGAGAATGCTTTGTCCCAGGCTCCGAGGAAGGGGAGATGTCGACAGGTAAGTGCCTAGGTTGGTAGCTGAGCCCTCTGTTGTCCAAAGGTTCTGGGAGCCCCGAGGATTTGGATGCTAGTCCATGAAAGATGAAGCCACAATAAATTTGCAATCTAACAAGAGGAATCACAGTTATAATACATGTAACACCAGAAAGAAAAGCAATCACTTGTGACAACAGATACTGCTCATTTATTAAAGCAATAACTCATGACAACAAGCTATACCAACTCGAAGAAGTATGTGAACTGTTGTCCTTTGGAAGAGTTGCGGATGGGTGCCTTAATTATTAATTTTGTACAATACTGCAAAGGGTTTGACACCCTACAGTTTCTTTTTCTATCTAAAGAAGATTTCGAAACAAGTGTTTGATCCGGAAGGACAGTAAATTTGCATGCAGAAGGTCCCAGGTTGAATCTCTGGAATCTTCAGTTTAAAGGACCAGGCAGTAGGTGATGGGACCTCATCCTGGGACCCTGGAGAGCTGTTGAGAGGGTCTGTGGTTCAGGGGTAGAACATCTGCTTGGCATGCAGAAAGTCCCAGTTTCAATCTCCAGCATCTTCAGTTAGAAGGCTCATGAAGAGTAGGTGATATGAAAGACCCCTGTCTGAGACCCTGGAGAGCCATAGAGATAGGCTGTGGCTCAGTGGTAGAACATCTGCTTGGCATGCAGAAAGTCCCATGTTCAATCCCCAGCATCTTCAGTTAGAAGGCTCACGAAGAGTAGGTGATGTGAAAGACCCCTGCCTGGGACTCCAGAGAGCCGCTGTCAGTCTGAGCAAACAGTACTGACCTTGTTGGACCAATGGTCTCATCCAGTATACGGCAGCATATGTTTCGGGGAGGGACTGAGGCTCAGTGGAAGAGCCTCTGTTTGGCATGCAGAAGGTCCCAGGTTCAGTCCCCAGAATCTCCAGTTACAAAAGGATCAAGTAGCAGGTGATGCGAAAGACTCTTTTCAGCCTGAGACCCTGGAGAGCTGCTACCATTCTGAGTAATGGACCAAGGGTCTGATTCAGTATAAGGCAGCTTTATATATATATATAAAACTCATTGCCAGTGAGGGGGAGTTCACCACCTCCCTAGGAATCAGCTGCCTAGGGAGTTGGTGGGCTCCCCCTCACTGGCAGGCTTTATGCAGCGGCTGGACAAACACTTGTCGGGGATGCTCTAGGCTGATCCTGCATTGAGCAGGGGGGTTGGACTCGATGGCCTGTACGGCCCCTTCTAGCTCAGTGATTCTATGATTCTATATGTATACATATGCTAGTTTTTAGGGTGCCACAGAGCTCTCTCTTTTTGCTTTTGTTTTAGTTGTGGCCGGGAAAGAGGAGCTCTCAGGGGTGTACAGATGGGAGGAGCAGTGGGGCTTGGGAACAGTTTGGGGGTGGGAGTGGAGAAGGAAGGGGGCGAATTGCTGATGATCTCAAGGCTGCAAATAAAAAGAGTCAGTTTCACGCATCAGTCTTTGCCTGCGAAACAACAACAACAACCACACTTTTGCCCAGGGAAAAGTAGGAAGCGCCAAGGGGCATGGTCCTTCTCTCTCCCGCCTCCTCTTGCACGGGGTAGAGAAACGAACTGTAATCTTTACAGACGGGCTATGCTTTCCCCGAGAGTTGAAAAGCAATTGTCAGCAGTACCTGGGAGAAGGCCGCCCCTCCCCTTCTGCCCTCTGCTAGACACTTTAGTGGTCCCCAACTTAGGGCCCCCCCTTGGCCCCTCCCAGAATGTCCATTCTTGCAGTGATAAGCTGCAGAAGCTTTCTGGACCCCAGGAAAAAATGTAGAAAGAGGCATCTGCTAATCAGCCAGGGATAGAAATATATACCCTTTTAAATTTATTTTTGGTTTTGCATGTTGTCATTGCAGGGCGCTCTTCCCATTTTCATTCTGCACCTCCTCCCTGATACTTACCTGTCTATTTATTTAAAACATTTCTTAGCCTAGAGCAGTGTTCCCTCTAAGCTGAGTCAGTGTGAGCTAGCTCACAGTTTTTTAGCCTCTGGCTCACACATGTATGTCATAGCTCAGGAAGGAGGGCTCCGGAGCAAACTAATTTCTGCAGCAGCCAAATCGCTCGCTCACAACTTTAATGCCGGTAGCTCACAAAGTAGGATTTTTGCTCACAAGATTTCACGGCTTAGAGGGAGCATTGGCCTACAGCACAATTTAAAATCCCCAGTTAGGAATACCAGTAAACAGGGGTCTTTTCGTAGAAGAACAGCTGCAGGAGCTCATTAGCATATGGTATGCTAATGAGCTATTAGGCTATTAGCATATGCCACGCCCCCTGACATCTCCGGAAGTGATGTAAGAAGGGGGAGCAAAAGGGGGGAGCGGCATCTTCAAAAGCTTCCCCTTCCCTTCCCCAGCTGGCCTGGGTGGGGGAGCTAAGAGAGAAGGGGTTTAAAGTTTAAACTCCTTCTCATGAGAGTTGGGTCACAGAAGGAGGAAAGAGGGAAGGAAAGAGAGAGAGTAGAGAGAAGGAAAGAGGGAAAGAAAGAGAAGGAAAGGGGAGGGAAAGAAACAGAAGGAAGAAGGAGGGAAACAGGGAAAGGAAGAAAAAAGAGAAGAGAAGAAGGTGGGAAAGAAAGAAAGAAAGAGAAGAGAAGAAGGAGGGAAAGAGGAAAAAGAAAGAAGGAAAGGAGGGAATGAAAGAAATTTGGCGGCAATTCAGCCCCATTATATCCTATGGGCCATTGAAGTCAATAGTGAAAACATAGGGTATATTCTTGGGGCTGGAGGGGAGGGGGTTTGAGGGAGAGGCTCCAAACTCACAGGATAGCTGTTGGGATCTCTTCCCAAGATACCCACCAAGTTTCAAGAACATTGGATTAGGGGGTCCAATTCTATGGGCCCCCAAAAAGGTTGCCCCCATTCCCTCCATTGTTCTCTATGGTGGGAAAAAAAGTTAATTTTTTATATCCATAGGATATAATGGAGCTGAAATTGACATTCGGCTGCCTGAAAGACTCTCCGGGACGACGGCTGGGGGCGGGGCTTGGCTCCTGAGCTCCCAGAGCTGTGCTCAGGTGCGCTCCCCCCCCAAAAGACCCCTGCCAGTAAATAATAGCTCAGATAATCAAATACAGTACTCTTTAGAACTCTGGGGAGGTTGTTCCACACACCATTTTATATTGCTGTTGACCCAGAAATAATGTTAACAGCATAAATTTAATGGGGGGGGTTTTTTTTGTCATCGAGGAAACAGAAAATGAAAGACAGGTTTCATTCATACAAGAAAGAAGGCAAAATTAAATGTGGATTTTTCATGCAGGCTAGATCATGGAATCACAGAATGACAGAGTTGGAAGGGTCCATAGAGGCCATCTAGTCCAACCCTTTGCTCAATGCAGGCTCAGCCTAGAGCATCCCTGACAAGGGTTTGTCCAGCCACTGCTTGAAGACGGCCAGTGAGGGGGGAGCGCACCACCTCCCCAGGCAGCTGATTCCACTGCGGCACAACTCTTACTGTAAAAAAGTTTTCCCTAATATCCAGCCGGTACCTTCCCACTCTTAATTTAAGCCCATTATCACAAGTCTTATCCTCTGCTGCCAACAGGAACAGCCCCCTGCCCTCAAATCAAATCAAATCCAGCCTGAATTTTTCCTAGAAGCTAAAATGACTAAACTATCATACTTTGGTCACATCATGAGAAGACAGGACTTGCCGGAAAAGACTATAGTGCTGGGGAAAGTCGAAGGCGGTAGGGAAAGAGGGAAGACCCGACATGACTCAATCAAGGAAGCCACAGCCTTCGATTTTTAAAACCTGAGCAAGGCTGTTAATGACAGGACATTTTGGAGGCCGTTAAGGTTACGGAGATTGACGTTACGGAGGTTGCCGTAAGTTGGAAGGGACTTGACGGCACATAACACAACACACACACACACTGTGAGATTCGGTGGGGTTCATACTAGTGATTATCAGTTTTGAGTGGTGACTGTATCCTCTTGGGCTCTTACTGGGTATATTTCCTTATTCCAACAGCACTTGTATGGAAGAGTGAGGATGAACTACGGGAACTAGGAGAGCTTCCCGCAGAAGGAGTGAAACGCCTACCGCCGGAAGAGGACGTTCGGAATCGAGATGGATCAAAGAGGTGGAAAAGAAAGGGAGAAAAGGGAAAACGTAAAGGGAGGAAGAAGTCCGTTGCCCTCTGGGGTGGGACTTTCCATAAAACGCCGGTCCATCCAAAAACACAGCAAGAAAAGAAAAGAAACAAGTGTCTCATCTGCGAGAAAACATTCAGCTATGAATCAAACCTCAAGACACATGAAAGAATCCACACAGGGGAGAGACCGTATCAATGTTCGGGGTGCTCCAAAAGCTTCTGCTATCAAAGGAACCTTGTTCAGCATTTAAGAACCCACACTGGAGAGAGACCGTATAAATGCTCGGGCTGTAACAAAAGTTTTCGTTATCAAAGGAACCTAGCTCAGCATTTTAGAATCCACACTGGGGAGAAACCATATAAATGCCTTGAGTGTGGAAAGAGCTTCAATCAGAGCTCCAGCCTTACTTCCCATCAAAGAATCCACACAGGGGAGAAACCATATAAATGCCTAGAGTGTGGAAAGAGCTTCAGTAGAAGCACAGGACTGTCTTCCCACCGAAGAATCCACACAGAAGAGAAACCGTTTAAATGCTTTGAATGCGGGAAGAGCTTTGCCGCCAGCACCAACCTGGCTACACACCAAACGATCCACACTGGAGAGAAACCGTTCAAATGCTCAGAGTGTGGGAAAAGCTTCAGACAGAACACATGCCTCACTTTACACCGGAGAATTCACACAGGAGAGAAACCTTATGCGTGTTTCGAGTGTGGGAAGAGCTTCAGCCGGAGCACAAATCTTATTGCGCACCGGAGAACCCACAGAAAGGAGAGGCCGTTTAAATGCTCAAACTGTAGCAAGAGTTTTAAAGATCAGGTGAGCCTCCTTAAACATAACATGCTACACACAGGGGAGAAACCGTATAAATGCCTGGAGTGTGACAAGAGCTTCAGTTCGAAATCATACCTTGTTACACATCAAAGAATTCACACAGGAGAGAAACCCTATGTGTGCTCAGAGTGTGGAAAGAGTTTCCGGCAGAAAGTAAGCCTCATTTCCCACCAACGAATGCACACGGGAGAGAAACCTTATAACTGTTCTGTATGTGGGAAGCGCTTCAGTCAGAGTTCACACCTCAATTCACACAAAAGAATCCACTCCAGTGATAAACCGTATAATTGCTTAGACTGTAGCATGACCTTTGGTGAACAGTCGGGGCTTGATGCACATCGGAGAATCCATGAAGCGAGAAAGCCCTTCAGCTGTTTAGAATGCGGCATGAGGTTCTGCAAGGACACAGAGCTGAGTTCACATCAAAGCATTCACAACAGGGAGAAGTCATAAAAATGAAGCTTTCTCCCTTCACAGTAATCATGGACCACATCTTCCAAGATGTTTTTTATAGCAGATAAGTCATATAAACGTTCTGACTCTCTGCAATTAACCAGGCCTGATGTATTCTACCTTCCCTGTGGACATAAAGCACAAATATACCAAGGAGGGTATGAAATGTCTGAGCCAGTTCTGCTGTTTATCCATCACTCTGTGAAGATGTGAACTGGGACAATGCCTCTTTTTGCTCCGTATAAAGAGTTTGATTTGAAATCGTATGTTAAGAATCTAATACTTTCCCCCACTTGACTTTCTTTTAAGGAGCTCAGCATGGCCTATACAGTTCTCCGTCCCCCCTCCTCCATTTTATCTCCACAGCAATGTTAGGGATTAGAGCACTGGAGTCAGACCTGGGAGGGGCAAGTTTGCCATGGAAGCACTCTGGTGTTCTCATTAAGCGGAAGGTTCAGGTAACTAACGGGCAGTAGGTTCAGGATAGGCAAAAAGAAATACTGCTTTACACAGAGAGTGATGAAAATGTGGAATTGGCTGCCAGAGGATGTAGTGATGGCCACAGGAATGAACAGCTTTAAAAGGGGATTAGACCGATTCATAGAGGGGAAGTCTATCAGTGGCTACTGCCCGTGGTGACTGAAGGGGACCTCCACATTCAGAAGATCCTCTGAATCCCAGAGCCAGGAGGCAACATGAGGGGAAAGCCTCGTCCTCCATGCCCTGCTGTTGGTCATCCAGAGGACCTGGTTGGCTGCTGCCCATCAGCTTCATTGGATGCCCTCGAGTTCTAGTATTTTGGGAGAGGGAGAAAAAGTTCTCTCAATCAACTCCACCCCATTCATAATTTCATAAAACTTTTTAATGCCCCCCCCCCTTTGTTATCTCTTTTGGTGTAGTGGTTAAGAGCGGCAGACTCTAAGCCACCCTGAGCCTGTTTGCAGGGAGGGCGAGGTAAAATGTAATAAATAATAATAATAATCTGGAGAACCGGGTTGCATTCCCCTCTCCTCCACATGCAGCCAGCTGGGTGACATTGGGTCAGTCACAGTTCTCTCAGAACTGTTCTCTCAGAGCTTCACAGGTTGTCTGTTGTGGGGAGAGGATGGGAAGGAGGTTATAATCCGCTCCGCAACTCTGAGTGAAGGGTGGGGTATAAATCCTCCTCCTCCTGCTCCTCTTCTTGGAAAGTCCCAGACCCTTCAACCTCTCCTCATAGGAAAGGTGCTCCAACCCCCCTCATCAACTTGGTTGTCCTCCTCTGTACTTTTCCCAGCTCTGTCAGGGTCTTCTGATTTAGAGTGCCGGCGTAGGATCTGAACCAATGAAGCTGCCTTTCACTGCCTCAGGTCCTTGGTCCACTCAAGTCAGTGTCCTCTGCTCTGACTGCCAGCAGCTCACAGACAGAGGCCTGAGAGGCAAAAGCTCCAATCTGCACTCCGGCATGAAGCTCATTCTGTAAGCTTGGGCCAGTCCTTCTCCCTCAAGCCCAAGCTACCCTGCAAGGTTGTTGTGAGGACCAAACAGGGGGAGCATGTAGGCTCCCCTGAGTTCCTTGGGAGGAAAAATGGGAGAGAGAGACGTATGGACAGATAGATTGTACCTAACAGCTCTTTGGGAGGTTTTAGTTAGTGCAACACAGAAATGGCAAGATTCTCCATTGCAGATTCACTTGCTCAGATGTTGAGATTTTAAAGCAATAAAATAAGAAAAGGTTTACGGAAGATTAATTCATCCCGGGTCTGATCCCTTCTCCCCACAAGGAGGTATTTTGAAAAGCCAGAGACCCTGTGTGTGCTGAGAGGGGGGTTGAATTGCATTCTTTTAAAATCTTGTCTTGAGAAAAGTGTGGAGAAGAGGAAGGGAAAGTGAATTTCGACGGGGGTGAAGAAATTAGGACAAAAGGCCATCATATGGACAATGTTTTCACTGAGAAAATGCTGCCAGAATAAAAGTGAAGATGTGAGAGTATTAGATAAGTAAAGTTGGAAGCAAAGAAGGAGAGCTCTGCCCCCAACAAAGGTAAGCAAAGGTCACTAAAAGTGCAATGCTAAACAGAGATGTACCCTTCCAAGTGCACTGAAGATCAAGTGCTTAGAACACATACGAACACACAGGAAGCTCAAATATGAAATTAGACCATCAGTCCATCAAACCCTGTATTGTCTACTTAGACTACCAGCAGCTCTCCAGGGTCTCTGGTGGAGGTCTTTTGCATTACTGCCAGATCCTTTATCATGAGATACCAGGGATTGAACCTGGGACCTTCTAATCCTTCAGAATAATATAAGAACATAAGAAGAGCTCTGCTGGATCAGAACAATAGTCCACCTAGTCCAGCCTCCTGTCTCACACACTGGCCAACCAATTCCGCTGGACGGCCAACAGTAGGGCATAGAGGCCGAGGCCTTCATAAAATCATAATAAGAGCTCTGTTGGATTAGACCAAGGGTCCGTCTAATCCAGCATCCTTCCTCACACAGTGGCCAACCAATTCCTCTGGATGGCCAACAACAGGGCATAGAAACCAAGGCCTTCATGAGAACATAAGAAGAGCCCTGCTGGATCAGACCAATGGTCCATCTAGTCCAGCATCCTGTTTCACACAGTAGCCAACCAGTTCCTCTGGATGGCCTACAACAGGGCAGAGAGGCCGAGGCCTTCATAAGAACATAAGAGGAGCCCTGCCGGATCAGACCAGTAGTCCAACTAGTTGAACATCCTGTCTCACACAATGGCTGTGTGGAAATCATTAAATTTTTGAAGTTATAGGCCCATTTTAAGTGGCCACTTGCTGCTGATTGTAAATTTTCTAATTCGTCTTCAAGGGTAGGCCCATGAAAAGGGCCTTGCTGTAGTCAAAACTATAGGTTACCAGAGCATGCACAAGTGGGATGAGGTCCTGGGTTTCCTGAAAGGGCCACAGCTGACATATCCTCTGGAGCTAGATCAAGATGGGTAGCCGTGTTAGTCTGTCTGTAGCAGTAGAAAAGTGCAAGAATCCAGAAGCACCTTAGACTCACAAAATTTGTAGCAGGGAATGTGTTTTCATGAGTCACTGCTCACTTCTTCAGGTATCTGAAGATGGTTTGCTGAAAAAGAAGTTATCCCCTGAGCGTGCACTCTGTCCATAGCAGTAGCCTGCAGTTGTGAGCCTCTTCCTTTAGGAGTGCGATTTCATGCTGCAAACTTTTGAGTCCCACAGAGCTCTTCATCGGGCAGGCTCCAATGGGAAGATGTGCCATGATGGGTTCACATGTGCCTGTACAACCCGTGATGGCCCTCCACTTTATTGAGTACATCAGTTCCCGGACACAGACCTTTTCCCTTCTTGCAACTGCTGTGGCAGCCCTTTCTTCAGTTTCAGTCTTGAGTGAGTGTCTCTCCCTCTATCTACTGCAATCCTCTCTTTCACTTTATCCTCACAAAGCCATGAAGAAGGCAGATAGATGGATAGACAGACAGCTTCTACACAGAGGTTTCGATTGGGTTTGGAGCATCCCAATAATCTCTCTGAATCATCCACTTTCCCTAATTTCCCCACTAGAATGAGGGCTTTTGATGTGAGTGGATTTCATAGAATCATAGAATGTTAGAGTTGGAAGGGACCTTGCAGGTCATCTAGTCCAACCCCCTGCACTCTGCAGGAGCATAGCCAAAAGATAGCTCCACATACCTACATACCTACAACATACCCGAAAGATGGTTGTCCAGTCTCCGCTTGAAAACGTCCAGCGAAGGAGCATCCACCACCTCCCGAGGCAGGCTGTTCCACTGCTCAATCACTCTTACAGTTAGGAAGTTTCTCCTGATATCTAGCTGGCAACGACTCCCCTGCAATTTCCACCCATTAGATCTAGTCTGGCAATCCGGAGCAAGAGAGAACAGATCTGCTCCATCTTCTACATGACAGCCCTTCAAATACTTGAAGACTGCAATCATGTCCCCTCTAAGCCTTCTCTTTCCAAGGCTAAACATACCCAACTCTTTCAGCCTTTCCTCATAAGACTTGGATTCCAACCCTCTCACCATCCTGGTCGCCCTCTTCTGGACACGCTCGAGCTGGACATGCCCGAGTACTGGACACAGTAGTCCAGGTGAGGCCTGACCATAGCAGAACAGAGCGGAACTACCACCTCCCGTGATCTGGACAGAATGCTTCTGTTAATGCGTCCTAAGATTGCATTAGGTTTCTGCACAGCCACATCACACTGCAGGCTCATGTTTAGCTTGTGATCAACCAGAACACCTAGATCCCTTTCACATGTGCTGCTGTCAAGCTAATTTGCATTGCACACAAAGTCTTTTAAGGCACTTTATTTCCTTGGTACGTCGTTTTTTCTTGCTTTGAGGATACCTCCTTTTATTTGCTCCTGTTCTGATACGGATAGATTTTTATTATAATTTATTATGACTGACACATATATGAGTCCAGGGGCACCTTGAAAGCCAGCAACGTTTTATTCGAAGCATAAGCTTTTGTGTGCATGCACACTCCTTCAGATACAGCCTATATCTGAAGAAGCCTGCATGCACATGAAAGCCTATACCTCGAATAAAACTTTTTTGGTCTTCAAGGTGCCCCTGGACTCAAACTTTGTTGTGCTGCTTCCGACAAACGCAGCTACGCACCTGAATCTGACACATATATGGGTTACCTTTATGATCAGATGCCACATATAGCTTTTTAAAATTTAAGGTGGGTTAGAAGAAGAAGAGGAGGAGGAAGAGGAGGAGGAGGAGATTGGATTGATACCCTGCCCTTCACTACCCAAAGGAGTCTCAGAGCGGCTTACAAACTCCTTTCCCTTCCCCTCCTCACAACAGACACCCTGTGAGGTAGGTGGGGCTGAGAGAGCTCTGACAGAAACTGCTCTTTTTCAAGGACAGCTCTGAGAGAACTATGGCTTGCCCAAGGTCATCCAGCAGCTGCAGGTGGAGGAGTGGGGAATCAAACCCGGTTCTCCCAGATCAGAGTCTGTGCACTTAACCACTATACCAAACTGGCTCTCGTACATAGAAGTCTGCTGACCAGTCACCTCCAGAATGTTGGTCACCGATTCAGATCACCCATTCCAAGTAGGGTTACTAGTTTATCTCTAGACAACAGAGATCAGTTCCCCTGGAGAAAAAAGGGTGTGTTCTATGGCATTATACCCCACTGACGTCTCTCCTCTCTCCAAATTCTGCCCTCCCTAGGTTCCAGGGCCCCCCCCCCCCAGTCTCCAGGAATTCCCCAGCCCAGAGAGGCCAGTGTTCCCTCTAAGCGAAGTTAGTGTGAGCTAGCTCACAGTTTTTCAGCCTCCAGCTCACACATTGTTGTCTCCGCTCAGGAAGGATGGCTCCGGAGCAAACGAATTTATGCAGTAGCCAAATTGCTCGCTCGCCACTTTAATGCCAGTCGCTCACAAAGTGGAATTTTTGCTCACAAGACTCCGCAGCTTAGAGGGAGCACTGGTAGCAACCCCAGTTTGAAGCCTGTGGCTCTGGGCCAGGTGTTCTTCCAGCCATGGAACCTCCCGCTGAACAATGGTGGAGAATCCTGGGAAAGGAACCGGGGGGTGGGGTTGAAAAAGAGATGGCAGTTGAGTGGCAGTTGAAGAAGAGGGCAAGAGCTAGACAACTGGAGACCAGGTGAAAGGAAAGATATTGAAGAGGTTTTATCTCCTCACCCCCCCCACAGGTTAGATTACTACAATGTGCTCTGTGTGGGGTTGCCCTTGGAAACAGTTCAGACACTTCTGATTAGTTCTCAGTGCTGCAATAGGACTACTCCTTGGGGTGGGCTACAGGGAGCAGATCATACCAGTGCATCAAGAGCTCCCTGTTCAGTTCCAGTCCTGGGGCACTATACTGGTTTTGACCTAGGAAGCATCGGGTAGCTTTGGCCATGGGGAAATGAAGGGAATTCTGTTTGTGCTGTCAGGCGTGGTTTTATAGTCATGCGGACTTCAAAATCAAACTCTGTTCTGGTTAGACCTCACCTAGAGTGTTGTCTTCAGCTTTGGGCACCACAATTTAAGAAGGTTATAGACAAGTTGGAGCATGTCCAGAGGAGGGCAATGAAGATGGTGCGGGGTCGGGAGAGGAAAGGCTGAAGGAGCTGGGTATGTTCAGCCTGGAGAGGAGGCGACTGAGAGGTGATATGATCACCATTGTCGAGTACTTGAAGGGCTGTCATCTAGGGGATGGTATGGAGTTGTTCTCTGCTGCCCCAGAAGGGCGGACCAGAACCAAGGGGTTGGAATTAAATCAGAAGAGTTTTCGGCTAAACGTTAGGAAGAACTTCTTGACAGAGCCGTTCCTCAGTGGAACAGGCTTCCTCGCGAGGTGGTGAGCTCTCCTTCTTTGGAGGTTTTCAGGCAGTGGCTAGAGGGCCATCTGACAGCAAATGCTGATTCTGTGAACTTAGGCAGATCATGAGAGGGAGGGCAGGAAGGGCTGCATCAGTGCTTAGTTCTCGCGGCCCTTTCTTAGACACCCAGGGAAATGCTGGTCGCCACTTTGGGGTCAGGAAACAATTTTCCTCCGGGCCAGTTTGGCTAGGGATCCTTGAGAGTTTTTGTAATTCCCCCCCCCCCAATTTATTTTAGGGTTTTTCAATACCAACGAAAACATATTCTTTACAAGATCATTTCCATATATTTACAGAGCCTTTAGGTCTCAATACATTTTTCTATCCAGCTATAAAGTCTAGACCATCTATTTACATGTACTTTCGAGTCTTGATTTTGTAGTCCTAAACTTAAATCGTCCATTTGGGAGAGATCTAGAATTTTACAAATTAATTCCTCCTTAGAGGGTAGTTTTTTTGTAATTTTCTGGGCGCGGAACTGGGGTCACTGGGTGTGTGTGTGTGTGGGGGGGAGGTATTTGTGTAGTTCCTGCATTGTGAAGAGAGTTAGACTAGATGACCCTGGAGATCCCTCCCAACTTTATGATTCCATGAAACTGTTCTTTGGCACAGACTGACATTGTTGCTCCCTAAAAAGCGTGCTTAGGATGGTGTTGCAAGCCCTATCCAAGGAGGTGGGGAAGCCACGTTCGGTGAGCACCTGGAGATCCTCTCTTTTTTTTCCTCGAGGAAAGGATCCACCCGATTCCTCTTCCACAAGGCAACCAGCCGCGACTCCCGCAGCCCTCGCCGAGGCTCCCCGGGAACTGTAGTTCCGAGGAGCCGGAGACTACGATTCCCAGGATCCCTCTTGCCAGCCCCCGCGGGATGCGGACCCAGCCTCTTCTGTGCGAAGGGGGAGGGAGGCTCGGCAGCAAATGCCCCCCCTCCCCGCCCCAATCTGGGAATCGGGTCCGAAGGCAAACTGGAGGGGGCTCCTCCTGGGCCCCTGCAGCGACGCTGGGCTCTCTGTCGAGGGACGGGGGGAATCTGAGGAAGGAGAGCCGCTTGCAAAGTTGGGCGAACCGGTGCCTCGACTCCTCCGGACACGGGTTTCGTCGTGTGAATGTTGTTTCCCCGGGACTGGCGGCTTTCGGGGCTGGAAGTCCCTCCTTCACGTGGGGAGAGGGCGGAGACGCGTGTGGTTTTGGCTGTGCTAGGTGAGTGCAAGAGAAGATTTTGGAGGGTTTTTTTTTTTGCACGTCTGAATAGAGATTGGGGGAGCCCGGCAGACAGGAAGGGATGCAGGCAGGAGCAGCTCCCCCGCCTTCAAAACTCATGCACACCAGAGGCAGAGAAGGGGAGAAGGTGCAGAGCCGGGGACTCTCAGTTTAAATGTTTGGTTTGCTTTCCCAATGCATATGGGTGGTTTACCCGTGAAAAGCAGAGTGTTGGGATGGATTGTTACCCTGTGCCCTTATTTATTTATTGACTTTGTTTATATCCCACCCTTCTCCCCGATGGGGGACCCAAATCAGCTCACATCATTCTCCTTTCCTTTGTTTTATCCTCACAACAACCCTGTGAGGTAGGCAATGTTCCCGCTAAGCCTTGGAACCTTGTGAGCAAACATTCTACTGTGTGAGCTAGTGATATTAAAGTTGTGAATGAGCGGTTTGGCTGTTGCATAAATTAGCTTGCTCTGGAGCCATCCTTCCTGAGCTAAGACAAAAATGTGTGAGCTGGAGGCTAAAAAACTGTGAGCTAGCTCACACTAACTCAGCTTAGAGGGAACACTGGAAGTAGGTTAGGTAGTTATGGGACTGGGCAAGGTCATCCAGCAAGCTTCCGTGGCAGAGTGGGAATTCCAACCATGATCTCCCAGATCGCAGCCCAACTTTTTACCCTTTCCATATTGGCTCTCATCCATGCAGTCTCTGAAACTTAAGGAAGGTTCAGCCCCAGAATAGATTTGACCCTAGATGTGAACAGATCACTTACACTAATCCTCATTTCTCCACAGGAATAGCCCAAGTCCATCAGATTCCCCAAGTCACATCCCTGTCCACGGATTGTCCCATAAATGTCATAAATCCAATGTGCTGTGCGTGGCTAAACCCCTAAATCAGTGGGATTCATGTCTAAAAGTTCTCAACTCTGTTGTTAGATTGCCAGTCAAATCCACATTCTTGGTGCGCAGCAAAGATCTCAACTCTAGCAAGGATTTTCTTCCCTCTTCTCCTGCCCAGGTGTATTTCTGGGGGATTGGTTAGGGCTTTTTGTCAATGCATTTGAAGAATATGGACTGGCACACTCACACAGCTTGTTATACTGACCCCGGTCTCAAATTAATTGAGGAACCAAGGGTAGTCGGATCTCCTCAGATCTCGGAAGCTAAGCATGGTCGGCTTTGGCTGGTATTTGGAAGGGTGACTCCAAAGAATACCAGGGCCATGATGCAGAGGAAGACAGTGGCAAACCAACTCTGAAACGTCTCTGCCTCAGGAAGAAGTCTAGCTCGCCACCTAGTGGTGCATAATGCTAAAGAGCTAGCATGTTTGGCCACCAGACAATCTTAGGATCTCCTGACTATACTACACACAGTGCCATACAATAAGAATTATTATTATTATTATTATGAGGAACTTCTGGTGGCATTTTGTAATCTCATCTGGTAGCATGTGAATTTGGAGTCATGACACGGGATCGGGTGGTTATGTGTGGGATCATGACTGCTGGGTTTCCCGGAGTGACCATTTTGTTGTTTCTTATACGTTACTGGCTGATTTGGTGCCCTGACCTGGATAGCTCTGGCTAGCCTGATTTCGTCAGATCTTGGAAGCTAAGCAGGGTCGGCCACGGTTAGCTCTTGGAATGGAAGACCATTGAGGAACTCCAGGGTTGCTGTGTGGAGGCAGGCAATGGCAAACCACCCCTGAACATCTCTCACCTTGAAAACACTACGGGTTGGTTATAAGTCAGCTATGACTCCCAGACCGATTTCCCACAAGCAGTTGTGCCGCCCTTGCTCTTCCCTTCCCCCAATTGTATTTGTCAATTTCCCACTACTTGCTGCACAGCCGCATTTTGACCCGCAGCATCCCCCGATTTTGTGAGCCAGTTTGGTGTAGTGGTTAAGTGCGCGGACTCTGATCTGGGAGAACTGGGTTTGATTCCCCACTCCTCCACTTGCACCTGCTGATGTGACCTTGGGTCAATCACAAGCTCTGGCAGAGCTGTTCTTGAAAAAGAGCAGTTTCTGTCAGAGCTCTCTCAGCCCCGCCTACCTCACAGGGTGTCTGTTGTGGGGAGGGGAAGGGAAAGGAGTTTGTAAGCCGCTCTGAGACTCCTTTGTGTAAAGAAGGCCAGGGTATAAATCCAATCTCCTCCTCCTCCTCTTCTTCTTTTTCCCCGGGTCTTTTCGATCTCAAAAAACAAGGATCGAGAAGATGCAGGGGAAATCGGGGGGATGCTGCAGGTTAAAATGTGGCCGTGCAGCAAGTAGTGGGGAATTGATGGATACAATAAGAACATAAGAGAACATAAGAGAAGCCAATGTTGAATCAGGCCAATGGCCCATCTAGTCCAACACTCTGTCACACAGCGGCCAAAATATACCAGGTGCCATCAGGAGGTCCAGCAGTGGGGCCAGGGCACCAGAAGCCCTCCCACTGCTGCCCCCTCCAGCACCAAGAATAGAGTGCATCACCTGCCCCAGACTGAGAGTTCCCATCTATACCCTGTGGCTAATAGCTACTGATGGACTTCTGCTCCATATGTTTATCTAATTCCCTCTTGAAACTGTCCATGCTTGCAGCTGCCACGACCTCCTGTGGCAGTGAATTCCATATGTTAATCACTCTTTGGGTGAAGAAGTATTTCCTTTTATCTGTTCTAACCCGACTGCTCAGCAATTTCATAGAGTGCCCACGAGTTCTTGTATTGTGAGAAAGGGAGAAAAGTACTTCTTTCTCAACCTGCTCAATCCCATTCATAATCTTATAAACCTCGATCATGTCACCCCTCAGCCGTCGTTTCTCCAAGCTAAAGAGCCCCAAGCATTTTAACCTTTCTTCATAGGGAAGGTGTTCCAACCCTTTTATCATTCTAGTTGCCCTTCTCTGCACTTCTTCCAATGCTATAATATCCTTTTTGAGATGTGGTGACCAGAACTGTACACAGTATTCCAAATGAGGTCGCACCAATGATTTATACAGGGGCATGATGATACTGGCTGATTTGTTATCAATTCCCTTCCTAATAATCCCCAGCATAGCGTTGGCCTTCTTTATTGCAGCTACACATTGTGTAGACATTTTCAGCGAGTTATCCACTACGACTCCAAGATCTCTCTCTTGGTCAGTCTCTGCCAGATCAGACCCCATCAACGTGTATTTATATTTAGGATTTTTGGCTCCAATGTGCATCACTTTGCACTTGGCCACATTGAACCCCATTTGCCACGTTGACGCCCACTCACCCATCCTCAACAGATCCCTTTGGAGTGCCTCACAATCCTCCCTGGTTTTCACCACCCTGAACAACTTCGTGTCATCTGCAAATTTAGCCACATCACTGCTTACTCCCAATTCCAAATCGTTAATAAACAAGTTAAAAAGCATGGGACCGAGTACTGATCCCTGTGGTACCCCACTGCTTACCACCCTCCACTGAGAAAGTTTCCCATTTATACTCACTCTCTGTTTCCTATTTATAAGCCAGTTTTTGATCCACAAGAGGACTTGTCCTTTTATCCCATGACTATTGAGCTTACTTAGGAGCCTTTGATGAGGAACTGTATCAAAAGCTTTCCGGAAGTCAAGGTAAATAATATCTATTGGGTCCCCCTTGTCCACATGTTTGTTCACTCCCTCAAAAAACACTAACAGGTTAGTGAGACAAGATCTTCCCTTACAGAACCCATGCTGAGTCTGCCTCAATAGTTTTTGTTCATCAATGTGCCTACTAATTCTTTCCTTAATAACAGTTTCCACCAACTTACCCGGTATCGATGTCAGACTGACTGGCCTGTAATTTCCTGGATCTCCCCTGGAGCCCTTTTTAAAGATGGGAGTGACATTAGCTACCTTCCAGTCATCAGGAATGGAGGCAGATTTTAAAGAAAGATTACATATTTTTGTCAGGAGATCCACAAGTTCACATTTGAGTTCTTTCAGAACTCTCGGATGAATGCCATCCGGGCCTGGTGATTTATTAGTTTTTAAATTGTCCATCAGTCGGAGGACTTCCTCTCTTGTCACCGCAATCTGATTCAGGTCTTTCAAACCCCCTCCCGAAATCAGTGCTTCTGGAGTGGGCAAACACTTCTCCTCTTCCACAGTGAAGACAGAGGCAAAAAATGCATTCAGCTTCTCAGCCATTTCCCTATCATCCTTCACTACTCCTTTTACCCCTTGGTCATCCAAGGGCCCCACTGCCTCCCTGGCTGGCTTCCTACTTCTAATGTATTTGAAGAAAGTTTTATTGTTGGTCTTTATGTTTTTTGCGATATGCTCCTCATATTCCCTTTTTGCTTGCCTGATCACAGACTTGCATTTTATTTGCCATAGTCTGTGTTCCCTTTTATCAACCTCACTAAGACTAGCTTTCCACCGCTTAAAGGAATCCTTCTTACCTTTTACAGCTTCCATTACTTTATTTGTTAACCATGCAGGCTTTTTTCTATACCTATTTGTACCTTTCCTAACCTGCGGTATATATTTTTTCTGAGCTTCTAGGATTGTCTTTTTAAATAGTCTCCAAGCTTCCCCAATGGTTTTGACCTTCTCCACTCTTCCTTTCAATTTCTTCCTCACATGTCCCCTCATACCAGAGAAGTTACCCCTTTTAAAGTTAAAAGTGGTTGCGTCAGTCTTTTTGGGCAACTCCCTATCTGTACAAATGTTAAACTCAATGACATTATGGTCACTGTTTCCAAGTGGTGCAATCACTTTTACAGCTCTCACCAGGTCTTGGGTGTTACTTAGGACCAAATCCAGGATCGCCTCTCCCCTGGTAGGATCTGTGACCATCTGTTCCACAGCACAGTCATTGAGAGTGTCTAAGAACGCAATCTCTTTTTCCCGACTAGAACTCATATTGACCCAATCAATGTGTGGGTAGTTAAAGTCGCCTATTACAACACAGTTATTTCGTCTAGCCGCTATCTTTAATTCATTCGTCATTTTATAATCCTCCTCTATCTTTTGATCTGGTGGGCGATAACAAACTCCCACTGTTAAGCCTCCTTTTGGACCCACTATTTCAACCCATAGCATTTCCAGAAGGGAATCCAATTCTCTTACCCTCTCAATCTTACTGGATGGTATACCCTCTCTGACATACAGAGCCACCCCACCTCCAACCCTTTCCCCCCTATCCTTCCGATATAATTTATAACCAGGAATCACCGTATCCCACTGATTTTCCTCATCCCACCAAGTTTCTGAAATACCCACAATGTCTATTTCCCCCCCAACACCAAGCATTCCAACTCCCCGATTTTACCTCGGAGACTTCTAGCATTTGTGTATAAACACTTATAGTTTCCCACGTTTGTTAAGCCCACAGCCTTCCTCTTGCTGCCTCGAGACCTTGCCAGGCAGTTCCTATCATTAGCCACAGTCTCAGTGGACAATTGTAATCCATTTCCTTGTACAAAAGTAATAGCTACCCCTTCATCTCTTTGAGATGAGCCATCCCGAACCAGAGACTTTTCATCTCCTGTTGGCTTTCCCCCATTATTCAGTTTAAAAACTGCTCTGCCACCTTTTTGATTTTGAGCGCCAGCAGCCTGGTTCCTTCTCGGGACAAGTGGAGACCGTCCCTTTTGTACAGCTCCCTCTTGTCCCAAAAAGCATCCCAGTGCCTAACAAACTTGAACCCTTCCCCCTACACCACCGTCTCATCCACGCATTGAGACTCCTGATCTGTGCCTGTCTCTCCGGCCCTGCGCGTGGAACAGGTAGCACTTCCGAGAAGGCTACCTTGGAGGTCCTGGCCTTGAGTTTCCTGCCCAGCAGCCTAAATTTCTCCTCCAGGACCTCACGACTGCATTTCCCCACATCGTTGGTGCCGACATGCACCACGACCACTGGCTCCTCCCCAGCACTATCTACCACCCTATCTAAAACACGCGTAATGTCCGCTACCTTCGCACCAGGCAGGCAAGTCACCATACGGTCAGTACGCGGGTTCGCCACCCAGCTGTCTACCTGCCTAAGGATCGAATCACCAACTACCAAGAGCCCCCTCCCACCCTTCCCAGGGACGGTTCCTTGGTACGAAAGGATACCCGTTCACCAGCTGAAGAAGAGGTCCCTTCTGAGGGCACATTCCCCTTATCCTCAGCATGGTGCCCCTTTTCCCCTTGACCCTCATGCTCCCTGGCAGCAGCCGGGCTGCCAGATCCAGAGTGGGACATATCTAACAAGTCCCCGAGAGTCTTCCCCGTGCACCTAACTGATTGTCCCTGCTTCTCCAGGTCAGCCACCTTGGCCTCAAGGGAGCAAACTCGCTCCCTGAGAACCAGGAGCTCCTTGCACCGAGCACACACCCAAGACTTCTGACCAGTGGGCAGATAGTCATACATGTGACACTCCATGCAAAACACTGGATAGCCCCCAACCCCCTGCTGGCATTCTGGCTTCATAATTGTTTTTAAACAAATACTTTTCTATAACCCCCCTTTTAAAACCCTTTGTATTTATATGGCTCCTGTTGTAGGAGTCTACTTACCTTACCTTACCAAGGAGCCAAGGTCAATAAGGGGGAAAGAGAAGAGTGTGGGCAGTGCAGCTGCTTATGGGAAATCAGTCCCAGTGTTCCCTCTAAGCTGAGTTAGTATGAGCTAGCTCACAGTTTTTTAGCCTCCAGCTCTCACATTTTTGTCTTAGCTCAGGAAGGATGGCTCCAGAGCGAACTAATTTATGCAGTAACTAGATCACTCACTTATAACTTTGATGCCAATAGCTCACAAAGTAGAATTCTTGCTCACAAGACTCCACAGCTTAGAGGGATCATTGGCTACGACTTGATGACACAACGATTTGGTTCCTTCTATGACTACTTGAAAGAAAGCGCAAAGGTTTGACTGGAGCTTTAAATGTGCATTTTTGAAGAGGATCAGGGGTCCCCAAAATGGAGTTAAATTTGCATGGGCTTCCCTAGAACCGATAGATTTAAAAAGTGTTGGTCCCTGAAAGTTCAATCACTCCCTTTTTACCTTCAGGCAAGAGCTACCTGTCTGGATTGCTGGCATTCCTCAGTTTTCGGTCCTCTGCACCCACCTTTGGGAGACCACCCAAGGATGAAAATGGAGACGCAAGATCCTTCCCGATGGGAGGCATCAGCCGGACCGGGGAAGGCGATTCGTGTCCCCCTGGATCACAAGCCCAGGATGGACCGGGGAGGAGGAAGTAAACCTTCTGAAGCAACGCCTCCTGAAAGTACCACAGGATGCCTCAGTAGGGCGATTCTGTACCGGGTGAAGGAGGAACCAGAGGAAGGTTTGCCCCTGCGCTGGGAAGCCCAGTGGCAGGAGTTCCTGAGGACCATGGATCCCCCTCATTCAATGTTGGGGCTCCTGCCATTGGCAGAGCAGCCCACTGCCCCATGGGATGACACCAAAGCCTTCTTGGCCTCCTTCGAACAAGTGGCCGGAGCCTGCCACTGGCCCAAGGATGAGTGGGCAGCCCGGCTCCTGCCAGCCCTCAGTGGGGAAGCCAGACAGGTCTTCAGCAGGCTGGAGGCCAGAGACAGAGAGGACTATGGGAAGGTGAAGGCGGCCATTTTGCACGGGGACTCCCTGAGGAGGGAGAGGATGCGTCAGCATTTCAGGCGCTTCTGCTACCAGGAGACGGATGGCCCTAGAGGGGCTTACAGCCGCCTCCAGGAATTTTGCCACGGGTGGCTGAGAGTGGAGAGACACTCCAAGGAGCAGATCCTGGAGCTCTTGATTCTGGAGCAGTTCCTGAGCATCCTTCCACCGGAGGTCCAGGGCTGGGTGAGAGAACATGGCCCCGAGACCTGCTCACAAGCAGTGGCCCTGGCTGAGGACTTCTTGCAGAGTCAGCGAGATGCCCAGGGACAGGAAGACCAGGTGAGATCCCTTCCTTATGCTGTTAAGTGAGGGGAAAAGTTAAGGACATAAGAACATAAGAAAAGCCGTGTTGGACCAGCCCAGTGGCCCATCTAGTCCAACACTCTGTGTCACACAGTGGCCAAAACCCAGGTGCCACCAGGAGGTCCACCAGCGGGGCCAGAACTCCAGAAGCCCTCCCACTGTTGCCCCACAAGCACCAAGAAGGCACAGCATCATTGCCCCAGACAGAGTGCTCAGCGAGTATTTTTAGAAAGTGGGTGTGGGGCCAGATGGGGCTTTTGCCTAATAGGGGCTCTGACGGGTAACTGGAGAGCTGATTGGCTGTGCAGATTCAAAAATGGAGAATCTGGACTAGGCATAGCCAGTCATAAGCACCACTGGAAAACAGTCAACATCACAAGTGAGACAGCAGCATAAAGTAAAATGATAGTCACCAAAAAGAGCCCTCTGGCACCAGGAACTTGCCAGGGTTGCAGCAGGCTGCATTGCAAGGGGCCACAGCAGAGAAGGCCTCGTCTACTGTGGCCATCCACCTGGCTTCCAAAGATGATGCCCTTCTGAACAGGGTTTGCAGACTTATAGCCTTTATCTCAGCCTGACCCTGACAGAATTACTGTGATACTGGAATACCCTCAGAGTGTTTTCATTTCTCAGTCTGTTTCTCCTCCCATCTAATTTTCCTCCAAGAGACTCAGGACAGCGGATGTGGGCTCTTCCCCATTTTTTGGGTTTAGATGTTCCTCAAAGGTCTTCCACTTTGAAAATTCTGATTTCTTGCAGGCAGTGTCGGAAGAAGGGGGTGTGGCTCTCTCTGAGGCAGGCCAGACTTCAGAGCGTCAGTTGGCCAGAGAAACCAAGGAGGAAGATGATGGGGCTCGCAGCGCGTCAGGTAAGAAGGAAGGCCACTTTTTTTTTGCCTGGATGCTCTGAATCTCCTTCCGAGCTGGACCCCACTGGGCCTTTCTCTTCAGGGAGCTCTGGAGGTTCTCTCCACTCACAGTTTCAGAAGGTAGCCCTTTCTCCCTTGGTCTGCAGGAGAGCAGTTGATTTGAGTCCCAGTAGCACCTTAGAGACCAACAAGATTTTGGGGTTATAAGCTGTCGAGAGCCTAAACTCCCTTTCTCAGGTATCTCCCTTTGTCAGATATCTGACAAAGGAAACTTTGACTCTCGAAAGCATATACCCTGAAAATCGTCTGTGCTTACAAGCTTTTGACATATTAAGGAAGAAGGGGGGTACTGTTCTGGATAAGAACATAAGAGAAGCCATGTTGGAGCAAGCCAATGACCCATCCAGTCGAACACTCTGTGTCACACAGTGGCCAAAACCCAGGGGCCATCAGGAGGCCAAACAGTGGAGCCAGGATTCCAGAAGCCCTCCCATTGTTGCCCACCAAGCACCGAGAATACAGACCATCACTGCCCCAGACAGAATTTTATATCCATACCTTGTGACTAAGAGCCACTGATGGACCTCTGATCCATATGTTTCTCTAATCCCCTCTTGAAGCTGTCTACGCTTGTAGCTGCCACCACTTCCTGCGGCAGTGAATTCCATGTGTTAGTTATTCTTCGGGTGAAGAAGGACTTCCTTTTATCCTAAGCTTACTGCTCATTAATTTCATTGAATGCCCACAACTCTGGACAGGCCTGATTCAGGTATAAGAGCATGCACTTAAGAAACCCTAGGTGTCTAGTTAGCTTTGCTATACCAGATCATTAGCTTGGAACCAAATTTACATCTCAGTAACCTTCAGGGCATAGTACACAATACTATTAGAAAGTTTCTGCTTGGGTTCTAAGCTTTTCTATTTCATTCTTAATACAGACTAAATCAACAAAACATTATTCCATGCATTCATCAGAATTACATAGACAATTCAAGGAGAGAAATGGCTGAGAGGGTGGGGTAAAAAATTTAATTAATCAAATCAAATCAAACATGAGTCCATAAAAGTTTTCTCACCCCCAAAGTCAGCAGGTCAGAGGGAAGGAGCCCCTTCTGAGAAGAAGCTCTTGATCAGGGGTGCCCAAACTTGCTCAACGTAAGAGCCACATAGAATAAATACCAGATGTTTGAAAGGCACAAAACATGAACAAATATTATACGCACATTTTTATTTAAAGATATGCAAATTTGCTTTTTTGTTGACATTAAATGAGACTGCCAAAAATAAAAACAAAAGGGGGTAACACAGATATTGGTAATGGTATTTATTTGTCCAATGATATTTATTTGTTTGCTAATGATATTTATTTGTCTACGAGAGAAAGAAAAAGGGAGAGGTGGAAAGAAAGAATGAAAGAGGTGGAAAGAAAGAGAGAGAAACAAAGAAAGCAAATACATGGGAGGGAGAAAAAGTATTCCTCCCCTTCGCTTCCCCAGCTGCCCTGCCGAGAGCTGCACAATATGTGTGAAAGAGCCTCCTGTGGCTCCCAGGCCGCAGTTTGGCCACCCCTGCTCTTGATCTATACAGCTCTTATTTATAAGATCTTAGAATTATCTTCTGACAATAGCTAATTGTCCCACTGGATAGATTCAGGTGGGTAGCCTTGTTGGTCTGGAGGAGCAGAACAAAGTTTGAGTCCCACTGGCACCTTCAAGACCAGAGACGTTTTTTTCAAAGTATAAGCTTTCACGTGCATGCACAGGTCTTCAGAATGTCCATTTCATTGTCTCTGAAGAAGAGTGCATGCACACGAAAGCTTATACCTTGAATAAAACTTTGTTGGTCTTAAAGGTGCCACTGGACTCAAACGTTGTCCCACTTGATACGAGGTTGGCTTTACTTAAAATAACTTCTTAGAATGAATGAATGAATGAATGAATGAATGAATGAATGAGCTGATCTTCTGTCAAGATAGAATCAGGTGGGGTAGCCGTGTTGGACTGAAGGAGCAGAACAAAGTTTGAGTCCAGTGGCACCGTTTAAGATCAACAAAGTGTGCCGTGCAAACGGAAGCTTATACCTTGAATAAAAGTTTGTTGGTCTTAAAGGTGCCCCTGGACTCGAACTCTGATCCTCTGTCGTAACTGTCATGGATATGCCTCGAAACATAGGGGAACAGTTGCTGGACTGGACCAAGAAGATCATGAAAGATGTTGTGGCTCACATAAAGAGAACAAAGCTGGGCTCTCAGGAGACCATCCCAAAAAGGGAGTCCGGAGACCCAGCCTTGAGTTCATTCTCAATACTGTTTATTTTAATCCTATTTAGCCAGTATAAAAATAATGATTGCAAGTTATCTTTTGGCCCTCAACCGGCACTCCCGCCCTTGAGTGCATCTTCTGTGAAGCTGGACATTCTTGCAGTTCTCAGACACTTCTGCACCGGAGCCTAAACAAATTGTATCTATTGATAATGGGTTAGATGACTTCTAATCTTAACAAGACCATATAACTGTGGCCACTCTGTCTTCTTCTTACAGTTCCTCAAGGCTGGGTCTCCGGACTCCCTTCTTGGGATGGTCTCCTGAGAGCCCAGGTTTGTTCTCTTTATGTGAGCCTCAAGATCTTTCATGATCCTCTTGGTCAAGTCCAGCAACCAGGGCTATTTTTGGGCAGGAGCGCACAGGAACGGCGTTCCGGCTGGCTTCCGAGTTGGCCATGCCTACAACCTCTCCCCCCCCCGGGTTCCCCAGGCACCTCGCAAGCTGCGGGGCGCCTGGGGAAGCCGATCCAGAAACTGCCTTCCTTCCCTCGGGTTCCCCAGGCACCCCACAAGCCGCAGGGCACTTGGGGAAGCCAATCCTGGGAGGGAGCTGTGCTGTCAGGGGTGTGGCCTAATATGCTAATGAGTTTCTGCTGGGCTTTTTCTACAAAAAAAAGCTCTGCCAGCAACTGTTCCCCTATGTTTCAAGGCATATCCATGGCAATTACGACGGAGGATCATAGTTTGAGTCCAGGGGCACCTTTAAGACCAACAAACTTTTATTCAACATATAAGCTTCCGTGTGTACGCACACTTTCTTGATCTTAGCAGTGCCACTGCTTCAGACCAGCACGGCTACCCACCTGATTCTATCTTGACAGAAGATCAGTTCATAAGCTCTTCAAGGGATCTGGAAAGGACTCTAGAATGGCCTCTTTTTGGCCTTCCTTTTATCTCTTACGGTGTTTTGGTTCTTATGTATTCATTGAAAAAAGTCATAAGTCTTTGACCTGACCAACTCAGGACCCCAGGCAGGTAAAAAGCAATGTTATACGATGCCATAAAATGGTACATAAGCACAAGACCCCTGCTGGATCAGACCTGTGGTCCATCTAGACCCACATCCCCTATCACACAGTGGCCAAACTTTTCCTCTGGAGGGCCAACAACAGGGCACAGAAGGCCTTCCCTTGATATTGCCGCCTGGCACTGGTATTCAGAGCAGTGTTCCCTCTAAGCTGAGTTAGTATGAGCTAGCTCACAGTTTTTTAGTCTCTGGCTCACACATTTTTGTCTTAGCTCAGGAAGGATGGTTCCAGAGCAAACTAAATTATCATTTATCCAGCAGCCCAGGAGTGGATGACCGCAGAGGACGCCATCAATCAAGAAGGCCCAGGAGGGCCAGAAGCGGCAGGACCTCATGGAATGTTGTTGTGGAAAGTAGAAGGTGACGTTTCCCAATGTTCTTGGCAGCAAGATGCCTTGGGGAGTCAGGACAGACTGCATGGTCAGCAGGAGACCCCTCCAGCAGAAGAAGTGGTGGAATCCATTCCTTGCTGGGGTCATGACCCAGCTCCCCCTGAGATCATAGTCCGGACGGGAATCGATTCTGGTAAGAAAGGAAACTTCTACTGTGTTATGAGAAAAGTGTCAGTGAGCATACCAGTATCCTCATGGGAAATTTCAAAGACCTTCACGGGTACTTGGGAACATAAGAACATAAGGACAGCCCTGCTGGATCAGACCCATGGTCCATCTACTCCAGCATTCTGTCTCACACAGCAGCCAACCAGTTCCTCTGGAGGGCCAGCAACAGGGCAGAGAGGCCAAGGCCTTCATAAGAACATAAGAAGAGCCCTGCTGGATCAGACCCATGGTCCATCTAGTCCAGCATTCTGTCTCACACAGCAGCCAACCAGTTCCACTGGAGGGCCAGCAACAGGGCAGAGAAGCCAAGGCCTTCATAAGATCATAAGAAGAGCCCTTCTGGATCGGATCAATAGTCCATCTAGTCCAGCCTCCTGTCTCACACAGTGGCCAACTAGTTCCTCTGAAGGGCCAACAACAGGACATAGAGGCCGAGGCCTTCCCATGATGTTTCCTCCTGGGTCTGGGATTCAGAGGCTTAGTGTCTCTAAATATGGAGGTTCCCCTCAGCCACTATGGCTAGTAGCAATTGATAGACTGATCCTCCATGTATCTAATTACCCTTTGAAAGCTGTTTATTCCTGTGGCCATCACTACATCCTCTGGCAGAGAATTCCACATTTTAATATTTCTCTGTTTACTGCCCATCAATTTCATTGGATACCCTTGAGTTCTAGTCTTTTGGGAGAGGGAGAGAAATTTGGGATATGCTTTCATTGCTGTTTTGAATTTATAATTCATCCAGGAACCCATTGGAGGCGGTGGGAGCAGAGGGGTTCAGGAGCAGTTCAAATCATACTCGACAATGGAGAATCCTGACTAGGGAGATACCCTGTGAATGTTTTGGGCTGTGGGGAATTATTTATTTGGTGCACTGACTTTAAGGAGCCTCCAAAAATCGACACCACAGGTGGGATGGACCAGGAACATTGCAGTCCGAGTGGAGTGTGTGTATCATAAGGATAGAAAGCTCATTTTATGTGAACAGTTGTGCAGTTAAGAGGACTATTTCAGTGGTGAGTAATTTGGTCTACTGTTGGGTTGCCGACTATTCTGGATATTTTAATACAACACTGGGGTGGCCATTGACTTAATGGAGGGGGCTGTGGCTTAGTAGCAGAGCTTCTGCTTGGCATGCAGAAGGTCCCAGGTTTAATCTCCAGTTGAAAGGATGAGGTAGACTAAGGGTCTAACTCAGTAAAAGGCAAGTTTATTTAGGGAGGGGGCCATGGCTCATCTGCTTGGCATACAGAAGGTCCCAGGTTCAGTCCCCAACATCTCCAGTTCCAAGGTTTAGGTAACAGGTGATGCGAAAGACCTCCTCCTGAGACCCAGGAGAGCCGCTGATGGACCAAGGTGGATTTCACTGCCAGATGTAGTGATGGCCAGAGGAATAAACAGCTTTCAAAGGGGATTTGGTAGATTCATGGAGGATGAGTCTTATCAGTGGCAACTAGCCAAAATGACTGAGGGGAACCTCCACATTCAGAGGCATTAATCCTCTGAATCCCAGACCAAGGAGGAAACATCACAGGAAGGCCTTGGAGTTTATGCCCTGGGGTTGGCCATCCAGAGGAACTGTTTAGCCACTCTGTGAGACAGGATGCTGAACTAAATGGGCTGTTGGGTCTGATCCAGCAGGGCTCTTCTTATGTTCCTATGAAGGCTTCGGCCTCAATGCCCTGTTGCTGACTGTCTAGAGGAACTGATTGGCCACTGTGTGAGGCAGGATGCTGGACTAGATGGACTATTAGCATGATCCAGCATGTCTTCTCTTATGTTCTTGTTTTCCCATTGTAAGTGGTGGTGAAGGGAAGGACCCCTTACAGTGCCAAAGGAGCAGGCTAGACTGGACGAAAGTGAACTTAATTCTAGATGCTTGCATCTGCATTTCTGCTTTGACAATTACAGCATTAGAATTATGCAACGTAAGGCTGCATTTCTTTAACTGCGTGAAAGGGCACCCGTGCAGAGGTTTCTGTGTATGCTCTGTGTTGTCCTGCTTACTAGGCCCAAAATAGTGCCTGCAGAAGGCAAAGAAACGGGAAACTGCAAAGACAGAAATACCAGAAGCTGCCGTGATCATTTGATTTTACAAACTGCCTCTGCATGAATTTATGGTTGACCCCCCCCCGCCCCAGTCAGAACTGGGAGGCGAATTCCGCAACAGTGGTGGGAGAGACAGGGGAAAGGCTGTGATGACTGGACACACACACCTGCTGGGATTGAGTGAAATGCTTCTCTCTCTGCTTTTATTGGGTTTCTCTCTTTGTTCCGGCAGGTGACGGCTGGAAGAGTGAGAATAAGGGGGAACTGCCTGGGAGGCCGTTGGAAAAAGTCGGCCACAAAGCATCCAAGGAGAACTTTTGGAACCGAGGCGGACCCAAGAGGCAGGAGGAGAACCATACAGAACAGAGGAGGGATCCATCCAGTCCTTGTGAGGGTGAGGATTTGGAGGAGATTCCCATTTGGCTGGATCCATCAACAGAAAAGGGGAGGAGCAAGTATCTCAGCCTCCACTGGAGAATCGACGTAGGTGAGCCGCCGTCTCGAAGCTTTGAGTTTGGGGACGGCTTCAGTGAGACCAGGAACCTTCTCGAAGGCCAGGCAGAGCCGAAGCCGTACCACTGCCCCGAGTGCGGGAAGAGCTTCAGCCGGAGCACAAACCTGACCTCGCACCTGCGGATCCACACGGGGGAGAAGCCGTACGGCTGCCCGGACCCGGTCTGCAGCAAGCGCTTTTGCAGCCAGTCCGATCTGATCAAGCACAAGAGAATCCACAAAGGGGAGAAACCGTACCAGTGCTCCCAGTGTGGGAAGAGCTTCAGTCAGGGCTCCCACCTCATTTCCCATCAGAGGATCCACACCGGAGAGAAGCCCTACAAGTGCCTGGAGTGCGGGAAGGCCTTCAGCAAGAACACAAACCTGACCTCGCACCAGAGGATCCACACCGGGGAGAAGCCGTACACCTGCCTGGAGTGCGGGAAGAGCTTCACTTGGAGCTCCAACCTGACATCCCATCGGAGAATCCACACCGGGGAGAGACTCTACAAATGCTCGAACTGCAGCAAGAGCTTCTGCAACCACTCCACCCTGATCAAGCACATGAGGATCCACACCGGGGAGAAACCCTACAAGTGCTTTCTGTGCGGGAAGGGCTTCAGCCAGAGCTCTAGCCTCATTTCCCACAAGCGAACTCACACGGGGGAGAAACCCTACAACTGCACCGAGTGTGGGAAGAGCTTCAGCAAAAAAACCAACCTCACGTTGCATCAAAGGAATCACGCCGAGGGGAAATGAGCGTTCATCAGCATGGGGAAATGCAGAAAGAGGTTGAGCCGCAGGGCTTGGTTTCATCAAAATCTACCTGGGCTGAAACTTTTTCCCTGAGCAAACAATCAAATGGCAGACAGCAGAGCAGCAGAGAAGTGCTCTGGTTGTAACAAAAGCTGCTATTAGAAACCAGAGCTAATTATCCAGGGAACCCTGAAGATTACTTTGGGGGAAACCTAAATCATAACATTTCTGTCAGTTGCTTCCAGTGGAAACCAGGGTGGAATTTTCTTGCTGTTTTTATAGGAACAACTCTTGTTTGGTGATAGTTACGTTACACTAACTGTATTGATAATAAAGTTTTTTTTTCTCTGTGTACTGTTGCATTTTTGGGTCTAAGTTTACCCATTTGCAGACATTTGCAGGTGTCGGGGGGGGAAGATGGCCTTTTATGAAGTTGAGCAATGCTCTTGAAAGAATACCCCCCCAAAATTTGGATTTAAAAGGGTTTAACCAAGTAGGAGTTGTTGTCTGTTCACGGGCAATTATTTGAGTTGAGACGTGAAAAGTCCGGTAATGGCTCCAGGGTTTGGAGACACTGGGTTTTCCAGCAGGTTCCGATATTGGGGCTGACCCTTCAGTTGGATGTGATAATGGTGCTATCTGATCCTTCTTGTGAACTTGGGTCTAAATATTTATGCTGTGACATTTCCCCCTATGATGTATCCTCCTCACTCTGGTAAAGGGGCCTATATGACTTCTGTCATCCCCTTACCTTTTACCTCATGAGCCCAAACCTTTCCTGTCAGATATAAAAGAATGGCACCGATAGTGTGGTTTTATATAAAATCAGAAGTTTTTATTCTTTATAAAAGGGTAGGGGAATGGGAAAATGGTTTTTCTTTTGAACAGAGGTCTACCCTTTTTGAGTCAGGCAAAACCTCTCCGCAGAGTCTTGTCTGTCCCTCTGCCCTGTGAGACCCTGTCACTGAGTCACAGACTGAGAGTTTTTTCCTCAGAAGGAAGCCACCGAAAGCCCCTTCTCAATAACTCTCTCTCCAAACCAAACTCTTTCAACTCCCTCAAGCTTCTCAAGCTTCCAGCCACCAACTGCCCAACTGACCAGACCTTCCCCCCCTTGGATACCTTCTGTTGCCAAGGAGGCGGCTCACCAATCAGAGTGCGCCTCTGACACTCCCTACCTTCAGGCTGTTTTTCCTCAGTTCATCACCCCCCCCCCCAGTCCTTTCTTCAAGTTGCACCAGCTGGCACAGGCGAAGCTTTATATTCCAGGGGACCGTGGGCCTCATCGGAATTCTGACACAGCATGGCGGGTGCAGCCACAAAATGGCTGCTGCAGGAGGCAGTTCCAGCCACAAAATGGCTGCCATGGGCCAATGTTCCCTCTAAGCCAGGGCTGTCAAACATGCGGCCCAGGGCCCAAACCAGGCCCCCAGAGGGCTTCTATCAGGCCCGCAGTGGAACTGGCTGTCTTCTGCTTCTTCTTCCAGTTCTGCTGCTGCTGCTGCTGCATCGTAGGTTTGCAGTTTACAGATACACACCTGAACAGCATACTCAAGAATGCAACAGCACGGACATTTTGGTGCAGTAAATCAGAACAAGAGGTGTCGGTTATCAGACAGTGTTAAATAAACGAAATATTGCAAGTGCTAATGTTTTAAGCATGTTTTTATTTTAAGTTAAAAAAACCCCTTTGTGTCTGTGTCCTTTATAAAGTTTACATCTCCGCTACCCGGCATTACATTTTATGACACACACATGGCCCGGCCCGACAAGGTCTCATTTATGTCAGATCCGGCCCTTGTAACAAATGAGTTCGACACCCCTGCTCTAAGCTGTGGAGCCTTGTGAGCAAAAACTCTACTTTGTGAGCGATTGGCGTGAAAGTTGTGATTGAGCAGTTTGTCTGCTGCATTCATTAGTTTGCTCTGGAGCCGTCCTTCCTGAGCCCGGACAAAAAAGTCTTGAGGTGGAAGCTAAAAAAACTGTGAGCTAGCTCACACTAACTCAGCTTAGAGGGAACACTGGTCATGGTTTATGTCAGGAAAATTAGGCGTGCAAGAACCTTTTCCTGGCCTCCCATCCCCACTGTGTCCATTGGGGAGGGAGAGAAACTGGCAGGGATCCCAGTTGCATCAAGAAAGAGAGGCAGTTGTTTCAAAGAACCCCTTATTTATTGAACTTCAGACCCAAAATGTAAAACCTTCAATACATATAAGAATCTGGTATGCGGCATACAAAACGGACTCATAATTCTTAATTCAATACTTAAATATAGTGTGCGGTGGTTCCATAAAGGATATCCCATCTCTGCCATAACGGAGGGTGGTTGGCCAGAACAACGAGGAACAAGAGTAAACCCAGATATTAAGTACCCCTTTCAATCCAGAGGAGCTAATGTAACTGTCAGTCAGGTCTGTGATGAGCATCTGACATACTGGACAAAACCCACCCCCTTCCACACAGTAAGGCATGAACTCTGCTGGTAGTTAAAACAATTTCTGTGAAGGCAAGAAGCCCTGACTATCCTGGCGTCTCTTCAAGTGACAATCTGTATATTATCGGTGTTTCAGAATTATTCTGTGTGAAGGAGGAACCAGGGAGACAGGTACCCCATATCTAGATGTTTAGACTGTTGCTCTGATCTCCGGAAACATAAACCATTCTTTCTAGGACAGAGTGCATTGTTTCTGAGGCTGCGGTCACACACACTAAATAATCCACTTTCCATCCACTTTCAGACTGGATCTTTACTGTGTGAACTGGCAAAATCCAGTTGGAAAGTGGATTGAGAGTGGATTATTTAGTGTGTGTGACCTCAGCTTGATATTGCTTGCTTGGGAGCAGCTAGCCACAAAGCTTTATGGGAAAGAACCAAAGATTCAGCCATAGAATTTAATACAAAATGGCTGCTGCAGGAGGCAGAGCCAGCCACAAAATGGCTGTCATGGCTTCCCTTCAGTCACACAGAATCCTTGTGCTGTGGTGGGAGCTGCCGCTGAAGCAACATTTTTAAAAATCGTGAGCCAATCAAGTCTCCAGTGGCCAATCAGAAGCCTTGCTGGGTAAAAGCCCCACCTGGCCCCACCTACTTTCTAAGAACAGGCACCAAGAAGGGTATCAGATGGCACCCAAGGGCACCACGCTAGAGACTTCTACTATAACCTGATATTGAGTTGTACCTTCGGCGGAGCCTCTCTAGGTCATGATGGTTTGGAAAGAAAAACAGTGGCTGGCTACTTTAACTATTGTTCTGAGTTTCTTGTTTTTAAATTGCAAGCTTCATGAGAGCTTTCTTAAATAAGACCAGTGTAGGTAAGGCATGTGCTGTTGGTGGCAGAGCATCGGGGACCTCCTAGAAGTTGCACCATCAGAGCTTTCTTTTTTTTTTTTGAAAAAACCCTCCTAAAAAGGAGAGGAGTTTATTCTTTTTATGGAAAAAGGTAGGGTATATAGAGGGATAAAGAAAAGAGCAGAGTGAGTATTCTGTTAATAAAGGTTAGTTTAAATCAGTGTAAATACAGTTTTTGGCAATCACCGTGATTAGAGAGTCTTCTTTTCATCTAACAAAAGTTCAAAATAACTCTGTTAATGAGGTTAGTAATGTCCTTTGGGGTTAGTTGTTAATCAACTCCTTGACGCTTCCCGAACAGTTATTTCTTAATTTGTCTTCCTTTGGTGTCCCTCAGGTTGTAGGAAGGGCCTCCTTTGATTTTCACTTCTCCCGCTCCGGCACCTCCCTCCTCTGAGCCGCTGTCATCCTCACTACTCAAATCTGTCCACGTTGCGAGTGCTGCCTCTTCCTCTGAGCTGGCGTGTCTCTTCAGAAATTCTTGCGCCTTGAAGATGGAGTCAATCTTTTCTCTTTTATCCTTGTACTTGAACAAAAGGCCTTCAGGGAAAGTCCATCTGTATATGATCTGTTTTCTTTGTAAAAAGGTGGTCAATCCTTTATAGCAGGGGTCCTCAAACTTTTTAAACAGGGGGCCAGTTCACTGTCCCTCAGACTGTTGGAGGGCCGGACTATAGTAAAAACAAAAACTATGAACAAATTCCTATGCACACTGCATATATCTTATTTTGAAGTGAAGAAACAAAACGGGAACAAATACAATATTTAAAATGAAGTAAAGTTAAATCAACAAACTTACCAGTATTTCAATGGGACTTCCTTAGCCCCCGCCCCCAAGATGACATCCCCCCTCTGGCTGAAAGGGATCAGTCCCCCAGGGGGCCCTTGTGGCACTGGAGGGGGGGTTCGCCGGCATTGCTCCCAGGGGGGTTCTCTCCCCCCCGCAACAGACCTTTCCCGGAATGCACCTTCCCCCCCAAATGGGCAGGAATTCTCCACCTCAGAGTTGGCAACCGTGGCCGAGCCTGTCCCCCGCCTCCCTCCCAGGACCTCCCAGCAGCTGCCCCCGCGCGAGCGACTCCCTTCCTGGGACCCTTCCCCTTCGCCGCTGCTGCCCTGCCCAGCTGCTCCACGCGGCTTCTTCTCCGCAGCCCCCCCCGTCCCTGAACACTCTGGCTGAACCCCGCCTGGGCTGGGGGGGAGACGCCCGCTCCACCGGGAGGAGCTCCGCCTGGACTGCTCTCCACCGCACCCTCGAAGGCACCTCTCCCAATGGGGCTACTCGGGAGGAGGAGCCCGGCAGGCGGGCAGGGGCACTGCTGCTGCGCTCCCCGAGGAGGAGGAGGCTCCAGGCGGGGGGGGAATAAACATCCGGCGGGCCGTATAAATGTCCTCGGCGGGCCGCATGTGGCCCGCGGGCCGTAGTTTGAGGACCCCTGCTTTATAGGCTTTCCTTTTCATCCAGATTTCATAAGGCACATCTTTCAATGTTCTAATAGTCTGCTCCCCAATTTTCAAGGGCACCGCTGAAACTGCACGCAAGATTTGATCTCTGGTACTCTGCTTAACAAACTTGACAACCGCCTCAGCTGGCAGATTATTCTTCTTTGTAAATGTGGAGTAGGCCCTATAGACCTTATCCATTTCTTCTTTTAGTTCACGTTGATCTCTGCCAGTCGCGGGTGCCAAGGCATTCGCAAGTATAGATCTGAGATCTTCCTTCTCTTCTTCTTTAATGCCCTGAAATCGGAGGGTCAGATTCGATTTCTCCAATTGCAACATCAAAATTCTTTTTTCTTGTGCATCCTGATGTTTTTCTAACTTATTGACCCTTTTCTTCACTTTTCCGATGTCTTCCGACGAGACCAAACATTTCTGTGCGATCTCTTCCATCTTCTTTGACGCTTCTGTTAGTTGCTTCTGTTGACTATTGAGAACACCTTCCATATTAGTTAAGGTTTCGCTGATTTTCTGTATTTGGACCAGCAGAGGGTGCAGTAGCTCGCTTGTCTGTTGACTGACAGTCGGCTCTGGAGGGAATACCCGGACCGGAAGTCCCGCCTCCCTTCTTTTCCGTTTTCAAAGGGACCTTCTTCATGGCCGACATTTCTTGTATTTGTTTACTTTATAAAAGTTCGTGACGCGTCGCTCAGGAGACCTGCTAACTCTTTCGCTTCACTGGCACCCCAAAGGTAATTTCACCAACCCTTCTTCCCTTTCGTCCCCCTTAGCTTTCTTATACAAGTCCCGCTTCACAATGGGGGGGATTCCCCCTCCTCCCAGGCGCTTATTCGCTTACGAGGGAAGGGCTTCGGGTTTTCGCTTCAGATTCAGACCTCCAACTCACGGTTCACTGCCGTTTCTTCTTTTTGCTTTAAATCATCGCTGTTCCTCACTCCTGGTGGAAATCGGTGGCGTTGCTAAGTCCCATAGCGGGCACGCCGCTTCGGGGCCGATTGGGGCAGGGAGAAAGCCTCAATTTCCCGGCTGTCTGCCGGCAAAGAGGCTACTCCCCAAGCGCCCCGGTTCGGAGCCTTTGCCTAAGGCTCACTAGGGTCTTTCGCACATGCGAAGACCCCCCAACTGCGCGTGGGCTAACCGCCTCCGGGAGCGCCCCGAGAAGCGGCCGCCATTCACAACGCCAAAACCGAAACCCACCATCAGAGCTTTCTACAGACTCTAAGGCCGATTTCACATTACCTTTTTAAACCGCATGGTTTCCGTTATTGACTCATCATGGAGGAAACTAGTACAGGGATGGCTGTTTCACACAGCATTTCCCTTCCAGTAAAGAGCCATCTCTGAAGCACTGCTGCCATTTCAAAATGTGTCACTTTCTTTTCCTGCCATTTTCCTTGAGCGCACTATCTCCCTGAGAGGGTTTTTCTTTTTAACATTTTATTGGGAGCACTACAACGCTGATTTGACATCCTGTTATAGTGCTATAGCGCTCCCGATAGAACTTTTTTTTAAAAAAAAAGAGGAGAGATTGCGCATCAGGGGAAAAAGGGCGCAAAAACAAATCCCTGGAAAAAGTGCTATGGGGCATTTTACACAGCCCACTGTAGCGATTCAGATCTGGAAGAAGGGATTGAAGACCTGAGGAAAGCAGTTTTCATCAACGATGCCTCAGACACACTTCCCAAACGGGAGACAACCAGCATTGTATGAACGGGTAAATATATTTTGTTAACAGCCAGTTACTAAAATGGGTCTGTCTGAAATAACAGAAAAAAAACCATTAGCAACCAGTTCCTGAAACGGAACAGATAGGCTGTCTGAAATCCTCCTTACTGCTAAGCTGTCACCCTTCTGTCTGTTTTTTTGGTTGTGTGATTCATTTGGACACGTCAAAAGTTGATGGTTCACCACCATTTACCCTGGAGGGCAGGGGTGTCAAACATGCGGCCCACAAGCAACTGGTGTGAGAGAGGGAAGGCAGGAGGCTACTTGGCGGAGGGGGAGCGTGCATGTGGGGGGGGGGGAATGGTGAGGTGTGTGTGGTCAAAACTGTCAAGAAATGAAATAGCTAGGGGGTAGGTAAGGTATCTCTTGGGGAAAAACCTAGTCTTGCATATGATTAAATACATTTATTGTGGCTTTTGTGGATTCCCCATTAAATCACTTGCTCACACTCCTAGGAATCAATTCCTTTTGTTTGTATTTTAAATAATAATAAGAATATCGTTAATTAGGTTTGCCTGTGTCATTTATGAAGTTTATATCTCTAATACCTGGCATTACATTTTATGGCAGACGTGGCCTGGTTCGAAAAAAGTAAGTTTTATGTCAGATCTGGCCCTCTTAACAAATGAGTTTGACACCTCTGTAGGGTTTTCAAGGCAAGAGACGTTCAGAGGTGGTTTGCCATTGTCTGCCTCTGCATAGCTCCCCTGGTCTTCCTCGGGGGTCTCCCATGCAAGTACTAACCAGGGCTGACCCTCTGTAGCTTCCGAGGTCTCACGAGATTGGGCTAACCTGGGCCGTGCAGCTCAGGGCAACACCGGTTGACTCTGCATTCATGCCCGCCAGCAAACCACTTTGGATTCTTTAGATGCTAAAAGGGCCTGGTCTATTTTTGTATCAGAATGGGGTAGGAACCTGGAAGGAAAGAATTGGCTCCAGCACATCAGATGGCTGATGGGAGAGATATCAGGTAAAGAAACTCCCTGCAGCAGGAAAAGCAGCAAAACACGGTGAGGGTATGGGCAGAACTTCTGTCCTTTAACTGCTAACTTTCATACGCAGGGATTTTTTTTTTTGTTAGGCAGAGGATCATTCAGATGTGGAAAAACCTCTACACCTAGTCTGAAGTGGCACTGGTCCTTCCACCAACACGTTCTGCTCCGTGTGCAGATCCTGCTAAAGAAGTGGTACCCTAAGGGAACATAGCCTACAAACTGTATCCTATCTATCATCTATCATTTTTCAGGGCAGCCAGTTTGGTGTAGTAGTTAAGTAATTAAGACTCCAATCCGGAGAACTGGGTTCAGTTCCCCACTCCTTCACATGAAGCCAGCTGGGTGATCTTGGGTTAGTTAGAGCTCTCTCAGCCCACTACCAAGTCTAGCTCGCCTAAAAGAGTTAGAACTTTGGCTGCAAGACAATCTCTGGATCTCCTGGGCTATACAACACACACTGCCATACGATAATTATTATTTTATCATTTTTCAATCATCAGAAAGGAAGTAAATTCTAACCAGCTGTTGGCCAAACTTTTGATACCTGGAGCACAGGTGTGCATATGAATGATTGGTTCCAGGGACAGATATGGGTCAGATACATGATCCCTAGATACGTCAGCCACACCACTGAATCCAGTTAAGACTGTTGGCTGGTATTGGTTCGGATTGTGGAAATGGGAGATCATACTCCCCCTGAAGGAAAAGATTAACAGCTGGGAGGTTTCAGTCATATTGTGGGCCTGTGAGTCCACCAGAAGCAACCCATGAAAGAAAGGCCGTACCATTTTGTCAACTGTGGCAAGAGCTTTTGCGAGCAGCCCAATTTTGTGAGGCACCAGAGAAGCCGCACCAGGGAGAAACCTGTTCCAGTGCTGTGACTGCAGCCAGAGTTTTTGTAAGAAGTCAAACCTTAAGCAACACCAGAGAATTCATAAAAAAGAGGGAAGTCATATGAATGCTTGGTGGGTGACAGAAGCTTTTACTAAGGCTTAAAGAAACACACAAAATCACTCAGTGCTTGGACTGTGGGAGGGGCTCAAATAACATGGAAGTTATTTCTCATCAGGGGAAAGATTTTCACATGAACCTTGTTATAGGTTTATTGGCTCAAGTGTCTAGAGTTTCTGAGTCTTAATAGGTTGAGCAACTTAAAGCAGGGCCTTTCCATTGGTTGCCCCTTCTCTAGGGTCCCTCTGACCTGAGGTTCTGTGGTTTGTTGATGATTTTAAGTTCTTTTTTTAGGCAATATATGCACTGCCTCTCCAGACCTGCTGGAGGCAGCTCACAGCAAACAATAAAACAAAGACTAAGGTCTTTTTTAAAAAGGCCATAAAATGAAATCATGCTACTAAAACAAATTGAGCCAATCAAATAAAAACAATCCAGAACATAACAGCAGAGTAAAATGATACTGATAAAACTGTCTTCAAGGTAGATGAACATGAGTAGCCATGTTGGTCTCTCTTCTGTAGCAGTAGAAAAGAGCAAGAGTCCAGTAGAACCTTAAAGACTAATGTAATGTACTCAGACATAATGCAATCAGACCTGACCACATGCGAGGCAAGGAAGCCATGCGGTCAGGCAAAAACGTCCGAGCTTCGCTCACCTGAACAAAGGACTCAGCGGATCCTAGCCCGCTCCAATCAGAGGGTTAGGCTCCCGGCCGAGAGCCTATGGAACTCTTGGCCACTGTAAACAGCCAATGTCTTGAGTGGGGTGTGTTTGGGATGTGGGGTTTTCAGGGGATATAAACCGGCCTGTGAGCCAGGTAAAGCTGTCTTGTTCTTGAACTAATAAAGTATGTGAGAGCTGAAATCACTGGTCAGTCTCAGTACTTTTCAACTAACAAAATTTGTGGCAGAGGAGGAGCTTTTATGAGTCACTGCTCACTTCTTCAGATATTTTGGTATCTGAAGAAGTGAGCAGTGACTCACGAAAGCTCACATCCTACCACAAAGTTTGTTCCTCTTTAGGGTGCTGCTGGACTCTTACTGTGTCCTCAAGGTAGGAACAGATGTTAAAAGCAAGAGAAATAGCAGCCTGGATAGGCCAGCCCAGCCCTGTCTTGTCAATTGGGAAGCTAAGCAGGGTTCATACCCTAGTTAGTGCTTGGATGGGAGACCCCCCCCCCAGAATGGCAGGGTTTGTTGCACAGAAGAAGGCAATGGCAATTTCTCATCTCTTGCCTTGACAACTCCATGAGGTAGAAGTTCATGGGATTAACATGATGATGGTCACACATGCCAGATAACGTGCAGGGGGGAGCAAGGCTATTTGCCCTGTAGTAATTTGATGCGACACTGCATGATCAGGCGCAATTCTTTGCCGCGTGTTTCTGGTGCGCTTCAACGAGGGATCACTGACGCAATGAGAGCGTGCCAGTGCGATCACACGGAGGTGGCCCATTGCAAACCTGTTTGCTACTGCTCTTTCCCAGGTATTTTTTAACTCCGCTTCTTCGGAGGGGCAAGATGGGTTGGCGACGGGTGTGGGACGCTTGCCAAATGTCCCCGTGTGATCGCGCCCATAAAATTCACCCGGCATTCGTCCCTCTCGCGCTGCTAATTTTGTGTGTGATCGGAGCTGATGATGATTAAAAAGGAATGCTTTGGCCTGACACCTTAAGGACAATAAGGTAGTTGGTGCCTGCCACCACTGAAAAGCCCTGTCTCTGGTCACCAACCACCCTTCTGACCTTTGCAGGTGGAGGCACAGAGAGAAGAAAGAAAAGGATCTGACCTTGTTGGGCTAGACAATATGGGAGGAGCAGGTCCTTCGAGTAACCAAGAGGTTTCAGTGGTTTGAAGTTATAATTCATTCCATTCATTTAAAATGTAATGTAACTTTAGGCTCTTCTTCTGTTTTAAACAGAAGGGTAAAAATAAATAGTAAAACCGCTCTGGCTCACAATGACGTAACTCTGGAATAACTTTTGCTAGTCTTTAAGGAAATCTTTCTTTCCTCATCTTTCTTTCCTCATCTTGAGCAGCACCCCATTGTAACATAAGCGGGAACAGAACAAAGTTTGAGTCCAGCGACACCTTTAAGACCAACAGAGTTTGATTCAAGGTGTAAGCTTTCGTGAGTAGGCACACTTCTTCAGGTGCTGTCTACATAGCCATTCTGGTGAATACGGTTGGCTGATCAATGGCGCCTGGTGTTTTTGGCCACTGTGTGACCCTTCGGATCAGGAGCAACTAACATCTTGCTGCTGTTTCTTTTTATGCCCTGTCTGCTCTCTCTGCTCGAGCCACGCAGGGCCTAGAGTTGCCATCCTCCAGGTGGGGCCTGGAGATCTCCCTCTATTAAAATTGATCTCCAGTCCAGAAGAGCCAGTGAGTTCCACTGGGCCCCTGGAGAAAATGGCTGCTCTGGAAGGTGGACTCTGTGGCACTGGACCCTGCTGAGGTCCCTCCCCTCCCCTCCCCAAACCCTGCTCTCCCTAGGCTCCACCCCCCTCTTAATTTCCAGGTGTTTCCCCCACTAGGGTTGCCAGCCTCCAGGTGGAGCCTGGGGATCTCCCACTTTTACGACTCATCTCCAGTGGACAGAGATCAGCTCCCCTGGAGAAAATGGCCGCTTTGAAGGGGGGACTCCATGGTATAGTACCATGCTGAGGCCCCTCCCCTCCCCAGACCCCGCCCTCTCCTAGATCCACCCCCAAAGTCTCCAGGTATTTTCCAAACCAGACCTGACAATGTTCCCTCTAAGCTGTGGAGTCTTGTTAGCAAAAATTCTAATTTGTGAGCTACTGGCATTAAAGCTGTGAGCCAGCGTTTTGGCTACTGCATAAATTAGCTTGCTCTGGAGCCATCCTTCCTGAGCTAAGACAGAGATGTGTGAGCCAGAGGCTAAAAATCTTTGAGCTAGCCCACACAAGCTCAGCTTAGAGGGAACACTGCCTGGCAACTCTATTCCCCCACCCAGGGCTGGCAACCCGCAGGCAAGTAGACAGGATTTCCCTTTCTGCGGAGGAGACAGCGTCATTGTGAGGGTTAAAGTGAGAGACTGCGCAGGCCTAGAGAGGCGGCTCGGCGGGCCTCTGTGCAAAGGGGGTTGGAGGGTTTGCCTGGAGATCTTCTCGCAGGGCAAAGCCGAGGAGCGTTTGGGGCGGGGCGAGACAGGTGAGCTGGCGAGAGAGCGTGGGGGTTGCATTTGCCAGAGAAGGGGGGCAAAGCATCAGGGGGTGGCCTAGGAGAGACACCTGCACCCGCCGCCTCTGAGGGCAGACAGAAAGAAGGGCTTGGCCCCGGGAGAGTCTGGCTTCTGCTCCTCTAGGAAGCAAAGAGTTTGGCACTTCTAGCCGCCGCCATCCCCGCTTTTCCCGTTCTTAGGGGAAAGACGGGTCGCCCTGTGTTCTGCAGCCCCCTTTCTCTCCCAGTCTCGAGGTAGGAGGAGCTGTGCCTGTCTGTCTGCAAAGCTGCACTTTGCACTTGCTTAGGAACACTTTCACCCTCTCCCAGTTTCCTATGATCCTAGGACTGAGTCTGGCTGCTGGGAGGGGGGATCGAGATGAGTCCCGGGTTGGATCGGCGGTAGAAATCATGGCGCCTCCTGCAGGATAAATGAAGCCCCGCAGGGAGTGGAGCCCCAGATCCTTTCCCCAGACTTGGCTAGTTTCTATTGCTCGGAAGCCCTGAGGCCCTGTCTGTACTGCATTGCAGCTTTGGGGCTTTAAATACGGTTGCCAACTCCAGCCTGGGAACCTCCTGGAGATTTGGGGGCGGTGTCAATGGAGGAGGGGTTTTGGGAAGGCGTTTCACCTAGAATCTATGGTAGACCAGTAGAGTCTGCTCTCTGAAACAGCTGTTTCTCCAAGCCAGGGGAGTCGATCTCTGTAGGCTGGAGAAGATCAGTTGTAGGCCGAAGATCGGCAGCCCTGGTTGGTCTTAAGGGTGCCACTGGACTCAAACTTTGTCTGGCCAGATGGAACCTTCATGTTCATTAGCAGTGTACCTCTGAAGACCAGTTGCTGAGATATAATGGCTGTCGAAAGTGGCTGCTGTGGATTTCCCAGAGACATCTGGCTAGCCATTGCAGGAAAGAGAATGCTGTTTTAACTGGACCTCAGGTCTGATCTAGCAAAGCAGTTTCTGGGTGCTCATGAGAGGTGGCTCTATCAGTGGGATACCTTGAATAAAACTTTGTTGGTTTTAAAGGTGCCATTGGACTCGAACCGTGTTCTATCTATGAGAATCATCCATGAAGCTCAAGAAAATATTATTATTTGAATATTATGAAATATTACGGAATGGAAATAAAGGGCCTGAATGTAACCAGAAAAGACTGAACACGGGACTGGCAGTGTAGGGTAGGGAGTGGTATTTAAGACTACCAACTCCAGCTTGGGAAATTCCTGGAGATTTGGGGTTGGACCTGGCGGGGGGGGGGAGGCTTTTGGTGATGGGAGGGAGGACCTCAGCATGACCTAATTCCATAGAGTCCACCCTCCGTGGGATCTATGTAGTCTGGAAACCAGTTGTAATTCTGGGGGAACTCGATGTCGCCCCAGAAACTGGCAACCTTAGGTCAGCTGTTTACTTGTCCTTCTCTCCATTTCTTGAGAGCCAGTTTGGTGTAGTGGTTAAGTGCGTGGACTCTAATCTGGGAGAACCGGGTTTGATTCCCCACTCCTCCACTTGCACCTGGCTGGATGACCTTGGGCAAACCGTAGTTCTGATAAGAGCTGTCCCTGAAAAAGAGCAGTTTCTGTCAGAGCTCTCTCAGCCCCACCTACCTCACAGGGTGTCTGTTGTGGGGAGGGGAAAGGAAAGGAGTTTGTAAGTCACTCTGAGACTCCCTTGGATAGTGAAGGGCGGGGTATAAATCCAATCTCTTCTCTTCTTCTTCTTTCCGTCTTCGTTCCCCAGGCAGACACGCAGCTCGCCTGTTTAAGTTCGCAGTGACTTAGTCTAACATTTTCTTCAGTGCGACGCTTGCCTTCGTGAGGACACCCACGGATGAAAATGGAGGAGCAAGACCCTACAGGCCCCATTTCAGGGAAGGGATCTGAAGGGACATGGAAAGCCCCTCTTGTCACCCAGTGTGAAAGAATCAAAGAATTTGTGCAGAGGAGACCAGGCAATGAGGTAAAACAGGAGACAAGCGAGGGGATGCACTGGGAAGCCCAATGGCAAGAGTTCTTGAAGACTGTGGAGTCCCGTCCCTCAGATACGTCGCCTGATAAGCCCTCGCTGTGGGATGATGCCAAGGCCTTTCTGGCCTCCTTCGAGCAAGTGGCTGAAGCCTGTCAGTGGCCCAAGGGAGAGTGGGTGGCCCAACTTCTGCCGGCCCTCAGGGGAGAAGCAGCACAGGCCTTTAGCAAACTTGAGGCCAGAGACAGAGAGGACTATGGGAAAGTGAAGGCGGCCATCCTGCAAGGGGACACCATGAGGAGGGAGAAGCAGCGTCAACACTTCCGGCATTTCTGTTACCAGGAGGCCGAGGGGCCAAGAGTGGCTTACGGTCGGCTCCAGGAACTTTGTTTTCAGTGGCTGAAGGTGGAGAGGCACTCCAAGGAGCAGATCCTGGAGCTCTTAATCCTGGAGCAGTTGCTGACTGTCCTGCCTCCAGAGATACAGAGCTGGGTGAGGGACCGTGGCCCAGAGACCTGTTCCCAGGCGGTGGCCCTGGCCGAGGAGTTCCTCCAGAGGCAACAAGAGGCCCTGAGGCAGGAAAACCAGGTGAGACCCATCCATTGTCTGGTGGACTTTGAGCTAGTCTCTTGCAGTGTTCCCTCTAAGCTGAGTTAGTGTGAGCTAGTTCACAGTTTTTTAGCTTCTGGCTCATGCATCGTTGTCTCAGCTCAGGAAGGATGGCTCCAGAGCAAACTATCTTACGCAGCAGCCAAATCACTTGCTCACAATTTTAATGCCAGTAGCTCACAAAGTAGAATTTTTCTTATAAGACTCCACAGCTTAGAGGGAGCACAACTATGTACCTCACAGGGTTGTTGTGAGCATGAAACGGAGGAGGAAGAGAGCACATATGCTGCCTTGGACACCTCGGGGAGCAGGTGGGATAAAAATGTGATGGAGATCGCCAGTGGAGGCGGCCTACCTAACCCTCTTGTACACACGAAGCGGCCGAACTTGGGGATGTTTTTCTGGAAGGTCCTCAAAAGTTCATATGCTGACACAAGGTATAAGGTTACCAACTTCCAGGAGGGGCCTGGAGATCTCCTGGAAATACGACTGACTACAGTGATCAGTTCTCCCGAAGAAAATGGATGCTTTCCTTGTTTTTACTTTGATTGTATTCATTTAAAACATTTGGATGCCACCTTTCTACCCGATCAGGGTCCCTTAGGTAGGGGTGGACCCTACAGCGTTATACCCCACTGAGGTCTCTCTGCTCCCCAAACCCCATCTTCCTCAGACTACATCCAATCAGGAAATGGCAACCTTACTCCCAAACATGGCAATAAGGCTGCTAAATGCAGGGCGTGGGACAAAATCGGGCCCTTTACCTGTCACTCCCTGTGGCGTTCTTGCTATTTGGGGGGACTGTTTTTCCTTTTAATCACTCTCTGTGTATATAAACTTGGTAGTTTTCTGCTGCCACCAGGAATTAAAAATTCCAAATTTCTCCTTTGGTAGGGTGACCCAGGATCTGGGCACTTCAGAGGACTATGTGGCCCTGAGGAAGGACTGTACAGATTTCTGGGATATATTTAAACAAAAATTGATTTATTGAATAAAGTACAAAATAGGTTTCTGGTTATCTTGAACTGTTTTGGGGAAAAGGAACTTGTAAATATAACTGGCAAGGTGTCACACACAGTATCTCAGAGACCAAGATTCCATGCTAACAGGCTTCTCTCTCTCATATATGTAGCCACACTGGCTAAGCTCTTTGCCTTAGTCACACAAGATAAAACATTTGTCTAACCACACGGTTTGGACACTACTTGTTTCTTTGCCATATAGACTGTCTCACAAAACTTTTAGAGTCACATAGACTGTCTTCATAGCTCTTCCACACTTCTCTTTCCAAAGACACATACACAGAACTTTCTATCATAAAACACACACACACAGATTCCTCTCAGAATATCTCTGTCACTCAGCCATCAGCCAATCACAGCACACCAAAACATGGAATCATTACACTCCCCTTTTCCAGCTCTTCCCTGAAACGCTCCCTCTTGGCTGTTACAGGTGGCATTTGAGGAAGTGTCTGTGAGTTTCTCTGAGGTAGGCCAGGATCCGTCTGACACTGAGCATCGCCAGGTGCTCACAGAACCCAAGCGGGAGGATGCCAGGGCAGCCGGCCTGCAAGGTAAGGAGGAAGGCTATTTTTGGCCAAAGACCTGGGATGCTCTGAAGCTCAGGCATGGCGCCTTCTTTCTTTTTAGCTGGCACAGAAGTTGGTGTTTAAGAACTCAAGTTCCTTGGCTACTAAGGGGAGGAAAGGCGAGCGAACGGCAGAAATGCCTGTGAAATTCGGCCTTGTTCTGTTTGTTCACAGTTTTCTCCTTGTAGAAAGAAGCGTGCTCTTTCACAAGCTGAATGTTTGAGAGCATTCTGTAACATCGCAGTAGCTCAGCCGATAACCAGGCCTGACTGCAGAGTCACTGTTGGATATCAGTAGCCCATAGTTTATTTTGTACTTTTTTTTAAAAAAAAAGGAAGGGTACCGTAACAAGAGTGAGGTGCTTGCACATTCAGTTTTGTTTAGCACCGCATAATATATTGGGTATTTCTTAATGCCTTCTGATATCTGTCAGGACTAAAGTCTGTCCCCACAAGGTCTTTCCTGGCTTGCTGTTTTCTCTTGTACATCTCAGCGCACTCAGTCAGGGACAGAAATGAGGGAGAGTAAGAGGGAAATATTTAGGACAGAATCGTGTGGACAGAATTGGTGACTGCGATGGACCTTTTGGCCTGATCTGGGAGAATTCTTTATCAGGAAAAGTATTTCCAGTGGTCTTGCACATTATATGTATAACTTGGTCTCTGGAGCAAGGCTAGGGCAGCCAACATCCAGGTGGGAGCTGGCATTTTCCTGGAATTAAAACTGATCTCCAGGCTTCCTCAGGAGGTGGTGGGCTCTCCTTCTTTGTGGAGGTTTTCAAACAGAGGCTAGATGGCCATCTGACAGCAATGCTGATTCTGTGAACTTAGGCAGATCATGAGAGGAAGGGCAGGAAGGGTTGCCTCCGTGCTTAGTTCTTGTGGCCCTTTCTTACATGCCCAGGGAAATGCTGATCACCACTTTGGGGTCAGACAGCAATTTTTTTCCAGGCTAGTTTGGCCAGGGATCCTGGAGGTTTTTTGTCATCTTCTGGGTATGGAACAGCAGTCACTGGGTGTGTGTGGAGGGGAAGTATTTGTGAATTTCTTGCATTGTGCTAGGGGTTGGACTAGATGACCCTGGAGGTCCCTTCCAACTCTTATGATTCTGTGACTAGAGTGACCCATTCCCCTGGAGAAAATGGCTGTTTTGGAGGGTGGACTCTATGGCACCCCTGCTGAGTCCCTCCTCCAACCATGCCTTCTTCATCCCCAAAATCTCCAGGAATTTCACAACCCAGAGTTGGCAACCTTAAGCAAATGAACTTGCTAAAGATGTTGTGCTTCAGTCAGAATTTCAAGATGTTTATTGCTAAAAATGGGATTGCTAAAGATGTTGTGCTTCAGTTAGAATTTCAAGATGTTTATTGGAAGGTGCCCCTCGCTTCTTTTTAAATTCTGGAGGGAGATATCTGTTAGAGATGTGTTGTTTTGCTTACATTGAATAATTTTTTAAAAAATTCCAAGATGCAACTGGTCTGTTTGTTTCCATCGCAGGAGGACTTCCCCTTTCCAAACCTGACCACCTCTCCTGGCTGAAGAGTCAATAAGTGTGATTGGCCACTATTAGTGGGGGGAGGGCCTTGAGAAAAGTGAAATTAACATACTGGCATGTTTTATTTATTTAAAGCACTTATTAGCCTCCTTTCTACTTTACGACACTCAAAGTGACTTACAATGTAAACAGAACAGAACCCATAAAAATACATTCAAAGGCCACGAATCAAAGCAATAATTTAAAACTGCCAATGGGTAGAAAAAACTGAACTAATCAAATACTGTCCTGAATAAAACCGTCTTCAGATAGCTTCTAAAGATTGAGAGTGGGAGCCAAGCACAACTCCCTGGGGAGGTTGTTCCATAATTGTAGGGCTGCCACCGAAAAGGACATATCATTTATAAAATAGTAAAAAGCCCATTAGCACCTTTAAGACTAACAAACTTGATTGTTGGATAAGCTTTTGAGAAAGGGTCTGTTCCAGCCTCTAATGAAGTTTCTCACTTTTATTCCAGCAGGTGGTGTGAGGGAGAGCGAGAATGAGGGGGACCAACTTGGGGTCTCACCAGAAGGGGGCAAACATGAAGAGCTGAAAGAGAATTTTTGGAATCCGAACGGGCTGAAGAAGCAAGAGGAAAGCCACATGAAGAAGATGAGGGATGAATCCAGTCCTGGTCAAGATGGGGACTTCCGGGAAAACCGAACAGCCGAAAGAAAGAATGGGTGCATGGGAGCTCACTGGGGAATCTATATAGAACAGAATCCAAATCAAAGCGTAGAGTTTGTTCAGACCTTCACTCGGAGAGGAAACGTTATAGAATTTCAAAACGACCGCACAGGGGAGAAACCATACAAGTGCCTGGAGTGTGGAAAGAGCTTCACCCAGAGTACAACCCTTGTTTCACACCAAAGAATCCACACAGGGGAGAGGCCATATACCTGCTTGGAGTGTGGGAAGAGTTTTAATGAGAGCACAACGCTCATTTCTCACAAGAGAATCCACACGGGGGAGAGGCCGTATAAATGCTCGGAGTGCGGCACCAGCTTTGTTCAGAGCTCGAGCCTGATGTCACATCAAAGAACCCATACGGGGGAGAAGCCATACAGGTGCTTGGAGTGCGGGAAGAGCTTCTGTCAGAGCTCCCAACTTGTTCGACATCAGAGAACTCACACAACAGAGAGGCCGTACAGCTGCTCAGACTGCAGCAAGAGCTTCGGTCACAAATCGAGCCTTAATAAGCACGAGAGGATCCACACGGGAGAAAAGCCCTACACGTGCTTGGAGTGTGGAAAGAGCTTCTGTCAGAGCACACACTTGACGTCCCACCAAAGAATCCACACAGGGGAGAAACCCTACAAATGTTCAGACTGCAGCAAGACCTTTGGTAACCAATCTGGCCTCATTAAACACCAACGAATCCACACTGGGCAGAAACCATATACATGTTCAGTGTGTGGGAAGAGTTTCAGCCAGAGCACACACCTTATTAGACACAACCGAATCCACGCTGGGGGAGATCTTTCCACCAGAAACTTCTCTGGGGCCCTGTTCTGAGTGAGCAGAAGCTGGTTTTGGCAAGGACAGGGTTTTTTTGATGGCCATCTTTCTCTGCGGAGTTCTGGGGTTTTGTGGTTTGTTGGTGGTTTCAGCTGAGTGTGAGCATCAACAATTTCAGTACATTGTATTGTTTTATATAAATTGTCCTGGACTTCCTTCTGGCTTAGAAAGGTGAGCCTAAAACAAACAATAAAGCCTGTATAAATGTGTGGATTCTCTGGGAAAAGCCCCTAAATTATTTATTTATTTATTTAAAAATGTTTATAGGCTGTCTTTCTCGTTTGCGGAACTCAAGGTGGCTTATGATAGAAATAATACATTATTTTAAATACACAATAAAAGCAATTAAAAATCCAATTAGAGCACTTTTCTCTGTCAAGACCCATCCAGCATAACTGGCTGTGATTCTTAAAGTCCAACATTCACTTTAAAACCAGCTCTTCTGTGGCCAAACTGACTCCTCTTGTCAATGATAGCACAGGCCAGAGCCAATCCATCCCCAAAGGCAGAATACTCCTGGAGTTGAATAATTCTAGAGCCTTGTAAGTCTGGCAGAGCAAAAATAAAGGTGTGTGTATAGGCATCAACTACGCAGGGGCTAGGGAGCTAGTGCCTTCCCCAAAATTTTCAATGGGCTACTGAGCCTCCCCCTACTGAGCCTTGCACATCCCCCACACAGCACGCCCCCCATGTTGAAAGCAGAGGGGGGTTTTCCTCCATTTTCTGTCAGATTGGTTGGGACTGGGAGGGAAGTCAGGCAGGGCAGGGGCTTGCTTCCTGGAAGCTAAGCCCCACCCCCTGCTCCCAGCAGTCCTCAGTTCAGCTTGGAGAAGCTGGAGCCTGGAGGCTGCCCATGGCTTCGGCTTTGCTGCTTTCCTACGTACGCAGACTGCAGAGAAAGCCAAGATAAGGTGGAGGATTGGAGCTGGCTGGAGCAGCGGGGGTGGGGGGGTGGGCTGGGCAGCCATACTGGAGGATGGGGGGGAGCCTGTATGCACATGGAGCCTTGAACCTGCTTGGCTGGTTGACTCAAAGGTTAATGTGGATTGTAACCAGCCTAAACTGTCCTGCAGGTGTTGTTAATTGGTTTCTTGGCCTGCATATCCTATATATATATATATATAATTGCCCTAATGTGTTGGCCATTTCCAGCTCTCTCATTGGCTGTGCTGTGCACTCCATCAACCATCGGCCCTTCAACTGCCACTCAAGAGTACTTGCATGCCATTGAATGCGTGCTGGTCTGCTCCCCTCCCCCACCCACTGCCAGCCTGGACACTCTTCCCTCACAGAATTCGAACTGCCAAAATTACTGTCTCTCTTGACGAAGACACTTCTGCGTCTGGCTGGCTAGCCGTTAAGGTGAACAAGCGGCCATCAAATCATTCCCTTCTCCTCTTGCTGTTGGGCTCATTTTCCCCTCAGTGGCTGTTGCTAGGCAACCAAGCTTGGTTCTGTCAGTAAAAGGGGGGGAGGTCCTTTCCATGCCTATTTTGGCCTTTGGGAGAAAACTCAGTGGGGCCAGTCCTGAGTAGGGTTGACAGGTCCAGGTTGGGAAATTCTTGGAGATTTTGTGGTGAAGTCAACAGAAGCCAGAATTTGGAGAGGGGAGAGGCCTCAGGTGAATAGAATCCCATAGTCCACCCTCCAAAGCAGTTATTTTCTCCAGGGGGACAGAGATCTGTTGTCTGGAGTTGAGTTGTGATACCAGGTGATCTTCAGGCTCCACCCAGAGGTTAGCTACCCTAGGCCTGGCAGTGCCCTTTGGGTGACTTGATGACACCTGTCAGGCATGAATTTATGAGGCCTGGCTGCTTGTTCCTGTTCACCAACAGCAGCCCCCCAGATCAGTCAGTGTGGCATAGCAGTTAGCACTTCAGAGCAGGGTCTGCCAGACCCAGGTTATTGCTGTGGAAGCTGAGTGGGTGATTTCGTACCAGTCACAGACTTTCAGCTAACCTACCTCACAGGGTTGTTGTGCAGATTAAAAGGGAGAGAGGAGAATGATGAGAGCTGCTTTGGTCCCCACTGTGAAGAAAGGTTGTACTTTTCCTCCTGGGGAACCATGGTTGCCAGTCTCCAAGTGAGGACTGGAGATCACTCAGAATTACAACTGCTCTTCAGATGGCAGAGATCAGTTCCCCTAGAGAAAACGGTGAACTCTGTGTCATTATACCCTGCTAATGTTGCCACAGCAAATTGACACTGAGGGCTCAAGGCTGGGGCACCCACCCTGAGCTTCTTTCTAGAGCTCGTTGTATTTATTTCCACAATGGGCCTTATTCCTATCTCTCCTTATATATAATTCTCTTCTGGTGTGAGTCTTTCCTGAACACTTCACACACTCCCACAGCATTTGGCTCCCTGATCTGTCACTCAGAAGCTTACCCTATCCACTCACTGCATGGCCTCAGTGGCACCACCGGCCAAAACTTGCCTCAGAACTTGTTTCGTTCTGGTAAACCCAGATGATGCCTTCGCTCTTGCTACAGCTCCATCCTGTCCCTGAGACCAGCCAGGCTGCAGCGTACCCCCCTCTCTCTGCTCTGCCCCAATCCAAACAGCAGAGAGGCTGTGGGGGGGAGTGCCAGCCAACAGACAGCTGCCCCCAGGCCATTGAGCCTCCACCCTAGGAGGAGCCAACTGCAATCCAGTCATTGGGGAAGGGTTTGGCACAGAACGCGCTGGATGCCTTCAACAGGCCTCGGGGGCCCTGCCGTTCCACCCACTCCCTCTGCAACACTCCCTGCAATCTCCGCAGCCCGGACTGGTCCCATCCAGGCCAGAGCAGCGCCATGCCTCCCCAGTGCCTCACCCTTCTCCACTCCCCCCAGATCGATGGCCAGTGCAGAGGAGAAGGCCGTGGCGCCTGGCCTTCGCTCCGAAGCTACAGCCAAGGCCTGGGCTCACACTCGCAGGTGCCAGTGGTGAGGCCCTGCCGCCATCATGGGTGGGAGGATGCCCTGCCTGGGATACACCACCCTGGCCACAGCTCAGCAGGGTCACCCAATGAAGGAACAGGGCCGCTAGATCACCCACGCCACCCCTCCAGCTCCGAAGCAAGGTGGGGTTGCCCCCCTTCGTACATGGCCAGGAGATCCAGTGGCAGATCCGGACGACAGTGACCTACTCTACTGGCCGCCTCTACTGTCAGTCAGTCTGCTGCAACGGCATGACAAAAGGAAAGACCACTCCATAGCATTGTGCACTCAAAGAGTTGGGAGGGGCCTCCCGGGAGGTTCTGTGTGTCAGCTGGCGCTCTCCCTTTCCCCACCCTATGTGGTGTCCAGATCAGTGCCCAGCCCGGGGGGGGAGGCTCCAACCTGCTTCCAGTGACTGCATTCCTTACACCTGATGTCTTTCTAGAGCTCACTGTATTCCTTTTACAATGGGCTTTACTGCTAGTTAATATATAAAAGCCAAGCCATGCTGGCGATGACTCACCTACTCCCATTGGCCACTGGGGAAGCTGCCTTGGCGCCTATTGGCCCATCCCACCAGCTGCTCCATTCTTATACCCCCACTTTTGACGCATTGCACCTTGGGAGTTGTGGTTCTCAGCTGGCCTTACTGCAGCCATAGCAAAGGGAATTAGAACTACAGCTCCCAAGTTGGGAATCCCAAGAGGCTGTGGGGCATTAGCAGGGAGTCAACTAAAGGCCTGGACATCTCACTGAATTACAACTGATCTCCACACTACAGAGATCTGTCCCCATGGAGAAAACAGTTGCTTTGGAGGGTAAGCTCTATGGCAGTATACTTCACTGAAGTCCTTCAACAAACCTCGCCCTCCCCTAAGTATTGCCAGCATTCAGGTGGCACCTGGATATCTCCAGATGACCAAGATCAGTTCTCCTGGACAAAATGGCTGCTTTGGACAGTGGACTCTATGGTATTATATCCTACTGAGGTCCTGCCCCACCCCAAACCCTGCCTTCCCCAGGCTCTACCCCTCAAATCTACAGGTATTTCCCAACCTAGAGTTGGCAAACCTGTACCTGGCTGCGGAACCACTTTCCAGACCCTTGGAACCCAGAAAACATGGCATAAGAGGAGGTGATTTTCTCCCTTAGCTGCCACTGCATAGCCCCAAATCAAATAAGTCAGGGGTGGAGGGAACCATACCTGTTACCATGTGGCCCTCCTCCCATACTACCCACTTGGGGCAGCAAAATGACTTTAGACAGCCCTGCCTTATTGCTAAGCCGAAGGAAATAAACATGGCTCAGCATCCTCTATTTCCCCCTTTCCTCTGCCGCCCCACCAGCCACAGCCAGGACACTCACCTGTAGTCTCTTTCTAGAGCTCGTTGTATCCCTTCCCACAACAGGTCTTACTCCTTGTCTCTTATACTCTTCAAGGCCAAAGAGGGAAGCCTGGTAATTAGTTTGCCAGGGGAGCTTGAGATCCGTGATCGGAGGGGGAAAGACTGGGAGTGATGAGGTAATATTCTAGAGCAGGGGTGTCAAACATAAGGCCCGGGGGCTGGAACTGGCCCGTCCAGAGCTCTTATGCGGCCCACGAGCGACAGATGCAAGGGAGGGAGTGGGCGGAGCCACTCCATTGTGGCTTCAGCATGGCAGCAGTCAAGCATCATGGGAATATCTGCCCAGCGCTGCACTGCTGCCTCTCCAGTCCGCCTATGTGGGTTTTCCTCTGCACCCCCTTCCCAGCCCGTGGGGCCTTGCAGTGAGGAAGCACCAACTTGGAGCTTACTGGCTGCTGTTCTTTATACAGTTTATCAGGCGTTACATTTTATGGCACACATGGCCTAGCCCGACAAAGTGACATTTATGTCAGATCTGGCCCTCATAACAAATGAATTTGACCCCTCTGTTCTAGAGAGTTCTTATGGAGACAGGTTTTGATTGGCTGTCATCATCGCCTGACTTGCTGGGCCAAAAATTATAATTATGCTGTGGCCTGAGAAAGGGGGTAGCTAGCTGAGATTTTCATGGCTATGATCTGCAATTGCTGGAAACACAGATAACACTTGCTTGAAGCCTTCCTACAGAAACTAAGGTTGATGCCACCTAACGCAGTTCTTGAATGTTAGGTAAGTTGGAGTTGGCGTTCTTGTTTTCTGTTCTGTAGGATTTCTAAGAAATGTGTTGGCAACAACTGTTCTTTATTAATATCTCATAAATAAATGTTATAGTTATTTTTAAAAGCAATAGTCTGGTTCTTGTGTGCACTTACCACAGGGTCAGCCTCTGACTTCCCTGACAACATTCTTGGCTGCTGCTATTATTTGAAACTAGGGATGTGCCTGTTTGCAATATTTAATGGCAGTTTGACTATATGACTGAGCAGCTCTGCTAGGGTTGCCATTCGCCTGGTGTGGCTTGCAGATCTTCTGGAACAGATCATCTCCATAATACAGAGATCATTTCCCCAAGAAAAAGCTGCTTCTGTGAAGGATGGATTCTCCACACCCTTCCTACCCTCCACCCCTTCTCCAACCAGGCTTACATTCTTCTCCTCTCCACTATAAACCTCACAACAATCCTGCAAGGTAAGAACATAAGAGAAGCCAATGTTGGATCAGGCCAATGGCCCATCCAGTCCAACACTCTGTGTCACACAGTGGCCAAAAATACCAGGTGACTTCAGAAGGTCCAGCAGTGGGGCCAGGACACTAAAAGCCCTCCCACTGTTGACCGCCCCCCCCCAAGCACCAAGAATACAGAGCATCACAGGAGGTCTGGTTGGGATTGTGTGCCTAGCCAGACAGCTGCATTCTGTAGCAAAATGGGGATTCAGAACTGATCTCCTTGACCTTATTCTGACATTCCAATCTAACCCCTACCCAACACTGGCTGTCAGAGGGCAGGTAAGTGGTTACACCCCTTGCTTTTCTTTATTTTGCCTTCTTTGGCTGTGCTGCTTGCACTTCCCAGGTTTCTCATGAGTAACCCTCGGCTTCCATTGCAAAAAGCAGAGGTATGTTGTCGGGCTAATCTGGGCCAGGATGTTCTGATTCTCTTTATTTTGGGCTCAGCACATTTCATCCTCCTCCTGAAGCCAAGGGCAATTTTGAGGCTCCTAGCTTTATTTCCAGACATGGTACATCTGCTGCAGACCACCAGGGCTCTTTTTGTAGCAGGGACTCCTTTGCATATTAGGAGACCCACCCCTAATGTAGCCAATCCTCCAAGAGCTTACAGAGCTCTTCTTACAAGGGCTACTGTAAGCTCTTGGAGGATTGGCTACATTAGGGGGGTGTCGCTTAATATGCAAAGGAGTTCCTGCTACAAAAAGAGCCCTGCAGACAACCATTGCTTACCAAGCAGAAGTGTGTGTGTGGGAGGGGTCCTGTGGCTTGCAGGGACCACAATATCCTGATTCCTTTCATTATTTGGCTCTGCAACTCGCACTGGCACTCGGAAAGTCGCTGCCTCTGAACATGGTGGTTCCAGTATGCCCATCAGAGGCTACTAACCACAATGACAGTCCTTCATGAATTCACTTAATCCCTTTGTAAAGTTAAGCTAAACACAGGGCCGTGACAATATTATAACTAGGGATGTCCAGAGTGCCAAGGAAGAGGGGAAAACACCCAAAGAAAGAATCATTTTGCCAAAGAAATGCTAAATCCTAGAACTGCAAGACATTCTTCTCTTCCAACCACACTCCGAATATGTGGAATCCCCTTCGTGACATGTGATAAAGAGGCAGGAGAAATCACCCACATTTTTTCACAAACTGAATCTGAACGTATTTATTTGAGAATGGATCATGTCTCTCAACCAGAATAAATTCAACAGCTGTATAAGTGTGGCCAGATACGGCACAAAAACTCCAACCACAGAGTAAACAGTTCTACAGCTTCCCCTTCTCCTAGTTCCTCTGATAGGAAGCAAGATTGTCCTCTCCCACAGAGACCTCATGAGGCCTGGTAAGATTGGGCTTGTGGTTGAAGCTCTTCCAGCACAGGAAACATTTATGCACCTTTTCTCCTGCTGTGGATCTGGTTATGCAAAAGCAGGAAGTAATTCGGAATGAAGCCTGTTCCACACTCCAAGCATTTGTACGGTTTGCCCCTGTGTGGGTTCTTGGATGGTAAGTAAGGCACGAGTAGTTCATGAAACTCATTTCACACTCAGAGAATTTAAAAGCTTTCTCCCCCATATGAATTCTTCGAAGGGCAATAAGTCTTATGCTACAAAGCCCTTCATGCACACAGCATTTGTTTCTCCCTTCTCTGGACTCTATGATGGGAATGAAGAATTCACAGTAAAGCACTTTGCGCAAACCAAGCATTCATATGGTTTCTCTCACATATATTCATCAACGACTATTAAAGGTGCTATTTCTGCACTTCAATACTACATATTGTTTCCATTGTATGGATTCTTTGGTGTTTCACAGGATGGTTCTTCTGAACAATAGTTTTTCCACACTCCTATATATACATATGGTTTCTCCCCTGTGTGAATTCGCTGATGGACAGTAAGTTTTCCCTTTGAAGCAAAGCTCTTTCCACACTCCAAACATTTATATGGTTTCTCCCCTGTGTGAATTCGTTGATGGCCAGTAAGGTGTGAACTCCGAGCAAAGCTTTTTCCACACTCCAAGCATTTATATGGTTTCTCCCCAGTGTGAATTCGAAGATGAGAAGTAAGGCTTGATCTGTTTTTAAAGCTCTTTCCACACTCCAAGCATTTATATGGTTTCTCCCCTGTGTGGATTCGCTGATGTGCATTAAGATCTCCCTTCAAAGCAAAGCTCTTTCCACACTCCAAGCATTTATATGGTTTCTCCCCTGTGTGAATTCGTTGATGGCTCATAAGGTTTGGACTCTGAGCAAAGCTCTTTCCACACTCCAAGCATTTATATGGTTTCTCTCCTTTGTGGATTCGCTGATGGACCATAAAGTATGAACTCCGAGCAAAACTCTTTCCACACTCCAAGCATTTATATGGTTTCTTCCCTGTGTGAATTTGTTGGTGGGCAGTGAGCTGTCCCTTCCAAGCAAAGCTCTTTCCACACTCCAAACATTTATATGGTTTCTCCCCTGTGTGAACTGGACGATGAGAAGTAAGGTGTGAACGCTGAGCAAAGCTCTTTCCACATTCCAAGCATGTGTAAGGCTTCTCTCCTGTGTGAATTCGTTGATGGCGATTAAGTTGTGAACTCCGAGGAAAGCTCTTTCCACACCCCAAGCATTTATACGGTTTCTCCTCAGTGTGGATTGCTCTGTGCGTATCAAAGACCTGGGATTCAGCACCCTGAGAAGAACAAGATTCATTTCCCCTCTTCCATTTTGTTCCGATGTTTCTTCTGTGATGTTTTTCTTCCAACAGGATCTGTTGTGGTTCTCCCTTGGACTTATTCTGGGGACCTTCCACCTCTGGAATAGAGAGAGAAGACTATCAAGGAAAGGAGTGCATTAACTGCTCTCGATAATGGCAGGACAGAAATCACTGCAAAAGGAGACAAATCCTACCACATATTAATTAGCTTTTGAGTCTTCCTTGGAGGGTAAGTCCATCAGAGGCAATGGGAGGAAGTGGAACTTCCACGTTCAAGAAGGTATCTCTTGGAAAGCTGGTTGCCAGCAGGGCAGTCCCAGGGCAAGGATTTGGCTCTGCTCATGAACCTTCCAGAAACTCTACTGGGCCACTTTGAGAAGTGGGAGGCTGGACTAGAGGGACCTCTAGCAAATTTCTTCCTGGATTCAAACAGAGCACCTTTTGCTGGACAGACAGGGTGGAGCAGGGTTTTACACCCAAACTATGGTGATCCAGGCTGAGCACCCCACCTGTCCAATGCACTGAAGTGGTCTTGGGCCAATCAGTCCTTACCTGCATCTTCCACATCACAGGTTTGTTGTTCAGGAAAATGGAATGATCTCACAAATACTATTTTTGCTCCTTAAAAGAAGAGCAGGAGAACCCGGGAGAATTAACAGAACCCAAGAAATAAAGGAAAGATCTGCTATCCCCCAACACATCACCCAACCTGGACTCATCACGTCCCAGGTCTAGCCCCCTCCTCTCTAAAGCACCGCTGCCTGTCAGAAGAGACAGTACTGCTTTAGAAGGTTTTAGCTTCTCTTTTACATCTGAGAATGTTTTCGTAGCCACCTTCTGGCGGCTTCTTCTCAAGAAAGGACTTTAGAAGTGACTAAAATTTAGTCCAAGAGAAGTCCTATCCTCTTCCCACACAAAAGGAAGCAGATACTTGCTGACCCTCTTTCTTCTGGGTCTTTGACAAGGGGATCTCCTCCTTCTTACTCTATAGACATGGAATCATTTTTGGGAACGAGAAGTCCTTCATTGGGGGAAAGAAAGGGACCAGTGACTGCTGCACATTCTTACCACCCCTCCGGTTTCTTTACATTTTAATGCAGATGATTTATGTAGTGTAGACTGTTTTGTGGCATTTTTTGATGTTTGTGAGGTTCCACAAGCAGGTATCTGGAGAGGCAGCATCTACATTAAACATTATAGGCGATCACACAGTAAAAGTAAATGACAAAGAAAGAACTGTGTGAAGGAAGAGCTATGGTACTTCAGAAGGTAAGTTCAACAGGTATATTCAGTAATCCAACAGGTAAGTGTAATATAGGTCCATTTAGCTATGGTAGCAAAAGCTAAATGGACCTATATTACACTTACCTGTTGGATTACTGAATATACCTGTTGAACTTACCTTTTGAAGTACTGAATTTGTATTGAGTTTACCTGTTGGATTATTGAAATTATCTGTTACTACTTATATTGTACTTATTTGTTGGTCTACTGAATTTTCCAGTTGAATTGTAATTTTCTTGTATTGTTATATATGGTTTTGTTGAATTTCTAGTAAATATTTATTTATGTTGTTATCCATTTAGCTTTTGCTACTATAGCGTCTTCCTTCACACAGCATCTAAATTAATGCATGTTGAGGGGAGTGCATTTCCCCCCAAGATGAAGAACAAGCCAGCCTTTTCGACCCAGCTTCTCTTTCACATTTGAGAACACTTTCATAGACATTCGCTGGCTGTTTCCTCTCGAGAAATCACTCCATTCTCCAGGAGGTGAAATAATCCCAAAAGGAGTCCCACTCTCTTCCAACACAAAAGGAAGCAGATACCTGCTGCTCTCTCTCTTTCTTCTGGGTCTTGGAAAAGTGGATTTCCTACTTCTACTGATCTGGAATCAGGTTCGAAGAGAAGAAGTCTTTCTTCGGGGGAAAGAAACAGACCAGTGAATTGCACACATTCCAACTGTAAGAAACATTCAGATTTTAAACCGGCGTACATGAATCCCATCCCCTCTTAATGGAAAAAAAAAGAAGGAATGCCAAATTTGTAAATTCCCCAAACATGTATGCAATAGGAAGGGAAGGCACTATTGCTTGGATCCAGGAAGATCTAGCAGCCCAGTGCAGAGAAGAAGAGAACTTCTGCCCAGCAAAGGGAAGCCTTATCTCAGTCAGAGCCACCAGATCCAGTATCATAGCCCTCTTCAAAGGCACAAAAGATCCAGCATCCCAGTCTGACACCATCTAATGTGGCTCTGACAAAGGGCTACTGTCTAAGGGTTCCTCTCCCTTTGAAAAGAGACTACAATCCTAACAGGACAGGATAAGGTGGTGATTTACATCCCAAAATCCTGAACACTTACTAACAACTCCTAGTTTGTCGAAGGCTTTCACAGCTGGAGTTCATTAGCTGCTGTAGATTTTCCGGGTTGTGTGGCTGTGGTCTTGGCATTGTAGGACCTGATGTAGCTGTGAGTGGCATCCTCAGAGGTATAACACAGAGAGATGGAATGCTCTCTGTGTCAAGGTGAGCAGTCACAGCTACTGGACACACCAGTCACAGCCAAGGCTATTTTGGGGCAGGAACGCACAGGAACAGAGTTCCAGCTGGCTCCCAAGTTGACCACGCCCAGCAGGAACTCATTAGCATAATAGGCCACACCCAACTGCAGAAACTCATTAGGATTGGCTACATTAGGGCTGTGTGGCCTAGCATGCAAAGGAGTTTCTGCTACCAAAAAAGCCCTGGGTTTTGACAACAAACAAGGTAAACAGAATAAGAAGCAAAAGGTGGGTGTGGCTGAATGACCACACTTCTGGTAACATGGGGGTGTGGCCTAATATGCTAATAAGCTGTGTTGTCGGGGGTGTCCTAATATGCTAATGTGTTTCTGCTGACGAGTGTGGCCTGTTATGCTAATGAGTTCCTGATGGACTTTTTCTACAAAGAAAGCCCTGGTCACAGCTACTGGCGAAACGTCAGGTCCTACAATGCCATGACAATGGCCACACAACCCGGAAAATCTACAGCAACTAATTCCTAGTTTTTTAAAAAGAAGTTTTCAATATAATTCCTCTGGTTTTTTTTTTTTTTTAATCTCACCCTTTAGGGGCTCAGAACAGCCCATGAGGAGGTCTCACTCAAAAGACTTCCTTTTGGCTGTCTGCCCCTTGCCTTTCCGTGGCCATTCACCTGCTCACTCCTCAGTGGCCCTTAAGAGTCCATTTGTTTAGTTTCCAACTCTCCTGTTAGCTCACAAACTAATATTCATGCAGAAGTCTCTCCCTTGCTTGAATATGGGCCTGATCCACTCCACTCCCCTTATGACAGTCCCTATGAGAAGGGCCAAACTATAGTCCTTCTTAGAAGGAGCCATTCCTCTCTTTAGCACCTGTGAATCAAGGGACATGGGAGCCTTACCCAGAGAGGCCACATCCTGACGGCTGTTCTCCATGACTTCCTTGTGAAGGATTCTTTGGTCCGGATCCAGCAGAGCCCACTCCTCCTCAGTGAAGTGAATGGACACGTCCTCAATCCTCACCAGACCCTGAAAAGAGACAAAAAAAGAAGCAGCCTCTCCTTACGCTAATGGAGCAATTCTTTCCTTCTAAGGGCAATCCAAAAGGACTGTGGGTTAGATGCTTAGGAGCATTCAAACCTTCACGAGGTACCTTCATTTTCTGTTGAGTGAGCAGTGAAGGGGAAAGAGGAATAGTCTCTCAGGCCTAGGGAGAGGTAGGGGGAGGCACCCGGAGCATGACCCGCAGTTCCATCCTTACCTGATCTGGCTTCATGGAAGCTTCTTTGTCCCAAAGAGATGGCAAAGAATTTATCACTGGTTTCATAGCACCATCTGCGAAGGGGAAAAGGGTACTTGGAACACATTGTGTCCTTTCCACTTCTGTTCCTTGAGCACTGGGGAAAATATATCCCCTGTATAATGGATCATGGGCATAATAACTAAAGATGCTGGTTCAGACACAGATACTTTTGGACAGCCATGGAATATTTTAAATGGAGAAGCTGGAGTGCAGCACCTTTCCCACATAGCGGGTGTGTGGGAGGGGTACAGCAGAAAAGTAGCCCACGTTCACTCAAGGAGGACATCAACTGGAAAAGGCACCCCTTTGGACCTTACCTGGAAAGGTTGCTCCAGGGTAACACTCCTGCATGAGCTCCTCCTTCACCTGAAACAGAAGTGGGGACACCAGAAAGAGGAGATTAATGAGATACGGAACAGGGAACAGGCTGGGGAAAGAGTTTTCAAAAAGTTGGGGTACATAAGAAAATAAGAGAAGCCATGTTGGATCAGGCCAAAGTCCCATTCAGTCCAACACTATTGGTCACATACCGGCCAAAACCCAGGTGCCATCGGGGGTCTACCAGTGGAGCCAGAACTCCAGAAGCCCTCCCACTGTTGGCCCCTCCAGCACCAAGAATACATAGCATCACCACCCCAGACAGAGTGTTCCGTACATACCTTGTGGCTAATAGCCACTGATGGACCTCTGCTCCATATGTTTATCCAGTCCCCTCTTGAAACTGTCTATGCTTGTAGCTGCCACCACTTCCTGCCTTACTGAATCTCATATATTATTTGCTCTTTGGGTGAAGAAGTACTTCCATTTTCTTGTTCTAAGCCTAGTGCTCATCAATTTCATTGAGTGCCCACGAGTCCATGTATCGTGAAAAGGGGAGAAAGGTACTGTTTTCTCTACCTTTTCTACCCCATGCATAACTTTGTAAACCACTATCATGTCACCTCTCATTCGTCGTTTGTCCAAGCTGAAGAGTCCTAGCCTCTTTAACATTTCTTCATAGGGAAGGTATTCCATCCCCTTAATCATTTTATTTACCCTTTGCTGCATCTTGTCCAATGTTATAACATCTTTTTTGAGGTGTGGTGACCAGAAGTGTACACAGTATTCCAAATGAGACCGCACCATCTCTCTCTCTCTCTCTCTATATATATATATATATATATAAAAATTCCCCTCAACGTAAAATCAATGCCCAGGCCAAACCCCTGGATCTAGAAACATGAAATTTGGGGAGAGCACTCCTAACATGACATAGATGCTCACTAAGAAGGTATCTTTAGAAATTTGACCCCTAAAGGGTCAAACATACTCCCCCATTGCTTCCTATGTGGCTGCCAGGCTGCTGCCTCCTTGCACCCCCCACCCTCTAATTGGTTAGCCACAGATTCAGTGTTCTGAGGTTTAAAAAAAAAACAGTTACAGGAGACTGCAGAGCTAATGACAGCTGAGGAAATCAGGAATGGCCAACCACCTGTGAGGTGCAGCAGTGCTGCTGGCCCAGCCTCCCCATGGCTTCAAACATGCTCCCCCACCACCTACATCTGACTGGTGGTTATCTGTCAGGTGCAGCAGCAGGTGCAGGGTGTTTAAAGCCATTAGGGAGCCCGCCCCAGCAGTAGCGCCTTAGCGATCCTGCCTGCCCAGCCTCCACAGTGGCTTGCAATACCCCTCCCCCCTTCTGCACTGGACAGGCAGCTTATCAGGTGTAGGTGAGGGGGTGGGATGTTTACAGCCGTCAGGGAGGCTTGCTCAGCAGGATTGCCTTAGCACTACTGCTGGGCCCAGCCTCCCTGATGCCTTACACTAGACAGGCAGGTGTTTGTCAGGTGTACAAGCAAGGCCAGGGTATTTTAATCCATCAGGGAGGCCACCCCAGCAGGATCACCTCAGCGATGCTGCTGGCCCAGCTTACCACACTCCTACCCACTATGGAAATATACCCCAATTCTGTAGAAAAGTGGTTTCCTGTATTAGGTTATTTAACTTCTCACAATGTGGGTTCTAGAAAATTGGTTCATATGAACTTGCTCAATATCTGATTGCCCAGATGTTGTTTTGAATACGTAGTTATGTCCCACTTCTTAAATGTAACATAAATGAGAAGCATTTTTGTAAAACAAACAAAAAAATATGTCCTGCACGCACACACACACCCAAAATCCAGTGCTCAGGCCAAACCCCTGCACCAAGGAACCCAAAATCAGGGGAGTGCATTCCTACCAAGATGTCAACTCCCACTACAAAGAGATTTCTGAGAAACACAATCCCTAAGGGGGTAAAAGATGGGGCAAAATGTGTTCCCCCAATTGTTTTCCATGTTCCTGGCAGGCTGTTGCCCTTCCCTCCCAAATCAGTCAACTGTGTAGCTCGGTGTTCTGAGGTAAAACCTGCCTGCTTGCACCCACTTCCCTCTGATTGCTCAGCTGTGGATCTCAATGTTCTGAGGTAAAAACACAGTTAAAAGAGACTGCAGACAGTTGAGGACAGTTACAGAAATCAGCGATTCAAGACTCCTGAATAGACATTTCTCATAATAGGCAGCATGGCAGTTGAGTTTATGAATGTTCATGGGGAGACAGTAAAGGACCTTTCTAGGAGCCTGCTTCAGAGTGAGCTCACCAAGCAGCCTGGTGATCCCACCACCTGAGGGCAGAACCACCACTGTGGTCTACAGAGAGGTCTTTCGGTAAAGAAAAAAAAACACTACGTATGTCTCACTTCATCCTTTACACTACAGTCTTCTCCATTAGAATTCCTACAACAAATGTTACCTTCCAGACTTCACATCATCACTATTATAACTGGATTTACGGAACGTAAATACCATAGTGAAACGCAGGTATCAGGCTGGTAGATTTATACAGAGGAATTACGATACTGGCTGATTTGTTCTCAGTCTCCTTCGTAATAATCCCCAGCGTTGCATTTGCCTCTGTAACTGCAGTTGCACACTGGGTCAACATCTATAGCGAGCTATCTACCATGACCCCAAGATCTATCTCCTAGTCAGATACCAGCAGTTCAGACCCATCCACACATTTTTATTGTTATGATATTTGACTCCAATGTGCATAACATTGTACTTACCCATGCTGAGCCTCATTTGCCACATTGGCGCCCTCTTGTCCAGCCTGGACAGATCCCTCATCGCCCTCCCCGGTTCTCACCACCCTGAACAACTTCGTGTCATCTGCAACCTTGGCCATTTCACTGATTACTCCTACCTCCAAATAATTAAGAAACAATTTTAAAAGCCTAGTACTGAGCCACTGCCTACAACTTCCCAGTGTGAAAACTGCCCAAGCACACTCACTCTGGGTTTTCTCTTAATTAACCAGCACAAGAGGAACATGTCCTCATATTCCATGACTGCTGAGTTTACCCAGGAGCCTCTGATAAGAAACTTTTATCAAAAGCTTTCCGGAAGTCTAGGTAAGCAACATCGACTGGGTCACCCTCGTCCACCTGTTTGTTCACCCCCAGAGAGAAATCTAAAACGTTAGTGAGAGAAGACCCACATTTATTTGAAGGGATAGTTCTGACAAGAGCTGTCCTTGAAAGGGTAGTTCTGTCAGAGCTCTCTCAGTCCCGCCCACCTCACAGGGTGTCTGTGGTGGGGAGGGGAAGGGAAAGGAGTTTGTAAGCTCGCTCTGAGACTCCCTTGGGTAGTGAAGGGTGGGGTATAAATCCAATCTCTTCTTCTTCTTCTGATCGTAGCCTCTCACCTGCTCTTTCTGCTTCTTTTCTTGGGCCTGGCTGAGGAGGAAGCCTTCTGCCAGGGCCACCGCCTGGGAACTGGTCTCCGGCTGGCACTCCCTCACCCAGCTCTCCATCTCCGGTGGCAGGACGGCCAGGAACTGCTCCAGGACCACCAGGTCCAGCATCTCCCTCTTGCTGCGCCTCTCCGGCTTCAGCCACTGGCGGCAAAGGCGGTGGAGTCGGCTGCAGACCTCCCGCGGCCCCTCCACCTCCCGGTAGCCGGACTGCCTGAACAGCTGGCGCTGCACATCTGGAGGGAGGACGTCGTCCCCCAGGCTCTTCTGCACCGTTTCGCCCCACGGTTCCCTCCTGCTCCCGGCCCCGGCTGCATCAAGGCCCTTTCCTGCTCCAGGGACAGCGGAGACCGGCTCTCCCCTCATCCTCCGTCCCTCTCCCAAGAGCCTTCCCCGGGACCCCGGGGTTGTCCTCCTCTGCCAGATCCCGCTGTGGCGTCACGGGGCCTCTTGCAGAGGCACCTCTGCCCATGTGCAGAGGGCAGCCGGATGGGTCTGACGGACTCCCTAGGAGACGCACAACAGATTCGGGCGCGGGGCGGGGGGAGGAATCTCTCCAGAGCCCCAGCAGGGAAGTCTTGCAGCGGAAGGATTATTGGATTATTTGAAATTTAGAGGCAGCGGATCCTCCACGGCAGGAGTCGGAGGGGGCGCGGCTGTGGCTAGTCACGTGGCCTTCCTCCTCCTCCGAGGGTGACTCCTTCCCCTTTAACCCTTCGAGCGGAGCTCCCCCTGCAAGCCTCCCTGCTCCAAGGTTAGGGCTAGGGAGCAACTGGGGGACCGCGGGGAAGGGAAGGGAGGCTTCCGCCTAGATGGCCTCCCCCTGCTTATTGGAGGGTTGCCATTGCCAACCTCCAGGCAAGAGCCTGGGGATCTCCTGGAATTCAGCTGATCTCCAGACCACAGAGATCAGTTTGCCTGGAGAAAGTGGCTTGGATGAAGGGTGGACTCCATGGCATTGTACCCCCCCTCCCGGGCTCCACATGGAGGTCTGCCTGAGGGATGCCAGCCTCCAGGTGGGGCCTGGGGATCCCCCAGAATTACTGCTTATCTCCAGACTACAGAGATCAGTTTCCCTGGAGAAAATGGATGCTTGGGAGGGTGGACTCTATGGTGTCATACCCCACTGAGGTCCCTGTCCTCCCCAGGCTTCTTCCCCAAATCTCCAGGAGTTTTAGAGTCCAGATCTGGCAACCCTAACTCTCATGCCCCGCCAGGGGAGGCCTGGCACCCCTAGTGGTAGTTTAACTATATGAAGGAGGAGATTGGATTTATACCCCGCCCTCCACTACCGGAATGCTGAAGAAAAACACTATTTAAATATTATTTACAATGACCCTGGTACATTCATTTGAATGGATGTAAAATGTCCTATGGAACGGCATAATACTTATGAAGGTTATCAAAGAGCAAAGTAAAATATGAATTTACATATGAGTTTCTAGATGATAGGCCAAATAAACCCAAGCCAGTACAGTTACCACCCTTACTTATGCCTTGATTTCAGAATCGTTTCTGACATGTCTATGCCAGATTCCAAAGCATTCAAGATAAGGATAGGGGCCATTTGCAGCAGCTATCATGGGCAAAAAATGAATTGCCTCTGTTTAAGCCCTAATTGATACAATTAAACCTGTTGATAAATATTAGCAGTTTAAGCACAGAAGAACTTAAGAAGAACCCTACTGGATCTGACCAGTGGTCCATCTAGTTGAGCATCCTGTCTCCCACAGTGGCCAACCAGTTCCCCTGGAGGGCCAACAACAGGGCACAGAGAGTGAGGCTTTTTGCTGATATTGCCTCCTGGCACTGGGATTCAGAGGCTGAGTGCCTCTTGAATCACCATGGCTGCTACCTATAGATAGATCTATTCTCCATGAATCTGGGGGTCTCCTTTGGAGGATCTCTTGCCGAAAAGCAGTGCAGTAGCATATCCAAGTAGACTGACATGTTCTCCGGTGTTTTTTGAAACCGACATCTTTGACATCCACTCGGTAACCATTTATGTATTTAGCTTTTTGAAAAGCTTTTTATTCTGTGCGGAACCTGACAAGATGACCTGTTGGTTCTGTGTAGATGCTAGGGAAAACCGGGAACACAGCCAAATCAGTGGAAGGGAATATAAATGCTATGTACCCCTAAACTGCTCTAAAATAGAAACTTTATTAACAATACTACCAAATATCTTAAAGACCAAGGAAATTTTACAATCAACATTCCAACATAAACATGCCAACAAAGAGTCGTGGATGAAACCCGGCTCATCACTCTGAACTGCCCGCAAAAGAAGCCATGTAGTATAAATCAATGCATAAACAGTTGCAGGGACAATGTAAACATCTCACAAGTAACGCGGCTCCGGGCTCTACATGCAGCCGTGGAATCAATGATGCACATCTGTCATCATATTATCAGACAAGGATTCAGGATATGATCTCGTTTTGAGATCTTTATCAATCCCGATGAACAGAAACATTAATGAAACTATAATGTATATATGCTAGTATAATAGAAACAATAAATTATCCAACAGCAAAACTCACATGTCTGTTGTATCAGTCAATATACCATTCACAAAAAGGACAATTTCACATAATATCATGGGCCTAATAATAACAATAAAAGCATCATGTAATCACCCATAATAAAACAATTTATAAATAATACACTTGTGCAAATCACTCACCCCTTTAAGGTTAACAGTCTGGTCACGCTGGGCTCTTCTTGCAGCAGGAACTCCTTTGCATATTAGGCAACACACCCCTAATGTAGCCAATCCTCCAAGAGCTTACAGAGCTCTTCTTACAGGCGCTACTGTAAACCCTTGGAGGATTGGCTACATTAGGGGTGTGTTGCCTAATATGCAAAGGAGTTCCTGCTACAAAAAGAGCCCTGATCCACGTAAACAGGCTCCCAACTACATAATATTAACAAAGGTAATAACTCAAATGTAAGGGCTATAGTTGGAAGATGCCTCAGCAACACCCACCTGCATTTTGTTCTTATAACAAATGCTCACAAAACATCCCCACTCATGTCAGGAGAATGAACTAATTCTGAAGGAACTCACAACATCTCTAGAAAACAACTGAATCAATGTTATTATTCAAACCCTCTAGGGCAGGGGTGGGCAAACCTGCTCAACGTAAGAGCCACATAGAATAAATTTCAGATGGTTGAGAGCCGCAAGACATGAACAAATATTACGCGCACATTTTTATTTAGAAAATATGCAGATTTGCTTTTTATTACCATTAAATGAGACTGCCAAAAATAAAAACAAAAGGGGTAAAAACAGATATTGATAATGATATTTATTTGTCCAATGATATTTATTTGTCTAAGAGAGAGAGAAAGAGGGGGAAGTGGAAAGAAAGAATGAAAGAGGTGGAAAGAAAGAGAGAGAGAGAAACAAAGAAAGCAAATAGATAGGAGGGACGGGGGAGGGAGGGATCAAATGCATGCCTCCCCTTCACTTCCCCAGCTGCCCTGCTGGGAGCCACACAATATGTGTGAAAGAGCCGCATGTGGCTCCCGAGCCGCAGTTTGCCCACCCCTGCTCTAGGGCAACTGTTTTCAGTCTATGGATCCAATATGATTCTTTCTGCAATAGTCTTTTTTACACAGATCCTCTCCGCACCTGGGTCTAGGAATGATTCTGTCCAGAACAACATATTTAAAATCATCATCATCGGTAACCAATTATGTATTTAGCTTTTTGAAAAGCTTTTTATTCTATGCAGAACCTGACAAAATGACCTGTTGGTTCTGTGTCGATAGCAGGAAAGCATGGGTGAAAATGTCATGCATCCGATTAAGCGGATAGGTGCCTACAACAGCTTATAACACCAGGCACTGTTTGGTCTTCAGTGTCTGGCAAAGTCGCTTGCTCCAACAGACTTTTCCTACCACCCCTCACATTTCATAAAGGTGTCCTGAGGGTTAAAGTCAGAGAATCTGCATTCCTAGAGAGGCACCAAGGAAAGAAGAAGGGCCTGTCTAGCTCTGTGCAAGGGGAGAGGTGGTGGTTTTGAAGTTCCCTGCAGGGGGAAACAGGGAAAGGAGGAAACAAGAGAGTATCCAGAGCGGGCAGGTAAACTTGGGGGTGGGGGATTGAATTGCATCTGTAAGGGAAGGTGTTGGATGGTGGAGGGGCTACCTAGCTCAGGAGCAAGGATGTCTTGGCCTCTTCCTCTGCTCCTTCCCCTTTCTTTGGGTCATGCTTAATTTCTTTTAGGAAATAAAAATTTCTAAATAAAAGTAACTAAAGTTTCTGGCCATGTCCCAGTGGGATCGGGAAGTTTGTACTTTTCCCAGGAGCCCCCTAAGGTTAATTATACATCTTGAGAAGAATTATTTCCAAATACTCAAGCCTGCCACCTCATGGCCTGAAATGCCCTGCCCCACTGGCACAGAAATCTATTCTTGTTTTGACACATTCTGGGTTTGAGACCTGGCATTGGCATTTCCAGTTTGCACCTAGGGGGATGGCAATGGCTCAGTGGCAAAGCGTCTGCTTGGCTTGCAGAAGGTCCCAGGTTCAATTCTCAGCATCTCCAGGTAGAAGGTGAAAGACCTCCAAAAGAGCCCTACCATGAAAGGAAAGGATTCCCACCCTCTCTTTCAGTGGATTGCAGAATCTCTGATCCTGCCTTAATTTTTTCTTGTTGTTGGGGATAATATGTAGGGGAAGGGGGCATCCAGCTCAGTGGAAGAGAATATAAGAACATAAGAGAAGCCAATGTTGAATCAGACCAATGGCCCATCTAGTCCAACACTCTGTCACACAGTGGCCAAAATATACCCACGTGCCATCAGGAGGTCCCGCAGTGGGGCCAGGACACTAGAAGCCCTCCCACTGCTGCTGCCCCCCCCAGCACCAGGAATAGAGTGCATCACCTGCCCCAGACTGAGAGTTCCCATCTATACCCTGTGGCTAATAGCCACTGATGGACCTCTGCTTCATATGTTTATCTAATTCCCTCTTGAAACTGTCCATGCTTGTAGCTGCCACCACCTGCTGTGGCAGTGAATTCCATGTGTTAATCACTCTTTAGGTGAAGAAGTACTTCCTTTTATCTGTTCTAACCCGACTGCTCAGCAATTTCATGGAGTGCCCATGATTCCTTGTATTGTGAGAGAGGGAGAAAAGTACTTCTTTCTCAAACTCCTCTATCCCATGCATAAACCTCGATCATGTCACCCCTCAGCCGTCGTTTTTCCAAGCTAAAGTGCCCCAAGTGTTTTAACCTTTCTTCATAGGGAAAGTGTTCCAACCCTTTTATCATTCTAGTTGCCCTTCTCTGCACTTTTTCCAATTCTATAATATACCATGCATGAGGGAGGTTTGGTCCCTGGCACCCCCAAGTCTCTCTGTACCTTGGTTTACTTCCCGAAGCCAGATGGCCACAAATGATGGCTGAGTAGCTGCCTTCTCCTTTTCTGGTAGCCAACTGCAAAGTCCATTCCTTACATAGTATTACCCGTAACAGTAAAACAATTCTTAGTTTCACTGGGGCTTATGCTAACTGCATCGATCAAAAAAATGTGGTGCTTTGAAATGAAAGAATTAAATTACGAGTCTTAAATGCAATAAATTGAAATGTAATCCTCTGAGGATGCCAGTCACAGCTGCTGACGAAATGTCAGGTCCTACAAAGCCAAGACTACAGCCATACAGCTAATGAATTCCGGCCGTGAAAGCCTTCAACAACATATTCACATCCTGGGGAACTCCCACAGACATTAACTCAGCCCTACCCTACCTTCCTGCGTAGATATAAATTACCTGCATGCCTATTCTCACCTTGACACAAAGAGTACTCCATCTTTCTGTGTTATACCTCTGAGGATGCCAGTCACAGCTGCTGGCGAAACGTCAGGTCCTACAATGCCAAGACCACGGCCATACAACCTGGAAAATCTACAATAGCTAATGAACTCCAGCCGTGAAAGCCTTCAACAACATATTCACAGCCTGGGAACTCCCACAGACATTAACTCAGTCCTACTCCACCTTCCTGCATAGATATAAATTACCTGCCTACTTATTCTCAACTTGACACATACTCCATCTTTCTGTGTTATACCTCTCAGGATGCCAGTCACAGCTGCTGGCAAAACATCAGGTCCTACAATGCCAAGACCATGGCCATACTGCCCAGAAAATCTACAGCAGTGAATAAAGTGTAATGTGTCTGTTGAAGGGAGGGGAAGGGAAAGGGATTGCAAACCGCTCTGAGACTCCTTTGGGTAGTGAAGGACGGGGTATAAATCCAATCTCTTCTCTTGCTCATCTCTTCCTCTTCTAAACCACAGATAGTTTATTTCATGGAGAAAATTGGGTGAATCCCTAACTCCTTTGGGCTTTGTTTAAACACTGGAATGCAAGATGTATCATATATGAGCGTATCATTAATGCCGTTTATTTGCTGTGATATAGGGACAGTATACCCCACCCTTCACTCAGAGTCTCAGAACAGCTTACAGTCTCCTTTCCCTTCCCCTCCCCACAATAGGTGCCCTGTGAGGTAGGTGGGGCTGAGAGAGCTCTGAGAGAACTGTTCTTGAGAGAACAGCTCTGAAAGAACTGTGACTGACCCAAGGTCCCCCAACTGGCTGCATGTGGCGGAATGGAGAATCAAACTCGGTTCTCCAGATTAGAGTCCACTGCTCTTAACCATGCCGAACTGGCTCGGGTCCACCCCAGGGGCCAACTTAGCCACAGTACATCTGGAGCTGCTGCCCTGGCCTGGGGAAGGACCCAACGGCTTTCAGCCCTGACCCCCTGATGGAGGGGAAAAGAACGGGGAGAGCAGGCTCCCACAGCCATGCATGCCCACCCCTCTGGGCCTCAGGCAGCCGGAGTGAAGGGAAGCTGCCTATGCCTGCCTCCTTATCAGTCAGCTCCTCCTTGCTTGGGCCCAGAGTAGGGTTGCCAGACACCCCAGTGGAGGCAAGGGTCCCCCGCCACCAGGCCCCACTGCCCCACCACCAATCAGCTGGCTGGAAGGGGAGATTTGCCCAGAAAAAGACCGAGGCCCAGTCAGCGTTGCAGTGATATGTCTACGTCACTTCTGATGTGACCTGGAAGTGATGTCATCACATCAGCAATGTTGAGTGTGATTGTTAAATATGAGACTTGAGGCAGCAGCTCATAACAAGTGATTCGGCTTTATTAACAAGGTAGGAACAAAACACAAAAACAGGAGAACAACAGGCTCTCTTTTAAACTATCTGGGCTGACAAAACCATGCCCTTCGATGCATTAACAACCAATTAGAACAGTAACATAACAACCAATCGATTCATCTCCCTCCAGATCTTTTCTAGTATCCTGATTGGTTCCCTACACAGAGTAGCCAATCAGGTTTTGCTGTTTTTGACACCAGGCTTAGATAGAGAAGCGTTTCAAGCTCATATTAACTTATGTATAGACAATACATCACAGTGATGTTCTGGTATTCGGGCAAAAACTCTATGGTAGAGGCCAAATTTACCATAGAGTTTTTGCCCAAATACCAGAGTGTCTCCCCAACAACTCTGTATGATGATATCATTTCTGGGTCACATCAGGAGTGACATGGACACCTCACTGCAACGTCAGCTGGGCCTCCCTCCTGCTCTCCTTAAGTCTCCTCTGTCGGTTGCCAGGAGCAACCTGGCAACCCTTGCCTCACCAGCAGAGGGTGCGGTGATTCTGCAGCCCCCATCCTGGACTTTTGCCTTGGGGGTCCCAAGGCAATTAAGACTAGGTCACCCAGTGAATTTGGGCTTTAAGTTCTCTTGGACTTCCCCAGCATGCCAGCCACTTCCTCACAACCACGTGAAACGAGAGTGTTTAAGCATCTCTCATTTCTTCAGCAGCTGAAAGATGGACGGCCCTGGATAAGGAGGGAAGATACCTATCCGAGGACATGGAACTGGTTAGGCCTCATGTCTCGTCAATATGGAAGGCAGAAGCGAAAGTTTCCCAGTGTTGTCGGCGGGTCTACGTTTCTGCGAGCGAGGAAAGAGCCGAGCATGGGCAGCCGAGCGTGGGCAGAGCCGAGCGTGGGCAGCAGGCCTGTCCAACGGAGGATGGGGATGAATCCCGGCCTTGTGTGGGAGGCCTCAAGGCCTCCAGTGACAATGCAGCATGAACAGGAAATGATATTGGGAAGAAGCGCGACCCTTGCCCTGCTTACAGGAAGAGTTTAATCCCAAAGAGGACCTGTGAAAGAGAGAAAGCGCAGAAATGCCTGGTCTGTGGGAAACGCTTTCCCTCGAGCTCCAAGTTCAGCATCCATCAGGGAAGCCACACAGGGGAGAAGACACACAGGTGTTTGCATTTCTGTAGCCTTCCGCACACATGCCAAGCCGACCTTGACGTGACTAGGCCGGAGCCGTCTGTGTTGTTCACAAAAACGACGCCTCGCCTCCGTGGCCAGCGCTGGGAAGGGAAGGAGGTGGTGGCCCTGTTGAACAGCATCCAGGTCAGCCCTGCCCTGGCCCTGCTGATGAGCAGCAGTTCACAGAGAAGTCAGCAGCACTGGGGAAAAATTCGGGACAGGCTGTGCTCTCTCGGGTTCAACCGGACGATTGACCAGCTGCAATCGAAGTGGAAACAGCTGAAGACGGACTTCTTTGCAGCCGGTAGGCCAGCTGCGGAGGGGAAAGAGAGGCCTGCCAACGTGCCACGTTATTTCAACCGGATGCGGGCTCTGTGGGATGCGGCGGGGCGCCCCCCGTTCAAAGATCGTCACCTGCCAGGTAAATAGGAAGGATATTTCGGTGTGTGTGTGTGTTAACAGCTAGATATGAGTCTGGTAGCCCTCTAGAAACCAACAAGGTTTTCAGGATATAAGATTTCAAGAGACAACACTCCCTTCGCCAAATACTTGACAAAGTTTTTGCTGGAGTGAGCGACTCAGCATGCCTGGACATTGGGGGGTGCTACATCACTCTAAATTTATTTAGATGTTATCTCCTTGAATGAGAGCCAGTTTGGTGTCATGGTTAAGAACACATAGACTCTAATCTGGGGGGACCGGATTTGATTCCCCAGTCCTCCACATGCAGCTGCTGGTGTGACCTCGGGTCAGTCATAAGTTCTTTCAGAGGTGTTCTCTCCAGGGCAGTTCTCGAAAGAGCTCTCTCAGCCCCACCTACCTCACAGGGTGTCTGTTGTGAATAGAGGAAGGGAAAAGAGATTGTAAGAACATAAGAACATAAGAACATAAGAGAAGCCAATGTTGAATCAGGCCAATGGCCCATCTAGTCCAACACTCTGTCAAACAGCGGCCAAAATATACCAGGTGCCATCAGGAGGTCCAGCAGCAAGCCGCTCTGAGACTCCTTCGGGTAGTGAAGGGCGGGGTATAAATCCAGTCTCCTCCTCCTCTTCTTCTCCTCCTTCTTCTCCTCCTGTGAGCTGCTCTCTGACCCCTCCTCTCCCTCCCTTTTGTCCTCTTACTCTCTGCACATGGAGACACACATCTGTGCAGGTCTGTCCTGTAGAGACAATGCCCTCATACTCCCACACACATGATGTCGGACAAGCTGGCCATTTGTGATAGAGAAAGTACTGTTTAGATTCAGGTTCTTTCTCCTCTTTGGACTGCAACCTGAGTTTGAACTGGATCTACCTGAATAAATCATAGAATCACAGAATCAGAGTTGGAAGGGGCCTCTAGGGTCATTTAGTCCAACCCCTGCACAATGCAGGAAATTCACAAATACCTCCCCTCCACACCCGCAGTGACCCAGAAGATGATCAAAAACCTCCAGGGTTGCTTCCTGACCCAAATGTGGCAATCAGCATTTCCCTGGGCATGTAAAAAAGGGCCGCAAGAACTAAGCACTGAGGCAACCGTTCCTGCCCTCCCCTCTCATGATCTGCCTAAGTTCACAGAATCCACATTGCTGTCAGATGGCCATCTAGCATCTGTAAATGTAAAATAGGTGCTGCAGTGGCTCAAGTGGTTGACGCTGAACTGCAGAGTAGAAGGTCGGTAGCTCAGCAGTTCAAGACCCAAGTGCCGCATGACAGAGTGAGCGCCCGTCTCTGGTCCCAGCTCCTGCTAACCTAGCAGTTCGAAAGCAAGAAATTGCAAGTAGATAAATAGGTGCCGCTTTGGTGGGAAGGTAACAGCATTCCGTGCGCCTTGGTGTCTAGTCATGTCGGCCACATGACCACGGAAACATCTTCGGACAGCGCTGGCTCTTCGGCTTGGAAACGAAGATGAGCACCGCATCCCTAGAGTCGGATTCGATTGGCTTTCGAGAAAGGGAAACCTTTACCTTTACTAAATGTAAAATGTAAGCTGCAATATACTTCTTGGGAGATTTATTTACTGTACTCGGTACCACACTTCTATGACTGAGCAACCTTTGCTCTATTAACCAGATATTCCAATAGTTTGGAATCTTGAAAGCTTGTGTCCTGATAGTCCTGTTGGTTTCTAAGGTGCAACTGGACGCAGATCTAGCTGTTCTTCTGCAGACAGATCTAGCTGTTCTTCTGCAGATCAAGGCAATAAAACCTTCTGCTAACCTCTGAAATGCGATTAAAAAAAAATTACAACTCATGTTCGATGGGGTGCTAACCTCATTGCTTATGAGGATTACAACGCTGCCAGGTCCTCCGTTGGTTGATGGAGAGTGAAGCACGTTTGTCAAGGAGTCCAAGGCTGAACCCGAGGGCCGTTGTACACAACTAACCAAACCCTTCTTTATTTTTAAAGAATTAATTTCCGTCAAAACAAAAGGTTTAATTTACGGGCAACCACAACACTCTAAAATCACGCAGCAAAAAACCAAAGAAGTTAGAGCTGTGGTCACACACGCTAAATAATCCACTTTCAGTGCACTTTCGAATTGGATTTTGCCAGTTCACACAGTAAAAATCCAGTTGGAAAGTGTATTGAAAGTGGATTATTTAGTGGGTGTGACCACAGCCCCAGCTTAACTATCTAGCACATTTCAAGACCTGCGTTAGATGGCAGAAATCATAGCCCAGGCCTTCAGTCCATCAGAATCCAAGCTAGCCCCTTTATCCAGACTCTTAGCTCAATTATAGTTTCTTACCCAAGCAGCACCAGGTGATGACGACACCCAATCAGGTCACTTTTCTTGCTGGAACCCTCTGGAAATAGCCTCCTCATCACCCCTGATTCCTCCCCTCCAGGGCCGGCCCGAGGTGTCTGGGTGCCCTAGGCAGGCCAGCTTGTGGCGTCCATGCCCCCCAGCGATGCCAACCTCCCGGTGGGGCCTGGAGATTGGGGGGTGGCGGCGCCAGCAAGCCAGGAAGGGGTGGAGGTTTAAACCCCCACCTCTTCCCTTGAGCGCCAGCTTGCCTTTGAACACCCACTGGGGCGCTCTTCACTGGTGGTAGCAGTGGGGAGGCGGCGGCGGGGGCTTTTCACGGGGGGGCGGGGTGCAGTTTGGCGCCCCTGCAGGCTGGTGCGCCCTAAGCGAACCGGCCCTGCTCCCCTCCTATCCTATAGTCTGCAGGCTCTCATGAGAAGCTAATTACCACATTTCCAGCTCTGGCCTTGAAGAGGATTATAGTTATTTATTTATTACTTCAATTTATACTCCTCCCTCCCGGCGAGCAGGCTCAGGCTGTGTAAGGCTGTGTAGGCAGAAAAACCAGTTAACAACACCTGCAGAATGGAAGAGAAGAGAAGAGAAGAGGCTGGCTAGAACTGATAGAAACTGTGAATTGGACCCAACCACATATTACTTTTCCTTCCTTCATTTTGCCTTCTGCAGAATGCTGACGTAAATGACACCTGTGCATTTTTGGGAACTGTATGTTAATAACCGCAAAGTTCCTTTGGCAAAACACATACCAAATGTCATATCGAAAAGCTAAGCACTGAACAAAATAGGGGAGCGGCAGACCAGGAGTACAGAAAGCCTATGTCATCCTCACCACTCACCGTTCTGTTCCTCCCCCTCCTCCCAGCCTCCTACCGGGCACAAAGGCGGGAGCTGGAGCAGTATCAGGAAGATGACGAGGAGGCAGAAGCTCAAGGGCCCTCATGCTGATGGACATGGGGCATCCAGACATGAGGCCAGCATCGCATTCTGTGTGTTCCTGCGCACCAGCGGTGGAGATATGCAGCGAGGAAGGAGGGCACTGCCAGGAGCCCTGGAGGCCAACGTAAGGATGATTGATTTCAGAAACCACAACCATAGAAACATAGAATCATAGAGTTGGAGGGTCCTCCAGGGTTATTTAGTCCAATCCCCTACACAGTGTAGGAAATTCACAACTACCTCCCCCACACACACCCTGTGACCCCTGCTCCATGCCCAGAAGGGGGCAAAAAAAAATTCTAGGATCCCTGGCCAAACTGGCCTGGAGAAAATTGTTTCCTGACCCCAAAGTGGCGATTGGCATTTCCCTGGCTGTCTAAGAAAGGGCCATGAGAACTAAGCATGAATGTGACTAATTCTCTGGAGTGCTTTTCAGAGCTCAAGATGCTTAGTGCTAGTTTAGAAGAGCCATGATAGGCATGCTCAATAAATATTTTCTATGAGCCATGGCTCAGGAGTAAATCATATGCATGGCATGTTCTGTCCTAGAAGCATGTGTATGGGGGGATTCATGATAACTAGGGGTGTGCAAAAAAAAAGTTGATATTTTTCAGCTTCAGGTATATCAGACCCAAAAAATATCAGTAAATGCCGAATATCACCAGCCCAATACTGGTAAAGTATCAGGACTGGGGGAATATTAACATAAGAACATAAGAACATAAGAGAAGCCAATGTTGAATCAGGCCAATGGCCCATCTAGTCCAACACTCTGTCACACAGCGGCCAAAATATACCAGGTGCCATCAGGAGGTCCAGCAGTGGGGCCAGGGCACCAGAAGCCCTCCCACTGCTGCCCCCTCCAGCACCAAGAATAGAGTGCATCACCTGCCCCAGATTGAGAGTTCCCATCTATACCCTGTGGCTAATAGCCACTGGTGGACTTCTGCTCCATATGTTTATCTAATTTCCTCTTGAAACTGTCCATGCTTGCAGCTGCCACGACCTCCTGTGGCAGTGAATTCCATATGTTAATCACTCTTTGGGTGAAGAAGTATTTCCTTTTATCTGTTCTAACCCGACTGCTCAGCAATTTCATAGAGTGCCCACGAGTTCTTGTATTGTGAGAAAGGGAGAAAAGTACTTCTTTCTCAACCTGCTCAATCCCATTCATAATCTTATAAACCTCGATCATGTCACCTCTCAGCCGTCGTTTCTCCAAGCTAAAGAGCCCCAAGCATTTTAACCTTTCTTCATAGGGAAGGTGTTCCAACCCTTTTATCATTCTAGTTGCCCTTCTCTGCACTTTTTCCAATGCTATAATATCCTTTTTGAGATGTGGTGACCAGAACTGTACACAGTATTCCAAATGAGGTCGCACCAATGATTTATACAGGGGCATGATGATACTGGCTGATTTGTTATCAATTCCCTTCCTAATAATCCCCAGCATAGCGTTGGCCTTCTTTATTGCAGCTACACATTGTGTAGACATTTTCAGCGAGTTATCCACTACGACTCCAAGATCTCTCTCTTGGTCCGTCTCTGCCAGATCAGACCCCATCAACGTGTATTTATATTTAGGATTTTTGGCTCCAATGTGCATCACTTTGCACTTGGCCACATTGAACCCCATTTGCCACGTTGACGCCCACTCACCCATCCTCAACAGATCCCTTTGGAGTGCCTCACAATCCTCCCTGGTTTTCACCACCCTGAACAACTTTGTGTCATCTGCAAATTTAGCCACATCACTGCTTACTCCCAATTCCAAATCGTTAATAAACAAGTTAAAAAGCATCGGACCGAGTACTGATCCCTGTGGTACCCCACTGCTTACCACCCTCCACTGAGAACGTTTCCCATTTATACTCACTCTCTGTTTCCTATTTATAAGCCAATTTTTGATCCACAAGAGGACTTGTCCTTTTATCCCATGACTATTGAGCTTACTTAGGAGCCTTTGATGAGGAACTGTATCAAAAGCTTTCCGGAAGTCAAGGTAAATAATATCTATTGGGTCCCCCTTGTCCACATGTTTGTTCACTCCCTCAAAAAACACTAACAGGTTAGTGAGACAAGATCTTCCCTTACAGAACCCATGCTGAGTCTGCCTCAATAGTTTTTGTTCATCAATGTGCCTACTAATTCTTTCCTTAATAACAGTTTCCACCAACTTACCCGGTATCGATGTCAGACTGACTGGCCTGTAATTTCCTGGGTCTCCCCTGGAGCCCTTTTTAAAGATGGGAGTGACATTAGCTACCTTCCAGTCCTCAGGAATGGAGGCAGATTTTAAAGAAAGATTACATATTTTTGTCAGGAGATCCACAAGTTCACATTTGAGTTCTTTCAGAACTCTCGGATGAATGCCATCCGGGCCTGGTGATTTATTAGTTTTTAAATTGTCCATCAGTCGGAGGACTTCCTCTCTTGTTACCGCAATCTGATTCAGGTCTTTCAAACCCCCTCCCAAAATCGGTGCTTCTGGAGTGGGCAAACACTTCTCCTCTTCCACAGTGAAGACAGAGGCAAAAAATGCATTCAGCTTCTCAGCCATTTCCCTATCATCCTTCACTACTCCTTTTACCCCTTGGTCATCCAAGGGCCCCACTGCCTCCCTGGCTGGCTTCCTACTTCTAATGTATTTGAAGAAAGTTTTATTGTTGGTCTTTATGTTTTTTGCGATATGCTCCTCATATTCCCTTTTTGCTTGCCTGATCACAGACTTGCATTTTATTTGCCATAGTCTGTGTTCCCTTTTATCAACCTCACTAAGACTAGCTTTCCACCGCTTAAAGGAATCCTTCTTACCTTTTACAGCTTCCATTACTTTATTTGTTAACCATGCAGGCTTTTTTCTATACCTATTTGTACCTTTCCTAACTTGTGGTATATATTTTTTCTGAGCTTCTAGGATTGTCTTTTTAAATAGTCTCCAAGCTTCCCCAATGGTTTTGACCTTCTCCACTCTTCCTTTCAATTTCTTCCTCACATGTCCCCTCATACCAGAGAAGTTACCCCTTTTAAAGTTAAAAGTGGTTGCATCAGTCTTTTTGGGCAACTCCCTATCTGTACAAATGTTAAACTCAATGACATTATGGTCACTGTTCCCAAGTGGTGCAATCACTTTTACATCTCTCACCAGGTCTTGGGTGTTACTTAGGACCAAATCCAGGATCGCCTCTCCCCTGGTAGGATCTGTGACCATCTGTTCCACAGCACAGTCATTGAGAGTGTCTAAGAACGCAATCTCTTTTTCCCGACTAGAACTCATATTGACCCAATCAATGTGTGGGTAGTTAAAGTCGCCTATTACAACACAGTTATTTCGTCTAGCCGCTATCTTTAATTCATTCGTCATTTTATAATCCTCCTCTATCTTTTGATCTGGTGGGCGATAACAAACTCCCACTGTTAAGCCTCCTTTTGGACCCACTATTTCAACCCATAGCATTTCCAGAAGTGAATCCAATTCTCTTACCCTCTCAATCTTACTGGACGGTATACCCTCTCTGACATACAGAGCCACCCCACCTCCAACCCTTTTCCCCCTATCCTTCCGATATAATTTATAACCAGGAATCACCGTATCCCACTGATTTTCCTCATCCCACCAAGTTTCTGAAATACCCACAATGTCTATTTCCCCCACCAACACCAAGCATTCCAACTCCCCGATTTTACTTCGGAGACTTCTAGCATTTGTGTATAAACACTTATAGTTTCCCATGTTTGTTAAGCCCACAGCCTTCCTCTTGCTGCCTCGAGACCTTGCCAGGCAGTTCCTATCATTAGCCACAGTCTCAGTGGACAATTGTAATCCATTTCCTTGTACAAAAGTAATAGCTACCCCTTCATCTCTTTGAGATGAGCCATCCCGAACCAGAGACTTTTCATCTCCTGTCGGCTTTCCCCCATTATTCAGTTTAAAAACTGCTCTGCCACCTTTTTGATTTTGAGCGCCAGCAGCCTGGTTCCTTCTCAGGACAAGTGGAGACCGTCCCTTTTGTACAGCTCCCTCTTGTCCCAAAAAGCATCCCAGTGCCTAACAAACTTGAACCCTTCCCCCTACACCACCGTCTCATCCACGCATTGAGACTCCTGATCTGTGCCTGTCTCTCCGGCCCTGCGCGTGGAACAGGTAGCACTTCCGAGAAGGCTACCTTGGAGGTCCTGGCCTTGAGTTTCCTGCCCAGCAGCCTAAATTTCTCCTCCAAGACCTCACGACTGCATTTCCCCACATCGTTGGTGCCGACGTGCACCACGACCACTGGCTCCTCCCCAGCACTATCTACCAGCCTATCTAAAACACGCGTAATGTCCGCTACCTTCGCACCAGGCAGGCAAGTCACCATACGGTCAGTACGCAGGTTCGCCACCCAGCTGTCTACCTGCCTAAGGATCGAATCACCAACTACCAAGAGCCCCCCTCCCACCCTTCCCAGGGACGGTTCCTTGGTACGAAAGGATACCCGTTCACCAGCTGAAGAAGAGGTCCCTTCTGAGGGCACATTCCCCTTATCCTCAGCATGGTGCCCCTTTTCCCCTTGGCCCTCATGCTCCCTGGCAGCAGCCGGGCTGCCAGATCCAGAGTGGGACATATCTAACAAGTCCCCGAGAGTCTTCCCCGTGCACCTAACTGACTGTCCCTGCTTCTCCAGGTCAGCCACCTTGGCCTCAAGGGAGCAAACTCGCTCCCTGAGAACCAGGAGCTCCTTGCACCGAGCACACACCCAAGACTTCTGACCAGTGGGCAGATAGTCATACATGTGACACTCCATGCAAAACACTGGATAGCCCCCAACCCCCTGCTGGCATTCTGGCTTCATAATTGTTTTTAAACAAATACTTTTCTGTAACCCCCTTTTAAAACCCTTTGTATTTATATGGCTCCTGTTGTAGGAGTCTACTTACCTTACCAAGGAGCCAAGGTCCTGGCTTTCTGGCTCTTCCTGGGCTTCTTACAGAGCCCCTAGGCAAACAAAGCCCCTTTCACACCCCAACTCCAGCAGCCAGGAGTCTGCTATTCAATTTCACCCAAGCACTTAATTACAGGCAAACAATGACCCTTTCACACCCTAACTCCAGCAGTCAGGAGTCCGTTACAACTCACCCACACACTCCCAAATACAGTCCCTGACACAGTACCTTCTCAGCTAAAGCACCTCAGCTGAAAGTAAATAAATAAAAATACCACTCACCCCTCTGGCAGCTCAAACACCTTGCTCCTTCTCATAATATTCGGTATTGCCGAATTATATTCGGGTCTGATAAACCCAACAGGAGGTAAGGGAGGCATGTTAAAATGCCTTCTTTCCCTCTGGAAGCCACTTCAGCTTTCTTTGTCAGTTTCACTCCCCACCAGTTAGCTGTTAGGTTTAAGCCATTTAAACCTAACAGCAGACCTGTCAGGGAGTAAAACTGACAAGGGAAAGCCTCCTCTCTCGGCCTTCCCTTCTCTAGCTGACCCCAGGGTAGCTAGAGAAAGGAAGGCAGGGAGGCCAGGCATGTTTCCATGCCTGCCCTTTGCTTTCCCAGTCCCACTCTCCACTGCGGGAGGGCTGGGAAAGCAAAGGGCAGGCATGGAAACATGCCTCCTTCCCTCCCTGAGCCTCTCTGCTGCTGCAGAAAAGCTCAGGAAGGGGGGGAAGGCATGTTTAAATGCCTTTCTTTCCCTCCCCGATCTCAGTTGCTGACCTCAGCCATTTGTAGGGTGGTGCCTTCACAAGGCTTTGCTTGCAGCATATAACTACTGCAGATTCTGGGCAGCTTCCATCATCAATACTGCAAACAAGTGCCAAAAGGGTACATTAAATAAAGCAAACATATAAAGAAAAGAAAACACTCACTACTCTGTTACTCTTCTTGTTTCAGCAGTCCGGAAATTGCTTGCTCCTGTTTCGGGGCACGACGTCCTGGGGATGCTGGCGGAAATGACCATCTTTCATCTAGGTGTGGTGAGAGACCACAGCCATCTTCGCCAGAGACGGAAGTGGATCCTGTCAGTGAGAAGGAAGATCTTCCCGCCCCAGTCTATTCTCTTCCGAATGACGAGCACTGTGCACCACACGATTTCTCCTGTTTGAAAACCATTTCCGACTTCTCCAGAGGCACCAGTGCTTTGTTCAAAAAACCGAAAATTACCGCTTCTGCATATGTATTTGCTTTTCATGTAACTGATGAAATTTTCATTCTGGTCAGCCATCTACAGAGAAGACTTTCTAGATAAGGCACAGCAAATCAGTGCTCGGTTTAACGATAAGTAAAGTGAAATGAGGGATGGACTCTTGTCAGAATTGGACAGAAGGTGGCATACCCCCCTGTGGCGTGCTTGCTATTTGGGGGGATTGTTTTTTTCTTTAAACCACCCTCTGTGTATATAACCTTGGTAGTTTTCTGCTGCCACCAGGAATTAAAAATTCCAGTTCTCTCTCTTTTGGTAGTATGACCCAGGGTCTGGGCACTTCAGAGGACTATGTGGCCCTGAGGAAGGACTGTACTGATTTCTGGGATATGTTTAAACAAAAATTGATTTATTGAATAAACAACAAAATAGGTTTCTGGATATCTTTTTCGGGAAAAAGGAACTTGTGAATATAACTGGCAAGGTGTCACACACAGTCTCTCAGGCACTAAAATTCCACGCTGACAGGCTTCTCTCTCTCATATATGTAGCCACACTGGCTAAGCTCTTTGTCTTAGGCACACAAGATTAAACATTTGTCTAACCGCACAGTTTAGACACTACTTGTTTCTTTGCCATATAGACTCTCTGAGACTGATTTCACACAAGAGCTGCGCCGCCGTCATGCCTCCCTTTGCCCCATTTCTATTGGTCAATTTCCCACTCAAAGCCATGCAGCCGCATTTTGACCCGCGGCTTCACCCTATTTCCCCCGTGGTTTCGTGATCCTCAAAAAACAGGATCACGAAACCGTGGGGGAAATCAGGCGAAGCCACGGGTCAAAATGCAGCCGCGTGGCTTCGAGTGGGAAATTGACCAATAGAAACGGGGCAAAGGGAGGCGTGACGGTGGTGCAGCTCTTGTGTGAAATCGGTCTCACAGAACTTTTAGAGTCACACAGACTCTCTTCATAGCTCTTCCACACTTCACTTTCCAAAGACACATACACAGAACTCTGTCTTAAAACACACACACAGATTCCTCTCAGAACATCTCCTCCCACACTCAGTCATCAACCAGTCACAGCACACTCATCTCCCCCATCACTCTTCTTACAGTACTGCAGTCCAACTCAACATTTAAAGACACACACACACACCAAAACATGGAATCATTACATCCCCCCCATTGCGCCTCCCACCAGTCTTACTGCTATGAACGTGAGCCTCGCAAGGGCAGGTTCTGTAAATGAAAAATAGTCTCTATTTAGTAAAAGCTATTTTTTCATCTGTGTCACATAATTGTGAAGGGAAGGATTATTCACACAAGGTGTTAAGTCTGAAAACTGATCATGGGTTGAACTGTCCTCGAGGTGAATCTAGTGGTGTGACATTCTGGCACGTCCTGCTCAAACAATTAATATAAAAGAGGATTTAGCCAGTGTTGCTATGCTTTTGTGGCCAGCCACTTGGTGGCAAGGTGAAGAACCACATAATGGCCTTGCTGGAGTCTTGGGAAGGGGTGGGTGTTCCCAGTCATTCCCGAGTCCTAACATCCACTCTTGGTGGTTGCATAGTAACATGGAATGGTGGTAATGCTTCTCTTCCTAAAACGGTGTCTGTATAACGACTTGCAATCAGTGCTAAGCAGGGAAGAGCTGTTTATACTGCATCTGAACTTGTAACAAACAAGGCTGGCCCCTCTAGTTTACAAAACTTGTGTCAGAGCACTGCTTTTTTTGTGTGTGTGTAGTGCTTTAAAAGATTATTTGGAGTCTTTGTACTCTCTTCTCCTTCCATGCTGGAGCTGAGAATCATTTAACTACATGTATTTTTAATTTATCCTGGCACGTTGCCCTGCTTTCATCCTAGAGCCCAAGGTGGCATATGGCAGGTGGGAGGGAGTCTTGTTTGCCAGAAAGTCCCCATATCCCGACACCGGTGGGCCCCAAATTTGCTTAGTTTCCACAACGTGGACAACCCAGCCAGTTTTCCACTGGCATGGTCAGTCCCTTCCCCCATTCTGTCCAGCAGCCAACTTTAACTCTCCTTTCCAGCCTGGGATATTCTGTGCCTTCAAAGCAGCTTCTTTAAACACTACTGCTGTCTCTGGCTCTTCTTTCTGCTTCCCTTTCCTTCCTCCTGATAGTGAAAGACAGAGAGAGGTATTCTTTCAGATAGATTAGTATGTCCTTTCGGCTTTGCCCATTTTCAGCCTTGTCCCTGAACATATGATTTCCCCCCTTAGCTCCGCCTCTGGACATCACTGGGCCTGCTCTAGGTAGAAGGCCATAGATTGGGCTGTACTGCTTGTCAGATTAGTGCGACTCTATTGAACCCCCCCCCCCGCAAGGGGAAGCCATGGAAGCAGTGACAGACTTCACGTTCCTGGGATCCAAGATCACTGCAGACGGTGACTGCAGCCATGAAATCAAGATGCGCGCTTCTTGGGAGGAAAGCGATGGCAAACCTAGACAGCATAATAAAAAGTAGAGACGTCACCCTGCGAACAAAAATCCATATGGTCAAAGTAATGGTATTCCCAGTAGTAATATATGGCTGTGAGAGTTGGACCATAAGGAAGGCCGAGCGCCGAAGAATAGATTCTTTTGAACTATGGTGCTGGAGAAGACTTGAGAGTCTCCTGGACTGCAAGGAGATCAAATCAGTCAATCCTAAATTAAAACAAACCTGTCTGTTCCCTGGAAGGCCAGATACTGAAGCTGAAGCTCAAATACTTTGGCCACCAAATGAGAAGGGAGCACTCCCTGGAGAAGACCCTGATGCTGGGAAAGATTGAAGGTCAAAGAAGAAGGGGATGGCAAAGGATGAGATGGTTAGACAGCGTCATCGAGGCAACAGACATGAAATCAAGCAAACTCCGGAGCATGACGGAAGACAGGAAGGCCTGGTGTGATCTGGTCCATGTGGTCGTGAAGAGTCGGACTCGACCGTGTGACTGAACAACAACAACCCAATTGCCTGAGGACACTGCAGAATTGGTGCTGTGCTGGAAACGTTGCCCCTGTACAGCTCTTCAGACTGAACTAGGATGGCCGACACCCAGGTAGGGGAAATCCAAAAACGACATCCGTGACAAAAATAACAAAGAGTCAATAAAGATATGTTGCAAAATCATTTACTGTAGTAATTCTGTAGAAAATTCTCTTCTATTATCGCTCACACGCAACGAATGCTGCGCAATGTAAACAATTCATTTCACAATAATGGCTTTATCTGATCGTGTAGCAATCACAATTCGTATCACTAGAAGGAAGAAGATACACAGTCAATTATAAATGTAGCTTAAAAATCATAATAAACCATTACATTCAAAACTGTCACATTACTACTTATCAACTCTTGAAGGAAACATTCCATTTTGACTCTTTAATAACAGAACCCAAGGTCTTCACAAGGTATTAGCTGGATTCAAAAAGCCAAACATAAAGTCTCCACTGCTAATTGCTACCAGCCACGGTCTGCCTATGCAAACAGCATTTAAATTGCTAGTGTATGTATGCTTTTTTTCTATTTATTAAAACCCAACTGTAAAATGCCATCTATATCATTACTTTCACATTATTAACAGTCTATATAAATTAGTTACTGTAGATTTTCCAGGTTGTGTGGCCATGGTCTTGGCACCTGACGTTTTGCCAGTAGCTGTGACTGGCATCCTCAGCGGTATTAACACAGAAAGATGGAGGACTCCTTGACACAGAGAGTACTCCATCTTTCTGTGTTATACCTCTGAGGATGCCAGTCACAGCTACTGGCGAAACGTCAGGTCCTACAATGCCAAAACCACAGCCACACAATCTGGAAAATCTACAGTAACTAATGAACTCCAGCCATGGAAGCCTTCGACAACATATTAGTCTATATAAACATCAAGACCTTCTTTATTCAGTGTCAACTGGTGCCTGGAGATTTCCCAGAATTACAACTGATCTCCAGCCAACAGAGATCAGTTCCCCTGGGGAAAAGATTCAGGTGTGTAGCTGTGATGGTCTGAAGCAATAGAACATGGTTTGAGTCCAGTCGCACCTTTAAGACCAACAAAGTTTAATTCTTGGCATAAGCTTTCATGTGCACACTTATACCCAGAATTAAACTCTGTTGGCCTTAAAGTTGCCACTGGATTCAAACTTTGTCCCGGAGAAAAGGGCAGCTTTGGAAGGTGGACTTGATGGCATTATATCCTGCTGAACTCTGCTAGGGATGCCATCAATGTTACCTCCAAGCTGTGGAGTCTGGTGACTCCAAAAATTCTACTTTGTGACCTACCGGCATTAAAGTTGTGAGTGAATGATTTGGCTACTGCATCAGTTAGTTTGCTCTGGCGCCATCCTTCCTGAGCGAAGACAAAAATGTGTGAGCTGGAGGCTAAAAAACTGTGAGCTAGCTCACATTAACTCAGTTTAGAGGGAACACAGGATGCCATCCTCCAGGTGGGACCTGGGGATCCCCTGGAATTACAGCTTATCTCCAGACTACAGAGATCAGTTCTCCCCGGAGAAAAGGGATACTTTGGAGGGCGGATGCTGCGGCATTGTGCTCCAATGAGGTCCCTGTCTTCCCCGGACTCCATCCCCAAATCTCCAGGAGTTTCCCAGCCTGGATCTGGCAACTCTACACCATCCCCTGCTGGTGGCCAGGGGGGACCTGGCAATTCCGTTCTCGTTCGTAGAAACAACAAGGAATGCAAAACACACGATTATAGGGGCAGGCGAATAGTTGGCCTCGAGAAGCCGCAGCAGCGGTGTTGAAAGCGTTAAATCGACAGAGCTCTGCTAGCTAGAGGGGACTTGCAGGGACATGAACCGCCTATCCCGGGAGGGTCTTTTGCCTTTGAAGCAGAGGAGTTCCCGCAGGGAGGGGCATCGGGGGGGGGGGGGACATCCTCAAGGAAGGGCGGGGGCAGCGGCCAGAGGAGCAGGACATTGGGGGGAAAGGACTCTCTCCTCCCCTTCAGCCTTTGCTGTGGCTCAGGCTTTGTCGCTTCCTTCCAGAACAAGCAAAGGAAGAGGGGAAAGCGATTTGCAAGGATTTCCCTCTTTTTTTGTCTTTATCAAAGAGATCTGGGGTGCAGTTTCCTTTGGGGTGAGTGGGGAGGTTTCGTCGCCGGGGGCGGTGGGGAGAGAGGAGGTACTCCAGGCTTGCTTTCTGCCCTTTGTGCTAGAGGTCCAGATGTCTGGAGGAAACCTTGGTTTGATTTAGTTCAGTGGTGGAGCATCTGCTTGGCATGCCGGGGCTCCCAGGTATGAGCCTGGGCTTCTTCTCCAGTTGCAAGGAGGAGGTAGACCGAGGATCTAACGCAGTAAAAGGCAGGTCCGTTTAAGGAGGGGGCTGTGGCCGCGTGGAGAGCCGCGCGTCTTGGCATGCAGAAGGTCCCAGGTCCAATCTTCAGCTTTGCCGGTGAAGAGAGCCAGGGAACAGGTGATGCGAAATACCTGCACCCAAGGTATTTCAGTATGAGCTTTTGTGAGTCACTTACTTCCCCTTCCTCCCCTATGAATTCCCCAGCGCCAGAGGGGCAGGGAAGGAAAGGTTGCTTTGTGTTCTTGGTGCTTGGGGGGGGGGGGCAAGAGCGGGAGGGCTTCTGGAGTTCTGGCCCCACTGGTGGACCTCCTGATGGCACATGGTGTTTTTGGCCACTGTGTGACATGGAGTGTTGGACGGGATGGGCCATTGGGCTGGTCCAACATGGCCTCTCTTATGTTCTTATGATATTGAATCAATGTAGCCCAGACCATCTCAGGAAGTCTGGGGAATGATAATTGGTGCAGGATCTTGTCTATCTCACCTCCTTTTCTGACAGTTTCCCTCCCTTTCTTTATTTACTGACTAGGGGCTGTGGACACTGCTCTGCTTAATAAAGATTTGGTTTCCTAAAAGGCGGCTTTTTTAGTTTGCAAAATGTGATATTTTAGAATGCAAAATTATGTGTTTAAAAAAGGGGGAAATGTTATTGAAACCATGGATTGGAGTTTCCAAATACAACATCAGGGGAAAGCCTCAGCCTCTATGCTCTGTTATTGGACCTTCAGAGGAACTGGTTGGCCACTGTGTGAGGCGGGATGCTGGACTAGATGGAATATTGGTCTGATCCGGCACGGCTCTTTTATGTCTTTATGAAGCCTGTGGCCTCTATGCCCTGTTATCGGACCTTCAGAGGAACTGGTTGGCCACTGTGTGAGGCGGGATGCTGGACTAGATGGAATATTGGTCTGATCCAGCAGGGCTCATCTTATGTTCTTATGAAGGCCTCATCCTCTTTGCCCTGTTGTAGGCCGTCTAGAGGAACTGGCTGGCCACTGTTAGAGATAGGAGGCTGGATTTGATAGACTCTGGGTCTGATCCAGCAGGGCTCTTCTTATGTTGTACTTAATTATCAAGTGGACACTTTATTTAAAAGAAATGTTTTAAGCGCTGCTGTTGGTGGAAAGTGCCATCAAGTTGCATCCAGTTTATGGCAAACTTGTAAGGGTGTTTCCAGCAAGAGACATTCAGAGGTGGTTTGCCATTTCCTGCCTCTGCATAGCAACCCCTGTCTTCCTTGGTGGTCTCCCAGCCAAATACTAACCCTGCTTAACTTTCAAGCTCTGACAAGATTAGGCTAGCTTTAAGATGGATAGATTCTGTGCTTCAACTGGTTTAATAAGGAAGCACTTGGTTATATCTTTTTAAAAATTAATTATGTACATATAATAGAAAGTAGCTTATAATGAGGCTGTGGATTTTTAAAAGTGTACATACATATTTCTTGTGATATGTTGCTAAATTCAAATCCAGCACCTTAGAGACCAGCAAGATTTTGGGGGGGGTCTAAGCTTTCAAAAGTCAAAGCTCTCTTCATCAGATGTATTGCTGATTCTTTTGCTTTGGTTATTGATGGCTGATCTATGGTCTATGAATTCAAGTATCTCTCTCTCCCCAAAATACTAGAACTTGAGGGCATCCAATGAAACTTAGGGGCAGTAGGCCTAAGATGGACAAAAGGAAATACTACGTTATACTACTTTACATAGTAAAGGTAAAGGTTCCCTTGCTCGAAAGCCAGTCGAATCCAACTCTAGGGTTGCGGTGCTCATCTCCGTTTCAAAGCCGAAGAGCCAGCGCTGTCCGAAGACGTTTCCGTGGTCATGTGGCCGGCATGACTAAACACCAAGGCGCACGGAACGCTGTTACCTTCCCACCAAAGTGGTACCTATTTATCTACTTGCACTTTCTTGCTTTTGAACTGCTAGGTTGGCAGGAGCTGGAACTAGAGACGGGAGCTCACTCCGTCATGCGGCACTCTCGGGTCTCGAACTGCTGAACTACTGACCTTCCACAGCCTGCAGTTCAGTGTCTTAACCACTTGAGCCACTGCAGCTCCTTTACATAGAGAGTGGTCTACTTTATATAGAGAGGTTAAAATGTGGAGTTTGCTGCCAGAGGATGTAGTGATGGCCACAGGAATAAAGCTGTCAAAGGGGATTAGATGGATCCACGGAGGAGAAGTCTATCAATAGCTACTACTCATGGTGACTGAGGAAAACCTCCATGTTCAGAAGCACTGATCCTCTGAATCCCAGATTCAGCAGGCAACATCAGGGGAAGACCTCAGCCTCTATGCTTGTTGTTGGCTTTTCAGAGGAACTGCTTGAGGCCACTGTGTGAGAAAAGGAGGCTAGACTAGAGGGACAGGATGGACAGAAGGAAATACTACTTTACACAGAGAGAGATTAAAATGTGGAATTCGCTGCCAGAGGATGTAGTGATGACCACAGGAATAAACAGCTTTAAAAGGGAATTAGATTGATTCCTGGAGGATAAGCCTAGGCAAAGTGGCTGAGCAGAACCTCCACATTCAGAGGCAGTAAGTCTCTGAATCACAGATCCAGGAGCCCACATCAAGAAAAGGTCTGGTCCTCTCTGCCCTGTTGTTGGCCATCTGGAGAACCGGTTGGCCACTGTGTGAGACAGGATACTGGACTAGACAGACTATTGGTCTGATGCAGCATGGCTATAATTATGTTCTTATCAGGGGAAGGCCTCGGTCTCTCCGCCCTGTTGTTGGCCCTCCCGAGGAACTGGCTGGCCACTGTGTGAGACAGGAGGCTGGACTAGATGGGACTATTGATCTTATTCAGCAGGACTCTTCTTGTGTTCTTATGACTGTAATAAAATTAAGTTTGTCTCATTTTCTCCAGGTGGAAAAGATCACAACTGGATTGCCGTAATTTGTCCTAGTTTTTTCCATCGTGTGACGTGACCGTTGTGATTTCATCCGAGGATGAAAATGGAAGAGCAAGGCCCCACAGGGTATTCAAGAGGGGAGGCATCAGGGGGTAAAGCCTCTCATGTCCTCCAGGCTAGTGTGGGTCACAATCTTAGGATGGACTTGAAGGGGAGAAGTAATGCCCCTGAAGTAACGCCATTGGGGAATAATGAGGGGTACCTGACTACAGTGAATCTGTACCAGGTGAAGGAGGAACCTGGCGAAGGTTTGGCCCTGCGCTGGGAAGACCAGTGGCAAGAATTCCTGAGGACAGTGGAGTCACCTCAGTCAGGGCAGGAAATCCCAGCATTACCGACGGAGCCTGCACCCTGGGACGACGCTAAGGCCTTTCTGGCCTCCTTCGAGCAAGTGGCTGAAGCCTGTCACTGGCCCCACAACGAGTGGGTGGCTCGTCTCCTGCCAGCCCTCAGTGGGGAAGCCAAACAGGCTTATATTAGGCTGGAGGCCAGAGACAGAGAGGATTATGGGAAGGTCAAGACAGCCATCTTGCAAGGAGACGCCATGAGCCGGGAGAAGATTCGCCAGCACTTCCGGCAGTTCTGCTACCAGGAGGCCGAGGGCCCACGGGGGGCTCATAGCCGTCTCCAGGAGCTTTGCTTTCAGTGGCTGAAGGTCGAGAGACACACCAAGGAGCAAATCTTGGAGCTGTTGATCCTGGAGCAGTTCCTGACCGTCTTGCCTCCGGAAATCCAGGCATGGGTGAGGGACTGTGGCCCAGAGACCTGCTCTCAGGCAGTGGCCCTGGCTGAGGATTTCCTCCAAAGGCAGCGAGAGGCCCAGAGGCGGGAAAACCAGGTGAGACCCACTCATTCTGTTATTCCTTTGGGGCATGGAGCATAGGATAGAAAAGGTGTGTTCCAGGCCTAAAGTGCTCGACCAGATCTATTCTCTCTTGCTCCGGATTGCAAGTCTAGATCTAATGGGTGGAAATTACAAGGGAGTCGTTACCGGCTAAATATCAGGAGAAACTTCCTAACTGTAAGAGTGGTTGAGCAGTGGAACAGCCTGCCTCGGGAGGTGGTGGATGCTCCTTCCCTGGATGTTTTCAAGCAGAGGCTGGACGACCATCTTTCGGTATGTTGTAGGGCTATCTCTTGGCTATGCTCCTCCAGAGTGCAGGGGGTTGGACTAGATGACCTGCAAGGTCCCTTCCAACTCTAACATCCTATGATTCATTCTATGATTCTATGAGCTGGCGTCAATTTTTTGTATGAAATATTTTTTTTTACCCTGTAATGCTCTTAGCTGAAGCTTCCCAGGAGAGATGTCCTGTAAGACTAAAAACAGCCATTAACATCGAAGGAAATAATAATTGCCTTACAATAACAGGTGGCAGCAAAACCATTGGAGCTCCAGATGACTTATGATATAACTCAAATACATCGAGTACATAAAAATACATGAAAACAATTTTTTTTTAAATTCATCGTTTAGGACTTGATTTAATCAAGTAAAGGTAAAGGTTCCCTTGCTCGAAAACCAGTCAAATCTGACTCTAGGGTTGCGGTGCTCATCTCTGTTTCAAAGCCAAAGAGCCAGCGCTGTCCGAAGACGTTTCTGTGGTCATGTGGCCAGCATGACTAAACACTAAGGTGCACGGAATGCTGTTACCTTCCCACCAAAGTGGTACCTATTTATCTACTTGCAATTTTTTGCTTTCGAACTGCTAGGTTGGCAGGAGCTGGAACTAGAGACGGGAGCTCACTCCGTCATGCGGCACTCTCGGGTCTCGAACTGCTGAACTACTGACCTTCCGCAGCCTGCAGTTCAATGTCTTAACCACTTGAGCCACCGCAGCTCCTTGATTTAATTAAATGCAGTCCTAAATTAAAACCTGCCCCCTAAAGACTGAAAGTGAGAGGTCCAGGTGCCCCACCCTGAGGAGGTTATTCCATAATTGTGGGGCTGCCACTAAAGAGGCCGTCTCTCATGTGCCCACCAGACCATATCCACACCAAACAGAGCAGTCCCAGAATTAAGGTGCCGCCACAGAGAAGCCCTTGACTCTGCTGATTACCCACCCTCAGGGCCAGACTTGACATGGCGGCATCTTCATGGTTACCAAAAGGGCGCAGTCGCCATTTAAAATGGATTTTAAAATGCTGCAAGAGCTGGATCCTGATTGGGCCTGCCGTGCGGCACTTTCGTTCCTCTGCGTACACCTTTTCAAGCGCCGAAAGCGTGTGGGGAGGGGGAGGGGTTTATTTATTTATTCATTTATAATTCGATTTCTATCCCGCCCTCCCCTAAGGCTCAGGGCGGCTAACAGTTGGGGCCAAAGCCATAATTAAAACAATTAAAACAAGACAGAAACATAACAGTAGCACAACAAAGTGCTGGTGGTCTGATATTCCCAGTTCCGAGACGGGTTCCGGTAAGGTGGATCCGGACCAACAACGCAAGTTCCAAAGCGGTAGATAGCCAGTCTTCTTCCCAGGGCCCGCTTGCACCCAGATGGTATCTCTGCCAATTTTCGGCAACTGTGCATTGATGGAACAGTAGCGGTTGCAGTTCTGGCGTTTGAGAAAGCGTGGGGATAGGGACAAGAGTTCCCCACTGTGGCCCGAGTAAGGATCCAGCCCTCACGGCATTTTAAAACCACTGTGCTGGGGTGCGCATGGGATCTGACACTGTCCGAGGCTTCTCCAGATGTTTGTATAGTGTAGACCATAAAGCTTCGTGGCCTCTTTCTGTTCCAGCTTCAAAATGGGATAGGGCTATTCAAGACTGGGAAAGTGGAAGGGTTGTTGTAAGAACATAAGAGAAGGCATCTTTCAGAACTCTTGGATGTTTGCCATCTGGAGAGCCAGTCTGGTGTAGTGGTTAGAAGAGCAGACTCTAATCTGGGAGAACCGGGTTTGATTCCCCACTCCTCCACTTGCAGCTGCTGGTGTGACCTTGGGTCAGTCACATGTTCTCTCTGAGCTGTTCTCTCATGAGCAGTTCTCGAAAGAGCGCTCTCAGCCCCACCTACCTCACAGGGTGTCTGTTGTGGGGAGGGGAAGGGAAAGGAGATTGTAAGCCTCTCTGAGACTCCTTTGGGTAGTGAAGGGCGAGTTATAAATCCAGTCTCCCTCCTCCTCCTCTTCCTCCTCCTCCCTCTTCTTCTTCTTCTTCTTGTCTGTCAGGTCTTAATTTGCCCATCAGTTGTAGGACCTCCTCTCTCATCACCTCAATTTGAATCAGGTCTTTTGACAGCCTTCCTGAAATTGGCAGGTCTGGAGTAGACAAGCACCTCCCATCTTCCACAGTGAAGGCAAAAAATGCATTCAGCTTCTCTGCCATTTCCCTATCCTCCTTTAGTAATCCTTCACCCCTTGGTCATCCAAGGACCCCACTGCCTCCCTGGCTGGATTTTCGCTTCTGCCGTCTACTGTTCTTGTTACCTCCCTGCTTATTCTCACCTAAACCTTAATATTTGTATGAGAACAAGAAGAAGATGAAGAAGAAGAGTTGGTTTTATACCCTGCCCTTCGTTACTTGAAGGAGTCTTTGAGCAGCTTACAATCACCTTTCCTTCCTCTCCCCACACCCTGCGAGGTAGGTGGGCAGAGAGAGCTCTGAGAGAGCTGTGACTGACCTAAAGCTGGCTGCATGGGGAGGAGTGGGGAATCAAACCTGGTTCTCCAGATTACAGTCCGCTGTTCTTAACCCCTACACTGCCACTCTTAACTACTACACCACCAGGTTCCCCATCCTTGTGTAGGACTGTGTGACTCCCTGTAAAGGGAGACTTGTGCATTGGCCTATTCCTCAAATCAGTTCACTTTCTAGATTTGATCTTGCCAGCTGTCCCATGATGCTGTAGCTCAGTGGCAGAGCTTCTGCTTGGCATGCAAAAGTTCCCAGGTTCAATCCCCGGCATCTCCAGTTTAAAGGATGAGCCGGACCCAGGGTTAACTCAGTAAAAAGCAGGTTCATTTAGGGAGGGGTCCATTGCTCAGTGGTGGAGCCTCTACTCAGTCTACAACAGGTCCCAGGTTCAGTCCCTGGGACCAGGCAGTCAGTGATGTGAAAGACTCATCCTAGTCTGACACTCTAACAATAGGGACAGTGTTGCTAAGGACAGGAATCAATCCCTTGTTTCTCCCCCTCACCTTCCCCAGCCCTGATGTTTTGTCCTGAAACGGTCCCTCTCTGCTGTTGCAGGTGGCATCTGAGGAAGGGGCGGTGTGTTTCTCCAAGGCAAGCCAGGCCCTGTCAGAGGTGGAAGAGAAGCAACTCTGCTCGAAAACCAAGCAGGAAGATACTGGGGACTCCAGCCTGCTGGGTAAGGAGGGAAGCCATTTTGTGTGCAAGTTTTTTCCTGAGGCAGCCTCAGCCATGGCTCGTCCCCGCCTCAGGGAGCTCAGGGACTGCTTTTTCCTGCAGACGTTTCTCCTCTACCTGCTGTAGTTCGAATAACTGCTGTCTATCACTACTGTCTGCGTGAGGAAGGGGGACCTATGGGTTTTGTTCCACTTCCTGGCACTTCCTTTTGCAGAGCTGGGCAGAAGCCCCTTTCCAAGATGGCGGGGAGTCAAGAGAATTAACTAGGCAGTCTCTGTCACAAAGCGTTGGTTCAGAAAGGGGTTTAAAACTGCTGATGTCTGGACAACCAAAAGCTTAGACGCAAGAGGAGGGATTGTTCTTCTCTTCTTGGCTGAGATGGGATTGCCAAGCAGAGGTAGAAAATGGGCAGGTTAGGGAGAGACTTGAGTGGTAGAGCATCGTTATAAAGTACTGGGTTCGAGACGCGTTGAAGTGAACCAGCTCATAGAGTTTATTAGCAAACACGAACTAAAGACAAGATAGCCGGCCCGAGGACCAGCTTAAATCCCTCGACAAAACCACACCCCAGTAATAGGTCTACAATTGTGCATCCATACGCCATAGGTCCCTTTCAGGATCCGAGTCCTCTCTTTGGTCCATTCTAGGATCCGCGCTCTGCATTGTTCTAGGATGCGAAGCGACACCTATTCGCGTGGCCACGTGTGAACCCCGACCACGTGCGCGGTCCTTGGTTAATATACAGCAATCGTCTTGGCAGGCAGAAGGTTCCAGGTTCGATCCCAAGTGTCTCCAGTGGAAAGGGCGTGGCAGACCAATTGTCTAACTCAGGAAATGGTAGATTCATCTAGGGAGGGGGCTTTGGCACAGTGGTAGAGCACCTGCTTGGTATGCAGAAGGTCCCAAGGTTCTTCTCCATTTGGAAGGATGAGGTAGACTGAGGGTCTAACTCAGGTAATGGCAGGTTTATTGAGAGAGGGGGACATGGCTTAGTGGTAGAACAGGTGGCGTGAAAGACCTTTCTTCACCTGAGACTCTGGACAGCTGCTGTCAGTCTGAGAACACAATACTAACTTTGATGAATCAACGGTCTGACTCAGTACAAGGCAGCTTTATGTGTTCCAGTTTCTAGGAAGTTCTTTGGCTGAAACATCTGGGAGTCTGTGATCGAGGGGCTGCAGGGTTACCGGATCCTGGGGTGGTTTCAGTAGCCCCAACTGGAGACCAAATCCTATGAGGAAAGGCTGAAGGACTTGGGGATGTTTAGTCTGGACAAGGGGAGGCTGAGGGGGAACAGGATGGCTCCCTTGAAGTGTTCGAAGGGCTGCCCCTTAGAGGAGGGCAGGGAGCTGTTCCTGTTGGCAGCAGCAGCAACAGAAGAAGAAGAAGAAGAAGAGGAGGAGATTGGATTTATACCCTGCCTTTCACTGCCCAAAGGTGTCTCAGAGCGGCTTACAAACTCCTTTCCCTTCCCCTCCCCACAACAGACACCCTGTGAGGTAGGTGGGGCTGAGAGAGCTCTGAGAGAAACTGCTCTTTTTTCAAGAACAGCTCTTATCAGAACTATGGCTTGCCCAAGGTCATCCAGCCAGGTGCAAGTGGAGGAGTGGGGAATCAAACCCGGTTTTCCCAGATTAGAGTCCGCACGCTTAACCACTACACCAAACTGGCAGAGGAGAGGACTTGCAATAATGGGCTTAAATTAAGGGCGGGAAGGTTGTTGTTGTTCAGTCACACAGTCGAGTCCGACTCTTCGCGACCCCACGGACCAGATCACGCCAGGCCCTCCTGTCTTCCGCTGTCCGCTGAAGTTTGCTCAATTTCATGTTCGTCGCATCGGTGACACTGTCTAACCATCTCATCCTTTGCCGTCCCCTTCTTCTTTGACCTTCAGTCTTTCCCAGCATCAGGGTCTTCTCCACTGAATGCTTCCTTCTCATTTGGTGGCCAAAGTATTTGAGCTTCAGCTTCAGGATCTGGCCTTCCAGGGAACAGTCAGGGTTGATTTCTTTTAGGATTGATAGGGCGGGAAGGTACCGGCTGGATATAAGGGAAAACCTTTTTACAGTAAGAGTTGTGCAACAGTGGAATCAGCTGCCTAGGGGGGTGGTGAGCTCCCTCTCACTGGCAGCCTTTAAGCAGCGGCTGGACAAACCCTGGTCAGGGATGCTCTAGGCTGGTCTTGCATTGAGCAGGGAGTTGGACTAGATGGCCTGTATGGTCCCTTCCAACTCTGTGATTCTATGATTCTGTAATTCTGTCTGTTCCTTAGTCTAATGTCTGGTCAAAGACACCACAAAAGAGATCTCTGCAGCCTAAGATAATCAGGCCTTTGTGCCATTAATTCTTTAGGACAGCTGCGATCTGGCACATTTCTTCTTCTGACAAACCAAGACTATTAACATTTTCTGTCTCTCTCCCCCAACTGGGATTCTGTCTCTCAGCTTTTTATCCCACCCTTCCTCCATGATTGGAGTAATCCCATTTCCCACACTCACAACCAATGTTCCCTCTAAGCTGTGGAGTCTTGTGAGCAAAAATTCTACTTTGTGAGCTACTGGCTTTAAAATTGGGAGCGAGTGATAAATTCGTTTGCTCTGGAGCTATCTTTTCTGAGCTAAGACAAAAATGTGGGAGCCAGAGGCTAAAAAACTGTAAGCTAGCTCACACTAATTCAGCTTAGAGAGAACACTGCTCACAACAACCCAGCAATGTAGTTCCAGCTGAGAGTGATTGGCACAAGTTTACCTAGAGAGCTTTCTGAGTGAGGATTTGAACTCAGGTCTCCCCAGTCCATGTCCAGTGCTCTGACCACTACCCAGGAGCCAGTTTGGTGTGACTGGTGGACTCTAATCTGGACAACCAGGTTTGATTCCTCACTTCCCCACTTGAAGCTAACTGGGTGACCTTAGGCAAGTCACAGCACTCTCAGCCTAAAAATAAGCATAGCTCGCCACCTAGTGGTGCCAATGAAGAGCTACAGTTTCAGCAGCCAAACAATCCCTTTGAGGATCTCCTGGCTATTCCACACATAATGCCATGTGATAACTAATTAATTTGATCACTACCCAACACTGTTGCTTACTCCTCTTTTCTTTATTCCAGCAGGTGATAGCTGGGAAAGTGAGATGGAGGAAGATGTATCACCCGGTGTGTCCCCAGTGAGAACAAGGGACGAGATGCTGAAGGAGAACTTTTGGGATCGAGACGGACTGGAACAGCAAGAGGGGAACCATGCAGAGAAGAGGAAGGAGAAATCCATCCTTTGTCAGGATGCAGACTTCCAGGGAGGCCCAGCCGAACGCGTGCAAACCGAAAAGAGAAGGAGCAAGCATCTCGGTGCTGACTGGAGGATCCATGCTGGCGAGAAACCAAACAAAAGCTTAAAATTCAGCAAGAGTTTCGGCTGGGACAGAAACCTCCCCGAGTGTCAGTTGCTCCACTCCGGGCCGAAACCTTACAAATGCTCCGTGTGCGGGAAGGGCTTCAGCCAGAGCACGCACTTGACATCGCACCAAAGAATCCACACCGGGGAGAGGCCGTACAGTTGCTCGGAGTGCAGCAAGAGCTTCAACCAGAGCACGAGTCTGATCCAGCACCAGCGGATCCACACGGGGGAGAAGCCGTACCAGTGCTCCGAGTGCGGGAAGAGCTTCCGCCACAGCACCAGCCTGACCTCGCACCAGCGCATCCACACGGGGGAGAAGCCGTACAAGTGCTCCGAGTGCGGCAAGGGCTTCTGCAACCAGTCGGGGCTGATCAACCACAAGACGATCCACACGGGGGAGCGCCCGTACAAATGCCTGGAGTGCGGGAAGAGCTTCAGCCAGAGCACGCACCTGACGTCCCACCAGCGCATCCACACGGGGGAGAAACCGTACAGGTGCTCGGACTGCAGCAAGACCTTTTGCGATCAGTCGGGGCTGGTGAAGCATCAGAGGATTCACACCGGGCAGAAGCCGTACAAGTGCCTGGCCTGCGGGAAGAGCTTCAGTCAGAGCACAAACCTCATCAGGCACCAGAGAATTCACGCGGGGGGAGAGGTGCCCGTATTGGCCTCCCCCTGCACTTAGATCAGCGGACAGGGTCTGGGGTGCCATCTCCTCGCCAAAGGATTACGGTGCGTCCGTGACGTTTGTGCATATTTTAAGACAGGAATCCCCAGCGTGGTGCCCGTGGGCACAATGGAACTTGAGGGCGCCTTTCCCAGCACCCACCAAGTGCTTTTAGAATGTGGGTGGGGCCAGGTGGGGTTATGACTCAGCAAGGCTTCTGATTGGTCGCTGGAGGTTCGGTTGTTTAAGAACATAAGAACATGGGAGAAGCCATGTCGGATCAGGCCAGTGGCCCATCCAGGCCAACACTCTGGCTGATTTCCCACTACAGCTGCCTCGGTGTTGCGCCGCCGTTTGCCCCGACACGATCGGTCAATTTCACACCTGAAGCCACGGGGCTGCATTTTGACCCGCGGCTTCGCCCGATTTCCCCGCAGTTTCGTGATCCTGTTTTTTGAGGATTACGAAACTGCAGGGGAAATCAGGCGAAGCCGCGGGTCAAATGCAGCCCCGCGGCTTCGGGTGTGAAATTGACTAATAGTATCAGGGGCAAACAGTGGCGCAACACCGAGGCAGCTGTAGTGGGAAATCAGCCTCTGTGTCACAGAGTGACCAAAACCCAGGTGGGCATTAGGAGGTCCTGCAAATCTGTAAAGTTGCTGTCACCACAGCACAAGGATCTTCACTGTGTGAGTGAAGGGTAGCCCGTGGCAGCCATTTTCTGGCCACCTCTGCCTCCTGTGGCAGCCATTTTGTGGTTGCACCCAGGGGCTCTTTTTGTAGCAGGAACTCCTTTGCCTATTAGGCGACTCACCCCTAATGTAGCCAATCCTCCAAGAGCTTACAGAGCTCTGCTTACAGGGGCCTACTGTAAGCTCTTGGGGGATTGGCTACATTAGGGGTGCGTCGCCTGCTACAAAAAGAGCCATGGTTGCACCCACCTCACTATATCAGAATTCCAAAGGTGCCTGCAGCCTCAAAAAGGTAGGGGCGGGGACCCCTGTTTTAATAGCATGGTTTCAGTAGGTTTGTTTTTACCTGTGTTATGCGTGGGATCTGTTCCTTCCACCCCTGAGGGTGTGATAGAAGGTTATTTTATAAATATTTGGAGTATAAAAACTGGACATGTCAGGAGCACGTGTCTAAATTGGCATCTATATTCACATGAAAGAATCTTCTGTTCACGTTACAGTGAGCGCGTGTACAACTGGAATGTACACACATACACCTGTTTGCAAGAGAGAGACAATGTGCATTCACTTTACAAATAAAAGCAGAGATTGAAAACTTCCCGTACATGTGCATTTCTCTGTCGTGGACCCCACCTTGTGGAACGGCCTGCCCAAAGAGGTCAGGATGAGCCCCTAACCCTCCTGGTCTTCGACTTTCTGCAAACTATGCAAAACTGAATTTTTCAAAAGCGGTTTGTTTTTGTTTTTTTAACATCAGGCTTTATTGTAACAAAACGGTTCTGAAACGCTTGGGTAAAGAGTTAAGGACTATGGACTACGCTACTGTATGCAGTTCACACTGTTTGTTGCTGTAAGATCCTACTATGTAATTTTTTAACATCGTCCGACGTGCTGTGTTCATACTTATGGGTTTTTCCAGCTTTGTCCCAGATTTCTGCATTCCAGATCCCGTTGCATCGTTCATCGGATGTCCCGTCCTGTCGACTGTATTGACTTCCTCTGTGTAATCCGCTCTGAGTCCCTGTGAGCAAGGCGGACTATCGATAACATAAATAAAATGAAAAATAAAATACGATACGATCAAGACCAGTACCTGGATATATATGGGGGTTTCAGTCACACATCCAAGTGCATGTGTGCTGAATGTAATGTGAGAATGACTCAGTGCACACATAAAGCACCATCAAATGGACACTGTACATGGAGTGTATACGTATAGGCAGGGCCTTTTTGGTAGAAAAAGCCCAGCAGGAACCAATTAGCATAATAGGCACAGCTCAGCACAGCTCATTAGCCTATTAGGCCACACCCCCATGTCACCAGAGGTGTGGTCATCCAGCCACACCCACCATTTGCTCCTTATTCTGTTTACCTTGTTTGTTGTCCAAACCCAGGGCTTTTTTGTAGCAGGAACTCCTTCGCATGTTAGGCCACACCCCCCCAATGTAGCCAATCCTAATGAGTTTCTACTGTTGGGTGTGGCCTATTATGCTAATGAGTTCCTGCCAGGCACAGACAACTCAGGAGCTAGCCGGAACTCCGTTCCTGTGCGTTCCTGCCCAAAAATAGCCCTGGGTATAGGTGTTCACTGCAGCTTGAGAACAGGGCTCTTGTTTCGTGGTGGGGGGAGACAAAGGCGATAAAGCTTTTTCTCATGGGCTGAGCAACAATAATTTTATTAGATGCTGGGATGTTTGTGCGCCACAGAAGCCTCAAATGGGAGCGAGGCAGCTTTGGGGAGGATTGCGTCTGAGTGTCTGTCAGAGGGTAGCTGGCGTGTCGGTCTACCCCTCTACTGAAGGGAGCTTTTACTCTTGAGAGCTTCCCCCCCCAGTTTTGTTGGTCTCTAAGGTGCTGATAGACTCAGATCTAGCTGCATAGTGACCAGGGACTGTGGACAGGGGACTCTGGAGGACAAGGAGAAAAGAACAAAGCAGAGACTGCGTCTCTTGTTCCCCTGACCCACTTTTCAGATTTTAATTTTTTGGGTAACAGTACGTGTGGACTGCTGTGAGGTAAAAAAGGATCTCATATTCTAAATAAGACATCTGTTTTCTTTGCTGTGGTGGTTTGGTGCAGTGGTTAAGAGCAGCAGACTCTGATCTGGAGGACTGGGTTTGATTCCCCCGCTCCTGCACATGCAGGCAGTTGGGTGATCTTTGGCCACTCACTATTCTCCAGCCCCCCCAAAATAAACTTAGCTCACCACAAAAAGAGCTGGAGTTTCAGGCTGCCAGACAATCTTAGGATCTCCTGGCAATACTAAACCCACTTTTTTTTTGGCAAGAGCCAGTTTGGTGTAGTGGTTAAGAGCGGCGGACTCTAATCTGGAGAACCGGGTTTGATTCCCCACTCCTTCACATGGAGCCAGCTGGGTGACCTTGGGTCAGTTGCAGTGCTCTCAAGAGCGATCCTCGAAATACCTCTCTCAGCCCCGCTTACCTCACAGGGTGTCCATTGTGGGGAGAGGAAGGGAAGGAGATTGTAAGCCACTCTTGAGACTCCAAGTGAAGGTCAGGGTATAAATCCAATCTCTTATTATTATTCCAGATTGTAAACTCTGCCGGGTTGACTCTGGCAAGTACTTGGGTGGAATACTCCTTGAAATACCAGAGGCAAGAGGCGGGGGCAGGCTTTATTCAGTTACCTCTCTGAGTATCCTCCAAGCCCCTAATAGGGGTCAATCACCAGAGGTTGCCATGACTTCCAGATGTGCACACGCACGCTTACACACACACATGAAAAACAAATACAAAAAACCCTGCTTAGATTGTAACTTTCGGCATCCTTCTCAGACCCTGAGGATGACTCAGGTCTCCGGAATTATGTGCCCCCTCCACATATACACACGGTAGCCCAGGGGCTTCCAACATGGTGCCTCTCTGAGTAACATGGTGCCCACTGATTCCTTTTCTGGTGCCCATTGGGTGTTTTTAGAAAGTGGGTGGGCCAGGTGGAGCTTTTGCCCAATAAGGCTTAAGTTTGGCCACTGGAAATCTGATTGGCTGTGCAGATTTTTAAAAACTTTGTTTCAGCAGCAGCTGTCCCGACAACACAAAGATCTTTACTGTATGGCTGAACATAAGCTGTGGCAGCCACTGCACGCCCAAGCTTTTTTGCTTACCAGAACTCGTCATTGGGCCTGACAAGAACATAAGAAGGGCCCTGCTGGATCAGACCAATAGTCCAGCATCCTGCCTCACACAGTGGCCAACCAGTTCCTTCAGATGGCTTACAACAGGGCAAAGAGGCCGAGGCCTTAATTAGAACATATGAAGAGTGCTGTTGGATCAGACCAGTGGTCCATCTAGTCCAGCATCCTGTCTCACACAGTGGCCAACCAGTTCCTCTGGATGGCCAGCAACAGGGCATAGAGGCCGAGGCCTTCGTAAGAAAAGAAGAGCCCTGCTGGATCAGACCAATAGTCCATCTCGTGCAACATCCTGTCTCACACAGTGGTCAACCGGCTCCGCTGGACAACCAACAACAGGCCATAGAGGCTGAGGCCTTCCCCTGAGGTTGCCTCCTGGCTCTGGGAATGAAACAGACTGACAGACTTAATTTACACTGGCAACTGCACACAGGGGAACAAGCCGTATAAATGCTTGGAGCGCGAGAAGTGTTTCTGTCAGAGTGGAGACCTTACATCACACAAGTGGATCCATAAAGGAGAGAAATCTTATAAATGTGTGGCAAGTGGAAAGGGATTGAGTAGAAGCTACCAGTTTACATCAAAGAATCCACACTGGGGGAAAACCTTATAAATACTCTGAATGTGGAAAGAGTTTTAGTCAGCAGGATCAGTTGAATTTACATGAAAGGATTCACTTGGGGGGGAAACCTTATATATGTTTAACATGTGGAAAGAGTTTCAGGGATACTAGCGGCCATAGAGGGGAGAAGCCATTTAAATGCCTGGAGTGTGGAAAGGGCTTCAGTAATTCTGTGAAACCTTACTTTTCACCAAAGAAAACACTCACAACAGAAGCCTTTTAGGTGCCTGGATTGTCGACAGGGTTTCTGTTAAAGCACATATCTTATTAGACATCAAAGAATACACACCGGAGAGAAACTATACAAATGCTCCCAGTGCTGGAAGAGTTTCAGTCAAAATTGCCACCTTACTTCACATCAAAGAAGTCATAAAGGGGGGAAAACTTATAAGAGCTTTAAATGTGGAAAGAGCTTCAGCCAGAACAGAAGTCCTGCTCAGCATTATAATATTTGCGGGGTGGGGGGGTGGGGGGCAATACAAATGAATGTCAGTGCGTTGTGACGAGCGGACACCTTAATAAGCACCACACAATCCATGAAGCAGAGAAGACATGACAATGACATTTCTCTCAGACATGGAAGGGATTCTTTTTGCAGAGTGGTTTGTCAGTGGGATTTTACATGGGGGAGAAGAAAGCCTTGTCGATTGTCACGCTGGTGTCGATTTGTATATTTTCGGAAACGCGAGAGGAAATATGCTTGCCTTTTATTTTGCAGGTGCTAATTTGTTGTTACTCCTTGGACATGACAGTCTTGCAATGAAGCACTCATTATCCAGGCGTTTCTGATTATATTCTTGCGCATGTCTTGGCAGGGACAAGCTAGGAACGGAGGCTTTGGTAGATTTCTTAGAGCCAAACAAGATGCACAGAATACTCCGGGTTTCGGTTTCGGTGTCGCGAATGGCGGCCGCTTCTCGGGACGCTCCCGGAGGCAGTTAGCCCACGCGCAGTTAGGGGGGGTCTTCGCATGAGCGAAAGACCCTAGTGAGCCTTAGGTAAAGGCTCCGAACCGGGGGCGCTTGGGGAGTAGCCTCTTTGCCGGCAGACAGCCGGGAAATTGAGGCTTTCTCCCCGCCCCAATCGGCCCCGCTGCGGCGTGCCCGTAATGGGACTTAGCGGCACCACCGAATTCCAGGAGTGAAAACAGCGTTATGGCTTAAATTAAAAAGAAGAAGTTGCATCGAATCGTGAGTTGGAGATCTATTTTGAAGCGTAAATCGGAGCCCCCTGCATGCGTATAAGCGTTGGGAGGAGGGAGGAGTTCCCACCCCCTTTGAGAAGCAAGATCCACAAAGGGAGCGCGAAGGGGGCTGAGAGAAGAAAAAGTGTTGGTGAAAGTACCGTTGGGGTTGCATGGAAGATTTTGATCATCTTAGCTTCCTGGGGGATGCGGCACGAACTTTTTAAAAGTAAACAAAAAAACAAAATGTCGATACTGGAAAAAGTCCTGCAGATACCGGAAGAGAAGAGAGGAGGGACTTCCGGTCCAGATAGCCCACCCCCAGAGCTTGCTGTCAATCAACAGGAAAAGGAGATGCTGTGCCCCCTGCTGGAACAAGTGCGCAAAATCAACGAAACTTTGTCTAAAATGGATAGTGTTCTCATCAGTCGACAGAACCAGATTTTGGAAACAACTAGAAAGATGATTGAGATTGAACAGAAATCGAATTTGATTCTAGGTTTCCAGGGCGTTAAAGAAGAAGAGAAAGAAGATCTCGGATTTACCTTGACAAATGTCTTGGCACCCCTAACTGGCAGTGAAGCGATAAAATTAAAAGAAGAGGTGGATGAGGCTCCCAAAGCCTATTCCGCTTTTATAAAAGAGAATACTCTGCCAGTAGAAGGGGATGTTGAGCATAACAAGCGACAAACTGGAGATCTAATTTCATCTGAAGAGTTTGTGGAGCCCAGGAAGCCTGAAAGCCAGAAGTTTAAGGAAAAAGAGAAAAGAAAGAAGAAGGATTTCATCTTTAAAATGCAGAAACTTCTGAAGAGACACGCCAGCAGAGAGGAAGATGCAGTATTCCAAACTGGGACAAGCGAAGAAGACAGCAGCCCAGGGGAAAGTGGTGATGGAACGGAAGACTTCAAAGTTAAAATGGACTCAATCCATAACTGGAAGAGATTTAAAAAGAAGAGATTTTGAGGACTGTTCGTGTAACATCTGGAAGGAGCTGTTTAATTACTAACCCCAATGGACTTTACTAACTGCATTAACAGAGTGATTTTGGACTTCGTAATAGTTAAAAAGAAGATCATCTAACCACGATAGATGCCAAAACTGGTATTGGTTTTTTAACCTAAACTAACACTCACTAACAGGAAAAATTTCACTCCATCTTTTTCTTTCTCCACCTGTCTACCCTTCCTGTTTCTTATAAAAAGAATAAAATTCTCTCTTTTTTAAGAGAGTTTTACAAAAAAAAAAAAAAAAGATGCACAGAATACTCCTATGTGGAGCATGGAAATGGGGGAAATAACTCTTCTCCCCAGCACTGTGTCAGCTAGGCTGCTGCCATAGCTGGTGGAGGGGGGAGGTGATGGATGGTATGTTGCTGTAGTGGAATCTTAACTTTCATTTCTTCCTGACTCGTCTTATCTTCTAGCCTTAGGCCGGTGACTTTGGTACCTTGTTGCTGGTTTCACTGGGAATATAGACTCGTTGAGTTAGGCGGGCTTTTGCTGGTTCCCTGATTGGCCCAGGTCCATGAGGGGGACCCCTTTGAATTATGTATAACTCCCCATTGCGTGTGCTTGCAATCAGTTCTAACACAGAATGTACGCACAGATGACCTGCTGTTACTGTATTCAATAAACTTCGATCTTCTGAATGGGAGCTGTTGGGAACTGATTGCTGCAGGACTCTGACACGCTGTCCATGTGGCAGGAAGATGGGGGCTCCCTCCCCCTTGTGGCAGCATTCCAAGCCCAAATGGGCTCTGCTTTATTTTTTAACAGCCATTTCCCACAGTTGCTCTATGGCTTCAGGGAACCCAGAACCAACACTGTACCTATCTGAAACCATTACATTTTATAAACCATACTGAAACAGTGACACTGTTATACATCTAAATAAACCCTATGTTTAAGAGAACAGCTGTTTTATTTAGGCTAAAGGATCCCCTCTTACTTCACAGCCACCCCCATGCACGTACCATTACCAAATATAACTAAGCCATCCTACTCTTTGGGTTAAACAAAGAAATTTAAGGTGAGAGTCTTTGGTGGCAGCACAAATAAGCAGGAAATGCTAAGGAGGTAAAGGAGACAGCATAACACGCCATCTAAGAATACTACAGAGAAGTGCCTTCATTGGTGTTACATATACAGGGTCCCAGAAAAGAAGCAAAATGTTACATGGGAGTTCCAGAGAAAAGAGCACAGCAGTGCAAACAGTGAGATCCAACAGTCCATAGAAAAAAGTAGCTGTCCCATGGGCCAGCTCAAGGATCACTGGGCCCAACGGAATGAGGTGGGCCAGAGAGGAAATTCTCAGTTTAGAGAAGAAATGACTAAGGGGGGACATGGCAGAGATTTATAAGATTAGGCATGGGGTGGAGAGAGCTGATCATGAAATCATAGAGTTGGAAGGGACCTCCAGGGTAATCTAGTCCAGCCCCCTGCACAAAGTGAATTTTTTCCTCCCTCGCCCAAAAGACTAGAACTCGAGGGCATCCAATGGAGCTGATGAGCAATAGGTTCAGGAGGGACAAAAGGAAATACTATTTTACATACAGGGGGATGAAAATGTGAAATTCACTGCCAGAGGATGGAGTCGTGGCCACAGGAATAAACAGCTTTAAAAGGAGATTAGATAGATTCATGGAGGATAAGTCTATCAGTGGCTACTAGCCATGGTGACTGAGGGGAACCTCCAAAAGCCATCTGTAGATACTCTTTGGAGAGCCCTCTCTGTGTGTGAGGGAGAAGAAATTGGTGGAGTTGAGGGAGTAGAGCTAGTGCGTTTCATTACAGGTTCCTCCTCTTTTCCCTTGGGAAGTGGCAGCTTTGCCTTCCAAGGAACCAGCAAAGCCACAAAGTCCTGCCATCTCAGGCCTCCCTGCCAGGAAAGAACCATCGGTCAATTCAGTGCAAGTTTTTAGGCCTTAGCGCAGTGTTTTTGGCTCAGCGCAGGGTGACAAAAGATGTCAATCATACCGTCCGTCTCCGCTGGGGCTAGCCGAGACCTACATGCGCCCTCCCTCCCGGTGCACTATGGAAAATGCTATCGGGGCGGCAGACAAGGAGCAGGAGGGAGGGGTGACCAAAGGCAGACAAGGAGCAAGAGTGGTGGCCCCCTCCCTTGCAGCTGGGCAGAGGCCATGTGGACTCTGTGCCCTCCACAAGGCCCTTCCTTGGCTATCCTGCCATGACACACAATCCCCAGGTGTGCTGGGCACAATGAAATGGCAAGTAGACTCCCCCCTCAACAGAGAGGTGGCCCCCCTTGTTCTGGGCTGGGGTGGGGTCTGGGCATCAATATTTCTTCTCTCCCTCTTTTCTCTGTGTTGGGCCCTCGTCAGCCTGGTTGCGTGCTCATTGCTCCCCCCCACAACCTCACCTTGTCAGGAGCATTGCCAGGCCAACCGCTAGTCTTGTGGAGAGCCTCACTTGCATTTGTCAAGGACCTCCCGTCATTGTCCGCTGCCTGGTCTGGAGCTTTGCCTGCCTGCCCAGCTGCAGTGAACAGGCTGGCTCGGGCGCCTCCTCTACTACACTTCTGTCTTGCTCCTACCTGGGCTGGGAAATCCAGGCACCACGAAGGTTTGGGGACATAAGATCAAATTACTGACAGGCAGCGTTCCCTCTAAGCTGAGTTAGTGTGAGCTAGCTCACAGGTTTTTAGCCTCCGGCTCACCCATTTTTGTCTTCGCTCAGGAAGGTTGACTCCAGAGCAAACTAATCTATGCAGCAGTCAAATCGCTCGCTCGCAACTTTAATGGCAGCAGCTCACAAAGTATAACTTTTGCTCACAAGACTCCACAGCTTAGAGGGAACACTGCTGACAGGTAACCGTTCCCCTCCTCTGTGCAGACGTTCACTGCGGGGGGGGGAGTGGCTGTCATGAATACCGAGACCGACCACTACGGGCCCATGTCCTTCGCAAAATAAAGCGGGTTCAGTATTAAATGATTTTTTATTTTTGGCCAGTCATCTCACTGTCCAGTTCTGGAGACCAAGAAGCCCTATGGGGAAAGGCTGAGGGACTTGGGAATGTTCAGTCTGGAGAAGAGGAGGTTGAGGGGGGGACAGGATTGCTCTCTTGAAGTATCTGAAGGACTGTCACTTAGAGGAGGGCAGGAGGCTGTTCCTGTTGGCAGCAGAGGATAGGACTTGGAATAATGGGTTTAAATTCAATTATTAAATTAAATAATGGGTTTAAATGAAGGGCGGGAAGGTTCCAGCTGAATATTAGGGAAAACCCAGGGTTCTTTTTGTAGCAGGAACTCCTTTGCATATTAGGTGACACACCCCTAATGTAGCCAATCCTCCAAGAGCTTACAGAACTCTTCTTACAGGGGCTACTGTAAGCTCTTGGAGGATTGGCTACATTAGGGGTGTGTCACCTAATATGCAAAGGAGTTCCTGCTACAAAAAGAACCTTGGGAAAACCTTTTTACAGTAGGAGTTGTGGAACAGTGGAATCAGCTACCTAGGGAGGTGGTGAGCTCCCCCCCACTGGCAGTCTTTTAAGCAGCGGCTGAACAAACACTGGTCAGGGATGATCCTGCATTGAACAGGGGCTCGGACTAGGTGGCCTGTATGGCCCCTTCCAACTCTGCGATTCTGTGATTCTAAGAAAGGCCTTCGGTTTCTGGTTGGTGCTGCTTGCAAACATTAAAAAGCATGCCTCCGTGCATCTGACGAAGAGAGCCGTGTTTCTTGAAAACTTATGCTACAATAAATTAAATTAAAGTTTGTTAGTCTTAAAGGTGCTACTGGGCTTTTTTACTATTTTGCAGCAACAGACGAACATGGCTAACTCCTCTGGATCTATTAAAAAGCATGCCGCTGTTCGAAGGCAAGTCCAATCCCCCTGGGGTCTCAGCTTTAGACCTCTTTCAGCTCCATAGCTGTTCATCGGAGAAACGAACAAATAGATAAAGTGGTTGTCAGGAACACAGGAAATGGAGAAGACTCCTGAGAACACAACAGAAGAGAAATGAGATCCAAGGACTGATAACAAGGACCGTGAACTGCAGTAAAGCTTAGGGACATGTACAAGGTCCCTAAGCTTTATTGTAAGCAGGGCCGGCCCGCCCACTAGGCGAGCTAGGCGCTCGCCTAGGGCGCCGGATGCCAAATGGCCCCCTGCCTCTCCCCGTGGAAAGCCCCCCCGCCACTGCTGCCGCCTCTCTGCCACCTGGAAGAGCACCCAGCGGGGCTCAGGAGGCAGTGGCAGAGCTTGCCCGCCCTCCGCCTCCCCCCTGGGGGGGAGAGAAGATGGGGGCAGCGGCCAGCAGCGACTCCAGTGGGCGCTCAAAGCAGAGCGCTCCAGCTGGCGCTTGGCTCAAAGGGAAAGCCGGCACTGGGAGGGAAGAAGTGGGGGCTAGAATCTCCGCCCCTTCCCTGGCTTTCCTGGGGGGCCTGCAGCTGCGGAGCCTCCAGGAAAGCCAGCACTCTGCTGCTCCCCCGTCTCCAGGCCCCACCAGGAGGTTGGCAGCCCGGGTGGGGGGCGCCCCAGGCTATCCTGCCTAGGGCGCCCAGACACCTGGGGCCGGCCCTGATTGTAAGAGTGGTTGAGCAGTGGAACAGTCTGCCTCAGGAGGTGGTGGAGGCTCCTTCCCTGGGCGTTTTTAAGCGGAGGCTGGATGACCACCTTTTGGGTATGTTTTGGCTATGCTCCTGCAGAGTGCAGGGGGTTGGACTAGATGACCTGCAAGGTCCCTTCCAACTCTAACATTCTATGATTCTAAGGTAAGATGGCATGCCACACGTCTTAACACCGATGGGGCCGCAGCAAAACCCTCGTGCGAACAGAGACAGGGAGTTGGTCGAGTCAGTTTAAGACTTTTGTTTCCATACTTCCTTCTGCGGCTGCTCACCACCAATGTTCCCTCTAAGTCATGGAGCCTTGTGAGCAAAAATTTTACTTTGTGAGCTGCCGGCATTAAAGTTGTGAGCGAGCGATTTGGCTGCTGCATCAGTTAGTTTGCTCTGGAGCAGTCCCTTCCTGGGCTGAGACAAAAATGTGTGAGCCGGAGGCTAAAAAAACTGTGAGCTAGCTCACACTGACTCAGCTTAGAGGGAGCACTGCTCCCCACCCCTTGGTTCCATGTACCAAACTCCTAGGGGTTTTTAAAAGTCCTGGAAGGGGGGAGGTGTTTGGATGAACCCTCGGTGCTGAGAGGGGGCTTGTAAGTCCCTCCTTGCCCTTCTGATCAAAAACAGCAGGGTGCTGGGTGGAGTGCTACTTGTCCCTTTGAGAAAACACAGGTTACTGAACCGTGGGTGATTCAGATCTGTAGAACTGGACCAAGTAAGGTAATTAACCAGGCTAGGGTTCCTTCAGATTACTGCTTCCCATTTGGTAGCCGGCTTGTACAAGCAAGCCTAGAGGAGTCCGAACTCTGTCCCTGGGTTGATTGGCTGTCACACTTACACTCTTCCTTCAATAGAATGCTGTAATTCTGCTTAGGGCGGCACTGTGTCAAGGCAGAAGGCAGAAAAGTGCAGGCAAACCAGTGTGAAGTCCCTAGCCAAAGACTTGGCCTAAGCATGGGGTGGGGAGTCGCAGAGCCGCAGCTCCAAATTGGGAAGGGCGAGATGGAGGGAGGGCTCCCCCAGAGTGCCATGCTCTCTCATGCTGGCTTCCTTTGCCTCCTCTCCCTCCCTCCTTCCCTTAAATTACTTAAGAGCTTTGGGGAGTAGAAGCACCCCTGCCATGCACCTTTTGTCTCCCAGGAGCCTGTGCCAGCCTGGCTGTTGTGTGGCCGACATCCTCGGCTTGGCTGCTGAAGATGACCGAAGGAGCGCCGGGTGGCCAGAGCCTCTGGTTCATGCAGGCTCCTTTCTCTTCCCACCAGGGAGGACTCTCTGTTCTGCTCCTGCAGGGAGAGCCGTTACTCAGAAGGAGAACGCCTACTTGAATGCCAGGCTTACCCAGTGAGAGGTGATGAGGCTGGATCCAGGCGGGCCCTTGGTTTTGTGTGGCAAGCTCTGACTGATTCTCTCTCATGCCTGCACACACTTTCTTGGCATTTATTTGTGGTGATCAGGAGGAGGGAGGCTGCCAGGTCACCAGGACCTTTGTACCGCACATTTTCCCTCACTTTGGGGATCTCTAAGGAGAAAGAAAACAGCCCATTTTCAAAGACCAGCTCTGCAGTGACTACCTGCCATGCTGGCAGGGGGGAAGGAGGGAAGACTTGGCATGATGAGTGATTAACACATGGAATTCACTGCCACAGGAGGTGGTGGCAGCTACAAGCATGGACAGTTTCAAGAGGGAATTAGATAAACATATGGAGCAGAAGTCCATCAGTGGCTATTAGCCACAGGGTATAGATGGGAACTCTCAGTCTGGGGCAGGTGATGCACTCTATTCTTGGTGCTGGAGGGGGCAGCAGTGGGAGGGCTTCTAGTGTCCCGGCCCCACTGCTGGACCTCCTGATGGCACCTGATATTTTTGGCCACTGTGTGACAGAGTGTTGGACCAGATGGGCCATTGGCCTGATTCAACATTGGCTTCTCTTATGTTCTTATGTAAGGAGACAACATCCATTTCAGTGAAACTGTACAAGATCGAATTCCATCTTACAACTGTACAGTAAAGATGGATGTCATTCTGTTTTATAAGGCAAACTTGCAACCACATGGACAAAAGATTTCCAGAGAATGAATTACAGGATTGGTGTGTATTTGACAGACTGCGGCTCAACCCCCTCCAACCTGGACAAGTTTTCCTTTGGGAATCAAGAGCTTTTGAGATTATCTGTTACTGCATTTTGTTCCAGAAAGACGAACAATCATATGATAAGGAACTTCATAAAGAGTATTCAGACTTTAGATTAATCATTGAAGAGAAGATAAAAGCTGGAGCAATGAAGACCTTTCAGGACGTACTCTGATATTTACACGACAACAAGAATAATTCAGTGACCTAAATCTTCTCCTAGATGTTTGTGGAACTTTTCAAGCCTCAAGCGCTGATTGTGAGAAAGGTTTTAGCTTGACGAATGCCATTAAAACTAAGATTAGAATCTGGCTAGATACAGATCACTTGGAGAACTTAATGAGAATTAAACTGCATAAGTCCAATGAGAATAATATTGACAGTATTTACAATTTCTGGAAAACAGAGAAAGGAAGAAGAGAGAAGTTACGCTCGAAGAGCGTTACGCTCAAAAGATCAACATCTCCTGGTGGTTCCTGGCCCGAAGGATGCCCATCTTGCCTCAACCAGGGCCAGGGCTTTCTCTGTCCTGGCCCCAGCCTGGTAGAACACGCTCGCTATTGAGACCAGGACCGTGTGGGATCTCCTTCAATTTCACAGGGCCTGCAAGACGGAGCTGTTCTGCCAAGCCTTTGGTTGAGGCAGTGGGCACCCATTTATGGCCTCCCTGAGGTTGTTGTCACCTGTCTGTCACCTGTCTACCGGCCTTTAATTCATTGTACCATCGGGCCAGAACATTATAGCCAACTGATGCTATTCCAAGCTGCACCCATTGTTTTGTTATAATGTTTTATCGTGTTTTTATGTTTAATGTTTTAAACTAGAATTGTATTTATTCTAATGATGTTACCCACCCTGAGCCCGCCCACGGGATGGGCAGGATATAAATACAAATAATAAATAAATTAATTAATTAATAAAAAACTTTTTCTGTAATTAAATTTGACTTGATTCTGTTTTCATTTATAATGTTTAAATCAGGGGTGGCCAAACTGTGGCTCGGGAGCCACATGCGGCTCTTTCACACATGTTGTGCGGCTCCTGGCAGGGCAGCTGGGGGAGCGAATGGGAGGCACGCCTCCCCGATTGGTCTTCTCTTCCCCAGCCAGTGTTTCACTCCCTGGGCAGGCTTGAGGTGGGGGGAGCAAAGAAAGCAACTTTAACTTTAAATGTGTTCTCAAAGCACCTCCCCACTGGCCTGTTTGAAGAAAGCATTTGTCTCTTTAAATCCCTTCTCCAAGCCAAGCCAGCTGGTATGGAGGTATGGTGGGGTGTTGGAGAACACATTTAAAATTAAAGTTGCTTTCTTTCCACCTCTCCCTTCCCTCCTCCCCATCTGCTTTCTTTTCACCTCTCTCTCTCTTTTCCCCTTCCTCACCCATTTATTTGTTTTCTTTCCACCTCTTTCTTTCCACCTTTCTCTCTCTCTCTTCCTTCCTTCTTGTACCTCATCTATTTACTTTCTTCTTTTGTTTCTTTCTCTCTCTCTCTCTCTTCCTTCCTCCCCCCCATCTGCTTTCTTTATTTCTCTCTGTTTCTCTCTCCTCCTTTCTTTCTACCTTTCATTCTTTCCACCTTTCTCTTTCTTGTCCTTCCTTCCATGCTTCCTCCCCATCTATTTGTTTTCTTTGTTTCTCTCTCCCTTCCTCTCCCATCTATTTGCTTTCTTTTGTTTTTCTCTCTTTTAGACAAATAAATATCATTAGCAAACAAGTAAATTTCATTGGACAAATAATTATCATTATCAATATCTGCTTTTACCCCATTTGTTTTTATTTTTGGCAGTCTCACTTAATGTTAATAAAAAGCAAATTTGCATATTTCCCAATAAAAATGTGTGTGTAATATCTGTTCATGTCTTGCGGCTCTCAAACATCTGACAATTATTCTATGTGGCTCTTATGTTAAGCAAGTTTGGCCACCCCTGGTTTAAATCATTCTTAAAGTATAGTTTAAAAGAATTCATTCCGAGATTTTTTACAAGGTTATAGTAATAACCTTCTAAAAATTAATTTATATGATACTCAAATGTAGGCTCATTTGCAACTCTAATGCTAGTAGGTTTTTGGCTCACAAAGTAGAATTTTTGCTCACAATGCTCTACAGCTTAGAGGGGACACTGGGGATTGCTGCCTCAAGCTCTTGCTACACAATGAGTATTTATCAGGTTCCTCTCCTGTGTGGATTCCTAAACAGTTAAGGAAATATGGGCTGGTGAGAACACATCCTTTCTTCCCCGTGGGATCTGCTTGAGCTCTGTCTTCAGTCTGAATATTTCTATCATTTCTTCCAGGTTAGGGTAAGGATTCTGAGCAGATGCAAAAGCACTTTATACAAGCTAAGCAGCTACATGGTTTCTCTTGATGTGGGTTCTTTCACGCTGTTGAAGATTGCCATGCTGATTGAATCTCTTCCCACACTCTGAGCATTAAAAAGGATTCTCCCTTGTGTGAGCTGGTAGATGCTTTCAAAGATCACAGCTCAGAATGCATTTCTTTTCACACTGAGCATTCACAACCTTTTCCCTTCATGTGGGTTCTTAGATGCTGTTCAAGAGTGAGGTTCCAGTGGAAGGTCCTTCCAGCTTATGAGCATTCAAAAGTTTCTCCTCTGTGTGGGTTCTTTGATGCTGTTGAAGATTGTCATTCCGACTGAATCTCTTTCCACACTCTGAGCATTCAAAAGGTTTCTCCCCTGTGTGGGTTCTTTGATGCAACAGGAGATTGCCACTCTGACTGAATCTCTTTCCACACTCTGAGCACTCAAAAGGTTTCTCCCCTGTGTGAGTTCTTAAATGTTTGTGAAGATGGCTGCTCTGACTGAATCTCTTTCCACATTCTGAGCATTCAAAAGGTTTCTCCCCTGTATGGGTTCTTTGATGCTGTAGAAGGTTGTTACTCTGACTGAATTTCTTTCCACAATCTGAGCATTCAAAGGGTTTCTCCCCTCTATGGATTCCCTGATGCCGATGAAGATGGTCACTCCAACTGAATTTCTTTCCACACTCTGAGCACTCAAATGGTTTCTCCCCTTTGTGGATTCTTTGATGGTGCTGAAGATTGCCATTCCGATTGAATCTCTTTCCACACTCTGAACATTCAAATGGTTTCTCACCAGTGTGGGTTCTTTGATGCTTTTGAAGGTCAGAACTTTGACTATATTTCTTCCCACACTCTGAGCATTCAAAAGGTTTCTCATTTGTGTGGGTTCTTATGTGCCTTTGAAGGTCACAATTTCGACTGAATTTCTTTTGACACTCTGAGCATTCAAAAGGTTTCTCCCCTGTGTGAGTTCTTAGATGCTGTTGGAGATGGCCACTCTGACTGAATCTCTTTCCACACTCCGAGCATTCAAAAGGTTTCTCACCTCTGTGGGTTCCTTGATGACGTTGAAGATTGCCAGCCCCACTGAATCTCTTTCCACACTCTGAGCAGTCAAAAGGTTTCTCCCCTGTGTGGTTTCTTTGATGTTGTTGAAGATTACCAAGCTGACTGAATTTCTTTCCACACTCTGAGCAATCATAAGGTTTCTCCTTTGTGTGGGTTCTCAGATGCCGTTGAAAGTTGCTACTATCACACAATCTCTTTCCACATTCTGAGCATTCAAAAGGTTTCTCTCCTGTGTGGGTTCTTAGGTGCTGTTGAAGACTGCATCTGTGACTGAATCTCTTTCCACATTCTGAGCATTCAAAAGGTTTCTCTCCTGTGTGGGTTCTTAGGTGATGCTGAAGACTGCATCTGTGACTGAATCTCTTTCCACACTCAGAGCATACAAAAGGTTTCTCTCTGTTGTGGGTCCTAAGATGCTGTTGAAGATTGCCACTCAAACTGAATCTCTTTTTACATTCTGAGCATTCAAAAGGTTTCTCTCCTGTGTGGGTTCTTAGGTGCTGTTGCAGATGGCCACTCTGACTGAATTTCTTCCCACACTCTGAGCATTCAAAACGTTTCTCCCCTCTGTGGATTCCTTGATGACGCTGAAGACTGCCAGCCCCACTGAATCTCTTACCACACTCTGAGCACTCAAAAGGTTTCTCCCCTGTGTGCGTTCTCTGATGTTGTTGAAGACTACCAAGCTGACTGAATTTCTTTCCACACTCCGAACATTCAAAACGTTTCTCCTTTGTGTGGGTTCTCAGATGCCGCTGGAAATTGCTACTGTCACGCAATCTCTTTCCACATTCTGAGCATTCAAAAGGTTTCTCCCCTGTGTGGTTTCTTAGGTGCTGTTGTAGATAGCTGCTCCGACGGAATTTCTTTCCACACTCTGAGCATTCAAAAGGTTTCTCCCCGGTGTGTATTCTCTGGTGTATAAGGAGCTGTGATCTGTATTTAAAGTACTTCCCACACCGAAAGCATTTACATGCCTTTATTATGATGTTTCTTGTGAAATGTAGATTTCCATGTCTTCCATCAGAGAATGTCATTCCACCCTCTGAACAGGTCAATGGCTTTGCTCCTGAATGAATGCTTTGGTGTTTAATAAGGTCTGATTTCTGTGAGAAACTTTTGCCAGGGTCTGAGCAACTATAATGTTTACCTCCCGCATGTGTCTGTTGATGTCTAAGTAGTTCTGCTCTACAAAGGAAGCTCTTTCCACACTCCAGGCACTGATGGATATTCTTTCCACTGTGCATTCGCAAATGGATGTTATATTGGGTTTCATCTGAGAAGTTCATTCCACACTCCAAGCGCTTGTACGTTTCTTCCATCAGGGGAGTTACTTGGCAAGGAATGGGTTGATCCCTCTTTTCAACCACATGGTTTCCTTTCTGCCTCTTGGGTCTGCCTTGATTCTTGAAGTTTCTTCTGAAGTCTTCATTCTTGACTTTATCTGGCAATAGATGATGCAGTTCCTCATCCTCCTTGTTCCTCTGATCACCTTCTGTTGGAATAAAGAGAGAGTCCTGTTAGCACCCACAAAAGGAGGTCTGATCTGCACTTGAAACTCCATCCACACTCGAAGTGTTCTAGGGCCTTGTTACTGCTGTACATTGAAATATACAATAATATACACGTTATTAGTGGCTTCCTGCCTGCCTGTGTGGTCCATCTCTATCTTCAGCCTCTTCATTCTTGGGTTTTCCCAAAGAGAACACCTGGAATTCCGCAACTGTCTACTCTACATCTGCTGCTGGAATACAGATAGAGGTCCAATCAGTGCCTATGCAAGTAGCCAAGCCACCAATCGGGCTCTCCACATTCACGAGGGTGCCATTTCTTTTGGCAGAACTTCTTTCCCCCATGATACATGAGTAGGCCCTGCAAAGTCAAGGCAGCAGCCAGAGGTAGTGTCCAGCATGATCGGGCCGGAAGGGACATGTCGTGGATAATGGGAATGGGGAGGCTGGCTGGCCAACTAGAAAGTTTAAGTGGGGGAAGCAGGAAGGAGGCTGCTGGAGAGCTCACTGGAGGTGTCACAAGAAGGCCCAGCAGGGACACTCAGGAGTTGCCTAATAATGCCGGAGTGGGAGGGAGAGGCCAGCAGACAGGCAGAGCAAGCAAGGAGTGAGAGGACTGAAAAGAAAAAGAAAAAAGGACTGGTGTGGTAAAGGGCAACAGTGGGAGGGCTTCTAGTGTCCCAGCCCCGCTGGTGGACCTCCTGATGGCACCTGGTATTTTTGACCACTGTGTGACAGAGTGTTGGACTGGATGGGCCATTGGCCATTGGCCTGATCTAACATTGCCTTTTCTTATGTTCTTATGTAAGAAAGGAATAGAAAGGGAATGGGCTGATGAGAACATCTGGAGAGAGTCGGATGAAGATTGTGTGTGTGTGGCACAGAGCACCTAAATGTATGTCGGAAGCCTGCTGTAGAAGGGGGGGGCATAGCAAAATGTTATCTATGTACTAGCGTGGCTGAGGAAGAACCTGGGAGGGTGGTCCTGCAGATTTGGGAGGAACCCTGGTCTGAGGCCACTGCCAAGGTTACATCCCCCCCTCTCCAAACATGCTGGCTATAAGGGAGGAAGATACCAGGACCTTACCAAGTGAACAGCACAGTTTAAAGGGCATCTCTCTGGTTTTTGGAAGGGTTACCAGTTGTTGGAGGGGGCAGTTAAGACATCTGGGTGATGACTGCAGACAAGTGCCGATAACCCTTTTGCCTCATCCAGCCTAGCTGTTCTTATGTAACCCTCCCATGTTTCCCTAGACTATCCAGTATTTAAGGATACCGCATCACCCCAAGACCCACCGCTGAGCTCAGGCCCAGAGCGAGCTTCTGAACTGTCAGGTCCCAGAAGGCCCCCTTCTATCTTAATCCAGTATACTTTATAATGCTACCAAACTGAGAGTTGCTAAGGAGAAAGCAGAAAGCCACTCCTATTCCTCGACATCAATGTGAAGGATACCCACTCACAGCCAGTTCATTTGGGAAGGAAATACTCTCTTGAGAAACTCTCCAGCCGTTCTTCAGATCAGAGGCCTACAGTGTGTCTCCACCATAGTCTCTCTTAGATTCCTGGCTTCTTTGGCAGATAGAGAGAGAAAGAGGAAGTGATCATTCTTATGTGGGAAAGGAAGCCAAGGACAAGGGAAAAATTCTTCTGGAAGGATGGAAACATGGTCAGGATCAAAGCCCACAATCCTATCCAGTTTAAGGGGCATGGATCCATACCAGATCACAGTCAGAGGGGATGGCTGTTATCCCATCAGGGGGAAGAGCATGCTGTAGAGGTTGGCAACTGAGAAATCAGGAGCTGACCCCTTGCAGGGTCTTTCTGAGGGCCTCCCAGCCCCTTTTGGCCTCAGGCCAGGACACTCTCTCTGGCTCGGGTGACGGCCACAACACTGGCCTCAGTCATAGCAGGAAGTCTGTGAGGGAAAGGGTTTAAACGGTGTTTGTTCTTCACATGCACATTTATTCCCTTTTCCTGACCTAACCTGGTACTCTTTCTGTTAACTCAATGAATTTATTTTCTTATTTAAGAAGCTGATACCCTTCATTTCTATTGAGCGTTGGTCTGTATCTCGACCCTGGTAAACATAGGTTTACGATCTCAGGAATAATATATATGTTTCCTCTTTGCTAGCAGGAGGACCTTTTTACTAGCTACAGGGGTGCACGTGGAAGAGTGATCTGGGTAACAGACCCCTTTCTGAGGGCCCCTCAGCCCCTCCTGGGCTCCAGGCCAGGTCCCCCTCTCTGGCTCCGGTGATGGTCACCACACTGGCCTCAGTTGCCCCTGGGCCAGCCAAGGGGGTTGGGTCGCTCTCCCAGACCACGCTGAAGGTCACTTTCACTGCCACCCCAACTCCATCAGGACCCCAATAAGGAACAAGTAGTGAGGCAGGCCTGAAAATGATGTATCCATGTTCAATATTTTGATTCATGCCTCATCTCAGTGGTGGCAGTTTGCACCTTCGGCACCAGTGAAAGATCCTTACCCAGAGAGGCCACGCTCCCATAGTTCTCCAGCATGACTTCCCTGTAGAGAGCTCTTTGGCCCAGATCCAGGAGCGCCCACTCGGCCTCGGTGAAATACACGGCCACCTCCTCAAAGGAAAAGGGACCCTGGAAGAAAAAGCAGGTTCCCCTCTCAGAGATCATGACAGGCAGAGAAGGCACCCTGGAAGGGGTCAGTTGGGGAGGGTGCAGGATGTACACCTTGGCATGGGTAAAAGGAGTGGCATTCTGAGCTTCTCTCCCTCAGACACCCAGGCAGCAACTGCAGGAGCAAGAGCCCCCTGTGAAAGGAGGCGGGACCCAGACTATCCCCCTGCTCATGTCCCTTACCCAGACTGGAGGTGCAGCCGCCATTTCCCCTCCTCTGCAAAACTGATGCCTGAACACCATTTCTTCACTGCCTGAGAAGGAGACAAAGGAGGAAGGATGATTGTTAGGCTAGAGTCCCTCATTCATTGGCTTGTTTGAATCCTACTTCGTGCATCCTCTTTCCCAGGGTGTTGCAAGCTCTCCTATGCCTCCGAGCCACAGTGGAAGGGGACTGGGAAGACAAGCTAAACTAAGCCTGCGGAAGTGAGGGGGGCAGTGGCCAAGGTCTGAGGCCATGTGCATGGCAGGACCCAGGCCAAGCAAAGCGTGTCCAGAAGAGGGCAACCAGGATGATCAGAGGGTTGGGATCCAAGTCTTATGAGGAAAGGCTGAAAGAGCTGGGTATGTTTACCCAGGGAAAGAGAAGGCTTAGAGGGGACATGATGGCAGTCTTCAAGTACTTGAAGGGCTGTCATGTAGAAGATGGAGCAGATCTATTCTCTCTTGCTCCGGATTGCAAGACTAGATCTAATGGGTGGAAATTACAAGGGAGTCGTTACCAGCTAAATATCAGGAGAAACTTCCGAACTGTTAAGAGTGGTTGAGCAGTGGAACAGCTTGCCTCGGGAGGCGGTGGATGCTCCTTTGCTGGACGTTTTTTTTTTTTTTTGAAACAACATTTTATTGGAGTATATTCAACATTGTTAAACATCGTTACCAATACAATTTAAAGATTACATCCCATCCCCCCACCCCCCAATAGGTTTCCAACACTGCTAATAACAAAAAAAGAATTAAAAGGTAATCAAGTTTAGACTTGTAACAATCAACAAACCAGGTAACACAATTCTAATATGTAAAAACCTGACTCTTTCAAACATAGTTTCCAATAAAGGTACAGTACAATCAAGTATTCATTTCATTTCTCATTCAGTTTCAATACGAATCAAGATTGTACATTTTCCCTTTCATTCTACATTCAGTTTCCATATACAATTTCAGGCCTTCCCAGTCTTTTAGATATTGTTCTGCCATTTGTCCATTTAGTTTTTTCGTCATTTTGTCCATTTCGGCTAAAAACAGCAGTTTCCTTCTTCTCTGGACGTTTTTAAGCGGAGGCTGCTGGATGACCATCTTTCGGGTATGTTGTAGGGCTATCTTTTCGCTATGCTCCAGCAGAGTGCAGGGGGTTGGACTAGATGACCTGCAAGGTCCCTTCCAACTCTAACATTCTATGATTCTATAAGCTGGAGATGCCTGTGCAGCAGTGGCTGCCTTCGGCCAGGACCGTCAGGCGATCCATGGTGGGGTGATGCTGGGGGTTCAAACGAGAGACTTTCGGCAAGCCGTATCACCCCCATGCAGTGACACCTGCCCCAGGCTGAAGGATCCCAGATCATCTGATGGGGGAGTGGGCACCGTGCACACGAGGCCATGCGTGTGGCAGAGGCCCCTGGCCACCCACTGATCAGTATCACTGGATATCGCCGGCACCGCCCCCACCACGAGGCAGCAGCTGTCTACGGCTGAAGGCCTCCGGGTGGTCCATGGGGGAGGGAGGCCTGGCTGCCGAGTTGCATGCTCGGTGGCAGAACTAGCCCCCCCCCCATATGTGGAAGAAACTGCAGAAGAACTCCCCCCTGTGGGCCAAAGCAAAGCTGCCATGAGGTGGGGACGTGAGTACAGCGGTGCTACTGTCCACCAGCAGGCCCCGGCAGAGGATCGTCTGCACACCCCACATGCAAACGCCGATCCTTGCACCCATCCAGGACAGCATCCCCAGAGCTGCCAGCCAAGCGGAGAGACATGCGACCTCGGCCTTGGAACCCTGAGCCAGCATAGATGTGGCTGCAGTAGATCCCAACTTACGAAGGAGGTTGCCACTGAAGCAAAGGGGTTCTGCTTGAAAGCTGCAGGCAAGGTTGTTAGTCCTGCTGCTGAAGCCACAACCGGAGTGGCGCCGCCCCCCCCAAACCAGCCTCCCTTCCCCTCCCTCACACCAGTTGCTTTGGGGTTGGATACGAGCCCCGGATGACACCCCTAATAGCCACTGATGGACCTCTGCTCCAGATGGTTATCCAATCCCCTCTTGAAACTTGTCTATGCTTGTAGCTGCCACCACTTCCTGCGGCAGTGAATTCCACGTGTTACTGACTCTTTGGGTGAAGACGCACTTCCTTTTCTCTGTTCTAAGTGAGATTTCTATGAGAACTCTGTGAACTGGAGTTCAGAAACAGGACAACATCCCTGCTGGATCAGACCCAAGGCCCGGGGACTCTGCTCTCTCGTCAGCTGGGCCCTCCAGTCCTGGCTGGAAGGAGAAGGGAGGGGCAGACATGACATGGCATGACACGCATCTGTCACATCCTTCCAAAAACCAAGAGGTGACTTCAGCATACATGAAAACTCCAGGGTACTATCGACGGGTCTCTAGAGTGTCTGCCGATGCTCTGACATCGCATCCAGTCAAGTGCCACCCCCAAACATCACAGGGGTGCAATGTTCCCTCTAAGCTGTGGAGTCTTGTGAGCAGAAATCCTACTTTGTGAGCTACTGGCATTAAAGTGGTGAGCGAGTGACTTGGCGACCGCATAAATTAGTTTGCTTTGGAGCCATCCTTCCCGAGTTAAGACAAAAATGTGTGAGCTGGAGGCTAAAAAACTGTGAGCTGGCTCAAACTAACTCAGCTTAGAGGGAACACCGCAGGGGTGCCTGGCTACAGGCTGGCATCCATAGTCCGCTCTCCTCTTTCTGACTGTGGCCCATCAGATGCTCCTGGAACGCCTTTCAGCAGGGGCACAGAAGGCAAATGTTGGCCACTGGCCATGCATTTTCAGAAGTATGCTGCCCCAGGACATGGAGGTTCCATTCATTTGCCGTGGCTAACAGCTGTGCACAAGGAGCTGCGGTGGCTCAAGTGGTTAAGACGCTGAACTGCAGGCTGTGGAAGGTCAGTAGTTCAGCAGTTCAAGACCCATGAGTGCCACATGACGGGGTGAGCTCCCGTCTCTAGTTCCAGCTCCTGCCAAGCTAGCAGTTCGAAAGCAAGAAATTGCAAGTAGATAAATAGGTCCCACTTCGGTGGGAAGGTAACAGTGTTCCGTGCGCCTTGGTGTTTAGTCATGCCGGCCACATGACCACGGAAATGTCTTCGGACAGCGCTGACTCTTCGGCTTGGAAACGGAGATGAGCACCGCAACCCTAGAGTCGGATTCGACTGGCTTTCGAGCAAGGGAACCTTGATCTTTACCTAACAGCTGTGCACAGACTGGTCTACCTTTTCTTTTTTTGAGCTGCTTTGAATCCCACTAATGGAAGGAAGATGACACGGAAATATTTTAGTAAATATGAATAAGGATGGAAATGCCTTCTATGAATCTGTCAAATGGCCTTTGAATGGTGTGGCCATCACTACATCCTGTGGCACTGAATCCCAGAACTTGACTCTGTGTTGTGAACAGAAGTGGGGGTTTTTCCCTGCTGTTCCAAACCTTCTACCCAACGACCACTATGTGCCCCAATCCCATCTGGCCACAAAACAGCCTTACCAAGTGAGAGGGCATCTTGGGCACCTTCCTGGGCCGGAGCCCTCTGCCCTTCCTCCAGAGGAGAACCTTCCTCCTCAGGGAACTCTGCTTCCATCTTCACCGATGCTCCCCACATCTGAAAGAGCAGAAAAGGAGATGAATAAGAGAAGGAATGGAACAGGCCGAGGAGAAGGATCCTGTTCCACTCCCAGACTTCTCATCCCTGCATCAACCAACATTGCTGGTTCAATTACAGGGGCAAGAATCAGGGTTGGGTTTTCTTTCCAACCAAGTGAATTCTCTATAGAGGCAGAAATATCTGGCTGGGAAGCCTTAGTATAAGGTTGTTTCTTGAACATAGTGAAGGAAACCCCCTCTCACCTGCTCAGCCTGCTGCCTCTTCTCCTCTGCCTGACTCAGGAGGAAACCTTCGGCCAGGGCCACCGCCTGGGAACTGGTCTCCGGCCCACATCCTCTGACCCAGCACTGCATTTCCTGGGGCAGGACAGCCAGGAACTGCTCCAGGATCACCAGGTCCAGGATCTGCTTCTTGGTGTGCCTTTCCGGTTCCAGCCAGTGGCTGCAAAGTCCATGGAGCTGGCTGCAAACCTCTCGGGGCCCAGCAGCCTCGTGGTAACAGAACTGCCGGAAGCATCGGCTGCGTGCATCTGCAGTCATCGTGTCCTGAACCAAGATCTCTGGTACAGCTTCTTCCCAAACTTCAGCACCACTCCCTGCATGGATGGGACAGGGACCTTTCCTTGGTCTCTTGCCAGTTCCAGGTCCTTCTGGGTCCTCCTTTTCCATCTCTATCCCCTTTCCTTGGGTTCTTCCGACTGTGGAAAGATACCCTTACTCACGTGGCTATGAAAAAGAGAAAAAAGATTTCAAAAAGGCAGAAAGAAATCAACAGGGAATGGAGCTACGTCTCCAACCCTAGTCAAAAGACACCTAATGACTGGCAAGGGCTTAACCACTGCCAGGGCTCTTTTTGTAGCAGGAACTCCTTTGCATATTAGGTGACACACACCCTAATGTAGCCAATCCTCCAAGAGCTTACAGTAGCCCCTGTAAAAAGAGCTCTGTAAGTTTTTGGAGGATTGGCTACATGAGGGGTATGTCGCCTAATATGCAAAGGCGTTCCTGCTACAAAAAGAGCCCTGACCGCTGCAGATACCTCCTCCATAGGCTGGATGCGTTTGGCAATAGCTCTGTGCAAGTTCTTGGCAGAGGGAATGGGACAGAGGAGCATGAAGCCTTTCCAGGTCAAGGCAGAGGATGAACAGGGGGAGGTAACGAACCACCGGGAAAATGGCAGATGGGACATGAAATAGTACCCCAAATGCTTTGGACAAAACTAACACGGAAGGGATAGTGTAAATCTAGAATCTAGAGTCTTTTTGCCTGCTAGATTTGATACCATTGAGTTGTGAATTTGCTAAGAGACTTGGACTCCACTTAATACGAAATAGCATTTTGATTTGTGCACGATCATTGTGCCTTCCTTGATTCACCATACACTTTGATGAAGGATTGTCCTCAAAACGGTCTTAACATTACGTAGTGTTGCCCTACGAGGCCCCTATTGTGCTTTTAGGAACTCATCAGTTATGAAAAACCTGACCTGTGCTAGTTGTGTGCAAAAGGGCCTGAATTGTAAGGGGACTCCAAAAGATGCCAGCTACAGACACACGCTCAGAAGAAGGAAGCCTTCCTGTGAAATGCTGTGCCTGTGGTACCTGCAGGTCACCCACCCACTCTCCTGCAGTAAAGTGGACCAGGTCCCTAGCTATGTACAGCATTGAGAAGTCAGGCAACTGCAAGGCCAGGCCAGGCGACAGGGGACCCAAACTCCAGTCCAACACTCTGTCACACAGTGACCAAAAATACCAGGTGCCATCAGGAGGTCCAGCAGTGGGGCCAGGACCCTAGAAGCCCTCCCACTGCTGCCCCCCCCAGCACCGAGAATAGAGTGCATCACCTGCCCCAGACTGAGAGTTCCTATCTATACCTTGTGGCTAATAGCCACTGATGGACCACTGATGTCACCATGAGCTGAATCCAGGTGGCTAGATCAGCTGTATAAAAGTAAGGCTAGGCTGAGTCGGAAGGAAGCCTTTTCTGCAACTGCATTAACTTGCTTCTCCAGCAATACTGTTGGGTCAGTAAAACCCTGAGGCTCTTAAGGGAGTCTGCCAGGGTCAGCTGAACTCCATGGAAAGCGGGGAGCAGAAAGTCCTTCAAGACCTCCACCTTCCCAGCTGGCATTACCTCGGTCTTTCCAGGAACTTGTTGCAGTTTGTTCACACTTTGCCATTTAACCACAGCAGCCCAAGCAACGATTCAAGACCTTTATTGCATCCATCACCAGGAGATTTGGATAAGGGGATATATACAGCTGTCTTATGGTCTGCAGGTGGATGACAAGCAAGCCCAGAACTACAAATGATTCGGCCTGAGGGCTTCACATAAGGGCAGATGAGCGCCGGGGGTGGGTGGGTTGGAGGGGATTCCGCCCTGTGCGTCCCAAACCGATAACAGATTTCCAAGGACCATTCTCTGGGTCCTAATCTTGAGGAAGGTTTTGACCCACTTCAACCCCCACAGCCCCTGATGCCTCCTTCTGCCCCCAGGCGCCCCAACAAGAGGGCAGGGTCCGCTGCGCCAAGGATAGCAAAGAGATCCAGGAGGACCCGCAGGGAGACCGGACCTTTGTCTACATGATGGAACAGACATTTTTAAAAATATGTCATTACATTTTAAAACTGGTTCAATACCAGCTCCCCGTCAAAAACACAGGACAGCCGCGTTTCTCTCTTCCAGGAGTGAAAAGCTTATTCCCCTCCATGACTTACTTGTGAGCAAGCCTTCCCGGGATCCGGCTGGCAAGGCTTGTTTTTTCCTCCCGGTGCAGACCTGCAGCCCTCCCTGCCCTCTTGGGCCGTTCAATAGCGAAGCCCGCCTGCCCCCCGCGCCGGAAAAGACCTTTTCCTCTCCCCCCCCCAACACTCTAGGAAGCGCCTCGCTCAGTTTAACCCTTTCAGTGCTGCAGGCGAGTGAATGAGAAGAGCTCCCTCCTCCTCCCGTCCTCTCCAGGAGGCGCCGCGCCCGGACCCGGACGGGGGGACCGAACTTCAGCCAGGCTGCCGTCCGCGGCGCCCTCTAATACAGCTCGACGGGGCTGCTCGCGAGAAACTCCGCACCAGGCGGCGCTGCCAGGTAGATCCCCGGCTGTTCAGCCAAATGGGGCGGTTGAGGGGGGGCGAAGAAGACGAAGGCAAACTCCAGTCCGCTCCTCTTCGTCCATCCGGAGCAGGTCTCCCCACGGCCAGTGGCAGATTAACCATTAAGCAGACTAAGCAAGTACTTAGGGCACCAGGGCCAAAGGGGGCACCACAAAGTTGGGGAAAGGGTGAAGATTTGAAAAAAAAAAAAGAACAACCCCTCCCCCGATAAAACTAGTGCAAATTGATCATGGTGCACCCTAGGGTTATCTTCTATTTTTTTGTTGGCGAGGTGCAGTGTCATGGTAAAGGTAAAGGTTCCCTTGCTCGAAAGCCAGTCGAATCTGACTCTAGGGCTCATCTCCGTTTCAAAGCTGAAGAGCCAGCGCTGTCCAAAGACATTTCCGTGGTCATGTGGCCGGCATGACTAGACGCCGAGGCACACGGATCGCTGTTACCTTCCCACCAGAGCGGCACCTATTTATCTACTTGCAATTTCTTGCTTTCGAACTGCTAGGTTGGCAGGAACTGGATCTAGAGACGGGACTCCGGTCATGCGGCACCGGGGTCTCGAACTGAGCCTGCAGTTCAGGGTCTTAACCACTTGAGCCACCGCAGCAGCGTCATAGGCTACGTTTAAAAGTAAAACGCATTGTATATCTGGTCAGACAGGTCAACAACTAAAATGGACTGGGCCAGTGTGGAAAGGAGGGGGGCACCAAGGTTGGTCGGTGTTTAGGGCACCAGGGAGCCTTAATCCGCCCCTGCCCACAGCCCTCGGATTCCGCAGGGCTTCCTCCCAGGAAAGCGGTTTTAGGATTGCGCGGAAACACTGTGTTCCTCTCCCCTGTTTCCTTAAACCAGCCTGCCCAGGCGAGCCCGCTCCCTCTCCCTGCCAGGGACGGGTCTTGTTGGGAGTCTGCCCTGTCGGAAAGGGTTGCCAGTGCCACCAATGTCCCCTTTAAGCTTAGTGTCAGCCGGCTCACAGTTTTTTAGCCTCCGGCTCACACATTTTTGTCTGAGCTCAGGAAGGATGGCTCCAGAGCAAAGTCACTGATGCAGGAGCCGAATCTCTCGCTCACCACTTTCATGCCAGTAGTAGCTCACAAAGTGGAATTTTTGCTCACTAGACTCCACAGCTTAGAGGGAGCATCGGTTGCCACCTCCTGCTTGGGAAATGCCTGGAGATTTGGCCGCTGGGGGAGATCGAAACGACTATTTTCGGGTGGGAGGAGATCTAAAAAAGGGCAACCCCTCCCCCGACCTCACTGTTCCCACTTCAAGGCAGCTTTAGGCAGGGCTTTGTGCAGCTTTTTTTGGGGGGGTGCATTCTGCCCAGTCCTGAGAGGGGAACTGGTGGCGAGCCCTGGCTCAGGGGTGGAGCATCTTCTGGGTACGCAGAAGATCCCAGGCTCAATCCCCAGCATCTCCATTTCGAAGGACTAGGCGGGTAGGAATGAGCTCGCCATCATTTGGTTTGGAGAAGAAGAAGAGTTTGGATTTATACCCCGCCCTTCACTGCCCAAAGGCGTCTCAGAGCGGCTTACAAACTCCTTTCCCTTCCCCTCCCCACAACAGACACCCTGTGAGGTAGGTGGGGCTGAGAGAACTTCTGACAGAAACTGTCCTTGAGAGAACAGCTGTGCCAGAGCTTGTGACTGACCCAAGGTCACATCAGCAGGTGCAAGTGGAGGAGTGGAAAATCAAACCCGATTCTCCCAGATTAGACTCCGCGCACTTAACCACTACACCAAACTGGCTCTCCTAGTTTGGAGAAACACAGGAAAGGTGTTACAGTCAATGTTCCCTCTAGGCTGTGGAGTCATGTGAGCAAAAATTCTACTTTGTGAGCTACTGGCATTAAAGTTGTGAGTGAGCAATTTGGCTGCTGCATAAATTACTTTGCTCTGGAGCAATCCTTCCTGAGCTAAGACAAAAATGTGGGGACAGGGTAAATGCCACGGTTTTTTTGCGGCAGTATTGTTTGTTTAGTGCCCGTTCCGGCTTTTACCCTGTCCCAAAAAGGTGTGAGCTGGAGGCTAAAAAACTGTGAGCTAGCTCACACTGACTCAGCTTAGAGGGAACACTGGTTACAGTGACCCAGATTTTAATGCAGTCCTCAAACCACTTTAAGTCCCCTACGCCTGAGGAAGATTCCGAGTGGACCCGATTCAGATCGCCTGGCATGAGTTTGCTTCAGTTTGCCTTAAGTTTATTTTTTTTCCTACTCAGCTACCCCAACCCGAAAAACGGAGGATCCCCCACCCCCACCGGGTGAATGGCAACCTTAGGAGCGCAAACATTGTTCCCTCTAAGCTGAGTTAATGTGAGCTAGCTCACAGTTTTTTTCGCCTCCGGCTCACACAGTTTTGTCTTAGTTCAGAAAGGAGGGCTCCAGGTCAAACTAATTTATGCAGTCGCCAAGTCGCTCGCTCACAACTTTCATGCCGGTAGCTCACAAAGTAGAGTTTTCGCGCACAGGACTCCATAGCTTAGAGGGAGCATTGCTTACAACATATAAAATACCCCCAGTAAGACAGTAGAGGGAGCAATGAGCGCAACCCGGTGCAGAGTTACTCCAGAGCAGCCCCATTGAGCTGCACAGGGCGACGCTGACGGCAGCCTGGCTAAAGTCCCCTGACCGCCCGGGTCTGGACGCTGCTTCTCTGGGAAAGGCCGGGAAGCCTTCCTCATTCGTCCGCGGCACTGAAAAGGTTAAACCAAGAGAGCGGTATGCTAGAGAGGCCGGGGTGGGGTGGGCTGAATTGCGAAAGAGGGCGGGAAGGGCTTCAGAGGTGCAAGGGCGGGAAAAAGGTGTGCAGCCGGATGCTGGGAGGATTCACTCGCAGGTAGGTCATTCTTGGAAGAGAGGAATGTTGATGTAGTGTATGCTCGGGGGAGGTGTTAAAGGGTTTTAAACCGCAGTTTCCTTTTGTGTGTTTTAATTTGTTAGCCGCCTTGGTGACGCTTGTAGGGCCAGAGAGGCGGGATCTGAGTTTGGTAAAGGAAATGGTGGTCGTAGTAGGGAGATCCGGGAAGGAGTCCCAGTCCCGCACGTGGTTAGGAGGGGACGGATCACCCTTGCCAACTGGTTGCCTGCCTCACGGGCCGCACATTTTAGCCAGTGTTCCTCACGACCACTCGCCCTTTCCCTGGGGGTTCGCTGCCTCTCCCTGTTCGTCCAGGCAGCCCCTCTGCCCTGACTTGGAGAGACCCGACGCCCCTTTGCCCCTTCCTCTCTGCTGGCTGCTTGGACGGAGCTATTGCCACAAATGCCCGGCCTGTGGAGGAGGTATCTGCAGTGGTTAAGCAGTTAGCAGTCATTTTCTTCCAGGCTCCAGTTTACACTTTGAGACACAAAACCCCCAGTAAACGCTGATATGCAGTCATCAAGGGCCAAGATCATGATATCTGAAACTGATCTGTAAAGAGCCAAGTAGAGGCGGTTCATTTTCCTGAAGGACCAAACCGGTGTATCCAGGGCATTTTTTGTAGAAGAAGCCCAGCAGGAACTCATTAGCATAATAGGCCACACCCCCATGCCTTCCCTTGGCTTGCCCAGGCACCCATAGCTGTGGGGACCCTGGGCAAACCTTCCCTTGGCTTGCCTGGGTGCCCCGTGGCTGTGGGGAGCCCAGGCAATTAGGCCTTTGGACAGGCCAGGGGAGGCATTTAAATGCCTCCCTGATCCTTCCAGGCCCCCCTCGCCCACCAACCTCAGAGTAGTGGTCGCTCTCCAGGCCTTCCCTCTGTAGCCACACATGAAGAGGTTTTGGCTGCAGTGGGCATGGCCAACTCTGAAGTCAGCCGGAACTCCGTTCCTGTGCGTTTCTGCCCCAAAATAGCCCTGGGTGTATCTTTTAAAAACTTGATGCGTGATACAGCACGATAATCCTGATATGCAAACTACAACAAGGACTCTTCTGATCTACCAGGGCAATTCCTAGATGTCTCTTAACCAGGGTTGGTGATGTCGCTCTGTGTTCTTTTGGTTCCTTTCTGCCTTTTTGATATCTTTTCCTCTCCCTCTTCCTAGCCAACTGAGTAAGGGTATCTTTTCACAGTCGGAGGTGACCCAAGAGGAAGGGGGAAGAGATGGAAGAGGAGGACCCAGAAGGACCTGGGATTGGCAAGAGATCAAGGAAAGGACCCCATCCCATCCAAGCAGGGAGTGGTGTTGAATTTTGGGAAAGAGCGGTGCTGGAGATCTTGGCTCAGGAGACTCTGACCACAGATATACGCAACCAATGCTTCCAGTAGTTCTGTTACCATGATGTTGATGGGCTTCAAGAGGTTTGCAGCCAGCTCCCTGGACTTTGCAACAACTGGCTACACTCCAAGGAGCAGATCATGGACCTGGTGATCCTGGAGCAATTCCTGACTGTCCTGCCCCAGGAAATGCAGTGCTGGGTCAGAGGATGTGGGCCGGAGACCAGTTCCCAGGCAGTGGCCCTGGCTGAAGCTTTCCTCCTGAGTCAGGCAGAGGAGAAGAGGCAGCAGGCAGAGCAGGTGAGAGGGGGTTTCCTTCGCTCAGTACAAGAAACTACCTTATCCTAAGGCTTCCTTGCCAGATATTGATACCTCTAGAGAATTCACTTGACTAGGAGCAAAACCCAGCCCTGACTGCTGGCCCTGTGGTTGAACCAGCTCTGCTGGTCGCTGCAGGGATGAACAATCTGGAAGTGGGGCAGGAGCCATCTCAGCCAGTTCCATTCTTTCTCTTACTAGTCTTCCTTACATTTTCAGATGTGGAGACGATCAGCGAAGGTGGGAGCAAAGTCCTCTGAGGCAGAAGAAGCTCCGTCAGAGGCCCAGAAGCACACCCAAGATGCCCTGTCAAATGGTAAGGGTGCTCCCTGTCCAGGTGGGATCAGGGCATAAGAACATAAGAACATAAGAGAAGCCAATGTTGAATCAGGCCAATGGCCCATCTAGTCCAACACTCTGTCATACAGCGGCCAAAATATACCAGGTGCCATCAGGAGGTCCAGCAGTGGGGCCAGGACACCAGAAGTCCTCCCACTGCTGCCCCCTCCAGCACCAAGAATAGAGTGCATCACCTGCCCCAGACTGAGAGTTCCCATCTATATCCTGTGGCTAATAGCCACTGATGGACTTCTGCTCCATATGTTTATCTAATTCCCTCTTGAAACTCTCCATGCTTGTAGCTGCCATGACCTCCTGTGGCAGTGAATTCCATATGTTAATCACTCTTTGGGTGAAGAAGTATTTCCTTTTATCTGTTCTAACCCAACTGCTCAGTGATTTCATGGAGTGCCCACGAGTTCTTGTATTGTGAGAAAGGGAGAAAAGTACTTCTTTCTCAACCTGCTCAATCCCATTCATAATTTTATAAACCTCGATCATGTCACCCCTCAGCCGTCGTTTCTCCAAGCTAAAGAGCCCCAAGCGTTATAACCTTTCTTCATAGGGAAGGTGTTCCAACCCTTTTATCATTCTAGTTGCCCTTCTCTGCACTTTTTCCAATGCTATAATATCCTTTTTGGAGATGTGGTGACCAGAACTGTACACAGTATTCCAAATGAGGTCGCACCAATGATTTATACAAGGGCATGATGATACTGGCTGATTTGTTTTCAGTCCCCTTCCTAATAATCCCCAGCATAGCGTTGGCCTTCTTTATTGCAGCTACACACTGTCTAGACATTTTCATTGAGTTATCTACTACGACTCCAAGATCTCTCTCTTGGTCCGTCTCTGCCAGTTCAAGTGGTCACCTAGTCAAGTGGTTGGGTAGAAGGTTTAGGACAGGAGAAAAAGAAAGTACTTCTGCTGACTACAAAGAGTGACCACAGTCATAAAGAGGATACTGGACAAGGGGTGCTGTCACATATTTGAGCTCCGGAGTTTATAGGGCACATTTCAAATCTTGCAAAAGTGTGAAACATGTCGCCAGAATGTATAACACGCCCCCCCCATGCTTATGGGCACCTGGTGCTTCTTCATATCCCATAATTTACTAAAACTCATTTACAATTTTTTCTTCAGCATATATAGGGCAAAGTTTCACAACTCTGAGAAGGGGTGTGTGTGAAGGGGATGGAGGATTCGAACAAGCAAATGAACTAGGGAGTCTAAGCTGACACCCTTCCTCCCTCCTTTTTTTCTCTCTCTCAGGCGGTGAAGAAACGGTGTTAAGCCATCGATTTTGTAGAGATGTGGAAACAGCTGCTGAACCTCCACTCCAGGTAGGGGAGATGAGCGGGGGACAGCCCGGCTCACCATTTTTCTGAGATGGGCTTTTGCTGCTAAGGTGGCCTGAGCGACAGAGGTTCTAAACACCACTCCCTTTGCCCACGCCAAGCCATCCTGTGCCCTCCCTCACTGCCCCCGTCCAGTGTGCATTCTCTGCCTGGCATGAGCTCTAATGTGGGAACCTGCTTTTCCTTCCAGGGTCCCTTTTCCTTTGAGGAGGTGGCCGTGCATTTCACTGAGGCAGAGTGCGCCCTGCGGGATCCAGGCCAAAGAGCTCTCCACAGGGAAGTCATGCCAGAGAACTACGGGACTGTGGCCTCTCTAGGTAAGGATCTTTCATAGGCGGAGAAGGTGCAACCTGCCGGTACTGAGATGATGCATGAATCAAAATGTTGAACAGCAATATGTTGTTTTGATGCCTGCCTGGCTACTTGCCCCCTGCTGGGGGTCTCCAGGACTGGGGTGGCCGTGAAAATGATGCTTAGCGTGGCTGGGTAGACTGACTCATACCACCTGGCTGGCCCAGGGGCAACTGAGGCCAAGAGTGTGGCCATCACCCAAGGAAGAGAAGGTATTCTGCCCTGAGGCCAAAGCTGGATGAGAGGCCCACAGAAAGAAGAAGAAGAGAAGAAGAGTTTGGATTTATACCCCGCCCTTCACTACCCAAAGGCATCTCAGAGCGGCTTACAAACTCCTTTCCCTTCCCCTCCCCACAACAGACACCCTGTGAGGTAGGTGGGGCTGAGAAAACTTCTGACAGAAACTGTCCTTGAGAGAACAGCTGTGCCAGAGCTTGTGACTCACCCAAGGTCACATCAGCAGGTGCAAGTGGAGGAGTGGGGAATCAGACCCGGTTCTCCCGGATAAGAGTCCGCGCACTTAACCACTACACCAAACTGGCTCTCTCTCTCTCACTCTTTCCCTCCTCCCCTCCCTAGAGGAGCAGGGGAGGAGACAGGCAAAGGTGGGAAGGGAAGTTCTTTTAGCTCTCTGGCATGGGACTGAATGAGGCAGGCACTCTGTCTCTCGTTCCCTCCCCAAAGGAGGGAGGGGAGGAGACAGCCAACAGCAGCAACTCCAGAGAAGGAAGCAGAAGAGAAGCAGTGCTCGCGGGCCGTATACCAGCCCTGCTTGGGCTGGTTCCGGCCCGTGGGCCATACGCTTGACACCCCTGCCCTAAGGCTTTATGCAGTCATGGCTTTGGACTGACTTGCCTGAACTGGAGGCTCCCCATCTCCTATCAGTTTCCCCCCTGGCATTAGTTTTAAAGCTGCTCGACCACCTTTTTGATATTAATTGCCAGCAGCCTGGTTCTCTTTTGTTCAAGTGATGCCTGTTTCTTTCGTATAGATTTGGCTTGTCCCAGAAAGTTCCCCAGTGCCTAACAAATCTAAACCCTCTCCTCCCAGCAACACTTCCCACAGATGGGATTCCTGCCATCTGCTCTAAAGTGTGATCTGGAATCGATCCATCCCCCTTGCACAGCTTCTGATTGTGGGCCTTGATCTTGACTGGGTTTCCATCTTTCCTTGGCTTTCTTTCCTTCCCCTTATAATGATCACTTTCTCTTTCTCTGTGCCAAAGAACCATGGAATGTAAGAGAGGCTGTGATGGAGACAGACAAAGGCCTTGCATCCCAAGAAAGGCCGGAGAGTTTCTTAAGAGGATCTCCAGACAGTCTTTCCTTCCCAGATGAGCCGCCTGCGAGTGAGTATCCTTCATGATTATGTCAAAAGAATGAGCAAGGAATTGGCAAGGAGGATTTCTGCCTCACTTCTTAGCCATTCTTGGTTTGGTTGAATTATAAAGCCCACTAGGAAAGGAGGGAGGGAGGCCTTCTGGGGCCTGAAATCTGGGAGACTCAGAAGTTCCTTCTGGGATGGGGTTTAGCTGTGGCTCTTGAGGGGCTGAGGGATCCTTAAATACTGGATCTTCCAGGAAAGGTGAGTGGTTACTTAAGAACAGCCAAGCTGGAAGAGGCCAAAGGCCTTTGAGCTGTTTCCGCTGCCTTCATCTGGATGCCTTCAGAACTTTCCAGCATCCTCCCAAAACTGGCACATCTTCCAAAAACCATGGGGGGTATGTGTGAGCAGGCTTTGAACTGAGGGCTGAAAAACGGGGAAAAGGGAAGGAGAAACTCAACCCAAAATCACACTGCGAACCAAGGGGGCCAAGCTGACTAATATAATATAAACATAGAAATTTATTACACTTGTTAAAATAACTTCTGATTAAAATTTTTCATTTTCAGACGTATAAAAACATACAAATACTCATACAAAGGATGGGTCAACACTATACAACTGAAGACCAAATGCGTTTCGGCCCCAAAGGGCCTTCCTCAGTGGTCACTAATACAGATATATCATTGACACACATTCATAGACATATATACATATATCAACCCAGGTGTTGTAGCCTGAAATTATAAGGGGGGAAAAGACAAATTATTTTATATTCTCGAATTATATGCCAAATTTTAAATAAAAATTGCTTCTTACAAAAGTAGTTTTACCTTCTATGATTATACAGCTATTACAAAGATTAGTACTGGGCCATAGGTATATCTGTTGTAGTCTCACCAGTACTTCTACACTAAAGGAAAAGTAATAAAGTTATGAATTTGCTATAGTTACATCCATTAGTATCTTAAATTTAGTAGGCTTTGAACTGAGGGCTCCAGTTTTTTAAATCGTGGACCCTCGCCCCAGCAAACACATTTTTGGGAGGCTGAAAACCAGCTCCTCATGGCTCTTGTCACAACTGGAAGGAAATTCTCAGTGCAGTTGCAGAACTGGATATCATGATAACGTCTTGTATTGAATTGTCAAGGGCAAAGATTCAAAGGAGCTGCCTGGGAAGTCAAATCTGGGGAATCATTCATTGCCATTTCCCCCCTTAAAGTACAAACAAAGGAAGGTGAGGATGGGATTGATAGGCATAATATAAAAACAGGTTTACTGGAGGGTCTGGCTGGGGCAAGGTGTGACCAGCTACTCAGTTTGGTGGGAAAGAAGTTCTGATAAAGGAATTGCACACCCGTGACCAGTGCCTGATTGGTGGCTTGGCTTCTTGCGTGGCTCCCGATTAGACCTCTTTCTTTATTCCTGCAGGAAGAAGACACTGAAATATTTAGAGTGTAGATGTAAATTGAATGGCAGATCAGACCTCCTTGTGCGGCTTCTAACAGGATCTCTCTTTATTCCAGCAGGAAATGATCAGAAGAGTGAGGAGGATGAGGAACTGCATCCTCTATTGCCAGGTGTAGTCAAGAATGAAGACTTAAGAGGAAACTTCAAGAATCAAGGCAGTAAGAGGCAAAAAGGAAGCCACATGATTGAGAAGAAGGATAAAACCATTCCTTGCCAAGGGGGGGATTTCCATGAAGTAATTCATAGGGGGGAGGAAACATACAAGTCCTTGGAGTGTGGAATGAACTTCTCAAATCAAACCCACTATAATATCCATTTACAAATGCACAGTGGAAAGAGGACCCATCAATGTCTGGAGTGTCGAAAGAGTTTCCGTTGTAGAGCAGAACTAATTAGACATGTAAGAACACATACAGGAGAGAAACCTTATAGCAGTTCACACTGTGCCAGGAGCTTCTCAGAAAAATCAGACTTTGTTCATTCAGGAGAGAAACCATTTATCTGCTCAAGGGGTGGAATGACATTCTCTGATGGAAGAAAGGGTAATATACTTTTTCCAAAGCACAGCTTAATGAAGGCATATAAATGCTTTCGGTGTGGAAAGTACTTCAAATACAGATCACAGCTCCTTGTGCACCAACAAATCCACAGAGGGGAGAAATTTTCTGAACACTTGGAGTGTGGAAAGAAACATAGTAGAAGTAGCAGTCTTAAACGGCACCAAAGAATCCACACAGGAGAAAAACCTTTTGAATGCTCAGTGTGTGGGAAGAGATTCAGTCACAGTGGCGCTCTTCAGCAGCATCAAAGAACCCACACAGGGGAGAAACCTTTTGAATGCTCAGTGTGTGGGAAGAGATTCAGTCACAGTGGCACTCTTCAGCAGCATCAAAGAACCCACACAGGGGAGAAACCTTTTGAATGCTCACAGTGTGGAAATAAATACAGTAGAAATAGCAGTCTTAAATGGCACCAAAGAATCCACACAGGAGAAAAACCTTTTGAATGCTCAGTGTGTGGGAAAAGATTCAGTCACAGTGGTGCTCTTCAGCAGCATCAAAGAACCCACACAGGGGAGAAATCTTTTGAATGCTCACAGTGTGGAAATAAATACAGTAGAAATAGCAGTCTTAAACGGCACCAAAGAATCCACACAGGAGAAAAACCTTTTGAATGCTCAGTGTGTGGGAAAAGATTCAGTCACAGTGGTGCTCTTCAGCAGCATCAAAGAACCCACACAGGGGAGAAACCTTTTGAATGCTCAGAGTGTGGAAAGAGATATACTGGGAAGGGTGCTCTTAAAAGGCATCTAAGAATTCACACAGGGGAGAAACCTTTTGAGTGCTCAGAATGCGGAAAGGGATTCACCCAGAGAGTCCTTCTTCAAGGGCATGAAATAACCCACACAGGACAAAAACTTTTTGAATGCTCAGTGTGTGGAAAGAGATTCAGTCAGCATGGCACTCTTCACAGGCATCTAACTACCCACACAGGGCAGAACTCTTTTGAATGCTCAGTGTGTAGAAAGGAATTCAGTCCAAATAGCACTTCTGAGCAGCATCAAAGAACCCACACAAAGGAGAAACCTTTTGAATGCCCAGAGTGTAGAAAGAGGTTCCGTCACCACGGGTATCTTCTACGGCATCAAAGACTCCACAAAGGAGAGAAACTTTTTGAGTGCTCAGAGTGTGGAAAGAGATTCAGTTGGAATTGCATGCTTCAGAAACATGTAAGAACTCACACAAGGGAGAAATCTTTTGAATGTTCAGAGTGTGGAAAGAGGTTCAGTTGCAGTAGTGGTCTTCAGCAGCATTTAAGAACTCACACAGGGGAGAAACCTTTTGAGTGCTCAGAGTGTGGAATGAGATTCAGTTGGAGTTCCAGTCTTCAGAAGCATCTAAGAACTCACACTAGGAGAAACCATGTAACTGCTTAGCCCATGAAAAGGGCTTTTCTCCTATTTCACACCTAACAGATAACCACAGACAATACAAAGCACTGAAACAATGTAAAGTGTTGTAAAGAGCTGGGACCTTACCCTAATTGGGAAGAAATGTTACAAGACTGCAGAAAGAGCTTTAGCCATATTTAAAAATCTCAAGTAGATACCACAGGGAAGAAAGCAAGGATGAGAGGATGGGCTCTCTGGGTCGAAGGATCAGCTGGTAATCTTCTTAACATGGAGGAGTCCACCAGGGGGAGAAACCTCATCAATGCTTGGTGTGTGGCAAGAGCCAGAGGCACAGATCTGACTTTCATGTTCCTCAGAGAATCCATATGAGGGTGAACTTGTATAGGAATAGCTGGTTCTGATGAGAGTTTTCTTCAAATGCTGAGGAGTTGGAGGTTCAAAAAGGCTCAGAATGTAGTTACACAAAGAAGGGCCTTTTTAGTGGTTTCCCTCCTCTGTGAAACTCGCTACTTCTGGTTATCTGCCAAGCTAACTCTTCCTGACATCTGCAATTTGAAGTACTTGTTATTGCATACAAAGCATTAAAGTACTGGCTATTACATACAAAACCGTTCATGACCTTGGATCCTCATATTTGTGAGAATGCCACTGTGCACCACCAGAACAGCTTTGCTCATCTCTGTGTGGGTCTTCTGCAGGGACCAACCTGCAAATGGGCAAAACCAACAACCGCCCATAACACATACCTTTTCTGTTGTGGTCCCCCACCTTAAGGAATGGCCTGCCTGAAAAAAGTCAGGAAGACTCCCTGTAATGAAAAGCCATTTTCACAGACCCCTTTGTGGCTTTAAGAAAAATCCTGGTTCAGGTTGCAAGAGGCCTACTTCAGTAATTTTCCCTAGAGACAAAGATTTAAGAAGAGGCACTGTGACCTTGGTAGATTGTTTTCAGCTGCTACCGAGCTTGTTACTGCCTGGGAAGCAACTAGCCCAATTAAGCACATTCCAGAGGGATGGAATTATCACCACCTGTGTGTGTTGGAGTAAGGGACCCTTAGCTGCAGGTAGCTTTTTCTCCTCTAAGGTATTATGGGATGCCATGAAACCCTGACAACTGCGAAAAGCTGACATCACTTTTCAAGTCTTTGATTGGTCAAAGGCCTAGGCTGGTCAAAGACTCCTTTTTTCTATAAAATAAGGTTTCATTCTGTGGGATGGTGGTGCCTAGGAACTATGAGGACTTGGTGTGGTTAATAGTTCATGAGCAATCCTAGCTTTGGGCATTCCATACTGACTCTGCCTGGATGGGCTGTGTTTGGACTATGTTGCTTGTTGGATTACAGCACCTTTTGTAACCTGAGAAAGATAACTCTGTAACTGCCTTGTAAGTTTTAGTGAAGCTGGTGATGCTTAGAGTTTCTTATTTTCATTCCTCCACTGTCTAAGTCTTGTTTTATAATATGTTTGCATATTAATAAACAAACCATATTGTTTACTCTGTTGTGGCATCGTGCTCCTTGACCCTCAAAGGCTAAATCCATTGCCTAGACTCTTGACCACTGCCAAAAGTAACTATTTTGTCTGTGAGCTCAGTCTGTAGTTCATTCTGCAGGGCTGACCTTGTGTTTGGTCTTTTATTCCAGGACTGTGAGGAACCCCTAAAAACACATGGTGGTGGCTACTGTATGCTTAAGGGTGACTTAGAACTTGCTCCTTGCTGTCCTCTAAATGACAGCCCTTCAAATGTTTCAAGAGAGCAATCATATTCCCCCTCATCCTCCTCTTTCCCAGACTAAACATTCCCAAGTCCCTCAGCCTTTCCTCATAGGGCTTGGTCTCCAAGCCCCCCGATGAGCCTCATCACTCCCCTCTGCACCTGCTCCATTCTGTCCACATCCTTTTTCAAGTGAGGCCTCCAGAACTGCACACAATACTCCAGGTGCAGCCTGACCAATGCAGTGTACAGTGGGACTATCACAACTTGTGATCTGGATGTTATGCCTCTGTTGCTATGCCCCAAGATCACATTAGCTATACTGGTGTAGCTTCTCCAGGAGACACGGGCTGGGATCCAGCAGGGCAGGTCACAAGCAATGTTCCAGAAAGTAACCAAAGTCCAGTCCAAAAGTCAGTGTTTCCAGAGAGCAGGCTTACCAGAGTCCAGTCCAGGGTCAAGGAATTCCAGGCAGTAAGCCTGAAAAAGCCAGTTGTCAGGTCCAGTAGCAGGAAGGCTAATGGCTCAGTAGCAAAATGAACTTGTTGAATCCACAAACTGCTGCTTCTCCCAGCTGAATTTATGGCCAAGTCTTAATGAGCTAAACTCCCAGCCAATTCCTTGGCAGTCGTCCTGAAATTACTCATTGGTCTTTTCAATTGACAGCTGCTGATGGGCCATGAGTCTCACACTTCTCCTTTCTTGCAACCCTATGGCTGCGGTCACGCATGCTAAATAATCCACTTTCAATGCACTTTCCAACTGGATTTTTACTGTGTGAACTGGCAAAATCCAGTTGGAAAGTGCACTGAAAATGGATTATTTAGTGTGTGTGGCCACAGCCTAAGTGTCTCAGCATCAGCACTGTTCGTTCTAGAGGGGAGTGAAATACAATCTCTCTGGGGCAAGTGATGCTCTGTATTCTCGGTGGTTGGGGGACAGCAGTGGCTTCTGGAGTTCTGGCCCCACTGGTGGACTGCCTGATGGCACCTGGTATTTTTGGCCACTGTGTGACACAGAATGTTGGACTTGATGGGCCACTGGCCTGTTGCAACATTGACTTCTCTTATGTTCTTACATTATATTCAATTTGTTATGTTGTACTCTGTTTCTTATGTGCAACTCTGATATGTTCTGACATAAAAGCAGTGGACTAATGACACCAGGTGGATGGAACTCTAGCCCAGTGGTACAGACATGGTCCTGGCTGAAGAGCGAAAGTCAGATGCCCCCAGAAAGGAGTCTCCCCTGCTGTCTCTGCATCCTGTGTGTGTGTGTGTGGGGACAGACGGGACCCGCTCCTGAGAAGAGATCCACAGGGAATCTGGCCAGCAGGCAGATTCCTGTCCCTTTGCTATCCCGCCAAGTCCCTGGGAAAGGGTGCCGTTTGATCCTAGCCAGTGTTCCCTCTAAGCCGAGTTAGTGTGAGCTAACTCAGTTTTTTAGCCTCCGGCTCACACATTTTTGTCTTAGCACAGGAGGAAGGACGGCTCCAGAGCAAAGTCATTTATGCAGTGGCCAGATCGCTTGCTCACAACTTCCAATGCCAGTCGCTCACCAAGAAAGAATTTTTGCTGACAAGACTCCACAGCTTAGAGGGAGGATTGATCCTGACCCTCTGCCTCCGGTATCTCCTGCAACCAAAACCACACCAAACTGCCCTATCCAGAAGGGGAACCCCTCAAACCGGTGCTTTTTCATGTCTAAAGGGGGGGCAGTACTCAAAGTTGCTCTTTTTCCCACCAGTCCCCCCTCTGGACTTGGCAGAACACCACCCACCCCCAAAGGGGGTGGTGGTGCCCCTGAGTCCCGCCACAAAGAAGCCTTGCCGGAAACTCTCCGCGAGCATTGACAAGGAGGGAAGGGGAATCCCTGCCTTGGACCCCGCCACACCTGAAAAGAGTCATGTTTTGAGAAACGGGGAAGATGTTCCAAGAACTCCGATTTCCAAGGCAATTTGAAAACCACTGAAGACGCCTCCTGAACAATGTTCCCTCTAGGCTGTGGAGTCTTGTGAGCAAAAATTCTACTTTGTGAGCTGCTAGCATTAAAAGTAGTGAGTGAGTGAGTGATTTGGCTACTGCATAAATCAGTTTGCTCTGGAGCCATCCTTTCCTGAGCTGAGACAAAAATGTGTGAGCCGGAGGCTAGAAAACTGTGAGCTATTCCTGGGATCCCAGATCACTGCAGATGGTGACTGCAGCCATGAAATTAAAAGACGCCTGCTCCTGGGGAGGAAAACGATGGCAAACCTAAACAGCATGATAAAAAGCAGAGACATCACCTTGCCAACAAAAGTCCGCATGGTCAAAGCTATGGTATTCCCCGTAGTAATGTATGGCTGCGAGAGTTGGACTATAAGGAAGGCCGAGCGCCGAAGAATAGATTCTTTTGAACTATGGTGCTGGAGAAGACTCTTGAGAGTCCCTTGGACTGCAAGGAGATCAAATCAGTCAATCCTAAAAGAAATCAACCCTGACTGTTCCCTGGAAGGCCAGATCCTGAAGCTGAAGCTCAAATACTTTGGCCACCAAATGAGAAGGGAGCATTCACTGGGGAAGACCCTGATGCTGGGAAAGATTGAAGGTCAAAGAAGAAGGGGACGGCAAAGGATGAGATGGTTAGACAGTGTCATCGATGCAACGAACATGAAATTGAGCAAACTTCAGCGGACAGCGGAAGACAGGAGGGCCTGGCGTAATCTGGTCCATGGGGTCGCGAAGAGTCGGACTCGACTGTGCGACTGAACAACAACAAAAGCTCACACTAACGCAGCTTAGAGGGAACACTGCTCCTGAGCATGGCTAGCTTTGGCTGGCCTTGATTTCCTTCCCTCGACTCGACCAGCCCTCAGCGGAGTTACTCCAGAGCAGCCCCGTTCAGCTGCATTGTGTAGGGCATCGCTGACGGCAGCCGGGCTGAACAGTCCAGTCCAGCGGGGGCCTTTGTGGGAAGGGCGGGAAGCTTTCCTCATCCGTCTGCAGCACCGAAAGGGTTAAAGCAGCCGAGCTGTCGGCTAGAGAGGCCGAGCGGGGGAGGGGGCGGAGGTAGGACGTCAGACACGGAAAAGCCGGGGAAAGAAGGCCTGGCCGCCGGAGCCCGGGAAGGCTTTCTCTCAAGTAGGTCATTCCCGTCTCGGAAGGCAGAAATTCTGGCATCCCGTGTTTGGGGGGCGTCTAAAGACTTTTTCACAGCGTGACTTCCGGCTGTGTCTTTTCCTTTGTGACCCCCCTCGGTCCCGGGGAACCCGCTGCCTGCAGGGGGGCCTGCCCGGAGCGTCCCGCCGGGCTTGCGAGGCGGCTCTTTTGCTGGCGGGCCTCGGGGGGAGTCGTGATGCGCCAGGCAGCTCTTCAATCCTACCCTGCCTGATAGTGGATGGATTTCATCCGGGATGGTTTCTTATTTCTTTATTGTATCTTTTGGACTCTCTTTGTAGGTTGTATAAGTCGCCCCGAGTCCCATTCCGGGGGGGGGGAGGACATCAATCTGATTAAATAAACAAATAGCACTCCCCCCCCGGGATGTCCCTGGCAGGGGCTGGAAGGTGGGGTCTCAATTTTGTAAATCAAAAGAAATCCTCAGCCATGGAGGGCGGAGGGAGGTTCAGGAAGAAGGCCCGGGGTGATCACATGGGAGAGAGAGAGAGTCATTTATATTAACGCTTGCAGGGCAGGGCGGAATATAAGCGTAATAAAATAAATAAAAACCGTGTTTTCGTCCATTTGCGCCTTTAAGACAAAGTTTTTTGCAAGGTATAAGCTGTTATGTGCAAGCACAGACTTTGTTCTGCTGCTTCAGGCTGACATGGCAACCCACCTGAATTTGCATTAATTATAATGGGCCATTTAATAGAACCCAGTGCAATCAACAGGATGGTATATTCCATATACAATGAAATAGAATTTGAGTTGTAGAACCAACCAGAAATCTAAAAAACAGTATAGAAGGAAAGCATAAATGTTAAACGTGACCAGTGTTCCCTCTAAGCTGAGTTAGTGTGAGCTAGCTCACAGGGGTTTTTTTAGCCTCCAGCTCACACATTTTTGTCTTAGTTCGGGAAGGGATGGCTCCAGAGCCAACTAATTGATGCAGCTCACTCATGACTTTAATGCCAGTCACTCACAAAGTAGAATTTTTGCTCACAGGATTCCACAGCTTAGAGGGAGCATTGAACGTGGCCCAATAAATGATGCAACATTACCTAGCAGGATACAACTTACAGCAAACTATACACAGTAATCTAGACTCAAGTCCCCAGTAATTCATCCAAGTAACTTTGTGAGGCCTTTTCTACAGTGCTGCCTTATTGCTTGCCTAGAAAACCCTCTTTTTTTTTTTTTAATGCAAAAGCTCTATAATACAACAGTACAAATATCAAAGAATATAAAGTCCAAATGAATGTGGTGCTTCTTTTTTTTTTAACCTCTCTTTATTTCAACAGGCTTTCACACATATAATCTTCCCACTACCGTGATACAAGATTTCCCCCCCCACCCCCCCTCCCCTCAGTCCCTCCCCCTGCTCTTCTTTCTTCATTGTTTCAGCCACGGGCACAGAATCCGAAGTTTCCAGTAGGCATCCTTCATGGCTTCGTCCTCCTTGATGTAATCGAAATACGATGACCATTTCTTGCTTGTTTGCGTCTTCTTTTCCTCCCAGGTGTTCTCTTCCGTTGTCAGGGTCACTATATCTGATTGAATATATTCAAACAGATAGTTATTCCAATTCTCCATTGTCCACTTATTCTTGTCTTTCCATCCTAATGCTATGACTGCCTTTCCAGCTAGTATCATTGCCTTAACTACCTCTTGATATGTGCTTTCTATTCTCTCGATCTTTAAGGTTCCTAATGTCATTAAGTTAACATCTATAGGTATTGATACACCTGTCCTTTCCTTTATTCTGGCTAATATTTCCTTCCAAAACTCCTGGACTTTGGCACATTCCCACCACATGTGTGAGTACCACCCTTTAGCTTGATTGCAGTGCCAGCAGTTCAAACTCATCCCCGATATCATATTAGCTAGCTGGGCTGGCGTCCGGTACCATTTGGTGAAGTACTTCAGCTCCATTTCTCTAAATTTATCGAACTTGATCTTTTTGACCCCCACCATTAATTTTTTTAAGGTTGTTTCTGAGGTTAGTCCCTCTCTAGCCCATCTCGCTTGAGTGCTTTTAATTACTGACTCCTCATTAGTTGTCATTATTTTATATATCTTACCCGCTAGACCTTTACTTGTCTTCCTCTTTTCTTTGTACAAGATTTCTGCGACTTCTTCTGAGTCCCCCTCCCTCTTTTGCCTCTCCTTTTTTATTGCATTATATAGACCGGTCGCCTTCAACCAGTACTGTTTCCCTACTGTCTCAATTATTGTTTGTAGTGGCTTAAGCCGGCCTCCTTCCCCATACATATCTCTTATTCTAGCGAACCCTTTTTCTTGGAGTAGTTTCCACCAATGGGGGTCGTCTGATTCCCCATATACACTTTCCACTGGTGTCCACTCAGAGAGCTTGCTCAACCAGGTTGGTTGCCATTTCTCCCATATTTTCAACGCTGTTCTCCTAGGTTCCACCGCTCTGCCGTATTCCTTCTTCACATTTCTTGTAAATATACCCAGCCTCCCAGCTCCTTCATTTAATTCATTTTCCAATCTAACCCATTTCTGCTCTATATCTTCTATCTCTATCATTGACTTGACGTTAAAAGCTTCGTAGTAGTCTGTTAGATTGGGTACACCCCACCCCAATACATTTTGCGGGTTATAAATGAACTTCTTTTGCATTCTGGGATTTTTACTTCCAAAGATCCATTCCCTAATTATTCCATTCCATTTTTCTAACTGTTGTATACTTAATTCTACTGGGAGTGTTTGGAATAGATACATCATCTTAGAAATTAGGAACATCTTTACAGCTCTTATTTTGTTTGAAATGCTCAAATTTTTATTTGCCCATCTTTTCATGTCCTTACAGATCTTCTTCCAGACCATTTTGAAGTTCCCTTCCCCTGTTTTTTTCCAATTCTTCCTGATTTCGATCCCCAAATATTTTATTGACTTAGCTCCTGGGCCCATTTTTGTCATCTTTGCAATTTCTCTTCTCTCTGCTTTACTGACATTGAAGTACATAATTTCAGATTTGTCCATATTCACTCTTAGCCCTGAATATGCTTCAAAATCCTCCAATATAGTCCTTATTTCTCTAATCCCCTCTTTAGGGTTTAGCAGCGCAATCATTATATCATCTGCAAACAAATTGATCTTTGATTCCTCACTCCCAATATGGTATCCATCTATTCTGCCGCTATTTCTTATTCTTTCTGCTAGGACCTCAATTCCCATAATAAATATGTATGGGGAGAGGGGGCATCCTTGCCTTACTCCTCTCTGTACGCTAAACTCCCTTGAATGCCCTCCGTTTACCCTTACCACTGCTTTCCCTCCCTTATATACTTCTTGTATGGCGCCCTTAAATTTTTCACCTATCCCATATTCATCCATCATTTTCCATATATATTCGTGAGAGAGCGTGTCGAAGGCCTTATATACATCCAACTTAAGGAGGGCAAACTTTTTTTTTTTGGCCATGTTCTATTATGTTGAGAATGTTCCTAATTGGATGGCTTATATTCCTTCCTCTCACAAAGCCATATTGATCCCCTTTAACTATTTTCGGTATCACCTCCTTTAGTCTGTTTGCTAAATTTTAAGAAAGATCTTATAGTCCTGATTAAGTAGACTAATCGGTCTGTATGAGCCGACCATTTCTGGATCCTTTTGAGGTTTGGGGATGACCACTATTTCTGCTTTCCTCCATGACTCTGGAGCTTGTTCTCCTTTCAATATCGCGTTAAACGTTATCTGGAGTTCTGGTGCTAAGACTTCTACCAGTTCTTTATAGAATTCTGCAGTGAACCCATCTAGTCCTGGGGATTTCCCTTTTTTTAATTTCTTAATTACCTCTTCTATTTCCTGTACTGTTATCTCCTTCCCTAGCTTCTGTCTGTCCTCTAATGTTATTGTGAACTGTATTCTTTCTTCAAATTTTGTCGTTTCTTTCTCTTTATATAAGTCCTGATAAAATCTTGCAAAGGCCTCCCTAATCTCCCTTGAACCTTGCATTACTGTGGAGCCTTCTCTTATGCACTTCACACTTTGTTTTTCTTTCCTGGCCCGTAGGTACTTTACCAATCTTTGGACTGACTTTATACTATTCCTCCGAAATTCATTTTTAATTAATGTCTCTTTTTTCCACAGAGTTATTGCATCTAACTGGTCCAAATCTCTTCTCAGTTCTCTAATTTGGGTCTGCCTTTGGGGGTTATAGCCTCTCGCTTGTTGTTGCTGGAGCACTCTCAACTCCTGAATCTTTTTTTGTCTATTTTGGTGCCACTCTTTTTTAATATTGATCTCCTTCCCAATACAAACTCCTCTAATCACTGCCTTCACCGCATCCCACAAGGTATTACTAGTTACAGAATGCCTATTTTCTTTAAAGTATAGTTTGATTTGCTTCCTCATGTATTCCTTATCCTCTTTTTTTGCTATAACTAAGTTATTGTATCTCCAAGGTCTCTTGGTCCATTCTGTGCTCAAGTCCACCTCCAGGATTATAGGGGCATGGTCTGAGATCCAGATTGGATGAGTTCGGACCACTTTAACTGAGAGTGTTCTAGTTTCCTTAATTAACACAAAATCTATACAGGAGTAGGTTCTATGCCTGTTAGAAAAGAAGGTGGGAGTAGATTTTTGACCACTAAGCTCATATACTTCCTTTAATCCCCATTTCTTTGTCAGATTTTTGCTGTGCTTTGTAATGTCCATATTAAAGTCACCAGTTACTATTAGCTCTCCCTGCAAGAAGTTTTGGGTCTTTAGTATTACTTTGTTTAGGAACTTCTTTTGTCCTCTATTGGGTGCATATAAATTAAGGATTGTAAGATACGTATTGTTTATTTTGCCCTTCACTACTGCATACCTGCCTTCCTTGTCTGTCAATTTATCTATTACCTCTATGTTCAAATTTTTATTTGCTAATATTGCCACTCCTCTGGCCTTGTTGGTCCCTCTGGACTCACTCAAAGTCACCCACCCCAAGTTGTTAAACAGTGGCTTAGGGTCCCTTTTGGCTTTATGTGTTTCCTGTATGCATATTACATTGATACCCTCGTCTCTTGCCATCTTAGCTAGCCTATATCGTTTGAGATTTGAGGATAAGCCATTTACATTCAATGAGAGTAGTCTGATAGGTCTAGCCATATTCTTTGGAACATTTCGTGCCCCTCCCCCGCTGCTGAAGCATGTTGCCTATTCCCCTATTATTCCTCCATTCCCCTTCCCCCTTCCCTTGTGTGAGAGAAATTCTTCTGGGGTTCCCCACCCCTTCTCTCCACATTCCAGAGATCCTGCATCCCCCTCCTCTCCCCGCACATTTCCCTTATACCTTTATTCAATGTTAGGCCCAGCTTTAAATGTATACTTCCCTTTAATTGCTAGCTCCTCGGGAGTTAGCTCTTTGCCGCTTGGATCCATGTGGCCTTGAGTCCTCCCTCTCGGCGTCTGAATCACTGCCTTCGTCCATTCCACCTTCCTCACAGTTGCTGGAGTCCACTCCCAGTTCATCAAGCATCCTGACTGCCTCCATTGGATTCCTGGCTCTGTATCTCTTGCCTTCTCGAAATACAATCAGAGTTGTTGGGTACCCCCACGTAAAGTTTATACCTTCCTTAAACAGTTTTTGTGCGTAGGGTTTCAGCTGCCTCTTTTCCTGGAGCGTGCTTGGGCTGAAGTCATGGCTGACATATGCTTTCTTGCCTCTAAAGTTCAGGTCTTTAATCTTCCTGAGCGTTCTAAAAACCTCATCCTTTAATTTTTCTCTGGCAAATGCTATTATCACTTGTCTTGGCTCTCCTCCCCTCTGTTTCCTAAAGAGCCTGTGTGCCCGTTCTACCTCTGCCTCGTTCACGCTGGCGCCATTTTGTTTGAACCACAGGCATAGTTCAGATTCTAATTGTTTTGGGAGTATTTCCTCACTGATACCCGATATTATCATATTCCTCCTTCGCTACCGGTCTGACTGCCTTGCTAAATTTTTCTCCAATTCCTTAATTTTTTCTTCATTAGCATCGGCTTTCTTCTTTGCTCCCTCAGCAATTTCTCTCACTATGCCTATCTCCTGTGCTATCTGCGTGGTGTCTTTTTTCACCGCTTCTATATCTCCAGAGATTTGTTTTTGGAATGCTGCTATCTGCTCTGATAGTTCCTTAATGCTCCGGGCCATAGTCGCTCTGTTTACAGCTTCTGGCTGCTACCTTGTATTCCTAATAGTTTTGATTTGAACTCTGGCGGCGTGCCTGGTTACCTTATCTCCAATTTGTTTTCTTTTTCTCCTATGTTTCCTCCTCCTAATCCTGACCTCGTTAGGAGCTTGTTCCTCTTCCTCCCGAGTAGTTAATTACCTTTTTGTGTCCTTCTAGGCCATAAATCTTTTTAGTTTAGCGGAGAGAGTCTGAGGCACGGCTTCTGTTGCTAGCGCATGCATGGATCCCCGCCTAGAAAACCCTCTTGAATAATTAAGTTTTGCTTACTTTGCAGAAAGCCAGGAGAGTGGGTGCCTTTCCTGACCTCCTCAGGCACACCATTCGCAGGGGCCATAACGGAGGAGGCACACGGAGGAGGCCAGCCAGTGGAGGGACTGCAGAATGGCAGTAATATGCCTGCTCCATCTAGCTCTCGATAAGAGCTGAGACATGGTGTCCTGCACCAGCTGGACTGTCTGAACTGGTTTTGTGGGGAGACCAATGTACAGTGCTTCACAGTAGCCTAGTCTCAATGTCACCGTGGGATAGATCCTGGTGGCCAAATGAGCTGATTCAAGGGAAAGGGCCATTTTTTGAGCTAGGCTGAGTTGAGAGAAAGCCTTTTTTTGCAACTGCATTCACTTGCTTCTCCAGCAAGAATATTGGATCCAGTAATTTCAGGGCCGTTAACTGAGTTGGCAGGGGTTAGCTGAACTCCATCAAAAGTGGGGAGCATAATGTCCTTCAAGACTTTCGCCTTCTCAAATGGCATTACGTCTGTATTTCCAGGATTTACTTTCAGTTTATTCACACAATTTAAGCAGCAGCCAGGAAGTGGATGAGGGTCTCTACGGCATCACTGCCTCCTCCTGCTCCTGTTCACCCCAGCAGCCCCCCTGCCCTGACCTGGTGGGGCCTGGCATCCCTCTGCCCCTTCCCCTCTGCTGGATGCTTGGGCAGAGCTACTGCCCAACCCTTCTGGTCTATTGAGGAGCTATCTGCAATGGTTAAGCCCTTACCAGTTGCTTTGTCCTGGGCTCCAGTTTACCTTAAGATGTACCCACTTGACAGACTGATGCCCAGAAATTGGAAGCCAAGTTCATAACACCAACAACAGGTTTTTTAAAAGGAAAATAGTAATGCTTTTTCTTTCCTGAAGGACCAAACAGGCATACCTTTAAAAGCTTGCTATGTAATATAGCACAGTGACATTAATCCTGATCCACAAACTGCAACAAGGATGCATTTTCTGATCCACTGGGAAAATCATTAGACGTCTTTTGACCAGGGTCAGTGGTGTAACTCTGTTCTCTTTTGTTTTCTGTCTTTTTGAAACCTTTCCCTCTCCTTCTTCATAGGAAAGTGAAGAAGAGTGTCTTTCCAGAGTCAGAGGCAACCCAAGAGAAAGGGGAAGGAGATGGAAGAGCAGGAGGCAGAAGGACCTGGAACGAGCAAGAGATCAAGGAAAGGTCCCAATCCCATGAGAGCAGGGAGTGTTGCTGAATTTTGGGAAAAAGGTGAGCCAGACACCTTGGTTCAGGACACTGGGACCTTAGATGCACGCAGCCGATGCTTCCGGCAGTTCTCTTATCATGAGGCGGATGGGCCCCGAGAGGTTTGCAGACAGCTCCATGGACTTTGCAACCACTGGCTGCAGCCAGAGAGGCACACCAAGAAGCAGATCCTGGACCTGGTGATCCTGGAGCAGTTCCTGGCCATTCTGCCCCAGGAAATGCAGTGCTGGGTCAGAGTGTTTGTGCCCGAGACCTGTTTCCAGGCGGTGGCCCTGGCTGAAGATTTCCTCCTGAGTCAGGCAGCAGAGAAGAGGCGGGCAGAGCAGGTGAGGGGCTTTTCATTTACTCACTTCAAGCAGTGACCTTGTTCTAAGGCTTCCAGCCAGATTTTTCTGTCTCTGTGTTAACTGCCATCAGTATCTATAGAAACTCTAAACTCTCCTCCACCACCACATTTCAGAAGAATCGACCTTCTCCATGCCAACTTTCTTCATTATCCAACTTTCACACCCACAGATAGGAATGGGGAATACTGTGGGACGAATTAACTTGACCTTGGTCACCACGGACACATCCTTACACTTAAAATAATTTTTTCTGGCTCCTTCACGGCTGCCCTTCCCAGGCTCAGCCTCCTTCCGGCTTCTTGTTTGCAGAGTCCCCCTTTTGGGTGATGATGGAGCCAAGCAACAGAAATCTTGATCAATTTCAATGTCTTCATCATCAAACTTAAATTTCTGTAATTCCCCACTAGTCATGACTTTTGTCTTCTTGAGGTTCCGCTGTTGTCTTCCTTTAACACTTTCTGCTTTAGCCTTCATTAGTCGTTATTTCAAGCCTTCACAGCTTTCTACCAGTAATGCAGTGTCATCTGCATATTGCAGACTGTTAATGTTCCTCCCTCCGATTTTCACTCCACTTTCATCTAAATCTAATCCATCTTTCCTTATGATATGTTCTCCACATAGATTGGAGAGATAGGGAGATAAAATACATCCTAGTCTGGCACACTTGCCAATTTGAAACCATTCTGTTTCTCCATATTCTGTCCTAGCAGTGGCTTCTTGCCCAGAGTACAGGTTGCTCACCAAAACAGTCAGATGTTGTGGCACACCTGTTGCTTTTAAAAGCAACCATAGCTTTTCTTGGTTCCCCCACAGTCAGAAACGTTGATGTAATCTATGAATCACAAGCTGATTTTCTTCTGAAATTCTCTCCTGTGCTCCATTAACTAGCGTAACTTTGCAATATGATCTCAGGTGCCTCTTCCTTTTCTGAATCCACCTGGAATGTCTGGCATTCCTCTTTCGATATACAGTAACAATCCTTTTTTGTGAATTGTTGAGCATCACTTTACTTGCATGAGAAATTAATGCAGTGGTCCGATAGTTCCTACCGTCTTTGATGTCTCCATCTTTCCGAATCTGAAAAAATGTAAAGTGAGCATTTCCAGTCTGTGGACCATTGTTTTGTTTTCCATTATTGTTATCATATCCCTGTTAAGATTTTAAGGGACTCCTTTTTCTGTGGCTTGGAATAGCTCTGTTGATATCCCATCTGTTCCTGGTGATTTGTTTCTCCTAAATGTTCTCAGTGCAGCTTTACTTTGTAAAACTCTTCCTTCTTCTTCGAAAGACTGTTCTTGAAAGGCATCTGTCCTCCTTTCATCTCTTTTGTATAATTCTTCAGTGTATTGTTCCCATCTTGTCTTAGATATTTCTGCCTCTAGATAGTAATTCACTAGGCTGGGAAGAAACCCAACCCCAATTCTTCCGTGGTGGATGCGGGGAGGAAGAGTCTGGGGGTGGGTCAGGATCCATCTCCTCCGCCTGTTCCATTCCTTCTCTTACCTGTGTCCCTTGCTGTTGTTTCAGATGTGGGGACGATCCACAAAGGTGGAGGCAGAGTTCTCTGAGGCAGAAGGAGCTCCGTCAGAGGAAGGTCAGAGGGCGCAGGCCCAGGAGAATGCCCAAGATGCCCTGTCAAGTGGTAAGGGTGTCCTTTCCCCAGATGGGTTTGGGGTCCTAGTAAATTTGTTGGGTAGGAAGTTCAGGACAGGAGAAAAAGGGAATACTTTTGAAGGGGGAGTAGGACAGATTCATGGAGGGCAATTCCATTCTTATTAAAATATGGATATCTCAACCTACCTTCTGTGGTTAGAGGGACTCGAGGTAGCTCAGAAAAGGAAATGAAGGCAAATCCTGGTGGGGCCATTAGCCGTGGTGAAGAGATGGAAGCTCCATGTTCCCCTGACCTGGACGGCCCAGACCAGCCCCGTCTCATCAGATCCCGAAAGCTAAGCAGGGTCAGCCCCAGTTAGTTCTTGGATGGGAGACCACCAGAGGAGTCCAGGGTTGCTGTGCAGAAGCAGGCAATGGCACACCACCCCTGAAGGCCTCTTCCTCTGAATAACTCTGGGGTCACCGTTAAGTCGTCTGTGACTTGATGCCACTCTACAAAGACACAGGCCCCGTGGTCTGGGGCAGCATACCTCTGAAACTCCACTGCTAGGGGCCAGGAATTGGGGTTCTGTGCCTCTGCTTAAAGGCTTTCCGGGGGCATCTGGTGGGGCACAGTGAGAGAGAGGATATTGGGGATGCCAGACCAGGGCCTAACACCCCCATGAGGTTTGAGGGTGGAGTTTGGGGGGGGGGCGTGATGTTGTGCTCATGTCTCATCCGGCCAGACACCTGGATGTGAAGTCAGAGCATCAGCAGACAGTCTGGAAACCTATTGGTAGTACCCTAGAAGAGCTTCCAGAGTGTGGGGTGGTGCACTAAAATCACATCTGAGTTTTTGGCTGGATGTGATGATGACATCTCATGTGACGTGATTTCCACGCCCCCCCCATAAGAACATAAAGAGAAGCCAATGTTGGATCAGGCCAATGGCCCATCTAGTCCAACACTCTGTCACACAGTGGCCAAAAATACCAGGTGCCATCAGGAGGTCCAGCAGTGGGGCCAGGAGACTAGAAGCCCCCTTTTTCTCCTGCCAGTCCAGACGGCGGGTGGGAGGGCCCAGCAGGCAGGAGAGTGGCATTCCTGGGGTTTTGGTCTGATTCAGCCGGGATGATGTAACCCTTCCAGCTCCAGGGTTCACAGGGCACGTTTCAAGTCTTGCCGATGTCTGAAATGTGTCGGCAGCATTTAGAACCCCCCCAAAGGCTCATGGGGTACCTGTGGCTTCTCTTCCACCTCTCCCCCAGTTTACTAAAAGTCATTTCAAACTTTCTTGAGCGTAAAGAAGAGAAGGTTTCACAACCCTGGGAACGGGATGCTCGAAACTGAATTCAAAGAAACAAACAAAAGAGGAACCTGAGGTTAAAATTCATCCTTCCAATTTTGTCCCCGTTGCAGGCAGCGAAGAGACGTTGTCAAGCCGTCATCCCTGCAGAGAAGTGGAAACGGCTGCTCCAGCTTTGGTCCAGGTAGGGGGGATGAATGGGGGATAGTCGAGTCCCCCCTGCTGTCTCAGGGAGGCTTTTGCTCCAGCTGTCTGAGCAAGAGAAGCTCTGAACTCACTCTCTTTATTTTACATATACCAAAGTCTACATCCTGCACCCTTCCAGAATGCTCCTACTAAGAGTGTAGTCTCTGCCTGGCATGCTCTATGACCAGGGGATCTCCATTTTCTTTCAGTCTCCATTTTCCTCTGAGGAGGCAGCCGAATATTTCACCGAGGCGGAGCAAGTCTTGTTGGATCCAGACCAAAGAGCTCTCTACAGGGAGAACAATGGGAGGGTGGCCTCTTTGGGTAAGGATCTTTCCTAGGTGTCAAAGATGCGAATTGCTGCTATTAGAATGATGAATGAACCAAAATATTGAACAGCAATATGGGGTTGTGAGGCCTGCCCAGGTACTTCCTGCGCTCCAGGGGCCTTGAGGTGTTGTGGTAGCAGTGAAAGTGATGTTCAGCATGGTTAGGTAGAGCGATACAAGCCTCCCCACAGATCCAGGGGCAACTGAGGCCAGTGTTGTGGCCATCACCCAAGCCAGAGAGCGTGTCCTGAGGCCAAGGCCCTCAGAAAGATTCTGGAAGGGGCCAGATCCCAATGTCTCAGTTGCCAAGTTTTATAACACACCCTTCCTCCAGATGGGATTACGGCCATCCGCTCTGATTCTGATCTGGTATAGATCTGTCCCCCTTGTGCTGGTTCAGATTGTGGGCCTTGATTTCCTGAAGAAATTTTCCTCTTCCTTGGATTTCTTTCCTTCCGTATATGAGAATGACTCTCTCTCTCTTTCTCTGTGTGTGTGTGTGTGTGAAAGAAATCAGAAGTATAAGAGAGAATTTGGTGGAGACAGACAATGGCCTTGCAACCTAAGAAAGGCTGGACAATATCTCAAGAGCACATTTCTGGGGAGAGAGGGAATATGCAGAATATAAAAACAGCTCTACGGGAGGGCCTGGCAGGGATAAGGTGTGACCAGTGGCTCAGTTTGGGAGGGAAGAAGATCTGGTAGTAGAGATGCACACCCATTCATGAGCAGTGCCTGCCTGGTGCCTTGGCTTCTTGCCTGGGGGCTGATTGAAACTCTTTCTTCATTCCAGCAGCAGATGTAGAGGAGACAGCTGGGGGATTCCAGGGGTTCTCTTTGGAAAAAGCCAAGGATGAAGATGCCAAAGAAAACTTTGGAGATGGGCCACAGAGGCAGGAAGAGAGCCACGCAGGTAAGAGGAGGGAATTGAAAACAAATCAGCCAGTGTCATCATGCCCCTGTATAAATCATTGGTGCAACCTCATTTGGAATACTGTGTACAGTTCTGGTTGCCACATCTCAAAAAGGATATTATAGCATTGGAAAAAGTGCAGAGAAGGGCAACTAGAATGATAAAAGGGTTGGAACACCTTCCCTATGAAGAAAGGTTAAAACGCTTGGGGCTCTTTAGCTTGGAGAAACGACGGCTGATCGAGGTTTATAAGATTATGAATGGGACTGAGCAGGTAGAGAAAGAAGTACTTTTCTCCCTTTCTCACAATACAAGAACTCGTGGGCACTCCCATGAAATTGCTGAGCAGTCGGGTTAGAACAGATAAAAGGAAGTACTTCTTCACCCAAAGAGTGATTAACATATGGAATTCACTGCCACAGGAGGTGGTGGCAGCTACAAGCATGGACAGTTTCAAGAGGGAATTAGATAAACATATGGAGCAGAAGTCCATCAGTGGCTATTAGCCACAGGGTATAGATGGGAACTCTCAGTCTGGGGCAGGTGATGCACTCTATTCTTGGTGCAGGGAGGGCAGCAGTGGGAGGGCTTCTAGTGTCCTGGCCCCACTGCTGGACCTCCTGATGGCACCTGGTATATTTTGGCCGCTGTGTGACAGAGTGTTGGACTAGATGGGCCATTGGCCTGATTCAACATTGGCTTCTCTTATGTTCTTATAAGCCCGTTCCTTGCCGAGGAGGGGGTTTCTGTGAAATCCCAATCCAAGAAGAAAAGTCAGTCAAAAAGAGAAGGAACAAAGGCCTCCATCCTAATCAGAGAATCCACTCTTGGGAAAATGAAAATGTGGCCTTTGCAAAGACCTTGAGTCAGAGAATGAAGGCCATTTTGCAGACACAAATTCCCTTGGGAGAGGAACGGAATAATTGCATGGGGCGCGGAAACTGATTCAGTTGGAAAAGAGCCCTTACTTCACATGAAAGAAATCACACAGGTGGGGAGTCCTATAAATGGTTAGAGATGAAATCAGGCATATCTGATACAGGAAGCTTAATGTACTTTGGAAGTGTGCCAGTTTAAAAGAGCAAGAGTCCAGTAGCACTTTAAAGACAAAATATGTGGCAGTGTATATCATTATTTGAAAGTGTGTATTATTCCACACTTCCAGTGTACTGCAGGAAGAAGCCATTGAAATATTTGGAGTGTGGATGGAACTTCAGGTGTAGATCAGAACTCCCTGTGTGGATTCTAATAGGATTTCTCTCCTTATTCCAGCAGGGGATGACCAGAGGAATGAGGAAGATGAGGAACTGCATCATCTATCACCAGATGAAGTGAGGAATGAAGACACGAGGGGAAACTTCAACAATCAAGTTGGCCGTAAGAGGCAGAAAGGCAGCCACACGGTCAAGAAGAGGGATGAGCCCATTCCTTGCCAAGGGGAGGATTTCCATGAAGTAATTCACATGGTAGAGGAAACAGACAAGTGCCTGGAGTGTGGAATGAACTTCTCAGATCAAATCCAATATAATGTCCATTTACAAACACATACAGGAAAGAAACCTTATAGCTGCTCAGACTGTGGCAAGAGCTTCTCAAGAAAATCAGACCTCATTCAACACCAAAGAACTCACTCAGGAGAGACTCTGTTTATCTGTTCAGAGACTGGAATCGCATTCTCTGATGGAGGGAAGGATAACATACACTTTCCAGAGCCTGTTATAATGAAGGCACATAAATGCTTTCAGTGTGGAAAGTACTTCAGGTACAAATCACAGCTCCTTGTGCACCAAAGAATCCACAGAGAGGAGAAACCTTTTGAATGCTCAGAGTGTGGAGTGAAATTCAGTCAGCGTGGCCATCTTCAACAGCATCAAAGAACTCACACAGGGGAGAAGCCTTTTGAATGCTCAGAGTGTGGGAAGAGATTCGGTCAGCGTAGCAATCTGCAACAGCATCTGAGAACCCACACAGGGGAGAAACCTTTTGAATGCTCAGTGTGTGGGAAGGGATTCAGTCAGAGTGGCCATCTTCAACAGCATCAAGTAGTCCATAGAGGGGAGAAACCTTTTGAATGCTCAGAGTGTAAAAAGAGATTCAGTCAACGCGGCCATCTTGAACAGCATCTAAGAACCCACACAAAGAAAAGCCATGAAACTTCTTAGCCCAGGAGTGTTGAACTCAATTGGTTTCCAGTTGGCAAAGGTGTCAGACAAGGATGCATTTTATCTCCCTGTTTCTTCAATCTGTCTGCAAAACATATCATAAGGAAAACTGGATTTGTTTTAGATGAAGGTGGAGCGAAACTTGGTGTAAGATTAGCCATTTTAGATCTGCATATGACACCATATGCGGTGGCTCAAGTGGTTAAGATGCTGAACTGCAGGCTGTGGAAGGTCAGTAGTTCAGCAGTTCAAGACCCGGGTGCCGCAAGACGGAGTGAGCTCCCGTCTCTAGTTCCAGCTCCTGCCAACCTAGCAGTTCGAAAGCAAGAAATTGCAAGTAGATAAATAGGTACCACTTCGGTGGGAAGGTAACAGCGTTCCGTGCGCCTTGGTGTTTAGTCATGCCGGCCACATGACCACGGAAACGTCTTCGGACAGCGCTGGCTCTTCGGCTTTGAAACGGAGATGAGCACCGCAACCCTAGAGTCGGATTCGACTGGCTTTTGAGCAAGGGAACCTTTACCTTTACTATGACACCACATTATCGGCTAAAAACAGTGAAGACTTGAAACGACTACTGCAGAGCTTCAAAGCAGAAATTGCCAGAACAGGATTACAGCTGGACTTCAAGAAGACAAAAGTAATGACTGTAGACCACTGATGAACAAATTAAATAGTACCAGCCCTCACACCGATCCTTGTGGGACCCCACTGCTTATACTTCCCTCCATTGTGAGGATTGTCCATTTATTACTACTCTTTGCTTCCTGTCATTTTAGCAGTTTTTAATCCATAAGAGAACCCATCCTCTTATCCCATGACTGCTAAGTTTACTCAGGAGTCTTTGGTGAGGTACCTTGTCAAAAGCCTTTTGAAGGTCCAAGTAGATAATGTCTGCCTGGTCACTGTTGCCTACATGCTTGTTTACTTTCTCAAAGAACTCCAAAATGTTGGTGAGGCAGGATTTCCCTTTCCACAAGTCATGCTAATTATCCCTTAGCAGGCTGTGTTCCTCTGTGTGCCTAATAATTCTATCTTTGGCTTATTATGCATTGGTGTTTTCCCTTGCTTTCACTGCACATGTCCACCAGGTTTTTCTTTGTCGTTCTGCATTCCCATCACTTTCACCATGTGTGTCCTTTGGGTTTTTTTAAAAAAATTCTACATTGTTTTTACTCCCTTCAGTACTGTGTGTGCTTTCTGTTCGCTGTTTGCCCGGTTTTTCTAAGAGTGGTTTTGTGGCGGTCTTTCCCGTTGCCTCACTTTCAAGCCGAAGAGAATTCAAAAGCATACAGATTCCCTCAGATTTTTCTCCGCCCCTCCCCCTTTCCCGGCCCCTTAGAGGCCACTCCTCCACCCACATTGAGGTCATTCATACCACTCCTTATTGGTCAGTCTCACATGCTTGTGGGGGGGCACCAACAGCGCAACACATGCTGGGCAAATGCTATTCCCCCCCCCTTACTTTTTGGCAAGTGCTTCTGTGTTATAATCTTAATTTTTTAAAAAAAGAACCCTCCTGGTGGAAGAAGTGCAACCTGCTTTTTTTTTAAACTCTTTCTTTGCTAAGAAATTTGGAAAAAAATAAAAGTGTCAGTGCTGGTGGGGGGGGGGGGAAACCATCCTCTTCTCCTGAAGTTGAAGGAAAAGACCTGGAAGGGGGTGGACAGAGAAAAAATAGGCAGTTTTTTGAAAATAAAACTAGCGCCCCCCCCCCCGATGGATGGGGGGCACCAGAAAGAAAAGAGAAGAGAACCTGGGTTGTGCCTTTCTATGTGTGGTGTGAAATTAACCAGGAGAGACTGGGTGGGTAAATGAAATGAAGGATCTTTTCAGAGTTAGGAGGGAGGGAAGAGGCCGGTGGGTGTGGCTGGCTGGCTGGCTGGCTGGCTGTGTGGATGGGGGGAAGAGAGACACGGAGGAGTGTAGGGGGAGCAAGAAGGGGGTGGCAGTTGGGCGAAAATGCAAAGTTTCGAGGCGAATTTTTGCAGGCAAGCGTTGGAGGGATCAGAGGATGAGGTGTGAAGTCAGTTTGCATTGGGAGCGAGAGAAAGAGGCATTTGGGGGGGGGGGTGTTTGGAAAAGGCTGGTCCAAAGCTGACAAGTGCAGAAGAGTTCAGGAGCGGCGGCAGCAGGAGCCGCTGCCACCTTCAGGAAAGGAAAGGTGGCTGGAGGTGTGTGGGTGGGGGTGTCCACTGGGAACCACATGGAGAGAGGATGCCTGGGTCAGGCTAGAGTGGCAAGTCTGGAGTGAGGAGCTGCATAGGAGAGGGGAAGCAGAGGAAGTGTGGGGCACACCAAAGGCAAACAGAGAGCATGTGTTTGTGTGGCTGGGGGGGGAGATGTGGCAGCCGAGGCCGGCCCCTGAATTGTCAGGGAAGGCAAGCTCGCTAATGGAACCAGGACATGCCAGTCACGGAGGGCGAGGTGTCGATGCACAGCACCCCACACGCAACACCGACATGTTTGGGAGCCGTGTGAGAGTCAAGGGAGCTGGATCGGGGTTCCTTTCGGTTCCCTTTCATTCAGCAAACGAACACTAAGAGGCATGCGCAAAACCTGAATCATGGAGATTTAAATGGAAGGTGCTTTCTGGGTGCTACTGCACAGCTACGATAGGACGATTGCAAAAAAAATTTTTTTTTAAACTTTGAACTCCACCCCCCCCCCATGTCACAAATGATGTTCCTATTCCAATTAAGAAAAACTGCGGATTTTGGTTGCAGCTGCAGAATAAACGCACAGAAATGTACCAGAGGAAAAAGAACGGTGCATACGGCAGGTGCGCGAATCTGAAGTCAAGCTTAAAGGCTTTACTGCTGGGATTCCTCCGAGTAAGTTGTCAGGGCATAATGGGCCTTTGACTACAGTTACTACTAATTTGCCTGGGATTCATTTATTTATTCGATTTATAGCCTTCTGTCTCCGAAACCGGCTCAGCGATAGACATTAGGCCGTCTGGCCTGTGATTTCCTGATTCCCCTCTGGTTCTCTCTTTAAAAACTGGTGTCGCATTTCCTCCTCTCCAGTCTTCTGGTACAGTGGCTGAATTTAATGACAGGACATTGAGCTACGTTCTTTGCCCTCAGATGTTGGGGTTTTTTTGGGGGGGGGTGTCTGAGGAAGCGCACCCCTTATATCATTGCCTATATCTGCAGACAGTTTAAGGCAGAGCTTTTTTAAAAAAATATATATTTATCTCATTTTCCAAAGTATTACAAACATTTCAGTATAAGTGATAACCTACATTTTTAGAGTCATTACAACATTTTAAACATCGGTTATTACATTTTCCCAGGTATAGTTTCAAAGTCCACCTTTTATCCATTTATATATCCTCGACCACCTTTTTTCCTGTAAGTCCTGGTCTTTGGCCTGAAGTATTAAACTCAAATTATCCATTTGTGCTAGCTCGAGGAGCTTAGCTATTAATTCCTCTTTGGAAGGTACTCTGTCCATTTTCCAGTTTTTCGCCAATAGCTTTTCTGTTTGTGTGTGAGACAATACTCTTGAGTACTGAGTACTAGAACCCGGGGGGGGCGGGAATGGATTCTGCCAAGTCCCCAGAGGGGTGCAGTGCAACTTTATATCAGTACTGGCAGTATTTTAAAAAATGAAAGCAGTAGTTTTAGGGGTTCCCCTCATGCACGAGGTGCAGTTTTGTGCAGTTCTGTTGCAGGAGATGCCAGCTGTACAACGTCAGGATGAAATACAGCCCTTTTCCGTGGACGTAGAAGCATGGCCAAAGAGCGGGAATCTGCCTGCTTGCTGTATTACCTGTGGATCCCTTCTCAGAAGCAGGGTGCTGGTGACGATTTGTGGACAGCTTGTGTGAGACTCCTTTCAACAAGAATCTGACCCTCTCAACACTCAGTTGGCATGCTATTCAACCTGGACGACGTCCGTACCACTGGGCTTGATTTCCAGCCAACTGTTACAATGACCCCATGGTTTTTATGTCAGGAACATATTTGCGCTAACAATCCAAACAGAGTATGAATTAGTTGCTGTAGATTTTCCAGGTTGTGTGGCATTGTAAGACCTGATGTTTTGCCCGTAGCTGTGACTGGCATCCTCAGAGGTATAACACAGAAAGATGGCGTACTCTCTGTGTCAAGGTGAGAAGAAAAATGGTAGGCAGGTAATTTATATCTACCCCAGAAGGTGGGGTAGGGCTGAGTCATGTCTTGTAGGATATGGAATTGTTGCTTCTTTGTCGTTCCTATTAAATCCCACATTTTCCAAAGCTTTTTTTTTACCAAGTGATCTCAGGCTCAAAAAGCTGCTTTTCATTCTTGATCATGTTCTCTTCTACTGCTACAGGTGGACTAACACAGCTACCCATCTAGAACTATTTCATTCTTGAGCAGTGGCAAATGTGAAATTGTAAAATTAAAAAGAGTTGTCAGGACAACATGCTGTCTGCCAGTGGAGGGCACTGCAGGATTGCTTTTCACAAACCAGCTGCAGAAAGGGTGAATTTTCCACCGGTCAAACTGCTCTGAGGCTGTGTCTGGTAGCCGTCTTGGTGGTCTTCGGTAGAACAACTAGATTTGAGTCCAGGTTTCTTATTGGTCTATAAGGTGCTGCTGGACTTGTGTCTGGCTGCTTTTAGGCCTCTTTTAGACAAAGATGGGGTTTTAGAGCATCCGCCTGGCCTCATTCCCAAATTGTACCCCTTCTGTGCCCCCGCCCCCATTTGACTGATGTGGGGAAGAAAATGCACACTTCTGCAGGTCCTGCACATTTGGGGGCCCTTTTCCTTGCCTCAGCCCTTCTCTAGGGCTGTCATTCTGCCCCCCCCACTACACTAGGGCTTTTTAAAACACCACTCATTGGAATATCGGTACAACATCAGTAGTCGACTGTCTGGATTGACATTATCAGGATATAGATCAAGATGGGTAGCCCTGTTAGTCTATCTGTAGCAGCAGAAGAGAGTGAGAGTCCAGTAGCACCTTCAAGACTAACGAAATTTGTGGCAGAGGATGAGCTTCCGTGAGTCACTGCCCACTGCTTCAAATACATTATCAGCAGGGCTTTTTTTGTCGGAAAAGCCCAGCAGGAACTCATTAGCATAATAGGTCACACCCATCAGCAGAGACTCATTAGCATGTTAGAACACACCCTCAACAGCGCAGCTCATTAGCATATTAGGCCACACCCCCATGTTTTGTAGCCGGAACTCCTTTGCATGTTAGGCCACACAGCCCTAATGCAGCCAATCCTAATGAGTTTCTGATGTTGGGTGTGGCCGATTATGTTAATGAGTTCCTGCTGGGTGTGGCCAACTCGGGAGCCAGCCGGAACTCCGTTACTGTGCGTTCCTGTCCCAAAATAGCCCTGATTATCAGGATACGTTTATACAGATTCTGGAAATGTTTGAAAACAGGCCCTGCAGCCACCCCTTTTCCCTACCGCAGGGCACGTGAAATTGAATTCACCGTCGCAGATCTTAAGATGCCAGACCTCACAGAGGAGTCCACATCTTCAGCTTGATCCCAGCCTCCTCGGAGGAACATCTGGGGCCGACTCTCTGCTGCCACCACCGGGCCGAGAGTGAGAGGTGTGTCTGTCTGGTGGTAATCTGGTCTCCAGGGACTCTTAGTGCAGGCCTTTAAGAAACTTTTCTCCAAAATTAAAGATCACTCACCCATCCCAGACTGCCTTTTCCCTTTCTGCTTTGGGCCTCCCATGGGCAAATGCCACCTCCAAGCCCCATCAGCACTTCAGATGCAGCCCCTCCATGCAAAAGCAAGAGGCTGCCCTGCTCCTAGATGTGTGTGGGGAGGAGGGGTCTCCCTCTTCTTCCCCCTCTTCTTCCTACCAGCCACTTTCCCCTCTCCCAGGCAGGGATTCCCCTCTTTCTATGGGGCTGTAAAATATTTACTTCCTTCAGCACCAAGGAAGGAGGGATGTGCAGAATCCAGGCCCAAAGCAGTGGCGTGGGGGGACTCCAAGGGAGGAAAGCTCATTCGTAAGCTAGCGGAGAGTTTATTTCTGGGGGCACAGCAAGCACTGGAAGGCGGAGTGGGGTGTGTGTGTGTCCAAATGCAGCCTCCTTTCTAGGAATCCAGGCTCTGTTCTTTCAAGGAATACTGTTTTAAAAAAACCCAGCTCTCTGGAAACTTATGGTGAGCTTTTAAAAGTGAAACCTGTATTGTGTACAACATCCTCCCCCCAAAATTCTGTCTAATGAAAACATTTGATGGCTAAATGCTTAAAGGATAATAAACCTATTTCTTAATTTTTTTAAAAAAAAAGCTCCCAGAAGGGTGCTTTCTTCCTGCATTTGAAGTCATGCGTTTGTCCTCTATGGGGCCACAGAAGGTTATTAAGACATGCTCATCTTTTTTAATAAAGAGCATAACCTAACAATGTATAACCACCCCTCCCCTGACCGAGTTTTACATTTTTTTCAAGTCCTTATCCTGGAAGAGAGACATGCAGATAAAAATTTCTCAGGGACACTAATAAAGGTGCAGTTTCCACCGTTGAAAAACATTACCTTAGATATTTATCCCCCTCCCCATTGTGTCCCCAATCGGAACCCAAAGTGGCTTACACCACTGATCTCCCCTTCCCCCTTTTCTCCTCAAAACAACAACCCTGTGAGGTCGGTTAGGCTGAGAGGCCGGGGATCTGAGGGAAACTAGGAGGGGAAATTCCCCCCTCCCAAAAGAGCAACAAGACAACAGAGAAAGATACTGACCTTCAATGCTTTGGCTCACCGGGTGGGTGGGGATGGCCAGTGTGCCAAGGGTAAAATCTCCTCTCCCTTGAATGGAGGCTGAAGGCTTGGAAATGGGCAGCTGAAGGTTTCCCTGGTCTGGAGCTGAATTATTGGCTGATGACTGTACAAATCAAAGGGATGTTGAAGGGACAGTTTAAAAGTTGGCAACCCCTACGAAGAGTGGAGAGGAAGACTTGACCGGGGGAGAATTGTGGCTTACCATGTACATCCCCCCAGCTCTGTGTTGGGTGTGTGTGCGATCCTTCTCTTTCCATTCCCAAACTCTTCTAAGTAACTTTTTAAAGGCTTCTTTTTCAAATTAAGGAAAGGATTGAATGTGCATTTTAACCCCCAACCTGGCCAAGAAAACCTGCTCTCTAATCCCAGAGCTGTAAAGTCTACCTGTGGCTGCTGAGTGGGGCTGGCCAGGCACTCTGTTCATGCTCAGATGCATGGTCAGCCAATGGAAAGCGAGGCAAATAACAGAGGAGTGAAATTTTTGCTCAGTAAGGTCAGGGAACATTCAGCCGATGCTTACAAAAGACTAAGCTAGCCAGACAATAGTTGCCAATACTTTAACTAAGGCACAAAGGTCTCCACAGCCCCAAAATGGCAGCCAAACATTCGGTACTATTTGGAAACTACCAGACTGACCATTTATTGTATTACCAATGGCATCCATTCACTATTAATTTTAGGACACAAGAAATCTTTAGACATGGAAATGTTTTGAGCAGAAGAATAAAATACTGGAAAGTTTCGCCACCCCACATCGCTGTCAGCCTTCGTTAACAGTGGAGTCCAAAAGAAAAGTTTACTTCCACGGGCTTAGGAAAGTGTGACTCCTCTTCAGCCTCCTTCGGTAATCCTTCCCGCTCTGGGGGAAACCAGGGAGGCAGGCTCCTGACTGAAGGAGGGAGAGGAAAGAGATCCCATCCAGTGCCTCAAGGAGCTCCACATTTGAAGCACAATCAGAGACTTCAGCAGAGACACCTCCGAGTCCCCAGATTCTGCAGGGCAGCATCCAGGTGGCCACCCAACAGCAGGTACAGGTGAATGTCGACAGCGTACTGGTGACACCCCAGCCCGAAGCTCTGCATCAACTGGGCAAAGGGGTGCATATAGATGTTAAACATTAGAGGATCACCCCTTAGGGACCCTGCATATTAAGGGGTACCTAGTTGACATCCTCTCCTCTAGTGCTATCCTCTGTCCCTGACCTTGGAGAAATGTGGTAACCCACTGCAAGACTACCCCACGAACTCCTATGTTGGTGAAGTGGTGGGTCAAAAGATCATGGCTGGCTGTGTCAAATGCTGCTGTAAAATCCGACAACAGCAGCACTGAGCCGCCTCAACCCAGTTGCCTGCTGAGATGGTTTGTGAGGGCAAACAATGCTGTCTCCGTTCCATGGCCAGGGTGGAAACTGGACTGGAACAGGTCAAGTGCCAATATGTCGTCCAGGAAACTCTGGAGTTGCTCAGCTACCGCTCTCTCAGTTACCTTACCCAGAAATGACAAATTCTAAACTGGGCAGTAATTGGAAGGACAACTTTTTCCAAGAGCAGTATTACCACAGCATCTTTCACACCTGCCAGGTTGTTGTTGTTGTTCAGTCGCACAGTCGAGTCCGACTCTTCACGACCCGCCAGGTAGACCCCCAAATCTAGGAAGAGGTTGATGTCTAACAGGGGCCCCTGTTCTCCGGAAGCTCTACTGCAGGCCTGTAAGGAACTTTCCTCCAGATTACAAATCACTTGCCCTCCTCAAACCTCCATGAAACCTTCTCACACTGACCTCATTTGGAATACTGTGTACAGTTCTGGTCGCCACACCTCAAAAAGGATATTATAGCACTGGAAAAAGTGCAGAGAAGGGCAACTAGAATGATCAAAGGGTTGGAACACTTTCCCTATGAAGAAAGGTTAAAACGCTTGGGGCTCTTTAGCTTGGAGAAACGACGGCTGAGGGGGTGACATGATCAAGGTTTATAAGATTATGCATGGGATAGAGCAGGTTGAGAAAGTACTTTTCTCCCTTTCTCACAATACAAGAACTCGTGGGCACTCCATGAAATTGTTGAGCAGTCGGGTTAGAACAGATAAAAGGAAATACTTCTTCACCCAAAGAGTGATTAACATATGGAATTCACTGCCACAGGAGGTGGAGGCAGCTACAAGCATGGACAGTTTCAAGAGGGAATTAGATAAACACAAGTGGAGACCTGCAAGAAACTTGTGGGATGGTCATCCCATTCCTCACACCTTTGCTTCCTCCCCTCTACCCTTACCTATCTCACACTCTTTCTCCCTTCTGGGAGTGGAGCCATAGACTCAACCCTCCAAAGCAGCCATTTTATCCAGGGGAACTGATCTCTGTCACCCGGACAACAGTTGTAATGCTGGGTGATCTCCAGCCCTCACCCAGAGGCTGGCAATGGTAGTTCTCATGGAGGAAATGGCTGGTTTGGAGGGTGGAGTCTATGGCATTATACTGGTCTGAAGTTCCTCCCCTCCTCAAACCCCACCATCCCCAGGATCCACCCCTTAAATGTCCAGGAATTTCCCAATCCAGAGTTGGCAACCCTATTTCCTTCCCACCCAACAGCCAACTTAACCTTTATCTGCCTTTATCTGTCTTCAGCTTTTCGTCTCCACCCCCCTCCCCCACAGCATCTACCAACGAAAATTATAGTCTTTCTCCACAGTGGGGACCAAAGCAGTTTACATTATTCTCACCTCCTTTTTATCTGCACAACAACCCTGTGAGGTTGGTTAGGCTGAAAGTATGTGACTGGTCCAAAATCACCCAGTCAGCTTCCACCGCAATATGGGGATCTGAACCTGGGTCTTGCAGACCCTACTCTGAGGCTCTAACTGCTGCACCACTGCTGGCTTTCATAGGGTGGCTGCTGAACAGCAGCAAGCAGCCAGGCCAAGTTGAGTCATGCAAATTAGGTGGTATCAAGTCACCCAGAGGGTGCTGCCTAGGGATGCCAGCCTCCAGGTGGGATCTGGGGATCCCCTGGAATTACTGCTCAGCTCCAGACTACTGAGATAATTTCCCCTGGAGAAAATGGATGCTTTGGAGGGTGGACTCTAGGGCATTGTACCCCACTGAGGTCCCTGTCCTCCCCAGGCTCCATCCCCAAATCTCCAGAAGTTTCCAGACCTGGAGCTGGCAACCCCACTACCCCCATCCCCTGCCAGTGCCCGTGGGGGGACCTGGCAACCCTAGACTGCTGCCAGGCCTAGGGTTGGCAACCTCCAAGTGGGGCCTGCTGGAGGGTGAACTCCAGAGATCTGTGAACAACAGAGATCTGTCTCCCTGGATAAAATGGCTTCTTTGGAGGGTGGATTCTGTGGCATGATACCCAGCTGAGGCCTCTCCCTTCCCCAAATCCTGCCCTCCTTGCACTCCACCCCAAAACCTCCAGGAATCCCCCAGCTTGGCCCCAAGGCTCCTCCCCCCCCTCCAAGGCCAAAAGAGGCCTGGAAAGAAAGGGCCCTTCTCCCCCACCCCCTTTGACTGAAAGAGCCAGTCAGAAGCCTCCTCTCCCCCCCCCCAACATTCTAATCTCTCACCGTTGAGGCCTGAGTCAGGTCCCTGCGGAGGCCATTTCAAAAGGTTTTGGGGGAATTCAACCGTCCCTGCAGGGATTTTCTCACTTTTTGGATTTTTCTACAAACCCAGGAAGTCTACTGACTATGTAGGAAAAGCTGTTGGGGGAGAGTGAGGCCCCTGTTGGAGGGATTAGGTATCCGCACAGAAAAAAAAAGTCTAGGAATTAGAATAAGGATATGGAGCAGAAGTCCCTCAGTGGCTATTAGCCACAAGGTATAGATAGGAACTCTCAGTCTGGGGCAAGTGATGCTCTGTATTCTTGGTGTGGGGGTGGGGGGCAGCAGTGGGAGGGCTTCTAGTGTCCTGGCCCCACTGCTGGACCTCCTGATGGCACCAGGTATTTTTGGCCACTGTGTGACAGAGAGTTGGACTAGATGAGCCATTGGCCTGATTCAACGTTTCTCTTATGTTCTTATGTAAACCAAGGAACCCTCAGGAATCAAACCCGTTAGAATGAAATATGCCCAAATTGGCCAGGCCTGCCTGCTTTGACTGGTATCTTGGGAAGCAGGATCCAAGTTTCTCCTTTATATGTGCGTGCAGACACACAAACACCCGGGCCCCTAGCCAGAATTTTTTCAATGGGGGAAGACAAATTTTTTGTTAAGGGGGGAATTTAGTACAGTAGAGAGCCAGCCTGTTATGTATCTGTACAGAACTGCCCTGGTTATACTTCTAAATCATTGCCAGTCAAGTGGTATATCACAAAAAAAATATGTCAGACTTATTTTTTATTTTTTTTAATTAACATTATTTATAACCTGCCTTTCCCACGCTGACTCTAGGCAGATTGTGCAGAGGGAGTCGATGTAACTGACTGGCAGGGTTACTCGGTAAACAATGCAGGAAGGTGTAGAACCAAGCAGAAGTCTAAAAACAGAGCAGAAGCAAAGCCTATGGATTAACATGACACATCCAATGGGGCACATATTACCTTGTAGGACCCTTGCCAGGCAGGCCCATTTGCAGGGCGGCATCTTCCGAAGGCCCCGCTTGGGGGAGTGAAGCTGCTGTAGCAGATCATAGCGGGAGAGGCTGTCCCACAGATAGGAGGGACCTAGCCTGTGAAGGGGCTTTGCATATGACAGCTAGTATCTTCAACTGAGCCCTGTAGCTGATGGGCAGCCGATGGAATGATCGCACACTGGGAGTGATACGCAGTCTCCTTTTAGACCCCAGTAAAAAGCCTTTGTGAGGCATTCCGCACCAACTGGGGTCTCCAAATCAATTTTGAGGGAAGACCTAAGTAGAGTATATTGTAGTAGTCTAGTGTCAGTTACTGTAGCATGGATTCAGGTGGCCAGATAGACCCAGTCAAGGTAGGGGGCCATCCTGCAGGCTAAACCGAGTTGGAAGAAAGTGTTTTTCTGCAGCAGCATTAACTTCTCCAGCAATGGTGATGGATCCAGTACAACACTGAAATGGGAAGTACAATACTGGTCCTCAGGTTGCCTTCCCATTCAATGCTGTGCTTAGGTGAAGTCTCCCTTTGTTCACTTTCAGCCTTTTGACCACACCAGACTGACTCGATCCCTTTGGGGGAGACTTAATGAGATGTTATCTGCCAGGGGGTGTGATTTACCTCCATGCTATGTGTGAATAAAAGCATTTTTTTCCCCGGGAGGTTTGAAAGAAGCAAAACCTCCACTTTGCAGTTTAAAGGCCCCCACCCCCACCCCCTCGGGCAGAGAACAGACTGGGAAGGATGAAGTCAGTCAATGGCTTTCCAGGCTCCCCTCAGATACCTCTTAAGAAATGCTAATAGGTTTAGCTAAAGACAATGGGATGGCCAAGCTCCCCCCTTCAAGCAGGGAACAGAGATTTGGAGGACTTTAGACTAGAACGGGTCCAGGAATAATCTCCAGAAAGAAGCCTCAGGAAATGCTTCTTTGACCAAGCATGACCTGGTCAGTGGGTGGAGGAACAGATATGATAAAAACTCTTGTCAGCCAGAAGAAGTTCTCTTTCTTTGGGGTGTGGACTCCAGGAGAGCACACAGGACTCTCAGCTGCAAGAGGCAACCATTTTAACTATGTGCTGTCCTGAAGAGCTGAAGGGAGCTTCGAGGTAATGGGACATGGTAGAAATTTCTAATTACCTAAGCTAAAAGGGCCTGTCCCATATTTTAACATCCGATAGGGCAAAGGATTTCTGTTTTACTGTTTTACCCATTTCTTTTGGGTCCTTTGCACAATCTGGTGCTGTGCTCAAAGTATGCTTGTAAACATTTTCTTTTTGATAAATACTTTATAACTTTGGATGCTGGTAGCAGTCCTCTGTACCACACAGACCTCCACCATCTTGGACACGCTACTTTAAAAGAAGAGCCGGGGGAAGGCAGGCAGTTGGCAAGTGACTATTCCTCTAGAGGAGCACAAGACAGTAAACTGTCCCCATGGTGAGCAGGCACTGGGAGACACAGAGGCAAGGCCTCAGAACTTAGAAGGGAAACTGGGAGTCCTGACCCTCCCAATGGCCAATTCCTACAACAGTCAGGTGGTGGCAAGTCTCTCCAGGTGCTGAGAAAGACCTTGAAAGGCAGGCTGGAACAGGGCTCTTCTACCACACTATGAAATGTGTCTCCTGCTTGTTTCCACACACCAAGCCTCTATGAAAGGGACACGACACTTTTATCCAGGCCAGTTGGCAATTTTAATTATTTCTGTGGAGGTCAGTCTTGTTTATTGTGACTGGTAGCTGCTCTGCATGGTTTCTAGCAGAGCTGGGGACTGAAGTTAGGACCTTCTGCATGCTGAACAGATGCTTGGCTGCTGAGCCATGCCCCACCCAACCCAGGCACGGGAACAACAATTTTTCAGTTCTAATGACTAGGTAGGTATGAGGAGATGGTGGAAAATGCCATTAAGATACAGCTGATTTATGGGTTGTGGGAGTCCGTTGTGGGAGTCCGTCAATGCTGAAGAACTGAAATCTGGAGGCAATTGCGTTCCGTCATTAATGTACCTTATTACCCGTGAAAACTGATTTCGTTTGCGGAAGGATCATCAGCTCTGAAGGAAAGGATCGTCAGCTCTTGAGGAAGAGAGTTTCGAAACGGCTTTTATCGGTAGCCTGTTGGGTGTGGATGCTTACTCGCTAAGAGCTTCATCACCCTAATGAAGTCGAGAGGAAGCAAACTTTCTTACACAGCAGGATAAGTTTCCCTGTGTCAGATTTTTCAAGCATTTGGAATCAACATCTTAGAAACTGAATTCTGACTTTTATGTAGTAGTCAGTGTTCCCTCTAAGCTGAAATAGTGTGAGCCGGCTCACCGTTTTTTAGCCTCCGGCTCACACGTTTTTGTCTCCGTTCAAGAAGGATGCCTCCAGAGCAAACTACTTGATGCAGCAGCCAAATCCCTCGCTCACAACTTTAAGGCCAGCAGCTCACAAAGTAGAATCTTTGCTCACCAGACTCCACAGCTTAGAGGGAACATTGGTAGTAGTATATGTATTATATCTTATTTATACTTACTATACTATACTTGCTCTTTTTGTAGCAGGGACTCCTTTGCATATTAGGCGACACACCCCTAATGTGGCCAATCCTCCAAGAGCTTACAGTAGCCCCTGTAAGAAGAGCTTTGTAAGCTCTTGGACGATTGGCTACATTAGGGGTGTGTCACCAAATATGCAAAGGAGTTCCTGCTACAAAAAGAGCCCTGCTTACTATTATATTTGGTCTCTGGCAGAGCTAGGGACTGAACCTGGGACCTTCTGCATGCCGAACAGATGCTCTGCTGCTGAGCCGTGCCCCACCCAATCCGGGCACGGGCACACCATTTTTCAGTTTAAATGACTAGGTTGTACTGAGGAAGTGCTGGAAAATGCCATTAAGTCACAGCTGACTTAAGGCGACCCTGTAGGGCAGGGGTGTCAAATATAAGGCCCAGGGGCCAGAAACGGCCCGTCCGGGGCGCTTATGCAGCCCGCAAGCAACTAGTGCAAGGGGAGGGAACAGGAGACGGTTCTTGGGGGAGTGGATGGAGCCACTCCAATTGTGGCTTCAGCGTGGCAGAATAACCTCATCTGCAGCAGTCAAGCAGCGTGGGAGCATCTGCCTAGTGCTGCACCGTTGACTCTCCAGTCTGCCCATATGGGTTTTCCTTTGCACACACCCCCTCCCAGCCCATAGGGCCTTGCAATGAGAATACATCAACTCAGAGCTTACCAACTGGTGTCCTTCACATAGTTTATATCTCCGGTACCTAGCATTATGTTTTATGGCACACATGGCCTTGGCCCAGCCTGACAAAGTGGCATTTATGTCAGATCTGGCCCTCATAACAGAACATCTCGACACCCCTACTGTAGGGTTTTCAAGGCAAGAGACATTCAGTGGTGATCTACCATTGCCTGCCTCCGCGTCACGACCTTGGGTATTCCTTGGGAGATCCCCCCATCAAAATACTAGCCGAGGCTGACCCTACTTAGCTTTTGAGATCTGGCAAGAGCAGGTAGTGATCCAGTTAATAAGAAGTCAATACTGAACCAAAATAGGCTTTTTTTGTTCCTTAACAAAAGTGGACAGAGGCCAAATGCAACCCGCCCTGCTTCAGTAGAAAAGAGTCCAGTCGCACCTTAAAGACAAACAACTTTTGTGGTAGGATGTGAGCTTTTGTGAGTCACTGCTCACTTCTTCAGATAGCTGAAGAAATACAGATGTAGTTTTTTGCAAATAAGGGTGTAACTTTTTCTGCATCGAAGCGCACAGACCCCCCTGAAATCTATCCACAGATATACGCTACCCTTGACTTGTCTATTTCATCACAGGATTTGGAAAATAGGTATGTTTTTGCCAGTTTTGCAAATGTCAGGAGGACTTAGCTTGGCAGATAGAGTGAAGGAGGACACCACCAAAAAGGCCCTTCTTCGCCTAACTACTTTCGGAGCATTTCTAAGCCTCCAGAACCTGGGCATTAAAAGAAGAGCCTCATCAGAACCCACTGTAGGAGAGGTTCGCCCTTTTTTGGATTATCTGACAAACAGGAAGTCTGGATCTCTGCCTCAAGCTCTTACTACAGAGTAAATATTTATGAGGTTCCTCCCCTGTGTGGATTCTTCAGTGGTTAAGGAGATATGGGCTGGTCTTCAGTCTCCTTCCACCCTCAGAACACATCCTTTCTTTCTTGCCTGTGAGATCTATTTCAGTTTTGTCCTCTGTCTAAATATTTCTATCATTTCCTCCACCTTAGGGTCAGGATTCTGGGCAGATAACAAGCACTTTACAAGGGTTTACATGGTTTCAACCCTTTCTATGGCGTGTGCTTGTCTTTTTCATGTGAAAAAAGGAGAAAACTCTCTCTAAGCAGTTATATGGTTTCTTCTTCTGTGGGTTCTTTGATGGTTTTGAAGATGGTCATTCAGAATGAATCTCTTTCCGCACTCTGAGCATTCAAAATGTTTCTCCATTGTGTGTATTCTTTGATGCGTATAACATCGCCACTTTGACTGAATCTCTTTCCACGCTCTGTGCACACCACTGTGTGAGGTCTTGTGAGTTCTTGCTTGTAAAGATGGTTGCTCTGACTGAATCTCTTTCCACATTCTGAGCATTCAGACATTTCTCCTCTCTGTGGGTTCCTTGATGCTGTTGCAGATTGCTACTCCGACTGAATCTCTTTCCACACTCTGAGCATTCAAAAGGTTTCTCCCCTGTGTGGGTTCTTATATGCTGTTGCAGATGGCCACTCTGACTGAAACTTTTTCCACACTCTGAGCAGTGAAAAGGTTTCTCCTTTGTGTGGGTTCTTAGATGCCGTTGAAAATTGCTGCTGGAACAAAATCGCTTTCCACACTCAGGGCATTCAAAAGGTTTCTCCCCTGTGTGGACTCGTAGGTGCTTTAGAAGACTACCTGTGTCACTGAATCTCTTTCCACACTCTGAGCATGGAAAAGGTTTCTCCCCTGTGTGGGTTCTTTGATGCAGCTGAAGATGGCCACTCTGACTGAATCGCTTTCCACACTCTGAGCATTCAAATGGTTTCTCCCCTGTGTGGGTTCTTTGATGCAGCTGAAGACTGTCACTCAATCTGAATCTCTTTCCACACTCTGAGCATTCAAAAGGTTTCTCTCCTGTGTGAGTTCCCAAATGTTTGTGAAGATTGCTACTCAAGCTGAATTTCTTTCCACACTCTGAGCATTCAAAAGGTTTCTCCCCTGTGTGAGTTCTTTGATGTTCTTGAAGATGGCTGCTCTGATTGAATTTCTTTCCACATTCTGAGCATTCAAACAGTTTCTCCTTTTTGTGGGTTCTCAGATGCCGCTGAAAATTGCTACTGTCACACAATTGCTTTCCACACTCAGAGCATTCAAAAGGTTTCTCCCCTGTGTGGATTCTTAGGTGCTTTGTAAGACTACGTCTGTGACTGAAACTCTTTCCACACTCTGAGCATTCAAATGGTTTCTCCCCTGTGTGGACTTGTAGGTGCTTTAGAAGGCTACCTGACTCACTGAATCTCTTTCCACACTCTGAGCATTCAAAAGGTTTCTCCCCTGTGTGGGTTCTTTGATGCAGCTGAAGATGGCCACTCTGACTGAATTTCTTTCCACACTCTGAGCATGCAAAAGGTTTCTCCCCTGTGTGGGTTCTTTGATGCAGCTGAAAACTGTCATTCAACCTGAATCTCTTTCCACACTCTGAGCATTCAAAAGGTTTCTCCCCTGTGTGAGTTCTCAAATGCTTGTGAAGATTGCTACTCAAGCTGAATCTCTTTCCACACTCTGAACATTCAAAAGGTTTCTCCCCTGTGTGAGTTCTTTGATGTTCTTGAAGATGGCTGCTCTGATTGAATTTCTTTCCACACTCTGAGCATTCAAACAGTTTTGCCTTTGTGTGGGTTCTTAGATGACGCTGAAAATTGCTACTATCACGCAATCGCTTTCCACACTCAGAGCATTCAAAAGGTTTTTCCCCTGTGTGGATTCTCAGGTGCTTTGTAAGACTATGTCTGTGGCTGAATCTCTTTCCACATTCTGAGCATTCAAATGGCTTCTCTCCCCTGTGGATTCTTTGATGCAGTTGAAGATGGCTATTCAAACTGAAACTCTTTCCACACTCTGAGCACTTAAAAGGTTTCTCACCTCTGTGGATTCTTTGATGTTGTTGAAGACTGCCAGCCCCACTGAATTTCATTCCACACTCAGAGCATTCAAATGGTTTCTCCCCTGTGTGGGTTGTTTGATGCACAAGGAGCTGTGATTTGTATTTAAAGTACCTCCCACACTGAAAGCATTTAGATGCCTTCATTATAATGTGCCTTGGGAAACGTGGATTTCCATGTCTTCCATCAGAAAATGTCATTCCACTCTCTGAACAGATAAATGGCTTCTCTCCTGAATGAATGCTTTGGTGTTTAATAAAGACTGATTTCTCTGAAAAACTCTCATCACAGTCTGAGAAACTGTATATTTTCTCTCCTGCATGTGTTTGTTGATGTTTAAGGAACTCTGCTCTGCAAAGGAAGCTCTTTCCACACTCCAGGCAATGATGGGTCTTCTTTCCACCCTGCACTTGCAAGTGGACATTATATTGGGTTTCATCTGAGAAGATCATTCCACACTCCATGCACTTGTACAGTTCCTCCACCATGTGAATTGCTTCATGGAAACCTCCCTCTTGGAAAGGAATGGGTGGATCCATCTTCTCGACTATATGGCTTCCTTTCTGCCTCTTGGGTCTGCCTTGAGTCCTGAACTTTCCTCTCAAGTCTTCATTCTTGACTTCATCTGGCAATAGATGATGCAGTTCCTCATCCTCCTCATTCCCTCCATCATCCCCTGTTGGTAATAAAGAGAGAGATCCCATTAGCACCCACAGAAGGAGACCTGATTTGCACTTGAAATCCCATCCACGCTCAAAGCGTTTCAGGGCCTCGTTCCTGCCCTACATTGAAATATACAATAACATACACGTTATTAGTGGCTTCCTGCCTGCCTGTGTGGTCCATCTCTATCTCTGAAGTTGCCTTCAGTCTCTTCATTCTTGGCTTTTTCCAAAGAACCCCTGGATTTCCCCAAGTGTCTCCTCTACATCTGCTGCTGGAATACAGAAAGAGGTCCAATCAGCGCCTATGCAAGTAGCCAAGCCACCAATCAGGCACTTCTCATTCACGAGTGTGCATTTCCTTTGGCAGAACTTCTTTCCACTAAAAAATATTTGCTGCAGGGCAGGGAGATGCTAGGACCTCACCAAGTGAACCCCGCAGCTCAAGGGACCGCCCCCCCCCCCCATGGTTTTTGGAATGGACATCATTTGCTGTTGGGGATTAAGGCATCTAGGCGACAACTGAAAAGAATCATTAATCACCCTTTTGCCTCATTCAGCCTGATTGTTCTTAAGTCTCTCTTACATTCTTGGCTTCTCTGGGGAGGGGGGAGAGATCATTTTTATATGGGAAAGAAATCCAAGGAAGAGGAAAAATTCTTCTGGAAGGATGAAAACATGGTCAAGACCAAAGCCCATAATCCTAACCCGTTTAAAGGGGGAAAATCCATACTGGATCACAGTCAGAGCAGATGGCCTTAACCCCGTTCAGGGAGAAGGGTGTGTTGTAAATGTTGAGATGGGTAGCCACATTCATCTGTTTGTAGCTGTAGGGAAGAGCCAAGAGTCCAGGAGCACCTTGAAGACTAACAAAATACGTGGCAGGGGAGGCGCTTTCATGAGTCACGGCTCACTTCTTTAGATCCATATACGGACTCTTGCTTTTTTGTAATCAGGATCTGACCTGGTACCATGGGCAGTGTTCCCTCTAAGCTCCATGGTGTGGTGAGCAGAAATGAATGGAAAATGGAATGGAATGAATGGAATGGAAAAAAAACTAGTAGCATTAAAGCTGTGAGCGAGTCTATAATTGTAAAGGTAAAAGGTAAAGGTTCCCTTGCTCGAAAGCCAGTCGAATCTGACTCTAGGGTTGCGGTGCTCATCTCCATTTCAAAGCCGAAGAGCCAGCGCTGTCCGAAGATGTTTCCATGGTCATGTGGCCAGCACGACTAAACACCAAGGTGCATGGAACGCTGTTACCTTCCCACCGAAGTGGTACCTATTTATCTATTTGCAATTTCTTGCTTTCGAACTGCTAGGTTGGCAGGAGCTGGAACTAGAGACGGGAGCTCACTCCGTCATGCGGCACTCTCGGGTCTTGAACTGCTGAACTACTGACCTTCCACAGCCTGCAGTTCAGCGTCTTAACCACTTGAGCCACTGCAGCTCCTGTCTACAGTCGACCATTGTGTAAATTATTTTTTTTAGATTATTTCCATAACCTTGTAGGAATCTCAGAATAAATTCTTTTAAACTATATTTAAACTATATTTTAAGAATAATTTAAACATTATAAGAGAAAACAGAATCAAGTCAGATTTCGTTACATGAAACGTTGTCCTCTGAAGGGGCAGACCAAGTCTCCGGAGAACACGTCTACCTGCCCCTTTCCACTATATGGGTAGACCTGGCCTCAGGAGAACAGGTCTGCCCACCCCTTTCCACTATATTGGTAGACCTGGCCTCTGGAGTACAGGTCTGCCCACCCCAGTCCACTATATTGGCACCTGGCCTCTGGAGAACAGGTCTACCTGCCCCAGTCCACTATATTGGCACACCTGGCCTCTGGAGAACAGGTCTACCTGCCCCAGTCCACTATATTGGCAGACCTGGCCTCTGGAGAACAGGTCTACCTGCCCCAGTCCACTATATTAGCAGACCTAACCTTGGATGTCACCACTGTTCCCTCTAAGCTGAGTTAGTGTGAGCTGGCTCACAGTTTTTTAGCCTCTGGCTCACACATTTTTGTCTTAGCTCAGGAAGGACGGCTCCAGGACAAACTAATTTATGCAGCAGCCAAATCGCTCACTCACAACTTTAATGCCAGTAGCTCACAAAGTAGAATTTTTGCTCACAAGACTCCTCGGCTTAGAGGGAGCATTGGATGTCACCCTGCACTGACCCATAGAAAACATACCAGCTTGGGGGGTGGGGGTGGGGAACTCTTACAGTCTACTTTTTAAAAATTAAAATATAACAACCAACATTACAGATCAAGTATAACAGAGGTGGAACAATCACTGTCAGAACGCTGCCTAACCTAACAAACAGGAAACTGCTTAAATGTTATCAACCTGTCCAAATTACTTATTTATTCAGATATTTATATCCGACTTTTCCCTGTGACTCAAGGCAGCTTACAAATCATACTGAAAGGCATAATAAAAAGGTAAAGGTTTCCCTTGCTCGAAAACCAGTCAAATCCGACTCTAGGGATGTGGTCCTCATCTCCATTTCCAAGCCGAAGAGCCATCGCTGTCCAAAGACTTTTCTGTGGTCATGTGGCCAGCATGACTAAACGCGGAGGTGCATGGAACGCTGTTACCTTCCCACCAAAGCGGTACCTATTTATCTACTTGCAGTTTCTTGCTTTCAGACTGCTAGACTGACAGGAGCTGGGACCGGAGATGTGAGCTCACTTCGTCACACGGCACTAGGGTCTGGAACTGCTGAGCTACCAACCTTCCGGTCTGCAGCTCAGTGTCTTAACCTCTGAGCCACCGCGGACCCAAAAAGCATAATAGGGGTGTGGCAAAAAAAATCTCATGTCTCCCCCCTCCGGCTCAATTATAGTTTATGGGGCCCATTATAGTCAATGGGCCCTATAGACTATAACACAGAACCAATCCAGGATTATCTGGGGCTCTGAGGGGGCTGTTTTTTGAGGCAGAGGCACCAAATTTGCAGCATAGCTGCTGGTGCCTCTCCTCAAACCTCCTCCCACACAAGTTTCAAAAAGATTGGACCAGGGGGTCCAATTCTATGGGCCCCAGAAGGAGGTGCCCCCATAATCTGAGCTGGCCTCTGAAATGTTGTGCAACAGCACCCCCTAGTGCAGCTTTGAGGGAAATGTGGCCACGGGACTCCCCTTCCCTGGGGACCTCCATTTTGGATCCCTGTACACTTGCACATCTTAGCATGGGCCTAGCAATGAAAAATGGAGTCTGGATCAAAGGGATATCAAAACGAGAGTGAGTCATGCTGAGAGCGTGCAAGGAATATGAAGCGACTCCTGCAACTAATCACGTGAAAGCCATATCTGGTGGGAGTCCACTGAAGGGCCTTTTCCCCAGGGACCTAAGGGTTCCCTCCCTGATCATCTGAAGAATGACCCAGATAATCAAGACAATGAGCAATGGGCCAGCCCCAGCCACTTCTTCCTTATTTTAAGTGCTGGACGGGAAGATTTCTCCCCCTACTCTGTCTTGCCAACTCAGCCATCTACTTGCCTATCTAAACTCTCAGTCTCCCTAAATGGAGCCCTTCTCCTTGAGACTTTCCCTGTAATGCAAAAGAAAAAAAAACTCCCCTCCACAATGCACACAAGAAAACCCTTTTCAAATTAGCTCGTCTCCAGAGAGATGGGCTTTTCATCACTCCCACATTCCAATGCCAACACCTTTTCTCCTCCATCATCTTAGCAGAAATGCATTAAAAAATCCCTCAGGTCATTCAGTTTCTAGCAGGCTTTGGATTCCAGCCGGTTCCTCCAACTGTACAGCCGGCTTCTCTACTTTTCCATCCTGTTCTGCTGAGCTTCTCCAGAGCTGCCCAGCTGTCTTCACAAAGAAATCTTGTACACCTTTGACTCTTCCCTTTCATTTTCTCCCTTTGTAGCAGGAGGTTTGTGAGGGAGAGGGTTTAAACTGTGTTTGTACTTCACATGTGCATTTATTTCCTTTCTGTAGCACCTCTATTTTTATTTCCCTGACCTAACTTGGTTCTCTTTCTGTTAACATAATAAATTTATTTTCTCATTTAAGAAGACTCCATTTCTTTTGAGTGTTGGTCTGTATCACGACCCTGGTAGACATAGGTTTGCGATCTTGGGAATTAATACCCCACAATAAACGTGTTTTCTCTTTGGTAGCAGAAGGATGTTTTTGCTAACTACAGGGGTGGATGTCCATGAGTGATCTGGGTCACCAATTGCTTTCTGAGGACCTCTCAGCTCTTTCTGAGCTCCAGGCCTCTCTGGCTTGGGTGCTGGCCACAATAGTGGCTTCAGTTGCCCCTGGGCCAGCCAAGTGGGTTGGGTTGCTCTCCCAGACCATGCTGAATGTCACTTTTACTGGCACCCCAACCAAAGGAGCTGTGGAGTCTTGTGAGCAAAAATTCAACTTTGTGAGCTACTGGCACTAAAGTTGTGAGTGAGTGATTTGGCTACTGCATAAATCAGTTTGCTTTGGAGCCATCCCTTAATGAGCGAAGACAAAAATGTGTGAGCCAGAGGATAAAAAACGATGAGCTAGCTCACACTAACTCACCTTAGAAGGAACACTGACCCCAACTCCTCAAGATCTCCAGTAGAGGACAAGTAGTGGGGCAGGCCTGAAAACGATGCATTTGTGCTCAATATTTTGATTCATGCCTCATCCCAATGGCAGCAATTCACACCTTTGACACCCATGAAAGATCCTTACCCAGAAAGGCCATGCTCCTTTAGTTCTTCAGCATGACTTCCCCACAGAGAGCTCTTTGGCCCAGATCCAGGAGCACCCACTCTGCTTTGGTGAAATACACGGCCACCTCCTCAAAAGAAAAGGGTCACTGGAAGAAAAAGCAGATTCCCTCGTTAAAGATCATACCGGGCAGAGAAGGCACACTAGGAGGGGGGCAGTCAGGGAAGAGGGAAGGATGTTGAGCTTGGCATGGGTAAAGTGTTAACCAAATGGGAGTCTCCAAATTAATTGGGGGAATTAGTGAAATTGGAGACTTAGGGGATAACTAGGGGATGTCCACCAATGTTTATGGGGGTTATTCCCTGAGAACTCTCAAAATAAGCAGGCTGAAGTACCAAAAAGGTGTTTTTATTATCTCTCCTTAAATATAATTGTGTTTTGGTAGTGGCACTTTGTGACCATTCCACACGCTTCCAAATCAGTTGGCTCCGTGATGTGTCACTCAGAAGCTATCCCTATCCACTGACTGCGTTGCCTGAGTCTCGCCTCCAATATTCTAAACAGTTTGCTGTTCCTCTCCCCACAGTAGCCAGTCAGAACACAGAGGTCATTTGCATATGCAGTGTGATTGGCCTTTGCCTCTAAGAGAGCCAGTTTGGTATAGTGGTTAAGTGCGCGGACTCTGATCTGGGAGAACCGGGTTTCATTCCCCACTCCTCCACTTGCACCTGGCTGGATGACCTTGGGCAAGCCGTAGTTCTGATAAGAGCTGTTTTTGAAAAAGAGCAGTTTCTGTCAAGAGCTCTCTCAGCCCCACTTACCTCACAGGGTGTCTGCTGTGGGGACAGAAAGGGAAAGGAGTTTGTAAGCCACTCTGAGCCACCTTTGGTAGTGAAGGGCAGGGTACAAATCCTATCTCTTCTTCTTCTTCTTCTAAACAGTTTGCTGTTGCTGTTCAGAGTCACTGAATGTGTCCTGAGGTAAAATACATATCCCAGTCTTCCCTTAAATGGTCACTGGAGTTGTCAAACTCCCTGTAGGGCCTGGAGATCTCCCAGAAATCACTGTGTTCCCCAGCCACAGCACATTATTTCCCCTACAGAAAATTTCCCAGCTATTACAATGGCTGCTTTGGGCAGTGGACTCTATACATTATATCCTGCTGAAGTCCCACTGCACCCCAAACCCTGCCCTCCCCAGGCTCTACCCCTCATAGCTACAGGTTTAGCCCTTCCCTTAGTATTGCCAGCCTCCAGGCAGCACCTGGAGATCTCCAAGATCAGTTCTCCTGGAGAAAATGGCTGCTTTGGGCAATGGACTCTGTGGAATTATACCCTGCTGAGGTCCCTCTGCACCCCAAACCCTGCCCTCCCCAGGCTCTACCCCTCAAATCTACAGGTATTTCCCAACCCAGAATTGGCAACCCTGTAACTGGTTATGGAACTGCTTTCCAGACCCTTGAAATCCAGAAGACATGGCATAGGAGGAGGTGCTTTTCTAGCTTAACTGCTACTGCATAGCCCCCAAATCATCATAAGTCAGGAGCGGAGGGAACCATACCTGTTACCATGTGGCTCTCCTCCCTTACTATTCACTTGGGGCGGCAAAATGACTTCAGACAGCCCTGACTTATAGCTAAGCAGAAGGAAATAAACATGGCTTGCCTCCCTCTGTTTTCCCCTTCCCTTTGCCACCCCACCAGCCACAGCCAGGACACTCACCTGGAGCTTCCTTCTAGAGCTCGTTGTATTTCTTCCCACAACGGGCCTTACTCCTAGTAAGAAGAATAAAGAGCAAACATACATACAAAGCACATGGGGGAAATATACAAAGTCTCTAAGTGGAAAATAAAAGGAAGTAGCAGGGAAAGTGATTCAGGAAGGGTGATGTTTACCAGGTCTTGAGGTCAAGGTCCATGAAAGAGAATGGCCAGTGTTTCTCTGGAAAGGAGCAGGGGTCATTTCCTGCCAGAATGTGCCGGAATGGCGCTCCGGCAGTGAGGAGCTCAGGGGCGCCCCCACCGCCTTTCCTGGCCCAGGCAGATGGGCCAGGGAAGACCTGCAGAGCCCCACTATCACCTGGGGGGATTTAAATGCCTTTCTTTCCCCTCCCCAGATGGGGAAGGGAAAGAAAGGCATTCTAAACATGCCTGGGTTCCCTGCCCAACCTGGAGCCACAGGGCACCTGGAGAAGATTGGACAGGGAACCCAGGCATGTCTGCCTGCCTGCCCTTCCCTTCTCCAGCCAGCCTGGCATGGCAGGTTGGCTGGGGAAGGGAAGGGGAGGCGGGCAGACAGGCCCCCCCTTTCCCCTGAGCCTCTCTGCTTTTGCAGAAAAACTCGGGGAAGTCAGGGGGATTTAAATGCCTTTCTTTCCGTTCCCCATCTGGAAGGGAAGGGAAAGAAAGGCATTCTAAACATGCCTGCCCTTTTTCAGTGGGTGTGGCATACGCAAATGAGTTATGCAAATGAGCTCCTGTACCTCTTTTTCTATGAAATGACCCCTGGAGAGGAGTAAGGACCTACACATGAGTGGGGGTGTGACATTTGTCACTGATAGAACATACATACACTCTGTGGAGCAGGCCATGTCCAGTTATAGGAAAAATTGACCCCAGAGATGGGCTGATGCATGCGCCCCTAACACAATTCCTTGATCACATTTCCTAGGGTAGACAAAGACAGAGGGAAACTTGTGACAAGTTGCACGAGTGTAACTAATGGCTTGTTGAGAGTGTCTGGTGTAAACTAAAAGTGTTAATGTTCTCTGATGACCCCAGAGTACAGGATAGGAGAGGATATCGCATTATATGAATAGCCTATTAATTAGGGTAAATGGGTAAAGGGAGACGTGACTAGGTGTGGCACTGATCACATCAAGGTAGGGTAGTGCCTTTCCTGAGAAACCCATTGTTCAGATTAAGTATCTCTTTTTGGGTGGGGAGGAGAGTGACTAGCAAGTCAGTTACCCTGAGTCCCCTACCCAAAATAGTTTCCCAGGCTTGTCTCCTGGCCAGCATCCATTTTGTTCATTCCGTCTCCATCTTGATTTCACTTCTAGGCAAGGCTGTGCAGTGCAGAAATTATTTTGGGAGTGATATTAAAAGCGGGGCATTTTGTTTAGAACTACCCTTCCATGAGAGGCGTCTGGCTGCTAACAAAGGGACATCTTAGCAGCAACTCTAGGTGCAAAAGCCCCTCTGTGAGGGAGGGGGAACCAGGCTGTCCCCTGCTTATCATAGTTGAGGCTACTCTCAACATAAACTGGAGCCCAGGACAAAGCGACTGGTAAGGGCTTAACCATTGCGGATACCTCCTCTGTAGGCTGGATGCATTTGGCAATAGCTCTTGGCAGGTGGGGAAATGGCAGAGGGGCATGAAGCCTCTCCAGGTTAAGGCAGAGGGGCTGCCTGGATGAACAGGGGGAGGCAACAAACCCCCAGGAAAATGGCAAATGCAATATGAAGCACTGCCCGAAATGCTTTGCATGTGGAGCCATCAATGGCCTTGTACGATTCATCCCTTCTGATCATGCCTGAGAGTCCTTCGTGGGCCTCCCTACAAACACTGTGGCTGAGAATTTATTTTCAGTTGTTTTAATTTGCAAAATCCAGATTCCTCCTTTCTGCCCCCACAGGGGCCACCAAGGCAACAAGGAATTAAAACATTTATGTATGCATTATGTGCTCCTTTATGTTATTAAAGTTCACCATCTCACTGAGAGTCAAGGCAGATGATCCAGAATGACTCAATACACTCAATGGGACGGCACATTCAGTAAATTATGAAATAGAACTTGGCAGGGCTCTTTTTGTAGCAGGAACTCCTTTGCATATTAGGCGACCCACCCCTAATGTAGCCAATCCTCCAAGAGTTTACAGTAATCCCTGTAAGCAGAGCTCTGTAAGCTCTTGGAGGACTGGCTACATTGGGGGTGTGTCGCCTAATATGCATAGAGTTCCTGCTACAAAAAGAGCCCTGGAATTTGGGTATAGAACCAACAAGAAGTCTAAAAACTGGTATTGAAGGAAAGCTTAATTATTAAAATGAACCACTAAATGATGCAAAATTACATAGTACAGTTGGGTACAACTTATAGCAGTACAAAACTACATAACAGAATCCTACTTACAATAAGCTATACACATTAGTACTCTGGCCTGGATACCCCAATTTTGTCAGATCTTGGAAGCTAATCAGGGTCAGCCCTGGCTAATATTTGGATGGGAGACCTCCAAGGAATACCAGGGTCATGATGCAGAGGCAGGAAATGGCAAAGCACCTCTGAATGTCTTTTTCCTTGAAAACCCCATGGTTTAATATATAGCACATTAATATACAGCACAGCCCCTGATAATTTCTCCAACTGATTTTGTGAATAATTTTGGACCGTGCTACCCTATTGCGGAAAGGTGGGAGCCTTCCTGGCCTTCTCTGGCAGGCCGTTCCACAAGGTGGGGGCCTCAAAGGAGCAGGCACGTGGATGCACAGTGCAGGGTGGGACTGGCAGAAGTCCTTGCTCAGATGAGTGAAGCTGTCATGGCAGAGCCTAGAAGGAGAGACTGTCTTTGCCGGTATGAGGCTCCAAGGCCATGAAGGGCTGCGGATGGGACAGTCTTTAAACTGAGCCTGGTAACTGATGGGCAGCCAGTGGAATGACTGTAGAAGGGGAGTAATCATAGAATGTTAGAGTTGGAAGGGACCTTACAGGTCATCTAGTCCAACCCCTGCGCTCTGCAGGAGCGTAGCCGAAAGATAGCCCTACAACATACCCAAAAGATGTTCGTCCAGCCTCCGCTTGAAAACGTCCAGGGAAGGAGCATCCACCACCTCCGGAGGCAGTCTGTTCCACTGCTCAACCACTCTTACAGTTAGGAAGTTTCTCCTGATATTTAGCCGGTAATGACTCCCTTGTAATTTCCACCCATTAGATCTAGTCTTGCAATCCGGAGCAAGAGAGAATAGATCTGCTCCATCTTCATTCAAGCTCTTATTCATTACATTGCAAAACTACTGATCACCCAAAACAGACGACAGCCGCATATCTCTCTTCCAGGACTGCAAAACTGATTCTCTCCCCATAAAGTAGCACCTTAAAGGCTAACAAAATAGGCGGTGAGGCACGAGCTTTCGTGAGTCACGTCTTCGGACACTATTTAATACCAGCTCCCCATCAACAACAGACGACAGCCGCATTTCTCTCTCCCAGCAGGACTGAAGAGCTCGGGCCCCCCACCCTCCACGACTTACTTATGAGTAAATCTTCCCGGGCTCCGACTGCAAAAAGGCTTTTGTTCTCCTCTGCTACAGATCTGGAACCCGCCCGCCTGCCTCTTTGGCCATTCAATAACAAAGACACCCTCTCCCGGAAATACCTCTTCCTCTCTTCCTACCCCTTCCTACCACTCCTTGCTCGTCCTCTCTAGCACGCGGCTCGCTCACTTTAACCCAGTGCAGAGCTGCAGATCTCCCCGGGCGCGCCGGCGCGCGCAGAGTTAATCGCGAGGAGCCCCATCGAGCTGCACTACAGGGCGTTGCGGAGGACAGCCTGGCTGAAGCCCGTCCCTTCCATACGAGGACGGGACGGAGGGAGCTTTTCTCGTGCTTTCGTCTGCAGCACTGAAAGGGTTAAACTGAGCGAGCTCCTTCCTAGAGAGGCCGAGCCGGGGGGGGGGCGGAAAGAGGAAAAAGTCCTTTCCGGGACGGGGTGCTTTGCTCTTTGAATCACCAAAGAGACCGGGGAGGGCTGCATGATCTGCAGGGGGGGGGGGGCGCACCTTATTGCAGCCGGATCCTGGGAAGGTTTACTCATAAGTAAGCCATGGGGCGGATGAGCTTTTCAGTCTCGCTGGAAGAGGGAAATGGGGCTATCGTGTGTTTTTGACGGGGCGCTGGTATTAAATAGCTTTAAAATGTAATAAAGTTATCCTGGCTGGGAGGGTTCTTGAAGGATATTCCACTCCCCGGTTTCCATGGAGTTCAGCTGATCCTCGCAGACGGGGGCGGATTAAGGCTCACTGGGGCCCTAAGCACTGACCAGTCTTGGTGCCCCCCTCATTGAAATGACTGTCATGACAACTGAATTTGGCTCCATCATTTTACTTTTAAACACATACATTTTACTTTTAAGCATAGCCTATGACACTGCACATCACCAACAAAAAATAGAAGATAACCCTAAGGTGTACCAGGATCAATTTGCACTAGTTTTACCACTTTTTTTTTTAACAAGTCTTCATTTTTTTTTGTTTTCACCCTTTTCCCAACTTTGTGGTGCTCCCTTCGGCCCTGGTGCCCTAAGCACGTGCTTAGTCTGTTTAATGGTTAATCTGCCACTGCTTGCAGACTCTCTTAAGAGCCTCAGGGTTTTAATGGGACCCAAGAGGATTGCTGGAGAAGCGAGTTAATGCAATTGCAGAAAAGGTTTCCTTCCAACTCAGCCTGGCATTACCTTGCTAGCCTGCTTTGGCCACCTGGATCTATCTCATAGTGACATCGAGACTAGACTCCTGTAATGCACTGTACATGAGTCTCCCCTCAGAAGCAATTTGGGAACTTCAGTTAGTGCAGAATGCCACAGTTTGATTATTGAGAGCCAGTTTGGTGTAGTGGTTAAGTGAGCAGACTCTAATCTGGGAGAACCCGGTTTGATTCCCCACTCCTCCACTTGCATCTGGCTGGATGACCTTGGGCAAGCCATAGTTCTAATAAGAGCTGTCCTTGAAAAAGAACCGTTCCTGTCAGAGCTCTCTCAGCCCCACCTACCTCACAGGGTGCCTGTTGTGGGGAAGGGAAGGGAGTTTGTAAGCCACTCTGAGACACCTTTGGGTAGTGAGGGGCAGGGTATAAATCCAATCTCTTCCCTTCTTTTTCTCCTAGACAGAGCATGCCTATTACTCCCCTTCTGCAGTCACTCCACTGGCTGCCCATCAGTTACTGGGCTCAGTTTAAAGGACTGGCTCTCACATACAGAGCCTTTTATGGCTGCAAGACAGTCTCTCCTGGTCTCTGCCCTGACAGCTTTGCTCATCTGAGCAGGGACTTCCACAGGTCTGTTGTATGCACAGTTTATGAAACAGTTGTACATTTTGTACTCTGCCACTGACTAGCAGATTGACCTAGTCAGGTACACTTGGCACTTCTATGATGTGTATATGTGTTAAAGTGTCATTTATGATTCTAACTACATAAAACAGAAATCAACCATGATCATATATTCAGATATTTGCTTTGGTTTATTTACAACTACTGTTTAAATGTATGATGGGAAAATAAGGATGCTGACATATCACTATTCTGCTAAGGCTTATGTCCTTGGCAGGCCAATTACAACTGTGCATGTCTCTGGCCAGAGCTTTTTTTGTAGAAAAAGCCCAGCAGGAACTCATTAGAATAATAGGCTACACCCAACAGCAGAAACTCATTAGCATATTAAGTTACACCCCTATGTTACCAGAAGTGTGGTCATCCAGCCACACCCACCTTTTGCTTCTTATTCTGTTTACCTTGTTTGTTGTCAAAACCCAGGGCTTTTTTTCTAGCAGGAACTCCTTTGCATGTTAGGCTACACACCAATGTAGCCAGTCCAAATGAGTTTCTGCTATTGGGTGTGGCCTATTATGCTAATGAGTTCCTGCTGGGTGTGGCCAACTTGGGAGCCAGCCAGAACTCCGTTCCTGTGCGTTCCTGCCCAAAAATAGCCCTGTCTTTGGCTAAATGAAGAACAATGGCACCCTGTAAACCATATCAGCTATATAGAGACTTTTAGAATTTCACAGTCTAAGAGAAAGAAAAAACTTTTCTTGGGAAAGCCTAGCCCAAAAGGTTTTTCTGCCAGTCAGAGACCTGTAAGGTCAGAGTGCTGGTGTTTGATGGAATCAATAATCTTGTTTTATTTGTGTGTGTCATCTTGAATATACAATCCTATGTCTCCCTTTGTAACACTCGAAGACTCTGTTGGATATTCAGGAGTTCCAAAACCTTGATATCTGTACTCTTCCTTATTAATTAATAAATATTAGTTTTTCCTCTCAGCTGGACTGTGTCATGTGTTTTCTCAAATTGGAGTTGGGTAAACACTATCAGAGGCACAATTTGTGTCTTACAGGTCCCACCCCGCACAGGGGCAGGATCAACTACTGCTGGTCCACATGCCTTCTCCCGTGTGGAGTGGCCTGCCTGAGGAGGTCAGGAAGATTATGAATGGGATTGAGCAGGTTGAGAAAGAAGTACTTTTCTCCCTTTCTCACAATACAAGAACTTGTGGGCAATCCATGAAATTGCTGAGCAGTTGGGTTAGAACAGATAAAAGGAAATACTTCTTCACCCAAAGAGTGCTTAACATATGGAATTCACTGCCACAGGAGGTGGTGGCAGCTACAAGCACGGACAGTTTCAAGAGGGAATTAGATAAACATATGGACCTGGGCCACCTCCCTGCTTCTGCAGGCAGTGGACTTATTTCAGCTTGTCTTCCCAGTCCCCTTCCATGGTGACTGGAGGGCATGGGGGAGCTCGCAACCAGTGTTCCCTCGAAGCTGAGTTAGTGGGACACAGTTTTTTAGCCTCCGGCTCACAGATTTTTGTCTTAGCTCCAGAACGACGGCTCCAGGGCAAACTCATTGATGCAGCAGCCAAATCGCTCACTCACAACTTTAATGCCGGTAGCTCACAAAGTAGAACTTTTGCTCACAAGACTCCACAACTTAGAGGGAACATTGCTCGCAACACCCAGCTGCTTTGTGGTTTTAGCCTGGGGCCTGAGCTCACAGGCGTGGGCGTGGGATGGGGAAGGGGTTGCTGTCCTCCAGGCAGCCCGGGATCATCTGCCCAGCACTGCACAGTTGGCTCTCCAGTTCCCCCCCACACCCTATGCAGGTTTTCCTCTGCATCTCCCCCTGCCCATGGGGCCCTGCCGGGAGGAAACCCCAACTCAAAGCTTACTAGCTTTAATAGGCACCAAAGAGTAGGAATCAGTGGACAGTTCTTCCGAGGGAGGGAAGTAAGCAGTGGGGGTACCACAAGGACCGGTATTGGAGCCGGTACTATTTTTAATTGATTCATCAGTGATCTAGAACTAGGGGTGGATACTGTAGTGGCCGGGTTTGCCGATGACACCAAATTATTCATGATGATTGTTGTGTCTGCAGACAACATCGTGCCATCAACGAAGAGCCAGAGCTTGAGTACCTGAGAACAATGGGACTGAGGTTCCTGGCTCCCGCGTAGGGGGACCAATGGGAACGGCGGCGGGAATTCAAACCCGCCAATGGTACCAGGGGGCGGCCCCTCCCTAATGTATATAGTTGGCCTCCGGGCCAGTTATCAGTGTCTCGTGTTGTATAATAGCGAACCATGCTGATCACTACATCGCTGTCTGTGGTTTCTTTATGCGTCTAACCCACTATACAACAATGGCGACGAGGATGGGATCCTGTTGAGCGCTCCAGCCGGGCTGTCGGACAACGCTACCAAAGACTCGCTCCACCGCTCCACGGGCATCCTCCATGAGCGCCTCCGAGGGGGAATCCAGAGCCGTGTCGCTGCCGCCAACTAGCACAATGGCCATCGCTCCAGGATCCGGGCTGCTACCGCCGTTCGACGCTTCCCAGCCCCAACGATGGGGAGCCTGGGTCACGGGTTTGCGGCAAGCCTTCGTGTTCTATCAGATCACGGACGAAGACCGAAAGAGAGGACTGCTGCTCTGCTCTTGCGGCCCCGTGATCGTGGATCTGGCCCAATACCTTCTCTCTCCCAAGAAGGTGGAGGAGTGCACGGTCGACGAGATTGTAAAGGCCGTGCAGAACTACTACTCCCCAAAGCCGTCGGAGATGACCTGCCACGTGGTTTTCCAGCATCGGAACCAGCAGGGCAAAGAAACCGCCGCGGAGTTCCTCGGAGAGCTCCGCCGCCTGGCGGCCGACTGCGCCTTCGGAGAGCACTTGGAGATGGCTCTCCGCGACCGTTTCGTCGCAGGCCTCAGGGAGGAGAAACTCTGGCGCCGAATAATGGAGGGCGAGAAGGTGACCATCACCTCAGCGTTAGCCACCGCCACTGCATGGGAGAGGTCACACCCGACCACCACCACCGCAACGCATCGTGTGGCCTCCCCCGGGAACAGCGACATCGACGACCCCGAGGTACACCGCACACTAGCCCAGCATCGCCCGCCAGCACCGTCCGCTAGCTCCGCACGCAAGCAACCCGTCTCGGCGGCGCAGGAGTGTGCCAGCTGCGGAGGGCAGCATGAGAGGAGATCGTGCCGGTTCCGGGACGCCACATGTCGGGACTGCGGCCGCACGGGCCACATCGCAAGGGTTTGCCGGTCCAAGCCATCACGCGCAGCGCAAAAAACGCCCCGCCGCAGGTCTGAGGCGCACTTCGAGGACTGCGCGGCCCCGGAGGAGGACCTATACCAACTGACCAACGCCCCGGCCGCCCGAACACAGGTACTGAAACTCCCCAGTCAGGCCTCTACCCCAAAAATATACGTCCGGATCAAAGTAGAGGGGGCCCCCTTACAAATGGAACTCGATTCGGGCTCCGCCTGTTCCATCATTTCGGAGGCCACATTAAGACAGATTTGCCCAAAGGGGGGCCCCCGCTTGCGGCCATCACCCGTGACGCTCATGGACTTTCAGAGAAACCGAGTGCCAGTGAAGGGGGTCGGGAGTTTCAGGGTGCAGTACCGGGGCTTCAAGGGCCACTTGGACTTGCTCGTAGTCGAGGGCGACTTAGTTAGCCTCCTGGGGAGGGCCTGGTTTGGACCCCTAGGAATCGCGATCGAGGGGGTCCAGCATTGCGCAACCCGCGACTTCCAGGAAGTGTGCAGCGAGTTCCCATCCGTTTTCGACGGGTCCCTGGGCCGTTACACGGGCCCCCCGGTTTCGCTACAACTCAACCCCACAGTGGCCCCTATCCGCATGCGTGCCAGGTCCGTCCCGTTTGCCTTAAAACCCAAAATAGACGCGGAACTGGACCGACTGGTGGCGCAAGGGGTTTTGGAGCCGGTCTCTCACGCAGTGTGGGAAACCCCGATCGTGACCCCCATTAAACCTAACGGGGATGTCCGCATCTGCGCGGATTATAAATGCACGATAAATCGGGCATTGCAGGACCATGCCTACCCGGTCCCGGTGGTGAGCCATGTTCTGGCCACCTTGGCAGGGGCCAAGATCTTCGGCAAACTAGATCTGGCCCAAGCTTACCAGCAGCTGCCTGTCGATGGGCCGACAGCAGAGGCCCAAACAATTGTAACGCACCGGGGGCCTTCAGGGTCAATCGCCTGCAATTCGGGGTGAGCGTGGCACCCGGAATTTTCCAGCAACTGATGGACTCTCTCCTCAAAGGGATCCCCGGCGTCACACCATTCTTCGATGATGTGATGATCGCCGCCGCCACGCCTGATGAGTTCGCCTCCCGCCTCCGCATGGTCCTCAGCCGTTTCCGGGACGCCGGCCTAAAGGTCAAGCGCGAGAAGTGCCAGCTCGGGGTATCATCCGTCGACTTCTTGGGCTTCACGGTGAACGCAGAGGGACTCCACCCGGCCCGGGACAAGGTGAAGGCCATCGTGGAAGCGCCGCCCCCGACCTCCAAAGCCGAGCTCCAGGCTTTTCTCGGACTCTTGAACTTTTACCACGCCTTTCTCCCCCACAAGGCGGCGGTAGCCGAGCCCCTCCACAGGTTGCTCGACAAAAAGGCACCCTGGGTCTGGGGCCCGCATCAGGCTGCTGCGTTCCGGGCTGTCAAGGCCCTGCTCATCTCGAACGCGGTCCTGGCACATTTCGACGAGACCTTGCCCGTGGTCTTGGCTTGCGATGCGTCTCCATATGGGGTGGGAGCCGTGCTGGCGCACCGTCTCCCGGACGGCCGGGAGGTCCCGGTCACGTACTACTCGCGGACCCTGTCTGCGGCCGAGCGGAACTACGCCCAGATAGACCGCGAGGGACTGGCAGTCGTGGCCGGGGTGAAGAAGTTCCACGACTTCGTCTATGGACGTCCCTTCACAGTCGTCACAGACCACCGGCCGCTGCTGGGCCTCTTCGCGGCAGACCGCAGGACGCCACAGGTACTCTCCCCTTGGGTCTTGCGGTGGTCCATCTTCTTGGCGGGCTACAACTACACGCTCCAGCACCGGCCAGGCAAGGCAATGGGACATGCAGACGCGCTGAGCCGCCTCCCCCTGCCAGACGAAGGGGTGGACCCGGCCCCAGCTCATCATGTCCTCCAGTTGGAGGGTCTTCCAGACGCCCCTCTCCAGGCCACGGACATCGCCCGCCGCTCAGCCCGTGACCCCATCATATCCCGGGTTCTCGGCTGGGTGGTGAGGGAGTGGCCTACGGCCTCGGCGGGCCCTGAGTTCAGCGCATTTACAACGCGGCGCGAGGAACTATCGGCACACAAGGGCTGCCTGCTGTGGGGGGACCGGGTCGTAGTCCCCAGCGCACTCCAGCAACAGGTCCTGCAGGCTCTGCACGAGGCACACCCCGGCATCGTGCGGATGAAAGCCCTCGCCCGGAGCTACGTCTGGTGGCCAGGCATCGATGGGGAAATAGAGGCCTGGGTGAAGCGTTGCCAGATCTGTCAAGAAGTCCGGCCAAGCCCACCATGTGCACCCACCCAGGCATGGGAATCAACAAGGACCCCGTGGTCCCGGCTCCACATCGACTTCGCCGGGCCCTTCCACGGGTTAACATTCCTGGTCACCGTGGACGCGTACTCCAAGTGGCTGGAGGTGAGTCCAGTCTCCTCCACCTCCGCAAGCGCCACCATCCGAGCCCTCCGGAAGATATTTGCCACGCATGGCTTGCCGGACACCATCGTCTCCGACAACGGCCCGGCGTTCACATCCGAGGAATTCCAGCGGTTCCTGCGGGACAACTTGATCCGGCATATCAGGTCAGCGCCCTTCCACCCTGCCACGAACGGCCAAGCGGAACGCATGGTCCGCACAGCTAAGGAAGCTTTAAGCCGCCTGACCGAGGGGGACTGGGAGTCACGCATAGCCCGGTTCTTGCTGGCGAACCGGACAACACCCAACCCGGTCAGTGGCCACTGCCCCGCGGAGCTTCTCATGGGCCGGCGACCCGCCATCCTCCTGGACCGCCTGCACCCCGACAGGGCTCCAACAGGACGGAACTGGGTCGAGGACCGGGAGGCACCACGGGGCTTCTTCCCAGAGGACCCGGTGTTCGCAAGGAACTACGGCCGAGGCCCGGAGTGGATAGCAGGAAAGGTAATCCGCCCCACCGGCCCTGTCTCCTATGAGGTGTCGACAAATGACGGGCAGGTTCTGCGGCGCCACGTGGACCAGCTGAGGCGGCGCCTACTTCCAACGGTAGGAGACCGGGGAAACCAAGGGGAGGTGGAGCAGGCCCCACGAGAAGCTGAGGGAGAGCCCGAGGCGGGACGAGACCGCAGAGAGGCGGACCCCAGCGACGGGCAGCTCAGTATGCCTGAGGCCTCATCAGCCGAGGGCCAGACGGCGCACCCTTCCCCAGCGGAAGGAGGTGAGGGGGCAGGCCCCGCCACACCACCAAGACTTGGCTGCGGAGAAACCCCAACGCCTACACCACGACGGTCCACCAGGGAACGCAGAGCCCCCGCATACCTGAAGGACTATGTCACCTAGACAGGATCGGGACTATGGGGGGAGGGGTGTTGTGTCTGCAGACAACATCGTGCCATCAACGAAGAGCCAGAGCTTGAGTACCTGAGAACAATGGGACTGAGGTTCCTGGCTCCCGCGTAGGGGGACCAATGGGAACGGCGGCGGGAATTCAAACCCGCCAATGGTACCAGGGGGCGGCCCCTCCCTAATGTATATAGTTGGCCTCCGGGCCAGTTATCAGTGTCTCGTGTTGTATAATAGCGAACCATGCTGATCACTACATCGCTGTCTGTGGTTTCTTTATGCGTCTAACCCACTATACAACAATGATGAAAACCAAGAGGATCTCCATAAGCTTGGCGAGTGGGGGACAACGAGGCAAATGAAGTTCAGTGTTGGTGAGTGTAAGGAGATGCACACTGGGACAAATCCCCTCCCCCCAATCTCAAGTATCGGCTAATGGGGTCTGAACTTGCTAAGACTGAGAGGGAAAAAGATCTCGGGGTCATAGTGGAAAACTTAGTGAAGTGTCAACCCCATGCGCTGAAGTGCTAAAAAAGGCACACTCTATGTTAGGGATTATTAGGAAAGGGATTGAGAACAAAACAGCCGATAATGTAATGCCCCTGAATAGATGTCTGGTGTGGCCTCATTTGGAATACGGTGTACAGTTCTGGTTACCATTTCTTAAAAAGGACACTGCGGAGCTGGAAAAAAAATTACAGAGGAAGGCAAGCAAGATGATTTGGGGGTTGGAGCACCTGCCCAATGAGGAAAGGCTAAAGAGTCTTAGATGACTAAGAGGGGACATGTTAAAGGTTTATGAAATTATGCCTGGGGTGGAGGAAGTCGAGAAAGAGAAATTTGTCTCCCTCTCCCAAAATGCTAGAACTTGAGGGCATCCAATGAATTTGATGGGCAGCAGGTTCAGGTGCACAATTTTGGGATGAGGTCATGTGGATGCTCTGAAAATCCATCTTTGTAAAAGCAGCCTCAGAGCAGCAGGACTCAAGTACAACGGCACCTTAGAAACCAACCAGGAGTCTGGCCTCAAATCTTAGCTGCTCTACTGATACCAAGACAGTTCCTGTCAACAGCCTCAGAGCAGTTTGCCATGTTGAAATTCACCCGTTTTGGGTCCAGTGGTGCCTTTAAGTCCAACAAAGTTTAATTCTGGATATAATCTTTCGTGTGCATGCCCAGTTCTTCAGCTTATATCCAGAATTAAACTTTGTCGGTCTTAAAGGTGCCACTGGACTCAACCTTGATTCTATTGCTAGGCCAACAGAGCTGTCTATCTAATCTGTGTTGCCGAGGTTTATGAAGAACAATCCTGCAGTGCCCTCTACTGGCATACAATATGTTTGTCCTTGTAACTTTTTAAAATTTCACAGTTTTACATTTGTGACTACTGAAAAAGAAGCTTTTTGGCCCTAAAAGGTGGGGGGGGTGTCTCTGAAAGGTATGGCATTTAATAGTAACAAAGAAGCACCAATTCCTACTCTGTTTGAATTAGTCGCACAAATCAAAGCTATGGACTAATAGGAATGGTTGGCTGGAAACCTAGCCCAGCGGTGGGGACGTGGTCCTGGCAGTGAATTCCATGTGTTAAACACTCTTTGGGCGAAGAAGTACTTCCTTTTATCCATTCTAACCTGACTGCTCAGCAATTTCATGGGAGTGTCCACGAGTTCTTGTATTGTGAGAAAGAGAGAAAAGTACTTCTTTCTCTACCTGTTCTATCCCATGCATAGTCTTATAAACCTCATCACCCCTCAGCCGTCAGTTCTCCAAGCTAAAGAGCCCCAAGCGTTTTAACCTTTCTTCATAGGGAAGGTGTTCCAACCCTTTTATCATTCTAGTTGCCCTTCTCTGCACTTTTTCCAATGCTAAAATATCCTTTTTGAGGTGTAGTGACCAGAACAGTACACAGTACTCCAAATGAGGTCACACCATTGATTTATATAGGGGCATTATAATACTGGCTGATTTGTTTTCAATTCCCTTCCTAATAATCCCCAGCATAGTGTTGGCCTTTTTTATTGCCGTTGCACACTGTCTAGACATTTTCAGTGAGTTATCTACCATGACTCCAAGATCTCTCCCTTGGTCAGTCTCTGCCAGTTCGGACCCCATTAATGTGTATTTACATTTAGGATTTTTGGCTCCAAAGTGCATCACTTTGCATTTTGCCACACTGAACCCGATTTGCCATGTTGACGCCTGCTCACCCATCCTTGACAGATCCCTTTGGAGTTCCTCACAATCTTCCCTGGTTCTCACATTTGCTCTTTACACTATGAACCTTGTGGTCTGTTGAAATTATTGAAATCAGGTTCCACCTACACAGCCAACAAACTGAAGAAGTTGAAGGGAACTCTCTTTTAAGTATCTAGAATGGGGCATCTTTGCAAAGGCTGTTTGGAAAATGTTTTGACTTTGGGGACTCCTCCTATCAAGTTCAACTGATTACATGGACTTTACATCTTATCTTCTAAGGAGGAAACATTGCATCTTATGCCTTTATTAGGGTTAGAGTATGCACTCAGTTTTGTTGTTGTGACACCACCAACTTTATATTTGTTAAATATAGTTTACATTTTGGCAGTCTCTGATGGTGTTTCTCCTAACGGAATCTGTATACCTGGGACCTCTGTGGCGCTAGTTTCCCCCCGTCTTTGGTTTCCTTCTAGAAGGAGCATCTCTTCACACTGGATTCTGAACCAGGGCCATAGCCAGGATTTTGTAATTCGGGGGGCCTTTAAATAAGTCAGGGGGGGCACTGACATCACAAAATAAAAAATAAAATAAAACAAACATTTTAAAAACTCACTTTCCTACGTGGGGAGGCAAGCTGCGCTTGGGGAAGGGGTGGTGGTGAGGAGTCCTCCAGGCAGCCCAGAGAGTTGGGGGGCCTGGAGGCTGCATGGAAGTCGTGGGGCCTTGGCAGGAAGTTAGGGGGGCAGGCCACGATATGCCCCACTGTAGCTACGGGCCTCTGAACCATGATTCTGGCGCTCCGGCAGGAACAAGCCCAGGCCCCGTCCCCTCCCAAGGGGGCAAATTAAATGCCTGGCTTCCCTGTGTGATCATTGGGCAGGGAAGCCAGGCATGTCTGCAGGGCTCCCTTTCCTGTCTTCAGCCAGCCCAGGCTGGCTGGAGATAGGAAGGGACGCCAGGCAGACATGCCCTCCTTTCCCCCTGAGTCGCTCCACATTTGCGGAGAGACTGGGCCCTTTCCATCACCTGCTCCCTGAGACTGATTCCTTTTTAAAGGTTTGCTCCAGTTCCGTGGCTGAAAATGAACACTGTGCTCTCTCCAGGTTTTCTTTCTTATATTGACTCACTCCAGAGCTGCAAGGAATCCAGCCCTTCGGAAGTCACAAGAACAGCTGTGGAAGGTTCTGTCTCCAGCAGTGGCTGGCCGGGTTCCTCTGGGAGACGCCAAGCGGGGGGGACATGTGTGTGGGTGGGTGTGTCTGGGCTGGAAACCCGGTTTCAGTTGCACGGTATTGTTTCATGTAAACTGGTTTGGAAATCCTTCTACATCAAATGGGGGATAGAAATTATTAAAATGTGAGAGTTTTTTACACAACTCGGGGGGGAAGTGGCCGACAAAGGAACACGAAGTTACATGTCATGTAAAGCGTACGCAGTCCTATATGCACTTCATATACGAAAGCAAACATTGCATACTTGAAGACGACATGAGAAAGGCAGGTGTTTCCCTGAGCAAATGAAATGTGTTCTGTGCCTTCAGACAGGGGCCCTGTTCCAGAGGTTCCTGCTGCAGAGACCACTGATCGCCATTGTCTCCAGGAAGGGATTTTGACATCTTCTCATCACAGATATCGGGGAAGGACAGTGGATTGCGACTTTGGGATGTCAGTCCAATGTGAATCTCCCCCCTTCATTAACCTCAGTGAGCAGCAGATCCAAACCCAAGTCTGGCAGGGCCTCCAAAGACTCCACCGTCTCTGTCGTGATCCTCTCCTCTTACTTCCCATTTCTTCATCCCAATGTGTTTGTTTTTCCTGGGGCAGGAAACTGCCCCAGCGGGGGCCATTGGGAGAGTCGTGGAAGACCCGATCCAGTCCAGACTACAGTCACTAAGTTCACGGAGCCTAACTATGCAGGATGAGTCCTCTCCGTCGCTGACAGGTTTCCAAGCATTTTGAACCATCATGAGGACTAGCAGCGTCTTCATAATGGCAAAATAGTTCTTGGCCAGACAGCGCTGCTTCTGATGGGAAGAGAGACTTCAGAGAGCTCTGGAAACAGGCTGCCGTCCGGAGAACCGTCGATTGTGTACGAGGCTACGTGGATGATGAGTAATCTACTGCTAATAGTGGGTGCCTCAGGCTGCAGTGCAATCCTAACCAGAGTTATGCCTTTCTGCGTCCATTAAAGCCAATGGCGATGACTCTGCTTAGGATTGCGGCTGGAACGGAGCACACAGGAATCTCTGTGAGGCAAGACGCAGAACTGTTGAGGGGCCTGGTTGAAGGTACTGGGTGTCACCAAAAGCCCTTCATGGCCTAGTTTCCTCGTATCTGCGGGACAGGCTCTTCTCCCTCCCCGCATGCTCAGCCGCAACAGCTTCACTCATTGGAGCAGGGCCTTCTGTAGGGGCCACCCGGCCAAGGGGCAAAGCCATCAACTCCCGGGACACCTGCGTTCTGTCTTGGGGGGGTCGGGGGCAACTGATGGGACGGGCCTGCCAGAATGTTCCCATTCTCCTGGCTTTACACAAATGGTGTACAATTAAATTATTGGTGCATGAAGCAAGGCTGTGCTGTAAGAAAATGGTTCGCAAATGTGGACTGTTCTAGTGTCTCTAGTTTGTACTGTATGTGGCCCTAACCATGTAATCTGTGCACCATTTTATGGGTCATTTTCATACTTGTGCTTTGTGCCCTCTCTGTTTCAGATTCCTGGTTGGTTCCAGATTTCTGCAAACCGGGTCCTATATGTATTGGTTGTGGGAATCCTGTTTCACTCTCTCTGAGGAAGTTTGCTTGCACACCAAAGCTTATGCCTTGAATAAGACTTTGTTGATCCTAGAGGTGCCACTGGACTCAAATTTTATTCTGCTGCTTCAGAACAACAATCAATCAATCAATACATAAAAGATCTTAAATATAAGTTCTTCACCGATGGATGAATTTTGCACGTCAATGTGCAAGTTTCTGTTCACTCTTCCGACTAAGGTTTGGGTGGTTTTGGTGGCTTATTTTATCGTGGTTTTTCATAGTTGTGCCTGTGTTAGGTTTGGGATTGTTAAGGAAGACAGTATTCACCCCTCCTTACGTGCCTGGTGTATTTGTTTTCTGTTATGCACTCTGCGGTACTGTAATAAAATTAAAAAGAAAAAAAAATACATTTCTTCCGGGTTCACAGAGAACTTTTTGAGGTATCCAGTACAGCAGAGCTGCCAAGAGAGACCTGTTCCTGAATATGCCAGAGGAAAATGAAACCACAGTGTCTCCGTTTGGCTTGGTACTGTATTTTGCCCCATGAAAATGAATACAAATGACAAAAAATGTGAGGAAGAGTGACATTTAATCTGAAAAGATGCTGAATGAAGAGAAACGTTTTGCAAACTCTCAGCCAAAGAGCTCTAATAGAACAGAAACCTAGAGCTGGAAGGGACCTTAAGGGTCATCCAGTCCAACCCCCTGCACAACGCAGGAAACTCCCACCTACCTTCCTCCCCGCACCCCCAGTGACCCCTGCTCTATGCCCAGAGGAAGGCAAAAAACCTCCAGGACCTCTGGGCCAATCTGACCTGGAGGGAAATTCCTTTCTGACCCCAAAGTGGCGATCGGCATTACCCTGGGCATGTGAGAAAGGGCCACGATCCCTGAGCGCTGGAGTTTCCCTTCCCCCCTCCCTCCCGTAATCTGCCTACTTTCCACAGCATCTGCATCACTCTCAGAGGTCCCTCCAGCCTCTTCTTACAAACCTTCAGAGGAGGAGAGACAGCTACCTCCCGAGGAAGCCTGTCCCCCTGAGGAACCTCCCTCACTGGCAGGCAGTCTTTCCTAACGTTTAGCCAAAAATGATTTCGGTTGAATTTCAGTCTCCTGGAAGGTCTGGTCTGACCTTCTGGGGCAACAGAGAATAACTCTGCTCCGTCCTCCGTATGACAGCCCCTCGAATATTTGAAGAGGGCTCTCATAGGAGCTCCCAATCGTCTCTTCTGCAGCCTAGACATTCTAACCTCCTTCAGCCTTTCCTCACAGGACCTGGTCTCCAGACCCCTCACCGTCTTCGTTGCCCTGCTCTGGACAGGTTGCAGCTGGGCAACATTCTTCTCCAACTGCAGTGCCCAAAGGGGAGGGCAGGGGCAGTGCAAGGGTGGTGTAACTAGAGCAGAGTGAATGGATGGCATTACTTTGCCTGATCCGGACACTTATTCTTCTGTGGGTGCAGCCCAAAATGGCATCTCCACAGCATTCCCCTCATCCAAGAAGGCAGTAACAAAGATCAAAACTGTTCTCCTACCTGTGTTATAAACAGTATTGTGTGTGGGTTTTTTTTAAGTGTCGTCACGCTGCTTCCGACTGATGACAACCCTTGGAATTAACATTCTCCAAGATGTCCTGCTCAGGCCTTGCGAACTGAGGGCCTTTCTGGCTTCCGGGATCGAGTGAATCCATCTCGTGTTCGGTCTTCAGGAGAGGTGATCCCAAATTGTAAGAGACGCGCAGCTGGGTCGAATTGGAATATTTTCATCGGGGCCTCATTTCTACATGTATGTTTACTGTGTGTCAGTGCAGACTTACCTGATATACCTGATGAAGGAACAGGTCTGAAACACTGACTATCTGGAAGTGCGTAGTTTCCACTTGGAACGGATCTAATTTTTTACAAGCCACAATATACAGATCTGTGGACTTCGATTCAAGGGCTTGTGAAAATAATATAGGCAATGCTCTTCTTTTGTGTGCTTGTTTTGTTAATGAAGGAAGTCTGCTGCTTTAGAGATGTGCTTATTGTGGGTTTGAGTTGGTTGCCACCCACTTTTGGAGAATTGCTCCTTACAACATTGATGATTCTACAGTAATATATATGAGTTTGGTAAAATTATTGGCTGTGGTCCCTATATGATTCTTGTTGCATCTACTTAGCGTGCTTTGGCTACAGATTTTGTTTGTCATTCTCCAGGTCTTCCTCTTCTCCTGCCGCCTTCAGCTTTTCCGAGCAGGACTGTCTTGTCCAGTGACTCATGTGTCTTCTCCTAATGTCACCGAAGGATGATACTTGGGTCATTTTAGTTTCCAAGGAGAGTTCACGCTCCGTTTGATCTGATTCGTCTTTTTGGCCGTCCAGGATGTCCGTAAAACTCTCCTCCGGTGTCACATTCCTAAGGAATTGGTTTTCTTCCTGTCGGCTTTCTTCGTTGTCGTGTCAGCTTTCTTTCGCACCCATCCATGGTCATGCTGGTGAACACCGCAGCTTGAGTGAACGTGATCTTGGTGGGCAGCTGTCCTGAAAGATCTTTTTCTAGCTGCTTTGTGGCTGCCTAGAGATCAGCCCTCATCGCCTCCTGATTTCCTGGGGCAGCCCGGGCGATGGGCTGTTGCTCACCCTCTGACTGAGGGGCCCCGGAAGGTCTTACTTTGGGTGCAGAAGGCATCTTCTCCCCACGAGGCCCAGAGGGGAGGGGAGAGGTGGCCGGGGTCCTGGTGGAGGGGATGGCCCCGCTGGTCGGGTGAGAGTTGCTGGTGAGACTTGCTTTGGAGTGGGGAAAAAGGCCGATGATCGAGCCCAGGACGGGAAGGTGGAATCCTGCTCGGACTCGAGCCCCCCCAAAAAGGCACTGCACTTTGCAAGTGGAATGAACGTTCCTGTTGCTTCCTTGCTGCAGACTTTCCTTATCCCACTGATAAGTGGTATCCTCTTGGGTTGCGCATTCTCCTCGTGGGTCCTCCTAACTTCATCTTGAGAAGCCCTGCCCGATTTCTTGGGGTTCTTCTCTTTAGTTCTTAACACCCTTGTTTCCAGCCTGCAGCCTTTGCTTTCTTTCTGGGCTGGCGCTTGCTGTGGTAACTGCCATTTCATCCATTTTCTTGGCCTTTCCTCCGCTATCCTTGGACGGGCTGGGGTCCCTTGGGTGGATTTGGCTCCCAGCTCTGGGAGGGTCTGCTCTTTTTCATCCCTCCTCTCTTCCTTGGCCCTAGATGTTTCTAGCACAAGAGTTATCTTGGAAAGATTCTTCTCCAACTTGCACGGCGTCTGCAGTATTTCCCCAACACTGCCACGAGGAGTCAGCGGAGGAAGCTTTTCTGCAGGGGGTGGGAACGTGCGCGGTGTCCACTTTCGGCCACATGATGTCTACATTTGGGAGGGGCTGGAACATTGGTTGTTTTGGTTTGGCCTCTTCCAAAAGCTCTTCCTCCACCACGCGGACTAGGTTGTTGTCAAAATAGATGCGCCCCCTCTTATACCAGGCAGATGTTTCCTGGCCACCTCCATTAGATACATCTAGAAATAAAAAACAAACAATCGAATTGAAATATAATAGAGATTTTTTAAAAAAAAGAGGGATGGAGCACTGAGATTATGAACCTCTAAATGGCGAAAAGCAACAGCCCCCTCAGAAACTATCACCAGGCGACCTGAACGCTCTGCAGTCTGGAGCCCTGACACCGTCTCTTTGTCAGGTTGCCGCTGTTGTTAGTGGAAAGAGCTCCCCAAAGAACTCATTTTCTGTTTCCTTGGGGCCGGTCGTTGCACCCCACCCCATGCCTGCCTCCTGTTTTTCAGAGTAATTTGCTTGCCCCTTTCCTAGTGACCAGCACAGTGGGCCCTTGAGAGGAGATTTCTACAGAAAAAGCTTCTGGGTCTTATGTTACTATCAACCTGATCTCCACTGGCTCAAAAGCGTCCCAAGCTAATGCTTTCTTTTCTCTCAGTCCCCAATAGAAATCCCCTCCTTTCTTAGGGACCCTCCGGCATTATCTGTGATGTCGGACCCATTCGTTGGAACCCCAGAGCTACGGCAGGTGCTCTCCCTCAGCCCACACCCCAGTGCTCACTTCCACGGCCAGCAGCCACGTGGGGTTGTGTGGGTTTCCCTCAGAGAATCAGTGGCCCAGCAACACCAGTTCATCCTCACACGAAACAAAGATAAAACCCTGATGTATAAAGACAAGGCAGAAACGTCTCTGGTACATATCTTTCTTGAGCATGAGCTTGTCTCTCTTGCTTCTTCGCCAATAGCCCTCTGTCCGTCATTTCTGATGGTGTCATAATTACATTTTAAACTGTTACCGAAGGTGTTCCGGGCAGAGTCTGGCCAAGGACCTCATTAAGTCCCCCTGTAAACCATCGGGTGGATCTTAGGTGTCCCTAAACTGAGTGCCAGTGACTTGACCGAGGCTTTGCTGTGACTTGGAAAAAGTGCAGAGAAGGGCAACTAGAATGATAAAAGGGTTGGAACACCTTCCCTATGAAGAAAGGTTAAAACGCTTGGGGCTCTTTAGCTTGGAGAAACGACGGCTGAGGGGTGACATGATCGAGGTTTATGAGATTATGGATGGGATTGAGCAGGTTGAGAAAGAGGTACTTTTCTCCCTTTCTCACAATACAAGAACTCGTGGGCACTCCATGAAATTGCTGAGCAGTCGGGTTAGAACAGATAAAAGGAAGTACTTCTTCACCCAAAGAGTGATTAATATATGGAATTCACTGCCACAGGAGGTGGTGGCAGCTACAAGCATGGACAGTTTCAAGAGAGAATTAGATAAACATATGGAGCAGAAGTCCATCAGTGGCTTTTAGCCACAGGGTATAGATGGGAACTCTCAGTCTGGGGCAGGTGATGCACTCTATTCTTGGTGCTGGGGGGGCAGCAGTGGGAGGGCTTCTAGTGCCCTGGCCCCACTGCTGGACCTCCTGATGGCACCTGGTATATTTTGGCTGCTGTGTGACAGAGTGTTGGACTAGATGGGCCATTGGCCTGATCCAACATTGGCTTCTCTTATGTTCTTATGTTCTTATGACGTTTCACTGGGTTGTTGAGACGTCTCTCTCTCGAGTGACGTTCTGAATGTCCCGTTTCTCTTTCCTGGGCCAGAATCACTCCCTGAATTTCTTTCACCTTCTTTCACCTGCTTCCAGAGACTCCTCCAGCTATGAACATCCACTCACGATGGCACTCTGCTGAATGGGCTGTGAGAGGGAGAAGTGCGGGAGGCCTTTGGAACACATAGCTCTAAGAATTCCCTACCTGGCATGATGGATTCAAAGATCGCAATGAAGACCAGTCAAAGACAGTAGTTCCCAAATCACAAAAGTGAGGGACCAGCTCTGACACTCCTGACCGATCAAGTGTCCGGTAAGGACTGCACAAGATGAGTGCTGGGGTGCAGGACTGCCCAAAAGAACGATTGTGATGCAAGAGGGTTTCTTGCTGTCCCCATGGTAACCCTGTGGCCTGTGAGGCAGAGCCCAGAAGAAACTTTGGAGGAGGAGGAGGTGATGATGATAACAATGATGATGAAAACTAAGGTCATCATGGGAGGCAGAGGGGGAAACCAGGGGGCTGCGAGTGAGGAAGAGGGACTTAGGCAGGGCTCTTTTTGTAGCAGGAACTCCTTTGCATATTAGGCGACACACCCCTAATGTAGCCAATCCTCCAAGAGCTTACAGTAGCCCCTGTAAGAAGAGCTCTGTAAGCTCGTGGAGGATTGGCTACATTAGGGGTGTGTCTCCTAATATGCAAAGGAGTTCCTGCTACAAAAAGAGCCCTGGCTGACAGGGATTTGTTCTGTCTGCCTGGTAGAGAATTCTAGGCCACCGACCTCCAGATGGAGCCTGGACACCACCCAGAATTCCAAGGACTCTCCAGGCAGCAGAGATCACTTTCCCTAGAGGCTCTATGCTACGGCATCCTAGCCCACTGGGGTCCTTCCCCTCCCCCAAACTCTCCCTCCCAGGCTGGAACCCCCCCAGGTCTCCCAGGAATTTCCCACCCGGAAGCTGCCAAGCAGAGACCACTCCCCAGCACAGGCCACTCTGCAGGGTGGGAGAAGAAGGGGCCTCTCTGCTGGACCCTGGTGCGAATTGCACTGGAACGCTTTGGAGAGCAAAGAGGGTCATGCCTGTAGAGGAGGGACGTGGTGGTTGTTGCATTGCAGCGTGGACAGGAGCAACCCTGGCAGAACCCCTATGGCGGGGGGAGAGGAGGGAGACCTGGCTACTGGTTGGGAGGGAGGGAAGCGGAAACACCGATATCCTGAGGCCATGATCTGTTGGCAGGAGGCGTCCTTGAACACTCTTTCCTTTCAAGTGTGTTGGAAGAGACAGACCAGCCAATGTCTCTTAGCCTCAGGTGTGTGGGGGGCGGTTTCCAGAAGAATCAGATAGATAGAAACTGTGGGTTCCCTTCCCATTGACTCCTCTGCCTCTGTCCCTTGGATGTGCAGACTGACGCTCTCAGAAGGAATGGCTTCCTTCCTTCTGTTCACACCTCCCTCTCTCCCGCACACACACACAAAGGAGGGGGCACCTTGCTCTCCGTCTTTGGCACCGTGGATGCTGATGCATTCTGCAACTGCGTCCATCCAGGTAGTTAAGAGTAGTCAGATTCTGTCCCTGTCTCTCACCTATCCTGTCTAGAATGGAGTTCCCTAAATAAATTACTCTAACTGACGAGGGGCTCTGTGTAACGCTCTAACTTTGCCAGCACATGTAAAACAGAGAAGCTCCGCTGCGCGTCGCCTGTTTCTGTGCTCTGCTAACTTGACACAGGTTCCTGGCTCACCATACCGGTGATTTCTCGCAAGGTATACATACAGAGAATTCACTGGGTGCAAACATGCACAGGGAACAACAGCAGGAGAAGAAAAAGACAGGAGCAACTTTATTTAAAAAGAAATGCTGGGGTGCAACAAATCTGGAAGATTTTCCCATTTAATACTAATATTACTGATGACAAACTTTTAAAATATTTACTTTTCGGTATCTTACTCCACAGAATCTAGCTTATGTGTCTAGGTCAGCCAAACCTTTATGTTGGAAACACTGTGGAATGATTGGGACAGATATTCACTGCTGGCTTGAATGTCCTGAACTAGAAGCATTTTCGAGAGACATACTATCTCAGATTAAAACTATAACTGGGCAAACTTTACACTGTTCGGTGGAATATATTTTATTGAATAAATGGCAATCGAATGTTTATTCTAACAGTATAAATATGAGAGTGGCGATTCTCTTAGCAGCTAAAAATGCCATTGCATTACTATGGAAAAAGGCCACAAGTCCATCAAGACAACACTGGCATTCAGAACTTTGGAATATGTATATAATGTCTAAAATTACTGAAAATCTTATTGATATTAATACATATCTACCATCTTCAAACTTTGTTACGGTTTGGTTTCCGATTTTACAATATTTGACTGAACAAGGAGAAATACCGTGGCCTGTTAATGCTTTAAATCTTTGGTAAGAAACTTTTTGTGGTTATATTGCTGAGTATTGCGGCAAAAGTTAGCAGAACGTTTTTGACTGTATACTTTGTTTATAATATTATATCTCGTTAATGCATTACTTTACCTATTGTAAGTTATCACCAATAAAATTATTTCAAACAAAAATGCTGGGGCTGCTCTGCGGGTTCAGGCCGGGAACCGAGGGGGAGACCAGGCAAGTCGTCGAAACACAGTCTGGGGGTGAAAGCGGAGGTATCCAGGAGTCCCAGTGCCAAAACCAGCAGGGCAGACCCAAAAGGCACAAGCCAGGTCACGGTCCAGCAAGTCAAACACACAGAAGTCCCGAACCAGGCAGGAGCCCCAGGCAGGTGGTGGAGAAGTTGCTTCTGGGCCGGCTCTCCCTTCCCTGCCTGCTTTCGCCAGGAGTGATTCAGGGCCTGCTGCAGCTCAGACACCCACTGGGTCATCCAGGGACAGGCGCAACTCCACAGTGGCTGAGCAGCCTACGGGGCTCTTGGCCCTGATCCTGTGGTGCCTCCAGCTCCCGGGCAGAGGCTGGCTGGAGCTGGGCTGCCAACTGTGCACTATGGCCCCACTCCCATGCCTCCTCCTTCTGGTCCGCCTCCTCTGGCCTTACAAGGGCTCTGGCGACCCCGAGGGTGAGGCTGGCGGCTGTGAGGCTCCCTCTTTGGATCTTCCAGCTGCATCCGAGGGCAGGGGCCGACTTCCTGTGTCTCTTCATCATCTGCAGAGCTGCTGGCAGGGAGGCCCACGACACGGCGGGGAGGGGGCAGTTTCCAGGGGCTGGATGCCGTTTGCAGTGGTTAGACTGGGGGAGGTGGAGAATAGTCCACAACCAGCAAATGACCTCCCGCTGATGGTCAAGGTCGGAGGTCTGTTGCGGCGTTTGTAGGTTCAAGAGATGGGCTATTGCTTGGCCTCCTCTTCCCTTGTACTGGAACACCTTTGCTGTGGGCGAAGACCAGAAGTTCCCCCCACAAGACCCAGTGGTGCACTGGACACGCTGGCTTGGGAAAGCCTTGGAAGCAGCTGTTCTACTGGGGGGGAGGATAGATGGTCTAGCCCGAGATGGTGATGCAGGTGGCACTGGTTTGGTCAATGAGCGAGCCGGTGGCTTTGGGAGCTGTTTGGCTACTGGCTTTGGCCATGCGTCTGGAAAAGCCACGGACTGTGGCACCTGGAGAGTGATGGTGGGGATGCTGTTCCAAGACTTGGACCCCGGCTCCAAAGAGGTCCTCTTGTTTGGTCTCTCCTCTGCCTGCATGTTACTTGGAGTGCTGTCGGGCGAGGGGGGGGGGCTTCTTCCATGTGGAGAGATGGGGGAGCTTTGGGACTTTGGGACTTCTGTGGGTCCTGTTGTTTTCCTCTTGGCTGGGGGGAGGGGGGCTTTCTGATGGACCATCTCCATTGTTTCAGGAATGGCTGTGTCCCCCAGGGGCATTAATGCCAGGGCTTCTGGCACCAATGCCGCAAGGCCGTCCTCCAGACGTAGCCACTGGATGGGGAATCGTGGCAGTTTACCCCTCCTGTGCATTCCTCAGAAGCCTGAGGTCTCTGGCGGTAGACAGCTGCAAGTGCTTGGTGTGGAGAAGGAACACCTTTGGCTCCTGTTGTGGTTCCAAGTGTTGGAGCGAGCGATTCAGCAAGCCGGCACATTGTGTGGCGCTACGTCACTCTGAGTGTGCATGGGTGTTATCTCCTTGAATGGGAGGCCTCTCTTTGCCTTAACCCGGGAGCTGCCCTCTGACCCCTCCTCTCTCCCTCACACATGGATGGCCTCCCACAGAGACACATATCCTTTCTGCAGGTCTCTCCTGTTCAGGCAAGGCCCTCATCCTTCCACAAATGTGATGCCAGACAAGCAGGCCGTTTGTGATGGGGAAAGGACTCTTTAGAGTCGGCTTCTCTCTCTCTCTCTCTTTTTGGCTGCAACCTGAATGTGGACTGGATCTATCGTAATAAAGGTAAGTTTGCCTTTTTGCGCTGTGCTTCTTGGGAGACTGATGGACTGCGCTCCATGTCAGGCTTCTATGAGTCTGATCAGACGGCTCTTTAGATCTGTGCAAGGCACGATTGCCTCATGGATCTAAAGTTAACATCCAGACAGAAACATCTGGGAAACGTCCCTCTTCCATGGGCATCCCGTTTTGCCATGCTTCGGATCCGTACTTAAAAGATACTACATTAAATCTGTGGTTTACAGTTACCTTCGGGACAACTGCGGACTTTCATCCGTCTGGTCATTCCACCAGTGCATAATCCTCCTGTTGGGGTGGTCTGACGTCAGACCATCCCAAGCGGGCGCCATTTTAAAAAATCTCTACATATGCACAGATCAACAAGGAAGCTCTGTCATGTCTATGCACATGCGCAAAAAGTTTTTTAAACAAACCGCCGCGTGCCTCCTTCAACAAAGACATGCCATGACGCCTATGCTCATGCGCAAAAGTTTTTTTTAAAAAAACAACAACCCCACTGCCCGTGCCTCCTTCAGTGGACGCCGTCTAGACAATCCACAATGGAGGCAGCACGTGGTAAGGCAATTCCCCGGGGGATGTCTGGTCATGCGAGGACGGATTAAAAAGATCAGGATCAAATTTAAGCCGGCATAATGGCGGGATTAGCTGCCCATATGAATGCACTCAATGACTGGGCAAACTCTGCTAAATGGACCAGATGTCCCAATGCCAAGGCCTCGGCTCCGTCCCCACTCCTCTTTCCCTGGATAGGGGTGTTACCTGTCCTTGGCAGGTGTGCCTCAAATGGTCCCTGCCTGCTTTTTGATCTCAGCAAAATGTCCCCCCCCCCACTTGCTTAACCAATCTGCTCTCCTCCTCCTCCTCCTCCAGCAGTCCCTGGGCCAGGCCCAAGAAGGAGCTCTTGGGGATTCTCTGGAGCCTCATTTGAGTGAGGGAAACCTCTGTGGCCTCAAGGGGGAGGGGGCCGGGGGCTCTGTAGGGGGTTTTCCCTCTCCCTCCCCCTCCCCCTGAATCAGCCCCTCCCTCCTGCATGGAGTCAACTGTCATTTTCCTTCCTTCCTCCTCCTTACTGGGTGTTACATGGAGGTAAAGGGCATGAAGCTTCCTACACTGTAGCGAGGAGGTCGCTTCGAGGGCTTTGGGAGAAGGGTCCGGAGCCTGTGGAGAGGAGCATCACTTGAGGCAGGCATGTGCTTGGGTTTCGTAGTGAGGGCCTGGGGGTCAGCTGAGGGAAGAAAGCTGAATTTCGGTGGTACAAAGAAGCGTCCTTCCTGGCTGGTGTGTCTGCAGGTTCTGTGGACAGGGGCTCTGTGCCCAGGGAAACAGCAGCCTTGGACCTGCCGGGGAAGGGGAACCAAGTCTCCCCTCAGGGGTTCCTGGCTTCAATGGAGAGCCAGCTTTACTTTACATAATCATTTGCCTTAGTAAATATTTTTATTTCTTCTTAAAGAGTCCTTTATCGTTCGTCTCTCTCTGGGTCTTGCCTGCCAAGCCAGACACGTCTCTGGGTCTTGCCTGCCAAGCAGCAGGGCTCTCTGTTTCCCTCACAGAGAAGCACAGCTTCAGTCTGACGGCTTTCCAGATAAGAGACCTTCAGGGAGCACCGGGCTTCCATCCTACCAGCCTCTGTTTCAAAGCTTGTGTCCCCCTTTTGTATCAGGTTGTGGGTGGCTGGGCTTTAAAGATCCTATAGGAGAGGGCAGAGTGGGGTATGCACTGCCGGCTCACCCACTAGGCAAGCTAGGCGCTCGTCTAGGGCGCTGGGGCCCACAGGGGCGCCAAACCGCCCCGCCTCCCGTGAAGCCGGCACTCCGAGCCCTTCCCCGGCTTTCCTGGGCGCGCCGCTACTGCGGCGTGCTCAGGAAAGCCAGCGCTGAGGCTGGGAGGGAAGGGGCAGGCGTTTGAACGGCCACCCCTTCCCCGGCTTTCCTGGGCGTGCTGCAGGTGCGCGGGCCCAGGAAAGCCAGCGCTCCACCCCCACCCCCCTGTTTCCAGGCCCCACCAGGAGGTTGGCATCCCCGGTGGGGTGGGCGCCCCAGGCTGTCTTGCCTAGGGCGCCCAGACACCTGGGGCCGGCCCTGGGGGTATGTGATGTTCTTCTGTGGAGAAGGCAGAGGCCTCAGAGCCTTCCGCCCCCCACCCCACAGTTGCTACAGACGGCTCCTCACCCTTCCAGCCGTGGCTGGGGAATGACTGGCACTTCTCCTGGACCGTCTCCTGGGCCACTCTCTCATCAGTGCTGTCTGATGGAGCACTCGCCGGGTCATCTGCGGCCTGTGGGCAGCCTTCCAATGCAGCCTCCCGGGCCTGGCGGGCAAAGAGCTTTCCGGGACTGGAGTGGCTTCTCCTTGCCTAGCTGTGCCACCTCATCCCCCATTCTGCTGGGAGAGAGGCATAGCCTGGATCAGGCGGGCAGGACAATTCCCACTCCAAAGTCTGGAGGAAGGCCTGGCGAGATTCATGCCAAATCCCTGAACCAAAGGAGAGAATCAGTGATGAAGCCCAACAAGCCAAAATGGAAAGAACAGGCCCCACAGATGCCCCTGAGTCTTGGGAAAAGATGGTGCCTTTGGCACGTCAGACCCTCAGAAAGCACCTTTCCCCCTTGTGGTGCTTTTAGTATGTGGGGGGGGGACCACAGGAGAATGCACAAGCAGCGGGGGGAAGCGTCACCTTTCAACAAGCTCTCAGATGCCTCTGGTTTCTTTAACAACTGAACCAGGATATTAGTGATCGATCTAACTTATCACTGGCCTTAAAGAGCTAATTCTTTCTAAAAAATTAAGTGGAAATGCTGGGGGAGCCTCGCAGTGGTGGAGCAGAAGCAGGGAGGAAAGGAGGACGGAGGAGACTGCAGAGCGGGAGGGGCAATAAACCTGGCAGGTGGCGGTCGTGTGGACCCAACAGGAGGGGAGGAAACAGGGGCGGAGAAAAGGGGGCTCTTTGCAAAATCTAAGCGAATGTGGCTGCTTCAGAATTGCCATCAACTTTGAAATGAAAAAATGAAAAGCCCGCAGCAAAACTGCTTTTGGGGAAGTCCGGAGATAAAGTGAACGGAAAGCGAACTGATGGCTGAATGGCCGGAACTTAGGAATGCAGAGCCAAAAAGAAAAACCGAAGGGCCTGTGTGGTGAAAGCAGGAGGAAATACAGGACAAAATTTAAAAGTCAATAGAGATGTGCAGGGAAAGCGAAGGAAAAGACCGGTGCAGAAAGGGGCAATCAGAGCAGGCATCAACATGGCCAGGAAAGGTGGCAGCTGAGGGTCAATGGCCGCAGACCCTTCCCTACCCTTCCATGGGCTACCTTTTGTACAGCTCTTCTCTATTGCTTGCCTCTTGAATAATAAATTTTTCTTAGTTTGTGGAAAACCAGGAGGGCGGGTGCCTTCCAACCTCCTCAGGCACACCATTCATGGGGGCCATAACAGAGGAGGCCCCTGTCCAGACCAGCCAGTGGAGGGACTGCAGAATAACAGTAATATGCCTGCTCCATCTAGCTCCCGATAAGAGCCGAGACATAGCGTTCGGCACCAGCTGGAGTTTCTGAATTGGTCTCGTGGGGAGACCAATGTACAGTGCATTACAGTAGTCTAGTCTTGATGTCACTGTGGCATGGATCCTGGTGGTCAGATCAGCTCTATCAAGAGGAAGGGATATTTTTCGAGCTAGGCCGAGTTGGGAGAAAAGCTTTTTTTGGAACGGCATTAACTCAACTTCTCCAGCAATAATATTGGGGCCAATATAACCTCAGGGCTCTTAACTGAGTCGGCGAGGGTTAGCTGAACCCCATCAAAAGTGGGAAGCATAATGTCCTTCAAGACTTCTGCCTTCTCAGGCAGCATTACATCTGTCTTTGTAGGATTCATTTTCAATTTATTCACACCATTTAACCACAACAGCCAGGAAGTGGTTCAGGATCTCTACCGCATCACTGCCTCCTCCTGCTCCTGTTCACCCAGCAGCCCCTCGGCCCTGACCTGGAGAGGCTGGAGGCCCCTTGGCCCCTTCCCTTGATGCCCAATCCTTCTAGCCTGTTGAGGAGCTATCTGCAATGGTTAAGCCCTTATCAGCCGCTTTGTCCTGGGCTCCAGTTTACCTTGAGATGCACCCACTTGACAGACTGATCCCCAGAAATTGGAAGTCAAACTCATACATCTGCAACAGATTTTTTAAAAGGCAAATAGTGCTGTTTTTCTTTCCTGAAGAACCAAACAGGCATATTTTTAAATGCCTGCTATGTAATATAATAATATAACAGTGACATTAATCCCGATCTGCAAACTACAACAAGGATGCTCTTTCTGATCCATTGGGTAAATCTTTAGGTGTCTCTTCACGAGGGTCAGTGATGCAACTCTTTTCTATTTTGTTTTCTTTCTGCCTTTTTGATACCTTTCTTCCCTCTCCCTCTTCACAGCCAAGCAAATAAGAGTGTCTTTCCAGAGTCAGAGGCAACCCAAGAGAAACTGGAAGGAGATGGAAGAGCAGGACTCAGAAGGACCTGGAATGAGCAAGAGATCCAGGAAAGGTTCCCATCCCATCCAAGCAGGGAGCGGTGCTGAATTTTGGGCAAGATCTGTGCCTGAGATCTTGGTTCAGGACACTATGACCACAGATGCACGCAGCCAATGCTTCCGGCAGTTCTCTTACCATGAGACTGATGGGCCCCTGAGAGGTTTGCAGCCAGCTCCATGGACTTCGCAACCACTGGCTGGAGCCAGAGAGGAACACCAAGAAGCAGATCCTGGACCTGGTGATCCTGGAGCAGTTCCTGGCCATCCTGCCCCAGGAAATGCAGAGCTGGGTCAGAGGGTTTGGGCCCGAGACCAGTTCCCAGGCAGTGGCTCTGGCTGAAGGTTTCCTCCCGAGTCAGGCAGAGGTGAAGAGGCACACAGAGCAGGTGAGGGGTTCAAGCAATGAGCTTATCCTAAGGCTTCTGGCCAGATGTTTCTGTCTCTGTGTTAACTGCCATCAAATCATTTCCAACTTATGGCCACCCTATGAATGTCCTGTCATTAACAGCCTTGTTCAGGTCTTGGAGGCTGTGGGCCGTGGCTTTCTTCATTGAGTCAATCCATCCCATGTTTGGCCTCCCCCTTTTCCTGCTGCCTTCAGCTTCTCCTAGCCTTGTTGTCTCCCTGCTTTCTCAAGGAGGCTTTTGCTCTGGAGAAGCTCTGAACCCACGCTCTTAGTTTACACTTCCAGAATGCTTCTGTCGAGAACGTGGTCTCTGCCTGGCATGCTCTATGACCAGGGAATCTGATTTTTCCTTCAGTCTCCATTTTCCTCTGAGGAGGCGGCCGAATATTTCACTGAGGCTGAGCGAGTCTTGCTGGATCCAGGCCAAGGAGCTCTCTACAGGGAGAACAAAGGGAGCGTGGCCTCTCTGGGTAAGGATCTTTCTTAGGTGCTGAAGGTGTGAATGGCTGCCATTAGGATGATGTATGAACCAAAATATTGAACAGCAATATGTGGTTGTGAGGCCTGCCCAGGTACTTGCTGCCCTCCAGGGGCCTCAAGGAGTTCAGGTGGCCACAGAAGCGATATTCAGCATGGCTGGATAGAGTAATACAAGCCACCCCACTGATCCAGGGTCAGCTGAGGCCAATGTTGTGGCCATCACCCAAGCCAGAGAGGGTGTCCTGGCCTGAGGCCAAGGCGTGGCTGAGAGGCCCTTAGAAAGTCTCTGGAAGGGGCCAGATCCTGATATCTCAGTTGCCAAGCTTTACAAAACACTCTGTTTATTTATTTATATTCGATTTATGACCTACTATTCCCGAAACTGGCTCAGAGCGGGTAACAACAATTTATGAAACATGTTATCTAAAGCGTTGTAATCATTACACTACGTATATTGTAAATATACTGTAAATATACAGTAAATATACTAACAATTAATGACAATAAATACAATAAAATTAATAAAATACAACTTGGTCTCTACATTTCTATCTAACATATTTTCCTTTAGTAAATTGTGTTTTATTCTTTTAGTCATTGCTCTAAATCACATGATCATGGGAGCTCTGAAAAGGAAAGAAAGTAAGATTTCTTAGCCTGAAAATATGATGGGCTAAAAGGTAAAATGCTTGGGGCTCTTTAGCTTGGAGAAACGATGGCTGAGGGGTGACATGATTGAGATTTATAAGATTATGAATGGGATTGAGCAGGTTGAGAAAGAAGTACTTTTCTCCCTTTCTCACAATACAAGAACTTGTGGGCACTCCATGAAATTGCTGAGCAGTCGGGTTAGAACAGATAAAAGGAAATACTTCTTCACCCAAAGAGTGATTAACATATGGAATTCACTGCCACAGGAGGTGGTGGCAGCTACAAGCATGGACAGTTTCAAGAGGGAATTAGATAAACATATGGAGCAGAAGTCCATCAGTGGCTATTAGCCACAGGGTATAGATGGGAACTCTCAGTCTGGGGCAGGTGATGCACTCTATTCTTGGTGCTGGAGGGGGCAGCAGTGGGAGGGCTTCTGGTGTCCTGGCCCCACTGCTGGACCTCCTGATGGCACCTGGCATGTTTTGGCCGCTGTGTGACAGAATGTTGGACTAGATGGGCCATTGGCCTGATTCAACATTGGCTTCTCTGATGTTCTTATGTTCTCTTATGTTCTTATGTATCCAAAGGAGCTTTCAGGCCTACTGTGGATTTCAGCCCAGATCCACCAAGTCATAAGCACACTCTGGCTCTTGAACTTGACTGACCCATGTCATGAGTGGGGGTAAACTGGGCGGGGTTCATTTATGAAGATCAGTCACGGCCCAGAGGTGAGAGCCTCAAGTGTTGGGAAGAAGTTTTTTTAAGCACTTTATACACAATTGAAAAAGACATACCACACTAATCTTTGAGACATTTAAATGAAGCCCAACTCCATAAAAACCTCCACAAAGTGGTGAAAACACAGTTTGATTTACCTGATACAGATATTAATCTCTTTAATGTGCGATGTCCCTTACTTAGCTGAGTTTTGTTTTCTCTGATTCATAAACACTTTGTCTAAGGTTGCCAACTGTTTGAAGGGGAAAAGTGTGGTGTCCCTTTAACATCATGTGGGATGGTGGGATGTATTTGAGGGCTTCAAATATGGCTAAAACTCCTTCCATAGTCTGAGCATTTTTAATATTTCTTCCTGTGTAGGGTAAGATTTCTGTGTAGATTCACGGTTTATATAGTGTCAATGATTCATATGGTCTGTGGTTGTCTTTTAGATGTGAAATAAGAGAAGAGCTGTTTTAATGGGCTAAGCAATTACATGGTTTCTCTTTCTGTGGGTTTTGATGCCGTTGAAGATGGCCACTCTGACTGAATTTCTTTCCACACTCTGAGCATTTAAAAGGTTTCTCACCTGCATGGGTTCTTTGATGCCGTTGAAGATGGCCACTCTGACTGAATCTCTTCCCACACTCCAAACATTTAAAACATTTCTTCCCATGTGGGTTCACTGTGTCAGCTGTTAGAAGACATTCGTCACCAATCATTTTAAGGAGCTCACCTTTAGAAAAAGAACCCTTGTGAGGGAGGCACTAATGGAGGCTTAGAGGCAGTTGTTGTTGACAAGCAAGAGGTCTGATCAGCCATGTCTTCCCTGGTGACTTCCTCCTCCAAGTCTAGCAAGGCGCAGGATTGTTGAGAAAAAGCTAGATCAGGAAGCGAGTCCTCATCTTGATCAAGAAGGCTAAATCTGTTACAAGTGGGGAGCGTATATTTACTCAACATCTCATTACAAATTAGGTCATCTATGCGCAGCTGTTTTAGAGATTTGGAGAAGGGTGACTGAAGTTAGAACCTGTGTCCTCCTGTCATGACCCCAGCGGGTTGCCACATTTTGCCACCACCACCCTGGACTTAGGGTCCCTTGAGAAGGCCCAGGCTACCCTCCCAAGCCCATTCAAAATGCCCCTTTTCATCCGAGAAATGACCAGGCAAAGAAACAATTAAACAAATGGATTTATTATTACAGTACTGGGGCAAGGGAAAAACAAGACAAGGTGCTTTAAAATCTATAACAGTGCTTTAAAGGCAAATAAACAGAACCCTAACGCAACTAACTATTACTCTTAACTGTTTCCTATTCCAAGTCCCACAGCCTTTTTACCAGGCCTCCTGCCTGACCTCACTCTGTCCCCATGTGAGGGATATTTTCCCCAGACCTGACTGCCCCTCAGACAACTTTGTGTGAGGGAAGACCGTAGAGGAAAGGACACAGTTCTTACTGTTTTACAGCTTAAGTTCCATCACCACAGAATCCCCGAACTCTGACTGGTTACGCCTGTCACTCAGCATTATGGGGATTGTAGGCTGTCGGCTTTCACTCCCGCTCAGGCTTCTAGAGGCCTTATGGCCTCCCAGTCCTGCACAGATCTCCAGAGGCCTACAGAGATCGTGACACCTCCCTACCCCTTTTCTTACTGTTCTTCGACCCAGACATAGTTATGGTTATCTAATGGGGGAGGGGTGGTGTTGCAAACATGTTGCAAATTAAGGTATAATCCCTGCCACCTCTAGGCCCTTTAAGTTTCCCTGGCTGACGGGGAAACTTAAAAGAGTTTAACTTAAAGAGTTAAACTCTCTTATAAAGCATAAGGAGTGATTATATTTTTGATGATTTAATTACAGGCAGGACTTTTCAATTTCAGTCCTAGCTGGCTCGTCTCATGTTGTTTGTATAGCAATTAATGTAATTGTTGTAAGGCATATTTTACTGGGAGGCAGGCAATTGAAAATTGGAGGACACAGAGAGAGCAGAAAGTTTATCTATTATTGCTTATCTTCCCAAGCTTCAACAGATGCCAAAACATTGCAGGCTAGCAGTCCAAGTAATATACTATGTCAGTCTAGAATGCGGATAAGAGATAAAACTTTATAAAACCTTAACAAGTTGGAGCTTCTCCCAGTGCATCTTATATTTTGGTTGTTTTATCGTTAATTTTATTATTCTGGTCATGGACTGTAATAAAAGATTTTGACTTCTTTTGTGTGGGTTCTTTGGTGCCGTTTAAGAGTGCTCCTGCCACTGAATTTCTTTTCACATTCTGAGCATTCAAAAGGTTTCTCCCCTGTATGGGTTCTTTGGTGCCGCTGAAGAGTGCTCCTGTCACTGAATTTCTTCTCACACTCTGAGCATTCAAAAGGTTTCTCACCTGTGTGGGTTCTTTGATGTAGTGGAAGATAGGAACTCTGTCTGAATCTCTTTCCACAGTCTGAGCATTCAAAAGGTTTCTCGCCTGTGTGGGTTCTTTGATGCACCTGAAGACTGTAACTATGACTGAATCTTTTCCCACATTCTGAGCATTCAAAAGGTTTCTCCCCTGTATGTGTTCTTTGGTGCCGTTTAAGAGTGCTCCTGCAACTGAATTTCTTTTCACACTCTGAGCATTCAAAAGGCTTCTCCCCCGTGTGGGTTCTTTGATGTAGTTGAAGACTGCTACTGTAATTGAATCTCTTTCCACACTGTGAACATTCAAAAAGCTTCTCCTCTGTGTGGGTTCTTTGGTGCCGCTGAAGATGGCTTCTTTCAATAAATCTCTTTCCACACTCTGAACATTCAAAAGGTTTCTCGCCTGCGTGGGTTCTTTGGTGCTGTTGAAGAATGCTACTGTCATTGAATCTCTTTCTATACTCAGAGCATTCAAAAGTTTTCTCCCATGTATGATTTCTTTGATGCCATTGAAGAGTACCATTCGAACTGAATTTCTTTCCACATACTGAGCATTCAAACAGTTTCTCCCCTCTGTGTATTTTTTGGTGTACAAGAAGCTGTGATCTATTTCTGAAGTGCTTTCCACACTGCATGGATGTACTTGCCTTCATTATCCTGTGCTTTAGAAAATGTACATTAGTTTTTCCTACATGTCTCTTATCAATCATGTGGCTGCCATTCTTTTGCTTAGGTCTGTCTTGATTCCTGACTTTTTGTTTCAAGTCTTCATTTCTGACTCTATCTGGCAATTGCTGATCAAGTTCCTCACTCTTGTCATTCCTCTGACCATGCTGTGCTGGAATAAAGAGAGAGATCCCATTAACCCCTGGGGGGCAGGTAAGTTCCAAAGGCATCTATGTGACTGCAGGTGGAAAGGACTGATGGCTGTTTTTGTCCTCCTCCACCTGCCTGATCTTCGCTGCCACCCTCCCCCCACAAAATATCTAGTATTTAAGGATACCTCATCCCTCATCTGAAGGACCGCCTGACCAGTGTTCCCTCTAAGCTGAGTTAGTGTGAGCTATCTTACAGTTTTTTAGCCTCTGGCTCACATATTTTTGTCTTAGCTCAGGAAGCAGGGCTCCAGAACAAACTAATTTATGCAGTAGCCAAATCACTCACTCACAATTTTAATACCAGTAGCTCAGAAAGTAGAATTTTTGCTCACAAGACTCCACAGCTTAGAGGGATCATTTCTCCTGATCCTCCAAATCCCAGTCCCCAGGAGGCCTCCCTCTCTCCTTATTCAGTGGGATGTATGATTGTACGAAACCAAGTGTCACTCAGAAGAGAATCAGAAATCCTCCATGGCTATTCCTTGCCTGCTCCCTTGAGATAACCATGAAGCATACTCTAGGTCAGCCAGCACATTTGGGAAGGAAATATGAAAGAGGGACAGATCATTCTTACATGGGGAAGAAAAGAAATCCAAGGGAAAAAATTCTTCTGGAAGGACAGAATCATAGTCAAGATCATAGCCCACAATCCCAACCACCATTAGGGAAATAGATCTGTGAGGCAAAGCACCCTAATTCCCCTCAAGGATTAATGTGATTATTAAGTGGCCTGGTCTGACTTGTTGGTGTTCATCATGTGATTCTCCCTGCAGCTAACATTGTTATCCTTTTCAAGGCTGGACTCAAGACTGTGGTAATCGGTTAATCATGAAAACCCACGTCCAGTTGTGTAACCAGGAGGGAGAGGGGTTTCAGAGGGTGCTGACAGCCTCTGGAAGATTCCATCAGGGAGGACCCTTGATTTGACCATTCAGACCACCTTACCCTAGAGATGTAGAAAGTATAATACGGGTATAGACCAGAGGGAAGCCATTTGAACTTTATAATCATGCCATGCCAGTGTACTTTGATATTTTCTTGCTTCATTGTGATGAACAGTTTTATGTAAGAGTAACTTAGGCTGCTGCTGGAATACTTATGCTGCAACAAGACGTACCATCTGACACCAGATATTTCATATATTAGATAGAACAGTAACTTTTGTTTTTTTGTTGCTGAGCTGCAGAAATTGCGCTGTTTAGTAACGTCTTATTTTTACATCCTTCATAAACCTTTATATATATTTTTAAAGGGTCTGCTTTACTTGTGTGCACTCTCCTCATGCTCACTGAAGTGGGTGCTGCTCAGGTACAAGACTAGTGACCCAGGGCGACCCAGGCTTGGGTTCTTGACAGGATCATTTCCAGATCACAGTGAAAGTGGTTGTTTGTAATCCCATCCAGGGGGAAGTGTAAGTTGTAAATGATAGCAAGGGAGAAATTAAGTCCTGGCCCCTTCCAGAGTCTTTCTGAGGGTCTCTCATCCCCTCGTTTGCTACAGGCCAGGACACCTTCTCTGGCTTGCGTGATGGCCGCAACTCTGGCCTCAGTTGCCCCTCAGCAAGTAGCCAGAAAGGCCTCAAAATGATGTATTGTTGTTCGGTACCTTGAGTCATGGCTCATCCCATGGGTAGCAATTCACACCTTTGGCACTTGTGAAAGATCCTTACCCAGAGAGGTTACGTTCCCATAGTTCTCCAGCATGACTTCCCAGTGGAGAGCTCTCTGGCCTGGATCCAGCAGAACCCATTCTGCCTCGGTGAAACTGATGGACACCTCCTCAAAGGAAAAGGGACACTGAAAGAAAAAGCAGATTCCTATCCTCACAGCCTCTCTCACCTGGACACCGTGTAGAAACCGCAGGAGCAAATGCCCCTGAGAAAGGAAGGGGGACCCAGGCTGTCCCCTGCTCATCTCCCTTACCTGGACTGGAGGTGAAGCAGCCGTTTCCACACCTTCAAGATGAGGGCTCAACAGCATCTCTCCACTGCCTGTTAGTAGAGAAAGGAGGAAGGAAGGGTGTTTGTTGTGACTTCCTCTTCCATTGGCTTTTTGTTCCCTGCTTCACGCACCCCCTTCCCAGGAGTCTGAAACCTTGCCCAGTGTACACTCCAGACATTCTTTCACACTTTTTACTAAATTCTGGGAGAGGCAGAAGAGGTGCCCATGAGCCTTGGGGGTTAGTAATGCTGCCAACATATTTTACGCTTCTGTGAGACTCAAAAGGTGCTCTGTGAGCTCTGGAGCTCCACAGGTTACAGCATCCATGCTGGATCAAACCAGAAGCCCAGGAATCCCATTCTCCTGCCAGCTCAACCGAAGCTTCACACCAAGACCCTCCCCAAAGTTCCGGGGGGTGCCAGGCCACATCCTGCCACCCCTGCTCCAGCATCCTGTTTCCCACAGCGGCCCACCAGATTCCCCTATAAGTGCCGACACAGAAGCCAATTTTCCCCATGATTACTGGCCCCTAGGAACCGGTTTTCAGAACTCTGTTGCCCCAGGAGGTGGAGGCTTCCTTTACCAGGCTGACTAGCTCTGCCCAGGTTTGTCTTCCTTTTCTCTTTTGAGCCACCTTCAGTTCCTCTTATGGAAGGAAGGTGAGATGTGAATATTTTAATTAACGGTAGGAATTGCCCTCCATGAAGTTGTCTCGTCCCCTTAGAGAGGAGTCAGAGTTACTGGACACTGAGTGATGTGTGTTATGTGAAGAAGGATTTTATTCTTTTCCTGACATGAACTCTCTACCCATCACATTCACGGAGTGCCCCAGTCATATACAGGTAAAATAAGTCCTTACCAGAGTAGAGGGCATTTGGGGTATGCTCCCCAGCCTGTGCCCTGTGCCCTTGCTCCAAGGAACCTCCTTCTGGCTCAGTGAATATAGCTTCTGTCTTCAGGGATGCTCCCCACATCTGAAACAGCAGCGAGGGAGAGGGGTAAGAGATTGAACGGAAAAGAGACCAAGGAATAGATCCTGCCCCACTCCCAGATTCTGCACCCTTCCATCAGCAGACCTGCTGAGTTATTTGGAGGGAGAAGAAATTCTCTCGTAGAAGAGGCGGCTGAAGGAGGCTGTTAAATCTCCCATTTCGATGATTAACACTTGGACAACTATCTCTCAGGGAAACTTTAGGATAAGGTCAGATATCATTGCTTGAGTTGGAGGTACATGGAGGAATTCCCCTCACCTGCTCTGCCTGACTCAGGAGGAAACCTTCGGCCAGAGCCACTGCCTGGGAACTGGTCTCCGGCCCACATTCTCTGACCCAGCACTGTATTTCCTGTGGCAGGATGGCCAGGAACTGCTCCAGGATCACCAGGTCCAGGATCTGCTTCTTGGAGTGCCTCTCTGGCTTCAGCCAGTGGTTGCAAAGTCGATGGAGCTGGCTGCAAACCTTGCGGGGCCCAGCAGCCTCCTCATAGCAGAACTGCCTGAAACACTGGCAGTGTACATCTGAGGTCGCTGGGACCTGATAACGGATCTCTGGCACATGGCTACCCCAGAATTCAACACCACTCCCAGCTTGGGTGGTATGGGGGCCTTTGCCTGCTGTCTTGCCAGTTCCAGGTCCTTCTGGGTCCTGTTCTTCCATCTCCTTCCCTTCTCTTGGGTCACCTCCGACTGTGTAAAAATGCCTTTAGTCAGTTGGTTATGAAGGGAGGCTTTTCCCTGGGGGGGAAGGAGAGACACAGACAGTAACATGTCACAAGGAAACCAAAGAAGAGTTGCCCTGGTGGATCAGAACCAAAGTGCTTCTTGTGGTTTGTAGAACAGGTTTAATATTATTTTGCTCTATTACACACCAAGCTATTTTAGATAAACCTCCTTAGTTCTTTGGGAAAGTTAACAATCGCTGTTTGGCTCTTCAAAGCTGTTAAAAAGCCTCTCAATACATTGGTTCAGTTCAGTCTGTCTGAAGGGCTAATTCTTAAGGTAAACGGGAGCCCCAAAAAGAGCAGAGGGCTGATGACCCCTTAACCAGTCTATGTATCTCTTTAATAGGCCTGAAGTGTTACACAAGAACTCTGTCTGAGCGCCCAGCTGAGGGAAGGGGCAGGAATGTGTCTGGGGGCAGAACGAGCAGCTGAGATCCAGAGAGAAAAGGAGACAGGCTGAGATTTGGCTCAAGAATGCTGAGGTGCAGAAACGCTCCCTCCGGGCGTCTGATGTGGGGTAGTGGACCTGCTACTCTGTGGGAATTCCTCTGGCTTCCACCCGTGCTCACCTCTGCCAGGATATCTGTCATTAATGCAAATAGTACCAAGACACCAAAAGGCTCCAGGGATGTCTCCTGTTAAGGGGACCCAACCCAAGTAAACAATATCCCTTGGAACTTCTTTCCCCTTGAATAAACAGAGTGAATATAACAAGTCTTACATCCAGAGAGGAATCACTGTTTTCTCTGGGCCCCGTAGTCCAGCTCACCCTGACAGGAAGACTGTTTTGGGAACAAGCCTAAGCCCAGTTCTTGAACAACTTCTGATGGCTACTGTGACAGAATTAAAGATCTGGGACCAGCAGAATGTAAGCAAGGAACACTGCTGAGTCACATGACTGAGTGAGGAGGGGGCCATTTAGCTCAGAACACTCAGTGACTGACACATAACGGGCAAAACTGACAGTTAAAAGCTGGCAGTTGGGAGAAGCAGTTAAGGAGTTGATGAGTGGAGTTAGCAGAGAGCAGTCAGCGATCTGAGGAGCTCTGTGTGAACAGCCTAATAACAGTTGGAACAAATAACTGGGCCTGAATATTTATTTTTATTTATTTATTTTTTATTTTCAATTTATATCCCGCCTTGCTGGGGACCAGCTCAAGGTGGCAAACAACATTAAAACAATAAAATGATACAATAAAATACAGCAAAATATGCATAGACAGATCCCTAACCGAGTCCCTCTAAAGGAAAGAGGACAGTGATCAGAGTGGTGAAAGGTTAAACACATCAGTTGTCATAAACACCCAAATACATAGCTCAAAAACGAACTGGGAGAAGTGGTTGAGAGAGGTCTGAGGAATGGTATGGCAGAGTCAGAACAACCGGTTGGTGGCCAGTTGGGCTCAAAAGGAGTCAGATCGAAAAAGCCAAAGGTTAACCACGAAGCAGTACAGGAGAGTGTGATTAGGAAGGTGTTTAGTGAACTGTTTAGCATCTGTGGGATACTGGAAACAACAAACGTACTGCCTAAGTGTAAGCCAAGTAAAAAGTTAAAGCCTGAAAAGAAACAAATTATCCTCTGTATATATCTTCCATCCCCCTGTTGTGTGTTCTGAAAAATAAAGTACTGTTCTGTTTTGAAGTGAACAAGCCTTGGTGCCTGACTCTTAACAAAAAAAAAATCAAATACACTTAGCAGTGGTCCTCAACAGAGCCTACAGTGAAAACAAACCCCCGAAGAGACTATTTGTATAAAGGAACTGGTCAGCACAGTAAAAGCACGTCTGATCAGTCACCTCACAGTACAGCATATATTAGAGCCGCGTGTCATAGCTACTACGAGGAGATATGCCCACCTAAGGCCATACTTGTGGCTCTACTGGTATAGGGCGAATATAAATCTGACGCTGGCATAGATTCGGATTGTGTCAGGGGTGCTGTTTGCAGGTGGAAGTTGGTTCAGTCCACTTCCTGAAGCCTCTGTAGGTTAGGGCACAAGGGTGCTAGGATGAAAAGGAGCTGGGGAAGGCAAAAAAAAATTCCTCTGCCAAATGCACAAGGTTGCCAACTCCAGGTCGGGAAATTCCTGGAAATTGAGGGCTGGAGCTTTGGGAGGGCAGAGTATAATGGCACAGAGTCCACCCTCCAAAGCAGCTGTTTTCTGAACATAAAACTGATCTCTGTAGACTGGAGTTCAGTTTTAATTCCAGATGATCTCCAGACTCTTCCTGCAGCCTTAAGAAAGACAGGAGCGCTCCGTCTATGAACTTCAGCTGCTTAGAGTGCCTTTTGTAGGACCAGCAACAAACATCGATGCAACGATAAAAGAAAGCTTTCCCCCTTTGGAAGACTTCAAGCAAGGAGAAGCGGGCGTCTAATTCTGGAAACGCCCGCTGGGGTTTGACTTTGAAAGTAATGATGTAAATAGACTGGTAGTTTTCATACGGAATGAACTGATTGTTATTGTTCATTGCATGTAATGACTATATATATACCTGTTTTAGGATATTATAATAGCACAGAATGCACTTTATAAGATATTAGTTATAAATAGAACACATTCAGGTATTAAAAAACGGTTTTGGCAGTGTATATATTTGTTACTTGAATCTTCCTGGAAACTGGCATCCCTACATCAGGGAGATGGGGAGGGAGGGAGACCAGCCAAAATGCTCGGCATTCAGGCCATCCAATCAGCATGAAGGAGTCATCGCATTTGATCCCATCTGGGACTCGTTTCTGGGCCTCCTAGCCACCAGAAGGCGGGCTTTGTATTCCTGCTGGCATCCCCCTTTGCGGGACCTGAACCCACCCCTCCTGCGACTGTGCCCTTGTGTTTCTCCCTGTTGCGTTGCCCGGGGGCGTGTATCTCTCTCGCCTGGCAAAAGGATGCCGTTCCTCCCACCCAAATCTCAGTGTAGGAGGGAGAACTTGGCATCGTGTTATGGCTGCCTCTGCCAAATGGGCTCTGGAGCGATGGGGCAAGTTGGTGGGCCAAGAGGTTTCCAGCTGAACATTTTGTGCACCGGCTTCCAAAATGGGGGCCCCAAATGAACTCCCCGCTAGATAAGACAGCTAAAATCTCTCGCCAAAAAAAAAAAGGCAACCGTATTTTACGTCTGTTTTCCATTTCAGTCTTCTTTTGTTGACTTTCCAAATAATAACTGCAAACTTCTTTCCACCGATATGGCAAACTTGTGCTGGTTGGCAAACTCACTCACTCTCTCTGGATTAATGTAGGCATCAGTTACACGTTTTAATACACTAGTGCCAATAACAGCTGAAACTTGTTGATTCATGCATTCATCTGGACACACTAATGCTAAAATCTCCTGTCTCTCTTCTGTACCTTCAGTATCATGTGGAATTTGCAGGTCTAGAACTATGAATTCCAAATAGGGAGTTGTCTGTCCTCCTGCTCCTGTTTCTAATCGATTTCTAGTAGGCCGCTGCAACTTGATGAAATAAGTGGGCTTTATAAAAGGTTTCACATATGCAGGCTGCCTGTGAACCCGTATCTACTAAACCGTTACATATTACACCATTCAGAGATGCATAATCATTACACACAGGACTTATTAAGCCCTGCAGTATTTCTTTTCCACCCGTGACTACAGTTTTCTTTCCTGATGCTTACTGACTAGCCGTTCTGCTCTTGGTTGTTCCCACTGAACAAGTTTCTTCATGGCTGCCAGTTGTATTTAGTAAATTTTAATGAACCAATATTGGTTGGATTTGGTTGCCTGACACAGTTATGTTTAAAATGTCCTCCTGATCCACAATTAAAGCAACATAATGCCTTATTATGGCCTTTGGACGCTGCAGATCTCTGAAATTCTGGGAGAATAGAGGATTTGAATGTCTTCTCTGCCTGCTGAAGGGTAATCTTTAGTTTAACCATTTCTCTTTCATATTCTTAGTATTCAGATTTCCAGTCTACTTCTGCGCTACTGCCACTTTCCCCCAACCTTTTCTGCATTTTTTTTTAGTTGGCCCCACATTTTTAACCTAAAGGACTCCTTCTTCATGCATCTCTTGCATGTCTCCAAAGACCCTGCAGCACAAAGAAAATTAAAATAGCAAACATAGCAAACTCTTCTAGATTCACTACCAGCCCCTATATCAGGGGTGGCCAAACTGCAGCTCATGCAGCTCTTTCACACATATTGTGTGGCTCCCAGCAAGGCAGCTGGGGAAGCAATGGGGAGGCACGCCTCCCTGATGGGTCTTTCCTTCCCCAGCCAGTGTGCCCCTCCCTGGGTAGGCTTGAGGTGAGGGGAGCAGAGAAAGAAAGCAACTTTAAATGCATTCTCAAAGCCACGCCTGCTTGGAGAAAGCTTTTGTCTCTTTAAACCCTTCGCCATGGGGTTTAAACCATTTGTCTCTTGAAACCCCTTCATCATGGGGGTGTGCGGGGGGGGGCTCGGAGGATGCATTTAAAGTTCAAGTTGCTTTCTTTGAACCTCTCCCCCCATCTATTTGTTTTCTTTGTTTCTCTTTCTTTCCACCTCTCATTTTTACTTTCCACCTCTCTCTCTTTCTCTGTCTCTTAGACAAACAAACATCATTATCAAACAAATAAATATAATGTATTTTTATTTTTGGCAGTCTCATTTTATGTTAATAAAAAGCAAATCTGCATATTTTTCAAAAAAAGTGGGTGTGTAATGTTTATTCATGTCTTGCGGCTCTCAAACATCTGATATTTATTCTATGTGGCTCTTACATTAAGCAAGTTTGGCCACCCCGGCCTTATGGCTTCTAAGACCTGTTAACAATGTTTTATGCCAGCATCCTTTAAAAAATTGTTCCTGCACATAAAGCTTAAATTTGTCCTTTGTAATCTCCCTTTTTCTAGTATTTTCATAGCCAAAACATGCCAACAATTTAAATATACTAAAGGGGGGGGGGTTCATTATTGTGCTGATCTTATAAAACTTAACTTTCATTTCAGAAACTGAAGCAATATTGCCATAGGCAATTTCTAAAACAGCAAAGCATTTATTTGCAGCAGCTTTTCTCCTTGCTCCCAAAGCTATGTGCAATGCAGGTGGCAGGAAACACATTAAATCTGCTGCTGAAATTTTAGTGGCCCTGGCAATTTACAAAACTCCTGCAAAACTCCTGCTAACTACTGTTGCAGTTCAGGAGAAAAGTTTGCAGGAGTAGAGGTTGCAACTGGAGTCTTTTCGTCTACATAACTGCCACCCAGCATTAGCATTCTTCCCACCCCCCGTGCAAAATTGTTTGCTTCTCATCCAATAACTGTTGCAAACTCTGCATTTATAGGAATTACATCCTACTTCTCATGTAACTTGTGGTGTCGGCACTGCTGTTTTCCAGACAGAACCAGGAGCCTGGAATTCACACAGCAACATCTCTTTCCCTCTCCTGTTTCTCCTTTGCGTCTTAGCAATTGCACCATACAGTTCTACAGCAATTTGAATATCCTCATTTACATCTTTTGAACTTATATTACATAACGAAACAGTTTTAAAGTCCAAAGAATTAGCTTATCCCTCCTTCACAGCCTGCCACCGCCAAAGTCCATTTCCCCCCCTCTTGTTGGTGGGCAAAGAAGTTTCCAGCTGAACATTTTGTACACCACCTTGTATTCCCAGTACTAATGTATGGCTGCGAGAGTTGGACCATAAAGAAGGCTGAGCGCCGAAGGATAGAGGCTTTCCAGTGATGGTGCTGGAGAAGATTCTTGAGAGTCCCTTGGACCAGGCCTGTAGACAGGATTTTTAAATTCGGGGGGGGGGGGGGCTTTAAATAAGTCAGGGGGCACCCCGCACACACACCCCAAGGGAGCGCCTGGGCTGGATGGGAAGTCGGGGGGCCTTGACGGTAAGTCAGGGGACCGGGCCTCAAGATGACCCACTGCAGCTACAGGCCTGCCTTGGACTGCAAGGAGATCAAATCAGTCAGTCTAAAAAGAAATCAACCCTGACTGTTCCTTGGAAGGGCCAGCTACTGAAGTTGAAGCTCAAATACTTTGGCCATCAAATAAGGGAGCACTCACTGGAGAAGACCCTGATGCTGGGAAAGCTTGAAGGTAAAAGAAGAAGGGGAGGGCAAAGGATGAGATGGTTAGACAGTGTTATCGAAGCAACGAACATGAAGCTGAGCAAACTCCAGAGCATGGGGGAAGACAGGAGGGCCTGGTGTGATGTGGTCCATGGAGTCGCAAAGAGTCTGACTCGGACTGTGCAACTGAACAACAACAACAACAAATTCCAAAAGAAGGGTCCCAAAAGAACTCCCCACTAGATGACACAGTTCTAAAACAATCATTCTAAAATCACAATTTAGAACAAACCACTCCCTCCCTTGCCAGTTTCCATCCATAGACCACAGTTACCTTAAAGAAGGTGTTAAGAGCCATAACACTGCAAGTTTCCCTGACTGGCAGTCTGGTTTCCCTCTTGCGTTCTTCCCACCTTCTGCACCCTTCTGCCTCTTGAGGCACCACCCCTTCCGGGCTCCTTCCATTCCTAGCTAGGGGCAACACAGGCAGGAGTTCCCTCCCTCCCTCTCCTCATGCCCTTTCTTTTGCCTCCAACCCCCAAAAAAGGCTGCAGTTTTTTTGCTTGGTATTTGGCAGATTAAAATGACCAGCAGCAGAATGTATCAGTTTCATATATTTAACTTCATATATTTAGTTTCATATATTTAATCTAGTGTCCTGGCCCCACTGCTGGACCTCCTGATGGCATCTGGTATTTTTGGCCACTGTGTGACAGAGTGTTGGACTAGATGGGCCATTGGCCTGATTCAACATTGGCTTCTCTTATGCTCTTAACTTTTCTTGTACTGAAAGATACCGATTATTGCTGCCCCCCCCCCCACAAATTCCACTTACATAGTGAAGCAAAACTGGTGCCTAACAGGGTTGGTCAACCACCAGGTTGAGCCTGAAGTTCTCCCCAGAATGACAACTGGTCTCCAGCTGGCAGAGATCGGTTCCCCTTAGAGAAAACGGCTGCACTGGAGGGAGGACTGTACGGCTGCGACTCCACACACTAAATAATCCACTTTCAATCTACTTTCCAACTGGATTTTGCCAGTTCACACAGTAAAATCCAGTTGGAAAGTGGATTATTTAGTGTGTATGATCATCGCCTATGGCCCGGTTCACATCCGAGGTTCCCCTTCCCCAAGTTTCGCTTCTCCCAGGAACCCCCTCCCCCCAAATGTCCAGCAATTTGCCACCCGGGAGCTGGCAACCCTATGACACCCATGGCTGAGAATCACCCCAGCCCTCCTCCCTCCCAAGATCTAAACGTTTATTCCCCCCACACACACACACACACACACGTACTTCGAAGTAAACCTTCACGGGATCCGACTGCAGGGCTTCCCCCCCTTGCTGCACACAAGAACCCTTCTTCCATCCACCTTGTATAAGGACCGTAAAACTCAGTTGGGGAGGAGGGAGTTGGACATTGTTTAGATTACTCCATGGCTGTGCACCCCGCGCGGAGGTCCCACTCCCCCCCCCAAAAAAACCCCTCCATGCCTCCTCTCCGCCGCCCCCAGGAGCTTCAGAGCCCTGTTTTGGGAAACGGGGAAGACGTTAGGAGAACACCGATTTCCAAGGCGAGCTGAAAACCACTTTCTGGGGAGGGGGGGACGGGAGCCCCACTGCAGAGGCCCGAGGAGGGCTCCGATCGGACCTGCTTCGGATGGATGGCTCGGCCCCAGCTCGCTTCTAGTAGGCCTCCAATTCCTTTCCTCGACTCAGCCGCCCCGTTTTCTGGAGCAGCCGCGGATCCCCCTGCGAGGGCAGCCCCGCGCGCGGAGTTCCTCCAGAGTAGCCCCGTCGAGCTGCGTCAGAGGGCGTCGCTAACGGCAGCCGGGCTGAACGGTCCGGTCCAGTCCAGTAGGGTCCTTTTGTGGGAAGGGCGGGAAGCTTTCCTCATTTGTCCGCAGAGCCGAAAGGGTTAAAGCAGCCGAGCTGCTGGCTAGAGAGGCCAACGGGGAGGGGGGCAGCGGCGGCGGAGAGGGAAAGAGGAGGGCTGCAGACGAGCAAAAGCCGGGGAAAGACCTGGCAGCCGGAGCCTGGGAAGGTTTACTCTCAAGTAGGTCATGCACCCCTCTGAGGGCAGAAATTCCGCTCTCCAGGGTTGGGGGGGCGTTTAAAGACTTTTTCACAGCGTGACTTCCGGGTGTGTCTTTTCCTTTGTGGCCCCCTCGGTCCCGAGGAAGGAGCTGCCTGCGGAGGGGCCTGCCTGGAAGAGTCCCGCCGAGCTTGCGAGGCGGCTCTTTCCCTGGCGGCCTCTGGGAGGTCGTGATCCGCCAGGCAGGTGCTAAATCCTACCCTCCTTGATAATGGATGGATTTTATCCGGGATGGTTTTATATTTTATTGTATCTTTTGTACTGTCTTACTGGGGGCTGAAGGGCGAGATCTGAATGTGGTAAATCAAAAGAAATTCTCAGCCCAGGAAGAAATCCCAGGAGTGATCACAGGGACGGAATTCTTCCTGGCTGCCCGAATACCACACATTTGGGCCACTGCTCCCCCCATCTGCGTTTTGGCAGGGTTATTTTATTTATTTACATTAATTATAGGACAAAATTCGAATCCAGTGGCACCTTTAAAGTTTTATTCAAGGTGTAAGCTTTCATGTGCAAGCACACTGGACTCAGATTTCGTTCTGTGGATTCAGACTACCAGGGCTACCCATCTGCATCTGTCTTCGTGGAAGGAATCCCATTAAGCCACATGGAATGAAACTCCAGCAGACTTGAGAAGAAACTTGCACAGGCACAGACTGCTATTTCCTTACAAAATGCAAAAACCTGGACTATTCTGAAGCAGTGTGCTTAGAAAGGCCCTCTTGAATGAGAGCCAGTTTGGTGTAGTGGTTAAGTGTACGGAATCTAATCTGGGAGAACTGGGTTTGATTCCCCACTCCTCCACTTGCACCTGGCTGGATGACCTTGGGCAAGCCGTAGCTCTGATAAGAGCTGTTCTTGAAAAAGAGCAGTTTCTGTCAGAGCTCTCTCAGCCCCACCTACCTCACAGAGTGTCTGTTGTGGGGAGGGGAAAGGAAAGGAGTTTGTAAGCCGCTCTGAGACACCTTTGGGTAGTGAAGGGCGGGGTATAAATCCACTCTCTTCTCTTCTTCTTGAATAATAAAGTTTTGCTTAGCTTACGGAAAGCCAGGAGAGTGGGTGCCTTCTGATCTCCTCAGGCACACTGTTCATGGGGGCCATAATGGAGAAGGCACGTGTCCAGGCCAGCCAGTGGACAGACCACAGAATTGCAGTAATATGCCTGCTCCATCTAGTTCCCGATAAGAGCTGAGACATGGCGTTCTGCACCAGCTGGAGTTTCTGTATTGGTTTTGTGGGGAGACCAATGTACAGTGCATTACAGTAGTCTAGTCTCGATGTCGGGGCTGTGATGACTCAGTGGTTAAGACACTGAACTGCAGGCCAGAAGGTCGGTAGTTCAACAGTTCAAGACCTGAGTGCCGTGTGATGGAGTGAGCTCACGTCTCTGGTCCCAGCTCCTGCCAATCTAGCAGTTCAAAAGCAAGAAATTGCAAGTAGATAAACAGGTACCACTTTTGTGGGAAGGTAACAGCGTTCTGTGTGCCTTGGCATCCAGTCAAGCCGGCCCCATGACGACGGAAATGTCTTCAGACAGCGCTGGCTCTTTGGCTTGGAAATGGAGATGAGCACCGCAACCCTAGAGTTGGATTTGACTGGCTTTCGAGCAGGTGAAACCTTTACCTTTACCTTAGTCTCAATGTCACTGTGGCATAGATCCTGGTGGCCAGATCAGTTGTATCAAGGGATAGGGATATTTTTTGAGCTAGGCTGAGTTGGGAGAAAGCCTTTTTTTGTAACGGCAGTAACTCACTTCTCCAGCAATAATATTGGGGCCAATATAACCTCAAGGCTCTTAACTGAGTTGGCGAGGGTTAGCTGAACCCCATCAAAAGTGGGGGGGCATAATGTCCTTCAAGACCTCTGCCTTCTCAAACGGCATTACGTATGTCTTTGCAGGATTTACTTACAGTTTACTCACACCATTTAAACACAGCAGCCAGGAAGTGGTTGAGCACCTCTATGGCATCACTGCCTCCTCCTGCTCCTGTTCAACCAGCAGCCCCTGTGCCCTGACCTGGAGAGGCTGGAGGCCCCTCGGCCCCTTCCCCTCTGCTGGCTGCTTGGGCAGGGCTATCACCCAACCCTTCTGGCCTATTGAGGAGCTATCTGCAGTGGTTAAGCCCTTACCAGCCGCTTTGTCCACGGCTCCCGTTCACCCTGGGATATTCCCACTTGACAGACTGATCCCCAGAAGTTGGAAGCCAAGCTAATAACATCCGCAACAAATTTTTAAAAAGGCAAATAGTTTTGTTTTTCTTTCCTGAAGGACCAAACAAGCATATCTTTAGAAGCTTGCTATGTAATATAGCACAGTGACATTAATCCTGATCCGCAAACTACAACGAGGACGCTCCTTCTGATCCACTGGGGTAAACCTTCAGTGTCTCTTCACCAGGGTCAATGATGTAACTCCATTGTCGTTTGTTTTCTTTCTGCCTTTTTGATACCTTTCCCTCTCCCTCTTCACAGCCAAGCAGATAAGAGTGTCTTTCCAGAGTCAGAGGCAACCCAAGAGAAAGTGGAAGGAGATGGAAGAGCAGGACTCAGAAGGACCTGGAACTAGCAAGACGTCCAGGAAAGGTCCCCATCCTATCCAAGCAGGGAGTGATGCTGCACTTTCGGAAAGAGCTGTGCCTGAGATCTTGGTTCAGGACACTATGACTGCAGATGCACGCAGCCGATGCTTCCGACAGTTCTCTTACCACGAGGCCGATGGGCCCCGAGAGGTTTGCAGACAGCTCCATGGACTCTGCAACCACTGGCTGGAGCCAGAGAGGAACACCAAGAAGCAGATCCTGGACCTGGTGATCCTGGAGCATTTCCTGGCCATCCTGCCCCAGGAAATGCAGAGCTGGGTCAGAGGATGTGGGCCAGAGACCAGTTCCCAGGCGGTGGCCCTGGCTGAAGGCTTCCTCCTGAGTCAGGCAGAGGAGAAGAGGCCAGCAGAGCAGGTGAGGGTTTTTCATTCACTCACTTCAAGCAGTGACCTTGTTCTAAGGCTTCCGGCCAGATAATTCTGTCTCTGTGTTAACTTGCCATCAAATCACTTCTGACTTATGGCCACCCTATGAATGTCCTGTCATTAATAGCCTTGTGTCTTGGATGCTAAGGGCCATGGCTTTCTTCATTGAGTCAATCCATCCCATATTTGGCCTTCCCCTTTTCCTGCTGCCTTCAGCTTCTCCTAACCTTGTTATCTCCCTGCTTTCTCAAGGAGGCTTTTGCTCTGGGTGTCCAAGCAAGAGAAGCTCTGAACCCACGCTCTTAGTTTACACATACCAAACTTCCAGAATGCTCCTGTCAAGGGCACGGTCTCTGCCTGGCATGATCTCTGACCAGGGAATCTGCTTTTTCTTTCAGTCTCCATTTTCTTCTGGGGAGGTGGCCGAGTATTTTACCGAGGCTGAGCGAGTCTTGCTGGATCCAGGCCAAAGAACTCTCTGCAGGGAGAACAGTGGGAGCGCGGCCTCTCTGGGTAAGGATCTTTCCTAGGTGCTGAAGGTGTGAATAGCTGCCATTAGGATGATGTATGAACCAAAATATTGGAACGGCAATATGTGGTTGTGAGGCCTGCCCGGGTACTTGCCCCCCTGCCAGGGGCCTCGAGGAGTTGGGGTGGCAACAGAAGCAATGTTCAGCATGTCTGGACAGAGCGATACAAGCTGCCTCACTGATCCAGGGGCGACTGAGGCCAGTGTTGTGGCCATCACCCAAGGCAGACAGGGTGTCCTGGCCCGAGGCCAAGGCAGGGTTAAGAGGCCATCAGAAAGTCTCTGAAAGGGGCCAGATCCTGATGTCTCAGTTGCCAAACTTTACAAAACACTCTTTATTTATTTATTTTTATTCAGTTTACGACCTATCTTTCCCAAAATCGTCTCAAAGCAGATAACGACAATTTATGAAACATACAATCTAAAATATTGCAATCATTACTATAAATATACTAATTCCAATAAAATCAGTAGAATACAACTAATAGACAGCTAAAAGATGGTGTAAACTCATATGAAGGGGCAATATATAATCCTTTGATAAGAAGGGGGAAAGGGGGAAGTGGAGGGGGGGAGAGGAGAAGGAGGTAAAGGGTGATCTTAGATGCAGCCTATCAGAAAGGAGCCCATCACTGCCTTCAACCAGAAGACTGGCGGAACAATTCTGTTTAGCAGGCCCTGTGGAACTGTACCAGGTTCCTTAGGACCCTGATCTCTCCTGGGAGAGTGTTCCACCAGGCTGGAGCCAGGGCCAAAAAAGGCCCTGGCTCTGGTTGAGGACAGCTGGATGCTCTTTGGGCCAGGGACCACCAGCAAATTCTAGAGGGCCTTACTCTCCTGCAACAAGTTAATGACATTGAGGCCTAATAACCCCATCTTCTGGCTATTTCTTGCTGACAGTAAGATACACTTCTTTCCAGGCTTGACTCTCTGCTTCTAGGAATGGCAGAAATGCCTGGATGATTCAGACTTGGCTGCTCATTAGCCAATAGACAAGTCTGGCTAAAGCCCAGAAAATGGCTCAGAAATAACAAGAAAATGGCTCTGAGCTTGAGAATGGTGGCACTACACTGCAGGGTTGGTTTTCCCATCAGTCATTACCTGCTCCTCTTTAAGAACTGGCATGTTTCCCAAGAACCACGGGGGTCCCCTGTGAATTGTGGGATTGACTTCATGAGGTCCTGGCTTCTCACTGCCCAATAGCAAACATGTATTTTTGGGAGGCTGGAAACCTTCTCCTCCTGACTCTGTTCACAACTGGAAGGAAACTCGGTGCAGTTGCAGGACTGGATGTCTCGATAACTTCTTGTATGCAATCAGCAAGAGCAGAGAATCAAAAGAGCTGCACGGGAACAGTGGGGGAATCATTCCTTGCCAGTTATTTTAAAAGTACATATGGGGAGTTTTGGGAGAGGAGGGATGAACGGAATATAAAAACAGCTCTATGGGAGGGCCTGGCAGGGATAAGGTGTGATCAGTGTCTCAGTTTGGGGGGGAAGAAGATCTGATTGTAGAAATGCACACCAATAATGAGCAGTGCCTTGACTTCTTGCATGGGTGCTGACTGAAACTCTTTCCATATTCCAGCAGCAGATGTGGAGGAAACAGCTGCGGAAGCCCAGGGGTTCTCTTTGGAAAAAGCCAAGAATGAAGATGCCAAAGGAAACTTTAGAGATGAGCCAGAGAGGCAGGAAGAGAGCCACGCAGGTAAGAGGAGGGATAAGCCCATTTCTGGCCAAGGAGGGGGTTTCTGTAAAATCCCAGTCCAAGAAGAAAAGTCAATCAAAAATGAAGGAACAAAGGCCTCCATTCTAATGAGAGAATCCACACTAGAAAAAATGAAAGTGTGGCCTTGAGTCAGAGAATGAAGGTCATTTTGCAGACACAAATTCCCTTGGGAGAGGAAATGGTATAATTGCTTGAAGTGTGGAAATAGCTTTAGTAGGAAAAGAGCCCTTACTTCACATCAAAGAAGTCACACAGGTGGGAGTCATATAAATGGTTTGAGATGAAATCAGGCATATCTGATACAGGAGGCTTAATGTACTTTGAAAGTATATCTGTTTAAAAGAGCAAGAGTCCCATAACACCTTAAAGACTAACAAAATATATGGCAGTGTATATTATTGTTTGACTAATAAAATATGTGGCAGTGTGCAACAGGAAGAAGCCATTGAAATATTTGGAGTGTGGATGGAACTTCAGGTGTAGATCAGAACTCCCTGTGTGGATTCTAATAGGATTTCTCTCCTTATTCCAGCAGGAGATGACCAGAGGAATGAGAAAGATGAGGAACTGCATCATCTATCCCCAGATGAAGTGAGGAATGAAGACACGAGGGGAAACTTCAACAATCAAGTTGGCCGTAAGAGGCAGAAAGGCAGCCACACGGTCAAGAAGAGGGATGATCCCATTCCTTGCCAAGGGGAGGATTTCCATGAAGTAATTCACATGGTAGAGGAAACAAACAAGTTCTTGGAGTGTGGAACGAACTTCTCAGATCAAACCCAATGTAATACCCATTTACAAATGCACACTGGAAAGAAGACCCATCAATGCCTGGAGTGTGGAAAGATCATGATTTGCAGAGCAGACCTCCTTAAACATCAAAGAACACATACAGGAGAGAAACCTTATATCAGCTCAGACTGTGACAAGAGCTTCTCGGAGAAATCAGACCTTGTTGAACACCAAATAATTCACTCAGGAGAGATGCTGTTTATCTGCTCAGAGACTGGAATAGCATTCTCTGATGGAGGAAAGGATAATATACATTTTCCAGAACACAATACAATGAAAGTACATAAGTGCTTTCAGTGTGGAAAGTACTTCAGGTATAGATCACAGCTCCTTGTTCACCAAAGGATCCACAGAGGGGAAAAACCTTTTGAATGCTCAGAGTGTGGAAAGAGATTCAGCCAGCGTAGCAATCTGCAACAGCATCAAAGAATCCACACAGGGGAGAAGCCTTTTGAATGCTCAGAGTGTGGGAAGGGATTCAGTCACAGTGGCTATCTTCAAAGTCATCTAAGAACCCACACAGGGGAGAAACCTTTTAAATGCTCAGTGTGTGGAAAGAGATTCAGTCACAGTGGTACTCTTCAACAGCACCTAAAAACCCACACAGCAGAGAAGCCCTTTGAATGCTCAGAGTGTGGAAAGAGATTCAGTCACAGTGGCCATCTTCAACAGCATCAAAGAACTCACACAGGGGAAAAGCCTTTTGAATGCTCAGAGTGTGAAATGAAATTCAGTAGGAGTGGCCATCTTCTACAGCATCAAAGAATCCACACAGGGGAGATGCCTTTTCCATGCACAGAGTGTGGAAAGAGATTCAGTCAGCATAGCAATCTGCAGCAGCACCTAAGAACCCACACAGGGGACAAACCTTTTGAATGCACGGAATGTGGAAGGAGATTCAGGTTGAGGGGCGCTCTTCAGCAGCATCAAAGAATCCACACAGGGGAGAAACCTTTTGAATGTGCAGTGTGTGGGAAAAGATTCAGTCAGAGTGCCACTCTTCAACAGCACCTAAGAACCCACACAGCGGAGAACCCCTTTGAATGTGCAGAGTGTGGGAAGAGATTCAGTCAGCACAGCAATCTGCAACATCATCTAAGAACCCACACGGGACAAAACTTTTGAATGCTCTGGGTGTGCAAAGACATTCAGTCAGATTGACGCTCTTCAGAATCATCATTGGGGAGAAGCTGTTGAATGCTTAGAGTGTGGGAAGAGATTCAGTCACAGAAGCACTCTTCAAAGTCACTTAACAACCCACTCAGGGGACAAACCCTTTGAATGTGCAGTGTGTGGGAAGAGATTCAGTCAGTGTGGCCATCTTCAGCATCATCAAAGAAACCACACAGGGGAGGAACCTTTTAAATGCTCAGAATGTGGAAAGAAATCCAATCAGAGTTCAAATCTTCAAAAGCATCAAAACACTTATACAGGGGAGAAACCTTTTGAATGCTCAGAGTGTGAAAAGAGATTCAGTCAGTGTGGCCATCTTCAACAGCATCAAAGAATCCACAAAGGGGAGAAGCCTTTTGAATGCTCCGAGTGTACAAAGAGATTCAGTTGGAGTGATGCTCTTCAACTGCATCAAAAAACCCACAGAAAGAGAAGCAATGTAATTTCTTAGCCCAGGTGTGTTGAACTCATTTGTTACAAGGGATGTTGTTGTTGTTCAGTCGCACAGTCGAGTCAGACTCTTCCCGACCCCATGGACCATATCACGCCAGGCCCTCCTGTCTTCCGTTGTCCGCTGAAGTTTGCTCAATTTCATGTTCGTTGCATCGATGACACTGTCTAACCATCTCATCCTTTGCCGTCCCCTACTTCTTTGACCTTCAATCTTTCCCAGCATCAGGGTCTTCTCCAGTGACTGCTCCCTTCTCATTTGGTGGCCAAAGTATTTGAGCTTCAACTTCAGGATCTGGCCTTCCAGGGAACAGTCAGGGTTGATTTCTTTTAGGACTGAATGATCTCCTTGCAGTCCAAGGGACTCTCAAGAGTCTTCTCCAGCACCATAGTTCAAAAGAATCTATTCTTCAGCGCTTGGCCTTCCTTATAGTCCAACTCTCGCAGCCATACATTACTACGGGGAATACCATTGCTTTGACCATGCGGACTTTTGTTGGCAGAGTGATGTCTCTGCTTTTTATCATGCTGTTTAGGTTTGCCATCGCTTTCCTCCACAGGAGCAGGCGTCTTTTAATTTCATGGCTGCAATCACCATCTGCAGTGATCTGGGATCCTAGGAACGTGAAGTCTGTCACTACTTCTATGACTTCCCCTTCTATTTGCCAAGGAGAGATGGGGCCAGATGCCATGATCTTAGTTTTTTTGATGTTGAGCTTCAAGCCCACTTTTGCGCTCTCCTCTTTCACCCTGAGCAAGAGGCTCTTTAGGTCCTCTTCATTTTCTGCCATCAGAGTGGTATCGTCTGCATATCTTAGGTTATTGATCTTTTCCTCAGCAATCTTAACTCCAGCTTGTGATTCATCCAGGCCAGCATTTCCCCTCATTCCAACAGCTATATTTCTCCTCCCATGGCTTTCCAGCAGAGTGGTTTCCAACTGGCAAAGGTGTCAGGCAAGGATGTATTTTATATCCCTGTCTCTTCAATCTCTGTGCGGCAGATATCATAAGGAAAACTGGATTGGTTTTAGATGAAGGTGAAGTCAAATTTGGTGGAAGAGTAACAATTTTAGATATGCATATGACACCACATTATTGGCAGAAAATAGTGAAGACGCAAAACGACTACTGCAGAGGGTTAAAGCAGAAAGTGCCAGAGCAGGAGTATAGCTGGACATCAAGAAGACGAAAGCAATGACTGCTGAGGATTTACAGAACGTGTTAAGACTGACGATGAAGAAATGGATTTTGTATTCCTTGGTTCCATCATCAGCCAAAAGGGAGATTGCACCCCAGAAATTAGAAAGAGTGTCATGAGTCAGCCAGGACTTAGTGATAGTGAGGATTCCTCCGGAGGAGATCTGTGGCACGCTGCTTCTTTAGGGGGGACTGTTTTTACTTTAAAATTACTCTTTGTATATAAACTGGGTAGTTTCTGCTGCCAACAGGAATTCAAAATTCCAAAAATCTCTCTCTGCTGCTGCTGGTTATGTGACCTAGATTCTGGGCTTTTCAAAGGTTTACATGGCCCTGAGGAAGGACTGTACAGAATTCTGGGATATACTTAAACAAAAATTGATTTATTAATCAAAGAACAAAAAAAAATGCTGGTTATCTATAACTGTTTTGGGAATAAGGAACTTGTAAATATAACTGGCAAGGTATCACACACAGTCTTTCTGACACTAAAATTCCCCACTGACAGGAATCTCTCTTTCATATGGGCAGCCACACTGGCTAAGCTCTTTGTCTTATGGACTCTCTCAAAACTTTAGGGTCACACAGACCCTCCTCATAGGTCTTCCACTCTTCACTTTTTCACATACACAGAACTCTTTAAGTTTCCACACAGAACTCTTGTCGTATCACTCACTGAATTCCCTCAAGACACCGCACCGATTCACTCAGAACAACTCCTTCCATACTCTCAGTCATCTGCCAATCACAGCACACTTGTCTCCCTCTATCACACTCCTTCTAGCACTGCACTCAAACCAAACATTTAAAGACACACACACACTAAAACAATAATTACAAGACCAGTGTAGCCAACTTTGAGTCAACAGAAACCGACTAGCAGGAAAATGAGCTGCCGTCTTCTCAGGATTCACAGTCAACAGCTGGTACAGAGCCATCCAGGGAACTTCTTTTAATATTTTAATTTCAACTTCTTGAATAAGGAGGGGTTTTCCATTGAAGGTTTTTAGAATCAAATCTCTTAGTGCCCTCTTGTAGAATTTTGCCGTCCATGGCATGAGCTGTGCCTAGATTATTGTGGAAATGAGGTTCCATTTTTCAGCCGTATAACTGAGGAAGAATGCTTTGAAATGTCTGACATACCTGGGAAGGACGTTTTCAGCTGCATAAGTTTCTTTGTGATATGGAACATCCTCTGCCTTGTTTGTGGACTTTGAGGTCTTTTGGACACTGTTATACTGAAAGGATATAGAGGAGTCCCTTTTGGATTCTTTTTCTACCATTGGATTGTTATACCTTATCTTGTCAAACATTTTCTATTGCAACTTGTTTTTGAATTGTGACCACCAATTCTACTTTATTAATTGATGTACTGTAATTATGTTGCAATAGACTGATGTCTACTGGTAACTTGTGAAATTTGTGAATTTTTTTATGGTCCAGTCTTGCGTTTTGTATTTCTGTGTATCTCTCATACACTTGGGGTCCCTAATGTTTGGCTCACCCCCAATGGCAGCAGTTCACACCATTGGCACCCATGAAAGATCCTTACCCAGAAAGGCCACACTCCCATAGTTCTCCAGCATGACTTCCCTATAGAGAGCTCTTTGGCCTGGATCCAGGAGCCCACTCTGCCTCGGTGAAATACACGGCCACCTCCTCAAAGGAAACGGGATGCTGGAAGAAAAAGCAGATTCCCTCCTCAGATATCATGCCAGGCAGAGAAGGCACACTGGAAGAGGGTGGTCGAGGAGGGTGCAGAATGCAGAGCTTGGCATGGGCAAAGGGAGTGGCATTCAGAGCCCCTTCCCCTCAGACATCTTAGCAGCAACTGCAGGAGCAAAAGCTTGTCTGTGAAGGGGGGGGAACAAGGCTGTCCCGGGCTGATCTCCTCTACCTGGACTGGATTGCAGCAGCTGTTTCCACACCTCTGCCAAGACAACAGCTGAACATCACCTGTCCACTGCCTGTGATGGAGACAAAGAAGGGAGAAAGATTGTTAGCCTAGATTCCTTCTTTCATTTGCTGGTTTGAATCCTACTTTGTGCACCCTCCTTCCCAGGGCTGTGAATGCTTGCCATAGGCACAAACGACACAATCTGTAAGGATTTTTGGTAAATTATGGGAGGAGTAGAAGAGATATACCAGATACCCATGAGGCTTTGGGGCTTCTAAATGCTGCCGACCACTGAGATTTCCATGAGAACTGAAATGTGCTCTGTGACCTGTAAAGTTCAAAAACAGGACAGCATCCCTGCTGGATCAGACCCAACATAAAGAACATAAGAGAAGCCAATGTTGAATCAGGCCAGTGGCCCATCTAGTCCAGCACTCTGTCACACAGCGGCCAAAAATACCACGTGCTATCAGGAGGTCCAGCAGTGGGGCCAGGACACTAGAAGCCCTCCCACTGCTGCCCCCTCCAGCACCAAGAATAGATTGCATCACCTGCCCCAGACTGAGAATTCCCATCTATACCCTGTGGCTAATAGCCACTGATGGACTTCTGCTCCATACGTTTATCTAATTCCCTCTTGAAACTGTCCATGCTTGTAGCTGCCACCACCTCCTGTGGCAGTGAATTCCATATGTTAATCACTCTTTGGGTGAAGAAGTATTTCCTTTTATCTGTTCTAACCTGACTGCTCAGCAATTTCATGGAGTGCCCACGAGTTCTTGTAATGTGAGAAAGGGAGAAAAGTACTTCTTTCTCAACCTGCTCAATCCCATTCATAATCTTATAAACCTCGATCATGTCACCCCTCAGCCGTCGTTTCTCCAAGCTGAAGAGCCCCAAGCATTTTAACCTTTCTTCAAGGCCCAGGAACTCCATTCTCCCACCAGCTGGGCCCTCCCACAAGCCCTTCAGTCCTGTCTGGCAGGAGAAAAAGAGGGAGGCAGAAATGACATTGCCTGACACTTATCTGTCACATCCTTCCGAAAACCAAGACATAATTTAAGCATATATGGAAACTCCCAGTGGGTTTCCAGAGTGTCCGCTGATGCTCTGACATCATGGGATCCAGGCTGTAGCCCACGCTCCTCTTTCTGACTGTGGCCCATCAGATGCTTCTGGAAAGCCTTTAAACAGGCACAGAAGACAAGTGTTGGCCACTAGCAAGCCATTTGGAGAGGTATACTTCCCCAGAACATGAAGATTCCATTCATTTGCCAAGACTAACAGCTGTGCCCAGACTGTTTGCCTTTCCTTTTTTGAGCTGCTTTGAGTCTAAGTAACAGAAAGAAAGTGACATGGAAATATTTTAGTAACTGTGAAAACGAATGGAATTGAAGAAGAAGAAGAGATTGGATTTATTCCCCGCCCTTCACTCAGAGTCTCAGAGCAGTTTACAATCTCCTTTCCCTTCCCCTCCCCACAACAGACACCCTGTGAGGTTGGTGGGTCTGAGAGAGCTTTTCCAAGAACTACTCTTTAGACAACAGCTTTGAAAGAGTAGGTGACTGACCCAAGGTCACACCAGCAGCTGTATGTGAAGGAGTGGGGAATCAAACCCGGTTCTCCCAGATTAGAGTCCATACTCTTAATCACTGCACCAAATTGCCATCTGTGAATTTGTCTAATCACCTTTCAAGGGAGTGACTGTCACTACATGCTAAGAACTGAATGCCAGAACTTAACGCTCTGTTATGTGCAGAAGTATTTCCTTTTTTTCTTTTTTCTACTGTCCTAAACCTTCTACCCAACAACTTCACTGTGTGCCCCAAACCCATCTGGCCACAAAACAGCCTTACCATGTGAAAGGTCATCTTGGACACGTTCCTGGGTCTAAACCCTCTGCCATTCCTCAAAAAAGGATCCTTCCTCCTCGGAGAACTTCACTTCCATCTTCACTGCTGGTCCCCACATCTGAAAGAGCAGAAAAGGAGGTGGGTAAGAGAAGGAATGGAACACGCCAAGGGGAAGGATCCTGCCCCACTCCCAGACTTCCCACCCCTGCATTGACCAGCATTGCTGGTTCAACCACAGGGGCAAGAATCAGGGCTGGGTTTTCTTCCCAACCGAGGGAATTCTCTAGAGGCAGAAATCTCTTGCTGGGAGAGCCACTTTGGTGTAGTGGTTAAGTGCGCGGACTCTAATCTGGGAGAACCGGGTTTGATTCCCCACTCCTCCACTTGCACCTGGCTGGATGACCTTGGGCAAGCCATAGTTCTGATAAGAGCTGCTCTTGAAAAAGAGCAGTTTCTGTCAGAGCTCTCTCACAGGGTGCCTGTTGTGGGGAGGGGAAGGGAGAGGAGTTTGCAAGCCGCTCTGAGACACCTTTGGGCAGTGAAGGGCGGGGTATAAATCCAGTCTCTTCAATCTCTTCTTAGGAAAAGGTTGTTGCTTGAGCTGAGTGACAGAAACCCTCTCACCTGCTCTGCCTGCCAGTTCCTTCTTGGTCCTGCTCTTCCATCTCCTCCCCCTTCGCTTGGGTCGCCTCTGACCCACATGGCTATGAATAGAAAGAGGGAAGCATATCAAGAAGGCAGGGAAAAAACCCAAAAGGGAATGGAGCTACATCACTGACCCTGGTCAAAAGATTGCCCCAATGAGACTGATGGAACATCCTTGTTTCGTTTCCAGATCAGGATTAATGTCATTGTGCTACATTACTTATCACGGAAAACATGTTTGTTTACTTACTCAATTTATAGACTGCCCTCCCCCACACGTGGACGAAGGGTGGTTTACAACATTTCAATAAAATACAATCAATTAGGAAACGGTTAAAATAATTAAAATTCCAATTGCTGTTACAGGATGGCGCTTAGAACCAATTTTTTATCTTTACCTCATAGGTGGTAGGGCAAAAGGAGGTGATGGAGATGGCGTTGCGAAGGGAGGGCCAGGCATGATAAGAATGGCAGAACATCTCTGTCTTACAGGCCCTGTGGAACTGTACCAAATCCTGCAGGGCATGGATGCCATTGGGCAGAGACTTCCACCAGGCCAGCACCAGGGCCAAAAAGTTCCTGGCTCTGTTGAAAACGCCCGGATATCTTTTGGGTTATGGGATATCAAAAAGGCAGAAAGAAACCAAAAGGCCAATAAGGATTGCCCCAATGAACCAGCTGGAAAGTCCTCATGTAGTTTGTGGATCAGGATTAATGTCATTGTGCTATATTACATATCAAGCTTTTTTAGGTATGCCTGTTTGGTCCTTCAGGAAAGTAAACCGTCTTTACTGGGCTCCCAACATAAACTGGAGTCTGGGACAAAGTGACTGGTAAAGGCTTAACCACTGCACATACCTCCTCCATAGGCTGAAGTGTTTGGCAATAGCTCCGCCCAAGTACTTGGGGGGGAAAGGACAGAGGGGCCTGAAGCCTCCACAGGACAGAGCACAGCAGCTGCCTGGATGTACAGGGGGAGGCAACCCAGGAAAATGGCAGATGGGATATAAAGTAAAAAGGTAAGGGTTCCCTTGCTCGAAAGCCGGTTGAATCCGACTTTAGGGTTGCGGTGCTCATCTCCATTTCAAAGCCAAAGAGCCAGCGCTGTCCGAAGACATTTCCGTGGTCATGTGGCCGGCATGACTAAACACCAAGGCACACGGAACGCTGTTCCCTTCCCACCGAAGTGGCACCTATTTATCTACTTGCAATTGCTTTCGAACTGCTAGGTGGGCAGGAGCTGGAACTAGAGTCGGGAGCTCACTCCGTCGTGAGGCACCCAGGTCTCGAACTGCTGAACTACTGACCTTCCACAGCCTGCAGTTCAGCATCTTAACCAGTTGAGCCACCACAGTTTCTTATATATAAAGATATAAAGGACTGTCCTAAATGCTTTGCATGTGAAGCAGCCAATGGGCTTGTATGATTCATCCCATGTGGGCCTCCCTACAAGAATCATGGCTGAGAATTTATTTTCAGTTGTTTTATTTTACAAAATCCAGATCCCACCTTTCTTCCCTCGAAAGCGCCACCAAGGCGGCTAACAAAACTTGTACGTATGTATTATGTGTTTCTTTATGTTATTAAAGTCTGCCTTTCACTGGGACTCAAGGCAGATGACCCAGAGTGACTCAATACGGTCAATAGGATGGCACATTCAACAAACTATGAAGTAGAATTTGGGTTGCAGAACCAATCAGAAATCTGAAAAACACTATTGAAGGAAAGCATAAATGTTAATAGAAACCACCAAATGATGCAAAATTACACAGTAGGATGCAATTTAAAGGTAAAGGTAAAGTTTCCCTTGCTTGAAAGCCAGTCGAACCCAACTCTAGGGATGCAGTTGCTCATCTCCGTTTCCAAGCCGAAGAGCCAGCGCTGTCCAAAGACATTCCCGTGGTCATGTGGCCAGCATGACTAAACACCGAAGCGCACGGAATACTGCTACCTTCCCACTGAAGTGGTACCTATTTACAGCGGTACAACAATTACATAATAGGCTCCTACTTCCCATAAGCTGTACATATTAGTACTCTGACCTGGCTAGCCCAGGCTAGCCGGATCTTGTCAGATCTTGGAAGCTAAGCAGGGTCAGCCCCTGGCTAATATTTGGGTGGGAGACCTCCAAGGAATACCAGGGTAGCGACGCAAAGGCAGGAAATGGGAAACAACCTCTGAGCGCCTCTTGCCTTGAAAACTCCATAAGGTCGCTCTAAGTCAGCTGTGACTTGATGGCAACAACAACAAATACGCATTCGTATACACCACAGTCCCTGGTGATTTCTCCAAGTGACTTTGTGAATTGTTTTGGACCATGCTGCCCTATTGCGGAAAGGCGGGAGCCTTCCTGACCTCCTCAGGCAGGCGGTTCCACAAGGTGGGGGCCTCAAAGGAGCAGGCACATGGATGGGCAGGTGTCGATTCTGCCCATATGCAGGGTGGGGCCCGCAGAAGTCCCTGCTCAGATGAGCAAAGCTGTCCTGGCAGAGCGTAAGGGGCTTGATTATTTGACCTCCAGGTTTGCCTGGTCTCGTAAGATCTCAGAAGCTAAGCAGACCCTGGATGGGAGACCACCAAAGAAGTCCAGGGTTGCTATAGAGAGGTCGTCCATGGCAACTCCCTCTTGTCTTGAAACCCCCTGTGGTACGAAATGAGTGGCTGCAGGGTCTTTCGAACATTTCCAAAATCTGGTACAAACATATCCTGACATTCTTGTTAATATTGATAGTTGACTGCTAAATCTTAAGTCATAGCAACTTTTCAATGACTGATGTTCTTTAAAAGCCTTCGTGTAGGGGAGAGGGAATTGACAGGCGAGGAGGGGGCTGAGTCAGGGAAATGGCCCCAATTTTGGGGGCGGACCTGGAAAAATGTGCATTTTCTTGCCCACACAGTGAGCAAAGGTATTCTCTGAGAAGATCCCAAATCAAATTTGGGAAACATTGCAGCCAGATTAAGGAGGGGGAGCCCAGAAGGTGCACAATTTGGGGATGAGGTCACGTGGATGCTCCAAAAATCCATCTTTTTGGAAGCAGCCTCAGAGTGGCAAGATTCAAGTCCAGTCGGACCTTAGAGACCAACAAGAAACCTGGACTCAAATCTGGCTGTTCTGAAGACCAAAGAAGCAATCCTTGGAAACAGAAAAGTTTGCCCCTTGGAAATTCACTCTTCAGGGAGCTGGTCTGTGAAAAGCAATCCTGCAGTGCCCTCTACTGGCAGACAATATGATTCTCCTGATAACTTTTTACAAATTTTACATTTGTCACCACTGAAGGGTTTTTTTGGCCCTGAAGTAGCTGGGGGGAGGGGGACTATGAAAAGTGTGGCATTTAATAGGAACAGCAAAGAAGCACAGATTCCTACTGTATTTGGATTGGTTGCACAAATATGTTCCTGACATAAAAGCCGTAGATACCAGCTCATTCAGCTATACTAACAAGATCAGCATACGTTTGTTACAGATTTTGGAAACGTTTGAAAACAGGCCATGCAGTCACCTGTTTTGTGCAATGGGGCACAGGTGATACACTCTACCGGCCTAGAACTGAAGCTGCTAGACCTTGAGAGCCAGTGTGGTGTAGTGGTTAAGTGCGCGGACTCTAATCTGGGAGAACCGGCTTTGATTCCCCCACTCCTCCACTTGCACCTGTCTGGATGACCTTGGGCAAGCCATAGTTCTGATAAGAGCTGTCCTTGAAAAAGAGCAGTTTCTGTCAAGAGCTCTCTCAGCCCCACCTACCTCACAGGGTGTCTGTTGTGGGGAAAGGAAGGGAGTTTGTAAGCCTCTCTGAGACACCTTTGGGTAGTGAAGGGCGGAGTATAAATCCCATCTCTTCTTCTTCTTCTTCTTCTTAACAGAAGACTCATTAGAACATAAGACCCCTGCTGGATCCAACCAATGGTCTATCTAGTTCAGGGGTGTTGAACTCATTTGTTATGAGGGATGGATCTGACATAAATTGGACTTTGACAGGCCGGGCCATGTGTGTCATGAAATGTAATGCCAGGTTGCAGAGGTATAAACTTTATAAAGGACACAAACACAATTAAAGTTATTTTTTTTTAACTTAAAATACCAACATGCTCAAAACAGTAACACTCCTGTGATATGTTGTTTATTTAACAGTCTTTGATAACTGACAACTCCCCCACAAAGAAACCATTAAAAGATGCCTGCCTAGAATGAAGAGGTGGAGGAATAGTGGGATTTGGTAATGCAGTTTTTAAAAATAAAACGTCAAGAAAAAGCACGAGGATCACAGGATGGCACCTGGTATTTTTGGCCCCTGCGTGACAGAGTGTTGGACTGGATGAGCCATTGGCCTGATCCAATATTGGCTTCACTTATGTTCTTATTAGTCTACAACTGAAGTTGGGATTTTTTTGTTCCAGTGTGCATCAAACTTACCAACACTGAACTTCACTTGTCACATTGACTCATCCAGTTTGTGGAGGTCCTCTTGAAGCTCTTCTCTATCAGCCTTGGTTTCCACCATCCTGAATAATTTTGTCCCATCTGTAAACATCTTCAGTCCCCTTCTTTAGTCTTGACTCCAACTTTTCCCAGCTGACTCTCTGCTGCCCCTACCAGGCCAAGAGCAAGAGGCAATCTTAGGATGCATTAGCAGAAGCATTGTGTCCAGATCACGGGAGGTGGTAGTTCCACTCTATTCTGCTATGGTCAGGCCTCATCTGGAGTACTGTGTCCAGTTTTGGGCACCACGTTTTAGGAAGGCTGTTGACAAGCTCGAGCGTGTCCAGAGGAGGGGGACCAGGATGGTGAGAAGGTTGGAATCCAAGTCTTATGAGGAAAGGCTGAAAGAGTTGGTTATGTTTCGCCTGGGAAAGAGAAGGCTTAGAGGGGACATGACTGCAGTCTTCAAGTACTTGAAGGGCTGTCATGTAGAAGACAGAGCAGATCTATTCTCTCTTGCTCTGGATTGCAAGACAGATCTAATGGGTGGAAATTACAAGGGAGTCGTTACCAGCTAAATATCAGGAGACACTTCCTAACTGCAAGAGTGGTTGAACAGTGGAACAGCCTGCCTCAGGAGGCGGTGGATGCTCCTTCGTTGGACGTTTTCAAGTGGAGACTGGACAACCATCTTTCGGGTATGTTGAAGGTATGTAGGTATGTAGGGCTATCTTTCGGCTATGATCCTGCAGAGTGCAGGGGGTTGGACTAGATGACCTGCAAGATCTCTTCCAACTCTAACATTCTATGTGTATATATGCCTGGTACCCTGCTGTCCAGAGGCTCTACTATTAAGAACATTAGACTAGCCCTGCTGGATCGGACCAATGGTCCCTCTAGTCCAGCTGAGCATCCTGTCTCCCACAGTCTTTGGGTACAGCAGCTTCGTTATCCTCTGTATTTTATTTGATGCGTTTAAAAACATCATTCTGAGCAGGGCTCCATCATGGACTTTGCCAGGCTGCCAAAGGGGTCCATGGCACAAAAAAGGTTGCGAACCCGTGTGAGAGAGGGAAATCCCTGCCTTGGAAAGAGATAAGCCGTTGGCAGGAAAACCAGGGAAGAAGAGCGGGCGCTGCTCTTTACCGGGAGGGCAGGAAGCATTTTTTTTTCCGTTCTTCTGCAGCTCTGAAAGGGTTAAACTAAAAGAGCTGCTTGCTAGAGAGGCCGAGAAAAGGGGGCGGAAAAGGGGAAGGCTTTTCTCCGGGGGGGGGGGTTGCTATTGACCCGCCAAAGAGAACGGGGAAAGCTTCAGATTTGCAACAGGAGGGGAAAAGCCGTGGAGCCGGATCCTGCGAAGATTTACTCACAAGTAAGTCGGAGGGGGGAATAAGCTTTTCAGCGTTGGGAAGACAGGAATGCGGCTATCGTGTGCATCATTGCCAGAGCCGGCGCAACCATTTATTGCAGGGTGGGGCTGGGTTTTAAATAGTTTTAAAATGCAATTTTCTGACGTGTGCCGCCTTGGTGCCCCTTGGGGGGTGCAGAGAGACCGGATCTGGATTTTGTAAATAAAAATAAATCTAAATAAATTCTCGGCTATGGAGGTCGTAGGAAGGCCCGGAAAGGAGTCCCGGGCTTATTCCCATGGGTGGAATCATTCACGACGATTGGCTGCCCCCATAACGTGCATTTTGGGTGATGCTCCCCCCCATCTGCAGATTCAGCACCTTCCCCGCCGCTGCTGTTCATCCCAGCAGCCCCCGTGCCCTGACCTGGGGAGGTGACCCCCCCCCCGCCCCTTCCCTTGTGTTGGCTGTTTGGACGGAGCTTTTCCCTATTGCTTCTGCTCTACTGAGGGGATGGTCAAGCCGTGACCAGTCCTTTTGTCCTGGGCTCTAGTTTACACGGAAGCTTCGCTCCCAGGACAGACTGATACCGGGTCATCGGAGGCCAAGATCATAACACCGACAACAGATTTTTAAAAGTTTATTTTCCTGAAAGACTAGGAAGGCATATCTTTAAAAAGCTTGATATGTGATACCGCACAATTCCGTTAATCCTGATGCAGACACTGCGACAGGGATGCTCCTTCTGATCCACCAGGGAAATTCTTAGCTGTCTCTTGACCAGGGGTGCTGATGTAGCTCCATTCTCTTTTGATTTCTGTCTGCCTTTTGGATATCTTTTCCTCTCCCTCTGCATAGCCAGGTGAGTAAGGGGATCTTTCCACAGTTAGAGATGGGAAAGGAGGTGGAAGAAGAGGACCTGGAATAGGCAAGAGATCCAGGAAAAGATCCCCATCCCATCCAAGCAGGGAGTGGAGCTGAATTTTGGGAAAGAGCTGCTCCAGAGATTGTGGCTCAGGACACTGTGACGGCAGACGTATGCAGACAATGTGAAGAGGAGAAAGGTATTTTCCTTGGGGAGGGGGATTCTTTGCTACTGGATGCCAAAGAGAACAGGGAAGGCTCCAGTTTTGCAACAGGAGGAAAATAGCCTTGCTGCCAGGTCCCAGGAAGGTTTACTCATAAGTAAGACAATGGGGGAATAGGTTTTTTGGTGTAGTGGTTAAGTGCGCGGACTCTAATCTGGGAGAACTGGGTTTGATTCCCCACTCCTCCACTTGCAGCTGCTGGTGTGACGTTGGGTCAGTCACAGTCCTCTCAGAGCTGTTCTCTCAAGGGCAGTTCTCGAGAGAGCTCTCTCAGCCCCAGCCTACCTCACAGGGTGTCTGTTGTGGGGAGGAGAAGAGAAAGGAGCTTGTAAGCCGCTCTGAGACTCTGAGTGAAGGGCGGGTATAAATCCAACCCAATCTAATCTATTACAGCAAGAGCCAGTAAAACAGTACAATTTCTTCTTCCTCTTTTCAGTCCTGAAAGAGCGAAATGCAGGTATTGTGTGTTTTTGACACAAAACTGGTATTAAACAGATCTAAAATGTAATAGCATGTTTTTGAAATGTCTGTTCTCTGTAGACAAAGGCCAGGCTTCCTTGTGGCTCCTCCTGGTTCTCCCGGCTGCCCTGGGCGCAGCGGACCCTGCCCTCTTGTTGGGGCGCCTGGGGGCAGAATGAGGCATCAGGGGCTGTGGGGGTTGGAGTGGGTCAGATCCTTCCTCATGGGAGCAGACCCAAAGAATGGCCATTGGAGATCAGTTATCTGCTTGGGACGCACAGGGCACAATGCTTCCTACCCCCCCCCCCCCATCGTCTTTTGCCTTTACATAAAACTCTTTGGTTGAATCATTTGTCGTTTGGGGCTTGGCTGTCATCAGTGAGAAGACGATACATAGCTATCTGTATCTCCTTATCCAAATCTCCTGGCGATGTAGCAGAGGTCCCGAATCACTTTCCTGGCTGCTGTGGTTTAGTAGCTAAGAGTGAACAAACTGAAAGGAAATCCTGGAAAGACAGAAGTAATGCCAGTTGGGAAGGGTGGAGGTCTTGAAGGACATTCTGCTCCCTGCTCTCCATGGAGTTCAGCTGATCCTGGCAGACTCCCTTAAGAGCCTCGGGGTTTTACTGACCCAACTGGATTGCTGGAGAAGCAAGTTAATGCAGTTGTAAGAAAGGCTCCCTTCCGACTCAGGCTCGCCTTACCTTGGTACAGTTGATCTGGCCACCTGGATCCATCGAGACTAGGCTACTGTAATGCACTATACGTGAGTCTCCGCTTAAAAAGAATGCAGGAACTCCAGTTGGTGCAGAATGCTGCAGTTTGACTATTATTGACAGCTAGATGGAGCGTGCCTATTACTCCCCTTCTGCAGTCACTCCACTGGCTGCCCATCCGTTCCTGGGCTCAGTTTAAAGGAGCGGCTCTCCCATCCAGAGCCCTTCAGAGCCAGTTTGGTGTAGTGGTTAAGTGCGTGGACTCTAATCTGGGAGAACCGGGTTTGATTCCCCACTCCTCCACTTGCAGCTGCTGATGTGACCTTGGGTCAGTCACAAGCTCTGGCACAGCTGTTCTCTCAAGGACAGTTTCGAGAAGTTCTCTCAGCCCCACCTACCTCACAGGGTGTCTGTTGTGGGGGGGAAGGGAAAAGGAGTTTGTAAGCCGCTCTGATACTCCTTTGGGCAGTGAAGGGCGGGGTATAAATCCAATATTTTCTCTTCTTCTTCATGCCCTTGGAGCCTCATACTTGCAAAGACAGTCTCTCCTTCTAGGCTCTATTTTGCTCACCTGAGCAGGGACTTCCACAGAAGCCCTTACCAGTTAAGCTCTGGTCATTTTGTCCTGGGCTCCAGTTTACATTGAGAGGAGCCCCTAGGACACGCTGATACACAGTCATAGGAGGCCAAGGTCAAAACACTGGCAAGAGAATTTAAAGACCCAAACACCGATGGTTTACTTTCCTGAAGGACCAAACATGCATACCTCAAAAATCTTGATACATCATATAGCACAATGACATTAATCCTGATACGTAAATTAAACGGGGACTCGCCAACTGAGTCATTGGGGCATTCGTTAGGTGACTTTTGACCAGGGTTGCTGATGTAGCTCCGTTCCCTTCTGGGTTTCTTTCTGCCTTTTTGATATCTTTTTTCCTCTCTCTCTCCATAGCCACGTGAGTAAGGGTACCCTTCAACAGTTGGAGGAACCCAAGGGAAGGGGAAGGAGATGGAAGAGAAGGACCCAGAAGGACCTGGAATTGGCAAGAAATCAAGGAAGAGTTCACCTCCCATCCATGCGGGGAGTCGTGCTGAATTTTGGGAAAGAGCTGTGCCAGAGATCTTGGCTCAGGAGACTTTGACCATAGATGCAGGCAGCCGATGCTTCCGGCAGTTCCGCTATCATGAGGCCGATGGACCCCGAGAGGTTTGCAGCCGACTCCATGGACTTTGCAACCACTGGCTGGAGCCGGAGAGGCACACCAAGAAGCAGATCCTGGACCTGGTGATCCTGGAGCAGTTCCTGGCTGTTCTGCCCCAGGAAATGCAGTGCTGGGTCAGAGAATGTGGGCCGGAGACCAGTTCCCAGGCAGTGGCCCTGGCTGAGGGTTTCCTCCTGAGTCAGGCAGAGGAGAAGAAGCAAGCAGAGCAGGTGAGGAAGGTTCCTTCACTCAGTTCAACTCAAGACCTTATGCTAAAGCTTCCCTGCCAGATATTTTTGCCTCTAGAGAATTCGCTCGACTGGGAAGAAAACCCAACCCTGACTTTTGCCCATGTGGTTGAACCAGCTCAGCTGGTCAATGCAGGGGTGAGGAGTCTGGGAGTGGGGCAGGATCCTTCCCCTCGGCCTGTTCCATTCCTTCTCTTCCCCATCTCTTTTTCTGCTTTTTCAGATGTGGGGACCAGCTGTGAAGACGCAAGCAGAGTTCCCTGAGGAGGAAGGATCTCCTTTGGAGGAAGGGCAGAGGGCTCAGGCCCAGGAACTTGCCCAAGATGCCCTCTCAGGTGGTAAGGCTGTTGTGTGGCCAGATGGGATTGGAGCACACAGTGAAGTTGTTGGGTAGAAGGTTTAGGACAGAAGTTTGGTGATTCATTTCTATAGCATGTGGGGATGGCCACCCCCTTGAAAGGAGATTAGAAAGATTCATAGAAGGCAATCCCCTTCTTATTCACATTTCTATTTCACCTTCCTTCCATTAGTGGGACTAAAAGCAGCTCAAAAGAGGAAAGGTAGACCAACCTGGGCACAGCTGTTAGCCGTGGCAAATGAATGGAACTTCCATGTTCTGGGGCAGCCTACCTCTGAAAGCGCATGGCCAGTGGCCAACATTTGTTTTCTGTTGAAGTCTCTACAGGAACACTTGATGGGCCAAAGTTAGAAAGAAGATAGTGTAGCCTGGCACCACTGTGATATTTCTGGATGGCACGTGGATTGGATGTGATGTCACAGCATCAGCAGACACTCTGGAAGCCCATCGGTACTACCTGAGAGTTTTCATATATGCTGAAGCCACGTCTTGGTTTTCAGAGTACCTGGTGATTTTCTTCGGCATCTCCCACAGCTTACTAAAAATCCTTACAAATTGGCAAGGTTTCACAGCCCTGGGAGGGAGGGAGGGAGGGCGCACAAAGCGGGAGTCAAACAAGCAAACAAACGAGGGAGTCTAGCCTAACAACCATTCTTCCTTCTTGGTCTCCCTCTCAGGCAGTGGACCGGTGGTGTTCAGCCATTGTCTTGGCAGAGGTGTGGAAACAGCTGCTGCAACGCCAGTCCAGGTAGAGAAGATGAGTGATGGACAGCCTGGGTGTCGTCCCCCCCCTTTCACAGAGGGGTTTTTGCTGCTGAGATGTCCCCGAGGGAAAGAGGCTCTGAATGCCACTCCCTTTGCCAAGCTCTGCATCCTGTGCCCCCCTCAACTGCCCCCTTCCAGGGTGTGCCTTCTCTGCCTGGCATGATCTCTGAGAGGGAAATCTGTTTTTTCTTCCAGGGTCCCTTTTCCTTTGAGGAGGTGGCCGTGTATTTCACCGAGGCGGAGTGGGCCCTGCTGGATCCGGGCCAAAGAGCTCTCTACAGGGAAGTCATGCTGGAGAACTATGGGAATGTGGCCTTTCTGGGTAAGGCTTTTTCATAGGTGCAAATCGCTGCCATTGGGATGAGGAAAATAAATTTATTTATGTTTCTTAAATTTATACCGCGCCCTCCCCACCAAGTTAGGTCAAATAGATAAAAATAGAGGTGCTACAGAAAGGAGATAAATGCACATTTGAAGTGCAGACACAATTATGATGGACCCCTGTATCTCCCCAACTGTTTGGCAGATTTTCCCCACCAGATCTTCAGTTCCCCTCAATGAGTGAGTTGCCCTACAGTTGTGTGTATATATTCTTTGTCATAAAGGACTTGACTGTCCCACTCTATGTTTAGATAGGCTTCTTCTCATCTCAGGAACTCTACTGAAAATACAGGAGCTGTGTCCAGTTTTCTTTAAACCCTTGAGAAATGGCACTTGAGGCAAATTAACTTTCAAAAACAGAATAAAGATTTTATGAAACCGGCAGGGAATATATGTATAATAGGAACAGTCAAGGTTTTGAGATTGCTGAGGTAAAAAACTTTCTAATATATATAGAGTTGAATTCTTAGAACAATCAAGAGAGTGTATTTGTAGTTTTGTTACAAGGCCCCCTACACGTCTTCCCCTGACGTAGCCACTGTAATCCATACAATAGTGACCTCCAGACTAGATTATTGTAACTTCCTCTACGTGGGCCTACCCTTGAGGCTGACCTGGAAATGCCAGCTGGTGCAAAATGCAGCAGCAATGGGTTTTTACAGGGACGCCTCACATGGCGCTTATCCATCTAGTGCTGGGGTGTCAAACACGCGGCCCGGGAGCCGGATCAGGCCCTTGAAGGGCTGCAATCTGGCCCACAAGGCCCTGGCTGTTTCCTGCTTCCTTTTTCAGTTCTGCTGCTGCAATAACTCAGAGCAAGAGGTGTCAGTTATCAGAGATGCTAAACAGACAAAATATTGCAACAGTGCTAGTGTTTTAAGCATGCTCTATTTAGAGTTTTAAAAAATCTTTAATTGTGTTTGTGTCCTTTATAAAGTTTATATCTCTGCTGCCTGGCATTACATTTTATGACACGCATGGCCCGGCCCAACAAGGTCTCATTTATGTCAGATCCAGCCCTCATAACAAATGAGTTTGACATGCCTGATCTAGTGCTTTATTGACTTCTGGTGGAGTACTGGATCAGATTCAGGGTTATGGTGCTGACCTTTAAGGCCCCTAACGGTCAGGGACCTACATACCTCCGAGACAGCCTCTCCTGGTATACCCCCAGAAGACCATTATGCTCGAAACATCAGAGCTTATTGGTGGTCTCTGGCCCAAGAGATATCTGGCTGTCCTCAACCAGAGTCAGGGCTTTCTCTGCCATGGCCCCAACCTGATGGAACCCTCTGCCGAATAACTCCCATGCCCTGCGGGACATTTTACAGTTCCGCAGGGCAAGCAAGGCAGGGACGTTCCACCAGGCATTTGGCAGAGGACCGCAACAATTCAGTCTTGGCTCTGCCACTTCCCATCCCCTACCCCCGCCAGTTTCTTATGAGACGGTGGCACTGCTAGGATTTTAGCGCCGACTGTAGTTAATGTAGACAAGCAAAGAATCAGATTATGCTTTTATTGACACGTAAATCTTAATTTGTTTTACTGATGTTTTGTACAATTGTGTTGTACGACGCCCCGAGCCTGGTTCTGCCGGGGAGGGTGGTTGATAAATTTAATAAATAGATAAATAAGTACCAATGAAGGGACAGTTCCCCAGTGGAGCAAAGTAAGCAGTGGGGTCCCACAAGGATCGGGATTGGGGCTGGTACTATGCAATTTATTCATCAGTGATCTGGAACTAGGGGTGATTACAGTCGGGGCCAAGTTTGCAGATGTCCCAAAATTATTCAGGATGGTGGAAACCAATGCTGACAGTGAAGAGCTCTAAGAGGACCTCCACAAACTGGGTGAGTGGGCGACAAAGTGGCACATCAAGTTCAGGGTTTGTAAGCGTAAGGTGATGCACTTTGGGGCAAAAAAAGATCCCAGTTTCTCAAGTATAGGCAAATGGTGCCTGAATTTGCTGAGGCTGAGGGAAAAGGATCTTAGGGTCGTAGTGGGTCGCTCAGGGAAGGTGTCAACCAATGCTCCCTCTAAGCTGGCATGTCTTTTTCATTTGTGTGTAAAGTTCTAAAAAAAATCCTCTTCCAAACACTTGAGGCTCTCAGCTTGGGCCATGACTAATGCTCCCTCTAAGCTGTGGAGTCTTGTGAGCAAAAATTGGGAAAAGTCAAGAATGAAGAGGCTGAAGGAAACGTCAGAGATGGACCACACAGGCAGGCAGGAAGCTGCTTTTAACGTGTATATCGCTGTAGATTTCAATGTACAGCAGAAACCAGCCACTGAAATGCTTAGAGTGTGGATGGAATTTCAAGTGCAAATCAGACCTCCTTCTGTGGGTGCTAACGGGATCTCTCTCTTTATTCCAGCAGGGGATGAGCAGAGGAATGGGGAGGAAGAGGAACTGCATTGTCTATCACCGGATGAAGTCAAGAATGAAGACTTGAGAGGAAACTTCAGGAATCAAGGGAGACCCAAGAGGCAGAAAGGAAGCCATATGGTCGAGAAGAGGGATCAACCCATTCCTTGCCAAGGGGGGGATTCCCTTGAATTAATTCAAAAGGAAGAATTGTACAAGTGCTTGGAGTGTGGAATGAATTTCTCAGATCAAACCCAATATAATGTCCATTTGCGAATGCAGAGTGGAAAGAAGAACCATCAACACCTGGAGTGTGGAGAGAGTTTCCTTTGCAGAGCAGAGCTCCTTAAACATCAACAAACCCATGCAGCAGAGAAATATTACAGCTGCTCAAACCATGGTGAAAGTTTCTTGCAGAAATCAGACCTTAGTAAATATCAAAGCAGTCATTCAGGAGAGAAGCCGTTTATCTGTTCAGAGAGTGGAATGACATCCTCTGATGGAAGACAGGGAAATCTGTATTTCTCGAGAAACGTAACAAAGGCATGTAAGTGCTTTCAGTGTGGAAGGTGCTTTAAATACAGATCACAGTTCCTTATGCACCAAAGAATCCACAGAGGTGAGAAACCTTTTGAGTGCTCAGAGTGTGGAATGAGATTCAGTCAGAGTGTCAAACTTCAACTGCATCAAAGAATCCACACAGGGGAGAAACCTTTTGAAAGGTCACAGTGTGGAAAGAAATTCACTAAGAGTAACACTCTTCTACAGCATCAAAGAACTCACACAGGGGAGAAATGTTTTGAATGCTCAGAATGTGGAAAGAGAGTCAATCACAGATGTAGTATTCAACAGCACCTAAGAATGCACACAGAGGAGAAAGCTTTTGAATGCTCAGAGTGTGGAAAGAGATTTTCTTACAGTAGCAATTTTCAACAGCATCTAAGAACTCATAGAAAGGAGAAACAGTTTGAATGCTCAGAGTGTGGAAGGAGATTCAGGTTGAGTAGTAGTCTTCAACAGCATCTTAGAGCCCACACAGAGAAGAAACTTTTTGAAAGCTCAGAGTGTGGGGGAAAAATTGATCAGAGCAGCCATCTTCAAGAACATCAAAGAATCCACACAGGGATGAAACCTTTTGAATGCTCAGAGTGTGGAAAGAGATTCAGTCACATCCAAGGTTTTCAACAGCACCTAAGAATGCATACAGGGGAGAAACCTTTTGAATGCTCAGAGTGTGGAAAGCGATTTTGTTACAGTAGCAGCTTTCAACGGCATCTAAGAACCCACACAGGGGAGAAACCGTTTGAATGTTCAGAGTGTGGAAAGAAATTCAATCAGAGCACCCATCTTCAAGAACATCAAAGAACTCACACAGGGGAGAAACCTTTTGAATGCTCAGTGTGTGGAAAAAAATTCAATCACAGATGTAGTTTTCAACAGCACCTAAGAGTCCACACAGGGGAGAAACCTTTTGAATGCTCTGAGTGTGGAAAGAAATTCAATCAGAGCGGCCATCTTCAAGAACATCAGAGAATCCACACAGGGGCGAAACCTTTTGAATGTTCAGAGTGTGGAAAGAGATTCAATAAGAGTAACAATCTTCTAAAGCATGAAACAATTCACACAGGGGAGAAACCTTTTGAATGCTCCGAGTGTGGAAAGCGATTCTGTGACAGTAGCAGTTTTCAACGGCATCGAAGAACCCACACAGGGGAGAAACCGTTTGCGTGCTTAGAGTGTGGAAAGAAATTCAATCAGAGCAGCCATCTTCAAGAACATAAAAGAATTCACACGGGGGAGAATCTTTTTGAATGTTCAGAGTGTGGAAAGCGATTCTATAACAGTAGTAGTTTTCAACGGCATCTAAGAACCCACACAGGGGAGAAACCATTTGAATGCTCAGAGTGTGGAAAGAAATTCAATCAGAGCAGCCATCTTCAAGAACATCAAAGAACCCACTCAGGGGTAAAACCTTTCGAATGTTCAGAGTGTGGAAAGAAATTCAGTAAGAGTAACAATCTTGTACAGCATCTTAGAACTCACACAGGGGAGCAACCTTTTGAATGTTCAGAGTGCGGAAAGAGATTCAATTACAGACGTAGTCTTACAAAGCACCTAAGAAACCATACATGAGAAACCTTTTGAATGATCTGAGTGTGGAAAGCGATTTTCTTAGCCTAGCAATTTTCAATGACATCTAAGAACTGACACAAAGAGAAAACTTTCAAGTGCTCTGAGTGTAAAAAGAGATTCAGTTGAAATGACAATCTTCAACTGTATCTAAAAGCCCATAAAGTTAAGAAACTTTTGAGTTCTCAGTGTCTGGAAACACCTTCAACTGGAACATCACTTTAACAGGATCTCTGAACCCCCAAAAATATTTTGAATGCATGGAGTGTGAAAAGAAATGCATTCAGAGGTGTGATCTTCAGAAGTATCTACAAACTCATACAGGAGAGAATCCCTCTGAATGCTCAGAGTGTAGGAAGAGAATCAGTTAGCCTGGCCATCTTCAACAGAATCAGAGAACCCACAGAAGTAGAAATCATATAACTGCTTAGCTTGTGAAAAGAGCTTTTCTCTTATTTCACGCACAAAAAAACATAAATCATAAAAGAGTTGAAAAACCATGTAAACTCTTGTAAAGTGCTTGTATCTGCCCAGAATCCTTACCCTAACCTGGAAGAAATGATAGAAGAAGAGGAAGAGAAGGAGGAAGAAGAAGAGGAAGAGATTGGATTTATACCCCACCCTTCACTCGGGGTCTCAGAGCGGCTTACAAACTCCTTTCCCTTCCCCTCCCCACAACAAACACCCTGTGAGGTAGGTGGGGCTGAGAGAGCTCTTTCAAGAACTGCTCTTTCAAGAACAGGCCTGACAGAACTCTGGCTTGCTCAAGGTCATCCAGCAGCTGCAAGTGGAGGAGTGGGGAATCAAACCCGGTTCTCTCAGATTAGAGTCCGCACACTTAACCACTACACAAAACTGGCTCTCTATTTGAACTATTCAGACTGAGGTTAGAGCTCAAACAGATCTCACGGGGAAGAAAGAAAGGGTGTGTTCTGAGGGTGGAAGAGGATTCAAGACTAGCTCTTATCTCCTTAAATCACTGAGGAATCCACACAGGGGAGGAACCTCATGACTACACACCATGTAGCAAGACCTTGAGGAAGAGATCCAACCTTCCTCTGTCTCATAATTTACACAAGGGTGAACATTTCCTATAGTGGGATCTGAGAAGGGTCTTCTTCAAATGCCCAGGTGATTGGAGGCTCAGATATATTCCAGAAGTAGTTATGTGAAGAAGGCCCTTTTTAGTGGTTGCCCTTCTTCAGTCTCTGTGCCAAGCTAACTCCTTCTGGCATCTGCAAAACTGGGGAAAAAACCCTTTCTGTTTTCCATATCCTGTGAAGAAATAGACAATTCAAGGATAGCAGATATCTGTAAATAGATTTCAGAGGGGTCTGTGAACTTGGATGAGGAAAAAAATTACATCTTTATTTTCACTCCCTTCGAACTGAAATTCAGGATTTCCTTCAATTATGAATCTAGGCAACAAACCACAGTGGTATTAGCAGTGCCTGTGACCAGTGTTCCCTCTAAGCTGAGTTAGCGTGAGCTAGCTCACAGTTCTTTAGCCTCCGGCTCACACTTTTTTTTTTCTTAGCTCAGGAAGGAGGGCTCCAGAGCAAGCTAATTTATGAAGCAGCCAAATCACTTGCTCACAAACTTTAATGCCAGTAGCTCACAAAGTAGAATTTTTGCTCAGAAGACACCACAGCTTAGAGGGAGCACTGCCTGTGACGTTGTCATCAAGAGAGATCACAGATTTTTTTTCCCCATTTCACATTACAGTTGTTGCAGATACTTTGAAATATTGTTTACACACCTCACTACTTTGAAATTAGGTTAGTTATTAGACCTGCTGCTGGATCTTACCTGATTGCAGTCTTCCTGTCTACAGGCCTCTTGTGACGTAGCTGGCCAATTATCGGGCAACTCTGCGCCTAATTGTTTTTCAGCCTCGAAACAATGAAGTTGGGTATTCTCACATTAGTGACCTAGACACCTACCTTGATTTCCTGTACTCCCTATCTATCTCCAATTTTTATTGATCAATACAGGGAAGGAAGTGAGTTGCTTTTATTCTTAAAGTTCTGCAAAACTGGACAGTTCGAATGAGAATTCTTAACTCTCCGTAAGGCTGCACAGCCTTTTGTAACACCTTTTGGCCCGTGGACTATGAGGGTACACCGGGCAAGTTCACTCAAGGTCCAATTGTTATCGAATGTGCTAATAAAGCACATATATTATCATATCATAAATTTGTTTTTTCAATATCTTGATAACTGTGTTTCAGTATAATTGGTTTCCTTTGCAATCCTATGTATTTTATGCATTTAAAAACATTGTTCTGAGAAGAGGTCGATAGGCTTCGCCAGACTGCTAAAGGGGTCCATAGCACAAAGAGGTTAAGAACCGCTGTGAGAGACGGAAATCCCTGCCTTGGAAGGAGAAATGTGGTTGGCCGGAAAACTGGAGAAGAAGAGTGGGAGAGAAAGGCCTGGAGATTTCCCAACCTCCAAGTGGGGCCCGGAAATCTCCCAGAATTGGAACTGATTCCCTGGCTATAGAAAATGGCTACTTTGCAGGGTGGACTCCGTGGCATTCTACTTTGCTGAAGTTCCCACTCCTCCCCAAACCCCTCCATCCCTAATCTTCAAATATTTCCCTATGAGGAGTTGGCAATCCTAGGTGGCTGGCCAGAGACGCCGCACAAGCAAGAGAGAAGGGCTGGTTTTTATATCCTGGTTTTCTCTATCTGAAGGAGTCTCAGAGCGGCTTACGATCACCTTCCCTTCCTCTCCCCACAACAGACACCCTGTGAGGAAGGTGGGGCTGAGAGAGCTCTGAGAGCACTGTGACTGACCCAAGGTCACCCAGCTGGTTTCAATGTGGAGGAGGAGTGGGGAATCAAACCTGGTTCTCCAGATTAGGGTCCTGCCACTCTTAACCACTGCACCATGCTGGTATTGGGGGAGGGTTAAGAAAATATTTGGGGGGGTAGGGCTGCCAGATCCCCCCTGGCAACTGATGGGGGAGACTTAACAGTAGAAAGAAGAAAAAGAAGAAGAGGAGATTGGATTTATACCCCGCCCTTCACTTGGAGTCTCAAAGCGGCTTACAAACTCCTTTCCCTTCCCCTCCCCACAACGGACACCCTGTGAGGTAGGCGGGGCCAAGAGAACTCTGACAGAGACTGCTCTTTTTTCAAGAACAGCTGTGCCAGAACTTGTGACTGACCCAAGGTCACATCAGCAGGTGTAAGTGGAGGAGTGGGGAATCAAACCCGGTTCTCCCAGATTAGAGTCCACACACTTAACTACTACACCGAACTGCCTCTAGGCCACATTGCGGGGGTCACACAGGAAGTGACATCATCATTCCAGTGACATCTGGGAGATGCTCTTGGATTTGGCCAAAAACTATGGTAAAGCTGGCTTCTACCATAGAATTTTTGCTCAAATAACGATGTCACATGGAAGTTGCTGGCGTGATTAAATTATTTCCTGTGAAACACTGGCAATGAGGTCTAGGTCTTCTTATTTCTACTGTTAAGTCCCCATTCTAGCCAGCTGATTTAGCATCTGGGGGCAGGGGCTGGCAGTGGGGAAGCCCTGCCTCCACGAGAAAGTCTGACAAGCCTATTTGGGGGTAAGGTGGGTATGTATAGCTTTGCTGGGTCCTTGGAAAGCAAAGCTCCCACTTCCCAAGCTGCTAGTCCTCAGTGAGGCTGTCTGCTAGAAGGAGCTGCCCCTTGGAGAATCCACTGTGTGGGAGAGGTTGATCCTAAAATGGAAACTGTCCTCTCCTCTCACACACAAACCCTTCCCATGGCACTACAAGGACTGTCTTGTTGCTTTTAAGTGGGTTTTATTTATTTATTTAGTACTTTAAAAATCCCATCTCTCCTCCAAAGAGCTCAGGGGGAACATATCTTGGTTTCGTCTCCTGTCACCGACAAGCCTCATATCCCTGTCAGGGATTTCAAAGTGAGTTTCCTGGATCCCGTCTCAGCCGTCTGACCACTCCACCACATTGTCCCCCCGGACTCCACACCGGGCCACCAGAGAAAAGGCTCCCAAATTGCTCAGTGGTTCAGAAAATTTAACCTCCACACCAAGCTGATTTTAGGAGAGTGGATGAGGGAGGCTTAGGAGAGAAAGCCACACAGAAGGGTGGAAGAGGAGCTTAAGTAGAAGGGGTTCAAAAACCGCACTTTCCCCCTTTAGAAATACAAAAAAATTGTAAAAAAAAAGCCCTACTTCTTATTGGGTGATGAGTGCCAATCGGAGTGGAGCTGGGTGCTGATTGGATGAAATGGAGCTTCCCAGACAGGATTGGATGCTCTTTTCCCTTGGAAGTAAAATGACAGTTGGAAAGGGGGAGAGAAGAAGGTGAATTTCCCTGAGGGGAGAGAAGAGGGTGAATTTCCCTGAAGATGGCCTGAATAAAATGGATGCCCAAGGAAAGTCAGAGTCCTAGGCTAGAAGGAGAGGATAAAAGGTGTCTGAAGCAGGGCAGATAAATCAAGATGGGTAACCCTGTTAGTCTGTCTGTAGCAGTAGAAAAGAATAAGAGTCCATTAAAGGTAAAGGTTTCCCTTGCTCGAAAGCCAGTCAAATCCAACTCTAGGGAGTGGTGCTCATCTCCGTTTCCAAGCCGAAGAGCCAGCACCGTCTGAAGACCGTTTCCGTGATCAAGTGGCTGGCATGACTAAACCCCAAGGTGCACGGAACACTGTTACCTTCCCACCAAAGCAGTACCTATTTATCTACTTGCAATTTCTTCCTTTCGAACTGTGAGGTTGGCAGGAGCTGGGGCCAGAGACGGGAGCTCACTCCATCACGCGGCACTTGGGTCTTGAACTGCCAAACTACCGACCTTCAGGTCTGCAGCTCGGTGGCCCTTAAGGGCCACGGAGCACCTTAAAAACTAACAAAATTTTTGATAGGGTATGAGCTTTCGTGACTGCTCAGTTCTTCACTGTCACTGAAGAAGCAGTGACTCACGAAAGCTCCTCCCCCTACCACAAATTTTGTTAGTCTTTAAGGTGCCCCTGGGCTTGTACTTTTTTCTAATTTTACATTCGTCACTACTGAAGAAGAAGTTTCTTGGCCCTGAAGGAGCTTGAGGGGGGGGCTCTGAAAAGTGTGGTATTTAATAGGAATAACACAGAAGTACCATTTCCTATTCTATTTGGAACGTTTGCACAAATATGTTCCTTCCCCCCTTCAAATACTTGTTTTTTATTTTAACCAACTATCGTACACGTAGTCTTTCCATCGTCATTATACAAGGTTTCCCCCCCCCTTCCCCCCTCCCTTCCCTCAGTCCTCCCTCCCCTGTTCTTCCGTCATTGCTTCAGCTACGGGCACAAAGTGCTAAGTTTCCAATGAATGTCCTCCTTGGCTTCATCCTCCTTGATCCAATCAAAGTAGGGCGACCATTTCTTCCTTATCCGTCTCTTCTTTTCCTCCCAGGTGTTCTCCTCCATCGTCAAGGCCACGATATCTGATCGGATATATTCAAAAAGGTAGTTATTCCAGTTCTCCATGGTCCACTTACACTTATCTTTCCATCCTAATACTATAACAGCTTTCCCAGCTAATATCATTGCCTTGAGTACCTCTTGGTGTTTACTTTCTATTATCTCACTTTTCAAGATACCTAATGTCCTTAAATGCACAAATATGTTCCTGAGATCAAAGCCGTAGACTAACAGTAACGGTTGGCTGGAAATCTAACCCAGTGGTATGGACCTGGTCCTGGCTGAACTGCAGGCCAAGAGTGCTGAGATAGGCAGATTCTTACAGAAAGGAGTCTCCCAAGCTGTCGCTCTGTTGACTGTCACTAGCTCCCTGCTTCTGAGAAGGGGTCCACAGGGCATTCAGCAAGAAAGCAGATTCCTGCCCCTCTGCCATCCTGCTAAGTCCTTGGTAAAGGGTTCTGTTTGATCCTGATGCTATACTACTGGCATTGCCTGCAAGCAGACTGCAAGGACGCTGCACAGAACTGTGTCCCATGCATAAGGGGAGAGTACTTGGGGGTGGGGAGGGGGGGAGAATGCCAGTACTGATATAAACACATGAAGCTGCCTTCTACTGAATTAGACAGAATGGAGCAGGTGCAGAGGAGAGCGACGAAGACAACTGGGGCCCCGGAGACCAAGAAGCCCTATGAGGAAAGGCTGAGGGACTTGGGAATGTTCAGCCTGGAGAAGAGGAGGTTGAGGGGGGACTGGATGGCTCTCTTGGAGTATCTGAAGGGCTGTCACTTGGAGGAGGGCAGGGAGCTGTTCTCATTGGTGGCCAAGGATAGGATTTGCAATGATAGATTGAAATTCAGGGTGGGAAGGTACCGGCTGGATATTAGGGAAAACTTTTTGACAGTAAGAGTTGTGCAACAGTGGAATCAGCTGCCTGGGGAGGTGGTGAGCCCCCCTCACTGGCAGCCTTTAAGCAGCGGCTGGACAAACACTGGTCGGGGATGCTCTAGGCGGATCCTGCATTGAGGAGGGGGTTGGACTAGATGGCCTGTATGGACAAGGCTGAAGTTGGTTCCTTATTCCCAGTTCCTTAAGCATTCCTTATTACCGTCGTCTTCATGAATTCATCCAAAAACACTGAGGAGAGTTTGAATGCTCTGAACCCCAAAATAAAGAAGAGACTGGATTTATACTTCACTACCCAAAGGAGTCTCAGAATGGCTTACAAACTCCTTCCCCTTCCCCTCCCCACAACAGACACCCTGTGAGGTAGGTGGGGCTGAGAGAGCTCTGACAGAAACTACTCTTTTTCAAGAACAGCTCTTATCAGAACGATGGCTTGCCCAAGGTCATCCAGCAGGTGCAAGTGGAGGAGTGGGGAATCAAACCCGGTTCTCCCAGATTAGAGTCTGTGCACTTAACCACTACTACCAAACTGGACCACCACACGTCATACACCCCCAGGTTCACAGGACCCTCCCCTTCAAGAGGATTTCCTGGTCCAAAGGGCGGCTCTAGTGCCAGATGCTCCAAAGTGGCACTAGGACAATCGCACAGGCAGACACTGGGGCCAGGCTACACCCCGAAACACTGTTTGGACCACCCCAAATGACACACCTCACACTCTGGAGACGATCCCCTACAAGATGGCATGCAGTGATGCCTGGTCCAAATAACGGTTCTGGAGCCACAGGCTTCTATTTGGGTTGCCCCCAAGAAGCCTGTATTTCAAAGGCAATTTGAATAAGGGACTAGTTTGGCTGGTTGCTCTCTGCATCCCAGAATAAGGCTTGGACTGCCACATACATTCCCATGTTCAGCGGACACTCCCCCTTGAGGAGGAATATGCTGTTTCCTGGTCCAAAGCGTGTTTCCTGTGCCAGCTGTTCCAAAATGCGGTGCCCCCGGGACAATCACACAGGCAGACACTAGAGCCAGGCTGCACCCACAAAGCATTCTTTGGACTACCTCAAATGACACATCACCACCTTCTGGAGACTGTCTCCTGCAAGCAGACATACAGTGGTGCCTGGTCCAAAGATGGGTTCCGGCGCCATGAGCTTCTATTTGGCATGCCTCCCAGAGACCTGTATGTCAAAGATTTGAATAAGGAAGTGTGGCAGTCCAAACCAAAATAAGGTTTGGACTGCCACACTTCATACACCCCATGTTCAGTGGACTCTATCCTTCGATGGGACATATGGTGTTTCCTGGTCCAAAGCATGGTTCTTGTGCCAGCTGCTCCAAAGTGCAGTGCCCCCAGGGCAGTCACACAGGCAGACACTGGGGCCAGGCTGCATGCCAAAACACTCCTTTCATAAGCCTCTTTGATAAGAGAACTACACACAGAACAAGGAAGTACTGTCTCATCTCCAGCTTTGGGGAGAAGAGGGGATTGGATACACAAGTGGAGCAGAGCTCCATCAGTGGCTGTTAGCCACAAGATATACAGAAAACTACGTCTGGGGTAGTGATGCTCTGTATTCTTGATGCTTGGGTGTGTGTGTGACAGTGGAAGGGCTTTTGGAGTTCTGGCCCCAATGGTGGATCTCTTGATGGCACCTAAGATTTGGCCACTATGTAACACAGAGTATTGGACTGGATGGGTCATTGGCCTGATCCAAAATGGCTTCTCTTATGCTGACTGCCTGATACCAACCATCCTTTAAGGCACAGTGTAAGTTTAGGGATCACCCTCGGGGTTTGACTTGCTGGGGTCTAAGCATGCCTGTAAATCATCATTCAGAGGTATATGACCTGTTCACCACACCTACAAATGATTCCCGTCTTGCTTCCTTTGCAGGTGCATGGGCAGCAGAATTCCCAGGGGCATGAAGACCCCAAGTTGGATGTGCTTTTATGGGGTAAACATGAAAAGTTGCTTCCTCTCGTAGAGGTCAGCTCATCATTCCCAGATGTTTGACTTACATTGGCTTGCCCCTGGAATCACAGAAGTCACATTGCTTCCAAAAGATCAGAAAGAAAAGCCCTAAAAAATATAGTGCCTATCTGTATAGGTGGCTACCAGGGCATGTGAAGGGTCAGCGTTTACTGCTTCCAGAACTTTCAAGAATTCATCATGCTGGGCTGCAATGTCTGGTGCTGGAAATTTTTCTTTTCCGGTAAAACAAATTCCTTTCTGTGACAAAGACACCCTTAAGAAGAAGAGATTGGATTTATACCCCGCCCTTCACTACCCAAGGGAGTCTCAGAAGGGTTTACAAACTCCTTTCCCCTCCCCTCCCCACAACAGACACCCTGTGAGGGAGGTGGGGCTGAGAGAGCTCTGACAGAGACTGCTCTTTTTCAAGAACAGCTGTGCCAGAACTATGGCTTGCTCAAGGTCATCTAGCAGGTGCAAGTGGAGGAGTGGGGAATCAAACCTGGTTCTCTCAGATTAGAGTCCGCGCACTTCACCACTACACCAAACTGGCTCTCTTAATATAAACATATCCAGCAGAACATGCATGCTTTATTCCTAAGGCTTGGCCGCTGCTATCTGTATAAAGGACATATTTAAACAACCATAAGGGAAAGTGTCAGCCTCCCCATTTCTGCAGGGAGACTGATTCCGAGCGTATATTGAATGGATGATATGCTGGGACATAAATAAAAGCAACATCTTCAGCGCGCCATTGGTCTTCCTCCTGGATCCAGCAAGAATGCAATGCCCCATGGCCTGATTTGGAGAGTGCTGAAGATGCAGGGATCGCAGTTGTGAAAAAATATGTCCTGTCCTGCCACAAGATCTCTCAGTTAAGCATCATTCCTAGCAGTAAGGGTCTGCTCTTCTTGAATGATTCTGAGTTCAGAGTTTGTAAAAACATGGGATACAAAGAGGAGAGGTTGCTTTTCTCCTTAATGGTGGAGTGTGTGAATCCTTGGAAGCATGGGCTAACAGTGACTCTTTGCGAAAGGTGCAATGTATTCAGAGGGTATTGTTTGTGCCTTTCAGTTTGGGGCTGTTTGGACCTCTTCAGCCCCAGAAGTTTTGGAGAGCTGCTGAAGGGGGTGTTTTGGAGAGCAGCCATCGAAGAGATCGCACCCCGACGCCCTCTGTGCCCCCGCTCTAAGCGAGCTCCTTGGTTTACTGAAGAGCTGCGCCTGATGAAACGAGGGCTTAGGCGACTAGAGAGACGGTGGTGGCGTGCCCGAGACGAAGCAACAAGAGCATCTTTTAGGACGTTTATGAGATCCTATGAGATGGCAATCAAAGTCGCGAAGAGACAATTCTACTGGCGGCAGTTGCGTCTGCTAGCTCACGCCCAGCACAATTGTTTAGAACTATTCGGTCGGTAACAGAACAGGGCAGACCAAATGCTAGGGAATTGGATATTGGCTGTGAGGCCTTTGCGAGCCATTTTGCAGACAAAGTCTCACGGCTCCGCCACAATCTTCCCGCCACAGTTGAGACAGTAAGTGAACTCGAGGCTCCATGAACATCTTCTGGTTCTATTCTGGATTATTTCAGTCCACTCAGCCTTGAGGAAGTCGACAAATTGCTCTCAATGGTACGCCCAATCACGTGCAGCCTTGATCCGTGCCCTTCATGGCTTATAAAAGCTGGCCATGAGGGGCTACGAGGTGCCCGCAGGGATATTATCAATCAGTCCTTCATTGAGGGCCTGTTCCCAGGGGCACTCAAGGAAGTGATGGCCCGCCCCCTCTTGAAAAAAACCATCCTTGCACCCAGCCGAATTGGCCAACTACCGGCCGGTCTCCAATTTGCCCTCTTTGGGCAAATTACTTGAGAGAACGGCGGCGATTCAGTTGCAGAACTTCATGGATGACACTTCCATGCTTGACCCGTTCCAGTCAGGCTTCCAGCCAAGTCATGGGACTGAGACAGCACTGATCGCCCTCACAGATGACCTCTAGAGACATCTGGATCGAGGCGGCTCGGCAGTACTGTTGTTGTTAGATTTGTCGGCAGCGTTTGATACCGTCGACCATCAGTTACTGATCTACCGCCTCACCGACACTGGAATTCAGGGGCTTGCCTTGCAATAGCTTGTCTCCTTTCTTCAGGGTCGAGGACAGAGGGTGGCGCTAGGGGAGCAGACGTCCCAGAGGCACCCGCTGGTATGCGGGGTTCCTCAAGGGGTGGTACTGTCCCGGATGCTATTTAACATCTATATGCGCCCCCTCACCCAGATTGCCTGGAGGCACAGGCTAGGGTGTCATCAATATGCAGATGACACCCAGTTATATCTGTTGTTGGGTGGCCAGTCCAACTCTACCCCAGATGACCTGGAGCGGGTGCTTTGCAATGTGGCGGGTTGGCTTAGGCTGAGTCGATTGAAATTGAATCCAACGAAGACGGAGGTCCTGTGCCTGAGTCAGAGCGGATCGGGGATAGGGATCCCACTCCTGACCTTTGATGGGGTGCCATTGGTGCCAGCACTGAGGGTTAGGAGTTTGGGAGTGCTCCTGGATGCCGCCTTAACAATGGAGGCCCAGGTAGCAGCCACTGCCAAGGTGGCCTTTTTCCATCTGTGGCTGATTAGGCAGTTGGTTCCCTTCCTCGAACGCAGTGACCTGGCTACAGTGATTCATGCTATGGTCAACTTGAGATTAGACTACTGCAACGCTCCCTTCATGGGGCTGCCCGTGTCTCAGATCCGGAAGCTGCAGCTAGTGCAGAATGCGGCGGCCAGGCTGCTGATGGGTGTCTCTGTATGAGGCCACATCCAGCCTGTACTGAAGGCATTGCACTGGCTGCCGACAGCTTACTGGATCCGTTTCAAGGTGCTGGTTTTGACCTTTAAAGCCCTATATGGTCAGGGGCCCGCCTACATGAGGGACCGCCTTTCCCCATATGTGCCCCAGAGAGCACTGAGGTCAGGGACCCAGAGTCGCCTGGCTCTTCCTGGCCCGAGAGAGGCCAGGTTGGCTGCTACCAGAGCCAGGGCCTTTTCAGTGGCGGCTCCAGACTGGTGGAATGAGCTCCCGGAGAACATCAGGGCCCTGTGGGACCTCTTACAGTTCCACAGGGCCTGTAAAACGGAGCTCTTCCACCAGGCTTTCGATTAGGAGCCGCCACTGACCAAATGTACCATCGAAACATGCTATGGCCTCATGAATATCACGTGGATACTGCCGCTGGTGAGGGGAATGTAACCTGATGCCACCATCAGTTTGTCTAGTGCTGTCAGATTTTCGGGTGTTAGTTAGGACGTTTATGTATAAGAACATAAGAACATAAGAACATAAGAGAAGCCAATGTTGAATCAGGCCAATGGCCCATCTAGTCCAACACTCTGTCACACAGCGGCCAAAATATACCAGGTGCCATCCGGAGGTCCAGCAGTGGGGCCAGGACACCAGAAGCCCTCCCACTGCTGCCCCCTCCAGCACCAAGAATAGAGTGCATCACCTGCCCCAGACTGAGAGTTCCCATCCATACCCTGTGGCTAATAGCCACTGGTGGACTTCTGCTCCATATGTTTATCTAATTTCCTCTTGAAACTGTCCATGCTTGCAGCTGCCACGACCTCCTGTGGCAGTGAATTCCATATGTTAATCACTCTTTGGGTGAAGAAGTATTTCCTTTTATCTGTTTTAACCCGACTGCTCAGCAATTTCATAGAGTGCCCACGAGTTCTTGTATTGTGAGAAAGGGAGAAAAGTACTTCTTTCTCAACCTGCTCAATCCCATTCATAATCTTATAAACCTCGATCATGTCACCCCTCAGCCGTCGTTTCTCCACGTATATTTTAGTGTATTTTATTGCATTGATTGTTTTACTGTTTGAATGTTGTTAGCCGCCTTGAGCCGACTCTCGGCAAGGCGGGATATAAATTGAAAATAATAAATAAATAAATATACATGGGTAGTTGCATTCTGGGACAATGGCGTATGCTTCAGGCCTGCTGAGCTTCATTTGCTGACTCATTCTATTGGGACTGCCTTGGTTCCAAGGATCAGAACCGATCCTGTTGAGCTCAGCTCCAAGCCCTCTTGCTAACGCCTACTTCTAAAGGCCAGCCTAGTGACCCAGCAGCCTCGGTTCCACCACCTTGCTGCAGTCTCTCAGCACTAACACCTGGCCCTTTTCAGCACAGGGGCTGTTTCAGCCAGAGGCATGACTTGCTACTGCTGTCTCCACTGGAAACTTAAAACCGATCAGCAAGCATGCTTTTTGGAGACCAGCCTGAGCAGTTTGCCTCTCCTCTCAGTTTCATGGTAGCCTCCAGAACTGTCAGTAATTGTTTGGAGCTTTTGTTTTTCACTATCAGGGATAAACCTGAATCTTTTTTCACCCAGGTTCAGACTGTCTTTGGAGTCATTCTTATGCGGCACCGTTTGTAGTGACAGCCAGTGTGGATCTGGGAGACCCAAGTTCAAATGAAATTCTGCCAGAAAACTTGCTTGTGACCTTGGGCCCATTGCATTCTCTCAACCTTATAAAATATCATAAGCCACTTTTGAGTTCCTGTTGGGGATATCCATCATTTTAAGGGGAATCCTATGTTACTACTTAAAACAGGTGCCCCATGGGACAAAGTCTTGGACGTGCTATGATGATTTCACCCCCCCTCAGGATTCCCTTCATCTTTTTCTTTGCTGAAGAGCCCCTTTTCTTTCTTCTCCCCACCTACCAATGAAAGGATGCCACAAATCGCAGGTAGGTGGGGAACAGTGTGATGCTATATTGAAGGATAATCTTTCTGAAGTTGGCATTAGGAAATTTTACCAGTTTTGTGGTCTGATCACCCCCACCTTAAGGCTTTTGCTTCTAAACATCTGTCAATGTTTGGGACAACATACAGGTATTCTCTATAATAAATGCCCATAAATTAAAAGTACACTCTCAGCTTACAGATACACACTTAAACAGCATACTCAAGTTTGCTAAAGCAGAAACATTGACTCCGGATTTTGATACAATAATACAAAGCAAGAGATGTCGGTTATCAAAGACTGTTAAATATAGGAATTACTCTTAATGTTTTAAGCGTATTTGTATTTTGAGTAAAAAATAAATTGTTAATTGGGTTTGCTTGTGCCCTTTCTGAAGTTTATAACTCTGGTACCTGGCATCATATTTTATGGCACACATGGCTTGGCATAACAAAGTGATATTTATGCCAGATGTGATCATTGTAACAAATTATTTTGACACCTCTGGGCTAAGCAGTTACATGGCTTCTCCTTGTGTGGAGTCTCAGATGCTTTTGAAGCTGGCCACACTGACGGAATCTCCTTCCACACTCTGAGCATTCAAAAGGCTTCTCCCCTGTGTGGGTTCTTAGATGATTTTGAAGTGCGCCATTCTGACTGAATCTCTTCCCACACTTTGAGCATTCAAAAGGCTTCTCCCCTGTGTGGGTTCTTAGATGATTTTGACGAGCGCCACTCTGACTGAATCTCTTCCCACACTCTGAGCACTCAAAAGGCTTCTCCCCTGTGTGGGATCTTAGATGTTTTTGAAGATGGCTATTGTGACTGAATCTCTTCGCACACTCTGAGCATTCAAAAGGTTTTTCCCCTGTGTGGGTTCTTTGATGCAGCTGAAAATTGCCTCTGTGACTGAATTTCTTCCCACACTCTGAGCATTCAAAAGGCTTCTCCCCTGTGTGGGTTCTTAGATGATTTTGAAGAGTGCCATTCTGATTGAATCTCTTCCCACACTCTAAGCATTCAAAAGGCTTCTCCCCTGTGTGAATTCTTTGATGCCTTTGAAGATGGCCACTGTTACTGAATCTCTTCCCACACTCTGAGCATTCAAAAAGTTTCTCCCCTGTGTGGGTACTTTGATGATTCTGAAGACTACCACTGTGACTGAATCCCTTCCCACATTCTAAGCATTCAAAAGGTTTCTCCCCTGTGTGGGTTCTTAGATGATTTTGAAGATAACCACTCCGACTGAATCGCTTCCCGCACTCTGAGCATTTAAAAGGTTTCTCCCCTGTGTGGGTTCTTAGATGATTGTGAAGAATGCCACTCTGACTGAATCTCTTTCCACACTGTGAGCATTCAAAAGGCTTCTCTCCTGTGTGAGTTCTTAGATGTTTTTGAAGGGTGCTACTGTGACTGAATCTCTTCCTACATTCTGAGCATTCAAAAGGCTTCCCCCCTCTGTGGATTCTTTGGTGCACAAGGAGATGTGATCTGTTTCTGAAGTACTTTCCGCACCAAAAGCATTTATGTGCCTTCATTATATTGTGCTTTGGAAAATGTATGTCACCTTTTCCTCCTGCAGAGAAAGTCATTCCAGTCTGTGAGCAAATAAATAGCTTCTCTCCTGAGTGAATCTTTTGATGCTGAACAAGGTCTGATTTCTCTGAGAATCTCTTGCCACAGTCTGAGCGACTATAAGGTTTCTCTCCTGTATGTGTTCTTTGATGTCTAAGGAGCTCTGCTCTGCAAATCATGATCTTTCCACACTCCAGCCATTGATGGGTCTTCCTTCCACTGTGCTTTTGTAAGTGGACATTATATTGGGATTGATCTGAGAAGTTCATGCCACATGCCAAGCACTTGCATGCTTCCTTCATCCTGTGAATTACTTCTTGGAAATCTTCCCCCTGGCAAGGAGTGTGTTTACCCCTCTTCTTGACCATGTGACTTCTTTTCTGCCTCTTAGGTCTGAAGTTTCCTCTCAAGTCTTCATTCTTGATTTCATCTGGCGATAGCAGATGCAATTCCTCATCCTCATTCTTCTTATCATCTCCTGCTGGAATAATAAGGGAGAACCTGTTAGAACGCATGCACGGAGGTCTGATCTGCACTTGAATTTCCATCCACACTCCAAATATTTCAGGGAAGTCTTCCTGCTATACACTGAAGTGTACAATAATATACACATTAAAAGTACATTAAGCCCTGTGCATGAGAGACAACTGGTTTGGACCCTGACCATTTATACGGCTCTCCACCTGTGTCACTTTTTTAATGTGAAGTAACTGAAGCTCTTTTAGTTACTCTAAAGTAACTGACGCTCTGAATGAAGCTCTTTCCGCACTGTCAGCAATTATACAGTTTCTCTCCTAAGGACATTTGTGTCTGCAAAATTACGTTCATTGTCTGACTCAAGGTCTTTGCAAAGGCCAAACTTTCATTTTTCCCCTGGAGGGGATTCTCCGGTTAGGATGGAGGCCTTTGTCCCTTCTCTTTTTGACTGACCTTTCTTCTTGGACTGGGATTTCACAGAAACCCCCCACTCCTAGGCAAGGAAACGGCTTAGCCTGCCTCTTACCTGTGGTACTTCCCTCTTGCCTCTGTGGTACATCTCTGAAGTGTCCTTCAGCATCTTCATTCTTTGCTTTTTCCAAAGAGAACCCCTGGAATCCCCCAGCTGTCTCCTCTACATCGGCTGCTGGAATGAAGAAAGAGTTTCAATCAGCACCCATGGAAGAAGCCAAGGCACCAGTCAGGCACTGCTCATGAATGGGTGTGCATTTCTTTCATCAGATTTTCTTTCCCCAAACTGAGATGTTGGTCACCCCTTATCCTTGCCAGGCCCTCCTGTAGAGCTGTTTTTATATTCTGCCCATCCCTCCTATCCCCAAACTCCCCATATGTACTTCTTAAAATAACGGCAAAGAATGATTCCTCCACTGTTCCCATTTGACTTGTCATGCAGCTTTTTTGATTCTCTGCACTTGACAATTAAATACAAGAAATTATCAAGAGAGCCAGTCCTTCAATTGCACGGAGAGTTTCCTTCCAGTTGTGAACAGAGCCAGGAGGACCTGGTTTTCAGCCTCCCCAAAATACATGTTTTCCCGAGGGGGGGAGCTCACCAAGTGAACCCCACAGTTCAAGAGCTGGGCTTTCTATTCTCAAATGTGCAACCATTTCTGAATCATCCAGGCATTTCTGCCTTTCCTAGAAGCACAGAGTCAGCCTGGAAAGAAGTGTATCTTACTGTCAGCAAGAAACAGCCAGAAGACGGGCTTATCGGGCTTCAAGGTCATTAACTTGTTGCAGTAGCAGAAAACCCTCTGGAAGCCCGTCCCAGAGGAACACACAGTGCTGAAAAGTCCAGATGAGACCCCAGAAGAGTCTGTCCTGTTCCATCCTCCCAAAATGACTGCAACACGCAGGGAACACTTGGTGAGCATGCAGATATGCACGTGTTCAGCATGACCTTAGAGCAGCAGAGGGGTGTTACTGTTCTCAGCCCTCGGTGCCGGTCGGCCTTGAAGAAACCTGGGCATCGGGGCGTGCTGATTGGACAGGTATACCTGGCTTTTTGGTGTCTGGGCGTGTTTTTCTGTGGCAGATGCTTTCCTGTCAGAAGGGGCTGGAAGGGACTTAGCCTTTGGGAAGGAGTTGGTCGCTTGCCTCTTGGGAAGACGGAAGGTGGCTACAGTGCTTTCTGTGTCCTTTTGTGCCTCAAACGAACTGTGCTTCAATGGACAACCTGACTCTGCATTTACTGGGCTGACAGTTTCAGTGGGAATCTCTTCAACAGGGCACGGTTCCACCCTCTTGGGGTGAAGGCCGATTCCCCTCACCACAACAGAGACTGCTCTGTGGTTCGGCTTGAGCGGGTTCCCCCTGGGCTGCAGGGTGAACTGGTGGAACTACCCGCTGCAAGCCACCCCTGCAAGGTAGAACAGCTCCAAAGAAAGCACTCAAACCTATCTCCACCTAATAGTAAGGCCTGAAGGCATCAAGGGGACCACTGTAGGAATGGTTTGACGTGACTTTGGCCTCTTCCAGCAGGGCTGTTCTTAGGCAACCTCCCCTGTTTTCCTGGAACGTCTGGTATTTTAGGATAGTGCAGCCACTCAAGAGCCACAGCTGAGCTCAGCCCCAGCAGGCGCTTCTGAGCCTCCTGATACCAGAGCACAGAAGGCCTCCCTCCCTCCTTACCCAGCGGATTTGATAATTTTACCAAAACAGGAGTTGCTTGGAAGTGAAGAGGGAAGGTCCCATGGGTATTCCTTGCTTGTTCCCTTGACATAATCTTGAAGGATACCCACTTGCAGCCGGTTCATTTGGGAAGGAAATGGTCTCTTGAGACCTTCCTGAGACACTCTCCAGCTATTCGTTGAACACAAGGTCTGTCTCCACCATAGCCTCTGTTACATTCCTGGCTTCTTTGGCAGAGACAGAGAGAAAGTGATCATTCTTATATGGAGAAGGGAAGAAATCCGAGGAAGAGGAAAACATGGTCAAGAGCAAAGCCTAACCATTGTAAGGGTGGTGGATCCTTCGCAGACCAAGGGTCCAGAGCGGATGGCCATAATCTCATCTCGGGGACGCACATGTTATAAAAGTCGCCAACTGAGAAACTGGGATCTGGTCCTTTCTAGAGTCTTTCTGAGGGCCTCTCATCCCCACCTTGGCCTCAGGCCAGGACACCTTCTCTGGCTTGGGTGATGCCCACAGCACTGACCATGCTGAACCAACGTTTCCACCACCACCCCACCTCAAGGCCCCCAGCAGGAGGGTCAGTACCTGGGACATCCTCACAACCACATGTTGCTTTTCAATGTTTTGATTCGTGCATCATCCCAAAAGCAGCAATCCGCACCTTTGGCACCTATGAAAGACCCTTACCCAGAAAGGCCACGCTCCTATAGTTCTCCAGCATGACGTCCCTGTAGAGAGCTCTTTGGCCAGGAGCCAGCAAGGCCCACTCAGCCTCAGTGAAATACACGGCCACTTCCTCAAAGGAAAAGGGACGCTGGAAGAAAAAGCAGATTCCCTCGTCAGAGATCAGTCCAGGCAGAGACTACACTCTCGACAGGGGCATTCTGGGAGGTGCAGGATGTAGAGTTTGGCATGTGTAAAGAGAGCGAGGTTCAGATCCTCTCTCTCCTCAGTCAGCAGGACCAAAACCCTCCTTGAGAAAGGAGGGGGACTGACCATTCCCCCGTCTTCCCCGCTACCTGGACGAGAGGTGGAGCAGCCGTTTCCACTCCTCTGCAAAGACAATGGCTTGACAACGCCTCTTCACTGCCTGCAAGGGAGACAAAATTGGAAGGATGAATGTTAACCTCAAGTTCCTATTTTGTTTGCTTCTTTGAATTCTGCTTCACGCATCCTTGTTCCCAGGTTTGTGAAACCTTGTCCTCTTTACACTCAAGGAAACTTGTGATGACTTTTAGTAAAGTGTGGGACCAGTAGAAGAAGGGGTTAGATTTATACATCGCCCTTCACTACCCAAAGGAGTCTCAGAGTGGCTTACAATCTCCTTGCCCTTCCCCTCCCCACAACAGGCACCCTGTGAGGTAGGTGGGGCTGAGAGAGCTCTGACAGAAACTGCTCCTGAGAGAACTTGTGACTGACCCAAGGTCACACCAGCAACTGCATGTGGAGGAGTGGGGAATCAAACCTGGTTCTCCCAGGTTAGAGCCCGCACTCCTAACCACTCCCAGATTACAGTTTGCATTCCTAACCGCTACACTACACTCCAACAACCAGGTGGAAGAGAAGCAGTAGATACCCATAAGCCTTGGGGGAAGGTATACATCCTGACAACACATTTCAGACTTCTGTGAGACTTGAAATGTGCCCTGTGAACCCTGGAGCTCCAAAGGTTGCAGCATCCCAGCTGGAACAGGCCAAAAGCCCGGGAATGCCATTCTCCCCCTGCTGGGCCCTCCCACCTGCCCCTCAGTCTGGACCGGCAGGAGAAAAAGAGGGGACAGGAAATCATGTTGCACGGCATGTCGCCAGCGTATACAGATGAGATTTTAGCACACCAGCCAAGGCTCTAGAAACTCTAGGGCAAGGGTGTCAAACATGAAACCCAGAGGCCGGATCAGGCCCCCGGATCAGGCTTCTATCAAACCCACAGCGGAACTGGCTGTCTTCTGCTGCTGCTTCCAGTTCTGCTGCTGCTGCTGTGTCATCATAGGTTTGCAGCTTACAGATACACACTTGCACAGCACACTCAAGATAGCAACCAGAACAGACATTTTGAAGCAATAATTCAGAGCAAAAGGTGTCAGTTATCAGACGCTGTTAAACAAAATATTGCAAGAGCACTGATGTTTTAAGCATGTTTTTATTTTAAGTAAAAAAAACCCCACCCTTTGTGTTTGTGTCCTTTATAAAGTTTATATCTCCGCTACCTGGCATTGCATTTTATGACACACGTGGCCTGGCCCAACAAGGTCTCATTTATGGCAAATCCAGCCGTCATAACAATGAGTTCGACACCCCTGCTCTAAGGTACTACCAATGGGTTTCTAGGGCGTCTGCTGATGCGCTGGTTTCCCATCCAGGTATTTGGCTGGATGAGAAATCAACATAACAGCACATTCACCCCATGTGCCACCCTCAGACGTCATGGGGGGGCACGCCATGGTCTGGCATCCCTAGTCCACTATCCTCTTTCTGACTGTGGTGCACCAGATGCCCCTGGAAAGCCTTTAAGCAGGGGCACAGAACCCAAATTACTGCCCCTAGCAATGAGGTTTCAGAGATATGATGCCCTGCAACATGGTGTGTGTGTGTGGGTTTCTAAAGTACTGTCAAGGCACCGCCGACTTTTGATGGCCCCACAGTTATTCAAGGCAAGAGACCTTCAGAGATAGTATACCATTGCCTGCCTCTGCATAGCAACCCTGGGCTTCTGTGTCTCCCGTGCAAGAATTAACCAGGGCTGACCCTGCTTAGTTTCTGTGTGGCCTGCAAAAGTATTCCCCTTGTCTCTGCTCCTGAACCTTCTGCCCAACAACGCTGACTCGGTACCCCAATCCCATCTGGGCGAAAGCCACGCTTACCACTTGACAGGGCATCTTGGGCAAGCTCCTGGGCCTGTGCCCTCTGACTTTCCTCTGATGGAGTTCCTTCTTCCCCAGAGAACTTTGCTTCCATCTTCACAGATCCTTCCCACATCTGAAACAACAGCAATGGACACAGGTAAGAGAAGGAATGGAACAGGCTGGATCTTGACCCACCCCCAGACTCTTCCTCCCTGCATCTATCCTCAGACCTGCTTCAACCACCAGGGCAAAAATCAGGGTTGGATTTTCTTCCCAGCCTAGTGAGACACCAAGAGGTAGAAATATCTAAGGGAAGATAGGAACAATCCATTGAAAAATTATACAAAAGAGATGAAAGGACGACAGATGCCTTTCAAGAAGAACCTACTGAAGAAGAAACAACTGTTTTAGAAAGTGAAGTGAAAGATGCATTGAGATCAATGGGAAGGAGCAAATCACCGGGAGTGAATGTGATATCAATAGAACTATTCCAAGGCAATGAAACAATCACTTTACATTCCAGTTCCAACAAGAGCAGACATCAAAGATTGCAGCAACTACTGAACTTAGGCATTAATTTCTCATGGGAGTAAAGTGATGCTCAAAATCGTACAATGAAGACTGTTACCATATATGGAAGGAGAAATGACAGATCTTCAAGCTGGATTCAGAAAAGGACAAGGTACGAGATTAGAGTGCAAATTTAGGTTGGTTATTGGAGCATACGAGAGGATTTCAGAAGAAAATGTGTTTCATTGATTACAGGAAAACTTTTCACTGTTTGGATCAGTTAAAAGAAGTGGGTGTGCCACAACATCTTATGGCTTTGATGCGCAACCTGTACTCTGGTCAAGAGGCCACTGTTAGGACAGAATATGGAGAAACAGAACAGTTTCCAATTGGCAAAGGTGTCAGACAAGGATGCATTTTATCTCCCTATTTCTTCAATCTGTATGCAGAACATATCATAAGGAAAGCTGAATTAGATTTAGATGAAGGTGGAGTGAAAATTGGCAGAAGGAACATTAACCATCAGAGATAGGCAGATGACACCACATTACTGGCAGAAAACAGTGAAGACTTGAAACAACTACTAATGAAGGCTAAAGCAGGAAGTGCCAGAGCGGGATTACAGCTGAACATCAAGAAGACAAAAGTTATGACTAGTGTGGAATTACACAAATTTAGGGTTAATGATGAAGAAACTGAAATTGTTCAAGATTTTCTGTTCCTTGGCTCCATTGTCAACCAAAAGGGAGACTCTGTAAACAAGAAATCAGAAGGAGATTGAGATTGGGAAGGGCAGCCATGAAGGAGCCAGAAAAGATTCTTTTAAGTGTAAGGATGTGTCACGAGTGACCAAGATCAAGTTAATTCATGCCACAGTATTTCCCATTGCTATGTGTGGGTGTGAAAGTTGGCATGGAGAAAGTTGATTGTTTTGATATGCGGTGTGGGAGGAGATTTTAGAGTTTCTACAGATACTGTGGACTGCCAAAAAGACAAGTCCTAGATCAAATCAAACCTCAACTCACCCTAGAAGCTAAAGTGACTAAATGAGGCTATCTTACTTTGGAGACATTACGAGAAGACAGGAGTCACTGGGAAAGACCATCATGCTAGGAAAAGTTGAAGGTGGCAGGAAAAGAAGACGAGCAAATATGGGATGGACTGACTCAATGAATGAAGCCACAAAGGCCTTCAGTTTGTAAGACCCAAGCAAGGCTGTTAACAATAGGATGTTTTGGAGGACATTAATTCATAGGGTCACCATAAGTCGGAAGCAACCTGGTGGCAGTTTAACATGCGCACACACCGAAATATCGGGCAGGAAGCCTTAGGATAAGGTCCTTGATTGAAGTGAGTGAAGGAAACTCCCTCACCTGCTCTGCCTGCTGCCTCTTCTCCTGTGCCTGACTCAGGAGGAAGCCTTCGGCCAGGGCCACCGCCTGGGAACTGGTCTCAGGCCCGCACCCTCTGACCCAGCATTGCATTTCCTGGGGCAGGATGGCCAGGAACTGCTCCAGGATCACCAGGTCCAGGATCTGCTTCTTGGTGTGCCTCTCTGGCTCTAGCCAGTAGTTGCAGAGTCCATGGAGCTGGCTGCAAACCTCTCGGGGTCCATCGGCCTCGTGGTAACAGAACAGCCGGAAGCATCGGCTGCGTACATCTGCAGTCATCGCGTCCTGAGCCAAGATCTCTGGCACAGCTGTTTCCCAAAATTCAGCACCACTCCCTGCTTGGATGGGATGGGGGCTTTTGCTTGCTGTCTTGCCAGTTCCAGGTTCTCCTGGGTCCTCTTCTTCCATCTCTTTCCCCTTTCTCTTGGGCCACCTCTGACTGTGGAAAAACGCTCTTATTCACTTGCCTATAACGAGGGAGAGGGAGAAATATCAAAAAGGGCAGAAAGAAACCGAGAATGGAGTTATATCTCTGACCCCGGGTCAAGGGACACCTAAGTGGATCAGAAGGCGTGTCCATGTTGTAATTTGAGGATCAGATCAGTATCATTGTGTTATATTAAATATCAAGCTTTTAAAGATATGCTTGTTTAGTCCTTCAGGAAAGAAAAACATCTCTATTTGGCTCTTTAAAAATCTGCTGTGGATGTTTATGTCCTTGGCCTCCAATTTCTGCGGTCCAGTCCATCTATTGGATACATTTCAAGGTGAACTGGAGTCTAGGACAAAGTGAGGGCTTAACCATTGAAGATAGCTCCTCAATAGGTCGGAAGAGTTGGGAAATAGCCCTGCCTGAGCAGCTGACAGAGGGGAAGGGGCCGAAGGGCCTCCAGCCTCTCCAGGTCAGGGCAGAGGGGCTGCTGGGTGAATAGGAGGAGGCAGTGATGCTACAGAGGTCCTCAACCTCTTCCTGGCTGTTGTGGCTTAAATGGCTAAGAGCAAACAAATTAAAACTGAACCCCAGAAAGACAGAAGTAGTCCTGGATGGGAAAACAGAAGTCTTGAAGGATGTCATGTTCCTTGCTTTCTATGGGGTTCAGCTAACCTTTGCCGACTCAGTTAAGAGCCTTGAGGTTATACTGGACCCAACATTATAGCTGAAGAAAAAAGTTAATGCAATTGCAAAAAAAGGCTTTCTCCCAGTTTCAGTTTATTGTCTTAGCCATTGGCCATAACAACACAAAATAAAACAAAATACAACAAACATTATACATTAAAGTGGGGAAGACCCTTCAATAGCTTGCAGTAAGTCCTAAACTCATTCTTATCTTTTTTGCCCCAGTGCAAACAAAGCCATTCTGCTGGTAACATGTGCATCTGTATCAGAGAGCAAAAAACCCACCAGATCCTGATCTGAGGTTCCATTATGCAGCCTAGGTGGAAGAATAGCCCCTTCACAGCTCATCTGGCCACCAGGATCCATGTCACAGTGACATCAAGACTACACTACTGTAAAGCACTGTACATTGGTCTCCCCACAAAAGCAGTTCAGAAACTCCAGCGGGTGTAGAACCTCATGTCTCAGCTCTTATCAGAAGCTAGATGGAGCAGGCATATTTCTGCCTTCTGCAGTCCCTCCACTGGCTGACCTGTACATGTGCCTCCTCCTCCCTTATGGCCCCCGCGAATGGTGTGCCTGAGGAGGTCAGAAAGACCCATTTTCCGGGCTTTCCACAAACTAAGCAAAACTTAATTATTCGAGAGGACTTTTCTAAGCAAGCAATAGGGTACCACTGTACAAAAGGCTTCACCAAATTACTTGGATAAATCACTAAAGCATGTGGTCTAAATTACTGTGTTTCCTTTGCCGTAAACCGGATGCTAACATTTATGCTTTCCTTCAATACTCCCCCCCCCGCAATTTATGGTCGGTTCTACAACCCAAATTCTATTGCATAATTTATTGAATGTTATCGATTGTATTGAATTCCACTAAATGGCAGACGATAATTAATGTAAATAAATACAATAATGTAAACAACCCCACCCCCGGGGGGGAAGTTGCAGATGGGGGAGCAGCGGCCAAAAGGCCTGGTATTTGGGCAGCCACTCGGCACGAAGGATTCCTCCCCTGGGATCATTCCTGGGACTTCTTTCTGGGCCTCCCTCCGACCTCAGTGGCGGAGAATTTATTTCTATTTACAAAATTCAGATCCCGCCTTTCAGCCCCTCCAAGGGACACCAGGGGGGCGGCTAACCCTTGAAAACATACACCAGGAAAACCACACTTTACAGCTCTTTAAGCCCTCCCCGAGCCCCACGATAGCGGGATGTCTGCCGCCCATGACTGAAATGACCTACTCGAGAGGAAACCTTCCCAGGGTCCGGCCACCAGGCTTTTCTCCAGCGTTGCACCTCCGAAACCCTCCCAGTTCTCCCTCCCCATTCAGAAACAAATCCTTCCGCCACCCCGCACCCTCCCGCCTCTCTAGCAGACAGCTCCGCTGCTTTAACCCTTTTAGAACTGAGTATGCAACGCAAAACGATTGGATTTCAGCAAAGCGATTTCAGCTTTATAACAGCAAACTCAACAACACACACACACACACACAGAATAGTGGAGCGCAGCTCCCTTTTTAAATCCTCTGGGCTGTCAAAGCCACACCCATAAATAAGTTAACATCCAATCATAAACTCAGGATAAAGACCAATGAGGTCTGTTCAGTCCAAGATACATATTTACCTTGTCATTGGTTATTTACAGAGGTTTCATAGAAACCAGCCAATAGGAATGCGACAGATTACAGTCCTCTTTATGCCTGAAGCTTAACATGTAAAAGAATAGGATGGATTCAGCTTCAGGACATAACAAGACCCAGGAAAGAGGTTTCCTTGTGTACAGTTCTGGTCACCACATCTCAAAAAGGATATTATAGCATTGGAAGAAGTGCAGAGAAGGGCAACTAGAATGATAAAAGGGTTGGAACACCTTCCCTATGAAGAAAGGTTAAAAGGCTTGGGGCTCTTTAGCTTGGAGAAACGACGGCTGAGAGGTGACATGATCGAGGTTTATAAGATTATGAATGGGATTGAGCAGGTTGAGAAAGAAGTACTTTTCTCCCTTTCTCACAAGACAAGAACTTGTGGGCACTCCATGAAATTGCTGAGCAGTCGGGTTAGAACAGATAAAAGGAAATACTTCTTCACCCAAAGAGTGATTAACATATGGAATTCACTGCCACAGGAGGTGGTGGCAGCTGCAAGCATGGACAGTTTCAAGAGGGAATTAGATAAACATATGGAGCAGAAGTCCAGCAGTGGCTATTAGCCACAGGGTATAGATGGGAACTCTCAGTCTGGGGCAGGTGATGCACTCTATTCTTGGTGCTGGAGGGGGCAGCAGTGGGAGGGCTTCTGGTGCCCTGGCCCCACTGCTGGACCTCCTGATGGCACCTGGTATATTTTGGCCGCTGTGTGACAGAGTGTTGGACTAGATGGGCCATTGGCCTGATTCAACATTGGCTTCTCTTATGTTCTTATGTTCCTAACTCATCCTATGGAGAGCAGCAGCAGCAGAAGAAAGCCCGCCCCAGATGTGCCAAGGAAGGCTGGGAATCAAGCCGAAGAAGGGGACTCCTCTTCTGTGAGGTCTAGCAGCTTAAGACTTAAGTGAATTGCACGTTCCAGGGGGACGAAAGGGCCGGCTGCACAGCCCGTTTTCAAACATTTCCAAAGTCCACAACAGACATATCCCGATCGCGTTGTTAATATTGATAGTCAACCACTACTATTGCAAAGCTGTACCAATATTTTATTGAATTATGGTTTTAAAATGCCTTAAGTGGAATTGGGGCGGCAGAACGGCAGTCTTGGGGAGGCCCAGGCAAGGAAAATGACCCCCGTGTGGGCAAGACCTGCAAAAGTGTGCATTTTCTTCCCACACAAAGGTGTTCTCCCGAATTAGGAAAGCACTCCAGCCACGTGGGTCCACAATTTGGGGATGAACAACGTTTGAGTCCGGTAGCACCTTTAAGACCAACAAAGTTTTATTCAGACACCCTGTCCGCACACTTTCTCAGACACACACCACCAGGCCAAGAGTCAGAGGTGCGTCTGCCTGGTAGACTGCTCTCCAGAGGCTCTACTGCAGGCCTTTAAGAAACTTTCCTCCAAATTAAAAATCACTCTTCCCTCCCCAAACCTCCATGGAAGCGGGAACTCTTGGGAATCAAACTGGTTAGAAATCTTCCCAGCTCAGCAAGATGCGCCTGCTTTAAGTGGGACCTTGGTAAGCATGGTACAAGTTTCTCCTTTATCTGTATGTTCTGAGATGCAACCACACTCACACCCAGGCCTGTAGGGAGAAGTGGTCCTGCAGATATGAGGGACCCAGCCCTTCAATGGTTCTGTACATGATAGCTAGTACCTGAAACTGAGCACGGAAACTGGTGGGCAACCAATGGAGTGACCGTAGCCTGGGAGTAATATGCATGTTCCTACTGGCTCCCAGTAATAGCTGAGGTGAGCCATTCTGCACCAACTGGAATCTCTGAGATGATTTTGAGGGGAGACCTATGTAGAGTGCATTGCTGACTGACTGTAGTCCAGCCTTGAGGTTACCATGGGGTGGATCCAGGTGGCCAGATAAGCGTAAGCAAAGTGTAAGTATTAATATGACACATTAAGTGAAGTAAAAATTCCAGACTGGGATCCTAGTTTCAGCATGAGCGATTTCCTCCTGATAGTCGTCACCAAAATATCCCTGAAGCACAGGGATAGCTGGAATTTTTGCTTCTGTTCTGCCACTGACCTGCTTGAGACTCCTGTCTCCACGTTTCTCTGGCAGGCTCAGACCTGTTAGATGAATTTGAGCCATTTATGTGTGGTTACACTAGAGACAGCTACACCATATCATGAGCATGTCCACTGGGAGCACTGCTCAGTGCCATTCCCAGATTATTTTCACAGGCAACAAATATTCCCTACATGGTCTTTCAGAAATGACAGGTGTTCTGTTGCTTGCAATTTTTCTACCATTCCACCTAAAACTTTACAATTCCACTTAAAACTAACGGCCTGTCAGCTTGACATCTACATCTGGGAAAGTTTTAGAACAAATCCTCAGCCAGTCCTTGAGCACTTAGAAAGAATGGCTGTGATTACTAAGAGCCAGCATGGGTTTCTCAAGAACAAGTCATGTCAGACTAATCTTATCTCTTTGAGAAAGTTACTACCTAGCTGGATCGGGAATGCTGTAGACACAGTTCATCTTGATTTCAGTAAGGCGTTTGGATAAGGTTCCACACAATATTCTTTTTGACAAAGTGGTAAAATGTGGTTTGTATCCTGGCTATGACTGTTAGGTGGATCTGTAACTGGTTGACCGATCACACCCAAACAGAGCTTGTGAATGGTTCTTCATCCTCTTGGAGAGGAGTGATAAGTGGAGTGCCTCAAGGACCTGTCCTGAGACCAGGGCCAGGCGAATAGCCAGGGATTCTTAAGTTGGGGGCAATGTTCCCTCTAAGCTGTGGAGTCTTGTGAGCAAAAATTCTACTTTGTGAGCTCCTGGCATTAAAGTTGTGAGCAAGTGATTTGGCTGCTGTGTAAATTAGTTTGCTCTGGAGCCATCCTTCCTGAGCTAAGACAAAAATGTGTGAGCCGGAGGCTAAAAACCTGTGAGCTAGCTCACACTAACTCAGCTTAGAGGGAACACTGGTTGAGGGCATTTAAATTCCTAAGGGTGGTAAGTTGGGGGGCCAGGCCACCGAAATGCCCCACTGTAGCTACAGGCCCCCCGTGACCTGTTTTGTTCAACATCTTCATAAATTATTCGGATGAAGGAATAGACGGAATGCTTATTCAGTTTGCAGATGACCCTAAATTGGGAGGGGTAGCAAATACAGTGGAAGACAGAGTCAGGATACAGAATGATCTTGACAGGCTGGAAAACTGGGCTAAAACAAATGAAATGAATTTCAGTGGGGATAAATGTAAAGTTCTGCATTTAGGTAGGAAAAATCAAAAGTATAATTATAGGACAGGGGAGACTTGTCTTGGCAGTAGTCTGTGTGAAAAGGATCTAGGGATCTTAGTAGATCATACACTGAACATGAATCAGCAGTGTGATGCGACAGCTCAAAAGGCAAATACAATTTTGGGCTGTATCGACAGAAGTATATTGTCCAGATCACATGAACTGATGGTATTGCTTTACACTGCTGTGGTTAGACCCGACCTAGAGTACTGTGTTCAGTTTTGGGCACCACAATTTAAGAATGATATAGACAAGCTGGAACGTGTCCAGAGGAGGGCAACGAAGATGGTGAGGGGTCTGGAGACCAAGTCCTATGAGGAAAGGTTGAAGGAGCTGGTTAATTTAGCCTGGAAAGGAGATGTCTGAGAGGTAATATGATAACCATCTTCATGTACTTGAAGGGTTGTCATATAAAGGATGGCACGGAGTTGTTTTCTGTTGCCCCAGAAGGTTGGACCAGAACCAACAGGCTGAAATTAAATCAGAAGATTTTTTTCAGCTAAACATTAGGAAAAACTTCTTGACAGAGCGGTTCCTTGGTGGAACAGGCTTCCTCAGGAGGTGATGAGCTCTCCTTCTTTGGAGGTTTTCAAACAGATGCTAGATGGCCATCTGACAGCAATGCTGATTCTGTGAACTTAGGCAGATCATGAGAGGGAGGGCAGGAAGGGTTGCATCAGTGCCTAGCTCTTGTGGCCCTTTCTTACATGCCCAGGGAAATGCTGATTGCCACTTTGGGTTCAGGAAGCAATTTCTCTCCAGGCCAGTTTGGCTGGAGATCCTGGAGGAACTATTTGTGATTTTCCTGTATTGTGCAGGGGGTTTGATTAGATGACCCTGGAGCTCCCTTCCAACTCTATGATTCTAAGCCCACCCCCACCCCCCAAAAGATTTAATTCTTACAACTGTCTTGCAAGGTCTGTTAGCCTGGAGAGTTTTAAAGGGTTTTTTTGAGTCCTAGCATTTAGTTTTAAGAAGTCATCAAGCTTGCTCTGCTTGGAATATGGCTGGGGGTGGCCCCTGAAAGGATAACCTCTTTTCCTAGTCAAAATGTTAACAAATAAGCTTGATTAATATGCAGGCTAAGGAATTCAATCAGTTCAATGAGTTAGGAGCTCAGGGTAGATAGGGTAAGTAGCTATGACTCATATACAAGCAGTGCTACTGGACTGTAGAACAGCGAAGGGGGAACAAACCAGGAACAAACCAAGCCAAAAACAAAACAAGGGTAAATGAAACCTTCAGTTTTTCCTGGTAAAACCCTCCCCAAAAGGGGAGGTAAGATGATGTAAAATAGGATATAGATGGGGATTAAAATAGGTAAACCATCTTTGACTTTGAAAAGTACTGAGACTGACGAGTGATTTCAGCTCTCACATACTTTATTAGTTCAAGAACAAGGCAACTTTACCTGGCTCGCAGGCCGGTTTATATCCCCTGAAAACCCCACACCCCAAACACACCCCACTCAAGACATTGGCTATTTACAGTGGCCGAGAGTTCCATAGGCTCTCGGCTGGGAGCCTAACCCTCTGATTAGAGCGGGCTAGGATCCGATGAGTCCTTTGTTCAGCTGAGCAAAGCTCAGACATTTTTGCCTCACTGCATGGCTTCCTTGCCTCGCATGTGGTCAGGTCTGATTGCATTATGTCTGATTGTATTATGTCTGAGTACATTACAGACTTACCTCCCCCCACTTAATAAGGGAAGGAAACAAGAAAAGGGTACTGTTGCCTTCAGCAGGCTAGCAAAGCTAGCCAAGATGTTGTCGAAGGCTGTCACGGCCAGAGTTCATTAGTTGCTGTAGATTTTCCGGGTTGGGTGGCTGTGGTCTTGGCATTGTACGACCTGATGTTTTGCCAGTAGCTGTGACTGGCATCCTCAGAGGTATAACACAGAGAGTACTCCATCTTTCTGTGTTATACCTCTGAGGATGGCAGTCGCAGCTACTGGCGAAACATCGGGTCCTACAATGCCAAGACCATGGCCACACAACCCGGAAAATCTACAGCAACTAAAGCTAGCCAAGGTTTAAAAGATGCAATTAAGATAAAACTTCAAACACAGAACAGCAGAGAAGCAAAGCAAAGCAAATTTAACCCCCACCCTACCCCCCGGGAGCTTAAGAGAAAAAGGATAGAAATAAAGGAAATCAGAAGCTCCAACAGCAGGGTACCGCCTGAAGTCTGCTGGCTCATGCTGGAAACTGGAACTCTCCCCAGTATTGGAATGAAAGCTAAAATCCTTTAAGATTCACGGTAATCAATTAACTGCATGAAACAGAATAGAAATAGAATAAAAATGAAAAAACAGAAATGAAATATAAATAGGGATTTGTCCCGAGGGCGGGCCATCCCCAGGGTGGCCACCACCGCTTGGGACTTCCTCAACGACGACACCCCAAGTCCCGGCCCCCGAAGGACCTACCAGAGTGGGAGACGGAGCAACGCCGCGTTGTCCGGGCCCCAGAGAAACGTTGCCGGCCCGCCATGCCACTGTTGCCACCAGCAGACACCTGCCGCCGACAGAGGAAGACTCAGGAAGGAGGAGGGAAGCCGCACTGGGGGAAGAACGCAGGGCCGGGGCCTCGTCAGCTGCCGGAGGGCGGAAACAGCCGGGAAGCCACGCACCCACAGCTCAGCATCCTTGCCTAAGAAAGGGGGTGGAGCCGAAGGGCGTGGGTGGAGGGTGGAGCACGGAGGGGATCAGGTGGCACAGAGAGGGAATAAAAGGAGAAACACAAGCAAAGGCGGAGGAGGATGAACTGGTGACAGGAAGAAGTTGCACCCAGAGAGAGAGAACTGCCTGACCAGGCAGAGGAGAGCGGAGGGTGGTGACGTAACCTCCTCCCCTCCTCAGTGTTTGAGGCCATTGTGGTTGCCCAAGGGAGACAGGGCACGGTGGCGGATCGTCCCCCCAGCTTGGGATCCAGTGACGGCGAGGGGGGGGGTCGTCAGACTCGTGCAACAGGATTAAAAGAGGTAAACCAGCAAGGGAGGGAAACAGGAGAAGTGAGCTATTGCGGCCAAGCCTAAAAAGATGTAGCTAAGATAAAAACTTCAAAACCTCACTAAATGTAGAGATAAAACAGGGAACGGCAGAGAAACAAAGCAAAGTAAAAAAATACAACGCCCACAACAGAAGCTTAAAGGGAGAAAGGAATACAAAGCTGAGCACAGTCTTGAGCACCTGCTATCTCACACTGGAAACATGACCACAACCTACTTGGTTGCCAGATTTCTGTCTAACGTATTTTCCTTTTGCTCAAGATCACCTGATCGTCGGTTTCAGCGGAGCGAATGACGGCCACCTCTCGGGACTCTCCCGGAGATGGTCAGCCCACGCACGGTCGGGAGGGTCTTCGCACAAGCGAACGACCCTAGTGAGCCTTAGTTAAAGGCTCCGAACCAGGGGGCGCTTGGGGAGCAGCCTCTTTGCCGGCTTGACGGCCGGGAAATTGAGGCTTTCCCCCTGCCCCAGTGGCCCCGCTGTGTTGTGCCCGTATGGAACTTAGCAACGCCACCGACTTCCCGGAGTGAAGCAGCGAAGGATGAATTAAAAAAGGAAGAATCGGCAGAAAACCGTGAGTTGGAGATCTGCTTACAAGCGTTTCAAATGCGCTCCCCCCCCAATCGCACAAGCGTAGGGGAGGGGGGAAGAATCCCCCCCCCTTAGAAAATGGAACTTATAAAGGAGAGTGGAAGGGGGGTGGAGTGAAAAAGCGGATTGGTGAAAGTACCTTTTGGGGTTGTATTGAAATTGAAGAAAATAGCTGGACTCCTGAGCTGCGCGGCACGGACTGTGTAAAAGTAAACAATAAAAATGTCAGGGCAGAAAAGAGTCCTGGAGAAGCTGGTGAAGAAGCTGGGAGGGACTTCCGGTTCTGGCACCACCCCCTCGGAGCCAGCTGTCAATCAGCAGAGTGAGATGCTGCGCCCTCTGCTGGATCAAATGCAAAAAATCAGTGAAACTCTCTGTAACATGGAAGGTGTCCTCAATACTCAACAGAAGCAATTAACAGATACAGCTAAGAAGATGGAAGAGATTGCAAAGAAATGCCTGACCTCAACGGAAGACACCAAGAAAATTAAGAAAAAGGTCAACAAAATAGAGAAACATCAAGAGATGCAGGAAAAAAGAATATTAATGCTTCAGATGGAAAAATCAAACTTGACTCTCCGTTTTCAGGGCATAAAGGAAGAGGAAAAAGAAGATCTCAGAGCTATCTTGGCGAATGCCTTGGCACCAATAACTGGCAAAGAAGCGCAAAAATTAAGCGAAGAGATGGATCTGGTATACAGATCCTACTCTAACTTTACCAAGAAAAATAATTTGCCAGCAGAGGTGGTTGTCAAGTTCACTAAGCAAAGTACTAGAGATCAAATTTTACGAGCGACTTCAGCAATGCCCTTGAGGATTGGTGAACAGAATATCAGGATTTTAAAAGATGTTCCATATGAAATTCGTCTGAAAAGAAAAGCATATAAAGGATTGACCCTATTTTTGCAAAAGTACCAAGTCAGTTACAAATGGTGGCTCCCCGAAAGACTGGTTTTTAAATTTAACGATAAGAGAGAGAAGATTGATTCCGTCTTCAAAGCCCAAGAATTTCTGAAGAGGCACGCCAGTTCAGAGGAAGACGCAGAACTTGCTAAATGGACAATGTTAAGCAGCGAAGAAGACAGTGGCCCAGAGGAGGAGGAAGGAGAATCGGAGGAGGGAAAAGCAAAGAAGGGCCCATCATACAATTTAAGAGATTTGAAAGGAAGACACCCCAAGATATGATTTGTTCGTGACGCGCAAGAATGGAGTATATTAACAATTAACCCCAAAGGACTTTACTAATCTTTTTAACAGATCTGTTTTGGACTTTTAATAAGATGAAAAGAAGATCGTTCAACCACGGTAGAAGCCATGAACTTTATTTTTTACTAACAAAAAGTTTAACATATTAGCAGGAAATTCACTCACTTCTTTTCTTTGTCCCTCTGTATACCCTTCCTCCTTTCTCTATAAAAAGCAATAAAGTCCTCTCCTTTTTAGGAGAGTTTATATATATATAAAAAAAAGATCACCTGATCATAGGAGCTCTGAAAAAGAAACAAAGTATGATCTGTTAGCCTAAAAATGTGACAGGCTAAAGGGCATCCAAAGAGCTTCCACTCCTATTGTGGATTTGAACCCAGATCCACCAAGTCGTAACCCAACACCCTGGCTCTTGAACTTAACTGACCCACTAAACATTGAACAAATCCTATTGCAAAAGGAAACTAGATTCATTTACAATTTAATGACATACTATCCGCATGGCATGAATCAGAGCATGGATTTTACACCTTACATCAATTAATGATTGTTGCCCATATTAAACCTAATAAGTTGCTCCAAGTGATGGTAGTCTAATGCACTTGTTTTTTGATTAGTTTGCATGGTACCATGACCTGTTAGAAACTTCACCTGTGCTGATACAGCCTGAAACTGGGTATAGATTAAGATGTAACACATGGTAGGATAAGGACCTTTAATCCTCTTTGACTGACTGTTCTGGCTCACCATATGCCAACTTTTGAGACTGGGGTGAGTTGTCCTTGCAGCTCCAAACTTGTAAGCATTTATATCCTGTATGCATTCTCACTTGTATATGTTTTGAATTTGTATTTGCATTTAGTCCCATTACAGCTATGCTTGAATAAGAATTATTCGAAATGCGGCATCAGGCATCCGGATTACGCGTCGGCTCTTCATGGCTCAGAAAATCTGATGACTTGCACTTCAATTTGGACTCTGATAATTGCTTCTATATTGAAGCAGATACATGGAAAGACTGTAGATTGTGCCTTTTTCTATATGCTTATTGTATGCTTACTATTGCACTTTGGCCTATTCATTTGATTTATAATTACTTGCTGTCATGCTCATATTATTATATACTCGCTTATTTGTGTGTTTCATTTCAGTCAGTGGTGTTTTCTTTTTGCTCTCAGTATTGGACACTGACCTTCCCCCCCCTTTTTGTTGATGGAAAAGTCTGGCATCCCTTTAACACCATGTGGGATAGTGGGATGTATCTGAGGGCTTCAAACATGGCTAATGCATCTTCCATAGTCTGAGCATTTTTAACTTTTCTTCCTTGTTAGGGTAAGATTACTGTGTAGATTCAAGTTTTCTACAAAAGTTTATATACAGTCAATGCTTTATATGGTCTGTGGTTGCCTTTAAGATGTGAAATAAGAGAAAAGCTCTTTTAACGGGCTAAGCAATTACAGAGTTTCTCCTTGTGTGGGTGGATTCTTAGATGCTGTTGAAGATGACTGACTCTCTTCCCACACTCTGAGCATTCAAAAGGTTTCTCCCCTGTGTGGGTTCTTTGATGCTGCTGAAGATTGCCACTGTGACTGAATTTCATTCCATACTCAAGAGCATTCAAAAGGTTTCTCCCCTGTGTGGTTTCTTCGATGCAGTTGAAGATGGCAACTGTGACTGAATCTCTTTCCACACTCAGAGCATTCAAAAAGTTTCTCCCCTGCGTGGGTTCTTTAATGCTGATGAAGATTGCCACTGTGACTGAATCTCTTTCCATACTCTGAGCATTCAGAAGGCTTCTCCACCGTGTGGGCTCTTTGATGCTGCTGAAGAGTGGAACTCCGACTGAATTTCCTTCCACACTCACAGCATTCAAAAGCCTTCTCCCGTATGTGGATTCCCTGATGCTTCTGAAGAGTGGAATGCTGACTGAATCTCTTTCCACACTCTGAGCATTCAAAAGGTTTCTCCCCTGTGTGGGTTCTTCGATGCAGTTGAAGATGGCCACTATGACTGAATCTCTTTCCACATTCTGAGCATTCAAAAGGTTTCTCCCCTGTGTGGGTTCTTTGATGCTGATGAAGATTGCCACTGTGACTGAATCTCTTTCCACACTCTGAGCATTCAAAAGGTTTCTCCCCTGTGTGGCTTCTTTGATGCTGCTGAAGAGTGGAACTCCGACTGAATTTCCTTCTACACTCTGAGCATTCAAAAGGTTTCTCCCCTGTGTGGCTTCTTTGATGCAGTTGAAAATGGCCACTGTGACTGAATCTCTTTCCACACTCTGAGCATTCAAAAGGTTTCTCCTCTGTGTGGGTTCTTTGATGCTGTTGAAGATTGCCACTCTGACTGAATTTCCTTCCACACTCAAAACATTCGAAAGGTTTCTCCCCTGTGTGGGTTCTTTGATGCTTCTGAAGAGTGGAACTCCGACTGAATTTCTTTCCACACTCTGAGCATTCAAAAGGCTTCTCCCCTATGTGGGTTTCCTGATGCTGCTGAAAAGTGGAATTCTGACTGAATTTCTTTCCACAGCCAGAACATTCAAAAGGTTTCTCCCCTGTGTGGGTTCTTTGATGCTGCTGAAGATTGCCACCTTGACTGAATTTCTTTCCACACTCTGAGCATTCAAAAGGTTTCTCCCCTGTGTGGGTTCTTTGATGCCGCTGAAGAGTGGAACTCTGACTGAATTTCTTTCCACACTCTGAGCATTCAAAAGGTTTCTCCCCTATGTGGGTTCTTTGATGCTGTTGAAGTTTGCCACTGTGATTGAATCCCATTCCACACTCTGAGCATTCAAAAGGTTTCTCCCCTGTGTGGGTTCTTCGATGCAGTTGAAGATGGCCACTGTGACTGAATCTCTTTCCACACTCAGAGCATTCAAAAGGTTTCTCCCCTGTGTGGGTTCTTTGATGCTGATGAAGATTGCCACTGTGACTGAATTTCTTTCCACACTCTGAGCATTCAAAAGGTTTTTCCCCTGTGTGGGTTCTTTGATGCTGATGAAGATTGCCACTCCGACTGAATCTCTTTCCGCACTCAAAGCATTCAAAAGGCTTCTCCCCTGTGTGGGTTCCCTGATGTTGCTGAAGAGCAGAACTCTGACTGAATCTCTTTCCACACTCAGAGCATTCAAAAGGTTTCTCCCCTGTGTGGGTTCTTTGATGTTTCTGAAGATGGCCACTGTGACTGAATTTCTTTCCACACTCTGAGCATTCAAAAGGTTTTTCCCCTGTGTGGGTTCTTTGATGCTGATGAAGATTGCCACTGTGACTGAATCTCTTTCCGCACTCAGAGCATTCAAAAGGCTTCTCCCCTGTGTGGGTTCCCTGATGTTGCTGAAGAGCGGAACTCTGACTGAATCTCTTTCCACACTCAGAGCATTCAAAAGGTTTCTCCCCTGTGTGGGTTCTTTGATGCAGTTGAAGATTGCCACTGTGACCGAATTTCTTTCCACACTCAGGGCATTCAAAAGGTTTCTCCCCTGTGTGGGTTCTTCGATGCAGTTGAAGATGGCCACTGTGACTGAATCTCTTTCCACACTCAGAGCATTCAAAAGGTTTCTCCCCTGTGTGGGTTCTTTGATGCCACTGAAGGCTGCCATTCAAACTGAATTTCTTTCCACACACTGAGCATCCAAACAGTTTCTCCCGTCTTTGTATTCGTTGGTACACAAGGAACTGTGATCTACTTTTGAAGTACTTTCCATACTGAATGAATTTATTTCCCTTCGTTATCTTCTGCTTTGGAAAATGTACATTACTCTTTCCTACATCTCTCTTCTGGATCATAGAGCTTCCTTTGTTTCTCTTAGGTTTGCCTTGATTCCTGACATTTTCTTTCAAGTCTTCATTTTTAACTCTATACAGCAACTGCTGATTAAGTTCCTCACCCTCCTCATTCCTCTGGTCATCCTGTGCTGGAATAAAGCGAGAGATCCCATTAACACCTGGGAGGGCAGGTAAGGCCCAAAGGCATCTATGTGTCTGCCGGAGGAAAGGAGTGATGGCTCTTTGGCCTCCTCCAGAAAGACAGAAAGTGATCATTCTTACATGGGGAAGGAAAGAAATTCAAAAGTAAAAATTCTTCTGGAAGGGCGGAACCATGGTCAAGATCATAGCCCACAATCCCAACCAGTATTAGGAGGACAGATCTGTGGGGCAAAGCACCCTAGTTCTCTCAAGGCTTAACATGATTATTAAGTGGCCCGGTTTGGCTTGCTGGTGTTCGTGATTTGACTCTCCCTGAAGCTTAACATCCTTATCTTTTTAAAGGCCAAACTCAAGACTGTGGTAATTGGTTCATCATGAGAACCTGTATCCAGTTCTGTAACCGGGGGGTGGGGGGAGGGATTGGGATGGCGCTGACAGCATCTGGAAAATTTCATCGGGGAGGACCCTCTCCCCACAACAGACACCCTGTGAAGTAGGTGGGGCCGAGAGAGCTCTTTCTAGAACTGCTCCTGAGAGAAGAGAGGTTCTCCCAGATTAGACTCTGTACTCCTTACCTCTACACCAAACTGGTTCTCACACAAACTGGCTCTAAACCAGAGGAAAGTTATGCAAACTGTATGCTCATGCCATGGTAGTGTGCTTTGATATTTTCTTGCTTCATCGTGATGAATAGTTTTATGTAGAGTGACTTCGGCTGCAGCTGGAGTACTTATGCTGCAACAAGAGGTATCATCTAATATCAAGTCTTTCATGCGTTAGATAGAACACAGCTTTCCTTGTTTTTCTGCTGTAGAAACTGCGCTGTTTATTGATGTCTCGTTTTTACATAAAATATATTTTTAAGTGTCTGGGTGACGGCCACAACACTGGCCTCAGTTGCCCCTCGGCAAGTAGCCAGAAAGAGCCTCAAAAGAATGTATTGCTGTTCAGCAGTTTGGCTTGTATATCATTCCATGGGTAGAAATTCATATCTTTTGCACTTGTGAAAGATCCCTACCCAGAGAGATGATGCTCCTATAGTTCTCCAGCATGACTTCCCTGTAGAGAGTTCTCTGGCCCGGATTCAGCAGGGCCCATTCTGCCTCCGTGAAATACACACCCACCTCCTCAAACGAAAAGGGACACTGAAAGAAAAAGCAGATTCCCTCATCAGAGGTTATTCCAGGCAGAGATTGCACACTGGAAGGGGTAGTCTGGGAGGGTACAGGATGTAAGGCTTGGCATGGGTAAAGGGAGGAGCATTCAGAGCCTCTCTCGCCCGGAGACCTTGTAGACATGGCAGGAGCAAAAGTACCCCCGAGAAAGGATGGGGGACCTAGGCTATCCCCTGCTCATCTCCCCTACCTGGACTGGAGGTAAAGCAGTCATTTCCACACCTCTGAAAAGATGGCGGCTCAACAGCATCTCTCCACTGCCTGTTAGAGAGACAACGGAGGAAGGAAGTGTTTTTATCTTGACTTCCTATTCCACCCCACTGGTGGCACCTGGTATTCCACCCTCCTGATGGCACCTGGTATTTTTGGCCACTGTGTGGTCCATCCGGTTGGACTGGATGGGCCATTGGCCTGATCCAACATTGGCTTCTCTTACGTTCTTACGTTCATTTGCTTTTTGTTCCCTGCTTCATGTACCCCTTTCCCAGGAGTCTGAAGCCTTGCCCTGTGTACACTCAACACATTCTTTCATACTTTTTACTAAATTCTGGGAGAGGCAGAAGAGAAGCGCCCATGAGCCTTGGGGGTGATAAATGCTGCCAACATATTTCAGGCATCTGTGAGACATGAAATGTGCCCTGCGAACTCTGGAGCTCCAAAGGTTGCAGCATCCCTGCTAGATCAGACCAAAAGCCCAGGAATCCCATTCTCCTGCAGGCTCAGCCCTTGAGTCTGGACTGGTGGGGGAAAAAGAGGGGAGTGGAAATGACATCGCATGACAGAGGTCATCATGACATTCAGCCCCAAACACAGATGTCACTTGAGTGCTTCTGGAAAATCTAGGGTAACATCAGTGCCAAGCTTCACACCAACGGCCTCCCCAAATCTCCTGGGAGGTGCCAGGCCACATCCTCCCATCCCTGTTTCAGCACCCTGTTTCCCACAGCTGCTGGCCAGATGCTCCAATAAGGATGGGCACAGAAGCCAAATTTTTCCATTATCTTTGGCCCCTAGAAACTGGTTTTCAGTGCTCTGCTGCCCCAGATGGTTGATGCTCCCTGTATTCACCAGGCTGTATATCTCTGCCGAGGTTTGTCTACCCTTATTTTTTTTGAGCCAACTTTTATGGAAGGAAGGTGAGATCTGAGTATTTTAATTAATGGGAGGAATTGCCCTCTGTGAATTTGTCTAATGCCCTCTGAGAGGAATCAGTTTGTGGACATTGAGTGCTGTGTGTTACGTGAAGAAGTACTTAATTCTTTTCCTGACCTGAACTCTCTACCCATCACATTCACAGGGTGCTGCAGTGAGGCACAATACAGGCACAAAGAGACCTTACCAGAGAAGAGGGCATCTTGGGCACATTCCACAGCCTGTGCCCTGTGTCCTTGCTCCAAGGAAGCGCCTTCCGCCTCAGGGAATGTAGCTTCTGTCTTCACAGATGGTCCCCACATCTGAAACAGCAGCGAGGGAGAAGGGTAAGAGATGGAATGGAAAAGAGACCAAGGAATGGAACCTGCCCCATTCCCAGACTCTGCACCCTTCCATAAGCAGATCTGGTGAGTTATCTGGAGGGAGAAGAAATTCTGTAGTAGAAGAGGCTGCTGAAGGAGGCTGTTAAATCTCCCATTTGGATTATTAACACTTGGACAAATATCTCTCAGGGAAACTTTAGGATAAGGTCAGATACTGTTGCTTGAACTGGACATATCTGAAGGAAATCCCCTCACCTGCTCTGCCTGACTCAGGAGAAAACCTTCGGCCAGGGCCACTGCCTGGGAACTGGTCTCTGGCCCACATTCTCTGACCCAGCACTGCATTTCCTGGGGCAGGATGGCCAGGAACTGCTCCAGGATCACCAGGTCCAGGATCTGCTTCTTGGAACGGCTCTCCGGCTTTAGCCAGTGATTGCAAAGTTGATGCAGCTGGCTGCAAATCTCTCGGGGCCCATCCACCTCATGGTATTGGAACTGCCGGAAGTGTTGGCGTTGTACATCTGAGATTGTTATGACCGGATAATGGATCTCCGGCACTGGTCTTTCCCAGAATTCAGCACCACTCCCAGCTTGGGTGGGATGGGGGCCTTTGCTTGCTGTCTTGCCAGTTCCTTCTTGGTCCTGCACTTCCATCTCCTTCCCCTTTTCTCGATGCCTTTAGTCATTTGGCTATGAAGAGAGGCTTTTCCTGAGGGGAAGGAGAAACAGAGATAATAATATGTTGCAAAGAAACCAAAGAACTGCCTTGGTGGATCAGAACAAAAGAGCTTCTTGTGGTTTGTAGACCAGGTTTAATATCATTTTGCTAGATTACGTACCACGCTATTTTAGATATACCTTCTTAGTTCTTTGGGAAAGTCAACTGTCTCTGTTTGGCTCTTCAAGGATGTCAGAAACTTAGCCTCTCAATATATTGGTTCGGCTCATTCTTAATGTAAACTGGAACCTCAAAAGGACAACAGCACTGATGACTTCTTAACCATTGTATGTATCTCTTTCATAGGCCTGAAATGTTAGGCAACAGCTCTGTCTGAGCACCCAGCTGAGAGGAAGGGACAGGAATGTGTCTGTGGCTGCGCTCAGGAGAGAAAAGGAGACAGGCTGAGATCTGGCTGCATGGCTCCTCCTGATTGGAATTCACAGACTGCACATATTCAATCTGTGCTGTGCTGTGTTAGCTGCACTGGCTTCCAGTAGAGTAGCAAGTCAGGTTCAAGGTTTTGGTAATGGCCATTAAGGCCTTGAGTGGTCAGGGACCCATGTATCTACGGGACTGTCTCCTCTGGTATGTCTCCCAAAGAGCATTCTGCTCTGCAGAGAACAACCTGTTGGTGATCCCAAACCCAGAAAATGTCCAGCTGTCCTCAACCAGAGCCAGGGCCTTTTCTGCCCTGGCACTCCCCTGGTGGAACTCTCTGCCGAGTAACATCCATGCCCTTTGGGACCTAAAACAGTTCCACAAAGCTTGCAAGGCAGAGATGTTTCGCCAGGCTTTTGGTTGAGGACAACGATGGGTACCATCTTCCCGGCACTCCCTTTCCCTTTCCTCCGTGTTCCCTGCTTCTTCCTTACCTTTCCCATGAGGAAGTAACCCAATAGGAATATTGCGCCATCTGAGATGGTTTTAGCTATTTATTATTATTATTATTTGCTGTTTATGACTCCAGTTGCAAAAACAGTACAGATGAAGAAAGTATTATTTATGTTTTGTTCAAATTGTTTTATATTTATGAATGTTTGATCCTCTGATGTGCACTGCCCTGTGCTATGTGCACTCAAGGGAGGGCAGTTTATAAATTCAAATAATAAATAAATAAGAATGCTAAGGTGCAGAAATGCTCCTTCTGGGCAACTGATGGGAGATAGTGGACCCACTTTCTCTGTGGGAATTCCTCTGGCTTCCACCCACGCTCAGCTCTCCCAGTATATTTGTCATTAAAGCAGATAGTACCAAGACACCAGAAGGCTCCAGGGATTTCTCCTGTTCTTAGTGTCTTTCTTATTCTTATATCCGAGTAGCATGAAAAGTCACGATTCCACAGACAGGTTTGCTCAAACACTTGTTTCAATAAGCTTCCTCTGAGCCTGTCAGCAGAATCGTGACTTCTTCATGCTGCCTGGATATAAAAAGAAGAAAGACACTGAGAACATTTTATTGGCTACTGCACTTTACTTGCACTGAATGATGCTTGAAGTGAAGAGGACCAGGCGGTCTCCTGAAACAGAGAAGAGGATTATATCATTGGATTATTTTTATTGTGAAGGATGTGTATGCTCGTGTGATTTCACATAAATGAATTAATATCTATCAAACACTTGAAAAATTGAACTGACTTTTTGTAATTACATCACAGTTGTTATTGTTTATTTTTCATTCACTAACCCTGGAGAGGCCAGACAGCCCTCTGCCCCTTCTCTGCTAGCTTCTTGGACAGCTTGGGATGACCCAGCGTAAAAACCCTGAGGATCGAGGAAGACCCGTGGATGTGTGATTTTTGTGGTGCTGTTTGCGCCCATCACCTAAATGGGGAGAATTTGGCTGTTCTCCCTCAGTCAAGCTCTGGGCCTTTTCTCAGAAGATCCTGAAATGTACTTTGAAAAAAGAGCCAGAAATGTTACTTTTAGGGCTTAAAATGGAAGAAATTAAAGTGACAAAGAGAACATTGTTATGGTGTTTAATTACAACGGCAAGAATGACTTATGCTCAATTTTGGAAACAGGAGAAGACACCAGATAAATGGGAATGGATAAAGAAGATGATTTTTATGGTAGAAATGGACAAATTGACAAAAAAACTTAATGGAAAAGAAGATGAAGAATTTTTAGCAGATTGGAAAGACTTTAAAGTTTACTTAGAACTGAATTGGGATGTTAAAAATAGATTACTTTGCTTTGATAATTATTAAGAATAGAAGTATTATAAGAAATGGATTGTATTCAAATTGTTACCTAAGAGGGAGAAATAGGGAAAAGAAAATGTTTAAAATGAAGATTTGATTATTGAGTAAGAATTGAATGTAAGAGAATATGGATTCCAATATTAATGGGGGTGGAGCATCGCTGGGAGCCGGGGGACGAGAGGGAAGAAAACTGTAGAAAAGGATATGTTAAGAATTGGTTATCAACTATGGAACATGCTATTATATCCTGTTAATAAAATTTCTTAAAAAAAAAAAAAAAGCTCTGGGCCTTTTCTCTGCTGCTGCAGGCCAGCCTCTCTGAAGGGACGGGGCTCTTGCAGGTGGTGGTGGTAAGAGGGGAACAACTTTACTAACTTGCCTGTGCTCTGTGACCTTTTGCTCCTTGCTCTGTAAGGCTTTTAATAAATAAAATGTCATCTTAGAAAATGACTTGGGTTACACTAAGTATGTAGACAAGGCTTTATTCAGAGCAGAAACCTTGTTAAACATCAGGAAGACAGCACACCATGGAAGGAAGCTAATTTTGATCCATCACAGATACTCGGCTGCTTTGACTGCCCGAAGTGTGGAGTGCTTGGAAGGGAGTTTCATGAAGAAGGGCCTTTTTACCGGTTGTCCCCTTTTGTGTGTGGAACTCTCTGTCTTTGGAAAGCTTATGAGCCGTTTCTTCTTGCCTGTTTGTTAACTGGTAAAAATACTTCTGTGCGCCAAAACCTTTGAGAGACTGGGCTCTCAGGCCGTGTGACCAGCCAGCATTCCCAACTGGCAAATGGTTCTTTCCTGGCAGTGAGGCCTCAGAGGGTGGGCCCCAGGTGCAAGGGGGACAGTAGAGGCTTACCTAAGATGGGCATCTCCTCCCAGGAGTCCTCTAGCCCCACACACCCCTCCTTCCCCCTTCAGCAGGAAAAGAGCCATAACTAGCTGCAGCCACTCTGGTTTGGGGTTCAAATCAAGGCGAGTCCAGGATAGCCCCCCTCTTCACACCTTTCCAAACACCCTCCCTCCCGACACACACACACCAGCGAGGGGGCTGATAGGTGACCAACCAAGCTTGAGTTGGGAGGACCCAGGAAAATTAAAACTTCTGTTAAACAAGGTGGGTGGTGACCAAAAGAGGAGGAAAAACGGCCTTAACAGCAACGGTCTTAACAGGGATACACTTTTCAGCCAACAGGGCAATATTAACACAGAAAGGAGCCAGCAAAAAAAACAATAAACCTTCCTCACACAGCTACCTCCCTGGTCTGTGCTGTACTTGGCCCTTCCAGGGTCCAGCCCACCCTCCTTGAACGGATGCAGGGGGGGTCCTCTCCTGCTGGCAGCAGCCCCTCTGTCCCTGGCCCAGCTCCTGAGAGAAGAAGGCCTTCCTCTCTGCAGTGGGGCCTTATATGCTTTTTCCCAAGGCCCAGGCCCCTGGGCAGTGTTCCCTCTAAGCTGAGTTAGTGTGAGCTAGCTCACGGTTTTTTAGCCCTCCAGCTCACACATTTTTTGTCTTAGCTCAGGAACGGATGGCTCCAGATCAAACTAATTTATGCAGTAGCCAAGTCACTTGCTCACAACTTTAATGCCAGTAGCTCACAAAGTAGAATTTTTGCTCACAAGACTCCACAGCTTAGAGGGAACATTGCCCCTGGGTGGTGATTGGGCTTCCCTTTCCCTCCAATTTCACCCTGGTCCAGTCACAGGCCTCAGAGGGTGCCTGGGAAATGCAGGCCTGTTGTGAACTTTACACCAGGCCTCAGAGGCCTTCTTGAGGGGTACAGGCCGCTCATTCTTTAGCCTTAGTCCTAGGACCATGACAGGATCTGGGGCAGTGATGCTCTGTACTCTTGGTGCTGGGGGGGAGGGCAACAGGGGGAGGGCTTCTGCAGTTCTGGCCCCACTGGTGGCCCTCCTGATGGCACCTGGGTTTTGGCCACTGTGTGACACAGAAGCGAGTTGGACTGGATGGGCCTTTGGCCTGCTCCAACATTGGTTTATTTTATGTCTTATGACCAAAATGGCTGCTGAGTAGGGATGCCGGGCTCTAGGTGGGACCTTGGAATTCCCTGGGATTAGAGCTCATCTCCAGACTGCAGAGATCAGTTTCCATGGAGAAAATGGATAATTTGGAGGATGGGCTAGGGTTGCGAGGTCCCCCTGGCAAGGGATGGGGGGTGTAAGGTTGCCAGATCCAGGTTGGGAAGCTCCTGGAGATTTGGGGGTGGAGCCAGAGGAAAACAGGGACCTTAATGGGGTACAGTGCCATAGAGTCCACCTTCCATCTGCTGAGGTCTGGGTGCATTGAGCAGGGGGTTGTTGGACTAGATGGGAGGAGACCTCAAATGGGAACAAGGCAATAGAGTCCTCCCTCCATTGCAGCCATTTTCTCCAGGGGAACTGATCTCTGTCAGCTGGAGGCCAGTTGTAATTCTGGGAGAACGTTAGGCCCCACCTGGAAGTTGACAACCATGTTAGGAACCAGTTGTCAGAGACCCTAACTCAGTCAGCCAAACACCAGGTCTTGTTCATTGAAGCAAGAATAGCATTTTATTGTGAAGCTGCAATATTAGGTTACTGGAGCAGATACATTGTTCAGAATGACGAGATTACAGAAAGCAAGCAGTTATACCAGAAAGGGGGTGAATGGGGACCCCCCCCTTCCCCAAGGAATGATTAGTATGCGAGTGAGAAACGAAAGTTACTATACTAATGAAGTTCTCACCGCCCCCATTGTTCCCAGCTAAGCTGCAGCTTTGAAAGCGATAGAAAGCATACAGCCTGTCTCCACCAAGGTCAATATGTTAAGTCTACCAGAGATAGGGCCGCATTCCATTCGGACACTCCAGGTGCATCAATCAACACCCCCCCGGATCCCAACCTCCCGCCCTACACACCACAATACGACACAAAGCCCATCCTCCCTCCCTACTCCATCCATCATGGCAGGATTACCTGACATGCAGCCCCCTCGAAAACAAATCTACCCCTTTGGTTTGTGGGGGTACAGCTTATGGAAAGCTCTGAGCAACTTGGGGGCCAGAACATTTTCCGCCCGCACCCATTCCCTCTGTTCAGGCCCAAAATCAATCCATTCAACAAGATAAAACAAGCGATTGCGAGAAATTTTAGAGTCCAGTATCTGTGCAACTTCATAGTGAGGTTCCCCCCCCACCATCAGCGGAGGCGGGGCGGGCTGACGCGGTCTCCATTTGTTCTCCTCAGGCGCCCGGCGTAGAAGCCTTACATGAAAGACAGGATGAACAGACTTTAGAGACTTAGGCAAGGCAAGTTCCACAGTTACATTGTTAATTACTCGCACAATTTCAAAAGGTCCAACAAACTTCCAACTGAGTTTGCGGCTCGGTTGAATACCACGTAAATTCTGCGTGGACAAATAGGCAAACTCCCCACACTTAGGAACCCAGGACAGGTTACGTTTTTTATCAGCCTGAATCCTATAGGCCTCCTTTGCATCCTGCAAGGTCTTGGCTAAAGTCGACCACGCCGCTTGCAGTTGTTTGCACCAGTCACCAGCATCCCCCGCCGGGAGGTCGGGAGAAGTTAAAAACGGCAAAGGCGGGGCGTCATAGCCATGGACCGCCTTGAAGGGAGACACACCAGTAGAAGAGTGCTGAGTATTATTGTAACAGAACTCAGCCAAAGGCAAAAGGGAATGCCAATTGTCCTGTTGAAAGTTTGTAAAACACCTTAAGTATTGCTCAAGGGTTTGATTCACTCGTTCAGTCTGCCCGTCAGTTTCTGGATGGTATGCGCTGCTAACCCCCGCTCCACCCCAAGCAGTGACATCAATTCGCTCCAGAAATGGGAAACAAATTGCACCCCCGATCCGAGATTACTTTAGCAGGTAAAGTGTGGAGCCTCACAACGTGTTGCAAAAACGCTGAGGCAAGTTTCTTGGCTGAGGGGATTGAGGCAAACGGAACGAAATGGGCTTGCTTTGTGAACAAATCCACAATTACCCATATGACAGTCTTTCCCCCACTGGGGGGCAAGTCAGTGATAAAGTCCATCGATATCACTTCCCATGGACGAGCCGGCGTGGGAAGGGGTTGTAGAGCTCCCGGGGGCTTACCGGGTCTGGGCTTACTCATCAAGCACGTTTGGCAAGCCGAAGTGAATAATGAAATGTCCTTTCTCAGCCCGGGCCACCAGAATTGTCTCTGCAAGAGCTGGAGAGATTTTACAAACCCCGTGTGCCCCGCCAGTTTCGAGCCATGTGCCCAGCCCATCACCTCCCCCCGAAGGGAGCATGGAACAAACAGTTTGCCATTCTTCTTCCAGCAGCCATGCGCATCTTGAGTGACCCCTTCCTCCCCCTTTACCTCCTCCCTGTCAGCGTCAGACATAGCTGTAGAGAATCTCGCTACCCAGTCATTAGAGGGAGGGGTCGGAGGCGGGGGGGAACGTTTAGCTTGCGTTCGAGTGGTTACTGCTCCTCCCAACTGGGAAGGCGTAAAGACAGAGTCACGAATCTCCTCCCTCTTACTGTCATGCTGTGGGAGGCGTGACAATGCATCAGCCAGCGAAATGGATTTCCCAGGGAAGTGGTGTAGTGTGAAATTGAACTTAGAGAAGAAATCAGCCCAGCACAGCTGTTTGGCGTTCAAGGAACGAGGGGAACGGAGAAGCTCGAGGTTTTTATGATCAGTCCACACCTCGAAAGGAACTCTCGCCCCCTCAAGCCAATGGCGCCAGGTCGCCAACGCTAAGCGGATCGATCCCGCTTCTTTTTCCCACACCGACCAATTGCGTTCCGTGTCATTAAACTTCCTGGAGACATAAGCAAGGGGGTGCAGTTTACCATCCTCCCCCTCTTGGAGGATCGCGCCTCCCATGGCAACATCCGAAGCGTCTACTTGCACAATGAATTTCTTAAGTTCATTTGGATGAGCCAACACAGGCTCCGATGTAAAAAGGGTTTTCAACTGATCGAATGCACGTTGGCATTCCGGAGACCAATTTAACTTGGCTCCGGGTCGAGTGCATTCAGGCGGCTTCCCTTTCGTCTTAAGCAGATCCGTTAAGGGAGAGCCACTTGAGCAAAGTTCGAGAGGATCTATAAAAGTTCGCGAATCCGAGAAACCCTTGGAGTTGCCTCCGGGTCTTGGGTGGCTCCCATCCCACCACATCCTTTATTTTGTCCGGGTCCATCTCAATTCCTCTTTGCGATATACGGTAGCCCAGGAAGGGGATCTCCGTTTTGTGAAACTCACATTTAGACAGCTTGGCAAAGAGTTTATGCTTGTGCAACGTTTGTAACACTTCTCGCACCAGTTTCACGTGAGATTTCAGGTCAGGGGAATACAGAAGGATGTCATCAAGGTAAACAAGGACCCCCTTGAACAAGTATTTGTGGAGCACCTCATTAATCAAGTTCATGAAGACCCCCGGCGCTCCCTGAAGACCGAACGGCATGACCAAATATTCAAATTGGCCCAAGGGGGTATTAAATGCCGTTTTGAATTCGTCCCCCTCCCGTATTCGCACCCTGAAGTAGGCATCTCTGAGATCTAACTTCGAGAAAATTTTCCCCCCAGCCACCGCAGCTAACAAGTCTTTGATCAGCGGCATGGGGTAAGCGTTTGTGTTCGAGACTGCATTCAAGCCTCTATAGTCAGTGCACAACCGCAACCCCTCGTCCTTCTTCTTCCGGAAGAGGACTGGGGCTGTGAACGGGGAGGAGGCCGGTCTTATAAACCCCCTACTTAAGTTCTTGTCAATAAACTTTCTCAATTCAACTTTTTCCGAAGGGCTCATAGAGTATAACTTTCCTTTGGGCAACTTTTGATTCGGCAATATTTCAATAGCACAGTCAGAGTTTCTATGGGGGGTAGTTCATCAGCTTCCTCTTCCCCAAAGACGGGAGCTAAATCGCGGTACTCGGCTGGGATCATTTCTACCTCTGCCTCCACGACTCCCGCCGTCAGCAGAGATTCCCCCCCCATTGATCCCCACCCTGGTTTCCAAAGGTGGGTCTGGCATTTCTTGGCAATGAAATTTACTTTCCCCTCCGCCCATAGTATATGGGGGTCATGATCAAAGAACCACGCGCTGCCGAGCACCAGGGGGAACCGGGCCGAAGGGGTAACGACGAAGGACCTCTCCTCCCAGTGATGCCCAATCCCCACACGCAGGGGAACAGTCTCATATTTGCACGGCTCTTTCATTGTAGAGCCATCCATTTGCGTGAAAATCAGGGGATCGGCCAGTTTAACTACCTTCGCCCCCAGTCCCGTTACTAGTGTGGGGTTAATGAGGTCTCTCCCACACCCAGAGTCAATGAGGGCTCGTACCCTCACATGGGTCAGTAGACCCGGGTCCCTCAAAGTCACCGTGAGGAAGAACAGAGAGGGGGGTCTGCTCACCGGGATTTGCGCTTGGGAGTCCGGGACCTGCTGTTCAGCGCTATTTACAGCAGGTCCGTCTCGTTTCCCGGCTGCGCGGTCTCACCATCCGATGAGTCCGACGTCTCACCAAGCGGCTTGGCTTGTAGAGCTCTCGCCCCTCTTGGCTTCGCCACGGGTTTTGGGGTGGAAGTGTCGAATTTCTTCTTGCCCCCTTTAGCGGCTCCGGTCGAGGCGAGGGAGCCCGGGCAGCTCGCCGCGAAGTGGCCCCCCTCTCCGCATTTCAGGCAGAGCCCTTGCTTCATCCGAAGCTCTCTTGTGCCGTCTTTGGGTCTCGGGTTCGGTGGTGGATTCGGGTTCTTCCCCCGGGTCGCTGGCATGGGACCCGCCTGGCCCCCTTTATTCATCGCTGCTGCATCATCCAATTTGATGGTTTTCAGGCGATTTTCCATGGTGATGGCCGCTTGAATCCAGCCTGTTAAGGTGTCTGGATCTTGGGTCTTGGTGACTGAACGACGAATCTCTGCGTTGAGTCCCAGCTTGTAGTAGTCTGCCAGGGTCCCGTCGCTCAAGCCTCGCGTTTTGGCCGCGCACCTGCGGAATTCAGCCGTGTAATCTCTCACCGACTTACCACCCTGTTTGAGGGCGCGGATAGTTGCTTTGGCTCGTTCTCCAAACAGGATAGATGCTAGAAAACGGTCTTTCTGTCAGGGTCAGCTGAAATACGGGGCCAGGAGAAAACCGTGATTCTTCTCTCAAAGAAAGACTTCTTGTATACGCCCTGCTTCTTCACATGCTAAGACGTTCCAAGGGATACTGTTTAGCTGGGTTAGTTCCCCTTGGAAGGAGAAAGCCCTGGAACCTTCTGGCATCTTGGGTGGTTGGCCTAGGTAAAGGTAAAGGTTTCCCTTGCTTGAAAGCCAGTCGAATCTGACTCTAGGGTTGCGCTGCTCATCTCCGTTTCCAAGGCCAAAGAGCCAGCACTGTCTGAAGACATTTCCGTGGTCATGTGGCCAGCATGACTAAACACCAAGGTGCATGGAACGCTGTTACCTTCCCACCGAAGCAGTACCTATTTATCTACTTGCAATTTCTTGCTTTCGAACTGCTAGGTTGGCAGGAGCTGGGGCCAGAGACGGGAGCTCATTCCATCATGCAGCACTCGGGTCTCGAACTGCCGGTCGGCAGTTCAGTGTCTTAACCACTGAGCCACTACAGCCTAGAACCCCAAACAAAAGAAACCACTGACATTATATATACCTGTAAAATCTCATATAGCTGTCAATCGGACCTGTGATGAACATCCAACATGTTTGACAAATCCAACCCCTCATACAGGACAGGCATGAACTTTGCCTGTTATTAATGGAGTATTTGAGGGCAAGAAGCCCCAGACTACTATGGCGCCTCTCAATCTGTATGTTATCAGTAGATCAGGAAGCTCTTAGACATATACACCATCAAGGGTTCCTGAGGAGCCCGATACCCATATGTTTAGGCTAGGAAGCTAGTATCACTATCTCTTGAAAGGTAAGCTATCCAGTAAGCCAAAGAGCAATGTCAGGGCATTAGCTTTACAAAATGTGAAATACTGAACCTCAGAATAGCTATTAGAATCCAGTATACATTAAAGCCCGAAAGACCAAGTCTCAATTATTGATCGAGTCTCTAACATATAGTCAATTACTAATATTAAGTTATACCAATTTTTCTCATCCTGCACTGATTTCAGAACAGTGCTTTCTGAGATGTGAGCAAGCACAGCCATTGGATCTTAAATCATCTTTACTGAACTCCCCATGCATACAGAAGATCATGTGCTCACAATCTAGCTGATAGCTGGATGGAAAAGTTACATCTTGTGATCTAAGTGATCTCTTTGGCCATGGTGGGAAGAGATGCAGTTTCCCCCTCAACTTGCAATTAATGGTAGACAAAGAAACGGAAAAGAACCATAAACTCTAAGCTATGGGCCTCTGGGCTCAGGAAATTACCCTAATGAACTAATCAGAGGGGACATAGGCTAGGGGACTACAATTCCCAAGGGGCAATGGGTCTTAAAGATACACAGCAGTCTTACTGAACTACTAATACCTATGGTTAACATTGACTGGGGGCAGCACATCAATATTTTAATGAATTATTCTTTTTAAAAAGCCTTCATGAAATTGGGGGGTGGCAGAATGGCAGCTGTGGGAGGGCTGAGGCAAGGAAAATGGCCCCGATGTGGGCAGGACCTGCAAAAAGTGCTTTTTCTTCCCCACCCAGTGAGCTTCCAAAAATTTCAAAAAAACTGCCGCCAAATTGGGGTGGTGGACCGTGGTAGGATGGCTGCCAGAGCTGGACTATAAGGAAGGCTGAGCACCGAGGAATAGATTCTTTTGAACTGTGGTGCTGGAGAAGACTCTTGAGAGTCCCTTGGACTGCAAGGAAATCAAATCAGTCAATCGTAAAAGAAATCAACCCTGACTGTTCCCTGGAAGGCCAGATCCTGAAGTTGAAGCTCAAACACTTTGGCCGCCAAATGAGAAGGGAGCGCTCACTGGAGAAGACCCTGATGCTGGGAAAGATTGAAGGTCAAAGAAGAAGGGGACGGCAAAGGATGAGATGGTTAGACAGTGTCATCCAGGCAACGAACATGAAATTAAGCAAACTCCGGAGCACGGATGGAAGTCAGGAGGGCCTGTTGTGATGTGGTCCACGGGTCGCGAAGAGTCGGACTCGACTGTTCGACTGAACAACAACAACAACAGGATGGCACAAGAGAGTACACAATTCGGGGATGAGGTCATGTGGATGCTCCAACCCCCCATCATTATGGAAGTCTGGCCTCGAATTCGGATGTTCTGCTGAGGACCCACATGGCTACTCTCGGAAACAACCTCTGAGCAGTTTGGCCAGCAGAAATGCACGATTTGTGCGTCTCGTTTTTGGAAAGCAATCCTGCAAGTGCCCACCTGGCAGACAATAAGTTTGTCCTGACAACTTTTTTTCATTTTACATTCAAATACGACATTCGCCAGCACCACTGAAGAATGAAAATGAGCTTTCTGAGACTTAAGTAGCTTGAGAGGGAGAAAACAACAACAACAACAAACCTCTGAAAAGTGCGGCATTTCATAGGAACAACAAAAGGAACACCTTGATTTTCTTTCCTCGACCTTTAAGACCAACAAAGTTGTAGTGAACAGCCGCGGATCCTCCGGGAGCGCAGCCCTGCGCGGAGTTACTCCAGAGCAGCCCTACTGAGCTGCATTGGAGGGCGTCGCTGACGGCAGCCGGGCTGAACAGTCCAGTCCAGCGGGGACTTTAGGTGAAGGACGGGAAGCTTTTTTTCCATGTGTCTGCAGCACCGGAAGGGTTAAAGCAGCCGAGCTGTCGGCTAGAGAGGCCGAGCGGGAGGGGGGGCGCGGAGAGGGAAAGCGAAGAAGGAGGGCTTCGGAGGAGCAAAAGCCCGGGAGAGCCCGGCAGCCGGAGCCTGGGAAGGTTTATTCTCAAGTAGGTTACCTCCTTCTGGGAAGGCAGAAATGCTGGCATCCCGTGTTTGGGGGAGGGGGCGTTTAAAGACTTTTTCACAGCGTGACTTCCGGGTGTGTCTTTTCCTTTGTTACCCCCTCGGTCCCGGGGAAGGAGGGGCCTGCCTGGAGGGTGCGCCCTCCGGTCCGCAGGGCTTGCGAGGCGGCTCTTTTCCTGGCGGCCTTTGGGAGTGTCGTGATCCGCCAGGCAGCTGCTAGATCCCCACCCTGCTTGATAGTGGATGGATTTTATCCGGGATGGTTTCATGTTTTAAAAGTTTCTTTATTGTATTTTTCGTACCGTTTTATCCAGTGTATTTTGTAAGTCGTCTCGAGTCCCCATTCCGGGGGGAGGAAGCTGGACGTCAGTTTGATTAAATAAAGAAATAAATACCCCCCCCCCCCGGTGGTGTTTCTTGCAGGTGCTGAAAGGCGGGATCTGAATTTTGTAAGTCAAGATAAATTCTCAGCCATTGGGGGGAGAGGAAGGGTTGCGTATGAAAGCATGTACCCTGAATACAACTCTGTTGGTCTTAAAGGTGCCACCGGACTCAAACTTTGTTCTGCAGCTTCAGACCAATAGGGCTATCCGTGTGAATCTACATTAATTATAGTAGGGCATTTTGTGGGACTCCATGCAATCAATAGGATGGTACATTCAATAAACTATGAAACAGAATTTGGGTTGTAAAACAAACCAGAAATCTGAAAAACAGTATCAAAGGAAAAGCATAAATGTTAAGGGGACCCAATTAATGATGCAAAATTGCATAGTGGAATACAACTTACAGCAAACTATATACAGTAAAATAGACTTCAGTCCCCAGGAATTCATCCAAGTAACTTTTGTACAGCACTACCCTATTGCTTGCCTAGAAAAGCCCTCTTGAATAATAAAGTTTTGCTTAAGTTTGTGGAAAGCCTTCTGACCTCCTCAGGCCAAACTAGGGCCATAATGGAGGAGGCACACATACAGGCCAGCCAGCGGATGGACTGCAGAACGGCAGTAATGTGCCTGCTCCATCTAGCTCCTGAGAATAGCCGAGCCCTGACATTCTGCACCAGCTGGACTGTCTGAATTGGTTTTATGGGGAGACCAATCAATGTACAGTGCATTGATCTAGTTTAGCCTCCGGGCATGGATCCTGGTGGCCAGATGAGCTGTATCATAGGAAAGGGCCATTCTTCTAACTAGGCTGAATTGGGAGAAAGCCTTTCCTGCAACTGCATTAACTTGCTTCTCCAGCAATAATGTTGGGTCCAATATAACCTCAAGGCTCTTAACTGAGTCAGCGAGGGTTAGCTGAACCCCATCAACAGTGGGTAGCATAATCAAGACTTCTGCCTTCTCAAACAGCGTTACGTCTGTCTTTTCAGGATTTACTTTCAATTTATTCTCTCATTTAAGCACAGCAGCCAGGAAGCGGTTGAGGGCTTCTATGGCATCACTGCCTCCTCCTGCTCCTGTTCACCCCAGCAGCCCCTCAGCCCTGACCTGGAGAGGCTGGAGGCCCCTTGGCCCCTTCCCGTCTGCTTGATGTAGAAAGGGAATACAGTGAACAGAACCTGTATAATCTAGCCAGAAAGTTTCACGTAGTGTTTTCAAATATTCAACAGTTGCCTCTTATTCATTTCATAAGTATCATGATCCTTCTCATAAACATGTCATTTTTTAAACTAACTACAATAATACAAGTACATAATATAAATACATAAGCACCATCAGTTTTCAAGGAAGCCTTTAATATCACTTGGTGCAGATTCTCCTGAATTGTGAAGCATAAGAAGAGGAAGAAGAAGAAGAGATTGGATTTATACCCCACCCTTCACTTGGAGTCTCAGAGCGGCTTACAAACTCCTTTCCCTTCCCCTCCCCACAACAGACACCCTGTGAGGTAGGTGGGGCTGAGAGAGCTCTGACAAAAAGTGCTCTTTTTCAAGAACAGCTGTGCCAGAGCTTGTGACTGACCCAAAGTCACATCAGCAGGTGCAAGTGGAGGAGTGGGGAATCAAACCCAGTTCTCCCAGATTAGAGTCTGCACACTTAACCACTAGACCAAACTGGTTCTCATACACCAAACTGGCTCTCATCATAAGGCTTCTCAGCATATTCTAATTGCCTATAAGGATTGGCTGCCATAAGTGAAAGGTTACAAAGAGACTGTCAGATAACTGCCATGTTTTCTGTATTCCCTTATCCCTAGCTTGCACACATGCACTTAGATTAACTCTATTAACATCAATAACTCTGATGAAGGAACAAAACATATGAATGAATACTTAGGATCTGTGTTAGAATATAACTCCAATTCAACGTACATTCTCAGCCACACTCAGTCAAGCGCTAAGTGCAACTTCAGTTTAATTTTTATATATTCAACTACTTTCAGCCTTTGTTTTGACTAAGCCCTTTAACAGCAAAGAACACCTCCAGATGCAGACGAACCCATAGCGGGTCACATTAAGAAACAAGGATTATTTTGTTTATTGTGGAGATTACTTGGTTCTGGACCAGACTATACAGGACTGTTTCATAGCATATATTACAGGCTTCCTTGAAAACTGATGTTTATGTACTTGTATTATTGTATTTAGTTTTTAAAGATGGCATGTTTATGAGAAGTTCATGATACTTATGGAATGAATAAGAGACAACTGTTGAATATTTGAAAACATTGTGTGAATCTTTATTAAAACAACTGAAATTGTTTAATAAAAATTGTTATGTACATACAGTGATTACCTTCCCCTCTGCTGGCTGCTTGGGCAGAGCTATTGTCCAACCCCTCTGGCCTATTGAGGAGCTATCTGCAATGGTTAAGCCCTTACCAGTCTCTTTGTCCTTGGTTCCAGTTTACCTTGAGATATACCCACTTGACAGACTGATCCCCATAACTGGATGCCAAGCTCATAACATCCACAACAGATTTTAAAAAAGGAAAATAGTGATGTTTTTCTTTCCAGATCCGCAAACTACAACAAGGAAGCTCTTTCTGATCCATTGGGTTAATCTTTAGATGTCTCTTCACCAGGATCAATGATGTAACTCTGTTCTCTTTTGTTTTCTTTCTGCCTTTTTGATACGAACATTGTTTTCTTTCTGCCTTTTTGATAAGAACATTCTTATGTTCTTATGTTCTTATACCTTTCCCTCTTCCTCTTCACAGCCAAGTGAATAAGAGTGTCTTTCCAGAGTCAGAGGCAACCTAAGAGAAAGAGGAAGGCAATGGAAGAGCAGGACCCAGAAGGACCTGGAACGAGCAAGAGATCCAGGAAAGGTCCCAATCCCATCCAAGCAGGGAGTGGTGCTGAATTTTGGGAAAGAGCTATGCCAAAGATCTTGGTTCAGGACACTATGAGCACAGATGCGCGCAGCCGATGCTTCCGGCAGTTCTCTTACCATGAGGCCGATGGACCCCGTGAGGTGTGCAGACAGCTCCATGGACTCTGTAACCATTGGCTGGAGCCAGAGAGGCACACCAAGAAGCAGATCCTGGACCTGGTGATCCTGGAGCAGTTCCTGGCCATCCTGCCCCAAGAAATGCAGAGCTGGGTCAGAGGGTTTGGGCCCGAGACCAGTTCCCAGGCAGTGGACCTGGCCGAAGGTTTCCTTCTGAGTCAGGCAGAGAAGAAGCAGGCAGAGCAGGTGAGGGGGTTTCCTTAATTCAGTTCAAGCAATGACCTTATCTCAAGGCTTCATCTTGGATATTTCTGTCTCCATGTCTGTTAACTGCCATCAAATCATTTTTGACTTATGGCCACCCTATGAATGCCCTGTCGTTCCTTGCTCAGGTCTTGGAGGCTGAAGGCCTTTGTGGCTTCCTTCTTTGAGTCGATTCATCTCGTGTTTGGTCATCCTCTTTTCCTGCTGCCTTCGACTTTTCCTAGCATTGTTGTCTTCTTTTCCAGTGACTCCTGCCTTCTCGTAATGTCAAAATACTTGTGGTCACCAAAATACGATAGCCTCGTTTTACTCATTTTAACTTCCAGGGAGAGCCGAGGTTTAATTTGATCTAGAACCCACTGATTTTTCTTTTTAGCAGTCTGCAGTATCTCTAAAAACTCTAAAGCAGGTATGTTGATCTCATTTATTATGAGGGCCAGATCTGACATAAACGAGACCTCTGTTGTGTCATAAAGTGTAATGCCAGATAGCAGAGATATAAACTTTATAAAGGACACAAATACAAAGATTTTTTTTTTACTCAAAATAAAAACACGCTTAAAACTTTGGCACTCTTGCAATATTTTGTTTATTTAACAGTATCTGATAACTGACACCTCTTGCTCTGAATTATTGCATCAGAATGTCTGTGCGGTTGCGATCTTGAGTGTGCTGTTCAAGTGTGTCTCTGTAAGCTGCGAACCTATTTTTGATTTATTGACATTCACCCCAGAAACCTCATATTTGGAGTCTTGAGTCTAGGACCTAGGGGAAAACATGAAATGGCTGAGCAACTAAGAGAGTCTGGCGAAGTAAGTTATGATGCAGCAGCAGCAGCAGCAGCAACAGAACTGGAGGCAGAAGATGGCCAGTTCCAGTGCGGGCCTGCTGGAAGCCCTCGAGGGGCCTGATCCAGCCCCCGGGCTGCATGATTGACAACCCTGCTCTAAAGTCTCCTCCAACACCACATTTCAGAAGAATCAACTTTCTCCATGCCAGTTTTCTTCATTGTCCAACTCTCACACGCACACCTAGGAATGGGGAATACTGTGGCATGAATTAACTTGATCTTGGTCACCAGCGACACATCCTTACACCGAAGAATCTTTTCTGGCTCCTTCATGGGTGACCTTCCCAGTCTCCTTATTTCTTCTTTGCAGTCCCCATTTGGTTGATGATGGAGCCAAGGAACAGAAAATCTTGAACCATTTCAATTTCTTCATCATCAACCTTAAATTTCTGTAATTCCCCACTAGTCATGACTTTTGTCTTCTTGAGGTTCCGCTGTAATCTTGCCTTAGCCTTCATTAGTAATTATTTTAAGTCTCTTCACTACTTTCTGCCAGTAATATGGAATCGTCTGCATATCACAGATAGTGTTCCTTCCACCAATTTTCACTGCACTTTCATCTAAGTTTAATCCAGCTTTCCTTATGATATGTTCTGCATATAGACTGAAGAAACAGGGAGATAAAATACACTCTAGTCTGGCAACCTTACCAATTGGAAACCATTCTGTTTCTCCATATTCTGTCCTAACAGTGACCTCTTGCCCAGAGTACAGGTTGCTCATCAAAACAATCAGATGTTGTGGCGCACCTCTTTGCTTTTCATAGAATCATAGAATGTTAGAGTTAGAAGGGACCTTGCAGGTCATCTAGTCCAACCCCCTGCACTCTGCAGGAGCATAGCTGAAAGCTAGCCCTACGTACCTACAACATACCCAAAAGATGGTCATCCAGTCTCCACTTGAAAACATCCAGCGAAGGAGCATCCACCACCTCCCAAGACAGTCTGTTCCACTGCTCCATCACTCTTACAGTTAGGAAGTTTCTCCTGATATTTAGCTGGTAACAACTCCCTTGTAATTTCCACCCATTAGATCTAGTCTTGCAGTCCGGAGCAAGAGAGAATAGATCTGCTCCATCCTCTACATGACAGCCCTTCAGATACTTGAAGACTGCAATCATGTCCCCTCTAAGCCTTCTCCTTCCAAGGCTAAACATACTCAACTCTTTCAGCCTTTCTTCATACTACTTGGATTCCAACCCTCTCACCATCCTGGTCACTTTTAAAACCAACCATAGCTTTTCTTGATCCCCACAGTCAAAAGTTTTGATGTAATCTATGAATCACAAGCTGATTTTCTTCTGAAAGTCTCTCCTGTGCTCTATTAACCAGCGTAACTTTGCAATATGATCTCAGGTGCCTCTTCCTTTTCTGAATCCACCTGGAACATCTGGCATTTCTCTTGGTATATAGTAACAATCCTTGTTGTAAAATGTTGAGCATCACTTTATTTGCATGAGAAATTAATGCAATGCTCTGATAGTTGCTACAGTCTTTCATGCCTCAGTTTTTTGGAATTGAAGTGTAAAATGAGCGTTTCCAGTCTGTGGACCATTGTTCTGTTTTCCATCTTTGTTATCATATTCTTAAGATTTTGAGGAACTCCTTTTTCTGTGGCTTGGAATAGCTGTATTGATATCCCATCTACTCCTGGTGATTTATTTCTCCTAAATGTTCTCAGTGAAGCTTTACTTTCTAAAATTCTTCCTTCTTCCTTCCTTCTTCAAAAGATTCTTCTTGAAAGGCATCTGTCCTCCTTCCATCTCTTTTGTATAATGCTTCAGTGTATTGTTCCCATCTTGTCTTAGATATTTCTGCCTCTAGATAGTAATTCACTTTTATAATTTTTAATTGACAGTGTTAAACTCAGGTCATCCATTTGTGCTACCTCTAATATTTTAACTATTAGATCTTCTCTAGAGGGTATTACATCCGATTTCCAATTTTGTGCCAATAATAATTGCGCAGCCGTTATTATATAAGATAATAGGTATACCTCTTGGGTGTCATATTCACTTGGAATCATATTTAACAGATATATAGTGTTAAATTTTTCTCCATAATCTCTTGAATTATCTTCCACACCATTTTCGAATAACCTTGTATCTTGCCACATGTCCACCACATATGGTAGAAGGTCCCTACATTTGCTTTACATGTACATGTAAAGGTACATGTTAAGAGGTGGGTAAAGGTGCATAAATGGATAGATAATATAAAGAATGTATTACACTCTAAAATATATGTAAGATTAAAAATTGGATTGTAATATTTGTACAAAACGGAAAATAAACTAAAAAAAAAGTAATTCACTAGGCTGGGAAGAAAACACAACCCCAATTCTTCTGTGGTTGAAGCAGCTCTGATGGTGGATGCAGGGATGAGGAGTCTGGGGGTGGGTCAGGATCCATCTCCTCAGCCTGTTCCATTGCTTCTCTTACCTGTGTCCGTTGCTGTTGTTTCAGATGTGGGAAGGATCTGTGAAGGTGGAAGCAGAGTTCCCTGAAGCAGAAGGAGCTCCGTCACAGGAAGGTCAGAGGGCGCAGGCCCAGGAGAATGCCCAAGAGGCCCTGTCATGTGGTAAGGGTGTCCCGTGCCCAGACGGGGGTTGTTGGGCAGAAAGTTCAGGACAGGAGAAAAGGGGAATACTTTTGCAGACTACATAGACTGGAGTTATTGGGTATAGTGCCATATGGTGTAATGATGGCTACTTCACTTGAAGGGGGAGTAGAAAGATTCATGGAGGGAAATTCCATTCTTATTAAAATATGGATATCTCAACCTACCTTCCATGGTTAGAGGGACTCAAGGTGGCTCAGAAAAGGAAATGAAGGCAAATCCTGGTGGGGCCATTAGCCGTGGTGAAGAGACGGAAGCTCCATGTTCAGGGCCGGCCCCAGGTGTCTGGGCGCCCTAGGCAAGACAGCCTGGGGCGCCCACCCCACGGGGATGCCAATCTCCCGGTGGGGCCTGGAGACCGGGGGGGGGTGGAGCGCCGGCTTTCCTGAGCACGCCGCACTAGCGGCGTGCTCAGGAAAGCTAGGGAAGGGGCGGCCGTTTGAACGGCCGCCCCTTCCCAGCCCCAGGGCCGGCTGGAGACGGGGGGGGGGTGGAGCGCCGGCTTTGAACGGGCGCCCCTTCCCTCCCAGCCCCAGCACCGGCGGCGTGCTCAGGAAAGGGGCGCCCGTTCGAACGGGCGCCCCTTCCGCCGGCTGGAGACGGGGGGGAGCCAGGGAAGGGGCGCTCGTTTGAACGGGCGCTCCTTCCCTCCCAGCCCCAGCACCGGCTGAAGATGGGGGGGGGAGCGCCGGCTTTCCTGAGCACGCCGCAGTAGCGGCGTGCTCAGAAAGCCAGGAAAGGGCGCCCGTTTGAACGGGCGCCCCTTCCGCCGGCTGGAGACGGGGGGGAAGCCAGGGAAGGAGCGCCCGTTTGAACGGGCGCCCCTTCCCAGCCCCAGGGCCGGCTGGAGACGGGGGGGGGTGGAGCGCCGGCTTTGAACGGGCGCCCCTTCCCTCCCAGCCCCAGCACCGGCGGCGTGCTCAGGAAAGGGGCGCCCGTTCGAACGGGCGCCCCTTCCGCCGGCTGGAGACGGGGGGAGCCAGGGAAGGGGCGCTCGTTTGAACGGGCGCTCCTTCCCTCCCAGCCCCAGCACCGGCTGAAGATGGGGGGGGAGCGCCGGCTTTCCTGAGCACGCCGCAGTAGCGGCGTGCTCAGAAAGCCAGGAAAGGGCGCCCGTTTGAACGGGCGCCCCTTCCGCCCGGCTGGAGACGGGGGGGAAGCCAGGGAAGGAGCGCCCGTTTGAACGGGCGCCCCTTCCCTCCCAGCCCCAGCGCCAGCTGAAGACGGGGGGGGGAGCGCCGGCTTTCCTGAGCACGCCGCAGTAGCGGCGTGCTCAGGAAAGCCAGGAAAGGGCGCCCGTTTGAAGGGGCGCCCCTTCCCTCCCAGCGCTGGCTTCACGGGGGCGGGGCGGGGGCGCTTTGGCGCCCCTGTGGACCCCAGCGCCCTAGGCGGCGCCTAGCTCGCCTGGTGGGCGAGCCGGCAGTGTCCATGTTCCCCTGACCTGGATGGCCCAGACCAGCCCAGTCTCATCAGATCCCGGAAGCTAAGCAGGGTCGGCCCCGGTTAGTTCTTGGATGGGAGACCACCGAAGGAGTCCAGGGTTGCTGTGCAGAGGCAGGCAGTGGCACACCACCCAGGAAGGCCTCTTCCTTTGAATAACTGTGGGGTCATCGTAAGTCATCTGTGACTTGATGCCACTCTACAAAGACACAGGCCCCGTGTTCTGGGGCAGCATACCTCTGAAACTCCATTGCTAGGGGCCAACAATTTGGGTTCTGTGCCCCTGCTTAAAAGCTTTCCGGGGGCATCTGGTGGGCCACAGTGAGAAAGAGGATACTGGACTAGGGATGCCAGGCCATGGTCTGACACCCCCATGAGGTTTGAGGGTGGAGCATGGGGGGGGAGGGGGGACATGAAGTCATGTTGATATGTCGTCCGGATGTGAAGTCATAGCATCAGCAGACAGTCTGGAAACCCATTGGTAGTACCCTAGAAGAATTTTCAGAGTGTGGGGTGATGCGCTAAAATCACATCTGGGTTTTTGGCTGGATGGGATGATGACGTGCCGTGCAATGTAATCCCCCCTTTTTCTCCTGCTGGTCCAGGCTAAGGACAATACACAAGAAGGATTACTGTGTGTATATGAACAAGGAAATAACAAATACGCTGTAATAAAATGCAAAAATATTAAACAGGAATTTTATAAGTAGGTAAAGGTCATGAAAATGCATAATTCAATATGGAATTAAGGAACATCACATAATCATATAAACAAGAAATATAGAATGCCATAACAAAAACTCTAAGACAGAGAATGGTCAAACAAATGGGATCCAAAAAAATCAGTCCAAAGGGACCAGAATGTCAGAAGTCAGACAGAAATCAAAAAATCAGGCAGAAGTCAAAAAGTCAGATAGAAGTCACACGAGGATTCCAGATACAAACTCCTCATTTCGGCATACTTCATCAGTGGAACTAATCACAGTGCATCAATTAATTAATCACTGTTACATAAGTTAGAGTAATTAAAGAAGACAGTCATTCCAAAAAAGCCTTATTTGTATCTATTCTGGTCTGGGAACCACTCAAGCAAGAATCAATCTAACGTTGGTAAAGCTGGATGTGATGACGACGTGTCGTGCGATGTGATTTTGACCCCCCTCTTTTTCTCCTGACTAAGGGGCAGGTGGGAGGGCCCAGCAGGCGGGAGAATGGCATTCCCGGGTTTTTGGTCTGATCCAGCAGGGATGATGTAAGCTTTTCAGCTCCAGGGATCACAAGGCACATTTCAAGTCTTGCAGATGTCTGAAATGTGTCGGCGGCATTTAGAACCCCCCAAAGGCTCATGGGTACCTGTTACTTCTCTTCCACCTCTCCCACAGTTTACTAAAAGTCATTTCAAATTTTCTTGAGTGTAAAGAAGAGAAGGTTTCACTATTCTGGGAATGGGGATGCGTGAAGCAGAATTCAAAGAAGCAAACAAAATAGGAACTTGAGGTTAAAATTCATCTTAATTTTGTCTCCCTTGCAGCCAGTGAAGAGACATTGTCAAGCCATCATCCTTGCAGAGAAGTGGAAACGGCTGCTCCAGCTTTGGTCCAGGTAGGGGGGATGAATGGGGGACAGTCGGGTCCGCCCTGCTTTCTCAGGGAGGCTTTTGCTCCCGCTGTCCGAGCACGAGAAGCTCTGAACCCCACTCTCTTTATTTTACACATACCAAGGTCTACATCCTGCACCCTCCCAGAATGCCCCTGTCGAGAGCGTGGTCTCTGCTAGGCATGATCTCTGACCAGGGGATCTGCTTTTTCTTGCAGTCTCCATTTTCCTCTGAGGAGGTGGTCAAATATTTCACTGAGGCTGAGCGAGTGTTGCTGGATCCAAGCCAAAGAGCTCTCCACAGGGAAGTCATGCTGGAGAACAAGGGGAGCTTGCCCTCTCTGGGTAAGGATCTTTCCTAGGTGCCAAAGGTGCAAATTGCTGCCATTAGGATGATGCATGAACCAAAATATTGAACAGCAATATGGGGTTGTGAGGCCTGCCCAGGTACTTGCTGCCCTCCAGGGGCCTCAAGGAGTTGGGATGGCAACAAAAGCGATGTTCAGCATGGCTGGGTAGAGCCATACAAGTGTCCCCACTGATCCGGGGCGACTGAGGCCAGTGCTGTGGCCACCACCCAAGCCAGAGAATGATATATATCTCTCTCCCTCCTTCCCTCCCTCTCTCTCTCTGAAAGAAACCAGAATTATAAGGGAGACTTTGGTGGAGACAGACAATGGCCTTGCATCCGAAGAAAGGCTGAAGAGTTTCTCAAGAGGATCCCAGGAGCATATTTCTTTCCCAAATGAGCTGGCTGAGAGTGGGTATCCTTCACGGTTATGTCAAGGGAATGAGCAAGGAATGCTCATGGGACATTTCCGCTTCACTTCTAAGCAACTCTTGGTTTGGAAGAATTATAAAGCCCGTTGGGTGAGAAGGGAGGGGAGGCCTTCTGGGGCCTGGGATCGGGAGGCTCGGAAGTGTCTGCCGGGGCTGAGCTCAGCTGTGGCTCTTGAGCGGCTGCACTTTCCTAAAATCCTGGATATTCCAGGGAAGGGGGTGTTACCTAAGAGCAGGCCAGCTGGACAGGGCCAAATGGGCATCAGTCATTTTCTACAGCGGTTACCTAGATGCCCTACTGTTAAGTGGAGATGGGTTTGAGTGCTTTCATTGGAGCTGTTCTACCTTGCAGGGGTGGCTTGCAGCGGGTAGTCCCACCAGATAGCCCAGCAACTCAAGGGGAACTCGCCGTAGCCAAACCACACAGCACGGCCTGTTGTGGTGAGGGGAATCAGTCCTCACCCCAAGAGGGTGGAATTGTGCCCTGTTGAAGGGCGTCCCACTGACCCTTTCAGCCCAGCAAACACAAGAGTCAAGTACTCAGTTGAAGTGCAGTTTGTTGGGCCACAACAGGACAGAGAAAGCACTGTAGCCACCTTCCGTCTCCCCAAGAAGCAAGTGACCAACTCCATCCCAAAGCCTAAGTCCCTTCCACCCTCTTGAGGCAGGAAAGCATCTGCCACAGAAGACACAAATGCAGAAAAGCCAGGTGTACGTGTCCAATCGGCGTGCTCCGATGGCCGGGTTTCTCCCAGGCTGGCCAGCACTGTGTCCCCCTGTCCCCAGGGAAGAGGGCTGGCAACGACGAAAACCCTGCGCTCCTGTAACTTCCCCACATTTACACTACATCACCCTGGTCATGCTGAACATGTGCATATCTGCATGCTTACTGCGTGTTGCAGGTGTTTTGGGAGGATGGAACAGGACAGACTCTTCTGGGGTCTTATCTGCACTTTTCGGCACTGCATGTTCCTCTGGGACGGGCTTCCACTGGGTGTTATGCTACTGCAACAAGGTAATGACCTTGAAGCCTGATAAGCCCGTCTTCTGGCTATTTCTTGCTGACAGGAAGATACACTTCTTTCCAGGCTGACTGTGCTTCTAGGAAAGGCAGAAATGCCTGGATGATTCAGAAATGGCTACTCATTAGACATTAGACAGGCCCGGCTAAAGCCCTGAAAATGACTCTGTCACGGGCAGTGGCTAGAAAGGTTCTAGTGTGGTGTAGTGGTTAAGTGCACGGACTCTTATCTGGGAGAACCAGGTTTGATTCCCCACTCCTCCACTTGCACCTGCTGATGTGACCTTGGCTCAGTCACAAGCTCTGGCACAGCTGTTCTCTCAAGGACAGTTTCTGTCAGAAGTTCTCTCAGCCCCACCTACCACACAGGGTGTCTGTTGTGGGGAGGGGAAGGGAAGGGAGTTTGTAAGCCACTCTGAGACGCCTTTGGGCAGTGAAGGGCGGGGTATAAATCCAATCTCTTCTTCTTCTTCTTCTTCTAATGGCTGCCACCGCTCTGGTATGGGTTTCCTCAGGAGGGCCCAGAGCACCCACTCTACCCCTTTATACACAGTACCTTTCCAGTACGTTTTCCTTTATATGTTACCAAATGCGGAGTAAGGACCCAGGCAGAATAACAAACTAGTTTTATTCGAGTGCTTTAATAACAACTATAGTTCAAAAATATGTAGGAGAAATGAGCACAATAAAGGTAGGTAAATCAGTAAAATACGAAATCCTAATGCGTCTGACTATACAGTCCTAGCCTTCCCTAGGTGCCTGGTCTCAGACTGACTCAGACCCTTTTGGATGAGGGATCCCTCTTTCTGCAGCAGCCTCACCAGCCCTGCTCCCTGGGAGTGAATCCCCTCCCACTCTGGGCAAGGCCTTTTATCTCTTCTTCCCAGGCACCACCCTCTATTCCCCTGCTGGTGCAGTTTTCCCTCCAAAATCCTGTTACCCAATCACAGGGTCCAGCGGGAACCTGGGAAATGTAGGCCCTGATAGCTACTCCAGTATAGGCTCCCCTGGAGCCCCTAGGCCTCCCTAGAGCCAGTAGGCCACACCACTATCGGCCCAGGAGCATGACCCACACAGAAATAGCCAGAAAATGGCTCTGAACTTGAGAAAGGTGGCAGTACACTGCAGGGTTGGTTTTCTTGTTGGTCCTTACCTGCTTCCCTGAGAACTGGCACCTTTTCCAAAATCCATGGGGGTCCCCTTTGAACTGTGGAGTTCACTTCATGAGGTCCTGGCTTCTCATTGTCTCATAGCAAACACGTATTTTTGGGAGGCTGAAAACCAGCTCCTCCCAGCTCTGTTCACAACTGGAAGGAAACTCTCAGTGCAATTGCAAGACTGGATATCTTGATAACTTCTTGTATGTAATTGTCGGGAGCAGAGAATCAAAAGAGCTGCACGGCAAGTCAAATGGGAACAGTGGGGGAATCATTCCTTTACAGTTATTTAAGAAGTACATAGGGGGAGTTCACAGAGAGGAGTGATAGGCAGAATATAAACACAGCTCTACGGGAGGGCTTGGCAGGGATAAGGTATGACCAGCAGCTCAGTTTGGGAGGAAAGAAGATCTGATAGTAGAGATGCACACCCAGTAATGAGCAGTGCCTGGCTGGTGCCTTGGCTTCTTGCCTGGGGGCTGATTGAAACTCTTTCTTCATTCCAGCAGCAGATGTAGAGGAGACAGCTGGAGGATTCCAGGGGTTCTCTTTGGAAAAAGCCAAGAATGAAGATGCCAAAGAAAACTTTGGAGATGGACCACAGAGGAAGGAGGAAAGCCACACAGGTAAGAGGAGGGATAAACCCATTCCTTGCCAAGGAGGGGGTTTCCATGAAATCCCAGTCCAAGAAGAAAGGTCAGTCAAAAATGAACAAAGGCCTCCATCCTAGTCAGAGAATCCACTCTAGGGAAAATGAAAATGTGGCCTTTGCAAAGACCTTGAGTCAGAGAATGAAGGTCATTTTGCAGACACAAGTTCCCTTAGGGGAGGAACAGTATCATTGCATGGTGTGCGGAAACTGCTTCAGTTGGAAAAGAGCCCTTACTTCACATCGAAGAAATGGGGAGTCATATAAATGGTCAGAATTGAAACCAAGCATATCTGATGCAAGAGGCTTAATGTACTTTGAAAGTGTACCAGTTTAAAAGAACAAGAGTCCAGTAGCACCTTAAAGATTAACAAAATATGTGGCAGTGTATATTATCATTTAACTAATAAAACATATGGCATTGTATGTTATTATTTGAAAGTGCATATTATTGTACACTTCAGTGTACAGCAGGAAGAAGCCACTGAAATATTTGGCATGGGGATGGGACTTGAGGTGCAGATCAGACCTCCTTGTGTGGATTCTAACAGGATTTCTCTTCTTATTCCATCAGGAGGTGATCAGAGGAATGAGGAGAATGAGGAACTGCATCATCTGTCGCCAGATGAAGTCAAGAATGAAGACATGAGGGGAAACTTCAAAAATCAAATTGGACGTAAGTGGCAGAAAGGCAGCCACATGGTCAAGAAGAGGGATAAACTCATTCCTTGCCAAGGGGAGGATTTCCAAGAGGTAATTCACAGGGTGAAGGAAACATACAAGTGCTTGGAGTCTGGAACAAACTTCTCAGGTCAAACCCAATATGATACCAATTTACAGATGCACACTGAAAAGAAGACCCATCAATGCCTGGAGTGTGGAAAGACAATGATTCGCAGAGCGGACCTCCTTAGACATCAGCGAAAACATACCGGAGAGAAACCTTATAGCTGCTCAGACTGTGGCAAGAGTTTCTCAAGGAAATCAGACCTTGATCGACACCAAATAATCCACTCAGGAGAGATGCTGTTTATCTGCTCAGAGACTGGAATAGCATTCTCTGATGGAAGAAAGGGTAATACACATTTTCCAGAAGACATTATAATGAAGGCACAGAAATGCCTTCAGTGTGGAAAGTACTTCAAATACAAATCACAGCTCCTTGTGCACCAAAGAATCCACAGAGAGGAGAAACCTTTTGAATGCTCGGCATGTGGAATGAAATTCAGTCAGCGTGTCCATCTTCAACAGCATCAAAGAATCCACACAGGGGAGAAGCCTTTTGAATGCTCAGAGTGTGGGAAGAGATTCAGTCACCGTAGCAATCTGCAACAGCATCAGAGAACCCACACAGGGGAGAAACCTTTTGAATGCTCAGAGTGTGGAAAGAGATTCACTCGGCGTGCCCATCTTCAACAGCATCACAGAAACCACAAAGGGGAGAAACCTTTTGAATGCTCAGAGTGTAAAAAGAGATTCAGTCAACGTGGCAATCTTGAACAGCATGTAAGAATACACACAAAGAGAAACCGTGTAACTTTTTAGCTTAGGGGTGTCAAACTACACTGGTTTCCAATTGGCAAAGGTATCAGAGAAGGATGCATTTTATCTCCTTATTTCTTCAGTCTGTATGCAGAACATATCATAAGGAAAACTGGATTAGTTTTAGATGAAGGTGGAGTGAAAATTGGTGGAAGATTAACAGTTTTAAGTATGCATATGACACCACATTATTGGCAGAAAACAGTGAAGACTCAAAACGACTACTGCAGAAGGTTAAAGCAGAAAGTGTCAGAGCAGGATTACAGGTGGACATCAAGAAGACAAAAGTAATGACTGTTGAGGACTTAAACAATGTTAAGGTTGATGATGAAAAAATGGAAAATGTTCAAGATTTTCTATTCCTTGGTTCCATTATCAACCAAAAGGGAGACTGCACCCCAGAAGTCAGAAAGAATGTCATGAGTCAGCCAGGGCTCCTGTGATAGTAAGGACTCCTCGGGAGAAGAGGAGCCCCATGTAGCCAATTTTGAGTCAACAGAAGGTGACCAGCAGGAAAATGAGCTGCAGGTTTGTCAGGATTCACAGCCAACAGCTGGTGCAGAGCAACCAAGACCCTACAGCCCTGGTTCAGCACATGAACCTCAGTTGGCCATTCCCAACCCACAAATATCACCTACACCCTTACAGTACTGCAGATGAGGGCTGAGGACAAAGCTACAGATAAGACGGCAGAGTGCACATCTCCTGGCCTAATGCCAGCTGCTTGCTGATAACAAAGATGAATGGTTTCAGGATTCCTTCCTAGCAGCTGGCTACAAGCATGGCCCTTAGGCGTGTGGCTATAAAACCAGCCAAGAGAGGCTGTTAGTTGTGGGCATAGTGCATATGATTGAAGCTGAGCCACCCACCCACCCTGACTTGTCTGATTCTTGGAACCTGACCTTGGACTGAACAACTCATCCTTGCCTGACTTCAGGAACCCTGACTTTGTACGACCTTGCCTTGCCTGACTCTTGGCACATGATCGTCTGAGCCTACAAGCCAGTACAAAGAGACTGGAACTAAGAAGGCCAGCCATGAAGGAGTTTGAAAAGATCCTTAAGTGTAAGGATGCTGGCGACGAAGATGAAATTAATTCATGCCAAATGGGGACCCAAAACTATTCCCCATTACTATATATGACTGTGTGACAGTGAAGAAAACCGACAGGAAGAAAGTAGGTTCCTTTGAAACATGGTGTTGGAGGAGAGTGTTTACAGGTACCGTGGACTGCCAAAAAGACAAATCAGGGGCTTCTAGATTAAATCAAGCCTGAACTCTCCTTGGAAGCTGAAGTAAGGCTATCATATTTTGCTTGTATTATTGAGAGTCCAGAGTCACTGGAAAAGACAACAGTGCTAGGAAAAGTTGAAGGCAGCAGGGAAAGAAGAAGACCAAGCAGGAGATGGATTGACTCAATAAAACAAACCATGGCCCACAGTTTGTACAATCTGAGGATGGCTGCTAAAGATAGGACGACTTAGAGAATGTTAATTCAGAGGGTTGCCATAAGTTGGAAGTGACTTGACAGCCCTTAACACACACATCAAGTGGATAAGAAAGGAAACTGGAACTTGTATGAATGTTCCTTTCTTCACCAACTGAAGTGTCTCTGGGACCAAGAACCTGCTTTATGTAAGCGGAGAAGACCAACAGACCTCTCTCCTCGGTTTCTAAAGACCGGTCTGAATAACAGGAGCAGCTACTTGTTTGTGACAAACTATCTCGTGTTTATATTTATACAGAGTTACTTCATTCCTGTGCCAGTTCACGTCATAAATCCTCAACCTGATTCCTACCTGAACATTTCCCTTAAAAGTGAATGAAATGGTTTGTTGGTTTTGATTTACCATTACCCTCTCATGTGCCATTATTTAACTATGACAAAAGACAGATTCGTGCCTATATACCTATGGAAGCTCATACCTTGAATAAAACTTTCTTGGTCTAGTGCCACTGGACTCAAACTTGGTACTGCTGCTTTAGACCAAGACGGTTACTCACCTGAATCTATCTTCTCATTAAAGACCTTCAGAAACTGGGGGGAGGGGGGGCGGCACTTTGATGGCGCAGCGAATGGGCAGGTCTCGGATCGTCTCTGACCTGTCTGTTTCCCCTTTGCTCTTTTGGAGCTCCCCATTGGTCGGGTGGGCTCCGCTTTGTTTCCTGGAGGGAGGTGAAGTGGCGGGGGCTCTACCGCCCCCCCGTTGATGGCAATCGTGGGGGGAGACGCTGGTTCGTCCCGAAGCAGGAGCGAAGTTGTGGAAGAACATGGCTTCCATGTTCTACGAGCAGTGACCAGCCATTTTAAATTATGTTAAGAAAGTAGCACATCATGCCTTGGATATTTTTTCGCGCATTTAAATGCAACAGGCCGGAGACTCTGACTGAAATACCCTTTTAGTTATTCCCCATTTCTTTTGTGAAAGCGGCTATGAAAAGTTCGGGGCGTGTTTGTCGTGCAGAAGCGGAGAAGTGGGGCAAGGAAAAAGAAAACAGTTTACCTGACTGTAAAGTAATCGTTAGCCAGTGCATCCCTGTTCTAGTCCATAAAATTGCCTTGGGGATGGGGGAGAAGCTTTTGGCCAGGCTTACTGGATTAAGCCACGTAGAGCATTTCCCAGGCTTCCGCTGTGCTGCTCCCTCCCAGGAGGAGACATTTCCATTCTGGGTTGTGTGGGCTGATTTTTGTGTTTGTGTGGGTGGGGTGTATCTGCACTCTCAAGTGTGCATGGGAGGTAGGGCTTCAAGGTCTGTGTGGATCCAGTTCTGCCCTGCCCATTACATCTTCTTGGCATGTTGTTCTAGGGGTAGAACTGGGAAAGTGAATGTACCAGGCTTGGGGAAGCTGAGTATGTCTATGGTCACATTCTGGTTGTTCCTACATTGACTTGGGGTTGGGCTAGATGACCTCCTAGGTCCCTTCCAAATCTCTCTCTCCAACCCTGCCATTGCCTTCTCAGGAGCTTGGTCAGTAATACATGAAACTGAATCAAACTCAGTTCTGCTGAAATGCAAGCAGGGTTACTGCTGAGTGTTTTGAGGAGTGTGTTTATAGGGTGACATCATGCATTGCTGCTTCAGAACAGCTTCCCCGAGGCCTTTGGGCCTTTTAAAAGAACAGTTTCCCCGTTATGGCGGCAAAGCTTGAATACCAGCCAGTTCAGCTCACCTGCTGTTCACCAGCTGTGAACATGAAGTCAATTCACTGTCAGTTCACTGTGCACAAGCAGTTCAACCCTGTTGGTCAGGGGACTTTTCAAGAACAGTGTGGTGCAATTAACAGTGTAATCGGATTGTTATCACTCAATCAGTGTGTATCAGAGATCCTGATGGCAGTCCTACACTGTCACCTCTCTCACAGGAATGGGTCCATGGATCAGTGGTAGAGCATCTGCTTGGCATGCAGAAGGTCCCAGAAGGTCAATCTTTGGCATCTCCAATTTGAAAGAGACTTGATCAGAGAAACAGACCACGTATTCAGCTCACAGGGGACTGCAACTGCCAAAGGAGACAGGTTCAGCTACTGAAAGCAGTTGCTGTGAAGTTCTATGTAGGGTTGCCAGACCTTCTGGATCATCTGAGAGTCTACTGGGATTGATATCACTTTCCAGACATATACTGAAAGTAATTCAGGAGGACGCCGTGGAATTCTGCCATCAATCACAGCAGCTGCAGCACAGTTAGATTGCCCAAATGTAAATGTGGGGGATCTGGCAGTTATGGTAGCCTCATCATACTGTACAAAGCAGGTGATTTAACACTGAGCCATGGCCTCTTTGCTGGTGCGGTGGACATCATCCTGCTTTCCCTTGGAATAAACTGGGTGCGGGTGATTTTTGAAAAACCTGCATCTATTTGACTGGGGGCAAGAGAAGGAAAGGAGCTGCGGTGGCTCAGTGGTTAAGACGCTGAACTACAGGCTGGAAGGTTGGTAGTTCAGCAGTTCGAGACCTGAGTGCTGCATGGCAGAGTGAACTCCCATCTGGTTCCAGCTCCTGCCAACTTAGCAGTACAAAAGCAAGAAATTGCAAGTAGATAAATAGGTACCGCTTCCGTGCACCTTGGCGTCTAGTCATGCCGGCCAAATGACCATGGAAATGTCTTCGGACAGCACTGGCTCTTCGGCTTGGAAACGGAGATGAGCACCACAACCCTAGAGTCGGATTCAACTGGCTTTCGAGCAAGGGAAACCTAAGAGAAAGAAACCTGTGTGTTTCCACTGTGGGAAGGAAGAGGGAAACCTCTCTCAAGCCATTTCTCATACCATTTTAAAATGTTAGTCTTTCTCTTGGTTTAGGAACATGGCATCTGCTAGGCTTACAGAGGGTGTCAAAGACTTTAAACCAGTTTCCTGAGGGTTGACAGGCTGATCAGAAACAAAACCACAAATGCTGAGGTGTGAATCCTCTCAAACCTAAGGTAACGCTTCCACCAGGCCCCTTAACTAACCCGCCAGCCAGAGAGCAGGAGACCAAGTCTCCAGCCAGTCGGAAGCTCTGATGAATAAGTCAACCCTGCAAGGTACGACAGTTTGCCAGTTGGGTTAAAAAAACCCCACCAAATTACTCTGGAAGCCGTAGGCAATAAGAGCTGAAGTCCTGGATTCAGATTGAAGTCCCAAACTCAAGAACGTCACAAAACTGAATAGTATTTGTTAAAGGCGTGTGGAGAAATACCCAATACAAGTGGAGACCCACAAGAAACTTTGCTCCCTCCCCTCTCCCCCTTTTTCTCCCTCCTGCCTCCCTTGTCTTACTTTCTCTCTCCTCCATGCCTGTCACTTCCTCTTTCTGCCCCCCCATCCCTCTTTCTATTTTTCAGGCCCCCACCACTCTCTTGGCCTCCCTCCTGCTTCCTCCCCCCCCCCCCGCACAGCTGCGGTGGGTTTTTTCCAGGAATCACAATGGATCTCCCTACTACAGAGATCAGTTCCCCTTAGGGTTGCCATCTTCAAGTTGGGGGATTCCTGGAGATTTGGGGGTGGAATCTTGGGAAAGTGAGATTTGGAGAGGGAAGCAACCTCATGAAGGTACAATGCCATAGACTCCACCCTCCAAAGCAGTCATTTTCTCCAGGGGAACTGATCTCTGTTATCTGGAGAGCAGTTGTAATTTTGGGTGATCTCCAGCCCCCACCTGGGGTTTGGCAAGCTTAGTTCCCCTGGAGGAAATGGCTGCTTTGGAGGATGGGGTGTAGGGCATTATACTTTTCTGAGGTCCCTCCCCTCCTCAAACCCCACCTTACCCAGGCCCCACTCCTGAATCTCTAGGAATTTTCTAACCTGGAGTTAGCAACACTATCTCCTTCCAACAGCCAACCTTCCTTCATCTGCTTTTCTATCTTCAGCTTTCCCTCTTCCCCCACACCCCGAGTAGCCTCTGTGTAGGAAAACTGTGGCCCAGTTGTGTGGTGCAACAGTTCCCTGCCCCCATTCACCCCCTTCTCAGCCATTCCCCAACTGACATTTTCTCTGCCTCCCATCTTCAGCTCTATTCAGGGCTTTTTTTGTAGAAAAAGCCCAGCAGGAACTCATTAGCATAATAAACCACACCAAACTGCAGAAACTCATTAGCATATTAGGCTACACCCCTGACAACACAGCTCATTAGTGTATTAGGCCACACCCCCATGTTACCAGAAGTGTGGTCATCCAGCCACACCCACCTTTCGCTTCTTCTGTTTACCTTGTTTGTTGTCAAAACCCAGGGCTTTTTTTGGAGCAGGGACTCCTTTGCATGTTAGGCCACACACACCCTAATGTAGCCAATCCTAATGAGTTTCTGCTGTTGGGTGTGGCCTATTATGCTAATGAGTTCCTGCAGGATGTGGCCAACTTGGGAGCCAGCCGGAACTCCATTCCTGTGCGTTCCTGCCCCAAAATAGCCCTGGCTGTATTTATTACTGATTTATTTCATTTATACCCCACGTTTCACCACAGTGGGGACCAAAGCAGCATACATTTCCTTCCTCTGCTCCTTTTAATCCATACAACTCCAGGAGGTAGATTAGGCTGAAATTCTGTGACCAGTGTTCCCTCTAAGCTGAGTTAGTGTGAACCTCTGGCTCACACATTTTTGTCTCAGCTCAGGAAGGATGGCTGCATAGCAAACTAATTTATGCAGTAGTCAAATTGCTCACTCACAACTTTAATGCCAGTAGGTCACAAAGTAGAATTTTTGGTCACAGAACTCCACAACTTAGAGGGAGCATTGTCTGTGGCCTGTCCAAAATCATCTCATGAGCTTCCACAGCAAGATGGGGATTCGAACCTGGGCCTCACAGGCCCTATCTGAAGCTCTAATGGCTATACCGCTGCTGTTGAACATTAGGAAGCAGCCAGGGCTTGCTGAGTCATGCAAATCGAGTGGTATCAAGTCTCCCAGAGGTTGCTGCCAGGCCTAGGTTTGCCAACATCCAGGTGGGACCAAGCGATCTGCCAGAACTACAACTGAACTCCCGACAACAGAGATCTGTCCCTCTGATCTGATTGACAGAAGCAAGCCTTGGAAGGCCAGGGTTGCCTAGCAACAGGTGCTCCTTTTATCATTTTCAGAATTTTTAAGCTGCCCAGTGCATATTTTATTGTTGTTGTTGTCTTTTTGCAACAGCAGTCATAAACAGCAAAGTGCATATTTTTAGATTTCACATTTTTCTTATAACCAAGGGTTATTTTGGGGTTTGTAGAAACGTCTGTCTTGTCCATTCACTGCTTCAGTCACTGGATTCAAGTATCCACAGATATCCTGACTCTATTAAAATAAGAGCAATGAAGAGCAAGGAGAAATGAATAAAAACCTGAATAACTAACTCAAGCACATTGACAAGCATTGGTTCACTCAATCCAGATGTTACCTAAGAAGACAGAGCCCAATCAGAGTTTCAAAGTTCAGAGTCATACACATACACATACCTTTATTGGCATATGAAAGTTCAGAGTCCAAAAGCGGTGTTCTGGCCAAACTGGCTGACCCAGAATCAAGAGGTGACTGCTAGCCCTAGTTATTCAACCAGCACCTGTGTCCATCTTCCATCTTCTTGAGCTCACTCTTGAAAGCTACCATTAGCTTGACCTCAGGCTCTCAGAGAGAGATTTCAGCTAGGCCTCAGCCTGAACCAATGTGTCTGCAAAGACCAGAACCCAGTAGCTAGACAGTCACTTGACAGAAGGTCCCAGGTTCAGTTCCCCAGCATCTCCATGTGAGTGATTGTTTTAAGGGAGGTGATGTGAAAGACCTCAGTCTGAGATTGGGTCAGGCAGACAGATTCAAGGATTCAGCTGACATGGGAACGCAGCTGTCAAAAAAGGCATATTCAGCTCTTGAAGAGTTTTCCTGTGAAGTCCATGGCATCTTTGCTCTAGACTGTGGCTGCCAACCCCCCTGGATTGGCTGGGAATCAACTGTAACTGAGATCACTCACCCAGTGCGTATGGAAAGCAGTCCAGGAAGACACTGTGGAGTTCTGCCCTGCATCAGAGCAGCTGCAGCACAGCTGGATTGGCCACAAGTAAACATGGGGGATCTTCTGGTTACGGTGACCCCATCATGCTGTTTAGTGGGTGATCTACCACTGAGCCATGGCCCCTCTGCTGCCCAGGGGGGGACACTATCCTGGTTTCACATGGAATAAATAGAGTGTGTGTGATTGTTGAAAACCACGCAAGTCTAGTTGACTGAAGGCAAAAGAAAGTAACCTGTGTGTGTCCACTGTGGGAAGGGGAAAACCTCTCCCGGACAAACACATTGTCATGCCCTTTTAAAAACTCTGTCTCCAGCTTTAGGCATTTGCACTCAATTGCACTCACTCCAGATTAACGGCTCCAAAATAACGTGCCGCCCTCTCCCTCTTTCTCTGGACCCTTTGAGAACGAGGATTCTTTGGACCCAGGCTTTTAACTGAAGGGACCAACATATGATCTGTTCTCTGGCCTGAGGGGTCTTTATGGGTGGTCTTTAGTCTGCTCATTGTTGGATGCTGTTTTTATCTCCTGGCTGGTTTATAATTGTCAGTTAAGTTTGGTTTTTAGTTCAGTGGTGAGCTGCTTTGGGCAGGCGGCATATCAGTGATCTGAGTGAAGCAATAAATATCTTCCTAATCAAGGGGAAATCAGAGTCTGGGTACAAGCAGTTAAAAGAGAGCCAGAAATTATCACGGGTGGAAGAAAAAATACAGGAGGATATTGGGATATGCTTATAGGTGGCTGGCAGATGTCCCGAGATTCTTTTTTTTTTATAACAATTCTTATTATTTTAAACAAAACAGACAAACGAACATACATGAGAGTAATAATAACAACATTGTATCTCTTAAACTACCTCATACATATATATCTAATTACCAATCTTTCAACCATATAGCCAACTAATAACTTTGCAGGGCTATATTGGGCACTACCTATTTTTTTAATATTTAAGGGCTGTCAAAACATTTCATTGCCATTTCCTATAAATCTAGATTTTTGCAACTCTATAGATTAACAAAACATGTTTCTTCTGTTTAAACATTGTCTAAGCATTCTACAATAACCTTCTATAAGATACATTTACATATTAACTAAATGTATACATATTCCCCAAGTTCATAGTCAAATTCTTTTCTCATTCTATTTGTTCTAATTGTTTTAACATCACACAAAAAATTCTCTAGCCTACCTCTTATATCAAACTGAATTCTTAATATCAGCCTTGCATACACATTTTAAAATGATCTACCATTTAATAAGGTTTTTTAATCTTCCCCAGTTACACAAACCCTTGGGATCTTTAAACCAATCTTGTTTATATAACACATTTTATATCAGATTAAGTTCTTCATACTTTTATAAGTTTGCAGTCTATGCAATCCTCTGTTATAGGCCTTACCTAAATATGCGTTAAAGATTTTAAGTATACTTAAAATTAATCTTCCCTTAAATATTTTCAATATGGGCTATAGTTTTGTAAATATATAGAAAACCAAACTCAATTATAAACAGTGTTGATCAGTTACACATGTATAAAGATTCCCTGAACCAATTTTATAATTTGCAGTTATATTAATATATATATGAAAAACGGAATTAGATATTCCCTAGCCCATTTTAAGCCAATTGCACATAAACAAATGTTCCCTAAATCAGTCTTACTTATGGAGCTTAATTCTTTTCTTCTTTTCGTGATTTCTTCTTTTCAATAAAGTCTTGACTCTATGTCTCTTTCCCTTGTAGATAGAGAAGATTTCTTTTAAGACTCGCCATCTGTATTCAATTTTTACAGTAGTAAAGGATTCCATAACTTCTGTTTTATCTTCCCTCTCGAATATTTTTCCCTTTATAACTTTGGAGATTCCAGAGTTTGACAGTCTTTTAGTAGGACTGTTATTCTCCCTGTAGGTTAGGTCAGCTTGACTGCAGTGTTGTTCTGTGTCTTGCACCGTTTGATGCTGAGGTTCCTTTTCTATGTAGGTTGGGCCAGTTTGATTGAAGTGTTGTTCTGTGTCTTGCACAGTTTGGTGCTGGGGCTCCTTTGTCTTGCTTGTAGTTTGGCTTAGTGTAATAACGTTTTTGTCTATTATTGGTTCAAAAGCCTTTTTAACTGCCAGATTGACTGCATCAACAATTATTAACTGAAGCTCCTCCCAGGACAACTGCAGCAGGTTGGTTTCTGCGGAACTATCTAAGCATACATCATCTGGCATTCTTTTCTGTGTGTCCTGATCACCCATTTTAATGTGATAGCAAAAGTCCCAGTTCAGCCCAGCAAAACCCAAAGTCTCTCCTCTGTCGAGGATGGGTGAGTGGGCATCAGTGTGGCAAATGGGGTTCAATGTGGCCAAGTGCAAAGTGATGCACACTGGAGCCAAAAATCCTAAATATAAATACACATTGATGGGGTCTGAACTGGCAGAGACTGACCAAGAGAGGTCTTGGAGTCGTAGTAGATAACTCAATGAAAATGTCTAGACATTGTGTAACTGCAACAAAGAAGGCCAACGCTATGCTGGGGATTATTAGAAAGGGAATTGAAAACAAGTCAGCCAGTGTCATAATGCCCCTGTATAAATCATTGGTGCGACCTCATTTGGAATACTGTGTACAGTTCTGGTCACCACATCTCAAAAAGGATATTATAGCATTGGAAAAAGTGCAGAGAAGGGCAACTAGAATGATAAAAGGGTTGGAACACTTTCCCTATGAAGAAAGGTTAAAATGCTTGGGGCTCTTCAGCTTGGAGAAACGATGGCTGAGGGGTGACATGATCGAGGTTTATAAAATTATGAATGGGATTGAGCAGGTTGAGAAAGAAGTACTTTTCTCCCTTTCTCACAATACAAGAACTCGTGGACACTCAGTGAAATTGCTGAGCAGTCAGGTTAGAACAGATAAAAAGAAGTACTTCTTCACCCAAAGAGTGATTAACACATGGAATTCACTGCCACAGGAGGTGGTGGTGACTACAAGCATGGACAGTTTCAAGAGGGAATTAGATAAATATATGGAGCAGAAGTCCCTCAGTGGCTATTAGCCACAAGGTATAGATAGGAACTCGCAGTCTAGGGCAGGTGATGCACTCTATTCTTGGTGCTGGGGGGGGGCAGCAGTGGGAGGGCTTCTAGTGTTCTGGCCTCACTGTCAGACCTCCTGATGGCACCTGGTATTTTTGGCCGCTGTGTGACAGAGAGTTGGACTGGATGGGCCATTGGCCTGATTCAAGCCCCTCTAGCCCCCAGAATATACCCTATGTTTTCACCATTGACTTCAATGGCCCATAGGATATAATGGAGCTGAAATTGACATTTGGCTGCCTGAAAGACTCCCCCGGACGCCAGCTGGGGGCGGGGCTTGGCTCCTGAGCTCTCGGAGCTGTGCTCCGGTGTGCTCCCCCCCAAAAAAGACCCCTGCCTACTCTCTGTTTCCTATTTATAAGCCAGTTTTTGATCCACAAGAGGACTTGTCCTTTTATCCCATGACTATTGAGCTTACTTAGGAGCCTTTGATGAGGAACTGTATCAAAAGCTTTCTGGAAGTCAAGGTAAATAATATCTATTGGGTCCCTCTTGTCCACATGTTTGTTCACTCCCACAAAAAACTCTAACAGGTTAGTGAGACAAGATCTTCCCTTACAGAACCCATGCTGAGTCTGCCTCGATAGTTTTTGTTCATCAATGTGCCTACTAATTCTTTCCTTATTAACAGTTTCCACTAACTTACCTGGTATTGACATCAGACTGACTGGCCTGTAATTTCCTGGATTTCCCCTGGAGCCCTTTTTAAAGATGGGAGTGACATTAGCTACCTTCCAGTCCTCAGGAATGGAGGCAGATTTTAAAGAAAGATTACATATTTTTGTCAGGAGATCCACAAGTTCACCTTTGAGTTCTTTCAGAACTCTCGGATGAATGTCATCCGGGCCTGGTGATTTATTAGTTTTTAAATTGTCCATCAGTCGTAGGACTTCCTCTCTTGTCACCTCAATCTGATTCAGGTCTTTCAAACCCCCTCCCAAAATCAGCAGTTCTGGAGTGGGCAAGCACTTCTCCTCTTCCACAGTGAAGACAGAGGCAAAAAATGCATTCAGATTCTCAGCCATTTCCCTATCATCCTTCACTACTCCTTGTACTCCTTGGATACATTAAGCCCTCCCTGGGTGTCCTGCTTGCACTTCCCTGGTTTCTCGTGAGTAAACGGCTTCCATTGCAAAAAGCAGATAGATGTTGTTGAGCTCATCTGGGCCAGGGTGTTCTGATTCTCTTTATTTTGGGCTCACCGCCTCTATTGTCATCCTGAAGCCAAAGGCCAATTTTGAGGCTCCTATCTTTATTTCCAGTTGTGTTATGCTTGTGGCAGAAAACCATTACATACAGAGCAGAAGCGTGGGGTGGGGAGGGGGATCCTGTGGGTTGCAGGGACCACAATAGCCTGATTCCTTTCATGTTTGGCTCTGCAACTCGTAATGGCATTCAGAAAGTTCCTGGCTTTGAACATGGAGGTTCCAATATGTCCATCAGAGGCTATTAGCCACAATGGCAACCGTTCATGAATTCACTTAATCTCCTTGTAAATTTAGGGCCATAATAATATAAGAAGGGATATCCACAGTGCCAAGGAAGAAGGGAAAACACATAAAGAGAGAATCATTCAGCTAAGGAGATGCTGAATCCCAGAACGGCAAGATATCTCCCAATCACATTCAGAATATGTGGAATTGCCTTCATGACAGGTGATAAAGGGATAGGCCAAGTCAGCCACATTTTGTCACAAACTGAATTCTAACCGTTTTATTTGAAAATGGAACATGTCTCAACCAGAACAAATTCAACAGCTGTATAATCGTGGCCAGATGCAGCACAAAAACTCTGACCACAGAGTAAACAGTTCAACAACTTGCTGTTCTTCTGGTTTCTCTGATAAGAAGGAACCACAGGGACCTCATAACCCCTGGTAACATTGGACCTGTGGTTGAAGCTCTTCCAACACAGGAAACATTTATGCACTTTTCTCCGGTTAGACAAAAGGAGGACATTTGGACTGAAGCCTGTTCCATGCTCCAAGCATTTGTATGGTTTGCCCGTGTGGATTCTTGGACGGTAAGTAAGGCAAGAGCAGTTCATGAAGCCCACTTCACACTCAGGAATTTAAAACGTTTCTCCCCCATATGAATTCTTTGAAGGGCAATAAGTCTTATGCTACAGCGAAATCTTTTTCTACACGCTACAACCAAATCGCTTCATTTATTTCTCCCTTGTCTGGACTCTATGATAGGAACTGAGGGTTGAATTTGCAGTAAAGCACTTTGCACAAACCAAGCATTTATATAGTTTCCCCTTCATGGATTCACTGATGACTATTAAAGGTGTGACTGAGCAAAGCTCTTTCTGCACTTCAATATTGATTCTAGTGTATGGATTCTTTGGTGTTTCACAGGATGGTTCTTCTGAACAAAGGTTTTCCACATTCCTAGCATCTATATGGTTTCTGCCCTGTTTGAACTCGAAGAGAGCCGGTAAGGTCTTCCTTCAAAGAAAAGCTCTTTCCACACTCAAAGCATTTATATGGTTTCTCCCCTATGTGAATTTGATGATAAGACGTAAGATGTGAACAATGAGCAAAGCTCTGTCAACACTCCAAGCATTTTTATGGCTTATCTCCTGTGTGAATTCTTTGATGGCCAGTAAGGTGTGAACTCCGAGCAAAGCTCTTTCCACACTCCAAGCATTTATATGGTTTCTCCCCTGTGTGAAGTTGTTGATGGCGAGTAAGGTGTCCCTTCAAAGCAAAACTCTTTCCACACTCCAAGCATTTATATGGTTTCTCCCATGTGACGTTGTTGATGGCGAGTAAGGTGTGAACTCCGAGCAAAGCTCTTTCCACACTCCAGGCATTTATATGGTTTCTCTCCTGTGTGAAGTTGTTGATGGCGAGTAAGGTGTCCCTTCAAAGCAAAACTCTTTCCACACTCCAAGCATTTATATGGTTTCTCCCCTGTGTGGATTTGCTGATGGCCAGTAAGGCCCTCCTTCCAAGCAAAGTTATTTCCACACTCCAAGCATTTCTATGGTTTCTCCCCTGTGTGGATTCGCTGATGGCCAGTAAGGCCTTCCTTCCAAGCAAAGTTCTTTCCACATTCCAAGCATTTATATGGTTTCTCCCCTGTGTGGATTCGCTGATGGCCAGTAAGGCCTTCCTTCCAAGCAAAGTTCTTTCCACACTCCAAGCATTTATATGGTTTCTCCCGTGTGTGAAGTTGTTGATGGCGACTAAGGTGTGGATTCCGAGCAAAGCTCTTTCCACACTCCAAGCATTTATATGGTTTCTCCCCTGTGTGGATTCGCTGATGGCCAGTAAGGCCTCCCTTCCAAACAAAGCTCTTTCCACACTCCAAGCATTTATATGGTTTCTCCCCTGTGTGGATTCGCTGATGGCCAGTAAGGCCCTCCTTCGAAGCAAAGTTCTTTCCACATTCCAAGCATTTATATGGTTTCTCCCCTGTGTGGATTCGCTGATGGCCAGTAAGGCCTTCCTTCCAAACAAAGCTCTTTCCACATTCCAAGCATTTATATGGTTTGTCCTGTGTGTGAAGTTGTTGATGGCGAGTAAGGTGTGGATTCCGAGCAAAGCTCTTTCCACACTCCAAGCATTTATATGGTTTCTCCCCTGTGTGGATTCGCTGATGGCCAGTAAGGCCATCCTTCCAAGCAAAGTTCTTTCCACATTCCAAGCATTTATATGGTTTCTCCCCTGTGTGGATTCGCTGATGGCCAGTAAGGCCTTCCTTCCAAACAAAGCTCTTTCCACACTCCAAGCATTTATATGGTTTCTCCCCTGTGTGGATTCGCTGATGGCCAGTAAGGCCCTCCTTCGAAGCAAAGCTCTTTCCACACTCCAAGCATTTATATGGTTTCTCCCGTGTGTGGATTCGATGATGGACAGCAAGATCTCCCTTCAAAGCAAAGCTCTTTCCACACTCCAAGCATTTATATGGTTTCTCCCCTGTGTGAACTTGTTGATGGCGAGTAAGGTGTGAACTCTGAGCAAACCTCTTTCCACACTCCAAGCATTTATATGGTTTCTCCCCTGTGTGAAGTTGTTGATGGCGAGTAAGGTGTCCCTTCAAAGCAAAACTCTTCCCACACTCCAAGCATTTATATGGTTTCTCCCCTGTGTGAACTTGTTGATGGCGAGTAAGATGTGGATTCCGAGCAAACCTCTTTCCACACTCCAAGCATTTATATGGTTTCTCCCCTGTGTGGATTCGATGATGGACAGTAAGGCCTTCCTTCCAAGCAAAGCTCTTTCCACACTCCAAGCATTTATATGGTTTATCTCCTGTGTGAATTCTTTGATGGCAAGTAAGGTATGAACTCTGAGCAAAGCTCTTTCCACACTCCAAGCATTTATATGGTTTCTCCCCTGTGTGAATTTGCTGATGGCGAGTCAGGTGTCCCTTCCAAGCAAAGCTCTTTCCACACTCGAAGCATGTATATGGCTCCTCTCTTGTGTGAATTCGTCGATGGCGATTAAGTTCTGAACTCCGAGCAAAGCTCTTTCTGTAGTCCAAGCATTTATATGGTTTCTCCCCTGTGTGGATTGCTCTGTGTGTATCAAAGACCTTGGATTCAGCACCCTGAGAAGAACAGGATTCACTTCCGCTCTTCAGTTTTGTTCCAGTGTTTCTTCTCTGCTGTTTTTCTTCCAACAGGAACTGTTGTGGTTCTCCCTCAGATGTATTCTGGGGACCTTCCACCTCTGGAACAGAGAGAGAAGAATATCAAGGCAAGAAGTGCATTAACTGCCCTCGATAATGGCAGGACAGAAATCACTGCAAAAGGAGACAAATCCTCCCACTTCGGCATTTGATTCTTACTTGGAGGATAAGCCCATCAGAGGCAAGGGGACTCAGTGAAACCTCCACATTTGCGAAAGTATCTTTGAGAAGGCTGGTTGCCAGGACAGTCCCAGGGGAGGATTTGGCTCTGCTCATGAACTTTCCAGGGACTCTACTAGGCCACTCTGGGAAACAGGAGGCTTGACTAGCAGGACATTTGGCCAATCTCTTCCTGGATTCAAACACATTACAGAGCACATCTTGCTGGATAGACAGGATGGAGCAGGATTTTACACCCAAACGATGGTGAGCCGAGCAGAGCTCCCCACTTGTCCAGTAAACTGGAGTGGTCTTGGCCCAATCACTCTTTCCCAGGGTTGTTGTTTGGGTAAATGGTAGAATTTCAAGAGTCATAGAACCCGGGAGAATTAACAGAATCCAAGAAATAAAGGAAAGACCTGCTGCCCACCAACACATCACCCACCCTGGACGCATCACATCCCAGATCCCTCTTCTCTAAAGCACCACCAGCTGTCAGAAGAGATGTTACTGCGCTGGGTGGTTTTAGCTTCTCTTTTACACTTGAGAATGCTTCCGTACCCATCTTCTGATTGTTTCCAGTTATGAATCACTCCATTCTCCAGTGACTAAAATTTAATCCAAGAGAAGTCTGACCCTCTTCCCACATAAAAGGAAGCAGATACCTGCAGACCCTCTTTCTTCTGCGTCTCGGACAAGTGGATCTCCTCCTTCCACTGTAGACACAGAATCAGGTTTGAGAATGAGAAGTCCTTCATTGGGGGAAAGAAACAGACCTGTGACTTCCACACATTCTTATCACTCCCCCTCTTTAAATTTGAATGCTGATGATTTATGTAGCATGGACTGTTTTGTGGCCGTTTTGATGTTTGTGAGGTTAGGCTCCAGAGAGCCATTATCTAAATAAATCCATGTTGAGTGAAGCCAAGCCCTGTATCAACATTTCCCTCCAAGCCGAAGCACAAAGAAGCCAGCCTTTTCATCCTGGTTTAGCTTCTCTTTCACATTTGAGAACATTTTTATAGACATTCTCTGGCTGCTCCCTCTCAAGGAATCCCTCCAGTCCCCAGTAGGTGAAATAATCCCAAAAGGAGTCCTACTCTTTTCCAAGACAAAAGGAAGCAGATACCTGCTGATCTCTTTCTTTCTTCGGGGTCTTGGAAAAGTGGATTTCCTGCTTCTCCCGCTGCGGATCTGGAATCAGGTTCGAAAAGCAGAAGTTTTTCTTTGGGGGAAAGAAACAGACCGGTGACTTCCACACATTCCAACTCTAAGAAACATTCAGATGTTAAACCAGCCTATATGAATTCCAGCCCCTTTTAACGGCAAAAAGAAGGAATGCCAAATTTGTAGACTCCTGAAACATGGATGCAGAGGGAAGGGAGAGCACTACCGCTTGGATCCAGGAGGATCTAGAGGCCCAGTGTGGAGAGGAAGGGAACTTCTGCACAGCAAAGGGAAGCCTCAGCCCAGGCAGAGCCACCAGATGCAGCATCTCAGCCCTCTTCAAAGGCACAAAGGATCCAACATCCCAGTCTGACGCCACCTCCTGTGGCTCTGATGAAGGCCCGCCTTCTATGGGTTTCTCTCCCCCTGAAGAGACACTACAATCCTTCCAGGACAGGATAAGGTGGTGACAGATCCACAAAACGCTGAACCCTTTCTAACAAGCCCTAACTATTTTTTTAAAAAAAGTTTTCAAAATAATTTCCCTTTGTAGGTTATTTTTTATCTCACCCGCCCTTAAAGGGGCTCAGAACAGCCCACGGGGAGCCCCGTTCCAAAGCCTCCCTTTTGGCTGTCTGCCCCTTGCCTTTCCATGGCCATTCACCTGCTCGCTCTCTCCTCGATGCGGAATTATTTCTAGTTTACGAACTCTCCTGTTAGCTCACAAACTAATACTTGGGGAGTCCGCTACTCATGGAGAAGCCTCTCCCTTGCCTGCGTGTGGACCTGATCCACTCCACTCCACTTATGACAGTCCCTATGAGAAGACCCCTACTAATGGCCTTCTCAGAAGGAGCCATTCCTCCCTTCAGCATCTCTGAGTCAAGGGAGGGGGAGGGGGGCTTACCCAGAGCGGCCACATTCTGGCAATTGTCCTCCATGACTTCCTTGTGAAGGATTCTTTGGCCCGGATCCAGCAGAGCCCACTCCTCCTCAGTGAAGTGAACAGACACCTCCTCCAAGATCACCAGAGCCTGAAAAGTGACCCAAAAAAAAGGGAAGCCATCTTTCTTCAAACTCATGGAGCAATTCTGTCCTTCTAAGGGCAACCCCAAGGACTGTGGTTAGATGCTAGGAGCATGCAGACCTTCCTGAGGTACCTTCATTCTCTGTTGAGTGAGCAGTGAAGGGAAAGAGGAATAATCTCTCAGGCCTAGGGGGAGGTAGGGGGAGGCACCCAGGGGCATGACCCACAAGAGTTCCACGCTTACCTGACTTGGCTTCATGGTAGCTTCTTTGTCCCAAAGAGATGGTGAAGAGTTTATCACAGGTTTCATGGCACCACCTGTGAAGGAAAAAAGAGTACGTGGAAGACATTCTGTCCTTTCCATTTCTGTTCTTTGGAGAAGAAGAAGAGAAGAAGAGTTTGGATTTATACCCCGCCCTTCACTGCCCAAAGGCGTCTCAGAGCGGCTTACGAACTCCTTTCCCTTCCCCTCCCCACAACAGGCACCCTGTGAGGTAGGTGGGGCTGAGAGAACTTCTGACAGAAACTGCTTTTTTTCAAGAACAGCTGTGCCAGAGCTTGTGACTGACCCAAGGTCACACCAGCAGGCACAAGTGGAGGAGTGGGGAATCAAACCTGGTTCTCCCAGATAAGAGTCCGCGCACTTAACCACTACACCAAACTGGCTCTCCTTGAGCATTGGGGGAAACATATCCTCTGTATAATAGCTCATGTGCACAACTCAAGATCCTAGTTCAAAGACGGATACTTCTGGGAATATTATATATGTAGAATCTGGAGTGCAGCACCTTTCCCGCACAGCACTGGGAGGGGTATGTGAAAAGCAGCCCACCTACACTCAAGGAGGACGTCCATTTGGAACGACATCCCTTTAGACCATACCTGGAAAGGTTGCTCCAGGGTAACACTCCTGCATGATCTCCTGCACCTGAAACAGAAGGGGGGAGCCCCAAAAGAGGAAACTGATGAGACAAGGAACAGGAAACAGGCTGGGGAGAGAGTTTCCAAAAAGTTGGGGCACTTAAGAAAACAAGAGAAGCCATGTTGGATCAGGCCAATGGCCCATCCAGTCCAACACTCTGTGTTACATACTAGCCAAAACTGAGGTGCCATCAGGTGATCCACCAGTGGGGCCAGAACTCCAGAAGCCCTCCCACTATTGCCCCCCCAAGCACCAAGAACACAGAGCATCACTGCCCCAGACACAGTGTTCCATCTATACCTTGTGGCTAAGAGCCAATAATGGACCTCTGCTCCATGTTTCCCCAATAAACTCTTGAAGCTGTCTAGGCTTGTAGCCACCACCACCACCTCTTGTGGTAGTGAATCCCATGTATTATTTTCTCTTTGGGTGAAGAAGTATGTCCTTTTTTCTGTTCTAAGCCTAGTCCTCACTCATGTCATTGAGTGCCCACAAGTTCTTGTATTTTGAAAAAGAGAGAAAAGTACTTCTTTCTCTACCTCCTCTATCCCATGCATAACTTTGGAAACCGCTATCATGTCACCCCCCCAATCATAGTTTCTCCAAACGAAAGAGCCTCCTTAACCTTTCTTCATAGGCAAGGTGTCCCATCCCCTTAGTCATTTTATTTACCCTTTTCTGCCTCCTCTCCAGTGTTTTAATATCTTTTTTGAGGTGTGGTGACCAGAAGTGTACACAGTATTCCAAATGTGGCCACACCACCAATTTATACAGGGGGATTACGATACTGGCTGACTTGTTCTCAGTCTCTTTTGTAATAATCCCCAGCATCACATTTGCCTTTTTAATTGCAGTGGTATACTGAGTCGACATCTCCTGTGAGTTATCTACCATGACTCCAAGATCTATCTCCTGGTCAGTTACCACCAGTTCAGACCCCAGTCAGACCAGTTCTACCTATAGTTATAATTAGGACTTTTGTCTCCAATGTGCATTACTTCGCACTTGCCCATGTTGAACCTCATTTGCCACACTGACGCCTCACAGTCCTCCCTCGGTTGCACCACCCTGAACAACTTTGTGTCATCTGCAGCCTCAGCCACTTCACTGCTTACTCCCAACACCAAATAATTAACAAACAATTTAAAAATCCTAGTACCGAGCCCTGTGGTACCACACCACCTACCACTGTGAAAACTGCCCAGTTAGACTCACTGTCCGTTTCTTCTGAATTAACCAGTTTTTAAACCACAAGACCAGTTTTCAGTCCTCTTGTCAATTAAAAACTGTTTAATTAAGAGGAAACAGACAGTGAGTATAATTGCACAGTTTTCACAGTGGAAGGTGGTAGGTGGTGGGGTACCGCAGGGCCCGGGATTAGGCTTTTGTCCTCTTGTCTCCTGACTGTTGAGTTTACTTAGGCGCCTTTGACGAGGAACTTTATCAAAAGCTTCCCTGGTCTAGGTAAACAGCATCGACTGGGTCACCCTTGTCCACCTGCATGTTCATTCCACAAAGAAATCTAAAATGTTAGTGAGAAAAGATCCACATGTATTTTGAGCGTATGCCCTTGATCATAGCCTCTCACCTGTTCTTTCTGCTTCTTTTCTTGGGCCTGACTCAGGAGGAAGCCTTCTGCCAGGGCCACCGCCTGGGAACTGGTCTCTGGCCCGCATTCCCTCACCCAGCTCTCCATCTCCGGGGGGAGGACGGCCAGGAACTGCTCCAGGACCACCAGGTCCAGCATCTCCTTCTTGCTGCGCCTCTCCGGCTGCAGCCACTGGCGGCAAAGGCGGTGGAGTCGGCTGCAGACCTCCCGGGGCCCCTCTGCCTTCTGATAGCCGGACTGCCTGAACAGCTGGCGCTGCACATCTGGAGGGAGGAAGTTGTCCCCCAGGCTCTTCTGCCCGGTTTCTTCCCAAGGATCCCTACTGCTCCCAGCCCCGGTGGCATCGAGGCCTTTTCCTGATCCAGGGACAGCTGAATCCAGCTCTCCCCTCATCCTCTCTTCCTCCCAAAAGAGAACCACTGGGTCTTCTTCCTCCAGGCTCTGCCAGATCCCTCTGTGGAGTCAAGGGCCGGAGTTGGGGCCTCGGGCAGTAGCAACTCTGCCCATGTGCAGAGGGGGCTTGGTCTGCAGCAGATCCCTGAGCGGAGCACCTTAGAGATCCACGACCGCTTCAGGGGGGAAACTCTCCAGAGCTCAAGGGAAATATTATTACTTATTATTATTACTTATCTGTTTTCGGAATAGATCCCCAACCTCCCAGGCAGCCTCCTCTCCCCTTCAGTCAACAACGCTGAGAATTTTCCCGGAGTGCTTCCAGGCAAGTTTTCCGGCGGAAGGAATACCAGCAAGGAGGGGCTATGGCGAAGTCACATGGCCTTTCTCCTCGGAGGCCTCTCTAGGAAGGGGGACTTCCCCCCTTTAACCCTTCGAGCGGACCTCCCCCTGCAAGCCTCCCTCCAAGGTCAGGACTGGGGAGCCGCTGGAGACCGCGGGAAAGGGAGGCTTCCGCCCACGTGGCCTCCCCCCCCCGCTGCCAGAGCCTGAAATTACAATCACAGAGATCAGCTCCCTTAGAGAAATGGAAGGCATGTATAGCATTAGACACCCCTAAGGCTGTCCCTCCCAGGCTCCCACCATCAAATCTCCAGGGACTTCCCAACCTAGTTTTGTCGAGCCTGCTTTCTTTCCTTTAAGGACAGATCCGGAGGTCTGGACATACCGCGTGCTGTCCCATGGAATGGCCATGAGGATACGGAGAATCCTTCTGGCTGGGCTCACTGGCTTGAACCACTTAGATCATCTCCTATGCATTGGCTGTGCTGCTCTCTCCAAAGAGAAAACTTTGATTGGACCTGTTTGGTTTGGGGAGGAAGTGTTCTGGCGCCCCTACCCCCCTTCGAGATGTGCAGGTGAGGGAGCCAGACTTCATGGTTTGTGGATCCAGTTCTGCATTCACATGAGGGCTGGACTAGATGACCTCCAGGGTTCCTTCCCAACTCTCTGTTTCCAACCTTGAGACTGGCCGAGGACTTCCCTGCTTAGGAGCTTGGTTGGTAATACAAGAAGTGTAATTAAACTCATTTCTGCTGAAAGACAAGCAGAGCTACTGGTCAGCATGTGAGGGCATGACATCATGCACTGCTGGGTCAGAACCATCCTTATGGCATGTCATCATGCACTGCTGGGTCAGAACCACTTCCCCTGTATGGTAGGGAAGCTCAACTACTGGTCAGTTAAGTTCCCTTTGTGCTGTCTAAGAACATGGAGCCAATTGGCTGTCAATCCATTCCCTGTTTGCACACAATTCAATCCTTTGGGTTGGAGTTGGTCAGCCATTTTCTTAAGGAGACCTGGTCTGTGTCATCTGGAGAGCAGTAGTAATTTTGGGTGATCTCCAGCCCCCAGCTGGAGTTAGACAACCCTAGTTTACCTAGAGGAAACAGCTGTTTTGGAGGGTGGAGTCTAGGGCATTCCACCCTTCTGAGATCCCTCCTGTCCTGAAAACCCCCAGGCCCCACTCCCAAATCTCCAAGTATTTGCTAACCTGGAGTTGGCAACCCTGTCTTCTTTCCACCCAATAGCCAACTCACCTTTAGGTGCCCCTGTGTCTTAAGTTTTCCCTTTCCCCGTCACAGCCTCGACCTAGGAAAACTGTGGCCCAGCTAAGAGGTCCCACAGTCCCCTGCCCCATTCTCTCCTTCTCAGCCATTCCGCAGCCTACATTTTATCTGCCTCCCATCTTCAGCTATATTATTTCCTTCTTTTCTATCCCATTTTGCTCCACAGTGGGGCCCAAAGCAGCATACATTCTTCTACTCTGCCTCTTTTTATCAACACAACAGCCCTGTGAAGTAGATTAAGCTGAAATTCCGTGACTAGTCCCAAATCATCCACTTTGGAGTCAGGAAGCAATTTTTCTCCAGGCCAGTTTGGCTGGAGCTCCTGGAAGCTTTTTGTCATCTTCTGGGTGTGGAACAGGGGTCTGTGGGGGTGGGAGAGAAGTATTTGTGAACTTCCTGCATTATACAGGGGGTTGGACTAGATAGCCCTGGAGGTCCCTTCCAATTCTATGATTCTATGATCCAAAGAACTTCTGCAGCAAGATGGGGATTCGAACCTGGATCTTGTAGACCTACTGTGAAGGTCTGACAAAGTATAACGCTGCTGTTGAACATTAGCAAGGAACTAGGCCTAGCTGAGTCACGTAAGTTGAGTGGGATCAAGTATCTCAGAGGTTGCTGCCAGGTCTTGGGTAGCCAACCTCCAGGAGGGAGCTGGAGATCTGCCAGAAGTACAGCTAAAATCCAGACAACAGAGCTCTGTCCCTCTGGAGAAAAAGGCTGATCTATAGCATTATATCTGGCTGAGGTTTTTCCCCTTCCCAAACCTTGCCCTCCTCAGACTCCACCCCAAAATCTCCAGGAATTTTCCAGCCTGGAGATGGCAACCCTAGCAGGCCTGGCCCCAAGGGGCCTTCCCTCTGGAATGGGCTCTGCCTCCTCCTCCCCCTTGCTTTGACTGACAGAAGCAAGCCTTGGAAGGCTTGGGTTGCCTAGCAACAGGTACTCCTTTTATCATTTTCAGAATTTTTAAGCTGCCCAGTGCATATTTTATTGTTGTTGTTGTCTTTACTGTTTTTGCAACTGCAGTTATAAACAGCAAAGTGCATATTTTTAGATTTCACATTTTTCTCAAAAAGGTAAAGGTTTTCCTTGCTCGAAAGCCAGGCAAATCTAACTCTAGGGGACGGTGCTGATTTCCATTTCCAAGCCGAAGAGCCAGCATTGTCCAAAGACTTCTCTGTGGTCATGTGGCTGGCATGATGAAACGCCAAGGTGCACAGAACACTGGTACCTTCCCACCGAAGTGGAACCTATTTATCTACTTGCAATTTCTTGCTTTCAAACTGCCAGGTTGGCCAGAGATGGGGCCAGAGATGGGAGCTCACTCTGTCATACGGCACTAGGGTCTTGTCATTTTCAGGTTTGTAGAAAGATCTGTCTTGTCCATTCACTGCTTCAGTCACCGGCTTTAAGTATCCACAGATATCCTGACTTTGCTGTTAGAATGTAAAATAAGAGCAGTGAAGAGCAAGGAGAAATGAATAAAAACCTGAATAACTAACCAAAGCACATTGACAAGCACTGGTTCGCTCAGTTCAGATGTTACCTGAGAAGACAGAGGCCAATCAGAGTTTCAAAGTTCAGAGTCCAAAAGCGGTGTTCTGGCCAAACTGGCTGACCCAGAATCAAGAGGAGACCGCTAGCCTTAGTGACTCAACCAGCACCTGTGTCCACCTTCCGTCTTCTTGAGCTCACTACCATTAGCTTGACCTCAGGCTCTCAGAGAGAGATTTCAGCTAGGCCTCAGCCTGAACCAATGTGCCTGCAAAGACCAGAAAATGGTAGCTAGACAGTCACTTGACAGAAGGTCCCAGGTTCAGTTCCCCAGCATCTCCATGTGAGTGATGGTTTTAAGGGAGGTGCTGTGAAAGACCTCAGCCTGAAAATGGGATGGGCAGACAGATTCAGGAATTCAGCTGGCAGGGGAACCCAGCTGTTGAAAAAGGCATATTCAGCTCTTGAAGAGTTTTCCTGTGAAGTCCATGGCATCTTTGCTCTAGACTGTGGCTGCCAACCCCCCTGGATTGGCTGGGAATCAACTATAACTGAGATCACTCACCCAGTGCATATGGAAAGCAGTCCAGGAAGACACTGTGCAGTTCTGCCCCAAATCAGAGCAGCTGCAGAACAGCTGGATTGGCCACAAGTAAATATGGGGGATCTTCAGGTTATGGTGACCCCATCATGCTGTTAGCCATGGCCCCTCTGCTGTCCAGGGGGGACACTATCCTAGTTTCACCTGGAATAAATAGAGTGTGTGTGATTGTTGAAAACCCCACAAGTCTAGTCGACTGAAGGCAAAAGAAAGTAACCTGTGTGTGTCCATTGTGGGAAGGGGAAAACCTCTCCCGGACAACCACGTTGTCATACTCTTTTAAAAACTCTTAGTCTCCAGCTTTTGGCATTTGCACTCAAAGCCTCACTTTGGATTAACGGCTCCAAAATAACGGGCTGCCCTCTCCCTCTTTCTCTTTGGGCCTTTTGAGAAAGAGGTTTCTTCGGAGCCAGGCTTTTAACTGAAGGGACCAACTTATGATCTGCTCTTGGCCTGAGGAGTCTTTATGGGTGTCTTTATAGGAGCTGCGGTGGCTCAAGTGGTTAAGATGCTGAACTGCAGGCTGTCGAAGGTCAGTAGTTCAGCAGTTCGAGACCCGAGAGTGCCGCATGACGGAGTGAGCTCCCGTCTCTAGTTCCAGCTCCTGCCCAACCTAGCAGTTCGAAAGCAAGAAATTGCAAGTAGATAAATAGGTACCACTTCGGTGGGAAGGTAACAGCGTTCCGTGCACCTTGGTGTTTAGTCATGCCGGCCACATGACCACGGAAATGTCTTTGGACAGCGCTGGCTCTTCGGCTTTGAAACGGAGATGAGCACCGCAACCCTAGAGTCGGATTCGACTGGCTTTCGAGCAAGGGAACCTTTACTTAGTCTGCTCGTTGTTTGTTGGATGCTGTTTTATTACAGGTATCTGACAGATATCCTGAGATTCTTAGCCACGGAAGAATGAAGGTCCCAGAAGGAACCCAGGGAGAGAGGGAGGGAGGGGGGAGCAGGCTGGAATCGGGGACGGGTGGCACACGGGACTGACAGAATGGCAAGCTAACCTCGGGGGTAAATCCGGGTGGTAGGAACTGAAAAGGGCGTTCTAGGCTGTCACTTTCATTTGAAACTAGAGGTCTGCCTGCTCGCAATATTTAATGCTGGTTTGAATATATGAATGAGCAGCTCTGCTGGGGTTGCCATTTTCTCCCGGTGGGTATAAAAAACAATCGCTGTGATATTTAGGCTACTATAGTTCATATTCGGCAAATTTACAAATGTCATTGACACGAAGGGGTAACAATAGTTTTAATAATAATCTTAACGAGCAAGTAGTCATAAACTCGTAATGGGGGAAATATATTATTACGGCTCACCTCCTGTTGCAGTTCAGCTTTTATACAAGGAGCAAGCCAGTCCTTTTTCTTAAGCAGGTATAAACTATTAAGCAACAACAAGAAGAAGGAGATTGGATTTATACCCCGTCCTTCACTGCCCAAAGGCGTCTCAGAGCGGCTTACAAACTCATTTCCCTTCCCCTCCCCACAACAGACACCCTGTGAGGGAGGCGGGGCTGAGAGAACTTCTGACAGAAACTGCTCTTTTTCAAGAACAGCTGTGTCAGAGCTTGTGACTGACCCAAGGTCACATCAGCAGGTGCAAGTGGAGGAGTGGGGAATCAAACCCAGTTCTCCCAGATAAGAGTCCACACACTTAACCACTACACCAAACTGGCAATGACAATGAAGAATGAAAACTTCTGACAATGAAGAATGAAAACTTCTGAAGAAGAAACATGGAATGAGTTTGTAACTAGTTGCTCATGAAGATTTTAATGGCTGCTATTGTTATCTCTTCATGTCAGTTTGGTGTAGTGGTTAAGAGCAGTGGACTCTAATCTGGAGCACTGGGTTTGATTTTTCACTCCTCCACATGCAGCCAGCTGGGTGACCTTGTGCCAGTCACAGTTCTTTCAGAGCTGTTCTCTCAGAGCTCTCTCAGCCCCATCTACTTCACAGGGTATCTGCTTTGGGGAGGGGAAGGGAAGGGGATTGTAAGCTGCTCTGAGACGCTAAGTGAAGGGCAGGGTATAAATCCGACTCTGCTTCTATTCTATGGCTGGCACAACGCTCTCCCATAATATGAGCAACTGAGCCTTTATTAGAAAATTCTTTTTCTCTAAGCAACAAGAGGAAGACAATTAATGAATAAAAACGTCTATAGAAGAAACATGAAAAAAGTTTATAACTCGTTGTTCATTATTTTAATGGTCGTTAGTTATCTCTTATGTCAATGAAATTTGTAGATTTACCAAATATATAGTCGCCTAGCTATCACAGTGATTGTTTTTAGTACTTAATATGTTATTTACACTGTGATCCTGTCTGGTTTTCTGCTTTAATTGGGGAATATGGCACAGTATAATGATATGTTCAACATCCACTGTTGTGATACAGAATGTACTATTGTGTAACATGTCTATGATGCATAATGACGATTTGGTTGATCCCAATTCAGGCTGGGTTCCAAAGAAAAAATGAAACTACACATGCATGTTGGTTTTTCCAACTTAGTATTACGAGTTTAGGATTACATGCAATGTGAAGGGTTGCTTTTGAGTTAGTGTTATAACCTATTATCAAGGATTAAAAATGTAAAAAATAATTAAGTCAGTTACATGTATACATATAATTATAATTAGTGTTTGTACCTTTAAGGAAGTAAGAGTCTAGTACCACCAGCTGCATGGAATTATGGGGAACACAACTTCTGAAGTAGGGTCAGTTGTTAGTATTTAGAGAGTGCTTTGCCAACAATGAGGTGCGGTGGCTCAAGTGGTTAAGACGCTGAACTGCAGGCTGTGGAAGGTCAGTAGTTCAGCAGTTCAAGACCCGGGTGCCGCAAGACAGAGTGAGCTCCCGTCTCTAGTTCCAGCTCCTGCCAACCTAGCAGTTCGAAAGCAACAAATTGCAAGTAGATAAATAGGTACCACTTCGGTGGGAAGGTAACAGTGTTCCATGCGCCTTGGTGTTTAGTCATGCTGGCCACATGGCCACGGAAACGTCTTCGGGCAGCGCTGGCTCTTCGGCTTTGAAACGGAGATGAGCACCGCAACCCTAGAGTCGGATTCGACTGGCTTTCGAGCAAGGGAACCTTTTACCTTGCCAACAATAGAACAAAAGGTTTTGTTCCTGTTTAAAAAAAGAGACTGGCCTGTTCCTTATAAAAATGGGAGAAACATCTTTCTAATCAATGCTTAATTGCTTGTATTATAGGACAGCGTTGTGCCAGCCATAGAATAGAAGGTTTTAGACCTGTTTAAGAGAAGGGACTGGCTTACTCCTTATATAAAAGTAGAATTGCAACAAGAGGTGAGTCTTGATAATATATATCCCCTATAACAGTAAGGGTAAAAATTTTTGAGAGTATTAAAAAAGTTCCAGCTTAATTCATGGACATTCATATATACAATATTAGTGCAAAAACAACCTTGATTAGTTTCATGTCATCTGTATTTTCAACCTGGGATAATTTCTCCACACAGCTGCTTGGAATTATGGGATACATGTTTAAGAATAATTAGTTGCTAGTATCTTTTATGCAGACGATGCCACTCTAATGGCAGAAAGTGAAGAGGACCTCAAGAGCCTCTTGCCGTTGCTGAAAGAGGAGAGTGCAAAACTTGGCTTGAAACTCAACATCAAGAAAACTAAGGTGATGGCATCTCGTCCCATCAATCCTTGGCAGATAGAAAGGAAAGTCATAGAAGCAGTGACAGACTTCATGTTCCTGGGATCCAAGATCACTGCAGACGGTGACTGCACCCATGAAATTAAAAGATTCCTGCTCCTTGAAAGTGATGGCAAACCTAGATAGCATAATAAAAAGTAGAGGCATCGTCCTGCCAACAAAAGTCCGTATGGTCAAAGCAATGGTATTCACAGTAGTAATGTATGGCTGCGAGAGTTGGACCGTAAGGACCATAAGGAAGGCTGAGTGCCAAAGAATAGATTCGTTTGAACTATGGTGCTGGAGAAGACTCTTGAGAGTCCCTTGGATTGCAAAGAGATCATTCAGTCCTAAAAAAAATCACCTGACTGTTCCTTGGAAGGCCAGATACTGAAGCTGAAGCTCAGATACTTTGGCTACCAAATGAGGAGGGAGCACTCACTGGAAAAGACCCTGATGCTGGGAATGATTGAAGGTAAAAGAAGAAGGGGACGCCAAAGGATGAGATGGTTAGACAGTGTCATCAAGGCAACGAACATGAAATTAAGCAAACTCCAGGGGACAGCAAAAGACAGGAGGGCCTGGCACGATGTGGTCCATGGGGTCACGAAGAGTCGGACTCGACTGTGCGACTAAACAATTATCTTTAAGAGCCTTTACCAGCCATGATTAGAGCAGACGTCATTGCCCTTTATAGACTGGCTTATTCTTTATATAATGTATATTGAAGTTTTGAAACAAATGGTATTTTATATAATACATGTTCCCTAATAAGAGATGTGTTCCATTCAGCTCTGTGGTGTTCCTAGTGTTTTGAATTGCAACAAGAGGAAGACAATGAAGAATGAAAACTTCTGAAGAAACAAGGAATGAGTTTATAACCAGTTGCTCGTTAAAATTATTTTAATGTGTTGTCAAAGGCTTTCACGGCCGGAGTTCATTAGTTGCTGTAGATTTTCTGGATTGTGTATTATACCTCTGAGGATGCCAGTCACAGCTACTGGCGAAACGTCAGGTCCTACAATGCCAAGACCACGGCCACACAACCCGGAAAATCTACAGCAACTAATTATTTTAATAGTTGCTATTGTAATCTCTTCATGTCAATGAAATTTGAAAATTTGCCAACTATAAAGTAGAGTAGCCTAACTATCACAGTGATTGTTTTTCATACTTATTATGTTATTTACACTGTGAACCTGTCTGGTATTCTCCTGCTGGGGCCTGGAGATTTTCTGGAATAGTTCATCTCCATAATACAGAGATCATTTCCCCAGGAGAAAGCAGCTTCTGTGAAGGATGGACTCCATGGCCTTATGCCCCACTGAGGGATCTCTCCACCCCCATCCTTCCTATCCTCTACCCCTCCATCTCCAAACAGGCTTACATTCTTCTCCTCTCTACTTTAACCTCACAACTACCCTGCAAGGTAGGTCAGTTGGGATTGAGTTTAACATTTGTACAGATAGGGAGTTGCCCAAAAAGACTGACGCAACCACTTTTAACTTTAAAAGGGGTAACTTCTCTGGTATGAGGGGACATGTGAGGAAGAAATTGAAAGGAAGAGTGGAGAAGGTCAAAACCATTGGGGAAGCTTGGAGACTATTTAAAAAGACAATCCTAGAAGCTCAGAAAAAATATATACCGCAAGTTAGGAAAGGTACAAATAGGTATAGAAAAAAGCCTGCATGGTTAACAAATAAAGTAATGGAAGCTGTAAAAGGTAAGAAGGATTCCTTTAAGCGGTGGAAAGCTAGTCTTAGTGAGGTTGATAAAAGGGAACACAGATTGGCAAATAAAATGCAAGTCTGTGATCATGCAAGCAAAAAGGGAATATGAGGAGCATATCGCAAAAAACATAAAGACCAACAATAAAACTTTCTTCAAATACATTAGAAGTAGGAAGCCAGCCAGGGAGGCAGTGGGGCCCTTGGATGACCAAGGGGTAAAAGGAGTAGTGAAGGATGATAGGGAAATGGCTGAGAAGCTGAATGCATTTTTTGCCTCTGTCTTCACTGTGGAAGAGAAGTGTTTGCCCACTCCAGAAGCACCGATTTCGGGAGGGGGTTTGAAAGACCTGAATCAGATTGCGGTAACAAGAGAGGAAGTCCTCCGACTGATGGACAATTTAAAAACTAATAAATCACCAGGCCCGGATGGCATTCATCCGAGAGTTCTGAAAGAACTCAAATGTGAACTTGTGGATCTCCTGACAAAAATATGTAATCTTTCTTTAAAATCTGCCTCCATTCCTGATGACTGGAAGGTAGCTAATGTCACTCCCATCTTTAAAAAGGGCTCCAGGGGAGATCCAGGAAATTACAGGCCAGTCAGTCTGACATCGATACCGGGTAAGTTGGTGGAAACTGTTATTAAGGAAAGAATTAGTAGGCACATTGATGAACAAAAACTATTGAGGCAGACTCAGCATGGGTTCTGTAAGGGAAGATCTTGTCTCACTAACCTGTTAGTGTTTTTTGAGGGAGTGAACAAACATGTGGACAAGGGGGACCCAATAGATATTATTTACCTTGACTTCTGGAAAGCTTTTGATACAGTTCCTCATCAAAGGCTCCTAAGTAAGCTCAATAGTCATGGGATAAAAGGACAAGTCCTCTTGTGGATCAAAAATTGGCTTATAAATAGGAAACAGAGAGTGAGTATAAATGGGAAACGTTCTCAGTGGAGGGTGGTAAGCAGTGGGGTACCACAGGGATCAGTACTCGGTCCGATGCTTTTTAACTTGTTTATTAATGATTTGGAATTGGGAGTAAGCAGTGATGTGGCTAAATTTGCAGATGACACAAAGTTGTTCAGGGTGGTGGAAACCAGGGAGGATTGTGAGGCACTCCAAAGGGATCTGTTGAGGATGGGTGAGTGGGCGTCAACGTGGCAAATGGGGTTCAATGTGGCCAAATACAAAGTGATGCACATTGGAGCCAAAAATCCTAAATATAAATACACGTTGATGGGGTCTGATCTGGCAGAGACGGACCAAGAGAGAGATCTTGGAGTTGTAGTGGATAACTCGCTGAAAATGTCTACACAATGTGTAGCTGCAATAAAGAAGGCCAACGCTATGCTGGGAATTATTAGGAAGGGAATTGATAACAAATCAGCCAGTATCATCATGCCCCTGTATAAATCATTGGTGCGACCTCATTTGGAATACTGTGTACAGTTCTGGTCACCACATCTCAAAAAGGATATTATAGCATTGGAAAAAGTGCAGAGAAGGGCAACTAGAATGATAAAAGGGTTGGAACACCTTCCCTATGAAGAAAGGTTAAAATGCTTGGGGCTCTTTAGCTTGGAGAAACGACAGCTGAGAGGTGACATGATCGAGGTTTATAAGATTATGAATGGGATTGAGCAGGTTGAGAAAGAAGTACTTTTCTCCCTTTCTCACAATACAAGAACTCGTGGGCACTCTATGAAATTGCTGAGCAGTCGGGTTAGAACAGATAAAAGGAAATACTTCTTCACCCAAAGAGTGATTAACATATGGAATTCACTGCCACAGGAGGTGGCGGCAGCTGCAAGCATGGACAGTTTCAAGAGGGAGTTAGATAAACATATGGAGCAGAAGTCCACCAGTGGCTATTAGCCCCAGGGTATAGATGGGAACTCTCAGTCTGGGGCAGGTGATGCACTCTATTCTTGGTGCTGGAGGGGGCAGCAGTGGGAGGGCTTCTGGTGTCCTGGCCCCACTGCTGGACCTCCTGATGGCACCTGGTATATTTTGGCCGCTGTGTGACAGAGTGTTGGACTACATGGGCCATTGGCCTGATTCAACATTGGCTTCTCTTATGTTCTTATGTTCTTATTGTGTACCTGGCCAGACAGCAGCATTCTATAGCACTATGGGGATTCCAAACCGGATCTCCTCGACCTTGGGCTGACCAAAACTGTTGTCAGGGGGCAGGGAAGTGGTTGCTTCTTCAGAGGGGATACATTCCACCCGCCCTGGGTGTCCTGCTTGCACTTCCCTGGTTTCTCATGAGTAAACGGCTTCCATTGCAAAAAGCAGATAGCTATTGTTGAGCTTATCTGGGCCAGGGTGTTCTGATTCTCTTTATTGGGGGGTCAGTACATCTATCGTCATCCTGAAGCCAAGGGCCAATTTTGAGGCTCCTATCTTTATTTCCAGTTGTGTTATGCTTGCGGCAGACAACCATTATGTACAGAGCAGACCCCAATATCCTGATTCCTTTCATGTTTGGCTCTGCAACTCTTAATGCTTCCTGGCTTTGAACATGGAGGTTCCAGTATGCCCATCAGAGGCTATTAGCCACAATGGCAATCTTTCATGAATTCACTTAATCCTGTTGTAAAGTTAGTTAAATTTAGGGCTGTAATAATATGAGAAGGGATATCCAGAGTGCCAAGGAAGAAGAGAAAACACACAAAGAGAGAATCATTTGGCTAAAGAGATGCTGAATCCCAGAACTGCAAGACATCTTCTCTTCCAACCACACTAAGAATATGTGGAATCGCCTTCATGACATGTGATAAAGGGGTAGGCGATGGACAAAGCTGTGGTAAGCTATGATACTCACACACAAGGGCACGTGGGATCCCACTCTAAATTTGTTCGTAAATGGTTCCCGTTATTAGCATATTTCTCAGAGAATGATATATTACCAGCAAATCCCAGCTACACAGAATGGCTTCACCTATGAAGTTGTTTCCTAAGGTTTGAGCACTCCTTTAATTCTATTGGTACCACAAATAGTGGTTCAAAATTAAAGTTATGAGAAGGTCTCTCAGTAGTGTTAGTTGTTTGCAATAGTTTAATGATACAGTCTCACGGTGTTGTGATATGTATTGCTATATAATATTGATTGACCGTACTGAATTCACTGTATATGTGGAATATCTTTCATTAAACATTAATAAAAAAATTAAAAAGATAAAGGGGTAGAAGTCACGCACATTTTTTCACAAACTGAATTCTAACAGTTTTATTTAAGAATGCAGCATGTTTCAACCAGAACAAATTCAACATTAATTAAAAAAAATTAAAAGGTAAAGGGGCAGAAGTTACCCACATTTTTTCACAAGCTGAATTCTAACGTTTTTATTTAAGAATGCAGCATGTCTCAACCAGAACAAATTCAACAGCTGTATAATCATGGCCAAATGCAGCACAAAAACTCCAACCACAGAGTAAACAGTTCAACAACTTGCTGTTCTTCTGGTTTCTCTGATAAGAAGCAAGATTGCTCCCCCCACAGGGACCTCATGAGGCCTGGTAAGACTGGGCTTGAGGCTGAAGCTCTTCCAACACAGGAAACATTTATGCACTTTTCTCCTGGTGTGAATCTGGTAAGGCAAAAGCAGGAAATTCAGACTGAAGCCTGTTCCACGCTCCAAGCATTTGCAGTTTGTCCCTGTGTGGTAAGTAAGGCACAAGTCGTTCATGAAGCCCACTTCACACTCAGGGAATTTAAAAGGTTTCTCCTCCATATGAATTCTTTGAAGGACAATAAGTCTTATGCTACAGCCAGATCTCTTCATTTATTTCTCCCTTGTCTGGACTCTATGGTAGGAACTAAGGATTGAATTCACAGTAAAGCACTTTGCACAAACCAAGCATTCATATAGAGTCCCCCACATGGATTCGTTGATAACTATGAAAGCAAAGCTCTTTCTGCACTTCAATATTGATTCTAGTGTATGGATTCATTGGTGTTTCACAGGATGGTTCTTCTGAACAAAGGTTTTCCACACTCCTAGCATTTATATGGTTTCTGCCCTGTTTGAACTTGAAAATGGCCGGTAAGGTCTTCCTTCAAAGAAAAACTCTTTCCACGCTCCAATAATTTATATGGTTTCTCCCTTATGTGAATTCGATAAGAAGTAAGGTGTGAACTATGAGCAAAGTTCTTTCCACACTTCAAGCATTTATAAGGTTCCTCTCCTGTGTGAATTCTTTGATGACAACTAAGGTGTGAACTCCGAGCAAAGCTCTTTCCACACTCCAAGCATTTATATGGTTTCTCCCCTGTGTGAATTCGATGATGGCGAGTAAGGTTTCCCTTCAAAGCAAAACTTTTCCCACACTCCAAGCATATATATGGTTTCTCCCCTCTGTGAAGTTGTTGATGGCGAGTAAGGTGTGAATTCCGAGCAAAGCTCTTTCCACACTCCAAGCATGTATATGGTTTCATGCTTTTGTGGATTTGCTGATGGCCAGTAAGGTTTCCCTTCAAAGCAAAGCTCTTTCCACACTCCAAGCATTTATATGGTTTCTCCCCTGTATGAATTCGATGATGGACAGTAAGGTCTCCCTTCAAAGCAAAGCTCTTTCCACATTCCAAGCATTCATATGGTTTCTCCCCTGTGTGAATTCGCTGATGGCCAGTCAGGTGTCCCTTCCAAGCAAAGCTCTTTCCACACTCCAAGCATTTATATGGTTTCTCTCCTGTGTGAATTCGATGATGAACAGTAAGGTCTCCCTTCAAAGCAAAGCTCTTTCCACACTCCAAGCATTTATATGGTTTCTCCCCTGTGTGAATTCGCTGATGGCCAGTCAGGTGTCCCTTCCAAGCAAAGCTCTTTCCACACTCCAAGCATTTATATGGTTTCTCTCCTGTGTGAATTCGATGATGGACAGTAAGGTCTCCCTTCCAAGCAAAGCTCTTTCCACATTCCAAGCATTCATATGGTTTCTCCCCTGTGTGAATTCGCTGATGGCTAGTCAGGTGTCCCTTCCAAGCAAAGCTCTTTCCACACTCCAAACATTTATATGGCTCCTCTCCTGTGTGAATTTGTTGATGGTGAATAAGTTCTGAATTCTGAGCAAACCTCTTTCCACACTCCAAGGATTTATATGGTTTCTCCCCTGTGTGGATTGCTCTGTGTGTATCAAAGACCTGGGATTCAGAACCCTGAGAACAAGAGGACTCATTTCTGCTCTTCAGTTTTGTTCCAGTGTTTCTTCTCTGCTGTTTTTCTTCCAACAGGAACTGTTGTGGTTCCCCCTCAGATGTATTCTGGGGACCTTTCACCTCTGGAATAGAGAGAAGAATATCAAGGCAAGAACTGCATTAACTGTCCTTGATAATAGCCACTTTGGCTATTTGTTTCTTCCTTGGAGAGTAAGTCCATCAGAGGCAAGGGGACTCAGTGGAACCTCCACATTCGAGAAAGTATCTCTCAGAAGGCTGGTTGCCTGGACAGTCCCAGGGGAGGATTTGGCTCTGCTCATGAACTTTCCAGGGACTCTACTGGGTCACTCTGGGAAACGGGAGGCTGGACTAGAGGGATGTGTGTCCAATCTCTTCCTGGATTCAAACACATTACAGAACACCTTTCGCTGGACAGACAGGGTGGAACAGGATTTTATACCCAACTATGGTGACCCAAGCTGAGCTCCCAACTTGTCCAGTTAATTGGCGTGGTCTTGGGCCAATCACTCTTTCCCAGGGTCTTCCTCATCACAGGATTGTTGTCTGGGTAAATGGAACTATCTCAACCCGGGAGAATTAACAGAATCCAGAAAATAAAGGAAAGACCTGCTGCCCCCCAACACATCACCTACCCTGGACGCATCACATCCCAGGACTTAGATCCCTCTTCCCTAAAGCACCACCAGCTGTCAGAAGAGATTTTACTGCGCTAGGTGGTTTTAAGCTTCTCTTTTACACTTGAGAATGCTTCCGTACCCATCTTCTGACTGCTTCCAGTCACAAATCACTCCATTCTCAAGTGACTAAAATTTAGTCCAGGAGAAGTCCTACCCGCTTCCCAGCAGTCCTACCTGCTGATCCTCTTTCTTCTGGATCTTGGACAAGTGGATCTCCTCCTCCTTCCACTGTAGTCGTCACGGAATCAGGTCTGGGAATGAGAAGTCCTTCATTGGGGGAAAGAAACAGACCTGTGACTTCCACACATTCCTGTCACCACCACCCCTCCTTTAAATATGAATGCTGATGATTTATGTAGCGTGGACCGTCTTGTGGCAGTTTTGATGTTTGTGAGGTTCCACAAACAGGTAAACAGAGAGGCAGCATCTAAATAAATCCATGCTGAATGAAGCTGAGTGCTGTATCAACATTTCCCTCCAAGCTGCATCAGAAACAAGCCAGACTTTTCGTTCTGGTTTCAGCTTCTCTTTTGCATATGAGAACACTTGAGAAATCACTCTGTTCTCCAGTACACAAACAATCCCAAAAGGAGTTCTAATCTTTTCTAACAAAAAGGAAGCAGATACCTGCTGATCTCTCTCTTTCTTCGGGGTCTTGGAAAAGTGGATTTCCTGCTTCTCCCACTGCGGATCTGGAATCAGGTTCGAAAGGCAGAAGTCTTTCTTTGGGGGAAAGAAACAGACCGGTGACTTCCACACATTCCTATCCTATGAAACATTTAGATTTTAAACTAGCTTATAAGAATCCCATATTTGTAAACTCCTGAAACATGGATGCAGTGGGAGGGGAGGGTACTACTGCTTGGATCCAGGAGGATCTAGAGGCCCAATGTGGAGAGGAAGGGAACTTCTGGACAGCAAAGGGAAGCCTCAGCCCAGGCAGAGCCACCAGATGCAGCATCTCAGCCCTCTTCAAAGGCACAAAGGATCCAGCATCCCAGTCTGACACCATCTCGTGTGGCTCTGACGAAGGCCTGCTGTCTATAGGTTTCTCTCCCCCTGAAGAGACACTACAGTCCTTCCAGGACAGGATAAGGTGGTGATGGATCCACAAAACGCTGAACCCTTACTAAGAATCCCTAACTATTTTTTTAAAAAAGTTTTCAAAATAATTTCTCTTTGTAGGTTATTTTTTATCTCACCCGTCCTTAAAGGGGCTCAGAACAGCCCACGGGGAGCCCCGTTCCAAAGCCTCCCTTTTGGCTGTCTGCCCCTTGCCTTTCCATGGCCATTCACCTGCTCTCTCTCCTCAATGGCCCTTTAGAGGAATTTTTAATTTACAAGCTCACCTACTAGCTCACAAACTAATATTTGGGGAGTCCATTACTCATGCAGAAGCCTCGCCTGCGTGTGGACCTGATCTACTCCACTCCGCTTATGACAGTCCCTATGAGAAGACCCCTACTAATGGCCTTCTTAGAAGGAGCCATTCCTCCCTTCAGCATCTGTGAGTCAAGGGAGGGGGGCTTACCCAGAGCGGCCACATCCTGACAATTGTCCTCCATGACTTCCTTGTGAAGGATTCTTTGGTCCGGATCCAGCAGAGCCCACTCCTCCTCAGTGAAATGAACAGACACCTCCTCCAAGATCACCAGAGCCTGAAAAGTGACCCCAAAAACTTTCTTCAAACTCATGGAGCAATTCTGTCCTTCTAAGGGCAACCCCAAGGACTGTGGTTAGATGCTGGGAGCATTCAGACCTTCATTCATTTCATGTTGAGTGAGCAGTGAAGGGAAAGAGGAATAATCTCTCAGGCCTAGGGAGAGGTAGGGGGAGGCACCCAGGGGCATGACCCACAGAGTTCCACCCTTACCTGACTTGGCTTCATGGAAGCTTCTTTTCCCCAAAGAGATGGTGAAGAGTTTATCACGGGTTTCATGGCACCACCTGTAAAGGAAAAAAAGGTATGTGGAAGATATTCAGTCCTTTCCATTTCTGTTCCTTGAGCACTGGGGGAAGCATATCCTCTGTATAATAATTGCACATGGGCACAACTCAAGATCCTGGTTCAAAGACAGATATTTTTGGACTGTCATGGAATATTATACATGGAGAATCTGGATTGCAGCATCTTTCCCACACAGCACTGCCCCCCCCCCCAAGCAGCCCACCTACACTCAAGGAGGACACCCACTGGGAAAGACACCCCTTTAGATCATACCTGGAAAAGTTGCTCCAGGGTAACACTCCTGCATGTTCTCCTGCACCTGAAACAGAAGGAGGGACCCCCAAAAGAGGAGACTGATGAGACAAGGAACAGGAAACAGGCTGGGGAGAGAGTTTCCAAAAAGCTGAGGCACTTAAGAAAATAAGAGAAGCCATGTTGGAATAGGCCAATGGCCCATTCAATCCAACACTTTGAGGTGCCATCGGGAGGTCAACCAGTGGGGTACCGCAGGGCCCGGTACTAGGCATTTCTCCTCTTGTCCCATGACTGCTGAGTTTACTTAGAAGCCTTTGATGAGGAACTTTATCAAAAGCTTCCCTGGTCTAGGTAAACAGCATGGACTGGGTCTCCCTTGTCCACCTGTCTGTCCACTCCACAAAGAAATCTAAGATGTTAGTGAGAAAAGATCCACATGTATTTTGAGCGTATGCCCTTGATCATAGCCTCTCACCTGTTCTTTCTGCTTCTTTTCTTGGGCCTGACTCAAAAGGAAGCCTTCTGCCAGGGCCACCGCCTGGGAACTGGTCTCTGGTCCGCATTCCCTCACCCAGCTCTCCATCTCCGGGGGAGGACGGCCAGGAACTGCTCCAGGACCACCAGGTCCAGCATCTCCCTCTTGCTGCGCCTCTCCGGCTTCAGCCACTGGTGGCAAAGATGATGGAGTCGGCTGCAGACTTCCCGGGGCCCCTCTGCCTCCTGGTAGCCGAACTGCCTGAACTGCTGGCGCTGCACATCTGGAGGGAGGACGGTGTCCCCCAGGCTCTTCTGCCCGGTTCCTTCCCAAGGTTCCCTACTGCTCCCAGCCCCGGTGGCATCGAGGCTTTTTCCTGATCCAGGGACAGCTGAATCCAGCTCTCCCCTCATCCTCTCTTCCTCCCAAAAGAGAACCACTGGGTCTTCTTCCTCCAGGCTCTGCCAGATCCCTCTGTGGAGTCAAGGGCCGGAGTTGGGGCCTCGGGCAGTAGCAACTCTGCCCATGTGCAGAAGGGGCTTGGTCTGCAGCAGATCCCTGAGTGGACCACCTGAGAGACCCACGACCGCTTCAGGGGGAAAACTCTTCAGAGCCCAAGGGAAATACTATTTTATTACTTATCTACTTGTTTTCAAAATATATGCACCACCTCCCAGGCTGCCTCGTCTCCCCTTCGGTCAACAACGTTGGGAACTTCCCTGGGCCGTTTCCAGGCAACTTTTTTGCCGGAAGGAATCCCAGCCGGGTGTGGCTATGGAGAGGTCACATGGCCTTTCTCCTCGGAGGCCTCTCTAGGAAGTGGGAACTTTCCGCCTTTAACCCGTCGAGCGGACCTCCCCCCTGCAAGCCTCCCTCCAAGGTCAGGACTGGGGAAGCACTGGAGCCCGCGGGAAAGGGAAGTTTCCGCCCACGTGGCCTCCCCCTTCTGGCCCGAGTCTGGCGATCTCCTGAAGTCGACGACAGAGGTCAGCTCCTCTAGAGAAAGTGGCTCGTATGGAAGGCAGTCTCTACAGCAATAGACATCCCTGAGGCTCCCCCCCCCAGGGTCTTCCCAACCCAGGATTGGGGACCCTGCTTTCTTCCTTTGAAGGACAGATCCAGAGGTCTAGACATACTGTTATGTCCTAGACCAGGAACGAGAGTGGGCTTGCAGCGGCCGAGCTTCATTCCTGTGAACAATAGGGACTAGGCTCCTGAACTCGCCAAAAGGGAGCCTATGGGAACATTGGCGGGAGATTCAAACCCGCCAATAAGATTGTGGGGCGTCCCCCCCTCTACTGTATATAGTTGGCCTCTGGCTGTTGCCGTTTGTCTTTGTTGTGAAGTACGAATAAACGCGTCTTCTCTTATGTCTTGTCCGAGTCATGAGGCATGAAACCCAGTACTTTACACATACCCCATGCTGTTCCATGGAATGGCCATGAAGATACCGAGAAGTTTCTGGCTGTGCTTACTGGCTTGAGCCACTTAGAGCATCTCCTATGCATTGGCTGCGTGGGTGGGGGCTGGAGTAGATGACCTCCTGGATTCCTTCTCAACTCTGTTTCCAACCTCGCCACTGACTGAAGAATTCCCTCCTTAGGAGATTGGTCGGTAATACATTAAGTGGGTCAGAACCACTTCCCCTGTAGGGTAGGGAAGCTCAGCTACTGGCCAGTTAAGTTCCCTTTGTGCTCACTGTCTGACAACAGGGAGCCAATTGGCTGTCAATCCATTCCCTGTTTGCACACAGTTTAACCCTGCTGGTCGGAGTTGGTCAGCCATTTTCTTTAGGGGAACTGGCCTGTGTCATCTGGAGAGCAGTAGTAATTTTGGGTGATCGCTACCCCCCAGCTGGAGGTTGGCAACTCTAGTTCACCTGCAGGAAATCTCTGCTTTGGAGGGTGGAGTCTATGGCATATTCCTTCCATCTTCAAAACAAACAGTTCCCAGGCTCCACCCCCAAATCTCGGAGTCTTTTCTATCCTGGAGGAGAGTACAGGAGAGGAGGAGGAGATGGGATTTATACCCTGCCCTTCACTTGGAGTCTCTTAGCGGCTTACAAATTCCTTCCCCTTCCCACAACAGACACCCTGTGAGGTAGGTGGAGCTGAGAGAACTTCTGACAGAAACTGCTCTTTTTCAAGGACAGCTGTGCCAGAGCTTGTGACTGAACCAAGGTCACATCAGCAGGTGCAAGTGGAGGAGTGGGGGAATCAAACCCAGTTCTCCCAGATTAGAGTCCACACACTTAACCACTACACCAAACTGGTTACCTACCAACAGCTGAGAGAGCTCTGAGAGAACTGCCCTTTCAAGGACAGCTCTGACAGAACTATGGCTTGCCCAAGGTCATCCAGCAGCTGCAAGTGGAGGAGTGGGGAATCAAACCTGGTTCTCTCCGATTACAGTCCATGCACTTAACCACAACACCAAACTGGAGTTGGCAACCCTGTCTTTTTTCCACCCAACAGCCAACTTACCGTTATGTGTCCCTTTGTCTTAAGTTTTACCTCTCCCCCTCACAGCCTCAACCTAGGAAAACTGTGACCCAGCTATGGGGCACCGCAGTCCTCTGCCCCATTCTCTTCTTCTCAGCCATTCCACAGCCTACATTTTATCTGCCTCCCATCTTCAGCTATATTTTTTCCTTCTTTTCTATCCCATTTTGCTCCACAGTGGGGCCCAAAGCAGCATACATTCTTCTCCTCTGCCTTTTTTTATCAACACAACAGCCCTGTGAAGTACATTGAGCTGAAATTCCGTGACCAGTCCCAAATCATCCACTTTTTCTCCAAGCCAGTTTGGCTGATGTTCCTGGAAGTTTTTTGTCATCTTCTGGGTGTGGAACAGGGGTCAGCAGGGGTGGGGGTGGGAGGGAAGTATTTGTGAATTTCCTGCATTGTACAGGGGGTTGGACTAGATAACCGTGGAGGTCCCTTCCAACTCTATGGTTCTGTGATCCAATGAACTGCAGCAAGATGGGAATTCGAACCTGAATCTTGTAGACCCTACTGTGAAACACTGACAAGTATACTGCTGCTGTTGAACATCAGCAAGGAACCAGGCCTAGTTGAGTCACGTAAGTTGAGTGGGATCAAGTATCTCAGAGGTTGCTGCCAGGTCTTGGGTAGCCAACCTTCAGGAGGGAGCTGGAGGTCTGCCAGAAGTACAGCTAAAATCCAGACAACAGAGCTCTGTCCCTCTGGAGAAAAAGGCTGATCTATAGCATTATATCTGGCTGAGTCTTTTCCCCTTCCTAAACCCTGCCCTCCTCAGACTCCACCCCAAAATCTCCAGGAATTTTCCAGCCTGGCAATCCTGACCTCAAGGGCCCTCTGTGGCCAAAATAGGCCTGGAATGGGCTCTGCCTCCTCCCCCTTGCTTTGACTGACAGAGGCAAGCCTTGGAAGGCTTGGGTTGCCTAGCAACAGGTGCTCCTTTTATCATTTTCAGAATTTTTAAGGTGCCCCAGTGCATATTTTTAGATTGCACATTTTTCTGATAACCGAGGGTCCTTTTCAGGTCTGTAGAAAGTTCTGTCTTGCCTGTTCACTGCTCCAGTCACCGGACTTAAGTATCCACAGGTATCCAGACTTTGCTGTTAGAATATAAAATAAGAGCAGTGAGGAGCAAGGAGAAAGCAATAAAAAGCCAGTTTGGTGTAGTGAGAGCCAGTTTGGTGTAGTGATTAAGTGCATGGACTCTAATCTGAGAGAACTGTGTTTGATTCCCCACTCCTTCACTTGCAACTGATGGATGACCTTGGGCAAGCCATAGTTCTGTCAGAGCTGTTCTCTCAAGGGCAGTTCTGGAAAGAGCCCTCTCAGCCAGGCCTCTCTGTTATGTCTGTTGTGGGGAGAGGAGGGGAAAGGAGACTCTGAGTGAAGGCCGGGGTATAAATCCAGCCTCTTCTTCTTCTAAATAACTAAACTTAAGCACATTCACAAGGATTGGTTCTCTCAGTTCACATATTACCCGAGAAGACAGAGCCCAATCAGAGTTTCAAAGTCCAGAGTCCAAAAGAGGTTTTCCGGCCAACCTGGCCGACCCAGAATCAAGAGATGATCCCGAGAAAAATAGGAGCCAGGATAGACTAAAACTAGAAAGAAGGGATCTTTCTTTATGCCCAACAATCCATGCTGGGAGGATTCTAGTTGACCAATCGAATGTATAGGGAATGGTGCAACTTAACCAGTCAGGTACATTGGCATAATGGGACCATGTCTTCTGCAGGGTCCAGTTCGGGAAGCACCTTCTCCCACCCATGGGTCCTAGAACTGACAGGAAGAAATGTGTAGGCACAATTTCCACCTGGTTCCCTTGGCCTTGAAACCCCTAGCCCTAGTGATCTGCCCAGCACCTGTGTCCACCTTCCATCTCCCTAAGCCCACACTTGAAAGCTACTGTCAGCTTGACCTCAGGCTCTCAGAGAGAGATTTCAGCTAGGCCGCAGCCTGAACCAATGTGCCTGCAAAGACCAGAAGCCTGTAGGTAGACAGTCACTTTATGGAAGGCCCCAGGATCAGTTCCCCAGCAACCCCAAGTGCGGGACTGTTTTAAGGGAGATGTGAAGGACCTCAGCCTGAGATTGGACCAGGCGGACAGATCAGGGATTCAACTGGCAGGGAAACACACCTGTCGAAAAAGGCACACAGCTGCTTGGAATTATGGGATACATGTTTTGTTTTAGAATAATTAGTTGCTAGTATCTTTAAGAGCCTTTACCAGCCATGATTGGAGCAGAAGTCATTGAACCTTTTAAGCAAACGTTCTAGACTGGCTTGCTCTTTATACAATGTATAGTGATGTTTTGCAACAAATGGTGTTTTATATAATACCTGTTCCCTAATAAGAGATATATTCCATTCAGCTCTGTGGTGTTCCTAGAGTTTTGAATTACAGCAAGAGGAAGACAACTACTAAGCAACAAGAGACAATTTATGAAGAATGGAAACTTCTGAAGAAGAAACATGAAACCAGTTTATAACTAGTTGCTCATTAAGATTGTTTTAATGGCTGCTACTGTTATCTCTTCATGACAATGAAATGCATAAATTTACCAAATATAAAGCAGAGTGGCCTAAATATCACAGTGATTGTTTTTTATACTTACTATGTAGTTTACAATGTGAACCTATCTGTTATTTTCCCTCTGGGACCTGGGGATTTTCTGGAATAATACAGAGATCATTTCCCCAGGAGAAAGTGGCTTCTGTGAAGGATGGACTCCATGGCCTTATGCCACATTGAGGGATCTCCTCACCCCTACCCTTCCTACCCCCCACTCCCCATCTCCAAACAGGCTTACATTCTTCTCCTCACCACTTTAACCTCACAACAACCCTGCAAGGTAGGTCTGGCTGAGATGGTGTGCCTAGCCAGACAGCTGCATTCTGTAGCACCATGGGGATTCAGAACTGGAACACTTTGACCTTATTCTGACATTCTAACCCCCACCCAACACTGGCTGTCACAGAGGCCAGGGAAGCGGTTACACTCACTTGTTTCTTCACAGGGGATACATTCCGCCCGCCCTGGGTGTCCTGCTTGCACTTCCCTGGTTTCTCATGAGTAACCTTAGGCTTCTATTGCAAAAAGCAGAGAGTTGTTGTTGAGCTAATCTGGGACAGGATGTTCTGATTCAATTTGTTTTGGGCTCAGCACCTTTCATCGTGATCCTGAAGCCAAGGACCAGTTTTAAAGCTCCTATCTTTATTTTCAGATCTGCTGTGCCTGTTGCAGACAACCATTATGTACAGAGCAGAAGCATTTGTGGGGGGGACGCTGTGGGTTGCAGGGACCACGAGATCCTGATTCCTTTCATGTTTGGCTCTGCAACTCACACTGGGGTTTGAGGAGGGGTGGGACCTCAGACAGGTACCATGCCATAGCCTCCACCCTCCAAACCAGCCATTTCCTCCTCGGGAACCATCATTGCCAATCTCCAGGTGAGGGCTGGAGATCACTCAGAATTACAACTGCTCTCCAGGAGAGAGGGCAGAAGTCAGCTGAAGTAAGAGGGACAGATAATGGTAGGTTGGTTAGCTGGGAAGGAGATGGGTTGCCAACTCCAGGTTGGGAAATTCCTGGAAATTTGAGGGATGGAGCCTGGAGAGTGTGGGGTTTGAGGAGGGGTTGGACCTCAGACAGGTACAATGCCATAGACTCCTTCCAAACCAGTCATTTCATCCTGGGTAACAACTGTTGCCAGTCTCCAGGTGAGGGCTAGAAAACACTCAAAATTACAACTGCTCTTCAGGTAGCAGAGATCAGTTCCTCTGAAGAAAATGGTGGACTCTGTGTCATTATACGCTGTTGTGGTCACCATAGCAAATTGACACTGAGTGCCCAGGGCCGGAGCAGTCTCCCAGAGCCTCTTTCTAGAGCTCATTATATTTATTTCCACAACAGGCCTTATTCCTAGTTCACAATGAAGCGCTTTGCACAAACCAGGCATTCATATAGTTTCCCCCATGTGGATTTGTTGATAACTATTAAAGATGCAACTGAGCAAAGCCCTTTTTGTACTTCAATAATTCATATTGATTCCAGTGTATGGATTCTTTGGTGTTTCAGAAGATGATTCTTCTGGACAAAGGTTTTTCCATACTCCTAGCATTATTCACATTCTAGTGTGAATTCAAAGATGGGCAGTCAGGTCTTCCTTCTAAGCAAAGCTCTTCCCACACTCCAAGCACTTATATGGTTTCTCCCCTGTGTGGATTCGCTGCTGGCCAGTAAGGTGTCCCTTCAAAGCAAAGCTCTTTCCAAACTCCAAGCATTTATATGGTTTCTCCCCATGTGAATTCGATGATGAGAAGTAAGGTGTGAACTCTGAGCAAAGCTCTTTCCACACTCCAAGCATTTATATGGTTTCTCCCCTGTGTGGATTCAATGATGAGACGTAAGGTGCGAACTCCAAGCAAAGCTCTTTCCAGTAAGATCTCCCTTCAAAGCTCTGGCCAGTAAGATCTCCCTTCAAAGCAAAGCTTTTTCCACACTCCATGGATTTCTCTCCTGTGTGAATTAATTGATGGCGAGTAAGGTGTGAATTCCGAGCAAAGCTCTTTCCACACTCCAAGCATATATATGGTTTCTCCCCTGTGTGGATTCGTTGATGGCGAGTAAGGTGTGAACTCTGAGCAAAGCTCTTTCCACACTCCAAGCATTTATATGGCTCCTCTCCTGTATGAATTCGTTGATGACGAGTAACGTGTGAACTCCAAGCAAAGCTCTTTCCACACTCCAAGCATTTATATGGTTTCTCCCCTGTGTGGATTGCTCTGTATGTATCAAAGACCTGGGATTCAGTGCCCTGAGAAGAACAGGATTCATTTCCGGTCTTCAGTTTTGTTCCAGTGTTTCTTCTCTGCTGTTTTTCTTCCAACAGGAACGGTTGTAGTTCTCCCTCAGACGTATTCTGGGGACCTTCCACCTCTGGAATAGAGAAAGAAGAATATCAAGGCAAGAAGTGCATTAACTGGCCTCGATAATGGCTGAACAGAAATCACTGCAAAAGAAGACAAGTCCTGCCACTTCGGCTTTTGATTCTTCTTTGGAGGGTAAGCCCATCACAGGCAAGGGGACGAATGTCCACATTCAAGAAGGTCTCCCTTGGAAGGCTGGTTGCCAGAATGGCAGTCTCAGGGTGAGGATTTGGCTCTGCTCATGAACCTGCCAGGGACTCTATTGGGCCACTCTGGGAAATGGGAGGCTGGACTAGAGGACATCTAGCCCATCTCTTCCTGGATTCAAACACATTACAGAACACCTTTTGCTGGACAGACAGGGTCGAGCAGGATTTTATACCCAAACTATGGTGACCTAAGCTTAGCTCCCCACTTGTCCAGGGCACTGGAGTGGTCTTGGCCCAATCACTCTTTGTGTTTTCCACATCACAGGTTTGTTATTCGGGAAAATGGAATAGTCTCACAAATACTGCTTTCGCTCCTTAAAAAAAGACCAGGAGAACCCAGGAGAATTAACAGAATCCAAAAAATAAAAGAAAGGACTGCTTCCCCCCAACGCATCACCCACCCTGGACGCATCACATCCCAGTTCTAGACCCCTCTTCTCTAAAGCACCGCCGCCTGTCAGGAAAGATATTACTGTGCTAGACGGTTTTAGCTTCTCTTTCACACTTGAGAATGCTTTCGTACCCATCTTCTGGCTGCTTCCTCTCAAGAAATGACTCCATTCTCCAGTGACTAAAATTTAGTCCAAGAGAAGTTCGACCTTCTTCCCAGACAAAAGGAAACAGATACCTGCTGACCATCTTTCTTCTGGATCTTGGACAAGTGGATCTCCTCCTTCTTCCACTGTAGAAATGGAATCAGGTTTGGGAATGAGAAGTCCTTCATTAGGGGAAAGAAACAGACCAGTTACTTCAACACATTCTTACCACCCTCCTTGCTTCTTTAAATTTTAATGCTGATGATTTATGTAGTATGGACTGCCTTGTGACAGTTTTGATGTTTGTGAGGTTCAACAAACAGGTATTCGGAGAGGCAGCATCTAAATAAATCCATGTTGATTGAAACAACTCCTGTATCAACATTTCCCTCCAGGCTGAAGTACAAACAAGCCAGCCTTTTCATCCTGATTTTAGCTTCTCTTTCACATTTGAGAACATTTTCATGGACATTCTCTGGCTGTTTCCTCTCGAGAAATCACTCTGTTCTCCAGTATGTAAATAACACCAAAAGAAGTCCTCCTCTTTTCCAAAACAAAAGGAAGCAGATCCCTGCTGATCTCTTTCTTTCTTTTGGTCTTGGAAAAGTGGATTTCCTGCTTCTCCCACTGTGGATCTGGAATCAGATTTGAAAAGCAGAAGTCTTTCTTTGGGGGAAAGAAACAGACCAGTGAATTCCACACATTCCAAGGAACATTCAGACATTAAACCAGCCTATATAAATCTCAGCCCCTCTTAACAGCAAAAAGAAGGGATGCCAGATTTGTAAACTCCTGAAACATGTATACAGTGGGAAGGGAGGGCACTACTGGATCTAGGAGATCCAGGAGGATCTAGGAGCCAATGGAGAGAAGAAGGGAACTTCTATACGGCAAAGAGAAGGTCTTAGCCCAGACCGAACTACCAGATACAGTATCTTAGCCCTCTTCAAAGGCACAAGAGGTCCAACATCCCAGTCTGACACCATCAAATGTGGCAAACACCAAGAAAAAAGGGAGGGGGGACTCAGCCCAAAATATGGCTGTGATCTATGAGGGTTAAGCTAACAAAGTAAATTATTATAAAAATACAAATATTTATTATGGTGTACACATTAATAACAGCGTTCCATGCGCCTCGGTGTTTAGTCATGCCAGCCGCATGACCATAGAAACATCTTCAGACAGTGCTGGCTCTTCGGCTTTGAAACAGATATGAGCACTGCAACCCTAGAGTCGGATTCGACTGGCTTTCGAGCAAGGGAACCTTTACCTTTACCTTAACCCATTAATAAAAGATACATTAGGTTGAAGAAATAGTCCAAATATCAGACTCTTAAAACTTTTTTACACCCACAGCTGATAGTTATACATATACAATTGATGGGTATAACTTATGACCAGTAGACCATATGCGTTTCGGCCCCTTAGGGCCTTCCTCAGGGGTCAATATTGTAAAACAACACACACCCAGAAATAAATATATGAAACAAGATTTTCTTTAGAGCCAGGTGTTGCTTTCTCATGTGATGTGCAGTTGCTAAAAGTTTATACAGTGGACCACGGATAATCTCTCAAGATAATTGCACATGTTTTCCAGATTATTCTGGTAACAAATATCCAATGTGTATGGATGTGTGTCTCTTCCATCAAAGGTAGTAGTCACCTTTGATGGAAGAAACACACATCCAGACACCCGGCCCTTGCCTTTCCATGGCCATTCACCTGCTCTCTCCTCAATGGCCCTTTAGAGGAATTATTTTTAATATGTTGTTGAAGGCTTTTTATTATTATTTTTCGTTTACAAACTAATTTAAATTATTTTTAGTTTACAAACTCTCCTGTTAGCTCACAAACTAATGCTTGGGGAGTCCAGTACTCATGCAGAAGTCTCTCCCTTGCCTGCATGTGGACCTGATCCACTCCACTTATGACAGTCCCCATGAGAAGACCCCTGCTAATGGCCTTCCTAGAAGGAGCCATTCCTCCCCTCAGCATCTGTGAATCAAGGGACAGGGCAGCCTTACCCAAACAGGCCACATCCTGACAATTGTCCTCCATGACTTCCTTGTGAAGCCTCCTTTGGTCCGGATCCAGCAGAGCCCACTCCTCCTCAGTGAAGTGAACAGACACCTCCTCCAAGGTCACCAGGCCCTGAAAAGAGACAAAAAAAAAAAGAAAAGCAGCCTCTCCTTCCACTAATGGAGCAATTCCTTCCTTCTAAGGGCAATCCAAAAGGACTCTGGTTAGATGCTTGGAGTATTCACACCTTCGTGAGGTACATTCATTTTCTGTTGAGTGAGCAGTGAAGGGAAAGAGGAATAATCTCTCAGGCCTAGGGAGAGGTAGGGGGAGGCACCCAGGGGCATGACCCACATCATTCTACCCTTACCTGACCTGGCTTCACAGAAGCTTCTTTGTCCCAAAGAGATGGTGAAGAGTTGATCACTGGTTTCATAGCACCACCTGTGAAGGAAAAAAGGGTACTCTGAAGACATTCTGTCCTTTCCATTCCTGTTCCTTGAGCACTGGGGGAAACACATGTAATTCATTGCCACAGGAAGTGGTGACAGCTACAAGCATGGACGGCTTCAAGAGGGAATCACAGAATGTTAGAGTTGGAAGGGACCTTGCAGGTCATCTAGTCCAACCCCCTGCACTCTGCAGGAGCGTAGCCGAAAGATAGCCCTACAACATACCTGAAAGATGGTCATCCAGCCTCCTCTTGAAAACGTCCAGGGAAGGAGCATCCACCACCTCCTGAGGCAGTCTGTTCCACTGCTCAACCATTCTTACAATTAGGAAGTTTCGCCTGATATTTAGCCGGTAATGACTCCCTTGTAATTTCCACCCATTAGATCTAGTCTTGGAATCCAGAGCAAGAGAGAATAGATCCGCTCCATCTTCTACATGACAGCCCTTCAAATATTTGAAGACAGCAATCGTGTCTCCTCTAAGCCTTCTCTTTCCCAGGCCTGTAATTTCCCTCTGGCATGAGCTAAAGAACTCTTGGCCTGTGGCTCTTAGCCTACGGACTCTTAGACTAGGAGCTCTGTAAGAAGCCCAGGAAAAGCCAGAAAGCCAGGTCCCTAGTCTCCTGGGCTGAGGCAAGGAGTGGAGAGCACATGGTGAGCTGCTGTTAGAAGGTAAGGGGCTATTGGATAAACATATGGAGCAGAGGTCCATCAGTGGCTATTAGCCACAAAGTATAGATAGGAACTGTCCTGGCCCCACTGGTGGACCTCCTGATGGCACCTGGTATTTTTGGCCACTGTGTGACAGTGTGTTGGGCGGGATGGGCCATTGGCCTGATCCAGCATTGGTTTCTCTTACGTTCTTATCCTCTGTATAACAGCTCATGGGCATTCAGTTCAAGATCCTGGTTCATACACAGATACCTTTGGTTTGACACAGAATATTTTAAATGGAGAAGCTGGAGTGCAGCACCTTTCCCACACAGCATGGGGGGAGGCAGAAAAGCAGCTCACCTACACTCAGGGAGGACATCTATTGAGAAAGGCACCCCTTTGGACCTTACCTGGAAAGGTTGTTCCAGGGTAACGCTCCTGCGTGCTCTCTTCCTGCATCTGAAACAGAAGTGGGGCCCCCAGAAAGGGGAGACTGGTGAGACAAGAAACAGGAAACAGGCTGGGGAGAGAGTTTTGAAAAAAGTTGGGACACATAAGAAAATAAGAGAAGTCATGTTGGATCAGGCCAATGGCCCATCCAGTCCAACATTCTGTGCCACACACTGGCCCAAACCCAGGTGCCATCAGGAGGTCCACCAGTGGATCCAGAACTCCAGAAGCCCTCCCACTGTTACCCCCCACCAAGTACCAAGAAGACACAGCATCGCTGTCCCAGACAAGAGTCTATACCAAGTACCCTTTTTTCCTTCACAGGTGGTGCCATGAAACCCATGATAAACTCTTCACCATCTCTTTGGGAGAAAGAAGCTTCTGTGTCTATACCCATCTATACCTTGTGGCTTATAGCCACTGATGGACCTCTCCTCCATATGATGCCCCAATCCCCTTTTGAAGCTCTCTATGCCCGTAGCCACCACCATTTCCTGCGGCAATTAATTCCATGTATTATTTACTCAAGAAGTACATCCTTTTTTCTGTTCTAAGCCTACTGGTCATTCATTTCATTGAGTGCCCACGATGCCTTTTGTGAAAATGGGAGAAAAATCGTTCTTTTTCTACCTCCCCTATCCCACGCATAACTTCATAAACCACAATCATGTCAACCCTCAATCAGCCTCAGCCTCTTTAACCTTTCTTCATAGGGAAGGTGTTCCATCCCTTAATCATTTTATTTACCCTTTCCTGCATCTTCTCCATTGTTATAATATCTTTTCTGAGGTGTGGTGACCAGAAGTGTACAAAGTATTTCAAATGAGACTGTGCCATCAATTCATACAGGGATATTACGATACTGGCTGGCTTGTTTTCAATCCCCTTCCTAATAATCCCAATTACAGTGTTTGCCTTTTTTATTACAGTGGCACACTGAGTCGACATCTGTGAGTTGTCTACCAGGACTCCAAGATCTCTCTCCTGGTCAGTTACTGCCAGTTCAGGCCCCACCCACCTATAGCTATAGTTAGGATTTTTGGCTCCAATGTGCATTACTTTGCACTTGCCCACGTTGAACCCCATTTGCCACACTGACGCCCACTGGCCCATCCTCAACAGATTCCTCTGGAGAGCCTTACAGTCCTTCCTCAGTTGCACCACCCCGAACAACTTTGTGTCGTCTGCAAACTTAGCCACTTCACTGTTTACTCCCAGCTCCGAATCATTAACAAACAATTGTAAAAAGCCTTAAACCAAGCCCTGCGGTACTCCACTGCCTACCACCTTCCACTGTGAAAACTGCTCAATTACACTAACTGTCCGTTTCCTGTTAATTAACCAGTTTTTAATCCACAAGAGGATTTGTCCTCTTATCCCATGACCGTTGAGTTTACTCAGGATAAAGAACTTTATCAAAAGCTTTCTGGAAGTCTAGGTAAACAACATTGACTGGGTCACCCTTGTCCACTTGTTCGTTCAACCCCCCCTCCCCCCCAAAAAAAGAAATCTAAAACGTTAATGAGACAAGATCCACCTGTATTGCTAAGTTATATCCTTGTTCGTATCCTGTGCCCCCCTTCAGCTGCTGGTCCTGATTCTTGTCCTGTGCCTGGCTGAGGAGGAAGCCTTCTGCCAGGGCCACCGCCTGGGAACTAGTCTCTGGCCCGCATTCCCTGACCCAGCTCTCCATCCCTGGGGGGAGGACGGCCAGGAACTGCTCCAGGATCACCAGGTCCAGCATCTCCTTCTTGCTGTGCTTCTCCGGCTTCAGCCACTGGCGGCAAAGACGGTGGAGTTGGCTGCAGACCTCCCGGGGCCCCTCCGCCTCCTGGTAGCTGAACTGTCTGAACTGCTGGCTCTTCTGCCCGGTTCCTTCCCAAGGTTCCCTTCTGCTCCCAGCCCCGGTGGCATCAAGGCCTTTTCCTGATCCAGGGACAGCTAAGTCCGGCTCTCCCTTCATCTTCCCTTCCTCTCCAAACAACCTGCACTTGGACAACTGGATTGTCCTCCTCCAGGCTCTGCCAGATCCCTCTGTGGAGTCAAGGGCCGGAGCTGGGACCTCTTGCAGAGGCAACTCTGCCCATGTGCAGAGGGCAGTCCGGTTGGTCTGCAGTAGCACAGCCCTGAATGAGCTCCTGAGAGACCCACAATAGGTCCGGGGGGGAAGCTTTCCAGAGACCCAGGTAAATCTTACAAGCGAAGGTTTACTTTATGACTCCTCTCTTTGCCTTTAAAGCTTCTGCGCAAGCTCCCAGGCCGCCTCCTCGCCCCCTCCCTTCGGGCAACCACGCTGGTGACGTCACTGGGAAACTTAGTGGCCACTTCTCCGCCAGGCGTCTAAGGGGGCGTGGCTGTGCGTGGTCTTCTTCCTTGGCCGCCTCTCTAGGAAATGGGACTTCTTCCCTTTAACCCTTGGGTGAACCTCCCCCTGAAAACCTCACTCCAAGGTCAGGACTGGGGAGCGACCGGAGACCCTGGGAAAGGGATGGGAGGCTTCCACCCACGTGGCCTCCCCTGCTTGTTTGAGGGTTGCCAACCTGCAGGCAGAACCGAGGGAACCTCCCGGAATTTTGCTGATCTCCTAACCACAGAGATCGATTCCCATGGAGAAAATGGCTCGGATGGAGGGTGTACTCTCTAGCATTAGACGCCCCTGAGGTCCCTCACAGCCCACCCCCACCCCCAATCGCCAGGGTTTTCTAACCCTCATTTCTTGCCTCTAAGAACTGCTCTGGAGGGCTACAGATACCACCCGCTGAGCCTGATGATGTGGAGCAGTTTCTGGCTGGGCTCACTGGCTTGAGCCACCAGAGCATTTCTTATGCATTGGCTGTGCTGCTCCCTTTCCAAGAGAAAACTTGGATTTGGATGAGGAGGAGGTGTTCTGCCCCTTCGGATTGGCAGGGGAGGGGAGGGAGTCAGGGTGAAAAAAGTACAGAGGAGGGCAGTCAAGGTGATGAGGGGCTGGAGTCCCTTCCCTCTGAGGAAAGGCCAAAGAGTCTGGGACTTTTCAGTTTAGAAAAGAGACAACTGGTGGTGGGGGGGGGACATCATAGAAGTGTATAAAATTATCCATGGGGTGGAGAGAGTTTTCTCCCTCTCCCAAAATACTGGACCTCGAGGGCATCCAATGAAGCTGAGGGGCAGTAGATTCAAGAGGGACAACAGGAAATACTGCTTTACACATCGCGTTGGTCAAATGAGGAATTTGCTGCCAGAGGAGGTAGTCAGTCAGTCACTTATTAATGCTTGTAAACCAAGAGGTCATAAGCAAACAAAATATATAAATATATACAGTGCAGATCATCAGAATACGTTTCACATTAAAAAGTAATACCATTAAATGCCACAGACAGGAATTTTACAACTGCAAGAGTCACATTTGGATCAGTGTCTGCTAGTAACTTGACTACAACCTCATATTTTGCAGCAAAACATTTTTCAATAAGTTGTAATCCAGAGGAGGTAGTGATGGCCAGAGGAATACCCAAGGACAAAGAAAAACTGGGCTGATCCCAGCAATGTGCCAACAGAACAAAAAGGAAAAAATGTCAAGTGATAGATGACTAATTTGTTATACAGAGTCCCTATGCGTTTTGCCATGCAGGCTTCGTCAGGGAGAATCTGTAATTTTATATTTAATAGAGATAATAGAAAGATCCCTTAATAAAAGTTATTCCAAAGTTATTAAAAATAGTATCAAAAAGACAGGACCAAAAGTAATTACAAAAATAGATACCTATTGGTCTATATACAATATAAGGTAAATAAACTATACATTGGACATGAAGTAAGACTGCAAATATGTAATACACTAAGTAAATACTGACCAGAACATTCACCTAGTGCTGGAACTGTCCACAGCAATTAAATTCTTTTACAGTGGAGAATGACGCAGCATTTTTTATACATACAGCAATTAGCTGAGCAAGGTCAGAAGTTTAACCAATGAGGGGCTAAAGTCTGCAAGCTTAAAACCCACTCTATTGACTTTTGAAACAGGACTTTTTCATTGTGATGATAAGATTTATATCAACCTCCCCAAATGAAATCAGTGGGTTCATGTTCTTTTTCTGTCAAATGCTGTACCAAAAGTGCACCAACTATTTTGCAACGTATGTTGCTCCCATGTTCTGTTATAGGAGTCTTTAATTTTCTAGTGGTCTTCCCTATATGTGTCTTATTGCAAGAACATCTGATGGCATATACAACCATATCTGAATTACATGTTGTGAAGTTGGGCAAACCTGTTCCTGGAATGCCTGTTTGTAGTTTCATGGGAACAAACTTGTTGCTGTGAACCAATTTGTCTTTTAAATTGGACATCGTTTCTTAAATCACAAAGCGGAACATCATAGAGCATATTCCGGTTTTTGTACACACTCTTTTTAAATTGTGCACCGATGTGGTTGCAAGTCAGACTGACAGTTATTCTCTCATTCTGCGACTTGCTTTTGTTGTTATGCAACAGATCTTCCCTTTGGCAAGCTCTAGTCTCATCAAATGTTGTTTTTAAGATACGATCCAGGTAACCCCTGCTGGCAAGTTTTTGTTTTAGGGTTCTTGCCTCCTCTTGATAATCTTCAATATTAGTACAATTTCTTCTAATTCTTGAGAATTGGCTATATGGTAAATTGTTTTTAATGTGAGTTGGATGAAAACTATCAAAACCTTAAAAAGGAAAGTCTATCTGTAGGGGAGGGGGGGGGGTTGTATACATTTCATAGAATCATAGAGTTGGAAGGGATCTCCCGGGTCATCTAGTCCAACCCCCTGCACAATGCAGGAAATTCACAAATACCTCCCCCTACACCCCCAGTGACGGCTGTTCCACGCCCAGAAGAATAGCTAATTCTCCTGAAGACCCAGATGGCTCCCTTCCGCAGGAGCCCCAGACCTGCTTGGCCCCCCAGACCTGCTTGGCCCGCAGGTCTGGTCTTCGGGGGCCACTCCCTCTAAGCTGTGGAGTCTTGCGAGCAAAAATTCTACTTTGTGAGCGAGCAATTTGGCTACTGCATAAAATAGTTTGCTCTGGAGCCATCCTTCCTGAGCTAAGACAAAAATGTCTGAGCCGGAGGCTAAAAAAACTGTGAGCTAGCTCACACTAACAGCTTAGAGGGAACACTGCGGCTGACCACTGAAGAAGAAGAGTTTGGATTTTGGCCGCTGTGTGTGTACTAGATGGGCCATTGGCCTGATTCAACATTGGCTTCTCTTATGTTCTTATGGATTTATACCCCACCCTTCACTGCCCAAAGGCGTCTCAGAGCAGCTTACAAACTCCTTCCCCTTCCCCTCCCCACAACAGACACCCTTTGAGGTAGATGGGGCTGAGAGAACTTCTGACAGAAATTGCTCCTTTTCCAAGAATAGCTGTGCCAGAGTTTGTGACTGACGCAAAGTCACATCAGCAGGTGCAAGTGGAGGAGTGGGGAATCAAATCCGGTTGTCCCAGATAAGAGTCCGCGCACTTAACCACTACACCAAACTGGCTCTCGGAATGAAAAGAAGCTTTCTGAGACCGAGGAAGCTCGGGGATAATACTCTGAAAAGCGTGGCATTTAATAGGAACAACAAAGAAGCACCGTTTCCTACTCTATTTGGATCGGTTGCACAAATATGTTCCCACCATAAAAGCCGTGCGTGGACTCATGGTAACGGGTGACTGGAAATCTAGGCCGGGATAAGGACGTAGTCTTGGATGAAGGCAAAACGAGCTCTGCTGTCTGGAAGGGTTAAAGAGAGAGCCGCTTTCTTAGAGAGGCACGTGGTGGGGGCCTCTTCCGCCCCTTGCAAGAAAGCGCCTCTGAATCTCGCGGGCTTCGGCTTGAACAGTTTGAAGGGGGGAATCCGGTGAGTTCAAAGAGGCTTTGGAGGGCGGGGAAGGGGAAAATATGGGGTTGCAATGCAAGAGAGAAGGGGGGGGGATGTAGCAGGGGGTGAACAGATAAAAGGAAATACTTCTTCACCCAAAGAGTGATTAACATACGGAATTCCCTGCCACAGGAGGTGGTGGCAGCTGCAAGCATGGACAGTTTCAAGAGGGAATTAGATAAACATATGGAGCAGAAGTCCACCAGTGGCTATGAGCCACAGGGTATAGATGGGAACGGTGGAGTGTGTGAAACCTTGGAGCCATGGGTTAACAGAGCCTTGTATCAATCAATTTATTGATACGGTCATTGACCAAATACATAAAGGAACAGAAAAGACATTAACTAATAAAACATTAAAATACATACAGACGCAATCCAGAATGTCAAACATTAAAATGTTAGGGACAGAGCCTTGTAATTCTCAGTGACTCTTTGCAAAAGGTGTACTGTATGCAAAGGGTATTGTGCCTTTCAGTTGGGGTTGTTTGGACCTCTTCGGCCCCTGAAGTTTTGGAGAGCTGCTGGAGTGGGTGGAGTTTCTTGTTCTCGTTAGTTGTGTTCTGGGGAAACAAAGTAGTTATGCTTCAGGGCTGCTGAGCTTCGTTTTCTGACTCACTCTCTTGGGACTGCCTTGGTTCCAAGGGCTGAGAGAGCTCTGAGAGAACTGTGACTGACCCAAGGTCACACCAGCAGCTGCATGTGGAGGAGTGGGACTCCCAGAGCTGGAGCCAATTTGGTGTAGTGGTTAAATGCACGGAATCTAATCTAGGAGAACCGGGTTTGATTCCCCACTCCTCCACTTGCACCTGCTGATGTGACCTTGGGTCAGTCACAAGCTCTGGCACAGCTGTTCCTGAAAGAGCAGTTTCTGTCAGAGCTCTCTCAGCCCCACCTACCTCACAGGGTGTCTGTTGTGGGGAGGGGAAGGGAAAGGAGTTTGTAAGCCGCTCTGAGACTCCAAGTGAAGGGCGGGGTATAAATCCAATCTCCTCCTCCTCTTCTTCTTCTTCTTCTTCTTCTTTTAAGCATGTTTGTATTTTGAGTAAAAAATATTTTAATTTGGTTTACCTGTGCCCTTTCTGAAGTTTATATCTCCAGTACCTGGCATTACATTTTATGGCACACTGGCCCGGCCTGACAAAGTAACATTTATGACAGATCTGGCCATTGCCTGGGAACTGGTCTCTGGCCCACATCCTCTGACCCAGCACTGCATTTCCTGGGGCAGGATGGCCAGGAACTGCTCCAGGATCTGCTTCTTGGTGTGCCTCTCCAGTAAGCTGGCTGAAAACCTCTTGGGGTCCATTGGCCTCGTGGCATTGGAACTGCTGGAAGCATTGGCTGTGTGCATCTATGGTCATAGGGTCCTGAGTGTCAGAAAAAATGCATTTGATGTTTCTCACTGAATCCATTGTTGTATGTTTCCTACCCCGCTATGCGCTTGCGTAGGTATGCAGGCAGAAACGTGGGAGCCTCTTCCCTGCCGCTTTTCCTTATCACGGTGGCCTTGAATGTAGGCTTTGGACTATTCTTGTTTCGCTGAGAATTTTCCAGTCCTGGGAAGGCAAGGGGAGGGGGGGAGTAGTCTCCCGCTCATCAAGTATTTCTCCCGCCGGGAGTTCCCGCGCGAGTGCTCAAGTTTCATTTGCTAGGCGCTTCATAGCATCACACTATAAGTTAGCTTGCTTTGCTTTGCCCCCCATTCCTGACAATGACCTCCTACTGTGGGTTTATAGCAAGATAATCCAATAAACCTTTCTTTGTGCAAGAATGACTGGATCTACTTGATTTTAAGCCTGACAGAAATTGTCAGGAATCCATCATTCCCACTACCGTCAGTTTCCTCCGTCTACCAAGATGAGCGGAGCGGGTACGGGAGCCACGGGCGCAGCCCCAGCGACTACTCCTTCGGGTGCAGCTGCGGCGGCTACTACTCCAGGAGCCACGGGCGCAGCTGCAGCGGCTACTGCTCCAGGGGGCACGGGTGCAGCTGCGGCGACTGCCACTCCAGGAGCCACGGGGGCAGCGGCGGCGACTGCTGCTTCAGGAACCACGGTCCCCGTCACTACTGTGGCAGCTACAGTGGTCACTCTCCCGACCACCACTGTTGTTCCGGTGACTACTACTACAGTTTTGGCCGCACCAGCGTCACAACCAGGAACCGGATTAGTGACCCCGCCATTGATCAGCACATTGGGGGTTCAGTACGCTCTCCCAATCTACAGCCCGGCTGGGCAACTACCGAGTCAGGGAGGAGCGGTTCCCCGAACCTATGTGCCAGGAGCCCCAACGCCATGGGATAAAGGGGTGACCTATCGTAGGTCACGCGATTGGACTAAGAACCTGTTGGATACTACCCAGTCGACCTGGACTATGCCGGGAAGCCAAAGCCGGGACAGCCTGTTAGATCCCAGAGGTAGTTTTGGACTTCCCCAGGGGAGGGTGTCTAGAGGATCTCCCAGAACTGGGTCTGGGCCAGACACCGATGCTCGCATGGATTCTATCCAAGAGGATACCCGACGTCTGGTAAGGGACATGAGCAAACTAATGCAATCCCTACCACAGATGATGGACCAAGCAATTCGAGCTCATCCACTGACACAACCTAGACCGGTACCAGCCCCGGCCCCACCACTGCTACCGGGACGACCACCTCCTGCTCCACCGGGCCCGAGGCCGGGCCAACCAGCACCTCCGGGTCCAGGGCCGGGCCGGCCGGCACCAGCCCCACCTCCACTGGTCGTTCCAGCACCAGGACCAGGGCCAGGGCAACCAGGGCCAATCCAGCCGCCAGCTGTGCCTCCGCCTCAACTCCCTGCCCCAGCACCCCTCATGCAGCCGATCCCGGTCATGGCACCAGCCCCCCAGTAATTCGTCCCAAGGACATGCTTGAGATCACATTTGATGGAGATCCAGAGACTGTGTCCTTTTTCATATTACAAGTCGGGAAGTTTGTGCAAAGATGGGGCTATGTATTCCCAGATGAAGAACAACAGGTGGAGTTTATCGCATCCAGATTTCGAGGGAGTGCTACAAGCTGGTATGTAGCTCTTCATGATCTGGAGGCTGCGGAGTTGGGGAATGTAGATGACTTCATGTGGGCTCTGAGAAACCGTTTCGAGGACCCGGGGCGGCCCAAAAAGCAGAAGCCTTCCTTCGCACGTTCAGACAAGGCAAACTCTCAGTGCGGGAGTATTCAAGGGAGTTTCAAAGGCATGCCGTGAAAATTCGGGACTGGACCGATGCGGTCTTGGCCCAACAATATCGAATGGGTCTAGCTGTGGACATCCGCAACAATATCCTCAGCTCTCAGCAACCCCGCACCCTCCAAGGTTGGATGGAGGAAGCTGAGAAGGCCGAAAGTCGCTTACGCATGATGAAACTGGATTTATCGTTGGGTAACAACCGTCCAAGTTTGGCGGCAGGCCAAGCCAGACCCAAACCAACATCCACCCCAAGTGGAATGAGGGATCAGCGTATGCGACAGGGTCTCTGCCTGCGGTGTGGGGAAAAAGGGCACTTCGCCGCAGCCTGCCCGAAAGGAGACCCCAACAGAGCTCTACCACAAGAGGAGCCCAGAAGGTGGATAACCCCTACCCCAAGGAAAGGCACCGCAAAACCACGCAATACACGGGCTCTTTTTGCTGGTCCCGACCAAGTGGATACCTTGTTGTTGGAGGAGGAGAATGAGATGCAGGGAAATGAAATGGTCCTGTTTGTGAATGGCGCTACACAACAGGACCCAGCACCTGAGGCGCCTAAACTGGTGAGCAATTACCCCTCTCTCTTCTTTGTGACTGTCCTGGTAATGAACCCAGCAATGATGACCCACATTCGGGTTCGAGCCCTCATTGACTCAGGGTGTGGGAGGGACCTCATAAACCCGTCTATGGTTGTAGGGTTGGAGGCAGCCGTGGTCCACTTGAAAGACCCAATAACTTTCACACAAATGGATGGGTCTCCAATGAAAGAACCATGCCGATTTGAGACTGTTCCTTTAAGAATAGGCATTGGTGACCACTGGGAGCTACGCTCGTTCGTGATAGCTCCGCAAGCCCAATTTCCCTTAGTGTTGGGTAGCCCTTGGTTACATGGACATAACCCTTACATTCTATGGGAGGAAGGGAATGTTCAATTTATCTCACCAAAATGTACAGAACACAAATGGGACCCAGGGTGGGGAACTCCTCCATGCAATGAACCTCCACGCGCTTGTTTAGCAATGGAGGACCTTAACCGCATCCCCAAGGATTACCAGTATTTGACTAGGGTTTTTGAGGAGGAGGAAGCTGATGAACTACCCCCCACCGTAACTCTGACTGTGCTATTGAGATTCTTCCGGGCCAGAAATTGCCAAAAGGGAAAATTTATGCCATGAGTCCCAGTGAGAAGGAAGAACTGTGCCGCTTTATTGATAAAAACCTGGCTCGTGGATTTATTAGGCCAGCATCATCCCCTTTCGCAGCACCTGTATTGTTTTGTAAAAAAAAAAGATGGGGGGCTCAGACTATGCACGGATTACCGGGGACTTAACGCAGTGTCTGCAACTAATGCCTACCCGATGCCCCTCATCAAAGACTTATTGGCAGAGGTGGCAAAAGGGAAAGTGTTTTCTAAACTGGATTTGAGAGATGCCTATTTTCGGGTTCGTATCAGAGAGGGGGATGAATACAAAACTGCATTTAATACCCCGCTGGGGCAATTTGAATATCGGGTTATGCCCTTCGGTTTACAGGGGGCACCAGGGGTCTTCATGAACTTAATCAATGAAGTCTTACACCCCTACTTATTCAAGGGGGTGGTCGTTTACTTGGATGATATCTTGGTCTATACCCCGGATTTAAAATCTCACACTATTCTCATGCGAAAAGTATTGGAAAAGTTATTAGAACACAAACTGTTTGTCAAACTGTCAAAATGTGAATTTCACCAGGAGTGCATTGACTTTCTGGGGTACCGCATATCCTCTGAGGGGTTGGAAATGGACCCAAAGAAAGTCCAGGATGTCTTAATGTGGGAGCCCCCAAAACCAGACGACAGCTCCAAAGTTTTCTCGGTTTCGCCAACTTTTACCGTCAATTCCTGCCACATTTTGCCCAAGTAGCCCTCCCCTCACTGAACTACTGAAGACTAAGGGGAAGGGATCCAAGGCTTCGGTGCCAGGGGCCCCTTGAACTGGACCCCGCAGTGTCAGGAAGCGTTTGAACAACTAAAACGGCTGTTCACGTCTGAGCCAATACTAGCACACCCTGATGAGAAAAAAATTTGTGGTCCAAGTAGACGCATCGGATACTGCTATGGGTGGGGTGATTTTGCAAGAGAACGCTCAGGGACAACTACAACCCCTAGCTTATGTATCAAGAAAATTCAATGATACAGAGAGATTCTGGCCCATTTGGGATAAAGAAGCTGCGTCTATACGTTTAGCATTGATCACTTGGAGACACTGGTTAGAGGGGTCCCAAGTACCTTTTGAAATATGGACTGATCACAAAAATCTTGAGGTACTGCGAAAACCCCGAAATCTGAATGCTAAACAATTCAGGTGGGCTGAGTTTTTCTCCAAATTCCATTTCACTCTCCACCATTTCCCAGGGAAAGCCAATCATCTAGCAGACGCTCTCTCCCGTCTTCCCCAACATTTCTGTAAGAGAGTGGAAGTACGAGAGTCTATGTTCACCCCAGAACAACTGGTCGGTGCAGTTGTAACCCGTAAAGCCAAACAAACACCGAAGAACCCTATCCAGACATTACCCTGGGAAAAACAATTTCTCACTGACATCACCTCACAAGAAACAAATGAGTTACAAGTCAGGGACGATGTGAAATGTGGTCCGAATGGCTGCTGGTTCAAGGGAAATAAAATGTTTGTCCCTGAAGCTACCCGATCCCAAATGTTGCAGACAGTTCATGACTCAAAATCTGCGGGGCACTTTGGATATGTGAAATCCTTACGACTTCTGCAACGTGGGTTTTGGTGGCCCCGAATGAAACAGGATTTATCTCTCTATATACAATCATGTCCAACGTGCAACCGTTGTAAAGCCAGACCGGGGAAACCCCCAGGTCTCTTACAGCCTCTACCCACCCCGAGCCGACCCTGGGAAGTAATTTCTATGGACTTTATCACTGATCTTCCCCCTCTAGACATATGACGGTCATTTGGGTGGTAGTGGACTTATTCTCTAAGCAGGCTCACTTTATACCGTTCCCCAGTTTGCCAACAGCCAAGGCTTTGGCCAAAGCATTCCTCCAACACATTGCCAGGCTACATACATTGCCGCTCAAAATAATCTCCGACAGGGGGTTCAATTTGTCTCTAAGTTGTGGTCGGAGCTAATGGCCCTAATGGGCATTGAACGTGCTCTTAGTACTGCCTATCACCCGGAAACCGATGGGCAAACGGAGAGAGTAAACCAGACATTAGAGCAATATCTAAGATGTTTTTCTAATTATCAACAAGACAATTGGGTTGATTTATTGCCATTGGCGGAGTTTGCATACAACAATTCATGGCACGCTTCAACAAAAATGTCACCATTCAAAGCTGCCATGGGTTATGACAGCCCCCCTCTTCCCTTCTTAAAGCCTGGTGAGAACGTTGGGAAAGCCTCAGCATGGTGTAAAACTTTCCGTGATTCTTGGCCCCTGATTGTTGAGACTTTGAATGAAGCCAAGATACAGTACAAAAAACAGGCAGACAAAAAAAGGGCAGGGGGATGGAATCTGAAACCAGGGGACTCTGTCTATCTGTCAACAAAGAATCTAAGACTGGCGCAGCAGTCCAGAAAACTTGCTTGGAAATATATTGGTCCTTTCAAAGTGTTAAGATGTATAAATCCAGTGACTGTACAGCTAGATTTGCCTAAATCTCTTAAAGCAATACATCCAATTTTCCATTACAGCCTCCTCAAACCTGCGTTACCCCCGACTAAATGGCAACCTGCGATGCCGGCACCTCCCCCCTCTGATGGTTGACGATGAGGAGCACTATGAAATTGCTGATATTCTAGACTCTAAGATTCTTCGTGGACAACTCCTGTACCTGGTTCAATGGGTACACTTCGGGCCCCAACACAGGGAGTGGGTGAAAGTATCGGATATCAATGCACCTGATCACTTGAAGGACTTTCACACTCGATACCCTAACAAACCTGGGGGGCCCACGTTCTCTCCTTCCTGAGTGGTGGGTGGGTGGTATTTTGGGAAGGGCAGAATGTCAGAAAAAATGCATTTGATGTTTCTCACTGAATCCATTGTTGTATGTTTCCTACCCCACTATGCGCTTGCGTAGGTATGCAGGCAGAAACGTGGGAGCCTCTTCCCTGCCGCTTTTCCTTATCACGGTGGCCTTGAATGTAGGCTTTGGACTATTCTTGTTTCGCTGAGAATTTTCCAGTCCTGGGAAGGCAAGGGGAGGGGGGGAGTAGTCTCCCGCTCATCAAGTATTTCTCCCGCCGGGAGTTCCCGCGCGAGTGCTCAAGTTTCATTTGCTAGGCGCTTCATAGCATCACACTATAAGTTAGCTTGCTTTGCTTTGCCCCCCATTCCTGACAATGACCTCCTACTGTGGGTTTATAGCAAGATAATCCAATAAACCTTTCTTTGTGCAAGAATGACTGGATCTACTTGATTTTAAGCCTGACACTGAGCCAAGATCTCTGGCACAGTTCTTTCCCAAATTCATCACCATTCCCTGCTTCGATGGGATGGGGGCTTTTGCTTGCAGTTTCAGGTCTTCCTGGGTTCTCTTTTTCCATCTCCTTCCCCTTTCTCTTGAGTTGCCTCTGACTCTGGAAAAACACTCTTATTCACTTGGCTATGAAGAGGGAGAAGGAAAGATGTCAAAATGGCAGAAAGAAAAGAGAACAGATTTACATCACTAACCCTGGTTAAGAGACACAGAAGACTACACCAGTGGCTCAGAAGGAGCATCCTTGTTGTAGTTTGTGGATCAGGACTTATGTTATTGTGCTATATTAAGTATCGAGCTTTTTAGAATATGTTTGTTTGGCTGCAGTCACACACACCAAATAATCCACTTTCAGGGCACTTTCCAAGTGGATTTTGTCAGTTCACACAGTAAAATCCAATTGGAAAGTGGACTGAAAGTGGATCATTTTGTGTGTGTGACCGCAGCCTCTATTTAGCTTTTTAAAAATATGTTGTGGATGTTATGAGCTTGGCCTCAAATTGCTGGGGATCAGTCTGTCAACTGGGTACATCTCAAGGTTAACTGGAGTCCAGGACAAAGCAACTGCTAAGGGCTTAACCACTGCAGATAGCTCCTCAATAGGCCGGAAGTGTTAGGCAATAGCCCCGCCCAAGCAGTTAGCAGAGGGGCCTCCAGCCTCTCCAGGTCAGGGCAGAGGGGCTGCTGGGGTGAACAGGAGCAGGAAGAGGCAGTGGTGCCGTAGAGGCCCTCATCCACTTCCTGGCTGCTGTGGTTAAATGGCTAAGAGCGAACAAATAGAAACTAAACCCCAGAAAGAAGTCTCGAAGGTCATTATCCTCCCTGCTTTCAGTGGGATTCAGCTAATCCTCCCCGACTCAGTTAAGAGCCTTGAGGTTATACTGGACCCAACGTTATTACTGGAGAAGTAATGCAGTTGCAAAAAAAAAGGCTTTCTCTCAACTCAGCCTAGCTCAACAAATGGCCCTTTCGCTTGAATCAGCTGATTAGGTCACCAGGATCCCTCCCATGGTGACATCAAGACTAGAGTAGTATCATGCACTGTAGAGTAGTGTCATGCACTGTAGATTGTTCTCCCCTCAAAACCAGTTCAAAACTCCAGCTGGTGCACAACGCCACAGCTCGGCTCTTATTGGGAGCTAGATGGAGCAGGCATATTACTGCCGTTCTGCAGTAATCCCACTGACTGGCCTGGACAGGGGCCTCCTCTGTTATAGCCAGTGCTCCCACTAAACTGTGGAGTCTTGTGAGCAAAAATTCAACTTTGTGAGCTACCAGCATTAAAGTTGTGAGTAAGCGATTTGGCTGCTGCATAAATTAGTGTGCTCTGGAAGCATCCTTCCTGAGCTAAGACAAAACGTGTGAGCTGGAGGCTAAAAAACTGTGCGCTAGCTCACACTAACTCAGCTTAGAAGGAACACTGGTTATAACTCCTGCGAATGGTGCGCCTGAGGTCGGAAGGCACCCACTCTCCTGGCTTTCCGCAAAGTAAGCAAAACTTTATTATTCAAGAGGGCTTTTCTAGGCAAGCAATAGGGTAGCGCCAGGGCTCTTTTTGTAGAAAAAGCCCAGCAGGAACTCATTAGCATAATAGGCCACACCCCTGACAGCACAGCTCATTAGCATATTAGGCCACACTCCCATGTTGCCAGAAGTGTGGTCATCTAGCCACACCCATCTTTTGCTTCTTATTCTGTTTATCTTGTCAAAATCCAGGGCTTTTTTTGTAGTAAGAACTCCTTTAAGTGTTAGGCCACACAGCCCTAATGTAGCCAATCCTAATGAGTTTCTGCTGTTGGGTGTGGCCTATTATGCTAATGAGTTCCTGCTGGGCGTGGCCAACTCAGGCGCCAGCAGGAACTCCCTTCCTGTGCGTTCCTGCCCAAAAATTGCCCTGGGTAGCGCTGTACAAAAGGCTTCCCAAAGTTACTTGGATGAATTACTTAGGACTGGAGTCTACATTACTGTGTATAGCTAAGCTTGCTGTCAGCTGGACCTTACTCTACCATTTTGCATCGTTTAGAGGGTCATGTTAACATCGATGCTTTCCGTCGATAGTGTTTTTCAGATTCCTGGTTGGCTCAACAATTATGTATGCATCTATTTATTTAATTCAATTTATATCCCACCCACCCCGCTGAAGCAGGCTCAGGGCGGCTCACATAAAAAGTTAAAACACATTAAAAGCATAAATTATAAACATCATAGTTAATCCTGAACGGTACAACCCAAATTCTATTTCATAACTTACTGAATGTACTATCCTATTGCTCGTATCCACTCCCACTAAATGGCCGACTATAAATAATGTAAATATATAAAATAAGGTACATAACCCCTCTGGAAAATTGCAGATGGGGGAGCAACCGGCCAAAATATGTACCAAAATGGTACCCGTGTGACCACTCCTGGGACTTCTACCTGGGCCTCCCTCCGACTTCCCAGGCTGAGAATTCATTTCGATTTCCAAAATTCAGATCTCGCCTCTCAGCCCCCTGCAAGGGTCACCAGGGGGGTGAACAAATGAAAACATTCATCGGGAAATCACGTCTTAAAACTACTTAAAACCCCACCACCACCTCCTCCCCAAGTCACACGGCAGCAAGATTTCTGTCTTCCAAGCCTGAAGTGACTTACTTGAGAAGTTGAGAGTAAACCTCCCCGGGATCCGGCCGCCAGACCACCCCCTGCTGTTACACCCCGGAAGCCCCCTCTGTTCTCTTTCCCCATTCAGAAGCAAACCCTCCCCGCCAACGCCTTGCTGGGGCTGTCTAGCCAACAGCTCGGCTGCTTTAACCCTTTCAGTGCTGTAGACGAATGAAAACAGCTTCTCGCCGCCCTTCCCATGAAACCTCCGCTGGACCGGGCTTCAGCCCGGCTGCTGTCAGCGATGCCCTATAATGCTTGGGGAGCGCAGTTATCCAGAGCAGCAACCCCACTGAGTTGCTGACGGCAGTCTGGTTGAAGCGCCTCAGAGGGAAGACAGGAAACGCTTTTCATTCCTCCTCTGCAGCACTGCAAAGGTTAAATCCACAGAGTTGTTTGCTAGAGCGGCCCGGCAGTGATTGCGGGGGGGGCGGAGAGGAAAGGCTCTTTGCTTTGGGGAGGCGGAAAGGGCTTGCTTCGGAATGGCGGAAGAGAGCTGGAAGGGCGTCAGAGAAGCAGCCTACGGGGAAGTCGTGCAGCTGGAGCCCGTGAAGGTTTACTTAGAAGTAAGGCACGGGGTGGGGTGGAATAAACTTTTAGATCTTGGAAGGGAGAAGGGCTGGACCACGGTTGTCATAGGGTTGCCAACTCCTGGGTGGCAGATTCCTGAACTTTTTTTTGGGGGGGGGGTCTGGGAAAGGCCAAGTTTGGGGGCGGGGAGGAACCAGGCCATAAAGTCCGTCCTCCAGTGCAGCCATTTTCTCTAAGGGAACTGAGCTCTGTCAGGTGAAGGTCGGTTGTAATTCTGGGAGAACTTCAAGCCCCACCTGGAGGCTGGCAACCCTATTCGGTACCAGCAGTTTTGCGCCGCGATGTAAGCAGAATTTGGCGGCGGCGGCGGATAATGTATTTCAGTACAAGAAAGCTTAAATGTATGAATCTAGGTCAAGATGGGGAGCCGTGTTAGACTATCTGTAGGAGTAGCAAAGAGGAAGAGTCTTGGGTAGCTCTTAGAGACGGGGTGCGGGCTTTCGTGAGTCACCGCTCACTTCTTCAGGTATTTTGGTATCTAAAGAAGTGAGCCAGGGACTCATGAAAACGTGGCAGAATTACAAGTGAGACTAGGCCATTTCTGAATTTCTGCATTCTGGTTATTAGTTTGAATTAGCATCCCAAGTGCTGTATTTTTCCAAGCATGAGTGCATTCTCTGATGCACTCCATCCTAAAAACACAGTTGATATACTTTTCTAAACCCACGAGACTAGTTCTAAGCCTAAACAGAGATTACCAGGCTCCTTAGATGTTTTTGATGTGATACATGTCTAGAACTTCCAGACCCCTGAAACATGGCCTGTTTGTCTAAGAGGCGCCATAATATCATCTAGGACTTTTTGTCCTCACAAATATTATATTAATTATAGGCAAAGTTCATACTTGCTGTGTTGGAGGGGCTGGGATTTGTCAGACACACCAGATGCTCGTCACAGGCCTAAATTAACAGCTTCCGTGGATTGCAACAGGTATTTATTGGTGGTAGTGCACTCTATTTAGTCATGGGATTAATTCTGTATGTTGCATACTAGGTTGTTACATGTTTGAAAGTTTCCGCATTATGGCTTTCAAGGCTCAGTAAATAGTTTCCAAGGTAGAGCCACTGTCTCGGTTGCCTCTCTCCGTGAAATCTCTCTTGCCAGTATCAATCCAGCCCATTGAATGTTAGTGGGGGTCCCAGGCAATTTCCTAGACAGTTGAATCCCTCAACAGAAAGATCCTACCCTGCCACAGATGTTAGTAGTCTTTAAGGTGCTATGGGACTCTTACTCTTTGCTAATGTATGAATCTGACATTCTATTGCTGGTCATTGTAATCTGAAAAACAACAAGCAACCAAACAAAAAGCTGGCCTTTATTCAGTTGGATGAGTAAAAAAGGGGGTATGGGGGAAAGGGAACTCCTGCCTGCACTGGAATCAGCCACAGCCTCATCTTGAGACCCAGATGCATTCCCAGTGGTATTCAAGATGCACCCAGCAGAGGGGGGGATTCAGGAATCTTTTACAAATCGGTTGCGTACGTGCAGAGAGCAGTGCCAGCAAAGATCGCGGAAACACCACCAATGGCTACCTATCACAGCTCAGAGGTGACTTCCCTCTGACAGGCGAAGGGGGCAGATCATGCTGATGAGGCCACACACCACTGGTACCAGCCTCCCACAGACACAAGGCCAGGAGGAACAAATGGCATGAGCTACAGGACCTCTGGAATAAATACACCAGGGAGCAATGCTCCCTCTAATCTGTGGAGTCTTGTGAGCAAAAATTCTACTTTGTGAGCTACTGGCATTAAAGTTGTGAGTGAGTGACGTGGCTACTGCCTACATTAGTTTGCTCTGGAGCCATCCTTCCTGAGCTAAGACCAAACTGTGCGAGCTGGAAGCTAAAGAACTGTGAGCTAGCTCACACTAACTGAGCTTAGAGGGAACACTGCCAGAGAGTGCCACAGATGTGGGTTCAAATACCCACCTGCAGCTGTGTTTAGCAAAGTGGATGCACAGGGAAGGGACACGGCTGTTCCAACTGCATCACTCCTGTCCTGTCACTCCACGGCTCACCTGGCAGAGGTAGCCACAACACCATGCCATGTTCTCCCTCCTGCACTGAGGTTTGGGTGGGGGGATCGACATCCTTTTGCCAGGCAAGAGAGGTACAGGCCCCTGGGCAACACAACAGGGAGAAACACAAGGGCACAGTCACAAGAGGGGTGGGTTCAGGTCTTGCTAAGGGGGCTGCCAGCAAGAATACGAAGCTCGCCTTTTGGTGGCTAGGAGGCCCAGAAAGTTGTCCCAGATGGGATCAAATGTGATGACTCATTCATGCCGGTTGGATGGCCAGAATGCCAAGCAGTTTGGCTGGTTCCCCCTCCACGCCATCTCCCTGACATAGGGATGCCAGTGTCTAAGAACAGCCTGGAGGTCGTCTGGAATTACAACTGATCCCTGGACTACAGAGATCAGTTTGTGTTCAGAAAATGGCTGCTTTGGAGGGCGGACTCTGAGCCATTATACCCTGCCCTCCCCAGGCTGCAGCCCCAGATTTCCAGGAATTTCCCAACCTGGAGTTGGCAACTTTGTGCATTTGGCAGAGTTTGTGGTCTCCTCCAGCTCCCCCTCATCCCAGCAGCACTTGGGTGGGCATATTTTATAACATGCGTAATAGAAGTAAGGACTGGGCTTAGGCTTGTTCCCAAAAGAGGCTTGACTTCTGTCCTTCTGTCAGGGTGAGTTCAAATATGGGGCCAGGAGAAACCTGGGATTCTTCTCTGGCTGAAAGACCTGCTTTCCTCTGCCCTTCTTCTTCAAAGGGAAAGAAGTTCCCAGGGATCCTGTTTACTTGGGTTGGTTCCCCTTGGAAGAAGAAAGCCCTGGAGCCTTCTGGTGTCTTGGTACTACTAGCTTTAATGACAAATATCCTGGCAGAGCTGAGCACGGGTGGAAGGCAGAGGCATTCCCACAGAGTAGCAGGTCCACTACCCTGCACATCAGATGCCCAGAGGGAGCCTTTCTGTACCTCAGCATTCTTGAGCCGAATCTCAGCCTTTCTCTCCAGATCTCAGCTGCTCGTTCTTCCCACAAACACATTCGTGCCCCTTCCCCTCAGCTGGGTACACTTGCCTAACACTTCAGGCCTGTCAAAGACATGGTAAAAACATATGGAGCAGAGGTCCATCAGTGGCTATTAGCCACAAGGTATAGATAGGAACTCTCAGTCTGGGGCAAGGGATGCTCTGTATTCTTGGTGCTTGGGAGGGGCAACAGTGGGAGGGCTTCTAGTGTCCCGGCCCCACTGCTGGACCTCCTGATGGCACCTGGTATTTTTGGCCGCTGTGTGACAGAGTGTTGGACTGGATGGGCCATTGGCCTGATCCAACATTGGCTTCTCTTATGTTCTTATTGTCTTAAAGACGTCACCGGTCCCTCTTGTCCTTTTTGGGTTTACCTGAAGAATTAGCCCCTAGGACAGACTGAGCTAGTGTAATGAGAGCTTGTTAATATCCTTAAAGAGCCAAACAGAGAAGCTTAACTTTCCCAAAGAACCATGGAGGCAAATCTAAAATAGCTTGGCTTCTATGTAGAAAAATGGTCTTAAACCTGGTCTACAAACCACAAGAAGCCATTTTGTTCTGATCTACCCGGCAGTTTGTGGGCGTCTCCTGAGCATATGAAGGTTTGTGATGTTCACTGGTGCATCTCCATTCTCTTTTATTTCCCGTGTGACTGTCTGTATCTCTTCTTCCCCCCCAGAGAGAAGCCTCTCTTCATTGGCAAGTGACTAAAGGCATCTTTACACAGTCAGAGGTGACCCAAGAGAAGGAGAAAGAGATGGAAGAGCAGAACCCAGGAGGATCTGGGACTGGCAAGAGAGCAAGGAAAGGCCTCCATCCCACCCAAGCTGGGAGTGGTGTTGAATTCTGGGAAAGCCCGGTGCCAGACAGCCATTCTCAGCTCAGTGCAATCTCAGATGTACATTGCCGACATTTCCGGCAGGTCCGTTACCATGAGGCTGATGGGCCCCGAGAGGTTTGCAGCCAGCTCCATGGACTTTGCCTCCAGTGGCTGAAGCCAGAGATGCTCACCAAGAAGCAGATTGTGGACCTGGTGATCCTGGAGCAGTTCCTGACTATCCTGCCCCAGGAAATGCAGTGCTGGGTCAGAGGATGTGGGCCGGAGACCAGTTCCCAGGCAGTGGCCCTGGCCGAAGGTTTCCTCCTGAGTCAGGCAGAGGAGAAGAGGCAGGCAGAGCAGGTGAGGGGATTTCCTCCAGATATGTCCAAATCAAGCAATGATATCAGGCTTTATTCCAAAGGTTCCCTGCCAGACATCTGTCCAAGTGTTACTCCAGCAGCCTCTTTGAGAGAATTTCTTATCCCTCCGGATAACTCACTGATGGAAGGGTGCAGAGTCTGGGAGTGGGGCAGGATCCATTCCTTGGACTCTTTCCCATTCCATCTCTTACCACTCTCTTTCGCTGTTTTTTCAGATGTTGGGACCATCCGTGAAGAAAGAAGCTACATTCCCTGAGGCGGAAGGAGCTTCCTTGGAGCAAGGGCAGAGGGCGCAGGCCTGGGAGCATGCCCAAGATGTCCTCTCCTGTGGTAAGGACTTGTTGTGCCTGAATGCGATTGGGGCACACTGTGAATGTGATGGGTAGAGGGTTTAGGTCAAGAAAAGAATTTAATACTTTTTAAAACACCACAGAGTTAATATGTTGCCGAAGGCTTTCACGGCCGGTGTTCATTAGCTGCTGTAGATTTTCCGGGTTGTCTGGCTGTGGTCTTGGCATTGTAGGACCTGACGTTTTGCCAGAAGCTGTGACTGGCATCCTCAGAGGTATAACACAGAAAGATGGAGTAATCTCTGTGTCAAGGTGAGCAGAAGAATGGTAGGCAGGTAATTTATATCTACTCAGGAAGGTGGGGTAGGGCTGAGTCATTATCTTGTAGGAATTCCCCGGGCTATGAACATGCTAATGGAGGAGATTACATGTCAGATTACACAGGGAAGCCACTGTAATTCATAAACATAAACACAATTTCAACAGGAGAGAAGGGAGTTTAAAAATAAATAGGGCATGGTTTCCTGTCCTGAAAAACAATAGCACTACAGATAAGATTAGAATTTCAACAGCCAGTCCACAGACAAAAGAACCTCCTCAGGAAACAGGAAACCTCCTCAGGAAACAATCCATAGACGTGGAAGCTGTAAAAGGTAAGAAGGATTCCTTTCAGAGGTGGAAAGCTAGTCTCAGTGAGGTTGATAAAAGGGAACACAGGCTGTGGCAAATAAAATGCAAGTCTGTGATCAGGCAAGCAAAAAGGGAATATGAGGAGCATATCGCAAAAAACATAAAGGCCAACAATAAAACTTTCTTCAAATACATTAGAAGTAGGAAGCCAGCCAGGGAGGCAGTGGGGCCCTTGGATGACCAAGAGGTAAAAGGTGTAGTGAAGGATGATAGGGAAATGGCTGAGAAGCTGAATGCATTTTTTGCCTCTGTCTTCACTGTGGAAGAGGAGAAGTGCTTGCCCACTCCAGAAGCACCAATTTCAGGAGGGGGTTTGAAAGACCTGAATCAGATTGCGGTGACAAGAGAGGAAGTCCTACGACTGATGGACAATTGAAAAACTAATAAATCACCAGGCCCGGATGGCGTTCATCCGAGAGTTCTGAAAGAACTCAAATGTGACCTTGTGGATCTCCTTACTTTACTATGTAATCTTTCTTTAAAATCTGCCTCCATTCCTGAGGACTGGAAGATAGCTAATGTCACTCCCATCTTTAAAAAGGGCTCCAGGGGAGATCCGGGAAATTACAGGCCAGTCAGTCTGACGTCGATACCGGGTAAGTTGGTGGAAACTGTTATTAAGGAAAGAATTAGTAGGCACAATGATGAACAAAAACTATTGAGGCAGACTTCAGCATGGGTTCTGAAAGGGAAGCTCTTGTCTCACTAACCTGTTAGTGTTTTTTTGAGGGAGTGAACAAACATGTGGACAAGGGGGACCCAGTTGATGTTATTTACCTTGACTTCCAGAAAGCTTTTGTTAAAGTTCCTCATCAAAGGCTCCTAGGTAAGCTCAATAGTCATGGGATATAAGGAAAAGTCCTCTTGTGGATCAAAAACTGGCTTATAAATAGGAAACAGAGAGTGAGTATAAATGGGAAACTTTCTCAGTGGAGGGTGGTAAGCAGTGGGGTACCACAGGGATCAGTACTCGGTCTGAAGCTTTTTAACTTGTTTATTAATGATTTGGAATTGGGAGTAAGCCATGAAGTGGCTAAATTTGCAGATGACACGAAGTTGTTCAGGGTGGTGAAAACCAGGGAAGATTGTGAGGCACTCCAAAGGGATCTGTCAAGGATGGGTGAGTGGGCGTCAACATGGCAAATGAGGTTCAATGTGGCCAAGTGCAAAGTGACGCACATTGGAGCCAAAAATCCTAAATATAAATACACGTTGATGGGGTCTGATCTGGCAGAGACGAACCAAGAGAGAGGTCTTGGAGTCATAGTAGATAACTCAATGAAAATGTCTAGACAGTGTGTAGCTGCAATAAAGAAGGCCAACGCTATGCTGGGGATTATTAGGAAGGGAATTGAAAACAAATCAGCCAGTATCATAATGCCCCTGTATAAATCATTGGTGTGACCTCATTTGGAATACTGTGTACAGTTCTGGTCGCCACACCTCAAAAAGGATATTATAGCATTGGAAAAAGTGCAGAGAAGGGCAACTAGAATGATAAAAGGGTTGGAACACTTTCCCTATGAAGAAAGGTTAAAACACTTGGGGCTCTTTAGCTTGGAGAAACGACGGCTGAGGGGTGACATGATCGGGTTTTATAAGATTATGCATGGGATTGAGCAGGTTGAGAAAGAAGTACTTTTCTCCCTTTCTCACAATACAAGAACTCGTGGGCACTCCATGAAATTGATGAGCAGTCAGGTTAGAACAGATAAAAGGAAGTACTTCTTCACCCAAAGAGTGATTAACATATGGAATTCACTGCCACAGGAGGTGGTGGCAGCTACAAGCATGGACAGTTTCAAGAGGGAATTAGATAAACATATGGAGCAGAAGTCCATCAGTGGCTATTAGCCACAGGGTATAGATGGGAACTCTCAGTCTGGGGCAGGTGATGCACTCTATTCTTGGTGCTGGAGGGGGCAGCAGTGGGAAGGCTTCTGGTGTCCTGGCCCCACTGCTGGACCTCCTGATGGCCCCTGGTATTTTTGGCCACTGTATGACAGGGTGTTGGACTAGATGGGCCATTGGCCTGATTCAACATTGGCTTCTCTTATGTTCTTATGTGCTTAAAAGAACCTCCTCAGGAAAAGCTCAGAAAGAGAGTCCTCCATCTTTCTGTGTTATACCTCTGAGGATGCCAGTCACAGCTCCTGGCGAAACGTCAGGTCCTACAATGCCAGGACCATGGCCAGGGAACCCTGCAAATCTACAGCAGCTAATCACAGAGTTCATTTGCGACACTCCAGGTCCACTAAAAGAGATCAGGCAAGTTAATGGAGGGCAATTCCTCCCATTAATTTTAAATATTAACGTCTCCTTCGGTCGGGGAAGTCATCCAAACTGGTTAGGTCGCACCTCCTCTCGCTCCAGGCAGGGCTATGCCCCTAGGGGATCCCCTGAACTAACCTCTTTGACAATCTGGGCCACCTGCCATGCTCTCAGATTTTACCAGGGCCATCATGGTTTGGGCTCCTAACCTCCTTCAAGAGCCCAACACTGACCCCTTGACGCTTAAGAGATCCATCCTAAAGATTAAAGGGCTGCAAAATGTGTAGCAGACGTATCCTAAGAGGTCGTGCAGTTCGGTGCCAGAGCACAGGCCGCCAATATAGGGGTTAGAATGAACCTATGGCTAAATCATTGCACGGTGGACCCTCTGTCTGTTTTGGATTCAACGCATTAAAAAAAAAAAACAGGAACAAAAGGACTTTAGGCGGTCCCGGACCTTTGGCTGTAGGTCCAGATTCCAACAGAGACAGCTCCCTCCTAACCAACGGGACAGGAACCAACAAAACAAAGACCAACCACCTGACTATATGGTTGGGGGGTCAATTCCAGTAGTTTCCTCACTTTTGTGCTTCCCTACTTCCCAAGACAGAACAGAGCCCCCTTTTCTTTGGTTGCGACCTATCCAACACTTACTGCACATAGGAACAGTAGAACCAGTGCCCTTAGAACAGCACTTCCGTGGGATTTATTCCATTCCATTTGTAGTCCCATAAAGAGCCGGGGACTGGAGAGCAATTCTAAATCAAAAAAGAGTTGAAGCTGTGGGTATTTGAAGAAGTGAGCCGTGCCTCACGGAAGCTCATTCCCTGCCACGTATTTTGATAGTCTTTAAGGTGCTACTGGGTTCTTACGCTTGCTCTTTTCTGCGGCTTACAGGCAGACTAGCATGGCTGCCCCCCTTGATCTAAGGAAGCACAAGTTCTGGTTTAAAATCACTTTGCTGTATTCTGCAGAGTATTCAGAGTGTTCAGCAGGACGACGATGTGACGTCCTTAGACCTTCAAGATGTGACGTCCTTAGACCTTCAACTTGCATATGTTACCTTCCAGACAATTCTTCCCTTTTTACCTTCCAGACGGTTCTTCCCTTTCCCTTTGGGCTGACATCGTCTCCGAGGGTGTTCGCCAAGGCCCTGGTCGTTCTGTTAGCCTATGATATATGAGGGTCAAGCTAACAAAATAAGTTATTATAAAAATACAAGGGTTTATTATGGTGTGCACATTAGTAAAAGATAAGTAAAAGATCCAAAGATAAGTAAAAGATACAAGTATCAGACTCTTAAAACTTTTTACACACAGAGCTGAAAGTTCTACATATACAATTGATGGGTATATCTTATAACTAGTAGACCATACGCATTTCGGCCTCTTAGGACCTTCCTCAGGGGTCAATATTACTATTGTAAAACAACACACATCCAGAAATAGATATATGAACCAAGATTTTCTTTAGAGCCAGCTGTTGCTTTCTCATGTGATGTGCAATTGCTAAAAGTTTTCACAGCAGGCCATCGGTAACTTGCACATGCTCTCCAAATTGTTCTGGTAACAAATATCCAATGTGTCTGGATGTGTCTCTCTTCCATCAAAGGTGGTAATCTGGTTGTTTCAACAAGGAATCTACCTTTATTCTTACCTGAGCGATATCCTCTGCAGTACCAAGGAAGCAGAGGAGGTGAGCTGGGACACCATCCATTGGGCAGTCTCTTCAGGCACACGGATGCCTGATTAATGTGTTAACAATAATATTAATAGAGGCATAGTCTAGTTAGGGGCCAGGATTCAGACAAGGATGGCCAAAGTGTGTCTACCTGCAAAGAAGTAGGAAAAATTGTTGGAAGGGGTGGAAGAAGCCCAGCAGAGGTCAGTGGACCTCATGCACCAGTTGACACTACTGGGACTGAGGATGTGGTCCATAGATCTGATTCCTTGGGCCTGGTTCCATGCCAGGCCTTTACAATGGACTCTTCTCCCTTATCAAAAGGACATACACACACACACAAAAAGGAGAACAAATGTCTGAATACTGCCCCCCCCCCCCAATAAACTAGTGGTCTTCACAACCAAATCTGACAAGGGAGCCAATTTTCTCCAGCCTCCTTACCTAATGGTAGTTATGGCCACCAGCAGTAGGGGCTGGGGAACACGCTGCAAGGATCAGATTGTCCAAGGCAGATGGTGTCCATTGGAAGATATGAGCAGTATGGACTGGTTGGACTAGCACTGAGTGTTTTCCAAATGCTATCAAGGAACAAAGCATGTGCTAAGGCATATAGTCAATACTACAGCCAAGGCACACAGGAATTGGCAAGGGGGCACCAGATGGCTGGTGCTCCTCCATGAGTCCAAAATCCTGTTTGTTTGGGCGGGGGGGGGGGAGAATGGGTAGGTCTAAAAGTGGGATACCTTTATGGTCCTGCAAACCACCAAGCCAACTGGCTGAGCAGGAAGGATTTAGATCCAGGAGAATGCAGTCTGCACAAAAAGACCTTCTAGCGAAATCACACTTTGTTTCAGGAGCCCTCTCTTGGGTCTTCTTACAACCTCAAACTATCACCAAGCTGCCAGGTTTCTAACCAGTTTCTATGATTCCAGGGCAGAGGGCCAGGGCACACGCACTTGCCGTTGTTGCAGTGGTCTGCTGTACACTTTTCCTCCGACCGCACTGATCAGCTGAGGCCTGAACAAAGTTGACAAAGGAGATAACGGGGGTGGTTTTTATATCTCCTTTCCGGGACAGAAGTTTTTGCCTCTCAAAGCTAGTGATGATGTCAGTACCTCCACCATGGAGATTGCCAAGCAATGGTTCCTCCATGTCCAAAAATCCACTCGCCACCCGGGGCCTATTTGACCTCAGCTGACAGCTTAGAGATTGGTGTATTTAGTAGGACTGGGTCTTCCAAGTTAAGTAGCTGACACCATGTTGCAGTCCAGAATACCTGCTTCCAGTCATCTAGATTATCGTATACGGCAGACATTCAAAAGTGGACTGGTACCAAAAAGCTGGATTCACTGAAATTTACTTACGAAGATATAATTCACAAATCAACATCTATTAGTTGTTCCACAAATCAACATCTGTTAGTTGTTCCACAAATCAACATCTGTCAGTGGTTCCTGGCCCCAGGGACGTCCAGCTAGCCTTGACAAGGGCCAGGGCTTTTTCAGCCCTGGCCCCTGCCTGGTGGAATGAGCTCCCGTGTGAGACTAGGGCCCTGCGAGATTTATTGCAGTTATGCAGGGCCTGCAAGACGAAGCTCTTCTGCCGGACATTTGGTTAAGGCAGCGGAGATCCCCCTCTCCTCCCCTCTAGCTTCTTTGGCCCTAACTTTTCCTGGCCAATTGTCCATCAGTGGCCTGTCTCTGACTAGTCATCTGACAACTTTCATAGTTGCATGGTATTGTATGGTTTTATATGTAAACTGTTATTTTAATATTGTTTTAATAGTATATTTAACTGTTGTACACTGCCCTGAGCCCACTGGGGAGGGCATTATGTAAATCTAATATAATAAAGAAAGAAATCATTCCCTTTCTATGCGAAGGTTAGAATCAGGTTCTAAGACTGGATACCTTAAAAGACAGGTTGCCGCACTGGCCTCTGTGTGGGACTGCATAAGACTACATAATTTTTCTTCTCCTGGGCACTTTATGCTTTCCTGAAAGAAACCATACAGTTGGCACCTCCCATTAGGCATAAGTTGTTTTCTAGGCGCTGTGAAAAGATAGTTAAATTTTGGAAAAGTATTAAAAAAGTAATAGAAGAAATATTAAATATAGGACTACAACTAAAGCCAGAAATCTATCTACTCAATATTATACTGGAAGGGATTAAGTACCACGATTCATGCATTATTTTGTATATGCTTACCATGTCAAGAATCCTCATAGCTAAATGTTGGAAAACGGAAACGATACCAAGTAGAGAAGAATTACTGTAATTATGAAAATAGCTGAGATAGCAGAAATGGACAAATTAAATATGATTCGTTCAGGAAAAGATGAGAAAATGTTTCAGAAAAGATGGCAAAAAGTGTATAAGTGGATTGAAAAAATGACCAAATGAACTCCCATATGTTCTCCTGATAGCATTGTTTTACCTTTTTCTGTATTTATTCTCTTTGTAATGGAAAAATGATAAATAAATCTATTAATAGGCATAAGTTGTTTACTGGAAACCTGTCTAAAGTGTTACAGGCCTTGAGCAAACCTCCATTTGATTCTTTCAAATTGTCAGAATCTAAAGTCTCCTTTTCGGAAGACTTTTTTCTTGCAGAGATGACTTCTAAGAATTTCTGTATTAGAGGCTTTATTGGCCAAGAAGGAACTGTGTATATTTCAGAAGATCTTACTGGTACTCGGGAGGGATCCGTCCTTTGTGCCAAAGTTTTTTTTCTCTTATCACGTTAACCAAGAATTGATACTATCGTCTTTTTCTCCTACACCATGTTACCCCAAAGAGAGCATCTGGCACAAACCAGACGTACTCAGGGCTCCATGTGTCTCCTTAACAGGACAGCGCAGATTAGGTTAAAGGATCTTCTGTCTGTGTCTCACAGTTCACAGCCTTTAAGTAAAAAGGTCTCAATCCATGTATCTGAGGGCCATATGAAGTGCAAGGCCTCCTAGGACCTCCAAAGGATGTTAATGACCTGCTACGTCAGATCTGCAGCAACATAGCGACCTTTTCCACCAGCGTTCTAGTGGAAGAAATTGTTAGCGTGTGACCAGTTAAAATCAGCAGAAGCTTCATGTGGTAGAAGGGTGTATAGCATAGTGGTAGAACAGAATAAAAATAAAAAGAAGAGATTGGATTTTTACCCCTCCCTTCACTACCCGAAGGAGTCTCAGAGCAGCTTAAAATTCCTTTTTCTTCCCCTCCCCACAACGGACACCTTGTGACGTAGGTGGGGCTGAGAGAGCTCTTCCAAGGACCGCCCTTGAGCGAACAGCTCTGAGAGAACTTGTGACTGACCCAAGGTCACACCAGCAGCTGCATGTGGAGGAGTGGGGAATCAAACCCGGTTCTCCCAGATTAGAGTCCATGCTCCTAACCACTACATCAAATGAGGATCCCACCCGGGTTGTAGCTTGGGCATATAACCAGTTTGGAAGACTGGATGACTTCCCCCCTCTGAAGGAGAACGAAACATTGGAACTTACCTGAAGGTTTCTTCTCTTCAGTGGGGTGAAGTCATCCACATTCCATGCAAAATAAAACAGAATAAAATCTAGTCAGATGCAAAATCTGTTATGGAGCTGGGCTATGCTAAGACTGGAGGGCCAGCCTTGCTCTGAGCCAATACAGTCTACGCAAATTTGCATAGCCCTGCCTGGAGCGAGAGGAGGCGTGGCCTAACTAGTTTGGATGACTGCCCCACTGAGGAGAAGAAACCTTCAGGTATGTCCAATGTTTCGATCTCCTCTTCCTTCCATGAGAGGAACTCAAGGTGGCTCAAAAGAGAAAAGGTAGATAAATCTTAGCAGAGCTTTTCAGCCTGGTGAATGAAGGGAGCCTCCACCTTCTGGGGCAGCAGAGCTCTGAAAACGAGTTCCTAGGGGCCAATAATTGTGGGGGAATTTGGCTTTTGTGTCCATGTATAAAGCTGGCATCTGGCGGGCAGCTGTGAGAAACAGGATTCTGGAGTAGGGGTGACGGGCTAGGGTCTGGTGTGCCCAAGAGCTTTGGGGAGGGGCTTTGGGACAGATGTGGTTCATTTTGATGTTGCCTCTAGCTGAAAACCTGGTTCTGAAGTTAGCATGCCCAGAGACACTCTGAAAACTCATTCATATTACCCTCGAGTCTCCGGATGCACGCAAGTCGCGTCTGGGCTGAATGTGATGGTGACGGGTCACGTGATGTCATTTCCACCCCCTCGTTCGCCCCCCCCCCAAGCCAGACACAGGCCTCACAGAAGTCTGAAATACATTGGCAGCATTTATAATCCCTGAGGTTCATAGGTACCTGGTGCTTCTCATCTGCCTTTCCCAGATTTTAGTAAAAAGTGTTTAAAAATGGTTGAGTGTACACAGGGCAAAAGTTTCACCCTGGGAATGGGGTGTACGAAGCAGGGAACAAACAAGGAAACGCCCTTCCTTCCTCTTTTCTCTTACTAACAGGCAGTGCAGAGATGCTGTTGAGCCGTCGTCTTTTCAGTGGTGTGGAAATGGCTGCTGCACCTCCAGTCCAGGTAGGAGAGACGAGCGGGGGCGAAGGTCTTGGGTCCCACCTCCTTTCTCAGGGCTTTTGCTCCTGCGTTTTTTACCTGGTGCCCAGGCGAGAGATGCTCTGGACACCATTTCCTTTACCTATACCATGCCTTACATCCTGTACCTTCCCAGACTACTCCCTTCCAGTGCGCAATGTCTGCCCGGCGTAATACGATCTCTGACGAGGGAATCTGCTTTTTCTTTCAGTATCCATTTTCCTTTGAGGAGGTGTCCATTGATTTCACTGAGGCAGAATGGACCCTACTGGATCCGGGGCAAAGAGCTCTCCACTGGGAAGTCATGCTGGAGAACTATGGGAATGTGGCCTTTCTGGGTAAGGACCTTTCATAGGCGCCAAAGGTGCGAATTGCTGCCATTGCGAGGAGGCATGAATCAAAATATTGAATAACAATACAGTATTTTGAGGCCTGTCCTGCTACTTGGGGGAGGGGCCATGGCTCACTGGCGGAGCATCTGCTTGGCATGCAGAAGGTCCCCGGTTCAGTTCCCAACATTTCCATTTTAAAGGATCGGGTATGAGGTGATGTGAAAGGCCTCTGCCTGAGACCCTGGAGAGCTGCTGCCAGACTGAGTAGACAATATTGACTTCAGTGGACCCAGGGTGTGATCCAGTGTCAAGCAGCTTCATGTGTCCATGTATGCGTACTTGCCCAGGGTCAACTGAAGCCAGTGTTGTGGCCGTCACCCAAGCCAGAGAAGGTGTCCCGGCCTGAGGCAAAGGTGGGGGGGATAAGAGGCCCTCAGAAAGACTCAGGAAGGGACCAGACCCTCATTTCTCTGGTGCCAACCTTTACCACAAACACCCTACCATACCAACATCCCCTCTGCCTGTGGTCTGGAGATGATCCTGTCAAGAACCGAAGGCTGAGTCCCCCTGAGCCACTACGCTTTGTACCTGAGCAGCACCCAGTTCAGTGGGGTTCATGAGGAGAGTGCGCACAAGTCAGGCAGACCCCTTTAAACATATATATCTATATCTATATCTGGAGAGAGAGATATAAAGGTTTATTAAGAATTTAACAATAGGACATCACTGAACAACACAGATCTTCTTCATGTTCTCTGTGCATCACACCATTGGGACATAGTGCGCCTGCACTGATCCCGATCGGTAAATCTAAAGCTAAAAGGGAGTTTTCACACCCTTCACCTGAGGCATGCGCAGGTGCGCATGCCTGTAGGGGAGGACATGAGGATCCTGCCAGTCTTCTTCTGACTGCCACGCTGTTCAGACCTCTCTCCTCACTTCAATTGGTAAAAAAAACTATCCAACTTCTTTTCTTCGACTTCTCTTTGACTTTCTTCGTCTCCTAGTTTTCCTGTTGGAAAACAACAAAGAACTCAGAAGAGAGGGGTACTTGTAAGGACCAGGGCTCTGGCCCGCTTCCACTCCCCCCTTTAGCCTATGGCCAAATGCTGGGGGTTCTTCAAGAGGTGCTCAAAGTGCGGCAGCAAAATAGCACCTCCAGATGGACACTCCCTGTGCTTACTTTGCCTTGGGGAGACACACCGTGTGGAGTCCTGCACCCATTGCTCAAAGTTTTCTCAGCAAATGCGAAAGAACAGAGCAGCAAGACTTAAAACTGCACTCCCCGAATTGGCACTTTCCCCACCAATGGCGTCCTCGATGGAAATGCCTGGCCATGCCTCAATGTCGACTCCTGCCTCCCACTGTTGCCTCCTCCCCCAGCGCCAAGAATACAGAGCATCACTTGCCCCAGACCAAGAGTTTCTATCTATACCTTGTGGCTAACAGCCACTGATGGACCTCTGCTCCATGTTTATCCAGTTCCCCATGCTTGTAGCCGCTGCCACCTACTGTGGCAGTGATAATATTTCCTCTGGGAACAACTCTCCCCATTCATCTCGTCCTTGCTTGAGGAGCATCTGCAAAAAGAAGGAATGCTGCTGGCAAAACAGCAACTGAATTTGGTCAAGCATGCACTGGACATCTCAGTCAAGACCCTAACGTCAGCCTTCACCCTATGATGTCACACTTGGCTCCGCTCTACTGCCTTACAGCAGAACACAAGGACATACATAGAGGACCTTCCCTTTGAAGGAGAAGGACTACTCAGTTCCACCACAGATACTGTCCTCCAAGAGCTGGTTAAGAGTATCGAGACCTCCTGCAATTTAGGAGTATCCGCAACCAGTTCCTCCAAGCCCAGGTCATGGAATAAACCTTGACCCAAGCAACCCTTCAGCAAAATGTCCCCAACCAACAATGGCAGCAGAGGTCTCCTCACACTCCATCTAGATCCTCTTATGGGGCAAAGCCAAAATTCTCATCTCCTGTGCAGGCCAGAACCAAACCCTCCAAAAGTCCTAAACAGGGCCTTTGATTCTCCTCTTCCCCTCTACCCCACACATCTCCATCCCTGCTTACCAGCTTGGGAACTGATAACTTCAGACAAGTGGGTGGTTGTTGTTCAGTCGCACAGTCAAGTCCGACTCTTCGCGACCCCATGGACCAGATCACGCCAGGCCCTCCTGTCTTCCGCTGTCCTCTGAAGTTTGCTCAATTTCATGTTCGTTGCATCGATGACACTATCTAATCATCTCATCCTTTGCCGTCCCCTTCTTCTTTGGCCTTCAATCTCACCCAGCATCGGGGTCTTCTCCGGTGAGTGCTCCCTTCTCATTTGGTGGCCAAAGTATTTGAGCTTCAATTTCAGTATCTGTCCTTTCAGGGAACAGTCAGGGCTGATTTCTTTTAGGATTGAATGATTTGATCTCCTTGCAGTCCAAGGGACTCTCAAGAGTCTTCTCCAGCACCATAGTTCAAAAGAATCTATTCTTCGGCGCTCAGCCTTCCTTATAGACCAACTCCCACAGCCATATATTACGACACACGGAATTCACTGCTGCAGGAGGTGGTGGCAGCTACAAGCATGGACAGTTTCAAGAGGGAATTAGATAAAGCAGACAAGTGGGCACTCTCCATTATTTCAGCAGGATACAGAATAGAATTCGACCAAGAATCAACGACTTTGGTCTTTGTGCCCATGCCTCCATCAACCATCCTGCGGGAAGAGGTACAAACACTCCTATGCAAGCAAGCTATAGAACCAGTGCCTACCTCCAGCCAATACCTTGGCTTCTACTTCCACTATTTTATGGTCCCAAAGAAAGACAGAGGCCTCCACCCCATCATGGATCTCAGGGCACTAAACAAATTCATTACATACAAAAAGTTCCAGATGACATCGTTCCCAACCATCCTATGGAAAGGGGCCTGGATGGCAACACACGACCTGAAGGATGCTTACTTCCACCTGACTACACATCGTGATCACAGATGCTTCCTCAGGTTTGCCATAGGAGACGAGCACTACCAGTACAAGGCTCTCCCCTTTGGCATCTCAACAGCCCCATGTGTATTTACGAAGACTATGGTAATCATCACACCACACCTTCATCTACAGGGAATAACAGTGTCCCTGTACATAGATGACTGGTTGTTGATAGCAGACTCCAGAGTCACGCTCCTCAAGCACATAGAGGTGGCTTTGAACCTTTTGGCTGAACTGGAACTGCGGGTGACTCGCCAAAAATCCAAGCTGTGCCCGTCTACCAGGCTTGCAGAGCATTTCTGCCACCTCAAAGGGCAGAGAGCATCCTCACTCTGGTCTGACAGATCAGGACACAGAAAGATGCGTCAGCCCTTCAAGTCCAGTGGCTGCTGGGCATGATGGTGGCCACAATCTCAGCTATAGTCTTTGCCAAGCTTTGCAAGTGCTGCCTTCAGCCGTGGTTCCTATAGCACTTCAAACCTCAACAACATCACCAGTCACGTCATTTCCACCTCTCCCCTTCTGTTCTAGCTTCCCTGGAATGGTGGGAAGACCCAGTGAACCTCCTAGTGGGAGCTCCTTTCCACCCACCCATTCCTTCCCTTGACGATGACAACGTATGCCTTTGGAGACGGGGGGCCCATGTCAATGGCTTGTGTGTTGGTGCGCGCTGGGAAACACACCTTTCCCACTAGCACATCAACTACCTGGAACTCCCGGCAGTCAAATACACCCGTAAGACACAGGGAAGGGAAAACAAACCTGACCCAGAAACTGGAATCAAGAACCAAAAGGGTGAGAAGAAAGTCTGGAGGCCTCACAAACATCTTTGTCATGTGTCTTTAGATCTTGCTGCTTAACCTTCCTTTTTCTGGTCCAATACTCATTTATTGGTTATCTTATTGCAAAATGTATTTAAGTTATGTGTACCCCAGTATTGTTTGACCTCTGAAGAAGGCCCCAATAGGGCAGAAACATGTCAGGTCATGTGGATTGGCCCTTGTGTTTAGGCTTTTTTACGAGGCTTTCATTGGGCCCTTATGTATGTTTTTAACTGTCTTTCTAATAAATACATGTATTTTTGTATATTATACGTCTCAACTAGGTTTTTAATATTGGCCCTTCATTTAGAAGCATGGACAGTTTCAAGAGGGAATTATGGAGCAGAAGTCCATCAGTGGCTATTAGCCACAGGGTATAGATGGGAACTCTCAGTCTGGGGCAGGTGATGCACTCTATCCTTGGTGCTGGAGGGGGCAGCAGTGGGAGGGCTTCTGGTGCCCTGGCCCCACTGCTGGACCTCCTGATGGCACCTGGTATATTTTGGCCGCTGTGTGACAGAGTGTTGGACTAGATGGGCCATTGGCCTGATTCAACATTGGCTTCTCTTATGTTCTTAGACTTTCTTCTCACCCTTTTGGTTCTTGAGTCAAATATACCCTACAGTCTCTCCATCACCTGGTGGTGCATCATGTCCTCACGGATAACATAACTGCCCTATGCTTCATAAACTGGCAAGGAGGCATGGTCTCGAGATGCCTTTGCAATCTTGCCCTGGAAATCTGGGAAGAGTGTCAGGCCCTGGACATCTTCTTGATAGCCTCTCACCTCCCAGGGACTCAAAACGTCACTGCGGACTTCCTGAGCAGAGGAGGAGCTTCCCTCCACAAGTGGGAATTGAACTGGAAGTACCTGCAATTGGTCTTCAGTGCTTGGGGCCATCCCACTGTAGAGGCCTTCGCGACCAGACCCAACACGAAATGCCCCAACTTCTGCTTCAGGGTGGGTTCAGATCCAGTCTCACTCAGAGATGGACTTCCTTTCCCCTGGTTCTGCCAACATCTGTTCCTATTCCCTTCCATCCCTCTGATCACCAGGGCAGTGAACAAGATCATGAGGGAGAACCCAAGGTGCATCCTAACAACACCACAGCAGTGATCACCAGGACAGTGAGCAAGATCATGAAGGAGAACCCAAGGTGCATCCTAACTACACCACGGCGGCCTCGCCAGCCCTAGTTTCCGACTCTTCTGTACCTCTCCAGATGCTCATTCCACCACTTCCCAATGGTGGCGGATCTCCTGCTGTCCCACGGAGGCCTGGTGCTACACCACAACATTCCACATCTGAAGCTAACAGCGTGGAGGACCCTCCGACGAACCTGCAACAGAGAATAGGTCAAGTCATACTGAATTGCAGAAAGCCCTCCACCTGTAAATCCTACGGGTACAAATGGAAGAATTTTTTTACATACCTCGCCTCTGTCAAGCTGCGTTCGACCTCCCTTGAAGTCTTGAGACGATATTCAACTTCCTACTCATTAGTGGACTCAGGACTCGGCCACTCCTCCCTTTGGGTGTATTTGGCAGCCACCTCTGCCTGTCATCCTCCTACAGGTGGGCACTCAGTGTTCACACACCCTGACAAAGAAATTCCTCAAAGGGCTTCTTCGTCTTGGTGTAGTGGTTAAGTGCATGGACTCTAATCTGGGAGAACCAGGTTTGATTCCCCACTCCTCCACTTGCACCTGGCTGGATGACCTTGGGCAAGCCATAGTTCTGGCATAGCTGTTCTTAAAAAAAAAAGCAGTTTCTGTCAGAGCTCTCTCAGTCCCACCTACCTCACAGGGCGTCTGTTGTGGGGAGGGGAAGGGAAAGGAGTTTGTAAGCCACTCTGAGACTCCCTTGGGTAGTGAAGGGCAGGGTATAAATCCAATCTCTTCTTCTTCCAGTACATTATTGCACCCCAGCGTGGGATCTCCTGCCAGTCCTCACTGGACTTTCTGGCAGGTTGTTTGAACCCATGGCCCATGACTTTTTTTTGTGGAAGACTGCATCTCTCGTCACCCTAACTTCTACAAGATGGGGGGGGCTGATGGCCTTATGCTGTGACCATCCTTACCTGATTTTCCATCCTGATGGTGTTTCCTCGGCTCCTGACATTACCTTCCTCCCCAAGGTCATCTCAGAGTTCCACCTACAAGGGGACGTTACTCTCCCGACATTTTTTCCATCTCCCCGGAATGATTCAGAATGCCATCTTCACTCTCTTGATGTCAAGAGAGCGTTATCGTTCTACCTGCATAGGACTCGGGACTTCCGTAAAACACCAGCTTTCTTTGTATCCTGTGCTCCACTTAAAAGAGGACTTTGACTCTCCTCACAACGGCAGTCCAGGTGGAGAGTAGAAATGATTAAACTCTGCTGCATGCTCACCAAAAGGCCACTTCCAGGACCCGTGCGTGCTCACTGTACTAGAGATTTGGCCACATCGACTGCCTTTCTCAAGGGCACGTCTCTGTGTGATATCTGCTATGCTGCCACGTGGGCTACTCCACACACCTTTGTGAAGCATTACGCCTTTGACGTCCACATCCATCAGCATTGCACGGCGGGGCATTCAGTGCTGCAAGCCGCGTGTGTCCAGCACCCTCCTCCAGGTAGGTCTGAGCTTGATATTCTCCCAATGGTGTGATGCACAGAGACCATGAAGAAGATAGACAGGTTGCTTACCTGTAACTGGTGATCTTCACGTGGTAATCTGTGCATTCACACCACCCGCCCTCCTTCCCCTCTGCTCTCTTTTCTTGAGGCTTCTTGCAGCAGTCGGAAGGAACTGGCAGGATCCTTGTACCTTCCTGTGTAGGCATGCACAGTGGAGCCCCAGCGCATGCCTCGGGGGAAGGGCATGAAATATCCCTTTTAGCTTTCCCAATGGTGTGAATGCACAGATGACCACTCAAAGATCACCAGTTACAGATAAGCAACTTGTCTTTTCTGTAGCTGAGGAACAGGAAAACTAGAAAACCTAACTGTTCTATCTAATAGATGAAATACTTGGTATTAGATGGCACCTCTTGTTACACCATAAAACTATTCATCATGATGAAGCAAGAAAATATCAAGACATACTAGTACGGCATGAACCTAAAATTAACCTGGCTTCCCTCTGGTCTATACCAGTATTAATATTTCTACCTCTTAAAGGTCAGGTGGTCCTGATGACCCAATCAAAGGTCCTCCTTGATGGAACTTTCCAGTGGCTGTCAGCGCCCTCCTAATCCCCTCTCCCTCCTGGTTACACAACTGGATACAGGTTCTCACAGTCAACCAATGACCACATTCTGGGGTTTGGCCTTGGAAAAGATAAGGATGTTAGCTGCAGGGAGGCTCCAGTCACAACCCCTGCAATTCAGAGTAGGCCACTTAATAATAATATTAACCGTTGTGGAGGACTAGGGCGCTTTACCTTAGAGAGCCATTCCCGTGATACTGGTTGGGATTGTGGGCTTTGATCTTGATTGTGGTTCTGTTCTTCCAGAAGAATGTTTACTTTTTTCCTTCCCCATAATTTTTCCTACCCCATATAAGAATGATCACTTTCTCTTTCTCTCTCACTGCAAAAGAAGCCAGAAGTAGGAGAGAGATGATGGTGGAGACAGACAATGGCCTGGCATCCAAAGAAAGGCTGGAGAGATCCTCAAGAGGATTCCAAGAGCATATTTCCTTCCCAGATGAGCTGGCTGAGAGTGAGTATCCTTTACAGTTATGTAATGAATAGCCATGGGGGCTGATTCACTTCTCAACAACATTTGATTTGTTACAATCATACAGATTGTTGGGTAAGGAAGGAGGGAGGCCTTCTGGGGGCCTGAAATCTGGAGGCTCAGAAACTCCTGGGCAACAGCTCAGCTGTGGCTCTTGAGGGGGTGAGGTATCTTTAACTACTAGATATTCTAGGGAAAGGTGGAGGGGTGGTTAACATCAGCCAAGCTGGTCAAGGCCAAAGGGCTGTCAGTCCTTTCCTCCTGCAGTCATAGATGCCTTTGGACCTTACCAGCCCCCCAGGTGCTAACAGGATATCTCTGTTTATTCCAAAAGGGGATGATCAGAGGAATCAGGAGGGTGAGGAACTTCATCAGCAAATGCCAGATAGAGTTCAAAATGAAGACCTGAAAGAACATGTAAGGAACCGAGGCAGACCTAAGAGAAAGAAAGGCAGCCATATGGTTGAGAAGCGAGATGGAAGAAAGTGTAACGTACATTTTCCAAAGCACAGGATAATGAAGGCAAGTAAGTCCATTCAGTGTGGAAAGTACTTCCAAAACAAATCACAACTCTTTGTGCTCCGAAAAATAAACAGAGTGGAGAAACCTCTTGAATGCTTAGTATGTGGGAAGAGATTCAGTCGGAGTGGCATTCTTCAACTGCACCAAAGAACCCACACAGGGGAGAAACCTTTTGAATGCTTAGAATGTGGAAAGAAATTCCATACAAATGGCCATCTTAAACAGCATCAGAGAACCCACATAGCAGAGAAACCCTTTGAATGCTCAGAGTGTGGAAAGAAATTTTGTAGGAGTGGCACTCTTCAACGGCATCAGACAACCCACACGGGGGAGAAACCTTTTGAATGTTCAGAATGTGGAAAGAGATTCAGTCGGAGTGCCCATCTTCAGCTTCATCAAAGAACTCACACAGGGGAGAAACCTTTTGAATGCTTAGAGTGTGGAAAGAGATTCAGTCACAGTAGCAGTCTTCAAGTGCATCAAAGAACCCATACAGGGGAGAAACCTTTTGAATGCTCAGAGTGTGGAAAGAGATTCAGTCACAGTGGCATTCTTCAGCTGCACCAAAGAACCCACACAGGGGAAAAACCTTTTGAATGCTCAGAGTGTGGAAAGAAATTCAGTAGGAATGATCATCTTCAACGGCATCAGAGAAACCACATAACAGAGAAGCCTTTTGAATGCTCAGTGAGTGAAAAGAGATTCAGTGAGAGTGGCACTCTTCAACGGCACCAAAAGACCCACAGAAGGGAGAAACCTTTTGAATGCTCGGCATGTGGAAAGAGATTCGATCATAATGCCTATCTTCAACTGCATCAAAGAATTCACACAGGGGAGAAACCTTTTGAATGTTCAGAGTGTGGAAAGAAATTCAGTAGGAGTGACACTCTTCAACGGCATCAGACAACCCACACAGGGGAGAAACCTTTTGAATGCTCAGAGTGTGGAAAGAGATTCAGACACAGTTGCAGTCTCCAACAACATCAAAAAACCCACACAGGTGAAAAACCATTTGAATGCTCAGAGTGTGGGAAGAGATTCATTCGAAGTGGCCATCTTATACAGCATCAAAGAACTCACACAGGGGAGAAACCTTTTGAATGCTCAGAATGTGGAAAGAGATTCAGTAGGAGTGACCATCTTCAACGGCATCAGAGAACCCACACAGGGGCAACAGTGGGAGGGCTTCTGGTGTCCTGGCCCCATTGGTGGACCTCCTGATGGCACTTGGGTTTTTTGGCCACAGTGCGAAAGAGTGTTTGACTGGATGGGTCATTGATCTGATCCAACATTGGCTTTTCTTATGTTCTTATGGGAGAAACCTTTTGAATTCTCAGAGTGTGGAAAGAGATTCAGTAGGAGTGGCAATCCTCAACACTATCTGACAACCCACACAGGGCAGAAACCTTTTAAATGCTCAGTGTGTGGAAAGAGATTCAGTAGGAGTAGGAGTGGCAGTTTTCTAAAGCATCCGACAACTCATACAGGGGGAGGACCCTTTTCAGTGCTCAGAGTGTGCAAAGAGATTGAATAACAGTGCAGTCTTTAACGGCATTAGAAAACCCATACAGAGGAAAAACCGTTTGTATGCTCAGAGTGAGGAGTTTCACTCAATACAGAAATCTTCTACAACATCTAAGAACCCACACAAGGAGAAACCATGTCACTGCTTAGCCCATGAGAAAAGAGCTTTTCTCTTATTTCACACCTAAAAGACAATCGCAGACCATATAAAGCACTGAAATGATATAAACTTGTTTAGGAAGCTTGAATTTACACAGAAATCTTACCCTAACGACGAAAAAATGTTAAAAATGCTTGAACTGTGGAAGGAGCTTTAGTTGTGCATGAAGCCTTCAAATAGATCTCACAGGGCAGAGAGCAAGGATGGACTATGAGATTCAAGATCAGCTTATGTCTCCTTTGGCCTGGAGGAATCCACACAAGGAAGGAGCTTCATAAATGCCCAGTGCGTGACAAGAGCTCGAGACACAGATCTGATTTTCATGTTCTTCAGAGAACCCATACGAGGATGAAACATTCCTACAGCTGGTGTCTTCTTGAGACGCCCATGTGATGGAGTTTCAGGAAGGCTCAGAAAATAGTTACACAAAGGAGGGCCTTTTGAGCAGTTGCCCTCCTTTGTGAAACTTGCGACTTCGGGTTATCTGCCAGTCTAACCCTTTCTGACAACTACAAAACTAGCAAAAACATTTATTTTCCCAAATCCTGTGAGGAAATAGAAGAGTTCTGGGTAATGGATATCTACAGCCTCTCTGCTAGCTACTGGCATAAACATAGTGTGACTGGATGATCCAGGCCTGTGTTTGGAGTTGCAACTGCTTCAGTGGCTGTGAGGGGAGACCTGTTCTGGGGTAGGGAGACGGGGTGGAGTGTGTCCCTGCTGACTCCCCATTGACACCATAGACACTGACAGGGCTCTTTGTAGCAGGAACTCCTTTGCATATTAGGCGACACACCCCTAATGTAGCCAATCCTCCCAGAGCTTACAGAGTGCTTCTTACGGGGGCTACTGTAAACTCTTACAGGATTGGCTACATTAGGGGTGTGTCACCTAATATGCAAAGGAGTTCCTGCTACAAAAAGAGCCCTGGACACTGATATCCTTCTCTCCTGGGTGGCCAAGATTTATTTATTTGATTTCCCCCCCACCCCCACCCCCACCGAAGCAGGCTCAAGGCGGCTTACATAAAAGTTTAAGAACAAATTTAAAACATAGAACAGTTCTAAGACAATTCTAAAAGATGGCAAATGGGGGCACCATCCTCTGGTGGTTCCATCGCTATCTGGCTGATCAGTTCCAAAAATAGGCCTGGAAGACCCCTGCTTGACATGTACCCCTCTTGTGCTCCATGCATTGGATTCTGGAATATTCGGGGGGGGGCATTTTGAGAGGTATCTCTGCTCGAGTCTGTGTTTGGGCCTTGAACGTGAGGTTCCTTGAGATCTTGGACAGGATTGCTTTCCTTTGAACTCTCCCTCCTTCAAACAGGAGCCTGGCTTCATAGTTGACTCTGGAGCTGGAGGAACGACCAAGCAAGGCTGAGCGGAGTCACACTTTTCGGTGCCCTTTAAAGTAAACTTTCCTTTGGACTGCCCTTCTGTAGAAGGATTACAGAGATTGCCAAATTCTGTCTTCAGTTTAATACAATTTGACTGAAAGGGCTTACCAACTTTCCCAGATCTGGAGAATATCTCAGCAAAGGGATGCAGCATAATTGACTATTTCATAGTTTCCCCTTCATTAGAACCCCATATTTCAGACTTCACTGTTGGCGATTATATAATCAGTGACCATCTTCCTTTTATCTTAACTCTCAGTGTCAGTCCTTTTGGTAGAACCCAATGCTATTTCCAACAACAACCGGCGAAGCTCCATCTATTGCCTAGGATATTATGGAATGATAGGACTAGGCAAGAAGCCCAGCAATTACTCAAATCAAACCTACGCCCAAAGTATAGATCCTCTTTCATTGATACAATTCAACCTTTATCAATGATCATAGTCTATAATGCTTTAACATCTCACATATCTGCGTCACTGGCGGGGAAAAACTTGAGAGAGGAAACAGGGGGAGTAGTAGATCTACAAATGGCTGGTTTGATAGGGAATGCAGACATTTAAAGATTCGATTACGCAGTGTCTTTGGACAATATCGCGAGTCCACTGACCTGTATTTTTGATGGAGTACTTTAAACTTAAGAACCAGCTACAACATAGCATGAACAGAAAGAGGACTGGACACATTAATACACAATGGGAACAATTATATCAGGCCACAACTTTAAACACTACAAAAAAAATCTGGACCACAGTTTCGGGCGCATGTCACGCAGAGGCCCCCCTCTATGTCTGCTATCTCTCCCCAAGTGTGGTTTCAGTATTTCTCAACATTATTCCATCAGGATGGTGTCCGTATTTTGGAACCCTCAGTTTTTTTGTCCGCAGACCTACCTGACTGGCCTCCTGTAACATCTGATGAAATAAAAGAACTGATTGGCCAATTAAAACCAGGTGAAGCATCGGGTCCTGATATAATTCTACCTGAAATTTTAAAACTGGACCCTGACTGGTGGGCTGTACCCCTTGCATCTTTTTTTACAATGATTGATAAAACTGGCCTTATTCCTGATGCATGGTTAAATGCACTCGTCGTTCCAATTTATAAAAAAAGTGATTGGTCTATAATTGGAAGTAACTGAGCAATCAGTCTGCTTTCTGGGTAAATTATCCCTCAAGCACTTATTATCTAAGCTTACCATATGGATGACAGAACAGAGAGTTATAGGCCCGGAACAGCTTGGATTTTGTAAAGGGAAAACGACTTTAGACCATTGCATTGTATTAGACCATCTGATTTAGCAAGTATGTAAAGGTAAAGGTATCCCTTGCTTGAAAGCCAGTCGAATCCGACTTTAGGGTTGCGGTGCTCATCTCTGTTTCAAAGCTGAAGAGCCAGCGCTGTCTAAAGACGTTTCCGTGGTCATGTGGCCAGCATGACTAAACACCAAGGTGCACAGAACGCTGTTACCTTCCCACCGAAGTGGTACCTATTTATCTACTTGCAATTTCTTGCTTTCGAACTGCTAGGTTGGCAGGAGCTGGAACTAGAGACGGGAGCTCAATCCATCATGCGGCTGAACTCGGGTCTTGAACTGCTGAACTACTGACCTTCCACAGCCTGTAGTTCAGCGTCTTAACCACTTGAGCCACCTCAGCTCCTGTAGCAAGTATGTAAAAAGAACCAAAGTAACATTGTATGCTGTCTTTATAGATCTTAAAGGGGCATTTGATTCAATTGATAGGGAACACCCTTGGGCTAAATTACAGCAATTAAACAGATAAAAGACTCCTTAACCTCATAAAAGGCTGTACACCAACAAAATGTCAAATTAAATGCTCACTGACAGGGAAACTAACCTCAAATTCCATCCAACAAAGGAGTCAAACAAGGCTGTATATTAGCACCCTTTCTATTTAACCTGTTCCTTAATGATCTCTCCCCTTACCTCGAAGCTGTTGATTGCCATGGTCCTAATTGGGTTCTCTCCATGGCCCTCTGCTATTATATGCAGATGACAAGATACTATTATCTTGTTCCAAAACTGGCCTAAAGTACTCACTGAATAGATGCCTGTCATATTTTATAACTAATAAGCTACTCCTAAACCATGAAAAATCAAAAATACTTGTCTTCTCCAAAACTTGGAACTATCTAAATGGACAATTAGAGCTAAAGTAATTGAACAAGTTAAAAATTTTAGGTTTACACTTCCAGTATAATGCATCTTGGCCTGTGCAACGTAAATCAGCAATAAACATGGCCAACATCAAAGCCTTGGCCATCTCCCAATTCTTTTACATCAGAGGTAATCAATTCATACCAGCTGCATTAAAAATCATAAGAACATAAGAGAAGCCAGTGTTGGATCAGGCCAGTGGCCCGTCCAGTCCAACACTCTGTCACACAGCGGCCAAATCTTTAAAACCAAAGTAATTCCCCAACTCTTTTATGATATTCCAATATAGATAAGTGCACTTAATGGCACCATTGAATGTGTTCAGTCTAAATTTCTACGAAAAATCATGGGAATGGTGCACTGTGTACCTTATGCAGCCTTATGTCTAGAAACTGGATGGGATTCTGTGGAAGCTGGTGCTTGGCTTATGACAGTAAAATATTGGCTGTGTTTACATTACAATGTAGACCCAGGGAGCCTTATACAACAAATGCTCACTGAGTCAAACGTGTCCGACTGGCTACTACACACTGAGAACAAAATAACTGCCATGGGTATCCCACTGCTGGACCTCCTGATGGCACCTGGTATATTTTGGCCGCTGTGTGACAGAGTGTTGGACTAGATGGGCCATTGGCCTGATTCAACATTGGCTTCTCTTATGTTCTTATGTTCTCTTTATGCTCCCTTTTATGGGTGCTTTTTAGATGACAAAATGCAGAATCCTTGATACTGAAATACAAAGGCTATACAGCTTAGCCAACAAATCTTGTTCCCCCCTCATCTTTGAGATTCCCCTTAAGGTAGGCCGAATGGCTTCATATTTATCTGACGTGCAAGTTCCTCAACAGTGCAGAGCCTTCTCTCTTGCGAGAGTCAATGCAATACCATCAGCAATCCTACATGGGAAATACAGTAACGTAGTATATATGGCTAGACTTCGCCACTGTAATTCTGGATGTGTCGAGACAGTTTCACGTATTTGCCTGCATTGTCAATTTTATGTAGATATTCGTTACAGATATATTTAAATTCTATATTAGTCAACATGACAGACCTTCCTGATGTTTTAAAAGTGCACCGGCTTCTGAATGATTCTGTTCCTGGAATATCAGTGAAGGTAGCCACGTTCCTTCAATCAGCTATAAAGTTACATCAGGAAAACTTACTAAAGAGTAACACTCTGTAACAAATTGTTGGATGCAACATTATGTAATATTATGTTGTTTGTAAAATGATATATATATATTTCTTTTATTGTAATTCTTTCTTATACCAGTAAAGGCTAACGGACTGATGGACTGACTGATTACGGAGATCTGGGCTAAGTTTTTACTGCCTTTTTTTCTGCCCAGCTTTCCATTGGCCAGGTTGGCACTTAAAAGGCACCTTTAATCTCTTCCTTACTTTGAAAAAAAATAGTCATTAAAAAAGTTCTATTTCCTTCTGTGCACATCAGCTAGTAAAGGGTTAACAAGCAGACAGTGATGCAGTTCCTAGAGAAGATACAGAAAGGAGGAGAGAAATACTGAAGTCCTCCAACTTCCTCCTCTGGGGATCTGGTTTTGCTTGCAAGAGAGCTGGAGGACTGGGGCTTAAGAAGCCAGACTGTGAGGGTTTGTGTGTGTGGGGGGTGTTTGGATGGGTCAAGACTGGGGGAGGGAGGTGCCCCAAGGTGGGCAGCTCTGCAAGGGCATCTCTCTGGGTCCCACATGCAGAGAAGGGCCAGGAAGAACGTCAAGCTAGCTTCCAGTACAGTGGGAAATGATTCAGTTTGGCATCGTTTGCAGAAAAGCCAGGAGAGTGGGAGCCTTCCTGACCATTCCGTAAGGTGGGGGCCACAACAGAGGAGGCCCATGTGGGGTCAGTTGTTGATTTTTCCCATTTGCCAGGTGGCACCTAGAGGAGGCCCTGCTCAGGTGAATGAACCTGTTGTGGGGGAACAGAGGGGGGAGAGGCAGTCCCACAGACATGAGAGACCACGACCATGAAGAGCTCTGTACGGGATAACCAGCACTTCAGATTGTGCCCGGTAGGGCTGTTTTTGGGCAGGAAAGCACAGGAACGGAGTTCTGGCTGGCTTCAGAGTGGGCCATGCCCACTACAGCCAAAACCTCTGTGTGCGTGGCTACAGAAGGAAGGCCTGGAGAGCGACCACCCCGGCAACTCCGAGGTGGCTGGGCCAGGGGAGCCCTGGATGGATTGGGAAAGCATTTAAATGCCTCCCCGTGCCTTTTCCGGCCTGTCCGGCTTGCCCAGGCTCCCTGCAGCCATGGGGTGCCTGGGCAAACCATGGGAAGGCATTGGGGTGTGGCCTGATATGCTAATGAGCTGTGTTCTCAGGGGTGTGGCCTATTATGCTAATTAGTTCCTGCTGGACTTTTTCTACAAAAAAAGTCCTGGTGCCTGGTAACTGATAGATAACCACCAGAGTGACTGCACAGGGGGCAAAATATGTATTTTCCATTTATCTCCGGATAATAACTGTGCCATGTTATTTCTGCACCAACTCCAGTCTCCGTGTTCCTTTTGAGGTGAGACCAATACACAGTGCATTACAGTAGTGTAGTCTGGATGTCACCGCGGCAGGGACCCAGGCAGGGGATCTCTTGTTACACGATAGCCACCAGTGTGCCCTCTAAGCTGAGTTAGCATGAGCTAGTACACAGCTTTTTTAGCCTCTGGCTCACACATTTCTGTCTTAGCTCAGGAAGGAGGGCTCCAGAGCAAACTAATGTATGCAGTAGTCAAATCAGCTGCTCGTAACTTTAATGCCAGTAGCTCACAAAATAGAATTTTTGCTCACAGGGCTCCATAGCTTAGAGGGGGCATTGATAGCCACGTGTTTTTGGTGTCCCATGACAGACACCCCACACTAGCGCTGGACCTCCCTCCAATGCTCCCTCTAAGCTGTGGAGTCTTGTGAGCAGAAATTCTACTTTGTGAGCTACGGGCATTCAAGTTGTGAGTGAGCGATTTGGCTACTGCATACGTTAGTTTGCTCTGAGGCCATCTTTCCTAAGCTAAGACAAAAATGTGTGAGCCAGAGGCTGAAAAACTGGGAGCTAGCTCTCAGAGGGAACACTGCCTCCTTCCATCTAGAGCTCTTGTATTTCTGGCAGGTGGAAGATTTAAAAGATCTTTTACGGGAGAATAAGAAGTTTGAGCCCACGGTTGGGTAGGCATCCATTTAGCTAAGCGTTTCTTAACACGTGCAAAGGAGTAACTCCGTTTTAGCCACTAGATGCAATGTTTCCCTGTGGAATAAGCGGTGACTCTTTTTTCCCCCTGACAAAAGTTGAAAAAAGCGTCACTGGCCCTGTATGCATGGCAAGAAAACACTTGTTACATATATTTCTCTGAACATCCCATTCAACAATCTCACCAATGTTAAAACCTGGTTTCAAGGTGCCATTTGCCAAGAGGTGTTTTTTTCAAGGTTTCTTTTACCCCTGACGAAATGGCATATAAAGGGTTCCAAGGTTCTCCAGATTCTTGATAACTGTTTCCTGTCCGCGTTACGTGAAATATAGTTTCATAGAATACAATGCTATTTCTGGATACCAACATGCTAATTGTGTAGATTCTCTATTTCCAACTTTCCACCTATTACTTGCACCTTGTTCTCCCCCCACCCCCACTGGAGGAGAGAGATCAAGTATCCCTGGCTCCTACACTAGAACCAGCATCACCTTTGGAAAGTGCTTTGGTCCACCAGTGTGCATTGGACAGGGATGTGCCCTCAAATACCAACAGGGTTTCCAGTGGAATGGTAGAAAAATTACGAGCACCAGAATCCCTGCCATTTCTGAATGGCCATGTTGCCTGTGACGAGAATCTTCTGGGATTGGCACAGAGCAGTGTTCCCAGTGGACAGGGTCAGGAAGAAGGATTCATACCCCACCCTTTACTCAGTCTCAGAGTGGCTTACAAACTCCTGTCCCTTCCCCTCCCCACAACAGACACCCTGTGAGGTAGGTGGGGCTGAGAGAGCTCTTTTGAGGACTGCTTTTGATAGAACACCTCTGAGAGAACTTGTGACTGACCCAAGATCACACCAACATTTGCATGTGGAAGTGTGGGGAACCAAACCCAGTTTTCCCAGATTAGAGTCCACATTTCAGAGGAACAACACAGAAGCACCACATCCTCTTCTATTTGGATCGCTGGTGCAAATCTGTTCCTGTCAGAAAAGCCGCAGATTCCTGTAAAAGGCAGGGGGGAGGGCCCTTTCCAGGCCTATTTTGGTCTTTCAGGGAGGGTGCCTTGGGGCCAGGCCTGATAAGGGTTGCCAGTGCCAGCCTGGGAGATTTTGTGGTGGACTCTAAGAAAGCTTGGGTATGGGGAAGAGAGAGGCCTCAGCTGGGTATAATGCCACAGAATCCAGCCTCCAAAGCAGCCAGGTCCCACCTGGAGGCTGGCATCCCTAGGCAGCACCTTCTGTGTGATATGATACCACCTGAATTGCATGACTCAACTAGGCCTGGCTGCTTGCTACTTTTCAACAGCAGCCACCCTATGAAAGCCAGTGTAGTGCAGGAGTTAGAGCTTCAAAGTAGGGACTGCAAGACCCAGGTTCAGATCCCCATCTTGCAGTAGAAGCTGACTGGGTGATTTTGGACCAGTCACACACTTTCAATCTAACCAGCCTCACAGGGTTGTTGTGCAGTTTAAAAGGAGGGGAGAATAATGTAAGCTGCTTTGATCCCTACTGTAGAGAAAGACTGTAATTTTCCTAGATGGAGGCTGTGGAGGAGGGGGCTGGAGATGGAAAGCTGAAGACAAAGGTACATAAAGGTAGGTTGGCTGTTAGGTGGGAAGAAAATAGGATTGCTAACTCCAGGTTGGGAAATTCCTGGACTTTTGAGGGGTGGAGCCTGGAGAGGGTGGGGTTTGAGGAGCGGAGGAACTTCAGACCAGTATAATGCCATAGACTCCAACCTCCAAACCAGTCATTTCCTCCATGAGGACTACCATTGCTAGCCTCCAGGTGAGGGCTGGAGATCACCCAGAATTACAAATGTTGCCCTGGTGACAGATATCAGTTACTCTGAATAAAATGGCTGCTTTGGAAGGTGGAGCCTACGGCATTATACCCTGCTGGGGCTGCTTCCTTCCCCAAGCCTCACTGTCCCAAGGCTCCACCCCCAAATCTCCAGGAATTTCCCAATCTGGAGCTGGCAGCCCTAAAGTGAGTTGATCTCTGTAGTGGGAAGAGCCATTCTGATTCCTGAAGAGCTGCCACTGCTGCTCTGGTGGGAAGAAGCAGGTGGGTGGCTGGGAGCACTGCCACTACTGCTGCTGTTACAGTTGCCAACCTCCAGTTGGTGGCTGGAGATCTCCTGCTATTACAACTGATCTTCTGGTGGCAGAGATCAGTTCACCTGGAGAAAATGGCTGCTTTGGTAGTTGGACTCTATGGTAAAATGCCTCAGACTCAGTGGCAGATTAACCATTAAGTAGACTAAGCACACCAGGGCCAAAGGGGGCACCACAAAGTTGGGAAAAGGGTGAAAAGAAAAAAAAAAGAATGAAGATTTGTAAAAAAAAAAAAGAAAAGAAATGATAAAACTAGTGCAAATCGATCATGGTGCACCCTAGGGTTATCTTCTATTTTTTGTTGGCGAGGTGCAGTGTCATAGGCTATGTTTAAAAGAAAAATCCATGTGTTTAAAAGTAAAATGATGGAGCCAAATTCAGTTGCCATGACAGTCATTTCAATGACCCTCTCTGCTCCTTCTTAATTTCAGCCCCATGTAAACGTCAAAAATGAAGCGCATTCAGCAGGGGGTATCAAGACTGGTCAATGCTTAGGGCACCAGTGAGCCTTAATCCGCCCTTGCTGGGACTCCACCCTCCTCAGGCGCCACCCCCAAAATCTCCAGGTATTTCCCAAGGCAAAGCTGGCAACCCTAGCTGCTGTGCGGGGTGAGGGACGAAGCAGGCAAGAGAGTGATGGGGCAGAAAGAGAGACAAAAGTGCGATGAAGTGAGGAGGCGGAAAAACAAAGAGAATGATGATGGGCAGAAAGAGAGAGGAAATAACATGCATGGAGGAGAGACGGAGACTTAAGAAGGGGGGGGGCAGAAAGGAGAAAGAGTGTGAGAGAGGGAGGAGGAGAGGGGAGGAAGCAAAGGTGTGAGGAAGGGATGGGATAACGATCCTGCAAGTTCCTTGCGGGTCTCCACTTGTTAACTTTCTATTGCCCCGTGGAGAGAAGACGTAGGACCTCAAATGCGGGCAGAAAAGGCCCGTCTGGGAGTTGTTAACAATATTTCTGGGAGGAGGGAGAAAGAGCCCGGATTCCGAGGACGGAGGCTGCATTTGGATGGCCTGTGTGCCCCCCAATGGCTTGCAGCCCCAGAGAGAGAAGACGAAAAAAGGAAACACACCAGCACGTGTGTGTGTGTGTGTGGGGGGGATGCATCTGAAGCTGTAACCTGGTCTTGAGGGGGCGCGCGAAGAGGGGATTTGTGCAAGGGAGCCGCCAAACAGAGAAGGAAAGGGATGCGATGCTTCAAGGGACGGCTCAGGCAACATTGCCAATCTCCCTATAGGGCCTGCAGATCTCCCAGAATTTGAACTGATCCCCAGGCTCCGTGGCAGTATACTCTGTGAAGATCCCACTCTTCCCCAAGCCCCTCCTTGCCTAATCTCACCCCCAAAATCTTCAGCTACTTCCCACCCGGGGAATAGGGAACTGGGAACCAACTTCAGCCTCCCTTTTCTGAGATGACTGAACAGCACTCGATACTCCGGGAGCGCAGAGTTACTCCAGAGCAGCCCCATTGAGCTGCAAGGGGCACCGCTGACCGCAGCCTGGCTGAAGCGCCTCAGGGGGAGGGTAGGAAACGTTTTTCTTTTGTCTGCAGCACTGGAAGGGTTAAATCCACAGAGCTGTTTGCTAGAGAGTCCGGGCAAGGACAGGGGGGAGAGAGACGGGAAAGAGGAAAGGCTGTTTTTCCTCTGGCGGGTAGGAGGTTTTTGCTTCTGAATGGGGGAGGAGAACACGAAAGGCTGCAGATGTGCAGCCCACGAGAAAGCCTTGCAGCCGGATCCTGGGAAGGCTTCCTTAGAGGTAAGTCACGGGGGAAGGCTTGGAGTCATTCTTGGCCATGGCTGCCAGCGGGTTCCCAACTCCCGGGTGGCAAACTGCTGTACATTGTGGTGGTGGTGGTGGGTGGTGGATTTGGGGGAAGGAGGCTGGGGACCTCATATGGGGAAAAGTATCCTCCTTCCAATGCAGCCATTTTATTTCCAGGGGAACTGATCCCTGTCAGCTGGATTTTGGTTTTGCACCACTAGGTAAGCGGAATTTTTTTGGAGGGGGGGGAGATAATCAGTGTCTTTCATTACAAGAAAAGTTAAATGTATGAAACTGACGCTCTGCTGCCGGTCGTTTTAATTTTTCAAGCCAACAAAAAGTAGGCCTGTTTTCGTTTGGATGAGTACAAAGGGAGCATGGGGGGAAGGGAACTCTTGCCTGCACTGGAATCAGCCATAGGTAAGACCCAGATGCGTTCCCAGTGTGGGGCCGGGGATGCCAGCTGGTGTCCAAAAGGGGAGGAAAAATTTTAAAATTGTTGCCAAGGTGCAGAGAGCCTCCCCATGCCACCAAAGATCGCGGAAACACCACCAATCACAGCAGGAGGTGACAGGCAGAGAGGGGCAGAGCATGCTGATGTGGCCACAACCCCTGGTATCAGTCTTCTGTTTGGTGGTGTCAGTTTGGTGTAGTGGTTAAGTGTGCGGACTCTGATCTGGGAGAGCCGGGTTGGATTCCCCCACTCCTCCACTTGCACCTGCTGATGTGACCTTGAGTCAGTCACAAGCTCTGGCACAGCTGTTCTTGAAAAAGAGCAGTTTCTGTCAGAGCTCTCTCAGCCCCACCTACCTCACAGGATGTCTACTGTGGGGAGGGGAAGGGAAAGGAGTTTGTAAGCCGCTCTGAGACTCCTTTGGGTAGTGAAGGGCAGGGTATAAATCCAGTCTCTTGTCTGTACTCTGGCAGAGCTGAGTACAGGGGGAAGCCAGAGGAATTCTCACAGAGTAGCAGGTCCACTACCCCACGTCAGATGCCCAGAGGGAGCGTTTCTGCGCCTCAGCATTCTTGAGCCAAATCTCAACCTGTCTCCCTTTCTCTCCTCATCTCAACTGCTTGTTCTTCCCATAGACACATTTCTGTCCCTTCCTCTCAGCTGAGGGTTTTGACAGTTCTTGCCAAACACTTCAGGTCTGTTGAAGAGATATATTTAATGGTTCAAGGGTCACCAGTCCCTCTGGTCCTTTTGGGGCTCCAGTTTACCTTAAGAATTAGCTCTTCGGACAGACTGAACCAATGTAATGAGAGGCTAAGCTTGTAACATACTTAAAGAGCCAAACAGAGACAGTTAACTTTCCCAAAGGACCCAGAAGGACATGGAGTTGTCAAGAGAGCAAGCAAAGGCCTCCACCCACAGCCGAATTAATGGGGAAACGGTGAATATAGCACACCTCCGGCGCGGCAGTCTGAATGCTCCTGCGCGCCTCCGTCCCATATCTTCCGGCAGTGGCCCCCGCTGTGTGAACGGGAAAACCCGGTATAGTTTATTCCGGGGCTTTTTTGCTACGACTGGCTACCGGAGCAAACTGCCAGTCTGTACTCAGCCTATATATATGATTCTCAACAGTCCCCTCTGCATGCAGATACTTATTTCTGCAGATAGGGGTCATACTGTCCCCCAACAGGTTTATTTATTCCAGACCCAGGGGACTCCCTGGGGCTGCAGAAAAATCCTAAAACTAAAAACAACAACAACAACACACCTCTGGGAGGATTGAATCCTCCCAATACCTTTTGAAATGGCCTCCACAGGGATCTACTCCAGGCCCTATTGCATCGACACCGAGAGATAGCTGTGGGGGGAACAAAAAGCAGAAATGGATCTCTGATTAGGAAGGATTCACCCTGCAGTATGAATGGCTAAACTGCAGGGGGGTTGGAACCAGGCTTGGGACTATGATTGCCTGCTCCTGCTTGGGAAATTCCTGGAGATTCTGTGGTGAAGTCTGAGGAGTGCAGAATTTGGGGAGGGCAGAGGCCTCAGCTGGATATAATGCTACAGAGTCCACCCATTTTCTCCAGGGGAACAGGTCTCTGTTGTCTGGAGTTCAGTTGTAATTCCAGGGGATCTGCTCCAGGTCCCACCTGGAGGCTGGCAAATCTAGGCCTAGCAGCACCCTCTAGGTGACTTGATACCAACAGCCACCCTATGAAAGTCAGTGTAGTATAATGTTCAGAGCTTCAGAGTAGGGTTTGTGAGACCTAGGTTTAGATCCCCATCTTGCTGTGGAAGGTCACTGAGTGATTTTGGACCAGTCACATGCTTTCAAACTAACCTACCTCATAGGGTCGTGGTCTGGATAAAAAGGAGGAGAGAATAATGTAAACTGCTTTAGTCCCAACTGTGGAGAAAGACCATAGTTTTCCTCAATAGAAGCTGCAGGGGGAAAGGAGATGGAAAGCTGAAGGCAGACGGGCAAATAGAGATAGGTTGACTGTTGGGTGGGAAGGAGATAGAGATGCCAACTCCCGGTTGGGAGATTCCTGGATATTTGAGGGGTGGAGCCTGGGGATGATGGGAATTGAGGCAGGGAGGGACTTCAGATTGATATAATGCCATAGACTCCATCCTCCAAAGCAGTCATTTCCTCCAGGGGAACTAATGTTGCCAACCTCCAGGTGAGGGCTGGAGATCTCCTAGAATTACATGTGGTCTCCAGATGACAGAGATCAGTTCCCCCAGAGAAAATGGCCGCTTTGAAGGGTGGAGTTTATGGTATTATACCTAGCTGAGGTCACTTCCAAGCTCAGAGCTCATCCTCCCAAGGCTCCACCCTGAAATCTCCAGGAATTTCCCAAGATGGAGATGGCAGCCCTAAGAGGAACTGATCTCTGTGTTTGGGCAGTTTGTTGTGATTCCTGGAGAGTGGCTGCAGCCACTGCTGCTGTGGGCGGGAGGAAGTAGGTGGGAGGCCGGGAGAGTGACAGCCAGTGTTCCCTCTAAGCTGAGTTAGTGTGAGCTAGCTCAATTTTTTTACCCTCCGGCTTATACATTTTTGTCTTAGCTCAGGAAGGGTGGCTCCAGAGCAAACTAATTTATGCAGTAGCCAAATTGCTTGCTCACAACTTTAATGCCAGTAGCTCACAAAGTAGAATTTTTGCTCACAAGACTCCACAGCTAGAGGGAGCAACTGACAGCCTCAGACTTACCATGCCTATATTGTATCTGTTGGAAGTTTCTCCTGTTGGCATTGAAAGCAGCAGAGCCTACCGCATAGCCAGAAAATAGCTGGTTGGCTCCTGGAATCCCACAAGGCTTAGTTGTCAGAGCATCTGTTTTCTCACCCACAACCGGGGGCTTTTTTTTAAAAAAAAAATTGTCATTGTGTGGGTAGTTGAAAGAGCCAAAAAAAGACCCGATCCCACAACTCAAACTTTTACTTTGATGAGCCAACTCCACACATTTACAGTAAGGGCTACCAACACCAGCATTTGTATGAGCCTGGAGATCATTCACTAGTATCTTCACATACCCAAACACCACCAATCATCCAATTTATTTAACATTTAAATTATTCCTGGAGAGTGGCTGCTGCCACTGCTGCTGTGGGGGGGGAGGGAGGAAGAAGTAGATGAGAGGCCAGGAGAGTGACAAGGGAGAAAGTGTGATGGGGTGGGGGCAGAAAGGAAGTGACAGGCATGGAGGGGGGAGAGAGAGAGTAAGAAAAGGGGTGGCAGGAAGGAGAAAGAGTGGGAGAGAAGTAGTGGGAGAGGGGAAGAAGCAGAGGTGGAGGGAATGGGATAGTCACTCCCGCGAGTTTCTTGTGGGTCCCCACTTGTGTGTCCTTTTAGCAGAGAAGGAAAGAGAGAAGAGAAAAAAAAGTGGGGCAGGAGTGTAGGTTAGGAAAGCCTACACAGAGAATAAAGATGAGGAGATACCATTGCTCAAATAGGTACAAGAATTCACGCCAAATTGCAGGCGAAGGCTCTGGGAGTTTCTCGCCTGTTATATGCTATTCTCTCTTTCATACAAAGATCTAGTATATCATTGATCCAGGAAAACACTTGAGATTTCCAGTCCTTTGGATCCAAAATATGTGGTATTTTAAGAGTGCCGATAGAGTTGGTATATATCCTAGGATTAGATTATTGGCTGTGAAGTCTAAATTAGCAGCTAATGTGAGACTGATCCTGGCTATAACTTCCTGCCAGAAATGTGTGATTTTAGAGCAATTCCAAAACTCATGAATGGAAGTTAGCTCCAGGCTTCCTGCAGGTTCAACAGGAATCATTCTCAGAGAGACCAACGTGACAGCATTTAGCAGGGTACTAGTACCCTCACAAGTTGTAAGCCCACAGAAGTAGATTCAGTGGCTTTTAGGGCAGTTTGCCCTTGGGTCAGTTGAACTGCTCAGTTCTAGGTTCCACTGTGAGTGGATATAATCCAAATTAAATTTGGTTTGGTGTCTTAGAAAATTATACATAAGGATGGGTTGCCTAGAAAGGGTTTCTAAGGATGAAAGTAGGCAAAACAGTGACAGAGTTAAAAAAGGAGGGATCATCTGGAAAACCAGTCTGGAGTAGTGGTTAGGAGTACGGACTATAATGTGGGAGAAGCGGGTTTGATTCCCCACTGCTCCACATGCAACTGCTGGTGTGACCTAGGGTCAGTTACAAGTTATTTCAGAGCAGTTCAATCAAGGGCTGTTCTTGAGAGAGCTCTCTCAGCCCCACCTACTTCACAGGGTGTCTGTTGTGGGGAGGGGAAGGGAAATGAGATTGTAAGCCACTCTAAGACTCTTTTGTGTAGTGAAGAGGGGAGTTATAAATCCAATCTCTTTATCTACATTTGGCCCATAAATATTGCCTAATATGGATATAGATTGATCACATTTAACCAAAAGAAAGATATCTCTCTCTTCCATGTCTGATTTAGGGTCAAGGACTTCCATGGGAAGATTTTTATGCAATAAAATGGCAACTTCTTGAGCCTTAGTGGAATTCTCAGAAGAGTAAGCCTCTCCCACCCATTTTTTAACAAGCCTATCTTGTTCTCCTTGAAGTATATGTGTTCCTTGAAGCATGGCAGGACTAGCATGTTGTTTTTTAAGACTGCCACCGGGGCTGCGGTGGCTCAAGTGGTTAAGACACTGAACTGCAGACCGGAAGGTCTGTAGTTCAGCAGTTCAAGACCCGAGTGCCAGGTGAGCTCCCGTCTCTCGTCCCAGCTCCTGCCAATCTAGCAGTTTGAAAGCAAGAAATTGGAAGTCGATAAATAGGTACCGCTTCGGTGGGACGGTAACAGCGTTCCATGCGCCTCAGCATCTAGTCATGCCAGCCACATGACCACGGAAATGTCTTTGGACAGCACTGTCTCTTCAGCTTGGAAACGGAGATGAGCACCGCATCCCTAGAGTCAGGGGTCTTTTCGTAGAAGAACAGCTGCAGGAGCTCATTAGCATATGAGCTATTAGGCTATTAGCATCTGCCACGCCCCCTGACATCACCGGAAGTGATGTCAGAAGGGGAAGCAAAAGGGGGGGAAGCCTCTTCAAAAGCCTCCCCTTCCCTTACCCAGCTGGTCTGGGTGGGGGAGCTAAGAGAGAAGGGGTTTAAAGTTTAAACTCCTTCTCATGAGAGTTGGGCCACAGAAGGAGGAAAGAGGGAAGGAAAGAGAGAGAGTAGAGAGAAGGAAAGAAGGAAGGAAAGAGGGAAAGAAAGAGAGGGAAGAAGGAGGAAAACAGGGAAAGGAGGAAAAAAGAGAAGAGAAGAAGGTGGGGAAGGAAGGAAGGAAGGAAGGAAGGAAGGAAGGAAGGAAGGAAAGAAAGAAAGAAAGAAAGAAAGAAAGAAAGAAAGAAAGAAAGAAAGAAAGAAAGAAAGAAAGAAGAGAAGAATGAGGGAAAGAGGAAAAAGAAAGAAGGAAAGGAGGGAATGAAAGAAATTCAGTGGCAATTCAGCCCCATTATACCCTATGGGCCATTGAAGTCAATGGTGAAAACATAGGGTATATTCTGGGGGCTGGAAGGGAGGGGGTTTGAGGGAGAGGCTCCAAGATCACAGGATAGCTGATGGAGCCTCTCCCCAAGATACCCACCAAGTTTCAAGAACATTGGACCAGAGGGTCCAATTCTATGGGCCCCCAAACAGGTTGCCCCATTTCCTCCATTGTTCTCTATGGTGGGAAAAAAAGTTATTCATAGAATATACCCTATGTTTTCACCATTGACTTCAATGGCCCATAGGATATAATGGAGCTGAAATTGACATTCGGCTGCCTGAAAGACTCTCCAGGACGCCGGCTGGGGGCGGGGCTTGGCTCCTGAGCTCCCGGAGCTGCGCTCCGGTGCGCTCCCCCCCGAAAAGACCCCTGCCTAGAGTCGGATTCAACTGGCTTTACCTAGTATTTGTTTACACTTATTGGGGCTCCCAAGTTATGATTGTCAATCTAGGCATGGTCCATTATTAAAAGCATTATGATAATATCATTTATGAATATCACTAAATAAAACAAACTCACCATTAGCCCCATTTAGAAATAATCTAAGATCAATCTGTTGCTGCTAAAGTTTGGGGAATGAGGGGAGGAGGGGAACTAGAAAGAAAAGACAACAAAGTACAAGAAAGATACATGTAGATGAGGAAAAAATGGTTGAAAACATCGTGAGAGTGTTGGTGAGTCCACCCTGTCTTGCCTGAGGCTCCAGTTTCTCCCAGCAGGCCCAATTGATACTAAATAATGGTAGAAATTTGAGTCTATGGTCCAATGTTGATAGAGGAGATGGTCAGTAAATTAGGCCAGTAGATGCAATGGTTTCTTGGAGGGATCTCTTCCACATTGGTTATTGTTGTCAGTGTTCAGGTTTATACTCAGTGCAGGACATTTCTAGATTTAGTTAAGACAGAGGATCTTCTCTTCGACAAACATCCCCAGGAAAGCTCATAGTCATCAACCTTTAAAGTTCCAGCAAACCATAAAGCAACATTGGGAGGGCTTCTGATGTCCTGGCCCCGCTGCTGGATCTCCTGATGGCACCTGGTATTTTTGGCCACTGTGTGACATAGTGTTGGACTGGATGGGCCATTGGCCTGATGCAACATTGGCTTCTCTTATGTTCTTAAGCAACTCTGAGACTCAGACTGAAGGGCGGGGTATAAATCCCTCCTCCTTCAGATTGTGGGCTTTGATCCTTGGATTTCTTTTCTCCCCAATATAAGATCTCTCTCTCTCTCTCTCTCTCTCTCTCTCTCTCTAGAACAAAGGAATGTAAGAGAGGCTGTGGTGGAGACAGACAAAAGCCTTGTGTCAGAAGAGGGCTGGAGAGCTTTTCAAGAGGATTTTCTACCCAAATGATCTGTCTGAGAGTGGGTATCCTTCATGGTTATGTGAAGGGAACAGGCAAGGAATAGCCATGGAGGATTTCTACTTCACTTCTAAGCAACTCTGTGTTTGGTGGAATTATAAAGCCCAGTGGGTAAGGAGAGAGGGAGGCCTTCTGGGGCCCGGGATCCGGAAGCTCGGATTCTCCTTCTGGGCAAAATCTAAGCTGTGGCTCTTAAGGGGTGGTGGTATCCTTAAATACTGGATATTCTGGGGAAAGAGGGGGGGGTTAGTTAAGATCAGGCGAGTGGGATGAGGCCAAAGGGCCATCAATCCTTTCCTACTTCAGCCACGTAGATGCCTTCAGACTTTACCTGCTCTCCTAGGTGCTAACAGGATCACTCTTTTTATTCCATCAGAGGACAATCAGAGGAATGAGGAGAGTGAGGAACTTGAAAGGAAGTGTCAGGCAGACTTAAGAGGCAGAAAGGCAGCCATGTGATCAAGAAGAAGGATTAACCCAGTCCCTGCCAAAAGGAAGATTTCAGAGAAATCATTCATGTGGCAGCAGAAATATACAAGTGCTCAGAATATAGAATGAACTTCTCAAATCAAACCCAATATAATGTCCATTGAAAGAAATTCAGTTCGAGTGGCAGTCTTCAACACCAACAAATAACCCACAAAATGGATGAACCTTTTGAATGCTCAGAGTGTGGAAAGAGATTCATTCAGAGTTCCAGTCTTCAAAAGCATCGAAAAACCCATGCAGGGGGTAAACCTTTTGAATGCTCAGAGTGTGGAAAGAGATTCAGTCGGACTTTACATCTTCAACAGCATCAGCGAACCCACACAGGGGAGAAACCTTTTGAATGTTCTGAGTGTGGAAAGAGATTCAGTGTAAGTAGCAGTCTTCAACTGCATCAAAGAACCCACACAGGAGAAAAACCTTTTGAATGCTCAGAGTGTGGAAAGAGATTCAGTAACAGTGGCAATCTTCAGCTGCATCAAAGAATCCACACAGGAGAGAAACCTTTTGAATGCTTAGAGTGTGGAAAGAAGTTCAGTAGGAGTGACAAACTTCATCTACATCAAAGAACCCACACAGGGGAGAAACCTTTTGAATGCTCAGAATGTGGAAAGAGATTCAGTTGGAGTGGCAATCTTCAACTGCACCAAAGAACCCACACAGAGGAGAAACCTTTTGAATGCTCAGAGTGTGGAAAGAAATACAGGTTGAGTGCCAATCTTCAGCAGCATCTAAGAACCCACACAGGGGAGAAACCTTTTGAATGCTCAGAGTGTGGAAAGAGATTCAGTCGGAGTGAAAATCTTCAGGTGCACCAAAGAACCCACACGGGGGAGAAACCTTTTGAATGCTCAGAGTGTGGGAAGAGATTCAGTCAGAGTGGTGCTCTACAGTTGCATCGAAGAATCCACACAGGGGAGAAACCTTTTGAATGCTCAGAGTGCGGAAAGAAATTCAGTTGGAGTGGCGCTCTTCAGCAGCATCAAAGATCCCACACAGGGGAGAAACCTTTTGAATGCTCCGAGTGTGGGAAGAGATTCACACACAGTTGCAGTCTCCAACAGCATCAAAGACTCCACACAGGCGACAAACCTTTTGAATGTTCAGAATGTGGGAAAAGATTCAGTCAGAGTGGCAACCTTCGACAGCATCTAAGAACCCACACAAGGAGAAGCAATGTAACTGCTTAGCCCGTGAAAAGAATTCTATTTTTTCACAAATACAACCACAGACCTTACAAAGCACTGAAATGATGTAAGCTGTTGTAAGGAGCTTGAATCAGCAGAGAAACCTTACCCTAACTGAGAAGAAACATTATAAATGCTCAGAGTGTGGAAAGAGCTTTTTAGCCATGTTTGAAACTCAGATCCCACAAGAAGGGAAAGGAAAGATGGGCATGGGTTCTGTGGGTCAAAGTATCAGCTGATCTCTCCTTTAGCATTGAGGAGTTCACCTGGGGAGGAACCTTATCAGTGCTTGGTGTGCAGAAAGAGCCTGAGGCACAGATCTGACTTACGTGTTCCTCAGAGAATACATACAAGGGTGAAACATTTCCTAAAGCTGGCTCTGATGAGGCTTTTCTTCAAATGCCCAGGCACTGGACGTTCAGAAAGCCTCAGAAAATAGTTACACAAAAGATGGCCTTTTTAGTGGTACCCCTCCTCTGTGAAACTTGCTACTTCAGGTTATCGGTCAAGCTAACTCTTCCTAACATCTGCAAAACTGGCAAAAACATTTCCTTTGCCAAATTCTATGTGGGGATGGACATGTTGAAGGTAGCAGATATCTACAGCCTCTCTGCCACTGATGCAAACATATTGTGACCATCCTTAATTAAGAACATAAGAACACAAGAGAACCCAATGTTGGATCAGGCCAATGGCCCATCCAGTCCAACACTCTTTCACACAGTGGCCAAAAACAGTAAAGACAATAATAATATTTTGTTAGTCTTTTAAGGTGCTACTGGACTCTTTTCTGGGGGGGGGGGGGGGCCTTCATTAAATGTGTCAAATGTCAGTGTGGCATGTCTTTTCTCAATTGTGCATGAAGTTCTAAATAAGAAATCCTCTTGCAGGCACTTGAGATTCACACCAGGGACCACGACTCATCCCGATGAATGAGCCTGACCCAGTTTGCCCCCATTCACGATGTGGGAAAGTTAAGTTCAAGAGACAGAGGGTTGGGTCATGACTTAGTAGGGCTGCGGCTAGTGGTAGAGCATCTGCTTAGCACGCAGAAAGTCCCAGGTTCAATCCCCAGCAACTCCAGTTAAAGGAATCAGGTAGGACGTGATGTGAAAGCCCTCCACCTGAGACCCTGGAGAGCCGTTGCCAGTCTGAGTAGACAGTACTGGCCTTGATGGATCAATGGTCTGCTTCAGTATAAGGCAGCTTCATGTGTTCATGGATCTGGGTTCAAATCCACAGAAGTCCTGGAAACTCTTTGGATGCCCTTTAGCCAGTCTGTCAGAAGTCCTAACTTAGTCAGCAAACACCAGACCTTATGATGCAAGCAAGGTTAGCATTTATTAAGCTGCAATAGATAGATCACTGGTACAGGTATCTTGTTCAGAATGACTTGGTTACAGAAAGCAAGCGGTTATACAGGGAAGGGGGTGAATGGGGACCCCCCTTCTCCGACTACATGAATAACATGCACCTGGGAAATCGAAACTTACTAAGCTAATGAATTTCCCATCGCCCCATTGCTACCCACAGCTGCTACATCTATGCCAGCGATAGGGAAGCAGGCAGCCTGACTTGCCAAGGTCAGAACGTCTAGGCTGCCAGAGATAATAGCAATAAAAGCCACATTCCATTCTCACACCCGAGGTGTAAATCAGCCACTCCCCGGATTCCAACCTCCCGCCTGTCACGCCACCAAGGCGCCGATAGCCCACCTCCCTCCCTTGTATTCATAGCCCACCGCCCTCCCTTCCATCCATCATGGCAGGGCTACCTGACATGCAGCCCCCTCGAAAATAGTCCTACCCCTTCGGTTTGTGGGGGTACAACTTGTGAAACGCTTTGACAAGCCGGGGGCCAGAACATTTTCCGCCCGAACCCACTCCCTCTGCTCCGGCCCAAAGTCAATCCATTCAACCAGGTAAAACAAGCGATTGCGAGAGATTTTAGAGTCCAGAATTTGCGATACTTCGTAGTGAGGTTCCCCTCCCACCAGCAGCGGAGGAGGGGTCGGCCGTTGCGGTCTCCAGCTGTTTTCCTCAGGCGCTTTGCGTAGAAGCCTTACATGAAAAACAGGATGAACAGACTTTAGAGATTTAGGCAAGGCAAGTTCAACAGTCACATTGTTAATAACTCTTATGATCTCAAACGGCCCAACATACGTCCAACCAAGTTTGCGACTCGGCTGGATGCGACGCAAATGTTGGGTGGATAAGTAAGCAAACTCCCCGCACTTTGGAATCCAAGCTAAGTTACGTTTCTTATCCGCCTGGAGTTTGTACGCGGCTTTAGCCTCCTCCAGAGCTTTAGCCAAGGAGCCCCACGCCTCCTGCAGTTGTTTGCACCAGTCACCAGCGTCTCCCGCCGGGAGGTCGGGAGAAGTCAAAAAGGGCAAAGGCGGGGCATCATATCCATGTACTGCTTTAAACGGGGACATCCCCGTCGACGAGTGCTGAGTATTATTATAACAAAACTCAGCCAAAGGCAAGAGAGAATGCCAATTGTCCTGCTGAAAGTTAGAAAAACACCGCAGGTATTGTTCCAGAGTCTGATTCACACGTTCAGTCTGCCCATCCGATTCAGGATGGTAGGCGCTGCTCACCCCCTCTCTACTCCAAGCAATGACATAAGTTCGCTCCAGAACTTAGAAACAAACTGAACCCCTCTGTCCGAGATCACCTTAGCAGGTAAGGTGTGGAGTCTCACAACGTGTTGCAAGAAAGCGGAGGCTAATTTTCTAGCCGAGGGAATGGAGGCAAACGGAACGAAATGCGCCTGTTTAGTAAATAAGTCCACTATCACCCAGATGACTGTTTTCCCCCCACTAGGAGGTAGATCCGTAATAAAGTCCATAGAAATCACCTCCCACGGCCGAGCCGGGGTGGGGAGAGGGTGTAGGGCACCTGGGGGTTTACCGGGCCGAGGTTTACTCATCAAGCACGTTTGGCAGGCTGACGTGAAGAGAGACATATCTTTTCGTAGGCCCGGCCACCAAAATTGTCTCTGCAGGAGCTGGAGGGATTTCACAAACCCCGTGTGACCAGCCAGCTTAGACCCATGCGCCCATCCCATTACCTCCCCCTAAGAGACCGTGGGACAAAGAGCTTGTCATTTTTAGTCCAGCAGCCATGTTCATTTTTGGCTATGCCTTCCTCCCTCTCCACCTCCTCTCTATCCGCTTGCGAGAGTTCTGTAGAAAATCTCGCCACCCATTCATTGGGGGGAGGATTTGCCGGTGGGGGGAACGACTGGCCTGTTTCCGAGTAGTCACCGCTCCTCCCAACTGGGCAGGAGTAAAAATCGAGTCACGAATCTCCTCCCTTTTGCTATCGTGTTGAGGGAGGCGTGACAGGGCATCGGCCAGTGAGTTAGATGTCCCCGGGAAATGGTGCAGTGTGAAATTGAACTTGGAGAAGAAATCAGCCCAGCGGAGCTGTTTGGCGTTCAGGGAACGGGGGGAGCGGAGCAGCTCGAGGTTTTTGTGATCAGTCCAGACCTCGAACGGGACCCGCGCTCCCTCCAACCAGTGGCGCCAGGTTGACAACGCTAAGCGGATCGATCCCGCTTCTTTTTCCCACACATTCCAATTCCGTTCAGTATCGTTAAATTTTTTTGAGACATAAGCAAGGGGGTGCAACTTGCCATCCTCCCCTCCTGCAGGATCGCCCCCCCATTGCAACGTCGGAGGCGTCAACTTGAACAATGAATTTTTTAAGGTCATTCGGGTGGGCCAACACGGGTTCCGACGTAAAAGGGCTTTCAATTTGTCGAACGCCCGCTGGCACTCTGGGGACCATTCCAATTTGGCCCCGGGCCGAGTGCATTCGGGTGGTTTCCCTTTGGTTCTCAGTAAGTCAGTTAAGGGAAGGGCCACCTGGGCAAAGTTCGAGAGGAACGATCTATAAAAGTTCGCGAATCCGAGGAACCCCTGGAGTTGCCTTCTTGTTTTTGGAGGCTCCCACCCCACAACATCTTTAACCTTTTCAGGGTCCATCTCAATCCCTCTCTGAGAAATACGGTAGCCTAGAAAAGGGATTTCTGTTTTGTGAAATTCACATTTGGACAGTTTGGCAAACAGTTTATGCTTATGCAACGTTTGTAGTACCTCCCGCACCAGTTTCACATGTGATTTAAGGTCGGGGGAGTACAAAAGAATGTCATCAAGGTAAACAAGGACCCCCTTAAACAAGTATTTATGCAACACTTCGTTAATCAAGTTCATGAAGACTCCAGGAGCCCCCTGGAGTCCGAATGGCATGACTAAGTACTCAAACTGGCCGAGGGGGGTGTTGAACGCCGTTTTAAATTCATCCCCCTCTCGTATGCGGACTCTGAAATAGGCATCCCGGAGGTCTAGCTTAGAGAAAATTTTCCCCCCAGCCACGGCCGCCAGTAAGTCCTTTATGAGGGGCATGGGGTAAGCGTTTGTATTTGACACTGCATTCAAGCCGCGGTAGTCAGTACAGAGCTGCAACCCCCCATCCTTCTTTTTCCGGAAAAGCACGGGAGCCGCAAACGGGGAGGATGCTGGCCGTATAAAGCCCCTACTAAGGTTCTTGTCGATGAATTTCCTCAGTTCCACCTTTTCCGAAGGGCTCATAGAATACAACTTTCCCTTCGGTAATTTTTGGTTGGGTAAAATTTCAATAGCACAGTCAGAGTTTCTGTGGGGGGTAATTCATCAGCCTCCTCTTCTCCAAACACGGGAGCGAGGTCGTGATATTCGGGGGAATGCCTTCCAGTTCCGCGGTTGCCACCCCCGCCGTCACTAGGAGTTGCCCCCCATCATGGGTCCCCACTCCTTTTTCCATGCGTGGGACTGGCACTTCTTGGAGATGAAGTTGACCTTCCCCTCCCCCCACAGTACATGAGGATCGTGATCAAAGAACCATGGGCTCCCTAGGACCAAGGGAAATCGGGCTGAAGGGGTAACTACGAAAGGTCTCTCTTCCCAGTGTTGCCCGAGTCCCACCCGCAAGGGAACAGTCTCATATTTGCAAGGTTCTTTCATTGTGGACCCGTCCATTTGCGTAAAAATCAAGGGGTCAGTTAATTTAACAACTTTCGCCCCAAGTCCCGTTAGTAGTGTGGGGTTAATGAGGTCTCTCCCACACCCAGAGTCAATGAGAGCACGTACTCTCACATGGGTCAATAGACCCGGGTCCATTAGAGTCACCGTGAGAAAGAAAAGAGAGGGGGTTTGCTCACCGGGAGTTGCGCCTGGGGAGGTGGGACCTGCTGTTCAGCGCTGTTTACAGCAGGTCCGTGTCGTTTCCCTGCGGCACGGTCTCGCCATCTGATGAGCCGGATGCTTCACTGAGCGGCTTGGCTTGCAGAGCCCTTGCCCCCTTCGGTTTCGCCACCTGTTTTGGCGTGGATGTGTCAAACTTCTTCTTGGTTCCCTTCGGGGCTCCGGGTGCTGCAGCTGAAGACGGGCAGTTCGCGGCGAAATGGCCCCCTTCTCCGCATTTGAGGCAAAGACCTTGCTTCATTCGGAGCTCCCTTGTGCCATCCTTCTGTTTCGGGTTAGGTGCCGGGGTTTCCCTCTCGCAGTCGGCGCAGGGCCCCTGTTAGCCATCGCTGCAGCGTCGTCCAGCTTGATGGTCTTCAGGCGGTTCTCCATCGTGATGGCTGCCTGAACCCATCCGGTGAGGGTGTTCGGATCTTGATTTCTGGTGACTTCTCGGCGGATTTCTGCGTTGAGTCCCCACTTGTAGAAATCCACAAGGTTCCCTTCCCCTCGGAGTTTGGCGGCACATCTGCGGAACTCCGAGGTGTAGTCTCTCACCGATCGCGCTCCCTGTTTGAGGCTTCGGATCGTTGCCTTCGCTGCTTTGGTGGAGTGCACATCCTCAAATTGCTCTTTCATGGCCCACATGAAAGAGTCGATCTCTCTCAGCTCGCGCCCGTCGACTTGATGAAGCCCCACATACCAGTCAGCTGCCGCTCCCTTCAGGTGGGCTGCTATGACATCGACCATCCGCTCTTCCCTCTGGAACAGATGGCCCCAGGTCTCGATAAACTTTTCGGCTCGCACCAGGAAGAATGGGAATTTCTCGGGGTCTCCATCGAAGTCAGCGTCCAGAAGTTCTGTGGGCTTGGGCGGCAAGAACCCCCAAGGACGAGGGGGTGGTTGCCCCGGCGGCCCCTGCGGTCCTGGCCCCGCTGGCTGATCCACCGGCCCGGCTGGCACGTTCCCCTGGCCTTGGTCCGGCACCGGCCGTTGATCAGGAGGGACCTGGGCTGGTGGTTCCTCACGCCTTTGCCGCTCGCGTTCTTCCCGGATACCCTCTGCGATCATCTGTGGGATGCGAGCGAGGGATTCGTCTAGGAAGCGCATCAGGCGGTCTTGGCTGGGTTCTTCGGTCCATCTCCTCCTCACCACGGCGCCTTCCATGGTCTCTGAATCGCGGCCAGTCTCCTCCAAGGCTTCCGCCGTGATTAGTTTCCGGACCGACCTTTCGGGGTGGCTCACCCCCATGGAAGCTCGCGGGGTCCCGAACCACGCTTCGTGGGTCTCAGCCAGGGGTTTCACCCAGTCACGTCTGCGTCCAACTCGGGTGGTCACCCCCCATAGGCTGCCCCATAAGGATCTCCATAAGGCCCTCCAAAGTCGTACTCCAGACCCCAGTGTCTCGGCACATGTGTGTCTGGGGTCTCTCGGGGTGCGTCTTTCCCGGGAGGTCTCTTCTCCTTTTCATCTTCTTCAATTGGGATAGTGTCTTCTTCTCCGCCACTCATTTTGGAGTTGCGGGTTTAGGACCAGTCCCAAAAGTAATTGATGATTCTGAACAAACTGTCAGAAGTCCTAACTTAGTCAGCAAACACCAGACCTTATGATGCAAGCAAGGTTAGCATTTATTAAGCTGCAATAGATAGATCACTGGTACAGGTATCTTGTTCAGAATGACTTGGTTACAGAAAGCAAGCGGTTATACAGGGAAGGGGGTGAATGGGGACCCCCCCTTCTCCGACTACATGAATAACATGCACCTGGGAAATCGAAACTTACTAAGCTAATGAATTTCCCATCGCCCCATTGCTACCCACAGCTGCTACATCTATGCCAGCGATAGGGAAGCAGGCAGCCTGACTTGCCAAGGTCAGAATGTCTAGGCTGCCAGAGATAATAGCAATAAAAGCCACATTCCATTCTCACACCCGAGGTGTAAATCAGCCACTCCCCGGATTCCAACCTCCTGCCTGTCACGCCACCAAGGCGCCGATAGCCCACCTCCCTCCCTTGTATTCATAGCCCACCGCCCTCCCTTCCATCCATCATGGCAGGGCTACCTGACACAGTCACATTTTCAGACTAAAAGACTTTGCAAGATAGTTGTAAGGATTAAATGGGTGAGTGGGGTGTCCTTAAAGAAATGTGTTTGATAGGTCTGGAAATCTCAGGACTTCTATATTTATTTATTTGCAAATGGGAACCTGTAAGAACTTGTGGGATGCATCTCATTTCCCCCTCCCCCACTATTTTATATTTCCCACCCCTGAAAGACCCCATAGCACCTCCTCTTTCATGCTTCCTTCTCTCCTTCCACCCCATGGCCAACCAGTTTGGTGTAGTGGTTAAGTGTGCCGACTCTAATCTGGGAGAACCGGGTTTGATTCCCCACTCCTCCATTTATACCTGCTGGATGACCTTGGGCAAGCCATAGTTCTGGCACAGTTGTTCTTGAAAAAAGAGCAGTTTCTGCCAGAGTTCTCTCAGCCCCACCTGCCTCACAGGGTGTCTGTTGTAGGGAGTGGAAAGGAGTTTGTAAGTTGCTCTGAGACTCCTTTGGGTAGTGAAGGGCAGGGTATAAATCCAATCTCTTCTTCTTTTATATTTTTCTGTCCTTCTATCTTTAGCTTTCCCTCTTCCCCCCTCCAGCATTCTCTGCCTGGGAGAACTATGGCTCAGTTCTGGGATGCCGGCTGCTGGGCCAGGCGAACCTGCATGGTCAGGAACCCTTGAAGACCAGGGGGAGGGCAACTCACGTTTCCCACCGCCCCCAAGCTATTTCCTCTTTCCCTCCTCTTGGCAACCCCCATATCCTCTCACCTTTCCCTGCCTCATTCTCTGCTTCTCAGCCGTTCACCAACCTACATTTTATCTGCTTTCATCTTCAGCTACATTTATTATTTATTTACTTCATTTATACCCTGGCTTTTTCAACAGTGGGGACCAAAGAAACTTGCATCATTCTTCTTTGTTCCTATTCATCCTCACAAGAATCCTGTGAAGTAGGTTACGCTGAAAGTACGTGACTGGCCCAGAATCATTCAGTGAGTTTCCACAGCAAGATGAGGATTCGAACCTGGTCTCTGAGACCACACTCGTAAGTTCTGACCGGTGCACCATACTGACTTTCACAGGGTGACTTCTGTTGAACAGGATCCAGCAGCCAGTCCTAGGTGAGTCACGAAGGTCAGGTGGTATCCAGTCACCCGGTGGTTGCTGCCAAGCCTGGGGTTGCCAGCTTCCACCTGGGATCTGGAGATCTCCCAGAATTACAGCAGAGATCAGTTCAATTCCCCTGAAGAAAATGGCTGCTTTGGAGGGTGGATTCTGTGGCACAATAAATCCTAAATTTCTGTCTGGCTAGGCTGTGGTAGATTGGCTTAGAGTGGACAAACTGCAGCTAATCCCTGAAAAGAGAGAAGTAATGTTGGTCGAAAGGTGGAGATCTTGAATGATATTATGGTCCCTACTTTTGATGGGAGTTCAGCCGACCCTTGCTGACATCATTTAAGAGCCTTGGGGTTATAACAGAGCCAACTGTACTGCTGTAAAAGCAAGTCAACACAGCTTCAAAGAAGACTTTCTCCCAGCCTAGCCCATAAGGTGGCCCCTTACCTTGATAGGCTGACCTGGCCACCTGGATCCACACCATGGTGACATCCAGGCTAGACTACTGTAAAGTACGGTTCATGGGTCTTCCCTCAAAATAAATTCAGAAGCTCCAGTTGGTGCGGAATGCCACAGCCCAGCTATTATCGGGAGCTAGATCAATAACCCAGGCTGGCCCGATCTCATCAGATATCAGAAACTGAGCAGAATTGGCCTTGGCTAGTATTTGGAAGGGAAACCTCCAAGGAATACCCGGGTTGTGACATGAAGGCAGGCAAACCATCTCTGAATGTCTTTTGCCTTGAAAACCCTATGGGGGGGGGTCACCATAAGTCAGTTATGACTTGACAGGCCCCTCCCCCCCCAAGAAAGGTGGACCATTCATATTACTCCCGTTCTACAGTCAGTCCGCTGGGTGCCATTAGTTACTGGACTCAATTTAAAGTATTGGCTATTACATACAAAAACCTTCATGGCCTTGGACCATCATATTTGTGAGACTGCCTCTACCCCTATGCACCGCCACAACACCTTCGCTTATCTGAGTGAGGTCTTCTTCAGGTGCCAATCTGTAAATGGGCAAAATGAAAAATCTCCCATACACATGCCTTCTCTGTTGAGATCCCCACCTTAAGGAATTCAAGAGAGCTTTTCTAATTCAGCGTGCTTGATAGGCTTGCAGTAGGCCCCTCCCAAGAACTCCTGAGGACACATTTAAGAGGTAATCCTCTACCTGTACGAGATCAGGCTTAGTGGTGAACTGGGAGAAGTTTCGTTTGGAACCTTCCCACCAGGTCCAGTTTATTGGGATGTCTTTGGACTCCTTAAGAGCAAGGGCCTTCCTGCCTCCAGATAGGGGGCAGGACCAGCAATGCCATGGCACATGCCTTCCCATGAAACAGGTGGCAACCAGTTAAGTCGATATAGCGCTTACTAGGTCTGATGGCATCTACCACAGCTGTCATCCCCCTAGCTAGGTTGCACATGCAAGATCTGCAGTTTTGTTTTTTTAAGAAATGTGCCCCGTTAGACGTGCTCCCGGGTGTTGTTTTTCTATCCCAGATCAGTTCTGAGATCTCTTAATTGGTGGACAGAGAATACCAGCCTATTTACGTAAGAAAATAAGAGAAGCCAATGTTGGATCAGGCCAATAGCCCATCCAGTCCGACACTCTGTGTCACAGTGGCCAAAAATACCAGGTGCCATCAGGAGGTCCACCAGTGGGGCCAGGACACTAGAAGCCCTCCCACTGTTGCCCCACCCCCAAAGCGCCAAGAATACAGAGCATCACTTGCCCCAGACCGAGAGTTCCTATGTATACCTTGTGGCTAATAGCCCCTGATGGGCCTCTGCTCCATGTTTATCCAATTCCCTCTTGAAGCTGTCCATGCTTGAAGCCGCCACCACTTCCTGTGGCAGTGAATTCCATGTGTTAATCACTCTTTGGATGAAGAAGTACTTCCTTTTATCTGTTCTAACTCGACTGCTCAGCAATTTCATTGAGTGCCCACGAGTTCTTGTATTGTGAGAAAGGGAGAAAAGTAGTTCTTTCTCTACCTGCTCTAGTCCATGCGTAATCTTGTAAATCTCTATCATGGCACTCCTCAGGCATCGTTTCTCCAAGCTAAAGAGCCCCAAGCATCTCAACCTTTCCTCATAGGGAAAGTGTTTCAACACTTTTATCATTCTAGTTGCCCTTTTCTGCACTTTTTCCAATGCTATAGTATCCTTTCTGAAGTGTGGTGACCAAAATTGCACATAGTATTCCAAAAGAGGTTGTACCATCGATTTATACAGAGGTCAATCTGATACTGGCTGATTTGTTTTCAATTCCCTTCCTAATAATCCCCAGCATAGCGTTCGCCTTTTTTATTGCAGTTGCACACTGTCTTGACATTTTCAGTGAGTTGTCTACTACAACTCCAAGATCTCTCTCTTGGTCAGTCTCTATCAGTTTGGACCCCATCGACATGTATTTATAGTTAGGATTTTTGGCCCCAATGTGCATCACTTTGCACCTGGCCACATTGAACCGTTTGCCACATTGACGTCCCCTCGCCCATCCCTGAAAGACCCCTTTGGAGTGCCTCACAATCCTCCCTGGTTCTCACCACCCTGAACAATTTAGTGTCATCCGCAAATTTAGCCACTTCCACTGCTTACTCCCAACTCCAAATCATTAATGAACAAGTTAAAAAGCATCAGACCCAGTACTGAGCCCTGTGCTACCCCACTGCTTACCACCTTCCACTGTGAAAATTGCCCATTTACGCTCACTCTCTGTTTCCTATTAATTAGCCAATTTTTGATTCACAAGAGGACTTGTCCTTTTATCCCATGACTATTGAGCTTGCTTAGGAGACTTTGATGAGGAACATGAACTAATAGTGAAGATTCTGAACATGAACTAATAGTGAAGATTCTGAACATGAACTAATAGCGAAAATTATGGAGAGTGCGGAAATGGACAAATTGACCTTGATGCTAAAAGGGGAAATGGAAGCAGACTTTGTTGGACGATGGATTCCATTTTATAATTGGATAAGAGAGAAAGATAAAGACATGAACTTTTTAATATTACAACAGTAAGAAGCTTTTATGAACTTTTAAACCTCACAGCTTATTGGTGTGCAACATGAAATGACAAGCTGAGGAAAGTTACATGTAGAAAATCATTACTTTTGTTCTCTCCCCTTCCCCCCTTCCTTATTCTTGTGTAGCTTAAAAACTTAATAAAAATTTATTTAAAAAAAAAAAAGATTTGCCCTTACCTCCTTTGCAGATATCTTCAGGACCCAGAGAGTGCTGGTCCAAATGGACAATACATCCACCATGTGCTGTCTCAACAAGCACGGAGTTACAAGGTCTGAAAGGCTGTGTATGGAAGCCATCACAGCGAGGAAGTGGCTACACATATAGCAGGAATCCTGAATTCCAAGGCTGACAGCCTTACCAACCACGAGCATTCTACTCAACCCAAATACCTTTAGGAGGTTTTCAAGCATGGGGAGCTACCCAAGCAGACCTCTTTGCCACATACGAGACAAGGAAATCACCAGAGATTTGTTCTCCAGCAGCCCAGCCTCAGTGGGAGATGCATCCCAAATCCTTTGGTCAGGGAGTCTGTTCTATGCCTTTCCTCCCTTCCCCCTCCTGAGCAGGATCATACGGAAGCTGGTAGCAGAGGGAGCAGATTGTGTCCAGATAGCCCCATTTGGGCAGCAGCAGATCTGGTTTCCCGAGCTCCTCTGCCTAGCAGGCTCAAAGTACATCATCCTTCCCCCTATCCCAGATTTAATTCTGAAGGGGCCTCTTCTGCATCATCATGTGGCCCACTTACACCTTACGGTGTGGAGGATATGCCCCTAGGGTTGCATTTCTCTCTCCCAGTTGGCTCCTCCCAGGTTCTTGGGCTTTCACCAATCATGGACTAGGGGGTGGGGGAGGGGTGGCCCTGTTCATCCAGGAGGCTTACTCCTTCAGGGTGCTCCTGCCGCCAAAGATCACTGGCACAGAATGTGCCGGCCTGGTGTGGGAAGCCGGGGAGTGTTTGGCCATTTAGCTAGTGTACCATCCGCCCAATGCACCTGCTAATGCCCCGCCGTCAATGATGGCGGCCATATCAGGCTGGGAACTGGAGCACCTAGGGCTGATAGAAGAAGAAGAGATTGGATTTATACCCCGCCCTTCACTCGGAGTCTCAGAGCAGCTTACAAACTCCTTTCCCTTCCCCTCCCCACAACAGACACCCTGTGAGGTAGGTGGGGCCGAGAGAGCTCTGACAGAAACTGCTCTTTCAGGAACAGCTGTGCCAGAGCTTGTGACTGACCCAAGGTCACGTCAGCAGGTGCAAGTGGAGGAGTGGGGAATCAAACCCGGTTCTCCCAGATTAGAGTCCGCGCACTTAACCACTACACCAAACTGTATGACGTCAATGTCCATGCCGAGGACGCAACCTCCATACAGGCAACAGACCTGGTGTCATCCACGGTGGTGCTAGGACTCTCCCAACATGTTATGGTACCCACTCACTGGGCGGGGCACACGCTAGGTTTGATTTTCATGGCGGGGGTTACAGTGGACTGGATTACTGCTAAAGCAGTAGCATGGTTGAACTACCATGTTCTGAGAGCCTAAATGAACGTGCATCTCAACCCCGTTTAGACGGTGAACGTATTTTAGCTTGCTTGTGGAGTCAGATGGACCCTATGCGGCTTCAGATGGCCCTGCGGGATCCTATGCTCCTTGACGGCTCGTTAGATGAGCTCGTGGTAGACTGGCATAGCCGACTTTTCGAGGTCATCAAAAAGATCACTCCCAGGTGCCCTTTGCGTCTCCGTTCTAGGCTAGCTCCGTGGTTTACCCTGGAGCTGCAGCTGATGAAGCAGAGACTAAGATGGCTAGAGTTCTGGTGTACAGTTCTGGTCACCACATCTCAAAAAGGATATTATAGCATTGGAAAAAGTGCAGAGAAGGGCAACTAGAATGATCAAAGGGTTGGAACACCTTCCCTATGAAGAAAGGTTAAAACGCTTGGGGCTCTTTAGCTTGGAGAAACGACGGCTGAGGGGTGACATGATCGAGGTTTATAAGATTATCAATGGGATTGAGCAGGTTGAGAAAGAACTACTTTTCTCCCTTTCTCACAATACAAGAACTCGTGGGCACTCCATGAAATTGCTGAGCAGTCGAGTTAGAACAGATAAAAGGAAACACTTCTTCACCCAAAGAGTGATTAACATATGGAATTCACTGCCACAGGAGATGGTGGCAGCTACAAGCATGGACAGTTTCAAGAGGGAATTAGATAAACATATGGAGCAGAAGTCCATCAGTGGCTATTAGCCACAGGGTATAGATGGGAACTCTCAGTCTGGGGCAGGTGATGCACTCTATTCTTGGTGCTGGAGGGGGCAGCAGTGGGAGGGCTTCTGGTGCCCTGGCCCCACTGCTGGACCTCCTGATGGCACCTGGTATATTTTGGCCGCTGTGTGACAGAGTGTTGGACTAGATGGGCCATTGGCCTGATTCAACATTGGCTTCTCTTATGTTCTTATGAGACCATGGCAGCATGCCTGTGACCTACAGGTAATTTATGAGGACCTATGAGATGGCAGTCAAGGCCACTAAAAAAGAGTATTACGTGGCCTTGATTGTGTCTGCGAGCTCATACCCGGCCCGATTATTTAGAACAATTCGATCTCTGACTACCCTGCCTCTTGGCAAACCAAACGCTAGGGAATTGGACATCGGCTTCAAGGCTTTTGTGAGCTTCTTCACGGGTATAGTCTTGTCACTCCGCCAGGACCTCCCCTCCACAATTGAGACAGTAGCTGAACTCGAGGCCCCCTGCACGTCTTCTAGTCAGATCATGGATCATTTCACTCAGCTCAGCCTAGAAGTTGACAGAACTCTCTCGACTGTATGCCCAACCTCTTGCAGCCTTGATCCAAGAGCAAAGGATGATATGGTTAGATAGTGCCATCGATGCAACGAACATGAAATTGAGCAAACTTCAGCGGACAGTGGAAGACAGGAGGGCCCGGCGTGACCTGGTCCAGGGGGTCGTGAAGAGTCGGGACTCGACTGTGCGACTGAACAACAAAAAACTTGTCTTATCTGGGCAAGATTACTGAGAGAACAGTGACAATTCAGCTGCAGTTTTCTGGATATACTAGACCTGTTCCAGTCCAGCTTTTGCCCAGGCCACAGGACAGAGACTACACTAGTTGGAGGAGGAGAGGAGGAGGGGATTGGATTTATACCCCTGCCCTTCACTACCCAAAGGAGTCTCAGAGCAGCTTACAAACTCCTTTCCCTCCCCCTCCCCACAACAGACACCCTGGGAGGTAGGTGAGGCTGAGAGAACTCTTAACACAAACTGCTCTTTTTTCAAGAACAGCTGTGCCAGAGCTTGTGACTGACCCAAGGTCACATCAGCAGGTGCAAGTGGAGGAGTGGGGAATCAAACCCGGTTCTTCCAGATTAGAGTCCGCGTACTTAACCACTACACCAAACTGGCTCTCCCCAGGACAACCTCAGGAGGCATCTGGATCAAGGCGGATCAGTGGTACTGCTGTTGTTAAGATCTGTTGGCAGCGTTCAACATGATCGATCACCAGTTACTGAGCCACCGCCTTGCCGACACTGGGATTCAGGGGTCTGCCTTACACTGGCTGTCTTCTTTCCTACAAGGTTGGGGACAGAGGGTGGTGCTAGGGGAACAGCTGTTCCGAAGACACCCGCTGGTTTGTGGAGTGTCATAAGGGGCTGTCCTCTCCCCTGATGTTATTCAACATCTATATGCACCCCCTTGCTGATTGTCTGGAGACATGTGCTGGGATGTCACCAGTATGCAGATGACATCCAGCTCTACCAGTAGCTGGGTGGTTGGTCTGACTCAAAACCGGAAGCTCTGGACCTGGCATTACAAGCTGTAGCTGGGTGGCTTAGGCTGAGCTGACTGAAACTGAATCCAATTAAGATGGCGGTCCTGTGTCTAAGTAGGAGTGGTCTGGGGTTAGGGAACCCACTCTCGACCTTCGATGGGGTGCCACTGGCACTCTTGGATGCCTCCTTAACAATGAAGGCCCAGGTAGCAGCCACTACCAAGTTGGCCTTTTACCATCTTAGGCTGATTAGGCAGTTGGTTCCCTTCCTTGAATGCGACGACCTGGCAACAGTGATCCACACCATGGTCACCTCAAGACTAGACTACTGCAATGCTCTCTACATGGGGCTGCCCTTGTCCCAAATCTGGAAGCTACAGCTAGTGCAGAATGCAGTGGCCAGGCTGCTATTTGGTCTCCCTCTTAGAGAGCACATTCAGCCTGCACTGAAAGCACTGCACTGGCTACCTATAGCATACCAGTATCGCTTCATGGTGCTGGTTCTCACCTATAAAGCCCTATATGGCCAGGGGCCTGCATACCTGAGGGACCGCCTTTCCCCAAGTGTTCCCCAGAGAGTACTGTGGTCATGTTCACAGAACCTCTTCGTTCTCTCCAGCATGAAAGATGCCAGGCTGGCCACAGCCAGGACCAGAGCCTTTTCTGTGGTGGCTCCGCTTTGGTAGAACAAGCTCCCTGAGGACATCAGGGCCCTGCGGGATTTATTAAAATCCCTTTAACTCTTTGAGTGAACTTCCCCCTGCAAGCCTCTCTCCAAGGTCAGGACTGGGGAGCAAGTAAGAGACTGTGGGAAAGGCAAGGGAGGCTTCTGCCCACGTGGCCTCCCGCTTCTTTGAGGGTTGCCAACCTCCAGGCAGAGCCTGGAGCTCCCCTGAAATTACAACCAGAGAGATCAGCTCCCCTAGAGAAAGTGGCTGGTATGGAAGGAAGTCTCTATATCAGGGGTGTCAAACATGCGACCCGGGGGCCGGATCAGGCCCCCGGAGGGCTTCTATCAGGCCCGCAGTGGAACTGGCTGTCTTCTGCTTCTTCCAGTTCTGCTGCTCCTGCATCATCGTAGGTTTGCAGCTTACAGATACACACCTGAACAACATACTCAAGATTGCAACAGCACAGACATTTCGATGCAATAATTCAGAGCAAGAGGTGTCAGTTATCAGACACTGTTAAATAGGCAAAATATTGTGAGAGTGCTGATGTTTTAAGCATGTTTTTATTTTAAGTTTTAACAAAACCCTTTGTGTTTGTGTCCTTTATAAAGTTTATATCTCCGCCACTTGGCATTACATTTTATGACATGCATGGCCCGGCCCAACAAGGTCTCATTTATGTCAGATCCAACCCTCCTAACAAATGAGCTCGACACCCCTGATCTATAGCATTGGACACCCCTGAGACTGTCCCTCCCAGGCTCCCCCCACCAAATCTCCAGGGATTTCCCGACTCAGAACAGGTGAGCCTGCTTTCTTGCCTTTGACAGATCTGGAAGTCTAAATATGCCGCATGCTGTCCCATGGAATGGCCGTGAGGATACGGAGAAGCCTCTGGCTGGGCTCACGGGCTTGAGCCACTGAGAGCTTTTGTGAGTCCCTGCTCACTTCTTCAGACTTCTTTCCACTTATTCTTTACATCCTCCTGGACTGAATCCTCCTGTACCAAACAGAGACCTATGTTTCCTGTCTCATTACCAATGCTGATATCTCCACGCCTCTGTATATCACACCTAATCCAATCACGCCTGCTATTGCCATTCAGCATCTGAAATCATCTATTTTATAAAGTTTATATCTCCGCTACCTTGTGTTACATTTTATGGCACACATGGCCCGGCCCGACAAAGTGATATTTATGTCAGATCTGGCCCTCATAACAAATGAGCTCGACATCTCTGTTCCAGGGTGTTCAGGGGGGAGGAGCCCACAGCCAATGGAGGGAAGGCTTTCTTTCTCTCCTGTGAAGCAGGAACTAGGAGAGACTGGCCAGAAGGAGTTGCAATATTAGAAACAAAAGCAGGAAGCAGCACACAGCTGCTCCCAGGCCAGATGCAACCTTGCATGGGCCAGATCTGGCCTGCAGGCTGGATCTTTGATACTCCTGGGCTAGAGCACTGGACTAAGATCTGGGAAACCTAAGTTCAAGCGCCATTCTGCCTGACAACTTGCTTGTGACCCTAGACCTATTGCATTCTCTCAAGCTGACCTGCCTCACAAGGCTCTGGTGATGAGGATGGAATGGAAAAGTGTAAAAATGTTATAAGCCACTTTGAGTTCCCGTTGGGGAGTAAGATAGGGTACAGATAAACTCCATACCCATCTTTTAAAGGACATCTCATGTTTCTACTTTAAACAGGTGCCCCATGGGACAAAGTCTTTGACATGCTATGACGATTTCACCCACCCTCAGGATACCCTTCTTTTTTTTCCTGAACAGTCCCTTTTCTTTCTTCTTTGTTTTTCTGTCTGTCCCACCCATTTGCTTTAAAATGTATATTGATATATGCTGATCCAGCCCAGGGAACCAAGGGGCTGACTAAAATCTGTCTTTTGCCTTAGTTGGCATACAGGAGGGTAAATCAAAACCAACAAAATTGTTTTATCTCACTTTTAAGGGAAGTGGTCACATAGGAATCAGGTTTCGGATTTATGACATGACCTGGCACAGGAATGAGGTAACGCTGTATAAATATAAACACGAGATAGTTTTCACAAACAAGTAACTGTTCCTGTTATTCAGACAGATCTTTACAAACTGAGGAGAGAGGTTTGCTGGCATTCTCTGCTTACACTGAGCAAGCTTCGTGGTCTCAGAGATACTTTAGTTGGTGAAGAAGGGAACATTCGTACAAGTTCCAGTTTCCTTTCTTGTCTGCTTGATGTGTATGTTTAGTGCCATCCAGTTGCTTCCAACTTATGGCGACACTCTGAATTAATGTTCTCCAAAATGTCCTATTGTTAGCAGCCATCCTCAGATCCTGTAGACTGTGGGCCGTGGCTTCTTTTATTGAGTCACTCCATCTCATGTTGGGTCTTCCTCTCTTCCTCCTGCCATCAACTTTTCCTAGCATTATTGTCCTTTCCAGTGACTCTGAACTTCCAGTAATGTAACCGAAGTATGATAGCCTCGTTTTAGCTTCCAGGGAGAGTTCAGGCTTGATTTGATCGAGAAGCCACTGATTTGCCTTTTTGGCAGTCCACAGTATCTGTAAACAGTCTCCTCCAACACCACATGTCAACGGAAGCTACTTTCTTCATTGTCCAACTTTCACATTCATACATAGTTAATGAGGAAATGTTTTGGGTCCCCATTTGGTATGAATTAATTTCATCTTTGTCGCCAGCATCCTTACACTTAAGGATCTTTTCAAACTCTTTTGTGGCTGGCCTTCTCAGTTCCAATCTCTTTGTACCAGTTGGCGGGCCCTGAGTATCAGGTGCCAAGAGTCAGGCAAGGCAAGGTCCTTCAGAGTCAGGGTTCCAGAAGCCAGGCAAGGTCAAGTTGTTCAGTCCAAGGTCAGGTTCCAAGAATCAGACAAGTCAGGGTGGGTAGCTCAGGGTCAATCAGATGCACTGCGTCCACATCTAACAGCCACTCTTGGCTGGTTTTATAGCCACACACCTGAGGGTCATCTTTGTTATCAGCAAGCAGCTGGCATCCAGCCAGGAGATGTGCACTTTGCTGTCTTGTCTGTAGCTCTGTTCTCAGCCTTTGTCTGCAGCACTCTAAGGGTATAGGTGATATTTGCGGGCTGGGAACGGTCAACTGAGGTTCACCTGCTGAACCAGGGCTGTAGGGTGTAGGTGGCTCTGCACCAGCTGTTGGCTGTGAATTCTGACAAGCCTGCAGCTCATTTTCCTGCTGGTCACCTTCTGTTGACTCAGAATTAACTACATGGGGATCCTCTGCTCCCAAAGAGTCCTCTTCTCCCAAGGAGTCCTCACTATCGCTATCGCTCTTTCTAACTTCTGGGGTGCAGTCTCCCTTTTGGTTGATGATGGAACAAAGGAAGAGAAAAACTTGAGCACTTCCCATTTCTTCAACCTTAATGTTGTGTAATTCCCTAGCTTTTTGTCTTCTTGATGTCCAGCTATAATCATGTTCTGGCACTTTCTGCTTTAACCTTCTGCAGTAGTCGTTTTGAGTCTTCACTGTTTTCTGCCAATAATGTGGTGTCATATGCGTATCTAAAATTGTTCCTCTTCCACCAATTTTCACTTCACCTTCATCTAAAATTAACCCAGTTTTCCTTATGATATGTTCTACATAGAGATTGAAAAAATGGGGAAATAAAATGCATCCTTGTTTGACACCTTTGCCAACTGGAAACCGATGGGAGTTCGACACTCCTGGGCTAAGAAGTTACATGGCTACTCTTTGTGTGGGTTCTTAGATGCTGTTCAAGATTGCCACGTTGACTGAATCTCTTTTTACACTCTGAGCATTCAAAAGGTTTCTCCCCTTTGTGGTTTCTTTGATGCTGTTGAAGATGGCCACTCTGACTGAATCTCTTTCCACACTCTGAGCATTCAAAAGGTTTCTCCCCTGTGTGGGTTCTCAGATGCTGTTGCAGATTGCTACGGTGACTGAATCTCTTCCCACACTCTGAGCATTCAAAAGGCTTCTCCCCTGTGTGGGTTCTTTGATGCTGCTGAAGATGGACACGCTGACTGAATTTCATTCCACATGCTGAGCATTCGAAAGGTTTCTCCTCTTTGTGGATTCTTTGGTGCACAAGGAGCTGTGATTTGTACCTGAAGTACTTTCCACACTGAAAGCATTTATGTGCCTTCATTATAATGTCTTCTGGAAAATGCATATTACCCTTTTCTCCGTCAGAGAATGCTATTCCAGTCTCTGAGCAGATAAACAGCATCTCTCCTGAGTGAATTATTTGGTGTCGACCAACGTCTGATTTCCTTGAGAAGCTCTTGCCACAGACTGAGCAGCTATAAGGTTTCTCTCCTGTATGTTTTCGCTGATGTCTAAGGAGGTCTGCTCTGCGAATCATGGTCTTTCCACACTCCAGGCATTGATGGGTCTTCTTTTCAGTGTGCATCTGTAAATCGGTATCATATTGGGTTTGACCTGAGAAGTTCGTTCCAGACTCCAAGCACTTGTATGTTTCCTTTACCCTGTGAATTACCTCTTGGAGATCCTCCCCTTGGTAAGGAATGGTTTTATCCCTCTTCTTGACCATGTGGCTGCCTTTCTGCCTCTTAGGTCCAATTTGATTTTTGAAGTTTCCCCTCATGTCTTCATTCTTGACTTCATCTGGCGATAGATGATGCTGTTCCTCATTCTCCTCATTCCTCTGATCACCTCTTGCTGGAATAAGGAGAGAAATCCTGTTAGAATCCACACAAGGAGGTCTGATCTGCACCTCAAGTCCCATCCCCATGCCAAATATTTCAGTGGCTTCTTCCTGCAGTACACTGGAAGTGTACAATAATACACACTTTCAAATAATGATATACACTGCCACATATTTTGTTAGTCTTTAAGGTGCTACTGGACTCTTGCTCTTTTAAACTGGTATACTTCCAAAGTACATTAAGCCTCCTGTATCAGATATGCCTGATTTCATCTCTAACCATTTCTATGACTCCCCACCTGTGTGACTTCTTTGATGTGAAGTAAGGGCTCTTTTCCAACTGAATCAGTTTCCGCACCCCATGCAATTATTCCGTTTCTCTCCCAAGGGAATTTGTGTCTGCAAAATGACCTTCATTCTCTGACTCAAGGTCTTTGCAAAGACCACATTTTCATTTTCCCTAGAGTGGATTCCCTGTTTAGGATGGACGCCTTTGTTCATTTTTGACTGACCTTTCTTCTTGAACTGGGATTTCATGGAAACCAGCTCCTTGGCAACGAATGGGCTTATCCTTCCTCTTACCTGGGTGAGTTTCCTCCTTCCTCTGTGGTCCATCTCCAAGGTGTCCTTCAGCATTTTCATTCTTGGTTTTCTCCAAAGAGAACCCCTGGAACCCCCCAGCTGTCTCCTCTACATCTGCTGCTGGAATGAAGAAAGCATTTCAATCAGCCCCCAGGCAAGAAGCCAAGCCACCTGTCAGGCACTGCTCATTATTGGGTGTGCATTTCAACTATCGGATCTTCTTTCCTCCCAAACTGAGCTGCTGCTCACACCTTATCCCTGCCAAGGCCTCCCGCAGAACTGGTTTTATATTCTGCCTATCACTTCTCTCCCCAAATCCCCCCTATGTACTTCTTTTTTAAAAAAAATTTTTTTTATTGGGATACATTCAACATTGTTAAACATCATTACCAATACAATTAAAAAAAATTCCATCCCATCCCCCCACCCCCCTAATAGGCTTCCAACACTGCTAATAACAAAAAAGAGAATTAAAAGGTAATCAAGTTTAAACTTGTATCAATCGACAAACCAGGTAACACAATTCAAATATGAAAAAACCTGTCTCTTTCAAACCTAGTTTCCAAAAGGTACAATACAATCTGATACTTGTTTCCTTTCTCGTTCAATATCAGTACAAATCAAGATTGTACATTTTCCCTTTCATTCTATATTCAATTTCCATGTAGAATTTCAGGCCTTCCCAGTCTTTTAGATATTGTTCTGCCATTTGTCCATTTCCCCTATGTACTTCTTAAACAACTGGCAAGGAAGACTTGCCATGCAACTCTTTGGATTCTCTGCTCCTGAGGATTACATACAAGAAGTTATCCAGCTATCCAGTCCTGAAACTGCACTGAGAGTTTCCTTCCAGTTGTGAACAGAGCCAGGAGGAGCTGGTTTCCAGCCTCCCAAAAATTGGGAGGGGCAATGAGAAGCCAGGACCTCACGAAGTGAACCCAACAGTTCAAAGGGGACCCCCATATTTTTTGGAAAAGGTTCCCGTTCTTAAGGGGAGCAGGTAATGTCTGATGAGAAAACCAGCCCTGCAGTGTAGTGCCACCTTTCTCTTTCTGGCATGGCTCAGAGCTATTTTCTGGGCTTTAGCTGGGCCTGTCTATTATCTAATGAGTAGCCATGTCTGAATCATCCAGGCATTTCTGCCTTTCCTAGAAGCACACAGTCAGCCTGGAAAGAAGTGTCTCTTATTGTCAGCAAGAAACAGCCAGAAGACGGGCTTATCGCGCCTCAAGGTAAGGCCCTCTGGAAGCCTGTCCCAGAGGAACACACAGTGCTGAAAAGTCCAAATAAGACCCCAGATGAGTCTGTCCTGTTCCATCCGCCCAAAATACCTGCAACATGCAGGGAACACATAGTGAGTGTGCAGATATGCACATGTTCAGCATGACCAGGGTGATGTAGTGTAAATGTGGGGAAGTTAGTGTGGCAGACCCTTACAGGAGCGCAGGGTTTTCGTCGTTGCCAACCCTCTTCCCTGGGGACAGGGGGAGACAGTGCTGGCCAGCCTGGGAGAAACCCGGCCATCGGAGCACGCTCTCAGCCAGCTCTATCGGGAAAGAAATATGCTCTTGGGATCCTCTTGAGAAACTCTCCAGCCTTTCTTTGGATGCAAGGCCGTTCTCTGTCTCCAGCAAAGTCTCTCTTCCACTTCTGATTTCCTTCCCAGAGAGAGACAGATATCTCATTCTCATATACAGAAGGAAAGAAATCCACGGAAGAGGAAAATTTCTTCTGGAAGGATGGAACCATCGTCAAGATCAAGACGCACAATCTGAACCAGTACAAGGGGGACAGATCCATACCAGATCAGAGTCAGAGTGGATGGCCGTAATCCCATCTGGGGGAAGGGGGTGTTGTCAAGGCTGGCAACTGAAACACTGGGATCTGACCACTTCCAGAGGCTTCCTGAGGGCCTCTCAGCCCTGCCTTGGCCTCAAGCCAGGACACCCTCCCTGGCTCCGGTGATGGCCTCAGTTGCCCTTGGATCTGTGGGGCAGCTTGTATCGCTCTACCCAACCATGCTGAACATCGCCTTCATTGCCACCCCAACACCTCGAGGCTCCTGGAGGGCGGCAAGTACCTGGGCAGGCCTCACAACCACATATTGCTGTTCTATATTTTGGTTCACGCATCACCTTAATGGCAGCAATTCACACCTTTGACACCTAGAAAAGATCCTTACCCAGAGAGGCCACGCTCCCATTGTTCTCCCTGTAGAGAGCTCTTTGGCCTGGATCCAGCAAGACTCGCTCAGCCTCAGTGAAATACTCGGCCACTTTCTCAGAGGAAAATGGGGACTGAAAGAAAAAGTAGATCCCCTGGTCATAGATCATGCCAGGCAGAGACTACGATCTCGACGGGGGCATTCTGGAAGGGTGCAGGATGTAGAGTTTGGTATGTGTAAAATAAAAAGAGTGGGGTTCAGAGCTTCTCGTGCTCGGACAGCTGGAGCAAAAGCCTCCCTGAGACAGCAAGAGAGACTGACTGTCCCCCATTCATCCCCCCTACCTGGATCAAAGCTGGAGCAGCCGTTTCCACTTCTCTGCAGGGATGACAGCTTGACAACGTCTCTTCACTGCCTGCAACGGGGACAAAATTGGAAGGATGAATTTTAACCTCAAGTTCCTATTTTGTTTGTTTCTTTGAATTCAGATTCATGCATCCCCATTCCCAGAATAGTGAAACCTTCTCTTCTTTACATTCAAGAAAATTTGTAATGACTTTTAGTCATTTAGACTTTAGAGAGGTGGAAGAGAAGCACCAGGTACCCATGAGCCTCAGGGGTTAAAAATGCTGGTGGCAGGTTTCAGGCTCCTGTGAGACTTGAAATGTGCCTTGTGAACCCTGGAGCTGAAAAGGTTACATCACCCCTGCTGGATCAGACCAAAATCCCAGGAATGCCATTCTCACACCTGCTGGGCCCTCCCACCTGCCCTTTAGTCTGGACTGGCAGGAGAACAGGAGGGGGGCGGAAATCACATCACACAACACGTCATCATCACATCCAGCCAAAAACCCAGATGTTATTTTAGCACATCACCCGACACTCTGGAAACTCTTCTACAGTACTACAAATAGGTTTCCAGACTGTCCGCTGATGCTCCACATCCAGGTATCTGGCCAGATGAGACATCAGCATGACACCACGTCCCCTCATACTCCACCCTCAAAGCTCTTGGGGGTATCAGGCCATGGCCTGGCATCCCTAGTCCAGTATCCTCTTTCTCACTGTGGCCCACCAGATGCCCCCAGAAAGCTTTTAAGCTGGGGCACAGAACCCAAATTGTTGGCCCCTGACAATGGGGCTTCAGAGGTATGCTGCCCCAGAACACAGGGCGTGTGTCTTTGTAGAGTGGGGTCATCGTAAGTCACAGATGACTTAACGGTGACCCCGCAGTTATTCAAAGCAAGAGACCTTCAGTTATTCAAAGCAAGAGTTGTGCCTTTGCCTGCCTCTGCACAGCAACCCTGGACTCCTCTGGTGGTCTCCCATCCAAGAACTAACCGAGGCTGACCCTGCTTAGCTTCCGGGATCTGATGAGACGGGGCTGGTCTGGGCCATCCAGGTCAGGGGAATGTGGAGCTTCCATCTTCTCACCACGGCTAATGGCCCCACCAGGATTTGCCTTCATTTCCTTTTCTGAGCCACCTTGCGTCCCTCTAACCCCGGAAGGTAGGTTGAGATATCCATATTTTAATAAGAATGGAATTTCCCTCCATGAATCTGTTCTATTCCCCCTTCAAGCGGAGTGGCCATCACTGCATCCCATGACACTCTGTCCCAGAACTCCAGTAGCCTGCAAAAGTATTCCCCTTTTCTCCTGTCTTGAACTTTCTGCCCAACAATTTTACTAGGACTCCAAATCCATCTGGGGATGGGACACCCTTACCCCTTGACAGGGCGTCTTGGACATTCTCCTGGGCCTGCGCCCTCTGACCTTCCTGTGACGGCGCTCCTTCTGCCTCAGAGAACTCTGCTTCCACCTTCACGGATCGTCCCCACATCTGAAACAACAGCAAGGGACACAGGTAAGAGAAGGAATGGAACAGGCTGAGGAGATGGATCCTGACCCACCCCCAGACTCCTCATCCCTGCATCCACCATCAGAGCTGCTTCAACCACAGGGGTAAAAATTGGGGTCAGGCTTTCTACCCAGCCTAGTGAATTACTATCTAGAGGTAAGAATACCTAAGAAAAGACGGGAACAATACACTAAAGAATTATACAAAAGTGATGAAAGGAGGACAGATTCCTTTCAAGAATAATCTTTTGGAGAAAAAGGAAGAGTTTTAGAAAGTACAGCTGCACTGAGAACATTTAGGAGAAACAAATCGCCAGGAGTAGATGGGATATCAATAGAGCTATTCCAAGCCACAGAAAAGGAGTCCCTCAAAATCTTAACAAGAATACGATTACAAAGATGGAAAACAAAACAATGGCCCACAGATTGGAAATGCTCACTTTACATTTCAGTTCTGAAAAATGGAGACATCAAAGACTGTAGCAACTATTAGACCACTGCATTCATTTCTGATGCAAGCAGTGCTTTTTTTCTGGGGGAAATGCACTGGCATGGAGTTCCAGAACCTCTCTGACAGAATTCTTTTTAAAATGTTTAAAAGTTCAGGAGTTTTCTGTATAAAGATTGAAAACTTCATTTCCCTCTTGAGAGTTCTGGCACCTCTTCTTCAAATTAAGAAAGCCCTGCATGCAAGAAAAGTGATGCTCAACATTTTACAACAAGGATTGTTACCATATATCAAAAGAGAAATGCCAGATGTTGTAGGTAGATTGAGAAAAGAAAGAGCACTTGAGATCATATTGGAAAGTTATGTTGGTTAATGGAGCACAGGAGAGAATTTCAGAAGAAAATCAGCTTGTGATTCATAAATTACACCAACGTTTCTGACTGCGGGGATCAAGGAAAGGTATGGTTAGTTTTAAAAGAAACAGGAGTGCCAATTGTTTTGATGAACAACCTGTACTCTGGGCAAGAGGTCACTATTAGGACAGAATATGGAGAAACAGAATGGTTTCCAACTGGTAAGGGGCCAGGACTAGAGTGTATTTTACCTCCCCGCCTTCAATCTATATGCAGAACATATCATAAGGAAAATTGGATTAGATTTAGATGAAGGTGGAGTGAAAACTGGCGGAAGAACATTAACTGCTCTGGATTCTTGGTTCGGGGGGGCAGCAGTGGGAGGGCTTCTAGTGTCCTGGCCCCACTGCTGGACCTCCTGATGGCACCTGGTATTTTTGGCCACTGTGTGACAGAGTGTTGGACTAGATGGGCCATTGGCCTGATCCAACATTGGCTTCTCTTATGTTCTTATGTTAACAGTCTGTGATATGCAGATGGCACCACATTACTGGCTGAAAGTAGTGAAAAGACTTGAAATAATTACTAACGAAGGCAAAAGCAGAAGTGCTAAAGGAAGATTCCAGCTGAACATCAGGAAGGCAAAAATAATGACTAGTGGGGAATTACAGAAATTAAAGGTTGATGATGAAGAAATTGAAACTGTTCAAGATTTCTCTGTTCCTTGGCTCCATCATCAACCAAAAAGGGAGACTCTGCAAACAAGAAACCAGAAGGAGGCTGAGCCTGGGAAGGGCAGCCCTGAAGGAGCCAGATTCTTTTAAGTGTAAGGATGTGTCCCTGGTGACCAAGGTCAAGTTAATTCCTGCCACACTATTCCCCATTCCTATGTGTGGGTGGAGCCAAAGCTGGACAATGAAGGAAGCTGACAGGAAGGAAGTGGATTTCTCCGAAATGTGCTGCTGGAGCAGAGTTTAGAGTTTCTACAGGTATGGTGGACCACCAAAAAGAAATAAATAGGTGGGTTCTAGATCAAATCAAGCCTCGGCTCTCCCTGGAAGCAAAAACAAGTAAAACGAGGCTATCGTATTTTGGTGACGTTACAAGAAGGCAGGAGTCACTGGAAAAGACATCAATGCTGGGAAGAGTCGAAGGCAGCAGGAAAAGAGGAAGACCAAACAAGAGATGAATCGACTCAATGAAGGAAGCCACAAAGGCCTTCAGCCTCCAAGACCTGAGCAAGGCCGTTAACGACGGGGCATTCAACAACAGGACATTCACAGGGTGGCCATAAATCGGAGGTGATTTGATGGCAGTTAACACAGAGACAGAAATATCTGGTTGGAAGCCTTAGGATAAGGTCATGGCTTGAACTGAGTGAATGAAATCTCCTCACCTGCTCTGCCTGCCTCTTCTCCTTGGCCCGACTCAGGAGGAAACCTTCGGCCAGGGCCACCGCTTGGGAACTGGTCTCGGGCCCAAACCCTCTAACCCAGCTCTGCATTTCCTGGGGCAGGATGGCCAGGAACTGCTCCAGGATCACCAGGTCCAGGATCTGCTTCTTGGTGTTCCTCTCCGGCTCCAGCCAGTGGTTGCAAAGTCCATGGAGCTGGCTGCAAACCTCTCGGGGCCCACTGGCCTCATGATAAGAGAACTGCCGGAAGCATCGGCTGCGTGCATCTGTGGTCATCATGTCCTGAGCCAACATCTCAGGCATAGCTCTTTCCCAAAATTCAGCACCACTCCCTGCTTGGATGGGATGGGGACCTTTCCTGGGTCTCTTGCTCGTTCCAGGTCCTTCTGAGTCCTGCTCTTCCATCTCCTTCCCCTTTCTCTTGGGTTGCCTCTGACTCTGGAAAGACACTCTTATCTGCTTGGCTGTGAAGAGGGAGAGGGAAAGGTATCAAAAAGGCAGAAAGAAAACAAAAGAGAACAGAGCTACATCACTGACCCCGGTGAAGAGTCACTGAAGGTTCACCCCAGTGGATCAGAAGGAGCATCCTTGTTGTAGTCTGCAGATCGGGATTAATGTCACTGTGTTATATTACATAGGTAAAGGTAAAGGTTCCCTTGCTCGAAAGCCAGTCGAATCCGACTCTAGGGTTGCGGTGCTCATCTCCGTTTCAAAGCCGAAGAGCCAGCGCTGTCCGAAGACGTTTCCGTGGTCATGTGGCCGGCATGACTAAACACCAAGGCACACGGAACGCTGTTCCCTTCCCACCGAAGTGGTACCTATTTATCTACTTGCAATTTCTTGCTTTCGAACTGCTAGGTTGGCAGGAGCTGGAACTAGAGACGGGAGCTCACTCCGTCATGCGGCACTCTCGGGTCTCGAACTGCTGAACTACTGACCTTCCACAGCCTGCAGTTCAGCGTCTTAATCACTTGAGCCACCGCAGCTCCTATTATATTACATAGCAAGCATTTAAAGATATGCCTGTTTGGTCCTTCAGGAAAGAAAAACATCACTATTTGCCTTTTCAAAAATCTGTTGCAGATGTTTTGAGCTTGGCTTCCAATTTCTGGGGATCGGTCTGTCAAGTGGGAATATCTCAAGGTGTACTGGAGCCGTGGACAAAGCGACTGGTAAGGGCTTAGCCATTGTGGATAGCTCCTCAATAGGCCAGAAGGGTTTCACAATAGGTCTGCCCAATCAGCCAGCAGAGGGGAAGGGGCCGAGGGGCCTCCAGCCTCTCTAGGGTCCTCCAGCCTCTCTAGGGTCCTCCAAGCCTCTCCAGGGGCCTCCAAGCCTCCCCAGCACAGGGGCTGCTGGGTTGAACAGGAGCAGGAGTAGGCAGTGATGCCGCAGAGGCCCTCAACCACTTCCTGGCTGCTGTGGTTAAATGGTGTGAATAAACTGAAAGTAAATCCTGCAAAGACAGACGCGATGCTGTTTGAGAAGGCAGAAGTCTTGAAGGACATTATGCTCCCCACTTTTGATGGGGTTCAGCTAACCCTCACCAACTCAGTTAAGAGCCTGGAAGTTATATTGGACCCAACATTATTCCTGGAGAAGTGGGTTAATGCCCTTGCAAAAAAGGCTTTCTCCCAATTCAGCCTAGCTCAAAAAATGGCCCTTTCCCTTGAATCAGCTGATCTGGCCACCAGGATCCATCCCGCAGTGGCATGGAGACGAGACTATTGTCATGCACTGTACTCCCCACAAAACCAATTCAGACAGTCCAGCTGGTGCAGAAAGACATGTCTTGACTCTTATCAGGAGCTAGATGGAGCAGGCATATTACTGCTGTTCTGCAGTCCCTCCACTGGCTGGCCTGGACAGGGGCCTCCTCCATTACAGCCCCTGCGAATGGTGTGCCTGAGGAGGTCAGGAAAGGCACCCCCGCTCCTGGCTTTCTGCAAACTAAGCAAAACTTAGTTATTCAAGAGTGCTTTTCTAAGCAAGCAATACGGTAGTACTGTACAAAAGGCTTCGCAAAGTTACCTGGATGAATTACTGGGGCCTGGAGTCTATATTACTGTGTATAGTTTGCTGTAAGTTGTATACTGCTATGTAATTTTGTATCATTTATTGGGTCACGTTAACATTTATGCTTTCCGTCAATACTGTTTTTCAGATTTCTGCTTGGTTCTAAAAGCCAAATTCTGTTTCATAGTTTACTGAATGTACCATCCTAATGATTGCACGGAGTCCCATTAAATGGCAGACTATAATTAATGTAGATTCAAGTGGGTAGCCCTGCTGGTCTGAAGCAGTGTGTTTGCACACGAAAGCTTATACCTTGAATAAAACTTTGTTGGTCTCAAAGGTGCCACTGGACTCAAACTTTGCTCTTTAATCTGGGAGAACTGGGTTTGATTCCCCACTCCTCCACTTGCAGCTGCTGGATGACCTTGGGCAAGCCATAGTTCTGTCAGAGTTGTTCACTCAAGGACAGTGCTGGAAAGAGCTCTCTCAGCCCTGCCTACCTCCCAGGGTGTCTGTTGTGGGGAGGGGAAGGGAAAGGAATTTGTAAGCCACTCTGAGACACTGAGTGAAGGGCGGGGTATAAATCCAATCTCTTTTTTCTTCTTCTTCTATAATTCATGTAAATAAATAAAATACCACCACCACTCCCTCCGAAACTGCAGATGGGGGGAGCAGTGGCACAAATATGCCGTACTTCGGCAGGAAGGATTCCTCGCCCTGTGATCTCTCCTGGGACTTCTTCCTGGGCCTCCCTCCGCCTTCCATGGTTGAGAACTTATTTTGATTTCCAAAATTCAGATCTCACCTTTCAGCCCCTGCAAGGGATACCATGGAGGCTATCTGTTTATTGAATCAAATGTATCTCCTGCTCCCTCCCCGCGGAATGGGACTCGAGGTGACTTACATATAAAATACCCCCGAATAGAATACAAAAGATACAATCAACTTTAAAAATATGAAACCATCCCGGATGAAATCTATCCACTATCAAGGAGGGTGAGATTTAGGAGCTGCCTGGCGGATCACGACCCCCCCCCCCCCCGGCTGCCAGGGAAAGAGCCGCCTTGCAAGCCCCGCGGACCCGCCAGGCAGGCCGCTCTGCAGGTAGCCGGTTCCCCGGAACCGAGAGGTTAACAAAGGACGCCAGGAAATCACGCTGTAAGAAAAATATTTAAACGCCCCTCCTCTAAACACGGGATGCCACAATCTCTGCCTCCCGAGACTGAAATGACCTACTTGAGAGTAAACCTTCCCACGCTCCGGCTGCCGGGCTTTTGCTCGTCTGCGGCCCGCCTCCTTCGCTTTCCCTCTCCACCACCGCCCTTCCTCGGCCTCTCTAGCCAGCAGCTCGGCTGCTTTAACCCTTTCGGTGCTGCAGACGCATGAAAAAAGCTTCCCGCCCTTCCCACAAAGGCCCCTCTGGACTTCAGCCCGGCTGCCGTCAGCGACGCCCTCCAATGCAGCTCAGCGGGGCTGCCCCTGGGGAAGTCCGCACGGAACTGGTTCGGTCGAGGAAAGGAAATCAAGGCAAGCCAAAGCGAGCTGGCGCCGAGCCGTCCTCAGGCCTCTTCAGTGGGGCTTCCTCCCTCCCGGTTTGGTGCAGCGGTTAGGAGCGGGGACTCTGATTTGGGACAACCGGGTCTGATTCCCCCTCTCCTCCATGTGCAGCTGCCGGTGTGACCTTGGGTCAGTCACAAGTTCTTTCAGAGCTGTTCTCTCAAGGGGAGTTCTGGACAGAGCTCTCTCAGCCCCGCCTACCTCACAGGGTATCCCTTGTGGGGAGGAGGAGAAGGGAAGGGGATTGTAAATCGTTCTGAGACTCCTTCCGGTAGTGGAGGGCGGGGTATCAATCCAATCTCCTCTTCTCCCAGGAAAGTGGTTTTTGGATGGCCCTGGAAATCGACGTTTTTGGAACAGCCTCCCCGTTGCTCAAAACCTGACTTTTTCGGGGGGGGGGATCCAAGGCAGGGCACCCCTTCCCTCCTCGTCGATACTTGCGGACAGTTTCGGGCGAGGCTTCTTTGTGGCGGGACTCAGGGGCACCACCAGGGGACTGGAAAGAAGCGCAACTATACGAGTACTGCCCCCCCCCCCCCCGCCCGACAATAAAAAGCGCTGGTTTCACGGGTTCCCCTTTTGCATGGGGCAGAGTTTGGTGCAGTTTTGGTTGCAGGAGATGCCGGATCAAACGGCATTCTTTCCTGTGGACTTGGCGGGATGGCAAAGGGGCGGGAATCTGCCTGCTGGGTGGATTCCCTCTGGATCCCTTCTCAAGAGCAGGATTCCCCCCCCCCATGATGCATAGCATAGACAGCAGGAGAGACTCCTTTTGGGGGGAGGAATCTTGACTCTCTTGGCCCGCTCTTCAGCCAGGAGGACCATGTCTGTACCACTGGGCTAGAGTTCCAGCCACCCGGTACCATTAGTCCACTGCTTTTATGTCAGCAAAATATCAGAGTAGAACAAAAATAGAGTAGAACATAATAAATAACATAAGAGAAGCCATGTTCGACCAGGCAAATAGCCCATCCAGTCAAAGACTCTGTGTCACACAGTGGCCAAAACCCAGGTGTCATCAGGAAGTCCAACAGTGGGGCTAGAGCTCCAGAACCCCCCACTGTGGCCTCCAAAGCACTAAACAGAGCATCACTGCCCCAGACAGAGTGTTCCATCTATACCTTGTGGCTAAGAGCCACTGACAGGCCTCTGCTCCATATGTCTATCCAATCCTCTGGAAGCTGCTTATGCTTGTAGCTGCTGCCATTTCCTGTGGCAGTGAACTCTATGTGTTAATTACACTTTGGGTGAAGAAGTACTTCCTTTGATTTGTTCTAAACCTACTGCTCATCAGTTTCATTGAGTGCCCAAAAGTTTTTGTATTTTGAGAAAGGGAGAAGAGTACTCTCCTTTCTCTATCCCGTGGATAATTTGGAAAACTCTCTCATGTTACCCCTCAGTCATCATTTCTCCAAGCTAAAGAGCCCTAACCTCTTTAACCTTTCTTCATAGAGAGAAAGTTTTCCATCCCTTTAATAATTTTAGTTGCCCTTTTTTGCACCTTTTCCAATGCTATAATGTCTTTTTTTGAGGTGCGGTACACAGTATTCCAAATGAGGCTGCACCATCGATTTATACAGGGACATTATGATACTCAGCTGATTTGTTTATAATCCCCAGCACAGAATTTCCTTCTATATTGCAGTCACACATTGAGTTGACATCTTTAGAGAGTTACCTACCACAACTTCCAAGATCTCTCTCCTGGTCAGTTAGCACCAGTTTGGAGCCCATCAACCTGTATTTATAGTTGGTTTTTTTGGCTCCAATGTGCCTTACTTTGCACTTGCCCATCCTGTACCTCATTTGCCATGGTGATACCCAATCATCCAGTCTCGACAGATCCCTCTGGAGCACCTCACAGTCCTCCCTGGTTTTCACTGCCCTGAACAAGTGTCATATGCAGACTTAACCACTTCCCCACTTACTTCCAACTTGAAATAATTAATGAAATAGTTAAAAAGCATTGGACCTAGTACTGAGCCCTGTGGTAAACCAGTGCTTACCACCTTCCACTGTGAAAACTGCCCATTTATATTCACTGTTTCCTGTTAATGAACCAGTTTTTAATCCACAAGAGGACTTGTTCCTTATCCCATGACTGCTGAGTTTACTTAGGAGGCTTTGATCAGTAGGAACTGGTGCTTCTTTGTCGTTCCACACTTTTCAAAGCTTTTCTCCCCTCTCAAGCTACTTCAGTCTCAGAAAGATTCTTTTCATTCTTCAGTGGTGGTAAATGTCATACAATTGTAAAATGAAAAAAAAAGTTGTCAGGACAAACATGCTGTCTGCCAGGTAGGTACTGCAGGATTGCTTTCCAAAAACGAGACACACAAAGCATGCATTTCTGCTGGCCAAACTGCTTAGAGGCTTTTTCCCAAGGGTAGCCATGTTGGTCTTCAGCAGAACATCTGGATTTGAAGCCAGACTCCTGGTTGGTCTCTAAGGTGTGGCTGGACTCGCATCAGGCTGCTCTGAGGCTGCTTCCACAATGATGGGCTTTGGGAGCATCCACATGACCTCATCCCCAAATTGTGTAGTCTCTTATACCATCCCACAACCACCTCAATTTGGCAGCTGTGTTTTTTAAATTTGGGAGACCACCTTTGTTCACTGCATGGGGAAGAAAAAGCCCCCTTTGCAGGTCCTGCCCACATCGGGGCCATTTTCCTTGCCTCAGCCTCCCCACAGCTGCCATCCTGCCACCTTCCCATTACATGAAGGATTTTTAAAAACATAATTCATGGAAATATTGGTATAACTTAACATTAGTAGTTGACTACAGACATTTACAACATGACAACATGTTACGGATTTTGGAAATGTTTGAAAACAGGCCCCGCAGCCAACCGTTTTGTACCACACTCTACAGGGCATGTAAAATTTACTTCGCTGTCCCGGGTCTGTTCTTCAGCTTGATTCCAACCTTCCTTGGAATTGTTCGGGCTGACTCTCTGCTGCCACCACCAGGCCAAGATTTTCTGAGCTGATTTTGAGGGGAGACCTATGTAGACTGCATTGCAGTAGTCCAGCCTCAAAGTTACTGTGGCATGCATCCAGGTGGCCAGATAAGCTCAAGTAAAGCATAAGTATTGGCATGACACATTAAGTGATGCAAACGTTCCAGAGTGGGATCCTAATTTCAAGTTACACACAGTAGTATAGACCACAATCCCTAACAATTTATCCAAGTAACTTTGTGAATCATTCAGTTCAGTGCAATACTTTTGCTTGCAAAGAAAAGTCCTCTTGAGTAATTCAATTTTGCAGAGATTCATACCCCCCCCCCTTCACTCGGAGTCTCAGAGCGGCTTACAATCTCGTTCCCTTCCTCTCCCTACAACAGACACCCTATGAGGCAGGTAGAGCTGAGAGACCTCTGAGAGAACTGCTCTTGAGAAAACAGCTCTGAGGGAACTGTGACTCACCCAAGGTCACCCTGCTGGCTGCATGTGGAGGAGTGGGGAATCAAACCCCCACTGCTCTTAATCACTACACCAAAGATAAGAGTCCGCTGCTCTTAATCACTACACCAAACTTGTGGAAGTAGGAAAAGGCCTCTTGAATAATTCCATGTTGCACAGCTTGTGGAAATGGGAGACACAATATTGTTTCAGAGCTCAGGCCTTCCCAACCAGCACCTTGCCTGGGATAATTTTCCATTTCTTCACTTCCAGACATTTGACCCACACCAGTCCAGCTCTATGCCTTTGGTAGAGACTTATTTAATGGATGGTATCTCCATACCATGAAAACCTTCCCCAGCGCATTTCCGTAGACTAAGCCTCTATGAAAGGGACAGGAGATTTTTCTCCAGGCCAGATGGCAACCTTCATGATCTCTATCAAGGTCAGTCTTCACTGGCAGTAGCTCCGAATTTGGGACCTTCTGCATCATGCTGAGCAGATACTTTGCCTCTGAGCCACTGCCCCCTCCCCCAGTCTTCGGTACACCATGTTTTCAGTTCAGATGACCAGATAAGTTATGCATAAGTAGTTAATGCGCATCAAATTATACTTTCTTGGCCTATAAAAAATTTCCAGATGCCAAATACAACTTGTCTTGCTTCAGATACTGTTTAGCTTCTAGGCTATTGCTTCGACTTTTCATTCTGTTCTCCCCACCCAGCATTTTGAGGGCAATTCATCCTCTTCTGCATTGCAAAATTCAGACTTAAATTGAAGAAAGTTGGGAAAACCACAAGGCCATTCAGATTTGACCTAGATTGCATCCCCGATGAATATACAGTAGAGGTGAAGAATAGGTTTAAGGGACTAGATTTGATAGACAGAGTGCCTGAAGAACTATGGACAGAGGTCCGTGACATTGTAAAGGAGGCAGCACTCACCGCCATCCCAAAGAAAAAGAAATGCAAAAAAGCAAAGTGGCTGTCTGATGAGGCTTTACACATAGCAGAGGAAAGAAGGAAAGCTAAAGGCAATGGGGAAAAGGAAAGATTTGCCCAACTGAATGCAGATTTCCAGAGAACAGCAAGGAGAGATAAGGAGGCTTTCTTGAATGAACAATGCAAAGTAATAGAGGAAAACAATAGATTGGGAAGGACTAGAGATCTCTTCAAGAAAATTGGAGAAATCAAGGGAACGTTCCATGCAAAGCTGGCCATGATAAAGGACAAAACCGGTAGGGACCTAACAGAAGCAGAAGAGATTAGGAAAAGATGGCAAGAATACACAGAAGAACTATACAAGAAGGACCTCGATGTCCTTGACAACCACGATGGTATAATCACTGACCTCGAGCCAGACATCCTGGAAAGCGAAGTTAAATGGGCCTTAGAAAGCATTACTAACAACAAAGCTAGTGGAGGTTATGGTATCCCAGCTGAGTTATTCAAAGTCTTAAAAGAAGATGCTGTTAAAGTGCTGCACTCAATTTGCCAACAAATTTGGAAAACACAACAGTGGCCACAGGATTGGAAAAGGTCAGTTTACATTCCAATCCCAAAGAAGGGCAACGTAAAGGAATGTTCAAACTATCGCACAATTGCACTCATTTCACACGCTAGCAAGGTCATGCTCAAAATCCTACAAGCTAGGCTCCAACAGTACGTGGATAGAGAACTGCCAGAAGTACAAGCTGGGTTTCGAAGAGGTAGAGGTACTAGAGATCAAATTGCCAACATTCGCTGGATTATGGAGAAAGCAAGAGAGTACCAGAAAAACATCTATTTCTGCTTCATTGACTATGCTAAAGCCTTTGATTGTGTGGATCACAATAAATTATGGCAGGTTCTTAAAGAGATGGGAGTACCAGACCACCTCATATGTCTCCTGAGAAACCTGTATAAGGGTCAAGAAGCAACAGTTAGAACCGGATATGGAACAACTGATTGGTTTAGCATAGGAAAAGGAGTTCGACAAGGATGTATATTGTCACCTTGCTTATTTAATTTATATGCAGAGTACATCATGCGAAATGCTGGCCTGGATGAATCACAAGCTGGAGTTAAGATTGCTGGGGAAAAGATCAATAACCTCAGATATGCAGACGATACCACTCTGATGGCAGAAAGTGAAGAGGACCTAAAGAGTCTCTTGCTCATGGTGAAAGAGGAGAGTGCAAAAGTGGGCTTGAAGCTCAACATCAAAAAAACTAAGATCATGGCATCTGGCCCCATCACTCCTTGGCAAATAGAAGGGAAGTCGTAGAAGTAGTGACAGACTTCACGTTCCTAGGATCCCAGATCATCACAGATGGTGACTGCAGTCATGAAATTAAAAGACGCCTGCTCCTTGGGAGGAAAGCGATGGCAAACCTAAACAGAATGATAAAAAGTAGAGACATCACCCTGCCAACAAAAGTCCGCATGGTCAAAGCAATGGTTTTCCCAGTAGTAATGTATGGCTGTGAGAGTTGGACTATAAGGAAGGCCAAGCGCGGAAGAATAGATTCTTTTGAACTATGGTGCTGGAGAAGACTCTTGAGAGTCCCTTGGACTGCAAGGAGATCAAATCAGTCAATCCTAAAAGAAATCAACCCTGACTGTTCCCTGGAAGGCCAGATCCTGAAGCTGAAGCTCAAATACTTTGGCCACCAAATGAGAAGGGAGCATTCACTGGAGAAGACCCTGATGCTGGGAAAGATTGAAGGTCAAAGAAGAAGGGGACGGCAAAGGATGAGATGGTTAGACAGTGTCATCGATGCAACGAACATGAAATTGAGCAAACTTCAGCAGACAGTGGAAGACAGGAGGGCCTGGCGTAATCTGGTCCATGGGGTCGCAAAGAGTCGGACTCGACTGTGCGACTGAACAACAACAACAACATCCTCTTCTGTCCCCCTCCCCCCTTTCCAACTGCCATTTTGCTTCCAACGGAAAGAGAAACCCTCCCACACATACACACAACCAATTGGGTCTGGGAAGCTCTGTGGCATCCAGTCGGCACCAAGCTCCATTTTGATTGGTACTCATCAGGACTCTTTTTGTAGCAGGAACTCCTTTGCATATTAGGCGACACGCCCCTAATGTAGCCAATCCTCCCAGAGCTTACAGTAGCCCCTGTAAGAAGAGCTCTGTAAACTCTTGGAGGATTGGCTACACTAGGGTGTGTCACCTAATATGCAAAGGAGTTCCTGCTACAAAAAGAACCTGCTCATCATCCAATAGAAAGACAGCCCTTCTTTTACTCAGGCTCCCCTTCCACCCTTTTGTGTTCCTTTCTCTCCTAAGGCTCCCTCATCCACTCCACTAGAATCAGCTTGTTGTGGTGGTTACCTTTTATGAACCACTGAGCACTTCAGGGGCCTTTCCTCTGGAGCCGGGGAGACCATGTGGTGGAGTGGTCAGAGAGCTGGGAGAGGACCTGGGAGAGCCACTTTCCAGCACCTGACTGGGCTGTGAAGCTCGTCGGACGTCTGTGGGCAGGCAACACTCTCAGCCTTGTAGGGTTGCCAGCTCTGGGTTGAGAAATACCTGAAGATACTGGGGGTGGAACCTCGGGAAGGCAGGGTTTGGGGAGGGAGCGACCTCACCAGAGTATAACACCATACAGCCCGTCCTCCCAAGCAGCCATTCTCTCCACAATGAACTGATCTTTGCTGCCTGGAGATCGCCTGTAATATGGGGAGATTGGCGACCACCCCCTGGACATTGGCAACCATACAGCCTAGCCTACTTGCTAGTGTTGGCAGAATATGGGAAATAATCCAGTCCCACGCTTTGGAGTTTGCTTCCGTTGACCTTTACTGCAACAGGTTTGGTAAAAAGGCAATTAACTTGGTGCAGGCCACTTGTAGAACAGATGGACCTTCAGAGTGCAAGCAGGAACACACACTAACATCCAGCAGAGAGAGAGAAGACAATAACAACAATAGGCAGGCTGACCTGCAAGAGAAAACATTCCATAAACCCTGAGCAGGGGTGTCGAACTCGTTTGTTACGAGGGCGAGATCTGACTTAAATGTTACTTTATCAGACCGGGCCATGTGTGCCATAAAATGTAATGCCAGGTACTGGAGATATAAACTTTATAAAGGACACAGGCCCCTCTCCCCCACGTAGTGGCTTCTCCAACTGAGCTGGGGTCAGAGGAGGTGGGAGGGGAAAAAACACCATGCCTCCTCTTTCTCCGCCTTTGCTGCCATTCCCCCCACACTATTTTACCTCAGCCTCATAGTCCTGCCCCAGCCATTTCCTTTCTATTTCTTGACAGCTTTGACCACACACACTTCACCACATGCGCTTGCTTGCCTGTCCCCCCCCCCAGCAGCATCCTGCCTTCCCTCCCTCACACCAGTTGCTTGAGGGCCTGGTTAAGTGCCCTGGATGGGCTGCTTCTGGACCCCAGGCCTTATGTTTGACACCCCTGCATTACAGAATGCACCATAGCCCCCCCAGGGTAGAAGTGGACAACAGGACTCTTTCAGCCCTATTTACTTTGACTCTTGACAGGTGGTTGGGATGGCAGGATGGAGGAGGCAAGACCCACACACATCTCTCCCCCCCCAAGCTCCTCAGAGGAAGGATGGGCTTTTAAAAAGGCTAAATAAACAGCGTTCAAAGCCATAGCCTTGTCCTTCTGGTGCTGTGGGAGAGGGAGGGGCTGTGACAGGAGACCAGGCTCTATTTTAGGATCAGCCTGTTGCACTTGGAGGATTCACCAGTGGGCAGTTCCTTCTAGTAGGAGGCCTTGCTGAGGACTATCGCTGCGGCTCTATCGCTGAGGACTGGCAGCTTGGGAAGGGGCAGGAGTCGGCCAAGGCCCAGGGACCCACCTCACCCCCAAGTGCATTTTCTTTACCCCCCACCCACCCATCACCTCTTACTTGCAAAATCTCTGGCCAGCTGAGATCAGGAGAGAAAAGCAGACTGGTTTGGGCTGAGATTTGGCTGAAGAACCTTGAGCCGCGGAAATGCTCCTAGACTTCTGATGTGGACTAGAGGACCGGCTACTCTGTGGGAATTCCTCTGGTTTCCACCCGTGCTCAGCTCTGACAGCATATTTGCCATAAAAGTAAATAATAAGAAGATGCCAGAGGGTTCCAGGGCTTTCTCCTTTCAAGGGGAACTAACCCAGCTAAACAATATCCCTTGGAGCGTCTTACTATGTGAAGAAACAGAGTGTATACGACAAGTCTTTCTTCGAGACAAGAATCACGGTTTTCTCCTGGCACCGTATTCCTGCTGACCCTGTCAGAAAGACCATTTCCTAGAGTCTACTCTGTTTTGGGAACAAGCCTAAGCCCAGCCCTTGAACAGCTTTGGATGACTACTAAGCATCTCAGGAGATATGCCCAACCAAAGTCAAACTGGTGCCCTGGTTTGGGCACGTAAAAATCTAACACTGACATAGAGTAAATTAGCATGTGGAATTCACTGCTACAGGAAGTGGTGGAGGCTAGAGGGGACTGGATAAACGGATGGAGCAGAGGTCCATCAGTGGCTATTAGCCACAAGATATAGTATACTATATCTATACTATAATGTCTGGGACAGTGATGCTCTGTATTCTTGGTGCTTGGGGGAGCAACAGTGGGAGGGCTTCTGGAGTTCTGGCCCCACTGGTGGACCTTCTGATGGCACCTGGGTTTGGCCACTGTGTGACAAAGAGTGTTGGACTGGATAGGCCAGTGGCCTGTTCCAACATGACTTCTCTTATGCTCTTATGTGTCAGGGCTGGGATGCCGTCGGCAGGAAGTGACGCTAGGCGATGCTCTGGCAGTGTGGCTGGAAACTCAATGGTACCATTGAGTTTTCAGCCCCGTTGCCAGAGCATCGCCTGGCAACACTTCCTGGTGACGGCATGGTGCGTTACAGGGAGGAATGGTCCAGCCGGGGAGCATGTTTCCCCCGCCTGCCTGCGGTAAGTACTTGGGAACCCTAACTTCCAGGTCAGGCCTAAAGTTTTCCTAGAATTACAACTGACCTCCAGTTGACAGAGATCAGTTCCCCTGGAGAAAATGGCTGCATCGGAGGGAGGACTCTATGGCCTGGTTCCCTTCTGAGGTCTCCCCCTCGTTCTTCCCCAAACCAGGCCTTTCCCGGAATCCATCCCTGAAATGTCCAGAAATTTGCTATCCGGCAGCTGGCAACCCTATGAAAACCATTACTGAGAATGATCCCAGTCTTCCTCACTTCCAAGCTCTAAAAGTTTATCCCGCCCCCCATACCTTACTTCTAAGTAAACTCTCCCAGGATCCAACTGTAAGGCTTTCCCTGTTGTTGCATATCTGAAGCCCTTCCTGTTCACTTGCACAATTCAGAATCCCGCCCCCCCTTGTGCTGTGATTGGTGGGTGTTGGTGGTGTTTCTGTGATCTTCCCTGGCATTGTTAGGTTCTGTGGACCTTGGCAACAGAGTTTTTAAAAATTTCCACTCCTCTGCAGGGCAGGCCTTGGACACCCACTGGCAGCCCCCGCCCCACAGCGGGAAGGCATCTGGGTCTCAGGATGGGTCCGTGGTTGAATCCAATGCAGGCAGGAATACCCTTTCTTACTTTTTGTCCTTTCCATAAGGAACAGCACCCAGACCTGAGCAGATAGAAGGTGGACTCTATGGCATTGTAACCCCACTGAGGCCCCTGTCCTCCCCAGGCTCCACCCCCAAATCTACAGGAGCTTCCCAACCTGGATCTGGCAACCCTACACCCCCATCCCCCACCAGTGGCCAGGGGGACCCGGCAATCCTAGTCTACCCTCCAAAGTACCCATTTTTCCCAGGGGACCTGATCTCTGCAGTGTGGAGATGAGCTCTAATCCCAGGGGATCCCCAGGTCCCACCAAGAGGCTGGCATCCCAACCTGGGGGCCATTTTGGTCATAAGAACATAAGAGAAGCCATGTTGGATCAGGCCAATGGCCTATCCAGTCCAACACTCTTCTGTGTCACACAGTGGCCAAAACCCAGGTGCCATCAGGAGGTCCCACTAGTGGGGCCAGAAGTCCAGAAGCCCTCCCACTGTTGCCTCACTCCCAAGCAGCAAGAATACAGAGCATCACTGCCCCAGATCTGGTCCGTAGCCATGGCAGGGCATTTGGGGGCGAGGTCCCCCACCCACAAGCCTTGCCCCACCATCTGAGGATGCCAGACACACCCGCCCCCCAGTATGCCTAGCCACCCTGCAGCTTTTGGTCAGTTTCACTCCCAGGGATCAGCTGTTAGGTTTACCAACTGAGCAGTTGGGAGTGAAACCAACCAGAAGCGGCAGGGCCGCTTTCCATTCTTTCCCCAGGCTTCCCGGAGCAACCCGGAGGCTGGGGAAGGGAAGGAAAGCTTCCTTGCGGCTTCTGGTCAGTTTCACTCCTTGACCAATAGCTGTTAGTTCTAGAGGGGTGTGAAATACAATTCAGGCTTGAAGAGTCACCATTCATGTTTATTTTATTTTTTATTTGATGTTGTGTCTGACCCACAAGAAAAAAATATATGTCCCACAAGCAAAAAAAAATTCCTGGCTACGGGCCTGCCCCAGATCCTGTCAAGATGATCCTAGGACTGAGGCTAAAGAATAAGCAGCCTGTATCCTTCAAGAAGGCCTCTGAGGCCTGGTGTAAAGTTTACAACAGGCCTACATTTCCTTTCCTTTTCTTTTTTGTAAACATTTTTAATTTTCCACACCATAAGATCACATACAAAAGGGAGTATTTGATCAATTTGTTGACATTCTTCTTAACCTGCATGTAGCTAACTGCTTAATAGTTTTCATCATGAGATATATATATATATATATATATATATATATATATATATATATATAAATATTTAATCACTCTATGAATATAACATTTGCAGATATTGAAGTTATCTTTTTCGAGTCTTTAAAAAGTTTGAAATGTCTATGCTATTTTGTTGGTATAGTTTTCAAACCGCTTATAAAGTCTTGACCATGTATTCTCAAATGTTATTTCTGATTGCCCTTTCAGGATCAAAGTCAATTTATCCATTTCCGCCGTTTCCAGGATTTTTCTTAAAATTTCTTCTCTAGATGTCTCCATATTTCTCCAATATTTGGCATATCATATTCTAACAGTTGTAGTTATGTACAATATAAGATAAGAGTCATTTTTCTCACAACTTTCAGGTAAAATATTCAACAAAAATATTTCTGGAATAAAGGATACAAAACAATTTAATTTTTTTTGTAACAATAACAGGCCTACATTTCCCAGGCATCCTCTGAGCCCTGTGATTGGACGGGGGTGAAATTGGAGGGAAAGAGAAGGCCAATCACCACCCAGGAGGCTGGGCCTTGGGAGAAATCATATAAGGCCCCACTGCGGAGGGGAGGCCTTCTTCGCCCAGGAGGTGAGTGAGGGGTGAGGGGCTGCTGCCAGCAGGAAAGGAAACCCCCCCCCAGCAATCCATCCAAGGAGGGTGGGCTGGACCCAGGAAGGGCCAGGTACAGCGCAGACCAGAGAGGCAGTTGCCTGATGAATATTTATTGTTTTCTTGGCTCCTTTCTGGATTAATTTTGCCCTCTTGGCTGAAAATGTGTCCCTCTGAAGGCTGTTTCTCCCAAGAGTTTTTCCTCCTCTGTTGGTTACCACCCACCTTGTTTAATAGAACTTTTAATATGCCTCGGTCCTCCCACCTCAAGCTTGCTTGGTCACCTGTCAGTCCCCCCACTGGGGTGTGTGTGTGTGTGTATGGGAGGGGGGCTATCCTGGATCCTCCCTGGTTTGAACCCCAAACCAGAGTGGCTGCAGCTAGTCATGGCTCTTTTCCTGCTGAAGAGGAAAGGAGGGGTGTGTGGGGCTAGAGGGCTGGTGGGAGGAGATGCCTATCTTAGGTAAGTCCCCAGTGTCCCCCTTGCACCTGGGGCACACCCTCTGAGGCCTTGCTGCCAGGGAAGAACCATTTGCCAGTTGGGGATGCTGGCTGCACACATGGCCCGAGGGCCCAGTTCCGCAAAGGTTTTGGAGCACAGAAGTATTTTTACTAGTTAAATAGTGAAAAGTACTGAGACTTACTAGTGATTTCAGCTCTCACATACTTTATTAGATGAAGAACAAGACAACTGAGCCGGCTCGCAGGCCGGCTTTTATTCCCAAGTGACCCACACCCCAAACACACACACACCCAGTGATTCGCTATTTACATTGATTGGATTAACTCCTGCTCCTCCATTGGAGGGGAGTCAGGATCCACCAGTCCATTGTCCTTCGGGGCGAAGCTCGGGCCCTTCGCCTGGCCAATGGTGGACCGGTTAGAACCAGTCCAAGCACATGGCTGTCCAGAGCCCATGTTCTCCAGTGGATACATTACAAATAGGCACACACACACTCCTGGCTTACTAGCAGCTAGGAGAGGAGAAAGGGCACAGGTGTGTCTGGCCTCTCCAGGGTTAGGGGAGAGGGGCTGCTGGGATCAACAGGAGCAGGGGAGACAGTGAACCCCCAGGGAAAGGGCAGATGAGGGAGCAGTGGCCAAAATGTGGAGCAGTTGATTGGCATCGAAAGACCCCTCCCATCACGACCACGTCCGGAATTCCTTTCTGGGCCTCCCCACAACCATCATGGCTGCGAATTTATTTTTATTTATATTTTACAAAATTCAGACCTCGCCTTTCTGAGCCCACAAGGGCCACCACCGTGGCTAACAAATTAAAGCATACTTAAGAAAATCCCATTTTGAAACAATTTAATCCTCCCCCTTACCAAAAGCATTTCTCTCTTTTGATTTAAAAGCGTATGTCCTGTCCCCCCCCCTTCACTTACTTGTGAGTAAATCTTCTCAGGATCCGGCTGCACAAATTTTTCCCTGCTGTTGCATATCTAAATCCCTTCAGGTTCTCTTCTCACAATTCAGAAACACCCCCCCCACTACACACACACAAAAGGAAAAGAGCCCTTCCCTCTTTATCCCTTCCCCCACCACCTTGCTTGGTGTCTCTAGGAACAGCTCTGTCCCTTTAACCCTTTCAGTGCTGTAGATGAATGAAAGAATGACTCTCTGGATAACCACATGGAGCAGAGGTCCATCATTGGCTATTAGCCACAAGGTATAAATAGGAACTATCAGTTTGGGGCAAGTGATGCTCTGTGTTCTTGGGGCTTGGAGGGGGCAACAGTGGGAGGGCTTCTAGTGTCCTGGCCCCACTGCTGGACCTCCTGATGGCACCTGGTATTTTTGGCCGCTGTGTGACAGAGTGTTGGACTGGATGGGCCATTGGCCTGATCCAACATTGGCTTCTCTTATGTTCTTAATGCTTCCTACCTGAAAAGTACTGAGACTGACGAGTCCATAGAGTGAAATCAGCTCATACTTTTATTTAAGATCAGGAACAAGACAACTTTAGCTGGCTCACAGGCCAGCTTATATTCAGTGAAAACCCACACCCCAAAACACACCCATACATCTTCATAGGCTATTTACAGTGGCTGAGAGTTCCATAAGCTCTCAGCCGGGAGCCTAGCCCTCCGATTGGTGCGGGCTAGGATCCGCTTACTCCATTGTTCATTGGAGTGAAGCTCCTAGGTTAGCGGGGCCACAGGGAGCCCTCTGGGTGCCACGCGGTCAGGACTGAGTACATTACACCCCTCCCCCCTTCGTCCGAGGACACCCACACACATAGTCCTTGAGATACGCTGGTGTCTTACGCTCTCGTGTGGAACATCAGACCCCAGTCTCTGCCAGGGCCAGGGTTGGCGTGGCGGCCCTTGGCGGAGTGCTAGCTGGTGGCTGCGGGGCGATTGCCCGCCGGGTGGTGTCGCTGGGTGCCTCATCTGACACCGGCAGTGGGCAGTCACTGGATAGGCTGAGGGCTGTGTCCAGGGGAGCTGGGTTTGCGGCCAGCGGCTCGGCTGCCTCGAAGGTGTCAGGTACCTCTGGGTCTTCCGGATCCAGATGCAGCGTCCAGCCGTCCTCACAGGAGACCTCATAGAAGCAGGGCCCTCTTACTCTTACCACTCTCGCTAGAATCCTGTGGGGGCCCTTGGCGAAGTTCTGGGCATACACTGGGTCCTCCGGGAAGAAGCCCTGGGCTCGATCCGGATGGAGTCAGTCCATCCTCGTTGTGAGACATCTGCCCAGGAGCAGCTCAGCTGGGCTCCGGCCTGTGGTTGAGTGAGGGGTGATTCTTTGTCCGAAGAGGAAGGATGCCAGCTTGTAGTCCCAGTCAGGCACCTCTAGCCAGTGGAGTGCGTCTCATGGTTCTTACCATGCGCTCAGCCTGTCCGTTGGTGGTGGGGTGGAATGGCTGAGCGAATGTGATGAATCCCATAGTAGTTGGTGAACTCCTGGAACTCACCGGATGTGAAGGCCATCCCGTTGTCTGTTACTAGAGTGTTGGGGATGCCCTGAGTGCTGAAGATCCACCACATGGCTTTGATGGCGGACTTCGAAGAGGATGATGGCACCGGCACGACCTCCAGCCACTTACTGTAGGCATCCACTAGAATAAAAAACAGCTGCCCCTGGAACGGCCCTGCAAGGTCCAGGTGGAGCCGAGACCAGGGGCGGTGGGAGAATTCCCAGGCCCTCTCCAGGGCCCTGGGTGGGTCAGGGTGTGAGGCTTAGCAGGGTTGACACCTTTTTACCTTGTCCTTGATGTCCTCCTGGTCCAGTCCCAGCCACCAGACATAGCTTCTTGCCAATGCCTTCATTCTCACCACCCCGGGGTGGTGTTCGTGTAGCGCCGCCATGACTCATTGTCGGAGTGGGGCCGGGATCACCACTCAACCTCCCCACATCAAGCAACCTTTGTACACCGACAGTTCATCTTTTTGTGAGACAAACGGCATGAACTTGGGGCCCTCTTGATGCCACACACACCCCAAATTGCAAATGAGTTACTTTAAAAGCCCCCTTGTGCGTAGCAATTGTTTGCACCTCGGCGGAGGCCGCATTAACTGGCAACTGCTGGTAGGCCTGAACCAGGTCCAGCTTGCTGAAAATCTGCACCCCTGCCTGAGTGGCCAAGGCATGGCTTACCACCGGAACAGGGTAAGCATGGTCTTGCAGGGCTTTGTTTATTGTGGATTTATAATCTGCACAAATACGCACGTCCCCGTTTGGCTTGACCGGCATGACGATGGGGGTCTCCCAGTGTGCGGACACAACCAGTTCTAACACCCCCCGCTCAACCAGGCAATTGAGTTCCACCTCAATTTTCGGCTTCAGGGTGAGTGGGGGAAGCCGGGCCTTAATGCGGATGGGGTGGACATTGGGGTCCAGGTCCAGCGAAATCCCACACCCCAACACACACAACACCCTGTGATTGGTTTATTTACATTGATTGAGTTATCTCCTATGATTCCTGCTCCCCGATTGGAAGGGAGCTAGGATCCTACTGTCCATTGTCCTCTGGAGCGAAGCTCAAGCACTTCGCCCGGCCGCATGTTGGACCTGCTGAAACCAGTCCGAGCACATGGCTGGCCGAAGCACATGTTTTGAGCTGGATACACTACAGCAACCTTGTGCATTTGGCAGAGCTTGCTGCCTCTCCCAGTCCTCTTCATCCCAGCCAGGGCTGGCCCCAGGTGTCTGGGCACCTAGGCAGGACAGCCTGGGGCGCCCACCCCACTGGGGATGCCAACCTCCTGGTGGGGCCTGGAGATGGCCCTGCGTCGTTGTCCTGGGCGCCTCGCAGCTGCGAGGCGCCCGAGGAGCCGAGGAAGGGGTGGGGTTAGAACCCTTGCCCCTTCCCTCCCAGTGGCGGCGCGGCTCTCCGGGGCGCCTCGCAGCTGCGAGGTGCCCGGAAGAGCTGGGGAAGGGGCGGGCTTAGAATGCCCGCTCCTTCCCTCCCAGCGGCGGCGCCGACTTTTCTGGGTGCCTTGCAGCCGCGAGGCGCCCAGGAAAGCTGGGGCTGCCGGCACTGGGCGGGAAGGGGGCTTTTCCCGGGGGTGCAGGGGGGCATTTTGGCGAGCCGGCCCTGATCCCAGCAGCCCTTGTGCTCTAACTGAGAGAGAGGCTTCAAGAAGTGGCCTCAGCTCCATTCCACAGACAAATTCCACCTCTGACACTATCCCATTCTATGCCAGTGTCAGGCTTATATTTGTCCAACACCAGCAGGGCACTAGTGTGGCTTTGGGTGGGCATATCTCCTCACACACTTGGTAGCCCTCAGACTACTGGGTTTAGGGCTTGCTCCCAAAATGGTCTTTCTGTCATGGTGAGCTGGAATACAGGGCCAGGAGAAAACTGAATCTTCTCTGAATGAAGGACTTCTTACAGGCCATGGTCAGATGTGCCACTTGATGCGGAGGGCAGCAAGCCTGTTTTCCCTGGTGGAAATTGACACAGCGTTGCACGATCACACATCCCTTGTAGTTGTGGGCTCAGCCCATCACTGCCCGATCAGACAGCACGTTTGGGTGAGTGAGGGGTTTTTTTTTGCCTTTTGTTTCCCATGCACATAAACGAGGAATCGCAACTGTTCTTCCCACAGACACATTCCTGCCCTTTCCCCTCTGCTGGGTGCTTTGACGGAGCTCTTGCCTAACACTTCAAGTCTACTGAAGAGATGCATACAATGGTAAAGAGGTCACCAGTCCAGAACTGCCCCGATGAATTGCACCCTCTGTGTGGGCTGCAGATGGGACTTCGGACGGTTGACCTGTAGGCCCAGGGATGAAAGGATATGGAGTGTCTGGGAGATGTGGTTCTCCAGGAACGCCGAGGAATCTGCCACTATGAGCCAATCATCTATGTAGGGAAAGATGGTGATGCCCTATAGATGAAGATAGGCTGCCACCACCACCATCATCTTGGTGAAGACTCTTGATGCCATGCAGAGGCCGAATGGGAGATACTTGTACTGGAAGTGGAGGTCCCCTATGGCAAATCGGAGGTACTTCTGATGAAACAGGTGGAAATAGGCATCCTGGAGGTTGATAGTTGCCATCCAGGACCCCCAAGCCAGGAGAGGGAGAATCACTTGTAACAATGTCATTTTGAATTTGCAGCATTCCACAAAGACGTTGAAGCCACGCAAGTCTAAGATTGGATGTTGACCCCCGTCCCATTTTGTAATGGCAAAGTAACGGGAGTAAAAGCCTGTCCCCTCGTAAGCCTTCGGCACTTGTTCTATCGCATCTTTCACCAGGAGGGAAGTGACATCCTGGAGAAGGAGGGGAGAGGGAGGGGTGGCCAGGAAAACAGGCAGTATTGGAAAGTCCAGAAATTTTACTGAATAGCTGTGGGTCAGTATGGACAAAACCCATTGGTCCGTAGTGATGTCCTGCCAGGCAGATAGGAATGGGGAAAGGTGGGTGGAGTCCTTGGAGGTGACCTGGGGCATGTCAAAGGCCCTGCTTGGGAGTCTTTTGAGGTTTCGCTCTGGAGTGTTGTTGCTGCGAGCTGTACCTGGACTTCGCAGGGTACTGGTACAGCTGGCATTGGCCCATGGGTGACTGACGAGGCCTCCAGGTACCCGCAGGGGATGGTTTACTATACGGACGTTTGGAGCCATAACGGGACCAGGAACGTTGGTGGTATGGTTTGATGGGACCAGAAAGACCCAAGGATCTAGAAGCTTTAATGCTCTTGTCCATCTCCTGAAGAGCAGAGTTGGTAGAGGAGTGGAAGAGCCCATCTCCATCGAAGGGCAGGTTGTCGATGTAAGCCCTGGTGTCAGGTGGCAAAGAGGTCGTGCACAGGCAAGAGTGCCTGTGAAGAGCGACTGCAGAAGACATGGTTTTTGAGAAGGTATCCAGAGAATGTTTGGACGAATTCAGGAGCTGCTTAGCTAAAACCATGCCCTCTTTCTGCAGAGTCCAGGCCGTCTGACGTTTGTCCTCGGGCAGAGATGGCAAAATGTCTGTAAGTTGTTCCCATAATGCATACTGGTACCTACTCAAGCATGCAATGTAATTAGACATCTTGATTCCCAAGGCCCCCATCGAGTAAAATCATCTCCCAAAGGAATCAAGTAGTGTGAGTACGTTTATTCTTGGAATTCAGCTTGGGATGGACATGCAAAAACTCTGCTCCCACGTCTTGCACCCGGTACATGTGATCCAGCCTTCTGGTTGACACTGGTGCCGAGGAGGGCTTCTTCCAGGTGATCTTCTCTGCCTGCAGAAAGACAGTTGATGTTGGAAGGGAGATGGCTGTCGATGTGTGCAATTGGACCACGTCGAAGACGGCGTCCGACACTGAAGGTTGAGGTTGGATGATGGATAGACCCAACCAATGTGCCATTCTTTTAATGAGATCTCCATATGAAGATAGGTCCTCAGAAGGAGAAATTGAGAGATTTTCAGAGATATTATATTTTGGGGAGGGATCTCCAAGTGAGGTCTCATCCTCAGATTGGTCAGCGTCAGAAACAATGGGGGAGGTTTTGGAATGTGACCCAGGTCCCTGGGTTGGAATCGGAACTGGGCGAGGCTCCTTTGGAGGAAGCGACAATGGTGGTAGAGTAGACAGTGGATGGCGAGGCAAGACCTGCTTTGGTGGAGGAGACAGCAGTGGTTTGGAGAGGGATGCGGAAGGAGGTTGTCGATGTGGGGAGCGGGATAGGTGCAAATGGCAGTCCCAGTCATCCAGCCTCATAGGCGTCAGCCAGGGCATCAATGCTGATAGAGGGTACAAGGAGAACCAGTATGGCATATGATGACGGTGATCCCATGGAGGGAACATGGATAGGTGATGTCGGTATCAAGAAGGAGAGCCCAGATCTGTAGGTGGCCTGGACCAGTATTCCCTCCTGGGTGAACGGGTGTTATCCAAGACGGACTGGATATTCATCCCATCGACCTTGGTCATCCGCATGGATGGGAGAGCGGGATCGGTCATCAGGTTGGTAACGACGGTCGGGGCCAGAATGGTCACTGGCCCAAGAGGAGACTGACAGAGGGTGTTGTCCTGCAACAGAATCAGCCATGATCACATCATCATCAGCTTCGGAAGCCGATACTGATGGAGGACGCTGTTCAAAGTTCATCTCCAATACCGGAGGGTTCAGCTGCCTGACTGGAGAGTCAAGTATCTCAATCGGGGGTGCCAATTGCACCTTAGGCAGCTCCGGTATGGACTAATGTGTTGACAGGGGATGCGACTGCAGAAGTGTAGGCAGTGCAGAGCCCTTAGGGATTACCACGCTGCTCACTGTGGGTCCCTACTAGAAGATTTCTGCGGGTCCCTACTGGAAGATTTATGAGAGCCATATTTCTCTGACTTGTCCCTCTTCTTTTTCTTCGCCGGCATCAAGGCAGAAGAGACAGATTTGGAGGAGTGCTTCTTAGAGGGGCTGGGCCCTTATCAGAAGTGGATTTGACGGGCTGAGGTGCTTTTGGTGTCGAGGGGATCTCTGTCGACAGCCGATGTGGACAATCTCGGTGGGGGGTTCAATCAATGCGGACAACCTCGGAGGGGGTTCAGTCAACATAGTTGATGTCGGAGGGGCAAGGGCCGATTCCCAGAGCTCCAGAGTTCTCGGGGCACATTTCAAGTCTCACAGAAGCCTGAAATATGTTGGCAGCATTTATAAGCCCTGCGGCTCTTGAGTGCTTCTCTTCTGCCTCTCCTAGAATTTAGTAAAAAGTGTGAAAGAATGTGTTTGAGTGTACACAGGGCAAGGTTTCAGACTCCTGGGAAGGGTGTGTGTGTGAAGCAGGGAACAAACAAGGCAATGGAATAGGAAGTAACAAGAAACACCCTTCCTCCTTTCTCTTACTAAAAGGCAGTGGAAAGAGGCTGTTGAGTCCTTGTCTTTTTGGAGGTGTGAGAATGGCTTCTTTACCTCTAGTCCAGGTAGGGGAGATGAGCAAGGGACAGCTGGGGCCCCTTCCTTTCTCAGGGGGGCATTTGCTCCTGCTATTTCTACAAGGTGTCTGGGCAAGAGAGGCTCTGAATGCCACTTCCTTTACCCATGCCAAGCCATACAACCTATATCATCCCAGACTTCTTCCCTTCCAGTGTGCAGTCTCTGCCTGGCATGATCTCTGATGAGGGAATCTGCTTTTTCTTTCAGTGTCCCTTTTTTTTGAGGAGAGTGTCAGTTTCTTTTACCATGGAAGAATGGGCCCTGCTGGATCCAGGCCAGAGAACTCCCTACAGGGAAGTCATGCTGGAGAACTATGGGAGCATAATCTCTCTGGGTAAGGATCCTTATCAAGTGCCAAAGGTGTGAGTTCCTACCCATGGGATGATGCATGAATCAAACTATTGAACAGCAAGACATCATTTTAAGGCCTTTCTGCCTACTTGCCCAGGGACAACTGAGGCCAGTGTTGTGGCCATCACATAAGCCAGAGAAGGTGTCCTAGCCTGGGGCAAAGGTGGGGATGAGGGACCCTTAGAAAGACTCTGGAAGGGGCCAGATTCTCATTTCTCCGTTGCTAACATTTACAACACGCCCTTCCCCCTGGATGGGATTACGAACAACCACTTTAGCTGTGATCTGGAAATGATCATGTCAAGAACCCAAGCCTGGGTCCCCCTGGGTCACTATTCTTTTGTACCTGAGCAGCACCCAGTCATTGGGATCACAAGGACAATAAAGCAGATAGACCCTTTTAAAAATATATAAAGATATATATATATATATATATATATATATATATATATATATATATATATATATATATATAAAGATGTATATAAATATATATACAGTGTAAAAACAAGACATTGCTACACAGCAGTTTCTACAGTTCAGCCACAGAACAACAAGAAAAGTTAACTGTTCTGTCTAATACATGAAATACCTGGTATTAGATGGTACCTCTTGTTGCAGCATAAGTATTCCAGCAGTAGCCTTAGTTACTCTATATAAAACTTTATCATGATGAAGCAAGAAATATCAAAGCACATGGCATGAGCAAAAAGTTCCCATGGCTTCCCTCTGATCTAGACCAGACTGGCATTATATTCTCTACCTCTCTAGGGTCAGGTGGTCCAAATGACCCAATCAAAGATCCTCCCTGATGGAATTTTCCAGAACCTCTCAACACCCTCCCAATCGCACCCACCCGCCTCCTGGTTACAGAACTGGATACAGGTTCTCACGATTAACCATTTACCACATTCTTGAATCTAGCCTTGAAAGAGACAAAGGCTGTTAGCTGCAGGGAGAATCAAATCATGAACACCTGCAAGTCAGACCAGGCTACTTAATAATCACATTAAGCCTTGAGGGGAACTAGAGTATTTTGCCTCATAGATCTGTCCCCAAAACTGATTGGCATTGTGGGCTCTTGGCTCTTTCTAGAAATTTTTTTTACTCTTGAATTTGTTACCTTCCCCATATAAGAATTATTACTTTCTTTTTCTCAGTTTCTCTCTCAGTGAAAGAAGGCAGAAGTATAAGAGAGACTTTGGTGGAGACAGATAATGGCCTCGCACCCGAAGAAAGGCTGGAGAGTTTGTCCAGGGGATCCCAAGAGAATATTCCCTTCCCAAATGAGCTGGCTGACAGTGAGTATCCTTCATGGTTATGTCAAGAGAACAGACATGGAATATCCATGAGGAATTTCTGATTCACTTCTGAGTGAAGTTTGGTTTGGTACAATCATATGGATCACTGGGTAAGGAGGGAGGGAGATCTTCTCGGGCCTGGGATTTGGAGGATCAGGAGCTCCTTCTGAGCAAGAGCTCAGCTGTGACTCCTGAAGGGATGTGCTAGATATGCTAGATATCCTGGGAAAGATGGTTGTGTGTGTTAGGATCAGGTAAGCTGGGGGAGGCCAAAGGGCCATTAGTCCTTTCCTCCTGCAATCATGCCTTTGGACCTTAACTACCCTCCCAGGTGTCAATTGGATCACTCTCTTTATTCCAGCACAAGGATGATCAGAGGAATTAGGAGGGTGAGGAACTTGAACAGCAGTTGCCAGATGGAGTTACAGATGAGGACTCAAAAGAAAACATTAGGAATCGAGGCAGACCAGAAAGAAAGGCAGGCAGCCGTATAGCTGAGAAGAGAGATGGACAACAGCATAACGTACATTTTTCGAAGCTGAGAATAATGAAGGCAAGTATATCCATTCAGTGTGGAAAGTACTCCAGAAATAGATCACAGCTCCTTGTGCACCAAAGAATACACACAGAGGGGAAATCTTTTCAATGCTCTGAATGTGGAAAGACATTCAGTCAGAGTGGCGATCTTCAAAGGCATCAAAGAACCCACACATGGGAAAAACCATTTTAATGCTCAGATTGCTGAAAGAGATTCAGATTGAGTAGTGATCTTCAACAACATCAAAGAACTCACAAAGTGGAGAAACCTTTTGAATGTTCTGAGTGTGGAAAGAGATTTATTCAGAGTGGCGGTCTTAAAAATTACCAGAGAACCCACACAGGGGAGAAACCTTTTGAATGTTCAGAGTGTGGAAAGAGATTCAGGTTGAGTGGCAGTCTTCAGCAACATCAAAGAACTCGCACAAGGGAGAAACCTTTTGAATGTTCAGAATGTTGAAAGCGATTCAGTCGAACTGACAAGCTTCAAGTTCACCAAAGAACCCACACCAGGGAGAAACCTTTTGAAGGTTCAGAGTGTGGAAAGAGATTCAGTTTGAGAGGCCATCTTCAACAACATCAAAGAACCCACACGGGAGAAACCTTTTGAATGTTCAGAATGTCAAAAGAGATTCAGTCAAACAGACAAGCTTCAAGTGCACCAAAGAACCCACACTGGGGAGAAACCTTTTGAATGCTCAGAGTATGGAAAAAGATTCATTCAGAGTAGCAGTCTTAAAAATTACCAGAGAACCCACACAGTGGAGAAACCTTTTGAATGTTCAGAGTGTGGAAAGAGATTCAGTTTGAGAGGCCATCTTCAACAACATCAAAGAACTCACATAGGGGAGAAACCTTTGAATGTTTAGAATGTCAAAAGAGATTCAGTCAGTGTGACAAGCTTCAACTACACCAAAGAAACCACACAGGGGAGAAACCTTTTGATTGTTCAGAGTGTGGAAAGAGCTTCAGTCGGTCCAGCCATCTTCAATTGCACCAAAAAACCCACACAAGAGAGAAACCTTTTGAATGTTTTGAGTGTGGAAAGAGATTCAGTCAGCATCACTGTCTTCGAAAGCATCAAAGAGCCCACACAGGGAAGAAACCTTTTGAATGCTCAGAGTGTGGAAAGAGATTCAGTCAGCATCGCTATCTTCAACAGCATCTAAGAACCCACACAAGGGAGAAAGCATGTAACTGCTTAGCCCGTTAAGACAGCTTTTATCTTATTTCATATCTAAAAGACAACCACAGACCATACAAAGCACTGGCCCTATATAAACTCTTGAGAAAATCTTGAATCTAGACAGAAATCTTACCCTAACTAGGAAAAGTTACAAATGCTCAGACTGTGGAAGGAGCTTTAAGCATGTTTGAAGCCCTCAAGAACATCCCACCATCCCACATGGTATTAAGAGGACACTATATTTTTTTCCTCCAGGCAGTTGGCAACCTTAGATTTAGTGTTTTTATGAATCAGAAGACAACTCAGCTAAGGAAGAATCATTGCTCATTAAAAAATAATATTATATATATCAGGTAAATCAGACTTCGTGTTTTCAGGGCTTTGTAGATGATTTTGTGAGTCAGGCTTCACTGATTAGTGTAGCATGTCTTTTTCAATTGTGTTTAAAGTTCTCAAAAATGCCTCTTCCAGACACTTGAGACTCGCACCTTGGGCCATGACGGATCTTCATGAATGAACCCAACCCAGTTGGCCCCCATTCATGATGTGGGTTCATTAAGTTCAACAGCCCAGAGTGTTGGGTTATGACTTAGTGGATCTGGGTTCAAATCCACACAGTAGGCCTGGGAGCTCTTTGGATGCCCTTTAGGTCGTCACATTTTCAGGCTAACAGATCTTACTTACTTTCCTTTTCAGAGCTCCTATGATCAGGTGAGCTTGACCAATGACTGAAAGAATAATACATTATTACTAAAGGAAAATATGTTAGACAGAAATTTGGCAAGCAAATAAGTTGTGTTCTGGTTTCTGGTGTGAGATAGCAGACGCCCAAGGCTGTACTCAGCTTTCGGAGCTTCTGTTTTATTTTATTTTTATCCTAGTCCCCTTTAAGCTCCTGTTTGGGGGCGTTACATTTTTTCCTTTGATTTCTTTCTCTGCTGTTCCCTGTTTTATCTTTACATTTACTGAGGCTTTGAAGTTTTTTATCTTACCTGCGTCTTTTTAGCCTTGACTGGCTTTGCTAGCCTGCTGGGGGCAACAGCTTCCTTTTCCTGTTTCCCTCCCTTACTGGTTTACCTCTTTTAATCCCTATTTATATTTCATTTCTATTTTTTTCATTTTTCCATTTTTATTGTGTTTCTATTCTATTTCATTCAGTTAACTGATTATAGTGACTCTTAAAGGATTTTAGGTTCCATTCCAATACTGGGGAGAGTTCCGGTTTCTGGCACGGCACGTGACGGCAGACTCTGTCGTTGGGGCTTCTGTTTTCCTTTATTTCTTTCCTTTCTCTCTTAAGCCCCGGGGAGGGGGGGTTATATTTTCTTCGTTTTTCTTCTCTGCTGCTCTCTGTTTGAGGTTTTTGTCTTTTTAGCCTTGGCCAGCTGTAAGGACTTGTGGGACGCATCTCTTTCTTCCTCCCCCATGACTTCATATTTCCCTTTCCTGAAAGATCTCATAGCACCTCCTCTTTTCATGCCTCCTTCTCTCCTTTCCGTGCTGGTTTTGAAGCAGCAGGACAAAGCTAGAGTCCATTGGCACCTTTAAAGCTAAGAGAGTTTTATTCTGGGTATAAGCTTTTGTGTGCATGCTCACTTTATGCCCAGAATAAAACTTTGTTGGTTTTCAAGGTGCCACTGAGTTCAAACATTGTTGCACTGTAGTTTGGTCTTCCCTCAAAATGAATTCAGAAACTCTAGCTGGGAGAGAATGCTGCGGCTCCACTATTCTCATGAGCTAGACCAGAGGTGGCCAAACTTGCCCAGTGTAAGAGCCGCATAGAATAAATGTCAGATGTTTGAGAGCCGCAAGACATGAACAGATATTACAAACACATTTTTATTTTAAAATATGCAGATTTGATTTTTATTAACATTAAATGAGACTGCCAAAAATTAAAGCAAGAGGGGAAAAAACAGATACTGATGATGATATTTATTTGTCCAATGATATTTATTTGTTTGCTAATGATATTTATTTGTCTGGGGGGGTGGAAAGAAAGAAGGAAAGAGGTGGAGAGAAAGAGAGAGAAACGAAGAAAGCAAATGGAAGGAAGGAAGGAAGGAAGGAAGGAAGGAAGGAAGGAAGGAAGGAAGGAAGGAAGGGCATGGCTCCCTTTTGCTTCCCCAGCTGCCCTGCTGGGAGCTGCACAATATGTGTGAGAGAGCCGCATGTGGCTCCCGAGCCACCGTTTCGCCACCCCTGAGCTAGATGGAGATGCGCATGATTCCCATTCTACAGTCACTCCACTGGCTGCCCATCAGTTACTGGGCTCGATTGAAGTTATTGGTTATTACGTAGAAAGCCCTTCATGGCACTAGACCCCCTATGCCCCGTGAAAACAGCTTTGCTTATCTGAGCAAGGTCTTCTGCAGGTTCTCACGGTTTCCATTCCTGACCTGCATTTGCCCTGCAAATGGGCAAAATCAGCAACCACCCATACACCTGTTATCTCTGTTGTGGCCCCCACCTTCTGGAGTGGCCTGCCTGAGAAGGGCAGGAAACTGCAAAACTGACTAATTCAAGTGAGCAAGGCAAGAGACTTGCACTGTACAAAATGACTCACAAAGTTACTTGGAGAAATTATTGGGGACTGTGGTCTATACTACTGTGTTTAGGTTAGTGAAACTAGGATCCTATGATGTAACTTTTGTATCATTTAATGGGTTATGCGTTGCTTCAGCTCCGTTTTATAGATTTCTGATTGGTTCTGCAACCTTACTCCTGTTGTGTTGTTTACTGAATGCCTGATCTTGTCGGTTGTACTGACTCCCTCTTTGTAATCTGCTTTGAGTCCAAGTGAGAACGAGGGACTATAAATGACATAAATAAATGACACCTGGCTGAGGCTTCTTGCCTCCCCAAACCCCACCCTTCTCAATGCTCAACCCCCAAATCTCCAGGAATTTCCGAACCTGGAACTGGTAAATCTGGCAAGGCCTGGCCCTAGGGTTCTCAAGTACTTACCGTATTTCAGCGGGGGATGCACAGTCCCCAGCTCGACCATTCCCCCAGGCAACACCCATGCCACATGATGCTGTCGACAGGAAGTGACTCCAGGCAACGCTCTGGCACTGGGGCTGGAAACTCGATGGTACCAACGAGTTTCCATCCCCATTGCCAGAGCATTGCCCGGCGTCACTTCCTGGCGACGGCATCGTGCACCACATCTTTCCTTCCCCTGGGGATGGTCCTGCCAGGATTTATCTGTCCCCTGCTGACGTACGGTAAGTTTTTGGCAATTCTGCCTGGCCCCCATGAGTCCTCCCTCAAAAGGCACAAAATATACCTGGGAAGGACTCTGACCCCCTCCCTGTGCCTTTTACTGGCAGAAACCAAGCATGGAATGCTGAGCTTGCCTAGCAAAAGCCACTCCGGGAATCTGTTTCTTAAAGTTACAGGTGCTCTTTTTATCATTTTGTTTAAAAAACCCAAAAACCAATGTTTCTTTCCCTAATGAATTTTACATTTTAGAAGAAGAGATTGGATTTATACCCCACCCTTCGCTTGGAGTCTCAGAGCGGCTTGCAAACTCCTTTCTCTTCCCCTCCCCACAACAGACACCCTGTGAGGTAGGTGGGGCTAAGAGAGCTCTGACAGAAACTGCTCTTTCAAGGAGAGCTCTGACAGAACTTTGGCTTGCCCAAGGTCATCCAGCCAGGTGCAAGTGGAGCAGTGGGGAATCAAACCCAATTCTCCTAGATTAGAGTCCGCGCACTTAACCACTACACCAAACTGGCTCTCACTGGCAAACTGGCAATCCTGGGGCATTTCTCAGGCTTGCGGAAAGTGGGAGCCTTCCTGACCTCTTCAGGCAGGCTGCTCCATAAGGTGGAGTCCGCAACAGAGAATGCACGTGTATGGTCAGTTGCCGATTTTGCCCATTCACAGGGTGGTGGCACCTAGAGGAGGCCTTGCTCAGGTGAATGAAGCTGTCGTGGGGTGTGTTGTCAAGAGGCAAACAGTTCTTTTCCCTCTAGGGATTTCAAAAACAATCAACACACCAGTGGTGGAAGGAAACAGTTTTATTCTTCATAAATCACCAGCATAAATGGAGAATAATAACGAGATACCCATGACCCTTTCAGCTGCAGGAGCCCCGATAATATCAGCGAGAAGACTCCTGGGTGTCAGCCAAAGTGCTCAGCGCCATTCTGTGGTCTAGCCTTCAGCTGGAGTCCGCTCCAAGGCTGAGAGAATGAGGCATCCCCTGCATTCCAGCACCAGGTTTGTACTCCCCCCTCCCCAAAGAATCTCTCTTTAGAGAAAATCATGGCACCATTAACCCCTTCCAGCCTGGTGCTGGAGGGAGAAACTTGTGGTTCACCACTATCTCCTCAGATTACAATTGTCTTCTGTGATGTGCCACTATGTGGGGGAGCACAGGGGGAGAGGCAGCCCCACAGACAGTACCGTGTGGTGTCAACACAGCCTCCACCTTGGTCCTAAAAGCTAGCTCGCAGTTTTTTAACCTCTAGCTCACACATTTTTGCCTTAGCTCAGGAAGGCTGGCTCCAGAGCAAACTGATTTATGCAACAGCCAAACTGCTCGCTCACAACTTTAATGCCAGTAGCTCACAAAGTAGAATTTTTGCTCACAAGACTCCACAGCTTAGAGGGAGCATTGCTGGCAACACTTGTCCACCCTGGCCTGGACCCTGTAGGCTCACCTTCCATGACTAGATGTTTCCCACCATGTTGGCCAACTGGAAGGCTGGCCAGACGCCATCGGGTTGGCATCTGGCTTTGTGTTCAGGTCATCTGAAGTCATCATCCTCCTCCATCTCCCACCCTTGACAAAGTCTGCCAAGCAGGCCTGGCCGGCAGGGTGTGTCCTTTTGATGCTGGCGGGTTTTGAGAAGCCATGACTAATGGAGCAGGTCAGCTCACTCTCCTGTTGCTTCAAAGGGTTTGCATTGGCTATGATGACTTAGGAGGACCCCCTGCGAAGAACAGAAGAAGCGGAAGGAGAGATTGGATTTATACCCTGCCCTTCACTACCCGAAGGAGTCTCAGAGTGGTTTATAATCTCCCTTCCCTTCCCCTCACCATAACAGACACCCTGTGAGGTAGGTGGGGCTGAGAGAGCTCTTTTGAGAACTGCTCTGAGAGAACTGTGACTGACCCAAGGTCACACCAGCAGCTGCATCTGGAGGAATGGGGAATCAAACCTGGTTCTCTCAGATTAGAGTCTGCACTCCTGACCACAACACCAGGCAGGCAGGCCAGATCTGCACAGACCGCTTCAAGCGCTTCCAGCTTTTCTCTTGCTGATGGTATGGACGTCCGAAAAACGGAAAGCCAGTGCATTTGAACTGCTAAGCGTGGGAAATGTGAAATAAGATAATCCGTGTTACAGGGTAAGTAAAGATACAGGAGCCCTGACCTCTTTTGCATCTAGTTGCATCTGTGAGCCCCATCAGGGAAAACAACTGTGAGAGGGAGACTATGTACACACACACACAGTTTAAGGAGTGAAGAAGGAGTAGGACTAGAATATTAAAACAGCCCCGAAGCTTAACTTGCTCCTGGCCACTGGTGACCCCCGGGACAATAGCCCCCACCCCAGGAATTTTCCCAGTAAGCTGAAGGGCCAGTCTACTCTTGGATAAAAGCCAGGTGTTGTCCGAAGAGAGGTTTTAAGGAAGAGAGAGAGAGATGGCACTATGTGGGGTACATGGGAGGGGCCATAGCTCAGTGGTGGAGCCTCTGCTTAGCAGGCAGAAGGTCCCAGGCTCCATCCTTGGCATCTCCAGTTGAAAGGACCAGGCAGTAGGCGATGTGAAAAACCTCTCCTTTAAGATTGTGGAGAGCCGCTGCCACTCAGAATTGACAAGACTGACCTTAACGGACCAAGGATCTGATTCAGTATTCAATAGCTTCATGTGTTACGTACCTAGGACTTCTGGAGAAAGAGTTCCCAGAATGGGAAGGGTGGAGCAAAGTAAAATGGGTGGAGCCATTCAAAGGTATAGAGCATTTGGGGGCATTCATATTTTCTCTTGCTTCCTGGTTTTGCGAACTGCAATGCACTGATTTGATTATTTAGTTGCTGTATGTTTTCCAGGTTGTGTGGCTGTGGTCTCGGCATTGTAGGGCCTGTAGAGCCAAGAGCACAGCCACACGACCCGGAAAATCTACAGCAACTAATGTACTCCGGCCGTGAAAGCCTTCGACAAGATCTGATTATTGTTTGGGTTTTTTTTAAAGGAAGTAGACTCCATTTTCGCCAAGTTATCTTGACCTACACAATAAGAAGAGGAATTTTGCAGGAGCAGCCAAAGCACGGAAACCAGATGTGCCGTGCGACGGACGGTACCTGAGCAGTGAGACGCCTTATTGCAGTGCCTGTGTGCCTCTGTGGACAACTGCCCAGACTCCAAAGCCAGGAGCAAAGTTTCTTCAAAGAAAGCCAGAGAGAGGAGGAAGCAACAGGCCCCGACCCATCACTGGTGTCACAAAGAATGGATCGGGAAAGCCTGAAGTCCCAAAAAGGAGAGTTCACACCCAGAGGGGACTAGGTGAGGGTGTCGCCTGCCTGCAACAACTAGTGCTGAGCAGGGTGGGTTGGGTGAACAGGGTGTCTTCTGCTAAGCTTGGCAACAGTTCATACTGTCATCTAGGACCTGTCTACTTAACCCAGTCCGGCTGAACTGCAAGCAAATGTAAACGAGGCAAAAGGGGAGCAAGAAAAAAGAGGGTGGGACTCTTTGCCCTGTGTCTTCCTGAGTGACAGGCTCCTTAGCCTATCCCCAAGCCAACGCGGGGTCTTGAAATAACCTCCTCTGGCCGCGTACAATTGGGCAGCGCCATAAACGGGCTCGGCTGCCCCTCTCGACAAACAGGACTGTGGGAAAAGAGGGAAGGCAGCGTGGAGACGGATCTCCCCAAGCCAGGAGAGGGGGGAAAGCTGCAAGGAAAGCGGAGGGTAGGATCGTGGAGGGAAAGCGGGGTGGGCGCTGTGGGAGTCCTTGAGGCGATGCAGCCACGGGGTCGCGGCAGGGCCGGGAAGGAGAAACGTCAAGATGCTGCCGAGGAGGAGGAGGAGGAGGACGCAGCCCCGTGTCGTGCAGGGAGGGGGAAGTGGAGCCAGGCCTGCGGGCGAACAGGGCGCTGGGAGGGGACGCGCAAGGCGGTCTGGGAAATGAACGGGATCAGGTGGGGGGGGGCGAATGCTGTCAGATGGGAGCCCCCTCTGCGGAGAGAGAGAGAGAAGGTGCGGATGGATCGGGAGGAGCGATACCGATTTGGGCTCGAGAAGCACTGCGGGAGGGGAAGGTATTTGTCTCCCACGGGGGTGGTGGTCCCCGTTCTCTCCTGAGAGTGAAGTTGCTGGGTAGGGGGGAAGTCGCTGGAAGTGCGGGGCGGATTCCCGAAAGGCGCCTTTGGGTTCTGAAAGGAAGATCGGGGGGGGGGGGGGCGGCTCCTGCGGGGGTCGCTCGGGGCGGTGTTTGGAAAGGGGAATTGCGCGCATGTTGGGTGGAGCCGCGCACGGAGCATTGGCATTTGGGGGCAGGGAGTGGGGACAGGGGAAGACAAGGGGGAAGAGCTGGGAGAAGCTCGTAATCTGCCCTGAGAGGGAAGGCAGGAGGGGATTGCAAGCATCCCCTTCTTCTCCCCCCCCCGCCCCATCTTGGACTATCCTACCTTGCAGGGTTGTCATGAGGATACAAGGCAACGATGAGCTTCTTGGTAGAAGGGAGGGATACAAACAGTGTTCCCTCTAAGCTGTGGAGTCTTGTGAGCGAAAATCCTGCTTTATGAGCTACTGGCATTAAAGTTGTGAGTGAGCGATTTGGCGCCGGCATAGATAAAGTTTGCTTGGGAGCCGTCCTTCCTGAGCTAAGGCGAAAACATGTGAGCCGGAGGCTAAAAAACTGTGAGCTAGCTCACACCAACTCAGCTTAGAGGGAACACTAGATACAAATGTGGTAGCTATATATTGCTTATGTGGAGACGTCCTGAGGTGAGGCAGACCTGAGAGACTCCCTAAAAACAGCACGTTCCTCCTCTTTCCCCAGGGCAAATTCCTGGATAGCAGGCTGGGATTAGCAGAGAAAGTTGTTTTTAAATCAGATTTGCATTCTGATCCCTGCGGCCCTCTTGGGTACGATTGACAAAAGCAGGGAATTCAGATACTGTTCTTAAGGTCACCTTTAACACAGCACCATCCTTGTTTCATTTCACGTGGGTCACTGAGGCGTCCTGTTCAAGTAAGAGCTGAGAAAGTCCTTTTCTGGGTGCCTGAATTCACCTTGGAAATTGGACTGGTGACCCTTGTTCCACCTCCCTTTGCTTAATTGGTCTGATAATTTCTCCACGCAAAAGTCGCTCCTGGTGGGAGGAGGAAAACAGAGAACAAACCAGAGCTGTCGGTCGCCCCATTAACACTTTAAATTCATTCGGTTGTTGAAAATAAGTTGACGGGTTGTCCGTCCAATCTTATCCATCCAGTCATAAGAACGTAAGAGAAGCCAATGTTGGATCAGGCCAGTGGCCCATCTAGTCCAACACACTGTCACACAGTGGCCAAAAATACCAGGGGCCATCAGGAGGTCCAGCAGTCAATCTATCCAGGGCTTTTTCTAAAAAAAAAAGAAAAGGTGCTAGAACTCTCAAGAGGAAAATGAAGTTTTCAATCTGTTATAATGAAAACTCATGAATTTTTAAATATTTTAAAAAGAATTTTGTTGAAGAGGTTCCGGAACTCCAGGGAAAAAAGCCCTGAATCTATCTATCCAGGGCAGGAACGCACAGGAACGGAGTTCCAGCTGGCTCTTGAGTTGGCCACACCTAGCGGGAACTCATTAGCATAACAGGACGCACCCAACGGCAGAAACTCATTAGGATTGGCTACATGAGGGGTGTGTGGCCTAACATGCAAAGGAGTTCCTGCTACAAAAACCCCCTGGGTTTTGACAACAAAACGAGGTAAACGGAATAAGAAGCAAAAGGTGGGTGTGGCTGGATGACCATACTTCTGGTAAGATGGGGGTGTGGCCTAATATGCTAATGAATTTCTGCTGTTGGGTGTGGCATGTTATGCTAATGAGTTCCTGCTGGGCTTTTTCTACAAGAAAAGCTCTGTGTCTATCTATCATCATCTATCTATCTATCTATCTATCTATCTATCTATCTATCTATCTATCTATCTATCTATCTATCTATCTGCAATCATGATGTAGTGGCTAGACTGTCAGACTAAAATCTGGGCTGCCCTGGTTTGATTCCCCACTCTGCCGTGGAAGCTTCTTGGGGGACATTGGGCCCGTCATAGAATCATAGAGTTGGAAGGGGCCACACAGGCCATCCAGTCCACCCCCCCTTCGTGCTGAATGCAGGATCAACCTAAAGCATCCCTGGCAAGTGTTTGTCCAGCTGCTTCTTGAAGACGGCCAGTGGGGGGGAGTCCCCCACCTCCCTAGGCAGCTGATTCCATTGCTAAACTACTCTTACTGTAACACACACACACACCAATATCCAGCCACTACCTTTCCACCCGTAATTTAAATCCATTATTGCAAGGTCTGTCCTCTGCTGCCAACAGGAACAGCTCCCTGCCCTCCTCTAAGCGACAGCCTTTCAAATACTTCAAGAGGAGCAATCATGTGTGTGTCCCCCCCAGCCTCCCCTTCTCCAGATGGAGCATTTAAACACTATCTCATAGGGTTGTTGTAAGAATAGAAGAGAGGAGAGAAGGAGGGTGTAAGCTGCTTTGGATCCCCATTAGGGAGAAAGGTCAGGTATAAAATGAATTAAATAAATCAACAAATATAATTAAATAAGCCCTGACCTGGACAGCCCGGGCAAGCCCGATCTCATCAGATCTTGGAAGCTAAGCAGGGTTGACTCTGGCAAGTACTTGGATGGGAGACCTTCTCATTTTATTTATTTATTTTATTCAACTTACATCCCGCCCTCCCTGCAAGGCAGGCTGCTCACATGCCCTTACAAAAAAAAAGGCTGCCCAAAGTTATCAAGACCTTCAAGGCTACCAGGACTAGGCATGGCTGGCCATGCTGAAGCTAGGCCCGGACAGCGGGTGTGCTCCCAAGGTGCCTTGCATCAGTGCTACAGACGGGGGAAGCTACAGCCTGAAAGGCAGGGGGCAGATGGCACTGACTGCACTGCTGACCAGGCAAGGGCTGACGGCCGGACTCCTGTCCCAGGGCTGGCTGTTCCAGAGACTACATGGAGCTGCATGAGGATTCCCTTCTGGGCTTCGGGGGCTCTGCAGGCACCCACATTCCCAGGGTGTTCCTAAGACTGGGTTCCATGCTGGAACTAGATGCCCCAGAGAGGAGGAGGAGGAAGAGGAGAAGGAGAAGAAGAAAGAGAAGAAGAGGTGGAGGAGGAAGAGGAGGAGGAGATTGGATTTATACCTCGCCCGTCACTACTGGAAGGAGTCTGAGTGATTTACAGTCCCTTTTCTTTCTGGAGCTGAGCGAGCTATCTCGAGGTCTGCTCTTGAGAGAACAGCTCTGAAATAACTTGTGACTGACCCAAGGTCATACCAGGAGCCAGATGTGGAGCAGTGGGGAATCAAACTGAGTTCTCCAGATTAGAGTCCCCGCTCCTAAACACTACACCAAACTGGCTCTCATTTTAAGCAGATGCGCTCAGAAATAAGCCAGATTTTATTCAATGGGCCTTACTCCCAGGAAAGCATTCTTAGGACTGCAGCCAAAAAATGTATTTCAGAATGCCTCCATTGAAAAGTTGGATGGGAAAATGTATTTATTAAATTCAGTGTTTATACTACCAGGTAGTATTAAATGTATTTATTAAAATATTTATACTCCACTTTCCCCATCGTTCAAGGTGGATTACAAATCTCAGTCAGCTCTCCTTCCATAATTCCCTATCCTGTTTTATTGCTTTTTCCCTTTAAACATTCCCCTCCCCAAAACTTCTTCCTCTGATGGAATTTGGGGGTTGCCAACTCCACCGCGTGACAGAGTGAGCTCCCATCTCTGGCCCCAGCTCCTGCCAACCTAGCAGTTTGAAAGCAAGAAATTGCAAGTAGATAAATAAGTACCGCTTTGGTGGGAAGGTAACAGCATTCCGTGTGCGTCAGCATTTAGTCACGCCAGCCACATGACCATAGAAATGTCTTCGGACAACTCTGGCTCCTCGGCTTGGAAATGGAGATGAGCACCACCCCCAAGAGTCAGATTCGACTGGCTTTCGAGCGAGGGAAACCTTTATCTTTACCTTTAACTCCAGATTGGGAAATTCCTGGATATTTGGGGGTGGAGACTGGAGGGCGGGGTTGGGGGAGGGGAAGGGGAACAGCATAAATAGCGTTCACCCTCCACAGCAGCCATTTTCTCCAGGGGAGCTGGCCTATGTAATCTGGAGGCTGGAAACCCTATGTCAGATGCACTGTTGAAAATGAATGTTAAAACACATTTCTTCTGTTTTGTGTACCACACAACTGACTCCAATTAGTCATATAAAACTAAGTGGAGAATGCTCATGGAGTTGAGAAACCAGTGGATTAGGAGAACCAATTTGGTGTACTGGTTAAGAGAGCGGACTCTAATCTGGGAGAACCGAGTTTGATTCCCCACTCTTCCATATGCAGCTAGCTCGGTGACCTTGGGTCAGTCACAAATTCTCTCAGAGTTGTTCTCTCAAGAGCAGTTCTCTCAGAGCTCCCTCAGCCCCACCTACCTCACAGGCAATGTTCCCTCTAAGCTCCAGTGTGGTGAGCAAAAATTCTACCTCATGAATGAAAAACCAAGTAGCGTTAAAGTTGTGAGCGAGTCTACATTTGACTACTACATAAATTATTTTTAGATTATTTTCATAACCTTGTACAAATCGTAGAATGAATTTTTTAAAACTGTATTTTAAGAATAATGTAAACATTATAAGACAAAACAGAATCAAGTCAAATTTCATTACACAGAATGTTGTCCTCTTCAGGGGCAGACCAGGCCTCCGGAGAATAGGCCTCCCTGCCCCTTTCCACTATATTGGTAGACCTGGCTTCCAGAGAACAAGTCTACCTGCTCCAATCCACTGTATTGGTAGACTTGGCCTCCAGAGAACAGGTCTACACACCCCAGTCCACTATATTGGTAGACCTGGCCTCTGGAGAACAGGTCTACACACCCCAGTCCACTATATTGGTAGACCTGGCCTCCAGAGAACAGGTCTACCAGCCCCAATTCATTATATTGGTAGACCTGGTCTCTGGAGAACAGGTCTACCAGCCCCAGTCCACTATATTGGTAGACCTGGTCTCTGGAGAACAGGTCTACCAGCCCCAGTCCACTATATTGGTAGATCTGGCCTTGGACTGTCACCCTGCGCTGAGCCTTAGAAAACATACCAGCACGGGGGGGAGGTGGGCTTGCAATCTACTTTAGTTTTTTTAAGTGAAATATGACAACCAGCATTACAGGTCAAGTATCACAGAGGTCGAACAATCACTGTCAGAACCCTGCTTAACCTAACAAACAGGATGTTGCTTAAATGTTATCAACCCGCCCAAACTATTTATTCATTCAAATATTTATATCCCACTTTTCCCTGTGACTCAAGGCAGCCTACAAATCATACTGAAAAGCATAATAGGGGTGTGCAAAAAAAACAACAATCTTTTTTTCCTGCCTTCATTATAGCCTATGGGGACCATTATAGCCAATGACCCCCATAGGCTATAATGGAGAATTGATGTGGGTGTATCTGGGGCTCTAGGGGGCTGTTTTTTGAGGTAGAGGCACCATATTTGCAGTGTAGTTGCAGGTGCCTCCCCTCAACACCACTACCCCGGTTCAAAAAGATTGGACCAGTAGGTCCAATTCTGTGGGCCCCAGAAGGAAGTGCCCGCATCCTCCATTGTTTCCTATGGAAGGGGGGAAAATGCTGTGAGTTAAAACTAAATGCTCTGAGCAGCCCTCTGAAATGTTGTGTGCCTGCACCCCCAAGCACAACTTAGAGGGAACTGTGCTCACAGGCTGTCTGTTGTGGGGAGGGGAAGGGAAAGGAGATTGTAAGCCGCTCTGAGACTCCAAGCGAAGGGCAGGATATAAATCCAATCTCTTCTCCTAGTCAGTCCAAAAGTGCTAGGGTGCACCAGTACTCCTGACAGGTGCCTCTCCCCTTTGAATCTCTAAAAGGGCAATTCCATTATTTCTCCAAGCACCCCATTTCTGAACTACTGTTGGAGTAAACAGGTTGTTCCCTCACATTTACCCTTGATCAACTGGTTTGCCAATGAAACATTTTTCTCCTTTCCCCTCTCTTTGCCCAGAAGGAGTGCATTTTGAAGCCTCTGACTCTTCCAACAAGACTGTTCCTCTGCTGCGGCTGAGAGCATTCTGTGGTAACCTTGTTGGAGTCCCAATACGGATCACCTCAGTCCCTTTGCTCGGAGACTAGCTCATGAAGCTGGCATCTAGGTGCAGCCCAGCAACTTCCAAGGCACCAAGCTGGAAAGACTTAGAAAAATGGCTGCCAAAGTAGAGACCGGATCCACGCTTGCTGTTCAGGTCCTGACAGAGCTGCCCCCCCGGGAGGCCGATGCCATAGGAAGGCTGGCCAGTCTGCCCAGTGTGGTGCAGTGTGGCACAATGGAAGAGCTGCTCCGTCAGGTGGCTCCAGAGCAGGCGCACGCCGTTACGCCTCAGTGCTGGGAGGACTCTTGGCAGCAGGTGTTACAGGCCGTGGGAACCCAGTCCTTGCCGTGTATCTCCACGAATGAAAACTTGCAGTCTAGAGAGGCCCATTGTCTTCCAACGTGCTTGGAACCAGCAAGGACGTCTGAGGAGGTCCAAGGCACTGAGTTGGAAAAAATGGCTCCCAAGGTAGAGACCGAATCCACGCTTGCTGTTCAGGTTCTGACAGAGCCGGCACCCCGGGAGGCTGAGGTCTTAGGAAGGCCGGCCAGTCTGCCCAGTGTGGTGCAGTGTGGCACAATGGAAGAGCTGCTCCGTCACGTGGCTCCAGAGCAGGCGCACGCCGTTACACCACAGTGCTGGGAGGACTCTTGGCAGCAGGTGTTACAGGCCATGGGAACCCAGTCCTTGCCGTGTATCTCCAGGAGTGGAAAGCTAGAGTCTGGAGAACCAGCGAGGACATCTGAGGAATTTCTTACAGGTGTAGATGCCTCTTCTGAGGCAGTGCCAGAGTTGTCACTCTCACTGAACAACGCATGGGCACTTAAATTCCACCTGGAGGAGGATATTGAGGCCTACCTGGAGGCCTTTGAGGGGGTGGCCCACGACTGCCAGTGGCCCAGAGAAGAATGGGTTGCCCGGCTGAAGGCTTATCTGAGCGGTCAAGCTCTTCTGGCCTGCAGAGTCTCCGAGTGCCTCTCCGCTCAAGACTACCACCTAGTGAAGGAGAGAATCCTCAACCGGTACGGCGTCACTCTGGAGAAACAACGCCAGCGCTTCAGGCAGTTCCGATACCAGGAGGCTGAGGGCCCCCGAGAGGTGTGTAAGAAGCTCCGGGCACTCGGCCACCGCTGGCTGAAGCCAGAGAAACACACCAAGGAGCAGATCTTGGAGTTGCTGATCTTAGAGCAGTTCCTGACGATCCTGCCACAGGAAATGCAGAGCTGGGTCAGGAAATGTAGCCCCGACACCTGTGCCCAGGCAGTGGATCTTGCTGAAAGCTTCCAGCTGGGAAAGCAGGTAACTGAGCAAAGAGATGGAGAGGACCGGAAGTGATGTCATCACACCAGGGGTGCTCTGGTTTGAGGGCAAAACTCTAAAACCGGCTTAAAACCATAGAGTTTTGCCCTCAAACCAGAGTGTCCCCATGCAGCATCTTCAGTGTGATGATGACATTTTTGAGGTCGGTGTTGGGGTGTTTGGGGTGAAGTTTCCCCCACCAGCCAGCTGGCCAGCAGCAGGCAGAACCCCCCAAAACCAGGGGAACCCCCACCCCAGCCTGGGGACTGGCAAACCTACTTTGGGGAGCCCATAAGGAGGGTATAAAAGCAGTAACCGCCCTCAGAGGTGCTGCAGAGTAGCTTGAATTCTTCAGGGGGAGGTAGGGGGAGGTGGTGGCCTTGCAATAGCCTTTGGGTTGGATCCAACCAGCTTTTCTGCTGGTAAAGAAAAAAGGAAATATTCCCTTTCAGCACCCCAGGATGCTATACTGTGGATCATGGGACCCGCATGGACAAAAGCCACGGTGGAGGGGGAGCTGTGTTAAGGAGGAAAATGGGGTGAGATCGAGTGGGAAAGCTGCCTGGATCCAACCTCTTGTGTTTGGGGACACTGTTCAGATTTCACAGCTGAGTTGGGGCTGGCTGCTGAATCGTTCTTACTGCTGAATCGGAAGACTGGGGAAAGGGCCTTTCCCTCAGCGTATTTTGGGCCCGGTGGAGTTTGGCTTGTGTTTTCCCTTTCCCTTTCTAAACAGATGCTTCTTTCCTCCCCTTGAAGCCCCTGGTGCCCTTCAGAGAGGTCTGTGTGAAGTTCACCAACACCGAGTGGGCCTTGCTGTCAGAGGAGCAGAAAGCACTGTATTGCGAGGTCATGCTGGAGAACTTCCGGAATGTGTCCACTCTAGGTGAGAATCAGCCTGCTCTCTAGGCTTCTCTCGCGTGTCCCTTGCAACAAGCACCAGGGCCGACTCTCTCCTCGTTCCCTCATCCACCCTGGGGACCCTAATTACATGATACAGTGAGTTGGATCCATCCAGCTTTTTCACCTAGTCTCACCCAGTTCCCTTCCATGTGACCACCCCCACCCCACATGGCTTTGGTAGACGTAGGTTTCAGGACCCCAGCAAATGGTCAAAGGGGAGGGTGCCTCCTTACCTTTTCACCACCAGAAAAAGCTGGTTGGATCCAACTAGGGATGCCAACCTCCAGGGGGACTGGGGGATACACCGGAATTACAGCTCATCTCCAGACTATAGAGATCAGCAGGGCTTTTTTTGTGGAAAAAGCCCAGCAGGAACTCATCAGCATATTAGGCCACGCCCTCGACAGCACGGCTCATTAGCATATTAGGCCACACCCCATGTTACCAGAAGTGTGGTCATCCAGCCACACCCACCTTTTGCTTCTTATTCCATTTATCTTGTTTGTTGGCAAAACCCAGGGCTTTTTGTAGCAGGAACTCCTTTGCATGTTAGGCCACACACCCCTCACGTAGCCAGTCCTAATGAGTTTCTGCTGCTGGCTGTGGCCTATTATGCAAATGAGTTCCTGCTGGGCGTGGCCAAGTCAGGAGCCAGCCGGAACTCTGTTCCTGTGCGTTCCTGCCCCAAAATAGCCCTGGAGATCAGTTCTCTTGGAGAAAATAGATACTTTGGAGGGTCGACTCTATGGCAGTGTATCCCACTGAGGCCCCAGTCCTCCCCCGGCTCCACCCCCAAATCTCCAGGAGTTTCTCAACCTGGATCTGGCAGCCCTATCCCCCATCCCTTGCCAGGGGCCAGGGGAAACCCGGCAACTGTAGATCCAACCCATTGTCCCCTCTCAAGCAGACTTCCTCTGGGAAACTTGACTCCATAGCTCACGGGGGCACAATTCAGGACCATGGTACATGGGAAGAAGAGACGTATGCCTTCCCCTCTGCATCGGCCTCCCAGCTAGAAATGGCTTGTGTGCCAGTTATGATCCCCACTGAAGACAATTAGCTGCAGTACATGGGCATTTAGTCAGTGAGCATGCAGCCCTCAGTGTGGCGAAGAGCAGTATCCTGGGGCCTTTTCAGGTCGGGAAATCATTGCTGCAAATTTTTGTTAGGCATTCAGAGAACTTATTTTCCTGTGGTCCCTTGATCGTGATCCCTAATAGTTAAAGCAGGTCTTAAATGTGTTATAGGGACAGGCCCACTGGAACAGCCTTTCTTGGTTTTGATTTTAAGCAGACTATGCTCATGCCCTGACAGATCCCCCTTCTCTCTCTTTCTCTTTTGCAGGAGTTCCTCAACAGAAGCCTAAGTTAATCACCCAGATAGAGGAAAGGGGAGAACCACGTTTCCAAGATGAAAGCTCAGCGACCATAAGAGAAGATTCTTCAGAAGGTCAGTTCAAGGGAGGGGCTCCACCTCCTGTGGCAGCCATTTTGTGGTAGGCTCCGCCTCCTGCGACAACCATTTTGTGGTTGGCTCCATCTCCTGTGGCAGCCATTTTGTGGTTGGCTTTGCCTTCTGCGGCAGCCATTTTGTGGTTGGCTCTGCCTCCTGCATCAGCCATTTTGTGGTTGGCTCTGCCTCCTGCAGCAGCCATTTTGTGGTTAGCTCCACCTTCTGCAGCAGCCATTTTGTGGTTGGCTCTGCCTCCTGTGGCAGCCATTTTGTGGTTGGCTCCGCCTCCTGAGGCAGCCATTTTGTGGTTGGCTTTGCCTCCTGAGGCAGCCATTTTGTGGTTGGCTTTGCCTCCTGCGGCAGCCATTTTGTGGTTGTGCCCACCACCCCGTGCCAGAATTCCAAAGTGCTCACAGGCTAAGAAAGGCTGGGGACTCTCCTCCTTTAGCATGTCTCCCAATGTGCAGATAGTCAACTATCTGTGGAAGTTCAGTCATCACAGAACCAACGGATTGAAATTAAATCGAAAGAGTTTTCAGCTAAACATTAGGAAGAACTTCTTGACAGAGTGATCCCTCAGTGGAACAGGCTTCCTCGGGAGGTGGTGGGCTCTCTTCTTCGGAGGTTTTCAAACAGAGTCTAGATGGCCATCTGACAGCAATGCGGATTCTGTGGACTTAGGCAGATCATGAGAGGGAGGGTGGGAAGGGTGGCATCAGTGCTTCGTTCTTGTGGCCCTTTCTTACATGCCCAGGGAAATGCCGATTCCCACTTTGGGCTCAGGAAGTAATTTCTGAGTTTAGCCAGGGATCCTGGAGGGTTAGGGTTTTTTTTTTTTTTTTTGGGGGGGGGGGGTTGCCATCAAACTGGGTTTGATTCCTCACTCCTCCATTTGCAGCTGCTGGATGACCTTGGGCAAGCCATAGTTCTGTCAGAGCAGTCCTTGAAAGGGCAGTTCTCGAAAGAACTCTCTCAGCCCCACCTACCTAACAGTGTGTCTGCTGTGGGGAAGGGAAGGGAAAGGAGCTTGTAAGCCGCTCTGAGATTCCGAGTGAAGAGCAGGGGATGAATCCAGTCTCTTCTTCATCTTCTGGGCATGGAGCAGGGGTCACTGGGAGTACGTGAGGGAGGTAGTTATGAATTTCCTGCATTGTTCACAGGGTTGGACTAGGTGACCCTGGAGGTCCCTTCCAGCTCTATGATTCTGTGAGATGCAGGTTCAAATCCCCACTCAGCCAGGAAAGCTTGCTGGGTGACTTGGGGGCAGTCACACATTCCATCCCTAGCCTACCTCACATGGTTGTTGTGTGGATAAAATGAAAGCAAGGAGAATGATGTAAGCAGCTTTGGGTTGCCTCTGGGGAGAAAGGCAGGGCACAAATAATTGAGGTCGGCTAGGCTGAGAAGGTGTGACTGGCTCAAGATCACCCAGCAAGTTTCCATGGCAGAGTGGGGGAATTGAACCTGGGTCTCCCGTATCTTAGTCTGACATTCTAACAGCTGCACTACACTGGCTCTCTCTTTTGAGGTCTAGAATCTTGTCTTTGCTTTTAAAAGGCTTTGGTCGCTACAGAATTCAGCAGCAGCAGCAGCAGCAGCAGCAATAAATGATGATTTCTGGCTCTCGTAATCTCTGGGGTCCTTCAGCGCAAATCATTCATCCTCGTTCAGTTAGCTTTCTGAGGCTGCGGTCACATGGGCCAGTTGAAGCGGTGGGGAAGTAGGGTTATTTCCCCTGGAAGAATTTGACCTACAGTTGCGAGCGAGATCACACTTCCCTTTGTAACTGCAGACTCAGCCCGTCACTGTGTGATCAGACGCAACTGTAGGTGAATCGGGTTTTTTTTTGGGGGGGGTTGTTTCCCATGTGCATAAACGAGGAATCGCACCACTGCACTATGGGCCCCCTATGGAGTAGAAGAAGAAGAGAACAGTTTGGATTTATACCCCGCCCTTCACTACCCAAGGGAGTCTCAGAGTGGCTTACAAATTCCTTTCCCTTCCCCTCCCCACAACAGACACTCTGTGAGGTGGGTGGGGCTGAGAGAGCTCTGACAGAAACTGCTCTTTTTCAAGAACAGCTGTGCCAGAGCTTGTGACTGACCCAAGGTCACATCGGCAGGTGCAAGTGGAGGAGTGGGGAATCAAACCCAGATTAGAGTCCGCCCACTTAACCTCAGCACCAAACTGGCTCACCAAACTGAGTATGCAATGATGCACATACTGCGAAGGGGGGGGAGGCACCAAGCCGGAATGGCATGATCAGACGATCCTGATGGCATGTGAGCGCACTTGCGTGATCAGACAGGGGAAAGTCCGTCTGTGGCCCATCAGGACCCGTTAGAGCCGGACATTCCCCATTGTCTTTTAACTCTGCTTCTGCGGCGAGGCAGTACGGGTTGCCAATGACTGCAGGACGCTTCCCGGATGTTGCTGTCTGATCGCGCACTTTAGTTCCATCAGGCATTTGCACCTATGTCGGATCTAAAGGTCCGTGTGATCGCAGCCTGACTGATAAACTGGGATGGCAACGGAATGTATGGAACCTGGAGCAGAAGGTGGTTGTGGAACCTCTTATGCTTATTTCTGTTCCCCATCAAAAACATATGAGAGTCTTTCCTCTCCACATCATATGTGCATTATCCTCAACCAGAAATCTGGACTAGGAGCTGTGGGGGGGGGGGGGGGCGGCTTCGGAGACAAAATTGCCTCAGCTTTTCATCCTTTCTCTTGCAGGAAATGCACTGCTTCTAGCCTTTAAGAAACTGGTACTGGAGAAGAGGCCTGAGACAAAGAGGGCCCAAAGAGTGGGGACGGGAGAATCCACGGCAACGGAAGCAAGTCGGGAGTGTTCCGGCCCGGTGGATCTGGAGAACAATGAATTTTCCACTCCTGAGAAGCAGCAGTCTTCCAAACCCCACAAACAGGGGCATAAAAGGACCTCCCCGAGAAGAAACCGCCCCACGAAAAGGCAGGCATCAGCCCCCAAAGGTAAAAATCACAAAAGAAAAATGCAGGAGACCCCGCTGGTAAGCAAACTTGCTTCCAGGCCCCAGAAGTCTCGGTCACCTTTGCAAGGAGAAACATCTGGAGAGCAGGAAGCTGACACCACAACTGCAACCGCCAAGCCCCGTAAGCGCAAGAAGAGACCCGGGCTGCAGGACAGACCCCCAAAGCTGAAGAAGCAGCCGTCATTGCAAGGTGAACCTCCCAAACTGAGGAATAAAATTGAGGCAAGCGATGAGCCCCCCAAGCTGAAGAAGGAACTGCCGTTGCCAGATGACATATCACCTCAGGAGGAGAAACCGCCTCAGAAACAGCCTCAGGAGGGGGAACAGCCTCAGGAGGAGAAACCGCCTCAGGAGGAGAAACAGCCTCAGGAGGAGAAAAAGCAGCCACTAACCATCGAAGTGAAATCCCCCGAGACCACCACCCCAATCATCACGTGGCACCCGCCGTTCAGTGCCTCGGTGGTCTCAGACCTCGCATGCCCGGATTGTGGGCGGGCCTTCAGGCAGAGGGCCGATGTGCGCCGCCATCGGTACGTCCACACCAAGGAGAAGCCGTACGCCTGCACGCTGTGTGACAAGCGTTTCGGCCACCCGAGCAACCTCCACATTCACCAGCGGACGCACAGCGGCGAGCGGCCGTACAAGTGCCCGGAGTGTGGGAAGGCCTTCACCCAGAGCTGCAACCTGCGGACGCACCGCAAGATCCACAGCGGGAGCAAGCCGTTCCGCTGCTGCGTTTGCAGCAAGTCCTTCCTCCACCGCTCCATCCTCACCATCCACCAGCGTGTGCACACCGGGGAGCGCCCCTATGCCTGCTCCGCCTGCCCCAAGCGCTTTGGGGACCGATCCACCTTGGTGCAACACGAGCGCACGCACACGGGAGAGAGACCTTATGCGTGCCAGGTCTGCGAGCGGAGGTTCAGCCAGCTTTCACACCTTGTCAAGCACACCCGTGTCCACCCAGGTGCCAGAGGGTCACCATCGAAGTCCTCTCCGGGCCGGAGAAAGATCATGCAGCCAAATTCCAAAGACTTGCAGAAGAACACAAAGCAGCTGATAAACCGATCAAAAACCTCACCTGATCGACTACCAAAGTCTTCCTGATAACTCAGGAAACACATTTTTTAAAAAAGTCATCTTTCAAAACATAAGCACTTACAAAAACTGTAGGCGGCCCGCTCCTTTCAAAAAGGAGGGCATGCCTCTTTTAAGACGGTACCTGCTGCATCAAGGACGTTTTCTAGAAACCAAATATGCTCTTATTTTTTCCTTTTGGACGCATTGTTTTACTCGGATTATGGATCAAGGAAGGTTTCATTAATTTGATGATGATCATAACAGAATGGGGCTGCGGTGACTCAGTGGTTAAGACGCTGAACTGCAGATCGGAAGGTCGGTAGTTCGGCAGTTCGAGACCCGAGTGCCACATGATGGAGTGAGCTCCCGTCTCTGGTCCCAGCTCCTGCCAACCTAGCAGTTCGAAAGCAAGAAATTTCAAGTAGATAAATAGGTACCGCTTCGGTGGGAAGGTAACAGCGTTCCATGTGCCTCGGCGTCTAGTCATGCTGGCCACATGACCACGGAAACGTCTTCGGACAGCGCTGGCTCTTCAGCTTGGAAACGGAGATGAGCACCATACCCTAAAGTAGGATTCGACTGGATTTCAAGCAAGGGAAACCTTTACCTTTACTAATAATAGAATACATAATAATAGGTGCTAGTAGAATAAATAACAGACAGTTTGCTCACCTTGAATGGCACCCAAGGAAACTGCCTCAAGGGAAGACTAGCCCTGGCATGCAGGAAGTAAAGAACTAAATGTCAGTTCAGAACAAACAGTCCACCCAAATTGGCACCCTGTCTTCAGACGGCAGCCAGCCAGATTCCCAAGCCAGGTGTGATTCCTTGATCTCTCCGTATCCCAACCTTTTGGTTGCTGGAGGTGTTCTTATGTGACGAACGGGGATTGCACATCTTCCCAGAACTCTCATAAAGCCTTGTCGGTTCTCTAAGCTTTTAGTAAGGAATGTGGGTGAAATGGTTTACCCAGAAGTCTGCGAGGCTGTGCTGGGAAACTATATACAAGTATGTTGATGGCCAGTAGAAGAAAAGAGTCATCTCCAGGTGACCGAACAGGGGAACTGGGGGACTTGGTGCAGTAGGGCAGCACATGTGGAAGGTCTCAGGTTCCATTGCTTGTCATCTCCCTTAAAAAGGGACATTGGGCTCCGCACAAGACCTTTCTCCACATGGCACTCTGCCAGTCGGAGCAGACAATACTGAACGAGATGGACCCATGATACAAGGCGCTTTGTACGTTCAAACTTTTGTAAAATGATGCGGCCGGCAAGCTGGATAAACCCTTGTGGACTAGTAACTTGCATGGACTAGTTTTCAAAGTTGCCATCATTCTTGTCTGTTTCCCCCTACTGTCATCACTGGCATTCTGCGCCCCGAATTTGCTCTTCTGGCTAAATAACCATGCAATTAGCTTTTCATCCCCCTTATATTTATCTGATCCCTTGATGTCTTGTGAACGTACCATAGGACGAGTTTGCATGAATGTGTGCGTGTGGGGGCCAGTGTGCTTCTGTCAAAAATGCTTATATTATAAACATACACAGCCTTGTAGAGTGCATGTGCTGAATTTTCTGTCGGGCCGCTGTATCTCCAGAGGGTGAGGACTTCTGGAAATCTGGGATTTAGCGGTTGGAATGAAAGGGGCAGCTGAGACAAACCGGCATCGGCTTGGTTCACCTCCATCCCAGTCCGAATATGGGACGGCCAAATCGCAGGCAGCATCCATGAGCCATTTGAACATCTGTGTTCGGTAGCTGCTCTCTGCTTCTGTGGAACTCCCCCTTCTCACTACAGGGGCTCACTACAATCCTACCCGGTGCCCACAGAATTAGCAGAGAAAGTGGTCTTTTGGCAAACGTTTGGTCGCTGGGATCAAACCAGCCGAGGAGGGTATTTTCATTTAACGTTCTCGTTCTGTTGTTTTAGAAAACTTATCAGTTCAGACCCTCCGCAGAAAGGTGAGTCGTCTGCTAGAAGAAACTACAAAAGTATTATGCAGCCGGGGAGGGAGGCCAATTTGGGGGGAAGGGTTGCCGCAAGGGGAATGAGATTAGGATGGACTAAAAACTACAATACAGAGGTTAGGATGAACTCGTGAGGGGGTGAAACCTGCTGTTAAGTCACTGCCGATTTATGGCCACCCTGTAGGGTTTTCAAAGCAAGGGACGTTCAGCAGTGCTTGGCCACTGCCTGCCTCTGTGTCGGGACCCTGGACTTTCTTGGTGGCCTCCCATCCAAATACTAGCCAGGGCTGACCCTGCTTAGCTTACAGCAGCGGCTCTCAACCTGTGGGTCGGGACCCCTTTGGGGGTCGAACGACCCTTTCACAGGGGTCGCCTAAGACCATCGGAAAACACATATTGTTTTTGTGATCGATCACTGTGCTTTAATTATGTTCAATTTGTAACAATGAAAATACATCCTGCCTATCAGATATTTACATTACGATTTGTAACAGTAGCAAAATTACAGTTATGAAGTAGCAACGAAAATAATTTTATGTTTGGGGGTCACCACAACATGAGGAACTGTATTAAAGGGTCGTGGCATTAGGAGGGTTGAGAACCACTGGCTTACAGGATCTAATGAGATCCGGCTAGCCTGGGCCCTCCAGGTCAGGGCAGGATGGACCAGTTGTTAAAATGAATGGATTTATTGGGTCAGGGTTACAAACAGTCTCTTGTGTAGTCACCTGGAATGAATAAGAATGACCTCCAGGTGAACAGGAGCAAACTATTTTTTTTCTTCAAGGCCAGGGCAAAGGTAGTAGCTAAACAGAGTAAGGGGTGAATTAGCTGGAAGCAGACTGGGTAATATTGGAGTGGAGGATCATAACCCACCCCCACTAGCAGTTTTCCCTGACTTATTATTTTGAAATACAAGCTGCTGGAGTTTGGGGGAGGGGGGAGAATGGTCTGTGAAATAAGACTTTGGATGGAAACGAGAGACAAGCTGTTGGATGCATCAACAAACCGACTGACTGTGATTATTCATTATATCTCTTGTTAATGTTGCCCAGAGATGATATAACAATAATACAATGTGAATGGAGGACAGAAACGTGTATACTGCTTTGGAGCCACTAGCTAAGAAGAAGAAGAGTTAGATTTATGCCCTGCTCTTCACTCGGAGTCTCAAATCAGTTTACAATCTCCTTCCCTTCCTCTCCCCACAACAGACACCCAGTGAGGTAGGTGGGGCTGAGAGAGCTGCTCTTGAGAGAACACCTTTGAGAGAACTGTGACTGACCCAGGGTCACCCAGCTGGCTGCATGTGGAGAAGTGGGGAATCAAACCTTGTTCTCCAGATTAGAGTTTGCTGCTCTTAACCACTACACCAAACACTAGCTAATAAATTAAGATCTAATCAAGATACCAGAGGAGTTACATGTGGAGAAAAAGAACATATGTTAATAATGTATGTGGATGATATGGTATCTCTCACATATTTGACAGAAGCTATACAACCATTAAAAATAACTTTAGATTCAATCAAATTTCTAGCCTTAGGGTAAACTTTACAAAATCTCATATGTTATGCTTTAATACTCCCCCTACAATTCAGTTGAAAGCCTCTCGCACTTTAAAATGTGCCATTAGTACGTAAAAGTTTTAGATATCTTGGAACATCTATTCCAAAAAAACTAAATAAAATGTATCAAGATAATTATAAGGTATTGTGGAGCCAGATAAAATTGGATCTGGTTAGACGGGCAAAGCAGAAAACAGCTGTGAATACTCGAGTTGCAATATTAAAGCATCTGTCCTTCTAAAATTATCTTTTCTATTCTGTGTGTTACCTCTTCATATTTTGGATAAGATTTTGGTAGGATTGGCAATTAAAATTAGATCAGTTTATTTTTAATTCTAAGAATCCAAGAATGGCAAAAGTTCTAAGGTATCATCCTATTTGAGAACGAAGGTGGGACACGCCAAATATTTCTTTATACTATGATGCATATCATTTGAGACATTTAATCCCTTGTTTATCCTTCTCTAAGCAAGTAAATTGGCTAGTATTAGAGAGATTTAAATTTAAAGAGATGGGGGATATCATTCATTATTTGATAATGCTTTGTGTAAAGAATTAAAAGTTGAATTCACTGTCAAAACTCCATGGCCCTATTCTGGTATGGAGGAAATGGGGAAAGTGTATTGTACCCAGGAATTACCCCACTGACCCCCATTTTGTGTCGCTCAAAATTTGTTTCAGTTAAAAATTGTGCTTTATGGTGCAGAGACTCTTTTCTTAATCAAATAACTTTAATGAATGCAAAGATGATACTATTAAATAATGCTCAATTCTGGACTGAAGGAAGAATTTTGGAAGGGACAAAATGGATGGTGAAACAGCAAATGTTAAGCTTCCTCCAAAAAAGTAAGTTAAAGATCAAATAAACAGACTATTAACTGAATTTGAACGATTAATCCGGAATATAGATAACGAGGAGGGGAATTTAAGTACTAAAATATATAGGATCAGGGCTATTTTGGGGCAGGAACGCACAGGAACAGAGTTCCGGCTGGCTCCTAACTTGGTCATGCCCAGCAGGAACTCATCAGCATAAGGGGCCTGTTGTGCTAAAGAGTTCCTGCTGGGCTTTTTCTGCAAAAAAGCCCTGTATAGGATAATGTTAAATTGAGGACAAATTCCGGTGCAGAAGATTAAAAAGAATTGAGAAGTAGAACTAAATACTAAATTTAATGACAAGGATTTGAAAGAAATATTCCAATGATTTCCTTATAAACCAATTTCAAGAGGTGTACAAGAGCATGCCTTAAAAGTGTCTCAGTGACCCCAGTGAGGATAGCCCATTTAATGAAAACAGAATAAAAATTTAATATGTTGTCGAAGGCTACATATAAAAATTGCTGGAGAGGTTGTGGTGAATTAGGGATATTTATACAGATGTGGTGGTCCCGCCAAGGTATAGCAAATTTTCGGAAATCAATATTTACAGAAATTGGTAAAATAACCCAGGAACAAATAAAAGCTACTGTTAAATGAGCCCTGCTTAATTTATTTGCCAATGAAAATTCTCAGTATAAACAAAAACATATTAATTTTCTTTTAGTCACAGCAAGGACCCTTGTTGCCCAGTGTTGGAACAATGCTTAAGAGATTGCCTTGGATCAGTGGCATGCTAAATTAAGAAACATAGTGGCACTTGAAAAACTGACAAACGAGATTAGATTAATTCAGAGGAGAAGAAAGAAAGGCGACTTTAAGATAATTTGGAATAGTTTCATAATTTATTCAACGGAATTTACATAATACAGCTCTTTTTAAAATGTCCTTTTAATTGGATGAGACCCTGATTTGAAAATTTGTCTGAGGTATTGGATAGTTATGTTAGAGGATATTTATCATTCAGAAATGGATTTAGTAAATTTATGTTATATTATAGCCAAATTGGATGGAAGCTCCCCCTCCCTCCCCCCCTTTCCTTTCCTTTTCTTTTTTTGGTTTAGATATTTTTATGCTTCGTGTTTTTTGTGGTGGGTAACAATACATAATAGGATGGCATTATATATTGGATAGAAAGTTATCAGATTATTTGTCTTGTTTTATTTTCTTGTTTGGTGTTCATGCTGTGTGTAAAAATATAAAAAAGAATAAAAAAGAAACATGTATACTGCTCTGGTTTCCTTGGAGGAAGGTAGGTGGCCCAGGAAGTCGCCAGCTGAACACTTTGCGCATCGGCTTTGAAGATGAGGGTCCCCCCAGATGAACTCCCCATTAGATAACGCAGCACTTAAACAAGGTGTTAAGAGCCTATAATTAAGGTTCAAGCTCCCCAGCAGGGCAGTCTGGCTTCCCTCTTCTGCTTCCCACAAGTTCTGTACCCTTCTGCCTCTAAAGGCTCCGCCCCTTCCCTGGCTTATTCCATGCCTAGCGAGGGGTTACAATAGCTCTTGATCAGGGTTAGTAACCTTTATGCCAGTACTCTGTACTGGGCCATATCCACTCATTGTACTGTTTGGACTGCCTCGTTCTTTCATTCATTTCCCTTTTTATCTGCTGTGAAACCACAAAGTAGGCATATCTGTAGCAGCACAAAAATGTGGATCCGAGGCATGGATCCTTATGAATACCTACAAGTTTTACATTGAAATGAAATAAAACCAAATGGCCAATTCCACTGTGGGCCTGATGGAAGCCCTTTGGGGGTCTGATCCAGCCCCCGGGCCACATGTTTGACACCCCTGGTCTAAACCAAACACAACACAGATGTTATTGAACTGCAAACCACGGCGAGGTGTGACGGCTCAATTCGCTTCCCCCCTGAGGCTACGGGGAAGAGGACTGAGGATCCCCACCATGGCATGCGTCTAATCGGGATGGCATTGCAGGTAGAACTTGGAAGGGCTGTCGGGGTGCTATGGAGGAGGGCTGGAACTGCAAACTGAGCCGGGGGGGGGAGAGGCAGGACTTGCCACATCCACAAGTCTCCCTACTGAAACTCCACCTGCAGGAAAGTAGAACAGAGAGATGTCCAGCCATGGCAAGCAAGCACGAGTGCCGCCCCTGCACGAACTCAGTGCCAGGCTTGAATGCAGGAGATGTTGCCGCAGCACCCAGCCTCAAGTGAAGGGAGTGGGGGAGCAGGTTTGGGATCCTTGCCCTTGCTTACCTGTCAGTACATGGCTGCCCCCTTGGGTCGTGCCTTCATGGTGTGGTACCTGTTGGGGTTCTGAAACGGAAGGGGTCAACCACAGGGTATGGACTTTGCTCTCCTCCTTGGGTGTTAGCACCAAGTGCTCAGTCCTCTGTGGTGCTAAGTGCTCACTCTGTGCTTCTCACACCACCAGATTGCCTCGCCACTTGCTCTAAGTCCCATTCTGCGCACCCTAACTACTGAGTTGCAGGATGTCCTGGCTGAAGTTTTTTTGTGGGGGAGGGGGCACGATTGGGTGCTGGGGAGGGGGCTTGGCTGCTGTGGGGAGAGGGGTGATTGGCCGAGCCTGTAGTTGGTGTCCTGAGCTTCTCCAAGCCTGATTGGTGAGGCTGTAGCAGCGAGGGGGGGATGACTTTTCAGTTCAATTGTTGCCTATGGCCCATGCCATGTTTTTTATTGGCATAACTTTCCGCCTCTGGAGGGGGCCATTCCTAGGCTGAAAGGGCTCAGGGAGCCAACTAACTGTGGCCACACCCCAAAACCCACTCACAACCTGCAGCAGCATTAACTTCTCCAGCAACGATGCTGGATCCAGTATAACCCCGAAGTTCTTGAAGCCTATCAAAAATGGGAAGTACAACACTGGTCCTCAGGCCTTCCCAACCAACATCTTGCCTGGGTGAAGCTTCCCTTTCTTCCCTTTCAACCTTGTGACCATACCAGTCTGGTTCTATCCCTTTGGGAGAGGTTTAATGGGAAGTTATCTACCAGGGGACATGATTTATCTCCATGCTATGAAATGCTTCTCCTGACCTCTGTGAAAGGGACAGGGAATTTTTCTCCAGGCCAATTGGCAACCTGTAAAGTACTAGGTTCTTAGACGCATTGTAGTGAATCAGCTCATAGTTTATTCCAGAACACGAAACTAAGACCAGACAGCAGGACCAAAGCCCTGCTTAAATCCCCCAAACAAACCACACCCCCAAACACACCCCACACCCCATGATTGGTTATTTACAGTGTCTCATATTTTATAGGACTCCATTTGGATCCGGGCAGCCCTATTGGTCCATTTCAGGATCCTAGGGCCTATTGTTCCTAAAGGTCAAATCTCGGTGTGTCCACATGACCATGTGCGAGCCTGACCGTGTGTGTGGTCTTGGTTGATACACAATACAATGATTTATGTGGAGGTCAGTCTTGTTTATTTTGACTGGTAGCCGCTCTGCATGGCCTCTGGCAGAGCAGGAACATTGTAGACAGATGCTCTGCCACTGAGACATGCCCCACCCAATCCAGGCATGGGTACATGCATGTTTCAGTTCACATGACCAGGTAGTTATGTGGTAGGGTTGTAAAGTGTCGTCAAGTCACAACTGACTTACACCAACTCCATGGGGTTTTCAAGGAAAGATTTCTTCAGCTGTGGTTTCCCATTGCCTGCCTCCACTTCTAAACCTGGGTATTCCTTGGAGATCTGACAAAAATCAGGCTAGCCTGACAAGATCCGGCTAGCTATCCAGTTAATAACACTGAACCAAAACAGGCCTTTTTTGTTCTTTTACAAAAGTTAACAGAGGCCAAATGCAACCTGCCCTGCTTCAGGCACTTTTTATCCTCTGCTTCTAGCCTAGGACTCTCGACTTTCCTTGGGCGTCCATTTCATTCAGGCCATTTTCTGGAAAACTCACCCTCTTCTGTCCCCCTCCCCCTTTCCAACTGCCATTTTGCTTCCAAGGCAAAAGAACACCCAATCCTGCCCGGGAAGCTCCATTTCATCCAATCAGCACCAAGCTCCATTGTGACTGGTACCCATCACCCAATAGCAAGCAGGGCTTTTGAACCCCTTCTACTCAAGCTCCTCTTCCACCCTCCTGTGTGGCTTTCTCTCCTAAGCTTCTCTCATCCACTCTCCTAAATTCAGCATGGGGTGGAGGCAATGCTCCCACTAAGCTGTGGAGTCTTATGAGCAAAAATTCTACTTTTTGAGTTACTGGCATTAAAGTTGTGAGTGAGCGATTTGGCTACTGCATAAATTAGTTTGCTCTGGAGCCATCCTTCCTGAGCCAAGACAAAAAGGTGTGAGCTGGAGGCTAAAAAACTGTGAGCGAGCTCACACTAACTCAGCTTAGAGGGAACACTGGGCGGAGGTTAAATTTTCTGAACCACTGGGCACTTCGGGAGTCTTTTCTCTGGTGGCCAGTGTGGAGCCTGGGGGGCAGTGTGGTGGAGTGGTCAGAGGGCTGGGACAGGATCTGGGAGAGCCACCTGACTGTGCTATGAAGCTTGTGGGTGACAGGAGAGGAGACCGAGATACGTCCCCCTGAGCTCTTTAGAGGAAAAATGGGATTTTAAACATAAATAAATGAAACCCACTTTCAGAGCAACAGAATAGTCCTTGTGGCACAACCATAGGGTGTTTGTGTGTGAAGAGACAATCCATTTTAGGACCAACCTCTCCCACACGGAGGATTCACCAAGGGGCAGCTCCTCCAGACAGACAGCCTCACTGAGGACTAGCAGCTTGGGAAGTGGCAGCTTTGCCTACCAAGCTACATATACCCACCTCACGCCCCCCCTTGGTGGAAGCAGTGGTCCCCACCACTGGCTCCTGCTACCCAGCTGCTAGCCAGCTGGCCAGTGGGAGGACTTAGCAGTAGAAAGGCGGCCTAGGCCACATTGCCAGAGTTGCAGAGGAAGTGATGTCATCACACCAGTGACTTCCAGGTGATACCCGTATTTGGGCAAACACACTACGTGAGAAGCCAGTTTTACCATAGAGTTTTTGCAGAGCTTTAACAAAGAATGAAAACGACTCACTTCCTTCCATGTATTGATCAATAAACAATTGTATATAGCAGTGGTCCCTCTAAGCTGTGGAGCCTTATGAGCAAAAGTTCTACTTTGTGAGCTACTGGCATTAAAGTTGTGAGCGAGCGATTTGGCTACTGCATACATTAGTTTGCTCTGGGGCCATCCTTCCTGAGCGAAGACAAAAATGTGTGAGCCGGAGGCTAAAGAACTGTGAGCTAGTTCACACTAACTCAGCGTAGAGGGAACACTGGACAGGAATACTGGAAATCAATGTCTGGGCCACAAATCTGAGAACATCCAACTTCATTGTTTCATAGCTGAGTGACAAGGCGCACAGTTGCCTGATAGCTGGCCAGCTAGATCAAACGAGCATCTGTAGGGAGGAAGACTGCAATTCTGTGCAATCTAGCAATGGGTCTAATAACTACCCTAAATTCAAAATAGTGATGAGTGTAAATGATAATCTATCTGCAACAACTGTAATGTGATATGAAAAAATCTGTGATTTATCTTGGTGCCAAAGTCACAGGTACTGCTAATACTTCTGTGGTTTGTGGCCTATAGTCATAATCGAAGGAAATGCTGAATTTCAGAGGTTAGCCAAAATAAAGATGCAATTTCTCCCCCATCCAAGCTCACAGACCCCCTGAAATCTACCCACAGATATGTGCTATCCCTGGCTTGTCTATTTCATCACAGAATTTGGAAAACAGGCTTGTTTTTTGCCAGTTCTGCAGATGTCAGAAGGACTTAGCTTGGCAGATAGACTAAAGTAGGGCAACCACTATTTTTTATTTATCATACGGCAGAATTACACACATGAAGCATATATAATAATATAAAATACGTAACAAAGTTGATATAATGGGTGTGCAGACATACTGGGCAATCCCCCTAACTGCTAATATTTGAATTTTCAATCCACTCGATTGCAGCTGGGGAGAGTTCAAAAAGCTCTGTCACATCTCCCTGTAAAGCATAACGCTCACATTCCTGTGACAGATGGAAAATAGTTTGGCGGGCTGCACCACAATTGCACCCCAAATTGTACCATATAATTTTTGGAGAATGTTGTTTCGTGTGCATATTTTTGCTGCTACATTGGTAAGAAGATGTTTATAGCTCAAGGTACTTAGGTATATGGTTTTGTGTAAGTTGGGTGAAACTAAGGTAGACATTCAGTTCACAGTTGGCAAATTTGTTACTGAGATGAAAACAGGAGCTATCTGTTTTTCCTGGACTTGGGAATGAGCCGCCATTTACGGTAGCGATCAGATAAAATTTCAAGATCCCTAGTCAGTATTTCCTCAGTCCTTTCAATTCCACTAAAAAGGCTCTTCTTCACATCTCAGAGCATTTCTGAGCCTTCAACATCTGGGCTTTGAAAGAAAAGCCTCATCAGAACCTACTACAGGAAAGGTATGTCCTTGTGTGGATTACCTGAGAAACAGGAAGAAGACTGGATCTCTGCCTCAAGTTCTTGCTACATGGTATTTACGACATTCCTCACCTGTGTGGATTCCTCAATGTTTCAGGGGATATGGGATAGTCTTGAATCTCCATCCACCCTCAGAACACATCCTTTCTTTCTTCCTCATGAGATCTATTTGAGTTCTATCCACAGCTGAATATTTCTATCATTTCTTCCAGGTTAGAATAAGGATTCTGTGCAGATACAAGCACTTTACAAGAGTTTACATGGTTTGAACCCTTTCTATGCTCTGTGGCTTGCTTTTTCATGTGAAATAAGAGAAAAACTCTTTTAACAAGCTAAGCAGTGATCTGGTTTCTCAATGTGTGGGTTCTTTGATGTTGCTGAAGATAGCCAGGCTAACTGAATCTCTTCTCAGACTCTGAGCATTCAGAAGGCTTCTCCATGTGTGCATTCATAAATGCTTTTGAAGATCACACCTCTGAACTGGTTTGTTTTCACACTCTGTGCATTCAAAAGATTTTTTCCTTGTTGTTCTTAGATGTTGTTGAAAAGTAACACTCCAGTTGGAGGCACTTCTAGAGTGTTCAAAAGGTTTCTCCCGTGTGGATTTTCTGATGCAGTTGAAGATTGTCCAACGGACATAATCTCTTTCCACACTCTGAACACTCAAAAGGTTTCTCTCTGTGGGTTCTTTGATACTGTAGAAGACTGTTACTCTGACTAAATTTCTTTCTGCATTCCGAGCATTCTAAAGGTTTATCCTGTGTGGATTTTTTAATGCAGTTGAAGTTTGCCACTCTGACTGAATCTCTTTCCACACTCTAAGCACTTGATGATGCTGACAGAATCTCTTTCCACACAATGAGCACTCAAAATATTTCTCCTGTGTGGGCTCTTTGATGCTGTTGAAGATTACAAAGCTGACTGAATTTCTTTCCACACTCTGAGCATTCAAAAGGTTTCTCACCAGTGTGGGTTATTAAATGGTTACGAAGATGGCTGCTCTGATTGAATCTCTTTCCACACTCTGAACATTCAAAGGGTTTTTCCCCTGTGTGGATTCTTTGATGACGCTGAAGATGGCCATTCTTACTGAATCTCTTCCCACATTCTGAGCATTCAAAAGGTTTCTCCCCTGTGTGGGTTCTTTGATGCAGTACGAGATCGCCACTCTGACTGAATCTCTTTCCGCATTCTGAGCATTCAAAAGGTTTCTCCCCTGTGTGGGTTCTTAAATGGCTGTGAAGATGGCTGCTCCGACTGAATCTCCTTCCACATTCTGAACACTCAAAGGGTCTCTCCCCAGTGTGGGTTCTTTGATGTAATAGGAGACTGCCACTCTTACTGAATCTCTTTCCACATTCTGAGCATACAAAAGGTTTCTCCCCAGTATGAGTTCTTTGATGCTGTAGAAGATTGTTACTCTTACTGAATCTCTTTCCACATTCTAAGCATTCAAAGGGTTTCTCCCCTGTATGGGTTCTTTGATGTAGTAGGAAACTGCCACTCTTACTGAATTCCTTTTCAAATTCTGAGCATTCAAAAGGTTTCTCGCATGTGTGAGATCTTTGATGTTGTAGAAGACTGTTACTCTTACTGAATTTCTTTCCACACTCTGAGCATTCAAAAGGTTTCTCCCCTGTGTGGGTTCTTTCATGTTCTTGAAGATGGCTTCTCTGATTGAATTTCTTTCCACATTCTGAGCATTCAAAAGGTTTTTCCCCGTGTGGGTTCTTTGATGTTGTTGAAGATTGCCGCTCTCACTGAACCTCTTCCCACACTCTGAACATTCAAAAGGTTTCTCCCCTGTGTGGACTCGTAGATGCTTTCGAAGCCTACATGTGCCACTGAATCTCTTTCCACACTCAGAACACTCAAAAGGTTTCTCACCAGTGTGTGTTCTCTGGTGCTGTAGAAGATTGTTACTCTTACTGAATTTCTTTCCACACTCTGAGCATTCAAAAGGTTTTGCCCCTGTGTGGGATCTTTGATGTTCTTGAAGGTGGCTGCTCTGATTGAATTTCTTTCCACACTCTGAGCATTCAAAGGGTTTCTCCCCTGTGTGAGTTCTTTGGTGCACAAGGAGCTGTGATCTGTATTTAAAGTACTTTCCACACTGAAAGCACTTACATGCCTTCATTATAATGTTCCTTGGGAAATGTACATTTCCCTGTCTTTCATCAGAGGATGTCATGCCACTCTCTGAAGAGATAAATGGCTTCTCTCCTGAATGAATACTTTGGTGTTTAATAAGGTCAAATTTCCGTGACAAACTCTCGCCACAATCTGAGCAAGTATAATGTTTCTCTCCTCCATGTGTTTGTTGATATTTTCGGAGCTCTGCTCTGCAAAGGAAGCTCTTTCCACACTCCAGGCCTTGATGGGTCTTCTTTCCATTGTGCATTCGCAAATGGATATTATATTGGGTTTGATCTAAGCAGCTCTTTCCACACTCCAAGCAGCTGTATGTTTCTTCTACCATGTGAATTACTTCATGGAAATCCCCACCTTGGCAAGGAATGGGTTCATCCCTCCTCTCAACTACATAGCTTCCTTTCTGCCTCTTAAGTTTGCCTTGTTTCCTGAAGTTTCCTCTCAGCTCTTCATTCTTGACTTCGCCTAGCAATAGATGATGCAGATCCACATTCTCCTCATTCCTCTGATCACCTTCTGTTGGAATAGAGAGAGAGATCCTGTTAGCACCCACATAAGGAGGTCTGATTTGCACTTGAAATTCCATCCATACGGGGCTGGTTTCTGCTGTGCATTGGAATGTACAATAATATGCATGTTCATAATGTCTTCCCACATCTGTCTGTGTGGTCCATCTCTGAAGTTTCCTTCAGCCTCTTCATTCTTGGCTTTTTCCAAAGAGAACCCCTGTAATTCTCCCCCTGTCTCCTCTACATCTGCTGCTGGCATCAAGAAAGAGGTCCAGCCTCCACCCAGGCAATAAACCAGACCACCAATCAGGCAATCCTCATTCATAAGTGTAAAATTTTCTTTGGTACAACTTCTATCTCCTCTAAACCTGTTTGTTGCAGGGACCCCTTCAAGTTAAGTGCAAAATTTAAAGGGTACCGCTATGGTTTGTGGAAAAGGTATCAGTTGTGGGGGTGGGGCGGGGTTAAAGCATCTAGATAATGACTGAAGACAAGTGTTGATGACCCTTTTCCCTCATTCAGCCTGGCTGTTCTTACATAACCTCCCAATTCCTAATTAATCACGCAATTCCTCCATTAATCATGTGAAAACTGTATCTGATGGGAGTCAACCAAAGGGCCTTTTCCCCAAGGACCTAAGAGGTTCCCTCCCTGAACATCTGGCCTGAATAAGGACCCAAATAATGAAGACGATGAACAGGCCATTCCCAGTCATTTCTTCCTTATCTGAAGTACTGGACAGGAATATTTCTCCCTCTGCTCCAGAGCCCCTGAGTTCTAGGATTTAGGGAAAGGGAGAGAAAGTTCACTTTGTCAACTGTCTCCACCCCATGCATAATTTTAGAAGGCTTTATCATGTTCCCCCCTTAGTCGTCTCTCTTCTAACTGAAAAGTCCCAGATTCTTCAGTCTGTTCTCATACGGAAGTTGCTTCAGCTTCTCGTCATCTTGGTTGCCCTCCTCTGTACTTTTTCCAGTTCCGTAATGTCCTTTCTAAGAAACGGTGACCAGAACTGTACGCAGTATGCCAAATGAGGCTGCACCAGGATCTATACAGGGGCCTTACAATAAGAACATAAGAACATAAGAACATAAGAGAAGCCAATGTTGAATCAGGCCAATGGCCCATCTAGTCCAACACTCTGTCACACAGCGGCCAAAAATACCACATGCTATCAGGAGGTCCAGCAGTGGGGCCAGGACACTAGAAGCCCTCCCAGTGCTGCCCCCTCCAGCACCAAGAATAGAGTGCATCACCTGCCCCAGACTGAGAATTCCCATCTATACCCTGTGGCTAATAGCCACCAATGGACTTCTGCTCCATATGTTTATCTAATTCCCTCTTGAAACTGTCCATGCTTGAAGCTGCCACCACCTCCTGTGGCAGTGAATTCCATATGTTGCATATGTTTGGCCGTTTTATTCTCAATCCCTTTCCTAATTATCCCTAACATAGACTTACCACTTTTTCACCACTGCAGCACACTGGGTTGACACTTTCACCGAGCGATCCACTATGACCCCGAGATATTTTTCCCTCTCTGACTCAGCAAGTTCAGACCTCAACAGCCTATACTTGAACTTGAGAATGTTTTTTGTCCCAATGTGCAGCACCTTACACTTACCAACACTGAACTTCATTTGCCACATTGTCGCCCACTCACCCAGTTTGTGGAGGTCCTCTTGGAGCTCATCACACTCAGCTATGGTTTTCACCATCCTGAATAATTTGGTGCCATCTGCAAACTTGGCCACTACACTACTCACCCCTGGTTCCAAATCACTGATGAATAAATTAAATACTACCGATCCTTGTGGGACCCCACTGCTTACTTCCCTCCATTCTTAGATGTCATCTAGAGTATTGTGTTCAGTTTTGGGCACCACAATTTAAGAAGGCTATAGACAAGCTGGAACATGTCCAGAGGAGAGCAACGAAGATGGTGAAGGGTTTGGAGACCAAGTCCTATGCGGAAAGGTTGAAGGAGCTGGGTATGTTTAGCCTGGAGAGGAGACAACTGAGACGTGATATGATAACCATCTTCAAATACTTGAAGGGCTGTCATCTAGAGGATGGTGTGGAGTTGTTTTCTGTTGCCCCAGAAAGTCAGACCTGAACCAATGGGTTGTAATTAAATCAGAATAGTTTTGGCTAAACATTAGGAAGAACTTCCTGACAGTTAGAGCGGTTCCTCAGTGGAACAGGCTTCCACGGGAGGTGGGGGGCTCTCCTTCCTTGGAGGTTTTCAAACAGAGGCTAGATGGCCATCTGACAGCAATGTGGATTCTGTGAACTTAGGCAGATCATGAGAGGGAGGGCAGGAAGGGTTGCCTCAGTGCTTAGACCCTGGTTTACAGTCTCAGGAATTAATACCCCACAATACACAGGTATTTTCTTTGCTAGCACATGAATCCCAGCTGAGTTATTCAAAGTCTTAAAAGAAGATGCTGTTAAAGTGCTGCACTCAATTTGCCAACAAATTTGGAAAACACAACAGTGGCCACAGGATTGGAAAAGGTCAGTGTACATCCCAATCCCAAAGAAGGGCAATGTCAAGGAGTGTTCAAACTATCGCACAATTGCACTCATTTCACACGCTAGCAAGGTCATGCTCAAAATCCTACAAGCTAGGCTCCAACAGTACGTGGATAGAGAACTGCCAGAAGTACAAGCTGGGTTTCGAAGAGGTAGAGGAACTAGAGATCAAATTGCCAACATTCGCTGGATTATGGAGAAAGCAAGAGAGTACCAGAAAAACATCTACTTCTGCTTCATTGACTATGCTAAAGCCTTTGATTGTGTGGATCACAATAAATTATGGCAGGTTCTTAAAGAGATGGGAGTACCGGACCACCTCACATGTCTCCTGAGAAACCTGTATAAGGGTCAAGAAGCAACAGTTAGAACCGGCTCTGGAACAACTGATTGGTTTAGCATAGGGAAAGGAGTACGACAAGGATGTATATTGTCACCTTGCTTATTTAACTTATATGCAGAGTACATCATGCGAAATGCTGGCCTGGATGAATCACAAGCCGGAGTTAAGATTGCTGGGGAAAAGATCAATAACCTCAGATATGCAGACGATACCACTCTGATGGAAGAAAGTGAAGAGGATCTAAAGAGCCTCTTGCTCAGAGTGAAAGAGGAGAGTGCAAAAGTGGGCTTGAAGCTCAACATCAAAAAAACTAAGATCATGGCATCTGGGCCCATCACTCCTTGGCAAATAGAAGGGGAAGTTGTAGAAGTAGTGACAGACTTCACGTTCCTAGGATCCCAGATCACTGCAGATGGTGACTGCAGCCATGAAATTAAAAGACGCCTGCTCCTTGGGAGGAAAGCGATGGCAAACCTAAACAGCATGATAAAAAGCAGAGACATCACCTTGCCAACAAAAGTCCGCATGGTCAAAGCAATGGTATTCCCGGTAGTAACGTATGGCTGCGAGAGTTGGACTATAAGGAAGGCCGAGCGCCAAAGAATAGATTCTTTTGAACTATGGTGCTGGAGAAGACTCTTGAGAGTCCCTTGGACTGCCAGGAGATCAAATCAGTCAATCCTAAAAGAAATCAACCCTGATTGTTCCCTGGAAGGCCAGATCCTGAAGCTGAAGCTCAAATACTTTGGCCACCAAATGAGAAGGGAGCATTCACTGGAGAAGACCCTGATGCTGGGAAAGATTGAAGGTCAAAGAAGAAGGGGACGGCAAAGGATGAGATGGTTAGACAGTGTCATCGATGCAACGAACATGAAATTGAGCAAACTTCAGTGGACAGCAGAAGACAGGAGGGCCTGGCGTAAACTGGTCCATGGGGTCGCGAAGAGTCGGACTCGACTGTGCGACTGAACAACAACAACAACAAGCACATGAATGCTTTTGCTAGCTACAGGGGTGCACATGCATGAATGATTTCGGTAACAGACCCCTTTTTGAGGGCCTCTCAACTCCTCCTAGGCTCCAGGCCAGGACACCCTCTCTGGCTCGGGTGATGGCCACAACACTGGCCTCAGTTGCCCATAAGCCAGCCAAGTGGCTTGGGTCACTCTTCCAGGCCATGCTGAAGGTCACTTTCACCGCCACCCCAACTCCTCGAGACCCCCAGTTAGTGTTAAATATTTTGATTCATGCCTCATCCTGGGAGGGCTTCTAGTGTCCTGGCCCCACTGCTGGCACCTGGTATTTTTGGCCACTGTGTGACAGAGTGTTGGACTGGATGAGCCATTGAGCCATTGATCCAACATTGGCTTCTCTTATGTTCTTATCTTCTTATCCTAATGGCAGCAATTCACACCTTGGGCACCTGTGAAAGATCCTTACCCAGAAAGGCCACACTCTTATAGTTCTCCAGCATGACTTCCCTGTAGAGAGCTCTTTGGCCTGGATCCAGCAGGGCCCATTCTTCCGTGTTGAAACAGACAGACACATCCTCGAAAGAAAAGGCACACTGGAAGAAAAAGCAGATTCCCTACTCAGAGATCATGACAGGTACAGAAGGCACACTGGGAGCGGGGAAGTCGGGGAGGGCACAGGATGTAGAGCCTGGCATGGGCAAAGGGAAACTTCAGCAGCAACTGCAGGAGCAAAAGCCCTTCTGTGCAAGGGGGGGGAGGGAACCAGGCTGTCCCCTGCTCATCTCCTCTACCTGGACTGGAGGTACAGCAGCTGTCTCCACAACTCTGCCAAGACCATTGCTGAACACCATCTGTCCACTGCCTGAGAGGGAGACAAAAGAAGGAAGGGAGATTGTTAGCCTAGACTCCCTCGTTTGTTTGCTTGTTTGAATCCTGCTTTGTGCACCGTCCTTCCCGGGGCTGAGACCTTGCCAGAGGCACACTCGACAAAATCTGCAATGATTTTTCAAAAATTGTGGAAGAAGCAGAAGAGAAGCACATGGGATTCTGAAAAGCAAGATGTGACTTCGGTCTATATGAAAACCCTAGGCGACTATCAGTGGGTTTCCAAAGTGTCCGCTGGTGCTCTGACATCACATCCAGTCACACGCCACCCCCAAACATCCACTCTCCTCTTTCTGACTGTGGCCCAGAAGGCAAATGTTGGCTACTAGCAATGCGTTTTCAGGGGTATGCTGCCCCAGAACATGGAGGTTCCATTCATTTCACCCCAAAAAAGAGGGGGGGGGAATCTAAACCAACAAAGCACAAACAAAGTGCAATAAGAAAACTTATTGAGGGCCAAAAGTTAAAAACATAAGTGTACAAAAGCATGTTTATTACAAAGACATATAAAAACCTAGTAGAGGCCCAAATAAAGCCTCATAAAATTTTCCAATATGGAATTGAATGACACCACCAAAAAGTTTCTATCTGGGGCCACAAATATATCTGGCCTTGTGTCATAAGTAGTTGTATGTAGTGGAAATAATATGTGCCTTCCAGTTTAGGTCCTAAGAGTGCAAATAAATTGCCTTGTCAGGGACTGTTACATATTGATGGCACATCATTCAATTCCATACTGGAACATTCCAATTTTGATCCTATCTTATTTATTGTTAATTGTCTTTCATGTGTTACAGGGACTCTGTTGCTTGTTGTATTTTGCAATATTTGACCTCTGAAGAAAGCTCTTGTGAGCCGAAACGTGTCAGGTCTGGTCATACACTGTCCGTTTTTTGTGTTTATTTGTAATTTTGAATATTTTATGAGGCTTTATTTGGGTTTTTATATGTCTTTGTAGTAAACACTCTTTTGTACACTTATGTTTTTAACTTTTGGCCCTCAATAAGTTTTCTAAACTTCCTTTGGAAGTTCCATTTACTTGCCATGGCTAAGAGCTACACCCAGTTTGGTCTGCCTTTCCTTTTTTGAGCTGCTTTGGGTCCCACTAATGGAGGGAAGGTGACATGGAAATAATTTAGTAAATGTGAATAAGAATAAAATTTGCTTTCTACGAATCTGTCTAATTGCCTTTCAAGGGAGTGGCCATCACTACAAGCTATGGCACTGGATCCCAGAACTTAACTCTGTGTTGCGAATAAGAATAAAATTGCCTTCTATGAATCTGTCTAATTGCCTTTCAAGGGAGTGGCCATCACTACATGCTATGGCGCTGAATCCCAGAATTTAATTCTGTGCTGTGAGCAGAAGTGTTTCCCTTTTCTCCTGTCCCAAACCTTCTACTGAACAACTTCACTGTGTGCCCCAATCCCATCTGGCCACAAAACAGCCTTACCATGTGAGAGGCCATCTTGGGCGTGCTCCTGGTCCTGAGCCCCGTTCCCTTCCTCCAAAGGAGATCCTTCCTCCTCAGAGAACTTCGCTTCCATCTTCACTGCTGGTCCCCACATCTGAAAGAGCAGAAAAGGAGAAGACTAAGAGAAGGAATGGAACGGACCAAGGGAATGGATTCTTCCCCACTCCCAGACTCTGGCTTAGCTGGTTCAACCACAGGGACAAGAGATCAGGGTTGGGTTTTCTTCCCAGCTGAGTGAATTCTCTCTCAACAGCACTCAAGCTATTCAAGATGGCATTAAAATATTAGTATACTACTCCTGGGCTGGTGGAGTGTTACCTCCCCAGAGGTACCTGCGCTAAACTCACTCTGGAAAACTTGGAGGGACCCAGCAGCCAGAGAAGCGAGTAAAGCCAGGGTTCCACGCCTCATATTGGTTCAGCAAGGGCAGGCAACAGGGAGCCAGGAAAAGACTCTATTTTGAACCCGAAAAGCTAGATCAGGAAGAACTGAGTCCAGTACAGTTAGCACATACGCAGGACCTCATGATCAACCAATAATTAACAAAGATCTTCATCAATGTACTTATCCCTAAATCCTGTCTCCTCTGACCCAGACACCAATCTGGGCAAACTGAACTGTCTCTTCGAAGGCATTTCCAGCATCTAGCACCGTTCCCCAACCAGCATTGAGCCACTGACACTTGAAAACGCAAACACTGGTGACCTTCCCAACCTCGGGAGTCCAAACCAAGCTTCTGCACATACCCACCTACTCATTGCACCCCAGGCCAGCCCACCCTGGCTCTCCAATTCATATTTAAACTGGCACATTGCACCCCAATTTTTGTACAGCTCTTAGGGCCCATAAGAGTGTGCTCTCAGACTCTGTCTGAGCCTTTGACATGAACCACTGGTTGGCTGTGGACTTCGGGATCAGGTGAATATTACCCTAATCTGAAACCTTCTTGTCACTATCGATCACCTCTCTGTTTCCTAGCTGTGTGCACATTAATCTATTGTTGTTATTTTTGCATGAGTGAGTAGAGTGAGCTTCGCCTTTATTTACAATAAAAGCTCCATTCATTGAATCAAAGGGTCTCTTCCTTCCACAGGTATCTCTCGCAATTTGACCCTCGTATACATAGAGTATAAAGAACCCTTGTACACGTGGACTGCCCCAGGCAATCTGTGTAACAAGGAGAGAGGAAGGATAAAGTATAAAAGAGAAAGGAAAAGAGGCCAGGCTTGTTGGCAGCAGTTGCTGCCTTCAACCATAGGCCTGGGGGAATATCTCTATCTTAAAGGCCCTGCAAAGTGCATTAGGTCCTGTAGGGCACGGATGTCAATGGGCAGAGGGTTCCACCAGGCCAGTGCCAAAAAGACCCTGGCTCTGGTCGAGGAGAAGGATCCTGTCCCACTCCCAGATTCCTCATCCCTGCATCATCCAGGAGAGCTGGTGAAACCAGACAAGCAAGAGACAGGGTTGGGTTTTCTTCCCAGCAGAATGAATTGTCTAGAGGCAGAAATATCTGGATGGGAAGCCTTAGCATAAGGTTGTTACTTGAGCTGAGCGAAGGAAACCCCCTCACCTGCTCTGCCTGCCTCTTCTCTTCTGCCTGACTCAGGAGGAAACCTTCGGCCAGGGCCACCGCCTGGGAACTGGTCTCCGGCCCACATCCTCTGACCCAGCACTGCATTTCCTGGGGCAGGATGGCCAGGAACTGCTCCAGGATCACCAGGTCCAAGATCTCCTTCTTGGTGTACCTTTCCGGCTTTAGCCAGTGGTTGCAAAGTCCATGGAGTCGGCTGCAAACCTCTCGGGGCCCCTTGGCTTCGTGGTACGGGAACTGCCGGAAGCATCGGCTAGGTACATCTGTGGTCATAGTGTCCTGAACCAATATCTTTGGCACAGCTCTTTCCCAAAATTCAGCACCTGTGTGGGTGGGATAGGGACCTTTCCTTGATCTCTTGCCAGTTTCAGGTCTTTCTGGGTCCTCCTCTTCCACTCTCTTCCCTTTCCCTTGGGTTGTCTCCAAGTGTGGAAAGTTATCCTTACTCACGAAGCTATGAAGAGGGAGAGGAAAACATATCAAAAAGGCAGAAAGAAACCAAAAGATAAAGGAGCTACATCACCGATCCTGACCAGGAGACACCCAGGGGTTGCCCCAGTGGATCTGATGGAGCATCCTTGTTTAGTTTTGGACCAGGATTATTGTCATTGTGCAATATTACATATCAAGCTTTTTAAAGATATTCTTGTTTGCTTCTTTAGGAAAGTAAACCACCTCTTTTTGGTTCTTTAAAAATCTGTTGGTCTCCAGTTTCTGGGGATCAGTCTGTCCTCGGGGCTACTCTCAATGTAAATTGGAGCCTGGGACAAAATAACTGGTAAGGGCTTAACCATTACCGATATCTCCTCCATAGGCTGGATGCATTTGGCAATAGCTCTGTCCAAGTCCTTGGCAGTGGGCGAAAGGACAGAGGAGCATGAAGCCTCTCCAGTTTAAGGCACAGGGGCTGCCTGGATGAACAGGGGTAGGCAATGAGCCCCCAGGAAAATGGCAGATGGGACATGTGAAGCACTACCTCAAATGCTTTGCACGTGGAGCAGCCAATGGGCTTGTATAAGTCATCCCATGTGATCATGCCTGGGAGTTCTTTCTGGGCCTCCCTGCCACCAAAGGAAAATAGACTATTTATTAATTTATTTTATTTCTAGACCACTCCCCCCCAGTGTTCCCTCTCAGGTGAGTTAAGTGTGAGCTAGCTCACAGTTTTTTAGCCTCCGGCTCACACATTTTTGTCTTAGCTCAGAAAGGATGGCTCCAGAGCAAACTAATTTATGCGGTAGCCAAATCGCTTGCTCACAACTTTAATGCCAGTCGCTCACCAAGTAGAATTTTTTGCTCACAAGACTCCACAGCTTAGAGGGAGCACTGCCCTCCCCCAATAGAAAAGATAAAGTATAAAAGAGGAAGGAAAGGAGGCCAAAGGCCCTGCTCTGGTTGAGGACAGCCAGATATCCTTCAGGCCAGGGATCATCAGGAGATTCTTCTTCCCAGAGCGTAATGCTCTTTGAGGGGTATACCAGGAGAGGTGGTCCCATAGACCAAAAAAGGGGGTGGGGAACCAACCCAATATAGAAAAGGTAACCAAAGAGGTTAAGGCGGAAACAATAATCAAATATGGCTAAACATGCAGTGCTAATACAAAAATATAGTATATATTTTAATTATGCATAGGAAATATTAAATTTACAATAATATCAGGACAAATGACGGGATATATAAATACAAGCGAAAACGTACAAAACATACCCAAATACAAGCACCTAACGTGATTCAGCTAAAAAGCCTTTCTCAGCGGTAAAATACAAGCTGAGCACTCTGTAAGTGAAACATCAATATATTTCAAACTCATCATATACAGAATGGATCGAAAAGCCAACAGTTATCGAATACAGCACAGACCTTACTCACACAGAGATGTTCACCCGTTGAGTAAGTAGGAATAAATATCCTTAAGATGCAACATGGGTCACCCATCCAAGGGTGTTTTAGTTCATATGCCCATGGATCTGTTTAGGCCCAGTCTGCAATATTCAAAATCCAGATAAGAGGCTTGGCTGCAATGTAAAAACGGTCAGCCGTTTGGATTTGGAAGGGAGAACAGCAAGGAATACCATGGTTGTGAAGTGGAGGCGGGCAATGGCAAACCACCTCTGAACACCTCTTACCTTGAAAACCCTGCATGGTGAACATAAGTTAGCTGTGTGACTTGGTGGCAACAACAACAAATACGCATTAATATAGACCGCAGTCCTTAAGAATTTCTCCAAGTGACTTCGTGAATCATTCTGGACAGTGCTACCCTATTGCCTGTGTAGAAAAGCCCTCTTGGAATAATTCAATTTTCCATAGACAGGAGAGCGGGAACCTGTCTGACCTCCTCAGGCAGGCCATTCCACTATGTGGGGTTGTGTTTTTTTGTGGTTTTATGTGAATCTGTGTTTTAGCAGTTTTAACACACTGTATGTGAGCTGCCCTGAGCCTGCATTATCATCAAATAATAAATAAATAAAGGAGAAGGCACGGGGGCGGACAGTTGTTGATTCTGCCCCTTTGCAGAAGTCCCTGCTCAGGTGAGCGAAGCTCTCACGGCAGAGCATAAGGGGAGAGACTGTCTTGCAGGTATGAGGCTCCAAGGTCATGAAGGGCTCTGGATGGGACAGTCCTCACAGCCCCCGATGCCCAATTCCGCCCCCAGGCGCCTCTGCAGGAGGGCAGGTTCCGCCGTGCCAAGGGCCGCAGGGAGATCCAGGAGGAGCCACAAGGAGACCGGACCTATGTCTACATGGAGCAGACGCTTTAAAGCTATTTATTACATTTCAAAACAATCTAATACCAACGCCTCCCCGCTAAAAACACACGGCAGCCGCGTTTCTGTATCCCGGGGCTCAAAACTTCAAACACCCCCCCTCCGGTGACTTACTTGTGAGTAAACCTTCTCGGGATCCGGCGGCCAAAACGCTTTTTTCCTCCCCTGCTGCAAATCTGCAGCCCTCCCTGGTCTCTTTGGCCATTCAATAGCAAAGCCGCCCCCGGAAGAGACCTGTTCGTTTTCCCGCCCCCCACTCTTTGTTTGGCCTCTCTAGGAAGCAGCTCTCTCACTTCAACCCTTTCAGTGCTGCAGAGCAATGAATGAGAAAAGCGCCCAAACTTTCAACCGGGCTGCCTTCGGCGAACTGCTCGGGAGTAACTCTGCACGGGGGGGTCCAAGACCGGGGTTAGCCCTACCAGAAAATGGGGCAGGGGAGGGGGGAAGGAGACGGAGGCAAACTTCAGCCCGCTCTCCTTCAGCCATCCGGAGCAGGTCGACCCACAAGCCTCCTGTTCCCCGGGGCTCAAGCAATTTCAGGATTGCACGGGAAATGTCTGTTCCTGTACCCTTTCCGCTCTTTCTCCAAACCGGCCTGCCGGCGAGCCCGCTTCCCCTCCCTACCTGGGGGTGGAGTCCCGTTGGGAGTCTGCCCTGTCGGAGAGGGTTGCCACCTCCTGCCTGGGAAATTCCTGGAGATCTGGCCACTTTTTCTTCCCGCGTAGGCTTTGGGAGTATTCAAAGAATCATAGAATGTTAGAGTTAGAAGGGACCTTGCAGGTCATCTAGTCCAACTCCCTCCACTCTGCAGGATCATAGCCAAAAGATAGCCCTACATACCTACAACATACCCGAAAGATGGTCGTCCAGCCTCCGCTTGAAAACGTCCAGCAAAGGAGCATCCACCACCTCCCGAGGCAGGCTGTTCCATTGCTCAACCACTCCTACAGTTAGGAAGTTTCTCCTGATATCTAGCCGGTAACGACTCCCTTGTAATTTCCACCCATTAGATCTAGTCTTGCAATCCGGAGCAAGAGAGACTAGATCTGCTCCATCTTCTACATGACAGCCCTTCAAATACTTGAAGACTGCCATCATGTCCCCTCTAAGCCTTCTCTTTCCCAGGCTAAACATACCCAACTCTTTCAGCCTTTCCTCATAAGATCTGGATTCCAAAGAACTGTTTTCAGTTTGGGGTGCTAAGGAAGGACACCCCTGACCTCACCTCACTGTTCCTACTTCAAGGCAGCTTTAGGCAGGGTTGTGTGTGTGCCTGGAGTGAGACTCAGGAATCCTGAGTTACCAGCACCTTTGGGGGGTGCATTCTGCCCAGTCCTGAGAGGGGAACTCGTGGCAAGCCCTAGCTCAGTGGTGGAGCATCTGCTTGGCATGCAGAAGATCCCAGGCTCAATCCCCAGCGTCTCCAGCGGGAAGGACTGGGCAGTAGGGGATGGGAAAGACCTTGGCCTGAGGCCTTGGAGAGCCCTCTGCCTGTCTGAGTAGGCAATACTGACCTTGATAGACTGATGGCCTGATTCGGTATAAGGCAGCTTCATGTATATCTGTGTATATCTTCATGTATAAGGCAGCGTCATCCACTCCCCCCCCAGGACTCTTTTGAGATGTTCCCCTTTATGCATAGGGCATAAAACAGCTTCTTTTCATTTTGGTTGCAAGAGACGCCAGCTGTGCAGCATCAGGATCAAACAGAACCCTGTTCTGTGGACTCAGTGGGGTGGCAAAGGTGCGGGAACCTGTCTGCTTGCTGGATTTCCTGTGGATCCCTTCTCAGAAGAAGGGTGCCAGTGAGGATCGATGGAGCGACAGCTTGGGAGGCTCCTTTCCCTGGGAATCTGACTAGCTCAGCACTCTTTTGGCCTGGACCAAGACCAGGTCCCAGCCACTGGGCTAGATCTCCAGCCAACCATTACAATTAGTCCATGGCTTTTACGTCAGGAATGTATTTGTGCAACCAATCCAAAAAGAGCAGGAAACGGTGCTTCCCCTGTTAGTCCTATTAAACGCCATGCTTTTCAGAGTCTGTTTCCCAAGCTTCTTCCCTCAGTAGCGACATAATGTAAAATTGTAAAATGAGAAAACAGTTCTGAGGACAGACATACTATCTGCCAGTAGAGGGCAATGCAGGATTGCTTTTCGCAAACCAGCCTCCTGAAGGGTGAATTATTCCAACAGGGAAATTATAACTAGGCTGTTTCCGTCTTCCCTCATTCCCCTCTTCCAAGATTTAAAAGCGTGACCCCCTCCCCGCCCTGTGACTTACTTGTGAGTAGGCCTCCCCAGGGTCTGGCCTCAAGTCTTTTTCCTGATGTTGCATATCTGAGGCTTTTCCTGTTCTCTTTCAGGATTCAGAAGCAAACCCCTCCCCCTCCCCTCCCCCCAGAAAAGAGCCTTTCCTCCCCACGCTCAACCTCTCCAGCAAACAGCACTCCTGGCTTAACTCTTGCAGTGGTAGATCCAGGTGGTCAGTCGTGTTGGTCTGAAGCAGCAGAACAAATTTGGAGTCCGGAGCACCTTAGGTAGTAGAGGTCCATCAGTGGCTCTTAGCCACAAGGTATCGATGGATCACTCTATTTGGGGCAGTGATGCTCTGTACTCTTTGTGTTGGGGGGGGGGCAACAGTGGGAGGGCTTCTGGAGTTCAGGCCCCCCTGTGGACGTCCTGATGGCACCTGGACTTTGGCCACTGTGTGACACAGAGTGCTGGCCTGGAATTATAGCACGTCTCCAGACTTCAGAGATCCGTTCCTCTGGAGAAAACGGTTGCTTTGGAAAGTGGACTGTTGTGTATTAAACTGTGAATTAAGCCTATACTTTACTGTGTTAAGCTTCAGGCTAAATGTGGCTCTTCATCTGTCCCATTGCCATTGGCTGGTTTCTGCGAAACCTCTGTAAATATCCAATCACTGTGTGAAAATGTATCTAAGAGGGAACAGTCCTGATTGGCCTTTATCCCTGTGTTTTGATTGGTCTTTAACATGTTCTGGGAGTGGCTTTGACAGCCCAGGAGAGTTTAAAAGAAGGAGCTGTGCTCCCCTTGTTGTTGTGTGTTCCTGAGTTGGTGTTGCTGTTCAATAAAGCTGAGATCACTTTTGAGCTTATTCTGTTGTTGAGTCTCATACTTAACATGGACTCTATGGCATTGTTCCTAGGATCCCAGATCACTGCAGATGGTGACTGCAGCCATGAAATTAAAAGACGCCTGCTCCTTGGGAGGAAAGCGATGGCAAACCTAAACAGCATGATAAAAAGCAGAGACATCACCCTGCCAACAAAAGTCCGCATGGTCAAAGCAATGGTATTCCCCGTAGTAATGTATGGCTGCGAAAGTTGGACTATAAGGAAGGCTGAGCGCCGAAGAATAGATTCTTTTGAACTATGGTGCTGGAGAAGACTCTTGAGAGTCCCTTGGACTGCCAGGAGATCAAATCAGTCAGTCCTAAAAGAAATCAACCCTGACTGTTCCCTGGAAGGCCAGATCCTGAAGTTGAAGCTCAAATACTTTGGCCACCCAATGAGAAGGGAGCACTCACATGAGAAGACCCTGATGCTGGGAAAGATTGAAGGCCAAAGAAGAAGGGGGCGGCAAAGGATGAGATGGTTAGACAGTGTCATTGATGCAACGAACATGAAATTGAGCAAACTTCAGCGGACAGCGGAAGACAGGAGGGCCTGGCGTAAACTGGTCCATGGGGATGCGAAGAGTCGGACTCGACTGTGCGACTGAACAACAACAACAAGTATGGCATTGTACCCCACTGAAGTCTCTGTCCTTCCCAGGCTCCACCCCCAAATCTCCAGAAGTTTCCCAACCTGGATCTGGAAACCCTCCTCCTCTATCCCCTGCTGGTGGCCGGGGGTGGGGGCGTGGGGACGGGGACCTGGCAACACTAGGCCAAGGGCTGATTTCTTGGCAGGCCCAAGAAATCAAGAGCAGCAGCAAGAGCCTCTGAAGAACACAGAGGGGAAGACGCGAGTGCAACACTTGCATAAGTGAACACTGTGGACGTGCTCTTGTCTTTGTGTTACTTGGCACAATTTATTAGGATTTGTGGTTGTAAAGTTGTTGGGTTTATGAGAAATGCTTGTTGCCTTGAAACCTATGATACCCTGAACGTTGTCTTTTTGAAGCAATTTCAGTTGCTTGTCAAGCCACGAGACTGTGCCATTGATGGATCTGGATCCCCCTCCCCCCAAATTCTCCAGCTGGAAAAGATAACTTGGGAGAGGGGTCTGTGTAGCCAGGGTTGTGCTGGGTTACACAAGCATCTATAGGAATAATGCCCTCTGTGGATTCCTTTTCAGATTTTCAGAGTCAGTGGATTAGGACCACAGTGCTCAAGGAAAAGGGCCTTAAGAACATGACCGGAGCCTTGCTGGACCAGGCCAAAGCCCCAGCTTCACACAAGAGCTACTTGCTGTCTTTAGGAAGCCGAGAAACAGGATGTCTGGAACAGCACCATCTTTCCTGTGCTCCCCAGCAACTGGTACAAAGAGGCATACTGCCTCTGGTTCTGGGGGAGGCAGGTACCCATGATGACTAGTAGGTACCCGTCATGAAGAGGCCCTTCCTTTAGTCTGTCCTGAATCTCCCAGTCTTCACCATCAGTGGATGAACCCTCCCCCTGGTCCAAGTATTACGGGAGAGCGAGAAAAGCCTCTCCCTGCCCACTCTCCGCACACCCTGTATAATTTTGTAGTCCTCTATCACGTCCCTGCTCGCTTTTTTTCCTAAGCTAGACAGCCCTAAGTGTTTTTAATTGATCTTCATGGGGCAGCTGCTCTGGCCCCAGATCATCTCGGTTGCTCTTTTCTGCACCTTTTCAAACTCGACAATATCCTTTTTCAGTTGCGGTAACCAGAACTGTCCACAGTGTTCCAAGTGTGGTCTCGCCGTAGTTTTGTATAAGGGCCGTACGATAGCATCAGTTTTCTTCTCATGTTTTTGTGCTAATGTTGTGGACCCCATCTTGAGGAATGGTATGCCCAAGGTCAGGGGAAGGCTCTCACCTTTAGGGAAGGGGCTGTAGCTCAGTGGTAGAGCATCTGCTTGGTATGCAGAAGGTCCCAGGTTCCATCTCTGGCCTCTCCAGCCAAAGAATCTGGCAGTAGGTGATGTGAAAGACCTCTGTCTGGGACCATGGAAAGCCGCTGCCCACCTGAGAAGGCAGTATTGACCTTGATGGACCAAGGGTCTAATTCAGTATAAGGCAGCTTTGTGTGTTCACCCTCCTGGCTTCCCCCAAACTATTGCAAAGCTGAATTCATTCATTTATATTTTGGATTTATAACCTACCATCCCTTGCACAGTAGGGCTCAGTGTGGGTAACAACAGTAACTTAGGTTAAACACCTTTACGAGCATTTAAGAACATTCTAAAATTTACAGTAATCAGTATTGGTAATCAATAATAAATTTAAGAGGGTTTTTTGCACAGGTAATAGGGCTGCACTGTAACTAATGGGGCTCATAGAGAGAGCCAGGGTGGAGCCTGGGAACAGTAGCACTGTGTATCGTTTGTACTGCCAGTAGCTCTAACTAGGCTCCTGCTAAGTAATTTTTTCTGCTTTTGTCTAATGTGTCACATTGATACTTAAGCTGAGCTTCACCTCCGGTTGGCTTTCCAGATCTCTACAAGCCAAATGCCCAGTGCCATTGTCTTTTGCATGTCCCACTCTGCGGATTGTGCTAATGCATTCTGTGTAATGCGCCTTGAGCCCCAGTGAGAAAGGCAGACTGTAAATAACGTAAATGTCACATGACACATTGAGTGATACAAAAATTAGAACATAAGAAAGGCCAATGTTGGATCAGGCCAACGGCCCATCCAGTCCAACCCTCTGTCACACAGTGGCCAGCAACACCAGGTGCCATCAGGAGGTCCATCAGTAGGGTCAGGACACTAGAAGCCCTCCCGCTGTTGCCCCCGCCCCCAAGCACCAAGAATACACTGCATCACTTACCCCAGAGTTCCTATCTATACCTTGTGGCTGATAGCCACTGATGGACCTCTGCTCCATATGTTTATCGAATTCCCTCTTGAAGTCGTCCATGCTTGTAGCCGCCACCACCTCCTGTGGCAGTGAATTCCATGTGCTAATCACTCTTTGGGTGAAGAAGTACTTCCTTTTATCTGTTCTAACCCAACTGCCCAGCAATTTCATTGAGTGCCCAATGATCCTAGTTCCACTAAGCTAAACGCAGTAGCATAGACCACAGTTCCTAATAATTTCTCCAAGTAACTTTGCGAGTCATTTCATACAGTGCAAGTCTCTTGGCTGGGTAGAAAAGCTCTCTTGAATCCATCAGTTTTGCACAGTTTCCTGATCTCCTCAGGCAGGCCAGAACAGAGACAAGAACAGTATGGGCAGTTGTTGATTTTGCCCATTTGTCGGTTGGTACCTGCGGAAGACCTCGCTCAGATGAGCGAAGCTGTCATGGCAGTGCACAGTGGGAGAGGCAGTCTCGGAAATATGAGGGTCTAAGACCATGAAGGGCTTTCTATGTAAGAGCCAATACTTTAAATTGAGCCTGGTAACTGATGGGCGGCCCAGTGGAGTGATGGTAGAATGGGAATCATATACATGCTCCATCTAGCTCCCGATAATAGCTGAGCCGTCGAGTTCTGCCCCAACCAGAGTTTCAGAACTGATTCTGAGGGAAGGCCAATGTACAGGACAACAATATTTGAGACCTGTAGCATCTTGAAGACCAACAAATTTTTATTCTGGGTATAAGAAGTGTGCACACACACAAAAGCTTATACCCAGAGTAAAATGTTGTTGGTCTTGAAGGTGCCGCTGGATTCACACTCTGTCCTGCCGTTTCAGACCGGAAAGGAAAGGAAGCATGAAGAGGAGGCGCTACGAGGTCTTTCAGGAAAGGGAAATATGAAATGGTGGGGGGAGGGAGAAATGAGAGGTGCATCCCACAAGTCCTTGCGGGTCCTAGTGAATAAATAAATAAATATGGAAGTCCTGAGATTTCTGCACCTATCAAACACGTCTCTTTGAAGAAGCCCCCCCCGCCCCCCAAGATTTAATCCTTACAATGATCTTGCAAGGTCCGTTAGCCCGGAGAGCTTTAAAGTTATTGTGAGTCCTAGCACTTAGTTTCAAAAAGTCATCAAGCTTGCTGTGTTTGGAAGAGGGCTGGGGGTGGCCCCCAAAAGGACAACCTCATTTCCTCCTCAAAATGTTAACAAATAAGCGTGATTAATACGCAGGCTAATAAATTCAATGAGTTAGTAACTCAGGGCAGATAGGGTAGCAGCTGCGACTCATAAACAAGCAGTGCTACCGGACACTAGAACAAAGACAGAGGAAAAAAACCAGGAACAAACCAAGTCAAAAACAAAACGGGGTAAATGAAACCTTCGCCTTTCCCTGGTTAACCCCCCCCCCCCAAAAGGAGAAGTAGGATGCAGTAAAATAGGATAAAACTATAAATAGGGATTAAAATTGGTAAACCAGCATCTTTGTGCGACTCAACCCCCCACTTAACAAGGGAGGGAAAAAGAAAAGGGAGGTGTCCCCCCCCGCTCCCCCCCCCCGCAGGCTGGCAAAGTAAACCAAGGCTAAAGAGATACAAACAAGATAAAAATTTCAGAGGACAGCAGAGAAGCAAAGAAAACATACCCCTGCCCCAGGGGCTCAAGAGAGAAAGAGTAGAAATAAAGTAAAACAGAAGCGCCAACTCGTTTGAGTTTGCTGTATCACACAAAAAACTGGAACACAACCGACTTGATTGCCAAACTTGTGTAACATATTTTCCTTTAGTAAATAATATATTATTCTTGTAGTCATTGTTCTAGATCACCTGATCATTGGAGCTCTAATAAGGAAAGTCAGTTGTTAGCCTGAAAATGTGACGGGCTAAAGGGCATCTGTGGAGAAATATCTTGCCTCCTGGAGAGGTGGCAAGCAGGTTTTAAAAAATTTCTTTCTCTGAGCTCAGATACAAGCAGGAGGGGGGAAGAGATTAGCTCATGGCATTCCAGAAGCACCTGGGCTACCTTCTTGGAAATGCTAATTGAGCTAGCAAAAGAGACCATCCCCCTTCTCTGAAGTGGGAAATAGTGTGTGGGAGACTGTTGGGCTAGACCAGCCCGATACAATCTCCAGGTGACTCCTGGAGATTTCCCAGAATGCCTTCCAGAAGTGCTCTCAGGATGTACCTGTGTGATCTGGGAGGACCAGGTCAAAAGGGGTGGTAAAGGTAAAGGTTCCCTTGCTCGAAAGCCAGTCGAATCCGACTCTAGGGTTGCGGTGCTCATCTCCGTTTCAAAGCCGAAGAGCCAGCGCTGTCCGAAGACATTTCCGTGGTCATGTGGCCGGCATGACTAAACACCAAGGCGCACAGAACGCTGCTACCTTCCCACCGAAGCGGTACCTATTTATCTACTTGCAATTTCTTGCTTTCGAACTGCTAGGTTGGCAGGAGCTGGGGCCAGAGACGGGAGCTCACCCCGTCATGCGGCACTCACGGGTCTTGAACTGCTGAACTACTGACCTTCCACAGCCTGCGGTTCAGCGTCTTAACCACTTGAGCCACCGCAGAGTGATGTAAAATTGGTGGAGCTCGAGGTTTAATAAAAGTGCTTGCTCCCAGGAGGGAGGGTCTCTTGGTGTTGATCTTTGGAAGAGGACAGACTGCTGTGCTCTGTTCTGTAGGCCAGGAGCCATCGGCCATGTGGCCTGGCTTGCTGACTGCAGAGAGCCTTAGATAATGAGACACCTGTAGAACCTTTTGTAACTTTCTAAGCTTGAAACTGCCTTCTCTACTTCAACACAGAGTAAGTTTAGAATCAGGGAAAGCAGGATGTGATGATAACCAAGTTTTATTTGTCCTTCTGGTTGCGGATCTGGTGCTGCGCTAAAATTATGCTTGTAACCTTTTTTCTCTTTTTAATAAATATTTCACTCTTTGAAGCTGGTAGGGTTCTCTGGACCGCATAGTTCCCCCAGCTGCCTTAGACCGCGCTACTGTAAGGGGGGAGTCCCGGGAAGGGAGAAGGCAGTCAAGGCACCTGTTACCAATCCTCCAAGGCCTCCCCAATGAAGGAATTTGGTCCCTGTGGTGACCAGGAGCTGGGTAGCAGGGGACCAGAGGCAGGGCCTTGGTTTGGGAAGGGGTGTCAGGAGTCTGTCCCTCCTGGCAGGATGACCCCAAAAGGAAGTGAAATGGCAGCCTCCAGGAATTGGTGCCAGCCAAGGAGGGGGCTGGCAGAGCAGGGTCTGTAAGTCAGAGCAGGCCTGTTCTGCCACAGCATTCAAAGAGCTTCTAGGCCTATTGTGGATTTGAACCCAGATCCACCAAGTCGTAACCCCACACTCTGGGCTCTTGAACTTAACCCACGTCATGAAAGGAGGCAAACTGGGTTGGGTTCATCCATGAAGATCAGTCACAGCCCAAAGTGTGAGTCTCAAGCGTCTGGAAGAGGATTTTTATATCTTTATACACACTCATCTTTGACATATTTAATGAAAACCCGGTTCATAAGAACCTCCACAAAGCACTGAAAACACAAAGTTTTATTTACCTGATACAAATAATCTCTTTAATGAACTATGACCCTTCCTTAGCCGAGTTAAACAGTTAATCTACGGTTGACAACTGCCTGGAGGGGAAAACTGTCGTATCCCTTTAACACCACGTGGGATGGTGGGATATACTTGAGGGCTTCAAACATGGGTAAAGCTCCTTTCATAGTCTGAGCATTTTTAACATTTCTTCCTGGTTAGGGTAATGTTTCTGTGCAGATTGACAATTTCTACAAGAGTTAATATAATGTCAGTGATTTATATGGTTTGTGGTTGTCTTTTATATGTGAAATAAGAGGAAAGCTCTTTTAACGAGCTATGCAGTTAAATGGTTTCTCCTTGTTCGGGCTCTTAGATGCGGTTGAAGACAGCCACCATGACTGAAACTCTTCCCACACTCTGAGCATTCAAAAGGCTTCTCCCCTGTATGGGTTCTTCAATGCTGCTAAAGAAAGCAACTCCTACTGAATCTCTTTCCACACTCTGAGCATTCAAAAGGTTTCTCCCCTGTGTGGGTTCTCAGATGCTGTTGCAGATTGCTACGGTGACTGAATCTCTTCCCACACTCTGAGCATTCAAAAGGCTTCTCCCCTATATGGGTTCTTCAATGCTGCTGAAGAAAGCAACTCCTACTGAATTTCTTTCCACACTCCGAGCATTCAAAAGGTTTCTCCCCTGTGTGGGCCTTTTGATGCTGCTGAATAGTGCAAATTTGACTGAATCTCTTTCCACATTTTGAGCATTCCAAAGGTTTCTCTTCTGTGTAAGTTTTTGATGCCTTTGAAGATGGTCATTCCGACTGAATTTCTTTCCACACTCTGAGCATTCAAAAGGTTTCTCCCCTGTGTGGGTTTTTTGATGCTGCTGAAGATCGTCACTCTGCCTGAACCTCTTTCCACACTCTGACCATTCAAATGGTTTTTCTCTGGTGTGGGTTCTTTGATGTTTCTGAAGAGTCCTACTCTGACTGAATTTCTTTCCACACTCAGAGCATTCAAGTTTTCTCCACTGTGTGGGTTCTTTGGTGCAGCACGAGATTGTCACTCTGACTGAATCTCTTTCCACACTCTGAGCACTCAAAAGGTTTCTCCTTTGTGTGAGTTCTATGATGCACCTGAAGACTGCCACTCCAACTGAATTTCTTTCCACACTGGGAACATTCAAATGGTTTTTCCCCTCTGTGGGTTCTTTGATGCATTTGAAGAGTGCCGCTCTGACTGAATTGCTTCCCACACTCAGAGCTTTCAAAAGGTTTCTCCCCTGTGTGGGTTCTTCGATTCTGTTGAAGAATGCAACTCTGACTGAACATTTTTCCACACTCTGAGCATTCAAAAGGTTTCTCCCCTGTGTGGGTTCTTAGATGCTGCTGGAGAGTGCAACTTCTACTGAATTTCTTTCCGCATTCTGAGCATTCAGACAGTTTCTCCCCTCTGTGTATTCTTTGGTGCATAAGGCACTGTGATCTATTTTTGAAGTATTTCCCATACTGTATGGATTTACTTGCCTTCATTTTCCTGCACTTTAGGAAATCTACATTATTCTCTTTTTGTAGCAGGAACTCCTTTGCATATTAAGCCACACACCCCTAATGTAGCCAATCCTCCAAGGGCTTTACAGAACTCTTCTTACAGGGGCTACTGTAAGCGCTTGGAGGATTGGCTACATTTGGAGTGTGTCTCCTAATATGAAAAGGAGTTCCTGCTACAAAAAGAGCCCTGATTATTCTTTCCTTCATCTCTCTTCTCAACCATACGGCTGCCTTTCTTTTTCTTTAGTCTACCTTGGATCCTGACATTTTCTTTCAAGTCTTCATTTTTAACTCTACCTGCCAATTGCCGATCAAGTTCTTCACCCTCCTCATTCCTCTGATCATCCTCTGCTGGAATAAAGAGAGATCCCATTAACACCTGTGAGGGCAGGTAAGCTCCAAAGGCATTTATATGACTGCAGGAAGAAAGAACTGAGGGGCCTCCTCCAGCTTGCTTGATCTTAACCCCCACCCTTCCCCAGTATATCTAGTATTTAAGGATACCTCATCCCCTCAGAAGGACCTCCTGACTCTCCAAATCCCAGTCCCCAGAAGGCTTCTTACCCAGCGGGCTGCATGACTGTATGAAAGCAAATGTTGCTCAGAAGTGAATAAAAAATCCCCCATGGCCATTCCTTGCCTCTTCCCTTGGCAAAACCATGAAGGATACTCACTGTCAGCCAGCTGACTTGGGAAGGAAATATGCTCTTGGAATCCTCTTGAGAAACTCTCCAGACTTTCTTTGGATGCAAGGTTGTTGTTTTTTCCCATTCAAAGTCTCCCTTGTACTTCTGGCTTCTTTCAGGGAGAGAGAGGTCATTCTTATACGGGGAAGGAAAGAAATTCAAGAGTAAAAATTCTTCTGGAAGGGTGGAACCTAGGGTTCCCAAGTACTTACCGTCTGGGGGCGGGGGACGAATGCTTCCCGGTCGGACCAGTCTTCCTGGTAACGCACCATGCTGTCGCCAGGAAGGGACGGTAGGCGACGCTCTGGCAATGGGGCTGAAAACTCGATGGTACCATCGAGTTTTCAGCCCCATTGCCAGAGCGTCACCTACCGTCCCTTCCTGGCGACGGCATGGTGCTCCGCGCCTCTCCTTCCCCTGGGGATGGTCCTGCAAGGACGTATCCATCCCCCACCGGCATGTGGTAAGTTCTTGGGAAGCCTAGTGGAACCATGGTCAGGATCATAGCTCACAACCCCCAGCAGTATAAGGGGGAAAGATCTGTGAGGCAAAGCACCCTATTTCCCCTCAAGCTAACATGATTATTAAGTGGCGTGGTCTGACCTGCAGGAGTTCACGCCAGTGCAGGGACTCTGATTTGCCCTCCAGAACATTTTTCCACAACATTATCTTTTTCAAGGCTCGACTCAAGACTGTGGTAAGTGGTTAATCATGAGAACATCTATCCAGTTGTGTAACCATGGGGGAGGAGGAAATTGGGAGGGTGCTGACAGCTGCTGGAAGATTCCATCAGGGAGGACCCTTGATTGGATAATTCAGACCACCTGACCCTAGAGATGTAGAAAGAGCCAGTTTGATGTAGTGGTTAAGTGTGTGGACTCTAATCTGGGAGAACTGGGTTTGATTCCCCACTCCTCCACTTGCAGCTGCTGGATGAACTTGGGCAAGCCATAGTTCTGACAAGAGCTATCCTTGAAAGGGGAGTTCTTGAAAGAGCTCTCTCAGCCCCACCTACCTCACAAGGTGTCTGTTGTGGGGAGCGGAAGCAAAAGGAGTTTGTAAGCCGCCAAGAGACTCTGAGTGAAGGGCGGAGTATAAATCCAATCTCTTCTTCTTCTAATACGGGTATAGACCAGAGGGAAGGATTGCTAACTTTATTTCTCACGCCATGCTAGTGTGTTTTGATATTTTCTTGCTTCATTGTGATGAATAGTTTTATGTAGAGTAACTTAGGCTACAGCTGGAATACTTATGCTGCAGCAGGAGACCATCTAATACTAGGTATTTCATGTATCAGATAGAACAGAAGTATATGAGAGACTATGGTGGGGAAAAAACAACCTCACATCCAAAGAAAGGCTGTAGATTAGTTGCTGTAGATTTTCCGGGTTGTGTGGCCATAGTCTGGGCATTGTAGGACCTGACATTTCGCCAGTAGCTGTGACTGGCATCCTCAGAGGTATAACACAGAAAGATGGAGTACTCTCTGTATCAAGGCTGGAGAGCTTCTCGAGACCATTCCAAGGGCATATTTCCTTCCCAAGTTTTTCTGTTGCTGAGCTGTAGAAACTGCACTGTTTAGTGATGTCTTGTTTTCACCTGCTTTCTATATTTTTAAAAGAGTCTGCTTTACTTGTGTGCACTCTCCTCGTGAACCCACTGACCTGGTTGCTGCTCAGGTGCAAAGATTAGTGACCCGGAGGACCAGGGTGATTTCCAGATCACAGTTAAAGTGGATGTTTGGAGTCTTATTAAGGGGAAAGGGTGTGTTGTAAATGTAAGCAACTGAGAATTAAGACTTGGCCCCTTCCAGAGTCTTTCTGAGGGTCTCTCATCCCCACCTTTGCCCCAGGCCAGGACACCTTCTCTAGCTTGGGTGATGGCCACAACACTGGCCTCAGTTGCCCCTGGGTAAGCAAACAGAAAGGCCTCAAAATGAGGTCTTGCTCTTCAATAGTTTGATTCATGCATCACCCCATGGGTAGAAATTCACACCTTTGGCACTTGTGAAAGACACTTACCCAGGACCGGCTCGCTCACTGGGCGAACTAGACTTTTGCCTAGGTCGGGGCTATCATGGGGGCACTGAACTGAGCCACCCTCCCCCTGCCAACCCCCACCCTCCCCCTGCCAACCCCCCCACCGCCCTGGCCGCCTCTTCTCTCCCCCGATTCCCGACGTGACCACCCTCCCTCCTTCCTCCCGGGTCGCAAGGGCCACAGCGAGGCCCCTGCTGCTGCCACCACCCGCCCCCAGCATGGCTTTCTGGGCGCCTGCTCCACAGCACCCATATGGGTGGGGTGGAGGTCCTGTCGAGCCGCTCTGTGTGAATGCACGCGCGCACACCAGTGAGTGGGATTCGGTGGGCTCTCGGGTCACTGAGATCGGGACATGCCAATGAACCTCTTTGTGGCTGCAGAAACGGTCAGCTTTTTCCTCTGGGAGGGAGCATTCCCTTCCCCCTCTGAACAGCTCTGTGGCTGGAGAGGCGAGAGTGAGCGCTTGTTTCCCCAAAATCAGTCCCGGGCCAGCCCCAGGCTAGGGATCCGCTGGCGCCTGCCACTCTTGGGCTGGGCACAATGCCCCCTGAGCTGCTCTTCCCCTTGACCCCAGGAGGTCCTGCTTGTTGAGGGTTCGAAGCGGAAGTGGCAGGCATGAAGGGGGCCAGAAGAGAGTGCGAGTATCCAATAAATACTGGAGGCTTTAGCTGTGTGCAAATTATATACATTTATTTACACACCACAGCCACCATCAAACAGAGTGTCAAAGTGCTCTGCTGCAATCATACAAATGAGAAGGAGAAACTGTACATCACTCACTGTACATTTATACAAACACTAGCCAATCAGGCTTCAGTGCTGAGTCACTGTGATGGCAGTGTAGCCAGTTGTAGCCAGCTCTTACAGAGGTTCCTGGCTGACAGCTGCCTGTCACTAGATCAAATACATCTAGACAGACTTATAGAACATGTGGATCTCAACACTGCTCCCCTGGGAGTGGCATGAACTTTGGGGGGGAGTTGGTGGTGGGAGGGAAGGGCTGCTGGGAGGGGGGAGGGACAGTCCTGAGCAGCTGCGAGGTCACCAGAAAGGGGGGCACCAGAAATTGGGGGCGCACGGGGGGGGCGCCAGAAGGTGTCCTTGCCTAGTGTACCAAAATACCTGGGGCCAGCCCTGCACTTACCCAGAGAGATTAAGCTCCTATCGTTCTGCGGCATGACTTCCTTGCAGAGAGCCCTCTGGCCCAGATCCAGCAGACTCCATTCTGCCTCAGTGAAACGGATGGACACCTCCTCAAAGGAAAAGGGACACTGAAAGAAAAAGCAGATTCCCTTGTCAGAGATCGTGCCAGGCAGAGACTGCACACAGGACGGGAATAGTCTGGGAGGGTACAGGAAGTAAGGCTTGGCATGGGTAAAGGGAGCGCGCTCAGAGCCTCTCTCGCCCAGACACCTTGTAGAAACTGCAGGAGCAAAAGCCCCCCTGAGAAAGGATGGGGGACCCAGGCTATCCCCTGCTCATCTCCCTAACCTGGACTGAAGGTAAAGCAGCTGTTTCCAAACCTCCGAAAAGATGACAGTTCAACATCATCCCTCCACTGCCTGTTAGTAAAAGAAAGGAGGAAGGAAGGAAGGGTGTTTGTTGTGACTTCCTCTTCCATTTGCTTGGTTGTTCACTGCTTCACGCACCCCAGGAGTCTGAAGCCTTGCCCTGTGTACACTCCACACATTCTTTCACACTTTTTACTAAATTCTGGGAGAGGCAGAAGAGAAGCGCCCATGAATGAGTCTGGGGGGTTATAAATGCTGCCAACATATTTCAGGCTTCTGTGAGACTTGAAATGTGCCCTGTGAACTCTGAAGCTCCAAAGGTTACCGTATCCCTGCTGGATCAGACCAAAAGCCCAGGAATCTCGTTCTCCTGCCAGCTGGGCCCTTGAATCTGGGCTGGAGGAGAGGAAAGCGGGTGTGCGGGAATGACATTGCATGACACATCACCATCACATTCAGCCCAAAAGACAGAGTGCTTCTGGAGAATCTAGGATAATACCAGTGCAAAGCTTAACACCAAGGACCTCCCCAAAACTCCTGGGGGGTGCCACCCACAGCCTGCCATCCCTACTCCAGCATCCTGTTTCCCACAGCAGCCTGCCAGATGCCCCTATAGGCACAGAAGCCAAATTCTTCCACGATTAATGGGCCCCAGAAAGTGATTTTCAGAGCTCTGCCGCTCCTGAAGGTGGAGGCCCCCTTTATTCACCAGGATCAATAGCTCTGCCCAGGTCTGTCTTTTTTGAGCCACCCTTCAGTTCCTCTTATGGAAAGAAGGTGAGATTTGAATATTTTAATTAATGGGAGGAGTTGCCCTCCATGAATTTCTGTAATCCAGAAACTGTGATTCGTTAGCGGACATTGAGTGCTGTGTGTTAAGTGAAGATATATTTAATTCCTTTCTTGATCTGAAATCTCTACTTGTCAAATTCATGCGGTGCCACAATTGTATCCAGGCAAAATGAGTCCTTACTAGAGGAGAGGGCATCTTGGGCACCCTCCTACATAAGAACATAAGAGAAGCCAATGTTGAATCAGGCCAATGGCCCATCCAGTCCAACACTCTGTCACACAGCGGCCAAAATATACCAGGTGCCATCAGGAGGTCCAGCAGTGGGGCCAGGACACTAGAAGCCCTCCCACTGCTGTCCCCTCCAGCACCAAGAATAGAGTGCATCACCTCCCCCAGACTGGGAGTTCCCATCTATACCCTGTGGGTAATAGCCACTGGTGGACTTCTGCTCCATTATGTTTATCTAATTCCCTCTTGAAACTGTCCATGCTTGTAGCTGCCACCACCTCCTGTGGCAGTGAATTCCATGTGTTAATCACTCTTTGGGTGAAGAAGTATTTCCTTTTATCTGTTCTAAACCGACTGCTCAGCAATTTCATGGAGTGCCCACGAGTTCTTGTATTGTGAGAAAGGGAGAAAAGTACTTCTTTCTCAACCTGCTCAATCCCATTAATAATCTTATAAACCTCGATCATGTCACCCCTCAGCTGTCGTTTCTCCAAACTGAAGAGCCCCAAGCATTTTAACCTTTCTTCATAGGGAAGGTGTTCCAACCCTGCGCCCTCTGCCCTTCCTCCAAGGAAGCTCCTTTGGCATCTGGGAATGTAGCTTCTGTCTTCAGGGATGGTCCCCACATCTGAAACAGCAGTGAGGGAGACAGGTAAGAGATGGAATGGAAAAGAGACCAAGGAATGGATCCTGCCCCACTCCCAGACTCTGCACCCTTCCATCAGCAGACCTGGTGAGTTATCTGGAGGAGAAATTCTCTAGCAGAAGAGGCTGCTGAAGGAGGCCATGAAATCTCCCATTTGGAGACAAATATCTCTCAGGGAAATCTTAGGCTAAGGTCATACATCTCCTCATCTGCTCTGCCTGACTCAGGAGGAAACCTTCAGCCAGGGCCACTGCCTGGGAACTGGTCTCCGGCCCACATCCTCTGACCCAGCCCTGCATTTCCTGGGGCAGGACGGCCAGGAACTGCTCCAGGATCACCAGGTCCAGGATCTGCTTCGTGGAGTGCTTCTCCGGCTTCAGCCAGTGCTTGCAAAGTTGGTGGAGCTGGCTGCAAACCTCTTGGGGCCCATCCGCCTCATGGTAGTGGAACTGCCGGAAGTGTTGGCAAAGTACATCTGAGATCGCTGTGACCTGATAACAGATCTCTGGCACACGGCTAGCCCGGAATTCAGCGCCACTTGCAGCTTGGGTGCGATGGGGGCCTTTGCTAATGTCAGGTAATCCTGACATCGGATGGATGGAAGGGTAGGAGGGAGGGATGGTCTGCAACTTTTCACGCTCTGGAATGTAGGGAGGTGTGCAGGTTGCCTAGGAGATTCAGAATTCCACCGCCTGGGCAATCTGTTATCTCACCAAATGTCCTTGGTCTCACAGTTCTGGTTTCCACTGTCTGGGACAGCTCTGGGGCATTTTGGTTATTTACTGCTTTAGAACTTTCGCACCTTTTCCTGCGCGCGGGCTTAGTATCCATTGGTAGATAGAGAGGGGGGGCATTTCAAGCTGGTATAACTGTAAGTGTATCCTTAGGATTAGCTATCACTGACAAAGAGATGTTACCGTGCCTTTAGAACTGCTTTCAATAAACGCTATCTTCTTTATGAAGCCTGGTGTTTGACTGACTTTCTGAAGAGCCTGACAGACTTGCTGTCTTGCCACTTCCAGGCACTTCTGGGTTCTGCTCTTCCATCTCCTTTCCCTTCTCTTGGGTCATGTCCAACTGTGTAAAGATGCTTTTTAGTCACTTGGCTATGAAGAGAGGCTTCTCCCTGGGGGGAAGGAGGGACAGAGACAGTAACACGTCACAAGGCAACCAAAGGCGAATTGCCCTGGTGTTTCAAGAACAAAAACGGCTTCTTGTGGTTTGTAGAACAGGTTTTGTATCATTTTGCTAGAGTACATACCAAGCTATTTTAGATATGCCTCCATGGTTCCTTGGGAAAGTTAACTCTAAGGATGCTAAAAGCTTAACCTCTCATTACATTGATTCAGTCTGTCCAAGGGGCAATTCTTGAGGTAAACTGAAGCCCCAAAAGGAAAGAGGGCTGATGACCCCTTACATGGGCCTGAAGTGTTAGGCAAGAGCTCTGTCCGAGCACCCAGCTGAGAGGAAGGGGCAGGAATGTGTCTGTGGGAAGACTAACATGGCTACCCATCATGAACTATGTGTATCCTTTTTTTTATATATATAACTCTCCTAAAAAGGAGAGAATTTTATTCTTTTTATAGGAAAAGGGTAGGGTAGACAGATGGAGAAAGAAAAAGATGGAGTGAAGTTTTTTCTGTTAAAAAAGGTTAGTTTTAGTTAGTAATCAATACCGTTTTGGCATCCATCACGGTTAGAAGATCTTCTTTTTAACTTTGCAAAGTCCAAAATCACTCTGTTAGTACAGTTAGTAAAGTCCATTGGGGTTAGTTATTAAACAGCTCCTTTCAGATGCTACACGAACAGTTAGTTCTCAAGGTGTCTTCTTTTTAAGTCTCTTCCAATTATGGATTGAGTCCTTTTTAACCTTGATGCCTTCCGTTCCGTCACCTCCTTCCCCTGGGCTGCTGTCTTCTTCACTGTTTGTATTAATCCAAATTTTCCTTTATAAAAGCGGAATAGGCTTTGGGAGCCATGTCCACCTCTTCTTTTAATTCTTTCGCTTCACTGCCAGTTAGGGGTGCCAAGACATTCGTCAAGGTAAATCCGAGATCTTCTTTCTCTTCTTCTTTTACGCCCTGGAAACTTAGAGTCAGATTCGATTTCTGCGCAATTTCCGCCATCTTCCTTGTTGTTTCCGATATTTGTTTCTGTCGACTGATGAGAACACTTTCCACTTTAAACAAAGTTTCGTTGATTTTCTGCATTTGCTCCAGCAGGGGGCACAGTATCTCATTTCCCGTTTGATTGACAGCAAGCTCTGGGGGGGGGGGCTACCCGGACCGGAAGTCCCTCCCCTCTTCTCTTCTGGTATCTGCAGGACTTTTTCCAAAGTCGACATTTTCTTTTTTTGTTTACTTTTTCCAAGTTCGTGCCGCATCCCCCAGGAAGCTAATTGGATCGCAATCTTCTGTAAAACTCCAACGGTACTTTCACCAACACTTTTTCTCTCTACCCCCTTCGCGCTCCCTTTGTAGATCTCGCTTCTCAAAGGGGGTGGGGACTCCTCCCTCCTCCCATACGCTTATACGCTTGCGGGGGGTTCCAAATTACGCTTCAAAATAGATCTTCAACTCACGATTCGATGCCACTTCTTCTTTTTATGTTAAATCATAACGCTGTCTTCACTCCTGGAAGTCGGTGGCGCTGCTAAGTCCCATTACGGGCACGACGCAGCGGGGCCGATTGGGGCGGGGAGAAAGCCTCAATTTCCCGGCTATCTGCCGGCAAAGAGGCTACTCCCCAAGCGCCCCCGGTTCGGAGCCTTTGCCTAAGGCTCACTAGGGTCTTTCGCACATGCGAAGACCCCCCCTGACTGCGCGTGGGCTAACCACCTCCGGGAGCGTCCCGAAAGGTGGCCGCCATTCGCAATGCCGAAACCGAAACCCATGAACTATGTGTATCCTTATCCAAATCTCCCGGTGTTGTGGTAGCAGTCCTTAATCGCTGCTTGGCTTCTATGGTTAAATGGCTAAAAGCGAACAAATTGAAACTAAACCCTGGAAAGACAGATGTGATGCTGGTTGGGAAGGTGGAGGTCTTGAAGGACGTTATGCTTCCCACTTTCAGTCGGGCTCGGCTGACCCTTGCCGACTCAGCGAAGAGCCTCAGGGTTCTACTGGACCCAACATTATTGCTGGAAAAGGAAGTTAATGCAGTTGCAAAAGGCTTTCTTTCAACTCAGCCTAGCCCCCAAAATGGCCGGGATTGAGAGGTCTGCCTGTCTGGTAGTAAGCCGGGTCTCCAGAGACTCTAGTGCACACCTTTAAGAAACTTTTCTACAAATTAAAAATCACTCGCCCATCCCAAATTGCCTTTTCCCTTTCTGCTTTGGGCCTCCCTTGCATAAATCCCCCCTCCAGGCCCCATCAGCACTTCAGATTCAAAACCCACCCCCATGCAAAAAGCAAGAGGCTACCCCGCTCTTCGATGCCTGTGAGGAGAGCTCTCTCTCTCTCTTTCTACACACAGACTCACACACTTCCCTCTTCCCTGTTTTTCCTGCCAGATGGTTTTCTTCTCCCTCTCAGGCAGGGATTTCCCTGTTTCTTCTTCTTTCTATGGGGCTGCAAAATCTTTAATTCACCCAGCTCCAAGGAAGGAGGGATGTGCAGGATCCAGTCCCAAAGCAGTGTGGCGTGGGTGGGCTCCAACGGAGGAAAGCTCATTCGTAAGAGCTAGCAGAGAGTTTATTTCTGGGGGCACAGCTAGCAGTGGAAGGCGGAGGGGCATGTGTGTGTCCAAATTCAGCCTCCTTTCTAGGAATCCAGGCTCTGTGCTTCCCTCCAAGAACTACTGTTAAAAACTCCCAGAAGGGTGCTTTCTCCCTGCATTTGAGGCCATGTGTTTGTTCTCCACGGGGCCACAGATGGTTATTAATATAAGCGCATCTTTTTTAAAAAACAGCATAAACTAATAGTGTATAACCACCTCTCCCTCTGAATGAGTTTTACTTTTTTCCCCCAAGTCCGTATACTGGACAAGAGACATGCAGATGCTTTTCTAAATTCAATGCTGTAATGAAAAGAAAAATTTCTCAGGGACACCAATAAAGGTGCAGTTTCCATTTCTGAAAAACATTATGTTAACAATTTATACCCCCCCACAAACCCATTTTGTCCCCAATGGCTGAGAGGCCGGGGATCTGAGGGAAACTGTAGGAGGGGAAATTCCCCTTTCCCAAAAGAGCAACAATACAATAGAGAAAAATGCTGACCTTAAATGCTTTTGGAGGCATTTTCTTCGCCCCCGACTACCAGGGAGTCGCAGGGCAGGTGGGGATGGCCAGCGTGCCAAGGGTAAAATCTCCTCTCCCTTGAACGGAGGCTGAATGGGTGGAAATGGGCAGCTGAAGGTTTGTTTCCGTGGCCTGGAGGTGAATTCTTGGCCGATAATTGTACAAATCAGAGGGATGTTGAAGGGACAGTTTAAAAGTTGGCAACCCCTAAGAAGAGAGGAGGACATGAGAGGGGGAGAACTGTGGCTTACTACGTACATACCCTCAGCTCTGTGTTGGGGGGACCCTTCTGTTTCCATCCCCAAACTCTTCAGAGTAACTGGGACCCCCCCACACACACATACACACTGATTTGGTGCCCTATTGAGAGGAACTGGACCATAAAGGTTATAAATATACCAGGCCTCCATTGAAGCTGGGTGCAAAGATGACTTTGGACTATTTCACTTCTTAAGATCCAGGCAACGCCTCATTTCCTCCAGAACTGAAGGCCCAAATAGGGGAAGACCCATTTCTTCCCAGAGGATACTACTTGCATGTGCTCTCTCACAACACACACCTCGCACTGGCGTCCCGCCTGCTTTCATCCACAGCTCATCAGGAAAAACCCTCTCTCTCTGCTTCAGCCCTAAGGATTGTCCAGGCATTGAGGGAAAAGATGGGGAACCTGTAATGAAATCCACAAGCCCCAATCCCAAGGTTTCTGCTCTGGTAAAGCCCTTTCCACATACTTCTTTGTCACCCGTTTCATTTTCTAATATATTCTTTTGTTTCTATGAAAAATTTAGGATGTAGAGACCAGGGGAGCACAAGGTCACAGAGCACGGGCAGTTAGTAAAGTTGCTCCCATATTCACAAACCCCAATCCACAAGCCCCAAGCCCGAGGTTTCTGCTCTGGTAAAGCCCTTTCCACATACATACTTCTTTGTCACCCATTTCATTTTCTAATATATTCTTTTGTTTCTATGAAAAGGTTTACGATGTAGAGATCAGGGGAGCACAAGGTCACAGAGCACGGGCAGCTAGTAAAGTTGCTCCCATATTCACAAGCCCCAATCCCAAGGTTTCTGCTCTGGTAAAGCCCTTTCCACATACTTCTTTGTCACCCGTTTCATTTTCTAATATATTCTTTTGTTTCTATGAAAAGGTTTAGGATGTAGAGACCAGGGGAGCACAAGGTCACAGAGCACGGGCAGTTAGTAAAGTTGCTCCCATATTCACAAGGCCCAATCCACAAGCCCCATCCATAAACCCCAATCCCAAGGTTTCTGCTCTGGTAAAGCCCTTTCCACATACTTCTTTGTCACCCATTTCATTTTCTAATATATTCTTTTGTTTCTACGAAAAGGTTTAGGATGTAGAGACCAGGGGAGCACAAGGTCACAGAGCACGGGCAGTTAGTAAAGTTGCTCCCATATTCACAAGGCCCAATCCCAAGGTTTCTGCTCTGGTAAAGCCCTTTCCACATACTTCTTTGTCACCCATTTCATTTTCTAATATAATCTTTTGTTTCTATGAAAAGGTTTAGGATGTAGAGACCAGGGGAGCACAAGATCACATATTCCACGCCGCAAGAGCCTCTTTCCCTCAGTCATCCTGGCCTGCAGTGGGAGAAGGCCCAGAACCTGACGGAGGGCACTACTGATTTCTTTGCGGGTCTACAATGAGCCCAGCCAGAGACAAATTGTACAATTAGAATTTCACTTTTAGGAGATATTATAAAGGAAGGGTTTGTCGAGCTGTTAGGTATTGCTTAGAACTCTTTCCCCTAAGTCAGTCATCCTGGCCTGCAGCGGGAGAGAGAAGGCCCAGAGCCTGACCGAGGACACTGCTGATTTCTTTGTAGGCCTGAGAGAAAGACAGCTGAAGCATCAATTCAGATTTATAGGGGTGCCAGCCTCCAGGTGGGACCTGGGGACCCCCTGGAATTATAGCTCATCTCCACACTACAGACATCAGTTCCCCTGGAGAAAGTGGCTGCTTTGGAGGGTGGACTCTGTGGCGTGGCACCCTACAGAGATCCCTGTCCTCCCCAGGCTCCACCTCCAAATCTCCAGGAGTTCCCCAACCTGGAGATGGCAACCTTACCTGCCCCATCCCCCGCCAGTGGCCAGGGGCAGACCTGGCAACCCTAAGTCAGATCATGAGCTGCTGAAAAGCAGGGAGAGGAAGAGACAGCACTTGTGAAGTGGACATTCTGGACTTGCTCTTGTCTTTGGGTTACCGGGTGTCATTTGTTAAAACTTGCCTTTGTGCAGGGCGCCCTTTCTGAAGGCCCCGTGGGGTGTGTTTGTGTCTGCTTGGGGCCAGTGCAGACTACCCGAACCACAAAGCCCCCTCCATGCCACCCTTTCCTGGAGGCCACGTGCCTTTAAGTGGGTTGCTAAGTGTCCAGGAGGGACTCCAGGCTGCTTGGCTTTTGTGCTTTTAACAAGAGATTTGATCTGCAAAGATCAGTGGTGGAATCGGTTCCCACTTGTAGGGATGCCAGCCTCCAGGTAGGACCTGGGGATCTTCTGGAATTATAGTTTGTCTTTAGACTACAGAGATCAGGTCCCCCCGTGAAAATGGATGCTTTGGAGGGGGGATTTTATGGCAGTGGGCCCCACTGAGGTCCCTGTCCTCCCTAGGCCCCACCCTGAAATCTCCAGGAGTTCCACAACCTGCATCTGGCAACCCCATCCCCAAATGGTGGCCGGGGGGGGCGGCAACCTTAGTTCCTAGCCTGGAGAGGAAACCTGCTGCCTTCCTGCCTCTTGCTGGAGATGCGGCCCCAGTTCCAGCAGTCACATCTAGAGCAGGCAAGCCTTCGTGGAGCAGAGAAGGGGCCAGCCCAACTGTTGGAGTACATAAGAACATAAGAGAAGCCAATGTTGAATCAGGCCAATGGCCCATCTAGTCCAACACTCTGTCACACAGCGGCCAAAATATACCAAGTGCCATCAGGAGGTCCAGCAGTGGGGCCAGGGCACCAGAAGCCCTCCCACTGCTGCCCCCTCCAGCACCAAGAATAGAGTGCATCACCTGCCCCAGACTGAGAGTTCCCTTCTGTACCCTGTGGCTAATAGCCACTGATGGACTTCTGCTCCATATGTTTATCTAATTCCCTCTTGAAACTGTTCATGCTTGTAGCTGCCACCACCTTCTGTGGCAGTGAATTCCATGTGTTAATCACTCTTTGGGTGAAGAAGTACTTCCTTTTATCTGTTCTAACCCAACTGCTCAGCAATTTCATGGAGTGCCCACGAGTTCTTGTATTGTGAGAAAGGGAGAAAAGTACTTCTTTCTCAACCTGCTCAATCCCATTCATAATCTTATAAACCTCCATCATGCCACCCCTCAGCCGTCGTTTCTCCAAGCTAAAGAGCCCCAAGTGTTTTAACCTTTCTTCATAGAAAGTAAGCAATGTCTGGTGTACAAAAAGGAGAGAAGACGACCCTGCGGTCAGCACCTTCTTCCTGGGAACTGTCATTCCTTGTCTGTCTCCAGAGGGCTGTTCTTAGGGCAAAATCCTGCTGCTTCTCGGAATTTCCACAACTCTCCATCTCTTTCTCTCATCTAGTGATGTAGACAGGAACTTGTCGCCACCTCTGCTGTCCACGATCAAGTGTGTTAATGCCTGGATCAAGCTTCCTCTACACTTCGATCGGTTTTTGCACCTCTGTTGCACAACATGACTTCATCCTTCCTGGCCTTGCTCTGCATGTGGGATACAGAGAGACCCCCTTGCACGGCTGCCAAGCTTGGGGGAGCTTCTCCGCCACGTTTTACCCATTTGGGCACCCCCCGGTTTGGCTTTCTCGAGCCTCAGACCTCCAGCTCTCCTGCAAGCAAAGCAAGATCCAAAAAGCAGGAAGTTGGAGGACTCCAGTATTTCTTTACGAATTTCTGTATCTTCTGTAGGAACCGCATCTTCTTTCTGCTTCCTAACCCTTTACTAGCTCTTGTGCACAGAGAGGGAAAAGGGACTGTTTTAAGGACTACTTTTTCAAATTAAGGAAGGGATTAAGTGTGCATTTTAGCTCCCCCCCAAACTGGCCAAGAAAATCTGCTGTCTAATCCCAGGGGTGTAAACTCCAGCTGTGGTTGCTGACTGGGGCTGGCGAGGCACTCTGTTCAAGCTCAGATGCAGTGTCAGCCACAGGAAAACTAGGTGGAAAGCAGAAGGGAGTCAAACATTTGCCTGGTAGGTCAAGGAACATTCGGCCACTGCTTAGAAAAGACTAAGCTGCCCAGACAATAGCTGTGAATATTTTAACTAAGGCACAAATGTCTCAGCAACCCCAAAATGGCAGCCAGCATCTTACCCGAACAACATTCATTGCTATTTGGAAACTGCCAAACAGACTGGTTATTGTATTCACAATGGCATCCATTCACTATTAATTTTAGGAAACAAGGATTCTTTAGAAATGGAAATGTGTTAGCAGAAAAATAAAATACTGGAAAGTTTTCCCACCCCACATCTCTGCCAAACTTCTTTAACAGTGCAGTTCAAAAGAAAAGTTTACTTCTATGGGCTTAGGAAAGTGTGACTCCTCTCAACCTTCCTCAGTAATCCTTCCTGCTCTGGGGAAAACCATGGTAGCAGGCTCCTGACTGAAGGAGGGAGAGGAAAGAGATCCCATCCAGTGCCTCAAGGAGCCTCACATCCGAGGCACAGTCAGAGACTCCAGCAGTGACACATCTAAGAGACTCCCCAGAATCCCAAGTGTAGAGGACAAGAGAGAGCCCTCTGGGACCCTCTGGCACTTCCCCTAACTCCACTTCTGAGACCAATCAGCCAGATAGGACCAGAACCACCAGAAGATGATGCCCCCAATTACCATCTTCACAGAGAGGGATACTACTGGCTACGATATTGAGGGAGAGTCACTAGGAACATTGTCCACCTCTCTCCCTTCCTCAGAACAGGTCTTTCCTCACAGCTAGTGAAGCACCTACTGATCCAAAAACCTCCCTTAAACACGTTTTGACCTAGGGATTGATGACATTTGTCTCTTTATTCAGCTTTTTTCTTCTATAAAAGGAAGTTTTCTACACCTATACAATAGAACTCAGAATAAACAAAAAAAGGGCTGATATTCTGGCACACAACCAATGGAAGAGGTACCATTTACGAGGGTCCTGGCTTTCTCTGGTTCTGTGGACTGGGTTCCCTGAAGAGAACATAAGAACGTAAGAGAAGCCATGTTGGTCAGGCCAGAGGCCCATCCAGACCAACACGCTGTGTCACACAGTGGCCAAAACATAGGTGTCATCAGGTCCACCAAGGGGCCAGAACTCCAGAACCCCTCCCACTCATGCCTCTGAAGCACCAAGAATACAGAGCATCACTGCCCCAGGCAGAGTGTTCCTTCTACACCTTGTGGCTAACAGCCACTCATGGACAAAAAATTAGGTACAAAAAATCGAAGGCACAGATATAGAATGGGAGGGACTTGACTTGACAGCAGCACATGTGAAAGGGATCTAGGTGTTATGGTTGATCACAAGCTAAACATGAGCCTGCAGTGTGATGCGGCTGTGAAGAAAGCTAATGCAATCTTAGGATGCATTAGCAGAAGCATTGTGTCCAGATCACGGGAGGTGGTAGTTCTGCTGTATTCTGCTATGGTCAGGCCCCACCTGGAGTACTGTGTCCAGTTTTGGGCACCACATTTTCGGAAGGATGTTGACAAACTCGAGCGGGTCCAGAGGAGGGCGACCAGGATGGTGAGAGGGTTGGAGTCCAAGTCTTATGAGGAAAGGCTGAGGGAGTTGGGTATGTTTAGCCTGGGAAAGAGAAGGTTTAGAGGGGACATGATTGCAGTCTTCAAGTATTTGAAGGGCTGTCATGTAGAAGATGGAGTGGATCTATTCTCTCTTGCTCCGGATTGCAAGACTAGATCTAATGGGTGGAAATTACAAGGGAGTCGTTACCGGCTTAATATCAGGAGAAACTTCCTGACTGTAAGAGTGGTTGAGCAGTGGAACAGACTGCCTCGGGAGGTGGTGGATGCTCCTTCGCTGGACGTTTTCAAGAGGAGACTGGACAACCATCTTTTGGGTATGTTGTAGGTATGTAGGGGTTTCGGCTGTGTTCCTGCAGAGTGCAGGGGGTTGGACTAGATGGCCTGCAAGGTCCCTTCCAACTCTAACATTCTATGATTCTATGACCTTGGCTCCGTATGTTTCCCTAATACCCTCTTGAAGCTGTCTATGCTTACAGCCACCACCACTTCCTGCAGCAGTGAATACCTTCCTGGGAGATCTTCAGGAGGCACTGCAGTTCCTGCTTGTTCTGCAGGGCTTTTGTGGTTGTTTGGATGGCAAGCCTCTTTTAAGGGGGCGAGGGATGAGAGATGTTGGTTTTGCTATTCTGTTTTTGGATTTAACTATTATTGTAAACTGCCTTGAACCACAAGGAAAAGTGGGCTATAAATGTTCTAATAAAATAAACAAATAGGAAGGTTCTGAGATTTCTGCGAGTATCAAACAGATTTCTTCCAAGAAGGCCACTTCTCCACAAAAGTTTAGTCCTTACAACTGTCTTAACTTAGTCACAACATGAATGTGGGCAAACTGGGTCAGGTTCACTCATGGGGATCAGTCGTGGCACGAAGTGCCCGTCTCAAGCATCTGCAAGAGGATTTCTGTCTTACAGCTTTATATACAAATTAAAAAAGACATGCTGCACTAGCCTTTGAAACACTTAATGAAGCCTTACTTATTAAAAACCCCACAAACCACAGGAAAAAAACACACACAAATAGAAATAAAAAACTCTTTAATGAGCTATGACCCATCCTTAGCTGAGCTTTGTCTTCTCTAATTAAAAACAAAACAAAACAGTAGGGGGGGGGTAAGAAAAATAAAAGATGTATGAATTGTATGATATATTTTCGGAACACAGAATTAAGCTTGTCGGAACATTCCCAAGTGGATCATAAAGATAAGACCATAGATATATTAGAAATCAATCCGATTTGGGCATATTGTAGATCATCTTTGACAAATTAGTTTAAATGTTATTCCTTCCTTTGTTATGATGTTTTGTATAAACTTGTATTATGGGAATAAAAAGCAAAATAAAATATTTAAAAAAAAAACACTTAAGGGTTGCCGAACTACCTGGAGGGGAAAAGTGTGCCATCTACAGAGGCTTTGTGGGATGTTGTTTGCCTCTCCAGCTGCCCATTTCCACATACTAAGCCTCTGAGAAATGGGTGGGATATTTTTCCCCTCTGCAGACCTGTTAGAAACCCTAACAGATTCCTTTTCAAACTAAAATAATGCGATAAAAAGATAATTTTCCCAGTCTGCTCAAGAAAGGCACAATCTCAAAGAAGGAATCTTAGGGGGAGGGGAAACACATGAGGAGTTAGGAGAGGGGACATTACTCCAGGACATTTCCAACTCATGGAGCCCAGGAAGGGGGTTCAGAGCAGGAGGAGGTAAACTTACTTTTCCCTTCTGCTTCTCTCAAGGAATTTGGTGGGAAGGACATCTGCAATTGAGGAATTTGTGTCCCACAACATCCACCTGTCAACTCCAAGGCTACTTGCCCATTTCCACAATACTGGATGTTGGGGGGGTCTGCCCCCTTTGAACTTATGAGTTGTGGCTTTGGGGGACACAACCTTTTCCTTTCAACCCGAATTAATCCTACCACCAGAACTCTTCAAAGTGGTGAGACCCCAAAAAGCTCGCAGCAGGCTGGAGGAAGGAATAAGGCAGGGGAACATCTCTCCAGAATTCCTTGGCAGATAAAAATGTATGTAAATTGAGGCTGCAGGCTGTTCACACTACATCAGTAGCAGAGAGGCTGTAAATATCTCCTTCCCTCAGCATATCCATTTCTTCACAGTATTTAGAAAGGAGAAATGTTTTATCAAGTTTTACAAATGTCAGAAAGAGTACACTTGGCAGAAAGACTGAAGGAAGGCAACCACTAAAAAGGCCCTTCTTTGCATAACTATTTTCAAAGTATTTCTGAGCCTCCAACACCTGGGTTTTCAAAGAAGAGCCTCATCAGAAACCACTACATGAAAGTTTCCCCATTGTGTGGATTATCTGAGAAAAAAGAAGGCTGGATATCTGCCTCAAGCTCTTGCTACACAGCGAGTATTTATGAGGTTCTTCCCCTGTGTGGCTTCCTCAATGGTTAAGGAGATGTGGGTTGGTCTTGAATCTCCTTCCACCCTCAGAACACATCCTTTCTTTCTTCCCTGTGAGATCTATTTTTCTATCCTCAGTCCAAATATTTCTATAATTTCTTCCAGGTTTGAGTCAGGATTCTGGGCAGATACAAGCACTTTACAAGAGTTTACATGGTTTCAACCCTTTCTATAGTCTGTGTTGGCATATTGAGTGCAGCACTTTAACAGCATCATCTTTTAAGACTTTGAATAGTTCAGCTGGGATACCATCACCTCCGCTAGCTTTGTTGTTAGTAATGCTTTCTAAGGCCTATTTGACTTTGCACCCCAGGATGTCTGGCTCGAGATCAGTGATTACACCGTCGTGGTTGTCAAGGACACTGAGGTCCTTCTTGTATAGTTCTTCTTTGTATTCTTGCCGTCTCTTCCTAATTTTTTCTGCTTCTGTTAGGTCCCTATGGGTTTTGTCCTTAATCGTGGCCAGCTTTGCATGGAACATTCCCTTGATTTCTCCAATTCTCTTGAAGACATCTCTAGTCCTTCCCATTCTATTGTTTTCCTGTATTACTTTGCATTGTTCATTCAGGAAAGCCTCCTTATTTCTCCTTGCTGTTCTCTGGAAATCTGCATTCAGTTGGGTAAATCTTTCTTTTTCACCTTTGCCTTTCACTTTTCTTCTTTCCTCTGCTATTTGTAACGCCTCATCAGACAGCCACTTTGCTTTCTTGCATTTCTTTTTCTTTGGGATGGTGCTGATTGCTGCCTCTTGTACAATGTCCCAAACCTCTGTCCAAAGTTCTTCAGGCACTCGAGATCAAATCAGTCAATCCTAAAAGAAATCAACCCTGACTGTTCCCTGGAAGGACAGATACTGAAGATGAAGTTCAAATACTTTGGCCACCAAATGAGAAGGGAGTACTCACTGGAGAAGACCCTCATGTTAGGAAAGACTGAAGGTAAAAGAAGCAGGATGAGATGGTTAGACAGTGTTATCGATGCAGCGAATATGAAACTGAGCAAACTCCGGAGCACAACAGAGGACGGGAGGGCCTGGTGTGATGTGATCCATGGGGATGCGAGAGTCAGACTCAGCTGTGCGACTGAACAACAAAAATGGTCTATGCTTGTCTTTTTTATGTGAAATAGGAGAAAAGCTCTTTTCACAAGCTAAGTGGTTATATGCTTTCTCGTGTGAGTTCTTTGATGATGTTGAAGACTGTCATTCAGACTGCATCTCTTTCCACACTCTGAGCTCTCAAAAGGTTTCTTCCCTGTGTGAGTTCTTAAATGCTTGCAAAAATGGCTGATCAGATGGAATCTTTTCCCACATTCTGATCATTCAAACACTTTCTCCCAGTTCTTTGATGCTGTAGAAGATTGCCACTCTGACTGAATTTCTTTCCACACTCTGAGCATTCAAAAAATTTCTCAACTGTGTGCGTTCTTTGTTGCAACATGAGATTGGCACTTTGACTGAATCTCTTCCCACTCTGAGCATTCAAAAGGTTTCTCCCCTATATGCTGTTTGATGCTGTTGAAGATGGCCACTCAACCTGAATCTCTTTCCACACTGCAAACATTCAAAGATTTCTCCCCTGTGTGGGTTCTTTGATGCTGTTGAAGAGTGCAACTCTGACTGAACATTTTTCCACACTCCGAGCATTCAAAAGGTTTCTCCCCTGTGTGGGTTCTTTGATGCCGTTGAAAGTTACCTTTATCACTGAATCTCTTTCCACACTCTGAGCATTCGAAAGGCTTCTCCCCTGTGTGGATTCTTTGATGCTGTTGAAGATGGCCACCCTGACTGAATCTCTTTCCACACTCCAAACATTCAAAAGGTTTCTCCCCTGTGTGGGTTCTTCGATGCTGTAGAAGATTGTTACTCTTACTGAATCTCTTTCCACACTCCAAACATTCGAAAGGTTTCTCCCCTGTGTGGATTCTTTGATGCTGTTGAAGATAGCGACTCAACATGAAACTCTTTCCACACTCCAAACATTCAAAAGGTTTCTCCCCTGTGTGGCTTCTTTGATGCAGTAGAAGATGGCTATTCTTACTGAATCTCTTTCCACACTCCAAACATTCAAAAGGTTTCTCCCCTGTGTGGGTTCTTTGATGCTGTTGAAGAGTGCAACTCTGACTGAACATTTTTCCACACTCTGAGCATTCAAAAGGTTTCTCCCCTGTGTGGGTTCTTTGATGCTGTTGAAGGTTACCTCTGTCACTGAATCTCTTTCGACACTCTGAGCATTCAAAAGGCTTCTCCCCTGTGTGGGTTCTTTGATGCTGTTGAAGATGGCCCTTCTGACTGAATCTCTTTCCACACTCCAAACATTCAAAAGGTTTCTCCCCTGTGTGGGTTCTCTGATGCCGTTGAAGATGGCCACTCCGACTTAATCTCTTTCCACACTCTGAGCATTCAAAAGGTTTTTCTCTTGTGTGTGTTCTGTGATGCACCTGAAGACCGTCACTCCGACTGAATCTCTTTCCACACTCTGAGCATTCAAAAGGTTTCTCCCCCGTGTGGGTTCTTAGGTGCTCGTGAAGAGAACGATTCTGACTGAATCTCTTTCCACATTCTGAGCATTCAAAAGGTTTCTCCCCTGTGTGGGTTCTCTGATGCCGTTGAAGATTGCCACTCCGACTTAATCTCTTTCCACACTCTGAGCATTGAAAATTTTTCTCCACTGTGCGTGTTCTTTCATGCAGCACGAGATTGCCACTTTGACTGAATCTCTTTCTAAACTCTGAGCATTCAAAAGGTTTCTCACTATTGTGGATTCTTAGATGCTGTTGAAAACTACATCTGTGACTGAATTTCTTTCCACACTCAGAACACTCAAAAGGTTTCTCCCCTGTGTGGGTTCTTTGATGCTGTTGAAAGTTACCTGTGTCACTGAATCTCTTTCCACACACTGAGCATGTCAAAGGTTTCTCACCATTGTGGATTCTTAGATGCTGTTTCTGTGAGAAACTCTCATCACCGTTTGAGCAACTATAATGTTTCTCTCCTCCATGTATTCTTAGATGTCCAATTACTTGTGCTCTACAAAGAAAGCTATTTCCACACTCCAGATATTGATGGGTCTTCTTTCTACTGTGCTTTCGCAAATGCATATTATATTGGGTTTGATGTGAGAAGTTCATTCCACACTCCAAGCACTTGTACGCTTCCTCCACCATGTGAATTAATTCACAGGAATCCCCCCCTTGGCAAGGAATGGGTTGATCCCTCTTCTGGACCGTGTGGCTTTCCTTCTGCCTCTTGGGTCTGCCTTGATTCTTGACCTTTCCTCTCAAGTCTTCATTCTTGACTTCATCTGGCAATAGATGATGCAGTTTCTCATCCTCCTCATTCCTCTGATCATCCCCTGTCGGAATACAGAGAGAGATCTCGTTAGCACCCACACAAGGAGGTCTGATTTGCACTTGAAATTCTATCCACACTCAAAGCATTCCATGGGCTTGTTCCTGCTGTACGTTGACAGATACAATAATAAGACAGGTTAGAAGAGGGTTCCTGCCTGCTGTGTGGTCTGTATCTGAAGCTTCCTTTAGTCTTTTCATTCTAGGCTTTTCCCAAAGAGAACACCTGGAATTCCCCAGCTGTCTCCTCTACATCTGCTGCTGGAATACAGAAGGCCCCACTGCTGGACCTCCTGATGGCACCTGGTATTTTTGGCCACTGTGTGACAGAATGTTGGACTAGATGGGCCACTGGCCTGATTCAGCATTGGCTTCTCTTACGTTCTTATGTAAGGAGGTCCAATCAGCACCTGTGCAAGAAGCCAGGCCACCAATCAGGCACTCCTCATTCACAAGTGTTCATTTCCTTTGGTAGAACTTCTTTCTCCCCAAACATATTTCCTGTGGGGAAGGGAGAAGCCAGGACCTCACCAAGTGAATGCCACAATTGAAAGGGTACCCCCCCATGTTTTTTGGAAGGGGTATCAGTTGTTGGGGGGGGGTTAAGGCATCTAAGTGACAACTGAAGAGAATTGTTGATGCCCCTTTTGCCTTGTTCAGCCTGGGTGTTCTTAAGTAACCCCCCCTTTCCCCAGAATATCCAATATTTAAAGATATCACAGTCCCTCAGGACCTACCACTGAGGTCAGGCCCAGATCGGGCTTCTGAGCCTCCAGATTTCAGGTCCCAGAAGGCTTCCTTCCCTCCTGACCCTACCAAACCAAGAGATACCAAGAAGGAGAGCAGAAACCCGCCATTCCTATTCCTTGCCCATTCCCTTGAAATAACTATGAAAGATACCAACTCGCAGCAGGTTCTTTGGGGAAGGAAATACCCTCTTTTCCTGAGAAACTCTCCAGTCTTTCTCCAGGTGAAAGGCCTTTGTGTGTCTCTGCCCGAGTCTCGCTTACATTCCTGGCTTCTTTGGCAGACAGAGAGAAAGCAGTCATCCTTATATGGGAAAGGATTCCAAGGAAGAGGAAAAATTCTTCTGGGAGGATGGAAACATGGTCAGGATCAAAGCCCACAATCCGAAACAGGGCATGAATCCATACCAAACCAGAGGGGATGGCCAAAATCCCATTCCAGGGCAACAGTGTGTTGGCTGGCAATGAAGAAATCAGGATCTGACCCAATGCCACGGGACCCCCCTTCCCTGGGGACCTCCATTTTGGATCCCTGTACACTTGGCACATCTTAGCAGGGGCCTAGCAACGAAAAAGGAAGTCTGGATCATGCAGATATCAAAACGACAGGGAGTCACACTGAGAATGTCAAGGAATGTGAAGTAACTCCTCCACTAACCATGCAAAAGCCATATCTGGTGGGAGTCCACCGAAGGGCCTTTTCCCCCAAGGATCTAAGGGGTTCCATCCCTGATCATTTGCCCTGAATAATGACCCAAATAAGACAATGAGCAATGGGCCAGCCCCTGCCATTTCTTCTTTATCTTAAGTGCTGGACAGGAAGAGTTCTCCCCCTACTCCATCATATAAACTCAGCGATCTACTTGCCTACCTAAATTCTCAGTTTCCCCAAAGGAACACTTCTCCTGGATACGTCTGCCTGTAATGCAGAAGAAGGAAACCTCTCTTCCATAATGCACACACAAAAAAACCCCTTTCGAATTAGCTCATCCCCTAGAGTGATAGACTTTTCAGCACTTCCACATTCCACCTTTTTCCCCCCTCCTTCACCTTAGCAGAAATGTAGAAGAAGTGATCCCGCAGGCCATCAAATTGGTAGCAGGTTTTGGATTCCATCCTGTTACCCCCAGCTGTATGGCTGGCTTCTCTACTTTTCCATCCTTTTTTTTTTTTGTAGTAAAACGCTCCTAAAGAGGAGAGAATTTTATTCTTTTTATAAGAAAAGGATAGGGTAGACAGCTGGAGAAAGAAAAAGGATGGAGTGAAATTTTCCTGTTAATAAAGGTTAGTTTTAATTAGTATTATTTTTAGCATCCATCACGGTTAGAAGATCTTCTTTTTAACAATCCAAAGTCCAAGATAACTCTTTTAATGAAGTTAGTAAAGTCCATTGGGGTTAGTTATTGAAAAGCTCCTTCCAGATGTTACACGAACAGTCACTGCTCAAAGTGTCTTCTTAAGTCTCATCAACTAAAAGTTGAGTCCTTTTAATCTTAATGACTCTCGTTCCGTCACCTCTCTCCCCTGGGCTGCTGTCTTCTTCGCTACTTGCATTAACCCAAGTCTTGAGAGCTGCTTCCTCCATGCTGGCGTGTCTCTTCAGAAGTTTTGTTGCTTTAAGAATGGATTCCATCTTCTCTCGCTTTTCTTTTTCCTTATATTTCCGACCATCAATTTTTACGGGCTCCATACTCACTACAGATGAAATTAGATCTCTAATGAATTGCCTGCTCGGCTCGGCAACCCCTTCTCCTGGCAGATTATTTTCCTTTATAAAAGCGGAGTAGGCTTTGGGAGCCATATCCACCTCTTCTTTTAATTCATTCGCTTCACTGCCAGTTAGTGGTGCCAAGTCATTTGTCAAGGTAAAACTGAGATCTTCTTTCTCTTCTTCTTTCTCGCCCAAAAAGATTAGCGTCAGATTAGCCTTCCTTGTTGTTTCCGAGATTTGCTTTTGCCGACTGATGAGAGCACTTTCCACTTTAAACAAAGTTTCGTTGATTTTCTGCATTTGCTCCAGCAGTGGCCGCAGTAGCTCATTTTCCTGTTGATTGACAGCAAGCTCTGGGGGGGGGGTTACCCGGACCGGAAGTCCCTCCCCTCTTCTCTTCCGGTTTATGCAGGACCATTTTCAGCGTCGACATTTTCTTTTTTGTTTACTTTTTCAAAGTTCGTGCCGCATCCCCCAGGAAGCTAATAATGGCGTAATCGTCTGCAAAACCCCAACGGTACCTTCACCAACACTTTTTTCTCTTTACCCCCCTCTTCGCGCTCCCTTTATAGATCTCGCTTCTCAAAAGGGGTGGGGACTCCTCCCTCCTCCCTTACGCTTATACGCTTGCGGGGGGGTTTAAATTCTCGCTTCAAATTAGATCTTCAACTCACGATTCGATGCAATTCTTCTTTTTATTTTAATTCATGCCGCTTTCTTCACTCCTGGAAGTCGGTGGCGCTGCTAAGTCCCATTACGGGCACGACGCAGCGAGGCCGATTGGGGCGGGGAGAAAGCCTCAATTTCCCGGCTGTCTGCCGGCAAAGAGGCTACTCCCCAAAGCGCCCCCGGTTCGGAGCCTTTGCCTAAGGCTCACTAGGGTCTTGCATACATGCAAAGACCCCCCCAAACTGCGCGTGGGCTAGCCACCTTCGGGAGCGTCCCGAAAGGTGGCCGCCATTCGCAACGCCAAAACCGAAACCTCTCTACTTTTCCATCCTGTTCTGCTGTGCTTCTCCAGAGCTGCCCAGCTGTCTTCCGGAAGCAGGCTTTGTATGCCTTTGACTCTCCCCTTTTATTTTTTCCTTAGCAGCAGGAAGTTGGTGAGGAAAAGGATTTAAACCATATTTGTACTTCACATGTGCATTTCTTTCTTTTCTGTTGCACCTCTGTTTTTATTTACCTGACCTAGCCTAGTTCTCTTTCTGTTAACGTAATAAAATTCTTTTTGTTGTTTAAGAAGCTGGCGCTGTTGGGTTTCGGTTTCAGCGCTGCGAATGGCGGCCGCCTCTCGGGACGCTCCCGGAGGCGGTTAGCCCACACGCAGTCAGGGGGGGTCTTCGCCTGTGCGAAAGACCCTAGTGAGCCTTAGGCAAAGGCTCCGAACCGGGGGCGCTTGGGGAGTAGCCTCTTTGCCGGCAGACAGCCGGGAAATTGAGGCTTTCTCCCCGCCCCAATCGGCCCCGCTGCGTTGTGTCCGCAATGGGACTTAGCGGCGCCACCGATTTCCAGGAGTGAAGACAGCGTTACGATTTAATATAAAAAGTAGAAGGCATCGAACCGTGAGTTGAAGATCGATTTTGAAGCGTGAATTCGAGCCCCCCGTAAGCGTTTAAGCGTATGGGAGGAGGGAGGAGTCCCCATCCCTTTTGAGAAGCAAGATTTACAAAGGGAGCGCGAGGGGGGCAGAGAGGAAAACAGTGTTGGTGAAAGTACCGTTGGAGTTGTATAAAAGACTTCGATCCTTTTAGCTTCCTGGGGGATGCGGCACGAACTTTATAAAAGTAAATAATAAAACAAAATGTCGACAACGGGGAAAGTCCTGCAGAAACCGGAAGAGATGAGGGGAGGGACTTCCGGCCCGGGTAGCCCCCCCCAAGAGCTAGCTGTCAATCAACAGGATCTGCGCCCTCTACTGGAGCAAATACAGAAAATCAATGAAACTTTGCTTAAAGTGGAAAGTGTCTTGATTAGTCGACAGGGGAAATTGGAAGAAATAGAACAGAAATCGGATTTGATTCTAAGTTTTCAGGGCGTGAAAGAAGAAGAGAAGGAGGATCTCGGATTTAACTCGACAAATGTTTTGGCACCCCTAACTGGCAGTGAAGCGAAAGAATTAAAAGAAGAGGTGGACATGGCTCTCAAAGCCTATTCCGCTTTTATAAAAGAAGATACTCTGCCAGTAGAAGGGGATGTTGAACACAGCAGGCAATATACCAGAGATCCGATTCCATGTGTAGTAATTATGGCATCCTGGGAATTTGAAGGTCGGAAACACAAGGAAAAAGAGAAAAGAAAGAAGATGGATTACACCTTTAAAAAGCAAAAATCTTTGAAGAGACACGCCAGCTTGGAGGAAGACGCAGCACCCAAAATTGGCAGAGAAGAAGACGGCAGCCCAGGGGAAGGAGGCGACGGATTGGAAGACATCAAAGTTGAAAAGGACTCAATCTACAACTGGAAGAGACCTAAAAAGAAGACATTTTAAGGACTGTTCGTGTACCATCTGCAAGGAGCTGTTTGATTACTAACCCCAATGGACTTTACTAACTGTATTAACAGAGTGATTCTGGACTTTGTAAAGTTTAAAAGAAGATCTTCGAATCGCGATAGATGCCAAAAATGGTATTGATTACTAACTAAAATTAACCTTTATTAACAGAGAAAACTTCACTCCATCTTTCTCTTTCTCCAGCTGTCTACCCTCCCCCTGTTTTATAAAAAGAATAAAATTCTCTCCTTTTTAGGAGAGTTTTACCAAAAAAAAAAGAAGAAGCTGGCGCTGTTCATTTGAGCGTTGGTCTGTATCTCAACCCTGATAGACATAGGTTTATGATCTTGGGGAATTAATACCCCACAATACACGTGTTTTCTCTTTGCTAGCAGAAGACGCTTTTGCTGGTTACAGGGGTGGCCACGCAAGGGTCACAGACCCTTTTTGGAGGGACTCTCAGCTCTTCCTTGTCTCCAGCCCAGGACATCCTCCCTGGCTCAAGTGATGGCCAGAACGGTGGCCTCGGTTGCCCCTGGGTCAGCCAAGGGGCTTGGGTTGCTTTCCCAGGCCATGCTGAACATCACTTTCACCCCAGCTCCTAGAGACCACCAACAGGGAACAAGTAGTGGGGCAGGCCCGAAAACAATATATTCGTCATTCGTGTTCAATATTTTGATTCATGCCTCACCCCAATGGCAGCTTCTCTTCAAAGGTTCACACCTCTGGGACCCATGAAAGATCCTTACCCAGAAAGGCCACGCTCCTGTAGTTCTCCAGCATGACTTCCCTGTAGAGAGCTCTTTGGCCCAGATCCAGGAGTGCCCACTCCGCCTCGGTGAAATACACGGCCACCTCCTCAAAGGAAAAGGAACCCTGGAAGAAAAAGCAGTTTCACTTGTCAGAGATCAAGCCAGGTAGAGAATGCTCAGTGGAAAGGGACAGTCGGGGAGTCTGCAGAGCTTGGCATGGGCAAAGAAGAGAAGAAGAAGAAGAAGAAGTGAAGAGATTGGATTTATACCCCGCCCTTCACTGCCCAAAGGCGTCTAAGAGTGGCTTACAGACTCCTTTCCCGTCCCCTCCCCACAACAGACACCCTGTGAGGTAGGTGGGGCTGAGAGAACTTCTGCCAGAAACTGTCCTTGAGAGAACAGCTGTGCCAGAGCTGGTGACTGACCCACGGTCACATCAGCAGGTGCAACTGGAGGAGTGGGGGAATCAAACCCGGTTCTCCCAGATAAGAGTCCGTGCACTTAACCACTACACCAAGCTGGCAAAGGGAGTGGCATTCAGCGCCCCTTCCCCTCGGTCATCATAGCAGCAACTGCAGGAGCAAAAGACCCCCTGTGAAAGGAGGGGGGACCCAGGCGGCCCCCCCCCATCTCCTCTACCTGGACTGGAGGCGAAGCAGCTCTGTCCACACTTCTGCCAAGACAACGGCTGAACACTCCCTGTCCGTTTCCTGAGAGGGAGAAAAAGGAAGGAGGAAAGGTTGTCAGGCTAGACTCCCTTGTTTGTTTGCTTATTTGAATCCTGCTTCACGCAACCTCCTTCCCAGGGCTGTGAAACTTTGCAATAGACATACGCGACAACATCTGTAGGGAATTTTAGTAAATCATGGAAGAGAAGCACCAGGTACCCATCAGTCTTGGGGGTTGGCATCCATCGTCCACAATCCTCTTTCTGACTATGACACACATCAGATTCTACTGGAAAGCCTTTCCACAGGGGCACAGAAGACAAATATCGGCCACTAGCAGTGTTCCCTCTAAGCTGAGTTGGTGTGAGCTAGCTCACCGTTTTTTAGCCTCCGGCTCACACATTCTTCCCTTAGCTCAGGAAGGATGGCTCCAGAGCAAACTAATTTATGCAGTAGCCAAATTGCTCTCTCACAAATGCCAGGAGCTCACAAAGTAGAATTTTTGCTCACAAGACTCCGCAGCTTAGAGGGAATATTGGCCACTAGCAATGTGAACAGCCGTGCCCAGGCTGGCCTCCCTTTCCTTTCCCAAACTGATCTGAGTCCCACTAATAGAAGGAAGGTGCCTTCACTACATGCTATGGCACTGGATCCCAGAACTTAACTCTGTGTTGTGAGCAGAAGTGTTTCCTTTTTCTCCTGTCCCAAACCTTCTATCTAACAACTTCACTGTGTTCCCCAATCCCATCTGGCCACCAAACAGCCTTACCATGTGAGAGGGCATTTTGGGCGTGCTCCTGGGCCTGAGCTCTCTGCCCTTCCTCCGAAGGAGATCCTTCCTCCTCAGAGAACTTCGCATCCATTTTCACTGCTGTTCCCCCCATCTGAAAGAGCAGAAAGGAGATGGGTAAGAGAAGGAACGGAACAGATGGAGGAGAAGGATCCTGTCCCATTCCCAGACTCCTCATCCCTCCATCCACTAGCAGAGCTGGTGAAACACATGGGCAGGAGTCAGGGCTGGGTTTTCTTCCCAGCCCAGCAAATTCTCTAGAGGCAGAAATACCTGGCTGGGAAGCCTTAGCATAAGGTCATTACTTGAACTGAGCGAAGGAAACCCCCTCACCTGCTCTGCCTGCCTCTTCTCCTCTGCCTGACTCAGGAGGAAACCTTCAGCCAGGGCCACTGCCTGGGAGCTGGTCTCCGGCCCACATTCTCTGACCCAGCACTGCATTTCCTGGGGCAGGATGGCCAGGAACTGCTCCAGGATCACCAGGTCCAGGATCTGCTTCTTGGTGTGCCTCTCTGGCTCCAGCCAGTGGTTGCAGAGTCCATGGAGCTGGCTGCAAACCTCTCGGGGTCCATTGGCCTCGTGGTAAGAGAACTGTCGGAAGCATCGGCTGCGTGCATCTGTGGGCATCGTGTCCTGAGCCAAGATCTCTGGCATAGCTGTTTCCCAGAATTCGGCACCACTTCCTGGTTGGATGGGATGGGGACCTTTCCTTGCTCTCTTGCCAATTCCAGGTCCTTCTGGGTCCTTCTCTTCAATCTCTTCCCCCTTCCCTTGGGTTGCCTCCGACTGTGGAAAGGTACCCTTGCTCATGTGGCTATAAAGAGAGAGAGGGAAAATATCAAAAGAGCAGAAAGAAACCAAAAGGGAATGGAGGTACACCGGCAACCTTGGTCAAAAAGACACCTAATGATTGCCCCCGTGGCTCTGATGGAGCGCCCTTGTTTAGTTTTGCAGATCAGGTTTAAAGTCATTGTGCTACACTTTGTATCAAGCTTTCTCAGGTATGCCTGTTTGGTCGCTAAGGAAAGTAAACCATCTCTATTTGGCTCTTTAATAAAAACCTGTTGTTGATGCTATGATCTTGGCCTCCTGTGACTGCCTATCAGTCTGTCTTAGGGGCTACTCTCAACATAAATTGGAGCCCTGTACAAAATGGCCTGTAAGGTGCTTAACCATTTCAGTTATCTCCTTAAAGAAGCACCGCCCCAAATGCTTAAGGGAATCAGCTGGTATGATTCATCCCTTCTGATAATGCCTCTTTAATTTAATTTACCAAATTCAGATCCTACCTTTCTACCCCTACAAGGGCCACCAAGGTGGCTCACAAATTAAAATATGTATGTATACACAGAGACACAGACAGTATTCCATCTTTCTGTGTTATACTTCTGAGGATGCCACTCACAGCTACTGGCGAAACGTCAGGTCCTACAATGCCAAGACCACAGCCACACAACCCGGAAAATCTACAGCATCTAATGAACTCCAGCCTTCGACAACATATATATGTATATCTTCATTTATGTTAAGTCCACCTTTCTCATGGGGACACAAGGGAGTTCTAGCAGAATAACTCAATACAATCCATAGGATGGCAATCCATAGGATGGCATATTCAACAGACTACGAAATAGAATTCGGGTTGCAGAATCAACCAGAAACCTGAAAAACAGTATTAAAAGAAAAGCACAAATGTTAACATAAACCGCTAAATGATGCAAAAATTACATAGCAGGATCCAACTTCCAGCAGTACAAAAATTAAATAATACCATCCTACTTACGATAAGCTATACGCATTAGTACCCTGACCTGGATACCCCAGGCTATCCTGGTCTCAACAGATCTTGGAAGCTAAGCAGCATCAGCCCTGGTTAATATTTGGATGGGAGACCTCCAAGCAATACCGGGCTCATGAGAAGACAGGCAGGGTAATGGCAAAGCATCTCTGAACGTCTCTTGCCTTGAAAACCCTACGGGGTTGCCATAAGTCAGCTGTGACTTAACGACAACAGCAACCAATATGCATTAACATAGACCACAGCCCCTAAGAATTTCTCCAAGCGAGTTTGTGAATCATTTTGTACAGTGCCACCCTATTGCCAGTGCAGAAAACCCCTCCTGAACAGTTCCAATTGTTCACAGTCTGTGGAAAGGCAGAAGAGTGGGAGCCTTCCTGACCTCCTCAGGCAGGCCGTTCCACAAGGTGGAGACCTCAAAGGAGGAGGCACCGTGGACCGGCAGTGGTTGATCCTGTCCATGTGCAGCAGGGTGTGCAGGTATGAGGTTCCAAGGCCATGAAGGGCTCTGAACGGGACAGCCACTGCTTTAAACTGAGCCCCGTAACTGATGGGCAGCCAGTGGAGTGACTGCAAAATGGGAGTAATAAGCCTGCTCCATCTAGTGTTTTTCATCTCTGTACATTTCATATGCTTGGGGTCCCTGTTGTTTGGATAATAGAATTGCAGCATTCTGCACCAACTGGAGTTCCCAAATTGATTTTGCACAGGGGAGACCCACGTACAGTGCATTACAGTAGTCCAGTCATGAGCCTGCTTGCGGGGAGGGCGAGTATAAATCGAATTAATTAATTAATTAATTAATTAAAATGTTGCCATGAGATGGATCCAGGCGGCCAGAGCAGCTGTATCACTTGAATAACTTTATTGTGTATTTTATATTGATTTCATATCGTTGTTTTCTTTGCAAGCTGCCCTGAGTCTGCCTCGGCAGGGTAGGACACAGTAAAAAATCCAATCAATCAATAATAAATATAAATAATCAAGGTAAGGCTAAGCTAGGGTTCCCAAGTACTTACTGTATTTCGGCGGGGAACACACAGTCCCTGGCTGGAACATTCCCCCAGGCAACAGCCACGCCACACGATGCTGTCGCCAGGAAGTGACGCCAGGCGACGCTCTGGCAATGGGGCTGGAAACTCGATGGTACCAATGAGTTTCCATCCCCATTGCCAGAGCGTCGCTCGGCGTCACTTCCTGGAGACAGCATTGTGCGCGCGTCTTTCCTTCCTCCAGGGATGGTCCTTGGCAAGCCTGGGCTAAGCTGAGTTGGAAGGAAGCCCTTTTTGCAACCCATTAACTTGCTTCTCCAGCAATTCTAATGGGTCCAATAAAACCCTAAGGAACTTAAGGGAGTCAGCAAGGGCAGCTGACCCCTACGGAAAGAGGGGAGCAGAATGTCCCTCAAGACCTCCACCTTCCCAACTGGCAAGGCGTTTAATCACAGCAGCCTGGCAGTGATTCAAGACCTCTACTGCACCCAGCTCCAGGAGATGTGGATGATATATAGGCAGCTGTGTATCATCTTCCGAATGATGAAATCCAAGCCCAAAACTACAAATGATTCAGCCTAAGTGAACACGCTGGTCATAGTGAACACCCATTTCCAACAACCTACGAGGCGACTCTACACATGGACATCACTAGATGGGCAACACTGAAATCAGATTGACTATATAATTTGCAGTCAAAGATGAAGAAGCTCTATCCAGTCATTAAAAACAAGACCTGGACCTGACTGTGGCTCAGATCATGAGCTACTCATTGCAAAATTCAGACTTAAACTGAAGAAAGTTGGGAACACTACTAGGCCATTCAGGTTTGACCAAGATCGCATCCCTGATGAATATACAGTAGAGGTGAAGAATAGGTTTAAGGGACTAGATTTGATAGAGTGCCTGAAGAACTATGGATGGAGGTTCGTGACATTGTACAGGAGGCAGCAATCATCACCATCCCAAAGAAAAAGAATTGCAATAAAGCAAAGTGGCTGTCTGATGAGGCTTTACACATAGCAGGTAAAAGAAGGAAAGCGAAAGGCAAAGGTGAAAAGGAAAGATTTACCCAACTGAATGCAGATTTCCAAAGAACAGCAAGGAGAGATAAAGAGGCTTTCCTGAATAAACAATGCAAAGTAATAGAGGAAAACAATAGAATGGGAAAGATTAAAGTTCTCTTCAAGAAAACTGGAGAAATCAAGGGAATGTTCCATGCAAAGCTGGCCATGATTAAGGACAAAAATGGTAGGGACCTAACAGAAGCAGAAGAGATTAGGAAAAGATGGCAAGAATACACTGAAGAACTATCCAAGAAGGACCTCAATGTCCCTGACAACCACGACAGTATAATCACTGACCTTGAGCCAGACATCCTGGAATGCAAAGTTAAATGGGCCTTAGAAAGCATTACTAACAACAAAGCTAGTGGAGATGATGGTATCCCAGCTGATCTGTTCAAAGTCTTAAAAGATGATGCTGTTAAAGTGCTGCACTCAATTTGCCAGCAAATTTGGAAAACACAACAGTGGCCACAGGATTGGAAAAGGTCAGTATACATTCCAATCCCAAAGAAGGGCAATGCCAAGGAATGTTCAAACTATCGCAGAATTGCACTCATTTCACACACTAGCAAGGTCCTGTTCAAGATCCTACAAGCTAGGCTTCAACAGTATGTGGATAGAGAACTGCCAGAAGTATAAGCTGGGTTTCGAAGAGGTAGAGGAACTAGAGATCAAATTGCCAACATTCGCTGGATTATGGAGAAAGCAAAAGAGTACCAGAAAAACATCTACTTCTGCTTTATTGACTATGCTAAAGCCTTTGATTGTGTGGATCACAACAAACTATGGCAGGTCCTTAAAGAGATGGGAGTACCAGACCACCTCACGTGTCTCTTGAGAAACCTGTATGAGGGTCAAGAAGCGACAGTTAGAACCGGATATGGAACAACCGATTGGTTTAGCATAGGAAAAGGAGTACGACAAGGATGTATATTGTCACCTTGCTAATTTAATGTATATGCAGAGTACATCATGCGAAATGCCAGCCTGGATGAATCACAAACCGGAATTAAGATTGCTGGGAAAAACATCAACAACCTCTGATATGCAGATGATACCACTCTAATGGCAGAAAATGAAGAGAACCAAAAGGAGTCTCTTGCTCAGGTGAAAGACGAGAGCGCAAAAGTGGGCTTGAAACTCAACATCAAAAAAACTAAGATCATGGCATCCAGCCCCGTCACTCCTTGGAAAATAGAAGGGGAAGTCATGGAAGCAGTGACAGACTTCACGTTCCTGGGATTCAAGATCACTGTAGATGGTGACTGCAGCCATGAAATTAAAAGACGCCTGCTCCTGGGGAGGAAACCGATGGCAAACCTAAACAGAATGATAAAAAGTAGAGACATCACCCTGCCAACAAAAGTCCGCATGGTCAAAGCAATGGTTTTCCCAGTAGTAATGTATGGCTGTGAGAGTTGGACTATAAGGAAGGCCAAGCGCGGAAGAATAGATTCTTTTGAACTATGGTGCTGGAGAAGACTCTTGAGAGTCCCTTGGACTGCAAGGAGATCAAATCAGTCAATCCTGAAAGAAATCAACCCTGACTGTTCCCTGGAAGGCCAGATCCTGAAGCTGAAGCTCAAATACTTTGGCCACCAAATGAAGAGGGAGCACTCACTGGAGAAGACCTTGATGCTGGGAAAGACTGAAGGTCAAAGAAGAAGGGGAGGGCAAAGGTTAGACAGTGTCATCCATGCAACAAACATGAAATTGAGCAAACTTCAGAGGACAGCAGAAGACAGGAGGGCCTGGCGTGATCTGGTCCATGGGGTCGTGAAGAGTGGACTGACTGTGCGACTGAACAACAACAAAGGACTTCACATAAAGATAGAAGAGGCTGGGGGGGGGAAGGATTGTGCCCTGTAGGTCCCAAACGGATAACTGATCCCCAGGAGGCCATTCTTCGGGTCCGGTCCGTGAGGAAAGATTTGACCCGCTCCAACTCACAGCCCCTGATGTCTCATTCTGCCCCCAGGCGCCCCAACACGAAGGCCAAGGGCAGCAGGGCGATCCAGGAGGAGCCACAAGGAGGGCCAACCTTTGTCTACATGATGGAACAGACATTTTAAAAACATTTCATTACATTCTAAAACTGTTTAATACCAGCTCCCCGTCAAAAACACAGGGCAGCCACGTTTCTCTCTTCCAGGACTGAAAAGCTGATGCACCCCCCCCCCATTACTTACTTGAGAGTAAACCTTCCAGGGATCCGGCAGCAGGGCTTTCTTCTCCAGTTGCAAATCTGCAGCCCTCCCGGTTCTCTTTGGCGATTCAATAGCAAAGCTACTTTCCCGCCCCGAAAATACTTGGTCATCTTTCCCGCCCTCCCCACGCCTTGCTCGGCCTCTCTAGGAATGAGCTCGCTCACTTTAACCCTCTCAGTGCTGCAGACGCATGAACTAGGGGGAAAAACCCTCCTCCCGTCCTCTCCGCCAGGCGCGGCGCCCAGGTCCGGACGGAGGGGCCGGTCTTCAGGCAGGCTGTCCTCAGCCTATAATACCGCTCGACGGGGCTCCTCGGGAGTAACTCTGCACGGGGGATCCCAGCAGTGGCAGATTAACCCTTAAGCGGGCTAAGCAGGTGCATAGGTTACCAGGGCCAAAGGGGGCCCCACAAAATTGGGAAAAGGGTGAAAAGAAAAAAAAAGAATGAAGATTTGTAAAATAAAAAATTGATGAAACTAGTGCAAATTGATCATGGTGCACCCTAGGATTATCTTCTGTTTTTTGTTGGCGAGGTGCAGTGTCATTTTTTTGTTGTTCAGTTGCACAGTCGAGTTGTGACCCCATGGACCAGATTACGCCAGGCCCTCCCGTCTGTTCTGTGGACTTAGTGGGATGGCAAAGGGGCAGGAATCTGCCTTCTCATTGGATGCCCTGTGGATCCCTTCTCAGAAGCAGGGTGCCAGTGAGGGTTGATGGAGTCACAGCTTGGGAGACTCCTTTCTGTGGGAACTGGACTCTCTCGGCACTCTTTTGGCTTGCTGGTTCAGCCAGGACCAGGTCTGTACCACTGGGCTAGTTTGCCCTTGTGTGGATTATCTGAGAAATCGGGAGGCCGGATCTCTGCCTCAAGCTCTTGCTACACAGTGAGTATTTATGAGGTTTCACTCCTGTGTGGATTCCTCAAAGGTTAAGGAGATGTGGGTTAGCTGACGGTGCAGCATCAGGATCAAATTGAACCCCTTTCTGCGGACTTAGCGGGATGGCAAAGGTGTGGGAACCTGTCTGCTGGCTGGATTCCCTGTGGATCCCTCCTCAGAAGCAGAGTGATAGTGAGGGTTGATGGAGTAAGCTTCAGAGACTCCTTTCTGTGGGAATCTGGCTCTCTCAGCACTCTCTTGGCCTGCTCTTCAGCCAGGACCAGGTCCCTGCCACTGGGCCAGATCTCCAGCCAACCCAATTAGTCAACGACTTTTATGTCAGGGACATATTTGTGCAACCAATCCAAACAGAGTAGAAAACTGTGCTTCTGTGTTATTCCTATTAAATGCCACACTTTTCAGAGTTGATTTTCCAAGCTTCTTCGGGGCCCAAAAACAACTTCCTCGGAAGTGACAAATGTAAAATTGAAAAAATATTGTCAGGACAAACATACTATGTGCCAGTAGAGGGCAATGCAGGATCGCTTTTCACAAACCAGCCTCATGAAGGCTGAATTTCCAACTGTGAAATTTTTCTTAGGCCGTTTCTGAGGATCAGGGGTCACCGTGTTGGTCTTCAACAGAACAGCGAGATGTGAGTCCAGGTTTCTTGTTAGTCTCTTAAGGTACTGCTGGACTTGAATCTTGCTGCTCTGAATCTGCTTCCACAGAGATGGGTTTTTGGAGTATCCCCAAATTGTGCACCTTCTGTGCTCCCTCTCCCCAGTTTTGTTTTTTTTGCAGTGTTTTCTCAAATATGATTTAGAATCTTCTGGGAAAGCACGTTGGCTCACTGAGTGGGCAAGAAAATGTACACTTTTGCCAGTCCTGCCCACACTGGGCCCTTTTCTTTGCCTCAGACCCCTCCTCAGCTGTCAGTCTCCCCCCCACACACACACTACATTAAGGCTGTTTAAGAACATCACTCATTGAAATATTGCTGTTACAACATTCACAGTTGACTATCAATATTAGTAACTAGATCAGGATGTGTTTGTTACAGATTTTCGAAATGCTTGAAAACAGGCCCTGTCGACCTCCCTTTTTGTACCACAGGGCTTAAACCATCCCAGAACTGAAGGTACTCCGTTTGACAGAGGACTCATAAGAACACAAGAAGAGCTCTGCTGGATCTGGCCAGTGGTCCATCTAGTCCAGCATTCTGTTTCACCCAGTGACCAGCCAGTTCCTGGATGGGGGGCAACAACACGGCATAGAGGATAAGACCTCCCCCTGATGTTGCCCCCAGCTCTGGGATTCAGAGGATTAGTACTAACTAAATGTTGAGATTCCCCATAATCACCATAGCTAATTGCCATTGATAGACTTATCCTCCATGAATCTATCTAATCCCCTTTTCAAGCTGTTTATTCCTGTGGCCATCCCTACATCCACTGGCAAATTCCACATTTTAATAACTCTCTGTATAAAGAAGTATTTCCTTTTTTCCATCCTGAATCTACCATCTATCAGCTTCATTGGATGTCCTCGAGTTCTAGTATTTTGGAAGAGGGAGAAAAAGTTCTCTTTGCCAACTCTCTCCACCCCCATGCATCATCTTATAAACCTCTAGCACGTCCCCCTTTAGTCGTCTCTTTTCTAAACTGAAATGTCCCAGACTCTTCAGCCTTTCCTTGTAGTGAAGTTGCTCCAACCCCCTCATCATCTTGGTTGCCCTCCTCTGTCTTTTTTCCAGCTGTGCAATGTCCTTTTACAGATACAGTGAGCAGAATTGTACACAGTATTAGATCGATACAGGGGCATTATAATGGCGGCCGTTTCCTAATAATCCCTAACACAGAGTTTGCCTTTTTTCACCAATGCAGAACACTGAGGTGACACTTTCACTGAGCTCTCCACTACAACCCCAAGATCTCTCCCCCCCCCCTGTCTCAGCAAGTTCAGACCCTATCAGCCTACACGTGACACTGGGATTTCTTGTCCCAATGGGCATCACCTTACACTTACCAACACTGAACTTCATTGGCCACATTGTCGCCCACTCACCCAGTTTGTGGAGGTCCTCTTGGAGCTCTTCATAGGCAGTTTTGGTTTTCAGCCGCCTGAATAATTTTGTCTCATCTGCAAACTTCAGCCTGATTCCATCACATTTGAACTTGACTCTCTGCTGCCACCACTAGGCCAACAGTGAGGGGTGCATCTGTCTAGTGGTGATCTAGTAACCAGAGGCTCAGTCTACCACAGGCCTTTAGGAAACTTTTCTCCAAATTACAGGTCACTCACCCTTCCCAGACCTGCTATGGAAGAAGGAACTGTTGGGAATCAAACTGGTTAGAAATATGCCCAACTGGGTGAGTCCTGCTTGCTTTGACTGGTACCTTGATAAGCGTGATCTAAGTGGCTGAGGGTTTGGAGGCTGTGGTGGGATGGTTAAAACGGTCTTGTGGGAAGGTTGAAACTGTGGTGGCATGGTTGAAACCGGCTGAGACTGAATCTTGCAAAGACTGAGTTCTACACAAAAAGCTGATATTTTGGCACACAACCAATTGAAGAGGTACCATTTATGAGGGCCCTGGCTTTCTCTGGTTCTGTGGACTGGGTTCCCTGAAGAGAACGTAAGAACATAAGAGAAGCCATGTTGGTCAGGACAGTGGCCCATCCAGACCAACACGCTGTGTCACACAGTGGCCAAAACCCAAGTGTCATCAGGAGGTCCACCAAGGGGCCAGAACTCCAGAAGCCCTCCCACTCATGCCTCCAAAGCACCAAGGAGACAGAGCATCACTGCCCCAGACAGAGTGTTCCATCTATACCTTGTGGCTAACAGCCACGCATGGACCTCGGCTCCATATGTTTCCCCAATCCCCTCTTGAAGCTGTCTATGCTTACAGCTGCCACCACTTCCTGCGGCAGTGAATACCTTGGCTTCCTTGGAGATCTTCAGGAGGCACTGCAGTTGCTGCTTGATTCTCAGGGCTTTTGTGGTTGTTTGGATGGCAAGCCTCTTTTAAGGGGGCAAGGGGGAGAGATGTTGGTTTTGCTGTTTTATTTTCAGATTTAACTGAAAATGTTCTTAACTATTATTGTAAACTGCCTTGAACTACAAGGAAAAGTGGGCTATAAATGTTCTAATAAAATAAACAAATACGAAGGTCCTGAGATTATCTGCAACTATCAGACACATTTCTTCCAAGAAGGCCACTTCTCCACAAAAGTTTACTCCTTACAACTGTCTTAACTTAGTCACAACATGAATGTGGGCAAACTGGGTCAGATTCACCCATGGGGATCAGTCGTGGCACAAAGTGCCCATCTCAAGCATCTGCAAGAAGATTTCTGTTTTACAGCTTTATATACAAATTAAAAAGACATGCTGCATTAGCCTTTGAAACACTTAATGAAGCCTTACTCATTAAAAAAAAATCCACAAACCACACGAAAAAGCCACACAAATAGAAATAAAAAACTCTTTAATGAGCTATGACCCTTCCTTAAATTAAAAAAAACACTTAAAGATTGCCAACTACCTGGAAGAAAAAAGTGTGCCATCTTACAGAGGCCTTGTGGGATGTTATTTGCCTCTCCAGCTGCCCGTTTCCACACACCCTAAGCTGGTTAGGATACTCTTCTCCCCTACAGACCTGTTAGAAACCCTAACATGGGCTCTAATCACACAAAGAATTAGCAGTGTGAGAGGGACGGATGCCGGGCGGATTTTATGGGTTCGATCACACAGGAACATCTGGCAAGCGTCCCGCACCTGTCGCCAACCTGTCTCGCCCCTCCGAAGAAGCGGAGTTAAAAAATACTTGGGAAGGTGCAGTAGCAAATGGGTTTGCCACATGCCGCAGACAGACGTCTCTGTGTGATCGCACCGGAGCTCTCTCACCGCATCAGTGATCCCTCGTTAAAGCGCACCGGAAACACGCTGCAAAGAATTGCGTCTGATTGCGCAGTGGCGCATCAAATTACGACAGGGCAAATAGCCTCGCTTCCCCCCCACATTACTTGGCACGTGTGACCGGGACCACGGATTCCTTTCCAAACTAAAGTAGTGCGATAAAAAGAGAATTTTCTCAATCTGCTCAAGAAAGGTACAGTCTCAAGAAAGGAATCTGGGGGGAGGACAGCACATGAGGGGTTGGGGGTGGGGACATTACTCCGGGACATTTCCAGCCCATGGAGCCCAGGAAGGGGATTTAGAGCAGGAGCAGGGAACCTTCTGTTTCTCTCCAGGAGAATCTGGAGTTCACTGGGAAAGACACCTGGGATTGGGGAAATTGTGTCCTACAATATCTACCTGCCAACTCCAAGGATTTCCACAAAGCTGAGTTAGTGTGAGGTACCTCACAGATTTTTAGCCTCCAGCTCACACATTTTTGTCTTCGCTCAGGAAGGATGGCTCCAGAGCAAACTAATTTATGCAGTAGCCAAATCGCTGGCTCACAACTTTAATGCCGGTAGCTCACATAGTAGAATTTTTGCTCACAAGACTCCACAGCTTAGAGGGAGCATTGGGTCTGACCCCTTTGAACTTATGAGTTGTGGCTTTGGGGGACACAACCTTTTCCTTTCGAGTCAATTTAATCCTGCTGCCAGAACTCTTTGGGCTTCAAAGTAGTGAGATCACAAAAAGCTCGCAGCAGGATGGAGTGGGAAAGGAATAGGGTAGGGAGACATCTCTCCAGAATTCCTCGGCAGATAAAAATGTATGTAAATTGAGGATGCAGGCTGTTCACACTCCATCAGTAGCAGAGAGGCTGTAAACATCTCCTTCCCTCAGCATATCCATTTCTTCACAGTATGTGGAAAAGATAAATGTTTTAGCACGTTTTGCAGATGTCAGAAAGAGTTGGCTTGCCAGATACTAAAATCACTAAAAAGACCTTTCGTTCAGCGTATTTCTGAGCTTCCAAACACATGGGCATTCAAAGAATAGCCTCATCAGAACCAACCATAGGAAAGGTTTGCCCTTGTGTGGCTTATCTGAGAAATAGGGAGGCTGGATCTCTGTCTCAAGCTCTTGCTACACAGTGAGGTTTCACTCCTGTGTGGATTCCTCAAAGGTTAAGGAGATATGGGTTGGTCTTCAATCTCCTTCCACCCTCAGAACATCTCCTTTCTTTCTCCCCTGAGAAATATGTTGAGCTCTGTCCTGAGTCTGAATATTTCTATCATTTCTTCTAGGTTAAGGTAAGGATTCTGGGCAGATGCAAAAGCTCTTTCTACAACCTAAGCAGTTACATGGTTCCTCCTGGTGTGGGTTCTTTGACACTGTTGAAGACTGCCATTCTGACTGAATCTCTTCCCACACTCTGAGCATTAAAAAGGATTCTCCCTTGTGTGAGTCGGTAGATGCTTTCGAAGGTCACAGCTCTGAATGGATTTCTTTTCACACTCTGCACATTAAAAATATTTTTCATTGGTGTGGGTTCTTAGATGCTGTTGAAGAGTGAGGTTCCAGTGGAAGGTCCTTCCAGACTCGGAGCGTTCAAAAGTTTCTCCTCTGTATGGATTCTTTGATGCTGTTGAAGATTGTCATTCCGACTGAATCTCTTTCCACACTCTGAGCATTCAAAAGGCTTCTCCCCTGTGTGAGTACTTAAATGCTTGTGAAGATTGCCGCTCTGACTGAATCTCTTTCCACATTCCGAGCATTCAAAAGGTTTCTCCCCTGTGTGAGTTCTTAAATGCTTGTGAAGATTGCCGCTCTGACTGAATCTCTTTCCACATTCTGAGCATTCAAAAGGTTTCTCCTCTGTGTGGGTTCTTTGATGCTGAAGAAGATTGTCATGCCGACTGAATTTCTTTCTGCACTCTTGGCATTCAAAAGGTTTCTCTCCTGTGTGGGTTCTTAGGTGCTTTTGAAGGCTACATGTGTCACTGAATCTTTTTCCACACTCTGGGCATTCAAAAGGTTTTTCCCCTGTATGGGTTCTTTGATGCTGTTGAAGATTGGAACTGAAACTGAATTTCTTTCCACACACGGGGCATTCAAAAGGTTTCTCCCCTGTGTGGACTCGTAGGTGCTTTTGAAGGCTACATGTGTCACCGAATCTCTTTCCACATTCTGAGCATTCAAAAGGTTTCTCTCCTGTGTGGGTTCTTAGGTGCTTTTGAAGGCTACATGTGTCACTGAATCTCTTTCCACACTCTGAGCATCCAAAAGGTTTCTCACCTGTATGAGTTCTTTGATGCTGTAGAAGATTGCTACTCTGACTGAATTTCTTTCCGCACTCTGAGCATCTAAAAGGTTTCTCCCCTCGGTGGACTCGTAGGTGCTTTTGAAGGCTACATGTGTCACCGAATCTCTTTCCACACTCTGAGCACTCATAAGGTTTCTCCCCTGTGTGGGTTCTTTGATGCCGCTGAAGATGGCCACTCAACCTAAATCTCTTTCTACACTCTGAGCATTCAAAAGGTTTCTCCCCTGTGTGGGTTCTTTGATGCTGTTGAAGATTGGAACTGAAACGGAATTTCTTGCCACAATCCGAGCATTCAAAAGCTTTCTCTTTTGTGAGGGTTTTTAGATGCCATTGAAAATTACTATTGTCACTCAATCTTTTTCCACACTCTGAGCTTTCAAAGGGTTTCTCACCTGTGTGTACTCTTTGGTGCATAAGGAGCTGTGATCTGTATTTAAAGTACCTTCCACACTGAAAGCATTTACATGTGTTCATTTTAATGTTTTTTGAGAAATGTAAATATCCCTCTCTTCTATCAGTGAATGTCACTCCACTCTCTGAACAGATCAATGGCTTCTCTCCTGAAGGAATGCTTTGGTGTTTAATAAAGTCTGATTTCTGTGAGAAACTCTTATCACCGTTTGAGCAACTATAATGTTTCTCTCCTGCATGTGTTCTTAGATGTCTGATTAGTTCTGCTCTACAAAGGAAGCCCTGTCCATATTCCAGATATTGATGGGTCTCCTTTCCACTGTGCTTTCGCAAATGCATATTATATTGGGTTTCATCAGAAAAATTCACTCCACATTCCAAGCATTTGTACGTTTCCTCCACCATGTGAATTAATTCACAGAAATCCCGCCCTTGGGAAGAAACGGGTTGATCCCTCTTCTCGACTATATAGCTTCCTTTCTGCTTCTTGGGTCTGCCTTGATTCCTGACGTTTCCTCTCAGCTCTTCATTCTTGACTTCGTCTGATGATAGACGATGCAGTTCCTCATCCTCGTTATTCCTCTGATCACCTTCTGTTGGAATAAAGAGAGAGATCCCATTAGCACCCTGTGATGGAATTAAAGGTTTGTGGACAGGAGCAAAGTAAACAAAGGAGCTGCTCAGTCATGTGACTGAGAGAGGTGGGGGCCAGAGGGCTCGGAATTCTCAGTGAGTGACAGATAACTGCTGAGAGCTGACAGTTGGGAGAGTCAGTTGGAAGACAGTTAATGGAGAGTTAACTAGAGAGCTCTGAAGAGGACAGAAGCCTCTGGGCTCAGTGGAATCAGCCAGATAGCAGTTTGTGTGGAAAACTGTGGCTGAATAGCACCCTGAACTGGTACTGTCTAATATAAAGAGGAGAGAGATCAAAGAATGGAAAGTATAAGACCTCAGTGGTCACAAACACCAGATACACTGCTCCACAGGAACTTATAAGATGGGTAAAGAAGGGCTAAGGGACTCGAAGAGTCTGGAGAGCTGGGGTTATCACACCAATAGACTCAAGACATCAGGCAAATAAAGCCCAAAGGTTAACCACAAAACAGTTACTGGAGAGTGGGATCATAAATTGGTTTTGTGTACTGAAGAACATCTGTGTCATACTGAGAGTGATAAGCCTACGGCCTATGTCAAGGCAAAGTAAAGTGTCTATTCATCAAAGAAACAAAATATCTAGTGTGAATATATCCCATCCCCCTGTTGAGTTTTCTGTGTAATAAAGAACTGTGCTGTTTGACTTTTACAAGCACTGGTGCCTGACTTTCTGGTAGAGAATTATACTGGGCGGTTGTCCTCAATACTTCTACAAGTTATACCAAAACCCCGAAGAGACTATTTTCAAGGGTGAACTGGTCAGCAGACAGAAAGTAGGACTGATCAGTCACCTCACATTAAAAATAAACTGAATCCAGTACAAATATAAGTATATACAGGCAGTGATGCCACACCTTGGTCACAACAATGGCTGGGGAGTGGCCGTTGTTGTTACACACCCACACAAGGAAGTCTGCTTTGCACTTAAAATTCCATCCACTCTCAAAGCATTTCAGGGGCTGGTTCCTGCTGTACATTAAAATGTATAATAATATACACATTAGAAGTGGCTTCCCGCCTGCCTGTGTATTTCCTTCCAAGTTTCCTTTGGCTTCTTCATTCTTGGCTTTTTCCAAAGAGAATCCCTGGAATTCCCCAAGTGTCTCCTCTATATTTGCTGCTGGGATGAAGAAAGAGGCCCAGTCAGCACCCAGGCAAGAAGCCAGGCCACCAATCAGGCAATCCTCATTCACCGGGGTGGGGATTTTCCTTTGGTAAAAATTCTTTTCCCTCCGTGACACAAATAGGCCCTACAACATCACACCAGCAGCCAGAGGTAGCATACGGCATGACTGGGCCAGAAGTGACATACTGTGGCTGTTGTGAATGTGGAGGCCGACTGGCCAGCTACAAAGTTTAAGTGCTGGATGTGGGGGAAGCAGGAGGGAGGCTGCTGGAGTCACAGAAGTGTCGCGAGGAGGCCCAGCAGGGACACTCAGAAGTTGCCTAAAATTGGGGGGTGGGAGAGGCCAGCAGACAGACGAAGCAAGGAGTGAGAGGACTGAAAAGAAAAGACAGGACTGGTGTGGTAAATGGAAAATGTCTGAGTAGAAGCGAAGAAAGGACTAGGAGGGGAATGGAGCAACGAGAACAGGCGGATGAAGACTGTTGGGGGGCGGTGTCATGGAGCACCTAAATGCATGCCATTAACCTGCTGTAAAAGGAAGGTGAAGAGGGGGGCATAGCAAAGTGTTGAAGGAGGTGGAGGAGGAGGAGATTGGATTTACCCCGCCCTTCACTCTGAGTCTCAAAGCGGCTTACAAACTCCTTTCCCTTCCCCTCCCCATAACAGACACCCTGTGAGGTTGGTGGGGCTGAGAGAGCTCTGAGAGAAACTGCTCTTTTTCAAGAACAGCTCTGACAGAACTATGGCTTGCCCGAGGTCATCCAGCCAGGAGCAAGTGGAGGAGTGGGGAATCAAACCCGGTTCTCCCAGATTAGAGTCCGCACACTTAACCACTACACCAAACTGGCTCTGGAGTGGCCGAGGAGGAACCTGAGAGGGTGGTCCTGCAGATCTGGGAGGAACCTTGGTCTGTGGCCACTGCCAAGGTTACACCCCCCCAAACATGCTTGCTGTAGGGGAGGAAGATGCCAGGACTTCACCAAGTGAACAGCACAGTTTAAAGGGTACCCCCACGGTTTCTGGAAGGGATACCAGTTGTTGGGGGTGGGGTTAAGGCATCTGGGTGACGACTGAAGACAAGTGTTGATGGCCCTTTCCAGACTAGCTGTTCTTATGTAACCCTCACATCTTTCCCTAGACAATCCAGTATTTAAGGATACCGCACTACTTCAAGGCCCATTGCTGAGCTCAGGCCCAGATGGAGCTTCTGAGCCTCCAGATTTCAGGTCCCACAACGCCTCCTTCCCTCCTAACCCAACGTGCTTTATAATGCTACCAAACCAAGAGCTGCTAAGAAGGAAAGCAGAAACCCTCCTTCCCTATTCCTGGCCCATTCTTTTGACATAACGGTGAAGGATACCCCACTCGCAGCCAGTTCATCTATGATTCTATCTTGTTTCTATGATTCTGTCTTGTCAGGGGTGCTCTAGGCTGATCCTGCATTGAGCAGGGGGTTGGACTAGATGGCCTGTATGGCCCCTTCCAACTCTGTGATTCTGTGATTCTATTATTTGGAAAGGAAATACTCTCTTTTCTAGAGAAACTCTCCAGCCATTCTTCAAATCAGAGGCCTTTGTGTGTCTCCACCATAGTCTCTCTTGCATTCCTGGCTTCTTTGGCAGATAGAGAAAGTGATCATTCTTACGTGGGAAAGGAGGCCAAGGACAAGAGAAAAATTCTTCTGGAAGGATGGAAACATGATCAGGATCAAAGCCCACAATCCTATCCAGTTTACGGGGGACAGATCCATACCAGATCACAGTCAGAGCCATAATCCCATCTGGGGGAAGAGCATGCTGTAAAGGTTGGCAACTGAGAAATCAGGAGCTGACCCCTTCCAGGGTCGTTCTGAGGGCCTCCCAGCCCCCTTTGGCCTCAGGCCAGAACACCGTCTCTGGCTCCGCTGATGGCCACAACACTGGTCTCAGTTGCCCCTGGGCCAGCCAAGGGGGTTGGGTCGCTCTCCCGGGCCATGCTGAACATCACTTTCACTGCCACCCCGCCTCCACAAGACCCCCAGTAGGGAACAAGTAGTGAGGCAGGCCTGAAAACAATGGATTTGCGTTCAATATTTTGATTCATGCATCACCTCAGTGGTGGCAGTTTACACCTTCGGCACCTATGAACGATCCTTACCCAGAGAGGCCACGCTCCCGTAGTTCTCCTGCATGACTTCCCTGTAGAGAGCTCTTTGGCCCAGGTCCATTAGTGCCCACTCCGCCTCGGTGAAATGCACAGCTGCCTCCTCAAAGGAAAATGGACACTGGAAGAAAGAGCAGATTCCCCTCTCAGAGATCATGACAGGCAGAGAAGACGCACTGAAAGGGAGCATTCTGGGAGGGCACAGGATGTATACCTTGGCAAGGGTCAAGGGAGTGGCATTCTGAGCCTCTCTCCCTCAGACACCTTAGCAGCAACTGCAGGAGCAAGAGCCCCCCTGTGAAAGGAGGCGGGACCCAGGCTGCCCCATACTCAGCTCTCCTACCTGGAGTGGAGGCGCAGCTGCCGGTTCCCCTCCTCCGCAAAACTGACAGCTCAGCACTGTTTCTTCACTGGCTGAGAGGGAGACAAAGAAGGAAGAATGATTGTTAGTCTAGACCAGGGGCGGCCAAACTTGCTTAACGTAAGAGCCACATAGAATAAATGTCAGATGTCCGAAATACTGGGATGTAAAGGACAATTTGCTTTGCTTTGATAACTACTGAAAAGTAAGAAAAGTAGAAAAGGGAGATAAATGTATAAGAATAACAGTTGAAAGATATGTTACCTGTAGAAATTACTAATGAGAAAAGGAGGGAGGAAGAAGATATAAGTTTTGGGCTGGAGGTTGGAGCACTGTGGGAAGCCACTAAGGGGGGGTGAAAGGAGGAAAAGAGGCATAATAACTTAGGTTTCAATGTATGTTTGAACTTTTAATATATCTTAATAAATTGTTTTTCAAAAAAGAAGAATAAATGTCAGATGTGAGAGCCACAAGACATGAACAAATGCAACCCACATGGTTTTATTGAAAAATAAACACATTTGCTTTTTATTAACATTAAACGAGACTGCCAAAAAAAAGGGGGGGGAACAGATATTGATAATATTTATTTGTCCAAGTATATTTATTTGTCAGAGAGAGAGAGAGAGGTGGAAAGAAAAAATGAAAGAGGTGGAAAGAGAGAGAGAGAAACAAAGAAAGCAAAAAGATGGGGCAGAGGAAGAGAGGGACGGAGGGAAGGAAGGAAGGAAAGAAAAGAAAAGAGAAAGGTGGAAAGAAAGCAACTTTAACTTTAAATGCATCCTCCAAGGCTACCCCCACCCACCTCCATGCCAGCTGGCTTGGCTTGGGGAAGGGATTTAAAGAGACAAATGCCTTCTCCAAGCCAGCTGTGGGGGGGGGCTTTGAGAATGCATTTAAAGTTACTTTATTTCTCTGCTCCCTCCCACCTCAAGCCTACCCAGGGAAGGGAACACTGGCTGGGGAAGGGAAGACCGATCAAGGAGGTCTGCCTCCCCTTCGCTTCCCCAGCCGCCCTGCTGGGAGCTGCACAATATGTGTGAAAGAGCCACATGTGCCTCCCAAGCCACAGTCTGCCCACCCCTGGTCTAGACCCCCTCGTTCCTTTGCTTGCTTGAATCCCCCTTCGTGCACCCTCCTTCCCTGGGTGTTGCAAGCTCCCCCACATCCTCGAGCCACCATGGAAGGGGACTGGGAAGACAAGCTGAACTAAGCCCGCCTCACCTGCAGAAATGAGGGGGGGGAGTGGCCCAGGTCTGAGGCCATGTGCATGGTGGGACCCAGACCAAGCAAAGCCTGATAAACCAGAGATGCGTCAGCGGCTGCTTTGGCCATGGCTGTCAGGCGATCCATGGCGAGGTGATGTTGGTGGTTCAAACAAGATATCATTGGCATGTCTTATCACCCCCATGCGGTGACAGCCGCCCCAGGCCAAAGGATCCCAGATCATCTGATGGGGGAGTGGGCACTGCACACACAAGGATGTGCATGTGGTGGAGGCCCCAGGCCACCCAGTGACAGAAGGAGGAGGAGGAGGAGATTGGATTTATACCTTGCCCTTCACTACCCAAAGGAGTCTCAGAGCAGCTTACCAACTCCTTTCAGTTTGGTGTAGTGGTTAAGTGCGCAGACTCTTATCTGGGAGAACCGGGTTTGATTCCCCACTCCTCCACTTGCACCTGCTGATGTGACCTTGGGTCAGTCACAAGCTCTGGCACAGCTGTTCTCTCAAGGACAGTTTCTGTCAGAAGTTCTCTCAGCCCCACCTACCTCACAGGGTGTCTGTTGTGGGGAGGGGAAGGGAAAGGAGTTTGTAAGCCGCTCTGAGACGCCTTTGGGCAGTGAAGGGCGGGGTATAAATCCAAACTCTTCTTCTTCTTCTTCTTCTTTCCCTTCCCCTCCCCACAACAGAGGGGGTAGGTGGGGCTGAGAGAGCTCTGACAGAAACTGCTCTTTTTTCAAGAACACCTCTGACAGAACTATGGCTCGCCCAAGGTCATCCAGCAGCTGCAAGTGGAGGAGTGGGAAATCAAACCTGGTTCTCCCAGATTAGAGTCCGCACACTTAACCACTACATCAAAATGGCTCTGGAGATTGCCCACACCACTCTCCCTCAAGGTGGCAGCAGTTTATGTCTGAAGGCCGCCGGGTGGTCCATGGGTAAGGGAGGCCTGGCTGCTGAGTTGCGTGCTTGGTGGCTAGACTAGGCCTCCCCCCATATGTGCAAGAAACTGCCGAAGAATGCCCCCCCCATGGGCCAAGGCACAACCGCAAACACGGTAGCAGCCTTAGCTGCCAGCAGTCCCCAGGAGAGGATCGTCTGCACCCCCCACATGCAAACACTGATCCCTGCAGCATCCCCAGAGCTGCAGGCCAAGCGGAGAGACATGCGACCTCGCCTCGGAACCCTGAGCCAGCATGGATGTGGCTGCGGTGGGTCCCAACTTAACAATGAGGCTGCTACTGAAGCGAAGGGGGTTCTACTTGAAAGCTGCAGACAAGCTTGTTCGCCCTGCTGCTGAAGAGCCACAACCCGAATGGCTCTGCCCACTCCGCCCCTGAGCAGCCTCCTGTTCCCTCCCTCGCACCAGCTACTCATGGGCTGGATGAAAGCCTCGGATGGGCTGGTTCTGGCTCTGAGTCCCAGGCCTTATTCTTGACACCCCCGATCTATACCTTGTGGCTAAGAACCACTCACGGACCTCTGCTCCATATATGTTCATCCAATCCCCTCTTGAAATGGTCTATGCTTGTAGCCGCCACCACTTCCTGTGGCAGTGAATTCCACGTGTTAATTCTTTGGCTGAAGAAGCGCTTCCTTTTATCTGTTCTAAGCCTACTGCTCAGTGGGATTTCTATGAGAACTGAAAATGTGCCCTGTGAACTCTGGAGTTCAGAAACGTTACACCATCCCTGCTCAACCAGACCCATCTCCTTTTCCGCTCTTTCAGATGTGGGGACCATCGGTGAAGATGGAAATGACCACTTCCTGTGACAGTGGGGGAAGGGGGGAAGGGGCAGAGGAGCATGAAGCCCCTCCAGGTTAAGGCACAAGGGCTGCCTGGATGAACAGGGGGAGGCAACAGACCCCAGGAAAATGGCAGATGGGATGTGTAGCACTGCCCCACATGCTCTGCACGTGGAGCAGCCAATGGGCTTGTATGATCCATCCCATGTGATCACACCTGGGAGCTCTTCCTGGGCCTCCCTACAAGCACCGTGGCTGAGAATTTAGTTTCAGTTATTTTAATTTACGAAATTCATATCCTGCCTTTCAGCCCCCACAAAGGCCACCGAGGCTGCTAACAAATTCAAACATTTATGTACGTATTATGTGTTTAAGTCATTACAGTCCGCTTCTCTCACTGGGACTCAAGGGAGTTTAGACAGAGTTACGGCATTTCCAATCAACAGGATGTCACATTCAGTAAACTATGAAATAGAATTTGGGTTGCAGAACCAATCAGAAACCTGAAAATACAGTATCGGAGGAAAGCATACATTTTAACATGAACCACTAAATGATGCAACTTGCAGCATCACAAAAATTACCTAATAGGATCCTTCTTACAATAAGCTATATGCATTAGTATCCTGACCTGGCTAGCCCAGTCTAGCCTTATCTTGTCAGATTTTGGAAGCTAAGCAGGGCTGACCCTGGCTAACATTTTGATGGGAGATCTCCAAGGAATACCAGGGCCGTGACACAGAGGCAAAGCATCTCTGAATGTCTCTTACCTTGAAAACCTTACAGGATCATCATAAGTCAGCTGATGACGACAACAAGAAATACGCATTAATATACCCCACAGTTCCTAATAATTCTCCAAGTGACTTTGTGAATTATTTTGCACAGGTCTACCCTCTCAAATAGTTCGATCTCCCATAGTTCGTGGAAAGGAAGGAGAGTGGGAGCCTTCCTGTCCTCCTCAGCCAAGCTGAGAACTACTAACTCTACAAGGTGGGGGCCTCGAAGGAGAAGGCACGTGGACGGACAGTGGTCGATTCTGCCCCGAGTGCAAGGCGGGACCTGCAGAAGTCCCTGCTCTGATCAGCAAAGCTGTCCTGGCAGCGTACAAGGAGAGAGACTGTCTTACAGGTATGAGGCTCCAAGGCCATGAAGGGCTCCAGATGGGACAGCCACTGCTTTAAACTGAGCCCGGTAACTGCGGAGTGAGTGCAAAAGGGGAGTAAAAGGCATGCTCCATCTCGTTGCTGATAATAGCCGATTTGCAACATTCTGCACCGACTGGAGTTCCTGAATTGCTTTTGAGGGGAGACCCATGTACAGCACATTACAGTAGTCCAGTCTTGATGTCACAATGACATGGATCCAGGTGGCCAGATCCACCCTATCAAGGTAAGACTAGGCTGAGTTGGAAGGCTTTCTGCAACCGCAATAAATTGCTTCTCCAGCAATCCTGTTGGGTCCAGTAAAACCCCGAGGAACTGGGAGTCAGCAAGGGCAGCTGTCCCCCATGGAAAAGAGGGGAGCAGAACGTCCTTCAAGACCACCTTCCCAGCGGACATTACTTCTGTCTTTCCAGGATTTCTTTTCAATTTGTTCACTTGTAGGCACTGAACCACAGCAGCCAGGGAGACGATCCAGGACCTCTAAAATAAATTTAAAAATGATCGTATGGCATTGGGCATGGTATTGCCAGGAGATCCTAGGATTGTCTCGCAGCCTGAAGCTCTGGCTCTTTTAGCATCATGCAGAGAGCTAGACTTATTTTGGGGGGCTAGGAGTGCTGTGACTGACCCAAGGTTCCCCCAGCTTGGCTTGGAGGAGGGCAGAAGAGAACCCAGTTCTCCAGATTAGAATCCACTGCTCTTAACTACTACACCGTGCTGGCTCGCTTTCAGGGCCTGTGTGACATCACAAGGAGATCTGGATAAAGATATAAAGGTATCTGGGGATCATGAGCAGATGAATGACAGCCGAGCCCAAAACTACAAACGATTTGGTCTAAGGGCTTTACATAGAGACAGAAGAGTGTGTGTATGTAGTGGAGGATTTCGCCCTGGCGACCCGAGCGGATAACTGATCTACAGTGTCTCCCATTCTTCTGGTCTGGTCCGTGAGAAAGGATTTGACACGCTCCGACCCACAGCCCCTGATGCATAACTCTGCCCCCACCAGTGTTCCCTCCAAGCTGAGTTAGTGTGACCTAGCTCACAGTTTTTTAGCCTCCGGCTCATACATTTTTGCCTTAGCTCAGGAAGGGATGGCTCCGGAGCAAACTAATGTATGCAGCAGCCAAATCGCTCGCTCACAATTTTAATGCCAGTAGCTCACAAAGTAGAATTTTTGCTCACAAGACTCCGTAGCTTAGAGGGAACATTGCCCCCATCCCCGCGGCGCCCCAAAAAGAGGGCAGGGTCGCTGTGCCAAGGGGCAACAGAGAAAGCCAGGAGGAGCCACAGAGAGGCCTGACTTTTGCTCATATGGAAGAGACATTTTAAACTCTTTATAGTATTTTAAAACTATTTAATCCCAGCTCCCCGTCAAAAACACTCGATAGCCGCATTTCTCTCTTCCAGGACGGAAAAGCTTATTTCTCTCTCTCCCCCCACCCATGACTTACTTGTGAGTAAACCTGACCGGGCTGCAAGGCTCTTTTTTCCTCCCCTGCTGCAGATCAGAAGCCCTCCCCGGTCTCTCTCCCCATTCAATAGCAAAGCCTCTCCCCAGCTCCACCCGCCCCGGAAGAGACCTTTTCCTCTACCCCCCCACCCCCACCCCCCACTTTCTGGGCCTCTCTAGGAAGCAGCTCACTCGCTTTAACCCTTTCAGTGCTGCAGACGAAGCAATAAGGAACGCTCCCTCCTCCCGTCCTCGCCATGAGGCGCCGCTCCCGGACGGACGAGGCCGGACTTCAGGCAGGCTGTCCTCAGCCTGTAATACAGCTCGACGGGGCTCCTCGGGAGTAACGCTGCACGGGGGATCCCAGGCTGTTCAGCCGTCTCCGAAAACGGGGCGGTTGAGCGCGGGGGGGGGGTGATGGTGGTGGAGGAGATGGAGGCAAATTCCAGCCCGCTCCCCTTCAGCCATCCGGAGCAGGGCTCCCCATTCTTCCTCCCCGGTACGTAGTAAAAGATTGCTTTGCAAATGTCTGTTCCTATAACGTGTCCCATCTTTCTCAGAAGAAAATGCCAGCGAGCTAGGGAACTGATCTCTGTATGAGCTGCAATTCCGGGGGATCCCCAGGTCACACCTGGAGGCTGGCATCTCTCTGGACGAGCCTGCTCCCTCTCACTTACTGGATACGGTTGTGTGATTCTGCCTTACAGGAGAGGGTTGCCACTTCCTGTTCGGGAAATTCCTGGAGATCTGGCCCTTTTCTCTTCGGCTTTGGGGGATAGTCAGAGGACCATTTTCAGGGTGTGGGGGAGGTCTAAGGAAGGGCACCCCTGACCTCATTGTTTCTACTTCAAGATAAGGCAGTGGGGTGAGAGTCGCGGGCAGTGTTCCCTCTAAGCTGAGTTAGTGTGAGCTAACTCACAGTTTTTTAGCTTCCAGCGCACACATTTTTGTCTTAGCTCAGGAAGGATGGCTCCAGAGCAAACTAATTTATGCAGCAGCCGAATCGCTGGCTTACAACTTGAATGCCAGTCGCTCGAGTAGAATTTTTGCTCACAAGACTCCGCAGCTTAGAGGGAACACTGGTCGCGGGTCCTGAGTACCAGCACCTTTGGGGGTTGCATTCTGCCCAGTGCTGAGAGGGGAACTGGTGGCAAACCCTGGCTCAGTAGTGGAGGATCGGCTTGGCATGCAGAAGGTCCCAGGCTCAATCCCCAGAATCTCCAGTGAGAAGGACCGGGCAGTAGGTGATGGGAAAGACAGCCTGAGATCCTGGTGAGCTGCTGCCAGTCTGAGTAGGCAATTCTGACCTTGATAGACCAACGGTCTGATTTGGTAGAAGGCAGCGTCACGTGTTTATATGAGCACCAGCTGTACCCCCGTGGACTCCCTGTGGATCACTCTTCAGAAGCAGGGTGCCAGTGAGGGTCGATGGAGCTTGGGAGGCTCCTTTCCGTGGGAATCTGACTCGCTCAGCGCTGTCTTGGTTTGCTGTTCAGCCGGGACCATGTCTGTACCCCTAGATTTCCAACCGACCCTTACAATTACTCCGTAGCTTTTATGTCAGGAACGTATTTGTGCAACCAATCCAAATAGAGTAGGAAGTGGTGCTTCTTTGTCGTTCCTATTAAATGCCACACTTTTCAGACTTCTTCCCCCAAGCTACCTTAGAGCCAAAAAGCTGCTTCTTAAGCACCGGCAAATGTAAACTTGTAAAATTTTAAAAGGCTTTCAGGACAAACATATTTTCTGCCAGTAGAGGGCACTGCAGGATTGCTTTTCTCAAGGTAAAGGTAAAGGTTCCCTTGCTCGAAAGCCAGTCGAATCCGACTCTAGGGTTGCGGTGCTCATCTCCGTTTCAAAGCCGAAGAGCCAGCGCTGTCCGAAGACGTTTCCGTGGTCATGTGGCCGGCATGACTAAACACCAAGGTGCACGGAACGCTGTTACCTTCCCACCGAAGTGGTACCTATTTATCTACTTGCAATTTCTTGCTTTCGAACTGCTAGGTTGGCAGGAGCTGGAACTAGAGACAGGAGCTCACCCCGTCATGCGGCACCCGGGTCTCGAACTGCTGAACTACTGACCTTCCACAGCCTGCAGTTCAGCGTCTTAACCACTTGAGCCACTGCAGCTCCATGTACTTTTCTCAAACCAGCCTTCTAAAGACAGTTTCAGGTGGGTAGCTGTGTTGGTCTGAAGCAAGAGAACAAGGTTTGAATCCAGTGGAATCTTTGAGACCAGCACAGTTTGGTGTAGTGGTGAAGTGCGCAGACTCTAATCTAGGAGAACCGGGTTTGATTCCCCACTCCTCCACTTGCACCTGGCTGGATGACCTTGGGCAAGCCGTAGTTCTGTCAGAGCTGTCCTTGAAAGGGCAGTTTCTGTCAAGAGCTCTCTCAGCCCCACCTGCCTTACAGGGTGTCTGTTGTGGGGAGGGGAAGGGAAAGGAGTTTGTAAGCTGCTCTGAGGCTCCCAGTGAAGGGTGGGATATAAATCCAATCTCCTCTTCTTCTTCTTCTAGGTTCAGGACGGACAAAAATACTTCTTAACAGAGAGAGTAATTAAAATGTGGAATTTGCACTAGAGGATGGCCACAGGAATAAACATCGTGAAAAAGGGACTAGATAGATTAATGGAGAATAAGTCTATCAGTGGCTCTACCATGGTGACTGAGGTGAGCCTCCACATTCAGAGGCACTTCACCTGATGTTGCCTCCTGGCTCTGGGATTCAGAGAACCTATCAGCTTAATTGGATGTCCTCATCTAGTACTTTGGGGGAGGGATAAAAAGTTTTCCCTGTCCACACTCTCCACCCCATGCACAATTTTATAAACCTCTATCATGTCCCCCCTTAGTCGTCTCTTTTCTAAACTGAGAAGTCCCAGACTCTTCAGCCATTCCTGTGCACAGCATTCCAGATGAGGCCACACAAGGGGCATTATAATAGTGTCTGTTTCCTAATAATCCCTGACATAGAATTTGCCTTTTTCACAGCTGCAGCTCACTGGATTAACACTTTCATTGAGCTGTGACCTACGACCCCAAGATCTTTTTTCCTCTCAGTCTCAGCAAATTGGGACCCCATCACCCTATACATCAAGTTGGGATTTTTTGTCTCTGTGTGCATCACCTTACCCCAGGCCCGTAGCCAGGATTCTTTTTAATTTGGGGGGCCTTTAAATAAGTCAGGGGGCACCTTGCACACACCTCCAAGGGAGCGCCTGGGCGGGAAGTCAGGGTGGGGGCCTTGGTGGTAAGTCAGGGGGCCTGGCCCCGAGATGACCCACTCTAGCTACAGGCCTGCCTTACACTTACCAACACTGAACTTCATTTGCCACAATGTTACCCATTCACCCAGTTTGTGGAGATCCTCTTGATAGTCTTGGTTTACACCAGCCTTGGTTTTCACCAGTCTGAATAATTTCATCTCGTCTGCAAACTTCTTCAGTCCCCTTCTTCCCAGTAGATCTGGGGCTGACTCTCTGCTGCCACCTGCAAGCCAACAGTGAGAGGTGCATCTGTCCTGGAGTAGCCAGGTCTCCAGAGGCTCTACTGCAGGCCTTTAAGAAACTTTCTCCAAATTAAAAATCACTCACCCTCCCCAAACCTCCATGAAAGCAGCGAACCCTCAGGAATCAAACTGGTTAGAAATATGCCCAGTTCAGCAAATTCTGCTGGATGTGACTGGTATCTTGGGAAGCGTCATCCAAGTTTCTCCTTCGTAAGCATGTACAGACACACAAACACTCCCACCCAGGCGCCCTAGCCAGAAATTTTTCAGAAGAGGGGAATTTTTTGTTAAGGGGGCAATTTAGCATGATAGAGAGCAGCCCATTATGTGTCTTTAACAGAACTGCCCTGGTTATCTTTCTAAATAAGAGAAGCCAATGTTGGATCAGGCCAATGACCCATCCAGTCCAACACTCTGTCACACAGTGGCCAAAAATACCAGGTGCCATCAGGAGGTCCACCAGTGAGGCCAGGACACCAGAAGCCCTCCCACCATTGTCCCCCCAAGCACCAAGAATAGAGAGCATCACTTGCCCCAGACTGAGAGTTCCTATCTATACCTTGTGGCTAATAGCCACTGATAGACCTCTTCTCCATATGCTTATCCAATTCCCTCTTGAAACTGTCCATGCTTGTAGCTGCCATTGACTCCTGTGGCAGTGAATTCCATGTGTTAATCACTCTTTGGGTGAAGTAGTACTTCCTTTTATATGTTCTAACCCGACTGCTCAGCAATTTCATTGAATGCCTACGAGTTCTTGTATTGTGAGAAAGGGAGAAAAGTACTTCTTTCTCTACCTGCTCTATCCCATGCATAATCTTGTAAACCTCGATCATGTTACCACTCAGCCGTCGTTTCTCCAAGCTAAAGAAGAAGAAGAAGAGTTTGGATTTATACCTCACCCTTCACTGCCCAGAGGCGTCTCAGAGCGGCTTACAAACTCCTTTCCCTTCCCCTCCCCACAACAGACACCCTGTGAGGTAGGTGGGGCTGAGAGAACTTCTGACAGAAACTGCTCTTTTTCAAGGACAGCTGTGCCAGAGCTTGTGACTGACCCAAGGTCACACCAGCAGGTGCAAGTGGAGGAGTGGAGAATCAAACCCGGTTCTCCCAGATAAGAGTCCACACACTTAAGCACTACAGCAAACTGGCTCCAAGTGCTTTAACCTTTCTTCATAGGGAAAGTGTTCCAACCCTTTTTTCATTCTAGTTGCCCTTTTCTGCACTTTTTCCAATGCTATAATATCTTTTTTGAGGTGTGGTGACTAGAACTGTACACAGTACTCCAATCTTAATATTGAACCAAAATAGGCTTTTTTGTTGTTCTTCTTTAAAAGATGTGAACAGAGGCCAAATGCAACCTGCCCTGCTTCAGACACCATTTTATCCTCTATTTCTAGCCTAGTACTCTGACTTCCCCTGGGCGTCCATTTTATTCACGCCATCTTCAGGGAGAGGCAAGTAAGACCAGGGTCCCACACCTCACATTGGTCTGGCACAGGCAGGCAACAGGGAGCCAGAAGGGACTCCATTTTGAACCAGCCAAGCTAGATCAGGAGGAACCAAGCCCAGTAGAAGGAGCCATGTACACAGGACCCCATGATCAGCCAATAATTAACAAAGATCTTCATCAATGTACTAATTCTTAAATCTCATCTTCTCTGACCTGGACATATTTAAAGTGGCGCTCTGCACCTTAATTTTTGTACTGCTCTTAGGGCCCATGAGAATGTACCCTCAGACTCTGTCTGAGCCTGTGACATCAACTGCTGGTCAGCCTTGCCCTCCTCCTTCCATGTGGATTCCAGACTTCAGGATCTGGTGCATATTGCCCTACCTAAAATCAACCTCCTTCTCGCCACTATCGATCACTTCTCTATTTCCTAGCTCTGTGTGTTGATCTGTTGTTATTATTTTTGCATGATGTTATGTATGCAGATACATAAATGCAGGATTCCAGCTCCCATTAAAGTCTGGTATCCAAATCTATGACAACTGATTGGATGCTCTGTGTAGTTGTCCAATCAGGAAACAAGATAAGTGCAGGAGGGAAACAAGGTGATTGGTCTTTATCTCTGTAATGTGATTGGTCCTTTCTGTACTTATGGGTGTGGCTTACCACGCCCGGACTGTTTAAAAAGGAGCCTGGTGCTCCCTAGTGTTGCTGTTGTCCTATCTTACCCTAACCTCTGTAAATAAAGCTGATTTCACTGTTCAAAGAGCTGCTGCCTGAGTCTCATATCTAACACATGAGTAGTGTGAGCTTTGCATTTATTTACAATAAAAACTCAAAGCTCTTCCTTCCACTGGTATCTCTTGCAATTTGACCCTCGTATACCTAAAGAACCCTTGTGCACATGTACTGCCCCAGGCAATCTGTGTAACATCTCCAACTGCCATTTTGTATCGGGGTGGGGGGGACCCAATCCTGTCTGGGAAGCTCCATTTCATCCAGTCAGCACCAAGCTCCATTCTGATTGGCACTTATCATCACCCAATAGGAAGCCAGCCTTTTGAAGCTTTTATTTCACTCAGGCTTCTCTTCCACCCTTTTGTGTTCTTCTTTTAGCCTTCCCTCATCCACTTTACTAAAACCAGATAGTTGTATTGGTTAAATTTTCTGAAGCACTGAGCACTTTGGGAACTTTTTCTCGGATGGCCTATGAGGAGCCTGGGGAGACTGTGTGGTGGAGTGGTCAAAGGACTGGGGAGAGCCACTGTCAAATCCCTGACTGTGGGTGACAGCAGGGAATACCAAGATACGTTCCCATGAGCTCTGGAGGAGAGATGGGATTTTAAAAGTACTAAATGAATAAAGCACACTTTCAAAGCAACAGTATCGCCATCGTGGCGCCATGGGAAGGCTGTGAGTCACTGTTCCCTCTAAGCTGAGTTACAGTGAGCTAGCTCACAGTTTTTTAGCCTCGGGCTCACACATTGTTGTCTTAGCTCAGGAAGGATGGCTCCAGAGCAAACTAATGTACACAACAGCCAAAATGCTCACTCACAACTTTAATGCCAGTAGCTCACAAAGTAGAATTTTTGCTCACACGATTCCACAGCTTAGAGGGAGCATTGGTGTGTGTATTTGAAGAGAAGACAGAATCCATTCTGGGATCAGCCTCTCCCACATGGAGAACTCACCAATGAGCAGTTCCTTCTGGCAGACAGCCTCAGGGAGCTCTAGTAGCTTGGGAAGTGGCAGTGTTGCCTTCGAAGAACCCAGCAAAGCCACATATACCCACCTCACCCCTAAATAGGGTTGCCAGACTCCATGGTGGAGGCGAGGGCCCTCTGCTGCCATCCCCTGCCCCCCAGGACGCTAATCAGCTGGCCAGCAGGGGGACTTACAAGTAGAAATAAGAAGGCCTAGGCCTCATTGCCAGCATCCCACAGGAAGTGACTTTATCACACCAGAGACTTTTGGGTGACACTCTGTTATTTGGCCAAAGATTCTATGGTGGAAACCAGTTCTATCATAGAGTTTTTGGCCAAATACAAGAGCGTTTCCCTGTTGTCGCTGAAATGATGTCACTTCCTGTACAACCCCAGCAACGTGGCCTAGGCCTTCTTCTTTCTACAGTCAAATCTCCCCATCCCCTACCAGTTGCCAGGACCACCTGGCAGCCCTACCCTCAAAAGTATTTTCTTAACCTCCCCCTCCCATGGATGGGTCAGTGGCTAAAAGCAGCAGGAATTAATCCGGAGCCAGGTTTGATGCCTCACTTCTCCTTCATGTGAAGCCAGCTGGGTGACCTTGGGTCAGTCACAATTCTCTCAGCCCCTCCTTCTTCCTCACAGGGTTTCTATTGTGGGGAGAGGAAGGGAAGGCGATTCTAAGCAGCTCTGAAACTCCTTTGGGTAGAGAAAAGCAGGGTATAAAAACCAACTCTTCTTCTCTCTTGCTTGCAGCATATCTGGCCACCCCACCTGAGACTGCCAGCTCCTCATAGGGAAATACCTGAAGATTAGGGGGTTGGAGCCTAGGGATACAGGTAAAATACCACCTTGCGCAGTAACTATTTTCTGTCACCTGGGGATCAGTTCTAATTCCGGGAGATCTCCAGGCCCGACTTGGCAGCTGGGAGATCTCCGGGCCTCTCTTTCGAACTACTCTTTCTCGGTTTTCCTGCCAACTGCTTTTCTCCTTCCAAGGCATGACTTCCCTCTCTCACAGCAGTTCTTACCTTCTGGCAGTCTAGCGTAGCCCATGGACACCTTCTCAGAGTAATGTTTTTAAATGTATAAAATAAAAGACAGAGTATTACAAAAGAAAACAATTATATTGAAATACAGTTATCAATTTTTTTTAAAAAAATTATCATAAAGTAATATATGTGCTTCTTTATTAGTGCATTAAATAACAACTGGAACTTGAATGAACTTGCCTGGTGTACCCTGGTAGGCCCTGCACCCAACTTTGTTACAAAAGACTGCACAGCATTATAGAAAGGTGAGAATTCTCATTTGAACTATCCAGTTTTGCAGAACCTTAACAAAGAATAAAATCGACTCACTTCCTCCCATGTATTGACCAGCAAACAACTGGAGACAAGGAATACAGTAAATTTATCTATTTATTTATTAAATTCAGTTTCTAGACCATCCTCCCCTATAAACAGGGCCCGGGGTGGTGTACAACAATGAAACAACATTCATGTATTAATTCATAATTAAAAACATTAAATAAATTAACCTAAGTAGATGGCGCTAAACATTCCAATTGTGGCACTGCCTTGCAGTGGAGAGGCAAGAGACAGGACTGCCAGGCAGATGGAAACTATCTCTGTCCTCAACCAATGCCTGGTGAAACATCTCCACCTTTCAGGCCCTGCAGAACTGCCTTAAGCCCCACGGAGCACGGATCTTATTCAGCATAGTTCAACCACGCTGGAGCCAGAGGTCATGCAGCAGGTCAGGCAGACAAGCTGGATACATTCAGAACCGTGCTACAGAGTCCAGTCCCAAGAGTCAAGCCAGGGTGCTGTTACCAGAGGAGTTATTCAGAGAGCATAGTCAGGAGGTCCAAGGATCACACCCAACCAAGGGTTCACAAAGTCAAAGCTGGTCCAAACAGGTGAGGCAGGTCCAGGCGCTTTGGTCACTGAGTCCAACAGAGTACCTTATTACCTCCACAACAAGCAGACTCCCTGAGCTGGTTTTATAGGCGTCCACTAACGAGCCTTGTTAGCAGCCGACGGCTGAAGTGTAACTCTGCTACTCCGAGATGTTACCAGCAAGAAGTTGGCGATGGGCTGAGATTCTGAGATACACCTGCTGCATTGGGGCTGGTGGCTCTGAGTCAGCTGCTGATTGTGAACCTTGATGAGCCTGCAACTCCTCCCCCAGCTTGTCTTCTGCCGGCTCAGAGCTAGCAACGTGAAGCTCCTCTTCTCCCAAAGAGTGCCTGCTGCTGCTGAGCTCTGGCTAACCCATGAATCTAGGGTAGAAAATGCCCTGGCTCTGGTCAAGGACAGTCAGATGTCTTCCGGGCCAGGGATCATCAGTACTTATCTGCTGAGGACCATGCTCTTCGAGGGGTATACCAAGTGAGGTGGTCCCAAAGATACATGGGTCCCAGACTGTTAAGGGTAGATGTCGGGGTCACCAATGTGAGAACACCCAACTTTCACTGTTTCATGGCTGAACAACATGTAGGCGCAGAGGTGCCTGATAGTTGGCCTGCTATGTCACACAAGTGTCTTTACAATGTATAAATCATACAACTGTGATAAAGAAGCATCCACAATTATTTATCTCAGGTGTTTTATACAAAATATTAATTTCTGAATATAATTATAACAAAAATTAATACAATAGAAACGAAAAGGCGGCGGGACGGTGGTCTCCGGATTGGTGCTGCCGTTTCGACAATATGCCTTCTTCTGACCAAAAATTGTACCTTTATAAATAATTCAAAATTATATACAATCAATACAAAATCAATGGTAATAATACATCATCTAATTTTGATAATTGAAAACATTTTCTTACAATCAGTGTGAAATATGGAGTTCCTCAAGCAACACAAAGCTGCATACCCATGATTTTTGAACTCTTCTATAAAATACAAGAATTTAGCATTTTAGTATCATTCATTATTAGCCAATTCCAAACAAACAGGAAACATAATACTATTATCATATACTCACATAGCTTGAAAAGCAACATGGCTTATACTAGAACAGGTTCTCCCAGAAGGGCTGAAGTCAAAGCTTGAACGGATATTAAGCTACATTGCTATAAGAGCTGAATCACCCCCATTTGAAAACTAGTCCTGAAGTTACTTACACCACAGTTGCCAAATACTCACATTCAGAAAAACATCCTGAATCCAAGAGGGCTAAAGTCAAACCTTAAACAGATTTTAAATTTCATTGCTATCAAAGCTGAATCACCTCCCTTAAAAACTGATCCTGAAGATACTTACACTATGGTTGCCAGATTTCCAAATTCATAAAAAGCATCCTAAATCTAAAGATGCGTTTAAACCATGTGGATAGACTGTATTAAGTTTGAAAATCCAATAAGCCTCTCTTTTCAAAAGAATCTTTTTAATGTCCTTTCTGTCATATACATTGGGTTTAATAACTTCCAGAACTACAAACTTAAATTCATCATAACCGTGTCCTTTTGAATTGAAATGATCTACGAGAGGAGCTTCTAAATGGCCATGTTTAATTTTGGACTTATGTTCCAAAATCCTGGTTTTAATAGCTCTCATTGATTCCCCAATGTATCTGAGGCCACATGCACATACCACCATGTAAATTGTGCGCTTGGTTGCACATGAAGAGAAACTCTTAAGTTCTATTCTCAAGGGAATGTCTGGTAACTCTATGACCTTGGTCTCCCAGCTTAATGGACAGGCTGCACATCCTGAACATTTAAAGTGGCCAATTGGGTTAGTCTCTACTCTTGTGTCACTTTTTAAGTCAGTATGGACTAGAATGTCCCGAATAGTCTCACTTTTTCTGAAACCTATAAAGGGTTTGTTCTCACATCCTGGTACATCGCTTAGGATGTGCCAATGGTTAAGGACAACTCTTTTGATGGAGTATGACAATGAATTGTAGTTTATGGCCCAACATATATTGTTACTAGAGGGAGGGGTGTTTCCTGGAGTAGAACAGACCTAATTTTCTTATTGGCTCTAAGACGTGCTAACCTCACAATGTGGAGTGGATATCCCCTATCCAAAAAATCATTTTGCATCTTATCTGCCTCTATTTGATAATCAGATTCAATGGTGGAATTCCTTTTTAATCTTAAAAATTGCCCATAAGGGATGTTGTTTCTAACATGGGCTGCATGTGAAGAGGAGTAGTGCAAATAAGAATTTTTATCTATGTCCTTTCTGTATGGGCGTACTGCCAATCTATTCTTGACAACAAACACCATGGTGTCTAAAAAATGTACCTGCTGTTGGTCACTCATTGCAGTAAATTTAATGGAGTCATGAATGGTGTTAATCCAATTCACAAATTCTGTGACAATTTCTCCTGAATCAAGGACAAGGAAAACATCATCAATATATCTCTTGTACAAAAGAATGTGAGAAAAATAAGGATTAGTGTCATAGTTATTGATCCATTGCAATTCTAAGTGTTGCATAAACAAATTGGCAACTGATGGAGCAAATGCACTCCCCATTGCCACGCCTTTAATTTGCCAAAAAAATCTTGTTGAAATCTAAAAAAACTTTTCTCAAAAATAATGTCAACTAGATCAATCAAAAAATGGGTCGGGGGAATTTGCTATTTCTTTTTTCAAATGTATCAATGAGATTCAAACGGGCCTCCTCATGAGGAATGTTCGTATATAGGGACTTAACATCCATGGTCATAAGGACAGCTTGATCAGGTATATGTATACCCTCAATCTTAGATATAAAATCTTTGGTATCCTTCAGAAAGGAGGGTATTTGAACTACAAACGGCTGTAGAATAGAATCTAAATATTGTGATAAAGGTTGAAAGATGGAATTAACTGCTGAAACAATAGGTCTCCCTGGGGGTGCCGTCAGAGACTTATGTACTTTAGGGATACAATAAAAAATGGGAACTCTGGCCTGTTCATTAATCAAAAAATTTGCCAATTTACTGTCAATGTAGTCTAATGTCAATCCTTCCCTTACCACTGTTCTAATGATGGTTAATACCTCATTAGTAGGATCGTGGGAAATAGGTTTATAGAAATTACTATCTGACAATTGTCTTGTAACCTCCTGAATATAGTCCTTCCTATTAAGGAGGACCAAAGCTCCGCCCTTGTCTGCCCCTTTAACCACTACTGATGAATCTTTACCTAAGTCTTTTAGAGAGTTATATTCTTCCCTGGTAAGGTTAAATTTGAGACGTTTTTTATGTGCCTCAAGATGTTGTATATCTTCTAGAACCCGTCTCTCAAACACCGTGATGGATGGTACACTAATGGAGGGAACAAAGGTGGATTTGTTTCTTAAAGAAAGAACAGTGCCAAAGTCTGAATTGCCAAAGAAAACCTTTAACTTTAATGATCTGGTCAGTTTAAATAGGTCAATTCTAGTCTGCAAAGCATTGTATCTGGAAGTCAATGCAAATCCTAGTCCTAAATTAAGGACCTGTCTAAAATGAGACGAAATTGAAATATTAGAAAGATTAATGACTAAGTCCTTTTCCTCCCTTTCTTCCCTTGTGGAACATACTCCTTTGGCCTCATTTTCGATCTCCTGGCTAAAAAAGGTCTCTGTTGATAGCTCTCCTCCCCCGATGTGGTGGCTGAATCTTCAGCCTCAGTTGTTTCAAATTCTGATGTGGAAGCATGGGAGTCTGCCCAAGTGACCCTCCTGGTATTGTTGAAATTAGGGGAATGCCATTTGTATACCCTATTTTGGGCATAGTCTCTGTTATCTCTATCTAATTTCTTGATCTTTGTTTCTCTTATACTGTCTTCATATGCAGACAATTGTTCCTTGAATACCTTAAGTTGATTCTCAAATGTTTCAGGTGTCATCTCACTTTTTAATTTCTCTTCTAATTGACTTATTTCTCCCTTAATAGAAACAGACTCAGTGGAGGCTTGTTCAATAATTAACAACATTAAGTCATAAGAACATTTGTTCAATATTGCCGTCCACTTGTTCTTAAAGTCCTCCTTGTCCAAGAACATAGCAGGGCCCTTTTGAATTCTAAGACCTCTTGGAATAATGTCTGATTGGCAATATTCCATGAGAGAAGACGCATGTAAGGTCATGCGAATGTCTTTCTTACATAGATATTCAAATTGAGTCCAGTTGGAAGGGTTTCTCACTCCTGTACTCTGTCTAAGACGAGGTACATTACCAAAAATTCTGTCTTTATCATTTTCAGAAAAGGTAAACCTGGTATTAATTTGTGCCATGATACCAATACATAAAGTGGCAAACAATGAGAATCTCATTGTTTGCCACTTTATGTATCATCTCATTGTTTGCCACTTTATGTATTGGTATCATGGCACAAATTAATACCAGGTTTACCTTTTCTGAAAATGATAAAGACAGAATTTTTGGTAATGTACCTCGTCTTAGACAGAGTACAGGAGTGAAAACCCTTCCAACTGGACTCAATTTGAATATCTATGTAAGAAAGACATTCGCATGACCTTACATGCGTCTTCTCTCATGGAATATTGCCAATCAGACATTATTCCAAGAGGTCTTAGAATTCAAAGGGCCCTGCTATGTTCTTGGACAAGGAGGACTTTAAGAACAAGTGGACGGCAATATTGAACAAATGTTCTTATGACTTAATGTTGTTAATTATTGAACAAGCCTCCACTGAGTCTGTTTCTATTAAGGGAGAAATAAGTCAATTAGAAGAGAAATTAAAAGTGAGATGACACCTGAAACATTTGAGAATCAACTTAAGGTATTCAAGGAACAATTGTCTGCATATGAAGACAGTATAAGAGAAACAAAGATCAAGAAATTAGATAGAGATAACAGAGACTATGCCCAAAATAGGGTATACAAATGGCATTCCCTAATTTCAACAATACCAGGAGGGTCACTTGGGCAGACTCCCATGCTTCCACATCAGAATTTGAAACAACTGAGGCTGAAGATTCAGCCACCACATCGGGGGAGAAGCTATCAACAGAGACCTTTTTTAGCCAGGAGATCGAAAATGAGGCCAAAGGAGTATGTTCCACAAGGAAGAAAGGAGGAAAAGGACTTAGTCATTAATCTTTCTAATATTTCAATTTACGTCTCATTTTAGACAGGTCCTTAATTTAGGACTAGGATTTGCATTGACTTCAGATACAATGCTTTGCAGACTAGAATTGACCTATTTAAACTGACCAGATCATTAAAGTTAAAGGTTTTCTTTGGCAATTCAGACTTTGGCACTGTTCTTTCTTTAAGAAACAAATCCACCTTTGTTCCCTCCATTAGTGTACCATCCATCACGGTGTTTGAGAGACGGGTTCTAGAAGATATACAACATCTTGAGGCACATAAAAACGTCTCAAATTTAACCTTACCAGGGAAGAATATAACTCTCTAAAAGACTTAGGTAAAGATTCATCAGTAGTGGTTAAAGGGGCAGACAAGGCGGAGCTTTGGTCCTCCTTAATAGGAAGGACTATATTCAGGAGGTTACAAGACAATTGTCAGATAGTAATTTCTATAAACCTATTTCCCACGATCCTACTAATGAGGTATTAACCATCATTAGAACAGTGGTAAGGAAGGATTGACATTAGACTACATTGACAGTAAATTGGCAAATTTTTGATTAATGAACAGGCCAGAGTTCCCATTTTTTATTGTATCCCTAAAGTACATAAGTCTCTGACGGCACCTCAGGGAGACCTATTGTTTCAGCAGTTAATTCCATCTTTCAACCTTTATCACAATATTTAGATTCTATTCTACAGCCGTTTGTAGTTCAAATACCCTCCTTTCTGAAGGATACCAAAGATTTTATATCTAAGATTGAGGGTATACATATACCTGATCAAGCTGTCCTTATGACCATGGATGTTAAGTCCCTATATACGAACATTCCTCATGAGGAGGCCGTTTGAATCTCATTGATACATTTGAAAAAAGAAATAGCAAATTCCCCGACCCATTTTTTGATTGATCTAGTTGACATTATTTTTGAGAAAGTTTTTTTAGATTTCAACAAGATTTTTTTGGCAAATTAAAGGCGTGGCAATGGGGAGTGCATTTGCTCCATCAGTTGCCAATTTGTTTATGCAACACTTAGAATTGCAATGGATCAATAACTATGACACTAATCCTTATTTTTCTCACATTCTTTTGTACAAGAGATATATTGATGATGTTTTCCTTGTCCTTGATTCAGGAGAAATTGTCACAGAATTTGTGAATTGGATTAACACCATTCATGACTCCATTAAATTTACTGCAATGAGTGACCAACAGCAGGTACATTTTTAGACACCATGGTGTTTGTTGTCAGAATAGATTGGCAGTACGCCCATACAGAAAGGACATAGATAAAAATTCTTATTTGCACTACTCCTCTTCACATGCAGCCCATGTTAGAAACAACATCCCTTATGGGCAATTTTAAGATTAAAAGGAATTCCACCATTGAATCTGATTATCAAATAGAGGCAGATAAGATGCAAAATGATTTTTTGGATAGAGATATCCACTCCACATTGTGAGGTTAGCACGTCTTAGAGCCAATAAGAAAATTAGGTCTGTTCTACTCCAGGAAACACCCCCTCCCTCTAGTAACAATATATGTTGGGCCATAAACTACAATTCATTGTCATACTCCATCAAAAGAGTTGTCCTTAACCATTGGCACATCCTAAGCGATGTACCAGGATGTGAGAACAAACCCTTTATAGGTTTCAGAAAAAGTGAGACTATTCGGGACATTCTAGTCCATACTGACTTAAAAAGTGACACAAGAGTAGAGACTAACCCAATTGGCCACTTTAAATGTTCAGGATGTGCAGCCTGTCCATTAAGCTGGGAGACCAAGGTCATAGAGTTACCAGACATTCCCTTGAGAATAGAACTTAAGAGTTTCTCTTCATGTGCAACCAAGCGCACAATTTACATGGTGGTATGTGCATGTGGCCTCAGATACATTGGGGAATCAATGAGAGCTATTAAAACCAGGATTTTGGAACATAAGTCCAAAATTAAACATGGCCATTTAGAAGCTCCTCTCGTAGATCATTTCAATTCAAAAGGACACGGTTATGATGAATTTAAGTTTGTAGTTCTGGAAGTTATTAAACCCAATGTATATGACAGAAAGGACATTAAAAGATTCTTTTGAAAAGAGAGGCTTATTGGATTTTCAAACTTAATACAGTCTATCCACATGGTTTAAACGCATCTTTAGATTTAGGATGCTTTTTATGAATTTGGAAATCTGGCAACCATAGTGTAAGTATCTTCAGGATCAGTTTTTAAGGGAGTGATTCAGCTTTGATAGCAATGAAATTTAAAATCTGTTTAAGGTTTGACTTTAGCCCTCTTGGATTCAGGATGTTTTTCTGAATGTGAGTATTTGGCAACTGTGGTGTAAGTAACTTCAGGACTAGTTTTCAAATGGGAGTGATTCAGCTCTTATAGCAATGTAGCTTAATATCCGTTCAAGCTTTGACTTCAGCCCTTCTGGGAGAACCTGTTCTAGTATAAGCCATGTTGCTTTTCAAGCTATGTGAGTATATGATAATAGTATTATGTTTCCTGTTTGTTTGGAATTGGCTAATAATGAATGATACTAAAATGCTAAATTCTTGTATTTTATAGAAGAGTTCAAAAAATCATGGGTATGCAGCTTTGTGTTGCTTGAGGAACTCCATATTTCACACTGATTGTAAGAAAATGTTTTCAATTATCAAAATTAGATGATGTATTATTACCATTGATTTTGTATTGATTGTATATAATTTTGAATTATTTATAAAGGTACAATTTTTGGTCAGAAGAAGGCATATTGTCGAAACGGCAGCACCAATCCGGAGACCACCGTCCCGCCGCCTTTTCGTTTCTATTGTATTAATTTTTGTTATAATTATATTCAGAAATTAATATTTTGTATAAAACACCTGAGATAAATAATTGTGGATGCTTCTTTATCACAGTTGTATGATTTATACATTGTAAGTTCTTCTGACTGTGACCATCTCATTGTTTGACACAAGTGTCTTTAGACAGGAAGACTGTGATGGTGTGTGATCCAGCAGCGGGTCTAATAACTACCTTAATTTCAGGGAAGTGAGGAGCGTAAACAATATTCTGAGATATCTGCAACAACTGTAATGTGATAAGAAAAAAACCTGATTTTTCAGGGTGGCAAAGTCATACGTACTGCTAATACTGCTGAGAGCCAGTTTGGTGTAGTGGTTAAGTGCGTGGACTCTAATGTGGGAGAACCGGGTTTGATTCCCCACTCCTCCACTTGCACCTGGCTGGATGACCTTGGGCCAGTCACAAGCTCTGGTACAGCTGTTCTCTCAAGGACAGTTTGTGTTAGAGTTCTCTCAGCCCCACCTACCTCACAGGGTGTTTGTTGTGGGGAGGGGAAAGGAAAGGAGTTTGTAAGCCGCTCTGAGACGCCTTTGGGCAGTGAAGGGCGGGGTATAAATCCAAACTCTTCTTCTTCTTCTGTTAATACTACTGTGGTTTTTGCTTACATTCAGAATAAAAAAAATTGCTGAATTTCAGTTAGAGGTTAGTGAAAATAAAGAGGTATGTTTCTCCCATCCAAATTCACAGACCCCCTGAGATTTATCCACAGTCATCTGCTATCCTTGATGTGTCTATTTCATCACAGGATTTGGAAAACAGGTATGTTTTCTGCCAGATCTGCATACATCAGGAGGACTTAGTTTGACAGATAGACTGAAGGAGGGCAACCACTAAAAAGGCCCTTCTTTGCATAACTATTTTCAAAGCATTTATGAGCCTCCAATACCTGGGTGTTCAAAGAAGAGCCTCACCAGAACCCACTAATGAAAGTTCACCCTTGTGTGGATTATCTGAGAAACAGGAAGGCTGGATCTCTGCCTCAAGCTCCTATTACATAATGAGTGTTTACAAGATTCCTCCCGTGTGGATTCCTCAGGAGATAAGGGCTATTCTTGAAAAATCTCCTTCCACACTCAGAACACATCCTTTCTTTCTTCCCTGTGAGATCTATTTGAGTTCTGTCCTCAGTTCAAATATTTCTATCATTTCTTCAAGGTTGGGATAAGGATTCTGAGCAGATACAACTACTTTACATGAGTTTACATGGTTTCAACCCCTTCTGTGGTTGTATTTTTCATGTGAAATAAGAGGAAAAACACTCTTTGCAAACCAAGTGGTTATATGGTTTCTCCTTTTGTGAGTTCTTTGATGATGTTGAAGATTGTCATTCAGACAGAATCTCTTTCCACACTTTGAGCACTCAAAAGGTGAGTTCTTAAATGCTTGTAAAAATGACTGCTCAGATGGAATCTCTTTCCACATTCTGATCATTCAAATGCTTTCTCCCCAATTATTTGATGCTGTAGAAGACTGCAACTCTGACTGAATTTCTTTCCACACTCTGAGCATTCAAAAAGTTTCTCCACTGTGTGCGTTCTTTGATGCAGCACGAGATTGCCACTTTGACTGAATCTCTTTCCACAATGTGAGCATTCAAAAGGTTTCTCACCACTGTGGGTTCTTAGATGCTTTTGAAGATCATAACTCTGACTGAATCTCTTCCCACACTCTGAGCATTCAAAAGGTTTCTCCCCTGTGTGGGTTCTTTGATGCCGTTGAAGATGGCAAATTCGACTAAATCTCTTTCCACACTCTGAGCATTCAAAAGGTTTCTCTCCTGTGTGGGTTCTTTGATGCTGCTGAAGGTTACCTGTGTCATTGAATCTCTTTCCACACTCAGAGCATTCAAAGGGTTTCTCCCCTGTGTGGGTTCTTTGATGCTGTTGAAGATGGCCACTCTGACTGAATCTCTTTCCACACTCCAAACATTCAAAAGGTTTCTCCCCTGTGTGAGTTCTTTGATGCCGTTGAAGATGGCCACTCTGACTGAATCTCTTTCCACACTTCAAACATTCAAAAGGTTTGTCACCTCTGTGGCTTCTTAGGTGCTGCTGAAGGTCATAACTCTGACTGTATTTCTTTCCACACTCTGAGCATTCAAAAGGTTTATCCCCTGTGTGGGTTCTTAGATGCAACTGCAGGTGGCCACTCTGACTGAACCTCTTTCCACACTCTGAGCATTCAAAAGGTTTTTCCCCTGTGTGGGTTCTTTGATGCCGTTGAAGATGGCCACTATGACTGAATCTCTTTCTACACTCCGAACATTCAAATGGTTTCTCACCTCTGTGGATTCTTAGATGCTGTTGAAGACTATATCTGTGACTGTATTTCTTCCCACACTCTGAGCATTCAATAGGCTTCTCTCCTATGTGGGTTCGTAGATGCTGTTGAAGCTTGCCACTCTGACTGTATTTCTTTCCACACTCTGAGCATTGAAAAGGTTTCTCCCCTGTGTGGGTTCTTTGGTGCAGCTGAAAATGGCCTCTCAACCTGAATCTCTTTCCACACTCTGAGCATTCAAAAGGCTTCTCTCCTGTGTGGATTCTTTGATGCAACTGAAGATGGCCACTCAACCTGAATTTCTTTCCACACTTGGAACATTCAAAAGGTTTCTCACCTCTGTGGATTCTTAGATGCTGTTGAAAACTACATCTGTGACTGAATTTCTTTCCACACTCTGAGCATTCAAAAGGTTTCTCCCCTGTGTGGGTTGTTTGATGCTGTAGAAGATTGTTACTCTGACTGAATTTCTTTCCACACGCTGAGCATTCAAAAGGCTTTTCACCTGTATGGGTTCTTAGATGTTGTTGAAGATTGGAACTGAAACTGAATTTTTTGCCACAATCTGAGCATTCAAACGGTTTTTCCCCTGAGTGGGTTCTTTGGTGGACAAGGAGCTCTGATCTGTATTTAAAGTATCTTCCACACCGAAAGCATTTACATGCCTTCATTAAAACGTGCCTTGGAAAATGTAGATTTCTCTGTCTTCCATCAGAGAATGCCATTCCACTCTCTGAACAGATAAACAGCTTCTCTCCTGAATGAATGCTCAATTTCTGTGAGAAACTCTTGTCACCGTTTGAGCAACTATGTTTCTCTCCTGCATGTGTTCTTAGGTGTCTAATTAGTTCTGCTCTGCAAAGGAAGCTCTTTCTACACTCCAGATATTGATGGGTCTTCTTTCCACTGTGCTTTCGCAAATGCATATTATATTGGGTTTGATGTGAGAAGTTCATTCCACACTCCAAGCACTTGTAGGCTTCCTCCACCATGTGAATTAATTCACAGGAATCCCCCCCTTGGCAAGGAATGGGTTGATCCCTCTTCTGGACTGTGTGGCTTCCCTTCTGCCTCTTGGGTCTGCCTTGAGTCCTGAACTTTCCTCTCAAGTCTTCATTCTTGACTTCATCTGAAAATAGATGATGCAGTTCCTCACCCTCCTCATTCCTCTGATCATGCCCTATTGGAATAAAGAGAGAGATCTCGTTAGCACCCACACAAGGAGGTCTGATTTGCACTTGAAATTCCATCCACACTCAAAGCGTTCCAGGGGCTTGTTCCTGCTGTACATTGAAATATACAATAATAGACATTTTAGAAGGGGTTCCTGCCTGTTGTGTGCTCAATCTCTGAAGTTTCCCTCAGCCTTTCATTGTAGGCTTTTTCCAAAGAGAACACCTGGAATTCCCCAGCTGTCTCCTCTATATCTGCTGCTGGAATACAGAAAAAGGTCCAATCAGAACCTCACCAAGTGAACACCACAATTCAAAGGGGTACCCCCATAGTTTTGGAAGGGACATCAGTTGTTGGGGGGGGGTTAAGGCATCTAGGTGACGACTGAAGAGAATTGCTGATGCCCCTTTTGCCTTGCTCAGCCTGGGTGTTCTTAAGTACCCCCCCTTTTCCCATAATTTCCATTATTTAAGGATATTGCGGTCCCTCAAGGCCCACTGAGGTCCGGCCCAGATGGAGCTTCTGAGCCTCCAGATTTCAGGTCCCAGAAGGCTTCCTTCCCTCCTAACCCAGTGGGCTTTATAATTCTACCAAAACAAAAGATGCCAGGAAGGAGAGCAGAAACCCTCCATTGCTATTCCTTGCTCATTCCTTTGACATAACCATGAAAGATACCAACTGGCAGCAGGTTCATTTGGGAAGGAAATACCCTCTTTTCCTGAGAAACTCTCCAGTCTTTCTCCAGGTGAAAGACCTTTGTGTATCTCTGCACTAGTCTCTAGTACATCCCTGGGTTCTTTGGCAGAGAGAGAGACAGAGAAAGCAATCATCCTTATATGGGAAAGGATTCCAAGGAAGAAGAAAAATTCTTCTGGAAGGATGGAAACATGGTCAGAATCAAAGCCCACAATCCTATCCAGCTTTATGGGGATGAATCCAATCCAATCCAAATACCTTTATTAGCATAAAAAGAAAAATAGTACAACATGGCAAATTTACAGAGAGTTTCAATTATAAAAACTGTCAAACATCAGATAGAAAAGCTAAACCTTTGCTCCCTGATTGTTATGGCAGCCAGGAGGTACCTTGCAACTGAACTTGTAATATGGGAACATTGGTCACATAGTAAAAGAGATACTAACTTCACCTCAGATAGTCCATGAAAGTTAAACACAATAGGTTTAATTATACCGTCCTGCAATTCCCCTTAAAAATGACAATGAAGTAAAACTTCCTTTACATGGACAAAGTCTGTCTTGATAGGGAGTGTTGAGACTTTGAGAATACTAAGATTTTGGATTTTGCATAGTTTATGGACAGAGAGTTTGCCTCACAGTAGGAGAAGAAGGCAAATAGCAAACACTTGAGACTCTTCTGCGAGCATGATAATATGACAGCATCGTCAGCATAAAGCAATAAAGGAATAACATGTGACCCAAATTTAGGGGAATGGCCATCAATAACATTTAGAGAGGGAGCCAACTCATTCAGAAATAAATTAAACAGGTAGGGGGCTATGATACAACCCTGTTTGACTCCCCGGTTGGAGGAGACTTTTGAAGTTAATCCACCTGGGCCATTGTACCGCACTTGACAGCTATTAAAGGAATACATTTTACCAATATCTAGACCCATATTATCCAACTTATTCCAAAGAAGGTCCCTGGGAATGGAGTCAAATGCCCCTTTTAAATCAAGGAAGGCTGAAAACAGCCTTCTCCCCCCTGTAACACTGTATTTCTCTATCATATGGTTAAGAGTTATACAGTGGTCTAGAGTAGACTTGCCGGGGCAAAATCCGATCTGTTCCCTACTCGGGAGATTTTGCTTTTGCATCCAGGAAATGAGTTTTTCCAAAAGGTGTCTCGCGTATAGTTTGCCTGCTATGTCAAGCAGACTAATTGGGCGGTAGTTCTCCAGTATTTGTGGTTCACCCTTCTTCTAAATCGGGACCACAATGGAATTTGTCCATGAATCATACAAGTTCCCTGTTTTATCAATCATGGTAAAGAGAGTTGCCAGAGGAGAAGCCCACCAGTCAGAATTGTTTTTAAATAGTTCTGGAGGGAGTCCATCTGGTCCTGGGGCCTTCCCCACCTTCAACTGGTTAATTAGGTGGTTAATCTCTTTAGGACTGACAGGCGACCATTCAGGTAAATCAGAGGGGGTTTGTTCTTGCTGATCCAATACAATAAATGAGGGATCAAAGAATAAGTTTTGGAAATGGTCTATCCAAACCTCAGCAGGGATGGAGAGACTATGGCAACGGCCCTTAGTGTTGAAAGTCCCATTAACTAATGACCAGAAAAACTTGCTATTTGAGGCATTACAGGGACTAATAAGTAAATCCCAGTTCGTAATGTCTTTTCTTGTGAGCCACTGTATCATCAAGCTTACTTTTCAGTTCAAAGTAGCTCAAGGGAATATTAGCTGCAGAGCTGTTACAATAAGTGCAATATACTGCATGCAATTGGCATTTCAGTCTCTGGCATTCCTTGTTCAGTCTTTGGCATTCCATGGGTCTGTCTTCCAGATAGAGGGACTAGGTTTAGCAGTTGATTGCTGTTTATAAAAATTAATTGTAGCAGAAGTTATGATGCTATAAATCTGGAGGGCCTCAGAGGGATTTTTAAATTCAACCGATTGTTGATTTAGTTCCATTAATTTACTTGTTTGGAGCAGCTGGTTAATACTCTCTTGGACTTTCTCTGACAATCTAACTCTTAGGAAAGCAGGAATATCAGTAGAGACAGGTGGTGAGTAACTGACAACTTTGAGTTTTAGTAATGTAATCGGAGGAAAATGATCACTATAGAATCATAGAGTTGGAAGGGGCCATACAGACCCATCTAGTCCAACCCCCTGCCCAAGGCAGGACCAGCCTGAAGTATCTCTGACAGATATTCATCCAGCCTCTTCTTGAAAGCTGTCAGTGAAGGGGAGCTCGCCACCTCTCTAGGCAGCTGATCTCATCTCTGAACCACTCTGACCATGAAAAAGTTTTTCCTAATATCCAGCCGATACCTTTCTGCATGTAATTTAAACCCATTGCTTTGGGTCCTATCCTCTGCTGCCAACTGGAACAGCTCCTTGTCCTCCTCCAAATGACAGCCTTTCAAATATTTAAAGAGAGCAATCATGTCCCCCCTCAATCTCCTCTTCTCCAAACTAAACATTCCCAAGGCCCTTAGCCTTTCCTTGTAGAGCTATCTGAGCTCTCACCCACGAAAAAAATCTGCAATAAATTTTCTCAGATTGGAAGAAACCAGGGCTATTTTTGGGCAGGAATGCACAGGAATGGAGTTGGCCATGCCCAGTAGGACTCATTAGCATAATAGGCCACACCCAACAGCAGAAACTCACTAGGATTGGCTACATTAGGGAGTGTGGCCTAACATGTAAAGGAGTTCCTGCTATTAAAAAAGCCCTGGGTTTTGACAACAAGCAAGGTAAATAGAATAAGAAGTAAAAGGTGGGTGTGGCTGGACGACCACACTTCTGGTAACATGGGGGTGTAGCCTAATATGACAATGAGCTGTGCTGTCAGGGGTGTGGCCTAATATGCTAATGAGTTTCTGCTGTTGGGTGTGGCCTATTATGCTAATAAGTTCCTGCTGGGTTTTTCTACAAAAAAGCCCCGGGAGAAACAATAACATGATCAATGACACTACTACCCAGTCTAGAGCTAAATGTGTACTCAATGGGGATGAATCCATACCAGATCACAGCTAGAGCGGATGGCCAGAATCCCATTCCAGGGGAACAATGTATTTTGAAGGTTGGCAACTGAGAAATCAGGATCTGACCTAATGCCACGGGACTCCCCCTCACTGGGGACCAGTGTTACCTCTAAGCTGAGTCAGTGTGAGCTAGCTCACAGGTTTTTTAGCCTCCTGCTCACACATTTTTTGTCTTAGCTCAGGAAGGGATGGCTCCAGAGCAAGCTAATTTTGCCATATTTTAATGTAACTCCGTATTCATTGTATTGTTTTTAGATATAGCAATATTGTATTGTAAATTGCATATGGGTTTTAACTGCTTGTAAGCTGCCCTGAGCCGCCTTGGTGGGAGGGCGGGATAAAAGCCTAATAAATAAATAAATAAATAATTTATGCAGCAGCCAAATCGCTCACTCACAACTTCCAGGCCAGTAGCTCACAAAGCAGATTTTTTTTGCTCACAAGACTCCACAGCTTAGAGGAAGCATTGCTGGGGACCTCTGTTTTGGATCCCTGTACACTTGCGCATCTTAGCCTGGGCCTAGCAATGGAAAATGGAGTCTGGATCAAAGGGATATCAAAACGACAGTGAGTCATGCTGAGAGCGTGCAAGGAATATGAAGCGACTCCTGCAACTAATCATGCGAAAGCCAGTTCTGGTGGGAGTCCACTGAAGGCCCTTTTCCCCAAGGACCTCAAAGGATCCCTCCCTGATAGATAAATAAATCAATAAATCATCTGGCCTGAATAACGACCCAAGTAATCAAGACAATGAGCCATGGGCCAGCCCCAGCCATTTCTTCCTTGTCTTAAGTGCTGGACAGGAAGATTTCTCCCCCCACTCCATCATGTAAACTCAGCCACCTACTTGCCTATCTAAACTCTCAGCCTCCCTGAAGGAAAATTTCTCCTCGAGACTTTTACCTGTAATGCAAAAGAAAAAAAACTCCCTTCCACAATGCACACAAAAACCTCCATTTCAAATCAGCTTATCTTCAGAGAGATGGACTTTTCAACACTCCCACACTGCAGTGCCAACACCTTTCCTCCTCCTTCATCTTTGCAGAAATGTATACAAATGATACCTCAGCCCATCAAATTTGTAGCAGGTTTTAGACCCCAACCTGTTCCCCCAGCTGGCTCCTCTACTTTTCCATCCTGTTCTGCTGTGCTTCTCCAGAGCTGCCCGGCTGTCTTCAGGAAGATTCTTTGATTCTTCCCTTTTATTTTCTCCCTTTATAGCAGGAGGTTGATGAGGGAAAGAGTTTAAACTGTGTTTGTACTTCACATGTACATTTCTTTCTTTTCTGTTGTGCCTCTATCTTTACTAACCTGACCTAACCTGGTTCTCTTTCTGTTAACTTAATAATAAGAAGCTCATACCCTTCATTTCTTTTGAGTGTTAGTCTGTATATCAACCCTGGTAGATATAGGTATATGATCTTGGGAATTAGTACCCCACAATACACGTGTTTTCTCTTTGCTAGCAGTAGGACACTTTTACTAGCCACAGGGGTGGATGTCCATGAATGATCTGGGTCACAGACAGTGTTCTCTCTAAGCTGAGTTAGTGTGAGCTAGCTCACAGTTTTTTAGCCTCCGGCTCACCCACTGTTGTCTTTGCTCAGGAAGGACGGCTCCAGAGCAAACTAATTTATGCAGCAGCCAAATCGCTCGCTCACAGCTTTAATGCCAGTAGCTCACAAGGTAGAATTTTTGCACACAAGACTCCACACCTTAGAGGGAGCATTGGTCACAGAACCCTTCCTGAGGGCCTCTCAGCCCCTCCTGGGCTCCAGGCCAGGGCACCCTCTCTGGCTTGGGTGCTGGCCACAACAGTGGCTTCAGTTGCCCCTGGGCCAGCCAAGTGGGTTGGGTCTCTTTCCCAGACCACGCTGAACATCACTTTCACTGCCACGCCAACTCCTTGAGACCCCAAACAGGAGACAAATTGTTGGGCAGGCCTAAAAACAATGCATTGGTTTTCAATATTGACTCATGCCTCACCCCAATGGCAGCAGTTCACACCTTCGGCACCAGTGAAAGATCCTTACCCAGAAAGGCCACGCTCCCATAGTTCTCCAGCATGACTTCCCTGTAGAGAGCTCTCTGGCCTGGATCCAGGAGCGCCCACTCTGCCTCAGTGAAATAGACGGCCACCTCCTCAAAGGAAAAGGGACCCTGGAAGAAAAAGCAGATTCCCTTCTCAGAGATCATGTCAGGCACAGAAGGCACACTGAAGACGAAGAAGAGAAGAGATTGGATTTATACCCCGCCCTTCACTACCCAAAGGTGTCTCAGAGCGGCTTACAAACTCCTTTCCCTTCCCCTCCCCACCACAGACACCCTGTGAGGTAGGTGGGGCTGAGAGAGCTCTTGACAGAAACTGCTCTTTTTCAAGGACAGCTCTTATCAGAACTACGGCTTGCCCAAGGTCATCCAGCCAGGTGCAAGTGGAGGAGTGGGGAATCAAACCCGGTTCTCCCAGATTAGAGTCCGCACGCTTAACCACTACACCAAACTGGCTCTCTGGAAGGGGGCGGTCGAGCAGAGGGCAGGATGCAGAGCCTGGCATGGGCAAAGGGAGTGGCACTCAGAGCCTCTTTCCCTCAAACACCTTAGCAGCAACTGCAAAAGCAAAAGACCCTTGAGAAATAAGGGGAGACCCAGGTTGCCCCCCCACTCATCTCCTCTACCTGGACTGGAGGTGCAGCAGCTCTTTCCACACCTCTGCCGAGACGACGGCTGAACACCACCAGTCCACTGCCTGAGCGGGAGACAAAGGAGGAAGAAAGGTTGTTAGGCTGGGCTCCCTCGTTCGTTTCCTTGTTTGAATCCCAATTTGCACACCCTCCTTCCCAGGGTTGTGAAACCTTGCCGTAGGCGCACTTGACACAATTTGTAAGGATTTATAGTAAATTGTGGGAGAGAAGGAAGAGAAGCACCAGGTACCCATGAGCCTTGGGGGCTTCCGAATGCTGCTGACCCGCTGAGATTTCTGTGAGAACTGAAATGTACTCTGTGAACTAAGACAGGACAGCATCCCTGCTGGATCAGACCCGTGACCCGGGGACTCCATTTGCCCACCAGCTGGGCCATCCCACAGGCCCTTCGTTCCTGGCTGGCAGGAGGGAAAGAGACGGGCAGAAATGACATTGCATGACACGTATCTGTCACATCCCTCTGAAAACCAACAGGTGATTTTACCTTATACAAAAACTCCAGGGTGAGACCAATAGGTTTCCAAAAGTGTCAACTGATGCCCTGACATCACCAAACATCACAGGGGTGCCCGGCTACAGTCTGGCATCCACAATCCATTCTTCTCTTTCTGACTGTGGCCTATCAGGTGCCCCGGAAAGCCTTTCAGCAGGGGCACAGAAGACAAATGTTGGCCACTAGGAATGCGTTTTCAGAGGTATGCTGCGCCAGAACATGGAGGTTCCCTTCATTTGCCATGGCTAACAGCTGTGCCCAGATTGGCCTACCTTTCCTTTTTCGAACTGCTTTGAGCCCCACTAATGGAAGGTGACTTCACTACATGCTATGGCACTGGATCCCAGAACTTAATTCTGTGTTCTGTGCAGCACCGTTTCCTTTTTCTCCTGTCCTTAACTTTCTACTCAACAACTTCACTGTGTGCCCCAATCCCATCTGGCCACAAAACAGCCTTACCACCTGAGAGGGCATCTTGGGCAAGCTCTTGGGTTTGAGCTCTCTGCCCTTCCTCCAAAGGAGATCCTTCCTCCTCAGGGAACTCTGCTCCCATCTTCAATCCTGGTCCCCACATCTGAAAGAGCAGAAAAGGAGACAAGTAAGAGAAGGAATGGAACAGGCCGAGGAGAAGGATCCTGTCCCACTCCCAGACTCCTCCTTCCTGCACTGACCAGCAGAGGTGGTGAAACCACATGGGCAAGAGTCAGGTTTGGGTTTTCTTCCCAGCCTCGTGAATTCTCTATTAGAGGCAGAAATATCTGGCTGGGAAGCATTAGGAAAAGGTTGTTGCTTGAAGTGAGTGAAGAAAATGCCCTCTCACCTGCTCTGCCTGCCTCTTCTCCTCAGCCTGACTCAGGAGGAAACCTTCAGCCAGGGCCACTGCCTGGGAACTGGTCTCCGGCCCACATCCTCTGACCCAGCGCTGCATTTCCTGGGGCAGGATGGCCAGGAACTGCTCCAGGATCACCAGGTCCAGGATCTGCTTCTTGGTGTGCCTCTCCGGCTCCAGCCAGTGGTTGCAAAATCCATGGAGCTGGCTGCAAACCTCTCGGGGCCCATCAGTCTCATGGTAACTGAACTTCCGGAAGCATCGGCTGCGTGCATCTGTGGTCACAGTGTCCTGAGCCAAGATCTCTGGCACAGCTCTTTCCCAAAATTCAGCACCACTTCCTGGTTGGATGGGATGAGGACCTTTCCTTGATCTCTTGCCAGTTCCAGGTCCTTCTGGGTCCTTCTCTTCCATCTCTTTCCCCTTCCCTTAGGTTGCCTCCGATGGAAAGATACCCTTTCTCATGTGGCTATGAAGAGAGAGAGGAAAACATATTAAAAAGGCGGAAAGAAACCAAAAGAGATCAGAGGTACATCAGCGATCTCGGTCAAAAAGACACCTAATGATTGCCCCCGTGACTCTGATGGAGCGTCCTTGTTTAGTTTTGCAGATCAGGTTTAATGTCATTGTGCTACATTTCATATCAAGCTTTCTTAGGTATGCCTGTTCGGTCGTTTAGGAAAGTAAACCATCTCTGTTTGGCTCTTTAATACAAACCTGTTGCTGATGTAATGATCTTGGCCGCCTGTGACTACATATCAGTCTGTCTTAGGGGCTACTCTCAATGTAAACTGGGGCCCGGTACAAAGTGTCTTGTAAGGTGCTTAACCATTTCAGTTATCTCCTCAATAGGCTGGAAGTGTGAGGTGATAGCTATATCCAAGCAGCCAGTAGAGCGGAAGGGGCAGAGGGGCCCTAAGCCAGGGGTGTGGAACTCATTTGGTATGAGGGCCAGATTTTACATAAATTGGAATTTGTCGGGCCGGGCCATGCGTGTGTCATAACATGTAATGCCAGGTAGCAGAGATATAGACTTTATAAAGGACACAGACAAACACAGTTAAAGATAATACAGCAGCTATTCTATTTGAGCCTCACATTAGGAGGGTGTGTGTGTTAAAACTAATATTTCTCTTCAAAACTGAAGTTCCTTGAATTTATCGAACTCTATATTTTAACCTTGGCTGGTCCCAAACCTCTCCTCCCCACACCCTTAAAACACGCCTGCCTAGTTCCAAACCTCCCTCCCCTCCAAATATAAACTACAAATATAAATGGTCTGAGCCTAAGATCCAGGGGAAGAACATGAAATGGCTGAGAACTGCAATCCCCCCCACTCCCATCCCGGTCTACTCAGAGTGGCAGTGGCCCTCCAGGGTCTCAGGGTTTTTTTAACAGGGTGATTTGAGATAATAATTTTGGGTGTCCTCTTCAGCGCTTGTTCTGCTATTATTCCACTGGAGCTCCACATTAGGAAGGGTGTGTGTGTGTTAAAACTAATCTCTCTCTGCAAAACTGGAGTCCCTTGAGTTTGCAGAACTCTACAGTTTAACCCTGGCTGGTCCCAAACCTTCCCCCCCGACACACCCTTAAAATGTGCCTGCCTAAATTGGAAAGGTTCGGGGAATAGTGGGATTTTGCAAAGCAAGTTTTTTTAAAAAAAGAAGCACAAGGATCACAGCAGAAGGACACACACACACCCCGCTCCTATCTGTGAGGAGGACTACAGAGGCTGGGAGGTGGTGGCTGGGAAGTTTGGCAGCCGCGCCCTCTGCTCTTTATACTCCAAGGCAGCACAAGCTCAGAACAGGGAGGAGGGCAGGGGAGGGGGGAGAAAAGAAAGCCCACTCCCAGGCTGGATTAAAGGCCTGGGCAGGCCAGTTCCAGCCCATGGGGCATAGGCTTGACACTCCTGCCTTAAGCTTCTCCAAATCAGGGCTGAGGGGGCTGCCTGGATGAACAGGGGGAGGCAACAACCCCCCCTCCAAGAAAACTGCAAATGGGACACAAAGCACTGCTCCAAATACTTAAGCAAATCAGCTTGTATGATTCATCCATTCTGATCACATCTGGGAGTCCTTTGTGGGCCTCCCTATGGCCGCCCATGGCTGAGAATTTATTTTAATTTACAAAATTCAGATCCGGTTTTTATACCCCCACAAGGGCCATCAAGGGGGCTAACAAGTCTTTACTTATGTTATTAAAGTCCACATTCCTCTTGGGGACTCAAGGGAGGTTACGCAGAGTGACTCGATAGGACAGCACATTCGATAAACTATGAAATAGAATTTGGGTCGTAGAATCAACCAGAAACCTGAAAGAAAGTACTGAAAGAAAAGCACAAATGTTAACATAAACCACTAAATGATGCAAAATTACATCGTAGGATGCAACTTCCAGCAGTAGAAAAATTAATACTATCCTACTTATGATACACATTAGTACCCTTCTCTGGATTGCCCAGGTTAGCCTGATCTCGTCAGATCTCGGAAGCTAAGCAGCGTCAGCCCTGGCTAGTATTTGGATACCTCCAAGGAATACCAGGGTCACGACACAGAGGCAGACAATGGCAAAGCACCTCTGAATGTCTCTGGCCTTGAAAACCCTACAGGGTCGCCATAAGTCAGCTGTGACTTAACAACAACAGCAACAAATATGCATTAACATACACCACAGTCCCTAAGAATTTCTCCAAGTGAGTTTGTGAATAGTTTTGTACAGTACTACCCTATCGTCTATGTAGAAAAGTTCTCTTGAATAGTTCAATTTTTCCATAGTTTGCAGAAAGGCAGGAGAGTGAGAGTCTTCCTGACCTCCTCCGGCAGGCCATTCCACAAGGTGGGGGCCTCAAAGGAGAAGGCACGTGGACCGGCAGTGGTTGATTCTGCCCATGTGCAGGGGAGGACCAGCAGAAGCCCCTGCTCAGATGAGCACAGAATAAGGGGAGAGACTGTCTTTGCACGTATGAGGCTCCAAGGCCATGAAGGGCTCCGGATGGGAGAGCCACTGCTTTAAACTGAGCCCGGTAACTGATGGGCAGCCAGTGGAGTGACTGCAGAAGGGGAGTAACAGGCATGCTCCATCTAGTTGCTGATAATATGGAGCTACAGCGTTCTGCTCCTACTGGAGTTTTGATTTTGAGGGGAGACCATTGTACAATCCATTAGTCTAGTCTTGATGTCACCAGGAGATGGATTCAGGTGGCCAGATCAACCAGACTAAGGTAGAGCTAGGCTGAGCTGGAAGGAAGCCTTTTCTGCAATTGCATTAACTTGCTTCTGCAGCAATTCTGGAGTGTCCAGTAAAACCCTGAGGCTCTAAAGGGAGCCTGCGGGGGTCAGCTGAACTCCATGGAAGGTGGGGAGCAGAATGTCCTTCCAGACCTCCACCCTCCCAACAGGCATTACTTCGGTCTTTCCAGGATTTCGTTTCAATTTGTTCACTCTTAGGCGTTTAACCACAGCAGCCAAGCAGCGATTCAGGCCCTCTACTGCACCCATCACCGGGAGATGGGTCTGGGTAGAAGTCGGATCTACATGGATCCTAATGAATTCATATGATTTTTTCATTGAAATGAAATAAAACCACCATCATATTGTAGGCCATGTGTTAGTCTACAGGGAGGACCACAAAAATCACGCACCCACGGATTCGTGGTGCTACAGCGGTGCAAAAACATGATTCCAAAGCACGGATCCTCATGAATTCATATGATTTTTACGCTGAAATGAAATAAAACCAACATCATACTGTAGACCATGTCTTAGACTATAGGCAGCGCTCCAAAAATCATGCCCCCACGAATTCGTGGCACCACAAAACTGCAAAAACATGGTTCCAAAGCACGGATCCTCACGGATCCTCGGGGTTTTCGCATTAGGACGCCCCAAACACACCATCAATTCACAAAACATGTCAAAGGCAACAGCCTGTACTACAAAAATCATGGATCCACGGCTTCGTGGCAACACCATTCTGCAAAAACATCGTTCTGAAGCACGGATCCTCACGGATCCTCGGCTTTTTGCATTAGGACGCCCCAAACACACCATCAAATCACAAAACATGTCCATGGCAACAGCCTGTACTACAAAAATCATGGATCCACGGCTTCGTGGCAACACCATTCTGCAAAAACATCGTTCTGAAGCACGGATCCTCACGGATCCTCGGGGTTTTTGCATTAGGACGCCCCAAACACACCATCAAATCACAAAACATGTCCATGGCAACAGCCTGTACTACAAAAATCATGGATCCACGGCTTCGTGGCAACACCATTCTGCAAAAACATCGTTCTGAAGCACGGATCCTCACGGATCCTCGGGGTTTTTGCATTAGGACGCCCCAAACACACCATCAAATCACAAAACATGTCCATGGCAACAGCCTGTACTACAAAAATCATGGATCCACGGCTTCGTGGCAACACCATTCTGCAAAAACATCGTTCTGAAGCACGGATCCTCACGGATCCTCGGGGTTTTTGCATTAGGACGCCCCAAACACACCATCAAATCACAAAACATGTCAAAGGCAACAGCCTGTACTACAAAAATCATGGATCCACGGCTTCGTGGCAACACCATTCTGCAAAAACATCGTTCTGAAGCACGGATCCTCACGGATCCTCGGGGTTTTTGCATTAGGACGCCCCAAACACACCATCAAATCACAAAACATGTCCATGGCAACAGCCTGTACTACAAAAATCATGGATCCACGGCTTCGTGGCAACACCATTCTGCAAAAACATCGTTCTGAAGCACGGATCCTCACGGATCCTCGGGGTTTTTGCATTAGGACGCCCCAAACACAACATCAATTCACAAAACATGTCCAAGGCAACAGCCTGTACTACAAAAATCATGGATCCACGGCTTCGTGGCAACACCATTCTGCAAAAACATCGTTCTGAAGCACGGATCCTCACGGATCCTCAGGGTTTTTGCATTAGGACGCCCCAAACATAACATCAATTCACAAAACATGTCAAAGGCAACAGCCTGTACTACAAAAATCATGGATCCACGGCTTCGTGGCAACACCATTCTGCAAAAACATCGTTCTGAAGCACGGATCCTCACGGATCCTCGGGGTTTTTGCATTAGGACGCCCCAAACACAACATCAATTCACATAACATGTCCATAGCAACAGCATGTACCACAAAAATCATGGATCCACGGCTTCGTGGCAACACCATTCTGCAAAAACATCGTTCTGAAGCACGGATCCTCACGGATCCTCGGGGTTTTTGCATTAGGATGCCCCAAACACACCATCAAATCACAAAACATGTCCATGGCAACAGCCTGTACTACAAAAATCATAGATCCACGGCTTCGTGGCAACACCATTCTGCAAAAACATCGTTCTGAAGCACGGATCCTCACGGATCCTCGGGGTTTTTGCATTAGGACGCCCCAAACACAACATCAATTCACAAAACATGTCCAAGGCAACAGCCTGTACTACAAAAATCATGGATCCACGGCTTCGTGGCAACACCATTCTGCAAAAACATCGTTCTGAAGCACGGATCCTCACGGATCCTCAGGGTTTTTGCATTAGGACGCCCCAAACACAACATCAATTCACAAAACATGTCCAAGGCAACAGCCTGTACTACAAAAATCATGGATCCACGGCTTCGTTTCAACACCATTGTGCAAAAACACGGTTCTAGAGCACGGATCCTCACGGATCCTCAGGGATTTTGCATTAGGACGACCCAAACACACCATCAAGTCATAGAACATGTCCATGGCACCAGCTTGCACCACAAAAGTCATGGATCCACGGCTTTGTGGCAACACCATTCTGCAAAAACATGGTTCTAGAGCACGGATCCTCACGGATCCTCAGGGTTTTTGCATTAGGACGCCCCAAACACACCATCAAATCACATAACATGTCCATAGCAACAGCATGTACTACAAAAATCATGGATCCACGGCTTCGTGGCAACACCATTCTGCAAAAACATCGTTCTGAAGCACGGATCCTCACGGATCCTCGGGGTTTTTGCATTAGGACGCCCCAAACACACCATCAAATCACAAAACATGTCCATGGCAACAGCCTGTACTACAGAAATCATGGATCCACGGCTTCGTGGCAACACCATTCTGCAAAAACATCGTTCTGAAGCACGGATCCTCACGGATCCTCGGGGTTTTTGCATTAGGACGCCCCAAACACACCATCAAATCACAAAACATGTCCATAGCAACAGCCTGTACTACAAAAATCATGGATCCACGGCTTCGTGGCAACACCATTCTGCAAAAACATCGTTCTGAAGCACGGATCCTCACGGATCCTTGGGGTTTTTGCATTAGGACACCCCAAACACAACATCAATTCACAAAACATGTCCAAGGCAACAGCCTGTACTACAAAAATCATGGATCCACGGCTTCGTTTCAACACCATTGTGCAAAAACACGGTTCTAGAGCACGGATCCTCACGGATCCTCGGGGTTTTTGCAGTGGGTTACCCCAAACACGCCATCAAGTCATATAACATGTCCATGGCACCAGCTTGCACCACAAAAGTCATGGATCCACGGCTTTGTGGCAACACCATTCTGCAAAAACATCGTTCTGAAGCACGGATCCTCACGGATCCTCGGGGTTTTTGCATTAGGACACCCCAAACACAACATCAAATCACAAAACATGTCCAAGGCAACAGCCTGTACTACAAAAATCATGGATCCACGGCTTCGTTTCAACACCATTGTGCAAAAACACGGTTCTAGAGCACGGATCCTCACGGATCCTCGGGGTTTTTGCAGTGGGTTACCCCAAACACGCCATCAAGTCATATAACATGTCCATGGCACCAGCTTGCACCACAAAAGTCATGGATCCACGGCTTTGTGGCAACACCATTCTGCAAAAACATGGTTCTAGAGCACGGATCCTTGTCAGGTTTTGAAAATCAAGTAGATCCAGTCATTCTTGCACGAAGAAAGGTTTATTGGATTATCTTGCTATAAACCCACAGTAGGAGGTCATTGTCAGGAATAGGGGGCAAAGCAAAGCAAGCTAACTTATAGTGTGATGCAATGAAGCGCCTAGCAAATAGAACTTGAGCACTCGCGCGGGAACTCCCGGCGGGAGAAATACTTCATGAGCGGGAGACTACTCCCCCCTCCCCTTGCCTTCTCAGGACTGGAAATTTCTCATCTACACAAGAATAGCCCAAAGCCTACATTCAAGGCCACCGTGATAAGGAGAAGCGGCAGGGAAGAAGCTCCCACGTTTCTGCCTGCATACCTACGCAAGCGCATAGCGGGGTTAGGAAACATACAACAATAGATTCAGTGAGAAACATCAAATGCAACTATTTCTTACATTCTGCCCTTCCCAAAACACCACCCACCCGCCACTTAGGAAGGAGAGAACGTGGGCCCCCCGGGTTTGTGAGGGTATCGATTGTGAAAGTTTCGCAAGTGTTCAGGTGCATCGATATCTGAAACTTTCACCCATTCTTTATGTTGGGGCCCGAAATGTACCCATTGGATCAGGTACAGAAGTTGTCCACGTAAAATCTTAGAGTCAAGGATATCCGCAATCTCGTAGTGTTCCTCATCATCAATCATCAGAGGGGGGAGGCTCCGGCATCGTAGTTTGCCATTTAGTCGGGGGTAACGCAGGTTTGAGGAGGCTGTAATGGAAAATTGGATGTATAGCTTTAAGAGACTTAGGCAGATCTAGCTGAACAGTCACTGGATTTATACATCTTAACACCTTGAAAGGACCAACAAATTTCCAAGCCAGTTTTCTGGACTGCTGCTGCAACTTTAAGTTTTTTGTAGATAGATAGACAGAGTCCCCTGGTTTCAGATTCCATCCCCCTGCCCTTTTTTTATCTGCTTGTTTCTTGTACTGTGCCTTGGCTTCATTCAAAGTCTCAACAATTAGGGGCCAAGACTCGCGGAAAGTTTTACACCATGCTGAAGCTTTCCCCACACCTTCCCCCGGTTGCAAGAAGGGGAGAGGGGGCTGTCATAACCCATGGCCGCTTTGAATGGTGACATCTTCGTTGAAGCGTGCCATGAATTGTTGTATGCAAACTCCGCTAATGGCAGTAAATCAACCCAATTGTCTTGTTGATAATTAGAAAAACATCTCAGGTATTGCTCCAATGTCTGGTTTACTCTCTCCGTTTGCCCATCAGTTTCAGGGTGATAGGCAGTACTGAGAGCACGTTCAATACCCATGAGGGTCATTAATTCCGACCACAATTTAGAAACAAATTGACTTCCCCTATCGGATATTATTTTCAGTGGTAATGTATGTAGTCTGGCAATGTGTTGAAGAAATGCCTTAGCCAAAGCCCTGGCAGTTGGCAAACCGGGGAACGGTATAAAATGCGCTTGCTTTGAGAACAAGTCTACCACCACCCAAATGACCGTCATCTGTCTAGAAGGGGGAAGATCAGTGATAAAGTCCATCGAAATTACTTCCCAGGGTCGGGTCGGGGTGGGGAGAGGCTGTAGGAGACCTGGAGGTTTCCCCGGTCGGTTTTTACAACGGTTGCATGTTGGGCATGACTGTATATAGAGTGATAGATCCTGTTTCATTCGGGGCCACCAGAACCCACGCTGCAGAAGTTTTAAGGATTTCACATATCCGAAGTGCCCTGCAGCTTTTGAGTCATGAACTGTTTGCAACATTTGGGATCGAGTGGCTGCAGGGACAAACATCTTATTCCCCTTAAACCAGCAACCGTTTGGATCACATCTCACATCATCCCTGCCTTGCAACTCACTTGTTTCTTGCGGGGTGATGTCAGTGAGAAATTGTTTCTCCCAGGGTAAGGTTTGGATAAGATTCTCTGAGGTTCGTTTGGCTTTGCGGGTTACAACTGCACCAACCAGTTGTTCTGGGGTAAACATAGACTCTTGTACCTCCACCCTCTTACTGAAATGTTGGGGAAGACGGGAAAGAGCATCCGCCAGGTGATTAGCCTTCCCTGGGAAGTGGTGAAGAGTAAATTGAAACTTGGAGAAGAACTCAGCCCACCTAAATTGTTTAGCATTTAAATTTCGGGGTTTCCGCAGTACCTCAAGGTTTTTATGATCAGTCCATATTTCAAACGGTACTTGGGAACCCTCTAACCAGTGTCTCCATGTGATTAATGCTAAACGTATAGAAGCAGCTTCCTTATCCCAAATGGGCCAGAACCTTTCGGTATCATTGAATTTTCTTGATACATAAGCTAGGGGTTGTAGCCGTCCCTGCGCGTTCTCTTGTAGAATCACCCCACCCATAGCAGTATCTGATGCGTCAACTTGGACCACAAATTTCTTTGTCTCATCGGGGTGTGCTAGTATTGGCTCAGACGTGAACAGCCGTTTTAATTGATCAAATGCATATTGACACTGAGGCGTCCAGTTCAAAGGGGCCCCCGGCATTGAAGCCTTGGATCCCTTCCCCTTAGTCTTTAGGAGTTCGGTAAGGGGAAGAGCAACTTGGGCAAAATGGGGTAAGAATTGACGGTAAAAGTTGGCGAAACCGAGAAAACTTTGGAGCTGTCGTCTGGTTTTTGGGGGCTCCCACATTACAACATCTTGGACCTTCTTTGGGTCCATTTCCAACCCCTCAGAGGATATGCGGTACCCCAGAAAGTCAATACATTCCTGATGAAATTCACACTTTGACAGTTTAACGAATAGTTTGTTGTCTAAAAGCCTTTCCAGTACTTTTCGCATGAGGATGGTGTGGGATTTTAGATCTGGGGTATAGACCAAGATGTCATCCAAGTAAACGACCACCCCCTTGAATAAATAGGGGTGTAGGACCTCATTGATTAAGTTCATGAAGACCCCTGGTGCCCCTTGTAAACCGAATGGCATCACCCGATATTCAAATTGCCCCAGCGGGGTATTAAATGCAGTTTTGTACTCATCCCCTTCTCTGATGCGAACTCGAAAATAGGCATCTCTCAGATCCAGTTTAGAGAACACTTTCCCTTTTGCCACCTCTGCCAATAAGTCTTTGATGAGGGGCATTGGGTAGGCATTGGTTGCAGACACTGCGTTAAGACCCCGGTAATCCGTGCAGAGTCTGAGCCCCCCATCTTTCTTTTTACAAAATAATACAGGTGCTGCGAAAGGGGACGACGCTGGCCTGATAAATCCACGAGCCAGATTTTTATCAATAAAGCGGCGCAGTTCTTGCTTCTCACCCGGACTCATGGCATAAATTTTCCCTTTTGGCAATTTCTGCCCCGGAAGAATTTCAATAGCACAGTCAGAGTTGCGATGGGGGGGTAGTTCATCCGCCTCCTCCTCCTCAAAAACTCTAGTCAAATACTGGTAATCCCTAGGGATGCGGTTCAGGTCCTCCATTGCTAAGCAAGCGCGTGGAGGTTCATTGCAGGGAAGGTTCCCCCACCCTGGGTCCCATTTGTGTTCTGTACATTTCGGTGAGATAAATTGAACATCCCCCTCTTCCCATAGAATGTAAGGGTTGTGTCCATGCAACCAAGGGCTACCCAATACTAAGGGAAATTGGGCTTGAGGAGCTATCACAAATGAACGTAGCTCCCAGTGGGCACCAATGCCTATTCTTAACGGGACAGTCTCAAATCGGCATGGTTCTTTCATTGGAGACCCATCCATCTGTGTGAAAGTTATTGGGTCTTTCAAGTTGATCACGGCTGCCTCCAGCCCTACCACCATAGACGGGTTTATGAGGTCCCTCCCACACCCCGAGTCAATGAGGGCTCGAACCCGAATGTGGGTCATCATTGCTGGGTTCATTACTAGGACAGTCACAAAGAAGAGAGGGGGTAATTGCTCACCAGTTTAGGCGCCTCAGGTGTTGGGTCCTGGTGTGTAGCGCCATTCACAAACAGGACCATTTCATTTCCCTGCACCTCATTCTCTTCCTCCAGCAAGAAGGTATCCAGTTGGTCCGGCCCCGCGAAAAGGGCCCGTGGGTTGCGTGGTTTTGCTGTGCCTTTCTTCGTGGTGGGGTTCATCCATCTTCTGGGTTCTTCTTGTTGTAGGGCCCGATTGGGGTCTCCTTTCGGGCAAGCAGCTGCAAAGTGTCCCTTTTCCCCACACCGCAGGCAGAGTCCTTGCCGCATACGCTGATCCCTCATTCCACTTGGGGTGGTTGCCGGTTTGGACTTGGCTTGGCCCGCCGTCGAACTCGGACGGTGGTAACTGAACGATGAGTCCAGTTTCATCATGCGTAGACGACTCTCGGCCTTCTCGGCTTCCTCCATCCAACCTTGGAGGGTGCGAGGCTGCTGCGAGCTGAGGATGTTATTGCGGATGTCTACTGCTAGACCCATTCGATATTGTTGGGCCAGAACCGCATCAGTCCAATCCCGAATTTTCACAGCATGCCTTTGAAACTCCCTGGAATACTCTCGCACTGAGAGTTTACCTTGTCTGAAGGTACGAAGGAAAGCTTCTGCCTTTTCCGCCGCCCCGAATCCTCGAAGCGGTTTCTCAAAGCCCACATGAAGTCATCTACATTCCCCAGCTCCGCAGCCTCCAGATCATGGAGAGCAACATACCAGCTTGTAGCACTCCCTCGGAATCTGGATGCGATAAACTCCACCTGCTGTTCTTCATCTGGGAAAACATGGCCCCATCTTTGGACAAATTTTCCGACTTGCAATATGAAAAAAGACACAGTCTCTGGATCTCCATCAAATGTGATTTCAAGCATATCCTTAGGTCGGATTACTGGGGGGGCCTGCGCCATAACCTGGATCGGCTGCATAAGAGGGACTGGAGCAGGTGGTTGGGGCGGAGGTGCAGCAGGCGGCTGGAGTGGCCCTGGTTGGCCTGGCCCTGGACCTGGTGCTGGCCCGGCTGGTGGAGGCGGAGCTGGTGCTGGCCGGCCCGGTCCTGGACCCGGAGGTGCTGGTTGACCCGGTCCTGGACCCGGAGGTGCTGGTTGGCCTGGCCTCGGACCCGGAGGAGCAGGAGGTGGTCGTCCCGGTATCAACGGTGGCGCCGGGGCTGGTGCTGGTCTAGGCTGTGTCAGCGGATGCGCCCGAATAGCTTGGTCCATCATCTGTGGTAGGGATTGCATTAGCTTGCTCATGTCCTTCACCAGACGTCGGGTATCCTCTTGGATAGAGTCCATGCGAGCGTCGGTATCTGGCCCCGACCCAGTTCTGGGAGATCCTCGAGGTACTCTCCCCTGGGGAAGTCCAAAACTGCCTCTGGGATCAATCAAACTGTCTCGGCTTTGGCTCCCCGGCAAAGTCCATGTCGACTGGGTAGTATCCAACAGGTTCTTTGACCAATCGCGTGACCTACGATAGGTCACCCCTTTATCCCATGGCGTTGGGACTCCGGGCACATAGGTTCGGGGAAGCGCTCCTCCTTGAGACGTCAGGTGCCCGGCCGGGCTATAGACTGGGAGAGCGTACTGAACCCCCAATGTGCTTAGTACTGGCGGGGTCAACACTCCGGCTCCCGATTGTGATGCTGGTGCGATCAAAACTGTGGTGGTAGTCACCGGCGCAATAGTGGTGGTCGGGAGGGTGACCACTGCAGCCGCCACAGTGGTAACAGGAACCGTGCCCCCTAAGGTAGCGGCCGCCGCCGCTGCGCCTGTGGCTCCTGAGGTGGCCGTCGCCGCTGCAGCCCCCGTGGCCCCTGGAGTAGTTGATGCTGTCGCTGCGCCTGTGGCTCCTGGACTGGTAGCCGCCGCAGCTGCTCCCGTGGCTCCCGTACCCGCTCCGCTCATCTTGGTAGACGGCGGAAACTGACGGTAGTGGGAATGATGATTCCTGACAATTTCTGTCAGGTTTTGAAAATCAAGTAGATCCAGTCATTCTTGCACGAAGAAAGGTTTATTGGATTATCTTGCTATAAACCCACAGTAGGAGGTCATTGTCAGGAATAGGGGGCAAAGCAAAGCAAGCTAACTTATAGTGTGATGCAATGAAGCGCCTAGCAAATAGAACTTGAGCACTCGCGCGGGAACTCCCGGCGGGAGAAATACTTCATGAGCGGGAGACTACTCCCCCCTCCCCTTGCCTTCTCAGGACTGGAAAATTCTCATCTACACAAGAATAGCCCAAAGCCTACATTCAAGGCCACCGTGATAAGGAGAAGCGGCAGGGAAGAAGCTCCCACGTTTCTGCCTGCATACCTACGCAAGCGCATAGCGGGGTTAGGAAACATACAACAATAGATTCAGTGAGAAACATCAAATGCAACTATTTCTTACAATCCTCACGGATCCTCAGGGTTTTTGCATTAGGACGCCCCAAACACACCATCAAATCACATAACATCTCCATGGCAACAGCTTGTACCACAAAAATCATGGATCCACGGCTTCGTGGCAACACCATCAACAAAAACATCGTTCTGAAGCACGGATCCTCACGGATCCTCGGGGTTTTTGCATTAGGACGCCCCAAACACACCATCAAATCACAAAACATTTCCATGGCAACAGCTTGTACCACAAAAGTCCTGGATCCACGGCTTCGTGGCAACACCATTCTGCAAAAACACGGTTCTACAGCACGGATCCTCACGGATCCTCGGGGATTTTGCATTAGGATGCCCCAAATACACCATCAAATCACAAAACATGTTAAAGGCAACAGCATGTACTACAAAAATCATGGATCCACGGCTTCGTGGCAACACCATCAACAAAAACACTGTTCGAGAGCACGGATCCTCACGGATCCTCAGGGATTTTGCATTAGGACACCCCAAACACACCATCAAATCACGAAACATGTCCATGGCAACAGCCTGTACTACAAAAATCATGGATCCACGGGTACGTGGAAACACCATTGTTCAAGAACACGGTTCTAGAGCATGGATCCTCATGGATCCCGGGGTTCTTCCATTAGGACACGCCAAACACACCATCAAATCACAAAACATGTCAAAGGCAACAGCCTCTACTACAAAAATCATGGATCCACGGCTTCGTGGCATAAAAAAAACACTGTTCGAGAGCACGGATCCTCACGGATCCTCAGGGATTTTCCATTAGGATGCCCCAAACACACCATCAAATCACAAAACATGTCCATGGCAATAGCTTGCACCACAAAAGTCCTGGATCCACGGCTTTGTGGCAACACCATTCTGCAAAAACACGGTTCTAGAGCACGGATCCTCATGGATCCTCCAGTTTTTTGCATTAGGACTCCCCAAACACACCATCAAATCACAAAACATGTCCATGCCAACAATCTGTACTACAAAAATCATGGAGGCCTTGTAAGTGCTTGAGTAAAGCGCTGCTTCTGAGTTCAGGAGGTAGACGTTCTGGTGAGATAGACATTTTGTCAGTCTCAAAGTTTTCAGGGTACATCACAAAAAGAAGAGTTTACATCAGAGTTTGAGGGAAGTTCCTGAAGCTGTAGAAGAAAGCATAGCTCCTGGGATAATGGATAGCGAGGGATCTACTCCAGTGACCTGCCTGGGCTGTGCCATGATTATTTTTCTGCCACGCCAAGAAATGAATTATACATGCTGCAAGTGCAAGCTTGTAAAAATGCTTGAGGAGAAGGTGGGAGAACTCGAGGTGCAAATCTGTGCACTGAAGAACACCAAGGAGGTGGAAAGCTTTTCAGACATGACAGAAGAAGAGCCCCTGAAAGAACAGCAAGAGGAAGGAAGTAACAAGGACCACATGGGTGAGTGGAAGAAAGTAACTTTGAGGAGTAAGATACTCAGAAAACAATCACAACCAGTGGAGCAGCAAAATCGATACCAGCCACTTCTGTTGATGAAAGACCGGAACGGCACACTTCATGATTGAATGGATGCGACTGGCACACAAGCACATAGGCAGAGAGGGAACCAAACCATCCCACAGAGGAAGAGACGAGTAGTGGCGGTTGGTGACTCCCTACTGAGAGGGACGGAAGAAGGTGTCTGCAGACCGGACAAGGAATCTCGAGAGGTTTGTTGCCTTCCTGGAGCATCCATCCGAGATGTGACAGAGAGAATTCCAAGACTGATCAAGACCTCTGATCCCTACCCACTCCTTCTGATCCACGTGGGAACAAACGATACGGCCCGAAGAAACCTTGAATGGATCTCCAAAGACTATGAGGCTCTGGGCAAGAAGGTGAAAGATCTGGGGACTCAGGTGGTGTTCTCCTCCATTTTACCTGTTGAGGGCCATGGAGCTGGAAGGGAGAACAGGATACTGGAAGTGAATGGCTGGTTACGTAGATGGTGCCATCGAGAGGGCTTCGGCTTCCTGGACCATGGTATGTACCTCCGACACGAAGGACTGTTGGCGACGGATGGGGTGCACCTGACAAAGAATGGAAGGAATGTCTTCGCTGGAAGACTTGCGAACCTGATCAGGAGGACTTTAAACTAAAGACATTGGGGGTGGGAAGAAAAAGCGGCATCCCCAACACTAAGTTCAGGAAGGGGAATGACCAGAGAATAAATGAACGAGAGAGAGGTGAGTTTAGTAATCTTCAGGTAAATTTGAAGGGACCTACGGTAGGAAGGGATGTCTGTAATCTGAGGTGTCTTTATACTAATGCACAGAGTATGGGAAATAAACAGGAGGAACTTGAACTCCAAATATTGGAAAATAGGTATGATTTGATAGGTGTCACTGAGACTTGGTGGGATGACTCTCATATATGGAGCACAGTGATTGAAGGATATACCTTGTTCAAACGGAACAGAATAAACAAGAAAGGGGGTGGGGTGGCACTATATGTCAAGAATGAATATGCTTGCACTGAAATTCAGGATTTTGAGAGTTGCCCTGTTGAAAGTGTGTGGGTAAGGATAGAGGGGGGAAAGAAGGGGATATTGTTGTGGGAGTATACTACAGACCTCCAAATCAACCGGAGGAACAGGATAATGCATTTGTACAGCAGCTTGCTAAACTTTCACAGAGACAGGATGTAGTGGTTATGGGAGATTTTAACTATCCAGATATTTGCTGGGAATCTAACTCTGCTAGACATGGGACATCCCGCAGATTCTTGAATAGCCTTGAGGACAACTTCATCTCTCAGAAGGTGGAGGTGGGAACCAGAGGATCTGCTATCCTAGATTTAATTCTGACTAACAGGGAAGAACTGGTTGATGAAGTGAAGGTGGTGGGTTCCTTGGGGAATAGTGACCATGTCAGCTTGGAATTCGACATAGAGAAGACTGTGAAACCAGGACGTAGCAGAACTCATATCCTGGACTTCAGGAAAGCTGATTTCAATAAACTCAGAGATCTAATAGGAAGGATCCCATGGCTGGAAATGCTGAAGGGAAAATCTGCACAGGAAGGATGGGTGATGCTGAAAAATGAAGTGCTTAAGGCACAATCTCAAACTGTTACGGTAAGAAAGAAAGGTGGAAGACGGGTAATGAAGCCAAGGTGGCTGAACAAGGAACTCTCTGAGGAGCTGAAACTAAAAAGGGAAATGTACAGGAAATGGAAGGAGGGTCAGATTACTGAGGGTGAATACAAGACATGAGCACAAATCTGTAGGAATGGTGTCAGAAAGGCTAAGGCACAGATGGAGCTGAGGCTTGCAAGGGATGCAAAAAATAACAAGAAAAATTTCTATGCCTATGTTTGGAGCAAAAAGAGGAACAGGGATGGAGTAAGCTCATTGCTAGGGGAAGATGGTCAAGCCTTAACAAGGGATGAAGACAAAGCGGAATTACTCAACTCTCACTTTGCGTCGGTCTTTAACCGTAAAGTGAGCTGTATACAAACTGGAGAATGCAGGGCATATGAAGGAAAGGGGAACTGCCAGTTCAGAATAAGTAAGGAAATGGTTAGAGAACATCTAGCTGCCTTAAAAACTTTCAAATCTCCAGGGCCGGATGGCTTGCATCCGAGGGTGCTAAAAGAAATTGCAGATGTTATTTCAGAGCCTCTGGCTATAATCTTTGAGAGGTCCTGGAGTACGGGTGTTGTGCCGGAAGACTGGAGAAGAGCGAATGTTGTTCCAATCTTCAAGAAGGGGAAAAAGACGGACCCGGGAAATTATAGGCCTGTCAGTTTGACATCAATATCTGGGAAAATTCTGGAGCAGATTAATAAAACGCTCTGTCTGTGAACACCTTGAACAAAATGAGTTAATTGGTAATAGCCAGCATGGGTTTATGAAGAATAAGTCATGCCAGACTAACCTTATCTCCTTTTTTGACAGAGTTACTAAAATGGTTGACTCTGGCAATGCCGTGGATATAGTGTATCTAGATTTCAGTAAAGCATTTGACAAAGTTTCTCATGATATCCTTGAGGATAAGCTAGTTAAGTGTGGGCTGGATGGCGCAACCGTTGGGTGGATTCATGGTTGGTTGAAAAATCATACCCAACGAGTGCTCGTAAATGGCTCTGCGTCTACGTGGAGGGAAGTCTCGAGTGCAGTAGCACAGGGCTCGGTCCTGGGCCCGGTGTTATTCAATGTTTTTATAAATGACCTGGATGAAGACATAGAGGGGATGCTTATCAAATTTGCAGATGACACGAAGCTGGGTGGGATTGCTAATTCTGAAAAAGACAGAGTCAGGATTCAGAAGGATCTTGATAGGCTGGAACAGTGGTCTGAGACAACTAAAATGAATTTCAATAGAGATAAGTGCAACGTCCTACACTTAGGTACAAAAAATCAAAGGCACAGATATAGAATGGGAGGGACTTGGCTTGACAGCAGCACATGTGAAAGGGATCTAGGTGTTCTGGTTGATCACAAGCTAAACATGAGCCTGCAGTGTGATGCGGCTGTGAAGAAAGCTAATGCAATCTTAGGATGCATTAGCAGAAGCATGGTGTCCAGATCACGGGAGGTGGTAGTTCCGCTGTATTCTGCTATGGTCAGGCCCCACCTGGAGTACTGTGTTCAGTTTTGGGCACCACATTTTCGGAAGGATGTTGACAAACTCGAGCAGGTCCAGAGGAGGGCGACCAGGATGGTGAGAGGGTTGGAGTCCAAGTCTTACGAGGAAAGGCTGAGGGAGTTGGGTATGTTTAGCCTGGGAAAGAGAAGGTTTAGAGGGGACATGATTGCAGTCTTCAAGTATTTGAAGGGCTGTCATGTACAAGATGGAGTGGATCTATTCTCTCTTGCTCCGGATTGCAAGACTAGATCTAATGGGTGGAAATTACAAGGGGGTCGTTACCGGCTTAATATCAGGAGAAACTTCCTGACAGTAAGAGTGGTTGAGCAGTGGAACAGACTGCCTCGGGAGGTGGTGGATGCTCCTTCGCTGGACGTTTTCAAGAGGAGATTGGACAACCATCTTTTGGGTATGTTGTAGGTATGTAGGGCTCTCTTTTGGCTGTGCTCCTGCAGAGTGCAGGGGGTTGGACTAGATGGCCTGCAAGGTCCCTTCCAACTCTAACATTCTATGATTCGATGATTCTATGATTGTATAGCGAGTTTTCTGAAGTGTTTGGTGAGGGGCTCGGCACGTACACCGCCCCCCGGTTTCTTTTGATTTGGACCCTTCAGTTTGTTCGATACGACTGAAGTATAGGAAGGTCCCGTTCGCGCTCAAAGCAAAAATTGAGTCAGAGTTAGATAAATTGGTCAGTCAGGGGGTTCTTGAACCGGTACCCTATGGAAAGTGGGAGACTCCAATTGTGATGCCTGTCAAGGCCGACAGGTCTATACGAATATGCGCAGACTACAAATGTACAGTTAACAAAGCTCTGCAGCAGCATTCCTATCCGGTGCCAGTAATCAGCCATGTACTGGCGTCACTGGGAGGGGGAAATGTTTTTGCCAAGCTTGACCTGGCTCAAGCTTACCAGCAGTTGCCGTTGGACGACTCAACTGCTGAAGCCCAAACAATCGTTACCCATAAAGGGGCTTTCAGGGTGAAACAATTACAATTTGGAGTAAATGTCGCCCTGGACATTTTTCAAGGGCTAATGGAGGGGCTCCTGCGTGGGCTACCCAGTGTCGTGCCCTATTTCGACGATGTTTTAATTGCGGGCACAGATGATTGTGAACTGATGGCTCGCTTAAGAGCAGTGTTGAGTCATTTTAAAAATGCCGGGCTGCGGGTTAAGCGTTCGAAATGTGTTGTCGGGGTAGAAAGAGTTGAGTTCTTGGGGTTCCTCGTAGATGCAGACGGGGTCCACCCCACACCCGACAAGGTGGCGTCAATCCAAAACGCGCCTCCACCCCAGTCCAAGAAAGACCTCCAGTCCTTCTTGGGAATACTTAACTTTTATGGTGCCTTTCTGCCACACGAGGCATCGGTCGCTGAACCTCTGCACGCTTTGCTCCACAAGAACGCTAAATGGGAGTGGGGTGAGCGGCAGAGGTGTGCATTCGCTTCAGTGAAGGAACTTTTGTCATCGAGTGCAGTCCTGACGCACTTCGATGAAAACAAACTGCTGGTGCTTGCAGCTGACGCATCTCCTTATGGGGTGGGTGCCGTTCTCAGCCACCTGATGCCGGACGGATCTGAGGCACCGATCGTATTTTATTCCTGGTCCCTCACTAAGGCAGAAAAGAACTATGCCCAGATCGACAAGGAGGGCCTCGCCCTAATCGCAGAAATAAAGAAATTCCATGACTTTGTTTATGGGTGGCGGTTCCTCCTTGTGACTGATCACAAACCTTTCCTGGGCATCTTCTCACCAGACCGGCCGACACCGAACATTCTATCGCCCCGGATGCTAAGGTGGGCGGTTTTTCTGTCGGCATACGATTTCGAGCTGGAGCACCGTCCGGGGAAGGCTATTGGGCACGCAGACGCCCTTAGCTGCTGCCCCGCACCACTAACTGACTCTGACGAGGAACCAGAACTGGACGTTTTGGCGCTGGAAGAGCTCCCGGAGGCACCGGTCACCTCCACAGACATTGCTGCTGCGTCGGCAAAGGACCTTTTAATCGCCCGAGTTCTCAATTGGGTGTGGAGGGGGTGGCCGGCCGGGGAAAGTGGAGGCGGATTTCAAACCGTTTGTTTCCCGCCAAAATGAATTATCTGTGACTAAGGGCTGTCTGCTTTGGGGAAGTAGAGTTGTAATTCCCTCTAAGCTAAGGGAAAGAGTCTTGGAGGCCTTGCATGTGGGCCATCCAGGAATGGTTCATATGAAGGCCCTCGCCAGAGGGTACGTGTGGTGGCCAAACATTGATGCGGACATTGAGGTTTGGGTTCGGAACTGCATGTCCTGCCAACAGTCCCGGCCAGAACCACCTCATGCTCCTGTCCAGCCCTGGGAAAAGTCAAGGAGGCCATGGTCCCACCTCCATATTGATTTTGCGGGCCTGTACAATGGGCAAATATTTTTCATATGTGTAGACTCTTACTCCAAATGGTTGGAGGTTGTAAATATGAGATCAATGAATTCTGGGGCTGTGATTCATGCCCTGCGCAAATTGTTTTCCACGCACGGGCTGCCGGACTGTGTCGTCTCCGATAACGGGCCACAGTTCGTTTCGGCAGAATTTGAGGGGTTCCCGGCTGACAACCTTGTATGCCATGTAACGTCGGCCCCGTTCCATCCGGCCTCTAATGGACAGGCCGAACGTATGTTTCGGACGACAAAAGAATCGCTTGGGCGCCTGATGTGCGGGGACTGGAATCAGAAGCTGGCCTCTTTCCTTCTGAGGCAACACATCACCCCGTGTTCAGCAATGGGGCGGAGCCCAGCTGAACTCTTGATGGGCCAAAAGCTGTCTACCCTCCTCGACCGTTTGCACCCTGACTTGGACCAGTCCAAGCAACAGTCTGAGGAACCAGCGCAGGGGAGAGTGTTCCAGTGTGGGGACAAGGTCTTTGCCTGGAACTATGGGGAAGGTCATCGGTGGCTACCGGCCGTAGTCACCAAAGTTGCAGGGTCCAGGCTGTATGTGGTCCGGCTTCCCAGCAGACGGGAGATTCGCCGCCACATAGACCAGCTCAGGGAGCGTTGGGCAGACTCCAGCGCCGAGTCAGTGCCCGAACCTGAGTTGGTCCCCGAGCAGGAGGGGCCTCCCACTGAGGAGGTGAGTGCTGCAGAAGGAGACTCGGAGTCTGGGCAGACCCAAACTCCAGAGCCTGTGATCCCTGTTTGTGTTCCCCCTGTCTCTCCTGCGAGAGAGGTTACCAGGGCTCCAGAAGAGTGTGCCGCTCCAAGTCCAACGGAGCAGAGACCGCTGCGCCGGTCGAACCGAAGCCAAGGTGCCCCCCCACCTGAAAGATTATGTTTGGCAGAGTAATGCTCCATCTTAGGGGGAGGAATTTGTTATGTACTGAATGTGAATCACTCCTATCTATTCACATGTTAAGCTTGAGTCTGAATGTGGCTCCTCATTGTCGCATTGTCATTGGTCGGTTTCTGCAAAACCTGTGTAATTACCCAATCACTGAGTGATATTGTTGCAAAGAGGGAACGGTCCTGATTGGCCTTTATCCCTGTATCCTGATTGGCTTTTATCCCAGCGTTACTATTGGTTCTTATCTGACTATGGGTGTGGCTTTGACAGCCCGGGAGAGTTTAAAAGGAGCTGTGCTTCCCTTGTTGTGCGTGTTCAGTCGTGTGTTCCTGACTTACAGTTGCTGTTTAATAAAGCTGAAATCACTTGAAGCTGAATCCTTTGTTGAGTCTCATACTTAACAGAGCCGCTTTTCCTTTTTGCCCTTGCCCTTCCAAGCATGCTTAGAATGTACATTCATATGCATTTCATTCATATAGTCCCAATTCAACTTATAACAAATGACACATCCCACATTTCTTCCCACCAGGGATGCAAACTGGCTTATCTTATTCATCTCAGCCATTTTATCCTCAAAACAACCCTACAAAGTCGATTAGACTGAGAGTGTTTTACAGCTCAAGGTAAACAACAAATCTTCCATGGCAGAATGGGGATCAAAACCTGTGTCTCACAGATAGTGGTGCAATCCTCTGTCTCTCTGTAATACTGCAATGAATCTTTTATAGTAATATATTGCTACAGCAGAAATTTATTTTAAACAAGTTTCAAGAAGAGAAGCCATGGTTTCTGGGGTAGGAATGGAAAAGGTGTTACTTTAAAGGCATGACTTTTCATGGCATGACAGTGCAATGCTCTCCTAGGAAACTTCATACATTAAAGGTTTAGAAAACAGTAGAGCAAACCAGAAGACACTGGAAGGTAGACAATTGATCCATTATTGAGGTATCCAGAGCAGGGCAAAACCTCCTAATAGAAACAATCAAAGTCTAACATCTTCAAGATGGCCCTAGAGGTTCTATGTAGGAAGGAAAATGTTAAATAGTGGGTCCCATGGAGGGGCAGACCCCAAGTCTAGTGATCAGCTCTACTTTATTAGTGATTACAGCAAGAACAAGACTGAACTCCAGGGCCACAGCCCTGTTTAAATAGCATGCAATTGCCACACCGAAACACACCCCACTCTCAACGATAGGCTATTTACATAGCATCACTTCTTGATTGGCTATTTCCAGAGTCCTGGTGGGCTATTGTTCTTGGGCTCTTCAGGCAGAACAGTCCTGGAATGTTTCAGTCCCAATAAAAGGTAAAGGTAAAGGTTCCCTTGCTCGAAAGCCAGTCGAATTCGACTCTAGGGTTGCGGTGCTCATCTCCGTTTCAAAGCTGAAGAGCCAGCGCTATCCGAAGACATTTCTGTGGTCATGTGGCCGGCATGACTAAACACCAAGGCGCACGGAACGCTGTTACCTTCCCACTGAAGTGGTACCTATTTATCTACTTGCAATTTCTTGCTTTTGAACTGCTAGGTTGGCAGGAGCTGGAACTAGAGACGGGAGAACTCACTCCGTCATGCGACACTCCCAGGTCTCGAACTGCTGAACTACTGACCTTCCACAGCCTGCAGTTCAGCATCTTAACCACTTGAGCCACCGCAGCTCAGTCCCAATACACAACAGAAAATAAAGGAGAAACGTTTAGACTCCTTTTTGGTTTGATATGGCTAAGAAAGTTAACAGCAAGCAACTGAATTAGGCAGAAATCAGAAACCTCTTAGAAAATGGGCAAGAAAGAAATGAAAGGGACAACAGCAAGCCTGGGAATTGTTGATGATGGGGATTTCTTCTGATTAACCAGATCTTGTTTCCAGTGGTACTGGTAAGTTTCAGAAAATACTCAGGAATACAGCATCACATTAAAAACCAGCCGCAACCAACAATAAGACAACCGAGGAAAAGCCATATTCTAGCATCGCAAAAAATACAAGTATGCAATCAGTCCCAGGGGCAAAACAAGACTGTGAAACAGAAGGTTGCCACAGGAAATTGCAGCAGGACAGCAGCTGTGAAGTCCTTGTGGGAAAATCACCACAGGGGCAAATTTGGATTGGTAACACAATGAAAGGGGAGGATGAGCTTCAGCCTTCTCCCAGGCCCCCTTTTTAAACCAAAAGAGCCATGGGAAGCACAACGCACCCAACTGGGTGGGCTAAGCATTTACTGATAGGGTGGGCTAAGCGTTTCTGCCAAAGTTATGGTACGATGTTGGTATCACAAAATGGTGTGTTTTGTGCTGCAATCCATGGACCTGGCTGTGAGATGCGACTTGATGTTGAGTTTTGGTGGGGCCCATCATAAATATAACGAGATCTGCACTTTAGGTTCCTGATTTTGTACTATGGTACTGCTGAGATTCTCAAGGCATAACTTCTGTGCTGCAAACTGTGGCCACTAATGTGACGAGTTAGTAGATGGTGAGTTTGTGGTGACCACACAATAAATCTAAAAAAAACCATGGTTTGGGACAACATCTTGAGGATCTGTGCCTCAGGACCATGTTTTTGCTCCATGGTATCACCATGAGGCTGTGGATCCATAATTTCTGTGATGCAGGCTCTGCCCGTGGACATGATATGTGATTTGATGGTGATGGTGGGCTGACCCAATGCAGGAACACTGAGGATCCATGAGGATCCGTGCTTCGAAACCATGTTTTTGCAGCATAATGTTGCCCTGAAGCTGTGGATCCATGAATTCTCTGGTGTAAGTAGTGGCCATGGACATGATATAGGATTTAATGGTAAGTTTGGGGTGTCCCAGCACAAAACCTCCAAGCATCCATGAGGATCTGTGCTCCAGAAAATTGTTTTTGCAGAATGGTATCGCCACGAAGCCGTGGATCCGTGATCTTCGTGGTGCAATCTGCTCTCATGATCATGATATGTGATTAGATGGTGTGTTTGGAATGACCCAATGCAAAACACCCAAGCATCTATGAGGATCTGTGCTTCGGAACCATGTTTTTGCTGCATGGTTTTGCCAAGAAGCTGTGGATCTGTGATTTCTGTGGTTCATACTGTGCCCATGGACTTGATGTGTGGTTTGATGGTGAGTTCATGATGACCCAATGCAAAAACACTGGGGATCCATGAGGATCCGTGCTTCAGAAACATGTTGTAGCTTCATGGTGTTGCCACAAAGCCGTGGATCCATGACTTTTGTGGTGCAAGCTGTTGCCATGGATATTTTATGTGATTTGATGGTGTGTTTATGGTGACCCAATGCAGAAACCCTGAAGATCTATGAGGATCCGTGCTTCAAAACCATGTTTTTGTTTATAGTGTTCCCACAATGAAGGAACCACACGAGACACGGTCTGAGGGGTGAAAGCACTGGCCTGCCCTGGAAATAGCCGCCAGCTTTATTTTAAACACTCTGTTCTCAGCATCAGAGAGGGCTGCCCCTCGCAACACACAAAGGGAGACCACATGCTCAAACAGAATGCCGGGGATGTTTGCACAGCATAATTAACAGTGATAATGTTGTTCCTGGCATTGAAGAGACCTGCATTGACAAGATTAGCAGAAGGTCAGGACCAGTACACCAAGTTACTGATTTCGCGACAGAGGCAGAATATAAAGAGATTAAGATTGGTGTGCCAAGATCGTTAATCTCCTACACCACAAAACCGTGGATCCATGACTTTTGTGGTGCACGCTGTTGCAATGGACATTTTATGTGACTTGATGGTGTGTTTATGGTAACCCAACACAGAAACGCTGAAGATCCATAAGGATCCATGCTTCAGAACCATGTTTTTGTTGATGGTGCTACTACGAAGCTGTGGATCCATGATTTTTGCAGTACAGGCTGTTGCCATTGACATGTTATGTGATTTCATGGTTTTTTTGGGGTGTTCTAATGCAAAAAACCCGAGGATCCATGAGGATCCGAGCTTCAGAACCAAGTTTTTGTTGATGGTGTTGCCACGAAGCTGTGGATCTATGACATTTCTGGTGCAAGTTGTTGCCATGGACATGTTATGTGATTCCTTGGTGTGTTTGGGGGTCCTAATGCAAAAATCCTGAGGATCCATGAGGATCCGTGCTCTAGAAACGTGTTTTTACAGAATGGTGTTGCCACGAAGCTGTGGGTCCATGATTTTTGTAGTACAGGCTGTTGCCATGGACATGTTTTGTGATCTGATGGTGTGTTTGGGGCGTCCTAATGCAAAAAAAAAGAGGATCCATGAAGATCCGTGCTCTAGAAGCGTGTTTTTGCAGAATTGTGTTGCCACGAAGCTGTGGGTCCATGGTTTTTGTGGTACAAGGTGTTGCCATGGACATGTTATGTGATTTGATGTTGTGTTTGGGGTATCCTAATGCAAAAACCCTGAGGATCCATGAGGATCCATGCTCTAGAACCATGTTTTGGTAGAATGGTGTTGCCACAGAGCCGTGGATCCATGATTTTTGTAGTACATGCTGTTGCCATGGACATGTTTTGTGATCTGATGGTGTTTTTGGAGAGACCCATTGCAAAAACCCCGAGGATCCATGAGGATCCGTGCTCTAGAACTGTGTTTTTGCACAATGGTTTTGCCATGAAGCCGTGGATCCATGATTTTTGTAGTACTGGCTGTTGCCTTTGACATGTCATGCGATTTGATGGTGTGTTTGGGGCGTCCTAATGTAAGAACCCTGAGGATTCATTCGGATCCAAGCTCTAGAACCGTGTTCTTGAACAATGGTGTTGCCACGTAGCCGTAGATCCATGATATTTGTAGTACAGGCTGTTGCCATGGACATGTTTTGTGATTTCAAGGTGTGTTTGGGGCGTCCTAATGCAAAATCCCCGAGGATCCATGAGGATCTGTGCTGTAGAACCGTGTTTTTGCAGAATGGTGTTGCCACGAAGCTGTGGATCCAGGACTTTTGTGGTAAATGCTGTTGCCATGGAAATGTTTTGTGATTTGATGGTGTGTTTGGGGTGTCCTAATGCAAAAACCCCGAGGATCCGTGAGGATCCGTGCTCTAGAACCATGTTTTTGCAGAATGGTGTTGCCACAAAGCCGTGGATCCATGATTTTCATGGTGCAAGCTGTTGTCAGGGACATGTTATGTGACTTGATGGCGTGTTTGGGGTAACACAATGCAAAAACCCTGAGGATCCATGAAGATCCGTGCTCTAGAACCGTGTTTTTGCACAATGGAGTTGCCACGAAGCCGTGGATCCATGATTTTTGTAGTACATGCTGTTGCCATGGACATGTTTTGTGATTTGATGGTATGTTTGGGGCATACTGACGCAAAAACCCTGAGGATCCATGAGGATCTGTGCTCTAGAACTGTGTTTTTGCAGAATGGTGTTGCCACAAAGCCGTGGATCCATGACTTTTGTGGTGCAAGCTGGTGCCATGGACATGTTATATGACTTGATGGCATGTTTGGGGTAACCCACTGCAAAAACCCCGAGGATCAATGAGGTTCCGTGCTCTAGAACCGTGTTTTTGCACAATGGTGTTGAAACGTAGCCGTGGATCCATGATTTTTGTAGTACAGGCTGTTGCCATGGACATGTTTTGTGATTTGATGGTGTGTTTGGGGCGTCCTAATGCAAAAACCCCGAGGATCCGTGAGGATCCGTTCTTCAGAACGATGTTTTTGCAGAATGGTGTTGCCACGAAGCCGTGGATCCATGATTTTTGTAGTACAGGCTGTTGCCATGGACATGTTTTGTGAATTGATGTTGTGTTTGGGGCGTCCTAATGCAAAAACCCCGAGGATCCATGAGGATCCGTGCTTCAGAACGATGTTTTTGCAGAATGGTGTTGCCACGAAGCTGTGGATCCATGATTTTTGTGGTACATGCTGTTGCTATGGACATGTTATGTGATTTGATGGTGTGTTTGGGGCGTCCTAATGCAAAAACCCTGAGGATCCGTGAGGATCCGTGCTCTAGAACCATGTTTTTGCAGAATGGTGTTGCCACAAAGCCGTGGATCCATGACTTTTGTGGTGCAAGCTGGTGCCATGGATATGTTATATGACTTGATGGCGTGTTTGGGGTAACCCACTGCAAAAACCCCGAGGATCCGTGAGGATCCGTGCTCTAGAACCGTGTTTTTGCACAATGGTGTTGAAACGAAGCCGTGGATCCATGATTTTTGTACTACAGGCTGTTGCCATGGACATGTTTTGTGATTTGATGGTGTGTTTGGGGTGTCCTAATGCAAAAACCCTGAGGATCCGTGAGGATCCGTGCTTCAGAACGATGTTTTTGTTGATGGTGTTGCCACGAAGCCGTGGATCCAGGACCTTTGTGGTGCAAGCTGTTGACATGGACAAGTTTTGTGATTTGATGATGTGTTTGGGGTGTCCAAATGCAAAACCCCCAAGGATCCATGAGGATCCGTACTCTAGAACCATGTTTTTGCAGAATGGTGTTGCCACGAAGCTGTGGGTCCATGATTTTTGTGGTACAAGCTGTTGCCATGGAGATGTTATGTGATTTGATGGTGTGTTTGGGGCGTCCTAATGCAAAAACCCTGAGGATCCGTGAGGATCCGTGCTCTAGAACCATGTTTTTGCAGAATGGTGTTGCCACAAAGCCGTGGATCCATGACTTTTGTGGTGCAAGCTGGTGCCATGGACATGTTATATGACTTGATGGCGTGTTTGGGGTAACCCACTGCAAAAACCCCGAGGATCCGTGAGGATCCGTGCTCTAGAACCGTGTTTTTGCACAATGGTGTTGAAACGAAGCCGTGGATCCATGATTTTTGTAGTACAGGCTGTTGCCTTGGACATGTTTTGTGAATTGATGTTGTGTTTGGGGCGTCCTAATGCAAAAACCCCGAGGATCCGTGAGGATCCGTGCTTCAGAACGATGTTTTTGCAGAATGGTGTTGCCACGAAGCCGTGGATCCATGATTTCTGTAGTACAGGCTGTTGCCATGGACATGTTTTGTGATTTGATGTTGTGTTTGGGGCGTCCTAATGCAAAAACCCCGAGGATCCGTGAGGATCCGTGCTTTAGAACGGTGTTTTTGCAGAATGGTGTTGCCACGAAGCCGTGGATCCATGATTTTTGTAGTACAGGCTGTTGCCATGGACATGTTTTGTGATTTGATGGTGTGTTTGGGGCGTCCTAATGCAAAAACCCCGAGGATCCGTGAGGATCCGTGCTTCAGAACGATGTTTTTGCAGAATGGTGTTGCCACGAAGCCGTGGATCCATGATTTTTGTAGTACAGGCTGTTGCCATGGACATGTTTTGTGATTTGATGGTGTGTTTGGGGCGTCCTAATGCAAAAACCCCGAGGATCCGTGAGGATCCGTGCTTCAGAACGATGTTTTTGCAGAATGGTGTTGCCATGAAGCCGTGGATCCATGATTTTTGTAGTACAGGCTGTTGCCTTGGACATGTTTTGTGAATTGATGTTGTGTTTGGGGCGTCCTAATGCAAAAACCCCGAGGATCCGTGAGGATCCGTGCTTCAGAACGATGTTTTTGCAGAATGGTGTTGCCACGAAGCCGTGGATCTATGATTTTTGTAGTACAGGCTGTTGCCATGGACATGTTTTGTGATTTGATGGTGTGTTTGGGGCATCCTAATGCAAAAACCCCGAGGATCCGTGAGGATCCGTGCTTCAGAACGATGTTTTTGCAGAATGGTGTTGCCACGAAGCCGTGGATCCATGATTTTTGTAGTACAGGCTGTTGCCTTTGACATGTTTTGTGAATTGATGTTGTGTTTGGGGCGTCCTAATGCAAAAACCCCGAGGATCCGTGAGGATCCGTGCTTCAGAACGATGTTTTTGCAGAATGGTGTTGCCACGAAGCCGTGGATCCATGATTTTTGTAGTACAGGCTGTTGCCTTTGACATGTTTTGTGAATTGATGTTATGTTTGGGGCGTCCTAATGCAAAAACCCCGAGGATCCGTGAGGATCCGTGCTTCAGAACGATGTTTTTGCAGAATGGTGTTGCCACGAAGCCGTGGATCCATGATTTTTGTAGTACAGGCTGTTGCCATGGACATGTTTTGTGAATTGATGTTTTGTTTGCGGCGTCCTAATGCAAAAACCCCGAGGATCCGTGAGGATCCGTGCTTCAGAACGATGTTTTTGCAGAATGGTGTTGCCACGAAGCCGTGGATCCATGATTTCTGTAGTACAGGCTGTTGCCATGGACATGTTTTGTGATTTGATGGTGTGTTTGGGGCATCCTAATGCAAAAACCCCGAGGATCCGTGAGGATCCGTGCTTCAGAACGATGTTTTTGCAGAATGGTGTTGCCACGAAGCCGTGGATCCATGATTTTTGTAGTACAGGCTGTTGCCTTGGACATGTTTTGTGAATTGATGTTGTGTTTGGGGCGTCCTAATGCAAAAACCCCGAGGATCCGTGAGGATCCGTGCTTCAGAACGATGTTTTTGCAGAATGGTGTTGCCACGAAGCCGTGGATCCATGATTTCTGTAGTACAGGCTGTTGCCATGGACATGTTTTGTGATTTGATGGTGTGTTTGGGGTGTCCTAATGCAAAAACCCCGAGGATCCGTGAGGATCCGTGCTTCAGAACGATGTTTTTGCAGAATGGTGTTGCCACGAAGCCGTGGATCCATGATTTTTGTAGTACAGGCTGTTGCCATGGACATGTTTTGTGATTTGATGGTGTGTTTGGGGCGTCCTAATGCAAAAACCCCGAGGATCCGTGAGGATCCGTGCTTCAGAACGATGTTTTTGTTGATGGTGTTGCCACGAAGCCGTGGATCCATGATTTTTGTAGTACATGCTGTTGCCATGGACATGTCATGTGACTTGATGTTGTGTTTGGGGTGACCCATTGCAAAAACCCCAAGGATCCATGAGGATCCGTGCTCTAGAACCTTGTTTTTGCAGAATGGTGTTGCCACGAAGCCGTGGATCCATGATTTTTGTAGTACAGGCTGTTGCCATGGACATGTTTTGAGATTTGATGGTGTGTTTGGGGCGTCCTAATGCAAAAACTCGAGGATCCATGAGGATCCGTGCTTTGGAACCATGTTTTTGCAGTTTTGTGGTGCCACGAATTCGTGGGGGCATGATTTTTGGAGCGCTGCCTATAGTCTAAGACATGGTCTACAGTATGATGTTGGTTTTATTTCATTTCAGCGTAAAAATCATATGAATTCATGAGGATCCGTGCTTTGGAATCATGTTTTTGCACCGCTGTAGCGCCACGAATCCGTGGGCGAGTGATTTTTGTGGTCCCGCCTGTAGACTAAGAAATGGCCTACAATATGATGGTGGTTTCACTTCATTTCAATGTAAAAATCATATGAATTCATGAGGATCCATGTAGATCCGACTTTTACCTTTTTCCCCGGGGGATGAGGATAAGGAGATAATGTATAGCTATGAATCATCTGCATATGGATGGACAAGCCAAGGCCAGAACTACGAAAGATTTGACCTAAGGGCTTTACATAAAGAAAGAAGCATTGTGTGCCCTGTGGGTCCCAAACCGATCCGATAACCCGGAGGCCATTCTTTGGGTCCGGTCCGTGAGGAAGGATCTGACCCACTCCAACCCACAGCCCTCCCCCGCATAATTCTGCCCCCAGGCGCCCCAACACGAGGGCAGGGTCCACTGTGCCAAGGGCAGTAGAGAGACCCAGGAGGAGCCACAAGGTGGCCGGACCTCCGCCTACAGGGAGCAGACACTGTAAAACTATTGATTACATTTTAAACCAATCTAATACCAGCTCCCCGTCAAAAACACAGCACAGCCATATTTCTCTCTTCCAGGACTGAAAACCTGATGCACACCCCACCCCCCATGGTGACTTACTTGCGAGTAAACCTTTCCGGTATCCGGCTTGCAAGGCTTTTTTCCCCTCCTGTTGCAAATCTGCAGCTCTCCCCGGTCCCTTTGACGATTCAATGGCAAAGCCACACACCCCCTCCGGAAAATACCTTTTCCTCTCCCCCCCCGCTCGGCCTCTCTAGGAAGGAGTTCGCTCGCTTTAACCCTTTCAGCGCTGCAGGCGAATGAAAAAAGCTCCCTCCCGTCCACTCCATGAGAAGCCGCGCCCAGACCCGGCCAGTCGGGACGGACTTCAGCCAGGCTGCCCTCAGCCACGCCCAGCTCAACAGGTCTGCTCGCGAGTAACTCTGCGCGGGGGATCCCAGGCGGATCAGCCCCCTCCACACATCGAGATGGAGGCGAACTCCCGCCCGCTCCCCTTCAGCCATCCGGAGCAGGGCTCCCCACAAGCTTCCTACCCGATGGGGCTTCCAGCGGTTTTACGATTGCACGGAAAATGTCAGTTTCTGTCCTCTCTTCCCTCTTTCTCCGGCCAGCCTGCCGGCGAGCCCGCTCCCTCTCCTGGCCTGGGAGGGGTGGGGGAGTCGTGTTGGAAGAGGGTTGCCCTGCACTGTCGGAGAGGGTTGCCACCTCCTGCATGGGAAATTCCTGGAGATATGGCCCCTTTCTCTTCACTCGGAAGCTTTGGGGGACATACAAATGGCTATCTTCAGTTTGGGGGGAGGTCTCAGGAAGGGCACCCTTGACCTCACCGCACTCACTGTTCCCACTACAAGGCAGCTTTAGGCAGGGCTGTGTGTGCGCGGGTGTGTGGTGAGACTGACGGGTCCTCCTCCGGAGTTCCAGCACCTTGGGGGGTGGGGGTGGGGGGTGCATTCTGCCCAGTCCTCAGAGGGGAACTGGTGGCAGGCCCTGGCTCAGTGGTGGAGCCTCTGCTTCGCATTCGGAAGTCCCCAGGCTCAATCCCCAGCATTTCCAGTGAGGAGGACAGAGCAGTAGGGGATGGGAAAGACCTCAGCCTGAGACCTTGGAGAGCCGCTGCCAGTCTGAGTAGGCGATAGTGATCCTATTAGGCTGATGATCGGATTCAGCATAAGGTTGCTTCATGTGTTTATATGAGTACTGGCTTTCCCCCCCCAAAAAAAGTACTCTTTTGAGGGGTTCCCCTTATGCACGGGGCACAGTTGTGTGCCCTTCCCTTTCAGCTTGGTCGCAGGAGATGCCAACTGTGCAGCGTCGGGATCAAACCGAACCCTTTTCTGTCGACTTAGCGGGATGGCAAAGGTGTGGGAACCTGTCTGCTGGCTGGATTCCCTGTGGATCCCTCCTCAGAAGCAGGGTGCTAGTGAGGGGAATTCTCAGTCTGGGGCAGGTGATGCACTCTATTCTTGATGCTGGAGGGGGCAGCAGTGGGAGGGCTTCTGGTATCCTGGCCCCACTGCTGGACCTCCTGATGGCACCTGCTATTTTTGGCCCATGTGACAGAGTGTTGGACTAGATGGGCCATTGGCCTGATTCAACATTGGCTTCTCTTATGTTCTTATGTAGGGTCGAGGGAGTGACAGCTTCGGAGACTCCCCTTTCTGTGGGAATCTGACTCTCTCAGCACTCTCTTGGCCCGCTGTTCAGCCAGGACCAGGTCCCAGCCACTGGGCTAGATCTCCAGTCAATGACTTTTATGTCAGGAACATAATTGTGCAACCAATCCAAATAGAATAGGAAACGGTGCTTCTATGTTATTCCTATTAAATGCCACTCTTTTCAGAGTTTCTTTTCCAAGCTTCTTCAGGACCAAAAAACAACTTCCTCAGAAGTGACAAATATAAAATTGTAAAGTTTAAAAATGTTGTCAGGACAAACATACTATCTGCCAGTAGAGGGCAATGCAGGATTGCTTTTCACAAACCAGCCTCATGAAGGGGGAATGTCTAACTGGGAAATTTTTCTTAGGCTGTTTGCGAGAGTCAAGGATCACTATGTTGGTCTTCGATAGAACAGGGAGATTTGAGTCCAGGTTTCTTGTTAGTCTCTAAGGCACTGCCGGACTTGCTTCTTGCTGCTCTGAATCTTTTACCAGAAAGATGGATTTTCAGAGTATCTACATGAGTTGACTTCATCCCCAAATTGTGCACCTTCTGTGCTCCCCCTCCCCAGTTTGGCTGCAGTGTTTTCCAAATATGATTTAGAATCTTCTGGGAAAGCACGTTTGCCCCCGTGTGGGCAAGAAAATGCACACTTTTGCAGGTCCCACCCACATAGGGGGCATTTCCTTGCCTCAGCCCCTCCTCAGCTGTCAGTCCCCCCCCCTCACTACACTAAGGCTGTTTAAGAACATCACTCATGGAGACATTGCTATGACTTAATAGTAGCAGTTGACTATCCCTATTAATAACAAGGTAAGGATATGTTTGTTACAGATTCTGGAAATTTGGAAACAATCCCTTCAGCCACCCCTTTTGTACCATGGGGCACGGGCGACTTACTCAGCCATCCCAGAACTGAAGCTACTCCATCGGACAGAAGACTCATAAGCACATAAGAAGAGCTCTGCTGGATCCAACCAGTGATCCATCTAGCCCAGCATCCTGTCTCACACAGTGGCCAGCCAGTTCCTCTGGAGGGCCAACAGCAAGGCAGAGAGGATAAGGACCTTCCCCTGAGGTTGCCCTGACTCTGGGATTCAGAGGATTAGTGCCTCTGAATGTGGGTTCCCCATAGTCACCACAGCTAGTAGCCATTGATAGACTTACCCTCCGGCTCCATGAATCTATCTAATCTCCTTTGAAAGCTGTTTATTCCTGTGGCCATTCTCTAGCAGTGAATTCCACATTTTAGTAACTCTCTGTGTAAAGAAGTGTTTCCTTTTGTCCATCCTGAATCTACCATCCAGCAGATTCACTGGGTGCCCTGGAATTCTAGTCTTTTGGAAGGAGGAGAAAAGGTTCTCTTGGTCAACACTCTCCACCCCATGCATCACTTTATAAACCTCTATCATGTTCCCGTCCCCCCTAGCTATCTCCTTTCTAAACCGAAAAGTCCCAGACTCTTCAGCTCCAACCCCCTCATCATCTTGGTTGCCCTCCTCTGTCCTTTTTCCAGCTGTGCAATGTCCTTTTGCAGATATGGTGAGCAGAATTGTACACAGTATTAGATCTATACAGGGGCATTATAATGGCGGCCGTTTCTTAATAACCCCTAACACAGAGTTTGCCTTTTTTCCACCACTGCAGAACACTGGGGTGACACTTTCACTGAGCTCTCCACTACAACTCCAAGATCACCCTTCTCTCCAGTCTCAGCAAGTTCAGACTCTTAGCCTGTATGTGACCCTGGGATTTCTTGTCCCAGTGTGCATCTCCTTACAGTTACCAACACTGAACTTCATCTTCCACATTGTCGCCCACTCACCCAGTTTGTGGAGATCCTCTTGGAGCTCTTTACAGGCAGTCTTGGTTTACACCAGCCTGAATAATTTTGTCTCATCTGCAAACTTCTTCAGTCTGATCCCATCACATTTGAGCTTGACTATCTGCTCCCACCACCAGGCCAACAATGAGAAGTGAGTCTGACTGGTGGCAGTCTGGTTTCCAGAGGTTCTATCTACCACAGCCCTTTAAGAAGCTTTTCTCAAAATTACAGATCACTCACCCTCCCCAGACCTGCCATGAAAGCAGGAACACTTGGGAATCACACTGGTTAGAAATATGCCCAACTTGGCAAGTATGCAAATTGAAGAATGCAAGGCATATGAAGGAAGGAGGAACTGCCAGTCCAGCGTAAGTAAGGAAATGGTTAGAGAGCATCTCGCTGCCTTAAATACTTTCAAATCTTCAGGGCCAGATGGCTTGCATCCCAGGGTACTAAAAGAAATTACAGATGTTATTTCAGAGCCTCTGGCTCTAATCTTTGAGATGCCCTGGAGTACAGGTGTTGTGCCAGAAGACTGGAGAAGAGAGAATGTTGTCCCGATCTTCAAGAAGGGAAAAAAGATGGACCCAGGAAATTACAGGCCTGTCAGTTTGACATCAATACTTGGAAAAATTCTAGAGCAGATTATTAAATGCTCTGTCTGTGAGCACCTTGAAAGGAAAGAGTTAATTGGTAGTAGCTAGCATGGGTTTATCAAGAATAAGTCATGCCAGACCAACCTTATCTGCTTTTTTGACAGAGTTACTAAAGTGGTTGGCTCTGGCAATGCTGTAGACATAGTGTATCTAGATTTCAGTAAGGCATTTGACAAAGTTTCTCATGATATCCTTGAGGATAAGCTGGTTAAGTGTGGGCTAGATGTTGCAACAGTTGGATGGATTCATGGTTGGTTGAAAAATCATACCCAACGAGTGCTCATAAATGGCTCTGCGTCTACATGGAGGGAAGTCTCGAGTGGAGTGCCAAAGGGCTTGGTCCTAGGCCCAGTGTTGTTCAATGTTTTTATAAATTACCTGAAGGAAGACATAGAGGGGAGGCTTATCAGATTTGCAGATGACACAAAGTTGGGTGGGATTGCTAATTCTGAAGAAGACAGAGTCAGAATTCAAAATGATCTGGAGAGGCTGGAACAGTGGGCTGAGACAAATAAAATGAATTTCAATAGGGATAAGTGCAAAGTCCTACATTTAGGTACAAAATCAAAGGCACAGATATAGAATGGGAGGGACTTGGCTTGACAGCAGCACATGTGAAAGGGATCTAGGTGTTCTGGTTGATCATAAGCTAAACATGAGCCTGCAGTGTGATGTGGCTGGGAAGAAAGCTAATGCAACCTTAGGATGCATTAAAAGAAGCACTGTGTCCAGATCATGGGAGGTGGTAGTTCCGCTCTATTCTGCTATGGTCAGGCCTCACATGGAGTACTATGTCCAGTTTTGGACACCACATTTTAGGAAGGATGTTGACAAGCTTGAGCATGTCCAGAAGAGGGCAACCAGGATGGTGAGAGGGTTGGAATCCAAGTCTTACGAAGAAAGGCTGGAAGAGTTGGGTATGTTTAGCCTGGGAAATAGAAGGCTTAGAGGGGACATGATTGCAGTCTTCAAGTATTTGAAGGGCTGTCATGTAGAAGATGGAGCAGATCTATTCTCTCTTGCTTCGGATTGCAAGACTACATCTAATGGGTAGAAATTACAAGGGAGTCGTTACCGGCTAAATATCAGGAGAAACCTCCTTAACTGTAAGAGTGGTTGAACAGTCTGCCTCGGGAGGTGGTGGATGCTCCTTCTCTGGGCGTTTTTAAGTGGAGGCTGGACGACCATCTTTCGGGTATGTTGTAGGGCTATCTTTTGGCTACACTCCTGCAGAATGCAGGGGGGTTGGACTAGAGATCTGCAAGGTCCCTTCCAACTCTAACATTCTAAGATTCCTACTTTGGCTGGTACCTTGATAAGCATGATCCAAGTGTGTGCAGACACATAAACATACTCATAGCCAGGCCAGTAGCTAGAAATTTTTCAATAGGGGGGCAATTTCTTTTCATTAAGGGGACAATTTAGCACAGTGGAGGACAGCTCATTATGTTCCTGTACAGAACCATCCTGGTTGTACTTCAAAATCATCAAGTCAGTCAAGTGGTATACCACACCCAAATATGTCACACTTAAGAACATAAGAACATAAGAGAAGCCAATGTTGAATCAGGCCAATGGCCCATCTAGTCCAACACTCTGTCACACAGCGGCCAAAATATACCAGGTGCCATCAGGAGGTCCAGCAGTGGGGCCAGGACACTAGAAGCCCTCCCACTGCTGCCCCCCCCAGCACCAAGAATAGAGTGCATCACCTGCCCCAGACTGAGAGTTCCCATCTATACCCTGTGGCTAATAGCCACTGATGGACTTCTGCTCCATATGTTTATCTAATTCCCTCTTGAAACTCTCCATGCTTGTAGCTGCCACCACCTCCTGTGGCAGTGAATTCCATATGTTAATCACTCTTTGGGTGAAGAAGTATTTCCTTTTATCTGTTCTAACCCAACTGCTCAGCAATTTCATGGAGTGCCCACGAGTTCTTGTATTGTGAGAAAGGGAGACAAGTACTTCTTTCTCAACCTGCTCAATCCCATTCATAATCTTATAAACCTCAATCATGTCACCTCTCAGCTATCGTTTCTCCAAGCTGAAGAGCCCCAAGCATTTTAACCTTTCTTCATAGGGAAAGTGTTCCAACCCTTTTATCATTCTAGTTGCCCTTCTCTGCACTTTTTCCAATGCTGTAATATCCTTTTTGAGATGTGGTGACCAGAACTGTACACAGTATTCCAAATGAGGTCGCACCAATGATTTATACAGGGGCATGATGATACTTATTCTTTATTATAATTTACATTATTTATAGTATGCCTTTCTCATGTGGACTCAGGGCAGATTGCGCAAAGGGAATCGATACAATCGACTGAAGGGGATACTCAGTAAACAATGCAGTAGATTGTAGAACTCAGCAGAAGTCTAAAAACAGAGTGGAAGCAAAGCCTACGGATTAACGTGACACATTACCTAGCAGGATCCTTGACAGGCAGGCCCTTTTGCAGGGTGGGATCTTCAGAAGGCCCTGCTTGGGAGAGTGAAGCTGCTGTAGCAGATCATAGAGGGAGAGGCCGTCCCACAGATACCCATGAAGGGCTTTGTATCTGATAGCGATTATTGTTTCTTTTATTAAATTGGATTTTTAACCACTATCCCCTATAGAATAGGGCTCATAAGAACATAAGAGAAGCCAGTGTTGGATCAGGCCAATGGCCCATCTAGTCCAACACTCTGTCACACAGTGGCCAAAAATACCAGGTGCCATCAGGAGGTCCATCAGTGGGGCCAGGACACTAGCAGCCCTCCCACTGCTGCCCCCCAAGCATCAAGAATAGAGTGCATCACCTGCCCCAGACTGAGAGTTCCTATCTATACCTTGTGGCTAATAGCCACTGATGGACCTCTGCTCCATAAGTTTATCTAATTGCCTCTTGAAGCTGTCCATACTTGTAGCTGCCACCACTTCCTGTGGCAATGAATTCCATGTGTTAATCACTTTTTGGGTGAAGAAGTACTTCCTTTTATCTGTTCTAACACAACTGCTCAGCAATTTCATTGAGTGCTCACGAGTTCTTGTATTGTGAGAAAGGGAGAAAAATACTTCTTTTTCTACCAGCTCAATTCCATGCATAATCTTGTAAACCTCGATCATGTCACCCCTCAGCTGTCATTTCTCCAAGCTAAAGAGCCCCAAATGTTTTAACCTTTCTTCACAGGAAAAGTGTTCCAACCCTTTTATTATTCTAGTTGCCCTTTTCTGCACTTTTTCCAATGCTATAATATCCTTTTTGAGGTGTGGTGACCAGAACTGTACACCAAATGAGGTCACACCATTGATTTATACAGGGGAATGATGATACTGGCTGATTTGTTTTCAATTCCCTTCCTAATAATCCTGAGCATAGCATTGGCACACTGTCTCGACATTTTCATTGAGTTATCTACTACGACTCCAAGATCTCTCTCTTGGTCAGTCTCTGCTAGTCTCTATTTGAGCTCTCTCGGTCCAGATATTTCTATCATTTCGTCCAGGTTATGGTCAGGATTCTAGGCAGATAAAAGCACTTTATAAGAGTTTACAAGGTTTCAACCCTTTCTATGGTCTGTGGTTGTCTTTTATTTTATTTATTTATTTATTTATTACATTTTTACCCCGCCCTCCCCGCGAACGGGCTCAGGGCGGCTTACATTGAGGCAACCAAGTGCCAAAGACGAAACAGCTTAAAACCATATAAAACAGTTAAACATATAACATTCCAAAAAGGTAACCACCATCGGGTGCTCAACAGTTATTCACAAACTCAATCCAATGGCATCAGAGGGTGTTAGTCACAACGATGTTGGTCGCAGCGATGTTGATCACAACGGGGACAGCTAGATCTCCCTCGGCTGTCCCCTCCCTCCACCACATAACATTGGCGGCAGAATTGGCGACAGAGGGGAGTGGCGGCTCCTACTCAAAGGCCTGGCGGAAGAGAAAAGCTCTTTTCACAAGCTAAGCAAGTTATATGGTTTCTCCTTGTATGGGTTCTTTGATGCTGTTGAAGATGGCCAGGCTAACTGAAACTCTTCCCACGCTCTGAGTATGCAGGAGGATTCTCTTGTGTGAGTGCGTAGATGCTTTTGATGATCACACCTCTGAATGGATTTCTTTTCACACTCTGTGCATTCTAAAGATTCAAAAGTGATGCTCCAGTTGAAGGCCTTTCCAGACTCTGATCATTCACAAAAGTTTCTCCCCTATGTAAGTTCTTAAATGCTTGTGAAGATGGCCACTCTGACTGAATATTTTTTCTATTTTCTGAGCATTCAAAAAGTTTCTCCCCTAGGTGGGTTCTTTGATCCTGGTGCAGATGGCCACTCTAACTGAATCTCTTTCCACACTCTGGACGTTCAAGAGGTTTTGCATCTCTGTGTGTTTCTTGATGATGCTGAAGATTGTCTGCCCCAATGAATCTCTTCCCACACTATGAGCACTCAAAACGTTTCACCCCTCTGTGGTTCTTTTGATGTTGTTCAAGACTGCCAAGCTGACTGAAATTCTTTCCACATTCTGAACATTCAAATGGTTTGTCCTTTGTGTGAGTTCTTAGATGTCGTTGAAAATTGCTACGGTCACAAAATCGCTTTCCACAATCTGAGCATTCAAAAGGTTTCTCCCCTGTATGGATTCTTTGATGCAGTTGAAGATGGCTGCTCTGACTGAATCTCTTTCCACATTCTGAGCATTGAAAAGGTTTCTCCCCTGTATGAGTTCTTAAATGCTTGTGAAGATGGCCACTCTGACTGAATCCCTTTCCACATTCTAAGCATGCAAAAGGTTTCTCCCCTGTGTGGCTTCTTTCATGTTGATGAAGATTGCCAGCCCCACTGAATCTCTTTCCGCATTCTGAGCATTCAAAAGGTTTCTCCCCTGTGTGGGTTCTTTGATGCAACAGGAGATCGCCACTCTGACGAAATCTCTTATCACACTCAGAACATTCAAAGGGTTTCACTTTTGTGTGGGTTTTTACATGCCGCTGAAAATTGCTACTGTCACACAGTCGCTTTCCACACTCTGAGCATTCAAAAGGTTTCTCCCCTGTGTGGATTCTTTGATGCAGTAGGAGATTGCTGCTCTGACTAAATCTCCTTCCACACTCTGAGCATTCAAAAGGTTTCTCCCCTGTGTGAGTTCTTAAGTGCTTGTGAAGATGGCCGCTCTGATTGAATCTCTTTCCACACTCTGAGCATTCAAATGGTTTCTCATTTGTGTGGGTTCTTAGGTGACTTTGAAAGTCACAATTTCGACCAAATTTCTTTTGGCATTCTGAGCATTCAAAAGGTTTCTCCCCTGTGTGGATTCTTAGATGCTGTTGCAGATGGCCACTCTGACTGAATCTCCTTCCACACTCCGAGCATTCAAAAGGTTTCTCACCTCTGTGGGTTCCTTGATGATGCTGAAGACAGCCAGCCCCACGGAATTTCTTCTCACACTCTGAGCATTCAAAATGTTTCCCCCCTGTGTGAGTTCTTTGGTGGACAAGGAGCTCTGATCTGTATTTAAAGTACTTTCCACACCGAAAGCATTTACATGCCTTCACTACAATGTTCCTTGGGAAAGACACATTACATTGTCTTCCAACAGAGGATGTCATTCCACTCTCTGAGCAGATAAATGACTTCTCTCCTGAGTGAATGCTTTGGTGTTTAATAAGATCCAATTTCTGTGAGAAACCCTCAGCACAGTCTGAGCAACTATAATGTTTTTCTCCTGTATGTGTCTGTTGATGTTTAAGGAGCTCTGCACTGCAAAGGAAGCTGTTTCCACACTCCAAGCATGGATGGGTCTTCTTTCCACTCTGCATGTCCAAATGGATATTATATTGGGTGAGGTCTGAGAAGGTTATTCCACACTCTAAGCACTTGTATGTTTCCTCTACCATGTGAATTGCTTCACAGAAATCCCCCTCTTGGCAAGGAATGGGTTCATCCTTCTTGTCGACTTTATGGCTTTCGTTCTGCCTCATGGGTCTGCTTTGATTCCTGAAATTTCCTCTCAAGTCTTCATTCTTGACTTCATTTGGGGATAGATGATGCATTTCCTCGTCCTCCTGATTCCTCTGATCATCTTCTGTTGGAATAAAGAGAGAGATCCCGTTAGCACCCATATAAGGAGGTATCATTTGCATTTGAAATTCTGTCCACACTCGAAGTGTTTTAGGGGCTGCCTCATATTTATTTATTTGTTTGTTTTGTGCCCCACCCTCCCCACCAAGGCAGGCATGTTGAAATGTACATGTTAAATATACATGTTAAAAGTGGCTTATCGCCAGCCTGTGTGGTCCATCTCTGAAGTTTCCTTCAGCCTCTTCATTCCTGGCTTTTTCCACAAAGAACCCCTGGAATGCTTCAAGTGTCTACTCTACATCTGCTGATGGAATCAAGGTAGAGGTCCAATCAGCACCTACACCAGAAGCGAAGTCACCAGTCGGACACGCCTCGTTCACGACTGTACATTCCTTTGGCAGAACTTCTCCTGCCCCCTCAAAAAACATGTTTGCTGTGGGGGAGGGGGAAGCCAGGACCTCACCAAGTGAACACCACAACTCAAAGTGTACCCCCATGGTTTCTGAAAGGGATGTCAGTTGTTTGGGTGGGCGGGGTTAAGGCATCTAGGTGACGACTGAAGTGAAGTATTGATGACCCTTTTGCCTCATTCACCCTGGCTGGTTTTTGGGGTTTTGTTTTATTAAACATATACACCACAGACATACAGACATACACTACCAATACTAAACACAAACATAAAATGGGAGCATCCCTTCATACTTTGAGTAAAGAATTTGTTGTCCATACATCTCAAATCATAAAACTTATTTCTACGCCATGTGATACAGTCCAAACATTGCACAATATTTCATATAATGTTCTTATTAACCTTTATTTTGGTTATGACATGTTTTGATACTTCAGTTCTTCAAACCAGAGCCTGGCTGTTTTTAATTAACCCCTCCTCTGTTTCCCCGTTACCCTCTATTGATCAAATGAAAGCCATGCCTGGTGGGAGTCAACCGAAGGGCCTTTTCCCCAAAGATCTAGGAGGTTCCCTCCCTGATCATCTGGCCTGAATAACGACCCAAATAATCAAGACAATAAGCAACGGGCCAACCCCAAGCCTTGATTTGTTATTTTAAGTGCTGGGCAGGAATATTTCCCTCCCTACTCCATCATCTACTCAGCTGTCTACTTGCCTAGCTAAACTTTCAGTCTCTCTAAAAAAAACACTTTTCCTTGGGACTTTTACTTGTAATGCAAAAGAAAAACTCCCCTCCACAATGCACACAAAAACACCCTTGTCAAATTAACTCATCTCGAGAGATGGACACTTCATCACTCTCACATTCTAATGCCAACACCTTTTCTGCTTCAGCAGAAATGTATAAAAAGTGATCCCTTAGGCCATCCAGTCTGTAGCAGGTTTTGCACCCCAGCATGTTCCCCCAACTCTATGGCTGGCCTCTCTACTTTTCCATCCTTATTCTGCTGTACTTCTCCAGAGCTGCCCAGGTGTCTTCTGGAAGCAGGCTTGTATGCCTTTGACTCTTTCCTTTTATTTTCTCCTTTCGTAACAAGAAGCTTGTGAGGGAAAGGGGTTTAAACTGTGTTTGTACTTCACGTGTGCATTTATTTCCTTTCAGCAGCACCTCTATTTTTATTTTCCTGACCTAACCTGGTTCTCTTTCTGTTAACTTAACAAATTTATGCTCTTCCTTTGAGTGTTGGTCTGTATCTCAACCCTGGTAGACATAGGTTTACGACCTTGGGAATTAAGATCCCACAATACATGTGTTTTCTCTTTGCTAGCAGAAGGATGCTTTGGTAGCTACAGGGGTGGATGTCCATGAGTGATTTGGGTCGCAGACCCCTTTCTGAGGGCCTCTCAGCCCCTCCTGGGCTCCAGGCCAGGACACCCTCTCTGCCTTGGGTGCTGGCCACAACACTGGCCTCAGTAGCCCCCGGGCCAGCCAAGTGGCTTGGATCACTTTTCCAGAACATGCTGAAGGTCACTTTCACTGCCACCCCAACTCCTCGAGACCCCAGACAGTGGACAGGCAGCAGGGCAGGCCTGAAAACAATGTACTTGTTTTCAATATTGATTCATGCCTCATCCGTATGGCAGCAATTCCCACCCATGAAAGTTCCTTACCCAGAAAGGCCACGCTCCCGTAGTTATCCAGCATGACTTCCCTGTAGAGAGCTCTCTGGCCTGGATCCAGCAGGGCCCACTCCGCCTTGGTGAAATACACGGCCACCTCCTCAAAGGAAAAGGGACCCTGGAAGAAAAGCAGATTCGCCTCTCAGAGATCATGCCAGGCAGAAACCACGCCCTGGAAGGGGGCAGTGGGGGAGGGCGCAGGATGCAGAGCTTGGCATGAGCAAAGGGAGGGGCACTCAGAGCCTCTCTCCCTCGGACACCTAAGCAGCAACTGCAGGAGTAAAAGCCCCTCTGTGAAAGGGGGGGGGGACACCCAGGCTGCCCCCTGCTCATCTCCTCTACCTGGATTGGAGGCGCAGCAGCTCTTCCCACACCTCTGCCAAGACAATGGCTGAACACCACCAGTCCACTGCCTGAGAGGGAGACAAAGGAGGAAGAAAGGTTGTTAGGCTGGGCTCCCTCATTTGTTTGCTTGTTTGAATCCTGCTTTGTGCACCCTCCTTCCCAGGGCTCTGAAACCTTTCCACACGCACATTCCACAAAATTTGTAATGAAGCACCAGGGACTCTAAAAACCAAGACATGGCTTTGGCATATATGAAAATTCTAGGGTAAGTCCGATGGGTTTCCAGAATGTCTTCTAATGCTCTGACATCACATCCAGTCCATGTGCTACCCCAAACATCACAGGGGTGCCAGGCTACGGGCTGGCATCCATAGGCTACTCTCCTTTTCCTGACTGTGGCCCATGAGATGCTCCTGGAAAGCTTTTAAGCAGGGGCACTGAAGGCAAATGTTGGCCACTGGCCATGCATTTTCAGAGGTATGCTGCCCCAGAACATGGGGGTTCCATTCATTTGCCATGGCTAATAGCTGCGCCCAGAACTGCATTCTTATCACCTTCCAAGTGAGGGGTCATCACTACATGCTATGGAACTGAATGCCAGAACTTTACTCTGTGTTGTGTACAGAAGTATTTCCTTCTTCTCCAGTCCTAAACCTTCTACCCAATAACTTCACCGTGTGCCCCAGTCTCATCTGGCCACAAAGCAGCCTTACCACCTGAGAGGGCATCTTGGGCACCTTCCTGGGCCTGAGCCCTCTGCCCTTCCTCCAGAGGAGATCCTTCCTCCTCAGAGAACTTCGCTTCCATCTTCACTGCCGGCCCCCCATCTGAAACAGCAGAAAAGGAGATGGGTAAGAGAAAGAATGGAACAGGCCAAGGGGAAGGATCCCGCCCCACTCCCAGACTCTTCACCCCGGCATTGATCAGTATTGCTCGTTCAACCACAGGGGCAAGAATAAGGGTCTCGTTTTCTTCCCAGCCGAGTGAATTCTCTAGAGGCAGAAATATCTGGCTGGGAAGCCTTAGCATAAGGTCATTACTTGAACTGAGCGAAGGAAGCCCCCTCACCTGCTCTGCCTGCCTCTTCTCCTCAGCCTGACTCAGGAGAAAACCTTCGGCCAGGGCCACCGCCTGGGAGCTGGTCTCCGGCCCACATCCTCTGACCCAGCACTGCATTTCCGGGGGCAGGATGGCCAGGAACTGCTCCAGGATCACCAGGTCCAGGATCTGCTTCTTGGTGTTCCTCTCTGGCTTCAGCCAGTGGTTGCAAAGTCCATGGAGCTGGCTGCAAACCTCTCGGGGCCCACTGGCCTTGTGGTAAGGGAACTGCCGGAAGCATCGGCTGCGTGCATCTGCGGTCACTATGTCCTGAACCAAGATCTCTGGTACAGCTTCTTCCCAAAATTCAGTACCACTTCCTGCTTGGATGGGATGGGGACCTTTCCCAGATCTCTTGACAGTTCCAGGGGCTTCTGGGTCCTCCTCTTCCATTTCCTTCCCCTTTCTCTTGGATTGCCTCTGACTGTGGAAAGACACTCTTATTCACTTGCCTATGAAGACAAACATATCATAAAGGCAGAGAGAAGCCAATAGGTAGTGGAGCTACATCACCAACCCTGGTCAAAAGACACCTAAAGATTGACCCAGTGGAGATTCCTCGTTAGTTTGCGGAACAGGATTGATGTCATTGCAGTATATTACCTATCAAGCTTTTTTTAGATATGCCTGTTTGGTCCTTCGGGAAAGTAAACCATCTTTATTTGGCTTTTTACAGATCTGTTGTCCGTGTTATGCTCTTGGCCTCCAGTTACCAGGTATCAGACCAGGGGCTGCTCTCAACATAAACTGGAGCCCAGGACAAAGCGACTGGCAAGGGCTTAACCACTGCAGATACCTCCTCCATAGGCTGGATGCATTTGGCAACAGCTCAGTCCAAGCACTTGGTGTGGGCAGGGGGAAGGGGCAGAGGAGCATGAAGCCTCTCCAGGTCAGGGCAGAGGGGCGGCCTGGATGAACGGGGGAGGCAAGGAACCACCAGGAAAATGGCAGATGGGATGTGAGTAATGCCTCAAATGCTGTTTGCATGTGGAGCAGCCAGTCGGCTTGTATGGTTGATCCCATGTGATCATGCCTGGGTAGAGACGTGAAGGCCCGGAAAAAAACTGGGAAAATTCGGGGGGGGGGAATGTGTTTTTTTTTTTACCAAAAAAATTGGAAAAATTGAAAAAAAGTAAAGAAAAAAATTTATTATGGAATGTTTTATTTTAGCATGATGAATAAAATATTTTAAGACACGGTGTTCAAATATTTTCCAAATCATTTCTAAAAAATATGTATGGTATCAGATTAATCTAATTTCTGTGCACTGAGAACAAGCAAGTCCAAGGTTACAAACTGAACTCTCCAATGCAAGAACAAGATGCAATTTCTTCCTTTAGGAGGTGCTATTGTCACAAGAAAAGAAAAAAGGTTTCAGTTTTGTTTTTGCATGTGGGTGGGTATACTGGCACTCCCCCATTCATCAGGCTTCACTAGGCCTCAAAGCATTGGAAGAAAATACAGAGCAACAAAAAGGACCTGGAAGTATATACTTAATTTAAAAATGTAAGAGTTTTCATTTATCTGATTCCAGAAAACTGAATCATTTAGCTACATTATAAATTTTAACAACACCTCAGCCAGTTTTTTTACGAAAGCATTCAAACAGGAGAGAACGGACATAATGCAGAATATATCAGCTGTAAAATATGTGAAGTCCTACAGAAAACTGGGAGTGGTAAAGTATTTGCTTTGCTGACTGACAAAATGCCAGCAATATGAAAGCAGCATGGGAGATCATAATGGATAAGTATCCACACATGTACTGCAATAGGATGTGCATCTCATGGCCTAAACGTGCTTCTTAATGATATTATGAAACTGGACACTCTTCAAATGATCTATAGACAAGCAAAAGAAGTTATAAAACATGTCAAAGGTACTCATATCGTAGCTGCAGTTTTCAAGAAGCAGCAAGTAGGGAAAAATGCAAAGAATAAAATAGTGACACTGAAGCTCTGTAGTAAAACTTGGTGGGCTGGAGTGGTGACCTTCTTTGAAAGTTGATTAAAAAACAAAGAAACTCTTCAAGAAACAGTAATAGTTGAAGATCTTAAAGAATTAATGATTTGTTCATTAAAGATTTGGAGTTGTGAGTAAGCAGTGAAGTGGCTAAATTTGCAGATGATACGAAGATGTTCCGGGTGGTGAAAACCAGGGAGGATTGTGAGGCACTCCAAAGGGATCTGTCAAGGATAGGTGAGTGGGCATCAACATGGCAAATAGGGTTCAATGTGGCCAAGTACAAGGTGATGCACATTGGAGCCAAAAATCCTAACTATAAATACACATTGATGGGGTCCAAACTGGCAGAGACTGGCCAAGACAGAGATCTTGGAGTCATAGTAGATACTCACTGAAAATGTTGAGACAGTGAGCGACTGCAATAAAAAAGGCCAACACTATGCTCAGGATTATTAGGAAGGGAATTGAAAACAGATCAGTCAATATCACAATGCCCCTATATAAATCAATGGTGCAACCTCATTTGGAATACTGTGTACAGTTCTGGTCTCCACACCTTAAAAAGGATATTATAGCTTTGGAAAAAATGCAGAAAAGGGCAACTAGAATGATAAAAGGGTTGGAGAACTTTCCCTGTGAGGAAAGGTTGAGGTGCTTGGGGCTCTTTAGCTTGGACAAACGACGGCTGAGGGGTGACATGATCGAGGTTTATAAGATTATGCATGGGATAGAGCAGGTAGAGAAAAAGGTACTTTTCTCCCTTTCTCACAATACAAGAACACCAGTGTTCCCTCTAAGCTGAATTAGTGTGAGCTAGCTGACAGTTTTTTAGCCTCTGGCTCACACATTTTTGACTCAGCTCAGGAAGGACGGCTCCAGCACAAACTCATTTATGCAGGAGCCAAATCGCTCGCTCACAACTTTAATGCCAGTAGCTCACAAAGTTGAATTTTTGCTCACAAGACTCCACAGCTTAGAGGGAACATTGATGGGCACTCAATGAAATTGCTGAGCGGTCGGGTTAGAATGGATAAAAGGAAGTACTACTTCATTCAAAGAGTGATTAAGATTTGGAATTCACTGCCACAGGAGGTGGCGGCGGCTACAAACATGGACGGCTTCAAGAAGGAATTAGATAAACATGTGGAGCAGAGGTCCATCAGTGGCTATTAGCCACAAGGTATAGATAGGAACTCTGGGGCAAGTGAGGCTCTATATTCTTGGTGCTTGGGGGGGTCAACAGTGGGAGGGCTTCTAGTGTCCTGGCCCCACTGATGGACCTCCTGATGGCACCTGGTATTTTTGGCCACTGTGTGACAAAGTGTTGGACTGGATGGGCCATTGGCCTGATCCAACATTGGCTTCACTTATGTTCTTATGTACCCAGGAGTGTAAGAAACACTGTTCTTGATCCGGATGTCTTCTGGGTTCAGCTGCAAAATTCCCTGAAGATTCTAAAGCCAATTGCTGCAGCAATCACTACATCTGAATCAGATAGTGCTCTTTTGTCAGAAATTCTTTATCAAATGACCAAGATAAAAACAACTGTAGAAAGAAAGTAAAGTGAAAGATTTTATTTTAAAAGAGGGAAGAATTTTGTTGCCATCCAATTCATGCTGCTGCAAATCTGCTGGATCCAAGATTCAAAGATGGAAATATAAGTGATGATAGCACTGTTACTGCATTTGTCTAGGTTACAAAACAAGGATCACATTTAGGACTTGATGTAGGGAAGATACTTTCAAATGTTGCATCTTCAGGGATTTGGTCCAGGAATGCAATCTGGGATTCTGCCAGACATATTCCTCCTGCAACATGGTGGCAAGGGGGAATTTCAGACAGATGATATAATCCGGAAGAGGAACGGTTCCCAAATGTTTTCTGGTCTGGCATTTCAGACAGAACCGTTTTAGAACCGATTCCCTACCGGAATATATTTGTAATTTCACACATGATCGCTTCTGTCCCGTTCAGGAAACGGGGCTGAAGCGTTTTACCTGTCAACCGCTTCCAAGTAGTCGTCAGTTTCTTCTCTCGGATCCGATACGCTTTTTCCCCGCCTTTTTTCGCCCGCGCGGGCGATCTCTGGCTTTTTTTTTTTTTAACGTTAGCTTTAGAGCGCTATAACACTATAGCGGTATAGCGATATAGCGCAATAGCAACATAGCAACCCCATTGGAATGCCTGCAGTGTTATTTTATAGCACTATAGTGCTATAGCGCTCTAAAGCGAACAGTTTTTTAAAAAAAGGTGCGTCGGGAAACGGCGGGAAAACAAAGCGGTGCAGTCTGAATTGCCAAACCGCTTCTGATTCGGCTCTTTTCCGGTCAGGGAAAGCCATGTGTGAAATGGCAGCCCTGTACCGGTTTACTTCAAGACAAATCAGAAACGGCTTCAATCCGGCAGAATCTCGGTAATGTGAAATTCCCTAAGGTCTTTACACGACACAGCCTCTGACTCCTCTTGCTTCTCACCTTCTTCATATTCCTCCATCTTCTGCAGCATCTAAAAGAATCTGGTCTATGTTTGTAAACACTCACACTGAATCAAGAAATAAACTGACATGTGAAAGGGTAGAGAAGCTTGTTTCAATCCCGGCAAACCTTCAGTTTTTAGAGGTCCATAATAACTGTGATAATGACGGACACAACAGAGTAGCTGCAGAAGCAGAGACTGAAACTGATAATTACAGCTCAGAAAATGATTCTGATAAAATTTCATGCCCATTCATTGAAACTTAGTCCCACACTCCCTTCTATACACTTCCCCCCTCTTCAGTTCTCTTTAGGAGAATGTTTTTTTTTAATTTATTTAATACTGTGGAGGTGGAAATATGAATAATTGTTTTTTTTTAAGATTTTTAAGAATTGTTTTGTGAAGGGTTTTTTGTCTGTCCCACATAAACTAATAAACATTTCAGAAGATTGTGTTGCTCCATTTGTAACAATTACAAATAAATATAAAAAAGTAAATTCTGTTTGTAATAATTGTTTGGATATGCTATATTTTCAATACGCTAGTTGTGATAATTTCATGCCAAGTAAAATTGTCCATGGTCATATTTTATGATCCTAAAGTAACAGCATGACTTTCAATCTGGAAAAGAAAAAAGAAGTGCTAATGTAGCAATTTTTCAATTTTCCCAAACATTTCCATTTTTTCTGGGGAAAAAAACCATTTTTTTCTGAGCTTCAGATTTCCAGAAATTTTACATCTCTACACCTGGGAGTCCTTTCTGGGGCTCTCTACAACCACCATGGCTGAGAATTTATTTTCAGGTATTTTAATTTACAAAACCCAGATCCTGTCTTTCTGCCTCCACCAAGACAGCTAACAAATTAAAACATTTATGTCTGTATTATGTCTGTATTTATGTTATTGAAGTCCACCTTTTCTCCTTGGACTCAATACAGCCAATAGGATGGTACATTCAATAAACTATGAAATAGAATTCAGGTTGAACCAACCAGAAATCTCAAAACCAGTATGGAAGGAAAGCATGAACCACTACATGATGTAACGTACATAGTAGGGTACAATTTAGAGCAGTACAAAAATTAATTAATAGGATACTACTTGCAATAAGCTACACAAATTAGTACCCTGACCTGGATAGCCCAGGTTAGCCCCATCTTATCAGGTCTTGGAAGCTAAGCAGGGTCAGCCCTTGCTAGTGTTTGGATGGGAGACCTCCAAGGAATACCAGGGTTATGAGGCAGAGGCAGGCAATGGCAAAACACTTTCGAACGTCTCTTGCCTTGAAAACCCTATGGAGGTACCATAAGTCAGCTGTGACTCCAAGTGACTTCGAATCATTTTGGACAGTGCTACCCTATAGCGTTGTAGAAAAGCCCTTATAAATAATTCCATTTTCCATAGTTTGCAGAACGCCAGGAGAGTGGGAGCCTTACTGATCTCCTCAGGCAGGCCATTCCACAAGGTGGAGGCCTCAAAGGAGGAGGCATGTGGATGGGCATTGGTTGATTCTGCCCATGTGCAGGGTGGGACTGGCAGAAGTCCCTGCTCAGATGAGTGAAGTTGTCATGGCAGAGCATAAGGGGAGAGACTGTCTTGCAGGTATGAGGCTCCAAGGCCATGAAGGGCTCTCTATGAGATAGCCAGCCCTTTAAATTGGGGCCTGTAACTGATGGGCAGCCAGTGGAGTGACTGCAGGACAGGAGTAGAATCATCGAATCACAGAGTTGGAAGGGGCCATACAGGCCATTTAGTCCCGCCCCCTGCTCAGCGCAGGGTCAGTCTAGAGCATTCCGGACAAGTGTTTGTCCAGCTGCTGCTTAAAGATCGCCAGTGAGCAATGCTACATTTGGGGTGTGTGGCCTAACATGCAAAAGCCTTCCTGCTACAAAAAAAGCCCTGGGTTTTGACAACAAGCAAGGTAAACAGAATAAGAAGCAAAAGGTGGGTGTGGCTGGATGACCACACTTCTGGTAATATGGGGGGGTGGCCTAATAGGCTAATAAGTTTCTGCTGTTGGGTGTGGCCTGTTATGTTAATGAGTCCCTGCTGCCTGCGTGGTTGCCAACCTCCAGGCGGTGGCTGGAGCTCTCCTGCTATTACAACTCATCTCCAGGCAACAGAGATCACCTGCAGAAAATGGCCACTTTGGAAGGGGGGCTCCATGGCCTCCTCTCCTCAGGCTCCACTCCCAAAAGCTCCAGGTATTTCCCAACCTGGAGCTGGCAACCCTGACTCCCCCTCAAAAGCACACGAGAGACGCCTTTCTCTCTTCCAGGACTGAAAAGCTTATTCCCCTCCATGACTTACTCGCGAGTAAACCTTCCCGGGTCCCGGCTGCACGGCTTGGTTTTTTCTCCTGGCGCAGCAGAGATCCGAAGCCCTCCCTGGTCTCTTTGGCCGCTCAATTGCAAAGCCGCCTCTCCCCCCCCGGAAAAGACCTCCCCCTCCGCGCCTTGCACAGCCTCTCTAGGAAGCGGCTCGCTCAGTTCAACCCTTTCAGTGCTGCAGACGAGAAAAGCCCCCTCCCGTCCTGTCCAGGAGGCGCCGCGCCAAGACCCGGAGGGAGGGGCCGGACTTCAGCCAGGCTGCCCTCCGCCTATAATACAGCTCGACGGGGCTTCTCCGGAGTAACTCTGTAGGGGGGATCCCAGGGCTGTTCAGCCCTTTCCGCACATAGAGCGGCGGCGGGGGGGCCTGTTGTTGTTGTTCAGTCGCACAGACCTTTGTGACCCCATGGACCAGATCACGCCGGCCATCCTGTCTTCTGTCCCTCTGAAGTTTGCTCAATTTCATGTTTGTTGCATCAATGACACTGTCTAACCATCTCATCCTTTGCCCTTCAATCTTTCCCAGCATCAGGGTCTTCTCCAGTGAATGCTCCCTTCTCATTTGGTGGCCAAAGTATTTGAGCTTCAACTTCAGTGTCTGGACTTCCAGGGAACAGGCAGGGTTGATTTCTTTTAGGATTGACTGATTTGATCTCCTTGCAGTCCAAGGGAGAGGCTTCTCCAGCACCATAGTTCAAAAGAATCTATTCTTCCACGCTCAGCCTTCCTTATAGTCCAACTCTCGCAGCCATACATTACTACTGGGAATACCGTTGCTTTGACCATGTGGACTTTTGTTGGCAGGGTGATGTCTCTACTTCTTGTCATGCTGTTTAGGTTTGCCATCGCCTTTCTCACCAGGAGCAGGCGTCTTTTAATTTCATAGCTGCAGTCACTGTCTGCAGTGATCTTGGATCCCAGGAACGTGAAGTCTGTCACTACTTCCCCAACTTCCTCTTCTATTTGCCAAGGAGTGATGGGGCCGGATGCCATAAGAACATAAGAACATAAGAGAAGCCAATGTTGAATCAGGCCAATGGCCCATCTAGTCCAACACCCTGTCACACAGCGGCCAAAATATACCAGGTGCCATCAGGAGGTCCAGCAGTGGGGCCAGGACACTAGAAGCCCTCCCATGATCTTAGTTTTTTTTATGTTGAGTTTCAAGCCAACTTTTGCACTCTCATCTTTCATCCTGAGCAAGAGGCTCTTTAGGACCTCTTCACTTTCTGCCATTAGAGTGGTATCATCTGCATATCTGAGGTTGTTGAACTTTCCCCCAGCAATCTTAATTCCGGCTTGTGATTCATCCAGGCCAGCATTTTGCATGATGTACTCTGCATATAAATTAAATCAGCAAGGTGACAATATACATCCTTGTCATACTCCTTTTCCTATGCTAAACCAATTGGTTGTTCCATATCCGGTTTTAACTGTGGCTTCTTGACCATTATACAGGTTTCTCAAGAGACATGTGAGGTGGTCTGGTACTCCCATCTCTTTAAGGACCTGCCATAGTTTGTTGTGATACACACAATCAAAGGCTTTAACATAGTCAATGAAGCAGAAGTAGATGTTTTTCTGGTACTCTCTTGCTTTCTCCATAATCCAGCGAATGTTGGCAATTTGTTCTCTAGTTCCTCTACCTCTTTGAAACCCAGCTTGTACTTCTGGCAGTTCTCTATCCACGTACTGTTGGGGCCTAGCTTGTAGGATCTTGAGCATGACCTTGCTAGCGTGTGAAATGAGTGCAATTGTGCGATAGTTTGAACATTCCTTGGCATTGCCCTTCTTTGGGATTGGAATGTATACTGACCTTTTCCAATCCTGTGGCCACTGTTGCGTTTTCCAAATTTGCTGGCAAATTGAGTGCAGCACTTTAACAGCATCATCTTTTAAGACTTTGAATAGCTCAGCTGGGTGGGGGAGATGGAGGCAAATTCCAGCCCGCTCCCCGTCAGCCATCCGAAGCAGGGCTCCCCACACAAGCCTCCAATTCAATGGGGCTTCTTCCCAGGAAAGCGCTTTTGTGATCGCATGGAAAATGCCCGTTCCTGTTCCCTGTTTCCCAAAACCAGCCCGCTGGGGAGCCCGCTCCCTCTCCCTGTTGAGGGGGCGGATCCTGTTGGTAGTCTCTCCTGTCAGAGAGGGTTGCCACCTCCTGCTTGGGAAATGCCTGGAGACGTGGCCCCTTTCTCTTCCCTCAGAGGCTTTATACAAAGGGCTGTTTTCAGGTGGGGGGAAGTCTAAGGAAGGACACCCCTGACCTCACTGTTTCTACTTCAAGGCAGCTTTCGGCAGGGCTGTGTGGGTGTGGGTGTGCGCGGGGGAGGGTGGGGAGACTCACGGGTCCTGAGTACCAGCACCATTCTGCCCAGTCCTCAGAGGGGAACTGGTGGCAGGCCCTGGCTCAGTGGTGGAGCATCTGCTTGGCACCCGGAAGGCCCCAGGCTCAATCCCCAGCACCTCCAGTTAGAAGGATCAGGCAATAGGAGATGGGAAACACTTCAGCCTGAGACCTTGGAGAGCCGCTGCCAGCCTCAGTAGGCAACAGCGGGCCTGATAGACTGATGGTCTGATTCCGTATAAGGCAGCTTCATATGTTTATATGAGTACTGGCTTTTCCCCACTCACCCCCAAAAGTACTCCTTTGAGGGGTTCCCCTTATGCAGTGGGGTACAGTTCTGTGCAGTTCCCTTTCAGTTTGGTTGCAGGCGATGCCAGCTGTGCAGCATCAGGAACAAACGGAACCCTTTTCTGTGGACTTATTTATTTATACCCTGCCCTCCCCGGGAACAGGCTGAGGGCGGCTTACAAGAGGGCAAAAAAAAAAAAATGCCCATACATAAAACAGAATAAAAACAGTAAAAACCAACAAATGTTACAAATAAAGTGCTCAAATTTACACGAGATGGTCATTCATTTGAGGTAGCTGATTTTTCATGGAGGTAGGTAGTGTCCAGGGATGGCAAAGGTGACTTAGCAGGATGGCAAAGGTGCGGGAACCTGTCTGCTGGCTGGTTTCCCTGTAAATCCCTTCTCAGAAGCAGGGCGCTAGTGAGGGTCGATGGAGCTTGGAAGACTCCTTTCTATGGGAATCTGACTCTCTCAGCCCTCTCTTGGCCTGCTGTTCAGCCAGAATCATGTCTGTACCACTGGGCATGATTTCCAGCCGAACATTATAATTAGTCAGGTTTTGGTGCCAACCTTTAAAGCCCTAAACAGTCTGGGACCAACATTCCTTGGGGACCACGGTTCCTGGTATGTCTCCCAAAGTGCGTTATGCTCCAGTGGTCAAAATCTGCTGGTGGTCCCTGGCCCAAAGAGCATCTGGCTGTCCTCAATCAGAGCAAAGGGCCTTTTGGCCCTGGCTCCAGCCTGGTGGAACACTCTTCTAGGAGAGATCAGGGCTATGCAGGAACTGCAAATGGAGTTGTTCCACCAGGCTTATTGAGGGCAGCGACAGGCTCCTTCTGATGGGTTCTGGCCTCCCCTCCTTCTCCTCTCCCCTCTTCCCTTCCCTTCTCATCAGACGGTTATATATGGCCCCTCCGTAGGATTTTACGGCATCTTATAGCGGTATACTGGATGTATTTTATGGAACTCAGAGTATTTATTGTAATTATTGTGATCTTCAGTGTATTTATTGTTTTTTAACATTATTTTAGAATACTGTTTTATAAATTGATGTTATCCTCTGAGCCGGTTCTGGGGAGAGTGGTTATAAATCCAATAAATAAATAAATATGTCGGGAACATATTTGTGCAACCAATCCAAATAGAATCGGAAACAATGTTTCTATGTTATTCCTATCACATGCCACACTTTTCAGAGTTTGTTTCCCAAGCTACTTCAGTGCCAAAAAACAACTTCCTCGGAAGTGACAAATGTAAAATTTAAAAATGTTGTCAGGACAAAGATATGATCTGCCAGTAGAGGGCAATGCAGGATTGATTTTCACAAACCAGCCTCATGAGGGGGAATTTCCAGCTGGGGAATTTAGCTGTTTCCAGAGGTCAGAGGTCACTATGTTGGTCTTCAATAGAACAGCGAGATTTGAGTCCAGGTTCCTTGTTAGTCTCTAAGGGGCTGCTGGACTTACATCTTGCTACTCTGAATCTTTTCCCACAAAGATGGATTTTCAGAGTATCCACATGACTTCATCCCCAAATTGTGCACCTTCTGTGCTCCCCCTCCCCAATTTGGCTGCAGTGTTTTTCAAATGTAATTTAGAATCTTCTGGGAAAGCATGTTTGCTCACTATGTGGGCAAGAAAATGCACACTTTTGCGGGTCCCACCCACATAGGGGGCATTTCCTTGCCTCAGCCCCCTCCTCAGCTGTCAGTCTCCCCAGACCTGTCATGGAAGCAGGAACCGTTGGGTATCAAACTGGTTAGAAATATGCCCAGCTCGGCAAGTCCTGCCTGTTTTGACGGGTACCTTGGCAAGCATGGTCCAAGTTTCTCCTTTACAACACAAAAACACACCCATATCCAGGCCAATAGCCAGAAATTTTTCAGTAGGGGGACAAATTTTCTGTTAAGGGGACAATTTAGCACAGTGAAGGACAGCCCATTATGTGTATGTACAGAACCACCCTGGTAATACTTCTAAATCATCAAGTCAGTCAAGTGCAGTGTTCCCTCTAAGCTGAGTTAGTGTGAGCTAGCTCACAGGATTTTAGCCTCCGGCTCACAGGTTTTTGCCTTCGCTCAGGGAGGATGGCTCCAGAGCAAACCAATTTATGCAGTAGCCAAATTGCTCTCTCACAACTTTAATGTCAGGAGCTCACAAACTAGAATTTTTGCTCACTAGACTCCACAGCTTAGAGGGAACATTGGTCAAGTGTTATACCACACAAAAATATCTCAGGCTTATTCTTTATTATTTACGTTATTTATAGTATGCCTTTCTCACGTGGACTCAGGGCCGACTGCACAGAGGGAGTCGATACAATTCACTGAAGGGCATATTCAGTAAAAAAGTGCAGCAGGTTACAGAACCGAGCAGAAGTCTAAAAACAGAGTGGCAGCAAAGCCTGCAGATTAACGTGACACATGTAATGGTGCAGAAATTACCTAGCAGGATCCTTGCCAAGCAGGCCCATTTTCAGGGCGGCATCTTCAGAAGGCCCCGCTTGGGAGAGTGAAGCTGCTGTAGCTGATCATAGCGGGAGAGGCCGTCCCACAGATAGGACTCAGCCCATGAAGGGCTCTGTATCTGATAGCGATTATTATTTATTTATTTTATTGGATTTTTAATCCTGCCCTCTCCTATAAAATAGGGCTCAGGGCAGTGCACATCAAGAAAGAGCTATTTACATAAATTCACAGTTAATAAAATTGATAATTGCTTTTATAGGTTAAAAGCAACTTTGGTTTATAACCAATAGAGGGCAATAGAACTGCCAGGAAATATGCCACCGCCTCATGGGGGATGGCAGGGAGAAAAACAGAAGTGCCAGCCAGATGGTAAAACAGTCAGTGTCCTCAACCAAACACCTGGCAGACCATCTCCGCCTTATGTGCCCTGCAGAACTACATTAAGACCTACAGGGCATGGATGTTATTCGGATGTTATTCAGTCCCACCAGGTGGTTTCTCTAGGTAACAAAGTCACAGCTACTGCTAATATTACTGTGGTTTGTTGCCTACATTCATAATTGAAGGAAATGCTGAATTTCAGTTAGAGGTTAATGAAAATGAAGATATATTCCCCCCCATCCAAGTTCACAAACCTCCTGAAATCTATTCACAGATATCTGCTATCCTTGACTTGTCTATTTCATCACAGGATCTGGAAAATAGATTGTTTTCTGCCAGATCTGCAGGTGTCAGAGAGGACTTAGCTTGGCAGGTAGACGGAAGGAGGGACACCACTAAAAAGGCCCTTCTTTGCATAGCTACTTTCAGAGCATTTCCAAGCCTCCAACACCTGGGCATTCAAAGAAGAGCCTCACCAGAACCCTCTACAGGAAAGGTTCGCCCTTGTGTGGATTACCTGAGGAACAGGAAGTTTGGAGCTCTGCTTCAAGCTCTTGCTACACAATGAGTATTCATGAGGTTCCTCCCGTGTGGATTCCTCAATAAGGAGATATGGGCTGGTCTTGAACCTCCTTCCACGTTTGGGAACCTCCTTCCCACCTGCTCCTTCAGTGGGAGAAGTCATCCAAGCTGGTTAGGACACACACACCTCTTCCTCCGGGCAGAGCTATGCAAATTTGTGTAGCCTGTATTGGTTCAGAGTGAGGCTGACCCTCCAGTTTCTATAGCCCTGCCACTCCAGCAGGACACTTGAGCCTAGCTCTGCCTTCTTGGAGATTCTTGCCTTGTTGGTATGGAATGAGGAAAAGCCTTGAAGAAAAGCCCCATCGCTAGTCTTAAAAAAGAAGAGATCTTTCTCTCCCGCCTGAGTTTGCAGGCACTGGAGAGTGGCCAATGGCAGAAACATCTGCAGCGGCACAAGCTGCCATCAGTGCTGACAGACCTGAAGCTTTGGGTCATTCCACAGCCAGCCCCCGACTGCACAGGAAAAGCCTGACAGAGATCTACTGGGCCCGAGCCTAGTCCCACTTCCTGGGAGTCTCTGACCTTGCCGGTATGGAAGATGGAAAGGCCCCATTGCCCGCCTTAGAAAGAAAAGGGAGACCGTTGAGACAGGCCTCAGGCATCAGAGACTGGCCAACGGCAGATGCATCTACCGTGGCATTGGTGCTGGCAGACCCAAGGCTTCGGATCGTTCCACAGCTGGCACCGCATTGCGCTGGACACTCTGGTAGTAGTCTACATTCAGGAGCAGTTGTGCCTAAGGATGTGGACATGTTTAAGGATTCAGGGATAAAAATGTTAAAAATAATGAGATGGCTCCAGGGAATCCCATGAAGCAGCCTCTCCATCTGAGCCCCTTGCATGCTCTCAAATTTCACCAGCACCATCATGGTTTGGGCTGATAACCTCCTACAGGAGCCAGACGCTGACCCGATGACACTAAGAGATCCATCCTATAGACTAAAAGGGCTGCAGAATTTGCAGCAGACACATCCCAAGAGGTCATGCAGTTTGGTGCCAGTGCACAGGCCACCAATATAGTGGTTAGAAGGAACCGATGGCTAAAGCATTGGAAGGCGGACCCCCTGTCTATTTCCAATTAATACATCTTTAAAAGGGAGGCAGCAAAAGGATTTTAGGAGCTCCTGTGCCTTCGACTACAGGTCAAGATTCCAGCAGAAACAGTTCCCTCCTAACAAACAGGACAGGAACCAACCAACCAAAGACCGAACACCTGACCCTACAGTTGAGGGTCGACTCCAGCAGTTCCCCCACATCTGGATGGAGTCTATGACCAACCAGAGGCTATTCTCCATCATCCAGAAGGAGACACAGAATAGAATCCTCTCACATCGCTTCTGTGCTTCCCCACTCCCTAAGGCAGCACAGAGATGTCTTTCTTCTGTAGTGACCTATTCAACGTTTAGTGCACATAGGGACCATGGGACTGGTGCCCTTAGAACAGCATTTTCATGGGGTTTATTCCATTCTATTTGTAGTCCCAAAAAGATCTGGGGACTGGAAAGCAATTCTAAATAAAAGCAAGTTGGACCTATGGGCAAAGTAGTGCAAGTTCCCATTGAAATCACTTTACTGCATTCTGCAGAGTATTCAGCAAGATGATGACATGATGTCTGTAGGCCTTTGAGATGCTTGCCTGCATATCCTGTTTCACCCACCTTCCAGACAGTTCTTCCCTTTTTGATTTTCAGGGCCAGCATTTCCAACACAAGGTCTTGCCCTTTGGGCCGGCATCATCTCCAAGGGTGTTTACCAAGGTCCTGGTAGTTCTAACAGCCTATATATGACGACAAGGCATCCACCTTCATCCTTACCTGGACCATAGCCTCCACAGAGCCAGGAAGCAGAAGAAGTGAGGTAGGATACCAAGTCTACTATGCAATCAATGTTTTTTTTAAAGGTCGTCTCACACCTTCTGGGGACATAATTCACTTGGGGGCCAGGATTTAGATGAGGATGGCAAAAGTGTTTCTACCTACAAGAAGCAGGTAAAATTGTTGGAACCGGTGACAGAAATCTGGCAGAGGTTGGTGGGCCTCATGCACCGGGCTGCAGTACTGGGGCTGATGGTATTGTCCTGGGCCCCCTTCCACGCCAGACCTTTCCAAAGGACTTGTCTTCCTTATCAGAAGGACATTTTTTTTAAAAAAAGTACAAATAAGGCAAGATATTGCCCTCCCCCCAAGAAGTCACTAAGTCTTCATGACCAAATCTAACAAGAGGATAGATCAAAGATGGGCAGCCGTGTTAGTCTGTCTGCAGCAGCAGGAAAGAGCAAGAGTCCAGAAGCACCTTAAAGACTAACAAAACAAGTGGCAGAGGATGAGCTTTCATGAGTCATAGAACATCTGAGCAGTGCCTCTCAAAAGTTCATACCCTGCCACATATTTTAGAATCACAGAATGTTAGAGTTGGAATTGACCTTTGCAGGTCATCTAGTCCCAACACCCTGCGCTCTGCAGGAGCGTAGCTGAAAGAGAGCCCTACAACATACCCAAAAGATGTTCGTCCAGCCTCCGCTTAAAAACGTCCAGCGAAGGAGCATCCACCACCTCTCGAGGCAGTCTGTGCCACTGCTCAACCACTCTTACAGTCAGGAAGTTTCTTTTGATATCTAGCCAGTAATCGACTCCTTTGTAATTTCCACCCATTAGATCTAGTCTTGCAATCCGGAGCAAGAGAGAATAGATCTGCTCCATCTTCTACATGACAGCCCTTCAGATATTTGAAGACTGCAATCATGTCCCCTCTAAGTCTTCTCTTTCCCAGGCTAAACATACCCAACTCTTTCAGCCTTTCCTCATAAGACTTGGATTCCAGCCCTCTCACCATCCTGGTTGCCCTCTTCTGGACACGCTCGAGCTTGTCAACATCCTTCCTAAAATGTGGTGCCCAAACCGGACACAGTTCTCCAGGTGAGGCCTGACCATAGCAGAATAGAACGGAACTACCACCTCCCGTGATCTGGACACAATGCTTCTGTTAATGCATCCTAAGATTGCATTAGCTTTCTTCACAGCCACATCGCACTGCAGGCTCATGTTTAGCCTGTGATCAACCAGAACACCCAGATCCTTTTCACATGTGCTGCTGTCAAGCCAAGTCCCTCCCATTCTATATCTCTGCCTTTGATTTTTTTGTACCTAAGTGTAGGCCTTTGCACTTATCTCTATTGAAATTCATTTTATTAGTCTTTAAGGCGCTACTGGAAACTTGCTCTTTCCTACTGACAAGGGGAGTCCGTTTCCTCCAGTCTCCTTACCTGCCGGTAATTATGGACACCAGCAGAAGGGACCAGGGAGCGCACTGCAGGTATCAGATTGTCCAAAGACAGATGGAGCCCACTAGAAAAAATGAACTGTATGAACTGGCTGGAACTTGGGGCAATTACTAGCACTAATGGCTTCCAGAACCTAATGAGGAACAAGTACGTGCCAGTGCACACAGTCAATACTACGGCCAAAGTGCACATCGATCAGCAAGGAGGCACCAGATCCGTGGCACTCTCAGGAGTCGGAGATCCTGTTCAATTGGGCAGAGAAAAATTTGGTAGGTCTGAAAGCGGAACACCTATAAGGTCTTACAAATCCCCAAGCCAACTGGCTAAGCAAGAAGGACTTCGGTCTAGGAGAATGGAGTCTAAATAAAAAGCTCTTCTGGCCAAATCGCACTTGGATTCCTACCCTGGATTTTTTTTGCAACACTGAACCACGGTCAAGTCACCAGGTTTCTAACCCGTTCCTATGATCCCACAGCAGAGGGTGAAGATGGACGCCCTTGTCGTTGACCCAGGGGTCTCATGTACTGATCAGCAGAGGCCTGAACAAAGTGTCAAAAGAGGCAGCGGAGGTGATTTTCATAACTTCCTTCTGGCATAGAAGTTTTTGTGTCTCATAGCTAGTGAAGAGGTCAGTATCCCTACTATGGAGATTGCCAAGAGTATAGGTTCTCCTTCTATAAGAATCAGTTCTTCATCCAGATCCTATTTGACTCCAGCTGACAGTTTAGAGCAGGGGTGTCAAACACGTGGCCCGGGGGCTGGATCAGGCCCCCCGAGGGCTTCTATCAGGCCCGCACTGGAACTAATGTTTTATTTTAAGATTAAAAAAATCTTTGTGTTTGTGTCCTTTATAAAGTTTATATCTCCGCTACCTGGCATTATGTTTTATGGCACACATGGCCCGGCCCAACAAGTTCTCATTTATGTCAGATCCAGCCCTCATAACAAATGAGTTCAACACCCCTGGTTTAGAGACTGAGTGGGTGGAGTTTGAAGGATCAAGCTTTCCAAGTTAAATGGTTGATATCATGGTGCAGTCCAAAAAAACTGCTTCCAGTTGTCTCTATAATCATACGTGGCTGACATTCGAAAGTGGCCAGTACCAAAATGCTGGTTCCACTGAAACCTACTTACAAAAGATATCATTCTCTTTCTACACAAAGTTTGGAAGTAGGTTCTACGACTAGATACCTTAAAAGACACATCGCAGCACTGGCTGCTACGTTGGACTGCAAAGATTGCAAATTTTTTCTTCCCATAGGCACGTTAGGCCAGCTTGGTGTGGTGGTTAAGAGTGGCAGACTCTAATCCAGAGAACCGGGTATGATTCCCCACTCTTCCACAGGAAGCCAGCTGGATGGCCTTGGTTCAGTCTCAGTTCTCTCAGAACTCCCTCAGCCCCCTCTATCTCATAGGGTGACTGCTGTGGGGAGAGGAATGGAAGGCAATTGTAAGCCACTTTGAGACTCCTTTGGATAGTAAAGAGCAGGGTATAAAAAACCAGCTCTTCTTCCTCAAAGGAACTATGCAGGAAGCACCTCCCATGAGGCACAGGTTGCCTACTAGGAACCTTTCAAAAGTCTTTAAAGGCCTTGAGCAGACCTCCATTTGAGCCTTACAATTTATTTGTTTCGATTTGTATCCCGCCCTCCCCGAAGGCTCAGGGCGGCTAACAGTGGGCATGAATGCCAATTTAAACAACATAAAACATAATACAAAGGATCAGAACTTAAAGTTTTCTTCTCAGAAGATGCCTTTTCTCTTGCAGGGATGATTTCTGCAAGAAGGAATTCGGAACTAGAGGCTTCATTGGCCAGGCAGGAATTGTGTATATTTCACAAGGTCTCAGTGGTACTTAGGACAAAGCCTGATACTACTATCCTTTTGTGAAGAAGACAGAAGAAGACAGAAGAAGACAGAAGACAGAAGACAGAAGACGAAGAAGACGAAGACGAAGAAGAAGAGGAGGAGGAGGAGGAGGAGGAGGAGTTTGGATTTATACCCCACCCTTCACTGCCCAAAGGCATCTCAGAACGGCTTACAAACTCCTTTCCCTTCCCCTCCCCACAACAGACACCCTGTGAGGTAGGTGGGGCTGAGAGAACTTCATGACAGAAACTGTCCTTGAGAGAACAGCTGTGCCAGAGCTTGTGACTGACCCAAGGTGACATCAGCAGGTGCAAGTGGAGGAGTGGGAATCAAACCCAGTTCTCCCAGATAAGAGTCCACGCATTTAACCACTACACCAAACTGGCTCCTATACCGTCTCATCTCAAAGGGAGAGTCTGGCACAAACTAGACGTGCAGAAGGCTCCATGCTTCTGTTTCAATAGGACGGCACAACTAAAGGTTTTTCTGTCTGTGCCTCACAGATCACAGCCTTTAAGTAAAAGGTCTCAAGCCACGTATCTGAGGGGCATATGAAGTGCAAGGCCCGGGACCTCCAAAGGATGTTATGGCCCACTCCACCAGATCTGCAGCAACATCAGTGACCTTTTCCACCAGGGTTCCAGTGGAAGAAATCTGTAGAGCTGCAACCTGGTCCAGCTATCATACCTGTGTGAGACACTATAAGTGGGACCAGTTAAAATCTGTGGAAGCTTCATCTGGTAGAAAGGTGTGCAACAGAGTGGTAGAACAAAATAAAAATGAGTATCCCAGCCAGGTTGTTGTTTGGGCTTGTAACCAGCTTGGATGACTTCCCCCACTGAAGGAGAATGGAACATTGGAACTTACCTGAAGGTTTCTTCTCTTCAGTGGGATGAAGTCATCCACACCCCACCACAAAATAAACAAACAAGTTGTTGGACACAAAACCTGTTATGGATCTGGGCTATGCTAAGACTGGATGGTCAGGATCACCCTGAGTCAAAATACTCTACACAAATTTGTATAGTACTGGCATGAGAGGAGGTGTGACCTAAGCAGCTTGGATGACTTTGCCCCATGAGATCTATTTGAGCTCTCTCCTCAGTCCAAATACTTCTATCATTTCTTCCAGGTTACAGTCAGGATTCTAGGCAGATAAGAAGCACTTTATAAGAGTTTACAAGGTTTCAACCATTTCTATGGTCTGTGGTTGTCTTTTACATGTGAGATAGGAGAAAAGCTCTTGTCACAAGCTAAGCAGTTATATAGTTTCTCCTTGCATGGATTCTTTGATGCTGTTGAACATGGCCAGGCTAACTGAAACTCTTCCCACACTCTGAGCATGCAGGAAGATTCTCCTGTGTGAGTGCTTTTGAAGATCACACCTCTGAATCGATTTCTTCTCACACTCTTTGCATTCAAAAGAGATGCTCCAGCTGAAGGCCTTTCCAGACTCTGATCATTCAAAAGGTTTCTCCTCTGTGTGAGTTCTTAAATGCTTGTGAAGATGGCCACTCTGACTGAATCTCTTTCCATATTCTGAACATTCAAAAAGTTTCTCCCCTAGGTGGGTTCTTAGATGCTGGTGCAGATGGCCACTCTGACTGAATCTCTTTCCACACTCTGAACATTCAAGAGGTTTTGCACTACTCTGTGTTTCTTGATGATGCTGAAGCTTGCCTGCCCCAATAAATCTCTTCCCACTCTACGAGCACTCAAAATGTTTCACCCCTCTGTGGGTTCTATGATGTTGTTCAAGACTACCAAGCTGACTGAAATTCTTTCCACACTCTGAGCATTCAAAAGGTTTGTCCTTTGTGTGGGTTCTTAGATGCCGTTGAAAATTGCTACGGTCACAAAATCGCTTTCCACACTCTGAGCATTCAAAAGGTTTCTCCCCTGTGTGGATTCTTTGATGTAGTAGGAGATTGCTGCTCTGACTAAATCTCTTTCTGCACTCTGAGCATTCAAAAGGTTTCTCCCCTGTGTGAGTTCTTAAATGCTTGTGAAGATGGCCACTCCGACCAAATCTCTTTCCACACTCTGAGCATTCAAACGGTTTCTCATTTGTGTGGGTTCTTAGGTGGCTTTGAAAGTCACAATTTCGTCCAAATTTCTTTTGACACTCTGAGCATTCAAAAGGTTTCTCCCCTGTGTGGCTTCTTAGATGCTGTTGCAGATGGCCACTCTGACTGAATCTCTTTCCACACTCCAAGCATTCAAACGGTTTCTCACCTCTGTGGGCTCTTCGATGTTCTTGAAGATGGCCACTCTGACTGAATCTCTTTCCACATTCTGAGCATTCAAAAGGTTTCGCCTTTGTGTGGGTTCTTACATGCCGTTGAAAATTGCTACTGTCACACAGTCGCTTTCCACACTCTGTGCATTCAAAAGGTTTCTCCCCTGTGTGAATTCTTTGATGTAGTAGGAGATTGCTGCTCTGACTAAATCTCTTTCTGCATTCTGAGCACTCAAAAGGTTTCTCCCCTGTGTGAGTTCTTAAATGCTTGTGAAGATGGCCACTCTGACTGAATCTCTTTCCACACTCTGAGCATTCAAATGGTTTCTCATTTGTGTGGGTTCTTAGATGCAGTTGCAGATGGCTACTCTGACTAAATCTCTTTCCACACTCTGAGCATTCAAAAGGTTTCTCACCTCTGTGGGTTCCTCGATGATGCTGAAGACAGCCAGCCCCATGGAATTTCTTCTCACACTCTGAGCATTCAAAATGTTTCTCCCCTGTGTGGGTTCTTTGATACACAAGGAGCTCTGATCTGTATTTAAAGTACCTTCCACACTGAAAGCACTTGTATGTTTCCTCCACCATTTGAATTGTTTCATGAAAATCCCCTCCTTGGCAAGGAATGGGTTCATCCCTCTTCTCAGCTGTATGGCTGCCATTCTGCCTCTTAGGTCTGCCTTGATTCCTGAAGTTTCCTGTCAGATCTTCATTCTTGACTTCATCTGGGGACAGATGATGCAGTTCCTCATCCTCCTCATTCCTCTGATCATCTTCTGTGGGAATAAAGAGACAGATTCCGTTAGCACCCATACAAGGAGGTATGGTTTGCATTTGAAATTCCATCAAAGCATTTTATTTATTTATTTATTTATTTATTCCATTTTTACCCCGCCCTTCCCGCGAACGGGCTCAGGGCACCTTACAATGAGGCAACCAAGTGCCAAAGACAAACAACTTAAAACACATAAAACCAGTAAAACATTCCAAAAAAGTAAGATTATAAAGTGCTCAACAATTATTCAGTCACCTCAGTCCAATGGCATCAGACGGTATTAATCACAACGGTGTTGGTCACAGCGGGACCCAATAGATCTCACTCGGCTGTCCCCTCCCTCCACCACATAAGATGGTAGAATTGGCGGCAGAGGGGGAGTGGCGGCTCCTACTCAAAGGCCTGGCGAAAGAGCTCCGTCTTGCAGGCCCTGCGGAACTGCGAGAGGTCCCGCAGGGCCCCTGATCTCCTCCGGGAGCTCATTCCACCAGGTAGGAGCCACCACTGAGAAGGACCTAGCCCTGGTGGCCACCAACCTGGCCTCCTTAGGGCCAGGGACCGCCAGGCGATGTTGGAACTCAGATCGAAGTGCTCTTTGGGGCATATATGGGGAAAGGCGGTCCCTCAGGTATGCCGGACCCTGGCCATATAGGGCTTTAAAGGTAAGCACCAGCACTTTGAAGCGAATCCGGTATGCTATAGGCAGCCAGTGCAGCGCTTTCAGCACAGGCCGGATGTGCTCCCGCCTGGGGATGCCCGCCAACAGCCTGGCTGCAGCATTCTGCACTAGCTGCAGCCTCCGGATTTGCCCCAAAGGCAGTCCCATATAGAGGGCGTTACAGTGGTCTAGCCTCGAGGTGACCATTGTGTGAATCACCATGGCCAGGTTTTCGCAGTCAAGGAACGGGACCAACTGCCGAATCAGCCGGAGATGGTAAAAGGCCGACTTGGCAGTGGCTGCCACCTGGGCCCCCATAGTTAACGCGGGGTCCAGAGTACTCCCAAACTCCTAACCTCCGGTGCTGGCACCAACGGCGCCCCGTCGAAGGCCGGAAGTGGGAGCCCCAGCCCCGACCGGTCTGACCCAGGCACAGGACTTCCGTCTTCGCAGGGTTAAGCTTCAACCGGCTCAGCCTGAGCCACCCGGCCACAGCCTGCAAAGCCCGGTGGAGATCTTCGGGGTCAGAGTCCGACCGGCCGCCGAACATCAGATAGAGCTGGGTGTCATCCACATATTGGTGACACCCCAGCCCATACCTCCGGGCAATCTGGGCAAAGGGGCGCATGTAGATGTTAAACAGCATCGGGGAGAGCACTGCCCCCTGGGGCACCCCACATTCAAGCAGGTGCCTCCGGGACTGCTGCCCCCCTACCACCACCCTCTGTCCCCGACCTTGGAGGAAGGAGGCAAGCCACTGGAGGGCAAGCCCCTGAATCCCCACGTCAGCGAGGCGGTGGGTCAGCAACTGGTGGTCGACTGTATCAAATGCAGCCAACAGATCTAACAATAACAGTGCCGCCACACCACCTCAATCCAGATGCCTCCGGAGGTCGTCAGTTAGGGCAACCAGTACTGCCTCCGTCCCATACCCCGGGCGAAAGCCGGACTGGAATGGATCAAGGACGGAAGCGTCATCCAGAAAGCCCTGTAGCTGAGTCGCCACCACTCTCTCGATCAGTTTGCCCAAATAGGGCAAATTGGACACTGGCCGATAGCTGGCCAATTCCGCCGGGTCCATGGTTGGTTTTTTCAAGACAGGGCGGACCATTGCTTCCTTGAGTGCCTCGGGGAACTGTCCCTCCAAGAGGGACTTGTTAACAATCTCCCCCAAGGCACCTCAAAACCCCTCGTGGCCCGCCTTGATGAGCCAGGAGGGGCACGGATCAAGGTCGCATGTGGTTGGGTGCACAGATACTAGCAGTCTGTCGACTTCCTCCAGACTGAGCTGGTCAAAACATTCCAAACCCGAACTCGAAGACGCGCAAGGGGCCTCAAGTTCACTCACCATTTCAAGTGTGGCAGGGAGGTCGCGGTGAAGCACCGAGACTTTATCTGCAAAATAGCTTGCAAATGCCTCACAGCCAGTATCCAATTCCCTACTATTTTGTCTGCCCTGCGGCAGAGTTGTCAAGGACCGAATCGTTCTAAACAATTGGGCTGGGCGTGAGCTTGCAGATGCAATCGTAGCTGCGTAGAATTCCCTCTTCGCAGCCTTGACTGCCATCTCATAGGATCTCATAAACATCCTATAAGATGCTCTCATTGCCTCGTCGCGAGCGCGGCGCTACCGCCTCTCTAGCCGTCTGAGCTCTTGCTTCATAAGCCGCAGCCCTTGGGAGTACCAAGGGGCTAGCCTGGAGCGAGCGCGCAGAGGGCGCCTGGGAGCGATCTTGTCGATGGCTGCGGAAAGTCGGCTATGCCAGTCTTCCACAAGTTCATCCAACGAGCCGCCAGGGGGCATCGGATCCTGCAGGGTCACTTGAAGCCGCACCGGGTCCATTTGGCTCCGCAGAGCGAGCTAAAATCTGCTCGCCGCCTATACGGGGTCGGGGTGGGACATTCGCGCGGGCCTTCAGGGCATAGTGGTCCAACCATGGTACTGCCATAGCAGTCATCCGGTCCACTGTCACCCCCATCGTGAAGATCAAGTCGAGCGTGTGCCTGGCCCGGTGCGTGGGGGCCGACACACATTGGGAGAGTCTAGCGACACCATGGACACCACCAGGTCTGTTGCCCGGCTGGAGGCCGCGTCATCGACATGGACGTTGAAGTCACCCAAGACCATAAGCCTGGGGTGCTCCAGCGCCCAGCCTGCTACGGCCTCCAGCAGGGACGGTGGGCTACTGTCCGGTGCGTTAGGCGGTCGGTACACCAGGCAGATCGCCATACTCTCCTCGGCCTCCAGCACCAGACCCACACATTCCATGCCCGCAATCTCCAATGGGGAGTGCCCTGAAGGAGTAAGCCTCCCGCACGAATATCGCCACCACCTCCCCCCGCCCCTCGTCCGTGATTGGTGGAGGGACCGAGAATCCAGGAGGGGCAAGCTGGGCGAGAGGCTAAGGTCTCTCCATCCCGCACCCAAGTCTCGGTCACGCACGCCAGGTCTACCTGTTGTTCTATAATAAAGTCCCGAAGGACCATAGTCTTATTATTTATAGACCTGGCATTGCACAACGCCAATGACGGAGGGGGTTACTCATCCTAGCCCCACTGCTGGCAACCTTTGGGATGGGTCGCAGGCTGGAGGGCACCGAGCCCTTTTGTTTCTCAGCGCCCTTCCTTTACCACAAGGCCTGGACTCACCGCTATACCTTCCCCTCCCCAAAAGCACCGGAATTTGCCGCCATGGCATTGCCGCACCAACCAGTCCACGCCGTGACTCCAGACCATCGGAGGGCCATCCACAGGCAGCTCTCCTTCCTGGGGCTATTCCCCTATCCACTCCTAGCGCTACCCACTCACTCTCATATATCTCCCCTTAGCTGACGTACAGAAAAACAATCCCGTCCCAATTAATTGGTCATACAAAATTTCCAACATGCAAAAATACAATCTTACTATAATACAAAAAATACAGCAGTTTCCTATCCCCAAGTCCAATTAATTGGTCCTAACCAGCTAATTCCCACCCCTTATCCTAGCGCTTAAATAAGCGTGTCTCCCCTGCTCACTCCCAACCATATAACGATGGCTATAATAATCTACCTGGCATTCATTGGGAGTGACTATCGAGCAAAATCTGACTTGGAGCGCTAACACCACTGCTCTGGTGAAGAAGGCCCAGCAGAGGCTTTATTTTCTCAGACTCTTAAAGAAAAACAACTTGAGTGAGAAAACACTGATGTCTTTCTATCGTTGCTCAATAGAAAGCATTTTATCATACTGTGTCTGTGCCTGGTTTGCCAGTTGTACGGCTGCGGATAGGAAGGCACTCCAGAGAGTTACCACCACAGCTCAGAAGATCATTGGCTGCCCTCTCCCATCCCTGGAACAACTGTACAGTTCTCGATGCTTGAAAAAGGCAAAGAACATTTTGCAGGACTCATCACACCCTGAACACTCCTTGTTTGAATTGCTGCCTTCGGGCAGAAGATACAGGACAATTAAAACAAGGACAAATAGATTAAAAAACAGTTTTTATCCAAGAGCCATTATTGCCCTAAATGCTGCATGAGATTGGAATTGGGGACATCAGTGGTTTAGTTGCTATGTGAACTTTAGGGGAGCTATGAAGCAGTTGTGAATGGCTGTGTGAGCGCGCATGATTATTGTGGTAGATCACTGAAATGTTTGCACTTTTAATTTCGTTGTACTATGTACAATGACAATAAAGTATATTATTATTATTATTATTATTATTATTATTATTATTATTATTATTATTCAGCTTCAGACATACAACGCACATCAGCTAATCGCCATTCACTCCACGCTTAGGGGCTGCTATTAATCCACTTCAGTCCCCCAGATCTATGTCCACGGCTGCCAGGGGATGCCAGATACGCCTGTCCGCCTCCCTGCTGGCCAAACTTCTATGCTGACTTCCCAAGGGCCCAGTGCTGAGACACACCACTTTCTCCTGTGCCGATCCTCTTCGGGCTCCCCACTAGGGGCGCTCCTCTCTCTCCGTCCTCCGGCTCTCCAACTCTCCGCGTTCGCTCTTCCACCTCCTTGGGCACCCAGAGAGCCAAATGACCATCGCTGCTCCCCCGCCAAAGGCGCGAAGCGTTGCCTCGCCTCTATCGCAGCCCCCACGCTATTCCCAGGACCTGCGCAAGCCCTCTCACGGCTGCGACAACCCGCCGTCTAGCCGGCCAGGATGTCCCGCCCAGAGGGGAAGCTGCACCTTTAGGGGCTGCCTCATATTGACTGATTGATTGATTTGATTTGTATCCTGCCCTCCCCGCCAAGGTAGGTACATTGAAATGTGCATGTTAAATATACATGTTAAAAGTGGCTTATTGCCTGCCTGTGTGGTCCATCTCTGAAGTTTCCTTCAGCCTCTTCATTCTTGGCTTTTTCCACAAAGAACCCCTGGAATGCTTCAAGTGTTTACTCTACATCTGCTGATGGGATAAAGGTAGAGGTCCAATCAGCACCTACACCAGAAGCGAAGTCACTAATCAGACACTCCTCATTCACGACTGTACATTCCTTTGGCAGAAGTGTTGATGACCCTTTTGCCTCATTCAGCCTGGCTGTTTTTAATTAACCCCTCCTCTGTTTCCCCATTACCCTCTATTGATCAAGTGAAAGCCATACCTGGTGGGAGTCAACCGAAGGGCCTTTTCCCCAAAGATCTAGGAGGTTCCCTCCCTGATCATCTGGCCTGAATAACGACCCAAATAATCAAGACAATAAGCAACAGGCCAGCCCCAGGTCTTGCTTTGTTATTAAATGCCGGGCAGGAATATTTCTCTCCCTTCTCCATCTACCAGCCATTTTGGTGTAGTGGTTAAGAGTGCGGACTCTAATCTGGGAGAATCGGGTTTGATTCCCCACTCCTCCACATGCAGCTAGCTGGTGTGACCTTGGGTCAGTCACAAGTTCTTTCAGAGCTGTTCTCTCATGAACAGTTCTCTTAAAGCTCTCTCAGCCCCACCTACCTCACAGGGTGTCTGTCGTGGGGAGGGGAAGGGGAAGGAGATTGTAAGCTGCTCTGAGAGTTCTGAGTGAAGGGCATGGTATAAATCCAATCTCTCCTCTCCTACTCAGCCTATCTAAACTTTCAATCTCTCTAAAGAAACACTTCTTCTTGAGACACTTAACTGCAATGCAAAAAAAGAACTCCCCTCCACAATGCACACAAAACCCCCTCGTCAAATTAACTCATCTCGAGAGATGGACACTTCATCGCTCCTACATTCCAATGCCAACACCTTTTCTCTTCAGCAGAAATGTATAAAAAGTGATCCCTTAGTCCATCCAGTCTGTAGCAGGTTTTAGACCCCAGCCTCTTCCGCCAACTGTACGCTTGGCTTCTCTCCTTTTTTCTTTTCTTTCTTTTAATACTTTCTTTTAATTTTTTATAACAATAAACAACAATAAACCATGTCATCAATATCATGTAGTAACAAACTGCTTTAAGACTTCACATCCTATACTTTAACACAGAAACAGCTACAACAACAACAAAAAAAAAACTATAATACAACAATAACAATCAGGGGGTAAAATATGGGTAAATTGCTATAGCCATGTTAACAATCAAGGTAAGCATTTTGCAATAACCACATTAAAGAAGCCAGCTTATCTTTAAAAGAATTGGAATAACAATACACTTGGGAATAACTTTGACTGTCAGGAAACTCATCTAAGTTTTCCAAAATTGGGAACCATCTTTCTAAATAATTGGAAGGACCCAGAGAAGGATCACAGCAGGATATTGTATCCGAAATCCTGTCCATTATGAGGTGGCTTCTCTGCTTTTCCATCCAATTCTGCTGTTCTTCTCCAAGAGCTGCCTGGCAGTCTTCAGGACACAGGCTTGTATGCCTTTGACGCTTCCCTTTTATTTTCCCCCTTAGTTGCAGGAAGTTTGTGAGGGAAAGAGATTAAATTGGGTTTGTACTTCACATGTGCATTTACCTCCTTTCAGTAGCACCTCTGTTTTTATTTCCCTGACCTAACCTAGTTCTCTTTCTGTAAACTTAATAAATGTATGTTCTTATTTAAGAAGCTCATACCCTTCATTTATTTTGAGTGCTGGTCTGTATCTCGACCCTGGTAGACATAGGTTTACAATCTCGGGAATTAAGATCCCACAATACATGTGTTTTCTCTTTGCTAGCAGAAGGATGTTTTGGTAGCTACAGGGGTGGACGTCCATGAGTGATTTGGGTCGCAGACCCCTTTCTGAGGGCCTCTCAGCCCCTCCTGGGCTCCAGTCCAGAACACCCTCTCTGGTTTGGGTGCTGGCCACAACACTGGCCTCAGTTGCCCCCGGGCCAGCCAAGTTGCTTGGGTCGCTCTTCCAGACCATGCTGAAGTGAAGGTCACTTTCACTGCCACCCCAACTCCTTGAGACCCCAAACAGGGGACGACTAGCAGGGCAGGCCTGAAAACGATGTACTTGTTTTCAATATTGATTCATGCCTCATCTATATGGCAGCAATTCTCACCCATGAAAGATCCTTACCCAGAAAGGCCACGCTCCCATAGTTCTCCAGCATGACTTCCCTGTAGAGAGCTCTCTGGCCTGGATCCAGCAGGGCCCACTCCGCCTTGGTGAAATACACAGCCACCTCCTCAAAGGAAAAGGGACCCTGGAAGAAAAAGCAGGTTCCCCTCTCAGAGATCATGCCAGGCAGAGAAGGCACACCCTGGAAGGGGGGAGTCGGGGATGGCGCAGGATGCAGAGCCTGGCATGGGCAAGGGGAGTGGCACTCAGAGCCTCTTTCCCTCGGACACCTAAGCAGCAACTGCAGGAGCAAAAGCCCCTCTGTGAAAGGGGGGGACACCCAGGCTGCCCCCCACTCATCTCCTCTACCTGGACTGGAGGCGCAGCAGCCATTTCCACACCTCTGCCAAGACGATGGCTGAACACCACCAGTCCACTGCCTGAGAGGGAGACAAAGGAGGAAGAAAGGTTGTTAGGCTAGACTCCCTCGTTTGTTTGCTTGTTTGAATCCTGCTTCATGCACCCTCCTTCCCAGGGCTCTGAAACCTTTCCATATGCACATTCCACAAAATTTGTAATGAAGTACCAGGGACTCTAAAACCCAAGACGTGGCTTTGGTATATAAGAAAATTCTAGGGTCATTCCGATGGGTTTCCAGAATGTCTTCTAATGCTCTGACGTCACATCCAGTCCATGCGCTACCCCCAAACATCACAGGGGTGCCAGGCTATGGGCTGGCATCCATAGTCTACTCTCCTTTTTCTGACTGTGGCTCATGAGATGCTCCTGGAAAGCTTTTAAGCAGGGGCACTGAAGACAAATGTTGGCCACTGGCCATTCCTTTTTTAGAGGTATGCTGCCCCAGAACATGGAGGTTACATTCATCTGCCATGGCTAATTGCTGTGCCCAGAACTGCATTCTTATCACCTTTCAAGTGAGTGGTTATCACTACATGCTATGAAACTGAATGCAAGAACTTTACTCTGTATTTTGTGCAGAAGTATTGTTCTAAACCTTCTACCCAACAACTTCACTGTATGCACCAATCCCATCTGGCTACAAAACAGCCTTACCATGTGAGAGGGCATCTTGGGCAAGTTCCGGGGCCTGAGCTCTCTGCCCTTCCTCCAAAGGAGATCCTTCCTCCTCAGAGAACTTTGCTTCCATCTTCACTGATGGTCCCCACATCTGAAAGAGCAGAAAAGGAGACGGGTAAGAGAAGGAATGGAACAGGCCGAGGAGGCATATCCTAGCCCACTCCCAGAGTTCTCACCCCTCCATCAACCAGCATGGCTCATTCAACCATGGGGGCAAGAATCAGGGTTGGGTTTTTCTTTCTAGCCTAGTGAATTCTGTAGAGGTAGAAATATCTGCCTGGGAAGACTTAGCATAAGGTTGTTGCTTGAAGTGAGTGAAGAAGATGCCCCCTCACCTGCTCTGCCTGCCTCTTCTCTGCCTGACTTAGGAGGAAACCTTCAGCCAGGGCCACTGCCTGGGAACTGGTCTCTGGCCCACATCCTCTGACCCAGCGCTGCATTTCCTGGGGCAGGATGGCCAGGAACTGCTCCAGGATCACCAGGTCCAGGATCTGCTTCTTGGTGTTCCTCTCTGGCTTCAGCCAGTGGTTGCAAAGTCCATGGAGCTGGCTGCAAACCTCTCGGGGCCCACTAGCCTCATGGTAACGGAACTGCCAGAAGCATTGGCTGCGTGCATCTACGGACATCGTGTCCTGAGCCAAGATCTCTGGTCCAGCTTCTTCCCAAAATTCAGTACCACTTCCTGCTTGGATGGGATGGAGACCTTTCCTAGATCTCTTGACAGTTCCAGGGGCTTCTGGGCCCTCCTCTTCCATCTCCTTCCCCTTTCTCTTGGATTGCCTCTGACTCTGGAAAGACTCTTATTCACTTGTCTATGAAGATAGAGAGGAAAACGTATCAAAAAGGCAGAGAGAAGCCAATAGGTAGTGGAGCTACATCACCAACCCTGATCAAAAGACACCTAAAGATTGCCCCAGTTGAAACTCCTCGTTAGTTTGTGGAACAGGATTAATGTCATTGCAGTATATTACTATCAAGCTTTTTTTAGGTCTGCCTGTTTGGTCCTTCAGGAAAGTAAACCATCTTTATTTGACTTTTTTACAGATCTGTTGTCCGTGTTATGCTCTTGGCCTCCAGTTTCCACATATCAGACCAGGGGCTGCTCTCAACATAAACTGGAGCCTGGGACAAAGCGACTGGCAAGGGCTTAACCACTGCAGATACCTCCTCCATAGGCCGGGTGCGTTTGGCAATAGCTCAGTCCAAGTACTTGGCGGGGGGGGGAGTAGAGGAGCATGTAACCTCTCCAGGTCAGGACAGAAGGGCTGCCTGGATGAACAGCGGGAGGCAACGAACCACCAGGAGAATGGCAGACAGGACATGAAGTAATGCCTCAAATGCTTTTTGCATGTGAAGCAGCCAGTCGGCTTGTATGGTTGATCCCATTTGATCATGCCTGGGACTCCTTTCTGGCCCACCCTCCAACCACCATGGCTGAGAATTTATTTTCAGGTATTTTAATTTACAAAACCCAGATCCTGTCTTTCTGCCTCCACCAAGACAGCTAACAAATTAAAACATTTATGTCTGTATTATGTCTTAATTTATGTTACTGAAGTCCACCTTTTCTCCTTGGACTCAATACAGCCAATAGGATGGTACATTCAATAAACTATGAAATAGAATTCAGGTTGAACCAACCAGAAATCTCAAAACCAGTATGGAAGGAAAGCATGAACCACTACATGATGTAACGTACATAGTAGGGTACAATTTAGAGCAGTACAAAAATTAATTAATAGGATACTACTTGCAATAAGCTACACAAATTAGTACCCTGACCTGGATAGCCCAGGTTAGCCCCATCTCATCAGGTCTTGGAAGCTAAGCAGGGCTGGCTCTGGCTACTGTTTGGATGGGCAACCTCCAAGGAATACCAGGGTTGTGAGGCAGAGGCAGGCAATGGCAAAACACCTCTCTTGCCTTGAAAACCCTACAGAGGTACCATAAGTCAGCTGTGACTCCAAGTGACTTCGAATCATTTTGGACAGTGCTACCCTATAGCGTTGTAGAAAAGCCCTCATAAATAATTCCATTTTCCATAGTTTGCAGAATGCCAGGAGAGTGGGAGCCTTCCTGGCCTCCTCCAGCAGGCCATTCCACAAGGTGGGGGCCTCAAAGGAGGAGGCACGTGGATGGGCAGCGGTTGATTCTGCCCATGTGCAGGGTGGGACCGGCAGAAGTCCCTGCTCAGATGAGTGAAGTTGTCATGGCAGAGCATAAGGGGAGAGACTGTCTTGCAGGTATGAGGCTCCAAGGCCATGAAGGGCTCTGTGTGAGATAGCCAGCTCTTTAAATTGGGGCCTGTAACTGATGGGCAGCCAGTGGAGAGACTGCAGGATAGGAGTAGAATCATCAAATCACAGAGTTGGAAGGGGCCATACAGGCCATTTAGTCCCGCCCCCTGCTCAGCGCAGGATCAGTCTAGAGCAGAGGTGGCCAAATGCGTTTAACATAAGAGCCACATAGAATCAGTGTCAGATCTTTGATAGCTGCAAGACATGAACAAATATTACACATGTTTTTAATTGGAAAATATGCAAATTTGTTTTTTAAAACATTAAATGAGACTGCCAAAAATAAAAACAAATGGTGTAAAAACAGATATTGATAATGATATTTATATGTCCTGTAATATTTATCTGTTTGCTAATGATATTTATTTGTCAGAGAGAGAGAGAGAGAGAGAAAATGAAAGAGGTGGAAAGAAAGAGACAAAATAAAGCAAATAGATGGGCGAGGGGGAAGGAGAGAGAGAGAGAGGAAGGAAGGAAGGAAGGAAGGAAGGAAGGAAGGAAGGAAGGAAGGAAGGGACGAAGAGAGAAAAAGAGAAAGAAACATGGAAAGAAAGCAAACAGATTGGGGAAGAGGGAAGGGGGAAGAGAGAGAGAAAGAAAGCAAATAGATGGGGAGGGAAGGAGGGGAACACTGGCTGGGGAAGTGAAGAGCAAATGGGAAGACATGCCTCCCCTTCATTTCCTCAGCTGCCCTGCCGGGAGCCACACGATATGTGTGAAAGAGCCACATGCCGCTCCTGAGCCGCAGCTTGGCCACCCCAACTAGAGCATCCCCGACAAGTGTTTGTCTAGCTGCTGCTTAAAGACTGCCAGTGAGTAATATGGACGCTTCATTTAGTTGCTGATTATAGCCAAGTAGTAGTGGTTGGTGACTCCCTTACTGAGAGGGATGGAAGAAGTTGTGTGCAGACCGGACAGGGAATCTCAAGAGGTTTGTTGCCTTCCTGGAGCATCCATCCGAGATGTGACGGAGAGAATTCCAAGACTGATCAAGACCTCTGATCCCTACCCACTCCTTCTGATCCACGTGGGAACAAACGATACGGCCCGAAGAAACCTTGATTGGATCTCCAAAAACTACGAGGCTCTGGGCAAGAAGGTTAAAGATTTGGGGGCACAGGTGGTGTTCTCCATTTTACCTGTTGAGGGCCATGGAGCTGGAAGGGAGAATAGGATACTGGAGGTGAATGGCTGGTTATGTAGATGGTGCCGTCGAGAGGGATTTGGCCTCCTGGACCATGGTATGTACCTCCAGCATGAAGGACTATTGGCGACGGATGGAGTGCACCTTACAAAGAAGGGGAGGAATGTCTTTGCTAAAAGACTTGTGAACCTGATCACGAGGGTTTTAAACTGAAGCCATTGGGGGTGGGAAGAAAAAGCCTGATGTTGTGTGGCATCCCCAACACTAAATTCAAGAAAAGGAGTGACCAAAGAATAAATGGACGGGAGAGAGGTGAGTTCAGTAATTTTCAGGTAAATTCGAAGGGACCTATAGCAGGAAAGGATGTCTGTAATCTGAGATGTCATAAGAACATAAGAGAAGCCAATGTTGAATCAGGCCAATGGCCCATCCAGTCCAACACTCTGTCACACAGCGGCCAAAATATACCAGATGCCATCAGGAGGTCCAGCAGTGGGGCCAGGACACTAGAAGCCCTCCCACTGCTGCCCCCTCCAGCAACAAGAATAGAGTGCATCACCTGCCCCAGACTGAGAGTTCCCATCTATACCCTGTGGCTAATAGCCACTGATGGACTTCTGCTCCATATGTTTATCTAATTTCCTCTTGAAACTGTCCATGCTTGCAGCTGCCACGACCTCCTGTGGCAGTGAATTCCATATGTTAATCACTCTTTGGGTGAAGAAGTATTTCCTTTTATCTGTTCTAACCCGACTGCTCAGCAATTTCATAGAGTGCCCACGAGTTCTTGTATTGTGAGAAAGAGAGAAAAGTACTTCTTTCTCAACCTGCTCAATCCCATTCATAATCTTATAAACCTCGATCATGTCACCTCTCAGCCGTCGTTTCTCCAAGCTAAAGAGCCCCAAGCATTTTAACCTTTCTTCATAGGGAAGGTGTTCCAACCCTTTTATCATTCTAGTTGCCCTTCTCTGCACTTTTTCCAATGCTATAATATCCTTTTTGAGATGTGGTGACCAGAACTGTACACAGTATTCCAAATGAGGTCGCACCAATGATTTATACAGGGGCATGATGATACTGGCTGATTTGTTATCAGTTCCCTTCCTAATAATCCCCAGCATAGCGTTGGCCTTCTTTATTGCAGCTACACATTGTGTAGACATTTTCAGCGAGTTATCCACTACGACTCCAAGATCTCTCTCTTGGTCCGTCTCTGCCAGATCAGACCCCATCAACGTGTATTTATATTTAGGATTTTTGGCTCCAATGTGCATCACTTTGCACTTGGCCACATTGAACCCCATTTGCCACGTTGACGCCCACTCACCCATCCTCAACAGATCCCTTTGGAGTGCCTCACAATCCTCCTTGGTTTTCACCACCCTGAACAACTTTGTGTCATCTGCAAATTTAGCCACATCACTGCTTACTCCCAATTCCAAATCGTTAATAAACAAGTTAAAAAGCATCGGACCGAGTACTGATCCCTGTGGTACCCCACTGCTTACCACCCTCCACTGAGAAAGTTTCCCATTTATACTCACTCTCTGTTTCCTATTTATAAGCCAGTTTTTGATCCACAAGAGGACTTGTCCTTTTATCCTATGACTATTGAGCTTACTTAGGAGCCTTTGATGAGGAACTGTATCAAAAGCTTTCCGGAAGTCAAGGTAAATAATATCTATTGGGTCCCCCTTGTCCACATGTTTGTTCACTCCCTCAAAAAACACTAACAGGTTAGTGAGACAAGATCTTCCCTTACAGAACCCATGCTGAGTCTGCCTCAATAGTTTTTGTTCATCAATGTGCCTACTAATTCTTTCCTTAATAACAGTTTCCACCAACTTACCCAGTATCGATGTCAGACTGACTGGCCTGTAATTTCCTGGATCTCCCTGGAGCCCTTTTTAAAGATGGGAGTGACATTAGCTACCTTCCAGTCCTCAGGAATGGAGGCAGATTTTAAAGAAAGATTACATATTTTTGTCAGGAGATCCACAAGTTCACATTTGAGTTCTTTCAGAACTCTCGGATGAATGCCATCCGGGCCTGGTGATTTATTAGTTTTTAAATTGTCCATCAGTCGGAGGACTTCCTCTCTTGTTACTGCAATCTGATTCAGGTCTTTCAAACCCCCTCCCGAAATCGGTGCTTCTGGAGTGGGCAAACACTTCTCCTCTTCCACAGTGAAGACAGAGGCAAAAAATGCATTCAGCTTCTCAGCCATTTCCCTATCATCCTTCACTACTCCTTTTACCCTTTGGTCATCCAAGGGCCCCACTGCCTCCCTGGCTGGCTTCCTACTTCTAATGTATTTGAAGAAATACATGTCTTTAGACTAATGCACAGAGTACGGGAAATAAACACGATGAACTTGAACTTCAAATATTGGAAAGTAAGTATGATCTGATAGGTATCACTGAGACTTGGTGGGATGAGTCTCATATATGGAGCACAGCGATTGAAGGATATACCTTGTTCAAACGGAACAGAATAAACAAAAAAGGAGGTGGGGTGGCACTATATGTCAAGAATGAATACACTTGCACTGAAATTCAGGATTCAGGCCTCACCTGGAGTTTTGGATACCACATTTTAGGAAGGATGTTGACAAGCTTGAGCGTGTCCAGAACAGGGCAACCAGGATGGTGAGAGGGTTGGAATCCAAGTCTTATGAGGAAAGGCTGAAAGAGTTGGGTATGTTTAGCCTGGGAAAGAGAAGGCTTAGAGGGGACATGATTGCAGTCTTCAAATATTTGAAGGGCTGTCATGTAGAAGATGGAGCTCCGGATTGCAAGATTAGATCTAAAGGGTGGAAATACAAGGGAGTCGTTACCGGCTAAATATCAGGAGAAACTTCCTAACTGTAAGAGTGGTTGAGCAGTGGAACAGACTGCCTCGGGAAGTGGTGGATGCTCCTTCGCTGGATGTTTTCAAGCAGAGGCTGGACGACCATCTTTCAGGTATGTTGTGGGGCTATCTTTCGGCTATGCTCGTGCAGAGTGCAGGGGGTTGGACTAGATGACCTGCAAGATCCCTTCCATCTCTAACATTCCATGAATCTATGATTCTAAGTTGTGGCATTCTGCACCAACTGGGGTTCCCGAATTAACTATGAGGGAGACCCATGTACAGTCCATTACTCGTTTCGATGTCACCATGACAAAGATTCAGGTGGCTAAATCCACTCTATCAAGGTAAGGCTAGGCGGAGTCGGAAGGACGCCTTTTCTGCAACTGCATTAACTTGCTTCTCCAGCAATCCTCTTGGGTCCCATTAAAACCCCAAGGCTCTTAAGGGAATTTGCCAGGTCAGCTGAACTCCATGGGAAGGGGGGAGCAGGAAAGTCCTTCAAGACTTCCACCTTCCTAACTGGCATTACTTTGGTCTTTCCAGGATTTTGTTTCAAGTTGTTCACTTTTCTACATTTAACCTCGGCAGCCAGGCAGCCATTCAGGATCATCAGGAAATGTGGAGAAGGATGTATAGATAGCTGTGTATCATCTGCAGATAGATGATAGCTAAGCCTCAACTACAAATGATTTGGCCTTGCCTTAGGGGTTCACATAAAAGGAGAGGAGCATTGGTGGTGGGAGGGAAGGATTGCACCCTGGGTGTCCCAAATGGATAACTGCTCTCCAGTGGCCATTCTTTGGGTCTAGCCCATGAGGGCAGGGTCCTTCCAGCCCGCAGCCCCATCACATGCCCAGTTCTGCCCCCTACCTGGGCCCCTCAACAGGAGGGCAGGGTCCGCTGTGCCAAGGGCAGCAGAGAAAGCCAGTTGGAGCCACAAGGAGGCCCAACCTTTGTCTATATGGAACCATTTTAAAACTATTCATTACATTTCAAAACAATTTAATACCAAATCCCTGTAGACAGGGCTATTTTGGGGCAGGAAGGCACAGGAACCCAGTTCCAGCTGGCTCCTGAGTTGGCCACACCCAGCAGGAACTCACTAGCATAATAGGCCACACCCAACAGCAGAAACTCATTAGGACTGGCTACATTTGGGGTGTGTGGCCTAACATGCAAAGACCTTCCTGCTACAAAAAAGCCCTGAGTTTTGACAACAAGCAAGATAAACAGAATAAGAAGCAAAAGGTGGGTGTGGCTGGATGACCACACTTCTGGTAACATGGGGGTGTGGCCTAATAGGCTAATGAGTTTCTGCTCTTGGGTGTAGCCTATTATGCTAATGAGTTCCTGCTGGGCTTTTTCTACCAAAAAGCCCTGCCTGCGGGGTTGTCAACCTCCAGGTGGTAGCTGGAGCTCTCCTGCTATTACAACTCATCTCCAGGCAACAGAGATCACCTGCAGAAAATGGCCACTTCGGAAGGGGGCTCCATGGCCTTATACCCCTCCCCTCCTCAGACCCCTCCCTCCTCGGGCTCCACTCCCAAAATCTCCAGGTATTTCCCAATCTGGAGCTGGCAACCCTGACTCCCCCTCAAAAGCACACGAGAGGCGCGTTACTCTCTTCCAGGACTGAAAATCTTATTCCCCTCCATGACTTACTCGCGAGTAAACCTTCCCGGGTCCCGGCTGCACGGCTTGGTTTTTCCTCCTGGTGCAGCGATCCCAAGCCCTCCCTGGTCTCTTTGCCCGTTCAATTGCAAAGCCGCCTCTTCCCCCCGCCCCCGGAAAAGACCGTTACCTCCCCCAACACTCCTTGCACGGCCTCTCTAGGAGGCGGCTCGCTGACCTTAACCCTTTTAGTGCTGCAGGCGAATGAGAAACGCTCCCTCCCGTCTTCTACACAGAGGCGCCGCGCCCAGACCCGGACGGACGGACGGGACAGACGTCAGCCAGGCTGTCCAGCTCGACGGGACTCCTCGGGAGTAACTCTGTGCGGGCGATCCCAGGGCTGTTCAGCCCTTTCTGCACATAGAGCGGGGGGCGGGGAGGGGATGGAGGCAGACGCCAGCCCACTCCCCGTCAGCCATCCGAAGCAGGGCTCCCCACGCAAGCCTCCGATTCAGTGGGGCTTCCTTCCAAGAAAGCGGGTTTATGATTGCACGGAAAATGCCTGTTCCTGTTCCCTCTTTCCTGTTTCCTAAAACTAGCCCGCCGGGGAGGCTGCTTCCTTTCCCTGCGGGGGGGGGGGGGGGGAGAGGATCCTGTTGGGAGTCCCTCCTGTCGGAGAGGGTTGCCACCTCCTGCTTGGGAATTGCCTGGAGACGTGGCCCCTTTCTCTTCCCTCAGAGGCTTTAGGAGATAATATACAAAGGGCTGTTTTCGGGGGGGTGGAGGTCTAAGGAAGGGCACCCCTGACCTCACTGTGTGACCGTGCGCCGGGGGGGGGGAGACTTACGGGTCCTGAGCTACCAGCAACTTTGGGGGGGGTGCATTCTGCCCAATCCTGAGAGGAGAACTGGTGGCAAGCCCTGACTCAGCGGTGGAGCATCTTGGCAGGCAGAAGATCCCAGGCTCGTCCCCAGCATCTCCAGTTAGAAGGACCCAGCCATAGGAGATGGGGAAAAACTTCAGCCTGAGACCTTGGAGAGCCGCTGCCAGTCTCAGCAGGCAACAGTGAGCCTGATAGACAGATGGTGTGATTCGGTGTAAGGCGGCTTCCTATATTTATATGAGTACTGGCTTCCCCCCCCCCAAAAAAACACCCTTTTGAGGGTTTCCCCTTATGCAAGGGGAGCACAGTTCTGTGCAGTACCCTTTCAGTAACATCTGTGCAGCATCAGGAACAAACAGAACCCTTTTCTGTAGACTTAGCGGGATGGCATAGGTGTGGGAACCTGTCTGCTCACTGGATTCCCTGTGGATCCCTTCTCAGAAGCAGGGTGCTAGCGAGGGTTGATGGGAGTGACAGCTTGGGAGAGTCCTTTCTGTGGGAATCTTAACTCTCTGGACACTCTCTTGGCCTGTTGTTCAACCAGGGCCAGGTCTGCATCACTGGGCATGATTTCCAGCCAGCCGTTACAATTAGTCAGGTTTTGGTGCCAACATTTAGATCCCTAAACAGTCTGGGACCAGCATACCTTCAGGACCACCTTTCCTTAAGCTCTAGTGTTAAGTTATAGAAATCTTTCATTTCTGGGTAATTGAAAGAGTGGCGGCCAAACAGCTCCAGAAATTTCTGGATGATGCATGGGTGTTGGTCGCCCTCATGGACGATCTCCACAGACAGATGGATCAAGGCGGGTTAGCACTGCTGATATTACTTGATCATACAGCAGTGTTGTGATACAGTCGACCATGACCTATTTACCCACCGCCTCACCGATGCTGGAATTCGTGGGGCAGTCTTGCAATGGCTTACCTCATTTCTCTCCATGGTCAGGGACAGAGGGTGGCTCTGAGAGGGACAGTATCGTCAAGGTACCCATTGAAATGTGGAGTTCCTCAAGGGGCACTTCTCTCCCCAATGTTGTTCAACATCTACGTGTGCCTCAACACCCAGCTAGTGCGGAGTTTTGGGCTGGGATGCCATCAATATGCTGATGAAACCCAGCTATATCCGTTGATGGGCGAGCGGCCAGATACCATTCCCAGGAATCTAGCTGAGGGTTTGGAGGCTGTGGTGAGATGGTTAAAAGAGAGTCAACTGAAACTCAATCCAGGAAAGACAGAGGTTCTGTGGCTGGGTAGGGGAGAGCCTTAATTGGTTTGCCAGCTCCTGTCTCTGGAGGGTGTGCCTCTGTCATCGGGACAGACTGTCAGGATCCTGGGCATGACTTTGGATTCTCCCCTATCAATGGAAGCCCAAGTTTTTCCAACTTTGCCAACATTGGCAGCTGGCTCCCTCCCTGTCTCACCTCGACTTAGCCACAGTAATCCATGCAGTGGTCACTTCCAGGTTGGACTACTATAATTGCTGTATGCGGGCCTGCCCTTGCACCTGACTTGGAAGCTCCAGCTGGTCCAAAATGCAGCTGCATGGGTCCTTACTGGGACCCCTTGGACACCACACATCCAACCAGTGCTGCATGAGCTGTCTTTAAGGCCCTTAGCGGTCAGGGACCTACATATCTCAGTATGCCCCTGGAAGAGCACTATGCTTGGGAAACAAGAACTTCTTGGTGGTCCCCAACCCAAGAGAAGTCTGGATGTCCTCGACCACGGCCAGGACTTTCTCAGTCAGAGAGCCAGTTTGGTGTAGTGGTTAAGTGTGCAGACTCTAATCTGGGAGGTCTGGGTTTGATTCCCCACTCCTCCACTTGCATCTGCGGATATGACCTTGGGTCAGTTACAAGCTCTGGCACAGCTGTTCTTGAAAGAGCAGTTTGTGTTAGAGCTCTCTCAAATCCCACCTACCTCACAGGGTGTCTGTTGTGGGGAGGGGAAGGGGAAGGAGTTTGTAAGCTGCTCTGAGACTCCGAGTGAAGGGTGGGGTATAATTCCAAACTCTTCCTCCTCCTCTTCTTCTGCCAGCACTTGGTGGAACACTCTGCTGGAAGACATCTGTGCCTTGCAGAAGTTGCTACTTTTCCGAAAGGCATGCAAGGCAGAGATATTCCACCAGGCCTTTGGTTGAGTACAGTGACAGGGCATCCTTGGCACTCTTACGTAATTCCCCATCCCTCATAACCGCCCCCCCAGGAGGCTGGGGAGCTGGAATTCCTTCCGCCATCTTATATACTGTATGTATGGTGTTTCTATTTATTGGTAATTATTGGATTATTTTAACTTAGTTTTAAATTGAGATTGTATATTATTTTGTTGTAAGCCACCCTGAGCCCATTTCCAGGGAAGGGTGGCCTAATAAATCTAGTTTAATAAATAAAAAAAATAAAATCTGCTGGTGGTCCCTGGCCCAAAGAGCATCTGGCTGTCCTCAGCCAGAGCAAAGGCCTTTTTTGGCCCTGGCTCCAGCCTGGTGAAACACTCTCCCGGGAGAGATCAGGGTCCTGCAGGCTTGTTCTGCCAGGCTTATCAAGGGCAGCGACAGGTTCCTTCTGACAGGTTGCAACTAGGATTGGCCTCCCCCTCCCACTTCTTCTCCTCTTCCTTTCGCCTTTCCTTCTCATCAGAAGGTTACATATTGCCCCTCCATAGGCTTTTACGGCATCTTTTAGCGGCATAGTGGATGTATTTTATGGATCTTAAGAGTATTTATTGTAATTATTGTAATCTTAAGTGTATTTATTGTGTTTTTAAATGATTTTAGAATACTGTATGTTTTATATATTGATGCTATCCTCTCTGAGCTGGTTCCGGGGAGACCGAGTTATAAATCCAATAAACCCATGGCTTTTACGTCAGGAACGTATTTGTGCAACCAATCCAAATAGAGTAGGAAATGGTAAAGGTAAAGGTTTCCCTTGCTCGAAAGCCAGTTGAATCCGACTCTAGGGGGCAGTGTTCATTTCCGTTTCCAAGCCAAAGAGCCAGCACTGTCCGAAGACATTTCCATGGTCATTTGGCCGGCATTACTAAACGCCAAGGCACACAGAATGCTGTTACCTTCTCACCAAAGTGGTACCTATTTATCTACTTGCAATTTCTTGCTTTCAAACTGCTAGGTTGATAGGAGCTGGGGCCAGAGACGGGAGGTCGCTCCATCACGTGGGCACTAGGGTCTCGAACTGCCAACCTACAGACTTTCTGGTCTGCAGCTCAGTGTCTTAACCTCTGAGCCACCACTGTACTTCTATGTTATTCCTATTAAACGCCACACTTTTCAGAGTCTGTTTACCAAGCTACTTCCTCTGTAGTAACAAATGTAAAATTGTAAAAAGTTGCCAGGACAAACATACCATTTGCCAGTAGAGGGCAATGCAGGATTGCTTTTCACAAACCAGCCTCCTGAAGCTGTTTATTCCTGTGGCCATCCTCTGGCAGTGATTCCACATTTTAATGACTCTCTCTGTACTCTGAGGTTTACAAAATCATGAGAGAGGTTTACAAAATTATGCATGGCATACAGAAGGCAGGGAAGGAAGTACTTTTCTCCTTTTCTCACAATACAAGAACTCATGGCCAGTTCATGAAATTAGTGAGCACTAGGCTTAGAACAGATCAAAGGAAGTACTTCTCTTCACCCAAAAAGTAATTAACACCTGGAATTCATTGCTACAGGAAGCACTACAAGCACAGACAGCTTCAAGTGGGGACTGGATAAACATATGGAGCAGGGGTCCATCAGTGGCTATTAGCCACAAGGTATAGATGGAACACTCTGTCTGGGGGAGTGATGCTCAGTAATTGGGGGGGGGGCACAGTGGGAGGGCTTCTGGAGTTCTGGCCCAACTGGTGTACCTCCTGATGGCACCTGGGTTTTGGCCACTGTATGACACAGAATGCTGGACTGGATGGGCTACTGGCCTGATCCAACATGGCTTCTCTTACGTTCTCCAGAAATTGCAACCTCTAAAAGGAGTGTGCAGCAACTGGGCAAATGAGCCAGTGTAGTATAATACCTGCTGACTGGTAGACAAGCTATAAATGCTCTGAAGAAGTGAACAGGAGCAGAAGGTCAAGAAGACGATGAAGAAGAAGTTTTTATATCCCACCTTTCTCTACCAGAAGGAATCTCAAAGCAGCCTACGATTGCCTTCCCTTCCTCTCCGGTGCAAGTGCAAAGAGATTTTGAGGAATGTGCCGGTAAAGAAAAGTTTTCTCCAGATTCATTGGAAACCAAAAATCGTCCAGGAATGGAGTTAGATGATTGGAAGGGGTGGCGATTGCCAAGAAGCTGCATGCATTTTGCATAATTTGGCTTGCAGAAGATGTTAGACAGATTTCTGTGCCGTGCAAAGAAATTCCTTCTTCGCTTTATATGTTATTTGTAAATAATGGTTAAACTTCAGTGTCCCAAGATGCGACAGTCACTGCTTGCAATGGCTTTAAAGGGGATGTAGAGAAATGGCACAGGACAGGTCCATCAGCAGCTCTTTCAGATGACAGCTATCAAGGAGCTTAAAAGGTCTGAATGAAGCCTAAGGAGCAAACCATTCAGATATTTCTGCCTGTTTGTTTAACATTATACAAGTTACACGTGGATTCAGGAATAGGGGGTGCAGTTTTGGTCCCCGTTTTCTTTCCCTTGCTCAGCAGTTCTGTATTTATTTGGCTATCCAGTGCATTCACTGCCTTTTGTAACCAATAACCATTTAAACAATCAAATACTCTTTTCTGTTTCTGAAATTGATGTTTGTGCCTCTGGATGCATTTATAAAGGAGAAACTTGGATCATGATTACCAAGGTACCACCAGTGAAAGCAGACAGGCCCTGCTGAGTTGAGACTATTTCTAACCGGTTTGATTCCTGAGATTTTCCTGCTTCCCTGGCAGTTTGGGATGGGCGAGTGATTTTTAATTTGGAGGAAAGTTTCTTAAAGGGCCTGCAGTAGAGCTTCTGGTGAGCAGGCTACCAGACAGAAGCACCTCTCACTCTTGGCCTGGTGGTGGCAGCAGAGAGTCAGCCCCAGACATGCTTGGGAAGGCTGGCACCAAGCTGAAGAAGGGGTCTCCTTTGTGACGTCTAGAAGTTTAAGACCTGCGATGGTTAAGTGAATTGCCGGTCCCAGTGGTACAAAAGGGGTGGTTGCATGGCCTGTTTTCAAACATTTCCAAAGTCCACAACAGACATATCCCGCTCAGTGTTCCCGCTAAGCTGAGTTAGCGTGAGCTAGCTCACAGTTTTTTATCCTCCGGCTCACACATTTTGGTCTTAGCTCAGGAAGGGATGGCTCCAGAGCAAACTAATTGATGCAGCAGCCAAATCGCCCGCTCACAACTTTAATGCCAGTAGCTCACAAAGTAGAATTTTTGCTCACAGGACTCCACAGCTTAGAGGAAGCATTGATCCCGATCATGTTGTTAATACTGATAGTCAATTACTAATGTCATACCAATATTTCAATGAATTATACTTCAATCAATTAGGTTTTAAAAAAGCGTTAGTAAAATGGGGGGGGGGCAGAATGAGAGCTGTGGGGAGCCGGAGGCAAGGAAAATCTCCCAGAGTGGTCCCAAAAGGGTGCCTTTTCTTGCCCAAAACAGTGAGCAAAGGTGCTTCCCAAAATCTGGAAAACTCTGCAGCCAAATGGGGTGTGTGTGTGAAACGGAAGCTTCACAATTTGGGGATGAAGTCCTTTGGATGCTCCCAAAATCTGTCTTTGTGGAAGCAGCCGCAGAGCGGCAAGATTCAAGAGACCAGCTGTCCTGGCGGAGGAGATGTTTGTTCTGACAACTTTTAAAAGTTGTACAACGTTTACCACCTCGGAGGCTTTTTGAGCATGAAGACGCATGGAGGGGGGAACTCTGAAAAGTCTGGGATAATGGGATTTAAGAGGAACAACACAGAAGTACTGTTTCCAACTCTCTTTGGGTTGCTGGTACAAATATGCTCCTGACATAAAAGCCACGGGCTAAACGTAAGGGGTGGCCAGAAATCTAGCCCAGTGGAAGGGAGGTGGCCCTGGCTGAACCACAGGCCGAGAATGTCAGCTTCCCATAAGGAGGAGTCTCCCAAGCTGCCTGTGCATCGAGTGTCAGGGAATGAGGGAAGAAGAAAGAAAGAAGCAGCAGCGAAGAGATTGGATTTATACCCAACCCTTCACCACCCGAAGGAGTCTCAGAGCGGTTTACAATCTCCTTTCCTTCCCCCTCCCCACAATGGACACCCTGTGAGGTTGGTGGGGCTGAGAGAGCTCTCTCAAGAACTGCCCTTGAGAGAACAGCTCTGAAAGAACTTGTAACTGACCCAAGGTCACATCAGCAGCTGCAAGGAGGGGCTGAACAGTGGGGAATCAAACCCGATTCTCCCAGTTTGGAGTCCCAGTTCTTAATTACTACACCAAACGGAAGGGATCCCCAGGAATCCAGAGAGCATCTGGCCCAGTCCACCGAAGAGGGTTCTGTCAGATCCTGCTCCTCTGCAGCCGGTGTCCCCTTGGAATTGAACTGCACCAAATGACACCCCGCGAAGAAGGGGAACCAGTGTTCCCTCTAAGCTGAGTTAGTGTGAGCTAGCTCACAGTTAAGAACATAAGAACATAAGAGAAGCCAATGTTAGATCAGGCCAATGGCCCATCCAGTCCAACACTCTGTCACACAGCGGCCAAAATATACCAGGTGCCATCAGGAGGTCCAGCAGTGGGGCCAGGGCACCAGAAGCCCTCCCACTGCTGCCCCCTCCAGCACCAAGAATAGAGTGCATCACCTGCCCCAGACTGAGAGTTCCCATCTATACCCTGTGGCTAATAGCCACTGGTGGACTTCTGCTCCATATGTTTATCTAATTTCCTCTTGAAACTGTCCATGCTTGCAGCTGCCACGACCTCCTGTGGCAGTGAATTCCATATGTTAATCACTCTTTGGGTGAAGAAGTATTTCCTTTTATCTGTTCTAACCCGACTGCTCAGCAATTTCATAGAGTGCCCACGAGTTCTTGTATTGTGAGAAAGGGAGAAAACTACTTCTTTCTCAACCTGCTCAATCCCATTCATAATCTTATAAACCTCGATCATGTCACCTCTCAGCCGTCGTTTCTCCAAGCTAAAGAGCCCCAAGCATTTTAACCTTTCTTCATAGGGAAGGTGTTCCAACCCTTTTATCATTCTAGTTGCCCTTCTCTGCACTTTTTCCAATGCTATAATATCCTTTTTGAGATGTGGTGACCAGAACTGTACACAGTATTCCAAATGAGGTCGCACCAATAATTTATACAGGGGCATGATGATACTGGCTGATTTGTTATCAATTCCCTTCCTAATAATCCCCAGCATAGCGTTGGCCTTCTTTATTGCAGCTACACATTGTGTAGACATTTTCAGTGAGTTATCCACTACGACTCCAAGATCTCTCTCTTGGTCCGTCTCTGCCAGATCAGACCCCATCAACGTGTATTTATATTTAGGATTTTTGGCTCCAATGTGCATCACTTTGCACTTGGCCACATTGAACCCCATTTGCCACATTGACGCCCACTCACCCATCCTCAACAGATCCCTTTGGAGTGCCTCACAATCCTCCCTGGTTTTCACCACCCTGAACAACTTTGTGTCATCTGCAAATTTAGCCACATCACTGCTTACTCCCAATTCCAAATCGTTAATAAACAAGTTAAAAAGCATCGGACCGAGTACTGATCCCTGTGGTACCCCACTGCTTACCACCCTCCACTGAGAAAGTTTCCCATTTATACTCACTCTCTGTTTTCTATTTATAAGCCAGTTTTTGATCCACAAGAGGACTTGTCCTTTTATCCCATGATTATTGAGCTTACTTAGGAGCCTTTGATGAGGAACTGTATCAAAAGCTTTCCGGAAGTCAAGGTAAATAATATCTTTTGAGTCCCCCTTGTCCACATGTTTGTTCACTCCCTCAAAAAACACTAACAGGTTAGTGAGACAAGATCTTCCCTTACAGAACCCATGCTGAGTCTGCCTCAGAGTTCTTTAGCCTCTGGCTCACACATTTTTGTCTTTGCTCAAGAAGGATGGCTCCAGAGCAGACTAATTTAAATGCAGCAGCCAAATCTCTCGCTCACAACTTTAATGCCGGTAGCTCACAAAGTAGAATTTTTGCTCACAACTTGCCTCCACACCTTAGAAGGAGCAAGGGCGTAGACTTTGCAATTTCCCAGGGGGGGCTGGGGCTGGGCCAGAGGCATTGCTAAGTCATTAAAAGAACTGGGACCCAGTGACATCATAGGGAGGAGCCAGTGACATCACAGGCCATTATCTATGGAGGTGGAACTCTGTGGCATTTAGGGAGGGGCTCCCCAGAAAATTAGGGTGGCCTGGGAACCCCCATAGCAATGCCCCTGGGTTGGGCTAACCCCAGGAACAGGTGCCTTCTTAGCACACTGCTTAGAAACTCCACCTTAAAATGTAGCACAGATTCTATTGCTAGGGACTGTTTTTCCACTCTGGGAACTGTCATTACAGTCCTAGAATAGCCTATCTGGACCCAAAAACCTTATTGGAAAAACCATTCTGCATTTCTTTGCAACTTTTTTTGGGCTGCAGTGTATTTCAGCAGAGCCCATGCAAGTCAACTGGCATTCCTGGCTCCCATTACCTCCAATGGGCCTTCAAGCCTCTCCCATTATTTCCAATGGGCAATCCTGTCATTCCTTTTAGTACATTGCAGTTGGTTGCCCCTTTGAAACTACCACAGCATTTTAAGTAACAGCAAAACGAAGAGCATGAACATAGAGTGCACATCCCTTACCAATGTTCTCTCTCCAGGCTGCACATAGATCAAAAGGAAATTTTAAAAGGCCTCTGATCTGCACGCCCCTCTTCTTGTTCATGCAGATGGGCTTACAATTTAAAAATGAAATGGAGATTGAAAGAAGAGCAGCCCATCCCCCACTACCATGAAAAAAAAACAACTGTTCTCAATCAAGGATATATAGACCTAAGTAAAATACACCCCTCCTCTGCTCCACCTGGCTGTTGTGCATCCTACATGAAGCAGGGTGATTCAGCAGATGCAAGCCAATATCAGTGGTCTGCATTCACCATACAGAAGAACCAGAGCTTCCAGTTTCAGCACTGGAGCTAGGGGTGCCAGCCTCCAGGTGGGACCTGGGGACCCCCTGGAATTACAGTTCATTTTCAGACTACAAAAATTAGTTTCCCTGAAGAAAATGGATGTTCTGGAGGGTGGACTCTATGGCATTGTACCCCATTGAGGTCCCAGTCCTCCCCAGGCTCCATCCCCAAATCTCCAGGAGTTACCCAACCTGTATTGGGCCACCCCTCACCCCCATCCCCCAGAGGTGGACAGGGAGAACCTGGCAACCCTAACTAGGGATGTTTTAACAAGGGAGGGAGGTGAGAGGTGGAAAGAAAGCAAATAGATGGGAAGAGAGGAAGGAAGGAAGGAAAGAAGGGGGGAGGGAGGGAGGGGAGAAATGAAAAGAAAGAAAATAGAAATCCCTCTCCATAATTTATCCAGGAGTTCAGGGGAGAGTTGGTCTTGAATGTATGCATTTAAACTCTTCGAGGTTTCACCTGCCCTCCCCCCTCTCCCTTCATGGGCTGTGTGTGCGATTTCAGTGATTGTAAACTGCTGATTCCTGGCTTTCCTAATATCCTCTCTCTGTCAAGGGAAGGGGTGGAGTTCAACAAAGAACTCAGAAGAGTCTCCTCTTGGAGGAAATAAAAGGCTCTGGTGGCACAAGGCCGCAGGAAAGGTGCCTGGGCACCCAGCCGCACAGAGATCCTCCATGGATGCTGGCCTCCCCCCCTCCTGACCTCCCTGCGTGGCTCTGCAAGGCAAGCCTTGTGTGTGTGGGGAAACAGAAGAACAAGTGCACAGGGCACCCAGCCGTCCCAAGGCTGGCAATCCTCCATGGATGCTGGCCTCCCCCCCAACCTCTTCACACGGTTCTCTGCAAGGCAAACCTTGCAAGGAGTGGGAAAACAACAGCAGCAGCACGAGGCTGCAGGAAGGGTGCCCAAGAGTCCAGCCGCCCCAAGGCAGGCAAACCTCCATGGATGCTGGCCTTCCCCCCCACTTCCCCCACCTCCTGACTTCCTGCAAGCCTTGCAGGGAGCGGGAAAACAAGAGCAGCGGCACAAGGCCACAGGAAAGGTGCTTGGGCACCCAGCCACCCCGAGGCTGGCCTCAGCCAGCCAGCCTGGGCACTCTCTGCCTAGTGCCCACCACCCCACCCCTGAAAACATCACCCCCTCGCTGGAGCCCCAGGACAGCTCCTTACCTTTCTGCGTGGGAAAGCTGAAAGCACTGAAAACATGTGCAGCCCCCAGCTCCACCAGGCCCAACTGAGGGTTTCTGGGAGCTGGGGCTTAGCTTTCAGGAAGCAAGCCCTGAGTTTCCTGCCATCCCACCTGAAGTCTCAGAAAGCAGAGGGAAAAACCCCTCCACTTTCAAAATGGGTTGGGGGTGGCGTGGGGTGGTAGTGGCAAGGCTTGTGAGCCTGGTTGGGGGGGGGGGCTCAGTCACCCCTGGAAAATTTCGGAGGTAGCCTCAGCCCTCAAGCCCCCCTGAAGTTGACACCTATGAGAAGGAGCATTGGCTCCGATCAGACCTGCTTCGGATGGCTCGGCCTGAGTTCGCTTTGGCTTGCCTTGATTTCCTTCCTTCGACTCGGCCAGCCCTGCGCGGAGTTACTCCAGAGCAGCCCCGCTGATCTGCATTGGAGGGCGGGGCAGCCGGGCTTGAACCGTCCAGTCCAGCGGGAAGCTCTTCTCATCCGTCTGAAGCACCGAAAGGGTTAAAGCAGCCAAGGCGGTGGCTAGAGAGGCCGAGCCGGGGGGGGGGGGGGCGAGAGAAGGAAAGAGAAGAGGGAGGGCTGCAGACGAGCGAAAGCCGGGGACAGTCTGGCAGCTGGATCCTGGGGAGGTTTACTCTCAAGTAAGTCACTTCTGGCTTGGAAGGCAGAAATCCTGCTGCCGTGTGGCTTGGGGAGGTGGTGGTGGGGTTTTAAGTAGTTTTAAGACGTGATTTCCCGATGGGTGCTTTCATTTGTTCGCCCGGTGACCCTTGCAGGGGGCTGAAAGGCGAGATCTGGATTTTGGAAATCGAAATGAATTCTGAGCGGGGGACGCCGGAGGGAGGCCCAGGTAGAAGTCCCTGGAGTGATCGCTGGTGCCCAGCGGCTGCCCCAAGTACCACCGGCATTTTGGCAGGTGCTCCCCCCATTTCCAGTTTGGGGGGGCGGGGGTGTTGCCAGATGTCCTCTTTTCTTGGCGTCCGTTACTATTATTTGGTCTAAATAAATAAATTAAAATCGTTATTTAAAAACAAGTAATGCTAGGAACATTTCTAGTTAGTAACAGTTATCCCAGCTTAAATAGTGGGGCTTTTTAACCTGGTAGTAATCAGTTGTTTGAAGTAGTCACTTCGGAGAGAAGCTCTCTTTGCTGCTTCTCAAAATATGGTAACATTTCCTTACCTTATCCGTGTAGGGTGGATACCACCAGCTACATCAATCTGGCATCCCCAGCAATGTGATCCTGCAAATTCCCAGCTATAGTTTCTCTTTCTTACCTGTGATGCCTGAAAGACTTCTGAATCAATTCAGGAGTTGTTTTTTAGAGGAGGCCATAATCAGCATCATCGAAGTAAGGCACAACCCCAGGAATGCCTGCCAATAAAACACAGAAAGATTCCTGGTGCCGCAGAGGTTCTAAAGTGAAGGAGATTCCAACAGAAGAAGAAGTTGGATTTATAGCCCACCCTTCACATGGAGTCTCAGAGTGGCTTACAAACTCCTTTCCCTTCCCCTTCCCATAGCAGACACCCTGTGAGGTAGGTGGGGCTGAGAGAGCTCTGAGAGAACTGTCCTTGAAAGAACAGCTCTGACAGAACTATGGCTTGCCTAAGGTCATCCAGCAGCTGTGAGTGGAGGAATGGGGAATCAAACCCAGTTCTCCCAGATTAGAGTCCGCACACTTAATCACTACACCAAACTGGCTCATCTGTGTGCAATAATGGTTTGAGTATCCCCAGCTTTATCATCTACTCTCAGCTGCTGATAGGTTTGAGCAATGGCCACTTTAGCAAAAACCTTTCCTCCTGCTAGGACAGACAACAACTGGTTTATGGCAGGCATTGGATATGGGTCTTGTTTAAATGCCTTACTAACAGTAGAAGAAGAAGAGTTTGGCTTTATACCCCACCCTTCACTGCCCAAAGGCATCTCAGAGCGGCTTACAAACTGCTTTCCCTTCCCCTCCCCACAACAGGCACCCTGTGAGGTAGGTGGGGCTGAGAGAACTCTAACACAAACTGCTCTTTCAGGAACAGCTGTGCCAGAGCTTGTGACTGACCCAAGGTCACACCAGCAGGCACAAGTGGAGGAGTGGGGAATCAAACCCGGTTCTCCCAGATTAGAGTCTGCACACTTAACCACTACACCAAACTGGCTCTCTCAATACATATCTGGTCTGCCATTTAGTGAGACTCAAGGTGGATTACACACAGTGACTCAATACAATCAACACGATGGTACATTCAGGAAACTATGAAATAGAATTTGGGTTGTAGAACCAACCAGAAATCTGGGTGGGAGGGGAAGGAGTATCAAAGGAAAGCGTACATATTAACACGACCCACTAAATGATGCAAAGTGGCATAGTAGGATCGCTTACAGCAAACTATATGCAGTAATATAGACTCCAGTCCCCAATGATTTATCCAAGTAACTTTGTGAAGCCTTTAGTGCAGTGCTATCCTAATTGCTTGTGTAGGAAAGCCCTCCTGAATAATTCCATTTCCCATAGTTTGCAGAAAACCAGGAAAATAGGTGCCTTCCTGGCCTCAGGCAGACCATTCGTGGGGGCCAGAACAGACGTGTACAGGCCAGCCAATGGAGGGAATTGCAGAACAGCAGTAATATACCTGCTCCATCTTAGCTCCTGATAAGAGCCAAGATGTGACGTTCCACACCAGCTGGAGTTTCTGAATTCTTTTCGTGGGGAGACCAATGTACAGTGCATTACAGTAGTCTAGCCTCAATGACACCGTGACATGGATCCTGGTGTCCAGATCAGCTGTGGAGGGGCCATTTTTCGAGCTAGGCTGAGTTGGGAGTAGGCTTCCCAAGAACTTACCGCGTGCCAGCGGGGGATGGATACGTCCTTGCAGGACCATCCCCAGGGGAAGGAGAGGTGCGGAGCACCATGCCGTCGCCAGGAAGGAACGGTAGGTGACGCTCTGGCAATGGGGCTGGAAACTTGATGGTACCATCGAGTTTTCAGCCCCATTGCCAGAGCGTCACCTGGTATCACTTCCTGGCGACGGCATGGTGCGTTACCAGGAAGACTGGTCTGGCCGGGGAGCATTCGTCCCCCGCCCCCAGACGGTAAGTACTTGGGAACCCTAGTTGGGAGAAAGCCTTTTTTGCAACTGCATTCACTCGCTTCTCCAGCAATAATGTTGGGTCCAGTATAACATTAAGACTCTTAGTGAAGTCATGGAGGATTAGCTGAATCCCACTGAAAGCTGGGAGCATAATGTCCTTCAAGACTTCCTCCTCCCAGATCAGTGTTACTTCTGTTTTTCCTTTCAATTTGTTCACTATTAGCCATTTAACCACAGCAGCCGGGAAGCGGATGAGGGCGTCTACGGCATCACTGCCTCCTCCTGCTCCTGTTAACCCCAGCGGCCCCTATTCCCTGACCTGGAGAGGCTGGAGGCCCCTTGGCCCCTTCCCCTCTGCTGGCTGTTTGGGCAGAGCTATTGCCCAACCTTTCCGGCCTAGTGAGGGGCTATCTGCAATGGTTAAGCCCTTACCAGCCGCTTTGTCCTGAACTCCAGTTTACCTGAAGATGCACCCACTAGACTGACCGGTCCCCAGAAATCAGAGGCCTCGGTCATAGCATCCGCAACAGATTTTTAAAAAGCCAAATAGGGACTTTTTTCCTTTCCTGAAGGACCAAACAAGCATATTTGTAAAAGTCTGATGCTTAATATAGCACAATGACATTAATCCTGATCCACAAACAACAACAAGGACGCTCCTTCTGATCCACTGGGGTAATCCTTTGGTGTCTCTTGACCAGGTTCAGTGATGTAATTCTGTTCTCTTCACTTGACTGAGTGCGCGTAATAAAGCGGAAGACAATGCGCTGGTGAAAACTATTTACAGATTTATTATACAATATTTACACAGTCCATGTAGTCCTAGTAGCCACTCAAAAAGGCTGTTAGTCTGACAGAGTGCTACGCCAGGCAGCAGTAACCATGAAGGCACATCAGTGTACAGAACAGTACAGAATATATACAGCAGATAGCCAATCAGGATATACTTGCTGAGTCACAGTGACTCTATGCACACCATGCATAATATAGCACAATGACATTAATCCTGATCCACAAACTACAACAAGGACGCTCCTTCTGATCCACCGGGGTAATCCTTCGGTGTCTCTTGACCAGGGTCAGTGATGTAACTCTGTTCTCTTTACTTTCTGCCATTTTGATATCTTTCCCTCTCCCTCTTCATAGCCAAGTGAATAACCGCGTCTTTCCGCAGTCAGAGGCAACCCAAGGGAAACGGGAAGGAGATGGAAGAGGAGACCCAAGGAAGACATGGGACAGGCAAGACAGCAAGCAAAAGCCCCCATCCCATCCAAGCACAGAGTGGTGCAGAATTCTGGGAAACAGCTGTGCCAGAGATGTTGGCTCAGGACACGATGACCGCAGATGCACGCAGCCGATGCTTCCGGCAGTTCTCTTACCACGAGGCCGATGGGCCCCGGGAGGTTTGCAGCCATCTCCATGGACTCTGCAACCACTGGCTGGAGCCAGAGAGGCACACCAAGAAGCAGATCCTGGACCTGGTGATCCTGGAGCAGTTCTTGGCCATCCTGCCCCAGGAAATGCAGTGCTGGGTCAGAGGATGTGGGCCGGAGACCAGTTCCCAGGCGGTGGCCCTGGCTGAAGGTTTCCTCCTGAGTCAGGCAGAGGAGAAGACGCAGGCAGAGCAGGTGAGGGGGTTTCCTTCGCTCATTTCAAGCCATGACCTCATCCTAAGGCTTCCTGCCAAACATTTCTGTCTCCCTGTCTGTTAACTGCCATCAAGTCACTTCTGACTTATGGCAAGCTTATGATTTAATGTCTTCCAAAATGTCCTATCATTAACAGCCTTGCTCAGGCCTTGCAGACCGAGGGCCGTGTGGCTTCCTTGACTGAGTCCGTCCATCCCATGTTGGGCCTTCCTCTTTTCCTGCTGCCTTCAACTCTTCCCAGCATTGTTGTCTTTTCCAGTGCATCTTGTCTTCTCTTAATGTCACCAAAGTATGATAGCCTCATCTTAATCATTGTAGCTTCTAGGGAGAGCTCAGTCTTGATTTGATCTAGAACCCACTGATTTGACCTTTGGACAGTCCACGTTATCCGTAAAAACTCTCCTCTAATTTGTTGTTGTTGTTCAGTCGCACAGTCGAGTCTGACTCTTCGCGACCCCATGGACCAGATTACGCCAGGCCCTCCTTTCTTCCGCTGTCCGCTGAAGTTTGCTCAATTTCATGTTCGTTGCATCAATGACACTGTCTAACCATCTCATCCTTTGCCGTCCCCTTCTTCTTTGACCTTCAATCTTTCCAAGCATCAGGGTCTTCTCCAGTGAGTGCTCCCTTCTCATTTGGTGGCCAAAGTATTTGAGCTTCAGCTTCAGGATCTGGCCTTCCAGGGAACAATCAGGGTTGATTTCTTTTAGGATTGACTGATTTGATCTCTTTGCAGTCCAAGGGACTCTCAAGAGTCTTCTCCAGCACCATAGTTCAAAAGAATCTATTCTTCGGCGCTTCGCCTTCCTTATAGTCCAACTCTCGCAGCCATACATTACTACGGGGAATACCATTGCTTTGACCATGCGGACTTTTGTTGGCAAGGTGATGTCTCTGCTTTTTATCATGCTGTTTAGGTTTGCCATCGCTTTCCTCCCAAGGAGCAGGCGTCTTTTAATTTCATGGCTGCAGTCACCATCTGCAGTGATCTGGGATCCTAGGAACGTGAAGTCTGTCACTACTTCTACGATTTCCGCTTCTATTTGCCAAGGAGTAATGGGCCCAGATGCCATGATCTTAGTTTTTTTGATGTTGAGCTTCAAGCCCACTTTTGCACTCTCGTCTTTCACCCTGAGCAAGAGGCTCTTTAGGTCCTCTTCACTTTCTGCCATCAGAGTGGTATCGTCTGCATATCTGAGGTTATTGATCTTTTCCCCAGCAATCTTAACTCCAGCTTGTGATTCATCCAGGCCAGCATTTCGCATGATGTACTCTGCATATAAATTAAATAAGCAAGGTGACAATATACATCCTTGTCGTACTCCTTTTCCTATGCTAAACCAATCAGTTGTTCCATATCCGGTTCTAACTGTTGCTTCTTGACCCTTATACAGGTTTCTCAGGAGACATGTGAGGTGGTCCGGTACTCCCATCTCTTTAAGAACCTGCCATAATTTATTGTGATCCACACAATCAAAGGCTTTAGCATAGTCAATGAAGCAGAAGTAGATGTTTTTCTGGTACTCTCTTGCTTTCTCCATAATCCAGCGAATGTTGGCAATTTGATCTCTAGTTCCTCTACCTCTTCGAAACCCAGCTTGTACTTCTGGCAATTCTCTATCCACGTACTGTTGGAGCCTAGCTTGTAGGATTTTGAGCATGACCTTGCTAGCATGTGAAATGAGTGCAAGTGTGCGATAGTTTGAACATTCCTTGACATTGCCCTTCTTTGGGATTGGAATGTAAACTGACCTTTTCCAATCCTGTGGCCACTGTTGTGTTTTCCAAATTTGTTGGCAAATTGAGTGCAGCACTTTAACAGCATCTTCTTTTAAGACTTTGAATAACTCCGCTGGGATACCATCACCTCCACTAGCTTTGTTGTTAGTAATGCTTTCTAAGGCCCATTTAACTTCGCTTTCCAGGATGTCTGGCTCGAGGTCAGTGATTATACCATCATGGTTGTCAAGGACATTGAGGTCCTTCTTGTATAGTTCTTCTGTGTATTCTTGCCATCTTTTCCTAATCTCTTCTGCTTCTGTTAGGTCCCTACCGTTTTTGTCCTTTATCATGGCCAGCTTTGCATGGAACGTTCCCTTGATTTCTCCAATTTTCTTGAAGAGATCTCTAGTCCTTCCCAATCTATTGTTTTCCTCTATTACTTTGCATTGTTCATTCAGGAAAGCCTCCTTATCTCTCCTTGCTGTTCTCTGGAAATCTGCATTCAGTTGGGCAAATCTTTCCTTTTCACCGTTGCCTTTAGCTTTGCTTCTTTCCTCTGCTATGTGTAAAGCCTCATCAGACAGCCACTTTGCTTTCTTGCATTTCTTTTTCTTTGGGATGGCGGTGATTGCTACCTCCTTTACAATGTCACGGACCTCTGTCCATAGTTCTTCAGGCACTCTGTCTATCAAATCTAGTCCCTTAAACCTATTCTTCACCTCTACTGTATATTCATTGGGGATGCGATCTAGGTCAAATCTGAATGGCCTTGTGGTTTTCCCAACTTTCTTCAATTTATGTCTGAATTTTGCAATGAGTAGCTCATGATCTGAGCCACAGTCAGCTCCAGGTCTTGTTTTTACTGACTGGATAGAGCTTCTCCATCTTTGACTGAAAATTATATAGTCAATCTGATTTCGGTGTTGCCCATCTGGTGATGTCCATGTGTAGAGACGCCTCTTAGGTTGTTGGAAAAGGGTGTTCGCTATGACCAGCGTGTTCTCTTGACAAAACTCTGTTAGCCTTTGCCCTGCTTCATTTTGTTCTCCAAGGCCAAACTTGTCTGTTATTCCGGTTACCTTTTGATTTCCTACTTTAGCATTCCAGTCCCCTATGATGATGAGGACATCATTTTTTGGTATTAGTTCTATGAACTGTTGTAGGTCTTCATAGAACTGGTCCATTTCAGCCTCTTCTGCAGCAGTGGTTGGGGCATAGACTTGGATTACTGTGATATTGAATGGTTTGCCTTGGATTCGGACTGAGATCATTCTGTCATTTTTGAGATTGTATCCCAGTACTGCCTTTCTCACTCTCTTGTTGACTATAAAGGCCACACCATTTTTTCTACGGGATTCCGGGCCACAGTAGTAGATATAATGGTCTTCTGAGTTAAATTCGCCCATTCCTGTCCACTTTAGTTCACTGATTCCCAAGATGTCGATGTTCATTCTTGCCATCTCATTTTTGACCACGTCAAGCTTACCTTGATTCATAGACCTTACATTCCAGGTTCCTATGCAGTATTGTTCTTTGCAGCATCGAACTTTCCTTTCACCATCAGACGCATCCACAACTGAGCGTCCTTTCGGCTTTGGCCCAGTCGCTTCACTCTTTCTGGGGTTACTCGTACTTGCCCTCTGCTCTTCCTCAGTAGCATATTGGACACCTTCCGACCTGAGGGGCTCATCTTCCGGCGTCATATCTTTCAGCCTTTTGTTACTGTCCATGGGGTTTTCTTGGCAAAGATACTGGAGTGGGTTGCCATTTCCTTCTCCAGGGGGATCACACTTGGTCCGAGTTCTCTGCTGTGGCCTGTCTCCTCTAATACAGCATTTCAAAAGAATCAACGATTTGGTGTAATGGTTAAGTGTGCGGACTCTAGTCTGGGAGAACCGGGTTTGATTCCCCACTCCTCCACTTGCAGCTGCTGGATGACCTTGGGCAAGCCATAGTTCTGATAAGAGCTGTTCTTGAAAAAAGAGCAGTTTCTGTCAAGAGATCTCTCAGCTCCACCTACCTCACAGAGTGTCTGTTGTGGGGAGGCGGAGGGAAGGGAGTTTGTAAGACACTCTGAGACTCCTTTGGGTAGGTTTTTTTTAAAAAATAGTTTTATTTCAAAATTAAGGAAAACATACAAGAACAAGAAAGAAAACAACACAAAACAAAAATGGCACACTACAATAAACAAACTCTGGAGCTTATACTCTAGTCTCTAGTTAAATTTCACAAAGTATCCTAGAATCTTGCTCTTATGCACCTATATTAGTTTATATGTTTATTTTCAAAGAGTTATTGCACCAATCTTCCAAAATAATTTTCTATCCATTTATGTAATCTCAACCAGTTTTTCTCAAAGATTTATTCTTTTTTATCTTGTAGCTGCAAAGTTAAATTATCCATTTCTGCTGCTTCTAAAAGTTTATAAATCATTTCTTCTTTTGTTGGGCTTTCTTCTTTTTTCCAGTGCTTAGCATACAATATCCGGCTATTGTTATAATATGTATAATCATGTATACATCTGGTTTCTTGTAACTTCGTGGTACAATATTTAATAAAAACAACTCTGGTACAAATGGTAAGTTTACATCTAACATTTTTTGCAATATCTCATGTATCTATATCCAATATTTTTTAGCAACCTTACATGTCCACCACATATGAAAGAAAGAACCTTTGTTTACATTTCCAACATAAATTCAACATGTTTGGATAGCATTTAGCTCAATTTTCAGTAGTCATGTGCCACCTATGAAACATTTTATATATATTTTCTTTAAATGTAATAGCTTTTGTAATTTTCACATTTACTTTCCATATCTTAGACCATTGTTCTAGCTGTGTATTATGGCCTATATTTTGTGCCCACTTAACCATTGAATCTTTTAGAATCTCATCTTGCATTTTCCTATTTAACAGCAGAGTATAAAATTGCTTTATGCATTTCCCTTTTAAGCACATTGAAATTTTATCCAACTCTGTAGGTGTATCATAGAACCCTATGGTTTTATCCTTTACATATCTAGAATCCTGCTGTGCTCTTTCCCACTGGTTCAAGTTGATGTCTCTTTTTTTTAGGTTGTCTTGCTGTGAGACTCCTTTGGGTAGTGAAGGGTGGGGTATAAATCCAATCTCCAGCTCCTCCTCCTCCTTCTTCTTCTTCCTGTCAGCGTTCTTCACTGTCCACCTTTCACATCCATACACAGTAATGGGGAATACTGTGGCACGAATTAACTTGATCTTGGTCCCTGGTGACACATCCTCACACTTAAAAGAATCTTTTCTAGCTCCTTCAGGGCTGCCTTTTCCAGACTGTCTCCTTCTGATTTCTTGTTTGCAGTCTCTTGATGATGGGGCCAAGGAACAGAAGAAGTTGAACAATTTCTTCATCATCAACCTTAAATTTCTGTAATTCCCCATTAGTCTTTACTTTTGCCTTAATGCTCAGCTGCAATCCTGCTTTGGCACTTTCTTCTTAAACCTTCATAAACTTCAGCGGACAGCGGAAGACAGGAGGGCCTGGCATGATCTGGTCCATGGGGTTGCGAAGAGTCGGACTCGACTGTGCGACTGAACAACAACAAAAGCAGTTGTTTCAAGTATTCACTATTTTCTGCCAGTAATGTGGCGTCATGGGCATATCTCAGATTGTTGATGTTCCTACCACCGGTTTTCACTCCACCTTCATCTCAAATAGGAAGATGAAATGCATCCTTGTCTGACACCTTTTCTAACTGGAAACCATTCTGTTCCTCCATATTTTGTCCAAACAGTGGCCTCCTGTCCAGAGTACAAGTTGTGCATCAAAGCAATCAGATGTTGTGGCACACCCATTTCTTTTAAAACCAACCATAGCTTTTCATGATCCACACAGTCAAAAGCTTTGCTGTAATGAAAGATGTTGATTTTCTTCTAAAATTCTCTTGTATGCTCCAATAACCAACATAAATTTGAAATCTAATTTCAAGTGCCCCATCCTTTTCTGAATCCAGCTTGAACATCTGGCATTAGTTGCTACAGTCTTTGATGTCTCCCTTTTTTCTGAATTGGAATGTAAAGTGAGCATTTCCAGTCTGTGGCTGTTGTTCTGTTTTCCATATTTGTTAGCATATTCTAGTTAAGATTTTGAGGGATCCCTTTGCTGTGCCTTGGAATAGCTCCATTGATATCCCATTCACTCCTGGTGATTTGTTCCTCCCCATTGCTCTCAATGCATCTTTCACTTCACTTTCTAAAACTGTCGGTTCTTTCATTTCTTTTGTATAATTCTTCATTGTATTGTTTCCATCTTTCCTTAGATATTTCTACCTCTAGATAAGCCGGGAAGAAAACCCAGCCCTGATTCTTGCCGCTGTGCTTGAAGCAAGTCTGATGGTGGATGAGGAGTCTGGGAGTGGGTCAGGATCCATCTCCTCCGCCTGTTCCATTCCTTCTCTTACCTGTCTCCCTGCTGTTGTTTCAGATGTGGGGATGGCCCATGAAGGTGGAAGCAGAGTTCTCTGAGGCAGAAGGAGCTCCGTCAGAGGAAAGTCAGAGGGCGCAGGCCCAGGAGCATGCCCAAGATGCCCTCTCAAGTGGTAAGGATATCCCATACCTAGATGGGATTGAGGCACATAGCGAAGTTATTGGACAGGAGAAAAGGGAAATATTTTTGCAGACTACATAGAATGGAGTTCTGGGATGGAGTGCCATACGGTGTAATGATGTCTGTCAGAAGTCCTAACTTAGTCAGCAAAACACCAGGCCTTGTGATACAAGCAAGGTTAGCGTTTATTAAGCTGCAATAGATAGATCACTGGAACAGGTATCTTGTTCAGAATGACTTGGTTACAGAAAGCAAGCGGTTATACAGGGAAGGGGGTGAATGGGGACCCCCCCTTCCTCCATACAATGAATAACATGCGACTGGGAAATCGAAAGTTACTATACTAATGAAATTCCCACCGCCCCCATTATTCACAGCTGCTACATCTATGCCAGCGATAGAGAAGTGCGCAGCCTGACTTGCCAAGGTCAGAATGTCTAGGCTGCAAGAGATAGTGGTAATAGAAGCCACATTCCATTCTCACACCCGAGGTGTAAATCAACAACTCCCCGGATTCCAACCTCCCGCCTGTCACGCCACTAAGGCGCCCAGAGCCCACCTCCCTCCCTTCCATCCATCATGGCAGGGCTACCTGACATGCAGCCCCCTCGAAAATAGTCCTACCCCTTTGGTTTATGGGGGTACAACTTGTGAAACGCTCGGATAAGCCGAGGGGCCAAAACATTTTCCGCCCGCACCCACTCCCTCTGTTCCGGCCCAAAGTCAATCCATTCAACCAGGTAAAACAAGCGATTGCGAGAGATTTTTGAGTCCAGAATTTGCGATACTTCATAGTGAGGTTCCCCCCCCACCAGCAGCGGAGGAGGGGTCGGTCGTTGCGGTCTCCATCTGTTCCCTTCAGGCGCTTGGCGTAGAAGCCTTACATGAAAAACAGGATGAATAGACTTTAGAGACTTAGGCAACGCAAGTTCAACAGTTACATTGTTAATTACCCTCACAATTTCAAAAGGGCCAACATATTTCCAACCAAGTTTGCGACTCGGCTGAATCCGACGCAAATGCTGGGTCGACAAGTAAGCAAACTCTCCACATTTTGGAACCCAAGCAAGGCTACGTTTTTTATCTGCCTGGAGTTTGTATGCAGCTTTAGCCTCCTCAAGAGTTTTGGCCAACGAGCCCCACGCCTCCTGCAGTTGTTTGCACCAGTCTCCAGCGTCTCCCGCCGGGAGGTCGGGAGAAGTCAAAAATGGCAAAGGAGGGGCGTCATAGCCATGTACTGCTTTAAAGGGGGACATCCCCGTCGACGAGTGCTGAGTATTATTGTAGCAGAACTCAGCTAAAGGCAAAAGAGAATGCCAATTGTCCTGCTGAAAATTAGAAAAACACCGCAGGTATTGTTCCAGAGTCTGATTCACACGTTCGGTCTGCCCATCGGATTCCGGATGGTATGCACTGCTCACCCCCCTCTCCACCCCAAGCAGTGACATAAGTTCGCTCCAGAACCTAGAAACGAATTGAACCCCCCTGTCTGAGATCACCTTAGCAGGTAAGGTGTGGAGTCTCACAACGTGCTGCAGGAAAGCAGAGGCTAGTTTTTTAGCAGAGGGGATGGTGGCAAACGGAACGAAATGCGCCTGTTTAGTAAACAGGTCCACTATCACCCATATGACGGTTTTCCCCCCGCTAGGGGGTAGATCCGTAATAAAGTCCATAGAGATCACTTCCCATGGCCGAGCCGGGGTAGGTAGGGGCTGTAGGGCACCTGGGGGTTTACCGGGCCGAGGTTTACTCATTAAGCACGTTTGACAGGCTGACGTGAAGAGAGAGACATCTTTTCGCAATCCCGGCCACCAAAATTGTCTTTGTAGAAGCTGGAGAGATTTCACAAACCCCGTGTGTCCAGCTAGCTTTGAGCCGTGCGCCCAGCCCATTACCTCCCCCCTGAGAGACCGTGGGACAAAGAGTTTATTGTTTTTAGTCCGGCAGCCATGCGCATTCCGGGACATTCCCTCTTCCCCCGCCACCTCCTCCTTGTCCGCCTCCGACAGTTCTGTAGAGAATTTCACCGCCCATTCATTAGGGGGAGGGTCTGGCGGTGGGGGGGAAGGTTTGGCCTGCCTTCGAGTGGTTACCGCTCCTCCCAACTGGGAAGGAGTGAAAATCGAGTCACGAATCTCCTCCCTTTTGCTGTCGTGTTGAGGGAGGCGTGACAGTGCATCGGCCAGCGAGTTAGATGTCCCCGGGAAGTGGTGCAGTGTGAAATTGAACTTGGAGAAGAAATCAGCCCAGCGGAGCTGTTTGGCGTTCAAGGAACGGGGGAGCGTAGTAGCTCGAGGTTTTTGTGATCAGTCCAGACCTCGAACGGGACTCTCGCCCCTCCAGCCAATGGCGCCAGGTAGCCAACGCTAAGCGGATCGATCCCGCTTCTTTTTCCCACACCGACCAATTCCGTTCAGTATCGTTAAATTTTTTGGAAACATAGGCAAGGGGGTGCAATTTGCCATCCTCCCCCTCTTGGAGGATCGCCCCCCCCATAGCAACGTCCGAGGCGTCAACTTGAACAATGAATTTCTTAAGTTCATTCGGGTGGGCCAATACGGGTTCCGACGTAAAAAGGGCTTTCAATTTGTCGAACGCCCGCTGGCACTCTGGCGACCATTCTAGTTTGGCCCCGGGCCGAGTGCATTCGGGTGGCTTCCCTTTGGTTTTCAGTAAGTCAGTTAAGGGAAGAGCCACCTGGGCAAAGTTCGAGAGAAACGATCTATAAAAGTTCGCGAATCCGAGGAACCCCTGGAGTTGCCTCCTCGTTTTGGGGGGCTCCCACCCCACGACATCTTTAACTTTGTCAGGGTCCATTTCAATTCCCTTCTGGGAAATGCGGTAGCCTAGAAAAGGGATCTCCGTTTTGTGAAATTCACACTTGGATAGTTTGGCAAACAGTTTATGCTTGTGCAACGTTTGTAGTACCTCCCGCACCAGTTTCACATGCGATTTAAGGTCGGGGGAGTACAAAAGAATGTCATCAAGGTAAACAAGGACCCCCTTGAACAAGTGTTTGTGTAATACCTCGTTAATCAAGTTCATGAAGACCCCAGGGGCCCCTTGGAGCCCGAATGGCATGACTAAGTATTCAAACTGGCCGAGGGGGGTGTTGAACGCCGTTTTAAACTCATCCCCCTCCCGTATGCGGACTCTGAAATAGGCATCCCGAAGGTCTAGTTTAGAAAAAATCTTCCCCCCAGCCACTGCAGCCAACAAGTCTTTTATGAGGGGCATGGGGTAAGCGTTTGTGTTTGACACTGCATTCAAGCCGCGGTAGTCGGTGCATAGCCGCAAACCTCCATCCTTTTTTTTCCGGAAGAGCACAGGAGCCGCAAAGGGGGAGGATGCTGGCCGGATGAAACCCCTATTGAGGTTTTTATCAATGAACTTTCTCAGTTCTACCTTTTCCGAAGGGCTCATAGAATACAGTTTTCCCTTCGGCAATTTTTGGTTGGGCAAAATTTCAATTGCACAGTCAGAGTTTCTGTGGGGGGCAATTCATCGGCCTCCTCCTCTCCGAAAACGGGAGCCAGGTCGTGATACTCGGGAGGAATGCCTTCCAGCTCCGCGTTTGCCACCCCCGCTGTCACTAGGAGTTGCCCCCCATCATGGGTCCCCACTCCGTTTTCCATGTGTGGGACAGGCATTTCTTGGAGATGAAATTTACTTTCCCTCCCCCCAGAGTACATGAGGATCGTGGTCAAAGAACCATGGGCTCCCTAGAACCAAGGGAAAGCGGGCTGAAGGGGTAACCACAAAAGGTCTTTCTTCCCAGTGTTGCCCGAGCCCCACCCGCAAGGGTACAGTCTCGTATTTGCAGGGTTCTTTCATGGTGGACCCGTCCATTTGCGTAAAAATCAAGGGGTCAGTCAATTTAACAACTTTCGCCCCAAGTCCCGTTATTAGTGTGGGGTTAATGAGGTCTCTCCCACACCCAGAGTCAATGAGAGCTCGTACTCTCACATGGGTCAGTAGACCCGGGTCCATTAGAGTCACCGTGAGAAAGAAAAGAGAGGGGGGTTTGCTCACCGGGAGTTGCGCCTGGGGATGTGGGACCTGCTGTTCAGCGCTGTTTACAGCAGGTCCGTCTCGTTTCCCTGCGGCACGGTCTCGCCATCTGATGAGTCGGATGCTTCACTGAGCGGCTTGGCTTGCAGAGCCTTCGCCCCCTTCGGTTTCGCCACCTGTTTTGGTGTGGAGGTGTCAAACTTCTTCTTGACTCCCTTCGATGCTCCGGGTGCTGTAGTCGATGTCGGGCAGTTCGCGGCGAAATGGCCCCCTTCTCCGCATTTGAGGCAAAGACCTTGCTTCATCCGGAGCTCCCTCGTGCCATCCCTCAGCTTCGGGTTCGGGGCCGGGGTTTTCCCTCTCGCAGCCGGTGCAGGGCCCCTGTTAGCCATCGCTGCGGCGGCGTCCAGTTTGATGGTTTTCAGGCGGTTCTCCATTGTGACGGCTGCTTGAACCCATCCGGTGAGGGTGTTCGGGTCTTGATTCCTGGTGACTTCCCGGCGGATTTCCGCGTTGAGTCCCCACTTGTAGAAATCCACGAGGTTCCCTTCCCCTCGGAGTTTGGCGGCACATCTGCGGAACTCCGAGGTGTAGTCTCTCACCGACCGTGCTCCCTGTTTGAGGCTTCGGATCGTTGCCTTCGCTGCTTTGGTGGAATGCACATCCTCAAATTGCTCCTTCATGGCCCACATGAAGGAATCGATTTCTCTCAGCTCGCGCCCGTCGACTTGATGGAGTCCCACATACCAGTCAGCAGCCGCTCCCTTTAGGTGGGATGCTATGACATCGACCATCCGCTCTTCCCGCTGGAATAGGTGGCCCCAGGTCTCGATAAACCTCTCGGCTCGCACCAGGAAGAATGGGAATTTCTCGGGGTCTCCATCAAAATCAGCGTCCAGAAGTTCTGCAGGCTTGGGCGGCAAAAACCCCCAAGGACGAGGGGGTGGTTGCCCCGGCGGCCCCTGCGGTCCTGGCCCCGCTGGTTGATCTACCGGGCCGGCTGGCACGTTTCCCTGGTCTTGGTCCGGCACCGGCCGCTGATTGGGAGGGACCTGGGCTGGTGGTTCCTCGCGCCTTTGCCGCTCGCGCTCTTCCCGGATGCCCTCTGCGATCATCTGCGGGATGCGTGCGAGGGATTCGTCTAGGAATCGCATCAGGCGATCTTGGCTCGGTTCTTCAGTCCATCTCCTCCTCACTACGGCGCCTTCCAGGGTATCGGAGTCGCGGCCAGTCTCTTCCAGGGCTTCCGCCGTGATTAGTTTCCGGACCGACCTCTCGGGGTGGCTCATCCCCATGGAAGCTCTCGGGGTCCCGAACCACCCTTCGTGGGTGTCAGCCAGGGGTTTCACCCAGTCACGTCTTTGTCCAACTCGGGTGGTCACCCCCCCATAGGCTGCCCCATAGGGGTCTCCGTAAGGCCCTCCAAAGTCGTATTCCAGACCCCATTGTCTCGGCACGTGTGTGTCTGGGGTCTCTCGGGGTACGTCTTTCCCGGGAGGTTTCTTATCCTTTTCATCTTCTTCAATTGGGAGAGTGTCTTCTTCTCCGCCACTCATTTTGGAGTTGCGGGTTTAGGACCAGTCCCAAAAGTAATTGATGATTCTGAACAAACTGTCCGAAGTCCTAACTTAGTCAGCAAAACACCAGGCCTTGTGATACAAGCAAGGTTAGCGTTTATTAAGCTGCAATAGATAGATCACTGGAACAGGTATCTTGTTCAGAATGACTTGGTTACAGAAAGCAAGCGGTTATACAGGGAAGGGGGTGAATGGGGACCCCCCCTTCCTCCATACAATGAATAACATGCGACTGGGAAATCGAAAGTTACTATACTAATGAAATTCCCACCGCCCCCATTATTCACAGCTGCTACATCTATGCCAGCGATAGAGAAGCGCGCAGCCTGACTTGCCAAGGTCAGAATGTCTAGGCTGCAAGAGATAGTGGTAATAGAAGCCACATTCCATTCTCACACCCGAGGTGTAAATCAACAACTCCCCGGATTCCAACCTCCCGCCTGTCACGCCACTAAGGCGCCCAGAGCCCACCTCCCTCCCTTCCATCCATCATGGCAGGGCTACCTGACAGATGTCTATTCCACTTGAAGGAGGAGTAGACCGATTTCATGGAGGGCAATATGCATATCTCACCTTCCTTCCACGGTGAGAGGGAATGAAGGTGGCTCAAAAAAGGAAATGAAGGCAAATCTTGGTGGAGCTATTAGCCGTGGTGAAGAGATGGAAGCTCCACGTTCCCTTGACCTGGATGGCCCAGACCAGCCCCCTCTCATCAGATCCCGGAAGCTAAGCAGGGTCAGCCCCAGCTAGTTCTTGGATGGGAGACCACTGAAGAAGTCCAGGGTTGCTGAGCAGAGGCAGGCAATGGCATACCATCTCCGAAAGTCTCTTGCCTTAAATAACTGGGCTCACCAAAAGTCAGCTGTGCCTTGAAAGTACTTTAGAAACACCCCCTCCCCATGTTCTAGTGCAGCATACCTCTGAAACCTCATTGCTAGAGGCAATAATTTGGGTTCTGTGCCCTTGCTTAAAGGCTTTCCAGGGGCATCTGGCATAAGAGACCACAAGAACATAAGAGAAGCCAATGTTGAATCAGGCCAATGGCCCATCTAGTCCAGCACTCTGTCACACAGCGGCCAAAAATACCACGTGCCATCAGGAGGTCCAGCAGTGGGGCCAGGGCACTAGAAGCCCTCCCACTGCTGCCCCCTCCAGCACCAAGAATAGAGTGCATCACCTGCCCCAGACTGAGAGTTCCCATCTATACCCTGTGGCTAATAGCCACTGATGGACTTCTGCTCCATATGTTTATCTAATTCCCTCTTGAAGCTGTCCATGCTTGTAGCTGCCACCACCTCCTGTGGCAGTGAATTCCATGTGTTAATCACTCTTTGGGTGAAGAAGTACTTCCTTTTATCTGTTCTAACCCGACTGCTCAGCAATTTCATTGAGTGCCCACGAGTTCATTGAGGCAGGCCACAGTCAGAAAGTTTACAGTGGACTAGGGATGCCTGGCCATGGCCTGCCCCCGGCATGAGGTTTGAGGGTGGCACATGGGGTGGACGTGATGTTATATTGATTTCTCGTCCAGCCAGATATCTGGATGGAAAGTCAGAGCATCAATAGATGCCTTAGAAACCCAGCGTAGAGTTTCCAGAGCCTTGGCTGGTATGCTAAAATCAAATCTAGGTTTTGGGCTGGATGTGAAGGCAACGTGTCCTGCAATGTGACTTCCAGTCCCCTCTTTTTCCCCTTCCAGGCCAGATTCCAGGACAGGTGGGAGGGCCCAGCAGGGGGGAGAATGGTGTGCCGGGCTTTTTGGTCTGAACCAGCAGGGGTGCTGCAACCTTTTGAGCTCCAGAGTTCACAGGGCACATTTCAAGTTTCACAGAAGTCTGAAATGTGTTGGCAGCATTTATTACCTCCCCCAGGCTCATCATCAACATTTATTTAATTTATACCTCACTCTATCCCTCAGCGTTCTGTGCCCCTTGGCCTTTAGTCATGCCGGCCATATGACCACAGAAACATCTTCGGACATTGCTGGCTCTTCGGCTTGGAAACAGAGATGAGCACTGCAACCCTAGAGTCGGCTTCGACTGGCTTCCGAGCAAGGGAAACCTTTACCTTTGCTATCCCACGAGTACCTGTGGTCAGTGTTCCCTCTAAGCTGAGTTAGTGTGAGTTAGCTCACAGTTTTTTAGCCTCTGGTTCACACATTTTTGTCTTAGTTCAGGAAGGATGGCTCCAGAGCAAACTAATGTATGCAGGAGCCAAATCACTTGCTCTCAACTTTAATGCCAGTAGCTCACAAGGTAGAATTTTTGCTCACCAGACTCCACAGCTTAGAGGGAACATTACCTGTGGTGCTTCTCTTCCAGGTCTCCTACAGTTTAGTAAAAGTCATTACAAATTTTCTTGGGAGTTAAGAAGACAAGGTTTCACAGTCCTGGGAATGGGGATGCGTGAAGCAGAATTCAAAGCAGCAAACAAGATAGGAACTTGAGGTTGAAATTCATCCTTTCCAATTTTGTCTCCCTTGCAGGCAGCAAAGAGGCGTTGTCGAGCCGTCGTCTTTGCAGGGGAGTCAAAACGGCTGCTCAGCCTCTGGTCCAGGTAGGGGGGTATATGGAGGATAGTCGGGGGGGCTCATTTCTCAGGGAGGCTTTTGCTACTGCTGTCCAAGGAAGAGAGGCTCTGAACTCTCTACTCTCTTCATGCGTATCAAGCTCTACATCCTGCGCCCACCCATAATGCTCCGGTTGAGCGTGTAGTCGCTGCCTGTTGTGATCTCTGATGAGGGAATCTGCTTTTTCTTTCAGCATCCCTTTTCCTTTGAGGAGGTGGCCGTGTATTTCACCGAGGCCGAGTGGGCCCTGCTGGATCTGGGCCAAAGAGCTCTCTACAGGGAAGTCATGTTGGAGAACTACGGGAGCGTGGCCTTTCTGGGTAAGGATCTCTGATAGGTTCCCAAGGTGTGAATTGCTGTCATTGGGATGATGTGTGAATCAAAATATTGAACAGCAATATGTGGTTGTGAGGCCTGCCCAGCTACTTGGCCATCACTGGGGGCCTCAAGGAGTTGGGGTGGCAGCGAAAGTGATGTTCAGCATGTCCAAGCAGAGCAATACAAGCCACCCCTCTGATCCAGGGTTAGGGTTAGGGACAACTGAGGCCATTGTTGAGGCCATCACCCAAGCCAGAGAGGGTATCCTGTCCTGAATCCAAAGCAGGGCTGAAAGGCCCTCAGAAAGACTCTGGAAGGGGCCAGATCCCAGTGCCTCAGTTGCCAGCGTTTACAACACAACCTTCCCCATGACAGGATTATGGCCAACAGCTCTGTCTGTGATCTGACATGGATCCGTCCCCCTTGTACAGGTTCACATTGTGGGCCTTGATCTTGATCATAGCCTTTCACAAGAATTTTTCCTTTTCCTTGGATTTCCTTCCTTCCCTATATAAGAATTCAATATTTCCCTCCATCCCTCCCTCTCTCTCTGTCAAAGAAGCCAGGAGTATAAGAGAGACTATGGTAGAGACAGGCAAAGGCCTCTCATCTAGAGAATGGCTGCTGAGTTTCTCCAGAAGATCTCAAGAGACTTTCCCAAATGAACTGTCTGCAAGTGGGTATCCTTCACGGTTATATCAAGGGAACGGGCAAGGAATACCCATGGGTAAAGTTCCCTCCAAGCGGTGGTAGGGGGCACTGGTGCACAAAATTTCAGCTGGCAGCATGGGGATTTTTCCCTCAGTCCGTGAGTGACGCTGAGAAGGCATTTTTTCCCCAACACTGGAAACAATGGAGGATGGAGGTACCTTGTTCTGAGGTCCATAGAATTGGAGCCCCTGGTCCAATCTTTTTGAAACTTGGGGGTTTTTTTGAAGAGAGGCACCAGGAGCTATGTTGCAAATTTTGTGCCTCTACTTCAAAAACAGCCCCCCAAGCCCCAGATACTCCTGGATCAATTCTCCATTATAGCCTATGAAGCCCACTGACTATAATGGTCCCCATAAGCTGTAATGAAGCTGGAAAAAATTGATTTTTTTTGCACAATCCTATTATGCTTTACAATATGATTTGTAAGCTGCCTTGAGTCACAGGGGAAAGTGGGATATAAATATTTGAATAAATAAGTAGTTTAGAAGCGAAGAAGAGATTGGATTTATACCCCACCAATGTTCCCTCTAAGGTGTGGAGACTTGTGAGCAAAAATTCTACTTTGTGAGCTACTGGCATTAAAGCTGTGAGCGAGCCATTTGGCTCCTGCATAAATTAGTTTGCTCTGGAGCCATCCTTCCTGAGCTAAGACAAAAATGTGTCAGCTGGAGGCTAATAGATTGTGAGCTATTTCACACTAACTCAGCTTAGAGGGAACATTGTACCCTACCCTTCACTACCCGAAGGAGTCTCAGAGTGGCTTACAATTTCCTTTCCCTTTCCCTCCCCACAACAAACACCTTCTGAGGTTGGTGGGGCTGAGAGAGCTCTTTCGAGAACTGCTTGTGAGAAAACAGCTCTGAAAGAACTTGTGACTGACCCAAGGTCACACCAGCAGCTTCATGTGGAGGAGTGGGGAATCAAACTCGCTTCTCCCAGATCAGAGTCCACGCTCCTAACCGCTACACCAAACTGGCTCTCCCCAAACTGGCTAAACCAATTTAGGTTGGTTGATAACATTTAAGTAATTTCTTGTTAGGTTAGGCAGGGTTCTCACAGTGATTGTTCGACCTCTGTGATACTTGACCTGTAATGCTGGTTGTCATATTTCATTTAAAAAAACCAAAGTATACTGCAAGCCCCCCTCCCCCCGTTTTGGTATGTTTTCTAAGGCTCAGCACAGGGCGACGGTCCAAGGCCAGGTCTACAAATATAATGGACTGTGGTAGGTAGACCTGTTCTCTGGAGGCCAGGTCTATAAGTACAGTAGAAAGGGGTGGGTAGACCTGTTCTCCAGAGGCCAGGTCTACCAATATAGTGGAAAGGGGAGGGTAGACTTCTTCTCCAGAGGCCAGGTCTATCAATATAGTGGAAAGGGGAGGGTAGACTTCTTCTCCAGAGGCCAGGTCTACCAATAGACTGGAAAGGGCAAAAGAGACCCATTATCTGGGGCCTGGTCTACTCCCATAGAGGACATTTTCTGTAATGAAATTTTACTTTATTCTGGTTCCCCTTATAATGTTTAAATTATTCTTAAAATATAGTTTAAAAGAATTCATTCGGAGATTTTTACAAGGTTATGAAAATAATCTTCTAAAAAACTAATTTACACGATAGTCAAATGTAGTCCCACTCACAACTTTAGTGCTGCTAGCTTTTTTTCACATGCTTATCCAATTTCCTCTTGAAGCCGTCCATGCTTGTAGCTGCCACCACCTCCTGTGGCAGTGAATTCCATGTGTTAATCACTCTTTGGGTGAAGAAGTCCTTCCTTTTATCTGACCTAACCCGACTGCTCAGCAATTTCATGGAGTGCCCATGAGTTATTGTATTGTGAGAAAGGGAGAAAAGTATTTCTTTCTCTACCTGCTCTACCCCATGCAGAATCTTATAAACCTCAATCATGTCACCCCTCAGCCGTCGTTTCTCCAAGCTGAAGAGCCCCAAGCGCTTTAACCTTTCTTCATAGGGAAAGTGTTCCAACCCTTTTATCATTCTAGTTGCCCTTTTCTGCACTTTTTTCCAATGCTATAATATCCTTTTTGAGGTGTGGTGACCAGAACTGTACACAGTACTCCAAATGAGGTTGCACTGTTGATTTATACAGGGGCATGATGTTACTGGCTGATTTGTTTTCAATTCCCTTCCTAATAATCCTCAGCATAGCGTTGGCCTTTTTTATTGCAGTTGCACACTGTCTAGACATTTTCATTGAGTTATCTACTACGACTCCAAGATCTCTCTCTTGGTCAGTCTCCGCCAGTTTGGACCCCATCAATGTATATTTATAGTTAGGTTTTTTGGCTCCAATGTGCATCACTTTGCAGTTGGCCACATTGAACCCCATTTGCCATGTTGACGCACACTCGCCTAACCTCGACAGATCCCTTTGGACTGCCTCACAATCCTCCCTGGTTCTCACCACCTTGAACAACTTCATGTCATCCGCAAATTTAGCAACTACACTGCTTACCCCAACTCCAAGTCATTAATGAATAAGTTAAAAAGCATCAGGCCGAGTACTGATCCCTGTGGTACCCCACTGCCTACCACCCTTCACTGAGAAAACTGCCCATTTCTATTCATTCTCTGTTTCCTATTAATTAGCCAGTTTTTGATCCACAAAAGGACCTGCCCTTTTATCCCGTGACTATTGAGCTTACTTAGGAGCTTTTGATGAGGAACTTTATCATGCTGGACACATGCATATCTGCATGTTCACTGCGTGTTCCCTGTGTGTTGCAGGTGTTTTGAGAGGATGGAAGAGGACCGACTATTTCTGGGTTCTTATATGGACTTTTTGGCACTGTGTGTTCCTCTGGGACAGGCTTCCAGAGGGCCTTATCTACTAAACTTAATGATCTTGAGGCTTGATAATCAGTCTTCTGGCTATCTCTTGCTGACAATACACTTCCTTCCAGAGAGACAGGCTGACTCCGTGCTTCTAGGAAAGGCAGAAATCCCTAGATGATTCAGACAGGGCTGTGCATTAGACAATGACAGGCCAGGCTAAGTTGCAGAGAACGGCTAAGAAATAACAAGAAAATGTCTCTGACCTTGAGAAAGGTGGCCCTAAACTGCAGGGTTGGTTTTCTCATTGGTCATTACCTAAGAACTGGCACCTTTTACAACAACCGTGGGGGTCCCTTTTGAACTGTGGGATTCACTTGGTGAGCTCCTGGCTCCCCCGCCCCGCAAAACATGTATTTTGGGGAGGCCGAAAACCAGCTCCTCCTGGCTCTCTTCACAACTGGAAGGAAACTCTCAGTCCAGTTGCAGTAGTGGATATCTTGATAATTTCTTGTATCTAATTATCAAGGGCAGTGAATCAAAAGAGCTGCACAGCAAGACAAATGGGAATAGTGTGGGAATCATTCTTTGCCATTTTTTTTCCTTAAAGTACATAAAGGGAGTTTGGGGAGAGGAGGGATGGGCAGAATATAAAAACAGCTCTACAGGAGGGCCTGGCAGGGATAAGGTGTGACCAGTGACTCAGTTTGGGAGGAAAGAAGATTTGATAAGAGAAATATACAGCCCTGTATAAATCGATGGTGGGACCTCATTTGGTGTACTTTGTACAGTTCTGGTCACCCCACCTCAAAAAGGGTATTATAACATTGGAAAAAGGTGAAGAAAGAAGAAGAAGAAATTGGAGTTATACCCCACCCTTCACTCAGAGTCTCAGAGTGGCTTACAAACTCCTTTCCCTTCCCCTCCCCACAATAGACACCCTGTGAGGTAAGCAGGGCTGAGAGAACTCTGTCAGAGACTGCCCTTTTTCAAGAACAGCTGTGCCAGAACTTGTGACTGACCCATGGTCACATCAGCAGGTGCAAGTGGAGGAGTGGGGAATCAAACCTGGTTCTCCCAGATTAGAGTCCGCGCACTTAAGCACTACACCAAACTGGCTCTTGACTAGAATGATAAAAGGGCAACTAGAATGATAAAAGGGTTGGACCACTTTCCCTATGAGGAAAGGTTAAAGCGCTTGGGGCTCTTTAGCTTGGAGAAATGACGACTGAGGGGTGACATGATCGAGGTTTACAAGATTATGCTTGGGATAGAGCAGGCAGAGAAAGAAGTACCACTGTGTGACAGAGTGTTGGACTGGATGGGCCAATGGTCTGATCCAACATCGGCTTCTCTTATGTTCTTATGTTCACACCCATTCAGGAGCAGTGCCTGACTTGTGGCTTGGCTTCTTGCATGGGTGCTGATTGAAACTCTTTATTCCAGCAGCAGATGTAGAGAAGAGTGTTGGGGAATTCCAGGGGTCCTCTTTGGAAAAAGCCAAAAATGAAGATGCTGAAGGACACTTTGGAGATGGGGATGGACCTCAGAGGCAGGAGGGAAGCCACACAGGTAAGAGGAGGGATAAGCCCTTTCCTTGCCAAGGAGGCGGTTTTCATGAAATCCCAGTCCAAGAAGAAAGGTCAATCAAAAAAAGAAGGAACAAAGGCCTCCATCCCAATCAAAGAATCTACTCCAGGGAAAATGAAAAGTGTGGCCTTTGCAAAGACCTTCAGTCAGAGAATGAACACAGATTCCCTTAGAAGAGAAACGTTATAATTTCTTGCACTGTGCAAAGAGCTTCAGTCAGAAAAGATCCCTTAATTCACATCAAAGAAGCCATAGAAATGCTCAGAGTCCAAACCAAGTGTCTCTAATGTAGGAGGCTTAATATACTTTAAAATATATATTACTGAACACATCCACGTACAGCAGGAAGAAGCCACTGAAATATTTGGGGTGTGTATGGAATTTCAGGTTCATATCAGACCTCCTTGCATGGGTTCTAACAGGATGTCTCTCTTTATTCCAGCAGGGAATGATCAGAAGAATGAGGAGGATGGGGAACTGCATCCTCTATCGCCAGATGATGTCAAGAATGAAGATATCAAGGAGGAAGTTGGCCGTAAGAGGCACAAAGGCAGCCACATGGTCAAAAAGAGGGATAAACCCATTCCTTGCCAAGGGGGGGATTTCCCTGAAATAATTCACACGGAGGAGGAAACATACAAGTGCTTGGAGTGTGGAATGAACTTCTCAGATCAATCCCAATATAACGTCCATTTACAAATGCACAGTGGAAAGAAGACCCATCAATGCCTGGAGTGTGGAAAGACCATGATTCGCAGAGCAGAACTCCTTAGGCATCAAAGAACACATAGAGGAGAAAAACCTTATAGCTGCTCAGACAGTGGCAAAAGCTTCTCAGAGAACTCAGACCTTGTTCAGCACCAGAGAATTCACTCAGAAGAAAACCTGTTTATCTGCTCAGAGACTGGAATGGCATTCTCTGATGGAGGAAAGCGTAATATACATCTTCCAAAGTACAGTATAATGAAGGCACATAAATGCTTCTGGTGCGGAAAGTACTTCAAATACAGATCACAGCTCCTTGTTCACCAAAGGATACACAGGGGGAGAAACCGTTTGAATGCTCAGAGTGTGGAATGAAATTTTGTCAGCGCAGCAATCTTCAACAGCATCTAAGAACCCACACAGGAGAGAAGCCTTTTGAATGCTCAGAGTGTGGGAAGAGATTCAGTCAGAGTGGTGCTCATCAGCAGCATCTAAGAACCCACACAGGGGAGAAACCTTTTGAGTGCTCTGAGTGTGGAAAGAGATTCAGTCGGAGTGATGCTCTACAAAATCATCTGAGAAGCCACACAGGAGAGAAGCCTTTTGAATGCTTAGAGTGTGGGAAGAGATTCAGTCACAGTGGTGCTCTTAAAAACCACCTAACAACCCACACAGGGGAAAAGCCCTTTGAATGCTCAGAGTGTGGGAAGAGATTCAGTCAGCTTGGCCATCTTCAACAGCATCAAAGAACCCACATAGGGGAGAAGCCTTTTGAATGCTCAGAGTGTGGGAAGAGATTCAGTCAGTTTGGCAATCTTCAACAGCATCAAATAATCCACACAGGGGAGAAGCCTTTTGAATGCTCAGCATGTGAGAAGAGATTCAGTCAGCTTCGCAATCTTCAAGAGCATCAAAGAACCCACACAGGAGAGAAACCTTTTGAATGCTCAGAGTGTGGAAAGAGATTCAGTCGTAGTGGCACTCTACAACAGCATCAAAGAATCCACTCAGGAGAGAAACCTTTTGAATGCTCAGAATGTGGAATGAAATTCAGTCAGCGTGGCCATCTTCAACGGCATCAGATAATCCACACAGGGAGAAGCCTTTTGAATGCTTAGAGTGTGGAAAGAGATTCAGTCAGTTTAGCAATCTTCAACAGCATCAAAGAAACCACAAAGGGGAGAAGCCTTTTGAATGCTCTGAGTGTGCAAAGAGATTCAGTAGGAGTGGCAATCTTCAACGGCATCAGAGAATTCACACAGGGGAGAAGCCTTTTGAATGCTCAGAGTGTGGAAGGAGATTCAGACACAGTTGCAGTCTCCAAGAACATCAAAGAATCCACACGGGGGAGAAACTTTTTGAATGTTCAGAGGGTGGGCAAAGATTCAGGTTAAGTTGCAATCTTCAGGAGCATCAAAGAACCTATACAGGGAGAAACCTTTTGAATGCTCAGTGTGTGGAAAGAGATTCAGGTTGAGTCGCAATCTTCAGGGGCATCAAAGAACCCACACAGGGGAGAAACCTTTTGAATGCTCAGAGTGTGGGAAGAGATTCAATCATAGTGGCAATCTTCAACAGCATCAGAGAAGCCACACAGGGGAGAAACCTTTTGAATGCTCTGAGTGTGCAAAGAGATTTAGTCGAAGTAATGCTCTTCAAAATCACCTAAGAACCCACACAGGGGAAAAGCCTTTTGAATGTTCAGAGTGTGGGAAGAGATTCAGTCAGAGTGGCACTCTTCAGCGGCATCAAAGAAACCACACAAGGAAAGCCATGTAACTTCTTAGCCCAGGGGTGTCTAACTCATTTCTTATGGTGATCTGACATTATTCTAACTTTGTCAAGCCGGGCCATGCATTCCATAAAACTTAATAGCATGTACCAGAGATATAAACTTTAGAAAAGACACAGGCAAACCCAATTAATGAAATTTTTTATTCAAAATACAAACATGCTTAAAACATTAACAGTATTTCTTTTATTTAACATTCTTTGATAACTGACACGTCTTGCTCTAAATTATTGCTTCAAAATCTGGAGTCAATGTCTGTGCTGTAGCAATCTTGAGTATGCTGGTTAGGTGTGTATTTGTAAGCTGAGAATGTACTTTTGATTTATGGACATGTTTTACAGAATAGGGCTGTTCACAGACATACATTGACCTAAACATAGACAGAATTTTAGAAGCAAAAGCCTTAAGTTGGGGGTAATTTACACCCCAAAACCAGTAAGATTTGCTAATGCCAACTTCAGAAAGCTTATCCTTCAATACAGTATCACACAGCTCCCCCACCTACCTGTGATTTATGGCCTCTTTTTATTGGTAGGTCTGAAGCAGTGTGAATCTCCTGATTTGTCGACTGTACTGATATGTAATTGAGTATGCCTCCCACCTTAGAGAAACTTTTCCTGTCCATCTCCCTTCCCTTGCTCCCTGGCACAAGTAGTTCTCTTCCCTCTCTGAAAATACACTTCCTCACTACACTAAATCAGCAACATTTTCTCTGTAGCCCTGGAAGCATTTTTGTGTGTGAAGATGGATTTCTTCCCCACTTAGAGAGGTCCATCCCAAAATGTACACATAGAATATAAACTCTCCAAAGAACTGGAGCCACTGCCCTCGACCCTTGTTCAATCCACCACAAAAATCATTGGAAACAAGGCTTGCCAGGTCACTGAGTCTGCATTTAGAACTAGGCATTAGCAAGAAGGCTTGGAGCCGAGCTAGACAGAGGATCGGTTCTGAACTTGGAACTGAGGAAGTCCCAATAGTGAGTTGGAAAGTGAAACTCATCAGGCCTTAAGCATAACTACTTGGTTGTTGCAGGAAAAAAATGCTGGCTGTTTCGCTGCTTTCTGTGGACCTCACTTCTCCTAGACTTGGTAAATATCACCTTCGCCAAATCACTTTCCCTGCTACACCATTTTATTTTCTTCTTAGGTGTGTGTTCCCCATGCGCTCTGTGTGTTTTTGCTCTTTTCCTTCTTTTTGTAATAAAATACCTTTCCTGTTGTATTTCAGTCTGGTTCATTTTGAGAGTTCTCTGAAACAATACCCATGACCATTGGTGGAGATCCCCTAGTTATTTCCTCTTACTAGTTTTCAATTACGCTAATTCCCCAAATTAATTTGGAAACCTCCAATTTGGGTAACATAGCATGTAGGGCTTTCTCAGCTTTAGTGCTTGGGGATTGAAAAGACACCAGCAACACAATCTCTTGTTCCAGGTGAAACTTAGAGACCACCTTTGGAAAGAAGTCCAGACTGGGATGAAGCACAACCTTTTCATTAAAGACACAGCTAACTTCTTATATATCAGGAAGAGTAGGTCCTCTTAAGACCAGAGATAAAGGGCAGGTAAACGGAGACGCTGCTTTGGACGAGGACCAGAACACAAATTGGATCCATTTCCTGGAATATGAGGACCTGGTAGAAAACTTTCTGGCTTGAACTAAGATACCGTGCACTTCAGAAGACGAATGCAACCCAAGGGGCATATCTTCCACGCCATAGGGTGTAAGTGGGCCACATCGTGGTGCAGAACAGGCCTCTTCACAATTATATCCAGGATAGGGGGAAGGATGATGTACTCTGAGCCTGCTAGGTAGAGGAGCTTGGAAAACCAGATTTGGTGCAGCCAAAATGGGGCTATCAGGATACACTGATCCCAACTTCCCTATAACCCTGCTCAGGAGAGGGAAGGGAAGAAAGGCATAGAACAGAGTCCCCAGCCAAGGGATTTGGAACACATCTCCCAGTGAAGCTGAGTCGCTGCCCACTAGAGAACAAAACTCTGGTGTTTTCCTTGCCTCATATGTGGCAAAGAGGCCTACTTGGAGGGCTCCCCAACTCTCAAAAACTTCCCAAAGGTATTTGGGCTGAATAGACAGCTCATGGTTCATAAGATAGGTCCTGCTCAGGCTCTCGGCCTAAGAATTCAGGGCCCCTGCTATGTGAATATTCCTGGGAAAGACCCTGATGCATGTATCCACTTCCCTCACTGCAATGGCTTCCATACACGGCCTTTGAGACCCTGTACCTCCCTGCTTGTTGAGACAGTACATGGTGGATGTATTGTCCATTTCGTCCAGCACTCTCTTACTCCTGAGGATATTTGCAAAGGAGGTAATGGCAAATCTTACTGCACACAACTCGAGAATGTTGATATGGAGGCCTCTACTGAGTGCAGTTCATTTACCCTGCACTGAGAACCAATGTTCCCTCTAAGCTGTGGAGTCTTGTGAACAAAAATTCTACTTTGTGAGCTACTGGCATTAAAGTTGTGAGTGAGTGATTTGGCTACTGCATATATTAGTTTGCTGTGGAGCCATCCTTCCTGAGCTAAGACACAAATCTGTGAGCTGGAGGCTAAAAAACTGTGAGCTAGCTCACACTAACTCAGCTTAGAGGGAGCACTGCTGAGAACCTCTCTCAACGGGCACCCCAGCCAGTCAGGGAAGCATCAGTAGGGAGGGTGATCTGTGGGACCCAGAACTCAAACTGGACTCCTGTAAAGAGGTTGGAATCCTGTGGCCACCAATTAAGAGATCTCAAAACTGATCTGGGATAGAAAAACCATACCTGGGGGCATGTCTAATAGGGTCACATTTCTTAACAAACCAAAGCTGCAGACCTCGCATGTGCAACCTAGCTAGAAGGATGACAGCCATGGTAGATGCCATCAGACCTAGTAAGCGCCATATCGACTTAACTGGTTGCCATCTGTTTCATGGGAAGGCATGTGCCATGGCCTTGCTGGTCCTGCCCCTATCTGGAGGAAGGAAGGCCCTTGCTCTTAAAGACTCCAAAGACACCCCAGTAAACTGAACCTGGTGGAGGCTCCAAACGAGACTTCTCCCAGTTGACCACTAAGCCTAATCTTGTACAGGTAGAGAGGATTACCTCTTAAGGGTGTCCTCAGGAATTCTTGGGGAGGGGCTACCACAAGCCAATGAAGCACACTGAATTAGAAAAGCTCTCTTGAATTCCTTAAGGTGGGGGCTGCAGCAGAGAAGGCACTGTTGATTTTGCCCATTTACAGGTTGGCACCTGCAGGAGGCCTCGCTCAGATGAGCAAATATGTCATGGCGGTGCATAGTGGGAGAGTAGGAGAGAGAGTCCATCAGTGGCCATTAGCCACAAGGTATAGATAGGAACGCTCGGTCTGGGGCAAGTGATGCTCTGTATTCTTGGTGCTTCGGGGGGCAATAGTGGGAGGGCTTCTGGTGTCCTGGCCCCACTGGTGGACCTCTTGATGGCACCTGGTATTTTTGGCCACTGTGTGACACAGAGTGTTGGACTGGATGGGCCACTGGCCTGATCCAACATTGGCTTCTCTTATGTTCTTATGCTCCATCTTTATTATTATTATTGCCGTCACTTCACAGCTGACTTATGGCAACCCTGTAGGGTTTTTAGGTCAAGGGACATTCAGTGGTTTGTCATTGCTTGCCCCTATGTCATGACCAAAGTTCCCTCTAAGCTGAGTTAGTGTGAGCTAGCTCAGTTTTTTAGCCTCCGGCTCACACATTTTTGTCTTAGCTCAGGAAGGATGGCTGCAGAACAAACCAATTTATGTCGTAGCCAAATCGCTCGCTCAAAACTTTAATGCCAGCAGCTCACAAAGTAGAATTTTTGCTCACAAGACTCCACATCTTAGAGGGACCATCGGTCATGACCCTGGTATTCCTTTGAGGTCTTCCATCCACATACTAGCCAGGACCAACCCTGCTAAATTTCTGAGATATGACAAGAATGGGCTAGCTTGGGCTATCAATCTAGCTCCCAGTAATAGCTGAGCTACTGCACTTTGCACCAACTGGAGTTTCCGAACTGATTTTGAGAGAAGAACAATGGACAATGCATTACGATAGTCGTCTGGATGTCACTGTGGTGTAGATCCAGGTGGCCAGATCAGCCATATCAAGGGGAGGGACCATCATATGGGCTAGGCTGAGTTGAGAGAAAGCAATATTTGGAGAGGTGTTCAATTGTTTCTACAGAAATACTGTTGGATCTGGTATAACCCCAAGGCTCATAACTAATTCAGCAAAGGTCAGTCTAACTCCATCAAAAATGGGGAGCATAATGTCATTCAAGTTCTCCACCTTTCCAACCAACATTGCCTCTCCCTTTTCAAGGATACGTTGCAGTTTGTTCACCTTTAGCCAATCTACCACAGCCTGTCCAGACAGTGACCTAGGATTTATACTGCCACAGAATCCACCTTCCAGAGCAGCCATTTTCTCCAAGAGAACGGATCTCTGTCTCCTGGAGTGCTGTTGTAATTCTGGGAGGTCTCCAGGTTTCACCTGGAGGTTGGCCACCCTTGGCCTGGCAGCAACTACAGGGTGACTCAATACCACCTGACCGGCATGACTCACCTAGGACAGGCTGTTGGATCCTGTTCAACAGCTGCCATCCTATGAAAATCAGTGTGATGTATTGGTTAGAGTTTTAGAGTAGGGTCTAAGAGACCCAGGTTCAAATTCCCATCTTGCTGTGGAAGCTCATTGAGTGAACATAGGCAAGTCACATACTTTCAGCCTCACATAATTCACAGGGTTGTTGTGAAGATAAAAAAGCAAAGAAGAATTGTTCAAGTTCCTTTGTTCCCCACTGTGGAAAAAGGCAGGATATAAATGAAGTAAATGAAGCACATTGAAGGGAGGCTGGTGAATGGCTGAGAAGGAGAGAATGAGGCAGGGAAAGGGGAGAGGATATGGGAGTTGCCAAGAGGAGGGAAAGAGAAATGCTGTGGGGGCAGAGGGAAATGTGAGGTACCCTCCCAAATCCTTGAGGGTTCCCCACCATGCAGGTTGGCCTGGCCCAGTAGCTGGCATCACACAACTGGACCACAGTTTTCCTAGGCAGAGGATGCTGGAGGAGGGAAGAGGGAAAGCTGAAGACGGAGGGGCAAGAAAATACAGGTTAGCTGTGGGGTTGGCAGGAGAGAAGGAAGGATGGATGAAAAGATGAATAGCTATGATGTCTTTCAGGAAAGGGAAATATGAAATCATTGGGGAGGCGAAATGAGATGCATCCCACAAGTACTTTCCGGGTCCTACTTGGAGATAAATAAATAAAGAAGTCCTGACATTTCTGCACCTATCAAACACATCTCTTCAAAGAAGCGCCTCCCCCCCCATATTTAATCCTCATAACTATCTTGCAAGATTTGTTAGCCTGAAAAAGTAACTGGCTAAAGGGCATCCAAAGACCTTCCAGGCCTACTGTGGACTTGAACCCAGATCCACCAAGCCATAACCCAACACTCTGGCTCTTGAACTTAACCGATCCACATCATGAATGGAAGCAAACCGAGTCGGGTTCATTCATGGGGACCAGCCGTGGCTGGAGTTGTGAGTCTACCTGGAAGAGGATTTTTTTTAAAGAATTTTATACACAATTGAAATATGACATGCCACATTAAACCTGACACATTCACAAAAAGTCTGCAAAGCACAGAAAAGAAAACACAAAGTCTGATTTACCTGATACATTACAGACACTGGAGGACAATAGTTTAGAAATGAAAAGGGGGGGAGGGATTCTTGCACCTTTATTAACCCTTTCCAGGACAAAATGCCCCTAGAACAGGCATGAAACAAACAGTAGTACTGCAAATAAGGAGAAGAGGAAGAAGAATTGTTGTACTGCAAATAAGGAGGAGGAGGAGAAGGAGAGAGGAGGAGGAGGAGGAGGAGGAGGAGGAGGAGGAGGAGGAAGAATTGTGGTTGTTGTTTTGCTGTTGCTGTTGCTGTTGTTATTATTATTATGGCTCTTTTTGCAGCAGGAACTCCTTTGCATATTAGGCGATACACCCCTAATGTAGCCAATCCTCCAAGAGCTTACAGAGCTCTCCTTACAGGCGCTACTGTAAGCTCTTGGAGCTACATTAGGGGTGTGTCGCCTATTATGCAAAGGAGTTCCTGCTACAAAAAGAGCCCTGGTTATTATTATTATTAAATCCCACTCAAGGAAAAGCAAAGTCGCCCCCCCCCCAAGCCTTGCTCAACCCCCCCCCCGCGTCTTCTGAGATCATTTTGCAACCTTGCAATCCCCTCTCCCCCTTCCCTTCCTCGGCCTCTGCCCTAAGGACACCCCCCCCCCAAATTCATCTGCTGCTCCCTCGGTCCTGCCGTTTGGGGCGGACTCCTCCTTCCCCACTGTGGGGGGACCGGGGGGGTGGTGGTGGTGGAAAAGAGGCTCTGGCGGGAAGTGACGCGCTATCGCCGTCTCCATCCTCTCTAGGAGCGCAGACTCTTCGCCCCCTTTAACCCTCCCCTGCAAGAAGCCCAGAGGGAAGGGGGAGCATCGAGGGGCGGGGATGCGCCTTCCTGGCTCACCCCCCCCCCCTCGCCAACTCCGCAGGTTTCCCGAAGCTGGACTTTTCTTCTCGGGGCAAAGTCATGGAGGTAAAAATGCATCAGGGGAGGGACGGGATGAGAAAGTCAGTAAGGGGGGGGGGCTGCTGGGGTGCCCAGAGGAGGGGCTTGGCCGAAGGAAGAGGAGCCCCGAGCCTCGGAGGGGCTCCTTGCAATGGGATGGGGGGGGAGGCCGGGGAAAGGCAGTGCCTGCCAAGGAGAGGAGGCGAGAGCCCACCCTCTCCTTACGCGCCCTGCAGCCGCGCCATCCACACGACCTCTTCGTTCCTCTCTGCAAAGCCAGAGGAGGGTCCCTGCGGCACCATCCTCGGGGCGGAGAGCTCAGACGCCTTCCCTTTCCTCGTGGAGGCGATGCACTGAAACGAGGTTCCTTTCCAGGGTAGGGGGAACCAAGAAGGGGATGTACTAAAAGGAAGGACAGGATTGCCCATGGGAAAAAATGGGAGATGCTTGAATGTTTTCCAGTGGAGCCCATGGAAGTCAATTGGCATTCCTAGCTCCCATTATTTCCAGTGGTCCTTCAGGCATCTCCCATTGTTTCCAATGGGCAATCCTGTCCTTCCTTTTAGTACATCCCACCAAGAAGACCCCCTTTCTCCCTCCTCCTAGAAAAGTTTTCCCAGACACATCATTCCATCATCTCCCCCTCTCCGCCTCAGGGTTATAAGGACATCACTCCCCCCCCCCATGGTTTCTCCACAGTGGCTGCCATAACCTGGAACTTTTACTGTCTTCTCTGATGGAAGATCCAGAGGAGTTAGCCGCCTTAGTCTGTGGCTGCAAAATAGCAAAAGCTCAGTAGCACCTTTAAGACGAACAAACTTTACTGTCGCATAAGCTTTCGAGAAACACAGCTCTCCTTGTCGGATGCAGCTGAGGAAGAGAGCAGTGTTTCTCGAAAGCTTACGCAGCAGTAAAGTTTGTTAGTCTTAAAGGTGCTACTGAGCTTTTTACTATTTCTCTGTCGAAGGGAGCGTTGACTGTCTTGAAAGAGCAAGATGGGTAGCCGTGGTAGTCTGTTTGTAGCAGCAGAGAAGAGCAAGAGTCCAGTAGCACCAGGAAGACTAACAAAATTTGTGGCAGAGGATGAGCTTCCGTGAATCACGGCTCACTTCTTCAGATGTGACTCACGGAAGCTCGTCCTCTGCCACACATTTTGTTAGTCTTTAAGGCGCTACTGTTGCTCTTTTCCCCTCTGAAACTGCCTTGAAGGTGTCTTCCTTAGGACCGATGTGGCCCAAGATCTGATTTAGACATGACGGCTGGAGAAACCCCTCACTCTTCTGTCAAGTCCCAGAATACCAGAAGCTGCCAGGAAACCAAATTTCCCCATCTCTTGTCTGTTATTTCACCTTTTTACCTGACTCTCAGAGTTCTGTGCCTCCTGGACCAGGCTCAGTTGTTTTTTATATGGAGGGGGAGGCATGGATGGGTAGGAGAGCGCACAAGGAGAAGCGAGTTCAGGAGCCAAGAGGAGAAGTTCACTCTTGGTTGTGTGGAGGCTGAGAGAAAAGAGCAAGCAAAATGATCAAGGGGCAGCTGCCATGTGAGGATCAGTTAAAATACTCTTAGATGTTTAGCCTAGAAAAAAGGCAAGTAAAGGGAGTCATGACAAAAGGTTTATAACATAAGTGGGAATCCGCAAGGACTTTAGGGAGGCACTTCCCACCCCCCCATTATTTCCTTTTTCCTGAAAGCCCCCATAGCCTCTCCCCTTTTCCCTGTTTCCTTCTCTCCTTCTGGGGTTGCCAACCTCCAGGTGGGTCCTGGTTCCATGTTATGTGTGCTGTCAAATTGCTTCCAACTTACAGCAGCCCTGTGAATGAATGACCTCCTGACATTCCTATCACAAACAGCTTTCCTCAGAAGGCCAGGGCTTTGTTAATTGATTCACATAGTTTAAACATTTGAGTACTCCAACTGACCTTTAGTATTATCTCTGCCCCCCAACACACAAAGTCACCACGTGCGTTCATTTCCAGGGGCATTAGCCGCCTATGAAATCTGTTTAAACTGAACCCTTTCGATTTCCCCAGTTTATACCCATCCCTACTTTGGCGTGTGACAAGGTAATTGGTAAGACCTGTGAATAGCATATTGCATATTGAAAGAGTTTACGAACAGATGTGAGAAATGAACAACTTTAGCATGTGTCGTGGGATAAGAACCTGATATCTCTGTTAAGCCCTGGGGGTTCCATTGTCCTGAGATTCAACAATCTCCTGTTTTAGTCTGTTTCTGAAATTCCTTTGCAATAAAACAGCTACTTTGAGGTCCCCTGGATGGTTGAAGTGTTCTCCTACCGGTTTCTCAGTCTTGTGATTCTTGATGTCAGATCTAGCACCGGGTTTGACCTGTTTGCCCTATGTAGAGAACGGAAGGGCACTCTCAACATTTAATGGCATATACAGAGTTAGAGGATGACCAAGTGAATGAGCCTGTGTTGTCTGGGTATATGTGGCAGCAAAGTTGACATCTGGGTTTATTGCAAGCTCTGGTATCAGTGTCCATGTTCACATTAGATGTTGTACTGTTGTGAGTTAGGAACTGTTTAACACAGGGGGCTGCCTGTGGGCAAAAAAAGGTTTGCAGCACCCCCCACACACACTCTTAGATGCATGTGGGGAGGGGAGGGGAGATCTCTCTCTCTTTCTCTTCCGCTCCTCTTCCCTGTTTTTCCTGCCAGCCACTTTTCTCCTTCCCAGGCAGTGATTTCCCTCTTTCTCCTTCCATCTCTGGGGCTGCAAGAGGAGAGTTTATTGCCAGGGACAGAGGAAGGGGTCCAAATTCAGCCTCCTTTCCCAGAATCCATGCTTTGTCCCTTCCCTCCAAGAAATATTGCTAAAAACTCCTAGACTGGCCCTTTCTGGCCCTGCTTTTTCTCTTCATGGAGCAATAGAAGGTTATTAATACACACTTATCTATTTTAAAATAGCATAGTCTGATAATACATAACCACCAGCCCCCAACTGAGTGTTACGGTCCTTACAGTAGGTGAATGAAGAAGAACTGGGATGTGAATAAGGAACTGGGAACCAGTGGTCTCCTCTGGCTCCTCTTCATGCCAGCAGCACTTGGGTGGGCATATCTAAACATACCCAACACTCGAGCTTGTCAACATCCTTCCTAAAATGTGGTGCCCAAAACTGGACACAATACTCCAGGTGAGGCCTGACCATAGCCTGGGAAAGAGAAGGCTTAGAGGGGACATGATTGCAGTCTTCAAGTATTTGAAAGGCTGTCGTGTAGAAGATGGAGCAGATCTATTCTCTCCGGATTGCAAGACTAGATCTAATGAGTGGAAATTACAAGGGAGTCGTTACCGGCTAGATATCAGGAGAAACTTCCTAACTGTAAGAGTGGTTGAGCAGTGGAACAGACTGCCTCAGGAGGTGGTGAATGCTTCTTCGCTGGATGTTTTCAAGCGGAGACTGGACAACCATCTTTCGGGTATGTTGTAGGTATGTAGGTATGTAGAGCTATCTTTTGGCTATGCTCCTGCAGAGTGCAGGGGGTTGGACTAGATGACCTGCAAGGTCCCTTCCAACTCTAACATTCTATATGATTCTATGATCTCCTGACATGCTTAGTAGCCATCCAAATTTGTTCAAGGACTGGGCTTAGGCTTTTTCCCAAAAGAGGCTGGCCTCTGGAAAATGGTCCTTCTTGTCAGGGTGAGAAGAAGAAGAAAGCCCTGGAGCCTTCTGGTGTCTTGGTACTATTAGCTTTAATGACAAATATCTGGCAGAGCTGAGCAAGGGTGGAAGCCAGAGGGATTTCCACAGAGTAGCAAGTCTGCTACCCCACATCAGATGCCCAGAGGGAGCGTTTCTGCACCTCAGCATTCTTGAGCCAAATCTCAGCCTGTCTCCCTTCTCTCCCGATCTCAGCTGCTCGTTCTTCCCACAGACACATTCCTGACTCTTCCCCTCAGCTGGGTACTTGGACAGAGCTCTTCAGGCCTATTGAAGAGTTGTATACAATGGTAAAAGGGTCAAAAAGCTTCTGCTTTTGGGTTTATTAAGAATTAGCCCCTAGGACAGCCTGAGCCAATGTAAGGAAAGGCAAAGCTTGTTAAAATCCTCAAAGAGCCAAATAGAGACACTTAACTTTCCCAAAGAACCAAGGAGGCATATCTAAAATAGCTTGGTATGTAATCTAGCAAAATCTAGCCCTTTTGTTCTTATACACCAGGGCAATTCCCATGTATCTTCTGAACACATGGAGGTTTGTGATGTTCAGTGGAGTATCTCCATTCTCTTTTATTTTCCATGTTACTCTCTCTGTCTCTCCTTCTTCCCGGAAAAAAGCCTGTCTTCATAGCCAAGTGACTAAAGGCATCTTTACACTGTCAGAGGTGACCCAAGAGAAGGGGAAAGAGATGGAAGAGCAGAACCCAGAAGGACCTGGAACTGGCAAGACAGCAAGGAAAGGCCTCCATCCCACCCAAGCTGGGAGTGGTGTCGAATTCTGGGAAAGACCTGTGCCAGATATCCATTCTCAGCTTACTGCAATCTCAGATGTACATTGCCGACGCTTCCGGCAATTCTGCTACCATGAGGCGTATGGGCCCCGAGAGGTTTGCAGCCAGCTCCATCAACTTTGCAACCACTGGCTGAAGCCGGAGAGGAGCACCAAGAAGCAGATTCTGGACCTGGTGATTTTGGAGCAGTTCCTGACTATCCTGCCCCAGGAAATGCAGTGCTGGGTCAAAGGATGCGGGCCGGAGACCAGTTCGCAGGCAGTGGCCCTGGCCGAAGGTTTCCTCCTGAGTCAGGCTGAGGAGAAGCGGCAGGCAGAACAGGTGAGGGGATTTCCTCCAGGTATGTCCAATTCAAGCAACAATATCTGGCCTTAACCTAAAGGTTCCCTGCCAGACATCTGTCCGAGTGTTAATCATCCAAATGGGAGATTTAACAGCCTCCTTAGGCAGCCTCTTCTACTGGAGAATTTCTTATCCCTCCAGATAACTCACTAGGTCTGCTGATGGAAGGGTGCAGAGCCTGGGAGTGGGGCAGGATCCATTCCTTAGTCTCTTTTTCATTCCATCTCTTACCACTCTGCCTTGCTGCTGTTTCAGGTGTGGGCACCATCTGTGAAGAAAGAAGCTACAGTCCCTGAAGCAGAAAGAGCTTCCTTGGAGCAAGGGCAGAGTGCACAGGCCCATGAGGGTGCCCAAGATGTCCTCTCCTCTGGTAAGGACTCATCATGCCGGAATGAGATTTGGGCACACTTTGAATTTGATGGGCAAAGAATTCAGGTTAGGGGGGGGGAAATTAAATACTCCTTCATCCAACACAGAGTTAATTTGTGGCACTCAGTGTCCAATAACTGTGATGCCTCTAAAAGGAGATTAGACAAATTCATGGAGGGCAATTCCTCCCATTAATTTTAAATATTAATATTTCATTATCCTTCCATAAGAGGAACTGAAGGCAGCTCAAAAGAGAAAAGGTAGACATACCTGGGCAGAGTTATTCAGCCTGGTGAATAAAGGGAGTTTCCACCTTCTGGGGCAGCAGAGCTCTGAACACCAGTTCCTGGGGGCCAATGATCATGGGGAAATTTGGCTTCTGTGCCCATGCTTCAAGGGGCATCTGGCAGGCTGCTGTAAGAAACAGGATGCTGGAGTAGGGATGGCGAGCTATGGCCTGACGTTCCCAGGGACTTTGGAAGGGGCTTGGAACAGATGTGATGTCACATTGATGTCGAGTCTGGCTGAAAACTTGGTTGTGAAGTTAGCATGCCAAGAGACACTCTGAAAACTCATTCATATTACCCTTGAGTCTCCAGATGCGCTCAAGTCACGTCTGGGCTGAATGTGATGGTGACGGGTCATGCGACATCATTTCCACCTCCCTCGTCCGTCCGTCCCCCAAACCAGACACAGGTCACACAGAAGTCTGAAATATGTTGGCAGCATTTATAACCACTGAGGCTCATAAGTACCCGGGGCTTCTCTTCTGCCTCTCACAGAATTTAGTAAAAAGTGATACATAAGAACATAAGAGAGCCAATGTTGAATCAGGCCAATGGCCCATCTAGTCCAACACTCTGTCACACAGCAGCCAAAAATACCAGGTGCCATCAGGAGGTCCAGCAGTGGGGCCAGGACGCTAGAAGCCCTCCCACTGCTGCCCCCTCCAGCACCAAGAATAGAGTGCATCACCTGCCCCAGACTGAGAGTTCCCATCTATACCCTGTGGCTAATAGCCACTGATGGACTTCTGCTCCATATGTTTATCTAATTCCCTCTTGAAACTGTCCATGCTTGTAGCTGCCACCACCTCCTGTGGCAGTGAATTCCATATGTTAATCACTCTTTGGGTGAAGAAGTATTTCCTTTTATCTGTTCTAACCCGACTGCTCAGCAATTTCATGGAGTGCCCACGAGTTCTTGTATCGTGAGAAAGGGAGAAAAATGTATTGAGTGTACACAAGGTGAGGTTTCACAAGCCTGGGAAGGGGGTGCATGAAGGAGGGAACAAGCAGGCAAACTCCCTTCCTTCCCACTTTGTCTCAGTAACAGGCAGTGGAGAGATACTTTTCAGACGTTGTCCTGTCAGAGCCGTGGAAATGGCCGCTGCGCCTCCAGTCCAGGTAGGAGAGATGAGCAAGGGACAGCCTGGGTCCCTCCTCTCTTCTCAGGGGGGCTTTTGCTCCTGCATTTTCTACAAGGCATTTGGGCAAGAGGGGCTCTGAACGCCATTCCCTTTACCCATACCATCGCTTGTACCTTCCCTTCCAGTGTGCAATCTCTGCCCGGTATGATCTCTGACGAGGGAATCTGTTTTTTCTTTCAGTGTCCCTTTTCCTTTGAGGAGGTGTCCATCTGTTTTACCAAGGCAGAATGGGCCCTGCTGGATCTGGGCCAAAGAGCTCTCTACAGGGAAGTCATGCTGGAGAACTATGGGAATGTGGCCTTTCTGGGTAAGGATCTTTCATAGGCACCAAAGGTGCGAATTGCTGCCATTGCGAGGAGATATGAATCAAAATATTTAATAGCAATATGGTATTTTGAGGCCTGTTCCACTACTTCGGGAGGGGCCGTGGCTCACTGGCAGAGCATCTGCTTGGCATGCAGAAGGTCCCAGGTTCAGTTCCCCAGCATCCCCAGGGAAAAGGATTAGGGAGGGGGTGATGTGAAAGACCTCTGCCTGAGGCCCTGGAGAACTGCTGCCAGACTGAGTAGACGATATTGACTTCAATACTGACCCAGGGTCTGATTCAGTATAAGACAGCTTTGTCTGTTTGTGTGTGTGTACTTGCCCAGGGGCAACTGAGGCCTGTGTTGTGGCCGTCACCCAAGCCAGAAGGTAAAGGTGGGGATGAGAGACCCTCAGAAAGACTCTGGAAGGGGCCAGTTCGTCATTTCTCTGTTGCCAGCCTTTACCACACACCTTTCCCTCTAGAGGCAATTACCAATGTGCGCTCTGCCTGTGATCTGGAAATCTTCCTATCAAGAACCCAAGCCTGGGTCCCCCCTGGGTCACTAGTCCTTGCACCTGAGCACCACCCAGTTCAGTGAGTTCGCAAGGAGAGTGCACACAAGTAAAGCAGACCCTTCAAAAATATATAAAGGTTTATGAAGGGCGTAAAAATAAGACATCACTAAACAGCAGATTCTGCAGCCCAGCAACAGGGGGAAAAAAGCAAACTGTTCTACCTAATCCATGAAAAACCTGATATTAGATGGCACCTCTTGTTACAGCATAAGTATTCTAGCTATAGCCTAAGTTACTCTAGATAAAACTATTTATCATGATGAAGAAGGAAAATACTAAGATGTGCTAGCATGGCATGAGGATAAAGTTAACATGGTTTCCCTCTGGTCTATGCCAGTATTAGACTTTCTACCTCTCTAGGGTCAGGTGGTCCTAATGACCCAATCAAAGGTCCTCCTTGATGGAACTTTCCAGAGGCTGTCAGCACTCTCCTAATCCCCCCTCCCTCCTGGTTACACAACTGGATACAGGTTCTCACAATTAACCAATAACCACATTCTGGAGTCCAGCCTTGAAAAAGATAAGGATGTTAGCTGCAGGGAGACTCAAATCACAAACACCTGCAAGTTGGACCAGTCCACTTACTAATCATGTTAAACCTTGAGGGGAACTAGGGTGCTTTGCCTCAAAGAGCCATTCCCCTTATAGTGGTTGGGATTGTAGGCTTTGATCTTGACCATGGTTCCATCCTTCCAGAAGAATGTTTACTCTTTAATTTCTTTCCTTCACCATATAAGAATTATAACTTTCTCTCTCTCACCAGTTTGGTGTAGTAATTAGGAGCGTGGACTCTAATCTGGGAGATCTGAGTTTGATTCCTCCGCATGCAGCTGCTGGTGTGACCTTGGGTCAGTGACAAGTTCTTTCAGAGCTGTTCTCTCATGAGCAGTTCTTGGGAGAGCCCCACCTACACAGGGTGTCTGTTGTGGGGAGGGGAAGGGAAAGGGATTGGAAGCTGCTTTGAGACTCTTTCAGGTAGTGAAGGGCAGAGTATAAATCCAATCTCCTCCTCCTTCTCCTCCTCCTCCTTTTCTCTCTCTGTGAAAGAAGACAGAAGTATAAGAGAGACTATGATGGAGAAAGACAATGGCCTTGCATCCAAAGAAAGGCTGGAGAGTTTCTCAAGAGGATCCCAAGAGCATATTTCCTTCCCAAATGAGCTGGCTGAGAGTGAGTATCCTTCACAGTTATGTCAAGGGAACAGGCAAGGAATAGCCATGGGGGATTTCTGATTCACTTCTGAGCAACGTTTGGTTTGGTACAATCATACAGCCCCCTGGGTAAGGAGGGAGAGAGGCCTTCTGGGGGGATGAAATCTGGAGGTTCAGAAACTCCTTCTGGGCAAGAGCTCAGCTGTGGCTTTTGAGAGGATGCTGTATCCATAAATACTACATACTTCGGGGGAAAGTGGGGCAGGGGGTGGTTAAGATCAGCCAAGCTGGATTAGTCTAAAGGGCAATCAGTCCTTTCCTACTGCAGTTACACAGATGCCTTTAGACCTTATCCGCCCTCCCAGGTGCTAACAGATTCTCTCTGTGTATTCCAACAGAGGACAATCAGATGGATGAGGAGGTTGAAGAACTTCATCAGCAAAGGCCAGATAGAGTCAAAAATGAAGACTTTAAAGAAAATGGCAGGAATCGAGACAGACCTAAGAAAACGAAAGGCAGCCATTTGGTTGAGAAGAGATATAGAAGAAAGCATAATGTACATTTTCCAAAACACAGGATAATGAAGGCAAGTAAATCTATTCATTGCGGAAAGTTCTTCAGGAATAGATCACAGCTCCTTGTGCACCAAAGAATACACAGAGGCGAGAAACCTTTTGAATGCTCAGAGGGCGGAAAGAGATTCAGTGAAAGGGGGAATCTTCAACAGCATCAGAGAATCCACACAGGGGAGAAACCCTCTGAATGCTTACAGTGTGGAAAGAAATTCGGTCAGAATTGCCACCTTCAACTGCACCAAAGTAACCACACAGGGAAGAAATCTTTTGAATGCTCAGAGTGTGGAAAGCAATTCGGTAAGCGTGACAATCTTCAAAAGCATCGGAGAACCCACAAAGCAGACAAAGCCTTTGAATGCTCAGTGTGTGGAAAGAAATTCAGGTTGAGTGGCTATCTTCAAAAGCATCAGAGAACTCACACAGGGGAGAAACCTTTTGAATGCTCAGTGTGTGGAAAGAGATTCAGTCAGAGTGGCAGTCTTCAAATGCATCGCAGAACCCACACAGGGGAGAAACCTTTTGAATGCTCAGAGTGTGGGAAGAGATTCAGTCAGAGTGGCACTCTTCAAATGCACCAAAGAAGCCACACAGGGGAGAAACCTTTTGAATGCTCGGAGTGTGGAAAGAAGTTCAGTAAGAGTGGCAATCTTCAAAAGCATCAGAGAACCCACACAGCAGAGAAACCTTTTGAATGCTCAGTGTGTGGGAATAGATTCAGTCAGAGTGGCAGTCTTCAACTGCACCAAAGAATCCACACGGGGGAGAAACCTTTTGAATGTTCAGAGTGTGGGAAAAGATTCAGTCGGAGTGACAGTCTTCAGGTGCATCACAGAACACACACAAGGGAGAAACCTTTTGAATGCTCAGAGTGTGGAAAGAAATTCAGTCAGAATAACAATCTTCAACAACATCAGAGAACCCACACAGCAGAGAAACCCTTCGAATGCTCATTGTGTAGAAAGAGATTCAATCACAGTGGTGCTCTTCAAATGCACCAAAGAACCCACACAGGCGAGAAACCTTTTGAGTGCTCAGAGTGTGGGAAGAGATTCAGGTTGAGTGGCCATCTTCACAGCCATTTAAGAACCCACACAGGGGAGAAACCTTTTGAATGCTCAGAGTGCGGAAAGGGATTCAGTCAGAGTGGCAGCCTTCAACAGCATTGGAGAACCCACACAGGGGAGAAACCTTTTGAATGTTCAGAGTGTGGAAAGAGATTCAGTCGAAGTGGCAGCCTTCAACAGCATCAGAGAACCCACACAGGGGAGAAACCTTTTGAATGCTCAGTGTGTGGAAAGAGATTTAGTCGAAGTCACCATCTTCAACAGCATCAGAGAACTCATGTGGGAGAAACCTTTTGAATGCTCAGAGTGTAGAAAGAGATTCTGTTTTAGTTGCCACCTTCAACAGGGCCTAAGAACTCACACATGGTAGAAACATTTTGAGTGCTCAGAGTGTGGAAAGACATTGAGTAACAGTAGCAGTTTTCAACAGCATTAGTGAACCCCCACGGAGAAAAAACTTTTTGAATGCTCAGTGTGTGGAGTTACATGGCAATCTATGAACTCACATGAGGAGAAACCATGTAACTGCTTAGCCCATGGAAAAACGTTTCTCTTATTTCACACCTAAAATACAACAACAGACCTTATAAAGCATTGACACTACATAAACTCTTGTAGAAAGCTTGAATTTACACAGACAGCTTACCCTGGCCAGTTAGGAATGTTAAAAATGCTAGGACTGTGGAGGGAGGTTTATCCATGTTTGAAGGCCTCAAATAGATCTCACAGGGAAGAAAGCAACAATGAGCTCTGCTGTTTGAAGGAGATTCTACTCATGGTTCCTTTAGGAGTCCACACAAGGGAGGAACCTCCTAAATGCTCAGTGTGTGGCAAGAGCTTGAGACACTGACCCGTTTTTCATGTTCGCCAGAGAATCCATACAGAGGTGAAACATTCCTATAACCAGTGTTCCCTCTAAACTGAGTTAGTGTGAACTAGCTCACAGTTTTTTGGCCTCTGGCTCACACATTTTTGTCTTAGCTCAGGAAGGATGGCTCCAGAGCAAACTAATTTATGCTGCAGCCAAATCGCTTGCTCACAGCTTTTAATGCCAGTAGCTCACAAGGTAGAATTTTTGCTCACAAGACTGCACAGCTTAGAGGGAACATTGCCTATAACTGGTTCTGATGAGGGTCTTCTTCAGACACTCAGATGCTGGAGGTTCAGAAAGACTCAGAAAGTAGTTATTATCAAGGGCTCTTTTTGTAGCAGGAACTCCTTCGCATATCAGGCGACACACCCCTAATGTAGCCAATCCTCCAAGAGCTTACAGTAGCCCCTGTAAGAAGAGCTCTGTAAGCTCTTGGAGGATTGGCTACATTAGGGGTGTCGCCTAATATGCAAAGGGGTTCCTGCTACAAAAAGAGCCCTGGTTATTATTATTATTTATTCCATTTTTACCCCGCCCTCCCTGCAAATGGGCTCAGGGCGGCTTACAAAAGGGCCATATACATAGAAATGGCAATGTCCGACAATACCCACAGTAGAAGAATGGCTGGAGGAGGTGTTGGACTTTGCCACTATGGCTGAACTTACAGTATTAGTTAGGGAAAAGACAAGCCATTTTTAGAGACTGGAAACCCCTCATTGACTTTGCATGAAAAAAGAGAAGGATGAATTGATGTTTTGTGGTCTTTCTGACAAAGAAATATGCCTAATGAAAAGAGAGAGATTTCAAGTTTGTAATTATAAGCAAGGAAAAATTTGTAATCAAAATTATATTTGTGGCAGAGAACATTGGAAGCCTTTTATATCCCCTTCCCTTTTTCCTTTTACTTCGTCTTATGGCATTTGGTTTTGGAAGTTTTTACTTTTTCTGTATGTCTTCCAGTTTTATCCATTTAATAAAACTAAAATGTTCACACAAAGAAAGTAGTTACACAAAGGAGGGCCTTTTTAGTGGTTGTCCTCCTCTGTGAAACCCACAACTTCAGGTTATCTGCTAATCTAACTCTTTCTGACATCTACAAAACTAGCAAAAACATTTCCTTTCCCAAATCCCATGAAGAAATAGACAGGATAAGGGTAACAGGTATCTACAGCCTCTCTGCTACTGACATAAACATAGTGTGGCCAGTTGGCATCCTGAATTCACAAACGTTTTTATTTGACAAGCAGTTCTAGAGAGGCATTACTCCACCCTAATCCTTCCCCAGTCTAGCCTGCTGTGAGTTTTTTGGGGTCTCGGCACCTTGAAGGTGAAAGCATTCTGTCAGTATGATTTATTTTGGCTGAAAGGAAAAGCCTGTGTCCCCCCAGCAAGTAAGTACTAAGGCAGGGGTGTCAAAATCATTTGTTACGAGGGCCAAATCTGACATAAATGAGACCTTGTTGGGCTGGGTCATACGTGTTATAAAATGTAATGCCAGGTAGTAGAGATATAAACTTTATAAAAGGCACAAACACAAAGGTTTTTTTTCTTTTACTTAAAATAAAAACATGCTTAAAAAATAGCACTCTTGCAATATTTTGTTTATTTAACAGTGTCTGATAACTGACAGCTCTTGCTCTTGATTATTGCATCAAAATGTCTGTGATTTTGCAATCTTGAGTATGCTGTTCAGGTGTGTATCTGTAAGCTGCAAACCTATGATGACGCAGCAGCAGCAGAACTAGGAAGAAGAAGCAGAAGACAGCCAGTTGCACTGTGGGCTTGATAGAAGCCCTCTGCCTGGGCTGCATGTTTGACGCTCTTATTCTAAGGGATCAAAGCCCCAGTATCATCCAGTAATGTGAAAATGGATTTGGCAGGGGAACCTCGTGGGACACAAATTCCACAATCCCAGTTGTCCTCCACCCCCACCCCCAGATTACCCCAGAGAGAATCAGGAAAGAGAAGTAAGATTCTCTCTTCCTTCTCCAACCCCCCACCCAACTCCCTGAGCCAGAAATGACTTGGAGTAAGCCCTGGGCCAAGCCTTACTCCCCGACTCTTGACTCCTCCGAGCTCCCCTTGAATTCCACCTTGGAGATTGCGTCTTTATGCAGCTGGCTGAGAAATTTCATCTCACTACTTTAATTTTGAATGGTATCTACATTAGGATTGCTAAAAGACCTGGGGGGGACACTTCCCTGACTGGCTGGTTTGCCCATTGCGAGGGGTTCTCAGTGCAGGGTAAATGGACTGCGCTCAGTAGAGACCTCTGTATCAACATTCTCAAGTTGCGTGCAGTAAGATTTGCCCTTACCTCCTTCACAGATAACCTCAGGGGCAAGAGAGTGCTGGTCCAAATGGACAATATATCCACCACATACTTTCTCAACAAGCAGGGAGGTACAGGGTCTCAAAGGCTGTGAGGGAAGTGGCTACACACATCAGGGTCTTTCCCAGGACCATTCACATAGCAGGGATCCTGAATTCTTAGGCCGAGAGCCTGAGCAGGGCCTATCTTACCAACCACAAGTGTTCTGTTCAGCCCAAATACCTTTGGGAAGTTTTTGAGAGTTGGGGAGCCCCCCAGGCAGACCTCTTTGCCACATATGACACAAGGGAAGCACTGGAGTTTTGTTCTCTAGCAGGCAGCGACCCAACCTTACTGGGAGATGCGTTCCAAATTCCTTGATCAGAGACTGGGTTCTGTGCCTTTCCTCCCTTCCCCATACGGAGCAGGATTATAGAGATGCTGGCAGCAGAGGAATCAGAGTGTATCCTGATAGACCCAATTTGGTTGCACCAAGTCTGGTTTTCCAGGCTCCTCTGCCTAGCAGGGTCAGAGTACACCATACTCCCTGTCCCAGATTTAATTGTGGTCTGTTCTGCACCACGATGTGGCCCACTTATACCTTATGTTGTGGAGGATATGCCCCTAGGGTTGAATTTCTCCTCTGAAGTGCACGATATCCTAGTTCAAGCCAGAAGGTTTTCTACCAGCTACTCGTATCCCAGGAAGTGGGTCCAGTTTGAGTCCTGGGCTTCATCCAAAGGGGGGGGAGTGTCTCCTTTTACCTGTCCTTTATCCCTGATCTTAGAGTACTTACTCTCCCTGGTACATAAGGAGTTAGCTGTGTCATCTATAAAGGTCCACCTAGCAGCCCTTTCGGCATATCACAAAGGTGTGAAGGGTTCTTCCCTGTTTGCACATAAGGTCTCCCAAGGCTTTCTCAAGGGGTTGCTTAATGTGTTCCCTCCCACTCCTCACATTGTTCCACAGTGGTCTTTTTCTCTGGTGCTTGCACAATTGATGAAGCCTCCCTTTGAGTGCTTGGCCACATGCCCACTGGCCTTGCTTTCCAGAAAATAAGCTCTTCTGGGAGCGATTACTTCAGCCAGGATAATGAGTGAATTAGCGGCCCTTAGAGAAGACACACACATACACGGTTTCGGAAGGTTTTTAATGAGGAGGTTGTGCTTCATCCCAGCCTGGGCTTCATTTCAAAGGCGGACTCTTAAGTTTCGCCTGGCACAGGAGATTCTATTGCCAAGGTTCCCCCCCCGCCCCCGATCCCCCAGCTCTCAGGCCAGGAAAGCCCTACATACTCTAGATGAGCCAGTTTGTTGTAGTGGTTAAGTGCACAGACTCTTATCTGGGAGAACCGGGTTTGATTCCCCACTCCTCCACTTGCACCTGCTGATGTGACCTTGGGTCAGTCACAAGCTCTGGCACAGCTGTTCTCTCAAGGACAGTTTCTGTCAGAAGTTCTCTCAGCCCCACCTACCTCACAGGGTGTCTGTTGTGGGGAGAGGAAGGGAAAGGAGTTTGTAAGCTGACTCTGAGATGCCTTTGGGCAGTGAAGGGTGGGGTATCAATCCATCTCTTCTTCTTCTAGATGTCAGGAGGGCTCTGCTGTACTATGTTGATAAAGCAAAACCATTTCGAATAGATAAGGCCCTATTCATGAGCGACCAGGGCCTGAAGAAGGGAAGGGCTACCTCTTCACAGTCCCTTTCTCGGTGGATGGTAGCTGCCATCCCCTCTTGCTATGAGGCATCTGGGAAACCTGGGTCTCCCAAATCTTTGTCTGGAACACTAACCACTACACAACACTTCATGGGGCAGCAGCTGTTGAGCAGTAGCAACTGCATAAGTTATGCAAGTCGCATGGTGGCTGCTGTCAGGCCTGACATGCTCTTTCCCCCTACATTTTACTGACTGAAACAGATGCTTGAAGGCTGGGAGCCTTAGCAGGAAGTTGGGGGGCCAGGTTTGTTACTCCCAGAATGCCGTTCCTGCGCATTCCTGCTCGAAATGACCCCTGCCTGTAACTATTGTTCACAGACATCTTCTTTACAGACACACATTTCCTCCCTCCTGCCCTGCGGTGAGCTCTCACATGGTCGTTCTGTGTACTGTGTGCTTGTGCATGGCAGTTTTGCAGGAATGGAGGGGAAGGGGGTGCCTGCCTCCAGAGCAGGTGAAGGTTTGGGCAGGAAAAAGCTGTCATGTTGGCTCCAGAGGGGGAGGGGTGCCTCCTCAGATAGATTTTGAGCTGGAAAAACTCTTCCACAGCCAGCCTGCGCAGGCATAGTCCCAATCGTGTCAGCACAGAAGATGCCGATGAACAACAGTTACAGTTAAGTGCAACTTTGTTTTCTGAGACGACCAAGTAGTTATGCTTCAGGCCTGGTGAGCTGCATTTTCCGACTCACTATTGGGAGGGCCTGAGTTCCAGGGTCAGCCAGAGCCGATTCTCTGTCTAGCTTGGCTCCAAGGCCTAGTTCTAAACACGGACGCATTGACCAGGCAAGCCTTGTTTCCACCACCTTGCTGCAATCTCTTAGCACTAACACCTGGTCCTTTTCAGAACAGGTGCTGTTTTAAGCAGAGGCAAGGCTTGCTACTGCCATCTCCACGGGGGGAACACAAAATCAATCACAAAGTATGGTTTTTGGAGGCCAGCCTGAGCAGTTTGCCTCTATTCAGTTCCATGGTAGCCTTCAGAACCATCAGTGGTTATTTGGAGATTCTGTTTTTCAGTATCAATAATAAACCTGAATCTTTTTTCAACTGGGTTCAGATTTTCTCTGGAGTCCTTCTTATGTGACACCATTTGACAGTGACTGCCAGTATGGTATATTGGTTAGAGCATTGGGCTAGGATCTGGGAAACCTAAGTTCAAGTGCCATTCTGCCTGGAAACTTGCTTGTGATCCCTGGGTCCATCGCATTCTCTCAAGCTGACCTGCTTCACAAGGCTCTGGTGAGGATGGAATGGAAAAGTGTAAAAATGTTATAAACCACTCTGAGTTCCTGTTGGGGAATGAGATGGAGTACAGATAAACTCCATACCCATCTTTGAAAAGGACATCTTATATTTCTACTCAAAACAGCTGCCCCATGGGACAAATTCTTCGACATGCTAAGACAATTTCAGCCACCCTCAAGATTCCTTCCTCTTCTTTGCTGAGCAGTCCCTTTTCTTTCTTCTTTTTCTGTCTGTCCCACCCATTGTTTTAAATATATATTGATATATGCTGACCCAGCCTAGGTAACTGAGGGACTGACTAAAATCCTTTGTCTTATTTTGATAATGGCACATCAAACTGCCCAGAAACTGGCCCTGTAGTCCAGAGCTGGGGTACAAATTTCCAGGATGCCATCATCATGGACTCTACTTGAGTCTTAACTTTTATTGTTCTGTAGAATTTTAATGTTCATATGTTTTAATGGCATTATGTCTTTTATGTACATTGCCCAGAGCCTGGTGTAATTAACAAACCAACAAATAAACAAAACAAACCAACAAACTGTTTTATTTCACTTTTAACGGAAATGGTCAGGTAGGAATCAGTTCAGGATTTATGACGTGAACAGGCACAGGAATGAGGTAACTTTGTATAAACATAAATACCATATAGTTTGTCACAAGCAAGTAGCTGTTCCTGTTACGGATTGATGCTACCGATGCTCTAAGCTGTGCAGTCTTGTGAGCAAAAGTTCTACTTTGTGAGCTACTGGCATTAAACTTGTGAACGAGCAATTTGGCTACTGCATAAGTTAGTTTGCTCTGGAGTCATCCTTCCTGAGCTAAGACAAAAATGTGTGAGCTGGAGGTTAAAAAACTGTGAGCTAGCTCACACTAACTCAGCTTAGAGGAAACACTGGATGCTACATATGTTACATTGGCCCTAAGGCAGTTTTACTTGTATTCTTAGGACCTAAACTGGATGGTACATATTGGTACTATTACTATATCTAATATATGCAATCGCTTCTGACACAGGCCAGATACATTTGTGGCCCCACAAACAAATTTTGTGTGTGTGTGTGTGTTCCCAATTCCAGATGGGAACATTCCATTTTTGGTCCCGTATCAATTGTTTACTACCTTACAAGTGTAACACAGACTTTGTTGCATGCTGTATTCTGTACTAAATGACCTCTGAAGAAGGCTTTTGTGGGCCAAAATGCGTCAGGTCATATATTGGGGTTTTTTTGTGCATTTGTCACTTTGATTATTTTATAAGGCTTTACTTGGGCCCCTACAAGGTTTTTATATGTTTTTGAAATAAACACATGTACTTTTGTTTATACCTACTGATGTTTTTAACTTTTGGCCCTTAACCAGTTTTCTAAACTTCCTTTGGAGGTTTTTGCTTGGTTGGTTTAGTTTTTCTTCCCCCCTCTTTGTGGATTATGGCACACATGGCCCAGCCCAACAAAGTGACATTTATGTCAGATCTTCGTAACAAATGAGTTGAACATCCCTGGCTAAGAAGTTACATGGCTTTTCCTTGTGTGGTTTCTTTGATGCTGCTAAAGGGTGCCACTCTGACTGAATTTCTTCCCACACTCAGAATAGTCAAAAGGTTTCTCCCCTGTGTGCGTTTTTTGATGCTGCTGAAGATTGCGACTCAACCTGAATCTCTTTCCACACTCTGGACATTCAAAAGGTTTCTCCCCTGTGTGGGTTCTTTGATGTTCTTGGAGACTGCAACTGTGTCTAAATCTCTTTCCACACTCTGAGCATTCAAAAGGTTTCTCCCCTGTGTGGGTTCTTTGATGCTGTTGAAGATTGCCAAACTGACTGAATCTCTTCCCACACTCTGAACATTCAAAAGGCTTCTCCCCTGTGTGGGTTCTCTGATGCCGCTTAAGATGGCCACTGAGACTGAATCTCTTCCCACATTCTGAGCATTCAAAAGGCTTCTCCCCTGTGTGGGTTCTCAAATGCCGTTGAAGATAGACACTGTGACTGAATCTCTTTCCACACTCTGAGCATTCAAAAGGCTGCTCCCCTGTGTGGGTTCTTAGATGCTGTTGAAGATTGCCAAGCTGACTGAATCTTTTCCCACACTCTGAGCATTCAAAAGGCTTCTCCCCTGTGTGGGTTCTTAGATGATTCTGAAGAGCATCACTTTGACTGAATCTCTTTGCACACTCAGAGCATTCAAAAGGCTTCTCCCCTCTGTGGTTTCTTTGATGCTTTTGAAGATTGCTATGCTGATTGAATCTCTTTCCACAATCTGAACATTCAAAAGGCTTCTCCCCTGTGTGGATTCTTTGATGCTGTTGAAGATGGCATCTCCCACTGAATTTCATTCCACACTCTGAGCATTCAAAAGGTTTCTCACCTTTGTGGTATTTTTGATGTGGTTGAAGATGGCCACACTGACTGAATTTTGTTCCACACTCTGAGCATTCAAAAGGTTTCTCCCCTCTGTGGATCCTTTGGTGCAGAAGAAGCTGTGATCTGTATTTGAAGTACTTTCTGCACCAACAGCATTTATGGATCTTCACTATACTGTGCTTTGTAAAATGTGTATTATGCGTTCCTCCATCAGAGAATGCCATTCCAGTCTCTGAGCAGATAAACAAGTTTTCTCCTGAGTGCATTTTCTGGTGTCGAATAAGGTCTGGTTTTTCTGAGAAGTTCTTGCCACAGTCTGAGCAGCTATAAAGTTTCTCTCCTGTATGTGTTCTTTGATGTCTAAGGGGCTCTGCTCTGCGAATCATAGTCTTTCCACACTCCAGGCACTGATTGGTCTTCTTTCCACTGTGCATTTGTAAATGGACGTTATATTGGGATTGATCTGAGAAGTTCATTCCACACTCCAAGCACTTGTGCATTACTTCCACCATGTGAATTACTTCACAGAAATCCCCTTGGCTGCCTTTTTGCTGCTTAGATCCAACTTCATTCTTGACGTTTCCCCTCCTGTCTTTATTCTTGACTTCATCTGGCGATAGAGGATGCAGTTCCTCATCCTCCTCATTCCTCTGATCATCCCCTGCTGGAATAAAGAGAGAGATCCTGTTAGAACCCATGCAAGGAGGTCTGATATGAAAACTGAAGTTCCATACACACCCCATATATTTCAGTGGCTTCTTCCTGCTGTACATGGACGTGTACAATAATACACATTTTGAAGTATATTAAGCCTCCTACATTTGAGATGCTTTGGACTGTGCTCCCCAGCTGTGTGACTTCTTTGATGTGAATTAAGGGCTCTTCTCTGACTGAAGCTCTTTGCGCAGTGCAAGCAGTTATACGGTTTCTCTTCTAAGGGAATTTGTGTTCATTCTCTGACTAAAGGTCTTTGCAAAGGCCACACTTTCATTTTCCCTGGAATAGAGTCTCAGTTTAGGATGGAGGCCTTTGTTCTTTCTCTTTTTGATTGACCTTTCTTCTTGGATTGGGATTTCACGGAAACCCCCTCATCAGCAAGGAATGGGCTCATCCCTCCTCTTACCTTTGTGGCTTCCCTCCTGCCTCTGTGGCCCATCTCCAAAGTGTCCTTTGGCATCTTCATCCTTGGCTTTTTCCAAAGAGAACCCCTGGAATCCCCCAGCTGTTTCCTCTACATTTGTTGCTGGAATAAAGAAAGAGTTTCAATCAGCACCCAGGCAAGAAGCCAAGACACCAGTCAGGCACTGCTCATTATTGGGTGTGCATTTCTACTATCAGATCTTCTTTCCTCCCAAACTGAGCTGCTGGTCACACCTTATCCCTGCCAGGCCCTCCCGTAGAGCTGTTTTTATATTCTGCCCATCCCTCCTCTCCCCAAGCTCCCCGTGTATATACTTTAAGGTCAAAAGTGCCAAAGAATGATTCCTCCACTGTTCTCATTTGACTCGCCATGCAGCTCTTTTGACTCTCTGCTCTTGATAATTAAATACAAGAAGTTATCCACCTATCCAGTCCTGCAACTGCATTGAGAGTTTCCTTCCAGTTGTGAAGAGAGCCATGAGGAGCTGGTTTTCAGCCTCCCAAAAATACATATTTACTATGGGGCAGCAAGAAGCCAGAACCTCACAAGGCGAAACCCACAGTTCAAAGGGGACCCCATGATTTTGATAAGAGGTGCCATTTGTTAGAGGGGCAGGTGATGACCGATGAGAAAAAGCAACCCTGCAGTGTAACGCCACCTTTCTCAAGCTCAGAGTCATCTTCTTGCTATTTCTGAGCCATTCTCTGGGACTTAACCAGGCCTGTCTATAGTCTAATGTGCAGCCAGAAGACTGGCTTATCGGGCCTCAAGGTCATTAATTTTTTTACAGTAGAGTAAGGCACTCTAAGAAGCCCATCCCAGAGGAACACACAGTGTCCAAAAGTCCAGATAAGACCCCAGAAGAATCTGTCCTGTTCTATGCTTCCAAAATACCTGCAACTTGTAGGGAATACGCAGAAAGCATGCAGATACGTATGTATCCAGCATGACCAGGATGATGTAGTGTAATCGTGGAGAAGTTAGTTTGGTAGACCTTTAGAGCAACAGAGGGTTATCTTTGTCGCCAACCCTCTTCCCTGGGGACAGGAGGAGATAGTGCTGGCCAGCCTTGGAGAAACCCGGGTATCAGGGCATGCTGAGTAGACAGGTGTACCTGGCTTTCTCTGTGTGTATTTTCTGTGGCAGATGGTTTCCTGCTTCCAGGGGGTAGAAGGGACTTAGCCTTTGGAAAGGAATTGGTCACATGCCTTTTGGGGAGATAAAAGGTTGCTGCAGTGCTTTCTCTATCGTGCTGTGGCTCAACAAACTGTGCTTCAACTGACAACTTGACTATTGTGTTTACCAGGCTGACAGGGTCAGTGGGGAACTCTCTGACAGGGCACGATTCTGCCCTCTTGGGGTGAGGACTGATTCCCCTCACCACAACAGAAGGTGCTGTGTGATTTGGCTTAACTGAGTTCCCCTTGGGTTGCGGTGTTAACTGGTGGGACTACCCGCTGCAGGCCACCCCTACAAGGTAGAACACCTCCAAAGAAAGCACTCAAACCCATCTCCACCTAATAGCAAGGCCTGGAGGCATCCAGATGACCACTGGAGAAAAGGGTTAATTTGCCTTCGGCCTCATCCAGAGGGGCTGTTCTTAGGAAACCTCCCCCTCCATGGAATATCCAGTATTTAAGGATAGTGAAGCCACTCAACGGCTACAGATGAGCTAAACCCCAGAAGGATCTTCCAAGCCTCTAGACTCCAGGCCTCAGAAGGCCTCTCTCTCCCCTTTAACCAGCGGACTTGATAATTCTACCTAACCAAGAGTTGCTTAGATGTGACGAGGGAAGGTCCCACAGGTATTCCTTGCTCATTCCCTGGACATAACTTGCCCATTCCCTTAATATAAGGCAGACCATAGAACATGTCAACATGAATGTTGCCGCCATCCCTAAGTATTTATTTTACATCTAGCTAGCACCTTATGACAGTGGAATGTTCTGAGATGGTCTTATCTATGTTATAATTGTTTACTTGTGTTTTATCCTTTGGTAAGCCACCCAGAGCCTACTTTGGTAGGGAGGGCAGGGTATAAATTGATTAAATGAATAAATAACTGTGAAGGATACCCACTTGCAGAGAGAGAGAGAGAGAGAGCAAGCGCAATCCCATCTAGGGGAAGGGTGTGTTGTAAAGGTTGGCAACTGAGAAAATGGAATCTGGCCCCTTCCAGAGTCTTTCTGAGGGCCTCTCAGCCCTGCCTTGGCCTCAGGCCAGGACACCCTCTCTGGCATGGGTGGTGGCCACAACACTGGCCTCAGTTGCCCCTGGATCAGTGGGGCGGCTTGTATCGCTCTATCCAGCCATGCTGAACATCGCTTCTGTTGCCACCCCAACTCCTTGAGGCCCCTGGACAGCAGCAAGTAGCTGGGCAGGCCTCACAACCCCATATTGCTGTTCCAATATTTTGGCTCATGCATCATCCTAATGGCAGCAATTCGCACCTTTGACACCTAGGAAAGATCCTTACCCAGAGAGGCCATGCTCCCATTGTTCTCCCTGCAGAAAGCTCTTTGGCCCAGATCCAGCAAGACCCGCTCAGCCTCGGTAAGATACTTGGCCGCCTCCTCAGAGGAAAATGGAGACTGCAAGAAAAAGCAAGATTCCCTGGTCAGAGAGCATGCCAGGCAGAGACTACGCTCTCAATGGGAACATTCTGGAAGGGTGCAGGATGTGGAGTTTAAAGTTGATGATGAATGAAACTGAAATTTCAGTTTCATTTATACCCCGCCCTGAGCCTGCCTTGCTGCGGAAAGTAGGGCATAAATTGAATAAATAAATAAATAAGTAAAACTGTTCACGGTTTTCTGTTCCTAGGCTCCATCATCAACCAAAAGGGGGACTGCAAACAAGAAATCAGGAGACTGAGACTTGGAAGGGCAGCTGTGAAGGAGGTAGAAACGATTTTTCAGCTTAAGGATGTGTCACTGGTGACCAAGGTCAAGTAAATTCGTGCCACAGTATTCCCCATTCCTATGTGTGGGTGGAACGAAAGTTGGACAATGAAGGAAGCTGACAGGAAGAAAGTGGATTTCTCTGAAATGTGGTGCTGGAGGAGAGTTTAGAGTTTCTACAGCTACCGTGGACCGCCAAAAAGAAAAATAAGTGGGTCCTAGATCAAATCAAACCTCAACTCTCCCTCGAAGCCAAAATGACTAAATTGAGGCTATCGTATTGTGGTAACATTACAAGAAGGCAGGAGTCACTGGAAAAGTCAATAATGCTAGGAAAAGTTGAAGGCAGCAGGAAAAGAGGATGACCAAACAAGAGATGGACCGGCTCAATGAAGGAAGCCACAAAGACCCTCAGCCTCCAAGACCAGAGCAACACTGTTACTGACAGGACATTCACAGGGTGGCCATAAGTCTGAGGTGATTTGATGGCAGTTAACACACAGACAGAAATATCTGGCAGGAAACCTTAGAACAAGGTCATTGCTTCAACTGAGGGAATGAAAAACCCCTCACCTGCTCTGCCTGCCTCTTCTCTTCTGCCCGACTCAGGAGGAAACCTTCGGCCAGGGCAACTGCCTGGGAACTGGTCTCTGGCCCATACCCTCTGACCCAGCTCTGCATTTCCTGGGGCAGGATGGCCAGGAACTGCTCCAGGATCACCAGGTCCAGGATCTGCTTCTTGGTGTGCCTCTCTGGCTCCAGCCAGTGGTTGCAGAGTCCATGGAGCTGTCTGCAAACCTCTCGGGGCCCAGCAGCCTCGTGGTAAGAGAACTGCCGGAAGCATCGGCTACGTGCATCTGCGGTCATAGTGTCCTGAGTCAAGATCTCTGGCACACCTTTCCCCCAGAATTCTGCAACACTCCCTGCTTGGATTGGATGGGGACCTTTCCTTGATCTCTTGCTCGTTCCAGGTCCTTCTGGCTCCTGCTCTTCCATCTTTCTTCCCCTTTCTCTTGGGTTGCCTCTGACTCTGGAAAGACCCTCTTCTTCACTTGGCTGTGAAGAGGGACAGGGGAAAATATCAAAAAGGCAGAAAGAAAGCAAAAGAGAATGGAGTTACATCACTGACCCTGGTGAAGAGACACCTAAGGAGTACCCCCGATGGATCAGAAGGAGTGTCTTTGTTGTAGTATGCGGATGAGGATTAAAGTCACTGTGCTATGTTAAGTATCAAGCTTTTAAAGATATGCTTTGTAAAGAAAATGCTTTCTTAAAGGCAAGCTGTTTGTCTAACCTGTGAACTGTGCCTGGCATGAGTCTGTAGTGGTTTGTGTAACCCTAAGGGTCATGCCTGGTATGGCTGATCATAAAAACTTCTTGCCATGACAAACGGTTGGGACTCTCCCTTTAAGACAGAGATTACTCAGAAGAGCTCTGGGTGACCTTGCAAAATACTTTCAGCTGTAGCCCAATAAGAGGCCGGGAGATGACCAATTCCCACATTCTGAGTAATTAATCTTGTACCACCTGTGTGGAGGCTGGTCTTAAAGTTATGTTACAGCTCTCCTTGGGCTCCCTCTGCCCTACCTGATTATTATGGGCTATAGGTATGCCTAGCAACTTGAGTATTGACATCATTTTTCTGGTCTCTCATTGGGTAGAACTAATCAGGTGAGAACCCATGTTTTCCTACAAGATGGGCCTTGGCTCTGTTGTATCGGTCTGGGGTTTTTGGCTGCTGAACCTGGCTTGGCCTGGGACAGTAGTCAGTACCTCATCTATGGTGTTCCAGTCCGCTTGTGCCGACCAAGGCTAAGAGATGCCTGCTTCTGAATGCTGACCAACTGAACTTTGTCTTGTGGAGAGGTAATCTTGTATTGCTGATTCTTGTATAGGTAGGCTGGATAAGTTTAGGATTTTTCTTTCTCTTTTACCCTGCATAGTCATGTCTTGTGTTTACCTGCACCTAAATAAATTAGAATATATTTTACTCTGACAACCTGTGTGTGTCTCTTGTGTTACCAAGTCTCAAAGCCTAAATCCTGTTTGCCTAGTTTCTTGTGACCATACTACCCGGTTATTTTGTTTTGTTATACTTTTGTGGCCTGCAGTTCTCCTCTGCAGACTTAGAGATAAACAGGAGTGTTTGAGTTCCTTTGGCTCCTGTCTGGTAAAACCCTCTGTTAAAGGAACTTGGTGGCAGTTCTACTGTGCTAACCTGTTTTGTTTTCTTGTTTGCCCGGCCTGGGTAAAAGGCTTTTGAAGCCTGTCAGGGTTTCTCCTGTTTTTGTGCCCTCCTGGTAAAAAGGTTTATTTTTACATGCTTGTTTGGTCCTTCAGGAAAGAAAACATCACTATTTTCCTTTTAAAAAATCTATTGTGGGTGTTATGAGTTCGACTTCCAAATTCTGGGGATCAGTCTGTGTAGTGGGTGTATCTGAAGGTAAACTGGAGCCCAGGACAAAGCGACTGGTAAGGGCTCGACCCTTGCAGATAGCTCCTCAATAGGCCAGAGGGGTTGGGCGATAGCCCTGCCCAAGCAGCCAGCAGAGGGGAAGGGGCAGACGGATGTCAAGCCCGTTTGGTGTAGTGGTTAGGAGCATGGACTCTAATCTGGGAGAAAAGGGGTTGATTCCCCACTTCTTCACATGCAGCTGCTGGTGTGACTTTGGGTCAGTCATGGCTCTCTCAGAGCTGTTTTCCCAAGAGCAGTTCTCTCAAGAGCTATCTCAGCCCCACCTACCTCACGGGGTGTCTGTTGGGAGGGGTAGGGAAAGGGATTGTAAGCCACTCTGAGACTTTCAGGTAGTGAAGGGTGGGGTATAAATCCAATATCTTCTTCTTCTTCCAGGTCAGGGCACAGGGGCTGCTGGGTGAACAGGAGGAGGAGGAAGCCGTGATGCCATAGAAGTCCTCAACCGCTTCCTGGCTGCTGAGGTTAAATGGTGTGAATAAACTGAAAGTAAATCCTGGAAAGACAGATGTAATGCTGTTTGAGAAGGCAGAAGTCCTGAAGGACATTATGCCCCCCACTTTTCACCAACTCAGTTAAGAGCCTTGAGGTTATACCAGACCCAACATTATTAATGGAGAAGCAAGTGAATACAGTTGCAAAAAAGGCTTTCTCCCAACTCAGCCTAGCTCGAAAAATGGCCCTTTCTCTTCAATCAGCTCATCTGGCCAGCAGGATCCATCCCACGGTGACATCGAGACTAGAGTTCTGTAATGCACTGTACATTGTTCTCCCCACAAAACCGATTCAGACAGTCCAGCTGGTGCAGAACGCCACGTCTCGACTCTTATCAGGAGCTAGATGGAGCAGGCATATTACTGCCCTTCTGCAGTCCCTCCACTGGCTGGCCTGGACAGGGGCCTCCTCCGTTATGGCCCTTGCGAATGCTGTTCCTGAGGAGGTCAGGAAAGGCACCCATCCTCCTGGCTTTCCGCAAAGTAAGCAAAATTTAATTATTCAAGAGGGCTTTTCTAGGCAAGCAACAGTGCAGTGTTGTACAGAAGTTACTTGGATGAATTACTGGGGACTGGAGTCTCTTTTACTGGGTATACTATAGTTTGCTGTAAGTTGTATCCTGCTATGTAATTTTGCATCAATGATTGGGTCACGTTAACATTTATGCTTTTCTTCCATACTGTTTTTCAGATTTCTGGTTTGTTCTACAACCCAAATTCTATTTCATAGTTTATTGAATGTACCGTCCTATTGATTGTATTGAGTCCCATTAAATAGTGGACTATAATTAATGTAGATTCAGGTGGGTAGCTGTGTTGGCCTGAAACACTGTGCTTGCACATAAAAGTTTATACCTTGAATAAAACTTTGTCTTAAAGGTGCCACTGGACTCCAGCTCTGCTCTGTAATGAATATGAATAAATAAAATACCCCCTCTGAAACTTCAGATGGGGAGAGAGCCACTGACCCAAATGTGTGGTATTTGGGGCAGCCACTTGGCAAGGATTCCTCCCATGTGATCACCCCTGGGCCTTCTCCCCGAACCTCCTCCGCCCTTCATGGCTGAGAATTTCTTTTGATTTACAAAATTCAGATCCCACCTTTCAGCCCCTGCCAGGGACGCCCTGGGGAGGGGGGCTATTTGGTGTAGTGGTTAAGTGCGCGGACTCTAATCTGGGAGAACCGGGTTTGATTCCCCACTCCTCCACTTGCACCTGCTGATGTGATCTTGGGTCAGTCACAAGCTCTGGCCACAGCTGTTCTTGAAAAAGAGCAGTTTGTGTTAGAGTTCTCTCAGCCCCACCTACCTTACAGGGTGTCTGTTGTGGGGAGGGGGAGGGAAAGGGAAAGGCGTTTGGAAGCCGCTCTGAGACTCAAAAGTGAAGGGCGGAGTATAAATCCAATCTCTTCTTCTTCTCCTTCTCCAATTGATATCCTGCTCTCTCCCCGTGACTTATACAACATATAAAACACACCCGGTAAAATAAGAAACCCTTACAATATGAAATCATTAACAATCTATCCCGGATAAAATCTATTCACTATCAAGCCGGGTGGGATTTAGGAGCTGAGGCCAGAGGCCGCCTGGAAAAGAGCCGCCTTGCAAGCCCCGCAGACCAAGGCCCTTCTGCAGGCAGCTGCTTCCCCAGGACCGGGAGGGGTGACAAAGGAAAACACACACCAAGAAATCACGCTGTGAAAAAGCATTTTAAGCACCCCCTCCCCCAAACACGGGATGCCAGCATTTCTGCCTTCCGAGAGGTGCATGACCTACTTGAGAGTAAACCTTCCCAGGCTCCGGCTGCCAGGCCTTTCCCCGGCTTTTGCTCCTCTGCAACCCTCCCTGTTCTCTTCCTCTCCCCTCTCCGCCCCCCCACCCCGGGCTCGGTCTCTCTAGCCAACTCGGCTGCTTTAACCCTTTCCGCGCTGCAGACGAATGAGGAAAGCTTCCCGCCCTTCCCATAAATTCCCGACTGGACTGTTCAGCCCGGCTGCCGTCCGCGATGTCCTACACAATGCAGCTCAGTCGGTGGGACTGCTCTGGTGTAACTCCGCACAGGGCTGCGCTCCCGCGGGATCCCCGGCTGTTCAGCCGTCCTAGAAAACCGAGGCGGTTGTGTCGAGGAAAGGAAATTAAGGCCAACTTGAAGTGAGCTCAGGCCAAGCCATCCGAAGCCGGTCTAATCCTAGAACCATAGAGTTGGAAGGGACCTCCAGGTCACCTAGTCAACCCCTGCACAATGCAGGAAATTCACAAATACCTCCCCCGCACACCCCCAGGGACAGCTGTTCCAAGCCCAGAAGAGGACAAAAAACCTCCAGGATCTCCAGCCAAAATGGCCTGGAGAAAAACTGGGGTCATAGTAGCTCAATAAAAGTATCAACCCAGTGTGCTGCTGCACCAGTGAACAAGGGATTATTAGGAAAGGAAACGGCCGCTATAGATTTCTGGTGTGGACTCATTTGGAATACTGTGTACAGTTCTGGTTGCCCTATCTCAGAAAAATATGGCAGAGCTGGAAAAAGTACAGAGGAGGGCAATCAGTATGACCTTGGGAGTTGGAGCACCTTTCCTGTGTGGACCTTAGGCAGATCATGAGAGGGAGGGCAGGAAGGGTTGCATCAGTGCTTAGTTCTGATGGGTAGTAGGTTCAGGATAGACAAAATGAAATATTTGTCAGACTCCGGCATTTGACTGGCTGCACCTGTTGTATTTCTACACTTGCTGTTTGCACCATACCCTTTATTTAGCTCGGTGTTCCCTGCACCCGTATTGCTTGGCCTGGCCTGCCATTACATTCCTGAGGGGGGAGTGAGTGCCTGTAGAAATTAGGGAGGCAAGCTTTGGTAATTCTTCCAGGAGGCCTCAAAGACATCTTTCACGGGGGAAGTGTCCTTGAAGTAGAATCTGAGCAATTTTAGGGTTGTACCTGTATGTTAAGGAGCTGTGGTGGCTCAAGTGGTTAAGACGCTGAACTGCAGGCTGTGGAAGGTCAGTAGTTCAGCAGTTCAAGACCCGTGAGTACCGCATGACAGGGTGAGCGCCCGTCTCTAGTTCCAGCTCCTGCCAACCTAGCAGTTCGAAAGCAAGAAATTGCAAGTAGATAAATAGGTACCACTTCAGTGGGAAGATAACAGCGTTCCGTGCACCTTGGTGGTTTAGTCATGCCGGCCACATGACCACGGAAATGTCTTCGGACAGCGCTGGCTCTTCGGCTTTGAAAGGGAGATGAGCACCGCAACCCTAGAGTCGGATTCGACTGGCTTTCGAGCAAGGGAACCTTTACCTTTACCTTGACAGTTTGTTCAGAATCCTTCATCAACTTTCGGGACTGGTCGGAAACCCGCGACTCCAAAATGAGTAGCGGTGAAGAAGACACTCTCCCGATCGAAGAAGAAAAGAAAAAGGAGAAGGAGCCTCCCGGGAAGGACGTACCCAGAGAGACCCCTGACACGTACGTGCCGGGACAATGGGGTCCGGAGTACGACCTTGGAGGGCCTTACGGAGACCCGTATGGGGCAGCCTATGGAGGGGTGACCACCCGAGTTGGACGTAGGCGAGACTGGGTGAAACCTCTGGCTGAAACCCACGAGACGTGGTTTGGGACCCCGCGAGCATCCATGGGGGGAAGCCACCCCGAGAGATCGGTCCGCAAACTGACCACGGCAGGGGCCCTGGAAGAAACCGGCCGAGACTCCGAGAGCCTGGAAGGTGCCGTGGTGAGAAGGAGGTGGAGTGGAGAACCGAGCCAAGACCGCCTGATGCGCTTTCTGGACGAATCCCTCGCCCGCATCCCACAGATGATCGCGGAGGGCATCCGGGAAGAGCGCGAGCGACAGAGGCGCGAGGAACCACCAGACCAAGCTCCCCCGGATCAACGCCCGGTGCCGGATCAAGACCAGCGGAATGTGCCGGCCGGCCCGCCGGACCAACCAGCGGGGCCGGGCCCACAGGGACCGCCGAGGCAGCCACCCCCTCGTCCTTGGGGGTTCTTGCCACCGAAACCTGCGGAGCTCCTGGACGCGGATTTTGATGGAGACCCCGAGAAATTTCCATTCTTTCTCGTGCGAGCGGAAAGATTTATCGAAACTTGGGGCCACCTGTTCCAGCGAGAGGAGCGCATGGTCGATGTCATAGCAGCCCACCTGAAGGGAGCGGCCGCTGACTGGTACGTGGGGCTCCACCAAGCCGATGGGCGTGAGCTGAGAGAAATCGATTCTTTCATGTGGGCCATGAAAGAGCAATTCGAAGACGTGAACTCTAACAAAGCGGCCAAGGCGACGATCCGAAGCCTCAAGCAAGGCGCGAGATCGGTGAGGGACTACACAGCGGAGTTCCGGAGATGCGCGGCCAAACTCCGAGGGGTGCAAGATGGGAACCTCGTAGATTACTACAAGCTGGGGCTCAATGCGGAGATCCGCCGAGAAGTCACCAGGACTCAAGACCCGAACACCCTCTCGGGATGGATACAAGCCGCCATCACGATGGAAAACCGGCTGAAAACCATCAAACTAGATGACGCCGCGGCGATGGTCAACAGAGGCCCCACGCCGGCAGCGAGGGGGAAACCTCCTACCCCGAATCCGAAGCCGAGGGATGGCACAAGGGAACTCCGAATGAAGCAAGGTCTTTGCCTCAAATGCGGAGAAGGGGGCCACTTCGCCGCGAGGTGCCCGACCTCACCCGCATCGCCCGGGCCGCCCAAGGGAGTCAAGAAGAAGTTTGACACCTCCACACCAAAACCGGTGGCGAAACCGAGGGGGGCGAAAGCCCTGCAAGCTAAACCGCTCAGCGAGGCATCCGACTCCTCCGATGGCGAGACCGCGCCGCAGGGAAACGAGACGGACCTGCTGTGAACAGCGCTGAACAGCAGGTCCCGGATCCCCAGGCGCAAACCCCGGTGAGCAAACCCCCCTCTCTTTTCTTCCTCACAGTGACTTTAATGAACCCGGGTCTAATGACCCATGTGAGAGTACGGGCTCTCATTGACTCTGGGTGTGGGAGAGACCTCATCAATCCCACACTGGTGACGGGACTAGGGGCAAAAGTTATTAAACTAAACGACCCCCTAATTTTTACTCAGATGGATGGCTCCACCATGAAAGAACCTTGTAAATACGAGACTGTTCCCTTGAGAGTGGGGATTGGGCAACACTGGGAAGAAAGACCCTTCGTTATTACCCCGTCTGCCCGCTTTCCCCTGGTACTCGGGAGCGCGTGGTTCTTTGATCACGACCCACACGTACTGTGGGGGGAAGGGAGAGTAAATTTCATCTCCGAAAAATGCCAATCCCATTTATGGAAGAATGAGTGGGGGCCCATGACAGGGGGACAATCCCTGGTGACGGTGGGGGTGGCGGAGGCAGAACTGGAAGGCATTCCCCCAGGGTATCACGACCTGGCCCCTGTCTTTGGGGAGGAAGAAGCCGACGAATTACCCCCCCATAGGAACTCAGACTGTGCGATAGAAATTTTGCCTAACCAGGAACTCCCGAAAGGGAAATTGTATTCCATGAGCCCTTCTGAAAAGGTGGAACTGAGAAAATTCATTGATAAAAACCTGAGTAGGGGTTTTATACGACCAGCTTCCTCCCCGTTTGCGGCTCCTGTGCTTTTCCGGAAAAAGAAGGACGGGGGGTTGCGGCTGTGCACTGATTATCGTGGCTTGAATGCAGTCTCCAGCACAAATGCGTACCCTATGCCCCTGATAAAAGACTTGTTGGCTGCGGTGGCTGGGGGGAAGATTTTCTCAAAACTAGATCTCCGGGATGCCTACTTCAGAGTTCGAATTCGGGAGGGGGATGAATTCAAAACGGCGTTCAACACCCCTCTGGGCCAGTTTGAATACCTAGTCATGCCGTTCGGACTTCAGGGGGCCCTGGGGGTCTTCATGAATTTGATCAATGAGGTGCTCCACAAGTATTTGTTTAAGGGGTCCTTGTTTACCTTGATGACATTCTTTTATATTCCCCTGACATGAAGTCCCATGTGAAACTGGTGAGGGAAGTGTTACAAACGTTGCACAAGCATAAACTGTTTGCAAAACTGTCTAAGTGTGAATTTCACAAAACAGAGATCCCTTTTCTGGGCTACCGCATATCCCAAAAGGGAATTGAGATGGACCCTGATAAAATCAAAGATGTGATAGGGTGGGAGGCCCCCAAAACGAGGAGGCAACTCCAAGGGTTCCTCGGATTCGCGAACTTTTATAGATCGTTCCTATCAAACTTTGCCCAGGTGGCCCTTCCCCTAACTGACTTATTGAAAACCAAAGGGAAGCCACCCGAATGCACGCGACCCGGGGCCAAACTAGAGTGGTCGCCACAGTGCCAGAGGGCGTTTGACAAATTGAAAGCCCTCTTCACGTCGGAACCTGTGTTAGCCCACCCGAATGAACTTAAAAAATTCATTGTCCAAGTGGACGCTTCCGATGTTGCTATGGGGGGGGCGATCCTCCAAGAGGGGGAGGATGGTAAATTACACCCCCTTGCCTATGTTTCTAGAAAATTTAATGATACTGAACGGAATTGGTCAGTGTGGGAAAAAGAAGCGGGATCGATCCGCTTAGCGTTGGCTACCTGGCGACATTGGCTAGAGGGGGCGCGAGTGCCGTTCGAGGTCTGGACTGATCACAAAAACCTCGAGCTTCTCCGCTCCCCCGTTCCTTGAACGCCAAACAGCTGCGTTGGGCTGATTTCTTCTCCAAGTTCAATTTCACACTGCACCACTTCCCGGGAACGTCTAACTCGCTGGCCGATGCACTGTCACGCCTCCCTCAACACGACAGCAAGAGGGAGGAGGTTCATGACTCCGTCTTCACGCCGTCCCAGTTGGGAGGGGCAGTAACCACTCGGAGGCAGGCCAAACATTCCCCCTCGTCCCCAAACCCTCCTACCAATGACTGGATGACGAAATTCTCTACAGCCATGTCGGACGCTGATAGAGAGGAGGTGGGGGGGAAGAAGGAGTCTCCCAGAATGTGCATGGCTGCTGGACTAAAAATGGCAAGCTATTTGTCCCACGTTCCCTTAGGGGGGAGGTGATGAGCTGGGCGCACGGATCGAAACTAGCTGGACACACGGGGTTTGTGAAATCTCTCCAGCTCCTGCAAAGACAATTTTGGTGGCCAGGGCTTAGAAAAGACATTTCACTTTTCACGTCAGCTTGCCAAACATGCTTGATGAGTAAACCTCGACCTGGTAAACCCCCGGGGGCTCTGCAACCCCTCCCCACGCCGGCTCGCCCGTGGGAAGTAATCTCTATGGACTTTATTACTGACTTACCCCCTAGCGGGGGAAAGACTGTCATCTGGGTGATAGTAGACCTGTTTACAAAACAGGCTCATTTTGTTCCGTTTGCCTCTATCCCCTCTGCCAAAAAACTAGCCTCTGCGTTCCTGCAACATGTCGTGAGGCTTCACACGTTACCTGCTAAGGTGATCTCGGACAGGGGGTGCAATTCGTTTCACGGTTCTGGAGCGAACTCATGTCACTGCTTGGGGTGGAGCGGGGGTCAGCAGTGCATACCATCCAGAATCCGATGGGCAGACTGAACGGGTAAATCAGACTCTGGAACAATATTTGCGATGTTTTTCCAACTTTCAACAGGACAATTGGCATTCTCTTTTACCTTTAGCTGAGTTCTGTTACAATAATACTCAGCACTCGTCGACAGGGATGTCCCCGTTTAAGGCAGTGCATGGATATGAAGCACCGCCGCTGCCATTTCTGACTTCTCCCGACCTCCCGGCGGGAGATGCGGGAGACTGGTGCAAACAATTGCAGATGGCGTGGTCGTCATTGGCCAAGACTCTAGAGGATGCTAAAACTGCTTATAAAATCCAGGCCGACAAGAAACGCAGCCTTGCCTGGATTCCAAAGTGTGGGGAGTTTGCTTATTTGTCCACACAGAACTTGCGTCACATTCAACCAAGTCGCAAACTTGGTTGGAAATTTATTGGACCTTTTGAGATTGTGAGGGTAATTAACAATGTGACTGTCGAATTGGCATTGCCAAAATCTCTAAAGTCTGTTCATCCTGTTTTTCATGTAAGACTTCTTCGCCGGGCGCCTGAGGAGAACAAATGGAGACCGCGACGGCCAACCCCGCCTCCGCTGTTGGTGGGGGGGGAACCTCACTACGAAGTATCGCAAAACTTGGACTCTAAGATCTCTCGCAATCGCTTGTTCTATCTTGTTGAATGGATTGACTTTGGGCCGGAGCAGAGGGAGTGGGTGCGGGCGGAACATGTTCTGGCCCCCTGGCTTATCCGGGCTTTTCACAAGTTGTACCCCCATAAGCCAAAGGGGTAGAGTTATTTTCGAGGGGGCTGCATGTCAGGTAGCCCTGCCATACCTGTATGTTTGCTTTCCTGCCTTTGTACCCTAGTACTGACAAAGCATTTGAACCAGGGTTTTTTTTGTAGAAAAAGCCCAGCAGGAACTCATTAGCATATTAGGCCACACCCACGACAGCACAGCTCATTAGTGTGGTCATCCAGCCACACCCACCTTTTGCTTCTTATTCTGTTTACCTTGTTTGTTGTCAAAACCCAAGGCTTTTTTGGAGCAGGAACTCCTTTGCATATTAGGTCACACACCCCTAATGTAGCCAATCCTAATGAGTTTCTGCTGTTGGGTGTGGCCTATTATGCTAATAAGTTCCTGCTGTGCGTGGCCAACTCAGGAGCCAGCCGGAACTCCGTTCCTGTGCGTTCCTGCCCAAAAATAGCCTTGATTTGAACCCATAGCATCTCATATCTCTTAATAAAACATTCACTGAAGAAAGTGCATGTGAAGAGAGTGATTTAACTTGGACCCTGACAATTTCTTTACACAGAAAGTGACTGAAATGTGGAATTCACTGTCAGAGGATGGCCACAGGAATAAACAGTTTGAAAAAGGGGTTAGATGGATTTATGGAGGATAAGTCTATCAATGGCTACTAGCCACATTCCTCCACATTCAGAGGCCCTAATCTTCTGAATCCCAGAGCCAGGAGGCAACATCCGGGGAAGGCCTCAGCCTCTGTTATATTGTTGGTCCTCCAGAGGAACTGATTGTCCATTGTGTGAAAAATATACAAAAATGCTGTGTAAAATATACTTATTGAATGGTTTTGCAAATTTTATTATATTTGTTTGAAATTAATACATTTTGTGCTCTTATATAAATTGTGGAACAGTTATGAATGTGCATTAGCGTACAATATATGGAATATTAATATTTTGCATAGTGTTTTTGTATATTTTTTGAGTCTGTACACTGTGTTCCTTGTTGTTTGCTTGGCCACTGTGTGAGACAGGATACTAGATGATCCAGCAGGGCTGGAACACTTTGTTAGTCGATCTGGCAGGGGTTTTGATCGATTAATCTGCTGCTTTGTGTTATTCTCCAAGAGTCTTTGTTTTTGTGTTTTTTTTTTTATTTTAAAGGGATACAGAAAGAAAAAAGGAATAGGGAAAAATGCTTAGGAAATATAATTACCAAAAACATAATGTTAGTGTAATTTTACAGATATTGAGGACATTCCTTTATCAGAATATATATGCATATATATAAAAATAGGGTATAACAGCTAAGCAAATATATAACACGATATATATGGTGTAATGGCATAAGAATATAGCTTAAAATATATATGACATATTAACTTAAAAAATCAGTATTTCTGCAAGAGTCTTTGGCATTTGGCTGCATGATCTTTTGTTGGCCCAGAGAGGACTTGGGTGGTGTGGGTGGTGACCCTCTGGCACCTGGGTGGACACGAGTGTGCCTGGTAAGGTGTGAATGCTGGCTGAACCTCCGCTGGCAGACCTGGCACACATAAGGTCTCTCGCCCGTGTGCGTGCGCTCATGTTGCACCAAGGTAGATCGGTCCCCAAAGCGCTTGGGGCAGGCGGAGCAGGCGTAGGGGCGCTCCCCGGTGTGCACACGCTGGTGGATGGTGAGGATGGAGCGGTGGAGGAAGGACTTGCTGCAAACGTAGCAGTGGAATGGCTTGCTTCCGCTGTGGATCTTGCGGTGTGTCCGCAGGTTGCAGCTCTGGGTGAAGGCCTTCCCACACTCCGGGCACTTGTACGGCCGCTCGCCGCTGTGCGTCCGCTGGTGAATGTGGAGGTTGCTTGGGTGGCCGAAACGCTTGTCACACAGCGTGCAGGCGTACGGCTTCTCCTTGGTGTGGACGTACCGATGGCGGCGCACATCGGCCCTCTGCCTGAAGGCCCGCCCACAATCTGGGCACGTGAGGTCTGAGACCACCGAGGCACTGAATGGCGGGTGCCACGTGATGATTGGGATGGTGGTCTTGGGGGATTTCACCTCAACAAATGGTAGCTGCTGTTTCTCCTCCTGAGGAGGTGTGTCATCTGGCAATGGCAGTTCCTTTTTCAGCTTGGGGGGCTGATCGCTTGCCTCAAGTTTATTTTTCAGTTCGAGAGGTTCACCTTGCAATGACGGCTGCTTCTTTGGCTTTGGGGGTCTGTCCTGCAGCCCGGGTCTCTTCTTGCGCTTATGGGGCTTGGCAGTTGCTTCCTGCTCTCCAGATGCTTCTCCTTGCAAAGGTGACCGAGACTTCTGGGGCCTGGAAGCAAGCTTGCTTACCAGCGGGGTCTCCTGCATTTTTCTTTTGCAATTTTTACCTTTGGGGGCTGATGCTTGCCTTTTCGTGGGGCGATTTCTTCTTGGGGACGTCCTTTTATGCCCCTGTTTGTGGGGTTTGGAAGACTGCGGCTTCTCAGGAGTGGAAAATTCATTGTTCTTCAGATCCACCGGGCCGGAACACTCCCGACTTGCTTCCGTTGCCGTGGACTCTCCCATCCCCACTATTTGGGCTCTCTTTGTCTCAGGCCTCTTCTCCTGTACCAGTTTCTTAAAGGCTAGAAGCAGTGCATTTCCTGCAAGAGGAAGGATGAAAAGCTGATGCAAGTTTGTCCCCCCGCCAACAGCTCCTAGTCCAGATTTCTGGTTGACGATAAGAAAAAATGCACGTAGGATGTGGGGAGGAAAGACCATCATATGTTTTTGATGTGGAATAGGAATAAGCAGAAGAGGCTCCACAACCACCTTCTGCTCCAGGTCCTGTACATTCTGCAGCAATCCTGGTTTATCTGTTAGAAAGCTAACTGGATGAGGATGAATGATCTGTGCTGAAGGACCCCAGAGATTACAAGAGCCAGAAATCATCGTTTATTGCTGCTGCTATTGAATTCTGTAAGGAAATTTAATTCTGCAGGGGAAAAGGGCCTTTTAAAAGCAAGGACAAGGTTCTAGACCTCAAAAGAGAGAGCCAGTGTAGTGCAGCAGTTAGAATGTCACACTAAGATATGGGAGATGCAAGTTCGATTCCCCACTCTGCCATGGAAACTTGCTGGGAGACCTTGGCCCAGTCATACCCTCTAGGATTCCCAAGTACTTACTGTGTGGGAGTGGGGGACGCATGCTCCCCAGCCGGACCAGTCCTCCCTACAACGCACCATGCTGTTGCCAGGAAGTGATGCCAGACAATGCTCTGGCGTCACTTCCTGGCGACAGCATCGTGCGCGCGTCTTTCCTTCCCCCGGGGATGGTCCTGCCAGGACGTCTCCGTCCCTCGCTGAAATGCAGTAAGTTCTTGGCAAGCCTAACACCCTCTCAACCTAGCCTGCCTCAATTATTTGTGCCCTGCCTTGGGACCCAAAGTTGCTTACATCATTCTCCTTGCTTCCATTTTATCCACACAACAACCATATGAGGAAGTCTGGGCTTGGCTTGTGTGACTACCCCCAAGTCACCCAGCAAGCTGGTCTGGAGGAAATTACTTCCTGACCCCTAACTGGCAATCGGCATTTCCCTGGGAACTAAGCACTGAGGCAACCCTTCCTGCCCTCCCTCTCATGATCTGCCTAAGTTCACTGAATCCACATTGCTGTCAGATGGCTATCTAGCCTCTGTTTGAAAACCTCCAAAGAAGGAGAGCCCACCACCTCCAGAAGAAGCCTGTTCCACTGAGGAACCGCTCTAACCATCAGGAAGTTCTTCCTAATGTTTAGCTGAAAACTCTTTTGATTTAATTTCAATTCATTGGTTCTGTGATGACTGAACTTCCATAGTTAGTTTACTATTGGAAGTATGCACATTGGGACTTGGGAGACACCCTAAAGTAGGAGAGTCCCCGGCCTTTCTGAGCCTGTGAGCACCTCTAGAATTCTGACACAGGGTGGTGGCACAGCCGCAAAATGGCTGCCACAGGAGGCAGAGCCGACCACAAAATGGCTGCCACAGGAGGCGGAGCCCCTCTCCAGAACTTACCTTCTGAAGAATCTTCTCTTATGGTCTCTGAGCTTTCATCTTGGAAACGTGGTTCTCCCCTTTCCTCTATCTGGGTGATTAACTTAGGCTTCTGCTGAGGAACTCCTGCAAAAGAGAAAGAGAGAGACGGGGGATCTGTCAGGGCATGAGCACAGTCTGCTTAAAGTCAAAACCAAGAAAGGCTGTTCCAGTGGGCATGTCTCTATAACACATTTAGAAGAGAAGAAGAAGAGATTGTATTTATACCCCGCCCTTCACTATCTAGAGGAGTCTCAGAGCGGCTTACAAACTCCTTTCCCTTCCCCTCAGTGGGGTACAATGCCATAGAGTCCTCTCTCCAAAGCATCCATTTTCTCAAAGGAAACGGATCTCTATAGTCTGGAGTTCAGCTGTAATTCCAGGGGATCCCCAGGCCCCACCTGGAGGCTGGCATCCCTAGTTGGATCCAACCAGCTTTTTCTGGTAGTGAAAAGGTAAGGAGGCCTTTGACCATTTGCTGGGGTCATGAAACCTACGTCTACCAAAGCCATGTGGGATGGGGTGGTCACATGGAAGGGAACTGGGTGAGACTAGGTGAAAAAGCTGGATGGATCCAACTCATTGTATCATGTAGTTAGGGTCCCCAGGGTGGATGAGGGAATGAGGAAAGAGTCAGCCCTGGTGCTTGTTGCAAGGGACACACGAGAGAAGCCTAGAGAGCAGGCCGATTCTCACCCAGAGTGGACACATTCCGGAAGTTCTCCAGCATGACCTCGCAATACAGCGCTTTCTGCTCCTCTGACAGCAAGGCCCACTCGGTGCCAGTGAACTTCACACAGACCTCTCTGAAGGGCACCAGGGGCTTCAAGGGGAGGAAAGAAGCATCTGTTTAGAAATGGAATGGGAAAACACAAGCCAAACTCCACTGGGCCCAAAATACGCTGAGGGAGAGGCCCTTTCCCCAGTCTTCCCATTCAGCAGTAAGAACGATTCAGCAGCCAGCCCCAACTCAGCTGTGAAATCTGAACAGTCTCCCCAAACACAAGAGGTTGGATCCAGGCAGCTTTCCCACTCGATCTCACCCCATTTTCCTCCTTAACACAGCTCCCCCTCCACCGTGGCTTTTGTTCATGCGGGTCCCATGATCCGCAGTATAGCTTTTTGGGATGCTGAAAGGGAATATTTCCTCTGTTTTTTACCAGCAGAAAACCTGGTTGGATTCAACCCAAAGGCTATTGCAAGGCCGCCATCTCCCCCTACCTCACCCCAAAGAATTCAAGCTACTTTAACTGTGGCTCCTCTGAGGGCATGTTACTGCCTTCATACCCTCCTTCTGGGCTTCCCAAAGTAGGCTTGTCAGTCCCCAGGTTGGGGCAGGGTTTCTGGGGGTTTTGCCTGCTGCCAGCCAGCCGGCTGGTGGGGGAAACCTCACCCCAAACACCCCAACCCCCACCTCAAACATGACATCATCACACCAAGGGAAGCTCTGGTTTGAGAGCAAAACTCTATGGTTTAAGCCGGTTTTACCATAGAACTTTGCCCTCAAACCAGAGCACCCCCAGCACGATGATGTCACTTTCGGGTGACATCACCACATGGGGGACGTCCCAGAATGCCCCCCCCATCCCCATGCTGGAGTGACAAGGGGAACTGGCAACCCTATCCCAAACTCATCAGGTTGGCCACTGTAGGAAACTGGGATGCTGGACTAGTTGGGCCTTTGGTCTCATCCAGCTAGAATTGGCATCCTCCAGGGGGGACCTGGAGATCTCCCAGAACTACAACTGATCTCCAGATAGGGTTGCCAGCTCCAGGTTGGGAAATTCCTGGAGTTTGGGGGAGTAGAGCCTGGGGAAGAATTGGGGTTTGGGAGAGGAGGGATCTCAGTGGGGTATAATGCCCTACAGTCCACCCTCCAAAGCGGCCATTTTCTCAGTTGTAATTCTGGGAGATCTTTAAGCCCTACCTGGAGGTTGGCCATCCTATCTCCAGTCCACAGAGATCAGTTCCTATGGGGAAAAAATGGCTGGTTTGGAGGGAGACCCTATGGCACATCCCGCTGAAGTCCCTCTCCTCCCCAAGGCCTGCTCTCCGGCACCACCCCCAAGTTGTCAGGAATTACTTCTTGTGTTCTTAATCTCCTGAAGTCAACAAATAAATGAATACAAGGTGGCCTGCTTTCTCATAAGGTAAAGGTAAAGGTCCCCTTGCTCGAAAGCCAGTCGAATCCGACTCTAGGGTTGTGGTGCTCATCTCCATTTCAAAGCCGAAGAGCCAGCGCTGTCTGAAGACGTTTCCATGGTCATGTGGCCGGCATGACTAAACACCAAGGCGCATGGAACGCTGTTACCTTCCCACCGAAGTGGTACCTATTTATCTACTTGCAATTTCTTGCTTTCGAACTGCTAGGCTGGCAGGAGCTGGAACTAGAGACGGGAGCTCACTCCGTCATGCGGCACCCGGGTCTCGAACTGCTGAACTACTGACCTTCCACAGCCTGCAGTTCAACGTCTTAACCACTTGAGCCACCACAGTTCCCTGCTTTCTCATAGGGAGCAACTTTTCCCCATCTCTCCCACCTTCTCCGCTCAGTTACCTGCTTTCCCAGCTGGAAGCTTTCAGCAAGATCCACTGCCTGGGCACAGGTGTCGGGGCTACATTCCCTGACCCAGCTCTGCATTTCCTGTGGCAGGATCGTCAGGAACTGCTCTAAGATCAGCAGCTCCAAGATCTGCTCCTTGGTGTGTTTCTCTGGCTTCAGCCAGCGGTGGCCGAGTGCCTGGAGCTTCTTACACACCTCTCGGGGCCCCTCAGCCTCCTGGTATCGGAACTGCCTGAAGCGCTGGCGTTGTTTCTCCAGAGTGACGCCGTACCGGTTGAGGATCCGCTCCTTCACTAGGTGGTAGTCCTGAGCGGAGAGGCACTCGGAGACTCTGCAGGCCAGAAGAGCTTGACCGCTCAGATAAGCCTTCAGCCGGGCAACCCACTCTTCTCTGGGCCACTGGCAGTCATGGGCCACCCCCTCAAAGGCCTCCAGGTAGGCCTCAATATCCTCCTCCAGGTGGAATCTAAGCACCCATGTGTTGTTCAGTGAGAGTGACAACTCTGGCACTGCCTCAGAAGAGGCATCTACACCTGTAAGAAACTCCTCAGATGTCCTCGCTGGTTCCAAGAATGTTGGAGGACAGGAGGCTTCTGTAGACTGCAGCTTTCCACTCCCGGAGATACACGGCAAGGACTGGGTTCCCATGGCCTGTAACACCTGCTGCCAAGAGTCCTCCCAGCACTCTGGCGTAACGGCGTGCGCCTGCTCTGGAGCCACCTGATGGAGCAGCTCTTCCATTGTGCCACACTGCACCACACTGGGCAGACTGGCCGGCCTTCCTATGGCATCAGCCTCCTGGGGGGCCGGCTCTGTCAGAACCTGAACAGCAAGCGTGGATTTGGTCTCTACCTTGGGAGCCATTTTTTCCAACTCAGTGCCTTGGAGCTCCTCCGACGTCCTTGCTGGTTCCAAGCACGTTGGAAGAGACCGTGGGCCTCTCTAGCCTGCGACTTTTCACTCCTGGAGATACATGGCAAGGACTGGGTTCCCACGGCTTGTAGCACCTGCTGCCAGGAGTCCTCCCAGCACTGAGGCGTAACGGCATGCGCCTGCTCTGGAGCCACCTGACGGAGCAGCTCTTCCATCGTGCCACACTGCACCACACTGGGCAGACTGGCTGGCCTTCCTATGACATTGGCCTCCTGGACAGCAAGCGTGGATCCAGTCTCTACCTTGGCAGCCATTTTTCTAAGTCGTTCCAACTCGGTGCCTTGGGACCTGCGAAGTCTCTTTCTCGGGAAGTTGCTGGGCTGCACCCAGATGCCAGCTTCATGAGCTAGTCCCAAATATACAAATTCCACTAGTAGGAAACGCCATCAGAGATTGCCAAAATTATATTAAACCCATGATTTGCTTCTTACACTATGAACCTTGCGGTCTGTTGAAATGGCTGAAACCAGGGTGAGCGTATTTTTCAGGCATGTTTTTTAAACAGTTCTGCTTTTCACATGTGTTTCTGTGGCTCGGCATTTGTGTAGATCTCTTCACAGCTCCACTTACACAGCCAGCAAACTGAAGGAGTCACGGGAAACACATCTTCCAAGTATCTAGAATGGGCGTCTTTGCAAAGGCTGTTTGGAAAATGTTATGACTATGTGGACTCCTCCTGTCAAGTTACACTGACTACGTGGACTTTATGTCTTATCTTCAAAGGAGGAAATACCGCATCTTATGCCTTATTATAGTTCCACTATGCATTCATGTTGTTGTTGTGACACCACCAACTTTATAATGGTTTAATAGAATCTTGGCAATCTTTGACGGTGTTTTCTACTAGCGGAATTTGTATATTTGGGACTTCTGTGACACTAGCCTTTTCCCCTTGTTCTTTGGATTTACGGCTTCATGAGCTAGGCTCCGAGCAAAGGGGCTGAGGAGATCCGTATTGGGCCTCCAATAAGGTTACCACAGAATGCTCTCAACCGCAGCAGAGGGACAGTCTTGTTGGAAGAGTCAGAGGCTTCAAAATGCACTCCTTCTGGGAAAAGAGACGGGAAAGGAGCAAAATGTTTAATTGTGAGGGAACAGCCTGTTTACTGCAACAGCAGTCGAGAAACGGGGTGCTTGGAGAACTAATGGAACTGCCCTTCCAGAGGTTCAAAAGGGAGAGGCACCTGTCAGGAGTACTGGTGTACCCCAGGGCTTTTGGACTGCCTAGTCTATTGGTCTCTCGACTCCATGAGAATTCTTGCAAGTGAGGCAAAAGAAAAAGCCATTTTGCCCTGACCTGGATAGCCCAAGTAAGCCTGATCTCATCAGATCTCGGAAGCTAAGCAAGATCGACTCTGGCAAGTACTTGGATGGGAGACCTCCTTGGAATACCAGCAGCTGGGAGGTGGGGGCAGGCTTCATTCAGCCACCTCTCTGAATATCCTCCAGGCCCCCAAGTTGGGGTCAGGCACCAGAGGTTGCCCTGACTTCCAAGTACACACACACACACACACACACACACACTCATACACACATGTATGCACACATAAACATGAAAAATCCCAAAAAAATACCAAAGAAAAAAGAAAATGCCATTTAACTTTATATGACTAACTGGAGTCAGTTGTGTGGTACAGAGAACAGGGGGGAAATCTATTTTAACATCCATTTTCAACAATGCATCTGACATAGGGTTTCCAGCCTCCAGGTTACATAGGTCAGCTCCCCTGGAGAAAATGGCAACTTTGGAGGGCGGACTCTATATACATTGCTGAGATCACTCCCCTCCCCAAACCCCACCCTCCACCATCTCCACCCCCAAATATCCAGGCAACTGTGAAATCCCATCTGCAGAAGAAGTGTTGGGAAAGGGGAGTGTTTAAAGGGGAAAAGCAATAAAACAGGATGGGGGTGTTATGGAATGAGAGTTGGTTGAGATTTGGAAACCACCTTGAACCATGAGGAAAGGGGTATAATAAATATTTTAATAAATACATTTAATACTACCCCCCCAGCACTGGAACCATTCCCTCCAGCTTTTCAGTGGAGCCATTCTGAAATATATTTTGGCTGCAGCCCTGGGAGTAAGGACCACTGAATAAAATCTGGCTTATTTCTGAGTGCACCTGCTTAAGATTGCTCTCTGGGGCATCTAGTTCCAGCATGGAACCCAGTCTTATGAACTCTCTGAGAATGTGGGTGCCTGCAGAGCAGGGCTATTCTTGTAGGAAAAGCCCAGCAGCATAAACTCATTAGCATATTAGGCCACACCCTGACAGCACAGCTCATTAGCATATTAGGCCACACCCTTGTGTTGCCAGAAGTGTGGTCATCCAGCCACACCCACCTTTTGCTTCTTATTCTGTTTACCTTGTTTGTTGTCAAAACCCAGGGCTTTTTTTGGAGCAGGAACTCCTTTGAATGTTAGGCCACATACCCCTCATGTAGCCAATCCTAATGAGTTTCTGCTGCTGGGTGTGGCCTGTTATGCTAATGAGTTCCTGCTGGGTATGGCCAATTCGGGAGCCAGCTGGAACTCTGTTCCTGTGTGTTCCTGCCCAAAAATAGCCCTGCTGCAGAGCCCCTGAAGCCCAGAAGGGAATCCTGCATGCAACTCCATGAAATCTCTGGATCAGCCAGCCCTGGGATAGGAGTCCGGCCTTCAGCCCTTGCCTGGTCAGCAGTGCAGTCAGTGCCATCTGCCCCCTGCCTTTCAGGCTGTAGCTTCCCCCATCTGTAGCACTGATGAAAGGCACCTTGGGAGCACACCTGCTGTCCGGGCCTAGCTTCAGCATAGCCAGCCATGCTCCCAGCCTAGTCTTGGGAGCCTTGAAGGTCTCAATAACTTCGGATGGTTTTTTTTTGTAAGACCATGTGAGAGTAGAGTTCTGAGGCATCCTTTACACTCAAAAGTGCCACAGAAATGCCCAGGACTTTAAAACTTCTCCGTTCTGTTACACATAGGCAGAGAGAGAGAGAAACTACTTTCGAACTCCATGAAAAAACCTTTGTAGCTGAACAAGGATTTGAATTGGTGACTCCCACATCCAGATCCGACACTCCTCTTGTTTAATTTATTTGTTGATTTTGTACCTGGCTGGACAAGCACCTGTCAGGGATGCTTTAGGTCGATCCTGCATTCAGTGGGCGGTGTATGTGTGGACTGAATGGCCTTTGTGGCCCAACTCTATGATTCTATGACTGGCCCAAGGTCCCCCAGCAAGTTTCCATGGTAGAGCGGGGAATTAAACCAAGGCAGTCTCGCCACGACAGCACGCTTGCTGTCAGATAGATTGATACATTAACTGGATAGTTAAAATTAGACAGATAATCCATCAACTCATTTTCAACAACAGAATGAATTTAAAATGTTAATGGGGTCACCAGCTGCTCTGGTTTGTTCTCTGTCAACAAATTAGCACCCTCTGCTTGTGGAATGTTTTCCTCCTACCACTCGGAACAACTTTTATGTGGACAAAAGTATCAGATCAATTAAGCAAAGGGAGGCGGAACAAGGGTCACCAGTCCAATTTCCAAGGTGAATTCAGGCACCCATGAAAGCACTTTCTCAGCTCTTACTTGAACAGGACGCCTCAGTGACCTATGCGAAATGAAATAAGGATGGTGCCCTGTTAAAAGCGACCTTAAGAACAGTGTCTGAATTCCCTGCTTTTGTAAATCAAATCCAAGAGAGCCACATTGGTCAGAAGGCACATTGATTTAAAAACAACTTTCTCTACTTATCCCAGCTGCTGTCCAAGAATTTGCCCCTGAAGCAAATATTGCCACGGGGGAACGGGGAAAGAGGGGGCACCCCCTTTACCTCCCATGTGCTATTTCTAGGGATTCTCTCAGGTCTGCCTCACCTCGGGACGTTTCCACATAAGCAATATAGCTACCACATTTGTATCCCTCTCTTCTACCAAGAAGCTCATCCTTGCCTTCTGTCTTCATGACAACCCTGCAAGGTAGGATAGTCCAAGACCGGGGACGGGGTGGGTGGGAGAGGCTGCTGGCGCTCCCCTTTCCCAAGAGGAAAAACCCTCCTGCTTCTTCCCTCTCTTGCCACGTCAAAGCAGAAAACTCAGACCAAGTGTGATCCACTAGAGAAGGAAATGGCAACCCACTCCAGTATCTTTGCCAAGAAAACCCCATGAATAGTAACAAAAGGCTAAAAGATATGACGCGGGAAGATGAGCCCCTCAGGTCGGAAGGGGTCCAATATGCTACTGGGGGAGAGCAGAGGGCAAGTCCAAGCAGGCCTGTAGCTACAGTGGGGCATCTCGGGGCTAGGCCCCCGACTTGCTGGCAAGGCCCCTGACTTCCCATCTGGCCCAGGGTGTCAGGGCCTTCTCCCCTGGATTAATTTGATTAGCCAGTGCCCCCTAAGAAATTTAAATGCCCCCTGACTTTAAAAATCCTGGCTATGGGCCTGAGTCCAAGTAACCCCAGAGAGAGTGAAGCGGCTGGGCCAAAGCCAAAAGGACGCTCAGCTGTGGATGTGTCTGATGGTGAAAGCAAAGTCCGATGATGCTGCAAAGAACAATACATGAAGTTGAGCGAACTCCGGAGGAGGACAGGAGGGCTTGGCGTGATGTGGGATCCCTGGGATCGCGAAGAGTGGGACGCAACTGTGCGATTGCACAACAACAACAACAAAATTTCCTCTCAGGGCAGACTGCAAGCTTCCCCCAGCTCTTCCCCCTTGTCTTCCTCTGTCCCCAAATGTCAGTTGTCCGTCTGCGGTTGGGCTGGGGCCAGGCTCCACCCAACATCCGCGAAATTCCCCCTCTCCAAACACCGCCCCGAGCGACCCCCGCAGGAGCCGCCCCCCGATCTCCCTTTCAGAACTCAAAGGCGCCTTTCGGGAATCCGCCCCGCACTTCCAGCGACTTCCCCCCCCTACACAAGCAACTTCACTCTCAGGAGAGAACGGGGACCACCACCACCGTGGGAGACAAATACCTTCCCCTCCCGCAGTTCTGCGTCCTCTTCCACGACAGCATTTTGACGTTTCTCCTTCCCAGCCCTGCCGCGATCCCATGGATGCATCGCGTCCAGTACGCCCACAGCACCCCCCCACACACACACACAGACGCTTTCCCTCCACGATCCTACCCTCTGCTTTCCTTGCAGCTTTCCCCCTCTCCTGGCTTGGGGAGATCTGTCTCCACGCTCACTTCTCTCTTTCCCCACAGTCCTGTTTGTCGAGAGGGGCAGCCGAGCCTGTTTACGGCGCTCTCCAATTGTACGCGGCCAGGTTATTTCAAGACCCCGGGTTGGCTTGGGGATAGGCTAGGGAGCCTGTCACTCAGGAAGTCACAAGGCAAAGCGTCCCACCCTCTTTTTTCTTGCTCCCCTTTGCCTCGTTTACATGTGCTTGCAGTTCAGTTAACTAGACAGCTCCTAGATGACAGTATGAACTGTTGCCAAGGTTAGCAAAAGACACCCTGTTCACCCACCCACCCTGCTCAGTTGTTCCAGGCAGGCGACACCCTCATCCAGTCCCCTCTGGGTCTAAAGTTCTGAACTCTCCTTTTTGGGACTTGAGGCTTTCCCGATCCATTCTTGGCGATATCGGGGCCTGTTGTTTCCTCCCCTCTCTAGCTTTCTTTGAGGAAACTTTGCTCCTGGCTGTGGAGTCTGGGTAGTTGTCCAGAGGCACACGGACACTGCAATAAGGCGTTTCACTGCTCGGGTACCCTCGCACGGCACATCTGGCTGCTTTTGTAAAATTCCTCTTCCTATTGCGTAGGTCAAGATAACTTGGTGGAAACGGAGATGACTTCCTTTAAAAAAAAACAATTATCAAGTCAGTGCATCACAGTTCTTGAAACTAGGAGGCAAGAGAAAATACCAATACCCCAACGTGCCCTGTACCCTTGAATGGCTCCAGCCATTTTACCTCGTTCCACCCTTCCTGTTCTGGAACTCCCTCTCCAGAAGTCCTAGGTACATAACGCACGAAGCTGTCGAATACTGAATCAGATCCTTGGTCCATCAAGGTCAGTCTTGTCAACTCTGAGTGGCAGCGGCTCTCCACAATCTTAAAGCAGAGGTTTTTCACATCGCCTACTGCCTGGTCCTTTCAACTGGAGATGCCAGGGTTTGGACCTGGGACCTCCTGCCTGCTAAGCAAAGGCTCTACTGCTGAGCCATGGCCCCTCCCATGTACCCCACATAGTGCCATCTCTCTCTCTCTTTTCCTTAAAACCTCTCTTCAGACAACACCTGGCTTTTATCCAAAAGTAGACTGGCCCTTCAGCTTACTGGGAAAATTCCTGGGGCGGGGGCACAGCCGGATCGCCCATTGGGCGAACTAGGCGCTCGCCTAGGGTGTGCCGGCCTCAGGGGCGCCAAATGGCGCCCCGCTCCCCCAAAAAGCGCCCCCCCACCGCCCTAACCGGCACCCACCACCACCGCTGCCGAAAAGTGCCCAGCTAGGGCGCAAGTTGCCCTCCCCCTCCTCCCGGGGGGGAGAGGAGGAGGAGGCGGCCGGTGGCGGCCAGCGGGATTTCCCCGCCCCTGTCAAGCGCCCGGGTACAGTGCAAGTCGCCCTGGGGGGGGGAGGAGGAGGAGGAGGCGGCGACCAGGATCTCCCCGCTGCTGCCGCTGCCACCGAAAAGCGCCGGGCTAGGGCGCAAGTTGCCCTCCCCCTCCTCCCTGGGGGGCTATTGTCCCAGGGGGGCCATCAGTGGCTGGGAGTAAGTTAAGCTTTGGGGCTGTTTTAACATTCTAGTCCCACTCTTTTTTCAGTCCTTATCCCATTTTATAGGTCAGTCACTAGAGAAGACCCTGATGCTGGGAAAGATTGAAGGTCAAAGAAGAAGGGGACGGCAAAGGATGAGATGGTTAGACAGTGTCATCGATGCAACGAACATGAAATTGAGCAAACTTCAGCGGACAGTGGAAGACAGGAGGGCCTGGCGTAATCTGGTCCATGGGGTCGTGAAGAGTCGGACTCGATTGTGCGACTGAACAACAACAACATGCTTTCAACCAAGTTTTAATCTCCATACATTCATTAATTGGAGATTATCAAGATTTACCCAATTTGTAGATGTCTGCTCAGAAACATGCTGGCTGAAAAACAAAAAATGGAGGATGCTATCAAACAATCTATTCAATGGTTTGAATATCTACAAGATAAACATCTCATAGCTTCAATTTCTCAAAAACATAGTCTCTTCAGAATACTTACCTTTTTTGACCATGTTCTCAGATCTGAACATTCAAACTTTAAAGGCTTGATTTCTCATTTTTATAAAGAACTAAACTTAACAGATAGTAAATCTCCTATTTCTTATCAACATACCTGTCAGTTGGATTGTGGGAAAACATTAACTGAAGAGCTTTGGCAGCAGATTTGGTCTTCCTGCATTCTTACATCTCAGTCATTGAATATTCACATAATCAAAAACTACCTTTGAGATGGTACATGACACCCAAAAGAGTGAATCATATTTCTAGCCAAAAACTCCCCTCTCTGCTGGAAAGCCTGTGGAGAGGAAGGTAGTTATATCCATTGTTGGTGGCTTTATAAAATAGTTAGGGAATTCTGGGATAAAGTTAAAGACATTAAAGACATCATGGACTATGATGTATTGAGACAGCCAGAACTAATTCTTCTAGATTTATGGCAAAATATGATTCCCCCAAATAGCAAAGAATTGCTATCAAATTTGTTAGTTGCAGCTAAATTGGTAATTGCCATTAGATGGAAAGATCCCAGTCTACTTCATCTGAACCTTTGGTACATCAAGGTATGGTAGCTGTTTGTAATGGATAAAATTGCAGACAGTATTAACAAAATGCATAAATTGCTCCTTTTCCTAGAGGCATCATTTCGACATATAATAAAATGAATAAATAAACAATACCTATATTCTACTAAAACCATATTCTATTAAACATAGTTTACTAAAACACATATTGAATTACTTCCAAAGTGAAACCACTAGGCATAGAATAGAAGTATAAATGAGGCCTTTGGTTTCATTTTGGAATATGTTTTTTAGAAGAATATAGGTATTGTTTATTTATTCATTTTATTATATGTATTTAACTTCACATTCTTTTCTGGTCCATCTTTTATCCATGTTGCATAATTGTATTGTATATATTATGATATAAACCAATTTGTTCCTCATTGGGTTTGACCTCTGAAGAAGGCCTATACAGGCTGAAGCGTGTCAGGTCAGGTCCATTGGTCCTTTTAAGGTTTTGGTATTTTTACATGAGGTGTGATTGGGCCCTTATATGTTTTTCAATTCTTTGCTAATAAATACATGTATCTTTTTGTATTATATACATTACGTTATATGCCATTAAAGGTTTATTGTATTGCATTGTATTGTATACATTAAGTTTTTATTGTTGGCCCTCTATTCTGTTTGACTTGCCTCTTCAGGTTCTGGTTCCCAGGTTTCAGGGTTGTCGTCCCACCCCTTGTCCCTAATTACTTCTAAGCAAACCTTCCCAGGATCCATCTGCAAGGCTTCTCCTGTTGCTGCATATGTGAATCCCTTCCTGTTCTCTTTCACAATTCAGAAGCCCCCCCCTTGTGCTGTGATTGGTGGGCATTGGTGTTATTTCCATGATCTTCCCTGGCATTGCGGGGCTCTGTGGATCTTGGCAAAAGAGTTTTTAAAAATTTTCACTCCTCTGCTGGGCAGGCCTTGGACACCCACTGGCAGGTCCAGGATCTGCTTCTTGGAGTGCCTCTCTGGTTTCAGCCAGTGGCTGCAAAGCTGATGGAGCTGGCTGCAAACCTCTCTGGGCCCATCCGCCTCATGGTAGCAGAACTGCCAGAAGCATTGGCAGTGTACATCTGAGATTGCAGTGGGCTGATAACAGATATCTGGCACAAGGCTTCCCCAGAATTTGGCAACACTCCCAGGTTGGGTGGGATGGGAGCCTTTCTTTGCTGTCATGCCAGTTCCAGGTCCTTCTGGGCTCATCTTCTCCTTCTCTTGGGCCACCTCTGACTATGTAAAGATGCCTTTAATCACTTGGCTATGAAGAGAGGCTTCTCTCTGAGAGTAAGGAGAGACACAGACAGCAGCATGGAAAATAAAAGGGAATCGAATACACCACTGAACATCACAAACTTCATAGACTCAGGAGACACACAAGAATTGCCCTGGCGGATTAGAACAAAAGGGCTTCTTGTGATTTGTACAACAGGTTTAATATCATTTTGCTATATTACATACCAGATGTGGGGAGAATTTTTCTGTTAGGGCATATAAATGAATAAGTTTGACTCCCCAATAATGAATGCCTCCAAAAATACATGTCTTTCCAGGATCAATCTTTAGTCTCCCCTGTTTGCCAGTTGATGGGAAACAGATCTCTCCCTGCCCCTGGGAACAACCACAGGTTTCTTGTTTATTAGGCTATCTGCGCCTTGTGTATTTACATTTGAAGTGCTGTATCTGTAACCTGTTTCTTTAGATATATTGACATGCAATAGGTAATTTCGTTTGAATCCCTCTATTAGCATTGTAAAGTGTGAAAGGGCCTAGCCTTTCACACCTCCCCTTCAAGTACCAGAACACCAGGCCCCGAGGCATCCTGAAAGTGTCCATTTCAATGTAATAAGTCAATCTTGTAATTGCTTGGAAACATCCTTGTAACAACAAATGGTCTTCCTATGTCAGAATTTATAAGAGAATATCCACTGCATATCAAACAGATCAATTGAAGTGAAGATTGATATAATTAACTGAGGTGTCAATTCTTGCGAAACCTTTGAAGATTTTGTATAAAACAAGGTACCTTGCTGGCCCATCTTTGTCCACTCCTTGGAACAATGGGAGGCTTCTACTCTCCTTGTTCCTCTGACTGGAACCAAGGGCCCTTCGTTCTGTGTGCTTGTTATTTTGTTACTATGTCTTATCTGTGGTATGTGTGTATGTCTATGCGAAGCTTGGATACTAGCATTGTGGCGGTCACAACCTAGCGTCTGGCGGGCTGTGCCCCAGCCTCATTTTACTAACCCTTAATAAAGAAAAGCTTGCTTGTTTCGCTATCGGTGTGAATGTGTCTTGGAACTGTCAAAAGACAGGTCTGTTTTCATATTTCCCCACCACACTAAGCCCTTGGTAAGTAGGCCAACAACTTAGCCAATAAACCTTATTAAAGAAGGGGTGCTACCCCAAAATTCTCACGACACCAGGCTATTTTAGATACTCCTCTTTGGTTCTTTGGGAAAGTTAACTGTCTCTGTTTGGCGCTTTAAGGAGGTTACAAGGAGGTTACATTGGCTCAGTCTATCCTAGGGGCTAATTCTTAAGGTAAACTGGAGCCCCAAAAGGACCAGAGGGACGGATGACACCTTAACTATTGTATGTATCTCTTCAATAGACCTGAAGTGTTAGGCAAGAACTCTGTCCAAGTACCCAGCTATGGGGAAAGGGCAGAAATGTGTCTGTGTGAAGAACAAGCAGCTGAGATTGGGAGAGAAAGGGAGACCTGCTGAGATTTGGCTCCAGAATGCTGAGGTGAAGAAATGTTCCCTCTGGGCATCTGATGTGGGGTAGTGGACCTGCTACTCTGTGGAAATCCCTCTGGCTTCGCCCCCCCCACCCCAGGCCAGGCACATAGCCAGAAAATTTCAGTAGGGGAGCATTGGGGGTGGAATAATAAAATAAAAATAAATGCCTATGTCATCCAGGCGGCATCCAGAGGAGACCCAGAGCAACTCCACTTCTCCTCTCGCAATAGCCTCTCCACTCCCAGGTCAAGAGGAGGCGCAAACTAAGACTCGGAACTGCCTCCAGGGGCTGGGCGGACAAAGTTCAAACCCACCAGCCTGTCGGATAAGCAAAGAAAGCAGCCCAGCCCTGCAACCATATGTCTCTTTAAATACTGGCACATGCTGCCGCTGTGGCGCGATTCAAGGAGGGAAGGAGAGGTATTCCCTCCCTGAGAAGCGGCACTCACTGGTAATTAAAGATACATATGTCTTTTTAAATATCTTCCTGGGCTGGCACAGGAAGAGCCAGCGAGGCAGGGGTAAGGAGTGCCATACATGGGAGTGGGTGGGGCTCATCTGTGGGGGGCACTGCCCCCTAACCCCCCCATGGCTATGGGCCTGAGACAGGCTGAAATTTGGCTCAAGAATGCTGAGGCGCAGAAATGGTCCCTGTGGCTGTGGGCACCTGTTGTGGGGTAGTGGACCTGCTATTCTGTGGGAATTCCTCTGCCTTCCACTCGTGCTCAGCTCTGCCAGGATTATTTGTCATTAAAGTAAATCGTACCAAAACACCAGAAAGCTCCAGGGATTTCTCCTGATAAGGGAAATCAACCCAGGTAAACAGTATCCCTCGGAACTTCTTTCCCTTTGAAGAAGCAGCGCAAATATAACGAATCTTTCATCCAGTGAAGAATCAGTTTTCTCCCGGCCCTGTATTCCAGCTCACCCAGACAGAAAGACTGTTTTGGGAACAAGCCAGACCATGAACAGCTTTTGATGGCTAATAAGCGTGTGAGGTAGGGTTCCCAAGTACTTACTGTCTGGGGGCGGGGGACGGATGCTCCCCGGCCGGACCAGTCTTCCTGATAACACACCATGCCGTCGCCAGGAAGTGATACCAGGTGACGCTCTGGCAATGAGGCTGAAAACTCGATGGTACCATCGATGGTACCATTGAGTTTTCAGCCCCATTGCTAGAGCGTTGCCTACCGTCCCTTCCTGGCGACGGCATGGTGCTCCGTGCCTCTCCTTCCCCTGGGGATGGTCCTGCGAGGAGGTATCCATCCCCCGCCGGCACACGGTAAGTTCTTGGGAATCCTAGTGTGAGGAGATATGCCCACCCAAAGCTGCACGGGTGCCCTGCTGGTGCTGGGCAAATGTAAATCTGATGCTGGCATAGGGTGGGATTGTGTCAGGGGAGCAGTTTGCATGTGGAATGGGGCTCAGTCCACTTCCTGAAGCCTCTCCTGGTTAGGGCACAAGGGCTGCTGGGATAAAGAGGAGCTGGGGGGGGGAAGGCAAAAAACTCTGCCAAATGCACAAGGTTGCCAAGTCCAGGTTGGGAAATTCATGGAAATCTGGGGCTGGAGCCCAGGGAGGGCAGGGTATAATGGCACAGAGTCTACCCTCCAAAGCAGCCATTTTCTGCACACAAACGTATCTCTGTAGTCTGGAGACCAGTTTTAATTCCAGATGATCTCTGGGCTCTTACTGGATTCTGGCATGCCTACATCAGGGAGATTGGGGGGGCAGCCAAAATGCTTAGCATTCTGGCCATCCAATCACCATGAAGGAGTCATCCCATTTGATCCTATTTGGGGCCTCCAATCCATCAATAGGTGAGCTTTGTATCCCTGCTGGCATCCCCCATAGCGGGACCTGAACCCACGCATCCTGTGACTGTGCCCTCCTGTTTCTCCCTGTTGTGTTGCCCGGGGGTCTGTACCTCTCTCGTCTGCCAAAGGATGCCATTCCTCTCACTTAAACCCCAGGGCAGGAGGGAGAAGTAGGCAACGCATTATGGCTGCCTCTGCCAAATGATCTCTGGAGTGATGGGGCAGGGAAGATGCGGTTGTTGGGACAGCCGTGTTCTTCCCCTGTATGCCCAGTTTGCAAAACAATGCTACAGGTGGGTACTTGAACCCACATCCGTGGTGCTCTCTGGTCTGATCACTCTAGGAGTCCCATTGCTTACACCACAAGCCACCTAGCTATGTATGCCCAAGTGTCATTTGTTCCTCCTGACTTGTGTATGTGAGCGGTAGAAGGCTAACACTAGGGGGTGTGGCCACATCAGCATGCTCCGCCCCCTCTACCTATCAGAGGAGAGTCACCTCATGCTGTGATTGGGGGGCATTGGTGGTGTTTCCATGTACACCAGTGGCATTGCTAGACTTTTTTGCACCATGGCAACAGAGTTTTTAAAATTTTCCTCTCCTCTGCTAGGCAAGCCTTGGACACCAGCTGGCAGCCCCAGCCCCACGCTCAGGACATATCTGGATCATAGGATGGGGCTGCGGTTGATTCCAGTGCAGGCAGGAGTTTTCTTCCCCCTTCCTTCCTCATCCAACCGAAAAAAAGGCCTGCTTTTTGGTTGGTTGGTTTTGGGCAGATTAAAATGACCAGCAGCAGAATATCAGTTTCATAACTTTACCTTTTCTTGTACTGAAAGACACACACACCCAATTCCACTTACATAGTGGAGGGCTGTCAACCTCCAGGTGGAGCCTGAAGTTCCCCCAGACTTACAAGCAACCTCCAGCGGACAGAGATCAGTTCCTTTAGGGAAAATGGCTGCACTAGAGGGAGGACTCTATGGCCCAGTTCCCTTCTGAGGTCCCCCCACGGTCTCCAAACTTGGCCTTTCCCAGAATCCCCCCAAATGTCCAGAAATTTGCCATCCAGGAGTTGACAATCCTATGACAACTGTGCCTAAGCATGATCCCAGCCTTCCTCCCTTCCAAGATCTAAAACAAACCTGCTGTAAATCAAACTCACTGGTACATATGTGGTCCTAGCTGAATAGCATGCCAATGGAGTGCCGAGACTCTCTCTCGGCTCGAGAGAGTCTGATTCCCATAGAAAGGAGTCTCACACAAGCGGTCTATAAATCCATTGTCACTGGCACCCTGCTTCTGAGAAGGGATCCACAGAGAATACAGTGAAGCAGGCAGATTCCCACACTTCTGTCACACTGCTAAGTCCATAGAAGAGGGTTCGGCTTGATCTTGACCCTCTATAACTGGCATCTCTGGCAACCAAACGGCACAAAACTGTGCCCGATGCATAAAAGGAACCCCTAAAACCAGCTGGCAAGAAAACAATAAACTTTCCTGACACAGCTGCCTCCTGTGTCTGCACTGTACCTGGCCCTCCCTTGGTCCAGCCCACCCTCCTTGGATGGATGGGGGGGGGCTTTCTCTCCTGCTGGCAGCAGCCCCTCACTCGCCTTCTGGGAGAAGAAGGCTTTCCCCTCTGCAGCAGGGCCATATATGCTTTCTCCCAAGGCCCAGCCCCCTGAGCAGTGATTGGCCTTACCTTTCCCTCCAATTTCACCCCTATCCAATCACAGGGCTCAGAGGGTGCCTGGGAAATGTAGGCCTGTTATAAATTTTACACCAGGCCTCAGAGGCCTTCTTGAGGCCTACAGGCTGCTCATTCTTTAGCATTAATCCTAGGAGCATGACAGGATCTGGGGTAGTGAAGCTCTGTAGTCTTGGTGCTGGGTGGGGCAACAGTGGGAGAGATTCTGGAGTTCTGTCCTCACTGGTGGACCTCCTGATAGCACCTGAATTTTGGGCACTGTGTGACATAGAAGCGTGTTGGACTGGATGGACCATTGGCCTGATCCAACATAGCTTCTCTTATGACCAGAGTTGCCACTGTGTAGGGATGCCAGCCTCTAGGTGGGGACCCCCACGATTACAGTTCATCTCCAGACTGTAGAGATCAGTTCCCCTGGAGAAAATGGATACTTTGGAGGGTGGGCTAGGGTTGCCAGGCCCCCCAGGCACTTGCAGGGGATGGGGGGTGTAGGGCTGCCAGATCCAGGTTGGGAAGCTCCTGGAGATTTGGGGGTGGAGCCTGGGGAGGACAGCGGCCTCAGTGGGGTTACAATGCCATAGACTCCAACTTCATCTGTTCAAGTCTGGGTGTTGCTCCTTACGGAAAGGACAAAAAGTAAGAAAGGGAACTCTTGCCTGCATTGGGTTCAACCGTGGCCCCATCCTGAGACCCTGATGCATTCCCACTGTGGGGCCAAGGCTGCCAGCTGGTGCCCAAGGGTCTGCCAAGCAGAGGAGCAGGGAATTTTTCAAAACTGTTGCCAAGGTGCACAGAGTTTCAGATATGCAACAATGGGGAAATCTTGCAGCTGCCCCAGATCCTGTCATGCTCCTAGGATTAGGGCTAAAGAATGAGCAGCCTGTAGGCCTCAACCATAGATTGAGAACCCTTGCCCCGGAGGGTTTGAATAATAACTTTGATTTCAGTTGTTTTCTGTGATGTTGTGAGTTCCTTCAGGATTAGTTCATTCTGCCGACATAAGCGTGGATGGTTTGTGAGCATTTAATATAAAAACAAAATGCAGGCGGGTGTTGTCGAGGCATTCTCCAACTACAGTAGTTACATTTGAGTTATCATCACCTTTGTTAATATTATCTAGTTGGGAGCCCGTTTATGTGGATTGGTATACACCAGACTGTGAACCTTTTTTGGGTGAGTGATTTGTACAAGTGTAGTATTTAAGAGTTGTTTTTGTTGTGTATTGGAATGTGAATCTGGGCTATATATTCTTATGTTAACCTTGATTTCAAATGTGGCTCTTCAGCTGTCGCATTACTATTGGCTGGGTTCTGAGAAACCTCTGTACAGAACCAATCATCTTGTAAATATGTATCAAAGCGGGAACAATGGTGATTGGACCTTATCTCTGTAATTCTATTGGTCCTTAACTTATTTTGGGAGTGGCTTTGACAGCCCGGGAGAGTTTAAAAGAAGGAGCTGTGCTCCACTGTTTTGTGGTGTGTTGTTGTGGTGTTCTGAGTTGGAGTTGCTGTTACGAATAAACTGAAATCACTTGCTGAAATCATTTCGTTGTTGAGTTCCATACTTAACAGTTTTACTATGGATGATGATGTTTTTAATATTATTGTTGTTGTTAGGTCCATAATAATCATGTGAAATTGTCCTTTTTGTGATATGATACATTGACTGATACAACAGACACGTGAGTTTTTGCTATCGTATAATTTATTGTTGACATTATAATTGCTTATATACATTGTAGTTTCTATTAATGTTTCTGTTCATTGGGATTGAAAAAGATCTCGAAACAAGGTCACATCTGGAATCCTTGTCTCATGACAAATGTGTATTATTGATTCCACGGCTGTATACAGAGTCTGGAGCCACATTACTCACAAAGACGTTCACAACGTCCCTGCAATTGTTTATACATTGATTTGTACTATGTGGCTCCTTTTGTGGGTAGTTCAAAGTTATGAGCCGGGTTTCATTTACAATTTTTTCCTGTATGTTTATGTTGTAACATTGATTGATAAATTTATTGTCTTTAAGACATTTGATAGTATAGTATTGTCCAGGGCTTTTTTTTGTAGAAAAAGCCCAGCAGGAACTCATTAGCATAATAGGCCACACCCAGCAGCAGAAACTCTTTAGCATATCAGGCCACACCTCTGACAGCACAGCTCATTAGCATATTAGGCCACACCCCGTGTCACCAGAAGTGCGGTCATCCAGCCGTACCCACCTTTTGCTTCTTATTCTGTTTACCTTCTTTGTTGTCAAAACCCAGGACTTTTTTTGTAGCAGGAACTCCTTTGCATGTTAGGCCACACACCCCTAATGTAGCCAATCCTAATGAGTTTCTGCTGTTGGGTGTGGCCTGTTATGCTAATGAGTTTCTGCTGGGCGTGGCCAACTTAGGAGCCAGCTGGAACTCCGTTCCTATGGGTTCCTGCCCAAAAATAGCGCTCGTATTGTTAATAAAGTTTCTATTTTAAAACAGTTTAGGGCTACACAGCATTTATACTCCCTTCTACTGATTTGGCTGTGTTCCCGGTCTTTTTGTAGTGTCCAGGAAGAGCCTGGAGTTTGTCTGGAATTACAGCTGATCTCCAGACTACAGAGATAAGTTCCTGTGCAGAAAATGGCTGCTTTGGAGGGGGAACTCTATGCCGTTATACCTTGCCCTCTCCAGGCTCCAGCCCCAAATTTCCAGGAGTTTCCCAACCAGGAGTTGGTAACCTTGTGCACTCAGTAGAGTTTGTTGCCTCCCTCTGCTCCTTTCATCCCAGTAGCTCTTGGGCCCTAACTGGGCAAGGCTTCAGGAAGTCAACTGAGCACCATTCTATGCACAAACCACAGTCCTGACACATAAGAATATAAGAGAAGCCATGCTGGAATAGGCCACTGGCCCATCCAGTCCAACACTCTGTGTCACATAGTGGCCAGAACACAGGTTCCATCAGGAGGTCCAGCAGTGGGGCCAGAGCTCCAGAAGCCCTCCCCTTGTTGCCCCCCAAGCACCAAGAATAAAGAGCATCACTGCCCCAAGACTGAGAGCTCCTATCTATACCTTGTGGCTAACAGCCACTGATGGACCTCTGCTCCATCCGTTTATCCAGTCTCCTCTAGCCTGCACCACTTCCTGTGGCAGTGAATTCCATGCGTTAATTTACTCTGTGCCACTTTATGCCACCGCTAACTTTACATGCACCCAGACAAAGATTTCTCTGCAAAATGAAATTCTTTCAGTTTGCTGAACTATATATTCTAACTGTGGTTAGCCCCAAACCTCCCCCTCCCCTTAAAAATATAAACTACAAATATAAATGATCTGAGCCTAGGATCCAGAGGAAAAACATGAAATGGCCAAGCATTGCAAGCCCCCCTCCCCATGTACTCAGAGTGGCAGTGGCTCTCCAGAATCTCACAGTTTGTCTTACAGGGTGGTTTGAGATAATAATTTTTGGGTGTCCTAATCAGCATTTGTTCTGCTATTATTCCATTGGAGCTCCACAGTAGGAGTGTGTGTGTGTGTGTTAAGACTTATATTTCTCTGTAAAACTGACGTTCCTTGAGTTTGCTGAGCTCTATATTTTAACTGTGGTTAGTCCCAACCCACCACCACCACCACCCTCAAAACATGCCTGCCTAAGTTGGAAAGGTGGGGGAATAGCGGGATTTTGCAAAGCAATTTTTAAAACAAAAAAGAACAAGGATCACAGCAGAAGCTCCTGCCTGTGAGGACTATGAGACCGGAGCTGTGGCTGGGAAGTCTGGCAGTCCTGCGCCCTGCTTCCTGCTCTCAGAGGCAGCCCCGCCCTCTGCTCTTTATACTCCAAAGCAGCTCAAGCTCAGAATAGCCGGGATGGGCAGGGGAAGGGGGGAGAGAAGAGGGCCCACTCCCGGGCTGGATTAAAGGCCTGGGTGGCTGGTTCTGGCCCGCGGGCTGTAGGTTTGACACCCCTGCAATGGGTACTTCAGTAGATTGGGAACTGGTGCAGGGAGGCCTGCTGAGATGGACACCTGCTGCCTCACCTGAAGGCCGGGCAGGACATCTCCATTTTACAGGACTGTTGGCGCAAATACGTTCCTGATCCAGAAGCTGTGAGCTCATCATAAGGGTTGGCTGGGAATCAAGTCCAGTGGTACCGATGTTGTCCTGGCTGAACAGCGGGCCGAGAGACTGAGATCCCCATAGAAAGGAAAGGACAAGCTGTGTTGGGGGGGCACCCTGCTCCTGAGAAGGGATTCATACAGAATACAAGGAGCAAGCCGATTCCCGCTCCTTGGCCATCCACCAAGTCCACAGAAAAAAGTTCAAGTTTGATTCCTGACCTCTGATTCCGCTGCCTCCTGCAACCAAAACTGTACCAAACTGTGCCCCATGCATGAGGGGAACCTCTCAAACCGAAGCTTATTTTAAAAAGGGAGAGTGGCAGGACTCATATATAAAGTTTCACTGCTTCCCACCAATGCCCCTCTCAGGACCTGGCAGAGTGGCTCCCAAAAGGTCCCACCACCAAAAAAGCCCTGCCTAAAGCTGCCTGCAAGGATGAACAAGAAGGTGAGGGGGGGGGCTACCTTAGATCAGCCTCCAACCTGAAAATGTTAATTTGCATATCCCCGCCCCCAAAGCCTCTGAGGTAAAAACAAATGCAAAAATCTCCAGGAATTTCCCAAGCTGGAGATGGCAACTCGATCCAATGGGGCAGACTTGCAACAGTCCCCAGGCAGTGAGAGGAAGCGAACTCGCTGGCATGTTGTGTTTGGAGAATCGGGAAGCTGTTACAGGAGCCACTTTCCTGGGAGTAACCCCATTGAATCGACCTGCGGAGGGCTTGGATTAGACATCCCGTGAGCTTGCTTCAGTCGGCCGTCTTTTTTCCTACCCAGCTGTCCCTTTTTCCGGGACGGCGGAACAGCCCGGGATTCCCCGGGAGCGCAGCCCTGTGCGGAGTTACTCCAGAGCAACCCCGTTGAGCTGCATTTTAGAGGGCGTCGCTGACCGCAGCCTACCCGGCTGAAGAGGTCCCCCTGCCCGTGGGGGGTGTAGTCTGGGCGCTGAGTCTCAAGGAGAGGGCAGGTAGCGTTTTTCATTTCCCTGCAGCACGGCAAGAGTTAAAAGGGTTTGCGAAAGGGGTGGAGGAGGGAGGGGGAAGAGGAAAAGCTCTTTTCCGGGGTGGGGGAGGGGTTTGCCTCTGAATCGGGGAAGAGAACAGGAAAAGCTTCGGATCAGCAGCAGCAGCAGCAGCGGAAAGCCGTGCAGCCGGATCCGGGGAAGGTTTACTCGCAAGTAAGGTTTTTTGTGGGGGGGGAATAAGCGCTTCAGTCTTGGAAGAGAGGAGGGCTGCTATCGTGTGCGCGCCTTTGAGGCAGGGCGGGGGCTTTAAATGCTTCCAAAAGTGGGATTTTCTGACGTTGGTTTTAATTTGTTAGCTGCCTCTTGTGGGGGGACAGAGACTGAGATCTGAATCTTATAAATGAAAACAAATTCTGGGAGGGAGGCCCAGAAAGGCATCCCAGTCCTGAACAGCAGATGAGCTCATTCAGGCCGATCCAGATGCGTAACGTGCCATGCAGTTTAGCCAGTGTTTTCCCCCCTTGCCGCCGTTTCCCTGCCTCCCCCTGCTTCCGTTCATCCAGGTGGCCCCTCTACCCTGACCTAGAGATGCTTGACGCTCCCTTGTCCCTTCCCCTCTGCTGCCTGCTCCCACGGATATCATGGAAAGTGAACATAAGAAGAGCCCTGCCGCAACAGACCAGTGGTCCACCTAGTCTAGCATCCTGTCTCACACAGCAGCCAGCCAGTTCCTCTGGAGGGCCAACAACAGGGCATAGAAGCTGAGGCCTTCCCCCAATGTTGCCTCGCCCTCTTAGCTCTGAGATTCAGGGGATTAGTCCTTGCAAATGTAGAGGTTCCCCTCAGTCACCACAGCTAGTAGCCATGGATAGACTTCTCCTCCAAGAATCTATCCCCCTTTTAAAGCTCTTTATTCCTGTGGCCTACATGCTCTGGCAATGAATCCCACATTTTAATCACTCTCGGGGTCCAGCCTATTGAGATATCTGCAATGGTTAAGCTGTTAACCAGTCACTTTGTTGAGACGTAGCCCCTAGGACAGGCAGCTATGCAGTCATTGTAGCTGATATCATAGCATCTGCAACAGATTTTGAAAGAGCCAAACATAGATGGTTTACTTTCCAGAGGACCAAGTGGATATACCTTTAAAAGCCTGATATGTAGTATAGCACAATAACATTAATCCTGACCCACAAACTGCAACATGGACACTCCTTGTGATCCACCAGGACAACCCTTAGGTATCTCTTGATCAGGGTTGGTTTCTTTCCACATTTTTGATTTCCTTTCCTCTTCTTCTTCATAGACACATAAGGGGAACTTTCCACACTCGGAGCTGACCAAAGAGAATGGAAAGGAGACAGAAAAACAGAACCCAGAAGGACTTGGAATTGGCAAGAGATCAAGGAAAGGTTCCCATCCACGCAGGCAGTGGTGTTGAATTCTGGGAAACAGCTGTGCCAGAGATCCTGGCTCAGGACACCATGGCTTTAAATGTATATTGCCAACTCTTCCGGCAGTTCCGCTACCATGAGGCTGCTGGGCCCCGAGAGGTTTGCAACCAGCTCCATGGACTTTGCAACCACTGGCTGAAGCCGGAGAGGCACACCAAGAAGCAGATCCTAGACCTGGTAATCCTGGAGCAGTTCCTGACCATCCTGCCTCAGGAAATGCAGTGCTGGGTCAGAGGATGCAGGCCGGAGACCAGTTCCCAGGCGGTGGCCCTGGCCGAAAGTTTCCTCCTGAGTCAGGCAGAGCAGGTAATGGAAGTTTCCTTCATTCAGTTCAAGCGATGACTGTATCCTAAGTCTTCCCTGCCAGATATTTCTACCTCTAGAGAATTCCCTAGAGTGGGAAGCAGACCCAACCCTGATTGTTGTCTCTGTGGTTGAATCAGCTCTGCTGATCGATGCAAGGGTGGGGTGTCTGGGAGTGAAACAGTATCCACGTCCTTGGCCTTTTCCATGCCTTCTCTTACTTGTCTCCTTTTCTCCTTTTTCAGATGTGGGGGGCATCTGTGAAGATGGAAGCTAAATTCTCTGAGGAAGAAGGAGCTCCTTTGGAGGAAGGGCAGAGAGATGCCCTCTCACTGGGTAAGGCTGTCTTGTGGCCAGATGGGATTGAGGCACATAGTGAAGTCATTGGGTAGAAGGTTTAGGATGGGAAATAAAGGAAATATTTCTGCACACAGTACAGATTTAACTTGTGGGGCTCTGTGCCATAGGACGTAGTGATGGCCACACTCACTTGAAGGGAGATTAGACAGATTCTTGGAGGGCAATTCTGTTCCTATTCACATGAATGCAAATATTCATGTCTCACCTCCCTGCCATTACAGGAACTTCAGTGGCTCAAATAGGAAAAAAGTAGACAAATCTGGGTGCAGCTATTAGCCATGGGGAATAAATGGACCCGCCATCTTCTGGGACTGCATACCTCTGAAAACTCTTGGATGGGGACCAATAATTGGGCTTCTGTGCCCCTGCTTAAAGGATTTCCAGGGGTACCTGGTGGGCCAGTCGCAAAGAGGATACTGGATTAGGAATGCCTGTGGTCTGGCTGTGGCCAGGCTCTCCATGAGCTTCAGGAATGGGGCCTGGGGCAGACATAGAGTCACACTGACGTCTCCTCCAGCAGAAACTGGACACTCTGGAAACCCACTGATATTGCTCTTGGATTTCAGATATGCTAAAGTCACATTTGGGTTTTCAGACGAATGTGACTGAGATTTTGTACCAGACAGGCAATCCTATCAGACAAATTGCCCTTATAAGCTCAGATTTTCCCTCCAACCTTCCATGAATTTTCAGTTCCCCGTCTGATAACTGGGTAGCCTTTAGGCAGTATGTCACACTTCTTATGTGGTAAATAAACTTTTATGGTAATGCTGTTGCCCCACCTTATTACCTTTTGATACTTTGTCGGCTTACACCCCAGATAAGGAACTGTGATTAAAGAGGGTCTGTACCTCTATAAATTCTCCCTCAGAAATAGGCACCTAGGCACACTGAAAGTTGAAACAGAAATAAAATTTATTTGAACAAACAGGCAGGGGACGGGAATTATATTTATAAGTGAGTTTTGGCCCCAGTGGTGGATCTCCTGATGGCATCTAGTTTTTGTCCACTGTTGTGACAGAGTGTTGGACTGGATGGGCCATTGGCCTGATCCAACATTGGTTTTTCTTATGTTCTTATGATTGGTAGAGAGAGGTTTAAAAATATATACAAAACTGCGTCCATGCAACACTAGAGATATTCAGAGAGTTATGTTTCCGGGTTTATTTTGGTCTGATGTTGTTAGAGATGTTCACTTCTTTAACAGGGTTACAGATATTATTAGAGTGCCTACTTTTGAACTTATCACAGGATGGTCACACAGACGTGAGATTTTATTAAGTTTTAACCCAATGTTTATAGACCTGAGATTTTCCTATCTGCCCCATCTTCCTCTGGCCAGATTGTTATTCGGTTCTTCTTAAGAGCAATAACCTGTTTTGACTTGCTTGAGGAACCCCAGTGCCTCCTCAGACCTTTTGGTCAAATCCCTATCTTCCAGAAGAACAGTTTGTGTAAACTGGTTAGTCAGGTTCCATACTGAGAATGTCTAATTCTCCACTTGAGTAGTGTTTCTGTGTTTCACACAAGGAGATTTCTCTCCACTCCTTGAATAAGAGAGGTTCGGACACTTCTTTGCCAGACTCACTGTCTCCAACCTATTATTTGCAGCACCGCCACCGCAACACACTTGCTTATCAAACCCTTTTTCTCTTCAGAGTCTCTCACTTGGAGTTTTCTGTTCTCTCTATCTCCAACTCCCACTCCAACTGACTCGTTCCAACCGACTTTCCACTATGGTTGCCAAGTCTTACTTACAGAATAGCGGGGGGAGCCCAGTGCGTCCCTGGGAGTTTCCTCTTGCACACGCATTGCACACGCTGTGATAATATCACCCAGAAGTGACATCATCGCGTCGGGCACGTTGGGACAGGGCCACAATCATTCGAGGGAAAACCACAGAGTTTTCGCTTGAATGATTGTGGCCCCACCCCCAATGTGGTGAGGTCACCTCTGGGTGACGTGTACACACCCGGCACGTTGCACGCTTTGGGGGTGGGGTCCCCCCAGCAGCCCAATCCAGGCCGGTGGGGAACAGGCCTCTCAGGCTGGGGTTTCCCTTGGCAACCCTACTTCCCACTTGAATTTTTTTTAAATAGCTCAGTGTTCCATTCCACACCCAATCAGAATGAGCTCTGCGAGCTGTCTATCATTTTTCAGCTAGCTCACTCTTTTTTCAGCGTTGCCTAAAAGCCTGCACTGGCTTGCTGTCTGTCACAGTTGTGTCGTGGGACATCATTTCCCGTCCCCCTTTGTTTCCCCACCAGACCAGACTCAAGGACATGTGGGGGAGCCCAGGTGGCAGGAGAATGTCCTTTCTGGGCATTGGTCTGATCCAGCATGGATGCCGTCACGTCTTTTAGTTCCTGAGTCCACAGGACACATTTCAAGTCTCATTTCGAAAAGTCTGAAACACGGCGCCAGAATTTATAACCACCCCAACCCCTGATGCTCATGGGCAACCAGTGGTTCTCTTCTGCCTCTTCCACCATTTACTAAAAGTCATTACAATTTTTGTTTTGGAGAGTATATAGGGCAAGGTTTCACAACCTTTGGAGGGGGGTGCATGAGGGGGTGCAGGATTCAAACGAGGGAGTCTCGGCTGACACCCTTCCTTCCTCCTTTGTCTCTCTTTCAGGCAGTGAAGAAACAGTGTTCAGCCATCAATTTTGCAGAGATGTGGAAACAGCTGCTGAATCTCCACTCCAGGTAGGAGAGCTGAGTATGGGACAGCCTGGGCCCCCCCTTCTTTCTCAGGAGGGCTTTTGCTCCTGCAGGTGCTGCTAAGGTATCTGAGGGAAAGGGGCTCTGAATGCCATTCCCCTCACCCATGCCAGCCTCTACATCCTGTGCCCTCCTGGAATGCTCCCTTACAGTGCGCCTTCTCTGCCTGGCATGATCTCTGAGGAGGGAACCTGCTTTCTCTTTCAGTATCCCTTTTCCTTTGAGGAGGTGGCCGTGTATTTCACCAAGGCAGAGTGGGCCCTGCTAGATCCAGGCCAAAGAGCTCTCTACCGGGAGGTCATGCTGGAGAACTATGAGACTGTGGCTTCTCTAGGTGAGGATCTTTCATAGGTGCCAAAGGTGCAAATTGCTGCCACTGGGATGATGCATAAATCCAAATTTTGAAGAGCAATACACTACTTGCCTCCCAATGGGGGCCTCCAGGACTTGGGGTGGCAGTGAGAGCCATGTTCAGCATGGCTGGGTAGAGTGACCCAAGCCATTTGGCTGGCCTAGGGGCAACTGAGGTCAGTATTGTGGCCATCACCCAAGCCTGAGGCCAAGGTAAGGCTGAGAAAGATTCTGGAAGGGGCCAGAACCTAATTTCTTGGTCGCCAATCTTTACAACATGCCCTTCCCACAGATGGGATTACTCTCATCTGCTCTGACTGTGATCTGGAAAGGATCCTTCCCCCTTATACTGGTTCGGAGTGAGGGCTTTGATCTTGCCCAGGATTCCATCCTCCCAGAAAAAATATCCCTCTTCCTTGGATTTCTTTCCTTCCCCATAGAAAATGATCACTTCACCTTTCTCTCTGCCAAAGAACCAAGGAATGTAAAAGAGACTACAGAAGAGACTAACAAAACCTTCATGTCTGAAGAAAGGGCAGAGAATTTCTCAAGAGGATCTCCAGAGGGCATTTCCTTCCCAGATGAACTGGCTGCGAGTGAGTATCATTCCGTCTGGAAGTGATGTCAGAAGGGGAAGCAAAAGGGGGGGAGGCATCTTCAAAAGCTGGCCTGGGTTGGGGAGCTAAGAGAGAAGGGGTTTAAAGTTTAAACTCCTTCTCACTAGAGTTGGGCCACAGGAGGAGGAAAGAGGGAAGGAAAGAGAGAGACTAGAGAGAAGGAAAGGAGGGAAAGAAAGAGAGGTAAGAAGGAGGGAAACAGGGAAAGGAAAAAAGAGAAGAAGGTGGGAAAGAAAGAGAGAAGAGAAGGAGGGAGAGAGAGAGGAAAAGGAGAGAAAGAAAGGAGGGAATGAAAGAAAGTTACTTTTTTCCCACCATAGAGAACAATGGAGGGAATGGGGGCAACCTGTTTGGGGGCCCATAGAATTGGACCCCCTGGTCTAATGTTCTTGAAACTTGGTGGGTATCTTGGGGAGAGGCTCCATCAGCTACCCTGTGAGTTTGGAGCCTCTCCTTCAAACCCCCTTCCCTCCAGCCCCCAGAATATACCCTATGTTTTCACCATTGACTTCAATGGCCCATAGGATATAATGGAGCTGAAATTGACATTCGGCTGCCTGAAAGACTCCCGGGATGCCAGCTGGGGGCGGGGCTTGGCTCCTGAGCTGCCAGAGCTGCGTTCCGGTGTGCTCCCCCCCAAAAGACCCCTGATGATAACTTCTTGTATCTAATCATCAAGAGCAAATAATCGAAAGAGTTGCATGACATCAAATGGGAACAGCAGGAGAACAATTCTTTGCCCCCTTAAAATACATACAGAGGGGGATGAGGAAGGGAGGGACAGGCAGAATACAAAAACAGCTCCACTGGAGGGCCTGGCTGGGGCAAGTTGTGAGAACCTGAAAAGGTAAGCCAAACTGAGTAGAGGGCCAACAATTAAAACTTAATACACATATTTTTACATATTATATATATATATTTATTTGTAAAGAATTAAAAAAATATATAGGGGCTCAATTACACCTCATATAAAAATTCCAAAATCATATAGACACAAAAGGTCCAATGGACTTGACCTGACACATTTCGGCCCGTTTAGGCCTTCTTCAGAGGTCAAACACAATAAAGAACAAATTGGCTTATACCATAATACATAATACAATACAATTATACATCATGGATACAAAATGGACCAGAAATGAATTGTTCCAAAGTGAAATTGCTAGGCATAGAATAAAAGTATAAATGAGGCCTCCCAAGATCCAATCATATGCCAAATGATATTTCACTGATGATAATTTCTGGTCCAGTAAGTGCCTTTCAGTAATTGTTTCATCCAAGCCAAAGTGTCCTCAGCAAGACCATCTCTGCTGCTTGCTAATTGGGCCCCTATATGTTTTTTAATTCTTTACAAATAAATACATGTATTTTTATATATTACTATATATTATATGAGCCCGCTTGCGGGGAGGGCGGGGTACATAAGAACATAAGAGAAGCCAATGTTGAATCAGGCCAATGGCCCATCTAGTCCAACACTCTGTCATACAGCGGCCAAAATATACCAGGTGCCATCAGGAGGTCCAGCAGTGGGGCCAGGGCACCAGAAGCCCTCCCACTGCTGCCCCCTCCAGCACCAAGAATAGAGTGCATCACCTGCCCCAGACTGAGAGTTCCCATCTATACCCTGTGGCTAATAGCCACTGATGGACTTCTGCTCCATATGTTTATCTAATTTCCTCTTGAAACTCTCCATGCTTGTAGCTGCCACCACCTCCTGTGGCAGTGAATTCCATATGTTAATCACTCTTTGGGTGAAGAAGTATTTCCTTTTATCTGTTCTAACCCCGACTGCTCAGCAATTTCATGGAGTGCCCACGAGTTCTTGTATTGTGAGAAAGGGAGAAAAGTACTTCTTTCTCAACCTGCTCAATCCCATTCATAATCTTATAAACCTCAATCATGTATAAATAGAATAAAATAAATAAATAAATTATATATAATGAATTTTAATTGCTGGCCCTCCGCTCAGTTTGGCTTACCTGTTCTTGCTCTCAGGTTTCAGGGCTAAGTTTGTTTCCCTTTCTTGCTCACAGTTGGGGCAAGGTGTGACCAGCTACTCAGTCTGTGGGGAAGGAGGTTCTGATCAAGGGATTTGCACAGCCATTCATGAGCAGTATCTGATTGGCGGCTTGACTTCTTGCATAGGCAGGGGCGGATTAAGGCTCACTGGTGCCCTAAGCGCTGACCTTGGTGCCAGTTTGGTGTGGTGGTTAAGTGTGCAGACTCTAATCTGGGAGGACCGGGTTTGATTCCCCCACTCCTCCACTTGCACCTGCTGATGTGACCTTGAGTTTCAGCTGTTCCTGAAAGAGCAGTTTTTATTAGAGTTCTCTCAGCCCCACCTACCTCACAGGGTGTCGGTTGTGGGGAGGGGAAGGGAAAGGGGTTTGTAAGACGCTCTGAGACTCCGAGTGAAGGGTGGGGTATGAATCCAATCTCCTCCTCCTTCTTCTTCTTCCACACTGACCCAGTCCATTTTAGTTGCTGACCTGTCTGACCAGATATACAATGCAGGTTGCAGCAGTACAAAAATGTATTCATATGATGACACCATATACTGTACAAACAAAGCCAAGCTTTGGCTACATAAAGTTCTACCAAAATGCAACACAACATCTGTTTTGATATTTCACAAGTTAAATGTATCAGAAGTTCCAATATTCATGACCTGAAAGGCATTCTTCTACATCTTTTCACCCTTTCTCCAACTTTGGGGTGCCCCCTTTGGCCCTGGTGCCCTGAGCAGGTGCTTGGTCTGCTTAATGGTTACTCTGCCACTGTGCACAGGTGCTGATTGGACCTCTTACCTTATGTCAGCAGCAGATGTAGAGGAGAGAGCTGGGGAATTCCAGGGGTTCTCTTTGGAAAAAGCCAAGAATGAAGATGCGGAAGGACACTTCGGAGATGGAGATGGACCACCAAGGCAGGAGGGAAGCCGTGCAGACAAGAGGAGGGATAAGCCTATGCCTTGCCAAAGAGGGGGCTTCCATGAAATCCCAGTCCAAGAAGAAAGGTTGATCAAGAAAAGAACGGACACAGGCCTCCAGCCTCACCAGAGAATCCACTCCAGGGAAAATGAAAATATCCCGCCTGCTCCATTCCTGGGGCCCCGTTTCCAGCCCACCATTTGGAAATATTTCCGCACCCTCCCCAGTGACCCCTGTGTGGTGGAGTGCCAGCTGTGCCACACCCTTGTCCGGAGGGGCACAAACCGCCAGCACTTGTCCTCCACCGTCCTCCGCAGGCACCTGCAAAGGGTGCACCCAACCGTGTTGCCGCCGGAGGAGAGAGTGGCGGCCAGTGGGAAGAAGAGGAGGCCTGCTCCCTCTCAGCAGGAAGAAGTGGAGGGGGAGCAGGAGGCCCCTCCAAGAAAGCCTCCCCGCCTTCAGGGTTCCGTGGGTGGGACATCAAGGCAGGCCACCCTCCGAGAGGTCATTCCCCCAGGGACACCAACAGTGCCATCCAGAAGGGCTATAGGGAGGGTGCAGGAAGCCGTCGCTCATCCCATGGGCGAGATGATTACTGTGGATGGCCAACTCTTCTCCTTAGTGGAGGACATAGCCTTTCGGCATCTGCTGCAACACCAGGCTCCCTGGTACTCTGTCCCCTCGCAGAGGAACATGAGCTGACGAGGCTCGCTCCACCATGCCCTGCTCCACGGTGGCAACGGTCAAGGCTCTTCTTTGTCGTTCAAGGCAGCTTACGACGATAGTTAAAAACATTCCTGGTTAGAACCAAAAATAAAATAGCAAACCCGGCATCTCTCCCCCATCACTCCCTTAAAAGATGCCTGCCATTCAAACCCCCATGAAAGCCCTGGCAAACAGGATGGCCTTTGCCGCGCCTCCTGAAGATCGTCAAGGAGAAGGCCCCCTTTACCTCTTCTGGGAGCCCAGTCCACAGAGCCAGAGCTACGATGGAAAAGGCCCGGGCCCTGATCTTAGACTGGTTGTGTGCCAAAATATCAGCTTTTTGCTTAGTGTGAGAATGCTCCCGAGTTCTTCTCCTGCCTAGGAGAGGTGTCAAGATATCCCATTTATAGGAGGGGGAAATAATCTGTTAAGGAGAGAAGTGGCATCAGTCCCCAAGTTTAAATATCTGGTTGTGGGTTCCTTCTCCATCCATGTTTCAGGCAGGGTTTTGGAGCTGCGACTGCTTCAGGGGCTGTGCGGGAGGACCTGTTCTGGGAAAGGGACCGGGGGTGGAGAGCAAAGCTCCCTCTAAGCCGTGGAGTCTTGTGAGCAAAAATTCTACTTTGTGAGCTGCTGGCATTAAAAGTTGTGAGTGAGCAAATTGGCTGGCTGCATAAATTAGTTTACTCTGGAGCCACCCCTTCCTGAGCTAAGATAAAAAAACTGTGAGCTAGCTCACACTAACTCAGCTTAGAGGGAACACTGGTGGAGAGAGTATCCCTGCTGCCTCTCCAACAATACCATAGACCAGAGGTGACAAACATATGACCTGGGGGCTGGAATCGGCCTGTCCAGGGCTCTTATCTGGCCCACAAGGAACTGGTGTGAGGCAGGGAAGGCAGGAGGCTGCTCGGGGGCGGGGGGGGCAGGTGCACAGGCGCACATGGTGAGGTGTGTGTGTGGTTGAAGTTGTCAAGAAATGAAAAGAAGGGGATGGTATCCCTTGGAAAAAAAAACTAGTCTTGCATATGATTAAATACATTTATTGGGGGCTTTGTGGATTCCCTGGAGAAACGACGGCTGACGGGTGACATGATCGAGGTTTATAAGATTATGAATGGGATTGAGCAGGTTGAGAAAGAAGTACTTTTCTCCCTTTCTCACAATACAAGAACTCGTGGGCACTCCATGAAATTGCTGAGCCGTCGGGTTAGAACAGATAAAAGGAAATACTTCTTCACCCAGAGAGTGATTAACATATGGAATTCACTGCCACAGGAGGTGGTGGCAGCTACAAGCATGGACAGTTTCAAGAGGGAATTAGATAAACATCTGGAGCAGGAGTCCATCAGTGGCTATTAGCCACAGGGTATAGATGGGAATTCTAAGTCTGGGGCAGGTGATGCACTCTATTCTTGGTGCTGGAGGGGGCAGCAGTGGGAGGGCTTCTAGTGTCCTGGCCCCACTGCTGGACCTCCTGATGGCACCTGGTATATTTTGGCCGCTGTGTGACAAGAGTGTTGGACTAGATGGGCCATTGGCCTGATTCAATATTGGCTTCTCTTATGTTCTTATGTTCTAGAAAATCAATTGCTTTCATGCCTAGGAAACAATTGCTTTTGTTTGTATTTTGAGTAAAAAAATAATATTGTTAATTGGGTTTGCCTGTGTCATTTATAAAGTTTATATCTCTATTACCTGGCATTAGGTTTGATGGAAGACATGGCCCTGCCTGACAAAGGGATGATTACGTCAGATCCTCCCCTTGTAACAAATGAGCTTGACACCGCTGCTAGATGGTCTTATGGTCTTATCCTTCTCTGCCAAGTAGCCAAGATGGTAATTATGGGCAGGGCTCTTTTTGTAGCAGGAACTCCTTTGCATATTAGGCGACACACCCTTAATGTAGCCAATCCTCCAAGAGTTTACAGAGCTCTGCTTACAGGGGCTACTGTAAGCTCTTGGAGGATTGGCTACATCAGGGGTGTGTCGCCTAATATGCAAAGGAGTTCCTGCTACAAAAAGAGTCCTGATGATGGGCATTGTGAGGTGCCCCCTGGGGCTCCCGTCAGCATGCCCCTCTGCACGTTGACACACCCTCGACTGCTTGGTGTCCTCACTCCTCTCTTCCCCGACCTCTGAACGGATTAAGGAGATGGTTAAGTCAGCAGTTTCCTCCTATGGCCCGGCGTGCCTGTTCCCCAGCATGGAGCTTGAGCGCCCATGTTCTCCTCAGCACTTGGGAACCCTCCCTCTTTTATGAAGCACCTGTCCCGCCCCCCTTTCTACCCCCACCCACATCCTACGGGGTGGGACAGGATTCCTTCCTCCCCTCTGTGCCTCCCAGGGCCTTGGAAGCCACCAGAGCCAAGCCTCTGATCCTTTCCTTGCACTGGGATGTGCTCATCCTGGTGAGCAGGGAGGCAGTGTTTGTTGCAATCCTGGGGCTGCCAGTTGCCCTCCTCAGCCCCTGACCCCAGAGAAGAAGACGAGAAGATTGGATTTATACCCTGCCCTTTACTACCCAAAGGAGTCTCAGAGCGGCTTACAAACTCCTTTCCCTTCTTCTCCCCACAACAGACACCCTATGAGGTAGGTGGGGCTGAGAGAGCTCTGACAGGAACTGCTCTTTTTCAAGGACAGCTCTGACAGAACTATGGCTTGCCCAAGGTCATCCAGCCAGGTGCAAGTGGAGGAGTGGGGAATCAAACCCAGTTCTCCCAGATTAGAGTCCGTACATTTAACCACTACCCCAGAGAGGCCTCCTGCCTGGCTTTCCCCCCAATCACTATGCTCACTGGGGCCACAAACACCTGATCGGCAGTGGTGATCCCCACAGCAGTGAGACCACCAGTGGTAGCAATGAGCCTGTCAGTGACAGCTGGGTCGAGGTGAGGTGCCCTGGCCTCCTTTCCACCTAGTGCCGGCCTGATAGCCTCCCCACCAGTGTTGGGGTAGTGTGAGCCTCCCCCAGCCGAGTCTGGTACTGTGGCTAGCCTCAGACAGGCATCATCATCTGGTGGTTCTGGTCCTAGCTGACTGATTGGTCCCTGAAGTGGGGCTAGGGGACCCCTGCTTGACATGTGCTGCAGGGTCCCAAAGGGCTCTCTCTCATCCTCCATGCTTTGGCTTCTGGAATGTTCTGGAGGGTTTTGAGAGTCTCAGAGGCATCTCTGCTGGAGTCTCTGTTCAGGCCTCAAATGTAAGACAAGTTGAGGCACTGGAAAAGGATCTCTTTCCAGTGCCCTCTCCCTCCTCCAAATAGTCTGAGCATGAACAGAGTACCTTGCCAGCCACACTTAGGGTTGCCAGGTCCCCCCTGGCCACCAACGGGATGGGGAGTAGGGTTGCCAGATCCAGGTTGGGAAACTCCTGGAGATTTGGGGATGGAGCCTGGAGAGGACAGGGACCTCAGTGGGGTCCAACGCCACAGAGTCCACCCTCCAGAACATCCATTCTCTCCAGGGAAACTGATCTCTGTAGTCTGGAAATGAGCTGTAATTCCAGGGGATCCCCAGGCCCCACCTGGAGGTTGGCATCCCTAACCCACAATTGTTTTGTGCTACATCTTTAAGAGGCTAACCCAGAAGGCCTCAGGGCAGGAGAGACACAGTTCACCTCCCTCCCTGCTAGTATGCAGCTGGATAGCTGGGCCAATACAAACTCTCTGTGAACAGGCCAGGATAATCCTGGGCCTACTGGACAAGAAAGAGCTCCAGCTAAGTATGGTTGTATTCCTTTCTGTTCAAGCCAAGTTAATCTGCATTCGGCCCTGAAGTTCAGTGCTAAATAATATACCATTAAGCTAAGGAAACTGGGTGTTCTTTTGTTGCTCCACTGTACAATATTTGGCAGCAAGGAGGGGATCCACCCACTGCTAAAACACTCAAGAGTCTGCCAGAAAAATAAATTGATACTAGTGCAGCTCTTTTCCTTTCCATGTTGCTGCTGGGTCACTACAGAAGAGCCTGCCCTGGTCCATATAGCGGAGTCTGTTGTTAGTCAGCCAGCATATTTGGACTGTTCTGCAGAAAGACTTATCTCGCCACCCGCAAGCTAATACACTGAAGTGGCCGAACAAAAGCATTCAGTTCTGCTGACTGTGGAGCAAAAACCCAAGGCTGCGCTTACCTGTAAGTGAGAATAAGCAGATCGGCACCATAACAATGAAAGCGGTGAGGCAGGCCTGACACGGCCAAAGAAAGGATGGACGGCATGGACCAGAAATGAACCTTGTGCCGCTTTCAGAGCAATCTGTGCAGCACAATGGCCAGGGCAAAAACACAAAAGCAGATTACCTGGCTGAGGGATTAGATGGGGGTCGTCAGGAAAGGAGCAATAATGGTCCTGCCCCCCTACCTGGAGGCAGGAGGGCCTTTGCTCATAAAGAGTCTAAAGATGCCCCCAATAAACTGAACCTGGTGGAAAGGTTCCAAACGAGACTTAATCTTGTACAGGTAGAGAGGATTGCCTCTTCAATGTGTCCTCAGGAGTTATTGGAAGGAGCTACCACAAGCCAATCAAACATGCTGAATTAGAAAAGCTCTCTTGAATTCTTTAAGGTGGGGGCTGCACCAAAGAAGAAGAAGAGATTGGATTTATACCCCGCCCTTCACTTGGAGTTTCAGAGCGACTTACAAACTCCTTTCCCTTCCCTTCCCTACAACAGACACCCTGTGAGATAGGTGGACCTGAGAGAACTCTCTAACACAAACTGCTCTTTTTCAAGAACAGCTGTGCCAGAGCTTGTGACTGACCCAAAGTCACATCAGCAGGTGCAAGTGGAGGAGTAGGGAATCAAACTCGGTTCTCCCAGATTAGAGTCCACACACTTAACCACTACACCACACTGGCTCTCAGTATATTAGCTTGCAGAAGGCATGTATGTGGACGATTATTGATTTTGCCAGTTTACAGGTTGGCACTTGCAGAAGACCTCACTCAGATGAGCAAATATGTCATAGCGGTGCATGGTGGGAGAGGACGTCTTGGAAATATGTGGGTCCGAGGCCACGAAGGGCTTTGTATGTAATAGCCAGTACTTTAAATTGAGTCGAGTAACTGATGGGCAGCCAGTGGAGGGACTGTAGAATGGGAGTAATATGAATGTTCCATCTTTTGGGTTTTTTCGGTCATCAACTCGTAGCTGACTTACGGAGACCCCGCGGGGGTTTCAAGGCAAGAGGTGTTCAGAGATGGTTTGCCATTGCCTGCCTTTGTGTCACAACTCTGGTATTCCATTCAGGTCTCCCATCCAAATACTAGCCAGGGCCGACCCTGCTCAACTTCCAAGATCCGACGAGATCAGGCCAGCCTGGGCTATTGATCTAGCTCCCAATAATAGCTGAGCTGTGGCATTCTACACCAACTGGAGTTTCTGAACTGGTTTTAAGGGAAGACCAAAGGACAGTGCATTGCAGTCGTCTAGCCTGGATGTCACCATGGCGTGTGGATCCAGGTGGCCAGATCTGCCTATCAAGATAAGGCACCATCTAAGTTGGGTTAGGCTGAGTTGGGAGAAAGCATTATTTGGAGAGGTATTCACTTGCTTCTACAGCCGTACAGCTGGATCTGGTATAACCCCAAGGCTCTTCAATGATGTCAGCAAGGGTCAGCTGAACTCCTTCAAAAGTAGAGACCATAATATCATTCAAGATCTCCACCTTCCAATCAACATTACTTCTCTCTTTTCAGGGATTAGTTACAGTTTGTTTGCTTCAAGCCAATCTACCTAAGCCTAGCCAGACAGCAATTTAGGATTTATAGTGCCACAGAATCCACCCTCCAAAGCAGCTATTTTCTCCAGGGGAACTGATCTTTGCTGTCTGGAGTTCTGCTGTAATTCTGGGAGATCTCCAGATCCCAGGTGGAAGCTGGCAACCCCAGGCTTGGCAGCAACCACTGGTTGACCTGATACCACCTGACCTGCAAATAAATAAATACAGATTTCTGGACCCATCAAACACAAAGATGCCCCACCCACCCAAATATTTAATCCTTACAACTATCTTGCAAGGTTTTTTAGTCTGAAAATGTGACTGGCTAAAGGGCATCCAAAGAGCTTCCAGGACTACTGTGGATTTGAACCCAGATCCATGAACACATGAAGCTGCCTTATACTGAAGCAGACCATTGGTCCGTCAAGGTCAGTACTGTCTATTCAGACTGGCAGCAGCTCTCCAGGGTCTCAGGTGGAGGGCTTTCACATCACCCCCTACCTGATCCCTTTAACTGGAGATGCTGGGGATTGAACCTGGGACCTTCTGCATGCTAAGCAGATGCTCTACCACTAGCCACAGCTCCACCAAGTCATAACCCAACCCTCTGGTTCTTGAACTTAACTGACCCACATCATGAATCAGTTTCATTCATCGGGATGAGTCATGGTCCCAGGTGCGAATCTCCAGCATCTGTAAGAGGATTTCTTATTTAGAACTTTATGCACAATTGAGAAAAGACATGCCACACTGACATTTGACACATTTAATGAAGCCCCCTCCCCCCTAAAACAGAAAGCACAAAGTCTGAACTACCTGATGTCAGGTACCTGGGCCATTCCCATTCCTACAGGGTTGTTGTTCCTGGCTCCCACTCCTGGAACCCCTGAATAACTCCCCAAACTAATTTTACTTGTGAGTTCATGAGGTGGGCTTGCACGCAATAAAAGAGCCTCATCAGAACCAGCTATAGGAAAGGTTGGATCTTATATGGATTCTCTGCTGAACATGAAAGTTGGATCTGTGCCTAAGGTTCTTGCCACACACTGAGCACTGAAAAGGTTCCTCCCCTTGGTAGACTCATTGATACTAAAGGAGATATCAGCCGATCCTTTGATCTGCAGAGCCCATCCCCATCCTTGCTTTATTCCCTGTGGGATTTATCTGAGGTTTCAAACATGGCTAAAGCTTTTTCCGCAGTCAGAGCATTTATAACATATTTTCCTGGTTAGGGTAAGATTTCCTTGCCGATTCAAGTTCTGTACAACAGTTTACATCTTCTCAATGCTTTCTATGATCTGTGGTTGTCTTTTAGGTGTGGAATAGGAGAAAAGCTCTTTTCAAGAGCTAAGCAGTTACATGATTTCTCCTTGTATGGGTTCTTAGATGCTCCTGAAGATGGCCACACTGCCTGAATTTCTTTCCACACTGTGAGCATTCAAAAGGTTTCTCCCCCGTGTGGATTCTTAGATGCTTTTGAAGACTGCCATGCTGACTGAATCTCTTGCCACACTCGGAGCATTCAAAAGGTTTATCCCCTGTGTGGATTCTTAGATGCTCCTGGAGATTGAAACTCCTATTGAATTTCTTGCCACACTCTGAACATTCAAAAGGCTTCACTCCTGTGTGGGTTCTTTGATGCTGTTGAAGACTGCCACTCAAACTGAATTTCTGTCCACACTCCGAGCATTCAAAAGGTTTATCCCCTGTGTGGATTCTTAAATGCTTCTGAAGACTGAAATTTCTATTAAATCGCTTTCCACATTCTGAGCATTCAAAAGGCTTCTCCTCTTTGTGGGTTCTTAGATGCTGCTGAAGATGGAAACTCCTACTGAATCTCTTTCCACATTCTGAGCAATCAAAACATTTTTCCCTTTTGTGGGTTCTTTGATGCTGTTGAAGACTGCAACTCCTACTGAATTTCTTTCCACACTCTGAACATTCAAAAGGTTTCTCCCCTGTGTGGATTCTTTGATGCTGTTGAAGATTGCCACTCCTACTGAATTTCTTTCCACACTCTGAACATTCAAAAGGTTTCTCACCTGTGTGGGTTCTTAGATGCCGTTTAAGATGGAAACTCTGATTGAATCTCTTTCCACACTCTGAGCATTCAAAAGGTTTTTCCCCTGTGTGGGTTCTCAGATGAATTTGAAGTGTGCCACTCTGACTGAATCTCTTTCTACACTCTGAACATTCAAAAGGTTTCTCCTTTGTGTGGGTCCTTTGATGCTGTTGAAGTGTGCTACTCTGACTGAATCTTTTCCTACACTCTGAGCATTCAAAAGGTTTCTCCCTTGTGTGGGTTCCTTGATGACGTTGAAGATGGCTGCTCAACCTGAATCTCTTTCCACATGCTGAGCATTCAAAAGGTTTCTCCCCTGTGTGGGTTCTTTGATGTTGTTGAAGATTGCCAAGCTGACTGAATTTCCTTCCACACTCTGAGCATTCAAATGGTTTCTCCTTTGTGTGGATTCTTAGGTGCCGCCGAAAACTGCTACTGTAACAAAATTGCTTTTGACACTCTGAGCATTCAAAACCTGCGTGAGTTCCTTGATGTTGTTGAAGACTCCTGGCTCCACTGAATTTCTTTCCACACTCTGAGCTTTCAAAAGGTTTCTCCCCTGTGTGTACTCTTTGGTGCACAAGGAGCTGTGATCTATATTTAAAATACCTTCCACACTGAAAGCATTTACATGCCTTCATTATAATGTTCCTTGGGAAGTATAGATTTCCCCGTCTTCCATCAAAGAATGTCATTTCCCTCTCTGAACAGATACATGGCTTCTCTCCTGAATGAATTCTTTGGTGTTTAATAAGGCCTGATTTTTGTGAGAAACTCTCACCACAGTCTGAGCAACTATAATGTTTCTCTCCGGCATGTGTTTGTTGATGTTTAAGGAGCTCTGCTCTACAAAGGAAGCTCTTTTTACACTCGAAGCATTGATGGGTCTTCTTTCCATTCTGCATTTGCACATGGATATTATATTGGGTTTGACCTGACAAGTTCATTCCACATCCCAAACACTTGTACGTTTCCTCCACCACGTGAATTATTTCACAGAAATCCCCCCCTTGACTAGGAATGGGCTGATCCCTCATCTTGACTCTATGGCTTCCTTTCTGCCTCTTGGGTCTGCCTTGAGTTCCTGAGTTTCCTCTCAAGTCTTCATTCTTCACTTCATCTGGTGATAGATGATGCAGTTCCTCATCTTCCTCATGCCTCTGATCATCTTCTGTTGGAATAAAGACAAAGATCCCGTTAGCACCCCATGAGGCAGTCTGATTTGCAGGTCAAATTCCATCCACACTCTGTTAAGGACTTTTACATATCTTATGAGTTTGCCAAATTTTACTTTTCCTGCCTTACTGTCTCCACTGTGGAGCTGTTCTTTTTGACCTTTGTTTCCTTAGCAACATCATCTCAGACAAGAGTTGTTGTTACGATACTCACAAGGAAGAGCTTGTTTGTCTTTTTGGAATGCAGGATGTTTTCAAAACAGAGGATAGAGAGAATTATGTCTGGGAACAGAGTTTATGGACCCTTTTTGAAATTTTAGATCTGGACCTTTTACCTACTTTTTCCTATAAAGGAAGGAGTCTGTATCCTGTTCAGTGTGCTTGCATGATCTGCTCTTGCAGGAATCAGGATGATCATCCTTAATAAAGACTGTATGTTCTGTTAGCAAGAAGCCTTGGGCGAATTTCTCTCCCCTAGATATGCACTCAGAAAGGGAGGGGCTGCCTATTCTATGCTGCTCTACAACAAAAAGCGCTTCAGGGGCTTGTTGCTGCTGTTCACTGAAATTTACAAAATATACATGTTAGAAGTGGCTTCCCGCCTGTCTCTGTGGTCCATCTCTCTTCATTTTTGGGTTTTTCCAAAGAGAACCTCTAGGACAGGGGTGTCAAACATGCATCCCGGGGGCTGGATCAGGCCCACAGTGGAACTGGCTGTCTCCTGTTTCTTCTTCCAGGTCTGCTGCATCATCATAGGTTTGCAGCTTACAGACACACACCTGAACAGCACACTCAAGACTGCAACAGCACAGACAATTTGATGTAATAATTCAAAGCAAGAGATGTCAGTTATCAGACACTGTTAACTAAACAAAATATTGCGAGAGTGCTAATGCTTTAAGCATGATTTTATTTTAAGTAAAAAAAACCCACCTTTGTGTTTGTGTCCTTTATAAAGTTTATATCTCCGCTACCTGGCATTAGATTTTATGACCCACATGGCCCGGCCCAACAAGGTCTCATTTATGTCAGATCCAGCCCTCATAACAAATGAGTTTGACACCCCTGCGCTAGGAATTCCCCAAGTGTCTCCTCTACATCTGCTGCTGGAATATAGAGAGAGGTCCAATCAGTACCTATGCAAGAAGCCAGGCCACCAATCAGGCACTCCTCATTCATATTTCCTTTGGCACATCTTCTTCCCCCCAAAAAACATGTTTGCTGTGGCGGGAGGAGAGCCCAGGACCACACCAAGTAAACACCACTGTTTAAAGGATCCCCACATGGTTTTTGGAAGGGATACCAGTGGTGGAGTGAGGGTTAAGTCATCGATATGACAACTGGAGAGAATCGTTGAAGACCCTTTTGCCTCGTTCAGCCTGGCTGTTCTTAAGTAACCCCCCTTTCCCCAGAATATCCAGTAATTAAGGACACTGCACCCCCTCAAGTTGGGCTGAGCCCCAGAAGGCTTCCTTCCCTCCCAACCCAGTGGGCGTTATAATTCTACCAAACTAAGAGATGCCAAGGAAGAGAGCACAAACCCTCATTGGCTACAGTACTGCCACTGTGCAAAGCACAGATTTTTAATTTAGGAATGCCACTGTTGGTTTTATCCCATGTTTCTTATTCTAATGTTTTTATGTAAAATGAAGAAGAAGAGGAAGAAGAAGCGATTGGATTTATACTCAATCCTTCACTTGGAATCTCAGAGCGGCTTACAAACTCCCGTCTCTTCCCCTCCCCACAACAGACACCCTGTGAGGTAGGTGGGGCTGAGAGAACTTCTGACAGAAACTGCTCTTTTTCAAGGACAGCTCTTGTCAGAACTACGGCTTGCCCAAGGTCATCCAGCAGGTGCAAGTGGGGACTCAAACCCGGTTCTCCCAGATTAGAGTCCACGCACTTAACCACTACACCAGACTGAGTGACTGAGTGTGCTGGTTGTTGACTGTAACAATAAATCTATCTGATCATAAACCCTCCATTCCTATTCCTTGCCCATCCCTTTGACATAACCGTGAAAGATACCCAGTCGCAGCAACTTGATCTGGGAAGGAAATACCCTCTTTTCCTGAGAAACTCTCCAGCCTTTCTCCAGGTGAAAGGCCGTTGTGTGTCTCCAGCCTAGTCCTGGCTTCTTTGGCAGAAGAGAGAAAGTGTTCTTATATGGGAAAGGATTCCGAGAAGGAGGAAGAATTCTTCTGGAAGGATGGAAACAGGATCAAGATCAAAGCCCACAACCTGACCCCGTTTAAGGGGGACAAATCCATACCAGATCACAGTCAGAGCCGGATGGCCGGAATCCCATTCAGGAGGAATTAATACCCCACAATACATGTGTTTTCTCTCTGCTAGCAGGAGGAGACTTTTGCTAGCTGCGGGTTGTCAAAAGGCCCCATAGCCCAGCCTGGGCCAAATGCCTTTTGGTACAGGGCTGCAACACAAAATTACAAAACGTTGGGGTGTGACTGTTCACACTCCAATCTGGTAGTCTGCCACCAGACCCTCTTTTACTAACTCAACAGTCAGAAGCTAAAGGGCAAAGCTTTTGAACCTCTTAGGTCTAAGTCAGAAAATCCACCCTGCGAGGTTGGCTCACAGAAGGAGTTTCTGACAAAAGACAAGTTACTCTGGTAGGTGGTCTGCCAGTCAAGACACTAGATTTCGGATGGGAACTATGAACACAGATAACCACAAAAGTAAATTAAAATATATTTTTATTAAGGTGCAAGTTACTTCAAATAAGAACAAAAGGCTGTGAGGATAAAATAAGAGATCTGGACATTTCAAGGGTAGCTGAAAATGTTACGCATTGATTCCAAGTTACAAGATATTACCCATTCTCAGATGGTAGTTCCAGTGATCCAAAGTGGCTCTTCTCCCGAATCACCACAGGCCAGAGTTGTTCGGGCCATGCAAGCAAGTCTCCAAGATGGCAAAAAAATGAGCGAGAAGATGTCTCTACATGGCATAGGTTCAGGTAGCCATCATCAAGCTGAGAATAAACTAGAATCTTACTTTTTTATGGATTGGGGACTCTCATGGTGCTAGGCCTTTGCACCAATAAGGTCTCTTCGTGATGACACCTAGCCAAAATGTTGGACCAATGACTGAACAGGCGGCCTAAGAGGGGGTCTGACCTGAGAGGAAGGCACAGAGCCGATCGGCAGCTAGGCTAGGCCCCTTTCCCACAGGTGCAAATCATGGCTTAATTGGAAGGAATGCAGCTAATTGGGGAAGACAGTACCAAGCTTCTCATCATCCCATCGCAGCTGTGTTATGTACACTTCCCTGTGTTCTTTCTCAGCAAGGCACTTTGAACTTTGTTTAACTCACAAACAGGCCCCATCTGAAGCCTGAACGGAACTTTGAATCAGAACAGAATCTTAAGGGAACTAAAGTTCTTCACACAGGGGTGCGTGTGCAAGAGTGATTTGGGTAACAGACCCCTTTCTGAGGGGCTCTCGGTCCCTCCTCGGCTCCAGGCCAGGACACCCTCTCTGGCTTGGGCAATGGCCACAACACCGGCCTCAGTTGCCCCTGGGCCAGCCGAGTGGGTTGGGTCACTCCCTCAGACCATGCTGAACATCACTTTCTCTGCCACCCAAACTCCTTGAGACCCCAAACAGGGGACAAATAGTGGGGCAGGCCTGAAAACAATGTGTCCCTGTTCAATGTTTTGATTCATGCCTCTTCCCAAAGGCCACAATTCACACCTTTGGCACTGACCTATGAAAGATCCTTACCCAGAAAGGCCACGCTCCCGTAGTTCTCCAGCATGACTTCCCTGTAGAGAGCTCTTTGGCCTGGATCTAGCAGGGCCCACTCGGCCTCGGTGAAATACACGGCCACCTCCTCAAAGGAAAAGGGACCCTGGAAGAAAAAGCAGGTTCCCTCCTCAGAGATCATGCCAGGCAGAGAAAGCACACCGAAAGGGGGCAGTCAGGGTGTAGAGCTTGGCATGAGTAAAGGGAACGGCATTCGGAACCTCCCTCCCTCGGACACCTTAGCGGCAACTGCAGAAGCAAAAGCCACCTCTGAAAGGGGGGGATGACACCCAGGCTGCCCCCCGCTCATCTCCTCTACCTGGACTGGAGGCGCAGCAGCTGTTTCCACACCTCTGCCAAGACAACGGCTGAACACCACCTGTCCGCTGCCTGTAACAGAGACAAAGAAAGGTCGTTAGCCTAGACTCCCTCGTTCGTTTGCTTGTTCAAATTCCACTTTGTGCACCCTCCTTCCCTGGGCTGTGAAACCTTGCCACGGGCACACCCAACAAAATGTGTAAGGATTGTTAGTAAATTGTAGGACACCTTTGGACAGTGAAGGGCGGGGTCCTCTTCTCCTCTCTTCTAGGAGAGACAAAAGAAGTAGCAACAGGTACCCAAGAGCCTTGGGGGCTTCTACATGCTGCTGACCCACTGAAATTTCCATGAGAACTGAAATGTGCTCAGTGAACGCTGGAGTTCAAAAACAGGACAGCATCCCTGACGGATCAGACCCAAGACCCCAGGCATACTCCGTTCTCCCGCCAGCAGGGCCCTCCCACGGGCCCTTCAGTCTGGGCTGTCAAGGAGGAAAAGGGAGGGCAGAAATGACACCACATGACACATCAGCGTATATGAAAACTCCAGGGTAATACTGATAGGTTTCTATAGTGTCTGCTGGACGCTCTGACATCACATCCAGTCCACGTGCCACTCCCAGGCATCCCAGGGGTGCCCGGCTGCAGGGTGCATCCCTAGTCCACTACCTTCTTTCTGACTGTAGTCCATCAGATGATCTTGGGAAGCTTTTAATCAGGGGCACAGAAAGCAAGTATTGGCCACTACCAATGTGTTTTCAGAGGTATGCTGCCCTGGAACATGGAGGTTCCATTCATTTGCCGTGGCTACCAGCTGTGCCCAGATTGGTCTACCTTTCCTTTTTTGAGCTGCTTTGAATCCCACTAACGGAAGGAAGATGACATAGAGATATTTTAGTAAATGTGAATAAGAACGGAATTGCCTTCTATGAATCTGTCTAAGGGTCTTCCAAGGGAGTGGCCATCACTACATCCTGTGGCACTGAATCCCAGAACTTGACTCTATGTTGTGTGCGGAAGTGTTTTTTTCTTTCTCCTGTCCTAAACCTTCTACCCAACAACTGTAGTGTGTGACCCAATCATATCTAACCACAGAACAGCCTTACCATGTAAGAGGCCATCTTCGGCACCTTCCTGGGCCTGAGCTCTCGGCCCTTCCTCCTCAGAGAACTTCGTTTCCATCTTCACAGCTGGTCCCCACATCTGAAAGAGCAGAAAAGGAGATGGGGAAGAGAAGGAATGGAACAGGCTGAGGAGAAGGATCCTGCCCCACTCCCAGACTCCTCTCCCCTGCACTGACCAGCAGAGCTGCTTCAACCACAGGGGCAAGAGTCAGGGTTGGGTTTTCTTCCCAGCTGACTGAATTCTCTAGAGCCAGAAATATCTGGCCAGGAAGACTCCTTGGTCGTTCCTTGAACTGAGAAGGAAATCCCCTCACCTCTGCCTGACTCAGGAGGAAACCTTCAGCCAGGGCCACTGCCTGGGAACTGGTCTCCGGTCCACATTCTCTAACCCAGCACTGCATTTCCTGGGGCAGGATGGCCAGGAACTGCTCCAGGATCACCAGGTCCAGGATCTGCTTCTTGGTGTGCCTCTCAGGCTCCAGCCAGTGGTTGCAAAGTCCATGGAGCTGGCTGCAAACCTCTCGGGGTCCATCGACCTCATGGTAGCGGAACTGCTGGAAGCACTGGCTGCGTGCATCTGTGGTCATAGTGTCCTGAACCAAGATCTCTGGTACAGCTGTTTCCCAGAATTCAACACCACTCCCTGCTTGGATGGGATGGGGGACCTTTCCTTGACCTCTTGCCAACTCCAGGTCCTTCTGAGTCCTTGAATTCCATCTCCTTCCCCTTCCCTTGGGTTCCTTCCAACGTGGAAAAGTAACCTTCTTCACGTGGCTATGAAGTGGGAGAGGAAAACACATCAAAAGGGCAGAAACAGGAGGAGGCATCAGGAAAATGGCAGATGGGACATGAAGCACCGCCCCAAATATCTGGCATGTGAGGCAGCCAGTCAGCTTGTATGAGTCATGACACGTGATCATGCCTGAGCGTCTTTTCTGGGCCTTCCTGAGATTTTATTTTAATTTACAACATTCAGATCCTGCCTTTCTGACCCCACAAGAGCCACCAAGGCAGCTAAAAAAATTAATTCATGTATTATGTGTTTTTGTTATATTATTAAAGTCCGCCTCTCTCACTGGGAGTCAAGGCAGATGACCCAGAGTGACTCAATACAGTCAATAGGATGATACATTCAATAAACTATGGAATAGAATTTGGGTTGTGGAACCAGCCAGAAATCCGAAAAACAGTATTGAAGGAAAGCATAAGAACGTAAGAGAAGCCATGCTGGATCAGGCCAAATGCCCACCCAGCCCAACACTTTGTATCACACAGTGGCCCAAAACCAGGTGCCATAAACGTTAACATGAACCATTGAACCATGCCATATTAAATCTTAGGATACAATTTAACAGCTGTACAAAAATTACTTAAAATAAGCCATACACAAAGCCACTGAAGTGACTCAAGAATAGGAGTAGTGTGCACGCTCCATCTAGCTAATAATAGTCAAGCTGCAGCATTCTACACCAGGTGGAGTTCCCAAATTGATTCTGAGGGGAAACCCATGTAAGACTGCATTACAGTAGTCTAGTCTTGATGTCACCATGAGATGGATCCAGGTGGCCCGATCCCCCCTATCAGGGTAAGGCTAGGCTCAGCTGAAAGGAAGCTTTTTTTGCAACTGCATTCTCCAGAAATTCTGTTGGGTTCAGTAAAACCCAGAGGCTCTTAAGTGAGTCTGCGAGGGTCAGATGAACCCCGCGGAAAGCAGGGAGCAGAATGTTCTTCAAGACCTCCACCTTTCCAGCCAGCATCACTTTGGTCTTTCCAGGATTTAGTTTGAACTCGTTCACTCTTAGGTATTTCACCACAGCAGCCAGGCAGCAGTTCAGGACCTCTACAGCATTACTAGGAGATTTGAATAAGGACATATAGATAGCTGTGCATCATCTGCAGATGGATGACAGCCAAGTACAAAGCTACAAATGATTTTGCTTTAGGGCTGGGGGGCGGGTGGTATTGCACCCTGTGCGTCCCAAGCGGATAACTGACCTCCGGAAGCCATTCTTTGGGCCCTAATCGCGAGGAAGGGTTTGGGCCAATGCAACTCACAGCCCCGATGCCTAATTCTGCCTCCAGGTGCTTCAACGAGAGGGCAGGGTCCACCGTGTCAAGTGCAGCGGAGAAAGCCAGGAGGAGCCCCAAGGACGCCCAGCCTTTGTCTACATTTTAGAGGAAGGTCGTCCGCTAAAGCCAGCAGAGCTGTTCCCCTCCCATCGGCGAGTCTGATAACAGACTGAAAAAGGTCCAGAGGAGAGAGGTGTGATCGAAGAAGTCCTGGAGGTGATCTGCTCCTGCTGCGAGTCTCTCTCGATCACTTGGCCTCGGAAGGGCAGAAGAGAGACCAGGCGATCACTGGTTCGACATTTCTCTGGAGGGATGGTCTTTTCGGGAAGACATTTTAAAGCGATAACATTTTAAAACCTTTTTAATGCCAGCTCCCCCCGTCAAAAACACACGACAGCCGCGTTTCTCTCTTCTAGGACTGAAAAGCTTATCCTCCCCCCACCCCATGACTTACTTATGAGTAAACCTTCCAGGGATGGGGTTTTTTCCTCCTGCTGCAAATGCAAACTCTTGGGCAATTCAAACAGCAAAGCTCCCCCCCCCCAAGACTGTTTCCTCTCTCCCGCCCCCCCCCCGCCTTGCTCGGTCTCTCTGGGAAGCGGCTCGCTCAGTTTAACCCTTTTCAGTTGCTGCAGACGAAGGAATGAGAAAAGCTCCCTCCCGTCCTCTCCCAACGAGTCGCCCAGGGACGGACGGACCGGACCGACTTCAGCCAGGCGGCCCTTCGCGACGCCCTAAAATGCAGCTCGACGGGGCTCCTCGCGAGCAGCTCTGCAGGGGGCTGCGCTGCCAGGGGGATCTGCAGCACTGACTGGGTTAAAGTGAGCGAGCCGCTTCCTGGAGAGGCTGAGTCCGGAGGTCGGGAGAGAGGACAAGGTCTTTCCCGGCGGCGGGGGGGGCTTTGCCATTGAATGGCCAAAGAGATCGGGGGGGGGGGGCTTCAGATCTAGAAGAGGAAGAAGGAAGCCTTGTTGCAGCCGGATCCCGGGAAGGTTTACTCACAAGTAAGTCTTGGGGGCGGATGAGCTTTTCAGTCCAGGGAGAGAGAAATGCGGCTCTTGCGTGTTTTTGACAGGGAGGCCGAGGTGCTACTTTACTCACAAGCAAGTCATGGGGGCGGGAATAAGCTTTTCAGTCCTGGAAGAGAGAAATGCGGCTGCAGTCTGTTTTGGACAGGGAGCTGGTAATAAATAGCTTTTCAATGTAATAAATAACAGCAATGAATATTATTCCCCTTTTGCAGGACCTGCACTGGCTGCCCATCAGTTATTGGGGCCAATTTAAAGGAGTGGCTATCATCACATGCAAAGCCCTTCATGACCTTAGAGCCTCTCCTTGTAGGCTCTGCCGTGGCACCTTTGCTCACCTGAGCAGGGACTTCTGCAGGTCCCACCTGGCTCATGGGCAGAATCAACCAGTGCCGGTCCAAGGCCCCCACCTTGTGGAATGGCCTGCCTGTGGAGGCCAGGAAGGCTCCCACCTTTCCGCAATAGGGTAGCGCTATACAAAATGATTTGCAAAGTCACTTGGAGAAATTTTAGGGACTGCAGTCTATATTAATGTGTATTAATTGTTGTTGCCGTCATGTCACAGCTGTTATGGAGACCCCCATAGGGTTTTCAGAGGAAGAGGCGTTCAGAGGAGGTTTGCCATTGCCTGCCTTTGCGTCAATACCCTAGTATTCCTTGAAGGTCTCCCATCCAAATATTAGCCAGGAGCTGACCCTGCTTAGCTTCCAAGATCTGATGAGACTGAGCTAACCTGGGCTACCCAGGTCGGTGTACTAGCATGTGTAGCTTATTGTAAGTAAAGGTAAAGGTTCCCTTGCTCGACAAGCCAGTCGAATCCGACTCTAGGGTTGCGGTGCTCATCTCCGTTTCAAAGCCGAAGAGCCAGCGCTGTCCAAAGACATTTCCATGGTCATGTGGCTGGCATGACTAAACACCAAGGTGCACGGAACGCTGTTACCTTCCCACCGAAGTGGTACCTATTTATCTACTTGCAATTTCTTGCTTTTGAACTGCTAGGTTGGCAGGAGCTGGAACTAGAGACGGGAGCTCACCCCGTATTGTATAATTTATTGGTTCATGTAAACATTTATGCTTTCATTCAACACTGTTTTTCAGGTTTCTGGTTGGTTCTACGTCCCAAATTGCATTTCATAATTCATTGAATGTGCCATCCTATTGACAGTACTGGGTCACTCTAGGTCCTCTGCCTTGAGTCCCGGTGAGAGAGGCGAACTTTAATCACATAAAGAAACACATAATATACATACATAAATGTTTGCATTTGTTAGCCACCTTGGTGGCCCTTGTGGGGGAAGAAAGGCGGGATCTGGAATTCTCAGCCAGGGTGCCTGAAGGGAGGTCCAGAAAGGACTCCCAGGCGAGATCACATGGGATGAATCACACAAACCTATTGGTGGCTCCACATGCAAAGCATTTGGGGCAGTGCTACACATCCCATCTGTCACTTTCCTGGGGGTTCCTTGCCTCCCCCTGTTCATCCAGGCAGCCCCTCTACTCCAACCTGGAAAAGCTTCATGCTCCTCTGCCCCTTCCCCCCTGCCAGGAGCTATTGTCAAACGCATCCAGCCTATGGAGGAGGTATCTGCAGTGGTTAAGCCCTTACCAGTCGCTTTGTCCCAGGCTCCAGTTTATGTTGAGAACAGTCCCTTCTCTGACACGCAGCCATTGGAAGCCAAGACTGTAACATCAGCAGCAGATTTTTAAAGAGCCAAATAGACATTCTTGAGGGACCAGATGGGCATACCTAAAAAAAGCTTGTTACATAATACAGCACAATGAAATGCGTCCGGATTGGCAAACTACATGAGGACTCTCCATCTGACTCATTGGGGCAATCTTTAGGTGTCTTTTGTCCAGGGTCGGTGATGTAGCTCCATTCCCTTTTGGATTCTATCTGCCTTTTTGATATATTTTCCTCTCTCTCTCTCTTCATAGCTATGTGAGTAAAGGCATCTTTCCACAGACACAGGCAACCCAAGCAAAGAGGAAGGAGATGGAAGAGGAGGACCCAGAAAGACCTGGAACTGGCAAGAGATCATGGAAAGGCCCCCATCCCATCCAAGCAGGGAGTGGTGCTGAATTTTGGGAAAGAGCTGTGCCAGAATCTGTGATTCAGGACAGTATGACCACAGATGTGCGCAGCCAATGCTTCCGGCAGTTCTGCTATCATGAAGCTGATGGACCCCGAGAGGTTTGCAGCCAGCTCCATGGACTTTGTAGCCACTGGCTGGAGCCAGAGAGGCGCACCAAGAAGCAGATCCTGGACCTGGTGATCCTGGAGCAGTTCCTGGCTATCTTGCCCCAGAAAATGCAGTGCTGGGTCAGAGAATGTGGGCCAGAGACCACTTCACAGGCTGTGGCCCTGGCTGAAGGCTTCCTCCTGAGTAAGGCAGAGGAGAAGAGGCAGGCAGAGCAGGTGAGGGGGCATTTTCTTCACTCACTTCAAGCAACAACCTTTTCCTAAGCCTTCCCAGCCAGATATTTCTGGCTCTAGAGAATTCAGTCAGCTGAGAAGAAAACCCAACCCTGACTCTTGCCCCTGTGGTTGAAGCAGCTCTGCTGGTTGCTGCAGGGACGAGGAATCTGGGAGTGGGACAGGATTGATCTTCTTGGCCTGTTCCATTCCTTCTCTTACCTATCTCCCTTGCTGGTGTTTCAGATGTGGGGACCATCAGTAAAGATGGAAGCAAAGTTCTCTGAGGAGGAAGGATCTCCTTCGGAGGAAGGGCAGAGAGCTCAGGCCCAGGAAGGTGCCCAAGATCTCCTCTCTCGTGGTAAGGCTGTTCTGTGGCCAGATGGGACTGGGGCACACGGTGAATTTCATGGGTAGAAGATTTAGGACAGCAGAAAAAGGAAATACTTCTGCACACAACACAAAGTTAAGTTCTGGCATTCAGTTCCATAGCATGTAATGAGGACCCCTCACTTAAAAGGTGATTAGACAAATTCATAGAAGTAAATCCTGAGAATAAATGGAACCTCCATGTTCTGGGGCAGCATACCTCTGAAAATGCATTGCTAGTGGTCAACATTTGCCCTCTGTGAACATGATTAAAGGCTTTCCAGGAGCGTCTCATGGGCCACAGTCAGAAAGAGGAGAGTGGACTATGGATGCCAGCCTGTAGCCTGGCAGCCCTGTGATGTTTGAGGGTGGCACGTGGACTAGAAGTGTTGTCAGAGCATCAGCAGACACTCTGGAAACCCATTGACAGTACCCTGGATTTTTCATGTATGCTGAAATCATGTCTCGGTTTCCCACCTACCTGGTGCTTCTCTTTTGCCTCTCCCACAATTTACTAAAAAATCATTGCAAATTGTTTTGAGTGTGCCTATGACAAGGTTTCACATCCCTGGGAAGGAGGGTGCAAAGAGCAGGATTCAAACAAGCAAACGGATGAGGGAGTCTAGGCTAAAAACCTTTCTTCCTTCTTTGTCTCCTTCTCAGGCAGTGGACAGGTGGTGTTCAGCCGTTGTCTTGGCAGAGGTGTGGAAACACCTGCTGCACCTCCAGTCCAGGTAAGGGAGATGAGCAGGGGACAGCCTGGGTTCCCCCTCCTTTTCCAGGGGGGGGGTTGCTCCTACAGTTGTTGCAATGCCACTCCCTTTACCCATGCCAAGCTCTACATTCTGCCCCCTCCCAAACAACTCCCTTCCAGGGTGCAGTTTCTGCCTGGCATGATCTCTGACGAGGGAATCTGCTTTTTCTTCCAGAGTCCCTTTTCCTTCGAGGAGGTGGCCGTGTATTTCACCGAGGCAGAGTGGGCACTGCTGGATCCGGGCCAGAGAGCTCTCTACAGGGAAGTCATGCTGGAGAACTACGGGAGTGTGGCATTTCTGGGTAAGGATCTTTCATGGGTGGCAAAGGTGTGAATTCCTGCCTTTGGGATGAGGAACAAATCAAAATATTGAACACAAATACATCATTTTCAAGCCTGCCCCACTACTTGTCCCCTGTTTGGCGTCCTGAGGAGTTGGGGTGGCAGTGGAAGTGATTTTCAGCCTGGCCTGGGAGAGAGACCCAACCTACTTGGCTGGCCCAGGGGCTACTGATGCCAGTGTTGTGGCCAGCACCCGAGCCAGACAGGGTGTCCTGGCCTGGAGCCCAGAAGGGACTGAGATGTCCTCAGAAAGGGGTCTGTGACACAAATCACTCATGCAAAAGCATCCTTCAGCTAGCAAAGAGAAAAATGTGTATTGTGGGGTATTAATTCCTGAGATTGTAAACCTATGTCTTCCAGGGTCAAGATACAGACCAACACTCAAAAGAAATGAAGAGTATGAGCTTCTTAAACAAGAAAATTAATTTATTAAGGTAACAGAAGTAGAACCAGGTTAGGTCAGATAAATAAAAATAGAGGTGCTATGGAAAGGAAATGAATGCACATGTGAAGTACAAACACAGTTTAAACCCTTTCCCTCACAAACTTTCTACTACGAAGGGAGAAAATAAAAGGGAGGAGTCAAAGGCCTACAAGCCTGCTTCCTGAAGACAGCTGGGCAGTTCTGGAGAAGCACAGCAGAAAAGGATGGAAAAGTAGAGAAGCCAAGCATAAGAACATAAGAGAAGCCAATGCTGGATCAGGCCAATGGTCCATCCAGTCCAACGCTGTGTCACACAATGGCCAAAAATTCCAGGTGCTATCAGGAGGTCCAGCACTGGGGCCAGGACACTAGAAGCCCTCCCACTGTTGTCCCCCCAAGCACCAAGAATACAGAGCACCACTTGCCCCAGACCAAGAGTCCCTATCTATACCTTGTGGCTAACAGCCACTGATGGACCTCTGCTCCATGTGTTTATCCAATTCCCTCTTGAAGCCATCCATGCTTGTAGCCACCACCACCTCCTGTGGCAGCGAATTCCATGTATTAATCACTCTTTGGGTGAAGAAGTACTTCCTTTTATCTGATCTAGCCCAACTGCTCAGCAATTTCATTGAGTGCCCATGAGTTCTTGTATTGTGAGAAAGGGAGAAAAGTACTTTTTTCTCAACTTGCTCTATCCCATGCATAATCTTATAAGCCTCAATCATGTCACCCCTCAGCTGTCATTTCTCCAAGCTAAAGAGACCCAAGCGTTATAACCTTTATAGGGAAAGTGTTCCAACCCTTTTATCACTCTAGTTGCCATTTTCTACATTTTTTCCAATGCTATAATATCCTTTCTGAGGTGTGGTGACCAGAACTTTACACAGTATTCCAAATGAGGTCGCACCAGCGATTTATACAGGGGCATTATGATACAGGTTGATTAGTTTTTAATTCCCTTCCTAATAATTCCCAGCATAGCGTTGGCCTTTTTTATTGCAGTCGCTCACTGTCTTGACATTTTCATTGAGTTATCTACTATGACTCTTGGTCAGTCTCTGCCAGTTTGGACTCCATTAATGTGTATTTATAGTTAGGATTTTTGGCCCCAATGTGCATCACTTTGCACTTGGCCACACTGAACCCCATTTGCCACATTGACGCCCACTTACCCATCCTCGACAGATCCCTTTGGAGTGCCTCACAATCCTCCCTGGTTTTCACCACCCTGAACATATCATGTCATCTTCAGATTTAGCCACTTCACTGCTTACTCCCAACTCCAAATCATTAATGTACAAGTTAAAAAGCATCGGACCCAGTACTGATCCCTGCGGTACCCCACTGCTTACCACCCTCCACTGAGAAAATTGTCCATTTATACTCACTCTCTGTTTTCTATTAATTAGCCAGTTTTTGATCCACAAGAGGACTTGTCCTTTTATCCCATGACTATTGAGTTTACTTTTATCATGGGATAAAAGGACAAGTCCTTTTGCGGATCAAAGACTGGCTAATTCATAAGAAACAGAGAATAAGTATAAATGGGCAATTTTCTCAGTGGAGGGTGGTAAGCTCTGACTGTGATCTGGTATGGATTCGTCCCCCTTAAACTGGTTAGGATTGTGGGCTCTGATCCTGACCATGTTTCCATCCTTCCAGAAGAATTTTTCCTTTGCCTTGTATTTCTTTCCTGTATAAGAATGATCACTTTCTCTCTCCCTCTTCCAAAGAATACAGGAATGTAAGTGAGACTACATAAGAACAGTCAGGCTGAATGAGGCAAAAAGTTCATCAACTATTCTCTTTAGTCGTCACCTAGATGCCTTAATTCCTCCCCCCACAACTGATAACCCTTCCAAAAACCATTGGGAGTTCCTTGAACTGTGGGGTTCACTTGGTGAAGTCCTAACATCTCTCTGCCCTGCAGGAAACATTTTTTGGGGAAAAGTAGTTCTGCCAAAGGAAATGAACCCTTATGAAAGAGGAGTGTCTGACTGGTGGCTTGGCTACTTGCGTGGGTGCAGATTGGACCTCTTTCTGTATTCCAGCAGCAGATACAGGGGTTCTCTTTGGAAAAAACCCAAGAATGAAGAGGCTGAAGGAAACTTCAGAGATGGAGATGGACCACACAGGCAGGGAGGAAGCCATTTTTAATGTATTTACTGTTGTATATTTCAATGTACAGCAGGAACAAGTCCCTGAAACAAGGCTTTGAGTGTGGATGGAGTTTCAAGTGCAAATCAGACCTCCTTCACTGAGTGATAACAAGATCTCCCTCTCAAGAGCAAGTTTGGTGCAATGGACTCTAATCTGGAGAATCAAATTTGATTCCCCACCCCTCCACATAAAGCCAGCTGGGTGACCTTGGGTCAGTCACAGCTCTCTCAGCAACACCTGCCTCATATGTTGTGTGGAGAGGAAGGGAAGGTGATTGTAAGCCACTCTGAGACTCCTTCAGGTAGTGAAAGGCAAGGTATAAAATCATCTCTTCTTCTTCTTTATTACCAACAGGAGATGACAGGGAAAATGAGGAGGCTGAGGAAGTGCATCATCTATCACCAGATAAAGTCAAGAATGAAGACCTGAGAGGAAACTTCAGGACTCAAGGCAGACCCAAGAGGCGGAAAGGAAGCCACATAGTTGAGAAGATGGATCAACCCATTCTTTTCCAAGAGAGGGACTTCCATGAAGCTATTCACATGGCAGAGGAAACATACAAGTGCTTGGTGTGTGGAATGATCTTCTCAGATAAAACCCAATATAATGTCCATTTGCAAATGCAGAGTGGAAAAAAGACCCATCAAGGCTGGGAGTGTGGGAAGAGCTTCCTTTGCAGAGCAGAGCTCCTTAAACATCAACAGACACAGACAGGAGAGAAACATCAAAGTTTCTCAAACTGTGGCGGGTGTTTCCCAGAGAAATCAGACCTTATTAAACACCAAAGCATTAATTCTGAAGAGAAGCCATTTATCTTTTCAGAAAGTGGAATGACATCCTCTGATGAAAGACAGGGAAATCTACGTTTCCCAAGAAACACTGTAATGAAGACATGTAAATGCTTTCGATGTGGAAGGTACTTTAAATACAGATCACAGCTCCTTGTACACCAAAGAATACACACAGGGGAGAAACCTTTTGAATGCTCGGAGTGTGGGAAGAGATTCAGTCGGAGTAACAACCTTCTACAGCATCAAACTACCCATACAGGGGAGAAACCTTTTGAATGTTCAGAATGTGGAAAGAGATTCAGTTGGAGCAGCCATCTTCACAAGCATTTAAGAACTCACACAGGGGAGAAACCTTTTGAGTGCTCAGAGTGTGGAAAAAGGTTCAGTCAGAGTGGCCATCTTCACCTACATCAACGAATCCACACAGGAGAGAAACCTTTTGAATGCTCAGAATGTGGAAAGCGATTATGTGACAGTAGCAATTTTCAACGCCATCTAAAAACCCACATAAAGGATAAACCATTTGAATGCTTAGAGTGTGGAAAGAAATTCAATCAGCTTGGCAGTCTTCAACAACATCAAAGAAACCACACAGGGGAGAAACCTTTTGAGTGCTCAGAATGTGGGAAAAGATTCAGTGGGGCTGACAGTCTTCAGCGTCATCAAAAAACCCACAGGGGTGAGAAACCTTTTGAATGTTCAGAATGTGGAAAGAGATTCATTCAGAGTTGCCATCTGCAGCAGCATTTCAGAAGCCACACAGGGGAGAAACCCTTTGAATGCTCAGTATGTGGGAAGAAATACAGTCAGAGGTGTGTCCTTCAAAAGCATCTAAGAACCCACACAGGTGAGAAACCATTTGAATGCTCAGAGTGTGGTAAGAGATTCAGTCAGAGTGGCCATCTTGTACTGCATCAGAGAACCCACACAGGGGAGAAACTCTTTGAATGCTCAGAGTGTGGGAAGAAATACAGTCAGAGTTGTGTCCTTCAAAAGCATCTAAGAACCCACACTGGTGAGAAACCATTCGAATGCTCAGAGTGTGGAAAGAGATTCAGTCAGAGTTGCCATCTCCTAGTGCATCAGAGAACCCACACAGGGGAGAAACCTTTTGAATGTTCAGAATGTGGAAAACGAGTGAGTGACAATAGCAATTTTCAACGGCATCTAAGAACCCACAGAAAGGAGAAACCTTTTGAATGCTCAGAGTGTGGAAAGAGATTCAGTCAGAGTGCCGATCTCCTACGGCATCAAAGATCCCACACAGGGGAGAAACCTTTTGAATGCTCAGAATGTGGAAAGAGATTCAGGTTGAGTGGCCATCTACAACAACATCAAAGAACCCACACAGGGGAAAAACCTTTTGAGTGCTCAGAGTGTGGAAGGAGATTCAGTCTGAGTGGCAGTCTTCAACAGCATCAAAGAACCCACACAGGGGAGAAACCTTTTGAGTGTTCAGAATGTGGAAAGAGATTCAGTCGGAGTGGCCACCTTCACAAGCATTTAAGAACTCACACAGGGGAGAAACCTTTTCAATGCTCAGAATGTGGAAAGAGCTTTAGTCAGAGTGGCCATCTTCACAAACATTTAAGAACTCACACAGGGGAAAAGACTTTTGAATGCTCAGTGTGTGGGAAGAGATTCAGTCACAGTAGCACTCTTCAAGGACATCTAAGAACCCACACGGGGGATAAGCCTTTTGAATGCTGAGAGTATGGAAAGCAATTGTGTGACAGTAGCAATTTTGAAGAACCCACACAAAGGAGAAAATGTCAGGGGGCAAAACCCTTTATTCCTTGGTATCTGGGCCAGGTGTGGAGTGGCAAGGGACTGGCCCTGCTGGGCAAGAGACACAGACAGCAGCTTATGGTAAAGTCTATTTTATTGGTTCTTCAACTAGAGAAGAAAGGGGGGGACTCTGATGCTCAGAGCAGATAACAAATAGATCTCACAGTGAAGAAAGAAAGGGTGTGTCCTGAGTGTGGAAGGAGATTCACGACCAGGCCGTATCTCCTTAACCACTGAGGAATTCACACGGGGAGGAACTCCATAAATACTCACTGTATAGCAAGAGCTTGAGCCAGAGATTCAGCCTTCCTGTTTCTCAGATAATCCACACAAGGGCAAACCTTTCCTCTAGTGGGTCCTAATGAGGCTCTTCTTTGAATGCCCAGGTATTGGAGGCTCAGAAATCCTCCAAAAGTAGTTATGCGAAGAAGGGCCTTTTTACTGGTCACCCTTCTTCAGTCTATCTGCCAAACTAACTCCTTCTGACATATGCAAAACTGGCAAAAAATAGCTTTTTCCAAATCCTGTGATGAAATAGGCAAGTCAAGGATAGCAGATATCTGTGGATAGATTTCGGGGGGTCCCTGAACTTGGATTGGGGGGGGGGAATTACCTCTTTATTTTCACTAACCTCTAACTGAAATTCAGCATTTCCTTCAAATATGAATCTAGGCAACAAACCACAGTAGTATTAGCAGAACCTGTGATTTTGGCACCCAAAGAAATCACAGATTTTTTCCATATCACATTGAAGTTGTTGCAGATACCTCAGACTATCTTTTAGACTCCTCACTACTCTGAAGTTAGGGAACTGTTAGACCTGCTAGATCACGGATGATTGCAGTCTTCCCATCTACACATGCTTGTGTGATGTGACCAGCTAACTACAGGGCAATTCTTCAGTTCTTCATCTTGTCATCATTCAGCCACGAAACAATGAAGTTGGGAGTTCTCACATAGGTGACCCAGAAATCTACACTGATTTCCCTTATTCCCAGTTGTTTTTTGATCGATATATGGAAGGAAGTGAGTTGTTTTCAGGGTGTGTGGCTATGGTACCATGAGGATGGACACTGTTCAAGGGAGCTTGGGGTGACTTATTCGATTAACTTTTTAAACACAAACTCCTACGCCCTAATATGAATGTTAATTTGCAAGTATCCCCAGTGTTACTTCACAATTGTCATGGGTGCAATAAAAAACTGAAGGGGGGAAGTACTCCTGCTGTCTGTAAGGCTTACAGTCTTCTCAAGATAATTGAGCTATATGGTTTACGTGAACTATGGCCAGAATTACATCCATATGATACCTCTCATTCTTTCTACTCCCCAGTTTATGATACTTTTTCAAGGTTTGATGGGATTCTTGTATCTAAGGAGGCTTTACACTGGATTATTATATGCTTCCTGTGTGTAATTCTGCCATATGATAAATAAATATTTGTCAAGTCAATTGGATTGATAAAAATCACAGATCATGTCCCTGTCACAACAGGTATTGATTTGAGACAGAGTAGTCCAAAACATACTTGCCTTTTTAGCCCAGTTTTACTGATGGAGGACAATAATAAGCAGACGCTCAAACCAACAATGGAAAGGTACTTTCAAGAAAATTCTGACACTTCTATATCACCCACTGTTTGCTGGGAAGCCATGAAAGCAGTGGTGAGGGGGTCCTATATTCAGAATTTATCAATTTTAAAATTACAAGGAAACAAAATCATGATATGGAAGTTGAAATCTGTAGGTTAACAGAAATATATAAAAGAATGGGATCCCATTTAGATAATACAATATTAGAGCAAAAAATTGAGAAGTTAAATTTATTAGACGTTAATAGAACAATAGAAATTATGGTATGCTAAACAAAGATATTATGAATTTGAAGGGAACTGTTCTAAATTGTTAGCAAACAAAATCAAGAGAGTCTACCAAAGGAAATAGATAATGTCTATTAAAAGTTGAAAAGGGGAAATGGTTAATAATCCTAAAGATATTTTGGATTCCTTTGTGGAGTTTTCCTCTGTAGAGGAAATCAGATTCAGTCTTCAGCAGGTTCCATCCTAGATAATATACAGTTAAAAACAATTAAAATACATCAATTAAAATTCAGCTACTAATTCCTGTATTTCAAACCAGCACCTCAACAGGTGAAGTCTACTACAATTTGGGGTTCTGAATGATGACACATCTGATCCACTGGAGGAGACCCAATAGAGTGTGAATGCCCACCGCCTCAGCTAAAAGCCTGGTGGAAGAGCTCCATTTTGCAGGCCCTGCGGAGCTATAAAAGGCCCTGATCTCATATGGGAGCTCATTCCACCAGGTAGGGGCTGGGGCTGAAAAAGCCCTGGCCCTGGTTGAGGCAAGATGGAAGTCTCTGGGGCCGGGGAACACTAGAAGAAGCTGATTCGCTGATTGTAAAGTTTTCCAAGGCTCATAAGGGGAGAGGCAGTCTTGAAGATATGCAGGCCCCTGGCCGTAGAGGGCTTCGAAGGTAAGCACCAGCATATTGTCTCTTGGCACCTGGACAGAATAGGTTCACATCAGAGTTCTACAAAAATAATTGAGATATTTTGGCCCCTCATCTTCTTGCTCTATTTAACAAGATCATGGAGGAATCCCCATGCCTCCTTCTTGATTAGAAGCTAAATTAATTTTAATACTTAAATAAAGACCCCACATCTAGGGAATCCTATCGTCTGATTTCTTTTATGTATACAGACGATAAGAAAATATTTATGAAAATAATTAATAAAATAATTAGCCTTCAGATCGAGAGCTTGTCTTCCAACATTAGTAAGTCCAGATCAATATGAGTTTATTCCTAAACATTGTATTGTGGATGCAGGTAAGCAGGTTTCTGGTTCTGCAGAACTTTAGGCTCGGGGGCTACAAGTGTAGACGGGACAACTTCAATCAAGTTCAAACTGTCCATGGAAAACATCAGTTTGCCAAAGGGGTCCATAATGGCACAAGAAAGGTTAAAAACCCCTGTGAAAGAGGGAAATCCCTGACTTGGAAGGAGAAAAGCAGCTGGCAGGAAAAACAGCGAAGAAGAGTGGGAGAAAGAGAGAGGCCTCTTCTCCCCACATGCATTTAGGAGGGGTGAGCCTGCTGCTTTTGCATGGGGGTGCATCTGAAAAAGCAGAGTGTTCTTGGGTGGAGCTTGGAGGGGGGTTTATTCAAGGGACCCCCCCTAAGCAGAAAGGCGAAGGGTTCTGGTGGTTTAAGGTGTGGCTCACAGGGGGTTGCCAACCCCCAAGTGGGGCCTGGAGATCTCTTGAGAACTAGAACTGATTTCTAGGTGACAGAGATCAGTTCTCCTGGAGAAAATAGTTACTTTGCAGGATGGACTCCAGGACATTATACCCCCCCACGGAGGTTCCGCTCTTTCCCAAACCCCCTTCATCCCTAGGCTGCATCCCACAAATCTTCAAGTATTTCCCAACCAGGAGTTGGCAACCCTAGGTGGCTGGCCAGAAACGTTGCAGGTAAGAGCCAAGGGAGGGGTTTAAAGAAAATGCATTTTGGGGTAGGGTTGCCAGGTCCCTTCTGACCACCAGTAGAGGATGGGGGGGACTTACCAGTAGAAAGAAGAGATTGAAACTGATAGAGGCCAGCCATGATGGAGTTTGAAAAAATCCTCAAGTGTAAGGATGTGTTGCTGGCGACCAAGATTGAATTAATTCATGCCATATAGGGACCCAAAGCAATTCCCCATATGGGTGCAAAAGTTGGACAGTGAAGACGGCTGACACAAAGAAAGTAGATTACTTTTCAAATATGTTGGAGGAAAATTTTACGGATACCATGGACTGGCAAAAAGACAAATCAGTGGGTTCTAGACCAAATTAAGCCTGAATACTCCCCTAGAAGCTAAAACGGCTAACCTACTGATAAGAGCTCATATTTATACTATAATTCGTATCATCCATATCATTTAAGATCCAACTTACCCTTTGGCCAATTTTTAAGAGCCAAAAGAAATTAATCTTTTTCCCGGGATTATAAGCAAGAAGCAGGTATAAAAGTTTAAAGAGAGAGGAAATCCAATTCAGATCATTAGCAGTGCTAGATATAGGCAGAACAGGTTGATAGAACACTGTTATTACAATATACAAACAGACCTGCGTGTAACAACATTGCATGTGCCTTTCAATTTTCGTATTTGGCTAAAATCAAATGGGCCATATATAATAATTGGCACATAGCTGCACACCTACCAGGTTGTCAAATTCCACCAGATACTGGTTTTAGAAGGGACAAGAACCTTAGGAACATCTCCCAACATAGGAAAAGTGATGGTGACATAAGCATTGTAGGAAACCATAAATAGATGCAAAAGGTGTGCCACATGTAAATTTATGGTTGAGGGCAACACTTGTGAAGAACTTTCTAAAAATATTAAAGTTTTCTTTTTTTGCAACATGTTCCTCTAAGGATACTCTATTCCTGTTCTTTTGCTCGTCTAGTTTATATTATGTTGGCATGTTCACATATGCTATTAGAGCACGTTTCCTTGAACATCATTTGAGGATTAGAAATAAAATTATTCAAGCTCCTATGGTGGAACACTACATTCAAGCTGGCCATTCTGCAGAAGGTATGAAATATCATGTTATTTATAAACATCAGATAAGGCCATACAGATCAGAAGACATTAATCTTATTCTTTTACAAAAAGAAACTCATTTTATGATCTTAAAACTTATGCTCCATATGGCCTAAATCAACAACCAGATTTTTTTTGCTTTTATCTAGGTCTCTACTAGTTGGATGTCAATTACATTGCTAATGTGGATTTCACTTTAAGCCTCATACTTACACCTGCAGCTAATTAGTTAGGCTCTTAATACTGTATGGTGCTCAGTTTTGAGAACCTCTTGGTTCAACATACATTGAGAACTGTAAGTCTGCAATAATTTTGTGAATGTATTCTGTGAAATCTGAGTGAGTTGACTTTATTATGCAATACTTTATATAGATTTTATGGACTGTATATGTATCTATGTAGCAATTTGTTTCGGTTCCAAATACTGCCTGGGGCTCCAGTTAGATTTAAGAACCTCCTGCAGCTAATTAGCCAGTTTCTTAATACTGTATGTTGCTCAGTTAATTTTGAGAACCTCTTGATTTAGCGCTAGTTGAGAACTGTTGGTCTGTAATAATTTTGTGAATATAGTCTGTGAAATCTGGGTGAGTTTTGACTTTATTACGAAATACTGTATATGGATTTTATGGACTGTATATGTACTTATCTAGCAATTTGTTACAGTTCCAACTAGTGCATGGGGCTCCATTTAGTTTGGAGAACCATTGGTCTGCAGTAATTCTGTGAATATATTCTGTGAAGTCTGGGTGTTATGTATGTTATGTATGGATCTCATGGATTGTGTATGTACTTATGTAGCAATTTGTTTTAGTTTCAAGTTATATGCACAGCTGCTTTGATCTGAGAGGAAGACAGATTGAAATGCGGGCATACCTGGGAAACATGTATGGCTGTACACCAGCAGCACAGGAAATTTCCGCCTTATATCAGCAACATCATTTTGTCATGGGAGTTCTATGGACACTTTCTGCATGCCATCTGAGGGCATGGTGTAACATCCATACATATGTATTGTGTCATGTTCAAGAGCTATTATTGTTGTGAAGTAGTGCCTGGGAGCATACTAACATTATAGACAGTAACTTTTGGGTTGTGACCACCAACCTCAAGACAGAATTAATGCATTAGTGTGAAATAGAAATATGCAACAGACTATTACTGAATAAATTCATTTTTATTTTCGTACAGAATACATTCATACTGTTGATGGTTTTTCCTTAGCGTTTTCTTCCTTTTTGCATACTATATGCAGGTTTCCCCTCACCTGGAGTGCTGTGTCCAGTTTTGGGCACCACATTGTAGAAAGGATGCTGACAAGCTCGAGTGTGTTCAGAAGAAGGCAACCAGGATGGTGAGAGGGTTGGAATCCAACTCTTAAGAGGAAAGGCTGAAAGAGTTGGGTATGTTTAGCCTGGGAAAGAGAAGGCTTAGAGGGGACATGATTGCAGTCTTCAAGTATTTGAAGGGCTGTCATGTAGAAGATGGAAAAGATCTATCCTCTCTTGCTCCGGATTGCAAGACTAGATCTAATGGGTGGAAATTACAAAGGGGTCGTTACTGGCTAAATATCAGGAGAAACTTCCTAACTGTAAGAGTGGTTGAGCAGTGGAACAGACTGCCTCAGGAGGTGGTGGATGCTCCTTCACTGGATGTTTTTAAGCGGTTATGTTGTAGGGCTATCTTTCGGCTATGCTCCTGCAGAGTGCAGGGGGTTAGACTAGATGACCTGCAAGGTCCCTTCCAACTCTAACATTCTATGATCTTCTCTGTCACTGAAAGAGTGACTGGAGAACCACCTTGCCCACATCTGTATCCTTCCTCACTCGAAGGTCCAACACGTAATACTTCTCAAACGTGTATTCTACCAACCACATTGCAGATTTGCAGTTCTCCACAAGCAAGACCTTCCTGTGGAACGCAGCCAAGTAATCTTGCACCATGGTGGAATGTGCTGTCTAATGGGTAAGGGTTCTCAGCTGCTTCATAGCAAGAGCGGATGGCAGCTACCACCCACCTAGAAAGGGACTGTGAAGAGGCAGCCCTTCCCTTCTTATTTTTTATTTATTTATTGGACTAGACCGCCTTCCCACATGCATAGGGCTCAGGGCAGTGGACAACACTTTGATAGATACATTTCAATAAATGCATTTATAATGAATTGGCGTTTGGTAGTAGTGGTTAAGTACGTGGACTCTAATCTGGGAAAACTGGGTTTAATCCCCCACTCCTCCACTTGCAGGTGCTGGATGACCTTGGGCAAGCCCTAGTTCTGTCAGAGCTGTTCCCTCTAGGAAAGTTCTGGAAAGAGCTCTCTCAGCCCCACTTACCTCACAGGGTGTCTGTAGTGGGGACTCCCTTGGGTAGTGAAGGGCAGGGTATAAAGCCACTCTCCTCTTCTTCTTAACACCTGTGCCAACCGCCAGGAGCCTGGGTGTGATCTTGGATACCTCCTTATCAATGGAGGCCCAAGTCACAAACGTTGCCAGACTGGCATTTTTAGTTGTGCTAGGTCATGCAACTGTCCCCCTCTGACCTTGCCACAGTAATCCAAGCAACGTTCATCTCCAGGCTGGATTACTGCAATGACCTCCATGTTGGCCTGCCCTTGAGACTGATCTGAAAATTGCAACTGGTCCAGAACGCAGCAGCCCAGGTCCTTACAGGGACCCCTTTGAGAGCCTATATTCAACCAGTGCTTTGCCAGCTGCACTGGCTCCAGGTTGAGTATGAGGTCAAAATTGAAGGTTTTGGTATTGACCTTCAAGGCCTTAAACAGTCTGGGGCCAATGTACCTTTGGGACTGCCTCTCCCTGTATACATTCCAAAAAGCATTATGCTCTGGGGAACAAAATCTCCAGGTGATTCCTAGCTTGAAAGACATTTGGCTACCCTTGACCAGAGCTGAGGCCTTTTTGGCCCTGTCCCCGGCCTGGTAGAACTCTCTGCCGAATGACATCCAAGCCCTGAAGGACCTGGTACAGTTCTGCAGGGCCTGTAAGACAGAGATGTTCCACCAGGCCTGTGGTTGAGGACAGCAATGTTCATCAGACCTGGCCTCCATCTCTCGCCCTCCTTCCTCCCCCTGTGGGGGGAGGGTATAAACTGACATCAGACACATCTAGATGCACTTATTGTTGTACTATATTGTTTTTGTTTTTATTGTAATTGTTTATTTTATTTATTGATGTGTTGGCACATATTGTACACTGCCCTGAGCCCTTCGGGGGGAAGGCTGTTTTATAAATTGAAGAAATCAATCAAATCTTTCAGGAAAGGGAAATGGGGGAAGCAGAAATGAGAGGAGGAGGAGAAGGAGCGGCTTACAAACTCCTTTCCCTTCCCCTCCCCACAACAGACACCCTGTGAGGTAGGTGGGGCTGAGAGAGCTCTGACAGAAACTGCTCTTTTTCAAGAACACCTCTGACAGAACTATGGCTTGCCCAAGGTCATCCAGTCAGGTGCAAGTGGAGGAGTGGGGAATCAAACCTGGTTCTCCCAGATTAGAATCCGCGCACTTAACCACTACACCAAACTGGCATCTTACAGTCCTTGCCAGTTCCTGTTTGGATAAATAAATACAGAAGTCCTGAGATTTCCACACCTATCAAAGACATCTCTTCGAAAAAGCCCCACCCCCCAAATATTTAATCCTTACAACTATCTTGCAAGGTCTGTTAGCCTGAAAATGTAACTGGCTAAAGGGCAGCCAAAGTTCAGGCCTACTGTGGAGTTGAATCCGGATCCACCAAGTCATAACCCAACACCCTGACTCTTGAACTTAACTGACCCACATCATGAATGGGGGCAAACTGGGTCAGGTTCATTCACGGGGATCAGTCATGGCCCCTGGTGCGAGTCTCAAGCATCTGGAATGGGATTTTTTTTAGAACTTTCGACACAATTGAAAAAAGACACGCCACACTAACCTTTGACACATTTAATGAAGCCCAACTCATACAAAACCCACAAAGCACAGAAAACACAAAGTCTGATTTACCTGATACAAATAATAATCTCTTTAATGAGCTGTGACCCTTCCTTAGCTGAGTTTTGTTTTCTGATTCATAAAGAAACACTTAATCTAAGGCTGACAACTGCCTGGAGGAAAAAGTGTGGTGTCTCTTTGACAGAGGCATTTGGGGATGTTATTTATTTCTTCAGATACCCTTTTCCAAACACTAAGCCTCTGAGAATGAGGCAGGATATTCCTTCTGGCCTGTTAGCAACCCTAATGCAGATACCTTTCTAAAATAAAGTAGGGGGATGGAATCAGAATTTTCTCAGTCTGTGCCATACAGGCACAATCTCAACAGAAGAAATCAAGGGGGGCTCTGAGGAGTCAGAGGTGACGAGTAAGTCTTGGCCCAGGGCTTAGTCCACGTCATTTCTAGCTCATGGAGCCTAGGGTTGGGGGTGGCATTCACAGCAGGAGGAAATCTTACTTATCCCTCATGATTCTCTATGAGAGAATCTGGGGGTGGGATAGACAACTGGAATTGGAGAATTCGTGTCCCACAACATTCACCTGTCAACTCTATGGACACTGGTCCATTTCCACAATATTAGATGTTGTGTGTGTGGGGGAGGGGTCTGACCACTCAGAACTTACTGAGTTGTTGGGTTGGAAGACACAACCTTTTCCTTTCAACCCCAATAAATCCTACTTACAGAATGCTTTGGGCTTCAAAGTGGTGAGACCCCAAAAACCTCACAGCAGATTGGACATGGGAAGGATTAAGGTTGAGTAATGCCTTTCTAGAACCGCTTGTCATATAATTTTTTTTTTAATTAAAGATGCCAGCTGGTCACACTATGTTTATGCCAGTAGCTGAGAGGCTGTAAATATCAGTTACCATCAACTTGTGATTTTTTTCAAAGGATTTGGGAAAGGAAATGTTTTTGCCACTTTTGTAGATGTCAGCAAGAGTTAGATTGGCAGGTAATCAGAAGTAGTGAGTTTCACAGAGGAGGGCAACCACTAAAAAGGCTTTCCTTTGTGTAACTACTGAGTCTTTCTCAGCCTCCAACGTCTGGGCATCTGAAGAAAACCCTCATCAGAACCAGCTATAGGAATATTTCACCTCTGTATTCATTCTCTAAAGAACATGAAGATCGGAATCGGATCTGTGCCTCAAGCTCTTACCACACACTGAGCACGTGTGAGGTTCCTCCCTTGTGTGGATTCCTCCAGGATAAAGGAGACATGAGCTGACCTTGATCAATTGGCAGAGCCCATCCTTGCTTTCTTCCTTGTGATATGTATTTGAGGGCTTCAAACATAGCTAAAGCTCCTTCCATAGGCTAAAGCTTTTTAACATTTCTTTCTGGTTAGGGTAAGATTTCTGTGTAGATTCACACTTTCTACAAAAGTTTATATGGTTTTGATGATTTATATGGTCTAAGGTTGTCTTTTTGTTGTGAAATAACAGAAAAACTCTTTTCATGGCCTAAGCAGTTACATGGTTTCTGCTCATGTGAGTTCTTAGATGCTGTAAAAGGTTTCCATGCTGAGTGAAACTTTTCCCACACTCTGAGCACTCAAAAGGTTTCTCCCCTGTGTGGGTCCTTTGGTGCAATTGAAGATGGCCACTCTGAATGAATCTCTTTCTACACTCTGAGCATTCAAAAGGTTTCTCCCCTGTGTGGGTTCTCTGGTGCACTTCAAGATTGGCACTCCTACTGAATTTCTTTCCACACTCTGAGCATTCAAAAGGTTTCTCCCCTGTGTGGTTCCTTCGATGCTGTTGAAGATGGTCACTGAACCTGAATCTCTTTCCACAGTCTGAGCATTCAAAAGGTTTCTCCCCTGTGTGGGTACTTTGGTGTAGCTGAAGATGGCCATTCCTACTGAATTTCTTTCCACACACTGAGCATTCAAAAGGTTTCTCCCCTGTGTGAGTTCTTTGGTGCCGTTGAAGAGTGCCACTGTGACTGAATTTCTTTTCACACAATAAGCATTCAAAAGGTTTTTCCCCTGTATGGCTTCTTTGGTGCCGCTGAAGATGGCTAATCCGAGTGAATTTCTTTCCACACTCTGGGCATTCAAAAGGTTTCTCCCCTGTGTGGGTTCTTTGGTGCTGTTGAAGAGTGCCACCCCGACTGAATTTCTTTCCACACTCTGAGCATTCAAAATGTTTCTCCCCCGTGTGGGTTCTCTGATGCTGCTGAAGATTCCTCCTTTCACTGAATTTTTTCCCACAGTCCGAGCATTCAAATGGTTTTGCCCCGATGTGGGATCTCTGATGCTGTTGAAGATGGCTTCTTCGACTAAATCTCTTTCCACACTCTGAACATTCAAAAGGTTTCTCCCCTGTGTGGGTTCTCTGATGCTGTTGAAGATTCCATCTCTCACTGAATCTCTTTCCACACTCAGAGCATTCAAAAGGTTTCTCCCCTGTGTGGGTTCTTAGATGCAGTTGAAGACAGCTACTCCAACTAAATCTCTTTCCACACTCTGAGCATTCAAAAGGTTTCTCCCTTGTGTGTATTCTTTGGTGCACAAGGAGCTGTGTTCTATTATTGAAGTATTTTCCACACTGAATGGATGTACTTCCCTTCATTATCCTCTTCTTTGGAAAAAGCACATTACGCTGTCTTCCATCTTTCTTCTCAACCATACAGCTGCCTTTCTTTCTTTTAGGTCTGCCACGATTCCTGACATTTTCTTTCAAGTTTTCATTTTTAATTCCATCTGTCAACTGCTGATCAAGTTCCTCATTCCTCTGATCATTTTGTGCTGGAATAAAGAGAGAGATCCCATTAACACCTGAGAGGGCAGGTAAGGTCCAAAGGCATTTATGTGACTGCAGAAGTAATGGACTGATGGCCTTTGGCCTCCTCCAGCTTTCCTGAACTTAACTCCCACCCCCACCTTCCCCAGAATATCTAGTATTTAAGGATGTCTCATCCCCTGAGGAGCCACAGCCGAGCTCTTGCCCAGAAGGAGATTCAGAGCCTCCAGATTTCAGCCTCCCAGAAAGCCTCCCTCCCTTCTTACCCCGTGGGCTGTATTGAATGTACCAAAACCAAATGTTGCTCAGAAGTGAATCAGAAATCCCCCACTGCCATTCCTTGTCTGTTCCCTTGACATAACTGTGAAAGATACTCACTCTCGGCCAGCTCATCTGGGAAGGAAATATGCACTTGGGATCCTCTTGAGGAACTCTCCAGCCTTTCTTTGGATGCCAGGTCGTTTTTTGTCTCCACCATAGTTTCTCTTACACTTCTGGCTTCTTTCACAGAGAGAGAGAGAGAAAGACAGATAGACAGAGAAAGTGATCATTTTTATATGAGGAAGGAAAGAAATTCAAAAGTAAAAAGTCTTCTGGAAGGATGGAGCCATGGTCAAGAGCAAAGCCCACAATCCCAACCAGTATAAGGGGAATGGATCTGTGAGGCAAAGTATCCTAGTTCCCCCAAGGGTTAACTTGATTATTAAGTAGCCTGGTCTGACTTGCAGGTGTTCATGCAAGCTACCCTGCAGCTAACATCCTTATCTTTTTCAAGGCTGGACTCAAGTCTGTGGTAATTGGTGAAGCGGGAGAACTTGAATCCAGTTGTGTAATCAGGAGCAAGGGGGGATTGGGAGGGTGCTGACTGCCTCTGGAAGATTCCATTAAGGAGGACCCTTGATTGGGTCTTTAGGACCACCTGACCCTAGAGAGGCAGAAAGTATAATACAGGCTACAGTTGGAATACTCATGCTGCAACAAGAGATGCCATCTTAAGTATTTCATGTATTAGCGAGAACAGCTTTTCTTGTTCTTATGTTGCTGAGCTGCAAAAACTGTGCTGTCGAGTGATGGAGGCTCCCTTTACTCACCAGGCCGAATAGCTCTGCCAAGGTCTGTCTACCTTTTCTCTCTCTCTCTTTTTTTAATAAATATTTTTATTTCCAAAATAACAAATATACAAGATTTCAGGTATAACCAAACATATTACAATTTCCAATTGTGTTCATTAAGTACAATAACTATTAAACGTTTCAAAACCATCAGCTAACCAACATATTTTTAAACTGCTAAAATCTTATTATTACAGCTATTATACTTTCAAAAGTAGAGTAAGTCTCGGTAATATGAATTTTCAGGGATTATATCTTTTCCTATTAGGTACTCCACTACAGGAAACCAAAAAGCTCTAAAGGTGCTTTGATGATTATGTAGATTATTCTCTGTGGGATGACTCATAAATTTGCCTAAAATAAAATGTTCCCAAAGCTTATTTCACCACATTTGAAGGGCTGGACACGATGTGTCTTGCCATTTCTTTGCTACTACTGTTCTTGCTGTTGTCAAAAGATAAGAAATTAATTTAGCTTTATGTGTATTTCCTCCTGTATTTAACCCATGAGAGAGAAGGACTACTTCCGGCAAATCAGGTAAATTAAATCCTGTAATTACACCTATTTGTTCAAGAATTTGTGCCCAAAATGCTTTAATATTGGGACAAAGCCACCAACAATGTAAATAGTTACCTTTTCTCTTTTGAGCCACCTTCAGTTCCTCTTATGGAAGGAAGGTGAGATATGAATATTTAAGTTAAGGGGAGGAATTGCCCTCCATGAAGTCCTCTAATCTCCTTTTTAGAGATATCACAGTTAGGGGACACTGAGTACTGCAATTTAACTCTGAGTTGTGTGAAGAAATATTTATTTATTTTCCTGGCCTGAACTCTCTACCAACCAATTCACAGTGTGCTCCAATCATATCCAGGTACGATGAGCCCTTACCACAGGAGAGGGTATCTTGGGCACCCTCATGGGCCTGCGCCCTCTGCTCTTGCTCCAAGGAAACTTCTTCCACCTCAGAGTATGTAGCTTCTTTCTTCACGGATGGTGGCCACATCTGAAACAGCAGTGAGGGAGAGGGGTAAGAGATGGGATGGAAAAGAGACCAAGGAATGGATCCTGCCCCTCTCCCAGACTCCGCACCCTTCCATCAGCAGACCTGGTGAGTTATCTGGAGGGATAAGAAATTCTCCAGTAGAAGAGCCTGCTGAAGGAGGCTGTGAAATCTCCCATTTGGATGATTAACACTTGGAGAGAAGTCTGGCAGGGAACCTTTAGGATAAGGCCAGATTTCATTGCTAGAATTGGACATATCTGGAGGGAATTCCCTCACCTGCTCAGCCTGCCTCTTCTCCTCTGCCTGACTCAGGAGGAAACCTTCGGCCAGGGCCACCGCCTGGGAACTGGTCTCTGGCCCACATCTTCTGGACCAGCACTGCATTTCCTGGGGCATTAAATGCCAACAATGCACTTCCATTCTCTACGTAGGGCAAACAGGTCAAACCCTATGCCAAATCTGACATAAAAAATCACAAGACTGAGAAACCAGTAGAACACTTCAGCCTTCCAAGACATTCTGTAGGAGACCTCAAAGTAGCTGTTTTATTGGAAATGAATTTCAGAAACAGACTAGGAGATTGCTGAATTACAACACTCAAGACAATGGAACCCCCAGGCCTTAACAGAGATATCAGGTTCTTATCTCACTACACATGTTAGAGTTGTTCCATTCTTGCATCTGTTTGTAAACTCTTTTATTATGTGCCTTGCGAATATGCTGCTATTCACAGGTCTTACTAATTGCCTTGTCATTCCTAAGAGTTTTTAAGGAATTGAAATGTGAGATTGTTGCTCTACACACCCCTGTATGTAACCTGTCACTAAACCAGCCGCTCTACCAGAAGACTGGAGAATACCAAATGTGACACCTATTTCTAAAAAGGGATCCAGAGGGGAACCAGGAAATTACAGGCCAGTCAGCCTAATGCAGGGTTGGCCAAACTTGCTTAACATAAGAGCCACATAGAATAAAAGTGAAATGCCGGAGAGCAGCAAGACATAAGAAAGTGGAAGGAAAACAAATATATGGAGGGAGGGAGAGGTGGAAAGAAAGCAACTTTAACTTTAAATACATCCTCCAAGCCCTCCCTCCTGGCTGGCTTGGCTTGGAGATGGGATTTAAAGAGACAAATGCCTTTTCCAAGCAGGCTGGGGAGGGGAGCTTGAGAGCGCATTTAAAGTTAAAGTTGCTTTCTTTCTCTGCTCCTCCCCCCTCAAGCCTACCCAGGGAGATGAATGCTGGCTGGGGAAGGGAAGATGGATCTGGGAGGCATGGCTCTCCTTTGCTTCCCTAGCCGCCCTGCTGGGAGCTGCACAATATGTGCGACAGAGCCACATGTAGCTCCCGAGCTGCAGTTTGGCCACCCCACCCTAACGTCTATCCCAGGCAAATCAGCAGAAACTGTAATCAAAGACAGAATTGTTAGGCACGTAGAAGGACAGAGCTTGGTGCGGGAAAATCAGCATGGCTTCTGCAAAGGGATATCCTGCCTCACTAGCCTTTTGGATTTCTTTGAGAAAGTGAAAAAGCATGTAGACAACGGTAACTCAGTAGACATTATATACCTGGACTTTCAACAGGCTTTTAACAAGGTCCCTCACTTGAGTAAACTTAGTAGTCATGGCATAAGAGGATGGATTCTGTTATGGATTAAAAACTGGTTAAATGAAAGGAAGCAAGAGTAGGAATCAATGGACTGTTCTCGCAATGGAGGGAAGTAAGCAGTGGGGTCCCGCAAGGATTAGTATTGGGGCCGGTACTATTTAATTTATTCATTAATGATCTGGAACTAGGGGTGAGTAGTGTAGTGGCCAAGCTTGCAGATGACATCTAATTATTCAGGATGATGAAAGAGAACCTCCACAAACTCGGTGAGTGGGTGACAATGTGGCAAATGAAGTTCAGTTTGGTAAGTGTAAAGTGATGCATACTGGGACAAAAAATGGGGTCTGACCTTGCTGAGACTGAGAGGGGAAAAGATCTTGGGGTCATAGGAGAACCTCCACATTCAGAGGCACTAATCCTCTGAATCCCAGAGCCCAGAGCCAACATCAGGGGAAGGCCTTGGCCTCTACGCCCTGTTGTTGGTCCTCCAGAGGAACTGGTTGGCCATTGTGTGAGACAGGATGCTGGACTAGATGGACCACTGGTCTAGTTCAGCAGGGCTCTTTTTATGAAGGCCTCGGCCTCTATGCCCTGTTGTTGGCCATCCAGAGGAACTGGTTGGCCACTCTGTGAGACAGGATGCTGGACTAGATGAACCACTGGTCTGACCCAGCAGGGCTTTTCTTATGCCTTAATCCAGTCTTAGTAATATTTATTGCTCCATTACTTATGCATCTTGACTCTATTTAGCCCTTCCTGGCAACACCCTCCCCTGCCCTTTACCTATATGTAATGATTGGTGATTTCTGTTTCAGTGTATCTGAAGAAGTGTACACACACACAAAAGCTTATACACAGAATAAAACTTTGTTGGTCTTAAAGGTGCCACTGGACTCAAACTTTGTTCTGCTGCTTCAGACCGACATGGCTACCCACCTGGTTTTAAAAAGCCTTAGCGTGTGTGTGAGAGAGAGGGCAGAATGGCAGCTGTGGGGAGGCTGAGGTATGGAAAATGACCCCGATGTGGATGGAACCTGCAAAAGTGTGCATTTTCTTGCCCGCACAAGGAGCAAAGGTGTTTCCCCAAATTTAGAAAACACTGCAGCCAAATAGAAGAGGTGAGGTGGCGGCACAGAAGGTACATAAGTTGGGGACGAGGTCATGTGGTTGCTAAAATAACCCGTCTTTGTGGAAGCAGCCCCAGAGCAGCCGGATTCGAGTCCTTAGAGATGAACCAGAAGTCTGGCCTCGAACTGAGCTGTTCTACTGAAGACCAATGTGGCTACCCCTTGGAAACAGCCTAATAGCAGTTTAACCAGCGGAAATTCACCTGGTTTTTGAAAAGCAATCCTGCTGTGCCCTCTGCTGGCAGACGATATGTTTGTCCTGACAACTTTTTAAAACGTTAAAAACATTTTCCACTGTTGAAGACTGTAATAGCTTGGGGGAAAAGGCCAAAAGTGTGGAATTTAATAGCAACCACACAGACGTTCTGTTTCCTACTCTATTTGGATTGCTTGCACAAATATGTTCCTGTCATAAAAGCCATGGATTAATCGTAACGGTTGGCTGGAAATCAAGTTCAGTGGTATGGATGTCATCCTGGCTGAACAGCAGGTCACCAGAGTGCCAAGAGACTCAGATTCCCACAGGAAAGACTCTCACAAGTTGGGTCTATAAATTGAGTGGCAGTGGCACCCTGCTTCTGAGAAGGGCTCCACAAGGAATCCGGCAAGCAGGCAGATTCTCGCACCTTTGCCATGCTGCTAAGTCCACAGAAAAGGGTTCAGTTTCATCCTGACCCTCTGCATCTGGCATCTCCCGCAACCAAACCTGTGCCCCATGCATAAGGGGAGCCCCTAAAACCAGTGCCCACCCCTAGGTTCCGGCACACTGACCCTGTGAAACCCGCCACAAAAGTAGCCCTGCCTAAGGCTGTCTGCAAGTAGAAACAATGAGGAACCCGCCAATCTTAAATATTCATTTGAACGTCCCCAAAATCCTCTGAGGTAAAAGAATGTGGTGAAATCTCCAGGAATTTCCCAAGCCAGAGATGACGACCCGACCCGACCCGATAGGGCAGAATCCCAACAGTCTCCAGGTGGTGAGAGGGAGCAAGTCTCACTGGAATGTTATTCTGAGAAACAGGAGCACACATTTTCAGCACAGTCCTAATACCACTTTCCTGGGAGTAACCCTACTGAATAGGCCTGAGGAGGGGTTTGGATTAGACCTGCTTTGGACAGCTTGGCGTGAGCCCATTTTGTCCTATATATGGGACAGAGACATCTGAAATCACTTTTATAAGTTTATATACCCCTCCAAAGGATATAAAGTTTAAATACCCCCTGGTATACCCCCCCCAAAGAGCATTATGCTCTGAGGAGAAGAACCTCCTGGTGTTCCCTGGCCTGAAGGTTATCTGGCTGTCCTCAACCTGAGCCAGGGCCTTTTCAGCCCTGATGCTGAACTGGTGGAACCTCTGCCTAACAACATCCATGCCCTGTAGGACCTAATGCACTTCTGCAGGGCCTGTAAGACAAAGATGTTCCACCAGGCCTATGGTTGAGGACAGCAACGGTTCCCATCAAACCTGGCCTCCCTGTCTCTCCCCACCTTGAGGCAAGGATATACACTGTTTAAACGCCATCTGATTAGTTCTGATTATTACTGCTTTATCATTTAAATTTTAATCTGAATATATGTATTTATTGGAATGTATTTGTTAATTCTTGTTAACCGCCCTGAGACCCATACAGGGGAGGGCAGTCTATAAATCAAATAAATAAATAAAATAAAATAATCTCTGGTACCTGGTGTTACATTTTATGGCACACATGGCCTGGCCTGACAAAGTGACATTTGTGTCAGATCTGGCCCTCATAACAAATGATTTCGACAGCTCTGCTCTAGATGGCCAACAACAGGGCAAAGAGGCTAAGGCCTTCTCCTGAGGTTGCCTCCTGGCTCTGGGATTCAGAGGTTTAGTGCCTCTGAATATGGAGGTTCCCCTCAGTCACCATGGTTACCCATGGTTACTCAGTCACCCCTCAGCCACTAATAGACTTATCCTTCATGAATCTATCTAATCTCCTTTTAAAGCTCTTTATTCCTGTGGCTTGCAAAGGCCCAACTGCTTGTTCTGGGAACAGCTAGTCCAGAGTGAAGCACTGAACCCAGCTCAGGGGCAGAGCCTGTAAGACACTCCAGAGTGAGGGGAGGGTTCCAGTTCACCAGCTGGAGACTCTGATAAACAATTGGGTGGTGGCAGCAGAAGGGGTTAAAATAGGGAGTCAGGAAACGAGAAGTATTGTGAGGCAGAAACTTCACACAGAGGCTACCCACCCTGGCCACAGAAGGAAACAAAGTCCTGAGAGACTGTTCCTCCACACAGCCCTTTAGGAATAGTATGTTCCAGGTCAATTGTTTACATGGCCGCCGTGCAAAAGATACTATTTCACGAAAAGTCTTACTGCCCACTGGGCCATGCACATCAGCGAAAAAAGGATCAGGCTCCATTCTCATCCAGTTTGCCAAAGTCCATAGCCTTTTAAAAATGTAAAAAAACATAACAGAGGGAATGCTTATTAAATTTGCAGATGATACTAAATTGGGAAGGGGTAGCAAATAAAGTAGAACACAGAGTCAGGATACAGGATGATTTTGACAGGTTGGAAAACTGAGCTAAAACAAATGAAATGAAATTTAATGGGGGGAAATGTTCTGCATTTAGGTAGGAAAAATCAAATGCATAATCATAGGATGGGGGAGACTTGTCTTGGCAGTAGTACATGCAAAAAGGATCTAGGGGTGTTAGTGGACCATACACTGAACATGAATCTGCAGTGTGATGCGGTAGCTAAAAAGGCAAACTAAAAGGGCAAATGTGATTTTGGGCTGTATCAACAGAACTACAGTCTCCAGATAACACGAAGTGATGGTATCGCTTTACTCTGCTCTGGTTAGACCTCACATAGAGTATTGTGTTCAGTTCCTAACACAGCAGATTAAAAAATACCTCTGCATTTATTTGAACCTTTCAGATAGAAGCTAGAACAGCAGCTGTTTTGGAACAGGAAGAGTTAATTCAGAAGCAAATGAAAGCCTGCAGAAGCAAATGAGAGCCTCCAAAGTTCAGGAGAAGGAGAGGCAGAGCAGGGGGGGGGGGAGTAGCCTTATTACCTGGCCATTTCCAGGGTGTGCCCTTCACTGATAGTTATTGTCCATGTACAAACAATCACATTGAAACGATCCCCCATGTCTTGTTTCAGTGCCCCTTTTACCATGTGTTATGTCTGAAATTCTTAAACACTATTTTGACTCAACTAGAAGAATATTCTGATGATCTAAAGACTCTTACTCTCCTTGACAATCCAAACTCTGAGATAACAGAAATTGTTGCCAAATTTCTTTCTGGTGCCATTTCTATTCACCCTTTATTTAATTGATTGTCCCTTTTTTGTTGGTATATTTACATGGTAACCTTGTTCATACCTGCTCTTTTTGCAAGTACTATTTTTTGCTGTAGCTGTTCTTGTTGTATATGAGTCTGCAAGTGTTACATGCCAATAAAGGTAATTGGATCGGATCGCATAGGAGTGCTATGAAATTCTGCTTGCCCAACAATATGTTCAATCGCCAAGTTTTCCAATGGGCTGTAAAAGATCACTCCCAGATTGCCCCAGTAGAACTATCTTGATGCAATATGACCTGGATACCGGATGAAAGCAGAGCAGTCTCACAGTCTTTGGGGTGGGCCCCCTGATACCACTCCCAGGATTCTCCTTTAATGGTCCTTTCTGCACTAGACCTTAAATCCTGGTTCAACCCTGTTCCTGAACTTACATTCTTCACTACACGTGAGTTCACCCCTGTAATTATCTTGGGGTATTTTTTTGTTTCCACATTACATTGAGGTCACCCCAGTTTCGTCCCACACTTGTCCCGGGATAAACAGATGCTGTTATAACCAGGGATAAATGCAAGGTATTGTGTCGTGAGTTGAACTCTGATAAAACCAGGGATGAGATCCAAGTGCAGAAAGGACCAAAGTAATCTATGCTAAAAGTAAGAGAGGTAACATCTTAGCTGATTTCTGTATAGATGCCAGAAGATTCACTTGTATTACTACACTGATTTACATATCCTCAGTTCCATACTGTTGAAAAATGCTATGTTTAATTGTGCCTTTTCATGTTTTTTAATTTTCTTGTTATTATTAACTAGGGCTGCGTTCACATGTGCCAGATAACGCCGGGTGGGGGGGGAGGCGAGGCTATTTGCGCCGTCCCAATTTGATCCGCCACTACGCGATCAGATGCGACGGCAGTGAACCGGTGTTTTTTCCGTCAGTGCATGTTTCCAGTGCGCTTCAACGAGGGAGCATGGAGGGAATAGGAGCGCGCCGAAGCGATCACACGGGAACCTTTGTCTGCAGGCCGTCGCAAACCCCTTTGATAGTGCACTTTTGCTGGTAGTTTCTGACTGCACTTCTTCGGCGGTAAGAAATGGGTTGGCGACGAGTGCAGGACGCTTGCCAGATGTTCCCCTGTGATCGTGCCAATAAAATCTGCCCAACATTCGTGCCTATCCCGTGGCTACTTCTCCATGTGATTGGAACCTTTGTTACCTTTATACATATTGTTACTTGGTTTATGTATGCTGGTTGCTTTGTATTCAGGATGCTAATTTTCATTTCTCGTGTGACTCCACTGCCACGGTCTCTTGGCCGTGTTGATGGAGTAGGGGAGGTGTAGGGATCAGAACTTACAGATCTTGAGGCCTTCATTAAGTGTGATCAAGTTGTAAGTTTTCACAGGTCAGTTGCAGCCTGTTTGGGCCAAGCATTAATTAAAAGCACCTGGTGGCCATGACCAGCTGGTAGAAGGCACTTTTATCTGGTTGCCAGCTAACAACTGAAATTAATCTAACTACGCCCTGATTGGCTGAAGGTGGCTCCCAAATGTGGGTAGCAGACACACCAGGCAGGACAGAGGTTGAGGCCTCTATGACTTCAAGCTGGAATGTCGAGGACTATTCCAGTTGGTGTGGGCTCTCTTTCTTAAGCCTTTGGGTAAGAAAGTCAGGTTGCAAGATTACCCCAATGAAGGAAGCCAGCAAGGAGTTAATGTTTCAGGCTCAGCTGCTGCCCAGTACAAGTACAGTGTCATCGTTGTTTGCTGCCATTGCTGTAATTGTTGAGTGACTTCTTCCGAGCACTCTTCATTATTTGAAAGGTTCAAATAAATGCAGAGGTATTTTTCAACCTGCTGTGTTAGGAGTATCTGCTGAACGTCTGTTTACATCCTCAAAGGGAACCCAGAAGCAGAAAAACCTCAACAAAGGACCAGGACCTGGTGAGAACCACAAGACCCCCAGGTGGCTGTGAGCTCAGCACCTGAGAACAGGAGAGGAACTGTCCTTGGCCAAGACAGATGGCCATCTGACAGCAATGTGGATTCTGTGAACTTAGGCAGATCATGAGAAGGAGGGCAGGGGATCAGTGCTTAATTCTCGTGGTCCTTTCTTACATGCCCAGGGAAATGCTGATCACCACTTTGGGGTCAGGCAACAATTTTTCTCCAGGCCAGTTTAGCCAGTGATCCTGGAGGTTTTTGGCCATCTTCTGAGCATGGAGTGGGTGGTGTGTGTGCGTGCGTGGAATATTTATGAATTTCCTGCACTGTCCAGGGGTTTGGGCTAGATGACCCTGGAGGTCCTTTCCAACTCTATAATTCTATGATTCTATAAAAGATGATGAAGAAGAAGAGATTGGATTTATACCCCGCCCTTCACTTGCAGTCTCAGAGCAGCTTACAAACTCCTTTCCCTTCCCCTCCCCACAACATACACCCTGTGAGGTAGGTGGGGCTGAGAGAGCTCTGACAGAAACTGCTCTTTCAGGAACAGCTGTGCCAGAGCTTGTGACTGACCCAAGGTCACATCAGCAGCTGCAAGTGGAGGAGTGGGGAATCAAACCCGGTTCTCCTAGATTAGAGTCCGCACACTTAACCACTACACCAAACTCGCTCTGAAATCCACTACTTGCAGTCCATGCCACCCCCTCAGAAAGTTTTCCTGAGGTAAATCCTACTTCCTCCTATGCTACAATAAATCTGTCACAGCCTTGGAGGTGCCACAAGTCTCCTTTCAGATTTAGCTGGGGTGGCCACTCCGCTCAGAAACAGTAACAAAATGGGATCTTTGGCTAAAGCTGCTCTCAGTTGACTGTGGCTACAAATATCCCTCACGTGTGTAACCAGAGGCCTCAGAATTCATACCAATGTGGGGGCCCCAAGCTCAAAGAATGACTCACACATGGCTTCACTCCAGCATGGATTTTGATGAGGGAGGCCCCCTGTTTGTACCGTTTGCCACATTTTGAGCATGCATTCCGATCCTCCCACGCGTGTGTTTTCTTGTGCTGGCAGAGCTACCACTTGCTGCTGAAGATTTTCCCACACTCAAGACAATTTGCTTACCTTCTCTGCCAGATGGGCTCCTTGGTGCAGGGGGGCATTCTGACTGGAGCATTTCCCACAATCCGAGGCACATCGATGGGGCTTCTCTCCTGCATGGTTCTTCTGGTGTATGAGGAGGTCAGAATGACAAGGAAACGTTCTCCCGCACTGCGAGCACACTGCTACATGAGTCCTCTCGTGCACCATCAAGGCCGAAGTCCCTCGAAATATTTGCCCGCAATAAGAACAAATGTATGTTTCTTCTGCCATTTGCAGGTTCTCGATTTAAGTCAATGCTCTGACGGAAACTCTTTTCAAAGTTGTCTCAGTCCCTCTGTTGTTCTTTTACGCCTCAAGAATCTCTCACCAAACTCTAGACTTCCAGCATTTGCCTCCCAAACCAAGGCTAGTTTGGGTTTTTTCTCCACGCGATCATTCCCAGCTGAATTTCAGGCCCCCAAAAACAAATCCCTTCAGATCTTTCTAGCCATTGATCACCAATGGCCACTCGCTTAGCTTTCTTCTGCGAACAATCCTCCTGATACTCCAGCACATGGATATTATATCCTGAAACAAAATTGACATTATGAGCAACACCTCCCATAGCCGCGATTACCCCTCATCTCTTCTAATTCAGTACTGAACCAGTGTGTGCCGCAGTGGCTAAGAGTGTCAGACCTTGACAAGGGAAAATTAGAGTGCATCTCTTTGCAAAGTTATTCCCATCTTAAGGCCGGGGATTTCTATTTATATAGACTGGAATATCACTGCACAATATGGCACTGTGAGGTGGAATTCAGATGTCACAATAAACTAGGTCCCAAGCAATGTTCCCTCTACGCTGTGGAGCCTTGTGAGCAAAAATTCTACTTTGTGAGCTACTGGCATTAGAGTTGTGAGCAAGCGATTTGGCTACTGCATAAATTAGTTTGCTCTGGAGCCATCCTTCCTGAGCTAAGACAAAAATGTGTGAGCCAGAGGCTAAAAAATTGTGAACTAGCTCACACTAACTCAGCTTAGAGGGAACACTGGTCCCAAGTTCAATCTCCAGAATGTCGTAGGTGGTGGGAAAGACCTCCATCCCAGGCTGTGGAGAGCCACCACCAGTCTGAGCAGATAAGACTGACCATGATAGACCAACAGTTTGATCCAGTATAAGGCAGTATAGGGAAGGTATCTTTCATTGCTGAGAGACTACATTAGACCAAGGGTTCCCTGGAAACACCCTAGAAACTGGCTACCACTGCTCAGGGACCCCCTGAGAACATCTAGGCTGACCAGTTGAGAAAGCATCCTTCTAGCACAGTGCTAGACAAATAACGAAGTAACTGGGTAGAAACCCTGAAAAATGTAGCTCCCTTACAATCTAGCTCATGGGTAAGAGATTTAAAAGAAATATCTCAGAAAGGTAAATTATACTAAGCAAAGTCTTCATAGAAAGTATTATCATAAAAGAGAGAGAGAGAAAATAGGAAAGGGGTGATTGGATTCAAAAAGTGTTGGAAAAGAGGCAAAACAAAATACAGGGAAGAGGCACAAACACACAGCAGAGAGATTTACAAATAAAAAGCAATAAAGTTGGACTAACTCAAGTAAGTACATGTTGCCAAGCCTATATTAAGTTCCTCAGAACATGTGCAGAGTTCTTTGATGTACCACGATGTTGGAAGAGTTCTTATATCTAATGAAATCCCAACCTCCTGTGGATTTCCACTGAAGGCAATGGAAAATCCCAAATGTCCAAGCATTTATGGTCAACAGAATTTGATCTAAGCCAGCCTCCTCCCTAAGAGAGACAAGCTGAATTCACCAGTCCCACTCAAATACCCATCTCTGATGTCAGAGGCTACCAATCAGAAATATTTAAAATGGTAGTCCCATCTCCTCAAGGATCTGGTAATGGCCCTGAACTTCCATGAGAAATAGGTGGTCTAGACAAAACCAGATGGTCCTTTGTCTAACTCTGTCAGGATGGTCCAATGTGGAATAGAAATGTGTCATTCTAAGGAAAACACCAGGGGTCCAAGACCCCAGACACTCCAGCTGGCACTCTTAAGCCCTGGTAAGGTTTTAGGGATGCTGTCAAAGGTTTTTTAATGACATTCAAACTTATAATAGTAAAATATTGAAAAACAAAGATCCTGAAGACCCTGAAGAGCCACTGCGAGTAGGCCTTGATAAGCCAGTCAATGAAGTTCATGCATTCACATTCGATCAAACCACAGTTTATAAATAACAGTTTATCACAACATCTGAACGTGGCCCCAGAATCCCGCTCAGCCATGAAACAAACTGGTCAAACTGGATCCAATCACTTTCAGTCTAACCTACTTCACAGGGGTGTTGTGAAAGCAAAGAGGGAGACAAAATTCTTTCAACACCAGCCTGAGGGGCCTGGAAGAAAGGTGAAGATAGATAAACAGAAGGCACTGGCTATGTAAGAACATAAGCAAAGCCAGGTTCGATGAGGCCAGTGGCCCATCAAGTCCAACACTCTGTGTTACACAGTGGCCAAACCCCAGGTGTTTTTTGTTCTCCTTGAATCTCCTTTCCAAAGCTATGTAGTTTTGGCATCCTGCAAGTTCACGTCACCCTCAGGGGCCCACACAAGTAGACTCCACTGCATTGCTGGTGGATAATTGGAAGCTTCTTCCATTAACTTATATTATAATTATTATTATAATTATTATTACAAGCCTCACTTTCATATCGCAGTGGATTTCATATATCTTAAAACATTCCCTCCCATGCCCAAAGCAGATTTCTATACCGTATGAAATGCCCTTTTATCATATCTCGTTTCTCAAGAAGAAATACCAGATGTAATAAATACCCTTCATTTATGGTTAACCGATGGTTTATAGAAGTAATTTTAAATGAATCTTCTTATGTAAATTTATATCTGTTTTATATGTTTGCAATAGTTATAATGTTCAGTTCCCTACATGTTACCTTGGAATGTAATTATCCTTTAAAATTGTTGTAAAGTCTGTTGTTGTAAACTTAATGTTGTAAACAGTTCTCTCAGCCTCTCTCATATTTTGGTCCCATTCAGCTCTATTATACCTTTTTTGATGACAGGACAATTAGAATTGTACCATGCAAAATTTTAGACAAGTTCTGGTACAACAGAACATGAAGTTGACTCCCGTATGCCTTTATTTCATTTACACCCTACTTGGACCAAGTAACTCAATGTGGCCTACACAGACATAGTTAACCTGCTTACCAAAGCTGTGTAAATGGCATCCTGCAAGCTCAGACCACCTTCAGGGGCCCACACGAGTAGACTCCGCGACAGTGCTGGTGCCTGACAGGGTGCTTCTTTCACTAACTTCTTGTAATTATTATTACAAGCATTGCTTTCATTATCTCAGTTAATTTCATACTTAAGGGAAAACAAACATCTTGTCTCCTTAAGAAAACCTGCACATATACACGGAATCTCTTTTCATGTTCTACAAATCTGTGTGTGCCTCAGGGAGAGTTCCTATCCTATGTCCCATCTTTCTTGAAACTGCACATTGCAGTATGCATTTTCTGCTTCCCTTCACAGTTACTGTAAGTCTCAGGTCAAGGACAAATAATTAAACTCTCTTAAGGAACGTAAGAAGACCCTTGCTGGATCCGACCAATGGTCCATCAAGTCCAGCACCCTGTCTCATACAGTGACCAACCAGTTCCTCTGGAGGGCCAACATCAGGGCATAGAGGCTGAGGCCTTCCCCTGATGTTGCCTCCTGGCTCTGGGATCCAGAGGATTAGTGCCTCTGAATGTGGAGGCTCCCCTCAGCCACCATGGCTAGTAGCCATTGATAGACCTCTCCACCATGAAATCTATCTAATCCCCTTTTAAAGCTGTTTATTCTTGTGGCCATCACTACATCCACTGGGAGCGAATTCCAAATTTTAATCACTCTCTGTGTAAAGCAGTATTTCCTTTTTCCTCCATATTAATTCAGAATATCACCACCCTTTGCATATCCATGGGCACAAATGCCCAAATGCATTGGAAAGATGGAAAGAAATCCATGCCTTTTAACCACTGCTGTTTGGAAACATTTGTTGCTCATTTTATGTGTATATATTCTGGGGTTTCTCAGTTTATTTAAATGAGGTGTAAGCTGTTTGGCAATCAAACAGGAAGGGAAAGGTGAAAGGTTTTTCCTTGGAGTAAAAACTATGTTGGACATCCCCTCCATTTACTAAAGTGTGAAAATGAATTTCTCAGAACCTTAGGAATGGTCCACAAGTACAGTCTAGAATGCTATTGGGATGTGCTAACTTTTTGCTTAAACTGGGAAGGGGAGGTGCTTTTCAAGGCTATATTTCATAGCTGGTGGACGGCGGGCAATTACCCCTGCCCTGGATTATCCCTGACAACAGTCACCAGACTGGATTGTTCTCATCCCACAGGATCTCTGCTATGCTGGCCAACCTTCAGGTGGGGCCTGGAGATCTCCCAGACTTAAAATTTATCTCCAGACTACAGAAATCAGTTCCTTAGTAGAAAATGGCTGCTTTAGAGGGCAGTCTCTTCTAAGGCATTATACCTCACTGAGGACCCGCCTTTCCTCAGAAATTTCCCAACTCAGAGTTAGCAATTCCTATCCATCCCATATTCCAACAGCTCCACACAGGGCACTTCCCGCTCATCTTACCAACCAACCAACCAACCACCTTGCAGGCAGCTGCTTGGCCCAATGAGAGCAAAGTTTCACCTCAGACCTTCCTCCAAGCAGTTGTCAAACCTTAAGCATCCCCCCCCACACCTCTAAATACCTCATCCCCCTGCTAGGGTTGTCAACTCCAGGTGGGGAAACTCCTGGAGATTTGGGGGTGGAGCCTGTGGAAGGCAGGGTTTGGGGAAGGGACAGGGTCAAGAGGGATATGATGATGCAGAGTCTGAAGCTGACCTTTTCTACAGGGCAACTGATCTCTGGAATCTGAAGATCCACTGTTATTCGAGAAGATCTCCAGGCCCCACCTGGAGGTTGGCAATCCTATTTTAGCTGAAAAAACTGTATGATTCTCTTATTAATATTATTTCATTGTATTAATTTTATTAATTTTCTCTTGTTAATGTTTTTATACTATTCCCATGTTATTAGTGTTTTAATCCTTATATCAGAATCGTACTGTTTTACTGGCTCTTGCTGTAATAAATTAGATCGATCGATCACAATCCTATCTCAATCAAATCACGCGGCAGCCCCCAATCGCCCCCCACCCCCCGTCCTTTGCCTTTCTCAGCCAGCCTCCAGGACCTTCAGCCAAGGCACTGCAAGGAGCGCAACCCGAGCAATTCCCGCTAAAGCTTCTGGCCCAAATGCAAAGAAAGGGAGCCAACCCGAAATCCCCCACCCCCGCCGCTACGCTGGGCTTCAGCTGAGGCCGCAGATCCCTTGGCCATTCCAGCGAAGGAGGCGGAATCCAAAATCAACGCCCCCTTCTCCTCCCATGGGGACCCCCCCCTTACTTGCCGGAGGCCGGTCGGGAGAGCTCAGACGACGGCGAGGAGTCAGCGAGGTTGCACGCAAAGGAACGAACCCCCGCCCCAGAGTTGGGACACGTGTACGGAAGAACAATACGATTCGCTGCACTCACCGACACGTGACGGGGGCAAACTGCCGTCGAAAGGGGGGCTCGTCCATTGGGAGGGAACAATAGAAGCGTGCAGCGTCCTAGAGGAACTCTCGCACCTTATTAACCCGCCCGTCCGGAAAGGGCATTACGCAAATTGCCCTTAAGGCAAACAACAAAAAGGAAAAAAAAATCAGTATCCCATTCAAGGAAAAGCAAAGTCGGCCACCCAAAGCGCTGCCACCAAAGCTGAGTTAGTGTGAGCTAGCTCACAGGTTTTTAACCTACAGCTCACACAGATTGTTGTCTTAGCTCAGGAAGGATGGCTCCCCAGCAGACTAATTTATGCAGTACCCCAAACCGCTCGCTCACAGCTTTAATGGCAGTAGCTCGAGTCGCAAAGTAGGATTTTTGCTCACAAGACCCCACAGCTTAGAGGGAGCATCGCTGCCCACCCTCCGCCAACCCGTCCTCTTGAGCTCATTTTGCAACCTTGCATTCCCACGTCCCCTCCTCCACCGCTGTCCTGGGGACTCCCCCCCCCCAACTTTGCAGCTCCCCCGATCCTGCGGTTTGGGGCGGATGCACGCATGGAGACCGCCTTCCCTTACTCGCGGGTGGTGGTGGTGGGGGAATTCGGCGCGAAGTTGGCGCGCAGACTCGTCGCCCCCTTGAGCCTTCCTCTGCAAGAAGCCGAGCGGGCGGAAAGGGGGAAGCATTGAGGGACGAGGCGCCTTCCTGGCTCGATACCTCACCCCGCGCCAATTCTTGCAGCCTTCCCGTTTTCAGAAGCTGGACTTTTCTTCTCGGTGCGAAGTCAAGGAGGTAAAAATGCATCAGGGGAGGGACGGGACGAGCATGGGGGGTGGAAGCTGTTGGGGGCGCCCAGAGGGGCTTGGTCGAAGGAAGAGCTCCTTGCAGTGCGAATGAGGGGAGGCCGGAGAAAGGCAGCCGCCGGCCTAAGGAGAGGAAGCGGGAGCTCCTCTCCCCTTCAGTGCCCTGAAGCCGAGGGTGGGTGGGTGGCTCTCCCGCCTTCCTCTCTGTAAAGCCGGGAGGCTCCCTGCGGCGCCCTCCTCGGGGCGGAGACCTCAGGCGCCTTCCCTTGGCGTCTGGAGGCCATGCACTGAAACGGGGTTCCTTTCCAGGATGGGGGACGACGACCCAGGGCCTCTGTCTCTTCCTAGAAAAGTTTTCCCAGGCAGATCATCCCCGCCTCTCAGTTATAAGGACAAACCAACCTCCCCACCCCACCCCCCGTGTTTCTCTACAGTGGCCGCCATAACTTGGAATTTTTACTGCTTTCTCTGAGGAAGGGCGCTTTGACTGTCTGGAAAGAGCAAGATGGGTAACCACCTTCTGTAGCAGGCTGCTATAGAAAAGAGTAAGAGTCCAGGAGCACCATAGAGGCTAGCAAAATCTGTGGAAGGGTAGGGGCTTCAGTGAAACAGGAGCAAGGGTCCAGGAGCGCCATAAAGACTAACAAGATTGGTGGCAGGGGATGAGCTTTCCTGAGAAAAGAGCAAGAAGTAAAACGGTGGGGATGGTGGTTTCATGTGGCTTCAAAATTTCTGGAAATTTTACATCCTTAGTTGTGAAGGAGGTGAGATGTCCCGGTAAAAGCCGGCACAAAGGATCAAAGTTCTTCCATCCGTTTCTCTCCTTGACAGGCAGTGGGACTACATCGGTGTCATGTTCTGGATCCTGTCCTCTTTAGCATAGAATGGAAACTGGCACTTTGCACCCTACTCAGGTAAGGGAAACTTCGTCTGGAAGAGATTCAGGGGGCAGTTTTTTGAAGGGGGGTCCTTCTTTGCTGCCAGGCTGGAAGGAATTTTTTCTCTGCCACATTGGTTTCGATCCTCCAAAACACTGAAGGTGCCACCTCCTAAGGCTGTTGTGGGGAAAGGAAGGGAAGGTGATTGTAAGCCACTCCGAGAATCCTTTGGGTAGTGAAGAGCAGGGTATAAAACCAACTCTTCTTCTTCTGCCATCCAGTCATAACACACTTCACGCTCATAACGCACTTCACTCACATGTCCATTTCTTACACCACAGGACTACATTTTAGGTCACAACAACATATATTTAAAACTCCGCATTAAAACATAGAAATAAATAACACACACACAAACACAGCCTGAAGGCTGTGAAATCCTTCAGTCTAGACTTCCTTTTCTTTGACTGAAGCAAACTCGCTTAACAGATTGTACAACCAAGCCAGTATGCTGATAGCTGCTACAGTAATTGCCAGCCTGCAGGTCATTTTCTCCAGTAGTCTAACCTTTCTCTCTTCCTTTCCTTTCACCCAGCTCAGCCAGATCTTGCAAAGTTAGGGAGTGTTGCAGCAAGATAAAACCACCTTTCCCTCTCTTAATTTCTCTCCCACTTTTCCACACGTTTCTTATTAGTTTCTGTCTCCACATAATTTTTCCGTGTCCCCCTCCCCTTTATTTTCACTTCTTGGTCTCAGGGCCTTCTTGGTGACAGAATGTATTTTAAGAGTAGTATAGTAGTAAACCTTTGTTAATATTATGAATGGAAGGCACTGGGTTTGCTGGGCTCTGTGTATTGCATTGGTTCTGCTGGGCTTCCAACCCCTCCCCCCTCACTTGGACTGTGATTCTGTGCATGACATCACCTGGCATTGCCACAGTGGCACTGAGTTTACTGGGCACTGTAGATTGTACTGGTTCTGCTGGGTTTGTGAAAATGCCCCCCCCCTCCGTTTCTACTGCAAAGATTCTCTGGTTTGACTGTAGTCCTTTGGAAACCTTTGGAAGGCGGGACACCTTCTTTTGGTGGTGGTGTGTTTCTTAACATCCAGTTTGGTGAAGCTTGTGATCACTATTTTTGTGATGCTTTTGCTAGTGTTAGTTAGGAAAAGTTAGTACAAAAGCAGATTCCTGGCTCTCGAAAATGCCTTGTAGATGCTTGGGTTGGTCACCTCTTAGGCTTCCAAAGAAGAACAGAAGCCCTCCCAAGTGCCTGATCAGAATTCGAGTAGTGTGATGGATTTTTTTTTTTTTGCCATCAAGTCAGCTGACTTATAGCGACCCTGTAGGGTTTTCAAGGCAAGAGATATTTGGAGATGGTTTTTGCCATTGCCTGCCTCCACGATAGGCCCTGCTTTACTTCTTCTGAGATCTGACGAGGTCAGGCTGTCCTGGGGCTATCTAGGTCAGGTCTAGGCTGAGACTAATGTGACTGGACTGGCCCAAGGTCACCCAGCAAGTTTCTGTGGCAATAGTGGGGATTCAGACCTGGTTTTCCCAGATCTTGGTCCAATACTTTAAGCACTACACCGTGCTGGATCTTGTGATGGAATAGCGTGTTGGAATTTGAATTTTTTTCTCCGGGCATGATTATATATACAAAGCTAAATAAAAGAAATTTTTCACTGTCTGCATTTCTTTTCTGGCCATTGAAACAATGTTTGGGTCCAGTGGCACCTTGAGGACCAAACTTTGTTTGGATGCTTCAGACCAACACAGCTACCCACCGGAATCTATTTTCTGGCCATTATTACGCTTCATTTCATTTCATGATCATTACTGGAAATGATTGTGTCTTATAGAGGTGGGGCCCTGACCTGAATCGCCCCTGCCTAGCCTGATCTTGTCAGATCACAGAAGCTAAGCAGGGCTGATGTTGTTGTTACAGGCAACGGCCAATCACCCTCTGAATGTCTCTTGCCTTGAAAACCCTACAAGGTCACTGTAAGTCAGCTGTGACTTGATGCTAAAAAAACAAAGCAGAGGAAGGAGTGTGAAAAAATTATCTGCCCTGGGAGCCAAATAGGCTAGGTATGCCATTGTCCCCCTCCTCTTTAGTTTGGTGTAGTGGTTAAGTGTGCAGACTCTAATCTGGGAGAACCGGGTTTGATTCCCCCACTCCTCCACTTGCACCTGCTGATGTGACCGTGGGTCAGTCACAAGCTCTGGCACAGCTGTTCCTGAAAGAGCAGTTTGTGTGAAAGTTCTCTCAGCCCCACCTACCACACAGGGTGTCTGTTGTGGGGAGGGGAAGGGAAAGGAGTTTGTAAACCGCTCTGAGACTCCAAGTGAAGGGCGGGATATAAAGAAGAAGAAGAAGAAGAGATTGGATTTATACCCCGCCCTTCACTGCCCAAAGGCATCTCAGAGCGGCCAATCTCCTTCTCCTCCTCCTTGTCTAGTCCAGAAAGTTTTTACCCACAGTGCCCAGCCAGTTTCTCCAGAGGGCCAGCTAACAGGGCACAGGGGCCTAGGCCCCTTCCCCTCCTGCTGCCTCCCAGGACTGGTATTCAGAGGTTTGATGCTGCTGTATCTGGAGGTTCATTTTAGTCATCACGGGTAGTAGCCATTGATGGACCTCTGCAATCTGCCTTACCGCTCCTTTAAAGCCATCTGTGCTTGCGGCCATTACTACTTCCAGTGGCAATGAATTCCACAGTTTGTTTGTTGGGTAAAGAATCATTTCCTGTTGTCTGCCCTAAACAAATTCCCCGACAATTTCATTGGGTGCCGCTGAGTTTTACTATGATGGGAGAGTTAGAAAAGGCTCTCTTTGTCAACCGTGTCTACCCCATGCATGATTTCATAAACACTCCTTAGTCATCTCTTCTTGAAACTGAAGAGTCCCAAACTCTTCAGCTTTCCCTCATAGGGAAGGAGCTCTAGCCCCTTAATTATTTTGGTGACCCTCGACTGTACTTTTTCAAGCTTTGCAATGTCATTTTTGAGACACAGCAACCAGAGCTGTACAAACATGAAATTGAGCAAACTTCAGAGGACGGCGAAAGACAGGAGGGCCTGGCGTGATCTGGTCCATGGGGTCGCGAAGAGTCGGTCTTGACTGTGCGACTGAACAACAACCACCAGAGCTATACACAGTATTCCAGATGAGGCCATACCACAGGCGTTATAGTATCAGCCGTCTTATTTCCATTCTGTTTCCTAATAATTCTTAGCATGGAATTTATTTTTCCCCCAGTGCCACACTCTGGGTCAACATGTTCATCCAGCTTTCCATTGCAGCCCCAAGATCTCTCTCTCTCTTTTTTTTAATAATGTTTTATTAATTTTTTCAATAAATACAGATATAGTGCAACAGAATTATTGCAAAAGAACATGAAACAAAACAAGTTAATCGCTTAACAAGTATACATGTAATACACATATTAACCTTAAACATTTGAGGTAAGATTACAATGCGACTTGTGATAAACAAGCATCAATTTGTCAAAGAGGTAGTACTGTACCATGTCAGATTTTCAATTTACCTAGAGAGACAACCCTATAAGGAGAATCAGAAGTGCAGCTCTGTGTTCACAGCCAAATGTGATATTGTGACCAACCCAAGATCTCTTTCAATCACTGTGTCAGCCAGTTCAGAGCCTATCAGCATATATTTAAAATCAGGTTGTTTTCTTCCCATATGCATCACCTTACACTTATCCAAACTGAACTTCATTTGCCAGGAAGAATCCCAAGGGCACAGTCATGGGAGCCGTGAGGTCAGGTCTTGCTAAGGGGGATGCCAGCAAGAATACAGAGTTCACCTTTTGGTGGTTAGGATGCCCAGAAAGGAGTCCAGATGGGATCAGATGTGATGACTCCTTCATGCTGATGGGATGGCCAGAATGCCAAGCATTTTGGCTGGTCCATCCCTCCCCATCTACCATCCCCCTGATGTAGGGATGCCAGTGTCCAGGAAGAGCCTGGAGATTGTCTCAAATTACAACTGATTCAAGGAGTGGGCTTAGGCTTGTTCCAAAAGAGGATGGACTCTGGAAAACTGTCCTTCTGTCAGGGTGAGTTCAAATATGGGGCCAGGAGAAAACGTTGATTCTTCTCTGGATGAAAGACTTGCTACTGAAACCGCTGACTCTATGATCAGCCTAAACTGAGCGTAGTAACATGAACCTTGATCGCTGTTTCTACTACTGTTTTAAATTACTGTTTTGGTTATTTTAACTATTGTTGTTGAGACTTTGTGACTTTTTAACCCACCCTGAGCCCATCCACAGGGAGGGCAGGATAAAAATCAAATTAATTAAATAAATAAATACCTCCGCCCTGCTTCTTCAAAGGGAAAGCAGTTCCAAGGGATACTGTTTACTTGGGTTGGTTTCCCTTGGAAGAAGAAAGCCCTGGAGTCTTCTGGTGTCTTGGTACTATTAGCTTCAATGGCAAATATCTGGCCGAGCTGAGCAAGGGTGGAACCCAGAGGAATTCCCACAGACTAGCAAGTCCGCTACCCCACATCTGCGCCTCAGCGTTCTTGAGCCAAATCTCAGCCTGTCTTCCTTTCTCTCCCGATCTCAGCTGCTCTTTCTTCACACAGACACATTCCTCCCCCTTCTTTTCAGTTGGGTGCTTGGACAGAGCTCTTGCCTAACACTTCAGGGCTGTCGAAGAGATGTGTACAATGGTAAAGGGGTCACCAGTCCCTCTTGTCCTTTTGGGTTTATCTTAAGAATTAGCCCCTAGGACAGACTGAGCCTATGTAAGGACAGGTAAAGCTTGTTAACATCCTTAAAGAGCCCAAAAGAGACAGTTAACTTTCCTGAACAATCATGGAGACATATCTAAAACAGCTTGGTTTGTTATGTAGAGAAATAATCTTAAACCTGGTCTACAAACCACAAGAAGGCCTTTTGATCCACTAGGGCAATTCTCGTGTGTCTCTTGAGGATATGAAAGTTTTGTGATGTTCAGTGGTGTATCTCCATTCTCTTTTATTTTCCATGTTACTCTCTGTGTCTCTCCTTCCCCCCCAGAGAAAAGCCTCTCTTCATAGCCAAGTGACTGAAGGCATCTTTACACAGTCGGAGGTGATCCAAGAGAAGGGGAAAGAGACGGAAGAGCAGGACCCAGAAGGACCTGGAACTGGCAAGAGAGCAAGGAAAGGCCCCCATCCCACCCAAGCTGGGAGTGGTGTTGAATTCCGGGGAAGCCCAGTAACAGAAAATTGTTATCAGCTCACTGCAGTCTCAGATGTACATTGTCAATGCTTCCGGCAGTTTTGCTACCATGAGGCCAGTGGGCCCCGAGAGGTTTGCAGCCAGCTCCATGGACTTTGCAGCCACTGGCTGAAGCCGGAGAGGTGCACCAAGAAGCAGATCCTGGACCTGGTGATCCTGGAGCAGTTCCTGGCCATCCTGCCCCAGGGAATGCAGGGCTGGGTCAGAGGATGTGGGCCAGAGACCAGTTCCCAGGCAGTGGCCCTGGCTGAAGGTTTCCTCCTGAGTCAGGCAGAGGAGAAGAGGCAGGCAGAACAGGTGAGGGGGTTCCTTTCAGATAATGTCCAATTCAAGCAACGATATCTGGCCTCATCCTAAAGCTTTCCTGCCAGACATCTCTCCAAGTGCTAATAATCCAAATGGGAGATTTCATGGCCTCCTTCAGCAGCCTCTTCTGCTAGAGAATTTCTTATCCCTCCAGATAACTCACCAGGTCTGCTGATAGAAGGCTGCAGAGTCTGGGAGTGGGGCAGGATCCATTCCTTGGTCTCTTTTCCATTCCATCTCTTCCCCCTCTCCCTCACTGCTGTTTTAGATGTGGGCACCATCCGTGAAGAAAGAAGCTACATTCCCTGAGGCAGAAGGAGCTTCCTTGGAACAAGAACAGAGGGTGCGGGTCCATGAGGGTGCCCAAGATGCCCTCTCCTGTGGTAAGGACTCATCATGCCTGAATGAGATTGGGGCACACTTTGAATTTGGTGGGTAGAGGGTTCAGGACAGGGAAAGAATCAAAAACTTTTTCACACAACATAGTTAATTTGCAGCACCCAGTGTCCACTAACTGTGACGCCTCTTCAACGTGATTAGACAAATTCATGGAGGGCAATTCCTCCCATTAATTAAAATATTCACATCTCACTTTACTTCCATAAGAGGAACTCAAGGTGGCTCAAAAGAGAAAAGGTAGATAAACCTTGACGGAGCTATTTGACGTGGAGAATAAAGGAAGCCTCCACCTCCTGGGGCAAAATTGTTCTGAAAACCAGTTCCCCGGGCCAATAATCATGGGAAAATTTGGCTTCTGTCCCCTTGCTTATAGGGGCATCTGGCGGACCACTGTGGGAAACAGGATGCTGGAGCAGAGATGGCAAGCTATGGCCCGGTGCCCCCCGGGAGCTTTGGGGAGGGGTTTTTGGGTGGGTCTTGGGACAGATGTGGTGTCATGTTGATGGTGTGTCTGACTGAAAACCTGGTTGTGACATTAGCATGACAACAGACACTCTGAAAACTCATTGATATTACCCTAGAGGTTCCAGATGTGCTCCAGTCGCGTCTGAATTTTGGGCCGAATGTGATGGTGGATGTGTCATTTCCACACACACCCTCTGTTTCCCCTGCCTGCCCAGACAGAAGTCTCACAGAAGTCTGAAGTCCATTGCAGCATTTATGACTTCCAAGGTCCATCGATACCTGATGCTTCTCTTCTGCCTCTTCCAGAATTTTGTAAAAACTGTTAAAGAGTTTGTCGAGTGTATACAGGGCAAGGTTTCAGACTCCTGGGAGGGGGTTGTGAAGCAGGGAAGAAACAAGCCAATGGAATAGGAAGTCACGACAAACACCCTTCCTTCCTCCTTTCTCTTACTAACAGGCAGTGGAGGGATGCTGTTGAGCCATCGTGTTTTCGGAGGTGTGGAAACAGCTGCCGCACTTACAGCCCAGGTAGGGGAGATCAGCAGCGGAAAACCTGGGTCTCTCTCCTTTTTCATGGAGGCTCTTGCTTGTGCAGTTTCTGTAAGATGTCCTGAACGCCGCTCCCTTTACCCATGCCAACCCATACATCCTCTACCCTCAAAGACTACTCTCTCCCAGTGTGCAATCTCTGATGATGGAATCTGCTTTTTCTTTCAGTGTCCCTTTTCCTTTGAGGAGGTGGCCGTGTATTTCACTGAGGCAGAATGGACCCTACTGGATCTGGGCCAAAGAGCTCTCTACAGGGAAGTCATGCTGGAGAACTATGGGAGCGTGGCCTCTCTGAGTAAGGATCTTTCATAGGTGCCAATGGTGCAAATTGAACCATGAATCAAACTATTGAATAGCAATACACCATTTTGACATCTGTCCCACTACTTGACCAGGGGCAACTGAGGCCAGAGTTGTGGCCATCATCCAAGACAGAGAAGGTGTCCTGGCCTGAGGGAAAGTTGGGGATGAGAGACCCTCAGAAAGACTCTGGAAAGGACCACACCCTCATTTCTCTGTTGCCTTTACCACACACGCTTCCCCCTGGAGGGGATTACCAACATCTGTTCTGCCTTGATCTGGAAATGATCTTGTCAGGAACCCAGAACTGGGTCTTCCTGGGTCACTAGTTTTTGTACCTGAACAGCACCTAGTTCAGTAGGTTCATGAGAAGAGCGCACACAAGTAAAGCAGACCCTTTAAAAATAAAGGTTTATTAAGGACAGCACAGTTTCTACAGCTCAGCAACAGAAAAACAAGAAAAGCTAACTATTCTAATACATGAAAGACTTGGCATTAGATGACAGCTCTTGTTGCATCATAAGTATTCCAGTTGTGGCCTGAGTTACTCTACATAAAACTATTCATCATGATGAAGCAAGAAAATATCAAAATGGCATGAGCATTAAGTTAGCATGACTTCCCTCTGGTCTAGACCCATATTATGCTTTCTACCTCTCTAGGGTCAGGTGGTCCTAATGATCCAATCAAGGATACTTCTTGATGGAATTCAGAGGCTGTCAGCAGGCTCCTAATCCCCCTCATGGTTACACATCTGGATACAGGTTCTCATGATTAACCAATTACCACAATCTTGAGTCCAACCTTGCAAAAGATAAGGATGTTAGCTGCAGGAAGACTCACGTCAAAAATACCTGGAACTCAGAGTAGGTCACTTAATAATCACATTAACCCTTGAGGGGGAGCTAGGGTGCTTTGCCTCACAGATCCATCCTCCTTATACTGGTTCAGATTGTGGCCTTTGATCTTGACCATAGTTTAGGGTTCCCAAGTACTTACCGCGTGGGAGCGGGGGACGCATGCTCCCCGGCCGGACCAGTCCTCCTGGTAACGCGCCATGCCATCGCCAGGAAGTGACACCAGGCGATGCTCTGGCAATGGGGCTGAAAACTTGATGGTACCATTGAGTTTCCAGCCGCATTGCCAGAGCGTCATCTAGCGTTCCTTCCTGGCAACGGCATGGTGCTCCGTGCCTGTCCTTCCCCTGGGGATGGTCCTGCAAGGACGTATCCATTCCCCGCCGGCACGCGGTAAGTTCTTGGTAAGCCTACCATAGTTCCATCCTCCCAGAAGAATTTTTACCCTTGAATTTTTGTCCTTCCCCATATAAGAATGATCTCTCTCTTTCTCCCTCTCTTTGTGAAAGAAGCCAGAAGTATAAGAGAGACTTTGCTGGAGACAGACAGCAGCCTCACATCTGAAGAAAGGCTGGAGAGTTTCTCAAGAGGATCCCAAGAACATATTTCATTCCCAAATGAGCTGGCTGACAGTGAGTATCCTTCATGGTTTTGTCAAGGGAAGAGGCAAGGAATAGCCATGGGGGATTTCTGATTCACTTCTGAGCAAAGTTTGGTTTGGTACAATCATACTACACACTGGGTAAGAAGGGAGGGGGCCTTCTGGGGATTGGGATTTTTGAGAGTCAGGACCTCTTTCTGAGCAAGAGCTCAGCTGTGGCTCTTGAGGGGATGAAGTATCCTTAAATACTAGATTTTCTAGAGAAAGGTGGTGGTGGTTAAGATCAGGCAACCTGGAGGAGGCCAAAGGGCCATCAGTCCTTTCCTACTGTAGTCATATAGATGCCTTTGGACCTTACCTGCCTTCCCAGGTGTTAATGGGATCCCCTCTTTATTCCAGCAGAGAATGATCAGAGGAATGAGGAGGGTGAGGAACTTGATCAGCAGTTGGCAGATCAAGTTAAAAATGAAGACTTGAAAGAAAATGTCAGGAATCTAGGCAGACCTAAGAGAAAGAAAGGAAGCCATATGGTTGAGAAGAGAGTTGGAAGAAAGTGTAATGTACATTTTCCAAAGCAGAGAATAATGAAGGCAAGTACATCCATTCAGTGTGGAAAACACTCCAAAACTATATCACAGCTCCCTGTGCACCAAAGAATACACAGAGGGGTGAAACTGTTTGAATGCTTAGACTGTGGAAAGAGATTCCATGAAAGGGGAAATCTTGAACAGCATCAGAGAATCCACACAGGGGAGAGACCTTTTGAATGCTCTGCATGTGGAAAGAGATTCAGTCAGAGTAGCCATCTTCAACAGCATCAGAGAACCCACACAGGGGAGAGACCTTTTGAATGCTCTGCGTGTGGAAAGAGATTCAGTCAAAGTAGCCATCTTCAACAGCATCAGAGAACCCACACAGGGGAGAGACCTTTTGAATGCTCTGCATGTGGAAAGAGATTCAGTCAAAGTGGCACTCTTCAAATGCACCAAAGAAGCCACACAGGGGAGAAACCTTTTGAGTGCTCTGAGTGTGGAAAGAGATTCAGTCAGAGTAGCCATCTTCTGCAACATAAGAGAACCCACACAGGGGAGAAACCTTTTGAATGCTCAGAGTGTGGTAAGAGATTCAGTCAGAGTGGCCATCTTCAAAAGCATCAGACAACCCCTGAGTGTAGAAAGAGATTCCGTGAGAGGCGGATTCTTCAACAGCATCAGAGAACTCATACAGGGGATAAACACAGGGGATAAACCTTTCGAATGCTCAGTGTGGAAAGACATTCAGTCACCATGGCAGTCTACGACAGCATTTAAGAACACAACACAGGGGAGAAATCTTTTGAATGTTCAGAATCAGGTTGAGTGGCAGTCTTCAATAGCATCAGAGAACCCACACAGGGGAGAAACCTTTCAAGTGCTTGGAGTGTGGAAAGATATTCAGTTGCAACACTGTCTTCAACAGCATCTAAGAACACACACAAGGAGAAGTCATGTAACTGCTTAGTCTGTTAAAAGAGCTTTTCTCTTATTTCACATCTAAAAGACAACCACAGACCATATAAAGCATTGACAATATTATAAACTCTTATAAATAGCTTGAATCTACTCAGGAATCTTACTGTAACCAGGAAGAAATGTTAAAAATGCTCAGACTATGGAAGGCGGTGTAGCCATGTTTGAAGCCTTCAAATAAATCCCACCATCCCACATGGTGTTTAAGGAACACCACACTTTCCCCCTCCGGGCAGTTGTCAACCCTAGATTAACTGTTTATGAATCAGAAAAAACAAAACTCAGCTGAGGAAGGGTCATAGCTTGTTAAAGAGATTATTATTTGTATCAGGTAAATAAGACTTTGTGTTTTCAGTGCTTTGTGGATGTTCTTATGAGCCAGGTTTCATTAAACATGTTGAAGGTTAGTGTCACATGCCTTTTTCAACTGCGTACAAAGTTCTAAAAAAAATCCTCTTCCAAATACTTGAGACTCACGCCTTGGGCTGTGACTGATTTTCATGAATGAACCCAACCCAGTTTGCCCCTGTTCATGATGTGGGTCAGTTAAGTTCAAGAGCCAGAGATTTGGATTACAACAAACTGTGGAGTCTTGTGAGCAAAAATTCTGCTTTGTGAGCTGCAGGCATTCAAGTTGTGAGCAAGTGACTGGGCTACTGCATAAATCAGTTTGCTCTGGAGCCATCCTCCCTGAGCTAAGATGAAAATGTGTGCACCGGAGGCTAAAAAAACTGTAAGCTAGCTCATACTAACTCAGCTTAGAGGGAACACTGCTATCTACCCTGAGTTATTAACTCATTGAATTTATTAGCCTGCATATTAATCAGTCTTATTTGGTAACACTTTGACTAGGAAAAGTGGCTGTCCTTTTGCCATCTTCCAAACAGAGCAAGCTTGATGACATTTTAAAACTAAATGCTAGGACTAACAATAACTTTAAAGCTTTCCAGACTAATAGAAACTTGCAAGATAGTTGCAAGAATTAAATGGGAGGGGGCTTCTTTGAAGAGATGTGTTTGATAGGTGTGGAAATCTCAGGACTCCCATATTTATTTATTTACTATTAGTAACCAGCAAGGCCTTGTGGGCAGTGTTCCCTCTAAGCTGAGTTAGTGTGAGCTAGCTCACAGTTTTTTAGCCTCCGGCTCATACATTTTTGTCTCAGCTCAGGAAAGATGGCTCCAGAGCTAACTAATTTATGCAGTAGCCAAATTGCTCGCTCACAACTTTAATGCCAGTGGCTCACATAGCAGAATTTTTGCTCACAAGACTCCACGGCTTAGAGGGAACTTTGCTTGTGGGATGCATCTCTGACTTCTCCCTCCCCCACCATTTCATATTTCCCTTTCATGAAAGACCTCATACAGCCCCCTCTTTTTATGCTTCCTTTTCTTGTGTTCGTGCTGTTCTGAAGCTGCAGGACAAAGTTTGAGGCCATTGTCACCTTTAAGAAGTTTTATTCTGAGGCTTGTGCATGTACACTTTAGCTTACACCCAGAATAAAAGTTTGTTGGGTTTCAGGGTATCACTGGACTCAAACATTGTCGCATTTCCCTCAAAATCAAATTCAGAAATTCCAGTTGGGGCAGAACACTGCCGCAGCTCAGCTATTATCGGGAGCTAGATGGACCATGCAGATGATTCCCGTTCTACAGTCACTCCACCGGCTGCCCATCAGTTACTGGGCTCCGTTTAAAGTATTGGCTCTTACACAGAAAGCCCTTCATGGCCTTAGGCCCTCCCATTTGCCAGACTGCCCCTCCCTCTTCTGTGCCACCACAACTGCTTCGCTCATCTGAATGAGGTCTTCTGCAGGTCCCAACCTGCCAATGGGCAGAATCAACAACCACCCGTACACCTGTTGTCTCTGTTGTGGCCCCCACCTTCTGGGGTGGCCTGCCTGAGGAGGTCAGGAAACTGTGCAAAACTGACTGATTCAAGAGAGCTTTTCTACCCAAAGCAAGAGACTTGCACTGTACGAAATGACTCCCAAAGGTACTTGGAGAAATCATTAGGGATTGTGGTCTATGCAACTGTGTTAGCTTAGTGGAAACAGGATTGTATGATGTAATTTTTGTATCGTTTCCTGGATCACGTGAAGACTTATGCTTTGCTTCAGCTCTGCTTTTAGATTTGTGATTGGTTCTACAAAGCGAAATCCTACTGTGTTGTTTATTAAATGGCCCATCTTGTTGATTGTATTGACTCACTTTGTGTAACCTGCCTCGAATCCAAGTGAGAACGATGGAGGACAGGAATATTTATTAACGTTATTTGCAGTCTGCCTTTCTCATTGGGACTTAAGGCACATTGCACGGAATACATCAGTACAATCCGCAGAGTGGGACATCCAAAAGACAATGGCACTGGGCATTTGTCTTGTAGAGATCTGGGAAACCAACCAGAGGTGAACCACAGCATCAATATCAACATGACACATTAGACGAAAGCAGAAATTACATAGCAGGAGCCCAGTTATGGCTACTGATAGTGCAAACGATACACGGTGGTACAGTCCCCAGGTCTCCACCCCTGTTCTCTCTATGAGCCCAGTTGTTACAGTGCAGCCCTATTACCTGTGCAAAAAGCCCTCTTGAATTTATTATTGAATACTGATATTGATTATTGTAAATTTTAGAGCTGTCTTAAATGCTTATAAAGGTTTTTAACCAAAATTATTGTTGTTACCAACCCTGAGCCCTGCTGTGCAAGGGAGGGCGGGTTATAAATCCAAGATTTAAATAAATTCAGCTTTGCACAGTTTGGGGGAAATCAGGAGGGTGAACACATGAAGTTACCTTATACTGAATCAGACCCTTGGTCCATCGAGGTCAGCACTGCCTTCTCAGGCGGGCAGCGGCTTTCCACGGTCCCAGACAAAGGTCTTTCACATCACCTACTACCAGTTCCTTTGACTGGAGATGCCAAAGATGGCACCTGAGACCTTCTGCATACCAAGCAGATGCTCTACTGCAGCCCCTTCCCTAAAGGTGAAAGCCTTCCCCTGACCTCGGGCATACCACTCCTCAAGATGGGGTCCACAACATTAGCACAAAACATGAGAAGAGAACTGATGCTATACAAATCTATGGCGAGACCACACTTGGAATATTATGTGCAGCTCTGGTTACCGCAGCAAATAAAGGATATTGTTGAGTTTGAAAAGGTGCAGAAAAGAGCAACCAAGATGATCAAGGGGCTAGAGCAGCTGCCCCATGAAGATCGATTAAAGCACTTAGGGTCATCCACTCATGGGTGAAGGGTGGGAGATTCAGGCCAGACTAAAGTACACCTCTTCACAGAGCACACTGTTATATTGTGGAACTCACTGCCACAGGAAGTTATAATGGCTGCCAGCTTGGGAGGCTGTAAAAGGGGAATGGACAAATTCATGACAGGTTACTACTAGTCATGATGGGTACCTACTCCCCCGAGAACCAGAGGCAGTTTGTATCAGTTGCTGGGGAGCACAGGAAAGATGGTGCTGTTGTACTCATCCTGTTACTCAGCTACCTAGAGACAGTAGATAGCCCTTGTGTGAACAAGAATGCTAGACTAGATGGGACTTTGGCCTGGTCCAGCAGGGCTCCAGTCATGTTCTTAAGCCCCTTTTCCTTGAGCGCTGTGGTCCTGATCCACTGACCCAGGGAAAATAAAGGAATCCACAGAGGGCATTAGTCCTATACATGCTCGTGTAACCCAGCACCACCCTGGCTTCATAGACCCCTCTCCTAAGTTATCTTTTCCAGCTGGAGAGTTCAGGGGGACAGGAATTCAGATCAATCAGTGGCTCACTCTTGTGGCTTGACAAGCAATTGGAATTGCTTCAAAAAGAAAACATTCAGGGTATTGTAGGTTTTCAAGGTAACTAACATTTCTCATAAACCCAGCAGCTTTACAACCACAAATCCTAACAAATGGTGCCAGGTAACACAAAGACCATAATGTTCACTTAGAAGAGAAGAAGAAATTGGATTTATACCCCGTCCTTCACTACCCAAAGGTGTCTCAGAGCAGCTTGCAAACTCCAGTCCTTTCCCTTCCCCTCCCCACAACAGACACTCTGTGAGGTAGGTGGGGCTGGGAGAGCTCTTGACAGAAACTGCTCTTTTTCAAGAACAGCTCCTATCAGAACTACGGCTTGCCCAAGGTCATCCAGCCAGGTGCAAGCAGAGGAGTGGGGAATCAAACCCTGTTCTCCCAGATTAGAGTCCAGCACACTTAACCACTACGCCAAACTGCTGCACTTGTGTCTTCCCCTCTGTATTCTTCAGAGGCTCTTGCTTCTGCTCTTTGATGCTTAAGCTCTCTCTCTTGGGCCTGCCAAGAGATCAGCAGTTCCTGGGGCTGCCAGGTTCTCCCTGGCTACCAGCAGGGGGGTGGGGGTAGGGTTTCATGATCCAGGCTGGGAAACTTCTGGAGATTTGGAGTTTGCAGCCTGGAAAGGGCAGCTTCCAGAGCATCCATTTTCTCCAGAGGAACTGATCTCTGTAGTCTGGGGATGAGCTATAATTCCAGGGGATCCCCAGGTCCCACCTGGAGGCTGGCATCCCTAGCAGGCTCTGGGCCTTCTCTCTCCTGCTGCAGGCCAGTTGACAAACCCAACCTACATAATATCTCCGAAAAGGGAAATTCTAATTATGCAATTTGTCAATGGCTGGGCCCATCACAGACCTGCCACAAAATTAGCAGTTCCCTCAGTCAAGCTCTTGAGCTTCTTTCCTTTGAGGAGAGAGGCTTTCCTAAATCAGGCCAGGTGACCAGCCAGCAACCCAAGTTCTCAAAGCCTTCTTTCCTCATAGGGAGACCTGAGAGCGCTGAAGGATCAAAACGGCCACCCGGGGTGATGGCTGAATGCTCTTTTCGCTGAGGGCCATTCTTTGGGTCAGTCAGAAGGGGAGGCGGGGACTTGCTTCTCAGCCATTTGTGATGCTCCCCCGGCCCCCGATAATCCTTTTAGAAAGCAATGTGTGTGGGAGGGAGCTGGTAGGGTTGAGGGAATGAAGATTCAGGACAGAGGGAGACATTCCCCCAACAAAAGCCCCCTCCTCCCCCTGCTTAGCCATTGCCAACTTTTAAACTGTCCCTTCAGCATCCAAACAAAGTTTGAACCCAGTGGCACCTTTAAGACCAACAAAGTTTAATTCTGGGTATAAGTTTTTGTGTGCAAGCACATCTCTGGAGATACACTGAAACAGACTTCCATAATCATTACATATAGGTGTGTGGGGGGTATTAGTTGCCAGGAATGGCTAGTTAGAGTCAAGTTGCGAGTCAAGATGCATAAGTAACTGGGCAATAAGTATTGGCTTAAACCAGCTGGTAAATCTGTGAATAGTAGCAAATTAGCATACAAATGCAAAAATGCAGCCTGTTATGGAAAAATCACACTACTTGGCTATATGGATGAAACCAGACAAGCCTTACAGGCAGAGCAGAATTGCTATACCATGTTGTTGGTAAGTCTGTACTTGAGTTCTTCAGTAACTAAATTTGTGACAGAATAGTGTCACTCAGTTTTTGCTTATCCTCAGAATTAAACCTCGTTGGTCTTAAAGGGGCCACTGGACTCTAACTTAATCTGCTCATCTATTGCTAACTCTTGTATTTTCTGTATGCTAATTGGCTTCTATTCACAGGTCTTACCAACTGGATTTATCCACTTAGCTATATTTATTGCTCAGTTACTATGCATTTTAACTCTAATTAGCTGTTCCTGGCAACTAACACCCCCCCCACAAACACACTGTGCATAATGCTTGAGGAAGTCTGTTTCAATGTATCTGAAGAAATGGAGTCAAACTTTGTTCTATCACAAATTTAGTTACTGATGTCCTCAAGTACAGACTTACTAGCAAAATGGTATAGCAATTGTGCTTTGCCTGTAAATCACCTTCCTTCCATTAGTGGGAGTCAAAAGCAACTCAAAAAAGAAAAGGTAGAGTAGACCAATCTGGGCTCAGCTGTTAGCCATGGCAAATGAATGGAACTTCCATGTTCTGGGGCAGGGTACCTCTGAAAATGCATGGCCAGTGGCAGATATTTGTCTTCTGTGCCCCTGCTGAAAGGCTTTCCAGTATTATCTGATGGGCCACAGTCAGAAAGAGGATCATGGAGTATGGATACGAGTCTGTAGCCTGGCAGCCCAGTGATGTTTGGGGGTGATGTGTGACTGGGTGTAATATCAGAGCATCAACAGACACTCTGGAAACCCATTGATAGTACTCTGGAGTTTTTGTCAGTCTTAGAAAAGCCCATAGGTTATTGTTTCTCAGGCAAATACGTCATCTTGCCTCAGTGTATCTTTTGCCCTTTATCAAGAGCACCCAGCCACTGGTGCAGTGTGTGTATGACTTGGATTCTTTCCCATACTTCAGTGGGTCTCCTCTTCACAAAACACTAGTCATTTTGCTGCTCGAGTTGCTGCTTCTGTGGACCTCTTCCTTTGAGACTGGTAATTATCACCCTTCCCTGAATTTGCTTTTTCCCTTTCCTCCCTGTGTTTTTCTTAGCTAGCCTTGCATGTGTTTTTCAGTGTGTGTGCATGTTCTTTGCTCATTTTTATTTCTTTTTAATAAAAAAACTTTCTGGTTGAACATCTGCCTGGTTTGAGAGTTTTCTTAAGGAAAAAAATCCCCATAAACATAGCTGAAGAGTGCCAGTTACCCCCTCTCACTCTATTTCCTTTAAGCTAATTCCCCCAACTAATTAGGAGTAACTAATTGGGTAACAAGTCTTGCCTCCTCTATTTTGCCAGCAACTGCTCGCCAAGGGTCAAGTTAAAGTAAATACAGCTGAAAGAGTTGTTTAGTCTACCCTCGGGGGAGTTTTGGTGCATTCTCTAGGACTCAGGGTTTAATGACTGTTTTCTCTTGCAGTTCAGCCTGCCTACTGTTGCTTTCTCTCTCTTGGCTGGGTGCTACTGTGAAGGCCTGTCTGCTGTATCAGTGGCCTACAGTCAGTTATTGTCTTTTTGCAAATCCTGTTGCAGTAAAGGTCATTGAAAACACTTTGTCAATCTTAGAAGGTGGGGGTTAGCAAATACCTCTGCCTGGCCTCACCAAAGAACACACTGCTGTTTCAGATGCACCCCCACGCAAAAATAACAGGCCCCCCCAAGTTGCCTGATACTGATTCAGACCATCGGTCCATCAAGGTCAGTTCCTAGATGTGTGTGAGGAGGAGAGGTCTCCCTCCCAGGGCTTTTTTCATAGAAAAAGCCCAGCAGGAACTCATTAGCATAATAGGCCACACCCAACAGCAGAAACTCATTAGCATAATAGGCCATACACCTGACAGCACTGCTCATTAGCATACTAGGCCACACCCCCATGTTACCAGAAGTGTGGTCATCCAGCCACATCCACCTTTTGCTTCTTATTCTGTTTACCTTGTTTGTTGTCCAAACCCGGGGCTTTTTTTGGTGCAGGAACTCCTTTGCATGTTAGGCCACACACCCCTAATGTAGCCAATCCTGATGAGTTTCTGATGTTGGGTGTGGCCTGTTATGCTAATGAGTTCCTTCTGGGTGTGACCAACTCGGGAGCCAGCCGGATCTGACGATGTGTGCTTGTACACAAAAGTGTCTACCGTTATTTATTTATTTAATTTATACCCTGCCCTCCTTGCCAAGGTGGGCTCAGGGCGGCTTATAACAGATCATAAAATACAGTTAAAAACAATTAAAAACCTATCATTAGTATAAATGACTTAAAATAACAATAATTTAAAACGTAAAATAAAACTTTGTTGGTCTTAAAGGTGCCACCAGACACAAACCTTCTGCTTCAGACCAACATGGCTACTCCACCCTGAATCTACTTAGAAGTAAGTCATTGGGAGATAGGCTGTCATAGCAGCAGAAAAGAGTAAGAGTCCAGTAGCACATTAAAGTCTAACACCATTTGTGGCAGGGTAGGAGCTTTCGTGAGGCACTGCTCCCTTCTTCAGATCTGGACTCTTTCCTGCTGCTGCAGACAGACTAACATGGCTACCCATATTTGATCTATCTCCACGGTTGTCACAGGGCTGCCAACTCTCAGATGGCAAATTTCTGAACATTTGGGTGGGTGGATTCTGGGAAAGGCCTGGTTTGGGGATGGGGGTGGGTGGGGGAACACCTCATATGGGAACGAGGCCATAGAGTGCTTCCTTCAATGAGACCGTTTTCCCCAGGGGAACTGATTTCTGTCTGCTGGAGGTCAGTTGTAATTCTGGGAGAACTTCAGACGTCACTGTGAGGTTGACAGTCCTGTTGGGCACCGGTTTTGTACTGCTATGTAAGCAGAATTTATTAGGGGGGGGCGATAACGTCTTTCCATACAAGAAAGGTTAAATGTATGAATCTGACATTCTGTGGCTGGTCTTTTTAATCTGCAAACGAACAAACAAAAAGCAGGCCTTTTTTTGGTTGGATGAGTAAAAAAAGTGGCATGGGAGAAGGGAACTCCTGCCTGCGTTGGAATTAACCGCAGCCCCATCCTGAGACCCAGATGCTTTAGAGTTTGCTTTCAATAAATTTACTGCAACAGGATTTTGCAAAAAGACAGATCAAAGTGAGCAGCTGTGCTGATCTGAAGCAGCAGAACAAAGGGTTTTTAAAATATAAGCTTTATTGTCAAATTCTTAGCCGTTTACAAACACAATAGTATAACGAAGAATTAAACACTATAACATTAATAGCGATCTTAAACAAACCAGAGATAGGAAAGCATAGTTAAACAAGTACAGTAAACATTAATGACATTAGTACATAAAGATTGTTTACCAAGTCCATATGGTGCTACTGGATAGGCTTAATTCATCTGACAGGTGGCATAAATAAATCAAGCTTCCAAAAGCAACAACTATAAAAGATTTCACAATAATAATACAATCAGTCAGGTAAGAACAATGTGATAATGATTTGTTACTAGAAATAAATTCTAATACAGGGGAACCACATATCTACAAAATGCTATATATAAAGACTATAATCATCTTGCGATTGCTGATCTAATATTTATTTTATTGGATTTATAACCTGCCCTCCCCACATAACAGGCTCAGGGTGGGTTCAATCAGCTATAACAAACAGTATATAGTATACAAAATGAAAACAGTTAAAATGCCAATAAGATACAGCAACATTTATCTGGGTACAGGTTGTAGTTAGAAGCCTCACAGAGGCCATCTCTTTCAAGTTTTGGTCCTTAGATGGTAATACAGTTCTGACCCACTGAGGGGAGGCCCAGTAGAGAGAAGGGTCATCCACTGCCCTAATTAAAAGCCTGGCGGAAGAGTTCCGTCTTGCCGGCCCTGCAGAACTGTAAAAGGTCCCACAGGGCCCTGATCTCATGAGGAAGCTCATTCTACCAGGTAGGGACCAGGGCTCAAAAAGCCCTGGCCGTAGTAAAGGTGAGATGGATATCCCTGGGGCGGGGACCACCAGAAGATGTTGGTTGGCAGATCATAAAGCCCTTTGGGGCTCATAGAGGGAGATATGCAGGCCCTTGGCCATATAGGGCTTTGAAGGTAAGCACCAACACCCTGAAATGGATCTGGTACTCAACAGGCAGCCAGTGCAGTGCATGCAGCACCGGGTTGATCCGTGTCTACGCAGACAACCAAGTCAACACCTGTGCCGCTGCGTTCTGCACCAGCTGCAGCTTCTGCAAGAGAATCAAAGGCAGCCCCATGTAGAGAGAATTATACTTATCCAATCTGGAAGTGACCATTGCATGGGTCACTGTAGCCAGATCTTGGGGGATGAGATATGGGGCCAACTGCCTGATCTGTCTCAGATGGAAAAAGGCAGACCTGGCAGTGGTGGCGACCTGGGCCTCCATAGTTAGTGAGGCATCCAGGAACACCCCCAGGCTCCTCACCTTCAGCACCAGCACCGATAGGTTCCTGTCAAAGGTTGGAAGCCCGATCCACAAACCCAGTCCCTTGCGACCCAGGTACAAGACCTCCATTTTCGATGGATTCAATTTCAGTCTGCTCTGTTGTAACCAACCAGCCACGGCTTGTAATGCCATCAGCATATTGGTGATAACCCAGCCCATACCTCTGGATAATCTGGGCAGGGGGCGCATGTAGATATTAAACAGCATTGGGGAGAGAATTGGCCCCTGCGGCATACCACATTCTAGCAGGTGTCACTGAGGTAATTCACCCCCAAGTGCCACCCTCTGTCCCTGACCTTGGAGAAAGGAGGTCAGCCACTTCAAGGCAAGCCCCCTTATCCTCACATTGGTGAGACGGTGGGTCAACAGATCATAGTCAACCATATCGAAAGCTGACGACAGATGACGAAGTATCTGCAGTGCTGATCTGCCTCAATCCAGGTGTCTCCAGAAGTCATCCACCAAGGCAACCAACACTGTCCATTACATAAAAACCCCAAATTTGTGGGAACCAAGCTGAAATAGAAGTTTTACCATTTTTCCACAAAGCAGCTTTTGCCATGGCTACACAGAGCATTGCTATTGGATTGAGTCGAATTAAGGGGATCATGGAGGCTGCCATAGATTCAAGAGTATCAATTCAGGGGAGAATGGAATTAAGTGACCCGTAATGTGATGAATATGAGAATGAATAGATCACCAAAAAATTTCAATATAGGTGCAAGTCCTCCAATTGTGGAGGTAAGAGCCACATACCCCATATCCTTTCCAGCAATTAGATTGTTTGTTATGGTCAATATGATGCACTTTTGACAGATAACCATCTAGAGGTAAGTTTAAAGGCTTGAGTTTGTATGTTTATAGATTTAGAAGTAAAAGAGTGCCAAATTTTTGACCATTGAGCATCCCTAAGTCCTTATGCCAAGAATGAACATAAGAGGGTATCTGTGGAACTTCCAGTGTAAGCAGGATTTTATATAGAACAATGTTTGAGTTCAGTGGCACCTTTAAGACCAACAAAGTTTTATTCAAGGTATGAGTTTTCATGTGCACGCATACTTCCTCAGAGACAATGAAATGGAAATAGAAATAACACTCCATACATATAGAGGATGGGCAGTAAATTAGCTCACAGAACAATGAAGATTTTTTTTACAGATCAAAAGAATAACATACTTAGTTTATATGCCTAACATCTGTTATGGTTCAACGGGGGGAGGGGGGACATAGCAAAGGAAATAAATGTCAGAACTGGAGACTGATGTATCCTTAATTGTAGAATGGTGAGTCTGTCATTAGGTTCCACCCGTCTCCTTTCATGGAGGTGACCTTACAGCATCTTTTCCATCGAAGTGGGGCAACTGGCTGTGTAGAGTTATTTTCCTTGTTCCCAGACCAGAGAAATACATTTAAATCTACCATTTCAAATTACATTACATACTATTATTTACTATTCTAATCTATTATTCCAAATAAGAAATAAAATAAAGATGATGTCCCCCCTTCTAGGGGACTGGTGAGAATATAGATGTAAGGGCTGAATGAGGTTGTCATACATAGTAAGATAAAAAACCAATATCCCTGTTGAGTCCTGGGGATTCCATTGTTCTGAGTGTTGTAATAACCTGCAGCTCTTCCCTTTCTACTCTGTTCCTGAAGTTCTTTTGCTATAGAACAGCTACTCTGAAGCCACTCATTGAATATCTTGGAAGGCTGAAGTGTTCTCCCACTGGTTTCTCAGTCTTGTGATTCTTGATGTCAGATTTCTGTCCATTTTCCCTTTGGTGTAAGGTTTGACCTGTTTGTCCTATGTAGAGAACTGAAGGACATTGTTGGCATTTAATAGCATATACAGTGTTAGAAGATGAGCAAGTGAATGAGCCTGAGATGGTGTATCATAGAATCATTGGGTGCGTTTAGACAGCGTGCTGGAGCGGTTTAAACTGCTCCGGCACGATGCGTGTTTTTTTAAAACTGGAGAATCGTGATCACACTGAGCTCCTCCTTCAGAGCTCCCCGCCGTCCTCCTGCAGGTGGGGGGGGTTTTCCCCTCTCCTTTGAGCATGCGCACAGGCAGCCCTCTCCCGAACAGGAAGTTTGGCGTGTGCACAGAAGAGCGATCTTAACTGGTCCCTTTAAAGTTTAAATGAAGACTCCTTTTTACATTTTCTCCCCGAAAATGGCCTCCCCGAGATCCCAGACTCATCTAAATGCCTAAACTAGGCACCAGTGAAGCTTTTCTTCATTTAACTTAGGAGCGGAGCTCCGCTCAAGCGCACACTGCTAAGGAAAAAAAAATATGGCGGGCTAAAACCGGAAGCTGGAGGCAGCTTCCCAGAGGGGAGGGGGGGTTGAAGCACCCGGAAGTGGCTGGATTGAGCGATCAGACAGAGAAAAGTGCGGCTTGAATCGGGAAAACACCACTTGGGTAAGTGGTGTCAAAATACTCCAGTTCACAGAGGGTTTGCTCCAGAAAGCGACGGCTGGGGACGGTGGGCAGATGTTGGGCGTGTGAATGCGCACGTAAAAGCCGTTTCTGAGCCGTGCCGAAAACGGCTCAAACGGCGCGTCTGAACGCACCCATAGAATGTTAGAGTTGGAAGGGACCTTGCATTTCATCTAGTCCAACCCCCTGCACTCTGCAGGAGCACAGCCAAACGACACCCCTACATACCTACAACATACCCAAAAGATGGTCGTCTAGCTTCTGCTTGAAAACGTCCAGGGAAGGAGCATTCACCACCTACCTAGGCAGACAGTTGGTAGTTGACAGTTAGGTCCAGTGATTGTGTTGTCTGGGTGTATGTGGCAACAAAGTTGGCATCTAGGTTTATTGCAAGCTCTGGTACCAGTGTCCATGTTCAAACTGGATGCTGCATTATTGTGGGTGAGGAGCTGTTTGAGATAGGGAGGCTGTCTGTGCACAAGAAAAGGTCTGCCCTCCAGTACTTGTGAAAGAGAACTGTCATCCAGTAGAGTTGTAAGTCACTGATGATGCGTTAAACTGTTCTGAGCTCAGAGCTGTGTGTGACCACTAGTCGTATTCTGTTATTGTCTCTTTTAGGCTTGTCTTGCAATAGATTTTCTCTGGGTACTATTCTGGCTTTGTTGATCTGTTTCCTGACTTCATCCAGTGGGTACTTTAGTTTCAAAAAGGTTTATTGCAAATCCCTCAGGTGAGAATCTCTGTCTGTAGGATTGGAGCAGATGTGGTTATAGCATAGAGCCTGGCTGTATACAATGGATCATTTGGTATGTTTCGGACGGCAGCTGGAGGCATGTAGGTATGTTTGTCATTTAATAGGTTTCCGGTATAAGGTGCTGTCTAGGCATCCATTGTGTACTTTTACAGTAATGTCCAGAAAATGTATTTCTTGCATAGATTGGTTCATTGTCAGTACCCAGAAAAAACCTATGGTAAGACAGGCCCCAGAGAGACAATAACAGAATACCACTAGTGGTCACATACAGCTCCCAACTCAACTTGCTACACAGTGAGTATTCATGAGGTTCCTCCCCTGTGGGGATTCCTCAGTGCTCCTCATTCCTCATAACTAGGAAATATGGACAGGTCTTGAACCTCCTTCCACCCTCAGAACACATCTTTGTGAGATCCCTGTGAGATCTATTTGAGTTCTGTCCTCAGTCCAAACATTTCTATCATTTCTTCAAGGTTAGGGTCAGAATTCTGGGCAGATACAAGCACTTTACAAGAGTTTACATGGTTTCAACCCTTTCTATGGTCTGTTTTCTGTCTTTTACATGCAAAATAAGAGAAAAGGCCTTTTCACAAAAGGCTAAGCGGTTATATGGTTTCTACTTGTGTGGGTTCTTTGATGCTGTAGAAGATGGCCAGGCTAACTGAATCTCTTCCCACACTCTGAGCATTCAAAAGCATTCTCCCCTTTCATGAGTTTGTAGATGCTTTTGAAGATCACACCTCTGAACGGATTTCTTGTCACATTCTGTTCATTCAAAAGATTTTTTGTTGGTGTGGGTTCTTAGATGCTGTTGAAAAACTTATGCTCCAGTTGAAGGCCTTTCCAGACTGAGCTTTCAATAGGTTTCTCCCGTGTAAATGTTCTGATGCTGTTGAAGACTGTCACTCTGACTGAATCTCTTTCCACACTCTTGAGCATTCAAAAGGGATCTCCCCTCAATGGGTTATTAGGTGTTTTTGAAAGTCACAACTCTGACTGTATTTCTTCCCACACTCTAAGCATTCAAAAAGTTTCTCATTTGTATGGGTTCTTAGGTGCTTTGAAAGTCACAATTTTGACTGAATTTCTTTTGGCACTCTAAGAATTCAAAGGTTTCTCACCTCTGTGGATTCCTTAATGATGCTGATGGAATCTCTTCCCACATTCTGAACACTCAAAACGTTTCTCCAGGTGGTCTGTGGTTATCTCTTACGAGTGAAATAAGAGAAAAGCTCTTTTCACAAGCTAAGCAGTTATATGGTTTCTGTTTGTGTGGGTTCTTTGATGTTGTTGAAGATAGCGAAGCTCACTAAATTTCTTTCCACACTCTGAGCATTCAAAAGGTTTCTCACCTCGGTGGGTTCCTTGATGACGCTGAAGATGGCCACTCTGACTGAATCTCTTTCCACATTCTGGGCATTCAAAAGGTTTCTCCCCCGTGTGGGTTCTTTGATGCAGTAGGAGATCGCAACTCCGACTGAATCCCTTTCCACACTCTGAGCATTCAAAAGGTTTGTCATCTGTATGGATTCTTAGATGCTGTCGAAGATTGTTACTCTGACTGAATTTCTTTCCACACTCTGAGCATTCAAAAGGTCTCTCCCCTGTGTGGATCCTTTGATGCTGTCGAAGATTGTTACTCTGACTGAATTTCTTTCCACACTCTGAGCACTCAAAAGGTTTCTCATCTGTGTGGGTTCTTTGATGCTGTAGAAGATTGTAACTCTGACTGAATTTCTTTCCACACTCTGAGCATTCAAAAGGTTTCTCCCCTGTGTGGGTTCTTTGATGCCATAGGAGTTTGCCTCTCAGACTAAATCTCTTTCCACACTCTGAGCACTCAAAAGGTTTTTCCCCTGTGTGAGTTCTTTGATGCTGTAGAAGACTGTTGCTCAGACTGAATTTCTTTCCGCACTCTGAGCATTCAAAAGGTTTCTCCCCTGTGTGAGTTCTTTGATGCTGTAGAAGATTGTTACTCTGACTGAATTTCTTTCCACACACTGTGCATTCAAAGGGTTTCTCCCCTGTGTGGATTCTTTGGTGCACAAGGAGCTGTGATCTGTATTTAAAGTACCTTTCACACTGACAGCATTTGTATGCCTTCATTATAATGTTCTTTGGGAAATGTAGATTTCCCTGTCTTCCATCAGAGGATGTCATTCCATTCTCTGAGCAGATAAACGGCCTCTCTCCAGAACGACTGCTTTGTTGTTTAATAAGCTCTGATTTCTGGAAGAAATTCTCACCACAGTTTGAGCAGCTGTAACCTTTCTCTCCTATATGTGCTTGTTAATGCTTGAGGAGCTCTGCTCTGCAAAGGAAGCTCTTTCCACAAATTCAGGCCTTAATAAATGGATATTATATTGGTTTTGATCTGAGAAGTTAATTCCACTCTCCAAGCACTTGTATGTTTCTTCCGTCATGTGAATTATTTCACGGAAATCCCCCCCTTCCCTTGGCAAGGAATGGATCCATCCCTCTTCTGGACTATATGGCTTCCTTTCTGCCTCTTGAGTCTGCCTTGATTCTGAAGTTTCCTCTCAAGTCTTCATTCTTGACTTCCTCTGGCGACAGATAATGCAGTTCCTCAACCTCCTCATTCCTCTGATCACCTTCTGTCAGAAGAAAGAGAAGGATCCCATTAGCACCCACACAAGGAGGTCTGATTTGCACTTGAAATTCCAATCCACACTCTAAGCATTTCAGGGGCTGGTTTCTGCTGTACACTGAAATGTTAAATAATATATACATTAAAAGTGGCTTCCCACCTGCCTGTGTGGTCCATCTCTGAAATCTCCTTCAGCCTCTTCATTCTTGGGTTTTTCCAAAGAGAACCTCTGGAATTCCCCAAGTGTCTCATCTACATCTGCCGCTGGAATGAAGGCAGAGATCCAGTCTCCACCCAGGAAAGAAGCCAGGCCACCAATCAGTCACTCCTTTTTTTATTTAAATTTTTTATTTTTTCACCAATCAGGCACTCATTCATTTTATTTATTATTGTTTATTATATTCAATTTTTCGGCTGCCCTTCCCTGCAAGCAGGGTTCAGGGTGGCTTACATAAAAGATAAACACAATATAATTGAATTAAAACAACATTAAAATACTTTAAAACATTCAGAAAACAGCACTAAATCCAAGATGACTGTAATTTGCACCAGTCCCCTGGGTGGAGGGGATGTGCAGGAATAAAAGGGAAGGTTGGAGTGTGACAGTGCCAGACCATCACTGTTCAACCAAATGCCATTTCATTTGGCAGAACCTACTTCCCCAAACAATACCAAAAATGATTTTTGAACATTTCTATCAAACATTATGAGACTTTCAAGAAAGAGAGATTTTAATTTTCAGGGATATGAATGGTGTGTTAGACTAATAAAAAGACAGATCTAAAAATGTTTGCTGAAAACTTCCCCACAATGTATTTAGATACATGGGAATTCTAGAACTGGAAGATGTTTGGTGAACATTTCATCCAGATGAGATTTTACATATTCTTCTGACAGACAACAATCATATCCAAGAACAGACAAGCTGGATATCAAAAACCTTAATTAGAAAACTTGGAAAAGCAGAGATTTTGCCAGAGAGTGGTTCATAATCCAACAGAACTAAATTGGAAGAACGGAAGTAAGAAAGAAGATGGAGATTAAATTATAACATTATTATTACAAGGTAATACAAAAATGCAAGAGAGATTTGATGGAATGCTGCAGTATTAATAATACAACTGAAATGACAGTGACAACAGTATGGGAGGCCAGCAAGGCTTAAATCAGGAATTTTACTGGCAATAGCTGCAAGATTGAAAAAGAGAAACAAGATTCTACAGAACAAGACCATAAAAGTACTAGTAATAAGAAGAAACTGAAGGAATTAAAACAATTAAAGAAGCAATCGTATTTGTGAGTAGTAGAAGAAATGCAGAAAAATATTTAAAGCAAAGACATTCTGAATGTGCAAACAAACCTGGGAGATACCTGGCATACTGTCTAAGAAAAGAAAGAGAAAAAAGAAGAATACCTGGGATTAGGGAAGGAAAGCAAGTAGTTTATGCAGAGCAAGAAATGCCTGAAGAAATAAATAATTTTAAATTGAATCTTTGTAAAGAAGACTTTATAGGTGTGGAAGGAACGGAGAAATATTTATCAGGAGTACCAATTACAAAGATTTACATTGGAGCATAGAAGAATTTTGAATCAAGTGATAATAGAAGAAATCAACTATGTTATAAAAAACTCAAGAAGGATGAAGCACCTGGACCAGACAGCCTGACAGCAACTTATTACAGAATCATAGAATGTTAGAGTTGGAAGGGACCTTAGAGGTCATCTAGTCCAAACCCCTGCACTCTGCAGGAGCGTAGCCAAAAGATAGCCCTACATACCTATAACATACCCAAAAGATGCTTGTCCATCTTTTTTTCATAAATGCTTTGAAGAAATATTAGCAATACCTTTGCAAAGAGTAATAAATGAAATACAAGAAAGTACATACCACCTACTTGGGCAAGAAGCAAATAGAACCTTAATACACAAAGAAGAGAATGAGCCATTATTACCACAATCATATAGACCAATCTCATTATTAAATGTGAATAATCATGGCTGAGAGACTAAGAAAAAGCATTCCAGATTTAATTCATGAATTAAAGTCTGCCTTTCTCACTGGGATTCAAGGGAGTTTACACAGAGTGACTAAATACAATCAATAGGATATAGGGAACATTCAGTAAGCCATGGAATAGAATTTGGGTTGTAGAACCAACCAGGAATCTGAAAAACAGTATTGAAGGAAAGCATAAATGTTAACATGAACCACTACATAAGAACATAAGAACATAAGAGAAGCCAGTGTTGAATCAGGCCAATGGCCCATCCACTCCAACACTCTGTCACACAGAGGAGTTGGAATGCTTGGTGTTGGGGGGGAAATAGACTTTGTGGGTATTTCAGAAACTTGGTGGGATGAGGAAAATCAGTGGGATACGGTGATTCCTGGTTATAAATTATATCGGAAGGATAGGGGGAAAGGGTTGGAGGTGGGGTGGCTCTGTATGTCAGAGAGGGTATACCGTCCAGTAAGATTGAGAGGGTAAGAGAATTGGATTCACTTCTGGAAATGCTATGGGTTGAAATAGTGGGTCCAAAAGGAGGCTTAACAGTGGGAGTTTGTTATCGCCCACCAGATCAAAAGATAGAGGAGGATTATAAAATGATGAATGAATTAAAGATAGCGGCTAGACGAAATAACTGTGTTGTAATAGGCGACTTTAACTACCCACACATTGATTGGGTCAATATGAGTTCTAGTCGGGAAAAAGAGATTGCGTTCTTAGACACTCTCAATGACTGTGCTGTGGAACAGATGGTCACAGATCCTACCAGGGGAGAGGCGATCCTGGATTTGGTCCTAAGTAACACCCAAGACCTGGTGAGAGATGTAAAAGTGATTGCACCACTTGGGAACAGTGACCATAATGTCATTGAGTTTAACATTTGTACAGATAGGGAGTTGCCCAAAAAGACTGACGCAACCACTTTTAACTTTAAAAGGGGTAACTTCTCTGGTATGAGGGGACATGTGAGGAAGAAATTGAAAGGAAGAGTGGAGAAGGTCAAAACCATTAGGGAAGCTTGGAGACTATTTAAAAAGACAATCCTAGAAGCTCAGAAAAAATATATACCGCAAGTTAGGAAAGGTACAAATAGGTATAGAAAAAAGCCTGCATGGTTAACAAATAAAGTAATGGAAGCTGTAAAAGGTAAGAAGGATTCCTTTAAGAGGTGGAAAGCTAGTCTTAGTGAGGTTGATAAAAGGGAACACAGACTATGGCAAATAAAATGCAAGTCTGTGATCAGGCAAGCAAAAAGGGAATATGAGGAGCATATCGCAAAAACATAAAGACCAACAATAAAACTTTCTTCAAATACATTAGAAGTAGGAAGCCAGCCAGGGAGGCAGTGGGGCCCTTGGATGACCAAGGGGTAAAAGGAGTAGTGAAGGATGATAGGGAAATGGCTGAGAAGCTGAATGCATTTTTTGCCTCTGTCTTCACTGTGGAAGAGGAGAAGTGTTTGCCCACTCCAGAAGCACCGATTTCGGGAGGGGGTTTGAAAGACCTGAATCAGATTGCGGTAACAAGAGAGGAAGTCCTCCGACTGATGGACAATTTAAAAACTAATAAATCACCAGGCCCGGATGGCATTCATCCGAGAGTTCTGAAAGAACTCAAATGTGAACTTGTGGATCTCCTGACAAAAATATGTAATCTTTCATTAAAATCTGCCTCCATTCCTGAGGACTGGAAGGTAGCTGTTTCACTCCCATCTTTAAAAAGGGTTCCAGAGGAGATCCAGGAAATTATAGACCAGTCAGTCTGACGTTGATACCGGGTAAATTGGTGGAAACTGTTATTAAGGAAAGAATTAGTAAGCACATTGATGAACAAAAACTATTGAGGCTGACTCAGCATGGGTCCTGTAAGGGAAGATCTTGTCTCACTAACCTGTTAGTGTTTTTTGAGGGAGTGAACAAACATGTGGACAAGGGGGACCCAATAGATATTATTTACCTTGACTTCCGGAAAGCTTTTGATACAGTTCCTCATCAAAGGCTCCTAAGTAAGCTCAATAGTCATGGGATAAAAGGACAAGTCCTCTTGTGGATCAAAAATTGGCTTATAAATAGGAAACAGAGAGTGAGTATAAATGGGAAACGTTCTCAGTGGAGGGTGGTAAGCAGTGGGGTACCACAGGGATCAGTACTCGGTCCGATGCTTTTTAACTTGTTTATTAACGATTTGGAATTGGGAGTAAGCAGTGATGTGGCTAAATTTGCAGATGACACAAAGTTGTTCAGGGTGGTGAAAACCAGGGAGGATTGTGAGGCACTCCAAAGGGATCTCTTGAGGATGGGTGAGTGGGCGTCAACGTGGCAAATGGGGTTCAATGTGGCCAAGTGCAAAGTGATGCACATTGGAGCCAAAAATCCTAAATATAAATACACGTTGATGGGGTCTGATCTGGCAGAGACGGACCAAGAGAGAGATCTTGGAGTCGTAGTGGATAACTCGCTGAAAATGTCTACACAATGTGTAGCTGCAATAAAGAAGGCCAACGCTATGCTGGGGATTATTAGGAAGGGAATTGATAACAAATCAGCCAGTATCATCATGCCCCTGTATAAATCATTGGTGCGACCTCATTTGGAATACTGTGTACAGTTCTGGTCACCACATCTCAAAAAGGATATTATAGCATTGGAAAAAGTGCAGAGAAGGGCAACTAGAATGATAAAAGGGTTGGAACACCTTCCCTATGAAGAAAGGTTAAAATGCTTGGGGCTCTTTAGCTTGGAGAAACGACGGCTGAGAGGTGACATGATCGAGGTTTATAAGATTATGAATGGGATTGAGCAGGTTGAGAAAGAAGTACTTTTCTCCCTTTCTCACAATACAAGAACTCGTGGGCACTCTATGAAATTGCTGAGCAGTCGGGTTAGAACAGATAAAAGGAAATACTTCTTCACCCAAAGAGTGATTAACATATGGAATTCACTGCCACAGGAGGTCGTAGCAGCTGCAAGCATGGACAGTTTCAAGAGGAAATTAGATAAACATATGGAGCAGAAGTCCACCAGTGGCTATTACCCACAGGGTATAGATGGGAACTCTCAATCTGGGGCAGGTGATGCACTCTATTCTTGGTGCTGGAGGGGGCAGCAGTGGGAGGGCTTCTGGTGCCCTGGCCCCACTGCTGGACCTCCTGATGGCACCTGGTATATTTTGGCCGCTGTGTGACAGAGTGTTGGACTAGATGGGCCATTGGCCTGATTCAACATTGGCTTCTCTTATGTTCTCTTATGTTCTTATGTTCTTACAGCGGCCAAAATATACCAGGTGCCATCAGGAGGTCCAGCAGTGGGGCCAGGACACTAGAAGCCCTCCCACTGCTGCCCCCTCCAGCACCAAGAATAGAGTGCATCATCTGCCCCAGACTGAGAATTCCCATCTACACTACATGATGTAAAATTACATAACAGGATATTTATACAGCAGTACAAAAATGACATAATATGATCCTACTTACAATAAGCTATAGATATTAGTACCCTGATCTGGATTGCCCAGGCTGGCTTGAACTCGTTAAATCTTCAAAACTAAGCAGGGTCGGCCCTGGCCAGTATTTGGATTGGAGGCCTCCAAGGAATACCACGGGCATGGCGCAGAGGCAGGCTATGGCAAACTACTTCTGAATGTCTCTTGCCTTGAAAACCCTACAAGGTCACCTTAAGTCAGGTGTGACTTGACCATGACAACAACAAATAAACATTAGTATAGATCGCAGTCCCTCAGAATTTCTCCAAGTGAATTTGGGCATCATTTTGGACCGTGCTACCCAGTTGCGGAAAGGTGGGAGCCTTCCTGACCTCCTCAGGCAGGTCGTTCCACAAAATGGGGGCCTCAAAGGAGGAGGCACGTGGACGGGCAGTGGTTGATTCTGCCCCTGTGCAACGTGTGACCTGCAGAACTCCCTGCTCAGATGAGTGAAGCCATCACAGCAGAGCGTAAGGGAAGAGACTGTCTTGCAGATAAGAGGCTCCAAGGACATGAAGGGCTTTGTATGGCATAGCCACTCCTTTAAATTGAGCCCAATAACTGATGGGCAGCTAGTGGAGTGACTGCAGAATAAGAGTAATAAGCCTGCTCCATCTAGTTGCTGATAACAGCTGAGCTGCGGCATTTTGCACCGACTGATGTTCTGGAATTCTTTTTGTGGGGAGACCAATGTATAGTGTGTTACAATAGTCTAGTCTTGATATCATGATGAGATGGATCAAGATGGCCAGAATCAGCTGTTATAAAGGTAAAGGACAATTTTTTTTAGCTAGGCTATATTGGAATACAGCCTTTTTAGCAACTGCATTAACTTGCTTCTCCAGCAATCCTGTTGCGGTCCAGTAAAACGCCGAGGCTCTTAAGGGAGTCTGCCAGGGTCAGCTGAACTCCATGTTAAGAGAGGAGCAGAATGTCCTTCAAGACCTCCACCTTCCCAACCAGCATTATTTCCATCTTTCCAGGAATTTGTTTCAATTTGTTCACTCTTAGGCAAGGCTATTTTTGGGCAGGAACGCATATCTGGCTCCCCAGTTGGCCACGCCCAGCAAGAACTCATTAGCATAATAGGCTACACCCAACAGCAGAAACTCATTAGGATTGGCTACCTGAGGGGTGTGTGGCCTAACATGTAAAGGAGTTTCTGCTACAAAAAAAGCCCTGGGTTTTGACAACAAACAAGGTGAACAGAATAAGAAGCAAAAGGTGGGTGTGGCTGGATGACCACACTGCTGGTAACATGGGGGTGTGGCCTAATAGGCTAGTGAGTTTGCTGTCAAGGGTGTGGCCTAACATGCTAATGAGTTTCTGCTGTTGGGTGTGGCCTGTTATGCTAATAAGTTCCTGCTGGGCTTTTTCTACAAAAAAGTCCTGCTCTTAGGCATTTAACCACAGCAGCCAAACAAGCGATTGAAGACCTTTATTGAATCCATCTCCAGGAGATTTGGATAAGGAGTTCTATATACAGCTGTGTATCATCTGTAGACAGATGACAGCCAAGACCCAAACTACAAGGGCTTTATATCAAGGGAGAAGAGCACTGGGGAGATTGCGCCCTGTGCGCTCCAAACGGATAACTGATCACCAGAGGCCCTTCTTTGGGTCCTAAGCGTGAGGAAGGATTTGACCCTCTCCAACCCCCCCACGCCTACTTCTGTCCTCGGGCTCCCCAACAACTGGCTCCCCAACAACTGGGCAGGATCCGCCCTGCCAAAGGCAGCAGAAATAGGCTACAGGAGCCACAAGGAGGCCGGACCTTTGTCTACATGGAACTCACATTTTAAAACTGTTTATTACATATTAAAACAACTTAATATGAACTCCCGGTCAAAAACACTAGATAGCCACATTTCTCTCTTCCAGGACTGAAAAACTGATGCACACCCCCCATGACTTACTTGCGAGTAAACCTTTCGCGTATCCGTCTGCACCAAGGCTTTTTCCCTCCTGTTGTAGAGCTGAAGGGGCCCCTCCTCCTCTTTGGCAATTCAATTGCAAAGCCTCCTTCCCTCCCCCGGAAAAGACCTTTTTCCTCTTTCCCGCCCCCTCCGTCTCGCTCGGCCTCTCTAGGAAGGAGTTCGCTTTCTTTAACCCTTCTAGTGCTGCAGACGAATGAGTGAATGAGAACCCCCCCCCCCCCGGAGGCGTAGCGCTCGGATCCCGACGGCCGGCCGGACTTCATCCAGGCTGCGCTCAGCCACGCCCTATAACGCAGCTCGACGGGGCTCCTCGCGAGTAACTGCATGGGGGTCCCGGGCTGGGCAGCCGTCGTCTCAGCAAATTGGGCTGTTGATCGGGACGGGGGGAGATGGAGGCGAACTCCAGCCCGCTCCCCTTCAGCCATCCGGAGCAGGTCGACCCTCAAGCCTCCTGTTCAATGGTGCTTCAAGCGCTTTTAGGATTGCATGGAAACTGTGTGTCCCTGTAGCGCGCTCCCTGTTTCCCAAAACCAGCCCGCCGCCTGCTGGAGTGGGGCCCCCTCCTGTTAGAAGTCCGCCCTGTAGGAAAGGTGCCAGTGTTCCCTCTAAGCTGAGTTAGTGTGAGCTAGCTCACCGTTTTTTTAGCCTCCAGCTCACACATTTTTGTCTTAGCTCAGGAAGGATGACTCCAGAGCAAACTAATTTATGAAGCAGCCCAATGGCTTGCTCGCAACTTTGATTCCAGTAGCTCACAAATTAGAATTTTTGCTCACAAGACTCCACAGTTTAGGGGGAGGGTTGGTTGTCACCTCCTGCTTGGGAAATACCTGGAGATTTGGCCACTGACGGAGATACAAACGACTATTTTCAGGTGTGTGGGGGAGGGCTAAGGAAAGGCCCCCCTGACTTCAGTGATTCAACTTCAAGGCTGTTTTAGGCAGGGCTGTGTGTGTGTGTGTAGTGAGACCCAGGGGTCCTGAGCTACCAGCACCTTTGGGGGTGCATTTTGTCCATTCCTGAGAGGGGAATTGGTGGCAAGCCCTGGCTCAGTGGTGGAGCATCTTCTTGGTACGCAGAAGGCCCCAGGTTCAATCCCCGATGTCTCCAGTTAGAAGCACCAGGCAGTAGGTGATGGGAAAGACCTCAACCCAAGGCCCTGGAAAGCTACTGAAAGTCTGAGTGGGCAATACTCACCTTGATGGACCGGTGATCAGTAGAAGGCAGCTTCATATGTTTATATAAGTACTGGCATTTCTCCTCCCCCACCCAAGAAATGCTGTTTTTCAAGGGTCCCCCTTATGCATGGGACATAGTTCTGTGCAATCTCTTTGCAGTCCGGTGCAGGTGGTACCAGCTGTGCACCATCAGGATCAAAAGGAACCCTTTTCTGTGGACTTAGTGGGATGGCAAAGAGGCGGAAATGTGCCCTGTTGCTGTATTCCATGTGGATCCCTTCTCAGAAGCAGGGTGCTGATGGAGAAACAGCTTGTGAGACTCCTTTCCGTGGGAATCTGGCTCTCTTGGCATGCTGTTCAGCCAGGATAACATTCGTACCACTGGGCTAGATTTCTAGCCAAATGTCATGATTAGTCCACACCTTTTACGTCAGGAACATTTGTGCAACCAATCCAAATCGAGTAGGATATGGTTGCTTCTATGTTGCTCCTGTTAAATGCAATAACTTTTCAGAGTTTGTTTGCCAACCTGTTTCAGAGCCAAAAAGCTGCTTCCTCAGTAGTGACAAATGTAAAATTAGAAAAAAGTTGTCAGGACAAACATACCATCGGCCAGTGGAGGGCACTGCAGGATTGCTTTTCACAAACCAGCTGCAGGTAGAGTGAATTTCCACTGGCCAAACTGTTTACAAGGGTCATGGTGTTGGAATTTAGTAAAACAGCCCGATTCGAGTCCAGGTTTCTTGTTGGTTTCTAAGGCATTCCTGGACTGGAATCTTAATTCGCTGAGGCTGCTTCCACAAAAATGTTTTTGGAGCGTCCACATGACCTCATCCCCAAACTGTGCGCCTTCTGTGCTCCCCCTCTCCACTTTGGATACAATGTTTTCCAAATGTGACTTGGAATCTTCTGGAAAAGCATCTTTGCTCACTGTGTGGGCAAGAAAATGCACACTTTTGCAGGTCCCACCCTCCTCAGGGCCATTTTCCTGCCTCAGCCTCCCCACAGCTGCCTTTCTCCCTTCCCCCCACTACACTACGTCTTTTTAGGAATATCAGTCGTTTAATATTGCTATGACTTAACATTAGCAGTTGACTATCAATATTAACAACATCAGCCTAAATTTGTTACAGAATTTGGAAATGCGGTTCTAATTCTCTTGATTCAATTGATCACATACTGTTGGATTGTTCGTGGCATGTAACTGCCAGGGAAAAATGGTTAAACACTTGGTTGCATGGTAAACATCACCTTTCCAATGAAATAAAATGCCAATTTCTGCTGAATGATATATCAGCAGAGATTACCGTGGCAGTGGCTAATTTTTTAGTTGATGTGATAAGAGTGAAAAATTCGGGAAACTACGTTTTATGATTTTATAAATTAACTCTGTCTTCTAGCTGATTATGTCATTTACTGTCCTTGTTTTTTTTTGTAATGTTTAATATTTATATGCCATTAAAGGTTTATTGTAGAATTTGGAAATGCTTGCAAACAGGCCATGCAGCCACATGGAACATGGGTGATTTACTTGACCTTTCCTGAACTTAAGCTGCTAGAACTGACAGAGGACTCCTAAGAACATAAGCAGAGCCCTGCTGGATCAGACCAGGGGTCCATCTAGTCCAGCATCCTGTCTCACACAATGGCGAACCAGTTCCTCTGGAGAGCCAACAACCAGGGGACAGAGGCTGAGGCCTTCCCCTGATGTTGCCTCCTGGCTTTGGGATTCAGAGGTTTAGGCCCTACTTCAGTCCAGGATAGCAGATATCTACAGCCTCTCTGCTACTGGCATAAACATAGTGTGAACTGCCTGCATCCTCAATTTACAAACATCATCTGGCGAGAAGTTCTAGAGAGGCATTTCTGAAACCTATTCCTTCCCAGTCCAGCCTCTTGGGAGCTCTCACTGCTGTGAAGGCCAAAGAGTTCTGGCAGTAGGGTTAATTTGGGTTGAAAGGAAAAGGTTGTGCCCCCCAACCCAACAACTTTAAGGGGTCATATCCTCCCACCAACACCCAGTATTGCGGAAATGGGCAGGTATCCTTGGAGTTGGTAGGTGAACGTTGTGGGACACAAATTCCTCAGGCCCAGTTGTGCTTTCCACCCAACTCCAGATTCTCCTGGAGAGAAACCAAAGGGAGATGGAAGATTTCCCTCTCCTGCTCTGAACCTCCTCCTGGGCTCCATGAGCCAGAAATGTCCCAGAGTCATATACTCCTCACACACGCCCCCATTCCTTCCTTGAGGTTGTGCCTTCAATGAAAAGACTGAGAAAATTCTCTTTTATCTCATAAATAACATCCCATCAAGCCCCTGTTGAAGGGACAGCACACTATTTTCCTCCGGGCAGTTGGCAACCCTTAAGTAACTAAGAGTTGTTTTTATTAGAGAAAACAAAGCTCAGCTAAGGAAGGATCATAGTCCAGTGAAGAGATTTTCATTTCTATTTGTGTGGGGGTTTTTCCTGTGGACTGTGGGTGTTTTTAATGAGTTAGGCTTCACTAAATGTTTCAAAGGTTAGTGCAGTAATGTCTTTTTGTAATTGTGTATAAAGCTGTAAGACAGAAATCTTCTTGCAGACACTTGAGATGGGCACTTTATGCCACGGCTGATCCCCATGAGTGAACCCAACCCAGTTGGCCCACATTCGTGATGTGAGTCCAGATAGTTGCAAAGATTAATTTTTTTTGTGGAGAAGTGGCCTTCTTGGAAGAAATATTTTTGATAGGTACAGAAATTTCAGGGCTTTCATATTTATTAGAATATTTATATCCCATTTTTCCTCATGGTTCAGGGCAGCTTGCAATAATAGTTAAGAACCCTGACCCATCTCTCCCCGTCCCACTTAAAAGATGCCTGCCATTCAAACCGCCTCAAAAGCTCTGACAAACAAGCAGACCTTGCAGCGCCTCCCGAAGATCTCCACGGAGGGGACCACTCACTTCATAAGGGAATCCAGTCCATAGTCAGAAAAGGCCTGGACCCTGGTAAATGGTACATCTTCAGCTGGTTGTGTCTGTTGTATAGTGGGTTAGACGCATAATGAAACCACAGACAACGATGTAGTGATTAGCATGGTTCGCTATTATACAACATGAGACAAAAGTACCTGGCCAGGAGGCCAACTATATACACACGACAGGGGACGCCCCCTGGTGCCATTGGCGGGTTTGAATTCCCGCCGCCGTTCCCATTGGTTCCCCTTCGCGGGAGCCAGGAGCCCCAGTCCCATTGTTCACAGGACCTCAAGCTCAGGCTCCTTTGCTGATGGCCCGTAGTGGTCTGCGGACACAACAGTGTCCCAAAGTATCAGTACTCCCCCCCATATCTTCAGGAAGCCCAGTCCACAAAGCCAGAACCACGATAGAAATGGCCTGGGCCCTAGTAAATGGTCTAGATTGGTTGTGTGCCGAAATATCAGCTTTTATTCTGAGTTCTTCTTTCACATAGGAGAGGTGTAGAAAGCTCCCTTTGATAAGAAAAAAGTCAAAGAATCAAGCAGCATCAATCCCAAAGTTTAAAATCCAGATGTAGGTTCCTTCTCACTCTGTGTTTGAGGAGGGTTATGGATCAGCAAGTGCTTCAGTGGCTGTGAGGGAAGACCTGTTCTGGGACAGCAACAGGGGTGGACAATATTCCTGCTGACTCTTCATTGATACCGTAGATGGTAGCATCCTCTCTGCCAAGTTGGTAATTGGGGGAATCATCCTCTGGTGGCTCTGGTCCTATCTGGCTAATCGATCTCAGAAATGGAGTTAGAAGAAGATGAAGAGATTGGATTTATACCCACGCCCTTCACTACCCAAAGGTGTCTCAGAGCCGGCTTACAAATTCCCCTTCCCCTCCCCCTCCCCACAACAGACACCCTGTGAGGTAGGTGGGGCTGAGAGAGCTCTTGACAGAAACTGCTCTTTTTCAAGAACAGCTGTGCCAGAGCTATGACTTGCCCAAGGTCATCCAGCAGCTGCAAGTGGAGGAGTGGGGAATCAAACCCAGTTCTCCCAGATCAGAGTCCACGCACTTAACCACTACACCAAACTGGCTCAGTTAGGGGAACCCTGCTTGACATGTGCCACAGGGTCCCAGAGGACTCTCTCTTGTTCTCCACGCTTGGGATTCTAGGGACTTTGAGAGTCTCAGAGGTGTCTCTGCTGGAGTCTCCGATTGTGCCTTGGATGTGAGGCCCCTTGAGGCATTTGATGGGATCTCTTTCCTCTCCCTCCTTCAGTCAAGAACCTGCCTTCGTAGTTTTCACCAGAGCTGGAAGGATCACTGGAGAAGGCTGAGAGAAATGACACTTTTCAAAGCCCGTGGAAGTAAACTTTTCTTTTCGACTGCACTGTTAAAGAAGGTTGAGAGAGATGTGGGGTGGCAAAACTTTCCAGTATTTTATTTTCCTATTTATTTGTTTATTTATGTATTTCTCTTATGGCAGAGTTACACACAGGAAGCATATAATAATATAAAATACATAACAAAGTTGATACAGCGGGTATTCAGACAAATTGGGCAATTCCCCCGAATACTAATACCTAAATTTTCAATCCACTCAATAGCATCTGGGGAGAGTTCAAAGAGCTCTGTCACATCTCCCGGGAAAGCACGACAATCACATTCCTGTGACAGATGGAAAATAGTTTGACAGGCTGCACCACAATTGCTTTCAGTTCCTGGTTGTTGTTGTTCAGTCGCGCAGTCAAGTTCGACTCTTCGCGACCCCATGGACCAGATTACACCAGGCCCTCCTGTCTTCCGCTGTCCGCTGAAGTTTGCTCAGTTTCATGTTTGTTGCATCGATGACACTGTCTAACCATCTCAGGGCTCACTCACTAGGTGAACTAGGCGTTCGCCTAGAGCGTGCCGGCCCTTAGGGGTGCCAAAAGCCCCCGCCCCTGCCAAAAACCCCTGCCCCATCCCTGGCTTGCCAAGTACACCCTGCAACTGCAGGGTGCACAGGCAAGCCGGTGCTCAGCGGAAGGGATGGGGGTTTAAACCCCTGCCCCTTCCCTGGCTTGCTGGTGTGCCCTGCAGCTGCGGGGCGCACAGGCAAGCTGGCGCTCAGTGGAAGAGACCAGCTTGTGGCGTCCTCCCCCATCTTCAGGCCCCACTGGGAGGTTGGCATTGCCGGGGGGGCGCAGGTGCCACAAGCTGGCCTCGCCTAGGGCGCCCAGACACCTCGGCCCAGCCCTGATGGCTGCCTGCAATCACAAGGGGGGGGACCTGCCTTTCACCATTTATGATACCCCCCCAAGATAACTCTTTTTAGAAAGCAATGTGTGTCTGTTGGGGGCGTGAGATTGGTGGGGCTGAGGGATTGGGGCTTGTGGATTTCATTACAAGCTCCCCACCTTTTACCTCAACATCTGGACAATCCTGAGGGCTGAAGCACAGAATTAGAATTTTTTTTTTCCTGAAGAGCTCTGAATGGAGGGAAGTTGGACACCAGTGCGGGTTATGGAAGAGCAAATGCAAATGGTATCCTCTGGGAAGAAATGGGTCTTCCCCTATCTAGGCCTTCAGTTCTGGAGGAAATGAGGTATTGCCTGGATCTTTAGGAGTGTGGGGAGCAACTCGGGCAAGGTCACCTTGGTACCTAACTTTAACAAATGTATGGTGTATTTATAACCTTTAATAGTCCAATTCCTCTGAATACGGCATCAGAACTGGGTGTGGGATGGGATGGGGTTCTTCCCAGGAAAGCAGAATCATTTGGGAGTGAGCCTCCATTAAGCCTCCATTCAAGAGCCAGGAGATTTCTCTCTTGCCGGGCTCTCCCCTATGACTCCCAGATAGTCCGGGGAGAAGAAAATGCCTCCAAAGCATTTAAGGTCAGCATTTTCATCTACTGTATTGTTTTTGGTGGTGGTGGTTGTTGTTTGAGGGGATTTCCCCTCTTATCATTCCCCTCAGCCCCCCTTCAGCATAAACCTACCTCACAGGATTGTTGTTGTGAGGATAAAATGGGGAAGGGGATGTCAATATAGGAAACTCCTTTGGGTGCTCCACGGGGGCAGGGGAGGAGGTTACAATATCTAATCTAACATTTTTAAAAATGGAGATTGCATCTTTATCAGTGTCGCTGAGAAAGCTCTGTAAAACTCAGTTGGCGAAGGGGATTATTAAATTATGCTAATTTTTTAACAGATGAGCACATATTTCGATCACTGTTCGAAATTTGGATGAAATATAAAAAATTCTTCCCAGAAGAAAGACAACTTTGGATAGTGCCGGCAGAAGTGATCAGACCGTTTTCCAGACATCAAGGTTCAGATTGGTTACCTTATAAAGAGTCTTTTGAAAGTGGAAGGGAGAAGTTATGTGATAAAAAATAGAGATGATGTTGAATTTGATTATGATTGGTTGAATTATAGACAGATTTTTGATTTATTTAAGACCGATAAGAAAAAGTATGGTTTTAGGGAGAAAAATAATGAAATTGAAACTATATGGGTTGAAAAAGGTAAAAAAATGATTTCAAAAATGTATAAGGTTTTATTGAAATGGTATACTGAGGAAGAAACAGTAAAAGAACAAATGATAAAGTGGGCTGTTAATATAAACAGTGAAATAACTGTCATCATGGGAGTATCTGTGGAAAAAATCATTGAAAATTTCAACATGTGCTAATGTTAAAGAAAATTGTTATAAAATGATGTACAGATGGTACATGACTCCGAAAAAAATTGCTATTATAAATGAAAGTATGTCTAACAAATGTTGGAAATGTAAAAAGAAAGAAGGGTCATTTTACCATATGTGGTGGACTTGTGATAAAGCTATAAGTTATTGGACTCAGATACATAGTGAGATACAGAAAATTTTGAAATGTACTTTCAAGAAAGACCCACAAATGTTATTGTTAGGTCTTAAATTAGAAGAAGTAAATGTAACCAAGAGAACATTGTTGTGGTATTTGGTTACAACAGCCAGAATGACTTATGCACAATTTTGGAAGCAAGAAAAGATACCTGAAACATGGGAATGGATCAAGAAGATGTTGTTTATGGTTGAAATGGACAAACTGACAAGGAAGCTTAACAACGAAGGAGATGAAAAGTTTTTTGAAGAATGGAAAGACTTTCAAGACTATTTGGTGAAGGGGTTTCGGTTTCGGCGTCGCGAATGGCGGCCGCTTCTCGGGACGCTCCCGGAGGCGGTTAGCCCACGCGCAGTTAGGGGGGTCTTCGCATGTGCGAAAGACCCTAGTGAGCCTTAGGCAAAGGCTCCGAACCGGGGGCGCTTGGGGAGTAGCCTCTTTGCCGGCAGACAGCCGGGAAATTGAGGCTTTCTCCCCGCCCCAATCGGCCCCGCTGCGGCGTGCCCGTAATGGGACTTAGCGGCGCCACCGATTTCCAGGAGTGAAGACAGCGCTATGGCTTAAAATAAAAAGAAGAAGTAGCATCGAATCGTGAGTTGAAGATCTATTTTGAAGCGTAAATCGGAGCCCCCTGCATGCGTATAAGCGTTGGGAGGAGGGAGGAGTTCCCACCCCCTTTGAGAAGCAAGATCTACAAAGGGAGCGCGAAGGGGAGCTGAGAGAAAAAAAAAGTGTTGGTGAAAGTACCGTTGGGGTTGCATGGAAGATTGTGATCATTTTAGCTTCCTGGGGGATGCGGCACGAACTTTTTAAAAGTAAACAAAAAAACAAAATGTCGATACTGGAAAAAGTCCTGCAGACACCGGAAGAGAAGAGAGGAGGGACTTCCGGTCCAGACAGCCCCCCAAGAGCTTGCTGTCAATCAACAGGAAAAGGAGATGCTGTGCCCCCTGCTGGAACAATTGCAGAAAATCAACGAAACTCTGTCTAAAATGGATAGTGTTCTCATCAGTCGACAGAAACAGATATCGGAAACAACTAGAAAGATGATGGAGATCGAACAGAAATCGAATCTGATTCTAGGTTTCCAGGGCGTTAAAGAAGAAGAGAAAGAAGATCTCGGATTTACCTTGACAAATGTCTTGGCACCCCTAACTGGCAGTGAAGCGATAAAATTAAAAGAAGAGGTGGATGAGGCTCCCAAAGCCTATTCCGCTTTTATAAAAGAGAATACTCTGCCAGTAGAAGGGGATGTTGAGCATAGCAAGCGACAAACTGGAGATCTAATTTCATCCGAAGAGTTTATGGAGCCCAGGAAGCTTGAAGGCCAGAAGTTTAAGGAAAAAGAGAAAAGAAAGAAGAAGGATTTCATCTTTAAAATACAGAAACTTCTGAAGAGACACGCCAGCAGGGAGGAAGATGCAGTATTCCAAACTGGGACAAGCGAAGAAGACAGCAGCCCAGGGGAAAGTGGTGATGGAACGGAAGACTTCAAAGTTAAAATGGACTCAATCCATAACTGGAAGAGATTTAAAAGAAGATACTTTGAGGACTGTTCGTGTAACATCTGGAAGGAGCTGTTTAATTACTAACCCCAATGGACTTTACTAACTGCATTAACAGAGTGACTTTGGACTTTGCGATAGTTAAAAAGAAGATCTTCTAACCATGATAGATGCCAAATTGGTATTGGTTATTAACCTAAACTAACCCTCACTAACAGGAAAAATTTCACTCCATCTTTTTCTTTCTCCATCTGTCTACCCTTCCCGTTTCTTATAAAAAGAATAAAATTCTCTCTTTTTTAAGAGAGTTTTACAAAAAAAAAGACTATTTGGTGAAAAACTGGGATGTTAAGAATAACTTGATTTGTTTTGACAGTTATTAAGAAGAAATTTTAAAATGACTTTATTGTTAAAATGTTACCGTTATTTGATAATGAAGGTTAAAAAGGATTAGTAAAGTAAATGCGTAATAGAGATTATAAGGGGGTAAGAGCATTGCGGAAGCCTTGTATTGGGGAGGAGGGGTATAACGAAAAGGATATGTATTTTCTTTTGTTTTTTATATAATATGGAACATGTTAAATATATCCAATAATAAAGTGTTTTAAAAAAAAACAGATGACCACATATTAATAACTTTCTATTGCCCCACATAAAGTGAACACATGATCTCAAATGTGGGCAGAAAGCACCCATCTGGGAGTTTTTAACAATATCCGTGGGAGGCATTGAATTCTAAAGGCTTCCCCCACCTCAAGTGCTTGCTCTGTCCCCAGAAATAAATTCTCTGCCTGCTCTTATGATGCCACTGCTTTGGGGTTGGATCCTGCATACATCCCTCCTTCCCTGACTCTGAGTGAGTTGAAGATTGTGCAGCCCCACAGAGAGAAGGAGATAGAGCAGGGGTTCTGAACCTGGGTCCACGGACCCCATGGTAGATTGGTCTGCGGTAGATTTCCAGGGCTCGGGGGGGATATCACATCTTTATTTTCACTAACCTCCAACTGAAATACAACATTTTCTTCAATTATGAATGTAGGCTAACAAACCACAGTAGTAGCAGCAGTGCCTCCATCTCCTTCCCCCTCCCCGCTCAATCGCCCCATTTGCTGAGACGGCTGAACAGCCGGAGATTTCCCCGTGCAGAGTTACGCCCGAGCATCCCCGTCCAGCTGCATTATAGGCTGAGGGCCGCCTGGCAGAAATCCGGTCTGTCCGCTCGGGTCTGGGCGCCGCGTCTTGTCAGAGAGGACGGGAGGGGCTTTTCTCATTCATTCGTCTGCAGCACTGAAAGGGTTAAAGAGAGCGAGCTGCTTCCTAGAGAGGCCGAGCAAGGCGGAGGGGGAAGGGGCGGGAATGAGGAAAAGGTCTTTTCCGGGGAGGGGGGGGAAGGCTCTGCTATTGAATGGCCAAACGGCGGGGCGGGGGGGCCTTCAGATCTGCGGCAGCCGGCAAAAGCCTTGTTGCAGCCGGATTCCGGGAAGGTTTACTCACAAGTAAGTCATGGGGGTGGGAGGGAAATCAGCATTTCAATACTTGGAAGAGAGAAGTGCGGCTCTCCAGTGTTTTTGACGTGATGTTGGTATTCCATTTAAAATGTAATACACAGTTTTTAAATAAATCCATCAGGGTCTGGGCTCTGCTCTTTATGGGATGGGCAGGAAGCATTTTTCATTTGTCTGCAGCTCTGAAAGGTTTAAACTGACAGCTGTTTGATAGAGAGGCTGAGAAAGGGAGGGGCGGCGGCGGAAGAAAGGCTTTTTCCCACCAGGGCGGAGGCTTTACTATTGAATTGCCAAAGAGGACAGGAAGGGCAGCAGCAGGAAAAAGCCTTGCAGCCAGATCTTGCAAAGATTTACTCACAAGTAAGTCGTGATGGGGAGGGGGAGCTTTTCTATATTGGAAGAAAGAAAAGCTGCTACCGTGTGTATTGTTGAGGGGTGGGGCTGGGTTTTAAATAGTTTTCACATGTCATTTTCTTACCTCTGCTTTAATTTGTTCGCTGCCTTGGTGACTCTGGTGGGGGCAGAGAGACTGGATCTGAATTTTGTAAGTAAACATAAATAAATTCTCAGCCATGGAGGTTGTAGGAAGGCCAAGAAACGAGTCCCAGGCGTATTTCTATGGGAGGAATCATCCAGGACGATTGGCTGCCCCCCCCAATATGCATTTTGGGTGGTGCCCCCCACCTGCAGATTCAGCACCTCCCCCTGTTCCTGTTCTTCCCAGCAGCCCCCGTGCCTTGACCTGGGGAGGTTACACCTCCCCCTCCACCCCTTCCCTTGTGTTGGCTGCTTGGACAGAGCTTTGCTCTAAAGCTTCTGGTCTGTTGAAGGGATGGTCAAGCCGTTCCCAGTCCTTTTGTCCTGGGCTGTAGCTTACATGGAGAATTGGCTCCCAGGACAGACATACCAGTTCATCAGAGGCCAAGATTATAATATCCAGAACAGGTTTTTAAAGATTAAATAGAGATAGTTCATTTTCCTGAAAAACTAAAAGGGTATATCTTTTAAAAGCCTGATATGTAATATAGCCCAATGACATTAATCTTGATGTGCAAACTACAACAGGGACTCTCCTTCTAATCCAACAGGGAAATTCTTAGATATCTCTAGACCAGGGTTGCTGATGTAGCCCCGTTCTCTTTTGATTTCTTTCTGCATTTTTGATATCTTTTCCTCTCCCTCTGCAAAGCCAAGTAAGTGAGTGTATCTTTCCACAGTTGGAGGTGACCTAAAAGATGGGAAAGGAAATGGAAGAGGAGGACCTGGAGTAGGCAAGAGTTCGAGAAAAGGTCCCAATCCCATCCAAGCAGGGAGTGGAGCTGAATTTTGGGAAAGAGCTGCTCCAGAGACCATGGCTCAGGACACTAAGACTGCAGATCTACGCAGCCAGTGGTTCAGGCAGTTCCGTTACCAGGAGACCGATGGGCCGCAAGAGGTTTGCAGCCAACTCCATGTACTTTGCGACCACTGGCTGGAGCCAGAGAGGCACACCAAGAAGCAGATCCTGGACCTGGTGATCTTGGAGCAGTTCCTGGCCATCCTGCCCCAGGAAATGCAGTGCTGGGTCAGAGGATGCGGGCCGGAGACCAGTTCCCAGGCAGTGGCCCTGGCTGAAGGCTTCCTCCTGAGTCAGGCTGAGGAGAAGAGGCAGGCAGAGCAGGTGAGGTGGTTTCATTCACTTAGTACAAGCAATGGCCTTATCCTAAGGCTTCCCTGCCTGATATTTCTGTCTGGACATAATTCACTCGGCTGGGAAGAAAACCCATCCCTGATTCTTGTCTCTGGGTGAACCAGCTCTGCTGGTCACTGCAGGTGTGAGGGATCTGGGAGTGGGGCAGGATTCCTCTCCTCAGCCTGGTCCATTCCTTCTCTTCCCCATCTCCTTTTCTGCTCTTCCAGATGTGGGGACCCTCAGTGAAGACAGAAGCAAAATTCTCTGAGGCAGAAGGAGCTGCATTGGAGGAAGGGCAGTGGGAGCAGGTCCAGGAGCGTGCCCAAGATGCCCTCTCACGTGGTAAGGGTGCCTCGTGCCCAGATGGAATTGAGGCACACAGTGAAGTTGTTGGGTAGAAGATTTAGGACAGGAAAAAAAGGAAATAGTGCTGCACAGAATACAGAGTACACTTCTGGGACTCAGGGCCATAGGATGTAGCAATGCCCACTCCCTGGGAGGCAGGATTAGGCAGATTTATGGGAGGACATTGAGGAAGTCCCCCATTTTAAATACTTAGTCATCTGGTTTGACCAGAGATTAACTTGGTCATTGCAAGTTGCTCATGTTATATGATTGGCTACAGCAGAATCAAATATCATCTGTGGTTTGTTTTCTTTATCTGGGTCTCAGTAGATCCCAGTGACCATCAAATTCTTTAACACCAAGGTGGCTGTGCGAAGTTTATACGGTGCTGGCATCTGGATTGGCAAAACAGGGGAGTCCTTTGATTCAGTTCTTCTCAAATCCTATGTTCCATCTGCAGAATCCTGAATTGTGTAGTGGGAGTAGCCCTCCAAAATGAATTAGGACAGCCATCTCTTGAAACCTGGGCCTGGTTGAAGGCTTTTCCCTCTTACAAGTAAAATTATATACTCCAGCATCCAAGAGATCATAAGAGAAGCCAATGTTGAATCAGGCTAATGGCCCATCTAGTCCAACACTCTGTCACACAGTGGCCAAAAATACCAGGTGCCATCAGGAGGTCCAGCAGTGGGGCCAGGACACCAGAAGCCCTCCCACTGCTGCCCCCACCCCCAGCACCAAGAATAGAGTGCATCACCTGCCCCAGACTGAGAGTTTCTATCTATACCTTGTGGCTAATAGCTACTGATGGACTTCTGCTCCATATCCTTATTCTAATTCCCAGACTTTTTTTTTCTGTGCGGATACCTATTCCCTTCAACAGGGGCCTCACTCTCCCCCAACAGCTTTTCCTGCATAGTCAGTAGACTTCCTGGGTTTGTAGAAAAATCCGAAAAGTGAGAAAATCCCTGCAGGGACGGTTGAATTCCCCCCAAAACCTTTTGAAATGGCCTCTGCAGGGACCTAACTCCAGGCATCAACGGTGAGAGATTAGAACGTTGGTGGTGGTGGGGGGAGGCTTCTATCTAACTGGCTCTGTCAATAAAAGTGTGGGGGGAAGGGCCCTTTCTTTCCAGGCCTCTTTCAGCCTTGGAGGGAGGGAGGGGAGGGAGGGAGCCTTGGGGCCAGGCTGGGGGATTCCTAGAGGTTTTGGGGTGGAGTGCAAGGAGGACAGGATTTGGGGAAGGGAGAGGCCTCAGCTGGGCATCATGCCACAGAATCCACCCTCCAAAGCAGCCATTTTCTCCAGGGAGACAGATCTCCGTTGTTCACAGATCTCTGGAATTCACCCTCCAGCAGGCCCCACTTGGAGGTTGCCAACCCTAGGCCTGGCAGCAGTCTAGGGTTGCCAGGTCCCCCCACGGGCACTGGCAGGGGATGGGGGTAGTGGGGTTGCCAGCTCCAGGTCTGGAAACTCCTGGAGATTTGGGGATGGAGCCTGGGGAGGACAGGGACCTCAGTGGGGTACAATGCCCTAGAGTCCACCCTCCAAAGCATCTATTTTCTCCAGGGGAAGTTATCTCAGTAGTCTGGAGCTGAGCACTAATTCCAGGGGATCCCCAGATCCCACCTGGAGGCTGGCATCCCTAGGCAGCACCCTCTGGGTGACTTGATACCACCTAATTTGCATGACTCAACTTGGCCTGGCTGCTTGCTGCTGTTCAGCAGCCACCCTATGAAAGCCAGCAGTGGTGCAGAGTTAGGGCCTCAGAGTAGGGTCTGCAAGACCCAGGTTCAGATCCCCATATTGCGGTGGAAGCTGACTGGGTGATTTTGGACCAGTCACATACTTTCAGCCTAACCAACCTCACAGGGTTGTTTTGCATATAAAAAGGAGGTGAGAATAATGTAAACTGCTTTGGTCCCCACTGTGGAGAAAGACTATAATTTTCGTTGGTAGACGCTGTGGGGGAGGGGGTGGAGACGAAAAGCTGAAGACAGATAAAGGCAGATAAAGGTTAAGTTGGCTATTGGGTGGGAAGGAAATAGGGTTGCCAACTCTGGATTGGGAAACTCCTGGACATTTAAGGGGTGGATCCTGGGGATGGTGGGGTTTGAGGAGGGGAGGAACTTCAGACCAGTATAATGCCATAGACTCCACCCTCCAAACCAGCCATTTCCTCCATGAGAACTACCATTGCCAGCCTCTGGGTGAGGGCTGGAGATCACCCAGCATTACAACTGTTGTCCGGGTGACAGAGATCAGTTCCCCTGGATAAAATGGCTGCTTTGGAGGGTTGAGTCTATGGCTCCACCCCCAGAAGGGAGAAGGAATGTGAGATAGGTAAGGGTAGAGGGGAAGAAGCAAAGGTGTGAGGAATGGGATGACCATCCCGCAAGTTTCTTGTGGGTCTCCACTTGTGTTTATCTAATTCCCTCTCGAGGGATCCCTAAACTTAGTCAGAGAGATCTCTTATATTTCCCATTGTGATAAACTTGTCAAGCAATGACTACAGTTCCTCAGACTTTCCTTGGGTTCCCTTTATGCAGTTACCAGACAGGAAGTCATAAGAATGATTAAGAAACTTCTCTTTAGGTAAGATTATAACAGTACTATTTGTAGAACACGATGTGTTTGTTCTACTCAATCTATTTGGCATTCTTCCAGCTGGAGAGCTCCCCAATTACTGCTCATAGTTGACTGTTCCTCACTATTGGTGTGCCTTTATGTTGGCGCGCCTTAATGGCCAACCAGCTGGAGTATTGCAAGGGAGGTATCTTAAGATACCATCCACTGATAGAACAAAATTTGAGTCCAGGGGCACCTTTAAGACCAACAAAGTTTTATTCAAGGTATATGTTTTCCTGTACACTCACTCTTCTTTAGATACAATTAAATGGAAATTACAGTCCATACGTATAGGTAGAAGGTGAGGAGTAAATTAGCATAACGCACAGGCCCATAGCCAGAATTTTTAAATTCAGGGGGCATTTAAATTTCTTAGGGGGCACTGGCTAATCGAATTAAAGGAATACCTGGCTCTTTCCACCTGCTGCCGCTTGGGGGCCCTGGGCTGGATGGGAAGTCGTGAGGCCTGGCTAGTAAGTCAGGGGGCCTAGCCCCGAGATGCACCTGATAACGCATATGTTCAACAGATTCAAGGGCCGAACAAAAATAACAAGCTTAGTTTATATGGCCACCATTGGCTTGGGTTTAATTTTGGGGGGAAATATAGTGAAGGAAATAATTTGTCAGAATTAGAGACTGATGGGCAGAAGTATCCTTAATTGTGGAATGCTGTGAGTTATTAACTGAGGCCCTGCCATTACGCTCCATTCATCTGCTCTCAAGCATGGAGGTGACCTTGAACGTGGTCCCAGTGCCAGTGGGGCCTGTAAAACTGTGCATCTTCTTGCCCACACACTGAGAAAAGGTGCTGTCCCAAAAGATTTCAAATCTGGAAAACATCGCAGCAAAAGGGGGGGGTGTTTCCAGACGGTGGTCAATTTGTGGATGAGATCATGTGGATGGTCTTTGCAGAAGTAGTCAAGGACTCCTCCACTGGAAATTCACCCCTTATGCGGGTGGTTTTTTAAAAACCATCTTTCAGTGCCATCTACTGGCAGAAGGTATGTTTGTGCTTTAACTTTCTTCAATCTCATATCTTTACAAAGTTGGCAAAAAAATTCTACTGAAGAGTGAAAAGAACTTTTTGAGCCTGAAATGGGGTGTGGTGTGTTTTTTTTTTGGGGGGGGAGAGCTCTGAAAGTGTGGGATTTAATAGGAATAATAAAGGAGCACCATTTCTTACCATGTTTGAATTAGAACCAAGTTTGAGTCCAGGGGCACCATTAAGACCAACAAAGTTTTATTCAAGGTGTGTGTGACGGCACACTTCCTCAGACACATTGGTGTGTCTGAGGAAGTGTATGTGCACATGAAAGCTCGTGCATTGAATAAAACTTTGGTGGCCTCAAAGGTGTCACTGCAGTCAAACTTTGTTCTGCGGCTTCAGATCAACACACCTACCCCACCTGAAGCATATTTGGATTGCTAGTACAAATGTGTTCCTGACATAAAAGCCATACCGTTGGCTGGAAATCAAGCCCAGTGGGACAGTCATGGGGTCCTGGCTGAACAGGATAAACGGAAGTATTTCTTCACCCAAAGAGTGATTAACACATGGAATTCACTGCCACAGGAGGTGGTGGTGGCTACAAGCATGGACAGCTTCAAGAGACAATGGGATGAACATCTGGAGCAGAGGTCCATCAGCGCCAATTAGCCACAAAGTATAGATAGGGATTCTGGGGCAAGTGATGCTCTGTATTCGTGGTGCTTCGGGGGGGGGGCAGCAGTGGGAGGGCTTCTAGTGTCCTGGCCCCACTGCTGGTCCTCCTGATGGCACCTGGTATTTTTGGCCACTGTGTGACAGAATGTTGGACTGGATGGGCCTTTGGCCTGATCCAACATTGGCTTCTCTTGTGTTCTTATGTTCTTAACATGGGGTTGGCAACATCAAGGTGATGGCTGCAGATCTCCTGCTATTACAACTGATCTCCATGATGGAGGTTTATAAAATTAGGCATGGAGTAGAGAGAGCTGAGAAAGAGAAATTTTTCTCCCTCTCCCAAAATACTAGAACTCGAGGGCATCCAGTGAGGCTGATGGGCAGTAGGTTCAGTATGGACAAAAGGGAATCTTGTGTCAAGAGAGTGATGAAATTATGGAATTTGCTGCCAGAGGATGGGGTGATGGCCACAGGAACATACAGCTTTAAAGGGGAACTAGATAGAACCACAGAGGAGAAATCTATCGGTAGCTACTGGCCATGGTGTCTGAGGGGAAACTCCACAATCAGAGTCACTAATCCTCTGAATCCCGGAGCCAGGAGGCAACCTCAGGGGAAGGCCTCGGCCTCTATGCCCTGTTGCTGGCAGTCCGGAGGAACTGGTTGGCCACTGTGTGAGACAGGATGCTGGGCTAGAGGGACCACTGGTCTGATCCAGCAGGGCTCTTCTGATGTTCTTATGACAGAGATTCGATATCCTGGAGAAAATAGCTGCTTTGGAAATGGACTCTACGGCATTATACCTAACTGAAGTCCCTCCCTCCCCAAACCGCACCCTCCTGAGGATCTCCAGGTATTTCCCAACCTGGAGATGGCAACCCTAATTGGAGGGCTTGCTGGGGAATGGAGTTCAGTCCTGGGTGGAGAGGTGCTCAGCTAGGAATTGGGCAGGAGCTGGCAGCCCTAGCTGGGCAACATGACAACAGAGGGCTGAGGGAGAGACATTAGCACAGAAAGGAGTCTCCCAAGCAGTCTTCAAATCGAACGTCACCAGCACCCTGCTTCTGAGAAGGGATCCACAGGGAATCCAGTGAGCAGGTAGATTCCCACACTTTTGCCAGGCCGCTATGTCCACAGAAGAGGGTTCAGTTTCATCCTGACCCTCTGCATCCGGCGTCTCCTGCAACTAAACTGCACAAAACTGCACCCCGAGCATAAGGTGAACTCCTCGAACCAGTACTTTTTTTCTTTAAAGGAGGGAAGGACTCATATATAATGTTGCACAACTTTCCACCAGTCCCCCTCTCGGACTTGACAGAATGCCCCCCTCCCAAAAAGGTGCCAGTGCCCTGTACCCATGAGTACCACCGCATACGCAAAAAAAGTGCCTGAAATTGTCTGCAAGTGTAAACAGCGATGTAAGGGGTGCTCTTCTTAGACACCCCCCCCCAAACCTGAAACTATTCATTTGAATACCTCCCAAAGCCTCTGAGGGAAGAGAAAGTCACCAAATCTTCAGGAATTTCCCAAGCCAGAGGTGGCAATCCTGTCCAACAGGGTGGAATCACAACAGTCTCCATAGGGTTGCCAACTCCAAGTTGGGATATACCTGGATATTTGGGGGTGTGGAGCATGAGGAGGGTGGGGTGTGGTGAGGGGGGAAACTTCAGCATGGTATAAAGTCATAACGTCCACCTTCCCAAGTGGCCCTTTTCTCCAGATGAAATGATCTCGTCACCAGGAGGTCAGTTGTAATCCCAGGAGGTCTACAGCCACCACCTGGAGTTTGGCAACCACACAGCCTAGCCCACCTGAAAGGGTTGGTTTTTGCAGAATTCAGGAAATAATCCAATCCCACGTTTTGTGGTTTGCTTTCAGTGAATTTTACTGCGACAAGATTTGCAGAGACAGGAAGTGATAGGGAGGAGTCTCGCTGGCATGTTTTGAGAAAGGGGAAGATGTTCTTAGGAACATATATTCTCAGTGCAATCCTAAAACCGCTTTCTTGGGAGTAAGCCGCATTGAATAGGCTTGGGGAGAAAACTCCATTTAGACTTGCTGTAGATTGCTTGGTGTGAGTTTGCTTTAATTTGCCTTAATTTTTTCCCCCTACTCAAACATGCCATTACTTGGGATGGCTGAACAGCCTGGGGTTCCCCAGGAGAGCAACCCTGTGTGGAGTTACTCCAGTGCAACCCTTCTGAGTTGCATTGGACATCGCTGAGGGCAGCCTGGCTGACATCTGATCCCTCAGGGTCTGGGCACTGCTCTTTATGGGGAGGGCAGGAAGCATTTTTCATTTGTCTACAGCTCTGAAAGGGTTAAACTGACAGAGCTGTTTGCTAGAGAGGCCAAGAAAGGAGGGGGTGTCAGAAAAGAGGGTGGCTTTGCTATTGAATTCCCAAAGGGAATGGGGAGTGCTTCAGATATGCAACAGCAGGAAAAAGTCTTGCAGAAGGATCCTGCATAAATCTACTCACACGTAAGTCATGGGGGGGAGCTTTTCAGTCTTGGAAGAGAGAAACGCTGCTATAATATGCATAATTGAGGGGTGGGGCTGGGTTTTAAATAGTATTAACCTGATTTTTTTTACCTCTGCTTTAATTTGTTAGCCACCTTGGTGACTCTTGTGGGGGCAGAGAGACTGAATCTGGATTTTGTAAATAAAAAGAACTAGAAATAAAATCAGCCATGGAGGTCGTAGGAAGGCCCAGAAAAGAGTTCCAGGCTTATTCCCATGGGAGGAATTGGCGTAACATGCTATGACAGATAGGACAGAAAAGCTGGCTTTTTGAAATGCTGCTTGTGTCAGAGAGTTGGGAGTTCATGAGTTAATCTTCCTTGGAGAGAAGAGCTGAGGTTGCTCTGCTCACTCTCTGGTTGGCCAGCATCAGCTGAGAGAGTAAATAAAACAGCTGATCTGGAGGGAAAAGAGGTCTTTCTCAAGTTGGTCTTTTGCAATTTGGTCTTACTAACATCTGGATCAGTAGCCAAGAGGGTTTGGCTTCTGAGGGAAGAGACATTTGGGAGTCAGTGTTTTCTGACAGGCAATAGTCAGAAAAGTATTTCTATAAAGAGAAGAAGAGAAACCCCATTGTCTCAGATATATTAAAATTTTAGATTTTCAGGAAGGCTATAGAATAACTTTATACAGCCAAAGGATACTGGAGAAGGATTTGGCACAAGGTCTGGGTAGTTAGAGTGAACTTCTATTCAAGCCAAATAGAGCTGTTGCTTCTTAGGGACAAGGGGAATAACTTCCTGCCAGTGAAGGGCTGGGAAAAGAACCCTGGTCTGTGATAAAGGGGAGAAGCTTAGACACCTCAGGAGTTAGTGAAAAGCTGTATTATCTAAAGGAAAAACTAGAACTCTGAAGGAGGAAACTTAGAAGCATTGCTAAGAACTATGTTAGTGCTGAATTATACTGAACAATGTACCTCTCAAAGAAAGAAATAGAAAGCCTTGAAACAAAACTAGAAATACACTCTCTTGAATGTTCTAAGAATTCAGCTCTGTATATATTAGGAAGGTTTTTTACCTCAGCAGTCTCAAAACTTTGACTATTCCTTTTTTACATATATTCCTCATCTGTTTAATAAAATCTTTATTCTGTTTTTGAAAGTTAATTTGCCTCAAGTGCCCATATCTCAAGGGTTTAAAGAAAACTGGACAGCTCCTGTATTTTCAGTAGAGTTCCTGAGCTGAGAAAAAGCCTAAACTAAATATCTAAACATAGGGTGGGACAGTCAAGTCTTTTATGACAAAGAATATATACACGCTACTGTAGGGCAACTTAGTCACTGAGGAGAACTGAAGATTTGGCGGGAAAAATCTGCCAGACAGTTGGGGAGATATAGAGGTTCGTCATACATGTGTTTTGGGTGGGGCCTCCCATCCGCAGATTCAGTGCCTCCCCCTGGCCCTGTTCATCCCAGCAGCCCCTGTGCCCTGATTTGGGGAGGTTACACCCCCACCGCCGCTTCCCTTCTGCTGGCTGCTTGGACAGAGCTGTTGCCTAATGCTTCTTGTCTATTGAGGGGATGGTCAAGCCGTTCCCAATCCTTTTGTTCTGGGCTCTAGTTTACATGGAGACTTGGCCCCCAGGACAGACTGATATCAAGTCATCAGAGGCCAAGATCATAACATCCACAACAGATTTTTAAAGGTTAAATAGAGTTTATTTTCTTGGAAAAGGGCCTATCTTTTAAAAGCTTCATATGTAATATAGCACAGTGACATTAATCCTGATGTGCAAACTACAGCAGGGACTCTCCTTCTGATCCACCAGGTCAATTCTTAGATGTCTCTTGACCAGGGTTGGTGGTGTAGCTCCATTCTTTTTTGGTTCCTTTCTGTCTTTTTGATATCTTTTCCTCTCCCTCTTCATAGCCAAGTGAATAAGTGTATCTTTCCACAGTTGGACATGACCCAAGAGATCGGAAAGTCGATGGAAGAGGAGGACCTGGAATTGAGAAGAGATTAAGAAAAGGTCCCCATCCCATCCAAGCAGGGAGTGGAGCTGAATTTTGGGAAAGAGCTGCGCCACAGTCCATGGCTCAGGACACTAAGACCGCAGATCTACGCAGCCAGTGGTTCAGGCAGTTCTGTTACCAGGAGACCGATGGGCCGCAAGAGGTTTGCAGCCAGCTCCATGTACTTTGCAACCACTGGCTGGAGCCAGAGAGGCGCACCAAGAAGCAGATCCTGGACCTGGTGATCCTGGAGCAGTTCCTGGCCATCCTGCCCCAGGAAATGCAATGCTGGGTCAGAGGATGCGGGCCGGAGACCAGTTCCCAGGCAGTGACCCTGGCCGAAGGCTTCCTCCTGAATCAGGCCGAGGAGAAGAGGCAGGCGGAACAGGTGAGGGGGTTTCATTCATTCAGTTCAAGCATCGACTTTATCCTTTTTCTTCCAGGAGATAATTCACTGCACTGGGAAGAAAACCCATCCCTGATTCTTGTCCCTGTGGGTGAAATAGCTCTGCTGGTCAATGCAAGTGTGAGGGATTTGGGAGTGGGGCAGGATTCCTCTCCTCTGCCTGTTCCATTTCTTCTCTTCCCCATCTCCTTCCTACTCTTTCAGATGTGGGGACCATCAGTGAAGACAGAAGCAGAGTTCTCTGAGGCAGAAGGAGATCCGTTGAATGAAGGGCAGAGGGATCAGGCCCAGGAGTGTGCCCAAGATGTCCTCTCATGTGGTAAGTGTGCCTTGTGCCCAGGTGGGATTGGGGCACACAGTGAAGTTGTTGGGTAGAAGATTTAGGACAAGAAAAAAAGGCAATACTGCTGCACACAACACAGAGTTCACTTCTGGGACTTGGGGCCATAGGATGTCGTGATGGACACTCCCTTGGAGGGGTATTAGAGAGATTCATGGGAGGACATTGAGGAGGTCCCCCATTTTAAATACTTAGGGGTCTGGTTTGACCAGAGATTAACCTAGTCAGTGCAAGCTGGTGATACTATAAGATTGGCTACAGCGGCATCAAATATCATCTGTGGTTTCTTTTATTCATCTGGGGCTCAATATATCCCAGCCACCATCAAACTGTTTAACGCCAAGGTGGCCGTGCAGAATTTATATGGAGCTGGTATTTGGATTGATGAAATTGGGCGTGGGGTCCCCCCCTTCGTTTCAGTTCTTCTCAGATCCTAGGCGCTATCTGTGGAATTCCAAATTGTGCAGCAGGGGTAGCCCTCCAGGCTGAATTAGGACAGCTATCTCTTGAAAACTCTGGCCTGGTTGAAGGCTTTTCCCCTTAAAGTTAAAATTATACACTTTGACATCCAAAAGGGAAATCTAGGCTTAGTCAGAGAGCTCTGATGTTTCCCACTGGGATAAACTTTTCAAGCAACGACTACAGCTCCTCAATCTTTCCTTGAATTTCTTTTATTTAATTACCAGATGGGAAGCCATAAGAATGATTAACAAACATCTATTTAAGTACAATCATAACAGTACAATCTATAGAGCACAGCATGTTTATTTTACTCAATTTGCTGGCATTCTTCCACCTGGGGAGCTCCCCGGTTACTGCTCATATGTGACTCTTCCTCGCTGTAGGTGTGCCTTTATGTTGGTGTGCCTTAATGGCCAACCAGATAGATTATTGCAAGGGAGATATCTTAAGATACCATCCTCTGATAGAACAAAGTTTGAGTCCAGCGGCACCTTTAAGACCAACTAAATTTTATTCCAGGTATGAGTTTCATGTGCACGCACACTTCTTCAGATACAGTGAAATGGATATTTCAGCCCATACATATAGGTAGAGGGTGAGCAGTAAATTAGCATAATACAGATGTTTATCAGATTTAAGGAACAAACGACGAATAACAAACTTAGTTTATATGGTTACCATTGGTTTGCATTTAATTCTGGGGGGTAACCTAGTGAAGGAAATAAAATACGTCAAAAATGGAGATTGATGGGCAGAAGTATTCTTAATTGTGGAATGCTGTGAGCAATTAACTGAGACCCTGGCATTACGTCTCCATCCGTCTCCTCTAGCATGGAGGTGACCTGAATGGTCCCAATGTCAGTGGGGTCTGTAAACCTGTGCATCTTCTTGCCCACACACTGAAAAAACATGCTGTCCCAAAAGATTTCAAATCTGGAAAATATCACCGGGGTGGGGGGGGCACAGATGGTGATCAGTTTGTGGATGAGGCCATGTAGGTAGTCCTTGTAGTAGATGGCCTTTGACCAGTGGAAATTTACCCTTTATGCGGCTGGGTTTTTTAATACCATCCTACAGTGCCATCTACTGGCAGAAGGTATGTTTGTCCTTATAACTTCCTTAAATTTCATACCTTTGCATATTTGCCAAAAAACTCTACTGAAGAATGAAAAGAAGCTTTTTGACCCTGAAATAACTGGGGACGGGGGAGGGGGAGCTCTGAAATAGGAATAACAAAGAAGCGCCATTTCTTACCCTATTTGGATTACTTGCACAAATGTGTTCCTGGCATAAAAGCCATACAGTTGGCTGGAAATCAAGCCCAGTGGTACAGTCGTGTGGTCCTGGCTGAACATGGGGTTGGTAACCTCCACGGAGTGGCTGCAGACCTCCTGCTATTTCAACTGATCTCCCTGACAGAGATTTATCAAATTAGGCATGAGATAGAGCTGAGAAAGAGAAATTTTTCTCCCTCTCCCAAAATACTAGAACTCAAGGATATCCAGTGAAACTGATGGGCAGTAGGCTTCAGGGTGGACAAAAGGAAATACTACTTTACACAGACAATGATTAAAATGTGGAAAGGGGATTAGATAGATTCATGGAGAAGTCTATCAATGGCTACTAGCCATGGTTACTGAGGAGAAACTTCACATTCAGAGGCACTAAGCCTCTGAATCCCAGAGTCAGGGGGCAACATCAGGCAAAGACCTCAGCCTCTATGCCCTATTGTTGGCCCTCCAGAGGAACTGATTGACCACTGTGAGAGACAGGATGCTGGACTAGATGGACTATTGGTCAAAACCAGCAGGGCTCTTCTTGTGTTCTTATGAAGGCCTCAGCCTCCATGCCCTGTTGTTGGCCACCCAGAAGAACTGGTTGGCCTCTCCGTGAGACAGGAAGCTGGACTAGGTGGACCACTGGTCTGGCCCAGTAGGGCTCTTCTTATGTTCTTATGACTGATATCAGCTTACCTGGAGAAAATGCAAACAATAACAAAAACCACCATTATGTTATATTATGAAAATATATTTAGACACTGTTCTACAGTGAATCGAGTTTCTTCATCACATTATAAAAATATATATGCATACGCACAATGGGAATTGCACATAATACTGTTTCACATAGCTTTTTCAGAGTGTGGTGCGTGAATAACATTAGTTTACGTGTCACTGAAAAGAGAGGAAAAACAATAGCATTAAAATGGTCATCTTACATTATCAATAATTCTTGCATGAAAATCCCATAATGGGGTTATGTGAAATGGTATTATATGCAATTCCCGTTGTGTGTATGCATCTATATTTTTAGAATGTGATGAAGAAACTCGGTTCACTGCAGAACAGTGTCTAAATGTATTTTCATAATATAACATCACAGTTCTTTTTGTTATTCTTTGCATCCTTCCTGTGATCTCTCTGTTGTTTCTACATTTACCTGGAGAAAATAGCTGCTTTGGAAATGGACTCTGTGGCACTGTACCTCACTGAAGTCCCTCCTGCCCCAAACCACGCCCTCCTGAGGATCCATCTGCAAAATCTCCAGGTATTTCCCAACCTGGAGCTGGCAACCCTAATTGGAGGGCTTGCTGGGGAATGGAGTTCAGTCCTGGGTGGAGAGGTGCTCAGCTAGGAATCAGGTAGGAGCTGGCAGCCCTAGCTAAGCAACATGACAACACAGGGCTGAGGGAACCAGATTCCCACAGAAAGGAGTCTCCCAAGCGATCTTCAAATCAAATGTCACCAGCACCCTGCTTCTGAGAAGGGATCCACAGGGAATCCAGTGAACAGGCAGATTCCCACACTTTTGCCAGGCCACTAAGCCCACAGAAGAGGGTTCAGTTTCATCCTGACCCTTTGCACCTGACGTCTCCTGCAACTAAACTGCACCCCAAGAATAAGGTGAACCCTCAAACCAGTACTTTTTTTTTTAAAGGAAGGGGGAATACTCATATAGAAAGTTGCACTGCTTTCCACCAATTCCCTTCTCGGACTTTGCAGAATCCCCCCCCGCCCCCCCCGGAAAAGATACCAGTACTCTGTATCTGTGAGTACCAACACATACACACAGGAAAAAAAACTCTGTGTAAACTTGTCTGGAAGTATAAACATGACATAGGAGGTGCCCTTCCTTAGACCATCCCCCAAACCTGAAACTATTCATTTGTTGTTGTTGTTGTTCAGTCGCACAGTCGAGTCCGACTCTTTGCGACCCCATGGACCAGATCACGCCAGGCCCTCCTGTCTTCCGCTGTCCGCTGAAGTTTGCTCAATTTCATGTTCGTTGCATCGATGACACTGTCTAACCATCTCATCCTTTGCCGTCCCCTTCTTCTTTGACCTTCAATCTTTCCCAGCATCAGGGTCTTCTCCAGTGAACGCTCCCTTCTCATTTGGTGGCCAAAGTATTTGAGCTTCAGCTTCAGGATCTGGCCTTCCAGGGAACAGTCAGGGTTGATTTCTTTTAGGATTGACTGATTTGATCTCCTGGCAGTCCAAGGGACTCTCAAGAGTCTTCTCCAGCACCATAGTTCAAAAGAATCTATTCTTCGGCGCTCGGCCTTCCTTATAGTCCAACTCTCACAGCCATACATTACTACGGGGAATACCATTGCTTTGACCATGCGGACTTTTGTTGGCAAGGTGATGTCTCTGCTTTTTATTATGCTGTTTAGGTTTGCCATCGCTTTCCTCCCAAGGAGCAGGCGTCTTTTAATTTCATGGCTGCAGTCACCATCTGCAGCGATCTGGGATCCTAGGAATGTGAAGTCTGTCACTACTTCTACGACTTCCCCTTCTATTTGCCAAGGAGTGATGGGGCCAGATGCCATGATCTTAGTTTTTTTGATGTTGAGCTTCAAGCCCACTTTTGCACTCTCCTCTTTCACCCTGAGCAAAAGGCTCTTTAGGTCCTCTACACTTTCTGCCATCAGAGTGGTATCGTCTGCATATCTGAGGTTATTGATCTTTTCCCCAGCAATCTTAATTCCAGCTTGTGATTCATCCAGGTCAGCATTTCGCATGATGTACTCTGCATATAAGTTAAATAAGCAAGGTGACAATATACATCCTTGTCGTACTCCTTTTCCTATGCTAAACCAGTCAGTTGTTCCATATCCAGTTCTAACTGTTGCTTCTTGACCCTTATACAGGTTTCTCAGGAGACATGTGAGGTGGTCCGGTACTCCCATCTCTTTAAGAACCTGCCATAATTTATTGTGATCCACACAATCAAAGGCTTTAGCATAGTCAATGAAGCAGAAGTAGATGTTTTTCTGGTACTCTCTTGCTTTCTCCATAATCCAGCGAATGTTGGCAATTTGATCTCTAGTTCCTCTACCTCTTCGAAACCCAGCTTGTACTTCTGGCAGTTCTCTATCCACGTACTGTTGGAGCCTAGCTTGTAGGATTTTGAGCATGACCTTGCTAGCGTGTGAAATGAGTGCAATTGTGCGATAGTTTGAACATTCCTTGACATTGCCCTTCTTTGGGATTGGAATGTACACTGACCTTTTCCAATCCTGTGGCCACTGTTGTGTTTTCCAAATTTGTTGGCAAATTGAGTGCAGCACTTTAACAGCATCTTCTTTTAAGACTTTGAATAACTCAGCTGGGATGCCATCACCTCCACTAGCTTTGTTGTTAGTAATGTCTTCTAAGGCCCATTTAACTTTGCTTTCTAGGATGTCTGGCTCAAGGTCAGTGGTTATACCATCGTGGTTGTCAAGGACATTGAGGTCCTTCTTGTATAGTTCTTCTGTGTATTCTTGCCATCTTTTCCTAATCTCTTCTGCTTCTGTTAGGTCCCTACCGTTTTTGTCCTTTATCATGGCCAGCTTTGCATGGAACGTTCCCTTGATTTCTCCAATTTTCTTGAACAGATCTCTAGTCCTTCCCAATCTATTGTTTTCCTCTATTACTTTGCATTGTTCATTCAGGAAAGCCTCCTTATCTCTCCTTGCTGTTCTCTGGAAATCTGCATTCAGTTGGGCAAATCTTTCCTTTTCACCGTTGCCTTTAGCTTTCCTTCTTTCCTCTGCTATGTGCAAAGCCTCATCAGACAGCCACTTTGCTTTCTTGCATTTCTTTTTCTTTGGGATGGCGGTGATTGCTGCCTCCTTTACAATGTCACGGACCTCTGTCCATAGTTCTTCAGGCACTCTGTCTATCAAATCTAGTCCCTTAAACCTATTCTTCACCTCTACTGTATATTCACTGGGGATGCGATCTAGGTCAAATCTGAATGGCCTTGTGTTTTTCCCAACTTTCTTCAATTTAAGTCTGAATTTTGCAATGAGTAGCTCATGATCTGAGCCACAGTCTGCTCCAGGTCTTGTTTTTACTGACTGGATAGAGCTTCTCCATCTTTGACTGCAAATTATATAGTCAATCTGATTTCGGTGTTGCCCATCTGGTGATGTCCATGTGTAGAGACGCCTCTTAGGTTGTTGGAAAAGGGTGTTCACTATGACCAGCGTGTTCTCTTGACAAAACTCTGTTAGCCTTTGCCCTGCTTCATTTTGTTCTCCAAGGCCAAACTTGTCTGTTATTCCGGTTACCTTTTGATTTCCTACTTTAGCATTCCAGTCCCCTATGATGATGAGGACATCATTTTTTGGTGTTAGTTCTATGAGCTGTTGTAGGTCTTCATAGAACTGGTCCACTTCAGCCTCTTCTGCAGCAGTGGTTGGGGCATAGACTTGGATTACTGTGATATTGAATGGTTTGCCTTGGATTCGGACCGAGATCATTCTGTCATTTTTGAGATTGTATCCCAATACTGCCTTTCTCACTCTCTTGTTGACTATAAAGGCCACACCATTTTTTCTACGGGATTCCTGGCCACAGTAGTAGATATAATGGTCTTCTGAGTTAAATTCGCCCATTCCTGTCCACTTTAGTTCACTGATTCCCAAGATGTCGATGTTCATTCTTGCCATCTCATTTTTGACCACATCAAGCTTACCTTGATTCATAGATCTTACATTCCAGGTTCCTATGCAGTATTGTTCTTTGCAGCATCGGACTTTCCTTTCACCGTCAGACACATCCACAACTGAGTGTCCTTTCGGCTTTGGCCCAGCCGCTTCACTCTTTCTGGGGTTACTCGTACTTGCCCTCTGCTCTTCCCCAGTAGCATACTGGACACCTTCCGACCTGAGGGGCTCATCTTCCGGCATCATATCTTTTAGCCTTTTGTCACTGTCCATGGGGTTTTCTTGGCAAAGATACTGGAGTGGGTTGCCATTTCCTTCTCCAGGGGATCACTCTTGGTCTGAGTTCTCTGCTGTGGCCTGTCCGTCCTGGGTGGCCCTCCACGGCATAGCCCACAGCCTCATCGAACCACGCAAGCCCCCTCGCCACGACAAGGCAGTGATCCATGAGGGAGTATTCATTTGAATAGCCCCCAAAGTCTCTGAAAGCAGAGAAGGTCGCCAAATCTTCAGGAATTTCCCCAGCCGGAGATGGCAGTCCTGACCAACAGGCACAATCACAACATTCTCCATAGGGTTTCCAAGTCCAGGTTAAGAAATACCTGGAAATTTGGGGGGTGCATGAGGAGGGTGGAGTTTAGGGAGGGGATAAGCTTCAGTTGGGTATAAAGCCACAGATTCCCCCTTCCCAAGCAGATTTTTTAAAACGTCACTTTGGTGGCAGCTGCCACCACAGCACAAAGATCTTCACTGTGTGACTGAATTTCAGCTGTGGCCACCATTTTGTGGCTGCCTCTGCTTCTTGCGGCAGCCATTTTGTTCCTGTGCCCACAGTGTGTGGTCAGAATTCCACCTGTGCCTGCAGGCTTACAAAATTTGGGAACCCCTGACCTAGATGGCCCCTGGCCTTCCTTTCCCCCAACAACTGGCATACCTTCCAAAAATCATGGTGTCCCTTTTGAACTGTGGGATTCAATTTGTGAGCTCCTGGCTTCTCCCCCCCCCACACCCCCAGCAAACAAGTATTTTGGGAGGCTGAAAACCAGCTTCTCACGGCTCTCACCAGACCAGGAGGGAAACTCTCTGTCTTGTCGCTGGGCTAAACATCATGGTAACTTCTTGTACTTAATCATCAGAAGACCTGCATGGCAAGTCAAATGGGAAGGGTGGGGGAATGATTCTTTGCCACTTTCTGCCTTCAAGCACATATTGGGCTGTTTTAGGGAGGGGTGGGGTAGTCAGAATATAAAAGCACCACTGCTGAAGGGCCCGGCGGCTCAGGTTGAGTGGAAGGGGGAGAGAAGCTCTTGACAGAGGAAACTGATTTGTGGCTTGGCTTCTTGCATAAGTGCTGATTGGATCTCTCTCCTTATTCCAGCCAAAGATGTCAAGGAGACAATTGAGGAATTCCAGGGGTTCTCATCGGAAAGAGATGAGGAGGAAGAGTCTGAATGTAACTTCCGGGATCGAGATGGACCAGAGAGGCAGGAAGGAAGCCTTGGAGAGAAGATGAGGGGAAAAAACACTCCTTGCCAGGGAGGGGATTTCCATGAAGTAATTTACATGCCGGAGAAAACAGACAAATGCTTGGACTGGGGACTGGATTTCTCAGATGAAACTCAATATGACATCGGTTTGCAAAAGCACCCGGCGAAGAAGGCCCATAATTGCTTGCAGTGTGGAAAGAGCTTCCTTTGTGGCGAAGAGCTCATGAAACACCAAAGAATCCATATAAAAGAGAAACTGTATAGCTGCTCAGACTGTGGCAAGAGGTTTTCAAAGAAATCGAGCCTTATTCAACACCAGAGAGAGAGTTCCCACCAGTCAGGCAGGGAGTCATTTGCTTGCTTAGAGAGCGGAAAGAAGTTCTCAGATAGGCAGGCACATAAATGCATTCCTTGTGGAAAGTATTTCAACAGCAGATCACAGCTCCTTTTGCACCAACGAACCCACACAGGGGAGAAACCTTTTGAATGCTCAGAGTGTAAAAAGAAATTCAGTTGGAGTGGCAGTCTTCAGCGGCATCAAAGAACCCACACCGGGGAGAAACCTTTTGAATGCTCCGACTGTGGAAAGAGGTTCAGTCAGAGTGGCAATCTTCTACAGCATCAAAGAACCTACAGAGGAGAGAAACCTTTTGAATGCTCGGAGTGTGGAAAGAGATTTCATTGCAATCTTGATCTTCAACGACATCTAAGAAGCCACACAGGTGAGAAACCTTTTGAATGCTCAGAGTGCGGAAAGAGATTCCAGTGCAGGGTCTATCTTCAGCGGCATCAAAAACCCACACAGGGGAGAAACCTTTCAAATGCTCAGAGTGTGGAAAGAGCTTCAGCTTGAGATGCCGTCTTCAACGGCATCTGAAAAGCCACACAGGAGAAAAACCTTTTAAATGCTCGGAGTGTGGGAAGAGATTCAGAGAGAGTATCAGCCTTCAACGGCATCTAAGAACCCACACAGGTGAGAAACCTTTTGAATGCTCCAAGTGTGGAAAGAGTTTTCATTGCACTCGCGATCTTCAACGGCATCAAAGAACCCACACAGGTGTGAAAACTTTTGAATGCGCAGAATGTGGAAAGAGATTCAGTCAGAGTGGCAATCTTCAACTTCATCAAAGAACCCACACAGGGGAGAAACCATTTGAGTGCTCAGAATGTGGAAAGAGATTCAGTCAGAGTGGCAATCTTCAACTGCATCAAAGAACCCACACAGGGGAGAAACCATTTGAGTGCTCAGAGTGTGGAAAGAGATTCAGTGACACGTGTAGCCTTCGAAAGCACCTACGAGTCCACACAGGGGAGAAACCTTTGAATGCGCAGAGTGTGGAAAGAAATTCAGTCAGAGTGGCCATCTTCAAAAGCATCTAAGAACCCATGTAAAGGAGTATCCACCAACGTCCTTGGTCCCGGACTTGTCATCCACAACAGTCTGAAATCTGGCGGACTTACTCTTCGATGCACTGCCAGCAGAATCTGGGCCAGCATTGAAGAGCTGTGGGAGACAGGCACAGACACCAGCACCACACTCCTCTCCACTGCTGAAGGACCATGCAGCTCTGGGCTCAGTGCCACTGACACCTGAGACAAATAGGCCTCTGTTTTGGGGCCTGGAGCAGCAGACGCCCCCAAACCCAGAGGTGGCATTGGACTCCAAGGTGGAGGGAAGTTTGAGCAGTGGGGGGAGATACAGCCACCAGCATCTGCAACCATGGAGGGATGCCAGCTGATGACATCGGCAAGCAGCCATGAATAGCAGGGACCTCAGGAAAGGGAAGAGATTCCATGTGGAGAAGCGAGCCTCTTGTGGGCCAGGGGTCTGAAGGAACAGGGAGGATTGGGTGTGGAGCGGAAGGTGTGACAAGCCAGACCTAGGAATAGAAGGGGGGGCTGGGAATGAAGGAAGTGAGGAGTGGGGAGTCACATAGCCAAAGTCAAGCTGAAGGCTCCAGGGGATTGAAGGAGGTCCCAAGGCAGCCAATTTTGTGCTCCTTCCGCCCTGTCTGTGGGTGGCCAAGGTTGGGAGGAGGGAAGCAGAGACAGAGAAAGGCACAAGAGTCTTCAGAGAACCCAAAGCGTACCCAGAGGGATAAACCTTTTGAATGCTCAGAGTGTAGAAAGAGATTCCCTCAGAAATCCAACCTTCAACAACATGAAAGAACCCACAGGAGGGGAAATCGTTGCACACCTTAATGACAACCACCAACAACACAGAGTTGAGATCATATAAACTCTTGGGGAAAGTTTGCATCTGCTCAGAAACCATCCTGTAACCACAGAAACCAAATAAAATTTAAACTGTGGAGAAACATAAATGCTCAGATTGTGGAAAGAGGTTCAGTCATGAATGAATCCTCAAAAAGCTCTCACTGGGAAGGCAGCAAGGATTTGTTCTGGGGGAGCAGCATGGCAGAATTCTGATCAGATCACAAGTTTTCTCGCCGACCCTTCATATTTTCAGGTAGTTGTGAGCTCGTATCAGGTTCGTCAGAGATGGTCAGTCTGATTGCATAAGGTGTTCCTTTTATCATGGTCAGTTAATTAAAGCGGTTGCTGAAATATTAGATTTATTGCCTTTTAAGTTTGGCCTTCTAATATTGCTTTAAAAGTTAATGAGCACGTATCAGATGCATTTTTTTAGACACTCCTGTTTGGTCATCTCACCAGTGGTTAAGAAGCAGTCATTTAAATGATGATTACATATTTTAATTAGAAAGGTTTAGCATAAGGGTGCTGTTTTTCTCAGCTAAACATGTTGATATGATAAGCAAATCAGATTTGCCTGGATGGAACTCTCAGAAGAGATTAGGTAGAATTTCCGTGCCTGTGTGACTTGTGTATCTGTGGCTAGATTTGAGTTCAGTGGAAACTTAAGAGACCAACAGGATTTTAAGGGAATAAGCTTTCAATGCCCTCACCTGGATAGCCCAAGCTAGCCTGATTCCATCAGATCCCAGAAGCTAAGCAGGGTTGGCCCTGGCTAGTAGTTGGATGGGAGACCGCCTCTGAGCACCGACTTGGCTTTGAACATCTTTCCCTTGAAAACCATATGACTTCACATGCAACAACAATAAAACTTTCAAGGGTCAAAGCTCCCTTTGTCAGAGAGATAAAAATTACATAAGAATTCCTAAAAGCAGTCTAAATTCATAATCTAAAATCTGGTTTGCTTTGATCTTTATATATTCTATAATATGGTTGAGAACTGCTGGAACATTTGATTTTATTAGCACTTGTTTTCGCAGCCACCATGGGGTTAATTTTCAGCTGTTTGTATTTTCTAACTCCTTGCCTAATAAAGAAAATTGGGGGAAATGGATGAATCCTGGAGATATTTTGGGGTTAAATGGTTTCAAGAGCAGTTTTTAAACGACTAATTTCTTAAACAATTAATTAACATAAGAACATAAGAGAAGCCAGTGTTGGATCAGGCCAATGGCCCATCCAGTCCAACATTCTGTGTCACCCAATGGCCAAAAATACCAGGTGCCATCAGGAGGTCCAGCAGTGGGGCCAGGACACTAGAAGCCCTCCCACGGTTGCCCCCCCCTCCAAGCACCAAGAATACAGAGCATCACCCGCCCCAGTCTGAGAGCTCCTATCTATACCTTGTGGCTAATAGCCACTGATGGACTATTCAGTTCTCTGTTCAATTCAACACTGATGGAATATTCAATTCTCTAATTGAATATGAGAGCTCATTACCTTTTACAGGAGTTTCAAGTTCAGCTCATCTCTCTTGAAGCGTCAAGGCACCCACATGGAGGAGAACTTGGAAATCTGACTATGGTATCGTCACATTAACCAAAAAGCTGATATTTGGCTCACAACCAGTACAAAATGTATCATTTATGAAGGAAGCCCTGAAACTTCTGCACCTATTAAGCACATTTCTTCCAAGAAGGATGTGCGTGTTTATCTCCCACCCACCCCCAAATTTAATCCTTACAACTACCTTGCAAGGTATGCTTGTCTGAAAATGTGGTTGGCTGAGGGTCATCCAGTGATCTTCCAAGTGTGGATTTGAGCCCAGATTTTCCAGGTCACAAGCCAACACTCTGGCTCTTGAACATAGCAGATACACATTGTGAATGTGGGCAAAGCAGGTCAGATTCATTCGAGAGGATCTGTCCTGGCACAAGGAGCCAGGCTCAAACATCTGCAAAGGATTTCTCTCTACAGGTTAATACACATTTTAAAAGAAAGTCGGGCCACCGCTCCTCAGTTTTAGGAGACGCATAGAAACCTCTCATTTATTAGAGAAAACATCTAATAAACAGAGGACTTCTTTCAGTGCCTAGGTATAAGCATCTGGGTGCGTGTCCATGCTGACTCTCCATCAATACTGTAGATGGTGGTACCCTTCTCCGTCAAGTCACCAAGATGGTAATTGGGGGCACCATCCTCTGATGGTTCTGGCCCTATCTGTCTGTCTGGTCCCAAATGTGGGCCTGGAACTGGACTAATTACAGAGCAAGTCTGAGCAGAGTCATTCCCTGTGTTTGGTATTTATTTATTGCATTTATATCCCACCCATTCCGTAAACAGGCTCAGGCTGGATTACAACAGTTCAATAAATACAATAAAATTTAAAACACGTTAAGACATATAAAATCAATAATCATGCTTGCCGTAGGGAGAATCTGGCCCATTGATGTAGCTAGGTATGGCCGGTTATCAGTGGGTGGAAGAGCTCCGTCTTGCAGGCCCTGCCGAATTGAATAAGATCCCGCAGGGCCCTGATCTCAGTTGGGAGCATGTTCCACCAGGTGGGGGCCAGAGCAGAAAAAGCCCTGGCCCTGGTCGAGGCTAGGCGGACGTCCTTTGGGCCAGGGATCACCAGGTATGTGCCACAGAGTCCCAAAGACCTCTCACTTGTCCATGCTTTGGATTCTAGCATGTTCTGGGAGTCTGAATAGTATCTCTGCTGGAGTCTCTGATCAGGTCTGGAACGTGGCACTCCTTGATCATTGGACGGGATCTCTTTCCAGTGTCTTCTTCCTCCTTCAAACAGGAGCCGGGCTCCATGGTTTGCCCTGGAACTGGACTAATTACAGAGCAAGGCTGAGCAGTTTAAGTAACTAAACTCTCATTTGGACTGCAAGGCTGAGAGGAAAGGTGTGGGCTGGGAAATTTTTTCCCAATGATTAATTTTTCTGGCCAAAATATTCCACTTCTAAAGATTAATTGTTTAATAAAATTAATAGTGAATGGGGCGTCACGTGCCAATACTATATTGGGTCAGTTTGGTAGTTTCACACTTGTAACGAATGTTGTTCAGGTAAGGTCCTGGCTGCCATTTTGGTGTTGCTTGGCAACCCCAAGTGACACTGGCCAAGACATTCATGCCTTAGTTGAAGTGTTCACTTATTTTCTGGAGGGCTTACATGCCTTCTAAGCATTGGGTGAGTGTTCCCTGACCTTTTTGGGTAGCATTTTACTCCCTTTTGTTTTCAGCCTAGTTTACCATTACTTGACAATGCCATTGAGCATGAACGGAGTGCCTTGCCAGCCCCACTGGGTCAACCACAGCTGGACTTTATACCTCTAGGATTAGATGGCAGAATTTATTGGCCAGAGAGGGTCTTAAAAGGCACATTTAACTGGTTTCTTAATTTTGTTTTAAGTCATTAAACAAGGGTCTTTTTTCCCCTCTCTGCCCATAAGAGCTCGTAAAGGGTTAAGCAGCAGATAGAGATGCAGTTCCTAGAGAGGATACAAAGGGAGGAAACAGAACACATTTTGAGTCCAGTAGCACCTTTGAGACCAACAAAGTTTTATTCTGGGTGTAAAGCTTTCGTGTGCACACATATTTCTTTGGATATATTGAAACAGAGGTCACCAACCATTACATATGGGAAGTGGGGTGAGAAGGGTTTTGCCAGAAGGGGAAACAAATACCAGAGCCCTCAAACTGCCTCCTTTTGGGATCCAGTTTTTCTTAGAGAGCTAGGGGGATAAGGCTGGTGGATGCCTGGAAGGGTAAAAGCAGCAGGGCGGGGAAGAGGGGAGAAGCCCCTCCCACCCCCGGGCTGGGCAGCCCTGCAAGGGGTCTCTCTGAGTCCCACGTGCAGAGCAGGGCCATGAAGGAGGAGGTCAGGTTAGCCCCTTCTGTTTTCCCAGGGAGGTTCGCATGCCAGTTCTGGATCTGGGTCCCTGGAACTGGGGCTGAATTTCCAGCAAAGAGTAGGAGTAGATCAGGTTTCCCTCCAGACCCAGAACAGATTGTCTTCCTGATGTCTGCAGACAAAGTAAAAGTAAAGGGTTCCCTTGCTCGAATGCCAGTCGAACTCCGACTCTAGGGGGCGGTGCTAATCTCCATTTCCAAGTTGAAGAGCCAGCGCTGTCCGAAGAAGTTTCTGTGGTTATGTGGCCAGCATGACATGAGATGTAAAAGTGATTGCACCACTTGGGAATAGTGGCCATAATGTTATTGAGTTCAACATTTGTATAAATAGGGAATTGGCCAAAAAGGCTGAGACAACCACTTTTAACTTTAAAAGGGGTAATTTCACTGATACGAGGGGACATGTGAGGAGGAAACTGAAAGGAAAAGTAGAAAGGGTCGAAACCATTGGAGAAACTTGGAGACTATTTAAAACTACAATCCTAGAAGCTCAGAAAAAATATATACTGCAGGTTAGGAAAGGCACAAATAGGTGTGGAAAAAAGCCTGCATGGTTAACAAACAAAGCAACGGAAGCTGTAAAAGGTAATTCCCTTAAGCAGTGGAAAGCTAGTCTCAGTGAGGCTGATAAAAGGGAACACAGGCTTTGGCAAATAAAATGCAAGTCTGCAATCAGGCAGGCAAAAAGGGAATATGAGGAGCATATAGTGAAAAACAAAAAGACCAACAATAAAACTTTCTTCAAATACATTAGAAGCAGGAAACCAGCCAGAGAGGCAGTGGGGCCCTTGGATGACCAAGGGGTAAAAGGAGTAGTGAAGGATGATAGGGAAATGGCTGAGAAGCTGAACGCATTTTTTGCCTCTGTCTTCACTGTGGAAGATGAGAAGTGTTTGCCCACTCCAGAATCACTGATTTCGGGAGGGGTGTTGAAAGACCTGAGTCAGATTGAAGAGACGAGAGAGGATGTCCTATGACTGATAGACAACTTAAAAACTGATAAATCACCAGGCCCGGTTGGCATTCATCCGAGAGTTCTGAAGGAACTCAAATGTGAACTTGTGGATCTCCTGACAAAAATATGTAATCTTTCATTAAAATCTGCCTCCATTCCTGCTAATGTCACTCCCATCTTTAAAAAGGGTTCCAGAGGAGAGCCCGGAAATTACAGACCAGTCAGTCTGACCTCAACACCGGGTAAATTGGTGGGAACTGTTATTAAGGAAAGAATTAGTAAGCACACTGATGAACAAAAACTATTGAGCATGCCCTCTAGGCGTGAACAGACTGCTTTGCCAGCCCCGCTGAGTTGCCTGCTCCTGGGATTAGAAAGCCGATTTCCCAGGGCTTGAAAGAAAGACCCATTAAAGTGTGTCATAAAATCACAGAATTGGAAGGGGCCATACAGGCCATCTAGTGCAATCTCCAGCTCAGTGCAGGATCAGCCTAAAGCATCCCTGACAAGTGGTTTTCCAGAACAAAGTTTTGAACCCAGTGGCACCTTTAAGATCAACAAAGTTTTATTCAAAGTGTAAGTTTTCATGTGCAAAGCAGAAGTGTGGAGGCGGGCATCCCTGTTTTTCAAACAGGACGCGGCGACCATACCCAATACGGTAGACGCACAACATTCCCCAGGAAGTGATAGAAAGCGGACTTGCTGGAATGTAAGCTTGAAAAAAGGGCAGATGCTGAAGGAACACCGATTTGCAATGCAATCCTAAAACCACTTTCCTAGGAATAAGCCTCATTGAATACGCCTGAGGAGGAGTCTGTGTCGACTCGGATCAGCTTGCTTGGCGTGAGCTGACTTTCGTTTGCCCTCGTGTTCTTTTTTGTTTTAACTCAGCTGTGCCATTTTCGGAGACGCCTGAACAGCACGGGACGCCGCGGGAGTGCGATCCCCGGCAGAGTTACTCCAATGCAGCCCCCCCGCCCGGAGCCACATAGGGCGTCGCTGAGGGCAGCCGTGCTGAAGTCCGCCCCGACCGGCCGGTTTGGTAAGGACAGTCAGCCTTTTTCATTCGTCTGCAACACCGAAAGGGTTAAGCCAACAGTGCTGTTTGCTAGACAGCCCGAGCAAGGAGGGCGGAGGCGGAAAGGAGGGCTGTTGCACCTGTTGCCGCTGAATGGCGGAAGAGAACGGGAAGACTTTCAGATAAGCAACGGCGGGGAAAAGCTGCGCAGCCAGATCCTGGGAAGGCTTGCTCACAAGTAAGTCATGGCAGGATAAGCTTTTCATCCTTGGCCGAGAGGACTGCTGATATAGTGTGCCCGGGGGGCGGGGGAGTTTTAAAGTTTCTTAATTTGTTCGCCGCCTTGGTGACCCTTGTGACGGCAGAGAAGCGAGATCTGCATTTTGCAAATGAATATAAATAAAAAATTAATTCTCAGCCACGGTGGTCGTAGGGAGGCCCGGAAGGGAATCATTCATGCCGATCGGCTCCTTCCCGTACCATGCATTTTAGCCAGTGTCTCTCCCTCCCCATCTGCCGTCTCCCTGGGGGTCCCCTGCCTCCCCCTGCTCCCGCTCATCCAGGCAGCCCCTCTGCCCCTTCCACTCTGCTGGCTGCTCGGACAGCTAAAAGGTTCTGTGCTTAAGACTGTGACTGGTTGCCCGTCTGTAAATGGCATTATATGAATTAATTGTTGTGAAATTCTTATAGAGAAGACTGAACACAAGAATTTTCATGAAGACTTTAATATAGGCTCAGAGACACAGAACACTACAAATGTGCATGTACATATTTTTCGATCTCAAGAAGATATTCAAAACGGAGTGTAACTCTTATCAAATTGCACATTGTATATTTCCTGCCATTGTTTGCATTGTATTGCCATACTTTTTGGATTTTGCTTTACAATATATATTTGAAATTTCTTAATATATTGATTACAATAGTGACTATAGTGTCTCAATTCCACAGCCTTTTTTTGTGGTTAAGCCCTTACCAGTCACTTTGTCTGGGGCTCCAGTTTACACATTGAGATGTAGCCCCCAGGACAGACTGGTACGCAGTCATCAAGGGCCAAGATCATACTACCCGCAACAGGTTTTTTAATAGAGCCAAATAGAGTTGCTTTATTTTCCTGAAAACCCAAACAGGCATATATTTTTAAAAAGCTTGACACATAATGTAGCAAAACAACCTTAATCCTGACCCGCAAACTATAACAAGGACTCTCCTTCTAATCCACTTGGAGCAACCCTTAGGTGTCTCTTGATCAAGGTTGAGTGATGTAGCTCCATTCTCCTTTTGTTTCTTTCTGCCTTTTTTCCCCTTTCCCATTTCATAGCCCCATGGGAAAGGGTGTCTTTCCAGAATCTGAGGAGACCCCAGAGAAAGGGGAAGGAGACAGCAGGACCCAGAAGGCCCTGGAATTGATGAGAGAGCAAGGAAGGGTCCCCATCCCATCCAAGCTGGGAGTGGTGATGAATTCTGGGAAAGCCCAGTGTTAGGTATTCCTTATCCGCTCACTGCAATCTCAGACATACAATCTCAGGCAACACTTCCGGCAGTTCTGCTACCTTGAGGCTGATGAGCCCTGCTCCATGGTTTGCAGCCAGCTCCGTGGACTTAACTTCATCAGAAAACAACCGTGATATGATAACGAAGTTGTGTTTAGGGGGAAATATATCTTCTTTAATTATCCAGTGAGTAACAAACCATTAAAGTTGTTTCCTTTGAAATAAATTGGTCTCAAGTCTTTCTGACGGTACAACATTCAATAATAAAACGATGTAAGCCAGAAAGGAAGAAAGAGCAGAAGAAAAATTGCAGAAAAAATATGAAAAGTGTGAGGTCTCATCTGATGAAACCTTGAGTGAAACGGTTTATTGAGCGCTGTACCGTCAGAAAGACTTGAGACCAATTTGTTTCAAAAGAAACAACTTTAATGGTTTGTTACTCCCTGGATAATTAAAGATGATATATTTTCCCCTAAACACGACTTCATTATCATATCACGGTTGTTTTCCTACGAAGTTCAGCCTGTCCCATGATCTCTTGTCCTTGACTTAGCTCCATGGATTTTGCAGACACCGGCTAAAGCTGGAGAGGCGCACCAAGAAGCAGATCCTGGACATGGTGATCCTGGAGCAGTTCCTGGCTGTCCTGCCCCAGGAAATGCAGGGCTGGGTCAGAGGATGTGGGTTCCCAGGCGGTGGCCCTGACTGAGGGTTTCCTCCTGAGTCAGGCAGAGGAGAAGAGGCAGGCAGAGCAGGTGAGGGGTTTTCATTCATTCAGTTCAAGCAACATCCTTATCCTAAGGCTTCCCTGCCAGATATTTCTACCTCTAGAGAATTCATTAGGCTGAGAAGAAAACCCAACCCCAATTCTTGCCCCTATCTTTGATGCAGTGCTGCTGGTCAATGTAGGGATGAGGAGTCTGGGAGTGGGGCGAGATTCATCCCCTCAGCCTGTTCCATTCCTTCTCTTACCTTAGTCCCTTGCTGTTGTTTCAGATGTGGGGATGATCTATGAAGAGAGAAGCAGAGTTCTCTGAGGCAGAAGGAGCTCCGTCAGAGGAAAGTCAGAGGACGCAGGCCCTGGAGCTTGCCCAAGATGCCCTGTCAAGTGGTACGTGTCCCTCCTGCCCAGATGGGATCAGGGCATCTAGTGAAGTTGTTGGATAGAAGATTTGGGACAGGAGAAAAAGGAAATACTTCTGTTCACTATACAGAGTGGACTTCTGGGACTTAGTACCACAGTATGTATGTTAAGGTAAAGGTAAAGGTACCCTTGCTCGAAAGCCAGTCGGATCCGACTCTAGGGTTGCAGTGCTCATCTCCATTTCAAAGCCGAAGAGCCAGCGCTGTCCGAAGGCGTTTCCGTGGTCATATGGCCGGCATGACTAAACACCAAGGCGCACGGAACGCTGTTACCTTCCCACCGAACTGGTACCTATTTATCTACTTGCAATTTCTTGCTTTCGAACTGCTGTATTCAATTCAATTTTTATACCACCCAATTTCTTGTAAACAAGGCTCAGGGTGGTGTACAACAGTAGATAAAACAAGTATACTAGTAAAAACATTAAAATTACAATAAAATTCCAGTATCAGTTTAATCAGATGGCAGTCAGACTTCCAATTATACTACCACCTTGAAGGTGGGGGCGAGGTGGCAAGAGTGCCAGCCAAGAAGGATGCTGCCGCTGACCTCAGCCAAATGCCTGGAGTAACATCTCTGCCTTACAGGCCCTGCAGAACTGCATCAAGTCCCACGGGGCATAGATGTTGCTCAGCAGAGAGTTCCACCAGGTTGGGGTCAGGGTACCAGACCATTAAGGGCCTTAAAGGTAAGCACCAAGATCTTGAACCTGATCCAGTGTTCAACTGGTAACCAGTGAAGTTCACACAGCACAGGTCGAATATGTGCCATTTGTGGGGTCCCTGTAAGGACCCACGCTGCTGCGTTCTGGAACAGCTGAAGTTTCTGGGTCGGTCTCAAGGGTAGGCCTGCATCGAGCGAGTTACAGTAGTCCAGTGTGGAGGTGACCATTACACGGATTACTGTGGCTAGGTCAGAGCGGGACAGATAAGGGGCCAGTTGACTGACCTGAGGCAGCTGGCAAAATGCCAGTCTGGCAACGTTTGTGATCTGGGCCTCCATTGATAAGGAGGCCTCCAGAATCATGCCCAAGCTCTTGAAAGTTGACGCCCATGTTCAGGGCATGCTGTCAAGAGCTGGGAGTCGGCACCCCAAACCAGTGTTCCCTCTAAGCTGAGTTAGTGTGAGCTAGCTCACAGTCCTTTAGCCTCCAGCTCACACATTTTTGTCTTCGCTCAGGAAGGGATGGCTCCAGAGCAAACTGATTTATGCACTAGCCAAAGTAGAGTTGTTGCTCACAAGAATCCACAGCTTAGAGGGAACATTGCCCCAAACCTGAATCCTCCCTGCCGAGCAACAGAACTTCTGTCTTAGCAGGATTCAGTCTCAGACAGCTCTGTTTTAACCATTCCACCATGGCTTCCAGCCCCTCAGCCAAAACTGCTGGCGTGGTATCTGGCCAGCCATCCACCAACAGATATAGCTAGTTGTCATCAACATACTGATGACATCCCACCCTGAAACTGCAGTAGTTGGGCAAGGGGGTGCATTTAGGTGTTAAACAATACTGGGGAGAGGATTGCTCCCCGAGGTACCTCACACACTAAGGGGTGCCTAGGAGACACCCTCTCCCCTAACGTCACCCTCTGTCCCTGATCTTGGAGAAATGAGGTAAGCCACTTCAAGACTACCCTGAAAACTCCTGCGTCAGCTAGGCAGTGGGTCAAAAGATCATGATCGACCATGTCGAATGCTGCTGTGAGATCAAGCAGAGTAACAGCAGCGCTGACCCGCTTCGATCCAACTATCTGCGGAAATGGTCTGTGAGGATGACCAATGTCGTCTCCATCCCGTGGCTGGGGCAGAAGCCAGACTGGAATGGATCCAGTGCTGATGTGTCATCCAGGAAATTTTAGAATTGCTCTGCCACTGCTCTCAAAATACCTTTCCCAGAATCGAAAGATTTGAAACTGGGCAGTGTTACCACAGTCCATTCTAATCCCTCTGGATAGACCCCCAAATCCAGAGACAGAATGATAATGTCTGCCAGAGGGGCCCCATATTTCCTCACCACGGGCCATCACCAGGATCTAAGAGGCATGTGGTTGGCCTAACAGCACCCAGAGTCCTATCGACATCGTCCTGGTAGAGTTGGCTGAAGCTCTCAAACACAGAATCCAAAGACCGCCCAGGGGCCTTCAATTCATGCACTGTATCAATATCGGCCGGGAGGATGTGGCGGAGTGACAAGACTTTATCTGCAAAAAAGCTTGCAAAAGCTTCACAGCTAATGATTGAATTCCTAACATTTTGGGTTCTTTCAGTGAGAGAAGTTAGAGATCCAGTTACCCTAAACAGTTATGCTGGGTGCGAGCTAGCAGATGCAATGGAGGCTGTACAAAATTCCTTTTTAACAGCCTTCACTTGCCACCTCATAGGATTTCATAAACGTCCTATAACAGGCATGTCCAACTTCGAACAGGTTTGTTTTTTTCGGCCAAAAGTGCCTGTGATCTACCACCATGAAAATAAAGTTTCAAATTAGATTTTAACCCACTAAAGTTGGGTTCCACTGCGCCCCCCCATTTATAATGCACCTTCCATCATTTACTGGTAAGCAAAGTAAGCAAAAACAAAACAGAGAGACGAAGATCCAGAAAGAACTGCGAACATTTTTATTTTTTATTGAGTCATAACTGTCTTTAACTGTCTCAATAACTTTCTTTAACTTTTATTCAGAGTTATTTGTGTTAAATGTAGGTCAAGTATTGATCCATGCAGTTCTAAAAGTAAAAATAAGAATTCATCATACTGGCACCAATAATCAAATACCACCAAACAATCATCAAAAAAACCCAAACCAGGAGACCAAGTGGGGCTGGTGATCTACGTCTGATCCCTCCATGATCTACTGGTAGATCGCAATCTACCTGTTGGACATACCTGTCCTATAAGATGGTCCTATAGGATGGTCACAAGTACACCGCCAAATTTGGTCTAGTTGTCTAAGTTCCCATTTCATCCCCCTGAGTTCCATAGTATATCAGCGGGATAATTTAGATTGGGAACTTAGAGGATGTTGGGGAGTGATTTCATTGATGGCTTCAGAGAGATGGGAATTCCAGTCCTCTACCAGTGCATCTAATGAAGGGCATCGGATCCTACAGAGTGTTCTGGAACTCAATTGGGCCCATTAGTCTCTGTGGACAAGCATAAATCCGCTTGCCACCTAGACAGAGATGCCTCTCTGGCTAGTTCCCTGCTCCAGGTATATTTAAAGACATGATTATTGTTTGTCTTGATGCTTTTAGCAACCTGCTCCTCGAATCTCTTGTTGCACGTCTGATTATAGACTTACACTTCTTTTGCCAGAGCCTGTGGTTCCTTCTGTTCAATGCATTCAGGCAAACTTTCTACTTTTTAAAAGAAATCTCTTTACCTTTCATAGCTTCTTTGACTTGCATTGTTAACCATGTAGGCATTCTTTTAGACCTGGCGGTGCCTGTCCTAAACTATGGAATGCATTCTATCTGGGCATCAATTAGTGTCATTTTAAATAGCTTCCAAGCATCCTCTAGGGAATCTGACCCTCTTGTGTTTTCCTTTCAGCTTCCTTTTAACCATTCCCCTCATTTTTTGTAAAGTTCTGTTGGAATATTTGCAAATTGCCAACACTTTCAGTCATGATAGAGTTAAACTGATGTTGTGTGTAAACAGAATGTTACCTAGCTAAGCTGTAACCAATTAGAAGTAGAGAAAGTTTCCTGGACTAGAGTGGGTGCTATTTAGTATAATTGAGGTGCTCTTTAGTCTTGTCATTGGCTAATCAATATATTGGTTTGAAGATGTGCCTTTAATCATGTACTCATTTGTTTGATGTTTTATGACAGAATTTCCTGTCTTTGTTCTGAGAGTTGTGAGCAAAGACTGAGTTGCCATTCTTCTTTTTAGCTTTTAACCATGTAACAGTTCAGATGTAGCTATAGAATTAGACTGTATTTTCATGTTTTTCTCCAAATGTGTACCCTTTCCAGTTTCTAGATAAAGATTGCTTTTATTGTAAGCTCTAACACACATAGCGTGGCTCTTGTCATTTCTTTGCTCTGCTAAATTAACACAAGTTCCCTCTTTTGAAATGAAATGTTACAGTTTTGGACTTTGGGGGGTAACTTTCCATTGACTTGAACGCTGAACTTAGTAGCAGTGTGGTCACTGTCCCCAGTTGCTGCAAAAACCTCTGCATCTCTCACTGGGTCTTGAGACCCGCTCAGAACCAAGTCCAAGATCATTAGCCCTCTGGTTAGCTCTGTGACCATCTGTTCTCAGTACACAGTTGTTTATGATGTCTAGGAATCTCATTTCTACAGCATGACTCAAGCACATGTTTACCCAGTCAATGTGAGGGTGGTTGAGGTTTCCCAGTATAATAACGTTATCTGTTTTAGTCACCTCCTTTATTTCCTTCTCCTTCTCAAGATCAGCCTCAAGGGTCTGATCAGGTGGGCGACAGTACACTCCTACTTTTAAGGACCCCTTAGGACCCAGTATTCCCACCCATATTGCTTCTGTTGGGGAGTTAATTCTCCTGCTGTTTGGTTCTATGTCCTCTTTGATGTACAACACAACACCTCCATCAGCCTGTTCCTCTCTGTCGTGCCTCTAGAAATTGTAGCCAGGAATGACTGTACCCCTAGCTTTTGTCCGTTCCACCATGTTTTCTGAGATACCTCCTCTATCTAAACCCCAGCTTCCCTCCCCCATCTCGGCTCGGAGACTTCTAGCATTGGCATACAGGCACCTATAATGTGTTTCCCTCTCTGGCAACTCTCACCTCCCTCAGCCCCTTAGTTCTGATAAGGGAATTGCACACCCATTAATGACCAGTGCCTGGCTGGTGGCTTGGCTTCTTGCGTGGCTCCTGATTGGACCTCTTTCTTTATTCCAGGAGGAAGAAACTGCTGAAGTATTTAGACTGTACATGTAAATCTGATGACAAATCAGACCTCCTTGTGTGGGCTTTCAAGGTCTAGGAAATTGCCTGGGTCTCCCACTAATATTCAGTGGGCAGGACTGAGACTGGCAAGAGAGATTTCACAGAGAGAGACAACCAAGACAGTGTCTTTACCTTAGAAACTATTAACTGAGCCTTGAAAACTCTCAGACATATGACATTCTAGTATGCAGCATACAGAATTAATCAAATACCTAAATAGAGCACACTGTAGTTCTTTAGAGGATATATCCTGGTTGTTCTGTCAAGACCCATATAGAGGATGGTTGGCCCAGAACAACACTGACCAAAAGAAAATCCAAATGTTAAATACCATTTGTCATCTGTAGAAGCCAATGTAGCTGTCAATTAGACCTGTGACAAACATCTGATGCACGTGATAAATCCCAACCCCTCATACACAGGAGGCATGAAGTTCGCCTTTTGTTAATGTAATATTTTATGAGAGTATGAAGCCCCAGACTATTCTGGCACCTTTTCAAGTGCTTATCTGTATATTGTCAGTGAGGCTCTATACATGTACTAGGATACCTCAGGAGCCGGGAAATCTAGGCTTAGGCTTAGAGACTAGGACCACTGTCTCTTGGTAAGTAAACTATTCACTGGCCCAAAGAGCAATGTCAGGGCATTAGGTTTGCAAAGTCTGATGGGATACTGAACCCCAGAGTAGCTATTAGAATCCAATACAGAAAGACCAAGTTTCAATTATTGATCAGTTCTCCAACAGTGGGTTCTAATAGCATCTCTCTCTTTATTCTGGTAGGAAATGATCAGAGGAATGAAGAAGATGAGAAACTGCATCATCTATTGCCAGGTGTAGTCAAGAATGAAGACTTGAGAGGAAAAATCAGGAATCAAGGCAAACATAAGAGGCAAAAAGGAAGCCACATGATTGAGAAGAGGGATAAAACCATTCCTTGCCAAGGTGGGGAGGATTTCCGTGAAGTAATTCACATGGTGGAGGAAACATACAAGTACTTAGAGTGTGGAATGAACTTCTCAGATCAAACCCAATGTAATACCCGTTTACAAATGCACAGTAGAAAAAAGACCAATCAATGCCCAGATTGTGGAAAGAGCTTCCTTGACAGAGCAGAACTAATTAGACATCTAAGAACACATACAGGAAAGAAACATTATGGCAGTTCACACTGTCGCAAGAACTTCTCAGAGAAATCAGACCTTGATCATTCAGGAGAGAAACCATTTATCTCCTCAGAAGGTGGAATGACATTCTCTGATGGAAGTAAGGGTAATATACATTTTCCGAAGCACAGCATAATGAAGGCACATAAATGCTTCAGGTGTGGAAAGTACTTCAAATACAGATCACATCTCCTTGTGCACCAAAGAATCCACAAAGAGGAGAAATCTTTGGAATACTCAGAGAGTGGAAAGAGGCTGAGTCGGAGTGGTACTCTTCAACGGCACCAAAAAATCCACAAAGAAGAAAAACCTTTTGAATGTTCAGAGTGTGGAAAGAAATTCAGCCAGTGTGGCCATTTTCAACAGCATCAAAGAACCCACACAGGTGAGAAACCTTTTGAATGCACAGAGTGTGGAAAGAAATACAGTAGAAGGGGCCAACTTCAACGACACCGAAGAATCCACACAGGAGAAAAACCTTTTGAATGCTCAGAGTGTGGAAAGAAATTCATTCAGAGCAGCCAGCTTCAACGGCATCAAAGAGCCCACACAGGTGAGAAACCTTTTGCATGCTCAGAGTGTGGAAAGAGGTTTAGTCAGAGTGGCCATCTTCAACAGCATCTACGAACCCACACAGGGGAGAAACCTTTTAATTGTTCACAGTGTGGAAAGAGCTTCACCTGGAAAGAACAACTTCAACAGCATCAGACAATCCACACAGGAGAGAGACCTTTTGAATGTCCAATGTGTGGAAAGAAATTCAGTCAGAGTTGTCAGCTTCAACATCATCTAAGAATCCACACAGGGGAGAAACCTTTTGAATGCTCAGAGTGTGGGAAGAAATTCAGTCGGAGTGACAGTCTTCAGCAGCATCTAAGCAACCACACAGGAGAGAAACCTTTTGAATGCACAAAGTGTGGAAAGAAATTCACTCGGAGTGGCAATCTTCACCAGCATCTAAGAACTCACACAGGGGAGAAACCTTTTGAATGCTCAGAGTGTGGAAAGAGATTCAGTCAGAGTGGCCATCTTCAACAGCATCAAAGAGCCCACACAGGTGAGAAACCATTTGAATGTTCAGAGTGTGGAAAGAGGTTCAGTCAGAGTAGCTATCTTCAGAAGCATTTAAGAACCCACACAGGGGAGAAACCTTTTGAATGTTCACAGTGTGGAAAGACCTTCACCTGGAGAGAACAATTTCAACATCATCAGACAATCCACACAGGGGAGAAACCTTTTGAATGCACAGTGTGTGGAAAGAGGTTCAATCAGAGTGGCTATCTTCAGCAGCATCTAAGAACCCACACGGGGGAGAAACCGTTCGAATGCTCAGAGTGTGGAAAGAAATTCAATCGGAGTGACAGTCTTCAGCAGCATCTAAGAACCCACACAGGGGAGAAACCTTTTGAATGCTCACAGTGTGGAAAGAGCTTCACCTGGAGAGAACAACTTCAGCATCATCAGACAACCCACACAGGAGAGAAACCTTTTGAATGCACAAAGTGTGGAAAGAAATTCACTCGGAGTGGCAATCTTCACCAGCATCTAAGAACGCACACAGATGAAAAACCTTTTGAATGCTCAGAGTGTGGGAAAAGATTCAGTCAGAGTGACGGTCTTCAGAAGCATCTAAGAATTCACACAGGGGAGAAACCTTTTGAATGCTCACAGTGTGGAAAGAGCTTCACCTGGAGAGAACAACTTCAACAGCATCAGATAGCCCACACAGGAGAGAAACCTTTTGAATGCATAAAGTGTGGAAAGAAATTCAGTCTGAGTGGCAATCTTAAACAGCATCAGACAACCCACACAGCAGAGAAACCTTTTGAATGCACAATGTGTGGGAAGAAATTCAGTCGGAGTGACAGTCTTCAGCAGCATCTAAGCAACCACACAGGAGAGAAACCTTTTGAATGCACAGTGTGTGGAAAGAAATTCAGTCGGAGTAGCAATCTCTACCAGCATCTAAGAACCCACACAGGGGAGAAACCTTTTGAATGCTCAGAGTGTGGAAAGAGATTTGGTCAGAGTGGCCATCTTCAGCAGCATCTAAGAACTCACACAAGGAGAAACCATGTAACTACTTAGCCCATGAAAAGGGTTTTTCTCCTGTTTCACACCTAAAAGACAACCACAGACTATACAGAGCACTGAAACAATGTAAAGTGTTGTAAACACAGAAATGTTACCCTAACTGGGAAGACATAATATAAATGCTCAGAGTATAGAAAGACCTTTAGCCATTTTTGAAATCTCAAATAGATCCCACAGGGAAGAAAGTAAGGATGGCAATCAGCTCTGTGGGTTGAAGGATTGGCTGATACCTCCTTAGCATTGATCAGTCCTCCCAGGGGAGGAACCTCCTCAATGCTCAGTGTGTGTGGCAAGAGCCTGATGCACAGATCTGACATTCATGTTCCTCAGGGTGAAACTTTCCTATAGCTGCTTCTGATGAATGTCTTTTTCAAATGTTCAGATGTTCAAAAAGGCTCAGAAAGTGATTACACAAAGAAGGGCCTTTTTAGTGGTTTCCCTCCTTTGTGAAACTCACTACTTCAGATTATCTGCCAAGCTAACTCTTTCTAGTATTTGCAATTCAAAGTATTGGCGATTGCGTACAAAAGACCTTCATGGTCTTGGACCTTCATATTTGTGAGAACGCCACTATGCACCATCACAACAGCTTCGCTCATCTGTGTGAAGTCCTCTGCATGAACAAACCTGCAAATGGGCAAAATCGACAACCGCCCATACACGTGCCTTCTCTGTTGTGGGCCCCCCATTAAGGAATGGCCTGCCTGAGGAAGTCAGGAAGGCTCCCACTCTCCTGGCTCTCCACAAACTATGCAAAACAGTGATTCAGGAGAGCTTTTCTGCACATGCGACAGAATTGCACTGTACTTCAATGACTCATAAAGTTACTTGGATAAATGATTAGGGACTGTGGTCTATGCTACTTTGTTTAGCTTCCTGAAACTAGGATAATTTAGTGTGTCATGCTAAGACTTATGCTTTTGCTGTAGTCCTGTTGTTCATTTCCTTTGTAAAATAATATTTTATTAGAGGTTTTTATACAGATAAGAAAAGGGAAGGAAAAAGAAACAAAAGTCAAATAGATTCGCCCCTACAAAAAAGAGGGGAATATTTAATTCAGATAGCACAGTTAAAAAGAAGGAATGATATCTGATTCTCCCCGCTACCGGAATCCATACATTTACTAATTACAACCTTAGTCCAATGCAAGAAGTCCATAAAGGTTTTTCCATGTAGGTATAAAAGTAAAGTCTTATATTTATAAACCTCTAAATGGTTTGATGATCTGAAATTGTTTAAATTGTTTTTATTGTTCTGTGACGCCAGTGGCCCTGTTAGCTGCCCTGAGCCTGCCGCGGTGGGGTGGGCAGGGTATAAATCAAATAAATAAATAAATATTTCATCAAAGATGTAAGTTTGGCCATCTCTGCAATTTCCATCGTCTTGACCATCCATTCCTCTATTCCATGTATGGCCAGGGGCCAGCACACCTTCAGGACCGCCTCTCCCCATATGAGCCACATAGGGTACCGAGGTCCACAAATCAACATATTTTCGTAGTCCCCGGCCCAGGGACGTCCAACTAGCCTCGACCAGGGCCAGGGCCTTTTTGGCCTTGGCCCCTACCTGGTGAGATGAGCTCCTGTATGAGGTCAGGGCCCTTTGGGATCTATTACAGTTCCACAGGGCCTGCAAGATGGAGCTCTTCCACTTTTGGTTGAGGCAGCGGACGTCCCCACTTCCCTGGTTAATCTCCCATCAGTGGCCTGGATCCAGATAGACATCTAGGTACTCACTGTTGGATCTTAATCAATCACATCATAACTGACATCTATTTTAATCTTATTTTATGATTCTGTAGTGTTTTAAATGGTTATTTTAGTGTTGTTTTTAATTGAATTGTATTGTATTGAACTGAGATTGATGTAACCTGCCCTGAGGCTGCTTTCAGGGAGGGTGGGGTATAAATGCAATAAAATAAATTAAAAAAATAAATATTTAGATATACTTACAGTTTTCCAGTTTTGAGCATGTAATAGTCTTGCTGCTGTTGTCAAAACCAAACCAAAGCAAAGTTCCACTCATCTTCTTGAGTTTTTTATCCATTAGTCCCAACAGAAACGACTCTGGTCTCATTTGTATATCAGTCTTTGCATAATTGAATGTATTTGTATCCAATATTTTTTAGCAGTATTAGAAGTCCATCATATATGGTAAAATGTCCCTTCATGATGTTGGCATTTCTAGCATTTATTCATAACATTTTTATACATTTTGGCTAGTTTATCCGGAGTCATATACCACTGGTATTTCATTTTATAGAAGTTTTCTTTTAAATTAGAACTTAAGATACATTTTAGACCTTGCTACTATAAATGTTTAAACAAAGAAGAGAGATCACAGGAAGGAAGTAGAGAAGGATGTGTTACATCACAAAAGTCTCCACAGACTGAAAGTCTCTTGTTCCAAAATTCAGTTTACTTGTAATTCAAACGCCACCACACAACGAATTATGCATATTATCTCGTTTCATGTGCACCTTTGTCAAGCAGAATAGTGTTGAACTATCAAAATATCCTATATATAATGTAAAAATAAAAAAATCCATTATTAGTATTAATGTTAACACGAATATAACACAAGGCTATGCAAACAGCTGACTGTTATCTACCATATTTACAAGATTAATCCATTTAACAATCTTACAGCTAGTGTCTCTTGGTGAGACTCATTGTATCCATCAGTGTAATGACAATACATTCTTCCATACTACTTATCCATATCTAAAGCCCTTAATTACTGCCAGCCGGCTGTTTGCCAGACTTGCATCTTAAAGGGACAAAACCCATTTACAAGGCAGAAATGGTTTCATTGGTTTCTCTATACCTCCGGGCATTTCCGCCCTGAAATGGTTTCATTGGTTCTCTATGCCTCAGGGCATTTCTAGGTGGTTCTAGTCCTATCTGGCTGTTCGGTCCCCAGAGTTCTCTCTCTTGTGCTCCATGCTTTGGATTCTGGAATATTCTGGGGGATTTTGAGAGTCTTGAAGGTATTTCTGCTAAAGTCTCTGTTTAGGCCTTGAATGTGAGGCTCCTTGAGGTACTGGACAGGATTGCTTCAAACAGGATTCTGGCTTCAGTGTTTACCCTGGAGCTATAAGAATGACCAAGCAAGGCTGAACGGAGTCATACTTTACTATGCCCTTGAAAATAAACTTTCTATACCCTTCAAAGTAAACTTTGGACTGTGCTGTTAAAGAAGGATGGCAGAGATGTGGGGTAGGAAAACTTGCCAATACTTTCTTTTTCTGCTAAAGCATTTCCATTTCTAAAAATTCTTTGTTTTGTAAAATTAATAGTGAATTAATGTTATTGCTAATACAATATTAGGTCAGTCTAGGGTTGCAAAGTCCGAATTTACTTACCACAGGGGAGTCCTGCGCCGTCCCGGGAGTCCGTGCGTGCGCAAAGCGCGCTCGCTGCCGCGATGACACCACCTGGAAGTAACGTCATCACATTGGCACGTTGGGGGTGGGGCCACTAGGATTCGAGGGAAAACCATAGAGTTTTCCCTCAAATCATAGAGCGTCCCGCCCCCAACGTGGCCAGCCTGTGCTGGAAGGGGGTGGAGTTCACCCCGGGGCCCGATTTGCTGGCGTTGGGTAATGGGCCTCCCGGGCGGGGGTTTACCCACCCTCTGGGGGGACTTGGCAAGCCTAGGTCAGTCTGACAGTTTCCAAATTGTAATGAATGTTGTTTAGGTTAAGATGTTGGCTGCCATTTTAGGGATGCTGAGACATTTGTGCTTTAGTTATCAAGTGCTCACTGTTATTTTCTGGACAGCTTATTCTTTTCTAAGCAGTGGGTGAACATTCCCTAACTTTACTCCCTTTTGTTTTCTGCCTTGCTTTCCATTGGCTGACAGTGCATTTGAGCATGAACAGAATGCCTTGCCAGCCCCATTGAGCAACCACTTGGAGGCTTTATAGCCCTGGAACTGGCAGTTAAAAGGCACCTTTAATCTCTTCCTTCGTTTGAAAAAGTAGTCATTAAAATAGTTCTTTTATTTCCTTCTGTGCAGAACAGCTAGTAAAGGGTTAAGAAGCAGACAGCACTGCAATTCCTAGAGAGGATACAAAAAGGAAGAGGGAAATACTGAAGTTCTCCAACTTCCTCCTTTTGGGTCTGGTGCTTGAGAAGCCAGACTGGGGGATGCTGGGGTGGGTAAAGACAAGTGGGATGAGGAGGAAAAACTGCCCCAAGGCTAGGCAGCCCCACAAGGAGCTCTCTCTGAGTCCCACATGCAGAGCAAGGCCAGGAAGGAGGTCAGGCTGGCCTCCAATACATAAGAGCATAAGAGAAGCCAATGTTGAATCAGGCCAATGGCCCATCTAGTCCAACACTCTGTCATACAGCGGCCAAAATATACCAGGTGCCATCAGGAGGTCCAGCAGTGGGGCCAGGACACCAGAAGCCCTCCCACTGCTGCCCCCTCCAGCACCAAGAATAGAGTGCATCACCTGTCCCAGACTGAGAGTTCCCATCTATACCCTGTGGCTAATAGCCACTGATGGACTTCTGCTCCATATGTTTATCTAATTCCCTCTTGAAACTGTCCATGCTTGTAGCTGCCACCACCTCCTGTGGCAGTGAATTCCATATGTTAATCACTCTTTGGGTGAAGAAGTATTTCCTTTTATCTGTTCTAACCCGACTGCTCAGCAATTTCATGGAGTGCCCACAAGTTCTTTTATTGTGAGAAAGGGAGTAAAGTACTTCTTTCTCAACCTGCTCAATCCCATTCATAATCTTATAAACCTCAATCATGTCACCCCTCAGCCGTCGTTTCTCCAAGCTAAAGAGCCCCAAGCATTTTAACCTTTCTTCATGGGGAAGGTGTTCCAACCCTTTTATCATTCTAGTTGCCCTTCTCTGCACTTTTTCCAATGCTATAATATCCTTTTTGAGATGTGGTGACCAGAACTGTACACAGTATTCCAAATGAGGTCACACCAATGATTTAGACAGGGGCATGATGATACTGGCTGATTTGTTTTCAATTCCCTTCCTAATAACCCCCAGCATAGCATTGGCCTTCTTTATTGCAGCTACACACTGTCTTGACATTTTCATTGAGTTATCCACTACGACTCCAAGATCTCTCTCTTGGTCTGTCTCTGCCAGTTCAGACCCCATCAACGTGTATTTATATTTAGGATTTTTGGCTCCAATGTGCATCACTTTGCACTTGGCCACACTGAACCCCATTTGCCACGTTGACGCCCACTCACCCATCCTCGACAGATCCCTTTGGAGTGCCTCACACTCCTCCCTGGTAAGGATATATTTGTAACAGATTTTGGAAATGTTTGAAAACATGCCCTGCAGCCACCCACTTCGTACCACAGTGGATTTCAAGACGAGAGGAACTGAAGTGGCTTGCCAGGGGCGAGAGCAACCATACAGCCTCGTCACTTCCTTGGTGGTCTCCCATTCAAGGATTAACCCAAGCAGACCCTGTTTAGTTTCTGAGCTCTGATGAGACCAGGCACACCTGGGCCATGGAGGTCAGGGCAAAGAATCAAGTCCCGTCAGATCACAGCCTACTTATGGGGACACCCCTCACGGGACATCCAAGGCCAGAGACATTCAGAGATGGTTTTCCATTGCCTGCCTCTGAATAGCAACCCAGGACTTCCTTGGTGGTCTCCCATCCAAGTTCTAGCTCAAGGAGACCCTGATTAGCTTCTGAGATCTGAGGAGATCAGACTAGCCAGGGACATCCAGGCCAGGGACATGTCAGGACAGGTCGCCAACATGAAGTCTCTGGCAGGCTCCATCCCCAAATCTCCAGGAATTCCCCAACTTGGAGCTGGCAACCCTAGCTTGCTGGGATTCGGTTCTGAGAAACAGGGAAGAGAGGGTACAGGAAAAGACATTTTCCACCCAGTCCTAAAGCTGCTCTCCGGGGAGGAACAAGCTGTCTACGAATCGAGTGTCACTGGCCCCCTGCTCCTGAGAAGGGAATCCAGAGGGAATCCAGGGAGCAGGCCAGCTCCACAGTCCACAGAGGAGGGTGCCGTTGGATCCTTCCTGGCCCTCTGCATCCGGCGTCTCCTGCAACCAAAACTGAGCAAAGCTGGGCCCCATGCAGAAGGGGAAGCCCTCAAACCAGTGCTTATTTTGGGGAGGAAAGGTGCTGGTAGTACTCATATAAAATTACTTCCCACCAATTCCCCTCTCAGGACCTGAGCCCAGTGCCAGAGAGACAGGTTTTGGGGGATGTGGGTTTTCTATTGAGTAGCAATTGCTGTATAAGTTGCTGAGAGAAGGATGAGAATGATCTCCCTTTGGGGATTTTGTTGTATGGTTGACCAACCACTCAGAAAAATATTAGCAGGAGAAGGGAGGATATTAAGGCCTGTAATAGATTTTATGAGGTTCAGAACCGTATCCCAAAATTTTTTGATATGGGGGCAATATAACCAGTAATGAAGGTAAGAACCAAGAGATCTGTGGTATCTCTTCTAAAGAAGAGGAGTCCTTGAACTCTGGCCCTTCGTCAGAACCACATTAGATGGTGCCATACCGAGATGTCAGATCCTGCTTGCCTTTGGAGGGGGTACTGTATCCTGGTGGCTCTGTTTCGGCTAGGGCTTTCCTTCCCTAGCTGAAGTTCCCCGATCCCTTCTTCTCCACTTTAGGCTACCAACAAGATCAGCAAACAGATCCTTCTGGATCTCAGCAGTAGTCAACCCTGCCCTCTTCCACTGCATAGTTTGTTCAAAATGTAAGAATGTGATTTCTTCTTTTTACCATTATGAGTGGCTGGGGTTCAGAAAGCCTGGTTTCAAAATCTGTATATTTCTTAGAGTTGGAATCCCTGGAAGTCAACGGTCTGTTTCTTTCCCCCAAAGACAGACTTCTGGTACTAGGGTAGCCAGGTCTGGGTTGGAAAATACCTGGAGACTTTGGGGGTGGATCTGGGAAAGGTTTGGGGAGGGGAGGGGCCTCAGCATGATACAATGCCATAAAGTCCACCCTTCAAAGTAACCATTTTCTTCAGGGGAACTGATCTCTTGTCACCTGGAGGCTGGCAACCCTATCTGGTACCCAAACCTTTTTCCACATCTGCAGTGCAATAAGCACATATCTGTTTACATCTGCGTTGGGAACCCTTCTCTAGTGCATTCGAGTAGGACTCCTCTTGGGCTAAATTTCACCAGCTGGAGGGGGGATTTCTCAAGAGGTAACAGCCCAAAAATGGCCAGGAAAGCTTTCTGAAGTGTGAAAGAGAAGATAAAAGACAAAACAAAATCCTGGCTTTTTGTACCTATGGTGGCGGCGGTGGGGAATGTTTATACAGTGCTTCGCTTTCATAAACACTGACTTATTTATATGCTGCCACTCCACAGACCTGCTCAGTTAGGTTCACAAATCAAAACAATCCCAAACAAAACTCTCAACACGATCGATTTAAAAAACCAGGGGCACAAGAAGACGGCAAAACAAGCCACTGAGTTGCCTAGGAAATCTCCCGAAACAGTCCTCCGGTTAGAAGACCATTAAACAGCTAAAATGATAGTCCACGCTGCTGTTTACATGCACATTGAGCTCAATAACTGATGAGCAGCCCGTGGAGTGACCGCAGTACGGGAGTAATACGCGTGCTTCCAGTTTATTACATTTTAAAACTATGGAAGACCAACTCGCTGTCCAAAACACACGACAGCCGCATTTCTCCTCTCGCTACTTACTTGTGAGTAAACTTCCCAGGATCCGGCTGCAAGATTTGCCCTTGCAAATCTAAGACCCTCCCTGGTCTCTTTGGCCATTCAATAGCAAAGACCCCCTCCCCCGGAAATACCTTTTTTCCCCTCTCCCGCCCCTTCCTTCCACTCCTTGCTCGGCCTTTCTAGCAAGCAGCTCGCTCAGTTTAACCCAGTCAGCGCTGCAGATCCCCCTGGAAGCGCCGCCCCGTGCGGAATTACTCGCGAGCAGCCCCGTGAAGCTGCATTATTGGGCGTCGCCGAGGGTAGCCTGGCTGAAGTCCGTCCCGTCCGTCCGGGCCTGGGCGCGGCGCCTGGTGGAGAGGACGGGAGGAGGGTTTTCTCATTCGTCTGCAGCACTGAAAGGGTTAAGGTGAGCGAGCTGCTTCCTAGAGAGGCCCAGCAAGGGAAGGGGCGGGAAAGAGGAAAAGCTGGCGGGGGGGGGGAGGCCTTGCTATCGAATGGCGAAAGAGAAGAGGCTTCAGGTTTGCACGAGGAGGACAAAAGCCTTGTAGCCGGATCCTGGGAGTGTTTACTCAAAAGTAAGTCATATGGAGGAATCAGCTTTCCAGGACTTCTTGGGTCACTCCTCTCCTCTGGAGCCTTTGCAGGCTGTTTTCAGACCGACCGATGGGCGGGGAGAGGGCTCGGCTGGCTTTAGTGGACGACCGCCCTTTAAAAGTAGACAAATGTCCGGCCTCCTTGTGGCTCCTCCTGGATTTCTCTGTTGCCCTTGACACAGCGGACGCTGCTAGGGTTGCCAGCCTCCAGGTGGGGCCTGGAGATCTCCCGCTTTTACAACTGATCTCCAGCAGACAGACATCAGCTCCCCTGGAGAAAACGGCTGCTTTGAAGGGTGGACTCTGTGGCATTGTCCCGTGCTGAGGACCTTCCCTTCCCCGAACCCCGCCCTCTCCTGGCTCCACCCCCAAAGTCTCCAGGTATTTTCAAGCCCAGACCTGGCAACCCTAGACCCTGTCCTCTTGTTGAGGCGCCTGGGGGCAGAATTGGGCATCAGGAGCTGTGGGTTGGAGTGGGTCAAATCCCAAAGAATGGCTACTAGAGATCAGTTATCTCTTTGGGACACACAGAACACAATCCTCTCCTCCCATGGTTTTCTGTCTCTATATGAAGCTCTTAGGCCAAATCATTTGTAGTTTTGGGCTTGGCTGTCTTCCATATGTACATACTATACAGCTATCTATATCCTAATCCAAATCTCCTGGTGATGGATGCAGTAGAAGTCCTGAACTGCTGCCTGGCTGCTGTGGTTCACTGGCTAAGAGAGAGCAAATTGAAACAAAAAGATGGTAGTAATGCCGGTTAGGAAGGTGGAGGTCTTGAAGGACAATCTGCTCCCTGCTTTCCATAGAGTTCAGCTGGCCCTTGCAGACTCACTTAAGAGCTTCTGGGTTATTACTGGACCCAACAGGATTGCTGGAAAAGCAAGTTAATGCAGTTGCAGAAAAGGGTTCCTTCCAACTCAGCCAAGCCCTGCCTTGATATTGCAGATCTGGCCACCTGGATCCATCTCATGGTGACATCGAGACTAGACTACTATAATGCGTTGTACATGGGTCTCCCTTGTACAAAATCAATGTTGGTGCAGAATGCTACAATTCTATTATCGGCAACTAGATAAAGCATGCATATTATTCCATTTCTGCAGTCACTCCACTGGCTGCCCAACAGTAACCAGGCCCAGTTTAAAGGGCTGGCTCTTCCATACAAAGCCCTTCATGCCCTTGGAGCCTCATACCTGCAAGTCAGTCTCTCCTTCTAGGTTCTGCCATGACGGCTTCACTCATCTGAGCAGGGACTTCTGCAGGTCCCACCCTGCACATGAGCAGAATCAACCACTGCCCATCCATGGTGCCTTCTCCTTTGAGGCCCCCACCTTGTGGAACTGCCTTCTTTAGGAGGTCAGGAAGGCTTCCACTCTCCTGCCTTTCCACAAAATACAGAAAACTGAATTATTCAATTATTTTTTTCTATACAGGCAGTAGGGTAGCACTGTCCAAAACGATTCACAAAGTCACTTGGAGAAATTATTAGGGACTGTGGTCTGTATTAATGTGCATTTGTTGTTGGCTGCTGTCAAGTTACAGCTGACTTATGGCGACCCCTGTAGGATTTTCAAGGCAAGAGACATAGAGGGGTGGTTTGCCATTGCCTGCCTCTGCCTCACGACCCTGGTATTCCTTGGAGGTCTCCTGGGCAAATATTAGCTAGGACTGACCCTGCTTAGCTTTGAAGATCTGACAAGATCGGGCCAGCCTGGGCTATCCAGGTCATAGTTCTAATGTGTATAGCTTATTGTAACTAGGACCTTATTATGTAATTTCTGTACTGCTGTAAGTTGTATCTTTCTGTGCAGTTTTACATCATTTAGTGATATCCTTCTGTGCAGTTTTGCATCATTTAGTGGTTCACGTTAATGTTTATGCTTTCCTTCAGTAATGTTTTTCAGATTGCTGGTTGGTTCTCCAACCCAAATTCTATTTCATAGTTTATTGAATGTGCCATTAGGCCACTCTGGGTCACCTGCCTTGACTCCCAATGAGAGAGGTGGACTTTAATAACATAAAGACGTAACACATAAATGTTTGGATTTATTAGCTGCCTTGGTGGTCCTTGTGGGGCAGAAAGGCAGGATCTGAATTTTGTAAATGAGAATAACTGAAAATAAATTCCCAGCCACAGTGCTTGTAGGGAGGGCCAGAAAGGACTCCCAGGTGTGATCACATGGGATGAAACATACAAGCCCATTGGCTGCTCCACATACAGATTGTTTGGGGCGGTGCTTCATGTCCCCTCTGCCATTTTCCTGGGGGTTGGTTGCCTCCCCCTGTTCATCCAGGCAGTCCCTGTGCTCCGACCTGGAGAGGCTTCATGCTCCTCTGCCCCTTCCCCCCACCAAGTACTTGGACTGAGCCACTGCCAAATGTGTCCAGCCTATGGAGGAGGTGTCTTGGTTAAGCCCTTAACAATCTCTTTGTTCCCGGCTCCAGTTTATGTTGAGAGCAGCCCCTTTTCTGATACATTGTCATCAGAGGCCAAGATCATAACATTGGCAAGAGATTTTGAAAGAGCCAAATAAAGACCATTTATTTTCTTGAAGAACCTAACGGGCATACCTAAAAAAGCTTTATACGTATAGCTCTTCCACTATAGAATCATAGAATGTTAGAGTGGGAAGGGACCTTGCAGGTCATCTAGTCCAACCCCCTGCACTCTGCAGAAGCATAGCTGAAAGATAGCCCTACGACATACCTGCAAGATGGTCATCCAGCCTCCACTTGAAAACGTCCAGCAAAGGAGCATCCACCACCTCCCAAGGCACCAGGCTTTCAGGCTTTCAACTAGGAGCTGCCCCCACTATTACCAACGAGCTGGCCCTAGTTTTAACATCTGGCCTCTACCACTGTGCTCAGGAAGACCACTGAGTGGCAAACTGTTTGGCTGTAAGGTATTTCCAGCATGCCATCTTATGTACCTAATGTATCAGCACTAGCACTTTATGATTTTACATTTTTATTGTATTTGAAATTTTAAATTGATTTTATGTGAATTTAATGGTAATTTATAGACCAATTATGTAAGCTGCCCTGAACCTGCTTGCGGGGAGGGCAGGGTATAAATTGAAAAAAAAATATATAACACAATGACACAAATCTTCAAAATAAACAAGAATTCTCCATCTGATTCATTGGGGCAATCTTTAGGTGTCTTGACCAGGGTCGGTGATATAGCTCCGTTCCCTTTTGGTTTCTTTCTGGCTTTTTGATATGTTTTCCTTTTTCTCTTCATAGACATGTGAGTAAGGGTATCTTTCGACAGTTGTTGTCAACCCAAGAAAAGGGGAAGGAGATGGAAGAGAGGGGATCCAGAAGGACCTGTCATTCACTAGAGATCAAGGAAAAGTCCCCATCCCACCCAAGCAGGAAGTGGTGTTGAATTCTGGGATAGAGCTGTGCCAGAGAACTTGGTTCAGAACACGATGACCGCAGATGCACACAGCCGACACTTCCGGCAGTTCTGTTACCACGAGGCCAGTGGGCCCCGAGAGGTTTGCAGCCAGCTCCATGGACTCTGCAACCACTGGCTGGAGCCAGAGAGGCACACGAAGAAGCAGATCCTGGACCTGGTGATTCTGGAGCAGTTCCTGGCCATCCTGCCCCTGGAGATGGAGAGCTGGGTCAGAGGATGTGGGCCGGAGACCAGTTCCCAGGCGGTGGACCTGGCTGAAGGTTTCCTGCTGAGTCAGGCAGAGGAGAAGAGGCAGGCCAAGCAGGTGAGGGGGGGTTCCTTCATTCAGGTGAAGTCACGATCTTATGCTAAGGCTCCCGGACAGATATTTCTGGATCTAGAGAATTTGCTTGGCTGGGAAGAAAACCCCACCTTGATTCTTGCTGCTGTGGTTGAAGCAGCTCTGCTGGTCAGTGCAGGGCAGAGGAGTCTGGGAGTGGGGCAGGATCTATCTCTTCATCTTGTTCCATTCTCTTCTTACCCATCTTTTCTGCTCTTTCAGATGTGGGGACCAGCAGTGAAGATGGAAGCAAAGTTCTTTGAGGAGGAAGGATCACCTTCAGAGGAAAGGCAAAGGGCTGTGGCCCAGGAAGGTGCCCAAGATGCCCTCTCAGGTGGTAAGGCTGTTTTATGGCCTGATGGGATTGGGGCACACAGTGAAGTTCTTGGGTAGAAGGCTTAGGACAGCAGGAAAGGGAAATACTTCTGCACACAACACCGAGTTAAATTCTGGCATTCAGTTTCATTGCGTGTAATGATGGCCGCTCACTTAAAAAGTGATTAGACAGATTCATAGAAGGCAGTCCTGAGTACATTTCTTAGCCATGGCAAATGAATGGAACCTCCATGTTCTGGGGCAGCGTGCCTCTGACAATGCATGGCTAGTGGCCAACATTCGCCTTCTGTGCCCCTGACTAAAGGCTTCCGAGGGGCATCTGATGAGCCCCAGTCAGAAAGAGGACTGTGGATGGCAGCCTGTAGCCTGGCACTCCTGTGACATTTGAGGGTGATGTGTGGACTAGACGTGATGTCCGAGCATCAGCAGACACTCTGGAAACCCTTCAGTTTTACCCTTGAGTTTTCATATACTGTCCCGGCCCAGGGGTCTCGGGACTCAGCCCGGCCCGCCTGACGGGAGAATCCCCACAGCTACCCCACAAAACTGGCAAGGCCCCGACCGAGGGGGAGAGAAGAGGCGTCCAGGGAACCCGAGAGGAGCACGGTGGGGACGCAGGAGTGGCCCACGCCGAACCCCGACAGGCAGACAGCACTGGGTGGGCCCCTCGAGGGGCTGCCGGGAGCAATGGCGGACCTCTGGAGAGCCCCTATGGAACGGGGCGGCTGTAGGTCGGCGGCAGCAGCTCGTCCTCGAGGCTGCCCGAGCTAGTGCTCGGCTTCCCGGCTGAAGAAGAGGGGCGGGGCTGGGACGGGGAGGGAGGGAGGGGCGACACGGCAGGGCCGACAGGGGCGCTGGGCGTGGGGTAGGGATAAAGGGCAGTGAGGAGGAGATGCTGGGGAGGAGTAGAGTGTCTATGGGAATTGCTGAGAGCGAGAGAGATGAAGCGAAGCCCAGAGAGAAGGGACCGAGAGCTTTCCCAGGCACGTGGGCAGAGGGACCTCCAGGGTGAATGAAACCCCGTCCCCTGCCAGTCTGAGGCGTCTCACTCCTCCCCCCCTTTTGAATATCCAGCCCCCAGGGCCGCCACCCCGCCAGCTGGGTCCTCGGATGCGACAGCCACCGGGGGAGCAGGACCAGGCTTGCAGACAAAGCGTGACATATATGCTGAAGTCGTATCTTGGTTTTCAGAGCACGTGCTGCTTCTCTTTCGCCTCCCCCACAATTGACTAAAAACACTCATAAATGTTGTAGAGTGTGCCAGTGGCAAGGTTTCACATCCCTGGGAAGGAGGTTGCATGAAGCAGGGTTCAAACAAGGAAACGAACGAGGGAGTCCAGCCTAACAACCTTTCTTCCTCCTTTGTCTCCCTCTCAGGCAGTGGACTGGTGGTGTTCAGCCATCGTCTTGGCAGAGGTGTGGGAAGAGCTGCTGCGCCTCCAGTCCAGGTAGAGGAGATGAGCGGGGGGCAGCCTGGGTGTATCCCCCCCCCTTTCACAGAGGGGCTTTTACTCCTGCAGTTGTTGCTTAGGTGTCTGAGGGAAAGAGGCGCTGAGTGCCCCTCCCTTTGCCCATGCCAAGCTTTGTATTCCATACCTTCCCCAATTGCCCCCTTCCAGAGTGCCTTCTCTGCCTGGCATGATCTCTGAGGAGGGAACCTGCTTTTTCTTCCAGGGTCCCTTTTCCTTTGAGGAGGTGGCCGTGTATTTCACCGAGGCCGAGTGGGCGCTCCTGGATCCAGGCCAAAGAGCTCTCTACAGGGAAGTCATGCTGGAGAACTATGGGAGCGTGGCCTTTCTGGGTAAGGGCCTTTCTTAGGTGTCACAGGTGTGAATTGCTGACATTGGGTTGAGGCATGAATCAAAATACTGAACACAAATACATCGTTTTCAGGCCCGCCCCACTACTTGTCCTGTGTTGGAGGTCTCGAGGAGTTGGGTTGTTGGTGAAAGTGACATTCAGCATTGTCTGGGAGAGCGACCCACCCACTTGAAGCCATTGTTGTGGCCATCCCCCATGCCAGGGAGGGAGTCCTGGCCCTGAACCAAGCAGCAGCTGAGAGGCCCTCAGAAAGGAGTCTGTTACCCAGATCACCAGCGTGCCCCTGTAGCTAGCAAAAACATCCTTCTGCTAGCAAAGGGAAAATATATGTATTGTGAAGTATTAATTCCCGAGATCGTAAACCTGTGTCTGCTAGGGTCAAGATACAGAAGGAGAACCAGGTTAGGTCAGATAAATAAAAATAGAGGCGCTACAGAAGGGAAATAAAATTCACATGTGAAGTACAAACCCAGTTTAAACCCTTTTCACTTGCAAACTTCCTGCTATAAAGAGAGAAACTAAAAGGGAAGAACCAAAGACATATAAGATTTCTTCCTAAAGACAGCTGGGAAGCTTAGGAGAAGCACAGCAGAACAGGATGGAAAAGTAGAGAAGCCAAACATACAGTTGGGGTAACAGGCCGGGGATTCAAAACCTGCTAGAAATTGGATGGACCGAGGGATCACTTTTTATACATTTCTGTTAAGATGAGGGAGGAGAGAAGGTGTTGACACTGGAATGTGGGAGAGATGAAATGCCCATCTCTCTGGAGATGAGGGAATTTGAAAAGGGTTTTTGTGTGTGTGTGTGCATTGTGAAGGGGAATTTTTTTTCCTTTTGCATTACAGGTGGAAGTCTTAAGGGGAAGTGTTCCTTTAGGGAGACTGAGAGTTTAGATAGGCAAGTAGATGGCTAAGTTTACAAGACAGAGTAGGGGGAGAACTCTTCCTGTCCAGCACTTAAGATAAAGAAGAAGTGGCGGGGCTGTTCCATTGCTTATTGTCTTGATTACTTGGGTTGTTCTTCAGGCCAGATGGTCAGGGAGGGATCCTCTGAGGTCCTTGGGGCTCCCACCAGATATGGCTTTTGCATGATTAGTTGCAGGAGTTGCTTCACATCCCTTTCGTGCTCTCAGCATGCCTCACTGTCATTTTGATATCTGCTTGATAACAACCAACAGATCCAGACTCTGTTTTTCATTGCTAGGCCCATGCTAAGATGTGCAAGTGTACAGGGGTCGAAAACGATGTCCCCAGTGAGCAAGAGTTCCATGGCATTGGGTCAGATCCCGATATCTCAGTTGCCAAGCTTTACAACTCACCCATTCCCCAAAATAGGCTTAAGGCTATCCGATTTGACTGAGATTTTGTATGGATTCAGTTGGTATGGTATGGAACCAGTTGGGTGTAGTGGTTAAGTGCGTGGACTCTAATCTGGGAGAACCGGGTTTGATTCCCCACTCCTCCACTTGCACCTGCTGATGTGACCTTCAGTCAGTCATTAATTCTCTCAGAGCTGTTCTTAAAAAAGAGCCGTTTCTGTCAGAAGTTCTCTCAGCCCCACCTACCTCACAAGGTGTATGTTGTGGGGAGGAGAAGGGAAATAAGTTTGTAAGCCGCTCTGAGACTCCCTTGGGTAGTGAAGGGTGGGGTATAAATCCAATCTCTTCTCCTTCTTTTTATCCCTTAAACTGCTTCAGATTGTGTACTTTGATCTTGACCATGTTTCCATCTTTCCAGAAGAATTTTTCCTCTTCCTTGGATATCTGTCTGGAATGTAAGAGACACTACTTAAGAACAGTCAAGCTGAATGAGGCAAAAGGGTCATTAACTATTCCTTTGATTTGTCACCTAGATGCCTTATCTGCCCCCCACAACAACTGATCTGTCTTCCAAAAACCATGGGGGGGTTTCCCTTAAACTGTGGGGTTCATTTGGTGAGGTCCTAGCATCTCCCTGCCCTGCAGCAAACATTTTTTTGAGAAGAAAGAAGTTCTGCCAAAGGAAATGGACACTTGTGAATGAGGAGTGCCTGATTGGTGGCTTGGCTTCTTGCGTAAGTGCTGATTGGACCTCTTTCTGTATTCCAGCAGCAGACGTAGAGGAGACACTTGGGGATTCCAGGGGTTCTCTTTGAAAAAAGCCAAGATTGAAGAGGCTGAAGGCAACTTCAGAGAGAGAGATGGACCAGAAGGCAGGCGGGAAGCCACTTTTAACGTGTATATTTTTGTATATTTCAATACACAACAGGAACAAGGCCATGAAACACTTTGAGCGTGGATGGAATTTCAAGTGCAAATCAGACCTCCTTCTGTGGGTGCTAATGGGATTTCTTTTTTACCAACAGGGGATGATCGGGGGAATGAGGAGGATGAGGAACTACATCATCTTTTGCCAGATGAAGTCAAGAATGAAGACTTGAGGGTAAACTCAGGTACTCCAGGCAGAACCAAGATGCAGAAAGGAAGCCACATAGTCGAGAAGAGGGATCAACCCATTCCTTGCCAAGGGGGGGATTTCCGTGAAGCAATTCACATGGTGGAGAAAATGTACAAGTGCTTGAAGTGTGGAACTGTCTTCTCAGATGAAACCCAATATAATGTCCATTTGCAAATGCAGAGTGGAAAGAAGACCCATCAAGTCTTGGAGTGTGGAAAGAGCTTCCTTTGCAGAGCAGAGGTCCTTAAACATCAACGGACACATGCAGGAGAGAAATGTCATAGTTTCTCAAACTATGGCAAGAGTTTCTTAGAGAAATCAGACCTTGGTAGTCTTCAGCAACATCAAAGAAACCACACAGGGGAGAAATCTTTTGAATGTTCAGAGTGTGGGAAGAGATTCAGTCACAGACATAGTCTTACAAAGCACCAAAGAATCCACACAGGGGAGAAACCTTTTGAATGCCCTGAGTGTGGGAAGCGATTGTGTGACAGGAGCAATTTTCTACGGCATCTAAGAACCCACACAGGGGAGAAGCCTTTTGAATGCTCAGAGTGTGGAAAGAAATTTAGTCATCTTGTCAGTCTTCAAAAACATCAAAGAACCCACATAAATGAGAAACCTTTTGAGTGCTCAGAGTGTGGGAAGAGATTCAACGGGGCTGACAGTCTCCAACGTCATAAAGGAGCCCATAGAGGAGAAAAACCTTTTGAATGTTCCGAGTGTGGAAAGAGATTCAGTTGGAATGGAACTCTTCAACTGCACCAAAGAACCCACACAGGGGAGAAACCCTATGAATGCTCAGAGTGTGGGAAGAAATATAGTCAGAGTTGTGTTCTTCAAATCCATCTGAGAACCCACACTGGTGAGAAACCATTTGAATGCTCAGCATGTGGAAAGCGATTCAGTCAGAGTGGCCATCTCCTGGTGCATCAAAGAACCCACACAGGGGAGAAGCCTTTTGAATGCTCAGAATGTAGAAAGAGATTTAGCCGGAGTGGCCATCTTCAGCAGCATTTAAGAACTCATATAGGGGAGAAACAGTTTGAGTGCTCAGAGTGTGGAAAGAGATTCAGTCTGAGTGGTGATCTCCTACTGCACAAAGGAACCCACACAGGGGAGAAACCGTTTGAATGCTCAGAATGTGGGAAGAGATTCAGTCAGAATGGCACTCTTCAACTGCATCAAAGAACCCACACAGGGGAGAAACCTTTTGAATGCTCAGAATGTGGAAAGAGATTCAGTCAGCGTGGCCATCTTCTCAAGCATTTAAGAACTCACACAGGGGAGAAACCTTTTCAGTGCTCAGTGTGTGGAAAGAGATTCAGTGAGAGTAACCATCTTCTAGTGCATCTAAGAACCCACACAGGGGAGAAACCTTTTGAATGCTCAGAATGTGGAAAGAGATTGTGTGACAGTAGCAGTCTTCAACGTCATCTAAGAACTCACACAAATGAGAAACCATTTGAATGCTCAGAATGTGGAAAGAGATTCAGTCAGAGTGGCAATCTTCAACAACATCAAAGAACCCACACAGGGGAGAAACCCTTTGAATGTTCAGAGTGTGGTAAGAGATTCAGTCAGAGCAGCCATCTTCACAAGCATTTAAGAACTCACAAGAAGGAGAAGCCTCTTGAGTACTTATAGTGTGGAAAGAGATTCAGTCAGTAGCCATCTTCATGAGCATTTAAAAACTCACACACGGGAGAAACCTTTTGAGTGCTCACACAGTGTGAAAGAGATTCAGTCGGAATGACAATCTTCTGAAGCATTTGAGAACTCACACAGAGGCGAAACTCTTGAAAGCTCAGAGTCTGGAAAAGCCTTCACTTGGAACATCACTTTTCAACAGCATCTATGAACCCACACCAAGGAAAATCTTTTCAGTGCACAGAGTGTGAAAGGAAACTGCTCACATCTGTGATCTTCAAAAGCATCGATGAACTCGCACAGAGGAGAATCCTTTTGACTGCTCAGTGTGTGCTCAATTAGTCTGGCCATCTCCAACAGTACCAAAGAACCCACACAATGATAAACCATATATCTTCATGGCTTGTGACGAGAGCTATTCTCTTATTTCTCATGTAAAAGACAACCACAGACCATAGAAAGGGTTGAACCCATGTAAACTCTTTTGAAGATCTTGCATCTACACAGAATCTTTACCCTAACTTGGAAAAAATGATAGAAATCATTGGACTGAGGAAGAAAGAAAGGATGTGTTCTGAGGGTGGAAGGGGATTCAAGACCAGCCCATATCTCCTTAACCATCAAGGAATCCACACAGGGGAAGATCCTCATAAATACTCACTGTGTAGCAAGAGCTTGAGGCAGAGATCCAGCCTTCCTGCTTCTCAGATAATCCACGCAAGGGCAAACCTTTCCTGGGTTGTGATGAGGCTCTTCTTTGAATGCTCGGATGTTGCTCCGAAGGTATTACCCCCTTCTTTTTACCCTTTTCCAATACATTATGTATCATATAAAATATTAATAATAATCAGATAAAATATATATAATTTCAATTACTTCTATCTCTCCTCCCCAGTTATTAGGTAGAATATGAGTAATAAGCTTTCCATTTATTTTGAAATTCTTTATTTGGCCTCTTATTTACATAGTTCATTAATTTTGCCATCCTGCATGCATACTCAGCTAATTTAACTTTACAATCATCTTGGCTTGGGCACCCTGCTGCTCTCTGTTTCATTGCAAACATAACTCTGGCCGCTGTTATGTTTCTAAATAATTATTCCAAGATTTTTTGGATGTTCTCTGGTAAAATGCCCAATATCATGGCTTTCGTGGTAAATTTAATTTTAAAATTTTTCTGGATTTCAGCATGTGTTTCCCTTTTTTTTTGGTCTTTTTACACAACCACCACATATGGTAAAAGATGCCATCCACTTCTTTACACCTCCAACATATCCCTTTGTAGTTCTTGTCCATCTTTTTGATATCCTTTGGAGTAATGCACCACCAGTAGAACATCTTGTACCAGTTTCCTCTTAATGCTTGAGTAGCTGTAAATTTTATATATTTTGTTCATAGGATTTTCCATTGTTGAAAAGATATCTCTTCCTCAAAATTTTGCATCTGTCTTATCATACATATTTTTACTTGTTCTGTTTCTGTATCAAATTGAAGTAGTAGCTTGTAGATTCATTCTAAATGTCCTTTTTGCTGTGTAATCACCTTTTCAAATTCAGTCATCTCCCTTATTACACCTCTTGATAAGTGAATATCCTTTTTAAATATTGAGACTGCTTGAAAATATAATAACCATTGTACTTCCCTCTTCTTCCCCCTTCATCTTTTAGCTTTGCCAAGACTTAACTTCTCCTTGAGAGTTTATCATGTCTCCATATGTTATATAAATATTATTTTTCTAATCTACTTGTCATAATCTGCCTCTATGGGTGACATTAAAAGGGATATTGGAGGACTAATTCTTTTTCATGTAATTTCCCACATTACAAATAAACTATCTCTAATTACTTGACTTCTATTTTACATGTTTTTTTTAAAAAAAAAATTAAAGACTGCAGGTAGTTCTGTAACCCTTCATCCAGATCTGCTGTTTCTAATATTACTAATCTTTCCTCTGGGTTTTTAATCAGTTCACAATCCAGACTAAGATGGCTACTTGATAATTTAGTTTGATGATACTGTTGGGTACTGTTAGCCCTCCTCTTTTTCCCCATCTTGAATACTTTAAGCCTAATTCTTGTTTTTTTAGTATTCCATATAAACGTATTTATCTGTTCCTCCCATTACTTCATAATTTTCTCTTATACATAAATTGGTAACATCTGAAATAGAAAATTTAGTTTTGGTAGTAACATTTATTTGTATAAATTTGTAGCACCTGCATTTATAAAAAGCCGAGGGGTTGCAATTCTAGTGCATTCAAAGACTGATTTTCAACCCAAAAGGATTTTGAGGGACCCTAAGGGTAGATTTATTTTTGTGGACTTGGAGCTTCCCAAATAGCTACCCTTGCATCACTGTATTTCCCAAACAATGGTCAATTAGATTTTGCTCCCAAGATTTTTAGAAAATTGGAAAGATTTTCTTTCTCCATAAAAATAATAAGGGGGATATGAACGTTAATTTGCAATGAATATCTCCAGTATCACTTAGTAATTGTCATGGGTTCAATAAAAAACTGAAGGAGGGAAGTACTCCCCAGTACCAGAACATATCTGCTACCCCCAGGGCCTGTCATTCCATTCTGGGGCCTGTCATTCCAGTCCCAGAATGCTTCTGCTACTCCCAGGGGCTGTCATTCCAGTCCCAGAGTAGTCTATCTGAGTTCAGAGACCTTAATGGAAAATCCATTTCTCATCTTCCTTGCAACTCTTCTTGTGCTGTGATGTATTCCAGTGGAACCCATGCAAGTCAGCTGGCATTCCTGGCTCCCATGATTTCCAGTGGGCCTTCAAGCCTCTCACATTGTTTCCAGTGGGAAGTCCTGTCCTTCGTTTTAGTACACCCCACCAGAAAAGTGGTTTTAGGATTGCACAGAACATGCCTCTTCCTGTACCCTCTTCCCTCTTTCTCAAACCAGCCCGCTGGTGAGCCTGCCCCATTTCCTTGCCTGGGGGGGCAGTTCTGTTTTGAGTCTGCCCGTTGGAGAGGGTTGCCACCTCCTGCTTGGGAAATTCCTAGATATTTGGCCCCTTTCTCTTCCCTAGGAGGCTTTAGGGGATGCACAAAAGACTGTTTTCAGGTGAGGGGGGAGGTCTAAGGAAGGGCACCCCTGACCTCAGTGTTTCTACTTCAAGGCAGCTTTAGGCAGGGCTTTGTGTGTGTGGGGGGGGCTGATCCTGAGCACCAGCACATTTTGTCGGTCTTAAAGGTGCCACTGGTCCCAGACTTTGTTCCGCTGCCTCAGACTAACACGTCTCCCCACCGGAGTCCCCAGTTCACCTTGACGCCACCCTTTTCCAGCTCATCTGTGGCTCTCTGCTGCCCCCACCAGGCCAACAGTGAGAGATACATCTGCCCTGGAGCCACCTTGTCTCTATCCAGAGGCTCTACTGCAGGCATTTAAGAAACTTTTCCAAATTAAAAATCACTCACCCTCCCCAAACCTCCATGGAAGCCAGGGAATCCTCAGGAATCCAACTGGTTAGAAATATTCCCAGTTCAGCAAATCCCGCCTGCTTTGACTGGTATCTTGGGAAGCATGATCCAAGTTTTTCCGTTATAAGTGAGGGCAGACACACAAACAATCACACGCAGGCTCGTAGCCAGAAATTTTCCAATAGGGGAACAAATTAGCACAGTGTGGAGCAGTCCGTTATGTGTCTGTACAGAACTGCCCTGGTTATACTTCTGAACCTTAACACTGTACTAAAATAGGCTTTTTTTGTTCTTTAAAAGACGTGAACAGAGGCCAAATACAACCTGCCCTGCTTCTGGCATCTTTTATCCTCTACTTCTAGTTTAGTACTCTGACTTCCCTTGGGCATCCATCTTCAATGAAAGTCACCCTCTCCTGTCCCCTTCCTCTTTTCCAAATGCCACTTTGCTTCCAAGGGAAATCTGGGAAGCTCCATTTCATCCAATCAGCACCAAGCTCCATTCTGATTGGCACTCATTACCCAATAGAAATCAGAGCTTTTGAATCCCTCCTGCTCAGGATCCTCTTCCACCCTTCTGTGTGGCTTTCTCCCCTAAGCCTGCCTCATGCACTCTTCTAAAATCAGCTTGGGGTGGAGGTTAAATTTTCTGAACCACTAAGCATTTTGGGAGCCTTTTCTTGGGTGGCTGGTGTGGAGCCCGGGGAGACCATGTGGAGGAGTGATGAGAAGGCTGGGACAGGATCCAGGAGAGCCACTTTCAAATCCCTGACTGTGCTATGGAGCTTGTGGGTGACAGGAGAGGAGACTAAGATATGTCCCCCTGAGCTCTCTGAAGGAGAGATGGGATTTTAAGTCCTCTAAGTAAATAAATAAAACATTATTTCAAAGCAACAGGATTATCCTTGCGGTGCCATTGAAAGAGTGTGTGTGAAGTGAAGACAGAATCCATTTTAACACCAGGTGCTCCCACATGGAGGATTCACTAAGGAGCAGCTCCTTCTGGCAGACAGCCTCACTGAGGACTAGCAGCTTGGGAACTGGCAGCTTTGCCTTCCAAGGACCCAGCAAAGCTATATGTAACCACCTCACCCCCAAATAGGGTTGTCAGAACACTAGTGGAGGCAGGGGTCCCAAAAACCCTGGTCATTGATCAGCTGGCCTGTGGCAGGACACACCAATACAAATAAGAAGACCTAGGCCTCATTGCCAGCATCGTACAGGAAGTGACTTCATCGCACCAGCGACTTCCAGGCAACACTCTGGTATTTGGGCAAAAACTCTGGTAGAAGCCAGTTTTACCATAAAGTTTCTGCCAAAATACCACAGTGTCTCCCAGAAGTCGCTGGCATGATGTCACTTACTGTGCAATAGTGAGCCTTCTTTCTACTGGTTAGCCCCCTCATTTGCCAGGAAGGACTTGGCAACCCTACACCCAAATGGATTTTCCTTACCTCACCCTCTTTTTGCTTGCAACATCTCCGGCCAGCCACCTAGAGTTGCCAGCTCCTGATTTGGAAAGATTTGGGGGATGGAGCCTAGGGAAGGAGGATTTTGGGGAGGAGTGGGACCTCCGATAGTTATAATGATCACCCTGAAACGTAGCCATTTTCTCCAGGGGAACTGATCTCCGTTGCCTGGAGACCAGTTCTAATTCTGGGAGACCTCCAGGCTCCACTTTGAGGTTAACATATCAAAAACAAGACAGGCTTCGGTGTGAATACAATGGGAAAAATAAAATAAGCTCACCGAAGAAAACCACTGTTCTATGACTTTAATACACTTGGTTGTACTTTTTATAATATTTATAATGCAAATTTCTTATGTTGCACAACAATCATCTTTATGTAAAATACTTGCCATAAACTTAGGTAAAGCCAGTAGATAACGATGTGAGCACAATACAAAATCTTGATGCAAATATTCTTGACACTGTTCTGGCAATACACTTTAAACCACCACAACCCTTCGTGCCTTTGCTTTGAGGGGTCCCTTGTTCAAATCCCCCCCAAGCCCCATCTAAGAACATGTGTGAAGAAGAAGAAGCGATTGGATTTATATCCCGCCCTTCACTACTCAGAGGTGTCTCAGAGCAGCTTACAAACTCCTTTCCCTTCTCCTCCCCACAACAGACACCCTGTGAGGTAGGTGGGGCTGAGAGAGCTCTTGACAGAAACTGCTCTTTTTCAAGAACAGCTCTTATCAGAACTACGGCTTGCCCAAGGTCACCCAGCCAGGAGCAAGTGGAGGATGGGGAATCAAACCCGGTTCTCCCAGATTAGAGTCCGCACACTTAACCACTACACCAAACTGGCTCTCTGTGCTGTTTCAGATGCCCCCACGTGGGAAAAGCAGCAGTCTCACACACACACCCGAGATGCATGTGGGTAGGAGAGGCCTCTCTCGCTCCTGCTCCTCTTGTCCAGTTTTCCCCCCAACCGCTTTTCTCCTTCCAAAGCGGGGATTTCCCCTTCTCACAGTGGTTCTCAAACTTTTTTGTGTCATGGACGCCTTTGACAGTCTGGTGGAGCCTACGGAGCCCTTCTCAGAACAATGTTTTTAAAAGCATGAAATAAAATACAAAGGGTTCCAAAGGAAACCAATTATGTTGAAATTCGGTTTTCAAAATATTTTTTTTAAAACCCAAATTTATGATATAGTAATATATGCGCTTCTTTATTAACGCATTAAATAACAATTTCGACTTGACTGATGTTGTCTGGTCTACACTCATAGCTCACATGCCTAACTGTGCCACCTTAAGGAGAGTCGAGAATCCTCATTTGAACTGTCCAGTTTTGCAGAACTTTAAGAAAGAATAAGAGCCCAGAGGCACCTTAAAGACTAACAAAATTTGTGGCAGGATATGGGCTTTCGTGAGTCACTGCTCGCGTCTTCAGAAACAGCTAGAATGTGCGTAGCCCCATTGGTCTGAAGCAGTAAAAAAAGTTCGCGTCCAGGGGCACCTTTAAAACCAACAAAGTTTTATTCAAGGAATGAGCCTTTGTGTGCATGCACCTTTCTTCAGATAACACTGAAATGGAAGATACCAGTCCATACATATAGCTAGAGAGTGAGCAGCAAATTAGCATAAAACAATGAACATGTTTGGGGTTTTTTTTGTTTGTTTTTTTGCTTTATAATTTTTTATTTGGTTTTAACACATAATAGGGCAGGAAGGGTACAAGGGACGGGATAAGACATAAAGGGAGGTTCCATCATGTTTATATAATAGCTGTTACAGGTTATCCATCTTAATTCTTTGTTTCTAGATCTCTTTCGTTTATATATTTACTAAAGTTGTTGTTCAGTCGCACAGTCGAGTCCGACTCTTCGCGACCCCATGGACCAGAACACACCAGGCCCTCCTGCCTTCTGCTGTCCTCTGAAGTTTGCTCAATTTCATGTTCGTTGCATCGATGACACTGTCTAACCATCTCATCCTTTGCCCTCCCCTTCTTTGACCTTCAATCTTTCCCAGCATCAGGGCCTTCTCCAGTGAGTGCTCCCTGCTCATTTGGTGGCCAAAGTATTTGAGCTTTTTACTAAAGTTAGTGACGTTTAATCAGATCACTAAAATCTTCTATCATGATTCCTGGAAAAAGTCAGGTTCTGTACATAATTAACATGTAGATGTTTACATCTTCATATTTAACACTAATTTAATATATACTTGCTATGTTTTATGCTAATTTGCTGGGACACAAGCCTCTCCAGGTCAGGGTGCAGGGGCTGCCTGGATGGAAAGGAGGAGGCAACAAACCAAGAGGGAAATGGCAGATGGAACATGAAGCACTGCCCTAAATGCTTTGCATATGGGACAGCCAATCGGCTTTTATGATTCATCCCATGTGATCACGCCTGGGAGTTCTTTCTGGGCTTCCCAACAACTGCCATGACGGAGGATTTATTTTAATTGACAAAATTCAGATCTCACCTTTCTGCCCCCACAAGGGCCACCAAGGCAGCTAACAGATTTAAACATGTATGTATTTACATTATTAAAGTCCGCCTTTCTCACTGGGAACCAAGCAAATGACACCGACTGACTCGATATGGTGCGTTCAATAAATTATAAAACAGAATTTGGGTTGTGAAACCAGAAACCTGAAAGAAAGCATAGATGTTAACATGAACCACTAAATGACACAAAATTACACAGCAGGATACAACTTACAACAGTACAAAAATTACATAATAGGATCCTTTTTTACAATAAAGTATACACATTAGTACCCTGATCGAGATTGCCCAGGCTGGCCCGATCTCTTCAATTCTTGGAAGCTAAACAGGGTCAGCCCTGACTAATATTTGGATAGGAGACCTCCAAGGAATACCAGGGTCAGGATGCGGAGGAAGGCAATGGCAGACCATCTTTCAGTGTCTCTTGCCTTCAAAACCCTATGGGGGTCACCATAAATCAGCTGTGACCTGATGGCAACAAGAAATATGCATCAATATACACCACAGTCCGTAAGAATTTCCCCAAGTGACTTTGTGAATCATTTTGTACACTGCTACCCTCTTGAATAGTTCAGTTTTCCACAGTTTGTGGCAGGGCTCTTTTTGTAGAAAAGCCCAGCAGGAACTCATTAGCATAACAGGCCACACCCAATACCAGAAACTCATTAGCTTATTAGGCCACACCCCTGACAGCACAGCTCATTAGCCTATTAGGCCACACCCCAATGTTACCAGAAGCGTGGTCATCCAGCCACACCCACCTTTTGCTTCTTATTCTGTTTACCTTGTTTGTTGTCAAAAACCAGGTTTTGTAGCAGGAACTCCTTTGCATGTTAGGCCACACACCCCTAATGTAGCCAATCCTAATGAGTTTCTGCTGTTGGGTGTGGCCTATTATGCTAATGAGTTCCTGCTGGGCGTGGCCAACTTGGGAGCCAGCCGGAACTCCATTCTTGTGCATTCCTGCCCAAAAATAGCCCTGGTTTGTGGAACGCCAGGAGAGTGGGAGCCTTCTTGACCTCCTCAGGCCCACCACTCCACAAAGTGTGAGGCCAAGAAGGAGAAGCCATGCATATGGGCAGTTGTTGAGTTTGGCCATTTGCAGGGGGCACCTGCAGAAGTCCCTGCTCAGATGAGCAAAGCCATCATGGTAGAGCATACAAGGAGAAAGTCTTGCAGGTATGAGGCTCCAAGGCCATTAAAAGCTTTGTATGTGACAGCCACTCCTTTAAACTGAGCCCAGTAACTGATGTACAGCCAGTGGAGTGACCGCAAAAGAGGAGTAATATGCATGCTCCGTCCAGCTCTTGATAATAATCAAATTGCGGCATTCTGCACCAGCTGGAGATCCCGAATTGATTTTAATTCGTCTAGTCATCATGAAGTATTTCTTCACCCAAAGAGTGATTAACACATGGAATTCACTGCCACAGGAGGTGGTGGCGGCTACAAGCATGGATGACTTCAAGAGGGAATTAGAGAAACATATGGAGCAGAAGTCCATCAGTGGCTATTAGCCACAAGGTATAGATAGGAGCTCTCAGTCTGGGGCAAGTGATGCTCTGTATTCTTGGTGCTTGGGGGGACAATGGTGGGAGGGCTTCTAGTATCCTGGCCCTACTGGTGGACCTCCTGATGGCACCTGGTATTTTTGGCTGCTGTGTGACAGAGTGCTGGACTGGATGGACCATTGACCTGATTCAACATTGGCTTCTCTTATGTTCTTATGTTCATGGATCCAGGTGGCCAGATCAGCTGTATAAAGCAGAAAAGAGCAAGCGTCCCATAGCGTCTCAAAGATTCACAAAATATGTGGCGGGGGGATGAGCTTTGGTGAGTCACTGCTCACTTCTTCAGGCACAAATACAGATACGGAACTGGACTCTTGCTCTTTTCTACTGCTACAGACTAACGCGGCTACCCATCTTGATCTACCAGCTGTGTAAAAGGCTAGACTGAGCTGGAATACAGCCTTTTTTGCAACCGCATTAACTTGCTTCTCCAGCAATTCTGTTGGGTCCAGTAAAACCCTGAGGCTCTTAAGAGAGTCTGCCAGGGTCAGCTGAACTCTATGGAAAGCGGGGAGTGGAATGTCCTTCAAGACCTCCACCTTCCCAACCAGCATCACTTCTGTCTTTCCAGGATTTCCTTTCAATTTGTTCACTCTTAGGCATTGAACCACAGCAGCCTGGCAGCGATTCAGGACCTCTTCAGTATCAACAGGAAATGTGGATAAGGATATATCGACAGCTGTGCATCACCTGCAGATGGATGACAGTCAGGCCCAAAACCACAAATGAATTGGCCCTAAGGGCTTCACATAAAGACAGAAGAGCATGGGGGAAAGGACAGCACCCTGTGCGTCCCAAATGGATAACTGATCTCCAGTGGCCATTCGTTGGTTCCGGTGTGTGAGGGAGGATTTGCCCCACTCCAACCCACTGCCCTGGATGCCCAATTCCGCCTCCAACATGAGGGCAGGGTCCGCTGTGCCAAGAGCAGCAGAGAGATCTAGGAGGAGCCTCAGGGAGGCTGGACCTTTGCCTACACGGAATAGACATTTTATACACTTGTAAAGAATAGTTTTCCTGGTCTGGTTACACACTAAAATCTTTGGTTCAGGCTGCAAAAGAGGCCTGTAGAAACTTTCCCTAGAAACAGAGAGATAGCAGAGTGCGCTCTGACCTTGTTAGATTGCTTTCAGCTGGAGGATGGTGCCAAGCTCCTAACTGTCCTTGGAGCTTCCAACTAAGCACATTCCAAGGCAATTGAGTAATGGACACCTGTGAGTAGGGGATGGGCGGACCTAGCTGCCGATAAGTTTCGATATCCCCTCTGCTCTTGGTCATTATGGGATGTCACATGCCTAGCAACAGAGAGAGAGTTACATCATTTCTCTGGTCTGTGATTGGGTCCAAGACCTAGGCCCAGTCAGAGACCCCCTTCTATAAAGATAGTTGCATTCACTTAGTATGTGGTGCCTGGTAACTATTGGACCTGGCTTGGTCAATAGTCCCAGAAGCAATCCAGCAATGGCGTTCCGTCTTGATCCTTGCCTGGATGGGCTGATTGTGTGAATATCTTGACTTGGTGCCCTGACTGTCTCTGCAAAACCTGGAAAGGGTAACTAGGACTGTGTTTTTATGTTTAGCTATGCTGGAAATGCTTAGCCTTTGTTGTTTTACCCCTTCACAGTCTGACTCTTGTGTTTTAAATATTTTGGCACCTTTATAAATAATTATATTTTTACTCTGTCGTGGTTTTTGCCTTCAATTAACCTCAAAGTCTAAATCCAAAAGTCTCGCTTCTTGACCACCTACCAAAGTAACTGTTTTGTCTTTGGAAACTCAGACTGCCGTTCCACTCTGCAGGACTGACTTTTCTTGTAGTTCCCTGAGAAACCGGGAGACTTGCTCTTTCGCTCCTGTGCTGTTTGGGATAGATAGAAAGACCTGGTGGCAACCTACCAAGGCTTGGGTGAGTTTTTAGATTCTCTCAAGTATTTTGTAACTTTGCTTTGCAACGCACTCCCCTTGAACCAAAGTGTCTTGCCCCGGACACGACTGGCACTTTTGACAACACTATTTATTACGTTTTAAAACTATTTAATCCCAATTCCCGGTCAAAAACACTGGATAGCCACATTTCTGTCTCCCAGGACTGAGAAGCTTATTCCCCTCCCAATGACTTACTTTCTGGGATCTGGCTGCAAGCCTTTTATTCTCCTGTTGCATATCGGAAGCCTTCCCTGTTCTCTCTGGCAATTCAATAGCAAAGCCTTCCCCCCACACACCCCAAAAAAAGGCCTTTTCCTCTTTCCTACAACCCCACTCCTTGATCAGACTCTCTAGGAAGCAGCTCGCTCACTTTAACCCTTTCAGTGCTGAACGAATGAGAAGAGCTTCCTCCTGTCCTCTCCACAAGGGCCCATGCCCAGACCTGGACAGACTGGATGGACTTCAGCCAGGCTGCCCTCAGCAATGTCCCATAATGCAGCCTGATGGGGCTGCTCGTGAATAGCTCTCATGGGGAGGCCCTGCTGGGGGATCCCAGGCTGTTCAACTGTCTCTGAAAATGGCTGGGGGGAGCAAGGAGCCATCTAGAGCAGGTCTCCCCACAGGTCTCCTGTTCAGTGGGGCTTCCTCCCAGGAAACTGGTTTTAGCATTGCATGGAAAATGCCTGTTCTTGTAACATGTTCCATGTTTCTCAAAATAAAACCAAATGGTGGTGAGCCTGTTCATTATTCCTTCCTGGGGGGTCCTGTTGAGAGCCCGCCCTATCAGAAAGGGTTGCCACCTCCTGCTTGGGAAATTTGTGGAGATTTGGCTACTTTCTCTTCCCTTGGAGGCTTTGGGGGACATACAAATGGCTGTTTTGAGTTTGAGGGTCTAAGGAAGGGCACCGCAATCTCACTGTTTCTACTTCAAAGCAGCTTTAGGCAGGGCTTCTCTCTCTCTCTCTCTCTCTCTCTCTCTCTCTCTCTCTCTTGTGTGTGTGTGTGTGTGTGTGTGTGGTGAGACTCACGGGTCCTTAGTACCAGCACATTTGGGGGTTGCATTCTGCCCAGTCTTGAAAGGGAACTGGTGGCAAGCCCAGGCTCAGTGGTGGAGCATCTGCTTGGCACACAGAAGGCCCCAGGTTCAATCCCTAGAATCTCAAGTGAGAAGGACTGAGCAGTAGGTAATGGGAAAGACCTCAGCCTGAGGCCCTGGAAAGCCGCTGCCAGTCTGAGTAGGCAATTCTGACTTTGATGGACCAATGGTCTAATTCAATAGACAGCAGCCTCATGTGTTTATATGAGTACCTGCATTTCCCCCCACCCCATTACTCTTTTTGGCAGTTCCCCTTTATGCATAGGGCACAGTTCTGTGCAGTGCATTAAGAGTGTTTGGGAAAACACCAGAACAAAAGCCTCTCAATATAAAGATCTAATTTAAGAACCTCTCATTAGCCTGATATATAAGGACAAAAGTATGTGCTTGTACTAGTTTTACCTCAGTAATTTCAGTCCCTTATTTCACCTGATCTTTCCCCTTTTAAATTTTAAAAGTGTCTCATGTGCCATTTTCAGTGGTTTAAGTTTAAAGGGTGATCCTATCCCTTCCCTCAGGTTCCTGCACTGAGCAAATAGCCAAAACATATTGTTCTGACAGGGTGGAACAGCCAAGAGCTCTTCAGGGGAGAAGAAAACATGCTGCCTGGGCTGCTCAGTCAGTGAAGGGACAGAGAAACAGAGGAAAAATCTACGCTCTGAGGGAGGGAAGTGGAAAGGGTGCATCATACCAGGCTAACTGAATGTTGTTCCCACAATCTGAGCATTTAGAAGGATTGTCACCTGTACGAGTTTGTAGATGCTTTTGAAGATTACATCTCTGAACAGATTTCTTTTCACACACTGTGCATTCAAAAGATTTTTCCTTGGTGTGGGTTCTTAGATTCTGTTGAAAAGTGACGCTCCAGTTGAAGGTTTCCAGACTCTGAGCATTCAAAAATTTCTTACCTCCTGTGGGTTCTTAGATGCAGTTGAGGATTGTCATTTCAACTGAATCTCTTTCTGCATTGTGAGCACTCAAAAGGTTTCTTCCTGTGTGAGTTCTCAAATGCTTGTGAAGATGGCTATTCAACCTGAATCTCTTCCCACACTTTGAGCATTCAAAAGGTTTCTCCCCTGTGTGGGTTCTTTGATGTTCTTGAAGATGGCTGCTCTGATTGAATTTCTTTCCACACTCTGAGCATCCAAAAGGTTTCTCCTTTGTGTGGGTTCTTAGATGCCGCTGAAAATTGCTACTGTAACAAAATCGCTTTCCACACTCACAGCATTCAAAAGGTTTCTCCCCTGTGTGGATTCTTAGGTGCTTTTGAAGATCACCATTCAACCGGAATCTCTTTTCACACTCTGAGCATCCAAAAGGTTTCTCCTTTGTGTGGGTTCTTAGATGCCGCTGAAAATTGCTACTGTAACAAAATCGCTTTCCACACTCACAGCATTCAAAAGGTTTCTCCCCTGTGTGGATTCTTAGGTGCTTTTGAAGATCACCACTCAACCGGAATCTCTTTCCACACTCTGAGCATTCAAAACGTTTCTCCCCTGTGTGGGTTCTAAGATGCTGTTGAAGATTGCCAGTCAACTTGAATGTCTTTCCACACTCTAAGCATTCAAAAGGCTTCTCCCCTGTATGGGTTCTAAAATGCTGTTGAAGACTGCCACTCAACCGGAATCTCTTTCCACACTCGGAACATTCAAAAGGTTTCTCCCCTGTGTGAGTTCTAAGATGCTGTTGAAGACTGCCACTCAACCGGAATCTCTTTCCACACTCAGAACATTCAAAAGGTTTCTCCCCTGTGTGGGTTCTAAGATGCTGTTGAAGACGGCCACTCAACCTGAATCTCTTTCCACACTCTGAGCATTCAAAAGGTTTCTCCCCTGTGTGGATTCTTAGGTGCTGTTGAAGACTACATCTGTGATTGAATCTCTTTCCACATTCTGAGCATTCAAAAGGTTTCTCACCTGTGTGGGTTCTTAGATGCTGTTGTAGATGGCTGTTCTGACTGAATTTCTTTCCACATTCTGAGCATTCAAATGGTTTCTCCTTTGTGTGGGTTCTTAGATGCCGTTGAAAATTGCTACTATCACACAATCGCTTTCCACACTCAGAGCATTCAAAAGGTTTCTCCCCTGTGTGGATTCTTAGGTGTTTTGTAAGACTATGTCTTTGACTGAATCTCTTCCCACACTCTGAGCAGTCAAAAGGTTTCTCCCCTGTGTGGATTCTAAGGTGCTGTTGAGGTTTCACCCCTGAGTGAGTTCTTTGATGTTCTTTAAGATGGCTGCTCTTATTGAATCTCTTTCCACATTCTGAGCATTCAAAAGGTTTCTCCCCTGTGTGGGTTCTTAGGTGCTGTTGCAGATGGCTACTCTGATTGAATTTCTTTCGACACTCTAAGCATTCAAATGGTTTCTCCTTTGTGTGAGTTCTTAGATGCCGCTGAAAATTGCTACTATAATGAAATCGCTTTCCACACTCAGTGCACTGAAAAGGTTTCTCCCCTGTGTGGATTCTTTGATGCAGTTGAAGACTGCCAACCACACTGAATTTCTTTCCACACTCGGAGCATTCAAAAGGTTTCTCCCCTGTGTGAGTTCTTTGGTGCACAAGGAGTTGTGATCTGTATTTAAAGCACCTTCCACACTGAAAGCATGTACATGCCTTCATTATCATGTTCCTTGGGAAATGTAGACTTCCCTGTCTTCCATCAGGGGATGTTAATCCATTCTCTAAACAGTGAAATGGCTTCTCTCCTGAATGAATGCTTTGGTGTATAAGAAGGTCTGATTTCTGTGAGAAACTCTCACCACAGTTTGAGCAGCTATAATGTTTCTCTCCTGCATGTGTTTGTTGATGTTTAAGGACCTCTGCTCTGCAAAGGAAGCTCTCTCCACACTCCAGGCAATGATGCATCTTCTTTCCATTGTGCATTTGCAAATGGATATTATATTGGGTTTGATCTGAGAAGTTCATGCCACACTCCAAGCAACTGTACATTTCTTCCACCATTTGAATTACTTCATGGAAATCCTTCCCTTGGGAAGGAACGGGTTGAATACTCTTCTCGACTATATAGTTTCCTTTCTGCCTCTTGGGTCTGCCTTGATTCCTGAAGTCTCCTCTCAAGTCTTCTTTCTTGACTTCATCTGATGATAGATGATGCAGTTCCTCCTCCTCCTCGTTCCTCTTATCACCTTCTGCTAGAATAAAGAGGGAGATTCCATTAGCACCCACACAAGGAGGTCTATTTGCACTTGAAATTCCATTTATACTCTAAGCATTTCAAAGGCTGGTTTCTGCTGCACATTGTAATGTACAATAATATACACATTAAAAGTGGCTTTTCGCCTGCCTGTGCGGTCCATCTCTGAAGTTTCCTTCAGCCTCTACATTCTTGGCTATTTCCAAAGAGAACCCCTGGGATTCCCCAAGTGTCTCCTCTACATCTGTTGCTGGAATAAAGAAAGAGGTCCAGTCTCCACCAGGCAAGAAGCCAGGCCACCAATCAGGCAATCCTTATCCACAAGGAGTGCGCATTTCCTTTGGCAGAACTTTCCCCACCCCTCCAAATATGATTGTAGTAGGAAGATCAGGAGAAACCAAGACTTCACCAAGTTAACCCCACAATTTAAAGCGTACCCGTGGTTTGTGGAAAGGATACCAGTTGTTGAGGAGGGGGTTAAGGCATCTAGGTGACGACTGAAGAGAATTGTTGATGACCTTTTCCCCTCATTCAGCCAGTCTGTTCTTAAGTATCCCCCGCCTGCTTCCCTATTAAACATGCAACTCCTCCATTAATCATGTGTAAGCCTGTGTGACAGAGTGTTGGACTAGATGGGCCATTGGCCTGATTCAACATTGGCTTCTCTTGTTCTTATGTTCTTAAGCCATATCTGGTGGGACTCAGCCAAAGGGCCTTTTCCCCCCAGTACCTATGGAGTTCCATCCCTGATAATCTGGTCTGAATAAGGACACAAATAATGAAGACAATGAGCAACAGGTCAGCCCCAGCCATTTCTTCCTTATCTTAAGTGCTGGACAGGAAGATTTCATCATGTAAAGCAGATCCCTCAAGTTCTAGTATTTTGGCAGAGGAAGAAAAAGTTCTCTTTGTCAATCTCTCCACCTAATGCATCATTTTATAAACCTCTATCGTGTCCCCCCTTAGTTGTCTGTTTTCTAAACTGAAAAATTCTAGACTCTTCAGTCCTTCCTCCTAGGGAAGATGCTCCAACCCCCTCATCATCTTGGTTGCCCCTCCTCTGTCCTTTTTCCACCTCTGCAATGTCCTTTTTAAGAAATGGTGACCAGAACTGTACATAGTATTCCAAATAAGGCTGCATCAGAATCTATACAGGGGCCTTACAAGATCAACTGTTTTATTCTCAATCCCTTTTTTAATGCTGCGGTGGCTCAAGTGGTTAAGACGCTGAACTGCAGGCTGTGGAAGGTCAGTGGTTCAGCAGTTCAAGACCCAGGTGCCGCATGACAGAGTGAGCTCCCGTCTCTAGTTCCAGCTCCTGCCAACCTAGCAGTTCGAAAGCAAGAAACTGCAAGTAAAGAAATAAGTACCAATTTGGTGGGAAGGTAAAAGCGTTCCGTGCGCCTTGGTGTTTAGTCACCAGTTTGGTGTAGTCGTTAAGTGTGCAGATTCTAATCTGGAAGAACCGGGTTTGATTCCCCACTCCTCCACTTGCACCTGCTGATGTGGCCTTGGGTCAGTCACAAGCTCTGGCACAGCTGTTCCTGAAAGAGCAGTTTGTGTTAGAGTTCTTTCAGCCCCACCTACCTCACAGGGTGTCTGTTGTGGGGAAGGGAAGGGAAAGGAGTTTGTAAGCTGCTCTGAGACTCCAAGTGAAGGGCGGGGTATAAATCCAATCTCTTCTCTTCTCTAGTCATGCCGGCCACATGACCACGGAAACGTCTTCGGACAATGCTGGCTCTTCGGCTTTGAAACGGAGATGAGCACCGCAACCCTAGAGTCCGACTCGACTGGCTTTCGAGCAAGGGAACCTTTACCTTTACTTAACATAGACTTTGCCTTTTTCACCACCATAGCATACTGGCTTGACACTTTCATTGAGCTATCCACTACGATCGTGAGATCTTTTCCCCTCTCAGCCGCAGCAGTTTAGACTCCATTAGCCTATATTTGAAATTGGGATTTCCCCCACCAATGAGCATCACCTCACACTTACCAACACTGAACTGCATTTGCCACATTGTCACCCACTTGCCCAGTTTGGGGTGGTCCTCTTGGAGCTCATCACACTCAGCCTTGGTTTTCACCATCCTGAATAATTTGGTGGCATCTGCAAACTTGGCCACTACACTAATCACCCCTAGTTCCAGGATCATTGATGAATAAATTAAATAGTACCGGCCCCAATAACGATCCTTGTGGTACCCCACTGCTTACTTTGCTCCTTTGGGAGAACTGTTCATTGATTCCTACTCTTTTGTTTCCTGTCGAAGCCAGTAAGCTTTTCGTTGGTGTGTCCTCACTGCAAGGCCCCATGGACATGGGGGACTGGAGAGCCAGCGGTGCACCACTAGGCAGATGATCCCGCACGGCCTAGAAGAGGAGTAAACCCTGTCCCCACCCCACTCCCTCGGCCAATGCTGTGAGCCCAGGCCCCAGGGTAAAAACGCAAACCGGATGGGTGTTGCAAGCTCCCCCGTGCCCCTGAGCCACCATGGAAGGGGACTGGGAAGACAAGCTGAACTAAGCCCACCACCTGCCAAAGTGGGGATGGGCAGTGGCCCCGGTCCGAGGCCACGTGCATGGCAGGACCCATGCCAAGCAAAGCCTGATAAGCTGGAGATGCCTATGCGGCAGCAGCCACCACCTTCGGCTGTCAGGTAATCCATGGTGGGACGACGGTGGGGGCTCAAGCCAGAAATCATCAGCAAGCCTCTTCACCCCATGCAGCGGTAGCCGCCCCAGGCCAAGGATGCTGGATCATCTGAAGGGGGAGTCAAGACACGCATACAAGGCCATGGGTGTGGCAGAGGCCTCAGGCCACCCAGTGACCAGTATATCTGGAGATCGCTGGCACCCCCCCCCCATGGCAGCAGCTGCCTGCAGCTGAAGGCTACCGGGTGGTCCACAGGGGAGGGAGGCCTGGCCACTGAGCTGTGTGCTCGGTGGAAGGACTAGGCCCCCAATGTGTGGAAGAAAGTGCTGAAGAATACCTCCCATGGGCCGAAGTAGAGCTACCACATGAGGGGATGAGAATACGGCGGCAGCACTGGCTACTAGCAGAGGGTTGCCTGTACTCATCCCGCGCAAACACCGATCCCAGAGAGACGGACTTGGCGTGACTCCTACATCCCACTTCCAACACTTTTTCTCCTCCTTCACCTTAGCAAAAATGTATAAAAGTTATCCTTTAGGCCATCTAAGGAGCTGCGGTGGCTCAAATGGTTAAGACGCTGAACTGCAGGGGAAGGGAGCAAGGGAACCTTTACCTTTTACCTCAGGCCATCCAATCTGTAGCAGGTTTTGGACCCCAGCCTGTTCCCCCAACTGTATGCTTGGCTTCTCTACTTTTCCATCCTTATTCTGCTGTGCTTCTCCAGAGCTGCCCGGCTGTCTTCACAAAGAAAGCTTGTACACCTTTGACTCTTCCCTTTTATTTTCTCCCTTCGTAACAGGAAGCTTGTGAGGGAAAGGGGTTTAAACTGTGTTTGTACTTCACGTGTGCATTTATATCCTTTCTGTAGATTTCTCCCCCAACTCCACTGTGTAAACTCAGCCACCTACTTGCCTATCTAAACTCTCAGCATCCTGAAAGGAACACTTCTCCTTGAGACTTTTACCTGTAATGCAAAAGAAGAAAAACTCCCCTCCACAATGCACACACAAAAAAACCCTTTTCAAATTAGCTCATCTCCAGAGAGATGGACTTTTCATCACTCCCCCATTCCAATGCCAATGCCTTCTCTACTCCTTCATCTTAGCAGAAATGTATTAAAAGTCATCCTTCAATCCATCCAATTTGTAGCAGGTTTTTGATCCAGCCTGTTCCCCTAACTGTATGGCTGGCTTCTCCGCATTTCCATCCTTATTCTGCTGTGCTTCCCCAGAGCTGCCCAACTGTCTTCAGGAAGCAGGCTTGTACGTCTCCGACTCCTCCATTTCATTTTCTCCCTTAGTAGCAGGAAGTTTGTGAGGTAAAGAGATTAAACGGTGTTTGTACTTCACATGTGCATTTATCTCCTTTCAGTAGCACCTCTGTTTTTATTTAACTGACCTAACCCAGTTCTCTTTCTGTTAACTTAATGAATTTTCTTGCTTAAGAAGCCAATACCCTTCATTTCTTTTGAGTGTTGTTCTGTATCTCAACCCTGGTAGACATAGTTTATGATCTCAGGAATTAATACCCCACAATACACATTTTTTCCCTCTTTGCTAGCAGAAGGATGTTTTTACTCGCTACAGGGGTGCACGTGGAAGAGTGATCTGGCTAACAGACCCTTTCTGAGGAGCTTTCAGCCCCTCAGTTTGGCGTAGTGGTTAAGTGCGCGGACTCTAATCTGGGAGAACCGGGTTTGATTCCCCACTCCTCCACTTGCACCTGGCTGGATGTGACCTTGGGTCAGTCACAAGCTCTGGCACAGCTGTTCTCTCAAGGACAGTTTCTGTCAGAAGTTCTCTCAGCCCCACCTATCTCACAGGGTGTCTGTTGTGGGGAGGGGAAGGGAAAGGAGTTTGTAAGCCGCTCTGAGACACCTTTGGGCAGTGAAGGGCGGGGTATAAATTCAATCTCTTCTTCTTCTTCTCCTTGGCTCCAGGTCAGGAAACTCTCTCTAGCTTGGGTGATGACCACAACACTGGCCTCAGTAGCCCCTGGGCCAACCAGGCAGCTTGGGTCTCTCTCCCAGACCATGCTGAGCATCACTTTCACTGCCACCCCAACTCTTCGAGACCCCCAATAGGGGACAAGTAATGGGGCAGGCTCAAAAGCGATGTATAAGTGTTCAATATTTTGCTTTGTGCCTCATACCAATGGCAGCAATTTGCACCTTTGGCACCAGTGAAAGATCCTTACCCAGAGAGGCCACGCTCCCGTAGTTCTCCAGCATGACTTCCCTGTAGAGAGCTCTTTGGCCCGGATCCAGCAGGGCCCACTCTGCCTCGGTGAAATACACGGCCACCTCCTCAAAGGAAAAGGGATGCTGGAAGAAAAAGCAGATTCCCTCCTCAGATATCATGCCAGGAAGAGAATGCACACTGGGAGGGCACAGGATGTAGAGCTTGGCATGGGCAAAGGGACACCTTAGCAGCAACTGCAGGAGCAAAAGCACCCCATGAAAGGAGGGGGGACCCAGGCTCTCCCCCACTCGTCTCCTCTACCTGGACTGGAGATGCAGCGGCTCTTTCCACACCTCTGCCAAGATGACGGCTGAACACCACCTGTCCACTGCCTGTGACGGAGACAAAGAAGGAAGGAAGGTTGTTAGGCTGGACTCCCTTGCTTTTTGGCTTGTTTGAATCCTGCTTCATGCACCCTTCCTTCCCAGGGCTGTGAAACCTTGCCATAGACACAATCTACAATGGTTGTAAGGATTTGTAGTAAATTGTGGGAGAGGCAAAAGAGAAGTAGCAGGTACTCTGAAAAGTGTACCAAGACGTGGCTTCGGCATATATGAAAACTCCAGGGTCATGATGATGGGTTTCCAGAGTGTCTGCTGGTGCCCTGCCATCAAATCACATCCACTCCACACACCACTCCCAAAATCACATCGTCCGCTCTCCTCTTTCTGACTGTGGCCCATCAGATGCTCCTGGAAAGCCTTTCATCAGGGGCACAGAGACACCAGCAATGCATTTTCAGAGCTACGCTGCCCCAGAACATGGAAGTTCCATTCATTTGCCGTGGCTAAGAGCTGCACCCAGATTGGCTTACCCTTTCCTTTTCTGAGCTGCTTTGAGTCCCACTAACAAAAGGAAGGTGACAGAGAAATATTTTAGTAAATGTGAATAAGAGTGGAATTGCCTTCTATGATTCTGTCGAACTGCCTTTCAAGGGAGTGGCCATCACTACATGCAACTTAACTCTGTGTGGTGTGCAGAAGTATTTCCTTTTCCTCCTGTCCTAAACTTTCTACCCAACAACTTCACTGTGTGCCCCAATCCCATCTGGCAGCAAAACAGCCTTACCACCTGAGAGGGCATCTTGGGCACCTTCCTGGGCCGGAGCCCTCTGCCCTTCCTCCAAAGGAGATCCTTCCTCCTCAGAGAACTTTGCTTCCATCTTCACTGCTGGTCCCCACACCTGAAAGAGGAGAAAAGGAGACAAGTAAGAGAAAGGAGTGGAACAGGCTGAGGAGACAGATCTTCCTCCACTCCCAGACTCCTCACCCCTGCATCAACCGGCATAGCTGGTTCAACAACAGCGGCAAGAATCAGAGTTGGGTTTTCTTCCCAGCCAAGCAAATTCTCTAGAGGCAGAAATATCTGGCTTGGAAGTCTTAGTATACGGTCCTGACTGGAACCAAGCGAAGGAAATCCCCTCACCTGCTCGGTCTGCCTCTTCTCCTCTGCCTGACTCAGGAGGAAACCTTCGGCCAGGGCCACCGCCTGGGAACTGGTCTCCGGCCCACATCCTCTGACCCAGCACTGCAATTTCTGGGGCAGGATGGCCAGGAACTGCTCCAGGATCACCAGGTCCAGGATCTCCTTCTTGGTGTGTGTCTCTGGCTTCAGCCATTGGTTGCAAAGTCCATGGAGCTGGCTGCAAACCTCTCGGGGTCCATCAGCCTCATGGTAGTGGAACTGCCGGAAGCATCGGCTGTGTACTTCTATGGTCATCGTGTCTTGAACCACGGTCCCTGGCACAGCTCTTTCCCAAAATTCAGCACCACTCCCTGCTTGGGTGGGATGGGGACCTTTCCCTGATCTCTTGCCAGTTCCAGGTATTTCTGGGTCCTCCTCTTCCATCTCTTTCCTTTTTGCTTGGGTTGCCTTTGACTGTGGAAAGATGCCCTTAATCACGTAGCTATGAAGAGAAAGAGAGGAAAATATATCAAAAGGGCAGATAGAAACCAAAAGGGAATGGAGCTACATCACCGACCCTGGCCAAAAGACACCTAAAGATTGCCCCAGTGAATCAGGATGGAGAGTCCTTGTGTAGTCTGCCAACCAGGATTCATTTCATTATACTATATTACATGTCAGGCTTTGTTAAAGGTAAAGGTTCCCTTGCTTGAAAGCCAGTCGAATCTGACTCTAGGGTTGCGGTGCTCATCTCCGTTTCAAAGCCGAAGAGCCAGAGCTGTCCGAAGACGTTTCCGTGGTCATGTGGCCGGCATGACTAAACATCAAGGTGCACGGAACGCTGTTACCTTCCCACCGAAGTGGTACCTATTTATCTACTTGCAATTTCCTGCTTTCGAACTGCTAGGTTGGCAGGAGCTGGAACTAGAGACAGGCGCTCACTCCGTCATGCGGCACCTGGGTCTCGAACTGCTGAACTACCGACCTTCCACAGCCTGCAGTTCAGCGTCTTAACCGCTTGAGCCACCGCAGCTCCTATTTGGCTCCTCAAGAAAGTAAAACATCTTTATTTGGCTCTTTAAAAATCTGTTGCCGATGTTATGATCTTGGCCTCCGATGACCGTGTTATCAGAGAAGGGGCTGTTCTCAACATAAACTGGAGCCCAGGACAAAATGACTGGTACGGGCTTAACCTCCTCCATAGGCTGGATGCGTTTGGCAAGAGCTCAGTCCAAGTCCTTGGTGGAGGGGGGGAAGGGGCAGAGGGGCATGAAGCCCCTTCAGGTCAGGGCAGAGGGGCTGCCTGGATGAACAGGGGAAGGCAACAAACCCCCAGGAAAATGGCAGACGGGACGTGTGAAGCACTACCTCAAATGCTCTGCATGTGGAGCAGCCAATGGGTTTGTATAATCCATCTCATGTGATCACGCCTGGGAGTCCTTTCTCAGCCTCCCTATGAGCACCGTGGCTGAAAATTTATTTCCAGTTATTTTGATGTACAAAATTCAGATCCTGCCTTTCTGTCCCCACAAGGGCCAGCAAGGTGACAAGAAATTAAAGCATTTATATATGGATTATGTGTTTAGTTGTTATTAAAGTCTGCCTCTCTCACTGGGGGTCAAGGCAAATGAGCCAGCGTGACATTGCATTTGGGTTGGAGAACCAACCAGGAATCTGAAAGACAGTACTGAAGGAAAGCATAAATGTTAACATGAACCACTAAATGATGCAGAACTGCATAGCAGGATACAACTTACAGCAGTAAAAAATTACATAATAAGGTCCTAGTTACAATAAGCTATACACATTAATCCTCTGATCTGGATTGTCCAGGTTGGCCAGTTCTGATGAGATCTTGGAAGCCAAGCAGGGTCGACCCTGGCTAATATTTGGATGGGAGACCTCCAAGGAATACCAGGCTTGTGATGCAGAGGTAGGCAGTGGCAAACTACCTCAGAACACCTCTAGCCTTGAAAACCCTACGGGGTCAGCTTAAGTCGGCTGTGATGTGACAGCAACAACAAATACACATTAATATACGCCACAGTCCCTAATAGTTTCTCCAAGTGACTTTGTGAATCATTTTGTACAGCGCTACCCTACGCCCTGTGTAGAAAAGCTCTCCTGTGCAGAAAAGAAGAGCCAGTTTGGTGTAGTGGTTAAGTGCGCAGACTCTAATCTGGGAGAACCAGGTTTGATTCCCCACTCCTCCACTTGCACCTGCTGATGTGACCTTGGGTCAGTCACAAGCTCTGGCACAGCTGTTCTTGAAAGAGCAGTTTGTGTTAGAATTCTCTCAGCCCCGCCTACCCCACAGGGTGTCTGTTATAGGGAGGGGAAGGTGAAGGAGTTTGTAAGCCGCTCTGAGACTCCAAGTGAAGGGCGGGGTATAAATCCAATCTCTTCTTCTTCTTCTTTTGGAATTATTCAATTTTATTATGTAGCCAGGAGAGAGGGAACCTTTTTGACCTCAGGCAGGCCATTCCACAAGGTGGGGGTCTTAAAGCAGGAGACACGTGTGGGGGCAGTTGTTGATTCTGCCCTTTTGTCGGTTGGCACCAGCGAAGTCCCTGCTCAGATGAGCAAAGCTGTCAGGACAGAACACAGAAGGCGAGACTGCCTTGCAGGATGAAACTCCAAGGCCATGAAGGGCTCCATATGGGATAGCCTGTCTTTTAAATTCGGCCTGATTACTGAAGTGCAGCCAGCGGAGTGACTGCAGAATGGGAATAATAGGCATGCTCCATCTAGTTGCCGATAATACCTGAACTGCAGTATTCTGTACCAACAGGAGTTCCTGAATTGATTTTGAGGGGAGACCTATGTACAGTGCATTACAGTAGTCTAGTCTCAATGTCACCATGACATGATTCCAGGCGGTCTGATCAGCCGTATCAAGGTAAGGCTATGCTGAATTGGAAGGGAGCCTTTGTTGCAACTGCATTAACTTGCTTCTCCAGCAATCCTGTTGAGTCCAGTAAAACCCCGGAGCTCTTAAGGGAGTCTGCCAGGGTCTACTGAATCCCAGGGAAAGAGGGGAGCTCCATGTCCCTCAAGACCTCCACCTTTCCTGCCAGCAGCACTTCTGTCTTTCCAGGATTTCATTTCAATTTGTTCATAATTAGCCATTGAACCAGGGCAGCCAGGCAGTGATTAAGGATCTCTATGGCATCACCAGGGGATTTGGATAGGGATGGATGGATGGAGTTGTGTAGCATCTTCTGATGGATGACAACCAAGCCGAAACGACAGATGATTTGGCTTTAGGGGCTGAATTTACATAAGGACTGAATAATATGGGGGGTGGATGGGAGATGCCCTGCGCGTCCCAAACGGATAACTGATTCTTTGGGTCTGGTCCGTGATTTAGGATTTGAGCCACTCCAACCTACAGCCTCCCCCCATGCCCAATTCTGCCCCCAGGCGCCCCAACAGGAGGGCGGGGTCCGCTGCACCCAGGACAGCAGGGACATCTAGGAGGAGCCACTAGGAGGCCCGACCTTAGTCTACACGGAACAGACATTTTTAAACTATTTATTCGACTTTAGAACGACTTAATACCAGTTCCCCACCAAAAACACTTGCTAGCTGCATTTCTCTCTTCCAGGACTGAAAAGATTAGCCCCCCCCCTGACCCGACTTACAGGAGACTAGTCAATCTTTCCGGGACCCAGCTGCAAGGCTCTTTTCCTCCCCGGTCTCTTTGGCCATTCAATAGCAAAGCCTCGCCTCCCCCCGCCCCCCGACGTTTTCCTGTTTCCAGCCTCTCCCCCGCCTCTCTAGGAAGCAGCTCGCTCAGTTTAACCCTTTCAGTCCCGCAGACGAATGAAGGAGAAAAGCTCCCTCCCCTCTGCCTGCGGACGGGCAGGACTTCAGCCAGGCTGCCCTCAGGGACGCCCTAAAATGCAGTTCCACGGGGCTCCTCCTAGGGAGTATCTCTGCACCGGGCTGCGCTGCCAGGGATGTTCGGCTGTCTCGGAAAACCGGGCGATGGAGGGTGGGTGGGGGAGATGGAGGCAAACGCCAGGCCGCTCCATTTCGGCGATCCGGAGCTGGTCGACTCACAGTCCTCCGATTCCATAGGGCTTCCAGCCAGGAAAGCGGTTCTAGAATTGCACAGAAAGTGTCTGTTCATAAGAACATAAGAGAAGCCAGTGTCGGATCAGGCCAATGGCCCATCCAGTCCAACACTCTGTGTCACACAGTGGCCAAAAATACAAGGTGCCATCAGGAGGTCCAGCAGTGGGGCCAGGACACTAGAAGCCCTCCCACTGCTGCCCCCCCTCAAACACCAAGACTACAGAGCATCACTTGCCCCAGACTGAGAGCTCCTATCTATACCTTGTGGCTAATAGTCACTGAAGGACTGCTGCTACATATGCTTATCTAATAAATTCCATCTTGAAGCTATCCATGCTTGTAGCCGCCACCACCTCCTGTGGCAATGAATTCCATCTGTTAATCACTCTTTGGGTGAAGAAGTAGTTCCTTTTATCTGTTCTAACCCCACTGGGCAGCAATTTCATTGAGTGCCCACCAGTTCTTCTATTGTGAGAAAGGGAGAAAAGTACTTCTTTCTCAATCTGCTCTTTCTCAATCTGCTCTATAAATTTCAATCATATCACCTCTCAGGCGTCCTTTCTCCAAGCTAAAGAGCTCCAAGCGCTTCAACCTTTCTTCATAGGGGAAGTGTTCCAACCCTTTTATCATTCTAGCTGCCCTTTTCTGCACTTTTCCCAATGCTGTTTTGAGGTGTGGTGACCAGAACTGTACACTGTACTCCAAATGAGGTTGCACCATTGATTTATACATTGATTTATCCTGTACCATTGTAGTGTATCCACGGGAAAACATGGACTCAGGGCAGCCATGAGCTCGGACTGGTTCTGACTGGTCCGCCACGCGGCCAGGCAAAGGGCCTGAGCTTTGCTCCAAAAGACAATAGAATGTAGGCTCCTCGCCTCCTTCCAATCGGGGAGCCCGGGATAACTCAATTACTGTAAATAAGCGAATCATGGGTGTTGTGTGTTTTGGGGTGTGGGTTCACTTGGGAATAAAAGCCGGCCTGCGAGCCGGCTTAGGTTGTCTTGTTCCTGATCTAATAAAGTATGTGAGAGCTGAAATCACTGGTCAGTACTTTTCAACCATGGTTGTAGTTCCAGAGGAATTAATGGTGTTTGGCCCTGCCCACTGAATCATACAGCTATAAGGCAGTGCCCTGTTTTTTAAAAAAGAAAACAGAGCACTTTCCAGCTGTATTGCAGTCCAAGTTTTGTGTAAAGGTAAAGGTTTCCCTTGCTCAAAAGCCAGTCAAAACCAACTCTAGGATTGTGGTGCTCATCTCCGTTACCAAGACAAAGAGCCAGCGCTGTCTGAAGACATTTCTGTGGTCATGTGGCCGGCGTGACTAAACGCCAAGGCGCAGGGAACGCTGTTACCTTCCCACCAAAGTGGTACCTATTTATCTACTTGCAATTTCTTGCTTTCGAACTGCTAGGTTGGCAGGAGCTGGAACCAGAGACGGGAGATTACTCCATCAAGTTTTGTGTACTGGCTGCTATTTCCTCAGATCCCTCCTGTCTCTCTGACTCTCTTCCCTCCCTGTCAGTCAGTCTCTTTCCTTCTCATCCACCCTTCATCCATGATGTCCCCTATCTCTTCCTTCACGGGCCCAGGTGTTAGAAAGACTCCCCTGTCCTGTAGGAAAGAGAGCCCTTTGCAGTTCTCTGCCCTCTTTGAACACAGCACAAGAGTCCCGGAGATTTCCTGAGTCTCCTCCACCACACAGACACCCTTCCACTTGGGTGGAGGACAGAACCAGAGAGTAGAGCAAGCAGGGGAGCAAGCAGGGGAGGCAGACAGAGGGGGAGGCTGGCCAGGGGGCTGGCCAGGGAGGGAGGCAGGCTTGCCAGCCAGCAGCAAGGAACACAGCACTAGTGGCAGGGATGTGAAGAAGGCAGTGGGGGCGGTCACAGCAGTGGGAAAGGAAAGGCTGCAGGAGGAGGCTGGGGGGGGCAAGTGAGAGACAGGCAGTGGGGGTGGGGAAGCAGCAAGCGGAAGCAGGGACCAAGGGGAAGGATTTTCCCTCCCCTAGAAGTGTTTGTATGCCCCCCCTTAAGTCTCTGCTACAGTCATGTCACTTTACAGATATAAAAGTCTGTATAAAATCTGTCTCCTCTGTTTTTAACTCAGGCCTTCCTTCAGAGTGCTAAGAGCTGTGTTCCTGGTTTTCCCTTCCCCGTTTTAGGAGGAGGAGGAGGAGGAGGAGGAGGAGGAGAAGAAGAAGAAGAAGAAGAAGAAGAAGAAGAAGAAGAAGAAGAAGAAGAAGAAGTGGTGTTTATACCCTGCTTTTCTGTACACTAAGGTGTCTCAAAGCAGCTTACAATCACCCTCCCTTCCTCTCCTCACAACAGGCACTTTGTGAGGCAGGTGGGGCTGAGAGAGTTCGGAGAGATGCTGACTGGCCCAAGGCCATCTTCATGTGGAGGAGGGGAGATTAGAGTCCCTCGCTCTTCACCATTAGGCCCTGCTGGCCCACACAACAGGCCCTGGAGGAAGGTGAAGCTGAGTGTGAGTCACTGGCCTGAAGTCTGCCAGCCTCCCCGGTTCTAGGCCACCTTCTCTACCACTCAGCCCCAATCCCTCCTGAGGAATTTCCGAGCTGAAACCTGGTCTAAGGGAGGGAACAAAGGGAAGGAAGGCAGCTGGAGATGGGGGAAAGTGGGGGAAGAATGGGCCTTCATTCCATCTGTATGTGTCCAAGGTGAGGCTTGGGTAGTGGGGGCCGGATCCTTCTCCAAGAGGTGGTCTTTTTTCTCCATGCAAAAAACCCCCAAAAAACAGGTGCTTCAAAAATGCAACATCCCCCTGCACACATGTGCGCAAACACAAAGGCACACATGCGCACCTGCAGCCTGAAGCAGTACCGGTCAGGAAAGACACTGCATCTTTCTGTCCAATCACGAAGCGAGCCCCAATTTGAAACGACAGCTTTCCTTTCCTCCCCTTTGCCCCCAATCCCACCAACAGAACCATCTCGATTTGTGCAATGATTTTGCATTAAACCCCCAGTCTCCCTTTTCTCGACGGCTTCGACTAGCCCTGAGCTTCACTCGGATGGTGGCACCAACACCTTTGGACACCCCCACCCAGGAGGCTCGCCTGCCTACTTGACATTCCTTTAGGTGCCAGGCCAAAACATGTCTTTGAACCTAGGCTTTTTAATCAAGGGTTTAGTAGTAGTCTTCTGTTTTGTACGGATTTTCTACTGCTGACATCTAACGGGCCTGAGTTTTTAACTGTGAGCCACCTGAAGAGGCAGCATAGAAAGTTTGGTGTGGTGGTTAAGCGCGCGGACTCAAATCTGGGAGAACCAGGTTTGATTCCCCACTCCTCCACTTGCACCTGGCTGGATGACCTTGGGCAAGCCATAGTTCTGATAAGAGCTGTCCTTGAAAAAGGGCAGTTTCTGTCAAGAGCTCTCTCAGCCCCACCTACCTCACAGGGTGTCTGTTGTGGGGAGGGGAAGGGAAGGGAGTTTGTAAGCTGCTCTGAGACACCTTTGGGTAGTGAAGGGCGGGGTATAAATCCAATCTCTTCTTCTTCTTCTAAATGAATATGTAAATATACAATATGGACTCTGGTGGAGCTCTCTCTACCGTCCCCCGTCCCCCCCAATTTCTCCTGACTCCAAAGCGTGCACGGGTGTGATATAGAACATGCTTGGTGTGCATTAAAAGCCAAGACACCAGCCTGGCCCGTTGCTGAGCCCGGTTGCTAAGTGACAGGGACACCCCCTGCTTTGTGACATCACCCCTTGCTGGTGATCTGAGCCGTTGGTCGGTCGGTTGGTGAGCTCTGTGGGCTTTGTGAGAGGCACTGGAGGCGGTGGTGTTTGAGACTGAGAGAGTGTTTTGTGGGTTTTTCCCCCTGGTTGTTCTTTTGTTCTTTTCTGCTATTTTCTTTCTTTGGTTTGATTTGGATAGCCGATAAGATGGTGAAAGTTTTGTTTCGACGTTTTCTTCAGTTCTGTTTGTTTTTATTCTGTTCTTTTGGCATCTTAATTTTTGATCGTTATCTACGATTGAAGTTTTTCTATCGTTTTATTTGTTTACTCTGTACAGAGCTTCTCCTGGGTTTTCAGCGGTTAAATAGTAGGCATAGGCCTTTGTTCGTTAGTATTTTAATCTTTCCGTAGTATTTTTTTTACATTTTACCAGTTTCGTGGGCGATATAGGTGATCTTCGTTTAGAGGGTGTGTTTGTTTGCTTGCTTGCTCGTTTTTGTTCTTGTTTGATTATTTTTATGGTTAGGAGTGTCAGTGAAGGAGATAGGGAGGGACATGGTCCTCAAACGCCACAAAATGTAAGTGGGGTTTTCTGCATTTTGCTCCCCTCTATATTTTGGTCCTCGTCCCTCAAGGCAGGGGAACAACGATCAAAAACTGGAATGCTCTGGATCCGTCTCTACACTCCAAGCAATGGAGCTGGCGGCCTTCTCCTTTGTGTGTGAGTGGGGGGGGGGAGATCTCAGCCCCATGTTGTAACATTCCTTATCGCTGGAGAGAGAAGGAGCCCCCTAACCTGGTATTTGAGCACTGGATGGCGCTTTGAGTTTGAGGAGAGAAAGTTTTCTTGTTTCCCTCAGGCGCTCTCAAGTAACCTTTCCATTTGGACACTTTCCGATGGATTGGGCGGCCTTTCTTGCAATAATTCTCTTCTGGGCCCTCTGAAACCTGTGCTGTTTTGCATGGGTTTGGATTACCGAAAAGAATGCGACTCTCCTGGAAACCGGCATGCTGTAATGGCTGCGTTATGATGGGGGAGCCTGAGGGTTCGACTCCCACCACAGTCACAGACCCCTCTGGGGGAAGCTACCCTCCGCCGTTCTCCTTCAGGAAAGTGTGTGTGTGTGGGGGGGGGAAGAGTTGAGAATACTGGCCTGCCTCGCAGGGCTGTTGTCAGGATGCCTGTGGTGGTGAAGCACTTTGCACCCTGAAAGTGCTGCCCCAGTCTTCTTGCTGACCAAACAGTAATGGAGAGTCCCAGGGAGCCCCAGACTTTCACTAGGACGGAAGAAGCTGCCCCAAATGCGAGCGATACCCACGAGGGAATGGGGTCTGCCAGAAACGAGCAGGCCCCTGGGAAAGGGGAGAGGCTTCCCACTGCTGCTTCTGACCCCGGGAGTGAGCAAAATCTGCCCTATCCACCCCATGCAGAGAGAGAGAGAGAGCCCAGCACAGTGAGACGGACCCCCGACCCCCAACCCGGTGGTTCCAGCCAGTCCTGGTCAGATGCCCATTGTAATTCGCCCAGAGGAGAGGAGATCTGTCCCCAGAAAGCGAGGCAAGCGGAGGGGAGCCAGAGGAAGCTGCAAGGCTCACTCCTCCCCTTCTCTCTCCTCTCTTCTAGGCTCCAACGCCTCAGGGCCATATTTTCTAGGGGGAAGGTGGCCCCTTTGGCCCTGGAAAGCAGCAGGCAGGAGGCTGCAGGTGAGGAGATGCGTGGGGGGGGGGAGCTCATGTGACATCCCTGGCAGGGAGGGGGCGTGGAAGTGATGGACCTGCTGGGAACAGCAGCACACCTGGTGCTCAGGCACGCCGAGTCTCTGAATGAGGAGGGCTTTGGGGACTGGGCTCATCTGCCTCACTCGGGGCCACAAATTCCTTGGTGATCCTTTGGGGCAGACAAACACCCCCTTTTTGGCACTTCGGAATATGCTGTGGCCCCATCAGGGATATCTCCAGGTTGCATCGAGCAACACAAACAAAGGGGTGCAGCTGCCTGTTGGCCAGAAGCCGACTCACAGCTGCCCAGAGGAGGCCCAGAGGAGTCTTACCTCCCCCCACACAGAAAAAGAACTCCCCAGGGAGGCTGCAAAAGGGAGCTCTTGACTCTTGCCCAAGCTAGGCCGGGACAGCAGCAATGCTGTGAATCTGGGCCTTGCAACAGGAACAGGGGGACGGGTAGCTGTGCAAATCTCTTCTCAGGATGGGTGGAAGTGCAGACCCTCCCCCCCCCCGCCCTCCACTGCACAGCAGGGACCCACGGCTCTCCTCGCCTGCTTACAAACTCACGCTTGCAACTTCCAGGTCCAGAAAGAACAGGATAGATTTCTCCAGGCTGGCAGCAGGGTGTGTGAGGCCCACAAAACCAAGGGCCTCACCACCCTCCCATTCGACAAGGAGACTGTGGGGGAGAAAATAAAGGTGAGAGCGAGACTCAGGGCCAGCATCCCCGTGGGAAGGGTGGGGGATCCCAGGGCTGCCTGGGAAAGGGGGTGGGTGGGATTCTGCCTCCTGCTTTATTGGGTTTTACTGGGTTGTGTTCATGGCAGGCAGATTGTTCACTGAGTTGTAGGCTTGCCAAGTCCCCCCGGGGGGCGGGTAAACCCCCACCCGAGAGGCCCGTTACCCGCCGCCAGAAAATCGGGCCCCAGGGGTAACTCCACCCCCTTCCGGCAAACATCCCCAGTGTGATGATGTCACCCGGAGGTGACATCATCACGCTGGCCACATTGAGGGCGGGACACTCTATGATTTGAGGGAAAACTCTATGGTTTTCCCTCGAATCCTAGTGGCCCCGCCCCCAACGTCCTAACGCGATGACGTCACTTCCAGGTGGTGTCATAGTGGCGGCGCGCACACAAGCTCCAGGGACAGCGTGGGACTCCCCCGCCATAAATCAATTCCAACTTGGCAAACCCTACTGAGTTGGCATTTTCTACTGTCTTGGAAGCACGTGTGGAAAGGCAGAGTGACTTCCCTTGAATCCCAGAGAGTCATTTCTTCTTCAGGGACTCGTGTGCAGCCCTCAGAGAGGCAAAAGAGCCCTGCTCTGGGTGTGGGAGGAAGGAGAGCACTGACCTCCCTTGTCCCCTCCCCCGTCTCTTCCAGGAAATCACGGAGGAAGCCTTCTTTGAAATATCACCAACTTTCCTCCAGGCAATGAAGGCCATCGCAGAGCTCAGGTACATCTCTTTTGGAGGGGAACCTATGTCCACAGCAGTCAGACGGCCAGGAGCTCTGTGGGGAGCGGGTGAAGCAGGAGACCTTGGGGTTGCAGGATGGTGAGCAGAACCGGGAAAAGGGAGACATCCACTGATCCCTGAATGGAAGAGGCTGCCCAGGGGGCCCTCCACGCTCAGATCTGAAATCAGAGGGTGACCCCAGAGGGGAAGAGTTTGGCTCTGAGATGGGCCACCCTGGAGCTTTCAGCCCTCCCCCCATGACATCACAGAGGTCACGCCATCAGTTTGCTTCCCACCAGGAAAACATGACCGATGTGCCTCAGGATCCATCCCTGTTCTCCTTCCATCCTTACTGGAGGCTCCTTGCCCCCCCCCCCCCCGCAGCACAGAGTCTAATCCTTGCCCTTCCGTCCTGACAGCTGATTCCAGCCTCCCCTGGGCCAGGAGCTGTGAGGCAACATTGTGGCCCGGGCTCTCCAGCTCATCCTGAATGGGGACTCAGGCCACGACAGCCCCCAAGGCCAGGTAGGTTCCATGCCGATCGCCTTGTCAAGGGTGGGGGGAATAGGCCTGCCTGAGGTCGTGTCTTCTGGACTGCTGAGGCACAGCTTGGGGGAGAGCGGCGCTCCTCAGGTGAGGCAGGACGAGGCCACGGAGACAGGGGTCCCTCTGTGGGTCCTGAATCCAGGGGTCTGCTTCCAGCAGGAGAGTGACCGGCTGGCCTTCCAGGCTTGCTGCGGGGAAGAGGAGCGGGATTCGGCACCCCTTCACGCACCGTCTCCGCCGTCCTTTCAGGGTGCACAAGCCCTCACTGAGGAAGCCCTCCAGAGGATGCTGCAGGAGCTGCTGCGGGAGGACCCGTCTGCTGGCCATCTCGTGGGCCTCCTTGAAGTAAGTGTCAGGGAGACAAAATGGAGGTGGACCTGCTGAGGCTGGGGTCCCTCCAAATGGGAGCCTGGCAGGGAGGAAGCCTCACCAAACGGTCAGCTGAAAGCCCCCTGCTTGCCCACTGGGGCCCCATGTCCACCGCCCCCTCGGGAGCACCACCACGCCAGTTGCCTGGTGGCCAGCAGCAAAGGAAATGGGGCCAAAGGGCCTCCAACCAGGATAAAGGCGAGCCGCCCAAAACTGAGTGTTCCTGGGTGCCAGCCGTGTTCCCTTTCAGAATCTCAGGGCCGCCACGTTTCCTTCAACTCTGCCTCTTCACTGCTTCCCCATGGGGAAAAGATCCCCGGGTGTAGAAAGCAAGCCGGGCAGGGAGGAGGGCTCAGCCTGACCTTCCCCTTGCCCTCGTACCCTTCTGTTCCCACCTCCTGTTCTCCCAACAGGCTCGGGGCTGCCCAGACGTCTCCCTCTTCTTACGCTCACAACCCGGCAGGTCAACTAGGCTGCAAAATAAGCCTCAAAGGCCCAAAGCGACCCACTGTCTTGCAGAGTGCCTCTGCTGCCCCTGGTTCGCTGCTCTGGCCACTGCACCCCTCTCCCACTCACAGCTGACGTGCTCCGGTTTTGGCTCTGGAGGACGGTATTCGATAGAGAAATGCTCACCCGTGCAGACAGGGCGAAGCCATGTGAAGCTGGAGTCAGTTGAGTGCCAAAGGTGGCCCCCAGCTTCCGACTGGCAGAGAGTCCTCAGAGTCCCTCCCATTCCTCCCTGGGAGGCCCTCTACCTGGAAGAGCCAGCTGGGCTGGGAGGCCACCCCCCTGATCTCTCGGCCTGAGGCACAAGATCAGGATGGAGGCAGGCAGCGACCCCACAGGAGCAGAGCCCCTGTTGAAAAAGGTCCCGCTTGCTTCCACAGCTGGTGGCCTAGGTGGCGGTGAGATCCAGAGCCATCTCCCTCGGCAGCTCCCTCCTGCAGTATGCCAGCCATCTGCCCACTTTCAAGGTAAGTCCCACCACCACCACCCCGCCGCCGCCTCTCCCGTTCAGAGGGCTTGGCTCCAAGGGCTACGGAGCAAAGCGAGAGAAGTGGGGCAGCCCCAGCCCCTTTCCTTCCATGGTGGCGGGCGGAGTTGCCCTCAGGGCAACTCTGGGACCTCCCCCTTTCCACTCAGATGGGGAGGGCAGGATGGGGAAGAGTCTTGACAAAAGGGGCATTGAGTTGGACCGGCTTGCGAGAGAGCTGTGTCCGCTTTCTGGCTGACTCCGCGGAAGGGAGGAAATTTCATGGGCTGCTCAAGATTCTTTCCCTCCATCTCCCCTCTCTCCACCTGCTGCTTCTTTCAGACTGAAGGCTTGCAGGGCTTGATTTTCCTCGCTTCTCCCTGTGTCCAGCTCTCTGTCCTGGGCTTCCTAGGCGAGCCACTGTGCCTTCATAGCCAGAGCTAGATTGTGCTGAGCATCCCCTACTTATTTCTTCCGGTTCTTGCCTCCCGTTTGGTTCCAAATAAGCCAAGGCGGGACATACTGGACAGGGCCAGCTCGCTCACTAGGCGAACTCGGCGTTCGCCTAGAACGCACCGGCCCTCAGGGGCGGCAAAAGGCCCCCGCCAACCCGCCCCTTCCCCTTGCTTGCCGGCACGCCCTGCAGCTGTGTGACGCGCCAGCAAGCCGGCGGTCAGACGGAAGGGATAGGAGTTTAAACCCCCGCCCCTTCCCCTGGCTTGCCAGCGCGCCCTGGGGGCGGGCAAGAGGTGGAAGGAGGAAGAGGAGGGGAGCCCTCCTTCACCCTAGGGAGCCCCGGTGGCGGGGGGACCAGAATGCAGCCCCACCTATGGCACAAAAAAACCTCCGGCCGGCCCTGATGCTGGACGATCACTTCTGGAAGAAGGGTGGCTGGTTCTGGGATCGAGGGGTAGACCGTGGGGCCAAGAAAATGGAGGCTGAAGGGTTAGGGCAAAGCCCCCAGCGGAAAGTTCCTAGCAAAGGGAGACCTCGGGGCTCATCTTCCGGGAGGGACCTGCCCGTGAACCAAGAAGGCGGTTCAGAGCTCCTTGGCTCCCTGGGGATTTGCAAGCCATGCCTCTTCTCCGTCTTTCTCTAGATGCCTGATGACGCCGCCCTGGGTCACCTACTGGTGCAGCTGGCCGTCTCCCTGGTCGACCCCGAAGCCAGCATGTGGGCACAAGAGACCCTGAGCCTGCTGCAAAGGATGCTCCTGTGCCATCGGGGTAAGTGAGTGGGCGGGATGAGACCGGCAGCCTTTCTCAGCAGCCAGTCACCTCCTCCCTTAACATCCCCCCAAGATGCTCTTCCCACTTCTCCAGAGCCAGTTTGGTGTAGCGGTTAAGAACGGCGGACTCTGATCTGGAGAACTGAGTTTGATTCCCCACTCCTCCACATGCAGCCCGCTGGGTGACCTTGGGTCAGTCACTGTTCTCAGAGCTCTCTCAGTCCCACCGACCTGACAGGGTGTCTGTTATAGCGAGAGGAAGGGGAGGAGATTGTAAGCTGCTCTGAGACTCTGAGCGAAGAGCAGGATATAAATCCAACTCTTCTTCCTTCTCTTCCACTTGGCCCACCCCTTCTGCTCCCCAGAAAGGTGAGTGGGGGGAGTCACAGCAGAGTCAGGGGACAGTGACTCTCAGAAGCTTCATTTCTGGGATCCGACCTCAGAACACTGCCACACTGAGATGGGAGTGGGGGGTCCAACTCAGGCCAAGAGAGGAGGTGTCTCAGAGACCCTCGCCTCAAGAGCAGTTCCCTTCCCAAGGCATAAGAACATAAGAACATAAGAGAAGCCAATGTTGAATCAGGCCAATGGCCCATCTAGTCCAACACTCTGTCACACAGCGGCCAAAATTACCAGGTGCCATCAGGAGGTCCAGCAGTGGGGCCAGGGCACCAGAAGCCCTCCCATTGCTGCCCCCTCCAGCAACAAGAATAGAGTGCATCACCTGCCCCAGACTGAGAGTTCCCATCTATACCCTGTGGCTAATAGCCACTGGTGGACTTCTGCTCCATATGTTTATCTAATTTCCTCTTGAAACTGACCATGCTTGCAGCTGCCACGACCTCCTGTGGCAGTGAATTCCATATGTTAATCACTCTTTGGTTGAAGAAGTATTTCCTTTTATCTGTTCTAACCCGACCGCTCAGCAATTTCATAGAGTGCCCACGAGTTCTTGTATTGTGAGAAAGGGAGGAAAGTACTTCTTTCTCAACCTGCTCAATCCCATTCATAATCTTATAAACCTCGATCATGTCACCTCTCAGCCGTCGTTTCTCCAAGCTAAAGAGCCCCAAGGCAAGAGAGAGACCCCAAGCCAAAACAGCCAGAAGCAAGGGATTCTGTTCTGTGCAAGGCAACCCAATGCCAACTCTTCCTGTCTCCTCCTCAGGACTCGGGAAGAACACCAGGGAGCCCCGATGGAAACAGGACCCAGGGCAGCCCTGGAAGGAGGGCTGCCTCCACCTCATTCAAGTGGGTGAGGTAACCGGAGCCTTGGTGGTACTGGAGAGGCATCCTGTTCGTGAGAGGGAGGGGACAGGGAGAAGGTTGGATCTTTCTTCCCTTCCCTGTCCAAGAAGGCCAACAGTGGGAATCCCAAAGAAAGAGTCTCCAGAGAGGTTCCACCTCTGTGACTTCAGTTGGGCAGGGCGGGAGAGGACTAAAAGGGTGACTTGTTGATTTCAGGTGTTCTGGGAACACCTCGCCCAAGACCAAAGGCAAACGTGCGTGGAGGCCGCCTCGGACACCGCCTTGCGCCTAGGCCAGGAGTGGGTGAGGGAGGGTGGCCTCTTCCTCCTTTACTCTCTCCTGGGCCGAGCGCAGGAACTGCTGGAGGAGGAGGAGGTGAGCACCTGGGTTAAGCAAGCATGGGTGGGGCCAGGGGAGCGGGGGGGAGCAAACCTTTCAGCTGAGAGAAAATGGAGGACTTGAATCACCGGGGGCATATTCCATCCCTCCCTTCTCCAGGAGGATGAAGTCAAGCAAAACCTCTCTGCCCTGCTCTACAGCCTGTGGCGGGGCAGAGAGGTTCCCCCGGAAGTCCTGGCACTCCTGCCAAAGATAGGTAAGGCCAGTTCCCATGAAAACAGGGGTGGGGAAAGAGGCGTGTCCTCAGAGCCACAAGAGGAGCTGAAGCTGCCCCTGCTCCATACCGAGGCCTCTCATCACTCAATAGTGTTAAGTCCAAATTGCAAAGAATCTGACAAAACGGAAGAGTCTTCTTAAGAAGTGGGGGATGCATTCAGTATACACAATTCAAAGCAGCTTCGAATCCTGTTGAAAAGCATCCTGCAACACAGATGCCAGCTTGAAGCTGTGTTTTGAGAGACTTTTTCAAGGCTGGAGAAGTACACCACATTCCTTGCGCTATTAAAACCGTATCAAGAAGTTTAAACAAAAATACATCTCCGATTCGACATAATTTTACAGTGCTTTATGGGGACATACTTACAATTGATAGCTGCAAATGAACATAAGAAAATTTCTGATGCTGCTCCCTTCCCAAAAAAGCTGGTGAAGCAACAGACTCACATAGCAACTGTTTCAAACAGACCCATAGATCATTCAAGACAGCTGGGGGTAACGTACACATTCAAAGTCTTAAAGGGAAACATCCTGGCATAACCATTAATACACACAAAGCAAAGAAATTCTTAGGTAACACTGAGACCATGGTCTTAAAGAAACAACCTGACATATCAGTTACACATAAAAAACAAGGAAATTCATTGGTAACAAGACCATTTGGCTGTAATGCATTAAGACGGAATATCCAAAAGCACTCCAGATGTAAAAGATCCAGTCTGATGGCATCCACATTTGTTTTGTCAGAAACATAAAGAACTGAAAATTGAAAAATCATCAATGGGACATTTAAATTCTTGAAAATGTGCATCTAGCATTTTTAATTGAAGGCAAGAACGGTGTTCTAATAGGCACACTTTCATGGGGCGATTTGTACTCCCAACATATATCACTGGACATGGATACTTTATTAGGTACACAGTGTTTGAAGTTTTGCAAGTACTAAAATGTTTTAAAGTGACATGAACAGATGTCTCTGGAACATCAGTTTGAGACCCTTCCAAGATCATGGACCTTGCAGAGTCCCTGGCCATAAAGGATGCCAGAGAGTACTCAACTTGAATCAGCCAACCTAAAATTTAAGGATGGAGCATTGCTTGAGAGCAGCCAACAATGCAGAAAAGCAATGGGCAAACTTCTTTATCTGAGCACAGTGTCAAGACCTGACATATCTGCTGCTGTTTGGGATATTTTGCAGAAAGACCAGTTCACCAAATCATTATGACTGGAATGCTGTTAAGAGACTGGTAAAATACCACATAAAAACTGCTGACTTGAAACTAAAGGTCTCAGCTGGTGACAACCCGAGACTGGTTGGATTCATGGATACTGACTGGGGTGAAGACCAGACTGATTACAAGCCAACAAGTGGCCCCCTGCTCTTCTATGGAGACAGCCTGCTCAGCTGGACTAGTCAAAAGCAAACATTGGCTGCCAAATCAACAACCAAGGACAAGTACATATCTGCTGCAAATGCCTGCAGTGATTTTGAATAGATCATCTGTCTACTAAAGGACTTTGAGGTTGATGACCCTAAACCAAGAACTTTGTTTGAGGATAATCAGGCATGCATAGCCTTATCCAAGAGTGAGAACGTCAAAGCAAGAAGCAAACCTATTGCTGTCAGATACCATTCTGTGTGAGAGATGCAACAACAAAGACTGATGGAACTCAAGTATTGTCCTTCTCTGAAGAGATGGTTGCTGACCTCCTCACCAAGCCAATCACAAGAGGGAAATCTGAATGCTTATGCAAGAAGCTGAACCTTCATGACTTCAGTACTTGGACTTGAGAAGGGGTGTTGGGATATTTGCAAGTTCTCTCCCTGGTGTCATGAAAGAGTTAACCTGTTTGTTTGCGTATGCTAATTGTCAGGGCTCTTTTTGTAGCAGGAACTCCTTTGCATATTAGGCGACACACCCCTAATGTAGCCAATCCTCCAAGAGCTTACAGAAGCCTCTGTAAGAAGAGCTCTGTAAGCTCTTGGAGGATTGGCTACATTAGGGGTGTGTCACCTAATATGCAAAGGAGTTCCTGCTACAAAAAGAGCCCTGCTAATTGTTAGCTTAGAACCAATGACCTGTTGTGCACATATTTCCCATGCTGGAAGGGGAAGTCTTATTCATAATGAAGTGACCTTTCCCATGCTGGAGGGGGAAGTCTTATTCATAATGAAGTGACCTTTAGCCTGGTCATTGGTTAATCAAGTTTTTGGTGATGTTACCTGAGATTTTACATGTACACATTTTGGGGTTTCTTCTTCCTCCCTTTGTTTTAAGACCAGATGTGAGTAACCATCATGGAGTAACCAGGAACTAGAAAGATGTAGCTAGTTAGCTAGACTGTTTATTGTTTTTGTCCTCTCTTGCAACCCTCCCTAATTTTCTTTCTTTTAGCTAATTTACATATGTGTGCTGCGTCATTGCGTTACTTTGCTAAATATCTCTTCCTTTTAAGCTAAAAGTCCAATGAATGTTCCAGGCAACCCACAAGGGGTTCCTCCAGCATGGCTAGTCCAGAGCAATCCAGCCCCGATGAAGGAGGGCTCAGTTACAGGAACACACTCAGCCAGCAGGCTCTTTAGGAATGAACTCGGTTGCCAGTTTGTGGGGTAGAGCCTGGGGACAGAACTCAGGAGGGCTTAATGCTATAGAGTCTGCCCTCAAAAGCAGCCATTGTCTCCCACAGAACTGATTGCTGTTGTTGGGAGATCCATTGTAATTCTGGGAGATTCTCTGGACTCACTGGGAAGTTGGCAACCCTAGGAATTTCACACATTGATTATATTGTGTAAAACTGGAAGGTACCTATTTTGCAGATGGGAAATAGGCAGAATAAGGATTTGTATGCAATTGCAGGACAATTTCTGACCATGTGGCAAGGAGCTCTAGAGCCATGGAAAGCAGGGGACACACAACAACGTGTTCATAGGAACATAAGAGAAGCCAATGATGGATCAGGCCAATGGCTCATCCAGTCCAACACTCTGTCACACAGTGGCCAAACATACCAGGTGCCATCAGGAGGTCCATCAGTAGGGCCAGGACACTAGAAGCTCTCCCACTGTTGCCCCCTCCCCAGTACCAAGAATACAGTGCTTCACTTGCCTCATAGTTCCTACCTATACCTTGTGGCTAATAGCCACTGATGGATCTTTGCTCCATATCTAATTCCCTCTCGAAGCCATCCATGCTTGTAGCCACCACCATGTCCTGTGGCAGTGAATTCCATGTGTTAATCATTCTTTGGGTGAAGAAGTACTTCCTTTTATCTGTTTTAATCTGACTGCTCAGCAATTTCATTGAGTCCCCATGAGTTCTCGTATTGTGAGAAACAGAGAAAAGCATCTCTTTCTCTACCTGCTCTATCCCATGCATAATCTTATAAACCTCAATCATGTCACCCCTCAGCCATCGTTTCTCCAAGCTAAAGAGCCCCAAGCGTTTTAACCTTTCTTCACAGGGAAAGTGTTCCAACCCTTTTATCATTCTAGTGGCCCTTCTCTGCACTTTTTCCAATGCTATAATATCCTTTTTGAGGTGTGAGCAGAACTGTACATAGTACTCCAAATGAGGTCGCACCGTTGATTTATACAGGGGCATTATGATACTGGCTGATTCATTTTCAGTTCCCTTCCTAATAATCCTGAGCATAGCGTTGGCCTTTTTTATTGCAGTCGCACACTGTCTCGACATTTTCAGTGAGTTATCTACGACTCCCAAGATCTCTCTCTTGGTCAGTCTCTGCCAGTTTGGACCCCATCAGTGTGTATTTAGGATTTTTGGCTCCAGTGTGCATCACCCTGCACTTGGCCACGTGGAACCCCATTTGCCACATTGATGCCCACTTGCCCATCCTCAACAGATCCCTTTGGAATGCCTCACAATCGTGCTTTTTTTTTTCACAAACATTTTATTGAATTTTTTTTCCACTTACAGATACAAAAACATAATACATACTAAGCAGAATGTGTCACTTGAAATACAAGATATAGTCAGAAGCAGTAACTAAGAGAGTCATTTACCAAAGATGTAGCTTATCGATTGTATCTGGAATTTCCTCTTGTCTAGACAAGTGTTCTCAAATAGGCAACCACACCGGAAGACACAATCATGCTTTTCGCCACCCTGAACAACACCCTCCCAACTCCAAATCATTAATGAACAAGTTAAAAAGCATTGGACCAAGTGCTGATCCCTGCGGTACCCCACTACTAACCATCCTCCACTGAGAAAACTGTCCATTTATACTCACTCTCTGTTTCCTATTAATTATCCAGTTTTTGATCCACAAAAGGACTTGTCCTTTTATCCCATGACTATTGAGCTTCCAAGACACATACCAAAGGAATCCGCGGAGCACAAGAGTTATCTGAGAAAGTGACCCTGCCTCTACCAAGCATAGTGCAGTAGCCCCTTTAAGACGCACAAACTTTATTGTTGCATAAGCTTCCGAGAAACACAGCTCTCTTCATCTAATGCCTCTGAGGAAGAGAGCTGTGTTTCTCAAAAGCTTATGCAACAATAAAGTTTGTGAGTCTTAAAGGTGCCTACTGGGCTTTTGACTATGGTCCTTTACCAGTAGGCAGAAATCTTTTGTTAGGGGGGATTTTTTTTTGTCAACGGGGCAGTTTAGCACAGTGGTTTTAAAAGAAACACTGGGACCCCGCAAGGAGGAGGAAGGCAGTAGTGGCACCATTGCTTTGAGCTGCAGCCAGTTCTTGAAGCATTTGGGAACTGTTTTAAGGGAGTTTTTTGCTTTAGATCCTTCTGCGCTCCGTCCCTCTCCCTTCTCTTTGCTGCCATCTCGGCAGATCTTTGTCGCTTGGCCAGCCCCGTGGCCCCAGCATTTCCCTTGGGTGGCAGCAAAGAGGTGAGGAGCCGGAGGGGGTGCTTGACATGCCCCTCCAGCAGCCACAGCAACAGTGCTGCCGTCATCTTCAAGGTGCATGGCAAGAGTGCTTTCTTGGTCCTGTGACCTGTACCCTCCTCCCTGTCCCTCAAACCAGCCTGCCGGGGAGCTTGCTCCCTCTCCCTGCCTGGGGGGGGTTCTGTTGTAGGTTTACCCTGTCCCGGAGGATTGCCACTTCCTGCCAGGGAAATCCCTGGAGATATGGCCCTTTCTTGAGAGCCAGTTTGGTGTAGTGGTTAAGTGCGCGGACTCTAATCTGGGAGAACCGGGTTTGATTCCCCCACTCCTCCACTTGCAGCTGCTGATGTGACCTTGGGTCAGTCACAAGCTCTGGCACAGCTGTTCCCGAAAGAGCAGTTTCTGTCAAGGGTTCTCTCAGTCCCACCGACCTCACAGGGTGTCTGTTGTGGGGAGGGGAAGGGAAAGGAGTTTGTAAGCCGCTCTGAGACTCCAAAGTGAAGGGCAGGATATAAATCCAATCTCCTCTCCTCCTCCTCCTCCTCTTTCTCTTCCCGCAGAGGCTCTGGGGGATATTCAAAGGACTGTTTTCAGGTGGTGGTGGGGAGGCCTAAGGAAGAGCACCCCCCCTCCTCACTGTTTCTACTTCAAGGCAGCTTTAGGCAGCAGCTTGAGGCAGGAGGGGGTGGGGTCCTGAGTTACCAGCACCTTTGACGGGTGTATTCTGCCCAGTCCTGAGAGGGGAACTGGTGGCAAACAGTGGTGGAGCATCTGCTTGGCATGCAGAAGGCCCCGGGTCCAATCCCCGGCATTTTCAGTCAGAAGGACTGAGCAGTAGGTGATGGGAAAGACCTCACCCTGAGACCCTGGAGAGCCGCTGCCAGTCTGAGCAGGCAATTCTGAACTTGATAGACTGATGGTCTGATTCCATGGAAGGCAGCTATATATGTGACTATACGAGTACTGACACCCCTCCCTCCATGTACTCTGTTGAGTGGTCCCCCTTTATTCAGGGGGCACCGTTCTGTGCAGTTTCCTTGAGGTCCGGTTGGCGGCGATGCCAGTCGTGCAGCATCAGGATCAAATGGGACTATTTTCCGTGGGCTTGGCAGGATAGAAAAGGGGTAGGAACCTGCCTGCTTTCTGGATTCCCTGTGGATATCGCTTCACAGAAGCAGGGGGACAGTGACATTCAATGCAGAGATAGCTTGAGAGAGACTTTTCTGTGGGAATTGGCCTCTCTCAGCACTTTCTTGCAGCCAGGCCCAGGCCCATATCCCTGGGCGTGATTTCCAGACAAACCCCATAGGATTAGTCCACAGTTTTTATTTCAGGAACATAGTTGTGCAATCCTGATAGAGTAGAAAACGGTGCTACTTTGTTGTTCTCGTCAAATGCAACACTTTTCGGAGTCCCCCTCCCCAAGCTACTTCAGGGCCAAAAAAACCTCCTTCAGTGACAAATGTAAAATTGAATAAAAGTTGTCAGAAGAATCATACTGTCTACCAGTAGAGGGCACTGCAGGATTGCTTTTCACAAAGCAGCTGCCTCAAGGGTGAGTTTCCAACAGGCAAACTTTTCTTAGGCTGTTTCCAAAGGTAACCCTTCTGGTCTTCCGTAGCACAGCCAGATCTGAATCCAGGTTTCTTGTTAGTCTCTAAGGTGCTGCTGGACTTGCTGCTCTGAAGCTGCTTCTACAAAGATGGGCTTTTGAACATCCACATGACCTCATCCCCAAATTGCACACCTTCTGGGCTCCCCATCCCCAATTTGGCTGCATTGTTTCCCAAATTTGATTTGGAATCTTCTGGGAAAGCGCCTTTGGTCCTCTGTGGGAAAGGAAACGCACACTTTTGCAGGTCCCGCCCACATCAGAAACATTCCCTTGCCTCAGCCCCCCTTCTTCAGCTACCATTCCCCCCCCACACACACACTAAGGCTTTTTAAGAACATCACTCATTGAAATATATTGACTTAACGCTAGCAGTTGACTATCAGTATTAACAAACATGATCAGGATTTGTTTATTACAGAGTATGGAAGCGTTTGAAAACAGGCACCACAGCTACCCAATTCGTACCAGGGGGGGCATGTGATTTACTTAACTGTCCCAGAACCGAAGCGGCTAGGTCTCACAGAGGACTCAAAAAAATATAAGAAGAGCCCTGCTGGACCTGAACAATAATCCATCTAACATCCCATCTCACACAGTGGCCAACCAGTTCCTCTGGCCAGCCAACAACAGGGCATAGAGGCCAAGGCCTTCTCCTGATCTGGCCTCCTGGCTCTGTGATTCAGAGGCTTAGTGCCTCTGAATATGGAGGTTCACCTCAGTCACCACGGTTAGTAGCCACTGATAGACGTATCCTACAGGAATCTATTTAATCCCCCCCTTTAAAGCTGTTTATTCCTGTGGCTATCCTGTGGCACTGAATTCCACATTTTAATCACTCTCTCTGTAAGGTATTTTGTCTATCAGAAAGGATATTATAGCACTAGAAAAAGTGCAGAAAAGAGCAACTAGAATGATAAAAGGGTTGGAACACTTTCCCTATGAAGAAAGGCTAAAGCGCTTGGGGCTCTTTAGCTTGGAGAAACGATGGCTGAGGGGTGACATGATTGAGGTTTATAAGATTATGCATGGGGTAGAGCAGGTTGAGAAAGAAGTACTTTTCTCCCTTTCTCACAATACAAGAACTTGTGAGCACTCAAATGAAATTGCTGAGCCGTCAGGTCAGAATGGAAAAAAAGGAAGTACTTCTTCACCCAAAGCGTGATTAACACATGGAATTCACTGCCCCAGGAAGTGGTGGTGGCTACAAGCATGGACGGCTTCAAGAGGGAATTAGATAAGCATATGGAGCAGAGGTCCATCACTCAGTGGCTATTAGCCACAAGGTATAGATAGGGACTCTGGGGCAAGTGATGCTCTGTATTCTTGGTGCTTGGGAGGGGTCAACAGCGGGAGGGCTTCTAGTGTCCTGGCCCTGCTGACAGACCTCCTGATGGCACCTGGTATTTTTGGCCACTGTATGTCAGAGTGTTGGACTAGATGGGCCATTGGCCTGATCCAACACTGGCTTCTCTTATGTTCTCTTATCCTGAATTAACTGCTCATCAACTTCATTGGATGCCCTTGAGTTCTAGCATTTTGGGAGAGGGATAAACTCTGTCACCCCTTAGTCTTTTCTAAACTGAAAAATCCCAGACTCTTCAGTCTTTCCTGACAGGGAAGGTGCTCAAACTCCCTAATCATCTTGGTTGCAGGGTCAGTAACCTAGAAGCCTGAGTGACTAACACATAGAACAAAATTCATCTATTTATTACAAAGTGCACAAAAACTACAGATTAAAAACAACATACATGGAATGCAGATAAAAACACAGAGGTAGTGAGCATTGCATTACATCCACCGAACAGAATACACTGGAATAGTGTGCTTCAAATAATAGTCATGAAGTTCGGGTGTCAATCATCCCTTTTCTTTTGTTCTATGTTTTAGCAAGCTTCTAGGTTACTGACGATTCTCAGGTTGGATGTTTTTCCCCTTTAGCTGACCCCATGGGGTTTCCAAGGCAAGAGACATTCAGAGGTGGTTTGCCTCTGGAGGTCTCCCATCCAAAAAGTAGCCAGGGCTGACTCTGCTTCACTTCTGAAATCTGACAAGATGAGGCTAACCTGATGCAATGGATTAGCAATCCAGTTAATATGCGGTTAGTACTAAACCAAAGTAGACTTGTTTTATTGTTTCCCCTCGAGTCCACGTGAGAAAGGGAGACTATAAATAATGTAAATAAAGAATATACCCGAAATATTTTTATGTGATGTACCCCTTGACTGACTTAATGATATTATTGTTGTTGTTGTTATTATTATTATTATTCGCCCCATTCTCAACTTGTGCCAGGCTCTGGGTGATCTACAATATGGCATTAAGCCTTAGATACAATATAAAAACATCAGATATCATAAAATTAATGACATTAAACCAATCTAAAAACCAGTTCAGATTTAAGATGGCATCAGTAACAACTAGGGTTTTTTTGGTGGGGATGGGTGCCAGCCATGTTGAAAAACCGTCATTGTCCCCAACCGAAAGTATAGAACAGGGGTGTTGAACTCATTTGTTATGAGGGCCAGATATGACATAAATGAGACCTTGTTGGGCCGGGCCGTGTGTGTCCCACCCCCACATCAGGGCCATTTCCCTGCTTCAACTATCAATCTCCCACCCACCCCGCCCTACACTAAGGCTTTTTAAGAACATCACTCTTTGAAAAATTGCTATGACTTAACATTAGCAGTTGACTATCAATATTAACAAGAAGGTCAGGATAGGTTGGTAAAGGATTTTGGAATATGTTGTCGAAGGCTTTCACAGCCAGAGTTCATTAGCTGTGGTAGATTTTCCAGACTGTATGGCTGTGGTCTTGGCATTGTAGGACCCACACTGCCAAGACCACGGCCATAAAATCTACAAAAGCTAGATTTTGGAATGCTTGAAAAACAGGCCATGCAGAAACCTGTTTCGTACCACAGAGGTTCTCAAGAAAAGAGAGCAACCCAGGTGGTTTGCCACAGGCTACATCTCCATAGCCATCCTGGACTTCCTAGGTGGTCTCCCATCCAGGAACTAACCAAAGCAGACCCTGTTTTGCTTCTGAGATCTGGTGAGATCAGACTAGCCAAGGACATCCCGATTGAGGACAGGTGGTTGTTCTCGTTCAGTCACACAGTCGAATCCGACTCTTCACGACCCCATGGACCGCATCACGCCAGGCCCTCCTTTCTTCCGTCTTCAGGGACAGGTGGCCAACATGAAATCTGTTGTGTATGGAGCCCAACATGTGCGAGGGCAGGTCCATACATGGTCAAGCGAAGAGCCTGAGCTTAGCACAGACAAACAATAGACAATTAGATCCAAGCCCGCTCCAATCTGAAGGCTAGGATCCAAGCCTAGGCCTATGAAGGACTGACACTGTAAATAGACCTATTGGGTGTTGGGGTGGTGGTGGTTTGCCTTGGGGTTATAAGCCGGCCTGCGAGCCAGCGAAAGTTGTCTTGTTCCCGAATAAACTATGAGCTTCAGGACTTCATACATTGGACCCAGTATATTATAAAATCTCAGGCAGGCTCCATGCCCAAACCTCCAGGAATTCCCCAACCTGGAGCTGGCAACCTTAGCTTGCTGGGATTTGGTTTTGAGAAACAGGGAAGAGAGGGTACAGGAACGGGCATTTCCTATGCAATCCTAAAAACCGCTTTCCTGGGAGGAAGCCCCACTTAACAGGAGGACTGTGGGTCGGCCTGCTCCGCATTGCGGAAAGGGAGAGGGCTGCACTTTGCCTTCGCCTTTTTCTCCCCCCCGCCCGCTCAAACGCCCCCATTCGCTGCGAGGGCTGAACACCCGGGGATCCTCCTGGCAGCGCCGCCCCCGTGCAAAGTTACTCGCGAGCAACCCCGTCGTCGAGCGCCATTACAGGGCATCCCTGAGGAGCAGCCCGACTGAAGTCCACCCCGCCGGCCAAGTCTGGAGGAAGCTTTTCTCATCCATTCCTCTGCAGCACCGGAAGGGTTAAAGTAAGCGAGCTGCTTCGTAGAAGGGCCGAGCAAGGAGTGAGATGGGCGGGGAGGAGGAAAAGGTCTTTTCCGGGGGTGGGGCGGGGGAGCTTTGCTACTGAATCGCCAAAGAAGAAAGGGAGGGCTGCAGATCTGCAACAGAAAGAAAGCCTTGTTGCAGCCGGATCCCGGGAAGGTTTACTCACAAGTAAGTAATGGGGGGGAGGGAAGCTTTTCAGTCCTGGGAGAGAGAAATGTGGCTGTCCAGTGCTGCTTTTTTTATGGGGAGTTCGTATTAAATAGCTTTTAAAAGTAACAGTTTTCAAATGTCTTCCTGAAAAGACCATCCCTACAGAGAAATGGTAGCCGATGGTCGCCCGGTCTCCCCTCTGCCCTTCCGAGGCCAAGTGATTGTGAGACACAAATGGAGCCTCTGGTTGTGTTTCCCAACCCAGCTTGAGGAAACACAGGCAACAGTCCTGTAGAGAGGAAACATTAGAGTATTTATTAATTGAGTGCAGATCTCAAGGTTTTGGAACCCTGAATACCCAACAGACTCTTCCAGTGTTACAAAGAATGACATAGGATTTTATACACTCAAGATGACACACACAAATAAAACACGATTATTGGTTCCATCAGCACTCTGACCTTACAGGTCTCTGATTGGCAGAAAACCTTTTCGGCTAGGCTTTCCCAAGAAAAGTTTTTTTTTTCCTTTGGTTAAACAATAAGCACTTTTTTTCTTCTTAGGCTATGCAACTCTTAAAGTATCCATATAGGTCCAGGGCGTTATTGTTCTCTATTCAGCTAGGCAGACGTGTGCGGTTAGGCTGGGGCTGTCAAGGCCGCAAGCCTCAGCAAAACAGCAAGTTAACATTTTGTTCTTTCAGCATGCATCCAAACAACAGTCACAAAGGAGCCAGAGTTAATATTTGAATACATTCATGATGTTAGAATCATAAATGGCACTTAACATATGTATTATGGAAGTTCTAAGTGTACTTACTAAGTTAAACCTGTTAGTCAGTGGCAGAGTACAAAGTGTTTCATAAACTGTGTGTACAACATGATCGAGAGAGACTTGCAGGGACAGATCACCTCATCTTGGATCTCTCCTCTGCTCTGGGAGGGCTGATGGGAGGGAAAGGGCTTGGCTGCCTTTAGTTGACAGCTTCCCTTTAAAAGTACACAAAGGCCTCCTTCTTGCTCCCACTGGCATTCTCTGCTACCTTGACACAATGGACCCTGCCCTCTTGTTGGGGCACCTGGGGGCAGAATTGGGCATTGGGGCCTGTGGGTTGAAGTGAGTCAAAACCTCATGGTCCGGGACCCAAAGAATGGCCAATGGAGATCAGTTATCCATTTGGGATGCACAGGAGTCATAACTCCAGCGGGTTGCCACCTCCAGCTGCCACCACTCTGGACTTATGGTCCCTTGGGAAGGCCCAGAGTACCCTCCCAAGCCCATCCAAAATGCCCCCTTTTAAGCCAAGAAACTATAGGCATGATGACCAGGCAGAGAACATTAAACAAATGGTTTATTAATACAATACTGGGGCAAGGAAAACAAGCCAAGGTGCTTTAAAATATGTAACAGTGTTTAAAGGCAAAATAAACCAAATCTAACGTGACTACCTATTTCTCCTAACTGATTACTACTTCAAGGCCCACAGCCTTTTATCCTGTACTCACTCTGTCCCAAGTGAGGGATCTTTCTCTCAGACCAGTCCTCTCAGTTTTACTCTGTGTGAGGCAAGACCGCAGAAGAAAAAAGAATACAGTTTTCACTGTTAACAAGGCTTAAGAGACATCTCCTCACACAATCCCTGAATGCCAATTGGCTACAACCATCGCTAAGCATTGTGGGGATTGTAGGCTATCTGGTTTCTACTCCCACACAGGCCTCGCCTGGGCCTCAGCCCTTGTCTCCCATTCCTGCACAGATCATGACAACAGGGCACAATCTACCCTCATGCTCTTCTGTCTTTATGTAAAGCTCTTAAGCAAAATCATTTGTCATTTTAGTCTTGGCTGTCTTCCATATGCACATGACACACAGCTATCTCTATCCTAATCCAAATCTCCTGGCAATGGATGCAGTAGAACTCCTGAATCACTGCCTGGCTGCTCTGGTTGAGTGGCTAAGAGAGAAGAAATTGAAACAAAATTCTGGAAGCAAAAGAATCATTCCAGTGGGAAAGGTGGAGGTCTTGCAGGACATTCCACTCCCTGATTTCCATGGAATTCAGCTGACTCTTGAGGACTCCCTTAGGAGCCCCAACGTTTTACTGAACCCAACAGGATTGCTGGAGAACAAAACGTAGTTCCAGAAAAGGCTTCCTTCCAACTCAGCCTAGCCTTATCTTGATAAGGTATATCTGGCCGCCTGAATCCATGTCATAGTGACATCGAGGCTGGAGTAGTGTAATGCACTGTGTATGAGTCTCCCCTCAAAAATCAATTCAGGAAATCCAGTTGGTGCAGAGTGCTGCAGTTCGACTATTATCAGCAATTAGATGGCGCATACATATTACTCCCCTTCTGCAGTCACTCCACTGGCTGCCCATCAGTTCCTGGACTCAATTTAAAGGACTGGCTCTCCCATCCGGAGCCCTTTATGGCCTTGGAGCCTCTTATCTGCAAGACAGTCCCTCCCCTTATACTCTGCCATGACAGTTTCACTCATCTGAACAGGGACTTCTGCAGGTCCCACCCTGCACATGGGCAGAATCAACCACTGCCTAGCCACGTGCCTTCTCCTTTGAGATATCCACCTTGTGGAACAGCCAGATCAGGAAGGCTCTCACTCTCCCGGCATTCCACAAACTATGAGAAATCAAACTGTTCAAGAGGGTAGCACTGTATGAAATGATTCACCAAGTCTTTTGGAGAAATTCTTAGGGACTGTGGTCTGCACTAATGCTACCTGTTGCTGCCGTCAAGTCACAGCTGACCCTGTAGGGTTTTCAAGGAAAGAGTCGTTCAGAGGTGCTTGGCCATTGTCTGCCTCTGCGTCAACCCTGGGATTCCTTGGAGGTCTCCCATCCAAATATTAGCCAGGTCTGACTCTGCTTAGCTCCCAAGATCTGAGGAGATCAGGGGGTAGCCTGGGCTATACAGGTCCCAGTACTAACATGTATAGCTTATAGTAAGTAGGATCCTATTATCTCATTTTTGTACTGCTGTAAGTTCGAAAGCAAGAAATTGCAAGTAGATAAATAGGTACCACTTTGGTGGGAAGGTAACAGCTTTCTGTGCGCCTTGGTGTTTAGTCATGCCAGCCACATGACCACGGAAACGTCTTCGGACAGCGCTGGCTCTTCGGCTTTGAAACGGAGATGAGCACCGCAACCCTAGAGTCGGATTCGACTGGCTTTCGAGCAAGGGAACCTTTACCTTTACCTAAGTTGCACCCTACTATGTAACATTGCATCATGTAGTGGTCCATGTGAACGTTTATGCTTCCCTTCAGTACTGTTTTTCAGGCTGCCAGTTGGTTCTACAGTCCCTAGTTTATTGCATGTACCATCCTATCTATTCAGCCACTTGGTGTCAAGCCTCTTGAGTCCGCATGAGAGAGGTGGACTTTAATAACACGAATAAAGACATAATGCATGCGTAAAAGTTTTAGCTAGCTAGCTGTCTTGGTGGCCCTTGTGGGGGAGGAAAGGCGGGATCTGGATTTTGTACACTAAAATAACTGAAAATAAATTCTCAGCCAGGGTGCCTGAAGGGAGGCCCAGAAAGGACTCCCGGGTGTGATCACGTGGGACGAATGATACAAGCCCATTGGCTGCTGCTCATGTAGAGCATTTGGGGCAGTGCTTCACATCCCATCTGCCATTTTCCTGGGGGTTCATTGCCTCCCCCTGTTCATGCAGGCAGCCTCTGTGCTCTGACCCGGAGAGGCTTCATGCTCCTCTGCCCCTTCTCCTCTCCCCCACTGAGCACTTGGACTATTGCCAAACATATCCAGCCTATGGAGGAGGTATCTGCAAAGGTACCAGTCACTTATTTATTTATTTAGTTCAATTTATATCTCACCCTCCCTGCAAGCAGGTTACAGGTCACGTAAGGCATGACAACAAAACAGTAGAATGTCACAGATATTACAAGTTCAAAATTTAAATTTCAGAGAACAATGAGACTAGCACAGGACATTGCTTGCTGTGGCAGTCAATGTTCCCTCTAAGCTGAGTTAGTGTGAGCTAGCTCACAGTTTTTTAGCCTTGGGCTCACCCATTTTTGTCCTAGCTCAGAAAGGATGACTCCAGAACAAACTAATTTATGCAGTAGCCAAATCGCTCCCTCACAACTTTAATGCCAGGAGCTCACAAAGTAGAATTTTTGCTCACAAGACTCCACAGCTTAGAGGAAGCATTGGTCGCAGTATTAGGGCTGGATTGAGCCTCAGTCCTCTGCTAAACCTCTGGTACACCTATGCTGCTTTAATTTCTGTAGCAGTTAGCCTCGATAGTTGAATCTGTGGTTCTGTTTCCCAGGAGGCTTCAGGACTCTGCTAAGTGCTGTGGCTTTCAGGGTAATACCGTACATGACTTTTGCCTCACATGACTTCTGCCTTTTGGAATGTTTATACATTATCAAATTCTAAATAGATAGAGTATCTGAAGCTAGCTTCCTGGGACTCTCTGAGTCAACCTAGCTTAACCCAGCTTTCCTTGACTTTCCTAACCCCAGAGGTAGAAAGAAAGGGCTGACTTTGTTGTATATGTCAGATGTATGTCAAATGCTTGTCACAGACTTAAATGACACTAAATTAGCTTCCGTGGATGGAAAAGGGTACTTAAGGTCTGAATTTAGTTTTGTTCCTGGTTGTTCTGGTGAACCACCCTCAGTTATGGGTCTTGGCAGAGCAACCAAGGAAATCCTTTATAGAATTTCAAGTGCACTATTTATGGATTGGGGTTGTGTTGACATATTCTGTGTTGAATACTGAAATGCTACAAAAGTGTGTTCTGACTCTGTTTATTCTATTACACCCTCTTGTTTTCAAAACCCCCCATATAAGCGGGAAGCCGGCTTTGCTCCCACCCCAAAATGAACACAGTGGGAATGGGAGCGCATGAAAAGGTTCCTGCACCCCTCATTTCCCCAACAATACCCTTGGTAGCAATGCTATGATGGACTTCTGAGTGGTGCTGGTGATGTTGGCCATTGGACACAAGGCCAGGGCTACCAGTAGGGGAGGCTGAGAGACAGAAGAATTTGGATGCCCAACCGCTTCACTAAAAAGCCCAGTGGAACGGTCAGGCCCTGTGGAATTCCAATAGATCCCGCAGGGCCATGATCTCGTTTGATAGCTTGTCCCACCAGGCTTTGTTCTGGGTTCCAGTTTATGTTGAGAGTAGCCCCTACTCTGGTACACTCATTGGAGTCCAAGATCATAACATCGCCAACAGGTTTTTAAAGAGCCAAATAAAGACGGGTAGCTTTCCTGAAGGACCACATGGGCATGCTTGAAAAAGCTTGACATGTAATATAGTACAATGTCATTAATCCTGATCTGCAAACTACGTGAGGATTCTCCATCTGATTCATTGGGGCAATTTTTAGGTGTCACGAGGGTCAGTGATGTAGCTCCATTCCCTTTTGGTTTCTGTCTGCCCTTTTGATATGTTTCTCTCTCTCTCTTTTTCTCTCTCTCTCTTTATAGCGACATGAGTAAGGGTATTTTTCCACAGTTGGAGGGAACCCAAAGGAAGGAGATGGAAGAGGAAGACCCAGAAGGACCTGGAACTGGCAAGAGATCAAGGAAAGTTCCCCGTCCCATCCAAGCAGGGAGTGGTGTTGAATTTCGGGAAAGAGCTGTGCCAGAGATCTTGGCCCAGGACACGTTGACCGGAGATGTACGCAGTCGATGCTTCCAGCAGTTCCACTACCAGGAGGCCGATGGACCCCGAGAGGTTTGCAGCCAGCTCCATGGACTTTGCAACCACTGGCTGGAGCCAGAGAGGCACACCAAGAAGCAGATCCTGGACCTGGTGATCCTGGAGCAGTTCCTGGCCATCCTGCCCCTGGAGATGCAGCACTGGGTCAGAGGATGTGGGCCGGAGACCAGTTCCCAGGCGGTGGACCTGGCCGAAGGCTTCCTCCTGAGTCAGGCAGAGGAGAAGAGGCAGGCAGAGCAGGTGAAGGGTTTTCATTCACTCAGTTCAAGCAGTGGCCTTTTCTTAAGCCTTCTCAGCCAGATATTTCTGCCTCTAGAGACTTCAGTGGGCTGGGAAGAAAACCCAACCCTGACTCCTGCCCATGTGGTTGAAGCAGCTTTGCTGGTCCATGCAGGGCAGAGGAGTCTGGGAGTGGGGCAGGATCCTTCTCCTCGGCCTGTTCCATTCCTTCTCTTCCCCATCTCCTTTTCTGCTCTTTCAGATGTGGGGACCAGCTGTGAAGACGGAAGCAGAGTTCCCTGAGGAGGAAGGATCTCCTCTGGAGGAAGGGCAGAGGGCTCCGGCCCCGGAAGGTGCCCAAGATGCCCTCTCAGGTGGTAAGGCTGTTTTGCTGCCAGATGGGATTGGGGCACACAGTGAAGTTGTCGGGTAGAAGGTTTGGGACTAGAGAAAAAGGAAACACTTCTGCTGAAAACACAAGAGTTAATTTCTGGGATTCAGCGCCCCAGTACGTAGAGATGGCCACTGTCTTGAAAGGCGATTACAATTACTCACAGAAGGCTATTCCATTCGTTTTCCCCTGTTGCTGAAGTATTTCCATGTCACCTGCCTTCCATTAGTGGGACCCAAAGCAGCTCAAAAAAAAAGGAAAGGTAGACCAATCTGGGCACAGCTGTGGGCCATGGCCAATGAAGGGAACCTCCATATTTTGGGGGCAGCCTACCTCTGAAAACGTATTGCTTGTGGCCGGCATTTGCCTTCTGTGCCCCTGCTGAAAGGCTTTCTAGAAGTATCTGATGGGCCACAGTCAGAAAGAGGAGAGTGGACTATGGATGCCGGTCCGTAGCCTGGCCACCCCTGTGATGTTTTGGGGGTGGTGTGTGGAGTGGATGTGATGTCAGGGCACCACCAGACACTCTGGAAACCCGTCGATATTACCCTGGAGTTTTCATCAGTGTTCCCTCTAAGCTGAGTTAGTGTGAGCCAGCTCACAGTTTTTTAGCCTCCGGCTCACACATTTTTGTCTTAGCTCAGGAACGGATGGCTCCAGAACAAACTAATTTATGCAGCAGCCAAGTCTCTTGCTCACAACTTTAATGCCGGTAGCTCACAAAGTAGAATTTTTGCTCACAAGGCTTCACAGCTTAGAGGGAACATTGGTTTTAATATACACCACGGTTTTCAGAGGGATATGACAGATACGTGTTATCATGTCGATTCTGTCCCCTTCTTTTTCTCCTGCCAGCCAGGACGGAAGAGCCTGTGGGAGTGCCAAGCTGGCAGGAGAATGGCGTTCCTGGGCCTTGGGTCTGATCCAGCAGGAATGCGGCCATATTTTTGAACTCCGGAGATCACAGCTCTCACATAAATTTCAGTGGGTCAGCAGCATTTAGAAGCCCCAAAGGCTCATGGGTTTCCAGTGTGTCTCTTTCACCCCTTCCACAATTTAATAAAAATCCCTACAAATTTTGTTGGGTGTGCCTACGGCAAGGTTTCACAGCCCTGTGAAGGAGGGTGCATGAAGCAAGATTCAAATAAGCAAACAAACAAGGGAGCCTAGGCTAACAATATTTTCCTCCTTCTTTGTCTTTCTCTCAGGTAGTGGACAGGTGGTGTTCAGCCATGCTCTTGGCAGAGGTGTGGAAACAACTGGCGCACTTCCAGTCCAGGTAGAGGAGATGAGTGGGGGTCAGCGTGGGTTCCCCCTCCTTTTACATAGGGGCTTTTGCTCCTACAGTTGCTCCTAAGGTGCCCGAGGGGAAGAGGCTCTGAATGCCACTCAATTTGCCCATGCCAAGCTCTCCATTCTGCACCCTCCTAGAATGTCCCCTTCCAGTGTGCCTTCTGTGCCGGTCATGATCTCTGAGGAGGGAATCTGCTTTTTCTTCCAGGGTCCCTTTTCCTTTGAGGAGGTGGCCGTGTATTTCACCGAGGCCGAGTGGGCCCTGCTGGATCTGGGCCAGAGAGTTCTCTACAGGGAAGTCATGCTGGAGAACTATGAAACTGTGGCCTTTCTGGGTAAGGATCTTTCATAGGTGCGCATTGCTGCCTTTATGATGAGGCATGGATCAAAATATTGAACACAAATACATCATTTTCAGGCCTGCTCCCCCCAACTTGCTGGGGGTCTTGAGGAGCTGGGGTGGTGGTGAAAGTGATGCTCAGCCTGGCCTCGGAGAGTGACCCAAGCCAGCTGGCTGGCTTATGGGCAACTGAGTTCAGTGTCCTGGCCAGCACCCAACTCAGAGAGGGTGTCCTGGCCTGGAGCCAAGGAAGGGTGGGAGGCCTTTGGAAAGGGGTCTGTTAGCCAGATCAGCCATAAGAACATAAGAACATAAGAGAAGCCAATGTTGAATCAGGTCAATGGCCCATCTAGTCCAACACTCTGTCACACAGCGGCCAAAATATACCAGGTGCCATCAGGAGGTCCAGCAGTGGGACCAGGACACTAGAAGCCCTCCCACTGCTGCCCCCCCAGCACCAAGAATAGAGTGCATCACCTGCCCCAGACTGAGAGTTCCCATCTATACCCTGTGGCTAATAGCCACTGATGGACTTCTGCTCCATATGTTTATCTAATTCCCTCTTGAAACTGTCCATGCTTGCAGCTGCCACGACCTCCTGTGGCAGTGAATTCCATATGTTAATCACTCTTTGGGTGAAGAAGTACTTTCTTTTATCTGTTCCAACCCGACTCAGTCAATTTCCAGCCATGCACGTCCAGTCTTGCAGCTAGTAAAAGCATCCTGCTAGCAAAGAGAGAACACGTGTATTGTGAGGTATTAATTCCCCAAGATTGTAAACCTTTGTCTACCAGGGTTGAGATACAGACCAACGCTCAAAAGAAATGCAGGGTACGGGCTTCTTTAACAAGAAAATAAATTTATTAAGTTAACAGAAAGAACCAAGTTCAATCAGGTAAATAAAAATAGAGGTGCTACAGAAAGGAAATAAATGTACGCGTGAAGTATGAATATAGTTTAAACCCTTCCCCTCACCAACTTCCTGCTATGAAGGGAGAAAATAAAAGGGAAGAGTCAAAGGCATACATGCCTGCTTCCGGAAGACAACCGGGCAGCTCTGGAGAAGCACAGCAGAATCGGGTGGAAAAGTAGAGAAACCAGCCATACTGTTGGGGGAACAGGCCGGTGTCCATAACCCGCTACTAACTGAATGACCCGAGGGATCACTTTTTATATATTTCTGCTAAGATGAAGAAGGAGAAAAGTGTTGGCACTGGAACGTGGGCGTGAGGAAAAGCCCATCTCCCTCAAGATGAGCTAATTTGAAAAGTGTTTTCTTGTGTGGATTGTGGAGGGGAGTTTTTCTTCTTTTGCATCACAGGTAAAAGTCTCAAGGAGAAGTGTTCCTTTCAGGAGAGTGAGAGTTTAGATAGGCAAGTAGATGGCTGAGTTTTTATGGTGGAGTAGGGGGAGAAAACTTCAATTACTCTTCCCACACTGACGCGGACTATACTGCCAAAATTCTTTGGTTCCTTGTTGTGACTGAGCAGCCCTTGGTAGCATGTAAATAATAGAGGTTTTTGAGACAAAAAAGTAAAAATTGCATTATGAGTGCTTAAGCTCTAGGAAGATGGTTCCAATTATAGCCTGCATGTTTCATCATTACTAATTAAAACTGGACATAGCAGGCATTACCCATATCTACTCAAAATGAAAGAGACCATGAATGTCCCCCCTTAGAAATGTTACACCAAGAAACAAACTTACTGGACGTGACTGTAACTCATATGTGAATGTGAGATGGTGTGCCCAGAAAAAACCCGTCTTGCATTGGTGCAAATACTGTATTTAAAAGCACTTTTCATTAAGAAGTTCATTCTGGGAGCATGTTCCCATGGGTTTGGATGCAGGGAGTCTCCACACGTCCAAGTTAAATGAATAAAGATCCAAATGTATGAGAGATCAACACGAGTGAAGTCACAGCCTCTCCACCTATAATTTTCCTGGCTTTTAGTTAGTGGGCTCTCCGTAACTAAGAGCAGGAGCCCTTCATGGGTTATTACTCCACAATATCCTTTTACCTACATATGCCCTCTTTCTCATCTATCCACTAAGATATTTTGGCCACGGCCAAAGGCTCTAAAATCATGCTGAATGCCGCAGACTGGGAAAATATAGTTTTACTTTCTCAGCTTTGCCGGTGATTGGCTAATCCGCCTGTTTAGCTTGTTGAAGATCAAAAGGAAGTTTTCAAAAATCATTTAATTCCTTTGCAGTTTAGAAAATTATGACCTGCACAACATTGGTCCGTCTCCTTATCTAACTAGAGACTCCCAAGTTACCGAAACTCCGTAGTCTGTCTTATCTTTTAGGTTGAGTACAGAAGGAAGTGCTCTATAGTCCGTTAACAATGTGTGGTGAACTTTTTATTCCCTCTGCCTCACTACCTCTAATAATGCACAAGCCCCCCCCACTTAAACGTGTGTGTTGAGCAAATTGAACCCTGGCCCTCTGCAAGTAAAAAGTGGCGCGTGGTTCTGTCTACCTACACAGTGACTCAGCCAAGCATACCACCCTCCTCTGCCCCTGAATGTGCTTTAGTATCTAGCGTTTGGTTTTTTATTTTTTCACAAAAAGTACACACCTTCTGAATGCTTTATTTTATACATGCAGTAGCATTCTCTTTTTTTTTAACAGATTATTAATGCCTTTACATTTTATATACATGCACACACACCGCAAGAAGACTGTCAAAGCCGGATGGAGGGGTGGGCGGGCAGGCAGGCAGTTGGCAAAAGAGCACGCCCAAAAAATTCCAGCCGCCTTCATTCTTATTTCTTTCAGTTTCATGATGACAGAGTGGGAACTGACCCTAGTAAACACAGCATGTATAGAATAGGGTTACTGGTTCCCTTGATTTTAATCAGAGAGTTAGTAAAGGTAAAGGTTTCCCTGCTTGAAAGCCAGTTGAATCCAACTAGGGATGCGGCGCTCATCTCTGTTTCCAAGCCGAAGAGCCAGTGCTGTCCGAAGATGTTCCCGTCGTCATGTGGCTGGCATGACTAGATGCCCAGGCGCACGGAGCGCTGTTACCTTCCCACTGAAGCGGTACCTATTTATCTACTTGCAATTTCTTGCTTTCGAACTGGTAGGTTGGCAGGAGCTGGGACCAGAGCTGGGAGCTCATGCAGCACTTGGGTCTCAAACTGCTGAACTACCGACCTCCCAGTCTGCAGTTGAGCGTCTTAACCACTTGAGTCCCCGCAGCCCCTTTCAAAGAGTTAAACTTGCCATTAATATGCAATGAGATATTTCCTAATAAGTGCATTTAACTCTCTTTTCCCAGAACTGACATTAATGTGACCTCAAAGCAATTCACTTTGTATTATGCCGTGCACATTATGAATTATTGGTCGCTTTTTGACATGTGGAGGGGGAGACTGCCACACAGGGAGACCTGGGTTGACAGCACAAAAACTTATTTAACTTGCTGCCTGGATGGCTCTGTTTGATATAGCCTGGAAATCTCTAGTCAATTAGTAGAGACTGTGTAGAGAGACAACAAGGGGGAGGGGAGATTAGCAAGCCCCCACCCTTGGCACAACAGGCAGCAGAAACTACAGCCTAAGGTGGGGGAGGGGTGCTTTGGGATACACGTGCTGCAACGAGATGCCTTTGAGACTCGCATGGGGTTTTGGAGGGACCAGCAGGGTGACTGTTGGATGAGATGGCCAACAATCCCTCCTCCCCCTCTGGCCCTCCCTGGCTTCGCACACCGATCTCATTGCCTGATGTTTCCCCAGCCCCCCTCCCTGCAGGCAGGCGGTGCTGCATTCTCTGGTCCGAAAGACCAAAGGTTACCGTCCTCTCTCTCTCTCTCTCTCACACATGGGACCCTAAAAGCTCACTGGTCTTTATTTTTAAAAGGAAGAAAAGAAACAGGATTTTTGGAAGGAATGCTTTTTTGGAAGGCTGCTGCTGCTGCTGTATGAGATTCTCTGTTTCCAACTGAGACTGATGCCGCCTATTTAAATTCTAAAGGGGGAGATGCTTTTTTGCACGGGGCTCTCCATAGGTTAAGGGGAGAGAAAACAGAGGCTTTTGGAAGGCTGTGGACTCCAGGCACAGGAGAGGAGACGGTCGGGTTTATTTTTGGAAGGGACTAAGGGGGGGACTTTCTGCTCGGCACTGAATCTGCCACTTGCAACTCACTTTGTCCATCTCTGTTCTGTTTAAATGGGCTGGAATCTCTGAGGGAGGCTGATTCTCAGTGGTTGCTGCAATGTCAGTCCGGCACGGCTTTACATTTTTAAAGGGAAATGCGGCTTGGAACAGAATTCCCAGAAGGGAAGGGAAAAAAGGCTTGAAAGGGTGAGCTCTAGGTTGGCAGGGTGAGAGGGCTCTCTCTCTTTCTCTTTCTCTCAGCAGAGATGGTAGCCTCCAGGTCTTACCTGGAGATTTCCCCACAACTCAGGTCAGTCCTCGCCCCCAGGAGAGGACGGAGGGCTTTTTTTCTTTTTCATGCCTTTGCAGACAGAACAAGGCAGAGGCTTGCTTTTAAAGCCTGTCGAAGTGCAGAAGACCCTCTGGTGGGAGTGGAGGGGGGCGTAATTCTGAGGCTGCCTCCAGCTAGAGTTTTGCAGAAGGAGAACAAACAGGGACACGGTGGTTTTTAGAAAAAATTCTCCTGCTTTGAAGTGGCACCAAAGCACACATGCACAACAGCTTTCCCTTCACGTGTCTTTCATTTTCCCCTCTGCAGTTTTTTCCCAAAAGCCCTTGCTTTCCCTGTAGAACACACACACAGGCATGGAAAATGCCATACACAGCCTTTAATTTTTTTTCTCAGACAACGTTTCCAAAGCACTTCCTATACAAAAACACACACAAATGCCCAGCCATTCTCTTTTAGGCTTCCCCCACTCCTCAGGGTACAAAAGACAATGGTGGCCATCGTGCCCCATACCCCAACACCCACCTCCTCCACCAACCCAAGGAGAAAAACAATACCTCCTGACAAACCCTAACTCCTTCCTTCTCCATTCCCATTGGATTACAGCCCAGCCAATGGGGGAGAGGGGCATCCATGGGGTGGAGCGCTTCCAGGGGAGGGGGCTGGAGGGTGGGACTTCCACCCAGAAAGGGGGAGGGGCACCTGTCACTTTTGATTTGATGAGAGCTGGTTTTTATTTCCTCCTAGGGCCATCCACTCTAACTGGTCTGGTATGGATTCGTTCCCCCTTAAACTGGTTAGGATGGTGGGCTTCGGTCTTGACAGTGTTTCCATAATTCTGTTTTTTTTTTTTTAACTTTTTTATTTGCATCATAAGTTATTATTACATTACAATACAATACAATTCCAGTTCTCTTATGATACATTTTCCCCCTTTTTTGTCCCACCCCCGCAAGGTGACCATCATATACCTACAAATTTAAATTTTTAACCATGAGCACATTTTTTCCATTTTTTCGAGTATAGCGAGATTGGCTTCTCCATGATTTACCCATTGAAAGTATACAGACCGTTTCTTTTTTATCTCCTTCATCTTTCCATCCCATGCCTTATCTTGTTTCATACATTCCAATATATCCGACTGAATATATTCATATAGATACTCGTTCCATCTATCTAAAGACCATTTTAAGTTCTCCTTCCAACCATATGCAATCACAGCATGCGCAGCTAATATCATTGCTTTGAAAATACCCTGATTTTGTCTCTCGATGTTATTGTTTCCCAGTACGCCCATAAATAATAAATCCCCATCTATTTTAAGATCCACCTTACATAGCCCTACTATCTTCCCCTGTACCTTTTCCCAAAAATCTATAACCTTTGGGCATTCCCACCATAGGTGAGAGTACCACCCTTCTTTTGCATTGCAGTGCCAGCAGTTAGGTTTCATACCTTTAATCATATATGCCAGTTGGGCAGGGGTTCTATACCACTTCAAAATTATCTTCTTTTCAAGCTCTCTGTACTTTTCTAATTTGATTTTCTTAAAATTCACCATTAATTTATTGACATCGTCAGAAGTTATTTGTTTTTCTTTATTCCATTTGTTTTTTAAGGTTCTTAGTATAAACTCCTTATCTTTCACCAATTCAAGGTAAATTTTTCCTGCCAATCCTTTCCTTATTTCATCCACATATAATACATTTTCTAAGTTGTTGTCTTCCCTTTTTATGGCTTCTATATACTTATCTTGTTTAATTAAATGGGATAGTCCCCTTAAGTGTAGCCAATAACTTTTCCCCATTTTTTGGCTCAGCTCCTGAAGTGGTAGGAGACTCCCTTGTGAATTGTACATATCCTTGACTCTAATTATGCCTTCCTCCTTAAGGGCTTCCCAAAATTTTGGATTCATCTCCTTCTCCCAAATATATTTAAGTGGGGTCCACTTTGAAGTCTGAGGCAGCAAAGTCGACCTCCACCTCTTCCAAACCGTCAAAGCTGTTTTCCTTGGGCCTGTTGCTTTTCCTATCTCCTTTTGCAAATCTCTAGTGTAAATTCCATTGCTGCCTACCCCCTTATTGATTGCTGATTCAAATCTTACCCATTTATCCTCCGTCCTCCATTCTAACTCCGTTAATGCCTTCAACTGGAATGCGTCATAATAAGCTTGTAAGTATGGTAGCCCCCATCCTAAATCATCTTGGGGCATATATACCAATTTTTTTGATATTCTTGCTTTTTTCCTACCAAACACCCAGCTTTTAATACTTTCATCCCATTTCCCTATAACTTTCTGATCAATTTCTATTGGAAGCACCTGGAATAAGTATAGCATCTTTGGTATTAGAAACATTTTTGCTGCTCTAATTTTCCCCAAAATGCTCAGATGTTTATTCTTCCATTCCTTCATTTTCTTTATTATCTTTGACCAAGTCTTACTATAATTGATTTTCTGTAACCTCTCTATATGTTTGTCAAGGTATACTCCCAAATACTTAATTTTACTAACATCTGATTTCATCCCCGTTAAGGCTAATATCTCTCTTTTAGTATCCTTATCTACATTAAGAAACATTATTTCGGATTTCTTAATATTAACGCCAAGCCCTGAAATTAGTTTGAAATCCTCTAGAATAACTAGCAATTCTCTTATTGCCTGCAATGGGTTAGTTAGTGTCAGTAAAATATCATCTGCAAAAAGATTTAGTTTAAGTTCTTCCTTAGCTATTTGAAATCCCTGAATTCTGCCACTATTTCGAATCCTATCTGCTAAAGGTTCCATTGCTAGTGCAAATAGCATGGGGGATAGTGGGCAGCCTTGCTTTACTCCTCTCTGAATTAAAATTTCTCTGGTATGCCCTCCATTTATCCTAATAACTGCTTTACCGCTCCTATAGATTTCCCTTATTGCACTTAAGTATGGTCCACTAAATTCAAATTTTTCCAAAACCTGCATTAGGTAATTATGATTTAAGGTATCAAATGCCTTGTATACGTCTAATTTTAATAAAGTTAAATTTTTCTTATTTTTGCAAGACAGGGCATTTAATATATTTCTTAGAGGATGGGCTATAGATCTATTTTTAACAAAGCCATATTGATCCTCCTTGACTAATTTTGGCAGAATATTTTCCAGTCTATTGGCTAACACTTTTGCGAAGATTTTATAATCTTGGTTCATTAAACTAATTGGTCTATACGAATTTACATCTAAAGGATCTCTCTGGGGTTTTAGTATTGGCATTATTTCCGCTTTCTTCCATGAATCTGGCATTTTACCCCCTTTTAATATATAATTAAATACACTTTGCATTTCTGGAATCAGCAGGTCCGCCATTTCCTTATAGTATTCCGCCGTAAATCCGTCCAGCCCAGGTGATTTCCTATTTTTTAAGCCCTTTATTACTTCTGCTATTTCCTGCCTTGTAATTTCTTTATTTAAGTTTTCGCTTTGTTCTTTCGTTAATTTCTTATCCAATTGTTCATCAAATTTTTGATTTTCCCCAGATTTAAATAGTTGTTGATAAAATTTAGCAAATTCCTCTCTTATGTAATTATTTTTAAAAAGCTTTTCCCCCCATCTCCCTTAATACATCCTATTGTTTGCTTTTCCTTTCTTGCCTTTAGATAATTAGCCATTCTTTTCGTTGTATTGATATTAATTCTTTGATATTCATTTTTCACTAGTATTTCTTTTTTCCATAAAGATAGGGAATCTAAATTCTCTAACTCTTTTTTTAGTTTTTTTAAAATTTCTTGAGTCTTGCTACTATAGTTTTCCTGAAGTTCCTTTTGTTTTTGTCTAATTTCAGTTACTTTCCTATTTCTTTCTTTATTGTTTTCCCTATTAATTCTAATTTCTTTAGCTATATAGGCTCCCCTTATATGCTTTAGCTGCGTCCCAAACCACTTCTTCCGTAGCTGAGTCCCTATTCTCTCTAAAGTACATTTCTATATCTTTTCTTAAGTCCATCCGATCTTTTTCTGTTAATGGCATATTAGCCTTAAATTTCCAGATATTTTCTTTCTGTTCTTCACTTAATTTAAATTGTGCTATCAGAGGGGCATGGTCCGAAATCCATATAGGCTCAGTTTCTGTTTTCACCACCTCCATCTCGCTTGTTTCCTTTATTAAAATGTAATCTATGTATGAAAAGGTCTTAAATCTATTCGAAAAGTATGTGGGTTGTGGGGTTTTCCCCCCATAAGTAAATACATCCTTCAATTTCCACTTTTTAAGCTTTAAAGTTTTACTTTTCTTAAGATCATAATTAACATCTCCTGCCACAATCAACTCCCCCTCATAAAAATTCTGTAACCTTTGAAATAGCTTATTTAAGAATCTTAGTTGCCCTGTGTTTGGTGCATATATAGAAGCTATTGTAAATATCTTGTTATTCAACTTAAATTTCATAACAACATATCTTCCTTCTGAGTCAGATATTTGATCTAATATTTCCATTTTTAAATCAGAACGTGTAAGGATTGCTACTCCTCTTGCCTTCTTAGTTCCTCTTGCTTCCCCCTTTACTTCCCATAATGGTGAATTTAGCAAAAGCTTTTTATCTTTTTTGCCTTTATGGGTTTCCTGGAGGCATACTATATTTATCCCCTGTTTGTTAATCATCTTTTTTAATCTGTACCTCTTTAACTCTGAAGCCAAACCATTTATGTTCAAAGAAAGTAAATTAATTGACTCAACCATTTTCATTTGAAAATTTCATATATGTGTGCTCATTTCCATCCCTTTTTACTCTGGTGGTCACCCCCATCCCCTTCCCCTCTTCCCGAAGAGCTTCCCTTGATGGGAATACAATTGGCATATGCCACTTGACCTCTTCGTCACTTGATTGAGGAGCGCGTTCCCATCTCTTCCTCCCTTAATGCCAAGGTTATTTTTATTTCAATGTTCCAATATAAGCCACCTTCCTTAATTCCTAATACATTCATTTAAATAACATCAAACATAAACTGAATTCAGTTCTATAGCTCTACACAACTCCTTATTATACAATGCCAGATGTAACCTAAGAGCCACTAGTGTCTTTTCTCAGTCGCTTTGCCTTGCCTTGCAGTGCCTGACTCGATTCTCCTTCTTCTTCACTGCTGGTTGGAGTATTATTGAGGCTTTCCTGCAGATCACGTTCTTGGTCCTCCAAGTTTTCTGGGTCTAATGATGCTGTACTGACTCCCAGTCTCTCCAGCATTCTTCTTGCCTCTTCTGGTTTTTTTGCACGCAGCAGTTTACCTTCTCTGAACACCAAAATTACTGCTGGGTATCCCCATGTGAACAGTATTCCATTATCAAAAAGCCTCTGAGTGTAAGGTTTTAATATTGCTCTTTGCTGCAACGTTTCTGGAGAAAGGTCCTGCCTTATGATCACTTTAGTTCCATTGAATTGCAAGTTCTTCTGTGCTTTTAGGGTTTTATAAATATTATCCCTTATTTTTTCTCTTGCAAATGCCATAATAACGTCTCTTGGTTTTGCTCCCGGCCCTGGCCTTGGTCGCAGGGCTCTATGTGCTCTCTCAATTTCCTCTGGCTCAATTTTAATTCCACAGTGTTGAAACCACTCAACAAGCTTTCCTTCAAGGTCTTTCTGTGCGATATCTTCAGGAATGCCTGATAGGCGAATGTTTCTTCTCCTTTGACGGTCGTTTATAGAAGCTAATCTGTTAGTCAGTTCCTTAATTTTAGCCTCATTAGCTTCGGCCTTTTGAACTGCCTTATCAGCCGTGAAATTGAGCAAACTTCAGCAGACAGCGGAAGACAGGAGGGCCTGGCGTAAACTGGTCCATGGGGTCGCAAAGAGTCGGACTTGACTGTGCGACTGAACAACAACAACATCAGCCGTAATTTTTATGCTCTTAATTTCTGAGGCCATTTGTCTCAAGTCTTTCTGAAGAGCTTTAATATCACCCCTAACATTCTGTTCGAAGGTGGTAATGAGTTGAGTTAAGTCCTTCAGTTCTTTTTTGGTCGCCATTATCAATGCCTCTCCCTTCTCTGTCTTTCACCAGGCTCGCTTCTAGGGAGTACAAAGGTAACAGATGTCTCTCACCTCAGAAATTTGCTCGGAGCTAATCCTTTCTGGTTCTCCTCCACCTTCACAGATGTTTCAGGGTGTTTATCAAAGTTTATCTTTCTTTTTGGCGGCTTAATAGTAAACTTCTCCGGGAGGCAGCTTTGGGAGCGTCTTAATCAAGTTGACGCATGCGCAGATCCCCCTGTTTCCATAATTCTAGATGAATTTTTCCTCTTCCTTGGATTTCTTTCCCAGATACGAATGACTTTCTCTTTCCCTCTGCTAAAGTAGCCAGGAATGTAAGAGAGACTACATAAGAACAGTCAGGCTGAGTGAGGCAAAAGGGTCATCACCGATTCTTTTCAGTCATCACCTCCTCCATTGATATCCCTTCCAAAAACCATGTACTGCAGGGCTCACTTGGTGAGGTCTTAGCATCTCCCTGCCCTGCAGCAAACATTTTTTGGGGGGAAAGAAGTTCTGCTGGAGGAAATGCACACTTGTGAATAAGAAGTGCCTGATTGGTGGCTTGGCTACCTGCAGTGGTGCTGATTGGACCTCTTTCTGTTCTCCAGCAGCAGATCTGGGGAGACACTTGGGGAAGAGGCTGAAGGAAACCTCAGAGATGGAGATGGACCACACAGGGCAGGCGGGAAGCCACTTTTAATGTGTATTCCATTGTATATTTCAATGTACAGAAGGAACAAGACGTGGATGGAATTTCAGGTGCAAATCAGACCTTGTGCAGGTGTTAACAAGATCTCTCTCTTTATTCCAACAGAAGATGATCAGAGAAACAAGGAGGATGAAGAACTGCATCATCTATCACCAGATGAAGGCAAGAATGAAGACTTGAGAGGAAACTTGGGAACTCCAGGCAGACCCAAGAGGCAGAAAGGAAGCCACATAATCAAGAGCAGAGATCACCCCATTCCTTTCCAAGGGGGAGATATCTGTGAAGCAATTCACATGGGGGAGGAAGTGTACACGTGCTTGGAGTGTGGAATGCTCTTCTCAGATGAAACCCAATATAATTTCCATTTCCAAATGCAGGGTGGAAAGAAGATCCATCAAGGCTTGGAGTGTGGAAAAAGCTTGCTTTGCAGAGCAGAGCTCCTTAAACATCAACAGACATATGCAGGAGAGAAACACTATAGTTTCTCAGACTGTGGCATGAGTTTCTCAGAGAAATCAGAGCTTATTAAACACCAAAGTTTTTATTCAGGAGAGATGCCATTGATCTGTTCAGAGAGTGGAATGACATTCTTTGACGGAAGACAGGAAAATCTGCATTTCCCAAGAAACTTTATAATGAAGGCATTTAAATGCTTTCTATGTGGGAGTTACTTTAAATACAGATCACAGCTCCTTGTGCACCAAAGAATACACACAGGGGAGAAACTTTTTGAATGCTCGGAGTGTGGGAAGAGATTCATTCGGAGCAGTCATCTTAATAAGCATTTAAGAATTCACACAGGGGAGAAACCTTTTGAGTGCTCAAAGTGTGGCAAGAGATTCAGTCACAGTGGCAATCTTCGACAGCATCAAACAACTCACACAGGGGAGAAACCTTTTGAATGCTCAGAGTGTGGAAGGAGGTTCAGTCAGAGTGGCCATCTCCTGGTACATCAAAGAACCCACACAGGGGAGAAACCTTTTGAATGCTCAGAATGTGGAAAGCGAGTGAGTGACAGTAGCAGTTTTCAACGGCATCTAAGAACCCACACAAGGGAGAAACCTTTTGAATGCTCAGAGTGTGGAAAGAGATTCAGTCAGAGTGGTTATCTCCTAGTACATCAAAGAACCCACACAGAGGAGAAACCTTTCGAATGCTCAGAGTGTGGAAAGAGATTCAGTCGGAGCAGTCATCTTCACAAGCATTTAAGAACTCACACAGGGGAGAAACCTTTTGAGTGCTCAGAATGTGGAAAGAGATTCAGTGGGGCTGTCAATCTTCAACAGCATCAAAGAACACACACCGGGGAGAAGCCTTTTGAATGCTCAGAATGTGGAAAGAGATTCATTCGGAGTGGCCATCTTCACAGGCATTTAAGGACTCACGCAGGGGAGAAAAGTTTTGAATGCTCAGAGCATGGAAAGAGATTTATTCTGAGTAGTGATCTACTGCATCAAAGAACCTATACAGAGGAGAAACCTTTTGAATGTTCAGAATGTGGAAAGAGATTCAGTCAGAGTGGCCATCTTCGTAAGCATTTAAGAAGTCACACAGTGGAGAAACTTTTTGAGTGTTCAGAGTGTGGAAAGCGATTCAATCAGCGTGGCGATCTTCACAAGCATTTAAGAACTCACACAGGGGAGAAACCTTTCGAGTGCTCAGAATGTGGAAAGAGATTCAGTCAGAATGGCAGTCTTCAACTGCATCAAAGAACCCACACAGGAGAGAAACCTTTTGAGTGCTCAGAGTGTGGAAAGAGATTCAGTCAGAGTGGCAGTCTTCTGCAGCATCAAAGAACCCACACAGGGGAGAAACCTTTTGAATGCTGTGAGTGTGGAAAGAGATTCAATCGGACTGACAATCTTCACCAGCATCAAAGAACCCACACACAAAGGAGAAACTTTTGAATGCTCAGAGTATAGAAAGACCTTTAACTGGAGCATCACTCTTCAACAGTATCTAAGAACCCACACCAAGAAAAAAATCTTTTGAATGCTCAGAGTGTGAAATTAGAACCATTTAGAGCTGTGGTCTTCAAAACCATCTATGAACTCACAAGGGGAGAATCCTTCTAAATCTTCAGAGTCTGAGAAGAGATTCTGTCATCCTGGCCATCTTCAACAGCTTGAAAGAACCCACACAAGGAGAAACCACGTAACTGCTTAGCTTGTCAAAAGAGCTTTTCTCTTATTTCACATCTAAAAGACAACCACAGAGCACAGAAAGGGTTGAAACCATGTAAACTCTTTTAAAGACCTTGCAGTTTCCCAGAATCCTGACCCTAACCTCAAAGAAATGATAGAAATAGACTGAGGAAAACACTGAGATAGACCTCACAGAGAAGAAAGAAAGGAAGTGTTCTTAGGGTGGAAGGAGATTCAAGACCAGACTGTAGCTCCTTAACCATCAAGGAATCCGCACAGGGAAGGAACCTCATAAATACCATGTAGCAAGAGCTTAAGGCTCAGATAATCCACACAAAGGCGAACCTTCCCTATAGCTGGTTTTGCTGAGGCTTTTGTTTGAATGCCCAGGTGTTCGGAGGCTCAGAAATGTTCTGAAAGTAGTTATGGAAAGGTGGGCCTTTATAGTTCAGTATATCTGCCCAGCTAGTTCTTTCTGACATTTGCAAAACTCTCAAAATAGATCTATTTTTCTATATGCTGACAAGAAATAGACAAGTCAAGGGCAGCAGACATCTACAGCATCTCTGCTACTGGCGTAAACATAGTGTGAACAGCCTGCACCCTAAATTTACAAACATTTTTATCTGGCCTGGAGAGGCATTTCTGAACCTTATTCCCTCCCCAGTCCAGCCTCTTGTGAGCTTTTTGGGGTCTCACCATTTTAAAGCCCAAAGAGTTCCGGCAGTAGGATTAACAAGAGGTGGTACCCGCGATACTCGCGGGGGGGGAAGTATTCTGCTTCGCCAAGCTTCCCCCTCCCTCCCCCCCCCAGCAGCGGCGGCGGCAGCAGTGGCGAGGCCGGCCGACCACCACATTTTCCACTCCCCAGCAGCGGGGGTGGCGGCGGCGAGGCCAGCCGACCCACCAAGCTTCCCCCTCCCTCCCTCCTGAGCAGCAACAGCGCGGCGGTGGGGAGGCTGACCACCGCCAAGCTTCACCCTCCTCCCCCAGCGGGGAGGCCAACCGGCCCACCAAGCCTCCCCTTCCCTCCCGAGCAGCAGCAGCACGGCAAGGCCGCCCGGCCGCCAAGCTTCACCCTCCCTCCCCAGGAGCAGCAGCAGCGAGGCTGGCCAGCCCTCCAAGCCTCCCCCTCCCTTCCCCCTCCCCAGCAGCGGAGGCGAAGACGGCCGGCCCGCCAAGCCTTCTCCCGCCCTCCCGTCCCCTGCGGTGGCAGCGGCGGCAGCTCCGCAGCTCTGCAGGTAAGCCTTCTCTCCCCACCTCCAGCCGGACGACCCCCCCGCGCCGATTTTCCCTCCCCCGTGGGCATCGGCGGCGAGGCCTGAGTGCCTCCCAACTGCCGGCCCGATGACCTCCCCCCCGCTGATTCCCCCTCCCCGGGTACCAGCCTGAGCGCCTCTCAGCTGCCGGCCTGCCGCAGAGTTCCCAGAGCGTTCTCTGCGCCTGCACAGGGAACGCTCGTACTTTTTTTGGAATTTAAATATTTCCCGTACATTTAAAAAAAACTTTTTAGATTTTTCTGCACACGTGGGGACTGCCCCACATGTGCAGGAAAATCTCCCTGCCCCCCAGGTGCCCCCGATGTGCGAACTTAGATATCCGCACACAGGGGGCCACTTGGGAATTAGATATATAGATTTGGGTTGAAAGGAAAAAGGTTGTGTGTCCTGCAAACTCAACAACTCAGTAAATTCAAAGGGGGTCAGACCCCCCCCCAAAAAAAATTCCAGTATTGTGGAAATGAGCAAGTATCCTTGGAGCTGGTAAGTGAATGTTGTGGGAGAGAAATTCTTCAGTCCTAGTTGTCCTTGCTACCCAATTCCAGTTTCTCCTGGAGAGAAACAGGAGAAGGAAGTAAGGTTCCCTCCACCTGCTCTGAACCCCTCCCCCGGGCTCCATAAGCCACAGATGTCCTGGTGTAATGCCCCCCCGACTCTTCATGCTCCCCCCCCCCCCGATTACCTTCCTTGAGGTTGTGCCTTCATTTTGCAGACTGAGAAAATTCTCTTTTCAGCTGACTACTTTGGAAAGAAATCTGTGTTAGGATTGCTAACAGATCTCCAAGAGAAAAAAAAAATCCTACCTTGTTTCTAAGAGGCTTAGTGTGTGGAAATGGGCATCTGAAGAGATAAATAACATCCCATCAAGCCTCTGTTAAACGGACAGTACACTTATTTTCCTCCAGGCAGTTGGCAAGCCTAACGTAAGCAGGGATTTAATTAATTAGAGAAAACAGAGATCAGCTAAGGAATGGTTATAGCTCACTAAAAAGATTTTTGTTTCTATTTGTGTGGTATTTTCCTGTGGTTTGTGGGTGCTTTTTAATGAGTTTAGGCTTCATTAAATGTTTCAAAGATTGGTGCAGCATGTCTTTTCAAAATTGTGTATAAAGCTGTGAGACAGAAATCCTCCTGCAGACGGTTGAGATAGGCACTTTGCGCCATGACTGATCCTCCTGTGTGAACCCAACCCAGTTTGCTTGCATTCATGATGTGAGCGAGTTAAGATAGTTGTAAGGATTATACTTTTGTGGAGAAGTGGCCTTCTTGGAAGAAATGGGTCTGATAGGTGCAGAAATCTATTTTATTTATTTTATTAGAACCTTTATGTCCCACTTTTCCTTGTGGTTCAAGACAGCTTACAATAATAAAGAACATTTTCAGTTAAAACTGAAAATAAAATAGCGAACCCCCCATCTCTCCCTCGCCCTTCTTAAAAGATGCCTGCCATTCAAACCACCTCAAAAGCCCTGACAAACAACCAGGCCTTGCAGGGTCTCCTGAAGATCTCTAAAGGGGGGGGGGGGGCTCACCTCTTTAAGGAACCCAGCCCACAGAGCCAGAAAAGGCCTGGGCCCTTGTAAATGATACGTCTTCAGTTGATTGTGTGCCAAAATAACATCGCCTCCCCCTTCATAATGTCTTCAGGGAGCCCAATCCACAAAGCCAGAACCATGATGGACATGGCCTAGGCTTTGATAAATGGTCCGTCTTAGACTGGTTATGTGCCAAAATATCTTTTGCTTATTCTGAGTTCTTTTGTATAGGAGAGGTGTAGAAATCTCCCTTTTGTAGGAGAAAACATCAAAGAAAAAAGCCTTAGTCCCTAGGTTGAAACATCTGGATGTGGGTTCCTTCTCACTCTGTGTTTCAGGGAGGGTTATGGAACAGCAAATGTTTCAGTGGCTGTGAGGGAAGACCTGTTCTGGGACAGTGAGAAAGGGTGGACGAGATTCCTGCTGACTCTCCATTGATACCATAGACTGTAATATCCCTCTGTCCCAAGAAGCCAAGATGGTGATTGGGGGCATCCTCTGGTGGTTCCGGTCCTATCTGGCTGATCAATCTCAGAAACAGAGTTAGGGGAACCCTGCTTGGAGTCATAGTAGGTAACTCAATGAAAATGTCGAGACAGTGTGTGACTGCAATAAAAAAGGCCAGTGCTATGCTGGGGATTATTAGGAAGGGTATTGAAAACAGATCAGCCAATATCATAATGCCCCTATATAAATCAATGGTGCAACCTCATTTGGAATACTGTATACAGTTCTGGTCACCACACCTCAAAAAGGATATTATAGCATTGGAAAAAGTGCAGAGAAGGGCAATTAGAATGATAAAATGGGTTGGAACACTTTCCCTATGAAGAAAGGTTAAAGTGCTTGGGGCTCTTTAGCTTGGAGAAATGACGGCTGAGGGGTGACATGATCGAGGTTTATAAGATTATGCATGGGATAGAGCAGGTAAAGAAAGAGGTACTTTTCTCCCTTTCTCACAATACAAGAACTCGTGGGCACTCCATGAAGTTGCTGAGCAGTCGGATTAGAACGGATAAAAGGAAGTACTTCTTCACCCAAAGCGTGATTAACACTTGGAATTCACTGCCCCAGGAGGTGGTGGCAGCTACAAGTATGGACGGCTTCAAGAGGGAATTAGATAAGCATATGGAGCAGAGGCCCATTATTCCCTATGGGCAAGTGTAGTCATTATTCGCTATGGACAAGTGTGCTCTCCATTATTCCCTGTGGGTAATCATGCATTCTCTATGGGCAATCATGAATTGAGTACAGGCAATTGCTGTTCTTACTGGGCAAGCATGAACTCCATTATTGCCTGTGGGCAAATGTGCTCTCTGTTATTATCTATGGGAAGGCATGGTCTCCATTATTCCCTGTGAGCAAGCATGGTCTTCATTATTCCTTATGGGCAAGTGTGCTCTCCATTATTTGTGATTTGATGGTGAGCTTGGGGTGACTGAAAGCAAAAATCATGAGGAGCCATGGTTTGGAACCATGGTTTTGCTGAATGATGTCATCACAAAGCCATGGATTCGTGATTTCTGTGGTGCAAGCTCTGCTCATGGACATAAGTGAGATCATGAGTTCGGGATGACCCAACCAAAAAAACCTGTGGATCCATCAGGATCCATGGTTAAGAACCAAGTTTTTGCAGCATGGTGTTGCCACAAAGCTGTGAATGCATGGTTTTTGTGGTGCAAGCTGTGGCCATGGACATGATATGCGATTTGATGGTGATGATTGGGTGACCGAAAGCAAAAACCCTGAGGATTCATGGTTTGGAACCCTGTTTTTGCTGCCGTGGATCCATAATTTTTGTGTGCAATCTGTGGTCGTGGAGATATGTAATTTGATGGTGAGTTTGGGGTAACCCAATGCAAAACCCCTGAGGGTCCATGCTTCAGAACTGTGTTTTTGCGGCATGGTGTTGTGATTTTAGTGGTGCAAGCTCTGCCCATGGTTTGGAACCATGCTTTTGCAACATGGTGTCACCACAAAGCCATGGATCTGTGATTTTTGAGGTGCAAGCAGTGGCCATGGACATGATATATGATGTGGTGGTGAGTTTGGGGTGACCCAGTGCAAAAACCCTGAGGATCCGTTAGGATCTGTGCTTTGGAACCATGTTTTTGCACTGTTGTGACACCACAAAGCCATGGATGGGTGATTTTTGTGGTGCTGTCTACAAAGGCATGGTCTACAGTGTGGTGGTGGTTTTTGATAAGTATGACACTTAAGGCAGCGTTCCAGCAAGTGATTCAGCTTTAATGGAAGTGATTCAACAGCTCAGAACAGATCAGAACAGACAACAACACATAGAGCAACAGGCTCTTATTTAAACAGTGCGGGCCAGCATAGCCACACCCTTGCTAGTGGTAACAACCAATAGCCTTGTTTTGATAACATCCAAAAAGTTTGCTTCCCTCCAGTACAATCCTTGTATCCTGATTGGCCTGCTACGCAGAGTAGCCAATCAGGTACTGCCATTCTGGATACTACCCTGTCAATAGGGATGAAATCCAATCTCAGGACATAAGAGTTTTATTTTGTTCAATATAAAAATCATATGAATTCATGAGAATCCGTTTACAATAACTGAGATGTGACTTTTACCCAGCCTCACAAATGAGAAGCCATGTTGGATCAGACCTGTTAAATACTGGGTTCCATGGATGGTCCGACCCCAAGCTTAGTGATCAGCTCTGCTTTATTAGTGATTCAGCCAGAACAATGCAAAGACCCAGGGCAATGGCCCTGTTTAAATAGCATGCAAACACCACCCATAGACTATTGTCAGGCCCATAACTTCCTCACTGGTCACCTCCAGAACCCTGGTGGGCTACTGTTCTAGCGCTCTAAGCTCAGCCAGTCTCTGGCAAAAACAGTCCTGGAATGTTCCAGTCCAATACATAACAAGACCAATGGCCCATCTAGTCCAACACTCTGCTTCACACAGTGGCCAAAATCCAGGTGCCATCAGGAGGTCCACTGGTGGGGCCAGAACTCCAGAAGCCCTCCCATTATTGCTCCCGAAGCACCAAGAGTACAGAGAACCACTGCCCCAGACATCCATCTCTACCTATAGCCATCTCTACCTTGTGGTTAAGAAGAGCAAACGGCGTCACTGAGGGCAGCCTGGCTGAAACCCACTCTGACCGGCCAGGTCTGGGTGCCGCTCCTCGTAGAAAGGACAAAAAGCATTTTACGTTCGTCTGCAGCACTGAAAGACAGATCCAGGTGGGCAGCCGCGTGGGTCTGAAGCAGTAGAACAAATTTAGAGTCAAGTGGCACTTTTGTTGGTCTTAAAGGCGCCGCGGGACTCTAAATCTGTAGCACTGAAAGAGTTAAGCTTAGGACTGCTGTTTGTTTGCTGGAGAGGTTGGGGGGAGGAAAGGGTCTTTCCTGGGGGGGAGGAGAGGGGTTTGCGTCTGAATCCCAAAAGAGAACAAGGAAAAGCCTCAGATATGCAACGCCAAGGAGGAGGCTTGCGGCCGGCTCCTGGGAAGGCTTACTCACAAGTAAGTCATGGGGCGGGGAGGGGGGTGACGCTTTTAAATCTTGGAAGAGCGGAATGAGGGAAGAGAGGACAGGAACAAGACATTTCCCGCGCGCTCCTAAAACCGCTTTCCTGGGAGGAAGCCCCGCTCGGAGACCTGCTCCGGATCGCCTCCGTTTCCCTGCTCCCCGCTCAACCGCCCCATTGGCTGAGAGGGCCGACCAGGAGGGGATCCCCCCGTGCAGAGTTACTCGCGAGCAGTCCCGCCCAGCTGCATTATAGGGTGTCGTTGGTGAGGGCAGCCTGGCTGAAGTCCGTCCCGTCCCTTCGGGTTTGGGCGCCGCGTCCCTTGGCGAGGACGGGAGGGAGCTTTTCTCATTCATTCGCCTGCAGCACTGAAAGGGTTAAAGTGAGCGAGCTCCTTCCTAGAGAGGTCGAGCAAGGCTGGGGGAGTGGGAAAGAGGAAAAGGTCGGGGCGGGGGGGCGTCTTTGCTATTTGACTAAGCGAAGAGCCCAGGGAGGGCTTCAGATCTGCAAGAGGAGATTGTTGCAGCCGGATCCCGGGAAGGTTTCCTTACAAGTAAGTCAGTGGGGTGAGGGGAGATACTAAGCTTTTCAGTCCTGGGAGAGGCAAATGTGGCCATCGTGTGTTTCCGGCAGGGAGGTGGCATTAAAAAAGTTTTAAAATGCAGTACACGCTTTTAAGGTGATCGGTTCGTGTAGACAAAGGCCGGGCCTCTCTGTGGCTCCTCCTGGCTTCCTCTGCTGCCCTGGGCACGCCAGACCCTGCCCTCCTGTTGGGGCGCCTGGGGGCAGAATGAGGTATCAGGGGCTGTGGGTCTGAGTAGGTCAAATCCTTCCTCGCGGACCAGACCCAAAAAATGGACACTGGAGATTAGTTACACCCCCCCCCCATTCACGCACCCCATGCTCTTCTCCGTTGATGTGAAGCCCTAGGTAAAGGTAAAGGTTCCCTTGCTCGAAAGCCAGTTGAATCCGACTCTAGGGTTGCGGTGCTCATCTCCGTTTCAAAGCCGAAGAGCCAGCGCTGTCCGAAGACAGTTCCGTGGTCATGTGGCCGGCATGACTATAAACACCAAGGTGCACGAACGCTGTTACCTTCCCACCGAAGTGGTACCTATTTATCTACTTGCAATTTCTTGCTTTCGAACTGATACGTTGGCAGCTAGTTGCTTTCGAACTGCTAGGTGAAGCCCTAGGGCCAGACTATTTGCAGTTTGTGGCTTAGCTGTCACCCATAGGCAGATGATACCCAGCTATCCATATATCCTTATCCACACTTCCTGGTGATGCTGTGGAGGTCTTGAATCTCTGCCTGGTTGCTGTGGTTAAATGCCTCAAAGTGAACAAACTGAAATGAAATTTTGGAAAGACAGAAGGGATGCCGGTTGGGAAAGTGGAGATCTTGAGGGACATTGAGCTCCTTGCTTTCCATGGAGTTCAGCTGACCCTGGCAGATTCCCTTAAGAGCCTCTGGGTTTTACTGGATCCAAGAGGATTGCTGGAGAAGCAAGTTAGTGCAGTTGCAGAAAAGGCTTCCTTCCGACTCAGCCTGGCGTTACCTTCATAGGGTGGATTTGGCCACCTGAATCCTTGTCATGGTGACATCAAGACTAGTCTACTGTTGCCAGCATCCTCAGCCCTGGACATGGGGTGGTCTTTCCCGAGAGAGAGAGACAACTCCAAAACGACCTCTGAACCTCCACAAGCAGTGCCCTATGAAGCCAGGCTTGGCTTAAACAGTGGCTTTTGCTGGGAGGCTAGAAGAACCACATATTGGCTGAGAGAACTCAGGCCAAAGAGAATTCTCCAGGCTGGCTGCACTGCCAAGCATCCTCCATGCAAACAACCCCCCCATCTGTCCTGTCAGCTCAGGCCAAAAAGGACTAGAATGGGCAAATCTCTTCCCTTGCCTCAGGCATCTTCTGCTGAACAAATGGCTAGTCTTTTGTCTGTCAAATGTACAGGCAGGCAGGGACAAAGAGCCTCTGGTCTGTGCTGTTGTCATGAATGAAGTATGTTGCATGTTTCCATCCCCCTCTCCTGTTTCAGCTATATGTCAGGGAATAATCCTCTCATTCCTGTCTCCATATATTTGTCTAAGATATCTGCATTCCTACACCTATGCCAGACCTATCAAGGTAAACATTAACTTTCCATATCTAGTGAATGGTCATTCAGGTTCATCCTGCCACACATTAAGAAACATCACTTATTTTGTCTGGCACCAGGGAAATGCCAGACCACTCTATTGTTCCACAATAGACACCCCCAGCCCAGCCATCCAACACCTGGCTTAATCTCATTATATCCAGATTCTGCCTCTCTGGAAGCTCATTGGTCACATCAGGCTATAACCTGTAAAGTACTGGGTTTCGGGCCTCATGACTCAGACGACGACATAAGAGAAGACGCGTTTATTCGTACTTCACACAAGACAAGAACAAACAGTAATGGCTGGCGGCCAACTATATACAGTACGGGGGGGGACGCCCCTATTCTATTGGCGGGTTTGAATTGCCCGCCAAAGCTGCCATTGGTTCATTGGTTCTCCCCATGCCCAAGGTGTCGCTTTATCCAGCAGCCTGTGCAGGGGTTCTGCCACGGCGGCTTTGTGCGGGAGAAAGGCGTGGTAAAAGTTCAGGAGGCCTAAGAACGCCTGGAGCTCTGCCTTGGACTTCGGGGCGGGGGCCTCCACGATGGCCTTAACCTTGTCCCTCGCCGGATGCAGGCCCGTTGCGTCAACCCGGTACCCCAAGAACTCCATCTCCGGCACCCCGAGGAGGCACTTTTCCCGCTTCACCTTCAGCCCCGCGGCTTGGAAGCGTCCCAGAACAGTCCATAGGCGGGCGGCGAAGCTCTCTGGGGTGGCCGCGGCGATGAGGACGTCGTCGAAGAACGGCGTCACGCCAGGGATCCCTTTTAACAAATCGTCCATTAGATTTTGGAAGATCCCTGGGGCCACACTGACCCCGAACTGTAGCCGCTTCACCCGGAAGGCCCCCCGGTGGGTCACTATGGTTTGTGCCTCGGCAGTGGCCTCATCCACCGGGAGTTGCTGGTACGCCTGCGCGAGATCCAGCTTGCCAAATATGCGCGCCCCCGCCAGCGTTGCCAATACGTGGCTGACCACGGGTACGGGGTATGCGTGCGCTTGAAGTGCCTGGTTAATGGTGCACTTATAATCCGCGCAGATGCGGATGTCCCCGTTCGGCTTCACGGGTGTCACAATCGGGGTCTCCCATCGAGCGTTCGGGACGGGCTCTAGGACCCCCTGGGCCACTAACTGGTCCAGTTCGGCCTCTATTTTAGGGCGGAGGGCCAGGGGCACGGTGCGGAAGCGCCGCCGGATGGGTGTCACCGTTGGGTCTAAGTGGAGCGACACCGGGGCCCCTTTATAACACCCCAGTTCCCCATCAAAGACCTCGGGGAATTCCTTGCACACCGCCCTCCAGTCACGCATCCCGCACTTATTCACTCCCCCAATCGTAATGCCTAGGGCCTCGAACCACGCCCGCCCCAGGAGACTCACAAGGTTACCCTCCACCACCACCAAGTCCAAGTTCCCCTCAAAGTCTCGGTACTGCACTCGGAAAGTGCCGACTCCCCGGATGGGGACAGGGTTCTTTTGAAAGTCCACCAAGCTTAATGGCGATGGACGTAGAGGGGGTCCCCCTGCCGGGCAAAGTTTATTTAAAGTGTCCATGGAAATGATGGACGCCGCCGATCCCGAGTCCACCTCCATGCAACAGGGGGACCCCTCGATCCGCACGGTTACTTGGATCTTCGGGGTAGAGGAGAGATTGGGGTTGGGGAGGCGAAGTACCTGCAGCGGTTGGTCAGTGAGATGGTACAACTCGGCGACCTCTTCCGTCGTCTCGTAGGCGGTGGATGGTGCGCGGTGCGATGGGGCTGACGATCTCGAGTTCTGTGGGCCCTTGGACCGGCAGACCCGTGCGAGGTGTCCCTGCTTTCCACACCCGTGACAGACAGCATCCCGGAACTTGCAGGTCTTCCTCCCGTGGCCTTCCCCGCAGCTGGCGCACACAGTCCCGTTGCCGGAAGGCTTGGCTTGCTCCCTGTCGGCGCCGGCCAGCGGTGGTGGGGTCTGAAGGCGTAGACCTCTTCGGTGTCTGAGTCCCCGGGGCTGGGACCCCTTCCGACCGTATGGGCAGCCGCGGCCGGGTGTTCCCCTTCGGCGGCCTCGTGTGCGGTTGCAGCGTCGATGGCCTCGTCCAAGGAGAGCCTCCGGTAGCCGATCAACTTGCGCCGCAGCTTGGAGTCCGCCAGGCCCCACACAAACTGCGTCAGCAAGTTGTCTTCCACCCGTGGGAACCCGCAGTCCACCGCGAGCGCCCTCAGCACGGCCAGGAAGGCGGCGACGGATTCCCCTTGGGCCTGGACCCGCCTCTGGAAGTCCATCCTCTTGGCCAAGAAGGTAGGCTGGGGGCTGAAATACCCGTTGAGGATGTCCAGGATCTCCCCAAAGGAGCTTTCCAAGGCCGTGCGGGGCACCAAGAGGCTCTTGGCGAGGCGGACTGTTTGGGTGCCACACGCGCTCAGCAGGAGCGACCGTTTTTTCTCCGGGTCTCGAATTTCGTTGAATTCCATATAACTGATGAGCTGGTTGACCCATGCGTCCCAGGTTTCTGGCTGAGACGGGTCGAAGCGCTCCATCATTACATGAGTGGTGGCCATGGCTCCGTCTGGGAAGGCATGTGCCGGGGCGAGCGGTGCGGTGCTGCTCTCGGGGTCAGCGATGCGATGCTCGGCGAGCGGTGTGGTGCTGCTCTCGGGGTCAGCGATGCGATGCTCGGCGGGTGGCCTTGTCGTCCTTCTCGTCGCTCATGGAGTCAAGGGAGGCGTTGAAATCCCATCCTCGTCGCCACTGTAAAGTACTGGGTTTCGGGCCTCATGACTCGGACGACGACATAAGAGAAGACGCGTTTATTCGTACTTCACACAAGACAAGAACAAACAGTAATGGCCGGCGGCCAACTATATACAGTACGCGGGGGGACGCCCCTATTCTATTGGCGGGTTTGAATTGCCCGCTAAAGCTGCCATTGGTTCTTTACTGGCGAGCTCAGGAGCCTAGTCCCTATTGTTCTCAGAGAGCGAAGCTTGGCTGCCTTCGCCAGCTCCTACTCCTGATGTCAGGACACAACATACCCCTTCTGATGACCACACCTCCTGGGACACCTGATTGGCCCAGGTAATCTATTGTCTTCACCTGAGACCAGCCCCCAAGGCCTTCCATTGGTCTGCATTGTTTTCCAGTGTCTATATCCATCAGCACATGGCCTCAGATGGTGTGCCCCTGCCCTGATGCCGTTCACCCCTAAACCTCTGGGTTTAGGTCATAATCCTATCTTCATGGACCTCTTCACATCTGGACAGGTAGTATTTTATTTATTTATTTATTTATTTATTTATTTTATAGTATCACCACATAACTGACCCCCTCTATTAGCTATCAATCACCTCTGCTTTCTTAGTTCTGTATTGTGTGTGTGAATGTTTGAATATTGTTTGCATGCTTGAGAATATTTAATAAAGAAATCATTTCTTTAGCTCCCCCAGTCTCTGTGTCTATTCTTGGGTTCTTGGGAATTCTAACTCCAGTGCACACAGGTCATGATCTGTGCTAAATGCCTATTGCCATTTTATATTCATAATTCCCCAAGCTATTATTAAGAAATAAGGCAATTTGGCTAACTCTGCGGTAATACACTGTACATTAGCCTCCCCTTAAAGTTATTTCGGGAACTCCTGTTAGTGTGGAATGCCACAATTTGGCTGCTGTCGAGAGATGGAGTGTGCATATCACTCCCCTTCTGTAGTCACTCCGCTGGGTACCTACCAGTTACCGGGCTCAGTTTAAAGGAGCGGCTGTCACGTACAAAGCCCTTCATGCCCTCGGAGCCTCATGCCTGCAAGACAGTCTCTCCTTCTAGGCTCTACTCTGACGGCTTCGCTCATCTGAGCAGGCACTGCTGCAGGTCCCGGCCAGTGGGCAGAATCAACAACCACCCGTACACCTGCCTTCTCTGTTGTGGCCCCTGCCTTATGGAACGGCCTGCCTGAGGAGGTCAGGAAGGCTCCCACTCTCCTGGAGTTCTGCAAACGATGGAAAATTGAACTATTCGAGAGGGCGGCACTGTACAAAATGATTCACAGATTCATTTGGAGAACTTCTTTAGGGACTGGAGTGTACTCAGATGCATATTGGTTCTTGTCGCTGTTAAGTCACAGCTGACTTATGGCGATCCAGTAGGGTTTTCAAGGCAAGAGACGTTCAGAGGTGGTTTGCCGTTGCCTGCCTCCACGTCATGACCCTGGTATTCCATGGAGGTCTCCCATCCAAATATTGACCAGGGCTGACCCTGCTTAGCTTTGAAGATCTGACAAGATAGGGCCAGCCTGGGCTGTCCAGGTTGGACTACTAATGCCATTAGCTTATTGTAAGTAGGATCCTATGATGTACTTTTTGTACTGCTATAAGTTGTATCCTACTATGTAATGTTGCATCATTTGGTGGTTCATGTGAACACTTATGCTTTCCTTCAAGACTGTTTTTCAGATTTCTGGTTGGTTCTCCAAACCAAATTCTATTTCATAGTTTATTAAACACGCCATCCTGTTGGCTGTGTTGAGTCCAATGCACCCTCTAAGCTGTGGAGTCTTGTGAGCAAAAATTCTACTTTGTGAGCTGCTGGCATTAAAGTTGTGAGCGAGCGATTTGGCTACTGCATAAATTAAGTTTGTTCTGGAGCCATCCCTTCCTGAGCTGAGACAAAAATCTGTGAGCTGGAGGCTAAAAACCTGTGAGCTAGCTCACACTAACTCAGCTTAGCGGGAACACTGGTTGAGTGAGTGGGAACTCTGGATCATCTGCCTTGAGTCTCAGTGGGAAAGGCGGACTTTAATAACATAAAGAAACACTTAATATGTACATAAATGTTTTAATATGTTAGCCACCTGGGTGGCCTTTGCGGGGGAAGAAAGGCGGGATCTGGGTTTTGTATATTAAAATACCTGAACATAAAATTCTCAGCCCACAGTGCTTGTAGGGAGGCCCAGAAAGGTGTCCCAGGCGTAATCACATGGGATGAATCATACAAGCCCATTGGCTGCTCTGCATGCAAAGCATTTGGGCAGTGTTTTATATCCCATCCGCCATTTTCCTGGGGTTTCGTTGCTATCCCTTGTTCATCCAGTCAGCCCTTCTGCCCTGACCTGGAGGGGCTTCATGCCCCTCTGCCCCTTCCCCACCTGCCAAGAGCTATTGCCAAACGTGTCCAGCCTATGGAGGAGGTATCTGCAGTGGTTAAGCCCTTACCAGTCGCTTTGTCCTGGGCTCCAGTTTATGTTGAGAGCAGCCCCTACCCATCCTCCCTGTGAGCTGTGGAGTCTTGTGAGCAAAAATTTGACTTTTTGAGCCACTGGCATTAAAGTTGTGAGCAATAAATTTGGCCACTGCATAAATTAGTTTGCTCTGGAGCCATAGTTCCTGAGCTAAGACAAAAATCTGTGAGCTGGAGGCTAAAAAACTGAGTTAGCTCACAGGGAACACTGATACGCAGCCATCCACAGCCAAGATCATAACACCAGCAACAGATTTTAAAAGAGACAAATAGAGACGGTTTACTTTCCTGAAATACCAAACAGGCATACCTAAAAAAGCTTCATACATAATATAGCACAATGACAGTAATCCTGATCTGCAAACTAAACGAGGACTCTCCATCTGATTCATTGGGGCAATCTTTAGATGTCTTTTGACCAAGGTTGGTGATGTAGCTCCACTACCTATTGATTTCTTTCTGCCTTTTTGATATGTTTTCTCTCTGTCTTCATAGTCATGTCAATAAAGGTATCTTTCCACAGTCAGATACAACTCAAGCGAAGGGGAAGGAGATGGAAGAGAAGGACCCAGAAGGACCTGGAACTGGCAAGAGATCGAGGAAAGGTCCCCATCCCATCCAAGCAGGGAATGGTGCTGAATTTTGGGAAAGAGCTATTCCAGAGACTGTGGTGCAGGACACTATGACTGCAGATGTACACAGCCAATGCTTCCGGCAGTTCCGCTACCATGAGGCCAATGGGCCCCGAGAGGTTTGCAGCCAGCTCCATGGACTTTGCAACCAATGGCTGGAGCCGGAGAGGTGCACCAAGAAGCAGATCCTGGACCTGGTGATCCTGGAGCAGTTCCTGGCCATCCTGCCCCAGGGAATGCAGAGCTGGGTCAGAGGATGTGGGCCAGAGACCAGTTCCCAGGCGGTGGCCCTGGCCGAAGGCTTCCTCCTGAGTCAGGCAGAGGAGAAGAGGCAGGCAGAGCAGGTGAGGGGATTCCTTCGCTCAGTTCAAGCAACAACCTTTTCCTAAGGCCTCCCTGCCAGATATTTCTGCCTATAGATAATTCATTCAGCTGGGAAGAAAACCCATCCCTGATTCTTGTCCCTGTGGGTGAAGCAGCTCTGCTAGCTGATGCAGGAGAGAGGAATCTGGGAGTGGGGCAGGACTTGTCTCCTCAGCCTGTTCCATTCCTTCTCCTCCCCATCTCCTTTTCTGCTCTTTCAGGTGTGGGGACCATCAATGAAGACGGAAGCGAAGTTCTCTGAGGCAGAAGGAGTTGCACTGGAGGAAGGGCAAAGGGAGCGGGTCCAGGAGCGTGCCCAAGATGCCCTTTCACATGGTAAGGGTACCTCGTGCCCAAATCAGATTGGGGCACACAGTGAAGTAGTTGGGTAGAAGATTTAGGACAGGAGAAAATGGAAATAGTGCTGCACAGAACACAGAATTCACTTCTGGGACTCAAGGATCTAGTGATGGCCACTCGCTTGGAGGGGGATTAGACAGATTCATGGGAGGATATTGACGGGGACCCCCATTTTAAATACTTAGGGGTCTGGATTGACCAGAGATTAGCTTGTTCAGTGCTCATGTTCAAAGATTGGCTACAGCGGCATCAAATAACATCTGTGGTTTCTTTTGTTCATCTGGGGCTCAGTATATCCCAGCCGCCATCAAACTGTTTAACATCAAGGTGGCCACGCAAAATTTATATGGAGCTGGCATTGGATTGGCAAAATAGGGGAGTCCTTTGATTCTTCTCAAATCCTATGTTCCACCCACAGAATCCCAAATTATATAGCGGGGTATCCCTCCAAGCTGAATTAGGAAAAACGTCTCTTGAAACTCGGGCCCGGTCGAAGGCTTTCCCCCCTTAAAATTAAAATTATACACTCGGACATCCAAGAGGGATACCTAGACTTAAGCAGAGAGGACTCTTATGTTTCCCACTAGGATAAACTTGTCAAGCAATGACTACAGTTCCTCAATCTTTCCTTGGATTCCCTTTATCCAGTTACCAGACAGAAAGCCATAAGAATGTTTAAGTAATGTCGATTTAAGTATGATTATAACAGTACAGTCTGTAGAGCATGACGTGTCTGTTGTCAATTCGTTAGTATTCTTCCATCTGGAGAGCTCCCCAATTACTGCACATATTTGACTGTTCCTTGCTATCCGTCTGCGTTAATGCCCTACCATCTAGAGTATTAAAAGGGAGGTATCTTAAGATACCATACTCTGATAAGAGAAGAGAAGAGAAGAGAAGCCAATGTTGGATCAGGCCCACAGCCCATCCAGTCCAACACTCTGTGTCACACAGTGGCCAAAAATACCAGGGGCCATCAGGAGGTCCACCAGTGGGGCCAGTGGGAGGTCCACCAGTGGGGCCAGTGATGTGACTGTGAGGCAGATAATGTAGACACCCTGTATCATGCGACCTTTGCGTGTAATTATTTTTTTGAGCCTAGAAACCTGTTAATTCTTCCTTTGCTCCTAAATAGAGATCATATGGAGACATTACGTCTTTTGTTAGAAGATAATAGTAGGCCTATCGCTCTTTTAGCTGTGAAATTTTATGCATCTGTGGTAGATTTTCGCAGCTATTCTAATGGGGTCTAGCTTTTTCTACCTTTTAACAATCTGTTCAAAACTAATGTTAAGGAGCAATTTGAGGTAGCCAGAGATCCATGGAAGGCAATCTCATTCTTATTCCCATGAATTAAAATCGTCATATCTCACCTTCCTTCTGTTAAAGGAACTCCAGGTGGTTAAAAATCTTAAACCCAGAGAAATCTGGGCACAGCTACTAGCCATCATGAATAAATGGAATCTCCATGTTCTTGGGGCGGCATACGGTGCCAATAATTTGGTTTCTGTGCCCCTGCTTCAAGGTTTTCCAAGGGCGTGTTGATGTCTCATTTGGCTGAACATCTGGACACAGACACTTTGGAAACATATTAGTATTCCCTTAGTTTTTCCAGAGTATTGAATGAGGTTCTAGAATCACATCTGGGTTTTTCCACACAATGTGACGGCGATGTGTTGCACGACCTCATTTCCGGCCCCCTCTTTTTCTCCTGCCACTGAGCACAGGGGCACATGGAAGGGGCAAGCCGGTGGGAAAGTGGACTGAGTGGCCTTTTGGTCTTACCCAGCTGTCAGAATTTTGAGCTCCAGAGTTGACAGGGGATTAATCAAGGCTGACAGAAGTCTGAAATGTGGGTACCTGGTGTTTTCGTCCCGCATCTCAAACAGTTTACAACAAATCACTACGAGTTTTGTGGAGTGTACATAGAGCAAGGTTTCACAGCCTTGGGAACAGGGGTGCACGAAGCAGGATTCAGACCAGCAAATGAAATAGGAAGTCTAGCCTGACACTTCTCCTTCCAATTTTATCCCCCTCGCAGGCAGTGGAGAGACATTGTCCAGCCACCATCTTTGCAAAGTTGTGGAAATGGCAGCTGCATCTCCAGCTCAGGTAGGGGAGATAAGTGGGGGATGGCCTTGGTCTCGACTCCTTTCTCAGGGGGCTTTCACTCCTGCAGTTGCTACTAAGGTGTCTGAGGGAAAGAGGCTCTGAACCCCACTCCCTTTACCCATGCCAAGCTCTCCATCCTGCACCCTCCCAGAATGCACTCTTCCAGTGTGCCATCTCTGTCTAGGGTGATCTCTGACGAGGGCATCTGCTTTTTCTTTCAGTGTCCCATTTCCTTTGAGGAGGTGGCCGTGTATTTCACCGAGGCAGAGTGGGACCTGCTGGATCTGGGGCAAAGAGCTCTCTACAGGGACGTCATGCTGGAGAACCATAGGAGCGTGGCCTCTCTGGGTAAGGATCTTTCATAGGTGCCAAAGGTATGAATTGCTGCCATTGGGATGATGCATGAATCAAAACATTGAAAAGCAACATGCGGTTGTGATGCCTGCCCAGCTACCCCCTCCCCCTTCTGGGGGCCTCAAGGAGGTGGGGTGGCAGTGAAAACAATGGTTTGGCATGGCCAGTGTTGTGGCCGTCACCCAAGCCAGAGAAGGTGTCTTGGCCTGAGGCAAAGGTGGGGCTGAGAGGCCCTTAGAAACACTCCGGAAGGGGCCAGGTCCTGATTCTCAATTGCCAACCTTCACAACACACCCTTCCCCCCTGAACGGGGTTGCGGTCATCCGCTGTGACTGAGATCTGGAATGGCTCTTTCCCCCTCACGCCGGTTGGGATTGTGGGCTTTGATTTTGATCATATCTCCATCCTTCCAGAGGAATTTTCCCTGTACCTTGGATTTCTTCTATTCCCCAAATAAGAAGGTTCTCTCTGTCTCTCTCTCTCTCTCTCTCTGTCTCTCTCTCTGTCTCTCTCTCTCTCTCTCTCTCTCTCTCTCTCTCTCTCTCTCTCTCTCTCTCTCTCTGGGCCAAGGAAGCCAGGAATGTAAGAGACACTACAGGGGAGACAGACAAAAGCCTTGCATTTGAAGAAAGATTGGAGAGTTTCTCAAGAGGATCTCAAGAGAGGATTTCCTTCCCAGATGAGCTGGCTGAGGGTGAGTATCTTCATGGTTCTGTTGAGGGAAGAAGAAAGGAATGGGAATGGAGGATTTCTGCTTCACTTCTGAGCAATTCTTAGTTCGGTAGTATTATCTAACCTGCTGGATAAGGAGAGAGAGAGGCCTTCTGGGGTCTGGAGGCGCAGAAGCTCCCCCTGGGGCTTAGCTCAGCTGTGGCTTTTGAGCAACTGCAGTATCCTTAAATACTGGGATATTCGAGGAAAGGGCCTGGTAAGTTGAGAACAGCCCTGCAGGATGAGGACAAAGCCCTGTCGCCTGTTTCCTAGAGTGGTCAGCTAGATCGGGGTTCCCAAGATGGTGTGTCCACCAACACCTTTTCTGGTGCTTGCCAAAAGTTTTTAGGAAGTGGTTGGGGCCAGGTAGATGTAAATTTTTCCAAATATCCGATCAACTGTTGTGATTTCACTTTGGGGCTAGCTGTTCTTCCTGTGGCAGCAATTTTGTTCCTGCACCCACAGCGTGGGGTCAGAATTCCATCTGTGCCTGAAGGTTCAAAAAGTTTTGGGATTCCTGAGCTAGATGCCCCCTGGACTTCCCTCCCCCCAACAATTGGCCTACCTTCCAAAAATCATGATGTCCCCTTTGAATTGTGGGCTTCAATTCATGAGCTCCTGGCTTCTCCCACCCTACCCCCAGCAAACATGTATTTTGGGAGGCTGAAAGCCACCTTCTCACGGCTCTCACCAGACCAGGAAGGAAACTCTCTGTCTGGTCGCTGGGCTAGACGTCATGGTAACTTCTTGTATTTAATCATCAGAAGACCTGCATGGCAAGTCAAATGGGAAGGGTGGGGGAATGATTCTTTGCCAATTTTTGCCTTTAAGTACATATTGGGGAGTTTTAGGGAGGGGAGGAATAATCAGAATGTAAAAAAAGCACTGCTGAAGGGCCCAGCCATGGAAAAGTTGTGACCAGTGGTTCAGGTTGAGTGGACGGGGGATAGAAGCTCTGACAGAGAAAACAAAATGAAAACCTGTCGATTAAGAGTTGCTGATTTGTGGCTCGGCTTCTTGCGTGTGTGCTGATTGGATCTCTCCCTTATTCCAGTGGAAGATATCAAGGAGATGGTTGAGGAATTACAGGAATTCTCATTGGAAAGAGACGAGGAAGAAGGGTCTGAATGTAACTTAAGGAATCGAGATGGACCAGAGAGGCAGGAGGGAAGCCATGGTGAGAAAACAAGGGGAAAACCCATTCCTTGCCAAGGAGGGGATTTCCATGAAGTAATTTACATGGTGGAGGAAACACACAAAGGCTTGGACTGGGGGCTGAATTTGTCAGATCAAATTCCGTATGGTATTGAGTTGCAAAGGCACCCTGTGAAGAAGGCCCATAATTGCTTGCAGTGTGGAAAGAGCTTCCTTTGCGGAGAAGAGCTCATGAAACATCAAAGAATCCATATAAAAGAGAAACTGTATTGTTGTTCAGACTGTGACGAGAGGTTCTCAGAGAAATCAAGCCTTATTCAACACCAGAGGGAGAATTTCCACCATTCAGGAGCAGAGCCATTTATCTGCTCAGAGAGTGGGAAGAGTTTATTTGACAGGAAGGCACATAAATGCTTTCTGCGTGGAAAGTGTTCCAAGTACAGATCACATCTCCTTTTGCAGCAAACAATGCGCACAGAGGAGAAGCCTTTTGAATGCTCAGAGTGTGGAAAGAGATTCAGTCAGAGTGGCCATCTGAAACAACACCTGAGAACCCACACAGGGGAGAAACCTTTTGAATGCTCAGAGTGTGGAAAGAGATTCAGTTCAAGTGGCAATCTTCAACAGCACCTAAGAACCCACACAGGGGAGAAACCTTTTGAATGCTTAGAGTGTGGAAAGAGATTTAGTCAGATTTTCAGTCTTCAACGGCATCAAATAACCCACACAGGGGAAAAGCCTTTTGAGTGCTCAGAGTGTGGCAAGAGATTCAGTTGGCGGGTCAATCTTCAACAGCATCAAATAATCCACACAGGGAAGAAACCTTATGAATGCTCCGAGTGCGGAAAGGGCTTCACCTGGAGTGGTTATCTTCGACAGCACCAAAGAAATCACAGAGGTGAGAATCCTTTTGAATGCTCAGAGTGTGGAAAGAGATTCAGTCGACGTTTCAAGCTTCAGCAGCATCAAAGGATCCACACAGGGGAGAAACCTTTTGAATGCTCCGAATGTGGAAAGAGATTCACACAGAAATCCAATCTTCAACAACATCAAAAAACCCACAAGAAGGGAAACCAGTAGCTTCTCAGACTGTGACAAGACCTTCCCATGTTTCACTCCTTAATGACAACCACAGACTACGCAGAGTTGAAACCATAAAAGCTATAGGAAGGAGTGCGCAACTGCTCAGAAACTGTACTGTAACCTTAGAAAAAAGACAAAATTCAAACCGGGGAGAAATGGTATAAATGCTCAGATTGTAGAAGGAGATTTAGCCATGAATAAAATCTCAAATAGATCTCACTGGGAAGGCAGCAAGAATGGGGGGCGCGTGGCAGGATTTTGATTAAATCACAAATGTTCTTGGTGATCCTGCATGTTTTCATGAGGTTGGCAGACTATCAGGTTCATCAGATGATCTATCCGGTTGCATAAGGTTCTTTTTTATCTTGGACAGTTAATTTAAGCACTTGTTGAAATATTAGATTTATTGCCTTTCGATTAAGAGTTAATCTTCCTTAAAAACATAAACAGCCCATAATAGATGTATTTTTAGATATTGTTATTTGGCTTTCCTACCAGTAAAGAGCCAATCATTTATGGATGACCATCACATGCTTAAGTTAGAAAGATTTAGCATAAGATAAAAACTGCTGGTTTTCCCTGTATAAACCTATTGATGTGATAAGCCAATCAGATTTCTCAAAAGAGTTTAGGTGAGATTTTGGTTTGTATGTGTGACTTGAATTGATTTGAGTCCCACCTTAGAGACCAACAAGATTTTCAGGGTATAAGTTTTCCAGAGTCAAGGCTCCCTTCATCAGATAGATCCAAACTGCAGAAAAAAATATCCGGAAGCAGTATAAAACCATAATCTGAAATCTGGCTTGCTTTAAACTTTATATATTCTAATATGATTGAGAAATGTCAGGAGAAATTATTTGATTGGCACTTGTTTTTGCAGCAGCTATGGGGTTAATTTTCAACTGTTTGTGTTTTCTAACATCTTGCCTAATAAAATTATTATTGTTGTTATTAATTACTAGCTCTCTGAAAGTTTCTTCCTGTTTTGCTGGTAAGAGCTCACAGTTAATTTTTTGTGTGCTCCCTAATCTAAGCCTTGCGTATAACCTTAACTGATAGATCCTGCTGATATTTGGGCTTCAATGGTTTAAAGAACGATTCTTTAAAAAGCTAATTTGTCTAGATTCTCTAATTAGATATGGGAGCTCAGAAGGAATTTCAAGATGAGCTAAACTCTCCTTAAGCATCAAGGAATGCACAGGGAAGAAGAACTTGCAAGTCTGACTGTGGTATTCGCACAGTAACCCAAAAGCTGGTATTTGGCACACAACCAGTCCAGGATACACCATTGATGAAGGAAGCCCTGAGATTTCTGCACCTATCAAACATATTTCTTCCAAGAACGATGTGTGTGTCCCCCCCCATATTTAATCTTTTCAACTATCTTGCAAGATATGTTAGTCTTAAAATGTGGTTTTCTGAAGGTCATCCAATGATCTTCCCAACCAAGTGTGGATTTGAAACTGGATCCACCCACCCTCACATATCAACACACTGGGTCTTGAACATAACTGACCCACGTCGTGAGTGTGGGGATTCAATCACTGGGATCAGTCGTGGCATGAAGTGCCTGCCAGTCTCAAGCATCCGCAAGGGGATTTCTGTCTGCAGGCAGCTTTACACACAGTTTTAAAAAGACATGCCGCACTCTTCTCCTTTTTTGTAGGAGAGGTATAGAAACCACCCATTTATTAGATGAAAAAATCTAATGCACAGAGAACTGGTGTCAATGTCTAGGTATAGGTATTCCAGGGTGTGCATTCCTTCTCAATCTGTTTTTCGGGCAGGGTTTTGGAACGGTATAGGAATAATGCCCTCTGTGAAGATGTGGGACCAAATTGCTTTTTAGATTTTCTACATCTAAACTTATCCCTGGATACAACAATGGAAACTGTCTTCTCTTCACACACACCCTTCCCATAGTACCAGAAGGATAATACTATTGGATATTGTAACTCTGCATGCAGGAGGATCTGGGAGGGAAAGGGTAAGAGAATTCTCTCACTCACGTAGTTGGCTTAGATGTTAAGCCATCTTTGGCCTCTCATTGCTTAGATGTTAAGCCATCTTTGGCTGTTGATGGTCTTCTGTTTTCTCTGACATAGGACCTCTCTTTTTCTCTCCCTTACCTGGGCTTGGAGCTGTAGCAAGTTAACCTTTTGAATTTAATATGTTCACTATAAGTTAGATGTACCTACGTGAATACATCATATTAGATGTGTTTCTATTTTTGTAAGTAAAAGTTCTTTTGCTTGTTACCATTGGCATCAGATCGTCTTTGTAATTTTGGGAACAGCATTTTCCCCTTAATTATGAAACATAGAGAATCAGGGATACTACGTAAAGCTTTGAACGTAGAGAGCCAGTTTGGTGTAGTGGTTAAGTGCGCAAACTCTAATCTGGGAGAACCTGGTTTGATTCCCCATTCCTGCATTCCCAGCTGCTGGATGACCTTGGGCAAGCCATAGTTCTGTCAGAGGTGTTCTTGAAAAGAGCAGTTTCTCTCAGGCCCACCTGCCTCACAGGGTGTCTGTAGTGGGGAGGAGAAGGGAAAGGAGTTTGTAAAGTGCTCTGAGACTCCAAGTGAAGGGTGGGGTAGAAATCCAATCTCTCCTCCTCCAAGTCAATTTTTTTAACCTTTAACCCAATAAATACTGTATCTGAAAGAGGGTTTATTTATTTCTTCAGTCCTTTTAAAAACCTGTCCTTCCTCCAAGGAACTCAGGGGGGATGTATGTTGGTGTTGCCTCCCCCATTCTGCCCTCATGATGATGAAGAGGAGCACAAACTCTCTCTAAAGAAGGCAAGCGAAAAGCAATTTAGATGAATGTGTACTAGTAAATGAAATGTGTACTAGTAAATGAAAGATTTCCCAGGTTTGTCCAAAATCAAAAATCATCTGGGAAAGTAATCAGATGACTGGAAGACAGGGAGAGTGACAAGGAGCTCCATGCGTTTTGTAAGTTTCTGTACCATGCAAAAACTGTGGTACTTAATGGAGAGACTTCAGTACCCCAAGATGTGTTGGGCGGCGTGCTCAGGAAAGCTGGCGCTCCACACACACACATACGGTTTCCAGGCCCCACCGGGAGGTTGGCATCCCCGTGGGGTGGGCGCCCCAGGCTGTCTTGCCTAGGGCGCCCAGACACCTGGGGCTGGCCCTGCTCTTGACAGAAACTGTCCTTGAGAGAACAGCTCTGACAGAACTATGGCTTGCCCAAGGTCATCCTGTTACGTGGAAGCGACCGGACAAATGTCAAGCAGGAAAGACTTCACACGGGAAGATCAGTCTAAGGCTAGTTTATTGAAACATAGTTGCAAATACGGGGAGGCACAGGCAGGCAGTCCACCTCAATACCTTCCAAAGTCTGTGACGCAGTACAGAAGAATTTAAACAGCCCCCCCGCCCACCTCTCTGGCTGGGCCACCCATAAAGGGGTGGTTCCCCCTCACAGTCTAGCTACCAAATACCCTCCCCTAAACCTGGTGACCAAGCAGGCCCCCCCCTTCTCTCCCCCTTTCTCGTCTCTTGTGTGTGTGTGTTTTAGCAGGCTCTTATCTTTGGTTGTTAGTGAGTCCTTTGTTCTCCATAACCTTGGCTGCTTAGCTAGTCCCAAGCAAGTGAAGTTTCCAAACTGTTTTCTATTATGCTTGCACAAGCTTTTTCTGCTAATATATTTTGATAGTTCAGAACATTGATTCTCCCCCTTTCAATCCAGCAGCTGCAAGTGCAGGAGTGGGGAAATCAAACCCGGTTCTCCCAGATTAGAGTCCGTGCACTTAACCACGACACCACACTGGCTCTTGCTGAAATGTGCCCTGTGAACTCTGGGGCGCCAAAGGGCTACAGCGTCCCTGATGGATCAGACCAAAAGCCCAGGCGTGCCATATCTCCTGCCTGCTGGGCCCTCCCACCCATCCTTCAGTCAGGACTGGCAGGAGAAAAAGAGGGGGTCAAAAATCACGTTGCACGACACGTCATTCACCGTGGCTGCTGCAGAATCACCAGGTCCAGGATCTGCTTCTTGGTGTGCCTCTCCGGCTCCAGCCAGTGGTTGCAAAGTCCATGGAGCTGGCTGCAAACTTAGAATTGTAGAATCAAAGAGTTAGGGGTCCTACAGGCCGTTTAGTGCAACCCCCTTGGCTCAACGCGGGATCGGCCTAGACTGAGCATCCCTGACCAGTGTTTGTCCAGTCGCTGCTTCAAGACTGCCAGTGAGGGGGGAGCTCACCGCCTTCCTGAGGCGGCTCATTCCACTGCTGCACAACTCTTACTGTAAAAAAGTTTTCCCTCATATCCAGCCGGTGCCTCCCCGCCCTTCATTTCAACCCATTCTTGCGAGTCCTCTCCTCTGTCGCCAACAGGAACAGCTCCCTGCCCTCCTCGAAGTGGCAGCCCTTCTTGCCCTGTGTAAATGAATTCAAAATACATTTGAATGCTTTTAGAAAGCAACTAAATGCTCTCTGAGCTGTTTTCTCCTAGGAACTCATGCACTTGGCTGCCCTGTCCCTTGAAAGGGAGGGTTGGAAACAGGCTTGGAGCTTCCCTGCTTTACAGTCCTTTGGCTGAAGCTCCTCATGGAGAGGAGAGGAAACATTTTTCAGTGCTGCAGTGCTGAAAGGGTTAAACCCACAGAGCTGTTTGCATCCCAGAAGGGTTTACTTAGAAGTAAGGCTTGGGGGTAGGGGGGATAAACTTTTAAGTCTTGGAAGGGAGGAAAGCTGGGATCATTTGCACTCACATTTGGGGATGGAGGAGAAGTTAGGGTAACCTGAAATGGGAACAAGGCCACAGACTCCTCTCTCCAATGCAGCCATTTTCTTGGGGGGGGGGGGGACTGATCTCTGTCAGCTGGAAGACGGAAAATGTTGTCCCCATCTTCAGAATGGGGGAAAAGGAGGATCTAGGTAACTACCAATCTGTCAGCTTGGTGTCCAGACCTGGAAAGGTTTAGCAGAAATCATCTAACAGTGAGTCCTTGAGCATTGAGAAAGAACAGCTGTGATTAATTTGGTTTTAATTCTTGGGAGAACTTCAGATCTCACCTGGAGGTTGACAACCCTCTTAGCACCAGTTTTGCGCCCCTATGTAAGCAGAGTTTGTTTGGGGAGGGGAGGCCAATAATGTCTTTCAGTACAAGAAAAGCTAAATGTAGAGAACTGACATTCTGTTGCTGGTCACTTCAGTCCTGCAAAAACCAGGTCTTTTTTTGGTTGGATGAGAAAGGGCATGGGAAGAAGAGGAGAAGGGATTTATATCCCACCTTTCACTACCCAAAGGAGTCTCAGAGTGGTTTACAAACTCCTTTCCCTTCCCCTCCCCACAACAGACACCCTGTGTGGTAGGTGGGGCTGAGAGAACTCTTAACAGAAACTGCTCTTTTTCAAGGACAGCTCTTGTCAGAACTATGGCTTGCCCAAGGTCATCCAGACAGGTGCAAGTGGAGGAGTGGGGGAATCAAAGCCGGTTCTCCCAGATTAGAGTCCGCGCACTTAACCACTACACCAAACTGGCTCTCCTGCCTGCACTGGAATCAGCTGCAGCCCCATCCTGAGACCCGGATGCTTTCCCAGTGTGGGGCCGGGGCTGCCAGTTGGTGTCCCAGGCCCAACCAGCAGTGGAAAGTTGTAAAAACTCTGTTGCCAAAGTACAGAAAGCCTAGTAACACCACCAGTGTGCATGGAAACACCACCAATGCCCACCAATCCCGATGTGAGGTGATTCCCCTCTGACAGGCAGAGGGGCGGAGCATGCTGATGTGGCCACACCCCCTAATATCAGCCTCCCACAGACACAAGGTCAGGAGGAACAAATGGCACATGGGCACACATCAATGTGAGCACCTTCCTTATAAGAAAAGGCTGACGAGTCTGGGACTTTTCATTTTAGAAAAGAGATGACTAAGGGGACGACGACATGATAGAGGTTTATAAAATTAGGCATGGAGTGGGGAGAGGTGGCAAAGAGAAATTTCCCCCCTCTCCCAAAATGCTAGAACTCAAGGGCATCCAATGAAGCTGATGGGCAGTAGACTCAGGATGGACCAAAGGAAATACTTCTTTACACAGAGTGATTTAAATATGGAATTCGGTGCCAGAGGATGTTGTGATGGCCACAAAAATAGACAGCTTTAAAAGGGAATTAGATTCATGGAGTTAAAAGGGAATTAGATTCATGGAGGATAATCAAAGAGTGATTAACATATGGAATTCACTGCCACAGGAGGTGGTGGCAGCTACATGGACGGCTTCAAGAGGGAATTAGATAAACATATGGAGCAGAAGTCCACCAGTGGCTATTAGCCACAGGGTATAGATGGGAATTCTCAGTCTGGGGCAGGTGATGCACTCTAGTCTTGGTGCTGGAGGGGGCAGCAGTGGGAGGGCTTCTGGTGCCCTGGCCCCACTGCTGGACCTCCTGATGGCACCTGGTATATTTTGGCCACTGTGTGACAGAGTGTTGGACTAGATGGGCCATTGGCCTGATTCAACATTGGCTTCTCTTATGTTCTTATGTTCTTATCTATCAACGCTTATTAGCCGTGCTGGTTGAAGGGAATCTCCAGATTCAGAGGCACTAAACCTCCAAATCCCAAAGCCAGGAGGAAGGGGAAGGCTTCAGCCTCTCTGCCCTGTTGTTGGCCGTCCAAAGGAACTGGCTGGCCAGTGTGTGAGACAGGATGCTGGACTAGATGAACCATTGGTCCGATCCAGCAGGGCTCTTCTTATGTTCTTACGATTGTGGTGTGAGTGACAGGAGACCTGGAGTAATCACACCAGGGAGTACCATAGATGTGGGTTCAAATGGGTTCAACCTGCAGCAGTGTTTTGTAAAATGAATGTGCGGGGACAGAACGCGGCTGTTCCAACTGCATCTTCCCTGCCCCATCTCTCCACAGCTCACTTGGCAGAGGCAGCCATAACACAACATCAAAATCTCCCTCCTGCCCTGGGGTTTGGGTGGGAGGAATGGCATCCTTTTGTCAGGCGAGAGAGGTACAGACCCCCGAGCAACACAACAGGGAGAAGCACAAGGGCACGGTCACAGGAGGCTCGGGTTCAGGTCTTGCTAAAGGGGATGCCAGCAAAAATTCAAAGCTTGCCTTTTGGTAGTTAGGAGGTCCAGAAAGGAGTCCCCGATGGGATCAATGATTCAGGATGCCAAGCATTTTGTCTGGTCCTCCCCCCACCCCATCTTCCTGAAGTGGGGTTCCCAGTGTCCAGGTAGGGCCTCAATATTGCCAGAATTACAACTGATCTTCAGACTACGGAGATTAGTTTGTGTGCGGAAACTGGTTACTTTGGAGGGTGGACTTCATGCCATTGTACCCTGCCTTTCCCAGGCTCCAGACCCAAATTCCCAGGAGTTTCCCAACCCAGAGCTGACAAACTTGTGCATTTGGCGGAGTTTTTTGTCTCCTCCAGCGCCTCCTCATCCCAGCGGCCCTTGGTGGGCACATCTCCTGAGACACTTAGCAGCCATCCAGAGTTGTTCAAGGGCTGGGCACATCTTTCCTTCCCCCCCGGGGATGGTCCTGCCAGGACGTATCCGTCCCCCGCCGAAATACAGTAAGTTCTTGGCAAGCCTACCTGGGATAGACCCTGGAAAACTCTGTTTCTGTCAGTGAGTTGGAATACATGACCAGGAGAAAACTGTAGTTCTTCTCTTGATGAAAGACTTGTTATATACACTCTGCTTCTTCAAGGAGAAAGAAGTTCCAAGGGATGCTGTTAACCGGGTTGGTTCCCCCTGGAAGGAGAAAGCCCTGGAACCTTCTGGTGTCTTGTTACAATTTGCTTTAATGACAAACACACTGGCAGAGCTCAGCACGTGTGGAAGCCAGAGTTCCACTACTCCAGTTCAGATGCCCGGAGGGAGCATTTCTGCACCTCGGCATTCTTGAGCCGAATCTCAGCCTCTCTCTCCCAATCTCAGCGGCTCGTTCTTCCCACAGACACATTCCTGCCCTTTCCCTTCAGCCAGGTGCTCGGACACAGCTCTTTCTTAACACTTCAGCCCTGCTGAAGAGATGAATACAATGGTAAAGCGCTCACCAGTCCCTCTTGTCCTTTTGGGGCTCCAGTTTATCCTTAAGAACTAGCCCCTAGCCCAGACCGAGCCAAAATAATAAGATCCAAACAGAGACAGTTAATTTTCCAAAAGAAAGCGGTGGTGCAGGCAGTAAGAACGCCTGCAAGTAACATCAATGAACAGCCATTACGGCTGTTCGAAACCCACCACGGCCGGAGTGAGCTCCCGGCCCATGTCCCAGCTCCTGTCCACCCAGCGGTTTGAAAGCATCATAAATGCAAGTAGGTAAAGTGGGTACCTGCCCTAGGTGGCAGGGGGCACCCCCTCCCCTTGTGATGTGGAGGTTTCGGCGGCGGCAGCTGCAATGGCAGTGATGGCGGTGAGCAGTTCCTGGCGACCAGTGGAGCAACGTTGGAAGGCGGAGCCCAGAGAAGTGGAGGCCTGGAGAGCGTGGTGATGTGTGGCGCAGTGCGGCAGAGCCACCTATGGACAATAGCCGGAACTGCAGCCAACACAGAGCCATGCACCAGGACGAGACCTGCCGGAGGAAGCTGCCCGGAAGATCGGCTCCAGAAAAAGGGCACCAGGACGCCAATATCTGAAGCTGCGGAAAGGAAGCCGGATGACAACTAGCCTGGGGTGCTGGTGGGCAGTCACCACCCTGTAGACTATGTGGCCCTAGTTAGGTTAAAATTCGGTTGCTTAGAACCGCTATGTAAACCGCCCAGAGACCCTCTGGGGTTAGGGCGGTATATAAGCCGAAAGAATGAATGAATGAATGAATGAATGAATGAATGAATGAATAAATAAATAAATAAATAAATAAAAGAACCAAAGAGGCATATCTAAAATAGCTTGGTATGTAATATAGGAAAATGATATCAACCTGGTCTACAAATCACAAGAAGCACGTTTGTTCTGATCTACCAGGGCAATTCTCACTTGTGTCCCGAGGATATGAAGGCTTGCGGTGTTCAGTGGTGTATCTGCATTCTTTTTTATTTTCCTTTTGACACACCGCTGTCCGTCGCTCTCTGTCCCCCCAGGGAGAAGCCTCTCTTCATAGCCAAGTGAATAAAGGCATTTTTTTCACAGTTGGAGGTGACCCAAGAAAAGGGGAAGGCAATGGAAGAGCAGAACCCAGAAGGACCTGGAACTAGCAAGAGAGCAAGGAAAGGCCCCCGTTCAAGCTGGGGGTGGTGTTGAAACCTGGGAAAGAGCTGTGCCAGAGATCCTGACTAAGGACAACATTACCTCAGAAGTATATTGTCGATGCTTCCAGCAGTTCCAATACCATGAGGCTGATGGGCCCTGAGAGGTTTGCAGCCAGCTCCGTCAACTTTACAACCACTGGCTAGAGCCAAAGAAGCGCACCAAAAAGCAGATTCTGGACCTGGTTCCTGACTGTCCTGTCCTAGGAAATGCAGTGTTGGGTCAGAGGATGTGGGTCAGAGACCAGTTCCCAGGCAGAGATTTCCTCTTGAGTCAGGCATAAAAGGAAGGCAGAACAGGTGAGGGGATTAACTCCAAGTATGTCCAATCAAGCATCGATATCTGACCTTATTCTAAAGATTCCTTGAGAGATATTTGGCCAAGTGTTGATCATCCAGATGGGAGCAGCCTCTTCTACGAGAGAATTTCTTATCCCTCCAGATAACTCACCAGGTCTGCTGATGGAAGGGTGCAGAGTTTGGGAGTGGGGCAGGATCCCATTCCTTGGACTCTTTCCCATTCCATCTCTTACCCTTCTCTCTTGCTGCTGTTTCAGATGTGGGGACCATCTGTGAAGAAAGAAGCTACATTCCCTGAGGCGGAAAGAGCTTCCTTGGAGCAAGGGCAGAGGGTGCAGGCCCAGGAGCATGCCCAAGATGCTTTTTGCTGTGGTAAGGAAATACGATTGGGGTAATACCCAGTGAATTTGATGGATGGATATTTCAGGTCAGGAAAAGAATTAAATACTTCAGTGCACAACACAGAGTTAATTTGCGACACTCAATGTCCACTAACTGTGATGCCTCTAAAAGCAGATGAGAAATATTCCTGGAGGACAATTCCTCTAATTAATTTAAATAGTAATATCTCACCTTCCTTCCATAAGAGGAACTCAAGGTGGTGCAAAAGAGAAAAGGTAGACAAATCTCAGCAGAGCTATTCAACCTGGTGAATAAAGGGCAGCAGAGCTCTGAAAACCAGTCCCTCGGGGCCAATAATCATAGGGAAATTTGGCTTCTGTGCCGGTGCATATTGGGGAATCTGGTGGGCTGCTGTGGGAAATAGGATGCCGGAGTAAGGATGGCAGGCTATGGCCTGGTGCCGCCCCCCAAAGAACTTGGGGCAGGGGGGGCATGGGATGTGGCTTGAGGCAGATGTGATGTTGATGCTGCGTCTGGCTGAAAACCTGGTTGTGATGGGGAAAGCTAGGTTAAAAAAAAAAGGAACAAAAGAAAATAAAAGAAACAGGATTTTGAAGATTTAAAAACCCTGTATTTTAGAAAAGATAAAGGTCAACAGGAAGGAATAATAATAATAATAATAACAACAACAACAACAATAAATATTAGTCTATTAGTATAATTAGTACCTTAACTACAAAATAAAAAGAGGTTAGCATTATTTTTAATGGTTTACATTAAGAAAAAAGAAAAAATAGTTCTTTAAAAAGTGCAGTTCTATGTCTTGACCACCAGATGGCTCCAAAATCCATAAAATCCAGTATAATCCAATCTAGAGATACCTCACAGTTTCATTTGCTGAGCACAGTAAATTAGCCTTATTAAAGCAATGTGGCTCAGAGGTTAAAACACTGAGCTGCAGACTGGAAGGTCTGTAGTTTGGCAGTTCAAGACCCCGGGGCCGCGTGACAGAGTGAGCTCCTGTCTCTGGCTCCAGCTCCTGCCAACCTAGCAGTTCGAAAGCAAGAAATTTCAAGTAGATAAATAGGTACCATTTCAGTGGGAAAATAACCACATTCCGTGCACCTTGGCATTTAGTCATGCCAGCCACATGACCATGGAGAAGTCTTCGGACAGCGCTGGCTCTTCAGCTTGGAAACGGAGATGAGCACCGCCCCCTACAGTCAGATTTGACTAGCTTTCGAGCAAGGGAAATCTTTACTTTTATACAACTTCAGTCGGATTTTCAGCCTTTTATCCAGGGAGAAAGCTCATCGAGGAAAAGTCAAAGTTAAACATAAGAATTATAGCCGAAGAGAAGAGGGAGTAAATTACATCGGACCTCTCTCCCACAAAGGGGAGCAAAGGGGGGAGATAACGTAGATCTTGTGAGTTATAAACTCTTCCCTATCTCTTCTGTTTTTCAATTGTTTGTTGATCTCACTATAGCTTTAGTTATTTAAAGACACTTAAAATCATAATAAATAAAAACAGTCCACAAAAGTCTTTCTTTGTAATTTATAAATTTGTTTGCAGGGTCAATATGCATAGCAAACATCAGTTCCTCATCTTTAATGACGTTATAAGACCTAAGCTTAATAGTGCCCAAAAATATATAACTTAACCCCTTGAAAATTTATTCAGTGACCTTGTAGAAACTTAGTACAAATCACAGAGCTGTTTTCCCTTTAACAAAGCTGGCCATACCGCAGTCTGTTCAAAGCTTACAGTATTCATCACTTCCAAAAAATAAGGAGAAAGATAAAGTTTCTTCACAATCTTACTTATTTTTATGTCCTTGTAATAATAGCAAAAATATAGAAAAAAGCACAAAAATGTGCATAAGAGAAAGGAGTAAAAGAAAAGGTGGGGGGGTCTGCCTTATAGACATAAAAGCCTATCATTAACTCACTGTCTTGATGTTGTCAGAACTGGCCTGGAACTGAGTAATTCAGGTCCAGAAAAGTTCACTTGTCGAATAAACCTCCTGCTGGAGGGGTGAGAGGAAGATTGATGTTCTTTCTCCCTCTGGCGTTCTAATTTAAACACCCTCAGTGGGGCAAGATCCTAAAGCTTATAATGTTTTAGTGCTTTTAGCAGGCAGCCACGTCCCCTATGAAGAGATGAAGGGAGTTCTGAATCTTGAAAACTTATACCCTGAAAATCTCATTGCCCCTAGACTCAGATCAATGCAAGTCACACATACAAACCGACATCTCACCATCTCTTCTGAGGAGTTCCATCCAGAGAAATCTGATTGGCTTATCACATCAACAGGTTTATACAGGGAAAACCAGCCGTCTTTATCTTATGCTAAATCTTTCTAACTTAAAACATGTGATGATCATCCATAAATGATTGGTTCTTAACTAGTAGTGAAAAAAACCAAATAACAGTGTCTAAAAATCTATCTGATATGGGCTGTTTATGTTCTTAAGAAAGATTAGAAGGCCAAAATTAACCCTTAATTGAAAGGCAGTACATCTAGTATTTCGGCAAGCACTTTAATTAACTGTCCAAGATAAAAGAACCAGATCGACCATCTGATGAACCTGACACAATCTGCCAACCTCATGGAAACATGCTGGATCACCAAGAACACTTGTGATTTAATCAAAATCCTGCCAAACTGTCCCCCCCCAACACATCCTAGCTGCCTTCCCAGTGATATCTATTTGAGGCTTTATTCATGGCTAAATCTCCTTCCACAATCTGAGCATTTATACTCTTTCACCCTGGTTTGAATTTTGTTTCTTTTCTATGGTTACAGTACAGTTTCTGAGCAGATGAGGACTCCTTCCTATAGCTTTTATGGTTTCTACTCTGTGTAGTCTGTGGTTGTTATTAAAATGTGGAACATGGAGAAGGTCTTGTCATAGTCCGAGATGCTACATGGTTTCTCCTCTTGTGAGTTTTTTGATGTTTTTGAAGGTGGGATTTCTGTGTGAATCTCTTTCCACACTCGGTGCATTCAAAAGGTTTCTCCCCTGTGTGGATTCTTTGATGCCGCTGAAGACTGACATTCCAACGGAATTTCTTTCCACACTCTGAGCATTGAAAAGGTTTCTCCCCTGTGTGGATTCTTTGATGCCCTTGAAGATGGCCTCTCCAGTTGAATGTCTTTCCACACTCCAAGCATTCAAAAGGATTCTCACCTCTGTGGGTTCTTTGATGCTGTTGAAGATTGCCACTGATACTGAATCTCTTTCCACACTCTGAGCATTCAAAAGGTTTCTCCCCTGTGTGGATTCTTTGATGCCGCTGGAGACAGACACTCCAACTGAATTTCTTTCCACATTCTGAGCATTCAAAAGGTTTCTCCCCTGTGTGGATTCTCTGATGCTCTTGAAGACGGCCTCTCCTGCTGAATCTCTTTCCACACTCTGAGCACTCAAAAGGATTCTCACCTCTGTGGGTTCTTTGGTGCTTTTGAAGCTCACGACTGTTACAGAATCTCTTTCCACACTCTGAGCATTCAAAAGGTTTCTCCCCTGTGTGGATTCTTTGATGCCGCCGAAGACTGAGATGCCAACTGAATTTCTTTCCACACTCTGAGCACTGAAAAGGTTTCTCCCCTGTGTGGATTCTTTGATGCTCTTCAAGATGGTGTCTCCTGCTGTACCTCTTTCCACACTCTGAGCATTCAAAAGGATTTTCGTCGCAATCTGAGCCACAATGCAGTTTCTCTTTTATATGGACTCTTTGGTGTTTCATGAGCTCTGCTCCACAAAGGAAGCTCTTTCCACACTGCAAGCAATTATGGGCTTTCTTCGCAGGGTGCTTTTGCAAATCAATATCATACTGAATTTGATCTGAGAAATTTAGTCCCCAGTCTAAGCATTTATGTGTTTCCTCCACCATGTGAATTACTTCACAGAAATCCCCTCCTTGACAAGGAATGGGTTTTCCCTTCAACTTCTCACCATGGCTTCCTTCCAGCCTCTCTGGTCCATCTCGATCCCTGAAGTTACATTCAGACTCTCCCTCCTTGTCTCTTTCCAATGAGAACGCCTGGAATTCCACAATCATTCCCTTGACATCTTGGGCTGGAATAAAGAGAGAGATCCAGTCAGCACTCAGGCAAGAAGCCAAGCCACAGGTCAGGCACTCTTGATCGATAGGTCTGCATTTTGTTTCCTCTGTCAGCCCTTCTCTCCCCCATCCACTCAACCTGAGCTGCTGGTCACAACTTTTCCCTGGCCGGGCCCTTCAGCAGTGCTGTTTTTTTATATTCTCGCTATTTCTCCACTACCTAAAACTCCCTAATATGTTTAGAAACACCCCAATATGTACTTGAAGGCAAGAAGTGGCAAAGAATCATTCCCCCTACCCTTTGCATTTCATAGAACCACAGAGCTGGAAGGGGTCTCCAGGGTCATCTAGTCCAACCCCCTGCACAATGCAGGAAATTCACAGATACCTCCCCTCCCACACCCCCAGCGACCATGCTCAGAAGATGGCATAAAACCTCCAGGATCTCCAGCCAAACTGGCCTGGAGAAAAATTGCTTTCTGACCCCAAAGTGGTGATGAGCATTTCCCTGGGCATGTAGGAAAGGGCCACGAGAACTAAGCACTGAGGCAAACCCTTCCTGCCCTCCCTCTCATGATCTGCCTAAGCTCACAGAATCCGCATTGCTGTCAGATGGCCATCTAGCCTTGGTTTGAAAACCTCCAAAGAAGGAGAGCCCACCACCTCCCAAGGAAGCCTGTTCCACTGAGGAACTGCTCTGTCAGGAAATTCTTCCTAATGTTTAGCGAAAACTCTTCTGATTTAATTTCAACGCACTGGTCCTGGTCTGACCTTCTGGGGCAACAGGAAACAACTCTGTCCCATCCTCTAGATGACAGCCCTTCAAGTACTTGAAGAAGGTTATCATGTCGCCTCTCAGTCGTCTCCTCTCCAGGCTAAACATACCCAGTGGTCAATATTACTATTGTAAAACAACACAAATCCAGAAATAAATATATGAAAAAAGAAGAGACACACGTCCAGACGCACTGGATATTTGTTACCAGAACAATTTGGAGAGCATATGCAGATACCATGAGAGATTACCATGCAGTTACCATTAGAAATTGCACATCACATGAGAAAGCAACACCTGGCTCTAAAGAAAATCTTTTTTCATATATTTATTTCTAGATGTGTATTGTTTTACAATAGTAATATTGACCCCTGAGGAAGGCCCTAAGGGGCCAAAACACATATGGTCTACCAGTCATAAGATATACCCATCAATTGTATATGTAAAACTATCAGCTGTGTGTATAATGTTTTAGGAGACTGATATCTGGATCATTTCTTTTAACCTATTTTATCTTTTACTAATATGTACACCATAATAAATATTTGTATTTTTATAACAACTTATTTTGCTAGCTTGACTCTCATACATCACAGCCATATCTTGAGCTGAGTTCCCTCCCCGTTTTTTCTTGTTTAAACATACCCAGCTCCTTCAACCTTTCCTCACAGGACTTGGTCTCCAGACCCCTCACCATTTTCGTTGCCCTCCTCTGGACATGTTCCAACTTGTTGATATCCTTCTTAAACTGTGGTGCCCAAAACTGAACACGATACTCTAGATGAGGTCTAACCAGAGGAGAGTAAAGCAATACCATCACTTCACGTGATCTGGACACTATACTTCTATTGATACAGCCGAAAATCACATTTGCCTTTTTAGCTGTCGCATCACACTGCTGACTCATGTTCAGTGTATGATCTACTAAGACCCCTACATCCTTTCCACACATACTATTGCCAAGACAAGTCTCCCCCATCCTGTAATTATGCATTTGATTTTTCCGCCCTAAATGCAGAACTTTACATTTATCCACACTGAAATTCATTTTATTTGTTTTAGCCCAGTTTTCCAGCCTGACTTTGACTTATTTATTTATTTATTTATACTTTCAACTTGATACCCCGCTCGAACCCCCAAAGGGGTCTCTGAGCGGCTTACAGTTACTCAATTTGTATCCTATCTACGGCCACATATAGTCAGGGAAGGGACTACCCTACCAGCACCCAGTGGAGTGTTGTCATTTCGGCTTGGCGGCTGGCCCCGGTCTTTCACCTTCTCCCGTCGGCTTTCCCTTTTACGGCTTGGCAGACCCATCCGGCGCGTGGATTGCATGTCAGTGCGGCTCCGGCTCTGTCCGTTTTGGCTCCGCCACGCCTGCGCCTCCACGCTTCCCTGCGTCTTCCTGGCTCCACCTTCCGTTTTTGACGCTTGATCCTCACTTGGTGCCACATCCATCGCCATCTTGCCGCCTGCTCGCCTCTGCCGCCTTCACCGCCACCGCCGTTGGTGCTCTGCTACCCCCCGAGGGGGGGAGGGTGCTCCCTGCCACCTAGGGCAGGTACCCGCTTTATCTACTCGCTTTAGCTTTCGAATCGCTGGGTGGGCGGGAGCTGGGACTTGGACCAGGTGCTCACCCTGGTCGCGGCGGGTTTCGAACAGCCAGAACGGCTGTTCGCAGATGTTACCAGCAGGTGTTTTAACTACCTGCGCCACCGCTCCCACTTGCCGTGCAGGCCTTCTGATGATTAAGTACAAGAGGTTATCGTGACGTCTAGCCCAGTGACCATACAGGGAGTTTCCTTCCTGGCCTGGTGAGAGCCCTGAGAAGCTGGTTTTCAGCCTCCCAAAATACATATTTGCTGGGGGTGGGGTGGGAGAAGCCAGGAGCTCATGAATTGAATCCCACAGTTCAAAGGGGACACCATGATTTTTGGAAGGTATGCCAGTTGTTGGAGGGAAGGAAGGTCAGGGGGCATCTAGCTCAGGGATCCGGAAACTTTCTGAGCCTGCAGGCACAGGTGGAATTCTGACCTTGCACGGTGGGTGCAGGAACAAAATGGTTGCCGCAAGAAGCAGAGCTAGCCACAAAATGATTGCCAGTTTGGTGTCGTGGTTAAGTGTGCGGACTCTAATCTGGGAGAACCGGGTTTGATTCCCCACTCCTCCACTTGCACCTGCTGATGTGACCTTGGGTCAGTCACAAGCTCTGGCACAGCTGTTCTGGAAAAAGAGCAGTTTCTGTCAGAGTTCTGTCAGCCCCACCTACCTCACAGGGTGTCTGTTGTGGGGAGGGGAAAGGAGTTTGTAAGCTGCTCTGAGACTCCTTTGGATAGTGAAGGGCAGTGTATAAATCCAATCTCTTCTCTTCTTCTTCTCTTCTTAACTTCAGTCATGCAGTATAGATCCTTGTATTGTGTTGGCAGCTGTTGCCAAAGCAACATTTAAAAAAAATCTGCACAGCCAGTCAAATCTCCAAGAGTCAATCAGAGGCCTTGCTGGGCAAAATTCCTACCTGGCCCCAGCCACTTCCTAAAAACTTTTGGCAGGCACCAGAAAAGGTGTCGGTGGGCACACCATCTTGGGGACCCCGATTTAGCTGACTTGTCTAGGAAACAGGGCTTTGTCCTCATCCTGCAGGGCTGTTCTCAACTTACCAGGCCCTTTCCTCGAATATCCCAGTATTTAAGGATTCCCCAGCCCCTCAACAGCCACAGCTGAGCTCAGCCCCAGAGGGAGCTTCTCCGCCTCCAGGCCCCAGGCCCCAGAAGGCCTCCCTCCCTCCTTACCCAGCAGGCTAGACAATACGACCGAACTAAGAATAGCTCAGAAGTGAAGCAGAAATCCTCCATTCCTATTCCTTGCTCCTTTCCCACGAAGATACTCACCCTCAGCCAGCTCATCTGGGAAGGAAATCCTCTCTTGAGATCCTCTTGAGAAACTCTCCAATCTTTCTTCAGATGCAAGGCTTTTGTCTGTCTCCCCTGTAGCCTCTCTTACATTCCTGGCTTCCTTGGCCCAGAGAGAGAGAGAGAGAGAGAGAGAGAGAGAGAGAAAGTGAACCTTCTCGTTTGGGGAATGAAAGAAATCCAAGGTACAGGGGAAATTCTTCTGGGAGGATGGAGATACGATCAAAATCAAAGCCCACAATCCCAACTGGCGTGAGGGGGAAAGATCCATTCCGGATCTCAGTCACAATGGATGACCGCAATCCCATTCAGGGGGGAAGGGTGTGTTGTGGAGGTTGGCAATTGAGAATCAGGATCCGGCCCCTTCCGGAGTGTTTCTGAGGGGCTCTCAGCCCCACCTTTGCCTCAGGCCAAGACTTGGGCGATGGCCACAACACTCTGGCTTGCGTGATGTCCGTAACACTAGGCTCAGTTGCCCCTGGCAAGCCAGGTGTCTTGGGTCACTCCCTCAGACCGTGCTGAACACCACTTTCACTGCCGCCCCAACTCCTCGAGGCCCCAAACAGGGGACAAGTAATGGGGCAGGCCTAAAACACTGTCCTCATGTTCACCAGGCCCCAGCCTGGAGGAACTCTCTGTCGAATGACATCCGTGCCCCGTCTGCCCTATTAAAGTTTCGCAGGGCACGTAAAGCAGAGACGTTCCACGAGGCCTTTGGCTGAGGCCGGTGACGGTTCCTCACATCTGCCTGGCACCCTCCCCCTCCTCCCCCGTGACTGAATGCTGGCATGGTCATCTTGTTCTAAATGTTTCTGGATGCTTAAATGCTCTGAATGTTTTTAATACTCAGCTTTTATGGTTTTATAATGCACTGAATTAACCTGTTGTGAACCAGCCCTGAGCCCCACGTCAGCGAGGAATGGCGGTCAAGGAAATCTAATAAAGTAAATAAATAAATATTTTGCGTCATGCCTTATCCCAATGGCAGGAATTTGCACCTTTGGCACCCGTGAAAGATCCTTACCCAGAAAGGCCACACTCCCATAGTTCTCCAGCATGACTTCCCTGTAGAGAGCTCTTTGGCCCAGATCCAGGAGTGCCCACTCTGCCTCGGTGAAATACACGGCCACCTCCTCAAAGGAAAAGGGACCCTGGAAGAAAAAGCAGGTTCCCTCCTCAGAGATCACACCAGGCAGAGAATGCAGTCTGGGAAAGTGCATTCTGGGAGGGAGCAGGATGGAGAGCTTGGCATGGGCAAAGGGAGTGGCATTCAGAGCCTCTTTCCCTCCCTTAGCAGCAACTGCAGGAGCAAAAGGAGGAAAGACCCAGGCCGTCCCCCGCTCACCTCCTCTACCTGAACTGGAGGTGCAGCAGCCATTTCCGCACCTTGGCAAAGATGATGGCTGGACAACAATGTCTCTCCACTGCCTGCAAGGGAGGACAGAATTGGAAGGAAAAGTGTTAAGCTTAGACTTCATATTTCGTATACTTCGGAGCAGAGGAAGAATTACAAGATTTCTGGGCTCAGAAGAATGATCGCATTTCAAAGGTCGCGTGATACAGGCTATCTACACTACCCGCCTCATAATCGCATACTCTATCAGAGTATGCAGTCTTGGGGTGTATCAACAGAGGCGCAACATCCAAATCGCAAGATGTCAGAAGTCCCGCTGCACCTGGAGTACTGTGGAGTACCAGGCTGCACCTGGAGTACTGTGTGCAGTTCTGGTGGCCTCACTTCAGAAAGGATGTGGACAGAATGGAGCAGGTGCAGAGGAGAGCGACAAGGATGATTGGGGGCCTGGAGACCAAGAAGCCCTGTGAGGAAAGGCCGAGGGACTTGGGAATGTTCAGTCTGGAGGAGGTTGGGGGGGGGCATGATGGCTCTCTTTTAAGTATTCGAAGGGCTGTCACTCAGAGGAGGGCAGGGAGCTCTTCCTGTTGGCAGCAGGGGACAGGACTCTCAATAACGGGTTTAAATTAAGGGCAGGAAGATACTGAGCTGGATATTAGAAAAAATGTGTTTACAGTAAGAGTTGTGCAATCAGCTGGCTAGGGAGGTGGTGAGCTCCCCTTCGCTGGCAGCCTTTAAGCAGCGGCTGGACAAACACTGGTCAGGGATGCTCTTGGCTGATCCTGCATTGACTAGACTAGACTGTATTGTTGGACCAGATGGCCTGTATGGCCCCTTCCAACTCTGTGGTTCTATGATTCTAGAGGATGGTATCTTACGAGACCTCCCCTGCGATACTCTAGATGGCAGGGCGTTAGGGCACACCAACATAAAGGCACACCCATAGCCAGGAACAGTCAAATATGAGCGGTAATTGGGGAGCTCTAGAGACTGAAGAATGCCAGCAAACTGAGTAGAACAAACCCGTCGTGCTCTACAGATTGTACTGTTATAATTTATTTATTTATTTATTTATATTCTGATTTATATCCCGTGCCCTACCCCGCCAGGGCAGGCGCAGGGCGGCTCACGCAGATAAAACCCAGATCAACAATCAAAATCATTCAAACCATTAAAACCATTCACTGAAACAATACAATAAATGCTGGCGATGTTATTCCAATATCACAACAATGGCGGTGCTGCATGAATGCATACCATGTGGTGGTCATTTCCAACACTGATCTTACTCGACGTGCACAAGCTGTCGATAATTCACCAGGAACCAGGTTCTACAGTTGTTACTAGTGATGGTAACTAGTGATGGTGGCGGCTCCTAATTGAAAGCCTGGTGGAAGAACTCCATCTTTGCAGGCCCTGCGGAACTGTAAAAGGTCCCGCAGGGCCCTGATCTCCTCCGGGAGCTCATTCCACCAGTGCAGAGCCACCACCGAAAAAGCCCTGGCCCCTAGTTACAGCCAGCCTGGCGTCCTTAGGGCCTGGGAGGGCCAATCGATTTTGATTCCCTGACCGTAGTGCTCTCTGTGGTATAAATGGGGAAAGGCGGTCCCTCGGGTAAGTCAGACCCCGGCCATAAAGGGCTTTAAAGGTAAGAACCTCTCTAGGCAGGATCACATCCAGCCTGTGCTGAAAGCGCTGCATTGACTGCCAATGGCATACCGGATTCGCTTCAAAGTGCTGGTTCTTACCTTTAAAGCCCTATATGACCAGGGTCTGGCTTACCTAAGGGACTGCCTTTCCCCGCACGCTCCCCAAAGGGCACTACGGCTGGGGAGTCAAAATCTCCTGGAAATTCCAGGTCCCAGGAATATCAAACTTTCTGTGACCAGGGCTAGGGTGTTTTCGGTGGCGGCTCCTACCTGGTGGAATGAGCTCCCGGAGGAGATCCAGGCCCTGCAGGACCTTGGGCAGTTCCACAGGGCCTGTAAGACGGAGCTCTTCCGCCAGGCTTCCGAGTAGGAACCGCTGCCACCACTTTCCACCACCTCCATTGCTACCATTGTACCTCCACTACCATCTGCGGGGGTCATGACGGGATGTAAGATGTTCCTGGATGAAGATGGGATGGTTGTGCTATCGGGTGATATGCCGCTGGACTGAAATTAACATCTTTTTCGAACCCATCTTGTAACTAATGATATGATGTCATCTTAAGCACTGACATTTTAGTATACTGTATTAGATTGTTTTACTTGTTTTAACTTGGCATTTATGCCCCTTTGTTAGCCTCCCTGAGCCTCAGGGGAGGGAGGGATATAAATTCAAAAACAAACAAACAAATAAATAAATTTGGGCACGAGGCACCCTTACCACGTGAGAGGGCATCTTGGGCACGCTCTTGGGCCTGCTCCCTTTGCCCTTCCTCCAGTGCAACTCCTTCTGCCTCAGAGAATTTTACTTCTGTCTTCACTGATGGTTCCCACGTCTGAAAGAGCAGGAAAGGAGACGGGGAAAAGAAGGAATGGAACAGGTTGAGGGGATGGATCCTGCCCCACTCCCAGATTCCTCACATCTGCAGCAGCTAGCAGAGCTGGTTCACCCACAGAGACAAGAATAAGAACATAAGAGAAGCCAATGTTGGATCAGGCCAATGGCCCATCCAGTCCAACACTTTGTGTCACAAAATGGTCAGAAATACCAGGTGCCATCAGGAGGTCCAGCAGTGGGGCCAGGACACTAGAAGCCCTCCCACTGCTGCCCCCCCACCCCAAGCACCAAGAGTACAGAGCATCCCTTGCCCCAGAATAAGAGTTCTTATCTATACCTTGTGGCTAATAGCCACTGATGGACCTCGGCTTCTTACGTTTACTCAGGGCTCTTTTTGTAGCAGGAACTCCTTTGCATATTAGGTGACACACCCTAATGTAGCCAATCCTCCAAGAGCTTACAGATCTCTTCTTACAGGGGCTACTGTAAAGTCTTGGAGGATTGGCTACATTAGGGGTGTGTCACCTAATATGCAAAGGAGTTCCTGCTACAAAAGAGCCCTGCGTTTATTCATGAAGGACCTCTGCTCCATATGTTTATCAGGGATGGGCTTTCTTCCCAGGAGAGTGAATTAGCTACAGGCACAAATATCTGAATTGGAAGTCATAGGAAAAGGTTGTCGCTTGAGCTGAGTGAATGAAAAGCCCCTCACCTGCTCTGCCTGCCTCTTTTCCTCTGGGTGATTCAGGATGAAACCTTCGGCCAGGGCCACCGCCTGGGAACTGGTCTCTGGCCCGCATCCTCTGACCCAGCACTGCATTTCCTGGGGCAGGATGGCCAGGAACTGCTCCAGGATCTGCTTCTTGGTGTGCCTCTCTGGCTCCAGCCAGTGGTTGCAAAGTCCATGGAGCTGGCTGCAAACCTCTTGCGGCCTATCGGTCTCCTACTAATGGAACTGCCGGAACCACTGGCTGCGTTGATCTGCAGTCTTAGTGTCCTGAGCCATGGTCTCTGGCGCAGCTCTTTCCCTGAATTCAGCACCACTCCCTGCTTGGATGGTCTGGGGGCCTTTCCTTGATCTCTTGCCTATTCCAGGTCCTCCTCTTCCATCTCCTTTCCCATCTCTTGGGTGACCTCCGACTGTGGAAAGATACATTTACTCACTTGGCTACAAAGAGGGAGAGGAGAAGATCTCAAAAAGGCAGAAAGAAACCTAAAGAGAACGGAGCTACATCAGCAACCCTGGTCAAGAGATATTCAGGAATTGCCCTGGTGGATCGGAAGGAGCGTCCTTGTTGTTGTTTGCAGATCAGGATGAATATCATTGGGCTATATTACATATCGAGTTTTTAAAAAGATATGCCTTTCCAGTCTTTCAGGAAAACAAACTTTCTCTATTTAACCTTTAAAAATCTGTTGTGGGTGTTATGATCTTGGCCTCCAATGACCCGGTATCAGTCTGTCCTGGGAGCCAAGCCTCCATGCAGGGGCCATTTCGTAGAAAAAGAGGTGCAGGAGCTCATTAGCATAACTCATTAGTATAACTTATTTGCATATGCCACACCCCCTGACGTCAATGGAAGTGTGTCAGAAGGCAACACCCACCGCTCAGGCTCCACCCCTGGGGACTGTCTTTCTACTCTGGGGGCTGTCATTCCAGTCCTAGAGTAGCCTATCTGGGCCCAGGAGGAACGCTACACGCTGGGGACGGGGCTTGCCGCCACCTGTGCTTCTAACTGTCAGAGCTCCACTCCTGCGCGCTCCTGCTCCAAATGACCCCTGCCTCCATGTAAACTGGAGCCCAGGACAAAAGGACTGGAAACAGCTTGACCATCCCCTCAATAGACCAGAAGCATTAGGCAAAAGCTCCATCCAAGCAGCCAACACAAAGGAAGGGGTGGAGGGGGAGGTGTGACCTCCCCAGGTCAGGGCACGGGGGCTGCTGGGATGAACAGGAGCAGGGGGGGAGGCGCTGCCAATCATCGTCAATTATTCCTCCCATGGGAATACGCCTGGGGCTCCTTCTGGGCCTTCCTGCGACCCCCGTGGCTCAGAATTTGTTGATATTTATTTTTATTTACAAAATCCAGATCCAGTCTCTCTGCCCTCACAAGGGGTGGCTAACAAATTAAAGCATACGTGTAAGAGAATTACATTTTCAAACTGTTTAAAACCCAACCCCAGCCTTCAATAATGCACAGAACAGCGTTTCTCCCTTTCAAGACAGAAAAGCTTATTCTCCCCTTCCCATGACTTACTTGTGAGTAAATCTTTGCAGGATCTGGCCACAGTGCTTTTTCCTACTGTTACAGATCTGGAGCCCTTCCTGGGTCTCTTTGGCAGTTCAACAGCAAAGCCCCCCCACAAATACCAGAAAAGAGCCTTTCCTCTTTTCCACCCCCCCTTTCTCGGGCCTCTCTAGCAAACAGTGCTGTTGGTTTAACCCTTTCAGAGCTGCAGATAAACAAAAAATGCTGCCTGCCCTCCCCATAAAGTGCAGCACCCAGAACGGAACTGATGGATTAGACTTCAGGGAGGCTGCGATCCGCCACGCCTTGTGCGGTTCAGTGGGATTGCTCTGGAGCAACGCTCCCTCTAAGCCGTGGTGTCTGGTGACCAAAAATCCTATTTTGTGAGCTCCTGGCATTAAAGTTGTGAGTGAGTGATTTGGCTGCTCCATACATTAGTTTGCCCTGGAGCCACCCTTCCTGAGCAAAGACAAAAAATGTGTGAGCCGGAGGCTAAAAACCTGTGGGCTGGCTCACACTAACTCAGCTTAGAGGGAACACTGCTCTGGAGTAACTCTGCGCAGGGTGGCTCTCTTGGGGAATCCCAGGCTGTTCAGCCATCTCAGATAATGGCACTTCTGAGCAGAAAAAATTAGGGCAAACGAAAGCAAATTCACAGCAATCTGAAGCCGGTCTAAACAGAATCTTCCCCAGGCCTATTCAGCGCGGCTTATTCCAGAGAAAGCGGCTTTAGGATTGCACTGAAAATGTGTGTTCCTACAACATCTTCCTCATTTCTCAAAACATGCCAGCGAGACTGCTCCCTCTCACTCCCTGTCTTTTTGCAAATCCTGTGGCAGTGAAGGTCACTGAAAGCAGACTCCAAAGCCTGGGATTGGATTATTTCTCAAACTCTGCAAAAAAACAGAACCCTTTCGGGCTGGCTAGGCTGTATGGTTGCCAACTTCCTGGGATTACAACGGATCTTCTGGTGATGGCGATCAGTTCACCAGGAGAAAATGGCCACTTGGGTAGGTGGACTCCGTGGCTCTACACCCTACTGAAGCTTTTCACCTCCCCAAACCCTACCCTCCTTATGCTCCCCCCACCCCCCAAATTTCCAGGTATTTCCCAACCCGGAGCTGGCAAGCCTATGGAGACTGTTGTGATTCCACCCTGTTGGAATCTGGCTTGGGATATTCCTGAAGATTTGGCGGCTTTCTCTTCCCTCAGAGGCTTTTGGGGGAATTCAAGTGAATATTTTCAGGTTGGGAGTGGGGGTCTAAGGAAAGGCACCCCTTACATCGTTGTTTACACTTGCAGACAATTTTAGGCAGGATTTTTTTTGTGTATGCGGTGATACTCATGGGTACAGGGCACTGGCACCTTTTGGGAGGGCATTCTGCCAAGGCCTAGAGGGGAACTGGAGGAAAGTTGTGCAACATTATATATGAGTCCTTCCCCCCTTTAAAGAAAAAAAGTACTGGTTTGAGGAGTTCACTTTATGCTTGGAGTGCAGTTTTGTGCCATTTAGTTGCAGGAGACGCCGGGTGCAGAGGGTCAGGATGAAACTGAACCCTCTTCTGTGGACATAGCGGCCTGGCAAAAGTGCGGGAATCTACCTGCTCACTGGATTCCCTGTGGATCCCTTCTCAGAAGCAGGGTGCTGGTGACATTCAATTTGAAGACTGCTTGGGAGACTCCTTTCCGTGCTAATGTCTCTCCCTCAGCCCTCTGTTGTCGTGTTGCCCAGCTAGGGCTGCCAGCTCCCGCCCAATTCCTAGCTGGGCACCTCTCCACCCAGGACTGAACGCCATTCCCCAGCAAGCCCTCCAGTTAGGGTTGCCAGCTCCAGGTTGGGAAATACCGGGAGATCCTCAGGAGGACGCGGTTTGGGGCAAGAGGGACTTCAGTTAGGTATAATGCCGTAGAGGCCATTTCCAAAGGAGCTGTTTTCACCAGCATATCGAATCTCTGTCATAAGAACATCAGAAGAGCCCTGCTGGATCAGACCAGCGGTCCCTCTAGCCCAGCATCCTGTCTCACACAGTGGCCAGCCAGTTCCTCCGGACTGCCAGCAACAGGACACAGAGACCAAGGCCTTCCCCTGAGGTTGCCTCCTGGCTCTGGGAGTCAGAGGATTAGTGACTCTGATTGTGGAGTTTCCCCTCAGACACCATGGCCAGTAGCTACTGATAGATTTCTCCTATCTAGTCCCCCTTTAAAGCTGTTTGTTCCTGTGGCCATCACCCCATCCTCTAGCAGCAAATTCCACAGTTTCATCACTCTCTGATGCAAGATTTCCTTTTGCCTGTCCTGAACCTACTTCCCATCAGCCTCACTGGATGCCCTCGAGTTCTAGTCTTCTGGGAGAGGGAGAAAAATTTCTCTCAGCTCTCTCTGCCCTGTGCCTAATTTTATAAACCTCCATCATGAAGATCAGTTGTAATAGCAGGAGGTCTGCCACCACCCCCTGGAGGTTGCCACCCCTATGTTCAGCCAGGAACCCACACGACTATCCCACTGGGCTTGGTTTCCAGCCAACCGTAGGACTTTAAAGTCAGCAACACATTTGTGCAAGCAGTCCAAAAAGGGTAAGAACTGGTGCTTCTTTCTTATTCCTATTAAATTCCACACTTTCTGAGCTCCCCCCCTTAAGCTTTTCAGGCTCAAAAAGCTGCTTTTCATTCCTCAGTAGAGTTCTTTTGGCAAATTTGTTAAAAGTATGAAATTAAAGTTATCAGGACAAACATATCTGCTGCCAGTAGATGGCACTACAGGGTTGTTTTCAAACAGTCGGGCTGCATGAAGGGTGAATTTCCCACTGGTCAGAGGGGGTTCTTGACTGCTTCTGCAAAGACCATCCGCCCGGCCTCATCCCCAAATTGGGCACCTTCCGTGCCCCTCCCCTTCTGGGACAGCACCTTTTCTCAGTGTGTGGGCAAGAAGATGCAGTTTTTACAGGCCCCGCTGACACTGAGACCATGTTCTCTGCCACAGCCCTCCCCCATCTGCCCCTCTCTGTACTGAAGTTTTTTTTAAAATATCACTCCTTGAAACACTGCTATGACTTTAGTAGTTGACATATCAACTAAGCATATTGCTGTAATAAAACAAAGTTTGAGTCCAGTGGCCCCTTTAAGACCAACAAAGTAATTCTGGGGATAATCTTTCGGGTGCATCACAGCCAGTGTTCCCTCTAAGCTGAGTTAGTGTGAGCTAGCCCACAGTTTTTTAGCGTCCGGATCACACGTTTTTGCCTTAGCTCAGACTCATTTATGCAGTAGCCAAATCGCTCGCTCACAACTTTAATGCCAGCAGCTCACAAAGTAGAATTTTTGCTCACAAGACTCCATGCTTTAGAGGGAGCATTGGCCGCAGCCGACTGAAAATGGGGGTGCGACTTTAGCGCATCTGAAAACGGCAGGGTTTCCAGAGTGCCCGAGTCCAGGTTTTTCAGCTGGATGTAACATCCATGTGACAAGTCCACCCCATGATCTACCACTGAAGTTTGCTGGGGTAACAAACCATAGCCTGGGACCCCCAGTTCAGCAGACCGTCTCCCACAGTGGCCCACCAGAGGCCCATGGGAAGCCTCCAGGCAGGGGCACGGAAGCCAAATTATTGGGTCCCAGCGACCACTTTTCCGAGGTAGGCTGCCTCAGAACGTGAAGGTTCCATGTTCGCCATGGCTCACTGCTGCACCCAGCTCTGCCTGCCTTTCCTTTTTTGAGCCACCTGGAGTCCCTCCAACAGAAAGAAGGTGAGATACGAATATTTTAATTCAAGTGAATAAAAGTGGAACTGTCTTCCAGAAGTCGGTCTAATCCCCCTTAAAGTGAATGGCTATCCATGCATCCTGTGGTACTGGGTCCCACAAGTTAACTCTGCGTTGGTTACACAACTATTTCCTTTATGTCTACCCAAGAACTTCACGAGGTGCCCCAATCCCATCTGGCCACAAGACAGCCGTACCACACTTCTGGGCCCGCGTCCTCTGCCGTTCCTCAGATGGAGCTCCGTCTGCCTCAGAGAATCTAATTTCCATCTTCATTGCTGCTCCCCGCATCTGAAAGAGCAGGAAAGGAGATGGGTAAGAGAAGGAATGGGACAGGCCGAGGAGGCGGATCCTGCCCCACTCCCAGACTACTCAGCCCTGCATCAACTGGCTTAGCTGGTTCAAGAAATCAGGATTGGGTTTTCTTCCCAGTCAAGGCAAGAAATCAGGATTGGGTTTTCTTCCCAGTCGAGTGAATTCTCTAGAGGCAGAATCTGGCAGGAAGCCTAAGAATAAGGTCGTTACTTCAACCAACTGAACAAAAACCCCTCACCTGCTCTGCCTTCCTCTTCCCCTCTGCCTGACTCAGGAGGAAACCTTCGGCCAGGGCCACCGCCTGGGAGCTGGTCTCCGGCTCACATCCTCTGACCCAGCGCTGCATCTCCAGGGGCAGGATGGCCAGGAACTGCTCCAGGATCACCAGGTCCAGGATCTGCTTCTTGGTGCGCCTCTCCAGCTTCAGCCAGCGGTTACAAAGTCCATGGAGCTGGCTGCAAACCTCTCGGGGTCCATCGGCCTCATGGTAGCGGTACTGCCGGAAGCATCGGCTGCATACATCTCTGGTCAACATGTCCTGGGCCAAGATCTCTGGCACAGCTCTTTCCCAAAATTCAGCACCATTTCCTGCTTGGATGGGATGGGGACCTTTCCTTGATCTCTTGGCAATTCCAGGTCCTTCCGGGTCCTTCTTTCCCATCTCCTTCCCTTTGAGTTGCCTCCGACTGTGGAAAGATACCCTTACTCATGTGGCTATGAAGAGGTATTAAAAAAGGCAGAAGGAAACCAAAAGGAAATGGAGCTACTTCACTGACCCGGGTCAAAAGGCAGTTTGGTGTAGTGATTAAGTGCATGGACTCTAATCTGGGAGAACCGGGTTTGATTCCCCACTCCTCCACTTGCAGCTGTTGGGCAAGCCATAGTTCTGTCAGAGCTGTCCTTGAAAGAGCAGTTTCTCCCAGAGCTCTCTCAGCCCCCACCTACCTCACAGGGTGTCTGTTGTGGGGAGGGGAAGGGAAAGGAGTTTGTAAGCCGCTCTGAGACTCCGAGTGAAGGGCGGGGTATAAATCCAATCTCCTCCTCCTCCTCAAGACTGCCCCAATGAATCAGATGGCGCGTCCTTGTTTAGTTTGTGGATATAGATTAATGTCATTGTGCAATATTACATATCAAGCTCTTTTAGATATATGTGTTTGGTTCTTTAGAAAAGTAAACCATCTCTTTTTCCCCTCTTTAAAAGTCCATTGCTGATGTTACGACCTTGGCTTCCAGTTCCTGGGGATCATCAGGCTGTCCTCGGGGCTACTCTCAATATAAACTTGAGCCCAGGACCAAATGACTGGCAAGGGCTTAACCATATAAAAACATAAGAACATAAGAGAAGCCAATGTTGAATCAGGCCAATGGCCCATCCAGTCCAACACTCTGTCACACAGCAGCCAAAATATACCAGGTGCCATCAGGAGGTCCAGCAATGGGGCCAGGACACTAGAAGCCCTCCCACTGCTGCCCCCTCCAGCACCAAGAATAGAGTGCATCACCTGCCCCAGACTGAGAGTTCCCATCTATACCCTGTGGCTAATAGCCACTGATGCACTTCTGCTCCATTATGTTTATCTAATTCCCTCTTGAAACTGTCCATGCTTGTAGCTGCCACCACCTCCTGTAGCAGTGAATTCCATATGTTAATCACTCTTTGGGTGAAGAAGTATTTCCTTTTATCTGTTCTAACCCGACTGCTCAGCAATTTCATGGAGTGCCCACGAGTTCTTGTATCGTGAGAAAGGGAGAAAAGTACTTCTTTCTCAACCTGCTCAATCCCTTTCATAATCTTATAAACCTCGATCATGTCACCCCTCAGCCGTCGTTTCTCCAAGCTGAAGAGCCCCAAGCGTTTTAACCTTTCTTCATAGGAAAGGTGTTCCAACCCTTTTATCATTCTAGTTGCCCTTCTCGGCACTTTTTCCAGTGCTATAATATCCTTTTTGAGATGTGGTGACCAGAACTGTACACAGTATTCCAAATGAGGTCGCACCAATGATTTATACAGGGGCATGATGATACCGGCTGATTTGTTTTCAGTTCCCTTCCTAATAATCCCCAGCATAGCGTTGGCCTTCTTTATTGCAGCTACACACTGTCTAGACATTTTCATTGAGTTATCCACTACGACTCCAAGATCTCTCTTTTGGTCTGTCTCTGCAGATACCTCCTCCATAGGCAGGATGCGTTTGGCAATAGCTCAGTCCAAGTACTTGGCGGGGGGGGAGGGGCAGAGGGGCACGAAGCATCTCTAGGTCAGGGCAAAGGGGCTGCCTGGATGAACAGGGGGAGGCAGGGAACCCTCAGGGAAATGGCAGATGGGACAGGAAGCACTGCCCCAAATGCTTTGTATGTAGAGCAGCCAATGGGCTTGTACGATTCATCCCATGTGATCGTGTCTGGGAGTCCTTTCTGGGCCTCCCTACGACCACCCTGGTTGAGAATTTATTTTCACTTATTTTAATTTACAAAATCCAGATCCTGCCTTTCTTCCCCCGCAAGGAAATCCAAACATTTATGTATGTACTACTTCTCTATTTATGTTATTAAGGCCCAGATTCAAGGGCGTATACGCAGAGTGACTCAACACAGTCAATAGGATGGTACATTCAATAAACTATGGCTGCAGTCACACACACTAAATAATCCACTTTTAATCCACTTTCTATGCACTTTCCAACTGGATTTTTACTGTATGAACTAGCAAGATCCAATTCAAAAGTGCACTGAAAGTGCATTGAAAGTGGACTGTTTAGTGTGTGTGAGTTGCAGAACCAACCAGAAATCTGAAAGACAGTACTGAGGGAAAGCATAAACCTTAACGTGAACCAGTACATGATGGGAGATTACACAGCAGGATACAACTTACAGCAGTCCAAAAACTACATAATAGGATTCTACTTAACGATAAGCTATATACGTTAGCACCCTGATTTGGATTGCCCAGGCTGTCCAGATCTAATGAGACCTTGGAAGCTAATCAGGGTCAGCCCTGGCTAATATTTGGATGGGAGACCTCCAAAGAATACCAGGGTCATGTCGCAGAGGCAGGCAATGGCCAACCACCTCTGACCTGTGAATAGCAGCAAATTAACATGTGTAATGAGATAAAAAACCAATATCTTTGTTAAGCCCTCAGGGTTCAATTTTCCTGAGTGTTGTAATAACTTGTAACTCAGTATTCTCTCATTCTAGTCAGTTTCTGATGTTCTCTTGCCTTGAAAGCCCTACGGGGGTCTCCATAACTCAGCTGTGACTTGACAGTGACAACAACAAATACACATTAATATACACCACAGTCCCTAAGCATTTCTCCAAGTGACTTGGTGAATCATTTTGGGCAGTGCTACCCTACTGCAGAAAGGCTGGAGCCTTCCTGACCTCCTCTGGCAGGCCGTTCCACAAGGTGGGGGGCAAGAAGGAGAAGGCGCGTGGGCCAGCAGGGGTTGATTCTCCCCACGTGCAGGATGGGACCTGCAGAAGTCCCTGCTCAGAGCCTAGCAGGAGAGACTGTCTTGCAGCTATGAGGCTCCGAGGCCATGAAGGACTCTGTATGTGAGAGCCAGTCCTTTCAACTGAGCCCGGGGAACGGATGGGCAGCCAGTGGAGTGACTGCAGAAGGGGAGTAATGTGCACACTCCATCAAGCTCTCAATAATCAAACTGCGGCATTTCTGACCCATCTGGAGTTCCTGAATTGACTTTGAGGGGAGACCCATGTCCAGTGCATTACAGTAGTCTAGTCTTGATGTCACCATGATATGGATCCAGGTATCTAGATCAGAAGTATCGAGATAAGGCTAGGCTGAGTTGGAAGGAAGCCTTTTCTGCAACTACATTAACTTGTTTCTCCAGCAATCCAGTTGGGTCCAGTAAAACCCCGAGGCTCTTAAGGGAGTCTGTGGGGGTCAGCTGAACCCCATGGAAAGAGGGGAGCACAGCGTCCCTCAAGACCTCCACCTTTCCTGCCAGCAGCACTTCTGTCTTTTCATGATTTCGTTTCAGTTTGTTCACTCTTCGGCATTTAACCACCACAGCCAGGCAGCAATTCAAGACCGCTATGGCATCACCAGGAAATTTGGATAAGTATAAATAGCTCTGTATCGTCTGGGTATGGATAACAGCCGTGCTCAAAACTACAAATGATTCCGCCTACAGGCTAAGGTTGTCAGGCCTGGGTTGGAAAATACCTGGAAACTTTGGGGGTAGATACGGGAGACAGTGATGTTTGGGGAGGGGAGAGGCCTCAGCGCAGTACAATGTTATAGAGTCCACCTTTCAAAGCAGCCATTTTGTCCAGGGGAGCTGATCTCTGTCAGCTGGAGATCAGTTGTAAAAGCAGGAGACCCCCAGGTCCCACCTGGAGACTGGCAACCCGACTATGGGCTTTACATCAAGGGGGGGGGTCGCACCATGTGCACCCCAACCAGATAACTGGACTCCAGTGGCCATTCTTTGGGTCCCGTCCCTGAGGAAGTATTTGACCCACTCCAACCCACAGCCCCCATGCCTCATTTTGCCCCCAGGCCCCTCAACAGGAGGGCAGGGCCCGCCCTGCCAGGAGGACCCACAAGTAAGCTGGACCTTTGTCTGCACGGAGCAGAAATTTTAGAACTATTTATTGCATTTTGAAACTGTTTGATCCCAACTCCCCGTCAAAAACCCTTGAGAGCCAGTTTGGTGTAGTGGTTAAGTGCGTGGACTCTAATCTGGGAGAACCAGGCTTGATTCCCCCACTCCTCCACTTGCACCTGCTGGATGACCTTGGGCAAGCCACAGTTCTGGCACAGCTGTTCTTGAAAAAGAGCAGTTTCTGTCAGAGCTCTCTCAGCCCCACCTACCTCACAGGGTGTCTGTTGTGGGGAGGGGAAGGGGAAGGAGTTTGTAAGCCGCTCGGAGACTCCTTTGGGTAGTAAAGGGCGGGGTATAAATGCAATCTCTTCTTCCCTTCTTCTTCTTGATAGCCGCGCTTCTCTTTTCCAGGACTGAAAAGCTCATCACCCCCCCCCCCATGACTTACTTGTGGGTAAACCTTCCAGAGACGCCGCGAGGCTTTTCCCCCTCCTGTTGCAGATCTGCAGCCCTCCCCGGTCTCTTTGGCCATTCAATAGCAAAGCCTCCCCCACCCCCCAAAAAGACTTTTTCCTGTTTCCAGCCCACCCCCCGCTCGGCCTCTCTAGGAAGCAGCTCGCTCAGTTTGACCCGTTCAGTGCTGCAGACGAATGAATGAGAAAAGCTCCCTCCTCCCGTCCTCTCCACGAAGCGCCGCGCTCAGACCCGGCCGGACTGGCCGGACTTCAGGCAGGCTGCGCTCAGTGACACCCTTTAATGCAGCTCAACTGGGCTCCTCGCGAGTAACTCTGCAAAGGGGGGGATCCATCATTTGGTGCTGGGGGGGGCAGCAGTGGGAGGGCTTCTAGTGTCCTGGCCCCACTGCTGGACCTCCTGATGGCACCTGGTATTTTTGGCCGCTGTGTGACACAGAGTGTTGGACTGGATGGGCCACTGGCCTGATTCAACATTGGCTTCTCTTATGTTCTTATGTTTGTGGCAGAATGAAGATTCAAACTCAGGCCTTCAAGAGGGGATTGGATAAATGTATGGAGTAGAGGTCCATCAGTGGCTATTAGCCACAGGGTATAGATGGGAACTCTCCGTCTGGGGCAGGTGATGCACTCTAGTCTTGGTGCTGGAGGGGGCAGCAGTGGGAGGGCTTCTAGTGTCCTGGCCCCACTGCTGGACCTCCGGATGGCACCTGGTATATTTTGGCCGCTGTGTGACAAGAGTGTTGGACTGGATGGGCCATTGGCCTGATCCAACATTGGCTTCTCTTATGTGCTTATGACCTAAGACAAAAATGTGTGAGCTGGAGGCCAAAAAACTGTGAGCTAGCTCGTACTAACTCAGCTTAAAGGGAACATTTTTGTGTGTGTGTGTGCGGCTTGTGTGGGAAGACCAGCTCCTGATCGCGGAAGGGGAGAGTTTGCCTCCATCTCCTCCCCCCCACCCGCCGCCCATTTTCGAAGCGGGCTGACCAGCCTGGGATCCCTCGCTCGCGCAGAGTTACTCCCGAGCAGCAGCCCCGTGGAGCTGCATTTATAGGACTTCGCTGAGGGCCGCCCTCTCCGTCCGGGTCTGGGCGCTACGCCTCGAGGAGAGGACGGGAGGAGGGAGCTTTCCTCGTTCATTCGTCTGCAGCACTGAAACGGTTAAAGTGAGAGAGCTGCTTCCTGGAGAGGCCAAGCGGGGGGGGCGGGAAAGAGGAAAAGGCCTTTGTGGGGGGGAGGCTTTAGTGTTTGAACAGCCAACGAGGCGCGGCGGGGGGGGGGGTCGGAGCGTTCAGATCTGCAGCAGGAGGGAAAGAGCTTTGGTGCAGCCGGATCCCGGGAAGGTTTACTCACAAGTAAGTCGTGCGTGTATGTGTGTGTGAGCTTTTCAATGCTGGAAGAGAGAAATGAGGCTGCCCAGTGTTTTCGATGGGGAGCTGGTATTAAAGTTTTAAAATGTAATAAAATGTTTTTGAAATGTCTTGTTTCCTGTAGACAAAGGTCGGGCCTCCCTGTGGCTCCTCCCGACATTCTTTGCTAATCCTTGACAAGGCGAACCCCGTTGAGGGGCCTGGGGGCGGAATGAGGCATCGGGCTGTGGGTTGGAGTGGATCACATCCTCCAGAGAATGATCACTGGAGATCAGTTAGCCGTTTGGGACCCGAAGGGTGCAACACCCCCCACCCCCCATGCTGTTCTGTCTTTCTCCAAAGCCCTAAGGCCAAATCATTTGTAGTTTTAGGATGGGTTGTCACTTATCTGCAGATGATACACAGCTATCTATATATCCTTATCCACATTTCCTGGTGATGCCATATAGAGGACCTGAATATTTTCCTGGCGGCTGTGGTTAAATGCCGAGGAGTGAACAAATTGAAATGAAATCCTGGAAAGACAGAAGTTATGTTGGTTGGGAAGGTGGAGGTCTCGAAGGACATTCTGCTCTCCGCTTTCCGATGAGTTCAGGTGTCCCTCGCAGACTCTCCCCTAAGAGTCTCAGGGTTTTACTGGACCCAAAAGAATTGCTGGAGAAGTTGCAAAAAAAGCTTCCTTCCAACTATGCCTAGCCTTACCTTGATAGGGTGGATCTGGCCATCTGGATCCATGTCGTGGTGTCATCAAGACTAGACTGCTGTAATGCACTGTACATGGGTCTCTCCTCAAAAACTATTTGGGAACTCCAGTTAGTGCAGAATGCTACAGTACGACTATTATCAACTATTATCAACAGCTAGGTGAGCATACCTATTACTCATGTAATGCAGTCAACCCACTGGTTGCCCATCAGTTACCGGGCTCTGTTTAAAGTTACCAGGCTCTCTCCTGCCTTTCTGCAAACTATGGAAAATTGAATTATTCAAGAGGGTAGCACTGTCCAAAATGATTCACAAAGTCACTTGGTATACATTAATGAATATTTGTTGTTGTTGCCATGAAGCCGCGGCTAAATTATGGCGATCTTGTAGGGGTTTCAAGGGAAGAGACCTTCAGAGGTAATTTGCCACTGCCTGCCTCTGCATCATGGCCCTAGTATTCCTTGAAGGTCCTTTGGAGGAAGGGCACTGAGCTCAGGCCCAGGAGCGTGCCCCAGATGCACTCTCATTTGGTAAGGCTGTTTTGTGGCAGGATGGGATTGAAGCAACAGTGAAGTTGTTGAGTAGAAAGTTTAGGACGAGAGAAAAAGGATATACTTCAGCACACAACACAGAGTTAAGTTCTGGTATTCAGTGCCATAGGATCTGTTGATGGCCACACACTTGAAAGGTGATTTGACAGGTTCCAGGAAGGCAATCCTAGGCTCAGCTGTTAGCCAAGGCAAATGAATGGAACCTCCATGTTCTGAGGCAGCAGAACTCCACATCCTGTACCATCCCAGAATGCCCCCTTCCAGTGCACCTTCTCTGCCTGGCATGATCTCTGAGGAGGGAATATGCTTTTTCTTTCAGTATCCCTTTTCCTTTGAGGAGGTGGCCGTGTACTTCACCGAGGCAGAGTGGGCACTCCTGGATCCAGGCCAAAGAGCTCTCTGCAGGGAAGTCATGCTGAAGGACTATGAGACTGTGGCCTCTTTGGGTAAGGATCTTTCATAGGTGCTAGTGGAGCAAATTGCTGCCATTGAGATGATGCATAAATTGAAATATTGACCACAAATACGTCGTTTTCAAGCCTGCCCTGCTACTTGTCTCCAATTGGGCATCTTGAGGATTTGGGTGGCAGTGATAACAATTTTCAGCATGGCTGGGTAGACTGACCCAAGCCACCCTGCTGATCCAAGGGCAACTGAGGCTTGTGTTGTGTGGCAGTCACTCAAGCCAGAGAGGGTGTCCTGGTCTGAGGCCAAGGAGGCCCTCAGAAAATCTCTGGAAGGAATCAGATCCTGGTTTCTCAATCGCCAGCCTTTACAATATGCCCTTCCCCCTGAATGGGATCAAGGCCATCCACTCTGACTGTGATCTGGTATGGATTTGTCCCCCTTAAACTGCTTACGATTGTGGGCTTTGATCCGTCCCTCTAGAAGAATTTTTCCTCTTCCTTGGATCCCTTTCCCATAAGAATGATCACTTTCTCTCTTTCCTTTGCCAAAAGAAGCCAGGAACTTAAGAGAGACTAGGGTGAAGACACACAAAGTCCTTTCATCTGGAGAAAGGCTGGAGAGTTTCTCAAGAAAAGAGGTGTCAAGGACCCAAGCCCGGGCACCTCTGAGCCACCACCCCTTGGGGAAGCATTCTTGAATCCGGCCTTGAAAGAGATAAGGATGGCGTAGGCAGGGAGGCCCAATTACAGACACCTGCAAGCCGGAGCAGGCCTAATATTCCCATTAACCCTTGGGAGGAAATCGGGGTGCTCTGTCTCACAAGAGGGTATTTCCTGCCCAAATGAGCTGGCTGCAAGTGGACATCCTTCACAGTTATGTAAAGGGAATAGGCAAGCAATAGGAATGGAGGGTTTCTGCTTTTCTTCTCGGCAACTCTTGGTTGAGTAAAATTATAAAGCCCGCTGGGTTTGGGAGGCCTTCTAGGACCTGAAATCTGGAGGCTGAGAAGCTCCTTCTGGGCCTAAACTCAGCCGTTTGTCTTGAGGGGCTGTGGTATCCTTAAATACTGGGTATTCTGGGGACAGGTGTGTGTGGGGGGGCAGCCTTACTCTCACTCTCCGCCCCTCAGTTCACCTTTTCTGCTTCCAGTGGAAGCCCGGAGAAAACCATGATGCCTCAGAAGGGTCAAAACAAAACACGGAGGGACGGTGATGAGAAAGGAAGGGAAGAGGATGCGTGGGGCACACGTGTTCGTTTGCAGTTTGGCTTTCCACACGGTTCCTTATCGTACTGCCCACAGCACCCTCTCGTCCATTGCTTGTCTTCCCCAAGACCGAGCTTTGCTGTGTCCCACTCACCCGATTGGGGTAGGTGACCAGCAGGACATTGAAGGGGCAGAACTGGAAGGCACTGGCGGCACCCTGGGCCACACAAGTTGTTTCAGCTTCCTGACCTCCTGCAGGAGCTGGCTGGGATGGAGCCTGGATGCAATGGGAGCCCTGCGCTGAGACAAAAATCTCTGCACTGAGGATTAAACATTACTGCACCAGAAGAAGCTAGCACAGCTCAGAGGGAACACTGGTGGTGGGGGGGCTTACTTAAGATCAGCCAAGCCGGATGAGGCCAAAGGGCCATCGATTCTTTTCTAACACAGTCACAGAGATGCCTTTGGACCTCCCCTCCCCTCCCAGGTGTTAATGGGATCTCTCTTTTTATTCCAACAGGGGATGATCAGAGGAATGAGAAGGATGGGGAACTTCATCAGCAGTTGCCAGATGAAGTCAAGAATGAAGACAGGAGGGGAAACTTCAAGAATCAGGGCGGACGTAAGAGGAAGAAAGGAAGACACATGGTCAAGAAGAGGGATCAACCCATTCCTTGCCAAGGGGGGAATTTCCATGAAGTAATTCACATGCTGGAGGAAACATACAAGTGCTTGGAGTGTGGAATGAACTTCTCAGATCAAACCCAATATAATATCCATTTGCGAATGCACAGTGGAAAGGAGATCCATCAATGTTTGGAGTGTAAAAAGAGCTTCCCTTGTAGAGCAGAGCTCCTTATACATCAACAAACACATGCAGGAGAGAAACATTATAGGCACTCAGACCATGGCAAGAGTTTCTCACAGAAATTTGACTTTATTAAACACCAAAGGATTAATTCAGGAGAGAAGCCATTTATCCAGTCAGAGACTGGAATGGCATTTTCTGATGGGAAAAAACGTAATGTACACTTTCTAAAGCACAGTATAATGAAGAGATGTAAATGCTTTTGGTGTGGAAAGTACTTTAAATACAAATCACAACTTCTTGTGCACCAAAGAATACATACAGGGGAGAAACCATTTGAATGCTCAAAGTGTGGAACAACATTCAGGCGGAGTTGTGATCTGCAGCGGCATCTAAGAACCCACACAGGGGAGAAACCTTTTGAATGCTCAGAGTGTGGAAAGAGATTCAGTTCAAATGGCAGTCTTCAGCAGCATCTAAGAACCCACAACAGGGAGAAACCTTTTGAATGCTCAGTGTGTAGAAAGAGATTCAGTTCAAGTGGCAATCTTCAACAGCATCTAAGAACCCATACAGGGGAGAAACCTTTTGAATGTTCAGAATGTGGAAAGAGATTCAGTCACAGTCGCAGTCTTCAGCAGCATGTAAGAATCCACACAGGGGAGAAACCTTTTGAATGCTCAGAATGTGGAAAGAGATTGCGTGACAGTAGCAATTTTCGACAGCATCAAAGAATCCATACAAAGGAGAAACCTTTTGACTGCTCAGATTGTGGAAAGAAATTCAGTCAGCTTGGCAATCTTCAACAACATCAAAGAAACCACACGGGGGAGAAACCTTTTGAGTGCTCAGAGTGTGGGAAAAGATTCAGTAGGACTGGCAATCTTAAGCGGCATCAAAGAACCCACAGAAGTGAGACACCTCTTGAATGCTTAGAGTGTGGGAAGAGGGTAAGTCAAAGTGGCCATCTGCAACAGCATCTAAAAACCCACACAGGGGAGAAACTTTTTGAATGCTCGAAGTGCCAAAAGAAATTCAGTCGAAATTGTGACCTTCAAAGGCACCTAAGAACCCATACAAATGAGAAACCTTTTGAATGCTCAGAATGTGGGAAGAAATACAGTCAAAGTTGTGACCTTCAAAAGCATCTAAGAACACACATTGTTGAGAAACGATTTGAATGCCCTGAGTGTGGAAAGAGATTCAATTGGAGTGGCAGTCTTCAACAGCATCAAAGAACCCACACAGGGGAGAAACCTTTTGAGTGCTCTGAGTGTGGAAAGAGGTTCAGTCAGAGTGGCAATCTTCTACAGCATCAAAGAACCCACACAGGGGAGAAACCTTTTGAATGCTCAGAATGTGGAAAGAGATTCAATCGGAGTGACAATCTTCAACAGCATCAAAGAACCCATACAGAGTAGAAGCTTTTGAGGGCTCAGAGTATGGAAGGATCTTCAACTGGAGCATCACTCTTCAACAACATCTAAGAACACACACCCAGGAAAATCTTTTGAATGCTCAGAGTGTGAAAAGAGATTCATTCAGAGCTGTGATCTTCAAACACATCTATGAGCTCACATGGGGAGAATCTTTCTGAATGCCCAGAGTCTGAGAAGAGATTCTGTCATCCTGGCCATCTTCAACAGCATCAAAGAACCCACACAAAGAGAAACCATGTAACTGCTCAGTTTGTGAAAAGAGCTTTTCTCTTTCTAAAAGACAACCACAGACCATAGAAAGGGTTGAAACCATGTAAACCCTTGTAAAGACCTTGCATCTCCCCAGAGTCCTTAGCCTAACCTGGAAGAAATGATAGAAATAGTTGGACTGAGGAAAGAGCTCAAATAGGGAAGAAAGGTGTTGGAGGCTCAGAAATGCTCTGAAAGTAGTTATGCACAGGAGGGCCTTTTTAGTGGTTGCCCTGCTTCAGTATATCTGCCAAGCTAGCTCTCTTTGACATCTGTAAAACTGGTAAAAACATATCTGTGTTCCAAATGCTGTCAAAAATAGACAAGTCAAGGATAGCAAATATCTACAGCCTCTCTGCTACTAGCGAAAACATAGTCTAAACAGCTTGCATTCTCAATTTAGAAACATTTTTATCTGCCAAGAAGTCCTGGAGAGGCATTTCTGAACCCTGTTCTCTCCCCAGTCCAGCCTCCTGTGAGTTTTTTCAGGGTTTCACCACTTCGAAGCTCAAAGACTTCTGGCAGTAGGATTAATTTGGGTTGAAAGGAAGAAGAAGAAGAAGAGATTGGATTTATACCCCACCCTTCACTACCCAAAGGTGTCTCGGAGCGGCTTACAAACTCCTTTCCCTTCCCCTCCCCACAACAGACATCCTGTGAGGTAGGTGGGGCTGAGAGAGCTCTTGACAGAAACTGCTCTTTTTCAAGAACAGCTCTTATCAGAGCTATGGCTTGCCCAAGGTCATCCAGCCAGGTGCAAGTGGAGGAGTGGGGAATCAAACCTGGTTCTCCCGGATTAGAGTCTGCGCACTTAACCACTACACCAAACAGGAAAAAGTTGTGTCCCCCAACCCAATAATTCAGTGAATTCAAAGGGGTCAGCCCCCCCCCCCACACACACACCTAGTGATATAGAAAAGAGTAGGTAACCTTGAAGCTGGCAGGTGAATATCGTGGGACATAAAATTCCCCAATCCCCATTGCCCTTGCCGCCCAATTCCAGTTTCACCTGGAGATAAACAGGAGGGAGAAGTAAAGTTCCCACCTCCTGCTCCGAACTCCCCCCCCGGGTTCCATGAGCCAGAAATGTCCTAGAGTAATGACCCCCCAACTCCTCGTCCCCCCCCACCGATTCCTTCCTTGAGGTTGTGCCTGCATTTTGCAGACTGAGAAAATTCTCTTGTCATCCCACTTCTGTAGTTTGGAAAGACATCGGCTTTAGGTCTGCTAACAGGTCTGCCAAGAAAAAGAAATCCTACCCATTTCCAAGAGGCTTAGTGTGTGGAAATGGGCATCTGAAGAGATAAATAACATCCCATAAAGTACACTATTTTCCTCCAGGCAGTTGGCAACCTTAAGTAAGCGGGGGGGGTATATTAGAGAAGACAAAGCCCAGCTAAGGAAGGGTTATAGCTCATTAAAAGAGATTTTTATTTCTATTTGTGTGGTTTTTTCTCCTGTGCTTTGTGAGTGTTTTTAATTAGTTATTAAATGTTTCAAAGGTTGGTGCAGCATGTCTTTTTGAAATTGTCTAAAGATGTAAGATGTTTGAGATGGGCACTTTGTGCCACGATTGATCCCCATGAGTGAACCTGACCCAGTTTGCCCACATTCATGATGTGAGTGATTTAAGATAGTGGTAAGGATTAAATTTTTGTGGAGAAGTGGCCTTCTTGGAAGAAATGTGTCTGATAGGTGCAGATATCTCAGACTTCTTGTAGTTTTTTAATTAGAACATTTATGTCCCACTTTTTCTTGTGGCTTAAGGCAGATTACAATAATAGTTAAAAACATTTTCAGTTAAAACTGAAAATAAAATAGCGAACTCCCCCATCTCTCTTCCATCCCACTTAAAAGATGCCTGCCATTTAAACTGCCTCAAGAGCCCTGACCTACAAGGACAGCCTTCTAAAGATCTCAGGGGGGAGGGTGCCCCCAGCCCACAGAGCCGGAAAAGGCCTGGACCCTGGTAAATTATATGTCTTCAGTTGGTTTTGTGCCAAAATATCAGCACCTCCCCCCCCACACACACACACACACAATGTCTTCAGGAAACCCAATCCACAAAGCCAGAGCCACGATGGAAACGACCCGGGCTCTGATAAATGGTCCGTCTCAGATTGATTTTGTGCCTAAGTATCATCTTTTTGCTTGTTTTGAGTTCTTTTGTGTAGGAAAGGCATAGAAATCTCCCATTTATTGATTGATTTGATTTGTACCCCGCCCTCCCTGCTAGGGTAGACTCAGGGTGGCTAGGAGCAGGGCCAGCTCACCCACTAGGTGAGCTAGGTACTTGCCTAGAGCACACCGGCCCTCAGGGGCCCCAAATGGCGCCCTCCTCAGAAGCCCCCACCGTCGCCTCCCTACCACTGCCCGCCACCAAGAGTGCCTGGGCCCCGGCCAGGGCACAGTGAAGACGCCTCTTGGCTTGGACTGCAGCCGCCCAGACTTCTCTTGGCCACTCTGGCCGGGACTTGGGGCACGGGAGCCCCCGAGGGGGGAGGGAGGGTCCGGGCACTCCTCCAGCCCTCTCAAGCCTCCGTCCCACTCCCGGGGGCCGTTTCCACTACCCAGAGTCACGTGCAGTCAGGGTGCGGGCAGGGCTTAAAGCGCTGCATTGGGGCTGGTCCGGGGATAGAGCCTGGGCATCGGCAGTGGTGGAGGTGCCTCCGCTGGGCAGTCCAGTTGCAGCCACCATGGGTGACCCTATGCAGGAGGTGACTGTCTGGAGGGGGGGCAGGGGTGGAGAGATGCCCGGCTGGGGGGCGGCCCGGGAGGGGAGATGCTTGGGGGAGGAGGGGGGCGGCAGCGGAGATACTCTCTGCCCACCGCCAGCCCGGCCCTTCCATGGCTGCGGGCAGGCAAGGCTCCCCCCAGCCTCTGCTTGCTCCGGCTCCTCGCCAGCATCAGTGCGGCTTTTGCAGCGCTCAAGGTGGGGAAGTTGCTCGCCAAGTCAGTGGGACTGTGGCAGAGCCGAGTTGGCACTAGGGTGCCAGGCCTCCGCCCCCCCGCTCGGGAACGTACCGCGTTTATCCCACCACGCCGCCTCACGGTGCAAGGAGGGGCGCGCAATTGGTTTCCCCCTTTTCTCCTAGCCTAGGAGAAAACATAAAAGAATCAACCAACATCAATCCTTAGGTTTAAACATCTGGATGAAGGTTCCTTCTCCCTCGTGTTTCAGGGAGGGTTATGGAACAGCAAGTGCTTCAGTGACTGTGAGCGAAGACCTGTCCTGGGAAAGGGAGAGGGGGTGGACAGTGTTCCTGCTGACTCTCCATCAGGACCCTAGACGGTAGTATCCCTCTCTGCCAAGAAGCCAAAATAGTAATTGGGGGAATCATCTCTAGTGGTTCTGGTCCTATCTGGCTGATCGAGCTCAGAAATGGAATTAGGGGAGCCCTGCTTGGCTTGTGCCACAGGAACCCAGGGGGCTCTCCTTTGTCCTCCACACTTGGGATTCTGGGGACTCAGAGGTATCTCGGATGTTAGGTTTCTTGAGGTATTGGACGGAATCTCTTTCCTCTCTCTCCTTCAGTCAGGAACCTGCCTCCGTGGTTTCCCCAGAGCGGGGAAGAATTACCGAAGAAGGCCGAGAAGAGTCACACTTTTCTAAACCTGTGTAATGTTTTTCAGAAATGGAAATGACACCTTTATTGGTGTCCTTGAGAAATTTCTCTTTTAATGACAGCATTTAGTCTAGAAAAGTGTCTGCACGTCTCTTGTTCAGTGTAAGGACTTGAAAAAAACATAAAACTCAGTTGGAGAGTGGGGGTGGTTATACATTGCTAGATTATGCTCTTTTTTTTAAAAAAGATGAGCATGTATTAATGACCTCCTGTGGCCCTATGGAAAACACACACATGAACTCAAATGCAAGGAGAAAGCACTCTTCTGGGAGTTTTTAACAGTATTTCTTAGAGGGAAGGACAGAGCCTGGATTCCTAAAAAGGAGGCTGAATTTGGACACACACACACCCCTCCACCTTCCACTGCTAGCTGTGCCCCCAGAAATAAACTCTCCGCTAGCTCTTACGAATGAGCTTTCCTCCCTTGGAGTCCACCCACGCCACTGCTTTGGGGCTGGATCCTGCACATCCCTCCTTCCTTGGTGCTGGGTGAATTAAAGATTTTGCAGCCCCATAGAAAGGAGAAAGAGGGAAATCCCTGCCTGGGAGAGAGAAAAGCAGCTGGCCACAAATCTCTAGGCATGTCTTTGTCTTTCAGCAGGAAAGACAACCCCTTCTCACGGTTGGGCTCGAGTTTCTCCCACTTACGTTGGCTTTGTAAAGTTGGAAGATACTCTTGCTTCCATCGCTTCCAGAAGGTGTTAGCGAGGAGACAAACTCGTCTCCACTGCTGCTTGTACATGACTTTGGTGACAAAGTCCCCTTGGGGTGCTGGCCAATCACCCATTTTTTGCGTCAGCAGGGTGGTTGGTGTCAGGATGGTTGGGTTCTTGGGATCTGAAGACACTGGAACCGAAGATTTGGCATTGATGATGGCAGATACTTCTGCTAGGAGGGTGGTCAAAGTCTCGTGGGTGAGAGGTGTTCTTGCCAGCATGGAGTCTAAAATTCTGTGTGCGATGCTGATCATGGGCTCCCACGCACCTCCTATGTGAGACGTGTGGAGGATTGAATATCCACACACAGTTCTGAGCACCGAGCGCTGAGGTGAAGTTGGTGCTTTTGTTTATTCCCAGTTCTCTACAGACTCCTATGAAGTAAAAAAGGAGCAGTGGGAGGGCTTCTAGTGTCCTGGCCCCACTGCTGGACCTCCTGATGGCACCTGGTATATTTTGGCCACTGTGTGACAGAGTGTTGGACTAGATGGGCCATTGGCCTGATTCAACATTGGCTTCTCTTATGTTCTTATGTTAAGTTCGTGCTGCAGTCAGACCTGAGTAGCTTGAGAGGTCCACATATGGCGAGGAATCTTCTGAAGGCGTTTATGAAGCTGGAAGTATCCATAGACTCAATTACCTTGATGTGGACGGCCTGGATGCTCAGGCACATGAAGAGGTGTAAAGGGTGCCCTTCCTTAGAACCCCAAACAGCATCTGAGGGCAGAGGATAGAGCTTAATGACTTAGCAGAAACTGTAATCAAAGATGGAATTATTAGGCACATAGAGGAACAAAGCCTACTTAGGGATAATTAGCATGGCTTCTGCAAAGGGAAATCCTGCCTCACCAACCTTTTGGAGTTCTTTGAGAAAGTAAACAAGCATGTAGGCAACAGTGACCAGGCAGACATTATCTACTTGGACCTTCAAAAGGCTTTTGACAAGGTACCTCACCAAAGACTCCTGAGTAAACTTAGCAGTCATGGGATAAGAGGATGGGTTCTCTTATGGATTAAAAATTGCTTAAATGACAGGAAGCAAAGAGTAGGACTCAAGGGGCAATCCCCACAATGGAGGGAAGTACAAAGAGTGGGGTCCCACAAGGATTAGTATTCGGGCTGGTACTATTTAATTTGTTCATCAGTGATCTAGAATGAGGGGGAGAAGTGTGATGACCAAGTTTGCAAAATTATTCAGGATGGTAAAAACCAAAGATCACTGTGAAGAGCTCCAGAAGGATCTCCACAAATAGGGTGATTCAGAGACAACGTGGTAAACAAAGTTCGTGTTAGATCCAGGTGGGCAGCCATGTTGATCTGGAGCCATAGCAAAGAATAACAGAAAACAACAGTGAGCTGAATTCCCCGCAAAATATTCACAAAGCAGACTTCATTAAGGTTAAATGCATCCATTGTCTGGAATAAATCTATCCATATAATCCATCATAGGAAAATGCAGAAGCCAAAGAATATACAAGATAAATATCCAAGAAAGTCCAACGCTTTTCCAAAGGTAATTGTCCAGTATTTCAGACTTCTGGTAACAGGCAGAATGGATATCCAGAAAGCACTTTTACAATGAGAGGCATCTCTCTCCTTATAAACAATTATCCTTTGGTTTCGCAAGATTCCATGCGCTGTAAAATGCCCTCCCTCAGCCATTGGCCCATCAGCTGCCACTCAAGAGTACTTGCATGCCATTGGCCGGGTGCTGGGTCTGCTCCTCTTCCCCACCCACTCCCCCTTCAGACAGATTTTGCATGTCAGATTTACTGGCAGACAGCTCTCTCTCCTGAGGAAGACAGTTCTCTTGACTCCTGTGAGGGACTGTCCCCTCAGTGGCTGTCAGTAGGCAACCAAGCTTGGTTCTGTGAGTAAAAAAACAAAGGACTTTCAGCATAACCCCCTCCCCTGCCATAACCCCCTCCCCAACGACCACTTTCCTGTCAGAATAAATGGAAAAAGGCTCTTTCTCCTGCTTAGCTTCAGCATGGCTGGCTGGCTAACGAGGTGGGCCAGCGACCATCAGACCATTTTCTTCAACTCCCCGCTGTGCGGCTGACTTTCCCCTAAGGCTGCCAATCTCCAGGTGGGAACTGAAGATCTCCCACGGTTACAATTGACCTCCAGATGACAGAGATCAGTTTCCCGGGAGAAAATGGTTGCTTTGAAGGGTAGACTCTATGGCATTATACCCTGCTGAGTCCTTCCACACACACCCCAAATGCTGCCCTCCACAGGATCCACCCCCCCCAAATCTCCAGGTATTTCCCTAATCAAAGTTGGTGCCTGTACTTTCTCCTCTGTCAGTAAAAGGCCCTTTCCACACCTATGTTGGCATTTGGGAGAACTCATTGAGCCCAGTCCTGATCAGGTTGCCAACTCCAGGTGGGCAATTCCTGGAGATTTGAGGGATGGAGCCTGGAGAGGGTGAGGTTTGAGGAGGGGTGGCATCTCAGACAGGTACGATGCCATAGACTCCACCCTCCAATCCAGCCATTCCCTGATGGGGAACCATTGTTGCCAATCTCCAGGTGGGGGCTGGAGATCACTCAAAATTACAACTGCTCTCAAGGAGGGAGGGGGAGGAGATGGAAAACTAAAGGTAGGTTGATGGTTGGCTGGGAGGGAGATAGGGTTATCAACTCCAGGTTGGGAAATTCCTGGAGATTTGAGGGGTCGAACCTGGAGAGGGTGAGTGTTGAGGAGGGGCGGGACCTCAGACAGGTACAATGCCATAGACTCCATCCTCCTGGGGAACCAGCCACTCCCTCCTGGGGAACCACTGTTACCAATCTTGGGGGTGGGCTGGAGATCACTCAAAATTACTACTGCTCTTCAGGTAGCAAAGATCAGTTCCTCTGGAGAAAATGGTGGACTCTGTCATACCCTGCTGAGATTGCCACAGCAAATTGTCATTGAGTGCCCAAAGCCGGGGCACTCTCCCAGAGCCTCTTTCTAGAGCCCGTTGTATTTATTTCCACAACGGGCCTTATTCCTAGTTACATATATTCCACTGGGACTCTTCAACCAAAAGGATTAAACTCTGAATTGGACTTATCATGTTTTTTGTGATCCAAATATTTTAGACTAGTTTAACTAATCTATTTTTAACTCATTCTGGTTTTCAAATCTTCAGTAATTTTATGACCAATATTATGACTTTCAGTATTAGGATTATAGGTGCTTAGAAGAGACATGTAGCTGCAGCCGATATAGACCCATGTAATAGACCCAGCAGGCTATTCCATTTATAATATCTCCAAGAATTGTATACCCAGGAGATGGCAACTCTCAGTACTATAGCAACTAAGTTGTTTGCTTAGTTGCAGCCAATTTAGATGTATGTAACAGGCTTATTAAGTTTGATATCTCTAGGAATTTTCTGCCTGAAATTGGTAACTTTGATTACCTTGTTGCAAATGCAGCAAGGGCTTCTACAACTTTAAGTGCCAGCAGGGAAGAACCAGCTGCATTCAATGTAGGTCCATAAAGTAGATTCAGTAGGTTGGATACTCTGGGGCATGTTTGTCACTTTTGAGCCTGTCTTCTAACAGGCTTTCTCTGGGTATTATTCACCAGACACAAATCTGACATCAAGAATCACTTGAATCTAACTAGCCATTACTGGCAAAGAAAACCCTTGTCCCACACCTATATGTACTAATGGTTATGGAAGTCTGTTTCAATGTATCTAAAGAAGTGTGTTTGCACATGAAAACTTATATACAGAATTTAAATTTTTTTTAAAAAGTGTACATGCACACTCACCTGGAAGTCATGGTGATGTTTGGTGACTGACCCCTTCTGGGGGCCTGGAGGATATTCAGAGAGGTGGCTGAATAAAGCCTCCCAACTGCTGGTATTTCAAGGAGGTCTCCCCTCCAAGTACTTTTCAGGGTTGACCCTGCTTAGTTTCTGAGATCTAAGGAGATTGGGCTTGCCTTGGCTAGCCAGACCAGGGCTCCAAAGTTAAAATTTGTTGGTCTTAAAGGTGCTACTAGACTCAAAACTTTGCTGAAGGGACAGTTCAAAAGTTGGCGACGGCTAAGCGGGGGGGGCTTTTGTGTGTGTGGGGCGTTTCCTCATGTCCTGAATCTCCACTCCCTCAACCCCACCAGCTCCCTCCTACACACATCGCTTTCTAAAAGGATTATCGGGGGGGGGGATCACAAATGGCTCAGTAGCCAGTTCCCCCCCCTTGTGACTGATGCAAGGAATAGCGCTCCACAAAAAAGAGCACTCAACCATCATTAATGGTGGCCATTTTGAACCTTCAGCCCGCTCATGTCTCCCTACCAGGAAAGAGGATTTGAGAATTTGGGTTGCTGGCTGGTCACATGGCCTTATTTAGGAAAGCCTCTTTCCTCAAAGGAAAGAAGGTCAAAAGCTTGACTGAGGGAACTCCTGATTTCTTGGCAGGTCTGTGATGGGCCCAACCATTGACAAATTGCATAGCTAGAATTTCCTCTTTAGGAGATATTGTTTTTTGAGACATTGATAGGATCCAGACTCTTAACATTTCTGTGGTAGAACCGGAGAAAGCAAGTGGAGCAAGCAATTATACACAAATCAAGCAAGACCCTAATTGCCCAGGGCCAATCGCACCTAAGCTAGAGGCCCGCCAAAATAACACCCATAGTTCTCAGGGAAAAGATGACGCCAAGCCTGACTGGGGCTCAAGGTTATTTGTCTGGGCCGAATGAGATAACTAGAAACAGCAGCGAAGCAGCCAAAAGCAAAAGTAGACATTCTTCTCACTCTCCTATGCCCCCGTGGCAACCAAGCCCGAGAAAGCGGGCAAGGTTGACATTGGCCTGCAGCCCAAAGCCTGACTGAGGGAATTGGCTAGGGATGCCAGTCTCCAAGTGGGACCTGGAGATTCCCTGGAATTATAGCTCATCTCCAGACTATAGGGGTCAGTTCCTCTGGAGAAAATGGATGCTTTGGAAGGTGGACTCTATGGCATTGTTCCTCATTGAGATCCTTGTCCTCCCTATGGTCCATCCCCAAATCTCCAGGAGCTTCCCAACCTGGACCCGGGAATCCTACCCCCCCATCCCCTGCTGGTGGCCAGGGATGACCTGGCAACCCTACATGAGTCTTGGCAGGCCCGAGAGAGAGCTGAAGCATCAAGAGCAGCAACAAGAGCCTCTGAAGAACACAGAGGGGGAGAAGCAGCCCTGAACTTGCGTTACGTGAACATTGTGGACTTGCTCTTGTCTTTGCGTTACCTGGCACAGTTTGTTAGGACTTGTGGTTGTAAAGTTGCTGGGTTTATGAGAAATGTTAGTTACCTGGAAACCTACAATACCCTGAATGTTTTCTTTTTGAAGCAATTTCAGTTGCTTGTCAAACCACAAGAGTGAGCCACTGATTGATCTGAATTCCTGTCCCCCTGAACTCTCCAGCTGGAAAAGGTAACTTAGGAGAGGGGTCTATGAAGCCAGGGTGGTGCTGGGTTACACGAGCATGTATAGGACTAATGCCCTCTGTGGATTCCTTTTTATATTTTCCCTGGGTCAGTGAATCAGGACCACAGTGCTCAAGGAAAAGGGGCTTAAGAACATAAGCAGGGCCCTGCTGGACCAGGCCCAAGTCCCATCTAGTCTAGCATTCTTCTTCATCTCCAGTTAAAGGATCTGGCAGTAGGTAATGTGAAAGACCTGTCTGAGACCGTGAAAAGCTGCTGCCCACCGGAGAAGGCAGTACTGACCTCGATGGACCCAGGTCTGATTCAGCATAAGGCAGCTTTGTGTGTTCCCCCTCCTGGCTTCCCCCAGACTATGCAAAGCTGAATTTATTTATATCTTGGATTTAGTACCCTCCCTCCCCTATGCAGCAGGCCTCAGGGTGGGTAACAACAATAATTTAAGTTAAAAACCTTTACAAGCATTTAAGACAACTCTAAAATTTATAACCACTGTCTGTAATCAATCAATCATCAATTCAGGAGGGCTTTCTGCACAGGTGATAGGGCTGCACTGTAACAATGGGGCTCATAGAGAGAACTGGGGTGGAGGCCGGGGGACTGTGGACTGTACCACCGTGTACCATTTGCACTGTCATCAGCTGTAACTGGGCTCCTGCTGTAGAATTTCCGCTTTCTTCTAATGTGTCATGTTGATACTTATGCTGCGCTTCTCCTCCGGTTGGTTTCCCAGATCTCTCCAAGCCAAATGCCCAGTGCCATTGTCTTTTGGGTGTCCCACTTTGCAGATTGTACTGATGTACTCTGTGTAACGTGCCTTGAGTCCCAATGAGAAAGGCCAAACTGTGAATAATCCAAATAAATAATAAAATAAATTCCCTATTCCTGTTCTCCGCTGTTAGCAACACAATAAGATTAGGGTCGCAGAACCAATCAGGCATCTAAAAACAGAGCTGAAGCAAAGATTAAAATGACACATTAAATGATACAAAAATTACATTGTGGGATCCAAGTTTCACTAAGCTAAACACGGTAGCATAGACCACCGTCCCTAATAATTTCTCCAAGTAACTTCGGGAGTCATTGCAAGTCTCTTGCTTGGGTAGAAAAGCTCTCTTCAATCAGTCAGTTTTGCAGAGTTTCCTGACCTCCCCAGGCAGGCCACCCCAGAAGGTGGGGGCCACAACAGAGACAACAGGTGTACGGGTGTTTGATGATTTTGCCCATTTGCAGGTTGGCACCTGCAGAGGGCCTCACTCAGATGAGCAAAGCTGTTGTGGTGGCCTATAGGGAGAGAGACAGTCGGACAAATAGGAGGGTCTAAGACAGGGGTGGCCAAACTGTGGCTTGGGAGCAACAGGCGGCTCTTTCACACATATTGTGCAGCTCTCAGCAGGTCAGCTGGGAAACAATGCTCCCTCTAAGCTGTGGAGTCTCGTGAGCAAAAATTCTACTTTGCGAGCTACTGGCATCAAAGCTGTGAGCCAGCGATTTGGCTACTGCAAAAATGAGTTTGCTCTGGAGCCATCCCTTCCTGAGCTAAGACAAAAATGGGTGAGCTGGAGGCTAAAAAACTGCGAGACAGCTCACACTAACTCAGCTTAGAGGGAACACTGCTAGGAAAGCGAAGGGGAAGCATGCCTTCCCAATCAGTCTTCCCTTCCTCGGCCAGTCTTCCCCTCCCCTGGGTAGGCTTGAGGTGTGGGGGGAAGCAGAGAAAGAAGGCAACTTTAACTTTTAATGCATTTTCAAAGCTTCCCCCCCAGCCAGCTCAGAGAAGGCATTTGTCTCTTTAAATCCCTTCACTAAGCCAAGCCAGCTGACATGGGTGGTGGGGGTTTTGAGGACACATTTAAACATAAGAACATAAGAGAAGCCAATGCTGGATCAGGCCAATGGCCCATCCAGTCCAACACTCTGTCACACAGGTGTCATCAGAAGGTCCACCAGTGGAGCCAGGACACTAGAAGCCCTCCCACTGTTGCCCCACCCAGCACTAAGAATACAGAGCATCCCTTGCCCCAGACTGAGAGCTCCTATCTATACCTTGTGGCTAATAGCCACTGATGGACCCCTGCTCCATAGGTTTATTCAATTCCCTCTTGAAGCCGTCCATGCTTATAGCCGCCGCCACCTCCTGGGGCACTGAATTCCATGTGTTAATCATATTTGGGTGAAGAGGTATTTCCATTTATCCATTCTAACTCGACTGCTCAGCAATTTCATGGAGTGCCCATGAGTTCTTGTATTATGAGAAAGGGGGAAAAGTACTTTTCTCTACCTGCTCTATCCCATGCATAATCTTGTAAACTTCCATCATGTCACCCCTCAGCCATCGTTTCTCCAAGCTGAAGAGCCCCAAGCGTTTTAACCTTGCTTCACAGGGAAAGTGTTCCAACCCTTTTATCATTCTAGTTGCCCTTTTCTGCACTTTTTCCAATGCTCTAATATCCTATCTGAGGTGTGGTGACCAGAATTGCACATAGTATTCCAAATGAGGTTGCACCATCAATTTATACAGGGGCATTATGATACTGTCTGATTTGTTCCCAATCCCCGTCCTAATAATCCCCAGCATAGTGTTGGCCTTTTTTATTGCACACTGTCTCACCATTTTCAGTGAGTAATCTACTATGATCTCTCTTGGTCAGTCTCTGCCAGTTCAGATCCCATCAATGTATATTTATAGTTAGGATTTTTGGTCCCAATGTGCATCACTTTACAGTTAGGAAGTTTCTCCTGATATTTAGCTGGTAACGACTCCCTTGTACTTTGCACCCATTAGATCTAGTCTTGCAACCCGGAGCAAGAGAGAATAGATCTGCTCCATCTTCTACATGACAGCCTTTCAAATACTTGAAAACTGAAACAGAACACCTCGATCCCTTTCACATGTGCTGCTGTCAAGCCAAGTCCCTCCCATTCTATATCTGTGCCTTTGATTTTTTGTGCCTCGGTGCAGGACTTTGCACTTATCTCTATTGAATTTCATTTTATTTGCCTCAGCCCACTGTTCCAGCCTATCTAGATAATTTTGAATCCTGACTCTGTCTTCTTCAGAATTAGCAATCCCACCCAGTTTCGTGTCATCTGTAAATTTGATAAGCATCCCCTCTATGTCTTCCTCCAAGTCATTTATAAAGAACAACACTGGGCCTAGGACCGAGCCCTGTGGCACTCCACTCGAGACTTCCCTCTATGTAGACATAGAGCCATTTACGAACACTCATTGGGTACGATTTTTCAACCAACCATGAATCCATCCAGCGGTTGCACCATCCAGCCCACACTTAACTAGCTTATCCTCAAGGATATCATGAGAAACTTTGTCAAATGCTTTACTGAAATCTAGATACACTATATCCACAGCATTGCCAGAGGCAACCATTTTAGTAACTCTGTCAAAAAAGGAGATAAGGTTGGTCTGGCATGATTAACTCATACCGTTCAAGGTGCTCACAGACAGAGCGTTTGATAATCTGCTCTAGAATTTTCCCAGTTATTGCTGTCAAGCTGACAGGTCTGTAATTTCCCAGGTCTGTCTTTTTTCCCTTCTTGAAGATCGGGACAACATTCTCTCTTCTCCAGTCTTCGGGCACAACACCAGTACTCCAGGACACCCCAAAGATTAAAGTCAGAGGCTCTGAAATAACATCTGCAATTCCTTTTAGCATCCTGGAATGCAAGCCATCTGGCCCTGGAGATTTGAAAGTATTTAAGGTGGCTAGATGTTCTCTAACCATTTCTTTACTTAGTCTGGACTGGCAGTTCCTCCTTCCTTCATATGCCCTGCATTCTTCAGTTTGTATACAGCTCGCCTTACAGTTAAAGACTGATGCAAAGTGAGAGTTGAGTAATTCCGCTTTGTCTTCATCCCTTGTTAAGACTTGACCGTCTTCCCCTAGCAATGAGCTTACCCCATCCTTGTTCTTCTTTTTGCTCTGAACATAGGCATAGAAATTTTTCTTGTTATTTTTAGCATCCCTTGCAAGCCTCAGCTCCATCTGCGCTTTAGCCTTTCTGACACCATCCCTACAGGTTCGAGCTTGCTTCTTGTACTCACTCTCAGTAATTGGGCTCTCCTTCCATTTCCTGTACATTTCCCTTTTTAGTCTCAGCTCTTCAGAGAGTTCCTTGTTCAGCCACCTTGGCTTCATTACCCATCTCCCACCTTTCTTTCTTACCAGAACAGTTTGCAATTGTGCCTTAAGCAATTCATTTTCCAGCATCTCCCATCCTTCCTGTGCAGATTTCCCCCTCAGCATTTCCAGCCATGGCATCCTACCTAATATTTCTCTGAGTTTTTTGAAATCAGCCTTCCTGAAGTCCAGGATACGAGTCCTACTATGTCCTGGTTTCACATTCCTCACTATGTCAAATTCCAAGCTGGCCACTATTCCCCAAGGATCCCACAACATTCACCTCATCAACCAGTTCTTCCCTGTTAGTCAGAATTAAATCTAGGATAGCAGATCCTCTGGTTCCCACCTCCACCTTCTGAGAGATGAAGTTGTCTGCAAGACTGTTCAAGAATCTGCGGGATGCCCCATGTCTAGCAGAGTTAGATTTCCAGCAAATATCTGGATAGTTGAAATCTCCCATAACCACTACATCCTGTCTCTGTGAAAGTTTAGCAAGCTGTTGTACAAATGCATCATCCCGTTCCTCCGGTTGGTTTGGAGGTTTGCAGTATACCCCCACAACAATATCCCCTTCTCCCCCCCCCCGCTCTATCCTTACCCACACACTTTCAACAAGGCAACTCTCAAAATCCTGAATTCCAGTGCAAGTGTATTCATTCTTGACATATAGTGCCACCCCGCCGCCTTTTTTATTTATTCTGTTCCATTTGAACAAGGTATATCCTTCAATCACTGTGCTCCATATATGAGATTCATCCCACCAAATCTCAGTGACACCTATCAGATCATAGTTACTTTCCAATATTTGAAGTTCAAGTTCCTCCTGTTTATTTCCCATATTCTGTGCATTAGTATAAAGACATCTCAGATTACAGACATCCTTTCCTACCGTAGGTCCCTTCGATTTTACCTGAAAATTACTGAACTCACCTCTCTCCCATTCATGTATTCTCTAGTCACTCCCCTTCTTGAACTTAGTGTTGGGGATGCTGCACAACATCAGGCTTTTTCTTCCCACCCCTAATGTCTTCAGTTTAAAGCCCTCCTGGTCAAGTTTGCAAGTCTTGCAGCAAAGACATTCCTCCCATTCTTTGTAAGGTGCACCCCATCTGTCACCAACAGTCCTTCGTATTGGAGGTACATACCATGGTCCAGGAAGCCAAATCCTTCTCGACGGCACCATCTACATAACCAGCCATTCACCTCCAGTATTCTGTTCTCCCTTCCAGCTTCACGGCCTTCAACAGGTAAAATGGAGAACAACATCTGTGCCCCCAGATCTTTCACCTTCTTGCCCAGAGCCTCATAGTCTTTGGAGATCCGTTCAAGGTTTCTTCGGGCCGTATCATTTGTTCCCACATGAATCAGGAGGAGCGGGTAGCAATCAGAGGTCTTGACCAGTCTTGGAATTCTCTCTGTCACATCTTGGATACACGCTCCAGGAAGACGACAAACCTCTCAAGATTCCTTGTCCGGTCTGCATACACCTTCTTCCGTCCCTCTCAGTAGGGAGTCACCAACCACCACTACTCATCTCTTCCTCCATGGGATAGCTTGGTTCCTTCTCTGCTTATGTGCTTGTGGGTCAGTCACATCCTTTTGATCTCGGTGTGTGCTATTCTGATCTTCCATCATCAGAAATGGCTGGTATCGATTTTGCAGCTCCACTGGCTGTGAATGTTTTCTGATTATCTTACACTTCAAAGTCACATTCTTCCACTCACCCACCTGTTCCTTGTTACTTCCTTCCTCTTGCTTAGGATTTGCTAGCTCTCGCCATTCTCTCAGGAGCCCCTCTTCCTTCACGTCTAAAAAGCTTTCTGCCTCCCTGATGTTCCTCAGTGAACAGATTTGTGCCTCGAGTTCTCCCACCTTCTTCTCAAGCATTCTTATAAGCTTGCACTTGCAGCAAGTATAATGCATTTCTTGGCATGGCAGAAAAATGATCATGGCGCAACCCAGGAAGGTCACTGGAATAGATCCTTCGTTATCCATCTTCCTAGGAGCAATGCTATCTTCTACAGCCTCAGGAACTTTCCTCAAACTCTGATATAAACTCTTGTTGCATGATGTACCCTGAAAACTTCGAGACTGACCAAATGGCTACCTAGCCAGCAGTTCTCTCTCCAGAACTCAGTAGCAGCCCTCTACTCAGATTCTTCCAAGGTCTCCAAGCAAGACCCACAGGCTAAGAGCCACAGGGTGACTCACACCAAAGGCTTGCGCTTCTGGCCAGGAGCAGCCCTTTGTTTCAAAAGGCCCTTTCCTGCTCAGCACAGCACAGCAGAGCCCAGCACAATAGGGGTGGGGCTTGCAATCAACAGCACTCCACAGCAACTCACTCAGCCTCCAACAACCCCCAAAGCACAAACAGCCCCAAGCAGACGTAAACAGAACCACTCTCTATCAGGCTACAACAAACCCAACTCTCTGTCAGCTCCCGCACAGCAGCTAGGAAGGCAAAGGGAGAAAGAAAAATCCCCTACCTTCTATCAGGAACCTACCATGTGCTCTCCACTCCTTGCCTCAGCCCAGCTGACTCAGCTGGCTGAGCAAACTCATCCACAAACTCAGTCACTTCACTGCTTATTCCCAACTCCAAATCATTAATGTACAAGTTAAAAAGCATGAGACCTAGTACTCGATCCCTGCAATACCCCACTGCTTACCACCCTCCACTGTGTGAACTGCCCACTTATACTCACTCTTTGTTTCCTATTAATTAGCCAGCTTTTTAGCCACAAGAGGACTTGTCTCTTTATCCCATGACTATAGAGCTTATTTAGGAGCCTTTGATGAGGAACCTTATCAAAAGCTTTTTGGAAGTCAGGGTAGACAACATCTATTGGGTCCCCCTTATCCACGTTTGTTTACCCCCTCAAAGAACACTAACTGGTTAGTGAGACATGATCTCCCCTTACAGAACCCATGCTGAGTCTTCCTCAATAGTTTTTGTTCATCAATATGCCTACTGATTCTCTCCTTAATAACAGTTTCCACCAACTTACTTGGTATTGACATCAAACTGACTAGCCTGTAATTTCCCAGATTTCATCTGGAACCCTTTTTAAAGATGGGAGTGATATTAGCAAAGCGAGCCAAGGCTAAAAGGATGCAAATAGGATAAAAACTTCAAACAGAGAATAGCAGAGAAGCAAAGCAAATATAAACTCCCCATAGAGGCTTAAGAGGGAGATGACAGAAGTAAAGAAAAACAGAAGCTCCAAGAGCAGTGTATCACCTTGAGTCTGCTGTCTCACACCAGAAACCAGAACTCTCCATAGTATTGGAATGGAAGCTAAAATCCTTTAAGATTCACTATAATCAAATAACTGAATGGAACAGAATAGAAATAGAATAACAATGGAAAAAATGGAAAAACAAAAATGAAATTAAAAGAGGTAAACCAGTAAAGGAGGGAAAAAGGAAAAGGGAGCTGTTGCCACCAAGGCTAAAAAGACATAGATAAAAACTTCAAAACCTCAGTAAATGTAAAGATAAAACAGGGAACAACAGAGAAACAAAGCAAGGAAACAAAATGTACCCCCCCCCAACAGGAGCTTGAAGGGGAAAATTATAGAAATAAAACAAAACAGAAGCTCCAAAAACTGAGCACAGCCTTGAGCAGCTGATATCTCACACCAGAAATTGGAACACAACATACTTGGTCACCAAATTTCTGTCTAACATATTTTCTTTTAGAAATTACTGTATTTTTTTTAGTCATTGCTCAAGATTACCTGATCATAGGAGCTCTGATAAGGAAAGTAAGTAAGACCTGAGCCTGAAAATGTGACGGGCTAAAGGGCATCCAAAGAGCTTCCAGGCCTGTTATGGATTTGAACCCAGATCCACCAACTTGTAACCCAACAATCTGGCTCTTTAACTTAACTGACCCACATCATGAATGAGGGCAAAATGGGTTGGGCTCATTCATGAAGATCAGTCATGGCCCAAGGTGAGTCTCAAGTGTTTGGAAGAGGATTTTTTTAGAACTTTATACAGAAATGAAAAAGACATGCCACACCAATCTTTGACACATTTAATGATGCCCAACTCGTAAAAACCTTCACAAAGAACTGAAAACACAAACTTTGATTCATCTGGTACAAATAATAACTTCTTTAATGAGCTATGACCTTTCCTTAGTTGAGCTTTGTTTTCTCTGATTCATAAACAAACAGTTAATCAAGGGTCGCCAATTGCCTGGAGGGGGAAAGTGTGGTGTCCCTTTAACATCATGTGGGATGGTGGAATGTATTTCAGGGTTTCAAATATGGCTAAACCTCATTCCATAGTCTGAGCATCTTTAACATTTCTTCCTGGTTAGGGTAAGATTTCTGTGTAGATTCAAGCTTTCTACAAGAGTTTATATAGTGTCAGTATATTATATGGTCTGTGATTGTCTTTTACATGTGAAATAAGAGAAAAGTTATTTTAATGGACTAAGAAGTTACATGGTCTTTCCTTGTGTGGGTCTTTAGATGCCTTTGAAGATGGCCACTCAGTCTAAATCTCTTTCCACACTCTGAGCATTCAAAAGATTTCTCCCCTGTGTGGGTTCTTTGATGCTGTTGAAGATGGCCACTCTGAGTGAATCTCTTTTCACATTCTGAATATTCAAAAGGTTTCTCCCCTCTGTGGGTTCTTTGATGCCTTTGAAGATGGCCACTCAGTCTAAATCTCTTTCCACACTCTGAGCATTCAAAAGGTTTCTCCCCTCTGTGGGTTCTTTGATGCACTTGAAGATTCCCACTCAATCTAAATCTCTTTCCACATTCTGAGCATTCAAAAGGTTTCTCCCCTCTGTGGGTTCTTTGATGCACTTGAAGATTCCCACTCAGTCTAGATCTCTTTCCACACTCTGAGCATTCAAAAGGTTTCTCCCCTCTGTGGGTTCTTTGATGCATTTGAAGAGTGTCTTTCCGACTGAATCGGTTCCCACATTCTGAGCATTCAAAAGATTTCTCCCCTGTGTGGGTTCTTTGATGCCTTTGAAGAGGGCCACTCTGAGTGAATCTCTTTCCACACTCTGAGCATTCAAAAGGTTTCTCCCCTCTGTGGGTTCTTTGATGTGCTTGAAGATTGCCACTCTGACTGAACCTCTTTCCACACTCAGAGCACTCAAAAGGTTTCTCCCGTGTGGGTTCTTTGATGCCGTTGAAGATGGCCACTCTGACTGAGTCTCTTTCCATACTTGGAGCATTCAAAAGGTTTCTCCCCTCTGTGGGTTCTTAGATACTGGTGAAGATTGCCACTCCAACTGAATTTCTTTCCACACTCAAAAGGTTTCTCCCGTCTGTGGGTTCTATAATGCAGTTGAAGATGGCCACTCTGAGTGAATCTCTTTCCACACTCTGAGCATTCAAAAGGTTTCTCCCCTCTGTGGGTTCTTTGATGTAGCTGAAGAGTGCCATTCTGACTGAATTTCTTCCCACAAACTGAGCACTGAGACAGTTTCTCCCCTTTGTGTATTCCTTGGTGCACAAGGAGATGTGATCGATTTTTGAAGTACTTTCCATACTGAATGGATTTACTTGCCTTCATTATCCTATGCTTTGGAAAATCTACATTACTCTTTCTTTCATTTCTCTTCTCAACTGTACGGCTGCTTTTCTTTCTCTTAGGTCTGCTTTGATTCCTGACATTTTCTTTCAGGTCTTTATTTTTAACTCTATTTGGCCATTGCTGATCAAGTTCTTCACCCTCCTCGTTCCTCTGATCATCTTGTGCTGGAATAAAGAAAGAGATCCCATTAACACCTGTGAGGGCAGGTGAGATCCAAAGGCATCTATGTGACAGGTGAGGACACCTTCTCTGGCTTGGCTGATGGCCACAACTCGGGCCTCAGTTGCCCCTGGGCAGGTAGCCAGAAAGGCCTCAGAATGATGTATTGTTGTTCAATAGTTTGATTCATGCATCATTCCATGGGTAGCAATTCACACCTTTAGCACTTGTGAAATATACTTGCCCAGAGAGATTACGCTCTTATGGTTCTCCAGCATGACTTTCCTGTAGAGAGTTCTCTGGCCCGGATTCAGCAGGGCCCATTCTGCCTCCGTGAAATACACAGCCACCTCCTCAAAGGAAAACGGACACTGAAAGAAAAAACAGATTCCCTCATCAGAGATCATGCCAGGCAGAGAATCTGGGGCGTATAGGATGTATGGCTTGACATGGGTAAAGGGAGCGGCATTCAGAGCCTCTCTTCCAGATACCTTGTAGAAATGGCAGGAGCAAAAGCCCACCTCAGAAAGAAGGGGGTCCCAGGCTGTCCCCCACTCATCTCCCCTACCTGGACAGGAGATGCAGCAGCCGTTTCCACACCTTCGAAAAGAGGATGGCTCAACAGCGTCTCTCCACCACCTGTTAGTAAGAGAAAGGATGAAGGAAGGGTGTTTGTATTGACTTCCTATTCCAATTGTTTGTTTCCTGTTTCATGCCCCCTTTCCCAGGAGTCTGAAGCATTGTCCTGTGTACACTCAACACATTCTTTTTACTGAATTCTGGGAGAGGCAGAAGAGAAGCACCCATGAGCCTTGGGGGTTACAAATGCTGCCAACATATTTCTGGATTCTGTGAGACATGAAATGTTCCCTGTGAACTCTGGAGCTCCAAAGGTTACAGCTTCCCTGCTGGACCATACCAAAAGCCCAGGAATCCTATTCTTCTGCTGCTGGGCCCTCCCACAAGCCCTTGATTTTGGGCCTTATACTGAATCAGTCCCTTGGTCCATCAAAGTCAGTATTGTCTACTCAGACCGGCAGTGGCTCTCCAGGGTCTCAGGATGAGAAAGAGGGGGGTGGAAATGACATTGCAAGTCACATCACCATCACATTTGGCCCCAAACCCAGATATCACTCGAAAGCTTCTGGAGAATCTAGGATAATACCAATGCAAAGCTTAACACCAAGGACCTCCCCAAAACTCCTGGGGGTGCTGGGCCACAGCCTGCTATCCCTACTCCAGTATCCCATTTCCCACAGCAGCTTGCCAGATGCCCCTATAGGCACAGGCAAAGAAGCCGAATCCTTCCATGATTAATGATTTATAGACCTGCACCGATTCCCTACAAGCAGCAGTGCCGCCGTCACTCTTCTGTTTCCCCTGCTTGCATTGGTCAATTTCACAGTATTCACTGCCCTGCTGCATTTTGACCCACAGCTCCCCACAATTTCCCATGTCTTCTCAATCCTTGTTTTTTTGAGATTGAGAAGATACAGGGGAAATCGGGGGGAACTGCAGGTCAAAATGTCGCCACACAGCGAATAGTGTGAATGCAAGCCGGGGAATTGGTCCAGGTTTAATATCAATTTGTTATAATGACATACCAAGCTATTTAAGATATGCCTCCTTGGTTCTTTAGGAAAGTTAGCAGTCTCTGGCTCTTTAAGGATGTTATAAGCTTAGCCTCTGATTACTTTGGTTCAGTCTGTCCGAAAGGCTAATTCGTAAGGCAAATGGGAACACCAAAAGAACCAGAGGGACTGGTGGCCCCTTAACCATTGTTTCCATCTATTCAATAGACCTAAAGTGTTAGACAAGAGCTCTGTCCGAGCACCCAACTGAGGGGAAGAGGCAGGAATATGTCTGTGGGAAGAATGAGCAGCTAGGAGAGAAAGGGAGACAGGCTGAGATTTGGCTCAAGAATGCTGAGGTGAAAAATGTTCCCTCTGGGCATTTGATGTGGGGAAGTGGACCTGCTACTCTGGAAATTCCTCTGGCTTCCACCCCTGCTCAGCTCTGCCAGTATATTTGTAATTAAAGCAAATAGTACCAAGACACCAGAAGGCTCCAGGCATTTCTCCTGTTAAGGAGAACCAACTTAAGTAAACAGAATCCCTTGAAACTTCTTCCCCCTTGAAGAAGTAGGGCGACCACAACAAGTCTTTCAGAGAACAATCAGTTTTCTCCAGGCCCTGTATTCCAGCTCACCCTGTCATAAAGACCATTTTGGGAGCAAGCCTAAAACCAGTCTGTGGACAGCTTTTGATGGCTATTAAGCATGTGAGGAGATATGCCCACCCAAAGCCACAGCGGTGCCCTGCTGGTGTTGCGCAAATGTAAATCTGACGCTGGTATAGAGAGGGATTGTGTCAGGGGTGCAGTTTGCATGTGGAATAATGCCCAGACCACTTCCTGAAGCCTCTTGTGAGGAATCCTTCTCCCTCTGGTAAAAGGGACCTCAGGAACCCAAACCTTTCCCTTCAGATATAAAAGAATGGCACAAATAGCATGGTTTTAAATAAATAAGAATAAAGGCTTATTCTTTATAAAAGACAGGGAAATGGGGAAATGGGTTTTTAAAGGTTTTAAATGAACTAAACAGATGGCAATCCGAAAGTTCCCAATAGGAACATTAATAACACTGCTGAAGGCTTCTTAAAAATTCGGGCAAAAATAATATAAACAATAAACCCTATAAAGATGTTTCTTTAAAATAGGCAGGCAGTTGTAATGCTAGAGAACATATACAATGAATAAATCAGGGTTCCCGACTGGACAACCCGTCTAAATACTGGGAGAGACTTTATGATGTTATCGGGCTGGGTCAAAATTATTTCTCCCACACGCACACACTTTCAATGAAGTCTGACTGGACCCTGAATCCCAACTAGTCCCTCCTCAGACTCTTTCTCCCTTAAGCACCCTGAGGAAACTATGACTCATATACCCCTGAAGGTCCTTTCACTGACCACTCACTCTCAAGTACCCAGTTCCCCCCATCCATGCTGAAGATCTCTCTGTTCCTTGGACTTTTCCCCGGATAACAGAACCACGGTCCTTCCCTGTGTGTGTTAGTGTTTTTCTTTTAAATGGGGGTCTGCCCTTTGACTCTGGCAAAACCCCTCAGCAGAGTTTTATTTGCCCCTCTGCTCTGTGATACCCTGTCCCTGTGCCACAGACTCAGAGGGTTCCCTCAGAAGGAAGCCACCAAGAGCCCCTTCTCAATAATAACTCTCTCTCAGAGCAGAGCTCTTCCAACTGTCACCTCTCTCTCCCAGCTTCCAGACCTCAATGCCGCTCACTGTCCGGATCTTTTCTCCTCAGAGCCCCCTCCTCAATGCATTCCGTTGTCACGGAGGCAGCTCACCAATCAGAGTGAGCCTCTGCCACTGCCTACACTCAGACTCTTTTTACTTAGTTCATCACACCTCTCTCTCTCTCTCTCTCTCTCTCTCTCTCTCTCTCTCTCTCTCTCTCTCTCTCTCTCTCTCTCTCTCTCGGTTAGGGCACAAGAGCTCCTGGGATGAAGAGAAGTAAGGGGAGGTAACAAACTCTGTCAAATGCACAAGGTTGCTAAGTCCAGGTTGGGAAATTCCTGGAAATTTGGGGCTGGAGACTGGGGAGGGCATAGAGTCCACCCTTCCAAAGCAGCCATTTTCTGCACACAAACTTATCTCTGTAGTCTGGAGATCAGTTTTAATTCCAGATGGTCTCCACTCTCCAGGCTCTTCCTGGACACTGGCATCCCTACCTCAGGCAGATGTGGGGGACCAGCCAAAGCATTCTGGCCATCCAGTCAGCATGAAGGAGTCATCACATCTGATCCCATCTGGGACTCCTTTCTGGGCCTCCTAGCCACCAAAATACAACCTTGTATTCTTGATGGCATCCACTTAGCTGGACCCGAACCCAGGCCTCCTGTGGCTGTGCCCTTGTACTTTCCCTGTTGTGTTGCCCAGGGACCCGTACCACTCTTGCCTGGCAAAAGGATGCCGTTCCTCCCACCCAAACCCCAGTGCAGGAGGGAGATTTTGGCATTGTGTTATGGTTGCCTCTGCCAAGTGAGCTCTGGGGTGATGGGGAAGGGAGGAGGCAGTGGGGACAGCCCTGTTCTCTCCCTGTACCCCCACTTTGCAAAACAGTGCTGCAGGTGGGTACTTGAGCTCACATCTGTGGTGCTCCCTGGAGTGATTCATTTATTTCACAGAACAAACTCTAAGACATATAAGAAGCACAGAACAAAATCTAAGACGTATCATAAAAATTACAGTGCTTTATCAAATATAATTTACAGAACCAACAGTTTAAAACAACATAGATTAAGGACAGGTCACACTATTCATATGCATAGATTTCAAGCTGGTGCCATTTGATTATTCCAGGGGTCCTTTCACTCACACCACAATCCACAGTGTTGTATGCCCAGGAGGCATTTGTTCCTCTTTACCTTCCGTATGTGGGTGATAGAAGGCTGATACCAGGAGGTGTGGCCATATCAGCATGCTCTGCCCCTCTCTGCCTATCAGAGGAGAGTCACTTTGTGCTGTGACTGGCGGACATGTACACTGGTGGCACTGCTAGCCTTTCTGCACCTCAGCAACAAGAGTTTTTAAAATTTCCCTCTCCTCTGCTAGGCAAGCCTTGGACAACAGCTGGCAGCCCCAGCTCCAAAATGGGAATGCATCTGGGTCTTTCTGTGGCTGATTCCAGTGCAGGCAGGAGTTCCCTTCCCCCATTCCCTGCTTTTTGTTGGTTTTTGGCAGATTAAAATGACCAGTAACAGAATATCAGTTTCATACATTTAACTTTTCTTGTACTGAAAGACACACATTATGTCTCCCCGCCAAATTCCGCTCACACAGTGGAGCAAGAACTGGTGCCTAACAAGGTTGTCAACTTCCCATTGGAGCCTGAAGTTCTCCCAGAATTACAACTGACCTCTAGCAGACAGAGATCAGTTCCCTTAGGGAAAATGGCTGCATTAGAGAGAGGACTCTATGGCCTGGTTCCCTTATGAGGTCCCCTCACAGTCTCCAAACTTGGCCTTTCCCAGAATCCCCCCAAATGCCCAGAAATTTGCCATTGGGGAGTTAGCAACCCTATGATAGCAGTGCCTGAGAATGATCTCAGCCTTCCTCCCTTCCAAGATATCAGACAAACCTGCTGTAAATCAGGCTCACTGGTACGGATGTGATCCTAAGTGAACAGCATGCCAATGGAGTGCCCAGAGAGAGAGAGAAAGGAGCCTCTTGAGCCATCTCTAAATCAACTGTCACTGGCACCCTGCTTCTGAGAAGGGATCCACAGGGAATCCAGTGAAGCAGGCAGATTCCCACACTTTTCTCAGGCGACTAAGTCCACAGAAGAGGGTTCATCTTGATCTTGACCCTCTATAACTGGCATCTCCTGCAACCAAACCCTAAAAGGAACCCATAAAACCGCTGATTTTAACTGTTGTTTTTTAAAGTGCCGGTACTCAAAGTTGCACTGCTTCTCACCAATTCCCCTCTCAGGACTTGGCAGAACGCCCACCATAAGGTGCCAGTTCTCAGTACCCATTAATACTGACACCAAAAAACGAAAAAAGGCCGCAAACTGGTCTCTTACTCTTATCCAGTAAGTGAGGGGAGTGGGCTTGCTGGCATTTTTTTCCCCTTAGAAACAGGGAGGATGTTATAGAGGCACACATTTTCAATGCAATCCTAAAACCACTTCCACAGAGCAACCCCATTGAGCTGAACAGGTATTGTTAAGTATGAGACTCAACAAAGGATTCAGCTTCAAGTGATTTCAGCTTTATTAAACAGCAACTGTAAGTCAGGAACACACGACTGAACACGCACAACAAGGGAAGCACAGCTCCTTTTAAACTCTCCCGGGCTGTCAAAGCCACGCCCATTACAAGTTAAAGACCAATCAGAATACAGGGATAAAGGCCAATCAGGACCCTTCCCTCTTTGCAACACTATCACTCAATGATTGGGTAATTACACAGCTTTTGCAGAAACCCACCAATAGCAATGAGACATCTGAAGAGCCACATTCAGACTCAAGCTTAACATGTGAATAGATAGGAGCGATTCACATTCAGTACATAACAGGCATCATTGACTCCAGTCTGGCTGAAGTCCAGTCTCTCTGGCCCTTAGGGGAAGGGCAGGAAGCATTATTTCATTCATTCATCTACAAGACAGAAAGGGTTAAAGATACGGAGCTGTTCCTAGAGAGACCAAGCAAGGCGGGGGAGGGGGGGCATAAAGAGGGAAAGGCTCTTTTCCTTTGTGGAGGGGGTGGGTGGGTTTGCTTCTGAACTGCAAAAGAGAACAGGAAGGGATTCAGATGCGACAGTAGGAAAAAGCCTTGCAGCCGGATCCTGAGAAGATTTACTCACAAGTAAGTGAAGGGGGGGGATAAGCTTCTAAATCCGAAAAGAGGAATGCTGCTATCGTGCGTTTTGGTGAGGGGGGGAGGATCAAATTGTTTTAAAATGGGGTTTTCTTAGGTAGGTTTTAATTTTGTGTCGCCACGTTGGTGGCCCTTGCGGGCTCAGGAAAGCGAGGTCTGAATTTTGCAACTGAGTATAAATAAAAATAAATCTTCAGCCGTGGTGGTCGTCGGGAGGCCCAGGAAGGAGTTCCAGACGTGATCATGATGGGAGGGATCTTTCAAAGCTGAGTAGCTGCTCCACATGCCCCACAGCTTGGCCACTGCTGCCCCATCTGCCGCTGCCCTGGGGATTCACTTCTGTCTCTCCCTGCTCCTTGTCGATCCCAGCAGCCCGCCCCTCTGCCCTAACCCTGGAGAGGCCTGACACGCCTCTGCCCTTTCTCCCCTCCTAGCTGCTTGGACAGTCTGCGATGGCCCAGTGTAAAAACTCTGAGAAGGATCGATGAAGACCTCTGCTTTGGAACCCCGTTTTTGCGCCACAGTGGTGCCACAAAGTGGTGGTTCTCAATGCTCCCTCTAAGCTGTGGAGTCTTGTGAGCAAAGATTCTATTTTGTGAGCTACTGGCATTAAAGTTGTGAGCCAGCGACTTGGCTACTGCATAAATTAGTTTGCTCTGGAGTCATCCCTTCCTGAGCTAAGACAAAAATGTGTGATCTGGAGGCTAAAAAACTGTGAACTAGCTCACACTAACTCAGCTTAAGAGGGAACACTGGTGTTTCTGTGATTTTTGTGGTGCCGGTTACACCCATCACCTAAGCAGGAAGAAATTAGCTGTCCTCGCTCAGTGAAGCTCTGGGTCCCCCTTTTCTCTGCTGCTGCAGACCAGCCTGAGTGATGGGAGGGGGCTCTTGCAGGTGGTGGTGGTTGCAATAGGGGAATGACTTTACTAACCGCCAGCACTCTGTGACCTGGTGCTCCCTGCTCTTTGAAACTTGTAATAAATAAAATGTCATCTTAGAAAATGACTTGGGTTACACTAAGTATGTAGTAAGGGCTTTATTCAGAGCAGAAACCCTGTCAGGCATCAGGAAGACAGTACCTCAGGAAAGCTGATTTTGATCCACCTGCACTCTTATGCCATCAGATGCTGGGCTGCTCTGATTGGCCCAGGTATGGCGGGCTCAGAGATGAGCTCCATGAAGAAGGGCCTTTTTAGTGGTTGTCCCCTTTCATGTGTGGAACCTCCTGTACGTGGAAGGTTTGTGAGCCATTTCTTTTTGCCTATTCGTTAACTGGCAAAAATACTTCTGTGCTTCAAAACCTTTGGGAAACAGGGCTCTCAGGCAGTGTGACCAGCCAGCATCCCCAGTTGGCAGATGGTTCTTTCCTGGCAGCGAAGCCTCAGAGGGTGTGCAAGGGGGACGGACGGGGCTTAACTGAAGATGGGCATCCCCTCCCAGAGGCCCTCTAGCCCCACACACCCTTCCTTCCCCCTTCAGCAGGAAAGGGCCATAACTAGCTGCAGCCGCTCTGGTTTGGGGTTCAAACCAGGGAGGGGCCAGAATAGCCCCCCTTCACCTTCCCAAACAACCCGCCCCCATACACACACCAGTGAGGACACTGACAGGTGACAAACCAAGCTTGAGGTGGGAGGACTCAGGCAAATTAAAACTTCTATTAAATGAGGTGGGTCATAACCAGCAGACAGAGGAGAAAAAACACTTGAGAAGAACAGCCTCAACAGAGGTGCATTTTCAGCCAACAGGGCAAAATTAACACAGATAGGAGCTGGCAAGAAAACAATAGATTTTCCTGATGCAGCTGCCTCCCTGGTCTGTGCTGTACCTGACCCTTCCTGGGTCCAGCCCACCCTCCTTGGATGGATGCGGGGGGGGGGGCTCCTCTCCTGCTGGCAGCAACCCTTCTATCCCTCACTCACCACCTGGGAGAAGAAGGCCTTCCTCTCTGCAGCAGGGCCTTATATGCTTTCTCCCAAGGCCCAGCCCCTTGGGTGATGATTGGTCTTCCCTTTCCCTCCAATTCCACCCCTGTCCAATCACAGGGCTCAGAGGGTGCCTGGGAAATGTAGGCCTGTTGTGAACTGTACACCAGGCCTCAGAGGCCTTCTTGAGGCCTACAGGCTGCTCATTCTTTAGCCTTAGTCCTAGGAGCATGACAGGATCTGGGGCAGTGATGCTCTGTACTCTTGGTGCTTGGGGAGCAACAATGGGAGGGCTTCTGGCCCCACTGGTGGACCTCCTGATGGCACCTGGGTTTCAGCCATTGTGTGACACCGAAGAGGGTTGGACCGGATGGGCCATTGGCCTGATCCAGCATGGCTTCTCTTATGTTCTTATGACCAAAATGGCCACCAGATAGGGATGCCAGCCTCTCAGTGGGACCTGGGGATCCCCTGGGATTAGAGCTCATCTCTAGACTACAGAGACCAGTTCCCCTGGAGAAAATTGATACTTTGAGGGATGGACTAGGGTTGCCAGGCCCCCCAGGCACTGGTGGGGGATGGGGGTATAGGGTCGGGAACCTCCTGGATCTTTGGGGGTGGAGCCTGGGGAGGACAGGGGCCTCAGTGGGGTACAATGCCATAGAGTCCACTTTGCATCTGTTCAGGTCTGGGTGCGGCTCCTTATGGAAAGGAAAAAAAAGTAAGAAAGAGCACTCCTGCCTGCATTGGGTTCAACTGCAGCCCCATCCTAAGACCCAGATGCCTTCCCATTGTGGGGCCAGGGCTGCTAGCTGGTGTCCAAGGCCTGCCCAGCAGAGGAGTGGAAAAAAATTTAAAACTCTGTTGCCAGGATCCACAGAGCCCCACAATGCTAGGGAAGATCATGGTAACACCGCCAGTGCCCACCAATCACAGCACAAGGGGAGCTTCTGAATTGTGAAAGAGAACAGGAAGGGATTCAGATATGCAACAACAGGAGAAGCCTTGCAGATGGATCCTGGGAAGGTTTGCTTAGATGCAAGGCATGGGAGGTGGGGTGGGATAAACTTTTAGATTTTGGAAGGGAGGAAGGCTGGGATCATTTTCAGCAATGGTTGTTATAGGGTTGCCAACTCCTGGGCATTTAAGGGATGGATTCTGGGAAAGGCCAGATTTGGGGAAGAGCAGAGGGGAGACTTCAGATGGGTAGAGTCCTCCCTCCAGTGCAGCCATTTTCTTCAGGGGAACTGATCACTGTCAGCTGGAAGTCAGTTGTAATTCTAGGAGGACTTTAGGCCCCACCTGGAAGTTGACAACCCTGTTAGGGACCAGTGTTGCGCCACTGTGTAAGCAGAGTTGGTTTGGGGGGAGGGAGGGGGAATAATCAATGTCTTTTAGTCCAAGAAAGGTTAAATATATGGAACAGACAATTCTTTTGCTGGTCATTTTAATCTACGAAACAACCAACAAAAAGCAGGCCTTTTTTGGTTCTGTGATCAAAGTGGGCAGCCGTGTTGGTCTGAAGCAACAGAACAAAGTTAGGGTCCAGCGGCACCTTTAAGACCAACAAAGGTTTTATTCAAGGGGTGAGCTTTCGTGTGCACGAGTTACCCCATCAGACAATGACATGGAATTGCAGACCATCGTTGTATGTGTAGATGGTGGCTTGTTAAATTAGCATGCAAAACAGTGAAGTTAATAGTTATGTGCATATGCAAACGACAAATTAAAAAAAGAAGAAGCCACCCAACTACCCACTCCGTGATTGCTGCACAGCAATAATCTGAACGGTTGACCACGGGGCGAGCGTGCAGTAAGGCCAGTTCAGGGTGGGATGTGTGATTAAAACTCTCCCTCACAAACCGCAGGCGAGTACTTTGGGGCCAGACTGAGCCGACCCTGCAGTCTGACCGCATCCTGTCAGGGTCAGCTGGAATATGGGGCCAGGAGAAAACTGTGATTCTTCTCCCAATGGAAGACTTGCTGCTTCTTTACATGGTAAAAGGCTCTCTAAGGGATACTGTTTACCTGGGTTGGTTTCCCTTGGAAGGAGAAAAGCCTGGAGCCTTCTGGTGTCTAGTTATTATTTGCTTTAATGACAAACATACTGGCAGAGCCGAGCACGGGCGGAAGCCGAAGGAATTCCCAAGAGTAGCAGGTCCGCTACCCCACATCCGATGCCCAGAGGGAGCATTTCTGCACCTCAGCATTCTTGAGCCAAATCTCAGCCTGTCTCCCTTCTCTCCCGATCTCAGCTGCTCGTTCTTCCCACAGACACATTCCTGCCCCTTCCCCTCAGCTGGGTGCTTGGACAGAGCTCTTGCCTGACACTTCAAGCCTATTGAAGAAATATACACAGTGGTTAAGGGATCACCACTGACTCACCTTGACTCACCTTGAGCGGTGGCTCAAGTGGTTAAGACGCTGAACTGCAGACTGTGGAAGGTCAGTAGTTCAGCAGTTTGAGACCTGAGAGTGCCACATGACGGAGTGAGCTCTCGTCTCTAGTTCCAGCTCCTGCCAAACCTAGCAGTTCGAAAGCAAGGAATTGCAAGTAGATAAATATGTACCACTTTGGTGGGAAGGTAACAGCGCCTTGGTGTTTAGTCATGCCAGCCACATGACCACGGAAACGTCTCCGGACAGCGCTGGCTCTTCGACTTTGAAACGGAGATGAGCACCGCAACCCTAGAGTCGGATTCGACTGGCTTTCGAGCAAGGAAACCTTTACCTTTACTGACTCACCAGTCCTTCTTGTCCTTTTGGGGCTCCACTTTACCTTAAGAGCTAGCCCCTAGGACAAACTGAGCCAAAGTAATGACAGAGGTAGCTTGTAACATCCTTAATGACCCAAACAGAGACAGCTAACTTTCCCAAAGAACCAAACAGACATATTTAAAATAGCTTGGTATGTAATATAGCAAACTGATATTAACCTGTTTTACAAACCACAAGAAGAACTTTTGTTCTGATCCACCAGAGCAATTCTTGCATGTTTCCTGAGCATATGAATGTTATGTTCAGTGGTGTATCTCCATTCTTTTATTTTCCTTTTGACACATTGCTGTCTGTCTCCCCCCCCCCCCAGCAGGGAGAAGCCTCTTTTCATAGCTGAGTAAAGACACCTTTTCACAGTCAGAGGTGACCCAAGAGACGGGAAAGGAGATGGAAGAACAGGAGCCAGAAGGACCTGGAACTGGCAAGAGATCAAGGAAAAGCCCCCTTCTCCTCCAAGCTGGTAGTGGGGTTGAATTCTTGGAAGATGGTGTGCCAGAGATACTGGCTAAGGACACCATGACCTCAGATGTACACTGTCGACACTTCCGGCAATTCTGTTACTACGAGGCTGCTGGTCCTCGAGAGGTTTGCAGCCAGCTCCATGGACTTTGCAACCAGTGGCTGAAGCCAGAGAGGCTCACCAAGAAGCAGATCCTGGACCTGGTGATCCTGGAGCAGTTCCTGGCTGTCCTGCCCCAGGAAATGCAGCGCTGGGTCAGAGGATGTGGGCCGGAGACCAGTTCCCAGGCGGTGGCCCTGGCCGAAGGTTTCCTCCTGAGTCATGCAGAGGAGAAGAGGCAGGCAGAGCAGGTGAGGGGATTTCCTCCAGGTATGTACAATTCAAGCAACAATATCTGGCCTTATCCTAAAATTTCACTGTTAATCATCCAAATGGGAGATTTCATGGCCTCCTTCAGCAACCTAGAGACTAGAGAATTTCTTATCCCTCCAGATAATTCACCAGGGTTGGAAGAAAACCCTACCAGTTCTGCTAATAGAATGGTGCAGCGTCTGGCAGCGGGGCAGGATCCATTCCTCGGTGTGTTCCATTTTATCTCTTACCTATCTCCCTCGCTGCTGTTACAGATGTGGGGACCATCCATGACGTTAGAAGCTACATTCTCTGAGGCAGAAGGAGATTCCTTGGAGCAAGGGCAGAGGGCGCAGGGCCAGGATTGTGCCCAAGATGCCCTCTCATGTGGTAAGGACTCATTGTGCCTAGATGTGATTGGGGCAACCATTGAATTTGATGGGCAGAGAAAAATACTACTTCACACAACACAGAGTGAATTTGCAACACACAGTGACAAATTCGTGGAGGGTGATTCCTCACATTAATTAAAATATTTACATCTCACCTTCCTTACATAAGAAGAACTCAAAGTGGCTAAAAAATGTAGAGAAACATGGGCAGAGCTATTCAATCCAGTGAATAAAGGGAGCCTCCACTTCTGGGCAGCAGAGCTCTGAAAACCAGCTCCTAGGGGACAATAATCATGGAAATAATTTTGCTTCTGTGTTTGTGCTTATAAGGGCATCTGGCAGGTTGCTGTGGGCAATGGGATGCTGGAGTTGAGATGGCAGGCTGTGGCCTGTCCCCCCAGGAGCTTTCGGGAGGGGCTTTGGGCAGATGTGCTATCGTGTTGATGCATCTGGCTGAAACCCTGATTGTGACATTAGCATGAGAACAGACGCTCTGAAAACCCATTGATATTACCCTAGACCAGAGGTGTTGGACTCATTTGTTATGAGGGCTGGATCGGACATAAATATGAATTTGTTAGCGCTGGGTCATGTGTGCCGGATATCGGAGATAAGAACAATTAGAATCGATATATGCGAAAGACAGCAAACTTGGATTTAACAATAAAATAACCGAGCTGGAAGAGGTTATTTTGAAAACAGACACTAAAGTGATAAAGAAAATATATAAGATATTATTAGATAAGGCGATGGCAGATGAAATAGTGGAAAAAAAATATGATTGTATGGGCTCAAAATATTGGGTCGTGTGTGCTGGATATCGGAGATAAGAACATAAGAAGAGGTCTGCTGGATCAGATCAGTGGTCCATCTAGTCCAGCATCCTGTCTCACACAGTGGCCAACCAGTTTCTCTGGAGGGCCAACAGCAGGGTATAGAGGCCAAGGCCTTCCCCTGATGTTGCCTCCTGGCTCGGGGAGTCATAGGCTTACTACCTTTCAGTGTGGAGGTTCCCTTCAGTCACCACGGCTAGTAGCCATTGACAGACTCATCCTCCATGAAGCTATCTAATTTCTCTTTCAAGCTGTATTCCTGAGGCCATCCTCTGGCAGTGAATTCCACATATTAATCACTCCTGTGTAAAGAAGTATTTCCTTTTGTCTGTCCTGAACCTACTGTCCGTCAGCTTCATTGGATTCTAGTATTTTGGGAGAGGGAGAAAAATTTCTCTTTGTCAACTCTCTCCACCCCATGCCTAATTTTAGAAACCCCTATCATGTCCCCCCCCTTAGTTGTTTCTTTTGTAAACTGAAAAGTCCCAGGCTCCTCAGCCTTTCCTCACAGGTTGCCCTGTTCTTCCAGCTCTGCAATGTCCTTTATAAGAAAAGTTGTCCAGAACTGGACACAGTATTCCAAATGAGGCTACACCAGAGATCTGTACAGGGGCATTACAATATCACTGTTTTATCCTCAATCTGTTTCCTAATAATCCCTAACACAGTGTTTGCCTTTTTCACCACTCCAGCACACTGGGTTGACACTTTCACTGAGCTATCTACTAAGACCCCAAGATCTTTTCCCCTCTCATTCTCAGCGAGCTCAAGGTCTGCCCCATTAGCCTATATTTGAAACTGGGATTTTTTTGTGCCAATTGGCATCAGCTTGTACTTACCAACATTGAACTTCATGTGTCACATTGTCACCCACTAACCGAGTTTGTGAAGGTCCTCTTGGAGCTCTTCAGTCAGCCTTAATTTTTGCCATTCTGATTAATTTGTTGTCATCTGCAAACTTGGCCACTACACAGGTAAAAGTAAAGGTTTCCCTTGCTCGAAAGCCAATCGAATCTGACTCTAGGGGGTGGTGCTCATCTCAGTTTCCAAGCTGAAGAGCCAGCGCTGTCCGAAGACATTTCCGTGGTCATGTGGCTGGCATGACTAAACGCTGAAGCACACGGAATGCTGTTACCTTCCCACCAAAGCGGGACCTATTTATCTACTTGCAGTTTCTTCCTTTTGAACTGCTAGGTTGGCAGGAGCTGGGGCCAGAGACGGGAGCTCCCTTTCTCACAGTACAAGAACTCGTGGGCACTCCATGAAATTGCTGAGCAGTCGGGTTAGAACAGATCAAAGGAAGTACTTCTTCACCCAAAGAGTGATTAACATATGGAATTCACTGCCACAGGAGGTGGTGGCAGCTACAAGCATGGACAGTTTCAAGAGGGAATTAGATAAACATATGGAGCAGAAGTCCATCAGTGGCTATTAGCCACAGGGTATGGATGGGAATTCTCAGTCTGGGGCAGGTGATGCACTCTATTCTTGGTGCGGGGGGGCAGCAGTGGGAGGGCTTCTAGTGTCCCGGCCCCACTGCTGGACCTCCTGATGGCACCTGGTATATTTTGGCCGCTGTGTGACAGAGTGTTGGACTAGATGGGCCATTGGCCTGATTCAACATTGGCTTCTCTTATGTTCTTATGAGCTCACTCCATCACATGGCACTAGGGTCTCGAACTGCCGAACTACAGACCTTATAGTCTGCAGCTCAGCATCTTAACCTCTGAGCCATCACAGCCCTAATGGCCACTACACTAGTCACCCCTAGTTCCAGATCATTGATGAATAAATTAAATAGTACTGGCCCCAATAGTGATCCTTGTGCGACCCCACTGTTTACATCCCTCCATTGGGAGAACTGTCCATTGATTCCTACTCTTTGTTTCCTGTCAAAGCTAGTAAGCTTCTAGTTGGTGTGTCCTCACTTCAAGGCCCCATGGGCTGGGGGAGATGCAGAGGAAAACCTGCATAGGGGGACCAGAGGGTCAGCAGAAAAGCACTGGGCAGATAATCCGTACTGCCTGGAGGGGAGGCATACCCCTTCCCCACTCTACTCCCACCACCAATGCTGTGAGCTCAGGCGCCAGGGTAAAAATGCAAAGCAGCTGGGTATTGTGAGCTCCCCCATGCCCCTGAGCCACCATAGAAGGGGACTGGGAAGACAGATTGAACTAATCCCCTCGCCTGCAGAAGTGGGGGGGGTGGCCCAGGTGCAAGGCCGTGTGCATGGTAGGACCCAGCCCAAGTAAAGCCCAGTTCGCCAGAGATGCCCCCACAGCAGTGTCCGCCTTTGGCCAAGGTCATCAGGCGACCCATGGCAGGGCAATGCTGGGGGTTCAAACCAGAGATCGTTGGCAAGCCGCACCACGCCCATGCAGTGGCAGCTGCCCCAGGCCAAAGGCTGCCGGATCATCTGATGGGGGAGTGGGCAGTGCGCACACAAGGCCGTGCGTGTGGCAGAGGCCACAGGCCACCCAGTGACCGGTATAACTGGAGATAGCCAGTAACCCCCACACACACACGTGGCAGCTGCCGCCTCTTGCTGAAGGCCACCGGGTGGTCCATGGGAGAAGGAGGCCCAACTGCTGAGTTGCGTACTCAGTGGTAGAACCAGGCCTCCGATGTGTGGAAGAAACTGCTGAAGAATGCCCCCTTGGGCCAAAGCACAGCCACCGCACGGGGAGGTTGCAAATACGGCAGTGGCGCACCCCAGTACGGTATTGTCTGTACTCCCCACACATACACATGCAAAAGCCGATCCCTGTGGTCACCTAGGTCAGCATCCCTGGATCTGCAGAGCGGCATGCAACCTGGCCCTGGACCTCCAAGCTGGAACAAATACAGTTGCAGTGGCTCCCAACTTACCAGTGAGGCTGCTGCTGGAACGAAGGGGTTCTGCTTGGCTGCTGCAGAAGAGGTTTTCCACTGTGCTGAAGCCACAATTGGAGTGGCCCCGCCCACTGCCCCTCCCCCCAGCAGCCTCCTGTTCCCTCTCTCACACCAGTTGCTCGTGGGCCAGATAAGAGCCCTGGATGGGCTGGTTGGTTCTGGCCCCCAGGCCTTATGCTTGACACCCCTGCCCTAGTGGCTCCAGATGCACCCCCCGTCACGTCTGAGTTTGGGGCCAAAGGTGATGGCGATGTGTCGACGTGAGAAACCAGTTAGAGGTACTCACGTATCACAGAGTATCAGTTCAAATAATCACACAGTAAGTTGGTAATTTAAAAAGCCAACTTGGCAGTAATTTACTGAGAAATCTAATAAGTCTTCTTAGTAATCAGCAAAGAAATGTTGATGAAGAGAGATGCTGAGATGAGGTGCCGTCTCGACTCCCATTTCAAAGTTTTCTTTTTCAACGCCAACCTCTCAGTGCTATTTAGAACACTGAAAGGTCGACCTTGACCTTGAGGTTGACTAGTGTCAGCACTGTGAAATATTGTCTTTATAATGATGTAAACAGTTTTTCACATGTTACACTGGTGCATCGTACTTAGTACTTTTTGCTGTGTTTTGTAGTGTGGCTCGGCTACTGTTGTATCTACTAGTTACATGGCGATGTGTCATGCAACGTGTTTTCCACACACACCCTTTTTCCCCCTGCCAGCCCAGACATAATGGCCCTAGGTCTTTGGTTTGATCCAGCAGGGATGCTGTAACCTTTGGAGGTCTGGAGTTTGCAGGGCATATTTCAAGTCTCACATTTCAAGTCTCACTCCAGAGTTCACAGGGCACATTTCAAGTCTGAAATATGTTGGCAGAATTTATATCTCCTCAGGCTTATGGGTACCTGGTGCTTCTCTTTTGCCTGTCTCACAATTTATTAAAAAGTGTTTAAAATGTTGAGTGTACACAGGGTGAGGTTTCACACCCCTGGGAAGGGTGTGTGTGAAGCAGGGAACAACCAGCCAAATAGAATAAGAGGTATTGGCAAACACCCTTCTTTCTACCTTTGTCTCACTAACAGGCAGTGGAGAGATGCTGTTGAGCGGTTGTCTTTTCAGAGGTGTGGAAACAGCTGCTGCACCTCCAGTCCAGGTAGGGAAGATGAGCAGGGTACAGCCTGGTTCCCCCAACCCCTTCCTTTCTTAGGAGGGCTTTTGCTCCTGCAGTTTCTAGAAGGTGTCTGGGTGAGAGAGGATCTGAACGCCACTTTCTTTACCCTTGCCATAAGCCATACATCCTGGACCCTACTGGTCTGCCCCCTTCCCACGTCAAGTCTCCCTGGCATGATCTCTGATGAGAGAATCTGCTTTTTCTTTCAGTGTCCCTTTTCCATTGAGGAGGTGGCCGTCTATTTCACCAAGGCAGAATGGGCCCTGCTGGATCTGGGCCAAAGATCTCTCTACAGGGAAGTCATGCTGGAGAACTATAGGACTGTGGCATCTCTGGGTAAGGATTCTTCATAGGTGCCAAAGGTATGAATTTCTGCCACTGGAATGATGCAGGAACAAAGCACAAAAACCACTGGCTGAAAATAAACAAGGTAGATATATAATGATATGGAATAACAATTCAGTAGACAGAAATGTAACAATAATGCCCATGGTCTAACCAGAATACAGAAACAAGAATAAGGAATAAAGTCCCAAATATTTCACCGTGTCTCACTCCAGTTGTGTTGTAATATCATAGTCCAATTTGACGTGCATTTCATCATGGAGTGGACATTCATGAATTCCATCAGCCATAGAAAGCCATTGACGCATAGTCCGGATGCAGGCTGCCACGTTTCGAGTATTTCTTATTCAAAACTAATAGGCTATAGTGGGACTAAATGCAAAATCAAAACATACACAAGTGAGAGTAGTAAGACTTTTTACTAATTTCACCTGTGCTGCTGCAGCCTGACATTAGGTATAAATTATGATGCAAGATATGGTAGGATAAGGACCCATGATCCTTCATGATTGATTATACTGGCTTTGTATGTGCCTTCTACTGAGATTGGGGTGAGTCTTCCTGCAGCTCCATATTATGCAATTTATATATTATGTATGAATGTTCATTCTCACTTGTGTATGTTTTGAATTTGCATTTAGTCCCACTATAGCCTATTGGTTTTGAATAAGAAATACTCGAAACGCGGCAGCTTGCATCCGGACTACACGTCAATGGCTTTCTATGGCTGATGGAATTCGTGAATGTCCACTCCATGATGAAATGTACGTCCAATTGGACTATGATATTACAACACAACTGGAGTGAGACACAGTGAAATATTTGGGACTTTATTCCTTATTCTTGTTTCTGTATTCTGGTTACACCTTGGCCATTATTGTTACATTTCTGTCTACTGAATTGTTATTCCATATCATTATATATCTACCTTGTTTATTTTCAGCCAGTGGTTTTTGTGCTTTGTTCCTGTCTTTGTGCAGTGGCTCCCCTTCTTTTTTTGGTTTCTACTGGAATGATGCATGCAACAACATACTGAACAGCAATATGTTATCTTGACGCCTGCCCGACTCCTTCCCCCTACTGGCGGCCTGGGTGGCAGCAGAAGTAATGTTCAGCATGGCCAGGTAAAGCAACCCAAGCCGCCTGGCTGGCTCGGGGCTTCTGTGGCCAGTGTTGTGGGTTAGAAGGGAAGGAGGCCTTCTGGGGCCTGGGATCTGGAGGCTCGGAAGTTCCTTCTGGGCAAGAGCTCAGCAGTGGTTCTTGAAGGGCTGTACTATCTGTAAACACTGGATATTCTGGGGAAAGGGGGCTTAATTAAGATTTGCCAAGCTGGATGAGGTCAAAGGGCTGTCAATATTTCCTACTGCAGTCACACAGATGCCTTTGGACCTTACCTGCCCTTCCAGATGCTAATGGGATCTCCACTTTCTTCCAGCAGAGGATGATCAGAGGAATGACGAGTGTGAAAAACTTCATCAGCAATTGCCAGATAACATTAAAAATGATGACTTGAAAGGAAACTTCAGCAATCAAGGCAGACGTAAGAGACAGAAAGGCAGCCATACTGGAGAGAACAGGAATAAACCCGTTCCTGGTCGAGAGAGGGATTTCCGAAAAATAATTCACAAGGTGGAGGAAACGTACAACTGCTCAAAATATAGAATGAACTCAAATGAAAGCCAATATAATAGCCATTCGCAATTCCATACTGGAAAGGAGACCCATAAATGCTTAGAGTGTGGAAAGAACTTCCTTTGTAGAGCAGAGCTAATTAGACATCAAAAAACACATACAGGAGAGAAACCTTACAGTCATTCAAAATGTGGCAACAAATCAGACCTTGTTCAACACCAAAGGATACATTCAGGAAAGAAGCCATTTATCTGCTCAGAGACTGTACTGGCATTCTCTGGTGGAAGAAAGCGTAATGTACGTTTTTCAAAACACAATATAATGAAGGCATGTAAATGCATTCAATGTGGAAAGTACTTCAAATATAAATCACAGCTTCTTGTGCACCAAAGAATACACAGAGGGGAGAAACCTTTCGGGTGCTCAGAGTGTGGGAAGAGATTCATTCAGAGCTGTGACCTTCAAAGGCATCTAAGAATCCACACAGGGGAGAAACTTTTTGAATGCTCAGAGTGTGGAAAGAGATTCAGGCTGAGTGGCAATCTTCAAGAGCATAAAAAAACTCACACAGGGGAGAAACCTTATAAATGCACAGAGTGTGGAAAGAGATTCAGCTGGAGTGGCAATCTTCAACAGCATCAAAGAACCCACACAGGGGAGAAGCCTTTTGAATGCTCAGAGTGTGGAAAGAAATTCAGGTGGAGTGGCAATCTGCAACAGCACCAGAGAATCCATACAGGGGAAAAGCCTTTTGAGTGTTCAGAGTGCAGAAAAAAATTCAGCCGGAGTGGCAATCTTCAAGAGCATCAAAAAACGCATACAGGGGAGAAACCTTTTGAATGCTCAGAGTGTGGAAAGAAATTCAGTTCAAATGGCAAGCTTCAATGGCATCAGAAGACTCACACAGAGGAGAAACTTTTTGAATGCTCAGAGTGTGGAAAGAGATTCAGTAGGAGTCTCCATCTTCAGGAGCATCTAAGAACCCACACAGGGGAGAAACCTTTTGAATGCTTTGAGTGTGGAAAGAAATTCAGTCAGAATTGCAATCTTCAAAAGCATCTAAGAACCCACAGAGGGGAAAAGCCTTTTGAGTGCTCAGAGTGTGGAAAGAGATTCAGTCACAATTGCAGTCTCCAAGAACATCAAAGAACCCACACAGGGGAGAAACCTTTTGAATGCTCAGTGTGTGGAAAGAGATTCAGTCAACGTGGCAGTCTTCAAAAGCATCTAAGAAGAACCCACACAAAGAAAAACCAGGTAACTGCTTAGCCGATGAAAATAGCTGTCCTCTTATTTCATACCTAAAAGACAACCACAGACCATACAAAGCACTGAAATGATGTAAACACAGAAACCTTCTGTTCTAACATTAGCTTTTAGAGAGCATTGTGCTGGCTAATGTTAGAACAGAAGGCTTTGCACCATGTTATGAAAAGACTAAAGGACTGGTGTGCTTCCTGTATAAATGCAGAGTTATAAATAATAGGAAAATAACCACAAAGGAAGAGTTACTAAGCATATCTTCTGAGGAAAATTAACCATGAACTGGGCTTACATCTGGATGCTCATCGGTTCATTACAGAAGCTGTTCTTCAGCATTACAAGGCTGGGATTTTTCTTAATTTACATTACAGGATCATGTTATTTGTTGTGATATCTTTGTTACCTTCTTAACATTGTAAAGATTATATGTAATGTAATTTCATTATAAAGCATAGTAGCCGTTATTCACAGTGATTGTTTAGTTTCTGTTCTTTTACACTGTGATCCCAGGTTGCTTGTCTGCTTTAATAAGGGGTAGCTGGCCAGAGATGTTGCAAGCAGGAGGCAACCCTCTGACCACTATACCTCATGGTCTGCCCAGGTTTCACATGTAGCACCAGAGAAAAGGCACCTGAAGTGCTCAGTGGTTCAGAAAATTTAACCAACACGACAACCTGGTTTTAGTAGAGTAGGTGAGGGAAGGCTTAGAAGAGAAAGGGACACAAAAAGGTGGAAGAGAAGCCTGAGTAAAAGACGGGGTTCAAAAGGGCTGGCTTTCTATTGGATGATGAGTACCAATCAGAATGGAGCTTGGTGCTGACTGAATGCAGTGGAGCTTCCCAGATTGGATTAGGGGTGGGGTGGGGGTTCCCTTTCTCTTGGAAGCAAAATGGCAGCTGGAGGGGGGGACAAAAGAGGATGAATTGCCCTCAAAGTAGTCTAAATAAAAATGACCAAAAAGAAAAGTCAAAGTCATAGGCTAGAAGTAGAGGTTAAGAGAAGAAGAGGAGAAGAGATTGGATTTCTACCCCACCCTTCACTCTGAATCTCAGAGCAGCTTACAAACTCCTTTCCCTTCTCCTCCCCACAACAAACACCCTGTGAGATAGGTGGAGCTAAGAGAGTGCTGAGAGAACTGCTCTTTCAAGAACAGCTCTGACAGAACTATGGCTTGCCCAAGGTCATCCAGCAGCTGCAACTGGAGGAGTGGGGAATCAAACCTGGTTCTCCCATATTAGAATCCATGCACTTAACCACTACACAACTGCCTTTTGACCAGGGTCAGTGATGTAGCTCCATTTTTCCTTCTGCCTGTTGGATATATTTTCCTCTCTCTTCATAGCCACATGAGTAAGGGTATCTTTCCACAGTCGGCAGCAACTCAAAGGGAAGGAGATGAAAAAGGACCTAGAAGGTCCTGGAATTGCCAAGAGATCAAGGAAAGGTCCCCATCCCATCCCATCCAAGCAGGAAATGGTGCTGAATTTTGGGAAAGAGCTGTGCCAGAGATCCTGGCCCAGGAAACGTTGACTGGAGAAGTACGCAGCTGATGCTTCCGGCAGTTCCGCTACCATGAGGCTGATGGGCCCCGAGAGGTTTGCAGCCAGCTCCATGGACTTTGTAACCACTGGCTGAAGCCGGAGATCCTGGAGCAGTTCCTGGCTATCCTGCCCCAGGAAATGCAGTGATGGGTCAGAGAATGTGTGCCAGAGACCAGCTCCCAGAGTCTCAGAGTGGCTTACAAACTCCTTTCCCTTCCCTTCCCCACAACAAATGCCCTGTGAGGTAGGTGGGGCTGAGGGAGCTCTTGACAGAACTGTCCTTGAGAGAACAGCTCTGACAGAACTATGGTTTGCCCAAGGGCATCCAGCAGTTGCAAGTGGGGAATCGAACCCGGTTCTCCCAGATTAGAGTCCATGCACTTAACCACTACACCGAACTGTGTCTGAAGCAAGAAAAGTTGTATTGGGCTCTGTTCAGTTTTTTAGAGACCAAGATGCCTAATTGGGTTGGGTATCAACTACTTATACATAACTGCCTGGTCATTTGAAAAATGATATACCAAAGTGTGATTAACACATGGAATTCACTGCCACAGGAGGTGGTGGCGGCTACAAGCATGGACAGCTTCAAGAGGGAATTAGATAAGCATATGGAGCAGAAGTCCATCAGTGGCTATTAGCCACAAGGTATAGATAGGAACTCTCAGGCTGGGGCAGGTGATGCACTCTATTCTTGGTGCTGGGGAGGGGCAGCAGTGGGAGGGCTTCTAGTGTCCTGGCCCCACTGCTGGACCTCCTGATGCCACCTGGTATTTTTGGCCGCTGTGTGACAGAGTGTTGGACTGGATGGGCCGTTGGCCTGATCCAACATTGGCTTCTCTTATGTTCAGGTCCCCAAAAGAGGAAGTTGGAGGACTTCGGTATTTCTCTCCTCCTTTTTGTATCCTCTCAAGGAACATGATTGTCCGCTTGTTAACCCTTACAGGGGTGTTGAGCTCATTTGTCATGAGGGCCGGATCTGACATAAATGAGACCTTGTTGGGCCGGGCCACGTGTGTGTCATAAAATCTAATGCCAGGTAGCGGAGATATAAACTTTATAAAGGACACAAACACAAAGATAAAAACATGCTTAAAACATTAGCTCTAACATTCACCACAGAAATCTCCTGCTCAGAGTTCTGAGTCTAGGACCCAGGCTAAAACATGAAATGGCCGAGTGATTAAGAGAGTCTGGTGGAGCAAGCTATGAGGATGCAGCAGCAGAACTGGAAACAGGAGACGGCTAGTTCCACTGCAGGCCTGATGGAAGTCCTCCAGGGGCCTGATCCCCGCATGTTTGACACCCCTGCTTTACTAGCTGTTGTGCACAGAAGCAAATTAAAAAAAAACCTATTTGAATGACTATTTTTTCAAATTAAGGAAGATTCAAGGTGCCTTTTCAGCCCCAACCCGGCCAAGAAAATCAGCTCTCTGGTTCCAGAGGTATAAAGCGTTGCCGTGAGTGCTCAGTGATGCTCAGACATGTTGTCAGCCAATGAAGGCAGAAGAAAAGGGAGTAAATAATTAGCCCAAAAAACTTGGCGAGCTTTCACCCAATGCTTCAGGAGGCGCTGGGAGGTCTGCTTATCTGTCAGGGCTTCTGAACGGTGGGCATCTTTTAAGGGGGCGAGGGGGGAGAAATATGGGATCTGCTGCTTTATTTTTCATTTTAACTGGAAATGTTTTTAAGTAGTACAATAAGCTGACTGGAACCGCAAGGAAAACAGGATATCAGTGTTCCATCTAGCTCCCCAGAATAGCTGAGCTGTGGCAGTCTGCACCAACTGGAGTTTCCGAATTAATTTTGAGGGAAGACCAACGTACAGTGCAACAAAGTGTGAGTCCAGTAGCACCTTTAAGACCAATGAAAATTTATTCACACAGCTTCTTAAAAGTGCCACTGGACTCAGACTTTGTTCTTCACGCACACAAAAGCTTATTCCCAGAATAAAACTCTTTTTGGTCTTAAAGGTGCCACCGATCTCACACTTTGTTCCACTGCTGCAGACTAACACGGCTCCCCACCTGAATCTATGTACAGGGCATTACAATCGTCTGTTCTGGATGTCACCTTGGCATGGATCCAGGTGGCCAGATCAGCCATATCAAGGTAAGAGGCCATTTTACGGGCTAGGCAGAGTTGGAAGAAAGCCTCTTTTGTAGCTGCAATAACTTGCTTCTCCAGCAATAACACTGGGTCCAGTATAACCCCCAGGCTCTTAACTGAGTCAGCAAGGGTCACCGAACACCATCAAAAGCAGGGAGCAGAACGTCCTTCAAGATCTCCACTTTCCCAACCAATGTTATTTCAGTCTTTTCAGTTTGCTCACTCTTATCCAATCTACCACAGCAGCCAGACAGCGAATTATTATTTATGCTACCACAGAATCCACCCTGCAAAGCAGCCATTTTCTCCAGGGCAACTGATCTCTGTTTATCTGGACTTAAATTGTAATTCTGGGAGATCTCCAGGTTCCACCTGGAAGGTGGCAGCCCTAATCCTGGCAGCAACCACTGGGTGACCTGATACCACCTGACTTGTGTGACTTACCTAGTAGGACTGGCTGCTTGATCCTGTTCAACAGCAGCTAGCTGATTAATAATTAACCCCAATGGACTTTACTAACTTTATTAACAGAGTTATTCTGGACTTTGGAAAGTTGAAAAGAAGATCTTTCAACTGTGATGGATGCCAAAAACTGTACTAAATACTAACTAAAACTAATTTTTTTTAACAGAAAAAAATTCACTCCACTCTTTTCTTACTCCATCTATATACCCTGCCTCTTTCTTATAAAAAACAATAAAATTCTCTCCTTTTTAGGAGAGTTTTAACAACAACAACAAAAAAACAGCAGCCATTCTAGGAAAGCCAGTGTGGTATATTGGTTAGAGCTTCAGAGTAGGGTCTCAGAGACCCAGGTTTGAATTCTCATCTTTCTGTGGAAGCTCAATCGCTGTTTTTGGGCCAGTCACCTACTTTCAGCCTAACATACCTCACAGGATTGTTGTGAAGATAAAAAGGAGCAGAGCAGAATGATGCATGTTGCTTTGATCACCACTGTGGAGAAAGTGAAGTAAAGGAATAACAAATATAGCTGAAGATGGGGAGCCCATAAAAGGGAGGTTGGTGAATGGCTGAGAAAGAGAGAATCAGACAGGAAAAGGGGAGAGGATATGGGGATTTCCAAGAGGAGGAAAAGAGGAAATCGTGCGTGGGAGGGAAGTGAGGTCCTTGAGGATTCCTTACCATTCAGGTTGGCCTGGCCCAGCAGCCCGCATCACACAACTAGGCCATAGCTTTCCTAGGTACGGGATGTCTGGGGGAGGGGGGAAGAGGGATAGCTGAAGACAGAAGAGCAGATGAACGTAGGCTGGCTGTTGGGGGGAAGGATGAAAAGAGAAGGCATGATCGGGTCTTTCAGGAAAGAGAAATAGGAAATCGTGGGGGAGAAAGAAACGAGATGCATCCCACAAATCCTTGTAAATAAATATGGAAGTCCTGAGATTTCCACACCTATCAAATACATCTCTTCTAAGAACTCCTCCCCACCCCCCATGTAATCCTTGCAACTATCTTGCAGGGTCTGTTAGCCTGTAAGTGTAACTTGCTGAAGGGGATCCAAAGAGATTCCAGGCCTACTGTGAATATGAACCCAGATCCACCTAGTCGTCACCCAACCTTCTGGATCTTGCAACTCAACTGACCGACATCATGAATGGGGGCAAACTGGGTCAGGTTCACTCATGGGGATTAATTGTGTGGGAGTCTCAGCTGTCTGCACGAGGATTTATTTAAAACCTTATACACAATGAAAAAAGGCATGCCACACTAACCTTTGACACGTTTATCGTGTCATTAAAGAACCCCATCCACAAAGCACAGAAAACACAAAGTCTGATTTACCTGATGATCTCTTTAATAAGCTAGGACCCTTACTTAGCTGAGCTTTGTTTTCTGATTGATAAAGCAGCCCTTAATTTAGGGTTTCCGAATGCCTGGAAGAAAAAAGTGTGCTGACTCTTTAAAGAGGCATTATGGGATGTTATCTATCTCTTCAGACGCCCATTTCCACACACTAAGGCTTTGGAAACAGGCTTCCCCCCTCCCCTTTCAGGCCTGTTAGCAACCCTAATGCAGATTCCTTTCCAAAATAAAGCAGGGAGATGGAAAGAGAATTTTCTCAGTCTGTTGAAGGAGACTGTTCAATCTCCCATTTGGATGATTTAACACTTAGACAAATATCTCTCAGGGAAATTTTAGGATAAGGCCAGATATCATTGCTTTAATTGGACGTATCTGGAGGAAATCCCCTCACCTGTTCTGCCTGACTCAGGAGGAAATCTTCAGCCAGGGCCACTGCCTGGGAACTGGTCTCTGGCCCACATTCTCTGACCCAGCACTGCATTTTCTCAGGCAGGATGGCCAGGAACCGCTCCAGGATCACCAGATCCAGGATCTGCTTCTTGGTGAGCATCTCTGGCTCCAGCCACTGGAGGCAAAGTCCGTGGAGCTGGCTGCAAACCTCTCAGGGCCAGCCCCGTAGCCATGAAATTTTCCAGTGGGGGTGGGATTTGGGGGGCATCATGCCCCTCTGACATGGTGACATCACTAGTCACATCACCACCCGACTCCTTCAAGGAGAGCCAAAGAGGAGACAGCCAGGCTGCCCTGCCTGCCACTGGACTGCCTCCTCCACTCTTCAAGCAGGCACAGACACAGTGAAGTGCAGGGGCAGGCCATTCGCTAGCAGCCTGCCATGGTGCCTCACTGTGTTTCCACCTGTATGCCAGCCAGCAAGTCGGATCTCCAAGAGCTCTCCATTCTCTAATGGCCCAACCCTGTGCCTCACTGTGTCTGCACCAGCTAGCCAGCAAGTCAGCTCTCTGAGACCTGACTTGCTAGCTAGCTGGCTCTGGGGCTCCCTTAATCGATGGGGGCTCAGCCCCTAAAGCCCCACTGCTCGTTACAACCCTGCTTGGGGCCCATTGGCCTCGAAGTAGCAAAACTGCCAAAAAAGTCGACAATGTACATCTGAGGTCATGGTGTCCTTAGCCAGGATCTCTGGCATGGCTCTTTCGCAGAATTCAACACCACTCCCAGCTTGGAGGAGAAAGGGGGTCTTTCCTTGCTCTCTTGCCAGTTCCAGGTTCTTCTGGGTTCTTCTATTCCATCTTCTTCCCCTTCTCTCAGGTCACCTCCAACTGAGAAAAAATATCTTTATTCACTTGGCTATGAAGAGAGGCTTCTCCCTGGGGGGAAGGAGAAACACAGAAAATAAAATGGGAAATAAAAAAGAATGAAGATACACCACTGAACATCACAAACTTTCATATGCACAGGAGACACACAAGAATTGCCCTGGTGGATCAGAACAAAAGGGATTCTTGAGGTTTGTAGCTCAGGTTTAATATCAATTTGCTATATTACATACCAAGCTATTTAAGATATGCCTCCTTGGTTCTTTGGGAAAGTTAAAAGCGTCTCTGTTTGGCTCTTTACGGATGTTAAAAGCTTAGCCTCTGATTACTTTGGCTCAGTCTGTCCGAGGGGTTAATTTTTAAGGTAAAACAAGAAGAGGGACTGGTGACCCCTTAGCCATTGTATGCGTCTCTTCAGTAGGCCTGAAGTGTTAGGCAAGAGCTCTGTCCAAGAGCACCCATCTGAGAGGAAAGGGCAGTGTGAAGAATGGGCAGCTGAGATTGGGAGAGAAAGGGAGACAGGCTGAGATTTGGCTCAAGAACGCAGAGGTGCAGAAATGTTCCTTCTGGGCATCTGAGGTGAGGTAGTGGAGCTGTGCTACCCTGTGGGAATTCCGCTGCCTTCCACTCGTGCTCAGCTCTGCCGGTATATTTGGCAAATAATACCCTGTGGGAATTCTGCTGCCTTCCACTCGTGCTCAGCTCTGCCGGTATATTTGGCAAATAATAATTTAAAAAACACTAGAAGGCTCCAGGACTTTCTCCTTCCAAAGGGAACCAACCCAGTTAAACAGTATCCCTTGGCGATTCTTACCACATGAAGAAGCAGGGTGGATGTAACAAGTCTTTCACCAGAGAAGAATCACAGTTTTCTCATGGCCCCGTATTCCCGCTCACCCTGACAGAAGGACCATTTTCCAGAGTCCAGCCTGTTTGGGAACAAGCCTAAGCCCAGCTCTTGAACAACTATGGATGGATGGCTACTAAGTGTGTCACTGGTGCCCTGCTGGAGGCAGTAAATGCTTGACATTATGGCCATCCAGCAGCATGAATGATTCATCCCATTTGATCCCATCAGGGCCTCCTTTCTGGGTCTCTTAGCAACAAAAAGGCGACTTTGGATTTTTGCTGGCTGGCACCCCCTTTAGTGGGATCTAAACCCACACCTCCTGTGACTGTGCCCTTGTGTTTCTCTCAGTTGCATTGCCTGGCAGTCTGTACCTCTCTTGCTTGGAAAAAGGATGCCATCCCTCCGACCCAAACCCCAATGTAGGAAGGAGAATTTGGCATTGTGTTATGGCTGCCTCTGCCACGTGAGCTGTGTAGCGATGGATAATGGAGTGATGGGCAATGTGGCTGGAACAGCCATGCTCTTTCCCTGTGTGTTCCCTTTGCAAAACAATGCTGCAAGTGGGTACTTGAACCCACATCCATGGCTCTCCCTGGTGTGTCTACTCCAGGGGCCCTGTTGCTCATGCCATGATCCCCAGGTGTCTTTTGTTCCTCCTGGCCTTGTGTATGTGGGCGGCAGAAGGCTGACACCAGGGGATGTGGCCACATCAACATGCTTCGCCCCTCTCTGCCTGTCAGAGGGGAACAAAGTTTGAGCCCAGTGGCACCTTTAAGACCAACAAAGTTTTAGTCAAGGTATAAGCTTTTGTGTGTATACACACTTCTTCAGTGAAACAGAAATTACCAGTCCATACATATGGGTAGAGGGTGAGCAGTAAATTAGCATGCAGCATAATGGAGATGTTTAACCAATTCAAGGACCAAACAGGAATAACAAGCTTAGTTTATATGGTTACCATGGTGAAGGAAATCTACACAGCCAATCTCCTCAATTCAAAGAAGATGCTGTAAGGTCACCTCCACGCTTGAGGGGAGGTGGATGGAACTTAATGGCAGAGTCTCCGTCAATCACCCTCAGCATTCCACAGTTAAGGATATATTCGCCCATTAACCTCCAGTTTTGACATATTTGTTTCCTTCACTATGGTAACCAATATAACCATATAAATGAAGCTTGTTGGTGCTTGAATCTGTTGCACGTCTTCATTCTGCTGCATGCTGATCGTGCAGGGAACGCATCCGGGACTTAGGATGGGGCTGCAGTTGATTCCAATGCCGGCGGGAGTTTCCTCCCCCATGCCCTTTTTTACTCATCTGATAGATGTGGTTGTGGAGTTGTTGTGTTGTTGTTGTTTTGCAGATTAAAATGACCAGCAACAGAATCTCAGTTTCAACATTTAGCTTTTCTTGTCCTGAAGGACATTATCACACACACACACCCAACACACTCCGCTTATAGTGGCCCAAAACTGGTGCCTAACAGGGTTGTCAACCTCCAGGTGGGGCCTGAAGTCCTCTCAGAATTACAACTGTCCTCCAGCCGACAGAGATTAGTTCCCCTGGAGAAAATGGCTGCACTGGAGGGAGGGCTCTATGGCCTGGTTCCCATGCCAGGTTACCCCCCATCCCCAAACCGGACCTCTCCCAGAATACTCCCCCCTTTTGCAGGAATTTGCCCTCTGCGAGTTGTCAGCCCTATGACAAACCGTGGCTGAGACAGATCCCAGCTTTCCTTCCTTCTAAGATCCAAAAGTTTATCTCCTCGACGCCTAAAGTAAACCTTCCCAGAATCTGGCTGCACGGTTTTCCCCGGCTGTTGTATATTTGAAGCCTCTCCTGTTCACTTTCCCAACTCAGAAGCAAACCCCTTCTCCCCCCGAGCCAGGAAAACAGACTTTCCTCTTTTTCGCCCTCCCCCCCCCCCTCTTTTCTCAGCCTCTCTAGCAAACAGCTCTGTCAGTTTAACCCTTTCTGTGCTGCAGACAAAAGAAAAATGTTTCGTGTCCTCCTCAGGCGCTTCAGCCAGGCTTCTGTCAGCGATGCCCCATGCAGGGACTGCTCTGGAGTAACTCTGTATGGGGACGTGTTCCCTGGGGTATCCCATGCTGTCCAGCCATCTGTGAAAAGGGAGGCTGAAGCTGGTTCCCAGTTCCTTATTCGCATTTCCTAGTTCCTTATTCAGGAGCTGTGGTGGCTCAAGTGGTTAAGACACTGAACTGCAGGCTGTGGAAGGTCAGTAGTTCAGCAGTTCGAGACCAGGGTGCTGAATGATGGGGTGAGCTCCTGTCTCTAGTTCCAGCTCCTGCCAACCTAGCAGTTTGAAAGGAAGAAATTGCAAGTAGATAAATAGGTACCACTTTGGTGGGAAGGAAACAGTGTTCTGTGCGCCTTGGTGTTTAGTCATGCCGGCCACATGACCACAGAGATGTCTTTGGACAGCGCTGGCTCTTCGGCTTGGAAATGGAGATGAGCACTGCAACCCTAGAGTCAGATTCGACTGGCTTTCGAGCAAGGGAACCTTTACCTTTACTTAGTTCCTTATTCATCCAACTAGTATAAGGATCGTACAACTCAATTGGGAGAGAAAGGTACACATTGTTAGATTATGCTATTTTTTAAAGAGACAAGTGTGGCTTAATAACTTCCTATTGCCCCATGGAGAGAAAATGCAGGATCTGAAATGCAGCTGAAAAGGGCCTGTCTAGGAGTTTTTAACAATATTTCTTGTAGGAAAGGATTTCTAGAAAGGATGTTGAATTCCCTCCCCCCAAGGGCTTGCTCGGTCCCTGGAAAAATTCTCCACTTGCAGCCCGAATACAGAAAGAAAAAGAGGGAGATCTCTGTCTTGGAAGGAGAAAAACAGCTGGCAGGAAAAACAGGGGAGAAGAAGAGCCGGCAAGAGAGAGACCAATACTTCCCACATGAATGGGGAGGGGGCTGCTGCAAACCTTTTCTTGCCCACAGACAGCCCCCCAATCTTAAATAACTCCTCACTCACTCTAGTACAGCATCTAATGTGAACATGGACACTGATACCAGAGCTTGCAACAAACCCAGATGCCAACTTTGCTGCCACATACACCCAGGCAACACAATCACAGGACCTAAAAACATCAATTGCACCATTTCAGGCACATTCACTTGCTCATCTTCTAACACTGTATATGCCATGAAATGCCAACAATGCCCTTCAGTTATCTACATAGGGCAAATAGGTCAAACCCTAAATCAAAGAATAAATGGACACAAATCTGACATCAAGAAACTAGTAGAAGAACACTTCAAACTTCCAGGACATTCAATGGGGGCCTCAAAGTAGCTGTTTGATTGCAAAGGAATTTCAGAAACAGACTAGAACAGGAGATTGCTGAACTGCAAGTTATTATAACACTTAGGACAAGGAACCCCAGGGCTTAACAGAGATATTGGGTTTTTATCTCACTGCACATGCCAGTTGTTCAGTTCCTGCATCTGTTTGTAAACTCTTTTATTATTCAGTATGTTAATTTGCTGCTATTCACAGGTCTTACCAATGGCCTTAACCCAATCTTAGCTATATTTATTGCTCAGTTACTTATGCAGCTTGACTCTAATTAGCCCTTCCTCCTAGCAACACCCTCCCTTTACCTATGTGTAATGGTTGGTGACTTCTGTTTCAGCGCATCTGAAGAAGTGTGCATGTACATGAAAGCTCATACCCAGAAGAAAACTCTGTTGGTCTTAAAGGTGCCAAACTTTGTTCTGCCGCTTCAAACCAGCATGGCTACCCACCTGGTTTTTAAAAGACTTAGTGTGGGGGGGATGGGGGTGGCAGAATGGCATCTGTGGGGAGGCTGAGGCAAGGAAAATGGCCCTGATGTGGGTGGGACCTGCAAAAGTGTGCATTTTCTTACCCACACAAAATAAATTTAGAGTCCAGTGGCACCTTTAAGACCAACAAAGGTTTATTCATTATCGAATAAACCTTCATTGGTCTTAAAGGTGCCCCTGGACTCTAAATTTGCTCTGCTGCTTCAGACCAACACGGCTGACTACCCGGAGCTATCTTACCCAGACAGTGAGCAAAGGTGCCTTCCCAGATTTGAAAAACACTGCCACCAAATTTGCGGGAGGGGGTGGCACAGAAGATGCACAATTTCGGGATGAGATCATGTGGGTGTTCCAAAAGCCTGTCTTTGTGGACGCAGCCACAGAGCAGTTAGATCCAAATTCAGTACCACCTTAGAGACCAACCAGAAGTCTGGCATCAAATCAAGCTGTTCTCCACGGCCATCAGAAAGAGCCTAAGAACAGTTTGGCCAGCTGAAATTCACCCTTCTTGGAGCTGGTTTTTGAACAGCAATCCTGCAGGCAGACAATAAGTTTGTCCTGACTACTTTTTAAAAAATTATTTTACAGTTTTACAACATTTGCCACTGCTGAAGAATGAAAATAAGCTTTTTGAGACTGAAATAGCTTGAGGGGAAAACACTGAATGTGTGGAATTCAATAGCAACAACACGAAGCACCGCCTGAGGAAATATGTTCCTAACATAAAAGCTGTGGACTAATAAGAACAGTTGGCTAGAAATCAAGGCCAGTGGTACAGACTTTGTCCTGATTGAACAGCAGGCCCAGAGACTCAAGATCCCACAGAAGTGTCTCCCAAGCTGTCTCTAAATTGAGTGTCAATACCTGCACCCTGCTTCTGAGAAGGGATCCACATGGAATACAACGAGCAGGCAGATTCCAACACCTTTGATAGAAAAAGGCTCCATTTGATCCTGGCCACCTGCAGCCCTCATCTCCTGCAACCAAAGCTGCACCCCGGGCATAAGGGAAACCCCTCAAACCAATGTTTTTTTCTTTAAGGGGGGGCAGTACTCATATACAAAATTTCACTACTTCCAACAAATTCCACTTTCGGGACCTGGCAGAAGGCCCCCCCTCCCCAGGTTCTGGCACACAGAAAAACAGGTTGCTTACCTGTAACTGATGATCTTCGAGTGGTCATCTGTGCAGTCCCACACATGGGTTGGGCGCCTGTGCACAACATCATGCGCAGGTGCCCAACCCATGTGTGGGACTGCAGAGACCATGACGAAGATCCCATGAATCCCACCACCAAAGAAGCCTGCCTAAAGTTGTCTACAAGTAGAAACAGTGAGGTCAGGGGGTGTCCTGCCTTATTTGTTTGTGTGTTTGTTTGATTTGTACCCCATCCTCCCCGCCAGACAGACCAGGCTTACATAAAAAGTTAACACATAAAACAAAGCAATTATAAAAACAGAACAACAAAGTGCTAGTGACCCTCCCCCAATCTGAAAAAGATTCATTTTAATATTGCCAAAGACCTCTGAGGTAAAGAAAGTGGCCAAAGCTTCAGGGATTTCCCAAGCTGGAGATGGTGACCCTGCCCAATAGGGCAGGATCACATCAGTCGCCGGGAAGTGAGAATGAGCAGGTTCGCTGCTGGCCTGCTGTTCTGAGAAACAGGGAAGACGTGCTACAGGAAACACGCACATTTCCAGTGCGATCCTAAAACCACCGTCCCGAGAGTAACACAATTGAATAGGCCTGAGGACTGTTTGGATTAGACCTGCTTCAGATTGTTTGCTTCGGCTGGCCCTAATTTTCTTTTTTTCCACTCAAACGCCTGGGATACCCCCGGAGAGCCAACCCTGTGCGGAGTGACTCCAGAGTAGCCCCGTTAAGCTGCAGAGGGTGTCGCTGGACGGCAGCCTGCCTCGGTGAAGAAGTCCCCTCTTGTTTGCAGGGGGTCCGGGTGCTGCTGCTGCTCCTGGAGAGGACGGGAAGTTTGGTTTTTCCGCCCCATTCATCTGCAGCACTGAAATAGTTAAAAGAGTTTGGTCGAGACGGGGGGGGCTCTTTTCCGGGGCGGGGGAAAGGGTTCGCTTCTGAATTGGGAAAGAGAACGGGGAAAGCTTCGGCTGAGCGACGAGGGAAAGCCGTGCAGCCGGATCCGGGGAAGGTTTACTCGCAAGTCATGGGGGGTAAGCTTTTAAATCTTGGAAGAGACGAACGCTGCTATCGTGAGTGCTGGGGGTGGGGGAGGAAGGGGCTGGATTCTCTTACGTACGTTTTAATTTGTTAGCTGCCTCGGTGGCCTTTGTGGGGGGCGGAGAGGCGGGGTCCGATTCTTGTAAATAAAAATAAATTCTCTGCCACGGTGGCAGTGGGGAGGCCCAGGAAGAAGTCCCGGGCGTAATCCGTAGGGGAGGATCATTCATGCCCATAGGCTCCTGCACATGCCTCGCATTTCAGCTAGTGCCCTCCCCATCTGCCGTTTCCCTGGGAGTTCACTGCCTCCTGTTCCTCCAGGCAGCCCCTCTGCTCTAACCTGGAGAGACTGGACGCCCCCCTGCGGCCCTGCCCCCCCCTCCCCTGTGCTGCCCGCTCAGACTATTGCCTAATCCGTCCAGCCTATGGAGGAGATCTCAGCAATGGTCAAGCCCATTACCAGTCACTTTGAACTGGGCGCCAGTTTAGTGGAGACATAGCCCCCAGGACAGACTGTTATGCTGTCACACAGGAGGCTAAATTCATACCATCCACAACAGACTTTTAAAGAGCCGAACAGATGGTTTACTTTCCTGGAGGGATCAAACAGGCATATCTTAAAAAAAAAAAAGCTTGATAGGTAATGAGCACAATGACATTAATTCCAGTCCATAAAGTACAACAGGGATGCTCCTTCTAGCCCACCAGGGCAACTATTATGTGTCTCTTGGCCAGGGTTGGTGATGAAGCTCCCTTCTCTTTTGGTTTATTTCTGCATTTTTTTTTTTGTTAAAACTCTCCTAAAAAGGAGAGAATTTTATTGTTTTTTATAAGAAAGAGGTAGGGTATATAGATGGAGTAAGAAAAGAGTGGAGTGAATTTTTTTCTGTTAAAAAAAATTAGTTTTAGTTAGTATTTAGTACAGTTTTTGGCATCCATCACGGTTGAAAGATCTTCTTTTCAGCTTTCCAAAGTCCAAAATAACTCTGTTAATAAAGTTAGTAAAGTCCATTGGGGTTAGTTATTAATCAGCTCCTTTCAGACGTTACACGAACAGTTACTTCTTAAGATGTCTTCTTTTTAAGTCTCTCAAATTATAAGTTGGGCCCTTTTTGGCCTTGGTATCTCCCGCTCCGGCACCTCCCTCCCCTGGGCTGCTGTCTTCTTCACTGCTTGGATCTGTCCAAATTGCGAGTGCTGCATCTTCCTCTGTGCTGGCGTGTCTCTTCAGAAATTTTTGTGCTTTAAAGACGGAGTCTATCTTCTCTCTTTTATCTTTATCTTTATATTTCTGCCCTCCAATTTTCACGGGCTCCGCTAACACTACACGTAAAATTGGATCTCTAGTATGCTGCTTAATGAACTCGACAACCACTTCTGCTGGCAGATTATTTTTCTTCATAAAAGCAGGATAGGCTCTAAAGGCCATATCCACCTCTTCTTTTAATTCTTTCGCTTCTCTGCCAGTTAGGGGTGCCAAGACATTCGCCAAAGTAGATCTGAGATCTTCTTTCTCTTCTTCTTTCACGCCCTGAAAACGTAGAGTCAGATTAGATTTCTGTGCGATTTCCTCCATCTTCCTTGTTGTTTCTGATATTTGTTTTTGTCGACTGATGAGAACACTTTCCATTTTAATCAAAGTTTCGTTGATTTTCTGCATTTGATCCAGCAGAGGGCACAGTATCTCGCTTTCCTGTTGATTGACAGCTGGCTCTGGGGGGGGGTTACCCGGACCGGAAGTCCCTCCCCTCTTCTTTTCCGGCTTCTGTGGGACCTTTTCCAACGTCGACATTTTCTTTTTTTGTTTACTTTTTCAAAGTTCGTGCCGCGTCCCTCAGGAAGCTAACAAGCTCATAATCTTCCATAAAACCCCAAAGGTACTTTCACCAACACTTTTTCTCTTTACCCCCTTCGCTTTTCCTTTATAAATCCTGCTTCTCAAAAGGGGTGGGGATTCCTCCCTCCTCCCATACGCTTATACGCTTGCGGGGGGTTCGAATTCTCGCTTCAAAATAGATCTTCAACTCACAATTCGATGCCAGTTCTTCTTTTTATTTTAATTCATGTCGCTTTCTTCACTCCTGGAAGTCGGTGGCGTTGCTAAGTCCCATTACGGGCACAACGCAGCGGGGCCGATTGGGGCGGGGAGAAAGCCTCAATTTCCCGGCTGTCTGCCGGCAAAGAGGCTACTCCCCAAGCGCCCCCGGTTCGGAGCCTTTGTCTAAGGCTCACTAGGGTCTTTCGCACATGCGAAGACCCCCCCAAACTGTGCGTGGGCTAACCATCTCCGGGAGCGTCCCGAGAGGTGGCCGCCATTCGCTCAGCCGAAACCGAAAGTCTATTTCTGCATTTTTTATTTCCTTTCCTCTTCCTCTTCATAGCCACTTGAGTAAGGGAAACTTTCCGCAGTTGGATGCTACCAAAGAGAAGGGGAAGGCGAGGGAAGATCGAGACCCAGAGGGACCTGGAATTGTCAAGAGATCAAGGAAAGGTCCCTATTCCATCCAAGCAGGGAGTGGTGCTGAATTTTGGGAAAGAGCTGTGCCAGAGATCTTGGCTGAGGACACTATGACTGGAGATGTACACAGCCGTTGCTTCCGGCAGTTCCGTTACCGTGAGGTTGATGGGCCCCGAGAGGTTTGCAGACAGCTCCACGGACTTTGCAAGCACTGGCTGAAGCCGGAGAAGCACACCAAGAAGCAGATCCTGGACCTGGTGATCCTGGAGCAGTTTTTGGTCATCCTGCCCCAGGAAATGCAGTGCTGGGTCAGAGAATGTGGGCCAGAGACCAGTTCCCAGGCAGTGGACCTGGCCGAAGGTTTCCTCCTGAGTCAGGCAGAGGAGAAGAAGCAAGCAGAGCAGGTGAGGGGGTTTCCTTCGCTCAGTTCAACTGACAACCTTATCCTAAATCTCCCTGCCAGATATTTCTACCTCTAGAGAATTCACTAGGTTGGGAAGCAAACTCAACCCTGATTCTTGGCCCTGTGCTTGAAGGAGCTCTGCTGGTCAATGCAGGGGTAAGGAGTCTGGGAGTGGGATCCATCTCCTTGGCCTTTTCTGTGTCTTCCCTTACCTGTCTCCTTTTTTGCCTTTTCAGATGTGGGGACCATCTGTGAAGATGGACACTACGTTCTCTGAGACAGAAAGAGCTCCTTTGGAGGAAGGGCAGAGGACTGCGGCCCAGGAGCGTGCCCAAGATGGTAAGGCTGTCTTGTGGCCAAATGGGATTGGGGCACATAGTGAAGTCATTGAGTACAAGGTGTAGGACAGGAAATATTTCTGCACACAACACAAATTTAACTTGTGGGACTCAGTGCCAGAGGATGTAGTGATGGCCACTCACTTGAAGGGGGATTAGACAGATTCTTATTCACATGAATTCACATATTCATTTCTCGCTCCCCTGCCATTACAGGGACTCAAAAAAGAAAAAAAGTAGACAAATCTGGTGGCATCTATTAGCCATGGTGAATAAATGGACCCTCCATCTGCTGGGACAGCTTAACTCTGAAAAAACCTTTGCCCCATGCCCTTTATACGATATCTTATGGAATCCAGAAATTATAAAACGTAGCAGAACACAATGTAGTATATTTTTGGAGAACTCACTGAAAATATGGTATTGAAGGAAGGAAAAAATTATCCCTAGGGATTTCAACACAGTCATCTTTTTTACACCAGACATGGTTCCCCTTAGGACAAGATAGTGAAGAGATTCGTTTCCTGGTGAAGAGCCAGAATAACTCACATAGTACACCTGTTAGACAAAAATAAAATAATAGGAAAAGTCGTCATTAGAACAAAAATTGAAAGAAAAAGTGATGTATTACAGATACTTACAGATAAAACACGTTAGAATCCCCTCAAATAATGCAGTCTTGTTACAGAAAATTGACAGACTTTTAAATGACAAAGGAGAACTAGCACCAGGCTTGATAATATCATTATATAAATTATTGAATGGGCTAGAGGAGACACCAGAGTTGTTATATCAGAAGCAATGGCAAATGGATTTGGAAGGAAAGATAACTGAGGAAGACTGGAAACTAATTAGGAATTTGACTTGCTTAAATTCAAAAATTTTGCAGTGCAATTTCAGGTGATAAGATTATTAACTAGACAGTATCTGAAATTCACTGCCACAGGAGATGGTGGTGGCTACAGGCATGGATGGCTTCAAGAGGGAATTAGATAATCATATGGAACAGAGATCCATCAGTGGCTATTAGCCACAAAGTATAGGTAGGAACTCTGGGGCAAGGGGTGCTCTGTATTCTTGGTACTTGTGGGGGGCAACAGTGGGAGGGCTTCTAGTGTCCTGGCCCCACTGCTGGACCTCCTGATGTTTTTGGCCACTGTGTGACAGAGTGTTGGACTGGATGGGCCACTGGCCTGATCCAACATTGGCTTCTGTTACATTCTTACGTTCTTACTTTACATCAAATTAACAAAGACTTTAGTCCTTATTGTAGGGAAAATTGCAGACAAAATACGGATTTGGCGGCAATGTAAATTTATTAGGGAATATTGGTTACAAGTATCCAGACAAAAGAAATACCAAATATGGACTTACCTTTTATGCCGGAAGTATTTCTTTTGAATAAAAGCTCAGGTCCTAAAAAAGAAGTGCATGAGATGGAACTTATTGCAATTTTGTTGTCCACGGCTAGGACAACAATTGCCATAAAGTGGATAGTAAAATACTTACCTGGAATTCAGCAATGACACTCCTGAATACGGAAGTATTTTATCTTAAGATAGCTTTTCACACATCTAATTCACCCCAAAAAACATATGCTACAAAAGTCGTGGCTGTATGGTTTCCTCTAAATAGCTATATGGCAAAAAACAGTATTATTCCAAAAAATCCCCTGTATCGGAAGATGATATACTTTTAGAACTGTTAAAATGATGTTATAACTATGTTTAATTTGATGGTGTTTTATGGAAAAGTATATGAAAACAGTTTGTTCTCTATATAGTTGTAAATGGATGTAGTGGTTAGGAGCACAGACTGTAATCTGGAAGAACTGTGTTTGATTCCCCACTCCTCCACATGCAGCTGCTGGGTGACCTTGAGTCAGTCACTGTTCTCTTGGAGTTGTTCTCTCAGGAGCAGTTCTCGAAAGAGCTCTCTCAGCCCCACCTACCTCACAGGGTGTCTGTTGTGAGGAGGGGAAGGGAAAGGAGATTGTAAGCCACTCTGAGACTCCGAGTGAAGGGTGGGGTATGAATCCAATCTCCTCCTCCTCTTCTTCTGAAAAGGTAATTAAAAAAAAATAACCCTTTGCTAAGGCTTCTGTGCCTCTGCTTATAGGCTTTCCAGGGACACCTGGTGGCCTGGGTCAGTCACAAAGAGGATACTGGACTAGGGATGCCCGGCTGTGGCCTGGCTCTCTACGAGCTTCGGGAATGGGGCCTGGAGTGGACATGGAGTCATAGTGACATCTCCTCCTGCAGAAACTGGACACACTGGAAACCCTTTGATCAGTGTTCTCTCTAAGCTGAGTTAGTGTGAGCCAGCTCACAGTTTTTTAGCCTCCGGCTCACACATTTTTGTCCTAGCTCGGAAAGGATGGCTCCAGAGCAAACTAACTTATGCAGCAGCCGAATCACTTGCTCACAACTTTAATGCCAGTAATTCACAAAGTAGAATTTTTGCTCACGGGACCCCACAGCTTAGAGGGAGTATTGCCTTTGATATTACCCTTGAATTTCAGCTACGCCAAAGTCACTGCCGGTGATGTGTCATGCAACATCATTTCCCATCCCCCTTGTTTTCTCACCAGACCAGACTCGAGGGCATGTGGGAGAGCCCATCCTGCCGAAAAATGGCCCATCTGGGCATCAGTCTGATCCAGCAGGAATGCCGTCACATATTTGAGTTCCTGACTTCACAGGACACATTTCGAGGAGTCTAAAACATGTCACCAGAATGTATAACCTCCCCCCAACCGACGCTTATGGGCACCTTGTGCTTCTCTTCTTCCTCTTCCACCATTTACCAAAAGTCATTACTAGCTTTTGTTTGTTTGTTTGTTTTTACAGTATATAGGGCAAGGCTGCACAACCCTTGAAAGGGGAGGGTGCATGAGGGGGGTGCAGGATTCAAACGAGGGAGTCTCAGCTGACACCCTTCCTTCCTCCTTTGTCTCCCTCTCAGGTGGTGAAGAAACGGTGTTCAGCCATCGATTTTGCAGAGATGTGGAAACAGCTGCTGAACCTCCACTCCAGGTAGGAGAGCTGAGTATGGGACAGCCTGGGCGCCCCCTTCTTTCTCAGGAGGGCTTTTGCTCCTGCAGGTGCTGCTGATGTGTCTGAGGGAAAGGGGCTCTGAATGCCATTCCCTTCACCCATGCCAGCCTCTACATCTTGTGCCCTCCTGGAATGCTCCCTTCCAGTTCTGCCTGGCATGATCTCTGATGAGGGCATCTGCTTTCTCTTTCAGTCTCCCTTTTCCTTTGAGGAGGTGGCCGTGTATTTCACCAAGGCAGAGTGGGCCCTGCTAGATCCAGGCCAAAGAGCTCTCTACAGGGAAGTCATGCAGGAGAACTATGAGACTGTGGCCTCCCTGGGTAAGGATCTTTCATAGGTGCCAAATGTGCAAATTGCTGCCATTGGGATGATGTATAAATCCAAATTTGGAAGAGCAATACATCCTTTTGAGGCCTGACCCACTACTTACCCCCTTACCGACTAATGTAAGCCACCCTGAGCCTGTTTGCGGGGAGGGCGGCGTATAAATGGAATAAATAAATAAATAAATGGGGGCCTCCAGGACTTGGGGTGGCAGTCAAAGACATGTTCAGCATGGCTGGGTAGAGTGACCCAAGCCGCTTGGCTGGTCCAGGGGCAACTGAGTCCAGTATCGTGGCCATCACCCAAGCCTGAGGGAAAGGTAAGGCTGAGAAGGATTCCCGAAGGGCAAAAAGTTATAAGTTTACTTTGCAGAAGTGGAGCCAGAGTATTTGTACAAGGTTGCACTTTTTGCCCTAGCGGCAAAGAAAATTCGAATTAAGTTGACTAATTCTTCTCTTGCTAAATAGCCAGGGCTATGTTAAGGTATATAAGGTCCTTTTTTAGTAATTTTATCCCTAACCTTATATTTATTCTGTATGTTTTAGATTTTATCCCTAACCTTATATTTATTCTGTATGTTTTAGTTTTTATCTTGTGTTATTTTATCTTGTATTATTTTAAGCTCGTAACCGGTTTCATGCTAGACACACATATATTTTTATTTCCTGTGTTTTAATGCAGATCCTATTCTGTATCTTTTAACTTTTATTGTATTGTATTGGCCATATGCAATATATCAAACTGAACTGATTCTGGAAGGGGGCCGGAACCTAATTTCTCAGTTGCCAGTCTTTACAACATGCCCCTTCCCACGGATGGGATTACTCTCATCCGCTCTGACTGTGATCTGGAAAGGATCCATCCCCCTTATACTAGTTCAGAGTGAGGGCTTTGAAATTGACCAGGATTCCATCCTTCTAGGGGGGGGGGAATTCCTCTTCCTTGGATTTCTTTCCTTCCCTGTAGAAGATGTTCACTTTGCCTTTCTCTCTGCCAAAGAACCAAGGAATGTAAAAGAGACTTCAGCAGAGACCAACAAAACCTTCATGACTGAAGAAAGACCAGAGAATTTCTCAAGAGGATCTCCAGAGGGCATTTCCTTCCCAGATGAGCTGGCTGCGAGTGAGTATCCTTCTGTCCAGGGAACAGGCAAGGAATAGCCATGGAGGATTTGTGGCGGCATCGCTTCTTTGCAGCTTTGGCTTTGGTAGAATTATAACGCCTGCTGGGAAAGGAGGGAGGGAGGCCTTCTGGGGCCTGAAATCTGGGAGGCGCAGAAGGTCCTTCTGGGGTTGAGCTCAGCTGCAGCTCTTAAGGGGCCGAGGGGTCCTTAAATACTGGATATTCCAGGAAAAGGCCAAGCGGGATGAGGCCAAAGTCCCACCAACCCTTTCTACAGCCTTGACCTAGATGCCTTCAGGTCTTCACGGCACCCCCCAAAATGGGCACCTTTTCCAAAAACCATGGGGGTCCTCTTTGAGCTGTGGGGTGCACTGGGATAGTTCCTGGCTTTTCCCTCCCATCCCCAGCAAACATGTATTTTGGGAGGCTGAAAACTGGCTCCTCGTGGTTCTCATCACAACTAGAAGGACCCTCTCTGTGCAGCTGCAGGACTGAATATCATGATGGCTTCTTGTATTTAATCATCAAGAGCAGAGAATCCAAAGAGCTGTACAGCAAGTCAAATGGGAACAGCAGGAGAACGATTCTTTGCCACTTTCCCCCTTAAAGTACATACAGTGGGGAGGGATAGGCAGAATATAGGAACAGCTCTACTAGAGGGCCTGGTTGAGGCAAGGCATGACCAGCTACTCAGTCTGTGGGGAAGGAGGTTCTGATAAAGGGATTGCACAGCCATTCATGAGCAGTATCTGATTGGTGGGTTGACTTCTTGCATAGGTGCTGATTGGACCTCTTACCTTATGCCAGAAGCAGATGTAGAGGAGAGAGCTGGGGAATTCCAGGGGTTCTCTTTGGAAAAAGCCAAGAATGAAGATGCGGAAGGACACTTCGGAGATGGAGATGGACCACCAAGGCAGGAGGGAAGCCACGCAGACAAGAGGAGGGATAAGCCTATGCCTTGCCAAAGAGGGAGCTTCCATGAAATCCCAGTCCAAGAAGAAAGGTCGATCAAGAAAAGAACAAACACAGGCCTCCAGCCTCACCAGAGAATCCACTCCAGGGAAAATGAAAATATCCCGCCTGCACCATTCCTGGGGCCCCGTTTCCAGCCCACCATTTGGAAACATTTCCGCACCCTCCCCAGTGACCCCTGTGTGGTGGAGTGCCAGCTGTGCCACACCCTTGTCCGGAGGGGCACAAACCGCCAGCACTTGTCCTCCACCGTCCTCCGCAGGCACCTGCAAAGGGTGCACCCAACCGTGTTGCCGCCGGAGGAAAGAGTGGCGGCCAGCGGGAGGAAGAGGAGACCCACTCCCTCTCGGCAGGAAGAAGCGGAGGGGGAGCAGGAGGGCCCTCCAAGAAAGGCTCCCTGCACCTGGGGCGCCGTGGGTGGGACATCAAGGCAGGCCACCTTCCAAGAGGTCATTCCCCCAGGGATGACCACAGTGTCCTCCAGAAGGGCTATAGGGAGGGCCCAGGAAGGAGTCACTCACCTCATGGGCGAGATGATTGCGGTGGATGGCCAACTCTTCTCCCTCATGGAGGACGTAACCTTTCGGCATCTGCTGCAGCACCAAGCTCCCTGGTACTCCGTCCCCTTGCAGAGGAACATGAGCTGACGAGGCTCGCTCACCATGCCCTGCTCCACGGTGGCAACGGTCAAGGCTCTTCTTTGTCGTTCAAGGCAGCTTACAATGATAGTTAAAAACATTCCCAGTTAAAGCCAAAAATAAAATAGCCAACCAGACATCTCTTCCCCCCTCGCTCCCTTAAAAGATGCCTGCCATCCAAACTAATGCTCCCTGTAAGCTACGGAGTCTTGTGAGCACAAATTCTACTTTGTGAGCTACTGGCATTAAAAGTTGTGAGCAGGCGATTTGGCAACTGCATAAATTAATTTGCTCTGGCGCCCTCCTTCCTGAGCGAAGACAAAAATGTGTGCGTTGGAGGCTAAAAAACTGTGAGCTAGCTCACACCGACTCAGCTTAGAGGGAACACTGATCCAAACACCCATAAAAGCCCTGGCAGACCACCAGGCCTTGCAGCACCTCCTGAAGATTGTCAGGGAGGGGGGCCTCCTTCACCTCTTCTGGAAGCCCAATCGACAGAGCGACGCGAGAACCACGATGGAAATGGCCCAGGCCCTCATCTTAGACTGGCTGTGTGCCACAATAGCAGCTTTTTGCTTAGTGTGAGAATGCTTCCGAGTTCTTCTCTTGCCTAGGAGAGGTGTCAAAATATCCCATTTATAGGAGGGGGAAATAATCTGTTAAGGAGAGAAGCGGCATCAGTCCCCAAGTTTAAACATCTGGTTGTGGGTTCCTCCTCCATCCATGTTTCAGGCAGGGTTTTGGAGCTGCGACTGCTTCAGTGGCTGTGCGGGAGGACCTGTTCTGGGAAAGGGACCAGGGGTGGAGACCATTTCTGCTGACTCTCCATCAGTACCATGGAGATGGTGGTATCCTTTGCCAAGTACCCAAGATGGCAATTACAGGCATTGTGAGGCACCTCCGCCAGCACGCCCCTCTGCTGTTGCTCCTCCGCACCTCGACACACCCTCGACTGCCTCGGTGTCCTCCCTCCACTCCGGCCTCTGAACAGATTAGTATGTTTTCTTTGACCCGACACATGCCGATGCTGAATGTGAGCCACCCTGAGCCCGCCCTGCAGGGAGGGCGGGATAGAAATTTAATAAATAAATTTTAAAAAATAAAATTAAGGAGATAAGTCAGCAGCTTCCTCCTGTGGCCCGGCGTTCCTGTTCCCCAGCATGGAGCTTGAGCGCCCATGTCCTCCTCAGCACTTGGGAACTCCCCTCGTTTATGAAGCACCTATCCCGCCCCCCTTTCTACCCCCACCCACATCCTACGGGGTGGGACGGGATTCCTTCCTCCCCCTGTGCCTCCCAGGGCCTTGGAAGCCACCAGAGCCAAGCCCCTGAGCCTTTCCATGCTCTGGGATGCGCTCATCCTGGTGAGCAGGGAGGCGGTGTTCGTTGCAATCACAGAGCTGCCAGATTCCCTCTGCAGCCCCTGACCCCACCCAGCAAGGCCTTCTGCCTGGCTTCCCCCCCAGCCATTGTGCACACGAGGGCAGTGATTGGCAGTGGTGATACCCACAGCAATGAGTGGCAGCAGCGACCCTGTCAGTGGCAGCAGGGTCAGTGGTGATGGGATCAGCGGTGGCCCCGCCTTAGCTGGGTCAAGGTGAGGTTTCTTGGCCGCCTCTCCACCCAGCGCCGGCCCAATAGTCTCCTGACCAGTGTTGGAGTAATGCGAGCCTGCTCCAGCCCAGTCTGGGACTGCAGCCACCCTTGAACAGACATCACCGTCAGGTGGTTCTGGTCCTATCTGGCTGATTGGTCCCCGAATTGGGCAGAGGGGACCCCTGCTTGGCATGTGCTGCAGGGTCCCAGAGGGTGCGCTCTCGTCCTCCATGCTCTGGGTTCTGGAATGTTCTGGGGGATTTTGAGAGTCTCAGAGGTATCTCTACTGGAGTGTCTGTTCAGGCCTCAAATGTGAGACAACTTGGAGTACTGGACAAGGATCTCTTCCTAGTGCCTTCTCCCTCCTCCAAACAGGGTCTGGGCATGAGCAGAGCTCCTTGTCAGCCACTCAGGGTTGCCAGCTCCCCCCACCCCCCTGGCCACCAGCAGGGGATGGGGAGTAGGGTTGCCAGATCCAGATTGGGAAACTCCTGGAGATTTGGGGATGGAGCCTGGGAAGGACAGGGGCCTCAGTGGGGTCCAATGCCATAGAGTCCACCCTCCAGAACATCCATTCTCTCCAGGGAAACTGATCTCTGTAGTCTGGAAATGAGCTGTAATTCCAGGGGATCTCCAGGTCCCACCTGGAGGCTGGCATCCCTAACCACAATTGTTTTGTGCTACATCTTTAAGAGGCTAACCCAGAAGGCCTCAGGGCAGGGCCGGAGAAACACAGTTCACTTCCCTCCCTGCTACTATGTGGCTGGATAGCTGGGCCCATACAAAACGTTTGAGAACAGACCAGGACAATCCTGGGCCTACTGGACAAGAAAGAGCTCCAGCTAAGTATTGTTGTATTCCTTTCTGTTCAAGCCAAGTTAATCAGCATTCGGCCCTGAAGTTCAGTGTTAAATAATAGACCATTAAGCTGAGGAAACCGGGTGTTTTTTTGTTGCAACAAGGAAGGGAATCTACCTGCTGCTAAAACACTCAAGAGCCTGCCAGAAAAATAAATCGATACTAGAGCAGCTCTTTCCTTTCCATGTTGCTGCTGGGTCACTACAGAAATGGCTGCACTGGTCCATATAGAGGAGTTTGGTGTTAGTCTTTCTGCATAACAGTCCCAAGAGGCTGGTTGACTGCCTGTCTTGCCACCTGCAAGCTGACAAGTCGTCCAGCTGTCCTTGACCAGAGCCAGGCCCTGGCTCCAACCTAGTGGAATCTCTCTGCCGAGTAACATCCGCACCCTGCAAGATATACTACAATTCCGCAGGGTGCGCAAGGCAGAAATGTTCCGCCAGGCATTTGGTTGAGGACAGCGAGGGTTCCGTCTTGACATGCCCATCCTCTCCCCCCACCCCCCGACCTTCCCCCATGAGACAACGGCGCTGTTAGGGATTTTAGTGCCGTCTATAGCTAACTAGATTACTGGATTGATCAGACTGGCTGTGATGTTTTACTGTTTTAGCCTGATCTTAAATTGTTTTCTGCAACGTTTTATCTGATTGTGTTGTACACCGCCCTGAGCCCGGTCCTACTGGGGAGGGTGGCTAATAAATTCAATAAATAAATAAATAAATAAAACTGAAGTGGCCAGACAAAAGCCTTCAATTCTGCTGAGTGTTTGCAGAGCGAAAAAAACCAGGGTTGCACTTACCTATAATTGTTGTTCATTGAGCAGTCTTCTGTGCGGGAACACGTGGGGCCTCCGCGTGAGCAAGGCAGCTACTCCCTCAGTTCTTCCCACACTGCCGGCAGAGACCCCAACAAATGAAGGTGCCAGAGAGAATTCACTGTGGCACAGGAGGGAGGGATTTGTACGTGCACAGAAGACCACTCGAACAACAGTTAACAGCACAACAAGCAGGGCGCAAACCCTTTTACAGCCTCAGCAGAGACTCTTTTTCCACTTAGAGGTGTGGGATTGTGGGTAGTGAAGGAGCGACGCTTGCCACTCAGAAATACCTGGGACTGCTGCTACAACGCAGGAAAGGAGGTGATTGAAACCACTGAAGTCCTCAGCAGGAGTGAGAATAAGCAGATCGGCACCATAACGATGAAAGCGGTGAGGCAGGCCTGACGTGGCCAATGGAACAGTGGACAGTATGGACCAGAAATGAATGTTGTGCAGAGCAGTCTGTGCAGCAAAACAGCCACGGCAAAAACGTGAAAACAGATTAACTGGCTGACGAATTAGAAGAGCATTCCCCAGTGATCCAATGATGGGGGTCTGTGTCAGGAAAGGAGCAACAAAGGACAGGGCGTGTGGGATGTCTTATGGCAGGGCAAGGCCAAATAACCTAGGCTTCCCATTAGAGTGTCTGGGAGCTGGCCCCCATTAGTTCAGGAAACGTAATTACAGTGCTCTAGGAGAAAGTAGTAGTATGACAAACTAATTTTGCAGAAGACCAGAAGCCACTGGGAAACAGGCTCATAGCCTACCAAGCAACATAGGTGTGAAAAGAACTGTAGGAAACCTGGGAGTGGTGGACAAGACAGCAGACCACAGAATTTTTACTTTCCCCTGTGGAGTAATTTCAACAGGGATGAATGTAAAGTTCTGCATTTAGGTAGGAAAAATCAAATGCATAATTATAGGCTGGGGGTGACTTGTCCTGGCAGTAGTATGTGCGAAAAGGATCTAGGGGGCTTAGTAGACCATACGCTGAACATGAGTCAGCAGTGTGACGCATTAGCTAAAAAGGCAAATATGATTTGAGGCTGTATCAACAGAAGTATAGTGTCCAGATCACGCAAAGTGTTGCTGTCGCTTTGCTCTGCTCTGGTTAGACCTCACCTAGAGTATTGTGTTTCGTTTTGGGCACCACAATTCAAGAAGGATCTAGACAAGCTGGAACATGTCCAGAAAAGGGGGACAAAGATGGTGAGGGGTCTGGAGACCAAGTTCTATGAGGAAAGGTTGAAGGAGCTGGGTATGTTTAGCCTGGAGAGGAGATGAGTGAGAGGTGATATGATAACCATCTTCAAGTACTTGAAGTGATGTCCTATACAGGATAGTATAGACTTGTTTTCTGTTGCCCCAGAAGGCCAGACCAGAACCAATGGGTTGAAATTAAATCAGAAGATTTTTCGGCTAAACATCAGGAAGAACTTCCTGACAGCGGTTCCTCAGTGGAAGAAGCTTCCTCAGGAGGTGCTGGTCTCTCCTTCTTTGGAGGATTTCAAACAAGGGCTAGATGGCCATCTATTGGGTCCCCCTTGTCCACATGTTTGTTCACTTCCTCAAAAAAAAAAGCTGTGCAACACGGGATTATTCAAGAGGGCTTTCCTTAGCAGACCAGAGTTGCACCATACTAATGATTCACAAAGTTACTTGGATAAATTATTAGGGAATGGGGTCTATCTTACTGTGCATAGCTTGCTGAAACAAGGATCCCACTTTGGAATTTTTGCATCACTTAATGTGTCATGTTAATTTTTATGCTTTGCTTAAGCTTATCTGGCCACCTGGATCCACCCCATGGTAACTTTGAGGCTAGATGCAATGCACTCTACATAGATCTCCCCTCAAAATCAACTTGGAGATTCCAGTTGGTGCCAAATGCCTTACCTCAGCTCTTACATTCATGGCCTTTGGCTCCTTCATGAGCTAGTTGTTGTTGTTCAGTCTTGTAGTCGAGTCCAACTCTTCGCAACCCCATGGACCACATCACGCCAGGCCCTCCTGACCTCCACCACTCTCAGGAGCCTGCTCAACTCCATGCTCAGCACAAGCTAGTATGAACATGCATATTACTCTCAGGCTACAGTCACTCCATTGGTTGCTTATGAGTTACTGGGCTCAATTTAAGGAACTGGCTGTCACATACAAAACCCTTCATGGGTTGGGCACTCATACCTGTTGGACCACCTCTCCTTACAGGCCTGGGTTGCGAGTGCGTTTGCGTCTCAGCATGCACATATAAAGGAGAAACTTGGATCACACGGAGGTACTAGTCAAACCAGGCAGGATTTGCCGAGCTGGGAATGTTTCTGACCAGTTTGAGTCCTAAGAATTCCCTGCTCTGTGATCTTTTAATTTGGAGAAAAGTTTCTTAAAGGCCTGCAATGGAGCCTCTGGAGACCAGGATACCAGACAGACACGCCTCTCACTTTGGCTGGTTGGTGGCAGCAGAGAGTCAGCCTCATATGCGTTGGGGAAAGTTGAAATCAAGCTGAAGAAGTGGACTCCTCTGTGAGATCGAGCAGCTTAACACCTGCAACAGTTAAGTAAATAGCATGTGTCCCATGGTACAAAATGGGTGGCTGCACAGCCTGTTTTCAAATATTTCCAAAATCAGTAACAGACATATCCTGATAATAGTTCCAGGTGGTCATTGGACTCTAAATTATATCCTGACTCTAAATTATATCCTGATAATGTTAAGATACTGAACTGCAGGCCAGAAGGTCAGTAGTTCAGCAGTTCGAGACCCGAGTGCTGCATGACGGACTGAGTTCCTGTCTCTTATACCAGCTTCTGCCAACCTAGCAGTTTGAAAGCAAGAAACTACAAGTAGATAAATAGGTACCGCTTCGGTGGGAAGCTAACAGCGTTCCGTGCACCTCAGCATCTAGTCATGCCGGCCATATGACCACGGAAACGTCTTCGGACAGCACTGGCTCTTCGGCTTGGAAATGGAGATGAGCACTGCGCCCTAGAGTCAGATTCTACTGGCTTTCGAGCAAGGAAAACCTTCACTTTTCCTAATGTTGTGAATATTAATAGTCAATTACTAATGTCAAGTGGCACAGCAATATTCCAACAAATTATGTTTTTTTTAGAACTGTTAGTGTATGTGGGAGGCAGCAGAATGGCAGCTCAGGCAAAGAAAATGGCCCCAGTATGGGTGGAACATGCAAAATTTTGTGTTTTCTTGCCAACACAGTGAGCAACAGTTCCAAATCAAATCTGGAAAGCATCGCAGCCAAATGCAGGGCGGGAGAAGAACAGAAGGTACACGATCTGGGGATGCGGTCATGTGGACCCTCCAAAAACCCGTCTTTGTGGAAGCAGCCACAAAGCAGCCAGATTTGAGTCCAGGGGTGCCTTAGAGTCCAACCAGAAGTCTGGCCTCAGATCTGGGTGTTCTACTGATAACCAACATGGCTCTCTTTGGAAACAGCCTAAAAGCAGTTTGGCCAGGGGAAATTCGCAGTTTGTGTGGCTGGTTTTTGAAAAGCAATCCTATGGTGCCCTCCTGGCAGACAATATATTTATCCTGACGACTTTTATTTTTAAATTTTCCAAGATTTGCCACTGCTGAATAATGAGAGGAAGCTTTTTGAGACTGAGATAGCTTGGGGAAGAAAGCGCTGAACATGTAGAATTTAGTAGAAACACAGAAGCACCGTGTTTGGATTGGTTGTGCAAATATGTTTCTGTCACAATAAAAGCTGTGGACTAATCATAACAGTTGGCTGGAAATCCAGTGGTACCTATGTCATCCTAGCTGAACAGGAAGTGAGCAGAGTGCTGAGAGACTCAAGAGTCTCATAGAAAGGAAAGGATAAGCTCAGAGTTTGACATTCTCTACAAAGTGTCACTGACACCCTGCTTCTGACAACAGACTCATACAGAATACAGCAAGCGGCCAGATTTCCACACCTTTGCCTTGCTGCTAAGTCCATAGAAGAGGGTTCAGTTTGATCCTGACCCTGTATCCTGCATCTCCTTCAACAAAAACGGCACAAAAATGTGCCCCTGCATACGGCAAACCCCTAAAACCAGTGCTTATTTTGGGGGGGGAAGGTGCCAGTACTCATATAAAATTTCTTTCCACCAGTTCCCCTCTCAGGACCTGGCAGAGTGCCCCTTAAAAGTACTGCCATCCATGAGTACTGACTTGTTACAGTTCCGCAGGGCCTGTAAAACGGAGCTCTTCTGCCAGGCCTTTGGAGCCACCTGTCAGGCACTTCAGAAAAGTCAGTCAAACACTAGGCTCCATAAGAAGATCGTGTTTATTAAACAGCAGTTCTAAAGGCACGTTAACATTCTATTGTCAGGAATGACACACACAAAGAAGCATCTATGGATATACCCTTCTAGTTCGCCCCCCCCATACAGCCTACCAAGAGCTAACAAGCCCATGCGTGCTAAAGAGAAAGGTGCAAAAGTTATAAAGCTGTAAATATTCCCATGGCCTAGCTGTCTTCTCAGGGAAATAAAAGAAAAGCGGTCCAGAGGAAACCAAGGCCATTTGGGACATCTGTAGATAACCCAGGCTGTGAATCTCTGCATTGCCCGGGTAACCTACTCACCTCCCCACATACCAGACATGACAAAGTACAGACCAACTGGCACCACCATCCCTCCCTTCTACACTATGGCAGGGTCACCTGACACCACCACCACCGCCATCTGATAGTTCTTGAGGAGCAAGTCCAACTCTCTGGGTCCCCCAAACATAGCCTGACCCGTGTGCCTGGGACACCTGTAGTAAAATATGATGCTGACTGCGTTTGAGGGATTATTGCTAGCACTTTATTAAGTTGTATAATTATGGTTTTAAACTTGCGTTGTTTGGTTTTACTATTTAGTGTATCGTTTTTACATTGTTGTAAGCCGCCCTGAGCCGGCCTCGCTGGGAGGGCGGGGTAGAAATCTAATAAATAAATAAACAAACACACCCCTGTCAAAAAATGTCTAGAAATATTAACCAAGTTAGGGGTGCCTGTCCTTAAGACCCTCCCCAACCTGAAAATATTCATCTGCATACCCCAAAGGTAAGAGAAAGTCACCAGATCTCCAGGAATTTCTCAAACCGGAGATGGCAACCCTGTCCGATACGGCAAAATGACAAAGAGTCTCCAGGAAGTCTAGCTGTCAGTCATTTTGTTTTGAGAAACAGGGAAGATGTTACAGGAAGGAACACAGATTTTCAAGGCAACCCTAAAACCACTTTCCTGGGAGTAAGCACCACTGAACAGGAGCATCATGGGTAGGTAGCCCTGCTTCAGAATGTGCTTGGCCTGAGCTTTTGTGTAGCTTGCCTTAATTTTCTTGTTTCTGCTCAACCGCCCCATTTTCTTAGCTGGCTAGAAGAGCACTGGGTACCCAGAGACATAGCCCCCTGCAGGGTTACTCTACAGCGGCCCCACTGAGCTGCATAGGGCGTCCCTGACGGCGGCCTGGTTGAAGCTCCTCATGGGAAAGAGCGGGAAGCATTTTTTTCTTCTTCATTTGCCTGCAACCACTGAAAGGGTTAAACTGACTGAGCTGTTTGATAGAGAGGCGGAGCGGCGCGGCGGGGGGGAGCGGAGAAGCGGAAAGGCTCTTTTTCTAAGGGGAGGGGGGAAGGCTTGGCTTCTGAATTGCAAAAGAGCGCGGGCAGGGCTCCCGATGCTATAGCGGAATAAAGCCTTATTGCAGCCGAATCCAGGGGAGGTTTACTCACCAGTAAGTCACGGGGGGGGGGGGAATAAGCTTTTAAAGCTTGGAAGAGAGGAATGCGGGCTGTCCTGTGTGCTTTTGAAGGGGGCCGGGGTGTGTGTGTGAAATACTTTCAACGCGGTATGGTTTAATCTGTTAGCTGCCTCGTCGGCAGCCCTTATGGAGGAAGAAAGGCAGGCTCTGATTCTTGTAAATGAAAACAAATTCTCAGCCACGGTGCTGGTTGGGAGTCCCAGAAACGAGTCCCAGGAGTGACCAGGATGGAAGGAATCATTTGCTGCCACCGGCTCCTTCACATTTGGCCCAGTGTCCCCACCACCACCTGCCGTTTCCCTGGGAGTTCACTGCCTCCTCTCATTCATCCAGGCAGCCCCTCTGTCCCTTCCACTCTACTGGCTGCTGGGACAGAGCTATCACTAAACGCTTCTGGATGACTGAGGAAATATCGCCACTGGTAAAGGTGTTAGGGTCATTTTTGCTGAGGATCTAGTTTGCTTCGAGATGCAACCCCATCAGAGGCAATAAGAATTAAGGCAGTCACAGAATCTCTCGACTTTCCACTTCTTTACTTCCTTAGAAAGCTGCTGAATATAGCATGCTGGTGTGGCTTTGTGCACTGGATTTGGTCAGCCATCATTGGAGGAGAGGGCATGGATACCTGCATTTAATTTGAGAGTCTGGTGTAGTGGTTAAGAGCGCAGACTCTAATCTGGAAGAACCAGGTTTGATTCCCCACTCCTCCACATGCAGCTGCTGGTGTGACCTTGGGTCTGTCGCAAGTTCTTTCAGAGCTGTTCTTTCAGGAGCAGTTCTCAAAAGAGCTCTCTCAGCCCCACCTACCTCTGTGTCTGTTGTTTGGAGGGGAAGGGAAAGGGATTGTAAGCCACTCTGAGACTCCTTCAGGTAGTGAAGGGCAGGGTATAAATCCAATCTCTTTTTCTTCTAATCTAAAATTTAATGTTACTTTTCTGCGCCAATGGCTATCTGGCCTATTGAAGGAGGATTCTTATAAATCATCATGGCTTAGGATCACGGACAAGAAATTGTCAGCTATTGGTTTTACCACTAAATCTACCAAGGAATTGGGGCTCACTGAATCAGTAATTACAATTAAAAACCAGATTAGGCAGATTGATTACAATAGTTCCATTCTTCGTGCTTGATGAGTTTATTCTTCACAGTTTTTTGGAATACTTTTCCCTGATTCTCTTCCTTCCTATACCTACCATCTGACCTCACCTGGCCTATTCAGGACTTTTCCTCTTGTTAGAATGAATGCCCATTCAACAGTGGTTATGAGACACCGCTTTTTGCATCTTCTCTGCCCTGATAGAATCTTGTTCCCTTGACAAAACAGATTCGGTCTCTCATATTTTGTTGGAGTGTGCTCTATTAATCTGATGCCATTTTATTCTACCACAGCTGGTGAATTTCAATGATTTTACTCCAAGCAAGTTGGTTCCCTTCCTACTCCCAGATCAAAATCCTAACATTTGTGTCTTTTGGGAAATAGAGATTATAAATGGAATTTCAGATCGTTATACTGCTTAGGGCATTGAGTTACAGAGCTTTTATTTGACAAATGAAAGGAAAGGGGAAAAGCTTATTATATAACCTTGCACAATGACAGTAATCCTGATCTGCAAACTACAAGGGCAATCCTTCTGATCCAGCAGGGCAGTCCTTAGGTTTTCTTGACTAGTGTTGGTGATGTACCTCCATTGTCTTGGTTTCTTTCTGCCTTTTTGATATCTTCTCCTCTCCCTCTTCATAGCCACTGAGTAAGGGTATCTTTCCACAGTCAAAGGCGACCCAAGGGAAGCAGATGGAAGAGAGGGAGCTGGAAGGACCTGGAATTGGTGAGACAGCAAGGAAAGGCCCCCTTCTCCTCCAAGCTGGGAATGGTGTTGGATTCTGGGAAAGACCTGTGCCAGAGATCTCCAGTGAACATCACCGACGCTTCCGCCAGTTCTGCTATCACGAGGCTGATGGGCCCCGAAAGGTTTGCAGCCAGCTCCATGGACTTTGCAACCACTGGCTGAAGCCAGAGAGGCATTCCAAGAAGCAGATCCTGGACCTGGTGATCCTGGAGCAATTCTTGGCCATCCTGCCCCAGGAAATGCAGTGCTGGGTCAGAGGATGTGGGCCAGAGACCAGTTCCCAGGCGGTGGACCTGGCTGAAGGTTTCCTCCTGAGTCAGGCAGAGGAGAAGAAGCAAGCAGAGCAGGTGAGGGAGTTTCATTCACTTAGTTCAAGCAATGGCCTTATTCTAAGGCTTCCCTGCCAAATATTTATAGCTCTAGATAATTCACTAGGCTGGGAAGAAAATCAAACCCTGATTCTTGCCCCTGTAATTGAAGCAGCTCTGCTGGTCAATGCAGGGCTGAGGAATCTGGGAGTGGGACAGGATCCATCTCCTCAACCTGTTCCGTTTTTCTCTTATCTGTCTCTCTTGCTGCTGTTTCAGATGTGGGGATCATCCGTGAATTTGGAAGCTAAGTTCTCTGAGGCTGAAGGAGCTTCGTTGGAGGAAGGGCAGAGGGAACGAGGCCAGGAGCATGCCCAAGATGCCCTCTCATGTGGTAAGGGTGCCTCGTGCCCGGATGGGATTGGGGCACATTGTGAAGTTGTTGGGTAGAAGGATCAGGACTGGAGAAAAAGGAAAGACTATGACTACTGCACACAACACAGAGTTCACTTCTGGGACTCAGGGCCATGGGATGTAGTGATGGCCACCTGCTTGAAGGGGGGATTAGATAGCTTCCTGGAGGGTAACTCCGTTTTCATTCGCACAAATTAAAATATTTCTGTCTCATCGTCCTTCCATTCGAGGGACTCAAGGCAGCTCAAAAAAGGAAAGGGAGACAAATCCAGTTGCAGCTATTAGCCATGGTGAGTAAATGGAACCTCCATGTTCTGGGGCATCATACCTTTGAAGACCCATTGCTAGAGGTCAGTAATTAGGCTTCTGTGCCCCTATGTAAATGCTCTCTAGGGGCAGCTGGAGGGCCACAATGGCAAACAGGATACTGGACTAGAGAAGTCAGGCTATGTCTTTCCAGTGTCTTTCCGCCCATAATTTAAACCCATTATTATGAGTCCTGTCCTCTGCTGCTAGCAGGAACAGCTTCCTTCCTGCCTCTAAGCGACAGCCCTTCAAATACTTCAAGACAGCAATCAAGTCCCTAGATATGACATCAGGACATCAGAAGACACTCTGGAAGCACGCTGATGTTACCATAGAGTTTTCAGATGTCCCAAAGTCACATATAGGTTTTTGGACAGATGCAACAGCAACATGTTATGCAACGTCATTTCTGGCCCCTTCTTTTTCTCCCACCATTCCGGTCACGAGGGCCTGTGAGGGGGCTCAACCCAATGGGAGAATAGCATGTCTGCTGAACCTTTGGTCTGATCCGGCAGGGATTCTCTCATGTATTTAAACTCCAGAATTCACAGGACACATTTCAGTTTTCACAGAAATCTGAAATGTATCAGCAGAATTTATGAGCCCCTGAGGCCCATGGGTACCTGGTACTTCTCTTGTGTCTTCTCCACTGTTTAGAAAACTGGTTACAAAATAAGAGAGCCAGTTTGGTGTAGTGGTTAGGAGTGCGGACTCTAATCTAGGAGAACTAGGTTTGATTTCCTACTCCGCCACACGCAGCCAGCTGCGTGACCTTGGGTCAGTCACAAGTTCTTTCAGAGCTGTTCTGTCATGAGCAGTTTTTGAAAGAGCTCTCTCAGCCCCACCTACCTCACAGGGTGTCTGTTGTGGGGAGGGGAAAGGAAATGAGATTGTTAGCCAGTCTGAGACTCCTTCAGGTAATGAAGGGTGGGGTATGAATCCAATCTCTTCTTCTTGAGTGTACATATGGCAAAGTTTCACAGCCCTAGGAACATGAGTATGTGAAGCAGCCATCACACAAGCAAATGAAATACGAAGTCTAGGCTAATACATTTCCTTCTTCCTTTGTCTCCCTTGCAGGCAGAGCTTCTCGTTTCCCTCTCCCTTAAGTTATTAAAAAGCGGTTTAAAATGTGATGATTATATGCAGGGCAAAGTTTCACAACACTGAGAAGAGGATACGCGAAGCAGGATTCAAACAAGAAAACAAACTAGAAAGTTGAGACTAATACCCTTTCTTGCAATTTTCTCTCCCTCACAGACAGTGGAGAGATACTGTTGAGGCGTCATCTTTGCAGAGGTGTGGAAACGAATGCTCCAACTCCAGTCCAGGTAGAGGAGATGTGTGGAGGAAAGCCTGTTTCCCCCCCTTTTCTCAGGGGGCTTTTGATCCTTCAGTTACTGCTAAGGTGTATGAGCAAGAGAGGCCATTCCTTTTACCTCTGCCGAGCTCTACAGCCTCCCAGAATGCCCCCTTCCAGTGTACAGTCTCTGCCTGGCATGATCTCTGACAAAGGAATCTGCTTTTCCTTACAGTGTTCGTTTTCCTTTGAGGAGGTGGCTGTGGATTTCACCGAGGCTGAGTGGGCTCTGCTGGATCCGGGCCAAAGAGCTCTCTACAGGGAAGTCATGCTGGAGAACTACAGGAGTGTGGCATTTATGGGTAAGGATCTTTCATAGGTGCCAGAAGTGCAGATTGCTGCCATCGGGATGATGCATGAGGCAAAATACTGAACAGTAATATGTCATTTTGAGGCCCTTAACTATGTCGTCGCCATCTTGTGATTTTGTACAGAACTGAATTTTAATTTTATAGTACGTTTTAATCTTTTAAACTGAGTATTCTATGTTGTGAGCCACCCTGAGCCCATTTGTGGGGTAGGGTGGGATAGAAATAAAATAAATAAAAATAAATACTTGCCCCCCCACTGGGGGGCTCCAGGACTTGGGACGGCAGTGAAAGTGATGTTCATCATGGCCAGGGAGAGCGATCAAAGCGATCTGGCTGGCCCAGGGGCAACTGAAACCGGTGTTGTGGCTACCACCCAAGCCACCTGAGACTTACTGTCACTGGGATGAGGCATGAATCCAAATATTGAATAGTGATACATTGTTTTGACACCTGTCCCACTACTTGCCCATGGGGTAATTGAGGTCAGTGTTGTGGCCATCACCCAAGCCAGAGAAGGTTTCCTGACCTACGGTGGGGCTGAGAGGCCCTCAGGAAGACTCTGGAAGGGGCCAGATCATAATTTCTCAGTTGCCAACCTCTACAATACACCTTTCTCCCTGGATCAGATTATGGTCGTCTGCTCTGACTGTAATCTGGAAGGGATCCATTCCCCTTATACTGGTTGGGATTGTGGGCTTTGGTCCTGACCATGTTTCCATCCTTCCGGAAGGATTATTCTTCTTCCTTGGATTTCTTTCCTTCCTCATACGAGAATGATCTTTTTTCTCTCTCTCTGCCAAAGAAGCCAGGAATGTAAGAGAGACTACGGTGGAGACAGACAAAGGCTTTGTATCCAATGAAAGGATGGAGAGTTTCTCAAGAGGCTCTCAAGAGAGTATTTCCTTCGCAGATGAGCTGGCTGAGAGTGAGTATCTTCAGGGTTGTATCAAGGGAAGGAGCAAGGAATAGGCGTGGAGGATTTCTGCTTCACTTCTTAGCAACTCTTAGTTTGGTAGAATTATAAAGCCTACTGGGTAAGGAGGGAGGGAGGCTGGCTTTCTGGGGCCTGAAATCTGGGAGGCCTTGTTAGCTCCTTCTGTAGTGAGAGATCCCCCCGCCCCCGGCATCCAGTCAGAGAATGATAAGGCTTTTAATGGCTCTGTCTTTACAAAAGGTTTAGCAGCAGAGTCCTCCTGGATTTATTGTATTAAAGGGTAACTTACAACCTTTAATTCTGACAATACAAAACTAGAAAATCAGACAGAACACTTGTGGAAACTTTTATTAAGATAAGAAGTTATTTTCTTTAATGAGCTTGACAGAATGATATACAAGCACGAAAAAGTTAACCTTACAATCACAGTGAAAATAAATGCAAACATTATCAAAGTTCCTAGCATTGCTTTTTAGCAAGTAATAGTTTTAAAAGCAAATTAGTTTTCAGCTGTTTGTCTCGCTGTTTTTTTTTTTAACCTAAGTTAACCACCGAGGAATCAAAGTCAGCCAGATCTTTGAATACTTAAATCCAGTGACCAGAGCTGTAAAGGGGCAAGACGCATCTTTCTACAAACCTGAAAAGGGCCCTAGTTTTCCTGAAAAATCTGAAATCTAAAAGAAATACATTGGGAAGTTTTTTTAAAAGCCAAAAATGATTTTAAAAGAGTGTCTGTAGCTTTAAACAATGGATTCCCTCAGTGTCTGTTGTTAGGCAACCACAGTATTCCAGACTGGGTAGTGTGAGTAAAAGGCAAGAGAAGGGGGCCTTTCTAGGCCTATTTTAGGCTTTTGAAGGAGGATTCCTTGGGGCCAGGCCTGGCTAGGATTGCCAGCTCCAGTTTGGGAAATTCCTGGAGATTTTGTTGTGGAGTCTGAGGAGGGCAGAGTTTGAGGAGGGGAGAGGCCTCAATCCGATATAATGCCGTAGAGTCCACCCTCCGGAGCCGCCATTTTCTCCAGGGGGACTGGTCTTGGTCTTCTGGAATTCAGTTGCAATTCTGGATTACCTCCAGGTCCTACCTGGAGGCTGGCAATCGACCTGGCAATTGCCTGGGCAGCGACCTCTGTGTGACTTGAGACCACCGGATACGCATGACTCAACTAGGCCTGGCTTCCTGCTACTGTCCAACAGCAGCCACCCTATGAAAGCCAGCATGGTACAGCAATTGGAGCTTCAGAGCAGGGTCTTGGACCAGTCACATACTTTTAGTCTAACCTACCTCACAGCATTTATTGTGTGGATAGAAAGGAGGAGAGGAGAATAATGTGAGCTGTTTTGGTCCCCACTGTCAAGAAAGGTGGGATATCAATGAAATCCATAAGTAATAGACTTGAAAGTGGGAAGAAGATAAAAGGCAGGTTGGCGAATGGCTGAGGAGAGAATAAGACAGGGAAAGAACACATACTTCTCTATAGATATGTACTCCTGTGACAAGCAAATCTGATTTCTCTGAATGAAAGTCTCAGAAGAATAAGTGTGACAAGAGGGAACCTGCAAGGGTTTGTGAGAACCCGCAAGGATTTGTGGGAGGCATTTCTTTTCCCCCTCCCCCACAATTTCCTCTTTCCTTTTCATGAAAACCCCCATAGCCACTGTTTTCCTGCTTCCTTCTCTCCTTCTAGGGTTGCTAACCAACAGGTGGGGCCTGGAGATCTCCTGGAATCACAGTAGATACCCCAGCTACAGAGATCAGTTCCCCCTTAGAGTTGCCAGCTTCAGGTTGGGAAGTTCCTGGAGATTTAGGGGTGGAGCCTTGGGAAGGTGAGGTTTGGGGAGCGAAGTGACCTCAGCAGAGTATAATACTATAGAATCCATCCTCCAAAGCATTCTTTTTCTCCAGGGGAACTTCTCTGTCATGTGGACCTCTCTCTCTCTTTTTTTTAATTCCAACAGGTGATGTGGAGGAGACGGTTGGAGAATTCCAGGGGTTTTCTCTCAAAGCAGCCAAGAATGAAGGTACTGAAGGAAACCTCAGCAATGGAGATGGACTACAAAGAGGGGAAGGAAGCTGTTCAGAGAAGAGAAGGGATAAGGCCATTATTTGCCAAAAAGGGGATGTGTATGAAATCTCAGTCCAAGAAGAAAGATCAACAAAAAAAAGAAGGAATGCAGGACTTCATCCTCACCAGAGAATCCACTCCAGGAAAAATGAAAATGAAAGTGTGGCCTTTGGAAAGATCTTCAGTGAAAGCATGAACGTTATTTCCCAGACACAAATTCCCTCAGGAGAGAAACTGTATACTTGCTTGGAATGTGGAATGAACTTCTCAGTTCACGCCCAATACATTATCCATTTACAAATACACAATGAAAAGAAGACCCATCAATGCTTGGAGTGTGGACAGAGTTTTTTTCGTAGAGCAGAGCTCCTTAGACATCAAAGAACACATACACGAGAGAAAGCTTATAGCTACTCAGACTGTGGCAAGAGTTTCACACAGAAATCACACCTTGTTCAACACAAAAGGATTCATTCAGGGGAGAAGCCATTTATCTGCTCAGAGACTGGAAAGGTATCATCTGAGAGAAGAAGGAGAAATGCATATTTTCCAAAGCACAGTACAGTGAAGGCAAGTAAATGCTTTCGGTGTGAAAAGAACTTCAAATACAGATCACAGCTCCTTGTGCACCAAAGAATACACACAGGGGAAAAACCTTTTGAATGCTCAGAGTGTGGAAAGAGATTCAGTCGGAGTGGCACTCTTGAGCAGCATCAACGAATCCACACAGGGGAGAAACCTTTTGAATGCTCAGAGTGTGGAAAGAGATTCAATCGGAGTGACACTCTTCAACAACATCAAAGAATCCACAGAGGGGAGAAACCTTTTGAATGCTTACAGTGTGGGAAGAGATTCAGTCAACTTGGTACTCTTCAACAGCATCAAATAATCCACACAGGAGAAAAGCCTTTTGAGTGCTTAGAGTGTGGAAAGAAGTTCAGTTGGAGTGGCAATCTTCAACAGCATCTACGAACTCACAAAGGTGAGAAGCCTTTTGAATGCTCAGAGTGCAGAAGGAAATTCAGTCAGATGGGACATCTTCAACAGCATCAAAGAATCCACACAGGAGAGAAACCTTTTGAGTGCTCAGTGTGCGGAAAGAAATTCAATCGGAGTGGCAATCTTCAACAACATCAAGGAACTCACATAAGGGAGAAACCTTTTGAATGCTTGGAGTGTGGAAAGAGATTCAATTCAAGTGGCAATCTTCAGTGGCATCAAAGAACCCACACAGGGAAGAAACCTTCGGAATGCTCCGAGTGCGGAATCAAATTCAGTCAGAGTGGCCATCTTCTTGAACATCTTAGAACTCACACAGGGGAGAAACCGTTTGAATGTTCAGACTGTGGAAAGAGATTTAGTCAGAGTGGCAATCTTCAACAGCATAAAAGGACCCACACGGGGGAGAAACCTTTTGAATGCTCAGAGTGTGGAAAGAGATTCAGTGAGAGTTCTACTCTTCAGCGGCATCTAAGAACTCACACAAAAGAAAAACCTTTTGAATGCTCAGAGTGTGGAAAGAAATTCAGTCGGAGCTGCACTCTTCAGCAACATCAAAGAACCCACACAGGGGAGAAACCTTTTGAATGCTTAGTGTGTGGAAAGAAATTCAGTTTGAGTGGCAATCTTCAACAGCATCAAAGAACCCACACAGGGGAGAAGCCTTTTGAATGCTCAGACTGTGGAAAAAGATTCAGCCAGAGAGGCACTCTGCAACAACATCAGCGAAACCACACAAGAGAGAAACCATTTGAATGCTCAGAATGTGGGAAAAGATTTAGTCGGAGTTACACTCTTCAGCAGCATCAAAGAACCCACACAGGGGAAAAACCTTATGAATGTTCAGAGTGTGGAAAGAGATTCAGTCAGCATTGCAATCTTCAAAAACATCTAAGAACCCACACAAGGAGAAACCATGTAACTGTTTAGCCTGTGAAAAGAGCTTTTCTGTTATTATATACTTAAAAGAAAACTGCCGACCATAGAAATGGCTGATGCCATGTCAACTCTTGTAAAGAATCTGCATCAGCACAGAAACCTTACCCTAACTAGAAAGAAATAGTATGGATTCTCAGCTTGTGGAAAGAGATTTAGCTGTGACTGAAGACTCAAACTTATCTCTCAGGGAAGAAATGAAGGCTATGCTCTGAGGATGGAAGTAGGCAGAAGACTCATATCTCCTTAATTATCAAGGATTCCACACAGGGGAGGAACCTCAACAGCACATGTCAAGAGCTTGAGGTAGAGATCCAACCTTCTTGTTCCTCAGAGGATCCATACACGGGTGAAGCTTATGCTATTGTTGGTTCTGATGAGGCTCTCATTTGAACACTGAGGTGTTGGAGGCTCAGAATGTAGTTACACAAAGAAGGGCCTTTTTAGTGGTTACCCTCTTATCAGGTCCAACCCAACTGACATCTGCCAAACTGCCCAAAACGTTTCTCTTCCATATCCTGTAATGAAATAGACAAGTTAAGGGCAGGAGGTATCTACAGTCTCTTTGCAACTGGCATAATAGTAGTGTGAACAGCTGGCATCCTTAATTTACAAGAAAGAAAATCTGACAAGGAGTTCTAGGGAGGCATTCCCCAAACCTAATCCTTCACCAGTCCAGCCTGCTGTGAGCTTTGACCACTTTAAAGCTCCAAGACTTCTGGCAGCAGGATTAATTTGGATTGAAAGAAAATGGTTGTCTCCCCCAACCCAACAACTCAGTTCAAAGGGTCAGACTCCCCCCCCCCCGCCCCAACAACATACGGTATTGTGGAAATGAGCAGGTATCCTTGGTGCTGAACATTGTGGGCCACGAGTTCCCCAGTTCCAGTTGTCTTCCTCACCCACCCCAGATTCACCCAGTGAGAATCAGAAAGGAGAAGTAACATTCCCTCTTCCTGTTTTGGGCTCCAAGAGTTGGAAATGACTTGGAGTTAGCCCTGGTCCAGGGCTTACTGCCTACTCCCCACCACTGACTGTTCACAGGCCCCCTTGAATCCCTTCATTGAGATTGTACCTTTATTGAGCATTCTGAGAAAATTCTTTTTTCATCTAACTACTTTAGTTTGGAAAAATGTCTGCATTAGGGTTGGCGTTGACCAGCAATACCGTAAATAATGGATGCAGAGCCGTGAGCTGAAGGTGTATGTACAGTTTTATTTACAGAGCTTGGAGCTTATTTACAAATTATTATACAGAGGGACAAAGTGCTACGCTGCAACCAGTCTCTCTGGGAGAGATAGAGCTGCTGGACACAAAGCATATTTATCCACAGTGCCAGCCAATCACCAGGCACTTTGTCCAATTAACAGAACTTGCTGAGTCAGGCTGTCTAGCTGATGCAATATGATCACCTGACTAGCTGTATCTGTCAGAGTAGATTGCACTCATCTATCTGACTGCTGACAATCTTGCCAGCTACACATGTACATTATGCTGACACTAAAGGGGGGAAATATCCTGTGTCCCTTTCACAGAGGCTTAGTGTGTGGAAATGGAGAGCTGAAGAGGTAAATAACATCCCATGAAACCTCCATTAATGCAACAGCACACTTTTTCCTCCAAGCAACTGGCAATCTTAGATTAGATCAAAATTGTTTAGCTATAGGGAACAGTATGATTTTGATATTCATGTATACATGTTTTAAATGTATGTATGTTATCAGTAATCAATAAAATTTATGAAAACAAAACTCAGCTAAGGAAGGATTATAAATTATTATAAAGCTTATTATTTTTACCAGGTAATTCAGACTTTGTATTTTGCTTTCTGTGCTTTGTGGCTTTTTTTAATGAGTTGTTGTTTAAATTTATTTCTTTATTTTTTTTCATGGAACATACAAAAACACTCAAAACATACAGAACATAAATGTAGTGGGGGAGAATTAAATTCAGTACTTTCTAAGAAGAAAGAAAAATCATTTTGCCTTATTATTTACCTTTTCCATTACTTACTATTGAACCATTTCACTTTTTAACATTTCTTTTTTACAGGATTATTTAATTATCTAACCGAGAAAAGAAGAAAATTATTGTTATATTTCCTCAAAATCCTAAATGTTTGTAGTTATTAACCCATCATGGTTTTTAATCCAAGTATAGAATCTTAGCCAAACTTTTTCAAATTGATCTTCTGTTTGATTTTTCAAATAGTAGGTCAACTTGTCGATTTCTGCTGCTTCCAATAGTTTATTAATAATTTCAGTTCTGGATGGAATTTCTGTTTTCTTCCAGGATTTAGCAAACAAAATTCTGGCAGATGCGATCACATACAAAATGAAGTGTAAATCATTTTTCTTACATTGTTCAGATATAATACTTTACAAAAATACTTCTGGAGTGAAGGAGATAGAAATTTTATAAAAATTTTGTATAACTTTGTGTATCCATATCCAGTATGACTTAGCTTTTCCACACTTCCACCACATGTGGTAAAACATCCCTAGTTGTTGTTCAGTCTTGACTCTTCGCGACCCCATGGACCATATCACGCCAAGCCCACCTGTCTTCCACTGTCCTCCGGAGTTTGCTTAATTTCATGTTTGTTGCATTAGTAACACTGTCTAATCATCTCATCCTTTGCCATCCCCTGGGGTTTTCAAGGCAAGAGACGAGCAGAGGCGGTTTGCCATTACCTGCCTGTGCACAGCAGCCCCTGCCTTCAATGGGGGGTCTCCTGTCCAAGTACTGGCCCTGCTTAGCTTCCAAACTCTGACAAGGTTAGGATGGTCTGGGCTATGAGGCCTACAATATGGCAGCAGAAACTAAGTTGGTCCATTCCCAAAATGACAGCTGTATAATACCCAAACATTACAGAATAGCAACCTTTCCTGTTCCACCTCACTTAGAATGAGATCAAAAGCATGTGTGGGGGAGATGTTTTAGGACAGCCTTATATCTATATATTCATACAGTAAAGGATCGCCTTGCAGACATAATCAAATTAAGTGCTGTTGGATAAAACAGGTTCTAAAATGTGTGAAGCGCAACTGGGACAGTATCATAGAGTTGGAAGGGACCTTCCAGGGTCATCTAGTCCAACCCCCTGCATAATGCAGGGAATTCACAAATACCTCCCCCCACACCCTCAGTTTCCCCTGCTCCATGCCCAGAAGATGGCAAAAAACTCCTCCAGGGTTCTCTTGCCAACTGGCCTGGAGAAAAGTGCTTCCTGACCCCAAAGTAGTGATTGACATTTTCCTGGTAGTGTAAGAAAGGGCCATGAGTACTAAGCACCGATGCAACCCTTCCTGCTCTCCCTCACAGTATCAGCATTGCTGTCAAATGGTCATATAGCCTCTGTTTAAAAACCTCCAAAGCTGGAAAAAAAACCCACAAAACCTTCCCTTTGAGATATCTGGCTGATTAACTACTTCCTAAGAAAGGCTGCACTTGTCTTAATTTCTCCGTAGATAGTACTGCACTCCTATACATGCCCACGAGAGAGTAAGGGAGCAAGCCTAAAGAGAGCTATTCAGTACCTAATCTCACGGAGTTCAATGGGACTTCCTCCCCAGTAAGTGTGCAGGGGGGTTCCAACTGAAGTCTCCCTAAAGAGACTTGAATTTCAACATCACAACACGATTTTTCAAAATGATTTGTGTTTTTCTGTTTGCGAAAGAAAATCAGAGATTGTATTACTTGTTCTCACAATTAAAAAGAAGAAGACATTAGCAATTTCAAATTCTGTGTTTTTCATTCTTCCTAAAATGCATTTATGTTTGAAAATTGGTGGGCACATGGGGGAGTGGGGTGCCGGAAAGTAGCCTTGCCTAGTGTGCAAAAAAACTGGCACTGGCCCCTTTTGTGTGGAACTCCCCATCTGTGGAAACTTGAACTGTTTCTGTTTGCCTTTTTGGAAACTGTTAGAATACTTATGCATTGCAAAACCTTTGAGAATATCTTACCTCCTAAATCAGGCAGTGTGACCAGCTGGCCATCCCCACTTGGCAGATGGTTCTTTCCTGGTAGTGAGGCATGAGAGGGTATGCCACAGGTTCAAGGGGGCCAGTGGGGGGCTTACTTAAGATGGTTATTCCCTCCTAGGGGCCCTCTGTCAGAGTCCCACAGCAATCAGTCCTCAACAACAATCCCTCAAAGGTTTATGTTTATCGAGTACAGTAAAGGCAGATCTTCTGAGCTCATTGTCAGAACTAAAAGCGAGCACGCTCAGGCTAGTGATATACCAGAATCAAAAGGGTCAGTGGTGGGTGGTTGGGGGCCAATCAGGAGTCACGCAAAAGCCCGCCTAAGCTAACGGGTAAGCATTCCCAGGGTGAAGGAGTAACAAGGTACCAGGGTCACCAGCTCAGACTAACAGGTGATAAGGATGCAGGGAGAAGTGAAACTAAACATTCCAGAGAAACAGAGGCAGTGTTTATTCAGTGTTCAGCGCACACACCCCAGTCCATGGCAGCTGCAGAGCTGATACCTCTAGCCCCACATACACCCCTCCTTCCTTTCTGCCCACTTCAGCCTTGTAGCAAGCTAGGGCTTTAACTAGCAGTTGCCACTCTGCCTTGGTGTTCGAGTCAGTTAGGGCCCAATAGTACCCCACTGTTTCATCCTTCCAGACACCCCCTCACACGAGTGAGAGAGCATTGCCAGGTGGCCAGTCAAGACTGAGGCATGAGGACCCAGGCAAATTAAAACAAACTTTTATTAAACAAGGTGGGTAAGTGACAATCCAATGGAGGGGAAAACACAACTTTAACAGAGATTTTTTGTCAACAGGGCAAAATTAATAGAGAAAGGAAACATCAAGAAAACAATAAAAGTTCCTAACACTGCTGCCTCACTGGTTTGCATGATACCTGGCCCTTCCCAGATCCCATCTACCCTTCTTGGGTGGGTGGGGGTCCTCTGTTGCTGACAGTAGCCTCTCTGCCACTCAAGACCTGGACAAAAGACCACCTTCCCTCTCCAGCCAAGCCTTGTATTCTTTCTCCCAAGCTTATCTCCAGACTACAGAGATCAATTCCATCGGAGCAAGTGGATGCTTTGGAGGGTGGCCTCTATGGCACTGTGCCCCACTGAGGTCCCTGTCCTTCCCAGGCTGCATCCCCAAATCTCCAGCAGTTTACCAGCCTGGATGTGGCAACCCTACACCCCCCATCCCCTGCCAGTGGCTGGGGGGACCTAGCAACCCTATGTGGGAAAGCAAACTACAGTGGCACTATTTGGGAAGAAATGGTTCTTACCCATTTTGCTTGGGAGGTGGCGTTTGTATAACATTAATGGGTTATTCCTCTCAGCAGGGCACCAAAATAGGGTGTGGGAAGATATGAGATGAAGGAGAGATTGGATTTACACCCCGCCCTTCACCACCCAAAGGAGTCTCAGAGCGGCTTACAAACTCCTTTCCCTTCCCCTCCCCACAACAGACACCCGGTGAGATAGGTGGGGCTGAGAGAGCTCTGACAGAAACTGCTCTTTTTCAAGAACAGCCATGACAGAACTATGGCTTGCCCAAAGTCATCCAGCAGCAGGTGCAAGTGGAGGAGTGGGGAATCAAACCCAGTTCTCCCAGATTAGACTCCGCGCACTTAACCACTATACCAAACCGGCAGAAGAGTTTGGAAATTAAAAGGATATTACCTCCCTCACCCACCCCAGCAGTGGGGCCTAAGCATGCCTGTTCCCTCCCCCCAATGAGGAGTCATGGAAGATGAGAGTTCAGCGCAGCATTATTTAAGGAGGGGAGAAAGGGACAAGGAAGAAGAGGCAGAGGGACAGTGTGAACCCCTGACCCGAATTCCCCTCCCAACCTTTTTTTTCCAATCAGCTCTGCCAAAGGAATTTTTAGGATCTGCTCCTAAAAAGGCTGACACCCCCTCCCAGCACACCCCAAAGATGCTTTGCTGCAAAGGGGGCAGCAGAGACATTATTGTCCTTGGTGGTGGTGGGGGACCGAGTTGGGAGGGAGATCGACACGGTGAGACACAATCCCTCCCAGACATACACAAAAGCCTTCCTTCTCCCCCTGCTTAGGGACTGCCTACTTTTGAACTGCAGGTGTGATCAGTGATGTTAGAGGTGCCCTTCCTCAGACCCCCAAACCTGAAGATAGTCACTTGAATACCTGCTAAAGCCTCTGGGCAGAGAAAGCAGCCAAGCCTAGAGGCTGAGCCTGCCATTCAAGGGGGGAAGTGACTCCAAGGAAGTCCGGTATGGGGGTTACTGAGTTCCAGGTGGGGCCAGGAGTTCTCCTGGAGTTGCAGCCAATGCTCCCTCTAAGCTGTGGAGTCTTGGGAGCAAAAATTCGACTTTGTGAGCCACTGGCATTAAAGTTGCGAGCAATTTGGCTGCTGCATAAATTAGTTTGCTCTGGAGCCATCCTTCCTGAGCTAAGGCAAAAATGGGTGAGCTGGAGGCTAAAAAACTGTGAGCTAGCTCACACTAACTCAGCTTAGAGGGGACACTGGTTACAGCTGATCACCAGACTTCGAGAGATCAGTTTGCCTGGAGAAAATGGTAGCTTCACAGGTTGGACACTATGGGGTATACCCATAGAGTCTAAGAAGTGTCCCCCCCCTTCAGCACTGTCTCGAAATCTCCAGGAATTTCCCAAGCAGATGGCCACCCTGTCTGAAGGGCAGAATCACAACATTCTCCAGGAAGTGATAGGGAGCGCTCTCTCTGGCATGTTTTGAAAAAAGAGGGAAGATTGTACAGGAACAGACATTTTCTTTTTACTGGTGGTTGTTTTTTTTGTTTTGTATTTTGTGTGTGTCTGTGTGAGAGAGAGAGAGAGAGAGAGAGAGGAAGTCACAGCACCTCTGGTGACTGACCCCTACTGGGGGCCTGGAGGATATTCAGAGAGGTGGCTGAATGAAACCTGCCCCCGCCTCCTGACTGCTGGTATTCCAAGGAGGTCTCCCATCCAAGTACCTGCCAGAGTTGACCCTGCTGACAAGATCAGGCTTGCCTGGGATATCCAGGTCAGTGCAGGAACAGATCTTTTCAATGCAATTCTAAAATGACTTTCTTGAGAGTATCATCATCATCATCATCTGGCGTTGTGTGTAGTATAGCCAGGAGATCCTAAGATTGTCTGGCAACGACAAGTTCTAGCTCTTTTCGCTTATGCCCTAATAGGCGGAAAGCTTCTCCGCCTTTTGGCTGGGAAAGCATTCTCTACTAAGTCATCTGTTTTTATCAGTTTCCTGGGAGTAAGACCCATTGAATAGGAGGATTGTGCCTAGACCTGTTTCGGACCGATTAAGGCGAGCTTGCTTTAGTTTCCCTTAATTTTCATCCCCCCCCAAAAAAAAATAAAATAAATCATTTTCTGAGACGGTTGAACAGCATGGGATTCCCCCGGCAACACAAGCCTGTGCAGAGCAGACCCGTTGAGCTGCGCAGGCGTCGCAGAGGGCAGCCTGGCTTAAGATCGGTCCCTTCGGTCTGGGGCGCCGCTCCTCACGGAAAGAAGAGGAAACCGTTTTCATCCCTCTGGAGCACTGAAAGGGTTAAACTGAGGGAGCTGTTTGCTAGACAGGCCCAGCACGGTGGGGGGAGCGGAAAGAGGGCATGGGTTTTTCCCCCCTCCCCTGGGGACGGAGGAGGGTTTTGCATCTGAATCGTGGAAGGGAACACGACGGGTTTCAGATAATGTAGCCCGTGGGAAAAGATTTGCCGCTGGCTGCTGGAAGGTTTACTTCTAAGTAAGTCACTGGCAGATTTTTATCATGGACGGGAGGGAGGCTGGGATTGTGAATAGGTTTGGTGGTGAATAGGTTTGCTGACTCCCGGATGGCAGATTCCTGCACGTTTGAAGGTGGATTCTGAGAAAGGCCATATTTGGGGACCACGGGGGTGGGGGGTGTGCGCTCGATTCAGTGGGGTCTAATGCTATAGAGGCCACCCTCCACTGCAGACGTTTTCTCCAGGAGAACTGATCTCTGGCTGCTGTAAGTAGCTTGTAAATCCGGGAGAACTTCAGGCCCCACCCGGAGGCTGAACACTCTTATTAGGCACATGTTTTGCGCCGTTGTCCAAATGGAATTGGGGTTTTTTTTTTTGGGGGGGGGGGGTGAGTGGGATTATCAGTGTCTTTCAGTATAAGAAGTGTATGAAACTGACGTTCTGCTGCGGGTCATTATAATTCTGCGCAAGGAAAAAAAGCCCTGTTTTGTTTGACAAGGAAAAAGGAATGTGGGGAAAGGGAACTCCTCTGGAATCAACCGCAGCCCCATCCTAAGACCCTGATGCTTGTGGGGCATGGGGGCTGAGAGCTGGTGTCCAAGACCCACCCAGCAAAGGAGAGGAATGTTTTTTAAAAATCTGTTGTTGAGGTCCGGAGAGCCACCATTGATGTGCATGGGAACTCCAGTGCCCAACAACCCCGGCATGAGGCGACCAGTGTTCCCTCTAAGCTGAGTTGGTGTGAGCTGGCTCACAGTTTTTTAGCCTCCAGCTCACACATTTTTGCCTTAACTCAGGGAGGATGGCTCCAGAGCAAACCAATTTATGCAGCAGCCAAATCGCTCGCTCACAACTTTATAGCCAGCAGCCCACAAAGTAGGATTTTTGCTCACAAGACTCCACAGCTTAGAGGGAGCCTTGGAGGCGACTCTCCTGTGACAGGCAGAGGGGGATGGAGCATACTGATGTGACCACCCCCATATCACCCCGCTGCCACTCACACAGAAGGATAGAGCTGGAAGGGACCTCCAGGGTCATCTAGTCCACCTCCCTGCACAATGCATGAAATTCACAAATACCCCCCACGCACACATACATACCCCCAGTAATCCCTGTTCCACACCCAGAAGATGTCAAAAAACCTCCAGGATTGCTTCCTGACCCCAACATGGTGATCAGCATTTCCCTCGGCGTGTAAGAAAGGGCCACAAGAACCCTCCCTCTCATGGTCTGTATGACATGCAGAAGGCAAGGAAAGACAGATGGCACACGGCATGCGTCACCATGGGATGTCCAGGGAAGGAAACACGGGTATTCCAGCTGCATTGCCCCTGCCTTGTGTCCCGGCAGTACACTTGGTGGAGGCAGCTATGACAGAATGCCAAATTCTTCCTCCCGCCCTGAGGAACGTCATCTTTTTGCCAGGCGAGGGAGGTACAGATCCTCGGGCACCATCACAGGAGGTGTGGGTTCAGATCCCGCTAAGGGGGGATGCCAGCAAGAATACAAAGCTTGCCTTTCAGTGGTTAGGAAGCCCAGAAAGGAGGCTCAGGTGGGATGCATCATTTGTGCTGATTGGCTGGCCTGAATGCCAAGCATTTTGGCTGGTCCCCCCAGATCTGCCATTTCACTGATGTAGGGCCGCCAGTGGCTAGACAGGGCCTGGAAATCGCCTCCAGTCCATCCCAGCAGCCCTTTGTGCCCCAACCAGGAGAGGCTTCAGAAAGTCGACTGAGCCCCTTTCAGTGCACAGACCACACCCGGCACAATCCCATTCTGTGCAAGTCTCAGATTGACACATGCCCTATACCAGCAAGGCACCTGTGTGGCTTTGGGTGAGCATAACTCCTAACATGCTTAGTAGCCATCCAAAGCATTTGAAGGCTGGACTTAGGCTTGTTCCCACAACAGGCTGGGCTTTTGAAAACGGTCCTTCTGTCAGGGTGAGCTGGAATATGGGGCCAGGAGAAAATTGTGATTCTTCTCTGGATGAAAGGGCAACTAGAATGATAAAAGGGTTGGAACACTTTCCTTATGAAGAAAGGTTAAAGCACTTAGGGCTCTTTAGCTTGGAGAAACGACGGCTGAGGGGGTGACATGATCGAGGTTTATAAGATTATTCATGGGACAGAGCAGTTAGAGAAAGAAGTACTTTTCTCCCTTTCTCACAAAACAAGAACTCGTGGGCACTCAATGAAATTGCTGATCAGTCGGGTTAGAACGGATAAAAGGAAATACTTCTTCACCCAAAGAGTGATTAACACATGGAATTCACTGCCACAGGAGGTGGTGGCGGCTACAAGCATGGACAGCTTCAAGAGGGAATTAGATAAGCATATGGAGCAGAGGTCCATCAGTGGCTATTAGCCACAGGGTATAGATGGGAACTCTCAGGCTGGGGCAAGTGATGCTCTATATTCTTGATGCTTGGGGGGGGCAACAGTGGGAAAGCCTCTAGTGTCCTGGCCCCACTGCTGGACCTCCTGACGGCACCTGGTATTTTTGGCCACTGTGTGACAGAGTGTTGGACTGGATGGGCCATTGGCCTGATCCAACATTGGCTTCTCTTACGTTCTCTTATGAAAGACTTGTTATATTTGTGCTGCTTCTTCACGTGGTCAGACGCGCCAAGGGATACTGTTTACCAGGGTTGGTTCCCCTTGGAAGGGGAAAGCCCTGGAGCCTTCTGGTGCCTTGTTATTATTTCCTTTAATGATGAATATACTGGCGGAGCTGAGCACGGATCAGAGGAATTCCCACAGAGTAGCGGGTCTGCTATCCCACAACAGATGCCCAGGGGGAGTGTTCCTGCGCCTCAAAATTCTTGAGCCAAAACTCAGTCGAAGCCTGTCTGCCTTTCTCTCCTGATCTCGGCTGCTCACTCTTCCCACAGACACATTCCTGCCCCTTCCCCTCAGCTGGGTGCTTGGGCAGAGCTCTTGCCTAACACTTCAGGCCTGTCGAAGAGATGCATACAATGGTTAAGGGGCCACCAGTCCCTCTGGACCTTTTGGGGCTCCAGTTTACCTTAAGAACTCGCCCTTAGGACAGACTGAGCCAAAGTAATCAGAAGCTAAACTTGTAACATCCGTACAGAGGCAAGCAGAGACACTTTAACTTTCCCAAAGAACCAAGGGGGCATATCTAAAATAGCTTGGTATATAATGCAGCAAAATGACATTAAACTGGTCTACAAACTACTAGAAGCACGTTTGTTCTGATCCAGCAGGGCAATTCTCACATGTCACCTGAGCACACAAATGTTTGTGATGTTCAGTGGCGAATCTCCATTCTCTTTTTGTTTTCCTTGTGACATGTTGCTGTCTGTGTCTCCCCCCCTCAAGGAGATGCCTCTCTTCATAGCCAAGTGAGTAAAGGCATCTTTTCACAGTCGGAGGCGATGCATTAGAAGGGAAGGGGATGGAAGAGCAGGACCCAGAAGGACCCGGAACTGCCAAGACAGCAAGGAAAGGTCCCCATCCCATCCAAGCTGGGAGTAGTGTTGAACTCTGGGAAAGACCTGTGCCAGAGATCCGTTATCAGATCACTGTGAACTCAGGTGAATATTGCCAACGCTTCCGGCAGTTCTGCTACTATCAGGCCAGTGGGCCCCGAGAAGTTTGCAGCCAGCTCCATGGACTTTGCAACCACTGGCTGAAGCCAGAGAGGCACACCAAGAAGCAGATCCTGGACCTGGTGATCCTGGAGCAGTTCCTGGCTATCCTGCCTCAGGAAATGCAGCACTGGGTCAGGGAACGCAGGCCAGAAACCAGTTCCCAAGCTGTGACCCTGGCCGAAGGTTTCCTCCTTAGTCAGGTAGAGGAGGTGAGGCGGTTTCATTCATTCTGTTCCAGTAACCATATCTAACCTTGTCCAAAGGCTTTTCTGCCAGATGCTTATGCCTCTAGATAATTCACTAGGCTAGGAAGAAAACCCAGCCCCTGTAGCCCTTTTTCCTTTTATTATTATGTTCCTCTGACCCAAGGTGAAATGATTTCATGTTTTGGTGTGTGTGTTTCTTTAAATGTTTAGTGTGACTGCAGTAATGTAAGGAGAGTGATAGAGGGAGATAAGTGTGATGTGATTGGCTGATGACTCAGAGTGTGGGAGGAGAGTTGTCTCTGAGGGGATTCTGTGTTCTTGAAGAGAGAGGAGTGTGAAGAGTTTTTTGAGAGAGTCGGTATGACAGAGGAAGCAGTTGGAGTTTACCTGTGTGGTTATATAAGAGAGTTTAGCCTGTGTGGCTAAGAAAGGTAGAGTTTAACCTGTGTGGCTATATGAGAGAGAGAGATAAGCCTATCAGAGTTGAGTTTGGGTGTATGGGAGACTGTGTGTGACGACAAGCCTTGTCAGTTATATTTTCTTTCTTCAACAACAGTTCAAAAATACCCAGAAACCTACTTTGTTATTTGTTTAAATTTATCCCAGCATTCAAAACAGTCCTTCCTCAGGGCCACATAGTCCTCTGAAGTGCCCAGACACAGGCTTATTCTGCCAAAATAGAGAGATTTTGAATTTTTAATTCCTGGCGGCAGCAGAAAATATACTAAGTTCATGTACACAGTGTCTGTTTTAAAGGAGAAACAGTCTCCCCAATTAGCAGGACCTCACACAAGGTCTTGAGGAAAGAGGAAATAAATACAAGATAAATGTGGATGGCTGGGCCATTGCCTTCAGCACGCATGGAGTGACTCCAGGTGGTGTCATCAGGTGGCACTGCCCAACACATGACTGAGGAGGGCCGAGGTTGGCCGAGCAATTGCCTGACCGGCAGGGAGTGGTCAGCGGGGCAAGGGATGGAGCTGGAGAAGTCGGCTTGGGCCAGGAGTGAGCCAGAGTTCCTTGGCTCATTGGGAGCTTGGTGGGAGGTGACAGATCCTGTTGGGGGGATGGACACAGAGCCAGCCCAGGGAAAGGAGTGGAACCAGGTGACTTAACTGCCTACTCCTCTTCTCAGTCCTGAGGCTAAGGGAGTTTATGGCCCAAATAAGAAGGTGGAGGAAGATGGGAACCCTACTACAGGGTGGGGAAATCCTCACAATAAAACACAATGTGGTAAACATTAAAATAAAGGTAAAGGTTTTCCTTGCTTGAAAGCTAGTTGAATCCAACTCTAGGGGGCAGTGCTCATCTCGTTTCCAAGCCGAAGAGCCAGCGCTGTCCAAAGACATTTCCGTGGTCATGTGGCTGGCATGACTAAACACTGAGGCGCATGGGACACTGTTATCTTCCCACCGAAGTGGTACCTATTTATCTACTTGGAATTTCTTGCTTTCGAACTGCTAGATTGGCAGGAGTGGGGGCCAGAAACAGGAGCTCACTCCATCATGCAGCATTCGGGTCTCAAACTGCCGAGCTACAGACCTTGCAGTCTGCAGCACAGAGTCTTAACTTCTAAGCCACCGTGGCTGCCATTAAAATGCAACATGGTAAATTGAAACCCAACACTGTAACAGCATAGAAAAAACACAAGTGCTAGAAACTGGGCAACAGAATATTGTTATTTCTGGATTGGTGTCTGCCAGCAAACAAGAGATCACAGGGGATTTGGCAGGCATCGGATATTTACTCAGGACAGGTGTAATCCAGTGGTCTCTGGGTGAAGTCCACCAATCACAGACTAAGACGAGGTGATTTGTGTTCTCTGTTCCTCCACTGTAGCAGTATAGGTCAGAAAATGGAGTTTGGCGAAGTGCCCTCTCAGTTCTGCAGTTAGCATGATATTGAGTCTGCCTAACCTAAAGGCACGGTGACGGCCAGGACTTGTAAGGAGACATAGATATGGGGGGGAGGGCCAAAGAGGGGGAATCCTCATTGCACGGGCCTGTCTGCTGGTGCAGTCAAACTCAATAAGCCTTTCCTAACCAAACTTTATAACTTCAGGACAGCATATATCCTTAACCACAACAGGAGAGAAACCAAGAAATTCTATTCAGTTATCAACACATGCTGGCTGTGGTTGAAGCCACTCTGCAGGTCGATGCAGGGGTGAGGATGCTGGGAGTGGGGCGGGAGCCCTCTCCTTGGCCCGCTCCGTTCCTTTGCTTGCCAATCTCCCTTGCTGCTTTTTTAGATGCAGGGACCATCTGTGAAAATGGAAGCTAATTTCTCTGAAGCAGAAGGATCTCCATTGGAGAAATGGCAGAGGGTGCAAGCCCAGAAGCATGCCCAAGATGCCCTCTCATGTGGTAAGGACTCCTTGTGCATAGATGGGATCATGGGGGGTGGGGCACTCAGTGAAATTGATGGGTAGAAGCAGGCCTGTAGCCAGGATTTTGTGGCTTGTGGGGCAAATTTTTTTCCAGCGGGGCTAAAGTTCTCAGTGCAGAAAGAAAAGCCATTTAGCCAATAGAAAGCTGTTACCAGGATAGAGCTCTAAACTGCAAGCTGTCAACCACTTTAGATGACAGTTCTCAGCTGCTGCAAGTTAATTACTTCTGCCAGGCTAAGCAACAATTCTGATAAGAAGCCAGCAAGTGGGGGTGATGACTTCCATAGTCAAGAAAGCAAACACTTAGGCAGAAAAACTCTCTTAAAGGAGACCAGTTTCTTGACACGGGGTTAGAAGGGATCCTAGAGGTCACCTACTCCCCCCCCCCACTTGCTCAGTGCAGGAATTAGTCAACTACAGCACCCCACTCTGCTTATAGGAGTACATGTCTTTAAAAATGTTTTAAAATGATGGGAAGCATGTATATACATGACAAATCCTTGTGGGGCTGTGCCTTTAAGAAAGGGGGCGGAGCCCCCAAAGCCCCACTGTAGCTACCGGCCTGTGTAGAAGGTTCAGGTCATGCGGGGCGGGGCGGGGAGAAATACTTCTTCACACAACACAGAATTAACTTGTAGCACTCAATGTCCACTAACTGCAGTGCCTCTAAAAGGGGATTAAACACATTCATGGAAGACAGTTCCCCTTTTATGCATATTAAAATAATCATATTTCACCTCAAGGTGACTAAAAAAAAAGGTAAACAAACTTGGGCTCAGCAATTCAACATAGTGAATAAATGGAACCTCCAGGTTCTGGAGCAGCATACCTCTGAAAACCACTTGCTAGGGAACAATAATAGCAGGAGAATTTGGCTTCTGTGCCCTTTTCAGGGGCATCTGCCACTGTGGAAAATGGGATGCTGGAGCTGGGGTGCCAGGAACTTGGGAGGGGTAAAGGGGCAGATCTGATGTTACATTGATGTTGCATTGATGTTGCCAAAAACCTGGATGTGATGTTAGCAGACACGCTGGAAACTCTGGAGTGTTTGCTGATGTCCTATTGTCATCTCCAGGTTTTGGACTGGACATGATAGCAGCATGTTGTGTGACATCATTTCCATCCTTCTCTATTTCTCCTGCCAGCCCAGAAGTAAAGGACTGTGGGAGGGCCCACTGAATGGGAGAATGGCATGCTTGTGTATGGGGTCCAAACTGGCAGAGACCGACCAAGAGAGAGATCTTGGAGTCGTAGTAGATAACTCACTGAAAATGTCAAGACAGTGTGCGACTGCAGTAAAAAAAGGCCAATGCTATGCTGGGGATTATTAGGAAGGGAACTGAAAACAGATCAGCCAGTATCATCATGCCCCTGTTTAAATCAATGGTCCGACCTCATTTGGAGTACTGTGTACAGTTCTGGTCACCACACCTCAAAAAGGATATTATAGCATTGGAAAAAGTGCAGAAAAGGGCTACTAGAATGATAAAAGGCTTGGAACACTTTCCCTATGAAGAAAGGTTAAAACGCTTGGAGCTCTTCAGCTTGGAGAAATGATGGCTGAGGAATGATCGAGGTTTACAAGATTATGCATGGGATAGAGCAGATAGAGAAAGAAGTACTTTTCTCCCTTTCTCACAATACAATAACTCATGGGCACTCCATGAAATTGCTGAGCAGTCAGGTTAGAATAGATAAAAGGAAGTACTTCTTCACCCAAAGAGTGATTAACACATGGAATTCACTGCCACAGGAGGTGGTGGCAGCTACAAGCATGGCCGTCTTCAAGAGGGAATTAGATAAACATGGAGCAGAGGTCCATCAGTGGCTGTTATTCACAAGGTATAGATAGTCTGGGGCAAGGGATGCTCTGTATTCTTGGTGCTTGGGGGGGCAACTGTGGGGGCTTCTAGTGTCCTGGCCCCACTGCTGGACCTCCTGATGGTACCTGGTATTTTTAGCCACTATGTGACAGAGTGTTGGACTGGATGGGCCATTGGCCTGATCCAACATTGGCTTCTCTTATGTTCTTATGAGTAAGTGGCCCTTCAGTCTCATCCAGCTGGGATACTGTCGTGTTTTTGAGCCCTGGAGTCACAGAACATGTTTCACGGAAATCTGAAACATGCTGGCAGTGTTTATAACTTCCTGAGTATAAATTCATGGGTATCTAGTGCTTCTCTTCTGCTTCTCCCACAGTTATTAAAAATCATTACAAATTTTGTTGAGTGTACCTGGAGCAAGGTTTCAAAACCCTTAAGAGCCAGGGTGCATGAAACAGGATTCCCACAAGCAAATGAAACAGGAAGTCTAGGCTAACATTCTTCCTTCTTCCTTTGTTCTTCACAGGTGGTGAAAAGATGTTTTCAAGCCATTGTCTTTACAGAGGAGTGGAAACGGCTGCTGCACCTCCAGTCCAGGTAGGGGAGATGAACAGGGGACAGCCTGGGCTCCTCTTTTTTTCAACCATATCAGTTAATGACCTCCAAAGTGTCCTATTGTTAACAGCCTTGCTCAGGTCTTGCAGATGGAGGGCTTCCTTGGCTGCGTCAATCTATCTCATCTTGGTTCTTCCTCTTTGCCTGCTGCTTTCAACTTTTCCTAGCATTATTGCCTTTTCCAGTGACTCTTCTTATAATGTGACCAAAGTATGATAGTCTCAGTTTACTTGTTTTAGCTTCTAGAAGAAGAAGAAGAAGAAGAAGAAGAAGAAGAAGAAGAAGAAGAAGAAGAAGAAGAAGAAGAAGAAGAAGAAGAAGAAGAAGAAGAAGGAGGAGGAGGAGGAGGAGGAGGAGGAGGAGGAGGAGGAGGAGATTGGATTTAGACCCCGCCCTTCACTACCCAAGGGAGTCTCAGAGCAGCTTACAAATTCCTTTCCCTTCCCCTCCCCACAACAGACACCCGGTAAGGTAGGTGGGGCTGAGAGAGCTCTGACAGAAACTGCTCTTTTTCCAGAACAGCTGTGCCAGAACTATGGCTTGTCCAAGGTCATCCAGCAGGTGCAGGTGGAATAGTGGGGAATCAAACCTGGTTCTCCCAGATTAGAGTCTGCACACTTCACCACGACACCAGACTGACTCCTGGGCTTCTAGGGAGAGTTCAGGTTTGATTTGATCTAGAACCCACGTATTTGTCTTTTTGGCGGCCCACGGTATCTGTAAAACTCTCCTCCAGCATCACATTTCAAATGAATTAACTTTCTTCATTGTTCATCTTTCACACCCATACATAGTAGTGGGGAATACTGTGGTAAGACTTACCTTGACCTTGGTCACCAGGGACACAGCCTTATACTTAAGGACCTTTTCTAGGTCCTTCACGGCTGCCCTTCCCAGTCTCAGTCTGCTTTTGACTTCTGGGGTGCAGCCTCCCTTTTGGTTGACGATGGAGCCAAGGAATAGAAAATCTTGAACAACTTCAGTTTCATCATTGTCAACCGTAAAGTTGTGTAATTCCCCAGCAGTCATTCCTTTTATCTTCTGGATGTTTCAGCTGTAATCCTGCTTTAAATTTCTGCTTTAAATTTCAGCTTTAAATTTCAGCAGTAGTTGTCTCAAACCTATACTGTTTTCTGTCAGTAATGTGGTATCCTCTGCGTATCTCAGATTGTTAACGTTCCTTCCACCAATTTTCACACCACCTTCATCTGAATCTAATCCAGTTTTTCTTATATGTTCTGTATACAGACGAAGGAGATATGGAGCTGGAAACCATTTTGTTTCTCCATATTCTGTCCAACAGTCAGACGTTGTGGCACAACCATTTATTTTAAAACCAACCATAGCTTTTCATGATCCACAGTCAAAAGCTCTGCTGTAATCTATGAAACTCAAGCTGAAAATGAGCCAGGGAGGTGGGGGGCAGCCTTGGATGACCAAGGGGTGAAAGGGTTACTAAAGAGAGCCAGTTTGGTGTAGTGGTTAAGTGAGCGGACTCTAAACTGGGAGAATTGGGTTTGATTCCCCACTCCTCCACTTGCACCTGCTGGATGACCTTGGGCAAGCCATAGTTCTGGCACAGCTGTTCTTGAAAAAGAGCGGTTTCTGTCAGAGCTCTCTCAGCCCCACCTACCTCACAGGGTGTCTGTTGTGGGGAGGGGAAGGGGAAGGAGTTTGTAAGCCGCTCTGAGACTCCCTTGGGTAGTGAAGGGTGGGGTATAAATCCAATCTCTTCTTCTCTTCTAAAGGATAGTGGGGAAATGGCAGAGAAGCTGAATGCATTTTTTTTGCCTCTGTCTTCACTGTGGAAGATGGAGGCTCCTTGCCCACTCCAGAACCACTGATTACAGGAGGGGTGTCGAAAGACCTGAGTCGGATTCAGGTGATGAGAGAGGAGGTCCTATGCCTGATGGACAAATGAAAAACTGACAAATCACCAGGCCCAGATGGCGTACATCCAAGAGTTCTGAAAGAACTCAGATGTGAACTTATGCATCTCCTGACAAAAATATGCAATCTATCACTAAAATCTGCCTCCATTCCGAAGGAGTGGAAGGTAGCTCATGTAACCCCCATCTTTAAAAAAGGTTCCAGAGGAGATCCAGGAAATTACAGGCCAGTTAGTCTAATGTCAGTAGAGGATAAGTTGGTGGAATCTGTGTTTAAAGATAGAATTAGTAGGCACATTGACGAACAAAAGCTATTGAGAAAGAATTAGCATGGATTCTGTAAGGGAAGCTCTTGTCTCACTAACGTTTTAGAGTTCTTTGAGGGGGCGAACAAACATATGGACAAGGGTGACCCAGTAGATGCTGTTTACCTAGACTACCAGAAAGCTTCTGATAAAGTTCCTCATCAAAGGCTCCTAAGTCAACTCAGCAATCATGGGATAAGATGACAAGTCCTCTTGTGGATTAAAAACTGCTTAATTAACAGGAAACAGAGAGTGCGTGCTAATTGGCAGTTTTCACAGTGGAAGGTGGTGAGCAGTGGGGGTACCACAGGGCTTGGTTCTTGGTCCGGTGCTTTTTAACTTGTTCATAAATGATTTGGAGTTGGAAATAAGCAGTGAGGCGGCTAAGTTTGTGGACGACACTAAGTTGTTCAGGGCAGTGAGAACCACGGATGGCTGTGAGGCGCTCCAGAGTGATCTGTCGAGGCTGGGTGAGTGTGTGTCAACATGGCAAAGAGGGTAATAGCCAATGTTCCCTCTAAGCTGTGGAGTCTTGTGAGCAAAAATTCTACTTTGTGTGCTACAAGCATTAAAGTTGTGAGGAAACGATTTGGCTGCTGCATAAGCTAGTTGCTCTGGAGCCATCCTTCCTGAGCAAAGACAAAAATGTGTGTGCTGGAGGCTAAAAAACTGTGAGCTAGCTCACCCTAACTCAGCTTAGAGGGAACACTGGTCATAGCTAGCACGGGGTGATGCCCCCTACCAAATTTGCCACTCCCCGAATCTTCCAGCTGCTTTTCTTTCCCAGTCCTGAGCCAGCCAAGCGCTTGATGTTGCCGGGACTGACTCCCTGGGAAGTGAGCTAGGGATCACGGACTCGTCAATGAGTGGGGAGGTCAAACACGACTTGGAGGGCAGTCGAGTGGGTTCATTGTAGGGGGCAAAGTGCCGTGGTTGGGGTTGGGCAATCCCTGCCCCAAGAGCCAGAGCCTCCAGTCACTCCCAGGTGAAATTGACCAGGACAAGATTTCCTGGCCAGAGGAGCTCCTGTGCTGGTCAATTTCCACTCTCCAAAGAGTTTTGCGCTCCAGCTGGACTGCCTGTCCCTTTCCCACTTGGTTGGGGCAGCTCATGGTGTCGCCCCCCATCCCTGCCCCAGATGATTCCTGCCATTCAGGATGCTTCTAGAGGATGCAGGTGGGCCGGCTGGCCACAGGATCCTGAGGGAGCCTTTGCACTTCAGCAAGGAAAGGGGCTGGCTGTCCCCCCTTCCAGCAGCAGCCAGCAAGACCTGCAGATGCTCCAGGCTGGATTGGAGTCCTTACTTGGAAATTGACATTTTATTATTTTTTTAAAAGTGTAATGGTGGCAGTGCCCCTCCATGCCCCCCCATTCTCTAGCTGCGGGCCTGCTGGCAAACAGGGTTATATGTGGGCAGGTGCAAAGTAATGTACAGTTTGGTGTAGTGGTTAAGTGTGTAGACTCTAATCTGGGAGAACCGGGTTTGATTCCCTACTCCTCCACATGCAGCTGCTGGATGACCTTGGGCAAGCCATAGTTCTGGCACAGCTGTTCTTGAAAAGAGCAGTTCCTGTCAGAGCTCTCTCAGCCCCACCTACCTCACAGGGTGTGGGGAGGGGAAGGGAAAGGAAAGGAGTTTGTAAGCCACTCTGAGACTCCTTTGGGTAGTGAAGGGCGGGGTATAAAATCAATCTCTTCTTCTTCCACATTGGAGCCAAAAATCCTAACTATAAATATACACTAATGGGATCCAAACTGGCAGTAACTGACCAAGAGAGAGATCTTGGAGTCCCGGTAGATAACTCACTAAAGATGTTGACTCAGTGTGCGACTGCAATACAAAAAGCAAATGTTGTGCTGAGGATTATCAGGAAGGGGACTGAAAACAAATCAGCCAGTATCCCAATGGCCCTGCATAAATCTCTGGTGTGGCTGCATTTGGAATACTGTGTACAGTTCTGGTCGCCACAGTTTAAAAAAAGATATCATTGGAAAAGTGGCAGAAAAGGGCAATTAAAATTATTAAGGGGATGGAACACCTTCCCTGTAAAGAAAGGTTAAAAAGGTTAGGGCCCTTTGCCTGGAGAAACGGTTGTTGAGGGGTGACATGCAGTGTTCCCTCTAAGCTGAGTTAGTGTGAACTAGCTCACAGATTTTTAGGCTCCAGCTCACACATTTCTGTCTTAGCTCAGGAAGGATGGCTCCAGAGCAAACTAATCTATGCAGTAGCCAAATCCCTTGCTCACAACTTTAATGCCAGTAGTTCACAAAGTAGAATTTTTGCTCACAAGACTCCACAGCTTAGAGGGAACATTGGTGACATGATAGACGTTTATAACTTATGCATGGGATAGAGAAAGTAGAGAAAGAAGTACTTCTCTCCCTTTCTCACAATACAAGAACTCGTGGGCACTCAATGAAATTAAGGAGCAGTAGGCTTAGGACAGATAAAAGAGAGAACTTCCACTCAAAGAGTAATTAACACATGGAACTCACTGCTGCAGGAAGTGATGGCATCTCCAAGCATAGACAGCTTCAAAAGGGGAGTGAATAAACATATGGAGCAAAGGTCCATCAGTAGCTATTAGCCTCAACATATAGATGGAACATTCTGTCTGGGGGGCAATGATGCTCTGTATTCTTGGTGCTTGGGGGGCACAGTGGGAGGGCTTCTGGAGTTATGGCCCCACTGGTGGACCTCCTGATGGAACCTGGGTTTTGGCCACAGTGTGACACAGAGTGTTGGACTGGATGGGCCATTGGCCTGACCCAACATGGCTTCTCTTATGTTCTTATGTTCCTATGATTTTCTTCTACATAAATTTGCAATAGGATCCAGCATAACCAATATAAATTTGCAATAGGATCTTTAGTTCCTCTTCCTTTTCTGAATCCAGCTTGACCGTCTGGCATTTCTCATTCCATATATGGTGGCAGTCTTTGTTGTAAGATTTCGAGCATCACCTTTTTGCCTGAAAAATTAATGCGATGGTCCGGTAGTTGCTGTAGCTGTTGATGTCTCCTTTATTCGGAACTGGAATGTCAATGGAGCATTTCCAGTCTGTGGGCCATTGTTTTATTTCCCATATTTCTTGGTATATTCTTGTTAAGATTTTGGTGGGCTCCATTTCTGTGACTTGGAATAGCTCTGTTGATATCTCATCTGCTCCCGGTGATTTCTTTCTCCCTGTTGCTCTCAGTGAAGCTTTCACTTCACTTTCTAATTCTGTAGGTTCTTCTTCAAAACTCCAATTAGGACTCCCAATAATAAAAGATAAATCAATCAAATTCAGTCCTAAATGAAACTGTCTTCAACTGCCTCCTGAAGATGAACAATGAGGGGGGCCAGGCACACCTTCCTGAAATGGTTGTTCCATAATTACGGTACTGCCAGAGGAAAAGGCCCTCTCTCCTGTACTCACCAAACAAACACCTTTAATTGGTGGAACAGCCAGGAGGATGTCTTCCTGCAATCATATTTCCCGGGCAGGAACATGTGGGAGAAGACTGTCCTTCAGATACCTGGTCCCAAGCCATGTAGGGCTTTAAAGGACAAAAGCAACACCTTGAATTGGGCTCAGGAGTGGATTGGTAGCCAATGGAGTTGCAGTAATATCAGGGTCACATGTCCCCTGATAGCTGGCCCCAACGAGCAGCCTAGCTTCAGTGTTCTGCGCTAGCTTCAGCTTCTGAATACACTTCAAGGGTAGCCCAAGTAGAGCGTGTTGCAGTAGTCCAGTCTAGATATAACTAAGGCATGGATCACTGTGCCTAGATTTAACTGAACCAGGAACGGACGCAGCTTATGCACTAGTTAGAGCTGGACAAACGCACTCCAATTCACAGCGGCCATGTGGTTTTCCAAGGTGACCCCCTGTGTAAGCAGCACTCCCAAGCTGTGAACCTGAATCCCAGTGTGCATTCTCTGCCTGGCATGATCTCTGATGAGGGAATGTGCTTTTTCTTTCAGTCTCCAGCTTCCTTCGAGGGCGTGGCTGTGTGTGACACTGAGGCTGAGTGGGCATTGCCGGACCCAGGCCAAAGAGCTCTTTACGGGGAAGTCACGCTGGAGAACCATGGGACCGTGGCCTCTCTGGGTAAGAATCTTTCATCAGTGCCAAAAGTGTAAATTGCTGTCATTGGGATGATGTGTGAATCAAAACAGGAATACGTCATTTTGACACCTGTCCAGCTCTTTCTCCCTTTGGGGAGGTAGGGTGGCAACAAAAGTAATGTTCAGCAAGGCCAGGTAGAGCGGCTAAAACTGCCTGGTAGTGCAACTGAGGCCAGTGTCGTGGCCATCATCCAAGCCAGAGGGGGTATCCTGGCCTGAGGCCACGATGGGGCTGGAGGCCCTCAGAAAGAGTCTGGAAAGGGCCCAGTCCTAATTTCTCAGTTGCCGACCTTTACAACATGCCCTTCCTCCAGATGGGATTATGGTCATCCACTCTGACTTTGATCTGGAATGGATTCATCCCCCTTATACTATTTGGGATTGTGGGCTTTGTTCTTGAACATGGTTTCATCCTTCCTGAAGAATTTTTCCTTTTCTTTGGCTTTCTTAAGAATGATCACTTTTCTCTCTCTCCCCCAAAGAAGCCAGGAATGTAAGAGAGGCTACAGTGGAGACAGACAAAGGCCTTGTCTCTGGAGAAAGACTGGAGAGTTTCTCAAGAGGATCTCAAGAGAGTATTTCCTTCCCAAATGAGCTGGCTAAGAGTGGGTATCCTTCACGGTTATGTTAAGGGAATGGGCAAGGAATACCCATGGGACATTTCTACTTCATTTTTATGGAAGTCTTGGTTTTGTAGCATTATGCAGCCTGCTGGGTAAGGAGGGGGAAAGCCGCCTGGGGCCTTGGATATGAAGGGTCAGAAGCTTCTTCTGGGGCTGAGCTCACCTATGGCTTTTGTGGGGCTGTAATTAATCCTTAAATACTGGATATTCCAAGGAAAGGGGCAGGGTTACTTACCATCAGGGCATACCTGCCCCCCTGACAATAGGCACCTCTTTCAAAAATCATGGGGGTCCCCTTTGAACTGTGAGGTTCACTTGGTGAGGTCCTGGCTTCTCCTTCCCCCACAGCAAAGATGTATTTTTGGGAGGCTGAAAATTTTTGTATTTTTGGGAGGCTGTTGTCACAAGTAGAAGGAAACTGTCTCTGCAGTTGTAGGTCTGGACATCATGATAACTTCCTGTATTTAATCATTAACAGCAGATCTTTGCTACTGTGTTTACTTAAAGTACATACAGAGAGTATGGGGAGGGATAGAGAGAATATAAAGGGATCTCTGTCTTTATTCCAGCCAGGGATGGTCAAGAGGATGAGGAACTGCATCAGCTATTGCCAGATGAACTTAAGGATGAAGACTTGAAAGGGAACTTCAGGAATCAAGGTGGACCTCAGAGGCAGAAGGGAAGCCACATGGTCAAGAACAGGGATAAACAGATTGCTTGCCAAGGGGGGAATTTCCATGAAGTAATTCATATGGCAGAGGAAACACACACGTGCTTGGAATGTGGAATCACCTTCTCGGATCAAACCCAATATAATACCCATTTGGAAATGCACGGTGGAAAGAAGACCCATCAATGCTTGGAGTGTGGACAGAGCTTCCTCTGTGGAGCAGAGCTCCTTAGACATCAAAGAAGACATAGCTACTCAGACTGTGGCAAGAGCTTCTCACAGAAATCACACCTTCAACCCCAAAGGATTCATTCAGGAGAGAAGCCATTTATCTGCTCAGAGATTGGAAAGACATTCTCTGAGAGAAGAAGGGGTAATTCATATTTTTCAAAGCACAGTATGTTGAAGGCAAGTAAATGCTTTCGATGTGAAAAGTACTTCAAATACAGGTCACAGCTCCTTGTGCACCAGAGAATACACACAGGGGAGAAACCTTTCGAATGCTCAGAATGTGGAAAGAGATGCAGACGGAGTGACACTCTTGAACAGCATCAGAGAATCCACAGAGGGGAGAAACCTTTTGAATGCTCAGAGTGTGGAAAGAGATTCAGTTTGAGTGGCAATCTTCAACTGCATCAAAGAATCCACACTGAAGAAAAACCTTTTGGGTGCTCCGAGTGCGGAAAAAAATTCAATAGGAGTGGTAATCTTCAGCAGCATCTAAGAACTCACATAGGTGAGAAACCTTTTGAATGCTCAGAGTGCGGAAAGAAATTCAGTCAGATTGGCCATCTTCAGCAGCACAAAAGAACACACACAGGAGAAAAACCTTTTGAGTGCTCAGTGTGTGGAAAGAAATTCAGTCGGAGTGGCAATCTGCAACAGCATCAAGGAACACACATAAGGGATAAACATCTTGAATGCTCAGAGTGTGGAAAGAAATTCAATTCTAGTAGCAATCTTCAGTGGCATCAAAGAACCCACACAGGGAAGAAACCTTTGGAATGTTCAGAGTGTGGAATCATATTCAGTCGGAGTGGCCATCTTCTTGAACATTTTAGAACCCACACAGGGGAGAAACCTTTTGAATGCTCAGACTGTGGAAAGAGATTCACTCAGAGTGGCAATCTTCAACAGCACAAAAGGACCCACACGGGGGAGAAACCCTTTGAATGCTCAGAGTGTGGAAAGAGATTCAGTGACAGTTCTTCTCTTCAACGGCATCTAAGAACCCACACAAAAGAGAAACCCTTTGAATGCTTAGAGTGTGGAAAGAAATTCAGTCGGAGTTGTACTCTTCAGCAGCACCAAAGAACTCACACAGGGGAGAAACCTTTTGAATGCTCAGAGTGTGGAAAGAGATTCAGTCAGAATTTCACTCTTCAGCAGCATCAGAGAACCCACACAGGGGAGAAACCTTTTGAATGCTCAGACTGTGGAAAGAGATTCAGTCAGAGAGGCACTCTTCAACACCATCAGCAAAACCACACAAGTGAGAAACCTTTTGAATGCTCAGAGTGTGGAAAGAGATTTAGTCGGAGTTACACTCTTCAGCAGCATCAAAGAACCCACACAGGGGAGAAACCTTATGAATGCTTGGAGTGTGGAAAGAGATTCAGTCAGCATGGCAATCTTCAAAACCATCTAAGAACTCACACAAAGAGAAATCATGTAACTGTTTAGCCAGTGAAAAGAGCTTTTCTCTTATTACATTCCTAAAAGAAAGCCACCAATCATAGAGACAGCTGACACCATGTCAAACCTTGTAAAGAGTTTGCATCTGCACAGAAGCCTTACCCTAACCAGGAAGAAACGGTATAAATCCTCAGATTATGGAAAGAACATAAGAACATAAGAGAAGCCAATGTTGAATCAGGCCAATGGCCCATCTAGTCCCACACTCTGTCACACAGCGGCCAAAATATACCAGGTGCCATCAGGAGGTCCAGCAGTGGGGCCAGGATTTAGCCATGACTGAAAAATAGATCTCACAGGCAGTGCTCCCTCTAAGCTGTGGAGTCTTGTGAGCAAAAATTCTACTTTGTGAGCTAGTGGCATTAAAGTTGTGTGGGCAGTTTGGCTACTGCATACATTAGTTTGCTCTGGAGCCATCCTTCCTGAGCTCAGACAAAAATGTGTGAGCTGGAGGATAAAAAACTGTGAGCTAGCTCATGCTAACTCAGCTTAGAGGGAACACTGCTCACAGGGAAGAAATGAAGGATGTGCTCTGAGGTTGAAGAAGATTGAAGAGCAGCTCATAACTCCTTAAGCATCGAGGAATCCCCACAGTGAAGGCACCTCGTTAGTGCTCAGTGTTCCAAGAGCTTGAGGTAGCAATCCAATCTTTTTGTTCCTCAGAGAATCCACACAAGTGTGAAACTTCCCTATAGTTGGTTCTGGTGAACTCTTGTTCGAACGCTGAGGTGTTGGTTGCTCAGAAAGGCTCAGAATGTAGTTACACAAAGAAGAGGCATTTTTTAGTGGCGCTTTCCTCTGTGAAACTTGCTACATCGGGAGATCTGTCAAGCTAACTCTGTCTGCCGTCTGCCAAACTGGCCAAAACGTTTCTCTTCCATATTCTGTAACAAAATAGACAAGTTGAGGGAAGGAGATATCTACAGTCTCTCTGCAACTGGCATAAAAGTAGTGTGAACAGCTGGCATCCTTAATTTACAAAAAAATAAAATAAAATTCAGGCGTTCTCGAGAGGCATCCTTCGACCCTAATTCCTCACTAGTCCAGCCTGCTGTGAGCTTTTGGGGTCTCACCACGTTGAAGCTGAAAGAGTTCTGGCAGTAGGATTAATTTGGATTGAAAGGAAATGGTTGTCTCCCCCAACCCAGCAACTCAGTTCAAAGGGTCAGACCCCCCAACAATGTACAGTATTGTGGAAATGAGCAGGTATCCTTGGTGTTGACGGGTGAACATTGTGGGATGCAAGTTTCCCAGTTCCAGTTGTCCTCCCCACCCACCCCAGATTTGCCTAGAGAGAATCAGGAAGAAGTAAAATTCCCTCTTCCTGTTTTGGGCTCCCAAGAGCTGGAAATGACCTTGGAGTAAGCCCTGGCTTACTCCCTACTCCCCACCACTGACTCTTCACAGCCCCCCTTGAATTCCTCCCTTGAGATTGTACTTTTATTGAGCGTTCCGAGAATTTTTTTTTTCATCTAACTAATTTGGAAAAGTATCTGTGGCCCCGGTCACACGGGCCAGAAAACGCGCGGGGGAGGCGTGGCAGTTTGCCCTGGAGCTAAATAAGGCACGGTAGCCCGATCATATGGGCCACCGGGTTGCCACACTCCAGCTCTGCGCCCCGATCACACTGCGCTGCTGCAGCGCAGCAAAAAAGCAGCGCAGTGCGCATGCGCCATTGGGGGGCGGGCCGCTGTCGGTGTCTTGTGTGTGCGCATGCGCTGTTCAGCGTTGGTGCGCATCCCATGGAAACTGACAACATCTGGAAACCCCGGGGACATGGGCGGGCGTCGGAAGCCGCGGGATACTGGCGCTCCCGCGATCAGACGCCAGCCTTTGCCCCGGGGTTTCCGGAAACTAGTACTTCCGACCTACTAGTTTTTTACCCCGCGTTTTCCAGGGGAAGCCGCGGGTTGGCCACGGGAGCACTACGCCTCCCAGATGTGCTCGTATGATCGAGCACGGAAAGTCCGCAGGGCTCCCGTGCCTTCAGCGGGGCAAATGCTCCATGTGAACAGGGCCTGTGTTAGGTTTGCTAACAGGCCTAAAGGGGAAAAAACATCCTGCCCCTTTCATGGAAGGCTGGGTGTGTGGAAATGGGGAGCTGAAGAGGTAAATAACATCCCATGATGCTCTTGTTAATGCAACCAAAGCAAAAAGTGGAGATTCACGGTATGGAAAAACTAATAAAAGACCGGAAACCGGTGAATATAATAATGAAGAATTCATAAAAATAATTTGTAAATATTTATCAAATGTTCCAATCTGAAGACTATTATACAAAATATCTCTGGTGTCAGTTCAGTACTGAAAACACCTCCAAGTGCTATCACTGAGAAGGACTGACTCAGATGGGAAATTTGTTGGGACTTGGAGGTATTTTCAATATCGAACTGACACCAGAGATATATTGTATAATATTCTTCATTCAGATTGGAACATTTGATAAATATTTACAAGCTATTTTTATGAATTCTTCGTTAGTAGATTCACGGGTTTCTGGTCTTTTGTCTGTTAACGCAACAGCGTTTTCTTCCAGGCAGTTCGCAACCCTTACATAAGTGTTCCTTTATCTGAATACAATTAGATCATAATCGTTCAGCTATAGGAAACAGTATGATTTTGATAATCATGTGTACGTGTTTAAAATGTATGTACGTTATCAGTAATCAATAAAATTTGGGGAAACAAAACTCATCTAAGGCATGTTTATCAGTTATTATAGTGGTTATTATTTTTACCAGGTAATTCAGACTTTGTAATTTTCCTTTGTGTAGTTTTTTAATGAGTTTGGCTTCATTAAATGTTTCAAAGGTTAGTGTAGCAAGACTTTTTAAATTGTGTATAAAACTGTAAGAAATAAATCCTCTTGCAGATGCTTGAGACAGGTGTCTTGTGCCACAACTGTGACGGAGTGCACGTAATAAAGCGGAAGACACTGCGCTGGTGAAAACTATTTACAGATTTATTGTACAATATTTACACAGTCCAAGTAGTCACTCCAAACAGGCTGTCAGTCCAACAGAGTGCTACGCCAGGCACCAGTAACCATGAAGGCATACAAATGTACAGGACAGGACAGAATATATACAGCAGGTAGCCAATCAGGATCCACTTGCTGAGTCACAGTGACTCTATGCACTCCATGCAAGGCTGATGCAACCTAGTTGTCATATGACACATCACGTGACCATACATCTGTCAGCCTAGATTATCTTCATCAGAGAACCTGACCAGCTGTCATCTTGACGGCATACCTATTCAAATGCAGTCAGACTGATCCCCATGACTGAACCCAAATCACTTTGCCCACATTCACGATAAGCATCAGTTTTGCTGGAAAATATCTAATAAAGAGCGAAATGACATCAGTCTCTGGGTTTAAACATCTGGAAGTAGGTTCCTTCTCAATGGTGTAGTGGTTAAGTGCACGGACTCCTATCTGGGAGAACCGGGTTTGATTCCCCACTCCTCCACTTGCACCTGCTGATGTGACCTTGGGTCAGTCACAAGCTCTGGCACAGCTGTTCTCTCGAGGACAGTTTCTGTCAGAAGTTCTCTCAGCCCCACCTACCTCACAGGGTGTCTGTTGTGGGGAGGGGAAGGGAAAGAAGTTTGTAAGCCGTTCTGAGATGCCTTTGGGCAGTGAAGGGCGAGATATAAATCCAAACTCTTCTTCTTCTTCTCAATCTGTGATTCAAGCAAGGTTTTGGAGCTGCAGCTGCTTCAGTGACCGTGAGGAAAGACTTGTGCTGGGACAGTGAGAGGGGATGGAGAGTGTCCCTGCTGACTCTGCATTAATACCATAGGCTGCCAAGTGGCCAAGGTGGAAATTGGGGGAATCATCCTCTGGTGGTTCTGGTCCTGTCTGGCTTATTAGTCCCAGAGGGGGGGCTAGGGGACACCTACCTGACATGTGCCACAGAGTCCCAGAGGGCTCTCGTCTTCTGTGCTTTGGATTCTGGAACATTCTGGGGAACATTGAGAGTCTAAGTGTCTCTGCTGGAGCCTCTCATTGGTCCTTGAATGTGAGGATCCTTGAATCGCTGGACAGGATATCTTTCCGTTGTCCTCTGCCTCCTTCAAACAGGAGTTTGGCTCCATGGTTTTGCCCAGAGCTGGAAGGATTACGAGGCAACGTTGAATGGTATCATACCTTTCTAGACCCATTGCCATAAATTTTCCTTTGGACCACACTGTTGAAGAAAGTTGACAGAGATGTGGGGTGGGAAAACTTTCTAGTACTTTATTTTTCTACTAAAAGGTTTCCGTTTCTAAAGATTTCTTATTTTTCCAAAACTGATGATGAATACAGGTACCATCGCCAATACAATATTAAGTCAGTTTGGCAGTTTCCAAATTGTAGTGAATGTTGTTTGGGTGAGATGTTGGCAGATTTTCTTGGTCAGGGTGGGGCTTAAAGGCATATTCAATCTTTTGCTTAATTTGCAGAATATGTCATTTAATTAGTCCTTTTCCCCCCGTCTGTTCACAAGATCTAGTACAGAGTTAAGAAGCAGACAGAGATGTGGTTCCTAGAGAGGATGAAAAAAGGAGAAGAGAAATACTGACGTTCTCCTCCTTTGGGGATCCAGCTCTGTTTGCACTACAGCTGGAAGCTCGAGAAGCCGGACTGGAAGGTTGCCTGGATGAGTAAAGAGTAAAGGGCTGGGAAGGAGGAGAAATTCCCCTGGCTGGGCAGCCCTGCGAGGGGGGTGTCTCTTGGTCCCATACGCAGAGCAGGGCTGGGAAGGAGGAGGTCAGGCTGGCCTCTGCTGCTGTTCCACTACAGCCCTGTTATCTGCACAGAAAATGATTCAGTTTTCATTGTTTACAGAAAGCAAGGAGAGTGGGAGTCTTCCTGACTTCCATAAGAGTAGGGGGCCACAGCAGAAAATGAACACATATAGGCAGTTGTTGATTCTGCCCATTTGCAGGGTAGCACCCGCTCCGATGATGGAACCTGGTGTGGCAGAGCATAGGGGCAGAGATGGTCCCACAGACACGAGGGACCAAGGTCATGAAGGACTTTGTACGGGATAGCCAATACCTTAAATTGAGCCTGGTAACTGATGGGTAACCAACAGAGTGACTGTAGAATGGGCATACTACATATGCTCTGTCTAGCTCCCGTTAATTGCGGAGCTGTGGTATTGAGGTGAGACCAAGGTACAGTGCATTACAGTAGTCTAGTCTCATAGTTATCATCAGGGCCTTTTTTGTAGAAAAAGCCCAGCAGGAACTCATTAGCATAATAGGCCACACCCAGCAGCAGAAATTCATTAGCATATTAGGCCACACCCCTGGCAGCACAGCTCCTTAGCATATTAGGCCACACCCCCATGTTACCAGAAGTGTGGTCATCCAGCCACACCCACCTTTTGCTTCTTATTCTGTTTACCTTGTTTGTTGTCAAAACCCAGGGCTTTTTTTGTAGCAGGAACTCCTTTGCATGTTAGGCCACACACCCCTCATGTAGCCAATCCTAATAAGTTTCTGCTGTTGGATGTGGCCTATTATCGTAATGAGTTCCTGCTAGGCGTGGCCAACTCGGGAGCCAGCCGGAACTCCATTCCTGTGCATTCCTGCCCCCAAATAGCCCTGGTTATCATAGTATAGCTCCTGGTGACCAGGTTGGCCATATCACAGTAGAGGATCATCTTCTCAACTAGATTGGATTGAAAGAAAGCATTTATCACAGCTGCGTTGATTTGCTGCTCCCACAGTAATACTGCATCTTCTTTAACCCCTAGACTCTTAACTGAGTCAGCAAGAGTCAGCTAAACTCCATGAAAAGTGGGGAGCACAATGTCCTTCAAGATCTCTGCCTTCCCAACCACCATTAACTCAGTCTTCTCAAGCTTTAATTTCAATTTGTTCACTATCGACCAATAAACCACAGCAGCCAAGCAGCCATGCAGGACCTTTTCCATATCACCAAGAAAATTGGATAAGGATATATAGAGGTGGGTACCCTCAGTGTATTGAAGACGGCCGACCTCCAAACTATGAGCGATTTGGCCGAAGGGCTTTACAGAGAGATTGAAAAGTGTGGGCCATATGATTGTGCCCTATGGAATCCCACAGGATCTGTCCCACACTAATGATCAGCGGTCTCCCATGGCAAATCTTTTGAGTCCAGGCCATGACACATGATTCCAACCAGTTTTAACGCACATCCCCTGATCACAGCACTTTTCTGTCGTGTTGGTGCTTGAAGTACTGGGTGGATAAGAATGTCTTTGGGTTGCCGAGGAAAGGTGCCACGGGTCAGTGACTGATTTATGGTGGACATCATTAATGTGGTCCCTGCGTGATTTCGGCAACCAGGATGGACAAGCAATGGCCCTCCGGGATCCCAAGAACCTGTCAACATCCATCACAGTGACAGAGTCAAGTGGGCCAGGAGATGCACATTTCTTCTGATTAAATAAGGTTACAACCAGTTCAGAAGGGTGCTTTTATCAGGCAATACGCTTGTAGTCTATTCATTATGTGTAACACCTCGCATTTATTGCACATGTCTTCTGCTGTTGTAACCCATTTCCTGCCTTGTTTATGCTTTGGATAGAAATTTGTTTGCATTGTTTTGAATTTTGTAATCCTAGTACTACTGCATTTTTATTGGCTGTTTTATCCTATTACAAAAATATTTTTTGTAATCCGGCTTGACTCTCCATGAGTATGGTGACCTATACATACATTAGTGCAGAAGAGTTTGCTAAATCAAAGGCCGGGCCTATGGAAAGCAAATAAACCTTATCGAACATCAAATCATTCATTCACGAGCGAAGCCCTATAAAATGTCTCAAGAACAGAATGATCTTCAGCTGGTGCACAAATTTTCCTTTGCATTTAAGGGCTTATCTACATGTTAAATCCCCCCCTGGATCCTCCCTGGATCCGTGTGATCAAATATGCATTGCAAATTCTATGTTGCAAGCTCAATCCCAGCTCACCAATTTAGGATTACATTGACAGTGGGCAGGGATAGAGGGCTTTGGCCTTCCCCCATGCTGTTTCCCAGTCTGGAACTGTTTTAGGTCAAGAAAATGGCACAGGAGGAAGGTTTCAGATCCTTTTCCGTAAGCATTGTGGTCCTGATCCACTGACCTGGGGAAAATCTAAAAATTAATTAGGTCTTAAGACTCCACAGTGAGCACTATTCCTATACATGCTCATGTAACCCAGCACAATTCTGGCTACAAAGATCTCTCTCCTAAGTTATCTTTTCCTACTGGAGAGTTGCAGGGAGTGGACTGTAGTCAATAAACGAAAGCACCCTTGCGGCTTGGTAAGCAATTGTGAAATTGTTTAAACAAGACAACGTTCAGGGTATTACAGTTTTCCAGGTAACAAATATTTGTCGGTAACCCAACAACTTTACAACCACAGGTATAACTGTATCATATTTGCTATAAAGATAGTTTCAGAGGATAACCAACAAGACTCTCCATGTATGAGCGTTCAAAAGTCAAAGCCCCCTTAATCAGATGCGAGTGAGACTGGAGGTCTCTGAGTCCTTATATCCCAGTCAGAATGTGGGGGTGGTGTTGCAAAGAAGGAACTCATTCAGGAAACAGCACTTAAGATATTGCACAGATGGTATCTTACGCCTGTAAAACCATCCCATATCTATCCCCAGTCATCGCCGCTTTGCTGGAAACAATGCGGGCAAAAAGCAACATACTACCACAGCTGGTGGGAGTGTCCCTACGTGGCCCAGTTCTGGAAAAAAGTTATGTTCACCATGCACTCCTTAACTGGTCTTCCCTCTCCACCTCCGAGGACTGCCAGGTCCTCCCTGGCCACGGTGGGGGATGGGGGGGTAGGGTTGTTTCATCCAGTTTGCGGAACTGTTGGAGATTTGAGGATGGAGCCTAGGGAGGACAAGGACCTCAGTGGGGTGCAATGCAACAGAGTTCACCCACCAAAGTGACAAAAACACCGGGCCTAGGACCGAGTCAAGTGGAGTGCCACTGGGCTCGGTCCCGGGCCCGGTGTTGTTCAATGTGTTTATAAATGACCTGGAGAAAGACATAGAGGGGATACTTATCATATTTGCAGATGACACGAAGCTAGGTGGGATTGCTAATTCTGAAGAAGACAGAGTTAGGATTCAAAATGATCTAGATAGGCTGGAACAGTGGGCTGAGGCAAATAAAATTAATTTCAGTAGAGATAAGTGCAAAGTCCTACACTTAGGTACAAAAAATCATAGGCACAGAGAGGGCTTGACAGCAGCACATGTGAAAGGGATCTAGGCGTTCTGGTTGATCACAAGCTCAACATGAGCCTGCAGTGCAATGCATTGTACCCAACGACTGCTCGTAAATGGCTCTGCATCCACGTGGAGGGAAGTCTTGAGTGGAGTGCCACAGGGCTCGGTCCTGGGCCCAGTGTTGTTCAATGTTTTTATCAATGACCTGGAGGAAGACATAGAGGGGATGCGTATCAAATTCACAGATGACACAAAACTGAGTGGTATTGCTAATTCTGAAGAAGACAGAGTCAGGATTCAAAATGATCTAGATAGGCTGGAACAGTGGGCTGAGACAAATACAATGAATTTCACTAGAGATAAGTGAAAAGTCTTACACTTGGGTACAAAAATCATAGGCACAGATATAGAATGGGAGGGACTTGGCTTGACAGCAGCACATGTGAAAGGGATCTAGGTGTTCTGGTTGATCACAAGCTCAACATGAGCCCGCAGTGCAATGTGACTGTGAAGAAAGCTAATGCAATCTTAGGATGCATTAACAGAAGCATTGTGTCCAGATCACAGGAGGTGGTAGTTCCACTCTATTCTGCTACGGTCGGACCTCACCTGGAGTACTGTGTCCAGTTTTGGGCACCAAATTTTAGGAAGGATGTTGACAAGCCTGAGCGTGTCCAGAAGAGGGCAGCCAGGATGGTGAGAGGGTTGGAATCCAAGTCTTATGAGGAAAGGCTGAAAGAGTTGGGTATGTTTAGCCTGGGAAAGAGAAGGCTTAGAGGGGACATGATTACAGTCTTCAAGTATTTGAAGGGCTGTCATGTAGAAGATGGAGCAAATCCATTCTGTCTTGCTCCGGATTGCAAGACTAGATCTAATGGGTGGAAAGTACAAGGGAGTCCTTACCGGCTAAATATCAGGAGAAACTTCCTAACTGTAAGAGTGGTTGAGCAGTGGAACAGAATACCCGGGGAGGTGGTGAATGCTCCTTTGCTGGACGTTTTTGGAGGCTGGACGACTATCTTTCAGGTATGTTGTAGGGCTATCTTTTGGCTATGCTCCTGCAGAGTGCAGGGGGTTGGACTAGATGACCTGCAAGGTTCCTTCCAACTCTAACATTCTATGATTCAAAGCATCTCTTGTCTCCAGGGAAACTGATCTCTCTAGGCTGGGAATGAGGTGTGATTCCGGGAGATCCCCAGGTCCCACCTGGAGGCTGGCATCCCTAAGTCTTTGCCATTTTCTGTGATGGCTGAACAGCGTGGGATACTCTGCGAGCGCAGCTCTGTGCAGAGTCACACAGGAGCAGCCCTGTTGAGCTGCATAAGGGCTTGACGGCACCCCCTGAAAACCAGTCCGACCTTCGGGGTATAGTGGGCGCTACTCCTTATGAAAAAGGCAGGAATCTTCTTTCATTTGTCTGCTGAACGCAAAGGGTTAAATTGACAGAGCTGTTCGCTAGACAGGCCGAGAAAGTGGGGAGGGGGCGGGTTTGTTTCTGATTCGCGAAAAAGAACAGGAAGAGCTTCAGATATGCAGCCCGAGGGGAAAGCACTGCAACCAGATCCTGGAAGGTTTACTTCAAAGTAAGTCACTGAAAGATAAGATTTTAGATCTTGGAAGGGAGGAAGGCTGGGAATTAGTCTCAGCCATGGCTGTCATACGGTTGCCAACTCCCGGATGGCAAATTCATGGATATTTAGGGGAGAGTGGGTTCTGGGAGAGGGCGGGTTTGGGGACCAGGAGGGGGGCGCTAACTGGGGTATAATGTTATACAGTCCACTCTCCAATGCAGACATTTTATCAAGGGGAAATGATCTGTCTCCTGGAGGTCGGTAGTAATTCCGGGATAACTTCAGGCCCCACCTGGAGGCTGACAACCCTCTTAGGTACAAGTTTGGGGTTTTTTTTTGGGGGGGGGGGGCGATTATCAGTGTCTTTCAGTACAGAAATAGTTAAACGTACGAAACTGACATTCTGTTGCTGTTCAATTTTCATCTGCAAAGAAAGGAACAAAAGCAGGCCTTTTCGGGTTCAATGAGTAAAAAAGGGCATCGGGGGAGAGAACTCCTGCCTGCATTGGAATCAACCGCAGCCCCTTCCTAAGACCCCCATGTGTCCCCCATGTGGTGGGCTGCCAGTCCAGCAGAGAAGAGAAATTAAAAAAACCCTCAGTTGCCAAGGTGCAGAGAGCCCAGCAACGCCACCTGTGCTCATGGAAACACCACCAACGCCTGTCAATCACAGCAGGAGGTGACTCCCCTCTGACAGGCAGAGGAGGCGGAGCATGCTAATATGGCCACACCCCTGGTATCAGTCTGCTGCCAGGAGGAACGTGGCACATGGGCACTGATCCCATAGTGGTGTGAACAACAGGGCCCCTGGAATAAACACACCAGAGAGCGCTATGGGTGTGGGTTTGAGCCAGTTTGGTGTAGTGGTTAAGCGCGTGGACTCTAATCTGGGAGAACCAGGTTTGATTCCCCACTCCTCCACTTGCAGCTGCTGTATGACCTTGAGCAAGCCATAGTTCCAGCAGAGCTGTTCTTCAAAGAGCAGCTTCTCTCAGCCCCACCTACCTCACAGGGTGTCTGTTGTGGGGAGGGGAAGGGAAAGGAGTTTGTAAGCTGCTTTGAGACTCCTTTGGGTAGTGAAGGACGGGGTATAAATCCAATCTCTTCTTCTTCTTCTACCCACCTGCAACACTGTTTTGCAAAGTGGACGCACAGGGACAGAACACGGCTGCTCTAACTGCCTCTTCCCTGCCCCATCACTCCAGAGCTCATTTGGCAGAGGCAACCATAACACAATGCCAAATTCTCCCTCTTGCACCGGGGGTTTGGGTGGGAGAAACAACATATTTTGCCAGGCAAGAGAGGTGCAGACACCTAGGCAACACAACAGGGAGAAATACAAGGCACAGTCTCAGGAGTTGTGGGTTCAGGTCCTGGTAAGGGGTATGCCAGCAAGAATACAAAACTCGCCTTTTGATAGTTAGGAGGCTCAAAAAGGAGTCCCCATGGGATAAGATGTCATGAATCTTTCATGCTGATTGGCTGACCCGCATGCCAAACATTTTGGCTGGTCCCTCCCCCCAACCCTGATCTACCATCTCCCTGATGTGGGGTTGCCAATGTCCAGACAGGTCCCGGAGATCACCTGGAATTATAATGCATCTCCAGATGACAGAGATCAGTTCGTGTTCAGAAAATGGCTGCTCTGGAGAGTGGAACCTGCCCTCCCCAGGTTCCACCCCCAAATTCCCAGGAATTTCCCAACCCAGAGTTGGCAGCCTTTGCATTCGGCAGGGTTTGTTGCCTCCCTTAACTGCAATTCACCTCAGCAGCTTCAGGAAGTCGACTGAGCCCTGTTCCATGCACAAAACGCACACCTGACGTAATCCCATTCTGTGCCAGCATCAGATTTGTGCTTGCCCTACACCGGCAGGGCATTGGTGTGGCTTTGGGTGGGCATATTCCCTCATATGCTTAGTAGCCATCCCAAGCTGTTCAAGGCCTGGGCTTAGGCTTGTTCCCAAAGCTGGCTAGACTCTGGAAAATGGCCCTTCTGTCAGGGTGAGCTGGAATACAGGGCCAGGAGAAAACTGTAATTCTTCTCTGGATGAAAGATTTGTCGTATTTGTCCTGCTTCTTCAAGGGGGAAGACGTTCCAAGGGTTTACCTGGGTTGGTTCCGCTTGGCAGGAGAAAGCCCTGGAACCTTCTGGTGTCTTGGTACTGTTCACTATATACAATATACTGGCAGAGCTGAGTATGGGGGGAAGCCAGAGGAATTCCCACAGTGTAGCGAGTCCACTACCCCGCAGCAGATGCCCAGAGGGGAGCATTCCTGAGCCTCAAGATTCTTCAGCCAAACCTCAACGAAAGCTTGTTTGCTTTTCTCTCCCAGTCCCAGCTGCTGCTCATTCTTCACACAGACACGTTCCTGCCCCTTCCCTTCAGCTGGGTGCTCGGACGGAGCTCTTGCCTAATACTTCTGGCCTACTCGAGAAGTATATAAGGGATCACTAGTCCCTCTTTTCCTTTGGGGCCTCTGGTTTACGTTAAGAACTAGCCTCTAGGACAGACTGCCCCACAGTAATCTGAGGCCAAGCTCGTAACGTCCGTCAAGAGCTAAGCAGTTAACTTTCCCAAAGAACTTTTCCAAAGAATCAAGAACAGTTAACTTTCCCAAAGGGAGATCTAAAATGGTTTGGTATGTAATACAACAAGATTATATTAAACCTGGTCTACAAACTACAAGAAAGACTTGTGTCCTTGTGTCTCCTGAGCATATGAAGGTCTGTGATGGTCCGTGGTGTATCTCCATTCTCTTTTATTTTCCTTGCTGCTGTCTGTCCGCCCCCCACCCCATCCCAAGGGAGAAGCCTGTCTTCATAGCCAAGTGAGTAGATGCATCTTTTTAACAGGTGCAGATGACCCAAGAGAAGGGGAAGGAGATGGAAGAGCAGGACCCAAAAGGACCTGGAACTGCCAAGACTACAAGAAAAGACCTCCTTCCCATTCAGCCTGTGAGTGGTGTTGAATTACGGGGAAGCCCTGTGCCAGAGATCCTGGATCAGGACACTGTGAACTCAGAAGAATATTGCCGACGCTTCCATCAGTTCTGCTACTGTGAGGCTGATGGGCCCCGGGAGGTTTGCAGCCAGCTTCATGGACTCTGCAACCACTGGCTGGAGCCAGGGAGGCACACCAAGAAGCAGATCCTGGACCTGGTGATCCTGGAGCAGTTCCTGGCCGTCCTGCCCCAGGAAATGCAGTGCTGGGTCAGGGAATGCGGGCCGGAGACCAGTGCTCAGGCGGTGGCCCTGGCCGAAGGTTTCCTCCTGAGTCAGGCAGAGGAGAAGAGGCAGGCAGAGCAGGTGAGGAGATTTCCTCCATGTATGTCCAATTCATGCAAGAATATCTGACCTGGAAAATATCAGATATTTAACCAGGGTTGGAAGAAAACCTGACCTGCCCCATGGTTGAAGCAGATCTGCTGGTTGATGCAGAGTCTTGGAGTGGCGTAGGATCGAAGCCTGTCTCCATCTCTTACGTGTCTCTCTGGCTGTCTTTTCAGATGTGGCAGCCATCTGTGAAGGTGGAAGCTAACTTCCATGGGGCAGAAAGAGCTCTGTTGGAGGAAAGACAGAGGGAGCATGTCCAAGATGCCCTATCACGTGGTAAGGACTCCTCCTCCTGAATGGGATTGGGGCACATAGTGTTGGGTAAAAGTTTTAGGACAGGAGAAATAGGATATACAACACAGAGACTAACTTAGATTGCTTTAGAGGGGAATTGGACAAATTTGTGGAGGACAGGTGTCTTTTTATTCACATGAATTAAAACGTTCCTAGCTCACCTTCCTTCACTGAGATAGACTCCAGGTGACTCCAAAAAGGTAAGGTAGACAAATCTGAGCCCAGTTATTCAGCATAGTGAACAAACTGAACCTCCAGGTTTTAGGGCAGCATACCTCTGGAAACCGGTAGCTAGGAGCAGTGTTCCCTCTAAGCTGAGTTAATGTGAGCTAGCTCACCATTTTTTTAACCTTCGGCTCACTCATTTTTGTCTTAGCTCAGGAAGGATGGCTCCAGAGCAAACTAATTTATTTAGTAGCCCAATCACTCACTCACAACTTTAATGCCAGTAGCTTACAAAGTAGAATTTTTGCTCACAAGACTCCACGGCTTAGAGGGAACATTGGCTAGGAGCCAATAATAGCGGGGGAAATGGGGGCTCTGTGCTTTTGCTTTAAGGCTTTCCAGGGGCATCTGGCAGGCCACTGTGGGAAATGGGATACTGGAGTAGAGATGCCAGACTGTGGTCTGGCACCCCTGGGAATTTTGGGGGGTGGGACGGGTGTAGATGTGATGTCACATTGATGTTGCATCTGGCTGAAAACCTGGATGTGGTTGTCAGCACCTTAGCAGACACTCTAGAAACTTCTTGGTATTACTATAGAGTTTCCAGAGCATCAGCTGATACGCTGACATCACATCCAGGCTGTTGACAAGATGTCGTGTGATGTCATTTCCTTCCCCCCCTCTATTTCTCCCACCAGTCTGAACACAAGGGCACGTCGGAAGGCCCAGCCGACAGCATGCTGGGCTAAGCGGCCCTTTGAGCTGATCCAGCAGGGATGCTGTCATGTTTTTGAGCTCATAGGGCACATTTCAAGAATCACAGAAGTCTGAAAATGTGCTGGCAGCATTTATAACCTCCTGAGGCTCACAGCCCTGGGAACGAGGGTGCATGAAGCAGGATTCAAACAAGCAAAAGAAACAGGAAGTCTAGGCTAACGTTCTTCCTTCCAATTATCTCTCCCTCGCAGTCGGTGAAGAGACAGTGTTGACTCATTGTCTTTGCAGTGGAGTGGAAAGGGCTGCTCCAACCCCAGTCCAGGTAAGGAGAATGAGCACAGCACAAGCTGGGTTCCCCTCCTTTCTCAGGGCGGCTTTTGCTCCTGCAGTTGCAGTCTGTACTCAGGCACCTGGGCAAGAGAGGCTCTGAACACCGTTCCTTTCACACGTACAAAGTGCTGCATTGTTTAGAGCCCTTCCAGTCTGGGTTTAGGCCTGGTTACGAGACTGAAGAGGAGCTGTGGTGGCTCAAGTGGTTAAGACGCTGAACTGCAGGCTGTGGAAGGTCAGTAGTTCAGCAGTTCAAGACTCGAGAGTGCCGCATGACGGAGTGAGCTCCCGTCTCTAGTTCCAGCTCCTGCCAACCTAGCAGTTCGAAAGCAAGAAATTGCAAGTAGATAAATAGGTACCACTTAGGTGGGAAGGTAACAGCGTTCCGTGCGCCTTGGTGTTTAGTCATGCCGGCCACATGACCACGGAAACGTCTTCGGACAGCGCTGGCTCTTCGGCTTTGAAAGGGAGATGAGCACCCCAACCCTAGAGTCAGATTCGACTGGCTTTCCAGCAAGGGAACCTTTACCTTTACCTTTACTTACGAGACTGAAACAGTGTTAGTTGTCCTGATGGATGACTTGCAAAGACGGAGCGTGACTCTGTCGATCCTCCCGGACCTCTCAGCATCTTTCGATAGCCTCCATCATGGTATCCATCTGGACTGCCTATCTGGACTAGAACTGGGAGGCACCATTCTGTGGTGGTTCCACTCCGACCTGCAGGGTAGGGTGGGGGGGGACTGCTTCTCAGCCCTGTGCCTATCGGGTCCCACAAGGCTCCATCTTTTCCCCTGTGCATCTTAGTATCTTTAACGTCTACATGAAATTGCTGGGTAAGATCATCCGATATGGAGATGACACTCAGCTCTGTCTTGCGCTTCCAGCTGATCCCAGGAAGGCCTGATCCTGAGCCCCCTGGAGAGCTGCTGCCCGCCTGAGTAGGCAATACTGACCTTGATGGACCCAGGGTCTGATTCAGTATAAGGCAGCTTCATGCGTGAGCGTGGATGTGGGCTAATAAACTGAAGCTTAATCCCAAAAAAGATGGAAGTGCTTCTGGTGGATGGAAGGTCTGACCCAGGATTTATGATGTCACCCATGGTGAATGGGGTTACGCTCCTCTTGAAGGGACAAGTCTGTAGTGGTGCTCTTGGACCCGGGACTACTGCTGGATGAACTTCCAACTAGTTAACCAGCTTTGGCCTTTTCTGGACAGACAAGACCTGACCACTGTGATGTGCCACAGTGGAATCTAGATTAGATTACTGCGACGCACTCTACATGGGGCTGACTTGAAAAGTGTTCGGAAGCTTCCCTTGGTACAGAATGCTGTTGCCAAGATGTTGACTGGAGTGGGTCATAGGAACCCTATCACACCAGTATCGACACTACCTTCCAATGTATTTGTTTCCACTTTATTTATTTCTAGATGGCCATCTGACAGCAATGCTGATTCTGTGAATTTAGGCAGTTCGTGAGAGGGAGGGCAGGAAGGGTTTGCATCAGTGCTTAGTTCTCGTGGCCCTTTCTTTACAAGCCCAGGGAAATGCTGATCGTCACTTTAGGGCCAGGAAGCAAATTTTCTCCAGGCCAGTTCGGCCAGGGATCCTGGAGGTTTTTTGCCCTCTTCTGGGCATAGAGCAAGGGTCATTGGGGATGTGCAAGGGGGGTATTTGTGGATTTTCTGCATTGTGCAGGGGGTTGGACTAGATGACGCTGGAGTTCCCTTCCAGCTATATGATTCTATGATGCTATGATTTCTGGTCACGATTCAAGTTGCTGGTCTTGGCCTTCAAAGCCCTATGTGATTTGGGACCAACATGTCTGAAGGACTGCCTAATCCCTTATCAACCTGCCCGAATACTATGGCCATCTTCAGAGGGCCTGCTTCAAATGCCCCTGCCTTTTTCCTAGCCAATATTTTTTACCTGTTTAAACATATTTAAACCCTGTCCCTTATGTACTGTAACTCTGTTCTGTATGCAATTTAACTTCATTTTGTGACTTTCTAACAATTGTTTTAATGATGTGTGTTTGGGAGGGGAATTGATTTTAATTGTTTTATAATGTACTGTTATCATGTATGTTTTAAATTGTTAGCTACCTTGGAGGCCCTTGTAAGGGCAGAAAGGTGGGATGTGCAATAACTTCTGTAAATTGTAAATACATAAACAAATACATCCTGCACCCTCCTGGAATGCCCCTTCCAGAGTGCAGTCTTTGCCTGGCATGATCTCCGCTTTTTCTTTCAGTCTGCAGCTTCCTTTGAGGAGGTGGCCGTGTATTTCACCGAGGCAGAGTGGGCCCTGCTGGATCCTGGCCAAAGGGCTCTCTACAGGGAAGTCATGCTGGAGAACTATGGGACTGTGGCCTCTCTGGGTAAGGATTTCTTTGCTTTTTTTGCACAGATACCAAAGGTACAAATCACAATACAAGAACTTGTGGGCACTCCATGAAATTGCTGAGCAGTCAGGTTAGAACGGATAAAAGGAAGTACTTCTTCACCCAAAGAGTGCTTAACACATGGAATTCACTGCCACAGGAGGTGGTGGCGGCTGCAAACATGGACGGCATCAAGAGGGAATTAGATAAGCATATGGAGCAGAGGTCCATCAGTGGCTATTAGCCACAAGGTATAGATAGGAACTCTGGAGCAAATGATGCTCTGTATTCTTGGTGCGGGGGGACAGACGGACAACAGTGGGAGGGCTTCTAGTGTCCTGGCCCCGCTGATGGACCTCCTGATGGCACCTGGTATTTTTGGCCACTGCGTGACAGAGTGTTGGACTGGATGGGCCATGTTCTTATGTTATAATCAAAATATTAGACAGCAATATGTCATTGTGAGGCCCACCTCACTACTCACCCCAGTGGGGCCTCCAGGAGTTGGGGTGGCAGTGGCTGCAGAGTTCAGCATGGCGTGGTGAAGCAACCGAAACTGCCTGGCTGGCCCAGGGACAACTGAGGCCAGTGTTGTGGCCATTCGCAAAGCCCGGGAGGGACTGAGAGGCCCTCAGAAAGACTCTGAAAGGGGCCACATTCTAATTTCTCAGCTGCTGACCTTTAAAATGTGCCCCATACTGGTAGGGATTGTCGGCTTTGAACTTGACCGTGTTTTCATTCTTCCAGAAGAATTTTTCCTCTTCCTTGGATTTCTTTCCTTCAAAGGATTCTCTCTCTTTCTCTCTCTCTCTCTCTCTCTCTCTCTCTCTCTCTCTCTCTCTCTCTCTCTCTCTCTCTCTCTCTCTCTCTCTCCTCACCCCCCACCCCCAAAGCCTGGAATGTAAGAGAGACGATGGCGGAGACAAAGGAAGGCCTTGTGTCTGAAGAAGGGATGGAGAGTTTCTCAAGAGGATCTCACAAGAGTATTTCCTTCCCAAGTGACATAGCTGTAGGTGAGTATCCTTCGTGATTATGTCAAGTATAGACTTACCTTTTTCGCCAGAGCTAGTGCTACTTGATCTATGGCAAGGTATTGGTATCCCAAAGATGCCTAGAGAACTAATCTCAACAGCAAAATCAGTCATTACAAGCAATTGGAAGATTTCCAATCCTCTTACACTATACCAATAGTAAGTTAAAGTCTGGGAGCTATATGCTATGGAGAAAATCACAATCACCATCCCTCCTAACAACAGCTATAAATCCCAATCTCTCTTGTATTCTAAGTGGCTCCCTATTATTGAGGCTTCTTTTGTGAATTCCATTGTTCCTACCATTGTTCCAGCCAGTTTGGTGTAGTGGTTAAGTGCGCGGACTCTAACTTGGGAGAACTGGGTTTGATTTCCAACTCCTCCACTTGCACCTGCTGATGTGACCTTGGGTCAGTCACAAGCTCTGGCACAGCTGTTCTTGATAAAGAGTAGTTTTTGTCAAGAGTTCTCTCAGCCCCACCTACCTCACAGGGTGTCTGTTGTGGGGAGGGGAAGGGAAAGGAGTTTGTAAGCCACTCTGAGACACCTTTGGGTAGTGAAGGGTGGGGTATAAATCCAATCTCCTCCTCCTCCTCCTCCTCCTCTTCCTCTTCTTCTTCTTCTTCTTCTTCTTCACCTCGAAGATATAAAGAAATCATAGCAATATTCTAATCTAACCTTTTACCCTGACTTGATGTTTATTCAAGTTATGATGTTATATTAGAATTATTATTACATTTCATAATTATAAGTTTGTTTTATAAATATAGTTAACTGTTGATCTAATATCTTTACCTACCATCTTGAAGATTTGATCAAAGCTATATTAGTGTATTTTTGAAATATTTATTTTTGTTTATTATTGTTATAGTGTTAAAAGTTATAAATAAAATATATATAAAACTGTGGGGGGGAAATGATTATGTCAAGGAAACGGGCAAAGGATAGCCATGGAGGATTTCTGCTTCCCTTCTTAGCCACTCTTGGTTTGGTAGAATTATGAAACCAGACAGGGCTGTGTGTGTGTGTATGTGAAGTGCCATCAGTTGCTTCTGACTTGTGACCCAAAATGTCCCATCATTAACAGACTTGCTCAAGTCTTGCAGACTCTTTTCCTGCTGCCTTCAACTTTTACTGGCATTATTGTCTTTTCCAGGGACTCTTTGTTTTCTCATAATGTCACCAAAGTATGATAGCCTCGATTTAGTCACCGTAGCTTCTCAAGAGAGCTCAGGCATGATTTGATCCAGAACCCACTTAGTTGTCTCTTTAACTGGTCCACAGTATCTGTAAAAGTCTCCTCCAACACCACATTTCAAACGAATCAACTTCCTTCCTTTCAGCTTTCTTCATGGTCCATATACTCTTTCTCAGCCTAGCCTCTCTCACAGGGGTTTTGCTGTGAGGGGGAAATGGAGGAGGAGATGAATAGTGTTGGCACTTTGGGTCCTTACTGAGGAAAATAGTAGGGTATAAGTATCTAAGTAAATAGGCAACATTTTTTCTCCAGAGACACTGTTGATACCCATCTTGATCTGTCTCCACAGGAGGTATATGTAAGACAAAGGAGGAGGAGGAAACAAACAAGGTGTCTGTGGAAAAACTCAAGTACTTAGTGGTGGAAGACAGTTCTAGGAAACAATATGAACCACAGAGGGAGCCGAGGAAGGAAATGAAACACAAAGAAAACTGGACAGCTTCATCAGTTGCTAGTCCGGGTACAAACCTTCATGAAACGTTTCTCTTCCCTGAAATACAGATGAAAAACAGAACATATAAGTGCTCCCTGTGTGAAAAGAGTTTTAATTTTAAATCAAAATTTGAGATACACCAAAGAGTCCATACAGGGGAGAAACCCTATACGTGCCTTGATTGTGGAAGGGGCTTTAGAAGGAGTGATCAGCTTAATTTACATCGACGAACCCACACAGGGGAGAAACTTTATAAATGCTCGGAGTGCGGAAAGAGCTTCCAGGATAGTGACAAACTTACTAGGCATCAAAGAATTCACACAGGAGAAAAACCTTATAAGTGCCTGGACTGTGGAAACAGCTTTAGTAGGAATGAACAGCTTCATTTACATAAAAGAATCCACACAGGAGAGAAACCTTACACATGCTTAGAGTGTGGAAAGGGCTTCCGAGATCGTGGCAGCCTTAGTAAGCATCAAAGAATCCACACAGGGGAGAAACCTTATAAATGCTTGGAGTGTGGAAAGGGTTTCCGTGATGGGAGCGGTCTTAGTAAGCATCAAAGAATTCACTCCGGAGAGAAACCTTATAAGTGCGTGCAGTGCGGTAAAGGCTTCCGTGATGGTGACAAACTTGTTATGCATCAAAGAATCCACACAGGAGAGAAGCCATACAAATGCCTGGAGTGTGGAAAGGGATTCCGTGGTGGCGGAGGCCTTACTAAGCATAAAAAAGTTCACTCAGGACAGAAATCTTATCAATGCTCACAGTGTGGGAAGAGCTACTTTGATGCTGGCAGCCTTGTTAAGCATCAAAGAGTTCACTCTGGGGAAAAACCTTTTAAATGTCCGGAGTGTGGGAAAAGCTTCTCTGACAGTGGTAAACTTATTAGACATCAGAGAATCCACACAGGAGAGAAACCACATAAATGCATCGATTGTGGAAAGGGCTTCTGTGATGGTGCCAAACTCGCTAGACATCAAAGGACCCACACAGGGGAGAAACCTTATAAATGCCTGGAGTGTACGAAGAGCTTTTTCCAGAGTGGACACCTTATGAATCATCAAAAAATCCACACGGTATCGAAACCGTATAAATGTTTCGAAGGTGGTAAGAACTTCAGCCTTATTCAACAGCAGAAAATACATACAAGAGAGAAACCGTACAAATGCTTTGACTGCGGAAAAGGGTTCTATGATACTGAGAAACTTACTCGGCATTTAAGAATTCACACAGAAAAGAGACCGTATGACTGTCCAGAGTGTGGAAAGAGCTTTTTTCGAAGCGACCATCTTATAAACCATCAAAAAATTCATACAGGAGAGAAGCCTTATAAATGCATGGTGTGTGAAGCAGCCTTCAGTAACAGTGGCAGCCTTACAAAGCATCAAAGAACCCACACAGGGGAGAAACCTTATAAATGCCTGGAGTGTGGGAAGGGCTTCAATGACAGTGGCAATCTTACTAAGCACCAGAGAACTCACACACGAGAGATGCCCAGCATACTACAAACATGGGAACAACTTCAGCTGGATCTCAAACCTTACTTTGCACTGTAGAATTTAGGTCTGGGTTGGGGGTAGCTGTAAAAATGTTTGTAATATAGCTGAAATATCAGGGACATGACTGAGCTGCTTGAACATTGTAGAATCCACATGGGAAATAAAAAATGCCCATGATCCTTTTCTCTAAGGGCCGAACTAGACATGCAAGTTTTTAAAAACTTGGATCTGGGTTCTTTGGAGCTGTTATAGGAGAAGCTGTTTGGCCTTGGAACACAGCTGCAAGTGGTGGAAGGGGTTTCTGCCTCTTCCTGCAAGCCATTTCCCCACTCTGGAATAGTGCTGGGCAGAGTTACTTCTCCATTTTTGCAGCTCTGTGCTGTTTCAGTGCTGGAAAACATTTGGGGAGGGAGGTGGAACCTCTTCCTCCTCCCAGGACTGTGTTCCAAAGCCAAATATTCTTTATTTGTTAACAGCAGTTCCCTGCAGCTGTTGTGTGGCTGCGGGGAACCTGAGGTGGTTAACCTGGACCAACTCATTAAAAGCCCCTTGTCTCGTTTGGGCCTGAAACTGAGCAATTGAGTATCACCGTATAATTAGTCAGCATATTACTAGCAAGCAAACTTTATCCGCAGGGCTTCAGCCATGGGGTGTTTTATATTTTGGTCTACTATTGCTGATTAGTGGATGTTAATAAACTTGTGTTGATTTTGTAAACTGAGCCAGTTTGCCTGGTGTGACAGCATAACTTCCCTTTTCCCCCTCTGAGGTCATATTCTATGCTATTGCAAGGAAGGCTCAGTTTCAAGGGCTATAGAATTGTGGGTTCCTTAAACGTCTGTTTTTCTGTCAAGGCACTGCGACTCTTGAGACAAGATTTAAAAGAGGAGATTTTTTTCATTCTCCCTTTTGGAAGGATTTCAGTATTTTAAGATGTCAGAAGGGCAATTAAAAAGGTCACAAAGTAATGCTTCAGCTCAAGCTGAAGTAAAATCTTATTTTCTTCCCAGGTTACAGTGTAAGAGAACGGAGTGCCTCTTTAGTCAACGAGGTATTTTTTCCGGGTGCCTCTTTAGTCAACGAGGTATGCTCACGCAATTACATTGCAATTATTGACAGGTCTCTTAACAAGACGGGCAGCCGTGTGGGTCAGAAGCAATAGAACAAAGTTAAGAGGCCAGTGGCACCTTTAAGACCAACTGAGGTTTTATTCAAGGAGTGAGCTTCCGTGTGCAGCCTGATCTTGTCGGATCTCGGAAGTTAAGCAGGGCCAACCCTGGCAAGTACTTGGAAGGGAGGCCAAGGCTGGGACTCGGAGGCAGGTGATAGTAGGCCACTCCTCTGAATCGTCCAAGCCCCACTAAGGGGTCACCAGAAGTCAGCCGTGACTTCCAGGCTTACACACACACACACACAACACACACACACACACAAAACAGAGTAAGAGATGACACACCATAAATCTTGCAGAACAGGGATTACAAAAACCTGTATGTGCATCCAAAGGGGTAATACATGTGACTCGGCTGGGAAAAAGCCATGTAGGCAGGGCCGGGTCACTCACTAGGTGAACTAGGCATTCACCTAGAGCGCGCTGGCCCTTGGGGTGCCAAAAGCCCCCCGCCCCTGCCAAAAAACCCCACCCCTTCCCTGGCTTGCCAGCACGACATGCAGCTGCGGGGCGTGCAGGCAAGCTGGCGCTGGGTTGGAAGGGGCGGAGGTTTAAACCCCCGCCCCTTCAATGGCTTGCCGGTGCACCTCGCAGCTGCGGGGCACACAGAGAAGCCAGCGCTGGGATGGAAGAGGTGGGGGTTTAACCCTCCGCCCCTTTCCTAGCTTGCAGCTCGCCAGCCCTCCCCCCTGGAGGGGAGAGGAGCAGGGCGGCATGGTGGGTCTCCAGGCCCCACTGGGAGGTTGGCATCTGCGCCCCGCCTAGGGCGCAGAAGAACCTCGAGCCGGCCCTGCATGTAGGTGGGTCTGGAAGGGAAGTAGGTGGATTTGTTTGAAAAATCTGGCTGGTTCCAATCCCTTATTGCACAAATGAGTCCAGTAGGACCTTAGAGACCAACAAGATTTTCAGTGTAGGAGCTTTCGAGAGGCAAAGCTCTCTCTGTCAGGTACGAAGGGAGCTTTGACTCTTGAAAGCATATTAAACACATACACACCCTGTCGGTCTCTAAGGTGCTACTAGAATCTAGCTGTTCTACTGCAGTCCAGCACAGCTGTCCTCCAAAGTTAGATGTGATTATTTAGTGTATTTATACATTTATATAATACATGTATACATTTACATATATAGACTGCCTTGAGAGGTGGTGGATGCTCCTTCGCTGGACATTTTTAAGCGGAGGCTGGACGACCATCTTTTGGGTATGTTGTAGGGCTATCTTTCGGCTATGCTCCTGCAGAGTGCAGGGGCTGGACTAGATGACCTGCAAGGTCCCTTCCAACTCTAACATTCTATGATTCTATATGTTGATTCCCCCTCCTTTGGGGACCCAAAGTGGCTTACAGTAGAAAAACGCAATATCTCGAGATTTATTTATTTATTTATTTCACTTATGTCCTGCCCTCCCTGCAAAGCAGTCTCAGGGCAGCTTACAAAACGGTATTAAAACACTAGAATAAGAAGACTAATAAAATCACAACAATACAATCCTAAATATAATAAATTATAAAGTACTAGTAGAACTAATAGTAAGGGCTGTGGTGGCTCATTGGTTAAGACGCCGAACTGCAGACCGGTCTGTAGTTCGGCAGTTCGAGACCTGAGTGCCGCATGACGGAGTGAGCTCCTGTCTCTGGTCCCAGCTTCTGCCAGCCTAGCGGTTCGAAAGCAAGAAATTGCAAGTAGATAAATAGGTACTGCTTCGGTGGGAAGGTAACAGCATTCCGTGCGCCTTGGGATCTAGTCATGCCAGTCATGTGACCATAGAAACATCTTCAGACAGTGCTGGCTCTTCAGCTTAGAAACAGAGATGAGCACCACACTCCAAGAGTCGAATTCAACTGGCTTTCAAGCAAGGGAAACCTTTACCTTTAGTAATATAACAATGGCCGACGTTTGCAGCAATCACATTATGCAAACAGCATACTTTGGGCTGAGGCTGTTGGTGCTGTAATACTATTGGTATTGATGTTACTATTGATGTTGCTGTTGGGGCCAGGGCCTCGCTTTAAGTGGTGTGGCTCCCTAATTGAAGGCCTGGTGGAAGAGCTCTGTCTTGCAGGCCTGCACAACTGTAAAAGGTCCCTTGGGGCCCTGATGTCCTCTGGGAGCTCATTCCACCACTGTGGAGCCACCACAGAGAAGGCCCTGGCCCTTGTCACAGCCAGCCTGGCTTGCTTGGGGCAAGGAAGGGCCAGATGGTTTTGGGACCCCAGTCATAGTGCTCTCTGGGGAACATGTAGGGAAAGGCAGTCCCTTAGGTATGTAGGCCCCTGACCCTATAGGGCAGTAGTGGTTCAAAACAGTGGCTCAGATCCATTGGTAGACTTCCACTAATAGAAGCAGTTAATTCCAGAACCAATTTGAGGGGGTGGGATGCTGATGTTAGCCCTTAGAGCGTGCCTAACAAGAGGTAAGTGTTGGTTGAACTAACCAGTTTCAGTCTGATCTAACCACAGTGATCCATGCCTTAGTTACATCTAGGCTCGGCTACTGCAATGCACTCTGCTTGAGGCTACCCTTGAAGAGTGTTTGGAATGCCGAATGCTTTGACTGGATTGCTGGTCAGGGCCAGCTACTGTGAGCGTATGACTCTGATTCTACAGCAATTACACTGGCTACCGGTCCACTCCTGAGCCCAATTCAAAGGGTTGGTTTTCAACTTTAAAGCCCTACATGCTTCAGGGTTGGGGTATCTCAAGGACTGTCTTCTCCCATATATCCCTGCCTGGGAGTTAAGATCACTGGGAGGTGCCCTCTAGACTGTCCCAGCAATCAAAGAAGCTCACAAGAAAGAACCTTTTTGGTGGCAGCCCCCCCCCCCGATTATAGAACAACCTCTGGAAGGTGGACCTGGCCCCCCTCATTTTCCATTTAGTAGGCAATTGAAGAAGGTTTCATTTAGGACTGCATGTGATTAAAGCAGTCCTAAGCTCTGTTTTTAAATTGTGGTTTTATGTATTTTTATGTACTCTGATTTTTTATATTGTAAGCTGCCTTGAACTCCATAAGAAAGAAAGGCAGCTAATGTATGTTTTAAATAAATAACACTGCTAAGGAAAAATGATCACAGTCTGGTTGGGAAATACATGGAAGGAAGGAAGGAAGGAAGGAAGGAAGGAAGGAAGGAAGGAAGGAAGGAAGGAAGGAAGGAAGGAAGGAAGGAAGGAAGGAATTGTACCTATCTAAAACCATTATGCTTCTAGAGTTGCCAACCTCCACGTGGCACCTGGGGACCTCCTGCTATTGCAATTGATCTTACATAAGAACATAAGAGAAGCCAATGTTGAATCAGTCCAATGGCCCATCTAGTCCAACACTCTGTCACACAGTGGCCAAAAATACCAGGTGCCATCAGGAGGTCCAGCAAGTGGGGCCAGGACACTAGAAGCCCTCCCACTGCTGCCCCCTTCAGCACCAAGAATAGAGTGCATCACCTGCCCCAGACTGAGAGTTCCTGTCTATACCTTGTGGCTAATAGCTACTGATGGACTTCTGCCCCATATGTTTATCTAATTCCCTCTTGAAACTATCCATGCTTGTAGCTGCCACCACCTCCTGTGGCAGTGAATTCCATGTGTTAATCACTCTTTGGGTGAAGAAGTACTTCCTTTTATCTGTTCTAACCCGACTGCTCAGCAATTTCATTGAGTGCCCATGAGTTCTTGTATTGTGAGAAAGGGAGAAAAGTATTTCTTTCTCAACCTGCTCTATCCCATGCATAATCTTATAAACCTCGATCACGTCACCCCTCAGCCATCATTTCTCCAAGCTAAAGAACCCTAAGTGTTTTAACCTTTCTTCATGGGGAAAGTGTTCCAACCCTTTTATCATTCTAGTTGCCCTTCTCTGCCTTTTTTCCAATGCTATAATATCCTTTTTGAGGTATGGCGACCAGAACTATACACAGTATTCCAAATGAGGTCGCACCAATGATTTATAATACAGGGGCATGATGATACTGGCTGATTTGTTTTCAGTTCCCTTCCTAATAATCCCCAGCATAGCGTTGGCCTTCTTTATTGCAGTTACACACTGTCTAAACATTTTCATTGAGTTATCTACTATGACTCCAAGATCTCTCTCTTGGTCAGTCTCTGCCAATTCAGACTCCATCAACATGTATTTATATTTAGGATTTTTGGCTCCAATGTGCATCACTTTGCACTTGGCCACATTGAACCCCATTTGCCACATTGCCGCCCACTCATTCAGACAACCATGATCAGTTTCCCTGGAGAAAATGGCTACTTTGGAGGATGGACTTTATGGCATTATACCCTGCTGATGTCCTTCCCCTCCCCAAGCCCCACCCTCCCCAGGCTCCACCCCCGAAATCTCCAGATATTTCCGACCCGAGAGCTGGCAATCCTACTTATCACCTTTCCTGCAACCGTTCCACTCATATATATTTCTAAATGAACTCTATTCATCTTTTAGAGAAAAACAACTGTTTTGTTTAGAGTAAAGGATTCCCCTTTACCTCAGAGCCATCCCCAAGTGCTGACCGTCCTGTCATTCTACCAAATATAAGTCAAGCTTTGGTTGGATCCAACTAAAATTCTAAGGCAAGAACTTTTGGTGGCAGCAAAAAATAAATAAATCATCAATTTAGGAAGGAGACATGAAAGCAGTTTATAAAATTATTCATGGAGGTGAAAAAGTTGACAAGAACTTTTCTCTCTCTCTCCCCAAATACTACAATTTGAGAACATGGGAAACACATGAAGATTTCAGGAGTGGAAGCAGAGGAGGGCAGGGTTTGAGGAGGAGAGGGACTTCAATGGATATAATACCACAGAAGCCCAACTTCCAAAGCTGCCAGTTTTTCCAGGTGAACTGATCTCTGCTGCCTGGAGATCAGTTGTAATACCAGATCTTCATCCACCCGCTGGCAACCTTGGCCAGTGTTTTTTATGTATTTAATTCATTTATACCCAACCCTTCTTGCAAACAGGGACCCAAAGCGGCTTAGGTTATTCTCCTCTCCTCGATTTTATCCTCACAACAACCCTGCAAGGTAGGCCAGCCCAGGGAACTTCCATGACATGAGTGGTGATTCCAACTTCCAGATATTAGTCTAATGCAGGCCCACAGCCACTGTGGGGCATTTCGGCCCCCTGACTTCCTGACAAGGCCCCCTGACTTCTGTGCAGCCCCCAAACTCTCTGGGCCACCTGGAGGACTCCCCACTGCTGCCCCGCCCCCAAGTGCAGCTTGCTTCCCCCCATAGGCAAGCATACTGCAAATGCTGCAAGTGTTTTTTAAAATTTATTTTTATTTGATTTATTTTGTGACGTCTGTACCTCCAACTTATTTAAAGGCACCCCCGAATTACAAAATCCTGGCTATGGCCCTGGTCTAACGCTCTTAACCACTACGCTATTGCCAACCCCAAGCTCGGAAATTCGTGGAGATCTGGGGGCAGAGCCTGTGGAGGCTCCATATAACGGAGATCGGTGGTAATTCCGGGAGAACTCCAGGTTCCACCTGGAGCTTGGCAATCCCATACAGTTGCAGTAGCGGGGCAACTGTACAAAAAGGGAAGGAGAAAACCGAGGCTTTGTTTTGAAAGAGAATGAACTCCCCGGTTTGTGCCTCGACTCTTCGATGGGAATTGAAGTTGCATGGAGAAGCCTCTACTGCCAAATTCAAAATCTCGCATTCCGTCGTCGTCGCCCATGAGCGGCTGAGCAGCAACAATGACAAAGGTTTTCAAACGCATCCAGGAAGTGGCGCCTGCGAAGAAAGGAAGTGCCCGTCTGGGAGTTTTGTTGTTAAGTCTACGGGAGACATAGAGACTGGAATCCTAGAAAGGAGACCTCCCCCCCCTTTAACTTGCCCCCGTTGACTGCTCTTTTGAATGCACGTTTCCCCCCGTGGAGGGGCTGCCTGCATCTCCTGCATCTCCCTCTCTTTTGGCTAGGAGGGGGTTCTGGGTGAGTAACCCCTGCTTTTCCGGAGAGAAGCCGAAAAAAGGAAATCACAGCCGAGAGACCCCCTCATTTCCCTCCTCCTCGTCCTCCCCACACAGACTCAGGACACGGCAACACGCGGGGGAGAGGGGGCTATTGTCTTCTGCATCAAAAGTAAATGGAGGGAGTTTATAGGGATGCCTGGAGATCTTCCGGCATCACAACTGGGCTCTGGCATTACTCTCCACTGAAGTCCCTCCCCTCCCCAAACCCTGCTTTCCCCAGGCTCCATCCCCAAATCTCCAGGAATTTCCCAACCTGGAGTTGGGAACCCATCCAACAGCATGTTCGAATGTGGGGATTTGGGGCGGGGGGAGCCCCAAAGCAGGTTTTGAAGGGTTACAGAGATTTTATACGCAAGAAGCAGTGTTTTTAAGTGAGACATCATTTAAAAAAAAACAGACTTGGGGATGAAATCTATGCTTGGGTTTGTGTCTGAAGGGACACCTTGAAAAGGAAAGCAGCTAGTCCTCAGTGAAGCTGTCAGCTATAAGGGGATTGTGGCAGACTCTAATCTGGAGAACCAGGTTCAATTCCCCATTCCTCCACATGCAGCCAGCTGGGTGACCTTGGGTCAGTCACAGTTCTCTCAGACCTGTTCTAGAAAGAGCAGTTCTCTCAGAGCTCTCAGCCCTACCTATTTCACAGGGTGTCTGTCATGGGGAGAGAAAGGGAAGGAGATTGGAAGTCACCAAGTAAAGGGCGGGGTATAAATCCTTTCCTCCTCCTCTTCAATGTCTTCTCCTTTGTAAAAATAAACTGATAAACTGCTGCAATGAAAGGCATGGGGTCCCCTCAACACCTGGTAGGAAAGAGAACTCCTTTTTCCCACTTCACACCTCGAAAGCAGGGATCTTTTTGTAGCAGGAACTCCTTTGCATATTAGGCGACACACCCCTAATGTAGCCAATCCTCCAAGAACTTACAGTAGCCCCTGTAAGAAGAGCTCTGTAAGCTTGGGAGGGATTGGCTACATTAGGGGTGTGTCGCCTAATGTGCAAAGGAGTTCCTGCTACAAAAAGAGCCATGCTCGAAAGTATTCCCCAGTTCCTACCAGTGTTCTGATGGGAAGCTGCCATCTCTTTGTGCCTCACAGAGGTTCTCTCTGTTGCTTGCCTGAAGGCCCGCATATGTTCTTTCTCACTTCTCAAACCTTTCTCTTTTTTCCTCCTCAGGGAAGATTCCTGTTTTGGGATCCAGACACCCTTCTTGGTAACACGCAGAATATGTCCACAGAGCAGGAGACCAAGTCAGGATTCAACCTTCAGATCCCAACAGAGCTGGAACAATGGAGGCAGCTGGGGTTCAAAGTGGAAGGTCCGGACACAGCAGGCCTCAGCCTAGACAAGGAGTTAGTGGGCTCAGGAAGAGCCCCTCTTGTGACTCAGGGCAAGAGTATCGGGGGATTTGTGCAGAGGAGGCCAGAGGGACAGGTCAAGCAGGAACCAGGAGAGGGTTTGCTTCAGCAGTGGGAAGTCCAGTGGCAGGAGTTTCTGAAGACGATGGATTCCCCTCACACAGGCTGGCGAATCCCACAGTTACTGAGGGAGCCCACGCCGTGGGATGACACGAAAGCCTTCCTGGTCTCCTTCGAGCAGGTGGCCGAAGCCTGCCGGTGGCCCAAGGATGAGTGGATGGCCCGACTCCTGCCAGCCCTCAGCGGGGAAGCGGAGCTGGCCTTCAGCGCCTTGGAGGCCAGTGACAGAGAGGATTATGGGAAAGTGAAGGCAGCCATCTTGCGATGGGACACCTTGACCAGGGAGAGGTGGCGCCAACACTTCCGGCATTTCCGCTATCAGGAGGCCGAGGGGCCACGGGGACTCTACAGCCGCCTCCAGGAACTTTGCCGTCAGTGGCTGAAAGTGGAGAGGCACTCGAAGGAGCAGATCATGGAGCTGCTGATCCTAGAGCAGCTCTTGACCGTCCTCCCCGCAGAGATCCAGAGCTGGGTGAGGCAGCATGGTCCTGAGAGCTGTTCCCAGGCGGTGGCCCTGGCTGAGGAGTTCTTGCAGCTGCAACAGGAGGCTGACGAGAGACCTGAGCAACAAGTAAGGGAGATTTATGGTGGATATTTCGAGTGTTCCAGGAAGCTGGAGAGGAAGTATTTGCCTACTTCAGTGCTTTTAGTAGTCCCTTGATAGGTTGCCCTCTGCTAAGGTTAATTTGCTCTTAAAGCTCTTAAATTTAGGGTGAGCACTGGGGGGGGGGGGGAAGCTTATATTTGTATTTTTTTAACTTCATTTTCTTCCACTTTGGTGTAGTGGTTAGGAGCACGGACTCTAATCTGGGAGAACTGGGTTTGATTCCCCACTCCTCCACATGCAACTGCTGGTGTGACCTTGGGTCAGTCACAAGTTCTCTCAGAGCTCTCTCAGCCCCACCTACCTCACAGGGTGTCTGTTGTGGGGAGGGGAAGAGAAAGAAGATTGTAATCTCTTCTGCTTCCCATTGGGGACCCAAAGTGGTTAACACCACTCTCCTTTCTTTCATTTTATCCTCACAACAGCCCTGTGAAGTAGGTTAGGCGGACAGTGTGTGACTGTCATCCAACAAGCTTCTGTAATGGAGTGGGGATTTGAACCTGGGTCTCCCAGATCCTAGTATGACACTCTGACCACTATCCCACACTGCAGCTTTCAGCCCATGTTGGCCAGAAACGGGAATCACTGGCTGATTGGTTGAGTTCTTCGAGTTGGAGAGGGGCCATGGTGGCTCAGTGGCAGCACATCTGCTTGGCATGCAGGTTCAGTCCCCGGCATCTCCAGTTAAATAATCTCAAATCACAGGGGTTCAAAATGACTTTTCTGTGCCCTGGACTTTGGAGAGTTGTTCCCTGTTAGAAAGTCCCAGGTTCAGTCCCTGGCATTTCCAGTTGAACGGATGAGGAAAACCCAGGGGGCTAACTCAGTGAAAGGGAGGTTCATTTAGGGAGAGGGCCATGGCTTAGTGGTAGAGATTCTGCTTGGCATGCAGAAGGTCCCAGGTTCAATCCCTGGCATCTCCAGCTAAACTTAAAGGATCTCAAATTACAGGGCTTGGAAATTGCTTTTCTGTGCCCCAGACTTTGGAGAGCCCCTCCCAGTCAGGGTAGGTCATGATGAAGTACATGGATCCAAGGGTCTGATTCTATCTAAGCTAGGTTCATATGAGAAAGGCAACTTTAGGGAAGATGACGTGGCTCTGGGGTAGAAGTAGAAAAGAGCCAGAGTCTAGTAGCACCTTAAAGACTAACAAAATTTTGTGGCAAGGGATGAACTTTCGAGAGTAACCGCTCACCTCTTCAGGTAGCTGAAGAAGTGGGCAGTGACTCACGAAAGCTCTTCCCCTACCACAAATTTTGTTAGTCTTTAGGGTGCTACTGGACTCTGGCTCTTTTCTGTTGCCACCGACAGACTAGCATGGCCACCCATCTTAATCTGTCTCTGGAGTAGAAGGCCTGCTCTCTGCGGTAGAGGACTTGAAAGCCGGTTTGGTGTAGTGGCTAGGAGCGCGGACTCTAATCTGGGAGAACTGCGTTTGATTCACCACTCCTCCACATGCAGCCAGCTGGGTGACCTTGAGCCAGTCACAGTTCTCTCAGAGCTCTCTCAGCCCCACCTACCTCACAGGGTGGCTGTTGTGAGAAGTGGAAGATAAGGAGATTGTAAGCCACTCTGAGACTCCGAGTGAAGGGCAGGATATAAATCCAATCTCCTCCTCCTCCTCCTCCTCCTCCTCCTCCTCCTCCTCCTCCTCCTCCTCCTCATCTTCTTCCAGAAGATCTTGGGCTTAATCCCCACCATGTCCAGTTTATAGCTATTTGTAGGTCTTCCTGGCACAGCGCACCCTGAGGTGGTATTTGGCAGCCTCATTCCTTCCTTCCACTGTTGGGTCCGATGAGAAGAAACGCCAGACAGTCTTCTCCCTTCCGTGGGCCTGCTGTCATCCTCCTAGATCAGCCTGGATGTGCTGAAAGGGGATCTTTTTGTTCCAGGATCCAACAACAGTGGTGGTTGACCCCCTCTCCGAGTCGGAGCCGGCTCCATTGGACGCGGGGACAAGGCAGCCGTGTGGAGAGGCGAAACAGGAAGTGGACGAGGGAGATACGAGCTTACACAGTGAGCAGCTGGGTAAGGACTTCCATCTCCATAAGGTTTTACCTTATGGCTTGTCTTAGAATGTGACGCTTTCTGTGTACAGGTGCCACAGTTAAAGACCACCTCCAATGCGATCAGAGCAAAGGAACGGTCCTCATACTTCTGCCATTTTGGGTAATTTTTTTCCTACTTCCGGAGTCTCGAGAAGAGGGCTAAGTCAGGGGTGCCATGTGGCCACCTTTTGAAACCTGATGCAGGGTGGCAGGCACAGACACAGGATGGCTGTGGCAGGAGGCGGAGCCAGTCACAGAATGTTGGGGAGTGAAGTCGTGCGTAAGTCTAATAGTAACTCTTCGAGACTGCTGGCAGAAGTTCTGTTAGGCAGGATGCCCTTTAAAAACAACATTTTCTTGCGTGCACAGAGCTTACCTTCAGCTAGGCAGTGAAGACTCTCTCTCATGTTGTGGTGGCAGTTTCTGTGACTTTATCTGCACAGCCAAACTGAGCGCCGGTGGCCAATCACAGAATCATGGAATCACAGAGTTGGAATGGACCATACAGGCCATCAAGTCCAAGCCCCTTGCTCAATGCAGGATCTGCCTAAAGCATCCCTGACCAGTGGTTGTCCAGCTGCTGCTTAAAGGCTGCCAGTGAGGGGGAGCTCACCCCCTCCCTAGGTAGCTGATTCCACTGCTGCACAACTCTTACTGTAAAAAGGTTTTTCCTAATATCCAGCTGGTACCTTCCCACCCTTAATTTCAACCCGTTATTGCGAGTCCTCTCCTCTGCTGCCAACAGGAACAGCTCCCCCCCCTTCCTCGAAGTGACAGCCCTTCAGATACTTCAAGAGAGCCATCATGTCCCCCTTCAACCTCCTCTTCCCCAGACTGAACATTCCCAAGTCCCTCAGCCTTTCCTCATAGGGCTTCTAGGTCTCCAGGCCCCAAATCATCCTCATCGCTCTCCTCTGCCCCTGCTTCATTCTGTCCACATCCTTTTTGAAGTGAGGCCTCCAGAACGGCACACAACAGTGCGGCCTGACCAATGCAGTGTATAGCGGGACTGTTGACATCTTGGGTTTGGATGTTGTGCCTCTGTTGATACACCCCAAGATCGCATTTGCCTTTTTCGTCGCTGCATCACACTGGCTGCTCAAATTTAACTTACAGTCCACCCGTACCCCGAGATCTTGTTCACACCCACTGGTACCCCAAAGTGTATCCCCCCATCCAGTATGCGTGTTCCTCATTTATATTACCCGTATGTAGAACTCGGCACTTATCCTTGTTAAATTGCATCTTGTTCGCATCTGCCCACTTTCCTGGAGTGTTCAGGTCCCATTGAATTCTGTCTCTGTCTTCTGGTGTGCTTGCCGCTCCTCCCAATTTGGTATCAGAGGCCTTGCTTGGCAAAATCTGTACCCGCCCACTTTCTAAAATCCCATCTGTACCTGCCCACTTTCTAAAAACACTTGGGGGAGGGGGGTGTACCAGGAAAGGTGTTGGTGGGTGTTGGGGACTCTTGGGTTAGGCTTCTGCACTGTGTGAAGAAGCTCCCGAGATCAGCCTCCAGAATTTCCCTCTGAAAGGATTTCTGGTGGCCTGTGTTGGGAGAGACCTTTCAAAGCCAGAAATCTAGGAAAGCCGCTGCCATTCGTAGCAAACAGATGGACCAACAGTCTGAGCTGGCAGATTCATTTAGGGATTGCTGAGCCATAGCCCCTTTCCCTAATGAAGCTGCCTTCTACTGAATCAGGCCCTTGGTCCATCAGCGTCAGTATTGTCTACTCGGGCTGGCAGCAGTTCTCCAGGGCCTCAGGCAGAGTCCTTTCACATCACCTCCTACCCGATCCTTTACAACCCTTATGATGGGGCCTCTGCTTACTGTCCTTCTTTCTGTCCTTCTGCTAGACTCTGGCTGGCAGCAGTTCTTCTGTCTACCGTTTCTGATAGAAGAAAGGACCATTTGCTCCGAACCTGGGGGTTTGGTAGCCCGAAAATCCTGGAGCTGTTCCAGAGCGTCTGATTGGCACGTAGCATCTGCCTCCTGCTTATTTCCTTTGGGGTGGGCCCCCGGGGCAGAGCTTCCTTTCTGCTCTTCTGAGCAGCAGTTACTTTCTTTGCACAGAGGTTCAAATTATTTTATTTTAAAACTTTTCTGTGCCGCCTTTCAGCCCAAGTCGGGGTCCTCAAAGCAGCACACATTTAAATGTGTCGAACATTGTGTGTTTTGTGTGCTGCGAAGCCACTTCCAACTTACGGCAAACCCTATGAATTAACAGCTCCCAGGATGTCCTGTCACTGACAATCTTGCTCATGTGTTGCAGACTGAGGTCCTTTGTGGCTTCCTTGACGGAGTCCGTCCATCTCATGTTGGGCCTTCCTCTTTTCTGGCTGCCCCCAACTTTTCCCAGCATTATTGTCTTTCCCAGGGATTCTTTTGTCTTCTCATAATGTGACCAAAGTACGATAGCCTCACTTGAGCCATTTTATCTTCTAGGGAGAGTTCATGCATGATTTGATCTAGAACCCACTTATTCGGCTTCTTAGCGGTCCAGGGCAGTGTTCCCTCCAAGCTGAGTTAGTGTGAGCTGGCTCACAGTTTTGTAGCCTCCGGCTCACCCATTTTTGTCTTAGCTCAGGGAGGAAGGCTCCGGAGCACACTAATTTATGCAGTAGCCAGATCGCCCACTCACAGCTTTAAATGCCAGTAGCTTGCAAAAGTAGGATTTTTGCTCACAGGACTCCGCAGCTTAGAGGGAGCATTGGTCCAGGGTGTCTGTAAAACTCTCCCCCAGCACCACATTTCAAAGCAATCTACTTTCTTCCCGTCAGCTTTCTTCATTGTCCAGCTTTCACACCCACACATAAACGTGGGGAATACTGTGACATGAATTGTCTTGATCTTGGTCACCCGTGACAGAGTCTTACGCTTACGGATCTGTTCTAGCTCCTTCAGTCGCTTTCTGATTTCTCGGTTTGCAGAAATTTAAACATTTCAGGCACAGCAGAACAGCATTTAAAATACATATATATATATATATATATATGCATGCATATGCATAAAATATTTTAAACTATTAAAACACAGATAAACAAATAAAGAGGAGCTGTGGTGGCTCAAGTGGTTAAGATGCTGAACTGCAGGCTGTGGAAGGTCAGTAGTTCAGCAGTTCGAGACCTGAGAGTGCCGCATGACAGAGTGAGCTCCCGTCTCTAGTTCCAGCTCCTGCCAACCTAGCAGTTTGAAAGCAAGAAATTGCAAGTAGATAAATAGGTACCATTTCGGTGGGAAGGTGACAGCGTTCCATGCACCTTGGTGTTTAGTCATGCCGGCCACATGACCACGGAAACGTCTTTGGACAGCGCTGGCTCTTTGGCTTTGAAACGGAGATGAGCACTGCAACCCTAGAGTCAGATTCAACTGGCTTTCAAGCAAGGGAACCTTTACCTTTACTTTCCCTAAAGAGGGAAGGAGGGCTAAGAAGAGTTAGTGAGGGAACACGGAGCAAAAGATGTCTTCCCCTGCTGGCATAAAACAGCAACTGAAGGGGGACACACAAATTGCCTTGGGAAAGGTGTTCTCTTATGATATCAGTGTCTTCTTTTTGTTTGTTCAAGGGGGTGACCCGTGGGAGCGTGAACGTGTGGGAGAGCCAAGCAGGGCCTCGTCAGAAGCAGCAGAGTGCAAAGAGACAGAAGAGAGCCCTGGGGATCCAGAGGGACTGGAGAGGCAAGAAGGAAAGCGGCCAATGGAGAAATGGAAGAAAAAACCTGCCGCTGATGACGGTGGCGACCCTCAGCCCAAAAAACACAAAGGGAAAAGGTGGATTAAATGCCCTGCCTGTGGGAAACTCTTTTGCCGTCAAACCAGCTTTAATGCACACTGGAAGGCCCACACGGGGGGGGAAACAAACACGAGCTTGACCTTCAGGAAGAGCTTTGGCTGGAGCATAAACCTCACCTCTCATCAAAGGATCCAAACGGGGGAGAAGCCGTACCAGTGCCCGAACTGCGACAAGAGCTTTTCCGATCAGCCGAGGCTTAAAAGGCACCAGAGAATCCACACTGGAGAGAAACCTTACAAGTGCTCGTTCTGCGGGAAGACCTTCAGCCAGAGGCACCATTGTGCCTCCCACGAAAGAATCCATACGGGAGAGAAGCCATACCACTGCATGGACTGCAGCAAGAGCTTTTGTACGAAATCGAGCCTCAATGCACACCGGAGAATTCACACCGGGGAGAAACCGCATAAATGCCTGGAGTGCGGAAAGAGCTTCAGCAAGAGCACCAACCTGACCTCACACAGAAGGCTCCACACAGGAGAGAAGCCCTACAAATGCCTGGTGTGCGGGAGGAGCTTCAGCCGGAGCGAACATCTCACCTCACACCAGAGAATCCACACGGGGGAGAAGCCGTACGTCTGTTCCTACTGTAGCAAGAACTTCTGCAGTAAATCCAGCCTGAAGGCACATCAGAGAATCCACACGGGGGAGAAGCCGTATAAATGTCTGGAGTGTGGCAAATGCTTCCGGTGGAGCACCTACCTTGCTTCGCATCAAGAAATCCACAAAGGGGAGAAACCGTACAAATGTTCGGAATGTGGGAAAGACGCTCACCTGGCTTCTCATCAAGACATCCTCTCAGAGTAGAAGCCGCGCCAGTGCCATCTGAGCATTCGAGCCTTATTAACTGAAAGATGGAAAACTGCTCAGAATGCGACAAACACAGTCAATGCACAGCACGCACATTGCACACCGGAACACTTTGTCATGAGCAACCACATGTAGGTGTTTTTAGGGTGGGAAAAGGCTTCAGTCGGATCCTGACCACATTTCGAGCTGCCCAGTCTTAGTAATCTGCCACTTGTCTAAGTATTCAGATTCAGATTCAGATTTATTGATACAGTCATTGACCAGCATAAAACATATGATATCTTACATATGACTGTCTAAGTATGCACCGTGCATATATGTTGGCCTTCCAAACACTGGGTGACCCTCCCATTCTTGTCAGGATAAACCAGCTTGTGCAACTGCTGTTGCAGGAGGCAGAAGGCTTGTTTAGAAAGTTTTTCGGTATTCCCTTTGTTCAGTGGCTTCTTTTTATTTGGCACTAAAAGATCAATAGGAGCTGCGGTGGCTCAAGTAGTTAAGACGCTGAACTGCAGGCTGTGGAAGGTCAGTAGTTCAGCAGTTCGACCCGAGAGTGCCGCATGACGGAGTGAGCTCCCGTCTCTAGTTCCCACTCCTGCCAACCTAGCAGTTTGAAAGCAAGAAATTGCAAGTAGATAAATAGGTACCACTTCGGTGGGAAGGTAACAGCGTTCCGTGCGCCTTGGTGTTTAGTCATGCCGGCCACATGACCACGGAAACGTCTTCGGACAGCGCTGGCTCTTCAGCTTTGAAACAGAGATGAGCACCGCAACCCTAGAGTCAGATTTGACTGGCTTTCGAGCAAGGGAACCTTTACCTTTACTTTAAAAGATCAGTGGAGGGAAGGTGACATGGTACAGCCTGATCTCATCAGATCTCAGAAGCTGAGCAGGGTTGGCATCTGGGTGGGAGACCACCAAGGAAGGCTCTGCAGAGGGAGGCAATGGCAAAACCATCTCTGCTTCTCACTTCCTTCCAAAGCCCATTTCTGGGGTCACCAGAAGTCAGTTGCAACTTGACAGCATGTGTGTACATAAGAGATCGATAATGTACGAGGTCAGCAAAACTGTATTTCCTTTATTTGCTGAGACACCTCTGTGTGTTCTTTGTTTTTACTGATGGCTGTTTTAAGAGGGAGTAGCACTTCTTTCCCCACATGGATGTTACGAATGGTGTGGTTCTCTGCCTTGCTGATAAACCTTCTGGGACACTTGAGGTTCTAAAACAATAAAAGTCATATCATGTTTCTCAAAAGGTGCATTCTTTATTTGATCTTAACCTGTACAGCAGGGAATGAGAAACTAAATATAATGGGTTGCATCCCACCCTGAGACCGTTTATCTGGCCCAGGACTGAAATGTGGGTTGCATCCCACTCCAAGACCAGGGCTGAAATGGGTTGCATTGCATCCCACCCCAAGAGCATTTGACTGGCTCAGGGCTGAAGTGGGTTTCATCCCACCCAAGACCATATGTCTGGCCCAGGGCTGAAATGGGTTGCATTGCATCCCACCCCAAGAGTATTTGTCTGGCCCAGGGCTGGAATAGGTTGTTTCCAGTGTTCCCTCTAAGCTGAGTTAGTATGAACTAGCTCACAGTTTTTTAGCCTCCAACTCACACATTTTTGTCTTCGCTCAGGAAGGATGGCTCCAGAGCAGTGTTCCCTCTAAGCTGAGTTAGTGTGAGCTAGCCCACAGTTTTTTAGCCTCTGGCTCACACATTTTTGTCTTAACTCAGGAAGGACGGCTCCATGGCAAACTAATTTAGGCAGTAACCAAATCGCTTGCTCACAGCTTTAATGCCAGTAGCTCATAAAGTAGAATTTTTGCTCACCGGACTCCACAGCTTACAGGGAACATTGCTCCAGAGCAAACTAATTTATGCAGTAGCCAAATTCCTCGCTCACAGCTTTAATGCCAGTAGCTCGCAAAGTAGAATTTTTGCTCACAAGACTCCATGGCTTAGAGGGAGCATTGGGTGAGACCATTTGCCTGGCACAGGGTTGAAATGAGTTGCATCTGACCCTGAGAACGTTTGTCAGGGCAAGCACTGGAAGGGTAGAAACTTCCCTGGGCTAGAGTAACTCTAGGGGCTGAGAGCAAGGCAGTGCACCAGTCTTGTTTTTCCCTCATGAGTGAGCAAGGGAACAGCTGAGTCAGCACAGTTGCCTGATGCTCTGGAAAATCTTGGGACTTCAGCAGCAGCTAGAAGCCACTCTAGGGCTCCTTAATCATATGCTGGCCCCCAAATCATAACAAGTGGTTTTTGTTTTGTTTTGTTTTTTGCAGTGAAAGAGCTCTTGCTGTCTTTTCCATAGAGAATCTAGATTCCTAGAGAGGCCTTTTCCAGTTCACCGGCAAGGCGGGATATAAATTGAAAATAATAAAATAAATGAATCTGCTCCTTTAAACATGCATAGGTTCCATCCCACCTTTCCCCAATGACTGTGTGAGAGAAGTCTCTCTTTGTCCTTTTCAGTTTGGTGTAGCGGTTAAGTGCGGGGACTGTAATCTGGGAGAACTGGGTTTGATTCCCCACTCCTCCACTTGCACCTGGCTGGATGACCTTGGGCAAGCCATAGTTCTGATAAGAGCTGTTCTTGAAAAAGAGCAGTTTCTGTCAAGAGCTCTCTCAGCCCCACCTACCTCACAGGGTGTCTGTTGTGGGGAGGGGAAGGGAAAGGAGTTTGTAAGCTGCTCTGACACACCTTTGGGTAGTGAAGGGCGAGGTATGAATCCAATCTCCTCCTCCTCCTCCTCCTCCTCCTCCTCCTCCTCCTCCTCCTCCTCCTCCTCCTCTTCTTCTTCTTCTTCTTCTTCTTCTTCTTCTTCTTCTTCTTCTTCTTCTTCTTCTTCTTCTTCTTCTTCTTCTTCTTCTTCTTCTTCTTCTCCTCCTCCTCCTCCTCCTCCTCCTCCTCCTCCTCCTCCTCCTCCTCCTCAGGTTTGGCATTTTGATACGGAAAAAGGAAGGAGGGATGGCCCAGGCCAGCTTAACCTTGTCAGCTATTAGAAGCTAAGCAGGGTTGGTCCTGGTTAGTACTTGGATGGGAGACAAGCGAGAAAGCCATGGCAAACCACCTCTGAGTGTCTCTTGCCTTGAAAACCTTGCGAGGTCACCATAAGTCAGCTGTGACTAGACAGCACTTTCCCACCATCTAGGAAGGAGGTGCAAATCCCACTGAACCCTTTCCCTTCTTTCTGCTTAACTGTGTACAAATGGGAGCCTTAGAAGGGATCTTTGTGCTAAGGTTCCATAGTGGCACTTAGAAGACCTGCTCTGCCTCCCCTCCCCATTTCTCACCTCCATAGTGCTCTTCTGGGCTAGAAATCTGAGGCAACCTTTCATTTTCCCCTTCAGGGGGGCACCTGTGATGTAAGAAGCACTGGGGAGACCCACGTCCTGGGCAATGTCACATAAGGCTGTTACCAAATATTTTGTTTCTAATTTTTATTTACATTCCACTTTTCTCCTCAGCTGCAGCCCAAAGCGGCCTTGTCGCAAAGTTCTCCCCTCCTCCGCTTTCTCCTCACGACATCAACCTTGTGAGGTAGGTTAGGCTGAGACAATGCACTGGACCCAGGTCACCCAGTTTCCATGGCAGAATGAGGATTCGAACCTGGTTCTCCCAGCTCCTAGTCTGGCACTGTAACCACTAGTCAACACCAGTGTAGATAATATAATGTTTTGATTTGAAAATCCCGGTTTCATTCTGATGTGCTTGGGGTGGGATTTTTTTTAACCTCACTATATTTTGAAAAGTCAGCAGAACTATCGCCATGGAAATAGATGCCTGTTTCTGAACCAAGGGGCCACAGTGGCTCAGAGGTTAAGATGCTGAGCTGCAGACTGGAAGGTCTGTAGTTCGGCAGTTCAAGACCCTAGTGCCACGTGATGGAGTGAGCGCCCATCTCTGGTCCCAGCTCTTGCCATCCTAGCAGTCCGAAAGCAAGAAACCACTAGTAGATAAACAGGTACCGCTTTGGTGGGAAGGTAACAATGTTCCATGCGTCTTGGTGTTTAGACATGCTGGCCACATGACCACAGAAAATGTCTTTGGACAGCACTGGCTCTTCAGCTTGGAAATGGAGATGAGCACTGCCCCTAGAGTCAGATTTACCTTTTACCTTTTTTTCTGAACCAAAAAGCATATGAAAGAGAAACAAATTTCATGGGGAAACCTAGCAAAGAATATGGAATTGGATGACTATGAGAATAAAAAGGAAAAAATAATGTATTTGTGTAGTGACTAAAAGGAGAGAATCCTATTCTAGTTTTCTTCCTTCCCCTGAGAAACTAGCCAATCGCTTGAACATGCCTGAAGCTGCTTTAGACTGAATCAGAACACTGGTCCATCAAGGTCAGTATTGTCTACTCAGACTGGCAGCAACTCTCCAGGGTCTCACATCTCCTGATCTTTCTAACTGGAGGCACCAGGGATTGAACCTGGGCCTTCTGCATGACAAGCAGACAGGGCCGGCTCACCCACTAGGCGAGCTAGGCGCTCGCCTAGGGCGCACTGGCCACAGGGGCGCCAAACTGCGCCGTGGCCCCTCCCGCGAAAAGCCCCTCCGCCACTCCCGCCACCTCCCCGAACGCCCCTCTGGGGCTCAGGAGGTGGCAGCAGAGCTTGCCCGCCCTCTCCCCAAAGCCCGGGGGGGAGAGGAGGTGGGGGGGTGGCTGGTGCCGCCAGCAAAGAGCGCCCTAGCGGGTGCTTAAAATCAATCTGACACTGAAAGGGAAGAGGCGGGGTTTTAAACCCCCACCTCTTCCCTGGCTTGCCAGCTGAAAGAGAAGAGGCAGGCTCCAGGCAGAGGGGAGGTTCCCGGGCTGGGCCATGGGGCAAGTGGGCAGGCAGTGGCAGCGTGGCTTCTTTTCCCCCCAATGGCCCTCCCAAGCCCACTGCTGGGCATGCGGCTGGGGTTTCTGGGCTGGGCTGCGGGGCGGGGAGGTGGCGGCGGCGCGGCTTCTCTCCCCCCTAACAGCCCTCCCAAGCCCACCGCTGGGCGCGAGGTTGGGGTTTCTGGGCTGGGCCGTGGGGTGGGCAGGCGGCAGTGGCACAGCTTCTCTCCCCCCGACGGACCTCCTAAGCCCACCGCTGGGCACGGGGCTGGGGCTTCTGGGCTGGGCTGCGGGGTGGGCAGGTGGTGGTGGTGCGGCTTCTTCTCCCCTCCCAAGCCCACTGCTGGGCGTGGGGCTGGGCTTTCTGGGCTGGGCCACAGGGTGGGCAGGCGGAGGCACAACTTCTCCCCCCAATGGCCCTCCCAAGTCCACCACTGGGCATGGGGCTGGGGCTTCTGGGCTGGGCCACGGGGTGGGCAGGTGGCAGTGGGCAGCTTCTTCTCCCCCGACGGCCCTCCCAAGCCCACTGCTGGGCACGGGGCTGGGATTTCTGGGCTGGGCCACGGGGTAGGCAGGCGGTGGCAGTGCAGCTTCTCTCCCCCTGACGGCCCTCCCAAGCCCACCGCTGGGCACGGGGCTGGGGCTTCTGGGCTGGGCCACGGGTGGGCAGGTGGTGGTGGTGTGGCTTCTCTCCCCTCGACGGCCCTCCCAAGCCCACCGCTGGGCGTGGGGCTGGGGCTTCTGGGCTGGGCCATGGGGTGGGCAGGCGGCGGTGGCGTGGCTTCTCTCCCCCCGACGGCCCTCCCAAGCCCACCGCTGGGTGCAGGGCTGGGGCTTCTGGGCTGGGCTGCGGGCTGTGCAGGCGGCGGTGGCGTGGCTTCTCTCCCCCTGATGGCCCTCTCAAGCCCACCTCCAGGCAGAGAACAGGTTCCCCCCTGGCCCTCCCAAGCTGCGGTCCAGCTCTCGGCACCCCGACACTCGGGGGGGGGGTGCCAGAAGGTAGCCCCGCCTAGGGCGCAAAGAACCCTAGGGCCGGCCCTGCAAGCAGATGCTCTACCACTGAGCCATAGCCACTCTTACAGCATGCAAAAGGTCCCAGGTTCAGTCCCCAGCATCTCCAGTTGAAAGGATGAGGTAGACCTAGGGTCTAACTTAATAAAGGGACAGTTCATTTAGGGAGGAGACCATGGCTTAGTGGCAGAGTATCTTTATGTCCAGAAGGTCCCAGGTTCAATCAATTCAATCCAGCAGCATGTGACACAGTCAATTATGATCACCTCACCAGCATAGGAATACGGGGGCCTTACAATGGTTTTCCTCCCTTCTCCATGGCTGGGGACAGAGGGTGGTACTTGGTGAAATGATTTGCATGCAATACCCACTAGAATGTGGTGTGCCACAGGGGTGATCCTCTCCCCAATGCTGTTCAACATCTATAAGCGCCCTCTTGCCCAGCTGGTACAGCGGATTGGGCTGGGCTGTCACCAGTATGCTGATGACACCCAACTCTATCTGTTATTGGACGGCCACCCAGACTCCGCCCCAGAAAATCTGGACAGGGCTTTGGAGGCCATGACTGGGTGGTTACAGCAGAATTGGCTGAAACTTAAAACCATCAAAAATTGAGGTCCTGTACCTGAGTTGGGGGGGGGGGTTGGTCACTTCAGGAATCAGACTCCTAGCCCTGGAAGGGACACCATTTGTCCAGGTGCTGAAGAGCTATGGGGTGATTCTGGATGCCTCGTTTACTACAGAGGCCCGGATCACCATTGTTGCCAGGTCTGCCTTTTATCATCTGTGGCAGATCAAGCAATTGGTTCCTTCGCTCTCCTCCGTGGACTTGGCTACAGTGACCCACGTAATGGCCATTTCCAGGTTAGATTACTGTAACTTGCTTTACGCAGGCTTACCCTTGAATTTGAGCTGGAAACTCCAGTTAGTGCAAAATGCGGCAGCACGCCTGCTGACCGCGATGTCTGTGTGGGCGCGCATTCAGTCAGTGTTATGCCAGTTGCACTGGTGACCAATTGAGTACCATTTCAAGGTGTTGGTATTAACCTTTAAAGCCTTGTGCAGCCTGGGACCGACATATCTAAGGGACTGTCTCTCCCCATGTGCCCCTCAGAGAGCCTTGCGTTCAGCTGACCAGCATCTCCTGGTTGTCCCCGGCCCAAAGGATGTCTGCTTAGCCTCGACCAGCCTCGACCAGGCACCTGCCTGGTGGAACATGCTCTCACCTGAGATCAGGGCCCTGCAGGATCCATTACTATTCCATAGGGCGTGTAAAATGGAGCTGTTCTGCCAGGTCTTTGGTTGAGGCGGCAGATGCCCAACCGTCTGGCCTCCCTTGCTGAAAACTGCCCTATTACTGGAGAGCCAGTGTGGTTGTAGTGGTTAAGTGTGTGGACTCTAATCTGGGAGAACTGGGTTTGATTCCCCACTCCTCCACTTGCACCTGCTGATGTGACCTTGGGTCAGTCGCAAGCTCTGGCACAGCTGTTCCTGAAAGAGCAGTTTGTGTTAGAGCTCTCTCAGCCCCACCTACCTCACAGGGTGTCTGTTGTGGGGAGGGGAAGGAAAAGGAGTTTGTAAGTCGCTCTGAGACTCCAAGTGAAGGGCGGGGTATAAATCCAATCTCTTCTCGTCTTTTTTTTCTTCTATCTGCCCATTCCATTTTTTTTCTGTCATCCAGTTAGCATGGCTGGAACTGTATGAATGACAGCACTGGTTTGCCTCTTTTAATGTTTTAAATAATTTACTGTACTGTTATAATTGGTTTTAACGGTTCATAACGTCTTTGTTGTTACCCGCCCTAGGCCTGCTCGCAGGGAGGATGGGATATAAATCGAACAAAATAAATAAATACCTCCCCAGCATCTCCAGTTGAAAGGGTAAAGGTTCTTAGGGTTCAGGGGTGTCAAACTCAATTGTTATGATGGCCAGACCTGACATATTCGTCACTTTGTCGGGGCAGGCCTTGTGTGCCATAAAATGTAATGCCAGATACTGGAGACATGAACTTTATAAAGAACACAGGCAAACCCAATGAACAATATTATTTTTTACTCAAAATACAAACCAAAGCAATTGATTACTGGGGAACCCACAAAAGCTTCAATGAATGTATTTAATCATACGCAAGACGAGTTTTTCCCCCAAGGGGTACCACAGAAAGGGGAGTATCTTAACCTTCCCTACAAATCAGCTACTTTTTGTATATATAGCACTTTTGGGAGATGAGTCATCGTCCTTGCAAGTAAATAAGCCAGGCTTTCAGCACCACCACCACCCGTGCCCAGTCTCAGCAGCCGAGCACAGCCACAATCCATCTCTTGCTCTTTGCTTCCTCTCTTCCCCCATCCTGCCTCTGAGGACCTTGAAGAGGCACACCCGACTCCCCCCTTCACCACCCCATCCCTCCACCAACCCTGTGAGGTGGGCCACACGGAGCGATTGGCCCTGGACGACCCAGGTGACAGGGTCCAGGCTCTGGAAGGGGGGGTCTAAACCAGGCTCTTTCAGATCCTGCCACCTCCAGTTCTCATCCCTCCTGTGTTTCCCACAGAAGCGGCGGGTCTGAGGGAAGGCCTGATGGAGAGGCAGTTTCCGAAACCTCCAGGGGGCGCTCTTTGTCCTCCCGTGGCCCCTTTTCCCTCACAGGCTGAGAACAGATGGGGGGGAGAGGGAGGTCGCCATCCCCCCATCTGCCCCCGACACTCACTCTGCCTCCAGGCTCTGCAACTGTTCGGACGTGCAGTAGCCACTTCAGCGCCCTTTCCCCGCCTTTCCTCCTCCACCTGCTTCCAAGGCCGGGTGGTCTTTTCCCCTCAGAGGGGCATGCACAGTTAGCCTCCCAATCAGGTGCTGGCCCTCTTTCTCCTCCGTTCCCCGCTGGCCCTTCATGAGCTAACTGCTGCTCCATGAGCCCGTTCTTGCCAAACCCCCTCACAGTTGCCATTTGGAAAAAATGCGAAGCCGGTTGGTGATTATCTAATTAAGGGGGGGTATTTTTAGACCCATCATCTACCCCCACCGTTGGAGGGCTGCTGCACTAGACACGCAGCAAGCCCCCTGGGGAATCCCTCGGAATGACCAGGGGCCAGGCTAGGGACCCCCCCGAAGGAAAAGGGTGGGACCGTGTTGGTGCTTTCCCCTCACCTCACCCACGCAGCCCACAAACTGGAGGCATTGTCAGTGCCGAGCTTGACCCACAGAGCTTGACCTGCCCTCAAGTAGCTGGCCAGCTGCCTTCTGCTGCCGCCGCCGCCTCCTCCAGGCTGGAGAAGCCTTCCCCCCGGAGCCGGCCCTCATCTGCCTGTTGGTCCGCCTTGGAGGGAGGCTGCCCTCCACAGCCACAAGCAGGGAGAGCGAAGACCTAGCACGTGACGCCAGCAGCAGAGGCCTCCTCCCCAGCAGTACTGTGGCTGGAGAAGTAAGAGCGCCAGTGCCCTGCCAGCGCTCCCTCACTCCTCCTCCAGCCGGGGAAGGGGGACCAGGAGATGCGGGGGCAGGCAGGGCAAGTTCAGGGGGCATTGCCCCCAAGGGAACCCTGTGGCTACAGGCCTGAAAACAATGCTGATGCAGCTGCAACCTACAAAAAATGTGCATCTTCCCAACCACACGGCATCCGAAAGCACTTTGCTTGCAACCCTTCCCCAAAAGATCACACCAACCGAAGCTGGAGCAAACTGTGGAAAGTAGGACATGTAGAGGATCACATTCACAGCATGTGGAGATGCTCCCTCAAACAGTGAGGCAGGAAGGAGGTCCAGGTCAATCCTCCCTCTAAGCTGTGGAGTCTTGTGAGCAAAAATTCGACTTTGTGAGCTGCTGGCATTAAAGTTGTGAGCGAGTGATTGGGCTGCTGTATAAATTATTTTGCTCCGGAGCCATCCTTCCTGAGCTAAGACAAAAAAAAAAAATGTGTGAGCTGGAGGCTAAAAAGCTGTGAGCTAGCTCACACTAACTCAGCTTAGAGGGAACACTGGTCCAGGTGGAGCAGGATTTCTGTGAAGAAACACAGACGGGAGAGTCTCAAGTGTCTATGCCACAGAGCGAACCAAGGACATGCCTTTTGCCAAAACATCGTATTGCTTTATTGTTTCAAAAGGCTTTTTTGTTGAGGATGAAAGGTGCACAGTGGTGTGGGGGAGGTGGGGAATCATACGTTTTGTCAAGGTTGCATAAAGACAATTCTATTCCCTCTTAAAACAGCTACAAATGGCAACAAAAAGGGGGGGAGAAGTATCTTAGCAAGCAAAGCAAACATACGAAGCCATCTAAGTCTCTCTACAAGTCGTGCTCTTACCCTTCGGAGTGTGAGTAGGAAACAGAAACCAATGTGGGTGAAAACAAAAAGAAAGAGGTTTGAGGGCTGCAATGGGGGAAGGCTTATTCCCCTAACTCCACCAGTGACTCTATGCGAACCCCTTTATTTCCTCCTATCAAAATGAATGGAAGCCAGGAGAAATTCAAGTGCTGTCTGCGATGTAGACAAAACTTAACCACTGCTCCTGACCAGGCCTGTAGCCAGGATTCCGTGGCTTGTGGGACCATTTTTTTTTTCTGGTGGGGGCTGAAGTTCCCAGTGCAGAAAGAGAAGCCAGATTTCTGAGGAATATGACTCAGCTACTCTTCTCTCTCTGACTCTCCTCAAGCTGCCTATTCTACATAGGTGTTCTTATGCTAGCAATCACCCTTAGCCTACTGACCATTTAGCCAAAAGAAAGCTGTTTCCAGGATAGATTTCTGTCAACCACTTTAGATGACAGTTCTCAGCTGCTGCAAGTTAATCACTTCAGCCAGTCGAAGCAACAATTCTGATAACAAGCCGGCAGGTGGGGCTGATGACTTCGATAGTTAAGAAAACTAACACTTAGGCAGAAAGACTCTCTTAAAAGAGATCGGTTTCTTGACACAGAATTAGAAGGGATCTTAGAGGTCACCTACTCCAACCCCCTTGGAATTAGTCAACTACTGCACCCCACTCTGCTTAAAGGAGCACAAAGCTTTTTTAAAAAATGTTTTAAAATGATTGAAAAAAGCATTTACAGGCATAGGTGTCAACTTCAGGGGGGCTTGGGGGCTGAGGCTATCCCCAAAATTTTCCAGGCCCCAGGCAACCAGGCTCACAAGCCTTGCCGCCACCACCCCACGCCACCCCCAACCCATTTTGAAAGTGGAGGATTTTTCCCCAGTTCATTGGGTCCCAGTTCTTTTAATTACTTAGCAATGCCTCTGGCCCAGCCCCAGCCCCCCCCGGGAAATTGGAAAGTCTACACCCTTGTTTACAGGAGACATTCTTGTGGGACTGTGCCTTTTAAGAAAGGGGGCACAGAGCCCCCAAAGCCCCACCATAGCTACGGGTCTCCTCCTGATGCCAAGAAGAACTGGGAGATCAAGATATATTCTTCCCTTTCTGGGCCTGCAGGGAAGGGGCTCGGGAGCCAGGGCGGAGGACAAAGAGGGCATTACCACCTGCCGCCTCCTGAAGCAGAACACAGCTTGGGGATGGAGACACGTTATTACCATCTTTTCAGCTCTTTGCCTTCGTCTTTTCCCAGATTTTCCCACATGTAACTGAGTCACAAATCAAGGTGAGGGGGGTCAAGCTACTTCCTCTAACTTGGGGAGCAGGTCTGCTGACAACATCTGGGGTGGGAATGCCATGGGGCTGGAGAAAGGAAAGCAGAGAACCACGCCAATTGAGGGGCGCCATGACAGAGGCTTACAAAATTATGCCTGGGACAGAGAAGGTAGAGAAAGAAGTACTTTCCCCCCTTTCTCATAATACAAGAACTCGTGGGCACTCCATGAAACTAAGCAGCAGTAGGCTTAGGGCAGATAAAAGGAAACACTTCTTCACCCAAAGAGTCATTAACACGTGGATTTCCCTGCTGCGGGAAGTGGCGGCAGCTACAAGCATAGACAGCTTCAAGTGGGGATTGGATAAACACTTGGAGCAGAGGTCCATCAGTGGCTATTAGCCACATGGTATAGATGGAACACTTTGTCTGGGGGCAGTGATGCTCTGTATTCTTGGTGCTTGTGGGAGGGGCTTCTGGAGTTCTGGCCCCACTGGGTAGACCTCCTGATGGCACCTGGGTTTTGGCCACGGTATGACACAGAGTGTTGGACTTGATGGGCCAACTGCCCTGATCCAACATGGCGTCTCTTCTGTCCTTCTGTTCTCTCCCCCATCAACTCTGCCAAGACCGGCTTGTTACCCAACGAAAGCTGCACAGACTGTCTCCCACTTGGCCTCATCGCTGAACAGGAATTGCATGCACAACACCTCCCTCTGCGAAGAGACAGCAGTTGTGCACGCAGGTTCTGTCTCCACAGGAGTGGAAATCCACCTGGTTGCCAGGAGGCAAAGCCAACAGTGACCAGGTGAGCAGCTAATTTGCAGACGGCTTTGCAGTCCCATAAGACGTCGCCTCCAAACGAGGCGTTTCCTCTGATTCGTAGACTCGGATAGAATCATTCAGCGAGTACAGGTTCTGACGAGTCACGACCATTGGGTGTGGACCCAGGTTCTCGCCATAGTTTGAACACCCTATGTGCATCCTCTGAGGACAGGAGATGCCGGGCTGCTCAGAAAAGCCCTCGCTGCAGTTTACAGTTTTAAACGGCCTCTCCCCTGTGTGGATTCTCTGGTGGGAGGTCAGGTACGTGTTCCGGCTGAAGCTGTTTCCGCACTCCAGGCATTTGTGTGGTTTCTCCCCAGTGTGGATTCGCTGATGCGAAGTCAGGATTGCCTTCTGGCTGAAACACTTCCCGCACTCCAGGCACGTGTAGGGCTTCTCGCCGGTGTGGATTCTCCGATGTTTAATAAGGGTCGAGAGGTCGCAGAAGCTCTTCCCGCAGTGGGAGCAGCTATACGGCTTCTCCCCAGTATGAATTCTTTGGTGGGAAGCCAGGAGGTCACTCCGGCTGAAGCCCTTCCCGCACTCAGAGCACTTGTATGGCTTCTCCCCGGTGTGGATTCTCAGGTGAATCTTGAGACTCGATTTGTAGCTGAAGATTTTCGCACACACGTTACATTTATACTTTTCCTTCGGTTTCTGTTCCCGGACCGGCGCCTCGTGGAACCCGCCCCCTTGACAAGGACCGGGTTTCTTCCTCCACTTCTCCGCCTGGTGGTTCCGCACCCTCCTCTTGTGGCCGTTCTGGCTCCCGAAGTTCTCCTCCATCCTTTGACGCTCCGTTTCTGCGGAGGGGACCCCGAACAGGTCCCCTCCATTCTCAGTTCCTCGGACGTCACCAACTGGAACACAGAGAAGGCAGAGGGGAAAGAGAGTCGCTTTGAGGTTACTCCAGCGGCAGAGACTGAGGAGAACAGGAGCCATGAACACAGCTGCACGCTATTAAATCAGGGCCCGTTCAAGGATTTCTGGCACTCTAGGTGGATGACGTCTGCCTGCCCATCTCACCCACTCCACTGTGGATAAGCCACCACCAATGCTCCCTCTAAGTTTGTGGAGTCTTGGGAGCAAAAATCCTACTTTCTGAGACACTGGCATTAAAGTTGTGAGCGAGCTACTTGGCTACTGCATACATTAGTTTGCTCTGGAGCCCATCCTTCCTGAGCTAAGACAAAAATGTGTGAGCTGGAGGCTAAAAAACTGTGAGCTAGCTGACACTAGCTCAGCTTAGAGGGAACACTGGCCACCACCCCACCCTCCTCTCCCATTTACCTCAGGGAAGTCGCTCGTTATCCTTCTCCTGCACTGTGGGTGAGCCGCTGCCCGCCCTCTCCCCGCCCCGCGACCAATCAGCTGGCATTTCACTCACCCTGAATGCTCACAGTCTCCCTGTCCACCTCCTGCTTGAGCTCTATGTACAGAGGCCTCTTTCCAGCGTCAGACGAAGCCTGCTCTGCCTCAGAAGCGGAGGTGGCCACCTCCGCTGACGGCCCCCCTGTGGTCAGCACCTGAAACGGGAAAATGAACACATGAAGTTACCTCATCCTGAGTCCATCCGTTCATGCTGGCACCGGATCTCCAGGGTCTCAGGCCTTCCACATCACCTGCTATCTGCTGGAGATGGTGGGGGATTAAACCTGGGACCTTGTGCGTGCCGTAACAGAAGCTCTACCGCTAGGCCACAGCCCCCTCTCTAAATTAACCTGCCTGATCCAGAGTCAGGCCCTTGGTCTACTTCATCCTTTCCCCTCGGGATGGAACCTGGGTCACGTTCTAAATGTCGAGCGGATGCTCTACCACTAAGCCACAGCTGCTTCTCTCCCGGATCCTCTTTCAATAAAGAGGGATGACTTAGGGACAGCGATTGCCACAGTAAGGGCCTGGCCACCTTAGAATCAGAGAATTGGAAGGGGCCACAGAGGTCATCTAGTCCAACCCCCCACTCAATGACAGGATCAGCCCTAGAGCATCCCTGACAAGTGTTTGTCCAGCCGCTGTTTGAAGACTGCCAGTGAGAGGGAGCTCACCACCACCTCCCTAGGCAGCTGATCCCACTGTTGCATTACTCTTACCGGAAACAAGTTTTTCCTGACTTCCCACCCTTAATTTCAACCCATTATTTCAAGTCCTATCCTCTGCTGCCAACGGGAACAGCTCCCTGCCCTCCTCGAAGTGACAGTCCTTCAAATTCTTGAAGAGAGCCATCCTGTTCCCCCCTCAACCTCCTCTTCTCCAGACTGAACATTCCCAAGTCCCTCAGCCTTCACTCATAGGGCTTCTTGGTCTCCAGGCCCCCGATCATTCTCATCGCTCTCCTGTGCACCCTCTCCATTCTGCCCATATCCCTTTTGAAGTGAGGCCTCCAGAACTGCATACAGTACTCCAGGTGCAGCCTGACCAATGTAGTGTACAGTGGGACTATGACACCTTTTGATTCAGATGCTATGCCTCTGTTTATACATCCCAAGACTGCATTAGCCTTTTTTGCCGCTGACTGCTCATATCACAGTCCACTCGTACCCTGAGATAATGTTCACACACTGCTACTTAGAAGTCTGTCCCCTGTCCAGTATGCGTGCTTCTCATTTTTGTTACCCAGATGTAGAACTCTGCACTTATCCTTGTTAAATCGCATCTTATTCAAATCCTCCCACTTTTCCAATGTGTTCAGATCTCGCTGAATTCTACCCCTGTCTTCTGGCATGTTTGCCGCTCTTCCCAATTTGGTGTCATCTGCAAATGTAATGAGAACTGCCTCCACCCCTTCATCCAGATAATTGATAAAAATATTGAAAAGTACCAGGCCCAGAACTGAGCCCCATGGCACCCCACTGCATACCTCCCTCCAATCAGATAAAATGCCATTGACAACTACTCGTTCAGTGTGGTTCTCCAACCAGTTCCCTATCCACCTAACTATTCTAGAGGCCAGTCTGCAGTCCTCCAGTTTACCCATAACATCGTGGGGAACCTTGTCGAACTTTTACTTCTTCACCCAAAGAGTGATTAACACATGGAATTCACTGCCAGAGGAGGTGGTGGCGGCTGTAAGCATGGACAGCTTCAAGAGGGAATTAGATAAACATATGGAGCAGGGATCCATCAGTGGCTATTAGCCACAAGGTATAGATGGGAACTCTCGGTCTGGGGCAAGTGATGCTCTGTATTCTTGGTGCTTCGGGGGGGGGCAGAAGAAGAAGAAGAAGAAGAGTTTGGATTTATACCCCGCCCTTCACTGCCCAAAGGCATCTCAGAGCGGCTTACAAACTCCTTTCCCTTCCCCTCCCCACAACAGACACCTTGTGAGGTAGGTGGGGCTGAGAGAACTCTAACATAAACTGTCCTTGAGAGAACAGCTGTGCCAGAGCTTGTGACTGACCCAAGGTCACATCAGCAGGTGCAAGTGGAGGACTGGGGAATCAAACCCGGTTCTCCCAGATAAGAGTCCGTGCACTTAACCACTACACCAAACGGGCAACAGTGGGAGGGCTGCTAGTGTCCTGGCCCCACTGCTGGACCTCCTGATGGCACCTGGTATTTTTGGCCATTGTGTGACAGAGTGTTGGACTAGATGAGCCATTGGCCTGATCCAACATTGGCTTCTATTATGTTCTTATGAAAGCTTTACTGATCTTCCCCAGTCTGTCATGAGAATTCATCTTATTGAACAATCCAGATCCAATCCAAGCTGGCCTGTCTCCCCTCTTTTAAAGCCAGAAATGGGCAAAAACCTACATATCCCTCCCTCCACGTACCCCCACCACAGACAATGAAGGGTAAGTAAGGGCTGTTCTCTCACCTGCTGCTCCCACCTCAAGGACTCTTTCTGCATCCACAGGAAATCCTCGGCCAGGGCCACTGCTTGGGAACAGGTCTCCGGGCCACGTTCCCTCACCCAGCTCTGGATCTCCGGGGGCAGGACGGTCAGGAACTGCTCCAGGATCAGCAGCTCCAGAATCTGCTCCTTGGAGTGCCTCTCGACCTTCAGCCACCGACGGCAGAGCTCCTGCAGTCGGTTATAAACCCCTCTTGGACCCTCGGCCTCCTGGTAGCGGAAATGCCGGAAGTGCTGGCGCTGCTTCTCCCGGCTGATGGCGTCCCCTAGCAAGATGGCCGCCTTCGCCTTCCCATAATCCTTCCTGTCTCTGCCTTCCAGCCTGTTAAAGGCCTGCTCGGCTTCTCCACTGAGGGCCGGCAGGAGCCGGGTCACCCACTCTTCCTTGGGCCACCGGCAGGCTTCGGCCACTTGCTCAAAGGAGGCCAGGAAGGCCTTGGCGTCATCCCAGGGCGAGGCTTCCTCCGGCTTCTGTGGGGCCCCCACTCTGGACTGAGGAGACTCCACTGTCTTTAGGAACTCCTGCCACTGGTCCTCCCACTGGTTCAGAAGCTCCTCATTTGGCTCCTGTTTAATCTCGTCTCCTGGTATCCTGCGCAGGAATTCCCTCATGCTCTTATCCTGAAGATTCAGAGCGGCCTGTTCGGTGGCCATCTTTCTTACCCTCTTGCCAAAGGTACCCCTAATCCTATTTCAGAGGCGGGAAATCTCCCCAGGGTCTCTAGTAAATGAAGGTTCCCGGACTAGGTGCTTGCTTGGAGTCACCTCAGCAGGCTTATCCCTATGGTAGCAGCGACGCCACATGCAAAAAGGGGAGCAAATGTCCTTGAGGGAGGCCTGAAGAAGAGAGCAGATAATAAGAGAAGATGTACACACACAGACTTCGTGGTCCCTCAAGGAGCAAATTGGGATTCAGACTGTATTTCAGGGTTGCATTCCATCATGGAATAGTGTTTGTTTTTTAAAAATTCCTCGCACCTAGAAAACCAGCATGTCAGGGGACAGCCTAGGCTCAGTATCGTACCATATGGACCAGGCCCGTAGCCAGGATTTTTTAAGTCAGGGGGCATTTAAATTTCTTAGGGGACACTGGATTAATTAAAGGAAAAACTGTATGATTTTATTAATGTTATTAATATTGTTTTATGTTACTAATTTTATTAATTTTCTCCTGTTAATGTTTTTATACTATTCCCATGTTAAAGCTTTTATACTATTCCCATGTTATTACTGTTTTAATCCTTCTTATATTTGAATTGTACTGTTTTACTGGCTCTTGCTGTGATAAATTAGATCAATTGGAATACCCAGTTCCTTCCCCACAGCTGTTGCTGCTCAGGGGCCATGGGCTGGATGGGAAGTCGTGGGGCCTTGCCAGTAAGTCAGGGGGCCTAGCCCCGAGATGCCCCGCTGTGGCTACAGGCCTGATATGGACCAATAGTGTGACAAAAGAACTCAGCAGTCCCGACAAGTTTTGTCAGATTAGAAGAATCACGCCAGCTCTGCCCAGTCACATCAACTGGTGAGGAGTATGTTTCCCAGGCTCACACACTGGACCAGAAATCCAGGGGAGTGGCAAAAGTCCCCTCAGCGCTCTGGCTGGCCTACGTACGTGAACAGCTTACCAGATACATACTATAGTCAAGTTATAGGTTCATAAAATGCTCTTTTCTTCCCACCCACCCCCAAGTGGGTTGATCCTGGGAAACATCACTCCATTTGTGTCTCTGTGGCTTCACCAAACTACAATTCCCAGGATTCTGTGCAGAAATTTTATGCAACAGGCATAAAAACCGATGTAGGTTTGTTGCCAAGATGAACACGTGAGACTGTCTTCAGCAGGACTGAAACTAATTCTCTATCACCCCCAAACAAGGATCTTCCTTATTTTGGGGCTGCATTCAGCCATCATGTTTAACCGTGGTTTGTGTAACACACTCTGCTTAATCCATCAGATTTTAAGTAACAAATCCTGATTTATGCCTAAACCCTAGTTTGTCTCCTTCTTGGCTCTCTCCTGCCTCTTCAGTTGCCAGCTCTGTGATCTGGTGGCTATGATACTCAGCAAATTACGGACTGCAGCTTCAGACATCGCCACTGCTGTGCAAACTGTGGTTTAGTTTGAAATTTCCACTGTGGAGCCAGCCAGCAAACCCTGATTTGTTAGATCGCCTGCCTTCTGACATCACGACTAACCAGGGTTTGATCAGACCCTGCTTTGTTGTGACGCGATGATGTCCGAACACAGCCTGGACTACATACCTGCTTAGGGAAGTAGCCCGTTTTGGAGCAAGAAGGTGCTGTTTTACAGCGCCATCCTAAATAGAGGCATGCCCTTCTAAATCTGTTGAAGTCAATGGGTCCTTGAAGGGTGTAAATCTCCTGAGGACTGCGCTCTGGCCTGTATCTACAGTGGGGCTATTGGGGGCTCCGCCCCCTTCCTTAAAGGGCCAGCCCCACAAGACTTCCTTCTGAAAATGGTGAGGGATTTCATTGCTTTAGGGAGGGAGAGGGAGTGTCTTCGAATTTCATTTATGTCTGGGGTGGCTGTTGTGGGGGTGTTTGTGCTGCATTTAGTTTAATTATTAGTATTGTTGTCTTTATTATTACTTAAAAGTACAGTTGTTTAGAGGCAGACAGAAAAATAATGGCAGCCCCACCAGAAAAATTTTTGCCCCACAAGCCACAAAATCCTGGCTATGGGCCTGACTGCATGCTAGCTGGCAAGATTCCCCGTCTTTCTCTGGAGCCCGGAGAAGGGAGGGGGACTTTCCCTGACCACGGGCTGAGCCTCAGAGGCATCTCATTACTACATGAATGAGTCTAAACAACATGGGCCAGAGACATAGAAATTCAACCCATCTTGGAACTGGAGAGACGGGGCAAGGCCTTATTGTCACAGCTCCAAATAAGGCTCAGAGGCATTCGACTGGCCCTCCAAATGCTAACATGAAGGCAGAGAGAAGTCCCCCCAGGAGCGAGGACTTTAGCAAAGGCCAATCTGCACCAGCAAAAACCGGTGGAAAGCCGAAGTAGTTAGCATTATAAAAGGAAGCTCTCTCTCTGTAGGACACCAGAGAGACTCTAGGTGGGGACTCTCAAAAAAAGATCCAGGCCCTGCAGCCCTGATGGTGAGTTACTAGAAGCGTAACCCAACCCCAAGATGGCAAGGGGGGGGATCCTAACCACACGTCCAGCTACAGATCAACTAACTCCATATGGGAGGGAGTTTGGAGCTTCTATCTCTGCAAAATGGGTGGGTCGTGGAGAAAGGAAAGTTTCGAGGTCACCTGAATTCAGACCAGGGAATCTAGTTCTTTTGCTACAAGATGGAGGATTAATGAAACTCGGAGAGAAAAGCGATGTCGTATGTCCAGGGCCGCAGAAATAACTGAAGTGCAGGTCTGCTGCCTTGAAAACAAATCTCAGTGAATCTGCAAAATGCTCTAGCTGCACTTAAGTTTCCTGCACCTGCCCTCCTTAAAATGTTACATCACCCCTTTGGAGAATCTTATCACTGCTTTACGGAAGGACATCTCCGTTTCCCTCTCTTATGTAGCCCCCAACCTCACCCCCATTTCCTTATTAAGATCCCCTCAAAAGAAAACCCCAGAATTACTTCTTCTTTTTTTGCAAATTCCTCAGACGTGCTCCTCTGCCATGGCCAGCAATTATTTGAGCCTGAGGAGTGGGGAATTCCTCCCTAGGAGGACTAAACACCCAAGTTTTGCCTTTTAGAGTCAATCAGCAGAATTGTGGGGAAACTTTCCCTGGACAGCATGACTTCGGAATGAACTGGGTAGGAATTTACAGATTTTTTTAAAAAAAAATCCACTCCCCACGCATAGAAAGCTAGCATCACAGGGGAAAAGCTAGCCTGCACGCTCCTTGCTAGTTTTCTAGATGCAGAGAACTTTCCCACCGGCTGCGGGGCATTCAAGTATGCGAACGCCCCAAAGTGGTACAGTTCCACAGAAGGCTATACCACTCGGTTTTACTGACTATATATATTGGCCGGTCGAGAATGAGGATTTCCCCCTCCCCCCATGGCTTTGAAGCCAACCAGCTCCCACCAGATTCAAGGATCCTTCACCACCCGCCCTTCCCAGCCAGAGACTGATCTGCTTGTGTTCTTTTCTCAACTCACCCAGATACTTCCCCCCTTTAAAAAGAAGTGAATTTCTTTCCAGACCCCCAAAGCGGCAGCCACTCCTGGGGCAAAACTCCACTCCGAAGAGCGACTTTCCCGGGGAGGAGACAAAACAGGAAGGGGCTTGTCCCAACGGCGCCGCTCCCGTCTAGGAATTCAGGCTCCGCTTCTCTCCAGTTGAGTATTGTTGCTGGTGGCAAATCAAGTTTTTGCAAAAGAGGCGCTGCTGATCTCGCCCCCCTCCCCTTCTTTTTGTCCGTCTCCTAGTCCCGATCCTTACTTCGGGGTTCCCTCTTGTCTTTGCTACAAATCTTCCCGGCTTGGCACAAAGAAACCACTAGCCGGTGGATGACACCCCAAGGGTAAGCAAGGGCTTCTGGGAATTGTAGTTCGAAGTGAGGAAGCGCAAGGACGAGTAGGGTTGCCGGCCCTGGGTTGGGAAACCCCTGGAGATTTTGGGGGCGGAGCCTGCGGACGGTGGGGTTTGGGGAGGTGAGGGACGTCATTGGGGTAGAATGTCATAGAGTCTGCCTTCCAAAGCTGCAGTTTTCTCCAGGTGAACTGATCTCTGTCGCCTAGATCAGTTATAATTCCAGATCTCCAGTCACCACCTGGAAGTTGGTAACCGTAATGACGAACTAACAGTACCCGGCAGCAGCTATATCTCTAGGCGGGGGCTGGTGATCTCCTGGAATTATAAGTGAAATCCAGACTACAGAGATCAGTTCCCCTGGAGAAAGAGGCTGCCTTGGAGGAGGGACTCTAGAAGAAGAGATTGGATTTTATACCCGTGAAGTAGTCTCAGAGCAGTTTACAATCTCCTGTCCCCTCCCCTCCCCACAACATGCACCCAATGAGGTAGGTGGGGCTGAGAGAGCTCTTTCGAGAACTGCTCTTGAGAGAGCAGGTCTGAGCGAACTTGTGACTGACCCAAGGTCACACCAGCAGCTGCATGAGGAGGAGGAGTGGGGAATCAAACCCGGTTCTCCCAGATGAGAGTCTGTGTTCCTAGCCACTACACTAAACTGGCTCTAAGGCATTATAAGCCACTGGTGGAAATAACAGATAGGGTTGCCACTCTGGGATGGGAAATTCCTGTAGCTTTGGGGGTACAGCCTGGGGATACTGCCATAGTGCCCACCTTCCAAATCAGCCATTTTTTCCCAGTTGGACTAATCTCTGTCATCTGGAGATCAGCTGTCAGTCCCATCATTCCAGGAGATGTCTAGGCTGGGTCCATCTGAAGCTTGGCCAACCCCATCAAAAACACATGGAGGATCCCAGCTTCACTCTCCTGGACTTAGTGTCTGTCATCTCCAGTCAATTCACAGCTCCCCAAATCTTCCTCTTCTCTTTGATCCCAATCAGGGTCACGGGACAGCTTCAAGGGGCCCAGAACAAGGCAACAATCCACCAGTAATGGATTACTATGAGTTCACCTACTGTTACCCAGGGCTGCCAGGTCCTCCCTGGCCACCAGCGGGAGATTGGGAGGTATAGTTGCCAGATCCAGGTTGGGAAATTCCTAGATATTTGGGGATGGAGCCCAGGATGGACAAGAACCTCAGTGGGGTACAGTGCCAGACAGTCCACTCTCAAAAGCATCCATTTTCTCCAGGAGAACTGATCTCTGTAGTGTGGAGATGAGCTGTAATTCCAGGGGATCCCCAGGCCTCACCTGGAGGCTGGCATCCCTACTGTTGCCGGTGCAGGAGGGGGCCACTGGCAAGCTGACTCTGATTGTTGTTGTTTCTGGAAGGTTGGAGTCCAGAGATTACCATGATTCTGGTGAAACTGCTGGATTGACAAAAAACTAACAAAACAACTGTCTGTTGTATTTCCCACAACATATTCATAAAGGAGACTTCATAAAAGTGTAATATATCTATTACTAGTAATAAAGCCCATTGCAGAAAGAAATGCAACGAGCTCTAGAAAGAGGGCCTGGGAGAGTGCTCTGGCCTGCATTGGCCCCACTTCCCCCCAAGTGCCATGGCCAGACCACCGCTGCCATGGGCAGCCCTGTCCTCCACCTCGGCACCCCCCCCCGACTCTGGCTGCGCAGCTTTTCTGTCCTCCCCCGACTGCCCTGCTGTGTCTCACAGCCATTTTAAATAGCACGGGGCGGGCAACGGAGCTGGCATGTGAGGTGGAGCCAGTTCGAGTGGCCAGGAAGGAGAGGTGAGCGGCCGGGGCAGCGTCGGCATGAGGGGGGAACTGGCCACTGCATGCTGGGTCCTCGCTCTATGTATGGGGGGGCATGATGGATGGAGGGGCCGTGGGAGAGGACTGAAACGAGGACCCCCCTCCCCACCCCCGACGCTGCACATGAACTGAAGGAAAGGAGGCCCCAGCCATCCCCAGCCTCACGGAGAGTCCCATCCGTCCCTTCCGTTGGCTCCAAGCACACTGAGCCAGAGACGGTGGCTGCCGCTTCTGTGGGTGGGACTCCGCAACCCAGGCACCCAACACAACCAGTGCCTTCTGAGTGGCAGTTTAGGCAGCCAACTGATTTTGGCGCGCATTGAATCTTGCCACTCCAAAACAGAATTATATCGGAGAGAAGAGATACACAGTCAATATGCCCATACAATCCTGCATAGGAAAATACAGAGGCCACAGAGTAAATATACAGAATTATATATAAAAAGTCCAACACTTTTCCCAGGTAATTTTTCAGTGTTTCAGACCTCTGGTCTTTCCTCAAGAACAAAGGACCACTGCTGAGAATCCCTTTTCAGTTCCTTACAAGGCAATGCTTTTCTGTTATTTCAATGTTGGAGGCATGTTTTGGTCCTGTAACACTGTAGTAACCTATACAGGTGCTGGTTAGAGCTAGTGAAACCTTGCTCTTCTTATGTTTTGTCTGTCAAGTCAGATATCTAAGAAAACGTGATCTCTGTTTTGGTCTGGCAGGTTTTCAAATAAGAAACCTTCAGGGAGCACATCACTGACATGCTACCAATCTTTTGTTTAAAGCTTGTGTCCCCCTTTTTGTTTGATTGAGGACAGGTATAAAGAATCTATAGGATATATCCAATAATAAACTGTATTTACCAAAAAGAATCTATAGGAGAAGCCGGGGGGGGGGATTGGATATTCTTCAGCCCAGAAGGCATAGGGTTGCCAGGTGTCCACCCCCTCCCTGGCCACCAGCTGGGGATGGGGGGTAGGGTTGCCAGATCCAGGTTGGGAAACTCCTGGAGATTGGGGGTGGACCCCGGGGAGGACAGGGACCTCAATGGAGTACAATGCCATAGAGTCCACCCTCCAGAGCATCCGTTTTCTCCAGGGGAACTGATCTCTTTATTCCGGAGATGAGCTGTAATTCCAGGGGATCCCCAGGCCCCACCTGGAGGATGGCATCCCCAAGAAGGCAGTTGCCTTAGAGCCTCTCCCCACCCTATAGTCACTCAGCACAGCCTCTAAGAGAAATGTGGGGAAATGGGCCTATGAAGTTTTTCATGGAACTGAGCTAAATAGCATCACCTTGCCCCCCCCCTTTTCATTAAGCCTCTAGTAAAGGGTTCATTAAGCCTCTAGTAAAGAGAGTGCCGCATGATGGGGTGAGCTCCTGTCTCTAGTTCCAGCTCCTGCCAACCTAGCAGTTCGAAAGCAAGAAATTGCAAGTAGATCAATAGGTACCACTTTGGTGGGAAGGTAACAGCGTTCTGTGCACCTTGGTGTTTAGTCATGCCGGCCACATGACCATGGAAACGTCTTCGGACAGCGCTGGCTCTTCGGCTTTGAAACGGAGATGAGCACAGCAACCCTAGAGTCGGATTCGACTGGCTTTCGAGCAAGGGAACCTTTACCTTTTACTAAAGGGACAGGACAATTTCTGCCTCCAGGCTTGTTGGCAGCTCTGTCTTGTATAAGATGTGCAATGAAGGGGAGAAGGGGGGGGAGAGAGACAAAATCTAGGCTGTTCCTTTTCCTTTTTTCGCTTTTCCCTTCTCAGGGTTAAATGGACAGAGCTCTGCTTCCTAGAGAGGCAGAGGAAAATGTGAAGAAGGGTGTGGGTCGTGTTTCAGACCCCTTTTCCTGTTGGTGGGGAGTCAAAAGGAGAGAGGGAGAGAGAGAGGTTGGGATGAATGACCTAGCAGAAGCGCTTTGTAGCGAGAGGCCGGAAAGGTGAGTCTTTTGATGTTGAGAGAGGGTAGGGGAAGGGATTGAGGATTGGGGAGGGGAGGTAAAGGACCCCCCCCTCCAATTGGAAACTGGGTGCTGCATTTGCAGTTGGTCTTTGCAACTTCTGTGCTGCTTTGAAACACTTTCCACGATGCCTGCATCCCCCCTCCCCTCCATAATCCAGGCGGGAAAAGGGCTCTCTGCCCCTTTTCTGAAATTTTGTGTGCAGCGAAAAGCTCTTCCTTGCCCAGCAACACTAGGAGATCAGCCTGTCAGAAAACAAAATCCACATAGTGTTAAAAGTATTAATACTTAGTACTACTAGTAATATTATTATATAGGAATCGGGAAACAACTGAATGGCTAACAACTACAACAACAAAATGACAAAGCATGGTACCAGCTTTCGAATCGTCAGCAGTGTTCCCTCTAAGCTGAGTTAGTGTGAGCTGGCTCACAGTTTTTCAGCCTCCAGCTCACACATTTTTGTCTTAGCTCAGGGAGGATGGCTCCAGAGCCAACTAATTTATGCCGTAGCCAAATAGCTCACTCACAACTTTAATGCCAGTAGCTCATAAAGTAAAAAGTTTTCTCACAAGACTTCACAGCTTGGAGCGAGCATTGATCATCAGTACCCTTTGTTAGGGAGATGTTATAGACATTTTAAAAGGGAAGATTGGGGGGGGAGCAGATGCAGGTCTTTAATATTCTGTTGTGCTAACCATTATGTTAGATGCTGATGGGTTCACTGACTCTAGTTTAATTGCTTCTGTGCATCTTAACTGGCCTGTGGGATGATAGGGGATGGATTTGGGATGGTTTCTGTATTTCAGTGAAAGAACAAAGGAACAGAGACGGGCGGAACAAAGCTTCCCAGAAGATGAGCGCTAACCCTATACACCAGGAATAAAGTTAATAACCTGCTGGCATCTCACTGGAGAAGCCAGGGTGAAATTAGACCTTCACACCCTGGGCTGAGACATCTGCTTCCCGCCCTTCTGTCTTCTTAAGTCTTGCAGAGTCCTGATGGGCCTGAAAGCTCACCTGGCATTTTGTGCTAATTTGGTCTGTCAGATGACAGATTTTTGTTCTTTTTCTGGAGGACTTTGTCTGGACCAATATGGCTGTCCTGCTTTTGCAACTTGTCTGGCCCAAAGTCACCCAGTGTGTTACATGATGAGCGAGGATTTGAGGTTTCTGAGCACACAGAGAGTGCTTTTCCCTAAACATGGCATAGTGGTTAAGTGTGTGGACTCTAATCTGGGAGAACCGGGTTTGATTCCCCATTCCTCTGCTTGCAGCTGCTGGATAACCTTGGGCAAGCCCGAGTTCTCATAAGAGCTGTTCTTGAAAAAAGAACAGTTTCTCTCAAGAGCTCTCTCAGCCCCACCTACCTCACAGGGTGTCTACTGTGGGGAGGGGAAGGGAAAGGAGTTTGTAAGCCACTCTGAGACACCTTTGGGTAGTGAAGGACGGGATATAAATCCAATCTCTTCTCTTCTCTTCTCTTCTCTTCTTAACCACAAGGACTTGCCATAGGTGTGGAACCAGAGGGGTTTCTGAGCCGTTCCCAAAGGCAGGAAACTAGGCTAAGTCAGACTCATATTAGGTACATTCAGGTGGGATAGCCGTGCTGGTCAGAAGCATCAGAACAAAGTTTCAGTCCAGTGGCACTCAAAGTTTTATTCAGAGTGTAAGCTTTCATGTGCAAAACACTTTTTCAGGCAAAACTGAAATGAAATCTCAAAAGCTAGTTACAGGGGGAAAGGGGGGTAAGCTGTTAGGAGAGGCCACTCAGAGCCCAGATGCCTATTTGTTGTTCAATCGCACAGTCGATTCTGACTCTTCGACTCTTCGCGACCCCATGGACCACATCACGCCAGGCCCTCCTGTCTTCCGTCGTGCTTAAGTTTGCTTAATTTCATGTTCGATGCCTCGATAACACTGTCTAACCCTCTCATCCTTTGCCATCCCCTTCTTCTTTAACCCTCAGTCTTTCCCAGCCTCAGGGTCTTCTCCAGTGAGTGCTCCCTTCTCATTTGGTGGCCAGAGTATTTGAGCTTCAGCTTCAGGATCTGGCCTTCCAGGGAACAGTTAGAACACAACTGAGCGTCCTTTCGGCTTTGGCCCAGCCACTTCACTCTTTCTGGGGTTACTTGTACTTGCCCTCTGCTCTTCCCCAATAGCATATTGGACAGCATATACAGAGCTGAAATTGGAATGAGTGGCCGGTAGGATCAATGAAGGGCAGCAAATTAGCACATCAATGCAAGAGTTAACAAAGAGATGTGAGAATGAAACTGGAGTCCAGCAGCACCCCCAAGAAAGACCAAGCTCAATCCTGTGTACATGGGAGAACAGAGACTCAGCATGTGCGCGCTTCTTCACAGACATTGAAACGGGTTTCCTCAAATATTACATCCAGGGGAGGGGGTTAGTTAGGTACAATATCAGCTGGCAAAACCATACTGTTAACATGGACGAATGTCACAGTACAGAATATGCAGGTGCCAACTTGGCCTTTCACAAAGTACACAAAACTTTGGCCTCCCCCAGAAGGTCAGGAAGGCTCCCGGTCTCCTGGCCTTTCACATAGTACGCAAAACTGAATGACTCAAGAGGGCCTTATTGCACAGGTGATAGAGTGGTGCACTGTACAAAATAGTTAACAGACTTACTTGGATAAATGATTATAGGCTGTGGTCTGTATTGCTGTGTACAGTGGTAAGTGGGATCCTATTATGTATTTTTTGCACCATTTAATATGTCATGTTAACACTTACGCTATACTTCAGATCAATCTTTTAAACTTCTGCCAGTTTGGTGTAGCGTTCAGAAGCGTGGACTCTAATCTTGGAGAACTGGGTTTGATTCCCCACTCCTCCACATGCAGCTGCTGGTGTGACCTTGGGTCAGTCACAAGTTCTTTCAGAGCTGTTCTCTCATGAGCAGTTCTCTCAGAGCTCTCTCAGCCTCACCTACCTCACAAGGTGTCTGTTGTGGGGAGGGGAAAGGCAAGGAGATTGTAAGCCACCCTGAGTGAAGGGCAGGGTATAAATTCAGTCTCTTCCTCCTCCTCCTCTTCCTTCTTCTTCATTTATCGAATGTCCCATTTTGTTGATTGTACTCTCTCATAGGGTTGCCTGGTCTCCCTGGCCACCACTGGGGGGTGGGGGAGTAGGGTTGCCAGATCTGGGTTGGGAAACTCCTGGAGATTTGGGGATGGAGCCTGGGGAGGACAGGGACCTCACTGGGGCACAGTGCCATAGAATCCACCCTCCAAAGCATCCCTTTTCTCCAGGGGAACTGATCTCCGTAGTCTGGGGATGCGCTGTAATTCCAGGGCATCCCTAGGTCCCACCTGGAGGCTGACAGACTCAGAGAGCCAGTTTGGTGTAGTGGTTAAGTAAGTAAAGGTTAAGTACACGGACTCTAATCTGGGAGAACCGGGTTTGATTCCCCACTCCTCTACTTGCACCTGCTGATGTGAACTTGGGTCAGTCACAAGCTCTGACAAGAGCTGTTCTTGAAAAAGAGCAGTTTCTCTCAGAGCTCTCTCAGCCCCACCTACCTCACAGGGTATCTGTTGTGGGGAGGGGAAGGGAAAGGAGTTTGTAAGCCGCTCTGAGACGCCTTTGGGCGGTGAAGGGTGGGGTATAAATCCAATCTCTTCTTCTCTTCTTCTTCTATGTGTAATCCTTCTTGAGTCTCTGAGAAAGGCAGACTATAAATAAATTAATAAAAATTGTGAAAAATTATTTTTGTAGAGATTTGATACATTATTCGAAATGAAAACATGAGGAAAATATTCCATCTTTATATGTATGTGCCTTTTATTATCCTTGACAAAGAACGTGGCTTCAAAATTTGGCAGCTAAATTTCTCAAATAAACCGATTTTCCCTACTGTATCATTAGAAACACCCCTTCTGATTTTTTCTCCCCTGCAGAGTTATGCCCCAGTTGTAACCTTCACGACACACCCAGACTGTCACCAAAAGACTACTTGGGGCCTAGTTCTTTCTGTTGAATTGATCTTATCAAAATGGCTGTGGGGAGGAAATGCCTCTCATGTGGTTCTGAAAGACCGTAGCTGTGTGGTCAGTCCTTGCTGGCTGTGGGAGACAAAAAGGCTGTAGAGCAACGGGGATCGTGGCCACTTACAGACTGTGCTGGAAGCACCCAGGAAGAAAGATGGAATGGAAGGATTTGGCGGGCCTCACAGAAAAAGTTAATCTATCAGGAAGCTCCAGAAAAACCATTTCTTTCAAGAAGAGAAAAGATAAGGAGCTCCTTCCGGTTCTCCAGACCCAGGTACTACCTACCAACCTGAGGCCTGGGTACCTGAACCCTTTCGAGTCACAGGATGATAAAAAGGGATTTCTGGCCACTTTAAGGAGAACAGCTGTTGAGAGCTCATGCCATAAAGAAGAGGACAGAGCTAGATTCCCACTTTCTGGCTGTGGAGAACCTCCACAGACTTACAGCCTGGAAGTCTACGGGGATACAGAAGAAGACACTCTCCAAGAAGATGTCCCTGGAAGAGAAACGCGGCGCCAGCGCTTCAGGCAGTTCCAGTACCAGGAAGCTGAGGGACCCCGAAGAGTTTGCCGTCATCTCTGGGATCTCTGCCACCAGTGGCTGGAGCCAGAGAGCTGCAACAAGGCCCAGATCCTGGAGCTGGTCACCCTAGAACAGTTCTTGACTGTCCTTCCAACAGAAGTCCAGGGCTGGGTGAGGGAACAGGACCCAGAGAGCTGTGGCCAAGCAGTGGCCCTGGCTGAGAAGTTCCTGCAAATGCAGCTAGAGTCTGAGAAAGAGGAGAAACAGGTGAGAAGAGAGACAGACTACCATTGGAAACATCCGGAGGGGGCAGAAGCAGGGCCAAATTACACGTTCCTTAATTAATCGGGTCTGGGCTCTGTGCTTAGAAGAGTCCATGGGCAGCTCCAAATTTAGGTAAATAAAACCCCACCCAGGTTGTTCTAGAAGAAGAAGAGATTGGATTTATACCTCACCCTTCACTTGGAGTCTCGGACCGGCTTACAATCTCCTTGTCTTCCCCTCCCCACAATAGACACCCTGTGAGGTAGGTGGGGCTGAGAGAGCTCTCTCGGGAACTGCTCCTGAGAGGACAGCTCTGAAAGAACTTGTGACTGACCCAAGCTCACCCAGTCGGCTGCATGTGGAGGAGTGGGGGATCAAACCCAGCTTTCCCAGATTAGAGTCCACGCTTTTAACCAAATAAGCCAAACTGGCTCAAGAGACCCGCATGGAGGACAGGATGGAGCCCTTCCTCCGCTCTGAGCCAGTTTGGTGTAGAGGTTAAGAGCGCGGACTCTAATCTGGGAGGACTGGGTTTGATTCCCCACTCTGCCACATGCAGCTGCTGGTGTGACCTTATGTCAGTCGTAAGTTCTTTCAGAGCTGTTCTCTCATGGGCAGTCCTCGAGAGAGCTCTCTCATCCCCACCCACCTCACAGGACATCTGTTGTGGGGAGGGGAAGGGAAAGGGATTGTTAGCCACTCTGAGACTCCTTCGGGTAGTGAAGGGTGAGGTATAAATCCAATCTGTTCATGCTGCACTCCTGAGCCAAATCTGGCTGCTGTAGGCTTTAAAAATGACACTCCCCTGCCGTCAGAGCTGCTGTTTGATCTGTAGTGGAAACCGTGCAGGCATTTGCTTGTGCTGCCCCTATACGATTTCCCTTGTGGGAAAGAACAGTAGTTCCAGTGGGTGTGGGTGTGTTGTGCACACAGGACCAAGAGGCACATTGGAGCATGCCTTGTGCGGAGAAGAGATAACCCCACTCCCTGAGCTCACACACACAAATCTCACGGGCACTACAGTATTAATCCTTTCTTTTCCCCTAAAAAAACATCTTTGTGACCTTAATCACAGATCTCACAAGACGCAGCTTGGTTAGGTGTTGCCAACAGGCCTGGAGAAAAGGTTCCCGTCCCTTTAATAGAGGCTTCATGCGTGGCAACAGGCCTCTGAAGCTTTTCACAAGCTAAGTAACATTTCCATTAAAAGGACGGGTCATTTTTCTCCAGGCCTGTTGGCAACCTGTGCTCCTTAGAACTTCGAAGATCCAGACAAAGCGTTCGGGCTGTTCAGGACGTGTCAGAGCACACCCAGCCTCCATTGCTGCCTTAAAAACATCATTCTTCACATTCTTTTGAATCCAACTCCACATTCTTTTTTAGGGCCATCCCAAAGAGATTATGGATCCCCACAAGGAAAAAAGAGTTCCGTTGGATGCTGGGGTGCTGGCCTCTTTGGTCAAACAGGAGCCTGACAGGAATGAGAGCATACAAGGTAAGGCCAATTGGTTTGGGAAACAGCTGCAGTGCACACACTTGAATGCGTATTCACATAAATATACGTTAATGGGGTCCGAACTGGTGGTAACTGACCAGGAGAGAGATCTTGGAGCTGTGGTAGATAACTCACTGAAGATGTCGACCTAGTGTGCGACTGCAATAAAAAAAGGCAAATGCTGTGCTGGGGATTATTTGGAAGGCAACTGAAAGAAATCAACCATAATGCCGCTCTATACATCTATGGGGCGACCTGATTTGGAATGCTGTGTACAGTTCTGGTCACCGCACCTGAAAAAAGGTATTACAGCACTGGGAAAAGTGCAGAAAAGGGCAACTAAAATGATTCAGGGGGTGGAACGCCTTTCCTATGAAGAAAAAGTTAAAGAGGTTAGGGCTCTTCAGCTTGGGGAAACGACAGTTGAGGGGTGACATGACAGAGGTTGACAAAATTATGCATGAGCTAGAGAAGGCAGAGCACGGACTCCAATCTGGGAGAACCAGGTTTGATTCCCCACTCCTCCGCATGAAGCTGCTGGGCGACCTTGGGCAAGCGAAAGTTCTCTTAGAGCTGCTCTCTCAAGAGCAGTTCTCGAAAGAGCTCTCTCAGCCCCACCCTCCTCACAGGGTGTCAGTTGTGGGGAGGGGAAGGGAAGGGAGATTGTAAGCCACTCTGAGGCTCCTTCAGGTAGTGAAGGACGAGTGGGGAATCAAACCCGGTTGTCCCAGATTAGAGTCCGTGCTCCTAACCACTACACCAAACTGGTTCCTAACTACTACACCAAAAGAGGTGATTTGCCGTTACTTGCCTCTGTGTCATGCCCCCAGTAGAAGAAGAAGAAGATATTGGATTTATACCCCGTCCTTCACTTTTGAGTCTCAGAGCGGCTTACAAACTCCTTTCCCTCCCCCTCCCCACAACAGACACCCTGTGAGGTAGGTGGGGCTGAGAGTGCTCTTTCAAGAACTGCCCTTTCAAGGACGGTTCTTGTCAGAACTATGGCTTGCCCAAGGTCATCCAGCAGGTGCAAGTGGAGGAGTGGGGAATCAAGCCCGGTTCTCCCAGATTAGCGTCTGCGCACTTAACCACTACACCAAACACCCAGTATTGCTTGGAGGCCACCCATCCAAAGGCCGACCCTGCTTAGCGTCTGAGATCTGATGAGATCGGGCTAGCCTGGGCTATCCTGGTGAAGGTTTCTAGTGAGGGAGGTTAGGCTGAGAGTGTGTGACTGGACCCAAGTCAGTCAGCAACCTTTCATGACGGAGCAGGGATTTGAACCCGTGTCTCCCAGATCCTAGGCTGATATCCTAACTACTACACCACACTGGGTCTCATTTTTATGGCATTAATTACTGATCTGATACACATTATGTCCAGTGTTCCCTCTAAGCTGAGTTAGTGTGAGCTGGCTCACAGTTTTTTTAGCCTCCAGCTCCCAGATTTTTGTCTTCGCTCAGGAATGATGGCCCCAGAGCAAACTAATTGATGCAGTAGCCAAACAGTTTGCTCACAACTTTAATGCCAGCTGCTCACAAAGTAGAATTCTTGCTTACAGGACTCCACAGCTTAGAGGGAACCTTGATTATGTCACAAGGGCAATTTTGTAAAGGGAACAGGGTTATATTAAATAGAATTGGCCAAGGGGAGCTTTCATAAAAGGGAAAAAGTTTTAATTTATTGCACGGGATGGAGGGGGTGCTTATTATATTACCTGTGCTGCATTGTTTTCTAATTCTTGTAATCCCCTTGTTGCATTTTTATGGGTTGTCTGGTACTGTTTTTCTTCATTGCATCATTTTTCTAATCTTGCAGTCCACTTTGAGTCTCTGTAAGAAGACGGACTGTAACTAAATATAATAAATAGTAAGTAATGAATTTCTCTTCATTTCAGCAGATGACAGGAAACTGGAGGGAATTACTGATCTGAAAAGTTCTGATCAAGCAGAAACTCCTTTGGGAATCATTGTGGGAAAAGCTGTTGGGTGTTTCGAGCAGGGAACAGCCCCTGAGAGTCAATGGAACCTTCCATGTGAGGAAGAAAGCTGTTCAGAAGTGAACTCTGGTGAACTCCTCCAAAACATAGGCAAACAGATAATCCGGAAGGGCGAGAACCACAAAAGAAGCCCTGTGGTTGGGAACGTATTTGGCCTGAACCCAGCTCTCAAGAGGCCTCCGAGAATGGACGCGGGAGAGAAACGGTATAAATGTTCGGACTGTGGGAAAAGCTTCAACGTGAGATCGGGCCTGAAAGCCCACGAGAGGACTCACACGGGCGAGAAGCCGTACCAGTGCTCCGACTGTGGGAAGAGCTTCAGCGTGAGCTCCAGTCTGAGTGCCCACAAGAGGACACACACGGGAGAGAAACCGCACCAGTGTACGCACTGCGGAAAGGGCTTCACCGTCAGCTCGGCCCTGAAGCGGCACTACCGGACACACACAGGCGAGAAGCCCTACGAGTGCTTAGACTGTGGGATGAGGTTCTGTCAGAAGGCCGGCTTGCTCATCCACCAGAGAATGCACACCGGGGAGAAACGCTGCCAGTGCTCGGTCTGCGGCCTTAGCTTCAGCGACACCTCGGGCCTCTTCGCACATTTCTGGACTCACAAGGGAGAGAAACCGTACCAGTGCTCCGAGTGCAGCAAAGGCTTCTACCAAAGACGAGACCTCCTTAACCATCAGAGGAGCCACCTGGGGGACAGGCCGTACAAATGCACTGAGTGCGGGAAGAGCTTCAGCATGAAGTCTCACCTGAAGAAACACCAGAGGATCCACACGGGGGAGAGGCCCTTCCAGTGCCTGCAGTGCGGGAAACGCTTTTGTGTGAGCACGGACCTCATTATCCACGAGAGGGCCCACGCCGGGGACAAGCCATACCAATGCTCCTTCTGCGGGAAAAGGTTCTGCCGCAGTTCGGAGGTGGTGAGCCACGAGAGAATCCACACAGGCGAGAAGCCGTACAAGTGCCTGGAGTGCGGGAAGAGCTTCAGCGTGAGTTCACGCCTCAGCACGCACAAGAGGGTCCACACGGGGGAGAGGCCCTTTAAGTGTGTGGACTGCGAGAAGGCATTCAGTTATAAGGCTCACCTGATCACCCACCAGAGAATCCACACAGGAGAGAGGCCGTACGAATGCTCGGTGTGCGGGAAAGCGTTTCGGGCGAGGACCTCCCTCATGACCCATGAGAGAATCCACACGGGGGAGAGACCCTTCAAATGCCTGGACTGCGGGAAAAGCTTCCTAAACAGCTCAAACCTCATCAATCACCAAAAGATCCACATGGAAAGTAACGGATAAGATACAGAAGGTGGAGCAAGTTACGGGCTGCTGCAGCATCGTGACCTCCTTGTCATGTGCTGGCTTCAATGAGGAGCATAGCTTTTTTTTTTAAAACAAAAAATGAGTTGTTTGCCTTACGTACAGTGCCAGAGAACAGCATGCAAATATTGTGACTAACAGTCTGGGAACGATTTAAGGAACAAGACAGACAGATTGCAATGGGGTCGCTGTGGGGAGAGATGTGTCCTTTATCCAGCCTGTTTTACTGTGTTGCAGATTTTTAGCCTACATGTTTTCCCATCCACCCCAGATGGTTTAGAATGACAGTCAGAAGCTACTGTGTGTCCCAGCTGGGTGTGTTGCTAGAATGAAGATGACGAAATCAGAAGGACTTAAAAAAGAGCCCGTCTGGTTAAGACTTGGGGGTCCATCTAATACAGCATCCTGATTCCCGCGGTCGCAGATCAGATGCTTTTGAAAAGCCCACGAGTAGGGCAAGAAGGGAACACCTTTCCCCTGTTGTTTGTCTTCCCCCACCTGGGCACTGATATTAAGAGGTACACTGCCCTTGAACAGACACTGCCCGAGTAACAGACATTGACAGGGGACAGGTCTGTTTTCTATGAAAGTGTCTAATTGCTTTTAAGTTAGTGTCTGATTCCCCTTTTAAGCTATTGACCATCACCACATCTGATGGCAGAGAAAGTTAATTTTGTGCAGTGCACAGAATGCTTTTGTCTGTCTGTTCTGGACCTGAAGCTCCCAGAATGAACAGAAGCAGTTGCCTTATACTGAATCAAACCATTAGTCCGTCAAGGTCTTTCCTGTCTGCTCTGACTTAGAGGCTCTCCAGTGTCTCAGGTGGAGGTCTTTCACACCACCTGCTCCTTTTAGCTGGAGATGCCGGGATTTGAACCTGGAACCTTCTGCTTGCCAAGTGGAGGCTCTACCACCGAGGCATGCCCGCCTCCCTATATGAACCTGCCTTTTATGGAGTTAGACCCTCGGTCTGGAGAAGACTGGAGAAGATGGGGATCAAAACTAGAACTTTCTGCATGCCAAGCAGATGTTCTACTATTACCCAAACTGGACCCAGAGAGCGGGAATGTAGCTTGTTACAGGGTCTACAGATAAACAAAGGATCTTCTATCAGTGTGTAAAGGTAAAGGTTCCCTTGCTCAAAAGCCAGTCGAATCCGACTCTAGGGTTGCGGTGCTTATCTCCGTTCCAAAGCCGAAGAGCCAGCACTATCCGAAGATGTTTCCGTGGTGACGGGGCCGGCATGACTGAACACCAAGGCCCACGGAACGCTGTTACCTTCCCACCGAAGTCGTACCTATTTATCTACTTGCAGTTTCTTGCTTTCGAACTGCTAGGTTGGCAGGAGCTGGAACCAGAGACGGGAGCTCACTCCGTCATGCGGCACTCTCGGGTCTCGAACTGCTGAACTACTGACCTTCCACAGCCTGCAGTTCAGCGTCTTAACCACTTGAGCCACCGCAGCTCCATCTATCAGTGTATACAGGGGCCATATTCCAGAGCAATATTCCCATGAGAAAAAGTAAGAGAGACCAACTGATTCAAACTAAAATGGGCTATTTATTTACTCCCACACAAACACCTTCAACTAGAAGCAAACTGAAAATCACCAGCTTAAAATTCACAAAAGCCACAGATAAAAACCACCCCCTCCTTCCCGATAAACACACACACATGCTAGGAGGATGGGGGTAAGGCTGAGGGAAAAGACAAGGTGAGGGAGGGGTTTCAGAAGGGTGAGACTTTCTGGTCCAAAGTGGGTGACAAGCAGAGATCGCAGGGAGCCTGTGTAGCAAAAGTCCAAGGTGGCAGAATATCAAGAAGAAGAGCTGGTTTTATACCCTACCCTTCACTACCTGAAGGAGTCTCGGAGTGGCTTACAATCTCCTTTCCCTTCCCCTCCCCACAACAGACGCCCTGTGAGGTAGGCGGGGCTGAGGGAGCTCTGAGAGAGCTGTGGCTGACCCAAAATCACCCAGTTGGCTGCATGTGGAGAAGTGGGGAATCAAACCCAGTTCTCTAGGTTAGAGTCCACTGCTCTCAACCACTACACCAAACTGGCTTGAGGAGAGAAAGAGGAACCTGTGAAGCAGTCGCAGGGTAGTAAGAGAATCTGGCATACCTTCCCCTGACCTGGGCTAGTCCCTTTACGGGGGAAATGCCGTACTTTGACATGGGACCCCACTTTCCCAGGATCGTGATTGGACCAAAAAAGTGAAGTTTGAATTTGACTGGGCGGATTGAAGGTAAATACTATCAAAATCTGGTGGGGAAACCTGACTTGGATAGCCCAGGCAAAGCTGATATCTTCAGATCTCGGAAGCTAAGCAGGGTCGACTCTGGCAAGTACTTGGATGGGAGACCTCCTTGGAATACCAGCAGTCGGGAGGACAGGGGCAGGCTGCATTCTGCCACCTCTCTGAATATGACCCCAGTAGGGGTCAGTCATCAGAGGTTGCCATGACTTCCAGGTGCGCACACATTCACACATGAAAAAAGAACCTCCCCCCAATCTAGTGAGAAGATTAGGAAGTAACACCTGACATTCCAAGATGGGGCAGTTGTTGAGTAGGTTTAGCCAGGGGTTTTTTTGTAGAAAAAGCCCAGCAGGAACTCATTAGCATATTAGGCTACACCCCCCCCGACAGCACAGCTCATTAGCATATTAGACCACATGACCATGTTACCAGAAGTGTGGTCATCCAGCCACAGCCATCTTTCGCTTCTTATTCTGTTTACCTTGTTGTCAAAACCCAGGACTTCTTTTGTAGCAGGAACTCCTTTGCATGTTAGGCCACACACCCCTAATGTGGCCAATCCTAATGAGTTTCTGCTGCTGGGTGTGGCCTGTTATGCTAATGAGTTCCTGCTGGGTGTGGCCAACTTGGGAGCCAGCTGGAACTCCGTTCCTGTGCGTTCCTGCCCAAAAATAGCCCTGGGTTTAGCAGATCAACAAAGAACTGGGTGCATCGGCTGCTTTGATCAGTGGTTGGATCAGAGGTGGTACTTAAGGGTTGCCCATTAACTGGAAATGGTCTCATTTGCCATCCTTTGAAGCAAGGGAAATGATTGTATTATGCATGCCTTGGAGCTGTGTGTATGTAAATCCTTTGCACATACTTATGTAATCCTTGAAGGCCTGTAGTTCGGCATGTTGAGACCCTAGTGCTGCATGACGGAGCCCGTCTCTGATCCCAGCTCCTGCTAACCTAGCAGTTTGAAAGCAAGAAACTGCAAGTAGATAAACAGGTACCGCTTCGGTGGGAAGGTAACTGCATTCCGTGTGCCTCAGGATTTAGTCATGCCAGCCACATGACCACAGAAACATCTTCCAACAGCGCTGGCTCTTCGACTTGGAAGCAGAGATGAGCACCGCCCCCTAGAGTCGGATTCGACTGGCTTTCGAGCATGGGAAACCTTTACCTTTTACCTTTATGTCATCCTACCACCATAATGGAACGCGACTTGGTCATGGCAGACCACGGTCTGCTTTCTGAGACTCATCCTACCGATCCCCGTTGCACTTAGGCTTTCAAAGGGGCACCCTTCAAAACAATTAAAGCAAATTGCGGATCAGATGGGGGGGGGGTTTCTCAGCAGGAGGGGAGGACAGGACTCTCACGCTACCACTGAGCCACAGCCCTTCCTTGTTCGTGGGCAGCATACTTTTGAATACTAGTTGTTAGTTCTGTGAGGGATGGGGCAGAGCGAGCGTTCTCTAACCATACAGACAGCAAAAGAATAGATCCACGTGTAACTTGAATTCCCTGTATAAAATTGAAAGTGGACGTTGGTCATGACTCATCGCTGGCTCAGGACTGTGCAGACGTTGCCCCGTGATGGTGGCATTCCCTTCCACGTGAGACTCTACAGATGGTTGTCAGGTTCCTCAGTCAGATCACGCAACACAGGGCTTCTTCAGAAGACAATGTTTAATGGTGAATCAGAACTAAAGACACGTATACAGCTTGTGCCACATACAATAGGGTCTGCTAAGATATACTACATTCAAGCATCCCCCCATATAGCAGAAGTCAATGAATACCATTCACGTGGACGGGCAAAAGTAGCAAGCAAAACGCGGGCAAGCAAGCAAACCAATCTAGAAACCGTTTGGTTCCCAGCCAAAACTCCAGCAGCTGGAGGTTGGAGACCTGATAAGAGTCAGTGAATGAAAGTTCAGAGGATGGGAGACCGGAGTACTCCTCTGCATACCATACACATGACAGGGCTACCTGACAATGGTGAGAGTCTGGCTGGCTACACGTCACACTGGTCGTCTATAAGCCAGGCTACCATGGTTGACAGCGGCACCCTGAACAGGCAGAGAGAGCTGGAACATCTGTAGAACCTCTGGCCACTGTGTCCCCCCTCTAATTGTGCTGAGGAGAAAGGGACAGACGCTCAACCTGTGTGGATTTTTCCGCATGCCGGAATGACACTGTCATGTGGGAAAAGGACTGTGCCCTTAATACCTATATCAGTACAAGAGGTGTGGTGGTTAAACTGTTGGACTTGGACCTGAGAGACCCAGGTTCAAATCCCAGGTTTCCCATGGAAGCTTGCTGGGTGACCTTGGGCCAGTCACACACATCGTAGGCTGCCTCACAGGGCTTTTGTGAGGATACAATGGAGGAGAAGAGAACAAAGGCAGCCACTTTGAGTCCCCTTTGAGCAAGGCCTAAATGAAGTAAACAAATCGATATATAACAGCTTCCCCCCCATGTGCTTGAAAACCCTTATCATAGAATCCCAGAGTTGGGAGGGGCCATACAGGTCATCTGGTCCAACCCTCAGTTTGGTGTAGTGGTTAAGTGCGCGGACTCTAATCTGGGAGAACCGGGTTTGATTCCCTACTCCTTCACTCGCAGCTGCTGGCTGTCAGAGGTGTTCTTGAAAAAGAGCAGTTTCTGTCAGAGCTCTCTCAGCCCCACCTACCTCACGGTGTCTGTTGTGGGGAGGGGAAGGGAAAGGAATTTGTAAGCTGCTCTGAGACTCCCAGTGAAGGGCAGGGTATAAATCCCTTCCCCTCCCCTCCCCTCCCCTCCCCACAACAGACACCCTGTGACTAGGTAGGTTGGGGGCTAAGGGAGCTCTTTCAAGGACAGCTTTTGAGAGAACAGCTCTGAGAGAACTTGTGACTGACCCAAGTCACACTGCATGTGGAGGAGTGGGGAATCAAACCTGGTTCTCCCAGATTAGAGTCTGTGCTCCCAACCACTGCACCAAACTGGGGATCCTTGGGAAGAAAGGACCTCCTGAAGAATAAGTTAGAGGAGGAAGGAATTAGGGATGGCCAGGAGAAGGGGAGGAGGAAATGGCCCCAGCCGGAAGAAGCAGGCGACTAGAACAGGCTGGAAGCTGAGGAGGAGAGTAGCCAGTCAGTGCAAGGCTGGGAGTCCTTCCATCCCTTGAGATCTGGGACCTTAAGAGCCCAGCCTCCTCCAGGCTTCTCTCTGCAGGAAGAGGGCAGCTGTTGAAAACGGTGCTTAGAAGGACGATGGGAAGGGCCCCTGCCTGAAGTCGGCCAGGAATGTGCGTTGAAGGAGAGGGAGGAGGAAAATAGGAGAATTGGCCTCCTTCAAATATGTGGGTCTCTGTGGCCTGGCCAGTTTTCAGGACGGCATCACCCACACAGGGTCCAGCCGGTTTACTAGGTACATGGATTTACAGTGATACGTGGATAAGTTTTTTAAAATAATAATAATAAAATATGGCCCACCTTTCTTTTTGTGTGTGGTGTGTGTATCTGTGTGATATAACCTGCCTTATAGATATTGTTCTTAATCATTCATTAGAAGAGCAGCACCAAGTGGAAGAATATTTGTGCAGGGAGGAGACCGGTGATCTCCTTTATTCTGATGGTTTCTTCCAAGCTTCCTTAGAGGGGAAATGGCAGGCTGTGTGCTGATACCTAAAGGCTACAAAGCAGGCTCTTTATCCAAACAGGCTTTCTTCTCACAAAGGAAAAACCTCTGTGCACACTCAGAGCCATTATCTATCTATCTATTGCTGGGGAAAAGATCAATAACCTCAGATATGCAGACGATACCACTCTAATGGCAGAAAGTGAAGAGGACCTAAAGAGCCTCTTGCTCAGAGTAAAAGAGGAGAGTGCAAAAGTGGGCTTGAAGCTCAACATCAAAAAAACTAAGATCATGGCATCCGGCCCCATCACTCCTTGGCAAATAGAAGGGGAAGTCTAGAAGTAGTGACAGACTTCACGTTCCTGGGATCCCAGATCACCGCAGATGGTGACTGCAGCCATGAAATTAAAAGACGCCTGCTCCTTGGGAGGAAAGCAATGGAAACCTAAACAGCATGATAAAAAGCAGAGACATCACCCTGCCAACAAAAGTCCGCATGGTCAAAGCAATGGTATTCCCGGTAGTAACGTATGGCTGCGAGAGTTGGACTATAAGGAAGGCCAAGCGCCGAAGGATAGATTCTTTTGAACTATGGTGCTGGAGAAGACTCTTGAGAGTCCCTTGGACTGCAAGGAGATCAAATCAGTCAATCCTAAAAGAAATCAACCCTGAGTGTTCCCTGGAAGGCCAGATCCTGAAGCTGAAGCTCAAATACTTTGGCCACCAAATGAGAAGGGAGCATTCACTGGAGAAGACCCTGATGCTGGGAAAGATTGAAGGTCAAAGAAGAAGGGGACAGCAAAGGATGAGATGGTTAGACATCGATGCAAACAACATGAAATTGAGCAAACTTCAGAGGACAGCGGAAGACAGGAGGGCCTGGTGTGATCTGGTCCATGGGGTCGCAAAGAGTCAGACTCAAGTGTGCGACTGAATAACAACAACAATCTATTAATCACATTTATACCCCGCCCTCATTAAAATTATAATTAAAATTGCCGCTTGAGTGGTCAGGTGCACTTTGCATCTTCTCAGTGGCAACCAGCGCAAGCTGCCACAATGCTCGAGTTGAGAGTTTAACACAGCCACAGAAGAGCAAAGAAACCCTTCCAAACACTTTTGTACTCCGTTTAGGTCCGGCTGCTGAAGGGAACTACATTTCCCAGGAGGACTTGCGAGCACAAGAGCGATCAACCCTGCTTTTCCCCCGGCTTTGAAGCCGGCGGTTTTTCATGGAGGCGGAGAAGGAAATTTGGGGAGTATGGAGTACCTGAGAGCTACTCTCCTTTCTCCTTTCCCCCGGCTGGAGGAAGAATTTGGCTTTTCCAGGTCTGCAGGAAAGGTGAGTTTAGGATTTCCTACAAGGGGGAACGAGAGAGAAATGTGTGAACGGGAGTGGAGAACTGAAGAGGTGGCCGGAGGGAGCATCGAGAGTGAGGCTTCCCGGGCGAGACGGGTGTGTGTTTTGTTTTTTCACCCACTTGAAGGTGATCCCTGCAACCAGAGACTGGGCTTAGTTTATTCTTAACAGCTAGACGAACCCGTGATCTGATCCAGCAGAGGTCATGATCTGTTTTGACTGGCCCCCGTATCTTCCTGCACTCGCAGCTTTGTTTTTTGCATGCTCCACGGCTATAGAGGCGTTTGGTCGTATTTGGCTCCTACAATAGAATTAAATACCTACGGTTGCTACTTCTAGATTCCAGTTAGCATCATCCAAGAAAAACTCTGGATTGGAAACTGGTCTGAAGGTTTGTTTTGTGAAGGGGGAAAGCATCTCCACTCTCACCTTCTTGGCTTCTCCGGAGTAAACCACTGCTTCCATTGCAAAATCATCGAGGGATTTTCTTTTGCTAATCTGGGCCAGGAGGTTCCCATTCTCTTAATTGTTGGCATTTCTCAACTCCCACAATCATTCTGACATGGGAGGCCAGTTTTGACACTGCTGGCTTTTATTTTATTATAGATGAAACCCCCCCCTTTAGTAATTTCTCTGCAAGATGCAGATCGATGGCATTTAACATACATCCACATCTTTGTCTTAAGCTTTGTCTTTTCCATTAAATCCAACATCTGTTGAGGTGATGCAGTAGTTTACTTGCAGTTCAAGGACCTGAGATGTACAAACTGCTGTCATTCCACAGCACACAAATATCTAGAAAGGTCTCTGAGGAAGCAGATTTGTGCTGGGGGTTTGTGCCTGGCATCTCTCACCCGCCAAGCCCCAAGGATCCCACAGCCTGGGGTGAATCAGCCTTAGGTTGGTTGGCTGGTTGGTTTGGTTGATTGATTGATTGATTGATTTATACCCCCTCCCCCTGCCAAGCCATGCTCAGGGCAGCTTACAATACAATTTAGAACAAATTTAAAAACAAGTTAAAACCATAAAAACAATTCTAAGGTGAACATGTCGAAGGCTTTCACGGCCAGAGTTCATTAGCTGTTGTAGATTTTCCGGGTTGTCTGGCCTTGGTCTTGGCATTGTAGGACCTGACATTTCGCCAGCAGCTGTGACTGGCATCCTCAGAGGAATAGCACAGAGAGTACTCCTTGACACAGAGAGTACTCCGTTTTTCTGTGCTGTACCTCTGAGGATGCCAGTCACAGCTACTGGAAAATGTCAGGTCCTACAATGTCAAAACCACGGCCAGACAACTCGGAAAATCTACAACAGCTAATTATAAGGTGCTATATAAATATTACATATATGGTGATGAAACATAGTTTTGGGATGTTACCCATAACAGGTATCCAGTCATCATTAGCTTATAGGGCTCCACAGTATGTTAAGTAACAGCACAGTACAATAGCCAAAAGACACATTGATTTAATCTAGGCAATTTATGATTATAGAGCTGGATGCAGGCTTCAGAGTAACACAGAACGCCTCTGCAGACAAAAATGTTAAAAAGCAGAAGCTTCTCTGGAAAGGCAATTTCCGTTTATCTCTGGGGTTAGGTGTGCAAGATAATATGGTAGGTGGTATACGGCTAGAAAAAGCATTGACTATGTGTTATATAATTCATTAGGGATCTTTTGGAAGAAGTTGTCCACGAAACATCATTTACTCCGGAGAATTTCGTCATCATCTATCTTGTTATGTTGGAGACTTCTTATTCTTCTGTATACATGAAGGGATTTTGTTATGTCATAGTGCAATGAATTTTTTTTAATATCAATATATGATATAAGCGCAAATTGTAGAGTTTCCTTTTTGGCTGTTTTTCCTGTCAGGCAGTAGTATACAGTCAATTAGGGTTTTTTTGTATTTTTCCTTTAACTGGCCTTGACCAAGAGAAGGCTCGTTCTCAGCAATTTTCTGGATTTGTATTTCTTGGAGACTTTCAGTATATTTTATCTGTAAGAGGTGGGGGGGAAACAAATGCAATTTTCCTTGACATTGGCTTGGTATATTCTTTTAAACAACTGAGCGGGTGATGGGATCATAAGAACATAAGAGAAGCCAGTGTTGGATCAGGCCTTCTTTCTTTCTTGAATGCTCAAAGGGACAGGGCGAGCTGGGCCTTGGTGTTCCCAAGGCTAATAATTCTTGGGGACTTCAGTGCCCATGCTGATGAAGCTGCTTCTGGACAGGCGATGGATCTGGTGTCTCCCATGGCAGTAGTGGGACTCTCCCAGATTGTATCGGGTCCCACACATCAAGCAGGCCACACACTAGATTTGACCTTTGGCATGGGGGTTGATGTGGGTCTGACTGCTGTTGACAGGGTGCCATGGCCAGATCACTATGACCTGAAGGCCGGGCTGAGTGCTCCATTTCCACCTCATCTAGGCAGCGCCTGTGAAGACTGATGGATCCAGTTGGGTTCCAGAATGCTCTGCGGGATCTGATATTTCCTGGCGACTCATTAGATGAGCTGATAAGAGGACTGGGGGGGTCTCTCTGAAGCCATCAATGAGAGCCCCATGGTATACTGTGGAGCTTAGAGGGGTGAAGCAGGAGCTTAGGTGGCTAGAGTGCCTTTGATGGTGATCTCATGACGAAGCTGCAAGAACATCTCATAGGTCATTCATGAAAACCTATGAGATGGCGATGAAGGCTGCTAAAAGAGAATTTTTTACAGCCTCCATTGCATCCACTAGCTCTCGCCCAGCACAATTGTTTAGGACAATCCGGTCTTTAACTTCTCTCACTGAGAGAACGCAAAATACTAGTAAATTGGCCATTAGCTGGAAGGCTTTTGGGAAATTTTTTGAGGATAAAAAGTCTTTTTGCTCCGCCACGATCTGCCAGCCAATATTGATACAGGATGTGAAACTGGAGGCCCCTTGGCTGTCTTTGGATTCAGTATTTGATGACTTCAGCTGTCTCTCCCAGGCCGACGTTGACAGGATCCTGGGCATTGTCAGGACAACCATCTGCCTCTTGGACCCCTGCCCATCATGGCTGGTAAAAGCCAGTGGTGATGGAGTACAGGGCCCCTTGGTGGACATTATCAATCTGTCCCTTAGTTCAGGGGTCTCCCCAGGGGGATTAAAAGAGGCAGTGCTAACACCAGCCTTGAAACAACCATCTCTGGATCCAGTTACCACTCAGTCTTGAATCTTTTGCTTCTGGGTAAGGTAATTGTTAAAAAGCATTCCGTGCGCCTTGGTCTTTAGTCATGCTGGCCACATGACCACGGAAATGTCTTCGGACAGCGCTGGCTCTTCGGCTTTGAAACAGAGATGAGCACCGCAACCCTAGAGTTGGATTCGACTGACTTTCAAGCAAGGGAACCTTTACCTTTACCTAAGGTAATTGAGGGACCAGCGGTGGAACAGCTGCAGAGTTTCCTCAAGACCTTGGACCCATTCCTGTCTGGTTTTCTTCCTGGCCATCGGACGGAGACGGTACTGGTTGCCCTGATGCTGGCCTGATGGAACTCTCTGCCCAATGACCTCCTTGCCCTGTGGGACTTGATGCCGTTCTGCAGGGCCTGTAAGACAGAGATGTTTTGCCAGGCCTACAGTTGAGGACAGCATATTTATGAGTGGTCGTAAATGGCCCTGAGCCCTTAGGGGGAGGGTGGTATATAAATCTAATAATAATAATAATAATAATAGTAATAGTAATAGTGATAATAATAATATAGATCAACTGGGCAATATTCCCCTCTTTCAGAGATCTTCCATGTCCTTTGAGGAGGTAGCTGTGTCCTTCACAGGGGAGGAATGGACTCTGCTGGATCCAGGCCAAAGGAAACTCTTCTGGGAAGTTACAGAGGAAAATTTTGAGACCGTGGCCTCTCTGGGTAAGGATCTTTTCCCTTCTGTTATCATCATGGAAGAGAAGGGAGGGGTTTGTGTCTTCCTTTGGCCCTCCTTGATTTCAGGGCACACTTTCATTGGCCACTGAGGAAAGACCAGAGCTCCCACATCTGGCGGTCTTACAGCACATGAAAATGAAAGCGTTAAATACTTTAATGCTGTAAAGAGAAACCTGTTGTTGCCAGGCTAGGAAAGTCCTCTGACTGTGGCCCTTCTGAGGCACCACCTCTTGGAGTGGAATTGTCTGGGCTTGATGGAAAGTTCCAGGCAAAATCTTGGTAGAGAAGAACGTGAGAGTCAGGTGTGAGGAGAGTGGTAGGTGGGGGAAGAGAAGCCAGGTAAGAGCTGCTGCAGCCACCTTCCAGGTGATGAATGGGGATTTGGGAGGCAGAAGTGCTTCTCCTCATAATATTCTGCTGTTCCTTGGCTAGTTCAGAGCAAGTCCCAGTGGTCTTCCACCATCGACTGTATCTTCCAATGCAAAAAGCACTTGGTGTGGGGGAAGGTCTGGGAGTCGCATGGGCCAGGAGGTTCCGATGCCTTTCATCTCTGGCATGGCTTTGCAGGGCATCTCATCATTACTGTATCCCCTATTCTACACCATTTCCTTTTCGTTTGTGTGGTATAAGGCTTCCCCTCAGTGACAAGATGTTCTTAGGGTAGCAAGTGGAAAGGCTTTGAATCACTGCCGTGAGGTAAGTTTTGTGCTGAACTTGAAAAGAACAGATCAGTGAAGCCAGAAGTTTCAAGAAACAAGAAAAAAGATTTATTCATACATGTAGGAAGCTGCCAAGCACAGTAACAAACAAACAGTTAAACCTTCTCTTCCATGTTCCCAAGTACTTTGCTTGTTTTATTCCATTTGGGTCTTGCTGTTGCAGGGAACTACATTTCCCAGATGAATTTGCAAGCCCAAGAGAAGTCAACCCTGCCTTTCCTAGGTGTTCACGGGTCTCCCCCAAGTGGAGACAGAAATTTATGGAATGGGCAGTTCCACAAGGCCTCTCTTCTTCCTTGTTTCCCCCATCTGGAGGGAGAATTTGGCTCCTGCACGTCTCCAGGAAAGGTGAGTATAGGATTTCATCTGCAGCTCTAGGGTAAGAATTGGGGAGGGGTGAGAAAATATGTGTGAACATGAGTGAAAGAGGAAAAACTGGCTGGAGAGATCATTGAGAGAAAGGCTTCTGGGAAAGATCTGGGGGGGGGGGGGCTTGTGTTCATCTTCTCTCTTCGATACAGCCCCACACTGGGAATGTAAGAACATAAGAGAAGCCAAAGTTGGATCAGGCCATCCAGTCCAACACTGTCACACAGTAGCCAAAAATATCAGGTGCCATCAGGAGGTCCGACAGGTCCTGCTCTTGCACAGGCCAGCCATGTAATTTCCCCCCCAGTTTAAAAGCTACAAAAGGGTCACCCCACCCCTTCCAGAGCCAATGTGATGGCTTTCTCGCCCAAATGGTCACGTGATCCAGAGGCAGGTGCCCCCCTTCCCTCAGTTCGTATTTGCCACTGCATGAATAGGAGCACTCCAGCAAGCTCTAGCCGACCTTGGTTTCATTGACGCTTTGTTCTGCTGGCTTTAGCCAAAGCCTCCGGTAAGGTGAGGCAGCTTTTTCCATTGGTCTACTCTGCATTCGGTTCCCCTTTTCTTTCTGCCACTTCTGGCATCCAGTTATGGTGACAAAGATGCTTTTCGAGAGGTGCATGAAATGTGAGACCAAGATGACTCTCAGTGACGAACACAAGCTCTTTCGCACGGGTCTCTGGGGAATCCCATAATGCAGGTGCCTGTACCATCTGCCAGCGCTTCACAGCCAAGGCGCATTCTGATAGGAAGGTAGCTAACGTCACTCCCATCTTTAAAAAGGGTTCCAGAGGAGATCTGGGAAATTACCGGCTTGTCAGCCTGACGTCAATACCGGGTAAATTGGTGGAAACTGTTATTAAGGAAAGAATTAGTAGGCACACTGATGAACAAAAAACTATTGAGGCAGGGTTCTGTACAGCATGGGTTCTGTAAGGGAAGATCTTGTCTCACTAACCTGTTAGTGTTCTTTGAGGGGGTGAACAAACATGTGGACAAGGGGGACCAAAGGACAAAATTCTGAGTTCAGATAGTGGGCCAAAGGACAAAATTCTGAGTTGTCTTTACCCTGACTCCCCAGGTTTGGTGGCTTTTCCCATTGTAGAAGGCCTGGCAAAACTAATGGCCCCTGTTTGGCAGAACTCAGCTTCCACTCTGGCCACTTCTTGCAAGACAGAGAATTTATATAAAAGGTCAAGCAAGAGTCATGTGAGTTTCTGACTACCAGTCCTCCTCCCTCTTCGTTCCTTACTGAAGACATGCAAGTGAGCCAGAGGCCTGGCCAACACTCTTCCCCTCCAAATAGAGAAAGCCAGTGTTTGAATTCCCTGGGATGTACATTTTATTTGTCTGCAGGGCTCAACTTCAGAGTTGTGAATTATCAAGTGATTATGGGAGAGCATTAGTTTTTCCTTTTAGAAAACCTTTTGCAATGTTTAGATTTGCTGCCTGATGAACCTAGACCGCTGGCCAAACTGATCCAATTGGAAGCAATTAGACTTTCTGAACGGGAGATCGATGCGTCAGCCAGATCCATGGCCTCTGCACTGGTTCCGAGGAGACACTTTTGGTTGTGTGCAACAGCCCTCCCACTGGAAACACATTGCAGGGTAGAAGACCTTCCCTTTGAGGGGTTATCCCTTTTATCCCTTATTACTGACAAATTCTTATCTGCCTTGAAGAAAAATCATCAAACAGCAAAGTCCCTGGGCATCTTTTCTTCCATTCCTGCTCCACGGCAGCATTTCATCCAAAGGTAGCCTGAATCTGCCACTCCTTTTTATAAAGGACAGAGGAACCACGAAGTGCAGGTTACTTAATCTTACCTTCATTGTCCAGACCAGTCTTCCCAGGTGCATATCTATGGTGGGGCATTTCAGGGCCATGCCCCTCCCCCTTTAGCCAAGCTCCGCCATGCTTTTGCTTTCACCTGCTGCTCTAGTGTCTCGCACCCCCTCACCGCTGCCTTGCCTGTCTTCTGTGCTGCCCTGCACCTTCCCCGGCTTCTTGGAAGTAAATATATGTTTAAAGCAGAAACCTTCTGCAGAAACATAATTAATGTGTATTTCCGGAGATAAAAAAGGAGGCATTTCTGGAGTGAAATGTGCAAGGTAGTATAGTAGGTACAGTCAATCAAGGCTTTTCACAGTTAGTTAGACATGGATTTTAAGGGAATCGATGACCAGCTTGGTAATATTTTTCTGTTTCAGAGATGCCAGGCATCCTTTGAGGAGGTAGCTGTGTTCTTCACAGAGGAGGAATGGGCTCTCCTGGATCCAGGCCAAAGAAAACTCTTCTGGGAAATTACAGAGGAAAATTACGAGACTGTGGCCTGTCTAGGTAAGGTTGGTGGGTGGGTGGGCAGTAGAGAAGGAAACATGGAAAGAAGGGGGAGACCTCAGCCAGTGGGGGAAAGGAATCTTGGCTTGTATCTCTCCCCATGTGATTAAGGCAGATGGGCAAGAGTGAGCAGTGATACAATGGCAGCCCCAGCGAAGGATGCATTAGAGAGCCAGTTGCTTGCAGGTCAAATAAGACCCCTGGATGGGCTTGTTTCAGCCTACAGGCCATATATTTGACACCTGTGCTCTAAAAGGCACTGCCACATGCCTCTAACTGACAAAATCCAAGGCTTGGAGGCTGACAATACTGTTTGGTTGCCTTGTATTGGTCACTGAAGTCATCTGTTTTTTGTGTTACAGGTGTTGCTTCTATTATTTCAGGGTGTTATAACCCCCAAAGTACTTTCCCCCCAGATTTTTCTGCAAGCCTGGGTCGTTTTCCATGTTTGTAGAAAGATCTATGTTGTCAGTTCATTGTTCAGTCTCTGAACTTAAGGGTTTCCATATTCTATGGTTTTTATTTAAACAAAACGTATTTCAATAAAATTCAAGATTTTTAAAAGCATTTCTTTTCCTATTCTGTTTCTGTTTGTTTCCTTTGGTCACTTGTTTCTCCTTTTCCAAGGCATCCTGCTGTGCGGTTAAATATTGCTGAGGTTTTTTTATTATTTTTTAAAAATACTGTTGACTACTGACTACCTGCTTACTGGTATTTTTACCTATTTATTCTTATTTAATTTCGGTCTATCTTTTGCAGTTTCAGAAGTGAGGGAGACGTTGAGTGAGAAGAACTCAGGAAGGAGAGTTGTGGCAAAAGACAATGATCTGCAGGTGGAAGAAAAATCTGAGAGTGGAAAGAGCTTCTCTTTGAAGACCCAACTTCATGAACATCAAAAGGTTTACACAGGGGAGAAGCCATATAAATGCTTGGACTGTGGAAAGTGCTTCTCTCGGAATAAATACCTAACTGTACATCAAAAGATTCACACAGGGCGAAAGCCATATAAATGCTTGGAGTGCGGAAAGTGTTTCTATCAGAATGGCGACTTAACTAAGCATAAAAAGATTCATACAGGGGAGAAGCCATATAAATGCTTGGAATGTGGAAAGTGCTTTTCTCAGAATGGTAGACTAATTAAGCATCAGATGATTCATACAGGGGAGAAACCATATAAATGTTTGAAGTGTGGAAAGTGCTTCTCTCAGAATGGTAACCTAACTAAGCATCAAAAGGTTCATACAGTGGAGAAGCCGTATAAATGCTTGGAGTGTGGAAAGAGCTTCTCTGAGAAGAGCACCCTAACAGTACATCAAAGGGTTCACACAAGGGAGAAGCCATATAAATGCTTGGAGTGTGGAAAGACATTCTCTCACAATGAAAACCTAACTGCACATCAAAAGACTCATTCAGGGGAGAAATCATATAAATGCTTGGTATGCGGAAAATGCTTTGCTTGGAAATGCAGTCTACCTGCACATCAAAGGATTCATACAGGGGAGAAGCCATATAAATGCTTGGAGTGTGGAAAGTGCTTTTTGCGGAGTGACTGCTTAATTGTGCATCAAAAGTTTCACACAGGGGAAAAACCATATAAATGCTTGGAGTGTGGGAAGTCCTTCTCTCTGAACAGCAGTCTAACTGTACATCAAAGAATTCATACAGGTGAGAAGCCATATAAGTGCTTTGAGTGTGGAAAGTGCTTTCTTCAGAATGCCCACTTAATTGTACATCAAAAATTTCATGCAGGGGGAAAACCATTTAAATGCTTGGAGTGTGGAAAGTGCTTCACTCTGAACAGCAGCCTAACTGCACATCAAAAGATTCACACAGGGGAGAAGCCATATAAATGCTTGGAGTGTGGAAAGTGCTTCTATCAGAATGGTGACCTAACTAAACATCGTAAGGTTCACACAAGGGAGAAGCCATATAAATGCCTGGAGTGTGGAAAGTGCTTCTCTCTTAGTGGTGGCCTAAATAATCATAAAAAAATCCATACAGGGGAGAAGCCATATAAATGCTTGGAGTGTGGAAAGTGCTTCTCTCAAAAAGGTGGCTTAACCGTACATCAGAAGGTTCACACGGGAGAGAAGCCATATAAATGCTTGGAGTGTGGGAAGTGTTTTTCTCGAAATGACCGCTTAACTGCACATCAAAAGATTCATTCAGGAGAGAAACCATATAAATGCTTGGAGTGTGGAAAGTGCTTCTGTTTGAACAGCAGCCTAACTACGCATCAATGGATTCATACAGGGAAGAAACCGTATAAATGCATGGATTGTGGGAAATGCTTCTCTCAGAATGGCAGCCTCACTAGACATCAAAAGTTTCACATGGGAGAAGCCATATAAATGCTTGGAAGGTGGAATGTGCTGCTCTCAGATGTCAACCTAACTGCACATCAAAAGGTTCACACTGGCTTATGTAAGAATACAGAAAAACTTTAAATCAAACAATAAAAATTGAAGAAATCTCCCAGGCAATTAAAAAAAATACAGAAAAGGAAAAATCTCCAGGCCCAGATGGGCTAACTGAAATGTATTACAAACATTTCGAAGAAGTCTTAATGATACCATTACAAAAATTATCAATGAGATAAAAGAAGGAAAGACAATACCTCCGGCATGGCAAGAGACGTATATAGCATTAATATATAAAGAAGGTTGTGATGCAATGCTACTACATTCATACAGACTTCTTCCCCTGCTGAACGTAAATTATAAAATATTTGGCACAGTATTGACACAGAAACTATATACCAAATCTAATTTACACCAATCAAACCTAAGATATGAAAGATGACATACTATTTATAATAGATACAATCAAATTTGTAAACAAGAAGTGAAAGAAAGCAGCATTTTTATTTTTGGATGCAGAGAAAGCATTTGGTAATCTAACATGGGCTTTTTCATTGTATGTACTTCAGATTTTGAACTGTGGCCCTGAATTTGGGAACTGGATGCAAGGTATCCAGTATTTGAACCAACAAGCAAAGGTTTTAATAAATGGGAAATTAACAGAAACAATCTCAGTCAAAAAAGGAGCATGCTAAGGATGTCCTTTGTTGCCTCTACTATTTATCCTAGCGATAGAGATTTTAGCTACAAAGATAAGACAAGACACAAGGATTAAAGGAATAAAAGTGGACAATACAGATTTTAAAATGAAAAGCTATGCAGAAAATGTGGTTCTAACAGTCTTGGATCTCCAAAAATGACTACAGTATGTATTGGAACATATAGAAGAGGTTGGGTCATTTACCAGATACAAGATCAACAGAAAAAAGACAAAAGTAATAACAAAATTTTTAAAGCAGCAAGAAGATATTATAAAAAGTACAGAAAGTACAGTAACCAATACCCCATCAAATATTTGGGAATAAATATGGTTGGGCAAAATTTTAATCTTTTCAAAAACAATTACCAGAAGATTTGGAAAATGAGACAGGCAGACTTATCCAGATGGAAAAAAATTAAAATCTCATGGCTGGGAAGAATCTCTGCAATCAAAATGCACGTGCTGCCAAACCTAATTTTTTATTTTAAATGTTCCCTATACATATAGAAGAAAGAATATTGAAAGAGTGGCAGATACAGATAGATTTATTTGAAATTGTAAAAAACCAAGAGTAAGCTTTAAAATATTGCAAGATGAGAAAAAGTGAGAAGGATTAGCAGTTCCAAATATGAAATTATATTATCGTAGCAGACCTGGTCTGGATTATGGCTTGCATTAAAAATCTGAGACAAAGAATAATAAATCTTGAATCAGCAGATCTGGAAGAAGGCGTACACAGGTATTTATGGATTAAGAAATCAATTAAACAATAATAACACAAGAAAGAAGTCATACAATCAGAGATGGACTTTTGAGAATATAGTTCACATGCCAGAATTTATGGAACCCTTATGTCCCCAATAGAAGCTTATAATGATAAATACAGGAGAAATAAAACTACTTTTTAACATAAATTTAATAAAATTACTTTTTAACTTTTTAGACAGAACCTTTTTTCATATGTGATGGACTTGTAAAAGTGCAAAAAAAGTGTTGGAATGAAATATATGGGAAAATGCAGACAGTATTAAAATTTAAATTCCCTATGGGAACTAAGAATATGCTATTAAGCATACTGCCTAATAAATTATCAAAAAGTCTTGAGGAGATATTCAAATACATGGTGACAGTGACTAGAATTATCTACATAGCAAAATGGAAACTAGATGTCTGCCCCCATCTAGAAGAATGGGAAAATAAAGTTGCAGAATATGCAGCAATGGTGAAATCAGCAACTTATCTGAGAAATAGATCAATCATAAAATTTGAAGAGAGACAGAGAGTGTATTGTTCAAACAGGAGATAAATTTAGAATGAAATGTTCAAAAAATGTACATAAATGTATTGAAATGTAGAAACAGAACGAGAATAAGTTTTAAATGTAACATCTTGAATAAAAATGAATCAGGAAGTAGAGCTTGAGCAGAAACATCTTCTATTTTCTCATTATATATAATAGCTTTTTCTATACTCTGATATGTTACCTCTTGTTAAAAATTACAGTGAGTAGGTAGAAGTAATAAAAATATGTAATACTGAATATGTAGTAAAGATGAAACCAGTAATGTAGATGTAAAAGAGGTTAGTTATGAAATTTGAAATGTAAAATGTTAAATATAAATTTACCCCAACAGAAGTAAGTACCATTGTATCTTATAGACAGTGTTGTAAAAACTATAATGAAGGAGGGGTGTTGGGGAGAAATGCTTTCCGTTTCATCCACCCTCTAAAACCTGCTTATGTGTGAGATTGATTTGATCCCTCATATTACCTCTTACAAAATGAAGAGTGCTGTAATTGTTCAGTGAGAAGTTAGAATGGCCTATATAGCCCCTTCCAACTCCATGGCTCTATGATTTGGTCTAAAACAACACCAGAAGTTCAACACAGAACTGCCAACATTGTTCATGATAGAAATAGCGATGCAGGTTTTTGAGCGGTTGTTGACAGAAAACATTCTTGTCCTCATTGTCTGTGAAACAAATAGTCTGTCCTCTGGTGCCTCATTTCAAATGAATCAACTTTCTTCTTGGTCCAGCTTTCACACTTATACATAGTAATGGAGAAGACCATGGCATGAATTAAACTGATCTCAGTTGTCAGCAACACATTCCTGCACTGAAGAATCTTCTATAGCTCCCTCATGACTGACCGTCTCAATCTCAATCTCTTATTTCTTGGTTGCAGTCTCCCTTTTGGAATTAACAAATACCAATTCAATATGGAAATGAAAGAGCAAAATAATTACTGACGGTAGTCAGTGTTCCCTCTAAGCTGAGTTAGTGTGAGCTAGCTCACCGATTTTTTAGCCTCCAGCTCACACATATTTGTCTTAGCTCAGGAAGGATGACTCCAGAGCAAACTAATTTATGCAGTAGACAAATCACTTACAACTTTAATGCTAGTAGCTCACAAAGTACAATTCTGCTCACAAGACTCCACAGCTTAGAGGGAACATTGATGGTAGTGTTCCCACTTCAGGGTCACTCCCCCATTGGGTATCCCATACTCCCAGGTCTCCAGCTTCAGGCAGGGGCTGTTCCCCTGGTCCTTTTAGGCACAGTTTCCAGCTACTGCCTGGATCCTGCACAGGGAAGCCTGGAGGAGGCTGGGGTCTCCGGGACTCAGGAGGGGGTACCAACTGTATACCTGGACAGGGATCCTGCCTTCCAAATCTCACTGGGTTTTCAGCTCCTTCAGGATGCAAGGATTCCTGGTCCACCCTGACTGGCCGGCAGATAGAGGAGAGTCAGCCAGAGATCCCCTGCGAGTTTGGTGTCTCTAGTTTACACAGGATCTGTTCTATACACTCCTGAACTTGCATCTGCCAAAATGACCCGCCGGCTGTTTTCCCCTCTGGGTCCGGTTGTTGCAGGGGACTACGTTTCCCAGAAGGCCGCGTGCATACCAGAGCCGTCAACCCTGCTTTTTCCAAACGTTGAAGGGGGTGGTTTTTCATCGAGGTGGAGAAGGGAGATGGAGTTCCTCGGGGCCTCTCTTCTCTCTCGTTTCCCCGGGCTGGAGGGGCAATTTGGGGTTTGCACGTCTGCAGGAAAGGTGAGTTTAGCGTGTCATCGACAGCTCTTGGTCAAGTGTAGGGGAGGGAGAAGAAATGGAAGGAAGAGGGAGAAGTGGCCGGAGGGAGCATTGAGAGAGAGGCTTCCCCAGGCAAGATCCTTGCAGGGGGCGGGGGGGGGGGCGTGCTTGTGTTTCCACCCAGCCGAATGTGTTTGCCGCAAGCAGCCTGGGCTTACTTTTTATTCTTGCCAGGTAGGCGGACCCCTGGTCGGATCCAGCAGGGTTCATTGTCGGTCTTGCCCTGTGAAGCCCTTAGCCTCACACGTGCTGGGATGAGTAGGCCTTGGGTTTGTTAGGGAAAAATAGAATAACAGAGGTGGTGAACTTAATTAGGCCAGTTTATATTTACTGAGCTGGATGGAAGCTTTAGAGTTACACAGAATGCCTCTGCAGGCAAAAATGATTACAGCAGAAACCCTCTTGGGAAACAGTTTTCATGTATCTCTGGGGTTAAATGTGCAAAACAGCATACTCGACAGTGTTATACTGTCAATTAGGGTTCTTTTCTTTTTCATTTAATTGGACTGGACCAAGAAAACCCCAGTTTTGTACCATGTTCTGAATTTGCATTTCTTGGAGACTTTCAGTATGTAATAATTGTCAGAGTCTGGAAATAAAACACTAATACAGTTTTCATTGCTATCGGTTTGATATATTGCCTTCTTTTAATCAGTTGAATGGGTGATGGGAGCCGTCTTCCATTCCTGAATGCTCAGGGACAGGAATCCATGATCAACTGGGCATTTTTCCTCCTCTTTCAGAGATCCCCAGTGTCCTTTGAGGAGGTAGCCATGTTCTTCACCGAGGAGGAATGGGCTCTGCTGGATCGAGGCCAAAGAAAACTCTTCTGGGAAGTGATGAAGGAAAATTATGAGGCTGTGGCCTCTCTGTGTAAGGCTGTTTTCTCTTTATTATGAACACAGAAGAGAAGGGAGGGGGTGGCATCTTCCTTTGACCCTCTTGAATTTAAGAATGCATTTCCACTATTTCCTTTTCATTTTTGTGGTATGAGGCTTCCATTCAGTGACAAGATATTCATAGAGTAGGAAATGGAAAGCTTTTGAGAGTTCTTAAGGAAATGTGAGATAGTTGATCTCTTAATGCATATATAACCTGTATATAGGTGCATCCAGTGGCACCTTTAAAACCAATAAGTTAAATTCTGGGAATAAGTTTGCATGTGCATGCATTCTTCTTCAGATGCACACAAAAGCTTATAACCAGAATTAAACTTGTTGGTCTTCAAAGTGCCACTGGACTCAAACTATGTTCTCTTTTTTTCAGTCCAACATAACTACTCACCTGAAAAACCTGTATATGTAACCTATCACTAAATACAGCCCCTGTACTGGAGACAGGAGAGTAGGAAATGTTGCACCAATTTTTACAAAGGGAGCCAGGGGGGAACTAGGATATTACAGGTTAGTCAGGCTAATGTCTGTCCCAGGCTAATTAGTAGAAATGGTCATCAAAAACAGAAAAGTTAGGCAAGATAGAGAGACAAAGCTTGCTGAAGGAAAATCAGCATGGCTTCTGCAAAGGGAAGTCTTGCCTCACCAACCTTTAGGAATTTGTCGAGGAAGTGAACAAGCATGCAGACAAGGGTGATCTTGTAAACACTATATACCTAGACTTTCAAAAGGCTTTTGATAAGGTATGTCACCAAAGACTCCTGAGTAAACTTAGCAGTCATGGGGTAAGAGGACGGGTTCTCTTAGGATTAAAAATTAGTTAAATGACAGGAAGCAAAAAGTAGGAATAAGAACATCCAGCAGCACTAAACCTCTGAATCCCAGAGCCAGGAGGCAACTCCAAGGGAAGGCCTCGGTCTCTATGCCCTGTTGTTGGCCCTCCAGAGGAACTGGTTGGCCACTGTGTGGGACAGGATGCTGGACTAGATAGTCCACTTGTCTGATCCAGCAGGGATCTTCTTATGTTCTTAGTACAGTTGCCACCCCCCAAGTTCCAGCAGGGGTTCCCCCACTTTTAGGGTAAATAGGTGTAGGGAAGTCAGGCTGGAAGTTGATGAGATTAGTCCAAGGAGAGTCAATACGTTCTTGGGGATCCATTGTCCTAAATTATGCATCTCTCTAGTGTGGGGAGGAGGTCCTTAGCTAGCCATCCACTCTAACTCACTCCTCTAAACTACATGTCCAGGCTTGTCTTTGACTGACATCCATTTTGTGTCATTTCGGGCCAGGCAGTGTATTGCACTTATATTTGGGATGATATTTTAGGAAGGGTGTTTTTGGTTTCCTAGCTATAAACTGCCCCTCAGCAAGAGGAGGCATCTGACTGCTAACAGCTAATCTGTGCCAATATGCTCTCAGTCAAGAGCTTTTTGGCACTGCAAGTTGCATTGTCAAGCCAAAACAGATGGCCAGTTTTGAGACATCTAGCTTTCTTTTTTTTATGAATGATGTCTTCCACTGAATGATGTCTTCCACCATCAACTGTAGCTTCCAAAGCAGAAAGCACTTAGCAGGGGGAAAGGTCTGGGGACTGCTTGGTCCAAAATGTTCCAATGCCTTCCATTTTTGGTATGGCTTTTGATGGCACTTCATTATTACTGTGTCCCCTATTCCACACTATATTTTTTTGTTTGTGCGATATACAGTGACAAGATGTTCTTAGGGTAGCAAGTGGGAAAGTTTTGGGTCGCTCTTGTGAGGTAAGTTTTGTATTGAACCTGAGGAGGACAGAGATCATTGAAGCAAGGGGGCTGATAAAACGAGAAAGAAGATTTATTCATACTCACAGGAGGCTGCCCCACACAGCGACAAATGAGCAAAGTAACCTCTTCTCCACGTTCCTGAATACTTAAGTTTTTAAATTCTGTTTGGGTGTTGCTTTTGCAGGGGACTACATTTCCCAGAAGGATGTGGGAGCACCGGAGAGGTCAACCCTGCCTTTTCTCCATGTCCAGAGTGTGGTTTTTCCTTGGGATGGAGACAGCGATTTATGGAATATGCAGTTCTGTAAGGCCTCTCTTCTTTCTTGTTTTCATCGACTGGAGGGAGAATTTGGTTTTTGCATGTCCACAGGAAAGGTGAGTTTAGGATTTCATCTTCAGGTCTTGGGCAAGAGTAGGGGAGGGGAGAGAAAATATACGTGAACAGAAGTGGAGGAGGAAAAGCTGGCTGAAGGGAGCACTGAAAGAGAGGCTTCTGGGAAAGAACTGTGCAGAGGAGGTGGGGTACTAGTTTTTTCACCGACTTGAATGTGTTCTCTACATCCAGTCTGCAGTTCTGTTTATTCTTGGCAGCTAGATGGACCCCTGGTCTGATCCAGCAGGGTTCATGGCCTGGTCTTTCTGGCCCCCATAACTTGCTGTACTTGCAGGTTTCTTTTTTTGTATGCTCCACAAGCTAACCTCAAAAGGCGCGTTTGGTCATGTTTTGCTCCAGTAATGGAATCTACTGTTACTTCCTCTAGTGTATGATTGCAGTGAGCATTACCCTCAAGAAGATCTCTGAATGTAGTCTGTAGGTTTGGTTTGTGAAAGACGGGATCTACTCCACCTGCCGAGCCCCCCCCAAATCTATGCTGCCTCCACCTTCCTGACTTCCTGGGAGTAAACTGTTGTTTCCACTGCAGAATAGTAGAGGAATGTTCTGTGGCTAATCTGGGCCACAAAGTTTTTATTCTTAATTGCTGAAGCTGGTGGCCAGTTTTGAGGCTCCCCGTTTTCATGTTATTATTATAGATAAAAATAATTTCCCTCCCAGTGAAGTAATTTTTCTGCAGTATGTTTATCTTTGTTTGGACGTGCAACCTGCAACAAGAGGCTATCGTTAGGACAGGATGTGGAGAAACAGAATAGTTTCCAGGTGGCCAAGTCTTCGGACAAGGATATACTTGATCCCCCTATCTCTTCATTCTATATGCAGAACCTATCCTGAAAGATGGATGATGAGAGGGTGGAGTGAAAATTGGTGGAAGGAACATTAGCAGCTTGAGATAGTCAGATGACACCAGATTGCCGGCAGAAACCAGTGAAGACTTGAAACGACTCCCGATGAAGGTTAAAGCAGAAAGTGCGGCAGCAAGATTACAGTTGAACAACTAGCAAATTACACAACTTTTAGGTTGATGATGAAGAAACTGGAATCGTTCGATATTCTCTGGATTCCCTCATCAACCAAGAAGAAGAAGAAGAGATTGGATTTATACCCCGCCCTTCACTGCCCAAAGGCGTCTCAGAGCGGCTTACAAACTCCTTTCCCTTCCCCTCCCCACAACAGACACCCTGTGAGGTAGGTGGGGCTGAGAGAATTACCAACAGAAACTGTCCTTGAGAGAACAGCTGTGCCAGAGCTTGTGACTGACCCAAGGTCACATCAGCAGGTGCAAGTGGAGGAGTGGGGAATCAAACCCGGTTCTCCCAGGTAAGAGTCCGCACACTTAACCACTACACCAAACTGGCTCTCAAAGAGAGACCAAAGAGAGACTACACCCAAGAAATCAAGGAAAGATTGGGACTGGGAAGGGCAGCCATGAAGGAACTAGGAAGGATTCAGGAGTGTAAGGATGTGTCGCTGATGGACAAACTGTCATGCTTCGGCCACATTATGAGAAGACGAGAGTCACCGAAAAAAACAATAACGCTGGGCAACAGGAAAAAGAGGAAGGCCCAACATGAGATGATTGATTCGAATCAAGGAAACCACAAAGGCCCTCAGTTTGCAAGACTTGAATAAGACTCTTTAACAATAGAACTTTGTGGAGGACTTTCATTCATAAGGTTGCCATACCTTGCAATGATTTTGTGGCATTTACACACGCATACACTTATCATTGCCTTGAGGCATTTCTGTTGTAAAATCCCAAAATCTGTTCAGATGACACAGTGGGTTACTCGCAGTTCAAGGACATGTAGTACAAACAGCCATCATTCGACAATGCGTGAATATCTGGAAAGGTCTCTGAGGCGGGTTTGTGCCGGGTGTTTCGTGGCCTGCGTCTCTCACCCGCCAAGCCCCAAGGATCACACGGCCTGGGGTGAATCGGCCTTTGGTTTGTTAGGGGGAAAAACAGGACAAAAGACACCTCAACTTTAATTAGGCCAGTTTATGTTTCTAGAGCTCGATCCAAGCTTTAGAGGATCACAGAACACTTCTGCAGGCAAAAAATGTTTAAAGGAGAAGCCTTGTCTGGGAACACGATTTCCATGTATTTCTGGGGCTACAAAAGGAGATGTTTCTGGGTTGAAATGTGCAAGATAGTATAGTAGAAACTGGAATCGTCAATCAGGGTTTTTTTTGCATTTAATTGGACCTGAGGTTTGAGGGAATTTGACCAACACAAGCACTGTGCATTTTTCTGAGTTTATATTCCTTGGAGGATCTCGGTATATTATATCTGTCAGAAGCTGGAAAAGAAATTATTGCAGTTTTCCTTGCCATCAGTTTGACGTATTGCATTTTTTTTAATCAGTTGACTGGTCAGTGGGAGTCTCGAATGGTGAGGGACAGGAATAGGTCAACTAAGTCATATTTTCCTCTTTCAGAGATCCCCGGTGTCCTTTGAGGAGGTTGCCGTGTCCCTCACGGAGGAGGAATGGGCCCTGCTGGATCCGGGCCAAAGAAAACTCTACTGGGATGTTATGGAGGAAAATTATGAGACCGTGGCCTCTCTGGGTAAGGACCTTTTCCCTTCCGTAATGATCACAGAAAAGAAGGGAGGGGGTGGCATCTTAGAATCATAGAGTTGGAAGGGGCTTTGCAGGTCATCCAGGAGCATAGCCAAAAGATAGCCCTACATACTTACAACATACCCAAAAGATGGTCATCCAACTTCTGCTTGAAAACATCCAGGGAAGGAGCATCCACCACCTCCCGAGGCAGACTGTTCCATTGCTCAACCACTCTTACAGTTAGGAAGTTTCTCCTGATATCTAGCCGGTAACGACTCCCTTGTAATTTCCACCCATTAGATCTAGTCTTGCAATCCGGAGCAAGAGAGAATAGATCTGCTCCATCTTCTACATGACAGCCCTTCAAATACTTGAAGACTGCAGTCATGTCCCCTCTAAGACTTCTCTTTCCCAGGCTAAACCCTCGTCGACCCTCTTTGCATAGCTGGCATAGGCAAAGCCTTTTGAAATTGCTTAGTCCAGATTCTTTAAGTGGATGTGTGAACAACCTCTCATTACAATAACCTCAATCCTTGTTTCTTCCTTTGTTTACATAACTGAACCCCTGCCTTCCTGCCATATTGAACCCACAGCAGTTTACATTGTTCTGCCCTCCTCCCATTTTATTCCTCACCACAACCCTGCAAGGTAGGTTTGACTGAGAGTGTGTGACTGGCCCGAGGTGACTCAGCAAGCTTTCGTGGCAGAGTGGGGATTCAGACCTGGGTCTCCCATCTCCCAGTCTGAGGCAGTCCTTTGTATGAGCGAGTGAGGCTGATGGGAGGAGAGGCGGAAAGGTATCGTTGATTTGATTCGGCCCTTGCTCAGTGGTGGAGCTTCTGATCTGTGCCTCGAAAGTCCATGGTTCGGTCTGTGGCATTTGAAAAAGGATTTTAGAGAATTGGCTCTTTAGTTTTAGGGCTGGGAAAGGCCCCTGTCTGAGTCCCTTTCGAGGCACCACCCCTTGGACTGGAATCAGCTGGGCCTGATGGAAAGTTCCAGGCAAAACCTTGCCGGAGGAGAACATGAGACTCAACTGTGAGGAAGGTGTTGGTGGGGGAAGAGAAGTCGGGCAAGAGACCCAGCAGCCAGGTATTGGGTGACGAGTGGGGATTCGTGAGGCAAAAGTGCTTTTTCTCTTAACATTCTGCTCCTCCTTGGCCAGTTCAGAGCAGGTCCCAGTGGGAACCAAGCCAGGCATGGGCCACACATACATCCTCTTTATCCTAAATAACCTGAGAAAATTAATTAAGACAAAGACCCCCACCCCAATAGGAAACTTCCTTCCCCTAATAAAAACCCAAAATGGGACTTCTGCATATTCAGCTGCAATCTGAAAAATCCATTCCCACTCCCTGGTTTTTGTCTTTTTTCTAAGAACCAGAGAGGAGGCGTGCTGGATCAGTGTATCCAGTCCAGCACCCTCTTTCATACAGTGGCCAACTAGCTGACCTGGGGAATCAAAGAAAGAGGGCATGGAGGCCAAGGCCTCCCCCAGATGTGGCCTCCTGGCACTGGTATTCTGGGGTTTACTGCCTCTGAATATGGAGGATCCCTTCCATCACCATGGGTAGCAGCCATTCGGTTATTTTCTCCAGGTATGACCTGCTTCCTCTGCTCTCTAGCCTTGGAGTTCGCTGTACTCATATATTTTCTGACCATTTCTGCCTTTCACAAACAGCGAGCTGTCATTTGCTTTGCAAAAAGCAGAGGTGTTTGTTTCTTTTCTGGCCCCTCCTCCGTTCCTCGCCAAGGAGGACTCAAAGCAGCTTCCCTCACTCTTTCCCCTCCACTGTATCCTCACAACAACACTGTGAGATTGGTCTGGCTGAGACAGTGTGACTGGCCCAACGTCACCCAGGAAGCATCCATTGAAGAGCCCTGGGCATTCGGAGCTGGGTCTCTGAGATCCCGGTCGGACACTCTAACCACTACACCACGGTGAATCCGAAAACTCAGTGACGGTGCTGAATCTTCTTTGTTTTGTACAGGAGGGGATATTTTCGACCCTCTTTGTCTGCGATGCTTTCTTGCTGGTAAAGCTTTGCTTCCATTTCAAAGACCACAGGGACAACCTGGGCCAGGATGTTGCTGACACTGCTACTCCCATCCTCATCCTAAAAGTGGTGACCTGTTTTCTAACACCTGGCCTTGATTCCTGATGAAATATGCCTGCCACAAAAAGTGGACAGATGCATCCCTTTTTAAGCATAGAAGAAGAAGAAGATTGGATTTATACCCCGCCCTTCACTACCCAGAGGAGTCTCAGAATGGCTTACAAACTCCTTTCCCTTCCCCTCCCCACAACAGACACCCTGTGGTGGAGGTGAGGCTGAGAGAGCTCTGACAGAAAGTGCTCTTTTTCAAGAACAGCTGTGCCGGAACTACGGCTTGCCCAAGGTCATCCAGCCAGGTGCAAGTGAAGGAGTGGGGAAATCAAACCCGGTTCTCCCAGATTAGAGTCTGCGCACTTAACCACTACGCCAAACTGGCTCTGGACCCCACCCACTCATTTGCCTTGCCAACCACATAGAGCTCGCTGCTTTAGCGCTATTATTTCATAAGGGAAAGACCCCTGCTCCTTCCATGGGTTAACCTCTTATGTTCTGTTTAGTCATATTTTTGTCCTATAATGATCTTTTCAGTATAATTCCTTCCTGGAGACCTTCCTTTGCTGCTCCCTCTGGAGTATGAGTCCACTGCCAGTCACGCTCAAGAAGGCCTCTGTGTTGGCAAGCTTCTTCTGGCCCAGCTGACCTTCAGGAATCGCCATCCCCTTCCTGTTCCCGGTTATTCTCTATGGGAGCCCACCCGTCTTGCTCTGCGTGCCGTCGCTTGCTGCAATGGCAGGACTGTATTGCGACGCTTATGCCCGCTTGCAATACTTAATGTCAGTTCCAATACTGAATGAGCCATGCTGCCTAGGGTTGCCATCCTCCAGGTGCTGCCTGGAGCTCTCTCTGAATTACAACCGATCTCCGGTTTGCCCAGATCAGTTCCCCAGGAGGAAATTTAGCCCATGTTGAGGGTGACTCTAAAGAGTTATACCTGGCTGAGGTCTGTCCCCTTCCTGTCCCCTCCCCTCCCCAGGCTCCACTCCCCAGATCTCCAGGCATTTCCCACGCCAGTATTTTTTTTTTTTTGAAATAACTCTCCTAAAAAGGAGAGAATTTTATTTTTTTATAAGAAAAGGGTAAGGTAGACAGATGGGAAAAGAAAAAAGAGCGGAGTGAGTTTTTTTCTGTTAGTAAAGGTTAGTTTTATTTCTTCCAGTTGTCGGCATCCATCACGGTTGAAAGATCTTCTTTTCAGCTTAACAAAGTCCAAATCAATTCTATTAGTAAAGTTAGTAAAGTCCACTGGGGTTAAATCAAATCTTTTCAGATGTTACACGAACAAATTCTTTTTTAAGTCTCTCCAATTATCATTAAGTCCTTTGAACTTTAATGCCTCCCGTTCCGTCACTTCCTTCCCCCGGGCCGCCGTCTTCTTCAAAAATCCAAATTCTGAGTACTGCTTCCTCCTCTGTGCTGGCATGTCTCTTCAGAAATTTTTTAATCCATCTTCTTTCGCTTCTTTTTTCTTGTTGTTTCTGGCAGTCATTTCTCGTTGGCTCCATTAACACTCGGGTTGAAATTAGATCTCCATTACTTGCTAAGCTCAACACCCCTTTCTACTGGCAGAGTATATCCTTTTTTTGAAGGCGGAGTAGGCTTTGAGAGCCTTGTCCGCCTCTTCTTTTATTTATTCGCTCCACTGCCAGATAGAGGTGTCAAGACTTTCGTCAAAATAAATCTGAGATCTTCTTTCCCTTCTTCATCCATAGCTTGGAACTTTAACATCGATACATTTTCTGCCATCAACCTTGTTAATTCCAAATATTTGTTTTTATAGTCTGATGAGAACAATTTCCATTTTAAAAACGTTTCATTGATATTTTAGATTAACTCCAGCAGGTGGCGCAGTATCTCAGTCTCTTGTTGATTGACAGCTAGTTCTGGGGGGTTGACTGGAGCGGAAGTCCCTCCTCTCTTCTCTTCCGTTCTAAGCAGGATTTTCCCCAGCATCGACATTTTGTTTTTTATTTACTTTTTCAAAGTTCGTGCCACATCCCCCAGAAAGCAACTAAAGCCGCAATCTTCTGTAAAACCCCAACGGTACTTTCACCAACATTTTTCTTGTTACCCCCCTTCGCGTTTCCTTTAAAAATTCGCTTCTTTGAAGAGGGTGGAAGCTCCTCCCTCCTCCCATACGCTTATCCGCTTGCGAGGGGTTTTAATTTTCGCTTCAAAATAGATCTTCAACTCACGATTAGATGCCATATCTTCTTTTCATGGTAATTCATCCGCTTTTCCTCACTCCTGGAAGTCGGCAGGGCTGCTAAGTCCCATTCGGGACGCACTACGCGGCGGGGCCGATTGGGGCGGGGAGAAAGCCTCAATTTCCCGGCAGTTTGCCGGCAAAGAGGCTACTCCCCTATGCGCCCCCGGTTTGGAGCCTTTGACTAAGGCTCACTAGGGTCTTTCGCAAACGCAAAGACCCCCCATTCCGCGTGTGGGCTGACCGCCTCCGGGAGCGTCCCAAGAAGCGGCCGCCATTCGCAGCACCGAAACCGAAACCTTTCCCACGCCAGTATTGACAAGACCAGTCCTGCCTCCTGAGAAAAGGATTTGCTACAATAAAGGATGAAGGAACAACCTTAGAGATCATCCTTTTCTGGCAAACTATAGGGTTAATGAGAAGTATAACAAATATCATACCCCCCTTTCTTTGCTATGGAGACGCAAAGTGGCTTGAATTGTTCTTTTCTCCATTTTATCCTCACAACCACCCTGTGAGGTAGGTTGAGCTGACACTGTGTGCCTGGCTCATGGTCAGCCAGCCACTTCTAGTGCGAAAGTGTTTGAACCTGGAACTCCTAGATCCTGGTCAGAAGCTCTACCCACTAAACCTGATAGCAAAAATAAAAATCTTCAAACCCCCTCCCCTTTTAAAGGGGGGGATATTTTCCACCTGCCCTGTCTGTTTACCTTTTCTCTATGGGGGCACAAAACAGCTTACATTTTTTCTTCCATTTTCTCATCACGACGGCCCTCTGAGTTAGGGCTGGCTGAGAAGGTGTGACTGGCCCCCAGGTCCCCCAGGAAGCATCCCTGGAAGAGTTCTGGGTATTTGAAGCTGTGTCTCGTAGACAGACGCTCTAACCTGGATCCTGGACAGATGCTCTAACCACTGCACCACACTGGATCTGATAGCTCAGGGAACTTGCTGATTCCTATTTGTTTCGTATTTCAGAGAGCCAGTTTGTTGCAGTGGTTTAGGAGTGCGGACTCTAATCTGAAAGAACTGGGTTTGATTCTCCACTCTTCCACATACAGTTGCTGGTGTGACCTTGGGTCAGTCACAAGTTCTTTCAAAGCTGTTCTCTCAAGGGCAGTTCTAGGGAGAGCTCTCTCAGCCCCACCAACCTCACAGGGTGTCTGTTGTAGGGAGGGGAAGGGAAAGGAGATTGTAAACCTCTCTGAGACTCCTTCGGGTCATGAAGGGCAAGGTGTAAATCCAATCTCCTCCTCCTCCTCCTCTTCTTCTTCTCCATGTCTGTGCTGTTCCTCTTTCCTGGTTTCTAGCGAGTACACCTGTGCTTCCATTGCAAATAGCAGAGGGATGTCATAGAGCTAATTTCTGCCAGGATGGTGCAGTTGCCTTCATTTTTGGCACTGTAAGTCCCATCATCATCCTGAAGTGGGTGGCCAATACCGAGATACCTATCTTTATTTTTGATTAGTTATGCCTTCCACTGTCAACTGTAGCTTCCACTGGAAAAAGCACATGGCAGAGTGAGGGTAACCAGAGTGAGGGTAACCAGCAGGTGATGGGGGGGGACATAATGGGAGCAGGAGGGAAGCTCTGCCAGTGTGCAGAACATGTCCACGTCACTACCCACATGACCCAAAAGTGATGCTGCTACAGCAGGGCGATGCTCTGGTATTTGAGCAAAGACTGTATGATGAATTTGGCTTCCATTAAACTTTTTGCCCAAATACCAGATTGGTGCCCTGACATGACATCACTTCCCTCTAAGTGTTCCCTCTAAGCTGAGTTCGTGTGAGCTAGCTCACAGGTTCTTAGCCTCTGGCTCACACATTTCTGTCTTAGCTCAAGAAGGATGGCTCCAGAGCAAACTAATTTATGCAGCAGCCAAACTGCTCGCTCACAACTTCAATGCCAGGAGCTCACAAAGTAGAATTTTTGCTCACAAGACTCCACAGTTTAGACGGACCATTGCTCCTGAGTCATGTGAGTGGTGACGTGGGCACGTCGCTGCACATCAGCAGAGTCTCCCTCTTTTGGGGGGTAAGTTCCCTCCACCGGCCAACTGATCAGGGAGGGGAGAGTCCTGGGTTGCAATGTCCAGGATGTTCTGATTCCTTTTATATTGGGCACAACTTCTGGGAGGCACCTTATTTCCCACAGTATCCCATATCCCATGCTGTTCCCTCTTTCCTTCCTGACAACCCCCGTATCTTCACATTTCTGTGTCATAAGAACATAATAAGAACATAAGAGAAGCCAATGTTGAATCAGGCCAATGGCCCATCTAGTCCAACACTCTGTCACACAGTGGCCAAAAATACCAGGCGCCATCAGGAGGTCCAGCAGTGGGGCCAGGACACTAGAAGCCCTCCCACTGCTGCCCCCCCAAGCATCAAGAATAGAGTGCATCACCTGCCCCAGACTGAGAATTCCCATCTGTACCCTGTGGCTAATAGCCACTGATGGACTTCTGCTCCATATGTTTATCTAATTCCCTCTTGAAACTGTCCATGCTTGTAGCTGCCACCACCTCCTGTGTCCTCTCATTCCCACCCACCCACCCACCCACCCACCAATCTACCTTTATTTGCCCTCTATTTTCACCTGTCCCTCCTTTCCCCCACCCCAGCAGCCTCTACCTGGGTTTAAGTGTTCCATATTTTATTCTTCATGTTTAATCAAAAATATTTCAATAAAATTCAAGATTTTTGAAGCATTTCTTTTCCTGTTCTGTTTTATGTGTTCCCTGAATAAATGCCAGAAAACTTAATGCGATCTCCAGACCAGGTTTCTGTAAAAGAAGCAAGAAATTACCTCTTTCCTTTGGTCATCTGTTTCTCCTTTTACTGATGTTTTTCCAGGTTCTCACTGTCGAAAATACCATTCACTACTTACTTCATCTGTTAATTAGTATTTGTGCCTTTTCATTCTTATTTGATCTCTCTTTCTCTTTTGCAGTTGCAGATGCGAAGGAGATGGTCAGGGAGAGGGAACCAGGAAGAAGACTTGAGGGAAAGGACAACAATCTGCAGGTGGAAGCAAATTCTGGGGATCAAGAGGTACGAAAGAGACAGTGTAAAAAGAAAAGGGAAGCAGAAGTGACACAAAGGAAGGAACTGATTACCTGCCAGAGCAGAAATAAGCCTGAGATCTCAGAACACGATGGAACAAGGAAGAGAAATGGTGCCATGAATCAAAAAGTGATCAACTACGAATTCAGTGGTAGACCTTACCGGAATGTTACAACATGCTGGAAAACATATAAATGCTTGGAATGTGGAAAGAGTTTCTGTTGGAGTAGTGTACTAACTAACCATCAAAGGATTCATACAGGGGAAAAGCCGTATAAATGCTTGGACTGTGGAAAGAGCTTCTCTTGCAATGGCAACTTAAGCACACATCAAAAGGTTCATACAGGGGAGAAGCCATATAAATGTTTGCAGTGTGGAAAGTGCTTCTCTCAGAATGGCGACCTAACTAAACATCACAAGGTTCATACAGGGGAGAAGCCATATAAATGCTTGCAGTGTGGAAAGTGCTTTTCTCAGAATGTCAACCTAACTGCACATCAAAAGGTTCATACAGGAGAGAGGCCATATAAGTGCTTGGAGTGTGGAAGGTCCTTTTCTCGGAATGGCCACCTAACTGCTCATCAAAAGATTCATATAGTAGAGAAACCATTTAAATGCCAGGAGTGTGGAAAGTGTTTTTTTCTGTATGACACACTAACAAAACATCAAAAGGTTCACAGAGGGAAGAAGCCATATAAATGCTTGGAGTGTGGAAAGTGCTTCTCTCAGAATGGTGACCTAACTAAACATCAGAAGGTTCACACGGGGGAGAAGCCATATAAATGTCTGGAGTGTGGAAAGTGCTTCTCTCAGACTAGCCACTTAACTGTACATCAAAATGTTCATGCAGGGGAGAAGCCATATAAATGTTTGGACTGTGGAAAATGTTTCTCTCAGAATGGCCACCTAACTAGACATCAGAAGATTCATACAGGGGAGAAGCCATATAAATGCTTGGAGTGTGGCAAGTGCTTCTCTCTGAATGTCAACCTAACAGCACATCAAAAAGTTCACACAGGGGAGAAGCCATATAAATGCTTGGAGTGTGGAAAGTGCTTCTCTCAGAATGGCGACCTAACTAAACATCACAAGGTTCACACAGGGGAGAAGCCATATCAGTGCTTGGAGTGTGGAAAGTGCTTTTCTCAGAATGTCAACCTCGCTACACATCAAAAGATTCACACAGGGGAAAAGCCATATAAATGCTTGGAGTGTGGAAAGTGCTTTTCTCGGAATGGCCATCTAACTGCGCATCAAAAGATTCATATGGTGGAGAAGCCGTATAAATGCTTGGAGTGTGGAAAATGCTTCTCTTGGAATGGTGCCCTAACTAGACATCAAAAGGTTCATGCAGGGGGAAAGCCATATGAATGCTTGGAGTGTGGAAAGTTCTTCTTTCTATATGGCACTCTAATGGCACATCAAAAGATTCACACAGGGAGAAGCCATTTAAATGCTTGGACTGTGGAAAGTACTTTTCTTGGAATGGTGACCTAACTAAACAGAGGAAGGTTTACACAGGGGAGAAGCCATATTGTTACCCAAAATGGTCTAGTAATTAAACGATTGTTTGATATGGGGAATTTAGCTAAGCAAGAGGTATTACCCAGAGTGCTGTCACCTATTTGAGTTGAGAATTAGCTTTATTAGAGGCAATGTGAGAGGGGGTAACTAGTGATGTATACCAGGGTTTTTCCTTAGGGAACCCTTAAATAAATCAGGCTGATGTTCATATAAAATTATTTTTATTATACTAAAAAGGCAAATGTACACTAAGAACATAAGAGAAGCCAATGTTGAATCAGGCCAATGGCCCATCTAGTCCAACACTCTGTCACACAGCGGCCAAAAATACCACGTGCTGTTAGGAGGTCCAGCAGTGGGGCCAGGACACTAGAAGCCCTCCCACTGCTGCCCCCTCCAGCACCAAGAATAGAGTGCATCACCTGCCCCAGACTGAGAATTCCCATCTATACCCTGTGGCTAATAGCCACTGATGGACTTCTGCTCCATACGTTTATCTAATTCCCTCTTGAAACTGTCCATGCTTGTAGCTGCCACTACCTCCTGTGGCAGTGAATTCCATATGTTAATCACTCTTTGGGTGAAGAAGTAAACTCTAAAAGACAGACTGAAAACACTCTTGCAATGTTGGCCTAAGGAAAAAAATAGTGTGGACAGGGGTGTGTAATAGATTAGGGAAGAGCAGGGCTATTTTTGGGCAGGAACACACAAAAACGGAGTTCCAGCTGGCTCTCAAGTTGGCCCCGCCCTGCAGGAACTCATTAACATAATAGGCCACACCCAACAGCAGAAACTCATTAGGATTGGCTATATTAGGTCTGTGTGGCCTAACATGCAAAGGAGTTCCTGCTACAAAAAATGTCCTGGATTTGATAACAAGGTAAACAGAATAAGAAGCAAAATGTGGGTGTGGCTGGATGACCTTCTGGTAACACGGGGGTGTGGTCTAATATGCTAATGAGCTGTACTGTCAGGGGTGTGACCTAATATACTAATAAGTTTCTGTTGATGGGTGTGGCCTATTATGCTAATGAGTTCCTGCTGGGCTTTTTCTACAAAAAGCCCTGGGGAAGAGGCTATATTTACCTGTCTTGAAGATTCAGATCTGTGGAGAGAAGCGACCTGCACTTCAAGGAGCCTACATGTGAGTAGGACTGATCAGTATAGCAGAGCAGAGATGGATGGAAGAGCAAGCAAGCCAAGCCAACAAGTAAGCCAAAAGAAGCAAGCAGGCACGCAAGTGAGCAAGTGCCACTAAAGATGTGAGCTTGCATTTATGGGGGGGAAAAGATGTCTAAGAACACGACGACTTGGGCTGTGATCGCACACTAAATAATCCACTTTCAGTGCCCTTTCCAACTGGATTTTGCCAGTTCACACAGCAAATTCCAGTTGGAAAGTTCATTGAAAGTGGATTATTTAGTGTGTGTGATGGCAGCCTTTGGTGTGTTCCCAGTGACTGATACAAGGGCTTCAAAGTGTTCCTGAGAACCCATTGTTGTTCCTTTTAGGTGGGAGAGATTTATTTGCATGTCAGCCCTTTTTCATTCACTTCCAAATATGTTTCCCAGGCTAGTTTCCTGGCGGGAAGTGTTGGGATCACCTTTGGGACCAGTGTTGATTTTATGTGAATGGATATCTGGAGTGATATTAAATATGAAGGGTGTATGGTCTTTGTTTCTTTGAGCGTCACCTTTCTCTTCTGCGGGAGGGATCTGACGGCTAACAGTATGAATGCCTGGAGTTTGGAAAGAGGTTCAGTCAGAGTCACAGCCTTACCTTCCATCATGTGATTCACACAGGGGAAGTGCCATCCAATCACAATTAACATGTTGGGAACCAGTTAGTGTGGCTGACCTTGTCCCCTTGTAGCCAAGATATGTTTTATGGTAGCTGCCCTGGATGAGACCCGTCTCTGTGCCCCGTTCCCTCCCTTTTCTGTCCATCCCCCCCAAAAATATACGTAGCAAAATGTAGATATTTTTCTCTGTACTCTAAAACCCTCTTACATTACTGCATCGTTCACAAGGCGGTAAGATTGAGTCATGCCTCAGATTATCTCTTACAAGATAAAGAGTGCCCTAATTTTCCAGTGGGAATACTTTAGAACGGTGTAATATTCTGGATTAAATTTCATGGAGGACAGGTCTATCAGTGGCTTCTAGCTGTGGTGACTAAAGGGACTTTCTACATTCAGAGGTAGTCACCCTCTGTATACCAGCACCAGGAGGCAACATCAAGGAAAGGCCTTAGCCTTTTTGCATTGTTGTTGGCCCTATAGAGTAATTGTTTGGCCCAAAGTAATTGAGATGGTTGGCCGGCCTAGATAGACTGCTCGTCTGATCAAGCAGGGTTCTTGTTAAATTCTTAGGCTCACATGGAGCTGTCTTCTACTGGATCAGATTATTGGTCCATCAAGGTCAATACTGTCTACTCAGACTGGCAGTGGCTTTTCAGGATCTCAGAAAGAGGTCCTTCACATCACGTACAATCGAGGGCTTTTATGCAGCCTGCAAGCATTTAGTGTAAGGGAGAGAACAGGAGACTGCTCAGGGGGGAGTGGGCAGAGCCACCCTGACTGTGGCTTCAGTGTGGTGGAACAACTTTGTCTGCAGCAGTTACACAGTGTAGGCGCATCTGCCTAGTGCTGCACCACTGGCTGTCCAGTCTGCCCACGTGGTTTTTCCTTTGCACCTCCCTCCCGATGCACGAGGGCTTGCAGTGAGGATACACCAACTCCGAGCTTACCAGCTGCCGTCCTTACCGTTTATATCTCCTGTACTTGCCATTATGTTTTATGACACACACGGGTCGGCCCAACAAAGTGACATTTACATCAGATCCAGCCCTCGTAACAAATGAGTTCGACCCCTCTGTCCTAGATGCTGCTTCCCGATACTGGTATTCTGGGGTTTACTGCCTCTGAATATGGACGTTCCCTTCAGTCATCATGGCTGGTAGCCATTTCTTTATTTTCTCCAACTCTGAACTGTTTTCTCTGCTCGCCGGCCCCGAAGCTCGCTGTACTCATATATCTTCTGATGATTTCTCCTTGTCAGAAAGAGAAGAAGAAGAAAAGAGAAGAGATTGGATTTATACCCTGCCCTACAACACCCAAAAGAGTCTCAGAATGGCTTACAATCTCCTTTCCCTTCCCCTCCCCACAACAGACACCCTGTGAGGTAGGTGGGGCTGAGAGAGCTCTTGACAGAAACTGCTCTTTTTTCAAGAACAGCTCTTATCAGAACTATGGCTTGCCCAAGGTCATCCAGCCAGGAGCAAGTGGAGAAGTGGGGAATCAAACCCGGTTCTCCCAGATTAGAGTCCGCGCACTTAACCACTACACCACACTGGCTCTCTTCTTCCCCATTTAAATCCTCATATGTACAATTAGTTTTCGCTTCCCAGCCTCTGCAAGGACTCCTTGGCCACACATCCGCACAGCTCTCTTGCTCCTTGTCTTTGGGGTTTTGGACAACGAAAGGACAACAAAGGGAGAAACCAGTATTTTCCTTTCTGTCTAGGCAGTCTGCCTGTTACGCCAGAAGTCCCTTCCTTTATGAATAGAAAGCCAATGCAACGAGAAGCAGCATCACTTGCCAGCCTGGCCTGTTTTGCTTGTGTAGGGACGGGCACGGGGACATCAACTTTGCTATCAGAGGAAATAACTTGAGGTCTGCTAGGGAACACAGGGAATAGTGAGGGGGAGAAAATGTCCAGGAAATTTCTTCCCAAGCTGCATCTCCCTTTCCAGGATAACATACTCATTTCAGAGCACAAAGAAGAGGCCCTTCCTGGCTGTCTCTCTCCTGTTTCTTCAGCAGGAGTACACTCACCCTCACCCTGCTCAGTTGGGAAAGAAATATTCTCTCCAGACAGCCCTATTTTGAGGCAAGGCCTTCCTCTACCGGCAAGGTCACATCGTTTGAAGGTGAGAGAGACATGGAATCTTCCCTGCCCTCTTTTGGAAAAAACTTTCAGTCCCTTTAATAGGTCGATGCCTGAAAAAGTGCAGTTCCCAGTAGGAGAGCAAAGTGCCCTAAGAAACCTTGAAGATCTGGGCAGATAAGGTTTATCTCCCCTCCTCCTCTCTTTTTCAGGATCTCTCCAGCTGGTCTGTCATGCAGTGCGGCCGTCACAGGAAGGTGCCCCCACAACAGCCACTGAAGAGCAAAAAAAAATCTTTCCAAATATTTCTCTTCCATTCTTCAGTCCGGGCCGGGTGGTGGCAGGCAACTACGTTTCCCAGAAGGCTTTGCGACCTCCAGAGAGGTCAACCCTGCCTTTTCCAGGCATTGGAGGCAGCTGTTTTTCATCAAGGTGGAGAAGGGAATCTTGGGGACATAGAGTTCTGCAGAGCCTCTCTTCTTTCTCGTTCCCCCTGGATGGAAGGAGAGGGTGGGTTTTGTACGTCTGCAGGAAAGGTAAGTTTAACATTTCCTCTACAGCTCTTGGTCAAGTACAGGGGAAGGGGGACAAAATATGTGTGAACCGGGAGCGAAGGAGGAAGAGGTGGCCGGAGGGAGCAGAGAGAGAGAGAGAGAGAGAGAGAGAGCGCTTCCCTGAGCAAGATCGGGGTGGGGAACTTTTTTCACCCACTGGACTGTGTTCCCTGCAACCAGCCTGGGCTGATTTTATTTTTAAAACTTGGACCTCTGGTCTGATCCAGCAGGGTTCATTGTCTGTTCTTCCTGGGGGGCCCTTAGCTGGCTGCCCTGGCGGTGTTCTTTTTTTCACGCTCCCCAGGCTAACCCCCCACAGAGGCGTTTGGCCATATTCTGCTCTTGTATTTTCAATGCCTGCTGTTGCTCTGGTGAACGATCCCAGTGAACATCATCCTCAAGAAGATCTCTGAGTTGGAAACCGGTCGGAAGGTTTGTTTTGTGGTGGAGGGGATCCACTCCACACCTCCCTCTCTGTCCTTCCCTCACCTTCCTGGCTTCTCGGGAATAAACCATCACTTCCACTGAAAAACATCAGAGGGATTTTCTGTTGTCAATCTGGACCAGGATGTATCCATTTCCTTCATTTTTGGTATCGCAACTCCCATATTCTGGCTTTCATTTTATTGTAGGCAAATAATCCCCCCCCACCAGTTAGAAATTTTTCTACAAGGTGTTTATCTTTGCCTTAAACTGTTGTTATTCTATGAAATCCAAAATCTGTTGAGATGACGCACTAGCTTGCTTGGAGTTCAAGGGCATGCTGTGCAAACTGCAGTCATTCCACGAGGCACAAATACCTGGAAAGGTCTCTGAGGCAGCCTGTTTGTGCTGCATGTTGGGGAGGGCAGCAGTGGGAGGGCTTCTAGTGTCCTGGCGCCACTGCTGGACCTCCTGGTATTTTTGGCCACTGTGTGACAGAGTGTTGGACTAGATGGGCCATTGGCCTGATTCAACATTGGCTTCTCTTATGTTCTTATGTTCTGGATGTTCTGTGCCCTGCATCTCTCACCTGAGAAGTCCTGGGGATCACACAACCTGGAATGGGTAGGCTTTGGGTTTGTTAAGAAAAAATAGAGTAAAATATATGAGGAGCTTAATTAGGCCACCTTATTCTTACAGAGCTGGATATAGAATGCCTCTGCAGAAAAAGAACGTTTAAAACAGAAACCGGCTCCAGAATCATGATGTTATTGCATTCGTGATGCTAAATGTCCAGGATGGTATAGTAGACACTTGTATACTGTCGATTAGGATTTTTTGGTTTGGTTCTTTTTTTTTTTCATTTAATGGGACTTGCCCGAAAGAAGCCCAGTTTTGTGCAATGTTCTGAATTATATTTCTTGGAAAATTTCATCATATCAGGCTCACAAAAGTTAATGCAATTTTCCTTCCCATTGGTTAAGAACATAAGAGAAGCCAATGTTGGATCAGGCCAATGGCCCATCCAGTCCAGCACTCTGTCACCCGGTGGCCAAAAATACCAGGTGCCATCAGGAGGTCCACCAGTGGGGCCAGAACACTAGAAGCCCTCCCACTGTTGCCCCCCCACAAGCACCAAGAATACAGTGCATCACTTGCCCCAGACCAAGAATTCCTATCTATACCTTGTGGCTAATAGCCACTGATGGACCGCTGCTCCATATGCTTATCTAATTCCCTCTTGAAGCTGTCCATGCTTGTAGCTGCCACCACCTCCTGTGGCAGTGAATTCCATGTGTTAATCACTCTTTGGGTGAAGAAGTCCTTCCTTTTATCCATTCTAACCCAACTGCTCAGCAATTTCATGGAGTGCCCACGAGTTCTTGTATTGTGAGAAAGGGAGAAGAGTACTTCTTTCTCTGCCTGCTCTATCCCATGCATAATCTTGTAAATCACGATCATGTCACCATTCAGTTGTTGTTTCTCCAAGCTAAAGAGCCCCAAGCATTTTAACCTTTCTTCACAGGGAAAGTGTTCCAACCCTTTTATCATTCTAGTTGCCCTTTTCTGCACTTTTTCAGTGCTTTAATATTCTTTTTAAGGTGTGGTAACCAGAATTGCACACAGTGTTCCAAACAAGGCTGCACCATCGATTTATACAGGGGCATTATGATACTGGCTGATTTGTTTTCAGTTCCCTTCCTAATAATCCCCAGCATAGCGTTGGCCTTTTTTATTGCAGTCACACGCTGTCTCGACATTTTCAGTGAGTTATCTACTACGACCCCAAGATATCTCTCTTGGTCAGTCTCCACTAGTTTGGACCCCACCAACATATATTTATAGGTAGGATTTTTGGCCCCAATGTGCATCACTTTGCACTTGGCCACATTGAACCCCATTTGCCACATTGATGCCCCCTCACCCATCTTTAACAGATCCCTTTGGAGTGCCTCACAATCCTCCCTGGTTCTCACCACCCTGAACGATTTTGTGTCATCCACAAATTTAGCCACTTCACTGCTTATTCCCAACTCCAAATCATTAATGAACAAGTTAAAAAGCATCGGACCAAGTACTGATCCCTGCGGTACCCCACTGCTTACCACCCTCCACTGTGAAACTTGCCTTTATACTCACTCTCTGATTCCTATTGATTAGCCAGTTTTTGATCCACAAGATTACTTGTCCTTTTATCCCATGACTATTGAGTTTACTTAGGAGCCTTTGATGAGGAACTTTATCAAAAGCTTTCTGGAAGTCAAGGTAAACAACATCTATTGGGTCCCCCTTGCCAAATGTTTGTTCACCCCCTCAAAAAACACTAACAGGTTAATGAGACAAGATCTTCCCTTACAGAACCCATGCTGAGTCTTCCTCAATAATTTTTGTTCATCAATGTGCCTATTAATTTTCTCCTTAATAACAGTTTCCACCAGCTTACCTGGTATTTGATGTCTCGCGTTCTTTTAATCAATTGAGCAGGCAATGGGATCCTTTTCTTCTTGAAAGCACAGGGACAGGAATAGATGATCAAGTAAGCTGTATTTTCTCTTCTTTCAGAGATCCCCAGTGTCCTTTGAGGAGGTAGCTGTGTTCTTCACAGAGGAGGAATGGGCTGTGCTTGATCCTGGCCAAAGAAAACTCTTCTGGGAAGTAATGCAGGAAAATTGTGAGACCGTGGCCTCTCTGGGTAAGGCTGTTTTCCCTTTTATTATGAACACAGAAGAGAAGGGAGGGGTTGGCATCTTTCTTTGGCCCTCTTGAATTTATGAACACAAATCCACACTGTTTCATTTTTGTTCTTATGGTCTGAGTCTTCCACTTGTGTCACGGCTCAGGCGGGGTGTCACCTGACACTGCCACCACTCTGGTTTTAGGATCCCTTGAGAAGGCCCACAGCACCCTCCCAAGACCTTCAGACCTCCCTTATTTGGCCAAATAATAGGCATGAGGACCAGGCAAAGTAAACAACAAATAAAAGGTTTATTTTTACAGGAGGTCAGCCCAATATGGTACACAAACAAGGTGCAAGAACAATAGCGATAAGTGGGTGAAGAGAAAAGAAAACAAACGCCCTAAAGCGACTCGACTCACAGTCCCTAGCTCCCTGTCTCAGTTGGGCCTCAGTCTGCTTCCTTTCAGGGTGAGGGGGTCTCCCAGCAGCAGCCTTCCCTCTCTGGCCCTGCTCTCTTGGAAGAAGAACAGCTCTTTTCCATACCAGGTCTTTTATTATAAGCCCTTTCTCTGTGATTGGTTAAAATTGGCGCCAAAACCTCCCAGGGACTTCTGGGAGTTGTAGGCCTGGCCTCCTTCCACTGCTACTCAGGCTCCCTGGGCCTGCTAGGCCTTTACTTGCACAGCCCAGACCATGACACCTTGTAAAGGCTTTGGGGCACTGCTGCAAGGTAAGTTTTTACTGAGCCTGACGAGGACAGAGGTCACTGAAGCAGGATATCTCATACGACAAGAAAGAAGATTTATTCATACTAGGCTTACCAAGTCCCCCCGAGGGGCGGGGAAAACCCCGCCCAAGAGGCCCATTTCCCGACGACGTCGGATCGGGCCCCGGGGGGAGCTCCACCCCCTTCTGGCACATGTCCTCAGCGTGATGATGTCACTCGGAGGTGACATCATCATGCTGGCCATGTTGGGGGCGGGACGCTCTATGATGTGAGGGGAAATTCTATGGTTTTCCCTTGCATCATAGTGGCCCCGCCCCCAATGTGGGCAACACGATGACGTCACTTCCGGGTGTGTCATTGCGGTGCACGAGAGAGTGATCCCGGCGGAGGCTGGACTCCCCCCCACTAAAAAGGTATTTAGACTTGGCATCCCTAATTCATACACACAAAAGGATGCCCCACAGAGCGACAAATGGGAAAAAAACCCTTCTATTCTGTGTTTCCAGATACTTAAGATTTTTTATTCCATTTGGGTGTTGCTGTTTCAGGGGACTACATTTCCCAGAAGAACTTGGGAGCAACTGAGATGTCAACCCTGCCTTTTCTAGGTGGCCAAGGTGCAGTTTTTCCACAAGGCGGAGAAGGAAATTTATGGAATGTGCACTTCCACAGAGCCTGTCTTCTATCTTGTTTCCCCCAGATGGAGGGAGAATTTGGCTTTTGCATCTTTGCAGGAAAGGTGAGTTTAGGATTTCCTCAGCAGCTCTTGGGCAAGAATAGGGGAGGGGAGAGAAAATATGTGCAAACAGGATTGGAGGAGGAAAAGCTGTCTGGAGGGAGCATCAGGAGAGAGGCTTCTGGGCTAGATTTCTGTAGTGGGGATGGGGTACGTGTGTTGTCACCCCCTTGAACATGTTCTTTACAACCAGCCCGGGCTTCTTTTTCTTCTTGTCAGCTAGACAGACCCCTGGTCTGATCCAGTAGGGTTCATTGTCTGTACTTATTGGCCCTCATTGCAGCAATCCCAAAATATGGGCTAAGTCCAAAATACGTGTTTAGTCATACTTTGCTCCTGTGATGGAAGTATTTTAAACACCTACTGTCTCTTCCTCTAGAGCAGGGGATCTTAACCTGGGATAGATTTAAGGGGGTCCATGAACTTGAATAGGAAACAAATTACATCTTTATTTTCTCTAAGATCTAACTGACATAAGGTTGCCAGGTCGTTACTTTGCTCTGGCGGGGAGGCTCCTCTCTTCTTCTCTTGCTCAAATGCTAGTGTGTCCCCCCGCAATGTGCCCTGCGCGATGACGTCACCTCTGGGTGACATCATCACGCCAGGCACGTCAGCACGGACGGGGCTGCATGGGTTAGGGCTCCCCCGGCTGGCCAGCTGGGCAGTGATGGATTGGGGCCCCCAAAAGTGGGGGAAACCAATCCCCCATTAGGGGGATGGCAACCCTAAAATGACAGTTAGCATTTCCTTCCATTATGAATGTCGGCACTGGACCACAGTAGTTGTAGAGGTGCATGTGACTTTGTCACCAACGGAAATCAGATGTTTTCATATCACGTATCTTGAAATGTCATTTATACTCCATATGCTTCACCAGACCATGGCACAAGAAAGGTTAAGAACCTCTGCTCTAGAGAGTGATTCCAATGAGCATCACCTCAAGAAGATCTCTGAATTGGAAACTGGTCTGTAGGTTTGTTTTGTGAAGGGGGGGGGTCTGCTCCTCCTTCCCAGGATTTGCTGCCACCACCTTCCTGGTTTCTGGGGAGTAAACTGTCACTTCCATTGCAGAATAGCTGAGGAATGTTCTAGGACTAATCTGGGCCACAGTGTTTTTCTTCTTCATCACTGAAGCCGGTGGCCAATTTCGGGGCTCCTGGCTTTCGTTTTATTGTCGTAGGGAAAATAATTTCCCTCTCCCAACTGAGTAATTTTTCTACAGTCCCTTTATCTTTCTTTTGACGTGCAACTTTTACTCCAGACAAGAGGCTGTTGTTAGGACAGAATTTGGAGAAGGTTTTCCTATTGGCCAAGATGACAGAGAAGGATGTAGTTGATTTCCCTGTCTCTTCAGTCTATATGAAGAACATATCATAAGGACAGCTGGGTGAGATTTAGATGAAGGTGAGGTGAAAATTGGTGGAAGGAGCACCAATAGTCTGAGAAGTGTTGATGGCACCTGATTGCTGGCAGATGAGGGCTAAAGCAGAAAGCGCTAAAAAAAGATTACAGCTGAGCATCAAGAAGACCAAAGTGCTGACTGCTAGCGGATTACACAACTTTTAGGTTGATGATGAAGAAACTGACAAGATTCAAGATTCTCTATTCCTTGGCTCCACCATCAACCAAAAGGGAGACCACACCCCAAAAATCAGAAGGAGATTTGAGACTGGAAAGAGCAGCCGTGAAAGTGCTAGGAAGGATTTTTTTTAAGTGTAAGGATCTGTCAATGGCGACAAAGCTTGATCACACTATGAGAACATGGAAAAGACAGTATTGCTAGGAAAATTTGAAGGCAGCAGGAAGAGAGGAAGACCCAACGTGAGATGGATTGACTCAATAAAGGAAGCCACGGCTCACCTTTTGCAAGACCCGACCAAGGCTGTTAATGACAAAACATTTTGGAGGACATTAATTCATCAGGTCTCCATGAGCCGGCTTCGGCCAGAAGGGTGGGGTAAAAATCTGAACAATAAATAAATAACAAATGGAAGTGCCTTGATGGCACTTATACACACACACTTGTTTATCTTTGCCTTAAGGTGTTCCTAGTATAAAATCTGTTCAGATGATGCGGTAACTTAGTTGCAAGTGAAGGGCGTGTTGTACAAATTGCTGTCATTCCACAGTGCACAGATATATGGAAACGTCTCTGAGGCAACAAATTTGTACTGGGTGTTAAGCGCTCTCACTTGCCAAGCCCCAAGGATCACATGGCCTGGGGTGAATCATCCTGGGGTTTGTTAGGTTAAAAACTGAACAAAAGGCACCTTGACTTTAATTTGGGCAGTCCATGTTTATAGAGTGGGATGCATGTTTTGGAGTAACCAAATGCCTCTTCAGACAAAAATGGTTAAAGTAGAAACCTTCTCTCAGAGCACAATTTCTGTGTATATCTGGGGGTTTAACATGCAAGATAGTATAATGTCAGCTAGACAGTCTGTTTTTTCACATTTAATTTGTGTTGACCAAGAGAAGCCCAGTTCTTTGCAATGGTCTGAGTTTATGTTTCAGTGTATTATCCCTGTCAGAGGTTGAAAAAGAAACCAGTGCAGTTTTCATTGCCATTGGTTGGATGTATTACATTCTTTACTCAGTTGACTGGCCAGTGGGATTCTTCTTTCTTTCTTGAATGGTCCAGGAAAGGAATAGATAATCAATTGGGCCATATTTCCCTCTTTCAGAGACCCCCAGTGTCCTTTGAGGACGTAGCCGTGTTCTTCTCGGAGGAGGAATGGGCTCTGCTGGATCCAGGCCAAAGAAAACTCTACTGGGATGTTATGGAGGAAAATTATGAGACCATGGCCTCTCTGGGTAAGGACCTTTTCCCTTCTGTAAATGATAACCCTTTCCGTTTTCAGGGCACACTTTCATTTGCCACAGAGGAAAGAACGGATCCCTCACACTTGAGGATTTTAAAGCCCCTGCGAAAGAAAGAATAAAATATGTTCATGCTGTAAAGAGAAACCTGTTGATGAAGAGGGCTCTGATCGGGAGAGATGCACAATAATCAGTCAGGTTCTGCTAGGAAATCCCCGCGGCTCATCTTTTCATCTTCTGCCTTTGTATTTTGACGGCAGAGTGGCCCTCCCGCAATCATTTGTCTGACTGAGTGAGGATGATGGGAGGAGAGGAGGGAAGGTATCATTGATTTGACTAGGCTAGAGAAAAGTCCCTTGCCCACTGGTGGAGTTTATGATCTGCATCTTGAAAGGCCATGGCACTTGGAAAAGGGGGTTTAGAGAGGAGGCTCTTCAGTTCCAGGGCTGGGAAAGGCCCATGTCTGTGGCCCCCCTGAGGGACCACCCCTTGGTGTGGAATCTGCTGGGCTTGATGCAGAGTTCCAGGCAAACTCTTGGTGGAAGAGAACATGAGAGTCGACTGTGAGGAGGTTGGTAGGTGGGGGAAGAGAAGCCAGGCAAGAAACGCTCCAGCCAGGTAGCCGGTGAGGAATGGGGATTCGGGAGGCAGAAGTGCTTTTCCTCGTAACGTTCTGCTCTTCCTTGGCCAGTTCAGAGCAGGTCCCAGTGGGAACCAAGCCAGCCGCAGACCATGCCCACGTACCCCGTACCTCAGCTAATCTAAGAAAATTAATGAAGACTAGACAAACGGGTGGGATCTCTTCTCTGTATTCTGCAGTTCAGGGAATCTCTCTCCAGAAGTTTGGAAGAACAAGGAACAGCATCCTGTTTCATACACTGGCCAACCAGCTGCCCTGGAGAGTCAAAACAAAGAGGGCATGGAGGCCATGACCTTTCCTGGATGCTGCCTCCTGGCACTGGTATTCTGCCTCTGAATATGGAGGTTCCCTTCAAACACTATGCCTAGCAGCCATTTCTTTATTTTCTCCAGGTGTGACCTGTTCTCTGTGCTTGCTAGCCCCATGGCTCACTGTATTCATATATTTTCCGATGATTTCTGGCTTCTCTCTCGTAAACCTTTGCTTCCATCCAGAGCAACACAGGGATAACCTGGGCCAGGGTGCTGTGATTCCCTTCCTTTTTGACACTGCTACTCCCACGGTCACGGTCAGGCACTCTAACGGTTAACCATTACACCACACCAGATCTGACAGCTCTGAGAAGATGCTAAATCCTGTTTGTTTTGTAGAGGGGAGGTGTCTCCCACCCTCCCCGTCTATGATGTGGCACTTTCTTGTCTTCTCATGCGTAAACGTTTGCTTCTATTGCAAATAGCAGAGGGATGTCATCATAGAGCTAATGTGTGGCAGAACGGTTCAATTCCCTTCATTTCTGGTACTGCAGATCCTGCCTTCATCCTGAAAAGGGTGGCTGATACTGAGGGGCCTAGCTTTATTTTTGATTCATTCTGCCTTCCACCGACAACCATCGCTTCCAGTGCAAAAAGCACATGGCGGGGGAGTCTGGAGGTGGTGTCGTCCAGCATATTCCTATTGCTTTCATATTTGGCACTATATCGCTTATCCCATGCTATTCCTTCTTCCTTCCTGGCAGCCCTCATATCCTCACAGTTCTGTCTCCTCTCGTTCCCACCCACCCACCAATCTGCCTTTATTTGCCCCCCCCACCCCCGTCTTCACCTTTCCCTCCTTCCCTTCCCCAAACCTGCTACCTGGGAAAAGCCTTGTCAAGTTATGCTAGGCCAGCCCATCCATCAGGGTAGGTCCAGTTGCATGCTGGAGAAGACTCTTGAGAGTCCCTTGGACTGCAAGGAGATCAAATCAGTCAATCCTAAAAGAAATCAACCCTGACTGTTCCCTCGAAGGCCAGATACTGAAGCTAAAGCTCAAATACATTGGCCACCAAAAAAGAAGGAAGCACTCCCGGGAGAAGACCCTGAGGCTGGGAAAGACTGAGGGTCAAAGGAGAAGGGGAGGGCAAAGGAGGAGATGGTTAGACAGTGTCACTGATGCCACAAACATGAAATTGAGCAAACTCCAGAGGACGACGGAAGACAGGAGGGCCTGGCGTGATCTGGTCCATGGGCTCGCGAAGAGTCGGACTCGACTGTGCAACAGAACAAGAACAACAAGCTGGACTGTGCTGAGTTACGCAGTAGGGAACCTTCAAGGACTTGTGGGGAGACCCTTATTTTCCCCTGTGTTCCCTTCCCTGTACTGTTTGTCTCCATCCGGCAGCCCCCACACACTTCACTTTCCATGTTTCCTTCTCTAATACCCCACAACCTATCTTTTGTCATGCTGCCCATGTTCAACTATATTGATAATTTATTTGCCTTATACTCCACTTTCCTTCCCAGTAATGGTTCAAAGCAGCTTACACCATTCTTCAGCTTATCCTAACAACCCTGTGAGATAGGCGAGGCTGTGTGCGTGATTGGCCCCAAGTCACCCAGTTTGCTTCCAGAGCAATTTGCTTCGAATCTGAGTCTCCCAGACCCTAGCCTGAAACTCTGATCACGATACCACACTGGTTTTTGCAGCGCTGAACAGTAGCAAGGAGCCAGTCCTGGGTGGGCCATGCAAGGGGTCTGGTATCAAGTGGCCTGGCTCTGATTGCCACTGGGCCTGGCCCAGGGGAGGCTTAAGCAGGGGTGTTAAACATAAGGCCCGGGGGCCAGAACCAGCCTGTTTAGGGCTCTTATGTGGCCTGTGAGGAACTGGTATGAGGGAGGAAATAGGAGACTGCCTGTGGGGGTGGGGGTGAGTGGATCCATTCCAGTTGTGGCTTCCGCAGAGGGGAGCAACCTTGTCTGCAGCAGTCAAGCAGCATGGGAGCATCTCCCCTGCGCTGCACCGCTGGCTCTCCAGTCTGCCCATGTAGTAGTAATAATAATAATTACTGTATGGTATTGTGTAGAATAGCCAGGAGATCCTAAGATTGTCTGGCAGCCAGAAGTTGTAGCTCTTTTAGAATTATGCACCATTAGGTGGCGAGCTAGACTTGTTTCTAAGGCAAGAGATGTTTCAGAGGTGGTTTGCCGTTGCCTGCCTCTGCATCACAACCCTGGTATTCCTTGGAGGTCGCCCCTCCAAACACTAGCCAAGGCCAACCATGCTTATCTTCCAAGATCTTCCAAGCCTGGGCTATCCAGACCAGGCCACCTGTGTGGTTTTTCCTCTGTATCCCCCTCCCAGCCCCCGCGGCCTTGCAGTGTGGACACATCAACTCAGAGCTTAGCAGATGCTGTCTTTTATATGGATTATCTCTCCAGTACCTGGCGTTATGTCTTATGGCACACAGGGCCCAGCCTGACAAACTGACATTTATGTCAGAATCAGCTGTTATAACAAACAAGTTCGATACCTTAGAGCAGGGGTCCTCAAACTACGGCCCGTGGGCCACATGCGGCCCGCCGAGGACATTTATGCGGCCCGCCGAGTGTTTATGCCCGCCCCCCCCCTGCCCGGAGTCACCTCCTCCTCGGGGAGCGCAGCAGCAGTGCCCCCGCCCGCCTGCCGGGCTCCTCCTCCCGAGTAGCCCCATTGGGAGAGGCACTGCCGGCTCGCTCACTAGGGCGGCGGGCTCTTAGGGGCGGCAAATTGTCGCCCCCGCCCCCCTCAAAGCTGCCCCCCCCCCGCGGCCTCTTTCTTCCTCCAGCAGCCCTGGGCGGCAAGAGCGCCCAGGAGCTGAGGAGGAGGGAGGGCGAGCAGGCTGGTCGTGGGGGAGGGGGCGAATGCGGCGGCGGGGCGAGCAGGCTGGGGGGGGAGGGAGCCAACGCGGCAGCAGGGCCAGCAGGCTGGTGGGGGGAGGGGGTGAACGCGGTGGCGGGGCGAGCAGGCTGGTGGGGGGAGGGGGCGAACGCGGTGGCAGGGCGAGCAGGCTGGTCGTGGGGGAGGGGGCGAATGCGGCGGCGGGGCGAGCAGGCTGGTGGGGGGAGGGGGCGAACGCGGTGGCAGGGCGAGCAGGCTGGTCGTGGGGGGAGGGGGCGAACGCGGCGGCGGGGCGAGCAGGTTGGGGGGGGGAGGGCCGAACGCGGCGGCCCTCCAACGGTCTGAGGGACAGTGAACTGGCCCCCTGTTTAAAAAGTTTGAGGACCCCTGCCTTAGAGTCTAAACAGCACTGTCACCTGCCCTTGCCTCTAACTGGCAGAAACCAAGTCTTGAAGGCTGACAATACTGTGGCCACTGAAGGCCTTTGTTTCATATGCTACAGGTACTGCTTGCAATATTTTAGGGTGTCGTAGCCCCCCCCATGTACTTTTTCCAGATTTTTCTGCAAGCTTGGCTATTTTTCCAAGTTTGTAGAAAGATCTATTTTGTCTGTCCGTGTCTCCAGTTCCTGGATTTAAGTGTTTCCATATTAGTTCTTTCATATAATCAAAAAATATTTACATAAAATTCACGATTTTTAAAGAATTTCTTTTCCTATTCTGTTTTATGTGTTCTCTAAATCAACACCAGAAAGGTATTAACCTTAATGTGATCAAAAAAAGCACATTTCTGCGACAGAAGCAAGAAATTCTCTCCCTCTTCCTTTGGTCACCCGTTTCTCCTTTGCCAAGGCATTCTGGTATGTGGTTAAATATTGCTGAGGTTTTTCCAGGCCCCAGATTGCAGAAAATACCTGTAAACAAATATTTGTACCTTTTCACTGTTATTTGGTTTCTGTCTCTCCTTTGCAGTTGGAGACGTAAGGGAGATGGTGAGCGAGAAGAAGTTGGGAAGGAGACTTGTGGAAGAAGATAACTGTCTGCAGGTGGACACAAAATCTGAGGATCAAGTCATACCAAATAGACATCAAAAGCTTTACACAGGGGAGAAGCCATATAAATACTTGGATTGTGGAAAGTGCTTTTCTCAGAATGGGAACATAACTACAGATCAAAAGATTCATATAGGGAAGAAACCATACGAATTTTTTGCATGTAGAAAGTGCTTCTTTCTGAATGGTGACCTAACTGCACAGCAAAAGTATCACACAGCGGAGACTCCATATAAATGCTTCGAGTATGGAAAGTGCTTTTCTCAGAATGGCAGCCTACCTAAACATCAACCTGTTCATTCAGGGGAAAAACCATACAAATGCTTTGAGTGTGCAAAGTGCTTCTCTCAGTACAGCTACCTAACTGCACATCAAAAGATTCACACAGGAGAGAAGCCATATCAATGCATGGAGTGTGGAAAGCGCTTCACTTTTCATAGCACCCTAAAAGCACATCAAAAGATACATACGGGGGAGAAGCCTTATCAATGCTGGGAGTGTGGGAAGTGCTTCTCTCGGAATGACACTCGAATATCACATCAAAAGATTCATACTGGGGAGAAACCATATACATGCTTGGAGTGTGGAAGGTGCTTTTCTCAGAATGCTCACCTAATTGGACATCAAAAAATTCATACAGGGGAGAAGTCATTTAAATGCTTGGAGTGTGGGAAGTGCTTCTATCGGAATGGTGACCTAACTAGACATCAAAAGGTTCACACAAGGGAGAAACCATGTAAATGTCTGGAATGTGGAAAGTGCTTTTCTTGGAATGGCGATCTAATTAGACATCAAAAGATTCATACAGAGGAGAAACCCTATAAATGCTTGGAGTGTGGAAAGTGCTTCTCTTGCAATGTCCACCTAAGGAGACATCAAAAGGTGCACACAGGGGAGAAGCCATATACTTGCTTGGAGTGTGGAAAGTGCTTCTCTCAGAATGTCCACCTAAGGAGACATCAAAAGGTTCACACAGGGGAAAAGCCATATAAATGCTTGCAGTGTGAAAAGTGCTTTTCTTATAACGGCAGCCTAACTGTACATCAAAAGGTTCACACTGGGGAGAAGCCATATCAATGCTTGGAGTGTGGAAAGTGCTTTTCTCACAGTAGCACTCTAAATATACATAAGAAGGTTCACACAGCAGAAAAGCCATATAATTGCTTGGAGTGTGGAAAGTGCTTCTCTCTGAACAGCAGCCTAACCAGGCATCAAAAAATTCATACAGGTGAGAAGCTGTATAAATGCTTGGAATGTGGAAAGTGCTTTTTTCAGAAGGGCAACCTAATTGTACATCAAAAAATCCATACAGGGGAGAAACCATATGAATGCCTAACATGTGGAAAATGCTTCTTTCGGAATGGTGACCTAAAAGCACATCAAAAGTTTCACACAGGGGAGAAACCATATAAATGTTTGGAATGTGGAAAATGCTTCTTTCAGAATGGTGACCTCACTGTACATCAAAAGATTCATACAGGGGAGAAACCATACAAATGCTTGATGTGTGGCAGGTGCTTTTCTCAGAAAGGCCATCTAACTGCACATGTAACGGTTCACACAGGGGAGAAGCCATATAAATGCTCGGAGTGCGGAAAGTGCTTTTCTCAAAATAGCACCCTAACTGTACATCGAAAGGTTCACACAGGGGATAAACCGTATAAATGCTTAGAATGCGGAAAGTGCTTTTCACAGAATTGCCGCCTAACTTCACATCAAAAGATCCATACAGGTGAGAAGCCATATAAATGCTTGGAGTGTGGAAAGGGCTTCTCTCAGAATGATGCCCTAATTAGACATCAAAAGGTTCACACGGGAGAAACCATATAAATGCTTGGAGTGTGGAAAGTGCTTCTCTCAGAATGGTGATCTAACTTCACAAGGAAATGTTCACATATAAGAGAAGCCATATGCGTACTTGTAATGTGGTAACTGCTTCTCTTGGAATGGTGCCCTAACTGAAAATCAAAAGGTTCACACAGGGGAGAAGCCTTGAAAAATGCTTGTAGTGTGGCAATTACTTCTTTCGGAATGGCAGCCTAACTGAACAGCAAAAGATTCATACAGGGAAGAAGCCATATAAATGTTTGGAGTGTAGAAATTGGTTCACCAGCTGAATTGGTGAACTATTGGTCAGTTTCCAATTTGCCCTATTTGGGCAAATTAATAGAGAGGGCGGTGGCAATACAGTTGCAGAGCTTTATGGATGACACTTCCATGCTTGATCCCTTCCAGTCCAGCTTCTGTCCAGGCCATGGGACAAAGACGGCTCTGGTCGCCTTCACAGATGACCTCCAGAGGCACCTGGATCGGGGTGGGATGGCGGTGCTGATGCTGTTAGACCTGTCGGCAGCATTGGACATGGTCAACCACCAGTTACTTGCCCACTGCCTCACCAACACGGGGATTTGGGGGCTTGCCCTGCAATGGCTCGTCTCCTTCCTCCAAGATTGTGAACAAAGGGTGGCTATCGGGGAGCAGCTGTCCCAAAGGCACCCACTTGTTTGTGGAGTACACCAAGGGGCGGTGCTCTCACTGATACTATTTAACATCTATATGTGCCCCCTTGCCCAGATTGCCCGGAGGTATGGGCTAGGGTGCCACCAATATGCGGATGACACCCAGCTCTATCTGTTGTTGGGTGGTCAGTCCGACTCTACCCTGAAAGACCTGGTTCGGGGCTGCAGGATGGCTTAGACTGAGCCGATTGAAATTGAATCCGATGAAGACGGAGGTCCTGTGCCTGAATCGGAGTGGCACGGGGGGAGGGATCCCAATACCAGCCTTCGATGGGGTGCCGTTGGTGCCAGCGCCGCGGGTCCGGAGTCTGGGAGCGCTCCTGGGTGCCTCCTTAACAGTGGCCAAGGCAGCCTTTTATCACCTCTGGCTGCTCAGACAGTTGATTCCCTTCCTCAAACGCAATGATTTGGCATCGGTGATCCATGCAATGGTCACCTCAAGACTGGACTACTGCAATGCTCTCTACATGGGGCTGCCCTTGGTGCAACTCCAGAAGCTGCAGCTGGGGCAAAATGCAGCGGCCAGGCTGTTGATGGGTCTCACTATGGGAGAACACATCCAGCCTGTGTGAAAGGCATTGCATTCGCTTCAAGGTGCTGTTTTTGACCTTTAAACCCTTTATGGTCAGGGACCTGCCTATCTGAGGGACCGCCTTTCCCCGCATGTTCCCCAGAGAGCACTTCGATCAGGTCTCCAAAACCGCCTGCCCCCCCTGGTCCAAAGGAGGCTAGAGTGACACGGACTGGGACCAGAGCATTTTCTTTAGCAGCTCCGGCTTACGGGAACAAGCTCCCTGGTGAGATCAGGGCCCTGCAGGACCTTTCACAGTTCCGCAGGGCCATGAAAACAGAGCTTTTCCGGCAGGCCTTCCGATAACCTCTGGGTTGACCTAGAGCTGAAGCTTTCCAGAGTGGTAGTATAGCTGACCACGTGTGAACGCACTTTATTCAGAGAACTGCCATCGATAATAATGGTTTTAAATTGTATTATATAGCCTTTTAGACAATTTTGTATTGAATATATATTGTTTTATTGGTTTTACTTGAGTCGCCCTGGGCCTGCTTTGGCGGGGAGGGCAGGGTAAAAGTCGAATAAATAAATAAATGAATACAGATAATTACAGGTAGTAAGAGGTGTTACCTTTTTGCTTTCCCCCTACCCTTCCTCGCTGCTGTACAAGATACTGCTATCAAGGTACTTACAAATTACAAAAAGATACTTGTATTCTGCTGTAGCTCTCTTTGTTTCAAGACCCAACTGCGCTGTGTCAGGATTCTAGTAACAGCTAGCTAGTTCTATTTCTTATTTGTGCCTTTATTTCTTATTTTACTACCACTGAACTTAATGCCTTGTTTTATACCTTTTCTTGAATTTCTTTAATAAAGTGTTCTTTTGCTTAGTGTGTGTGTGGTACTTGGGACTTACTGAGACTGCATCCAGGTACAGCTTGGTTACATTTCTTCAGCAAAACGAGGTCAGTATGTTGTCGAAGGCTTTCATGGCCGGAGTTCATTAGTTGCTGTGGATTTTCCGGGTTGTATGGCTGTGGTCTTGGCATTGTAGGACCTGACATTTCGCCAGTAGCTGTAACTGGCATCCTCAGAGGGATAACATAGAAAGATGGAGTACTCTTTGTGTCAAGGTGAGAAGAAAAATGGTAGGCAGGTAATTTATATCTACTCAGGAAGGTGGGGTAGGGCTGTCATTATCTTGTAGGAGTTCCCCAGGCTGTGAACATGCTAATGGAGGAGCTTTCCTGAGGAGGTTCTTTTGTCTATGGATTGTTTCCTGAGGAGGTTTCCTGTTTCCTGAGGAGGTTCTTTTGTATGTGGAGTGGCTGTTGAAATTCCAATCTGTAGTGCTATTGTCAGATGTGTTTTTTCAGGACAGGAAACCATGCCCTATTTATTTTTAAACTCTCTTCTTTCCTGTTTGACAGTAGTTCTGACCTAGTTTATGGTAGCTGCCCTGGATGAGACCCATCTCTGTGCCCATTTCCCTCCTTTCTGTCCATCCCCCCCACTTTTCTTCACCTCGGCCACTTTCAAGCAAAACCTACATATTTTTCTCTGTATTCTCTAAAACCCTCTATTTATTTATTTTATTCAATTTGTATCCTGCCCTCCCCGCAAACGGGCTTCGGTTGGGTTCCATCATAAAATGCACAATACAACAATCGATAATTAAAATATATGTAAAAATCAATCTGAAAATAGCAATCGATTTTAAAAAACCCAGTGCCTCAACAGATCCCAGCAAGGAACAGTTGGTTCCCAGGTGGCCATTCAGATCTGGGGTCACTGGTAGGGAGGCCAATTGGCAAGTGGACATCCGCTGCCTCAGTTAAAAGTCTGGTGGATGAGCTTTGTCTTTCAGGCCCTGAGGAACTGTAATAGGTCCCACAGGGCCCTGATTTCTAATGGGAGCTCATTCCACCAGGTTGAGGCAAGTCGGATGTCCCTGGGGCTGGGAACCACCAGAAGATGTTGATTAATAGATCACAAATTACTGTGTGGCTGATATGGGGAGAGGTGGTCCCGAAGGTATGCTGACCCCTGGCTTTATAGGCCTTTAAAGGTAAATACCAGCACCATGAACCAGACCCGATATTCAATAGGCAGCCAATGCATTTCCCGCAGCACTGGGTGGATATGTGTCTGCATGGACACAGTGTCACACATGGCTGATCCACAAGGGTTTTTTTAATTGAACTTTGGTATATTATTGATAGTATGTAAAAATGATGAAATATGTAATATAGAATATGCAGTAATTATGAAATTAATAATAACGTTGCAAAATAGATCAGTAACAAAATTTGAGACTTAAAATGTTCGAAGAAAGGATAATTGTACCTTAAAGAAAATGTCCTAAATTGTGATGAAGGGGATGTTGAGGAGAAATATTTTCAATTTCTTGTTTGATGTGCCCTGCAATGTATAATAAATAATCTTTGATATATATAACCTGTTATATAATCCCTTTTTTCTTTTGTATCCCTTTTACTATTATCTTGTATTAAAATAAAAAAATATATTCAAAAAAGAAAAATCTTCAAAGAAAGGTGGGATCATTAAGTCTGCTTTTCCAAGGCATTTTCCCTGTGACAGAATGATTTAAAGAGCCAACCTCACATATGTGAAGAATAGATGCACATTTGCTGAGCACCTGACATAGCTTTGAAAATAGTTGAAATGGAAATCTGTGAGTCATTATCTCCCAGTCAGAAGGTGGCGATGGTGTTACAGAGAAAGGAGTCAGGATGCAGAGGAGCAATGCACATTGTAATAAGCTTGAGAAGAACAGAGGGAAAATGCTTGGGTGGAGATTGAGAGAAGAATTCATTCAGCCTTCCTGGGTCTGAATGTGAATGAATTTCAGTTCAGCAGCCTCAGTTTGTAATCACCCCCTGAAGCTTCTCTGAGGAACCATAAGAGAAGCCAATGTTGGATCAGGCCAATGGCCCATCTAGTCCAACACTCTGTCACACAGTGGCCAAAAATACCAGGTGCCATCAGGAGGTCCAGCAGTGGGGCCAGGACACTAGAAGCCCTCCCACTGTTGACCCCCCCCCAAGCACCAAGAATACAGAGCATCACTTGCCCCAGACTGAGAGTTCCTAGCTATACCTTGTGGCTAATAGCCACTGATGGATCTCTGCTCCATATGCTTATCCAATTCCCTTTTGAAGCTGTCCATGCTTGTAGCCACCACCACCTTCTGTGCCCGTGAATTCCATGTGTTAATCACTCTTTGGGTGAAGAAGTTCAGCAACCTCAGTTTGTAATCACCCCCTGAAGCTTCCCTGAGGAATGCCACTTCTAAGTCAGCGACTGGCCTTGAAGCTCATAGTGCCAGAACCAGTGTTTGGACCAGGTACCAATGTTATGTCTTCTTGCAGGGAACAGTCTCCCGAGTGTGTGTCATTTGGGATGACGCAAAGACTGTTTTGGGATGCGGCCTGGCCCCAGGGTCTCCCTGTGCCACTGTTCTGGGCCCCCCCAACTTCGGAGCAGCTGGCACAAGAATCAGGATTTGGACCAGGAAACAGCTTATGTCCTCTCAAAGGGCAGAGTCCCCTGAACATGTGATGCTCCAAACTATTCTGGGGTTCAGAGCTTTTTAACCATCCTGAATGTTTTTGAATGAATTCAGAATAAGGGACTGGGAACCAACTTCAGCCTCCTGAATGGAAAGCCAGCAAAAGGAGAAGCAGCATATCTCGCCATCCTGGCCCAGCCCGTTTTGCTTGTGGAGGGAATGGGCAGGGAGACACCAAGTTTGCTATCAGAGGAAATAAAATGGGGTCTGGTCTGCTAAGGCACATAGGGCATGGGGAGGGGGGCGAAAATGACTGGGAAATTTCCTGGCAAGGTGCATCTCCCTTTCCAGGATAACATAAACATTTCAGAGCACAAAGGAGAGACCCTTCCCAGCTGTGTCTCTCCTATTTCCCCAGTCGGCTTAGAAAGGACCCTCACACTCTGCTAAGCTGGGGAAGGAAATGTTTTCTCCAGCCCTAGTTTTGAACCAAGCCCTTCCACTTCCCTCAAGATCCCACTGTTTACAGGAAGGGGGGAGAAACGGGGAGTCTTTCTTTCCTGCCCTCTCTTGGAAAAACTTTCAGTCCCTTTGATATGTTAATACTTGGGAAAGTGCAGTTCCCAGCAAGAGAAGAACAAAGTGCCCTAAGAAACACTTGAAGATTTGAGCAGAAAACGTTTTCTTCCCCATCACCATCTTCTGTCTCTTTTTTCAGGATATCACCAACTTGTCTCTCAATGCAGTGGGGCCGTCAAAGGAAGCTGCCCCCACACAGCCACTGAAGAGCAAAGTAACCTCTTTCCAAACACTATTCTTTTGCCTGAGTCTGGTTGTTGCAGGGAACTACATTTCCCAGAAGGCCTAGAGAGCCCCAGAGCAGAGAGCTCGACCCTGGCTTTTCTAGGAGCTGCAGGGGGCGGTTTTTCATCCAGGTGGAGAAGGAAAGTTGGGGGACATGGAATTCCTCTCCGCCTCTCTTCTTTCTCCTTTCCCCCGGCTGGAGAGAGAATCCGGCTTTTGCACGTCTGCAGGAAAGGTGAGTTTAGAATTTCATCAGCAGCTCTTGGTTAAGTCTAGGGAAGGGGAGAGAAAATACGTGTGAATGAGACGAAGACGAACGAAGAGGTATCCGGAGGAAACATGGAGATAGAATCAGAGATCAGAAGCAAGATCTGTGGTTGCATGCGCTGATTTCCCCCTCACCCACTTGCTTTTGTTCCCTGCAGCCAGCCTGGGCTGATTGAGTTTATTCTTAAAACTTTGATGGACGGTCTGTTCCAGCAAGGTTCATTGTCTGTTCTTACTGGGGGGCCCTTAGCTGGCTGCACTTGCTTCTTTTTTTCTGCACACTTCACAGGCTAATTCTCAGAGGCGTTTGGCCATGTTTTGCTCTTACCTGAATTGGAAACTGGTCTGAAGGTTTCTTTCGTGAAGGAGGGAATTAACTCCACTCTCCCTCTTTGTGCAGCTTCTGCCTTCCTGCCTTCTCGGGAGTAAACCATCACTTCCATTGCGAAAGATTAGAGGGATTTTGTTGTTGTTAATCTGGGCCAGGATATTTCCATTCACTTCATTTTGGGCACTGCAGTTCCCACAGTCACCCTGAAGTTGGTGGCCAGTTTTGAGGGTCCTGTTTTTCATTTTATTGTGGATATATTCCCACACACACACACAATCACCCCCTCCAATTTAGTAATTTTTCTGTAAGATGTTTACCTTTACAATTTTCTGGATTTGTATTTCTTGGGGAGTATCAGTGTATTTCAGAGGCTCAAAAAAGTTAATGTAATTTTCCTTGCCATTGGTTTGATGTATTCCATTCTTTTAATCCATTGAGCAGACAACGGGGTACTTCTTTGCTTCTTGAAAGCTCAGGGGAAGGAATGGATGATCAAGTGGGCCATACTTTCCTATTTCAGAGATCCCCAGTTTCCTTTGAGGAGGTAGCCGTGTTTTTCACAGAAGAGGAATGGGCTCTCCTGGATGCAGGCCAAAGAAAACTCTTCTGGGAAGTGATGGAGGAAAATTATGAGGCTGTGGCCTCTTTGGGTGAGGGTCTTTTCTTTTTTATTATGAACACAGAAGAGAGGAGGGTGGTGGCATCTTCCTTTGAATTTTAGGAGGCACTTCCACACTATTACCATTGTGTTCTCATGGTACTAGGCTTCCCTTAATGTCAAGATGCTCGTAGGGCAAGGAGTGTGAAGGCTTTGGGTTGCTGCTGTGAGGTAGTATTTTGTATTGTGCCTGAAGAGGACAGAGATCACTGGAGCAGGAGATCTCATAAAGCAAGAAAGAAGGTTTATTCATGCACCTAGGAGGCTGCCCCCCACAGTGACGAATAAGCAAAGAAACCTTCTATTCCACGTTCACGAATACTTCAGTTTTTTAAAATTCTGCTTGGGTGTTGCTGTTGCAGGGGACTGCCTTTCCCAGACGGCCTTGCGAGCACCAGAGAGGTCAACCGCGGCTTTTCAAGGTGTCCAGAGCACATTTTTTTTTCGAGATGGAGATGGAAATTTATGGCATGTGCAGTTCTGCAGGGCCTCCCTTCTTTCTTGTTTCCCCCGGCTGGAGACCGAATTCGCCTTTTGCGCGTCTAAAGGAAAGGTGAGTTTAGGATTTCCTCAGCAGTTGAGGGGCAAAAATAAAGGAGGGGAGAGAAAGTATGTGCGAACCAGAGAGGAGGAGGAAGAGCTGGTTGGAAGCTTCTGGATAAGATCCCTGCAGTGGGGGTGGGGTACTTGTGTTTTCACCCCTTTGAATAAGAACATAAGAGAACATAAGAGAAGCCAATGTTGAATCAGGCCAATGGCCCATCTAGTCCAACACTCTGTCACACAGCGGCCAAAATATACCAGGTGCCATCAGGAGGTCCAGCAGTGGGGCCAGGGCACCAGAAGCCCTCCCACTGCTGCCCCCTCCAGCACCAAGAATAGAGTGCATCACCTGCCGCATACTGAGAGTTCCCATCTATACCCTGTGGCTAATAGCCACTGGTGGACTTCTGCTCCATATGTTTATCTAATTCCCTCTTGAAACTGTCCATGCTTGTAGCTGCCACCAGCTCCTGTGGCAGTGAATTCCATGTGTTAATCACTCTTTGGGTGAAAAAGTATTTAAGGGAATGTGTTCCCTTCAGCCAGTCTGGGCTTATTGTTATTCTTGTCAGCCAGACAGACCCCTGGTCTGATCCAGCAGGGTTCCTTGTCTACCCAGGGGTGTCAAACAGAAGGCCTGGGGGCTGGAACCGGCCCACCCAGGGCTCTTATCCGTCCTGCAAGCAACTGGTGTGAGGGAGGGAATAGGACACTGCTGTGGGAGGGCGTGGGCAGAGCCACTCTGATTGTGGCTTCAGCATAGTGGAACAACCTCATCTGCAGCAGACAAGGAGAACCCCTTCACTTCAGTGGCAGCCTCACTGGTAAGTTGGGAGCTACCACAGCCACATTCATGCCAGCTCAGGGTTCCAAGGCGAGGTCGCATGTCTCTCCGCTTGGCCTGCACCTCTGGGGATGCTGTCCCAGGTAGCTGTGGGGATCGGCATTTGCATGTGAAGGGGGTGAAGATGACCCTCTATTGGGGCCTGCTGGTGATTAGTGCCACTGCCATATTCTGGCATTACCTTTTATGGCGCATACGGCCTGGCCCGTCACATGTATGTCAGATCCAGGCCTCGTAACAAATGAGTTGGATGCTTGTGGTCTCTTCTTACTGGAGGTGGACGAGTTTTAAGGGAATTTGACCAACAGAAGCACTGCCATTTTCTGAGTTTATATTTCTTGGAGACTTTCAGTATATTATGCCTATCGGAGGTTGAAAAGGAAATTAATTCAGTTTTCCTGCCATTGTTTTGATATATTGCATTTTTTATTTTTATTTTTTTTAACAAAGATTTTTATTGGAATATATTCAACATTGTTAAACACGATTTCCAAACCACTTATAAGCTATATCCCTTCCCCCTTCCCCCCTAATAGGCTTCCAACACTGCTATTGCCAATAACAAAGAAAATTTAAAAGTAATCAAGTTTAGACTTATAACAATCGATAAACCAGGTAACATATTTTTTTTGTATACAGAAATCTGACTCATCTAATATATTTTCATTTTCAAATATATTGCATTTTTTAGTCAGTTTAGTGGACGATGGGATTCTTCTTTCTTTGTTGAATGTTCAGGGACAGGAATAGACGATCAACTGGGTCATATTTTCCACTTTCAGAGATCTCCAGTGTCCTTTAAGGAGGTTGAAAAGGAAATAAGTTCAGTTTTTCTGCCAATGTTTTTGATATATTGCACTTTTCAATCAGTTGAGTGGCCAATGGGATTCTCCGTTCTGGAACAGGAATAGACGATCAACTGGGTCCCTGTTTTCCTCTTTCAGAGATCCCCAGTGTCCTTTGTGGAGGTAGCCGTGTTCTTCATGGAGGAAGAATGGGCTCTCCTGGATCCAGGCCAAAGAAAACTCTACTGGGAAGTGATGATGGAAAATTATGAGGCTGTGGCCTCTCTGGGTAAGGATCTTTCCCCTTCTGTTATGATCAGGGAAGGGAAGGGAAGGGAAGGGAAGGGAAGGGAAGGGAAGGAAGGAAGGGGTGGCATCTTCCTTCAACCCTCTTTGATTCCAGGGCATACTTCCGTTTGCCACAGAGGAAAGAACGGGGCTCCCATACCTGGGGATCTTACAGGGCCTTAAGAAGAAAGCATAAAATGCTATAAAGAGAAACCTGCTGATGAAGAGGGCTCTGATGGGGAGAGATCGATGATATCCAGTTAGGTTCCTGCTAGGAAATCCCTGTAGTTCTTCTTTTCTTCTTCAGCCTTTCTGTTTTTACACAGACTGCTTCTCCCACAGTCCTTTGTTTCAGTGAATGAGGCTGATGGGAGGAGAGGAGGAAAGGCATCATGGATCTGACTAGGCCAAAGGAGGGGCCCTTGCTCAGTGACAGACTTTATGATCTACCTTTGGAAAGTCCATGGTTCGGTCCTCTTGAAAAAGAGGGTTTAGGGAGGAGAATCTTTCGTTGCAGGGCTGGGAAGGGCCCCTGCCTGAGGTCCTCCTAAGGCTCCACCCTATGGAGTTGAATAGGCTGGGCTTGAGGGAAAGTTCCAGGCAAAATCTTGGTGGAGGAGAACATGAGAGTCAACTGTGAGGAAGGTGGTAGGCCGGGTAAGAGAAGCCAGCCAAGAGACACTGCAGCCAGGTACCAAGTGATGAGTGGGGATTCGGGAGGCAGAAGTGTTTTTCCGCCTAACGTTCTGCTCCTCATTACGTTGCCGAAGGCTTTCACAGCCAGAGTTCATTAGTGGTCTCTGGTAAACCTTTGCTTCCATTTGAAACAACACAGCTATAACCTGGACCAGGATGTTGTGCCTTTATTTTTGACACTGCTACTCCCATGATCATCCAATGCCTAGCCTTGATTCTTCAGGAAGTATACTTGTCACCAAAAGGCAGACAGAAAGACACATCCCTTTTTGAATACAGACTAGACCCCACCCTCTCATCCCCCTCACCAACCCCATAGCTCGCTGCACTCACAGCATTCTTTCATAAGGGAAAGACCACTGTGCCTTCCCTGGGTTGACACTTTATCTTCTCTTGAGCCATATTTTTGTCCTATAATGGTAAGTAAGTATTTTCAGTACAATTCCTTCCTAGAGATCTCTCAGAGCTGTTCTCGAAAGAGCAGTTCTAGAAAGAGCTCCCTCAGCCCCCCCTACTTCACAGGGTGTCTGTTGTGGGGAGAGGAAGAGAAGGAGATTGTAAGCTGCTCTGAGACTCTGAGTGAAGAACGGGGTACAAATCCAACTCTTCTTCTAATGGGCAGGGCTGCAGCAGTTTGGGACGACTTGATTTTCACGTTCAGTGGTCACCCTTGGGCTACGCTATGTTTTTTGTTGGCATAACTTTCTGCCTCTAGCAGGAGGTGTTCCTAGGCTGAAAGGGCTTTAGGGAGCTGAATACCTCTGGCCACACACCCCAAACCGCCCACAACCACACCAGCAAAAGGGCCTATACCTCAGTTGTACTGACAGGCGATTGCCACGGTCTGCTGCTGGTGCCCACGTGCAACAGAGCGCCACTGGGGGCCTGTGCCATCATAAGAGTCCGTTATGTCTGCATAAATGGAACTTATACCAGCGTAGTGGTTAGTCAGCTCCCAGAGCGCTTTCAGGCCCCCCGCCCCCGGATTGCTCTGCCTGTTTCTCAGGATATAGTCTGAAATTCTAACCCAGGGGTGTCAAACATACAGCCCGTGGGCCAGATACGGCCCCTGCAAGGCCCCAAACCAACCCGAGAGCAACTGGCTGTGTGCTGCTTCCTGTTTCTTACATTGCAGCGACTTTTGGCCAGTCTTTCCTATTTCCTACTTCAGAAGAGAGAAAGAAAGCCTTCCCTCAAGTGGCTGGGGGCTCCTCCCCCCCTCCTCTGGGGAAGGGAGGGGGAGGGAAAGAGCCAGAGGCAGGGGAATGGCGTCTCCTGGGACTTTTGAGAAGACCAACAACATTTTATTCCATGTATAAGCACACTTTTTTTTTTCAGAGAAAGAGAGGGAAGGGATGGAGTAGCCAGCTAACCAGCCAGAGGAAGCATGCCAGAAAGAGAGAGAGAGTACTGTGTTTAAGACCAAAAACATTTTATTCCAGATGAGAGAGAGAGAGTGCCCTGTGTTTATGACCAAGAATGTTTTATTCCAGGTATGAGAGAGAGAGAGATAGATAGAGAGAGAGAGAGAGAGAGAGAGAGTCTTTTGTTTAAGACCAAAAAAACATTGTATTCCAGGTATAAGAGAGAGAGAGTGTCCTGTGTTTAAGACCCAAAATGTTTTGTTCCAGGTATAAGCTTTTGTGGGCAAGTACACTGGTGGACCTCCTGGTGGCACCTGGTATTTTTGGCCACTGTGTGACAGAGTGTTGGACTGGATGGGCCGTTGGCCTGATTCAATATTGGCTTCTCTTATGTTCTTACACTTCTTTGGGGGTGGGGAGCCAGAGAGAGCACACTGGGGCGGGGGGCCCCATCATGGCACTTGGAGAGATCCTGCTTTCCGTTTCTAACAGATGGGGGGGGAAACGGAACAGCACAGCTTGCATTCCTTATTAGTGAAAGGGAGCACCTTAATGACTAACAAAATTTGTGGCAGGGCATGAGCTTTCATGAATCACTGCTCACTTCTTCAGATACAGCTGGAATGTGAGTCCATCTGTCCTTATATCTTGGAGAATGAAGTGATTTCAGACTCCAAAAGACAATGGCAGGCACTGGTAATGAGAGAAGAAACCTAGGTCTCAATTCAGTCCAGGAGTTTGCATTGTCTTTGAGCTTCATGGTCAGTTGCAATTCAGCAGTCTCTCTTTCTAATCTCCCTTTGAAATTCCTTTGTAAGAGATCTGCTACACTTAGGTCAGCAACAGAATGCCCTGGAAGGTTAAAATGTTCCCCCACTAGTTCTTTAATGTTGTGGTTTCTAATAGTAGTGGAGCTGTGGTGGCTCAAGTGGTGAAGACGGTGAACTGCAGGCTGTAGAAGGTCAGTAGTTCAGCAGTTCGAGACCCGAGAGTGCCGCATGACGGAGTGAGCTCCCGTCTCTAGTTCCTGCTCCTGCCAACCTAGCAGTTCGAAAGCAAGAAATTGCAAGTAGATAAATAGGTATCACTTCATTGGGAAGGTAACAGCGTTCCGTGCGCCTTGGTGTTTAGTCATGCTGGCCATATGACCATGGAAACGTCTTTGGACAGCGCTGGCTCTTCAGCTTTGAAACGGAGATGAGCACTGCAACCCTAGAGTCGGATTCGACTGGCTTTCGAGCCTTTTACCTCCTAATAGTAGTAGAAAGAGTAAGAGTCCAGTAGCACCTTTAAGGACTAACAAAACTGTGGTAGGGTATGTGCTTTTGTGAGTCACCACCAGTGTTCCCTCTAAGCTGAGTTAGTTTGAGCTACCTCAGAGTTTTTTAGCCTCTGGCACACACATTTTGGTCATAGCTCAGGAAGGATGGCTCCAGAGCAAACTGATTTATGCAGCAGCCAAATTGCTCACTCACAACTTTAATGCCATGTAAAGAAAACTGGTTCCTTGTTTTACTCTGTAAAATAAAATCCTTGGTTCAGGCTGCTGAGAGGCCTACAAGAATCTTCCCAGAAACAGTTAGAGATGGTTCAGAAGTAGATAGTGCACAGTGACGTTGCCAGCTTAATTGTTTACCCCTGAAGTATCAGGGAGTAACAGGACACAATTAGTACATTCCAAACATCTGAAACTATGGACACCTGTGTGGGAATGGGGCGGACCTAGCTGCAGTATGGTTTTGTTTCTCTCCCTCCCTCTTGTCCATCATTGGATGTCACATGCCTAGCAACCAAAGAGAGTTACATCACCTCTCGGGTGTCTGATTGGCCAACAGGCCTGGGGTCAATCAGAGACCTTTTCCATAAATTTAGGCTGCCGTCACACACACTAAATAATCCACTTTCAAAGTGGATTTTTACTGTGTGAACTGGCAAAATCCAGTTGGAAAGTACACTGAAAGTGGATTATTTGGTGTGTGGGACCACAGCCTAGCTAGTCTTTGCACTATGGCTAGGAGCTTGGTGACTGCTTGGCGTGGCACTATGTCATCGGCCGTACAGCTCTCAATGTGGCATCCCACTTGATTGCTGCCTGGACCGGCTAAATCGTGATCATCTCGTCTTGCTGGAACTGACTGCCGCTGTTGAACCGGAATGGTAACTGGAACCTTGATTCTATGTATTAGCTATACTAGAAGAGCTCAGGTTTATTTGTTTTATTTCCTTCACTGTCTCCGGTACCTTGTGTTACATTTTACGGCCTGAAAAAGTAACATTAATGTCAGATCTGGCCCTCGTAACCAACAAGTTCGACACCCCTGCTCTAATCAGCAGAGCACACTGGGGTTTGAAGTGTGGCTGTGTTGAACAGTAGCGAGCAGCCGGCCCTGGGTGAGTCATGGAAGTGGTGTGATATCAAGTTGCCTGGTGCCAGTGCTGATTGGCAATGGGCCTGGCCCAGGGGAGGCTTCCCTCAAAGAGCAGAGCAACCCTCTGTAGGGCCCTGTTGCCTGCCCCTGCCTTTAACTGACAGAAACCAGGGCTTGAAGGCTGACAGTTCTGTGTGGTGGCCTTGCAGTGTCCATTGAAGGCATTTGTTTCATGTGTTACAGGAACGGCTTTGATTATTTTGGTGCACGGTAGCCCCCCAATGTATTTCCCCCCAGATTCTTCTGCAAACCTGGGTGATTGTCCAACTTTGTATAAAGACCTATTATGTCTGTCCATGTCTCCAATTTCTGGATTTAAGTGTTCCTAGATTATATTCCTTTCATATAATCAGAAATATTTCAATAAAATTCAAGATTCTTACGGTATTTCTTTTCCTGTGCTGTTTTATCTGTTCCCTAAATCAACACCAGAAAATAAACTATCCTTAATGTGATCTCTACAGCAAAGTTCTACAAAAGAAGTGAGAAATCCCCTCCCTCTTTCTTTGGTCATTTTTTTCTCTTTTTTCCAGGGCAAGCCTGGTGTTAAATATTGCTGAAGGTTTTTTTCAGACCCCACGTTCTCATTGTACCTCTTAACTGGTATTTGTACCTTTTCATTCTTCTTTGATTTCTCATTCTCTTTTGCAGTTGGAGATGTGAGCGAGATGGTGAGTGAGAAAGAATCAAGAAGGAGAATTTTAGAAAAAGACAATGATATGAAGGTGGAAGCAAAATTTGAAGATCAGGTGGTACCAAAGAGATACTGCAGAAGAAAAAAAGAAGCAAAAGAGAAGCAAACGAAGGAATTGTTTGCCTCTCAGAGAAGAAATAAGCCTGAGGTCTCAGCCCAAGATGAAACAGGGAAGAGAAAGAGAAGGCACAATGGTGCCGTGAATCAGAAAAGGTTCAGCTGCAAATTGAGTGTAAAAACATCTGAGAATGTTACAACATGCTGGAAAAGGTATAAATGCTTGGAATGTAGGAAGAGTTTCCATTGGAGTAGTGCACTAACTCTGCATCGAAGGAGTCACACAGGGGAGAAGCCATATAAATGCTTGGAGTGTGGAAAGTGCTTCTCTGTAAAAAGCAGTCTAATGAGACATCAAAAGGTTCACACAGGGGAGAAGCCATATAAATGCTTGGATTGTGAAAAGTGTTTCTTTCAGAATGGCTGCCTAGCTAAGCATCAAAGGATTCATACAGGGGAGAAGCCATATAAATGCTTGGAGTGTGGAAGGTGCTTCTCTTGGAAAGGCATACTAAGGACACATCAAAAGATTCACACAGGGAAGAAACAACATAAATGCATGGAGTGTGGAAAGTGCTTTTCTCAGCGTGGTGAATTAACTATACATCAAAAGGTTCATACAGGGGGAAAGCCATATAAATGTAAGGACTGTGGAAAGTGCTTCTCTCGGAAGAGCACCCTAATCAGACATCAAACAGTTCACACAGGGGAGAAGCCATATAAATGCTTGGAGTGTGGAAAGTGCTTCTCTCAAAATGGCAGCCTAACCACACATCAAAAGATTCACACAGGGGAAAAGCGATATAAATGCTTGGAGTGTGAGAAGTGCTTCTTTTGGAATGGTGACCTAACTAAACATAAAAGGGTTCACACAGGGGAAAAGCCATATAAATGCTTGGAGTGTGGAAAGTGCTTCTTTTGGAATGGTGACCTAACTAAACATAAAAGGGTTCACACAGGGAAGAAACAACATAAATGCATGGAGTGTGGAATGAGCTTTTCTCGGCGTGGTGAACTAACTACACATCAAAAGGTTCACACAGGGGGAAAGCCATATAAATGTAAGGAGTGTGGAAAGTGCTTCTCTCGGAAGAGCACTCTAATCAGACACCAAGCAGTTCACACAGGGGAGAAGCCACATAAATGCTTGGAGTGTGGAAAGTGCTTTTCTATGAATGGCAGCCTAACCACACATCAAAAGATTCACACAGGGGAGAAGCCATATAAATGCTTAGAGTGCGGAAAGTGCTTCTCTCAGAATAGCAGCCTAAACAGGCATCAAAAGGTTCACACAGGGGAGAAGCCATTTGAATGCTTGGAGTGTGGAAAGTGCTTCTTTCAGAATAACCAACTAACCAGGCATCGAAACCTTCACACAGAGGAGAATCCATATAAATGCTTGGAGTGTGGAAAGTGCTTTTCTTTGAATGGTGATCTAACTAAACATCAAAGGGTTCACACAGGGGAGAAGCCGTATAAATGTTCAGAGTGTGGAAAGTGCTTCACTCAAAAAAGCATACTCACTGCACATCAAATGGTTCACACAGGGGAGAAGCCATATAAATGCATGGAGTGTGGAAAGTTCTTTTCTCGGAATAACACCCTGAATAGACATCAAAGGGTTCACACAGGGGAGAAGCCCTATCAGTGCTTGGAGTGTGGAAAGTGCTTCTCTTATAATAGCCTCCTAACCAATCACCAAAAGGTTCACACAGGGGAGAAGCCATTTGAATGTTTGGAGTGTGGAAAGTTCTTCTCTCGGAATGTCTATCTGAGGACTCATCAAATGGTTCACTCAGGGGAGAAGCCATATCAGTGCTTGGATTGTGGAAAGAGCTTTTATAGGAATGGTGACCTAACTAATCATCAAAAGATTCACATAGGGGAGAAGCCCTATAAATGCTTGGAGTGTGAAAAATGTTTTTATTTGAACGGTGATCTAACTAAACATAAAAGGATTCACACAGGGGAGAAGCCATATAAATGCTTGGAGTGCGGTAAGTGCTTCTCTTGGAAATCTGTTCTAAATAAACATCAAAAGGTTCACACAAGGGAGAAACCATAGTTAACCTCACTGTTCTCTGACTTTCTGCAGGTCCTGTCCTCTCATACAAATACATACACCTTAGTGTGGTTAGTGAGAAGAAATGTTACCATTTTCTTTTACTGTTTCTCCCCAATTCCTCCTTTTTATCATTAAAATACTTTTTATTATGTTGTAGGACACTGTTTCAAGCATCAAGCGTGTTCTTTTAGGCCTCCAGTAAATGGCAATTTATTCGCTTTCTTATTTTGTGGCTTTTACTGCAACTAAACTATGTATGCCTTTTTAAAATTCCTTTTTTTTAATTTCTTCAATAAAGCCTTCTTTTGCTTTATTGTCTGTGTTTCTGCACTCATCTGCACTTATCGGAGACCCTTTGGGTGAACTACATATAAATACTTATAAATTACATTATAGACAAATAAAAAGAAATTCATCCATTGTGCTTCCTATTTTGTCTGCTTCAGTTGTTTACTTGATCCTTATGAATTCTATAAGCTACTGCCAGAAATCTGGCACAAATTAGAGAGAGCTGAGGATTGGCATCAAATAGAAATGTCTTGCTTATCTCCGTATCTGGGTAGCCAAGGAACTTCCCTAATATGGGTTGGAGAAATTTTACTCGAATTTCTTTATAGTACACACAATGCAATAATATGTGCTCCATTGTCTCTGCTTTTCCTGAACCACAAGGACAAATCTGCCTGTGTCATTGGCACCTTTTTATACCGGCCTTCTGCTACTGCTGATGGGAAAATATTGCATCTGGCCATAGAAAAAGCCCTGCAATAAGATAGGATTTCTAGGAGTGATAAATAAGTTGCTGGGGTATTGGACATAGTCTAGATTTAGACCAATGGGATAAAATCTGGCTAAGAAATAATAAATTTGTAAGGACCAGTGCCTTTAAAGAAAACATATTGAAGATGTTTTATAGGTGGCATATCTCTCCTGTGAGATATATAATAAAAATATAGGAAAGAGTTGCTGGAAATGTAATTTCCATAACGGCAGTTTTTTTCATTTATGGTGGTCTTGTAATAAAGCAAGAAAATATTGGTCAATGATAAAAGAAATTATGGATAAAATTCTGCATAGAAAAATTCCACTTCTACCTGAATGCTTTCTGTTGAATGTAATTCTGGAAGGATTTACGAAAGAAGAGATATATTTAATAATGCAAATTTTGACAGCAGCAAGAATTGTGTTTGCTAGAAAATGGAAGTGTAGATTGATCCCAATTAAAGAGGAATTTATATTTAAGTTATGGGACGTGGCAGAAATGGAAAAATTAACTTTTATTATTCAAGAAAAAAATTAGAGATTTATGAAAAAAAATATTGGTCTTGTTTCTATAAATGGTTGAAAGATTTCAATCTTGGTTTTATGTATCAAACTAAGAATACCTAACTGGCATGTATAATTCAAGTGTGGTAAAGATTTAGCTGTTTTATGTATATAATGTAATGATGAAGGTTTCTGTTACTATATACTTGCGTTTATTTGATGGGAGGATGATGTACTCCCTTTTCTCATTTCTTTTGAAAAACCAATCAAAAAAATAAAATAAAAAGTTGCTGGGGCAACCACGTATCATCTCCTGGGGAGCCAGAAAGGACGGCACCGTGACGATATCACTCTGCCTTTCAATATCAGATATTCTTTGCTTGACTATGGCCTTTGCCTGAAAGGAACTCCGATGAAAACCCAAGCAAATGTAACTTCTGGTAGACTGCCTTGAGCCAGGATGAACAATGACCATCCCTAAGAATTGACGCAGTGACATTAGAGGGACTGTGACTCAGCCTAAGCCAGGTATTAATAGAGGCAAGGGTTATCCTAGCCTGAAGCCTAATCAGACCGGTTTCCAGGCATAGGTTTGCATTAGAGACACATTTAGGGAATCAAATCTTAGAAATTTTGATTGTATTTTCTCTATAGGGGCAAAGTTTGAGGAAGGTGGGCCCAACATAGTACCATACATAAGTTGTGGTACTGTTTGTGATGGATCTAATTTGAGGGCTGCCGGTACACCAAGAGGTCAATAAGAGTGGCTCCCTATCTTTAGTCTACAACCCGAATCTAGTAGTCCTAAATGTATTTCCATGGAAAGGGAGACTAATAGACTGGAGTAAGGAATGGAAAGCAATAGGCCATCTGGCCAACATCACTGGATTTACCAGAGAGGTTATAGACCTCAGCAAGAAAGGCTGAATGGCTCCATTAGGTTTGAGCCTTTCCTTTTACATTTCTGTTCCAACAGAATACCATCTTATTTATTTTCCCCTGCCAGCTTGAATAGGCTGGGCATTAGGTTACAAAGACACTTTAGAAATTCTATAAGACAACAACCAGGGCTATTTTTGGGCAGGAAGGCACAGGAACGGAGTTCTGGCTGGCTCCTGAGTTGGCCACGCCCATCAGGAACTCATTAGCATAACAGGCCACACCCAACAGCAGAAACTCATTAGGATTGGCTACATTAGGGGTGTGTGGCCTAACATGCAAAGGAGTTCCTGCTACAAAAAAAGCCCTGGGTTTTGACGGTAAAGGTTTCCCTTGCTCGAAAAGCCAATTGAATCCAACTCTAGGGTTGTGGTGCTCATCTCCATTTCCAACAAACAGGGTAAACAGAATAGGAAGCAAAAGGTGAGTGTGGCTGGATGACCACACTTCTGGTAACATGGGGGTGTGGCCTGATATGCTAATGAGCAGTGCTGTTGGGGGTGTGACCTAATCTGCTAATGAGCTGTGCTGTCAGGGGTGTGGCCTAAATATGCTAATAAGTTCCTGCTGGGCTTTTTCTACCAAAAAAGCCCTGACAACAACTAATTGAAAAATTAAATTACAAGAAAAAGCAAAAGACCATTGGAATTTTTAACCTAAAGCTACCAAAGGACATAGGAGCACCAGCTGATCTTCTAAACTCTCCAGTAATTATGGACTTGCCCACTCCTTCCAACCTGCCATCACCATTGGAGGCCCAGGGACAAGAGACTTCAAATACCATCGACAACATAAAGAATTCAGACTCACACAATTTTGGAGGCAGGACTCCCGCGAGCATCATAGATCCTTCGTGGCCAGAGGAAGAGGTTGAAGTCAGTCTCCTAACATCTTTTGCAACTCTACCAACTTATGAACAATGCTCCATACTAGGCCGTTTAGAACACCTGATATCCACGTTAAAAGGCTCCCCACGGGAATCCCAAAGCCATTGGGCCCTCCATCAGATAAAGCTAAACCTTCAGTGACAAAGACCCTATGCCATTACCCCCTAGAGCCTACTATAAGGATAAAAAAAGGAAACAATAATACCAATTTAATTGTTCCATCAGACGATCCAGCTTTGTACAGGATAAGAACCCATTGATGCAGCAGAGAATACAGCCATGAGAATACAGCCAGTACTGAAGGAGAAGGGAGTTCAAGAGGGGTGGGAGTCTCTTAAAAGTGACAAATTGAAGGCACAATCACAAATGAATCCTATGAGAAGGAAAAATGGGAGGAGCCTAAAGAAGCCAAGGTGGCTCCATAAACAGCTTTCTAAGGACTTGAAAAATAAAAAAGGCTCATTTAGGAAATGGAAGGTGGGCCTTATAACTGAGGATAAATATAAACAAATAACCAGTGCTTGTAGAGAAAGAGTTAGGAAAGCTAAAGCTCACTATGATCTTAGACTAGTGAAAGATACTAAAAACAACAAAAAAGGGTTCTTTTCTTAAGCTCAAAGTAAGAAAAAGAGCAAGGATATTGTTGTGTATTGAACTGTGAATCAAGCATATCTATTCACATGTTAAGCTTGAGTCTGAACGTGGCTCTTCAGATGTTGCATTGCTATTGGTCGGTTTCTGCGAAACCTGTGTAATTACCCAATCACTGAGTGATATTGTTGCAAAGAGGGAACGGTCCTGATTGGCCTTTATCCCTGTATTCTGATTGGTCTTTAACTTGTAATGGGTGTGGCTTTGACAGCCCGGGAGAGTTTAAAAGAAGGAGCTGTGCTTCCCTTGTTGTGTGTGTTTAGTCGTGTGTTCCTGACTTACAGTTTGCTGTTCAAGTAAAGCTGAAATCACTTTTGAAGCTGAAATCGTTGTTGAGTCTCATACTTAACAGACATCATAGGCCCATTGCGAGGACAGGGAAGTGAAATTGTAACAGGTGATGAAGAGAGGGCAGAACTGCTCAATTCCTTCTTTTCCTCAGTCTTCTCTTGTGAGGGAAACAGTGTTCAACATGGCAAAAATAGAACACATGATGAGGGAAGGGAGTTACAGTCTAGGATCAGCACAGGGGTAGTAAAAGATGAAGAAAAAGAGATTGGATTTATACCCCGCCCTTCACTATCCAAAGGAGTCTCAGAGTGGCTTACAATCTCCTTTCCCTTCCCCTCCCCAGGACAGACACCCTGTGAGGTAGGTGGGGCTGAGAAAGCTCTTTCGAGGACTGGTCTTGAGAGAACAGCTCTGAAAGAACTTGTGACTGACCCAAGGTCACACCAGCAGCTGCATGTGGAGGAGTGGGGAATCAAACCTGGTTCTCCCGGATTAGACTCTGTGCTCTTAATCACTACACCAAACATAAACACTTAGTTTCATTAAATGACACTAAGTCCTTGGGCCCAGATGAACTATATCCAAGGGTACTAAAAGAACTTGTAGATGTAATTTCTGAGTCTCTGTCCATTATTCTTGAGAATTCTTGGAAAACAGGTGAGGTGCCAGAAGATTGGAGGTAGGCTAATGTTAGTCCCCATCTTCAAGAAGGGGGAAAAGGAGGATCCAGGTAACTACCGACCCGTCAGCTTGATGTCTATACCTGGAAACATTTTAGAATCAATCATCAAATGGTCAGTCCTTGAGCACTTAGAATGGATGGCTGTGATGACTAAGAGCCAGCATGGGTTTCTCAAGAACAAGTCTTGTCATTCTAATTTGTTCTTTTTGAGAAAGTTACTACCTTGCTGGATCAGGGAAATGCTGTAGAAATAGGTTATCATGATTTCTGTAAGGCTATTGATATGGTTCCACATAAAATTCTTGTTCACAAAATGGTAAAATGTGGTTTGGATCCTATTACTGTTAGGTGGATCTGTAAATGGTTGACAGATCGCACCCAAAGAGTGCTTGTTAATGGTTCCTCATCCTCTTGGAAAGGACTGACAAGTGGACTGTCTCAGAGATCTGTCCTGGGACCTGTTTTGTTCAACATCTTTATCAATGATTTGGATGAAGGAACAGTGGGAATGCTTATCAAATTTGCAGATGACACTAAATTGGGAGGGGTAACAAATACAGTGGGAGACAAAATCAGGATACAGGATGATCCTTTCTGGCAGGAAAACTGGACTAAAATAAAATGAATTTCAGTGGAGATAAATGAAAAGTAGGTAGGAAAAATTAAATGCATAATTATACATAAGAACATAAGAGAAGCCAATGTTGAATCAGGCCAATGGCCTATCTAGTCCAACACTCTCTCACACAGTGGCCCAAATATACCAGGTGCCATCAGGAGGTCCAGCAGTGGGGCCAGGACATTAGAAGCCCTCCCACTGCTGCCCCCTCCAGCACCAAGAATAGAGTGCATCACCTGCCCCAGAGAGTTCCCATCTATACCCTGTGGCTAATAGCCACTGATGGACTTCTGCTCCATATGTTTATCTAATTCCCTCTTGAAACTGTCCATGCTTGTAGCTGCCACCACCTCCTTCTTTCTATTTTATCTGGGTAAAATGGGTAACGTCTGGCTTAGACAGTGTGACCCACCCCAGGTTACCCTGGAAAGGTCCATGGAACAGTTCTGGGAATTTGATGCTTTGTCTCTTAGATCCTAGATAGACACTCTAATCACAAAACAAACAAACAAACATCGGATCTGATATCTGAGGGAAGTGAGTGGACTCTAATCTGGGAGAACCGGGTTTGATTCCCCACTCCTCCACTTGCACCTGCTGATGTGACCTTGGGTCATTCACAAGCTCTGGCACAGCTGTTCTTGAAAAAGAGCAGTTTCTGCCAGAGCTCTCTCAGCCCCACCTACCTCACAGGGTGTCTATTGTGGGGAGGGGAAGGGAAAGGAGTTTGTAAGCTGCACTGAGACTCCTCCTCCTCCTCCTTCTAAATCCCATTTGTTTTATTTGGAAGAGATATATTCCACCCTTCCTGTCTGTGCTTTAGGACTTCCTTGGTTTCTCGTGAGTAACCTTTGCTTCCATTACCAACAGCAGAGGGATTTCATAGAACTAATTTGTGTCAGGATTGTTCAGTTTGTGCAATGCAAGTCCCGCCATCATACTGACGTGGGTGGCCTATACTGAGATACCTAGCTCTGTTTTTGATTAGTTATGCCTTCCACCTGAACCGTACAAAAAAGACACATGGTGGGGGAGCACAGGGGTCGCATCATCCACCATGTTCCAATTCCTTTCATGTTTAGTATAGCTACTGGGGGGCACCTCCTTTTCCATCATGACCCATGTCGCTCGCTATTACCTCTTTCCTTCCTGGCAACCCAGGAGGGATTCTTCATCCAAGGGTGCTTCTTTACCCAAGGAGTAATTAACATGTTGAATTCACTGCTGCAGGGTCCAAGCATAGACAGCTTCAAAAGGGGATCGGATAAATATACGGAGCAGAGGTTTATCAGTGGCTATTAGCCACAAAGTATATATAGAACACTGTGGCCGGGGCAGTGATGCTGTGTATTCTTGGTGCTTGGGGGCAACAGTGGGGGGGGGCTTTTGGTCTCACTGGTGGACTTACTAAGGGCACCTGTGTTTTGGCCACTGTGTGGCACAGGCTGCTCCTCCATTTATTCTCACAATAACCCTGTGAGGGAGGCTAGCATGTGTGTGTTTTTGGCACAAAGTCACCTAGTTTGCTACCAGAGCAGAGTGGAGATATGAATCTAAGCTTCTTAGGAGGATGCAGCCTGAAATTCTAACCAGTAGACCAGGCTGGGGTTTGCAGTGTGTCTGTGCTGAACAGCAGCAAGCAGCCAGTACTGGTTGGGTCACGCAAGTGGTATGCTATCAAGTGGCCTGGTGTCAGCACTGATAGACGCTGGGCCTGACACAGGGGAGGCTTCCCTCAAAGGCCTGAGCAGCCCTCTAAAGGGCACTGTTGCCTGCCCCTAACTGACAGAAACTAAAGTTTGAAGGCCGACAGTTCTGTGTGGTGGCCTTGCAATGACCATGGAATTGTTTCATACGTTACAGGTACTGCTTCCATTGTTTTAGTGTGCTCTAGTCCCCCAATGTATTTTTCCCCAGATTTTTCTGCAAACCAGGGCCATTTTCCAACTTTGTAGAATGATCTATTTTGTCCATCCATGTCTCCAATTCCTGGATTTAAGTACTCCTTTTATTCCTTTCCCATCATCAAAAAATATTCCGATAAAATCCAAGTATTTCTTTTCCCATGCTGTCTTGTGTGTTCCCTAAACCAACTCCAGAAAACAGATTAACCTTCATGTGAGCCCCAGAGCAAATTTCTACAAAAGAAGCAAGAAATCCCCTGCCTCTTCCTTTGGTCATTTCCCCCCCCCCTCTTTTTTTCCAGGACAGCCTGGAGTTCGGTTAAATGTCGCTGAAGGGTTTTTTCAGGCCCCACATTCTCATTGTAGAACATAGCTTTCACTACTCCCTTTACCTCAGTTCGAAAGCAAGAAATTGCAAGTAGATAAGTAGGTACCACTTCGGTGGGAAAGTAACAGCGTTCCGTGCGCCTTGGTGTTTAGTCATGCCGGCCACATGACCACGGAAACGTCTTCGGACAGCGCTGGCTCTTCGGCTTTGAAACGGAGACGAGCGCCGCAACCCTAGAGTCGGATTCGACTGGCTTTCGAGCAAGGGAACCTTTACCTTACCTCTTGGTCAGGTTGGGCGCTGACCCCGTGCGGATTCCCACTCTCTGCCACCCTGAGGGGAATGGGGGGTCCAGCTGAAGCCCCCGAAAGGGAGCCGTGGTGGGGCTAAGTCACGACCACCACCGGCAATCCCCGAGTTGTCACTGCTCCTCTTCCACTTCAATTTTTGAGCCCACTGGCACCTTTAAGGCCAACAAAGGTTTACGCGAGGCATGAGCTGTCCTGTGCCTGCACACAAAAAGCCCATACCCTGAATAAACTTTTGTCGGTCTTCAAGGTGCCACCGGACTCTAAATGTGTTCTACGGCTGCAGACCCCCACACGGCTGACCACCCGCAACCCTCCCCGCTTCGGCCACCTCCCTGGCTTCCGGCCATCTCCAGCTACTGGGGCTCCTCGGCCTCATTGCGCGGCCCCCCCCCCCGGTTTTTATTCCCCCATCCTCCACCTCCACCGCCCTTCTCCCTGTTCCCTATTCGCTCCTCCACCCGTCCCTCGTCTTTCCCCGGCTCCCTATTGGCTAGGGCGAAGGCCTTCCTCTGCGCCTCGGACCCGCCCCCTCGGTGCGCCTCGGTCGGACGATCGGCTATGGAGGGAGCCGGCCAGCCGTCATCCGCCTCCCCCGTCCCCCGGGCCGCCGCGGAAAGCCTCCCTGCCGGATCGGGTAAGCCCTTTGTCCCCCCGGCTCTTGTCTCTGGCGCCCGCCTCGGCGATGGGGCCTGGCGCGGCCCGGCGTCCCCGCGGTCGTTCCCCGGCCCGGCCCTCTCCTCCTCTGGCTCCCCGTTCCTAGCATCGGGGTTGGCGCAGTCGGGCCCCGGGGGGCGAGGCGCCATCTTTGGGCATGGGCGCGCCGGGCTGGAGCCCACCAGGGCCCAAGCCGGGTAGCTCCGGCTGGTCTAGCGGCTGATCCGCCGCTGTCGGGGTGGGGTTCGGGCCGAGCCGGGACTCTCTTAACAGGCATTTGTGCCTTTTCGTTCTGATTTGGTTTGGGTTTCTGTTTTGCAGCTGGAGAGGTGAGGGAGATGGCGAGTGAGAACGAGTCGGGAGGGATAATGGCAGAAAGAGACAGCGATCTGCAGGTGGAAGCAAAATCCGAAGAGCGAGTGATACTGAAGAGGCAGTGCAGAAGGAAATGGGAGGCAAAGGAGAAGCGAAGGAAAGACTTCTTTGCCTGTCAGAGAAGAAACGTGCCTGAGGTCTCAGTCCAGGAGGAAGCAGGGAAGAGAAACAGGTGGCATAATGGTGCTGTGAATCAGAAAGACCTCAGCTGCAAACTGAGTGTCAAAACATTTGAGAATTTCACCACGTTCTGGAAAAGGTATAAATGCTTGGAATGCGGGAAACGCTTCCACTGGAGTAGTGCACTAACTCTGCATCGGAGGATTCACACAGGGGAGAGGCCATATATCTGCTTCGAGTGTGGAGAGTGCTTCTCTGTGAATAGCAGCCTAATGAGACATCAGAAGGTTCACACAGGGGAGAAGCCATATAAATGCTTGGATTGTGGAAAGTATTTCTCTCAGAAAAGCAGCCTAACTACACATCAAAGGATACACACCGGGGAGAAGCCATATAAATGCTTGGAGTGTGAGAAGTGCTTCTCTTTGAATGGTGAACTAACTAAACATAAAAGGGTTCACACAGGAGAGAAGCCATATGCATGCCTGCAGTGTGGAAAATGCTTCTCTCGAAAGGGCAACCTTACTATACATCAAAAGGTTCACACACGGAAGAAGCGCTATAAATGCTTGGAGTGTGGAAAGTGCTTCTATCAGAGTGGCGAACTAACTGCACATCAAAAGGTTCACACAGGGGAGAAGCCATTTAAATGCTTGGAGTGTGGAAAGAGCTTCTCTTGGAATAGCGCACTAACCAGACATCAAAAGGTTCACACAGGGGAGAAGGAATTTGAATGCTCAGAGTGTGGAAAGTGCTTCTCTCATAAGGGTCAACTAACCAGTCACCAAAAGGTCCACACAGGGGAGAAGCCATTTGAATGCTTGGAATGTGGAAAATGCTTCTCTCATAAGAGCCATCTAATCAATCACCAAAAGGTTCACACAGGGGAGAAGCCATTTGAATGCTTGGAGTGTGGAAAGTGCTTCTCGCGGAATAGCACTCTAACCAGACATCAGAAAGTTCACACAGGGCAGAAGCCGTTTGAATGCTCGGAGTGTGGAAAGTGTTTCTCTCATAATAGACACCTAGTAACTCACAAAAAGGTTCACACAAACCAGAAGACATATAAATGCTTGGAGTGTGGAAAGTGCTTCTCTCGGACTGGCAATCTAAGAACACATCAGAAGGTTCACACAGGGGAGAAGCCCTATCAGTGCTTGGAGTGTGGAAAGTGCTTCTCTCGGAATGGTGACCTAACTAAACATCAAAAGATTCACACAGGGGAAAAGCCCTATGAATGTTTGGAGTGTGGAAAGTGCTTCTCTTCAAATGGTGATCTAACTAAGCATAAAAGGGTTCACACAAGGGAGAAGCCATATAAATGCTCGGAGTGTGGAAAGTGCTTCGCTTGGAGTTCCCAACTAAGTAGACATCAAAAGATTCACACACGGGAGAAGCCATACCCAGCCTCGCTGTTCTCTGACTTTCTGCCGGTCTAGTCCCCCCACCCGCGCACACACCATAGCAGATACTTGTCCAGGGTTAGGCTTGCTGACTGGCTCCCATAGTTCAGCTGCCAGTCTGCTTTGGGAGGCAAAACTCACTTTCACCCTAGAAGTTTCCATGAATACTGCCCAGTGCTTTGTTGAGGAGGTCAGGTTATGGCCTGCAGTTTTTTCCTTTTCCTTTACCCTTTCTCCCCATTCCTCCTTGCTGTCATTTAAGTACTTGTATTATGCTGTAGGACTCTTTGTTGCAAGCACCAAGTGTACTCTGTTAGGCCTCCAGTAAATGATAATTTGTTTGCTACTAAACAATATATGCTTTGTTTTTGTTCCTTTTCTTGAATGTCTTCAATAAAGCCTTCTTCTCCTTTATGGTGTGTGTTTCTTGGGAGTTACAGAGCTTACCCCCAGGTACAGCTTGATTACATTTCTGCCCCAAGGCAGGGTCAAGCCTTCACAGTAGCTCTGACATATATGATGGTAGCTGCCCTGAATGAGATGCTTCTCGGTGCCCGTTTCTTCCTTTCTGTCCCCCCCACACACACTTTGCCTCACATCAACCCAATATTTGAAGCACACACACCCCACCCTCGCTCGTGGAGCAAAACCTACATGTTTTGCTCTGTATTCCCTAAAAATCTTCTTTTTCTGGATCATTTACTGAGGTAGTGGGATTCTTAGGAAACAAGGACTGCTCTAATTTTCCAGGGGGGAGTTAGAATCCTCTGCAATGGTGTTATAATGGGGATTAAGTTTCATGGTGGGGATAGTCTGATCAATAATTCTACTAGCCATGTTCACTAAAGGGAACCTCCACATTCAGAGGCTGTCAGCCTCTGGATATCAGTGCCAGGAGGCAACCTCAGGGAAAGGCCATGGCTTCTTTGCTTTGTTGTCGGCCCTCCTGAGTACACGTTTGGCCACTGCATGCGATGGTTTGCTGGCCTAGATGGACCCCTGGTCTAAGTTCTTAGGATCCCAAATGTCTTTCCTCCCCTTGGAAGGCCAACGGCCTGAGTCAGCTTTCGTCGTCTCTATCTTCTAGGGCTACAATATCCCTTGTAAGAAGGTAAAGGTTCCCTTGCTCGAAAGCCAGTCGAATCCGACTCTAGGGTTGCGGTGCTCATCTCCGTTTCAAAGCCGAAGAGCCAGCGCTGTCCGAAGACGTTTCCGTGGTCATGTGGCCGGCATGACTAAACACCAAGGTGCACGGAACGCTGTTACCTTCCCACCGAAGTGGTACCTATTTATCTCCTTGCAATTTCTTGCTTTCAAACTGCTAGGTTGGCAGGAGCTCACCCTGTCATGCGGCACCCGGGTCTCGAACTGCTGAACTACTGACCTTCCAGAGCCTGCAGTTCAGCGTCTTAACCACTTGAGCCACTGCAGCTCCCCTTGTAAGAAGAAATCTCTGTAATTGGGCTGTAACAACTAAAGGAGTAAGAGGGAATGTAACAGGATCTTCTGGCCTTGAGTCCTTATTCCTGGTGCTGTTTTGACAGGTTTGGAGTATATTGTGGAGCATTACCCTGACACAATGTCATCAGTTTGTTTCGCATCAGAAGCAATGTTGAATATCAAAGTGACTCCAATTTCCTCGGCCCTACCCTGAATTGTCCAGCCTGAATGCTGCTGTCAGCTGGCAAACGTATCTGCTGTAGAGGTCTCCTTGGGAGAAAGGGTCAATAAAGGGAGGCAGGAATTGGGGGCTGCCAGGAGACGCGAGATAAAAGGCCTGAGAAGGGTGAATGGGGTGTCTGACACAGGATGGAAGCAGAATATAGGGTTGCCAGCAGTGTTCCTTCTAAGCTGAGTTAGTGTGAGCTAGCTCACAGTTTTTTAGCCTCTGGCTCGTACATTTTTGTATCCGCTCTGGAAGGATGGCTCCAGAGCAAACCAAATCGCTGGCTCACAACTTTAATGCCAGTAGCTCGCAAAGCAGAATTTTTGCTCACAAGGCTCCACAGCTTAGAGGGAGCATTGGTTGCCAGGTCCTCTCATCGTCACGGCGGAGGGATTTGGGGGGAATTCCGGGGGTGGGTGGGATGTTGCACATGATCTCCAGTGCAATGACATCAGCTGGAACTGATGTCAGCGACATCACGCACAACACTCTGGGTTCGGAGCAAAACTCTTTAAAGTTTTTTTTTAGATACATCTGAATTAGACGTTGTGCAATGATGTCCCTGTTGGGGGTTTGAAGCCACCAAAAGCGGTGGGAACCCTGCTGGGATCTGGTAACCCTAGCTGAGTAGGAAACCAGCCAGTCAGGGTAGGCTGGAAATTCTTGCATCCTGAAGGAACTATAGAAAAAGAAGATATTGGATTTATACCCTGCCCTTCACTTGGAGTCTCAGAGCGGCTTACAAACTCCTTTCCCTTCCCCTCCCCTCCCCACAACAGACAACCTGTGAGGTAGGTGGGGCTAAGAGAGCTCTTTCGAGAACTGCTCTTTCAAGAACAGCTCTGACAGAACTATGGCTTGCCCAAGGTCATCCAGCAGCTGCGAGTGGAGGAGTGGGGAATCAAACCTGGTTCGCGCACTTAACCACTACACCCACAAAGACCTGGGAGGCAGGATCCCTGCCCAGATATAGAGTCAGTACCCACTCCTGAGACCTGACCCATAGCTACAGAAGGGGGCTATTCAGGGTTCTGCCCCCTACCTTAAAGGGACAGCCACACAAGATTTCCTTCCAAAAATGTTTTTAAATCATTCTCCCCCCCCCCATTTTTTTAAAAGGTGCGTGCTCCCTGGCAGCACTGCAGCCAGCCGCACCAAACAGACTCGAGAATCATTTAAAAAAAAGCGAGCAAGAATCACCTTCCTCAACTTGCCCACCAGGGAGAGAAATCACAGCCAAGGAGTGGTGGGGTTAGGAGATTGCGAGGAGCTTGTTTAAAAACAAAAATGTAAAATTCAAGCCCCGCCAAAAAAATTTGCCCCACAAGCCACAAAATCCTGGCTACAGGCCTGCCTGAGACCTCCCAGCCTCAAGGGCTCTGCAAGGACGAGGCAGCGGCTGGAGACTCTGCCTAAGAGGTCCACCGGAAGAGCTCCTGCCTGAAGCGGCCCTTGAACATGGGTGGTAGCAGGGAGGGGAGGAAATGGGAGAATGGGCCTCCCGCCTGGAGCAGGACTATTCATGACGGGTTGGCTGTGATACAGGATGGGAACTCTCTGACCCTTCCCGCCTCTTTCCCTTTGTCCTCTGACTCCATTTACACATGGTCTTCCTTGCAGACAGATGTCTCCACAGGTCTCTCCTGTAGATAGAATGCCTTCACACACCCACGCGCATGATGCCAGATAAGGTGGCCATTTGTGATCGGGAAGGTAAAGGTAAAGGTTCCCTTGCTCGAAAGCCAGTCGAATCCGACTCTAGGGTTGCGGTGCTCATCTCCGTTTCAAAGCCAAAGAGCCAGCGCTGTCCGAAGACGTTTCCGTGGTCATGTGGCCGGCATGACTAAACACCAAGGCGCACGGAACGCTGTTACCTTCCCACCAAAGTGGTTCCTATTTATCTACTTGCAATTTCTTGCTTTTGAACTGCTAGGTTGGCAGGAGCTGGAACTAGAGACGGGAGCTCACTCCGTCTTGCGGCACCCGGGTCTTGAACTGCTGAACTGCTGACCTTCCACAGCCTGCAGTTCAGCGTCTTAACCACTTGAGCCACCGCAGCTCGGGAAAGTACTCCTTAAATTAGGCTTCTCTTTCTTCTTTGGAGTTTTGTTGTTGTTGTTCAGTCGCACAGTCGAGTCCGACTCTTCGCGACCCCATGGACCATTACGCCAGGCCCTCTTGTCTTCCGCTGTCTGCTGAAGTTTGCTTAATTTCATGTTCGTTGCATCGATGACACAGTCTAACCATCTCATCCTTTGCCGTCCCCTTCTTCTTTGACCTTCAATCTTTCCCAGCATCAGGGTCTTCTCCAGTGAATGCTCCCTTCTCATTTGGTGGCCAAAGTATTTGAGCTTCAGCTTCAGGATCTGGCCTTCCAGGGAACAATCAGGGTCGGTTTCTTTTAGGATTGAATGATTTGATCTCCTGGCAGTCCACGGGACTCTCAAGAGTCTTCTCCAGCACCATAGTCCAAAAGAATCTATTCTTCGGCGCTCGGCCTTCCTTATAGTCCAAATCTCGCAGCCATATATTACTACGGGGAATACCATTGCTTTGACCATGTGGACTTTTGTTGGCAGGGTCTTCTTTGGAATGCAACCTGAATTTGAACTGGATCTACGCGAATAAATGTAAGTTTACCTCTTTTTTCAATATATTTATTAGGTTTATTTACCGTGCTCAGTATCACGCTTCTATGACTGGGCAAAACTCTTGTTATATTAACCAAATATCCCAGGATTTACGGGGTCTGCATTACAGCCTCCCAGCTAGGTGCCCCCATTGTCCATTTTCCAACAGGAGGGGGAAACAACAACAAAAAACTAGGTCAATAGAAACCCAGCAGAAAAGAAACAGAATCCAAGTCCCTGAAAATCTCTGCAGTAGAAAGAAACAGCCCAGCAGAACCAGTGCAACGTCCCCTGTGACCACCCGAGACTCAAACCCAAACCAGCGTGCAACGAGATATGTAGTCGTGGGAGCTTCTAAGTCCAGAAATGTATGCAGGTGTGGGGGCTCCAAGCCCCAAGTCCACCCCAACGCCCCAAACCCAAACTGTGAACACAACCCTCACAGTGCCCCCCCAGCTGAAACACACAGCCAGCGTTAGAAGGAGAGCTGGAAAAGCAGACACACACCCCAAGACAGATACCACAAGGGAAGAAGCATGCCCACAATGCTCCCAGGCCCCCTGAGGCCCAAACACCTAGATCAGGGGCGGCCAAACTTGCTTAACGTAGCAGCCGCACAGAATAAACGTCAGAAGTTTGAGAGCCACAAGACATGAACAGATATTACACGTTTTTATTGGAAAATATGCAAATTTGCTTTTTATTAACATCCAATTAGACTGTGTGAAAGAACTGCATGAACCCACAGCTTGGCCACCCCTGACAGAGATCCTCTGGTTACAGTCCACCCTTAGGTGAAATTTCTGATTCTTCACCATTAGCGGAACACATTGTGCAGAGAAGAGATCACCTGTGGTGATTCTGAACTGGGCAAATGCAATGGAAAGGGGTGCTCAAACGGGCTTGCGCGTGGGTTTGTACAGGCAGATTTTTATTGAGGTAGACGTTTACAGCTAAAGGAGTCTGATGGAAGATAGCAAGGGCCCTTCTGGCCTTGAATCCTCGTTCCTAGGAGCTGTTTGACAGGTTTGGGGTGTGCTGTAGAACATTGCCCTGATGCAATGTCAGCAGTTTGTTTCACACCAGAAGCGATGCTGGATGTTGAATTGAGTTCAATTTACTTTGCCCCTACCCCCTAATTAGGAGCTGCAGTGGCTCAAGTGGTTAAGACACTGAACTGCAGGCTGTGGAAGGTCAGTAGTTCAGCAGTTCGAGACCCGAGAGTGCCGCATGACGGAATGAGCTCCCGTCTCTAGTTCCAGCTCCTGCCAACCTAACAGTTCAAAAGCAAGAAATTAAGTTAAGACGCTGAACTGCAGGCTGTGGAAGGTCAGTAGTTCAGCAGTTCGAGACCCGAGAGTGCCGCATGACGGAGTGAGCTCCCGTCTCTAGTTCCAGCTCCTGCCAACCTAGCAGTTCAAAAGCAAGAAATTGCAAGTAGATAAATAGGTACCACTTCGATGTGAAGGTAACAGCGTTCCGTGCACCTTGGTGTTTAGTCATGCCGGCCACATGACCATGGAAACATCTTCGGACAGCGCTGGCTCTTTGGCTTTGAAACGGAGATGAGCACTGCAACCCTAGAGTCGGATTCAACTGGCTTTCGAGCAAGGCAACCTTTACCCCCTAACTGTCCCGCTTGAATGCCACTGTCAGCTGGCAGTGGTATCTGGTGTAAAGGTTTCCTTAGTTGTCAATAGGCAGGAATTGGAAGCTGCCAGGAGAAAGGGGAGGAGGGAATTGGGTGTCTGACACAGGCTGGAAGCTGAATAGGAAACCAGCCAGTCAGGGTGGGCTCTGAATGTTTGCATCCTGAAGGAACATAAACCCACAAAAACCTGGGAGGCAAGATCCCTGCCCAGATATAGTCAGTACTAGCTCCTGAGACCTTCAGAGCCCAGCCTCCTCAAGGCTTCCCTCTGGAAGAACTATGTGGTGGCTGGAAACGATGCCTAAAAGGGCCACAGGAAGGGCCCCTGCCTGAAGCAGCCCTTGAACATGGGTGGTAGCAGGGAGTGGAGGAAATGGGAGAATGGGCCTCCCGCCTGGAGCAGGACTGTTCATGGGTTGAGTTGGCTGTGATAAAGGATGAGACCCCTCTGACCCTTCCCCTCTCCATCATGGCTAGGGGTGAGCCTGGGGGGGATGCTCCCTCCCTAATGTGCTCTCTGCCCCCTCCACTCCCGGTACCCTACCCTGGGAGGTGGGGGGAATCTGGGGCTCCTGGTCAGGTGGGGAGTGGCAGGAGACACGTGCCTCACAGCCATGGCAGCAGCACCCAGGACAGGGCCAGCCTCTCTCCTCCTGAGGCAGGCTGTGCAGGGAGCCTGGGACTGCTGGTTAGGAGTGGGTCAGCATTTCAGAGTGGCTGGCTGGTTAATGCCTGCCTGGTGGAGCGAGGGAGTGAAAGTGGGCCAGGAAGGAGTGCGCACCTGGATCCAACAAAGCCAGCTCGGCCCCAGCATGTGGAACTGGCCTGGCCTGTTTTTGCCCGAAGACACGTGTCTCAGAGCTTCGGCAGCAGCACCTGGGACTGGGCCAGCGTCTCCTCTCAGGGCAGGCTGCCCTGCCAACCTTGGCCCTTTCTGGCCATCAATTTATTTAATTTAGTGAAATTTCTGGTTCTTCACCATTAGTGGAGTACATTGTGTAGAGAAGTGATCACCTGTTGTGATTCTGAATTGCACCAGCACAATGGAAAGAGTGGTCAAACAGGGGCTTGCTTTGTACAGGCAGATGTTTGTTGACGTAGATGTTTGCTGAGGTGGGTGTTCTTCTACGTGGTAGGTACTGTGCTATAAAGTAGATGGAGAGGAGAAGGAGAGGAGATTGGATTTATACCCTGCCCTTCACTTGGAGTCTCAGAGCGGCTTACAAATTCCTTTCCCTTCCCCTCCCCACAACAGACACCCTGTGAGGTAGGTGGGGCTGAGAGAACTCTGACACAAACTGCTCTTTCAGGAACAGCTGTGCCAGAGCTTGTGACTGACCCAAGGTCACATCAGCAGGTGCAAGTGGAGGAGTGGGGAATCAAATCTGGTTCTCCCAGATAAGAGTCCGCACACTTTATCACTACACCAGACTGGCTCTCAGATGCTGAGTCATGAGGTAGGTGTTTCCTTATGAGGTAGATGCTGTTTGTGTTTGATGTGGGGCCAGGCCACCCCCATCCGGCAGAGGCGGCCACCCTCCCACCCAAGCACCAAGGGTGCAACCCGCATGCCGGATCTCCCGGAAAGGAGGACGACGGGCTGGACATACAGGAGGACATCAGGAAGTCTGAATCTTATTCCACCAGGTCCATAGAAGGATGAAGGTTGACCTTCCCAGAGACTAACTTCTCCACCCCGGCCAGGTCCAAGCAGGAGCTGAGAATGACTCCCAGGAGGGAGAACACCCACTGGCTCTGGATGCTGGCAAGAGGGCAGGAGATTCATGGCCGTGCAAAAGAGACTGGCCCAGGCCATGGACTTGCATGACTAGTATTCGAAGGGACCCGCAGAGGCAGACTCAGGGGACTCCATGAGGTTCTCCCTCACCATCACCTCTGCCTAATTCTCCACCGTAGCAAGGAAAACAAAAACCATTGTGCAAGCAGCTTGCCAAAATATGATATCGAACCTCTATTTATATAATTGCTTGTTTTTGTAAAAAGTTCCGTTACAGTTTTATATTAAGTCAGCATGTAACAATATCCCCAAAATTGAACAGTGTAACAGTCCAACACACTATACAGAACGCCAACCGAATTAAAGTCCAAATTCAAGAAGAATTCATAGAAGAATGCGCCTTCCACTTCTGATTTCCATTTTCAGCTACTTGGCCAACAGGAATGGGTGCCCAGTTGCGCCTCGTTTTGGCAAAGCCTTTATCAAAGCCAAAAACTCTTCAAATGCACAACAGTTCCTCATAAGGCACAATATATTTGCTGAAAACAAAATATCTATTCATTTTTTTCATTCACAGTTTATTAATTTCTAAAGTGAACAATAATACAAAATATTAATCTTATTTTCCAACGATTAGACTATTTACCTCCCTTTATTAATAGAAAGTGTTCTCCAGCTCATACACTAACTCCTATTATACCTAATTACCAAACAAGAATTACTTCCTATTCTGACTCCTATTATCGTGTACCGCCCATTCCATGCAATTCCATTCAGTTTCCTAAGTTCTTCTTCCATATTCATATTAGTTACAATACATATATTTGCATAACATTGGACATTCTTCAGTTACCTGTTTACTATTGCATACCTCCAATTTATTCTTCAGAAAGGCCAACTTCACCTAAAAATGGGGCTGCCCCTCATTCCTGGGACCGAAAAACTCGGCAGAAAGGAACTCAGCCTTTCCTCTTCCTGTGAGAGGGCTTGTCAGAGGGGAGCACTCCCCTTCCCTCCTCATTGCACCCACTGTTTAAACTTAAGACGACTTAATTGCCTTCCAACCTTTTTATACTGTAAACCTTATCACTTATCAATTATATACCATTTTAATAAAAGAATCATAAGCTAAATTGCAAATCATAGTAGCTTTCCATGTTCCATATTACTGACTAAATAAATGAATTGAGTTGCTTTGAATTGCTTCTTAAGTTGAATCCTAGAGGTCTCATGTTTCTGTAAGTTATCACATAGCCATCAATGTTTATTTGGTCAAGCTGGCGTGGGATATAAGGAAATTTGGGTAATGTTCCAATTGAAAAATTAATCCCCTTTTTGGCACTGTAATTCTAGGCACTGGATTTAATGATAAACCTGGGTTCTGGGCCAGTAACTCACTCCAGTTAATTAAAAAATAGAACTAGAAATTTATTTACAAAACAGTAACACATATAAAAACATACAAGTAGGGGAAAGGTATGTACACTGAAACAATGACAAAATAAGAACCCTAACTCACTAGCCTCTAAACACTGACCCTGAGTAGCAGCCTTCCCAGCTGCACTGATGCAGTACTGAAGAGAGTGATAACCTCTTCCTCCAGGTTCACAAGCTCCTCATACAGAAGGGTCCTCTCCATGCTTCTCTAATATCTATCTGTCTGTGTCCTTCTGTCTGACTCCTGGCTTTATCCTAACTCAGCTGTCAGTTCTCAGTTACTGACCAATCACAGGGATCTGTCAACTGATCTAACTGATCTAGATCTTGAACTGTCAAGATGATCTGCTGTCAAGCAGTTACTTTGACAGCTCACAGCTGGCCACTATCAGTCTAACCAGTTATCTGCAGGTGCTCATTAGTAAAGGTACATTGTAGCTTGGAAACAATCCAGACAATACAGATTAAGAGCTCAACAGAAAATGCAAATACTTAGATACCAAGGACCCACTTTCGTGGCATACACACAGTGTCACAAACAATTAACTTCCTAACAGCAAGACAGATTACTTACCAAATTGCTAACTGAATACCTTTGTGGAATGTATAAAGCCATTAAAATGCTTCCATAGGATGCAGTTCTTCAATATTATGACCTCTGGCATCAATACATATATTACAGGTACAAATGTTCACTAATAAATAAAACTTAACCTACATGGAGACAACTGTGTGGAATCCACTTAACATACTGACTGCTGTTGACCTCCCACCTCAACACTGACAACTAGTTTCTTTGATATGGAGACTGAAGCCTCTCTTCTTTCTTGCTTCCACCTGCTGGAGGGAGAATTTGGCTCCCTCACACACATATTTAATTGAACTAAACCAAGAGAAGCCCAGTGCTTTGCAATTGTCTGAGTTTCTGTTTGTTGGATACTTTTAGTATTATCTGCCAGAGGCTGATAAAGAAACTAACACAATTTTCCTTGCCATCAGTTTAATGTATCACATTCTTTAAACAGTTGACTGGTTGATAGGTTTCTTTCTTTGTTGCATGGTTGGGGACAGGAAAGCCTGATCAACTGGGCCATATTTTCCTCTTTCAGAATCATAGAATCATAGTGTTGGAAGGGGCCATACAGACCATCTAGTCCAACCCCCTGCCCAATGCAGGATCAGCCTAAAGCATCTCTGACAAATATTCGTCCAGTCTCTTCTTGAAAGCTGTCAGGGAAGGGGCGCTAACCACCTCTCTAGGCAGCTGATTCCACCTTTGAACCACTCTGACAGAGATCTCCTGTGTCCTTTGAGGAGGTAGCCATGTTCTTCATAGAGGAGGACTGGGCTCTGCTGGATCCTGGCCAAAGAAAAGTCTTCTGGGAAGTGAAGGTAGAAAATTATGGGGCTGTGGCCTCTTTAGGTGAGGATCATTTCTTTTTTTTATGAACACAGAAGAGATGGGGTGGGTGGCATCTTCATCATCCTGAAGTGGGTGGCCAATATCAATGCGCCTAGCTTTATTTTTGATGAGTTATGCCTTCCACCATCAACTCTTGCTTCCAATGCAAAAAAGCACGTGATGGGAAGTTCTGGGAGTTGTATGGTCCAGGATGTTCCAATTCTTTTCATGTTTGGCACAGCTTCTGGGGGGCACCTTATGGCTAATAGCCACCGATGGACCCCTGCCTCATATGTTTATCCAGTCCCCTCTTGAAGCTAACTATGCTTGTAGCCATGCCCACTTCCTATGGCAGTGAGTCCCATGCGTTAATCAGTTTTTGGGTGAAGAAGCGCTTCCTTCTAAGCCTACTGCCCATTAATTTCATTAAGTGCCCACAAGTTCTTGTACTGCGAGAAAGGGAGAAAAGTACTTCTTTTTCTACCTTCTCTGTCTCATGCATAATTTTGTAAACCTCTATTGTGTCTCTCCTCAGTCATTGTTTCTCCAAGCTAAAAAGCTCCAACTTAAACCTTTCTTCATAGGGAAGGTGTTCGATCCCTTTAATCATTTTAGTTGCCCTTTTCTGCACTTTTCCCAATGCTATATCTTTTTTGAAATGACCAGAACTGTACTCAACTTTCCATAGATTTATACAGGGGTATTTATAATATCAACTGATTTGTTTTCAACCCCCTTCCTAATAATCCCCACCACAGCATTTGCCTTTTTTTATTGCAGTCACCCCTTAGTCGACATTTGCAGTGAGTTATCTACCAGGATAAAAGGAAGTACTTCTTCACCCAAAGAGTGATTAACACATGGAATTCACTGCCAGAGGAGGTGGTGGCAGCTACAAGCATGGACAGCTTCAAGAGGGAATTAGATAAGCATACGGAGCAGAAGTCCATCAGTGGCTATTAGCCACAAGGTATAGATAGAAACTCTCAGTCTGGGGTAAGTGATGCTCTGTATTTTGCGGGGTGGGGGCGACAGTGGAAGGGCTTCTAGTGTCTTGGCCCCACTGGTGGACCTCCTGATGACATCTAGTATTTTTGGCTACTGTGTGATAGAGTGTTGGGCTGAATGGGCCATTGGTCTGATCCAACATGGACCGTGCTTATGCTTAGTTATAAATCTAGGAGACTAGAGTTTGGCAACCCTAGCAGGTTTGTCAGTTGCCAGCTCTGGGTTGGGAAACGCCTAGAGATTTGGTTGGGGGATAGAGCATGGGGGGGGGGGCCCTCTGTAGGGTATAATGCCATGGAGTCCATTCTCCAAAGGAACCATTTTCTCCCGGGAGCCTGATCTCTGTCATCTGGAGTGGAGATCAAGTGTAATACTTGGAGATCACCAGGCCCCACCTGGAGATTGGCAACACGCACCCTTGACTGTCTCCCATCCAAGTACGGACCGTGCCTGACCCTGGTTGGCTCCTAAGCCGGGACCAGCCCGGGTCAAACTGGGTTACTCAGACGGCTTTTCTATAATCAACTCTTTCCGCCTTACAGTGACACAGTCTTGGCAATTATTGGGTTAAAGTCATTTAAAAAAATCCTCTTCCTAGAGAGTCGGAGGAAGTAAGAATGGTGAGCAGGAGGCGTGGGGGGGGGGACCCAAACAGTGGAAGCGACGAGCCCCCCTCCCGCCGCCGAGGGACCCGCTCTGATTCTTTCCCCAAGTTCTGTGCTGCAGAAACGAGAGAGGAGGGTGCTGGTTTAGGGCGAGGGGGGCATGCAAGCGGAGGTGAGACGCATTTGCAGGGCGGAGAGAGAAGGAAGCAGAAGAGCCTCGCTCTGCCCTCCCCCAGTCAGTTGGCGGGGTGGCGCTGGGTTCCCTAGAGGAGGAGCCTCCTCCCTGGGTGTAGTTGCCAGTCCCCGGGGGGGGGCCCGGAATGTTGATCTCCAGAGGTCGGTTCCCCTGGAGAAAACGGCTCCTTTGGAGGGTGGACCGGATGGCATTATACTTTGCTGAACTCCCTCTCTTCCCCGAACCCCACCTTTCCCAGGCGTCACCCCCAAATCTCCAGGAGCTTCCCATGCTGGAGTTGGCGACTCATCTTCCAGATCTGTGGAAGGAGGAAAAAGCTCTGCAACTGTATTCCCCTCCCCACACAGTTTCTAGCATAGCCTCTTTTTTTGCTGCTGCTTCTAGATGGGAGAGAAGTCCTTCCCCATCCAGTCTGGGACATCCTCTGAAACCCCTGAATTCTCAATTCCGCAGGGGAGTAAAAGGCAACCCGATTCCTATGTCGACGGGGTGAAAGCTGACTCAAGTGGCTGGCTTTTCTTTTGGCATAATTGTCTTCTGTTTGGCACCTGGGTCATTTTAAAATTTTATTTATTTATTTTATTTTTCCTCCATCTGTATCTCCCCTTTCTCCTCATCTGGGACCTAAGCAGCTTATACCATTTTCCACTCCTCTGTTTTATCCTCACAACAGCCCTGTGAGGCAGGTTAAGCTCAGACAGTATGAATGGCCCCAAGCATACCCAGGAATCATAAGTGGCAGAGTGGGGATTTGAACCTGGGTCTCCCAGAGCCTAGGTCCAACATTCAAATCACTACACCAGTCTGACTCTACAGCTGTTTTATTCAGTTCTGTTCCTTTATGGGGTCTGCTTTGTTGTTTCTTTCAGTGAGTAGCTAGCTGTTTTACTCTGTTCGTGCCAGGAAAGTAATTAGACTAATGCTGTTGCTGCTATTTATTGTTATTTATTTAATTCATTTGTACCCCACCTTCCTACCCAGTGGAAAATCAAAGCAGCTTACATCCTTCTCCTTGTTGTATTCTCACAACAACCCTGTAAGGTAGGTTAGGCTGAAAGGGTGTGACTGGCCCACGGTCACCCAGTGAATTTCCATGGCATGAATGGGGATTCGAATCCAGGTCTTCCAGATCCTAGTCCAACACTCTGTGTTAGTAGTTCTGTATTGTATCTTGCTTCTCAATGATGGTTGAACATTTTAAACCAAGAATGTTATGTGCATATTGATTTAATAAATATTTTTTTAAAAAAGGGATATTCAGATGCACGTGGCCAAAGATGGGCTGTTTGCTTCTGTTGATTTTCATTCTTGTTCCAGTGGACGCCTCTTTTCTCCTGGGGGAAAAAGCATTTGACGCTGCGTAGAAAATCCTAATCTCCTGTTTTATCCTTCTTTTCTAGCCAACAATGAAAATGGAGGTGCAAGATCCAGAACCAGGGATGGAATCCCACAATGGAGAGAAAGCCCCTCATGTCAACCAAGCCGGCAGTATCCGAGAATTCTTGCAAAGGATCCCTATAAGTCAAGTTAAGCAAGAACCAGACGAGGGTCTCCTTCACCGCTGGGAAGTCCAGTGGCAGGGATTCCTAAAGACGATGGAGTCCCCTCATTCAGACTGGGAGCTTCTACAGTCACTGGAAGAGTCAGTCCACTGGGAGGATGCAAAGGGATTTCTGGCCTCCTTTGAGCAAGTAGCCAAAGCCTGCCAGTGGCCCAGGGAAGAGTGGGTGACCCGACTCCTGCCGGCATTGAGTGGCGAGGCTGAGCGGGCCTTCAACAGGCTGCCAGTCCTAGACAGAGGGGATTACAGGAAGGTGAAGGCGGCCATCTTGAAGAGGGACACCATTTGTCGGGAGAAGCTGCGCCAGCACTTCCGCCATTTCTGCTACCAGGAGGCCGAGGGGCCGAGAGGGACTTACCACAGGCTTCAGGAACTTTGTGGGCGGTGGCTGAAAGTCAAGAGACACACCAAGGAGCAGATCCTGGAGCTGCTGATCCTGGAGCAGTTCCTGGCCGTCCTGCCCCCAGAGGTCCAGAGCTGGGTGAAGGAGCAGGGCCCTGAGAGCTGCACCCAAGCTGTGGCCTTGGCTGAGGAGTTCCTGCAGATGCGGCAAGAGGCTGAGAGGCAGGAGAAACAGGTAAGGTTATTCCACTGTGATATTTGGGGCCCTGATGTGGGGATGTCGGCTTTACCTACCTCAAGAATAGAAAGAAGAAGAAGAGGAGATTGGATTTATACCCCGCCCTTCACTACCCAAAGGAGACTCAGAGCAGCTTACAAACTCCTTTCCCTTCCCCTCCCCACAACAGACACCCTGTGAGGTAGGTGGGGCTGAGGGAGCTCTAGCAGAAACTGCTCTTTTTCAAGAACAGCTGTGCCAGAACTATGGCTAGCAGGTGCAAGTGGAGGAGTGGGGAATCAAACCTGGTTCTCCCAGATTAGAGTCCACACACTTAACTACTACACCAAACTGGCTCTGTTGTTCAGAGTTACTCTGCCCTCTGGAGTGAGACTGTTTCCCGTCTGTCTGTCTTGAACAGTTGATCACAGTGATTAACTTTTCTTCCACCATTTCATGAAGACGTCCAAAAAATATCCTTTAGCACTGTCTTTGTATCCTGATGTCAGGTAGCCCTGTCATGGTGGTGGAATGTGGAGGGAGTACTCTTAGTCTATCAGCCTCTGAACTACTGTTTTCACTGTCTGTATGTTATCATCTATGTGACCTTGTAGAAGCTCCAGGTGCAGAACTCCTAAGCTGGGAACCAACGGCTTTTAGATTGATTGCCTGCTTTGTCCGCTTGCTATGCCCGCGTGCGCGAACTATACTCATTGGCTTCAGCTCATTAAGGGGGTGTCTGATTGTAATATAATGTAGGAGGCCCTACTGTTCCCGGGCATTCCTGACACAACTTGTATACGTGTCTTTAGTTCTGATTCACCACTAACCAGTTTTCTTCTGATGAAGCCTTGTGTTGTGTGTGCCTGACTAAGGAGCCTGACACCTGAAAGGGACCATTGAGTGAGACAGGATGCTGGACCAGATGGACCACTGGTCTGATCCAGCAGGCCTCGTCTGTTGTTCCTATCTTATGACTTTACTCTTGTTGCAGGTGCTGATGCCATTAGGGGAGGTGGCTGTGAGTTTCTCAGAAGCCAAGAAACCTCCATTGGGCATTGAACCCCAACTGTGTGCTGAGGCCAAGGAGGAAGATGATGGAGTCGCCTGCCTTTTGGGTAAGGAAGGGTCCCTTTTATGCCAGTGATCTGGGATGCTCTGAAGCTCCTTCCAGGTCTGACCTCAACTGTGGCCCATGAGGGAGCTCAGAAAATGTCAAAAAACACGTGAAGTTCACTGTTGCACAGTAGAGGGTGCCTTGTTCATGATGGTGCCTATGACAAAATATGTAGATGTCCTCTGAAACAGCCCCCCAACTGGGTGCCCATGGGGCTTTTTAGAAAGTGGATGGGCCCATTGTAAGACAGGGCTTATTATTGACTGTCCTCATTCAAACAAAAGGGGTTTCTACAACTGCTGGACTTTCCTCAGTGAGTAGAAGAGAGCAAGAGTCCAGGAGCACCTTAAAGACTAACAGAATATGTGGCAGAGTGTGAGCTTTTCTGAGTCACCGCTCACTTCTTCAGAAAATCATGCCACATCTTTTGTTAGTCTTTAGGGTGCTACTGGTCTCTTGCTGTTTTCGACTGCTGCAGACAGACTGACCCGGCTACCGATCTTCATTTATTTTCTCAGTCAGCGTGTGGCTCCGTTACTCCTTCAGGCTTCTTTTCGTTCCCTCCCCACCCCAGTGTTTCCTTCATTTCTTTTTATTCCCCTTCTGTGATTCTTTCACAAAAGCAAGGAGGAAACTATTGTGTTCGGCTCTGCTTCCTGTGGGCAGCCATTTTGAGTTCGGCACTGCCCCCTGTGGCAGCCATTTTGGTGGGGGCACGTACAACCCCCTGTCAAAATTCCGAAGGAGCCCACAGGCTGATCAAGACTGAGGACCCAGATCTCAAACACAATATGTGCCTTCAGTATGTTTCTCATTCATATGCAAATACATACCGATGAAATGAGTTTGCCAATTAAAAATTTATTTGAGGAATCATATAAGAATTCTTGAACCATTCATAATTTTCTACCAGACTTTTTGGAATTAGGGTACTTGCTCCCTGGAAAAGTCTCTGTCTGTTCTTCCGTAGGCTTTTATGTTCCCCCTTCCTCACAGAGACTTGTGGAGGATTACAAAATTACCTGACTTCGCTAATTTATTGATTTAATTTGTTTACAAAATTTGTCTCCTGCTTCTCTGCCCCTATAAGGGCCCACCAGGGTGGCTAACAGTTTAAAATACACATTTTGCATCCATTAAAATCAGCTCTCCTCCCAAATGCACATCATTAAAATAGTTATATTTTATTATAAAATAATATATTATATTTTATTATAAAATAATAACTACATAGTTAAAATACATCTAAAACATAAAAACAATACACGTGAAATAAAATACATACAAAACAAAAACAAAATGGCTGCCATAGGAGTGGGGGGGTCATTGAAGGAATGCTGAATGAACCAAAAACATCTTCACCCACTGGCAGAAGACGGCAACAGAAGGGGGACAGATGAGAGTTCCAGAGCTTTGGTGCCATGATGGAGAAGGCCCTTACCAGCCTCATGTCCCACAGGGTCAAAGGGAAAGCCGCCACTGAGTTCTTTTCATTCTTCCTAATGCCTTTGCTTCAAGCTCAGTTTTTCTCCAGTCTAGAGTATAAGTCCTATTTGGGTTTTCTTATATCTTCTGCAGGCCAGGGGTGGTTGACTGTAAATCAGGGAGAGAAATCAGCACCAGAAAATCCAGAGAGAGCCAGATTATTCGAAACAGCGATGGAAAACACTGAAGAAACCGGCCCCCAGTGTGGTGATCATGAAAAGGACCCTGCAGATCTGCCAAGAGTTGAGTTCCAGCAAGAAACCCACCTGGGGGAGATCATGGACGGCTCTGTTCCTTATGGAGGGGGTTATGTAGACCTGGGAGGAATGACAGTCCCACAGAGGATCCATGCTAGCAAGAGACACAATGCCTACGGTGCTTGTCGGAAGAGCTTCGGCCACAGCGGGAGTTCCATGAAATACAAGAGAATGCGCAAGAGGGGAAAGCCCCACAAGTGCTCGGTGTGCGGGAAGTGCTTTCTTTACAGCTCCGGCCTTGCCACTCACCAGCGGATCCACACCGGAGAGAAGCCGTACAAATGCTCGGAGTGCGGGAAGACCTTCATCTGCAGCTCGGACCGCAACCGCCACCAGAGGACTCACACGGAAGAGAAACCGTACGAGTGCGCAGACTGTGGGAAAAGCTTCCGGCAGAGGTTCAGCCTCAGTAGGCATCGCAGAGTCCATTCCAGCGAGAACCCGTACGGCACGGCTTCCGAACACGGGGAAAGCTCCACCGTGAGCTGAAACGTTTTTGGAGATTTGCTCGTGGGACTGAATCTGTTTCAGTGAGTGAGTTATTTGAGGGGGGAGGAAAAATGTATTCAGAATGTTCATTAAAGAGAAAAAGGAACAAGACGTTTCATCCGTTCCCTCGACCCTGTTTGGGATTTGGGCCTGTAATGGATAAGAGCTCTTATCAGCTCAAGGCACAAAAAAGGAGACCAGAATTTGTTGGTGTGTGGTCTGAAAGTTCAGGACAGCCCTTGCAAATTTGGGACTCGCATTTGAGGACAGCCCAGGCAAGTTCAGGCCATGCAATTCAGGCCATTCCTTCCTCTTACAACAGGAATCGGACCCGCACCTTTTTGAAATTTGCTGACTTTTCTAGGTCAACCTGAAGGGAGGCGGTGTGGAAAACATTGGGAGGTTTTTGGTTGTGCTGATTGCATCTCTTAGGGCTGTGGCGCATTGGTAGAGCAAATGCTTGGCATGCAGAAGGTCCCAGGTTCAATCCCCAGCCTCTCCAGTTAAAAGGACATCTGCTTGAGACCCTGGAGAGCCGCTGCCAGTCTGAATAGACAATACTGACCATGATGGACCAGTGGTCTGATTCAGTATAAGGCAGCTTCTTAAGGTGTCCAACCTTTCCTACTGAAATTACGTGATACTGTTTTCTTTGCCTTTGTTTAAGCTTCTGAGCTGCTAGTAATTTTCCTTCAAGAGCCAGTGCTGGTGTTGGGATAAACTAGGGAGAATCTGCTAGCTCCTCGTGATGGAGTTAGGGCCGGCGCCAGCATCTGTTCAGGTGGGGCAGCTATCAAGCCCCAGGACTTCTGGGGAGGCCCACTGCTGCTGACCCCCATCAACACACCTCCCCTGGAGCCCATCTGTGCCCATTCTCCCAAGAGCCCGGCAACGCTCCCTCTTAAGTTGTGGAGTCTTGTGAGCAAAAATTCTACTTTGTGAGCTGCTGGCATTAAAGTTATGAGTGAATGATTTGGCTGCTGTATAAATTAGCGTGCTCTGGAGCCATCCCTTCCAGAGTGAAGACAAAAACGTGTGAGCCGGAGGCTAAAAAACTGAGCTAGCTCACTCTAACTCAGCTTAGGGGGAACACTGGTGCCCAGAGTCATTGAGGAAAGACGTGGATGGTGCATAGAAGTGGTACTCCTGATAGCAATGGCAGCAGCATTCCCAGGTTACATACACCAGCCAGTGCTGTTGGGGGAAGATGGTGCAAGATGGGTCTTTTCAAGCAGATGAAAGATGCATGGTGGGAATCCAGGTATGAGGGTGAAAAGGAGGGAATGGGGGGACCCTGGTGGCGATGGGATGGAACTCCTGGGCACTGTCTGCTCATCCCCCGCCCAAAAAAAACCCCTGGAACTGGCCCTAGACAGGCCAGTGAGATCTTTCCCACCTTATCACTGCATTCACAATGGACCCTAGTTCTCCTGTCCCTTTTCTTGCTCAAAGGAGCAGAAGAAAATGCCCCTTAGATACTTGGGAATGTTGTTCTGTCCACACTTCCTTCTGTCTTCTACTGGTGAGGAGGCCACCAGAGAACTCAAAGGAGGGCAGTTACCATCAACACCTATCTTGTCAGTCTTCCTTCGGTCTCCCACTTCCGTAGGTGGGGTTTTTTTCAGACAGGCAGAGGATTGGACACTTGGACTGGCAGCAGAGGAACTAGACCAGGGGTGTCGAACTCATTTGTCATGAGGGCCGGATCTGACCTAAATGAGACCTTGCTGGGCCGGGCCACGCGTGTCATGAAATGTAATGCCAGGTAGCGGAGATATAAACTTTATAAAGGACACAAACACAAAGGGTTTTTTTTTAACTTAAAATAAAAACATGCTTAAAACATTAGCACTCTTGCAATATTTTGTTTATTTAACAATGTCTGATAACTGACACCCCTTGTTCTGAATTATTATATCAAAATGTCTGTGCTGTTGCAATCTTGAGTGTGCTGTTCAGGTGTGTATCTGTAAGCTGCAAACCTACCATGACGCAGCAGCAGAACTGGAAGAAGATGCAGAAGAGAGCCAGTCCCAGGTCGCATGTTTGACACCCTTGAACTAGACAATCCTCCAATGGGCTGGAATCAGTCCTGGGCTGCCAGTTGTCAATTTCCACTCTGTACTGTACTTCTCTTCCTTCTCCAGTTTTGAAATGTTTTGTGGGGGACATAAGAACGTAAGAGAAACCATATTGGATCAGGCCAGTGGCACATCTAGTCCAACATTGTGTGTCACACAGTGGCCAAAACCCAGGTGCCATCAGGAGGTCCAACAGCAGGGCCAGAACTCCAGAAGCCCTCCCACTGTGGCCCCCCAGCACCAAGAATACTGAGCATCCCTGCCCCAGACACAGAGATCCATCTTTACCTTGTGGCAAACGGCAGTTACCGTCAACAGAGGTCTTCCACACCATCACTGCATTTTGTTTCTTATCTCTGTGTATGTTTTGCACACATGCCCTCTGACTTTGCTGTCTTCTCCATCTCCCCGTCATAGCCCCCCATTCTTATAGGAACATTATGATAACTTTTGAACCATTGATATTGGGTATTCCACTTATATCCTGCCTTTTCTATTGGAATTCAATATATATATATATATTAAAGCATGCAGCATCCTATGCTTAGAATTCACTTTCATTGCTCTCTTAATTCAGTTTTAAAAAATCTGCTAAAACAATTTTCGTCACGATGAAGAAAGATCTGCCTGGCTTATTGTGGCAGATCTTATGTGGAGTGGAGTGGAAACACGGCCCCTAGTGCTGATTCGAAAGGATTTGCAGTACATTTATTTGTGTGCTGACCAATGCTCCCTCTAAGCTGTGGCGTCTTCTGAGCAAAAATTCTACTTTGTGAGCTCCTGGCATTAAGGTTGTGAGCCAGCGATTTGGCTACGGCATAAATTAGTTTGCTCTGGCACCATCCTTCCTGAGCTAAAACAAAAATGTGTGAGCTGGAGGCTAAAAAAACTGTGAGCTAATTCACACTAACTCACCCTAGAGGGAACATTGGCGCTGACACTGTCATGGAACATCCCCAGTGAAATCTGTATCTACTCTGTTGCACTTGAAACTATGGGGAAGGTAGCTAAACAACTCCATTAAATAAAAATTCTCTGCAAAGAGATGGGTTCCAGGCTAGCTGTCTTCCTGGTTTCAAACGAGCAGAGAGGAGCACACGTATTATATGGAATATGTATGCATGGTACTCAGTTAAGGTGTAACAACATACGAAAAGTCCTTTCTCCCCTCTTAATCCACCTATTTGCACCTTTCACTGCTGAATTTTCCTCACTTCTCTTTTTATTTTTTTTTGCAATTTAAACCACATTTTGCTGTGTAGAAAGCTTGTACCTCTACTGCATTGCTAATAAAAAGAAGCAATAATAATTTTATTTCTTCTCTTTTCATAAGACTACCTCAGCTTGAGGCAGAAGCGAGATTTGAACTGAGGACTTTCTAGACATCGCTTCTGTCATTGGCCTCAGAATATCGGAATAATCTACACCACCAATTTAACACACACACAAACACTTGAATGCTTGCAGCAACAACAAAAAGGAATCGGAAAAATCTGTTGTTTTTTTCTTTTACTTCAGGCATTTATAAGCTATGTTCTCTGAAATGATGTGATAAACAGCAACTAATAAATAGCATAAAAGAGCACTTTGAAACATTTGCTTTTTAGGTTTTAATATTTCATAGTCTCAAAGGCCAAGAAGCCAGTAAAATTAAGTGGCAACAGACTGACAACGTTATGGGATATGCCTGTCTCCGAGAGGGACTCTCCTTTAAAAATAAAAGTTTCAACCTCGCGAACAGGTAAAACTTGGGTAATTCCCAAATCAGGCCAGAATGTGCTCCTGGGCTTGGAGAAAACAGTCAACTTGACATGGCAAATAATTAAAGGCTTTTGTAGGCCCGAAGTAGCTAGCTGAAGGAGGTTGCCTGTTTCATATATGCATGGTTCTGGCCTTACCTTCTCTGTTCTGGCCTTACCTTCTCCTGGTAAGCTTCCAGCTGGACTAGTAGCTCTGCAGCATTTCTATATTGATGGTAATGTATTATTAGTCACTCCCAAGTAGGGGTATAACAGGGCTAACTCCCATCGGGGCTATTGCTTGTTGCATCTCTGTATGAGTCTCTGTTCGGCCCATTCTTCCTTCTAATCAGCCTCCAGTTTGAGCAGGTAGTTCTGTATTTTTTCTGCAGTCTTCTCAGGTACTACTACATACGTACGTCAGTGCCGTCAAGTCACAACCAACTTGGGACAACCCAAGCAAGGGGTTTTCAAGGCTCCCCTTGGCCAAAGCACATTCCGTTAGTCCTGTACAAGGGCTCTGTTTCTGGGCTACAGTATTGTCCATTGCCCTGACACACTCTTTTCACAGTTCAGCATGGCAGTCATATTTAAGAGACGTTAGTAATGCCATCCGAAGTGGCTGCACGGCAACACGAGTGAGAAGCAGAGGTGGTTTGCCATTGCCTTCCTCTGCAGAATCTTCCTTTGTGGTCTCACATCTCAACCGGTTTTCAAGGCAAGAAACAAGCAGAGGTGGATTGTCATTGCCTGCTTCTTTGTGGCATCTCAGGGCTGTCCTTGGTGGTCTCCCAATCCAAGTACTAACCAGGGCCCACTCTGCTTAGCTTCTGAGATCTGATAAGGCTGGGGTAGCCTGGGCTATTCAGGCCAGGGCAAGGTGTCAGGTACCAACTGGTAAAGATTGTATAGTAATTCTTGGGTTACCGAAGGTGAAACTCTCATTCCGTCGTCCCATAATTAGGACAAAAGTTCATCATTTAATTCTTGCCCCAAGTCTCTCCCATTTATCATGGGAACTTTAAAAGTACCCCCCCCCCCAAAAAAAAAGTACTGGGTTTTAAAATTGTTGTTTATTTAATGTTTCTTTCCTTAGAATGGATTCTGTTAAATTGTTCTGAACTTAAGTTTGTAATTGATGAAACTGTGGCATTTTCCAGACTGCAACCGTCTTTCGGGTTTTCATCGGTGTTGTGGCGGTTCCGATGATCGTGCTATTGGTGTGATCATTACACATTTACAGGTTTTCTTTGTGTGCCCCCCCCCCATTCCATCTGTTTGCATTCATATTGTGGACTGATTTTAGCTTTTTTTCTCATTTCCCCCCTCATACACTGAAGTATTGCAGCGCTTCAGCAGCCTCAAGTGGTAGAAGAAGAAGAAGGAAAGATTGGATTTATACCCCGCCCTTCACTACCCAAAGGTATCTCAGAGCGGCTTACAAACTCCTTTCCCTTCCCCTCCCCACAACAGACACCCTGTGAGGTAGGTGGGGCTGAGAGAGCTCTTGACAGAAACTGCTCTTTTTCAAGAACAGCTCTTATCAGAACTACTGGTCTGAGAAAGCCTCTCATGAGTACATTCCCCGCCCACTACACCAAACCTGAGACTCATACCTGGTATACTCACCCCTTATTGCTTTTCCCTTTTCCTGTGTTTGAGCATTCTCTCTCATTGCCCCCCCCAACAAATTTAATTCCTTTATCTGACTCGCATCAGGTATCACAGCTCACAACAACTTGTTTCATTTGGTTGCATGTTTTTAGGCTAGCTGCATGCACTGCAAGATGTATTTGAAAATGGCACCCAGGGATGTGCTAGAATTTGCTCTTGAGTATGAATGAAGGAATGGTAAGGAAGGGAAGAGGATGGTGCGGAGTTGTTTTCTGTTGCCCCAGAAGGTTGGACCAGAACCAACGGGTTGAAGTTAAATCTAAAGAATTATCGGCTAAACATTAGGAAGAATTTCCTGACAGAGCAGTTCCTCAGTCTTCCTTGGGAGGTGGTGGGCTCTTCTTTGGAAGTTTTAAAACCGAGGCTAGATGGCCATCTGACAGCAAAGCTGATTCTGTGAACTCAGGCAGATCCTGAGAGGGAGGGCAGGAAGGGCTGCCTCAGTGCTTAGTTCTCATGGACCTTTCTTACATGCCCAGGGAAAATGCCTATACTACTTTGGGGTCAGGAAGCAATTTTCTCCGGGCCAGTTTGTCCAGGGATCCTGGAGGGGTTCTTTGCCATCTTCTGGGCATGGAACAGGGGTCACTGGCAATGCTCCCTCTAAGCTGTGGAGTCTTGCGAGCAAAAATTCTACTTTGTGAGCTCCTGGCATTAAAGTTGTGAGCAAGCAACTTGGCTACTGTAGAAATTAGTTTGTTCCTTCCTGAGCGAAGATAAAAATGTGTGAGCTGGAGGCTAAAAAACTGTGACTGTAAAAAATGGTCAGCACCATAGTCAGCACCAGGGCTCATTTCGTAGAAAAAGAGCTGCAGGAGCTCATTTGCATATGCCACACACCCTGACAAAGGGCAGGCATGCAAGCATGCCTGGTTTCCCTGCCTGATCTTCTCCAGTCGGGGAAGGAAAGAGGCATTTAAATCCCCTCCTTTCCTGAGTTTCTCTGCAAAAACGGAGAGGCTCAGGGGAAAGGGGGGGGGCATGTCTGCCCGCCTCCCCTTCCCTTCTCCAGCCAGTCTGAAGGGGAGGAGATGGGAGGGAGGCAAATATGCCTGGATTCCATGCCCGATGTTCTCCAGGTGCCCTGTGGCTGTGGGGCACCTAGAGAACATCTTTCCCTTCCCCAGATGGCTTTCAAGCAAGGGAAACCTTTACCTTTTCTTTTCCGCCCTCACAAGTGGCTAACAATTTAAAACATACACGGCAAAACCACATTTTTATGTTGGTTGGTTGAAAATTGTTTAAAGATCAAAGAGTCTAAATTTCTTAAAAAAATAAAACTACATTTTAAATCGATTAGAATCAATTGCCCTAACATATACCATTAAAACAAATTAAAAACTGAGTTCAAATACATACAAAAGTGTTAAAAGCAGCAACTAAAACATTGATCAGGAAACGGCAAACAAAACAAAAACGTCTTCACTCCTTGGCAGAAGACGGGAACAGAAGAGGACAGAGGAATCTCTCTGGGAAGAGCATTCCAGATCTTTGGTGCCAGGACGGAGAAGTTCTTCCCATTGCACAGTCCACGCATGGGAGAGGCCATGCCAGTGGAGACAGCAAGCCTGGTCTCTCCAACGTATGAGTCCCAGCAGAGAAGGTGACATAATTTTGCTCAGGAAAAGAATGCTTCTGGGAGTGAGCAGAGTGCTTTTCTGTCAAGACAGAGGAGCGAGTAACCATAGCTGGCCTTTTACATCTAGCAAGGAGGAGGAAAACTTTCTGCTCAGATTTGAGGACTGACTGGTCTGTGGGTGATAAGGAGTGGGGGGCGTTCCCCCCTAAAAAAAATGGGAAATTCCTGGAGACTTGGTGACAAAGCCAGGGGGAAGGCGGAGTTTGGAGAAGGGAGGGAGCTCATCAGAGATATGATTCCACAGAGTCCATTCTCCAATGCTCCCACGTTTTCTAGGGGAACCTTAGCCTGAAAGACACTTGTCATACCAGAACTCCAGGCCCCACCTGGAAGATGGCAGTCCTAGCTCTGGGGGCTGTAAAGCTGGCAAGGCTCTTATCCCGGCAGGGGAAGAAGTCGCTAAGTTAGTTCTGAATTTCCATGAAGCTGGGGGAAGACACTCTCCAAAATGAATGGGGGCTGGGGGTGGCGTGGAATAGACCCTGTCACTGCGCCTGTGTGTCAGGTAGCCCTGCCATTGCTGTGGATGGGGGGGGGGAGACATCTTTCACTGTTCTGGAATGGGGGAGTTACTCAGAGTCTCCAGTCTCGCTAATTTAGAGTGTCTGTTCTGTTATCACTTTGCCTGACCTTGGGTCTCATGCTGCCTTGGCATGGGAAATTTACTGGTTTGAGGTGTTTCTTTTCATGGTTTAGCGCACCTGTGAAATGTACTCATTGGCTTATAGGTGGTGGGGGTTAGTTCGAGTGGGCTATAACTGTTACTGCTTTGCTTTGCCAGCCATCACTGACAAAGAACTGGTTCATGCAGCTCTAAGACCGATCTTTAATAAATGCTATCTTCTTATGAAGCCTGGTGTTTGACTATCTGGAGAACTGGACACTGTGCGCCTTTAGTAAAGGTAAAGGTTCCCTTGCTCGAAAGCCAGTCGAATCTGACTCTAGGGTTGCGGTGCTCATCTCCGTTTCAAAGCCGAAGAGCCAGCGCTGTCCGAAGATATTTCCGTGGTCATGTGGCCAGCATGACTAAACACCAAGGCGCACAGAACGCTGTTACCTTCCCACCAAAGTGGTACCTATTTATCTCCTTGCAATTTCTTGCTTTCGAACTGCTAGGTTGGCAGGAGCTGGAACTAGAGACGGGAGCTCACTCCGTCATGCGGCACTCTCGGGTCTCGAACTGCTGAACTACTGACCTTCCACAGCCTGCAGTTCAGCATCTTAGCCACTTGAGCCACCGCAGCTGTGCGCCTTTACTCTGATGTAAATCGCACTTCGTGGAACCGCTTTCCTCACGGGGGAGAGCGCCCTAAGCCTGTCCCCATCGGTCCCAATTCACGATGAACAGACTCGGTTCTCCCCTCCCCAGTAAAATCCCCCCCCTTTTGCTTTGGGAGGAGACGCGTGGGGGCGGGGAGGCTGGGGGGGGCACACTCCTGTCTTTGCTGCTGCTTCTTTGGAGGCGGAGGGGTGACAATGCGACGGCCCGATGCCAGATTCAATGCACAGCCCTGCGTAATTATTTCCCCCATCGTCGTCTTCAAATGCATAGCCTTTCGGGCGGGACAGCAAATGAACGGCTTGAAACGCAGCCGGGAAGTCCCGCCCGTCTACGGCCAGAGGAATTGCACGTCTGGGGTGTGTGTGTGTGTGTGTGTTAACCCTATCTATGGGAGGAAAAGATTCCCGGTTCCTAGAAAGGCCTCTACGTCGGACAATCCACACGCCCCCTTCCAATGCTTGCTCTGTCCCCCGGGAATAAACTCTCCGTTTGGGTTTAGGAATGTGCTTTCCTCCCCTGGAGTCATTGTCGCTGCTTTGGGGCTGGATCCAGCGCATCTCCTCCTTCCCCGGCTCTGGGTGAGTTGAAGATTTTGCAGCCCCACAGAGAGCAGGCGAAAAAGGCACATCCCTGCCTGGGAGGGAGAAAAGCGGCTGGCAGGAGAAACGGGGAAGAGGAGAGAGAGATTGTGGGTCTTCTGCATTTCTCTTCTTTCTCAGGCACTCGGGGTGAGGGGAGAGAGATTTGTGGGTCTTCTGCATTAACAGTGTTTGGGTATGTGTGTGGGGGGTTGTCCTCATAAGAGTGTCAACTCTGGGTTTGGAAATTCGTGGAGGTTTGGGGGGTGGATTATGGGAGAAGGGAGGGTTTGGGGAGGGGAGGGACTTGAGTGGGGTTTAATATCATAGAGTCTACCCTCCAGATCAGTCACGTTCCTCAGGGGCACAACCAAACAAAGAGGGAATCACCCTTTACCAAATAAGATTAAACCATGACAGACTTACTAATGATAATGACTTACAAATGCATCTAATAGTTTCTATATAATTTTTAAATGAACAGTGCAATACATGTGAAAATACTCAGTGAGTTTCATAGAAAAATACAATCCCTGTTTGTTATAAGTTCAGAAAGGTGTTAAGTCCTAATCCTGAAGAGTTTAACAAAAGGGAAGAGTCTTCTTAAGAAGTGGAAGATGCATTTCACTCCTCATCCGTGTGTCCAGATCAAAGGCGCTTCGAATCCTGTTGAAAAACATCCTGTGGCACAGATGCCAGCTTAAAGCTGTGTTTCAAGAGATTTTTTCAAAGCAGGAGTAGTAGCACAGATAATGTTCTTTGTGAATTGATAGCAAATGAACATAAGAAATATCACTGACGCAGCCCCCTTCCCTAAAAGCCGCTGAAGCAACGGACTCACATAAGCAACTATTTCAAACAAACCCAGCAAGTGTAGTACAGATAACATTCTTTGCGCTATTAAAAACATAACAAAAGGTTAAAGAAGAATACATCTCCAATCTTCCTTTGAGCATTTATGAATATTCATTTATCTACTTATTTTGCAAAAGTTATACTCTCCCCTCAATATTTAAACTGTCTGCCCTCATAAGGGCCACCAGGGTGGGCTAACAAATAATGAGAGCACATCTTAGAAACCAATCAAAATCAACAAAAACCACATCATTAAAACAAAAGTAGAGCTAAAGTACATACAAAACAATAATTAAAACATAAATGGGCAGAAAGGTGAAGCAAACTATCTCCCTCTCTTCATAAGGGAAATAACTGGTTAAAGTTATTTTCCTTGTAAGGAGAAGAATATCTATTGCTATCCTTTTGTAGTGGCTATGATTGCCTCCAGTTGAAGGAGGACGGAGCTTTCATGTGAATGAAGTTCGCTCACTGAATGAGCTTGCTTCTTTTCAGGCTGGTATGGAAGGGGTGGTAATGTTTTTGGGGCCAGGAAGGTTAGTGAACTTATTCGCAAAGGCAGTGCTAAACTAACTACCCTGAAATACCTTTTTGCTCCGGACCAAATTGCGGTGGTCATGGTTTGAGGCAGGAGTTTGAGGGTCCTCCCCCCCATGCTGTTTTGACGCTTGAAAAGACATGGGCGGGGGCACAAAAGATCGCCTGGTTTCACCACACTGCAGACCTGATCAGGATCAGGCCCTTATGGCATTTTTTTAATGGCCACATTCATCTCTAAAAGAGCGTTGGCGGCCAACGGTTGGACCCACGGCCACTAGTTTGGCCCTGAGATGTGTGGATATTCGACAAAGCAAATGAAATATGGTTATATATGATTTTAGAAAATTCCCACCCTGACATTTTATCTCCCTCACAGAGAGCCGAAAGACATCTTTGACACAGCTTCCTTGCGGAGGAATGGAAACGGCCACTCTCCGTCCAATCCAGGTAGGGCAGATGAGCCTGCATCAGTTCTACCCTGGTCATGTGACTTTCTTTTCTTGGAACATTTCAAGATACCAGAGCAGGACGGGCTCTGACCTGCACTCTCTTTACTCACATGCAGCTTTGTATATGCAAGAAAATACAAGTTTCCCTCCTCCCGAACTTCTGCAGTCCCTGCCTGGGATAATATTTGTTGGGATAATATTTCCTCCTCCTTCTTTCAGTGCCCAGTGGCCTTTGAGGATGTGGCTGTGTATTTCACAAAGGCAGAATGGGTTCTACTGGATCCTGGCCAGAGAGCTCTCTACAGGGATGTCATGGTGGAGAATTACAGAAATGTGGCATCTCTGGGTAAGGAAGCCTTTGCCTTGAGTTCATAGATGCCAAAGGTGCCAATTGCTGCTACTGAGATGTGGCAGAGAAACATGCGGCTGGGTTGTGTGCCTTGGGTGCAACCTCATGACCTTGCATTTTCCTTTCTGGCCTAACAGGGAGGGGAAACCTAACCTGGTGATTGTGCTATTAGCTGGTGGATATGATGCTTGCGGATTGTCTTGGGACGGTTGCGAAGGGCATTTCTTTCTGGCTTTGGGCATTCTTTCCTTGTGCTATAGATGCCCAATAAGTTTCTGAATAAAACCTCAGGCTGAGATGGCAAGCAGAGCCAGATGGTTCCAGAAACTTAGAGAATTCCTCCCACATAACATATGAGTATGTAGGACTTAAAGGACTATCTACTACTTTATAAACCTATCAGACCACTACAGTCATCTTTGGAGGCGCCGCTTCCAGGGCCCCTGTTGTTTGAGATTAGATAGGTGGCAACATGGGAAAAGGGTTTTCTCAGTCATGGCACCAAAACTCTGGAACTCTCTCCTGAAGGAGATTCATTTAGCTGCAATTTTCTGCCAACCGTTGAAGACTTTTTCCCTTCATTTGGCATTCCTTCATTGATCCCTCCTTTGTTCATTTTGTTTTTTATGTATTTTAGCTTTGGTTTTAATTGCTCTTATTATGTTTTTGGTTTTAATGGTTTTGGTTTTTAATGGTTTACAAATGTTTTTGGTTTTAATGGTTTTCAAATGTGATTTCATTGTGTGCGTTTTACTTTGTTAGCTTGCCTTGGTGGCCCTTGTGAGGCCAGAAAGGCGGGATATGAATTTTGTAAAATCGATAAACCTTCCTTCAGTTGCAGGAGTGGCTGGACTAGGGTGTAAAGAAACAAGCTGATTTGGTGGAGCAGTACCGATCTGCTCAAAGACCTCTGTTGGTTATATAAGAACTGTCATGACTTCCTCTAAAGAATTCCAGGAGTTACCATTCGGGTAGACCACTGAGAATTCTATTAAAGGTTTCTAGCTCCAACCTGCTGCAGAACTATTGTTCCCAGTTTCCTGAGGGTGGAGGGAATTGTAGTTATGTACGTGGTATTACATATGACATCACACAATCCATATCTTATTGGTTTTTTCTCCCCCCAAAAGGATTTGTGGTCCCTAAGCCTGACCTCATCTCCTGGCTAGATGAACTACTTGCCCAGGTCTCCAAGGAATCAGAGAAATTAACAGGTAAGTGCATAGATGTGTGATGGCAAGGTGAGATTTTCAAAGAATTGTGGGTCTAGTCATTTACACCCAGACGACCAGGCTATGAATTTTGCCTAGCGGTCACCTCATGTCACCCACTCTTTTTATTACAGTAAATTGATTATATGAAACTTCTGTAGTATCACTTACCATTAAGTAGTAAAGAACATACTGTACCCCTCTGCTTTCTTTCCATCACTCTGATAGGGTTCATCAGTTGTGCTGATGCATTCATATTGATTATTTCCCCATATCAACATATCTGTATATCTACTAGCAATTTGTGGCCCCCATCTGCAGATACCTAAATCCGTGGATCAGAGTCACAGCAACACGAAACGGATTTTTCTGCAAACTTGGGGGACTTCACAGGTTTGCAGAAAAATCTCTCTCTCTCTCTCTCTCTCTCTCTCATTTTAATTCCCCCCAGATTAAAAAATTGATTTTAAGAATAAAGGTAAAAGACAAGGGGACAACAAAGGATGAGATGGTTAGACAATGTTATTGATGCAACAAACATGAAGTTGAGCAAACTCCAGAGGACAGGAGGGCCTGGCGTGATGTGGTCTGTGGGGTTGCGAAGAGTCAGACTCGACTGTGCGACTGAACAACAACAACAATTTTTTAAAAAGCATTGTCTGCACTTGTGCAGACACCATTAGAGCTGACATTGGCTGCTCCAGGGAGCCTCTCCAGGCCCAGCCATAGCAAATGCTCAAAGCCACTCTGGACCCGGCTGCCGTGGCTGAGTATACCAGGAACCACTCCAGGTCCAGAGCAGCTCCTTGGGGCCACTGCTGGCCTCAGAGGTGGGTGGTAGAGCCAGCAACCATGCCAGGCTTGGCAAGGGGGGAGCAGATGGGATCCCCCTACGAGTCTTGTGGGGCTTCCACTTGTAAATAATATTCACTACTTTACTCCATTTATCCTGACAGCAGTTATATATGAAAATAATTTCTGATGACCAGTTGGCATGTCCTCGGTGCAGTTTAGCAGAAATACTAATAAATCAAAGGCAGTTTTAATCCATCTGTCCTCTTGTTAGCCTAACTGAAGGACTGTTCTTAAACTTCTGGCTTGGGTTTTCCAGGCATCAGTTTTGGGAGCAGAAAGTAAGATTACTGTTGTAATAATCCCACAAGCACAATGTGCCAGAAGGATTGAAAGTTTTATTGGAACCAAAGCAGGGCTTTCCCTGGCCTCTGCTTGAACAAAAACTAACAGCCAGCAACCAGCAGGAAAGTGAGACTAAACTACAGCACATGCTTTTTTGCCTTAAGGAACCAAGGGGAAATAACTAAACTGTGCAATAAGGGAACATCACCAAATTCACAACTTGCCACGATGTAACAGTTCCAGCTAACCGTTCTTTGTTTCCTTGAGGTTTTAACGGGATTCTTTCTCTGTTCCAATGGGAGGTGGAAGGGAGACTGTTGGGGGGTTCCAGTGTCCAGGAAAAAGCCTGGGACCTCCACTGACTTTCAATGGGCTAGATTGAGACTGGCAAGAGAGATTTCAGAGATAGAGAGACAACCCAGACAGAGGCTTTACCTTAGAAACTGTTTTATTGAGTCTGGAAAACCATATTACAGAAATACCTTCCTATGATTGTAGAGCCAAATATTCCTCAAGCAAAGTGATTGTAGAGCCAAATATTCCTCAAGCAAAGTGATACATGTATTTTTATATTTCCTTCATCAAGTTTTTAACATTGGCCCCCTTTCCTACATTTGACTAACTTTTGTCAGGTTCTGGATGGTGGTGGGGAAACCAATCTCTTTCTCTTTCCCATAACTTTCCACAGAAGAGGAGTGGGGGGGGGTTTTGGTGATGGATAGGAAGCCAATCTCTCTCTCTCTCATATAACTTCCATGGCAGAGATGGGGTGGGGGGTTGGAGATCATGGGGGGGAAAGCCAATTTCTCTCTCCTGGGGTTGCCAATCTCGAGGTGGTGGCTGGAGATCCCCTGGCATTACACCTGATCTCCAAGGGGACTCTATGGCATTACATCCCACGGAAGTCCTTCCCCTTCCCAAACCGCATCCTCCTCAGGGTCCACTCCCCAAATCTCCAGTTATTTATTATTTTTAAGTATAAGCCCTACAAGAAAGGGGAAAAAAATTGCCCCACAAAATGAAAAATCCTGGCTAAGGCCCTGCATATGACATTCTAGTATGCGGCATACAGAATTACTCAGATTAATCAGATACCTAAATAGAGTGCACTGTAGTTGTATGGAAGATATATCCTGATTGTTTGTCAAGACCCACAAAGGGGGTGGTTGGCAAACGACAACGAACAAATGAAAACCCAGGCAGTAAATACCTTTTGCCATCTATAGCGGTCAATGGGCTGTCAGTATAGCCTTGTGATGAACATCTGACGCCCTTGACAAAATCCTTTCCCTCATACACAGCAAGAACGAACTTTGCCTGTTATTCATGTAGTATCTATGAGGCCAGGAAGCCCCAGATGGTGATAATCTGTAATCGAGGGGCAATCTGTACATCATCAGTGGTTCAGGAAGCTCCAGACATGCATCACGCCAAGGTTCTCTAAGGAGCCTGGTAATCTTATGTTTCTGCTTATAGCTAGAACCATTGAACTTGGAAAAATAGAAACCGTTTTCCAGGACAGAGTTCATCAGCAAATTCACTCTTGCTTGGAAAAATACTGCATTTAGCCAGACTGCAGGGCCTTATGGGAGGCTAAACCAAAGACCTGATAAAATCAAGGCCAGAGTTAATTCAAAATGGCGAAAAGAGACCAGGAACCAGTTTCAATATCAATAAATTCTCTAACAGAGAGTATGAAGGACAGACACACCAAGGGGAAGCAGTTAATCATAGAGAGGTGAAAGGGAGTCTCTTTGAGGTTTTAATGGGTTTCGTTCTCTATTCCAGCAGGTGGTACAAAGGAGAGTAAGAATGAAGAACAGTCATACCAAGAGAAAGGGATTAACCACGCGGTGATGAAAGGGAAAATCAGCACAGGAGAGAAACCTTTTCAATGCCTGATGTGTGGCAGAAGCTTCAGTCGAAAGAGCCACCTTACTTCACATCAGAGAGTGCACACAGGAGAGAAACCATATAGGTGTCTGGAGTGCGGAAAGAGCTTCGGCAGGAATGCCCACCTCATTTCACATCAGAGAGTTCATACAGGAGAGAAACCTTATGAATGCTTGGAGTGCAGAAAGTGTTTCAGCAGCGGTGGTGGCCTAACCAAACATCGAAGAGTCCATACAGGGGAAAAACCATACAAATGTTTGCAGTGTGGAAAGTGCTTCACCCAGAGCTCCAGCTGTGCTTTACATCAGAGAAGCCACAAAATGGAGAAAACTTACAAATGCTCAGAATGTGGAAAGAGCTTCAGTCACAGTGCAAGCCTCACTTTGCATCACCGAATACACACAGGAGAGAAACCTTATACATGTTTGTTATGCGGAAAGAGCTTCAACTGGAAAAATGGCCTGACTTCGCATAGAAGAATACACACAGGTGAAAAACCTTATAAATGCTCAGAATGTGGGAAAAGCTTTAGTCGTAGCGCGAGCCTTACCCAGCATCAGAGGATCCACAAAGGAGAGAAACCTTATAAATGCTTAGAGTGTGGCAAGAGATTCAATCAGGGGGCAGGCCTTAGATCACATAAAAGAATTCACACAGGAGAAAAGCCCTATAAATGCTCGGAGTGTGGAAAGAGTTTCACTCGCAGTTCCAGCTGTATATTGCACGAGAGAATTCACAAAGGTGAGAAACCTTATAAATGCTCAGAGTGTGAAAAGAGCTTCAGCTATAGCACAAGCCTGACCATGCATCAGAAACTACATAGAGGGGAGAAGTCGTATAAATGCTTGGTCTGTGGAAAGTGCTTCAACTGGAGAAGCAGCTTTGCTTTGCATCAGAGAATTCACACAGGGGAGGAAGCTCACAAATGCTTAGAGTGCGGGAAGAGCTTCAGCCATAGCGCAAGCCTTACTCGACATCAAAGAATACACACAGGAGAGAAACTGTATAAATGCTTGGTGTGTGGAAAGAGCTTCAATTGGAGCAACAGCCTCATTTCACACCAGAGAATTCACACAGGAGAGAAACCTTACAAATGCTCAGATTGTGGAAAGAGCTTCAGTCACAGTGCAAGCATTACTTGGCATCGGAAAATACACATGGGGGAGAAACCATATAAATGCTTGGAGTGCGAAAAGGGATTCAGAAACAGAAGAACGCTTACTTTGCATCAGAGAATCCACACAGGAGAGAAGCCATATCAGTGCTCAGAGTGTGAAAAAAAATTCAGGCGGAGTTGCCACCTTACTTCACATCAGAGAATCCATTCAGGAGAGAAACCTTATCAATGCCTGGAATGTGGAAAGAGCTTTGGTTGGAATTCAAGACTTATTTTGCATTCTAGAATTCACACAGCAGGGGAAAACGATATAAACGCTTACAGAAGTTAATTCAAAAGGGGCAGCTACCATGTTAACAGATACAGAATCCGCACAGCGCAAAAGAAATACCAGTAAGCTTTTCCTAGACACAGAGCTATCACAAATACCAGCTTAACAGGTGCCATAGTTTTCTCAAAGCAGAGGAAACTCTACTATATATCAATACAACTTATGGACAGGGTGTTGTTTAGCATGCTGCTGATTTGTGTTTGCATTTTGAATTAAAATGGCTGCGTATGATACATTGTTTGCTACGGGCTTTGTGGGAACCATGCTGGTGTGGTATGTATTTTTAGACACACAAGTATATGTCAACACTTTGATTATACCCTCCTCCCCTCTTGCAAACTGTGGCAGTTAAAGGACCAGTCTTCTGCTAACTCCCACTTATTGTGGTGAATGTGAATGCCATGACAAATTAATTTATTTCCCAGTAATTGAACAACTGCTTAGACCCCCCCCCCGCACTGTACACACACATTCCTTTTCCTTCCTTTAAACTAAAGAAGATCGGCAAGGATGCCTTCTCCCTTTTTATGATGTAGGGGAGGATGAAGGCTAAAAGCTTGCCATTTTGCCTTCCCTTTCTTCCGCGCTATGGCAAGAGTGTATTGGGTTTCTTTATAAGGGAAGGTAGACCACAAGATGCAATGGAATTTTGACCTCCCTACGATTACATGGATATTAATTTTAAGGCAGTTCAACTAGTGTGAAATAGCAAAGTGAGCCAGTTTCCAGAGGATACACCAAACCCTCAATGGATTCTCTAAGCTCTCAGGGGTTGTGCAGGTGACTCCATCCCCCTTTGATTGACACTCAACTGATCTCAACATTTGGACCTCCTGGAACCAAATGAGTTCTCATTGGGGTGGGGGGATAATTAGTCCTCCCTCCCCTTGTTTTCTTCCACTTAACTCTGTAAATTATATTTTGTTGCCTACCTGGCGGTCCCCAAAATATGTACAGGATCCTAAATTGTCTCTGGATGGCTCCATTATGCTGCTTTCATTAGCCAAAGGAGGGCCAGCTGGTTTGCCATTAGATAAAGTGATCTTTTTCTAAATTTTCCAGTGGCAGAATGAACATTTCCTGCTGCCCTCTCTCCACTGCAGCCACTGATCTGTACAAAAGGCTACTCTGGGGAATAGTAGGCACTGAAGAATGACATGAGAGGAGGGGGTCTGCAGTGGAAAGGCAGAATCCATGGAAATTTCAAATTTAGGCCGGATCCATCACATTATTCTTAACAGAGAACATATCAATCACATTTTCTAATATTCAAAGAAGTTCACATATACGGTCCTATAAGGCAGACGACTATTTTTGTCTTTGTATTTCTAGTCCAGATCTGAGGCTGATTCTGCTGTCTCTAAAGCTGTTACTTTTGATGTGTTTAGTTATTTTTATTGTTTCTAGTGGTTGAGATTATTTATTTGCCGCTTTTATTGTCCTACACTGTTCTAATATTACTAATGTGATATTTTCTGTCTTCTGTTTTGTAGCTTCATTATAAACCATGATGAATACAGCTTCATTATAGAATGGTAGGAATTTTTAAAAAAATCTTCTAATAAATAATTTGTAGCCTAGTCTCCTTGATGCTGCGGCACACCATCTCCCTGTAAGGAGATGAGCCAACCTTTCAAAAAGCACACTGGTGTCAACTGGAAGACAAAAAGCAGCTACGATGTAAATTTTTCTCAGCATCTGAAGCTCTCACAATAGAGAAAAGAAGTGCCTCTCCCCACTTCAAGGAGCTAAGATCATATACCACACAGTCAGTGCAGCATAATGGTTACAGTGTCAGACCAGGACTCAGGTACAAACTCCCACTCTGCCATGCAAACTTGCTGGGTGATCTTTGATTGGGGAGAAATAAATAAATACCGATGACACAGAAACCATATCAACACTCTCTCTCTTCACACACACACTTGGAAGAGTGGGCATTCAGCTCTTAAAGTGAATCCCTATTGCCAAACATGAAGCAAAGCCTGGTTCAGGAGGTGCCTTGACAACCAACTGTAATGTCACTTGGAAGAAACCCTCAGGTGGTCTCACATAGGCTTGCCAAGTACCTACCGTATTTCGGCGGGGGACACACAGTCCCCGGCCGGAACATTCCTCTGGGCAACACCCACATCGCACGATGCCGTCACCAGGAAGTGACGCTGGGCGATGCTCTGGCAATAGAACTGGAAACTCGATGATACTATCGAGTTTCCAGCCCCATTGCCAGAGCATCACTCAGCATCACTTCCTGGTGATGGCATCGTGCACTGCGTCTTTCCTTCCCCCGGGGATGGTCCTGCCAGGACATATCCTTCCCCCGCCGAATTAAGGTAAGTTCTTGGCAAGCCTGGTCTCACAATACCTCAGCTGCCATTTTTGGTTGCTAAAGCAATCCCTTGAGACACTGAGGCCTTTGCCTTGCCCCGGCTTTGGAGAACTATTTTAAGCACACAGTGACCCAAACTACTTACTGCTCCTCTCTCCACCCAACCCTGGTAGTGGTAGGGGAGCAGATGCTAGAGGTAAGGAAAGGAGTTAGGAGCAGGAAGTGGAGGAGGTGAATGCAAAAACAGGCCCTGGTGAGGAGAGGTAGAACCAGAGGGGTGGGAAGCAGGGACCAGAGGGGTAAAATCAGGATCAAAAGTTGAAAAGAGGAAGCAGAAGCAGGAATCAGTAAGGGGGGGGACTGCCAAATCCAAGTTGGGAAATTCCTGGAGATTTTGTTGGTGGGTGGAATTTGGGGAGGGGAAGGACCCCAGCAGGGTATAATGCCATAGAGTCCAGCATCCAAATCCACCATTCGCTCCAGAGGATCTCTGGAGATCAGTCATAATTCTTGGGAAACTCCAGGTCCTACCTGGAAGCTGGCAACCCTACTTGCATGCCCTGCTCTTTAGCTGTATAAATATGCATAACGGATGATGACAGCCCAATTGATGATTTAATTTATTTAATTAAAACTTTTGTACGCCTCCCCCTTTGCACCCTATGTAGAGTGTCCAAGTTGGCGAACGATCAAACCTTCAAAACAACATTCAAAATACAGAAAGATATATATAAAATATTTAAAACAAAACATAGAAACACACATTTCCACTCAGCAATTTCACTTTTCATAGTAGGCCTAACAAACAGAACCAGAACACCTGCCTTGTATTTCGACTGAACTATTTTACTTGAGCAGATCTTCTACTATTACTATTACTATTGCTACTACTTAAAAGGAAGTACTTCTTCACCCAAAGAGTGATTAACATATGGAATTCACTGCCACCCAAAGAGTGATTAACATACGGAATTCACTGCCACAGAAGGTGGTGGCAGCTACAAGCATGGACAGTTTCAAGAGGGAATTAGATAAACATATGGAGCAGAAGTCCATCAGTGGCTATTAGCCACAGGGTATAGATGGGAACTCTCAGTCTGGGGCAGGTGATGCACTCTATTCTTGGTGCTGGAGGGGGCAGCAGTGGGAGGGCTTCTAGTGTCCTGGCCCCACTGCTGGACCTCCTGATGGCACCTGGTATATTTTGGCCACTGTGTGACAGAGTGTTGGACTAGATGGGCCATTGGCCTGATTCAACATTGGCTTCTCTTATGTTCTTATAATAGTAGTAATAATAATTGGGGGGGGTCACTTCGCTGATGCTCTTTGCTGCCTCCAGGAGCCCCTTCCCTCCCTTGACCAGATCTGTATATATGAACAAATTTCACTCTGTGCTCCTTTCAGCTTCAGAGATATGAAAGGCCACCTTGAGCCAAGAGGAACAACTGGGTATAAATATTTTAATAAATGCCATCTGAACAAGGCTGGGAAACGGTGGTGGAGATGAGGGGCAGCTGATTCCCCTCAGCACTTCCCTGCAGAATTTCTCCTCAGAGCATCAGAGGCCAGGTCCTAGGGGGTCCTTGCCTTGCTGATTGGCTCTGTCGGCTCTCACTGCTGCTTCCTATTGGATATCCCAGGTTTCTGTCTGTGCCTTATCTCAAAGGGGTATTTTACAGCTTGAAAGATTCCTGCCTTTTAACCTGGCAAAGCAAGGAAAAACCAGCTCTTGGCATCATCTGTGGTGTTAAATAACCAAGATCTCACAGCCTGCTTATTTTACACCGCAGATGAAGCTGATAGCTGAACTTTTCATTGTTAAAACCAGGAATCTTTATTTGTTTAACCCAAATCTCTTGTTTATCCCTCTTTTATAGCCAAGAATGAAAATGGAGATGCAAGAGCCATCAGGGATGGGATCCCACAATGAAGGAAGAGCCCTGTATGCCAACCAAACTGGGAGTATCCGAGAATTCTTGAAAAGGATCCCTATAAGTCAGGTTAAGCGAGAACCAGACGAGGGTCTCCTTCAGCACTGGAAAGTCCAGTGGCAGGGATCCCTGAAGACGATGGAGTCCCCAAATTCAGACTGGTGGTTTCTGCAGTTACTGGAAGAGTCTGCTCACCGGGAGGATGCAAAAAGATTTCTGGCCTCCTTTGAGCAAGTAGCCAAAGCCTGCCAGTGGCCCAGGGACGAGTGAGTGATCCAACTCTGGCCAGGTTTCAGTGGTGAGGCCGCGTGGCCCTTCAGCATGCTGCCTGCTGAACACAGAGAGGATTATGGGAAGGTGAAGGTAGCCATTTTGAAGGGGGATGCCATCCACTGGGAGAAACTGCACCAATCGCTACCAGGAGAGGGACTCACTGAGAGGAATGTACTGCTGGCTTAAGGAGCTGTGTAGTTGGTGGTTGAAAACTGAGAGTTGCACCAAGGAGCAGATCTTGGAGCTGCTGATCCTGGAGGAGTTCCTGACTATCCTGCTCCCAAAGTCCAGAGCTGGGTGAAGGAACGGGGTCCTGAGAGCTGTGCCCAAACCATGGCCTTGGCTGAGGAGTTCCTGAAGATATAGAAAGAGGCCAAGAGGCAGGAAAAACAGGCAAGGTGATTCTACTGTCATATTTGGGGTGCTGATCCAGGGATGGCAGCTTGGCCTGCCTCAAAGGAAAGGGCTGCTTTACCCTCTGGAGGGCAGCTGCAGCTGGCGAAACACCGGACAAAGAAGATGGACAAAGAAAAGGGGAAAGAGGATCTCATCTCAGCCAATAGCATTAAGGGTTTTTTTCCTGGCCTCAGAAGTCAGATAGATTCCTTAGGAGGTAAGAATAGGTTAATAATTAGTGAGACTCCCAAATATCAACTTACATAAGCTGCAGGAACCAGGCCAAGTGGAGAGAACTTTGCCAGCTTAGATACATTTCAAATTTTAAAAAGAGTTCCATAGGGGAAAAAAACCTTTTTCTCCAAAATGGAAATAAATAGAATAAGAATTATTTTTCACAAGAAAAGGATGGATTCAATTCATATAAAAGCCTTCATGACCAGACAGCTGATACTGAAGTTCAAAGTTTGAGTCTAGTGGCACCTTTAAGACTTAGAAGCTTTTATTCCTGGTATAAGCTTTCGTGTGCACACACACTCCTTATCTGAAGAACTGTGTGTGCACATGAAAGCTTATACCTACAATAAAACTTAGCTGGCCTTAGAAGTACCACTGAGGGAAGAAATCCAGCTGTGTATTTAAAAATGTACTAGACATGGTACTGATTTATATACATGGTTGAGATATGTTAATATATTTTCTTTATGTATTATTAGTAAGTATTCCTGTGTATCATATTCTACTTGACCATTTTATGATTTGTAGTTGAAGGCTTTCATGGCCGGAGTTCATTAGCTGCTATAGATTTTCCGGGCTGTGTGGCCGTGGTCTTGGCATTGTAGGACCTGATGGTTCGCCAGGAGCTGTGACTGGCATCCTCAGAGGTATAACACAGAAAGATGGAGTACACCTTGACACAGAGAGTACTACATCTTTCTGTGTTATACCTCTGAGGTACTATATCTTTCTGTGTTGTAACTCTGAGGATGCCAGTCACAGCTCCTGGCGAAACGTCAGGTCCTACAATGCCAAGACCATAGCCACACAGCCCGGAAAATCTACAGCAATGTTTTATGATTGTTACAAATGTGAAACCCAATAAAATTTAAAATTTAAAAGGAATAATCTGCTCCATTCCTTAATATCTGTCAGCTGCTATAAAGGAAAAAAAAAAGCATGAAATTGTCCAAGAAATGTAAACACAATATGACATGACTAGCATCAAGGGATGCTAACCAAAGAAAACCAGATTCAGAAATACATATGGCCCATTCTTGCATTCTTCTCCTCAGTGTTAAGGTTGTAGTTCACTCACATCCCAAAAAAGAGTTCCTTGCCCTGAAGAAAGTAGAATCTAAAAAACTGAGAAGGGCGGGGGGGGGGGAAGGGGAGACAGGAAGACTTGGTATCATGGCAGCAGCAGGTCCTTAAACTTAGTTGCAGCACAGAAAGGGGAATCAAGTCTTCTTCTGGCACATGAGTTGACCCACCACCAAGACCTTCAGAGCAAGGTGAAGGGGATAAGAAGAGAACCCCACACAAAGATGGCTGTAATGGTGGCTTCCTCAGAGAGGGCACAGAAATGGGAGTTCAGGACACAGAAACTGAGAGGGTGAGAGAGGAAAATATGACAAAGGATTACTCTTTTCTGAATGAGGGAGCAGCTGTTCCAGAGAAAGCAGAAGAAAAGAAGGCATTCAATGGAGATGAGAAAAACTGGTTTGGCTCGAGAACACTGGACAAGATGGTGGCTGAGATGGTTCAGCCTTTGGAAATACCACATTTCCCCAATTTCTCACAGGTCCTTTTCTTGATGTGAAGTCAGGATTTTATGGCAGAAGCTGTTTCCTCCAACCATGTGTTCACACCATATACTTGTGTATGTTTCTTGATCTTTGACCAAAGGCTGTTGTATCTGAACAGAAGTCCTTACACAGAAGGCAGTTTCTCCGGCTGAACTCTCAGGCTCAATTTCTCAGGAAACTCTGACTACACTTTTAGCAACTATATAGTTTTTCATGTGTGAATACTCTGAAGTGAAGTCAAACTGCCGCTCTGACAAAAGCTCTTCCTGCATCCCAAGCATTTAGATGGCTTCTCCTGTATGCAAATCCTCTGGTGGACAGTTAGGATGCTATTCCAATAGGATGTCTTTCCACACCAGTGTTCCCCCTAAGCTGAGTTAGTGTGAGCAAGCTCACAGTTTTTTAGCCTCCGGCTCACACATTTTTGGTCTTAGCTCAGGAAGGAGGGCTCCAGAGCAAACTAACTGATGCAGTACCCAGATTGCTCGCTCACAACTTTAATGCCAGCAGCTTGCAAAGCAGAAATTTTGCTCACAAGGCTCCACACCTTAGAGGGAGCATTGTTCCATACCCCAGGCATTTTTATGGTTTCTCCTCTGTGTGGATCCTTCAATGTAAAGGAAAGCTGTCTCTTTGACTGAAGCTCCTCCTAAAATCTAAGCTATGATACGGTTCTTCACCTTTGGGAACCATGATGAGATGTAAGCCATGAAATCCTTTCAGTCCTTGAGGAGGGTATATGGCTTCTCCCTGGTGAGAATCTTCCGGTGTTTAGTTAGAAGTCTATTCCACGATAAGGCTGTTCCCACACCCCAAGCATCTGGCTCCGTTGCTGTTTAAACACTTGTATTTATTATTAGTTTACCCTTCTCAGAGAAGTTCTTTTTACATTTGGCTGACAGGAAGCGTTCCCTCAGCACACCCAATCCCTATCTTCCCTTCATCTATTAAACTGCTCAGGGAGGGGAAAGCCCAGAAGCAGCCCAAGGAGGAGCTGTCTCCCTTCAGGCTGATCGCCACGGGTGGAAGCGAGATCTGGCACTTTCTCTGGCCAAATCCCGCAAGGACATCTTAGCTGCACATTCACACAGCCCTCTTGCTCCCAGTCTCTGGGGAGCGCAAAGGGAGAAACCAGCGTTTCCCTTCCTGTCTAGGCGGTCTGCCAGTATGTCGGAAGTTCTTTGCTTTGCAAATGAAAAGCCAATAAAACAAGAAGCCGCATCACTTGCCATCCTGGTCTGGCCCATTTTGTTTGAGTAGGGAAGGGCGGGGGGACATCAGCTTTGCTATCAAAGTGATATTTATGTTGGATCCAGCCCTCATAACAAATGAGTTTGACACCTCTGTTCCAGAGGGTTGGGAGAAAGTGAAAATGAGGAGCAGGAGGCATGTGAAAAGAGTGGAAGCTCGGTTTTTCCCCAGCCAGGAGGGTCTCTATGATTTTTCAACTCATGTGCAGCAGAAAGGGGGGGGTCATGAAAGCCCAGAAGAGGTGTGTTTGCAGGTGGGAGGAAGAAGCAAGTAGAAGAGCCCCCATGTGCTGACTCTGCCCACCCCCATCAGTGAGCAGGGTGGCTGGGTTCCCTAGAGGAAGTGCCTCCCCGCTGGTTCTGGTTGCCAACCTCCAGGTGGGGCCTGGAGTTCTGATCTCCAGACTACAGAGATCGATTGCCCTGGAGAAAACAGTTCCTTTCGAGGGCGGGCTCTGTGGCATCATATCCTGCTGAAGTCCCCTCCCTCCCCCAGACCTCACCTTCTCCAGGCTCCGCTCCCAAATCGCCAGGAATCTCCCAGGCTCAAGTTGGCAACTCTACGCACTCAGCTTCTTCCCGATCTGGCGAAGGAGAAAAGATCAAACCATTCAGGAAAAACAGGGGGGAAAAACATTAAGAACAAACGCAATATAAAACCACAGCAAGCCATATGACGACGTGGAGAAAAGGAGAGCGGAGAGGGGAATTTGACTCTGCAATATTGCATTTTGCGCACAAACTGCCGATGGAAAGCTGCCCCCTCTCGTAGGTATGCATCTCCCCACGTCGTGCGTAACTACCTTATTCCGGGAGGCTGTCACTTCAGCACGCCACTCCCTGCTCTGTCCCCTCCTCCGGAAACGGGCTCCCCCCCCCCCAGTTGGTCTTTCCCAAGCAGAATTCTTTTGGTTAAGAAAGACTATTGTTTGTTGGGACGGGGACAGGACAAAGTGTGGTTTGGGGTGAGTGACGACTTTGAACTTCGAAGGAAGGAGGGAGGGAAGAAAACGGGGTGGGACGGGACGGGGGGACGCCCAGATTGGGGGAACTTGGCACCTCCAGGAAGGAGAAATGCAGAAAAAGGGAAGGAGGAATTCAGGGTCTGGAAAGAGACCAGGTTGTACGTGTGTGGGTGGGTGAAGGGAACTGGATTCCTTCCTACCGCCTCCGCGGGCGACGTTTTCAAGGAAGCAGACTTGAGGTACAGAGAAGGGTTAGCTGTTTGCAAGTACGAGCGGGAGTCGGGAGGGTGTCTTTGGGACGGTCCCAAATCCTACCCCTCACACATGAAGCTGCCTTATACTGAATCAGATCTTTGGTCCATCAAGGTCAGTATCGTCTACTCAGACCGGCAGCAGCTCTCCCGGGTCTCCAGGGAAGGGTCTTTCACATCGTCGACTGCCTCTTTGACTGAAGATGGCAGGAATTGAACCAGGGACCTCTGCGTGCAATGGCCCCTTCCCATACATGAAGCTGCCTTATACTGAATCAGAGCTTTGGTCTATCAAGGTCAACTCAGACTGGCAGCAGTTCTCCAGGGTCTCAGGCAGAGGTCTTTCATATCCCCTACTGCCAGATCTTTTAACTGGAGATGCTGGGGATTGAACCTGGGACCTTCTGCATGCCAAGCAGATGTTCTGCCACCGAGCTATGGCCCTTCACATTGCAGTCAAAATTCAGTGGATGGTAGATGTGGGGTGTAGATAAATAGTTACCACTTCGGTGGGAAGGTAACAGCGTTCCGTGCACCTTGGTGTTTAGTCATGCTGGCCACATGACCATGGAAGCGTCTTCGGACAGCGCTGGCTCTTCGGCATTGAAATGGAGATGAGCGCCACAACCCTAGAGTTAGATTCGACTGGCTTTCGAGCAAGGGAACCTTTACCTTTAGATGTGGGGTGAAGTGTTTGTGGGGGGGAACAGTGAAGATAGGTGTCATTTGTGCCATATATACTGCTTCTCTCCCCCTTGAAGGGGGGAAGAGGTGCTGAAACTCTCAAGATGGAAATGAGGTTTGCAATCTGTGTACTGAAAACTCATTTTTAAACATTTTTAAAAGAGTTTTGTCAAAGAGGTTCCAGAACTCTGTTCTGGCACGTTCCCCCAGGAAAAAAACAACATGGCTTTAACCTGTTTTGCAGGAGCTTTGTCTATATCACAATAAAGTTTGATTGAAGATGAGAGAGGGAAATTGAGCCCTCTAAAGTTTGTAGCAGAGGTAGGATTTGACTGGGGATTTTGCATCTCTGAGCCTCTGCTGGCGTCTCTCATGACTGCTTATATTCTGAAGAAGTGAGCAATGACTCACGGGAAGCTCATCCCCTGCCATAAATTTTGTTAGTCTTTAAGATGCTACTTGCTCTTTTCTGCTGCTACAGACAGACTAACATGGCTGCCTGTCTTAATCGACCTCTTATTGTTCCTCTTTTCCACATAGATCCCGTGATATGGTGAGAGGCTATTGCTACAGGATCAGTCACAAGGTGGCCAGGATGAAAATGGAAGAGCAAGAGCTGGCAAGCTCCAGGCTGAAGGGAAAATCTGAAGGAGCAGGAAGATCTCCTCACGTCCTCCATGCTGGGAATATCCAGGAATTTCTGCAAAGGAGACCGGGGGAACATATTAAACATGAACAGGATGAGAGACAGTTTCAGCAGTGGGAAGACCAGTGGCAGGAGTTTCTGAAGACTGTGGAGTCCCCTCAGTCAGGCTGGGGAGCCCCACTGACACCAGAGGAGACCTCACCCTGGGATGACACCAAGGCCTTCCTGGCTTCCTTCGAAGAAGTAGCCGAAGCCTGCCACTGGCCCAGAGAAGAGTGGGTGACCCGACTCCTGCCGGCCCTCAGTGGAGAAGCTGAGCAGGCCTTTAGCAGGCTAGATCCCAGAGACAGAGAGGATTATGGGAAAGTGAAGGCTTCCATTTTACGAGGGGACGCCATGAGGAGAGAAAGGATGCGCCAATATTTCAGGTGCTTCTGCTACCAGGAGGCCGAGGGGCCAAGAGGGGCTTACAGCCGGCTCTGGGAACTTTGTCACGATTGGCTGAGGGTAGAGAAACACACCAAGGAGCAGATCTTGGAGCTGCTGGTCCTGGAACAGCTTCTGACCATCTTACCCCAGGAAATGCAGACCTGGGTGAGGGAACGAGGGCCGGAGACCTGTGCTCAGGCAGTGGCCCTGGCTGAGGACTTTCTGCTGAAGCAGCAAGAGCAGGAATGTGAGGAGAAACAGGTGAGGCAGTTTCATCATGATGTTTGTGAGTGATCCACAGTAGAGTGGAGATAAACTATCTTTTTTGACCCAGACAGTTCTAAAAAGGGATGCTGTTTATGGTTTGTAAAACTTTAGCTCTGGTGAACAGGTTCTAAACTATGACTCCTTGAAGACAAGAATTTAGGGTTGCCAGACCAGAAGTAACAACAGGTAGCTTGAGGAATCACCAGAAACTCTGGCGATTTCAAGAATTGCCTGCAATCACTTCTGGGTTTTCCTTGAAAGTGACATAATGGCACATGTGACGCTGCCATTTAACACCCCCTGCCTCGGCTGCTGCTTGGATTGGTGAAGGGCAGTGCCCTACCAAGGGAATGATAAGCCTAGACAAAATAGAAGTTTAGAAAATTGTGTACAGTGGGGGAAAGTGGATAGCCAGCACTTTTCCTAAGCCTTCTAAAATATTAGTTGTCACTTGGTGAATTTAACGGCTAGTACACTGAGGTCAGATAGAAAAAAGAAAGATGCCAAAGGAAAAGCAATCTACTTAAGAATCTTCTGAGAGAGAGTTAAGAGGGAGCTCCAGCAAGGAGAGCCAGCGTGGTGTAGTACTTACACTGTAGGACTAGGATGTGTGGGACCCGGGTTTGAATCCCGACTTGTGTCACGTAAGCTTGTTGGTTGACTTTGGGACAGTCAAAACTTCGTGGCCTAACCTACCTCAAAGGGTTGTTGTAAGGATAAAATGGAGGATACGAGGATGAGGTAAGCCACTTTGGGTTCCCATTGGGGAGAAAGAAGTATAGTAATAAATAATGTGTGTATGTGTGTGTGTGTGTGTGTGTGTGAGAGAGAGAGAGAGAGAGAGAGAGAGAGAGAGAGAGAGAGAGAGAGAGAGAGAGCGCAAGCCTTGGTCAACATGGTCTTTTAAGGGTCCCCGTCCTGAGCACAAATTTAAATTTTGTCAGCTTAGGAGACACCAGAAGGCAGGAAGGGACGACAGTGATGTCCATTGGGAGACTGGATACTGTTGCATCAGCTTAGGTTTAGTTTGTTTGCAGGTGAGGACTAAGCCACTTTACCCACCAAGGATAACAGAATCATAGAATCACAGAGTTGGAAGCAGCCATACAGGCCATCTGGTCCAACCCGCTGCCCAATGTACGATCAACCCAGAACATCCCTGACAAGTGTCTGTGCAGATGCTGCTTAAAGACTGCCGGTGAGGGGGAGCTCTCCGCTTCCCTAGGCAGCTGATTCCGTTGTTGCACCACTCAAGCTGCGTACCCCCCTTCTCAGAAAGGAACCTTTCTGTCATTTCAGTTGCTGATGCCCTATTTGGAGGCGGCGGTGAGTTCCTCCGAAGCAGGACAGACACTGTCTGAACTCAAGATGAGACAGCCGTGCACAGAGGCCAAAAGGGGAGATGATGCCGGATTGTGGGGTAAGTCCCATTCCTTGTGCTTCTATCTCTGGACACTTAGAAATGTCTGTAAAGTCTGTTAAGGGGTTCTGGGACACCTATTCATATATATATATGTGTGTGTGTAAAAAGGAATACAAAATTTTAAAGATCAATAGTTTGTTCAGTAGTTCAATAGGGTATTGATATTGTGTTGACATTTCTGGTATTTTTTGTCTGTATTCATTCTGCATGCAAATTCTGCATGTAAATTCTAGATTCGAGACCATTAGTACATTAGAGACCAACAAGTTTTTTGGGTATAAGCTTTCAGGAGTCAAAGCTCTCTTCATCAGATATGGTAACTAGGGAATGGAGCTTTGACTCTTGAAAACTTACACTCCAAAAACCTTGTTGGTCTCTAAGGAGCTACTGGACTCGAATGTAACTGTTCTCCTGCAGACCAATATGACGACGCTCTCCAAAATATGAAGAAATAGGGTATTAAGAAGAAGGTTCAATTGAAACACATTTGGTCCATCCTCTGCCATGACTCCCACTGGATGATTAGGGTTGCCAGCCAGCAGATTCTAGTTGGACTCTAGGGGGCGCCACTGCCTGATGGCATTGCTTGGAGTTGAGATTGCACCTCTCTAGGAATCGCCAGAAATTCTGTGGTGAAATCATAGAGTTTCCAGCAATTCCTGGAGCGGCATGACATCACTTCCAGGTTCCCCCTGGCGGTGACGTCGTGCTGTTGTGCCTATGGCAACGCTTTTTTCTCCTGTGGCAACCTGAGTACCAGCAAGCAATGGGAGCTGAGGGCTGGAGTTTTCCCACCCCCAGCAGGTAAGTGGCAATCCTATGGATGGCCAAGTCATTCACTGTCAGCTTAACCTTTCAAGGTTGTTGTGTGGCTAAAATGGAGAAGAGAGAGCTGTATGCTGCTTTGAGCTCCTTGAAAGAAAAATGTCATAGATTTTTCTGAAGAGAGATTGATGTCACATGTTGTCTTCTTCATTCCGGCAGAACACGGACAAGTCTGTGAGGGTGAAGCACAAAAACATCTGTTGGAAAGCCCAGAGCAGGCGGAACCATTCCCCAAAAGACCCAGAGAAGATTTTCCACAGGGTCTCATGCACTTGGATGCTTCTGAAATTAAATACAATCTAAAGATACAATCAGGTGACCAAACCTACTTGGTTCCTTCAGATGATAAGGCCTTCAAAAGACTTCCACAGCCACACGAGCGAAGTTCACCTGACGTGTCTGAGGAGGGTTCTAAGCCAAGCTCAGAGTTTGTGAAGCATGAGATCACCCTTGTTCAGGAAGCGCTGTACCAATGCACTGTGTGCGGGAAGAACCTGAGTCGCAAGGACCACCTGAAGAGGCACCAACAGATCCATAGCAGGAAGAAGAAACCCCACCAGTGCTCTTATTGCGGGAAGTGCTTCCGGCAGAGGTCGGACCTGGTTTTCCACGAGAGGATCCACACGGGAGAGAAACCGCACAAGTGCCCCATCTGCGGAAAGAACTTCAGAAGCACCTGCCAGCTGATCGTCCACGAGAGGATTCACACCCAGGAGAAACCCTACAAGTGCTCGGCCTGTGGCAAGAGCTTCAGCCAGAACGCAAACCTCACTGTCCACCAAAGGACCCATACGGGGGAGAAGCCTTACAAGTGCTCGGCTTGCGAGAAGACCTTCATACAGAAGTCGCACCTCATGAAACACGAGAGAACCCACACCAGGGAGAAGGCGCTCAAGCGTCTAGCTGCCTTTGGAATGAGCTTATTAAACTGACACTGCGGGGGAATCACAGACCTAGAGGGAAGCCCTTGTTTTCGAATACGTTACTTGTTTTCCAGAAAAGATCCTGGAGAAGATGCTACCAGTTGTGGGCAAGTTGCCGTAACATTCTCACAGGACGCCAAAGCATACCTCCCTAGCCCCATTTCCTTAGGGAAGCCGCCTCAGACCATTTAAGAAGAAGGAGAAGAACAGTTACAGCGGGGGTGGCCAAACTTTCTTAACGTAAGAGCCACATGGAATAAACGTCAGCCGTTTGAGAGTCACAAGACATGAACATGCATGTTTTTATTGGGGGGGAAAATATATGCAGATTTGCTTATTAAATTAAAGAGACAAGTGCCTTCTCTGAGCCAAGCTGCTGGTGTGGCGAGGCTTGGAGAACACATTTGACTTTAGATGGGGAGGGAGGGAAGAATGATAGAAAGAATGGTGGAAAGAAAGAAAGCGGAAAGAAAGCAAATAGATGGGGGAAGGAGGGAGAGGTGGTAAGAAAACAACTTTAACTTGAAATCTGTCCTCCAGGCCCCCCATGCCCACATGTCAGCCGGCTTGGCTTAGAGAAGGGATTTAAAGAGACAAATGCCTTCTCCAAGCCAGCCAGCAGGGAGGGAGCTTTGAGAACACATTTAAAGTTAAAGTTGCTATCTTTCTCTGCTTCCCCCCACCTCAAGCCTATCCAGGGAGGGGAACACTGGCTGGGGAAGGTAAGACCGATAGGGGAGGCATGCCTCCCTTTCACTTCCACAGCCGCCCTGCTGAGAGCTGCACAATATGTGTGAACAGGGCTTTTTTTGTAGAAAAAGCCCAGCAGGAACTCATTAGCATAATAGGCCACACCCAACAGCAGAAATGCATTAGCATATTAGGCCACACCCCCATGTTACCAGAAGTGTGGTCATCCAGCCACACCCACCTTTTGCTTCTTATTCTGTTTACCTTGTTTGTTGTCAAAACCCAGGGCTTTTTTGGTAGCAGGAACTCCTTTGCATGTTAGGCCACATACCCCTAATGTAGCCAATCCTAATGAGTTTCTGCCGTTGGGTGTGGCCTATTATGCTAATGAGTTCCTGATGGACGTGGCAAACTCAGGAGCCAGCCGGAACTCCTTTCCTGTGTGTTCCTGCCCAGAAATAGCCCTGTGTGTGAAAGAGCCACATGTAGCTCCCGAGCCACAGTTTGGCCACCCCTGAGTTTGAGTGATTCCTCAGTGGTTCCTTGGGAGGTGGTAGGCTCTCCTTTGGGGGTTATCAAACAGAGGCTAGATGGCCATCTGACAGCACTGCTGATTCTGTGAAATTAGGGAGATCATGAGAGGCAGGGCAGGGAGGGTTGTATGAGTGCTTAGTTCTCATGGCCCTTTCTTACATGGCCAGGGAAATGCCAGTCTCCACTTTGGGATCAGGAAGCAATTTTCTTTAGGCCAGCTTGGCCAGGGATCCTGGAGGGGTTCCCCCCTCTTCTGGGCATGGAACAGGGGTCACTGGGGGTTGGGGGGAGGTATTTGTGAATTTCCTGCATTGTGCAGGGGGGTTGGACTAGATGACCCTGGAGATCCCTTCCAATTCTGTGATTCTAAGAGTTGGTTTTATACCCCACTTTTCTCTACCCTAAGGAGTCTCAAAGCGGCTAACAATTGCCTTTTTCTTCCTCCCCCCACAACTGTCCTCTTGTGAGGTAGGTGGGGCTGAGAGAGTTCTGAGAGAACTGTGGCTGGCCCAAGATCACCCAACAGGCTTCATGTGGAGGAGTGGTGAATCAAACCTGGTTCTCCAAATTACAGTCCACTGACCTTTGCCGCTACACCACGCTGGCTCTAGGTCAGACTATGTGGTTCTTGGGCCTAACCTAACTAATCCTGTCAGATCTCGGAAGCTTAGCAGGGTCAGTACTGAATGGGAGACCACCAAGGAGCTCTCTGCAGAGGAAGGCAATGGCAAACCACCTCTGCTTCTCGCTTGCCCTGAAAGCTGCTTGCTGGACTCACCATAAGTTGGTTGTGACTTGATGGCACTTAGATATATATGTGGTTACTGGTAGCCTCAGGGCTTTTTTTGTAGAAAAAGCCCAGCAGGAACTCATTAGCATAACAGGCCACACCCAGTGGCAGAAACTCATTAGCATATTAGGCCAAACCCATGACAGAATGGCTCATTAGCATATTAGGCCACACCCCAACATTATCCAGCCACACCTACCTTTTGCTTCTTATTTTGTTTACCTTGTTTGTTGTCAAAACCTAGGGCTTTTTCTGTAGCAGGAACTCCTTTGCATGTTAGGCCACACACCCCTCATGTAGCCAATCCTAATGAGTTTCTGCTGTTGGGTGTAGCCTATTATGTCAATGAGTTCCTGCTGGGAGTGGTCAACTCGGGAGCCAGCCAGAACACCGTTCCTGTGCATTCCTGCCCCAAAATAGCCCTGGGTAGCCCAGACTGGCCTGATCTTGTCAGAGCTTGGAAGCTAAGCAGTGTAGCCATGGTTTATACTTGGATGGGAGAACACCAAGGGAGACTGGTGGAGGGAGGCAATGACAAACCACCTCTGCTCATGTCTTGCCTGGAATGCCTCATGGATGGGTTCACCATGAGTCAGTTACAACTTTATGGCACGTTATTATTATATTTGGTTCACTAGTTTAGTAATGTCTCCTCAAACTGGCAGCTAGTCTCCAGTTTGGTGTAGTGGTTAAGTATGCAGACTCCAATCTGGGAGAACTGGGTTTGATTCCCCACTCCTCCACTTACAGCTGTTGGATGACTTTGGGCAAGCCATAGTTTTGTCAGAGGTATTCTTGAAAAGAGCAGTTTCTGTCAAGAGCTCTCTCAGCCCCACCTACCTCACAGGGTGTCTGTTGTGGGGAGGCGAAGGGAAAGGAGTTTGTAAGACGCTCTGAGACTCTGAGTGCAGGGTAGGTTATAAATCCAATCTCCTCCTCCTCCTCCTCCTCCTCCTCTTCTTCTTCTGTCTTTCCCGCAGTCTGCTTCTTGGGCTACTTTAACTGGAGATCTCGGGGGTTAAACCTGGGACCCTCTTAATGCAAAGCAAACATTCTTACACTGAATATTGGCCCCTTCATATACGAGTATTCATAGATTTCTGTTCAAGCTGGTTTTTATTTATCTTACAACTCCATGACGCTGATCTGGATGGCCCAGGCTAGCCCAATCTTGGCAAATCTCAGAAGCTAAGCAGGGGCCGCCCTGGTTAGTACTTGGATAGGAGCCCACTAACGAAGTACGAGGGCGCTATGCAGAGGCAGGCAGTGGCAACCTACCTCTGCTCATCTTCTGCCTTGAGAACCTATGGGGGTCTCCATAAGTCAGCCGCAGCTTGACAGCAATTTCCACTATCAGAAGAACTCCATGTAGGGAAGAAACTTTCCTGGAGAACCTTTGTGGAATCCTTTCCATACTTTCAAAGCTGATTATGAGAATGCTCTCAAAAGGAGTGAAATCCAGGGGAAAGAACAAGGGCGTTTGGTTTGTGTTGGGTTATCCTGACAGGATTTTGAATCCAAGGGCAGTCTGAAGTAGATTAAGTACTCCCTTCCAGGGCTATTTTTGGGCAGGAACGCACAGGAACGGAGTTCCGGCTGGCTCCTGAATTGGCCACACCGAGAAGGAATTCATTAGCATAATAGGCCACACCAAACAGCAGAAATTCATTTGGATTGGCTACATTAGGGCTGTGTGGCCTAACATGCAAAGGAGTTCCTGCTACCAAAAAAGCCCTGGGTTTTGACAACAAACAAGGTAAACAGAATAAGAAACAAAAGGTGGGTATGGCTGGATGACCACACTTCTGGTAACATGGGGGTGTGGCCTAATATGCTAATGAGCTGCATTGTCAGAGTGTGGCCTAATATGCTAATGAGTTTCTGCTGATGGGTGTGGCCTATTATGCTAATGAGTTCCTGCTGGGCTTTTTCTACACCCCACCCCCGCTCCCTTCTACAAGTACTTAGAATCTTTATAAAAAGATGTTACTAGGGTTGGCAGGGTTTCGGAAGAGGAAGGACTTTGGAGGGTCATAATACCATAAAGACCACCTTCCAAAGCAACCATTTCCTCCAGGGAATTGGTCTTTGTAGAACAGAGATTGTTAGCCGCAACGCCTGGTCTCTGTTTAAATTACATTGAGGGAATTAGCTAAGAGACTGTTTGCTTAATAGGTGCGGAAGCTCAGGATCGCATCCCAACTATGCCAGAGTCACCCTCTCGGAGTGGCACAGACAAGAAATGTCTCTTGTGAGATTTATTAAGAAAATAACCCTAATATATTCATCTAATTAATAAAATATCGCACACCCGCACACCAGAGAGCTAGGAAATAAACAGGTGAAGCGATCTTAAAGAGATCAGAGACAATAAGGGGCGAAGCTTTGATGAGGGGGTTATGGCTGCCTTCCGAAGAGAGGAGTCCATGGTGAACAGATAGAGAAGCAGACTGCTTGGCTGGCAAGCATGTCTGAGAAGACCCAAAAGAGATGGGGGATCCAGCTGGTACACATCCCAGGAGACTGAACCAAAGATGGCTGGGTTTGGAGTCCTGATATTGGAAAATTATGCCTTCGGGGCAGCGGGCACAATAGGGAAATGGGCCAGGATGGGCCAGGATGGCCGGAAATGGCTCAAAAGGGTTTTTGGACAAAAGAAATCCAGGTTGGGGGGAAAAGCTTTGGTTATCAAAGCGTTGGGCAATTTGCAGAGTCTTGGCTCCATTAATGGCTGGGCCATCAAGATAACAATAACGACAATAGACTGTGGCTGGGGTGGTCCCAATATCAAGTGGCAAAGTCCAGAGGTTTGATTGTGGGATGTAGAACTGGAATGCAAGTCCACTGACACCCTTGAGGTGATGAAATTCCTTTCACAATGACAGATACGTGTCAGTAGTATCTGATGGCTGAAGGAGACGCTCTTGAACATATGTCCGGGCTAGTGGGCACCGCACAAAAGAGAGGGCTATATCTGCCCTATGCCAACTTTTGCCCTAACCTGGCCTGGGTACCTTCTTTTATGTGGCAAGAGGGGACTTGGGGTAACAAGATCACTTGTAATGCTGGGGTGATTTCTAGGACTCACCTGGGAGTTGGCAACACTAGATTCAGCTATGCAGTTTTTGTTTTGAAGGGATTAATACTGGTCTGGGCCTGGAAGGATACCTCTTTAGGAACCTAATGCACAGGCAAGGTTTTGACGATCTTATACCCTGGGCACATTCAGATGGCACAACGTACCTCTTTCTGTTTTCAATGGGCATACACACAGCACTCTGCCCTTTCATGTAGGGCACAGCTGAAATCTTCCTGGTTTGGGAATCCTCGAGTCCAAAAGGTCATACTGTCTGAATGTAGGCCTTTGGACTAACTGTAATGTGTTTCCTCCTTACAAAAAAGACTCTAAATCTCAATTTATTCTCCATTTCAAGGGGAAAGAATGAATTTCAATTTGCCCAGGTTCCTACATCCATAAGTTATGGCGTTATGGAGTTTAAAGAACATCAGAAGAGGCCTGCTGGATCAGACCAGTGGTCCATTGAGTCCAGCATCCTGTTTCACACAGGGGCCAAAACAGTTTGCTTCAAGGATTCCCAAATCAGGAAGATTTCAGTTGTGTTCAATGCAGGGCATAGAAGCTACATTCTTGCCCGTCACAGAGGTTTATTGTGATGTCCAAATGCATCCTCTATGATCAAAGGCAATCCTGGGCATTATGATCATGCATTATGAAGTCAAATCCTAAGGGTGGCTTCACAGTATTTCATTGTTCTTTTATCATTATTGCTTTGAGATTCAAAGTCTGATATGAAAGTTATACTTAAACATGTATGTTAATTCAGATGTACCTCCTCGTACAAGTTATTTGGATGACATCAAACTGGTCCTTTGTAGCAAATGTATGACTGTGTGGAGAGCCAGTTTGGTGTAGTGGTTAAGAGTGGCAGACTCTAATCTGGAGAACCGGGTTTGATTCCTCACTCCTCCACATGCAGCCAGGCTGGTGACCTTGGGGTGCTCACAGTTCTCTCAGAGCTGTTCTCTCAAGAGCAGTCCTCGAAAGACCTACCTCACAGGGTGTCTGTTCTGGGGTGTCTGTTCTAAACTGAGGCATGGGTCCACCAAGTTAATACTTTATATATTAAACAAAAAGATTTTGTCAGAGTTCATTTCATGTTTCATCACGTCCTTTAATTTGATCAACCAGGGTTGTGTTTTTATATATTTTTATGATCCAGTAAATTGGACTCCTGCATATGTTAATTGTGAAGGGGTGTCTTCCTTGTTTCCAGAAAGCAAGAAACCTTTTGTTCTCACCCCTGTTGTTCCTTCTTTGTGGTTAAACCCATCACATTTTTATGTAGGGTTGCCAGGCAACCGGTGGGCCCTGGGCATCAGACTTGAGAGGGGGATTGTATCCAGTGTTAGAGGGCCACAAGCAGTTCCAGGGTGCAGGAAGCTGAACTAGGGTTGCCAAACAAACAAACAAACTCTGGCTTCGGAAATTCCTGGAGATTTGGTACAGACCCTGGGGATGGCAGGGTTTGAGGAGGGGTGGGGGACTTCAGCAGGCTATAATGCCATAGAATCCACCCTCCAAAGCAGCCATTTTCTCCAGGAGAGCCAGTCTTTGTAGTCTGGAGATCAGGCGTAATACTGGGAGATCTCCAGGCCCCACCTGGAGGGTGGCCACCCCTAAGCTGAACCACTGTTCTCCTTATGCATGTTGACCACTGCACCTACTCAAAAGTAAGTACTGCTCTGATCATTGGAACCTCCTCCCAGGTAAGCAAGCTTAAGTTTGCAGCCTTTGGAATGAGCTGGGAGATGTTTTGTTCTGTTGGTGCCTGTATGTTGAATGGAAAAGGGGGAAACTCTGAAGTCTAGGGTGCAAAAAGAGCCTTGGGTTGGCCCTGCTATTGCGTGCAGCGGCTAGAAAGGTCCTCTAATGGCTGCCACCACTCTGGTATGGGCCTCCTCAGCTTCCACCCTACCCCTTTAGACAGTATTTTCCCAGTGGGCTCCCCTTTATATGTGACCAAATGAGGCGTGAGGTCCCAGGCAGAGTAACAAATTCGTTTTATTAAATTTAATAACTGTAGTTCAAAAACATAGGGAAAATGAGCACGGTAAAGGGAGGTAAGTCAGTAAAATAATAAATCCTAATGTGACTGACTATACTGCCCTAGCCTTCTCTAGGTACCTGGTCTCGGACCAATGAGGGATCTCTCCTTCTGCAGCAGCCTCACCAGCTCTGCTCCCTGGGAGTGAACCCCCTCCCACTTTGGGCAAGGCCTTCTATCTCTTCTTCCCAGGCACCAGTGTTCCCCCTGTGCTGAGTTAGTGTGAGCTAGCTCCGTTTTTTAGCCTCCAGATCACACATTTTTGTCTTAGCTCAGGAAGGATGGCTCCAGAGCAAACTAATTCATGCAGTAGCCCCATCGCTTGCTCAGCTTTAATGCCAGTAGCTCACAAAGTAGAATTTTTGCTCACAAGACTCCACAGCTTAGAGGGTGCGTTGCCAGGCACCACCCTCTGCTCCCCTGATTGTGTAGTTTCCCCTCCAAAATGTCCTGTTAACCAATCACAGGGTCCAGAAGGAACCTGGGAAATGTAGGTTATGGTAGCTACTCCAATAGAGGCTTCCCTGGAGCCACTAGGCCCCCCTAGAGCCTGTAGGCTGCACTATCATAGGCCTAGGATCGTGACACCTGCTTAGAAAGGTATCACACTCTTAGGTTTGCACTCTTGGCCATTTTGGCAGAAGTGCAGTGAGTTTTCTTAAATACATTTTTGCTCCAGGATCTTTAGAAGAGGGCCTGAATGGTTTTGCAGGCTCAGAATTACAGGCTGTATGGAAGGCCGCAATCATTCGCTTTCTGTGGGAGAAGGCAGCGCCACAGCCTTCCGACACCCTTGTGAGATTCCTTCTATTTACAGATATACTGACAGAATCTATTGGGAGTTGACTCTCCACAATCTGAGCAGTGGATCCCCAGGAAGCAATCAAACATGATGCTGCCTTATACTGACTCAGACCAGTGTTCCCTCTAAGCTGAATTAGTGTGAGCTACCTCACAGTTTTTTAGCCTCCAGCTCAGGAAGGATGGCTCCAGAGCAAACTAATTTATGCAGTAGCCAAATCCCGTGCTCACAATTTTAAGCAGTGGGAGGGCTGCTAGTGTCCTGGCCCCACTGCTGGACCTCCTGATAGCACGTGGTATTTTTGGCCGCTGTGTGACAGAGTGTTGGACTAGATGGGCCATTGGCCTGATTCAACATTGGCTTCTCTTATGTTCTTATGTTCTTATGTAATGCCAGTCGCTCACCAAGTAGAATTTTTGCTCACAAGACTCCACAGCTCAGAGGGCGCATTGACTCAGACTCTTGGTCCATCAAAGTCAGCGTTGTCTACACAGACTGGCAGAGCTCTCCAGGGTCTCAGGCAGAAGCCTGGTCCTTTTTAAGCGGACGTATCAGGGATCAAACTTAGGGATGCCATCCTCCAGGTGGGAGCTGGGGATTCCCCCCCCCCGAATTACAGCTCATTTCCAGACTTCAGAGATCAGTTCCCCTGCAGAAAATGGATACTTTGGAGGGTGGACTCTAGGGCATTGTACCCTATGGAAGTCCCTGTCCTACCCAGACTCCATCCCCAAAACTCCAGGAGCTCCCCAACCTTGAGCTGGCAAACCAACGTCCTCCAACCCCTTACCCATGACCAGGAGGGACCTGGCAACCCTAATTTCAATCCTGAGCCCTTCTGCGTGCCAAGCACTGAGCCATGGCCCCCTCCCTTAATGGACCTGCCTTTTCCTGAGTTAGATCTTTGGTCTACCACATCCTTTTAACTGGAGATTCCAGGGATTTAACCAAGCAGATGCTCTACCCACAAAACCAGAACCACTTCTCCAAAGGCTACAACCCCCTCTTCCCAGTTTAAGTTCACCCCAGCTAGAAATTCACCTTCTCATAGCTCTGGTGAGTCTCCCATACCAAAAGATGAGGAGAGATTCCCATCTGGGAGGAATCCCCCTTCATCTGTGCAGTTTGCTTCACCTCCCAGTGCCAAACTCACAGCATCGGAATCGCATACCCCACCCATCCCAATTTGAAAGTTCTTTAGCTTTTCTACATCTCCAAGCTCTGGTAGTGGTGGGTATCTCATCCGAAAAGCTGGGGAGCAGTGTTCCCTCTAAGCTGAGATAATGTGAGCTAGCTCATAGCTTTTTAGCCTCCAGCTCACACATTTTTGTCTTCGCTCAGGAAGGATGGCTCCAGAGCAAACTCATTTATGCAGAAGCCAAATTGTTCACTCACAACTTTAATGCCAGGAGCTCACAAAGTAGAATGTTTGCGCACAGGACTCCACAGCTTAGAGGGAACATTGTTGGGGAGTGTTTCCCAGCCCTCAGAAGCCCATCTATTCACTATTAGCTCAGTGGGACCTTCCTGGATTAAGGTGCAAACAAGGTTTACAAAAAATGGTGTCAGCAAGTCCTAAGAAAAGGAGACCAAGAATATTTTATGGTACCTCTAGTGAAGCCAGATGGGACACATTTCAGCTGCTCTTGTGTCCAACTAATTTTGAAGTACTTTATGGGGGGGTATCAATTCTGAGAGAATTATGGAAGTCATAGTGTGGTATAGTGGCTAGATGAGGACTGAGAAGACCTGAGTTCAAATGAGGGTTGCTAGCTATGGGTTAGGAAATACCTGGGGATTTTGGGGGGTGGAACTTGAGAAGAGTGGGGTATAATGCCATACAGACCACCTTCCAAAGTAGCCATTTTCTCCAAGTGAATTTACCTCTGGTGCCTGAGGATTGGTTGTAATAGTGGGAGACCTCCAGTAACCACCTGGAGGCTGGCAACCCTAGTGAAAATCCCGACTCTGTCCTGAGGAGTTTTTTTTTTGATGGCTTTAGGCCTGGGGGGAAAGTGTCCTGTCCCTTTTGTTGTTGTTGTTCAGTCGCACAGTCGAGTCCGACTCTTCGCGATCCCATGGACCAGATTACGCCAGGCCCTCCTGTCTTCCGCTGTCCGCTGAAGTTTGCTCAATTGCATGTTCGTTGCATCGATGACACTGTCTAACCATCTCATCCTTTGCCGTCCCCTTCTTCTTTGACCTTCAATCTTTCCCAGCATCAGGGTCTTCTCCAGTGAATGCTCCCTTCTGATTTGGTGTCCTAAGTATTTGAGCTTCAGCTTCAGGATCTGGCCTTCCAGGGAACAGTCAGGGTTGATTTCTTTTAGGATTGACTGATTTGATCTCCTTGCAGTCCAAGGGACTCTCAAGAGTCTTCTCCAGCACCATAGTTCAAAAGAATCTATTCTTCGGCGCTCAGCCTTCCTTATAGTCCAACTCTCACAGCCATACATTACTACGGGGAATACCATTGCTTTGACCATGCGGACTTTTGTTGGCAAGGTGATGTCTCTGCTTTTTATCATGCTGTTTAGGTTTGCCATCGCTTTTCTCCCAAGGAGCAGGCGTCTTTTAATTTCATGGCTGCAGTCACCATCTGCGGTGATCTGGGATCCTAGGAACGTGAAGTCTGTCACTACTTCTAGACTTCCCCTTCTATTTGCCAAGGAGTGATGGGGCCAGATGCCATGATCTTAGTTTTTTTGATGTTGAGCTTCAAGCCCACTTTTGCACTCTCCTCTTTCACTCTGAGCAAGAGACTCTTTAGGTTCTCTTCACTTTCTGCCATCAGAGTGGTATCGTCTGCATATCTGAGGTTATTGATCTTTTCCCCAGCAATCTTAACTCCAGCTTGTGATTCATCCAGGCCAGCATTTCGCATGATGTACTCTGCATATAAATTAAATAAGCAAGGTGACAATATACATCCTTGTCGAACTCCTTTTCCTATGCTAAACCAATCAGTTGTTCCATATCCGGTTCTAACTGTTGCTTCTTGACCCTTATACAGGTTTCTCAGGAGACATATGAGGTGGTCTGGTACTCCCATCTCTTTAAGAACCTGCCATAATTTATTGTGATCCACACAATCAAAGGCTTTAGCATAGTCAATGAAGCAGAAATAGATGTTTTTCTGGTACTCTCTTGCTTTCTCCATAATCCAGCGAATGTTGGCAATTTGATCTCTAGTTCCTCTACCTCTTCGAAACCCAGCTTGTACTTCTGGCAGTTCTCTATCCACGTACTGTTGGAGCCTAGCTTGTAGGATTTTGAGCATGACCTTGCTAGCGTGTGAAATGAGTGCAATTGTGCGATAGTTTGAACATTCCTTGACGTTGCCCTTCTTTGGGATTGGAATGTAAACTGACCTTTTCCAATCCTGTGGCCACTGTTGTGTTTTCCAAATTTGTTGGCAAATTGAGTGCAGCACTTTAACAGCATCTTCTTTTAAGACTTTGAATAACTCAGCTGGGATACCATCACCTCCACTAGCTTTGTTGTTAGTAATGCTTTCTAAGGCCCATTTAACTTCGCTTTCCAGGATGTCTGGCTCGAGGTCAGTGATTATACCATCGTGGTTGTCAAGGACATCGAGGTCCTTCTTGTATAGTTCTTCTGTGTATTCTTGCCATCTTTTCCTAATCTCTTCTGCTTCTGTTAGGTCCCTACCGGTTTTGTCCTTTATCATGGCCAGCTTTGCATGGAACGTTCCCTTGATTTCTCCAATTTTCTTGAAGAGATCTCTAGTCCTTCCCAATCTATTGTTTTCCTCTATTACTTTGCATTGTTCATTCAGGAAAGCCTCCTTATCTCTCCTTGCTGTTCTCTGGAAATCTGCATTCAGTTGGGCAAATCTTTCCTTTTCCCCATTGCCTTTAGCTTTCCTTCTTTCCCCTGCTATGTGTAAAGCCTCATCAGACAGCCACTTTGCTTTTTTGCATTTCTTTTTCTTTGGGATGGCGGTGAGTGCTGCCTCCTTTACAATGTCACGGACCTCTGTCCATAGTTCTTCAGGCACTCTGTCTATCAAATCTAGTCCCTTAAACCTATTCTTCACCTCTACTGTATATTCATCGGGGATGCGATCTAGGTCAAATCTGAATGGCCTTGTGGTTTTCCCAACTTTCTTCAATTTAAGTCTGAATTTTGCAATGAGTAGCTCATGATCTGAGCCACAGTCAGCTCCAGGTCTTGTTTTTACTGACTGGATAGAGCTTCTCCATCTTTGACTGCAAATTATATAGTCAATCTGATTTCGGTGTTGCCCATCTGGTGATGTCCATGTGTAGAGACGCCTCTTAGGTTGTTGGAAAAGGGTGTTCGCTATGACCAGCGTGTTCTCTTGACAAAACTCTGTTAGCCTTTGCCCTGCTTCATTTTGTTCTCCAAGGCCAAACTTGTCTGTTATTCCGGTTACCTTTTGATTTCCTACTTTAGCATTCCAGTCCCCTATGATGATGAGGACATCATTTTTTGGTGTTCGTTCTACGAGCTGTTGTAGGTCTTCGTAGAACTGGTCCACTTCAGCCTCTTCTGCAGCAGTGGTTGGGGCATAGACTTGGATTACTGTGATATTGAATGGTTTGCCTTGGATTCGGACCGAGATCATTCTGTCATTTTTGAGATTGTATCCCAATACTGCCTTTCTCACTCTCTTGTTGACTATAAAGGCCACACCATTTTTTCTATGGGATTCCTGGCCACAGTAGTAGATATAATGGTCTTCTGAGTTAAATTCGCCCATTCCTGTCCACTTTAGTTCACTGATTCCCAAGATGTCGATGTTCATTCTTGCCATCTCATTTTTGACCACGTCAAGCTTACCTTGATTCATAGATCTTACATTCCAGGTTCCTATGCAGTATTGTTCTTTGCAGCATCGAACTTTCCTTTCACCGTCAGACACATCCACAACTGAGCGTCCTTTCGGCTTTGGCCCAGCCGCTTCACTCTTTCTGGGGTTACTCGTACTTGCCCTCTGCTCTTCCTCAGTAGCATATTGGACACCTTCTGACCTGAGGGGCTCATCTTCCGGCGTCATATCTTTTAGCCTTTTGTTACTGTCCATGGGGTTTTCTTGGCAAAGATACTGGAGTGGGTTGCCATTTCCTTCTCCAGGGGATCACGCTTGGTCTGAGTTCTCTGCTGTGGCCTGTCCGTCCTGGGTGGCCCTCCACGGCATAGCCCACAGCCTCATTGAACCACGCAAGCCCCCTCGCCACGACAAGGCAGTGATCCATGAGGGAGACCTGTCCCTTTAATACAGGCTAATTTACCACCCAGCATGTTTCCCCTCCATTCCATGAAAAGCTTCACCTGCCCTATTCCAAGCACTAAGCCTTCATTAAAGGGGCAGGACATCTGCCTTCAGGCCTGTTAGCAACCCTACTTAGGCCAGTCACTGACTCTCAATTTAACCTACCTCACAGGGTTGCTGTGAAGATAAAAAGTAGAGAAGAAGCATGTACGCTGTCTTGAGTTTGTTTAAGGAAGAGTGGGATGACAATGAGCACACTTTGCAAATGGGAGTGAGCTGCACCCATAAGATTCAAGGATCTACGAAATAAATATCTGGTGTAATGCAGGGATTTAAGAGTCAGATTTTGTCCTGTTTAACACCATGCAGGAGGATGAGGTGGTAGAATGGACCATGCTCCTTCAAGCTGCAGGCAGTGGATTCTAGAATGGAATATTCCTACTCATTAAAAAATTTCCTGCAAGCAGAGAACTAGCCCAGCAGGGTCACGAGAAAGGTTCTGCCTCCTACTTATTACTTTCAGTGCTGGTTTTCTGCTGCATTTCAAAACCGTAGGGTTTAGATCCTGTGCTTCATGATTGGTCCTACACTGCATAAAAGGCAACTGTCCCATCATCCCCCCCACTCCAGCCTTCTGTGACCCCCCCCAATTTTGCTCCTGTGGGTCAGTGATCCCCAAGAATACCATTTTCTTGTTTACTTCATGTATATCCCACCCTTCTCCTCAATGGGGACTCAAAGCAGCTTGCATCATTTTCTGTTCTCTCTTTTGTCTTCACAACAACCCTGCGAGGTAGGTTAGGCCGAGAGTGTGTCAAAGGCAACCAGCAACCTTCTGTGGTAGAGTGGGAATTCTAACCCGGGTTTCCCAAATCCTAGTCCGACACTCTAGCCACTACAACACCCTTAAGTACAATGAGAGGGGCAAATTGGCAGAAAACACCCTTTCCCTCTTCTGGGAACACCAGTGTGTGGAAAAGGAAATGAGGATCCAATAAGGTTGTCAACCTCCAGGTGGGGCCAAGGGGTTCTCCCAGAAGTACAACTGATCTCCAGACTAACTGATCTCCATGGAGAAAATGGCTGCTTTGGAGGGTCGACTCTATGGCACTGTACCCCACTGAGGTTCCTCCCCTCCGCAAACCCCACCACCCCTAAGCTCCACCTTCAAATCTCCAGGATTTTCCTAGCCCAGAGTTGGCAACTCTAGGATCCAACCACGGATCCTCTGTGATCTTCCACTGATAGTCGGGACAAACCATTCCCCCCACCTCATTAGGATTGCCGCAATTTAGAGAAAGTGTGTCCTGTGCCTTTAAGAGAGGCTTCATGGTGGAAATAGTCAGCTGAAGCGTTTCTGGCATGGAAAGAACTCACACCACCTGGCAAATAACATCTCATGGAGCTTCTGTTAAAGTGACAATACCCTTTTTCACCAGGTTGCTAGTAACCCTACCTCAGTTCTCTGCCTTCTCATCCCTGTCATGCATGTGTAAACTAGGTGTAAGAGCAGAGAGAGCTGGGTTCAAATCCTCACCAGTGAAGCTTGCTGTCTTATCTTTGGCCAGTTTCCCACAAAGAAAGTTTGAGAAGTTTGGGATTTTTCAGACTAGATGACTGGTATGTGTGAGTGTGTGACATGTTAGGGATAAAATGGAGAGAGGAGAATTATGTCCATTGCTTTGGGTCCCGATTGTGGAGAAAGATGAGGTATAAATGAAGTAAAATAAAATAAGCCCCCAAAATGGACAGTGTAGAAAAAGAAATATTTTTATGGCATACATCTAACAGCAGCAATTAACCATGAAATCAAAGAATGGATTTTGGAACCTCCATTTACAGAGGCGGTATACCACAGAATACCTCACTCCATCCCCTGCTTGTAGTAGGGTTGCCAGATCTAGGTTAGGAAACTCCTGGAGATTTGGAGGTAGAGCCTGGGGAGGATAGGGACCTCAGTGGGGTACAATGCCAGAGAGTCCACCCTCCAAAGTGCCCATTTTTTCCCATGGGAACTGATGTATGTGGTCTGGAGATGAGCTATAATTCTGGGGGATCCCCAAGTCCCACCCGGAGGCATCTACTTGGCCATCTTGTATAGCAGATTTTATCTTATGTTTTTAAATATATTGTTTAAAAAGGGGAAGATGGAAGGGCGTTGATCTACCAAAATTATAAGATCTGGTGGGAACCAGGTGAGTGCCTGGATCCATAGGCAACCTGTGGAAGAATCAATGACAGGGAGTGTGGTCTAATGGGGGAGAACTGGATTTGGGGGTCAATCTTAAAAAAAAAACACTTTGTGCAACCCCCAGACAAGACAAGACAAGACTGAGAGATGGTCGAGGGTTGTCAACAGATCTGGAAAAAATTGTTCTGTCCCTTCAACAGAAGCTTCATGTGCGGAAATGGGCACAAAGCTTTTCAGGGCAGGGAGGCAGTGGCAAATAACATCCCAATCAATCTCCATTAAAGGGATAGGACATTTCTCCACCCCAGGGAATTGGTAACCTTAAGGTTGCCAACTCCAGGCTGAGAAATTCCTGGAGATTTGGGGGGGGTGGAGCCTGAGGAAGCCAGACTTTGGGAAGAGACCTCAGCAGGGTGTAATGGCACAGAGTCCAAAGGAACCATTTTCTCTAGGGAACTGATCTCTGTAGTCTGGAGATTAGTTTAATTCTGGGAGATCCCCAGGCCTCTCTTGGAGATTGATAATCCTGCCTACCTTGCAGGGTTGGTGTGAGGATATGTGGACAAGCAGGTGTACACAGCCCACACCTTGTGGGACAAACGGTGGAGTAAAAGTGGCATAAATAAATATAATACATTAAAATCATGTGTGTGGAGCACTAAATCTGATTAAAATGGAGACATACATTATGAAATCCCAGGTGCGGCAGACAAAACTGAAGGGATATGAAAACAGAGGAATTTTCTTCAAATTGCTAACAAACCTGGAGGAATAAAATGGTCTGTCCCTTAAACTGATGCTCCCTGTGTGGAACTGGGCCGGTGAAGTTTTTCAAGGCAAGGAACTGAATCTGCTAGTAAATAACATCCTATCAAGCCTTTATTAAAGGGACAGGGTATTGTTTTCTCCAGGCAATTGGCAACTGGTCTTCTAAGGACTCAGATTGTCTTTTTAAAAAAATCTCAGAAAACTTGATTTTTACAAAATTACCAAATGTTTCTAAAATTTTAGGATTTTAAAGTGAAGTACAGTTCCCCTAAATCCAAGGGCAGTTCCCAAAGAGAAAAGGAGAGGAGGGAAAAAGAAGACAGAAAGGTATCAATCTCATTCGCCCCAAACTTCCGGTTTCCATTGAAGGCTACTATAAACGGGGCAGGCGCGTCCTGCAAAATGGTGCAAATCTGAGTCCAGTAGCACCTTAGAGACCATTCAGAGCATGAGTTTTCGAGACTCGAGGATCAAAGCTCTCTTCCTCGGATATCAGTGGAGTAGCCCAACAAAGTTGGAGTGAGTCTAGTAGTGGTCCATTGGGAACCGGAAGTGATATTTTCTCTCTACCTCCCCACGTTTCACGAGCTAAACGAGAAAGGCCTTTAAACCAATGCAGAAGCGGGATTGGAGAGACTGCACCGTTAGAAAAGGGGAGTGAGAGACTCGGAGAAGTGCGGAGGTAGCTGCTCAGCTGTGTTTCCAAAGCGCAGCCCTTATTTCGCATTATCTTTGGATGCTTTCTGGGTAAGTGTTTGTGTTTAATTTTATCTGTTTGTATCCTTTACATTTTGCCGTTCTCATTGAGGCTCAGGATGATTTATGCAGAATAAAACATAGGCTAAATGAAGTAATAGAACAACTAAAGGTTGTCGAAGTTTAGAAGGAAGAGAAGCGCGGTGAGAAGACGGATTTGGAGCAAGGGGGGAAGAAGCTAAAATTCAAAGGTCCCAATTGTCACCGAGGTGGTAACGTTGTGTTTGGGTGGTATCATCTTGGTGGGGGAACCAACCGAGTGGGATTGAGTTATGTGTTGCTTCATGTTTTGAGGGAAAGTTCTGCCTGTAGAAAGCTAGCGTTTCAAGGTGAAGACTTAAATGCCCTGCATTTAGAGAACTAGTGTGTCTGGTTCTAATGTAGCTTTAGTTGTGTCGCCCAGGCAAGCTGCTAGCTAAGGAATATATGGAATGGGTGTGTGTTGTAGGGGGTGAGGTTGAATTGTGAACCTGTAGTTGTGGCATGGAATAGTACAGTGTGGGTTTATTAGCTCTTGAAAATGCTAGCCCAAAGTGAGCTGGCAATTCTGAGCATATGAAAGGTTCAGGAATGTGTTCCTTGCTGTGTATTTAAAGGAATATCTCTGGTTCATACTGTAGTTCTAGTCACCATATCTCAAAAGAGACATTGCAGATCTGGAAAAAGTACATAGGAGGGTAACCCAGATGATGAGGGGATTGGAGCATCTTCCCTGTGATGGAAGGCTGAAGAGTCTGGGACTGTTTAATTTAGAAAAGAGACAATGACTATGGGGAGGACATGACAGAAGTTTATAAAATTATGAATGGCATAGAGAGAGTTGCCAATGGGAACATTTTCTCCATCTCCCAAAAGACTAGAACTCAAGGGTGTTTAATGAAGCTGATGGGCAGTAGGTTCAGGATGGACAAAAGGAAATACTACTTTACACAGAGAGTGATTAAAATGTGGAATCTGCTGCCAGTGGAAGTAGTGATGGCTGCAGGAATAAACAGCTTTAAAAGGGGCTTAAATTCATGGAGGATAAGTCTATCAATGGCTACTAGCCGTGGTGACTGAGGGGAACCTCCACATTCAGAGGCACTAATTCCCTGAACCCCAGAGCCAGGAGGTAACATCAGGGGAAGGTCTCTATGCCCCGTTGTTGGTTGTCTGGAGGAACTGGTTGGACACTGTGTGAGACAGGATGCTGGGTTAGATGGACCAGTGGTCTGAACCAGCAGGGCTCTTCTTATGTTCCGAATATATGTATTTGCTGCAGGGAACAGGAGTGTTAAGACAACAGGAAGGTTGCCATCTGCCTTGAAGGAAATCCTGTCCCTTTAATAAAGGCTTAATAGGATGTTATTTACCAGGTGTTATTCACCCACTTCCACACAATTGAGCTTCTCTTAAAGGGATAGGACACATTTTTCTCCAGGCTAGTAGAAATGTTTTATTTAGCGGTCTCTGCCTTGAGCATAATCAGGGCTCTTTTGGTAGCAGGAACTCCTTTGCATAATAGGCGACACACCCCTAATGTAGCCAAATCCTCCAAGAGTTTACTGAGTTCTTCTTACAGGGGCTACTGTAAGCTCTTGGAGGACTGGCTAAATCAGGGGTATGTGGCCTAATATGCAAAGGAGTTCCTGCTACAGAAAGAGCCCTGTGTAATGATTATGTAAACTGTGTAGCTGGTCTTGGTCTGTTTGGAGCCCTGTCAAGATGGAAGACTGGAGAGTTTCAGGCAGGGGAGGAAGTAGGTAAGATACAGCAGACCTGATAGCAGTAGCTGACTACCATCTGGTCTGAATTTGTTTCTCCTCTGCTTGCCAGTGCTTTGGGCATAGCTGGAGGCTGTGGTTTCAATTCCCCAGGTAGGGCCTGGAGTTCTCCTGAAACTGCAGCAGATCCCCAGACTACAGAGATCCGTTTCCTTGCAGAAAATGGCTGCTTCGGAGTGTGGACTCTATGGCATTATACTTCAGTGAGGTTCATGCTCTCTCCAGGCTCTGCTTCCAAAGCTCCAGGAATTTTCCAGCCTGGAGTTGGCAACCCTACAGGAGCCAGCAGCCATGGCTTATAGCTACAAGGTCTGCATTAAATATCTCAATGGACTGGGGCCAGTCTAGGATGTGTTTGTGTTTTCTTCTTTGTTATGTTCTTTTCAATTACATTGCTTAATTGTGGTTGTTGCAATTGTAGTTTAGCCGTATTCTATAAATCTTAGGGTTGCCGGCCTCCAGGTAGCACCTGGAGACCTCCTGTTATTACAATTTATCTCCAGGTGACCAAGATCAATTCCCCTGGAGAAAATGGCTGCTTTGGAGGGTGGACTCTATGGCATTATATCCTACTGTGGTGTCTCCACCCCCAAATCTCCAGGTATTTTGCAATCCAGAGCTGGCAACCATACTTTGGGTCCAGTAATGTAGAGAATAAAGAGTACTCTGCTCCTTTAAGACAGGCTTAATGTTTGGAAGATTTCATGACTCAGAGTGAAGTTATGTGTAGTGGTTAAGAGCTGTGAACTCTAACCTGGAGAACTGAGTTCGATTCCCCCAATCTTCTACATGAAGCCAGCTGGGCGACCTTGGGTCAGTTACAGTTCTTTCAGCCCCACCAAAAAACCCTAAAGGTAAAAGTTTCCCTTGCTCGAAAGCCAGTCGAATCTGACTCTAGGGTGCAGTGCTTATCTCCATTTCCAAGCTGAAGAGCTAGCGCTGTCCAAAGACCTTTCTGTGGTCATGTAGCCAGCATGACTAAATGTCAAGGCACACAGAACGCTGTTACCTTCCCACCCGAGCAGTACCTATATACCTATTTGCATTTCTTGCTTTCAAACTGCAGCCCCCTAAAACCCTAGCTCACCACAAAAGAGCTCAAGTTTAAGGCTGCCAGACAATCTTAGGATCTCTTGGCTATACTATACCCCCCACTGCCATACGATAATTGCTATTATGATCCTTCACTAAGGGGGTATAACACTTGTCTCCTTGTTGCTGGCAACCTTGTTTGGGTCCCTTTGGGGAGAAAAGTGGTATTGAAATGCCCAATCCAGAGGCAGTATCTATATATTTAATTGTCAGCATGGGAAAAATCTGTGGATACTTAACATGCAGAGACTGAAGTGATGAACGGACACCATAGGTCTTCCTGTGTACCTGAGCAAAGGCCCAGGTTGGCAGAATAATCAGGAATCTTTAAACAAAAGTTTTAGAAATCAGGGCATCGGCTCCCTAAAGAATAGAAGCAGTGTCTGTAGCTTTAAGAAATGAATGTCCACAGTGGCCGTTGCTAGGCAGCCACAACACTATTGCCAGCCTGTTTCTGTCAGTGAGAGGCAGGGGCAGGGTTCTTTCTAGGGCCGTTTCAGCCTTTGAAGGGGGACTCACTGGGACTAGGCCCAGTGGCAACCACCAGGCACCTGGATGCTACATGACTCACTCAAGCCTTGCTGCTGGGTATTGTTCAACAGCAGCCACCCCCTGGACCACACTGTTGGGTAGTGGCTAGAGTTTTGGTCTAGGATCTGGGAGCCCCAGGTTTGAATCTCCACACTGTCATAGAACAAAACTGGGTGATGTTCCGGTTACATACTCTCAGCCTCATCTACTTCGCAGGGTTGTTGTGAGGATAAAACAGAGAAGAATGATGTAAGCTGCCTTGGGTCCTCATTGTGGAGAAAGGTGGGGGATAAATGAAGTAAATAAATATAGCTGAAGATGGGGGAGAGGGCAGGTAAAAGTTTGACTAGTGGGTGAGAAGGAGAAAAGGAAGCAGGGCAAGATGAGGACATGGGGTCTGCCAGGAGACGGAAAAGAGGAAGTAGTGTGGGGAGTGGGATACAGGGGAAAGTGAGGTTCCCTTCACAAATCCTTGTGGGTTCCCCGCAGCACAGCTGGGCTTAGTGACTAGCACTGTACACCTGAACCAAGTTTTTCTTGAGTAGAGGCCACCAGGGGACGGAAGGAGAGAAAGGTGAAGGGGCAGCACGTAAAGGCTGCTGGGTAGGTGGGAAGGAGAGAAGGAAGCAGGAGCAGGGGTGAAGATATGGGGATTTTTTTCTGCGAAGGGGGAGAGGAAATAGTGGGAAGGGGAAAATGAGGTACCCCCCTCCAAGTCCCTGTGGATCCTGTGTTTGTTATACTTGTGTACCTCAGAATGGCAGTTACTTGGAGGTAGCGACAAGGGGCAACCTTGGCCTCCATGGGCCTTCTGTGGTATGAGAGCCCTGCTGGATCAGAACAATAGACCCATCTAGTCTAGCATCCTGTCTCCCACAGTGGCCAACCAGTTCCTCTGGAGGGCCAACAACAGGGCACAGAGGCCGAGTCCTTCCCCTGATGTTGCCTCCTGGCTCTGACATTGAGAGGGTGGCTGCCTCTGAATGTGGAGGTTCCTTTTAGCCCCCATGGCCGGTAGCTGTGTGCTGATAGAGCTGCTCGCTGTGAATCTAACTGCCTTTCAAAGCCATCTACCATTGTGGCCCTCACTGTGTCCACTAATTCTACAATGTAATTACTCATTGAGTAAAGGAAGTATTGATTTTTGTCTGTTCTGAGTCTACAGTGGGTTCCTTGGAGTTGTAGTATTCTAGGAACAGGGAAGGCTCTGGCTTGCTGCTTTGAGAAATGGGATTCTGGACTAGCTGGACTAAAGTCCTTGTGCTTTCAGCAACAAATATTTATTTGGAGAGCCATCGTAGAGGCTGTTATTTCCTCAGGGATGCTGCCTTATAATGACCAGTGTTGTGGCTGCGAAGTATAGAAACATCTGGCGCTCCCTGTTAGCATATTGAGCGGTTTACTCCCCCACCCCACTAGTGAGTACCCAGAACAACCAACATTTCTGGAGCAGGTTGACACCTAAATACAGAGGAGCGGGAAGTGTGCTTTGTTCTCATTGGGTAGGGAACAATGAGATGGCCCACTAGGCTTGCCAGCTTCTAGGTGGTAATAATAATTATTCTATGTCAGTGTGATTCTAAGATTGTCTGGCAGCCCCAAGTTCCAACTCTTTTAGTCTTATGTACCACTAGGTGGCTCAAGTGGTTAAGATGCTGAACTGCAGGCTGGAAGGTCAGTAGTTCAGCAGTTTGAGACCCGAGTGCCGCATGACAGAGTGAGCTCCCGTCTCTGGCCCCAGCTCCCGCCAACCTAGCAGTTCGAAAGCAAGAAATTGCAAGTAGATAAATTGGTACCGCTTTGGTGGGAAGGGAACAGCATTCTGTGTGCCTTGGTGTTTAGTCATGCCAGCCACATGACCACAGAAATGTCTTCGGCTAGTGCCGGCTCTGAGATGAGCACTGCAACCCTAGAGTCGGATTCGACTGGCTTTCGAGCAAGAGAAACCTTTACCTTTACCACTAGGTGGTGAGCTAGACTTGTTTTTCAAGGTAAAGAGATGTTTCAGAGGTGGTTTGCCGTTGCCTGCCTCTGTGTCAGGACCCCGGTGTTCCTTGGAGGTCGCCCGTCCAAATAGTAGCTGAGGCTGACCCTGCTTAGCTTCCGAGATCTTTTTTTTTTTTTTTGTAAAACTCTCTTAAAAAAGAGAGAATTTTATTCTTTTTATAAGAAAAGGGAAGGGTAGACAGATGGAAAAAGAGAAAGATGGAGTGAAAATTTTTTCTGTTAGTGAGGGTTAGTTTAGGTTAATAACCAATACCAATTTTGGCATCCATCATGGTTAGAAGATCTTCTTTTTAACTATTGCAAAGTCCAAAGTCACTCTGTTAATGCAGTTAGTAAAGTCCATTGGGGTTAGTAATTAAACAGCTCCTTCCAGATGCTGCACGAACAGTCCTCAAAGTATCTTCTTTTTAATTTTCTTCCAGTTATGGATTGAGTCCATTTTAACTTTGAAGTCTTCCGTTCCATCACCACTTTCCCCTGGGCTGCTGTCTTCTTCACTTATCCCAGTTTTGAATGCTGCATCCTCCTCCCTGCTGGCGTGTCTCTTCAGAAGTTTCCGTATTTTGAAGATGAAATCCGTCTTCTTTCTTTTCTCTTTTTCCTTAAACTTCTGACCTTCAAGCTTCCAGGGCTCCATAAACTCTTCAGATGAAATTAGATCTCCAGTTTGTCGCCTGCTATGCTCGACATCCCCTTCTACTGGCAGAGTATTTTCTTTTATAAAAGCGGAATAGGCTTTGGGAGCCTTATCCACCTCTTCTTTTAACTTTATCGCTTCACTGCCAGTTAGGGGTGCCAAGACATTTGTCAAGGTAAATCCGAGATCTTCTTTCTCTTCTTCTTTAACGCCCTGGAAACCTAGAATCAAATTCGATTTCTGTTCGATCTCCATCATCTTTCTAGTTGTTTCCGATATCTGTTTCTGTCGACTGATGAGAACACTTTCCATTTTAAACAGAGTTTCGTTGATTTTCTGCAAATGTTCCAGCAGGGGGCACAGCATCTCCTTTTCCTGTTGATTGACAGCAAGCTCTTGGGGGGGGCTGTCTGGACCGGAAGTCCCTCCTCTCTTCTCTTCCGGTGTCTGCAGGACTTTTTCCATTATCGACATTTTGTTTTTTTGTTTACTTTTAAAAAGTTCGTGCCGCATCCCCCAGGAAGCTAAGATGATCGCAGTCTTCCATGCAACCCTAACGGTACTTTCACCAACACTTTGTTTTCTCTCTGCCCCCCTTCGCGCTCCCTTTGTAGATCTTCTCAAAGGGGGTGGGAACTCCTCCCTCCTCCCAACGCTTATACGCATGCAGGGGGCTCCGATTTACGCTTCAAAATAGATCTTCAACTCACGATTCGATGCTACTTCTTCTTTTTATGTTAAACCATGGCGCTGTCTTCACTCCTGGAAATCGGTGGCGCCGCTAAGTCCCATTACGGGCACGCCGCAGCGGGGCCGATTGGGGCGGGGAGAAAGCCTCAATTTCCCGGCTGTCTGCCGGCAAAGAGGCTACTCCCCAAGCGCCCCCGGTTCGGAGCCTTTGCCTAAGGCTCACTAGGGTCTTTCGCACATGCGAAGACTCCCCCTAACTGCGCGTGGGCTAACTGCCTCCGGGAGTGTCCCGAGAAGCGGCCGCCATTCGCGATGCCGAAACCGAAACCCTTAGCTTCCGAGATCTTGACGAGCTCGGGCTAGCCACTTCCAGGTGGTGGCTGGAGATCTCCCACCATTACAGTGGGTCTCCAGGTGACAGGTCGGTTCCCCTGGAAGAAAAGGGCCGCTCAGAAGGTATACTCTATGGTATTGTACCACCCTGAGCTCCCTCTCCGAACCCCTCCCTCCTCAGGCTCCGCCCCCAAAGTCTCCAGGTTATCTCCCAACCCAGAGCTGGCAGCCCTGTGGCCCCCAGAAGTCAAATGCCATTTTTCTGTATAAAAAAGTAGAAATCTGTTCTTCTTGTGATGTCTGATAGTTTGTAGCAGTAGAACACAATTCAGTTCCGGACCAGTAGCACCTTAAAGGCCGCCAACATATTTCCCAGGGCTTTAAGCTTTCATGACTCAAAAAAACTTGTTCCTCAGACTGAAGTGAGAATGAAGACCCATCAGCCTTTCTAGCCAGGTCAGAAGGTGGGAGGGGGGTTCCCAAGAAGGGCCGGTTGGCGCTAGGAAGTGGAAGTAGAATAAGGGCTGGTGGATCTTCATTCTTATTTGTATCTGACGAAGTGAGCTTTGGCTCATGAAAACTTATACCCCAGGGAATGCAGTTGGCCCTTATTGTGCTGCTGGACTTCAGTTTTGTTCTTCTCTATTTATCGTATTTGTTTAGGCTATAATTATGCTGCCTCTTCAGAGACCTGCTTGAGGCAGCTTACAAATAAAACCATGTCTTTCTCTCTCTGTCATGGGGAGAAGAACCTCCCATGAACAAATATGGATCTCTGAAACTTCCTGTTTATCCCTGCTTTATTTTTTAATAGACTTTGAAACTCCGAGACCCCTCTTCACTGTGAAATCGGCCCACAAGCTGTAAGGAACAAAATGGAGGTTGCAGCGGGGCCCAAAGTAAGGGAAGTGGAGACTGGAACAAGGAAGGCCCTTCACATCATCCAGCCTGGAGAACCCATCTGTCTTCCACAAAGGGTGCTGAGAGAACAAGTTTAGAAAGAGCCAGGAGAAGGGCTACATCAGCACTATGAACAATGGCAAGAGCTCCTGAAGATGAAGTCTCCTTATCAAAGTACCATGATTGGCAGAGGAGCCCTGGGATGACCCTAAGGCCTTCTTGGCCTCCTTTAAGCCAGTGGTCCTGGGAGGAGCGGATGGCCTGACTGCTACCGACACTCGGTGGGGAAGCCAAACAGGCTCATAATTGGCTGGACAGAGAGGATTATGGGAAAGGGAAGGCGGCCATCTTACAAGGTGACAGCATCAGCAGGGAGAAGGTTTACCAAAACATCTGGGATTTCTGCTACCGGGAGGCCAGTAGCCGGTTACAGCAAACTTCAGTCCATTGCTGCAGTTAGTTAAAACGAGGGAAATCCAGCAAGCATCCTTCCATCAGAAACCCAGAGCCAGGAGGGGATTGGCACTGAGAGATCTGTCCCCTGGCAGTGCTCCTAGCTAAGGAGTTTTTGCCGAAGCAACAAGGGGGTCAGGACACAGGAAGAACAGGTGAGAGAACAGATAATCCTGCATGCCCTTTATACCAGTGGCCCCTCTAGATTAGTACCATCTCCGTTAGAGGTTTCAGTTATTTTTATAAAAACCAGTCCTAAAATATCAACATATCAAGCAGGTTCTCTGGATTCCCTGCTTTCATTTTAAAAAAGTAGGGGCCCTTGAAATCTTTTGGCAGGGAGGGAGAGGGGCTGTAGCTGGCTGCAGTTCCACATGCAAAAAGTCCCTTTAAAGGGTGTTTTTGCGAGTGGGGAGGGGGCTGCTGCTTGCGGGGCTGATTTCCCAGTGGTGATTTGCTGCTTAGGATTCAGGCCCATGTACTGCTGCACTAGGATTGCCAGCCTCCAGGTGGGGCCTGGAGATCTCCCGCTTTCACATCTGATCTCCAGCTGACAGATCAGCTCCCCTGGAGAAAATGGCTGCTTTGAAGGGTGGATTCTATGGCCTTGTACCATGCTGAGGCCCCTCCCCTCCTCAAAGCCCCACCCTCTCCTTTTCCAGCCCAGGCCTGGCAACCCTATGCTGCACTATTAGATCAGCTGGTCCCCACTAATCAGCTTTGAAGCCTTTTAAATTGGGTGGAAGGGAGAGGAGTGGCCAGGCCAGGTGGGTGGTCGCTCTTGGGGGCGGGGCTTTCCTGGTGCCCAGCTGGCCAGGGGTGACTGAAGCCCCCAGAAGTGGGGGAAACCCCGCCCGGCCCTGGCAACGCTATTTGATACCCCTGCTCTAACCGCTACACCACACAGGCTCTAGTATTTGGAACTGAGATCTTTTTTGCGTGCTTGATTTGCTCTTGATGTTCTTGGCAGTTGACCCTCAAGCATTGGAATTGGTTGGGGCTGGTTCTCCCTCATGTCTGCCATCCCCTGTGCATTTCACACTTGTGAAGTCAGTTTCTTGTCTTCTGTATGTGCCTTAAATAATGAGGGGTTTTCAAGGGAGGGTCCTGTCATCACAGTGGCCCCCCCTTATTTTTTTACAAATGGCCCTAAAATATTGATATACTGATGTAGCTTTTTAATGATACCTTAAGCAAATTCTCTGAATTCAATGTTCTTTTTTTTAAGTAAAGTCTCTAGCTTGTTTTCCCTTATATCTCTGCAAAGGAAGAGTCTAGAGACCTGCTTTTTAAAAATGAAAGCTGGGAATTCAGAGAACCTGCTTAAACTGATTGCGACACCACATTGATATGTTGTTTTAGGACTGGTTTTTAAAAAGTAAAAACTTGAAACCACTTGTCTTCAGGGTGGGAGGGAAGGGAGGGAGTGGGGTTGACAAATGAAGGCCGTCGGATCACTGAAAAGCAGGCTGGAGGTGGGTGGGACAACAAGAATGTGGGAAACATTATGCACGAGGAAGGGAAACATTATGCACGAGGAAGGGAGGGAAAAGCAGAGTCAGAAAAAGATTTGGATTAAAGTGGCTTCAGAACAATTTAGGGAATAACAGAAAACTGAAGTGAAAACTAAAGTCACAAAAAACTGTGTGCTGAAATAAGGGGCTAAACCAAAGCAATATGGGGCCAGAACTGACAGGGGAAAAAAGCCTGTACGGAAAAGCCCCGGGTCCATTTCTCCTTACTTCCATGAAGGGCTATTTTTGGGCAGGAAGGCACAGGAACGGAGTGCCGTCTGGCTCCCGAGTTGGCCATGCCCAGCAGGAACTCATTAGCATAACAGGTCACACCCAACAGTAGAAACACATTAGGATTGGCTACCTGAGGGGTGTGTGGCCTAACATGCAAAGAAGTTCCTGCTCCAAAAAAAGCCCTGGGTTTTGACAACAAACAAGGTAAACAGAATAAGAAGCAAAAGGTGGGTGTGGCTGGATGACCACACTCCTGGTAACATGGAGGTGTGGCCTAATATGCTAATGAGCTGTGCTGTCGGGCGTGTGGCCTAATATGCTAATACATTTGTGCTGTTGGGTGTGGCCTATTATGCTAATGAGTTCCATGGCCTTCATTCTTTCCAAATTCCTTTTTTTTCTCTTTGCCCAGGGGTGTGACCTGAATCTCTCCTCTGGTGGCAAAAGGATGAAAGTATCCAAGGGAGGAAACTACAGAGCCAGGGATTCCAAGCGAGTGGGCCCGCGTGGGCTAGCTACAGAGAAAGTGGAAGAGCATCGCCTGGCCTTTTGAGCAAGAAAATGTCTCCGAGTCTGCATAGACCAAAAAGGGAACGGGAGAAAAGATTTCTTTGTGACAGAGGCAGCAATGTGGAGAAAACAGCCCAACAACAAGCTTCCCTGGGTAAGAGACAGACTGCAAGGCAATATTTGACAGAGTCCCAATTTGGCTTTTGCCAAATATAAGAAACCTGATGTATGGCTTAGGGATTTTGGGGTGCGTGCGCAACTGCTAAATGCATGCTTCAATCACCCCTCTTTGGTCATGTCAGTGCCCTTATTTTTCTTTATTTAAATCCTTCTTCTCTCTAACGGGGACCCAAAGTGGCTTAGAACATCTTTCCTCCTCCTCCATTTTATCCTCACAAGGTTAGGCTAAGAGTGTGTGAGTGGAATTCAGTGCCTCAGGAAGTGGTGGCAGCTACAAGCATAGACAGCTTCAAGAGGGGGGACTGGATAAACATATGGAGCAAAGGTCCATTAGTGGCTGTGAGGTATAGATGGAACACCATGTCTGGGACAGTGATGCTCTGTATTCTTGATGCTTGGGGGGCAAGAGTGGGAGGGCATCTGGAGTTCTGGCTCTGGTGGGGGACCTCCTGATGGCACCTGGGTTTTGACCACTGTATGACACAGTGTTAGACTGTATGGCCCATTGGCCTGATCTAACATGGCTTCTCTTATGTTATGTTCTTAACGAGGGGCGCAAGGTCAACCAGTAAGCCTCTGTGGCACAGTGGGGATCTGAATCTGCATCTCCCAGGATTCTAGTCCACTATGACATGCTGTCTACTGTAGTGGGAAGAGTGCCTAATAGTAGTTAACAGGATCCCCTCCTAACAGAAATCAAGAGCATTTTTTGGACATTGTCATAACTGTTCACCTTAATGTATATTCCCCAGTGAGCTGATGTACATATGGGAATTTAGGAAAGATGCTATCCCATTTATATATACTTAGTTACACTATGAATCTGCTATAGGAGAGCCAGTGTGGTGGTGTGGTTACAGTGCTGGACTTGGAAAGGGGAGACCTGAGTTTGAATCCCCATTCTGTGAAAAAATTCACTGGATGGCTTTTGGCCTGACTTGCATCACAGGGTTGCTGTAAAAATAAAATAGTGGAAGGAACTGGGTGCCCTACCTTTCGCTCCACAAGGGAAGGATGGACAGGTTAAACATCGGACAAGATCAGTAGATACTGGGTCAGACTACTAGTCCATCAAACCCAACAGGTTGGCATTAACTCTCCAGGGGTTCCTGGCTACACTTTCTTCTTCCAGCTCTGTTACCTGAGGTCCTTTTTAAAGTGGTGGTTGTATGACTTCTAGATTTTGCAAAGCACGGCTATACCACTCAGCTATGGATTCTGCCCTTCGTTGTCCTTGAGCATGTTTGCAAGTGTGGGAAACCGGCATAGTCTAAATGGATTAAGGGAGCCATCCTCATTGGGGGTGCTTGGAAGGAAGCCCGATGTACTGAGTTTGTGGGTCTCTGATTCAGGTTAGAAGTGGGGTGCCCCATTATTTAGGGCTACCCCAGAGTGAGACAGCGTCTCTGGGCTACAGAAGGATAAAGGTGTAAGATATAAAACATGTGAAAAGCTTAAAGAAAATGGACAAAGCTAAGTTTCTAATTGGGGAGAGAAGGAAAGGATGAGGATAATTAAGAACTGCTAAGATTATTTTAAAAATTATATCCATTCATAAAGGGAATCAATTACGGTGGGGTATGATGAGAGTCCCTTGGACTGCAAGGAGATCAAATCAGTCAATCCTAAAAGAAATCAACCCTGGCTGTTCCCTGGAAGGCCAGATCCTGAAGCTGAAGCTCAAATACTTTGGCCACCAAAGGAGAAGGGAACATTCGCTGGAGAAGACCCTGATGCTGGGAAAGGTTGAAGGTCAAAGAAGAAGGGGAGGGCAAAGGATGAGATGGTTAGACAGTGTCATCGGTGCAACGAACATGAAATTGAGCAAACTTCAGCGGACAGCGAAAGACAGGAGGGCCTGGTGTGATGTGGTCCATGGGGTCGCGAAGAGTCGGACTCGACTGTGCGACTGAACAACAACAACAAATGATGAAAAAATTATTCCAAACTGGGATGGGGGTGGGTGGGGATAGTGTGTGGAAACAACTGATTAAAAAATACGAAGGTGTAGAAAAAACTACGTTCTCTGAGGTCTGATCAAGAGTGTGGAAATCTGCACTTTTTTGTCCTTCTGTGAAACATGAACTGTGTGACTTCTCACTAGCGTTTCACATTTACCTCTGATCTTTCACTCCCCACAGGTCGCATTCAGGTGACCGGACACGATGAGAAATAGATTCCACCAGGACTTCCAGAGACAATGAAGCAGTACGGGATGTCTGTGGGAAGCCCAACAGAGAGCACCTCCTTTCTTGATCAAGAAAGAGTCTGTGTTGGAGAGATGCTGTTTCAGTGCGCTGAGGGTAAGGGAGGCCTTCAGCTGCAAGCCCCCACTTCATGCGGCACCCACTGATTCACGGGGGGAGATGCGGTGCTTGTGGGAAAACCCACACAGGAGAAAAACATATTGATGTGCCCTCTGTGAGAGAAGCTTCACCAGGTAATCATGCCTTATTATGCACAGAAGGTGCTTCTGTTCCCATCAAGGTTTTCTTCACCACAAGAGAATCTATGTTGGAGGGAAACTCTACAAGCAGAAACATTCAACCAGTGTCCTCACTTTATTCTACACAAGGGAACCCACATGGGAGAAACCCTATGACAGTTTTACTTGCGGGAACAGCTTCAGTACCTTTTCAACCCTTATTTAGACATGAAGTTGTTTGTACGGAAAAAGCCTTTTAAATATTCAAAGGGGTGGGAGGGGCCTTGTTGGCAGTTAGATATTGAATATCGATTTCCTGATGTGAAGAAAAGCTACTATGAGGGTGGTTTGTGTACTGCAATTTTGTGACAACACAGGGAAGGGCAGGAAGTGATGTACAATTCATTGTTCTGGGAATTGTAACCTTATGTTTAGTGAATCAAATTTCTAGCCCCCATAACCATGAAGATATTCTAGACTATGGGAAGATGCATTCTCAAATTTCTGAGGGGCAGCTGAACATGGGGAAGCTGTGAAAATCTGTGTGATGATGTAGTGGGCAAGAGTGTCCATCTAGGTTCTAGGAGAGCAAGGTTCAATTCCCCCCTTGTGTCACAGAGTTCACTGGCTGACCTTGACCCAATCGTTTTTTCAGCCTAACTTGCCTTACAGTGTTGTTGCGAGATAAAAATAGTGTGGGCCCTGAGGTAATACTTTAGGGAAAGGGCAGGACAAATATATAACAAACTGTGCTGAACCAGAAATTGATTTTTATCATGTGAAATTGCTATCATAAGCCAAATTATTCAGACTGTGGAATCTACTTTTTTTGGGTGGGTCAGAGTTTGAGCTTCCCTTGGGTGCAGGATATCTGGTATTGTACATTTAGGACAGTGTGCACACCTCTGTTAACCCAAGAACTATGGGAAAATAGATGTGTGGATTTCCCAGGTGCAACCCCAGTCCTGGTCTTAGGTCTCTTGTACATGTAGGTGTGTTTGGTGTAGTGGTTAAGAGCATGGACTCTAATCCGGAAGAACCGGGGGAAGGGAAAGGAGTGTGTAAACTGCTCTGAGACTCCTTTGGGTAGTGAAGGGCGGGGTATAAATCCAATCTCTTCTTCTGCTGCTGCTGTGTTTGGAAACGATACTGAAAAACAGAAGATTCTGAAGTAAGAAGGTCAATCTTATGGGCTAACAAGAGAAGAGAGAAAGATTATTTTAAAATTGCGGTGCAAATCACAGTAATTTTAAACATGGGCAGCTGTATTATGTTTTACTAGTCCAATAATCCACCTGTCACAGATAGGGTTGTGCTGGATCCCTGGGGGGTGGGGGTGGGCAAGGGGCTGGTAGGAAGAGAAAGATGGAGGGTAGCGGAGCCGAGGAGGAAAGAGATAGGGTTGCCAGCCTCCAAGGGGGCTTTCGGCTGGCTGGAGGGAGGCTTCAGAAAAAAATTATGGGTGGGGGTGGATGAGCGCAGGCCCGTAGCCAAGATTTCTTAAATCGGGGGCCTTGTAAAAAGCTAGGGGCACTCAAATAAAAATAAAATACAAAAACTCACGTGCCCTGGTTGGCTGGCCCCTGCCCCAGCTGGTCTGCCCATTAATCACCACGGCGCCCTCCTGCTTTGCCATCCCCAGCGCCAGCCCACTAGGTTCTCCCTTGGCCCTGGACCCCACAGAGGTGAGGGGTGGCACCATGGAAGTGGGGCTTGCTGGGGACTTGAGGCCAGCATCCTCTGTGCTTCCTTCTGCAAGGAGCAGCTGAAGGGGCAGCCCAGTGAAGTGGGGGAGCGTGTGCAAGGATGCCCAAGGCAAGCCAAGGCCCCCGGCACCCTGCAAAGCGGCTCCCACCCTGGGCGGGAAAATCCTGGAATTCAAGCCAGGGGAACCCCCCTCCCCAGGACTTTGGCGGGTTCAGAAGCTGCTGAGCGGGGACTGGGATGGCCTCCCAGGCCTCTGCAAGGGCCGGAGAAAGCAAGACGTGCCAGGGATCTCTCTCTCCAGAGCTCACAGAGGAGGATGGCCAAAGCAGCGCCTTCTCCACCTGTCTAGCCCCTTGCTTGCACCCCACTCTGTGCAAAAGAGCCTTGGCTGCCAGAGCCCTGCAGAGAAACTGTGTTGCTCCCCCACCCCCAACCTGGAGATTCAGAAGGAGGGGAAAGCCCCAAGTGCAGCAGCCTCTTTCTTCCTGCACCTCTCTCCTCTTGCCTCCCAGCCAGGATGAGTACAGGCAGAAATGCAGGAATGTAGATGGTCGGGGGTTGATTGCGATTGCAAGACACAGAATCACTGCAACAGCACGAGAACCAGGGCCGGTGCCAGGCTTCTTTTGCACACTACGCGAGGCTACCTTCTGGTGCCCTGTCCCCACGCCCACCAATTTTCAAACATAAATGCGTTTTAGGAAGAATAAAAAATGCTTTCCCCAACACAGAGATTAAGTCATAAAGAAAGTATCTGATTAATTTCTCCCTCTGACATGATGCTGTTAAAAAGCACAAAAGTGTGTGGGGGGGGCATTGAAAATCCTACAAGAGAAATTCCCTTGCATTGTGATGTACTACAACAGTGAAAGTTTTTCCTGCCACAGAGGTGAAGTGATTATAAGGACTTCCCTAATTAATTTCTCTCTCTATGACAGGCAGCTGTTTGAGACAAACCCTATCAAGGAAATACAAAATTCTTTTCTCTTTTCCCAGTAGAAACAAAGTTGTGGGACCAACAGGATTTTATTCCAGTATCAACTTCTGTGGGCTTGAAGGCCCCACTTTTTCAGATATAACCTCCTATGTCTCTGGAATTTCCCCCCTCCAGTGTAGAGAAAAAAGTCTGGAGAAAGATTTACCAGCTTTACCTAATTTAAGATTTATATAATTTACCTACTGCATTTCTCCTTTTGAATAGGCATTTTTTCCCCCAAGGCACAGAAAACTTCCAGAGAGAGTGAGTTTTAGCCTGTTCTTGTCAGATCTTGGAAGGTATGCATGGTCAGCCCTGGCTAATATTTGGATGGGAGACCTCCAAGGAATACCAGGATCATGCAGAAGCAGGCAATGGCAAACCACCTCTGTGCCTCTTGCCTTGAAAACCCTCGTCAGCTGTGACTTGACAGCAACAACAACAAATACACATTAATATAGACCGCAGTCCCAGGTAATTTCTCCAAGTGACTTTGTGAATCTTTCTTATAATGCCTACCCTGGGTCAGGGTACAATGCCTGCCCTTTCTTACAATGCCTGCCCTATTGTGGAAAGCTGGGAGCCTCCCTGACCTCAGTCATACTGTTGCACAAGGTGGAGGCCACCAAGGCATCCCTGCATGGGGAGTTGATGATTCTGCCTATTGGCCGGGGGGGGCCCTGCGGGAGTCCCTGCTGCTCGGATGAGCAAAGCTGTTGTGGTGGAGCGTAAGGGGAGAAAAGCGCAAGAGTCCAGCAGCGCCTGAAAGACTCACAGGATTCATGGCTGTGGAGGAGCTTTCCTGACTCCCTCACAGCTCAGGAGTTTGTAAGCCGCTCTGAGACTCTGAGTGAAGGGCAGGGTATATAAATCCAATCTCTTCTTCCAGCACGACTGACTTATTTCCCCCCATGATTTACTTCAGAATAACCCTACTAGGAATCTGGCTGAAAAGCTTTTTGCCTCCTGTGGCAGAACTGAAACCCTCCCTGGTCTCTTGACCGTTCAAATAGCAAAGCCCCCTCCCTGCCCTCCCAGTCTGTCCAGGAAGCAGCTTGCACAGTTTAACCCTTACAGTGCCGCAGATCCCCTGGCAGCATCACCCCATGCAAAGTTACTGATAATCCCTGAGCCGAGAATGGTCAGGCAGGGAGCCTCCCCCCTGCGCAGCACTCTGAATGTGACTGAGTGCAAAAGTGAGTGAAAGGGAAACTCCATCTGCGAGGGCCAAAGAGGGTGCCGCAGAGCCCGCGCTGAATGTAAACAGAGCTAGGGGAAGCCACCACATGGCTGCCGCTGCTTGCGCACCTTCTCAGTTCGGCAAGTCCGCCGCCGCCTCCTTCTGGCCTCTGGCTGCTCCTTCGTCAATCAGGCAGAGCTAACCCGCTGCCCAAGCAGTAGGGACCAGCGAAGCGACAGTTGGGCACCTCAGGCTTTCCTGCCTTCCTCTCTCTGCCAGAGGGGAGGGGAGGGGAAGGGTGGGGCAGGCAGGCCAGCACAGCATTCTCTGACTGAGGAGGCTGGAGCACAGCACAGGGGCGAGCGGAGGAGCAAACAAGCAGGGCGGCACTGCAGCAGCAGACAGGCCAGCGTGCGGGCGCCCTGTTCCAGGGGCGCGTTCTGGCCGGTGCCTAATTCCGTCAATGGGTGGTCTGGCTGTGCCTGTCAGCAGCGGCAAGTGCCAGAAATAAGTTGGGGGGCTTGCCAGGTGGCAAGTCGGGGGGCTGGGCCCCAGAATGCCCCACCGTAGCTACGGACCTGGATGAGGGTGGGGCTGGGCTTGGGCGGGGTGGGAAGAAAGTGAATGAGTTGGGAGGGCTGGAAGGGGAGTCTTCAAGGAGAGCACTGGACAGGGGCCAGAGAGTGAGGGGTTGGGAATGTGGGTGAGGGGAGAAGATATGTCAGAGCAGGGGGTGGGGGTGAGTTAAGACTCTTGTATGTATGCCATCCAGGCCTGGTGATTTATCAGTTTTTAAGTTGTCTATCGGTCGTAGGACCTCCTCTCTCGTCATCTCTGTCTGACTCAGGTCTTTCAGCACCCCTCCTGAAATCAGTAGTTCTGGTGGGCAAGCACTTCTTATCTTCCACAGTGAAGACAGAGACAAAAAATGCATTCAGCTTCGCTATCGTCCTTCAGTAATCCTTTTACCCCTTGGTCATCCAAGGGCCCCACTGCCTCCCTGGCTGGTTTCCTGCTTCTAATGTATTTGAAGAAAGTTTTATTGTTGGTCTTTATGTATTTTGTAATATGTTCTTCATATTCCCTTTTGGCTCACCTGATCACAAACTTGTGTTTTATTTGCCACAGCCTCTGTTCCCTTTTACCAACTTCACTGAGGCTAGCTTTCCTCTGCTTAAAGGAATCTTTCTTAGCTTTTACAGCTTCCATTACTTTGTTAACTATACAGGCCTTTTTCTGTACCTAAATGTGCCTTTCCTAACCTGTGGTATATTTTTTATCTGAGCTTCTAGGATTATAGTTTTAAATAGTCTCCAAGCTTCCCCAATTGTTTTGAACCTTTTTAGTTTTCCTTTCAGTTTCCTCTTCATGTGTCCCCTCATTTCAGAGAAGTTACCCCTTTTAAAATTAAAAGTGGTTGTGTTGGTCTTTTGGGGCAACTCCCTATTTATACAATTGCTGAACTCAATAATATTATGGTCACTGTTCCCCAAGTGGTGCAATCACTTTTACATCTCTCTCTGAGTCTTGGGCATTACTTAGGACTAAATCCAGGATTGGCTGTCTCCTGGTAGGTTCTGTGACCATCTGCTCCATAGCACAGTCATTGAGAGTGTCTAGAAACATAATCTCTTTTTCTCGACTTGAACACACATTGACCCAGCCAAAAACAACAAACCTTTATTGGCATCTATATATCTAATTCCCAAGTTGCCCCCTGTGTGCGGATATCTAAATCAGCACATTGGGGGCACCTGGGGTTTTTCCTGTGCATGCAGGGCAGTCCCCAGGTGTGCAGAAAAATCTGAAAACTTGGAAAAAATACAGGGGGGATATTTAAATCCCAAAAAAAGTAAGAGCGTTCCCTGTGCATGCGCAGAGAATGCTCTGGGAACTCCTGTGGCGGGCCAGCGATTGAAAGTCGCTCAGGCCTCACCTCAGGAGCAAGGGGAGGAGAGGAGATAGGCAGCAACAGAAGCGGTGGAGGAGATCGCTGGAGCCAAGGGGGGAGACAGGTGGCGACGGAGGAGACTGCTGGAGCCGGTGGGGAGGAAGAGATCGGTGGGCCCGGTGGCTGGCAGCCACTCGGGCCTCGTCGCAGGAGCCGGGAGTGGTGGTGGAGGGGGGTGGAGGAGACTGGGGACAGGGGGAATTGGTGGGCTTGGTGGCTGTGTGTGGAGCTCTCCCCCACTCCCCCTGTGAGTATCGCGGGTCCCCTTTCTTGTTATACAAGACATAAGTACTCAATACAGTTAACACAAATCTCGCTTTTTAGAAGCTAGACACAAAAAAAAATTGCCACTATTTCAACAGTTACAGCATTTTTTGAGGAAAGAAGAAAAAAGGACTTATAATTATCAGATTGGCCTATTAAATCCTTTAACAATGTGTGGGTAGTTAAAATCACGTATTACGACAGTTTTTCGTCTAGCTGCTATCTTTAATTCATTCATCATTTTATAATCCTCTATCTTTTGATCTGGTGAGCAATAACAAACTCCCAGTGTTCCTTTTGGCCCACTATTTTGTCCCATAGCATTTCCAGAAGTGAATCCAATTCTCTTACCTTCTCAGTCTTACTGGACTGTATTCTCTCTGACATACAGAGCCACCCCACCTCCAATTCTTCCCCCCCCATCCCTACAATATAATATATAACCAGGAATTACTGTATCCCACTGATTTTCCTCATCCCACCAAGTTTCTCAAATACCCACAATGTCTGTTTTCCCCTGACACCAAGCATTCCAACTGTACCCATCCATCTAGTACTGCTCATACGACAATCACCTTAAGCAGAAATTAGAACAAAAGGAAATATTTTAAAAGACCTTACTCAGTATTATTTCTCTTATATTTGATTACTGCACCTATGAATTTTGCCACTGAGAGGGCGACATGATCATCGGTATCCAATAGTAGCCATGACACCTGGGCTCGCGCATTTAGCAGTTTCATATCTGCAAGTAAAGGGGAGACTAAATTAGCTCTCAACTCATCGAATTTAGGGCACTCCGTAATCATATGTTCAATGGTTTCAGTTGCATGATATGAGCATCTGCATGTTCCATTAGAGTATGATACTTTATTATATCTGCCCTCCAAATCTACCAAGGGAAGAATGTTCAGTCTTGCCAAGGTAAAAGCTCTTCTTAGTTTTGGGACTGTTAATTGATAAAAATATTTTGGCAGTTGTATTGGGAGGGCAATTACCAAATGAAGTGTCGAAAATACCCTGCACGCCCTAATAGACATACTTATAGCATCCAATTTCCTTACATATTTTTAAATTTGTTTTCTAATGTCTTTAGTTTCTATATTTTTAATCATATCATTTGTTATTCCTATGCATGTTTTCTTTTCCAGTAGTTGATCCCATTGGCTGTAATGTGTATCTGCCTGGATAAGCCCAAGTAGAGTAGATCCTCCCTCAGATTTTAAAACCTTTGCTTTAAAGAAAAATGCTTTAATCCAAGCCCTAGCTTCCATTGATAATTCGTCTAGTTTCACTCTCAGTGCTATTCCTGAGACACAACTAGGAGTAGCCAATAAGTGTCGGGAAAAGTCATACTGGATGGAATCCATTTTTTCAGAAGTGTCCTGAATCCAAATTTCTGCACCATACAGGAATTGTTTTAGAACCTTAGCATTAAATACTTTTAAGGCCAAGGGGACAAATTGGCTTCCTGATGAGTAGAAGTATTTTACAATTGTCTTCCCTACTCTCAAAGCTGTGTTCCTTGCTAGATCCAAGTGTGTTTTCCAAGTAAGAGATGCTTCAAAGTGGATTCCCAGATATTTAAATTGATTGACCTGTTCCATAGGTTGGCCTGCTATGTCCCACTTGAAGCTTTCCCCTTTTTCCTTTTGGTGAATACTATGGCCTTGGATTTTGCCACATTGATGGACAAGCCCTCCAGTAAAGTTCAAAATAAAGAGCTATTAAAAGAAGGCCCAGTGCTCAGATACCTTGAAAGCAAACACAAAACCAAAATATCAACAGATGCTTCAAAAGAAGAGACTGGATCTACTAGACACCAATGGCATATGCCTCAAGGGCACTCACACAGAGAGAATGCCAATATACAGAGAAGTATTCCAACTCCCCAGTTTTACCTTGGACACCTCTAGCATTTATATATAAACATCTATGTTAGGCCCGCAACCTTCCTCCTGCTGCCTCGAGCCCTTGCCAGGCAGTCCATCCTGTTTGTCACAGTCTTAGTGGACAATTCTAAACAATTTCCCTGTAGAAAAGTAACAGCCACCGATTCATCTCTTTGAAAGGAGCCATCCTGAACCAGAGACTTTTCATCTCCGGTTGACTTTTCCCAAATATTCAGTATAAAAACTGCTCTGCCGCCTTTTTGATTTTAAGTGCCAGCAGCCTGGTTCCTTCTTGGGACAAATGGAGACTGTCTCTTTTTTTGTACAGCTCCCTCTTGTTCCAAAAAAGGCATCCCAGTGCCTAACAAACTTGAACCCTTCCCCCTACACTATTGTCTCATCTATGCACTTGCGTCTCAGGCATCTGGAAAGTCATCATTTCTCCTCCTTCTCTTGATGTCCCAGAGAAATAGGTTTGCTCTGTTCCTCCCAGCTGAAAAGTCTCAGTCTCACTCATGGGCCCATATCCTGCTGGAATTAAAAAAAAAAAAGAATTGTGACAGGAACATGCCACTTTCTGAGGTCCTGGCCTTGACATTCCTGCCTAGCAGCCTAATTCTTTCCTCCAGGACCTCATGACTGCATTTCCCCACATCATTGGTGCCAAACATGTACCATGACCATTGTCTCCTCCCCAGCACTGTCTACCGGTCTATCTAGAACGCACGTAATATCCACTACCTTCGCACCAGGCAGGCAAGTCACCATATGGTCAGTACGTGGGCTGTCTAACTAAGGATTGAATCACCAAGAGCCCCGTTCCCTTCCTGCCCAGGGATGGTTCCTTGGTGTGAAAAGATACGTGTTCACCACCTGAAGAAGAGGTCCCCTCTGAGTGCACATTCCCCTTATCCTCAGCACGGTGCCCTGTTTCCTCTCTCTCTTTTTTTTTTACAATTTATTTTCATGTAAGTTTGGTGTATATTACATATTTTCTTTTAAGCCGTACATTTCGTGACCGTTTATATCCCTTCTCCCTCCCCCCTCCTCCCTCTGCCATTCCAGTGCGTTAGTCCTTTATTCCCAGCCACGGGCACAAAGTCCGAATCTTGTTCTGAATGTCTTTTCTTCCTTCTGATTGTATCCACTCTAGGTAGGTCTTCCATTTCGCCCTGATTTCTGTGGTCTTGTCTTCCCATGTGGTCTTGTCTTCCCAGCTTCTCGATTATGTCCGACTGTATAAAATCCAACAAATAATTACGCTAGATTTCTACTGTCCACTTACTCTTGTTCTTTCAGCCTACAGCAATCACTGCTTTACTTGCTAGTATCATAGCTTTAAATATGGCTTGGTTCTCCTTGCTTACTACTGGGTTCCCTATTATACCCATTAGCATTAAAGTTTATAGTCAGCGAGACTTTACATATTCTCCTTATAATTTGTATTTTTGTCCAAAAAGCACTTCCCTCTGGGCATTCCCACCACATATGGGAAAACCATCCCTTACATTGTTTACAATGCCAACACCTGGGGCTCATTCCCAGGAACATATTTGCTAGTTGCGCTGGTGTTTTACACCATTTTGTGAAGAATTTATGTTCCATTTCATTAAATTTAATCACCTTAATTTCCTCTATTCCCTCCATTTTTTTACTTGCCATATTTTCCTGATATCTGACCTTCTTTGGTCCAAGTTTTTGTAGGTAAGATATTGCCTTATCTGCCCTGTTTCCTGTCGACCCTCGTGTTCCATGACAGTGGTGGGGCTGCCACTCCCTGAGAACCAGGAGCTCCTTGCATGGGCACACACTCGACTTCTGTCCAGTGGGCAGATAGTTATACATTTGACACTCTGTGCAAAACTCCAGCTACCTGGAATTTGTGGAACCATTATTAAACGCTAAAGCCTGGATTGCAACGTTTATTCTTAGATTAATATTTATTCATTCTTCATAGGAGTGTTGTTTACATTGACTTGTCAAAGATGGTTTCTGAATTTTTTGTCAAAAATTAGTCAATGATAGATTGCAGAGATTGTCTTTGAGACTTTAAAGCACTCCTCTGCATGTAAACTGACTAAATCCAGAGTGTTACACTTTTGACAAATGGAGCCCCAGTAGTAATACCTGGGTCTCCCTATTCCAAGGATTCTGCGTGTGTATTGTAAATTCTTAACTGTCCCTAAATACAGAATACTCTATACTAAGGCTGGGTTAAATGTTTTACCATTGGGGGAGTTTAACAGCCAGGTTCCAAGAGATTCTCTTGCCTGAATGATTTTGTGATAGTATCTAGATTCCCTGATTTACAATCTGGCACTATTTTATTGATTGTAAGAAATATGAACTCGCTAGAGATAAATGGATCACAGTATACATTCAGAAGTGGGGATGTTTCTCAAAACAAGAAGCAGTTACAAAATTTCTGGTGGATACCAACCCAAGCATAATTCTCGCCATGGCAAAAATTTTACCAATGGTTTTTAATGCCTGTTTCGTATAATGACCCTATAGATTATGCCAACCAACCTCCGTGAAGCTTGTAAACTCACCCAGGCTCACTGTCTTTGCCTAACCTACCTTATAGGGTCGTTGTCAAGAGTAAAATACGGTTGAAGGAGAGGAAAGAACCAAGCATGCATTTTTAAGGAACTTGCCAGGCAGTCCATCTTGTTTGCCACAGTCTCAGTGGACAATTCTAATCAATTTCCCTGTAGAAAAATAACAGCTACCTCTTCATCTCTTTGAAATGAGCCATCCTGAACTAGAGACTTTTAATCTTCTGTTGGCTTTCCCCAAATACTCAGTTTAAAAACACTGCTGCCGCCTTTCTGGTTTTAAATGCCAGCAGCCTGGTTCCTTCTCGGGACAAGTGGAGATTGTCTCTTTTTTTGTACAACTCCCTCTTGTTCCAAAAAAGGCATCCCAGTGCCTAACAAACTTGAACCCTTCCCCCTACACCGTTGTCTCATCCATGCACTTGTGTCTCAGGCACCTGGAAAGTAATCATTTCTCCTCCTCCTCTTGATGTCCCAGAGAAATAGGTTTGCTCCGGTCCTCCCAGCTGAAGAGTCTCAGTCTCACTCACAGGCCCATATCCTGCTGGAATTAAAAACCAGAAAGAATTGTGACAGGGACACCCCACTTTCTGAGGTCCTGGCCTTGAGTTTCCTGCCTAGCAGCCTAAATTTTTCCTCCAGGACCTCATGACTGCATTTCCCCACATCATTGGTGCCAAACATGTAACATGCCCATTGGCTCCTCCCCAGCACTGCCTACCAGTCTATCTAGAACACGCGTAATGTCCGCTACCTTCGTACCAGGCAGGCAAGTCACCATACGGTCAGTACACAGGTTTGACACCCAGCTGTCTACCTGTCTAAGGACTGAATCACCAAGAGCCCCCTTCCCTTCCTGCCCAGGGATGGTTCCTTGGTGTGAAAGGATACGTGTTGACCACCTGAAGAAGAGGTCCCTTCTGAGTGCACATTCCCCTTATCCTCAGCATGGTGCCCTGTTTCCTCTCGACCCTCGTGTTCCATGACAGTGGTGGGGCTGCCATTTTTAGAGTGGGACATATCTAACAAGTCCCCAAGAGTCTTCTCCATGCTTCTAACTGACTGTCTCTGCTTCTCCAGGGCAGCCATCTTGGCCTCAAGGGTGCAAACCCGCTCCCTGAGAACCAGGAGCTCCTTGCACCGGCACACACTCAAGACTTCTGTCCAGTGGGCAGATAGTTATACATTCGACACTCTGTGCAAAACTCCAGCTACCTGGTTGGAATTTGTGGAACCATTATTAGAAGCTAAAGCCTGGATTGCAAGGTTTATTAGATTAATATTTATTCATTCTTCATAGGAGTGTTGTTTACATTTTACTTGCCAAGATTGTTTCCGAATTTTTTGGCAAAAATTAGTCAATGATAGATTGCAGAGACTGTCTTTGAGACTTTAAAGCAAATGGAATACTCCTCTGCATGTAAACTGATTAAATCCAGAGTGTTACACTTTTGACAAATGGAGCCCCCGTTGTAATACCTGGGTCTCCCTATTCCAAGGATTCCGCTTGCATATTGTAAATTCTTAACTGTCCCTAAATACAGAATACTGTATACTTAGGCTAGGTTAAATGTTTTACCATTGGGGGAGTTTAACAGCCAGGTTCCTAGATTCCCTTTCCTGAATGATTTTGTGATAGTATCCAGATTCCCTGATTTACAATCCGGCACTATTTTATTGATTGTAAAAGGTATAAACTCGCTAGAGATAAATGGATCACAGGATATATTCAGGTGGGGATGTTTCTCAAAATAAGAAGCAGTTACAAATTTTCGGGCAGATACCAACCCAAGCATAACTCTCGCCGTGGCAAAAATTTCACCAAAGGTTTAATGCCTGTTTTGTGTACTAACCCTGTAGATTATGCCAACCAACCTCCGTGAAGCTTGTAGACTCACCCAGGCTCACTGTCTTTGCCTAACCTACCTTATAGGGTCGTTGTCAAGAGTAAAATACGGTTGAAGGAGAGGAGAGAACCAAGCATGCATTTTTAAGGAACTGCCAGGCAGTCCATCTTGTTTGCCACAGTCTCAGTGGACAATTCTAATCAATTTCCCTGTAGAAAAGTAACAGCTACGTCTTCATCTCTTTGAAATGAGCCATCCTGAACTAGAGACTTTTCATCTCCTGTTGGCTTTCCCCAAATACTCAGTTTAAAAACTGCTCTGCCGCCTTTTTGGTTTTAAATGCCAGCAGCCTGGTTCCTTCTCGGGACAAGTGGAGACTGTCTCTTTTTTGCACAGCTCCCTCTTGTTCCAAAAAAGGCATCCCAGTGCCTAACAAACTTGAACCCTTCCCCCTACACCGTCGTCTCATCCATGCACTTGCGTCTCAAGCACCTGGAAAGTTGTCATTTCTCCTCCTTCTCTTGATGTCCCAGAGAAATAGGTTTGCTCCGGTCCTCCCAGCTGAAGAGTCTCAGTCTCACTCACGGGCCCATATCCTGCTGGAATTAAAAACCAGAAAGAATTGTGACAGGGACACCCCACTTTCTGAGGTCCTGGCCTTGAGTTTCCTGCCTAGCAGCCTAAATTTTTCCTCCAGGACCTCATGACTGCATTTCCCCACATCATTGGTGCCAAACATGTACCATGCCCATTGGCTCCTGCCCCAGCACTGTCTACCAGTCTATCTAGAACACACGTAATGTCCACTACCTTCACACCAGGCAGGCAAGTCACCATACGGTCAGTCCGTGGGCTTGCCACCCAGCTGTCTAACTAAGGATTGAATCACCAAGAGCCCCGTTCCTTTCCTGCCCAGGGATGGTTCCTTGGTGTGAAAGGATACGTGTTCACCACCTGAAGAAGAGGTCCCTTCTGAGGGCACATTCCCCTTATCCTCAGCACGGTGACCTGTTTCCTCTCTCTTTTTTTTTTTACAATTTATTTTTATGTAATTTTGGTGTATATTACATATTGCCTTTTATGCTGTACATTTCATGACCGTTTATATCCCTTCTCCCTCCCCCCTCCTCCCTCTGCCATTCCAGTGCGTTAGTCCTTTATTCCCAGCCACGGGCACAAAGTCCGAATCTTGTTCTGAATGTCTTTTCTTCCTTCTGATTATATCCACTCTAGGTAGGTCTTCCATTCCGTCCTGATTTCTGTGGTCTTGTCTTCCCATGTGGTCTTCCGATTCAGCTTCTCGATTATGTCGAACTGTATAAAATCCAACAAATAATTATGCCAGATTTCTACTGTCCACATACTCTTGTCCTTTCAGCCTACAGCAATCACTGCTTTACTTGCTAGTATCATCGCTTTAAATATGGCTTGGTTCTCCTTGCTTATTACTGGGGTCCCTATTATACCCATTAGCATTAAATTAAAGTTTATAGTCAGCGAGACTTTACATATTCTCCTTATAATTTGTAGTACTTTTGTCCAAAAAGCACTTCCCTCTGGGCACTCCCACCACATATGGGAAAACCATCCCTTACATTGTTTACAATGCCAACACCTGGGGCTCATTCCCAGGAACATATTTGCTAGTTGCGCTGGTGTTTTATACCATTTTGTGAAGAATTTATGCTCGATTTCATTAAATTTAATCACTTTAATTTCCTCTATTCCCTCCCATTATTTTTCTTGCCATATTTTCTGATATCTGACCTTCTTTGGTCCAAGTTTTTTGTAGGTAAGATATTGCCTTATCTGCCCTGTTTCCTGTCGACCCTCGTGTTCCATGACAGTGGTGGGGCTGCCATTTTTAGAGTGGGTTATATCTAACAAGTCCCCAAGAGTCTTCTCCATGTGTCTGACTGTCTCTGCTTCTCCAGGGCAGCCATCTTGGCCTCAAGGGTGCAAACTCGCTCCCTGAGAACTAGGAGCTCCTTGCATGGGCACACAATGATAGATTGCAGAGACTGTCCTTGAGCCTTTAAAGCAAATGAAATACTCTTCTGCATGTAAACTGATTAAATCCAGAATGTTACACTTTGACAAATGGAGCCCCCAGTTGTAATACCTGGGTCTTCCTATTCCAAGGACTCTGCTTGCGTATTGTAAATTCCTAACTGTCCCTAAATACAGAAGTGGGGATGTTTCTCAAAACAAGAAGCAGTTACAAATTTTTTGGCAGATACCAACCCAAGCATAATTCTCGCCATGGTAAAAATTTTACCAATGGTTTTTAATGTCTGTTTTGTATAATGACCCTGTAGATTATGGCAAGCAACCTCCGTGAAGCTTGTAGACTCACCCAGGCTCACTGTCTTTGCCTAACCTACCTTATAGGGTCATTGTCAAGAGTAATGTACAGTTGAAGGAGAGGAAAGAACCAAGCATGCATTTTTAAGGAACTTGCCAGGCAGTCCATCTTGTTTGTCACAGTCTCAGTGGACAATTCTAATCAATTTCCCTGTACAAAAGTAACAGCTACGTCTTCATCTCTTTGAAATGAGCCATCCTGAACTAGAGACTTTTCATCTCCTGTTGGCTTTCCCCAAATATTCAGTTTAAAAACTGCTCTGCCGCCTTTTTGATTTTAAATGCCAGCAGCCTGGTTCCTTCTTGGGACAAGTGGAGACTGTCTCTTTTTTGCACAGCTCCCTCTTGTTCCAAAAAAAGCATCCCAGTGCCTAACAAACTTGAACCCTTCCCCCTACACCGTCGTCTCATCCATGCACTTGCGTCTCAAGCACCTGGAAAGTCATCATTTCTTCTCCTTCTCTTGATGTCCCAGAGAAATAGGTTTGCTCCGTTCCTCCCAGCTGAAGAGTCTCAGTCTCACTCATGGGCCCATATCCTGCTGGAATTTTTAAAAAAAGAAAATTGTGACAGGGACACCCCACTTTCTGAGGTCCTGGCCTTGAGATTCCTGCCTAGCAGCCTAAATTTTTCCTCCAGGACCTCATGACTGCATTTCCCCACATCATTGGTGTCAAACATGTACCATGCCCACTGGCTCTTCCCCAGCAGTGTCCACCAGTCTATCTAGAACACAAGTAATGTCCACTACCTTCACACCAGACAAGCAAGTCACCGTATGGTCAGTGCATGGGTTTCCCACCCAGCTGTCTACCTGCCTAAGGATTGAATTACCAACTACCAAGAGCCCCCCTCCCTCCCGGCCCAGGGATGGTTCCTTGGTGTGAAAGGATACATGTTCTCCACCTGAAGAGGGCACATTCCCCTTATCCTCAGCACGGTGCCCTGTTTCCTCTCGACCCTTGTGTTCCATTGTGGGGCTGCCATTTTTAGAGTGGGACATATCTAACAAATCTTCAAGAGTCTTCTCCATGTGTCTAACTGACTGTCTCTGCTTCTCGAGGGCAGCCATCTTGGTCTCAAGGGTGCAAACTCGCTCCCTGAGAACCAGGAGCTCCTTGCACTGGGTGTCACGGATCGGGGTCCAGGGTCCAGGCAAGGGCGACGAAGTCAAGGCACAGTCCGGGGTAAAGGGCCAGGCAAACCAACCAACTAACCAGGAAAACTAAGTCCAAAGCACAAGGCAAAGCGGGGTGGTCAAAGTACAGTCCAAAGGTAAGAGCCCAGCCAATAAACCAACCAGGGAAGCCAAGTCCAAAGCACAAACCGTTAGAGTCGTCAGTAAGCCAGAGTTTCTGAGAGTCAAGAGCCGGGGAGTCAAAGGTTCGAGGTGCAGGTTTTAAGCATAGTTGTGCGAGATGAGGTCAAGGATCCGAGGAAGTCAAGACAGGATCCATGAATCAGGAACACGAGCGAGGAGGTGCAAAGCTTCATCAAAGTGACGAGTTGCTGGCACGACTTGTTGGCCTGAGTGTGAGGGCTAAATAGCTCACTAAGCTGCCGGCAATTAGCATGTCCCAAACACATCCTGGCTCCTGCTAATACTCTGGACTGAAAGAGAGTCTGTTGCGCATGCGTGCCTTTCGTCGCTGTCTGCCATGTCCGTTGGCACTGTTCTCTCAAATGGGAAACTGGTGGAGACGAATTGGGGGGAGTGCTGACCAGGCGGGAATCTGCCTCAGCTGTCGCTGGAGCAGCCTCCGAACTCTCGGCGCTGTCAGGTGCAGGATTTTCTGGCATCGGGAGCTCATCCCCAGCAGCACCTAGCTCTTCCGCTGGAGCCGTGTGCTCGGACTCAGCAGGAGCCGTGACACTGGGCACACACTCAAGACTTCTGTCCAGTGGGCAGATAGTTATACATTTGACACTCTGTGCAAAGCTCCAGCTACCTGGTTGGAATTTGTGGAACCATTATTAGAAGCTAAAGCCTGGATTGCAAGGTTTATTCTTAGATTAATATTTATTCATTCTTCATAGGAGTGTTGTTTACATTGACTTGCCAAAGATGGTTTCCGAATTTTTTGGCAAAAATTAGTCAATGATAGATTGCAGAGACTGTCCTTGAGCCTTTAAAGCAAATGGAATCCTCCTCTGCATGTAAACTGATTAAATCCAGAGTGTTACACTTTGACAAATGGAGCCCTCAGTTGTAATACCTGGGTCTCCCTATTCCAAGGATTCCGCTTGCATATTGTAAATTCTTAACTGTCCCTAAATACAGAATACTGTATACTAAGGCTAGGTTAAATGTTTTACCATTGGGGGAGTTTAACAGCCAGGTTCCTAGATTCCCTTTCCTGAATGATTTTGTGATAGTATCTAGATTCCCTGAATTACAATCTGGCACTATTTTATTGATTGTAAAGTATGAACTCAATAGAGATAAATGGATCACAGTATATATTCAGAAGTGGGGATGTTTCTCAAAATAAGAAGCAGTTACAAATTTTCTGGCAGATACCAACCCAAGCTTAATTCTCGCCGTGGCAAAAATTTTACCAATGGTTTTTAATGCCTGTTTTGTATAATGACCCTGTAGATTATGCCAACCAACCTCCGTGAAGCTTGTAGACTCACCCAGGCTCACTGTCTTTGCCTAACCTACCTTATAGGGTCGTTGTCAAGAGTAAAATACGGTTGAAGGAGAGGAGAGAACCAAGCATGCATTTTTAAGGAACTTGCCAGGCAGTCCATCTTGTTTGCCACAGTCTCAGTGGACAATTCTACTCAGTTTCCTTGTAGAAAAGTAACAACTATCTCTTTGAAATGAGCCATCCTGAACTAGAGACTTTTCATCTCCTGTTGGCTTTCCCCAAATACTCAGTTTAAAAACTGCTGTGCCGCCTTTCTGGTTTTAAGTGCCAGCAGCCTGGTTCCTTCTCGGGACAAGTGGAGGCTGTCTCTTTTTTGCACAGCTCCCTCTTGTTCCAAAAAAGGCATCCCAGTGCCTAACAAACTTGAACCCTTCCCCCTACACCGTCGTCTCATCCATGCACTTGCGTCTCAAGCACCTGGAAAGTCATCATTTCTCCTCCTTCTCTTGATGTCTCAGAGAAATAGGTTTGCTCTGGTCCTCCTAGCTGAAGAGTCTCAGTCTCACTCATAGACCCATATCATGCTGGAATTTTAAAAAAAAGAAAAGAATTGTGACAGGGACACCCCACTTTCTGAGGTCCTGGCCTTGAGATTCCTGCCTAGCAGCCTAAATTTTTCCTCCAGGACCTCATGACTGCATTTCCCCACATCATTGGTGCCAAACATGTACCATGCCCATTGGCTCCTGCCCAGCACTGTCTACCAGTCTATCTAGAACAGCGTTTTTCAACCACTGTGTCGCGGCACACTAGTGTGCCGTGAGATATTGTCTGGTGTGCCGTGGGAAAAATTCCAATTTCATCCGTGACATGCGGCTATAATTACTTTATATATAGTCAATATAGGCACAGAGTTAAATTTTTTTAACATTTTCTAATGGTGGTGTGCCTCGTGATTTTTTTCATGAAAAAAGTGTGCCTTTGCACAAAAAAGGTTGAAAAACACTGATCTAGAACACACGTAATGTCCACTACCTTCACACCAGGGAGCCAAGTCTCCATACGGTCAGTCCGTGGGCTTGCCACCCAGCTGTCTAACTAAGGATTGAATCACCAAGAGCCCCGTTCCCTTCCTGCCCAGGGATGGTTCCTTGGTGTGAAAGGATACGTGTTCATCACCTGAAGAAGAGGTCCCTTCTGAGGGCACATTCCCATTATCCTCAGCACGGTGCCCTGTTTCCACTCTCTCTCTCTTTTTTTTACAATTTATTTTTATGTAATTTTGGTGTATATTACATATTGTCTTATAAGCCGTACATTTCATGACCGTTTATATCCCTTCTCCCTCCCCCCTTCCCCCTCTGCAATTCTAGTGCGTTAATCCTTTATTCCCAGCCACGGGCACAAAGTCCGAATCTTGTTCTGAATGTCTTTTCTTCCTTCTGATTGGATGCACTCTAGGTAGGTCTTCCATATCGCCCTGATTTCTGTGGTCTTGTCTTCCCATGTGGTCTTCCGATTCAGCTTCTCGATTATGTCCAACTGTATAAAATCCAACAAATTTTGCCAGATTTCTACTGTCCACTTACTCTTGTCCTTTCAGCCTACAGCAATCACTGCTTTACTTGCTAGTATCATCGCTTTAAATATGGCTTGGTTCTCCTTGCTTATTACTGGGGTCCCTATTATACCCATTAGCATTAAATTAAAGTTTATAGTCAGTGAGACTTTACATATTCCCCTTATAATTTGTAGTACTTTTGTCCAAAAAGCACTTCCCTCTGGGCACTCCCACCACATATGGGAAAACCATCCCTTACATTGTTTACAATGCCAACACCTGGGGCTCATTCCCAGGAACATATTTGCTAGTTGCGCTGGTGTTTTATACCATTTTGTGAAGAATTTATGCTCGATTTCATTAAATTTAATCACCTTAATTTCCTCTATTCCCTCCATTTTTTTACTTGCCATATTTTCTGATATCTGACCTTCTTTGGTCCAAGTTTTTTGTAGGTAAGATGTTGCCTTATCTGCCCTGTTTCCTCTCGACCCTCGTGTTCCATGACAGTGGTGGGGCTGCCATTTTTAGAGTGGGACATATCTAACAAGTCCCCAAGAGTCTTCTCCATGTGTCTGACTGTCTCTGCTTCTCCAGGGCAGCCATCTTGGCCTCAAGGGTGCAAACTCGCTCCCTGAGAACTAGGAGCTCCTTGCATGGGCACACACTCAAGACTTCTGTCCAGTGGGCAGATAGTTATACATTCAACACTCTGTGCAAAACTCCAGCTACCTGGTTGGAATTTGTGGAACCATTATTAGAAACGAAAGCCTGGAATGCAATGTTTATTCTTAGATTAATATTTATTCATTCTTCATAGGTGTGTTATTTACATTACTTGTCAAAGATGGTTTCTGAATTTTTTGGCTAAAAACTAGTCAATGATAGATTGCAGAGACTGTCTTTTGAGACTTTAAAACAAATGAAATACTCTTCTGCATGTAAACTGATTAAATCCAGAATGTTACACTTTGACAAATGGAGCCCCCAGTTGTAATACCTGGGTCTTACTATTCCAAGGACTCTGCTTGCGTATTGTAAATTCCTAACTGTCCCTAAATACAGAAGTGGGGATGTTTCTCAAAACAAGAAGCAGTTACAAATTTTCTGGCAGATACCAACCCAAGCATAATTCTTGCCGTGGCAAAAATTTTACCAATGGTTTTTAATGTCTGTTTTGTATAATGACCCTGTAGATTATGGCAAGCAACCTCCGTGAAGCTTGTAGACTCACCCAGGCTCACTGTCTTTGCCTAACCTACCTTATAGGGTCATTGTCAAGAGTAATGTACAGTTGAAGGAGAGGAAAGAACCAAGCATGCATTTTTAAGGAACTTGCCAGGCAGTCCATCTTGTTTGTCACAGTCTCAGTGGACAATTCTAATCAATTTCCCTGTAGAAAAGTAACCGCTACCTCTTCATCTCTTTGAAATGAGCCATCCTGAACTAGAGACTTTTCATCTCCTGTTGGCTTTCCCCAAATATTCAGTTTAAAAACTGCTCTGCCGCCTTTTTGATTTTAAGTGCCAGCAGCCTGGTTCCTTCTCGGGACAAGTGGAGACTCTGTTTTTAGCACAGCTCCCTCTTGGTCCAAAAAAAAGCATCTCAGTGCCTAACAAACTTGAACCCTTCCCCCTACACCGTCGTCTCATCCATGCACTTGCGTCTCAAGCACCTGGAAAGTCATCATTTCTCCTCCTTCTCTTGATGTCCCAGAGAAATAGGTTTGCTCCGGTCCTCCCAGCTGAAGAGTCTCAGTCTCACTCATGGGCCCGTATCCTGCTGGAATTTAAAAAAAAAGAAAATTGTGACAGGGACACCCCACTTTCTGAGGTCCTGGCCTTGAGATTCCTGCCTAGCAGCCTAAATTTTTCCTCCAGGACCTCATGACTGCATTTCCCCACATCATTGGTGTCAAACATGTACCATGCCCACTGGCTCTTCCCCAGCAGTGTCCACCAGTCTATCTAGAACACAAGTAATGTCCACTACCTTCACACCAGACAAGCAAGTCACCGTATGGTCAGTGCATGGGTTTCCCACCCAGCTGTCTACCTGCCTAAGGATTGAATTACCAACTACCAAGAGCCCCCTCCCTCCCGGCCCAGGGATGGTTCCTTGGTGTGAAAGGATACATGTTCTCCACCTGAAGAGGGCACATTCCCCTTATCCTCAGCACGATGTCCTGTTTCCTCTCGACCCTTGTGTTCCATTGTGGGGCTGCCATTTTTAGAGTGGGACATATCTAACAAATCTTCAAGAGTCTTCTCCATGTGTCTAACTGACTGTCTCTGCTTCTCGAGGGCAGCCATCTTGGTCTCAAGGGTGCAAACTCGGTCCCTGAGAACCAGGAGCTCCTTGCACTGGGTGTCACGGATCAGGGTCCAGGGTCCAGGCAAGGGCGACGAAGTCAAGGCACAGTCCGGGGTAAAGGGCCAGGCAAACCAACCAACTAACCAGGAAAACTAAGTCCAAAGCACAAGGCAAAGCGGGGTGGTCAAAGTACAGTCCAAAGGTAAGAGCCCAGCCAATAAACCAACCAGGGAAGCCAAGTCCAAAGCACAAACCGTTAGAGTCGTCAGTAAGCCAGAGTTTCCGAGAGTCAAGAGCCAGGGAGTCAAAGGTTCGAGGTGCAGTTTTTAAGCATAGTCGTGCGAGACGAGGTCAAGGATCCGAGGAAGTCAAGACAGGATCCATGAATCAGGAACACGAACGAGGATGTGCATAGCTTTGTCAAAGTGACGAGTTGCTGGCACGACTTGTTGGCCTGAGTGTGAGGGCTAAATAGCTCACTAAGCTGCTGGCAATTAGCATGCCCCAAGCATGTCCCGGCTCCTACTAATACTGGGGACTGAAAGAGCATCTGTTGCGCATGCGTGCCTTTTGCCACCAGCTGCCATGTCCCGTCGGCACTGATCTTTCAAATGGGAAACCAGTGGAGGCAAATCAGTGCTGACCAGGCGGGAATCTGCCTCAGCTGTCGCTGGAGCTGCCTCCGAATTCTCAGCGCTGTCAGGTGCAGGATTTTCTGGCAGCACCTAGCTCCTCCCCAGCAGCACCTAGCTCTTCTGCTGGAGCCGTGTGCTCGGACTCAGCAGGAGCCGTGACACTGGGCACACACTCAAGATTTTTGTCCAGTGGGCAGATAGTTATACATTTGACACTCTGTACAAAACTCCACCTATCTGGTTGGAATTTGTGGAACCATTATTAGAAGCTAAAGCCTGGATTGCACTGTTTATTCTTAGATAAATATTTATTCATTCTTCATAGGAGTGTTGTTTACATTGACTTGTCAAAGATGGTTTCCAAAGTTTTTGGCAAAAACTAGTCAATGATAGATTGCAGAGACTGTCTTTTGAGACTTTAAAGCAAATGGAATACTCCTCTGCATGTAAACTGATTAAATCCAGAGTGTTGCACTTTGACAAATGGAGCACCAGTTGTAATACCTGGGTCTCCCTATTCCAAGGACTCCACTTGCGTATTGTAAATTCTTAACTGTCCCTAAATACAGAATACTCTTCACTAAGCTGCAAAGTATTGGGTTTGTCGCATGGAGACTCAGACTACGAGATGAGTTCAAATGCATTTATTGTACTTCACACATGAGACTGGAAAACAGCCCTGCAAGGGCCAACTATATACACTCCACCCGGCACACCCACAGTCCCATTGGAGGGTTTGTATTTCCCGCCAGAGGTCCTATTGGTGGACACAGGGTGATCTAGGATCCCTGGTCCCTATTGTGTTTTGGGACCAAGCTCCTTACTGCGGTCATGGACCCCTAGTGGCGGTCCGCGTACGTAACAGCTCTCCCCCCGTAGTTCCGAACCAACTTATGTGACATAGCCCTGCAAATAGGCTGGTGGTCTGCGCTCTCGCAGGGAACGCTGGGGTGCTGGGACAGGCTTGCTAGTGGCTGCCTCTGGGTGGCTGGCCATTTCTGGTGGCGGCGGCTGCTCCTCTGCTCCTGGTGGTGCAGGCATCGCCTCGACCACTGGTGCCACGCTGGGATTTGGTGGGTCGGTCTGGGCGCTTAGCTTGGGGGTGTAGAGTTCGGGTGCCACGAGCCTCGGGTGTTGCTCCTCTGTGACCGGGAGCTGTCGCTGCTGAAGTTGGTCGATGTGTTCCTTTAGGACTTGACTGTCCTCTGTACACACATACGACACTGGGCTGGTAGCCCGCACAATTCTTCCTGCTAGCTATGGGGGCCCCCTCCCAAAGTTCCTTATGTAGACAGTGTCTTCTGGAAAGAACCCCCTAAGGGCTTCCTGTTTCATCAGTTTCCTAGAGTCTGGTGCCCGGTCCGGGTGTAGCCAGTCTAGCAAGATGGTGGGGCGATGGCCCATCAAGAGTTCCTCAGGGCATCTACCACTGACGGGGTTTGGTGTTGTCCACTGGGTCAGGAGGAAGCGGGCTAGCCAGAACTCCCAGTCTCTGTCCATGATCTGGCTGAGGGCTTCCTTCACGGCGTGCACTATGCACTCTGCTTGCCTGTTGGTCGTGGGGTGGAACGGCGTGGATTGAATGTGCCGGATCAGGTTCCTCTGGAGGAAGTCCTGGAATTCCGCTGGCGTGAAGGCTGCCCTGTTGTCGGAGACAATCGTGTCTGGCAGTCGATGGGTGGCGAAGGTCCTGCAGAGCGCACGGATGACAGCTTTCGCAGGTGTGGTGGTCATGGGGCTTATCTCCAGCCATTTGGAGTAAGAGTCCATGGTTACCAAGAAATGTAGTCCTTGGAATGGGCTGGCAAAGTCTATATATAGCTGGGACCACAGCTTGTGTGTGGACTCCCAGGGTTGTGTGGGTGCACTTGGTGGGTTCGGGCGAACCGCCTGGCAGGTCTGGCAAGAGTAAAATACAGTTGAAGGAGACAAAAGAACCAAGCATGCATTTTTAAGGAACATGGGTGAAGGATAGGCTGAAAAATTATGACAGTGAAGCAGGCTAAAAATCCATCTAATCCAGCATCCTGTTTCCAGTAGTGGCCCACCAGATGATTTTAGAAATCTGCAAGTAGGGCATGAAAGCAGTGGCTCCCCTCTTGCTGTTTGTCTCCCAGGGACTGTTTGGCAACCTGTTTTCTAGCCGGCATTTAAACAAAAACCTATATGGTTGTTGTGCAGTGCACATCAGGGAAACGTCCCAGCCTCTGTGCCCTGTTGTTGGCCCTCCAGAGAAACTTGTTGGCCACTGTATGAGACTGGATGCTGGACTAGATGAACCATTGGTCTGATCCAACAGGGCTCTTTTTATATTCTCAAGTGCATGTAATGATGAAATAAATGAAAGTTCTCAGTCAAGTCAATCAGGGCTGTCAGGGCTCCCATAGGCCACATAGATAAGCCTTGCTCTCATTATCTGCTTAATTAAAACATTGGCTATTTACAATTAATAAAAGCTAGGTGCGGGGGAATCTCTTTCATCCATTCATGCACATTCCTAATTGAATAATAAAGTATTTGGTAACTAAATTAAAACCTAAAAATAGTAATATAGAATAATTTTCTTCTTTTCAATTAAACTGGATGGATAGGTCCCAGGCAGCCCATCCACAATCATTTCATGTCCAAGTTAGATGACTGTTATGACATGTAATTGGATTGCCATCCATATGATAAGAATATAATGACTGCAGGATCTCAAAGGGTATGTCTAAAAATCAATAAAATCAAGCAGTAACAAATGAACAACATTATGAAATCCTATACCCTTAGAAGTCATTATAGAAATCATTTCCCGTTATTCTTGAGCTCTAACATGTTTCCACTATGTATTAAAAAATTTTTTGCATAGGGTTCATTACAATACCAACAATTATTAGTCACTTTATTATTTGTAGGTAACCTAACAGGGAAAGAGAAACCCTTGGTGAATCATTTTTATTGTGTTTTACCCTTACACTTAACCTAACGGGGGGGAAAATAAGCCAAGAGAGTAGTAAGTTAGAGACTGGTTCAGTTTCCCTCACTATTGCTGGCTTCACATATTTCACCTTCAGGCTCAAATATAGTTTTGGTGGGCGGATTGATCGCATCCACAGGATGCGATCCAACTGTGTGAAAAATGGGCACAATATCAGTGATGTCCCAGATTTCATGTTGTGTGCAACCATTCTCTTGTAGTCTTGATGTAGAGTTTTTGATTTGGTCTTGCATTCCATTGCTGGTCTTTTGTGCCTCAAGGTGTGCATGTGCCGTGAGATCCTCTCGAAAACATCAATGTTTTGGTGGCAGGCAGCAAGAGCTTCCTGCTCCTTCTCTTGTCCTCAGATCCCTGTCAGATCTAGAGTTTCTTTTTTCCTCCAGGGTTGTTTATGACCAGATCCTCCCTTCCCTGGGAGTCAATCTGCAAAGACTCACAGCCCCTCACATTGCCTTTACACGCCTTCTTTCTTGCACATTCAGACACTGGCATGCCCTGCATCTGGGACAATCAGATGAGCTAGGTGGGGATTCTGGCCTCGGGGTGTCTCCAGCTGGGGGTGCTGGGCCAGGCTCTGGATCAGTCTCTCCCTCTGACTGCATCTCAGTCTCTTCGCCTTGCTACCCCTCCTGTGCAGCTGCTGGGGCCTCTTCTCCTTCAGGTGCTGGCAAAAGTTCCTCTTCTGGGCTGACTCCAGAGGAGGCTAGGTTGCTCTGAGGAATAGTTAGCCTCAGCGGAGCCAGGACCCATGACAGCACTTTTCAAAAGGACAAGTCATTGCGCATTTCTTCAGGAGAGAGACAAGTATGATTATTAGGTGAAACGTCTTTAATCAAACTCCCAGTAAAGCAAAGAAAGGAATCTTGGGTAGATCTCCTATCAGAGGAGTGTCATCCAGCGTGGCTCACAAGTCATTCATGATGTGTTGAACCAGTTTGAGATGAGATGTGTGTGACCACCAGTGGTATTCCATTGTAGTTTTGTTTGGGCATATGTTGTAGCAGGTTATCCCTTTGTATCATCCTGGCTTTGTTGTTCCCTTACTACATTGAGGGGGAGGTACTGTAATTCCAAAAATGTCTGTTGTAGATCTCACAGGTCTGGATCTGACTGAGGGATTGGAACAGATGTGGGTGTAGTGTAGAGCTTGGCTGTAGACAATGGATTGTTTGGTATGTTTTGGATGGTGACTGGAGGCATGTAGATGTTGTGGTGATCAGTATGTTTTCCAGTATAAAGTGTTTTTATGCTTTGCTTATGTGTTTGTACAGTGGTGTGCAGAAGATGTACTAGTTGTGTGGATTGGTTCATGGTCAGGTTGATGATAGGGCAGAAGTTGCTGGAGACCTGGTGAAATTTCTCCCATTCTTCTGTTCCCACATGCCCATATAATAAAAACACCCTTGGTAAATCTCAGGTGCAAGGGGGGTGTTAACAGATGGGAGCTAAGGAAGCACTGCTTCAGGTCAGCCATCAAAATGTTGGCATATTGTGGTGCCACATGGGTGCCCATGGCTGCTCTGTTGATCTGAAGGAATAAATCATCACCAATTTATTTATTTGTTTTATTAAACTTATGACTTGCCCACCCTGCAGAGCAGGCTCTGGGCGATTTACAGCACTATAAACAGTTAAAAATAACTAAAATCACAAATAAGAAACATGAAATTAGAACCGATCAGGATGGCGATAAATAGTCCTCTGTTGCCAGCCACACTGCTATCTGGCAGGGCAGGGAAAGGGTATGTGGGGACCTTAGAAGGGAAAAAAAGAGGAAAAGGGTGCCAGTCTCAACCTCCCATTGCTGCTGTCACAACCTTGGGATGTGCCCCCCAATGCTTATTTGATTGGGTTGGTTTGGGATGTGAGTAAATTTGGGTAGTGTGCTGATTTAAAAAAATCAATCCTATTAGGTAGCGTGATTCCAGGCAGTGGTTTTAACCATAAACCTGGGTTCTGGGCCAGTAACTCACTCCAGTTATTTAAAAAACGGAATCGGAAATTTATTTACAAAGGAATTACTCGTATGTTTTTATATATGTAAGGGAAAGGGTGTGTACACTGAAACAAAGACATACATGAAAATACCTGACTCTCTAACCGCTAACACTGACCCTGAGTAGCAGTCTTCCCAGTAACACTGATGCAGAAGCAGAAGTACTGAAGAGAGTGACAACCTCTTCCTCCAGGTTCACAAGCTCTTCATGCAGAAGGTTCTTCCCTGTCGTTCTCGGACGTCTTCTGTGTGAATATCCTTGCATCCTCTTGCATTCTTTGGTCGTTCCTGATTTTATCCTACTTCAGCTGTCAGTTCTTGATTGGCTGACCGATCACAAGGATCAGCCGATAGATCTTGAACTGTCAAGATCGTCTGTTGTTAAGCAGTTACTTTGATATAGATTAATTTCAAATTTCAATTTTTAAAGTATAATAGAAATAATACAAGCACTTGAAACTGGATATTATTTCTTGATAGTTTTTGTTAACTTGTACATAATTTTAACTTGATAGCGGCTGGCTGTGAGCTATCAAAGTAACTGCCTTTTAAAAAAGTTTTTATTGAGCAAATAATCAATTTCCTCAATAAAAACTTTTTTAAAAAGCAGTTACTTTGATAGCTTGACAGCGGCCGGCTGTGAGCTAACTGGTAACCAACTGCAGCTGCTCATTAGTAACGTACATTGAACCTTGGAAACAATCCAGACAAAGTTTAGGGATTAACAACTCTACAGAAAATGAAAATGCTTAGATCCTGAGGACCCATTTCATGACAGCTGCCCTCAACTAAAAGCTGGCAGGACACCTCTGCCTTACGGGCCCTGTGGAATTGCCTTAGGTCCTGTAGGGCCCTGATGATGATCAGTAGAAAGTTCCACCGTGCCAAGGCGAGGACCAAATATCTGAAGTAGTTGTGGGTGAGGGCAAACTGGTAGTGAGGTCAGTTGTGGTATTGTAACAGATGGTGTTCCTAACAGCCCGTTGTCCTTTTTGTGAGGGATGTTGGTGCGTAGAGACTCAACATCCATGGTGACCAAAATAGTGTTACTTAAAAGATTGTATTTTTCTCAGGAAATCTGTGGTGTTGCACACCTAACTGGGGGCATTGATGGCATAGGATCTGAGAATGGAGTCCTTGTATCCAGACATCCCTAAAGTTATGGTGCCTATGTTTGAGACAACAGGACATCCTAGGTTGTTGGGTTTGGGTATTTGGAGCGGAAGTTAGAAAATGCGTGGACAAGGTTTTCTGTGGTGTGTCTATATAGGTCCACTCTTGTACATGTATAATCCTTATTCTAATTCCAGACTTTTTTTTTCTGTGCGGATACCTATTCCCACCAACAGGGGCCTCACTCTCCCCCAACAGCTTTTCCTACATAGTCAGTAGACTTCCTGGGTTTGTAGAAAAATCCAAACAGTGAGGAAATCCCTTCAGGGACGGTTGAATTCCCCCAAAAGCCTTTTGAAATGGCCTCCGCAGGGACCTGACTCCAGGCATCAACGGTGAGAGATTAGAACGTTGGGGGGGGGGGAGGAGGCTTCTGACTGGCTCTGTCAGTCAAAGGGTGGGGGGAAGGGCCCTTTCTTTCCAGGCCTCTTTCGGCCTTGGAGGGAGGGGAGGAGGGAGGGAGCCTTGGGGCCAGGCTGGGGGATTCCTAGAGGTTTTGGGGTGGAGTGCAAGGAGGGCAGGATTTGGGGAAGGGAGAGGCCTCAGCTGGGTATCGTGCCACAGAGTCCACCCTCCAAAGCAGCCATTTTCTCCAGGGAGACAGATATCTGTTGTTCACAGATCTCTGGAGTTCACTCTCCAGGCCCCACTTGGAGGTTGCCAACCCTAGGCCTGGCAGCAGTATAGGGTTGCCAGGTCTCCCCACGGGCACTGGCAGGGGATGGGGTAGTAGGGTTGCCAGCTCCAGGTCTGGAAACTCCTGGAGATTTGGGGATGGAGTCTGGGGAGGACAGGGACCTCAGTGGGGTACAATGCCCTAGAGTCCACCCTCCAAAGCATCCATTTTCTCCAGGGGAAGTTATCTCAGTAGTCTGGAGCTGAGCAGTAATTCCAGGGGATCCCCAGATCCCACCTGGAGGCTGGCATCCCTAGGCAGCACCCTCTGGGTGACTTGATACCACCTAATTTGCATGACTCAACTTGGCCTGGCTGCTTGCTGCTGTTCAGCAGCCACCCTATGAAAGCCAGCAGTGATGCAGCAGTTAGAGCCTCAGAATAGGTCTGCAAGACCCAGGTTCAGATCCCCATATTGCGGTGGAAGCTGACTGGGTGATTTTGGACCAGTCACATACTTTCAGCCTAACCAACCTCACAGGGTTGTTGTGCAGATAAAAAGGAGGTGAGAATAATGTAAGCTGCTTTGGTCCCCACTGTGGAGAAAGACTATAATTTTCCTTGGTAGAAGCTGTGGGGGAGGGGGTGGAGACAAAAAGCTGAAGACAGATAAAGGCAGATAAAGGTTAAGTTGGCTGTTGGGTGGGAAGGAAATAGGGTTGCCAACTCTGGATTGGGAAACTCCTGGACATTTAAGGGGTGGATCCTGGGGATGGTGGGGTTTGAGGAGGGGAGGAACTTCAGACCGGTATAATGCCATAGACCCCACCCTCCAAACCAGCCGTTTCCTCCATGAGAACTACCATTGCCAGCCTCTGGGTGAGGGCTGGAGATCACCCAGAATTACAACTGTTGTCTGGGTGACAGAGATCAGTTCCCCTGGATAAAATGGCTGCTTTGGAGGGTTGAGTCTATGGCTCCACCCCCAGAAGGGAGAAAGAGTGTGAGATAGGTAAGGGTAGAGGGGAGGAAGCAAAGGTGTGAGGAATGGGATGACCATCCCGCAAGTTTCTTGTGGGTCTCCACTTGTTTCTTCATAATGCCATTTAGTTCTTTTTGGTGTTCCTGAGTTGAGGTTTGAGGATGGTCATTGTAGAAAGTAGTATTGGAGTGCTCTCTTTCAGCTTCCTGAATGTTCACAAATGACAACTACTTTATCACTTTCTTTAATAATGTCCAGATTGTTCCTGAGTCTGTTTATTGCATTTGTTTTGGTGCGGAAGTGGTTGTGTTGTGTGTGAGAGAGTTTCTTAATCATGTCAGTTTGGACTTGGCAGCAAAAACATTCTATGTAGACATCTAGTCTGGCATTGCAACCGTTGGGGAGGAGTCCATGAACAGTCCATTTTTCGGTAGCCTTGGGTGGGTGGTAGTTGGTAGTCAATGTCTTGTCAGATGGTTTGGAGAAATGGAGCTGTTTAGCAGTAGATTGTGAATTGGTATGCTGTGAAGATCCTGCCTGTCTTCAGATACAGGTGGTGAGAAGAGTTTTTGAAGCCACACCAAAGCTGTGTTATCTGTGTAGATTTAGTGAGGAAGAAGCATAGTCCTTGTGAAAGAACAGTTCTCTGCCAGTCTGAGGGTGTGCTGTGAGAAGCTGACAATATTGCTGAAAGATCTGTTGTGGCCTGCAGCATGCAAAAGGCTAGAAAGTTTCTTATATTTTTGTTTCTTCAGGGAGATGAGTTGTAGGTAGGGTTGCCAGGTTCCCTCCTCACTCTGGTGGGGGGATTTGGGGAGGATTCCAGGTGTGGCCAGAGATGCCCCAAGCCTAGGGCCGGCTCAAGGGTTTTTTGCAGCCTAGACGGGGCTACCTTCTGGCACCCCCCCGCGCACCTCCAATTATGGGGTTGCCAACCTCCAGGCAGGGCCTGGAGAGAAGGAAGTCCTGCTTGCCTGCCCGCCCACCTGGGGAGACTTGGGGTCAGACAGGCTGTGCTTCTGGACAAAGGGAGGGCTCGTCTCTTGCACCCCCATTTCTGCGGAGCCCTCCCTCCCCTTCTGTGTCAGGCCTGCTCCTCCGGCTCTTGGCCTGCCCCCAAATGGTTCTCCCAAGCTCCTCCTGCCGGTCTTCTCTAGCAGGCCGTGGAGGACATTGGCTGGGGAAGGCAAACTGCCTCTTCCCCTTTTTCTGGTGGGAGCAGTGGGCCAGCGTCTGCAGGTGCCCAGTTGCCAGGGCCAGACCACCACCCCTGGCAGGGTGGGCGGTGCTCTGCAGGGAAAGGCGGCAGCGGCGGCAGAGAGCCCACGTTGGGCGCAAGCGTGGCGGGCTGCCCCTCGCCTCCCCACCCCACCCCACCCTACCCTAGGCAGGCCTCTCCTGCTGCTGCCGCTGCTGCCGCTGCTGCCTGGCGAAGGTGAGCGGGACGCGGCATGGCCTCTTCCGCTGTTCCTGCCTCGCAACAAACTGTTTGCCTGCCTCTTCCCTTTCTCCTGGTGGGGGCAGCGGGCCAGGGTCTGTGGGTGCCTGGTTGCCGGGGCCAGACCACCCTGCCACGGCAGGGCGCGTGCGGGTGGCGCTGTGCAGGGAAAGGAGGAGGAGGAGGGCCCCTGCCTAAGCTGCAGCAAGACCCAGCGCACCAGAGCTGCTGCTACTGCTCCCCCAAATACAACCAACACCCGCTGGTGACTCCAGGAGATTTAAATTGACTCCTGCACAGGGAAGCCACGCCGCGGAAGCGCCCTCGCCTGCTGGCCTGGGCGGGGCCTCAATTAGAACCAGCGAGGGGTGAGACGGGGTGGGGGGGAGGCAAACCCACCATGGCTCCCTAGAAGGGGGGAGCCAAGACGAGGCCACAGAAGCGCCCTCACCTGCTGGCCTGGACTGCCTGCCTTTGTCTGTTGCTGGCATCCCCGCCGCCGACTTTGTCTGCCCACCCAGCCCTCAGGCCAGTCTTGCCTCGCAAGCCCCGCGCCTCCTTTCCCAGCCTGAGGGGAGCAGCCCAGCCCTTGGCGGTGGCGGGGACTGTCCTTCAGCCCTCCTGCAGGTGCACTCTCCTGCCCAGACTGATGGACGTCTGTGTTCTCCCTGGCGCCCCACACGCGCTTAGGCAGGTGGCAGCAGCGGGGAACGGGGCAGACCTCCTTGGCGGTGGCGGCAGGCGCTTTCTGGTCAGGGCACGGGGGGCTTTTGGCGGGGGTAGCCGGGTGCATTTTGGTGCCCCTGAGGGCTGGCGCACCCTAGGCAAGCATCTAGTTCACCTAGCGGGCAAGCCGGCCTTGCCCAAGCCTCACCCCTTGAGAGTGACCACCCACCCGGCCACCCCTCTCCCTCCCGTCTTGCCCAATTTAAAGGGCTTCACTTGGTTGGTGTTGACCATGTGGCCTGCCAAACAGCTGGACAGCCCTTTAAAGTTCAGCAGGAGGGAGAGGGAGGTCATGGGCACAGACTCCACTCGTTAAAAAAAACTCTATTTATTTTTAGATTTATAACCCGCCCTCCCCAAGCAGGCTCAGGGTGGCTAACAGATGAGGCACGTATGCCAAGGTTCATCCAGCTAAAAACAGAATAAAACAATCATTTAAACAATGCAATAAAATGCAGGTGCTCTAGTTGTCACCAGAGTTCTTAATAGCAAGATGGGGTTCTAGTAAAGATGGTTCCAGAACAATGAAGTAACAAAGTAACTTCCGGACAGCACTGCCATCCATTTTTCATCCCAGGGCCATCTTGCTCCCCGATGGTACCCACTCCATTTGGTGGTGGTCGTGCGGTGATGGTACAGTGGTGGTGGCGGCGGCTCCTATTCAAAAGCCTGGCAGAAGAGCTCCGTCTTACAGGCCCTGTGGAACTGCGCAAGGTCCTGCAGGGCCCGGATCTTCTCTGGGAGCTCATTCCACCAGGTAGGAGCCGCCACCGAAAAAGCCCTGGCCCTAGTTGCAGCCAGTTTGGTATCTTTGGGGCCTGGAGTTACCAGGAGATGTTGAGTCCCCGACCGTAGTGCCCTGTTGGCAGAGCGGAAAACGCGGAGGAAGAATAACTCCAGTGACTCAGTAAGGTAGTGCTCAAATACTTACAGTGGTTTTATTTTACAGTATTTACACAGTCCAAACAAGCACTTGTGAGAATCAAAATCTTCTCCTGTACAACAAAGTGCTTCGCCAGTAAATTCCAACATCAGAGTGATGAAGTGCAGTCCACACTCTGTCAATATATATTGTGGCCAGCCAATCACCTATGTGCTGACTCACAGTGACTTAGCTGATGCAACCTAGATCATGTGATACAGTGCCTGTCAAAATAGATTAGACTGATCTAGCTGCATCATCTGGACCATCTGGAGCTGTCATCTTGTCGGCTATATGTTACAATATGCCAACATGCCCTTGGGAACATATGGGGAAAGGCGGTCCCTCAGGTATGCCAGACCCTGGCCATATAGGGCTCTAAAGGGCACTTTGAAGTGAACCCGGAACGTTATTGGCAGCCAGTGCAGTGCTTTTAGCACAGGCCCGATATGGTCCTATCTAGAGAGACCCATCAACAGCCTGGCCGCAGCATTCTGCACTAGCTGCAGCTTCCGGATTTGTGACAAAGGCAACCCCATGTAGAGAACGTTACAGTAGTCTAGCCTCATGGTGACTGTTGCATGGATCACTGTGGCCAGGTCATCACAGTCAAGGAAGGGAACCAACTGCCGAGCCAGCCGAAGGTGGTAAAAGGATGACTTGGCAGTGGCTGCCATCTGGGCCTCCATCATTAAAGAGGAGTCCAGGAGCACACCCAAACTCCTAACCTCCGGCGCTGGTACCAAAGCGGCCCCATCGAAAGTTGGGAGAGGGAGCCCCGAACCGACCCGACTCAGGTCCAGGACCTCCGTCTTTGCTGGGTTTAGTTTCAGCCGACTCAGCCTGAGCTGACCAGCCACAGCTTGCAACGCCCGGTGAAAGTCATCAGGGTCGGAGTTCGACTGGCTGTCCAACTCCTGTTCATAATCTTTAGTAGCTAATGTTACAACTGGGCAACCCTTGTCAGCTTGCTTAATAGCTTATAAGATTGTCATTTTAAAAATTTATAAGTGCCCTATGGTCCTGTAGATCCAAATTATATGTGGTACGATTATGTGAGCTTTTCCCAATTTCTTTATGTCCCTAAGCACCATCTTCTCAAATTCCTTCACTGACGGGTCTGTAACAACCGGCACACAGGGGCATAGCCAGGAATTTTTCCATCAGGGGGGCATTTAAATAAGTTGGGGGCACGCATGTCTTAAGAGCACTTTCCTGGGAGTAAGCCCCATTGAATAAAATGGGACTTACTTCTGAGTAGACCTGCTTAGGATTGCTCTCGCCAAACATCCTTACTTTCTTATTTCCCCCTCAGATGAAAACAGGTACATTCCCTGCCCTAACCCCAACCGCCGCTGCTGCCTCCACCCCAACCCCCGACAAGTACACTGCACTGTGCCCTACTGGGTTCCAGCAAGCAGAGCAATGGGAGAAAGAGAGGGGTGAGAGGCTGCATGGGAATGGAGGGCAGGACTTGGCCAGTGAGGGCAGGGGAGGGCGACAGTGCAGCATGGCTGCAGCGTGAAAAATAAAGCTTTGAACTAGCTGGATGGGAAGTTGGGAGGCCTGGCCCCGAGATGCCCCACTGTAGCTACTAGGCCTGCCGGCACAAAAGTCAATTTAGGGTGAAATTGTTTCTAAATATCCTGCTGAGATTCGCAAAAGAAAAAGCGAAGCTTTAACTGTCTGATCAAAATAAAGAAACTTGACCCGTGTCTGGAAAGCACTGCATTTTGGTGTGGGAACAAATCCCAAGCCCAAATCCAAAACTCTCAGTTGAAGTGGTGTAAGGACTCCAAAGTTAATGACTATATTCTCCGTTTGCCTCTGTGGGGAAATTTCTTGAGTGCATTTCTTAGTGAACCAGTCGAGAAAGGGTGTATTTGAAGCGTACTCATCCCCTGATGTAGTTGCCAGTTCTTTCCTTTCAGTGGTTTCAAGTTCCAAATCAATGTCATGTCAGCCCATGAAACTCTCTTCTTGCCCACTATAGCCAGGGAGCTCCACTTATAGCCTTGAGAAGCTGCATAATCATGAGAATCTCTATCATACTACTTTCACTTGATTTCTTTCAATTTATTCTCAAATTGCTTTATTACGTTCTATTTCAGCTGACTGTGTATCGAATGAGCTTGGCGGGATGGTAGCCTTTAATGCCTGCTCCGTGGTCTCAATTTCTGCTTTCAATTTATATGTTTCTGTAGGTGATTGTTCAGTGATTAATAACATGAGATCTATGGAGCATGTATTGAGGATCGAAGCCCATTTAATTCTGAAATCCTCACCCTCTACAAATAATGCAGGGTTCAGAATTCAGAAGTCTTAGTCCCCTGGGTATTCTCTCTCACACACACATACCTTTATTGGCATAAAAAACCAGAAATAATTACATACAATTATCAGTGCGTATATGAATAGTCTGGTAAGTATTATGAATAGAGCATAAAACAGAATTTTAAAATCATAATAATAGTGTATCAAATATAAAATATCAAAGAGGAGCAGGCCAGGTTTCCGTCTTGCTGGAATAGTGAGGGCTTGAGCTCGCAAAAGCTAATGTTTGAGAAGAGGATAGCCTTCACTCGCTTCTTTCCCTTCCAGCACACTCCCCCATGGAATGACTCCCATCAAGCCTGAGTTTGTTAACGTCAGCCCTATGAGAATCTAACCAACAAGTCTAGCTATGAACTTCCTTGACCCCCCCCATAGCAACTGGAATTCAAGGAGGACATAGTCATTTCCCCCTAATGTCCCCACCACCTTCACCCCATCTACCAATTCTTCCCCATTGGTTAATATTAAGTCTAATATGGCTGAGCTCCACCATTTGAAAAAGGAAGTTGTTGGCCAGACAGGTCAGGAAGTTGTGTGATTCTTGTTGCTTTGTTGAGCCAGCACACACTGAGGAAGTTGAAGTCTCCCATAATTATAAGATTCTGCTGTCTGGATACTCTACCGATCTGTTCAAGAAGGGCAGCATCCATTTCCTGTCCCTGGTCAGGCGGTCTGTAGCAGACTCCAACAACAATGCCCTTTGTCCTACTTCCCCTTATTTCCACCCATATACTTTCCATGGGGCTGTCAACCACATTCTCCAGAACTTCCTGATAATCTAGCCCTCTCTTCACATATAGCACCATTCTGCCTCCTCTTCTACCCATCCGGTTTTTCTTGAACAACTCATACCCATCCACTACCACATCCCAGATGAGAATCATCCCACCAAGTCTCAGTGATTCCTATTATATCATAGCCCTCTGTTTGCAAGAGAATCTCAAGCTCTTCCTTCTTATTACCCATAATACAAGCGTTATACTTATAGCCTTGTACCTTTGTTTGACCTGTCCTACCCAGGTGGGCCCCCATTTTCTCTTCTTCATTGAAGTCTCCATGTTCATAGAATCATAGAATATTAGAGTTGGAAGGGACTTTGCAGGTCATCTAGTCTACCTTTCTTTGGGATGGGCAAATAACAACTTCACAGATATTATTACTTCACAGCCACATCACACTGCAGGCTCATGTTGAGCTTGTGATCAACCAGAACACCAAGATATCTTTCACATGTGCTGCTGTCAAGCCAAGTCCTTCCTGTTCTATATGTGTGCCTTTGATTTTTTGTGCCTAGATGTAGGACTCTGCACTTATCTCTATTGAATTTCAATAATCAATCAATCAACCTTTATTGGCATGTTGTATCAAAACTAACAGGCAAGGAATACAAAATCATATACAGTCAATAATACATTCCCTCCTCTTAGAAGCCCAAAACAGAAACTTGGCCACTATTTCCATAATCACTGGGGATCGAGTAGAGAGTAAATAGAATATCTTCCCTTCATCAGAACGATTTACTAAATTTCTCAACACAGGGTCAAGATATAAGGATCGAACATCATGATAGAAGATACAGTGTAGAAGTATATGATGCAGATGCTCAATTTCATTAACATCGCAAGGACATAGCCTATCCACATAAGGAATCTTAGAGAACCTACCACCCAATACAGCCGAAGGCAGCATATTAAAGTGGCCTAACATAAAAGCTCTTCGATACTGAGGAGTGATTAAACAGAGAAAATATTCTGCAATAGACCCTTGGGGAGGAAACCTACCTTCAAGGGGGAGCATCTACCTGAAGCCAAACTAATCAGCTCTTGGTGTTTTATGTCAAGGAGTCTTTGTTTAATCAAATGAAAGGCAGAGCTTTCTGACAGATGAAGGAGCTCTCCAAAACCAACTCCGATACGCCATTTTATTTGCCTCAGCCTACTGTTCCAGCCTATCTAGATAATTTTGAATCCTGACTCTGTCTTCTTCAGAATTAGCAATCCCACCCAGTTTAGTGTCATGTGCAAATTTGATAAGTATCCCCTCTGTCTTCCTCCAGGTCATTTATAAAAACATTGAACAACACTGGGCCCAGGACCGAGACCTGTGGCACTTCACTCAAGACTTTCCTCCACGTAGATACAGAATCATTTACGAGTACTTGTTGGGTATGATTTTTCAACGAACCATGAATCCTTCCAACGGTTGCTCCATCTAGGCCACACTTAACTAGCTTATCCTCAAGGATATCATGAGATACTTTATCAAATGCTTTACTGAAATCTAGATACAGTATGTCCACAGCATTGCCAGAGTCAACCATTTTAGTTACTCTGTCAAAAAAGGAGATAAAGTTAATCTGGCATTACTTATTATTGATAAACCCATGCTGGCTACTACCAATTATCTCATTCTGTTCAAGGTGCTCACAGACAGAGTGTTTGATAATTTGCTCTAGAATTTTTCCAGGTATTGATGTCAAGCTGACAGGCCTGTAATTTCCCGGGTCCATCTTTTCCCCCTTCTTGAAGATCGGGACAACATTCTCTCTTCTCCAACCTTCTGGCACAACACCAGTACTCCAGGACATCTCAAAGGTTAGAGCCAGAGGCTCTGAAATAATATCTGCAATTTCTTTTAGCACCCTGGGATGCAAGCCATCTGGCCCTGGAGATTTGAAAGTGTTTAAGGCAGCTAGATGCTCTCTAACCATTTCCTTACTTACTCTGGACTGGCAGCTCCTCCTTCCTTCATATGCCCTGTATTCTTCAGTTTATATACAGCTCGCCTTACGGTTAAAGACTGATGCAAAGTGAGAGTTGAGTAATTGCGCTTTGTCTTCATCCCTTGTTATTACTTGACTATCTTCCCCTAGCAATGAGCTTACCCCATCCCTGTTCTTCTTTTTGCTTCGAACATAGGCATAGACATTTTTCTTGTTATTTTAGCATCCCTTGCAAGCATCAACTCCATCTGTGCTTTAGCCTTTCTGACACCATCCCTACCTTCAGTCGACATCATTGCCATCCAAGTATATTCCAAGAGTACTCTTGAGCAGAGTTTTGGGGCCTTCAGGCAGATCCGCAGGCTAAGAGCCACAGGCCAAGAGCCCTTTAGCGCTCACCCTTTAGCTCGTGCCAAGGCTCACGCCTCTGGTGAGGAGAAGCCTTTTGTTTCAAAAGGTCACTTCTTGCCAAGCACAGCAGAGCTCAGCACAGTAGGGAACTGTCCACAGCAATTAATTTTTTTTTACAGTGGAGAATGATGCAGTGTTTTTTTACACATATAGCAATCAGCTGAGCAAGATCAGAAGTCCCAGATCAGAGTTTAACCCATTAGGTGCCAAAGTTTGCAACCTTAAAATGCCCTCCATTTCCTTTTTTAACAGGACTTCTTCATTATGATGGTAAGCTTTATTTATTTATGTATTAGATTTATAACTGTCCCTCCCCTGTACAACAGGGCTCAGAGTGGGTAACAACAATATTCATAGAATATCTATAAAAGTAAACTGTTAAAACAATTCTTGCAATACTACTGACAGCTTATAAGTGACAAGTGAAAGGGGAGCATGGCCAAGTGCCCCTTATCCAGAGGAGGAGAAGACGCATCTTATAATTAGGCAATGAAGGGGATAACAGACACAAAATGGGGAGTGGGGGAGAAGGGAAAGGAGGGAGATTACTGAACAGCCCATAGACAGGGCTTTGTCAACATACCCCTCACCTTTTAACTTAAACCCTACCAAGCAGAAGTCCTAGGGTGAACTGGCAACAAGTGGAATACCAACTGAATGTCTCATTTTTCCATAAGGGCACCTAGGCCGGAGGACTGCACAATTTTCATGGCTTGGTCAAATGAGTTGTATCTTACCGAGCAAAGTTCTGGGGATATCAAATAGTTGACAGAGGAACCCTTGGGGTCAGACAGGTGATGGATCAGCTGAAACTCACCTGGGGCGGGGTTGGTACCATCCCCAAGGGGGAAACCCTGTGAGGACTGTTCACCTATTCCTATTATTTACTTCCTGTCATTTAACCAATTTTTATCCATAAGAGAACTTCTCCTCTTATCTCATGGCTGCTAAGTTTACTCAGGAGTCTTTGGTGAGGTATCTTGTCAAAAGCCTTTTGAAGGTCTAAGTGTATAATGTCTACTGGGTCACTGTTGTCTACATGCTTGTTCAGTTTCTCAAACAACTCCGAAAGGTTGTTGGTGAGGCAGGACTTCCCTTTGCAGAAGCCATGCTGATTTTCCCTCAGCAGGCTTTATTCTGCGAAGTGCCTAATAATTTTATCTTTGATTACAATTTCTACTGTTTTCTCTGGGACAGACATTAAGCTGACTGGCTTGTAATTTCTAGGTTCCCCTCTGGATCCCTTGTAAAATAATGGTGTAACATTTTCTACTTTCAAATTGTAAAGTACTGAGCCTGATGTGTCGTTGAGTGAAATCAGCTGTTACTTTATTTAGGGTTCAGGAACAAGACAAGGGGAGACTGGCTCGCAGGCCATCTTATATTCAGGATCAAATCACACCCCAAACACACACCCACACTCGGGATAGGGTTATTTACAGTGGAACAGAGTTCTATAGGTCTTCCTCAGATCCCAGCCCTCTGATAGGTGCGGGCTAGGATCCGCTTGTGCTATTGTCTTGTGTCCAAAGCTCGAGCTCTTTGCCTGGCCGCATGCGGGCCTTGCCTCGCACGCGGTGAACCCAGTATGTAATACAAGTCTTTTTCACTTTGACACTTCAAGCACTGGGCAGCAATCCAATCATGTCAACACTCACTGCAGGCCTTTACCTCAATATTTATTTATTTATTTATTTATAATCGCATTTCTATCCTGCTCTCCCCGTGAATGGGCTCAGGGCGGCTCACATTTGGGGCAACATGTACCCAAACATATAAAACAAATAAAACAAGATAAAACAATCCATATTACAATTAAAATGCAATCAAATGCAATTAAAATGCTCGAAATAATGTTGGTCCTACAGTCAAATAAAGATGGCGTACTATAAATATAGCACTAAATCCTGATTCAGCGGTACCCCACGCTACTATGGCTTCCACTGCTATGGCTCGATCTCTATACAGGGCCATCTATACACGGCCATAGTTGGTGGTAATGGTGGGTGGCTCCTAATTAAAAGCCTGGAGGATGAGCTCCGTCTTGCAGGCCCTGTGGAACTGTATAAGGTCCCTCAGGGCCCTGATCTCCTCTGGGAGCTCATTCCACCAGGTAGGAACCACCACCGAAAAGGCCCTGACCCTGGTTGTGGCAAGCCTGGCCTCCTTGGGGCCTGGAATCACTAGATGGTATTGTGACCCCGACCAAAGTGCTCTCTGGGGTATATGTGGGGAAAGGTGGTACCTCAGGTAGAAAGAGTATCTTCATTTGCTAATCAAAAATACATGATAACCCCATCTAACATCTCTATCAATTCAATTCAGTAACATGATTATCTAATCGCCTGTTCCTGAAGAACACAACTAATATGTCCATGAGCAATCAAATTGAAAACCTTAGCAATACCCTGCCTCTTAATTTCTTTCCATTATTTTTAGAATCCCTCATAAAAATCCTCAAGATCTCTAAATTTTCAGAACAGCCAGAGGATGTTACAAAATTTCTGTCCTGGATTAATGGGACTGACAACCTGAAGTCTTGCGCTCAGAATCTTAGACAAAACTGCTGTGCAGAACCGATGATGAGTGGCCTTCAGTTCCCAGCATCTTTAATACATTCTCATTAGCTTTGAGAATAAGAATGGATCTGCAAGCTTTCACTACAGAGGAAATTATAGCTGTAAAATCATCCAAATATTGAACAAACGGGGTAGCTGCCCACCCCCAGGATCCATTCTGTTTAAATCATTAATGCAGGTACTATCTGGTCCTGCTGTACTGCTCTTTCATCTCTAAAAGATTCTTCCAAACTTCAGCCTCACTAATTACTTCATAACAGCAGTTGTTATTTGCCCATCCCAAAGGTCTAACCTGTCCTCCACCTTTGAAATCACAATTAGCTTCCTTTTTTTCCTTCTGTATCTCATACACAGTAGATGGGATTTTGCATAGTTGCCCAGTGGAGTTATCCAATATTAACGATGCCACCCTGATAATGCGCGTGCTCTCGTTCATGTGTATTCTTAAATATCTGTGGATTCTTTAACTTGGGTTCAGGACACTCACCTAGAACCATAACCAATTTGGGGGAATTAAGCTAAGCATCTGGGGAAAACATCTTCCTGCTTCCACAGACTTGCTAGCTTGGAAAACTAACGCACACATCAGTTAGGGGGAAGCACAATGTGTGATTTAAAGATCTTTACCTGGATAGATCTTTTCCAAAGTTTGTATTTAGAATGATGTGCCCAGAAAGGTAACAAAAGGCTAGCCTGATCTTGTCAGATCTTGCAAGCTAAGTAGAACTGGCCTTGGTGAGTATTTGGATGGGGGACCTCCAAGGAATACCAGGGTCATGATGTGGAGGCAAGGCAATAGCAAAAGCACCTCTGAAAGTGACAGCTTCTCTTGAGTTCTGAACTGAGATCTTGTATTCTGGGTGTAGTCCCTCCTCCCCGGTCTACCACAGCCATCCAAATTGAGGGACTTTCTCTGCCTGAAACCCATGACCCCTCCCCCAATCTTTACAAGCTCCAACTGTAGTGCTTCTTTGGCCTGTTTTTCTTCCCTGTATTTTCAGCAAGGAAATAACATTTTAAGAAGTGAGGTGTGGTTGGGACTCCTGGTTGGGGGAATGCTTCCCTCCCAACACAAGCCCCCCCCCGCCCCCAGTAGCCGAATTGCATGAGCGGACTATTTTGTGCAAATCTTTTCACTTCAGAGTTTTACTGTGAGTTGTTTTCAGTGCTTCCACACTGAGCGGTTGAGAAGTCATGCAAAGCGTGGGGGATTTTCCATCTGCCTTAGCTGTCATGGTCAAGACGCCCTGGTCTCCGGGTAACATCAAGAAAGCTCGAGTCCAGCATTCTGCCTCTCATTATTTATTTATTTGTTTAATTTATACCCTGCCCTCCATGCTGAAGCAAGCTCAGGGCGGCTTACAAGGCTATTGGCATCGTAAAAACATTATGATTTTAACTTGTTTTTAATGCCTTAAACACAAATTTGCAATGGCAAAGACTGTCCTGATTGGCCGCAACGGGGTCAGCAATAAATCTACAGCTGGTGTCTGGGTCCTTGAGACATTGTTCCTCAATGTGGGTGCAGATGTTAGAGCAGGTGGCCAGAGTGGATTATAGGGCATAGGTTACGCGGTTGATGTTGTGCAATTTAATGTACAGAGATGAAAAACGCAAGGGTAGACCATCAAAGCATTCACAAATTTCACGAGTTACCATTAGACAATAGTCTGTTGCAACAGTCACAGTAAAACAATTAATAGAGTAGAATTAGTGGTCACAATTCCAAAACACTAGGAACAATTTAAAGAATAGGAGACAAAATTTGGTATAACAATTCAATAGTGAAGAAAGACTCCAACAGGCGACTCCTCTATATCCTTTCAGCATAATAGTGTCTTAAAGACCGCAAAGTCCACAAAAAAGGCAGAGGATGTCCCAAAGGTAAACCTGCAGCCAAAACTGTCCTTCCTAGGTGTGCCAGATGTTTCAAAGCATTCTTCCTCAGTTGTACGGCTGAAAAGTGGAACTACAAAATAACAATATAACAGTGAAACAAAAGAAACCAAAGAGAGATTCAAAATGCATATATTCCAGTGCATCTATGTGAAAGCCACATCATACAGTAACATTTTACACTCACCCTGATTTCCACAATAATCTAGGCCCAGCTCATGTCTCAAATGGAATCAAAGATCACCAAACCTTCTGCTGTCAATAGGTGCTTCATTCACAAGCTACTACAATTGCTGCTTGAATCCTTAAAGGAAAAGTACCTAAATATAGGCTGAAGTATAAATTTCTTCTCTGATAGTATTGAAGTTTTTAAAGCTCAAAAATGAATCAAGCCTATCCCCACAGTGAATTACATCTATTTTATATTAGACCCAAATCTTCTGCTTGGTATCCTACCAACTGGTCTTATTGTTTAAAGGGGAAGCACCTGATTTTGGGCTATAAACTCCAGACCCTATATATCCTGCTGGTATTGAGAAAAAGAATGAAAAATAGCCTGTTTCAAGAATGAACACCTTATTAAAAAAACCCTCATTTATACCCACTAAATATGTTGCCTGCTGCTCTTGCCCTGACATCTTTAAGGCCAGGGAGAGCAAGGAGATTTTGTGATCCTGACTGCGGTACTCTCTGGGGAACATATGGGAAAAGGCAGCCCTCAGCTATGCAGGCCCCTGGCTATACAGGGTTTTATAGATAAGAACCAGCACCTTGAAGCAAACCTGGTATGCTAGTGTGGTGCTCTCAGAGCAGGCTGAATGTGCTCCCTCAAAGGAAGACCCAGTAGCAGCCTGGCCACTGCATTTTGCACCAGCTGTAGCTTCCGGATTTGGGACATGAAGAGAGCATTGCATGAAGAGAGCATTACAGTAGTCTAGTCTCAAAGTGACCATCACGTGGATCACTGTTGCCAGGTCATCGTAGGGGTTTTTTATACAATAAAGTTTACTGAAATTTTAGTAAAATTGTTAACAGTACAAACCAGCTTTCAAAGTGTTGTAATAGTACACAGATATAATAGCTAATTAATCAGTTACTGTGTACTGCAGTGTCAATAACAGTTGTAGCAAGAAAGCAATAGATACAAGGTACTGTCCATAAACGTAACATAGGTTTGACATATATGAAGGCTAATGCTAGTAGCCATCAGGAATACATTGATAAGCATTATCATAACAATAGATCATCAGTTACTTTGGGGATATCCTGTTGGTTGGAGAGGTATTCTAAGATAGGAAACCATGTTAAACAAAAGTAGTAGGGGCAGGAATCTTATCAAAACGCGTAAGATTATCCGAGAGTTTAGCCACGATATATAAATCCCACAGCTTCTTGTGCCATTGTGAAAGCGTGGGTGCCATTGTTGTTTTCCAGTATGTGGCAATGACAGTTTTGGCTGCAAAAAGCATTGAAGAGACTTTTTCTATGATGGGGAATGAGGCACAGTTAGCAGCCTATCCATTCAAAAACTAGTTTTCTGGTGTGGGGGAAATATCTATGTGAGTGATAGATTTGATTTAATCCAGAACTGCATTCCAGAAAGGAAGAATTTTGGGACAGAAGATCTAACAGTGCAGATAATTTCCTACATTGCCGTATTTTTTCCAACATTTTGGATTATATGAAGGATTTATGTGAGCCAGTTTATGTGGTGTAAGATAAATCTGCTTCCAGGAATCCTCTGCAAGAATATGGTTACAGTCTTTGTGCCACAGAGCTTGGTATGACAAAGTTGCAGTGCTATTTAACGATGCCAGTACTTTGTGAACTTTTGAGATTAGACCTTTTTGAGAAATGCTGACTGTACAAAGAATTAAGGTCATTGTGTTTGAGGAAGGGAACCAACTGCCTAATCAGCTGAAGATGGTAGAAGGCCAACTTGGCAGTGGCTGGTACTTGGTCCTCCATCGTTAAGGAGGCATTCAGGAGCACTCCCAAGCTCCTAACTTCCAACGCTGGCACCAGTGGTGCCCCATCAGAGGTTGGGAGTGGGATCCCTAACCCCAGACCGCTTCAACTCAGACACAAGTCCTCCATCTTGATTTGATTCAATTTCAGTTGGCTCAGCTTAAGCCACCCAGCTACTGCCTGTAACAGCAAGTCCAGATCATCCAATCTTGAGTCAAACTGGCTGCCCAACAACAGATGGAGCTGTGTGTTGTCCACATACTGGTGACAACCCAGCCCATGCCTCTGGGAGAGAACAGCCCCTTGTGGCACTCCGCAAACCAGTGGGTGCTTTTGGGACAGTTGCTTCCCTAGTACCACCCTCTGTCCCCGACCTTGTAGGAAAGAGGAGAGTCACTGCAAGTCAGACCCCTGAATCCCAATGTTGGTGAGGTGGTGGATCAGTAGCTGGTTGTCGACCGTATCAAATGCCACCAACAGGTCTAACAACTACTACCACCAATTCGCCCTGATCCAGATGCCTTTGGAGGTTGTCTGTGAGGACAACCAGTGCTGTCGCAGTCCTGTGGCCTGGATGAAAGCCTGACTGGAATGGATCTAGTATATCAACATCATCAGAAAACTCTGCAATTGAATTGCTACCGCTCTCTCAATTATCTTGCCCAGATAGGGCAAGTTAGACACCAGCTGATAGTTTGCCAATTTGGCTGGATCCAAAGATGGATTCTTTAAGAGAGAGTGTGTTGGGCGAAATGCTCTCTAGGAGTAGAGCACTTCGCAACAGGTATAATTAATTTTGGGATCTTTTGGTCTATGTCTATGAGGAATGGGCTGCCGCGGGACCTTCCCAGTGAAGAGGCGATAGACAGGACTCAGAATAATGTTTTAGTTTACTTAAATACACAATTCTAATAACAGTTACACTCAACAATATCAAATCATACACACATACATTCAAGAGTTAGGAAATATAGATAGACATAGCACAGTTGCATGAGCAGGTAAACGTTGGTTCGTTGAGTGCAATATTTACCTCCAAGGCGCGGCTCCTAAATCTTCCAGCGAATGGGGTTAGGGTGGGTAGGAGGGATGGAAGAAGGGACACGTGGTATAGACCTGCTAATAACACACGTGTATAGTTCCAGCTGCAGACTGGAACGAAGCGAGGCAAGGGTTTAAGGTACAGGATGGGGGCTTAAGAGGATAAAGCAGACAGACAGAGGGCGTGGATCGGCGGGGAACAGGCGACGAGAGAGAGACTAGCAGCGGCTGAGCTGACCCAGAGATCGCGTCTTGGGTGTTGGGCGGAGAAGGCCAGACGGTGTACACCTACTGACCCACCCAGTCGGCTGTGTCAGTGACAATTTCACATCTCGTTGGCTACACTGTCCGTTGGATACCTGGGGGCTGGACAGAGGAAGCTGGCTGGCAGGCAGATGGTCTCTTCAGGTAGTGGATGGCTCTTTCATTGTTCGTGTGTATGGCTCGGGTGGGGCAGGCACTTAATCCCATCATGCAAACGACTGGCAGAGGAAAAGTCCTTTGTCTGCTGTATGGCCCTTAATCCATGTATGTGACATGCGGCAGGTATGCAATGGAGTCCCTCAGAGTAAAAAGACAGCTTTTTCCCTTCTCTATGGGCTTCTCCTTTGGCATCCATTTTACAGTCTAGCAAGTACACAGACCATGTGGCAACAGCAAACAGTCCATAGCAAAGCCTCATAATGGCGTCGGGGCTAACAAGTGAACCATTGCTTCCTTAAGTGCCCCCAGGGAAAGTTCGTTCAGAGAGGGACTTGTTGACAATCTCCCTTAGGGGATCTCACAACCTATCATAGCCAGCTTTAATGAGCCATGATGGGCATGGATCAAGGCTGCAAGTGGTTGGGCATACAGTTGAGAGTATTCTGTCAACTTCCTCTAGGCTGAGCTGAGTGAAATGATCCCATATCTGACTAGAAGACGTGCGTGGGGCCTTGAGTTCACCTACTGTTTCAATTGTGGCAGGGAGATTGTGGCGGAGCAACAAGACTTTCTCTGTAAAAAAGCTTGCAAAAGCCTCACAGCCAATATCCAATTCCCTAGCGTTTGGTCTGTCTTGAGGCAGAGTAGTCATAGAGTGAATTGTCTGAAATAATTGGGCCGGGCATGAGCTCACAGACGCAATGAAGACCACATAGTACTCTTTCTTAGTGGCCCTGCTGCCATCTCATGCATCCTCATAAATGACCTATAGGATGGTCTTGTGGCTTCATCATGGGCACACCACCATTGTCTCTCTAGCTGTCTTAGCCTCCATTTCATCAGCCGCAGCTCTGGGGTAAACCACGGAGCCAGCCTGGAGAGTGAATGCAGAGGACGCCAGGGAGCAATCTTGTCAATGGCCACAGAAAGTTGGCCATGCCAGTCAGGTGCTGGAAGCTTTTCCTCTGCGAGCCATAAGGGCTAGAAACTTTGGGAGCAGGGTTCATTGGTTTTAAGAAAATTTGAAAGCTGTACACTGCAACGTAGAGAACACCAGCTCTCACCCACTACAGTTCCAGAATTGAATTGCCCTCACGCCAAAGAAGTCAAATAGAAAAGTTATAAAGGTCATAGTTTTGCAGCTCAGTGGTTTAATTGAGGGGGTGCACAAGGGGAGGTTTTGCTTGGATGTAAAAACATCCTGTGTATGGTCTTCAAATGATTTCTATATGTTATTTCAATTTTTATACCTCTTCTCTTTGATTGAGAGTGCAGAGCAGTTTACAACAATGTACAATTACATCAATTAAATTAGGTACAAAAAATAATAAATAACTGTCCTCTAGAAAAACCTGGAGCTATTCCACTGCCGCTCTCTGAACTACCTTACCCAGAAATTATAGATTTGATACTGAGTGGTAGCTGGATGGATCAGTGTGATCCAAAGTTGTTTTCTTTATAAGCAGGCTCACCACTGCTCCTTTAACCTCCCCAGGAAGACCCCTGAACTCAGGGACTTACAATGTCCACCGGGGGGTTGTATTCCATTAGCACTGGCTTTCACCAGCCATGATGGGCATGGTCTAAGAGGCAAGTGGTAGGCTTCACAGCACCCAGGATCCTATCGAGATCGGCCCAGGACAGTTGGCTGAATTGATCCAGTACCAAACCTGAAGACAGCCAAGGGGCCTCCAATTCTATTAGTGTATCAATGTTGGCAGGCAGCTACTGACGGAGCAAAAAAAATTTATCTGCAGAAAAGCTCACAAAAGCCTCATGGCTAATTGCCAAATTTCTAGCAATTCCTTCTGAAAGTGATGCTAATGACCTAATTACTCTAAGTAGTAGTGCTGGGCAAGAGCTAGCGGATGCAATGGAGGCTGCATAAAATTCCTTTTTTTGTGGCCTTCACCACCATCTCATAGGATCTTAAACGTCCCCCCGGCCTTTTGTCTCGGACAATTTGTTGACTTCCTCTAGGCTGAGGAGACTGAAATAATCCATAACCTGACTCAAAGACATGCGTGGAGCCTCAGATTCTCTCACTGTCTCAATTATGGTGGGGAGATCACGGTGGAGCAACAAGACCTTATCTGCAAAATAGCTCGCAAAAGCCTTACATCCAGTGTCCAGTTCCCTAATGTTTGGTCTGCCTTGTGGCAGTCATAGACTGAATCGTTGTAAATAATTGGGCTGGGCATGAATTTGCAGACACAATCATGGCCCCATAATACTTTCTCTTGGCGGCTTGGACTGCCATCTCATAGGATCTCATAGACGTCCTATAAGATGTTCTTGTAGCTTCATCACGAGAGTGCCACCACTGTCTTTCTAACCATCTTAGCCTTCACTTCATCAGCCGCAGCTCCTGGGTAAACCAAGGAGCTAGCCTAGAGCGAGGGTGCAGAAGGCATCAGAGAGCAATCTCATCGATGGTTGCTGAGAGTTGGCTGTGCCAGTCCTCAACAAGTTCATCTAATGAGCCTACTACAGATTTTGCAGGGGGTACCTAAAGCCCTCTTGGAGCCCAATTGTAAGAGGAGGACCTAATTCAGCCTCTTCCTCAGCACAATGATGTCAGCTATAACAATTTATTCCAGATGATGCTGGCAGCTGTTGGCACTGAGCTCACCTCATCAGGCTTTCTGGTATTTGCAGCCTCTCAAGAGCCTTCTTGGATCACAACATCTGGAAAGAGTCATGCAGACTTTCCAGTCAGAGAGCTGAGTGTCCCATGTCTCCGAAGGCCATCAGAGTTGAAGTCTACAAATATAGGTGGTTTCAGCAAGTTGTAGGTCTTATTTATAAACCTGGCGTTACATAACACCAGTGTTGGAGGGGGGTAAATTTAACCTAACCCCACTACTTGCAACCTTCGGGATGGGACGCAGGCTGGAAGGGGGCCAAGCTAATCTGCTTCTCGGCCTGCTTCCTTTAATGAAAAGTTTTATGAAAATACAAAAATATTATCACAAAAAGATATAATTAATAGTTTCAATAATTTGAAAAGTCAATAGTAGTTTAGTTGACGATCCTCTCTGGAATGAAATGTATCCTTTCGATGTCTATATCTTCTTAATAAAAGTTGGATACATGGGATGAACCTTATAAAAAAATTTAAACATAGTGTAAGAATACTTGAGAATGTACCCTAACCCTGTACACTAAACAAAGATTATAATTATGTACAAAGACGTCTCAAATCCGGTGCTTATCTGAAGATTGAAACATAGGCTGAGCGCTCACAGCTTATCTTCACAGAGAATCTACAAAGATATTTTACAAATACAACATTGCTAGCAAGGACCTACAATTAAATATTATTACAGAAATATAATTTAACATACACTCACCAAGACATGCTTACAAGTTCATATGAACACGTTCTGTAGGGTTGAATACAAGATTTGGAATGCCTTAACAGGTGTACTGAAATGTCCAAATTAAATACAGAAAAAGGAACGCAATGTCGTGTATTCTCAAAACACTTACAGAGATTTTGAAACTAACCACTGCCCACCCTATGATTTCTAATACAAACACACAATAAAAGGAAAGAAATGCCATGGGATACATGGGGGATCATACGATTACAAAAAACATGATAAATCAAGACTGACATTTAAGCCATGTGGATCAAGTGTGTTCAATCTGTGGATCCAGTATGCCTCTCTGTGTAGCAAAATCTTATGAATATGGCTGATTCTTATATACTTCAAGTACCACAAATCGAAAATCATCATATTTATGACCACTAGAGATATAGTGCTGAACAAGCGGCGCTTCTGTGTAGCAGTGTTTAATTCTGGATTTGTGTTCCAAAATCTGTGTTTTAACAGAGCGTACATATTCTCCCACATATTTTAACCCACAGGGGCAAATCCAGAGATGTATTACTCGCTTGGTGGAACACGAGGAATGAAATAGAATTTCCCTTTTAAACTGTACTTCGAGGAAATCTAAAACTTTAGTTTCCCAGCAGTTAGCACATGCAGCACATCTGTGGCACTTAAAGTGCCCTTTTGGAAGGTTATAAGTAGCTTCAGGTGGTCTAAGATCAGCACGAATTAATATGTCTCTCAAAATGTTTGTTTTACGAAATCCAGTACATGGCTTGTTATCACATCCAGGAACATCGCTCAATATATGCCAGTGTCACAGAATCACATTCCTAATAGAAGAAGCTAAGGGGGTGTAGTCTATAGTCCAGTAGATCCTAGCTATTTCTTCCCTTACTGTCTCTTTAAGAAGATCTGATCTTTCTCTCCTGTCCGCCCTGCTGCATGTGCTGCAGCCACAAGGGCTTCAGGGAAACCTCTCTGTAAAAAATCTGAATACATTCTCAGAGCTTCTTGATGGTAATCTTGCAGCAGTGTGACTTTTCTTTTAATTCACAAGAACTGTCCATAGGGTAGATTGTGTCTAATATGTTTGGTGTGAAAAGAAGAAAAATGTAAATAGGAATTTTTATCTATTGGCTTATGGAAGGGATGAACAGCCAAATGACCTTGGTGAACAAAAACAGTAGTGTCTAAGAAATTTACTTGCTGTTGGCTACATAGGTAAACTTAATTGAATCATGTACAGTATTTAGCCAATCCATAAAAGTTTGTATAACAGACCAATCATCCATAATTAAGAAAACGTCATCTATGTATCTTTTATAAAAGTTCAAACGAGTATGGGAAGGGATTGTTAGAACCATTACAGATCCATTAATTTTCAAAATCACTCATAAAGAGACATGCTACACTTGGTGTGAATGTACTACCCATCGCTACTCCTTTGATTTGCCAGTAGAAATCATTACAAAAATGAAAAAACCCTTTTCAAAAATAATATCAACCAAAATCTAATAAAAAATGGGTAGGGGGAAATGGATTGTCCCTTTTCTCAAGAGTATTAAGGAGACATAACCTCACTTACATCCATGATTAAGAGTACAGCCTGTGGGGGAAGCACCATACCTTCAATTTTTGTAATCCGTGTCTTTTAAGTATGTAGAAATTTTAGTTACAAATGGTTGCAAGAATGAATCAAAAAACTGCAATAAGGGCTCCAGAATGGAATTGACTTCCGAAACTATTGGGCGCCCCAGAGGGGGGCTGCCTGGTTTATGTATTTTGGGAATGGCGTAAAAAAATGGGAATTCTAGCATATAAGTTGATAAGGAAGGAGGCTGTCTGGGCATTTATGTAATCAAAAGATAATGCTTCTCTTGCAGTGACCTTAATGATGTTTAAGACCTCATCAGTAGGATCGTGGTAGACCCTTTCATAGTAATTTACACCTGCAAGTTGTCTATTAACTTCTTGTACATTGTTGTTGTTTTTTTTTGTAAAACTCTCCTAAAAAGGAGAGCATTTTATTGCTTTTTATATAGAAAGAGGGAGGGTATATAGCGGGAAAAGAAAAGAGGTGAGTGAAGTCACTATTAGTATATTAATCTTTTTGTTAGTATGTATGTATAAAGTTCTTGGCTTCTACCATGGTTGACAGATCTTCTTTTCAATTTACTGTAAGTCCAAAACAAACCTGTTAATAAGATTAGTAAAGTCTCTTGGGGTTAGTTATTAGCATGCTCCATCCTTGCGCTTCACGAACAAATGTGTATATTTTGGGTTGTCTCCCTTTCAGGTCTCTCAGGTTGTATGATGGGCCCTTCTTTGCTCTTCCATCTCCCGATTCTTCGTTTCCTTCCTCTGGGCCACTGTCCTCTTCGCTGCTTAACATTGTCCATTTGGCGAGTTCTGCATCTTCCTCTGAACTGGCGTGCCTCTTCAAAAATTCTTGAGCTTTGAAGACGGAATCAATCTTCTCTCTTTTATCCTTAAATTTAAAGGCCAATCCTTCAGGGAGCCACCATTTGTAGCTGATTTGGTACTTTTGCAGGAAAAGGGTCAGTCCTTTGTATGCTTTTCTTTTCATACGGATTTCATATGGAACATCTTTTAGAATCCTTATATTCTGCTCACCAATCTTCAAGGGTGTTGAAGTCGCTCTTAAAATTTGATCTCTAGTACATTGCTTAGTAAACTTGACAACCACTTCTGCTGGCAAATTATTTTTCTTTGTAAAGTTGGAATAGGCTCTATAGGCCAAATCCATCTCTTCGCTTAATTTTTGCGCTTCTTTGCCAGTTAATGGTGCCAAGGCATTTGCCAAAATACTTCTGAGATCTTCTTTCTCCTGTTCCTTTATGCCCTGGAATCGGAGAGTCAGGTTTGATTTTTCCATCTGAAGCATCAATATTTTCTTTTCTTGCATCTCTTGATGTTTTTCCATTTTGCTGACCCTTTTCTTAATTTTTTTGGTGTCTTCTGTCAAGATCAGACATTTTTTTGCAATCTCCTCCATCTTCTTAGCTGTATCTGTTAGCTGTTTCTGTTGATTATTGAGAACACTTTCCATGTTGCACACGAGTTTCGCTGATTTTCTGCATTTGATCCAGCAGAGGGCGCAGCATCTCGCTTTTCTGTTGATTGACAGTTGGCTCCAAGGGGAGGGTACCAGAACCGGAAGTTCCTCCCAGCTTCTTTGTCGGCTTGTTTGGGACCTTCTTTTGCCCAAACATTTTTATTGTTTACTTCTTAAAAGCTCGTGACATGCAACTCAGGAAACAATCTATTTTCTTCTCCTTCCTCAAATCCCCAAAAGGTAGCTTCACTAATCCACCTTTTCACTCTGCCCCCTTTCTTTTCTCTTTTACAAAGTCCGTTTTCATCGGGGGGGGATTACTCCCTCCTCCTATGCGCTTGTACGTTTAGGGGGTGAGTGCGATTAATCGGTTTTCAAACAGATCTTCAACTCACGGTTTGCTGCCGGTTCTTTCTTTTTTCATCTATCTTCCGCTTCTTCACTCCGGGAAGTTGGTGGCATTGCTGGATCCCATCCGGGCACTACACAGCAGGGCTACTGGGGCTGGGGGAAAGCCTCAATTTTCCAACCGTCAGGCCGGCAAAGAGGCTACTCCCCTCTGCACCCCCTGGTTCGGAGCCTTTAACTAAGGCTCGCTAGGGTCTCTGCTTGTGTGGAGTCCCCCCCGACCATGCGTGGGCTGGCCGCCTCTGGGAGCATCCTGAGAGAGCGACCGCCATGCGCTCTGCCGAAACCGAAAGTCCCCAACTTCTTGTACATTGTCTTGATGGTCTAATAAAACTATTCCTCCACCTTTGTCTGCACCTTTAACCACTATTGAAGGATCATTGGCAATATCTTGTAAGACAATAACATCATCACAGGCTAAATTATATCTAATGGGACGTCTGTTGGTCTCAAGTTTGTCAATGTCTTCCAGTACCCTTCTTTCAAAAACTGCAGTTGATGGCAAATTAATTGAAGGTACAAATGAAGATTTATTTGTAAATGTACTAGAGGTGCAGAAAACAGAGTTACCGAAAAAGACTTTCAACTTTAACATCCTGATTGACTTAAATACGTCTATCCTTGTTCGAAAACTGTTATATTTAGGTGTAATAACAAAACCTAAACCTAAACTCAAAATGCTGAGTTCCTGATCAGACAAAATACGGTTAGATAAATTGACCACTAGGGCCTTTTCTTGCCCCGTTCGTTGGACTGAAAATTTTCTCTGGCCCTCTGCTTGGTGCATCTGTCTAAAAAAGGTCTTTAATCGCTTTCTTCCCCAGAGTTCGTGGCTGAATCTTCTGCCTCTGTAGTCTCATAATCAGACATGGATTGGCGGGAATCTGCCCAAGTTACCCGTCTGTTATTATTAGAACTGGGTGTATGCCACTTGTAAACTCTATTAAGGGCATAATCGCGATTGTCTCTATCTAGCTTTTTGATCTTAATCTCCTTGTTTTTTCTTCATAAGATCTTAATTGTACTTCCAGCTCTTTATAGTGGGTAGTAAATGTTTCTATGGGTGTGTTCCCTTTGATTTTTTCTTCTGTTTCCTGAATTTCTTTTTTAATTGTCTCTGCTTCCTGAGTACCTTGATCTATTATGAGTAGCATTAATTCATAAGAACATTTATTAAGGATTACGGTCCACTTGTTTTTGAATTCTTCCTTATCTAGGAACATGGTCAGTCCTTTCTGGAGGCGTAACCCCCTGGGTATTAAGTCGGATTGCCAATATTCTAAAAGAGAAGATGCATGTAAACTCATGCAGATGTCTTTTTTATGAAGATACTCCAGCTGAGTCCAATCAGTGGGACTCTGATTGCTATTTTCCTGTCTTAACTTGGGTACATTACCTAGTATTGTGTCACGTTCTGTCTCCGAAAAAGTAAATATTACTAGACTGTGCCGTAGAGCCCAAACAAGTAATCATTGCAACAAAAGTGGATCACAGTAATATACATAAACTCAAGAAGAACAGCAAGAACTGTAAACAAGGACACTAAATTGATCTTATGAAACAGAAATTATAAACAGTGCGAAATGTTATAAGTATGCAAAGATAGTGAAAAGTTTTATGAATATACAAAAATATTATTACAAAAAGATATAATTAATAGTTTCAATAAATTGAAAAGTCAATAGTAGTTTAGTTGACGATCCTCTCTGGAATGAAATGTATCCTTTCGATGTCTATACAAGCTAATCTGCTTCCCTGCCTGCTTCCCTTATATTCATGCCTGATCCCACTGCTATACTTTTTCCTCCCCAGGAGCACTGGAATCCCCTGCCCAGTCATCACCATTCCTAGTGGTCTTTGCCAATCCTCAGACTTCTAGTTAAGCTGGCTGACAATGTATCCAGTATTGTCAAGTCCTTCAAGGTCTTTTGCTAGCAGTAAAATAAAAATACTAAAACAGCTGGTTAAAATATCTAAAAAACGCTTAGTGTTTAAAGAGCCTTAATTGGAACTATCTGCTAGGAGTGCACCAGGCCCAGACTTAATACCATCGGATCTCCTTAAGGGTAATGCAAACTGGTGGGCCTCCCTCTTGGTCCTGGTATTTACTTATATAGATGCAATGGGTGATATCACAAGAGCCTGGAGACAAGCCATCATCATACCTATTTTTAAAGTGGGGCAGAGGGAGGACCCAGCTAATTACCAGCCTATTAGCCTCTTGAGTATTTTGAGCAAACTCTATGCCAGTCATTTACTAGAGAAACTACTAAGCTGGATAACCCAAGAAAATGTATTAATGGATGAACAAGCACACTTTAGGGAAGGGTGACCACTTTGGGTCATAACTTAATTTTATCCCATCTGATTGATAAATATGCATCTAGTAAAATAGTATCCCTTTATGCAGCATTTATAGATCTGAAGTCAGCCTTTGACTCCATCTCTACAGAAAAACTTTGGAAGAAGCTAGAGAGACTTCAATTGATAGGAAACTCCTATTTCTGATACAGGTACTATATTCAAACACCAAGATCAGGGTTAGATGTAATAAGCAAGGCCTCCTCTCTAATTCTATTCCATCTAATAAAGGGGTCAAGCAAGGTTGTACATTGGCCCCTTCCATCTTTGCCATTTACACCAATGATTTAATCAGTTATCTGGGACTGGTAGATACCCACCTGCCCACCTTAGCTGATCAACATCTGTTAGCTTTACTGTATGCGGATGATACGGTGCTATTATCCAGGACGCCAGTCGTCTTGAAAAGGGCGCTAAATCAATTTGGCCTATATTGTGATTTAAATCATTTGGAGATCAGTTGTAACAAACTAAAATAATGACCTTTGACACTAAACCGAAGATCAGAGAATGGAGCATAAATGGCTATAAGCTATAGCAGGTAGCAGCTTATAAATACCTAGGAGTTATGATTCAGGCGCAAAAAGGGCCCATCATGAATATGCTGTGAATTCTGGTCGCAAACTGACCCAGAGTATTGTCAGATTTTTTTATGTGAAAGGGGGGCAATATGTTCCAGTGGCCCTTAAACTGTATCTTGCCAAGACTGTGATTCAACTGCTATATGGAACAATGCTGGGTCCAATATCCTCAAGCTTTTCTGCTCTCAAAAAAATACAATCTAAATTCTTGAGAGCTATATTTCAGTTCCCTAAAGGTGTCCCAAATGCCGTTACACGTCTGGGATCTGGGTTGATAAGGATGGAAGCAAGGGTGACCCTTGCATCGTATACACCTGGCTTAAGCTTAGTTATTCCCCTTTGGATATTACCTCTTTAATTTTGAAGGATAGGCACAGTTCTTGTTGGATTAGGGCTGTATATCAGAAGTTGGCTTTGCTAGGCTTTTCACCTGAATCTCTACAAATGATGGCTTTAAACCAAGCAAGTGTTGTGGTAAAGCAGCGATTATTTGATGTAGAGAGACAGAATGACATTGCCAGAGCCCGTAGTTTTTTGGCTCCCTCTCAAACAAGGTATGTAGTCTCTCCAGCTCCATATCTTATGAATTTGGTAATTCTTTCCCATCAAAGGGCCTTCTCTATGGCTCGTTGTAATATTTTCCCTTCTGAGGTAGTAATAGGTCGCTACAAGGAGATACCTCTGGCTGTGAGCATATTTGTCCTTGTAGTATTGGAGAGGCTGATACTATCAATCATATTTTGCTTGCATGTGGGTTCCATCAAAATATATGAGCTATATATATTCAACCCATATGGGAAAGGCTTTTAGGCCATCCGGACTCTGATATTAGTATTATGCTTATGATAGATGCCAATCCACAGGTGACATTAGCATGCGCCAAATTTTTGGCAGCCGCTTATAGAATTAGGAAAGATTCCTTAAATGTGTAATTTAAAGTCTCCCAGGCTAATGCAGTGTATTATTTCAAATTATTTGATGTATGTGTGCTTGGAATATGCTACTGTTGGACCGTTTGTGCTGGTTACAAACCGTAATAAAGATTTCTGTTCTGTTTTGTACCCAGTAATGGTTACAACTCCCAGTGCTGTTGAATCCTAGGTTCACCTAAACTATCCTATCACATAGCCCAAAGCTTCTCCCTAAGTCTAACTCCTGATTATATACCCCTTAATTTACAATCTAACCTAATAATTTGATTGCTAATAGTATCCAAGTCACCTAGCCAGTAAGCTAAATAAAGGCCAGTGACAAATTCCTACCTAACAATTCCATCTGAAATTATAATTTAATATGTCTAATTTAACACATCTATAGCAATCTACACACATAAGCAATCAAATATAACAATAATCCCTTCTATAACCAATTTGGTCAGATAATTTATACGGCTGAATGATCAATTTAATTTATCTCTTTATATTAATCAGTCCCGTAATTCATTCAATTTGAATCCAATAATTTAACCAGATAATTAATTTGATTAATTCAGCTGCTCAATATAAACCATGAATTAGCCCCCCAATTAATTAAAACTAAACTTAAAAACTAACAATCCATTCAAAAACAGGACTAACAAAAAACAGAAAAAATCTGCAGCATTACGGTCTTATTATTAATGGACCTCGCATGACACAACATTCGTGTCAGAGAAAGGTTTACCTTCCTAGCCCCCCCCCCAGCATGTCTTGGGATGGGATGAAGTTTGGAAGGAGACGGAGCATAACCATATCTCTGTCTCCTTCCCATGCAGTGCCTTCTCCCACCCATACTTACCTCATCCCCCAATCACTCGGATCCCCAACCCCATATTGGCCTCCCCAACATAAACAACATCCAATACTACCTCTCTACGGTTTCACTCACCCACATTAATATAATATGTAATTTAACACATACTAAACGGACTACTCATAGCAACAACCTCCTAATCTCTTTTGCTCCCTCTCTCCCATCACAAACCCCACTAACAAAACTCCAATTTATATAACCCCCCAAAATTAAATCAGTTGGTCCATGTTCTTTTTCCATAAAATGTTGTACCAAAGGTGCACCAATTATTCTGTGAAGTATGTTGCTTCTATGTTCTGTTATATGTGTCTTTAGTTTCTAGAGATCCTACCTACATATATCTTATTGCAAGAACATCTGATGGCATATACAACCATATCTGAATAGCTTGTTATGAAATGCTTGTTCACTGAAATTTATTTCAAATTTATTATCCTGAATGTTGTGAAGTTATTTAACATAAGAACATAAGAGAAGCCAATGTTGGATCAGGCCAATGGCCCATTCAGTCCAACACTCTGTCACACAGTGGCCAAAAATACCAGGTGCCTCTTGAAGCTGTCCAGCCAAAAAGGGGAAGAATCCATGGATTTGATAATTCTCCTAACAGAAAAATAAAAGAGGGATCAAATCAATGCATCCTTTTAAGATTTTATTAAATATGAAACAAAAATAGCATAATAAAGAACAAACATGGTTAAATCAGAATAACCTCTTCAGCATCATTTCAGGCTCTCTGTCTCACTCCTGAAAAAAATCTATTTTTTTCTATGCAAAAGCAAAAATTATTTTGGTTTCTGAGCTGGAAAATCAATTTCAGGCAACAAGTTCAGTTCTCAAAAAGGGCATCCTGACCTGACACATTATTCAGATATCTGGTCCTCAGAAATGGAGGCCTAGTTCACCAGGCTGAATCAAGCTGAAGGCTGAAGTGAGTCTGTCAAAGGTCAACCTGGAAATCTTGTGAGGCCCAGAAAGGCTAGTTGTAACCTGTCCCCCTGTAAAAATCACTGGCCCAAGGTGTTGCACACTTCCTTCAAAACTAGAGGTGTGAATCTGGGTCACATAACATTATTCTGAGGGGAAGCCCTCTTTCAAAGTATTATCCAGGTAATGTAGCCACTGATTATTGAAGAGTAATCCATGTCCTCTTTAGGAATTCGAGCAAAATGTGACATCAGATTATGAACTTTTTGCATGTATTTGCCACCTGCGCCTGGGGTTGCAAAGGGAGTCTGGGACTTTGAAGATGTAATTCTTTCCTCTGTAATTTGCAAAATCATCAGTTTGGTTAATTTAGGCTTAAGAAGACCCATTTAGCTCACTTTGGAAATCCATAACAACATTGGTGGAAGCCAGTGTTGTAATTGTGGTTCCTTGTATCATTTGAAAAAATAAAAGGCATGATAAATAAGTTGGAAAGGAGATACTGAAATTAGATTAGATTGGGGGGGGCTCTGTTCACATGATGCCTAATAGCATTTCCTTCAGCCCAGAATCCAGAGTTGGGCTTGTGGTAAAGTTAGCCAAGGTGTTGTTGTCATCAGTGTTTCCTCTAAGCTGAGTTATTGTGAGCTAGCTCACAGTTTTTTAGCCTCCAGCTCACAGATTTTTTGTCTTAGCTCAGGAAGGATGGCTCCAGACCAAAGTAATTTATGCAGCAGCCAAATCACTCGCTCACAGTTTTAATGCCAGTAGCTCACAAAGTAGAATTTGTGCCAGAGCTTAGAGGGAACATTGGTTGTCATCGTCGTACAGTCGCACAGTTGAATGTGACTCTTTGCGACCCCATGGATCACATCATGCCAGGCCCTCCTGTCTTCTGCCATCCTCTGGAGTTTGCTCAGTTTCATGTTCATTGCATAGGTAACCTGTCTAACACTGTCATCCTTTGCCATCCCCTTCTTCTGTTACCTTCAGTCTTTCCCAGCATCAAGATCTTCTCCAGTGAGTGCTCCCTTCTACTTTGGTGGCCAAAGTATTTGAGCTTCTGCTTCAGTATCTGGCCTTACAGGGAACAGTCAGGTTTGATTTCCTTTAGGATTGCCTGATTTGATCTCCTTGCAGTCCAAGGGACTCTCAAGAGTCTTCTCAGGCCCTAATTTGAAAGCATCTATTCTTCGGCACCTGGCCTTCCTTATGGTCCAACTCTTGCAGCCTTACATTACTACTGGGAATACCATTGCTTTGACTATGTGGACTTCTATTGGCAGTGTAATGTCTCTACTTTTTATTATGCTGTCTACGTTTGCCATAGCTTTCCTCCCAAGGAGCAGGCATCTTTTAATTTCATGGCTGCAGTCACCATCTGCTAGCCAAGGTAGATGCCCCCAGCTACAGCAGTCTTGCTGAAGCTAAGCGGGTAGCTCTGAGTCTGGTCATTGCCCATCTGTGAAACCACCAGAGAACTCTCAGCTTGCAAGAGATTGAGAATCAAGGAAAGAAAATGAGAGCTCAATGTGGTTAGTAAACTATGTTGTAACTAGTTGTGAAGGTGGGTGGATACTTTTAGCCAGGATGATGGTGTTGCTGGTGCTGCTCTTCCTGTTGTTTTTGCCTCACTTGGCTTGTGCAAACATAAACTGGGAAGATATATACACCTATTACCTAAATAATTATTACAAACCAGGGGACTATCTTCTAGCAGCAGTCATCCCTCCAAAGACCGATCTCTTCCTGAGTCACTGCTTCAAATGGCATCCAGACCATGACTTCTTTCCGTAAGTGTGGATTGGCTATATGATCAAGCTGCACTCAGCCCAGCTCCAGTGACAGTGACTGCAAATTTTCAGTAACCTTCTGTATAGTTGTTGATGATAATGTCCCTAGATCTAACTGGTGACTGAGAAGGGAACAACTGAGCCATTAGGGGATGTTATAACCATCTGGAGACAGATCATGGTGGTGTGGCAAATCCATCACTGAGCAAGCTTGCATACTCTTTCTTCTGGTCTCTAGTGAACTGGGTTCTTTTGGGGTTTTTTAGAGCAATTATTATACTTAAATCTGATTTTACTGATAGGTGTGTCCCAAAGCAGCTCACACCAGTCAAGAAACAGTGGGACACAAGTGTGCAGGGGGGGAAGACAGAGGAGGAAGATCAGTCTGGTAATGTCAACACTGGTTGGAAGATGAGTTCAAGAGACCCCTTGGTGGAATTTTACCTAGGAGGGAAGACTAGCGCAATGCCGTCCTAAACAGAGTTACACCCTTCTAAGCTCATTCAAGTCAAGTCCATTGGTAGCTTCCTATTGCCTTTTTGACCTCTGCCAGTTTTTCTTGTAAACAGAGGAAGAGAATATTTCCTAACAGACTGTCGGAATGGCTATCTATACAAAGGGGTAGGGTGTAAAAAAGATCAAAACACTTTATAATACTATCATCCAATATGTACAATTGCCATCCCAAAACAGGTTTAAGTTCAACATCTGATCTTATCTTGGAAAATAACTGCTTTCAAAGATAATGTCCAACCACTAATTAAATGGTGCCTCTGCATACCAGAACTAAAATTCTATTGCTATTTTGAACTAAAAAGTCCCCCCCATGCTGTTTTAAAATGAAAAGTTCCTGAAAAAAGTCACCACAGACTTTCCAATGAATGGCTATCTATACAAAGGGTAGGGTGTAAAAAAGATCAAAATACTTTATAATACTATCATCCAACATGCACAATTGCCATCCCAAAATGGGTTTAAGCTCAACATCTGATCTTACCTTAGAAAACAACTGTTTCCAAAGAAAATATCCAACCACTAATTAAATGCACAGAAAATAATCTTTTTTTCCTTACTGGTCTCTTAAATTTATTTATTTATTGTTTCAGCTTATATACCGCTCAGACCCCGAGGGGTCTTAGAGCGGTTTACATGGTATGGTCCTTTCCTAACTAGGGCCACAATCAACAGGGGGAGGGACTTCCTACCGGCACCCTGAGCAGGGCAAGGCTTCCTGTTCTCTCTTTTTCCGGTGGGGCTCCAGGCGTAGAACTTCGAGCCCCCGGCGAGGATCTTCCTATTTCTGGGCCAGGAGACCTCCGCGGCCGGCCTTCCTCCCGATGTGCAGGCCTGCATCGGCCTCGGCTCCCGGTCTGCGCCCAGCCGGCTCCGCCACGCCGCCACGCTGCCCGCACATCTTGGCTCCGCCCACTGCCAGGCTCGGCCATCTGCTTCGCCCGCCGTTGCTGCCGCCATCACCGCCGATGTCCGCCGCCGATACTGCCGCCGCTACACCCCCCCGGAAGGGAGGGTGCCCCCCGCCTCTCTACAGGCAGGTACCCATTTATCTACTTGGCTCGTTGTACAGAATGTGCACGTTCATAAGCATTAACAATCACCTGTGAGGGATAACCTTGGCAGAGAAACTGTTTATACAATTTTTTAGACTCTTTTTGAAAATATATATCATAAGACAAATTTCTTTTTGCCCTTAAAAATTGGCTATATGGAAGGTTCTGTCTCAGATGTCTTACATGAAAAGAGCTATAATGCAGGTAAGAATTCTTATAAATCAGCTTACTATAAGGACGCACTACCAGGAGCTGATCTTTAACAAAAACTATAGTGTCTAAAAAGAAATTTGTCATCATACTGAAGAGTAAATTTTATAGACGGATGCAACTCATTAAGCCAGTTGGCTAATGCATGCAATTTGGAAAAATCAGCATAAAGCAAAAACAAATCATAAATATATCTCTTGTAAAAAAGTATATTGAAAAGAAAAGGTTAACTTGTGTATTAAGGATCCATTTCAACTCAAAATCAGCCATAAATAAATTTGTGATGCTAGGGGCAAAAGAGTTGCCCATCGCCACTCCCTTTGTTTGTAAATAAAACTTATCTAAGTAACAAAAATAATTGTTTTCAAAAATATCAGCTAAGTCCAAAAGGAAATGTGTATCTCTTTGTTCCAACACTAGCTGTGATACGTGTTCTGGCTTCATCATGTTTTTCTCAGGGGGCCCGCCACTATATGTCTGTGTGGTACTGCCATGCCATGCTCATACTTCTAAATAATTAAATAATAAATACAAGTGGTTTATGCACAAAAATGTTTCAGGTTTACTATTTATTATTACAGTAATAGCTGACGTGATTGGGAACGAAATTTTTCTAAGAGTGCATCCATATTGATTTGATTTGTGAGTGATTTCTCATAACCAAGCAGCACTAGACTGTTTTTCCGGAGATGGGACATTGTCCGCCTCTGTGGTTGCAGAACACAAGTAAGGCAGGAGAATGCCGACTCACACGTAGCGGTGGAGGCTCCAAAAGTCACAGCAGCTGCAAGGACTCTGTATACATTGGGCAATGCTCCTTTATAGGAAAATAGCACAGCAAGAGTATTATGGATGCTGTTCTCTTTTTTCAGTTGTGGATTTGTTAGTGCTGTGTTCCTTTTAATGAGATCTGCTTCTGCAGCAAAGTTATCCTCATTAACATGTACTAATTGTAGGATAGGCTTTACTGCTTCCACCTCCGAAAAGGAATCTGAATTGGGAATCAGTGGAAATCCTCCCCCCCATCCACACAGAAAATAAGTTTTTAAAAGCCAAATCAGCTCTGCAGTTCCAACTAGGGCACCCCATCACTGAAGCCAAGGCCAAGCTAAGTCCCACAGCATGCCTGGAAAGGAGCAAGGGGGCAGATTCAGTGGAAATCTCCCCCATCCAGCCCCCATTCACACAGAAAATAAGTTTTTAAAAGCCAAATCAACTAGAGACGCCCCCTACACACAAACACATGAACCCCTCTGGTATCTACCTGGACTTGTTAGTCCTGCAGGCTGCACACACCAGTGGAAGGATGAACAGATACTGGAAATGCAGCAGCACATAGAAAAACTCCTCTGAGACTGGCTGGCTGCTGAAGGAGGACAAGAAACCGGCTGCGCTGCCGGTCCGATGGAGGAGGAGAAGGAGGGAGGAGCTATCGTGCAGCAGGACAGGCAGAAGGGCTGGCTCACGTGCTCTGCTGCTGTAGATGAAGAGGAAGTGGCAGCGTGGCTGCTTAGTTTGTATTTGCCGGGCTGTTTACTTATAACCCGCCTACCAAGAGCCCAATGAGATGCATGGCATGGGTAAGCCAGCAGCCAATGGTCCTCAGTTGGGGCGGGGACTCAGGCGCCGTTCTTGGCTTTCTGTTTTTCTACTCATCCTGCTTGTTTCCAAATCAGCCCAAGTCATGCGTCTAGTCATGGTCACATTAGGTGAACACCATTTATAAGCTCTGTTCTGAGAAAAGTCCTTACTGTCCCTCTCATATTTTTTAATCTTAGTTTTATGTGTTGTTGTTTTTTCTCATAAGCTTTAAGTTCTTTCTCCAAATCTTTGATATGTGCTTTATAGGTTTCCGGGGAAATCAACGTTTTATGTTTGTCTTCCGTATTTTTTATGTCAGTTTTGAGAGACTCAATTTCTACTGAAGCTTGATCTATAATAAGTAACATCAGGTCATAGGAACATTTATTGAGAATAACAATCCATTCCTAAATTCCTCCCGATCTAAGAACATAGCTGGCTCTTTCTATAGTCGCAAGCCCCTAGGAATCAAATCAACCTGACAATGGTAAGCGAAGAGGCATGTAAAGCCAAACAGATGTTTTTCTTATGTAAATACTCTGAGTTCATTCTGACCACTACTGTTGTAACCCTGTAGCAACTTAGGGACTTCAGTTAAAATCGTATTCCTTTCCTCATCAGAGAAAGTAAAGGGATTCGATAGGTGCAACATGTTCTACAACAACAGGTGGAAATAATGAAAGAACCACAGCTGTCAACTTAAAGAGCAGAAAGGAAACAAAGCTGTGTGTGTCACTATAATGATATTCAACACATTTACACGAAAATAACTGTCTATACTTTAGCAGCACACAAAATTTAATAAAGTTATCTAAGTACAGAATACAAAAATTGAAGAAGGTCCAAAAGTAATCTTATTCTAACAAAGTTTCCAAGTAATGCTTTCGTTTCCAAGATCTTTATCAGAGAAGGACCAATTATAACTGTATAAAACATTAATTCAATGGTTACAAAAGGTTACAAAAATAGTTATAAATATTTATGGTATTTAAAACATTTTTTAACCATTTTAGCAAGGATTTTTGACATCATCCATTTTTAATTTTACAATTTTTATAAATGTTATAAATAACGTTTTACCTGCACAGTTGCTTTCTTTCCCAAAGTCTGTCAAGACTAGTCAAGTAAGGTTGGAAAATCTATAACAGAAGAAAGAAAGAATACAATAAATGAGCTGAAATATTCCAGAGAAAGCAAATTACTTTAGTAAACTTACAACAAAATCGTTCACTTACCAATACTCCATATTTTTCAAAAAGCAATAAATATATAAGGCATATCTCAGAGTGAATCAGGTAAGCGTTCATAACTTTAACATTTCATTGTAGTTTCTGTGAAGCCAGTGGCAAGGTCTTTTGCTCCTAGTCTTTCTTAAAGGTATATAACACAAAAGGGGGGGTTCTATCTCAAAAGATTTTAAAAGTAACATTAACAGTAACATAAGCAAACATCTCAATAAACACTCTGGAACTTGAAAAACTATATTGAAATGGTGAGAAGTCTTTAAATCTAAGTTGAATTATCATCTGTTAAGGACAGTCCCTCCAAAAGTTTCCAAAATGGTGACAGGTCCACCAGTTGCCTCTGTTCTTTCTCTGGCCTTGCTTTGGGTCGATAAGGCAGAATGATGACCTTGAAGCAACGACTTTCTAACATAATATGTTGGGTTGAAAGCTGTTAATGGAGTTCCAACAATTCTTATAAATAATAGATTCTGCAGTGTTTTGATCGACAAGGAGGACCTTTCTGGGGTGGCAGTCAGGTTCATCTGTGAAAAACCCCTTTCACACTCCCTGAAGGTTATTGCTATTGTATTGAGAGTGCGCTGAATCCGTCAGTTCCTTGGGCATTACTTTTCTCAATTTTAGATGGTCCCTGAAGGCTCTAATGGCTTCTCTTTCACCAAACCAAAATCTTCCTGCCCAATGTGCGTATTTCTTCTTCTCCAAAGAGCAGGTTGTCACTAAAGTTTGTTGGCCAAGTCTTCGAATCCAGGAGTCTTGCACACTTTGACAGCTTTACATCTTCTTCTGAAAGCAGTCTTTTCTAAAGGGAGATTTTAAGTCGATTGTAGAAGGCAACCAGGGAGATTGGTGGGTCATCAACTCTATTTTTTCTGTGCAATGGGGCACCCTTAAAATGCATACTTTCTGCCACTTGTTAGCTGGATTGCTCGGTTTTATTATCAATTGGGGGGAATATGCGTAGTTATTAATTTTAATATTAATTCAGAAAAAACACTTTTTGACTTAGGAAACCACTTCAAATGCTTCTAATCGCTTCTAATCATTAGCGGCTTTCAGTAAATGGTTTTAAAATGTTGGTGGTGGTTTCCTTTCTCTCTGTTGGTTCCTCCCTTGTCTCTACCACCCCCCCTTGTTTCTTTTGGCCGCACGGTCATAAAGAAACATTCTATAGGGCCATAAAGGTTTCCGCGAGTGAGAACAGGGTGGGGAACTTTAGTGGATTGGCGAGAGAGATTTGTTGGATGGGGAAGGGAGCTCCTGGTGCCAGCTGGGAGTTTCCTCCCTGGTCCGGAGGTTCCAGGGGTGGAGTGGGGACTGGGTCTCCCTTCCAGAGTTTCAGCTGGGAGGAGTGGAAGAACTTATTCCAGACGTCCCCATGCTTGCGAGGAATGGCTACTTTGTAGACCACGGGGCTAACGCGTGCCACAATAGTTACTGGCCCTTCCCATTTAGCGGCCAGCGCATGGCCTTTTCGGGAAAATTTCCTGTACTGAACTTGCTGCCCTGGGTCCTACACTTGTGGGTTGCGGACCCAGCCCAACTTTTTGTCTACTGCCAGCTAACTTTGGCCCAGCATGTGCGCCACTTGCACATGAATGCGGAGGATCTCTCCGAGGATGTCCTGGACCCACAGGTTGTTTACAACCTTTGGTTCAAAACCTGAGGGGATGTCTGTTTCTAGCCAGAAGGCTTCTGAGAGTCAAATTTTTATGCCAGTCATGACCATGTGAGGGGAATAGTCATGGGTGGCAGTGGTCCTTCATGTGGCCATGAGTATGATGGGCACTTTCTCATCCCAGTCCCTACCTGTGGATTTGACCATCTTTCTGAGCACTTCTTTTAATGTGCAGTTGGTCCGCTCTATGGCGCCTGACGATTGGGGGTGGCCAGCGCTGTTGGATCCCAAGGGCGCGACAGAGCTCCTGGGTGACCTCCCCGAGGAAATGGCTCCCCAAATCACTGTCGACGACCTTAGAAATATCCCGAGACCACATGTTATTAAAGAGGATTTTGGCTGTGGTTGTGGTGGAGTTGTTTTTACAAGGGAACGCTTCGACCCATTTTGAGAACGGATCGATTATGGTCAGGCAGTATTTGTTACCACGGGCCATTTTAGGGAGGGGGCCTATGAAATCAATTTGAATGCGTGCCCAGGGTCCCTCTATTCGTTGGTGCTGGATGGATGCTTTCGGTCCAGAGGGGTCGGCATTTAGCATGGCACAGGCAAGGCAGTTGGTGACCCACTGCTCTACTGTGCGGCACATGCCCGGCTACCACCCGACTTCCTTTACTCTCTCCAGGGTCAGGTCTTTCCCGCAGTGCCCTTGGTCATGTACAAACTGTATGAGGTCTGCCCTGACTTCTACAGGTACCACCCAGTGCCTTTCTCTGGCAGAGTCTGTGGCCCATATGACTCCTTCCTGCTCTTCTATTCGATATTTCCCTGATGGGTCTCGCCCCGCATGGAGGAGGTCAGTTATGTCTGCATCATTTCGTTGCAGCTCTCCCAGGTCTACAAACACTGGGGGAATCTCTACTTAGTTATGGGCTGCAGTTCTGTGGGTTGTCACCAGCTGGAGGGGGAGGGTAGGCTCAGGTGGGGGAGTTCCTGTCCGGGCTGCCTCTTTGGCCACTAAGTCCACCTGGTCGTTCCAGTAGGCGAGTTCTGTTGAATGCTTTGGTGTCCCTTTACATGTGAGATCTGAGTGGGGGCTGTACGTTCATATAGAACGTCGACTATGACTAACCATACCTGCAGGTGGGCTATGGGCTTTCCCTCATTATTTTTCCAATCTTGCTTTTCCCAATGCGGGAGCCAGACTGTTGCAGCTTTGGCTGTCCAGTCTGAGTCTGTGAAAATGGCGAGGGGGCAGTCTAATGGTTTAAACTGTGGGACTGCATGGAGGGCTTCTACTTCAGCCACTTGGCTGGAATGGGGCCTCACAGCTTCCTGCAGGGTGGTACCATCGTGGACCCGGATGGCTCCAAAGCCAGTTTTGGGGGACCCGTCAACATGGAAGGAGGAGCCGTCACAGAACCAGCAGACAAACCCGTTCTGCCTGGCCTCTTAGAAGGTTACTCCCCACATTGTGGGCCACGGTGTGTGGTTCCCCTGTGACTATTAGGCCATAGGGCATTGGGGGCTCATGTTGCTCCCACTTGTACTCAACTCTCTTGTTGACTAAGGCCAATGTCCACTGTGCAATGCAAGCATTGGAGACCTGGCCATCCTGGATTTTCCTGGATAAAATGTACTTAAGGGGAGTGTGCATCATCTGAACTATGACTTTGGCACCTCCAATGATGAACTCCCAGTGTGTGAGGCTCCAGACCAGGGTGAGACAGACCTTTTCACAGGGCGTAAATTTCATTTCTACCAGGGATAAATTGCGGGAGGCATAGGCGATGACACGCTGGGTACCAGCTTGGGGCTGCAGTAGAGTGGCGCCTATACTTCTTTCCGAAGTGGCCAGCTGTATGTAATAGGGCTGGCTGGGATCGGTGTGTGCAAGGGCTGGGTCAAAGGCAAGGTTCCGTTTGAGGGCTGCAAAGGCTGCCTGCTGCTCGGGACACCACTGCCAGGGGGTGTTTTTCTTTAGTAAGGCATAGAGGGGACGTGCTTTGTCCGCGAACGCCTCTATGAAGTCCCGGGAAAAGTTAAATGTCCCTAGGAGTGCCCTTAGTGAAGGTACATCAGTGGGGGCTGGAAGTTTGGCAGTTACCTCCATTTGCTGGGTGTCTGTAGTCCTTCTGTGGGGTCCTAGTGCGAGACCGAGGTACTTTATCTGAGTTTGTACTAACTGAGCCTTTTCCCGGCTAGCCTTAAAGCCAGTCTCCCAGAGGAGGTTGAAAACTTCCTGGGTGATTTCGGCCATGGTCTCTGCGTCTGGGGCGTGGACCAAAATGTCATCCACGTACAAGAGCACGTGGTCCCGTGAGATGGGCTGGAGGCAGTCCCACATCTGTACTGCGTGTGCATGGCAGATGCTCGGGCTCGAGTGGAAGTCTTGTGGGGTTCTTTTAAATGCATAATGCTGGCTGCGGATGGTAAAGGCGAATTTATACCAACAGGATTCGTGCAGACGAATTGACTGAAACGCATCGGCCAGGTCCATCACACTATAGAACCTGGCTCCCGCCACAATGGCTGCCATAATTTTGTTATACTTGGCCACAAGGGTCACTGGAGGGGTCACGGCATTGAGGGTGCGAAAGTCGACCGTCATTCTCCGTGTCACTCCATCTGCTTTTAAGACTGGCCACAATGGGGCATTACAGATGGACTGCATGGGGAGTATGACATCCCAATCCAAGAGTCCCTCGATCGTCTGCAATGCCTGCCTCGGCCTCAGCTGGGTATTTATATTGCTTCTGGGGCGGGGGGATCTTTTCCCTCTATTAGCACACGTGTGTTGCACACAGTGCTGCGCTCTGCCTTGTCCTTGGCCCAGACCTCTGAAAACTCACCAAGCCATGGGTCGTCGGCTATGGGGAGCACGGGGAAGGGGGCTTTTAGGGTATCTATGGATGGCATTGACTACGCCAGGTCCACCCGGAATGTGCCAGAGCAGGTTATTGGCCAAGTCAATAGTGATTCCGTGCTCACGGAAGAAGGGGGCCCCCAGGATGCCATTGTCACCTCCTGGGTTGTCGCAGGCGGTTACATGGGCGGAAAGGTTGCCTATGGAGATAGGCATGTTTCTCCAATCATGTGCGTCATGATTCCCCCCTGCAAAGCCTGTGAGGCGAATTGATTTATCCATCTGGGTGCCCTGTGAGACTAGTTGGGATGGAGCATGGTGAGTGCGGCCCCAGTATCTAACAGTAGCGTGGCAGGCTGCATGTTCCCAGGAGTCCCGACCCCTGCCTTCATGGTCGGTCTCCCTCAAGGGTCTGGTGCAAGTCGTGCCAGTACTCCTTTGGGGAGCGGTTGGGACTCCGGGCATCCCTATTTTGTAGCTTTTGCTATAGTGTTGACCAGTTCTAGGGGCATGACCACTGGGTTGGTGAGGTAATGTTCCGGCTGCTCGCACTCGGCTAGAGCTTGGAACAAAACTGAGTCCGGCTGCCTATGGAATCGTTCCATCTCATGGCCTTCTCCTTGAGGCGCATCCAGGCGTACCACCGGAGGGGCTCCTGGCTGTCTGGCGGAGTGTTGTGAGGCAGGTTTCCCTGATATCGGGGAGCGGGGCCTTGTGGGGGCAGCTGGGGGTAGATCGATGCAGGCCCTTGCCTGGTAAGCGTTTGGTGGTGGATTGTAAAGTCCCTGCTGGTAATTGTCCCTATACAAGGGTGGCGGGGCAGAGGGTTGGAGGTGTGCCTGGGCTGGAGCAGGGCCACCGCGGTAGTCCCGTCCATTTCGTCCCCTTTGGTAGCCTCTACCCCGTGTCCTTTTCCTCCACCTGGCTGCCTCCAGTCTCCTTGGAATTGCCCGGAGGCGGGGTACTGGGAGTGGGGGTCGTTGTTGGCGTACGTTACTGCCTGGATGGGCTCATCCTCGTCCTTCTCCTTGGCTTTCCTGGACCCTTTAGGGGGTTTAAGGATGCCAGCACTCCGGAGTAGGGTGGCCAAGCAGCTTATTTTGCGCTCTAAGCTTTCCCAGGTCCTGTGTGTAGGGTTGGCAATGTTTAGGGCCAGCTGGGTTTGGGCATGGAATCCCTGGACTAGCACTTCCCTGAACTCATTTACCTCATAGTTAGGGAGATGTGTATCGTCGTCTATGTCCATGGTGCTGGACAAGATGGCAAGAAGCTGTTTCTGCGCCATGCACGCTTCTGGGTCCTCACCTGATCCTTGCTTCTCCAAAATGAATAGGGAAGCTATGTTCCGGTTTGGATGGAGGTACGTTAACACCTCTCGCATCCACCGATATTTATTTACATTAGTGAGGGCTCCGGCGGTAATGGTGGAGTTAAGGGCCACCAGATCTGCGCCTGTAGCACTACGTCAGGCTAGCAAGGTGAGGTCTTCCCCACTAATGCTCTGGTATGCTGTGCTAACATCCGTCATCCATTGGATGGCATTCTCTTTGGTGAAGGGGCCGACTTGCTTGGCAATGGCCTTTACTTTGTCGGGCTTCCAGAGGCATGTCTCTGTGATTGTCTGGGTAGTTGTTTTCGTACTCGCTTTAGTGACCATCTTTTTTGTGCTAATAGGGTCCAATGGAGTGACCGTTTCGGCAGGGCACCGGGGTGGGGCGCAGGCCCATACTCCTAGTGTCTCATCCTCAGGTGGCTCCATTATCCCTCCGGAGTGGACAGCAGAAATTACTGCTTTCTGTAAGCCCAGCTGCTCCTGCAAGGACTCAATTTCTTGGTGGCAAGCATTGTGATTGGCGAGCTCGTGTTTCACCTGGGCTTGGTCCGCTAAGTACTTAGCAGCTCTCTGCACTGAAACCAGCTCGTCCTGGACTTGGGCCAGGGCGGCTTCAGCGGTTTGAGTCTGCTCTGTGGCGGCGGCAGCTTCCTGCCTTAATTCCTGAACCGTATCGGCTAATCCCTGCTTCTCAACTGGCAGAGATCTAAAAAGATTTTAAAATTTCAGAAATATAAAACTTTTCACTAAGGAATGTTTATCTGCCCAAGAAAAGCCTCTTTTACTCCAATTATTTAATTGTGTTTTGATATCCTCTAACAAATGACTATAATTAACATTTTATTAAATCTTTTAGGTCTAGAGGAATATTAACTCCCAAATATTTTAGCTGTGAAGAAGTCCATTCAAATTTTAAATGCTGTTTTAATGCAGATTTTACTGATTCAGTTTTATAAATTGGATAGATATATCGTGTGGTTATATTAACTTTTAGGCCTGAACACTCTGCAAATTGATATAGAATTTCTCGAAGTTCTCCAAGTGAGGATTCAGGTTTTGTCAAATAAATTACCATTTTGTCAGCATAAAGTTTCACTGTCTGTCTGACCTGTCATTATACCATGTATATTTTCATTATTTCTTATTTGCTCTGCTAATGGTTCCATTGCTATTGCAAAGAGGAGAGGACACGGGACAACCCTGTCTGGTGGCTCTATGTAAATCTAAAGGGTCAGAGTTAAGATCATTTATAAGTAGCCTAGCTCTTGGGTTAGAATTTATTGCCTCTAGGGCTCTAATAAAATTGCTTCCAAAATCCATTTCTCTCAGGAGAGTATTTAAATAAGGAATTTATACAGAATCAAAGGCTTTCTCTATATCAATGGAAATAAGAATTGATTCTAATTGATGCTTTCTTCCATAAGAGATTAAATTTAACATGTGTCTGATATTATCCACAATAGAATGCTTTGGTATAAAACCTGTTTGATCTTCTTTGATAATGTCTGGGAGTATAACCTGAAGTCTCTTTGCCAGTGTTTTTAAACTGTATTTGCCAGTGTTTTTGAAAATAATTTTGTGTCTACGTTTAAGAGAGATAGGGGATGATATGATGCTGAATTGTTAGTGTCCTTATTTTCTTTGGGAAGAATGATAATCAAGGCCTCTGATCTAGTTGGTGGTATTTTACTATTTTCCATTACATAATTAAACAAATTTGTTAGGGGAGAAACCAGAACTTCATGGAATATTTTATAAAATTCAGAACTATACGTGTCTCTACCTGTCACCTTGTTTATTTTTAACTGTTTTATTGTTTCTCATGCTTCTTGTTCTGCTATTGGTTTATCTAAAAATTCTTTTTGTGAGTTTCTGATGGCATATTCCCCTTTTCCTCAGCACGGTGCCCTGTTTCCTCTCAATCTTCATGCTCTCCCTGACAGTGGCAGGACTGCCATTTTCAGAGTGGGACATATCTGACAAGTCCCTGAGAGTCTTCTCCATGCGCCTGACTTATCTCGGCTTCTCCAGGTCAGCCACCTTGGCATCAAGGGTGTAAACTCATTCCTTAAGAACCAGGTGCTCCTTGCACCAGGCATACACCCAAGTCTTCTGTCCAGTGTGCAGATAGTTGTACATGTGACACTCTGTGCAAAACACTGAAGAGCCCCCAACCCTCTGCTGGCATTCTGCCTTCATAATTCCTTTTAAAAAATTATACATAATCCTCCTTTTAATACCCTTTGTATTCATGTGGCTCTCCTTGTGGAAAGTCTACTTGCCTTACTGGGAACACAAGGAGGCTAGGGTCCTGGCTTTCTGGTTCTTCCTGGGCTTCTTATAGAACCCCTAGTCTTAAGAGCCCCAAGAGCTCTGGTGAGGTGCAGCCTTAAATATAAGCCTCACCCAGCAGAGGGCAGGGCCAGCAGCTATTCAAATTAACACCCAGGCAATCCAATTACAGTCAAACAAATCACCCTTTCTCACCCTTTCTCAAACAGCCAGGACTTGTGCAACAACTTAAAACTCACCCACACACTCCCAAACACTGTCCTCCCACACAGAACCCCCAGCTAAATCTCTTCAGCTGAAAGCAAATTAAAAACACCCCTCCAGCAGCTCTGTCTCCTGCTGCTTCTCAGAGTTCAGCTGGGTCATGAGATCCCCCCAAAATGTCTGCGCATAAAAAATCATTAAAACTAAGTAAGAATTTGATTTGTAAAAGGATAGTGCTGCTTAAATGGACTTGAATTTTCTATCACAAAAATGCTAGAAGAGCCCTATCCCCATTTTAAATCCAGTATATTGTATGACCAAGGCCACAGTGGTCTCTGGCAGTACTCTCAACTAAATCTCCTCAGTATAAACAAATAAAAAGCACCCCTCCAGTAGCTCTGTCTCCTGCTGCTTCTCAGAGCTCAGCTGGGTCAGAACATATTCTTTTTTTCCCAAAGGGATTGATAAAACTTTTCATATTTTGAGTTAGGTTACAACATTTGTAGTATCCACATGTAAAATGGCCTTTTAGGAAACCTGGTCCTGGAATGGTTCTTTGTAGGTTCATGGGAACAAAGGTGTTGCTGTGAACCAATTTCTTTTAAATTGGATGTTCTTTTCAAAGAGAGTTCATTTTTTAATCACACAGTGGAACATCATATAGCATATTCCAGTTTTTATATATGCTCTTTTTAAATTGTGTGCTGATGTGGTTATAAGTCAAACTGACTGTTATTGTTCTGCAGCTTGCTTTTTTTGTAAAGCAATAGATCTTCCCTTCTGCAAGCCGTAGCCTTATCAAATGCTGCTTTTAAGATATGATCCAGGTAACCCCTGGTGGCAAGATCTTGTTTTAGAGTTTGTGCCTCCTTTTGATAATCTTCAGTATTAATACAATTTCTTCTAACTCTTAAGAATTGGCTATATGGTAAGTTGTCTTTAATGAGAGTTGGATGAAAACTATCAAACCTTAAAAAGGAAACTCTGTAGGTTTTTTGTATATGTTAAAGGCAAAGTGTGAAAAGCCGGCATTGTATAGAATGCCTAGGCATTGTATAGAATGCCTGGCGTTTTTAGGCAATGTATGAAGCATGAGATTTATTACATACTTTCCCAAGGCACTGTATATAATACCTAGGCATTCTGTAGAATGACAAATGCTATTTAGGTAAAGTATGAAAAAAGCTTCTGCCAACGGGGCCGAGGCTCCCAGCGGCTCCGGAGGCGGGGCCTCCCCCCAAATTCTTTCTACCCCAATAGGCGGCCTGGCCCCCTCGCTACCTTGCCGACCCTCCCAAACGCTGCGGCAGCCACCGACTCCCCCCGCCTGCCACAAGCGAGGACACCTGGCTGGGACATCATGGGCCATGGTGCGGGCCTCCGGAGAGGTGTTGGGGGGGCAGGGAGGCCTCCGGAGGGCCCACCGCCGCAGCGCGGGCCTCCAGACAGGTGTCTGGGGGGCAGGGGGGCTCTGGAGGGCCCGGCGGCGCGGGCCTCCAGAGAGGCATCCGGGGGGCAGGGAGGGCTCCGGAGGGCGCACCACTGTGGTGCGGGCCTCTGGAGAGCAGTCTGGGGGGGCAGGGAAGGCTCCGGAGGGCACGCCACCGCAGCGCGGGCCTCCAGAGAGCAGTCCAGGGGGGCAGGGAGGGCACGCCGCCACGGCGTGGGCCTCCGGAGAGCAGTCGGGGGGTGGGGAGGGCTCTGGAGGGCCTGCCGCTGCGGCGCGGGCCTCTGGAGAGCAGTCCGGGGGGGTCAGGGAGGGCTCCGGAGGCCTGACTTCATACTTTGCTGGTTTCTCATTTGGCATTCTATAGAATGCCTAGGAAATGTGTAAAAAATGAATAGTTGCATGTATTCTATACAATGCCTAGGCATTCTATGCAATGCCGGCTTTCAAACTTAGCCTGTAACATATATATTTGTCCAGATCCTATTGCCGCTTTTATTATTTATTTATTACATTACATTTATTAATTGCCTAATCCCCACGATTGTGGGGCTCTAGGCAATGTACAAATTTTAAAACCATAAAAACATATCCAGCATATTATACAATAAATAAAAGCAAGCAGCAACAGTTTTTTTGCAGTTCTTAACCCATATTTGGTCTGTGAGTGCTTTGTAAGTACGGGGAGGGAGTAAACTCCACAAGGAATAGGGATCCAGATAGGGTGCCAGCTATAATGTAAACTGTCACTGTCCTCAACCAAACACCTGGTGGAACATTTTATTGATCATGACATCTAGAAAATTAATATTTGTTTATTATATTAGGCTTTTATACCACCCTCCCCGCAAATGAGCTCAGGGCAATGTGCAACAGATTCCTACAAAAATACATAAAATCATAAATAGTCTAAAGATACAATTCTAAAAATATCCAATAGCCACATGGTGCTGTAATACAATTCTTACCCCCAGTTTACTATAACAGTGGAGGGTTGTTTGTGTAAAAGCAGTTAGTGGACCAAATATCTGTTGGCAACTGTTGACCATTAGACTGTTGATGTTAATCCATTGATTTTAAAACCGCTGCTGTCCTCAACCGTATACTTGACAGAACATCTCTGCCTTACAGGCCCTACGGAATTGTAACAGATCCCTCAGGGCCCTCATGTTGGTAGGCTGAATGTTCCACCAAAATGGAACTGGTTGAGGACAGCAGGACACTGTTTGGGTCAGAGATAGATATTCCAATAGATATTGATCGTTTGAGCGTAATGCTCTCCGGGGGACATGCCAGGATGTTCACTGAAATGTATTTCAAACCACCTATTAAATGCTTGCAACTGAACACAATTGTCTTTCTATATTAAGAAATTATCATCAATATATCTCTACCATATAGATATATAAAGAGGATTTCTCTCTGAATATAATTTTCTCCTCCAATTGACCTATATATAAGTTAACAATTTCTGGAGCCATAGGGGATCCTATGGCAATACCCTGAATCTGCCCCACCAATCATTTAATAAAAAATTCTTAGTTAATATTAGTTCAGCTAGTGCCACAAGAAAGAATGTAGTCAGATGGCAATCTTGTCTCTTCATCAGTGTATTTTCTGTAACCAGAAAATTGTGGAATGTTTGTATATAAGCATCTAAAGTTACTAGAAGAACATTGGCATCAACATATTTCAAATGGCCCAATTTATTAATAAAATAGCTGATGTCCTTAATATATGATGGTAGCATTGGTACAAATGGTCTAAGGAAATATTGGAGTCCTACATACTTGGAGATTGGTTCAAGGACTGAATCATAACCCAAGATTATAGGTCTCCCTGGAGGGGGAGTTTTATTTTTATGGATTTTTGTCAGAGTATAAAACACAGGTGTTCTTTGCCTAAAAAAGCTCTTTTCCCATGTTGAAATATATTTCATACTCAGACTGTCTTCCAGTATGGTACTAATCTTTTTTTGGATATTTTTGTTGGGTTGTGTCCACATGGAATATAATAAGTCTGATCGTTTAATTGTCTAAATATTTCTGCTTCATATCCCTTCCTATTTTGTATAATTGTAGATCCTCTCTTATCAGTTTCCTTGATTATGATGGTCTAGTCCTGTGCCAATGCTATCCTTTCGTGTTCATTTAAATTAAACTGAGCAGGTTTGTTATGCTTCTCAAATTATTTATTAATTTATTTCATTTCTATACCGCCTATAGCCAAAGTTCTCTAAGCGGTTTACAACAAATATGAGCAATAAAATACAATCAATAAAAACATTAAACATTAAAATTAATTTAAGAAAACATAAAAACATTAGAGAACAATTGTTCAAGGTCCTCAAGTATTTTATTTCCAAAAGCTTGGATAATAACTGGCACTGGACCTAATGGCATGAAATCATATGTCACAGAAAAGGGGGACGTTAGGGCAAGACTTGGCTATTCATTGTCTTTAAAAAGTGCCTTCAGCCTCTGAGTTCTAATGAACCTAAAAAAAAAAAATCTAACCTCATGTCCACAGGGTCATACTAGGAGTAGGTACAAAAGACAAATCTTTATTCAGAACTCGCAATTCATAATTCTGATAAAATCCTGTCTGAGAGATTAACAACTAGCGTCTCCATCTTGTTCCGGACTGTTGCTGTGTCTTCTCCTGAAAATGCTTTTTTCCTTTTGTTGGATAATACACTTCTGCCAGGATGTGGGGGTGAGCCTCGTTCCAAAAAAAGAAGATGACAATGAGGCCGAAGTGACTGGTGTGTTGTAATACGCGTCCTCTTCTCCTCTTCTGTTATCATCTGTGCTGGAAAGCCTGGAAATATCTCTCAAGGTGGCTGTAGAGTTAGCAAATGAAACTTGGCATATAAATTTTCTTGATGTTTTCGAAAGCCAGAGATAGATCTTGTTGTTGGCATAGTCCTTTTTATCACGTAAAACCTTTTTTTTCAATTGAATTCTGACCTTTAATGGCATAACATATATAATCAAGTATATACAGAATGGAAAGAGGATTTTCCATATGTAAATAATTGCACATACAGACATACTTAGGTTTGGATTTAAGTTGTTGTTGTTGTTCAGTCGCACAGTCGAGTCCGACTCTTCACGACCCCATGGACCAGATTACGCCAGGCCCTCCTGTCTTCCCTATCCACCAAAAAACTGGCTACAGCCATCAGTAATCTCCCACTTAGTATCACTCAATACTTGATGGTTTGTAATTCTTCTTCAAATTGTTTTAACTCCTTATCTAAACGTTGTAGCTTTTGTTCAAGGTTGTCAACAATTTGAGACTCCTGGCATGTCAGCTACTTTATTATCAGTTGTGGATTTAATTTTGGTAACATATTGATTGGCTATCAATAATGAGGACCATAAGGTCTAATTAGCATTTATTCAAAATACTGTACCATTTTTGTAGAAAGTCCGCATCATTTTGAAACAGGACTGGTTATTTTTTCATTCTTAGGCCTCTTGGTATGTGTTTAGCCCAGCAAGGTAGAGGAGTATAATTCACTTCTAATCACTTTTTTTTTGAGATGCATCACTTCTTCCCAGTCAACCTTATTGTGTGAAGAGGGGGGCTCAAAAATAGGTCTCTCTTGAAGTTCATCAATGTGGTCCTGAGAGTAACTCAAAATGTTGTCCCAATCCATCTGGGAAAAGCCCAAGTGGAAAATCCAAGGATAAAGGAAAACTGGGCCTGGTCACCACCCCCTATAGATGGAAAGCCTGAGCACCAGCTTGTGATGTCATCAAAGGTAGTCCTACAATCCCTGAACTCTGCAGTTGCCAGCTACTGTCACAAGTGTTTTAACTTGCAGTTTCTTGTGTACTCAACAAGATATTTTCTCGATTCTTTCACTGCAATATTCCAGATTCTTCATAGTAGCTTACAGTGTTAGTGAGTTCAGTTTCCCTTGCATATTTGAGTGTATGTTTAGCATAATTTACAAGCATATAATAGCATATAATAGGGGAAACTGGTGGATGTCTGTTGTATGATGGTATTGGTAAATAAAAGTAAGAGTTCAACAACTTGATTTTCAAAAGGTTTTTATTAACCACAGACACAGCATGAGATATTAACATGTACAAACTCATAACTAGGATAAGTAGTTTTCACATCCAGTAAACTCAATTATAATTTCCAGTTACCAAAAAAAGACAGCTACACTGTGAAATTAATGTGAAAGGCGACTACATCACTTCTGCAAAGTTTTCAGTTTCCTCTGTGATGTCTGTGACATTCTTTGCCCATTTTCTTTTTTACAATAGTTGTTCAGGAATGTATTTACTGCTATAAACGTTATCATCCTGGTGTACACAATACCAGAGTGGCCATTGTCACAAATGCCATCAAAGAGAGTACATTCACTTTCATCTAATGCTTCCAGAGACTTTAGACATGCTATAGCCCTCTGGTTGGTTTGAGGCTTCAGAAAGGCTGCCTCAAACGTTGTCAACAATTTGCTTACTACTACATATGTATAGGAAACCACATTGATAACACCTTGTGTTGGATATTTCAAACCACCTCTATCTAACCTACTAAACAAAAGAAAATGAGTATTTATTGGCAACTCTCTCTCCATGACAAGTTCTATTTATTTATTTATTCCATTTTTACCCCGCCCTCCCTACAAGCAGGCTCAGGGCGGCTTACAATGAGGCAACCAAGTGCCAGAAACAGACAGCTTAAAACATATAAAATCACTAAAACATTCTAAAACGTCGTAAAGTGCTCCACAGTTATTCAACTTTACATGTATGTTCTACTTTACATGTATCACAATGAAGTCGCCTTAAAGCTGCATGTGCACAGTAGCCAGCTATGTAGGTAAGGGAGGGTAGTATGTCCCCTAAAAGATGTAAATCATTTTGACATACATCAACTGGTTCACTGAAATCTGATGTACATTCCACCTCTTCAAAATTGGATTCCAATGGGCCTACCATTATTTGCCCATGTCTACCTGAATGTAGCATCAACGGACCCACACTCTGAACACGAATCTTCTTTTCTGTTTCATACAGCTGTGTCACAGATATATGATATTGGGAACCAGCTAACTGTCTATATTTAGAAAACCTTTCCTCAAGAGCATCAGTTTGCAGTTTTCCTGTCAAAAGATATTCCATCCCTAATTCATCCTTACAGTAGCGAGCTATTTCAACAACTACATAACTAGTGTGCCGTAAAGCAAGTAATGTCTCCTTTGTCAAACAACCACTGGAAAGTTTCATCGATTCCCAAGAGTCTAGCCAGTCAAGAAATCGCAGCAAGAAATTAATCTTAATATCACCAGAAACCATTGGCTCCATGTAGGGATTCAGCTTATGCAGACCTTTATACTTGGATTTAACATTCATTATGTCAAACCATTTAACCATGATGCGGATGTATTCAGCTGTGCCATGGGCATTGGGCAAGTCAAAGTTTTCACTGCCGACTTGTAAACCTTCTGCCATGGGTGAGTTGAAAACCTGCAATGCAAGTTTTACACTCTGCCTTTCTAAGTTTGTTGGGCACAAAGCCTTCAATGTAAGTGGATAGGCAAACCTAGCAAGAGAAGTGCTATCAATTTCATACATCTTTATTAATGTTGAAAACGATGCAATCATCTCTTTAGTTTCACCACTGCCTGGAAATGCGGGGTAAAACATATCTTTTGTCCTGTTCTTCTGATTGAGCCAATTATTTCACACAGATTTAATAATATGAACAGGATCTATGATGTAAAATAAAGGGCGTTCTGATGACACTGGGTGCTTATAAACTATTTTGAGCTGTTTGTCATCAGAAAACAATTACATGGCACTTCTGTTAATTGAATTATTGTCTGATGCAATACAGAATACCTTGTAACCAATGCACTCCAGCCCTTTAATTATGGAAACCAGGATACTGTGCAATGAAGTGGCAGAAATTCTCTTAACAGGTAGAATATGCACAATATCTCTAAATTTTGACTTGACACTCTGGAACATAAAAGCAAATGCAGAGTTTGCTGCCTGTTCAGAATTGAAAGATACTCCAAGAATGTTACCTCCTTTGTAGTCTAAGTATGTGCACAACTGAATTTCATCCAGCATTAAAATCACATCAATGTCATCTCTGCTCAAGTGAGAAAATTTGTGCCTAGCATATGACAGGAAATGCTTCCCACCTAAGAGTTCACACTTTGGATCCAGTTCAAACTTACTACATATCCGATGCAACCTTGACGGATGGGGCAACTTCATTAAACCACTGCTATGTATAAATCTATATGCATGGGCTGATATTGAAAATAACAAACAACAGACAACCAATACGGAAGTAGCAAATGTATGACTAGATTTAGAGACATTTAGGAGTTCAGTTTGCTGCAGCAAGAGCCCCACAATATCTTTGTCATTTTCCTTCACTACATTTTGCAAAGTTTTCAAACTTTCTTTCACAATACATTTGTGTTCTTCCACAGATTCATCTGAGGATCCCAATTCCATTTTCTCACAGTCAGATAGGAGAGTTGTAATGACATTCACATTCATGATAACTTTTGGAAAACATTCAGAACCTATCCTTTTAATTTCAACTTTACCCTTAAATATACTGACATTTAAAGTAGTATCTATTATTACTGATAATGCGATAACTGGAGCAGGACTTACATTGATTTTAATAAAACCTACACATTCAGGGCTCAGATTAACAAATGTCCATGGCTTTTGCACACTAACATTCTTGAGACGCAGTAAAAGCTCATCAAATGTTTTGAAGCAGTATGTGTTGTTGTAATGTTCTTTGGATGCTAAACTGTCAGATATTACTCCCAAAAAATGAGAACACTCCAGTCGAGACCTCTTGTCCGCTGGTGCCTCACGACAAGTAGCTTCTCTTGATAAATAAGACGGGCAGTTGGGGAACACAGAAGGTACAGCACCAGTCTTAAGTCTTGGTATTTTGAGAGGGGCAACAAGCTTTTGGCCTGTCTTTTCATCAAAAACTTCTGTCTGCCATAGGACATCACTGGTTTGGAAGTGAAGAATACATACCTGTAAGTCAAAACCAGTCCATATGAGTAAATCTGAGTCATTCTGCAATGTATCTTACAACAGTCTTAGACACAGGAAATGTAAACAACCAAAAAGGAGCATGTAAAAAATCAATGTGTTGTGAGACAGGTAAATGAAATCCACAATTGCATACAAAGTCTTAAGAATGAAGCTACTCAATGAAAACTTGGGTCTGCTCTCCCTGTCCAAAATTTTACAAAATGAACTATGGGCAGTCTCATGCGTGAATTGTGCTCTTCAGAAGGTACTTCCCAGTTTATGACGTTCAGAGCATAATTTCCGAAATTATTTGCACTGCACATAAGCTATACATAAAAGTTTGACCCAATCACAGGGTCCAGAGAGAACCTGGGAAATGTAGGCCCTGATGACTACTCCCATACAGGCTTCCCTGGAGCCAGTAGGCCTCCCCAGAGCCACACCACTAAAGGCCCATGATTCCTAGTTATAGAAAATAGTTGATATGCTACACATTAACATGATAAAAATTTACTCACCCTTGATGATTGCGATGGAGTGAATTTATCACGATGGATAGATGAAATCCACTTCTCCTTCAGAGGAGCATCAGATGGAAACTTGAAAACATTTACTTTCTGTCCCCCTTTGTAATTCCCTCTACATTTCGGAACACAACAGCGAAAAGGCATATTTACTAGAGAACTGAAGAACAGAAACTGTTGGGCAGGCTAATCGGTAAACCTCAGGTTAGCCCCACAGATCCTCAAAACCACACAGGTAATCTTAGGACTACCCTCGATGCCATTACTGTGACATCACAAGCTGGTGCTCAGGCTTTCCATCTATAGGGGGTGGTGGCCTGGTCAAGGATCCATATAATTATGTTCCCATAAATGTTTGGAAAATTCCTTCATAATCCTGCTTAGTTCTTTTTGCTATTTCTAAGTGGGGTCTGAGGACAGCCATTTGTCAGAAGTAGTATTGGAGAGCTGTCTTTCAGCTTCTTGAATGTGGTCTGATTTGTTCATGATAGCTGCTCCTTCTTTGTCACTTCTGAGTCTGTTTATTGGGTTTCTTTTGGCTCAGGTGGGGTTGTGTTGTGAGAAATGATGTTCTTGCTCACGTCAGTTTGGTTTCATTGTTGAAAACATTCTGTGTAGAGATCGAGTGTAGAGATCTAGCATACTGATGACACCCAAGCCAGAAACTCCCTGCCAACTGGGTGAGGGGATGCATATAGATGTTAAACTATGTCAGTGGAGGAGCACCCCTGAGGGACCCCACACATTAAGGGGTACCTTGAGGACACACTCTCTCCCAGTGCCACCCTCTGTCCCTGATCATGGAGAAATGAGGCAAGCCATTGAAGGGCCACCCCACAAACTCCCGCATTGGCGAGATGGTGGGTCAAAAGTTCATAGTCAACCATGTCAAACACTGCTGTGAGATCTACCCCCCAAGACCTCCTACCTTCTACGGCTCCAGAGTCCAGCCTGAGCAGCAGAGCTAATGACAGCTCAGGGCAGTAGACTGGCAAGCTCGAGCAAACTAGCCAGAATGAGGGCTGCCGGTCAGCGAGGGTGGCCTTTGTAGTGCAGAAGATGGCTGGTAAGCAGGTGGGCGGGGCTGCCCACTCCTTGCAACTGGACCTTCTGCACTAGAAGGAAAAACTGCGCTGGGGAGTGGAAATCAGAGGGAACACTGGTCACAAGGAATCAAAGAGGTTCCAGAATGCTGTTCTGGCACATACTGACAGAAAAAAAGTCCTGGTGTTACCCATCCAACAGACTAGAGGCTCTCTTCATACCTAGCTGGCATAGCATGGAGACATGCTGAGGTAGGAAAAAATAGCTGTCCTCCTCTAACACTCAATAACCGATCAGGAATTCATCAGTTAATTACTGTCTGATGTGAAAAGGAAATTAGGGAGCAGGGATAGAAACTCTGTCGGACGATCCCCAAAGGTCAGATCTCTCAGGAACAGAAATCGCTCTGCAGCTGTTACTATTCGGAAGAGCAAACACTCTAAATGGGCCAGAATCCCAGCAACAGAGTTTTACAGAAAGATCAAATCACTTTACTAAAACCTTAGGGCTAAATTATCAAGTTCCTTACAGGGTATCAACATAAATAGCCTGTCATTCTACAAAGTGTGGTTTCTACCAGGGCCCTTTTTACTTGACAATTCCAATAGGGAATGGGGATTTCAAGCAGGGGGAGGGGGGATTAGCTGAATGGATATTGCTGTGAAGGAGGAGGAGATGCCTTATGACCTAAAGGGGAAAGAGAGGCATACTTACCTGTTTTCGCAGATGTTGTCTTAGAGGGGATAGATTCTGAAAAGATTATACATATTCTAACTAGGACATGAAGAGGAAGAGAGAACACAAAACACACCTGTTGGGCGAAATGCTCTCTAGGGGTGAAGCACTTTGCCACAGGTATAATTAATTTCGGGATCTTTTGGTCTATGTCTACGAGGAATGGGCTGCCGCGGGACCTTCCCAGTGAAGAGGCGAGAGACAGGACTCAGAATAATATTTAGTTTACTTAAATAAAGCCAATAACAGTTACACTCGACAAATACAATTCACACACACATTCATATCAAGGTCTAAGAATCAAAGATAGATAAAGCACAGTTGCATGAGCAGGTTATCGTTGGTTTTGAAGAGGGCGATATTTACCTCCAAGGCGCGGCTCCTAAAACTTCCAGCGAGTGGGGTTAGGTGGGGTAGGAAGGATGGAAGAAGGGGGCACGTGGTCTAGACCAGCTAACAACACACGTGTATGGTTCCAGCTGCAGACTGGAACAAAGCGAGGCAAGGGTTCGGGTACAGGATGGGGGCTTAAGAGGATAAAGCAGACAGACAGAGGTCGTGGTTTGAGAGTGTTGGTTTAGGAGGAGGGCAGCAAGCGACGAACTAGAGCTAACCCAGGGATCGCGTTATTATAGCGTCTTGGGTGCTGGGCGTGGAAGGCCAGGCGGTGTACACCTACTGACCCTCCCAGCCGGCTGTGTCAGTGTCAATTTCAAATCTTATTGGCTACACTGTCCGTTGGATACCTGGGGGCAGGGCAGAGGAAGCTGGCTGGCAGGCAGATGGTTTCTCCAGGTAGCTGATGGCTCCGGTATTGTTCATGTGTATGCCTGGGGTGGGGAAGGCAATTAATCTCACCATGCAAACGACTTGCAGAGGGAGAGTCCTTTGTCTGCTGTATGGCCCTTAATCCATGTATGTGACATGCGGCAGGTATGCAGTGGAGTCCCCCAGAGTAAAAAGACAGCTTTTTCCCTTCGCTATGGGTTTCTCCTTTGGCATCCATTTTACAGTCTAGCAAGTACACAGACCATGTGGGAACAGCAAGCAGTCCATAGCAAAGCCCCATAATGGCGTCGGGGCTAACATATCCCCCCCTTGCAGACGTGGCAGCGTCAGATGACATCGTCTGCACATACACACTTCGATGGAAACGTCGTCTCAGGGTTCCATTGGCATCCACATCTGGTCAGTGTCTGGTCCTCTGGTAGCGGCAGCAGGCAGGCAGGCAAACAGGCAATGTCGTCTGGTTACCTTTGCCACCCAGGTATCAGATCTACTCTGGTGTTGTATGTAATGCATGCCAGTAAGAGTAGCTACTCTACGCCTAATTGGTGTTGGCTGGAAGTGGCTTCTGCCATTAGAGGTAAATATGGCAAGATACAATATATTTAAAACATCAATCTTAATAAAGAAAACATCCTAAGAAAACATATCAACCGAAAACTACACACGCCTATTAAACTAACTTCACACTGTTAACTTATAAAACAAACAAGAACACAAAAACGAAAAGGAAAACATCTCATAAGAGTTCATGCGCTATCTTGTCCTCCACGCATTTGCAGAAGCGGAGGGCTAGGTGGATAAATGTCCTTCTCAGTGCTCCCGGGGTAAGCTTTGGGGCAGCCTCTGTCAGGATGGCAACCGTCAGGATGCTGGCTAGGCACCAGAAAAGTCCATAAATGAGGCTTTGCTGCCATGCAATCCTGGTCCATCTTCCCGGAGGCGGACCATCGGCGGGACCGCCAGGCGTGTGAACAGGCGTGCTGTTTCGGGCTCTGAGGTTAGAAGCAGGACTCAGCCGAGTCAATATCGGCATCCTCCGAGGGCTCCATACAGTCCCGAGCTTTAAAGATTAAGCACATGATTAGTTGGGAAACCCTCCCCAGTTCCCAGGATGGAAGGGAGGTTTGAACGGCTGGATAGCGAAAGCCGATCTTTAAACGAACGAGAGGGGGGGGAAGAAGTCAAGCCCTGGCGGTTCAGCCAGACTGGAGCTGCCGGCATCGGGCGCTTTCTGCCAGCCTCAGAGCAATTCGGAGGCTGCCGATTTCGCATTACCCCCCCCCCAGACGCAAGGAAGCCTGGGTCTGCGCTCGCGGCAATATCCGTGAACGAGATGGAATTGGGAGCCATTTGAGTGGTCATGAAACCCGGCTCCAGAGGGACGACCGTGGATCGTTCCTCTTTTGACTGGGGGAGCCCCCATGGGGCTTTGACGGGGCTCTCCACTATGGTGGACAAAAGGACGGAAATAAAAAAATTTTTAAAAAAGGAAAAACAAAACCTTGCGGGATGCCCCCTTCCTTTCCACTTTGGGCTAGTCCGAAAATGGACTCTTCCAGGGCCCCTCCACATATGGAGTGGCTTGTTCCTGGGCTGAATAATTCATGGTCAGGGGTCCCGTGTGCAAATCAGTTTCACAAAGCCTGATGGGTACTCGGCTTTTGCGGCACACATAAAATTGTTAAAAATCAAAAATAATTTGGAGGGGCGAATCGGAGAGTCAAATGGGAGTTGGCTAGGCTGGACAACCAATGGGTAGTGGTAGCTTGGTTGCCATGTTCTCTCCTAGAGACCGGGAAGCCACTCAAAAACATCGGGCTTCCAAAAGTCAGGCTTGTTGGGGTAAGGCGGTGCCGTGGCTCACCAGGCTGGGAGCCCTCGGGCATTCCCGTCTGCCAGTGCGGCGGAGGGAGAAATGGCACGTCCGAGTGGCAGCGGGCAGTTCCTCGAGCCCCAGAACTTGCCCATCTCTTGACCCTCAAAACAACCTGTGCAAAAAGGATCTTATACATGACTCTCGGTTCAATTCCCCAGCTACCTCGGGCTTCTCAGCCCTCCCTTTTCTGGTTTACAAAAATAAAAACAAAAGAGAAGGAGAAAAACTGGAAACATGGGCTAGTAGGCTCTCTCTCTCTCCTGCACCTTTTGCAGGCGGGAGAAGAGTGCAGAAATAAAATCATAACATAAAACGCAAGGAGAAAGAGGGAGGGGTAGACAATACACAGGAACAAAAGACTCTTTTATTAGAGGTGAGGTGGATCGGGTTGCTGTTGGAGTGCGATGGCTAGTGGGTACAGCTGCGAAGTCATCTTCCTAACATGCATTTGTGGCCGTATAAGTACCTGCTCTGATTGTTGGTACTTAACGGTGTGTGATCCTACCACAGGGTCTCGTAGGTTAGCGAGACTCTCTAGGTTCTGTATGAGTGGATTGAAAGTGATGCTGGTGTTCCAGTGCTCTAGGGCGAGTGTGTAATTCCCTTCCACGTGCTTTGTGCTAATCCACGTTCCATAAAAATTGGTTTACATGGGGTGTTATTCAAGTCAACCATCCATTCGGGGGGTCCTTTTATGGACGTCATGGACGCATCCATGCCCCATTCTATCTGAGTCCAGTTCTCCAAGTGGAATATCTGCTGCTTCTCCTGTGGATCTACTAGCATAACTGCCAGATCTGTTTTTGTCAACAATCCTTTGTTGGTCCCAATGGTTAAAATGATCTGGAGAGGGTCACCTATATTCCACACCGCAGCTGAAACTATGGCTGTCTCGCATGTGGATTTTTCTGTTTTCGGAATTTTGCCACCGCATAGGAGCATAACGAGCCTTTCTCTTAAGTCTCCCTCTGACGGGCATATCCAAATAGCATTTTTAGGTTCCTTCCGAGTACAATTAACCATATTGGGTGGAAGGCAGTCTTCCATAAAATCTTTCATGGATGTGGCATACACGAAGCCTTCTGACTCTATACGTGTAGCCGGGGTTAGTCCATCCTCTAGGCAAGTTATGTTTACGTCTACACCTTTTCCTATGCAGTTCCACTGGAGTAACTTCTGTTCTGGACTGGTTGCTTGCATTTTCCCTAGTCCTAACATTCCCAACAATAACAGAGCACATGCCATTTTCATAATACTTACTCCTCTCGAAAACCGTGGAGTCTTGTTCATTGTATTTCTGTAAGAAAATAGATTATGCAACCTCACCTCAGGGAGGACAAAAACAAAAAAAACGGAGGGGAAGGAAATGCGGTGCGTAAATCGCACCTCCTTCTCGATTATGCCATGGTCGACCCAGATTAAAGGACTGGCATGACATAGACCGAGAGGTGGAAGGATTGTGACTTCCTGAGCTAAAAGAAATAACATTTTCGCAAAAATCCCCTGCTGGGGTCGAGTCTGGTGCTTCTGCCTTCTTATGGCAGGCTTGGTGTTCTAAACACAATGTAGCTTTCCAGGCCTCGAAATTCTCTCTGGCTTTATTCCATTGCTACCATCTCACCTACCCTAGGAACTTCCTGTTCCGGGCCGCATAGTCCACGTAACAAGTAACTTGGGCGGCTACGAAAAATAGCATTGGCGCCATAGGGCCTTTTTAAACTTTCCATGTAACCATAACAGTGGGGCAACACAAATGCATTTTACAGTTTCCATGTGGACAAATCTCTTTCTCTCTCCCCCCCTCGCTAACCAGGATCCCGGAGGGTGCTGGTTAGCGTCTCTTCTAAATCAGCAAAGAAGGTGTCTGCCAGCACGTACTGGCGCGGGTTTTCTGAGTCAGGCAAGGGTAGTGAGATTTGTCGGATCGGCAGGGGCTGAGGAGCGGCAGTGAGAGGAGCCAGCGGTAAATCTGGCGGTTTAGCTGGTGGGCGGCTTTGCGGGTCTCCTTTCCAGATCTTTAATTGTGAGCAGTGGAAGAACTTATTCCATGTGTCCCCGCCCTTCCGTGGGATCGCCACCTTGTACACGGCGGGGCTAATTCGCTCTACTATGGGGACCGGACCTGCCCACTTAGCCGTGAGGGCATGCTGCTTACGGGAGAACTTGCGATACATAACTTCTTGCCCTGGGTCCCATACCTGGGGGTTGCGCACCCATCCTAGCTTCTTGTCGACTGCCAGTTGGCTGTAGCCGAGCATTTTGGCCACGTGTAGATGTATGCGCAGCAGTTCACTTAACAGTTCTTCGACCCACAGGTCGTTTGCCACCTTGGGCTCTATGTCGGCAGGCATGTCGGATTCCATCCAGAAAGCCTCTGGGAGACGCATTTTCTGACCAGTCATCACCATGTGCGGTGAATACCCGTGCTTAGCTGTTGTGCCTCTAATTGCCATCAAAATTATGGGGAGCTTGTCGTCCCAATCCTTTCTAGTGGACCGCACCATCTTCCAAAGGGCCTCCTTCAGGGTGCGGTTAGTCCGCTCGATGGCGCCTGAAGACTGGGGGTGGGCAGCTATGTGGAATCGTTGCTGGATTCCGAGCGCCTTGCACAGCTGCTGTGTGACGTCACCAACAAAATGGCTGCCTAAATAGCTGTCTATGACTCTAGGGAGCCCGCATCTGGCGAAGATGTTGTTGAACAAAAGTTTGGCCGTTGTGGCAGCAGTGTTGTTTTTGCAGGGGAATGCCTCGATCCATTTCGAAAATGGATCGATGACCGTGAGGCAGTGCTTGTTACCACGCTTAGTCAGGGGGAGTGGGCCTATGAAATCTATCTGGATGCGTGCCCAGGGGCCCTCAATTCGTTGGTGACAGATAGGAGCTTTTGGACCGGAGGAATCCGCGTTGACCATGGCACACGGAAGGCAGTTATCCACCCATATGGAAACGTCCCTTCTGATGCCCGGCCACCAGCCAGTATCCCTCACACGCTCAAAAGTTAACTCCTTCCCTCTGTGCCCTTGTTCATGTATGAACTGAATGAGGTCACTGCGCACCTCTACCGGCACGATCCAGTGACGGTCGCCATTGCCGTCAATGGCCCAGACAACTCCTTCAGACTCCAAGATGTGGTATTTCCCTGTAGGGTCTTTACCAGTGGCAAGAAGTGCCATGACATCTGAGTCATTCTTTTGCAATTCGCCTAAGTCCACAAAAACTGGGGGCATTGGGTCCCTGTTGTGTTCTGCCTTGGCCCTAAGCCTGGTAGTGACTGCCTGGACAGGCTGTGGAGGGGTTTTAACGATGACTGGCAGGAAAGCGGCTTCTTTGGCCAGCTTGTCGGCGGCATCGTTCCAAAAAGCAATTTCAGTGTCCATTTTCTGATGTCCCTTTACGTGTGTAATATGGGTAGGTGCTGTTCGTTCTCGGAGGAGAGCCACGATATCAAGCCACACTGGTAAGTGGGCGATCGGCTTCCCCTCGGAGTTTTTCCACTCCTGCTTCTCCCAGTGCGGCAGCCACACCGTTGCAGCTTTCGCTGTCCAGTCAGAATCGGTGTAAATCGAGAGGGGGCAGTCTCGCGGCTCGTGTTGAAGGACGGCACGCAGGGCTGCTACCTCAGCGGCTTGACTGGAGTGTGGGCGCACGGCTTCTTGGATAGTAAAACTATCATGCACTCGAATGGCACCAAACCCGGTGTGCGGGGTTCCGTCTACATGGAAGGAGGAGCCATCACAGAACCAGCAAACAAAACCTTTTTGCCGGGCTTCCTTGAGAGGCTCTCCCCATGTAGCGGGCCAGGGAATGTGTTCTGGGACTGGTAATGGACACTCATGTTCCTCTCCCGTAATTAGTAACCCATAAGGGGCAGGAGGTTCTTTTAGCTCTTTTTTATATTCAATGCCCTTATTGACTAACGCTAGAGTCCACTGGGCAATGCGGGCGTTTGAAACCTGCCCATTCTGAACCTTTCCGGAAAGAATGTACTTCAGGGGTGTGTGCGTGGTTTGGACTATAACCTTGGCACCTCCTATGATAAACTCCCAATGTGTCAGGCTCCAAACCAGGGCCAAGCAAACTTTTTCACAGGGAGTGAATTTCAGTTCGGCTGCAGAAAGATTTTTAGAGGCATATGCTATGATTCTTTGAGTCCCATTCTGCATTTGGGTGAGGGTGGCTCCAATGCTTCTCTCTGAGGTCGCTAATTGGATGTAAAATGGCTGACTTACGTCAGGATGTGCAAGTGCGGGTGCGGAGGCTAGGCTTTGCTTGAGGCTAATGAACGCTTGTTGTTGCTCTGGGCCCCAGTGCCATGTGGCATTCTTCTTGAGGAGCGCGTAAAGAGGGTGCGCTTTGTCCGCGAAGGACTCAATGAAATCCCTTGAAAAATTATACGTCCCTAAGAGTGCTCTTAGCGAATGGACGTCTGTGGGGGCTGGCAGTTTCGCTATGGTCTCTAGCCTTTGAGCGTCCGGAGTCCGGCCCTCTGGTCCCAATGTTAGGCCAAGATATTTTACTGTTGTCTGTACAAGCTGCGCTTTGTCCCGGCTGGCCTTGAACCCAGTTTCTCGGAGGAGATTGAGCACCTCTCGAGTGAGTTCCTCCACGTGCTCTCGAGTAGATGCGTGGATTAACACGTCATCCACATACGAGAGGACATGGTCTCTAGAGCCAGGTTGGAGGTGTTCCCACATCTGCACACAACGTGTGCATGGCATATGGCCGGGCTTGAATGGAAGCCCTGTGGGGTTCTCATGAAAGCGTATTGCTGGCCTCTGAAGGTAAAAGCAAACTTGTACCAGCAGGACTCATGGAGTTTTATAGAGTGAAATGCATTGGCCAGATCTATCACGCTATAGTATCGGGAGCCTGCTGCAATGGCCGCTAGAATTTCATTATATTTTGCTACAACTGGTGCCACCGGGGGCGTTGCTGAGTTTAAGGCTCTGAAGTCGGCCGTCATCCTCCATGTGACTCCGTCCGCTTTAAGAACGGGCCACAGGGGAGCATTGCAGATGGACTGCATGGGTCTAATTACATTCCATTTGATGAGACCTTCGATGGTCTTGGCTATTCCGATTTCTGCCTCTATTGGATAGCGATATTGTCTTTGTGGCGGGGGGTCTTTGCCTTCGATAAGCACGCAGGCATTTTTAACGGTACCGCACTCCGCTTTGTCTGAAATCCAAACCTCTGGAAATTCTTGCACCCAAGGGTCCGTTTGCACTGTGTACACGGGTAGTGGGGCTTTTAGGGCTGCGCACCTATGGATGGCATTGATAAAGTCAGGGCCCCCTGGAACTTTCCACAGGAGACCATTGGCTAAATCAATTGTTACCCCATGGTCACGAAAGAAATTGGCTCCTAGAATCCCATCATCTTCTCCCTGATTGTCGCAGGCAACCACCTTGGTGGAAAGTTTTCCCACAGTTAAGGGAATACCTTTCCATACCCTAGCGGTATGATTGCCTCCGGCAAATCCTTGGAGAGAGACGGTGTTCCGTGTAGGATGACCCTCCTTAGCAAAATTAGGGTGTAAAACCGTCGTTGATGCTCCAGTATCCACTAAAAGAGTTGCAGGCTTTTTAATTTTCCCGGGAGCCCCTATGCCTGCTAGGACTGTCGGTCTTCCCCAGGAGTCTGGCTGAAGCTGCGCCAGTGCTCCTTGAGGAAGTGTACGGGGCTCCAGGCATCCCTAGCGGAGAGACTGGTCGGGTGACGTGGTAACCTCCTTAGTCGTCACCACAGGAGCCATGGGGGCGCCGTTTTGCGACTCACTGTCGGCTAAAGCCCTGAAGAGCGCTGCATTTGGTTGCTTATCAAATTGGTTCATGTCGAACCCTCTCTCTTTTAATTCCGTCCAGGCATTCCATCGTAGCTCGTCCATGTATTGCCCCCCCCCCTTGGTGCCAGTCCTGCCGCAGTCCATTGGGGCCGGGAGGCTGTTGGGGATTCTGTACTGGTTGCCCGTTTACGGGTCCAGCTTGTGGGGCATTCTGGGGTGGCATTTGCGGAGCCGATGGCTGGGCGGGCTGCCAATTTGCTTGGGCAGGTACCGGGTTGTTCCGGTTAGTACCCCGGTATCTCCCTCTGGGGTGGCATTTGCGGAGCCGATGGCTGGGCGGGCTGCCAATTTGCTTGGGCAGGTACCGGGTTGTTCCGGTTAGTACCCCGGTATCTCCCTCTGTAACCGCCTCGTCCACGGCTACTGGATCTATAATTATTATTGTAATTGTAGGGTTGCTGGTAGTCCTGCCGAGCATTATAATTCTGACCTTTCTGGGGTTGCGCCACATTGTACTGCGAGTGTGGGCCATTGTTAGCATATGTAATGCTCTGTATTAGTTCTTCGTCCTCTTTGTACTTTTCTTTAGGCTTTCTGGGTGCCTTGGGGACTTTTATGGCGCCTGTGCTTCTCAGCAACGTGGCCACTCTCCTGATCTTAATCAGTAGTGGGTCCCAATCCATATCTGTGGGGACGTCTACGTTTAATGCCAGTTGAGTCGGGGGGTTGAAACCTTTTAGCAATGCATCTTTGAATGCTATGTCATTGTAGTCTGGAATTCCATCATCGTCCAGATCTACCCTTTCAGACAAAATGCCTAACAGTTGTTTTCTTGTAATGTAAATCTCGGGGTCCTCATTTGGCCCTTGTTGGTCCATCACAAAATGTGCTTCTAACGACCGGTCAGGGGTGAGATGCTCTAAGACTCCCCGCATCCATGTATACTGGTCTTCTTTGTTCAACATTTTGGCGGCTATGGCTGCGTTAATGGTCGCTAAATCGACCCCAGTAGCACACCTCCTGGCCACGACCGAGAGGTCTTCGCCATTCAGGCTGCCGTAGGCGGTGGCTACCGTTGCTAGCCAGTTTAATATATTGTCCTTGGTGAGGGGGCCGACTTGGTCGGCAATGGCCTTAGCCTCCTCTGGTTTCCACACTCTGGATTCGGTGATAACTTTCACCGTGGTATTATTACCCACTCTCGTGGTTTGCTCCCTGGTCATTACAGGATTCACCGGGCGTGAGTTAGGGGTTTCCAGGGCAGGGGCCGAGGAATGACCGGTAGGTACATCCTCGCCCTCAGTGTCCTCTGGGTCCCTAAGACCTCCTGGGTGAATTGTACTGATGACTGCCTCTCTAATGCCGAGCTTCTCTCGGAGCATTTTAATCTCCTTGTGGCAAGCCTCATGGTTGGCCTGGACGTATCGCTCCTTTGCCTGGTCGGCTAGGTAGCGAGCCGCTTTTCGGGCAGTTGCAAGGTCGTCAGAAAGTCTGACGACTTCCGCCTCTGCTTTGGCTGCCTTCTCTAGTGCCTGTGCGGCAGCTTTCTTTGCCTCTTGGGCTGAGCTAGCAAGCCCTGCCTTTTCCAGCATGAGGTTCATCCTTTCTGTCCTCATGTGAACTAGCTCATCTTCCTGTTGCTCCACTAGAGCCTCCACATCATTTTGATGTCCCTCCTTAAGGGAATCAATCTCTTTGCGAGCTATTTCCAGCTCGGTCTGCGTCCTATCAAGTTTGTCACACACGGCACTAACTTCCTCTTCTTTTTCCTGTAATTCTCTCCGGTGTGCCTCTTTGATGGCCTTAATTTTAGTTTCAAAGTCCAGGGAGTTCCGATCTATCTCCCTTTGATTTGCTTCCTTAAGCTCATTGATCTGGGCCGTTTTCCCATCTAATTCTTGTTTTAGCTGCTGAATGGTGGCCTGGGATTCCTGTAGCGCTAGCAGAAATGCCCATGCACCGGCCCGGTCTTTAGCGGCCGTGCTTCTATGTTTCTGCTCGCAGTACGCTTGGTAGGCGTCTCGAGCGGCTTGGAGAGGGTTCTCCTTCTTAAAAGCTTGAGGTGCCCAAGGGTTTAAACCCTTCTTTGTGACCCATCTCTCGAGTCGGGGCAGATCCTCAACTGTGCGGATCTCCATGGAGGCGGTAGAAGTTGCGTCCGCCATTTTAAGATGTGCTTTTAACCTTCCTAGATTCCCTAACACTATTTTGCCTCGCGGGCGAGGTGAGCTTGGCTCGGTTACCTTCGTGAACCGTGAGTTTTGGTTTTGGGCAAAGGTGGGGTCCATGCCCTTGCCTCCAATGACCAAAAGCGTTAAAATATGAGATTTTTCGGTGAGGTCTCTGCCTCCACCTCGGCTATTCTCATCAACCCTTAAATTGGAGTTTTGGTCAGTGGGCCTGGCCTAGACCTCACCTCCTAACTGGATAACTCTCTTAAACCAGTATTTGGGTTTTGGACGCCTATCCTGCCGGGATAACCTCTATAAACCCGGGAAGGCTTCAGGAGAACCTCCGACCTGGATCCTTGGAGTAATGTACTCCAGCGAGCGGACCTCTTTGCTCACTTTAACTCTATGCTCTGCCGATCAAAGCTGAGAGGGACGGGGAAATGGGCTTCCAGACGTCTCTGGAGGACTTTTAAGACTTTGCTGCAGCTCCTCTTAGTTTGCAGTTATGGCTGCCTGCGCGGTGTGGTGTGGTGTAGTGTGGTGCAATTCCTAACACCCTACACTGTCGTTCTCGGTTCCCACCCGCAAGATAGACCGAAAGATAGGCTTCGAGATAGCCTTTGGGACTTCGAGTGGGAGGGCCCTTGCGTTCGAGATACCACGGGTTATAGCGGCTAGACCTCGCCGTGGGCTCGGGGCGGCTACCCTCACGGTTCTTTAGTGCTTATGGCACAGAACCTCCACCTGAAGGAGAGAAGGGGGAAAAAGCCTCCCACAATAAAGTGCTCACTAGAGCCAAGCGCACAAGAGCTTTCACTCACACGTGTGTGTGTGCAGTGTTCTGAGCTTCTTCGCTCTTCACTGGAAGTTCGCAGCAGTTTCTTCCTTACGTCTGGTTGCCGGAATGAGGCACGTGTCGACACTCGTGCTCATTCAGACAAGCAGGACCAATCCCGGATGAGCCCCCACTTCTGTTGGGCGAAATGCTCTCTAGGGGTGAAGCACTTCGCCACAGGTATAATTAATTTCGGGATCTTTTGGTCTATGTCTACGAGGAATGGGCTGCCGTGGAGACTTCCCAGTGAAGAGGCAAGAGACAGGACTCAGAATAATGTTTAGTTTACTTAAATAAAGCCAATAACAGTTACACTTGACAAATACAATTCACACACACATTCATATCGAGGTCTAAGAATCAAAGATAGATAAAGCACAGTTGCATGAGCAGGTTATCGTTGGTTTTGAAGAGGGCGATATTTACCTCCAAGGCGCGGCTCCTAAAACTTCCAGCGAGTGGGGTTAGGTGGGGTAGGAAGGATGGAAGAAGGGGGCACGTGGTCTAGACCAGCTAACAACACACGTGTATGGTTCCAGCTGCAGACTGGAACAAAGCGAGGCAAGGGTTCGGGTACAGGATGGGGGCTTAAGAGGATAAAGCAGACAGACAGAGGTCGTGGTTTGAGAGCGTTGGTTTAGGAGGAGGGCAGCAAGCGACGAACTAGAGCTAACCCAGGGATCGCGTTATTATAGCGTCTTGGGTGCTGGGCGTGGAAGGCCAGGCGGTGTACACCTACTGACCCTCCCAGCCGGCTGTGTCAGTGTCAATTTCAAATCTTATTGGCTACACTGTCCGTTGGATACCTGGGGGCAGGGCAGAGGAAGCTGGCTGGCAGGCAGATGGTTTCTCCAGGTAGCTGATGGCTCCGGTATTGTCCATGTGTATGCCTGGGGTGGGGAAGGCAATTAATCTCATCATGCAAACGACTTGCAGATGGAGAGTCCTTTGTCTGCTGTATGGCCCTTAATCCGTGTATGTGACATGCGGCAGGTATGCAGTGGAGTCCCCCAGAGTAAAAAGACAGCTTTTCCCCTTCACTATGGGTTTCTCCTTTGGCATCCATTTTACAGTCTAGCAAGTACACAGACCATGTGGGAACAGCAAGCAGTCCATAGTAAAGCCCCATAATGGCATCGGGGCTAACACACCAAAAAAACCACGCAAACATCTCCTAATCTTCAAGGAGTATTTGATACCATTAAATTATTTTGGTGGGGTGCACCTTTTTCTCCCCCCCCCCCGTTTCAGAAAGCAGAAGGGATTCAGACAAAGGGACTACTCTTGCACAACTTAATCAACCATGAATGTTTCGGTCAGATTGATTAGTGGTTGGGCAGGCAAGTGGTTCAGAGAGACCTGCTAAACCAAGGTGTTTTTTAACATTTATTTATGTACATTTTCATTAATTACAACAACAACAATTGCGATATACACTCACAGCCCACAATAACACAACAAGACCCTCCCCACCCACATCAACAACCAAAGACAACTCAACATTCCACACCACACCCCCAAAAAAACAACAAGAAGACAATCACATAAATTTCTGGTATATTTCAAAGTCTAGTTTGCGGTCATAATGGGTACTCCACTTTCTTTCCCAGCCACTTATACACCTTTTCCCATCTGTTTTGATGTGTTAATTCATCCCTTCCTGCAACTAATAGGTTTAACTTGTCTAGCTCTGCTATTTCCATAATTCTCTCTATTATTTCTTCTTTATTCGGGGTGGAGTCTTTTTTCCAGTATTTAGCAACTGCAATCCTTGCCATCGTAATTATATAAAGTATAATCCTTACATCATCTTTCTTAATTCCTATCGGTAAGATGTTAAGTAGAAAGATTTCCGACTCGTATTCTAAATTGACGTTAGTGACTTCTTTTATAATCCTATTAATCATCTTCCAAAAATCTTTAATTTTTTTACATTCCCACCAGATATGCATATAATTTCCTACGCCTTTCCCGCATCTCCAACATATATCGGGAGTCCCTTTGTAACATTGCGCGATTCTATCCGGGGTCTAGTGCCACCTATAAAACATCTTGTATATGTTTTCTTTATAAATTGTTGCTCTTAAGAGACTCAGGGATTTCCACAATCTGGTCCATTGCTCGAGTAATCGTATACCCTATGTCTTGCATCCAATGGACCATATTTGGTTTAATAATTTCTTCTATCATGTCTTCCCCTAACAGAAAGTTATACAGTTTTTGAATCAATTTATCTGACGAGGAGAGCCAGATTTTATCCAGTTGTGTGGTAGAATTCATAAAGCTTGTTTTTGGGCTTTACTAAACCTAGAGTTTAATTGGATTTTTTCCCAATTGGTTAGCTTTGCCATTTTGATTTCTTGTGCCTCTAATGATTTTAATTCATTATTTTTTGTCAATAGTGTTTCATATGTTAGTTTTTTGTTTTTTTCATACAGGGATGGTAGGATGAATGCTTCTAATGGTGAGACCCATTTCGGTATTTTGGTATAATACCTGGCCTTAATTTCTTTCCATAGTTTAATTAATGGGCGTCTGATCACATGGTTTCGAAAGACTTGCTGTTTTTTATCAATATTATACCAAAAATGTGCATGCCATCCCATCTGCAGATCATGCCCTTCTAGTTGTAACAGCCTATCTTCTTCTAGTTGTATCCAGTCTTTTATCCAGCCCATCGCCGCCGCCTGGTAATATAAATTCCAGTTTGGTAATCCTAATCCGCCATTCTCTTTTTTGTCCGTAAGCAGTTTTTTATTGATTCTTGGTTTTTTGGCATGCCAGATAAAGTTTCTGACTATACGGTTTAGCTCTTCTAAGAATTTTTTATTTGTTAATATCGGCAGGCACTGGGCCAGAAAAAGAAAGCGTGGAAGAATGTTCATTTTTACCGTGGAGATTCTTCCCATAAACGAAATATGTAAATCGTGCCATTTATTAAGGTCTACTCTAATTTCTTCTAATAATTTTATATAGTTATTTTTATATAAGTTTTTGTTGTTATTTGTCAATATTATTCCTAAATACTTAATTTTATCTACTACTTGGATATTTGAGATGCTTTGTATATTACTTATTTGATCAGCAGGGCAATTTTTAGTCAAAATTTTTGTTTTCTTCATGTTAATTCTTAATCCCGCTACTTGGCCATATATTTGGAGAACTTTCCATAAATGTGGTAATGATAATACTGGTTCTTCCAAGATAAATACCAGGTCATCTGCAAACGCTTGCAGCTTATATTGCTCCTTTTTGATTTTAGTGCCCATTATATTCTTATTTTTCCTCACGAGTTCATTTAGTGTTTCCAATCCAAAAATAAACAACAGGGGTGACAGTGGGCATCCCTGCCTGGTTCCTTTCTGTATCGCTACACTATTAGTTAATTCCCCATTAATTATAACTCTCGCATATTGTTCTTTATAGATAGCTTCAATTGAATTTAAATTTTTTCCCCCACAATTCCAGAGTTTCAATTTCTGCTTTAAGTATCCCCAATTTACATTATCAAAGGCTTTTTCCGCGTCCAAAAAGACTAAAGCCAACTGCTTTCCTGGGTTTTGTTCGTAATACTCCAAAATATTGATTATATTCCTTATATTATTTTTAATTTGTCTTTTCGGAAGAAACCCTGCTTGGTCCTTATGTATGATCTCTGCCATAATCTTTTTAAATCTATTTGCTAAAATTGTTGCGAAAATTTTATAATCTACATTTAAGAGGGAAATGGGCCTATAGTTTTTAATGTCATTTCTTTCTGATTCTTGTTTGTGTATAAGCGTTATTAACGCTTCCTTCCATGTCTGCGGAATTTTACTTGTAGCCATAACATTATTAGCTACATCTTTTAATAAGGGGGATATTTCATTCTCTATTATTTTATAAATTTCAGTCGTGATTGCATCCGGCCCTGGAGTTTTTTTTGAGCTTTTGGTTTTTAATTGCTTCTACCACTTCACACATTGTAATTTTTTCATTCAATAATTTTCTTTGTTGTTCCGAGAACTTACCTGTTTCATATTCCAATAGAAAGTCTTTCATTTTCTGCTCATCCCACGGTATCTGTTTATTTAGCTTTGTATAAAAGTTTTCTACTATTATTTTTAATTCCTGTGTTTTAAATTTTATCTCTTGTTTTTCATCCTTTAAGGCCGTGATTATCTTTTTTTCTCTCTCTTTTTTCAATTTATAAGCTAGCCACCGTGAGGGTTTATTTGCGTTTTCAAAAAAAATGCTTTGGTATATTCAATTTTCCTCGCTATTTCCTGCGTCAACCATAAGTTTATCTGGTGTTGTATTAACTTTATTTTAATCCTAATTTCCTTTATATCCTTTACATTCTGGCTCCTCTTTTCCATTTCTCTTAATTCAGTAGTTAGTTTTTTTAAATTTTTCCCTATTTTGTTTATTTTTCCATGCCTCTTGATTTATGAAAACGCCTCTTATAAACGCTTTTAATGTATCCCATGTATTGTTCGATGTTGTATCCTCTCTTTTATTTACTTCAATAAATTCTTTTACTTCCTGTCTTAGTTTTTTAATAAATTTATTATCCCTCATAAGACTCATATTTATCCTCCATCTATTGACTTTATGTGAACCTTGAATTGATAACCACATGGGATTATGGTCTGCAAAAGTGTTTGCCAATATTTCAACTTCAGAAATCTGTTTTATTGTGTTAATATTCACCCATACCATATCAATTCTTGACCATGATTTATATCTATTTGAGAAGAAGGTATAATCTCTCTTCTGGGGATTTCTAGTTCTCCATAAATCTACTAAGTTAAACTCCTCTGCTAATTTTAGGAAATTTCTTGTTAGTGATATGCCAGCTTTATGCGTTTTTTTAATCTTTTTTCTGTCTTCTTTGGGGTCTAATACAGCATTATAATCTCCAACTATACATAAATTCTCTGGGCTTTCTTTAAGAATAATGTTTCTAAGTTCTGAGAAGAAGCTGTCTTGGTTTTGATTTGGGGCGTATATATTAACAATTAATACATCTGCTCCATTAACCTTTATTTGCACCCCTACCATTCTTCCATCAATGGAACTGAATCTAAATATTGGATTCAATTTTTCACTTATATAGGTAACTACTCCTCTTTTTTAAGTCTATCTGAAGCAATAAATGCTACTCCCAGTTTTTTACAGGATAGGTATTTTTCATGTTCTTGCTTAATATGCGTTTCTTGAAAACAGGTAATATCGTTTTTAAGTTTAATCACTTGGTGTAGTATTCTTCTTTTTGGGGGGCTGTTTAAACCGTTAACATTAAGCGATATTAAGGATACCTCTTTATTTGGCATTTTTATTGTTTCTTACCCAGGTAGCTGAATTTCTTAAGCTGTAGTCTAGTTTGAATTTGAGATTCCGTCCTATATTTTAATTGTTGTTTCTTATTACTTTTTTTCTTCTGTTCTGTTGCTTGGCCCTCCGTTTGTCTTCCACTTGCTCCTTCAGTTAGCTCTTCCTCTACTTCTTTGCCCCTTCTTGTTTCTCTTGCCTCTTCCTCTTCCGAGTCTTCCTCATAATCTGATGTTTTTTGCCACCCAAGATCTTTTCCAAATCTTTCTAGGAAGTTTTCTACCTTGAATATCGAATCTATCCTCCATCTTTGGGCCTTATATGTAAAAAGAAGTCCTTCCGGTATCAACCATCTATATTGAATTTGGTTTTTCTGCAGCAGTTCTACTAAAATAGCATATTTGTGCCGCTTTTCTCTCACCCGCCAGGGAATATCCTTTAGAATCTTTATTTCTTCTTCTGCCATTTTTAAATTCTTCTTGTTTGCTTCCTGTAATATTTGGTCTCTTATGGATTTCCTTACAAATTTTACATAAACCTCTCTTGGCGTTTTATGTTTTCTGGCATAAGCCGAATTTCTCCTATAAGTGACTTCTATGTTGTCCATTATTTCTTTTTCACTAAGGATATTAAACTGTTCGGCAATATTTCGTGATAATTCCTCCTTCAAATTTTTTTCCACCTTTTCTGGAATATTTTGAAACCTTAGTCTCATTTCTGCTTTCTCTACTTCTAGGGCAATAAGAGAATCTTCTATTTTCTCTGTTTTGCTTTTTAACTCTAGCACTTCTTGATCTATATCCTCTACTCTTTCTTCTAGTTGATTTGTAGTTTTCATTAGCTTCTTAATTTCTAGCTTAATTTCTTCTGTATCATTTTTCAATTGTTTTGCTATCTGGTCTATTTTATTTTGCATTGGTTCTAATTCTTTTTTTATGATTTCTGCATTCTGTTCTGCCGCTACTTGTAGAAAAATTTTCATCATGTTTTGGAGGTCAGCTGCTGACACATAGGATTTCATTTGGGACAGCCCCCCTGTTTGACTGGGGGACGCAGTAGGTGTTTTTCCCCCAGCTCCTGACGCCATTTTAGAATGTTATGTGTTCTCTTATTCCCTTTAAGTTAACCCTGGGACAATAAAATCTTAAATATTCATTAAGTATATTACTTATCCACAATCATTGATTCCTTTATCAGCCTACACAATTCTATCCTTTATATGTTGATTAAACCGTATATCTGGCTCTCCTTTTTACTTTACTCTGTTACCTATGCTCTCAAGACCTTACCCCCTGCAACCTATCAACCTTGAAATTTTACAACACTTATTTAATATCCACTTCCATTGCTTTCTGTTTTTCTGACTTCTTTAATGTTCCACAATATTTTCTTCCCTTGGTTTCTTCCTTTTCTATCTTTTTCTTCGTGTGCCGGTCTATCTGCTTATTTGCATTGCTGCTTCCGTGTTCCTCCACCTCTCTCTTGCCTCCGCCCTTCTCTTCTTGCTCTCCGTTGCACCCCCGCCTCTCTAGCCCAGGCTAGAGAGACCTGCTAAACCAAGTTTGAGGGCACCTGGGGTGACTAACCTGCTGTTGCATGGACTGGATAAATGGAGGCAGATTGGTCTGGATGTTGCCCCTCTGGAGGTTGCTGTGAGCAATGAAAATATTTAAGCCAGACTCCTCCCTTCTTGGGGAGTTTGACTTGCTAGAGTGCTGGACTAACTCTCTTGGTGATATGGACTGGACATTGCCCTTTGGCCCATAAGGGCATGTTCTTTCTCAGAAAATTTCCCATACATTACTAATTGACCATCTTCCCATTGGTGGGGGTTCCTGACCCACCCTAGCCTTTTGTCTGTGGATTGTTGTGCTGTGCCTAGCTGGAGGGCAACCTGTTTGTGAATGGAGGAGACCTCAGCAATGAGAGAGTGGACCCACTCATCATTAATGACCACAGTTTTGAGGTCTGCAGGGAGGTTAGTGTTGAGCCAGAAGGCTTTGGAAGGAGCATTTTATGTCCCATCATAACTTAACTGAGGGGGAAAACAATGAATGGCCTTGGAGCCGCTGAAGGCCATGAGGATAATGGGCAGTTTCTCAAGCCAATCTTTAATTAATTTCTATCCCGCCCTCCCCGCCAAAGCAGGCTCAGGGCAGCTCACACAAAATTCCATTAAGAGATAATACAGAGAATTGAATAAAATGTAAATATTAATATAAAAATATAAAAAAACCCACTACATAAAGTGCTAGTGAATATCATATGGTGATGGGGAGGCATCTGTAGCATAATATTCATTGCCATTGGCAAAGGTCTTATGGTTAAGTTGTGTCTCAAGTTCTGATTGTTCAGGATGGCCATGTTGGGGCCAGACTGTCCAAGACTGACTTTCTGCATCTGCCTGGCTTGGACTCCATGAGCAATCTGATTTAGTGGAACCATAGCCTGATGGGAGAATGATTGCCCTGGGATGTTTGGCCTCATGTTCTGTTTTGAGAAGAGGGGGCTACTGGTGAACTGCTGCATGCTGGCATCCATTTGGCTTTGATTTGGCATCCTTGGTACCCCTGTTGGTGTCCACATCTGTGCAGATGAGTTGGAATAGACGTTAGGAATTCTTGGCATAGATGACTGTCTCAAGTGCTGCTGGGCAGGAGGAGGATCCATTAAGGAGCCGATGCTAGAGCCAGACAATGCGAGGCCTGGCCGAGCCACAGGATGGCTGTGAACTGTTTGGCATCCTGAATTCATGCCCAGAGAGTTTGGGCTTGGCCGGAGAGGGAAACTGAAATCAGAAGCAGGAGTGATCCCAGAGCTCAAGGCATTCTGCAAGATCCCCTGAGCAGACGGCATTATGTGGTGGTTTGGAGGAGTCTGCATGTATTGGCTGCAGTCAGTCGGCATGGGTTGGGAGACAGCAGGGAACTGATTCATCTGCTGGCCCACAAAAGCACACCTCTGCTCAGACGCCACTCCCATCATGCCATGTTTTTGTTTTTCCTGCAGCTGTTGCTGTCTTTTTTTAATTTTATTTTGTATTTTTTCCATGTTACAATCAAACACATCCCTGTTCGCATACATCTTATATACTCTACCCTCCCTCCTTCCGCCTCCAGTTTATAGCTGTTTCTATGTCTTCGGCAATAGTCCTTTTCATAAATCCTCCTTCTGTCCTTCTTGCTTCCTCTGTTTTCTCTCATCCTTCATGCTTTTCTTCTTTCTTTTTCTCTTTAATTTCGTGGCCGAAGGTTATTCCTGTCCTATGATCAGAGGTGGGGAGTTTTAGTATATCTTGGATGGTTATTTTTCTCACATATTATTTCATCTTTGCTTTCTTATTTTCTGCCCCCCCTTTAACTACTTAACCTTTCTAGCCAGGGGCACAAACTTACGAGCTTCCACTGAACTTCCGATCTTTGCCCTTCCATGACCCATTTTGATTACAAATGCCACCTTTTCTTAATCTTCCCTATTTTTGCTTCCCATTGTTCTTCTTGCTTAGCAGCTGTTGCTGTCTTATTATCTGCTGCTTTAGTAAGTAGTTCCTCATGGTATAACCATTCAACATCGGCCGAGCTGGTGCAGGCGCTGGATCTGAATTTGGGACAGCTGTTGGCTCCTGAAATGTAGCAACAATCCCAGGGTTTTGGTCCTGTCAGGTTTGAGATGGCTGCACATGCCGCTGCATCCGAGAAGGCTGCATTAGCTGCCGCAGCTGCTGCTAAATAAAAGGGCTGTTATTGATTTGCTGGGACTGCTGTGAAGTGGTTACTTGCTGCTGCTGGAGATAGTGAATGAGAGAGGTACAATTGGCAGGCAACTCAGTCTGGGACATATCGGCATATACAGGCTGTCGATGGTGGTATTTGTGTTAGAGCCATGGCCTCAGTTGGTTAAGTGCAGCTCACTAATCAAAGGCCTGGTGAAAGAACTCTGTCTTGCAGGTCCTGTGGAACTGTAAAAGGTCACGCAGGGCCCTGATGTCTTCCAGGAGCTCATTCCACCAGTATGGAACTGCCACTGAGAAGGCCCTGGCCCTTGTCAAAGCCAGCCTGGCTTCTCGGGGGTCTGGGAGGGCCAAACAATTTTGGGACCCTGATCATAGTGCTCTCTGGGGAACATGTAGGGAAAGGCAGACCCTCAAGCATGTAGGCCCCTGACCATAAAGGGCTTTAAAGGTAAGAACCAGCACCTTGAATCAAATTCGGTACACTATAGGCAGCCAGTGCGGTACTTTTAGTGCAGGCTGGACGTGCTCCTGCATGGGAAGACCCAACAACAGCCTGGCCACCGCATTCTGCACCAGCTACAGCTTCTGGATTTGAGACAAGGGCAGCCCCATGTAGAGAGCATTACAGCAGTCCAATCTTGAGTTGACCATCCCATGGATCACTGTCACCAAGTCACTACATTCAAGGAAGGGAACCAACTGCCTAATTAGCAGAAGGTGATAAAAGGCTGACTTTGCAGTGGCTGCTACCTGGGCCTCCATCGTTAAGGAGGCATCCAAGAGCACTCCCAAACTCCTAACCTCAGACGCTGGCACCAATGGCACCCTATTGAAGGTCGGGAATGGGATCCCTGCCCTCGGGCCACTCTGATTCAGGCACGGGATCTCTGTCTTCGTTGGATTCAATTTCAATCAACTCAGCCTAAGCCAGTGATGGCGAACCTTTTAGAGACTGAGTGCCCAAACTGCAACCCAAAACCCACTTATTTAATGCAAAGTGCCAACACAGCAATTTAACCTGAACACTGAGGTTTTAGTTTGGAAAAAACAACTCATACATTAACATCTTTTGTCTTAAAAGAAAAACGCAATAACAGAGCTTTCAATGATGCAAACAACTTTTTATTGAAAGGTGAAAGTTTGCATTTGGCATACTTTTGAACAATTAATGTGATTTTTGCTGTTGTATGCATGCTGATAATTTGTCTAACCTTGGCTCATACTTTGTAAGTTTGAGAGCAACACATGCAGCACTCAGGTCATCTGTTAGTCTGTTTCTGGTGTTAGTTTTAATATAATTCAAAGCTGAAAACAGCTGCTCACAAGCATAAGATGATCCAAACAAAGTAAGGAAAACAATCCCAAGTGCTTTCATTAACTTAAAATTATTTGGCAGAGAATTCCACACTTTAAGGATTTCATTTTCAGAACTAACTGTGCTGTCCTTTGTCATCCCTTCTATCTTCCCAAGTGTTTCACGCAGTTCATAGAATTTATTTTCCAGATAGAGCTTTCTTGAAATTCCAATAACTCCATTTCCAGATTTCCTAAATCTAACCAGTGTAAGCAGGAAAGATCAAGTTCTTCAAATCTGGCTTTATCTGGAGAAGTAAGAAAACACAGGGTTGTTTCCATCTTACAGAACTGTAAAAATCTGTTACTAAAATTCACCTTCACAGCTGCTACAATGCTAGAAAATTCCTTGTAGATTTCCTGATGGCTTACAGGATTGTCTGCAAATGTTGTAGAATTTTCTAAATGCATTTTTAGATTTGGAAAATATTTCAGCTGTCCACTTTCAAGGTCTCTTTCAAAAACCTGCAGTTTTCTCTCAAATGTTTTGATTATACAAACCATCCTTTCTGCTGTTTTCCCTACACCTTGTAGTTGTTTGTTCAGTACATTGAAGTGTAGTGCAAAATCTGTAAAAAAACATGAGGTTGGTAAGCCAAGGCCATATCAGTGAGCTGTGGATATTCCTGCCATTTTTCATTCATAAACAGCCTAATTTCATCCAAGCAGGCTACAAATCTCTCCAGGACTCGTCCTCTGCTCAGCCACCGGACATTATTGTACATAAGTAAACAATTATACTGTGCCTGAACCTCCTCAAGAAGTGCTTTAAACTGTCAAAAATTCAGAGCACGAGCCATGATGTAATTCACCATTTTTGTGACATCTTTGAGGATATCGTCAATTTTTTTGCTGCTTCCCCTGGCACAAAGAGCTTCTTGATGTATAATACAATGGAACGGAATGACTTGATGTTTTGTTTCTTTAACAAAGTATGGTATGAAACCAGATGTTGCCCCCACCATAGAAGGTGCCCCATCACTGGTAATTGAAACCACTTTTTCTGGTCTTATGTCTTGTGCCAAAAAAGCCTCCATCACAGCATTGTAGATATCTATCCCTTGTGTTCTTTCAGGCAAAGAAACCACTTTCACCAGCTCCTCTCTGATGATGTCACCAACAGCATAACGCAAAATTACTGCTAGCCTTGCATGATTATTTATATCTGTGCTTTCATCCAAGCACATGGAGTAACAGGCTGCCTTTTGTAAGTCAGTGGTGAGCTGCTGACTAACATCACTTGCCATGCGCTGGACTCCATCTTTAACAGTATTTCTGCTAAGTGGCATCTCAGGGATGCGTTGAATAATTTTATCCTTGTTTGGGAAATCATGAAAAAGGGAATTACTCCCAGACAACATTGTCGTTTTGATAATATCCCCTTCAGAGAGGGGCTTACCATGTTTTGCTATGCACAGTGAAATTTGAAAATGCAGCTGTCAGATGAATTGTTCTAGAAAGATAGTTGCAAAAACTAAGATATTGGGAATGATATTTCCTCAATTTCCCTTCAAGAAACTCTTTTCTTTCAGTTTCACCAAGTTCGGCAACACTTTTGTGGTTGGTGTCAAAGTGCCGTCTGACACTTGATGTGCGACACACAACACTTTCATTACACAGAATACATAACGCTTTCCCATTGCGTTCAATCACTCCAAAAGACTCTGTCCAGGCCTCTTGGAATGATCTTCCACTATCTGTTTTTGCTTTTTTTGCTGTACTCATTTTTGGGTGTTCAAGACTTGGAGTCTACAAAAACACAAAATTAAAAAAAACAACCTGAAGCACCTAATAGAAATCTGTCCCATACCCCAAATAGCTAACACTATTAATTAGAGCCCGCTGGATCAGGCCAATGGCCCATCTAGTCCAGCTCCTGTATCTCACAGTGGCCCACATCTATAATAAGGAGGTGGCACATACCCATCAGGACTAATAACCTGTGATGGACTTTTCCTCCAGAAATTTGTCCAATCCCCTCGTAAAGGTACTTATCAACATTAAATCAAAATCTGTTTATATTTACTGCAAATAATCTATTCATTTTCCCTACAATATTTTTCCAAAATTTTTAACTTCTGAGCATTCCCACCACATATGGGAGTACCACCCTTTTAAATTTTTACAATGCCAACAGTTGGGACTCAGTCCTGGAAAAAAAAATTAGTTCTAGTTCTTTAAACTTGTATATTTTAATTTTTGTAATTCCATTCATAAGTTTTATTGCCTTTTGCTCTGTTATTTGCGTTTCTGTCTCCCATTTTCTTTTTAACTGAGTAATTTATATATTGCACCTGCTAACCCGCTTTTATTTTGTTTCATTCTTTTATATATCTCTTCCATTGGTTCCTCTATACTTATATTCCTATCCTCCATTAGCTTCTTGACTTTCTTATATAAACCAGCTATTTTTAACCAATATTGTACACCTGTCTTCCCTTCTAATACTTGGAGTGGCTTCAGAGTTTCTCCATTACACATGTCTTTTATTCTTCTAAATCCTTTTTGTCTGAGCAGTTCTCACCACCTATGGTCTATACTATCCTTTTCTAAAGTTTCTAATGGTGCCCATCTGGATATTCCTTTTAACCACTTTGGTTGCCACTTCTTCCAAATTCTTAATGTATTTCTCCTAGGAACCATATCTAATTTGTCCTGTCTTTCCACTTTATTTGTGAATATGCCATATTTCCCTGTCCCTTTATTTGCTTCATTTTCAAATTTGACCCATTTCTGATTCTCATCTTCCTCTATTTCTACAATTTTTTTTTGTAGAACTGTTTTTAACTGCAAGGCTTCATAATAACTTAATATATCCGGTACACCCCACCCTAATTCTGAATTATGACTAAAATTTTTTTTTTAGATTCTGGTCCTTGTACTACCAAATATCCATTCTCTTAGTGTTGCATTCCATTTCTCCAATTTTTGTTTAACAATCTCTAATGGTAGTACTTGGAATAAATATGTTAATTTAGGTATCCAAAACATTTTTACACTCCTAATTCTGGATGTTATATTTAAGGACTCTCTTTTCCATCTTTTCCTATCTCTTGTTATCTTTCTCCAAACATTATTATAGTTTATCTCTACAATCTTATTGATATTCTGAAATATTTCTACTCCTAGATATCTGAGTTTCTTGGCTCCCAGTCCTATTTTAGTTAATGTATTAATTTCTTTCCTTTCTTCTTGATTCACATTATAGTACAATACTTCTGATTTCATCATATTAATTTTTAAACCTGACATTGTTTCGAAATCCTCTATCACCTTTGTCTCTTTAATTCCTTCCTTTGGGTTGGACATTATTATTATTATGTCATCTGCAAACAGATTAATTTTCATCTCTTCTTTGCCTATTTTACAACCTTCTATCCTTCCTGAATTCCTAATTCTTTCCGCTAATTGTTCAATCGCCATTATGAACAAAAAGGGCGAAAGGGGCATCCTTATCTTACTTCCCTTGTAATTGGGAATTGTGCAGTGTGTTCACCATTTATTCGAACTACAACTAAGCCTTCTCTTTGTATTTCCTGTATGGTTTTTATAAATCCCTGGCCGATGCCATATTTCGACATTATGTTCCACAGGAATTCATGAGATAATGTGTCAAATGCTTTGTATACATCTAATTTAAGCAAACCTATTTTCCCCAATCAGCAATGACTTAATACATTTAATATGTTTCTAATTAGGTGAGCTATACATTTTTAACAAACCCATACTGATCATATTTTATTAGGAATAATATTTTTGAGTCTATTTGCCATTATTTTAGCAAAAATTTTATAATCTTGGTTTAATAGGCTTATTGGCTTATAGGAACCCACTTCCTGAGGGTCCCTCTGTGATTTTAATAATATTATTTCTGCTTTCCTCCAAGTGTTAGGTACATTTCCTCCCTTTAAAGGTAAAGGTTCCCTTGCTCGAAAGCCATATTATTTCATCTTTGCCAGTCGAATCCGACTCTAGGGTTGCGGTGCTCATCTCCGTTTCAAAGCCGAAGAGCCAGCGCTGTCCGAAGACGTTTCCGTGGTCATGTGGCCGGCATGACTAAACACCAAGGTGCACGGAATGCTGTTACCTTCCCACCAATGTGGTACCTATTTATCTACTTGCAATTTCTTGCTTTCGAACTGCTAGGTTGGCAGGAGCTGGGGCCAGAGACGGGAGCTCACTCTGTCACACAGCACCAGGTTTATCCCTTGTTCAGATATCCATTCCACAATACATTGTTCCAGGTTCTTTTGCTCTACATCTTCTGATATCCCATATATATAGGGGTGTGCATTCGGGAATCCCAAAATGGAAAAAAACCCAAAAAAAGCATTTTCGGGTTTTTTTCGGCTTTCGGGATTCCGGACAGGCTATTCACTGTAATCTTCAAATTCCAAAAAAAAAATCCCGGAAAATTCGGGATTTTTTCGGCATTTTTCGGCATTGCAGTTTGCAAGCTTGCAAGGCTGTTGTTGCTGCCTGCAGCCCAACCACCAGTTTGCTCCTTTCCCAGGGAAGGAGCACTGTGGTGGCCAATAGGGTTCTGGCATCTGCTCTCTGGCCAATCACAGAAGGTTTTTCCTTTTTGAAATCCTTCTGTGTATGCTCAGAGAGCATAAAAGGAGCCAGTCTCTGGGCTGACTCTCATTGCTGTGTTCCTGGATCCTGCTGGCTGGTGAGAGAGAGCTGCATGGCTTGGCTGTTGGAGATTGTGGCTGGCTGGCTTCTGCTGCCCCTGCTCCTGAGTCTGCCCTGCTTTCCTCCCTGCTCTTCATGGACCTCGGATCAATACCTCAGAAGACTTCAGACTGATTTGATTTATTAGGGCACTTTTAAATTTAATTTCTTTTCTCTTTATTTTATTCTTCCTTAGGGTTGGTTTGGGAGAGACCTGGGGTTGGTGGGGTGGTGATTGCACATGGTCTGCTGCTGGCTTGGCAAACATGCCCCCTCACACCACCACCACACCTCTCAGGTTTTTTTACAGGGAGAATCTGCTTGCCTGATCCATTCCCATAGGAAACAATGGAGAACTGGGGGCACCCTCTTTGGATGCCCCTAGAATTGGACCCCCTGGTCCAATCTTTTCAAAACTTGGGGGTCTTTTGGGGAGAGGCTCCAGCAGCTACAGTCCAAATTTGGAGTCTCTACCTCAAACCCCCCCTCTCCAGCCCCCTGCAAACTTTCCAGAAAATTTTGCCATTGAAGTCAATGGCCCCATTGGATATAATGGACCCGAATTTTTCGGGAATCCCAAAACTTTTCGGATTTCAATGCTTTACCAGTATAGGTATTCGGGTTTTTTCGGGAATACCGAAAAAATTCAGGTCCAATATGCCCAAATCCGAATTTTACCGAATTTTTTTTTGTGCACACCCCTACATATATAATCAGATTTGCCCGTCTGCTTCTATCTGACAGCTCTGCATTCTGTTTCTTCAGTCGGGTAATTTGTTCATTATCTTGAGCCATTTTTTTTGCTTGCACAGCTATTGCCTTTACTCCTTTAATCTCTGCCCCTATCTGTTTCACCTCCTGTTTTACTTCTCCAATGTCCTTTGTTATTGTTTCCTTTGAGGCCAACATTAAAGCCTGGAACTGGGCAATTTGCTCAGGGCAATGTCTCTTTTTTATTATTTAAGCTAAAATTTTCTCTATACTTCAAAGGATGTTGGCTGCCTCTGATTGGTGTTCTCAAGTCCAAATACCCACTGAACTGCGCAGCCAATTCCTTCAGGTCAAGCACTGGTGCTTCAGCATGTTCAATTGAAGTAGTTGCCAAACCAAGTAGTTTCTTTTGCAGCATTGTCGAGCATATGTGTGTTTTTATAAGTTTGAGTTTTGAGAAGCTGCGTTCACCTCTTGCCACTGACACTGGAATTGTGAGAAGGATCCTTAGAGCAACAGAAACATTAGGTACACTATCCTGGAGTTTTTGTTGAAGTATGAAGAGAAGTAGCATAGACTTTGGAAGTCTTCGAGCTACTGCTTGCAGTTCATAACACAGATCTTCAGCATCAATATCTTTGTTTCCATTGTGCATCAATGCTTGTTCCAAATTCTTGCAGGCCTTACGTACATCTTCAGTGCATTTGTTGTTAATATTGTATATATCATACAAGAAGCCAAAGAGGGAATTATAGTGTTGTAGTTGTTGGAATCTCTCTTCAACTGATTGTATGGCCCCATATAAAACAGCATAATAAGAGAACATAAGAACATAAGAGAAGCCAATGTTGAATCAGGCCAATGGCCCATCTAGTCCAACACTCTGTCACACAGCGGCCAAAATATACCAGGTGCCATCCGGAGGTCCAGCAGTGGGGCCAGGGCACCAGAAGCCCTCCCACTGCTGCCCCCTCCAGCACCAAGAATAGAGTGCATCACCTGCCCCAGACTGAGAGTTCCCATCCATACCCTGTGGCTAATAGAAATTCACTTTGAATTTTTGCTTTGGATCTTGTGGTGCCTTTTCTGGGGCCTCAAACTGCTTTTTCTTTCTCTTTTGTCTTTGTTCTGTCTCAAAGTTTGGTAGTATTCCCAGCTCTTTTGCAATCTCAGTAACATCTACCAAAACGTGTTCAAAAACCTCATCACACCTACAGCCCACAAAGTAGTTCTTGGTTACTTGTAATTGGCTTGCAGCTAAATTTAAATCAGCTTCCTTATTTTGTAGTAGCTTGCTTGTCAGTTTAATTTCAGAAAGGATGTTGTACCACGTAACAAGGGATACCACAAACTTGAACTTACTAATTGCATCAGCAAGAGCCTTAGCTTCAACTTGAGAATCACTTGTGGATGATTTTTGTAGGCTTGGGTCATTAAAGATCTCCATTAAAGCATCATATATACTACCAAGATGGTTTCTCAGTGGTTTCAAAGCATCAGTCCGACTCTCCCATCTTGTTTGAATCAGTGGCTTAACAGTAATGGCTGGTACATGGCTAGTTAGAATTTGCCAACAATGAGTTGATGCAGAGAAATAATTATAGATCTGCTGGACCAACATGCTTCCAGGCAACACTTAGCAGCATCATTGACTACCAGGTTTAAAGAGTGTGCACTGCAGGGCACAAAAAGGCACATGGATTTATATCCAAGACTCTCTTTTGTACTCCATGTTCTTTACCTCTCATGATACTCCCATTGTCATAACCTTCACCACGCAGATTCTCAAGTGGTAATCCCATTTGCTCAAGCAGTCCAAGCAGAGTTTTTGTCATAAAGGCACCTGTAGTCTCCTTTAGTGGAACAAATCCCAAGAAATGTTCTCTTATCATAACCTCAGGCTCAGACATCTCAGTATGGTGTTTGATTAAGCTGACAAAACATACAATCATTGCCATTTGTTCTATATGACTAACATCAGGTGTGCAGTCCAGAATAACTGAGTAGTATTTGGCTGAGTTTACACGTGCTAAAATGTTCTGCCTTATAGTACTTGGTAGAAGCTCTATAAGTTTATTTTGGATGTCTTTACCTAGGTAGTGAACCATGGTTTCTTCATCTTTAACTCTGCGCACATGTTCAGTCATGATATGGTCAAAAAGGGCTAAAAGTTCAACAAGCTTCAAAAAAATTCCATTGTTCCCACTGTACAACTTTTCAGTTGTACCACGGAATGCCAGGTTTTGCATGCCAAGAACTCTGACCGTAGTAATCAAGCATTCCAAGACCTGTAGCCAATATTGTTCTTTTCCCCTGATTTTCTGCTGGTTGATATCATCAATTGTTTTTCCTTTCCATAAGCACAGTTCAAGTTCTCTCCAGGCCTGGTACATAAGAACATAAGAACATAAGAGAAGCCAATGTTGAATCAGGCCAATGGCCCATCTAGTCCAACACTCTGTCACACAGCGGCCAAAATATACCAGGTGCCATCAGGAGGTCCAGCAGTGGGGCCAGGGCACCAGAAGCCCTCCCACTGCTGCCCCCTCCAGCACCAAGAATAGAGTGCATCACCTGCCCCAGACTGAGAGTTCTCATTCTATACCCTGTGGCTAATAGCCACTGGTGGACTTCTGCTCCATATGTTTATCTAATTTCCTCTTGAACTTGGTAGTTGTTTAAATGGAGAGTACTCCTCTCATGTGTAGACAGAATTGCTCCAGTGTTCTTCCAGTCTTTCAAACCTGGGTCTTGTAGAGCTGTTACAGCTCCATCTCTTTTGCTGAACAGCCTACAGCAAAAACAAAAAACCACATCTTTGTGGTGGAATATATCAGCCATTGACAGCACACTTCTTCACCATTTGCCAGTCTCCTCTTGTAATAGACAGGAGAGAATCTTCTTTTTTGAGAGTCTTTTGGGAAATCATATAATATAACCTGCTGTGGTCCATGTTGAACTATAAGCTTTCGCAAACTATCACTGCAATAGTTAGGCCAGTTAGCAGGGTCACTGTAATTCAAGCCAGGCACAATACCAACAATGGCAGTACTTTCAATTTCCTCAAAATCCTCTGTTTCCTCTGTGTGTTCGACTAGAATATCTCCAGATTGTGAGACTTCTTCCTCAGAAATAATTCCACTTATTGTAGGAGCAACATCACTTGTCATAGGAGCTTTTCTCAGCTTAATCAAAAAAGAGGTCAAAACTGGATAAGGCAAATACTACCGTTGGGTAGAGACTGTGCACTGGCACTGTTCAGGGAGGGTTACTCATAACTGAAAGGGTAGAGGCTCTGGGTGACATGCCAGTATTGTCGCGGGGCCTGCTCGTGGTCAAGGCTTGGCCTCAGAGCTGGAAGGGCAACTCACAATAGAAAGCATGAATGAAGAGATTGGAGTGGGGATGTGTTTTAGGCATGACCAAATCTTGTGAATTAGGAAACCTCAGTCCCTTATTTTGGATATGCAGACTCATTCCAAATAGTTTTTTCTCCCCTCACCGCAATGTGAAAATGTCTGTTCCTTAGAAAAGAGACATTAGACAAAGACCAGAGAGGTGAGGTCAGTCATAGCTCAGACTCAAGTGTGGCAGAGGAAAAACAAAGTTTCTCTGTGCATGTATAGGGTTTCCTCCCTTGCCTATAGAACTCTGGACATGTAAATTTAGGGATTTCGTGAGGCTTTAGAAATATCTTTAAAAGGTGAAATTGCAGAACAGTGACCTTTTTTCCTTCTAAAACGTTATTTACTGAAAGCAAAGGACTGTGATGGTAAAAAAACCCTCTAAAAATCAAAATGGAAGAAAAGCATAATGTATTATTTTACTCTGTGGTGTTAAAGTTAGAGGTTTCCATTTATTTAGTCCCTAGAAATGTAGTTTGGTAAATCCCTAACCTGTCATGTCTAATACAGAGTACAGAGAGTTGAAATCTGTCAAAGGACTCTGTGGTAAGACTAAGTCTGGGGCCAGCCTCCATCTGTTGGGCAGGTGAAGTTAGTCTGAATGCTCTCTTGAAAGCACAAAATGTTCTTGCAGTGGGTGCTGCCACCATCTCCCATCTATTTCAGTCTACACCCTCCTTCTTTCCTTTGTTACCCCCAGCACAGGTTTCCAGCTCCCCCTTGCCCTGCCACTAACCCCACTTAAATCAGTATTAAATCAGCTCTGCCTGCCTACTTGTCCCCCTCCCTCACCATTGTTAGTCATTCCTGAAATGTCATAGAATCTGGATTCCATTTTTAATGGGAAACTGGACATAGATAAAATGAAATTAGAAAGACATGTTAAGTCAGATGAGTTTGTAATGCCATGTGATTTTCTTATAGTCAAGGAATGTCATAGGATATCAAGGCACGATTGCATTTTTAAAATTTTCTATATGCAGTCATTGTGGTTGCAATTCCAAGAAAGCTAATGCAGGACTAATCTCCATTGAATAAAATGTGGCTTACTTCTGAGTAAACATGCATAGGATTGCATTGTTTTTGAAGAGCTGAAGAGGGCAATGAGTGATTATTTGTATGCACAGCGAGTAACTGTTTTGAAATTTGTCTCCCTTGCACGTCATCCATTGTATGATTGAATTCTACAAAATGTTCAGTGAGAGGTGCTTCCATAATTACATTCTTTATGCAGGAAATATGTTCCAAAATCTGAACCTTAAGAGGACAGGTGGTACTTCCAACATAGATTTTTTTTTTTACATGAGCAGATCACCACATAGATCATGTTCCAGGAATTACAATTACAATTAATAAAGAATTTCAATGGTATTGAAAACCCCATGCCGGGTGGGGTAAACTCCCATGTTTCTAATGCAACCGGGCACCCACCACATTGATAATGTCCAACAGTCTGAGCTGTTTCCACTGATTCGTTATACATGCCAGAATGCATTATGAGATCTTTAATATTACTTGTGCATCTGAAGCCTATTAAAGGTAAGGAATCACACTCTGAGATCTCAGTTAATGGCCCAGTATTTTAGCACTATTTTTCTAATGGAATTTGAAAAGGGCTGGTCGATTGGTGAGTTCTCAGATCCTCTGCTTTTATTGTCTTAGGATGTGAAGCTTAGCGTGTCCACATGGCCACGTGCGAGCCCGACCATGTGCACAGTCTCCCTTGGTACACAACAACCTACATCCTTTATGAAATGTATACCTCCCATACCTGGCATTATGTCATGATGGGGCCCGAGGGCGGGGTCCAGGAGGATAGTCCAGGAGAAGATTCAGAGAGAGTTCCCAAGGTCAGCCAGAGTAGTCAACAGAAGTCCGGGCAAACAGGTTCCAATCCAGTAAGCAAAGCCATGGTCAGTCATACCGGTAGTTAAAGTCCGAGGCAGAGTCAAGGAGTGGAGCCGAGGTCGGGAGCCGGAGGAAGCGTCAGTACACGAGCCGAGGTCCGGAGCCAGGGAGTCGATCAGAGACGTGGGACAAGTAGGAAATGCAAGCCGGGTGGTCTAATGATGAGTTTGCCAGCACGGTTTGTACACGGCCGACGACATCCTCAAATACCATGCTGGCTCATTAATTAGCAGGCTGTTGTGAGGTCCTGGCTCCGGCTAGTACTCAGGACTCATAGACCGTCGTCCATGCACACGCGCTTCTTTTCGCCTAGCTGCCAGATCTCGGCGCCTGCGGTTTCGCAGCTGGTCCGCACGTGGGGGCGAGTCGGGTGGTGATTCAGCCACACTTGGTCTTGCCTGATCTGTTTCAGGTGCCCGTTGCCTCGTAGTTGAGAGCTCACCCTCCCCAGCACTTAGGTTCCCTGAGGACTCTGGCACCCCAGATGGTCTTAAAGGTGATGAGTCCTCGCTTTCTAGGTTCCCAGGTGCTGGGTCCGTGGGTGTCTTGGGTGTCGAGTTCTCCCTTTCCGGGCTCCTAGGCGCTGGGTCGGGGGCAGGCATGACACAGTATGTTTTATGGCACTCATGGCCTGGCCTGACAAAGTTACATTTATGTCAGATCTGGCCCTCGTAACAAATGAGTTTGACACCTCTGCTTTAGAGTTCGTGTCTAGGGATGACCATATCCACTGGTTATCTCTCTTCATCATGCTTCTGTTTTGTTCACTATGGGTGCTTTCGCTCACGTTAAATAATGCAGTTTCAGTCCACTACAGCGACCATTTGCAAATGGATTTTGCCATTTCACACAGTGCCATTGTACACCTGAACCAGTGCCAGGTCCATGTGGACTTGGAATCCATGCTGCAGCAGTACAAGGATCACAAGGAAAAGAGCAGGAGCGGCTGGCTGTGGAGGAGGACGAGAGGGAGATGAGAGCTATGTTGGAGCAAGCCCAGGCCAGGCAGCTGCTGGAGGACTTGGATTCTGATGAAGGAAATCCCCGCTCAGGCCCATGCAAAGACATTAACAAAAGCTGAACCTGCAGACATCTTGCAGGACGATTCAGAGCCCCAGGCGAAAAGCAGAATGTGGGATACTGGGAGAGGAGCATAGGCAAGCTGACAAGCAAGGCCACATTCTCGGGACTGGTGGCGACACAGAGAAAGCTGTGGATCACAGTACCTCCAGTGGAGCCGGGGCTCCAAATGGGCTGGCAGTCTCAAGTGTTGGGAGTGAGAGCACAGAGGCCAGCAATGCTTTACCACCTTCAGGGTCAAGAAGGCCGGGCTCTTCTTTGCTACGCCTCCTGGGAGCCTACTCGGACAGTGAGGACAGTGAGAGTGATTGACTATCCCCAGACTGGAGGGAGAGGGGCTGAGCCTGTGGCCCCGCCTTTGCCCCCATTCCTTTATAGTAGATGGATCCAGTTACAGATGGAGAGGGGGAAAAGAAGCCTTTCTGGCCATCTGTATGTGGCATGTTTGTTTTTTCCTTTCATTGAAAGTGGATTGAAAGTGCACTATTTAGTTTGAGTGAAAGCACTCTATGTCTATATTTCCCCATATAATTAAGCACTCCAACTTGCCAATTTGGCTTGGAGGCTTCTGGCATTAAGCCACAGAAACACCTCTATACTGTGTTTCTCTCTAGGCATCTCTTTGACTGGCTATCCTGTTTTACTTTATCCTCACTTTTTATATCTTTCCCCATCTCTGTTGAGGCAATTGGAAGCATTTCCATTGAATCTGCCCAAACTGGAACCTTCTCAGTTCCATCTGGTTTCCCCCCGGGTTCACTTTAAAAGCTGCCCCATCACCTTTTTATGTTACATGCCAGCAGCCTGGTCCCATCCTGGTTTGATTGGAACCCATCCCTTTTGTTCAGGTCCAATCTGTCCCAGAAAATCCCCAGTGCCTAACAAATATCTACACTATTGTCTCATCCATTCACTAAGATTCCTCAACTGTGCCTGTCTCGCTGGCCCTGTGTATAGAATCGGTAGTATTTTAGAGAAAACTGCCTTGGAGGTTCTGGCTTTTAGTCCTCTCCTTAGCAACTTTATTTTTTATCAGATTTATACCCTGCCCTCTCAGCCGAGGCTTCCAGGACCTCACAACTACACTTCCCCGTTATTGGTGCCAATATACACCATGACACTGATACACCTCCCCAGCACTCTCCTTCAGGCTTTCTAGATGATTGGTAATGTCTGTGGCCTTTGCCCCAGGGAAGCAATTCACCATGCAGTCTACACACCCATCACAAGCCCAGCAGTCTACATGTCTAACGATCGGATTTCCCACTATGACAGACCCCCCGTCCTGGGTTTCGGGCCTCATGACTCGGACGACGACATAAGAGAGGACGCGTTTATTCGTACTTCACACAAGACAAAGAACACACAGTAACGGCCGGAGGCCAACTATATACAGTTAGGGGGGACGGCCCTATATTCCTATTGGCGGGTTTGAATCGCCCGCCAATACTGCCATTGGTTCACTACTGGCGAGCTCAGGAACCTAGTCCCTATTGTTCTCAGAGAGCGAAGCTTGGCTGTATTTCGCCTAGCTCTGCCTTCTGATCCCAGGACACAACACCCCTCCCCCATAGTTCGTCTCCTATCAGGTGACGTAGTCTTTTAAGTATGTTGGTGCCCTCCGTTCTCTTAGCGAACGTCGGGGGGCCAGTACCGGGCTGGCGGGGCCCCTATCGGGTGGTCCGCCAGCACAAGGAGCTTGGATCTCTGGTAGTAGCCGAGGCAGTGACGGTGGCGGCTGTAACGGCGGCGGCGGCGGCGGCGGCGGTTCAGCTGTCACCGGGGCCCCCTCTGGATTCCGTGGACTTTCCGGCGCTGGCTCCGCTGTCGGTGCTTGCGGTCGATCGGATGCTGGGGCGGCCGCGGCATTTCCCGGTAACTGGATCTCTGTGTCGGGGTCTTGCCGCCTCCGGAGCTGGTCAACGTGTTTACGGAGGACCCGGTCCCCATCTGTTAGGACTTCGTATGACACTGGCCCGGTGGGTTTTAGGATGCGCCCGGCCACCCACTGAGGCCCCGCCCCGTAGTTCCGGAAGTAGACAGGTTCCCCCGGGAGGAAGCTTCGGGGCGCCTCCCGGTTCTCGACCAGCTTTCTCTCTGGGGCTCGGTCCGGGTGGAGTCTGTCTAATAAAGTGGTAGGGCGGCGGCCCATTAATAGTTCTGCGGGGCAATGCCCGGAGATGGGGTTTGGGGTGGTGCGGTATGTAAGAAGAAAGCGGGCCAGCCGGAACTCCCAGTAGGGGTGTGCATTCGGGAATCCCAAAATGGAAAAAAACCCAAAAAAAGCATTTTCGGGTTTTTTCGGCTTTCGGGATTCCGGACAGGCTATTCACTGTAATCTTCGAATTCCAAAAAAAAATCCCGGAAAATTCGGGATTTTTTCGGCATTTTTCGGCATTGCAGTTTGCAAGCTTGCAAGGCTGTTGTTGCTGCCTGCAGCCCAACCACCAGTTTGCTCCTTTCCCAGGGAAGGAGCACTGTGGTGGCCAATAGGGTTCTGGCATCTGCTCTCTGGCCAATCACAGAAGGTTTTTCCTTTTTGAAATCCTTCTGTGTATGCTCAGAGAGCATAAAAGGAGCCAGTCTCTGGGCTGACTCTCATTGCTGTGTTCCTGGATCCTGCTGGCTGGTGAGAGAGAGCTGCATGGCTTGGCTGTTGGAGATTGTGGCTGGCTGGCTTCTGCTGCCCCTGCTCCTGAGTCTGCCCTGCTTTCCTCCCTGCTCTTCATGGACCTCGGATCAATACCTCAGAAGACTTCAGACTGATTTGATTTATTAGGGCACTTTTAAATTTAATTTCTTTTCTCTTTATTTTATTCTTCCTTAGGGTTGGTTTGGGAGAGACCTGGGGTTGGTGGGGTGGTGATTGCACATGGTCTGCTGCTGGCTTGGCAAACATGCCCCCTCACACCACCACCACACCTCTCAGGTTTTTTTACAGGGAGAATCTGCTTGCCTGATCCATTCCCATAGGAAACAATGGAGAACTGGGGGCACCCTCTTTGGATGCCCCTAGAATTGGACCCCCTGGTCCAATCTTTTCAAAACTTGGGGGGTCTTTTGGGGAGAGGCTCCAGCAGCTACAGTCCAAATTTGGAGTCTCTACCTCAAACCCCCCTCTCCAGCCCCCTGCAAACTTTCCAGAAAATTTTGCCATTGAAGTCAATGGCCCCATTGGATATAATGGACCCGAATTTTTCGGGAATCCCAAAACTTTTCGGATTTCAATGCTTTACCAGTATAGGTATTCGGGTTTTTTCGGGAATACCGAAAAAATTCAGGTCCAATATGCCCAAATCCGAATTTTACCGAATTTTTTTTTTGTGCACACCCCTACAGTCCCCCTCCGTTATGCGGCTCAGGGCTTCTTTGGCGCTGCGTACCGTTCTCTCCGCCTGTCCATTGGTTGCCGGGTGGAAGGGCGCTGATCGTATGTGCCTGATTAGGTTCCTTTCGAGGAACGCTTGAAACTCAGCAGATGTGAACGCTGCCCCGTTGTCCGACACGATTGTGTCTGGTAACCCGTGCGTCGCGAATATTTTCCGCAGGGCCCTTATTGCCGCTTTGGCAGAGGTGGTAGACACTGGGCTTATTTCCACCCATTTCGAGTAGGAGTCTACCGTCACCATGAACTGGAGCCCCTGAAACGGCCCCGCAAAATCTATGTGTAGGCGTGACCACGGCTTGTGGGTAGACTCCCAACTTTGGGTTGGCGCTCTCGGGGGATTGGGGCGGACTTCCTGACACCGTGTGCATCCTCGGACCCAGGTTTCAATTTCGGCGTCCATCCCGGGCCACCACACGTAGCTCCTTGCCAGAGCTTTCATGTGTACAATGCCGGGGTGGGCCTCATGTAGCGTTTCTAGAACCCCTTGTCTCATGGGCCCCGGGATGACCACCCTGTCCCCCCATAACAAGCACCCTTTTAAGGCGGATAACTCTTCCCGCCTGGCTTTGTATGCCGTGAACTCTGGCCCTGTCGGTTCCGCTGGCCATCCCCTCACCACCCAGTTTAGGACCTGGGAGAGAATGGGATCTCGGGACGTGCGGGCGGCCATGTCTGCTGCCTGAAGGGGGGGTTTGGCAGCTCCTCCATTAGCAAGACTGCGGGAGCCGGGGCCGGATCTTCCCCTGTATGCGGCAGCGGCAGGCGGCTCAAGGCGTCGGCATGACCCAGCGCCTTGCCCGGTCGATGCTCCAACTGGTACTGGTAGCCCGCTAAAAACAAGGACCAGCGCAACACCCGGGGCGACAGTACCTGCGGCGTTTGTTTGTCCGCCACGAACAGTCCCAGGAGCGGCTTATGATCCGTTACGAGCGTGAAGGGCCGCCCGTACACAAAGTTGTGAAACTTTTTAACCCCCGCCACCAGTGCCAAGCCCTCCCGGTCGATTTGTGCATAGTTCCGCTCCGCGGAGGACAGCGTGCGGGAGTAATAAGCCACCGGGACTTCCCTTCCATCCGGTAGCTTGTGTGCCAAGACTGCCCCGACCCCATACGGTGATGCGTCGCACGCAAGGATTACCGGGAGCTTTTCATCAAAGTGGGCGAGCACCGCGTTAGAAATCAAGAGTACTTTAACCCCCCGAAACGCCGCCGCCTCCCTCGCTCCCCATGCCCAAGGTGTCGCCTTATCCAGCAGCCTGTGCAGGGGTTCGGCCACGGCGGCTTTGTGGGGGAGAAAGGCGTGGTAAAAGTTCAGGAGGCCTAAGAACGCCTGGAGCTCCGCCTTGGACTTCGGGGCGGGGGCCTCCACGATGGCCTTCACCTTGTCCCTTGCCGGATGCAGGCCTGTTGCGTCTACCCGGTACCCCAAGAACTCCACCTCCGGCACCCCGAGGAGGCACTTTTCCCGCTTCACTTTCAGCCCCGCGGCTTGGAAGCGTCCCAGTACCGTTCGGAGGCGGGCGGCGAAGCTTTCCGGTGTGGTCGCGGCGATGAGGACGTCGTCAAAGAACGGCATCACTCCAGGGATCCCTTTTAACAAGTCGTCCATGAGATTTTGGAAGATCCCTGGGGCCACACTGACCCCGAACTGCAGCCGCTTCACCCTGAAGGCGCCCCTGTGGGTTACAATGGTTTGCGCCTCGGCCGTGGCTGCATCCACCGGGAGTTGCTGGTACGCCTGCGCGAGATCCAGCTTTCCAAATACGCGCGCCCCCGCCAGTGTTGCTAAGACGTGGCTGACCACGGGTACGGGGTATGCGTGCGCCTGAAGTGCCTGGTTAATGGTGCACTTATAATCCGCGCAGATGCGGATTTCCCCGTTTGGCTTAACGGGTGTCACAATCGGGGTCTCCCATCGAGCGTTCGGGACAGGCTCTAGGACTCCCTGGGCCACTAACCAGTCCAGTTCGGCCTCTATTTTAGGGCGGAGGGCCAGGGGCACGGTGCGGAAGCGCCGTCGGATGGGCGTCACTGTGGGGTCCAAGTGGAGCGACACCGGGGGCCCTTTATAACACCCCAGTTTCCCGTCAAAGACCTCGGGGAATTCCTTGCACACCGCCCCCAGTCGCGCATCCCGCACTTATTCACTCCCCCAATTGTGATGCCTAGGGCCTCAAACCATGCCCGCCCCAGGAGACTCACGAGATTTCCCTCCACCACCACCAAGTCCAAGTTCCCCTCAAAGTCTCGGTATTGCACTCGGAAAGTGCCGACTCCCCGGATGGGGACAGGGTTCTTTTGAAAGTCCACCAAGCTTAGTGGCGATGGACGTAGAGGGGTCCCCCTGATGGGCAAAGTCTTTTTAAAGTGTCCATGGAAATGATGGACGCCGCCGATCCCGAGTCCACCTCCATGCAGCAAGGGGACCCCTCGATCCGCACGGTTACTTGGATCTTCGGGGTGGAGGAGAGGTTGCGGTTGGGGAGGCGAAGTACCTGCAGCAGTTGGTCGGTGAGGTGGTTCAACTCGGCGACCTCTTCCGTCGTCTTGTAGGCGGTGGACGATGCGCGAAGCGACGATCTCGAATTCCGGGGGCCCTTGGATCGGCAGACCCGTGCGAGGTGTCCCTGCTTTCCGCACCCGTGACAGACAGCATCCCGGAACTTGCAGGATTTCCTTGCGTGGCCTTCCCCGCAGCTGGCACAGGCGACCCGGTTGCTGGAAGGCTTGGCTGGCTCTCTGTTGGCCTGCTGGAACGGCGCCGGCCGGCGTTGATGAGGTCTGAGGGCGAAGACCTCTTCCGTGTCCACATTTCCGGGGCTTGGACTCCTTCCGACCACATGGGCGGCCGCGGCCGGGCGTTCCCCTTCCGCGGCCTCGTGGGCTGTTGCGGCGTCTAGGGCCTCGTCCAAGGAGAGCTTCCGGTGTCCAACCAACTTGCGCCGCAGCTTGGAGTCCGCCAGGCCCCACACGAACTGCGTCAGCAGGTTGTCCTCCACCTTCGGGAACCCGCAGTCCACCGCGAGCGCCCTTAGCACGGCCAGGAAGGTGGCTATGGATTCCCCTTGGGCCTGGACTCGCCTCTGGAACTCCATCCTCTTGGCCAGGAAGGTCGGCCGGGGGCTGAAGTAAGCATTGAGGACATCCAGGATCTCCCCAAACGAGCTCTCCAAGGCCGTGCGGGGCACCAAGAGGCTCTTGGCGAGGCGGACGGTTTGGGTGCCGCAGGCGTTCAGCAGGATCGCTCGTTTCTGGTCGGGGTGGCGGATTTCGTTGAGCTCCAAATAGCTGATGAGCTGGTCGACCCATGCGTCCCAGGTTTCTGGCTGCGACGGATCGAAGCGCTCCAGTGTTACATGAGAGGCGGCCATGGTTCTGTCTGGTAAGGCGTGCGCCGGGGCCTGAGAAGCCAACCTGGGACCTGAGAAGCCAATCTCAAGGGAGTGAACTTGCTTCTTAAAGGCTGGGACAACTTCTGCCCAGCAGGCAGTTAGTCATATATTTTTACTTTATTTATTTGATTTCTGTTCTGCCCTTTCCCAAAGGCTTGGGGTGGATCAAACAATAAAACAACAATTGCATATAAAAATACATAATATATAAGATAACTATAATCAGACTCTGGCCATTCATAAACAATAAAATATAAAAACATGAATGTGTGGATAAGTTCCAGGAGGGTCATCAGAACAATATATGTGACATTCTGTGCAATACATTGGACAGTTCCTAGACTCCTGCTGGCTTTCTACCTTCACAACCGGTATTTTAATTCTTATTTTGTTGTTTGTTCACCCAGGAGATGAAAACAGGTTGAGTGCCCTGCTGTGTATTTATCCTGTCTTGAGAGAGCATGGGTCTTGTGTCCTGGCTTCCTGACCCTGTTGCTATACTCGCACAGATGCTATACTCTCACTGGTCCTCTTCTTTATATGGACACTTGGCTGTTGGGGGTCTCTTAGTTGTGACTTGTCCTGCATAGCTGTCCCTCCCATTTTAGCCAATCACACACTACCTACTAAAGCAGGGTGTATGAGTCAGCTACTCAGTAAATTGAACAATGAGTGTTCATTACAGATGGATGGAGGGTACTCCTGCAAGACGCAGATGATCTACTCTGCCCTGAATCCCTGTTAATTAAAAACCCTTAAACATAGCTGAGTTCCATTCTCAGTTCTGCTGTAGCAGTTTTATTACAGAATTCCTTTCTCATTCCTTAGCTTAAACTATATTAAAGGTAAGAAACAATTACCTACACCTCACATAGATGTTTAACTCACTGAGCTTCTTTTTATAGATACTTCGTCACTGGGAAGCTTCATCTCTAGGGCTCTTTTGCTCATAAAGGGTAGTAACAGGACACACACTCAGCCACTGTACAAAAAATGTTCACTGTTTTCTAGCAGGGCAGTGAGGTCATCAGCTATGTGTTACTCCAGTAACTATTTAAATGGAGAACACCTGTGGCCCCTTTTTCAAGTTATTGGGATTTGACACTCCCCAGTGGCCCATCCACTTTCCATTTACCGTCCAGTCAGTGTGTGTGACAATGCCATGATTCGTGCGTCAGAGTGGTAAGAATAAAATTATAATAATTATGAGCTCCCACCTGCTGTAATGGCTTTTTCACCTTCAATAAAACTGTCATGATAAAAGAAACCGTTATTTCAGGTTATTAACAAATGTAAAGAACAAAAATGGGCGGGGGGAGAGAAAAACAACGTTTAAGACACCCTAAATATCATTTAAACAGAGCTGGCTGAAAAATCACCAAACAAGTTTCCTTAAAATACAAACCCTTATCCCCCCCAATCCACCTGTATCATCTAGTACCTAAATAGTGACAAGATGTCCAAAGAACACAAAATAGTCCTATGACTAACTAGTATGGCCATCCACACTTGCCTACTCCTGTATAGACCAGGCATTTCCACTAACTTAGCATTGTAGTCATCCATTTGCCTCTTCAGTTGGAAAACCAAAAAAGTCTACTTTGTTGTGCACCTGTAAGTTGTTTCACCTGAGCTGACAGATCCTGGTGATTCAAGATCTTCCCCCGGCTGCTGTGTGGAGGTCATCCAGCTTATATAGGAAGCCAGACTGTCAATCTACTATGACAGCCAACTGATCTTTTACAAAAAGCAGGTTAGGTTTCCACAGGTCCCCATTTACCATTCTGAAATGTGGTTCATGGTGTATAACAGAAATCCGCAACCTTTTTGAGCCTGTGGGCACCTTTGGAATTCTGACATATGGTGGTGGGCAACCACAAAATGGCTGCTGCAGAAGGTGGAGCCAACCACAAAATGTCAGGGAGAAAGGCTATGCATAACTCTCATAATAACTCTTCAACATTTAAGAAAGAGACTGTTTTAACAGGATGCCTTTTAACCTGCACAGCCAATTAGAAGCCCTGCTTGTCACAATCCCCACCTGGCCTTGCCCACTTTCTAAAAACCCTTGGTGGGTCTCAGGAAAGGTGTTGGCAGGGACCCCTGGTATATAACCCAGTTCTCCTCTCCTCGGCTACAAACAGATAGCAAATTTTATTGTACCTCTATTCTGGCACTTAGAAAAAAACACCAAGGAATCGCAGTATAAAATGTAAACCAAAATCACAATACACTGTGATAAACAACGCACTAACAATTATTTACTCCATAGAGGATTAAACAAGTAACAAACATATACAAAACACACCAAGGAATTGCAGTATAAAATGTAAACCAAAATCACAATACACCGTGATAAACAACACACTAACAATTATTTACTCCATAGAGGATTAAACAAGTAACAAACATATATAAAACACACCAAGGAATCACGGTATAAAATGTAAACCAAAATCACAATACCCCATGATAAACAACGCACTAACAACTATTTACTCCATAGAGGATTAAACAAGTCATAAACATAAAACATTTCCATAGAGGATTAAACAAGTAACAAACATATACAAAACATTACAAAATGTGGCCAAAAGGTAAATATCAAAAAAATAACAAAAATATTGACAATAATTGGAAAATATCTACATTAATAGTAAAATATTCACAGTAGTGGGACAGGAATCCAGATGTGATCCCATTTTGACAATCTTGATCAGTTTAGTTCTTAATATATAATATATGATGACAAATTGAATAAATTATATCACTGCTCAATGGAACAAAGCACTTTATACTTGTGGCCCCATGGGCATAGAGAATCTGCAGGCAAGGAATTGACACAAGCACCCTTGATTTGGAAAATAAAGAGGCCACAGCTTTTATTGAGCATTGGCACCAGATAGCGATGGGTCCTGAATCAGGTGACTTGTCTGCCATCCAATGAATCCTGCACTCCCAGCCCATCTGCTGGAGTGCTACCAAGGAGTGGCAACCTCCAGGGAGCCATATGGGCGCCAGTCACTGCATGGTTCTCTTGCCACATGATGGTGAGAGCCCTGCCAATGGCCCCAACCTGGGCATGCTGCTAAATTGTCTGTACCCCAAGACCCCACAAGGGAGTCCCCAGAACTGGGGGAATTAAGCTAAGCATCAGGGGAAGACATCTTCCTGCTTCCACAGGCTGGCTAGCTTGGAAAACTGTCTGTTATGAAAAAATATGTATACGGGTGTCTGCTAGATGCCCATAGAACAATACAATAACAAAAGACATAACATCATTAAGTGTCTGGTAATAGAAAACAACCACTTCATAGAAAAAAATACAAAGATGGATAACATTTCACATGGCAGTCTGCTCCAAATTCAATCAATCTGTATCTCAACACTTTTTCCGGATATTTAAGTGTTTCAGACCTCTGGTCTTTCCTCAGGAACAAATCCTATATAGGAATCTTACATTCAATGTTAATTTCAAGTTGACACTTTCGTTAATTTACTTTTCTGTTAATCTACTTGGGCAAGGTCTCCTCACTTATTTCAAAACATGCTGGTGCTGCTACCAAAGTTAAATGGACCCAGACTATGCCTCAGACCAGTTAGGGGGAGCACAATGTGTGATTTAGAGATCTTTATATGGATAGTGTGCATGCAAGCTCAAAGTGTCTCTAATAGGCCATCAGTAACCACAAAAGAACCAGATCTTTTCCAGAGGTTGTATTCAGAATGATGTGTTCATGAAAAGCTGCATGAGAGGAGAGGAAGACAAAGTGAATGAAAGCCAAGCCTCTGGCTGAGTGAGAATTCTGTACCAGGGAACGGCCATGAGGAGAAGTGGGAAAGAGAGAGGTTTAAAGAAGGGGGAAGGAGAATTTTTAAGAGAAAAGTAAGCAGGGAAGGAGTTTATCTGTCCTCAGTTTGCCAAGCTGGGAAGAGTACGTGGTATGTTTAGATGACATCCAGATGTTCAGTGCAGGAGACTTTAGACAGAATTTCCAAAGGCAGCAAGGAAATAGTAAGAAAGTTTGCTGCTTCCAAGAGAGAAGAGTGGAGTGGGCAACCTCTGAGACAGGAGAGGGGTGAGACTGTACAATTTTGGCTGGCAGAACAGTGATAGTTATAGGAGCCAGCACAAAAGAATATCCAAGAAATAATTGTGAGGTCCAGGAATTCTGGGTGAGTCCAGGATGAGAATCTGTGGGTTTTCCAATTTTGAGTTAGGCAGAGGGGCTTCGTAGAAAAGTAACAAAAGGCTAGCCTGATCTTGTCATATCTTTGAAGGCAAGCAGAATTGGCCCTAGCTAGTATTTGGATGGGAGACCTCCAAGGAATACCAAGGTTGTGACGTGGATGCAAGCAATGGAAAACCACCTCTGAGAGTCTCTTCCCTTGAAAACCCCATGGGGTTGTGAGTCAGCTGTGACTTGATGGCACTTTCCACTATTGCATCTAAAAATAACAGTAGGAACACAGTGTGAGAATTAGTACAGACAAGCAAAAAAAATACTGTGTAAAACAACACTGTTTTATAGAATACCTTGTTGACAATAGAAGTTCTTTGATTTCACTCTGATTCAAAGGATGTGAGTCATGCTTAAAAACAACTGTAAATAATTGGCTGTATGACCCTTGTCGATAAAATGGGAAACCATAGGTACTTCAGTAATCCTGTTTTTAATTCTAGATTTATGCTCTAAGATGCATGTTTTTATAGCCCGTACACTGCTTCCCACATATATTAGTTGACATGGGCATAAAACAACATACATTACTTGTTTGGTGTTATAGTTGGTGAAATGTGTCAGTTTAATACAACATGAGGATGGTACTCTTTAATTCCAAAGCCCAAGGACATGCAGAACAACTGCCACATTTAAAATTACCATGGACATTAAGTCCACCTTGTGGTTTCTGAAAGATATCAGAATGTATTATTACATCCCTTATATTTTTTGTTCATTTTAGGTGTGCTTTGACAACCCAGAATGTCCGAGACTAAGTTTCTGTCAAAAAGGGTCTCCAGCCTAACCTGGGCTTAAAGACCTTTTCACCAAGAGGCTGGCTAGCTGAAATTACAAAAGGTGTTGAAGGCACCTGTATACCTTCAACTTGGGTAGGCTACCACTAGTTCTTCTCTGTCCCTCCAGTCAGGAGCCAAAGGACAAACTCCTGACCTTACTGGGATTAATTATTATGGTAGTGGACCACCAATCTAGGCACTAGATTTCTTATTGCAGCTGCAGAGACAAAGAGCCAGAAGTAATATTTTTAAATATAATTTTATTAAGTTTCATAGATTACTTAAAATACTGTGATGTAAAAACAATAAATCTAGAGATTAAAAACTAGCTAAACACTTTAGAACATTGGTTTCCAAAAGACAAGATGTTACCCATTCAGAGTTCTGGGTCCAAAACCAACTCCTCTCCAGAGTCCCAAAAGCAATGATGGGTGGCTTCAGCAACAGAGTCTTAAGATGGCCAAAGAGAGCAGAACAATGCCAGCACATCTGCATAACATGCAAGCACCATCAAGCCCCCAGAATAGGCTTCAGGATAGATCATTTATGGTCTGAATCCTAGATTGCTGTAAGGCCTATACACCAATCAGGGTTCTGGTAATATTCTATAGTTACAGGTAGACCAATCTGTAACTAGATGACTTCACTGTTCCTCTGCTCATGTCAGGAGGGCAGTGGTGTGATCTGCAGCTCACTCCACCCCCTTCTCTCACAGACCCTTAATTGAATGGAATGTTAATTGCAGAGCCGAGGGGGAAAAACAATATCTTATCTTGCAGGTGCAAGGTCATTTGTCCAGCACAGGCTGTGTGAAGCTCTGAAGACACCGAAACAAGTAATTTTCAACAAATGTAGGCCACAGCCAGACTGAACTAATATTTAAAACAGATCTCCATTCTAAATGAACCAAAGTTCTTGACACTCTTCCCCCTTAAAAAAACAAACTGTGAGGTTCTACTTTCATTTTGTTTAAACTACATAAAAAGTGCTAATATTTATTTATTTATTTATTGAATTTATATCCCGCCCTGCCAGCATGGGCTCAGGGCGGTGAACACAGAGGCAAATGCCATATAAAACAATAGGACATAGAGGCAGATGCCATATATAAACATTAAAACAATAAATAATCCATTACTTAAAAAATTACAACAACAGTCTGCAGAGTGAATAAGTCCCTAACGTAAACCCATAACCCCAGTACTCCAGTGAGCACGGTTGTTGCCGCTCTGATGGTGTCCCACTAGATATGTAAACATAACCTATAAAATACCCATTTCTAAGCTCTAAAACACTACACACTAACTAGCAAATACATGAGGGACAATGCAGGGGTAACTACAACATGAGGTAAAATGTTTGTGCAATATAGCAGTATTTTAATACAAAAGCAAAGCATAGCAGTGAAATACAATCAATTGGCAGTGATGATTAATATTCAAAATGCATTGAATGGCATGCAGTACAAAAATACAGAACAGAACATTAGTTAACTTACAGTTTTTTCAGGTTACAGAAGGCAATAAATAGATGCATTCAGGAGTTAAAACGGTATCATCTGCAGGGGAAATTCTTGATAACAGATTAGCAATTAAATTATCCTTCCCTTTGGATGTGAGGGCGACCTGGCTGCAACATCTGTCACCCCACTGATTGCCGAGATTGATTCGGCTGATGTGGCTGACTAGGCAAGTGTCCCCTACCTCCCTCACCACTCTATGTGCATCCCTCCCAAAGTTGCATGCTTGGTTAAAGAGGACAACCATCCCAGATAGAAGGAGTGTACCATTCTTTGGTCAAGGGTATACGATAGCTGCACTCCCCTGCTAGAACTCTCAAACAAGCTCAAGTTATCCTTCCCTTTGTGTTGGGTAACAAAATCAGAATCTTGCAGAGTTAAGTTCCAGCTTAGAATCTTTTGGTTGGTGCTTTTAACCTTGTATAACCAACAAAGGGGAGAGTGGTCAGTTTGCAGAATGAAAGGTTGATCCCGCAGGTATGGTCTAAGTTTAATTAAGGCCCACACTATCCCAAAATATTCCTTCTCAATAGTTGACAGGTGTTTCTTCCTTGGTAGCAGCTTTTTGCTTAAAAGCACAATTGGGTGCAATTGGCATTTGTTTGGACCACAAAGTCTTGTGCAGGATCAGGCATAATCATGGCTGGAGATTGCAGAAAACTTTTCTTGAGCATGTCAAGGGTGACTTGACACTGCTCAGTCTATTTGATGTTAACAGACTGGTGGTTCTTGCACAGGTCTGTCAAAGGTGCAGCGATTTGGGCAAAATTATTGACAAAACACCGGTAATATCCAATTAACCCAAGGAATTATTGAACTTCACATTTGGTCTTAGGGACAGGCCACTCTAGGATGCTGATCACCTTAGTGTCTAGAGGCTTGAGAGCTCCTGATGATCTAGGTACTTCACTTCAGCAAGAGCAGATTGGCACTTGGATACCTTGGTACTCAGGCCTGCATCTTGGATTCTTCCAAGAACTTGGTTCACATGGTCTAGATGATCTTGTGAGGTATCACTAAAAATGGCAATATCGTCCATATAAGCACAAGAAAACTCAGATAGGCCCTGCAACATTGTGTTGACCAGTCTCTGGAAGGTTGAGGGTGCATTGCAAAAGCCAAAGGGCATACTGATAAATTGATAAAAGTCCCAAGTGAGTTACAAAGGCAGACTTAACAGAGGCATCTTTGTCCAAGGGGACTTGCCAGTAACCCTTGTTTAGTTAAAAAATGGTGATAAACTTGGCTCTGCCTGGTTTCCCTATCAGTTCATCAATTCTAGCAATGAAAAACATCCAGCACAGTTATAGCATTCAGTTTCCTGTAATTGACACAGAACTGAATTCCTCCATCTTTCTTTGGAACAAGGACTTCCCCATGGCAATTTACTGGGTCTAATCACTCCCATGTCCAACATGCTTTGAAGTTTATTTGCAATGTCTTTGCCATGCTGGCCACTCACTGTATAAGTGTGATTTGCAATTGGCACAACCTGTCCAGTATCAATGCTATGGGTAAGCAGATAAGTTTTGCCAGGTTTGCTAGTAAACACAGTCTCAAGTTGTTTCAGCACCGCATGAAGCTGAGTAGCTTACTCCTCAGTTAAAACTGGGTCAATAAAAATATCCTCAAGGTCTCCAGCCTCATGCAACAAATCAAGGGGTTGTTCTGGAAGCTGTCTTCCTCTTTGCACTCCGAAAACTTCACCCTTACACTCAAAATACTTTTTCAAGGAGTTGGTGTGATATATCTTTGGGATTACATGCTTTTCCGGGCATGACATATGATCACACGAGACCCAGCCCATTTAACTGACATCTTATGGGGATCTGATAGCTTGCAAAGTCAGAACCTTGTCACCAGGAAAAAAAAACTCCTTGGGCACAGCCTTTCTGTCATAGACATGTTTTTGATTTGCTTGGGCTGCTTTAAGATTTTCCTGTGCAGCCTTCCGCACATCAAAGTCTTTTTCAGCTTTAAAAAAAGGCAAACACAGATAAAGGGCAGCTTTCTATCACCCCTCTCCCACTTTTGTCTCAGCAAATTCAAAGGAGGGTTCACAGAATTTCCATGGACCACCTGATTTGGCAAATAACCCAGACTTGCTTGCACCATGTCATGATAGGCACTCATGAAAAATAAGTATTGGTCCCACTCTTGCTCATGTTCTAAATCATATTTGAGCAACAGGGTTCTAATGGTCTTGTTAAGATGTCCCCCAGTGCCTATTTGCCAGTGACAATGAGCAATAGACACAGGATGATCTATTTTAGCAAAGTCAAAAATTTTCTGCATGAGGCCAGAAACAAAATTCAAACCCAAATCAGAGCAGATAACCTTTGGAATTCCCCAGCAGCAAACTACTGACATTAAAGTTCTAGCAACATTGGCAGCAGTGACTGATGGCAGGGGGGTCATCTCACAGAAATGAGCGGGGAAAATCTAAAACTGCCAGAACAAACATTCCCACTGCGGGGTGGGGTTTTGGAAAGGCCCCAGAATGTCAAACCCCCATTTCTCTAAAATACCATATTCTGTATCAGACTGGCCACCCAGCAACAGATATAGCTAGGTGTCATCAGCATACTGGTGACATACCAGTCCATGTCTTCGGGCAATCTAGGCAAGGGGACACATATAGGTGTTAAATAGCATCAGGGAAAGAACCGCCCCTTGGGGCACTCCACAGGTTAGTGGGTGTCTTTGGAATAGCTGTTTCCCTAATGCCACCCTTTGTCCCTGACCCTAAAGGAAGGATGTGAGCCATTGCAAGGCAGACTCCTGGACTGCAGTGTCGGCAAGGCGGTGGATCACTAACTGATGGTCGACCATGTCAAATGCTGCCAACAGGTCTAACAAAAGCAGCACTGCTGATCCACCCCGATCCAGATGTCTCCGGAGGTTATCAGTGAGGGCAACCAGTGCCGTCTCTGTCCCATGGCCTGCATGAAAACCGGACTGGAAGGGATCTAATATGGAAACATCATAAAAAAAGCTCTGCATGGATATTGAAATCACCCAAGATAATGTTCCAATGCCCAGCCCGACACGGCATCCAACAGGGGCGGTAGGCTATTGACCAGTGCGTTGGGCAGATGGTACACCAGCCAAATGGCCAAATTCTCCCCAGTTTCCCACAGTAGGCCAGCACACTCGATGTCTGTGATCTTCAGTGGTGGGAGTGCCCTGAAGGCGTAAGTCTCCTGAATGCATAGAGCCACTCCTCCCCCCTCCTGCTAGTCTATGATTGGTGGAGGACCAAGAACCTGGGAGGAGCCAGCTGGGAGAGAGTGACTTTCTCCCCATCTTGCACCCAGGTCTCAGTCATGCATGCCAGGTCTACATTCTGCTCAAGCAAAAAATCCCAAAGGACCATGGTCTTATTATTTATAGACCTGGCGTTACATAGCACCAATGTCGGAGGGCGGTCATTCAACCTGGACCCACTACCTACAACCTTTAGGATGGGACACAGGCTGGAAGGGGGCTGAGCTACTCTACTTCTCTGTCCCCTTCCCTTATATTCATGCCTGATCCCACGACTATACTCCCCCCTGCCTAGTCATTGCTGTTCCTAATGGTCTTTGCAAGGCTTCAGACCAACTAGTAGAGCTGACTGACAGGTATACCCAGTATATATACTACCAGTAGTGGTTGCAAAGTCCCAATGCTGCTGAGTCCTTACCTTAACCTGATCTATCCTACCACATAACCCAATAGTATTGATTGCCAATAGTATCCAATTTCACCTGGCCAGTAACTTAAATAAAGGCTGGTGAAAAATTACTGCCTAATCAATTTATACAATATACCCTAATTCCCAATTTAACATATATACAATCAATCATAAGCAATCAAGCATTAACAACAATCACTTATATAATCAGTCTGGCTGGATCGTTTAATTCATTTAATTTAAATCAATCAGTTTAACCATATAATTAATTCGATTGATTCAGGCATTCAATTTTTTTAAAGTATATTTTTATTAGTTTTTCCCTTTTTTCCTTTTACAACACATGTTATTCAACTTCTTACAATTTTCCTTCCCTTCCCCTCCCTCCCTCCCTCCTCCCCTCCCTATCTTCCTATTGTCCTTAGTCTTCTAACCCCAGCCATGGGCACAAAGTCTGAATCTTCCACTGAATGTCTTTTCTTCCTTCCTTGGATATCCAGTCTAAATAGGTCTTCCATCTGTTCCATATTTCTGCTGATTTTCCTTCCCATGATGTCTCCTTGCATAAAGTTGCAGTGATGTCTGACTGTATAAAATCAAACAAATAGTTGTGCCAGATTTCAACTGGACATCTACTTCTGTCTTTCCAACCCCAAGCTATAACTGCTTTATCTGCCGATATCATCGCCTTTACTATGGTTTGATCCTTTTTATCCAATATCGGGCTTCCCATTGTGCTTATCAACATTAAGTTGAATGCTCAGAGTTATTTTACATACTTTTCTTACAGCTTTAATAATTTCTGCCCAAAATGCCCTTGCTTCTCTACATTCCCACCACATATCTGCAAACCATCCTTAAAATTGTCTACAACGCCAGCAAAGGGAACTTAATCCCGGAAACATGTTAGCCAATTGGGCTGGTGTCTTGTACCATTTTGTGAGAAATTTATATTCAAGTTCTTTAAATTTAATTACCTTGATTTCGTCTATTCTTTTCATAATTTTTCCTACCAGCCTCTCTGTTATCTGACCTTCTCTACTCCACATTTTTTGTAAATATTCTGTTATTTGATCTTTATTTAATATCTTTTTATATATTTTCCCTACTACACCTTGTTTCTTCTTAATCATTTCTTTATATATTTCTTCCATTGGCCCCTCTAACCACATTTCTTCTTTTCCGTTAATCTTCTTTACTGCCTTGTGCAAACCTGCTATTTTTAACCAGTGTTGCTTGTCTATCTCTTCTATTACTTCTTGTAATGGCTTTAGAGTTTTCCCTCTAAACATATCCCCCACTCTGTGGTATCCTTTGGACCTTAAGGTTTCCCACCATTTAATTTCTTGTTCCTCTTCATTGATAGTTTCTAGTGGCGCCCATCTAGAGGGTCTTCCTAGCCAGTTTGGTTGCCATTTCCTCCACACTTCCAGTGTTGCTCTTCTGGGGTCTATTGTTAATTTTAGATCTTTAGCCTCAGCTTTCTAAAAGATACCTAGTCTTCCTATATTGTTGTTAATCTCATTCTCAAATCTTACCCATTTCTGTTCTTTTTCCTCTCCCATCTCTAGTAGTGATTTGAATTGGAAGGCCCCATATAATTAATACAATTGATTCAGGAATTCAATTTAAATCATCCAATTAAACCCCTAATTAATTACAACTGACTTCAATTAGTTGCCAATTAAATACCTTCCAAATTAATTAGGCCTACTAAAAACAAATCCCTCTAAGGTCACCTGCAGTCAGATGTCTCAGCAATCTGGGTTTCAGAGTAGAATTCTGTTTGCAAGCCAGCAAGTAGTCCTGTAGTTTTTTCTGACCCGAATAGCAGCTGCAGCGGGAGAGTCTCACTGTCCCTCTTTGGTGTCATGCTGCAGGCAATTAGTCTCTTGAGCCCCAGTAGATCCCAATCTCAGTTCACTACTGGTTCTTGGCTCCTGGTTGCTTGAACTCATCAGGCTCCGGAGTTTATAATTAAGTATTGGAGTCCCAGAGCAGCTACGGTCTCCTGCTCTCAGTATCAGGCTGATCAAAGGATGATGATGCCAAGGTTGCAGTGCCATTAGTTGCCAGATGGATTTGGGTTCAGCGGGGGAAGCCATGGAGGGGTAGAGACCCTCTCCAGGCTCTCTGACTGCTGCCCAGGCGTCAAAGACAGGCACCGAGGTGCCAGCAGCAGTCGTAGTCACAGCTGCTGTCTGCCTGTCCAGTGCTGGCAGATGTTTCATGCAATCCGAAGCACTAGGTATTGACCCCATAGGGGCCAGGCTGGTCCAGGAACCAGAGGACTGCACCGAGGGGAAGGAGGGATGGTGCATATTGCCAATTTTCTTAACCCTTAATATTTCCCGTATTGGCCACTAAGTTTGCACTACCTGGTGGTAAAAGTCCAAGCTGGTGATAGTCCACTAACTGTTCTAAGGCAGGGAGCTACTAGCACTGGAGTTCCTTGCTCGTTGCCATCTTCTAGCTGAATTTCAGATTGGATTAAGGCAATTGGTAAGACTCTTAATTCTGTACCCAGATTCTCAAGTCATTTGTTGTCTCTGGGTTCAGTAAAGCTTTTCAGAGCTTTCTTCTATCTGAAGAAAGTTCCGTTTGAGCCCAGTGAGGCTGTTGCAGGTCTATCAAAGCCACAAGAGCAGGCAAAGCAGCTTCCCCGGCAGGGTTGGCTGTTGGTGGATCAGCTGATGGACGATCACTGGCAGAGGAGAGTGGAACACTGGCCTCTTCCTCCCAGTTCTCAGATGGCTGGTCCAGCTGAATCACACAAAAAACTGCTGTGGTGCTGGTCTTCTTCTCATTAGTTTTTAGCAACGGGCAAGAACTTCTAATATCTCTTGGCTGTCTACAGTAAAGTCCAGTGCTAGGTGTGACCCTTGGCTTGACTTGAACAGTTGGGGATGTACTCTTCCTGGGATTTTCAGTTTTTTCTCCTGGCATAGGGGTCTTACCCATATCTGTAGAAACAGGACGAACTCCACTACCACTTCCAACAGAGGACTGCTTGGCAAAGCCTTTGCAATAGAGGTTAATCTCTCCACTAGGTCTGCCTTTGGCCTCTCTTCCTCTACAGTCCAGAATTCAGGCTCAGTAATAAATATGTTGGCCATTATACCGTTGATGTTAATCTACTGATGTTAAAACTGCTGCTGTCCTCAACAGTATGCTTGGCAGAACATCTCTGCCTTACAGACCCTATGGAATTGTAACAGATCCCACAGGGGCCTGACATTTGTAGGCAGAGAGTTCAGAATTCTGCAAGTGGGCTCAGGGAGGTGTATAACAGATTCCTACAAAAATATGTAAAAACCATAAATAGTCTAAAAATACAGTTCTGAAAATACCCAATACCCGCATGACGCCGTAATGCAATTCTAACCCCCAATTTACTTCACTATAATGGGGGGGGGGAGCAGTCCATGAACCAAATGTCTGTTGGCAACTGCTGATGTTAATATATTGTTGTTAAAACTGCTGCTGTCCTCAACGGTATGCTTGGCAGAACATCTCTGCCTTACAGGCCCTATGGAATTGTAACAGATTGCAAAGAACCCTGAGGTTGGTAGGCAGAGAGTGCCACCAAGCTGGAACCAGGGCTGAAAAGGTCCTGGTTCTGGTTGAGGACAGCCAGATGCTTTTTGAGGTTGATCACTTAGCGTAATGCTCTCTGGGACACATACCAGGAGAGGTAGTCCCATAGGTATGCTGATCCCTGACCATTCAGGGCTTTAAAGATCAGAACCTTGAACTTGACCTGGTACTCAACTTGGAGCCAGTGCAGCTGGCAGGGCACAGGTTTTATGTGTGTTGTTACCATTGCCCCCTGAGGACCTGGACTGCTGCATTCTGGATAAGCTGTAACTTCCAGATCAGCCTCAAGGGTAGCCCTGCATAAAGCGGATTACAGTAATCAAGTCTAGAGGTGACCATTGCATTGATTGCTGTGGCTAGGTTGGGGCAAGACAGGTAAGGGGCCAGCTGCCTAACCTGGCATAGCTGGTAGAATGCCAGCCTGGCAACATTTGAGACCTGGGCCTCCATTGACAAGGAGGCATCCAGGACCACATCCAGGCTCTTGACTGTCTGTGCCTGTCACGACCCAGACCCTGTGTTACAGCAATATCCTGCTGCCTCTGTATCACCACCTTAACCCAGGCTCTGTCAGAGACCTACAGGGCATATGTCTACCTTCTTCTCAGGGTCGTTTCTATCAGCACACTGAAAAGATTACTTACTGGAGGCTTGTTAGAGGTCTCCGTTCTCTCTATTAAGCACAACAAGAACCAGTGACTACTCCAATTAAAAGTACATAAGTTTATTTACAAGCAAACATATAAAAACAGACAAGTAAGGGAGAAGAGTTAGTGGGCGAGACACAAAGCAAATAAACAGAAAGCTTATCTAACTAACTAATACTTACCCCTGGGCATTGCCTGAAGCAGCTAAGCAGAAAGCTGGGCTAATGCCAGGAGCCACCGTCCTTCCTCTGGCAGACGCAGTCCTTAGGAATTCCAGACGTCCGGTCTCAACAAATCCCAGCAGCAGCAAACACACTCAGCATAGTTTCCTGGCTCGCTCTCTCTCTGGACCTGAGCCAGTCAGTCCAGCTGAGCCAGTTCCTTTAGCCTTGCCTTTCCTCCTAATTTATACAGAGCTAGCTGTCAACCAATTAATATGTCATAGGGGCAAGCACATGGCTAGCCTAGATCACCTTCTGTTATAGATCTTGCTGAGTCATGCTGACTATCTGACAGTTCTCAGCTGTGAATGATGTTCCTAGCTGGTAAATTACATTACATTACATTTTTGTAAATGGTATCAGGTGCACAGATTAGGTGTGCTGGCTAGCTGCGTTCTGATGTATGAACACACTGATGGATTGCTCCAGCAGGGACTTAGGAGCTTTAAAGGGCCAATATCTTGACAGTGCCAGTATTAGAGGCGTATGGTCAAGAGCCAGGAGCTGAAACCCCAATCCCCCATTTATGAGGTCTTTTGTATCCTTAATATATGATGTAGTTTTACTTACAAAAGATTTTAAGAAGGAATCAATGGTCCCTAACAGCAGCAGGGCTGCCAGATCCAGAGTGGGACATATCTAACCAGTCCTCGAGCGTCTTCTCTGTGTGCCTAACTGACTGTCTCTGCTTCTCCAGGTCTGCCACCTTGCCCTCAAGGGAGCAAACTCGTTCCCTGAGAACCAGGAGCTCATTGCACCGAGCACACACCCAAGACTTCTATCCAGTGGGCAGACAGTCATACATGCAAAACACTGGATAGCCCCCAACCCCCTGCTGGCATTCTGGCTTCATAACTGCTTTTAAAATCTCCTTTTTAAAACCCTTTGTATTTGTGTGGTTCTCCTTGTAGAAATCTACTTACCTTACTGGGTACACAAGGAGACTAGGGCTCTTCCTGAGCTTCTGACAGAGCCCTTAGGCTAAGAGCCACAGGCAAAGAGCCCTTTATCTCACCCTTTGGCTCATGCCAGAAGTTCGTGCCTCTGGCAAGGTGCTTCCTTAAATACAGGCCTCCCCAGGAGAGGGTGGGGCAGCAGCTATTCAAATTCACCCAGGCCCTCAATTTACATTCAAACAATGACCCTTTCTCACCCTCTCTGAAGCAGCCAGGACTCTGCAACAACTCTAATCTCTTCCACACACTCCCAAACACAGTCCTCCCACACAATATCCTCAGCTAAATCCCCTCAGCTGAAAGCAAATAAAAAACACTCACCCCTCTAGCAGCTCTGTCTCATGCTCTTTCTCAGAGCTCAGCTGGGTCAGCTATATTGTTCTTGGGCTCAAAGCTCAGCCAGTCTCTGGTAGAACAGTCCTGGGATGTTTCAGTCCCAATACATAACATGATGAAATTATATTGGTGCATGGTTTTGCAAGCCCCTGTGGCAATGGATAGGTATGCAGATGTCCCATCAGTATATCATTCTCCTGCTCAAGGTTTGGCCACTCCTTAGCACAGCCTGAGCTCACAGAACCCTGACCTCACCTTCTCCAAAGCAAGGCATTAGTAGCTCCAAAACTGAAACCTCTCATCCAGCATCCTCTCTCTCGTAGTAGCTGGAAGCCTTTCCTCCGCAAGCCGTAAGGGCTAGAAACTTTGGGAGCAGGGTTGGTTGGTTTAAAGAAAATTAGAAAGCTGTACACTGAAACATAGAGAAGACCAGCTCTCACCCGTTGCTGTCCCAGATTTGAATTGTCCCCACCCCGAGGAAGTAGAATAGAAAAAGTATAAAGGTCATAAGTTTTCAACTCAGTAGCTTAAGTGGGGAGGGGTGCACAAGGAGAGGTTCTTCTTGGCTATAAATACATCTTGTGTATGGTCTTTAACGGATTTCCATATGATATTTATTTCAATTTTTACACCACTTCTCTTTGATTAAGAGTTCGAAGTGGTTTACAACAATGTACAATTGCATCAATAAAATTAGGTACAAAAATAAAGAATAATTAATATTAAATTAATATACATTAAAGTCCTGTATAATCCTGCTGGTCTCCCTTCTTGCTGCTCTGGTACGGAACGCATCCATCGGAGCTTGATGGAATCCGACCGTCTAGCCAGTCGCTAAATCCGAAACCTCTCCTCCAGCATCCTGTCTCTTGTAGTAGCTGGAAGCTTTTCCTCTGCAAGCCACAAGGGCTAGAAACTTCGGGAGCAGGGTTGGTTGATTTAAAGAAAATCAGGAAGCTGTACATTGAAATGTAGAAAACACCAGCTCTTGCTGTCATGACAGAGCCAGGGGGCTGGGCAAAGAAGGGGAGTCCAAAAGGCAAGTCCAAGAGTCAGCCGGAGAAGTTAACAAGAGTCCAAGCAAACAGTTCCAAACACACAAAGCCAAGTCGTAGTCAACGTTACCGATAATCAGAGTCCAGTATCAAAGTCAGGAAGCGTAGTCGGGTCAGGAGCCAGAGGGATCGCCAACAACACGGACCAGATTCAGGAACCGAGAGATCAGTCAGGAGCGAATACAGAGCTGGAGGTGCAAAGTGTCTGGTCCATGGACAAGTTTGCCAGCACAGTTTGCTAGCAGCCAACTGTCTCTTAAAATACTGTGCTGGGTCGTTAGCTCGTTAACATTTCATTGCAAAGTCCTTGCTCCTGTCAATAATCAGGACTTAATGATCACCGTCCGCGCAAGCGTGCCTCCTTGCGCCTGGCTGCCAGATCCTGGCATCTGCGATCTCTCAGCCGGTCCACAGATGGCGGCAAGTCGGGTGGTGATTTACTAGGGCCAGGTATTGCCTGATCAGCTTCAGGTGCCAGCTGTCCTGTAGTTTGGAGTTCATCCTCCCCGGCACTTAGGTTTGATGAGGACTCTTGTGCTTCTGATGTTGTTAAGTCCTCATTTTCCAGGGTCCCAGGTGCTGGGTCGGGGACAGGCATGACACTCACCTGTCACTGTCCCAGATTTGAATTGTTCCTACCCCGAAGAAGTAGAATAGAAAAAGTATAAAAGTCATAGATTTTCAACTCAGTAGCTTAAGAGGAGAGGGGTGCACAAGGAGAGGTTCTTCTTGGCTGTCAATACATCTTGTGTATGGTCTTTAACAGATTTCCATATGATATTTATTTCAATTTTTATACCACTTCTCTTTAAGAGTTCGAAGTGGTTTACAACAATGTGCAATTGCATTAATTAAATTAGGTACAAAAATGAATAATAATTAATATTAAATTAATATACATTAAAGTCCTGTATAATTGTATACAATAATGCAAAATACATAAAACCAATCTAATCCCAACCCCTAAAAAATATCTTTTTACAGCAAGATATTATAATCCAAAAGCATTCTGCTGATAGAGTCTCTAAAACATCATCAGGTCCACCAGCAAGCTCTGCAAAGATGAATGAAGGGGCTGGGCTGGGGGAATCATAACATATGTTACCACTCCACACCATCCAGGCTTTAAGGGCTCTTTGGGAGCCATCTGAAACATCAGGATCTAATACTCCATTCCTTTAAAGCTAGATACTAATGATTTTCTAGACCAGAAACAGGGTGCATACACCCGCTGGGTCATTCTCTCTATTATTTGGATGAGGAGCCTTTCTTACCTGAACTTTGTTTCTGGATCTTTCCTGGAAGTTTGGTTTCTATCAGTGTACTAATAGTTCTCTGCCCTTTATTTCCCAGCATTATTAATAATTCTACCTCACCCTTGGACCATCAGCTCTTATGAAGCCCTCTTCTGGATGGTCCTGATCTTCACATTCCTTTTTTCCTGTATTCATTCTTCTTCCTACGTTGCTCATGCCTCCTCTGTTGAGGGAGACCAATCAGGATTTTAAGCCTTCTCTCATATTTATTGCAGGGAAATTCACTGAAGTCTTCTTTTTGCACTCAGCCCTCACAACAAACATTACCTGTCTCCATGACTACCAGAGATATGCACCTGTAACCTATCGGGTATACCGAAATGATGTTTGCAAACTGAGCAAGCCAGGCACTCATGAGGCAAATAACCAGAAATGTTTCCTCAACAAATTCTTCTGCATCACTTCCTTTTCTATGATTCGTTATTCCTCACTTCTGGTTATCTGCTCCCCTTGGCGACTAACCATTACAGCATATTTTTCTTTGTTAACTTCAACACTTACCAATCCTTTCCGTTCTGTGGTCTTATCACTTTCTTTAATGATACTTTGTTGTTGTTGTTCAGTTGCACAGTCGAGTCCGACTCTTTGCAACCCCATGGACCATATCACTCTAGGCCCTCCTGTCTTCTGCCGTCCTCCAGAGGTTGCTCAGTTTCATGTTCATTGCATTGATAACACTATCTAACCATCTCATCCTTTGCTGTCCCCTTCTTCTTTGACCTTCAATCATTCCCAGCATCAGGATTGTCTCCAATGAGTGCTCCCTTCTCATTTGGTGGCCAAAGTATTTGAGCTTTAGCTTCAGTATCTGGCCTTCCAGGGAACAGGGCTGATTTCTTGTAAGATTTACTGATTTGATCTCCTTGCAGTCCAAGGGCCTCTCAAGAGTTTTCTCCAGCACCATAATTCAAAAGCATCTGTTCTCCGGCGCACGGCCTTCCTTATGGTCCAACCAGGGCCGGCTCCAGGTGTCTGGGCACCCTAGGCAGGACAGCCTGGGGTGCCCACCCCACCGGGGATGCCAACCTCCCGGTGGGGCCTGGAGATGGCCCAGCATCATTTTCCTGGGTGCCTTGCAGCTGCGAGGCACCCAGGAGAGCCAGGGAAGGGGCGGGGTTAGAACCCTCGGCCCTTTCCTCCCAGCACCGGCTTTTCTGGGTGCCTCGCAGCTGCGAGGCACCCAGGAGAGCCAGGAAAGGGGTGGGGTTAGAACCCCTGCCCCTTCCCTCCCAGCGGTGGCGCCAGCTTTTCTGGGCACCTCGCAGCCGCGAGGCGCCCAGGAAAGCCGGGGCTGCTGGCATTAGGCGGGAAGGGCTTTTCACGGGGGGGGGCGGAGGGCATTTTGGCGCCCCTGCAGGGCCGGTGCCATAAGGTGCCTAGTGGGTGAGCCGGCCCTGGGTCCAACTCTTGCAGCCATACATTACTGCTGGGAATACCATTGTTTTGACTATACAGCGAGAGGCTCTTTAGGTCCTCTTCACTTTCTGCCATTAGAGTGATACTGTCTGCATATCTAAGGTTGTTGATTTTTTTTACTTTTACCCATACAATCAATGTATGGGTAGCTAAAATAATCTATTATGACACAATTATTTTGTCTATCTGCTTTCCTTAATTCCTTTACTGTTTTAAATCATCCTCTAAACTTTGATCTGGTGGGTGATAAACTGCCACAGTTAAGCATTCTTTTGGGCCTACTATTTCCACCCATAGCATTTCAGTAAGCAAATATATTTCTCTTACATGCTTAGTTCTACAGCACTGTATATCCTCTCTGACATACTCCTCCTCCAATCATTCTCTCCCTATCCTTCCTGTAACAATTTATTCATATTAAAGTAGCATATTAAGGCAAGACATTAATATACAGTCCCGCAACGGTTGGTACTCGTTTCCCTCAGCTTCTTCAGGTTGCAGTCTGGCAGGTGCCCTGAAGCTCATCGGATTATCCCAACTGGTTTCTGAACAGGTTCCCACTGTTATGGACTGTCTCCTCAAGTACAGGAGCCTCAATAATTTTCAAACCAAACCATGAGGAGTAATTTTTACTTTGGCTCTGGCTTTCTGCATTCAATTATGCTGGGCTGAGATTTCCTTGGCTGTGGTTTCTCTAGATAGTAGGGACAGACAGTGGCAACCTTTGTCATCCATTAATGCATGCCACTAATTAGATGATGAGACATTTGACTATTAAACTAGAACCTCAAAGGGGTTTTTGCTTTCAGGTTAGTGGAGTTGGTCAGACTCTGATGGCCCATCTTTATTTAAAAACCATGTCATGTCAGTGAATGTGTTATGATAAGTTAAGCACCATAGTGTTGTGGACATGATATGATTTTAATCATTACTAAATTCCCTCTGAATTAAGTGAGTGTGTCCACAACAGGGGAGAGGCCTTTTCCACTCCCAACATATTGATGACCAAATTAGCCCAATTTTAATTAAAATAATTAATTTAAAACACATATCAAACATTAACATGACCATAAGTTCCAGGTTGTTCCCGACCATAAGTTCTGCTTGTTCCCAAACTGTCCCCCATTCTCTCAGGGAGTGATCGGGAGTTAGCTGCCACATTTTTTGTTTTAATAATCTGTTAATCCTTTCCGTTAATCCTGCCACTCTGGGGTGGTGGGGAATGTGGAATACCCAATGAATGTCCCATTCATGAGTTGTGCTCCTCGAAAGTGGCTAGCGTTATCTGTTTGAATTACTAGGGGTACTCCATACCTTCTGATAAGAAGATCTGTTGAGTGGCTCTGGCACATGGATAAGTCAACAGGTCGCCTGAGCAAGTATTGACCATGGTCAGCAGATATTGCCATCTACCATGCTGTGGCAGAGGACCGATGTAATCTGCTTGCCATATCTGCCCAGGTGCTTTGCCTCTGTGAAGCTGTCCCATGGGCACCTTTGAAAGAGGAACCTGCTTTAAAGCAGAACACAGTTCACATCCAGCAGTTGCTGTATTAGCGGCATCTATAGAACAAGGAATAACTCACTGCAATGCCCATTGCTGGATGGCCAAAGGATCAACAATTCATCTCCCTGATCCTGAGTGGGTCCAATGGCGCGCACACAAGCCAATTGATCAGGAGCTTGGTTATACAATGCTTCCAGAGTGCCAGAAGCATGCCCATCAACATGTCTTACATACATAGATATGTGTGATAGTAAATTGTCAATATGCTGCCGTAACTCCTGTCCCCACAATGGGCGCTTATGAATGGTAAAACCCACCTTTTCCCATCTGGGAAACCAGGTTGTCAGTCCTTTAAATCCTGCCCCAAGAGTCTGTATAGACATACACTCAGGGCTTTTTTTGTAGAAAAAGCCCAGCAGGAACTTATTAGCATAATAGGCCACACCAACAGCAGGAACTCATTAGCATATTAGGCCACATCCCTGATAGCACAGCTCATTAGCCTATTAGGCCACACCCCCATGTTACCAGAAGTGTGGTCATCCAGCCACACCCACTTTTTGCTTCTTATTCTGTTTACCTTGTTTGTTGCCAAAACCCAGGGCATTTTTTGTAGCAGGAACTCCTTTGCATGTTAGGCACCCCTCATGTAGCCAATCCTAATGAGTTTCTGCTGTTGGGTGTGGCGTATTATGCTAATGAGTTCCTGCTGGGCATGGCCAACTCGGGAGCCAGCCGGAACTCCGTTCCTGTGCATTCCTGCCCAAAAATAACCCTGCATATACTGCATCTTTCTGTTGTTCTACAGCTTGCTATATGGCCATTAACATAGTCATTAACTCTGCGTATTGGCTGGATTTTCCTTTCCCAGCTCTAGTTAATGTGAGCTGTTGCTTGGGGTTCAGTGCAGCTGCATGCCATACCCGTTTCAATGGCCTCCCTGTGTAATCTGACATGGTAATTGGAAGTGTTATCCAGCCTTTCAGTGTCTTTGAACACTGTTTGAGTTAGGCTGTGTTCAGCCACTGCTGATTTTTTTCAGGTTGGCCAAGTCTGCAGTGTCTTTCATGTTCTTTTATTCTTGTCTGAACGCTACGCTGTGTGGTCCCGATGTAAACTTGTCCACAACTGCATGGTATGCGGTATACTCCTTGCAGAAATGAGGGGGTCTCTTCTGACTTTTGCCAGTCTGTTGTATTTTTCTGGTGAGTCTGAATACTGTTTGTAGGTTGTGTTTTTTCATAAGTTTTCACATCTGATCAGTGATTCTTTTGATATATGGTAAAAACACTTTTCCTGTGGGAGATTGTTTTTCCTCAGTTGTTTGTTTTACCTTTGGTTTAATCGCTCTTCTGATTTCATTCTTGGAGTAGCCATTTGCTTGAAGTGCATGGTTTAGATGATTTAGTTCATCGTTGAGAAAATGCAGTTCACATATCCGTCTTGCACGATCTACTAATGTTTTGATTATGCCTCTTTTTTGCCAAGGATGGTGATTGGAGAGTTTGTGTAAATAACGGTCTGTGTGAGTTGGTTTTCTGTAGACCTCGTTGTGAGCCAAATTGCCACGGATTATTAATAACTATGGGAAATTATGATATTATGCAAGGCAACAGGCAAATAAGGTAGCAAGCACCTATGTATACAGGGGTCCCACTTCTTCCAGACGCATCAGAAACAGAGACTGACTTCAGTATAAAATGGTTCCTTTTACTAGGGATTATATCACAAGCATACAATTCAAACACACTCGCAATTGCACAGATCTAGGAAAATTAGAGAGAAGAGGATAGCAACATTCACATTAGCAGGGTATTTCGTTGAAGGGTAATACTTTACCTGTCCTCGGTGGGATGAAGTGATCCTTAGGAAAAATAAAGGAGACTATGGGGTAATAAGGTCGTGTCTTGAACCAGCAGAAACATGTGGAGACACTGGCAGCACTAACCAAGAGTCGTAGAGGTAGGGTGGGTCTAGAGGTCAGGAGAGAGGGAAAGCACATGGCTGGGTGCCCTCTTTTATGAGGGGGATTGGGGGTGGGCTATGCTGGCCACATCCCCTGACACACCTCTTGCTGGTCCGTCCCCAAAGCATGCTGACTGGAGCTGGGTTCAGGAGGAGGGGACTAAGGGAGTGGACAGTATTGAGATCTAGTAACTCTGGGCAGGACAGTGGCACCTGGAGGGATGATGACTCATGTGGCCAGAGTCATTGTTAATCCATGTGGTTCCTTGATTAACTTATGGCTGTTGCTTCAGCAAGGCAAGGCTGGGTGGGGGTAGAGAAATGCTGCCTGCGTGTGCAAGGAAGAAACTCCACATGGAGTTTGGATTCCATGTCTCTGGTCTTCTGCCTTGGCATGGCATCTGTCTGGCTTTTTGGTGCTTCATGTAGCTGCCAATCAGGATGTTCAGAGTGAGATGAGAGGTGTGATAGGTCATGAAAAGGCTAGGGATTTAAGTACCCCTTCTTCAGAGATGGTTTAGAAGTCTAACAGGCAAGTTAGAGAAAACTTGAGGTCCTAGTAACTTTAGGTCATAGTGAGACTTCAGCCTGATTTGGTGTGATCGATAAACCCTATAGCAGGGGTCCCCGACATGGTGCCCGCATGTCAACACCTTTCCTGGTACCAGGCTTGAAACGTTTTGGACCCCAGCATAGAGTTTTTCTGGGCACTGAGAAACTAAGAGGCAAACTAAGATCTATGGGGGAGCTCCAGTAACTTCTAACTATGCTTTGTAGGCTTGCCAGGTCCCTCCTGACTACTGACAGGGGATGGGAGGGAACCTACCAGGAACAGCAAGGAGGCCCAGCTGACATACAATGGCATGTCTTTGACCCAGAAATGATGTTATTGCGTCTGGAATGTCGGGGTGGCATTCTGGTACTCGGGCAAAAACTCTATGATAAATTTGGCTTCTACCATAGATTTTTTGCCCAAATACCAGTGTCACCCCAACATCCCGGCTGTGATTACATCATTTCTGGGTCACGTGGGCAGTGATGTAGACATGTCACTGCATGTCAGATAGTTCTGCCTCTTTTGGGGGGTGAGTTCCCTCTGCTGGCCAGCTGAACGGTTATGGGGCGGTGGGGCCTGGCACTGGGAAATATCCGCCTCTGCTGGAGAGTCTGGCAACCTTAATGCTTTGGGGAACCTGTGAAAAAATTGTTAAATTTAGCCTCATACTACCCAAAACTGTCAACCTACTGTTTAACTCTCTTTTTATGAAACAGATATTTTAAAGTGAAGCTATGTCTGTAGTCTGTGTCTTGTTGTTGTTACAAAACTGTATAAATTGTTTTTTTAATATCAAACCCCCCCCCCCCCAGAAACTAATAAAGGTCTTGCTTTTATTACCTCTGGTCTCCTTCTTGGTTCTCTTTAGTGGACGATGTTATTCCTTCTGTGTTACACAGGCAGGGGGGAATGAAGTGTACCTGCTAGGGTTGTCAGCTCTAGGTTGCGAAATGACTGGAGATTTGGGGGCTGGAATGTGGAGAGGGCAAGGTTTGGGGAGGGGGACCCCATAGAGTCCACCCTCCAAAGCCCCCATTTTCCCCAGGGTAACTGATCTTGGTCAGCTGGAAGGCAATTATAATAGCAGGAGGTCTCCAGGTGCTACCTGGAGGTTGGCAACTGCACTACCTGCATAGTAGTACTTTGGACGGTGAGGATGAACTTGTAAACACATTAGCATAATCTGCCTAACAAAAGGCAGCATACAGAGAAGTCACAAAGGAATTTTAGCCTGCCCCTAAATAACTTTTTGTCCACTGGGTTATTTGAATTTATCCTGAGACGGAGTGGTGGAGAGGTGGCTATCAAATTTCCCAAAAGCAACAATAGACTAACACTACCACAGACATTCATAGTGAGCTTTAATAATTGATTTATCCACTTAAATATACATTATCTCTGCCGGCCCACCAACATGCCTGCCAGGGAAGCCCAGAAGCCGGACAGAGTCTCCAAAAAGGCCGGGGAGAAAGTCAGCATTTTATAGAGATGAACACCACTACAATTGTTATTGGTTTCATCAGTTTGCTAAATTATCACTTGGAAGACACCTATTAATTTTCTTTTCCTCCTCTGCTTAAGCAGTACAGGGTTGCCAGCTCCAGATTTGGGGAGGGCAGGCTTTGGAGAGGGCTAAGTAGAATGCCATGGAGTCCACCCTCGAAAGCAGCCATTTTCTCCAGAGGATCTGATCTCTGTAGCCTGGCAATCAGTTGTAAATCTGGGAGCTCTCCAGACCCCACCTGGAAGTTGGCAGTCATTGTATTCAGAGTAAAGTATCAGATTTAAATAGGGTTGCCAGGTCTGGGTTGGAAAATACTTGGAGACTTTGGGTGTGGAGCCAGGAGAGGGCGGGGTTTGGGGAGGGGAGGGGCCTCAGCATGGCACAATGCCATAGAGTCCGCCCTTCAAAGCAGCCATTTTAAGAACATAAGAGAAGCTATCGTTGGATCGGGCCAATGGCCCATCTAGTCCAACATTGTGTCACACAGTGGCCAAAAATACCAGGTGCCATCAGGAGGTACAGCAGTGGGGCCAGGACACTAGAAACCCCTCCCTCCCACTGTTGCCCCCTTTCAAGCACCAAGAATGCAGTGCATCACTTGCCCCAGACTGAGAGTTCCTATCTCCAGGGGAGGTGATCTCTGTCAGCTGGAGATCAGTTGTAAAAGTGGGGTATCTCCAGGCCCCACCTGGAGGCTGGCATCCGTAGTTTTAAAACAACAGATCACTACAAAATTGGGGGGGGGAATGCTGCACCTAAACAGATCTACCTACATTTAAGCCACGCTTGTTCTTAAAAATGCACAGAGATTTGGGGTGGTTGTTTTTTATCAGTCCAAAAACGTTGCTGAGGAGTAACCTTTTTTTTAAAATGTGAAATTTAAGGGTTAAACCATCAAAGCTCTATTTCCTAGAGAGGACGTGGAGGTTGAAGCATGTAAAATAGTGGATGTTTTCCTGTGATGGGAGGAGTTTGATTTTGAATCTCCTTGCAGCACTAACAAGAAGGAGCTTAAGGTAAGGCAGAATCAGAGGGGAAGAGAGCAGAGAAAAGACACCAGAAGGCAGTGGAGAGGGACGGATCCTGTCCCTTGTCCCCCGGGATCAAAGGCACAGCATGTCTGTCTTTGCTGCTGGTCTCAGCAGAATATCCTTTTTCCAGATCGGGTGGGGGAGCTAATTTCAAAAAGGCATTCGCTAGATCCCACTTGGATTCATTGATCAGGGCTGACAGAGGGCGTGTGGAGTAATTTCTCTTAAAATGATCTTTTATTGCCCAGAAACAAGACTTGGAAGGGGGTGCGGGAGTTCAGTCAGTATTGCCTAGATGTGCATGGGCATATTAAGGAGCCTCATCCTGAATTAGATTGGCGGTTTATTTATCCAGATAAAAAGCCTGCCTGGTGCAGTGGTTAAAAGAGGCAGACTCTAACCAGGAGAACTGGGTTTCATTCCCCACTCCTCTTTCAAAGCAGCCATTTTCTCCAGGGGAGCTGATCTCTGTCAGCTGGAGATCAGTTGTAAAAGTGGGGGATCTCCAGACCTCACCTGGAGGCTGGCAACCCTAGCTGAATGTGCTATTTAAATCCCATGTTTATCCAGGTACTGATCCCCATTTTTATTTTTAAAGTGGACACGTGTTGGCTCTTTCTTACAAACAGCAGGAGAACATGTGAACTGGGTGACAGAGTTGAGCGCCATGGTCAGTGCTCTCAATTCTGACTAGCAGAAACTCTCCAGGGTCTCCAGCAGAGAAGAGCCTTCTCTCACAATTCAATCCTTTGAACTGGAAATGTGAGCGACTGAGCCTGGGACCTGTGGTGCATCAACACGTGCTCTACCAATTCCTGCTTTGGCCTGGGAATACCGTGTGTTAAACACATGAAAATGCTGAGGTTTAAACATGTGTAGTGATAGCTGCTGGTACATAATCGAGATAAATTTTACAAAACGTATGTATCTCTTGAGAACATGCCCCCCCCCCCCAGGTTGCCTCGCTTGTAGGAACTTTGGTGGCAGGGACATGGGGGGCCTCCATGACATCATTTCTAGGAAAAAACAGAAGTTATGTGAGGTAGGAATTGGTGGAAACTCTATGGTAAACCATTGAGTTTGCAGTGATTCCTAGAGCTACCTGACACCACTTCCTGGTTTTTCCCAGAAGTGATGTTACAGCGTACACAGCGCCAACTTGGAAAAAATTTCCTGGCATGGCGTGGCTCAGAGTGGCAGCAGGTAACCCTACCCACACGCATACATTTGCACACTAAACGTTCGTGTCCATATAGTCTGTCTCTCTAATCTCTTGTTTCCTCAGGGAGACACCTGTTATACCAGTCCTGAACACCAAAAGTGTATTAATGTTTTGTTCTAGAGGTATTCTCACGCAGAGATAATTACTGTGGTATTACGGAGGGATGAAAATGGATGAGCAGTGCTCAACAGACTCCACAGTGGTGGAGGAGTTGCAAAGAGCAGGACAAGCTCCTCATATTCAAGGTAGAAGTATCCTGCAAAGGATACCAGCACGAGAAGTGAAACAAGAGCCACGCGAAGGGCTGCTGCAGCACTGGGAAACGCAACTGCAGGAATTCCTAAAGACAGTGGAGGCCCCTCAGTCAGGGTGGGGGGCCTCACAATTACCAGAGGAGCCCACCCCATGGGATGACACACAAGCCTTTTTGGCTTCATTTGAGCAAGTGGCTAAAGCCTGCCGGTGGCCCAAGGACAAGTGGGTGGCCCGACTCCTGCCAGCCCTCAGCGGTGAAGCCGAGGAGGCCTTTAACCAGCTGGAGGCCAGAGACAGGGAGGATTATGGAAAAGTGAAGGCAGCCATTTTGCGAGGGGATGCCATGAGGAGGGAGAAGATTCGCCAGTGCTTTAGGCACTTCTGCTATGAGGAGGCTGAGGGGCCGAGAGGGGCTTACAGCCAACTGCAAGAACTTTGCTGCCGGTGGCTGAAATTTGAGCGACACTCCAAGGAACAGATCTTGGAGCTGCTAATCTTGGAGCAGCTGCTGACAGTCCTCCCACCAGAGATCCAAAGCTGGGTCAGAGAATGTGGGCCGGAGACCTGCTCCCAAGTAGTGGCTCTTGCTGAGGAGTTCCTGCTGAGGCAACAAGAAGCCCAGAGACGAGAGAAAGAGGTAAGATCCTTTCACTGTACTTTGTGTGATTGACGTGGTGTTGGCAATGGGGGCTGGATGGAGATCTCTGCCCATCACAAGGCAGGAACAAGGAGCTCCAGGCCAGGATATGCGGGATCCATTGCCTGCCTCTCTAGGAGTATTCTGCAAAGCAACTGGTACTTGGATTTCCAGGCTTTAAATGAAATCTTGCTCATGACTAGGGTTAAGGGCAAGGACATGAGGGGGGCGTCATTGCTAGCATGATGACATCACTTCTGGGGAAAACCTGGAAGCACTGGCAGTAGCTCTAGGAATTGCCAGAAACTTTATGGTAAAGCCATAGACTTCCTGCAATTTGTAGAGCTACCACCTTACTTCCAGGTTTTCCCTAGAAGTGACATCATCATGTTTACAATGCCAGTAAGCTTGTAAAATCACATACACCCCACTGCCACTTGGAGGCTTAGGGCAGGGATATGATTGGGGAGTATGAATGTTTTGGAGGATTTTGATTATTTTGTATGCCACTTTATCATTATCATGCAAAACAGTATATAAAAAAGTTGAGTCCATGAGTTCCTTCGTTAACCTGAATTGTGATTCTTCTTGCTGCCATTGGTGCTTCCCACTGGGATGGAGGATGGAATCTGGCCTTTGCCTTTAGGACTCGGTTTCCCATCCTGAAATAGTCCTTGCTGCTCTTGCAGATCCTGACACCATGTAAGGAGGCAGCTCTGAGTGTCGCCGAAGCAGGCCAGGCTATTACTGAAACAGAGCAGCGGCAGCTATGTCCCAAAACAAAGCATGAAGAGGATGCGGAGGGTGCCTTGTTAAGTAAGTCGTCCCTTTCGTGAACATTCTGCAGCTTGTCCCCAATTTTTCGGTTGTTTGCTTCTGCCCATTCAGGAATGTAGAGACAGCATGGTGTAGTGGTTAAGAGCGACGGACTCTAATCTGGGGAACTGAGTTCGATTCCGCACTCCTCCACATGAAGCCAGCGGGGTGACCATGGGTCAGTCACAGCTCTTTCAGAGCTCTCTCAGCCTCAAAAATAGGTCTAGCCTGCCACCTAGTGGTGCATAATGCTAAAAGGGTTAGAACTTCAGGCTGCCAGACAATCTTACATTCTTTTGGCTATACTACACATAATGCCATATGATAGTTATCCTAATCTGTCCTTCTTATTTCCTGAATATTCTGAGATTCTGAGGGAGGGAGATTCTGAGCTCCAGCTTCCTGGCTGTGGGAGTACGAAATGTAGAACCATTTCTCTCCATTTGCTAGATGGTAGCTACAAAAGAACATATTAAGTTGCCTTATACTGAATCAGACCCTCAGTCCATCAACGTCAGTCTTGTCCACTCAAATTGACAGTGGCTTTCCAGGGTCTCAGTCAGTGGCCTTTCATATCACCGACTGCCTGATCCTTTCAGACTGGGAACTTCTACATGCCAAGCAAAGCTGTGGCCTCCTCCCTAAATAAACCTGCCTTTTACTCTTGTCTTACCTCATACTTTTTTATTTGTTAGAAATATTTCCACTGTACCCCTGTAGCATTGTGGTTATCTGCCAATCCCATCAAGGAGATCGGCTGAGGATCTAAAACAGTGACATGTTATTTCCTACAAGCATCCTATTTATTAGCAGTTTTCTGCATCAAATATATGTTGGAGATGTAAAAGACATATGGGCTCATTCATTCATATCTGGTGGCAATGCCCGATTATATAAAAGGTTTTTTTAAAAATAGAGTGTTTAAGTTAATGGGAGAAATTCTGCATATAGAAATATGAAAATATCTTAATGTAGATCTTCGGAACATTATGTCCAGAGGGGTCTCAGTTAATAGGATGTTTTTGATAGGAAATTTATTCTATGCAGCCAGAATGTTAATAGCTGTGGCATGGAGACGGGGGAAAGCACCAGGTATTGGGAAATGGCTAAGGAAAGTATGGTATACTAATGGGGGAAATGTCTGCATATAGGAAGTTCTGGGATGGAGACAAATATGCACCAGATAAAATTTGTACAAGTCTGGTCTTCTTTCATCACTGTTTGGGACAGAGATAAATCTAAAGAATTAGTCAAGAAAGAGATACTGAACACATTGTTTAGATTGTCAGATCTTACCTCATGGATATTGTATTGTATGTTATGTATTATGTAGTCTCGTCTACTGAATATTATGAGTGAATGGGTTATTTTTTAAAAACCCAAAAAAGTTTGAAATTAGTATGCAAATAGTATAGCATGGACAAACCATTATGTAGGAAGATGGTATTTCTCAACAGGGTTCCTTTTCCCCCTTGGCTTCATTTTCCACTTTCAGACTACATTGCGCTGTAGCGCCAGCAAGGAACAGTGTTCAGGGTTTTTCTCATTTCTTCTGCAGGCAGAAGGTGGATGAGCATAGAAGAAATGGAGACCAATACAGCAGAAGAGTCAGAGCCGGTGGGATCATATGGGATGTCATTGTGGACAGAAGAGGAGACTGTTTATCAGGCTTATGAACAAGAAGACACTGAGAATCAGCAAGGTCCAGAGCGGCATCGAGACTCTCACCAAGGGTCAAGAGAGGATAAATCTCTGCATACTGGGGGTGGTCCCAAGAATGTCAGAAAAGTCCAGCAAAGAATCCTCACTGGAAAGGGTCAAAAGACATACAATGTTTGTGGGAAAGCTTTTAGCTGGGGCACAGGTTACACCGAACGTAGGAGGAGAAACACAGGAGGAAACCCGCACAAGTGTCCAGTGTGTGGGAAATGCTTTCTCTATTGGTCAAAGTTTGTCCGACATCAGAGGACCCACACCGGGGAGAAGCCGCACCAGTGCCTGATCTGCGGGAGAAGTTTCGGCAGCAATTCGAACCTTATTCGGCACCAGAAAACCCACACGGGGGAGAAACCATACGAGTGCTCAGACTGTGGGAAAAGCTTCACGGAGAGAGCGAGTGTGAACAGGCACCGTCTCATGCACACAAGCGAAAGATCAGATCCAAATGCAGAATGGGGGGAAAGTGCACAAGTGAGCTGAAGATGTATGGGCCATCACAAAGTACAGTTTCTTGTGGTTTCAGATGTGAGCGTGTTACATTTTATGAGGTTGTGCAGTGAGTAGGGAGAGAGGGAAATAAAATTATGAAAGTGAAAAGACTTTATCCTCTGCTTTTCCCTTCATCTGTTGGCTTTTAAGAATGAACATAGCATCTTAGTAACCCCATGTGTCTAGCTGGACAAAGATTTACCTTCCATTGCTCAAACTGTGCCCGTCTGCCACACCAGAATAAACTCTGTTGCTTTTTAGATAAGATATCTAAAGAAGTGTTGCAGATATCTGAAGAAGTGAGCCGTGACTCATGAAAGCTCATCCCCTGCCCCAAATTTTGTAAGTCTTTAAGGTGCTCCTGGACTCCTGCTCTTCTTTACTGGTTTTGTTGTTGTTGTTCTGTTCCTGACTTTGACATTCTTTATCACTCTGCTGAGAACTAGATTAGCCAGATGGGACACTTCGCGAGGATGGTGAGAGTTACTGCGAGCTTGGCCCACAACTTGACCTTCTACCATCTTTGTTGTCATAGTTGCTGATTCCCTTTAATCTCACTTGTATTTTCAATGCAGGAAGGGGGGGGGAGGTATTGGGACCTAGCAAGAGGTCAGCCGCCTCGCCTACATCAAGCAACAGACAAATTCCAGTCTAGGTTGTCAGATCCAGCCACCTCAAGTTGTGGCATTGGCTAGCCATCTGTTGCTTCCTCAAATAGCTCAAATTGTGCACTGCTGTGGACTAAAGATTTCTCCAATCACATATGTTTCCATTTTTAGCTCAAAACAGGTGTCTGAAAGGAGCCGATCGCCTCACCAGTTCACTTCCAGTCACGATTTAGGCTCGCTGAGTTTCCTTATACAGCGGCACTCTGCCTTGTTGCCTGCTGGCATCTCAAAGGCAGGTGGGAGGAAAATGGTGGCAAACTAGGAGGTGGTGGCAGTGCTGACATGCAACATCACATAAATGGTGGCAAATTGGGCTGGGGCATGGCAGCATTGTGCTGGCCTGCAACATCCCTTCTGGTGAAAACTGGAAGTGATGTCATGACACCAAGGGGTAGCTTTAGGTTTAATCATGGAGTTTTTGTGAATCCTAGAGTGTCCCCTAGCGATAGCTTGACATCACTTCCAGTTTTCATCAGAAGTGATGTTGTTTGCTGCAGCCTAGGAACCCTAGTCAGAGTCCAGCTGCAGGGTGGGGGCAGGATTTGGGGACTAGACTGCAAGAAGGGAAAGTCACAGGAGAGAATGGAGTTAATTGACCACAGTAGCCCCCCGCCCCACTCTTAAAATCAGACCCTACTTGTATTTTGTGATTGGGGAAGACTTGGGTTGAAATAAGCGGGTCAGCCAGTGTCCTGTGTAGCCCATTGCCTTTGTGGAAGGACCCTCTGAACTTCAGATGGTTCATCAGTATAACAGACTTGATCAAGGAAACCAACTTACATAAAAGCTTTCAAATGGTCTGCTGCGCAGCCTGCAGCTAGGCTGGCCAACTCCCATCTGAGAAATTCCTGGAGATCTGGGGACAGAATATGGGGAGGGTGGAGCCTAGAGAGGGGTGAAAGCTTAATAAGGGTGTGATACCTCAGTATCCATCCTCCAAAGCTACCATTTTCTCCAGTGGTACTGACTTCCATAGCCTGGACATCTATTGTAATTCTGGGAAATCTCCAGGTCCAACCTGGAGATTGGTAACCTTAACTCCAGCACAGATCTTAAAAGACAGTTAAACTGTCAACTCTGCCTTAGAACACAAAACTAACAACAGTATAGCACCAGCACCAAAATACTGAACACCTCCAACAGCATCACCCACAGGTAGGAGATACTTGTATAACCATTACAATAGTCTCCTTTCTGATTTGTACATCAAGCAATGGGCAAATTCCAGTCTAGGGTGTCAGAGATCCAGCCGCCTCAAGTTGTGGCACTGGCTAGCCATCCGTTGCTCCCCCAAACAGTTCAGCCACTTGAAGGCTAAGTGCCGTTAAGAGCCGCAGAGTAGGAAACAGGGTCACACCTGAGTCTCTGCTTGCTTCCTGATTCGGCATCTCACTCAGAGTTCTCAAAAGTGGGCTGAAATCCAGACGTGGCGCTCAGGGTGAAAATTTTGCCCATTGCTGTTGCAGAGACTCCTCTCTGGTCGATCTCTTTCAAAGGGCCTTTGGAGTGATGAGGGTGAGAAACAAATTCTGTTTCTTTCATTCTGATTTTTTTAAGAGCAGTGGACTCTGATCCAGAGAACTGGGTTTGAGTCCCCACTCCTCCACATGCAGCTGCTGGTGTGACCTTGAGTCAGTTACAAGTTCTTTCAGAGCTGTTCTCTCAAGGGCAGTCCTCGAAAGAGCTCTCTCAGCCCCACCTACCTCGCAGGGTGTCTGTTTTGGTGAGGGAAAGGGGAAGGGATTGTAAGCTGCTCTGAGACTCCTTTGAGTAGTGAAGGGTGGGGTATAAATCCAATCTCCTCCTCCTCCTCTTTGACTCTCAAAAGCTCATACTGCCTCCAAAATCTTATTGGTCTCTAAGGTGCTAGAAGAAGAAGAGAAGAGATTGGATTTATACCCCACCCTTCACTACCCAAAGGAGTCTCAGAGCGACTTACAAACTCCTTTCCCTTCCCCTCCTCACAACAGACACCCTGTGAGGTAGGTGGGGCTGAGAGAGCTCTGACAGAAACTGCTCTTTTTCAAGGACAGCTCTGACAGAACTATGGCTTGCTACTGGACTCGAATCTAGCTGTTCTACCACTGTCCAATGCAGCTGTCCTCTGAAACTATCTTATGTTAAGTGTACTTTTGTGTTATTGTATGTTGAAATTTTGTGCGCTTCCTCAAGTAGGGGGAACAAATGCTTGAAATAAACATTGTCAACTAAAATGATCTGCAGTTTGTGTCAGATTGGCACTGTTGGTGAGTGTGTTCATACATGCGAGTCATTGTTTTGTTCAACATTTCCATTGTAAGCCCAACTTGGAAGTGTTGTATGCAAAATGGCAGGATATACACATCTCAGTTGCTTCAGTCATCATCAGTTGCTTCAAGGCTTCAACTGGGAAACCCAGATGAGGGTGGGACGTAGGATGGTGAGCTACCAAGGCCCAAAGTTTCTAGTCCTCTTGAGCCATGGGAGAATAACAACATGCAACACTGGGCTCTGTGACTGATTGGCAGGAGAATGTGCATTTGCTTCAAAGTGTGAACCCCAAGGGTTGCCAGCCTCCAGGCAGGAACTGGAGATCTCACAGATTTACAGCTGGTCTCCTGGTGACAGAGAACAGTTTCCCTCAAGAAAATGGCTACTTTGGAGGGTGAACTCTACAGCATTCTACCCCACTGAGGACTCTCCCCTCCCTAAACCCCAGACTCCCCAGACTCCACCCCAAAACCTCCATGAGTTGAGAACCCAAACAGTAGTAATTAGTACATTTTTCAAAAGTAGCTAAATGTGTGTGTGTGTACCCAAAATACTGACAATGTTCTATTTTTCATGACTTGCTAGCCCAGGTCCCCATTTTCTATCACCACTTCAGAGGCTGGTGGGAAGGGTGTACAAGGGGGCTCTTTGATATATTTCTGGTTTTGGGCGCAGCACATTGGAACAAAGCCAGGGAGATTGTCCCCACCACCTCAGATTCTCCTACCAGATTGTCAGCTATAGCTGGCAACCCAAGGTTTGTTGTCATTCTGCCTTTCATAATTACTATGCGTTCATTTTCCTCTGGCACAACTGGCATAATTAAGATTTGTCAATTCAGACACTATTCTAAACCAAAGTTAGCACTAACCAGTGTTTCCTCTAAGCTGAGTTAGTGTGAGCTAGCTCACAGATTTTTAGCCTCTGGCTCACGCATTTTTGCCTTAGCTCAGAAAAGATGGCTCCAGAGCAAACTAATTTATGCAGTAGCCAAATCACTCGCTCACAATTTTAATGCCAGTAGCTCACGAAGTAGAATTTTTGCTCACAAGACTCCACAGCTTAAGAGGGAGCATTGGCACTAACCCTCATTTGCAAACTCACCTCAGACCACAGTTTCTTGGTCTGATTTGCTGGTCCATCCCAAACCATGGTATTAGAACATCAGTCTGGGATAGGCTGGCCACCAGCGAGGTATGGGGGGTTAGAGTTGCCAGATCCAGGTTGGGAAAGTCCTGGAGATTTGAGGATGGAGCTTGGGGAAGACAGGGACCTCAGTGGGGTACAGTGCCATAGAGACCATACTCCAAAACAGCCATCTTCTCCATGGGAACTGATCTGTGTAGTCTGGAGATGAGCTGTGGGGAATCCCCAGGTCCCACCTGGAGGCTGACATCTGGACTGGCAAGAGATCCTGCTTCAAATTCTCCTTCTGCTGTGAATGTTCTTGGGCCAGATGTTATCTCAGGGTGGGCCACAGCGTTGTTGTGTGAGGACAAACTGGAAGAAGGTGAATCTGAACTCCTTGGAGCAAAGGTGGCATTTAAAAAGTGTCATGATCCTAGGCCTGAGGCTGGGGAATAGGGTGCTCTTTGAGCAAATGTGGGGCTGCCAATTCCAGGTTGGGAAATTCCTAGAGATTTGGAGTGAAACCTGAGATGGGGAAGGACCTCAATGGGGCATTATGCCATAGTGTCCACCCTCCAAAGCTGCCATTTCCTCCTGGGGGACGGATCTGTGTAGTCAGGAGGTGAGGCCTCAGCTGAAGGCTGGCAACTGTGTATAGGCCTCAGGACAGCCTTTCCCTCACATATAGGCCCTCAGGCCTTGCCACAAATTTTCCTGCAGGCCTACGTTTCCCAGGCAACCAATAAGGCCGGGATTGGGCCTGGTGGAATTGGAAAGCAAAACATGAGGTAATTGTTGTGGCGGAAGGCGGGCCTTGCAAAAAGTTCATATAAAAACTCACCCAAGGAGCTGGGTGGCCAAGAGGCTGATTCCAGTGGGAGATGATCTCTCACCTCAGAAGGATGAGATTGACCTAAAGGGTATTAAAGGTATTAAAGTTGAAGGAGAGCCCATGTGGAGTTGTGGTTAAGAGTGCCAGACTAGCATCTGGGAGACCTGAAGTAAAAAAAAAATACACACACACTCTAAGCCTAGAGTTGGAAGTGCAGGAAAACAATTGTGTTAGGGAATTTAATTTTTTTCAGCTAGCTTCTTTCTGGGGGAGTTTTCCATTTGGTTTTATTAATGTACCCTGTGCTGTCCTCTTATTTAGTCAGTTGTTACAATATCTGGTTCATATCTAAAGAACAAAGTTTGAGTCCAGTGGCACCTTTAAGACCAACAAAGTTTTATTCAAAGTGTAAGCTTTTGTGTACAAAGCACACTTCTCCTAGAATTATCAGTCTCCCCCAGGAGGTTGGCAACCCTAGGTTTTTCATCCTTCACACCTCACATTCGAGTATATAGCAAGGGACACAGTGATAAGAAAACCAGACAGGTCAGACCAATGGTCCATCTAGTCCAGCATTCCCCGGAATTTCAGCTCATCTCCAGACCCCAGAGATCAGTTCCCCTGGATAAAAGGGATGCCTTAAGGGCGTTTGTATCCCACTGAGGGACCTGTCCTCCTTCCCCAGGGTTGACCCTCAAATCTCCAGGATTCCCAACCTGGATCTGACAACTCTGCCCCTCCCCCCCATCCCCTGCCGGTGGCTGGGGTGGGGGGGACACCTGGCAACCCTTATACCAGTGTTCCCTCCAAGCTGAGTTAGTGTGAGCTAGCTCACAGTTTTTTAGCCTCTGGCTCACACATTTTTGTCTTAGCTCAGGAAGGATGGCTCCAGAGCAAACTAATTTATGAAGTAGCCAAATCACTCATTCACAACTTTAATGACAGTGGCTCACAAAGTAGATTTTTTGCTCACAAGACTCCACAGCTTAGAGGGTGCATTGTCCTATACTCTCCCCTAACTTCTAGTATTATTGGGGGGGTATCTGTCTGCCCCCTTTCTCCCAAATATGCATACTATTACTGTTACAGCACTCTGCTACGATCTCTCCTCACAACACACAGCCCGCAAACCATAAATGCTCTCATTAATACAGCGATCCTCCCAAAGTGCAGAAATCAAACGGAGCGCTGGTTCCAAAGGACAGATAAGCCGCCGCACGCTCAGTGGTTAAACCCAGAGAGTGTCCCCCGGAGGCCACTTCTGGAAACGGTAGAGCGGATCGGGGGAAGCGTCGTCTGTGTCAGCGGGCGAGGGAGAGGGAGACCTGAGCCAGGATGTGAAATTTGACAGGTTCACTTCCGGTTCTCTCTCCTCCTCCCCAGCAGGCTGGGAAACCCTGAGAAGGAGGGCGATCGTGGGGGACTTGGGTGAGTTATTGGCGGGGGGTGGGGGGTGGGGAGGCTTGACCTCAAAAAGAAAATATTGCATCCCAAAAAAAGAGGAGGGGCGGTGTGTGGGGGGTGCCAGAAAAAATGAAAAGGAGAAAGAGGATGCACGCGACCCACCCATCTGGAGTTGCCACCTGCCCCACCTTGTCTAGGCAGGGGAGAATGAGGGTTGCCAGTTCTTAGACGGGGCCCCGTAGCTGTGCCTTTAGCAGCCGCTCGCCCTGCATCGGGGAGCCGCCGCAAATGTTTGTAGGCAGATGTATACTGCAAAGGTATATACCGCTGCAAATGTATAGCGATTTTTGCCACTCTGTTAAAGGCAGAGGAGCGGGCCAGACTTGATGGAGGGTTCTCCCTCCCCCAGTCAGTTGGCTACCCTTGGCCTTTGCTGGCGAAGGGGATCCAGGGAAGTGGCAGAGGGTTTTTGGAGTGGGGGTGGGAATCTTGCCTCGCTCTCTTGTCGCACTGGCATCACCCGGGCAAAGTTAAGGATCCGTTTCAACGGAGGGCTTATTAAGCGCATACTTAAACCCCTGCCCTTGAAGTCACCCGGAGTTGAACGTTACGTGGCTTAGGCTGGGCTCAGCCGGGCGGAACAAAAATGCGGCCGGCCCGGTTTGCCCCGCTGCAGCAAGCGAGGTTGCTCGGGAAACGATCTGGTCTCAGTTCACACCGCTGGAACTCTTTGACCCGTGGCACGTTCGGGACGCACAAGAGAAAGTATTTCTTCCTTTTTTAAAATGGGGTTTTCTGCTACAGGCTGTGATCCCAGCCACTGGCTTAGAGGGCCTTAAAAAGTGGTTGGACCTAGTCAGAATCAGCAGCCGTTTAGCCATGAGGAGGGGGGGCTAGCGGCTCAGTGGGAGAGCATCTGCTTGGCAGGCGGAAGGTCCCAGATTCAATCCCCAGCATCACCAATTAAAAGGATCCGGTAGATCAAGTGTCTAACTCAGTGGAAGGCAGGTTCAGTGGAGGGCAGATGAATCAACGGTAGAGCACCAGTTTGCCATGCGGAAGATCTCAGGTTCAGTCCCCTACATCTCCAGATGAAAGGATGAGACCAGGCATCTAACTCATGAAAAGGCAGGTTCATTTTTGGAGGGTGCTGTGGGTCAGAGGTAGAGCTTCTGTTTGGCATGCAGAAAGTCCCTGGTTACGTCCCTGCCATCTCCAGTTATAAAGGCTCACATGGTAGGTGGCATGAAAGAACTCTGCCTGAGACCTTGGACAGCTACTGTCAGTCAAGTCAGAGCAGAGAATACTGATCTTGAAGATCAAGGGGTGACTGATTTGGTATAAAGCAGCTTCACGTGTTCGTGAACATTTTTATGCCTCCTTTCCACTCAATCAGGGTCCTCCAGCCAGCGCACATAAAAATTCCTTTGAGAAGTGGAGGGAATGCTTTTGCCTCCATCTGGGATGTGGTTTCTATTAACATGGAGCTTCCATATTCAGAGGCAGTACACCTCTGAATACTAAATACTGGAGGGCCTGGAGGAGAGATGGTCATGGTCTGATCCAGAAGGACGCTGGTGATGTTAAATTCCTGCATCTGATGACCCGATTAAAGGCACAGAGGCAAAATGGTCAGTAGTTATGTCTCAAGCTGGTGTGAGAGACACTGTGGGGGTAACAATAAGTTTGCAGTAGGATTGCATAGACCTGGGTTCGAATCCTCACCTTGCCTTGAAGCTCAGTAGGTGATCTGGGGCCAGTCACTCAGACCAACCTACCTCACAAGGTTATTACGGGGACAAAATGGAGGAGGGAAGAACCACGTGTAGCACCCTTAGTTACTTGGAGGAAGGTCTAATATATCAATAGAAACCATACCCAGGCCGGAGGCAAAAGTGTTCCCTCCACCTCTCAAAGGAATTTTATGCGCACTGCCCTGGGGACCTTGATCAAGTGGAAAGGAGGCATTAAAATTTTTCAGATAAATAAGTAGTTTTTAAAAAATCTAAACATGGGCCTATATGTGTATATTTGTTATGCCTCACCTTTCTCCCCAGTGGGAACCCAAAGCAGCTTACATTGTTCCCCTCTCCTCCATTTTATTCTCACAACGACCCTGTGAGGCAGGTTAGGATGAGAGGCTGTGACTGGCCCAAGGTCGCCCAGTGAGCTTCCATGGCAGAGCGAAGGGGGGGGGTTGAACTTGGGCCTCCCAGATCCTAGTCAAAAACTCTAACTGCCATACCACCTTGAACAGAAAAGACAGATCTTTCTACAAATCAGAGAAAGCCCCAGGTTTATAGAAAAACCTGAAATGTCTGTCTGTCTGTCTGTCTGTCTGTCTGTCCGTCCGTCCGTCCATCCATCCATCCATCCATCCATCCATCCATCATCCATCTATCTATCATCCATCTATCCATCTATCCATCTATCTATGATTCCCAGTTTGGTGTAGTGGTTAAGTGCATGGACTCTAATCTGGGAGAACTGGGTTTGATTCCCTGCTCCTCCACTTGCAGCTGCTGGATGACCTTGGGCAAGCCATAGTTAGCTGTTCTTGAAAAAGCAGTTTCTGTCAGAGCTCTCTCAGCCCCGCCTACCTCACAGGGTGTCTGTTGTGGGGAGGGGAAGGGAAAGGAGTTTGTAAGCCGCTCTGAGACTCAGAGTGAAGGGTGGGGTATAAATCCAATCTCCTCCTCCTCCTCCTCCTTCTTCTAGAATCAGTCCCTGTACCTTTAAGAACTGAATGATCTCTGAGTGGCCATTGTGGGGATCACTAGGCAACCATGACAATACTGCCAGTCCTCCCTCTCTTCAGAACTTCAAACAAGCAGAGCAGGGATTTTCTATCCCTGCCCTCCTGTCCTGGAAGGGGACGGCTGTTGCTTCTGTGTATTTCTCCCTCCCCCTTGCTGATCTGCCCATTTGCCCTCCAGTATGGACGCTCCATTAAAAGCCTTTCGGGCCAGTTAGCAGGGGTGGCAGAGGGAGCACTGGCCAAGTGGTGGATAACTTTAATGACGTGCCTTCTTTTTGTCCAGGGAGAGGGCCCTCGCTTTGCTCTTGAACACGCCGCCCCCTTTTACTCCCCGCTTTGAGAGCCTTTGATGCTGAAAGATCAGCCAGGGATGAAAACGGAAGAGCAAAACCAAGGAGGCCCCAAAAGCATGGAGGGATCAGAGAGGCCCAGGAAGGGCCCCCAGGCCAGCCAGAGAGGCTGCATCAGAGAATTCCTGCAGAGGATGCCTGCACAACAGGTTAAAGAGGAAGCCGGGGAAGGCCTCCTTCAGCGCTGGGAGGTCCAGTGGCAGGAGTTCCTGAAGACCATGGAGTCCTCTCACACAGGCTGCGGGGCACCACAGTCGCCAGAGGAACCCACCCCCTGGGATGACGGCAAGGCCTTCCTGGCCTCCTTCGAGCAAGTGGCCGAGGCCTGTCGGTGGCCCAAGGAAGAGTGGGCCGCTCGTCTCCTGCCAGCCCTCAGCGGAGAAGCCAAACAGGCTTATAGCAGGCTGGATCCAAGAGACAGGGAGGATTATGGGAAAGTGAAGGTGGCCATCTTACGAGGGGACGCTCTGAGCAGGGAGAAGAGCCGCCAGCACTTCCGGCATTTCTGCTACCAGGAGGCCGAGGGGCCCAGGGGGACGTACAGTCGGCTCCAGGAGCTCTGCCGTCGGTGGCTGAAGGTCGAGAGACACTCCAAGGAGCAGATCCTGGAGTTTTTGATCCTGGAGCAGTTCCTGACCATCCTCCCACCGGAGGTCCAGAACTGGGTGAGGGAACGTGGGCCAGAGACCTGCTCCCAGGCGGTGGCCCTGGCCGAGGAATTCTTACAGAGGCAGCGAGAGGCTGAGCGGCAGCAACTACAGGTGAGAGATGTCTTGGAGGGTCATTATCCTGAAAGGCCCACCTCCATTTTGGAAAAGGGCACTTGGAGATTTAGGGACACTATGGGCCACCTTCCCCATTCTGTCTCCTCAGATCAGTCATTTCCAGGTAGTGTGTTGGGGCAGTCTCCTGTGCTATGAGGGATGACTCATTAAATAAACATAGGGAGCAGAAGTCCATCAGTGGCTATTAGCCACAGGATATAGATGGGAACTCTCAGTCTGGGGCAGGTGATGCACTCTGTTCTTGGTGCTGGAGGGGGCAGCAGTGGGAGGGCTTCTAGTGTCCTGGCCCCACTGCTGGACCTCCTGATGGCACGTGGGTATATTTTGGCCGCTGTGTGACAGAGTGTTGGACTAGATGGGCCATTGGCCTGATCCAACATTGGCTTCTCTTATGTTCTTATGACTTAAGTAACTAAAGGATAACATTTGCACGCACAAAGGAGGCTGCCTGACGCATCTCTGTATGCTCTACTGCTCCAGTTTGCTTCCTACCAAGCCTGAACGTCAGGATTCTTACTTTGATTGCATTATGGCTGGGAATATATCGATCAATCCCTTCCTCAGGGGCAAAGTAGAAATGCTCTGATAAAGAGGAGGGTGCCTGTTAGGCCCCTGCATGTGTTGCTTTTGTGAGCTTCTTCCAGTCAGAAAAGACACTTAAAAAGGAACTGATGCAGGCTCCACTAAGAGCCAGTAATCCTTCCCATTCTTAGAAGGTTTGTTTTGAGTCAAGTTCTAACCTATTTTCAGGTTTCTCTTTGATTTTATTTGTTTGGTTTAGAGATCTGTATCCTGCCACACAATCCCTCGGGCTTCTGGGGTGGCAGACGCCACATATAAAATCCAACAACTGGTCCTTTAATTTTTTCCCCCTCTTAATGTGCAACCAGACACAAAATGTGCAACTGTAGAAGAACATGTGTGCTGTTCAAAATTTTAAGTCTTCCGTCTTGGAGAAGGAGGGGAGAATCCTCAGAACTGGTCAGTTGGCAGCACTAGGTAGACTTCTAAATGCCTCCAAATGCAACTGTAAGCAAACATCACAAGAAAAAGGCACAGATTTGCTACAGAAGTAATGTGCCCTGCATGCTAACGCTCATCACATTTCAGTGTGCAGTTCCACTTACCCCCCCCCCCAAAAAAAAACTCTGCCCAAAGCTGGCAGTCAAGGTGAAGGCCACAGCCAAAAAGTCCATCTCCGATAGCCAGCAAAAGATGTGAACACACAGAAAGGTGATGTCAGGTCAGCAGGGGACTTAAGTAGACAGACAGGTATGCATCGGACAAGTTTTTTTGCTTAGGGAGATTTTAATGCAGAAGGAAAGTGTGCCCTAGCTATTGAAAAACGAGGGAACCCCCATGAGTGGATGTGGAACCATTTCAGAGACTACCCCAGGGTAGGCGAAAGGATCGGGTCTAGTTGTTCCATTGCTGCAAAATTGCTTCCACTGTTGACACCTTGTCTTGTTCCTTTGAAAAGGCCTCTCAGCCTAGGGTAGGCCCCTGCTAGCCTGGATCAGTGGGGTCTCAGGCAGTGAGTCACAGGCTAAGAGCCAAAGGCCAGAAGCCCCTTGGTTTTCTTGCCCTTTGGCTCACACTTAAGGCTGGTGTCTCCAGCCAAGCCCTGGGTGTTAAAAGAGAATTTGCAGACAGCAGGAGAAAAATCCAGTCAAGCATTTCCTAACTTCTCTCCCTTCGGGTCTCCTCTGAGCCAGGCTGGAACTTTGTGAGCTACTGGCATTAGAGTTGTGAGTGAGCAGTTTGGCTACTGCATAAATTAGCTTGCTCTGGAGCCATGCATGCTTCCTGAGCTAAGACAAAAATGTGTGAGCTGGATGCTAAAAACCTGTGAGCTAGCTCCCACTAACTCAGCTTAGAGGGAACACTGATTCCCACCCACCTCCATAACACCCCCAAAATCCCCCCGCTGCAGCAACGAGGGGACCCGGCAACTCTTTGGGGGGCACATTTAGGAGGTTCTAACCCCTGCTGCGGTGGAGCTGCGGTGGCTCAAGTGGTTAAGACGCTGAACTGCAGGCTGTGGAAGGTCAGTAGTTCAGCAGTTCAAGACCCGGGTGCCGCATGACGGGGTGAGCTCCTGTCTCTAGTTCCAGCTCCTGCCAACCTAGCAGTTCGAAAGCAAGAAATTGCAAGTAGATAAATAGGTACCACTTCGGTGGGAAGGTAACAGCGTTCCGTGCACCTTGGTGTTTAGTCATGCCGGCCACATGACCACGGAAACGTCTTCGGACAGCGCTGGCTCTTCGGCTTTGAAACGGAGATGAGCACCGCAACCCTAGAGTCGGATTCGACTGGCTTTCGAGCAAGGGAACCTTTACCTTTTTAACCCCTGCTTGGCCCTGCAGTTCACGAGGTACTTTCCGGTCAGTCACTCTCTCTCAGCTCATCCTTCCTCACTGGGTCGCTGTGAAGATAAAATGGAGACAAGGAGAACTATGGGTGCTTTTTTGGGGGAGAAAGTATGTACTAAAAATATGGACCACAGTGGCTCAGAGGTTAAGACACTGAGCTGCAGACTGGAAGGTCTGTAGTTTGGCAGTTCGAGACCCGAGTGCCGCATGGTGGAGTGAGCTCCCCTCTCTGGCCCCAGCTCCTGCTAACCTAGCAGCTCGAAAGCAAGAAATTGCAAGTAGATAAATAGCTACCACTTTGGGGGGAAGGTAACAGCATTCCGTGCACCTCAGCATTTAGTCATGCCGGCCACATGACCATGGAGAGGTCTTTGGACAGTGCTGGCTCTTTGGCTTGGAGATGGAGATGAGCACCACCCCCTAAAGTCGGATTCGACTAGCTTTCAAGCAAGGGAAACCTTTACCTTTATGGACTAAAAATATATCAGACAGAACTCTCTCTGTTACACTTGCCGTAACCGTCTCTGATGATCGGGGGGATGCACTGTCTGTCTTGTGGTCGTAGACAGTGCCATCCAGTTGCAGCCGACGTATGGCACCTCCGTAGGGTTTTTACAAGGCATGAGGCTCACAGAGGTGGTTTGCTATTGCCTGCCTTGGACTTCCTAGGTGGTCTTCCCACATAAGTACTAACGACGGCCCACTCTGCTTAGCTTCTGAGATCTGGCAAAATCAGGTGAGGCTGAGCCATCCGGGTCAAAGTCTCCCAAATTAAGCGGAAAGGTCGAGTCTACCAAGTATTGGGGTTCTGTTTGAGGGAAGACTTTTGGCCATCACGTGAACCTGGTAAACAAAGAGACGCGCGTAATGGAGGGAAATGACTGAACACTGTGTTGTCAAATCACACCTGACCCAGGGTGACCCCCATCCACTGACCATTCAAGGTAAGAGTCGTTCAGAGGTGCTTTTCCTTTGCCTGCCTCTGCATAGCAACCCTGGATTTAAGAAGAGTCCTGCTGGATCAGACCAGTGGTCCATCTAGTCCAGCATCCTGTCTCACACAGTGGCCAGCAAGGTCCTCTGGACGGCCAGCAACAGGGCACAGAGGCCAAAGCCTTCCCCTGAGGTTGCGTCCTGGCTCTGGGATTCCGAGGATTCGAGCCTCTGAATGTGGAGGTTCTCCTCTGTCACCATGGCTAGTAGCCATTGATACACTTTCCTCCATGAATCTGTGTAAAGCTGCTTATTCCTGTGGCCATCACTACATCCTCTGGCAGCGAATTCCACATTTTAATCACTCTCTGTGTAGAGCAGTATTTCCTTTTGTCCATCCTGAACCTACTGCCCATCAGCTTCATTGGATGCCATTGAGTGCTAGTCTTTTGGGAGAGGGAGAAAAATTTCTCTTGGTCAGCATTCTCCACCCCATGCCTAATTCTATAAACTTCAATCATGTCCCCCCTTAGTCATCTCTTTTCTAAACTGAAAAGTCCCAGACTCTTCAGCCTTGAAAGTCTTGCATTCTGACCAGGGCCGACCCTGCTCCTCTTCTGAGATCTGACAAGATTTGGCTAGCCTGGGCCATCCAGGTCAGGGGACTGCCTATCTACCCCCTGGTAAATCAATATTTTTGCCTCTGACAACCTTGTTGGTTTGAGTTACTGAGACGGCCATTCTTCAGGTTTAGCTCTTTTCCCAGAAGCTAAACCTAAATTGGTGGTGTGACCATGCCTTGCCACCAATGCACATGTGCAGCAATGCCTGCGTATGAACGTTAAGGTGGCATGCAGGGTGCCATAGGCCATTTCACACCTTACGGCGGTTTATATTTTTGCATATACTTGACCTAATTGATAAGATATCGTGGGACATTTAGCAAGTGTTATCTTCAACTGGTTGGTAAATCACCAGGGCCTATTGCAGAGTAAATTATTAGAGCCTATTACAGGCCTGTTACAGGCCATAGCTGAGCAGTACAGCCCCTGCTTTGGATGCAGAAGGTCTTCGGATCAGTCCCCACCCGTTTCCATTAAAGAAGCTCTAGTAGCAAGCAGTGCTCCCTCTAAGCTATGGAGTCTTGTGAGCAAAAATTCTGCTTTGTGAGCTACTGGCATTAAAGTTGTGAGTGAGCGATTTGGCTCCTGCATAAATTAGTTTGCCCCTGGAGCCATCCTTCCTGAGCAAAGACAAAAATGTGTGAGCCGGAGGCTAAAAAACTGTGAGCTATCTCACACTAACTCAGCTTAGAGGGAACACTGGTAGCAAGTGGCAGGAGGGGCCGTTTCTGCCTGAGAGCCGGGAGAGCCAGTTAAAATCAGAGTACACAGAACTGAGCTAGCTGGACCAATGGTCTGATTCTGCACAGGGCAGCTCCTTACATCAGTAATTGTAGGGAGTAGGCATAGCTTAGTGGTAGAGTGTCTGCTTTGAATACAGAAGGTCCCAGGTTCAATCCCCGGTATCTCTAGTTGAAAGGATATGTTGACCTAGGGCCTAACTTAATGAAGGGAAGATTCATTTAGGGAGGACACAATGGCATAGTGGTAGAGCATCTGCTTTGTGTACAGGGGTCCCCAGTTCAACCTCTAGCATCTCCAGTTGAAAGGATGAGGTAGACCAAGGGTCTAATTCCGGTAAAGGCAGGGTCCATTTAGGGAGGGAGGCAGGGCTCAATGGCAGAGCTCCTGCCTGGCTTGCAGGAGGTCCCGGGTTCAGTCCCTGGCATCTCCAGTTGAAAGGATGAGGTCCAGATTTGATCCTGGACTCCTCAATAAAGGGGTCTCAGGTAGTATTATTTATTTATTTTTATTTTATTATTGTATTTCTACCCCGCCCTCCCCGCGAATGGGCTCAGGGCGGCTTACAAAGGGCACCATGCGCCTACATATAAAACAATAAAACCAATAAAACAGACAGTCAGTTTAACAAAATAAAGTGCTCACTAGTTTCAATCTCTCTAAATAACAAGATGGTATATCAAAAATGTTATAAAGCAACGATACTCCTTCACTGAGGAGCAGGGCCGGCCCGAGGTTTTTTTCCACCCTAGGCGGGGCTACTTTCTGGCACCCTCCCCTGGCGTACACCCAATTACGGGGTTGCCAACCTCCCCGCCAGGGCTCCCCAGGGTGAAGGAGGGCTCCCCTCCTCCTCCTCCTTCCCCCTCTCACCCACCGCCAGGGCACGCTGGCAAGCCAGGGAAGGAGCGGGGGTTTTGGTGGGGTTTGTGGGGGGGCTTTTGGCTCCCCTAAGGGCCAGTGCGCTCTAGGCAAATGCCTAGTTTGCCTAGTGAGCAAGCCAGCCCTGCTAAGGAGGACATGTCCCGTAGATGTTACTCGTCCCCATCCAGGAGCTGTCATGATTTGGTGTTCACAGGGCCATCCTCTTACCCCGTTGGTATCAATATCATTGGTGGTGGTGGTAGTGGCAGCTCCTACTCAAAGGCCTGGTGGAAGAGCTCCATCTCACAGGCCCTGCGGAGGAGTAGTGGAAGACCTTTCCAGAGAGCCATCACACTGAGCTTGATGGACTTGCGGCTCAACTATGTATAAGGAAATCTCATCTGTTCTAGCCCTGAAGGAGATCTTCCCTGTCATTCCAGGTAACAACGCCGTTTGAGGAGGTGGTTCTGAGGTTCTGTGAGCCGGAACCAGTTCCGTCTAGCCATGCCCACCGGCAGCTGCGCTGGGAGGCCAAGGAGGAGCCTGAGAGCGGAGATGCAGCCATCCTGGGTAAGAATTTCTTGGGCCTCCAAATTACCAAGGTGGGGCACGTCTTCAGGTATGGTTGCTTTCTAGGCAGGCACCTTTCCAGAGCATCAGGACCAAATCTCTAGACTGAGAAAAGCAAAGTCAGGAGAACCCCTCCTAAGGGCCTTATAGATGGTTCTTTATTTGACTTCTCTGGACACTCTAGCTATTTTGTGCCTGAGTGACGGCGGCATACAGTGCATTTTACTTGCTCGTCTGCTCTTTACCGTGATGGTTTTATGACAGAAATGAAACTAACAAAGTGATTTTTTTACTGAGGTGAGCCTTGTTGGTCTACAGTAGAAGAACTAGATCTGAGTCACAGTACCTCGTTAGAGACCAACACGATTTTTGGTTAGCTCCCATACCTCGGAAATCTTGTTGGTCTCTAAGGTGCTACTGAATTTGAATCTAGAAGGGAAGAAGAAGAGAAGAAGAAGAGACTGGATTTATACCCCACCCTTCACCCAGGAGTCTCAGAGCGGCTTACAATCTCCTTCCCTTCCTCTCCCCACAACAGACACCCTGTGAGGTAGGCGGGGCTGAGAGAACTTGGAGAGAACTGCTCTTGAGAGAACAGCTCTGTGAGAACTTGTGACTGTCCCAAGGTCACACCAGCAGCTGCATGTGGAGGAGCGGGGAATCAAACCCGGTTCTCACAGATTGTAGTCCATGCCCCCAACCACTACACCAAACTTGCTAGCTCTTGTCAAAAGGCAAAGGTTTCCCTTTCATGAAAGCCTGTCGAATCCAACTCTAGGGGGTGATGCTCATCACCATTTCCAAGCCGAAGAGCCAGCACTGTCCGAAGACTTCTCCGTAGTCATGTGGCCGGCATGATTATATGCTGAGGTGCACAGAATGCTGTTACCTTCCCACCGAAGCGGTGCCTATTTATCTACTTGCATTTTCTTGCTTTCAAACCGCTAGGTTGGCAGGAGCTGAGGCCAGAGACAGGAGCTCACTCCATCACACGACACTAGGGTCTCGAACTGCCAAGCTGCTGACCTTCCAATTTGCAGCTCCACATCTTAACATCTAAACCACCATGGCACTTAAGACCAAAAGGGCTACCCTTGAAACTGTCTATAGCAAGCAAGGCTCTTTTTGTAGCAGGAACTCTTTTGCATATTAGGCGACACACCCCTAATGTAGCCAATCCTCCAAGAGCTTACAGTAGCCCCTGTAAGAAGAGCTCTGTAAGCTCTTGGAGGATTGGCTACATTAGGGGTGTGTCACCTAATATGCAAAGGAGTTCCTGCTACAAAGAGAGCCCTGGTAGCAAGTATCTGTGCACAGAGCCCCATTTCTCTCTCTCTTTCATCCAGGCACTAAAGGATGGATGAGCCTTGAGGGAGGGGAGCGGTATACGGCAGAAGTGTCAGAGCAACTGCGACCTCACGGAACATCAGTGTGGAGAGGAGGGGAGAATGTCACCCAGTTCTCCCAGCCAGAAAACACACCCAGGACTCAGCAGGAAAGCCGCCCGGTGCAGGAAGTCAACGCACCCCTTCCCTTTAGCGGATCTTTCCAGGATCTCGAGGAAGATGCCTTCCAGCGAAGAGTCCACACCGGTAAGAGACAAACTATCTGCAATGCTTATAGAAAAAGATTCGGTCAGAGCTCGGGCCTCATTAAACACGAAAGCGTTCACATGGGAGAAAAGTCGTTTAAGTGCTCGGACTGCGGGAAAAGATTCGGTCAGAAATTGCAGCTGATTGGGCACCGCAAAAGATGCGAAAGTGAGAGGCCCCACAAATGCACAACCTGTGGGAAAAGGTTTTCTCGCAGCTCGTACCTTAACACCCATCAGAGAATCCACACTGGGGAGAGGCCGTACGAGTGCTTGCGCTGCGGGAAAAGCTTCAGCCAGAAAGCTAACCTTAATACACACCGTAGAATCCACACAGGCGAAAAGCCGCACGAATGCTCGGTTTGCGGGAAAAGGTTCTCTCGCAACACGTGCCTTAATAGACACCAGAGAATCCACACAGCACGCTAGCATATATGGATGCTCGGACTTGTTGGAGGGGGGGGGGGTGAGAGTTATAGGGGAAGATTGGTACTGCTTATGGGGAATTGGCTTGGGATAAGTTTCGGTCAGAAACGGTGTGATTTTAGACATTGTACAATGCAGGAACAACATCCTGTCTCCTATATTCCAACAATAACTGCTAACACAATAAAGAATGTTCTTCATTTCCTCCATGGCTATTTTGCTTTTTTAAGAACCTTCAGGGGGGAGGGAATGGGGTGATGGTGCTTTCAAGGATAACCTTGTCCGATATTTTCTGAAAGCCCAAGATTCACTAGAAGCAAAACGTGCATTGAGAAAAACTGAAATTCATAACCTCTGCATACAGATGTACATTAAAAAGAGGCTCATGGATCTATGCACATTTATCGGCAATATTTATATAGCTCCTCATGTTGTACCTTTCCAGAGTAGTCCGCAAGGCTAAAACAAGAATCAAAAACATCAACACTGAAGTCAGCAGCAGATAAATCCAGAGCCCTCAGCACCATTAAATGTCAAAAACCTAGCAGGAAAGAACAGTTTTTACCTATCCCCAAAAAGAAGTCAATGAAAGAGGCAGGCAGACTTCTTCAGGAAACGAATTCTAGAAGAGTGCTTTCCAGCCTGCGGGCAGAGGATTCTAGGGTTTTTTTGGAGTTCTTGTAAGGGGGCTGGTAATCCATATGTGCACTAAGCCTGGTCATTTTAATCTTTTTCTGATTCTGTATTTTCGCAATCAACAGATACTGGTAGTACAACTACTGTCGTGGGGGAGAAGTCCATGACATTTTTTGATGTTACAAAGTAGTCCCCATACTCCAAAATGTTGGGAGCCAATGTTCTAGAGCAGGGGTGTCGAACACATGTGTTATGAGGGCCGGATCTGACATAAATGAGACCTTGTTGAGTCGGGCCACGGGTGCCATAAAATGTAATGCCAGGTAGCGGAGATATAAACTTTATAAAGGACACAAACAAAGATTTTTTTTATATATTTAAAATAAAAACATGCTTAAAACATTACCTCTGTAAGCTGCAAACCTATTTTTGATTTATTGACATTCACCACCGAAATCTGCTCAGAGTTCTGAGTCTAGGACCCAGGTTAAAACATGAAATGGCTGAATGATTAAGAGAGTCTGCCGAAGTAAGCTATGATGCAGCAGCAGCAGCAGAACTGGAAGCAGGCGATGGCCAGTTTCACTGCGGGCCTGATGGAAGCCCTCCGGGGGCCTGATCTGGCCCCCGGGCCGCATGCTTGAAACCCCTCTTCTAGAGTATAGCACCTGTCACCAAAAAAGTGGATCCTGTTGGTGAACGTTCACCCTGTGTTCATGCGAGAAAGTACCTGAGTGAGTCCTCATTAGGGTTGCCAGGCACATGCCTGGAACCCCTGGAGACTTTGGTGGGCAGGGCACAGGGGGAAAGACATCATGTAAGGCAACGACATTACTTCCAGGTGAACATCTGGAAATCATGTCATTGTGTCAAATGACATTCTAAGACAGAGGTGTCAAACTCATTTGTTACGAGGGCTGGATCTGACGTAAATGCCACTTTGTTGGGCTGGGCCATGTGTGCCATAAATTGTAATGCCAGGTACCGGAGAGATAAACTAAATAAAGGACACAGGGAAACCCAATTAACAATATTATTTTTTGCTCAAATACAAACACAAGCAATTGATTCTTAGCAGTAAAAGCAATTGTTTTACTGGGGAGCCCACAAAAGCCCCAATTAGGCTTGCCAAGTCCCCCCGGGGGGCGGGTAAACCCCCGCCCGAGAGGCCCGTTACCCGCCCCCAGAAAATCGGGCCCCGGGGGAACTCCACCCCCTTCCGGCAACGTCCCCAGCATGATGATGTCACTTGGAGGTGACATCATCACGCTGGGCACGCCGAGGGCGGGACGTTCCATGACTCGAGGGAAAACTCTATGTTTTTCCCTCGAATCCCGGCGGCCCCGCCCCCAACGTCCTGACGCGATGACGTCACTTCCGGTGACGTCATGGCGGTGGCGCGCACGCAAAGCGCACGCGCAGAAGTTCCAGGTGCCGAGCGGGACTCCCCCGCTCTAAGAAAATTTGCACTTGGCAACCCTAGCCCCAATAAATGTATTTAATCACATGCAAGATTAGGTTTTTTCCCAAGGGATACTAGAAAAAGGGGAGTACTTTACATTTCCATACATATCAGTTGCTTGGGGACTAGGTAAGAGCCCTGGATGGGCCTGTTCCAACTCCTGGGCCTTATGTTTGACACCCCGGCCTGCTCTAAGAATTTTCTCAATCTATGCTGCCATTTACCATAGAGATGGAGGGCTGCCTAGAGTGTCACTCAACACGGTGCCATCTTCCCTGCCATTCCCTGGCATCCTTAGTCCTCATTGGTGGATCTAACACCAGCAGGAGGGGCTCATACAGGAGGAGGCATCCTTTCTTTAATAATGATGTGACAGTAGCAGAGCGGTCCCCAACCTTTTTGAGCCTGTGGGCACATTTGGAATTCTGACACAGCACAGTGGGCGCAGCAACAAAGTGGCTGCCGCAAAATGGCTGCTGTGGGAGGTGGAGCCAGGCACAAAATGGCAGCCACAGCTTAACTTCAGTCACACAGAGCAGATCGTTATGCTGTGGTGGCAGCTGCTACCAAAGCAACATTTTAAAAAATCTGCACAGCCAATTAAATCTCCAATAGTCAATCAGAAGCCTTGCTGGGCAAAAGCCCTACCTGGCTCCGCCCACTTCCTAAAAACACTTGGGGGCACCCAAAAAGGTGTCAGCAGGTGCCATGTCCCCCAAGGGCACCAGACTGGAGATCCCTGCAGTGGCATATCAACACACGCTGGCTGGCTGGTGCTTCATTGCTATCAAGTCCTTCTCTCTCTCCCCCTGAGTTTGGTGTAGTAGTTAGGAAAGTGGACTCTAATCTGGAAGAACCAGGTTTGATCCCCCCCTCATAGAATCATAAAATCATAGAGTTGGAAGGGACCTCCAGGGTCATCTAGTCCAACTCCCTGCACTATGCAGGAAATTCACAAATACCTCCCCCTCCACACCCACAGTGACCGCTGTTCCATGCCCAGAGGCTGCTGTTGAGACCTTGGGTCAGTCACAAGTTCTCGCAGAGCTGTTCTCTCAAGTGCAGTCCTCGAGAGAGCTCTCTCAGCCCCACCTACCTCACAGGGTGCCTGTTGTGGGGAGGGGGAGGGAAAGGAAATTGTAAACCGCTCTGAGATTCCTTCAGGTAATGAAGGGCGGGGTTTAAATCCAATCTCTTCTCTTTTTCTTTTCTGTGCTGGAGACTGAGGGGTCTTAACAGGTGATTTGCTCACAGGGCACCTTTCTCCCCAGTAGGAAAAGAGTTACAGTTAGCCCCTATGAACCTCTTTTTACTGTATGCCTGCACTCACCCAAAGTTACGCAAAGCAAGCAAGAATGCAAGAGTTTCCTTACTATTGAACTCATCCTGCACAGTTTTAGGGGTTTTTTTTGTAATATATACTGGGTTTACAGGTCACAGCGAGGGGCTCTGGAGGACAAAGAAGATCCCCTAGCCACTAGGATCCCCTAGCCACTAGTTTGGTGTAGTGGTTAGGAGCGCGGACTCTAATCTGGGAGAACCGGGTTTGATTTCCCACTCCTCCACATGCAGCTGCTGGTGTGGCATTGGGTCAGTCACAGTTCTCTTGGAGCTGTTCTCTCACAAGCAGTTCTCTCAGAGCTTGCTCAGCCTCGCCTACCTCACAAAGTATCTGTTGTGGGGAGGGGAAGGGAAAGGAGAGCGTAAGCCGCTCTGAGACTCCGAGTGAAGGGCAGTTATAATTCCAGTCTCCTCCTCCTCCTCCTCCTCCTCCTCCTCCTCCTCCTCCTCCTCTTCTTCTTCTTCTCTGGCTTCTGTATTTCAACTGGCATTTCCCACAAGCTTTTGAGCCCATCTTAGTAGTAACAAAGACTAGTCGCCTGCTGGATTCTGTTCCCAGTACCACATTGGGTTGCTTCTCTGAGTTCCTGTGGAACCTTTCTCCCTGTTAGTTAATATACGAAGCTGCTTTGTACTAAGTCAGACCCCTGGCGGTGGGTCTCCAAGATCTCAAGTCAAGGTCTTCCCCAACACTTCTACTAGAGATCTCTTTTTAACCGGGGGGGGGGATGTGTGTGTGTCAAGCACTGAACCTTGAACCTTCAGCATGCCAAATTGGGTGTCTTCCATGATCCCAGGAGATTGTACAATCAGGCTCCATGTCCTTTAATTGAAAGACAACCCTATTTTACAACTAGCAGTTAAAATTCATGAAGTTTTCCTTGGGGTAGGGGGTAACATCCCAGGACAGAGCAAAGGAGGCTAGTTAGAAAGTGAAATCTTAGCCATGGGTCCAGTGTTCCCTCTAAGCTGAGTTAGTGTGAGCTAGTTCACAGTTTCTTAGCCTCCGGCTCGCACATTTTTGTCTTAGCTCAGGAAGGATGGGGCTCCAGAGCAAACTAATTTATGCAGTACCAAATGGCTCGCTCACAACTTTAATGCCAGTAGCTCACAAAGTAGAATTTTTGCTCACAAGACTCTACAGCTTAGAGGGAACATTGCATGGGCCCAATGTTCCCTTTAAGCTGGGTTAGTGTGAGCTAGCTCACAGCTTTTTAGCCTCCAGCTCACACAATTTTGTCTTAACTCCGGAAGTTAAGGAGCAAACTATTTTATGCAGTAGCCAAATCACTTGCTCACAGCTTTAATGCCAGTAGCACACAAAGTAGAATTTTTGCTCATGGGTCATCCATTGCACATTAGAATAACAAAAATCCAGTGGCACCCTGAAGACTAACAATGTTTATTTCGATATGAGCTTTTGTGGGTCATGGACCCTGTTGTAGATAGATACGTGATGGAAAATCACACTGCAAAATTTTTATGGGGCAGATTCCGTGTGCGTGTGGTGGGTTGCTTTAACCTGCCCCATTAAAAATTCCACAGTACAATTTTCTATCAAGAATCTATCTGATGAAATGGGCTATGACCTATGAAAGCTCATATTAAAATAAATGTTTTTCATCTTTAGTTGCCACTAGATGTTTGTTTTCTTTTACTACAGCAGTCTAACACTCTCCCTTTGAATCCGTACTAGAATCAGGCCTGGGAGAGAGGCAGGTGGGAGATCCACTAAGAGTCTGGAATGGGTATGTTTCATTTCCTAGCAATATATGTGGCTGTCACCTTAGATGCCATTATAGAGTTACCTGGCTTATTATCAATGTCACAAAGGGAAATGTTGGCACTCACATGTGAGTGATGAAAATTCTCAAGGAAGGTTCAGTTCAGACATCACAGCAAACTGTGGTTTGCACTTAACCCAAACCATATTTAATGTACCACAGCCAACGTGGTTTTGAGCTGTTTGTCACTATGCTTTAGTTTTGTGCTGCTCTCTTGATAATGCTGAGGTCTCCAGAGTCAGAATTATATCCATAACTATAGTTTATCAGTTCAGACAACCACAGCAAACTGTGGTTAGAGCAACTCAGAGCTTGCAAATCTGTTTCAAAAGAGGGTCTCTGCTTCTGGTTTTCTAGTTGATCCCAAAGCACGGTTTGCCAACTCAGACAACATCCCAAACCCTATTTAAGCTCTCTGAACTGGTCCTCAGGTGGCTTTCACACTTGGTTAGCACTGAGGAACTCAGATGCACGAACGCCGCCTTCGGATCCATACCGGCAACACTGCTACAAAACCTCACAGCATCAATCACACTGTCAGGGGCTCTTTCACCCACTAATTCTCCAACACGAAAAATGCCCTCACTTGTCGACAGTGTCCTTTTGCTGTCTACATAGAACAAAAAGCACAGAAGGCATAAAAAGCAGGGCCCCTGTTTAAGAGCGGACAAAGCCCATAAAAGCCCATTTTTGTTAGATGCGGGAAGCGTGGGTACAAAGACAGCAGGCAACGGGTATCTTTTTACTAACCAATAGCCCAAGGGCAGACAATCAGAAATAGGAATGTAAAATGGCTGTGCAGGGCACTGACGAGAAACAGCTCCAGCCAAGAGCAAACAAGATCATCAGAGAGGGGATGGGGCTCTTCCAAATGGTCGAAGCCAGTTGAATCATGTGCATAAAGACCTCTTAAGTGGGACAGTCGCTTTAGTGAGCTAGGCATTTCTAGTGTCTCTGGAGACTGAGTTTCAAATCCGGGGAGTCAATTGACCAAAGAGGCAGCACCTCTGTAAACTGGTCTTGCTGGCTGATAGCCTCAGGGGTCTAGCCAAGTCCTCCTCATCTCTCTGAAGAGCCACTCACAAGCAGAGGCATGGTAAAGACAGGTTTATGCATGCAAGATGTGCTCTGCTATTGAGCTACGGACCCTTCTCCAGCTGGAGAGCAATGGGTGCACGGGTCAGCTGGATTCTCGGAGAGGGCATCTGTCATGATCCCAGTGGATTGCCACCTTCAGCTGCCACCACTCTGGACTTAGAGTCCCTTGAGAAGGCCCAGAGTACCCTCCCAAGCCCAACCAATATGCCCCTTTTAAGCCAAGAAACTATAGGCATGATGACCAGGCAGAGAACAATAAACCAATACAGTACTGGGGCAAGGAAAACAAGCCAAGGTGCTTTAAAATATATAACAGTGTTTAAAGGCAAAATAAAGAAATCTAACATGACTACCTATTTATCTTAACTGGTTACTATTTCAAGGCCCACAGCCTTCTTATACCAGGCCTGTGCCTGTACTCACTCTGTCCCAAGTGAGGGATCTTCCTCTCTGGGCTAGACTGTCCCCTCAGTTTAACTCTGTGAGAGGCAAGAATGCAGAAGAGAAAAGAACACAGTTCCACAGTTCACAAAGCTTAAGTTACAATCTCCTCACACAGTCCCTGAATACCGATTGGCTACAACCGTTGCTAAGCATTGTGGGGGTTGTAGGCTGTCTCCTTTCCACTCCCACAAAGGTCTCCTAGGGCCTAGACCTCTAGGCCTTGTGTCTCAGTCCCGCGCAGATCATGACAGCATCCAAGGACCTTGAGAGTCTAACTATGTGACAACATGGGGTGAAATCCCACAGCATGTTTCTGTTCAAAGCAAGAGCTCTCGCACCAGTGGTAACATAGGAAAATCATTGCCCGTAGCCAACGTTCTAATTCCCCCATTATTGAGCAGAGCAGTTCACATCCTGAGCAGAATAGAACTGCCGTAATCTTAAAATGAGCAATGGGCAGTGCAAGACCCTGCGCGACTCCAGATTGCTGCTGAGCAGGGCTTCCTGTGTTAATGAGCGGCCGCTCACCTGCGCAGCTTAGAAGGGAAACTGCCCATAGCTCTTGTGCTAAGTCAACTTGATCATATCCACTCTTGCATTTCCAGTTGTGCAAAATGTAGCGCCAGGTATGTTCCAGCAGCCTTCCTGCTGGTAATGAGCTTTGCTCAAATCATATCGCCCTTCCCAATTGGAAACAGGTAGGTAGATTTGAGTCCAGTAGCACCTTAAGAGACCAACAAGATTTCCAGGGCATAAGGGTTTGAAAGTCAACGCTCCCATTGTCAACTTATACTCTGAAAAGTTATGCGTGCCCCCCCCCGCAATTTTGTTCATTTCTAAGGTGATACTCAACTCAGCTCTTGCTACTCTAGTGCAGACCAATGAGGCTATCCTCTGAAAACCCAACTTTACAGTCTCTCTTGCAAAAACAGAACTACATTAGTGGAAAACTTCTCTTCTACTATTGCACAGCAGGACCTGATACATTATTCCTGGGTCTATCCCCGAGTTCACCCGAGGTCCTGTCAAGCAGATGTGTGTTGGGAATTCCTGGCTGAAGCTTTTCAAGCATGTGGAGGCCCAATTTCCCCAGTCTGAAACAGCCCCTAGAACAAGGATGTCAAACATAAGGCCTGGGGCCAGAACTGGCCCATCCAGGGCTCTTATGGGGCCCACGAGCAACTAGTGCAAGGGGAGGGAACAGGAGACTGCTGGGGGGGGGGGCGGAGCCACTCTGATTGTGACTTCAGCATGGCAGAACCACCTCATCTGCAGCAGTCAAGCAGCATGAAAGCATCTGCACAGTCCAGCCCTATGGATTTTCCTCTGCACCCCCCCTCCCAGCTCATGGGGCCTTGGAGTGAAGATACACCAACTCGGAGCTTACCAGCTGCTGTCCTTTATACAGTTTATATCTCCGGTGCCTGGCATTACGTTTTATGGCACACATGGCCCAGACCAACAAAGTGACATCTATGTCAGATCGGGCCCTTGCAACAAATGAGTTTGACACCTCTGCCCTAGAAGCTTCTATTTGACACTCTGGGGAAACTTATGTGTAGTCCATTGGTATATACATAGCACATCTGACAGCATGCATTTTAACCAGGCACTCACAGTGCATGTCTGATGACCAGGTTTTGGGCTGAACCTCGGGACAAACCCAGGAACACCATATCATGTCAGTCAGGAACCCTATAAATGGTTCTTGGTCAGACCATGGACCTTGCCCAAGAAATAATATCGCTATCTCTGATCTTCTCTCCCACCCACTAGCTTCACATACACCATAGACTGTCTCCCGGGTATTTTTATCTCTTAAAACCGTCACACAGTGGATGTTTGGAGAAATGCTATGGCTCTAGAGGGAGTGCTTGGCAAGCAGAGGATCCAAGGTTCAGTTCCCAGCATCTCCCATTGACAGGGTGAGGTAGACCAAGCGTCTAACTCAGGTAAAGGCAGGTTCATTTAGGGAGGGGGCTGTGGCTTAGTGGGAGGGCATCAGCTTGGAGCGCAGGTCCCAGGTTCAATCCTCGACATCTCCAGTTTTTACATCTCCTGCAAAACCACTGCCAGTCTGAATAGATAAGACAGATCTCAACAGACCAAGGGTCTAGATTGATATGAGGAAGTTTTGTGGGAACAGCTGTTGGGGGGGTGGAAGAGGGGAAGGGAAACCAGCCTGCTCACATCCCTGAGAGTTTAGAGAATCCTGGAGGGGGAGATCTTGCGGAAAGGGGTAAAATTTCCAAGCTGTTCTTGCCCTCCCATGGTTTCTCATGGGCTCCCAACTTGTCACTGTATATTGGCTGGCCCCTGTGCAGATGATAAAAGTTGTGCAGTGGGGAGACAGGGATCTTTATGTACTCAAGAGAAACCCTGGCTATTCAGGTTAATTTTCATAAACTAAGCAAAATAATTTTCATAAATTAAGCAGAAGGGGAAAAAAGAAAAAAAAGCCTTGAAAGATGGCCTAATGAAGATTGAGCAGGCACAAGGAGGCACGAAATGTGGAGAGCAGCTGAGAGTCAAGAACCATTGCTGGGGTGGAGTGGTGGTTGTGGAAGCCCCTGAGAGCACAGAGAGATTCTGGGGTGTGAGGAACATTTTGTCTCTCTCCCGCAACTCAGCTCACTCCCTCAGCTGATCCTATCCTTTTCTCCAAAGACCCCAGAACACCATACATAGTACCCACATAAACACAGTTTGTGGTGTGTTTATGAATGGCTCAAGATTACCCAAAGTGAGGATTTGAACCCAGGATTTGAACCCACTGGGAAACTTGTAGAACAATCAGGAAGAACTCACAACCATTCGCACTTTGGGGCTTCAGCCTTGAGGTTTGCAGAGAGACCCATGGAATTGGGGGGGGGGGGGGAGGCCTGCCCCGACTCTGAAACGGTTTGTGGATGAGATTCCCCTGCTCAGACCGAAGTCAAGAGCGGCTGAAGATGAATGTTGCGGGTTAAAGTAGATTCCACCCCGTGTCAAAACCGGCAATGTACACATAATGTACACACACCTCAGGAAGCGAGATCTTAAGAGAGACTGCTGGTCTGAGTACACTGTCTTGATATCAACATCACTGGTCCAGTTCTGGCTTCATCTGCACAAGCAACAGACAAGACGGATGGAATGGCTAATATACAGCCTTTCTTCATACCTGTAACCCACCTAGTTCCACTGCATTATTCTGTTTTTTTTCTAAGAACCTTTTGCTGTTAGATTTGAAGGTTTATCATACTTGGTAATTCGTGTGCAGATGAACTATCGATAGTTCTGATTCACTTTTGCCATCCACCTTGAGTCCCAGTAGGAAAGGTGAGACTATAAATGAAGCTATTGATGATTTTGAATGTTCTCCCTGTGTTTAAAACAACAACAACCATGCAAGCAGAAAACTAGTTTCAGAAGAGGCTGGCAAAAAAAGAGACATTTTTCTCCCTGGGGTGCTAATTTCTTCCTTGCAGGGGTGTAAGCATCAGAGGTGCATGAGAACCATTGCAGTGCAGTGTTTAGTGTGTCAGACTACGGAGACCCAGATTCAAATCCCCTCTCAGTCAAGAAAGTCAGTTGAGGCCAGTTACTCTCTCAAGTTTACCTACCTCTCAGGACTGTTGTGTGAATAAAATGGAGAGAGCCATGCATTATCCTTGACAGAAGGGCAAGAATATTTAAATATTTTATTGCCTGCTTTTTCTTTTAAACAAACATTTCCAAAGCACCTAAAAAGAAATGATTAAGTACAGTAAGCAAATAAGAAAACAAATTAAATCAAAATCTCAGCAGTCATGTTCTTCCGTATTACACCAGAGGTGAGGTGAGATGAAAGGGAGAAAAATCTAGCTGGGGGATTGAACAAGATATCATTCTCTCCCAACCAGCAGTCTGTAATGGTACAGTGCATTCTACCATCTCAAGACTCTATGACCTTTATCTACTCTATATGCAGGCCAGTTCTCAGTCTAAGGGACTTCCATTATGTCCCATCTGTTTTCTTAACAACTGACTTGGATTGCATTCAGACGTCACGATAATCTGTGGTTTGTTTAAACTGAGGGTCGGAAGAGAAGAAGAAGAGGAAGAAGAGGTTGGATTTATACCCTGCCCTTCACTTAGCTGCGGTGGCTCAAGTGGTTAAGACACTGAACTGCAGGCTGTGGAAGGTCAGTAGTTCAGCAGTTCAAGACCCAGGGTGCCGCATGACTGAGTGAGCTCCCGTCTCTAGTTCCAGCTCCTGCCAACCTAGCAGTTCGAAAGCAAGAAATTGCAAGTAGATAAATAGGTACCGCTTCGGTGGGAAGGTAACAGTGTTCTGTGCACCTTGGTGTTTAGTCATGCCGGCCACATGACCACGGAAATGTCTTCGGACAGCGCTGGCTCTTCGGCTTTGAAACAGAGATGAGCACCGCAAACCTAGAGTCGGATTCGACTGGCTTTCGAGCAAGGGAACCTTTACCTTTACCTTCACTTAGAGTCTCAGAGCGGCTTACAAACTCCTTTCCCCTCCCCTCCTCACAACAGACACCCTGTGAGGTAGGTGGGGCTGAGAGAGCTTCTGTCAGAAACTGCTCTTTTTCAGGAACAGCTGTGCCAGAGCTTGTGACTGACCCAAGGTCACATCAGCAGGTGCAAGTGGAGGAGTGGGGAATCAAACCCGGTTCTCCCAGATTAGAGTCCACGCACTTAACCACTACACCAAACTGGTGTAGTGCTTTGGAAGAGCAAAGTCTGGTTAGTCTCCCAGATACAAATCACAAATTCCAGTTTATCCACTACTTGTCTCCTGTCTGGCTTCGAACAGGGAGGAATTCTGCTCCATCCCTGCGACCAAGTGGTGGCCTTCAGTGGCAGTCTGCTCAACTAATTGCAGTTTGTGAGTTCAGATGTCACAACAGACTTGGGAGGCCACAGAAGTTGTGGTGATCAGGGTGAGGCGAGAGAACATACTGAGTTCAGTAGCCAAGATCACTCATGAGCCAAGCCTCAGAAGTCCTTTCCTTACCACTGTCTGGCCTGGACATCTTCGGAACAGCTTTGCCCCTGTTCAGTAGTGGTGGAGTTTCAATTTCATTTCTTTCTGCCTGTGCAGTAGATGAAATGGATCCCCACCCCCACCCCGGGGTCATGGATGGCCACATCTGGTAATTAAATGGCACAAGGAGGTACAATTACTCCGATAAGGCTACCCAGAGAGTGTAAAATGTGGGATTCACTGCCAGAGAATGTAGTGATGGCCACAGGAATAAATAGCTTTAAAAGGGGATTAGACAGATTCATGGAGGATAAGTCTGTCTATGGCTACTACTCACGGTGGCTGAGGGGAACCTCCACATTCAGAGGCAGTTAACTTCTGAATCCCAGGGCCAGGAGACAACATCAGGGGAAGGCGTTGGCCTCTATACTGGCTGGCTACTGTATGAGATAGAATGCTGGACTAGATGGACCCCTGGTCAGATCAAGTAGGGCTCTTCTTGTCTTCTTATGGGACTGGTTGGCTACTGTATGAGATAGAATGCTGGACTAGATGGACCCCTGGTTAGATCTTCTTATCTTCTTAAGGCTGCACAAAAACATGGACTTAAAGGAACACCAATCAGTGTAACTATTAAAAAATACTCTTTTAATTTATAATCCCACACTGATTAATTTGATCACTGTTTATTTCTATGACTGGCTACCAAGCAGTGAGGGAGGGGAAGAGTAGGGCTCCCATGAGTAAAATACTGCTAGTTTCACTGTCCTGCACTGTTTCGATACATGGAAAGAAACCCGACAAGCAGGTTTGACCTCACAAAGCAGCTGAACAACCCATCAAAAAAATGGCTCCCTGCTTGAAACCAGCAAAGTGGTACTGTTCAAGCATCTTACAGCAAACTTGAGAACATAAGAAGAGCCCTGCTGGATCAGACCAGTGGGTCCATCTAGTCCAGCATCCTGTCTCACACTGTAGCCAACCAGGGCACAGAGGCCAAGGCCTACCCATCCTGTTGCTTCCTGACACTGGGATTCAGAGGTTTGCTGCCTTTGAATGTGGAAGTTCCTTTTATTCACCATGGCTAGGAGCAGGGCAATTTTTGGGCAGGAACGCACAGGAACAGAGTTCCGTCTGGCTCCTGAGTTGGCCACACCCAGCGGGAACTCATTGGCATAACAGGCCACACCCAACAGCAGAAACTCATTAGGATTGGCTACATTAGGGGTGTGTGGCCTAACATGCAAAAGAGTTCCTGCTCCAAAAAAAGCCCTGGGTTTTGACAACAAACAAGGTAAACAGAATAAGAAGCAAAAGGTGGGTGTGGCTGGATGACCCCACTTCTGGTAACATGGGGGTGTGGCCTAATATGCTAATGAGCTGTGCTGTCAGGGTGTGGCCTAATATGCTAATGAGTTTCTGCTGTTAGGTGTGGCTGATTATGCTAATGAGTTCCTGCTGGGATTTTTCTACAAAAAAAACCCTGGCTAGGAGTCACTGATAAACTTATCTTCCATGAATCTGTCTAATCCCCTTTAAAACTTGTGGTTAACTAACCGGCTACAAACCCTCGTTTGAAATCTTGGTTTCTTTTATTGCTCTTCTGACAGATGTCTGGCATGCAAGTGGGAACGGTGGGAGAATCAATCTCCAGGAAATCTCGGACCAAGCGGAATCCCAGAGGGTATTGTCAAGAGGAGCAAAAGAAAACCTTTCCCGGGGCCAACAAATGGCTGAAACCTCTAAGGTTCCTCATGGGCCAAAGACACCTCAAGAAAACCAGCTAAGGAAAACTACAGGTAAAACCATTTTTTGTGGAGTGCGCAAGGAAATCCTTGATGACACATCGCTGCTACCTAAACCTCAGACTTTCCCTGTGATTGGAACGGCTTTAAGACAGAACTCAGATGGAGAGACGCCATACCAGTGTACCGAGTGTGGCAAATGCTTTGGGCGCAAGAAGCACCTGATCGTACACCGAAAAACCCACATTGGGAACACCCTGTACGACTGCTCGGCGTGTGAGAAAAGATTTGCTTGGATATCAGACCTTACCCGCCACCAGAGAATCCACACCGGGGAGAAGCCCTATGCCTGTCCGCTGTGCGGCAGACAGTTCAGTTCCCATTCCAGCCTTATTAATCATAGGAAAACCCACGGAGGGGAGAGACCGTTCCCGTGCCCGGACTGTGGGAAAAGATTTGTGTGCAAATCACATCTCACGAGACATCAAAGAGTCCATCTCGATAGGAAATCGTACGCCTGTTCCGAGTGTGGCAAAAGCTTCTGTCAGATCTCGCTTCTTATCCTCCATAAAAGCACGCATGCGGAAGAGAACCTCCTTTCGCAGCCCCTGGAGACGCTGGACCTTCATCCCCAATCTCTGTAATGCATTGAGATGGTGTCGATTGTACTGTTCTCCTCTTAACCGGGTTGCGATCTTGCACGTTTGTGTGTCCACTATGGTATCTTCCTCTTCAGGACCAAGCTACGTGTTTGGGTTTTTAAAGAGCAGCATCGAAGTCCCCCTCATCCCATTTGGGTTCCCCTCAGCCACGCAGCGGATGCAAGGGATGGCTTTCAAAGAATAAAGGAGAGCCCAAACAAGCTTGGAATGCCTCCAACAGGGGGAGGAAAGGCTCCTCTCCCCCCCCCCAAGCCACTTTCCACACTGAAACAGCCGGGGGGGGGGAGTTATTTCCCCATTTTTGCTGCTCCGTATGCATAGAATACTCCATGTGTAGAAACAAAACTGGGGAAATGACTCCCGCCCAGCACTATTTCAACCGGGGAGAAGAGCTGGGGAGGGGGAGTCAGGAGCCCCTCCATCCCCTTTATTTTCACTTTAAAAAGACATTCCCCACATCTACTGTTTGGACGTGGAGAACCTGAGTTGGAACCAGGGAATTTGGGGAACCTGGACCTGACTCTTTAAAACCCAAATGTGTGATTTTACCCTCACAGGGCAAGACCTCCACAGAATCTTTGTTTGTTCTTATTCCCCTTTGTCCTCGGAATGTTTTGCTAGTCCCGCCTATCTTTGTGTCACTTGCCCATTCGATGCCTTCATTTCTTGATTCTGTCCCTAAGAGGCAACATTTCATTTGTTCCGGTTTCAGCGCCAGCCTGGTGTTTTGCCCCTGCAGTCCTGCACATCTTGGTGTTGCTTGCAGCTTTCATACACCTGCCTCTCTTCAGACTCTTATTTTGAGGCTAGAAGTATTGCAAAACGTTGTTCGTCTTGATTTTAAAGCTATTTGCAGTCTCCGACACTGTACAAATTTAGTTCAGTTAAATTTTTAGACTTGAAAAGTGAACGGTTAAGTTCTTTGGGAGGGGGATCTGTCCTTTTACTTTATGGCACTTTGTACAGCACTGTGAAAAAGGATGACACTGTATAAATCAACTGTAATAATAATAAATTCAGAGTTGCTTTTTAAAAATCGGTTTGTTCCTTTGCTCGTGGGCATGCAATGAAATTAACACATGGAAATCACTGCCACAAGTGGTGGGGGCTACAAGCATAGACAGCTTCAAGAGAGGACTGGATAAACATATAGAGCAGAGGTCCATGAGTGGCTATTAGCCACAAGGCATGGATGGAACCCTCTGTCCGGGGCAGTGATGCACAGTGTGTAGAAATGCATTTTTTCCCTTTGAGGTTTGAAAAGAACAAAACCTTCACTCTGAATTTTAAAAGTTTTTTTTTTCGCTCTAGGCAGAAAACAGGCAGGGAGGAAGTCAGTTCAATTGCTTTCCAGACTTCCATCAACCCACCTTCATAAAAATGCTAATAGGTCTAGACAATGGGATGGTCAAGCTCCCACTTCCAAGCAGGGAACAGAGATCTGAAGGAATCCAGGAGAGATTTCAGGAAGAAAATTTCTAGAATTTTCAGGAAAAGCTTCTCTGACTGGCCTGACCTGGTCAGTGAGTGGAGAAACAGATATGATAAAAACTCCTTGCAGCAAGGAGGAGGTATCTTTGTGCTTCGTCCATCAGAGCAGACAGAATTCTTAATTGAGGTCTGAAGGCAGCCATTTAATCATGTGCTGTCCTGGAGAGATGCAGGAAGCTTCAAGGTAATGGACCTCTGTAGAGATCTGTAACTTCCTAAACTTAAGGAGCCTGTCTTATATTTTAACATCTGATAGGGCACGCATAGAGAGAGGATAGAGGAATTATATTTTACCCATTTCTTTTGAATCCCTAGCTCAATCTGGTGCTGTGCTAAAAATATGCTTGTGAACATTTCATTTTTAACACTTTATAACTTTTGATGCTGGTAGTGGTTCTCTGTACCACATAAACCTCCATTGACTGGGACATGCTATTTTAAATGGGGAGCTGGGGGGAAGGCAGTCAGTGGGCAAGTGGCTATTCCTCCAAAGCTGCACAAGGCAGTAAATGGTCCCTGGGGTGATGCGATGATGGCAGGAGGAGACACAGAGGCAAAGCCTCAGAACTGAGAAGGGAAGCTGGGAGTCCTGAGCCTCCCAGCTACAATTCCTACAAAGGTCAGGTGTTGGGTTACTGGAGAGAGAGAAAAGCCTCTCCAGGTGTTGGAAAAACCTTGGAGGGCAGGGTGGAACAGGGCCTGGAGGCCAGAGCCTGCCCATTCCGATACACTCCGTATTCTTGGTGCTTGGGGGGGCAACAGCGGGAGGCCTTCTGGAGTTCTGGTTCCGCTGGTGGACCTCCTGATGGCACCTGCATTTTGGCCACTGTGTGACAGAGAGTTTTGGGCTGGATGGCCCAATGCTCTGATCCATCATGGCTTCTCTTATGTTCTTATGTAAGGTCCCAGGTTCAATCCCCATCATCTGGGCAGTAAGTGAGCAGAGACCTCTCTCTGCCTGAGACCCTGGAGAGCCACGGCCAGTCTGAGCAGACAGTGCTGACCTTGATGGACCAATGGTCTGATCCAGCGTAAGACAACTTCATGTGTTCATGACTCCACCTTTCCACAGAGCCAGAGTTCTTTCTCTACTGTGTACGGTTGCTGCTTTTTTAGTGCCAATGGCTTTTGTGCTTGTAAAAGCTGCTGATCTGCTGACTCCCAGGCTTAATCCCCAACATCACCCCTTAAAGGATCTCAGGTAACACTTGCGGGAAGTTACTTTTCTCAGGCAGGAGTAGACAAATTGACCAAGATGGTCCAACAGGCGTGTAAGTCAGAAGACCTGAATAATACTGATATATTTAAATACACAACGGGGCCACGGTGGCTCAGAAGTTAAGACACTGAGCTGCAGATCAGAAGGTCTGTCGTTTGGCAGTTTGAGACCCGAGTGCCGCATGACGGAGTGCGCTCCAGGTCTCTGGTTCCAGCTCCTGCCAACCTAGCAGTTCAAAAGCAAGAAACTGCAAGTAGATAAATAGGTACCACTTCGGTGGGAAGGTAACAGCGTCCCGTGCATCTTGGCATTTATTTTATTTATTTATTTATTTGGATTTGTATCCCGCCCTCCCCGAAGGCTCAGGCCGGCCACATGACCATGGAAAATTTTTTAGATGGCGCTGGCTCTTCAGCTTAGAAACGGAGATGAGCACTGCCCCCTAGAGTCGGATGCGACTGTCTTTCGGGCAAGGAAAAACTTTACCTTCTTTATTTAAATACACACACTATACACACAGAGATGAAATGCAAATTATTATTTTTTTTATTTCAGCATTGGGGGGGGGGAATTCCTTCCGCTAGAGGGCACCTGTCTCGACCAAACGTTTTCCCCGTTTGCAGAGTTGCAGAGTATTGCTGTGGTATTTTTTTAAAAAAAACCCAGATCGAACAGGGACAGGTGACAAGCCCAGTCCTCGGGGGAACTGATGCCACCAAGAGGGCACAAACTCCTTTGATTTGAACGTGGGCATTCCCAGGATGACAAACCCATTTGTAAAGTTAGCCACAAGCCTCGGTTCAAACACTGCTCAGCCTCACTGGCGTATTCCTAAATGGACAGAGAACAGCCAGGGCAGGGCCTCTTCGAACAGTGCCGTTTTCTTAAGGTCTGCTATACACTTGAACTTCACAGAGACCCGCTTTGACCCTGTTTTCAAGGTCTGGACATCAACTACTTCACCGTTCTGGGAGCAGATAAAAAAAGGGATGTTGATTTCAGTCCCAAAACTTAACGGGACTTACGTAGTTTGCTTCTCTCGATATTTTTTTTAAAAAAATGCTTTTCTTAACAACAGATCCCCACCTCTGAAATGCAGACAAACCCCCTGCCCCTTTTTGAACATTAAGAAGAGCCCTGCTGGATCGGACCAATGGTCCATCTAATCCAGCATCCTGTCCCACACAGTGGCCAACCAGTTCCTCTGGAGGGCCAGCAACCAGTCACAGAGGACGAGGCCTTCCCCTGATGCTGCCTCCCAACACTGGGAATGTGGAAGTCACTTTTAGTCAACCACGGCTAGGAGCCACTGACAGGACTCTCCTCCATAACAGGTTGAGAGCTGTTACTATTTTCCTTTGCAGTCCACCTTTCTCACGGGACTCAAAGACAGTAAGATAAAAATTGTCATTCAGCAGAACTCCTGTTTTGAAATGATGATGGGAAACTTACTCATAGCAAATTCCTCAGCCCCTCCCGATGGCCTCGCTTGCAGGTTTGTGATCTTCTTGCCCAACAAAAATCACTTTAAACTAATTCTCTCTATTGACAACTAAAAAGAGAGAGAGAGCGCACCTCCCCTCAAGTAGTGACCAGTTTATAAATCTGCATAATAACATGGTAACATTTTCCAAGACTGTACCACTTTCACCAACAGGGGGAAATCCCACTCTTGAACGATCCCTTAGAGGGCAAATAAATTAATTAAGCTGTAGCTAGAAAAGTACCAAGCCAATGAGAAACCTTCAGCCTAGCTTCATCCCCTATTTTTCTTTGAGTAAAGAAGCCGATGGGCAGTAGGTTCAGGATGGACAAAGGAAACACTACTTTACACAGAGAGTGATTAAAACGTGGCATTCGCTGCCAGAGGATGTAGTGCTAGCCCAAGGAATAAACAGTTTTGAAAGCTGGTTAGATAGATTCATGGAGGAGAAGTCTATCAAAAGTTACTAGCCATGGTGACTGAGGAGAACTTCCACATCCAGAGGCAGTAGACCTCTGAATCCCAGAGCCAGGAGGCAATCTCAAGGGAAGGCCTTGGCCTCTCTGCCCTGTTGTTAGCCCTCCAGAGGGAACTGGCTGGCCACTGTGTGAGACAAGAGGCTGGACTAGATGGACTACTGGTCTGATCCAGCAGGGCTCTTCTTATGTTCTTAAGACCTGGATAGCCCAGACCTGGCCCAGGCTATCCCAATGCCATCAGATCTCGGGAGCTCAACGGAGTGGGCCCTGATTAGTCCTTGGCTGGGAGATCATCGAGGAAACCCAGAGTTGCTATGAAGAAAGCAGGCAATGGCAAACCACTGCTGTTTGTCTTACGCCTTGAAAAGCCTACGGGGGTCGCCATAAGTCAGCTGCAAGCTAACAGCAAAAAGGAGAAAGGAAGAAGAGTCGTCGTCGTCCCCCCACCTCGGGAAGAGGAACATTCCAAAGGCAACCCCGGCCTCCCACTATCGGGCTAAAGTGGTATCGTCCAAAGAAAGTTTTACCATGTGATTCTCTGCACTGGCACTTGGTTAGTAAAGAAAACAAATGGATTAAAAAACTTCCTTCTGGCTACAGCTCACTCATCTTTTCTGGGATCCCCCCCCCACTAAAACAGCCATAAATCTTTCCTGTTGTCGGAAGCTTGGGACTCTGGCAACCATCAAGAGCTTCAAGAGCAGAAGCCAGGTCTTGCACGCAGGGTCCCGAAAGTGACTTTTCATTCTATTCCCCTTCTCATCTTGTTCCGTTGCCGGGGAGTGGGGGGGAACTCCACTAAACCCCCAGCATCCAAAGTCAGCGGGTGCCTTCCTTGTGGAGGTAGTGTCAGGCCCAGTCTTTTCTCAGAGAAGGAATGAGCTGGTAAGACTCTTGAGAGCTTACAGGCAGCACACAAATAGCTGCGTTCCAACCCCCCACACACACTAAAACTAAAGCAAACCCCCAACATTTCTCTTTGTACACTTTGAGGGATGGCTTCTCTTATGCTTTGCCCAGCCCAGTGCCAGTCTTGGAGTGTCCGTTCGGGAAAGGAGGAAACATCTCTGAAGAGTCACAAAGCTGGCACAGGACAGAGACCCCCCCGTCGATCCTCCCCCCTCCTCAATTTATTCCTCTGCTCTCAGCCTATAATTAACAGTCACTAAGCCTCTCCGTTTGGACTGACTAGCAAAATCCCTATTCCTTTTGAAAGGATAAGGCAGTAGAAAAAAAAGAGGAAGACCCAAATCGAGACGGACTGACTCAAAGCTACGGCCTTCCCGAGTGAGGCCGTCCGCGATGGGATGTTTCGGAGGCCGTTCATTCGTAGGGTCACCATAACTCGGAATCGGCTTGACAGCACATTAATACACATGAGGATCTCAGTTTGGATTGACTGGCCACATCCCTATTCCTCCGTAAGGGGATGCTCCGCTCCGGGAAAAGATGTCGCTGTTTTCCCACGAGTGCTGGAAGCGCCCCTCTCCAAAGCAATACCGGGGGGGCCTGCTGTAAAAACACCAAGCCTTATTAAGAAACGAACGGTGGAGAGGTGACGGTGAAGGACTACATGACCTAGGGAAGTTCATTCTGTGGACACGTTCAGGAATTCCCATCGGTGTGAATTCTCTGGTGGCTAATAAGGTTTGAGCTCTGAGTGAAGCTCTTCCCGCAGTCCAAGCAGCGGTACGGCTTCTCCCCCGTGTGCGTTCTCTCGTGGGCGACGAGACTGGAGCTCCCCCGGAAGCTCTTCCCACAAACGGAGCACTGGAACGGCTTCTCTCCCGTGTGGATTCTCTGGTGGGTGATCAGGTGGGACTTGTAGCTGAAGCTCCTCTCGCACACGGGGCACTGGAATGGCTTCTCGCCAGTGTGAATCCGCCGGTGCGCGCTGAGGCGGGAGCTGACGCTGAAGCTCTTCCCGCACTCGGAGCAGTGGTATGGCTTCTCGCCCGTGTGGATCCTCTCGTGGCTCACCACTTCCGAGCTGCGCAGGAAGCTCTTCCCGCAGTACGAACACTTGTAGGGCTTCTCGCCGGTGTGGGCGCGCTCGTGGGCGAGGAGGTCCGAGCTCTCGCTGAACGTCTTCCCGCAGTCCAGGCAGACGAACGGCCTCTCCCCGGTGTGGCTCCGCTGGTGTTTGCGGAGGCGGGAGCTGACGCTGAAGGTCTTCCCGCACTCCGAGCACTCGTACGGCTTTTCCCCCGTGTGGATCCTCTGGTGGCTGTTGAGGTACGAGCTCTGGCTGAAGCTCTTCCCGCACTCCAGGCACTTGTACGGTTTTTCCCCCGTGTGGATCCGGTGGTGGGTGATGAGGTTGGATATGTCGCTGAAGCTCTTCTCGCACACCGAGCACTGGTACGGCTTGTCGCCGGTGTGGATCCTCTGGTGGCTCACCAGCCCGGAGTTGCGTCGGAAGCTCTTGCTGCAGTACAAGCACTTGTAGGGCTTCTCTCCCGTGTGGGTTCGCTCGTGGGCGATCAGCCCGGACTTCACGCTGAAGCTCTTGGCGCAGTGAGAGCACTTGTAGGGCTTCTCTCCCGTGTGGGTCCTCCTGTGGGCGATGAGGCTCGAGCTCACGCTGAAGCTCCTCCCGCACTCGGCGCAGGTGTACGGCTTCTCCCCCGTGTGGGTCCTCTCGTGGACGATGAGGCGGGATCGGAGGCTGAAGGCCTTGCCGCAGACCGAGCACTTGTGGACTCTCTCCCCGGGGTGATCTGAACGTTGGCCCAGGTTTCCTTTGAGGACGATGATCTTCACGGGCATCTCTCCTTCCGGGGCTTCCTCTTCAGTGCAGGCTTCGTGGGGGTCTTTGTAGCCCCCCACTAACGGGATGGATTTGCGCACCCTCTTCCGTGGGGGCTTTCCCCGTGGCTTCTGGGGCATCTGGCCGTTGGATGCATCTCCCTCTTTGCAAATCAGGGGAAAGGTCTCAGCGCTGACCACGGAGGCCTCCTCCTCGCGTGGCTCTTCTGTTTCAGTCTTCTCCGGATGGGGAGTCTCCATGTCGTTTTCGCTCACGTGAGAAGGGCCTGGGGGAACACAAAGAGCCCAACATCAGAAGAGTCGTGGGGAGGAGTAGACCACTGTCATCTGCCTGCAAGCTACAGGCAACCACTGTGGGAGTAGACCAAAGATCCACCCAGTACACCATCCTGCTACCTACAGATGGACTGACTTAGTCATTCAAATATTTATATAACCCTCTCCCTAACACAAGACTGAGGCGGTTCACAACCACGTAACTCGGAAGAAAGCAAAGACCCCCCTCAAAAAACCCCCCACTGATAACACAAACACCGGCAAGCCCAACTAGGAAAACTAAAAGCAATTTTTTTTGGGGGAAATTAGCAGCTATTGACACTATCGTTAGTAAAAACAAATTAATTAATATTGTAGTGCAATTGGGGGGGGGAAACAAAACGGGAAACTAAAGTACGGAAACAAAAGCCATATGCCCTGAAAGAGCCAAACGTGGTACAAAAGGGGGAAGGGAAAGGAATTCCTTGGTTGGGGCCATTACTGAAAAGGCCCTGTCCATTTTATATCTGTCTTCCTGATTCCCCCTTAAAATCCCCCCACAAGTGAAATTGTAATGGGGCAGCTAAATAAGTTTTCTGGTAGGCCCTGGCCCTTCCCTATGTCTAGAAGGGAGAAAATATATGCAAAATCAGCCCCCCCCCAAATGCTTTAGCATAAGTTAGCTCAGGATTATGCCTTTCTGAGGCACGTCTGGCACAGGATTTCCATTTACTCCTCCAAGCACCAGGGCAGCGGAGCCCTCCAGACAAATGGAGACCTTACCCAAAGAGTTACTGTCGTCTAGAAGGCCCTCCTCTTTGACCTCCAGGCACAGCTGTTTCTGGTCGGGGTCCAATGGAAGCCCGTCGGCCTTTGGGGAGTCTACGCTCGCCACCTCAATCACCTCAGCGGCCTGAAAGAGAGCAGGAATCGGGGCGTGAACAAAAGTGCCGGGGCGAGGAAGTTCCTGGAAAGATCCTGCCTCTCAGCTCATCCTGGGCAACCTTCAAGGAAGGAAGCTCCGAATCGCCTCTCACAACCAGAGCAGGGCAGAAACAAAAGCTCGATCTTCTTCCAAACCTATTGCAAACTGTGGCATTCATGGTGAAATGCTGAAAGAGCTTTGCACCCACTATCTGGCTGGAATCCCTACAGCAGCCTTGTGAGGTAAGCCAATTGCTGTTGACTCCAAAGAGACCAGAGAGAGAGAGAGAGAGAGAGAGAGAGAGAGAGAGAGAGAGAGAGAGAGAGAGAGAGAGAGAGAGAGAGAGAGAGAGAGAGAGAGACAACGAACACACGTGCAACTGGCCTGTGGCCACTTAGCCCAGTTTTGAACCAGGGGCAGTCACTCAAGCCTCAATGCATATTTAATTTGGGCTGGAGTAACGTGAAGCCACCTCTGTCTACATCTCTGTCACATCTTACACACAGTACAGGCTTTAACAAGCCTTAATGCCATGTCGGGAGGTGTTCCCCCTTCCCCGAATCCTATTTATAAGTGTATTTTGGTAACAGCAGCCTGAAGAAGACTCCTGTTGGACTCGAAAACCTTGCATGCTGTTATATTTCAGTGGGTTGTTCCTCATGAGAGTTATTACATGGGTTTCGTCTTTGGATTTTATCTGGACTGCTCTGAACAGTTTCCCTCATCTTTAAAATCTCCTTCCCCCCTCCAGTCTATAGCAACACAGGGACAACTGTAGCCTGCTTTACATGGCTGACGTACCCTGTCAGGCTGGGTTTCCATTTGCTGCTATTAGAACTTAGCTCCCTGAAAAACTTTGCCTGTATGTACTGAACGACCCGATAAAGACAGAAATACCTCAGACACAAACAATCCCGGAGAGCGTACCATTTCCTGTTGCTGCTGCCGCCACCCAGTCCCACAAGACTTTTGACTCGCAAAGGTCTTACCGACTGCGCGGGTGTCTCAGCCTGTCGCTGCCTCAGCAGGAATTCTTCTGCCAGGACCACTGCTTGGGCACAAGTCTCTGGGCAGCCATCTTTGACCCAGCTCTGGAGTTCCGGAGACAAGATGGCCAGGAACTGCTCCAAGATCAACAGCTCCAGGATCTGCTCCTTGGTGTGCCTCTCTGGCTTCAGCCACCGGTGGCAAAGGAACCAGAGCCGGCTACAAGCCTCCCGGGGGCCATCGGCCTCCTTGTACTGGAAGCGCCGGAAGTGCTGCCGCTGGACTTCCGTGCTGATGGCGTCCACTCGCAAGATGGCTGCCTTCACCTTGCCGTAGTCACCCACGTCCCTGTCCTCCAATCGAGCTTCTTCCTTGAGGCCCGGCATGAACTGGGCTGCCCATTTTTCAGTATGGGCATTAGCTGCCTTCTCAACAGAAGGCGGGAAGATATCATCCCAGCAAGGGGGGTCTGGTAAAGGAGCGTTCTTGAGTTCCGGGCGGAAGACCTCGGTGGGTCCCGTGGTGTCTTTCCACTGGGCATCCTCACAGGTTGGGGGCTCTTCCATTTTAACCTGGGCAATGTGATTGCTCATTTTGGTGCCTTTTGAATCATCTCCGGTGACCCATGGGGGATGCGCGGCCATCTTCTCAACCTCCTGCTCGGCGGGAAAACATTCCTGGAGACTAAGGGGGATGGTCACCTCCTCCTCGGAAGCCATTCCGTCTCCTCAGATCAAGAAAGGCTTCAGGCCTGCTACGTCTTCTCTGACCACTTCACTTTCAGTCTGAATGTGGCATACAGGTGGGGTGGGGCAAACAGAAGCCTACCACCAGGCTCTGACGTCAGCCTCACATGTGATCTGTGCCATACAAGAGTCTAGTTTAAAAATAGATATTTTTTTTAAAAAGTCATTTCAGGTCCAACTTCTATCGCTTCGATACGCTGAAAGAGAAGCAGCATACAGTGATGTATAAAAAAAGGAGAGATTTGTTAACCATTTTAAAGACTTACAATTTATTTTTCATGTAGGTAAGCTAATAAAAAGCTTGGAGAATTTTTTTTTAAAAGACGTTTGTTTAGTTAATACATTTTGATTCTGCCTCTCCTCCAAATAGATCCAGCCGATGTAGACTTCTGTTTTATTGGAATCCCTTTAAGTTCATTTTTGGGGTAAGCTGGGGGTATGAAATCAATCAATCAATCAATCAATCAATCAATCAATCAATCAATCAATAAAAAGATCGTGTGTATGTTTTTAAAGACTGATTGGAGCTGCTGAGGCCATTTTAGAAAAACAGATTTTAAATATTTCAAATAAATAAATACACACAGGGGGTTTTGCAAGCTTTTCTGGATCCGTCCACAGGCCAGCCCGAGGCTTAGAAAGGTTCCAGAGGATCGCTGCCCGATGATCATGAAGTGGCTAAGAGCTTTTTCTCCAGCAGACAGACGGCTGTAATTTGGAACCTGCACAGTCAAATATGTCCCTACTCCATTAACCCATTAAACACCATAACAGAGTGGGAGATCTGAACCTGCAAGCTCCCTAGTTGTAGGACAATGCTCTAACCACTACACCACCCAGGCCCCTGCTGAGACAGCCACAAAAAGCATGAGAGAATTGCTACCTTGGGGATTGTTGCCAAGAGTCCGCCGCAACAGGACTCCCTGCCATGTTTTGTTCTGTGGCCAATAGCGATTATCTGGAAATGTACAGCATACCGGATTCGTTTCAAGGTGCTGATTTTGACCTTTAAAGCCCTATATGATCGGGGGCCTGTCTACCTGAGGGACCACCTATACATGCCCCAGAGAGCACTGAGATCAGGGGCGCAAAACCGCCTGACTCTCCCTGGTCCGAAAGATGCCAGATTGGCTGCCACTACAGCCAGGGCCTTTTCAGTGGCGGCTCCACACTGGTGGAATGAGCTCCCGGAGGACATCAGGGCCCTGAGGGACCTTTTGCAGTTCCGCAGGGCCTGTAAAACGGGAGCTCTTCCACCAGGCCTTCCGTTAGGAGCCGCCACTGATGAATGATCCAGCAGAACATACTATGGCCCTTACTGTTACACCGCGGGGTGCCGCTTTCTTCTTGGATCATGTTTAGAAACTGCCACCATCTGTATTATCTTACTTGCACTTTATGTCATTATGGGAGTTTTACTGTATTTGTTATATTTTTATCTCGTGTAAGCCGCCTTGAGCCAGTTTGCCCGGCAAGGCGGGATATAAATGGAAAGTAATAATAAATAAATAAATGTGATTTGTCAAGGTAAGTGAGCTAATCGTTCAGCACTCCAGCTGGCAGGATGGCCAGACGGACCGACGAATTCAAACGGTGCAAGAATGCACCCCTTGACGTCTATCCTTTAGCCCTGGGCGAGGGGAGAGTATGTATGGATTTATGCAGTCTGAAGAAACAGATCTGGGGAATTTTATTCCCCCCTTTCTTGAAGGAAGAACTTAATCCCAGGCTCGAGGAGGAGAGATAAAGTAGTACATTTATTCTAGCTGCCTCCCAGCATCACCCTACAGAATCACAGAAGCACAGAGTTGGAAAGGGCCCTGGAGGCCACATAGAAGCCCTCCAGGGGCCTGATCTGGCCCCCCGGCCGCATGTTTGACACCCCTGGCCTAGAGCTCCCCTGACAAGTGTTTGTCCAGCCGCTGCTTAAAGACTGCCAGTTACACCCTTCAAGCTCCCTGATTTCAATAGGTGTATTTCTGCTTGGGAGCAAATTCTCCCTGCAGTTAGGTAAAAGGTAAAGCTTCCCTTGCTCGAAAGCCAGTCGAATCCGACTCTAGGGTTGCGGTGCTCATCTCCGTTTCCAAGCCGAAGAGCCAGCGCTGTCCGAAGACGTTTCCGTGGTCATGTGGCCGGCATGGCTAAACACCAAGGCGCACGTGTAAATCTCCTTAGGACTGAATTCTCCCTCACCGAGTTCTGCTTTCGTCCCCTCTTTATTAACAGTATTTTTAAAAAAGTATCAACAAACGCCTTTTATAACAAACCTTCTCACCCACTGCCATTCCCTGAGAGTGGTTTTCGTTTTTCCATATAAACAAACAAACTGGTCAACGTAAATTACGGCACGTGCAGGCAGAAGGCCGTGTCCGTGTATGGGGGGTGGGTGGGAATAATTCATACCCTACTTCGGGATCTCTGCTAGGGCTGGACGAGACAGGCCTTCCCAACTTTTTGAGCCTGTGGCCACATCCGGAATTCTGACAGGGCACGGTGGGTGCAGCAACAAAATGGCTGCCCCAGGAGCCAGCCACAAAATGATTGCCACGGCTTAATTTGATCACAATGTAGATCCATATGCTGTGGTGTTAGCGGCTGCCAAAGCAACATTTTAAATAATCTGCACAGCCAATCGAATCTCCAAGAAAGAAGCCTCACTGGGCAAAAGCCCTGTCTGGCCCCTCCCACTTCCTAAAAACACTTGGTGAGCGCCAGAAAAAGTGTTGGCGGTTACCACGATGCCTACAGGTACCGTGTTGGGGATCCCTGAATTAGGATGTCCGCCGTTGGAACTCACTGCTATATTAGAGCCAGGACACTCCTTTTAACACTGCCACAGGGCCCCAATTTGACATGGGCCCATAGGGGAGGAATGGCTCCCATGTCTACCCCACCCCGTGCCACTTTCCCCAGCCGAAATGGCCTCAAATGGGGCAAATAATGTCTCCAGGCCCTGTTTCGGCTTGGTAAAACGGCAGGGGGAGGGAGCCTGGAGCCCTTCTTCCTGGACACCACCGTCCCAAGTTCAATCAAGCCCCTCAGGTGCTGTTTAAAGGGGAACTCCTAGCTCCAATATGGCAGCAAATCCCCAGGGCAGACGACAGAAGGCGTAAAATCTAGGTCAGCCCTCAGGACACACCAGAAAGGCTTGTGGCGCAATTCACACTAAACTTTGGCTCTCTCCGCCCCAGTAATATTCCCCATAAGAATTCCTAGTACAATCTTCCCTTTAGTTGCTGTAGATTTTCCGGGTTGTGTGGCCGTGGTCTTGGCATTGTAGGACCTGATGTTTTGCCAGTAGCTGTGACTGGCATCCTCAGAGGTATAATACAGAAAGATGGAGTACTCTCTGTGTCAAGACCACACAACCCGGAAAATCTACAGCAGCTAATGAACTCCGGCGGTGAAAGCCTTCGACAACAAGTCTTCCCTTTGCCTATCCGAAAAAGTGAGCTGCCTAACTCACAAAAGCTCATATTGAAATAAAATGTGGTTAGTCATATTGCTCATATTGAAATAAAATGTGGCCTTTTATTTTCGTGTCCGCTCAGCCACTCCCAGTGAACACAGACATACAAATAGCCACAAGGCTGGAAACAAATGCCTCAGAACGCAAACCGTGTGTGTTCAAGCTGATTTCCCCACATCACAGAATATTAAGTCTGTCTTCGCCTACACAACATTACATCTGTCTTCCCCTGCAGTGTCCAGGTGGAAGTCAGGTTTTGCCCTCAGTGAAATAGTTTCTCCACAAGTAATGGCTGCCTTCCCACCCAACCATGGGGTATGATGGCAGCCAGTTATGGATCTGCGTGCTGCTTAGCTATGTATGAGAAAGCAAAGGGGGTCGCCACTGGAGTGTGGAGGGGGAGCGAGCCCTGCTCCCTAGCCCAGGTAACAGCATCCCCTGAAACCACTGACACCAAATCAGTTCCTAGCTTCAGAGTACTGAAATGCGCATGCACATTGGTGCGGGTATCGCATCACAGACAGCTTGCACAATTTAACACTTTCCCCACTTATGTTCTGAGCTCAAGAAATACACCGGACATCCTCACAGATGAGCACCTGCATGGGCTCCCCACCAGCCACTGAGAATCAATTCTACGCCTAAATGCAGAGTCTGGTACCAATCCTATCTGCTGGTCACATGTGCATCAGGGACGTCAGGACACTTGGCAGACAGACAGAGAGCTGCTTTTTATCAGAGACATCTCTACAGCCCCAGTTCATCTGCTAGAGAAGCCATAGCAACCAACTCGGTGTATATATTTATTTTAAATATTTATATACCGGCCTTTCTCCCAGGCAATCTGGGACCCGATAGCAATCTCATCTCCCCATTTATCTCTCCTCTATCCTGACGGGAGGAGAAAATTCTTTTTAAGTTGTGAAGGTAGTAAATAACACTTCTGGGCTTTTTGTCAAAAATATTCCTGTCAATTCAACCTGTCTTCACCAAATTGTGAAAAACGGTGAGGTTCAAGGCCAGGGAAGCCAATTGAATCGATCTGGGGATTTTTAAGGAGAAGGGTGGCATAGAGGCTGGCACATTTAAACATGCTTCCTTCCCTCCCAACATATATGCAAAACTTACATTTCAAGTTTCCTCTTAAAATCAGACAGCACAACCCCGTGCAGTGATTTTTATTTTTAGGAAACGGGAGCAGTCTCTTTATTCTTCAGAATATAAATAAACCATAATGATTGATATCCCTCTCAAGGAAACCAAAGGAGGTTTTGTTGTTCTTTTTAAAAATCCTAACAGTAAAATATAGTGTGTGTTTTTTTTAAAGAACCATTTTTGGAAGAAAAACTCAACAAAAGTTTCCTAAATGATGTTTCACAAAACCTTACAATTTGTTATGGTGCTAATCATCAGCAAGGTCGGAACTGTTTTAGTTATTTAGTTACTTCGTTTATACCCCCCTTGCTCCCCAACAGAGATCCAAAGCGGTTTACATAATTCTCTCCTCAATTTCATCCGCACAACAACCCTGTGAGGTGGGATAGGCTGAGAATGTGTGACTGCCTCAAGGCCACCCAGTGAGCTTCCATGGCAGAGGCGGGATTTGAACCTGACTCTCTCAGATCTTAGTCTGACACTCTAAGGAGGGCTCACACAGAGGATGTGTGAAAGAAAACAGCTCCGGCCAGCTCCATCATAGCCTGGAATGAATCTCACTCCTCTCCTATCCTAATAACAGCCTTTTTCTTTGCGAGAGGAGCAGGCCACTAAAGGTCCATCTAGTTCAGCATCCCGTTGCCCACACTGGCCAGCTGGGCAGCTTAGGGGAAGCCCACAAAGGCAGCATGGTGGCAAACGCCCTTTGCTTATCCTTCTACTCTTACAATACAGCATTCAGGTATACTGCATCTGACCAGGGAAGCTTCATTTAGTCAAGCCCCGCCCCCCGGCTCCAAGTCCGAGCTGAGAGCACCCAGGACCTGCTTTCGGTGGCCTACCGAGTTTGAAACTTGTTTTTTATTTATTCATTTCAATATTTATATTCTACCCCTCATCTAACGGTGGTGGTGGGGGGGAATCGAAGAAACAATCGATCTCATCCTCTTAGCTGTTCCGTTACAGCAGATAATCTATTAGGGTGCAGAACTCTGGAAAGAAAATATTACAGGTAAATACCCCCCTCCCATTATTAATATGCATACAGGCATGAGTGTCTCAAGTTTTTTCCTCTCCCTCTCTGCTATTTCTCTCCCTCTTTTATTAACCAGGTATTATTATTATTGATTAGTCGATATCTCACCTTTGCAAAACGACCCCCTTCCTCCAGAACTTTTGCAATGCAAAACCTTTTTTTACTTGAATGCCAGTTCAATAAGCAGCCCTCCGTCCACCCACCACCGCCTCTTTCTCCTCCCCCCTCCCCAAACAGGAAGGAACTGGCTAACAATCGAGGCCCCCATCCAGTTCCTTCCCCTGACCTCTCTAGCAATCACAAACTCGGTTGCTTTAACCCTTCGTGTGCCCCACACGAATACCTTAAAACCGTTCCACGCAAAAGGGGTGTGTTTGTGAGTAGAGAGTCGCAGATCTCGGGAGCGGGGGACAGAGTTTTGCGGCACTTTGAAGGCAAACACGTCTGTTATTGCCTACGTTTTCGTCAGTCAAAGCCCATTTTGTCAAATGCATGACTGAGCCAGCACGATTCTTATAGAGGGAGAAGGAGGGGAGGGGAAAGCATGTAGACAATGTAAATAATGTTGCTTTTAGTGGTTGGAACGCCTCGATTGTAACAGTTGTTTGCGAAGTCGCAAGGATTTCCATTTCTAAAAACCCTGCTAACTTACAAAACCGTCACACCCGCCTAAACCTGTTGATCTTCGAAATGGTATAATCTGTGCTCTAGGGCTGCAGTGTGACAATGCAATCCCATGTGGATTCACTCCAATCTACACCCATTGCTTTCAGTGGGTTGAGAATGGTTGAAGTGGAGCTGCCGCCCAGGCAATTCCCTCGCAATACGTCCGCGGGACTCTATAAAAGTGTCACAAGATGCTTTGCTATCTGAAAGGGCAATTACTTGTGGGTAGTGAACATGCCCTGCCCATGTCCCAGTCAAGATTATTCATGTAATATCTGCATACGAGAGTCAACAGCTCCCGGCTACTGTTTTCCTCCCAGGTGAAGTATGACAGCTTTTAAAGTAGTAGGGCTTTCAAATCTAGTCCTGACAAGGAAGATGAAAAACAAAGCAAAACCCCACCAGGTCTGAAACAGGGCAGGATTGTGGCAATACGCTACCAGTGGCTGACATGCATTTTGACAATAATCAAGTATGTTGTCTGTGCTGGGGTTACCAACCTCCAGGTGGGGCTTGAAGATCTCTCAGAATTACAGTTAATCCCCAGATGACAGAGAAGAAGAGATTGGATTTATATCCCACGCTTCACTCGGAGTCTTAGAGCGGCTTACAAACTCCTTTCCCTCCCCCTCCCCACAACAGACACCCTGTTAGGTAGGTGGGGCTGAGAGAGCTCTTTCAAGAACTGCCCTTTCAAGGACAGCTCTGGCAGAACTATGGCTTGCCCAAGGTCATCCAGCAGCTGCATGTGGAGGAGTGGGGAATCAATCCCGGTTCTCCCAGATTAGAGTCCGCACACTTAACTACTGTACCAAACCACCACACCAAACAGAGATGAAATCCCCTGAAGAAAATCAAGACAGGTGTTAGTGACTCACAAAAGCTCATACCCTGCCACAAATGGTGTTAATCTTTGAGGTGCTATTGGATTCTTGCTCTTTTGTACTCGTGAAGAAAATGGCAGCTTTGGAGGGTGGACTCTATGACATGATACTCCGCTAAAGTACCTCCCCAAACCCCACCCTACTCAGGCTTAGGGTTGCCAACTTCCATATGGAGGCTGGAGATTTTCTGTGATTATAACTATTCTCCAAGCAACAGAGATCACTTAAAGAAAATGGAGTCCACTTTGGAAGATGGACTTGGGCATTATACACCATTGAAGTCTCTTCCCTCCCCCAACTTTGCCCTCCTCAGGCTCCACCACCAAATATCCAGGAATTTCCAAACTCAGAGCTGGCAACCCTGGTTTGTCACAGAAGCCTCCATTCTCCTGTGCTAATCCATCCTATGGATCAATTTCCTTTGGCCTTTTTCCTCTCAGCTCTCTTGTGCCTGCTGGAGCTGCCAAAATCCAGTGATATGGCACACGTCACACAAGTACAATGTGCCCTAGCTCAGCCCGCATCTCTAGAGGGCAGGTCTTTGTTAGGTTCTGTTTGGGAAAGTGTGTATTCCCTGTGAGGGTGTCCCACTTACAGGTGGGGCCTGAAGTTCTCTGGAAATTACACCAAAAAGATCAGTTCCCCTGGGGGGAATGGCAGCTTTGGAAGGCGGACTTTAGTCTACAATATACCATAGAGTTTAGGAGAAAAACAAGTCCTAGAGCAACATCACAATACCACTGTGCTCTTGAGTTATGTAAAGTAAGGAGACAAAAGATATTGTGTAATATATAGAAAATTCAAAAAATAAACCTATTAAAAAAAAAACAATCCCACTGTGCTCCTTCCCTGAACTCCACCTTTCCCAGGCACCATCCCTGTGAATTGCCAAAGCCAGAGGTGGCAACCCTAACATTTCTCTCCAAGAATTTAGGCAAGCTAGATGGATCCAGATCTGCCTATCCACTATATTTCTATCTCAACCTTTCACCGAGGAGCTCAGGACAAGGGAGATGGTTCGTCTTTCTCAGATTTGTCCACATTACAACCCTGTGAAGTCGGTGAGGCTGAGAGTGATTGAACCGAAGTCATCCAGTGAGGTTTCATAGTTGAATAAGGAAAGCCAGGTAGGGTAAAAATCTAAACAATAAATAAATAAATGTCAACCCAGCACTGCTTTCCTGAATAGAGTCACAACCATCTAAATCCAATGGGCTTAAAAGGGTGTGATTCCATGTAGGGGTGCCCTATAGACCTCCCAGCCACAAGCAGGCTCCACTATCAAATTCACAGTACATCGTGGCTGCCCAGATGATTATCACGCAGCGTGTGTTCCCCTGAGGACGGTGTTAGCCGCTTTGGGTGCCACACATTGGTCAGAAAAGTGGGTTATAAATGACTAAAGTTATAACTGGCCAGATGTTCAGGTAGCCCACAAGTAGGGAAGGTAACAAGCCTTCTTCTATTTCCCTGTGTGAATAAGGCTTCCTTGCCTTGAAGAAGAGTAGGTTTCTATACCCTGCTTTCCTCTACCCTAAGGAGTCTCAAAGCAGCTTTCGATAACCTTCCCTTCCTCTCCCCACAACAGACACCCTGTGAGGTAGGTGGGGCTGAGAGAGCTCTGAGAGAACTGTGACGGACCACGGGCTTCATGAGGAGGAGTGGGGAATCAAACGTGATTCTCCACTCTTAACCACACCATGCTGCTTTCAAGGTCCAGGGGAAAGGTTAGATAGAAGTTTAGCAAAACAAAGCAGGAAATACTTCAGAGGCAAGGCTCCCTGAATCTTGTGAGCAAAAATTCTACTTTGTGAGCTACTGGCATTAAAGTTGTGAGCAAGCAATTTGGCTAAGGCATAAATCAGCTTGCTCTGGAGCCATCCTTCCTGAGCCAAGACAAAAAACTGAGCTGGAGGCTAAAAAACTGTGAGGTAGCTCACACTAACTCAGCTTGGAGGGAACACTGTTCAGAGGTCAGGGAAATAAAGAGACCCCAACTGCCAGCCTCTTCAGAAAGACATACCAAAGAGTGCTACCATTCACTCCTTTCTTAATTCCCACATGTATCCCACTCCCAAAACACATTTCATCTCCCCGATCGTGGGAAGCCTCATTCAGTTGTCTGGCATCCGAGATTTCACCAGGCAAACCCCTGTTTTTTCCCCCCAGGTATGTCTTCACAATCTTTAAGGACTAGGAAATGAAACCTTAGGTTTTTCAAATCACATCAGCAACCATTTCTGCGCTCACCTGACCCTTTTCTCTTGATCCTCCCTGCTTGCAGAAAGGTAAGGCCTGGACCCTCCAGGACAAGATTCCGCCCCAGAACGTTCAAGTTGGCAAGTTCTCTTTGTGATTATACACCTGCTGTACTGGCAAACTGGGATCTCAGCTGGGAGTCCTCGGTCGGTGTGAGAACCCCGGCGTTTAAAATGGTTTCCATAATACTTTTTACTGAAAAGTTATTTTTGCTCTTCGGCTTAATTTTGGGTCTTTCGTTAAGTGGCTAAGCAGCCTAATAGCCCAGATGAGCCCAATCTCAACACAGCATGGAAGCTAAATCGGCCCTGCTTAGTCCTCGGATGGGAGACCACCGAGGGAGTCCGGGGTTGCTATGCAGAGGCTGGCGATGGCAACCCACCTCTGCTCATCTTGTGCCTTGAAAACCCTGTCATTCTGGGGTCGCGACTTGACGACACCCAATTATTATTATTAGTTGACGGGGGGGGGGGCGGTACTTTTAACTCTCTTAAACCAGATTGTCAGAAGCCACCTTAAGAGGCCGTAGAAGGCTAGCCCTTGAATGAATTGCCCCCTTAAAAATGGTCTTGGCAGCTGCTGAATGGGCTCTGTTAATTAGTCATGTATGCCCTACACTTGTGGGAGGGCTGGTGGATTCCAGAAATAAGAGTCTGTACTGTTGCTGATTTTAAGATTTTAATTCTGTGTGCACTGTATTTATTATTGTATTGTTACTCAAACTCAGAGCTATTTTGGGGCAGGAACGCATAGGAACGGAGTTCCGGCTAGCTCCCAAGTTTGCCACACCCAGCAGGAACTCATTAGCATAACAGGCCACACCCAACAGCAGAAACTCATTAGGATTGGCTACGTTAGGGGTGTGTGGCCTTACATGCAAAGGAGTTCCTGCTACAAAAAAAAAAGCCCTGGGTTTTGACAACAAACAAGGTAAACAGAATAAGAAACAAAAGTGGGCGTGGCTGGATGACCACACTTCTGGTCACATGGGGGTGTGGCCTAATAGGCTAATGAGCTGTGCTGTCAGTGGTGTGGCCTAATATGCTAATGAGTTTCTGCTGTTGGGTGTGGTCTATGATGCTAATGAGCTCCTGCTGGGCTTTTTCTACAAAAAAAGCCCTGCTCAAACTGTTGTGACCCACACCGATCCCGTTTGTGGGGAGGGCGGGAAATCAATGCTCCCTCTAAGCTGTGGAGACTCGTGAGCAAAAGTTCTCCTCTGTGAGCTCCTACTGGCATTTAAGTTGTGAGGGAGCGATTTGGCTACTGCATGAATTAGTTTGCTCTGGAGCCCATCCTTCCTTAGCTAAGACAAAACTGTGTTGAGCTGGAGGCTAAAAAACTGTGAGCTACCTCACACTAACTCGGCTTAGTGGGAACAATGGGCGGGATATAAATCCAATTAAATAAAAAATAATAAGTGGGGCCTGGAGTTCAGCCCAGAATTATCACGGATCTCCAGACTATCGGGATCAGTTCCCTCAGAGAAAATGGCAGCTCTGAAAGGCATCACAGCCCAGCTGAGGTCGGTCCCCAGACTTTGTCCATCCCAGGGCTCCACTCCCAAGTCTCCAGGGATTTCCCAACCAGGACTTGGCAACCTTAGGCAGTACCTGTTTCCCATACGGCCTCAAGAGCTCCCCAAAAGCAAGGCACAGAGGACAGTATTCCTTCCCTGTTCTCTGCCTCCTCAGCCAACAGGAGTAAGCTGCCTTTGAACCTGGACATTCCATTCCTATTGTAGTGATCAGCTATCGAGAGAACTATCCTCTGTCTGTTCCCTCAATTTTTTAAAAAAATGTACACCCTTTGGGGAGGGAAGTAACCGAGATCAACAAATGTGAAACAAACTTACATATTTTAATCCGAAAGGGAAAAACCTGTAATGGCTTGAAAAGAAAAAAGAAAGGAAGAAAGAAAACTTGGTCAGAATTAAAAGCTTGGTAGCCAATTCTCTCTCAGTCACAGTTTTTTCTCTTCGTGATCCGCTTTGGACTGGCCCCGAAGGCTGCAGGCGAGGATTCGGGGACATCTCCGGGACTGGGGATCAGCAGAGGAGGGAAAGGATCGGGATCCGAGTGGAAACTGGTAGACGGGCCGACAAAAGACAGAACCTCATCAGGCCCGGTATCGTTTTGTGCCTCCACAGGAACGCGCAACCCGGGTTCATCGCGGCCTGGCGAATGCAAGGGTGTCACGTTGCTGCTGGACGTGTTGGCCTGCTTCTCACTGGCGTTGGGAACGGAATGCTGAGCAGACCAGGGGGGGCTGAACCCCGGGTACGGATTGTAGCTTGGGAAGGGGCCAGGAGAAGGATAGCGCTGGGCCGAAAATGCAGTGGCGATGGTCTCCATGGCGGAGGTCTGCCTTCCCATGAGATCTGCCAGAGTCTGGTGGGACTTCTCGATGGCGGCTATCATGCGGTGGGTGGTCGCCCGGTCCTGCTCGCGTTCCTGCTTCTCCAGCCGCCTCTCCTGCTTGTCTTCCGCCCTCTCCTCCCGCCTCTTGTTTTCAAACGCCCTCAGGTCCTGCTGGTGCAGCTGCCGGAGGGTGTCCACCAGGTCGGAATTGGACTTGGAAGCTGAGGACTCGGCCAGGCGCCTTGTGGACTCCAGGCGTTGCCTCCAGTTGCGCTCCCGTCGGTAGCGCATGCGCTCTGCATTGCTGACGGGCAACCTCCGGTGCTCCTCTCCAGCATCTGTGGGAGGCAAAGAATGAGTCATCAATTATCTTGCCTTCTACTGAGTGAGACCCATGCATCCCAACACTCTGTGTCACACAGTGGCCAAAACCCAGGTGCCATCAGGAGGTCCACCAGCGGGGCCAGAACTCCAGAAGACCTCCTATTGTTGCCCCCAACCACCAAAAATACAGAGCACCGCTGCCCTAGACAGAGGGTTCTATCTATACCTTTTGGCTATAGCCAATGATGGACCTTTGTTCTGTATGTTTATCCAATGTCCTCTTGAATGCTTGTTGCCACCACCACTTCTTGCGGCAGTGAATTCCAAGTGTTCATTATTATTATTTACAGACAGGCCTTTTTTCTGGGGGAACGCGCCAGAACTGAGCTCTGGAACCTCTTTGACAATTTTTTAAAAATGTTTAAGAGTCCATGAGTTTTCAGTATATAGACTGAAAACTTCATTTCCCTCTTGAGAGTTCCAGCACCTCTTCCCCCCAACCCAGACAAAGCCCAGTTTACAGGAAACCCCATTTTATCAGTTTTGACTGATATCTGTCTGTCTATCAAGGTCAGTTAGGGAGGAGCTGTGACTCAGTGGTAGAGCATCTGCTCGGCATGCAGAAGGTCCCAGGTTCAATCCCCAGCATCTCCAGTTTAAAGGACTAGGTAGGAGGTGATGTGAAAGGACTCTGCCTGAGACCCTGGACAGCTGCTGCCAGTCTGAGTAGACAATACTGGCCTTGATGCACCTTGATTCAGTGTAAAGCAACTTCGTGTGTGTTCATGTGAGTCCTGTCAACTCTTGACTGGTCGTGTGTCTCAAGCAGATAATCAGACCCCTTTTTTAACTGGTTTTATTTTGTAAAGGAATGTCTTTATTGTTGGGGAGCAGGCCTCCGTTCGGAACATCCCTAATGGAACCTTTGCCCGCTCCACAATTTCATGTAGGCCATTAGGGATGTTCCAAATGGAGACTTGGTCTCTACGCCACAGCCAGATGAGGTGGCAGAAGGGATGGGAAGTTGGGAAAGAGCTTGTCATGATCTGGGCTGTACCACCAGAGGCCTAGTAGGCCCAGGGAACCTGGCTAGCAGTAGGGGAGGCTGGGCCTACAAACCCCAGAAGGCCTTGGGAAGTTTTGGCACCAATTTTGGCCAATAGGGAAGAAGAGGGCTGGGGAATAAAAGAACTGGTGCAAGAGGAGAAGCTGTTGTTCTTCCCAAGGAACAGGGCCAAAACGGAGGCTGCTGTGGGGAAGAAACACTCATCCTGAGGGAAGGGTGAGTAGTCTAAGGCCACTTGAGATAGTGAGCTAGGGACAGTATATTTAGATGCGTTAGGGCATTTGATTTCTTTTCTTTTCACCCACTTACTGTTATTATTCCTGCACCTCGTTTGTTTGACCTCCTATAAAATAAACTGTTTTCATTGTTCACTCTGCCTGGTCCTCATGCTCATTTCTAAAGGGATATCTGAAGGCTTGGGAGGGTGCTCTGAGCCTTCTCAGAGGAGCCTGGTACCAGAGTGGTGGCAGCGTCAGGTGACACCCCACTTGAGCTGTGACAGCACTTTTTTTGAATGCTCCCCAACGGTAAGGAAATCCCTTGCATCTTATACAGGACTTCTCTTCTTCTCTCTCTTACGTGGGCTTGGAGCAGTAGTAAGTTAACCTATTTTTGAAGTTAATCCATTCACAATAGGTTAGACGTGCCTACATGAATATGTCACGTAAGGTGTGCTTCTATTTTTGTAAGTAAAATTTCTTTCTCCTGTTACGGTTGGAGTCAGGTCATCTTTGTAATTTGTTTGAACAGCATTTTCCCCATAACTGGGAAATGTGGAAGACTGGGGATCCTGTGTAAAGCTTCTGTGCTTCCAAGGCAAATGATTTTTTTCCTTACATTTAACGAATACCCATGACCTCCCCACTCTTTTCCCCTTATGGCCTCTTATGCCTGGCGTCACTTCCTAGGGTACCTGCAAGATGCTACCCCTCTCCCTTCCTTCCGACTCCCTCCTCGATGGAGTCGGTGAGCCTCTGCCACAACACCTTAGTCCCTCTCCACTGATGAAATTAACCCCAAGATTAGGGATAACTGAGGGAAGCGAAGATGGCATGGTGTAGTCCAACCTTGTCAGAAGCTAGCCAGGGTCAGGACTTGGGTGGGAGACCACCAAGGAAGGCTCTGCAGAGGAAGGCAGGAGCAAACCACCTCTGCTTCTCCCTTGGGTGCTTTCAGGCACACACTGAATAATGGCCTTTCAATCCACTTCCAATCCACTTCCAATCCTCTTTGAAACGGGACTCTACTGTGTGAAATGGGAAAATCCATTTGCAAACGATTGCTAAAGTGCATCATTCAGCAAATTTGAAAGTGTCTGGAGTTGTGAGTCGCTAGCACTTACATACACAGGGATAACTGAAATTAATGCTTATTTGTTCCCATTTAGGGCCACTTCCTCCTATCTCTGCCACCTTCCTTGCATCAAATTTTAGATGCTACTCAGGGCAGAGCGCCTGTCTTTGAAAAATATCAAAGTGCTTTGGTGACACTACACTAATAATAAGGGATGCCAGCAGGCCTGTAGCTACGGTGGGACTTTTGGGGCTCCACCCTCTTCTTTAAAGGCACAGCCCCACAAGAATTTCTCCCATAAATGCTTTTTTCAATCATTTAATAATATATTTTTTTAAAGGCGTGCTCTCCTTTAAGCAGAGTGGGGTGCTGTAGTTGACTAATTCCTGCACTGAGCAAGGTTGGAGTAGGTGACCTCTAGGCTCCCTTCTAACTCTGTGTCAAGAAACTGGTCTCCTTTAAGAGAGTTGTTCTGCCTAAGTGTTAGCTTTCTTGACTACAGAAGTCATCACCCCTACCTACCGGCTTGTTATCAGAACTGTTGCTTAGGCTGGCGGAAGTGATTAACTTGCAGCAGCTGAGAACTGTCATCTAAAGTGGCTGACAGCTTGCAATTTAGAGATCTATCCTGGTAACAGCTTTCTATTGGCTTTCTTCCTGCACTGAGAACTTCAGCCCCACCAGAAAAAAAATTGCCCCACAAGCCACAAAATCTTGGCTATGGGCCTGGATGCCAGAAGAGGAAAAGAGGGTCAAAGTCACTCACCAACCACCTGGACTTCAGTGGGAGTTTCTTTGGGGGGCGGCAGAGGGTTATCCCCTAGAGGTGTTTCTACTTTTTCCACAATCTGTGCACTGCTGTCCTTGGACACTTTGGGGGGTTGTGGTGTGGGGTCACTTGGGGTCACACGCAACTCTTTGGACGACGCAATTGGTGCAACGTATCGTTCTGGGGCCTCTGCCTCCTGAGCCTCTGGTGCGGGATTGGCCGCTTCCCGTGCAATCCTGGTAGCCGCCATGGGGTTCAACGGCAGCCGCTTCCGCCGCTTGTCCAGGCGCTCCACCACGCCGGCACCACACACCTTGCCACAAACAATGCCTTTCCGCAGGCACAGGAACTGCTCCAGGAGCTTGAAGTAGGGTGCGGTTTTTGGGGCCCGGCCGGAATGGAGATTCCCGCACTTGATCTCCTTGTAGCCCCTCTTGAGGTCCTTTGCCCGGCTGCGGCACTGTTCCGCGTCACGCTCGAAGCCCCGCTCCCGCAGCCGGTCTGCGATCCACGCAAACAGCTTCATGTTGCGGTACTGCTGCCCGAGAGCGATCTGGACGTCTTCCGCTTTCCAGATATCGATGAAGGCAATGGTTTCCTTGCGGGACCAGGCATCCCTCCGGCGCCGGGGCTCTGGAGAGGGAAGGTTAACGTCCGAAGGGCTTGGAATGGAGTCTGCCATCAGGAAGTGCTCCACAGCCAGCTGAGAACTCTCCATGTCAGCCCCTGTCCGTGTATGCTGAGGAAACAAGTGAGGGGGGAAAATAGATCAGGTGATAGTTTAAGGGCCCTAACATTCTTAACTGACCCTATAGAAGAAGAAGAAGAAGAAGAAGAAGAAGAAGAGACTGGATTTATACCCCACCCTTCACTTGGAGTCTCAGAGCAGCTTGCAAACTCCTTTCTTTTCCCCTCCCCACAATAGACACCCTGTGAGGTAGGTGGGGCTGAGAGAGCTCTGACAGAAATGGCTCTTTTTCAAGAACAGCTGTGCCAGAACTATGGCTTGCCCAAGATCATCCAGCAACTGCAAGCCGAGGAGTAGGGAATCAAACCTGGTTCTCCCAGATTAGAGTCCGCGCACTTAACTACTACACCAAACTGGCATCACTTGTATATATGAAGGACAGCGTAGTGTAGTGGTTAGAGTATTAGCCTAGGATCTAAGAGTAAAAGGTAAAGGTTTCCCTTGCTCGAAAGCCAGTCAAATCTGACTCTAGGGGGCGGTGCTCATCTCTGTTTCCAAGTTGAAGAGCCAGTGCTGTCCAAAGAGTTCTCTGAGGTCATGTGGCCAGCATGAGTAAACGCCGAGGTGCACAGAACACTGTTATCTTCCCACCAAAGTGGTACCTATTTATCATCTTGCAATTTCTTGCTTTCGAACTGCTAGGTTGGGAGGAGCTGGGGCCAAAGACAGGAGCTCACTCCATTACGTGGCACTCGGGTCTCGAACTGCCAAGCTACAGACCTTCCAATCTACTGCTCACTGTCTTAACTTCTGAGCCACCATGGCCTCTTGGATCTAAGAGACCCAGGTTCAAATCTCTAATCCGCCACAGCAGCTTCCTTGATGACTTTGGGCCAGTCATAAGAACATAAGAACATAAGAGAAGCCAATGTCGGATCAGGCCAATGGCCCATCAAGTCCAACACTCTTGTCACGCAGTGGCCAAAAATACCAGGTGCCCTCAGGAGGCCCAGCAGTGGGGCCAGGACACCAGAAGCCCTCCCACTGCTGCCCCCCCCAGCACCAAGAATAGAGTGCATCACCTGCCCCAGACTGAGAGTTCCTATCTATATCTTGTGGCTAATAGCCACACACTCTCAGCCTAACCAACTTACAGGGTTGTTGAGGTGATAACATCAAGGAGAGGACAAGGACGTGAGCTGCTTTAGGTCCCCATTGGGGAGAAAGGCAGGGTCTAAGTGAATTCATAAAATAAATAACATTTACCTGCTGTGGCCAAACTGGGATAAGCACTCAGAAGTGGACTCCAGGGACCCCGGGCTCAATCCCCAGAGGGGTGCAGTGTGTAAATCATATACTGAGTCATGCTCTCCACCACCAATGTAGTCCTAAGTGTAGATATGTTATGCGTATGGAGTTGGGGGGGGGTAGGAAAGGGTCAGGACCCTACCTATGCGGCCGGCCCAAGCGCCTTGCAAAATGAAGACACCACCCAAAACCCCAAGAAAGGATCTCACGATATACACTACTTTATTCGAACCAGGGATTTTCAACACAAGATCTGTGCGCAAAAGACATCAACAACATAGAAATTCAATTAAGCCTTTCAGGTTCGAAGGAAAAGAATTCCAAAACCTAATTCCAAAAAGATATTAGAAGCAATAATTGAAAAATTAGAAGAACACCCAAATTTCTGTGCCATCTTGGGTCAGCAAAGGCTGTCGAATGCATCTGGACACCATCAGCAGCTATTGGATAGTACCCGAGAGAAGTCCATTTATCAATTACAATGTGCTTCTTGGTCCAAAGAAAGAAATATTCTTCCCTGCTCAAATGAGGCTTTAAGACAGGGGTGGCCAAACTATGGCTTGGGAGCCACAGGCGGCTCTTTCAGCCATATTGTGCGGCTCCCAGCAGGGCGGCTGGGGAAGCTAAATATCATTAGCAAACAAATATCATTGGACAAATAAATGTTATTATCAATACCTGCTTTTACCCCCTTTGCTATTATTTTGGCAGTCTCATTTAATGTTAATAAAAAGCAAATTTGCATATTTCCCATTAAAAACATGTAATATTTGTTCATGTTTTGCAGCTCTAAAAAATCTGACATTTATTCTATGTGGCTCTTACGTTAAGCAAGTTTGGCCACCCCTGCTTTAAGATAATGCAGCTTTTTTCCTAAAACAATAAGAAATAGTTAAAAACCTGGGGCACCAGTTCTAGATTTTATTGTCCCCCCCACCAGAAGAAAACCAAGTGGGAATGTGTGAACAAAACTGACATGACCTAGCCAGTGAAATCGACATGACTTCTCAGAGGCAGGAAAACTTGGTATTTTCTGTCCTTTTCTCCAGGAAACACAAGAATCGACATGGTGTCCTATTAACAGGTTAGACAGAAATGATCCTTACTGCATCTCGGCATAGCCTACCTCATGGGGTTGTTGTGAAAAAGAGACAATCCTCATGTATGCTATTCTGAGTCACACTAGTAGTAACTCAAGACGAGTTATGTCATTATATGAGAAGAGCACCCCTTTAAGATACATGTCACTGAGAGAACACAACTGGTCCAAGAGCACCCAGAGAGTTTCACAGCTGAGCCAGCACGAGAACCCAAATTTTCCTAGCTGGACTCTCTCTAAAAGAATAAAATTCAACAGTGCGAGCTCGGCTGGAATACTGGCATCTGACATAACCACAGAGAGATCGGAGAAACACCCGACTCCGCACAGGGACAGCTTGCCAAACGGACACACAAACTGGCTCTTACCTTTTGATCCCGCTTCTTGGCTTCCTGTTGTATCTGCAGGAAATCCTCAGCCAAGCCCACTGCTTGGGCGCAGGTCTCAGGGCCGTTTTCCCTCACCCAGCTCTGGAGTTCCGGCGGCAGGATGGTCAGGAACTGCTCCAGGATCAGCAACTCCAGAATCTGCTCTTTGGAATACCTCTCGGGCTTCAGCCACCGGTGGCAGAGATACCAGAGACGACCGCAGGCCTCACGGGGCCCCTCAGCCTCCTGGTAGCGGAACTCTCTGAAGCGCTGGCGGTGCGTCTCCCTGCTGAGGGCATCGCCACCAGGGACCTCCTCCTTTGCCACCCTGAAGCTTCTCCTTTTGGCGCCTGAAATTTTGTTGGGGGGCCCTTGCTCTTGAGACCACTGTCTGGCTTCCGCAGCTCCTTTGAAAGACGCTAGGATCCCCTTCGTGTCATCTGAAGTCTCCGGGTTCCCTTGACTTAACTGAGGAGACTGCCCGGCCTTTGGCAAGTCTTCCAACTGGGACTCCCAGTGCCGGGACAATCCTTCATTGGGCTCCTGTTTGACCTGTTGAGGAGGGGCCCATCCGAGCAGCTCCTGTGTGGTCCCGAACTGGAGGGCATGCGGGCCTTTCCCCTTGCCCTCCGATCCTGCCAGCAGCTTGAGGCCTTCCGAGTCTCGATCCTCCATCTTCATTCCTGGAAGAAGAGCTTTCGGTTCTTCAATGGAGACCGACCCAGCCTGTGTTTCTCAGATGAGCTCCCCTCTTCTTAGGCCCTCATGTCTCCCCTGCCCCCCAAATAACAATAATTGCACGTTGTAAGTCGGGGTGTGTGTTTCTTTCAGTGAAAACGGAGACAGCTGCAGTCCTGAAAGCTATTCAGCAGCTGGGGATCGTTGAGGCCTACCAGACTAGGCTTCCACCTGAGAGAAAAAGACACAAAAACGATTAAAGCTGCTACAGTCCAACAGCTGGAGTCATTGTTTTTTTAAAAAATCAAACCATTTGACTGACATAAGGCAACTGAGATGAATCAGTCAGCAGATTAATAATACAAATAATAATAAAAGTCTGTTCCAAAGCTGCAGATGGCAATCACCAGCTTGAAGAATTCTCTGTGTTAGGGAGAAAGGGGAATGCCTCTTCTAAATACTTATCACATCAGCCCCTGAGAAACATCATCTTGGGAGAGGCATTTGCTTCTATCAGAAAGAGAGAAGGGGAAATGCTCTTCTAAACAACTGTCAAAACTGCAGATGGCCAGCGCCATCTTGGAAGAGGAGTCCATTCTCCAGAAGAACATGAATGCCTCTTCTGTTGTTTCTCCCTCGTATGGAAACTGATGGAGGGTTTAATCCATCCGCTAAAATTATATTCACATAACAGTTAACAGTTATTAATTGTTAAGATTTCCTTAATTGTAATGATTACAGAAGCAAATATAGTGTGATTACTAAAGTGAAGCTTTAACTGATCATTTCAAATGTGTATAACTAATTGGACAAGTCTTTTAAAAATGGAAGCATCAAGAATTCTGCAGCCAAGTAAAGAGGAATTCTGAAATCTGCATAAAACGCAAATTAACAAGTTATGCCACTGAGGGATGAGGAACAGCTCAAGACTCTGAGACCAATGTGGCAAATTCTGCTTGCATCCAACACTGCCCAAAAGATAACTTTGCATCCTTCAAGGCTATGAACAGATACAGGTGCTCTTTTGGGCATTTATTTCAGCAACTGGATGTCACTTTGCCTTTATGGTGACAGCAGCATATAAACAGACTAACTGTCCTTTTGGTAAAAAGCTGAAATTCTCAGGGGGCCCAACAAATATTCTATTAAGATTTTGTATTACTTCAGATTGCAATTGTAAATTGTTTTGTGTAGAAATTCATTTTTAAAAATACACAATGTGCACAAATGCAGGATTCGTGGAACTTTTTGGGTCCATCCTTGAGAGCTTCGGTGGTGCCAAGAGGGAATCTGTTCTGCTCTGCTTGTTGGCACTGCAGTGGCTCAGTGGTTAAGATGCTGAGCTGCAGACCAGATGGTCGGTAGTTCAGCAGTTTGAGACCCGAGTGCCGCATGACGGAGTGAGTTCCCGTCTCTGGCCCCAGCTCCTGGCAACCTAGCAGTTCGAAAGCAAGAAATTGCAAGTGGATAAATAGGTACTGCTTTGGTGGGAAGGTAACAGCGTTCCATGCGCCTCGGCATCTAGTCATGCCGGCCACATGACCATGGAAATGTCTTCGGACAGCGCTGGCTCTTTGGCTTGGAAATGGAGATGAGCACCACACCCCTAGAGTCAGATTCAACTGGCTTTCGAGCAAGGGAAACCTTTACCTTATTATTTCAGACTGCAGTTGTAAATTGTTTTGTGTAGAAATTCATTTTTAAAAATACACAAAGCGCACAAACGCAGGATTCGTGGAACCTTCTGGGTCCATCCTTGAGCGCTTCAGTGGTGCCAAGAGAGAATCTGTTCTGCTCTGCTTGTCGACATCAGATGACTTAGAAGGGTGTTAACTCTGCACCGTTCCTTTTCGGGACCGGGATTGTCTCCAGCAAATCGCAAAACATAAGAAGACTCTTGCTGGATCAGAGTGGGTCCCTCCACTGTAACAGCACTGGACAGTTAGACATTTCTAGGGAGGCCACAAGCAGGTCCTGCAGCCCCTCCTCCTGTTGTTTACCCTCAAGGGTATACTGCAATTGCACATGGAGGTTCAACTCACAGCGACATTGGCTGTTAATAAAGCTGTAGTTGACATATCTTTCTCAGCCTTCACAGGAAGGTGAGAATCACTACAATGGATCATGCAAACCCCATGCGGATGCTGTTTCTCATTCTTTGAGTGCCTCTTTACTGTACATTGTAAATTTCAACTTTTACAAAACTCTGAGAACTTCATTTTAAGTGGGCATAAATAACTTGAATAAATGTCTTTCCGGGGCTGTTGAAGTCCTACCAGGTTACTTTAGTAGACTTCCTTTTTAAAAAGTCTCCCTCTCCTTCCAAGAAGCTCAGGGTAGCATGCGTACATCTCCCTTTTATACTCGCAACAACTCTGAGAGGTAGGTTAGGTCGAGCAACTGATCCAGTGTCAACATCATCCAGTCAGCCTCCTAGCTAAGGGAGGACTTGAACGCAGGCCTCCCCAGTCCTTGAGCAACACGTGTCACCATGGGTCTCAGCATTAGTTATTCCAACAGCCATTCTTTAAAGCACCAAGATGAAAGGAACATGTACCAGTTTTCCTTACTGAAAAGATATAGTTTGGCTAGTAAGAACTGAAATATGACTGCAAGGCCTCTTTTACATTCACATTTAGGTAAAGGTAAAGGTTCTCTTGCTCGAAAGCCAGTCGAATCCGACTCTAGGGTTGCGGTGCTCATCTCCGTTTCAAAGCCGAAGAGCCAGCGCTGTCTGAAGACGTTTACATATATGCAAAATTTTAAAGGCAGGTCACATGGACTTTTCAAAATCCTGATTAAAAAAAAAAAAGATTAAAAGTGTCCTTTGCTATAAAGGGGGTTTCAACCAACCTAAAATGCCAAGAATCTAAAGTCTGATGTGGAAAGAACAAACAAAGAGTTGGGGAAAGATTTGTAAGAAAATGTGTAAGACTAGGAGTACTTATCCATCCCTTTTTTAAAGCCCACCAATTCTCCCCCTTTCCAACCGTCCCACACATTCTTTTTTAGGACAAAAAGGTGGTGGTGGGGGATGCGCAAAGAAGAATTTATTTTCTTAAATAAAAAAAAATCCATATAACCTCAGGGCACATTCTTATGATCCTCTCCAAAAATACTTTTTTCTTTAGGGCACTATTACCCCGCTTCTCCCAGGGAGCCAGCCCGAGGCGGCTTATAAAAAGCCTCTCTCTGCCAGCAAGTCACCCTCTGCTTTGCCGCGTGCATTTTTTTTTACACTCAGACAATCCTTCCAAGAACTGAGCGCGCCAGTAAGGGCAACCTACGGCTTCGCATTTCAGCGTCGAGCATGCGCCTAGCGAACCCAGCGCATGCTCAGGAAGACGAGGGAGGCTGACTTTCCAGCCGGCAGGAAAGCGTCACGGGACAAGCGGGCGCCCCCACCCCCTTTTTCCTTTGCACCTAACGGGGCGCTCCCGGCTGCTCAACATCTCCGAGTTGTTGCAACTCCTTCCAGCGGATCTGGGGCGTTGGTGCTCGTGCGCCAGGCGCTGCGCAAAAACGCCACTGGGGAAAGCCAAGGAAAAGTCCCTTTTTTAAAAAATTATTCCTATTATTATTTTAAAATAAGGACAGAACAGGAGTGGAAAGCAAGAAAGAAGGGCGAGGCAAAGGAGAAGGGGAGTGAGAAGGGAGGAGGAGGGAGGAACAGACCCGATCCCAGCCCTGTCCACTCACCCATCCTCAGCCTCTTCCCAGAACCCAAACTTCTCGTCTCTGGCTCCTGGGAAATCCGGACTCCTGTTTCCCACGCACGGGGGGAAGGCGGAGGGAGGGAGCAACGCAGGAAGGGGCCGGATCAGCCCCTGACATCACGAGGCTCGGGTTTCACCCTCCGGCCTCTCTAGGAATGGGAGCGAGCCCCCCTCCCCTTTCCGCAACTAGTCTAAATTCAGAGATCTGGATTCGGATTTGAACACGCGACCCTAGCATTTATTCCTTCCTAGCAATAAGTATGGGTACCTTGAACAGCTGTTCAACGAGAGGGGAAACATCGCGACTCTGGGGGAGGGCTGCACCTGGCGGATTTCTGCCTGATACGTTGCTGTTAAAGGCACCGGTGGAGTTCTGGGTTTTTTTTTTTTTCTTCAAACGGCCGCGTTAGATTTTGACCAGTTTAAAAGGCTACACCCATCACTCCTAGCCAATGCTCCCTCTTAAGCTGTGGAGTCCTGTGAGCAAAAGTTCTACTTTAGGAGCTACCGGCGTTTAAGTTGTGAGCTGGTGATTTGGCTCCTGCATAAATTAGCTTGCTCTGGAGCCGTCCCTTCCTGAGCTAAGGCAAAAATGTGTGAGCCGGAGCCTAAAAAACTGAGAGCTAGCTCTCACTAACTCAGCTTAGGGGGAACACTGCTCCTAGCTCCTGTAGCTTTAGGGACTGTGTAACAGGAGGGAAATGCCACAGGTAAAGCTTTCCTTATCCCCAGGGCTCTTTCTGTAGAAAAAGCCCAGCAGGAACTCATTAGCGTAATAGGCCACACCCAACAGCAGAAACTCATTTGCATATTAGGTCACACCCCCTGACAACACAGCTCCTTAGGATATTAGGCCACACCCCCATGTTACCAGAAGTATGGTCATCCAGCCACACCCACCTTTTGCTTCTTATTCCATTTACCTTGTTTGTTGTCAAAACTCAGGGCTTTTTTGGTAGCAGGAACTCCTTTGCATGTTAGGCCACACACCCCTCATGTAGCTGATCCTAATGAGTTTCTGCTGCTGGGTGTGGCCTATTATGCTAATGAGTTCCTGCTGGGCGTGGCCAACCCGGGAGCCAGCTGGAACTCAGTTCCTGTGCCTTCCTGCCCCAAAATAGCCCTGCTTATCCCTATTGTAATGTACTTGGTCCTGACTGCCTGGGGGGGTGCTCTGCGGTCCTGCTAAACCTCCTAGCTTTGCTCCAGAGAACAATGGACTCGGTGGATCCTAGCCCGCACCAATCAGAGGGCTAGGCTCCCAGCCTCGAGCCCATGGAACTTGCGGCCACTGTAAATAGCCTATTACAGTGTAGGGGTGTGTGTTTCAGGGTGTGGTTTCACGGAATATAAACCAGCCTGCAAGCTGGCTAAAACTGTCTTGTTCTTCACTTAATAAAAGTTTGAGAGCCGAATCACTCATCAGTCTAAGTACTTTTCACCTATGGAGAGCAAATTTGGATAAGGCGAGATCAAGCTGGGCAGCCATGTTAGTTTGTCTGCAGCAGTAGAAAAGAGCAAAAGTCCAGTAGCACCTTAAAGACTAACAAAATATGTGGCAGAGTCATGAGTCACTGCTCAGTTCTTCAGATACAGCTAGAATGGGAGTCTTCTTCTGTTCTTAAGTGAATCTCAGTCATGCCTGCAGCTTAGCTGTGGATTGTAACAAAAGAGTGAATTGCTCTTTCAGCCAAGCAAGGCCAAAACAAGCACATTTTTATTTTACTTTCGTTTATGCCCATCTTTTCCCCCAGCGGAGACTCAAAGTGGTTTACATCGTTCTCCTCTTCTCCCATTTTATCCTCACAACAATGACCCTTTGAGGTAGGTTAGGCCGAGTGTGTGTGATTGGCCCAGGGTCAACCAGCAAGCTTCCATGACAGAGTGGGGATTCGAAGCTGGGTCTCTCGGATTCTAGTCCAACACTCTAACCATTACACCACACTGGCTTCCAGACATCATGTTTAGCAGCAGTAGAAACCGTTGCAGAGACCAAATCTGGATTGTGGCCTCAACCCTGGGGTAGAAGTTAACTCTCCCCTCTCTTATGTTACGCATCTGACAAGTGTATAGAGATACCGGCTGTGTTGCACCTGAAAACCGGTGGGGAGCAGAGTGCTCCTCACCCACACAGCTTTGGGCTGGCTCCTTGTGCAGCCTTGTTCAAACCGGGCTGCAGGAGAAGCCAGCTCAAGGATCAGCTGTGCTGGTGAGGAGTGGCCACTGGATGGAGACGGTTCTGGTTGCTCTCACGGATGATCTCCATAGGATGAGGCGGGTCAGCCCCACTGTTATTATTGGATCTGACAGCAGCGTTTGACACCGTTGACACACCACCTCGCCAATGCAGGAGTACATGGGACAGTCCTGAAGTGGCTGACCTCATTCCTCCAAGGTCAGGGACAAAGGGAGCCACTTGAGAGAATGACCTCCCCACAACACCCATTAGAATATGGGATCCCTCCAAGGGCAGTCCTCTCCCCATTGTTTTTTAACATCTATATGTACCCCCTTGCCCAGCTGGTATAGAATTTCGGGCTGGGCTGTCATATGTTGATGACATCCAGCTATATCTATTGATGAGCAGCTGGCTGGATACTGTCCCAGAAATGTTTGCCATGGGGTTGGAGGCTGTGGTAACATGGTTGAAACAGAGCTGGCTGAAACTGGCTGAATCGAAGACTGAGGTCCCGTGGCTGGGTCGAAGAGAAGTCATTGTGGGAGATCAACTTCCAGCTCTTGGTGGCGTGCCGTTGACATCAGCACCGACCAGTGTTCCCTCTAAGCTGAGTTAGTGTGAGCTAGCTCAGTTTTTTAGCCTCTGGCTCACATATTTTTGTCTTCGCTCAGGAAGGATGGCTCCGGAGCAAACTAATTTATGCAGCAGCCTAATCGCTCGCTCACCACTTTAATTCCAGTGGCTTACAAAGTAGAATTTTTGCTCACAAGACTCCACAGCTTAGAGGGAGCATTGGCACCAACCATCAGGAGCTTGGGCATGGTCTTGCGTGTCTCCCTCTCGATGGGAGGCACAGGTCACAAATGTAACTAGGCTGGCATTATTTCATCTATGCCAGACTAGATTACCACCTGTCTCGCCAAGATCTAGCCACAGTGAAAATAGCTGATATATACTTTATCGGTATTTTCCAGCTATTTATTCAGCTGAATATTCATTACAGGATTGTTTCAGCTATCTGATATAGCTGATCCCCAAAATACAGGATTATCCACGAATGCTGGAAAGCTGCAGGTAAAGGGCATTTAAAGGGATGGTGATCTTTTAAAATGCCTTTGGAGTGAGCGTGCATTTTGCAGGTGTTTAAAGGGACTGTGAGCCCTTTGAATGCTTTTTAAAATATCCATTGGAAACAATAGAGGATGGGGGCATCTTTTTGGGGAGCCCAGAAAATTAACCCCCTGGTTCAATCTTTTTGAAATCTGGTGGTTCTTCCGAGGAGAGGCACCAGCAGCTATGCTGAAAATTTAGTGCTTCTAGTCAAAACCCCCAGATACTCCTGGATTGATTCCACATTATAACACATGCAGACCATTGACCATAATGGTCCCATTGGCTATATTGGAGCCAGAAAAAAATGGGACTCCCAAAAAAATCCAACATCCAAATACCATACCAGTACTGGAATATCAGGAAATACCATTTTTAAAAATTCATTTACCCCACAATCTGAAAAATGCCTATTTTTTTTCCTGCATATTCAGAGGTTGATTGCTTCTGAATGCAGAGATTCCCATTAGTCACTATGGCTAGCGGCCACTGATAGAGCTGTCCTCCGTGAGATTTAATCCACGATATCCACTTCAGAGTATTCTGTCTTCCCAAAGGAAAAATGTGGCATTCTTCATTTTGCAAGAGGTAAGATGAGGCATCAATCAATCAAACTGCCTTGGTGAATGATCCATTAACAGAAAAAGAGGATTTTAGAGAATACAGAGAAAATATGTAGATTTTGCTTGGAATGGGGTGCTAAATATATTTGGTTGAGGGGAGGAAAAGTGGAGGAATGGACAGGAAGGAGAGAAATGGGTAGGGAAGGGCATGAACTGGCTGATGGAATGAAAGCTCATCAAGAATTTTGGCCTGTTTGGGGTTTGCGAACTGGAATTTGTGAACTGAAGAACTGGGACAAACTACCACAAATTTTCGCACAATGTGTCACAGTTTGTGAAGAGCAGAAGGCAGGGGTTTACTCCTGCTTTCTACACTTCACGAGAAACAGCTGAGCATCTGGGAGCTCCCCACCATTCAACTGTTTGGTTTGAATGGCTCAGAAGAATTTAAACCCTGCTTTTGGCTTGCCGTAGATTTTTGGGAGCCCTTTGAACCACCACTGCTTTCTGCAGCTATCTGCCAGAAGCAGAAAACAGAAGTTCTAATGGCCCTGCTTTCTGCTCCCCAGGAAAAGCCATAGGGAGCAGAAAGGAGGGTTTAAATGGCTTCCAGCCATTTAAACCCTGCTTTTAGGAGCAGAGAGCAAGGCCAAAATGGCTGTTTTCTGCTTCCCATGAAAAGCTGCATGGAGCAGAAAGGAGTTTCTGCTGCCAGCAAAAAAGTAGAAGGGAAGTCCCTTCCCAGGAGATCCCCCCCACACAAACACATTCTGCTGGCTGTGGCCAAGAGAAAGGTGGAAGGGAAGTGCCTTCCACGGGGCACTTCACACCCACCTTTCTGCTGGCTGCAAATTGCCATAGCCAGCAGAAAGAAAGCTGTGAAGTCCCTTCCAGGGGACACTTCACCCTTACCTCAGGCTGCCTGGGACAGCCCTTTAAATGGGTTGCATGAGCTAGCCCAAGACAGCTGGGCCAGCAGAAAGGAAGGGTTGAAGTGCCTTTTCAGGGGCTTGTCATGGCCACCAGATAGGAAGGGTTTAAGTGTCTTCCAGAGGACATTTCACCCCCTTTTAGCTGCTGCCCGGGGAAATCCACAGCCAGCAGAAAGAAGGGGGTGAAATGCCCCCAGGAGGCACTTCCTCCCCCCACACACTTAGAACAAGAGGGTTTAAATGGCACAGACTCATTTAAACCTATCAATTGAGTGGTGGGACTGTCACTCAGCTGTTTTGTTTAAATGGCTGGGAGCTTTTAAAACCCCTCCTTTCTGCTCCCCATTTTCTCAGGGAGCAGAAAGCAGGGTTTTAAACTTTAAATGGCCCACGAACCTATATGAATGGTTCAGTTAGGGAACCAACATATCTGTTCAATTCATGGTTCAATACAATAACAAGGGAAAAAACCTTGAGGAAAGGCACTAAGAAGAAAAACAGAACAAAGACAAACAAGCAATTCTTAGGTACTGTTCAAACTAGGATATATATAAGACTAGGATATATGTAAGATCTACAAATATCCAGCAGGCAAGTACATAATTAACATATTTAGTATTCCAACAGGTAAGTATACAAATACAGAACAAGTCTACAGTACAAGTGCAGAGCAAGTCTGTAACAGGTTAACATACAATGTATTTCTAGTCTTCCAACAGGTAAGTGTACAAGACGAAGACTCAGGATTTCAAAACTTTGTTTCGTGTATTCTTTCTCAGCAGAGGCTAAACATAGACAAAAATATTAGGAAATCTCACAAAGTATACCATTCTCTGATCAGGTAACAGGAGTATACCTTTATTTCTCCTTTGGAGAATGGTATGCTTTGTGAGATTTCCTAATATTTTTGTCTATGTTTAGCCTTTACTGAGGAAGAATACACGAAAGGAAGTTTTGAAATCCGGAGTCTTCGTCTTGTATATTTATCTGTTGGAAGACTAGAAATACATAGTATGTTACCTATTACAGACTTGCTCTGCACTTGTACTGTAGACTTGTTCTGTATTTGTATACTTACCTGTTGGAAGACTTTGTATGCTACCTGCTGGAATACTAAATATATTTATTAGGTACTTGCCTGCTAGATATTTGTAGATGTTATATATATATTATCATCATTCTAGTTTAAACAGTACCTAAGAGTTGCTTATCTTAGTTCTGTTTTTCTTCTTAGCATCTTTCCACACAGTTTTTCCCCTTGTTATTGTACAATTCATGGTTCAGCCACGAACCGAACTGCAAAAATGGGGTTCGTGCCCATCCGTAGAGTCGGCTACAGAGACAGATCTCATCCAGGGCAGCTACCACGAAACAGGTCTGGGCTATTGTTGAGGCTGATCCTGACTTGGCACAGAAATGTAACCAGGTTGTACATGGGTGTGGACTCAGAACTCCCCAGTAATACACACAATAATAAAAACAAAAAAAAGGCTTTATTGAAGACAATCAAGACATGTTAATCAGTGGCACTAAAATGCACAAAAATTAGAAAGGTAACTAGCTACCTTTTACTGGAGTCCTAAGAGAGCACTGTCGGTTATCAAAATGGAGTCTCACAGCATAATACAAGTGTCTTCTTGGCAGAAAGGAGGAGTGGGAAGAAAGGGTAAAGGAAAAGGGTAACACTTGTTCTCACTAACCTTACTCAGGCCATATCTGCATTTGCATTTTAAATCAGTTGCGTAATGCTGTGACAGCGACTTTCTCTATGCTTGCTTGAAGAGTTGTTTGGAGAAGTTTCTTTTAAAGCAGTGCGGAGGTGCAATGACAGTGGAGCCACCCCAGAGGGCGATAAACAGATGTGGACATGTGAAACTATGCTAGCACAGTTGAGGTGTGAAAATGACACCAAACATGGACAGCTTTTTTGAAGACGGAGTCAAAAGGCGGGGACACTGGTGGGAAAGACTAATGCAGATATGGCCTTATAGAAAAACGCTGGCCATGACTTCCTGACCTCCTCAACCCTTTACTGGGCAGTATTCATGGAACTTTCCAGGGTGAGAGCAAGGTCCCTCTCCTACACCAGTTTCAGGGATGGAGTAGGTGAGCCAGTTCGCAGGCCTGAATAGATTGCTTTGAGAAGTATTGATCACGGTGTATGTGTGTGGGGGGGTGGCTAATGCCTGCAGAAATTCAGAGGAGAGTGAAGATAGCTGAAACAGGCTGGAAAATTCCTTTAAGACGGCATATGTCTTGACGGTTAAAAACTGTCAAGGTCAGCCACTTTAACTGGTTTCCAATCTGCTAACTGTGATTAGAAGGCTCTTCCCATGGGCGAATCTTGTGGTGTAAAGTAAGGCTTTGACTCTGAACCTCTTTCAATACTCCAGGCATTCATACAGTTTCTCCCATGTGTGAATCCTTTGATGTGTGGTTACACTGCCATTCTGAGAGAAACTTTCCAGACTCCAAACATTTATATGGTGTCTCCCCATGAACCTTCTGATGCTTTGTTAGGTAGTGATTCTCGGAGAAGCACTTTCTACAGTCCAACATTTATATAGCGTCTCCCCTGTGTGAACCTTCTGATGTTTAGTTAAGTTGGTATTCCAAGAGAAGCACTTTCCACACTCCAAGCACTTATATGGTTTCTCTATATGAACTATTTGATGTCTAGTTAGGTTGAAATTCCGAGAAAAGCACTTTCCACATTCCAGGCATTTATATGGCTTCTCCCCTGTGTGAACCTTTTGATGGGCAGTTAGGTCACCAATCCGAGAAAAGCATTTACCACACTCCAAGCATTTATAGAGTTTCTCCCGTGTGTGAACCTTCTGATGTCTAGTTAGGTTGAAATTCTGAGAGAAGCATTTTCCACACTCCAAGCATTTATATGGCTTCTCCCATGTATGAACCTTTTGATGTTTAGTTAGAACAAATTTCCAAGAGAAACACCTTCCACACTCCAAGCATTTATATGGCTTTTCCCCTGCATGAACCTTTTCATGTCTTTGTAGGCTGACATTCTGAGAGAAGCATTTTCCACACTCCAAGCATTTATATGGTTTCTCCCCTGTGTGAATCTTTTCATGTGCTATTAGGGTGGTATTCCGAGAGAAGCACTTTCCACACTCCAAGCATTTATGTGGCTTCTCCCCAGTATGAATCTTTTGATGTGCAGTTAGGCTGCCTTTCAGAGAGAAACACTTTCCACACTCCGAGCATTTATATGGCTTCTCCCCTGTGTGAATCTTTTGATGTCTAGTTAGGATGCCATTCCGAAAAAAGCACTTTCCACACTCAAAGCATTTATAGGGCTTCTCCCCCGTGTGAACCTTTTGATGTGCAGTTAGGGTGCTATTCTGAGAGAAGCACTTTCCACACTCCAAGCATTTATAGGGTTTCTCCCCAGTGTGAATCTTTTGATGTTTAGTTAGGTTGCTATTCTGAGAAAAGCACTTTCCACACTCCAAGCATTTATAGGGTTTCTCCCCAGTGTGAACCTGTTGATGTGCAGTTAAGGTGATACTCTGAGAAAAGCCCCTTCCACATTCCACACATTTGTACTTTTTCCAGCATGCTGTAACTTTCTGATGTATTTTAACATGGAATTTGCAGCTGAACTCTTCCTGATTCATGGTGCCATTACGCCTTCTATTTCTCTTTCCTGATTCACCTTGGGCTGAGACCTCAGGCTTATTTCTGCTCTGACAGGAAACCAGTTCCTTCCTTTGCTTCTGTTTTACCACTCGACCCCTAGATCTTGCATCCGCCTGCAGATGCTTGCCTTTTTCCACAACTCTCCTCGATTCCTTCTCACTCACCATCTCCCTCAAATCTCCAACTGCAAAAGAGAGACAGAAAGTAAATAAGAATGAAAAGCTACAAATAACAATTAACAGGTAAAATGAGTAGTGAATGGTATTTTCTACAATTAGATCCTGGGGCATGGAAAAACTTGAGCAATATATAACCACACACCCAGGTATCTTGGAAGAGAAATGGGTGACAAAAGGAAGAGGAAAGGGATTTCTTGCTTCTGTTGTACGAACTTGCCTTTGAGATCACATTAAGGTTAATATGTTCTCTGGTCTTTATATAGGGATCACGTTAAACTGAAGAGGAAGAGAAATGCTTTTAAAAATCTTGAGTCTTACTGAAATCATTTTTGATTAAAGATAAGGAATAAAATATGGAGACATATCGAGGGATTAGACACATAAACAGACAAGACAGATCTTTCAACAAACCAGGAAAATGACCCAGGCTTGCAAAAAATCTGGAAAAAAATACATTGGGGAGTTATAACACCCCCAAATAATAGAAGCAATGCCTATAACATAAGAAAAAAATGCCTTCAGTAGCTATTGCAAGGCCACCACAAAGTACTGTCAGCCATCAGGCCTTGTTTTTCTGTCAGGGACAGGCAAGATTTTAGTAACAAGAAGTGAGGAAAGTGCCAAAGCACACACAGGAAGGGTGGAAAATATCTTCCCAAAAATATTTCTACAAAACGGGATTTAGCAATTTCCCTGAGCTATCGCAGCCAGTGTGATGAAGTGGTCACAGTATCTCACTAGGATCTAAGAGACTCTGCTTCGAATACCCAGAACTCTTCCATGATTGACCTGGGGCCAGTCACACCCTCTCAGCCAGACCTAACTCACATGGTTGTTGTGAGGAGAAAATGATGGAGAAAGAGCAGCGTAACCTGCTTTGGGTCCCCATCAGGGCAGAATACAAGGTAGAAACGAAACAAATACCTCTGCTTCTTGCTATGGGAGTGATGGTTGCCTCTTTTTGAGAGGCAGAATTCATCAGAAAATATCAGGAAAAACAAGGAAGTTACAGGGCTGGCAAGCAGAGACATCAGATCTTGGAAAAAATAAATGGCTACGAGCCATGGTGCTTGAAGGGACTCTCCATATTCAGAGGCAGTAAAAACCAGAATACCCATGCCAGGAGGCAGCATCCGGGGAAGGCCTTGGCCTCCGTGCCCTCTTTGTTTGACTCTCCAGGGCAGCTGGTTGGCCAGTGTATTAAACAGGATGTGGACTAAATGCACTGATCCAGCAGGCCTCCTCTTTGTTCTTAGAAAAAAGGCACATGGCAGGGTGTGGGAACTGATTTTTCATACTGCAACTCAATAAACAACCCCCGTTTTATTTTTCTAGGGGAAGGAAGGTGGAAGAATTTCTGTCGGGCGGGGGAGGGAAGGAGGCCAAAGTTCACCTCCTTGTTCTTCCAAACGTCTGGAGAGATATTCCCTTAACTGAAGAACAGAGAAGGGACCCCCTCCCCATTTGTCTCTCCTCAGATTATCTGAGGATATAAAGGATATGACAAAGAGGATGTGGGCATGTTTTTGGCTCTCACTCAAAACTGCATTGAACTGGCCAAGGAAGAGCAGAACATTCGGTGGAAAAGCACTTCTGCCTCCCAAATCCCAACTCGTCACCTGGAAGGTCTCTCGCCTGGCTTCTCTTCCCCCACCTACCACTTTCCTCACAGTTGACTCTCGTGTTCTCCATCAGCAAGATTTTGACTGGAACTTTCCATCAAGCCCAGCTGATTCCACTCCAAGGGGTGGTGCCTCAGGAGGGCCTCAGGCAGGGGCCTTTCCCAGCCCTGGAACTGAAGAGTCTCCTTTCTAAACTCCCTTTTCCAAGTGCCACAGACTGAACCATGGACATTTGAGACGCAGATCAGAAGCTCTGCCACTGAGCAAGGGACCCTTCTCTGGTGTAGTGAAATCAAAGATGCTTTTTGCTCATCTCCTCCCATCAGCCTCACCCACTCAAACAAAGGCCTTTGGGAGAGCCACCCCACATCAAAATAGAAAGGATGAAAAAGAAAACAGGCACTACGGGGATTTCCTAGCAGGAACCTAACAGGATATTGTCCATCTCCCCCAATCAGAGCCCTCTTCATCAATGGGTTTCTCTTTACAGCAAAATAGTATTTTATGCTTTCTTTTCCCAGCAGATCCCCAAGTGTGGGAGATGTGTTCTTTCCTCCATGGCAAACGAAAGTGTGTCCTGAAGTCAGATGCCCCCCTCTCCCTTCTCTTCTATAATCCTTACCCAGAGAGGCCATCATCTCATAATTTTCCTCCATAACATCCCAGTAGAGTTTTCTTTGGCGTGGATCCAGTACAGCCCATTCCTCCTCCGTGAAGAACACGGCTACCTCCTCAAAGGACACTGGGGATCTCTGAAAGAGGAAAATATGGCCCAGTGGATCATCTGTTCCTGTCCCTGACCATTCAAGAAAGAAAGAAGAATCCCATTGGCCAATCAACTGATTAAAGAACACAATACATTCAACCAATGGCAAGGAAAAGTGCATTCGGGTTTTTTTTTCAGCCTCTGACAGGTATAATACCATTGCAAAGAACTGGGCTTCTCTTGGTCGAGAGCAATTAAATGTGGGGGAAAAGACTGTATAGCTGACTTAACCCCCAGAAACACACAGAAACTGTTCTTTGAGAGAAGGTTTCTGCTTTAAGCATTTTTGTCTGCAAGCATTTTTCTAAAGCTTGCATCCAGCTCTGTAAACGTAAACTGCCCTCATTAAAAGTCAATGTGTCTTTTGTTCTGTTTTTAACCTAACAAACCAAAGGCCTATTCACCTCAGGTCGTGTGATCCTTGGGGCTTGACGTGTGAGAGAGGTAGGGTACAAAACACCCAGCACAAACCTGCTGCCTCAGAGACCTTTCCAGATATTTGTCCACTGTGGAATGACAGCAGTTTGTACAGCACACAATTCAACTGAAAGTAAGCTCTTCTTAACAGATTTTGGACTTTTACAATAAAAGCGCCTTGGCAAAAATAAACATGTGCATGTGTGTGTGTGTGTGTGTGTGTGTAAGTGCCATCCAGTTGCTTCTGAGATATGGCGACCTTATGAATTAATGCCCTCCAAAATGTTTGAATGTTAACAGCCTTGCTCAGGTCTTGCAAATGGAGGGCTGAGGCATCCTTGACGGAGTCCATCCATCTCATGCTGGTTCTTCTTCTTTTCCTGCTGCCTTCAACTTTTCCTAGGATGGTTGTCTTTTCCATTGACTCTGGCCGTCTAATAATGTTTCCAAAGTATGACAGCTTGGTCGCCATCAACAGATCCTTACAATTAAAAATCCTTCCCAGCTCTTTTATGGCTGCCCTTCCCAGTATCAATATCCTTTTGATTTCTTGGGTGCAGCCTCCCTTTGATTGATGATGGCGCCATGGAATAGAAAAGCTTGAACAGTTTCCATTTCTTCACCATCAGCCTAAAAGTTGTGTAATTCACTAGTGCTCAATACTTTGGTCTTCTTGATGTTCAGCTCTAATCTTGCTTTAACACTTTGTGCTTTAAACTTCACCAGGAGTCCTTTCAAGTCTTCACTATTTTCTGCCAGTAATGTGGTGTCATCTGCATATCCTAGATTGTCGATATTCCTTCCCCCAGTTTTCACTCCACCTTCAGCTAAATCTAATCCAGCTTTCCTTAGGATATGTTCTGCATATAGATTGAAGAGACAGGGAGAGAGATAAAATAAACCCTTGTCTGATACCTTGGCCCATTAGAAACCCTTCTGTTTTTCCATATTCTGTCCTAGGGACTCTGGGGCAAGGGATGCTCTGGATTCTTGGTGCTTGGGGGGGGGGGTCAACAGTGGGAGGGCTTCTGGTGTCCTGGCCCCATTGGACCTCCTGATGGCACCTCGTATTTTTGGCCATTGTATGACAGAGTGTTGGACTGGATGGGCCGTTGGCTTGATCCAACATTGGCTTTTCTTATGTTCTTACGTTCTTAACCGGCTCTTGTCTAAAGTGCAGGTTGTGCGTCAAAACAAAGAAAAAATGCTTGAAACTGGACACCAGTTTCAGCAATAAAAAATAAAAACATTGTGGCCCAGATTAGCTCCAGAACATTCCTCAGCTATTCTGCAATGGAAGTGACAGTTTACTCCCCAGAAGCCAGGCAGGTGGTGGCAGCAAATCCTGGGAAGGAGGAGTAGACCCCCCCTTCACAAAACAAACCTACAGACCAGTTTCCAATTCAGACTTTAGAGGAAGCAACAGTAGGTATTTAAAAGACCTCCATTACAGAAGCAAAACATAGCCTGTTGAGCGTACAGGAAACAAAACTGTGAGTGCACCAAACTACTGGGGACAGTAAGAAAGGTAAGAACAGGCAGTAAACCCTGCTGGATCAGAAGAAGAGACTGGATTTATACCCGCCCTTCACTACCCGAAGGAATCTCAAGAGCAGTTTACAATCTCCTTTCTCCCCCACTCCACAACAGACACCCTATGAGGTAGGTGGGGCTGAGAGAGCTCTCTCAAGACCTGCCCTTGAGAGAACAGCTCTGAAATACCTTGTAGCTAACCCAGGGTCACAACAGCAGCTGCATGTGGAGGCATGGGGAATCAAATCCAGTTCTCCCAGATTAAAGTCTGCGCTCCTAACCACTACACCAAAATGGCTCAGATCAGGTGTCTGCCTAGCTGTTCAAAATAAAAAGACGCCCAGGCTGGTTGCATGAAACACATTCAAGGGAGTGAAAACACAAGCACACACCCCCATGCACATACCTTGCCCAGAAGCCTCTGTCTCAATGCTCCCTCCAGCCAGCTCTTCCTGTTTCACTCCTGTTCACACATATTTTCTTACCTTTTCCCTATTCTTATCTGAGAGCTGCAGCTGAAATCCTAAACTCACCTTTTCTGCAGACGTGCAAAAGCCAAATTCTCCCTCCATCTGGGGGAAACAAGAAAGAAGAGAGGTCTTGTGGAACTGCATGTTCCATAAATTTCTGTCTCCATCTCGAGGAAATACTGCCCCCTGGACACCTAGAGAACGCAGGGTTGACATCTCTGGTGCTCGCAAGTCCTTCTGGGAAATGCAGTCCCCTGCAACAGCAACACCTGAATGGAATAAAGAAGCATAAATATTTGGGAATGTGGAGCAGGTTTCTTTGCTCATTTGTTGCTGTGTAGGGCAGCCTCCTGTGTGTATGAATGAAACTTCTTTCATGCTTTACGAAACCATCTGCTTCAGTGATCCCTCTCCTCTTCCGGCTCAATACATAATTTAACTCACAGCAGCAACCCAAAGCCTTTCCGTCTACTGTCCTTGGAACGTCTTCTCACTGAGGGGAAGCCTCATACCATGAGAACAAAAAGGAAATATTGTGGAAGTGTGTTCTAAAATTCAAGTGGGTCAAAGGAAGATGCCACCCCCCTCCCTTTTCTTCTGGGTTTTTAATAAAAGGGAAAAGAGCCTTACACAGAGAGGCCACGGTCTCATAATTTTCCTCCATTACTTTCCAGAAGAGTTTTCTTTGGCCTGGATCCAGCAGACCCCATTCTTCCTCTGTGAAGAACACGGCCACCTCCTCCAAGGACACTGGGGGTCTCTGAAAGAGGAAAATATGGCCCACTTGAACATGGATTCCAATCTCTGAGCATTCAAGAACGGAAGATGGATCTTATCACCTGCTCAATTGATTAAAAAGATGAAATACATCAAACCTATGGCAAGGAAAATTCATTTTTATTTATTTATTTACTATTTCAATTTATACCCCGCCCTCCCTGCAAGCAGGCTCTGACAGGCATAATATACTGAAAATTTCCAAGAAATAGAAATCCATGAAATTGCACAAAACTGGGCTTCTCTTGATCCAGTCCAACTAAATGAAAACAACAACAACACCCCCTAACTGACTTTATACCAGTGTGTCTACATGAAACTTGTGCTTCTGTGAAGGGATTCTGTGTTCCTCTAAAACTTGCATCCAGCTCTGTAAACAAACTGGCCTAATGAAGCTCACCATTTCTTTTTTTCTGTTTTTTACCTAACAAACTTGTCATGACCCCAGCGGGTCGCCATCTTCCGCTGCCACCACCCTGGACTTACAGTCCCGTGAGAAGGCCCAGGGTACCCTCTCAAGCCCATCCAAAAATGCCCCTTTTACAGCCGAGAAAACACAGGCGTGATGACCAGGCAGAGTACTTAACAATGGTTCATTAAGAACAATACTGGGGCAAGGCAAATAAGGCAAGGTGCATTAAAAAGGTATAACAGTATTGAAAGGCAAAAAACCCACAAAGGTAATGCAGCTACCTATTACTCCTTAACTGGTACTACTTAAGGCCTACAAGCCTTCTTACTAGACCTCACTACCTGTACAGTCACTCTGACTAGTGAGGGACCTTTTCCTCTCAGACCAGCCTTTCTCCCTCAGTGACTCCATGAGAGGGAAAACTGCAGAGAGACAGCAAGATCCGTTTCCTCACAACACACAGAGTTTATCACAGTCCCCTTCAATTCACTCCTGTGTGAAGAAAGACACCATTTTCCACAGCCTACAGCTTAAGACACAAAAAAACCCTCTCACAACTATGTAACAACCTTTTTACAGAGTCCCTGACTCTGACTGACTAAAAACCATCCCCAAGCATTGTGGGGATTGTAGGCTGTCTGCTTTCTACTCCCAGACAGGCCCCCCCCAGAGCTTAGGCCTCTAGGCCCTGCCTCCATCCTGCACAGATCATGACAAAACCCAAGGCCAATTTATCTCAGGCCATAAGATCCTTGGGGCTTGGTGGGTGAGAGAAGCAAGGCTACTGTCTGTTGTTGGGCAGCTGGTTTGATTCTGGACCAGGAGATCTGGACATGGCGCTAAGAGCTGCGGCTAGATGGCTTAGACTGAGCCGACTGAAATTGAATCTGACAAAGACAGAGGTTCTGTGCCTAAGTCGCAGTGGTCCGGGGCTATGGATCTCACCCCTGACCTTCAACAGGGTGCCACTGGTGCCATTGCTGGAGGTTAGGGGCTTGAGAGTGCTCTTGGATGCCTCCTTAATGATGGGAGGCCCAGGAAGCAGCCGCCACTAAGTCGGCCTTTTATCACCTTTGGCTGATTAGGCGATTGGTTCCCTTCCTTGAATGCAACGACTTGGCAACGGTAATCCACACAATGGTCACTTTGAGATTAGACTACTGCAATGCTCTCTACATGGAGCTGCCTGTGTCCCAAATTTGGAAGCTGCAGCTGGGACTTTCCATGCGAGGACACATCCAGCCTGCCCTGAAAGCACTGCGCTGGCTTCCTATAACATACCGAATTCACCTCAAGGTACTGATTCTTACCTATAAAGCCTTATTTGGTCAGGGGCCAGCATACCTGAGGGACCGCCTTTCCCCACATGTTCCCCAGACAGTACTGCGCTCAGAAACACAAAATCTCCTGGATCTCCCCGGCCCTAAAGATGCCAGGCTGGCTGCAACAAGGGCCAGGGCTTTTTCTGTGGCGGCTCTGCGCTGGCAGAACGAACTCCCCAAGGATGTGAGGGCCCTGTGGAACTTATTACCGTTCTGCAGGGCCTACAAGATGGAGCTCTTCCACCAGGCATTCAATTGAGCTGCCATATTTAACAACTATTATAACATCTGAGCCTTGCCCTAGAAGCCATCACTGGCTATTGTACCATGATGATACACAATATTGGGGCTGGATAGTGGTCTGTAACTATTCTGACCAGACACTTGTATGGTTAATGTTTAAAAACTATCTTCCGCCGCCTTATTTGTAATGATATGCATAGCAATTTAAAATTGTTTTTAGGATTTAAATTTGTTTTAATAATTTTAATGTGAGCCTGCCTTTGGCAGGGAGCGCAGGGTAAAATTAAATAAATAAATAAAACACAAAGCACAGATCTGCTGCCTCAAAGACCTTTCCAGATTTTGTGCATTGTAGAATGAAGGGCAAGGAGGGCGGGGTATAAATAGAATAAATAAATAAATAAATACTGCATGATCTCAACAGATTTTGGGTTTCAAAACAAAAGGAACTGTTGAAGGCAAAGAGAAACATATGGAGCAGAAGTCCACCAGTGGCTATTAGCCACAGGGTATAGATGGGAACTCTCAGTCTGGGGCAGGTGATGCACTCTATTCTTGGTGCTGGAGGGGGCAGCAGTGGGAGGGCTTCTGGTGCCCTGGCCCCACTGCTGGACCTCCTGATGGCACCTGGTATATTTTGGCCGCTTTGTGACAGAGTGTTGGACTAGATGGGCCATTGGCCTGATCCAACATTGGCTTCTCTTATGTCCTTATGTCCTTAAACATATTCCAGAAAAATCCCTAAACTGGGAGTGGGGGGATTATTCCCGTCTAGGATATTAAAATGAAAACGAAGAGCCTCAAAATGGGCTACCGGCCTCAGGATGACTGTGGGAGTTTCAGTGACAAACATGAAGAGGATTGAAAAATCCTGGTCCAGATTAACAAAAGAAAACCCCTCTAACACTTTGCAGTGGAAGAAGTGATGGTTTAGCTCTCAAGACGCCAGGAAGGTGGAGGGCAGCACAGACTTAGGAGGGTGGAGTAGATCCCCTCCTTCAGAACACAAACCCAGTTGTCAGTTCAGAGAGCTTGGGGTTGGGGGGTGATGCTCATGGGAATCACACGCTAAAGGAAGCAACGGTGGGGTTTAAAACACAACAGTGGTTAAGACGCTGAACTGCAGGCTGTGGAAGGTCGGTAGTTCAGCAGTTCAAGACCCGGGTGCCAAATGACGGATTGAGCTCCCATCTCTAGTTCCAGCTCCTGCCAACCTAGCAGTTGGAAAGCAAGAAATCGCAAGTAGATAAATAGGTACCACTCCGGTGGGAAGGTAACAGCGTTCCGTGCACCTTGGTGTTTAGTTATGCCGGCCACATGACCATGGAAACGTCTTCGGACAGCGCTGGCTCTTCGGCTTTGAAACAGAGATGAGCACCGCAACCCTAGAGTCGGATTCGACTGGCTTTCGAGCAAGGGAACCTTTACCTTTACTTACCAGGGCAAAGAATGCACAAATGCCTCTGAGGGGATTAGCCCGTGGGGGAAAAAACACACTGCGAATGCAGCAATCTACGGGGTCCAGTAAAAACAGACAATTAACCCTGCAGGATCAGACCGGAGGTTGATCTAAGTTTTAAAAATAAACTAAAACCAGGCTGGTTGCAGGAAACATAATCAAATGAGTGAAAACAGCCCCCCACCCCCGCCCGATCTTGCCCGGGGAAGCTTCTTCTCCCGATGCTCTCTCTTGCTTTCTTTGATACATAGTTCCTCTGCCCTAATCTTGCCAAGAGCTGTAGTGGAAACCCTAAACTGACCTTTCCTGCAGACGTGCAAGAACCCCATTCTCCCATCATCCAGGGGAAACAAGAAAGAAGCGAGGTCCTGCGGAACTGCGGATCCCACAAATTTCCTTTCTCCTCTTTCGAGGAAAAACCGCCCCATCCACACCTAGAGTAGGCAGGGTCGACCTCTCTGCTGCTTGCAAGGCTGTCTGGGAAACGTAGTCCCCTGTAACGAGAAGACCAGAATAAATTTTTAAAACCCCAAGCGTTTGGGAACGTGGGAAAGGTTTCATTGTTCTTTTGTGGCTGTGTGGGGCAGCTCTTCACATGTATGTCTGGAAATAAATGTTTGTTGTTTTATGAAACCTCCTGTCCTGCTTCAGTGATCTCTGTCCCTCTTCCGACTCAATACAAAACTGAGCTCACACAACAGCCACCCAAAGCCTTTCCACTTGCTACCCTAAGACCATCCTGTCGCTTACATTGCACGAACAAAGGGAATAGTGTGGAACAGGAAATACGGTAATAATGAAGCGCGGGCACCCCCCCCCCTCGAAAAATCCATGCCAAACGGCGAAGGAATTGGAACGTCCTCGACCACGTGATCCCTAGCCCGGTCTTTTTTGTATTGTAAGCTACAGTTGATGACGGAGAACATAACAGACGGGACGAGCTCCTCTGAGCAGAAGCCGTTCACTTTCACTTGTGCCGCGGGTGCTTTATATAAAGGGTCAACTGCCCTCATAAATTTTTCCCCAGATCCCATAAATTTTAAAACAGATTTTAGGTAACTGACCTCCAAACGATCAAAGGCCTTTTCTGCCTCTAATGACACAATAATAGTGATTATATTGAGAGTTCTTCTAATGTTGTCAAATATATTTCTACTTAATATAAATCCTGATTGATCTTCATAGATGTAGTGGGGAATGATTTTGTTCAATCTTTGTACCAACATAGAGGTTAAAAAAAAATAGATCTTGGTTTAGCAGTGATATAGGCCTGTTAAGATTCTGCTTTGGTCAAATCCTTGTCTTCTTTTGGTAGGACAATGATCCTGGCTTCTGCCCAAGAGGAAGGCATCCTGCCCTTTAACAAGTATGGTTGCAGGTTTTGGTTAAGAGATCCACTAACTGTAATTTTTTTTTTGGTAGAATTCTGCCGGAAGCCCTGACCTGGTGACTTGTTCTTTTTTAATTTTTTAATACTGTTGGTAACTTCTGTTGGGATGATTGGTTGTTCCAAGATAGATGGCCAGGTGTCCGTTTTATATTAAAGTTAATAGATTTCAAATATCCATTTAGGGATTCTTCTGTGGGGTGTTTTGAAGTATACAAGGTTCCGAAATAATTAGCGGAAGTTTGGACTGTTTCTTGGGAATTAGAAGTGTGTGTCTTTTGTGAATTCTTGAATGAGTGAACTATTTTGGGAGTAGATTTTTGTGAGGCTCTCCTGCAAAGCGATGACTCTCTCTCCTTCCTGTAAGGCAGAAGCTGCCTGTCCAAGGCAAGGGCGACAGCCAGGCGAAACTCCAGAGGAGGAAGAGGAACGCAGCCTCAGCCCACCAGCACCTTCTACATCCATCTCAGATACTGACGGGACTGAGACAATACAGCCAGTGCAGTCTGCTTTGACGGCCCCGCCTGAACACTTCCGGAATGGGTCAACACGAGCAAACCGCCCAAACAACGCCTGGCGAAGAGGGAGTGCCGCCTCCTGGTGTAGAACCACAGGCTGCTGAACCGGGACCGTCTATCAGCCACCTCTTAGCGGCTTTCTCCTCCCTGGAGAGGCTGTGCGAGTCGTCCTTCAGAGCTATTAATAAGAGGCTGGATGCCATAGAGAGGAGTCAGCGGCGCCTCTCGAGAGAGCTGAGGTCTCTGCGAGCGACAATCAATGAACAGAGGAATGGAGGGGGGGGCAGGGTCTACTGGGAATTAAAAGCACCACTGTAATGTCAATGTCCAGTGTTGCCGCCCTGAGCCTGTCTTGGTGGGGAGGGTGGGATAGAAGTCAAGCAAACAAATAAATAAAACATGCACAAGGCTTTCCCCCAGTATGTGTTTTAATCAAAAAGAAGTTTCTTTTGGATTTCAAGAATATCGAACTTTTTTCTTTCAAAGTCTAGTTTGCGTAATGCGCCCCGCCGGGTTTCATTCCCCCCCACCATAGGTTAGTTATGTTGTCTTTTAGTTCTGACATTTGTTTGTCTCTGGACTTTTTAAGGGCTGAAACGATTGAGATACACTTGCCACGGATGACAACTTTCACCACATTCAGCACTGTGTGTATAGGGAATCCCAATCCAAATTTAAATAAAGTTTTAATATCTTCTGTTATTCTTGTGCATACTTAATTGTTCAGTAAAAGTAATCTCTTTAATGTCTAGTCTGGGCCTTTGTCTGATGAACAAAAACTATTGAGGCAGACTCAGCATGGGTTCTGTAAGGGAAGATCTTGTCTCACTAACCTGTTAGTGTTTTTTGAGGGAGTGAACAAACATGTGGACAAGGGGGATCCAATAGATATTATTTACCTTGACTTCCGGAAAGCTTTTGATACAGTTCCTCATCAAAGGCTCCTAAGTAAGCTCAATAGTCATGGGATAAAAGGACAAGTCCTCTTGTGGATCAAAAACTGGCTTATAAATAGGAAACAGAGAGTGAATATAAATGGGAAACTTTCTCAGTGGAGGGTGGTAAGCAGTGGGGTACTGCAGGGATCAGTACTCGATCCGATGCTTTTTAACTTGTTTATTAATTATTTGGAATTGGGAGTAAGCAGTGAAGTAGCTAAATTTGCAGATGACACGAAGTTGTTCCGGGTGGTGAAAACCAGGGAGGAGTGTGAGGCACTCCAAAGGGATCTGTTGAGGATGGGTGAGTGGGCGTCAACGTGGCAAATGGGGTTCAATGTGGCCAAGTGCAAAGTGATGCACATTGGAGCCAAAAATCCTAAATATAAATACACGTTGATGGGGTCTGAACTGGCAGAGACGGACCAAGAGAGAGATCTTGGAGTCATAGTGGATAACTCAATGAAAATGTCTAGACAGTGTGTAGCTGCAATAAAAAAGGCCAACGCTATGCTGGGGGTTATTAGGAAGGGAATTGAAAACAAATCAGCCAGTATCATGCCCCTGTATAAATCATTGGTGCGACCTCATTTGGAGTACTGTGTACAGTTCTGGTCACCACATCTCAAAAAGGATATTATAGCATTGGAAAAAGTGCAGAGAAGGGCAACTAGAATGATAAAAGGGGTGGAACACCTTCCCTATGAAGAAAGGTTAAAATGCTTGGGGCTCTTTAGCTTGGAGAAACGACGGCTGAGGGGTGACATGATTGAGGTTTATAAGATTATGAATGGGATTGAGCAGGTTGAGAAAGAAGTACTTTTCTCCCTTTCTCACAATACAAGAACTCGTGGGCACTCCATGAAATTGCTGAGCAGTCGGGTTAGAACAGATAAAAGGAAATACTTCTTCACCCAAAAAGTGATTAACATATGGAATTCACTGCCACAGGAGGTGGTGGCAGCTACAAGCATGGACAGTTTCAAGAGGGAATTAGATAAACATATGGAGCAGAAGTCCATCAGTGGCTATTAGCCACAGGGTATAGATGGGAATTCTCAGTCTGGGGCAGGTGATGCACTCTATTCTTGGTGCTGGAGGGGGCAGCAGTGGGAGGACTTCTGGTGTCCTGGCCCCACTGCTGGACCTCCTTGATGGCACCTGGTATATTTTGGCCGCTGTGTGACAGAGTATTGGACTAGATGGGCCGTTGGCCTGATTCAACATTGGCTTCTCTTAAGTTCTTATGTTCTTATGTTATCACTCAATTTATTTAGTAAGACACAGCATACCCAGGAGTGATCTGACCATTTTTGGACCAATTTCCACAGAATGAATTTGATTAAGGATTTAGAAGCCAACAGAAAATCAATTCTAGTATAAACTTTATGAACCACAGAATAATATATGTATTCTCTCATTTTAGGTTTTAGGGTGCACCAGATATCACTCAAATCAAAATCATCTAATATCTTTCCAATTTTTTCGCTTTAACTGGAGTTACATCCATTATGATGGGATTTGTCCAGACTGAGATCTATTATATAATTCAGTTCTCCCCCAGTTAACACTTCTTCTCTTTGAAAATCGAATAATTTTTTTAAAGTATCTAATAAAATTAAGTTGATCTATGTTTGGAGCATATATGGACGCCAACGTCAGAGGTCTGCCCTCAAGGTCGCCTTTTATAAATAAATATCTGCCTTAAGGATCTTTTATTGGATCTAGGCATTTAAATTGGAAGCTAGTGGAAATTAATACTGCAACCCCCTGGTTTTTGAAGTGCCAGGGGCTTGAAATTGTTAACTGAACCAATTGGATTTTAAAATTCAAGGAACATAGGATTTATAGTCCGTCTCTTGGAGAAAGTCAGGGTGTTCTTTTGTTAGAACAGAGGAGACTCTATGGTGCTTGACCAGGTTATTAAGATCATGGCAATTTAGTGTTAGAACCTTGTAATGAAATATCATTTTCTGAGTAGTACATAAGGGATCTTACGATGAGTGCCTACAATCTTGCAGCACTGAATAATTAGCTGGAAAACTTTTGCTATAAGTGATTTCAACATTGAAATACCCAAAATAAAATTAAATAATATTTTAACCACACAGCTGAAAAAAGCATTGTACTTTAATATTTTCCCACTGTTGAAAGTCAACATTTGTAGTTCGGATGGGCAGAGTGGCCCTTTAAGATAAGGATGAGAACATGGGGAAAAGCTGTTAAAAGCCCATACTCTACCTTGGAATAGCAAAAAAGAACAAATGAAAAACAGCAGTCTAGCTCATAAAGACAGGGTTTGTACTCAGAAAATGAAAGCAGTTAGATGAATTTGAAAAATACTGGCTCATCATCTGGGACCTCCTAAACCGTGGGATGCGAACAAAACTCAGAACCCCCCTCCCCCCCAGCCCCTGCAACCACAAATTATTTCAACGGAGTATAACAAGAAATACCCAACCCGAGTGAGTTTTAAACAACAGCGTTAAGATTCAAAGGAGATTAAACTAGCTGTCATTTAAACAGTGATCCTTAATAGACAGTGAAGAGTTAAGTTGTTTTAAAGGAGCATAATGTCTGCTTCAGAATGGGCCTCCGCAGTTTTATGACATCTTCCAACAAGGGTTTCAGGTTTAGGGCTTCTAAAAGAGCTTTACTGCTGGTAATGTCGGAGGCTTGATGCAGAGAGCCATTTTGAAAGTCCCAAGATGTTTGAGGAAGCACTCCATTTGTACCTTATGTTAGCTTCTGTGAGTTGCTTCGTGATTTCTTTGAGTTCTCTACGTTTTTGTAAAGCGTCTGTAGAGAGATAATGCAGAATGAGGATCTTGTTTTCTTTAAATGGGAATGATCCTCTAATGCGGGCTTCCTTTAAAATCTTCTCTTTTGTCCTTGGATGTAAAAATTGAACTAAAATGTCTCACAGAAATTTAGATAAGGCAGTTGAAGGTGGCCCCAGCCGATATGCTTTAGTTATGGCTTACTCCAACTAATACAAAAGAACAGAAAAGCTTACCCTTTAAAGTCTAATGTCTGGATAGACTGGGGGCCCTTCTAGCCAATCCAAAACTCAGATTAACAAAGTTATCTTGACATGGATCTGTGACAACAGATGATTCCACTTATAACAGGACACTTTCTCTCTGAAGTCTAAAATAAGCATCAGCAGAAAGAGTGAGGTGCGTATTCGGTGACCAAATGGCGGGGCTCCATTTGGTCTGTTATTCAAAGGCACAAGCTTTCCCATGACAGCAGCCAGATGTTTCCCTTTCCAACTCTTCGACCCATCTGCAGGCCTAGATCTTTAATATGAAGCGTTAACTAAAGTTTAGCTCTATGTCTCATAAAAGAACAAGAAACTGACTGGAGGTCCAATACTTTCACACCAGGAAATCCAAAGATTTTTATCCTGGACTCACCCCGAGTTACTTAAATCCTTGAAATTCTGTTGTGCTGGCTCCCCTAACTCTCGTTGCTCTTCCTCCCAAAACTATTAACTCTCACCCTCTCCCACTAACAGGGAGGCTGCCAATTTCATGTTCTTTCTCTGGGATTTTGGGACATTTACTTGACACACAGGAGCACCCATCCACTGCTTGACCTTATTTTTCCCTTGGGATCTTTCGATGTTCTGCCTAAAGTTCCTCCTCTCAACCTGTGGGTCATTGAAACATAAGAACATAACAGAAGCCAATGTTGGATCAGGCCAATGGCCCATCCAGTCCAACACTCTGTCACACAGTGGCCAAAAATACCAGGTGCCATCAGGAGGTCCGTCAGTGGGGACAGGACACTAGAAGCTCTCCCACTGTTGCCCCCCCCCAGCACCAAGAATACAGACAATGTATTAGAATTTGAGGCGATTTCGGTATCCTGGGACTCTGAGCTTTAGAGAAAATGGAATAGAAGATAACAGGAATAGCTTTTTCTCTCTTTTTTTTGGTCTTTGTGTCTGTACAGAGGATGGGGAGACAAAGCTGGTTCACCAAATATACAAAGTGAGGTGATTCTGCTGTCCTGGACCCTACTTCAGCCAAACAAATGCTCCCATGTTTCCAGGCCCAGGTACCTGAGAAGCCAGTACTCTGGATTCTGAGACACATTTGGAGATTCATGCGGAGTATCCAGTATGTGAGCGGTGTAGGTGTTAAGAGTGTCTAGGATTGGGGAGGCCAGAGTTCAGATCCCGCTTAGCCATGAAGCACATGATGGGGCCTTGGGCCAGTGACACGCTCAGCCTAAGTGGTGAGGAAAAGAGAAGAGGAGGCGGGAGTATTTCCTTTCATAGACCAATGAAATATTTCCTCAGGTTGTCTCAGCAAAGGAGTTTGTAACATCTTTTCTCTCCTCTCACAGAGTCCTCTTTCTTTGACAGAAAGTCAGACTGTTATCAGTGAAAAAAATTATATTTTAAAAATCACATGATTAATTGTTGATGGTATACAGGTTGTGGAAATATAATTTCATATTGGAATAAGTTATTACAGACGACTGAATGTGGGTATGGATTAGGGTCAGCCAGGAGACTGAGAGCTCTATGCCCTGACACAGAGCTAAGATTCACTCTGACCTTGCCTTTCACAACTAGAATTTTTATAATTCCCTAGCAATTTTTTTCCTCTTAATTTGTTCATTTGTATAAATTAAGACATTTTCCATTATGGTTTAGACAGCTGGACCATGAACAACTTCGATCGGCAAAATGATTTTTGATGGTCCTAATGGATTCTAGAAATCAAGAGAGGCTTATCTGATGAGTGTAAAACAAATTGATTACATTTAAAAATATTAGAAATGACTCACACAATAATTATTCCAAATAATCTTTTTTCTCCCTGATCCTCATTTCTCCTCCCCCTGGACCTCTGATTTTAAAGCAGAAGTGTTGAACTCTTTCGTTACAAGGGCTAGATCTGACATAAATGGCATTTTGTCAGGCCAGACCATGTGTGTCATAAAATGTAATGCCAGGTACCAGATATATATATATACTTTATAAAGGACACAGACAAACACAATTAACGATATTATATTTTTACTTACAAACATGTTTAACAGTCTTTCATAACAGACACGTCTTGTTCTGAATTATTGCATCCAAATCTGGAGACAATGTCTGTGCTGTGGCAATCTTGAGTATGCTGTGCAGGTCTGTCTCTGTAAGCTGTGAACCTACTTTCGATTCATTAACATTCATTGCAGAAAAGAGCTGCTCACAGATGTCCGTTGTCCCAAACATGGACAGAATTTTAGAAGCAAAAGACTGAAGTTGGGGGTAATTATGACCCAAATACTGGTAAAATCTGCTAAGGCCAACTTCAGAAAGCTTATCCTTCAGTTCAGTATCACACTGCAGATCAGTGATTTCCTTCTGGAGCTCCTCTGGAACCTCACGGACGTTCACGGAAAACGGATTGCGGAAAATCCGAAAATCTTTCTGTAGGCTTCGGAAGTCAGAAAACCTCTCTTGGAATTCGTTTCTGAGCTCAGAAATTTTTCTCCCGTACTTCTTGGTGGATATATGACCCTTAGACAGAGATTTCATGGTGGGAAAGTGCACCAAATTGTTTTCTTGAAGCTGCTTTTCCCAAAGCTGAAGCTTCATCTCAAAGGCACAAATGCTGTCGTAAAATTCTGTCACGACTTTGTTTCGACCCTGCATCTTTGTGCTGAGGCAGTTCAGGTGTTCTGTAATATCCACCATAAAAGCAAGATCTTGAAGCCATTCATCATCTTGTAATTCAGGGACGGCCTTCCCTTTCTTATCCATAAATATTTGTATTTCACTTCGTAGTTCATAGAAACGTTTCAGGACAGATCCACGACTTAACCCCTGGACTTCAGTGTGATACGGTACCTTTTGTATGAGCATGCTTTCCTCCAGAAGACTGTTCAACTGCGTATGGTCGAGACCTCTGGCTTGAATAAAATTAACAGTTTCAATGATCACACTCATCACATTATCCATCTTCAGTGTTTTGCTGCACAGAGTTTCCTGGTGCAAAATGCAATGTAAATGGAAAAACCGATGCTGTGGGTTTGCTGCTACCAATTTTTCTTTGAGCTTTGCGGCAAGTCCAGCTTCACCCCCCACCATCTCTGGTGCCCCATCTGTGGCCAGACTCACCGCTTTTGTCCAGTCGGCACCAATTTTATCCAGAGCTCCTATCAAGTTCTCGAAGAGGTCATCACCTGTGGTTGCGTCGTTGATAGGAATGGCTTCTACAAATTCTTCTGTAACATTCATTTCTTGATCGACTCCACGAATAAAGATTGCAAGCTGGGCTAAACCAGTCACACCCGTGCTTTCATCTATCGCAACTGAAAATGCAATAAAGGACTTAGCTTTTTCCGTAAGTTGGGCGTGAAGATTCTCAGATAAATCACAAATTCTCTCTGCAACCATGTCTCTTGAGAGACTTATATTAGCAAAAACCTCCTGCTGATCTGGACAGACTGCTTCTGCAGCCATAACCACGCACTTTTTAATAAGCTCCCCTTCTGAAAAGGGTTTCGATGACACAGCTAGCTCGCGGGCGATCATATAGCTCGCCCTAACTGCCGCTTCATGCATCTGATGCAACTTTTTGAAAAGTGCTTCATGTTCTTTCAATGACTGCTCCAGCTCAGAAACTTTTTCCTCTCGCAGGTCTCCATCGTATTGATCATACTCCCCAGCATGATAACTTTCATAGTGTCGCCGAACGTTGTACTTCTTAGGGACAGAGATTTGCTGAGAACAAATCAGGCAAGTGGGTTTCCCATTCTGCTCCACGGAAAAATAAAGGTATCTCCATTTTTCTTGAACGACACGACCCTCGGAATCAACTTTTCGCTTCTTGGCTAATGCGGAGATTGCCAATGACTCCCCAAACCACAAACGTGCAAAGTCAATGCTGCAAGGGAAAGGGTGATAGTCAGTCAGATTTTATTAACAGCCCACAGCCAGTATATAAATAAATACTACAACAATCACGCGTAGGAAAGACAATAAAACAATAACATAATTAGAAATATTCACAGTCAGTATATAAATACTACAACAATCATGCATAACAAAGACAATAAAATAGCATAATTAAGAATATTCAAAAACTGAATGCAAAAATTTAAAACTCTGATAAGACAGTTATGCATATCAAGTTCCCACTATTCCTTTAAAAACATAGATGGAACGTAATTTTATCGCTTGAGCACAAATTTTTACTATTTTCTTAGTAGTCTCCGCGTTCTCATCAGAAAGAAATTTATTAACAATCTCTTCCTCGGAGATTTCAGGACCTTTTGGCAATATCGGTGAAACAAAGGTCAGGCGAATTTCATTGTATATCGAGCAGTGAAGTAAGATGTGTGTTGTTGTCTCTATCGCATCAATGTTACAAGGACCCAGGGGAAAACATAAAGCACTGGGCATTGTGAGCTCTCTCCCCCCCGGTTTACTCAGACTGGCAGTGGCTCTCCAGGGTCTTAGGATGAGGTCTTTCTTGTAAGCCACAGCCTGGTCCTTTTAACTGGAGGTGCCAGGGGTTTAATCCAGGACCAATGCTCCCTCTAAGCTATGGACACTGCAGGACCAGCTAGCAAAGAGTGAAGCGAAGGGCATACAATAAAAGGCAGATGGAATATAAAACCACAACAACGCCCCGCCCATCCTGCAGCCACCCAAGCAAACAAGAAAGGGCTGGCGTCCCAGTGACTGAATGGGAAGGGGCAGCTGTCCCTGCAGATGGCATCCTTTAACCAGGGCTGAGCTGAGGGATGACTTACTCTGAGACAAGCCCAGCCCTGATGCCCCAAGACCAGAATGCCTCTGCCTACAAAGGACTCCCCTGCCGCATGCCTGATCTGGATGGCCCTTTGAGGAAAGGCTGAGGGGCTTGGGAATGTTCAGTCTGGAGAAGAGGAGGGGACATGATTGCTCTCTTTTAGTATTTGAAGGGATGTCACTTGGAGGAGGGCAGGGAGCTGTTCCGGTTGGCAGCAGAGGATAGGACTCGCAATCATGGGTTTAAATCAAGGGCGGGAAGGCACCAGCCGGATATTAGGAAAAACTTTTTCACAGTAAGAGTTGTGCAGCAGTGGAATCAGCTGCAGCGGCTGGACAAATACCTGTCAGGGATGCTTTAGGCTGATCCTAAACTGAGCAGGGGGTTGGACTAGATGGCGCCTTCCAACTCTGTCATTCTCTGATTTTAAGACCAGAATGCCTCTGAGCACCTACAGAGGGCTTCCCCGTAGCATGCCTCTGGCCCAGGTGCCCCAAGACCAGAGTGCCTCTTAGAGCCTACAAGGGCTCCCCAGTTGAACAACCGGTAGTAACAGTGGCCGGCCTGCTGCTTACCCTTGAGATCATTGGCCAGCTCTTTCCAGGTGGGGGAGACTGCATGCAGTGGCTGCACCAGGAGGCGTAGAACATGACCACTCAGGTGCTGAGGGAGTCCAAGATGCTGGGCTCCAATGTGTCGGTCCCCAGCAGCACCAGAGGGTCATCAGGCAAGCTGAGGCTGTGTGCCCTTGGCAGTGGCGAGGGCAGGAAGCAGGAGGAGGCAGAGAGCGGGCAGTGGAGGCAGCAGCATCCCCAGCCACACCCGGCAGAGCTGCTTCGGCATGATGAGATGCAAAAAAAACAAGGAGAAAAGCCCCTCCCCCTGACAGACTGCAGCCAGGCAACGGTGCCCACCTCTTCTGCCCACCTCATTGTTCTGGCACTCTCGGCCTTTCCTTCCATCCTTTCCCCCTTGCCGCCACCGATCTTGCAAAGGCAGTTCTGCGCTTTACAGTATCTCTCTCCCACTCGCCATTTTATGTTCTCTTTTCAGGCTCATGCTCAAGCCGTTTCCTGCCCAGCGCAATTTCCTGCCCCTTCTAACCTCCTCATGGCTCTGGTGCTCTCAGCCTTTCCTTCCTCCCCCCCCCCCGCCACCGCCACTCCTGAAAAGGTATTTTTATGCTTCATAGTATCCCTTTCCCACCTGCCATTATCTGCTCACCTTTCAGGCTCGTCTTCCATGCTCTCGGTTGTACCACTTATCGCTTGTACTGCTCCAAGCAATGAGGGGGCAGAACCTGTGTGGGAACAGAGGGGGATGGTTTTTGGCCTCATCCACTTTATTCATGAAGGGTGGGGAGGGGAGAGCGAAGAGGGCCCCAAAGTGCACACTCCTCTCGTTAGCTGAAAGGGTGGTTCCCTCCACTTCCCTCCCTCTCACCACTTGCTCACTGGCCAGATTAGAGCTTTGGATGGGCAGGTTCCAGCCTGAGGGCCACAGGTTTGACACCCCCCTGACTTGACATGCCTTTCTGAGAGAAGCACTTATCACACTCCAAGCATTTATATGGCTTCTCACCTGCATGAATCTTTCGATGTGAAGTTAAGGAGACTTTCTGTGAAAAGCACTTTCCGCACTCCAAGCATTTATATGGCTTCTCCCCTGAGTGAATCTTTTGATGTGAAATCAGGCGGCCGTTCTGTGAAAAGCACCTTCCACACTCCAAGCACTTATATGGCTTCTCCCTGGTATCAGTCTTTTGATGTGAAGTTAGGCTGCCGTTCCAAGAGAAACACTTTACAGTCTCCAAACATTCATATGACTTCTCCCCCATGTGACCATTTTGATCTGCAGTTAGGTCACCATCCTGAGAGATGCAGTTTACATACTCCAAGCATTTGTATGGATTCTCCCCAGTATGCATCTTTTGATGGGCTATTCGCGTGTCATTCCGAGTGAAGCACTTTCCACACTCCAAGCATTTATATGGCTTCTCACCTGTGTGAACCTTTTGATGTGTCCTTAGATGAACATTCTGAGAAAAGCACTTTCCACACGCCGAGCATTTATATGGCTTTTCCCCTGTGTGAATCCTTCGATGCCTAGTTAGTGAACTACTCCAATCAAAGCTCTTCCCACATTCCAAGCATTTATACCTTTTCCAGCATGTCGTAACATAAGTTTTACCACTGAATTCGCAGCTGAACACTTTCTGATTCATGGTACCATTAGGCTTTCTCTTTCTCTTCCCTGTTTCATCTCGGGCTGATTTCTTCTTACTCATCATCTCCCTCATATCTTCAACTACAAAAAAGAGACAGAAATCCAATAAGAATGAAAAGGTGCAAATACCAGTTAACAGGTAAAGTGAGTAGTGAGTGGTATTTTCTTCAAGGAAAACCTGGGGCCTGGAAAAACCACAGCAATATTACACCACACCAAAATGTTTGGGGAAAAGAAGAAACAGAGACCAAAGGAACTAGGAGGGAATTTCTTGCTTCTGTTGCAGAAATTTACTTTTGAGATCACATTAAAGTTAATATGTTTTCTGGTGCTGATTTAGGGAACACATAGAACAGGAAAAGAAATGCTTTAAAAATCTTGCATTTTACTGAATTTTTTAATTATATGAAAGCGATAAAATATGGAAGTCCAGAGACTGGAGACTGGAGACATGGAAAACCTGGAAAACAACCCAGGCTTGAAGAAAAACCTGGAAAAAGTACATGGGGGAGGGAGCTACCACACTGCAAAATGATGGAAGCAGTGCCTGTAACAGAAGAAACAAATCCCTCCACACAGTACTGTCAGCCTTCAAGCCTTGGTTTCTGTCAGTTAGAGGCAGGGGCAGAATCCAGTGCCATTTTGCTCTGGCCATTGAGGGAAGCCTCCCCTGGGCCAGGCCCAGCAACCATTGGAGCCAGGCCACTTGATTCCACACCACATGCATAACTCACCCAGGACTGGATGCTTGCTACTGTTCAGTACTGCAAAACCCAGCGGGGGCTAGTGGTCAGAGTTTCAGACTACAATCTGGGAGACTCAGATTTGAATCCCCCACTCTCTACTGGAAGCAAGCTGGGTGTCTCTAGGCCTATCACACACACATACACTCACAGCCTCACCTCTCTCACAGGGTAAAATGGAGAAGTAGAGAATTGTGTAAGCTGCTTTGACAATCACTGGGGAGAAAAGTGGAGTATAAATCAAATAAATTATCTATGTCGCTGAGCACGGGCAGCAAGTCAAAAGACTGGTTGGTGAGGGGGTGGTAGAGAAGGAAACATGGAAAATGAAACATGCAGGGGCTGCTAGATGGAGACAAACAGTACAGGGAGGGGGATTCAGGGGGAAATAAAGGACTCCCCACAAGTCCTTGAAGGTTCCCCGCTGTGTGACCGTGTCCAGCCCAGCTAGCATCAAGCAACGGGACCCACCCAAATAGCTGGGCTGGCACAGAATAACTCGGCCAGATTTTTCCCAGGTACCGGCTGTTGGGGAAGGGGAGGAGGGAAAGGTGAAGGCGGCAGGCAACTAAAAGTATATAGGTTGGTGGGTGGGAATGAGAGGAAACAGGGAAAAAGTAAGGATATGGGGGTTGCCAAAAAGGAAGAGGGAACAGCATGGGATAAGGGAAATGAGCAGAACCCCCCCCAAGCTCTGACAAAGATGAAAGGCATTGGAACATGCTGGACTACTGAACCCTGACTCCCCCCTCCCGCACCACCATGCGCTTTATGCACTGGAAGCCACAGCTGACGGTAGAAGCATAACTAATCCAAAATAAAGCTAGGCACCTCAATATTGGCCACTCATTTCAGGATGATGGTGGGACTTTAAAGTGCAAAAAATGAAGGCAACTGAACCATCCTGGCGCACATTAGTTCCATGATTGCATCCCTCTGCTATTGGCAATGAAAGCAAAAGTTTACTCATGGAAAGACAGGAAAGGGCCACAGCACAGACATGGTGGGTGGAAAATATCTCCCCTCTACAAAACAAATGGGATTTAGGAACTTCCCAGAGCTATCTGATATAGTGTGGTGTAGTGGCCAGAGCGTCTGACCAGGATCTCTTAAGAGACGTGGCTTCAGATAACCAGAACTCTTCCAGGGACGTTTCCCAGATGACCTGGGGCCAGTCACATCCGCTCAGCCAGACCAAACTCAAGAGGGCCGTCATGAGGAGAAAACTGAGGGAAAGAGAACAATGTAAGCTGCTTTGTGTCCCCATAGAGGAGTAAAGCTGCCCAGACAGGGAAGGTGGAAAATATCCCCTCCTTTAAAACAAAGGGGAGGGAGTGGCTCAGTGGTAGAGCATCTGCTTGGCATGCAGATCCCCAGCATCTCCAGTTAAAAGGATGAAGCAGTAGGTGATAGGACAGAACTCGGCCTGAGGCCTTGGAGAGCTGCTGCCAGTCTGAGGAGACAAGACTGATTCTGATGGACCAGGGGTCTGATTCAGTATGAGGCTCTTTCATGTGTTCAGGTGAAGAATGGGCTATTGGAGGCAGGCAGGTTTAGTGGGCAGAGTGTCTGACGAGGATTTAGGAGTCCCCAGCTTCAGATCCCCACTTTTGCATTAAAAGTTGCTGGTCACTATGGGCCAGGTGCACACTATGAGCCAGTTTGGTGTAGTGGTTAAGTGCGCGGACTCTAATCTGGGAGAACCAGGTTTGATTCCCCACTCCTCCACTTGCACCAGCTGGATGACCTTGGGAAAGCCACAGTTCTGGTTAGGGTTGTAGGGTTAGAGTTACGGTTGCAAAGGTTAGGGTTGCTAGGGTTAGGGATAGGGTTGCTAGGGTTAGGGTTGCTAGGGTTAGTTTTAGGGCTGCTAGGGTTAGGAGTAAGGTTGCTAGGGTTAGGGTTACTAGGGATAGGGTTGCTATGGTTAGGGTTCCTAGGGTTAGGGTTGCTAGGGTTAGGGTTAGGGTTCCCAGGGTTAGGATTAGGTTTGCTAGGGTTAGTGTTAGGGTTGCTAGGGATAGGGTTGCTAGGGTTAGGCTCTTATTGTTTGTCTTAGGAGCAGTTTCTGTCAAAGCTCCCTCAGCCCCTCACAGGGTGTCTGTTGCAGGGAGGGGAAGGGGAAGGGGAAGGAGATTGTAAGCCGCTCTGAGACTCCTTTGGATAGTGAAGGGTGGGGTATAAATCCAATCTCTTCCTCTTCTTTTTGTGAGGATAAAATAAAAGAATAATACAACCCACTTTGGGTATTGACAACGAAGAAAGGGGAGTATATATTTGTTATACACTTAATCTCGCCTACAGTTTGCTAGGAAAGGATGTTCTCTGAGGCTCTTGCTTTGTCCCATATTAAAGCAAGCATTTTCTCAGGAGGCAGAGCTAGTCTTGTAGATACTGGCTTGGGAAATTCCAGGGGATTTGGGGGGGTGGAGCCTAGGGAAGGCAAGGTACAGGGAGGGGAATGACCTCAGCACGTTGCAATGCTTTAAAGCCAGCCTCCAGACGAGCCATTTTCTCCTGGAAAACTGACCCGTGCAGTTTGGAGATCAGCTGTAATTCAGAAGCAGCTCCGGCCACCATCTGGAGAATGGCAAACTTACACAGCATCGCTCATTCAGTATTGAAACTGCCATTAAGTACCACGTGCAGGCATATGTGCAGGAATGCAATCTTGCAATCGCAGCAAGCTATGAGGCTGGCAAGCAGAGCGAGACGGGGTGGCCTCCTGTGTATAAGTGGAAACAGGAGGGGGGGGCGTTCCCAGAGGTCACCTGGGCCAGAAGACTCTTGTCAACACAGAGGCCTTCTTGAGTGTGACTGGCACTGGACTCGTACTCCAGAAGGAGCAGCAAAGGAAGGTCTCTAGGAAGGAATTCTACTGAAAATACTTCCCATTATAGGCGAAAAATATGGCTAAACAGAACATAAGGTGTTAATCCACGAAGGACACAGGAGTCTTTCTCTTATGAAAGAATACTGTGAGAGTCGAGAACTATGGTTTTGGTGAGAGGAATGGGGGGGTGGGGTACAGTTATTATAAAAAAGGGATGTCTTTGTCTGTCTTTTTGGGGCAGGCATAATTCTCCAGGAATCAAGGCTAGGTGTTGGAATACCGGCCACCAGCTTTAGGATGATGAGGGGAGTAGTAGTGTCAAAAACAAAGGGAATCACAGCCAATGCTCCCGCCAAGCTGTGGAGAGCAAAAATTCCATTTTGTGAGCTACTGGCACTAAAGTTGTGGGCAAGCGATTTGGCTGCCGCATAGATTAGTTTGTTCTGGAGCCGCCCCTTCCTGAGCTAGGACAAAAACGTGTGAGCCGGAGGCTAGAAAACTGAGCTAGCTCACACTAACTCAGCCTGGAGGGAACACTGATCACAGCACCCTAACCCCAATGATCCCTGTGGTGTTGGAAACAGAAGCAAAGGTTCACTCGCAAGAAGCTAGGAGGCATCACAATCAATGAGGGTGGAAAACAGCCCATCCGGCACTAAAACAAAGAGGACTCAGCACCTTCCCTGAGCGGTAAGATCTAGTGGGACGTAATGATTCGCTTGTCCAACCGGGGACTAAGAGAACGGGACTCTTCTATGGATGCTTCCTGGGTGACCTTGGGCCGGTCACACCATCTCAGCCAGACCTCACAGGGCTGTTGTGAGGATAAAAAGGAGAAAGGGTGACATAAGCCGCTTCGGGTCCCTGTTGGGGAGCCATACAGGGCAGGAAAGTACCAAATACTGCTGGTTTTTCTGCAATGGAAGCAACGGCTACCTGTCTTTGACAGGGAGAAATCATCTTCACAGCATTTTATTCTTTCTGTCTCAGGGGCTTTAAGGTCCCCAGCTGTGACAAGCCTCTGCGGCAAACGAATGTGTAGCCTGAAAACAAAGAGGGTCAAAGGAAGACGCCTCCCCCTCCCCTCTCTTCCATGATCATAACAGAAAGGGAAAAGATCCTTACCTAGAGAGGTCACGGTCTCATAATTTTCATCCATAACATCCCAGTAGAGTTTTCTCTGGCCTGGATCCAGCAGAGCCCATTCCTCCTCTGTGAAGGTCACGGATACCTCCTCAAAGGACACCGGGGATATCTGGAAGAAGAAAACACGCCCCAGTTGATCATCTTGTCCTGTCCCGGACCATTCAAGAAAAAAACAAGAATCCCACTGGCCAGTCAACGGCTTAAAGAATGTAATACGTCAATCCGTAGCAAGGAAAGCTGCATTAGTTTCTTTTTCAGCCTCTGATAGCTACACTGAAAGTCTCAAAGAGATATAAACTCAGACCACGGCTAAGAAACGGGCTTTTCTTGACCAATTAAATGTGAAAAAAATAATAGACTGTATAGCTGACATTATACTACCTTGTATGTTAAACCCCAGAAATATACAGAGATTATGCTTTGAGAGGTTTCTGCTTTAAGCATTTTTTTCTCCAGAGGCATTCTGGGTTACTCTTAAGGTTGCACAAACTGCCCTAATCAAAGTCACTGTGTTTTTTGTTCTGCTTTCCCTAACAACCCTATTCCCCCCAGGCCGTGTGATCCTTGGGGCTTGGCGGGTGAGAAATGCAGGACACGGAACACCCAACACAAACCTGCTGCCTCGCAGACCTTTCCGGATATTTGTGCCTTGTGGAATGATGGCACTTTGTACAACACGCCCTTCAACTGCTAGCGAGCTACCGCATCATATCAACAGATTTCGGACTTTCATAGTGGAAATGCCTTAAGGCAAACATTAAAAAGCATGTGTTAAGGGCTATCAAACCGCTTCCGTGTTACGGCAACCCCATGAATTAATATCCTCCAAAATGTTCTACCATTAACAGCCTTGCTCAGGTCTTGCAAATGGAGGGCTGTGGCTTCCTCCATGGAGTCCATCTCACGTTGGGACTTCCTCTTTTCCTGCTTCTCCTAGCATTATTGTCTTTCCCATTGACTCTTGTCTTCTCATAGAGAGCCAGTTTGGCGTAGTGGTTAAAGTGCGTGGACTCTAATCTGGGAGAACTGGGTTTGATTCCCCACTCCTCCACTTGCAACTGCTGGATGACCTTGGGCAAGCCACAGTTCTCTCAGAGCTGTTCTCTCAAGGGCAGTTTCTCTCAGCACTGTCTCAGCCCCACCCATCTCACAGGGTGTCTGTTGTGGGGAGGGGAAGGGAAAGGCGTTTGTAAGCCGCTCTGAGACTCCGGGTGAAGGGCGGGGTATAAATCCAATCTCTTCTTCTTCTTCATAATATGACCAAAGTACAATAGCTTGGTCGTCATTGAAGGTCCTTAAATATCCTTCCTAGATCCTTCATGGCTGCTCTTCCCAGTCCTCAAGAAGGTGATGTAGCCAAGGAATACAAAATCTTGAACGTAGATCCAGGTGGGGTAGCCGTGTTGGTCTGAAGCAGCAGAACAAAGTTAGAGTCCGGTGGCACCTTTAAGACCAACACGGTTTAATTCGAGACATGAAGTGTGCATGCACACGAACGCTCATACCTTGAATAAAACTTTGCTGGTCTTAAAGGTGGCACCCTTGGACTCAAACTTTGTTCAAGATCTTGAACGATTTCACTTTCTTCATCATCAGCCTAAAAGTTGTGTGATTTGCTAGGAGTCCTTACTTTTGCCTTCTTGGTGTTCAGTTCTAATCTTGCTTGAGCACTTTCTGCTTTAACCTCCATCAGGAGTCTTTCCAAGTCTTCACTGGTTTTTTTTGCCAGCAATCTGGTGTCATCTGCCTGTCTTCAACTGTTAGTGTTCCTTCCACCAACTTTCACTCCACCGTCATCTAAATCTAATCCATTTTTCCTCAGGATATGTTCTGCATACAGATTGAAGAGACAGGGAGATAAAAGGCATCCCTTTTTGACACCTCAGCCAATACAAAACCCTTCTGATTCTCCATATTCTGTTCTAACAGTAGCCTCTTGTCTGGAGTACAGGTTGCATGGCTGAACAAGGAGGAAGATACTGCAGAAAAATTACTGAGTTGGGGGAGGGAAATTATTTTTCTCTGTAACAACAGGAGAGCTAGGAGCCTCAAAATTGGCCACCAGCTTCAGATAAAGAGGAAAAACACCATGGCCCAGGTTAGCCCCGGAACGTTCTTCTGCTATTCTGCAATGGAAGCGACGGTTTACTCCCAAGAAGCCCGGAAAGGTGGAGGCAGCACAGACAGGGAGGGTGGGGTGGATCCCCTCCTGCACAAAACCTACAGACCAGTTTCCAATTCAGAGATCTTCTTGAGGTGATGCTCATTGGGACCACTCTCTAGAGCTGGGGTTCTTAACTGTTCTTAGGCCGTGGACCTCTCTGGCAGTTTGGTGAAGCTCCTGGACGTCTTAGACTGCAATTTTTCAACGAGTGTAAATGATGTTTCAAGACATCTGCAGCAACTTAATGTGATATGAAAATATGCAATTTCTGTTGATGACAAAGTCACAGGTAGTACTACGCCGACTGCGGTTTGTTGCCGACATTCACAATTGAAGGAAATGCTAACTTTCAGTGAGAGCTTATAGTGAAAATAAAGATGTAATTTATTAACCATTCAAGTTCACGGGACCCCCTGAAATCTATCCCAAGTTAAGAACCCCTGCTCTAGAGGAAGCGGCAGTAGCTTCCATCATAGGACCAAATATGGCCGAACACATATTTTGAGTTTAGCCCACTGAATATGCAAAAAACAGAACTATGAGTACAGCAAGCTATGGGGGCCAGTGAGAACAAACAAGTCCTACTGGATCAGGCCAGGGGCCCGTTTAGCTGACAAGAATAACAAGAAACCCTGGATAGTTACATGGAACACATTCAAGTACCCCCCCTCTGCAGTGATCTGGCCCAGAAGTCTGTCTCTCAATGTTCCCTCTCGATCCTTGTCCTCCTCCACTCCTGTTCACATATATTTTCTCTCCCCTTCTCTATTCTTGCCCAAGAGCCGCTGACGAAATCCTAAACTCACCACTCCGGCAGCTGCGCAAAGGCCAAATTCTCCCCCCAGCTGGGGGGAAGCCGAAAGAAGAGAGGCCCCGTTGAACTGCATCTCCCATAGATTCCCATATCCTTCTGGAGGAAACACCGCCCCCTGGACATCTCGAAAAGGCAGGGATGACGTCTCCGGTACTTGCAAGTCCTCCTGGAAAACGTAGTCCCCTGCAATTTCAACACCCAAACAGAATTAACAAATTAAGTATTGGGGAACGTGGAATAAAAGGTTTTTTTTCTTATTTGTCACTTTGTGGGGCAGCTTCCTGTGTATATGAATAAATCTTCCTTGTTTTATGAAACCCCCCCGCTTCAGTGATCTCTGTCCTCTTCAAGCTCAATACAAAACTTACCTCATATTAGCAGCCCACAGCCTTTCCAATTCATACTCTTAGAACATCATTTATTTATTTGTTTGTTTGTTTTTTAGATTTGTGAATCGCCCAGTCTCTGACTACGCGGGGGCTCTGGGCGATGCATTGCAAAGATTTAAAAGATCAGTGTAACATTGTTAAAAATCAATAAAACAGTCCTTCCTATATTATCAATAATCTCAAGACAGCGTCTCTGATTTACACTTAAACCCACTCTGGAGCATGTTGCTGTCTTGTGGACATCACGAAGAGGAGGCCGAAATGAGAAAGATGGAAGAAAAAGATGAGGGTGCCAGCCATGATGGAGAATGGATGCTGTTCTCAACCAAAGGCCCGGCAGAACATCTCCGCCTCACAGGCCCTGGGGAATGGCATGAAGTACAGCAGGGCCCTGGTGGTATTTGACAGAGAGTTCCACCAGGTCAGAGCCAGGGCCAATTCAGTCTCAACCTACTCTTTTTTAACCATCCCATCACGGCCTCCAAACCCACGGCCAGATTTTGCAGGACGGTATCTGAGCAGCCATCCAGTAGCAGATGTAGCTGGGCATCATTGGTGTACTGATGACACCCCAGCCTGAAACTCCTCACCAGCTGGGTGAGGGGGCACCTTTCGATCATGTTAAATAACATCAGGGAGAGGATCACCCCCTGAGGAACCCCACACATTAAGGGGTACCTAGTTGACACCCACTCTCCCAATGCCACCCTCTGTCCCTGGCCAAGGAGAAATGAAGAAAGCCATTTCAGGGCTAACCCACGGACTCCCAAGTTGGCAAGGCAGTGGGTCAGAAAACTGTAACTGACCATGTCAAATGCCACTGTAAGATCGAGTAGCCACAGCAGCGCCAACCAGCCTTGATCCAGCTGCCTGCGAAGATCATCTGTCTGGGCGACCAACACCATCTCCATCCCATGCCCGGGGCAAAAGCCAGACGGCAATGGATATAATGCCGATGTGTCATCCAGGAAGCCCTGAAGCTGCTTGACTACCACTCTCTCAATTACCTCACCCAGAAACGATTAATTTGAAACTGGGCAATAATTGGCAGGATCAGTAGGATCCAAAGATGGCTTTTTCAAGAGCGGTACTACCACCACCTCTTTCAGACCCTCTGGGTAGGCCCAATTCCAGGGACAGATTGATAATGTCTATCAGAGGTTCTCTGATCCTCTCATCACAGGCTTGTCATCGAGGGGAAGGATTATAGCACAAGAACGAAAAGGAAACAATGTGGAAATGTGTTCCAAGATTCAAGAGAGTCAAAGGAAGATGCCACCCCCCTCCCTTCTCTTCCGTGTTCATAATAAAAGGGAAAAAAGCCTTACAGAGAGAGACCGGCGTCTCATAATTTTCCTCCATCTTTTCCCAGAAGACTCTTCTTTGGCCGGGATGCAGCCAGAGCCTATTCCTCTTCTGCGACAAATACGGCTACCTCCTCAAAGGACACCGGGGATCTCTGAAAGAGGAAAAGATGGTCCACTTGTTTGTTTCAAGAAGGATCCCATCGCCCACTCAATTGATTAAAAGAATGCAGTACATCCAACCGATGGCAAGAAGAATTGCATTCACTTTTTTGGGCCCAGATAGTTATAATACACCAAAAGCCCCCGAGAAATACAAATTCAGAAAACTGCACAAAACTGGGCTTCTCTTGGTCAAGTCCAAATAAATGAAAAAACAAAAAAAACCAATTGATTGTGTACCACATCCTGCACATTTATCCCCACAAATATATTTACATTGCAATTCCAGATATGGTTTCTGCTTTAAGTATCTTTTTCCTACAGAGGCACTCTGTGTTACTCTAAGGCTTACATCCAGCTCTGTAAAAATCAACTGGCCTAATTAAGCTCATCTTATATTTTGTTCTGGTTTTTTTTCCCTTAACAAACCCGAAGCCTACTCATTCCAGGCTGTCTGAACCTCATGGTTTCGCAGGTGAGAGATGGAAGGCACAGAATACCTGGCACAAGTGGGCCACAGCAGAGATATCTTTTCAAGTTATTTGTGCCTTGTGGAATGACTGCAGTCTGTACAACAATGCCCTTATACTGCAAGTAGGCTACTGCATCATCTCAACTGATTTTGGATTCCATAGAATAACAAGGCTTCAGGGCAAAGATAAACATCATGCAGAAAATTTTCCAACTTGTGGGGAGGGGGATTATTTGTCTACAATAAAACGAAAGACAGGATCTGGGAGTAGAGATTCCAAAAATGAATAGACACTTCCTGGCCCAGATTAACAACAGAAAATCCCTCTAGTATTTCGTAATGGAAGTGATGCTTTACTCCAGAGAAAGCCAGGAAGGTGGAGGCTGCACAGAGTGGGAGGGCAGAGTTGACTCCCTCTTTACATGAGAGAAGCCAATGTTGGATCAGGCCAATGGCCCATCCACACTCCAACACACAGTGACCAAAAAAGACAAAAGAGACCTTCAGACTGGTTTCCAGTTCAGAGGCCTTCTTGAGGGTGATGCTCACTGGGACTGTACGCCAGAGAAAGCAACCGGCTGTACTGAAAATACAATTCCAAAAGGAAAACATGGCCACACGCCTCTAGGGGGGTTAATCCGTGGAGCGTGCAAAAAGGAACACTGCCCGTGCAGCCGTCGGGGGGAGCGGGGCGGAAAGAAGAGACGATGAACCCTGCTGGATCAGACCGGGGGGGGGGGGTCCATCTAAGTTTTAATAACAAAAATAAACCCAGGCTGGTTGCAGGAAACACGGTCAAATGGGTGGGAAAAGAAGCTCCCCGCCCCCGCACAGGCCCTTCCCGAGGGAAGCCCCTGTCTGCATGCTCCCTCCAGCCACCTCTTCCACCTCCACTCCCGTTCACACATATTTGCTCTCCCTTCCCCTGTACTTGATCAAGAGCCCTTGATGACATGCTGAACAAACCCTGCCTGCAGACGTGCAAAAGCCGAAGTCGGTCTCAAGGAACGGGAATCAAGGAAGAAGAGCCGCTGCGGGACACCATAGTCCTCAGACTTCCTTCCTCCCCTGGATGAAAAACAGCTTTCTCCAACGCTTGGAAAAGGGCAGGGTCGACATCGCTCGTCTCGCAAGGCATTCTGGGAAACGTAGTTCCCTGCCGCAACGAGACCCAGGAGAAAGAACAGAAGAGAAACATCTGCAAAGAGAAAGGTTTCTTGGCTCTTCAGTGGCTGTGCGGGGCAGCTTCCTGCGACGGCGCCACTCCATAAGAGACTAGCTGGTGAAATCATGGAAAAGAAACAGACAGTGATGGGGAAGAAAACCTTTAACAAAAGAAAATAGGGCATACATAAAAATAAATTGGGCATGTTTTCCTGTCCTGAAAAACACAAAATGCTCTGCATCTTACAACAGCATCTTACAATAGCACTACAGATAAGATTAGAATTTCAACAGTCAATCTGTATGCAAAAGAACCTCCTCAGGAAAGCTCCTCCATTAGCATGTTCATAGCCTGGGGAACTCCTACAAGCTAATGACTCAGCCCTACCCCACCTTCCTGAGTAGAGATAAATTATCTGCCTACCATTTTTCTTCTCACCTTGACACAGAGTACTCCATTTTTCCGTGTTATACCTCTGAGGATGCCAGTCCCAGCTGCTGGCGAACCGTCAGGTCCTACAGTGCCAAGACCACGGCCACCCAGCCCGGAAAATCTACAGCAACTAATGAACTCTGGCCATGAAAGCCTTCGACAACATATTAAAACCTTTTCTGCTCAAACTCTACTTTTCAAGGAATTAACATATTAAAACAAAAGTTTTTCCAAGAGAGGGCAAGAAAGATTCCCCATTTCTCTCCATTTCATGTCAATGATGGGACCCTGAGGAAGGCCTTGCCTAAAAAAAGAGAGCTGGAGAGAACGTTTCCTTCCCAAATGAGCAGAGTGGGAGTGAGTGTCCTTTCTGCTCCTGCTGGGGAAACGGGAGAGGCAGTGCCAGGAAGGGCCTCTTCTTTGTGCTCTGAAGTGGGTATATTATCCTGGAGAGGGAGATGCAGCTTGGGAGGAAATTTCTCCGTCCTTTTCACCCCCTCCCCATTCCCTGTGTTCCTTAGCAGACCCCAGCTTATTTCCTCATGTAGCAGAACCGTTGTCCCGCTACCCATCTCTATTCAAGCAAAATGGGCCATGTCAGGATGGCGAGTGAAGAAGAAGGAAAGAAGAAGAGGTTGGATCTATACCCTGCCCTTCACTGCCCGAGGGAATCTCAGAGAAGTTTACAGTCTCCTCTCCTTTCCCCTCCCCACAACAGACACCCTGTGAAGTAGGTGGGGCTGAGAGAGCCCTCTCGAGAACTGCTCTTGGGAGAACAGCTCTGAGAGAACTTGTGACTGACCCAAGGTCACACCAGCAACTGCAAGTGGAGGAGTAGGGATTCAAACCCGGTTCTCCCAGATTAGAGTCCACACTCCTAACCACTACACCAAACTGGCATATATCATTCGGCAAGCAACAATATTCACAAGTAGCTCAGCATTATCTCTCTCTCTATATGTGTGTGTCTTAACTCCCTCTCCCACACTGCCAAAGGCTCCTCTGAGGAGCCGGACAGAGAGAAGGTGCCAGGTCTCACTTCTGCCTATGGCCAGCGTTGTACCCAGGGCTTTTTTTGTAGAAAAAGCCCAGCAGGAACTCATTAGCATAACAGGCCACATCCAACAACAGAAAGTCATTAGCATATTGGGCCACACCCGACAGCACAGTCTATTAGCATATTAGGCCACACCCCCATGTTGCCCGAAGTGTGGTTATCTAGCCACACCCACCTTTTGCCTCTTATTCTGTTTACCTTGTTTGTTGTCAAAACCCAGGGCTTTTTTTGTAGCAGGAACTCCTTTGCATGTTAGGCCACATACCCCTCATGTAGCCAATCCTAATGACCCACCCCCAAAGCATATCAAGGCTGCACGGAATGAGAGACCATGGAGTGGAATGATGGCCCCTGGGGGTAGCAGGAGTGTTCTGGAACTGGAATGAGAGGCCCCAGAGTGGAATGACAGCCCCAGGGCTGGCTCGCTCACTAGGCGAGCTAGGTTCTCACCTAGGGCGCTGGGCCTGCAGGGGTGCCAAACGGCCCCCCGCCCCCGCCTACCCGCCACCGCTGCCAGCGAAGCGCCCCAGTGGGGCTCAGGAGGTGGCGGCAGAGGTTGCCTGCCCTCCCCCCGCCGGGGCTCCCCTCCCCCCACCACCTCCCCCTCCTCCAAGCTGGCACTGGGAGGGAGGGAAGGGGCGGGTGTTTGAACCCCTGCCCCTTCCCTGGCTTGCCTTGGCGCCCCCACAGCTGTGGAGTGCCGAGGCAAGCCAGCGCTCTGAGGGAAGGGGCGGAGGTTTAAACCCCGCCTCTTTCCTGGCTTGCCTTGGTGCCCCGCAGCTGCGGAGCACCGAGGCAAGCCGGCACTGGGAGGGAAGGGGTGGGGGTTTCAACCCACACCCCTTCCCTGGCTTTCCTGGAGACTCTGCAGCTGCGGAGCCTCCAGGAAAGCTGGCACTCTGGGGGAGGGGGCTAGAACCCCCGCCCTCTTCCCTGGCTTTCCTGGGGGCCCTGGCTTTCCTGGGGGCCCTGGCTTTCCTCCAGGAAAGCTGGCGCTGGAGGGAGGGGGTGAGGGTTTGAACCCCCGCCCCTTCCCTGGCTTTCCTGGGGGCCCCACAGCTGTGGAGTGCCCAGGAAAGCCAGTGCTCTGCCGCCTCCCTGATGGGGTGGGCGCCCCTGATGGGGTGAGCGCCCCAGGCTGTCCTGCCTAGGGCGCCCAGACACCTGGGGTCAGCCCTGGACAGCCCGTGGGTATAGCAGAACACTTCCGCTACCCCCAGGGGCTGTCATTCCACTCCATGGTCTCTCATTCCAGTCACAGCACACTCCTTGTACACCCTGGGGCCATCATTCCACTCCATGGTCTCTCATTCCAGTCCCTGAACACTCCTGCTCCACCCTGGGGCCGTCATTTCACTCCGTGGTCTCTCATTCCAGTCCCAGAACACTCCTGCTAACCCTGGGGCTGTCATTCCACTCTGGGACCTGTCATTCCAGTTCTTGAAAACCCTGCTACAGCCTGGGGCTATCATTCCACTCCGTAGTCTCTCATTCCATTCCCGGAGTAGTGTATTTGGGCCTAGAGATCCTAATGGAAAATCCATTTCGCATTTTTATTGCAACTCTACTTGTACTGTAATGTATTTCAATGAAGCCCATGCAAGTCAATTGGCATTCCTGTCTCCCATTATTTCCAATGGGCCTTCAAGTGTTTCCCATTGTTTCCAGTGGGCAATCCTGTCCTTCCTTTTAGTACATCCCATACATCCGCCCTCCTACACGGCTCCTCCAAACGGCATTTTAGTTATTCCCATGAGTGTGAAAAGCCAGAGCAAATTTACAATCTGACTAAAGGCGCAATCCTATGCTCACATACTTGAAAGCAAGTTCGGTTGTCTCACTGGTGCTTAATTTTGAATAAGTATCCACAAGATTGGGTACTGCTTTTGAAGCGGCTATTCATTTCTGCCACGTCCCTCCGCCCCAGCTCATCCCTGGAGTTGGGAATTCTGAAGTTCAGGAACAGTCTTTCATCACGGGGGGGTGCCCTATGTGTGATTCCCTGGAAGCTCTCAGGAAGCTATAATTAGGGGGGAGGGGTGCTGCACCTTACCTCCACAGGGCGGGAGCTCTGGCTCGCCTTGAACCACCTCACCACAGCACTGGCTGCCACCCCTTCCTGCAGCACCAGCTCCAAAACAGTCTCCATGTCCAACTTCTTGAACAGCCCTTCTAATCACAGCCTCTGAGCAGGTGCACAAGACATGCCACCCAAAGCAGCGGGGCAGCCCCGAAAGGAAGCGAAGGGGGTGGGTACTAACGTTTTTCGGACTCCAGGTTACAGCACAGGATGCTGGAGGGCGCAGCGAGAGAGACCAGGCAGAGAGCCAAAGAGGGAGGAGGGGGAGGAGGAATAGCGCACCTCCCCAAAGAAGGCGGGTTTGGAAACTGAAGTGGCGCACTCACGCAGATGCAACTTTTGGGAACGAGTCTGAGTGGGCATCCCTGGGAATACTCAGCCTCACTTCTCTGGGGCAGAAAGGGTGTGGATTGGAGTGTGCATTTGCAAAGGAAGGGGAGTTGCCGCGCTAAGGGGGTGGGGTCAGGCTGTGGGGATTCCTTGCTGAGCAGCTCCTGGGCTTTGAGTAGGCAGGGACTGTGGGTTGTTGTCAGGCTGTGAGGAAGGTGGAGGCTGTGGGGGAAGCGATTCCCCTCTTCTCCCTCCCCCATGTCAACAAGTGGGGCGCCTGCACTGGGGGTTTGCACATCTTTTCCTCTCATGTGTGGTATTTGCTTTCCAACCAGGGCCCAGGGTTTGGCCTAGGGCCGGCTGGTGCAGCAGCTGCAGCAGCACAATAAGCAGGCTCAGTCGCCTCCTTGCCCGTGCCCACAGAGAGGGCTCCAAGTGCCACCTCTGGCACCCGTGCCATAGGTTCGCCACCAGGATGCTAGACTATTGGAGAAAATGACCTGCAGGCTTGCAAATACTGTAGCAGCTATCAGTGTGCTGGCTTGATTGTAGGATCTGTTAAACAAGTTTGCTTCCATCTTGGAGAAAAGGAACTCTAGCCAATTCCGGAGTGATCCAGAAGATTAGACCGAATGCAGAACAGCCCTTTGTCATTTGTCTGCAGGATTTTAAAAGGTTAAACTGAGACAGCCATTTGCTAGTGAGTCCCAGAAAGGCTGTAGGGCAGCCAAGAGGCTGATGGGCTGTCAGGCAGAGAAATCTTTCCTTGTGAATCTCCTGGCAACCATTCAAAGGGGAGAGGAGGAGGAGAGGAAGAGAAGGAAGGTCTCAGGTCTTTGTGTGTTGGGAGGACAAATTCTTGCAGGCTGATCCTGTCAATGTTGATTCACAAATAAGTTTCAGGGATAAGTTATCTAAACCCAGAAATGAGGGGTGCCATGGGTTAACCTAGCCCTGACCTGGACAGCCCAGACTTGCTGAGTCTCAGCAGATCTCAGACGCTAAGCAGGGTCGACGTCTCTTGGGTTGAAAACCTGGGGGGGGGGGTGTCACCAGAAACCGACTGCAACTTGACAGCACTTCCCACCCCAAGGCTTTCCTTCCCTGACCTGGCCCAGACTAGTCAGATCCCGTCAGACCTCAGAAGCTAACCAAGATCGGCTCTGTGTAGTATTTGGATGGGAGACCCCCCCCCAAGGATCCTGGGTTGCTACACAGAAGCAGGCAATGGCAAACCACCTCTTTGTCTCCTGCCTTGAAAACTGTTAAGTATGAGACTTCAGTCAGCTCTTAACAAGTGATTTCAGCTTTATTAGAACATGACAAACAATGACAACAACACAGAGCAAGAAGCTGTCTTTTAAACTTTCTGAGCTTGGAAAACCATGCCCCCTAGTGAGTTAATAACCACTCATAACTCTCGCATAAAGGCCAATGATTGTTGTTCCCGCCAAAACTTCTCCTAGGCTCTGATTGGCCTACTGTGCAGAGTAGCCAATCAGAACGTGTCTTTCATGATACCAGCCTTCTATGAAGTCTAGGTAGAAGCTCAGACATAATGTATGCACAATACATAACAAAAACCCTTACAGGTGTGACATAGTTGGGTATAAGCAGGGCTCTTTTTGGGCAGGAATGCACAGGAACAGAGTTCTAGCTGGCTCCTGAGTTGGCCACGCCCAGCAGGAACTTATTAGCATAGCAGGCCACACCCAACAGCAGAAACTCATTAGGATTGGCTACATGAGGGGTGTGTGGCCTAACATGCAAAGGAGTTCCTGCTACAAAAAAATGCCCTGGGTTTTGACAACAAACAAGGTAAACAGAATGAGAAGCAAAAGTTGGATGTGGCTGGATGCCCACACTTCTGGTAACATGGGGGTGTGGCCTAATATGCTAATGAGCTGTGCTGTCAGGGGTGTGGCCTAATAGGCTAATGAGTTTCTGCTGTTGGATGTGGCCTATTATGCTAATGAGTTCCTGCTGGGCTTTTTCTACAAAAAAAGCCCTGGGTATAAGGTTTTTTTGAGGGTTTTTATCCTATCCCCATTATTGCTCTAGTACTGCTCTAGAAGGATACCTTCTCAGTGGGAATATCTGAGTCTCTGAGTCTGAATAACATACAAATGAGCACATAGTTCTTTGTAGTGGCAAATATATTCTTACAAGTTCCAGAAGGCTCAGACCATTATTTTATGACGTTGCCAATTAGCTGGTAGCAAAAAACTTATATATCACAAGGACGTGTTCTTAAAAAAGAGAAGCGAGACCAAGGAAGGGAGAGAGGCGGTATTCACACTTCCCCCCGCCCCCATCTATGCTGCTTTTGGAAAGAGTGAGAGAAAGTACACACAGCTGTTTATATCTAATGTTCTTTGTTAAAGTTTCAAACTGTGTAACTAGAGTTCTGATGACAATATAAGACAATACAGATGATGATATCAGGTAAACCTACGCAGCATTTTGCTGGCCATTATCGACGACTGCCTTGATGGTTGTCCATGATAAAAGGAGTCAGAGAACTAATTCATCTGCCAACATACCGTCACAGAGATCACTGAAGTATTCCTTATCAGAAAGAAGTGGCTTTGGGCTATAAATTAGCCCCGCCTAGAAGATTCCTGCCCTTGATTTGCAAAGGCTCAAAGGAACATATGATGCTCCTCCATTCAGTTGCCATGTCAGGGGGGGGCCCCTCTATGAATCTTTTGCTGTTCAGTTAGGCTCTTGTTCACAGAGAAGCATTTCCCACAATCCGAAGATGCATATAGCTTCTACCCTGTGTGAATTTTTTTATGTCTAGTTAGAGCACTACTCCAAGAGAAGCACTTTCCACACACCAAGCATTTATATGGCTTCTCCCCGGTGTGAATCTTCTGATGTGACATTAGGCTGCAATTCAGAGAGAAGCACTTTCCACACTCCAAGCATTTATACAGCTTTTCCCCTGTATGAATCTTCTGATGTGCAGTTCGGCTGCTATCGTAATAGAAGCACTTTCCACACTCTAAGCATTTATATGGTTTCTCACCTGTGTGAGTCTTTTGATGTACAATTAGGCGGTTATTCTGAAAAAAGCACTTTCCACACTCCAAGCATTTATAAGGTTTCTCTCCAGTGTGAATCTTTTGATGTTCACGTAGGTTGCCACTCTGAGAGAAGCACTTTCCACACTCCAAGCATTTATATGGCTTCTCCCCTGTGTGAATCTTTTGATGTGACATTAGTTTGGTATTACGAGAGAAGTACTTTCCACACTCAAAGCATTTATATGGCTTCTCCCCTGTATGAATCCTTTGATGCACAGTTAGGCTGCCATTTGAAGATAAGCACTTCCCACACTCCAAGCATTTATATGGCTTCTCTCCTGTATGAACCTTTTGATGTCTAGTTAGGTAGCTATTATGAGAGAAGCACTTTCCACACTCCAAGCATTTATATGGCTTCTCTCCTGTATGAACCTTTTGATGTGCAGTTAGATTGCCATTATAAGAAAAGCACTTTCCACACTCCAAGCATTTATATGGCTTTTCCCCTGTATGAATCTTTTGATGTACAGTTAGGGTACCTTTGTGAGAAAAGTACTTTCCACACTCCAAGCATTTATATGGCTTCTCGCTTGTATGAATCTTCTGGTGTGCATTTAGGCTGCTGTTTTGAGAGAAGCACTTTCCACACTCCAAACATGAATATGGCAACTCTCCTGTATGGATTCTTTGATGTGCAGTTAGGGTGCGATTATGAGAGAAGCACTTTCCACACTCCAAGCATGTATGAGGCTTCTCCCCTGCATGAATCTTTTGGTGTACAGTTAGGGTGCCATTCTGAGAAAAGCACTTTCCACACTCCAAGCATGTATATGGCTTCTCCCCTGTATGGATCCTTTGATGCGCAGTTAGGCTCCAATTCCGAGAGAAGCACTTGCCACACTCCAAGCATTTATATGGCTTCTCCCCTGTGTGAACCTTTTGATGTTTAGTTAGGTCACCATACCAAGTGAAGCACTTTCCGCACTCCAAGCATTCATGTGGCTTCTCCCCTGTGTGAATCTTTTGATGCGCAGTTAGGATGCCATTCTGAGAGAAGCACTTTCCACACTCCAAGCATTTATATGGCTTCTCCCCTGTGTGAATCCTTTGATGCGTAGTTAGTGCACTACTCCACTGGAAGCTCTTCTCACATTCCAAGCATTTATACCTTTTCCAGAATGTTGTAGCATTCTCAGATGTTTTAACACTCAGTTTGCAGTTGAACCCTTTGTCATTCACGGCACCATTAGGCACCTTCTTTCTCCTCCCTGGTTCATCTCGGGCTGAGTCCTCAGGTTTATTTCTGCCCTGACAAGCAACCAAATCCTTCCATTGGTTCTCTTTTGCTTCCCTTTTCCTTCTGAACTGTCCCGCAGTTACCCCTTGATCCTCAGATTTTGCTTCCACCTGCAGATTCTTGTCTTTTCCCACAAGTCTCCTTCCTGATTCCTTCTCACTCACCGTCTCCCTCACTTCTCCAACTGCAAAAGAGAGACAGAAACCAAATAAGAATGAAAATGCACAAATAGCAGCTAACAAAGCGAGCGGTGAATTGTACGTTTTACAATATGAACCCAGGGCCTGAAATTTTTTTTCCAGAAATATTAACCAGACACCAGGATGTCTTGGAAAAAGAGAAACGGTGACTAAAGGAATTTTTTGCTTCTGTTGCAGACGCTTGAGATCACATTTAGGTTAATATGTTATCCAGTGTTGATTTTGAGAACATATAAATCAATTGAAAAAACAAATGCTTTTTAAAAAAATTGAATTTTAGTGAAATATCTCTTGATAACGTGTAAGGAATAAAACACGGAAATACTTGAATGCAGGGATAGGAGAAATGGATAGTCAAGACAGCTCTTTCTACAAACTTAAAAAATGACCCAAGCCTCCAGAAAAATCTGGAAAAAAGGACACTGCGGACTTATAACACCCCAAAATACTGGAAGCAGTGTCTGTAACATAAAAAACACAGTGACCATCTCAGGGTCACCACTCAGTATTGTCAGCTTTCAAGCTTTGTTTTCTGACAGAGGCAGGAGATATTGGCTTTTAGAGGATTAATTTGGCCTTTGAGGGAAGCCTCCCCTGGGCCGGGTTCAACAGCAATCAGAGCCAGGAAACTTGAGGTCACATCAGTTGCATGACTGAGTGCATAATCGCTTGCATGGTCAGGAATCCTGGAAGGTTTTTTGCCATCTTCTGGGCATGGAGCAGGGGGTCACTGGAGGTACGGAGTGTTTGTGAATTTCCTGCATTGTGCAGGGGGTTGGAATAGATGACCCTGGAGGCCCCTTCCAACTTTATGATTCCATGACTCATCCAGGACTGGCTGCTTGCTACTGTCCAACACCACCACACTGCAAAAGCCAGTGTGCTCTAGTGGTTAGAGTTCCAGAATATATCCTGGGAGACTGCAATTCAAATCTGCACTCTGCTCTGGAAGCAAACTGGGTGACTTTGGGCCCAACACACATGCTAACCTCCCTCAGAGGGTTGTTGTGAGGATAAAATGGAGGAGCAGAGAATTCCGTAAACTGCTTTGAACCATTACTGGGAAGAAAAGTGGCGTATAAAGCAAATAAATTATTGATAAAGCTGAACGTGGGGGGAGCACTTAAAAGATAGGTTGGTTACTAGTACGGTATTCAAGAAGGAAATATGAAAACTGGACCATGCAAGGGCTGGCAAATGAAGACAAACAGTACAGGGATGGGGATACAGGGATAAATAAGGGACTCTCCACAAGTCCTTGAAGTGTCCCTGCTGTGCAACTGTGCCGAGCCCAGCAAGCTAATGACTTACCCGAATGGCTGGGCTGGCACAGCATAACTGGGGCAGATTTTCCCCCAGGTGGAGGCTGTTGGGGAAAGGAAGGAGGGAAAGGTGAAGATGGAGGGGGGTGGGGATAAAGGTAGCTTGGATGGTGGGTGGGAATGAGGGAAGGAGACAGAGAAGTGTGAGGATATGGGGGCTGCCAGGAAAAATGGGTTAGGAGATACAGTGGGAAATGAGGTGCCCCCCAGAAGCTGTGCCAAACATGGAAGGAATTGGAACATGCTGGAACATAGAACCCCCAGACCCTCCCGCCATGTGCTTGTTGCCTTCTAAGGTAGGGTCGACGGGGAAAGGCACAATGAATGAAACATACAGCTAGGCACCTCAGTATTGGCCAATAACTTCAGGATGACGGTGGGACTTGCAGTGCCACAGATGAAGGCGACCGAACCACCCTGGCATAAATTAGCTCTATGGCACCCTCCGCTACTTGCAACGGAAGCGGAAGTGCACTCATGAGAAGACAGGAAAGGGCTACAGCACAAGCAGGGAGGGTGGGTGGAAAATATCTCCCATCTACAAAACTAAGCAAGTTCCCTGAGCTTTCAGATACGGTGTAGCGTGGTGGTTAGAGTGTCTGAGCAGGATCTAAGAGACATGGCTTCAAATACCCAGGACGCTTCCATGGATGCTTCCTGTTCAGAGGCAGTAAAACCCATAATACCCCAGTGTCACGAGGCAGCAACAGGGAAAGGCTTGGCCTCCATGCCCTCTTTTCTTCAACTCTCCAGGGCAGCTGGTTGGCCATTCTATGAAACAGGATGCTGGACCAGATGCATCGATCCAGCAGGCCTCCTCTTCTGTTCTTAGAAAAAAGGCAAATGGAGGGTGTGGGAATGGATTTTTCACACTGCTTGGTAGGCAGAAACCCCATTTTGTTTTCCCAGGGGAAGAAAGGTGGAAGAGTTTATATTGGGGGTGGCAAAGGAGGCCTCAATTCACCTCCTTGTTGTTCCAAACTACCGGAGAGATATTCCACGAACTGCAGAATAGGGAGAAGAGATCCCCCCCTCCATTTGTCTTGCCTTCATTAATTTTCTCAGATTCTCTCAGGATAAAGATGATGTGGTAAAGAAGATGTGGGCATGGTCTGTGCCTGGCTTGGCTCCCACTGGGACCTGCTCTGAAATGGCCGCGAATGAGCACAACGTCAGGAGGGAAAGCACTCCCGAGGTAGCTGCCGTGTCTCTTGGCTGGCGTCTCTTCCCCCACCTACCACTTTCCTCACAGTTTACTCTCACGTTCTCCTCCACCAAGATTGTGCCTGGAACTTGCCATGAAGCCCAGCCGATTCCACTCCAGGGGGTGGTGACCTGGGGGGGCCTCAAGAAGGGGCCTTTCACACCCTAAAACTGAAGATTCTCCTCTCTAAATCCCTTTCGGTCAAGGGCCGTGGACTGAATCATGGACTTTCACAACACAGGTCATTAACTCCACCACTGAGCAAGGGACTCCCCTCTGGTCTAGTCGAATCAACTATACCTTTCTTCCTCTCCCCCATCAGCCTCGCTCACTCAGACAAAAGACACTATGACCAATGAGAAAGGCCAAAGAAGAAAAGATGAGCCGCAGGGATTTCCTAGCAGGAACCTAACTGGATATCACCCCTCTCTCCCTATCACAGCCCTCTTCACCAACAGGTTTCTCTTTACAGCAGGGAAGTACTTTATGCTTTCTGTCTCAGAGGCTTTAAAGTTTCCAAGTGTGGGAGCTCCGTTCTTTCCTCTGCAGCAAATCAAAGTGTGTGCCAAAGGAAGGCGTCACCTTCTCTTCCATGATCATCAGAGAAGGGAAAAGATTCTTACCCAAAGAGGCCACAGTCTCGCAGTTTTGCTCCGTAACATCCCAGTAGAGTTTTCTTTGGCCTGCATCCAAGAAGGCCCATTCCTCTGCTGTGAAGAACACAGCTACCTCCTCAAAGGACACTGGGGGTCTCTGAAAGGGGAAAACATGACCCAGTTGATCATTTATTCTTATCCCCAACTATTCAAGAAAGAAAGTAGAATCCCAGGAGCCAGTCGACGATTATATCATGCAATAGGGTCAAACTGATGACAAGGAAAATTGCATTCGTTCCTTTTTCAGCCTCTGACAAGTATAATATACCGAAATTCTCCAAAAAAATATAATCTCAGATGATTGCAAAGAACTGGTCTTCTCTTGGTCGGGACCAATTAAATGGGAGGGAGGAATAAACTGTATAGCTGACATTAAATTACCTTGCATGTTAAACCCCAGAAACACACAGAAATCGTGCTTTGAGAGGTTTCTGCTTTTAAACATTTTTATCTGCAGAAGCATTTTGTGTTACCGTAAAGCTTGCACCCAGCTCTGTAAATATGAACTGCCATAATTAGCTCTCTTTTTAAACTAACAAAGCAAAGGCCTATTCACCCCAGGCCACGTTAACCTTGTGGCCTGGTGGGCGAGAGATTCACAGCATACACTCTCTAGAGCAGGGGTTCGTCACCTTTCTTGTGCCAAGGACCTCTTTGGCAGTCTGGTGAAGCACATGGACCCCTTCTCAGATAATGTTTTTAAGGGTGTGTGTGATGGACTTAAAGATCAGCAGAAAGCAAACACAGAACACTGCTGAGTCACATGACGGAGTGAAGAGGGGGCCGTTTAGCTCAGAACCCTTGGTGATTGGCATTTAACGGACCAAACAGTCAGTTTGGTTCTGGCAGTTGGAGAAAAGCCGTTGGTCAGTTGATCAGAGGAGTTAGGAGGAGGAAGAAGAAGAAGAAGAAGAAGAGGAGGAGGAGGAAGGAGGAGGAGGAGGAGGAGGAGGAGGAGATTGGATTTATACCCCACCCTTCACTACCCAAGGGAGTCGCAGAGCGGCTTACAGACTCCTTTCCCTTCCCCTCCCCACAACAGACACCCAGTGAGGGAGGTGGGGCTGAGAGAACTTCTGACAGAAACTGCTCTTTTTCAAGGACAGCTGTGCCAGAGCTTGTGATTGACTCAAGGTCACATCAGCAGCTGCAAGTGGAGGAGTGGGGAATCAAACCCGGTTCCCCCAGATTAGAGTCCGCGCACTTAACCACTACACCAAACTGGCGGTCGGCTAACAGAGTTCTGAGGAAACAGCTTGTTAACAGTTTGTGTAAATAACTGTGGCTGAAGAGCACTCTGCACTGATTCCTCTAATACACTGAGGAGAGTAAAAGACCTGAGTGGTCACAGACACCAAAAACACTGCTCCACAGGGAATTATAATGTGGCTGAGCAAAGACTAGAGTGTCTGGAGAGAGGAGTCCGGAGGGCTGGTTAGGTGATCAGTTAGACTCAAAGCGGTCAGACAAATAAAGCCAAAAGTTAACCACTAAAGGAGTGACTGGAGAGTGAGATCTGAGGTGTGTGTTGCGAACTAAGGAACATCTAGGTACTGGACTAGAAGTGAAAAGCAGACAGACTAAGCCATAGCAAAGTGATTTGTTTGTTCAACAAAGTATCAGAACACCCTGTGTAACTATATCCCATCCCCCTGTTGTTTGTAAATAAAGCCTATTCAGCTTTAAAGTTAACAAGCCATGCTGCCTATCTATTTAATCGTAAAGCAAATACACTAAACAGTGGTCCTTATAAGTATCCCTGACCAAGAAAAAATAAATTAAAATACCCCGAAGAGACTATTATAGATTTGTATAGAGGACTGGTTAGAAAAAATTATCAGCAGCTGACCAGGCACAACATGTAGACCCTCACGGTTCCTTCAGTATAAAGGGGACGTGTGTCATAGGGTGTAAATAATATTTCAAGATACCTGCAATAACTTAATAGTATATGAAACTATTGGCTTTCTATTGGTTACAAAATCATATGAACTACGATGATGACTGTGGTTTGTTGCCTAGGTTCATCACTGAAGGAACTGCTAACTGTCAGTTAGAGCTTAGTGACAATGACAATTTGTTTGCCATTCAAGTTCACAGCCCTCTGCAATCTATCACACATTAAGAACCCCTGCTTTAGCACAAGCGATAGTAGGAGTTTAAAATACGTCCATCACAGGAGCAAAATATGGCCAAACGTGTCTTTGGGGGTTAACCCGTGGAGAATGCAAAAAACAAAACTGCAAATGTAGCAAGCTGTGGGGGCCAGTAAGAACAGACAACGAACCGTCCTGGACTAGACCAGGTATCCATCCAGCTGACAAAATAAAAAGAAGCCCAGGATGGTTTTAGAAAACACATTCAACTGGGTGAAAGATCATATACTCCACCCCCACCCTCTCTGTGGAGAACTGACCCAGAAGCCTCCCTCCCAATCCTCCCTCCGGCCACTTCTTCCTCGCCCACTCTGGTTCACACATATTTTCTCTCCCTCCCCTACAGGAGCTGCTGAGGAAACCCTAAACTCACCTTTCCTGCAAACATGCAAAAACCAAATCCTCTCTCCAGCCGGCAGAAACTAGAAAGAGGAGAGGCCCTGTGGGATTTCATATCCCATACATTTCCATCTCCACCTTGAAGAAAAAACACTCCCTCAACTCCTAGAAAATGCAGGGTTGATCTCTCCGTTGCTTGCAAGTCCTTCTGGGAAATGTAGTGCCCTGCAACAGCAATACCCAAAGGAAATTTTGAAACTTAACTATTTGGGAACATGGAATAGAAGGTTTCTTTGATCATTTGTTGCTTTGTGGGCAGCCTCCTGTGTGTATGAATAAATCTTCTTGTTTTATGAAACCCCCTGCTTCAGTGACCTCTGTCCTCTTCAGGCTCAATACAAAACTGACCTCACAGCAGCAACCCAAAGCCTTTCCACTTGCTACTCTAAGAACTTCTTGTCACTGAGGGGAAGCTGTTTGCCACTAGAGTTGTTATTATTTATTAGATTTCTGAATCACCCAATCCTGCAAACGGGTTCTGGGCGATTTACAGCATTATGAAAAGGAAACAGTGTGGAAGTGTGTTCATGAATTCAAGAGGGCCAAAGGAAGATGCTGCCCCCTCCCTTCTCTTCCGTGTTCATAATCAAAGGGAAAAGAGCCTTACACAGAGAGGCCATGGTCTCATAATTTTCCTCCATCACTTCCCAGAAGACTTTTCTTTGGCTTTGATCCAGCAGAGCCCATTCCTCCTCCGTGAAGGACATGGCTACCTCCTCAAAGGACACTGGGGATATCTGAAAGAGGAAAATACAGCCCACTTGATCATCTGTTCCTTTCCCTGAGCTTTCAAGAAGGAAAGAAGGACCCCATTCATTGCCTGCTCAATTGATTAAAAGAATGTGATACATCAAACCTATGGCAAGGAAAATTGCGTTAAGTTTTTGAGCATCTGATAGTTACAATACACTGAAAGTCTCCAAGAAATACAAGTTCAGAAAATTGCACAAAACTCAGCTTCTCTTGTTCAAGCTCAAGTAAAGGATAAAACAAAAAACTGTGTTAGCCAGTGAGATTCCAGAAGTAGACCCAACTTTATTGCAATAAAAGAGACCCTGGATGCAAAACCTAAGGACTCCACCCATGCACAAAGGCATCATTTTTTTACAGATTGAAGTAAACAACTTTTAGACATGCACAGACCAATGCTCCCTCTAAGCAGTGGAATGTTGTGATCAAAAATTCTACTTTGTGAGCTGCTGGCATTAAAGTTGTGAGTGAGCAATTTGGCTACTGCATAAATTAGTTTGCTCTGGAGCCATCTTTCCTGAGCTAAGACAAAAATGTGTGAGCTGGAGGTTAAAAAACTGTGAGCTAGCTCACACTAACTCAGTTTAGAGGGAACATTGGCACAGACATCTACAGACTACAAAGCTTAAGCTTCCTTTAGATCTATATAAGCGCATTTGCCGTGCATGACATTTCTTTTGTCCTTATTTAGAATGCCCATTTTGTCTCCTGAGCTTTGCAAAATGACTTCTCTATTTCTGAAGATGACCCCTTTTGCTGTATCAGCTATGATCTGAAAGATCTTGCCCCATTACCCACTTCACCCCATCCTGGGTTGCACTTTAACTGACTGTAGCTTGCCTAAGAGTTTATCTGGACTGGGCTGCTCAAAGAAATTTAAAAATGGCTTCAGTCCTGCCTATCAACTGTCTACCAGTGCCTACTATACTATCCTGCACATTTAACCCCACAAATATATTAACATCCTGATTCTAGAGATGGTTCCTGCTTTAAACTTTTTTTTTTTTTGCAGAGGCACTTCGTGTTATTCTAAGGCTTACAGCCAGCTCTGTAAAAATAAACTGGCCTAAATAAGCTCATCATGTATCTTTTTCTATATATTTTCTTACAAACTCCAGGCCTGCTCATTCCAGTTTGTGTGATCCTCAGCGTTCGGCAGGCAAGAGAGACGCAGGGCAGAGAACATCCGGCACAAACTGGCTGTCTCACAGACCTTTCCAGATATTTCGGAATCCTCGAATGACTACAGTTTGCACACCATTCCCTTGAAATGCAAGCAAGCTACTGCATCATGACCACAGATTTTGCATTTTATAGGACAGAAAGGCAAAGGCAAACATCCTGCAGGAAAAATTCTAAAAGGGGGCGGGGGGGGGCCTTTTGTCTATAATAAAATGAAAGCTAGGATGTGGGAGTTGTGATGCCAAAAACGAAGGGAATGGGCACATTAACAATCCAGATTAACAACAGAACAGACAATGAACCCTGCCGGATCAGACCGGGGGTCCATCTAAGTTTTAATAACAAAATAAACCCAGGCTGGTTGCAGGGAACACGGTCAAGTGGGTGGAAAAAGAACACCGAGGAAATCTTGCCCAGGGAAGCCTCTCTCTCCTGCTGCCCCGTCCTCTTCGAGTCCCCTTCAAACGTATCTTCTTTCCCCTCCCTTATTCTCCTCAACTCACGTTTCTTGCAGACGTGCAAAAGCCAAATTCTCCCTCCAGCCGGGGGAAAGGAGAAGGAAGAGAAGCAGTTCGGGATTCCATCTTCCCCAAATTTCCCTCCCGATGAAAAACCTCCCTCTTCAATGCTTGGAAAAGGAAGGGTTGACCTCTCTCGTGCCCGCAATGCCTTCTGGGAAATGTAGTTCCCTGGAACAACCAGACCAACGTGGAAGAAGGGCATAGAAAAAGGTGGTTTCTTTTGCTCTTCAGTTGGCTGTGTGGGGCAGCTTCCCACCACACTGCATAAGAGACCAGCAGGTGAAATCCTGAAAAAAGAGCCAGAGGATGATGAGGAAGAAAAACCTTTTCGGCCCAAATCGTCGGGGTTTCTTATGGCGCTTTGTTTTCCTACTGGGACCTGCACTTTTCCAAGCATTGACCTGTTAAAGGGATTGAAAGTTTTTCCAAGGGAGGGCAGGAAAGATTCCCCATGTCTCTCCTCTTCACATCAATGATGGGGCCTTGAGGGCAGAGGAAGGCCTTGCCTCAAAACAGGGCTGGCTGGAGAGAGAACATTTCCTTCTCAGCTGAGCAGGGTGAGAGTGGGTGTCCCTTCTAATCCTGCTGAGGAACCAGGAGAGGCACAGCCAGGAAGGGTCTCTTCTTTGTGCTCAAAAATAGGTATGTTATTCTGGAGAGGGAGATGCAGCTTGGGAGGAAATTTCCTGGTCCTTTTCACCCCTCTCCCTTCCCAGAGTTCCTTAGCAGACCCCCAACTTCTTTCCTCTGATGGCAAAGTTGGTATCCCCACCCACCCTGCCCATCTCTGCGCAAGCAAAACATTTGGCCAGGCCAGGATGGCAAGTGATGCTGCTTCTTGTTTGATTATTTCAGGTTTCTCCCTTTGTGCTCCAAAGAGGCCAAGAAATCCCCCGAGGCTGGGATCAAGAGAGCTGGGTGGATGTGCGGCCAAGGGGTCCTCGCAGGGGTCGGCCGCTTCTGCCCATGGCTGCTGGGCCAGAAAGAACCAGCTTCTCCTTGGGCTGCTTCTGGGCTTCCCACTCCCTGAGCAGTTTAATGGATGAAGGCAAGAGAGGAACTGGGTGTGCTGAGGGAACGCTTCCTGTCAGCCAAACATAAAAAAGTACTTCTTTGAGAAGGGTAAACTAATAATAAAGCAGAACACAGTTTGGTCTTCAAGGTGCCACTGAACCCAAACCAGAATGGAAACGGTAGTCACTGGCATGGCTTTTTTTGTAGAAAAAGCCCAGCAGGGACTCATTAGCATAACAGACCACACCCATCAGCAGGAACTCATTAGCATATTAGGCCACACCCCCATGTTACCAGAAGTGTGGTCATCCAGCCACACCCACCTTTTGCTTCTTACTCTGTTTACCTTGTTTGTTGTCAAAACGCAGGGCTTTTTTGGGAGCAGGAACTCCTTTGCATGTTAGGCCACACACCCCTCATGTAGCCAATCCTAATGAGTTTCTGCTGTTGGGTGTGGCCTATTATGCTAATGAGTTCTTGCTGGGGGTGGCCAGCTCAGGAGCCAGCCGGAACGCCATTCCTGTGCGTTCCTACCCAAAAATAGCCCTGGTCACCGGTAACTGTTGTTCATTGAGGTGTCTTATATGAAGGCACAAACTGGGACTGCGCTTGCACAGGCCAGCCACCAGGGGCACTCCATAGCCATTCTGGTACCTATTAAACACTCCAAGGGGAGCTCCCCTGCAAATTACCTTAGAGGTTGTTTTCCCACCCTCATGTGCTCCAGAGGGAGGCGCTCCCCTTCACCCCAGTCCTCCAGAGCCACCGGGAGTACCAGAGATGTCACTACATCCTGCAGACTCACAATAGGGTAGGAGGCCTGCACAGAAGTCACCTCGATGAACAACAATTACAGGTAAGTGCCACATGGTCTTCATCTTCAGTCTTCTGTGCAGTCCCACATTAGGAGACTGTAGAGCCCCTTACTTTGGAGGTGGGGTGAGCTTCAGTTGAACAAGAAGTGCAGTACTGCTCTGCCAACTGCTGAATCTCTTCACGCATTGACGTCCACAGAACAGTGCTTGTCGAAGGTGTCTGAAGATGACCACGTTGCTGCTTGACAGATGTCCATCAAGGGGGTCCCTCTTCGAAATGATGCTGATGCTGCCTTCACCCTTGTAGAATGTGCTGGAAAATCCAAAGGACGTGGTAGCTTGGCCTGCTCATACCCCAGCAACTAGAGGGATCTCAGCAACCTGGGCCTCTTCTCCCCCCGACTCCCAGCTCCAGAACATCCCTATCAAGGCTATAATCCCAGGCTATATTCCATCAAACTCCTTGAGATGTTGCAGCCCAAAGAAAGAGGTTTCTTCTTGCAACGGGATATTGTAGTCCTAATGGATAGAGAACATAACTTATTTGGAACCCCAAGAACTTAAAAAGAGCCCTGCTGGATCAGAAAAGTGGTCCATCTAGGCCAGCAAATCATCTAACGCAGTGGCCAAACACTGACCTTGGAGGGCAAACGACAAAGCAAAGAGGCCAAGGCCTTTCCTTGATGTTGTCTCTCAATGTGGAGATGCCCTTTAGTCACCATGGCTAGTAGTCAATGATAGACATGACTTCTATGAAATTTAATCCACAGTATGACACCATTTCAGACTATTCTCCCGCTGGAAAATTATGGCTTTCTTCATTTTGGAAGAGGTAATCCATCAATCTCACTACCTTGGGGAACGGTCCATTAACATAAGAGGGTTGTCGAGAGCACAGCGAAAAAAACAGAGGTTTTGCTTGAAAGGGTGTGCTACATATATTTGGTTGGGGTGAGAAAAAGGGGGAGGGAGTGGACAGAAAGGAGGGAAATGGGCTCTCATCCAGGGCAGCTGGCATAGAACAGGCCAGAGCTACTGTCAAGGTTGACCCTGCCTCAGTGCAGAAACATAATTAAGCTGTTGGTTCTTGAAGCAAAGAGTCCTAGAGCAAAATACAAGTGTCGTCTTGACAGCAATGAGGCGTGGGGAGAAATAGTAAAGGAAAAGGGTAACTCTTCTTCTCACTAACCTTAGTTACTGAAAACTGCAGGCCACAATCTCGTACCTCCCCAACCAATCCTTGGGCAGTGTTCATGGAACTTTCCAGTGTCGCCATGTGTCATCTTATACAGCATCTGTAAAGGTTATGGACTGTGACTGTAAAGTTGGACTGTGCAAATAGTGTGCCAGGGAAATGGACTGAACGGTGGCCATGTGAAAGTGCCAGCCTGCTGGACACAGGCATGTGCCCACTGCCCAGACAAGGGAAACCTTGTTCTGAAGCAATGTGCCTAACCAGATGTGGTCCCACAGAAAATCCGATGCCTCTCACTCCAGCACCTCTGCAGCCAGATGCTAGAAGGCAAGCCAGCCTCCCTGATCCTGCTAACACACAGAGCCAGCAGCAATTCACTGAAGAGAAGCCTCGCTCTGCAAAGGGAACCTGGACATTCCTTCCCAGACGCCATAGAAAGCTCTCTTCTCCATCACGCTGGCACCTTCCCCCCCACACCTCTGCATATTGACATCTCCAGGTGAAGCACATAGGTGACTTCAGCCTCAATGAATGAATTCCTTCCACGATAGGATTAGGGAGCAGTCACGTCTTCCAGCTAACACAGCTGTTTACCATCGGCAGCTACCGGCAATGGAGCTGGGACATTACTATTCTTTTCTCTCTCTTTTCTCTCCCCTTCCCCCTTAGAATCATAGCGTTGGAAGGGATCTCCAGGGTCATCTAGTCCAATCACCTGCATAATGCAGGGAATTCACAAATACTTCCTCCTCCACACCCGCAGTGACCTCTGTTCCACGCCCAGAAGATGACAAAAAAACCCTCCAGGATTGCTTCCTGACCCCAAAGTGGCAATCAGCATTTCCCTATTTATGTAAGAAAAGGCCACAAAAACTAAGCACTGAGGCAACCTGTCCTGCTCTCCCTCTCATGATCTGCTTAAGTTCATAGAATCAGCATTGCTGTCAGATGGCCATCCAACCTCCATAGAAGGAGAGCCCACCACTTCCTGAGGAAGCCTGTTCCACTGAGGAACCGGTCTGTCAGGAAGTTCTTCCTAATGTTTAGCTGAAAACTCTTCTGATTTAATTTCAACCCGTTGGTTCTGGTCCGACCTTCTGGGGCAACAGAAAACAACTCCACACCATCCTCTCTATGGCAGCCCTTCAACTACTTGAAAATGATTATCATATCACCTCTCAGTCTTCTCCTCTCCAGGCTGAACATACCCAGCTACTTCAAGCTTTCCTCATAGGATTTGGTCTCCAGACACCTCACCATTTTTGTTGCTCTCCTCTGGACACGTTCCAGCTTGTCTATATGCTTCTGAAATTGTGGTGCCCAAAACTGAACACAATACTCTAGGTGAGGTCTAACCAGAGCAGAGTAAAGTGGTACCATCATATCTCGTGATCTGGACACTATACTTCTGTTGATACAGCCCAAAATCGCATTTGCCTTTTTAGCAACCACATCACACTGCTGACTCATGTTCAGTGTATGGTCTACTAAGAACCCTAGATCCTTTTCACACATATTATTGCCAAGACAAGTCTCCTCCAACCTATAATTATGCATTTGATTTTTCCTACCTGAATGCAGAACTTTACATTTATCCCCACTGAAATTCCAGCCTGTCAAGACCATTCTGTATCCTGACTCTGTCTTCTACTGTATTTGCTACCCCTTCCAATTTAGTATAACCTGCAAATTTAATAAGCATTCCCTCTATCCCTTCCTCCAAATCATTGATAAAGGTGCTGAACAAAACCGGTCCCAGGACAGATCCTTGAGGCACTCCACTTGAATCCTTTGCTGTGCACTACTGCACTTGAAGTTCTTTTCACACTCCAGGAACTTATGCGTTTTCCCCTGTGTAAACCTTTTCATGTGCAGTTAAGGTGCCATTGTCAGATAAACACTTTACACACTTCAAACATTTATATGGCTTCTCAACTACGTGAATCTTTTAATCATTAGTTAGGTTGCCATTCAGAGACAAGCACTTTCAACACTCCAAACATTTATATGGCTTCTCCCCACACTAGGGGTGTGCATTTGGTATATGCCAAACCAAATAAATACCCAGAAAATACCTTACCAGCTGGATCGGGGCAGGGCTGCGCTGCTACTGCTATTAGATCTAACAGCAGAGTCCAACACAGTTAATTATGATATTTTGGCCCACAGAGAGGTTCTGTGCCTGAGGGGAGGGTTCAGGATTGGGGCACAGGTTACCAGCTCTTGATGGAGTGCCACTGATACCGGCGCAATCCGTCAGGAGCTTGGGAGTGATTTTGGATCCCTCCTTAAATATGGAGGCCCAGGTTACTCAGACTATCAAGCCCGCATTTTTCACCGATGTCAAGCTTGGCAACTGGCCCCTTTCCTGTCGTGCTCTGATCTGGCCACAGTAATCCATGCAACGGTCCCCTCCAGATTAGACTACTGTAACTCGCTCTACGCTGGCCTACCCTTGAGACTGACCTGGAAACTCCAGCTGGCCCAGAATGCAGCAGCGTGAGTCTTGACAGGAATGTCACGAATGGCACATATACATCCAGTGCTGTGCCAGCTACACTGGCTCCCAGTGTAATACCGAGTCACGTTCAAGGTTTAGGTATTGACCTATAAGGCCTTGAGTGGCCAGGGAACAATGTACCTATGGGACCGTCTCCTCTGTTTTGTCCCCAGGACAGCCTTGCTCTCCTTAGACAGCAATCTGCTGGTGATCCCTGACCCTGAAGACATCTGGCTGTCCTCAACCAGGGCCAGGGCCTTTTCTGTCCTGGCTCCAACCTGATGCAGCTCTCTGCCAAATTCCATCAGGGTCCTGTGGGATCTGATGCAATTCCGCAGGGCCTGCAAGGCAGAGATGTTCCTCCCGGCCTTTGGCTGAGGACAGTGATGGTTCCAACTTGGCTGGCACCCTTTCCTGTTCTCTGCTATTTACATCTATTTTGCCCTCTTCCCCCCCCATTCACAAAGTAGCCGGCAGTCGGAATTGGGATTGGTTATTTGCCGTCTGATTGCTTGTAACGGTTCATTAATGTTTTAATTGATTTTATCTTGTTTTGCCCATGGTTCTGTAAATCGCCGAGAGCCCTGCAGTGGCAGGGGTTGGGTGATTCATAAATACATACATACATACATTTATTCAGAGATCAGTATTCGGGCATGGCTAGAAGGCATTTAAAGACACCACAGTCTGCTTAAATGCCTTCTGAGTTCACTTGCAGAGAGTCTTTTGCCAGCTAATGCAATTGACGCAGGCATATGACTGTACTTCAAATATTTTGGCGATTTTGATTGGTGATCCCAATACTAGACAGCGTATAAAGATATTTTTCAAGAACCAACTGTCTTCTATCTGCATGTTTGGCAGTCTTTCTTAAAACATTCACTTTGATTAATTTTCCTTCAAGAATCAACAGATGTTCATGTGCATGACTTGAAGATTTATTATCAAAATGAGCAGAAATCCAGTTGCTTATATCTGCTGTTTTCTGCTATGTGTGTTACGTTGTCCTTGAGGGTTTCAGTCTGTTCTACTGTTTTTGCTGTTCATGTTACACTTTTCTTGAGACTTTCAGTCCATTGTATGTGTTATCTGTAATTGCATACTGAGTCTTCACACCTCTCCAGATGTTGATTTAGCTTCTCTGTGCATTGTATATATACATTTTGTCTGAACTAACAAAAAAATTAAAACAAAACACGAGAAGATTTTGAATATTTTCAACTTTATCATCGTTTCAATTCTACTTATAAAATTTGAGGAGCATTTATTGCAGGAGTATTCATGTCAGCCTGATAACACGGTGTTTCATACTTAATTGGCTCTATTTTCCACACCGTGATCCATTTTGTTTTTGTTATTTCTTGTTAAGAATATTTCTAAAGTAAAGGGAATTTTCCAATGATAGCTTATGTTTTCCTGTTGTCACACTTATTTCAGATTTTCAGATCCTTTCCTTTTCTTGATTGTATCCAGCAGGAGGTACTTTGATTTTAAATGGTTCTTTCCTATGTTGTAATAGAATTATACCTTTTGCTTTTTTTGCAGGTAAATCAGACTGATAAATCTTGTGGTGATTTATTTCAACTCACGTATTTTGAATTAATTCTAAATATTTATTCAATTTCAGGGAAATTGCCTTGTACCTTCAGGTAGAATCATAGAGTTGGAAGGGACCTCCAGGGTCATCTAGTCCATCCCCCTGCACGATGCAGGAAATTCACAAATACCTCCCCACCACACCCCCAATGATCCCTGTTCCATCTCCAGACGATGACAAAAAACTTCCAGGATCCCCGGGCAAACTAGCCTGGAGAAAAATTGCTTTGTGACTCCAAAGTGGCAATCAGCATTTCCCTGGGCATGTAAAAAAGGACCACAAGAACTAAGCATGGAGGCAACCCTTTCTGCAATCTCAGTCTGCTGAAGTTCACAGAATCAGCATTGCTGTCAGATAGCCATCTAGCCTCTGCAGGGGTCTTTTTTTGGGGGGGGAACATGCCAGAGCACAGCTCCGGCAGCTCAGGAGCCACAACAAGCCCCGCCCCCAGCCAGCATCCCCAGTAGGGGTGTGCAAAAAAAAAAAAATTAGCCCAATTCGGTTCAGCCAAATGGGGCAAAAGCAGTTTGGGAGGGCAGAAAGGCTCCCGCATGTCAGTTTCAGCAGTAGGAGACATTGGGGAGTCTTTCAGGCAGCCGAATGTCAATTTCAGCCCCATTATATCCATTATAAGGAGCTGCGGTGGCTCAAGTGGTTAAGACGCTGAACTGCAGGCTGTGGAAGGTCAGTAGTTCAGCAGTTCGAGACTCGGGTGCCGCATGACGGGGTGAGCTCCTGTCTCTAGTTCCAGCTCCTCCCAACCTAGCAGTTCGAAAGCAAGAAATTGCAAGTAGATAAATAGGTACCACTTCGGTGGGAAGGTAACAGCGTTCCGTGCACCTTGGCGTTTAGTCATGCCGGCCACATGACCACGGAAACGTCTTCGGACAGCGCTGGCTCTTCGGCTTTGAAACGGAGATGAGCACCGCAACCCTAGAGTCGGATTCAACTGGCTTTCGAGCAAGGGAACCTTTACCTTTACCTTATATCCTATGGGCCATTGAAGTCAATGGCGAAAACATAGGGTATATTCTGGGGGCTGGAGGGGAGGGGGTTTGTGGGAGAGGCTCCAAACTCACAGGGTAGCTGATGAAGCCTCTTCCCAAGATACCCACCAAGTTTCAAGAACATTGGACCAGGGGGTCCAATTCTGTGGGCCCCCAAACAGGTTGCCCCCATCCCCTCCATTGTTCTCTATGGTGGGGGAAAAAGTTACTTTTTTTCCACAGTGCTGTTAGTAGTTCTGGGGGGAGGGGGTTTGAGGGAGAGGCTCCAAATTTTCAGGGTAGCTTCGGGAGCCTCTCCCCACATACACCCCCACGTCTCAAAGCAATTGGACCAATGGGCCTAATTCTATGGGCACCCAAACAGGTTACCCCCCATTACCTCCATTGTTTCCAATGGGGAAACCCAGCCAGCAGCCCTTAAGGCAGGCAAGCAGGCAGCACCAGCAGTCAGACTCCCCCAGAGAATCTCAGGGAAAGTGAACTGTCTTGGGAGGTGCTCGTTTGCCATGAGAACAAGTGGCACACTCCAGAACAAGTGGCACTGTGGCAGTGCAAGCATGCCACAGTGCCACACAGAAACCCCAAAAGACCAAAAGGAACATCATTTATACATGTATAAATTGATGGTGCAACCTCATTGGACCACTCACACCACACACATCTCAAAAAGAATATTTATAGCACTGGAAAAAATGCATGGTCTGACCATTGGGATGGCACTATAGAAGTGGATATAATTCGATCGTGCAAGGATGAAGATGTCAATATAAAATCAATACTGGTATGCACGTTGTGTTGTGCAGAAAAATACATGTAGTCTCTTTCACCCGGGTGAGTGGTACGCCAAACGTCTGTCAACCCATGCTCCTTCATTATTAATACCAATTTTGTAAAGCGCTTTTTAAACTGTTTCATGTTGGAGTTATGATACGATCTATCCAGAATGCTGTCCACTATGAAGTTAAAATCCCCCTACTATGATGTTCCCCTCTGCAAATCCCTGTGATTTCACAAGTGTCTCTCCTATAAAGTTCAGTTGCCCACTATTAGGTGCATATATTGTAGCAATGGTCATCAAGCGGTCTTCAGTTTTCCCCTTAATGAAAAGATACCTGCCATCTGTGTCTTGCTTTTTGGAAATGAAAGTGAAATGGAGTTTCTTTGCTATGAGGATCACCACTCCCCACGATTTTGAAGTGCCTGATGCGAGGTACTGCGATTGAAATTTAGTGGAGCGAAATGCAATGTGTTCTGTTTTTTTGAGGTGCGTTTCCTGTAATAAAATGACATCAGGTTTTTGTTTTAATATACTTGTAAGGACGCGTTTCCATTTGTTGTTGTTGTTCAGGCCATGAACATTAGATGAAACTAGTTTGATACCAATGTCCATTATGTCACTCTATATATGGGAAGGCATGTGGCTTTAGAAGGTTATAATCTTTAGCCCAGATGCAGATTATTTAGCAAGGGTTTTAGTATGAGTCTCTGATAAGGAAAACCTATCAATTCCACTATGAAGGTCTCCTCTGTGTAGGTTAAGTATGGTAATGTGAGTGTATCAGACAGATCCTGGGTAGGTGCCCAAAGGCAGAGGTTAGGAAATAGAAATGTATGTAAAAAGGTAAAGGTAAAGGTCCCCTTGCTCGAAAGCCAGTCATATCCAACTCTATGGTTGCAGTGCTCATCTCCATTTCAAAGCCGAAGAGCCAGCGCTGTCCGAAGATGTTTCTGTGGTCATGTGGCCGGTGTGACTAAACACCAAGGCGCACGGAACGCTGTTACCTTCCCACCGAAGTGGTACCTATTTATCTACTTGCAATTTCTTGCTTGTCAGATATAAAACGCCTGCAATCTAGTGAATGGTGAAAATCTGGCACTACCGGTTTCAATAGTGATCACTAGAGGGCGCCAAATAACAGGAATAGTCAACTAGCAGCGTCTTAGAAAGTGAAGCTCTATTTCTGTCGGGATCCCTATTTCACTCTAGTGACAAAACACACCCTACTTTCCTGATCCTTGTCTCTATGTGTGGTAAGTATGTCTTGTGTATTACAGATTAAAGGTAAAGGTTCCCTTGCTCGAAAGCCAGTCGACTCCGACTCTAGGGTTGTGGTACTCATCTCCGTTTCAAACCCAAAGAGCCAGCGCTGTCCGAAGATGTTTCCGTGGTCATGTGGCCGGCATGACTAAACACCAAGGTGCATGGAACACTGTTACCTTCCCACCAAAGTGGTACCTATTTATCTACTTGCAATTTCTTGCTTTCGAACTGCTAGGTTGGCAGGAGCTGGAACTAGAGACGGGAGCTCACTCCGTCTTGCAGCACCCGGGTCTTGAACTGCTGAACTACTGACCACAGCCTGCAGTTCAGCGTCTTAACCACTTGAGCCACCGCAGCTCCATGTATTACAGATTAAAGATGTACAATTGATCTAGCAGATGTCAACCAGCGTACTGCAGTTTCTGTGGGCTTATTTGATCTCAACTCTGCTCAGCAATCGTTAGCCTTCCCCCTCTTTTATCTCTTTCCCTTAATAAAAAAATATACAATAAATAATGAAGCAGTCCAAAATCAGCAAGGAGATGAATTAATTCTAGTAAAGGTAGTCTGTGCGTCAGCTAAAAATAGCTGTGAGATCAATCCGTGCGTTGCAGTTAATTAGCGTTTTAAACAATATAAGACTCTCTGTTCTCCTGCACTGAGATGGAACGTGCAGGAGGCTGGGTTCTTCGTCTCAGGAGACTGTCAGTCCCAGCGTATGGTTCTGAGAGTCTAATCACTAGTAGGACTCAATTAAACCACCAACAATCCACCCACCCTCCCCAACACTTTCAATAATTATAGTACACAGATATTTCTGACTAAGGTTCATTAATGAAATTATGTTGTATGAGGTGTAAACAGTATATAAAACATCAGTAGAAAGCTAACAATTTTGACGTCTCTTCACTCTTAGCAAACCTTATAATTACAGGACACCAATCAACTAGCCTAACTCTAGAAATCAGTCTGAAGTCTTGTGACAATTAATCTAAATTTCAACCATAACTCTGACTTAAAATTCTGAACTACAATTAAGATTTTTTTAACTTGCTTGTGCCCTCACGAGTTCATTAAGAGAGTGGACCAGTCTCACGGAGTCACCCGGATTGTTTGCCGCAGCTCTGACGGAGGTGGCGATGAAGAGGACTGTCTTCGCTTGTTCGATCTTTTGCTTTGGTCCATTGGTATTTCAGTGTCTAGAGACCGGAGGATCTTAAAGCCATCCTCAGGATGGGTGATTCTGTGAGATTTCCCTTTGTGGGTCACTTGTAACACTAACGGCGATGTCCAGACGTATTTGATCCCGGCTTCCATTAGGCTGCTTTGTTATTGGTTTGAGTTTGCGCCGTTTTTGCAGGGCTTCCTTTGGTAGATCTGGGTAGACTTCGATAGCTGAATCTTTGTATTTTAGACAACCATTTTTCCGTGCTGCACTTAAGATTCTTTTCTTGTAGCAAAAATCCGATACCGTGATTAGAACTTCCCGGGAGGGTCACGTTTTCAGTATAGCTGGAGATCCTAGTTGGAACGCTTTAGTAATGATTGGAGAAATATCATTTTCCACTCCAACTTGTTCGAGTAGCCAGCTGGAAACGAATGCCATAAGACCTCCTTTCTCTTCAATCTTCTCCCCTAGCCCTCTCAGTTTAAGGTTGTTTTGTCATTGGGATATGCCCAAGCGCATAGTTCTTCCGGCAAGTATGTCTTCCGTTATCAGCATTTGTTGTATATCTGATTGATTCGCCAGGCTATTATTCATTGCTCCATCGGCTACATTCTTCGTCTCTGTCAATTTTTTTCGAATAACATCTAGATGCTCGTAAAAAGGTTTTATCAGAGAGGAGATCTGGTCTAGAAATGCAGTTTCCAGGTTGGTCAGGGCTGATGTTAGCTCTGCTGTTGTAACAGGAGCTGCCTTTGTGCCAGCTCCGGTGCTTCCCGTCGCCATTTTGTGAGTCTCAATGTCGTGTAGGCCTGACAGGGAGGACGAAGATTGCTGATCTCCCAGCCTTTGCTCAATCTTAGATTTTTTGAGGTTCGGTTGCGGGTCGTTCTGGTCTTTCCCCCCCCATATAGTTGCAGTCGTCAGGAGTTGTAGGATCGGCATGAAGGGGTGAAAAAGGGGGGAAGGGCGAAGGAGCGAAGAGTTCAGGCGGCCATTACCATCAAGCTCCACCGGAAGTTCCCCACAAGGATGTGTTCTTAAAAAAGAAGAAGAAGAAGAGAGAGAGAGCCGGCATTCACACTTTTCCCCTTCCCATTAGTTCTATGCTGCTATTGGAAAAATAGGGGGGGGAATACACTCGGGGTGCGTTCAGACGCTCCGTTTGAGCCGCTTTCAGCACGCCTCAGGAATGGATTTTATGTGCGCGTTCACACGCCCAACACCTGCGCACCGTCCCCAGCCGTGGCTTTCTGGAGCACCCCCCCTTTGAAACGGAGTATTTTGATACCACTTACCAAGTGGTGTTTTCCTGATTCTCCGTTTTTGAGCCGCACTTTCCTGACGTCTGATTGCTCCATCAAGCCACTTCTGGGTGCTTCAACCCCCCTCCCCTCTGGGAAGCTGCCTCAGGCTTTCGGTTTTTGTCTGCCATTTTTTTTTAATGCCTTGGTGGTGTGCGCTTGGGCAGAGCTCTGCTCCTAAGTTAATGAAAGAAAAGCCTAAATGGTGCCTAGTTTTAGCACTTAGACAAGTCTGGGATCTCAGGGAGGCCAGTTTCGGGGTAAAAATTTAAAGAGAAGTCTTCATTTAAAGTTTAAAGGGATGTGTGGAAATCGCTGTTCTGCACACGCGCGAAAGTTTTAGCTCTAGAGAGGGCTGCCTGTGCGCATGTTCAAACTGAGAGGAAAAAAACTCCACCTGCCTGTGGACAGCGGGGAGCCCGGAACAAGGAGGTCAGTGTGACTGCGATTCTCCAGATTAAAAAAAAAACCTGCATTGGACCGGAGCAATTTAAACTGCTCCAGCACGCTGTCTGAACGCACCCACAGTTGTTTATATCTAATGTTCTTAGTTCAAGTTTCAAACTGACTACGCAACTAGAGTTTGGTTGACAATATAAAAGGAGTACAAATCGTGATATCAGGCAAACCTGAGCAGCGTTTTTCTGGACATTCTCCATAGCCGCCTTTATGGCTGTCTGTGTTAAAGGGAGTCAGAGGACTAATTAATCTGCCGACGTACCCTTGCACGGGTCGCTGGAACATTCCTTATCAGAAAGAAGTGGGCTCAGGTTATAAATTAGCTCTGCCTGACAGTTTCCTGTCCTTAATGTGGAAAGGCTCAAAGGAACACATTAATATTGCTACCTCATTCAGTTGCCATGTTGGGGGGCACCGCATGAATCTTCTGCTGTTCAGTTAGGCTCTTGTTCACAGCAAAGCACTTTCCACACTCCAAGTGTGCCTATGACTTCTCCCCTCTGTGAATTTTTTTATGTCTAGTTAGAGCACTACTCCAAGAGAAGCACTTTCCACACACCAAGCATTTATATGGCTTCTCCCCTGTGTGAATCTTTTGATGTGATGTTAGGCTGCCATTCAGAGAGAAGCACTTTCCACACTCCAGGCATTTATACGGCTTCTCTCCTGTATGCATCTTTTGATGTGTGATTTGGCTAGTACTGTAATAGAAGTGCTTTCCACACTCCAAACATTTATATGGTTTCTCCCCTGTGTGAATTCTTTGATGTACAATTAGGCGGTAATTCTGAAAAAAGCACTTTCCACACTCGAAGCATTTATAAGGCTTCTCTCCTGTGTGAATCTTTTGATGTTCACTTAAATTTCCACTCTGAGTGAAGCACTTTCCACAGTCCCAGCATTTATATGGCTTCTCTCCTGTATGCATCTTTTGATGTGCACTTAAATTTCCACTCTGAGTGAAGCACTTTCCACAGTCCCAGCATTTATATGGCTTCTCCCCTGTGTGAATCTTTTGATGTGCTGTTAGGCTGTCATTCAGAGAGAAGCACTTTCCACACTCCAAGCACTTATGTGGCTTCTCTCCTGTATGAACCTTTTGATGTCTAGTTAGGTGGTTACTACGAGAGAAGCACTTTCCACACTCCAAGCACTTATATGGCTTCTCTCCTGTATGAACCTTTTGATGTGCAGTTAGGTTGCTATTATGAGAGAAGCACTTTCCACACTCCAAGCATGAATATGGCAAGTCCCCTGTATGAATCTTTTGATGTACAGTTAGGATGCCCTTGTGAGAGAAACACTTTCCACACTCCAAGCATTTATATGGCTTCTCCCCTGTATGAATCTTTTGGTGTGCAGTTAGGCTGCCATTCTGAAAGAAGCACTTTCCACACTCCAAGCATGAATATGGCAAGTCCCCTGTATGGATTCTTTGATGATTTCTTAGGTGGCTATTACTAGAGAAGCACTTTCCACACTCCAAGCACTTATATGGTTTCTCCCCTGTATGAATCTTCTGATGTTCACTTAGATTGCCAGTCTGAGAGAAGCACTTTCCACACTCCAAGCATGTATATGGTTTCTCCCCTGTATGAATCCTTTGATGCGCAGTTAGGCTCCAATTCCGAGAGAAGCATTTTCCACACTCCAAGCATTTATATGGCTTCTCCCCTGTGTGAACCTTTTGATGTTCAGTTAGGTCACCATACCAAGTGAAGCACTTTCCACACTCCAAGCAATTATGTGGCTTCTCCCTTGTGTGAATCTTTTGATGTCTCTTTAGTTTGGTATTACAAGAGAAGCACTTTCCACACTCCAAGCATTTATGTGGCTTCTCCCCTGTGTGAATCTTTTGATGTCTGTTTAGTTTGGTATTACAAGAGAAGCACTTTCCACACTCCAAGCATTTATGTGGCTTCTCCCCTGTGTGAATCTTTTGATGTCTGTTTAGTTTGGTATTACAAGAGAAGCACTTTCCACACTCCAAGCATTTATGTGGCTTCTCCCCTGTGTGAATCTTTTGATGTCTTTTTAGTTTGGTATTACAAGAGAAGCACTTTCCACACTCCAAGCATTTATATGGCTTCTCCCCTGTGTGAACCTTTTGATGTTTAGTTAGGTCACCATACCAAGTGAAGCACTTTCCACACTCCAAGCATTTATGTGGCTTCTTCCCTGTGTGAATCTTTTGATGTTTCTTTAGTTTGGTATTACAAGAGAAGTACCTTCCACACTCCAAGCATTTATATGGCTTCTCCCCTGTGTGAATCCTTTGATGCGTAGTTAGTGCGCTACTCCAACAGAAGCTCTTCCCACATTCCAAGCATTTATACTTTTTCCAGCATGTTGTAACATTCTCAGATGTTTTAACAATTAATTTGCAGCTGAACTGTTTCTGACTCAAGGCACCATTAGGCCTTCTCTTTCTCCTCCCTGGTTCATCTTGGACTGAGGCCTCAGGTTTATTTTTGCTCTTACAAGCAACCCATTCATTCCTTTGCTTCTCTTTTGCTTCCATTTTCCTTCTGAACTGTCCCGCAAGTACCACTTGATCCCCAGATCTTGCTTCCACCTGCAGATTGTTGTCTTTTCCCTCAAGTCTTCTTCCTGATTCCCTCTCCCTGACCATCTCCCTTGCATCTGCAACTGCAAAAGAGAAAGAGAGATCAAATAAGAATGAAACGGTACAAATACCAGTTAACAAACTGAGCAGTGAACAGTACTTTTTACAATATGAACCCAGGGTCTGAAAAATATTCAGCAATATTAGCCAGACACCAGGATGTCTTGGAAAAAGAGAAACGGTGACTAAAGGAACAGGGAGGGGATTTCTTGCTTCTGTTGCGGAGCCTTCCTCTTGAGATCACATTTAGGTCAATATGTTATCTGATGCTGATTTAGGGAACACATAAAACAACTGAAAAACAAATGCTTTTTTTAAAAAAACCTTGAATTTCATTGAAATTTTTCTTGATAATATGGAAGGAATAACACATGGGAACACTTGAATGCAGAGATAGGAGAAATGGACAGACAAGATAGATCTTCATTAAAAAATGACCCAGACCTCCAGAAAAATCTGGGGGGAAAGGACACTGCGGACTTATAACACCCCAAAATACTGGAAGCAGTGCCTCCGCCTCGTAACGTAGGAAACACAGTGTCCATCTCAGGGTCACCACTCAGTATTGTCAGCCTTCAAGCTTTGTTTTCTGACAGAGGCAGAGGCAGGAGATATTGGCTTTTAGAGGGCTGATTTGGCCTTTGAGGGAAGCTTCCCCTGGGCTGGGTTCAACAGCAATCAGAGCCAGGAAACTTGAGGTCACACCAGTTGCATGACTGAGTGCATAATCGTTTGCATGATCAGGGATCCTGGAAGGTTTTTTGCCATCTTCTGGGCATGGAGCAGGGGTCACTGGAGGTACGGAGTGTTTGTGAATTTCCTGCATTGTTCCGGGGGTTGGACTGGATGACCCTGGAGGCCCCTTCTGTAGGCTTGGGGTTCAAGAACAGAGTTCAAGAACGACAGGAGACAAGATCTGCAGCAAGCTTTCTCAGTTAACAGCAGACTGAGCAGCGTTTTATTAAAACACACCCCTTTTCCTTCCCCCTTGCTGCGTTTACAGAAAAGACATTGCTACTATCATGCACATAACTAGCTATTGTTTTTCTCCTGTCTTTTCTCTCTCCCCCTGTTGCATATACAGAAATAGTTACAAGCATATAAGTCTATTGTGCTAAGTTGTAAGTATTATGTGAAAAGAAAATAATGTGCTTTGCCGGACAGCTCATATCTCCACTAAGTTTCTGCTCTCCCTGATTCTCAGTAAATGTTCACTGCAGCCTTGTGTTAATATTATTCTCAATATTTCCCTGTGGGAACATTAATATAGGAACATAATATAGGCATTTTCACTTCCGGGTTTGCCTCACAAAAGTTGCCATACCTACACCTTTCCAACTTTATGATCCTATGACTCATCCAGGACTGGCTGCTTGCTACTGTCCAACACCACCACACTGCAAAGGCCAGTGTGCTCTAGTGGTTAGAGTTCCAGAATATATCCTGGGAGACTCAGATTCAAATCCCCACTCCGCTCTGGAAGCAAACTGGGTGACTTTGGGTCAAGCACACATGCTAACCTCCCTCAGAGGGTTGTTGTGAGGATAAAATGGAGGAGGAGAGAATTCTGTAAACTGCTTTGAACAAATCCTGGGAAGAAAGGTGGCGTATAAAGCAAATAAATTATTGATAAAGCTGAACATGGGGGGAGCAGTTAAAAGATAGGTTGGTTACCAGTACGGTATTCAAAAAGGAAACATGTAAACCAGACCGTGCGGGGGCTGGCAAATAAAGACAAGCAATACAGGGAGGGGGATACAGGGATAAATAAGGGACTCTCCACAAGTCCTTGAAGGGTCCCTGCTCAGCAACTGTGCCCAGCCCAGCAAGCACTTTGCAACAGGACACCACCCTAATGGCTGGGCTGGCACAGCATAACTGGGGCAGATCTTCCCCCAGGTGGAGGCTGTTGGGGAAGGGAAGGAGGGAAAGGTGCAGATGGAGGGGGGGATAAAGGTAGCTTGGATGGTGGGTGGGAATGAGGGAAGGAGACAGAGAACATAAGAACATAAGAGAAGCCAATGTTGAATCAGGCCAATGGCCCATCTAGTCCAACACTCTGTCACACAGCGGTCAAAATATACCACGTGCCATCAGGAGGTCCAGCAGTGGGGCCAGGACACTAGAAGCCCTCCCACTGCTGCCCCCTCCAGCACCAAGAATAGAGTGCATCACCTGCTCCAGACTGAGAGTTCCCATCTATACCCTGTGGCTAATAGCCACTGATGGACTTCTGCTCCATATCCTTATTCTAATTCCAGACTTTTTTTTTCTGTGCGGATACCTATTCCCACCAACAGGGGCCTCACTCTCCCCCAACAGCTTTTCCTACATAGTCAGTAGACTTCCTAGGTTTGTAGAAAAATCCAAACAGTGAGGAAATCCCTTCAGGGACAGTTGAATTCCCCCCCCCAAAGCCTTTTGAAATGGCCTCTGCAGGGACCTGACTCCAGGCATCAACAGTGAGAGATTAGAACGTTGGGGGGGGGAGGAGAGGCTTCTGACTGGCTCTGTCAGTCAAAGGGTGGGGGGAAGGGCCCTTTCTTTCCAGGCCTCTTTCGGCCTTGGAGGGAGGGGGAGGGAGGGAGGGAGGGAGGGAGCCTTGGGGCCAGGCTGGGGGATTCCTAGAGGTTTTGGGGTGGAGTGCAAGGAGGGCAGGATTTGGGGAAGGGAGGGGCCTCAGCTGGGTATCATGCCACAGAATCCACCCTCCAAAGCAGCCATTTTCTCCAGGGAGACAGATCTCTGTTGTTCACAGATCTCTGGAGTTCACTCTCCAGGCCCCACTTGGAGGTTGCCAACCCTAGGCCTGGCAGCAGTATAGGGTTGCCAGGTCCCCCCACGGGCACTGGCAGGGGATGGGGTAGTGGGGTTGCCAGCTCCAGGTCTGGAAACTCCTGGAGATTTGGGGATGGAGCCTGGGGAGGACAGGGACCTCAGTGGGGTACAATGCCCTAGAGTCCACCCTCCAAAGCATCAATTTTCTCCAGGGGAAGAAGTCTCAGTAGTCTGGAGCTGAGCAGTAATTCCAGGGGATCCCCAGATCCCACCTGGAGGCTGGCATCCCTAGGCAGCACCCTCTGGGTGACTTGATACCACCTAATTTGCATGACTCAACTTGGCCTGGCTGCTTGCTGCTGTTCAGCAGCCACCCTATGATAGCCAGCAGTGATGCAGCAGTTAGAGCTTCAGAATAGGTCTGCAAGACCCAGGTTCAGATCCCCATATTGCGGTGGAAGCTGACTGGGTGATTTTGGACCAGTCACATACTTTCAGCCTAACCAACCTCACAGGGTTGTTGTGCAGATAAAAAGGAGGTGAGAATAATGTAAGCTGCTTTGGTCCCCACTGTGGAGAAAGACTATAATTTTCCTTGGTAGAAGCTGTGGGGGAGGGGGTGGAGACAAAAAGCTGAAGACAGATAAAGGCAGATAAAGGTTAAGTTGGCTGTTGGGTGGGAAGGAAATAGGGTTGCCAACTCTGGATTGGGAAACTCCTGGACATTTAAGGGGTGGATCCTGGGGATGGTGGGGTTTGAGGAGGGGAGGAACTTCAGACCAGTATAATGCCACAGACTCCACCCTCCAAACCAGCCATTTCCTCCATGAGAACTACCATTGCCAGCCTCTGGGTGAGGGCTGGAGATCACCCAGCATTACAACTGTTGTCCGGGTGACAGAGATCAGTTCCCCTGGATAAAATGGCTGCTTTGGAGGGTTGAGTCTATGGCTCCACCCCCAGAAGGGAGAAAGAGTGTGAGATAGGTAAGGGTAGAGGGGAGGAAGCAAAGGTGTGAGGAATGGGATGACCATCCCGCAAGTTTTTTGCGGGTCTCCACTTGTGTTTATCTAATTCCCTCTTGAAACTGTCCATGCTTGTAGAGAAATGTTAGGAGATGGGGGTTGCCAGGAAAAATGGGTTAGGAGATACACTGGGAAATGAGGTGCCCCACAGAAGCTGTGCCAAACATGGAAGGAAGTTGGAACATGCTGGAACATGGAACCCCCAGACCCTCCCGCCATGTGCTTGTTGCCTTCTAAGGTAGGGTTGATGGGGAAAAGCACAATGAACGAAAAATACAGCTCACAAATTAGCTCGATGGCACCCTCCGCTACTTGCAATGGAAGCGAAAGTGCACTCATGAGAAGACAGGAAAGGGCCACAGCAGAGGCAGGGAGGGTGGGTGGAAAATATCTCCCATCTACAAAACCAGTGGGATTTCGCAAGTTCCCTGAGCTATCAGATATAGTGCAGTGTAGTGGTTAGAGTGTCTGGGCAGGATCTAAGAGACATGGCTTCAAATACCCAGGACACTTCCATGGATGCTTCCTGGGTGACGCTGGGCCCGTTACGCCGTCTCAACCTGACCGATGGAGGAGAAAGAGTGAGGGAAGCGGCTTTGGGTCCACGTTGGGGAGGGACACAGGGCGGAAAAGTACCAAATACCTCTGCTGTTTGCAGTGGAAGTGACAGCTACCTGTTTCCAACAAGGAGAAATCCCCAGAAAATATAGAAGTGCTGTGAACTATGGGGCGGGTGAGCAGAGAAAGCATTTCAGACCCGGAGAATATATCCAAAAGGCTATTAGCTGTGGTGATTGAAGGGAACCTCCATATTCAGAGGCAGTAAAGCCAGCACCAGGAGGCAGCACCAGGAGGCAGCAACAGGGAAAGGGCTTGGCCTCCACACCCTCTTTTCTTCAACTCTCCAGGGCAGCTGGTTGGCCACTCTATGGAACAGAATGCTGGACTGGATGCATTGATGCAGCAGGCCTCCTCTTCCGCTCTTAGGAAAATGGCACATGGAGGGCGTGGGAATGGATTCTTCAGACCGCTTAACAGGCAGAAACCCCGTTTTGTTTTCCCAGGGGAAGAAAGGTGGAGGAGTTTCTGCTGGGGGTGGCAAAGGAGGCCTCAGTTCACCTCCTTGTAATTCCAAATTTCTGGAGAGCTATTCCCTGAACTGCAGAATAGGGAGAAAAGATTCTCCCCCCGCCCATTTGTCTTGTCTTCATTAATTTTCTCAGATTATCTTATCTTAAAGGCAATGCGGGAAGGAGGATGTGGGCACGGTCTGTGCCTGGCTTGGCTCCCACTGGGACCTGCTCTGAACTGGCCAAGGAAGAGCAGAACGTCAGGAGGAGAAGCACTTCTGCCTCCTGAATCCCCACTCGTCACCTGGAAGGCAGCTGCAGTACCTCTTAGCTGGTTTCTCTTCCCCAGCCTACCACCTTTCTCATGTTGACTCTCATGTTGTCCTCCACCAAGAGTTTGCCTAGAAGTTCCCAGGAAACCCAGCCGATTCCACTCCAAGGGGTGGTAACTTGGGAGGGCCTCGGGCAGAGGCCTTTCCCAGCCCTAAACCCCTTTGGATCAAGGGACGTGGTGAACTGAACCATGGACTTTCGAGACACAGGTCATAATAAACTCCACTACTGAGCAAGGGACGCTCTTCCGGTCTAGTCAAATCAACTATACCTTTCCTCCTCTCCTCCCATCAGCCTCACTCAAAGAAAGCTGTGTCAAATTAGAAAGGCCAAAGAAGAAAAGATGAGCCGCAGGGATTTCCTAGCAGGAATCTAACGGGATATCATCCCTCTCTCCCTACCACAGCCCTCTTCACGAACAGGTTTCTCTTTACAGCATGAAAGCACTTTATGCTTTCTCTCTCAGGAGTTTGGAGGCCCCCAAGTGTGGGAGCTTCATTCTTCCCTTGTGGCAAATTAAAGTGTGCTGTGAAATCAAAAAGGGTCAAAGGAAGACGCCACCTTCTCTTCCATGAAAGGAAGAGATCCTTACCCAAAGAGGCCACGGTCTCGTAACTTTCATCCATGACATCCCAGTAGAGTTTTCTTTGGCCTGCATCCAGGAGAGCCCATTCCTCCTCCATGAAGAATACGGTTATTTCCTCAAAGGACACTGGGGAACTCTGAAAAAGGACAATATGACCCAGTTGATCATCTATTCCTGTCCCCGACTATTCAAGAAAGAAAGAATCACGTTGGCCAGCCAACTGATTAAAGAACGCAACAGGTCAAACTGATGACAAGGAAAATTGCATTCGTTTCTTTTTCAGCCTCTGACAAGTATAATGTACTGAAACTCTGCGAGAAATACAATCTCAGTCGACTGCAAAGAACTGGGCATCTCTTGGTTGAGACCAATTAAATGTGTGTAGGGGAAATAAACTGTTTAGATGACATTCTACAAGCTAAACCCCAGAAATACACAGAAACTGTGCTTTGAGAGAAGGTTTTTGCTTTGAACATTTTTGTCTGCAGAGGTGTCCTGTGTTACTCTAAAGCTTGCATCCGGTTCTGTAAGCAGGAACTGGCCTATGTGTCTTTTGCTGTATTTTTAACCTAACCAAGCAAAGGCCTAGTCACCCAACTAGGGTGTGATCCTTGGGGCCTGGTGGGTGAGAGATGCACTCTCTAGAGCAGGGGTTCGTCACCTTTCTTGTGCCAAGGACCTCTTTGGCAGTCTGGTGAAGCGTATGGACCCCTTCTCGGATGTTTTTAAATGAGAGTGTGTCATCCTTGCGCAGGGGCCGTGCTAATCTTCCCTGAATCGTTCCAATCTGTACTGTCGATAATGTTTTTAAATGAGTGTAAATGCTAGTTCAAGATATCTGCAACCACTTAGGAGTATATGAAAATGTAGGCTTTCTATTTTGGGGAAAAGATCAATAACCTCAGATATGCAGACGATGGCAGAAAGTGAAGAGGACCTAAAGAGCCTCTTGCTCAGGGTGAAAGAGGAGAGCACAAAAGTGGGCTTGAAGCTCAACATCAAAAAAACTAAGATCATGGCATCTGGCCCCATCACTCCTTGGCAAATAGAAGGGGAAGTCGTAGAAGTAGTGACAGACTTCACGTTCCTAGGATCCCAGATCACTGCAGATGGTGACTGCAGCCATGAAATTAAAAGACGCCTGCTCCTTGGGAGGAAAGCGATGGCAAACCTAAACAGCATGATAAAAAGCAGAGACATCACCTTGCCAACAAAAGTCCGCATGGTCAAAGCAATGGTATTCCCCGTAGTAATGTATGGCTGCGAGAGCTGGACTATAAGGAAGGCCGAGCGCCAAAGAATAGATTCTTTTGAACTATGGTGCTGGAGAAGACTCTTGAGAGTCCCTTGGACTGCAAGGAGATCAAATCAGTCAATCCTAAAAGAAATCAACCCTGATTGTTCCCTGGAAGGCCAGATCCTGAAGCTGAAGCTCAAATACTTTGGCCACCAAATGAGAAGGGAGTATTCACTGGAGAAGACCCTGATGCTGGGAAAGATTGAAAGTCAAAGAAGAAGGGGAGGGCAAAGGATGAGATGGTTAGACAGTGTCATCGATGCAACGAACATGAAATTGAGCAAACTTCAGCGGACAGCGAAAGACAGGAGGGCCTGGCGTAATCTGGTCCTTGGGGTCGCAAAGAATCGGACTCGACTGTGCGACTGAACAACAACAACAACAAGGCTTTCTATTGATGACAAAGTTACAGGTGCTGCTACGACTAATGTGGGGTTTTGCCGACATCCATAAACGGAAGGAAATGCAAACTTTCAGTTAGAGCTTAGTGAAAATAAAGATGTAATCTGCTTCCCATTCAAGTTCACGGGCCCCCTGAAATCTCTCTCAGGTTAAGAACCCCTGCTCTAGAGGAAGCGACAGTAGGTGTTTAAAATACTTCCATCAAAGGAAAAAATGTGGCCAAAAGTGTCTTTAGGGGTTAGCCCGTGGAGAATGCAACAAACGAAACTGCAATGCCGAAGCTACAGGAGCCGGTAGGAACAGACAGTGAACCATCCTGGATCAGACCAGGGGTCCATCTAGCTGACAAGAATAAAAAGAAGCCCAGGATGGTTTTAGAAAATACGTTCATGTGGGTGAAAACACTAGTACCCCATCCCCTCTATCGAGATCTGACCCACACACTTCTCTTCCGATCCTCCCTCCGGCCAGCTCTTCCTCCTCCACTCCCCTTCACACATATTTTCCCTCCCTCCCCTATTCTTCCCCAGGAGCTGCTGATGAAATCCTAAACTCACCTTTCGTGTAGATGTGCAAAAGCCAAACTCTCTCTCCAGCCAGGGGAAGCAAGAAAGAAGAGGGGCCCTGTGGAACTGCATATCCCGTACAGTTCCTTGTCTACCTTGAGGAAAAAACATTGTTTCATCACCTAGAAGACACAGGGTTGACCTCTCTGGTGCTTGCCGGTTCTTCTGGGAAATGTAGTCCCCTGTAACAGCAACACCCAAAGAAATGTTTAAAAAATTAACTATCTGGGAATGTGGGATAGAAAGTTTATTTGCTCATTTTCTGCTTGGGGTGGGGGGAAGCCTCCTGTGTATATGAACAATAAATCTTCCTTGTTTTAAAGACCCCTGTCCTCTGCAGGCTCAGTACAAAACTTACCTCATGGCAGCAACCCAAAGCCTTCCCACTTGCAACACTAAGAACATCTTGTAACTGAGCGGAAGCCTTATACCACAAGAACGAAAAGGAAGCAGTGGGTGCATTCAGACACTGTGCTGGGAGCGGTATAAATTGCTCCAGTCCGATGCAGGTTTTTTTAAACCCGGAGAATCGCAATCACACTGACCTCCTTGTTCCGGATCCCTGCACAACCACATTGCTCCCCGCCGGGAGCGTGCATCAGTGGGCTTTTTCCGCTCTCAGCTTGAGCATGTGCACAGGCAGCCATCTTTAGAACTAAAATTTTCGCATGTGCGCAGAACAGCAATTTCCACACTTCCCTTTTAAACTTTAAATGAACACTTTAAATGAAACTTTTACCCCCGAAACTGGCCTCCGTGAGATCCCGAACTCGTCTAAATGCTTAAACTAGGCACCATTTAAACTTTGCTTTTATTAACTTAGGAGCGGAGCTCCGCCCATGCGCATACCGCTGAGGCTTAAAAAAAATGGCTGACGAAAAGTGGCAGCTTTCCAGAGGGGGGTTGAAACACCCAGAAGTGGCTCAACACTGAAGCGATCAGATGACAAAAAAGTGCAGCTCGAAACGGAGAATTGGGAAAATACCACTTGGGTAAGTGGTATTAAAACACTCAGTTTTAAAGGGGTTTGATCCGGAAAGTGATAGCTGGGGATGGTGCACAGATGTTGGGTATGTGAATGCGCACATAAAATCCATTCCTGAAGCATGCCGAAAGCAGACAAAATGGCCCGTCTGAACGCACCCAGTGTGAAAGTGTGTTCATAAACTCAAGAGGGCCAGAGGAAGATGCCACCCCCTCCCTTTTCTTCTGTGTTCAAAATGAAAAGGGAAAGAGCCTTACACAGAGAGGCCACGGCCTCATAATTTTCCTCCATCACTTCCCAGAAGACTTTTCTTTGGCTTCGATCCAGCAGAGCCCATTCCTCCTCCGTGAAGGACACGGCTACCTCCTCAAAGGACGCTGGGGATCTCTGAAAGAGGAAAATACAGCCCACTTGATCATCTGTTCCAATGCCCCAGCTTTAAAGAAGGACCCCATTGCCTGCTGAGTTGATTAAAAGAATGCAATACATCAAACCTATGGCAAGGAAAACTGCATTAATTTTTTTGAGCATCTGATAGTTATAAGACACTGAAAATCTCCAAAAATTCAAGTTCAAAAAATTGCACAAAATTTGCCTTCTCTTGGTCAAGTTCAAGGAAATGATAAAACAAAAAACTCAATTGTGTTAGCCAAGTGGGCCCTTAGCGCCTGGTGTGCCAACACCCAAGGATGAACACCAACCAGTGAGATTCCAGAAGTAGGCACAGCTTTGTTGCAATAAAGGAGGCTCTGTCAGCAAAACCTAAGGAGTCCACCCAAGCACAAAGGCATCAGCTTTTTAGAGACTGAAGTAAACAACTTTTAGACATGCACAGACGTCTACAGACTACAAAGCTTAAGCTTCCTTTATATCTATATAAGCGCATTTGCCAAGCATAACATTTCTTTTGTCCTTATTTAGAATGCCCATTTTGTCTCTTGAGCTTTTCAAAATGACTTCTCTATTTCTGAAGACGACCTCTTTTGCTGTAGCAGCTATGATCTGGAAGATCTTGCCCCATTACCCACTTCGCCCCATCCTGGTTTGCACTTTAACTGACTGTAGCTTGCCTAAGAGTTTATCTGGACTGAGCTGCTCAAAGAAATGTAAAAATGGCTTCAGTCCTGCCTATCAATTGTCTACCAGTGTCTACTATACTATCTTGTATATCTAATCCCATAAATATATTAACATCCTGATTCTTGAGACGGTTTCTGCTTTAATTTTTTTTTTTTTTTGCAGAGGCATTTCGTGTTACTCTAAGGCTCCCATCCGGCTCTGTAAAAATAAACTGGCTTATTTATGCTCATCATATATTTTCCTGTGTTTTTCCTAACAAACTCCAGGCCTGCTCATTCCAGGCTGTGTGATCCTAAGGGTTTGGCAGGCTAGAGAGATACAGGGCACAGAACATCCAGCACAAATGGGCTGCCTCACAGTTTTAGACCTTTCTGGCCTGGGGTATTTCAGCATTGTTGACTGACTGCAGTTTGCACACCATGCTCTTGAACCGCAAAAAAGCTACTGCATCATCTCCACAGAGTTTGCATTTTATAGAACAGACACGGCTTAAATCAAAGGTAAACATCTTGTAGAAAAATTTCTAAACTAAAAAATTGTCTAGGATAAAATGAAAGCTAGGATGTGGGAGTTGTGTTGTCAAAAGTGAAGGGAATGGACACATTAACAATCCAGATTAACAACAGAAAATCCCTTTAGCAACTTGGAGTGGAAGTGATGATTTACTCCCGAGAAGCCAGGCAGGTGGAGGCAGCACAGAGCGGGAGGATGGAGTTGCTTTCCTCTACCACAAAAGAAACTCCCAGACCGGTTTCCAGTTCAGAGATCTTCTTGAGGATGATGCTCGCTAGGATCGCACGCCGGAGAAAGCAACAGTACACACTGAAAGCACCACAGAACAGAGCCAAACGCCTCTATGGGGGGGTTAGCCCTTGAAGCCTGCAAAGAACAACCCTGCGAGGGCAGCCAACTAAGGGGGCCTCGGGAAGAACAGACAATGAACCCTGCTGGATCAGACCGGGGGGTCCGTCGAAGTTTTAATAACAAAATACGCCCAGGATGGTTGCAGGAGGAAACACTTTCAAGTGAGTGGAAAAAGAAGCCCCCCCCCCCACCCGCCGGGCACAAATCTTGCCCGGGGAAGCCTCTCTCCGGCTGCTCCGTCCTCTTCCTCTTTCAGACCCATTCAAGCGTATTTTCTCTCCCCTCCCTTATACTTGCCCAAGACCTGTTTTGGGAAATCCTCAACTCACTTTTCCTGCAGACCTGCAAAAGCCAAGTTCTCCCTCCTGCCAGGGGAAAGGCGAAGGAAGAGAGGCGCTGCGGAATTCCATGTTCCCCAAATTTCTTTCCCCAGCCCGATGAAAAACCGCCCCCTTCCATGCCTCGAAAAGGAAAAGTTGACCTCTCAACGCCTTCTGGGAAATGTAGTTCCCGGTAACAAGCAGACCTAGGAGGAAGAACAGAAGTATTTGGAAAGAGAAGGTTTCTTCGCTCCCCAGTGGCTGTGTGGGGCACTTTCCCATGACAGCCCCGCTGCATGAGAGACAAGCTGGAGAGATCGTGAAAAAGAGACAGAAGGTGATGGGGAATGTAATGTATCCACAGGAGAACATGGGCTCTGGACAGCCATGTGCTTGGACTGGTTCTAACCGGTCCACCATGTGGCCAGGCGAAGGGCCTGAGCTTCGCCCGGAAGGACAATGGACTAGTGGATCCTGACTCCCCTCCAATGGAGGAGCAGGAGTTAATCCAATCAATGTAAATAGCGAATCACCGGGTGTGTGTGTGTTTGGGGTGTGGGTCACTTGGGAATAAAAGCCGGCCTGCGAGCCGGCTCAGTTGTCTTGTTCTTCATCTAATAAAGTATGTGAGAGCTGAAATCACTAGTAAGTCTCAGTACTTTTCACTGGCGACGAGGATGGGATTCCAACTCCCTCCATGAACAACGACCACGAGACGAGCACCGCTGACCGCCCCAACGCCGAAAGCACCGAACGCCGCCGCCGAGCTTCGTGTCCGCCTCTTCGGTTCCTGGGCACCGCACCGCTCCCTAGCACCGCTGACCCCGAGAGCAGCCTCGCTTTCAACGCCGCCAACTCTACGCCTGAACCGCGACCTCCACGGGTGAGCACCATGGCCGCTAGCAACGAGAGCTTCCCCGCCTTCGACATCTCTCGTCCTGCACACTGGGAGACCTGGATCGAGACGCTGGAGCGTCACTTCGAGATCCATGGCATCACGGATGCGGGTACGAAGAAGGCCTATCTCCTGCGCTACTGCGGCATCGAGGCACACCTCCTCCTGAAGGACCTGGTAAACCCCCTCCTGCCGAAAGACGCGGCCGCCACCTACGACATGCTGGTCAAGGCGTTTACTGACCACTTGGCACCAAAGCCCACCAAGTTCGCGGAACGAATGGAGTTCTTCGCGAGAACGCAGGGCCCCGACGAAACATCTTCGGAATTCCTGGCCGGACTACGCCGCACAGCCACAAGGTGTGCCTTCCCCAACCTCGCAGATACCCTCCTAAACCAGTTCTTGGTGGGGCTGAAGGAGGCGAAGCTGCGCCGCAGGCTCGTCAGCCGGGACGACCTCACTCTGGAGGCCGCCATCCAAGAAGCGGTCACCTACGAGAAGTCCCACGCAGATCGCCGGCCTAAGACGGTCCAGCGCCTCCAGGACTCCGGCCCCTCGGATGACTCGAACGATGAGGAGGTCCTACAGGTGAACCGCCGATCACAGCCACGCACCCAACGCAACAGGGGATCCCCCGCACCACCAAACCAGCCCAACGCATCTGCCTGTGCCAGCTGTGGCGACGCTCACGAGCGCCGGACCTGCCGTTTCCGGGACGCCGTCTGCAGGACCTGCAACAAGGCCGGACACCTCGCCCGAGTCTGCCGCTCCAAGGGCAAGCGCCTGGGATCCACTGCCCAGCTGGACGCCGCAAGCCTGCACACCGTGACGACACAGCGCCGGCAGACGGTATGTAACTTGCCCCCTGAAAGCCCGGACAAGGTGCATGTGACTGTCCAAATAGAGGGGTCCCTCTGCCAAATGGAAATAGACTCAGGGTCCTCGTTCTCTATAATTTCCGCGGAGACCCTTAAAACGCTATGCCCCAAGGGGGACCCCGACTACACAAGCCACGGGGGTTGAAACTGACGGACTTTAACAAAAACCCAGTGGCAGTCCGTGGCTGGGGCAAGTTTCAAGTCCGATTTAAAGGGTTCTCGGGCTTGCTGGACCTGTTGGTTGTGGAGGGGCGCCTCTCAAGCCTCCTGGGACTGTCGTGGTTTGGGCCTTTGGGACTCCAAATAGCAGGAGTAAACCACCTCGGGACCGCTGACTGGGAGGCAGTTTGCCGGGAGTTCCCCAAAGTATTCGATGGGACCCTGGGGAGGTACAGTGGGACCCCGATTTTGCTAGATCTGGACCCTAACGTACGACCCATCCGCATAAAGGCACAGCCCCCTCCCTAGCCATGCGGGAAAAAATAGAGGCCGAGCTCGACCGCCTGGTCGCCCAAGGCGTGCTGGAACCGGTCGCGTCAGCGCGCTGGGAAACCCCCATTGTAACGCCAATTAAACCGAATGGGGCTATACGCATTTGTGCAGATTACAAATGCACCATAAATAAGGCTCTGCAGGACCACGCCTATCCGGTCCCGGTAGTGAGCCATGTCCTGGCCTCCCTGATGGGGGCCAAAGTTTTCGGCAAATTGGACCTGGCGCAGGCTTACCAGCAGCTGCCAGTGGACACGGCCGCTGCGGAAGCGCAAACCATCACCACCCACAAGGGGGCTTTCCGGGTCAATAGACTGCAGTTTGGGGTTTCAGTGGCGCCAGGGATTTTTCAATCCTTCATGGATTCCCTCCTGAAAGGAATTCCAGGGGTCCAGCCCTTTTTAGATGATGTCATCATCGCGGCACCGGACTCCACCGCCTTCACCGAACGGCTGCGTCAGGTCCTGCAGAGGTTCAACGAGGCTGGCCTCAAGGTGAAGAAGGAGAAATGCCTCCTGGGTGTGCCCCGCATCGAATTCCTGGGGTTCGCTGTCGATGCACAAGGCATCCACCCCACAGACGAGAAAATTAAAGCGATCACACAAGCCCCGGTCCCCACGTCCAAGCCGGAACTCCAGGCCTTCCTAGGCCTCTTGAATTTTTACCACGCGTTTCTGCCCCAAAAGGCAACGGTGGCTGAACCCCTCCACCGGCTGCTGGACAAGGAGGCGCCGTGGGCCTGGAAGTCGGAGCATGCGGCAGCTTTCCAGGCGGTAAAAGACTTGTTGGTCTCCAACGGGGTGCTGCACCACTTCTGCGAGGCTTTACCTGTGGTTCTGGCGTGTGATGCGTCGCCCTACGGGGTGGGGGCGGTGTTGGGGCATCGGTTGCCGGATGGCCGGGAGGTTCCAGTCGCCTACTATTCTCGGACCCTGTCTCCTGCGGAGCGTAATTACGCGCAGATAGACAAGGAGGCACTAGCGATAGTGGCGGGGGTTAAAAATTCCACCATTATCTCTATGGCCGCCCGTTCGAGATCCTTACAGACCACAAGCCTCTCCTGGGCCTCCTTGCGCCCGATCAACAGACGCCGCAGATGGTCTCGCCCAGGGTTCTCCGCTGGTCCATATTCCTGGCGGGGTACTCTTACACCCTCACCCACCGCCCGGGAAAGGCCATGGGTCACGCGGACGCGCTCAGCCGCCTCCCACTGCCCACAACGGACCCAGACCCGGCCCCCGCCCACGTCATCGCACTCCTAGAATCGCTGCCCGATCGCCCAGTACATGTCAAGGAGGTGGCCCGCCTCACGGGCTGCGACAGGGTCCTCTGTCGGGTTTTGAACTGGGTGGGGAGGGGATGGCCGACAGCTAGACAAGACCCGGAGTTTGCGCCTTTTGTCACAAGGCGAGATGAGCTGTCGACCTATAAGGGGTGCCTAATGTGGGGAGGCAGGGTGGTCATTCCGAAACCACTACAGGAACGGGTACTGAGGGACCTTCATGAGCACCACCCTGGGGTAGTCAGGATGAAGGCTCTGGCGCGGGGGTATGTCTGGTGGCCAGGGTTAGACCGGGATATTGAGGACATTGTAAAAAGGTGTCAACCCTGCCAGGCCTCCCGACCCGCACCCCCGACGGCCCCAGACAGGGCCTGGGAATCCTCTCACCGCCCCTGGTCGCGCCTGCACCTCGACTTTGCGGGCCCGTTCCAGGGGCAGCTGTTTTTTATACTTGTAGACGCCTACAGTAAGTGGCTAGAAGTAGAGCCGGTACCATCCACCTCCTCCCGGGCGGCCATCCGAGCGATGTGGCGGATTTTCAGCTCGCACGGACTCCCCGACACCCTGGTCACCGACAACGGGACGGCCTTCACGTCTGGGGAGTTCCAGGAGTTCACCCGCCAGCACGGGATTCGCCACATCAGGTCGGCCCCGTTCCACCCCGCCACCAATGGCCAAGCCGAACGCATGGTGCAGACGGCCAAAGAGGCGCTCCGTCGGACCGAAGGAACGGACTGGGACTTCAGGCTGGCGCACTTCCTGTTCGGCCAGAGAACGACGCCCCATGCGACAACCGGCCGGAGCCCAGCGGAACTATTGATGGGCCGACGCCTCACCACCAGGCTGGACCCGTTACATCCCGATCGAGCGCCCGAGCGGGAGCCCTGCACGGAAACGCCAGCGGCAGCGCGAGGGTTCTTCCCAGAGGACCCGGTGTACGCACGGAACTACGCGAGAGGGCCCCCGTGGATTCCCGCCCGAGTAGTCCGGGTCCGTGGCCCCCGGTCCTACGAAGTCTCGGTGGAAGACGGCCAGATCCTGCATCGCCACATCGATCAGCTACGTCGCCGGGTGCTACCCCTGGAGCCGGATGAGGGGGAGGAGTGGGACGAGCCAGCTCAACTAGACGCGGGGGCGGACGCACCTGAGGAAATCCCTGTGGACTTCAACTCCGGACTGACAGCCACCGCAAATGACACACCGGCCGAGATGGTGAGCCCAGCCCCGCCAACACCAGAGCGGCCACCAGTCCCCACAGCCGCCCGGGAGGCTGTCAGTTCCCCCATGCCAGAGCCCCGTCGCTCCACGCGAGAGCGGCGGCCCCCCAGCTATTTGAAAGACTATGTGTGCGGGTGTTTATCGGACCAAGGGGGAGGGGTGTAATGTATCCACAGGAGAACATGGGCTCTGGACAGCCATGTGCTTGGACTGGTTCTAACCGGTCCACCATGTGGCCAGGCGAAGGGCCTGAGCTTCGCCCCGAAGGACAATGGACTAGTGGATCCTGACTCCCCTCCAATGGAGGAGCAGGAGTTAATCCAATCAATGTAAATAGCGAATCACCGGGTGTGTGTGTGTTTGGGGTGTGGGTCACTTGGGAATAAAAGCCGGCCTGCGAGCCGGCTCAGTTGTCTTGTTCTTCATCTAATAAAGTATGTGAGAGCTGAAATCACTAGTAAGTCTCAGTACTTTTCAGGGAAGAACACTTTTTCAGCCCAGATCTTCAGGGTTTATTATGGCACTTTCTCTTTATTTAAACCCATGCTGGCGAGTCCTGTCCTCTGAAGGCTTTCTGTGAGGCTGAAAATCCCACAGTACGGCGGGATCTTTATCAGATTCACACTTCGCCTCTTCTGCTCTATAGAGCTTCACTGTGAAAGAGGAAGAAATATCCTCCCATCCCTGATTCCACCCCCCCCCCAATGCCTCCTGTTTGCCCACCAGTCAGTTTTCTGAGCATGGCTATTAGACTGGACAAGGCTAGAACTGAGCAGGGGCACATAGATATGATGGCCAGAGAGCCAGTTTGTTATAGTGGTTAAGTGCAGGGACTCTAATGTGGGAGAACCGGGTTTGATTCCCCACTCCTCCACTTGCACCTGCTGGCTGACCTTGGGCAAGCCATAGTTCTGTCAGAGCTGTCCTTGAAAGAGAGCAGTTTCTCCCAGAGCTCTCTCAGCCCCACTGATCTCACAGGGTGTCTGTTGTGGGGAGGGGAAGGGAAAGGAGTTTGTAAGCTGCTCTGAGACTCTGAGTGAAGAGTGGGGTATAAATCCAATCTCCTCCTCCTCCTCCTCCTCCTTTCCTGGTGGCAAATTTTCCAGAGCCAAGCATCCACAGAGACCCTCTTCTGAGTAATCACATTCAGGCAGTGGTGTACCTAGCCTATTTGGCACTTGGTGCCAATAATTTTGACACCCCCTCCCCCCAGTTATTTATCTTTTTGCCACCTGTCACTTCTGACTTGTGGTGATCCCGTAGGGTTTTTGAGGCAAGAGACATTCAGAAATGGTTTGCCAATTGCCTGCCTCTGCACCGGCCTTGCTTAACCACTGAGATCTGATGAGATCAGGCTAGGCTGGGGCGATCCAGGTCAGGGCCCCTCCTCTATATGACAAAATTATTTCCCTTAATAATCATGAAATAAAATGAATAATAATAAGGGCCAGAAAAATAGATTCTGGTGGGTAGCTGTGTGGGTCTGAAGCAGCAGAACAAAGGGTGGTCTTAGAGGTGCCACTGGACCCAAACTGGAATGGAAACATTAGTTGCTAAACTGGTTGAAGGCATTTGAACGAGTAATGGATGAAGTGGTTCTCCTTTGTAAAAAAAAAAAAAGAAACTTCCTAAGCGATTCTGTCTTTGATAAAAGAAGACTGAAACGGAGTTTTCAAACTAGCTCTCCGTCAGCGGAGTCGCAAGGAGAAACGACCGTCTTCTTACAGGATTTCGTATGTGCAATGGACTGTGGAAGGCATTGTGCACTTTATCTCAGTAATGAGAGTTACGAATTGTCAGGAAACTTTCCGGAGTTATTACCTTTCAGCAAACCAGCGAGCTACTGACGGTGTATTTGAAATTGTTCTGTTCACAGTCAGTCGTATCTTGCATTTTGATGAGAGATTGTAATAACAAAGAGAGACATCAGCTTGTAGGTTATGTGTATTTTTGTAATAATTATCTGCACTCTGTATGGAAGCATTTATACAATATTTATTTTTAAAAAACCAATTTGACTAATATTTAGTAAGTATTCAAGGTTATATTATTGTATTTTTTGTGACTTCTATTCTGTGATTCGTTTGGCTGCAGGCAGTAGGGCAATGCTGGCTTTGAGAGCACCCTTCAAAAGGTTTCCTTAAGCCACGCTGGGGGCCGACTGCACCCCCCCCCTTGGTACACCACTGCATTCAGGAGAGATTCAAGTGGGGTAGCTGTGTTGGTCTGAAACAACAGAACAAAGTTTGAGTCCAGTGTGACCTTTAAGACCAACAAAGCTTCATTCTGGGTATAAGTTTTCCTGTGCCCGCACACTTCTTCAGATACACTGAAACAGAAGTCACCAGCCATCACATATAGGTAGAGAGAGGAGATGGGGTGGGGATTGAGAGCCAGTTTGGTGTAAGTGGTTAGGAGTGCGGACTCTGATTTGGGTGCACCGGGTTTGATTCCCTACTCCTCCACATGGTTACCGGGTGCTGGAGGGGGCAGCAGTGGGAGGGCTTCTGGTGCCCTGGACCCGCTGCTGGACCTCCTGATGGCACCTGGTATATTTTGGCCACTGTGTGACAGAGTGTTGGACTGGATGGGCCATTGGCCTGATTCAACATTGGCTTCTCTTATGTTCTTATGTTATGTTCACATGCAGCTGCTGGTGTGATGTTGGGTCTGTTACAAGTTCTTCCAGAGCTGTTCTCTCCGGAGCAGTTCTCGAGAGAGCTCTCTCAGCCCCACCTACCTTACAGAGTGTCAGTTGTGGGGAGAGGAAGGGAAGGAGATTGTAAGCTGCTCTGAGACTCCTTCAGGTAGTGAAGGGCGGGGTATAAATCCAATCTCATCTCTTCTCCTTCTTCTTAGTTGCCAGGAACTTGCTTATGCATCTTGACTCTAATTACCCCTTCCTGGCACTAACCCTCTCACCCTTTCTCTCCCTATCTGCAATGTTGTGGAAGTCTGTTTCAATGTATCTGAAGAAGTGCGCTTGCACACAAAAGCTTATACCCAGAATAAAACTTTGTTGGTCTTAAAGGTGCCGCCTAGTGTTCCCTCGGAGCTGAGTTAGTATGAGATAGCTCATAGTTTTTTAGCCTCCGGCTCACACATTTTTGTCTTCGCTCAGGAAGGAGGGCTCCAGAGCTGTATGCAGTAGCCAAATCTCTCGTTCCCAACTTTAATGTCGGGAGCTCACAAAGTAGAATTTTTGCTCACAAGACTGCACAGCTTAGAGGGAGCACTGTTCTTATGGTCTGTCATAATCTTTTGCTTCTTGAAGAGAACCCATTTTATGCTATTGGCCAAAAATAGTATCGCTGGCCTGGCGTGAGAGCCAGTAATTGCAGTCTGATCCTGGATACCAATGGAACTCCAACAGACTCCCAATACACACACTGGATTGTTCCTTCTCCCGTCTTGTCTTCTTTGCAGAATAGGACAGGTAATCTTTCCTGTGCCCTCTTGATCCCCCCTCCCCCCATTTCCCAAACCACATATACACCTTTAGCTCAAAGGGTAACTCTTGCTCCAGTCTGAGTAGGTCTGCTAAATGTTTGGGTCGATGTTGCTGTATTAATTAGGATAAGGAATGTGTGTCTGTGTTTTGATTAGTGGTGCTGGTATTTGCTTAGGGCTGTCCCCCGCCCCCACTATTGTACCAACTCCCTCCATCAAATCTGAATTCCTGTTAAATCAGGTCTCTGTCATCCATTTCAGACGACTTCACAGAGAGCATGAATAAAATGTCGAATTCACTGCCAGAGGGTATAGGTGACGGCCACAGGAATAAACAGCTTTGAAAGGGGGATTAGATAGATTCATGGAGGAGAAGTCTACCAGGGGCTACTAGCCATGAGGGGAACCTCCACATTCAGAGGCACTAAGTCTCTAAGTCCCGGAGCCAGGAGGTAACATCAGGGGAAAGGCCTGGGCCTCTATGTCCTGTTGTTGGGCATCCAGAGGAACTGGTTAGCCGCTGTGTTAGACAGGATACTGGACTAAGATGGACCAGTGGTCTGAACCAGCACTGGCTCTTCTTCTTACGTTCCTATGTACTGAAAACTCGCCACTCACAGCCACCTCTGTAGGTAAAAGATCCTTTTCCTGCACCCTACCTAAACCCACAAGCTAATTCCCCATGTTAATCTGAATATAATTTTCATGTCTTTGTGGGAGTGTGGTAACAGCTGTTATTCCAGTCTTGACTTGGTGTGCAGATGACGTCTGGCCACAGTCAAATTGGCAGCTCTGGCTCTGTGGCACCTTCCACTGATAGATGCTGGGCACACGCAGAGAGCGCCTTTAAGAGGGGAAAGAGTGCTTCTGAGCATACACAGAGGTTTTTCCTTTGTGAGGAGAGAGCCTGTTTAGCTGTGGAACCTGCTCGGTAGCCTTTCAGCATGAGCACACAGCCTGCTGTTTCCCCTGTAAGGAACCTTGGAAGAGATCGCTGGAGTCTCCTGCCCACACAAATACTCTTCCACTTGGCCCTGCTCTTCTAATGAACGATGAATGATATTTATAAGCAGGGCCGGCCCCAGGTGTCTGGGCGCCCTAGGCAGGACAGCCTGGGGCGCCCACCCCACCGGGGATGCCAACCTCCCGGTGGGGCCTGGAGATGGCCCAGCGCCGTTTTCCTGGGCGCCTTGCAGCCGTGAAAAGCCCCCCTTCCCTCCCAGCGGCAGTGCTGGCTTTTCTGGGCACCTTGCAGCCGCGAGGCACCCAGGAAAGCCGGAGCTGCCGGCGCTGGGCGGGAAGGGGGCTTTTCATGGGGGGGGCGGGGGCATTTTGGCACCCCTGCAGGGCCGGTGCCCTAGGCGAGCGCCTAGCTCACCTAGTGGGCGAGCCGGCTTTGTTTATAAGGCTGGTTATATCACCCCCACAGACCCAGAGAAAGGTTGGTTGTGTTTTATTATTATTTTTGAAATGTTATCTACATATCACTGTAACTTCTAGTAAACCCGCTGGCCTGTGTGTGATCTGTGTGGGTGGTTGTCCTGAAAACCCGCCAGCCCACAGAGACCCACTCTGGGTACATATTTGAGGGAGGCCCCTTCTCCCATTTTCCTCCTCCCCCTCCTTCAACCCACGTTCCAGGCTGGCTACGGGCAGGGGCCCTTCCCATAGTCCTTTGAGGCACAGTTCTCGGCAGCTGCCCTCTTCCTTCAGAGGGAAGTTTTGAGGAGGCTGGGCTCTCAAGGTCCCAGGAAGGGCTACCAGCTGTACACCTGGGCACGGAGCCTGCCTCTCAGTTCTCAGTAGACTGGAAGGACTCCCAGCCTGGCTATGCTCCTCCTCAGCTTCCAGCCTGTGCCAGTCACCCACTTCCTCCTGCTGGGGCCATCTCATCCCCCCTCTCCTGGCCATCCCCAATTCCTTCCTCCTCTAACCTATTCTCGAGGAGGTCCTTCTCAAGGATCCTTATGGGTGTTCCCATCACTTTTCGCCGAATCTTGTCCTCCTGAACTACTGGCTTTGGGAGGGTCACTTGGCCGAAAGCGTGGGAGCTTTCCTCAGTGGGAAAGAGCAGTTCTTTGGGAAGGGTACTGAGAGGGTGACTTTAGGTGTTGTGGGATGGGCCCTCATTTCCACCATCAAAGCAGATTACGCTGCTTTTGAGATGATTTTTCAGGTGCTTCATTGTTCGTTTGGTGTAGTGGTTAAGTGCATGGACTCTAATACAGGAGAACTGGGTTTGATTTCCCACTCCTCCACTTGCACCCGCTGGATGACCTTGGGCAAGCCACAGTTTTCTCAGAGCTGTTCTCTCGAGGACAGCTCTGGACAAAGCTCTCCCAGCCCCACCTATCTCACAGGGTGTCTGTTGTGGGGAGGGGAAGGGAAAAGGGTTTGTAAGCCGCTCTGAGACTCCAAGTGAAGAGTGGGGTATAAATCCAATCTCCTCCTTCTTCTTCTTAGTTGCCAGTTCTGGGTTGCAAAATTCCTGGATATTTGGGTGGCCAAATCTGGGAAGTTTGTGGTTTGAGGAGGGGAGGAACCTCCGTGGAGTTTATGGCCATCGTGTCTACCCTCCGGAGTAGGGAAACTGATCTCTGTAGTCTGGAGATCAGTAGTAACTCTGGGAAATCTCCAGGGCCCCAATATCGGTTTTATTGCATTGGTATTCTGCCCTTGCCTTGACCTGGGCGGACCAGGCTAGCCTGATTTCAGCAGACCTCAGAATCCAAGCAGGGTTGGCTTTGGATGGGTGTGGGGATGGGGCTTCTGGAGGCATGCCCCAGAGGTCAACCTGTCCTCACAGGTAGATAAGAGCAGCGGTACTAGTAAACATCACAAATGCTGAGATCAACATGAGCAGAAACTTGGCTGCAATCGGGTGGTACGGTCTGGGGGAGATAGGAGGGTGAGCTGCTGTTGGCAAAACACATCTTGTTATTCTAAGTTCGCAGTATGCTTATGATCTCATGTATCCACGGCAAAGGGGAGGCGGGAGAAGGGGGACTAATAAAATGCTGCTGATTCTATTTGGATCAGAGAGCTTCTGCCCTGACATCATTGTCCTGGTGACATCATTGCGCAGGGCACATCAGACGCAATGGGATGGGACTCCCCCACCGGCAAGCTGGCCAGCGGTGGATTGGGGCCCCCAAGAGCAGGAAACCCACTGCCCTAGGGTTGCCAAGTGGTAATTACCTGAAAGTGGAGGGAGTCTGGTCCCCGGCTGGGAGTCTTCTAGCGCGCGCACCGTGGTGACACCACCCAGAAGTGACATCATCGTGTCGAGCACATGGGGGGCGGGGCCACAATCATTCAAGGGAAAACCATAGAGTTTTCCCTCAAATGCTAGACCGTCCCCCGGTAACGTGCCTGATGTGATGACATCACCTCCGGGTGGCACCTTCACGCCACACACTTCACACACTTTGGAGGTGGGATTCCCCCCGGTGGCCCAATTCAGGCCGATGGGGAACGGGCTTCTCAAGCAGGGGTTCCCCTTCCCCCTGAGGGGACCTAGCAACCCTACACTGCCCCCATCGGGGTGATGGCAACCCTAAGATCAGGGCCCCCCAACAATGTTCCCTCTAAGCTGTGGAGTCTTGTGAGCAAAAATTCTTTGTGAGCTCCTGGCATTAAAGTTGCGAGCGATTTGTCTACTGCATGAATTAGTTTGCTCTGAAGCCATCCTGCCTGAGCTAAGACAGAAATGTGTGAGCCGGAGGCTAAAAAACTGTGAGCTAGCTCACACTAACTCAGCTTAGAGGGAACACTGGTCCCCAACGTGGTACCTATGGGCACCTTTCAAATGTTCTTAGAACATTTCTTAGAAAGTGGATGGGGCCATGTACAGCTCACGCCAAGTAGGGCTTCTAAATGGCCAGTAGAGATCTGGTTTGGCAGGCAGATGAAAATAACCATGTTTCAGCAGCAGCTGCCACCATGGTGTTGGTTTTGCTGTCTCTCTCTTTCACTCCTCTTTCCCAGTATCTTTTTAAAATCACCCCTCTCCTCCCCTGCACTTGGGCTTCCTCTCTGTGTGTGTTGATGTGCGTGGCTCTGCCTCCCATGGCAGCCATTTTGTGATTGGCTCCTCCTGCGGCAGCCATTTTGTAGCTCCACCCACCATTAGCATAGATAAGGATGATGATTGGCTTCATTTCCTGTCTCACCTTTCTCACTGGGACTCAAGGCAGATTTCAAAAGAAGGATTCAGTCAGTCAGCAAGCAAATCACAAGGTTTGGTTTTAAGAAAAACACAACAACAGCAAAGATTCCTAGTCAAACAAAACCATGCAGTGGGGCTGGGTGGATTACAGGTATGGAAAAAACCGTTCCGTCAATCAGCTTCCTCTTCGTGTAATTTTTAGTGCTGGAAGTCCCACTTCAGTTTGACTTCTTGATCGCCCCAGCTCTACTCAAAACTGCTGAGATTTCTACCGGGCGTCACCAGCACAGCTTCCAAGTATAAAGGACAGAAATGTGCTTTATTGTTTGTTTTTTTTTAAAAAGGGAACCTTAAAACTGAGTTTCCCAGGATGCTTCATTCTGCAGCTAGTTTCTAGACCCCCTCTGCTAATTGCTTAAAATTCAGGCTATCATCGTAGAAATATATGAGAGAAATGGGCTGTAGACTAGATAGCTGGGTGTTTTTTTTTTCTGGCTCAACTAAAAGAGCCCGTCTTCGGATCCGCTTAGCAGAGAAGCAGATGAACCAGGCTTCTTATACGCAATAAGCCCATTCATTTGTCCTTCGGTATCCACCCCTATAAAAAGCACTGACACATTCAAAAGAGAAGTCCTGGGCCGCGATCCTCGGGATTTTAACAATGACGCTCGCCCTCCCCTTCCAGTTCACTCCAAATCTGGTCATGCAGTGAACACATGAAGCTGCCATATACTGAATCAGACCCTCTGTCTATCAAGCTCTGTACGGTCTACTCAGACTGGTGGTCTCCGGGGTCTCAGTCTTTCCCATCACCTACGACTTGATACTTTTAGCTGGAAGTGGGGATCGAACCTGGGGCCTTCTGCATGCCAAGCAGATGCTCTACCATGAAGCCATGGCCTCCTCGCTAATTAACCTGCCTTTTACTGAAGGCTTTTCCTTTTTTTGTTTGTGGCCCCATACTAATTTGGTTTATCTCCTGGTTTTCCAGCATGCATTTATGGTCCTTTAGTTTTCTGAGTTACGCGGTTTTTTCCAGATTCCCCCCCCCCCCGGTTCTTTTGAGACCACTTTTACCCCAGTCTGTTCCTGGAAGCCGATTCTGAGATGCCTTTTTCCTGATGAGTGATGTTTCTGTTGGTTTTCTATGTCCTGCCCACTTCCATTCATTTTTCAATTACTGGATTGTCATCAGTGTCAAACCACGCCCTCTCCCTCCCCTTGCCCTGAAGACAAATAGTTTTGTTTTGGATTTTAAAAAGGCACTAAAATATTGACGTACTGTCATAATGATAGGTCAGCCAGGTTCTCTGTATTGCAAACTTTCATTAAAAAAGAGAAAAAAGTAAGTCTCTAGCCCTTTCCCTTGCAGAGATGCGCCTTTTTCCAAACAGAGCCAGAATGGTGTAGTGGTTAAGTGTGTGGATTCTAATCTGGGAGAACTGGGTTTGATTCCCCACTCCTCCACTTGCAGCTGCTGGATGACCTTGGGCAAGCCATAGTTCTGTCAGAGCTGTTCTTGAAAGAGCTCTCTCAGCCCCACCTACCTCACAGGGTGTCTGTTGTAGGAAGACGAAGGGAAAGGAGTTTGTAAGCTGCTTTGAGACTCCTTTGGGTAGTGAAGGGTGGGGTATAAATCAAATCTCCTCCTCCTCCCCTTCTTCCTCCTCCTCCTCCTCCTCCTCCTCCACAAGGAAAGGGGATAGAGATTTTTTTTTTTTTTAAGAAAGCTGGCAGTTCAGAGAATCTGTCTGACCTATCATTACACTGGTATGTCAATATTTTAGTGCCTTTCTAAAAAAATAACTATGATAGTGATATACCAATATAAGCATGAGCAAAAAATAAAAAGGGGTGTGTGTGCGGTGATGACGACAGCACCGTCTCTGGAAAACCCTGCTCGTGCAGAAGAAAGTGAAATGAGCCCACAGCTGTGAAAATGCAGAGGGAGGTCAGACGTGTGAAAGAGCTGTGCCCAAACCGATTCCAAGGCTTGTGGATCAACTGCCAAGAAAATCGGGAGAAAGCTGAGCGTGCAGAAAAGAGCTGAGTTAGACCTTCAGTCTTCTTCCTCATCTTTTCAACCGGAGGTCGCGGAATGCCAAGCAGATGATCGACCAGTGAGCCACTGCTCCTCCCTAATGGGTGTGCTCTGACAGCTGAATGGAAGTTGCTGGAAATAAAGCAGGCAAGGAAGTGCTCAGATTTCAGCATCTCCATGAAAGGAAAGAGTCAACGACCTATTCCGGGCCTGTTGAATGGGGAAGTGTTGAGTTGAGTTGTTCCGTCTGCTTCCTCCATGAGTTTTCTGGAGACAGCAGAGATTGGAGCTTTGGCTGAAGCACTTCCCACGCATGGAGCATTCGTAGGGCTTCTCTCCGGGGTGGATTCTCTGGTTGCATAGCCAGATCGAAGCACTGGCAAAATCTCTTCCCACAGTCCAGGCGTCTGTTTGGCTTCCCTCTGGTGTGGGTCCTTTCACGAGCTAGGGAGCTCCCCCAGAAATTTTAAACCGAGCATTCATCTGGTTTCTCTCCGATATGGATCCTCTGGTGCCTGCTGAGGTTTGACCTCGTGCCGAATGCTTTCCCGCAGACCGAACACTTATGCGGTTTCTCTCCACTGTGGATTCTCATGTGTGCATTGAGGCGTGAGCTTACACCGAAGCTTTTCCCACAGACGGGGCACTGGAAAGGTTTCTCCCCTGTGTGGATTCTCTGGTGCTTCCTAAAGCACGAGCTCACCCTGAAGGTTTTCCCACATTCGGAGCACTCGTAGGGCCTCTCGCCAGTGTGGATTCTCTGGTGACTATTGAGGTAGGAGCTGAGGCTGAAGCTCTTCCCACATTCCGAGCATTTATATGGCTTCTCTCCTGTGTGGATCCTGTAATGGGTGATGAGTTTTGACGTTTCTCCAAACCTTATCCCACAGACCGTACACTGGTACGGCTTCTCACCGGTGTGTCTACTCTGGTGAATGAAGAGATCGGAGCTCCGCCGGAAGCTTTTGCCGCACTCTAGGCACTCGTAGGGCTTTTCTCCCGTGTGGATTCTCTCGTGGGCAACAAGGCTGGGTCTCACGCTAAAGCTTCTCTCACAATGGGAGCACTTGTACGGTTTCTCGCCTGTGTGGGTTCGCTCGTGGGAACTGAGGCTTGATTTGACCCGGAAGGCCTTCCCGCAGTCCAGGCACACGTACGGCTTCTCGCCCGTGTGGATCCTCTGATGCAGGGTGAGGAAGGAGCTGACCCGGAAGGCCTTCCCGCACTCTGAGCACTTGAACGGCTTGTCTCCGGTGTGGATCGTCTGGTGGTTGTTCAGGTGCGACTTCTTATTAAAGCTCTTCCCGCATTCCAAGCACTTGTACGGTTTGTCTCGCGTGTGGGTTCTGAAGTGGGCAAGAAGGCTGGGCCCGTCACTGAAGGTTTCGCCACAGTCTGAACATGCCTGTGGGTTCTCTTCCGTGCAGGTACGCTGAAGGCTCTTCGGGCCCGAGTTCTGGCTGAATGTTTCTCCGGACTCTGTGTTTTTCTTATCACTGATGCTCTTTTGGGCTGACTTCGCATCTGTGTCCGCAGAAGAGTTGGTGGAGTGGCTTCCCGGGGTCCTCTCTGAGGTCTCTCTCTGCTCATAATTTTGCTGTAAGCCTCTTCCTGCCGGTGTCCCATGTGCTCCTTTTTCTGCAGATCTTGGGGACTGACATTTCTCCTCCTCATTCCCACTCTCCCTCATGTCATTTGCTGTGGCAAAGAAAAAAAAGAATACACCTCAGAAAGTGCCTTATATCAAGTCAGACCATTGGTTAGGATTGACAGTAACGCCTCGGCCAATGGTGAGAGATTTTGAGGGTGGAGTTTGAGGAAGATGTGATGTCACTTCCAAGAGGCACTCTAGGAATTTCCCCTTAGTCTCTTTGATAAAGGCAACGGGGAAATTCCAAGAGTACCAATCAGTAGGGAGGCCATTTTCCAATCATGTTTTCTCCCTCCCCTCAGTTTTGTGAGGGTGGGGGACCAGGGCTGACAGCAGGGGTTTACCCTCCACAGGAGGGCAAATAGTAATCTACCACTGGTCCATCTCGCTCACTGTTGCAAGCAATGCTCCCTCTAAGCTGTGGGGTCTTGTGAGCAAAAATTCTACTTTGTGAGCTCCTGGCATTAAAGTTGTGAGTGAGCAATTTGCCTACTGCATAAATTAGTTTGCTCTGAAGCCACCCTTCCTGAGCTAAGACAAAAATGTGTGAGCTGGAGGCTAAAAAACTGAGCTAGTTCACACTAACTCAGCTTAGAGGGAACACTGGTTGCAAGTGGTTCTCCAGAGTTTCAGAGAAAGTTCTTTTCCCACGCTTGCTACCCTGAGATCCTGTTTGATCAGGGATGCCGGGGACTGAACTAGAGACCTTCTGTATGCAAAGCAATACCTAGGGTTGCCAGCGCTGCCTAGGAAAATGCTGGGAGACTTTGAAGGTGGTTATCTGGGGAGGGTGTGACTTCACTTTCAGGTGACACTTTAGGAATTTCCTCTAATCTCTGTGGTGAAGCCCTTGGAGACATGAAAAAATTCCTAAAGTATCATTACGGAGGCCATTTTTTCTCTCTCTTTCTCCTCAAATTCTCATGGGTGGGGGTTCACCCACCACAGGTGTGCACGTGGCAAGCCTAGCAAGAGGTCTCCTAGTGAGCCATGACCATGCGCTAGGTCTGCCAACCCCCCACCCCAGGGTCTCAGTTCCTACTGCTGATAGGAGAAAAATAACCAAACAAAGGTTGTCAAGCTGATGGTGTGATGTCACTTCTGGGGAAAACTCATAAGTTACATCAGTTGTCTCTAGGAGTCACCGAAAGCTCAATGGTTTTACTATAGAATTTCCGTTGATTCCTAGAGAGGCATGACATCACTTCTGGGTTTCCCTTGGAAGTGATTTCATGCCCTCACTCACAGTACCCACACACCCCAATGTCCTTACTCCCCTATTCTCCCACTGGTTGCCTATACTCAACAGAGCCACACATTCAAAGAGAGAATATAATATTGGGGGCACTCCAATATCTCTCACTCATGTTTCAGCTGTTAATTTTACCATAAATATCATGAGAGAAGCTAACTAAAAAAAAAATCTGTTCTTGCAGCGGGCCTTTGATGTTGAGAACATAGAAAGAGTGGGATTTTCATCTTCCCATATCATTAGCATTTGGGGTTGCCCCATAAAACTGTTTGGCAGTGAAATCTGGGCAGACAATACAATGTCCAGGTCTGGGGTCTGGTTTTCCTCTCTGTAAAATTCCAACGTGTCCATTAGTGGTGCCACTTAATGTGTTTTAATGTATTTACTGTATGTTAACGTATTTTAAGGTAATTTAATATTATGTTATTGGATTGCATTGAATTTGTTTAGAGGGAATAGTATTGTGTTTGTATTGTATATTAGTTTTTATTGTTGTGAGCCGCCCTGAGCCGCCTTGGCGGGAGGGCGGGATAGAAGCCTTATAAATAAATAAATAAATAATGGTCAGAGCAATAGTAACAATAAATAAGGCATTTTAATGTCTGTGGCAATTTCCGTCCTCTTTACTGCATTTAACATTTTTGTGGAAAATGGGCTCCGTTTCCACAGCAGTTTCCAGCTGGATCTTAGGGAAAACTTTTTTCCAGTAAGAGTTGCACAACAGTGGAATCAGGTGCCTAGGGAGGTGGTGAGCTCCCCCTCACTGGCAAGTCCTTAAGCAGCGGCTGGACAAACCCTGGTCAGGGATGCTCTAGGCTGATTCTGCATTGAGCAGGGGGTTGGACTAGATGGCCTCTATGGCCCCTTTTAACTGCGATTCTATGAAGTAATGAGAAACCTGTTTCTAGGTATAGTGCTATTGCAAGCAGGGTTGCCAGGCAAGGTAGGGAACCACAGGGGCTCTTAGGATTGGTGGAGGCCCTTGCCAGTGGTCTAATGATATCACTGGTGACCCACTGCTATCACCCCTTGTGAACTCATAAGTGACATCAGCACATCACCAGAGGATTGTTTAACTAGAGTGTTTTGCCCAGATGCCAAATCGTCCCCAGACCCCCCCACCATCAATGTGCTGATGTCACTTCCAGGTACTGGGACAGTGATGCTTTGTATTCTTGGTGCTTGGGGGGGGGCAACAGTGGGAGGGGCTTCTGGAGTTCTGGCCCTGCTGCTGGACTTCCTGATGGCACCTGGGCTTTGGCCACTGTGTGACACAGACTATTGGATGGGGTGGGCCACCGGCCTGATCCAGCACAGCTTCTCTGATGTTCTTAAATGTGCTGTATGAAAAGTGGTGTAGTGTGGATATTAAGTGCATGAAGACGTTCCAATCTTGCCTCAGCCGCAGCCACACGTAGGGTTGCAACAGGCTTGGACAACAAAATGTCTTGTCTCTTGAACAGAACCCTCACACGCAGAAAGGGACAGTGGAGGGTTTTCATGCCATGGAGGAAAACCACATCCCATTAAGCCTCTGTTAACGGGACAGGGCATTCCCCCCCCCCTTCAAGGCAGTTGGCAAGCCTACCCACACCGGGGGGCTGTCCCCCTCTCCAGCGGCCATCCAGCAGCCATTGACTCGGAAGGAAGACCCAGTAGACAACGTTCAGGGCTGGGTTAGGCCAAGGAGGCCTGGGTTCAAATCCTAATAAAGCTCTGTGGGTGATTCCAGGTTATTTTCTTGAAGCCTAACCCACCTCACCAGGCTGTAGTGAGAATGGGGGAGGGGGAGGGCAGCCAGGGCATTTCGCCTTGAGCTCCCTAGAGGAACCTGACCTGGATGGCCCAGTCTAGACAATTTCATAGAATCATAGAATGTTAGAGTTGGAAGGGTCCTTGCAGGTCACCTAGTCCAACCCCCTGCCCTCTGCAGGAGTATAGCCGAAAGACAGCCCTACATACCTACAACATGCCCTACATACCTACAACATTTCATCAGATCTTGGAAGCTAAGAAGGGTCGGCCCTGGTTAGTACTTGGAGGGGAGGCCAACCAAGGGAGTCCCGGGTCGCTATGCAGAGGCAGGCAATAACAAACCACCTCTGAACGTCTCCTGCCTGGAAACCCCTACGGGGTCGCCACAAGTCACCACCACCTTAGAGGAAGGGAAAGATCAACACAGATGCAAACCTTCTTAGAAGTCAACTGTCGTTCTTATTCCACCACCTGCAAAGAGAGGGCCAACTGTATTGGATTCCCATAGTGGGGAGTTTACGGAGATGATGTATGTGAAGTACCCCTCATGGGGCTGCCTGGGTTGTGTGTATGTGTGAGGAAAATCTTGCTTACAGCAAGCTGCAAGAAGAAGAAGAAGAAGAAGAAGAAGAAGAAGAAGAAGAAGAAGAAGAAGAAGAAGAAGAAGAAGAAGAAGAAGAAGAAGAAGAAGAAGAAGAAGAAGAAGAAGAAGAAGAGGAGTTTGGATTTCTACCCCGCCCTTCACTTGGAGTTTCAGAGCGGCTTTCAAACTCCTTTCCCTTCCCCTCCCCACAACAGACACCCTGTGAGGTAGGCGGGGCTGAGAGAACTTCTGACAGAAACTGCTCCTTTTCCAAGAACAGCTGTGCCAGAGCTTGTGAGTGACCCAGGGTCACATCAGCAGGTGCAAGTGGAGGAGTGGGGAATCAAACCCAGTTCTCCCAGATTAGAGTCCACACACTTAACCACTACACCAAACTGGCCCTCTTGAAGAGGAGATTGGATTTATACCCCCTCCCCTTCACTCAGAGTCTCAGAGCGGCTTACAATCTCCTTTCCCTTCCCTTCCCCACAACAGACGCCCTGTGAGGTGGGTGGGGCTGAGAGAGCTCTTTCCAAAGCTGTCCTTGAGAGAACAGCTCTGAAAGAACTTATGACTGACCCAAGGTCTCCCAGCTGGCTGAATGTGGAGGGATTGGGGAATCAAATCCAGTTCTCCTAGTGCAAGTGGCTGAATTCTTTCCAGGCTAAGTTTGTCTCTGGATGGAAGACAGCATGGTGTAGCCCGATCTCATCACACCTCAGAAGCTCAGCGAAGTCAGTGCTTGGAAGGGAGACCCCCTAAGGAAGACTCTGCAGAGAAAGGCAACGGCAAACCACCTCTGCTTCTCTCTGGACTTGTCAAGTTGCAAGCCACCTTAGGGTGACCCTGCTGGAGGTCACCCTAAGTGGGCTGCAACTTGACAGCACTTAACACGCACAACCAAGCTGAAGCACTTTCACACCTGCTGCAAAATGCACTTTTGATCCACTTTCAATGCACTGGAAGTGGATTGAAAGTGCATTATTCAGCAAGCGTGAAAGTGCGCTTTGTCTTCTTCTCCCTGCAGATATTTAAAACCTGGGCGGGGCCAGAGGTATGAGCCTGAGGGATCCCATGGCTTGCGGGTAGGCGCCCCCTTTGTTCAGGACCAGCCAGGGATCCCTTTCTTTTGGAGAGCCAGTTCGGTGCAGTGGCTAGGAGCGCGGACTCTAATCTGGGCCATTCACAGCTCTCTCCGAGCTGTCCTCTCACAAGCAATTCTCCCGGGGCTCTCTCAGCTCCACCTACCTCACAGGGTGTCTTGTTGTGGGGAGACGAAGGGAAGGAGATTGTAAGCCGCTTTGAGACTCCAAAGAAGAAGAAGAAGAAGAAGAAGAAGAAGAAGAAGAAGAAGAAGAAGAGTTTGGACTTATACCCCGCCCTTCACTGCCCAAAGGAGTCTCAGAGCGGCTTACAAACTCCTTTCCCTTCCCCTCCCCACAACAGATGCCCTGTGAGGTAGGTGGGGCTGAGAGAACTTCTGACAGAAACTGTCCTTGAGAGAACAGCTGTGCCAGAGCTTGTGACTGACCCAAGGTCACATCAGCAGGTGCAAGTGGAGGAGTGGGGAATCAAACCCGGTTCTCCCCGATTAGAGTCCACGCACTGAACCACTACACCAACTGGCTCTCCAAGTGAAGGGCAGGGTATAAATCCAACTCTTCTTCTTGTTGTTTAATAGTATTATTTGGAAAACTCTGTATTGGCTGTTTCCTGTGAGCCACACTGGGACCCTTTGTGGAGAAAAGCAGCATATACAAATGTGATAAATAATAGCAAATACTATACATCTGAAGGCCCATCTCCTTCCCATAAATCTCTGTGCGTCCACTACAGTCAATCAAGCGCCCTTCGATGGGCTATTATGCCACTCAAGATGACCCAACGGGCATCAATCAGAGCCTGGGCCTTTCCTGTTTGGGATCCAGCTCTGTGGACTGGGCTCCCTGTAGAGATGACCCCCCCCCCCAGATCTAAGTGCTTGTTTGCCAGGCCTTTTGAGGGGGTGTGAATTGGCAGGCATCTTTCAAAGGGGGATGGGGGGAAGAGATGTGGCATTTGCAATTTTAGTTTTGGTTGTGACTGACAACGTTCTTAACTTAATGTATCTGAAGAAGAATCATAGTTGGAAAGTACCTCCAGGGTCATCTAGTCCGACCCCCCTGCACAACGCAGGAAATTCACAAATGCCTCCCCCTCCACACCCGCAGTGACCACTGTCCCATGCCCTTGAATATGACAAAAAACCTCCGGGATTGCTTCCTGATCCCAAAGTGGCGATCAGCATTTCCCTGGGCATGTAAAAAAGGTGTGCGTGCACGTGAAAGCCAGGGCTATTTTTGGGCAGGAATGCACGGGAACGGAGTTCCGGCTGGCTCCTGAGTTGGCCACGCCCAGCAGAAGCTCATTAGCATAATAGGCCACACCCAACAGCAGAAACTCAGTAGGATTGGCTACATTAGGGGTGTGTGGCGTAACACAAGGAGTTCCTGCTACAAAAAAAGCCCCGGGGTTTTGACAACAAACAAGATAAACAGAATAAGAAGCAAAAGGTGGGTGTGGCTGCATGACCACACTTCTGGCAGCATGGGGGTGTGGCCTGATAGGCTAATGAGCTGTGCTGTCAGGGGTGTGGCCTGTTATGCTAATGAGTTCCTGCTGGGCTTTTTCTACAAAAACCCTGGTGAAAGCTTCTACCCAGAATAAAACCTTGCTGGTCTTAAAAGCCCTTGTGCTGTGGAAGGGGTGTGTTTACCAAGCTGAGGTTACTACTGATCTCCAGTTACTGTAGAGTAAAAGGAACACTGAGGTCTGATCTACTCATAAGCAATGTTCCCTCTAAGCTGTGGAGTCTTCTGAGCAAAAATTCTACTTTGTGAGATACCAGCATTAAAGTTGTGAGTGAGTGATTTGGCTACTCCATAAATTAGTTTGCTCTGGAGCCCTCCTTCCTGAGCTAAGACAAAAATCTGTGAGCTGGAGGCTAAAAAACTGTGAGCTCGCTCACACTAACTCAGCTTAGAGGGAACACTGGTTGCCAGGTCCCCCCCAGCCACTGGTGGGGAATAGGGGAATAGGGTTGCCAGACCCAAGGTGGGAAATTCCTGGAGGTTTGGGGACGGAGCCTGGGGAGGACAGGGACCTCAGTGGGGTACAGTGCCCTAGAGTCCACCCCTCCAAAGCACCCATTTTCTCCAAGGGAACTGCTCTCTGTAGTCTGGAGATGAGCTTTAATTCTGGGGAATCCCCAGGTCCCACCTGGAGGCTGGCATCCCTACTGAAGCGGCATATGACTTATACTGGAAAGACAGCTGATTGTTGACAGGATGAGAGCAGGGGGAGAGAGAGAGAGAGAGAGAGAGAGAGAGAGAGAGAGAGAGAGAGAGAGAGAGAGAGAGAGAGAGAGAGAGAGAGAGAGAGAGAGAGAGAGAAGACACTCTCAGGAAAGTAGTCCTCACAAAAGTAAATTGCTTTTAATAACAGGATGCACTTGCTCTAAATGAGGTAGGGGGGAAATGGATAATGACATAAGGAGAGCTCTACTGGATCAGACTGAGGTTCCACACAACATCGCCCACCGTTCACAGTGTCCCTCACCTGGACACCCAGGTTCAGTTCCCCACCTTGCCATGGAAGCTTGGCTGGGCGGCCTTGCGCCAGTCACACACTCTCAGTGTAACCCACCTCGCAGGGTTGTTGTGAAGATTAAATGACACAGAGGAGAAAGAGGTAAGACACTCTGGATCCCCATTGGGGAAAAAGGTGAGGTATAAATGAAGCAAACAAAATCAAAGGAAGGTGGAGAGGTATACGTTAAAATCTTACTTTGCCATGGCCTAGCCTTGGGTAGTAAGTAGCCTGGCTTTCAGCACCGGTTTTTCCCCATCTGTGGAATGGGAACAATGGTCACCATCTTCTCTGGCTTGTGTGGAGGGCAAAGACTGCACTTAGAAAACAAAAAGTGGTAAAATAGTATTCTGGTTGGAACTACCTGCTCTAATTACATTCCCACCACCTTCCACCCCTTCGGGCTTTTCTTCATTTCTTTGAGCAAGCTGGTTGCTCCGAGGACTTAATTCAATCCCCCCCCAATGTGCTCCCATGATGCTCCCAGATTCTGGTTGCTATCTCCCTTCACCACAGGTTTCCCAACACTTGAGGGGCATTGCCTGGAGAAGGTGAAGTTTAGGGAGGATCTGGTGCCTTTAATCTCTCCAGTATATCTAGGAACTGCCATTAATCTCTCTGGTAAAGACAATCAAGACTAGGGGAAATTCCTAGAGCATCACTACAAAGGACATTTTTTCCTCCTGCTTCTCAGTTTCTTGAGGGCAGTGGACTGGGGCTGTGCAGTAGGAAATTGGTTGGTTCTGGACATTCGGAAGACTACTGCCACCATGCTATTTCTTTCTGCCACCTCATCAACCAAAGTCTGAGAATGTTCAACTGGAATGACTGTACGATCTTCCTGCTTTCTCCCCACCTCCCTCTGTGGTCTCCATAATGGTCACATGTCAAACTGAAAGCTCCTCAGGGCAGAGAACCCTCATCTTGTATTTCGTAGAGCAGGGATTCCCAACAGGGTGACTGTGGGTGCCACAGCATCCACCAATACCTTTCCTGGTGACTGCCAAGTGTTTTCAGAAAGTGGGTGGGACCAAGCGGAGCTTTTCCCCACCAAGGCTCCTGATTGGCCACTGGAGATTTGATTGGCTGTACAGACTTTTTGGGGGGGCAGCAGTTACCGCCGCAGCACAAGTGTCTTCACTGTGTCACTGAAGGTAAGCTGCGGCAGCCATTTTGTGGCTGGCTTTGCCTTCTGTGGCAGACATTTTGTGGCTGTGCCCACCGTGCTGTGTCAGAATTCCAAAGGCGCCTGCAGGCTCAAAGAGGTTCGGAACCCCTGCTGTGGAGGGTCATGCCGTGTTTATGGTGCTATATAATGACCATGAGTGTTAACAACAGAGATTTTTCTACTAGGCGCATAGAAGGAAAGCCGCCACCGATGCCTAAAGTAAGGATAACCAAAGAGAGATCACGGGATAAGTGAGTAGAAAATAGTCAGTGGCAACTGTGATATATTTATGAAGGGAATATCACTCTATTATAGATTTTTTTAAAAAAGATCACTATTAATACAAATACACAGAAATTTTCTTATCTCCTGGTAATAAAATATTTGCTCCTTCCATGGACAGTTTGCAAACCTTTGCATCTGCCATATTTATACTGCCTCCTGGTGGACAATTGAGAGGACGATTCGTACTACCAATATAGCTACACGTATTCTGCTCTGAAGAAGCCTTATGAAACAGGTGTCGGAGCCAGCCTGTCTGCAGATTCATGATCTTTATGCTATTGGTCTACAATCCAATATTAGTACAAGAAAGACACAAAGTAGATTTATTGTTTGTAAGAACTTCAGATTATTGGACTGTGCCTGTCAGCACTGTGGAATCATTTTTTGATGTTTATTCTTGTATGAATGCGCAGGAATGTATTAGTACTAGTATGCATCGATTTGTTTTTTGAAAATCTGTAATAGAGTGATATTCCCTTTGTAAATACATCACGGTGGCCACTGGCTATTTTCTACCAATGCCTAAGAAGCAGAGGTTCCTCCAAGCTTAAATCCTTGAGCTGTTGTCCATCGACCCTGTTCATACATGGCTGTCGCCTTCAAGAACATGAGATGGGCAGACCAAGCATGTCCTCCGACCACAGAGACCTTTGCCTTGTGATGGGAGTATTGTGGGTGAACAGGCAGACACAGGGACAAAAAGCAGTGATTCCTTCAGCTCACGGAGGCACAATTCTTGCTTGGTGTTGCACAAAACATCTGATACAAGCATTTCTCAAAACAGGATCAGGACTTTGGTCCCAAAGGTACCCAAACAATTTTAAACAATTATTCTGACCCAGGTACATAAACTTCTACTTAACTGCATACATTTGGGGTGGAGGATGAGCAGAGAGCTGAAACTGTGATTTATCAATATGACACGTTTAAAATGACTGCTTAAGTCTAAGAACCTGCGTTCCCCAAAGGTAGCTCATTGGTCCACCTAGCTCAGTATTCATGACTTTTGACTGGCCACGGATCTTCCAAGATCTCAAGCAAACAAACATCTTAACCAGTTCTACTACCCACAGACGGCAAATGGGAGGGGCTGTAGCTCAGTGGCAGAACATCTGCTTGGCATGGAGGAAGGTCCCAGGTTCAATCTACAGTATCTCCAGTTAAAAGATCTGACAGTAGGTGATGTGAAAGACCTCACCTTGGAGAGCCCCTGCCAGCCTGAGGAGACAAGACTGACTTTCATGGACCAAGGAGTCTGATTGGGTGTTCGTGTTTCATGTGTCATAGCGAAATAAAAGAAAAACCTAAGGTAAAGGTTCCCTTGCTCGAAAGCCAGTCGAATCCGACTCTAGGGTTGCGGTGCTCATCTCCGTTTCCAAGCCGAAGAGCCAGCGCTGTCCGAAGACGTTTCCGTGGTCATGTGGCCGGCATGACTAAACACCAAGGCGCACGGAACGCTGTTCCCTTCCCACCAAAGTGGTACCTATTTATCTACTTGCAGTTTCTTGCTTTCGAACTGCTAGGTTGGCAGGAGCTGGAACTAGAGACGGGAGCTCACCCCGTCATGCAGCACTCTTGGGTCTTGAACCGCTGAACTACTGACCTTCCACAGCCTGCAGTTCAGCGTCTTAACCACTTGAGCCACCACAGCTCCTAAGAAAAACCTAGTGGCACCTTAAAGACTAACAAGGTGTATTTCAATATGAGCTTCCCAGTCTGCCCCATAAAAATTCCCCCAGTATGATTGTCAACCACGTATCTATCTGATGAAGTGGGCTGTGACCCACGAAAGCTCATACTGCACTAACTGTTGTAAGGTGCCACTGGATTTTGCTTTATTTCACTACTACCTGAGCTCATTCTAATTTGAGATGCCAAGCGCATTAGAACATAAGAAAAGCCCTGCTGGATCAGACCAGTGGTCCATCTAGTCCAGCGTCCTGACTCACACACAGTGGCCAACCAGTTCCTCTGGAGGGCCAACAACAGGGCACAGAGGCCAAGGCCTTCCCCTGAGGTTGCCTCCTGGCTCTGGGATTCAGAGTCTTAATGCTTTTGAATGTGGAGGTTCTCCTCAGTCATAAGAACTTAAGAAGAGCCCTGCTGGATCAGACCAGTAGTCCACCTAGTCCAGCATCCTGTCTCACACGGTGGCCAACCAATTCCTCTGGAGCCTGGGAATATTTCAGCCTGAAACCATGTGCTCTGCACCACTCAGGTATGTTGTCAAGGGGGCACATTTCAGCAGGAAGCCAGAAGGTGGAAGAGTTCACTGCCGTGAGAGCCTTCCCCCCCCCCCCAAATCCCAATGCAAATGCATCCAGTGGAATCCAAAACTCTGTAGTTACTTTGGATACAAGCTTAATTTATTAAAAAAGGAAATTTTATTGGGACAAAAGTCCACAAAGCGTCAGGTGGGAGAGGAGCGCTTAGGACGAGTCGACCACGTCCGGTCCGTGCGCCACCTCTTGCTTGCTTGCCAATGACACACACGACCAGCCACAATCTATCTACTGAAAGCTAAATTTATTGCGAGAAATAGTTGCTAATGATCTGCTCTCGAACTTCCTCCCCGCGAGGATCCTGCTCCACGACGCCGTCCGTGTCCAAGTATGGAGGCACGGGGACCTCGGTGTCCACCCCCTGTCCCCCGTTGATGATGGGCAACTGACGCCGCAGGGCCATATTGTGCAACATGGCGCACACCACAAACACCTTGGCCACCTTCTCGGGGCGGAGCATGAGCCGGCCCCCGGTGGAGTGGAGGCACCGGAATCTCATCTTGAGTTGCCCGAAGGCCCTCTCCACTACCATCCGGGTCGTTTCGTGTGTGGCGTTGTAACGCGCCACGGGTTCTGGGCCTTCATCGGGGTGTGGAGTCATGAGGAAAGGGCGCAAGGGGTAGGCGCTGTCACCTGTAGAGAAGAGGAGACACCATAAGCATCAAGATGCACTGGGCACAACCATTTCATGGGGACCCGTCTATGTTGTGGCTAAAGTTACCATTTGACTGCTATAAATACGTAAGCCCCTGCCGGGCTCAGTGGAGTGGCAGGGGAAAAGCAATGTCACTCTGTCAAGTGACAGTCCAGGAATCCTCCTAATCTCTATGGTCTCTACCATAGAGATTGGAGAAATTCCTAGATTGTCGCTCAATTAAGTGATATCACTTCTGGGGCCCCATGCAGAAGTGACATTGCCATGTCACATGATGCTCCTCCACCCCCAGCCCTGCCCCAACAAGCTCCCGCCAGTGCCAGGTGCAAGCTGCACAACCCTAGTAGTGGCCTCCCCTTAAAATGGCGTCCCACGAACCCACAACACTCACCCAAAAGCCATCCCTTCCCTTCAGGCCACGACTCCAGGAGCCTCTGCAGTTGGGACAGCTGGAATATCCGGGCGTCGTGGACGCTCCCGGGGAACTTCGCCAACACGTGGGTAAAGCACCCTGACGCATCGCAGGTGGCCTGCACGTTCAGACTGTGGAAGTTGTGGCAGTTGCGGTAGAGCGCCGGCATATCTGCAGGGGCTATGATGGGCACATGGGTGCAGTCCACTATCCCGATGACATTTGGGAAGCCGGCAATGTCAAAGAACGCTTCCCTGGTGCGGCGGAGCTCTGAGTCGGTGGTGGGGAAGGTGATGTGCTCGTGCACGTGGCGGAGCATGGCTTCCAGGAAAGCGTCCAGGCAGCGGCTGACAGAGGACTGGGACACCCGGAGGTTGTCGCCCGTCATACGCTGGAAGGAGCCGGTCCCAAGAACCTGCAGAGCTATCAGCACCTTCTGGAGGGTCGGAATATGCCTGCGGCTTGCGGAGGCCCCGTCCAGGTACGGCGCCAGCAGCGTGCACAGATCCTGAATGGCCTGGCGGTCCAGCCGGAAGCGGGTCAGGCATTCCTCGTCCGACACCTGGAGCTCATGGGTACGCATTCGGATGAGGCGGGTCCGCCGGGGTGGCCGCCTGCTGTGGATCTCGAGGTTGGCGGCATAGACAAGGTCCAATAGGCCCTCGTCGTCAGAGCTGCCCTCCTCTGGGTAGAGGGGAAGGGGGGCTCCTGCCCGCGGTTCCACCTGCCCAAGGGTCCCTGTGGGATCAAGGAGGGGGAGAGATCCTGATTACACTCCGCACAGGGGACCAAACCAGGGCCTCGCCTGTGCTGAGAAAACCCCTTTATATTTGTGGCAGTTGCGCTTGGATTCTTGAACGTGGCCTCTTGCCCAGTTGTTACCAATTGCTGAGAACCGGAGGTGGCCTCAGTTCCCTGAACAACGCAACACCCACTAGGCGGTGTTGTCATCCCACTGCGCCACCAACGAGCGAGTCAATGCCAATATGGGACACTCTTCCCTGAAGATCACAGCATCGTGTGGGGATGTCTGGTCTCCCCTGGCCAACTGCAACGACACCGTCACGTGGACAGCCACAAGGTTTCATGAGGGGGGAATAAAAATCCCCCAAAACAATGGCAGTGTGCTGTTCAGGGAAGGAGAAGAGCTGGTCCAAGTCGATGAACCTTTGGCATTGTTGTTCAGTCGCACAGTCTAGTCCGACTCTTCGCGACCCCATGGACCAGATTACGCCAGGCCTTTGGCATTCCGTCACATAAAAAAAAATCCCACTTAGTCCAGAACTGCATTATGTCACTTTATGTATTTGTTTACTTGACACCACGCCACATTGTTCTCCTCTCCTTCATGTTATCATCACAACAACCCTATGAGGTAGGCCAGGCTGAAAGTGTGAGAGTGGCCCCGGGTCATCCAGATCCTACCCTAAACCACTACACTGCGGAGGGCAAACCAAGGGATTCTGCAACAGCCGGCACCACACGCAAGGCTGGTCTGGTGCCTTCACTAACGTCTCTGAGGAAACAAGATCAGAAGGGACCGCAAACATTTCGGAGGACATCATTTCAAGAGAAAGTTAGAGGTACACCGGGAGGTTGGGGGAGAGCTTTAAAACAGAAACCAAAACCATAAACTGACACACAAATCAGGTGTTGGGCCATTTTATCAGAGGGGAGAGCAGGACCCCCTAAAGGCCGGGCACCGGCCAGAGAGGAAACCACATCCGAAGCTCTCTCCAAGAACCCAACAGAGTCAATGGAACTAAACCTGAGCCTTACCCAAAGAACTGGCCTCTTCCTCCTCTGTCTCCCGCTTCGTTTCCCGGAACAGGGGCTTCGGCACTGCCTCAGTTGGAGGCTGCTCGGCTTCAGGAGAATCCGCGTTGTCCATCTCAAACAGTCCAAGGACCTGGAAAATAGTATCAGCAAAGGAGCCTGGTTAGACACAGAGCTAGGAGGGAAAGGGCCCCAAAGCAAGGGCCAGTTTGCCCGTTCGCTCAGACTACATTGGGTTCGGCCCGTTCAGGCAACCCTGTGGGGAAAGCCAGTATAGTGCATCAATCTAGGATCTGAGAGACCCAAGTTCAAATCCCCACTCTGCCATGCTTGGGCCAGTCACACGCTCTCAGCCTAACTTGTTGTGAGTGTAAAACGGAGGAGAGAACGTAAGAGAAGCCATGTTGGATCAGGCCTATGGCCCATCCAGTCCCATACTCTGTGTCACACAATGGCCAAAACCCAGGTGCCATCAGAAGGTCCACCAGCAGTAATGCTATAATATTTACCTAGACCTATCAATTTATTCACATTTATATTGACTTTAATATTTGTAAAAAAAGTGACTTACGTTTTCTTTCCCCCTCAAACCCCCTTCTAGCTCTGTACCCCGTATAAAATTAAAATGAAATATATAAACATTTAAAATAGGAGTTCCACCAGCAGAGCCAGAACTTCAGAAGCCCTCACACTGTCCCCGTCCCCCCACAAGCACCAAGAATAAAGAGCATCACCACACCCAGACATGATGTTCCATCTATACTTCCATCTAATAGACTCAGGTGGGTCATTGTGCTGGTCTGAAGCAGCGGAACAAAGTTTGATTCTAGTGGCACCTTTAAGACCAACAAACGTGCCACTTAATCGTGCCACTGGCCTCAAACTCGTGGCTAATAGCCACTGATGGACCTCTGCTCCATCTGTTTCTCCAGTCCCCTCTTAAAGCTGTCTGTTGCTTATAGCCGCCACCACTTCCTGTGGCAATGAATTCTCTGTGTTAGCGACTCTTTGGCTGAAGAAGTACTTCCTTTTATCTGTTCTCGTCCGACTGCTCATTAATTTCACGGCGTGCCCACGAGTCCTTGTATTGTGTGAAAGGGAGAAAAGGACTTCTTTCTTTACCTTCTGTCTATCCCTCACATAATTTTGTAAACCTCTGTCATGTCACCCCCTCAATTATTGTTTCTCCAAGCTAAGGAGCCCTAACCTCTTTAGCCTTTCTTCATAAGGAAGGTGTTCTGGCCTGGTCTGGGTAGCCCAGGCAGGCCGGATCTCATCAGATCTCGGAAGCTAAGCAGGGTCGACTCTGGCAAGTACTTGGATGGGAGACCTCCTTGGAATACCAGCAGCCGGGAGGCGGGGGCAGGCCTTACTCAGCCACCTCTCTGAATATCCTCCAGGCCCCCAAGTTGGGGTCAGGCACCAGAGGTTGTCATGACTTCCAGGTGCACACACACACACACTAACTCTCTCTCTCTCTCTCACACACACACACACACACTAACACACTCTCTCTCTCTCACACACACACACACTAACACACACTCTCTCTCTCTCTCACTCACACACACAAGAAAGGTGTTCCATCCCCTTAATCGTTTTAGTTGCCCTTGTCAGCACTTTTCCCAATGCTATAATACCTTTTTTGAGGGGCAGTGACCAGAACAGCACACAATATTCCTAGAGCTGCCAATCTCCAGGTGGAGGCTGGAGAGCTCCTGGAATGAAAACTGATCTCCAGGCAACAGGAATCAGTTCCCCTGCAGAAAATGGCCGCTTGGGAAGGTGGACTCTATGGCATTATACCCCATTGAAATCCCTCCCCTCCCCTCCCCTCCCCAAACCCTGCCCTCCTCAGGTTTTACCCCCCAAATCTCCAGATATTTCCCAACCCAGAGCTGGCAGCCCTGAGTATTCCGAATGAAGCTGCACAATAGATTTCTACAGGGGCTTTACGATATTGGCTGATTTGTTTTCAAAATGTCAGCTGCTTGGGAACCCCATAGGGGAGAAAGGTGGGGTATAAATAAATAAATAAACTAGGGTTGCCATCTCTGGGCTGGGAAATCCCTGGAGATTTGGAGGCGGAGCTTAGGGAGGGACAGGGTTTGAGGGGTGGAGAGACCTCAGCAGGGTATAGTGCCAGGGTCCACTTTCCAAAGCAGCTATTAGCTCCAGAGGAAATGACCTCTGTTGTCTGGAGGCTGTAATTCCAGATCTCCAGACGCCACCTGGAGGATGGCCACCCTAAAATAAACCCTTTGAAGCCCATGGGGCCAGAATTCAGCCAGGTTCAACCTGAGGGCCCCCCCTCTTTTTATGCATTGACCCCAGGTCCTCCTGCTGAGCATTGCCTTCTAATCACAGCAAAACATTCAAGAGGAGACACAGAAGTTCAAGGAACAGGTTCTCTCAAGAACTGCACATCTGCCACTAGTATGCACATATGAGGCAGTCCATCAAAGTCAGTACTGTCTACTCAGACTGGTAGTGGCCCTCCAGGGTCTCAGACAGAGGTGTTTCACTTCACCTATGACCTGGTCCTTTCAGCTGGAGATCTCAGGGATTGAACCTGGGACCTTCTGTGTGCCAAACAGCACCCTCCCATTGAGCCACAGCCCTTCTCACAGCCTCATGCATGGGGAAAAGTTGGCCCAGGACCCTGAATTCAGCACCTCAGCTTGCACTGAAGTTTCGAAGTGTGGAGGCGCCATGTTTTGATGTCTTAGAAGGCAAGAGGGAGAGACAAGGAAAGTCCAGTAGACGTTACTCTCTGCCTTCCCCGATGCTAGTAGAAGACAGCAAATACATTCCTAGAAGCTTATTTCCCCTCGAATTTTAAAAGTTACCTCAGAATAGAGTTTGTGACTATACCCAGCACTGCAGACAGCCAGATTCGACCTGAAGGGAGGGCTGAGAATGTTCAAAACAGCTGTAGGGACTGGCAGTTCTCTTATGGATTAAAAAGTGGTTAAATGACAGGAAACAAAGAGTAGGAATCAATGGTCAATTCTCACAATGGAGGGAAATAAACAGTGGGGTCCTACAAGATACGGTATTGCGGCCGGTACTGTTTAATTTATTTATAAACTAGGAATAAGGCCCGTTGTGGAAATAAATACAACAGCCTCTAGAAAGAGGCTCTGGGAGAGTGCCCCAGCTTTGGGCACTCAGTGACAATTTGCTGTGGCAATCTCAGCAGGGTATAATGACAGAGTCCACCATTTTCTCCAGAGGAACTGATCTTTGCTACCTGAAGAGCAGCAGTAATTTTGAGTGATCTCCAGCCCACCCCCAAGATTGGTAACAGTGGTTCCCCAGGAGGGAGTGGCTGGTTTGGAGGGTGGAGTCTATGGCATTGTACCTGTCTGAGGTCCCACCCCTCCTCAGCACTCACCCTCTCCAGGTTCGACCCCTCAAATCTCCAGGAATTTTCCAACCTGGAGTTGACAACCCTATCTCCCTCCCAGCCAACCATCAACCTACCTTTAGTTTTCCATCTCCTCCCCCATCCCTCCTAGAGAGTAGTTGTAATTTTGAGTGATCTCCAGCCCCCACCTGGTGATTGGCAACAATGGTTCCCCATCAGGGAATGGCTGGATTGGAGGGTGGAGTCTATGGCATTGTACCTGTCTGAGGTGCCACCCCTCCTCAAACCTCACCCTCTCCAGGCTCCATCCCTCAAATCTCCAGGAATTGCCCACCTGGAGTTGGCAACCTGATCAGGACTGGGCCCAATAAGTTTTCTCCCAAAGGCCAACATAGGTGTGGAAAGGGCCTTTTACTGACAGAGGAGAAAGTACAGGTGCCAACTTTGATTAGGGAAATACCTGGAGATTTGGGGGGTGGATCCTGTGGAGGGCAGCATTTGGGGTGTGTGTGGAAGGACTCAGCAGGGTATAATGCCATAGAGTCTACCCTCCAAAGCAACCATTTTCTCCCGGGGAACTGATCTCTGTCATCTGGAGGTCAATTGTAACAGTGGGAGATCTCCAGGTCCCACCTGGAGATTGGCAGCCTTAGGGGAAAGTCAGCCGCACAGGGGGGAGTTGAAGAAAATGGTTTGATGGTCGCTGGCCCACCTCGTTAGCCAGCCAGCCATGCTGAAGCTAAGCAGGAGAAAGAGCCTTTTTCCATTTATTCTGACAGGAAAGTGGCCGTTGGGGAGGGGGTTATGGGTGGGGGAGGGGGTTATGCTGAAAGTCCTTTGTTTTTTTACTCACAGAACCAAGCTTGGTTGCCTACTAACAGCCACTGAAGGGACAGTCCGTCACAGGAGGCAAGAGAACTGTCTTCCTCAGGAGAGAGAGCTGTCTGCCAGTAAATCTGACATGCAAAATCTGTCTGAAGAGGGAGTGGGTGGGGAAGAGGAGCAGACCCAGCACCCAGCCAATGGCACGCAAGTACTCTTGAGTGGCGGCTGATGGGCCAATGGCTGAGGGAGGGCATTTTACAGCCAATGGGAGCGCATGGAATCTTGCGAAACCAAAAGATAATTATTTATAAGGAGAGATGATCTGGAACTAGGGGTGAGTAAGATAGTGGCCAGATTTGTAGATGACACCAAATTATTCAGGATGGAGAAAACCAAGTCTGACTGTGAAGAGTTCCAAGAGGACCTCTGCAAATGTGGTGAGTGGGTGACGATGTGGCAAATGAAGTTCAGTGTTGGTAAGTGTGAGGTGATGCATACGAGGATGAAAAAAATCCCAACTTCAGGCCTAGGTTAATGGGTTCTGAACTTGATGAGAGGGAGATGGAAAAATATCCGGGAGTCGTAGTGGATAGCTTGATGAAAGTGTCAACCCATGTGTGGTGAAAAAGGCAAATTCTATGTTAGGGATTATTAGGAAGAAGAAGAAGAAGAAGAAGAAGAAGAAGAAGAAGAAGAAGAAGAAGAAGAAGAAGAAGAAGAAGAAGAAGAAGAAGAAGAAGAAGAAGAAGAAGAAGAAGAAGAAGAGATTGGATTTATACCCCGCCCTTCACTACCCAAAGGTGTCTCAGAGCGGCTTACAAACTCCTTTCCCTTCCCCTCCCCTCCCCTCCCCTCCCCATAACAGACACCCAGTGAGGTAGGTGGGGCTGAGAGAGCTCTTGACAGAAACCGCTCTTTTTTCAAGAACAGCTCTTATCAGAACTACGGCTTGCCCAAGGTCATCCAGCAGCAGGTGCAAGTGGAGGAGCGGGGAATCAAACCCGGTTCTCCCAGATTACAGTCCACACACTTAACCACTACACCAAACTGGAGAGGAATTGAGCATAAAACAGTTGATATCATAATGCCCCTGTATGGATCTATGGTGCAGCCTCATTTGGAATACTACATACACTTCTAGCGGCCATATCTCAAAAACGACATTGCAGAGGTGGAAAAAGTACAGAGGAGGGCAACCAAGATGATGAGGGGATTGGAGCACCTTCCCTGTGAAGAAATGCTGAAGAGGCCGGGGTTTTTTCAGTTTAGAAAAGAGACTAAGGGGGGGACATGAAAGAGGTTTATAAATTTATGCATGGGATGGAGAAAATTGACAAAGAGATCTTTTTCTCCCTCCCCCAAAGTACTAGAACTCCAGGATGCTCAATGAACTGGTGGGCAGTAGGTTCAGGACAGACAAAAGGAAATACTTTTACTCTGCTCACCCAGAGTATTGTGTTCAGTTTTGGGCACCACAATTTAAGAAGGATACAGACAAGCTGGAACGTGTCCAGAGGAGGGCAACAAAGACGGTGAGGGGTCTGGAGACCAAGTCCTATGAGGAAAGGCTAAAGGAGCTGGGTATGTTTCGCCTGGAGAGGAGACGACTGACAGGTGATATGATAACGGTCTTCAAATACTTGAAGGGCTGTCATATAGAGGATGGCATGGAGTTGTTTTCTGTTGCCCCAGAAGGTCGGACCAGAACCAACGGGTTGAAATTAAATCAGAAGAGTTTCCGGCTAAACATTAGGAAGAATTTCCTCATAGTTAGAGAGGTCCCTCAGTGGAACAGGCTTCCTCGGGAGGTGTTGGTCTCTCCTTCTTTGGAGGTTTTTAAACAGAGACCAGATGGCCATCTGACAGCAATGCTGATTCTGTGAACTTAGGCAGATCACGAGAAGGGAGGGCAGGAAGGGTTGCCTCAGTGCTTAGTTCTTGTGGTCCCTTCTTATATGCCCAGGGAAATGCTGATTGCCACTTTAGGATGCAATTTTTCTCCAGGCCAGTTTGGCCAGGGATCTTGATGGTGGGGTTTTTTTTTTGCCATCTTCTAGGCATGGAACAGCGGTCACTGTGGCTGTGTATGTGTGGGGGGGAAGGTATTTGTGAAATTCCTGCATCCCTTCCAACTCTATGATTCTATGATACTGCTTTACACAGAGAGTGATTAAAATGTGGGATTCGCTGCCAGAGGATGTCGTGATGGCCAGAGGAATAAACAGCTTTAAAGGGGGATTAGATAGATTAATGGAGGAGAAGTCTATCAGTGGCTACTAGCCATGGTGGCTGAGGGGAACCTCCACATTCAGAGGCACTATGCCTTTGAATCCCAGAGCCAGGAGGCAACCCCAGGGGAAGGCCTCGCCCTCTGTGCCCTGTTGTTGGCTGTCCAGAGGAACTGGTCAGCCACTCTGTGAGACGGGATATTGGATTGGATTGAACATTGGTCTGGTCCAGCAGGGCTCTTTATGTTCTTATGTTCTCTGGAGCTGAAAGCACTTTGGCATATATTATCTTGACGAAAGTTGCAGGTTGTGCCAGAGGCCACCTAGGGAAGCAGCAGCCAATTGAAAGACTTGAAACAGGAGCTTCCAGGCTCAGAGCGTAGCCACTACAGGATACCGGCTCACCATCGCCCAAATTCCAGCATGGCTGCCCCTCCTCCCCCACTTTTGTCATCTCCAGTGATTAGTTGTTGTTTTAACCTATAGGGAACCAAACTGGTGGAGTTGATTTACTACACTTATACCCCATCTTTCTCTGTGGGGACTGAAAACAGCTTATGTTGTTCTCCTCTTGTCCATCTTATCCACAGAACAACCCTGTGAGGTAGGCTAGGCACAGAATGCGTAACTGGCCCAAGGTCACGCAGTGGGGATTCGCACTTGGGTCTCCCAGATCCTAATCGACACTCTCACCACGCCGGCTCTCTCATTGGGTTGAGTGGGTCTGGCTTTTGATTTCCTTAAGGGAACCCCACCACCACCTCTCCCACCCCATTATTTCAGCAGTGTGGTATATTGGCAGCCTGAGTATTGAGGGATGCCCTTATCCGATCCCTGCCTAGTACAGGAGAGAAAGACCTTCTGTGTAAACAGGTATGAGCTTATATCTACACAGCAACTAAGGAACCACATCCATGCACCACTGCAGCTATCTTGGGTTTTCCCCCCATAACCACTTCAACTGTTGAGAACTTCTGGCTGAGGGGAACAAAACATACAGACAATCTGCTTATGAGACCGGAGCTAAAGAGACCCACCAAATCTCTTCTCCTTCCATAAGCTTCACACCCTACAAACTGCTAGGAAGAAGCAGCATAGATTCTGTAAGGAAAGATCTTGTCTCACTAACCCTTTAGAGTTCTTTGAGGGAGTGAACAAACATACGGACAGGATGACCCAGTTGGTGTTGTTTACCTAGACTTCCAGAAGGCTTTGGATAAAGTTCCTCATCAAAGGCTCCTAAGTCAGCTCAGCAATCATGGGAGAAGAGGACAAGACCTCTTGTGGATTAAAAACTGCTTAATTAACTGAAAAAGACAGAGTAAGTCTAAGTGGGCCGTTTTCACAGTGGAGGGTGGTAAGTGGTGGGGGTACTGCAGGGCTCGGTACTAGGTCCAGTGCTGTTTAACTTATCCATTAATGATTTGGAGTTGGGAGTGAGCAGTGAAGCGGCAAAGTTTGCAGATGACACTAAGTTGTTCAGGGTGGTGAAAACCAGGGAGGACTGTGAGGTACTCCAGAGGGATCTGTTGAGGATGGGCAAGTGGGCATCAACATGGCAAATGAGATTCAACATGGCAAGTGCAAAGTAATGCACACTGGAGCCAAAAATCCCAGCTATAAAATACGTTGATGGGGTCCGAAATGGCAGTAGATAACTCTCTGAAAATATTGACTCGGTGTGTGATTGGAATAAAAACGGCAAACGTTATGCTGGGGATAATTAGGAAGGGAATTGAAAACAAATCAGCCCAGCCAGTATCATCATGCCCCTGAATAAATCAATGGTGCAGCCTCATTTGAAATACTGTGTACAGTTCTGGTCACTGCACCTCAAAAAGGATATCATAGCATTGGAAAAGGTACAGAAAAGGGCTATGAAAATGATTAAGGGGATGGAACACCTTCCCTATAAAAAAAAGGTTAAAGAGGTTACAGCTCTTTAGCTTGGAGAAACGATGACTGAGGGGCGACATGACAGAAGTTTACAAAATTATGTACGGGATAGAGAAGATAGAGACAGAAGTACTTTTCTCCCTTTCTCACAATGCAAGAACTCGTGGGCATTCAATGAAATTGATGAGCAGTAGGTTTAAAAGAAATAAAAGGAAGAGCTTCTTCACCCGAAGAGTGATTAACACATGGAATTCACTACCGCAGGAAGAGATGGCAGCTACAAGCACAGACAGATAGCTTCAAGAGGGGAGTGGATGAATACATAGAGCAGAAGTCCATGAGTGGCTATTAGCCACAGGGTATAGATGGAGCACTCTGTCTGGGGCAGTGATGCTCTGTATTCTTGATGCTTGGGGGAGCAACAGTGGGAGGGCCTCTGGAGTTCTGGCCTCACTGGTGGATCTCCTGGTGGCACCTGGGTTTTGGCCATTGTGTGACAAAGAGTGTTGGACTGGATGGGCCACTGGACTGATCCAACATCGGCTTCTCTTATGTTCTTATGCTCAGCTGTTCCCAGGGGTGATCATCGATACAGTTCCAGCTGCAGGGTTTCCTCAAGAGACCACAAACCCACACACATAAGCTTCGTGTCCACATGTGGTATCGCGAGAAGAGGCAGCTTGAGGCTTAGACATAGAATCGACAGGCCTGGGCTTGGTGGATCTTATGGAGCTGTTTCTTTTAGACTAAAGGATCTCCTTTTACCTCAGAGCCACCCCCACGCACTGGCTGTTCTGTCATTCCAGCATATACAACTAAGCCACCCTGTTCTTTGGCTCCAACAAAGAATTCTGAGGCGAGGGCCTTTGGTGGCAGCGAAAATAAGAATACAAAGCAAGGCAGCCTAACGTACGTAACCTCAGAACACTACGGAGAGGTGCCTTTACAAGTGTTACAGATTAAAGGTCACAAACAGAAAAGAGCAAAAAGCATTCCATACCCTTTCCCCTCCTCCTTCCCAAAAAGCTTTGGCAGCAACTTCAAATCGGCACTGCCTAATCTAATTTGGTCTGCAACACATCCTGCCTTTCAACATACCATCCACCACCTATCAGGGCTTCAAGGTCCACCCACTCAGCATAAAAGTCTGGCCTGGGAGAACAGCAGGGCCTTCTCGGGGGAAGCCCCAGGCATCTAGGGAATGGACTCCCCAAGAAGGCCCTGCCAAAAATTGACTTGGAGGAGATGCAGTGGACTTTTTCACTTCTTTGCTTCAGCAGGGGCCGTGTGTGTTAAAGAACTGACAACAAAACGGATTGGAAGAACTGGTTCTGACCAGCTTTCAAGAGACGTATTACTTAGCATTGGTGTTTAGTGGCCAAGAAAGTGAACCTTAAAGCCTCCCATCTATATATTGACTGTACCTTGAGCTTAGCAGGGGGTGTTAAGAAGGCCATTCTTCTCCACCAGAACTGGGGATGAAAGAAACTTATCTACCTTCCAAAGAGATTACCAAGACATTGGGTGGGAACAGCTCTGAATGTCTTGGCAGTGTGGGGAGGGCGGGGTATAAATTGAAGTAATAAATAAATAAATATGAATGCCAAGTCTTATTATTTTGTTTAAAAATTCTCCCAAATGCTCCCGTCCAGGAACTCAGACTCCAGGGAGAAGCCCTCAAAGAATTTTGCCTGGCGAGCGCACAAGAGAGGGGCCCTTTTGGTGGCAGCCCCACGATTATGGAACCACCTCTCCGGGAAGGTGCACCTGGGCCTCTTCATTTTCGATCTTTAGGATGCAGTTAAAGAAAGTTGTATTTAGGACTGCATTTCACTGATTTACTTAGTATTTACTGGCAGTCCTAATTGAAGGTTTTAAATTGTGACCTTTTGTGTGTTTTTAAAATTATTGTTTTATTGATAGGGTTGCCAACTCTGGGTTGGGAAATCCCTGGAGGTTTTAGAGGGTGGATCCTAGGCTTGGGGAGAGGAGGGACTTCTGCAAGGTATAATGCCACAAGGACCACCTTCCACAGCAGACTCTTTCTCCGAGGGAACTGATCTGTGTGACCCAGAGTCCAGTTGTAATTCTGGGAGCTCTCCAGCCACCACCTGGAAATAGGGGACCTGGTTTATTTATCATTATTATTTTGGGTTTTTTTATAATAGTTTTGTTTATATTGTAAGCTGCCTTGAGTTCTGCAAGGAAGAAAGGCAACTGGTAAATGTATTAAATAAATAGGCTCTCTTTTATTAGCTGACTACTTAAAGCCAAACAGGTTTTGTATCCTAGCACACATTTTTGAAAGCAGGATTGCCAGGTCCAACTCAGGAAACACCTGGGGACTTTGGGGGTGGAGCCAAGAGACTTTGGGGGTGGAGCCATGAGCAAGGATGTGACGGGTTGCCCTGACAAGCTGGAAGGGAGTACTGGCTGTCACATTTAAAGGGACTGCACTCCTTTTAAATGCTTTCCCTCCACTGGAAATATGGAGGATGGGGGCAGTGTTCCCACTAAGCTGAGTTAGTGTGAGCTAGCTCACAGTTTTTTAAGTCTCCGGCTGGCATATTTTTGTCTTAGCTCAGGAATGATGGCTCCAGAGCAAACTATTTATGCAGTAGCCAAATTGCTCGCTCACAACTTTAATGCCAGTCGCTCACAAAGTAGAATTTTTGCTCACAAGACTCCACAGCTTAGAGGGAGCATTGTATGGGGGCACCTTCTTTTGAGGCTCATAGAATTGGACCCCCTGGTCCAATCTTTTTGAAACTTGGGTGTGTTTTTTTCCAGCAGAGCCACCATCAGCTATGTGGAGAATTTGGTGCCTCAACCTTAAAAATAGCCCCCCCAGCCCCAGATAACCACAGATCAATTCTCCATTATAGCCTATGGGGACTAGTCTCCATAGGGTATAATGGAGTGCCCAGCAGCCATCTCCCCTCGCCCTTTCGGACAGCCCTGAAGTGGGGGGAGGGGCTCCAGACAAGGGATCTCCTGCCCCCAACTAGGGATTGGCAACTCTATTTGAAAGACTTCTTCTGGATTTACATCTTGTGAAGGCTCGGATAACCTATATTCTGGGCATTCCTCCCAAGGTCCCCTGGAAGAAACGTGTTCTCACCTGCTGTTCCCTCCTTTCAGCCTCTTGCTGCATCTGCAGAAACTCCTCAGCCAGGGTGGCCGCCTGTGAACAGGTCTCTGGTTCGTGTTCCCTCACCCAGCTCTGGATATCCAGAGGCAAAATGGCCAGGAACTGCTCGAGAATCAAGAGCTCCAGAATCTGCTCTTTGGTGTGCCTCTCCGGCTTCAGCCACCGATGGCAGAGGTACCACAGCTGGCTGCACACCTCGCGGGGCCCCTCAGCCTCCTGGTAGCGGAACTGCCGGAAGCGCTGCCGTCTCATTTCCATGCTGGCAGAGTCGTCTCCCAAGACTTCTTCCTTCACTTTCACTGTCCCAGACTCACTAATCTCCCCCGAGTCCATGCTGTTGTGGGCCTCGGGCACTTCTTCCACGAGGCCTGGGGGTGGGTGACGGGCAGCCCGTCCACCCTTTGGCCACTGGTGGGTGACCGCGGGTCCCTCAGTGGAGGGCGAGGACCCTTGTTTGTCTCGCCACGCAGCGGATCTCGTGGGGTGTGGATTTTTCCATCCGGAACGGCTGGAACGCGTTGCACCAAGTAGCTCCTTGTGGTGACCTGCTCTGCCCCTGGGCAGCCCTCCATCTTTTTCCCGGAGACTGCGAGATCCTTCTCCCCCCTTCTTCCGCCATCTTTCCTCTGGTTCCGGGGTTTCAGGTTCATCGTCCTCCTCCTCCGCTTTCATTCCCCGCCGGGCCATCTGCTCGATAGCTCCTTGGGATGCTCCACGCTTGGCAGTCATTTCGAGGACAGTCTTGCCACAGGCCTTCCCTCTGGGTCTACCTTTGCAAAATACAAGAGAATTTGGGATGGGCCTGGACTGCCTGTGCTTCAGTTCGTGGAAGAGGCCGCTTTACGGGGTCAAAAGGAGGGTCTTCGCAGTCAGAGCACGGAGGAAATCTCCAAACAAATGGGAAGTCAACTGCTGCTGGCAGGGTCTTCTACCTGAAGAATGGAAATGAGAGAGATAAATGTAAGAGTGGTCGTCAAGCAGTGGGATGCAGCAACAAACGAGGTGAGGCGCAGGGTTTCCATAAGAATGACTAAGGCTTTGCTATCACTCAGGCCCCGCATCCTCTGCTGTCGTAAAAGCATAAAAGCCCTGCTGGATCAGACCAACCTGTCCCCAGGCCCGGCTTTGGCAGCCCCTCCCAGTGAAGCGAATTCGCCAACTCCTCCCTGAAGGGACCCTGAACCAACACTGGCACTGCCCAAGCCAGCAGAGTCCTCAGGCCTGGAGGCCCTAGCATGGACCTGCCCTTGACCGGACCCACCATGGTCTCCTGAAGTACCCCAGGAGCAGAGGAGATGCAGGGACAGGGCTGAGGTGCAGACCGGGTGCAGCAATGCATGCCTGGCAGCTCAAGGCCTCCTTTCTTGCTAAGGAAATTTGAGGAGGAGGAGGAGGAGGAAAGATTGGATATGTACCCCGCCCTTCACTCAGAGCAGCTTACAATCTCCTTCTCTTCACTCAGAGCAGCTTACAATCTCCTTCTCCTCCTCTCCCCACAACAGACACCCTGTGAGGTAGGTGGGGCTGAGAGAGCTCTTTCGAAGACTGCTCTTGAGAGAACAGCTCTGAGAGAACTGTGGCTTGCCCAAGGTCACCCAGCAGCTGCATGTGGAGGCGTGGGGAATCAAACCCGGTTCTCTCGGATTAGAGTCCGCGCTCCTAATGACTACACCAAACTGGCTTGCCAATAAGTCACCACAGGCTCTGAGCAGTGTTCCCTCTAAGCTGTGCGCATGAGCGGCTGCTTGTTAACACAGGAAGCCCCGCTTGGCAGCAGTCTGGGGCCATGAAGGGTCTTGCACTGCTCCTTGCACATTTTAAGATTACGGCAGTTCTCTTCTGCTCAGGATGTGAAGTGCTCCACTCAGTGTGGGGGAGGGGAGTTAGAGGGAACATTGGATCTGAGCCTCAGTCCTCCTCATGAGCAGAGGAGCAGATTCAGCTTGTGAGGAGAAGCCTAACGTGGGACCAGCAACACTTGTAGGCGTAGTGGTTAAGACTGCGGACTCTAATCTGGGAGAACCGGGTTTGATTCCCCACTCCTCCACATGCAGCTGCTGGTGTGACCGTAGGTCAGTTGTAAATTCTTTCAGAGCTGTTCTCTCAAGGGCAGTTCTCAGGAGGGCTCTCTCAGGGCGTCTGTTTTGGGGAGGGGAAGGGATTGTAAACCGTTCTGAGACTCCTTCGGGTATTGAACCTCCTCTCCTCCTCCTATATAAGGTTGTAGCCAGCATGGGATCCACTTGCCTGCACCCCTGCTGATATTCCTGCCAGCTGCCTGTCTCGCTTAAGGTCCTGGAACCTTGTTACACGACCTTGGACTGTGATTCTGGATTGGGCTACTAGACCCCGGACCTTCCCTTTGGACTGGAACCCTGGAACCCTTGCTGGGAGACCTGTTGTGGCCCAGGAAACTGCCTCCAACCTGGTGAGGGCACACAGCAAGAGTAATGGGCTGTCTCCTGCCAGCTCTACCTGCCATGGATTATCCACCTGTGACCTTTTGACACACGCATAGCAGCAACCTTCGACATTCAGTAGTCCTCCTAATCCCATGTTCCCCCTGCCCATCGGCAAGTGCCTTGGATGTGCTGCTTCTTACAGACCCTGGATGGCCTGTGTCACTCCGTCTTGGTTACACGCTGGTGCTCAGTTGCCCCGAGTCTTGTTGGATGAGCCACTCTGAAGGGAACTTTCCTCTCTCTCATGCTTGTTAGCAGAGCTTATCTTCAAAGCCTGGGCTATTTCTCCCCTCCCCACTGGACTCCAGGTGCAAGACAGCCTGGCTCCTCCAAGTGTTTGGCATGGCTTAATTAATGATTATTCGACTGGTAGCATTGAGGGTATAAGGCGCCTAGTTTTAGTTACCCATGTGGTCTCGGATTCCGGCAAGCGTCGTTGTGTGTGTGTGAGCACTCGAGGCCCAGCTGACGGGAGTTTAGCCTGCGTTTTCGGTAAGTTTTGATGCTTTATTAACAATCTCCTTATAAGCAAGCCTGGATCTTGCTTCTCATTCCCTTGGGATGTCTTCAAACTGGGAACACCCTTTTTGTGTGTGTGTGTGTGTGTCTTTAGAAATGGACCGGGCTAGCCTTATCCCATCAGATCTCAGAAGCTAAGAAGGGTCGACCCCGGTTAGTATTTGGATGGGAGATCACCAAGGGAGCCCAGGATTCCGATGCAGACGCAGGCCAAGGCAGACCAACTCAGATCCCGGAAGCTAAGCAGGGTCAGCCCCAGGATGGGAGGCCACCAATGAGAGCCAGTTTGGCGTAGCGGTTAAGTGCGCGGACTCTAATCTGGGAGAACCGGGTTTGATTCCCCATTCCTCCACGTGCACCTGGCTAGTTCCCTCAAGAAGCTCAGATACCTATCCCCTATCCTCTCAACCCCCTTGGAACGTACAGATAGAGAGAGTGAGTGTGTACGATGGGACCAGTCACCCAGAAAGTTTCATAACTCATTCAGGATTTGAACCCGAGATTTCCCCAACCCCAGACTAATGGTCTGTCTGCACTACACACCTAACAAGGAAATAATAACACTGGTCTACCTTACAGGGTGATTGTATGGATTACTGAGACTCTTATGCATTAAGAGAGCCAGTTTGGTGTAGTGGTTAATTGCGCGGACTCTAATCTAGGTGAACCGGGTTTGAATCCCCACACCTCCACTTGCACCTGGCTGGATGTCCTTGGGCAAGCCGTAGTTCTGATAAGAGCTGTCCTAGAAAAAGAGCAGTTTCCATCAGAGCTCTCTCAGCCCCACCTACCTCACAGGGTGTCTGTTGTGAGGAGGGGAAGGGAAAGGAGTTTGTAAGCCGCTCTGAGACACCTTTGGGTAGTGAAAGGCGGGGTCTAAATCCAACCTCCTCCTCCTCCTCCGCCGGAGTCCAGGGTTGCTACACAGAGACACGCAACAGCAAACCATCTCAGATCTTGGAAGGTATGCTGAGTCAGCCCTGGTTAGTACTTGGATGGGAGACCACCAAGGCAGTCCAAGGTTCTGATGCAGAGGCAGGCAATGGCAAATTGCCTCAGATCTTGGAACCTAAGCAAGGTCAGCCCTGGTTAGTACTTGGATGGGAGACCACCAAGAGACTACAGGGTTGCGATGCAGAGGCAGGCAATGGCAAACCACCTCTACCACCAAAACTTAGCAACAAAATGATAAATACAACAACAAGGATGACTGTAAAGGACATGAACAGTCCTCCTTGGGAAAAGTGGGCTTTTAGTTTCTATCACGCTGGGACTGATTTATCTTTGACAGAGGGGAGCATAAGGAATGGAAGTCAGAGAACTACTGACTGACCAGACCTACCTGCAGTAAAGCAGCCCAAAGACATTCCTCTTGTTTAATGCAAAAGAGTGGTAACCCACCACCCCAGGCCCCCCTACGGCTGCTCCAGTTCATCACCCTCCCTGCCAGAACCACCCAACAAGAAACTCCCACCAAATGGTGCACAGAGACTAGAGAGGGGGCCAGAATCCTTTGCTGAAGTTAGATAAGCTGTGGCAGAGAACCACAACCTAGGTTTTAACATTTCTAGGAAAAAAGCCTCTCGCTGAAAATTACACACTGACTTTTGGGCCACGGACTTTCTGATCCGACACGGTATCAGAGCTGTTAGAGAGTTTCAGAGGGTGGCTGTATCGGCCTGCAGAGGAACAGCCAAATTCAAGTCCGGTAGCATCTTAGAGACCAACATGAGATTCAAGATGTAAGCTTTCAAGAGGCAAAGCTCTCTTTGTCAGAGTACCACCTAAGTCTGAAAGACTGGTACTTGTGTACACAAGAAGCACCCTGCGGGATCAGAGCAATGGTCCATCTAGTCCAGCATCCTGTCTCACACAGTGGCCAACCAGTTCTTCTGAAGGGCCTACAGCAGGGTGTGGAGGCCAAGGCCTTCCCCTAAGGTTGTTTCCCGGCTCTGGGACACACAAGCAATGCTCCCTCTAAGCTGTGAAGGCTTGTGAGCAAAAACTCTACTTTGTGAACTACTGACATTAAAGTTGTGAGCGAGCGATTTGGCTACTGCAGAAATTAGTTTGCTCTGGAGCCATCCTTCCTGAGCAAAGACAAAAATGTGTGAGCTGGAGGCTAAAAACCTGTGAGCTAGCTCACACTGACTCAGCTTAGAGGGAATACTGCTCAGAGGCTTAGTGCTTTTGAATGTGGAGGTTCACCTCAGTCATAAGAACAGCCCTGCTGGATCAGACCAGTGATCCATCTAGTCCAGCATCCTGTCTCAGGGCCAACAACAGGGCAGAGAGGCCGAGGCCTTCCCCTGAGGTTGCCTCGTGGCTCTGGGATTCAGAGACCTTAGTGCTTCTGAATGTGGAGGTTCCCCTCAGCCACCATGGCTAGTAGCCATTGACAGACTTATCCTCCATGAATCTGTCTAATCCCCTTTTAAGGCTGTTTATTCCGTGGCCATCATGACATTCTCTGGCAGCAAATTCCACATTTTAATCACTCTCAGTGTATAGTAGTCCCGAACGCCCTAGAAAAATTGAGCTCTCCTAATTCTCCCCCCTGAAATGGGGCATCTCAAAATGGACAAGGGCTTTTGGGTCACCCAGAAAGCTGCCACTTGGTACACGTGGGGCCTCGCACGCCAGCAGTACGAAAGGAGGACATTTATATAGCTCCCCCCTTTTCAACAGAGGGGACTCAAAACATGCTGCGCATCATCCAAGGAATCTCCAGCACGTCTTGGGCCACTTTTGTGCCCAATTTCAGATTTCCAGGCCACCTTGAAAGCTGAAACTTGGTGTACGCATAGCCCAAGGTGCACCGATTCCTAGAAACAGCCCCAAACTGAAATTGTTATTGCTCCTTATCAACTTTTTGGCTCATGGCAAAAAAACCCCTCTCTTCTGTTTTATCCTTGCAACCGTCCTTAGCTAGGATAGGCTGTGTGTGCATGCGTGTGTATACCCGCAAGCAACTGACTCAAGATCAACCAGCCTAACTGAGTCAAAGCCTGGAGCATTAAGTTTATCTTATGACAGAGACCAATAATACAGCACAAAGCAAGCCAAGAGAAGAAATCTTGGCCAGGGAGTGCTCAAGGGTTGCATAGAAGGAGAAGGAGAAGGAGAAGGAGAAGGAGAAGGAGAAGGAGAAGGAGAAGGAGAAGGAGAAGGAGAAGGAGAAGGAGAAGGAGAAGGAGAAGGAGAAGGAGAAGGAGAAGAAGAAGAAGAAGAAGAAGAAGAAGAAGAAGAAGAAGAAGAAGAAGAAGAAGAAGAAGAAGAAGAAGAAGAAGAAGAAGAAGAAGAAGAAGAAGAAGAGGAGGAGGAGGAGGAGGAGGAGGAGGAGGAGGAGGAGGAGGAGATTGGATTTATACCCCGCCCTTCACTACCCAAAGGTGTCTCAGAGCGGCTTACAAACTCCTTTCCCTTCCCCTCCCCACAACAGACACCCTGTGAGGTAGGTGGGGCTGAGAGAGCTCTTGACAGAAACTGCTCTTTTTCAAGAACAGCTCCTATCAGAACTATGGCTTGCCCAAAGTCATCCAGCCAGGTGCAAGTGGAGGAGTGGGGGAATCAAACCCGGTTCTCCCAGATTAGAGACCGCGCACTTAACCACGACACCAAACTGGCTCTCACTTCTGGTAGCAGACCAGGAACCTTGCAGAACACTAATTATGTGCCACCTATGATAACTTAAGCCTGACATTTTGAAAAAGGTGCTCACCCTCTGTGGCAGGACGATCCTGAAGTACTTCCAAGTTTCTAACCCTTACGGCAGCAGAGAGGGCCTTGAAATTGTGTAAGCCACGCTTTGCGAAATCAAGCACTGCGTGAAACAAAACTTATTTTCAGATATCAGGGGAGGTTCTGTGCCTTGGCCTCCCTGGCCAGGATCAGCCCAAGTTACAAACCAAGCCAATGTACTCTATGCACAGAAACCACTTAGTGGGCAGAATTCAGTTCCTGGATGGTGAGTCCAAGTTACAGAAACCGCTGTTGCGGGATTTTCGAGTTTTGTTTCAAAGCAAAAGTGTCGAGTGCCAACCTGCCGATGGCACACTTATCTCCACCAGTGCGCCAAGAGACGTTACTTGTACACACAGGGAGATGTTGTCTGTGGCTGAATGGCAGTGCTTTCCGATTCCCACCCACCTGCCGAACCGAACCTCGAGTCTGAGCATCTCATATGGAGGTGGTCTTCAAACCTGAGCCGGCATTTGATGTTTGCCGAGATCCGTGTCCAAGAATTCCCTGTGCGCAGAAAAACCACTACATCAGAGGGAGGGTGAAGGTAGACTCTCCCTCCTCCCTGTTGCGCTAGCTTTCGAACATCAAGAAGTCTGTTAACACAGTGTGCGTGGTGGTGGGGGAAGCATTTACTCCTCCCCCAGGGGAAAGCCCTGCGTGACTGCCAGCGTCCAGGACCAGAGGAGATGTGGACAGCTCAGGAGCAAATAAATAATCTAGAGTTGACCTCGATGCTTTTTTCCCCCATCCCTTTTTCTTTTCTGCGTCTGCGGCACTTAAGTCCGGTTAACTGCTCTCCTGGACTGCAACAAGGCCCTAAGAGAGAGTGTGCTGTGTATGCGGAGGAGAATAAAACCAGAGTCTTCCCCTGGTTGGAGGGGGGGGCGGGCGGAGGGTGGAGAGGCGAGACAAAGGAAAATGCTCCGTGCCATGCCCTTGATCTGGGATCAGCCGCCGCTTCTGCTATTGTCCCGGCCGGGGAAGAAAAGAGGCCACGCTCAGAAGCGCACAAAACCCCTCCTGTTCACCCCGATCGGGGGGGGGAGGGGGGTTTCAGAACGCCTCCCCCTCCAGTTTCCGACTTCTCCTATTACTTTTTCGTTGCTGGGGGGGAGGAGAGGCGCTCGCCAGGCTTTCCTACCTGCCACGCATCCTCCCAGGGATCTGCGTCTCCTTCACGCGGGGCTTCTCTTGCAAGAAAAATTAAAAATAATAACGAGAGACAAGAGCGCGATAGAAAATTATAACTCCAAAGCCAGACGCTCTCCGCGCCTCCCTCCTCCCATCAGGAAAGGGGCCTTGGGTATTAGCAGCTTCTTCTCGCTCAAGTTTCTCGTCCTCTCTGGGAAGCGCGGCCCTCTATGGGCTTAACCCATCCAGCACCTCGTCGGAAACAAGAAAGGGGCCGGAGAGAAGTTAGTCTACTCTAAAGTCAACAGTCGCAACTTCGCCCTCCCCAACACCCCTCTGGCCGCCAGCCTTGATTTCCGCCGAATCCACAAACAACATCAAAGCGGCTCCGGCGGCTGGGATTCTCTGATGCTTGATTGGCCTCTTCCTCCCCGCCCTCTCCCAGGGTAGACTTAAAAAGCAGGGAATGGGGGGCGGGAATTAAAAGCAAAGGAGAGGGATGCGATAGGGTTAACGGGGAAGGCGGAAATATGCAAAAAAAAAAAAAAAAAGCAGCAGCCAGGCTAGGCGGAAAGAGACGGGTTTAAGGGAGGGATTTAAAAGGCCGACTAAGGCTACACAATGCCTGCCTTGGGAAACAAAGTCGATCCCGGCGGCCACTTTTTGCCCAGCGGACTGGGGGCAGTGGCCCGGGGAGAGGAGTGGGGAGAGAGGAGAGGAACACCAGCCGCAGACAGCCGCAGACAGAAACACAAGATGTTTGGGGCAGCAGGCTCTTTCCCACCCCCACCCACCCCCGAAGAAGCCTGCAGAGGCAGAAGAACAAAAGAAGCAGGCAGTGATGGGTTACAGGAGGGGGGGAAAGGGCTGCTCCGGACCAATCAGGCTTGCTTTAAATAGGGGGGAGTAAAAAGGGATTCACCTCCAGGCAGAAATCTAACGGGCAAAGCTTTCTGCGGCGGCACATCTCCCGAACAGGCATCTAATTGAATTTCTGCCTGTCAGATTAGAGTCTTGGCTTGGTGAGGGAGGGGAGGGAAAAACCATCAAGCCTGCAGAAGAGTTTTCAGAAACTCCTGGAAGGTTGGCAAGACCCACTAATGGGGTGGTCCCACCAGTGAGCAACGGCCCAACATGCCACCTGATTGCAGATACGTTTACTCAGGAGTTAAGTCCCGGAGAGCTCACTAGGGCTTACTCCTGGGCAATGCTCCCTCCTAAACTGTGGAGTCTTGTGAGCAAGAATTCTGCTCGATGAGCTACTGGCATTAAAGTTGTGAGCGAGCGATTTGACTACTGCATAAATCAGTTTGCTCCGGAGCTGTCCTTCCTGAGCAAAGACAAAAATGGGTGAGCTGAGGGCTAAAAAACTGTGAGCTAGCTCACACTAACTCAGTTTAGAGGGAACACCGCTCCTGGGTGAGTGTGCTGAGGACTATAACCTTGAAAGGCCCTCTGCTAGGGAAACGTGTCCAAAAGGTCAGGGGAGGCTAGTGAGGGTATTCATAGCACTGACTCCCGTCACCCAGAAAGTCTCTCGGAGTTCACGGTTAAAAGGCAAGATACTTCTTGAGCTTCACTGACGATACAAAAAATTTATTTCATTCATTTACTCCATTTCTATCATGCCTTCCTCCCCCAGGGGGACCCAAAGCAACTGACATAGGTCTTCTCTCTCTCCTGTTTTATCTTCATGACAGCCCTGTGAGGTAGAGTGAGGCTGAGTCAGTGCAACTACCTAAATGTCACCCGGAGAACTTCCATAGCAAAGAGGAGATTCGAACCTGGGTCTCTCAGATCCTAGCCTGGTGCTCGAACCCTACAAGGGTCAAACTACAGCTGACAAAATATTGTCAAAGTAAATATTTATTATATGGTGTACACAATAGTGAAATTAAAAACATAGGGCTTCAATACCAGGCTGCATTAAAGTCAGCACAAGCTTTGCATAAGCTGTAATAATTTCCCAAACTCAATTAATGAAGATGTCAAAATGACCAACAGAAGACCATATGCATTTCGGCCTCCGGGGGCCTTCCTCAGTGGTCAATAATACACACTTTTACCAAAAAAAAAAGGAAGAAATATTGGAAACTTTACACCAGATTATAACATCAATGAAGTTTTCTGTGAGTGCAGTCATCATGTGAAGGGGTCCATGACCTGCTTTATAAACTTACATCATACCACACAATATATGAGAAAACAACATCTGGTCAAGATTGATATATAGTGTTTTTTGGATGTGTGGGGTTTTTTTGGTAAAAGTGTGTATTATTGCTCACTGAGGAAGGCCCCCCCCAAGGCCGAAATGCATATGTTCTTCTGTTGGTCATTTGACATCTTCATCAACTGAGTTTGGGAAATTATTACAGCTTACGTAAAGCTTGTTCTGACTCCTAATGCACCCTGATACTCAGGCCCTGTGTTCTTTAATTTCACTATTGTGTACACCATATAATAAATATTTATTTTGGTAATATTTTATTGGCTGTAGCTTGACCCTTCTCGCATTTTCAGTAAATTTCGGGCTGAGTTTTGTTTTCTCCTTTTCGTTTGTTTGCTCTACACACTACACCACACTGGCTCTATTGACTTATTTAATTATATCTCCCCCCCCTTCTCCCTAACATGGACCCAAAGCAGCTTACATCATCCTCCTCTCCTTCATTTGATCCTTAAAACAACCCTGTGAGTTACGCTGATCATCATCCTTTTAAATCAATAACAATGCTTATAGCTCAACTTGAGTCCAGCAAGCACCTTGTAGACCAAGATTTTGTCAGTACTGGGAAGGGAAACCGCCAAGGAAGACTCCGCGGAGGAAGGCGATGGCCAGCCACCTCTGCTCCTCACTTGCCTTGAAAGCCCCTTGCTGGGGTCACCATGAGTCAGCTCTAACTTGATAGCACGTTATAAAGGTAAATGTTTCCCTTGTTCAAGAGCCAGTCGAATCCGACTCGAGGGGGCGGTGCTCATCTCCGCTTCCAAGCTGAAGAGCCAGCGCTGTCCGAAGACTCCTCCGAGGTCATGTGGCCGGTATGACTAGACGCCGAGGTGCACGGAACGCTGTTACCTTCCCACCGAAGTGGTACCTATTTATCTACTTGCAATTTCTTGCTTTCGAACTGCTAGGTTGGCAGGAGCTGGGGCCAGAGACGGGAGCTCACTCTGTCACGCGGCACTCGGGTCTCGAACTGCCGAACTACAGACCTTCTGGTCTTCAGCTCGGCGACTTAACCTCTGAGCCACCACGTTATACATACACTCAAATCAATTCAGGACAGAGGTCTGGAGCAGACGTTCAGCGCCAGTAGAGAACAGGCTGTCCCGGAGCTCTAAGGAAGCACACGGCATCTTCCTTTCTCATCCGCGCAGCTGCAGCTGTTGAGGAGCAGAGCTTGTAGTTGAGAGAGAGGCACCTTGAAGCCGAGGTTGAGCCTCACACGTCACTTCTTGGGGTGGGGGGGGACGCCATTCCCCAGCACAACGCTGAGCTCCCAGAATCCCCCACTAAAACCAACGGCGAAGCAGATTCAGGACAGACAAAACCATACTGCCGTACAGCTTATGGAATCCACTGCCACAGGATGTGGTGGCTTTAAAAGGAGATCAAACATAATAGAAGATTGGTCCACTGGCAGCCATTAGCTGTGATGGCTCAAGGGATCCTCTGAACACCAGCTAGATCAGAGTCCGCCGGCACCTCAGGGGGCCGACAAGATTTGTGTCCGGCAAAGGGAGCTTCGACTCTTGAAAGCGCATACCCCGAAAATCTTGTGGGTCTCTAAGGCACTGCCAGACTCAAATCTAGAGGTTCTACTGAAGACCAACAAAGCCGACCTCTTGAATGATGTGGGCTCCTGTGGCTGGGCTTTTTGTGTAAGATCTGGAAGCAGGAGTGGTCAATGGTTCCTACTCCATCTTTGCACAGGGTTGAAGAGGATAGCGACTGTCAGCCCTGGCTAGTGTTTGGATGGACGACCTCCAAGGAATACCAGGGGTGTGACGCAAAGGCAGGCAATGGCAAACCACCTCTGAAACGTCTCTTGCCTAAAAAACAAATCTACCTCGCCACCTAGTGGTGCATAACGCTAAAGAGCTAGAACTTCTGGCTGCCAGACAGGATCTCCTGGCTATGCTGTGCACACTGCCATACGATGATTTGCTCTTTAGTATAACCTGGTTTACCCAGAGCCGTCTAAATGGCCTACTAGCCCTGGGAAGGCATGCATATAGGGTGGCCACCTCCCCAGCCCTCTCGGCGGGTGCTCTTACGGCTTTACCAGCTATATTATGTTAAGGATAACTCAGCCAGTAAAGCTTTTATGATCAGTGCATGTGCATGTCAAGAGAAACACCTCCTGCACAGATTCAGAGGGTAGTCTTGTTGGTCGGTGTAGAACAGCTAGATTCAAGAGCCAGTTTCGTGTAGTGGTTAGGAGCGTGGACTCGAATCGGGGGAGAACCGGGTTTGGTTCCCCGCTCCTCCACAGGCAGCTGCAGGTGTGACCTTGGGTCAGTCACAAGTTCTCTCAGAGCTGTTCTCTCAAGAGCAGTCCTCAAAAGAGCTCTCCCAGCCCCACCTACCTCGCAGGGTGTCTGTTGTGGGGATGGGAAAGGGAAGGAGACTGTAAGCCGCTCTGAGACTCCAAATGAAGGGCAGGGTATAAATCCAATCTCCTCCTCCTCTTCATTAGCACCCTAGAGATCGACAAGATTTCTGCGGTACAAAGAGAGCTCATAGTCCCAAAATCTTGTTGGTCTCTAAGGTGCTGCTGAACTCTCCTGCACAGTTTCTGCTTGCTGCCCTGCCAACTCAGAAAGGTAAGGTCTCACAAAGCCTTTTGTCGGCTGGCTCCGGGATTCTCGCAACCGGTTCGGCCAGTTCTTTGGGCTTTGCACCGCCATCCTAAGTGGAGTTACACCCTCCTAAGCCCATTGAAGCGGGGTGAGCTTAAAAGGGTGTAACTCTGCTTGTGAGGGCACGGTTAGGGTACGAAGCCCTTTCAAAGTCAGAGGACAGCGTACTCCAAACACAGACAGGATACTCCCTGACTCGGTTTTCAAGGGTGTGATGCCATATGGTTGACCCAGGAATTCGCCCAGACAAGTGATCAGTTGCAAACCATGACCATGAACATGGGGGCAAGGGGGGAAGAAGGAGGAGAAGAAATGCCAATAGCCCGTCCAGTCCAACACTCTGTCACACAGCGGCCAAAACCCAGGTGCCATCAGGAAGTCCACCAGTGGGGCCAGAACTCCAGAAGCCCTCCCACTGTTGCCCCCCCAAGCACCGAGAGTACAGAGCATCATCTGCCCCAGACAGAGTGTTCCATCTATACCTTGTGGCTAATAGGCACCGATGGACCTCTGCTCCATATTTTTATCCAATTCCCTCTTGAAGCTGTCTAGGCTTGTAGCTGCCACTTACTGCGTCAGCAAATTCCATGTGTTAATTACTCTTTGTTGGTGTTTAAGGGTCTACTGGACTTGAAACTCCAAAAATATCAGGTTATCTGGCGAAATCTGGCACCTCTGGTGCTCATTTGGTGTAGTGGTTAAGAGAGCAGACTCTAAACCAGATTTGATTCCCCGCTCCTCCCCATGCAGCAGCTGGTGTGACCTTGGGTCAGTCATAAGTTCTTCCAGAGCTGTTCTCTCGAGGGCAGATCTTGAGAGAGCTCTCTCAGCCCCACCTACCTCACAGGGTGTCTGTTGCGGGAGGGGAAGAGAAAGGAATTTGTAAGCCGCTTTGAGACTCCTTCAGGTAGTGAAGGGCGGGGTATAAATCCATAAGAACATAAGAGAAGCCAATGTTGAATCAGGCCAATGGCCCATCTAGTCCAACACTCTGTCACACAGCGGCCAAAAATACCAGGTGCCATCAGGAGGTCCAGCGGTGGGGCCAAGACACTAGGAGCCTTCCCACTGCTGCCCCCCCCAGCACTAAGATCCACTCCTCCTCCTCCTCCTCTTCTTCTTCATCATTTGTTCACCGAAAGCAGTACATGGGCATTCCACAAAATGAGTGACAGCTAGGAAATTCTAATATGGGGCTAGTGCCATCCCTTTATGCTTCAGATCCAAGCAACAACCATATCTTTGAAGTAGAACTAGAACCTGGCCTATCATAAAGGCTGGGGTTCTAAGCTTACCTGGAAACTATTTCCAGGGAGGAAATCAAGAGGATGTTTTTCCAAGTGAAGAAATCTCTAGTAACAAGGTTAACTTCAGCTTGCAAGAGAAAGTTATGCCTTTGATGAAGCAGGGCAAAGTAGAGTTCCCAAACATTGCTTGGCCTCCATGGTGGGTAATCCAAAATATTACCTCACTGGACTGGACCCGAAGGTCTGGTCGGTCCCAGGACTCCATCTCCAGTGGGAACCACCCCAACCAAGGACATGAAAGTGACCACCATCCCCAGCATCTGTTAGTCAGAGATTTAAGAACTTAAGAGAAGCCATGTTGGATCAGGCCAGTGGCCCATCCAGTCCAATATTCTTGTGTCACACAGTGGCCAGAACTCAGGTGCCATCAGGAGGTCCACCAGCAGGGCCAGAACTCCAGAAGACCTCCCACTGTTGCCCCCTAACCACCAAGAAGACAGAGCATCACTGCCCCAGACAGAATGCTCCCTCTATACCTTGTGGCTAACAGCCACCATTGTGCCCCTAGCTCCATTTTTTAATATGCATCAGCAGATCTCTCTTTTACAAATCAGGGGTCTGTGATGGTCTTCTGCCACCCTCCCTAGCTCCCAGTCTGAGTGGGTCAGGGGGAGGAGAGAAGAGGGGCTCATCCCTGTTGTGTTCCCTTTGCTCCAAATTCTACACAAAATGGCTAGGGGGGGGGGGTGTTTCACTTTGGCTGAGTGAGCGAAAGGTTCATCCATCTCACAAAGCTGACAGCTGTACCCCTGCACCCTGGTATCAAGAACATCACCTCCAAACGCAAGAGGTTCCAGCCACAGGTATTAAGAGTGCATTTACATGAATTTGTCAAATCGTTTCTAGCCCATAGCTCTAGAACGGAGTCCCCAAAGCGCTGTCCATGGGCTCCATGGCAGCTGCCGACACCTTTCCTGGCACTCGCTAAGCATTTTTAGAAAGCGAGTGGTGCCAGGTGGGGCTTTCGCCCAGCAAGGCTTCTGACTGGCCACTGGAGATCTGATTGGCTGTACAGATTTTTTTTTCTTAATGTTGCTTTGGAAGCAGCTGCTATTACAGCATAAGGATCTTCCCTGGATGAACTGAAAGTAAACTGTGGCAGCCATTTTGTGCCTGGCTCCACCTCCTGCAGCAGCCATTTTGTGACTCTCTCCATTTTGTGATTGTGCCCCCTGCCCCGTGCCAGAATTCCAAAGGTGCACAAAGGCCCAAAAAGGTTGCAGACCCCTCTTCTAGAGACTGCTTCATGATTATTATTATTTAAAAAAAAAAAGAATTCACACAACCTGTGCATTTCTACAATTACTTTCCGACATGGGTTCTCTCATGCGCGAGACGTTCTGAACTGGTAATGAAGCTTTTCTCACAAGCTGAGCACTTATAAGGCTTCTCTCCCGTGTGGATGCTCTGATGCCGGCGGAAGTTCGACCTCAGCCTGAATGTCTTTCCACACACAGAGCAGCTATAGGGCTTCTCACCTGTGTGGATTCTCTGGTGACCCCGGAGGAGGGAGCTAGCGGTGAATGTCTTCCCACACTCCAGGCATTTGTACGGTTTCTCCCCGGCATGAACCCTTCGGTGCGAAATGAGTTGCGAATTGTGACCGAATCTCCTCCCACAATCCGTGCATTGATACGGTTTTTCCCCAGTGTGGATTCGCTCGTGTCTGATGAGGAACGTGCTGACGCTGAAGGATTTCCCGCAGTACGAGCATCTGAACGGCAGTTCTCCTCTGTGGCTTTTCAGGTGGTTGGCAAGAGAGGAGTGCTGGCGGAATCTCCTCCCGCATTCGGGGCACTTATATGGCTTTTCCCCTGTATGGGTCCTATAATGTTTTGTAAGGTCTGAGCACATGGTGAAGGCTTTCCCGCAGGTGGAACACTCAAATGGTCTCTCCCCAGTGTGGATTCTCAGATGGCACGTGAACGAGGAGCTTTGCCGGAAGCATTTCCCACACTCGGAGCATTTGTGCGGCTTCTCCCCAGTGTGGGTCCTGTAGTGCCTCGTTAGGTCTGAGCTGACGGCGAAGCTCTTCCCGCAGTGCGTGCAAGTGTACGGCTTCTCTCCCGTGTGGGTTCTTGCGTGTGCCATAAGGGTCGACTTCAAGCTGAAGCTTTTCCCACACTCCAAGCACTGATAGGGTTTCTCGCCTGTGTGGGTTCTCTGATGTGCGGTGAGGCCCATGGGCCGCATGAAGCCTCTCCCGCACAGAGTGCATTTGTGCTGCTTGTCATCTTTGACCCATCTCTGCTGGAGAGTTGTTGCTCCAAGGAATTTGTTCTCCCCTGTGTGAGGGACAGAATGGGCCAGGCTCTCTTCCAGGCAGCATCCCCTTCCCTTCTCTGATCCCTTCTGACTTGCAGCTGACTCTCTGTCTTCTTGGCATGGAGGCTCCAGGTGGCCAGGGTTTTCTGGCAGAGGATTCTCCTGTTTGCACTCACTCACCTGCCCGCCACCTGCCAGAACGAACACGGAAATTACACAAGTCATTCCAGAGCACCGAGAAGAAAGGATGGAACCACAGCCTCTATATTCAGTCTTACTTAAAAATTATGCCTACCAGGCTCAACAAGACCAGTCGGACTATTACAGTACAACCCTATCCATGTCCACTGAGAAGTCAGCACGTTTAGAAGGGTGTAACTCTGCCAAGGGCTGCACCCTTTGTATCACTTTGCCTTGCGTGCATTCGGCCGTAGTCATTTTTTAAAGTTCTGACCCCACAATATGTTTCCAGGCACAGTACCTGATGTCAGACTCCTGCAACAATCAGAACCAACAACTCGCTTCTTCAGAAGGAAAGTTTATTGATACTGGCAGAGCATCTCTACTTCAGGTTCTGTGTTAAGACTAAAGCAAAAAATGCAGGGTGAATAGATATACAATGTTCAAAGGGAGTCACTGGGTGGCATAGAGCCAATCAGGGCAATAGGAAGGGCCCGCCAGAATGTAACGATCCCGCTTTCCCAGAGATGGTGTTACAGCTAGGCGCTCAAGGTCAGGCACATAGAACATACGGATAAGGGAGTATCACCCAGGCAGCAAGAGAAATGAAACTAAACATTCCAAGCAGTTTCCCCCTCCCTACCAGCTGCTATGGCAGTGAGCTGACACCTGACACAGCACATCTAGCTTATTAGGCTTTGTGGCAGAAAATTTTCCAGTGCTTTAATTTTCCATGGAAATTTATCCCCCTCTTCTAAACACTCAGTGTTTCATAAACCTAACAAAAATAAATTTAATGGATGCCAGAGCCAATACAACATTAGAAGGAGAGATTGGATTTTTACCCCACCCTTCACAAGTCTCAGAGCAACATACAATCCCTTTCCTGTCCCCTCCCCACAACAAACATCCTGTGATGTAGGTGGGGCTGAGAGAACTCTTCCGAGAACTGCTCGTGAGAGAGCAGCTCCAAAAGAACTTGTAACTGACCCAAGGTCACACCACCAGCTGCATGTGGAGGACTGGGGAATCAAATCCAGCTCTCCCAGATTAGAGCCCACGCTCCTAATCACTACAACAAACTGGCTCTCGAACTGGCATGGTAGTGTTAAAGCTGTAATGAATGTTTTTTGACTGATTATCTCCAGGACCGGCTCGTCCACTAAGCGAGCTAGGCGCTCGCCTAGGGCGCCAGCCCTGCAGGGGCACCAAAATGCCCCCCACCCCCCCATGAAAAGCCCCCCCGGGCCGCCCACCGCCAGCAGCCCCGGCTTTCCTGGGTGCCTCGCGGCTGCTGCGAGACACCTGGGAGAGCCGGGGAAGGGGCGGGCTTCTAAGCCCCCCCTTCCCTCCCAGGGGCGGCGGAGCAGCTCTCCCGGGTGTCTCGCAGCTGCGAGGCACCTGCGAGAGCCGGGGAAGGGGCGGGCTTAGAACGCCCCCTTCCCTCCCAGGGGTGGCGGCGCGGCTCTCCCGGGGCACCCAGGAAAGCCGGGGCTGATTATCTCTAGGAATTGTGAAAGGGTGCAGAGGACATTGGAAGCAAATCAGGTAACTGTGAGATGTCAATATTAAAGAAAGGGTTGGTCCTCCCACAGCACCTTTTAAATATATCTTTGAAATGGCACTCCCAGGTAGACAATGGGATATTGGATGCTAAATTTTCGCCTCACTGAAAGGATCTAAGTTCTTGCCAAATGGCTCCGTCATTTTTCTCTTTGAGTAATTTAAGAAGCCTGAAATGACTAATTTCTACCTGCTCCCTCTTTTTCCACTTACTGACGTTCTTATAGCGATGTTTCAAGAGAAGGAATGAACGTTTTCCTTCTCGAGTTCCAAACTTCCTCCATGTAGCACAGGCTTTTTTTAAAAAAATTCTGCCCGTCATTTAAACCCATTATTGTGAGTGTCTGACAAAACAGGTTCCGGCTCACAAAAACTTGTTCAAATAACATTTTTTTTAGTCTTCGTGCCACGTGACATCACCATTTTTTCCTGTGTATGCATTTTTTCCTCCTGGGGCTTAGTGCGCGACCTGGCCCCTTCCCGAGTCCTGTTATCCACTTGCCTCCCCGCCTTTTGCACTAGAAGGGAATTCAAGCTTGCTTTCAGAGCCAGCATAATCAAGGAAGAAACTGGGTGAGAGGCACAGGGGCAGAAAGCTCATCCTCTACACACTCACCACTGAAGTGGTTTTTAAATGGGGGGGGGGAGGTAAACCATAAAAACATATAATAATCCAAATTAAAAACCAGGTTACAAATTCATTTGATTGGCTGCGTAGTTTAAATAAATCCAAAACTCTCCTGTCACTAATCGCCATGTTATAATCACCAAACTTATATGGAGCTAATAAACAACGCAAGTGATGCTTCGAAAAGGGATAGAGAAAACTGAAGGGCCGCAGCCACCTCCTGGGGAAGAGAAATAAAGTCTACAGAAATAGGTCAAGACGGACATTGAAAGAGATCTTGGGGTTGTAGCGGACAGCTTGATGAAAATGTCGATCCAGTGTGTGGCCGTGGTGAAACAGTTAAACACTGTGCTTAGAAATTATTAGGAAAGGGACTGATAATAAAATGGCCACTGTAGTAACGCCCCTGTATAGATCTATTGTGTGGCCTCGTTTGGAGTACCGTGTGCAGTTCTGGCCACAGTATTTCAAAAAAGGACGTTGCAGAGCTGGGAAAGGTACAGAAGAAGAAAGCCAAGATGGTTACAGGGCTCGAGAGCCTTTCGTATGAGGAAAGTCGGGAACGTCTGGGACTTTTCAGTTTAGAAAAGACAAGTAAGAGGGAGCATGACAGAAGTTTACAAAACTGTGTGCCATGCATAGGCCAGAGAAAGTGGAGAGAGGGAGATTTTTCTCCCTCTCCCATAACACTAGAACCTGGGGATAACTCAAGAAAGTTGATGGACACTAGCTAGAGGACAGACAGATGGAAATACTTCAGATTCTGAATGGACAACTGCATCCTTTGAATCTCAAGCTGGAAGAAGAGTTTGGCAGCCTCGGCCCAAACCCAACCCAGGAAGATCTCTGAATCCTGGCACAAGGAGAGCTCACCCAGTGTGCTGGCGTCCCTGCCATCCTCGGTCAACGCCTGCCTCTCCCCAGCATCCAGTGAAGTCCCAGAGGCCAGAGAGAAATTTGTAACCAACTCCTGGACTGGCGTCATCACCTTAGAAGAGCAGGGAAGGCCCTGTTCACCACTGCCCAGTGTTTATGCATTCACTCCCGAGATTTTATTTTTACGAGATTTTATTTTATTTATTTTATTATGTCTCCCCTTTCTGCCCTCGGCAGGGCCGCCAAGGCAGCTAACAAATTAAAACGTACATCACAAAATCGCATTTTAAAACCATTCAAACCAACCCCCCCCCAACTCATACATCATCAAGACTATTCCAAACAGAGCTAAAATACTTTTTTACACGGAGAGTAATCAAAATGTGGAGTTTGCTTCCAGAGGATGTAGTGATGGCCACAGGAATAAACAGCTTAAAAAGGGGATTAGACAGATTCACGGAGGATAAGTCTATCAATGGCTACTGCCCATGGTGACTGAGGGGAACCTCCACATTCAGAGATACTAATCCTCTGAATCCCAGAGCCAGGAGGCAACATCAGGGGAAGGCCTTGGTCTCTATGCCCTGTTGTTGGCCATCCAGAGGAACTGGTTGTCCACTGTGTGCGACAGGATGCTGGACTAGATGGACCACTGGTCTGATCCAGCCGGCTCTTCTTATGTCCTTAATACATACAAAGAGATAAAAGCCACAGGATGCGCTAGATGCTGCACAGACCATGTGCCTCAGAGCCCCAGCCCACAGAATTAACCCTGCGCATTAAAGAGCAAAAATCACTCTGCCTGGCCATTTGCCAAACAGCCTTTTCAAAACCACGATGGCTTTGATCCACTGTTCTTAGTACACTGCTAAACTCTGTCACTCGCTTTAAGTCTCAGCGAGAAAGGCAGACTGTAATATTTTTTTTTTTACTTTTGATTTATTATTTTTCTGGTTGTAAAGAACTGGTTTTATCGAACACCACTAGCCTCAAGAGGGAATTAGTTAAATATTTAGAGCAGAGGTTCATCAGTGTCTATTAGCCACAAGGTATGGATAGGGACTCTGGGACAGGTGATGCTCTGTATTCTTGGTGCTTGGGAAGGTCAACAGTGGGAGGGCTTCTAGTATCCTGGCCCCGCTGACGGACCTCCTGATGGCACCTGGTATTTTTGGCCACTGTGTGACAGAGCGTTGGACTGGATGGGCCATTGGCCTGATCCAACATTGGCTTCTCTTATGTTCTTATGTTCACTATTGGCAAACTTGGAGCAGCAGTGACTTAAAAGGGGTATGTTGATAGATTAAGAGGGTAGCTGTGTTTGATCTGCAACAGAAGAGCTAGATTTGGGTCCAGGAATATCTTAGAGACCAACAAGATTTTCAAGGTATGCGCTTTCGAGAGTCAATGCTCCCCACATTGGATAGTGCAAGGTGACACTTTGCATATCTTGATCATCATCATGATGCATGTTAATCTGCTGTTCATTCTCTGGCTATAAGTTTGAACCTTGACTGTCATTCTAATGCATTTGATAACGTCTGCATGCACACGAAAGCTCATACCTTGAATAAACCTTTGTTGGTCTTAAAGGTGCCACCAGACTCTACATTTGTTGTACTGCTTCAGACCAACATGGTTGACCAACTGGATCTATCTTTACAACCAATGTCATTCTAAAGGCTTGTTGAGTCTGGGACTTTTCAGTTTAGAGAGAGGACATGATAGAGGTTTCTAAAATTAGGCATGGGGTGGAGAGAGTTGACCAAGAGAAATTTTTCTCCTTCTCCCAAAATAATAGAACTTGAGGGCATCCAACAAAGCTGCTGGGCAGTAGGTTCAGGATGGACAAAAGTTGACATACAGAGTGATTAAAATGTGGAGTTGGCTGCCAAGGGATTTAGTGATGGCCACAGGAATAAACAGCTTCAAAAGGGGATTAGATAGATTCATGGAGGACAGGTCTATCAGTGGCTACTAACCATGACAGCTGAGGGCAAGCCTCCATATTTAGAGGCACTAAGCCTCTGAATCCCAGAGCCAGGAGGCAACATCAGGGAAAGGTTTCGGCATCTATGCCTTGTTATTGGCCGTCTAAAGGAACTGGATGGCCACTGTGTGAGACAAAATGCTGGACTAGATGGACCACTGGTCCGATCCAGTAGGGCTCTTCTTATGTTCTTAAGACTGAAGAGACTGAAGAGAAACTCCATATTCAAAAGCACTAACCCAGAGCCAGGAGGCAACATCAGGGGAAGGTCTTGGCCTCTATACCCTGTTGTTGGCCCTCCAGAGGAACTGGTTGGCCACTGTGTGTGAGTCAGGATGCTGGACTAGATGAACCACTGATCTGATCCAGCAGGGCTCTTATGTTCTTATGATATATAACAATGGGATGGATATCTCCCCTTTCCAGAAAATCTGTGATGTGTGGGCTACGAAAGGTGGTGAGACTGCACAATAGGGAAAGGGGGGCAAAAGAACTAACTCAACCCAGGAAGATGCTAGAAACAAAGAGGGTTGAGCTAAGGGAATATTAAACAGTTCAAAATTTAATAAGGTGTACACAAGTTAAAATACGTTTAAAATCCACATGTAAACAGGACTTTCACACATTTATACACATGATGGGACAATACATATAATACTAAAGACCAGATGCGTTTCGGCCATAAAAGGCCTTCTTCAGTGGTCACAAATACAATCTTGTCCAGACACACATTCATACACTAATATACAAATTCTTAAAAACCCTTTGTATAAAAACCAGATGTGGTGCCTTTTATAGATGTAATTTAGTTACAGGTATGTAAATTGGGCCATACCAATGCCAATATATATTCTGGTATTCAGGGTATCTAAGGTATGAATGTGTGTCTCTCCATCCATGTAAGAATACAGTATGGCCCAATTTACATACCTGTACCTTTTATGGCCGAAACGCGTCTGGTCTTTAGTATTATATGTATTGTCCCATCATGTGTATAAATGTGTGAAAGTCCTGTTTACATGTGGATTTTAAACGTATTTTAACTTGTGTACACCTTATTAAATTTTGAACTGTCTACGAAAGGTGGTGGCCAGTGCTGATAAGAACAAGCCACTGCCTGCTCCTTGCCACCATTACATGCACACAACAGTGTCAAAGAAGCAGAAAATTTCCAAGGCTTCACTCTCTCAATAGAAAGTCACAGCCATAACTTTTGGGGGTTCCCAATGAATTGCCCTTACCTGTTCTTCTGGCCTCTCACTCCCCCACTGCTTCAGCAGGAAGCCTTCTGCCAGGGCCACTGCCTGGGCACAGCTCTGTGGCCGGACATCTTTGACCCAGCTCTGGATCTCCGGGGGCAGGATGGTCAGGAACTGCTCCAGGGTCACTAGCTCCAGGATCCGCTCCTTAGTGTGCCTCTCCGGCTTCAGCCACTGATGGCTGAGGTACCAGAGACAGCCACAGGCCTCATGGGGCCCCTCAGCCTCTTGGTAGAGGAATTCCCTGAACAGCTTCCGCTGCACATCAGTAGCACTCAAATCATCATCTCTTCCCTCTCTTGCAAATAGTCTCACTCACTCCTGCATCTCGGGGCCTCCGGCACACATTAGATGCTTCTTGGGTGTCCTTAGTGTTATCCCACCACACAGGTCGTGGTGCTTGTGGGCTTCCCCATTCTGAGGGGGTCACCTGTGATTCTGAACACTGCTGAAGCTTCTCAATATCTGGTTCCTCCTTCAGTTGCCCCCATTTCAGAAAATCCTGTCCCTCCCCAGCCTGGGACTCACAAGAGAGTCTTCCCACTCTCTCAGAACCTGCCCTGGGCTCGAGTCCTACCAGACCCTGATCCTCCATTTTGACCGCTGCCAGTATAACACCCTGCCCCAGCCCAGCCAGTAGACCCAGGGCCCCTTCAACCCCGTTGGCAGCCATTTTGCCTTTCAGGGAATGAACAGCCCTAATTCCAAATGGCCTCTCACTCGATGACCTGTATGGCCCCTTCCAGCTCTGTGATTCTGTGGTTCTACCTCTCCAGCCCCTGTATCTTCTAAAGAATGGCTGTACATTTACCCAGCCACCAGACAGCTGCCCACCTATACGCTGGTCTCATAGGGTCTACAGATGTCTGCCAGTGATTCTACAGAGCACCGGGGCGGGGGGGGGGAGAGGCCTTTTAGTGATGTTGTCCAGGAAATGGCTATCCTGAGATAAAAAACAAAACAGAAAAATAATGAAAGCATGAAAGAAAGTTTCCCTTTGGGATACCACATAGATATAGGCATCCATAAGGTCACTTAATCCCACTGAGTTCTCCATTAATATACTTCAGTCAGTGACAGAGCAGCAAGAGACAAATATTTCTGTGCCCTGTGCAGAGTTCAGATGTTACTGCCATCCCCCCCAGGCAATATGAACCAAATTCTGTTGCATGTGGATATCTGGATAATTCATTGAAACGGGCTTCTGCAGAGTCCCGCCTGAGTTTCTGGACAGCCAGAGGAAATATTAACGGTTGCTATCTGTCTTTCTCTCTCAACCTAACTTACCTCACAGGGTGGTTGTTGTGAGGATAAGAACATAAGAGAAGCCAATGTTGAATCAGGCCAATGGCCCATCTAGTCCAACACACTGTCACACAGCGGCCAAAATATACCAGGTGCCATCAGGAGGTCCAGCAGTGGGGCCAGGGCACCAGAAGCCCTCCCACTGCTGCCCCCTCCAGTACCAAGAATAGAGTGCATCACTTGCCCCACACTGAGAGTTCCCATGTATACCCTGTGGCTAATAGCCACTGATGGACTTCTGCTCCATATGTTTATCTAATTCCCTCTTGAAACTGTCCATGCTTGTAGCTGCCACCACCTCCTGTGGCAGTGAATTCCATATGTTAATCACTCTTTGGGTGAAGAAGTATTTCCTTTTATCTGTTCTAACCTGACTGCTCAGCAATTTCATGGAGTGCCCACGAGTTCTTGTATTGTGAGAAAGGGAGAAAAGTACTTCTTTCTCAACCTGCTCAATCCCATTCATAATCTTATAAACCTCGATCATGTCACCCCTCAGCCGTCGTTTCTCCAAGCTAAAGAGCCCCAAGCATTTTAACCTTTCTTCATAGGGAAGGTGTTCCAACCCTTTTATCATTCTAGTTGCCCTTCTCTGCACTTTTTCCAATGCTATAACATCCTTTTTGAGATGTGGTGACCAGAACTGTACACAGTATTCCAAATGAGGTCGCACCAATGATTTATACAGGGGCATGATGATACTGGCTGATTTGTTTTCAATTCCCTTCCTAATAATCCCCAGCATAGCGTTGGCCTTCTTTATTGCAGCTACACACTGTCTAGACATTTTCATCGAGTTATCCACTATGACTCCAAGATTTCTCTCTTGGTCCGTCTCTGCCAGTTCAGACCCCATCAACGTGTATTTATATTTAGGATTTTTGGCTCCAATGTGCATCACTTTGCACTTGGTCACATTGAACCCCATTTGCCACGTTGACGCCCACTCACCCATCCTCAACAGATCCCTTTGGAGTGCCTCACAATCCTCCCTGATTTTCACCATCCTGAACAACTTCCGTGTCATCTGCAAATTTAGCCACTTCACTGCTTACTCCCAATTCCAAATCATTAATAAACAAGTTAAAAAGCATCAGACTGAGTACTGATCCCTGTGGTACCCCACTGCTTACCACCCTCCACTGAGAAAGTTTCCCATTTATACTCACTCTCTGTTTCCTATTTATAAGCCAGTTTTTGATCCACGAGAGGACTTGTCCTTTTATCCCATGACTATTGAGCTTACTTAGGAGCCTTAGGATGAAGTATAGCAGCAAAGAATGATATTGTTAACCATTTGGGTCTTCTCACCGGGAGAACAGCTGGGAATAATTCCTCCCCCAAGCACAATACTCCTGTACCTGGAAGTTCTTGGTTCCAACTAACTAAAATGAAGAGAGAAAATACACAATATGAAATCCACAAATCAGGACACAGTTGTACGTTCAAGAGGGGACTTACCTTTAAAAAGCTCCTCATCTCTCTACAAATGGGGCACAGCTACAAATGGGGCACAGAGAAAGAGAAACTCTGGGCTCTCTTCTAGCACTTTCACCACTGGAAACAGCTCCAGGGGGGGGACGGGGAATGTTTGTCCCTTCCTCTAGCACCACTGACTCCATCCCAGGCACGTGAAACCACCAGAGTAAGGCCAAATGCCCCTCCCATGCCATTTCCAGCTATGAAAATACTATGAGAAATTGCCAAGTCCCCTCCTTCCCTCACGTCCTATTTGTAGCCAAACAGAGAGCTTTTAAAAAGTGAACGTATAATAATTCAGGTTTGGAATCCATGTGGATTTCATATTGTGTATTCTGGCCCAAATTCACAGTTGCATCAAACTACTACACCCCAGAAACATACACTACATCCTTAAGTGATGCAGAAGTTGCCTCTGTTCCTTCTCAGATCCCCGGAAACTTTCAGTTCTTGAACTTGGGAGAGGAGGGCTCTACTTATTGAATACTGCAGCAGCAAACACCACATGAATGACACCCCAGCATCTGAGAAGCGAAATGCGTTTGGATTCTTTGTTGAAAGTGTCAGTCTAAAATGCTTCTTGACTTATGACCATGGCTTCACAGGTCACAGACTTCCTTCCTACTGAAGTTTCTTCAACACAGCAATTCATGTGACTCCTGTGCATGGGTCATAAAACTGGGCCAAGGTCACCCAGCAAGAATCGTGGCAAGATCTGAACCCAGATCTCTTTAGAAGAGATTGGGTTTATACCCTGCCCTTCGTTACCTGAAGGGGTCTCAGAGCAACTTACAATCTCCTTTCCCCTCCCTTCCCCTCCCCCTCCCCACAACAGATACCCTGTGAGGCAGCTGGGGCTGAGAGAGCTCTTTCGAGAACTGCTCATGAGAGAACAGCTCTGAGAGAACCTGTGACTGACCCAAGGCCACCCAGCTAGCTGCATGTGGAGGACTCAGGAATCAAACCCAGTTCTTCCAGATCAGAGTCCACGCTCTCAACCATTACACCAAACTGGTTCTCAGTTTAGGCCAACATCCCTTCAGAGTTATGTAAATGCTTCCAGTGTTCCAAACACATCTGACACCTTGATATCCTGATGGCAGCACTGTAAGGTAGGCCAGCGTTACGACCCCCAGTACCACAGGCAAGACTTGCTTAAGGCTATTTACGAGGTTGTGGCAGGAGCAAGATTCAAATCCTGGGTCCCAGCTGCCACTCTTAACCCTGATGCCACTGCAGTGTCATCCCCCTAATAAAAATTCGGGTGGGATAGCCGTGTTGGTCTGAAGCAGCAGAACGAAGTTTGAGTCCAGTGGCACCTTTAAGACCAACAAAGTTTTATTCAAAGTGTAGGCTTTCGTGTGCAAAGCACACTTCTTCAAACTGGAATAAAATCTTCTCAAGGGCTACTTACAGGAGAAAAGGGGGTGGGGGGCAGATGTTAGCAGGGGCCACTCAGAACCAAGGTGCATAGCTTCTCTGATCTAGAGCACTTAATATTGTAATTGATTGTTTTTATGTTGTTTTTAACCTGTTTTACGTATTAGCATGTGCCCTATTTGTGAGCCGCCCCGAGCCCGCTTGCGGGGAGGGAGGGCTATAAATCGAAATAATAAATAAATAAAATAAATATGCAGAGATGAAACTGGATCAATGGATGGCAGCAAAATAGCATGTAAATGAAAGAGTTAACAGAGATATGAGAACAAAGCTAGAGTCCAGCGGCACCCCGAAGACAAACCAAGCTCAACCCTGGGTATATGCAAGAACAGTTGCCACCATGCATTGTGATTTCATTTGTACAACACCCATGTAAGGTAGGCAATGTGCTTACAACAGGAGGCCAAAGGAGTTTAATAGGAAATCTGACTGCAGGTCATCTTCACAGCCATAAGGCCAGCTTTTTCCTACACCCCCAATTCTCTCTTCTTTGCCATCCGATGTCCCTCTCCACTATGTAACCACAGGGCTCACCTGTGTCATTTACGCACCAGTTTCCTGCAGCTGCCAGCAGAAAAAACGGGGTACAAACCAGCCCCCAAAACCCATACACCCTCAGTGCAACTCTTTGCAGGGTTTGCACACCTGGCTCGGAGTTGCCGAAGTAATTATCCACTTCGACCCAATGCGACAGATTTTATGTATTTATTTACTTTGCTTATACTGCAAGCAAAAAAAACCGTGCTGCACCCCAACAGCCAGTGCAGTAGATCAAACGGCACCCCAATAATCAATACAGCGCAATGCACGACCTCGGACTGCGGTGCCTTCAACCAACCAGGCCGCCAACCCAATTTCACCGCTTACCAACGGCGTTCATACTGGCGATTTGGACGCGCCTCTAGCCGCTCCCACCCACGAGAAGGCGGGGCCGGAAAGGGTTTGCACCACAGAGATACAAAGCATGCTGAAAGCCTGCCTCTCTAACTTCCTCCCTAGCCTGTCTAGGCCCGCCCTTCTCCTGTATCCATGGCAACGGGCTTGGCAACCATCTTCCATTTTCTCTCACTTCCTCCCGCTTCTAAATTGCACCCCCCCACACACACACATGTCCTCTCTAGGCGTCCTCTCGCTGGTTTCAGACCGTGGGGCTGGGTTTCAAGGTGAGTCGCAAGAGGCCCGCCGTTTTGCTGAATCCCTATCTACCTATCCTGTCTCCATAGCAACAAGCATGGCGGCCGTCTTCCCCGCGAGGAAAAGGCGTGACGCAGGAGCGGTGAAGGGGTCCCAAGGATAATATGCAGAGGGCGCGGCGGAGGCGGCGCCATTTTCTGTCGCTTGGAGGGAGGAGAGACTACGGGGTTGTAGGCAGCAGTTCAACTGGTGAAGCTCCGTCTCTCGCCGGGAGACTTCACCTGTGGAATTTGTGCCAATGTATCTGTCTGACGAAGTGGGCTGCTGTGACCTACGAAAGCTCTCGCTTAAATGTATCTGAAGAAGTGTGCATGTACACTTATACCCAAGGCTCTTTTTGTAGAAACTTATTAGTATATTAGACCACACACCCCTGACAGGACAGCTTATTAGCATATTAGGCCACACACCCCATGTTGCCAGAAGTGTGGTCATCCAGCCACATCCACCTTTTGCTGCTTATTCTGTTTACCTTGTTTGTTGTCAAAACCCAGGGCATTTTTTTGGAGCAGGAACTGCTTTGCATGTTAGGCCACACACCCCCAGTGTAGCCAATCCTAATGAGTTCCTGCTGTTGGGTGTGGCCTATTATGCTAATGAGTTCCTGCAGGGCGTGGCCAACTCAGGAGCCGAACTCCCTTCCTGTGCGTTCCTGCCCCAAAATAGCCTATATCAGGAATAAAACTTCGTTGGTCATAATGGTGCCACTGGACTCAAAACGTTTTAAAATGCATGTTGATAGCCTTGGACTTCTGTTTTATTTTGCAAGGGTGTAAAGCTGGCTTAGGAGCTGCGGTGGCTCAAGTGGTTAAGAAGCTGCAATCTGTGGAAGGTCAGTAGTTCAGCAGTTCGAGACCCGAGTGTGCCGCAAGATGGAGTGAGCTCCTGTCTCTAGTTCCAGCTCCTGCCAACCTAGCAGTTCGAAAGCAAGAAATTGCAAGTAGATAAATAGGTACCACTTTGGTGGGAAGGTAACAGCGTTCCGTGCGCCTCTGCGTTTAGTCATGCCGGCCACATGACCACGGAAACGTCTTCGGACAGCGCTGGCTCTTCGGCTTTGAAACGGAGATGAGCACCGCAACCCTAGAGTCGGATTCGACTGGCTTTCGAGCAAGGGAACCTTTACCTTTACTTTAAAGCTGGCTTTAAAGGCTCAGGAGCCTGATGGAAGGACAAAGTTAACTAACCTGAATACTTTGTCCTTAGTGTGATGTAGTAATCAGTGTTCCAGACTAGTATCCAGGAGACCTGGATGGGAACAGCACAGTCAAGGATTGGTGCTTTCCTCCCACCAGCTCCACACTGGCTTGTGCCTTCACCAGTTATTCAGTGGCCAGAAATGATGAAACTGATGCTTTTTGGTCTGCTTCTTCCTCCAAGCTCCACCTGCTGAAGTTTGCCTGCCAGTGCAAAAGGAGGAAAAGCTGGCAACAATACAGCACATATACACTGCCTCTAGTGGATATTTGATGGGCCAGAGGTATAGTGGGTGAAGCATTTGCTCCCCTTCTGTACAACAGTTATTGTCTCTCTTGGTCTGATAACTCACAATATCTATGGGGATTTTCCACTTTATGTTGTGAATCGTGGGGCTTTATGAATGCTCAGAGGAGAAACTCAGAAGTCCATTCAAGTATTTTTTAAATTTATTATATAACCCATCCCCCGGTAGCCTATAAATATGTTTTACGAAACAGCCTTCAGGCTAGATGGAGACCATTAAAAGCAGTCTTTAAAAACAGAACTCCTCAGTTGAAAGAAATGTTTTTGTCTAGTGCCTAAATGAAAGTAAGGTAGGTGTCAAGGGAGTTTCAAGGGGGAGAACAGAGGTGCCACTGCTGAAAAAGCCCTGTCTCTGGTTGCCGCCCATCTCTTCTCTGCAGATGAGGGCACAGAGCACAGGCCTTAGGAAGAGGATCGTAATTGGCAAGCTGGATAGTATGGGAGGAGGCAGTTCTTCAAGCACCCCAGCTCTTTCAACTTAAAACAGAATGTAGGACACACTGCAGATTAACAGGACAGCCTGTGAGCACTTTTGGAATTTAGAAAACAGATAGTGGTCGCCACCACAAAATGGCGGCCATAGGGTTGGGAACCCAGTGATAAGATATTGGAAAGATGTGTGGTGGCCACTGTTTCCAAATGGTGTTCCCTACTGAGCCAAAGATGATATTTCCTGGGCTCTTCTGGAACATCTTCTGCTCTGGTGTGGTAGAGGATTGGCTCCCTGGTGCAAGTGGGCACCAGGAAACACACCAGCTGGTACCAGGGTGACCGTGAACACCGCAGTGGGGAGCACTAGCTTAATGTATCCCGGAATGGGAGGATGATGTTAAGGCTGGGGGATGCAGCTCTCACTCAAGCTCTCCCTCCCCAAACTGTCCCACATAGCACTGAGTTCTTTGCTCTGAAGCTACATTAGCAATGTCCTGCTCAGAAGTCAACACAATTATTGTGGTTCTGAGTTTCAGGTCCAGGTGATTAAGATACTTGTTCGTCTCATTTAAGCACTCAGCATGATTGTGCTGTAGGGTGACGTGGGGGGAATTTCCCTGTCCACTATGCCGTGATGAATATGCCACAAAGCTGCCCTGTACCGAGTCAGATCACAGGCTTTGTTGTCTGCTCTGATTGGCAGCAGCTCTCTAGGTCTCAGACAGGTCTTTCACATCACTTCGTACCTGATCCTTTTTAAGTGGAGATGCTGGAGGCTGAACCCAGGACTTCCTGTGTGCAAAGAGAAGGAAAGCAGGGAAAGGGGAGAGGCTGTGGGAGAAGCCAGGGGGAAGGAGAGAAGAAATCGTGTGGCAAGGCAGATACAGGGCAGAGGAATACCCCTATTTTCGAGCATGTTTATATGTATTCCAAGAAAACATTGAAAGGCGATTGTCACAATGGTACACACATAAATCTGCCTTATACTGAATAAAACCCATAGTCCAAAAATTATGTGATACAATTTGAGGTTTGTCTGCTACAACACTTAGATGCTCAGGTTTGGGGTTGGTGTATAGTACCGAGGAATAAGGTTCTTCAGTGTGGCTGGACAGCCCACATGTCCATAAACTTGAAGTCCAACTCAATACAGCAATGAGTACCATCAGCAGGTGTATTAAACCCAGTCTGATCTATTGGCTACCCATGTTGTGCCACATTGCCCCCCCCACATCTCTGAAGACAAGATGTTCTCCTTTGTGAATACAGAAAGATCACTGAAAACAGAGAGTTGCCTATCTAGACTAAGATCCCGACAATAAAATACGCACAAATCCTGCAACCAGAAAATTTCGATCTAGGGAATGAATGGTTGCAAACTTGGATGCGATCACTTCCACCCAACATCCATAACCTGATAAAGACCCATGAGAGGCCTGCAGGATTTGACTTGCCACATAAAGTATGGAAGATGGCTAATAGAATAAGAACAGGCTTTGGCAGGTGTGCAGACCTGTTGTTTTAAATGGGGCAAAATATCAGGACCCGAATGCGATTGTGGTGCAGCCCACCAAACTGTTTTCCATTTGTCACGGGAATGTGAACATCATGCTTTTCACGGAGATGTAATGGAGCTCTCTCCAGCTGTGATTCAGTGGGTGGGAAATTCAGATCGTACTATTTAGTGGGAGTGTTCAATCTGTCTGTATACCCATTGTATCAACTTGGTTATGTTATTTTATATTATTATATGTATAACCCTGCCATACGATAAATAATAATAGACCCTTGGTCCATTGAGGTCACTGTTGTCCACTCAGACTGGCAGTAGCCTTCTAGGGTCTCTGGCAGAGGTTTCTTGCATCACCTTCTGCTTGGTCCTTTTTTAAAAAACTGGAGATGCCAGGGATTGAACCTGGGACCTTATGCATGCCAAGGAGATACTCTACCACTGTCATGGGATATCAGCAAAGGGATCCAGTTCTCTAATTCTGTCTGGTTGGAGGGGCAATATGGGACATCCGTGGCATGAAAATTCACCACCTCTGAGCCAAGATTTAGTCAAGGGTGGGATCTGTATTAGACTACTGTCATTAAGTGGAAAACAATACGTTCCAGAGAAATTTATTTATTTCATTGGGGAAGCTAGTGTGGCAATAATAGTTAGAGCAGGGGTGTCAAACGTAAGGCCTGGGGGCCAGATCCAGCCCGTCTAGGGCTCTTACGCAGCCCACGAGCAACCGATGCAAGGGAGGAAGTGGGGGGGGAGTGGGAGGAGCCACTCCATTGTGGCTTCAGCACAGCAGAATAACCTCATCTGTGGCAATCAAGCAGCGTGGGAGCATCTGCCCAGTGCTGCACCACTGGCTCTCCAGTCTGCCTATATGGGTTTTCCTTTGCACCCCCCCTCCCAGCCCATGGGGACTTGCAGTGGGGATACACCAACTCAGAGCTTACCAGCTGCTGTCCTTTATACCGCTTCTATCTCCAGTATCTGGCATTACATTTTATGGCACATGTCAGGTCCAGCCTTCATAACAAATGAGTTTGACATCTCTGAGTTAGAGTGCTGGACCAGGATTCACTCTGGGGGATCCAGGCATGAATTCCCACACTGCCATGGGTGACCTTGAGCCACTCAGACACTCTCAGCCTAATCACCCTTGCATGGTTTTTGTGGGGATACAACCAAATGGTGTAAAATGCTTGGGTCCCACTCCCTACTGGGGAGAAAGGCGAGGCACAAAGAGCAAATAAATAGATCCAGAGCATCAGGTTCGCTATAATTAAAAGGCAAGATCACTTTTACGCCAATGCCCAGGATTTCCATGAAAGCACCCCAAATTTAATATAGTTTCACAGGTCCGAATTACGAGATTATAGTCATTTTCTTAATCTAGTTCTATAATCCAGGTTTCAATAACGATCCTATTGTCTCAAAAGCATTACTTCACATTACATCTACTAGAAATGTAAGGTCAGGATGAGTAGCTGTGTCAGTCTGTCTGTAGCAGTAGGAGATAACAAGAATCCAGTAGAACCTTAAAGACTAGCAAAATACCCCGCCACAAATGTTGTTAGTCTTTAAGGTGCTACTGTACTCTTGCTCTTTTCTACTGCTAGAAATGTCCTAACTCATGAGCTAACTTTTGGCATAAATTGTTCTTTAGTTATATGTCCAATCAAAACAAAGATGTCTTCTGAAGAGGGCCCCAGAATCCCTTACATAAATATGACTTCCAAGAAACAAATCAGTTAAATTCAAGTCAAATCCAAGGAAATCCAATTTTTATTCCCACAGTCAAAAACAGTTTCTAGGATTTCCTCGCAGCATGTATTTTCTGATGCGCAATAAGGTTTGACCGTAACCTGAAGTTTTTCCCACATTCTGAGCATTCATATGGTTTCTCGCCTGTGTGAATCCTCAGGTGTCCAGTAAGGAGAGTGCTGACACCAAAGGTTTTACCGCACTCGGGGCATTTATACGGTTTCTCTCCAGTGTGAACTCTCTGGTGCCGACTGAGCTGCTGGCTCACAGTGAAGCTTTTCCCACACTCCAGGCATTTATAGGGCTTCTCTCCCGTGTGAACGCGCCGATGAGTAATGATCTGTGAGCTGCTGCAGAACCGTTTGCCGCAGTCCAGGCACTGGTACGGTTTCTCCCCTGTGTGGGATATCTCATGCCTAATCAGGTCTGAGCTCACGCTGAAGCTCTTCCCACAGTCTGAACACTTAAACGGTTTATCTCCCGTGTGGATTCTCTGGTGGTTTTTAAGGTGTGAGCTCTGGCGGAACGTTTGTCCACATTCCGTGCATTTGTATGGTTTTTCCCCTGAGTGGGTTCTCTTGTGTTTAATGAGCTGCGAACTGACGCTAAAACTTTTCCCACACTCATGGCACGGGTATGGTTTCTCCCCATTGTGGGTCCTTTCGTGTGAAATCAAGTTGGACCGCAAGGTGAAGGATTTCCCGCAGGCTGAACACTCGTACGGTTTCTCTCCGGTGTGGATTCTTTGGTGCGCAATCAGACCGGTGCTCCGGCTGAAGCTTTTCCCACACACGCTGCAAGTCCTCTGCTTCTTGCCTTTCAGAGGTATCCGTTGACCTCCAAGTTCACTGAGGTCTAGCAAGATTTCTTTTGCATTACCGCCACTGTCTTCTGGGTGACCTCCCAGCTTTGCCTCTGAATAAACTGGAGAATCTGTTATCTTGGGTGGACATCGTAAAGATCTTTCCTTCCCATGAGACTCCACGGACAAAGGGCTTTTCAGCAGTGGCCTGCCCTCCTCTTCTTCATCCCCACTCAGCCGCCTTATGTCTAGAGGACCAAAAAGAGAGAAAGATTTCTGATATGAATTATTGCCAGCACTGGGAAGAAAATGAACCGCAAAAGGAGGAATAGAGTAGCCATTTCCTCCTTAAAGAATAGACAATGTTTTAAACAAAAATTATACATAAGGTGGGAAAAGTGAACAGAGAGAACTTCTCCTTCCTTTCCCATACTGTTAGAACTCCAGCGCCCCACAGCATCAATGGGCAGCAAGATTAGGGATAGACCAAAGAATGTCTTTCTCAGTTTGGTGTAGTGGTTAAGTTTGCGGACTCTAATCTGGGAGAACCGGGTTTGATTCCCCACTCCTCCATTTGCACCTGCTGATGTGACTTTGAGCCAGTCACAAGCTCTGGCACAGCTGTTCCTGAAAGAGCAGTTTGTGTTAGAGCTCTCTCAGCCCCACCTACCTCACAGGGTGTCTGTTGTGGGGAGGGGAAGGGAAAGGAGTTTGTAAGCCGCTCTGAGACGCCTTTGGGCAGTGAAGGGCAGGGTATAAATCCAATCTCTTCTTCTTCATACAACAAGTGACGTGTGGAACTCACTTTCACAGGCTGCAGTGATCGTCACACTGTGGTATCCCCTATTACTATGTAGGGGTGTGAAAGCTGAAGAAAGCTGACAGGAAAAAAAGTTGCAATGAAGTGAAGTGTTAAGAGTTTTATGGATACTATGGACCATCAAAAAGGAGTGGATTCTAAATCAAATCAAATTCTCCCTAGAAACTAAAATAACTAAACTGAGGCTATCATACTTTGGTCACATCACGAGAAGAGACAAGAGTCCCTAGGAAAGACAACCATCCGAGGAAAAGTTGGGGGCAGCAGGAAAAGAGGAAGGCCCAACATGAGATGGACAGACTCAGTCAAGGAAACCACAAAGGGCCTCAGTTTGCAAGCCCTGAGCAAGGCTGTTAATGAGAGGACATTAATTCAGAAGGTCGCCGTAAGTCAGAAGCGACTTCACAGCACACAACACACACATATACAGTGATGGCCAGTCCCACTGCTGACTTTAAGTGGATTAGATAAATTCATCAGTGGAGAGGTCTATTGCCTATGAAAGTTAAGTGGAACACCCAAGTACAGAGGCAGTATACCTCCTGAGGACCAAATGCTGGGGGGAGGCTGCAGCAGAAAACTGGTGCCTTCGTGCCTTGCTTGAGGGTTTCCTGGAATAGTCCTCCTGCCGCTGTTCCTCTGTAAGTTTTTAAGAGATCTTTGAAGCTACGAGAACCTGGGAGCAGGATATACTAGGAGCAGAGGGGAAAAGGGCTTCTGGTTCTAATTAACGATGGCCTCCCCCCAGCCCTAGACAGTTTTAGCAGAAAAGCCCCTTTATCCAGCTGCCTTTAAAACAAGGCCTTTCAGGAAGACCGATGAAAGTATCAGTGAACACGGTGCATCTCAAAACAGGGTTTTAGCTTTTGAGTTCTCCAGAACTCTTCACCGGTCTGGATGTTTTGTTAATGGGACTGGGAGGAGAGAAAATACATTGTCTCAGGGCACGGAAGCAAAGCCCGTCCTCAGATTCCGAACCCTTTGCCAACAATCCCCCCAAAAAACCAGACTATTTCTCCATCTCCTTTTCTTTAGCTAAGGCCTGGCAATCTCAGCCCTTGAATCTCAAGAGCCAGAGGGAGGAAAAGGTCTGGGAGTCACCTGCAGGCACCTTTGGCATTCTGACGCAGCATGATGAGCGCAGCCACAAAATGGCTGCCGTGGGAGGTGGAGCCAATACAGTCGATCAGATCTCCAATGGCCGATCAGAAGCCTTGCTGGGCAAAAGCCCCACCTTGTCCTGTGTACTGTATAAAGACATCTGGCAGGCAGCAGGAAAGGTGTCAGCAGCAGCCATGGCACCCATGGGCACCACGCTGGGCACCCCTGGTCTGGATAAAGGGAGCCGGAAATATCAGAATGCCCAGAGAAGTTAAAAACAAACCCTCCCCCTCCCCCAAGAGGATCACCTTCTTGTTCGGCTTCAGGACACAACAGCTTCTCTCTGCTGTCTGAAGGAGCTCCGTCTGCATTGGGAGAAAGCATGGCGGCCACCTGAAACAACCAAGAGGACTGCTTATCACAGAGACTGGAGACGCACAGGAGGGCAGATGGCTCAGGACTGTGGAGGGTACAGGGTGGGCTGAGATTATGCTGTAATTCAACTGGACACCAAATTTGGTATTTAATTTAATTTGGTTAAGAGTGGTGGACTCTAATGTGGAGAACCGGGTTTGATTCGCCACTCCTCCACATGGCAGCCAACTGAGTGACCTAGGGTCAGTCACAGTTCTCTCAGAGCTGTTCTCTCAAGAACAGTTCTCTCGGAGCTCTCTCAGCCCCACCTACTCACACCTGGTGTCTGTTGCGGGGAGAGGAAAGGAAGCTGCTCTGAGACTCCTTCAGGTAGTAAAAGGTGGGGTATAAAACAACTTCTTCTTCTTCTTCACCACCTTTCTACCCTGTGGAACTCAAGGCAGCTTACAATACAAATAAAACAACAACACAGAAGAACACAATTTAAAATTACAATTAAGACTGCCAATAGGTACAGATTTCCTAGATTCCTGGGAAACTGAGACTTTAAAAAAACAGATTTTTAGTCCTCATGGCTGCACAACTATGTTTGGAAGTGGGTAGACAATCCATGTTGAATTCTCAGAAGCTGGGGAATGGATTAACATGATTAACAGGGCCTGGGGCATGGGGGGTCAAGTATCTTTGCCCCTCTCATGGGTAGCAGAGCCAAAATAATGCAGAACAAAAATAAAAGCCCCTCAACAAGATCTGTTGGCAACTGAGAGCATGTATGAAAAGCATATTGAATCCCTCTGCCCCTCAAACATTGTAGAGAAGAGGGGCTCCTTGGCAGCAGACAGGGAAGACGGTCTGCCCCTGAACACCTGAAGCTGCCTTATACAGAACCAGACCATTGGTCCATCAAGGGCATTGTCTACTTAGACTGGCAGCAGCTCTCCAGAGTCTTAGATGTGGTCTTCCACATCACCTACTACCTGATCCATTTAACTCAGGATTGAAACTGGGACCTTCTGCCTGCCATGCAGATGCTCTGCCACTGAGCCATCGTCCCTCACTGAGAGACTGTTCCTCTCTTTCAGGAATCCTCAGTCAGCTTCTGAGGAAGACACACAGTTCTCTGGAACAGAATTTGAAAAGAGGTTGGTTGAAGGGCGTGGCTCAGTGGTGGAGGACCTCCTTTGCATGCAGAAAGTCCCAGGTTCGATCCCCGGCGTGTCCAGTTAAAGGATTGGAAAAGATGCAGAAAAGGGCAACTAAAATGTTTAAGGGAATGGAACACCATCCCTGTGAAGAAAGGTTAAAAGGGGTTAGGCCTCCTTAGCTTGGAGAGACAACTGAGGGGTGACATGACAGAGGTTTACAAAATTATGCATGGGACAGAGAAGGTAGAGAAAGAAGTCCTTTTCTCTCTTTCTCACAATCTAAGAACTCGTGGCCACTCAATGAATTCAGTGAGCCTGCTTCAGCGGGGAGGGTGGGGTATAAATCGAATAAATAAATAAATAAATTTAATGAGCGCTAGGCTTAGGACAGAAAAAAGTAAGTACTTCTTCACCCAAAGAATAATGAACATGTGGAATTCCCTGCCGCAGAAATTGGTGGCAGCTACAGGCATAGACAGCTTCAAGAGCGGATTGGATAAACATATGGAGCAGACGTCCATGAGTAGCTATTAGCCACAAGCTAGAGATAGGAACTCTCAGTGTGGGGCAAGTGATGCTCTGTATTCTTGGTGCTTGGGGGGCAACAGTGAAGAAGAAGAAGAAGAAGAGATTGGATTTATACCCCGCCCTTCACTTTTGAGTCTCAGAGCGGCTTACAAACTCCTTTCCCTTCCCCTCCCCACAACAGACACCCTGTGAGGTAGGTGGGGCTGAGAGAACTTCTGACAGAAACTTTTTCAAGAACAGCTGTGCCAGAGCTTGTGACTGACCCAAGGTCACATCAGCAGGTGCAAGTGGAGGAGTGGGGAATCAAACCCAGTTCTCCCAGATTAGAGTCTGCGCACTTAACCACTACACCAAACTAGCAGTGGGAGGGTTTCTGGAATTCTGGCCCCACTGGTGGACCTCCTGATGACACCTGGGTTTTGGCCACTGCGTGACATGAGTATTGGACCGGATGGGCCATTGGCCTGATCCAACATGGCTTCCCTTATGTTCTTATGATCTCAGGACAAAGGTCTTTAGGAAGGCCCTTCTCTGCCTGAAAGCCTGGACAGCTCCTGCCATCAGAGCAGACTTAATGGGGTAGATGGACCACTGACAGCTGCTATAAATTCATGCATCTGAATCCCCAGTCCAGGGGCAGATCCAATATGACAGGAGGTCCAAAGTTGTAACTGGACAATTAAGTGCTCATGAGAAGGTGGTCAACCCTGGGTTGGGAAATTCCTGGAGGTTTGGGGTGAGGTGAAGCCTGGGGAGGGAGGGGCTTGGTGAGAGGGCGGGACCTCAGCAGGGTATAATGCCATAAGAATCCACCCTCCAAAGATGCAATTTTCTTCAGGGGAATTGATCCCTGCCGTCTGGAGATGAGCTGTAATTCTGCAAGATCCCTGGGCTCCACCTGGGGGATTGCAACCCTAGTCGTGACCAGTGTTCCCCCTAAGCTGAGTTAGTGTGAGCCAGCTCACGGTTTTTTGGCCTCCAGCTCACAGATTTTTGTCTCAGCTCAGGAAGGATGGCTCCAGAGCAAACTAATTTATGCAGCAGCCAAATCACTCCCTCACAACTTTAATGCCAGGAGCTCAGAAAAGGAGAATGTTTTGCTCACAAGACTCCACAGCTTAGAGGGGGCACTGGGTCATGACAGGAAAAAGAAATCTGGAAAAAAAGATAAACAAAAAGTCTGCAATAGCACAGTTCTAGACAAAGGCTGAGTTCCTGTTCCAATTTGCTGGGCTGCACCAAGCCCTCTGAGGGAAGGCTGAGGGACTTGGGAATGTTCAGTCTGGAGAAGAGGAGGTTGAGGCTCATGAGGGACATGATGGCTCTCTTTAGGTATCTGAAGGGCTGTCACTTAGAGGAGGGCAGGGAGCTGGTCCTGTTGGCAGCAGAGGAGAGGACTCGCAATGATGGGTTTAGATTAAGGGCGGGAAGGTTCCAGCTGGATATTAGGAAAAACTTTTTTACAGTAAGAGTTGTGCAGCAGTGGAATCAGCTGCCTAGGGGGGTGGTGAGCTCCCCCCTCACTGGCAGCCTTTAAGCAGCAGCTGCAGAAACACTGGTCAGGGATGCTCTAGGCTGATCTTGCATTGAGGAGGGGGTTGGACTAGATGGCCTGTAGGGCCCCGTCCAACTCTGTGATTCTGTGATTCTATTTCAAACTCTGGTCGGAGGAGGGGCAAATTCAAATGGTCTCAAAAATAGAGAAAAATCCCTACTTCTGAGAGGGGGCCTGTCCTTCACTCAGCCTCCTAGACATGCCTGATTTTCATTTGCTATCATTTGAGTTTTAACGTGGAAGCATTTCAGAGACTTCCAATCTGAACTCTACTGGTTGCTGATACCCACACATGGGGTTCCTTGGGATAGTTTGTCGGGAGGGTTTAATCCATTGCGCCAACTCTAGCTGCACCTTAAAGGTTAGCAAAACTCATTCCAATATGAGCTTTCATGAGTGAGAGCTCCCTTCCTCAGATACAAGAAAGAAAGAGAATCATTTATCCCCCTTCTATAACTTTCTTTAAATAAGGTAAATGTTTTTCTTTCTTCCACTCATATCTGAGGAAGTGGGCTCTGATTCATGAAAGCTCATGCTGGCATAAATTTCCATAGAATCATAGAATGTTAGAGTTGGAAGGGACCTTGCAGGTCATCTAGTCCAACCCCCTGCACTCTGAAGGAGCATAGCTGAAAGATAGCCCTACATACCTACAACATTCGAAAAAGATGGTCATCCAGCCTCCGCTTGAAAACGTCCAGGGAAGGAGCATCCACCACCTCCCGAGGCAGACTGTTTCACTGCTCAACCACTCTTACAGTTAGGAAGTTACTCCTGATATTTAGCCAGTAACGACTCCCTTGTAATTTCCACCCATTAGATCTAGTCTTGCAATCTGGAGCAAGAGAGAATAGATCTGCTCCATCTTCTACATGACAGTCCTTCAGATCCTTGAAGACTACAATCATGTCCCCTCTAAGTCTTCTCTTTCCCAGGCTAAACATACCCAACTCTTTCAGCCTTTCCTCATAAGACCTGGATTCCAACCCTCTCACCATCCTGGTTGCCCTCTTCTGGACATGCTCAAGCTTGTCAACATCCTTCCTAAAGTGTGGTGCCCGAAACTGGACACAGTACTCCGGGTGAGGCCTGACCATAGCCGAATAGAGTGGAACTACCACCTCCTGTGATCGGGACACAATGCTTTTGTTAATGCATCCTAAGATCCTAAGATTTTGTTACCTTTTAAGGTGCCTCTAGAAAAAGATGCTCTCTTACCTGTCCTTCAGGTCTCTCGGCCTCTTCTTGCCTGAACAGGAAATCCTCAGCCAGGGCAACCGCCCGGGAACAGGTCTCCGGTTCGTGTTCCCCCACCCAGCTCTGGATCTCTGTCGGCAGGATGGCCAGGAACTGCTCCAGAATCAAGAGCTCCAGGATCTGCTCCTTGGTGTGCCTCTCTGGCTTCAGCCACCGATGGCAGAGGTACCAGAGCTGGCTGCACACCTCACGGGGCCCCTCAGCCTCCTGGTAGAGGAAGTGCCGAAAGTTCAGCCGCTGGGTCTCCCTGACGGCAGCCTCTTTCCCTGCGGCTTCCTTGTTCTCACTCTCGTAAGCTGCCCTGGAGTCTGAGCAGCTGTAGGCCTCCTCACCTTCTCCAGCAAGGCCTGGATGGAGGTGGCTTGCTCCATCTCTTATGGGACAGCAGCTTCGACTGTCTCCCCCTTTGAGTGAGGGCAGATGAGTCTTGGTATCGTTCTGCAAAACAGGCTTTGGCCTTTCCCATCCTGAATTAGGCAACTGCATCACCGTTGGAAACTCTTGCTGTGTAGGGTCTTTGCCTTCAACCGCATCCTCTGGGTTTCTTCCAGACCCCTTGTCCACTTTTGATTGCAATCTGTCCAGCAATCTTGCAGGATCTCCTGGCTCTGCCCTCGGTTCTACTGACACTTGGACCTGGGGGTCTACCGGTGTCATTTCCCTCTGCTCCTTTTCCTCTCTGTTGTAATGCAAGAACATCACTGGCTCTTTCCACATCAGCTTTTAATTTACTCTTGCAAACACCTGCCACGCAAGGGACATTTGATCTTGTGAGACTTTCTGGAGGGCAATCGACCAGGCCAAAGGTCTCAAATCCTGCAGCGGTAAGAGCGGATGCACGACAGCTAGGGATGCAAAATATAAAGACGTTAATGATCCAGTTACCATTTTACTTACTTAATTACGTTTTTCACAACCAGGGTCACAAACAGGAAACCCTCATCCCTCAACAGGAGAGCCTAAAAGTTAGCACAGAAGCTATCAAGTAACTTAACAACAGCTGCCAGAAAATTTGTCACACAGAAAAGTAGTTTGTTTATCTTTAGCTCTGAGTAACCAGGATGATCTCACTTCTGAAGAGACAAAGTCCTGATTAAATCATAGAGAGACCGGTTCAGCTCTTAGGTCTGAAAATTTGGGGCAGGCAGAACAAAATAGGAACCACAGAACCGATGTGGTTGCTGCCACAAATAATTGCAGAGACTTATCTGAATATGGAATTCCATTGACTCTTCCTAATGGCACCACTGAAGGTAGGGCATTCAGGGACGCAAGCATGAATGCCCTACTATACTTCGACCAATCCATGTTATGCTGCGAAGATTAAAAGTCCTCAGGAGGAGGGGGTGAGTGGACAGATCTCCTTGTGTTGATGCAGTAGAAAAGAGTAAAAGTCCAGTAGCACCTTAAAGGCTAACAAAATTTGTGGTAAGGCTTTTGTGAGTCACTGCTCACTTCTTCAAGTACAGTAGACTCAGAGAATCATAGTGTTGGAAGGGACCTCCAGGATCATCTAGTCCAACCACCTGCACAATGCAGTAAATTCACAAACACCTCCCCCTGACCCTCAGTGACCCCTGCCCTATGCCCAGAAGAGTGCAAAAAACACACACAACACGCTCCAGGATCCCTGGCCAAACTGGCCTGGAGAAAAACTGCTTCCTGACCCCGAAGTGGCGATCAGCATTTCCATAGGTGTGTAAGAAAGGGTCACAAGAACTAAGCACTGGTGCAACCCTTCCTGCCCTCCCTCTCATGATCTACCTAAGTTCACAGGATCAGCATTGCTGTCAGATAGCCCTCTAGCCTCCGATGGGAAGAAGAAGAAGAAGAAGAGAAGATTGGATTTATACCCTGTCCTTCACTTGGAGTCTCAGAGCGGCTTACAAGCTCCTGTGAGGTAGGTGGGGCTGACAGAGCTCTGAGAGAACTGTCCTTGAGATAACAGCTCTGACAGAACTATGGCTTGCCCAAGGTCACCTAGCAGGTGCAAGTGGAGGAGTGGGGAATCAAACCCAGTTCTCCCAGATTAGAGTCCGCGCACTTAACCACTACACCAAACTGGCTCTGCTTAAAAACCTCCAAAGGAGAGCCCACCACCTCCTGAGAAACCTGTTCCACTGAGGAGCAGCTCTGTCAGAAAGTTCTTCCTAATTTTTAGCCAAAAACTCTTTTGATGTTGATGCAGGCCCGCAGACAGAGGCTGGCTCAAGGGAAGACAAATGATGTCACTGCCCTGCTGTGATAGCTGGTAATTCCTGCACATCCAGAGGCATTTATCTGCTCAGAGGAAACATCCGTCACCCTAGGAGGAAGTGGCCTGAAGTCAGGCACAGGGACAAACCCCTCTGAGTCTTCTAGGAGGCCGGAAAGCGGATCCTATCGTATTATCTGGCATAGGACAGCCTTCTACCCACCACACACATAAGAACATAGGAACATAAGAGAAACCAATGTCGGATCAGGCCAACGGCCCATCCAGTCCAACACTCTGTGTCATACAGTGGCCAAAAATACCAGGTGCCATCAGGAGGTCCAGCAGTGGGGCCAGGACACTAGAAGCCCCCCGACTGCTGACCCCCCCAGCACCAAAAATAGAGAGCATCACTTGCCCCAGACCAAGAGCTCCTATCGATACCTTATGGCTAATAGCCATCGATGGACCTCTGCTCCATATGCTTATCCACGCAGAGTAGCCTTGAAGATGAAGTTCGCGAAAAAGGGACATATAATGCCTGCAACTTCTCAGAGGTTCAGCTGTGAGCTTGCTAAGGTTCAAACAATGCAATGAGGAATCAATTCCACAGCTGCTTTTGAAAAGGGAATCGATGTCCCTAGTAACACCAGCTTCTTCCTGGGGGAAAGATGCAAAGAGATCCGACACACTGCTAGAGAGGTCCAGCCGGGGAGCCGTGTTGGTCTCAAGCAGCAGGACAAAGTCTGAGTCCAAAGTGGCACCTTTAAGACCAACCCAAGTTTTATTCAAGGTATAAGCTTTCGTGTGAAGAAGTGTGCATGCCCACGAAAGCTTATACCTTGAATAAGACTTGGTTGGTCTTAAAGGTGCCACTGAGCACAAACATTCTACTCCTAGTGCGGGTTAGCAGATTCTACCCATGCATATAATACACGCTCAGCAGACAGCCCCGTCTGGTGTAGTGGATAAGAGTATCTGAGGAGGATCGAGGAGACCCAGGTTCAAACTCCCATGCTGGAAAGCCTGCTAGGTAATCTTCAGCCAGTCACACACTGTAATGATTTCAAGTTATGTGTGTGTGTGTGTTTCTTTAAATGGTTGGTATGTGTCAGTAGAACAAGAGGGGTGAAAGAGGGAGATGAGTGAGCGAGATGATTAGTTGGTGACTGAGAGTGTGTGGGCGGAGCTAGGAGGGGTGTGTGTGGAGAGAGAGAGAAGGCAGTGTTCAGTTTGAAGTCAGCAGTCAGATGTCAATTGTGGTCAATTTACAAAGTCGGAGAAACAGTCTTCCAAATAGTGCCATATAGAAGCGCTGAGAAAGGCATTAAGATTTTAAAGGAGGAAGAAATATACTTAAGGGAGCATATTAGGCAAAATCTAATACGATCAGAGTATTTTAAGAGTGTGAGGAGGAAAGGCTGACAGAGACCTGTGTAAAAAGGGGAAGATTTTACTGAGCAACTTAACAAAACATCTTGTAACCAGTACGCTTCTTTTACCAATAAAGTTTTTATCTTGTGTATTGTTAACCCAGAGTCTTATCCTCAGAACCACATAGTCCAACGAAGGAACCTTAGAGCTTGGGCGCAATACTGTAGGAAAGGCTGATTAAAGACTGGAATTGAATTCCTGGTGGCAGCGACAGAGACTTTGAGTGAGAGAAAGAAACAACAACAAGAAATGTAAAACTACATCACACAAAATAAGAGAGGTATTGTCACACGTACTCTCCACCTAACCTACCCCACATGGCTGTTGTGAGGATATGGAGAACCATGTATGTGGCATGGGGTCCCTGCAGGGGAGAAAGGTGACGTATAAGGGAAGTATAAATAAATAAATACTTGACTGGCACCCATTCTCCTAGAGTCCAGTTCTAAGCAGAATTACACATTGAATTCAATGGAATTAAAAGGGTGAAATGTTGTTTAGGATTGCACTGCTATGCTTTTAGGCACCAAGGTTTGGATCTGGTATGTATTTGCTACCCAGTTCATGGTTTGTATCAATTAATAAGCCTGGTGCTGCTGGACTTGAATGGCACTTTTCATTTACCCTACCACAGTTTTAAAGTTGTATGCCAACTAGGGGTGATCTCTGATAGATCAGACCAATGTTCCATGTAGGGCAGCATCCAGTTCCCACTAACTGTCCAGCTGCAACTGAGTGGATTGAAAATCTAGATATTACTATTTAGGGGGACTGCCTGATCAGTCTGCATACCCACTGTGTAAACTTGGTTACATATTTTAAATTATTATATACTTCCTGTGTGTAAGTCCCCCCCTGAGCACTAGGAGGAACAGCTAGCCGATAGACTGCCGGGGAGAGAGCCAAGCCGAAAGAACATCAGCCTCCACCTGGGTGCCGGTAGGCAGCCCCATCCCTAGTACAATGTGGCCCAAGTTAGGTGAAAATGTGCTTAGCACCCCATGTAAACCACCCAGAGACCCCCAAGAGGGTTAGGGCGGTATAGGAAATCGAAGGTTAAAAATAAATAAATAAATAAGTCTGCCATACGATAAATAAATAATAGGTGCCCACCACCTGCCCCAAGAAAGCCCACTAGCAGGGCACAGATGCCAAAGCCTCCCCCAGATATTGCCGCTCACTGACTAGCATTGGGCGCATTCAGACGGAGTGCTAAGAGCGGTTTAAACTGGTCCGGTTCTGACGAGATGCGTTCAGATGGCGTGCTAAGAGGAGTTTAAACTGGTCCGGTTCTGACGAGATTTTTTTTATTCTGGATAATCGCAATCACACCCAGCTCCTTATCCCGGCTCACCGCACAGTCACATTGCTCCCCACTGTCTACACTACCGACGCATGGGAGCATGTGTTGATGGTTTTTTAAAAAAATTTCTCAGTTTGCACATGCGCATAAGCAGTCATCCATAGAACTGGAATATTCGCGCATGCGCAGAACAAGTTTCCTGCCAAAAGCATGCCCTGAGGTGTCTCTAACCGCTGTAACAGAACACTTCCCTTTAAACTTTTGACCCGAAACTAGCCTCTGTGAGATCCCGAACTCGTCTAAATGCTAAAACGAGTCATCGTTTAAACTTTGGTTTTATTAATGCAGGAGCGGAGCTCCGCCTATGCGCATACTGCCAACGCTAAGAAAAAAATGGTGGGTGAAGAGCGGAAGCCTTCCACATGGCTTTCCAGAGGGGAGGGGGTTGAAGCACCCAGAAGTGGCTCGACACCGCAGGAACAATCAGACGTCGGAAACTGCGGCTCGAAACCGGAGAATCCGGAAAACACCAGAGGGGGAGCTGGTAACAAACTACCGGTTCAAAGGGGGTTTTGAGCCAGAAAGTGATGGCTGGGGACGGTGCACAGATGTTGATGTGTGAACGTGCATATAAAATCCGTTACTGAAGCATGACGAAAGCTGATCAAAACAGCCCGCCTGAACGCACCCAACCAGAGGTACGCAGCTTCTGGACATGGAGGTTCCATTCTATAGATGATCTGATCCTCTGAGACTCTGTCTCGTCTGCTTTTGATGCAATCACAACCTTCTGTATATTTTAATGGAATCGTGAAGGGGGGGAGAGGGGGTGCATTCCTAGCAGGTTTGCGGACCTCTTGACCGGCCACAATGGAGTGTAGGACACTGGACCAATGCTCCCTCTGAGTTGTGGGGTCCCATGAGCAAAAATTCTACTTTGTGAGCTGCTGGCATGAAATTTGCGAGCAAGCAATTGGGCTACTGGATAAATTAGTTTGCTTGGGAGCCATCTTTCCTGAGCTAAGACAAAAATGTGTGAGCCGGAGGCTAAAAAACTGTGAGCTAGCTCACACTAACTCAGCTTAGAGGGGACACTACACTGGACTAGACAAATTTTTAATCCAGTCCAGCGGGGTCTGGCCTGCTATTAGATTAGGGTCAGGATCAATGAATAACAACATGGCAGCCCTATTTGCAACACGTATGGTTGCCATCTCCAGGTCAGGAAATTCCTGGTTTTGGGGGGAATGGGTTGTAGGGAATGCAGGGCTCGGGGAAGGACCACAAAGAGATAGAGTCCCTCTGAGTCCACTCCCAAAGTTGCCATTTTCTCCAGGGGAACTGATCTATGTAAGTCTGGAGACTAGGGGATCTCCAGAACCTATAGGGTTGCTGGCTCGGGGTTGGGAAACAGAAATACCTGGCGATCCTGGGGGTGGAGCCTAAAGAAGGTGGGGAGAGGGGGACCTCAATGAGGCACAGTACCATAGAGTCCCCCTCTCAGAGCAGTCATCTCCAGGGGAACTGATCTCATCTTCTGGAGATCAATTGTAATCCCAGGGGATCTCCAGCTACCACCTGGAGGCTGGCAACCCTGGCAATGGGGCAGCCCAAGAGTTCTACATTTGGGGGGGGGAATGAAAATGAGAAGCATCCCCAGAGCTTGCAAGATCTTGAATTCATGCGCCCAAACCTCCAGCTCTGCGCAACAGCTCTTTGACGCTGCTCCCAACTGGAACGGATTTTCCTTGGTCAATGTTCCTTATTTTTTTAGGCCCTTCCTCCCCGCCATTCTCCCTTTGCAGTCTCTCCCCGCCCTTCCCCAGAACCCCAAGCATTCACCTCTGTGATCTTGAGTTGCAGCAGCGTTCCACCGCAGCTTTTCTTTCCTCTCTTTGCCAGGAAAAGGAAAGGACTGTATTATTCAACGCCCACCCTCAGTGTTTCTGGCCTATCTAGGAATCCTAACGTGTAGATTTAACCCTTTAAAGGGCTAGAATACAGCAAAAGTCCAGTAGCTTTAAAGACTTAACACAATTTGTGGCAGGGGGTGAGCTATGGTTGAGTCCCTCACTGCTCACCTCTTTCAGTGAGCATTGGCTCAGAAAGCTCCTACCCTGCCACAAATTTTGTTGTCCGGTGGCACACTTCTTCAGATACAGTCTTTAATTGTGTTAGCCTTTAAGGTGGTATTGGACTCTTGCTCATAGGGATGCCAGTCTCCAGGTGGGACCTGGGGATCCCCCTGGAATTAGAGTTCATCTCCAGACTATAGAGATCAGTTCCCCTGTAGAAAATGGATGCTTTGGACGGCAGACTCTAGGACATTGTACCCCACCGAGGGACCTGTCCTCCCTAAGATCCATCCCCAAAGCTCCCAGAGTTTCCCACCCTGGATCTGGCAACTCTCCTCCCTTAAAGGATCGCACAGCTCTTCTGTGGAGGGGGTGAATTGGGGCCACTCCTATAACAATGTTTTCGATGCCCACCTCTTTGTTTGCTGGGTTGTTTTTTGTTTTTTAAAAATTGCATTGCATATGAAGTCGATTTCATGGATTTCAAGCATAAAACGATTACAGTTTGTTTAAGCTCGGTTCAGATTTCTGCCTGGTTCCAGATATCTGCAATACAAACCCTATTTCATGGTTTACGGAACATCCCATCCTGTTGATTGTATTGATTCATGCCACGTCATCTGCCTTGAGTCACCACTGGAAAAGGGGGGCTTTAAGTATCATACTTTCTTAAAGTACATGAATTTTCCTGCAGGACCAATCTGACAAACGAATTTCATTACGTGTTTCAAAAACGCATTTGTTTAATAACGTGCGCTTAATCATAACAGATCTGTTGGTGTGTAGGATCCATGCCAAATTTAAGCATAAACATGTTTATATAATCAAATTTACTTGATAAACATGTTTTAAAAATCTGCAGGATTCACTTCCCCTAAACTTCTAGCTTATAACAAATCCAGTTGTGGTTTAGTTCACACTTTGAAAGGGAAGTCAGCTTAAAGAGAGTATAGAGAGACAGAAACACGATACATCGATTGCTGCTTCCACCCACATCTTTTATTTTTCTCCACCTCAAATGGTCATACTCAAGAATTTCTCTCCAGCATCTTATAAGTTTCTGTGTGACTCAGTACAGTTTCAAAGTATGCCTTAACCTTTACCCAGCGTCCAAACTGGCAGGGTTTGAACGTGTAACAGCCCTGCGACAACCACTGGCACAATTCACAGGGAGGCTTCCCTGCGTTAGAAGTATCTAAACAACTAACCTGACTGTTGGGATAGATTGTGCTGATGTTGGACACAAATCTGACATAAAGAATCACAAAACTGAGAAACCTGTAGGAGAATGTTTCACACACCCCAGGGCACTCAATGGGGGACCTCAAAGTAGCTGTTTTATTGCAAAGGAATTTCAGAAACAGACTGGAATGGGAGACTGATGACTTGCAAGTTATTATAACACTCAGGACAATGGAACCCCCAAGGCTTAACAGAGATATTGGGTTCTTATCTCACTACATATATTAAGTCAGTTCTCACTTATACCCAGAATGGAACTTAGTTGGTCTTGGAGGTGCCACTGGACTCAAACCTAGTTCTAAAATTTGTTTGTTTAACTCTTCTGTTTGTATGCTAATTTGCTGCTATTCACAGATCTTACCAACTGCTTTAATCCAGTCTCAGCTATGCTTTTCACCCAGTTACTTATGCAACTTGACTCTAGAGAGCCAGTTTGGTGTAGTGGTTAGGAGCACAGACTCTAATCTGGGAGAACCAGGTTTGATTCCCTACTCCTCCACATGCAGCTGCTGGTGTGACCTTGAGTTAGTAACAAGTTGTCTCAGAGCTGTTCTCTCAGGAGCAGTCCTCGAAAGAGCTCTCACCTACCTCACAGGATGTGGGGAGGGGAAGGGAAAGGAGATTGTAAGCTGCTCTGAGACACCTTTGCACAGTGAAAGGCAAGGAATAAATCCAATCTCTTCTTCTATTTCTTAAATACCGGAACTCTCCCACCCAGCCTTCAATGTCTCATTTCGGTTCTCCTTCATCCAGGACTTTTAAAGAATCCAGCAACGGATGTTCTTACACACATCGTTTTTTTTAATTCAGTGCTGACGTGGCTCCACTTTCCCCATTACAAATTACCAATTTCTTCACTTGACCTTGCCTCCACCATGGCTGACTTTAGCCAAGCCGCACTCTCTCCACCTGACCCCTGTCTCCAATATGGAAAACATAATACTGACCTACCTTACCGGTTCGTTGTAAGGATTACCAAATACCACATGGCAAGTAACTCCTTATTTTGTAAATACTATATAAATACGCTGATTTTGTTATTCAAATTAGGGTGGCGCCTTCAACCGTCAGATTTACTTCCCTGTCTTTTATTACTTATAACCTAAATCTTCCCTCCCTGACGTGAGTGGCCGGAGTTGACCTGGTGCCCGATCTCGGAATACAAGCAGGGTCAGCTTTCGTTCGTACCACAGAAGCCCAGGGTTGCTATGCAGAGGCAAGCCCTGGCAAACCACCCTTGGAAACCCCACAGGGTCACTGCAAAGTCAGCTGTGACTTGACGACCCTTTCCACCACAAAGCTCCTCGCCCCACCTCGTGTCCTCCGAAGTCCGCCAGTTCCTACGTTTTTCTGGCGGTGTGGATTTTCAAGTGCGTGATGAGCGTGGAGCGCAGCCGAAAGCACTTCCCGCATTCCGAGCATTCATACGGCTTCTCCCCCGTGTGGATCCTCAGGTGGCCGGCCAGCAGGGTGCTGACACCAAAGGTCTTCCCGCACTCGAGGCACTGATACGGCTTCTCCCCAGTGTGGACCGCCTGGTGTCGGATCAGCTGCTGGCTGACGGTGAACCCTTTCCCGCACTCCAGGCATTTGTACGGCTTCTCTCCCGTGTGGACCCGCCGGTGAGTGATCACCTGCGAGCTGTTGCAGAACCGCTTGCCGCAGTCCGGACACTGGTAGGGCTTCTCTCCCGTGTGGGCCCGCTCGTGCCGGATGAGGTCCGAGCTGATGCTGAAGCCCTTCCCGCAGTAGGAGCACTTAAACGGCTTGACCCCCGTGTGGATCTTCTGGTGGTTCTTCAGGTGCGACCTCTGGCGGAACGCCTGCCCGCACTCGGCGCACTCGTAGGGCTTCTCCCCTGAGTGGGTCCGCTCGTGCTCAATCAGCTGGGTGGTCACCGGGAAGCTCTTCCCGCACTCCTGGCACTGGTAGGGCTTCTCCCCGGTGTGGGTTCTCTGGTGCACCACCAGGGTCGACTTGGAGCGGAAGCTCCTCCCGCAGTGCGCGCACTTGTACGGCTTCTCCCCCGTGTGGACCCTCTCGTGGGCCAAGAGGCCCGTCCTCCGGCTGAAGCTCTTCCCACACACACTGCATGTTGTGTCCAGCTTTCCTCTGGAGGTTTTCTGCTGGGCTGTGGGTTCACTGAGACTGCGGGGGCCCTCAGCACAGTCTCTCAGCTCCTTCTCCAGCTCCCTGTCCGATCTGGGAGGATTGGAAGAACTTTCCTCCTCCGTCGGATGCAGAGAGCGCCTCACTTTCCTCTCCTCATGCATCTCCATTTGTTTGGGACTTTCTACCTGTGGCATCTCCTTTTCACTCAGTGGCTGATCACCTGTGAGAACGAGACAGAAAATTTCCATCGCTGATGCAAATGCATTTCCCCTCCTTCAAAGCACGCAAACCCAGACATTTTCAGGATGGCATTTTTTAGGTGAATGTTAAGGACGTAAGAGGAGCCATGTTGGATCAGGCCAGTGGCCCACCCAGTCCAACACTATTCCGTGTCACACAGAGGCCAAAACTCAGGTGCCATCAGGAGGTCCACCAGCAGGGTCAGAACTCCAGAAGCCCTCCCACTGTGGCCCCCCAAGCACCAGCAATACGAGCGCCGTGTGACGGAGTGAGCTCCCGTCTCTGGCCCCAGCTCCTGCCAACGTAGCAGTTCCAAAGCAAGAAACTGCAAGGAGATAAATAGGTACCACTTCGGTGGGAAGGTAGCAGCATTCTGTGTGCCCTGCCGTTTAGTCATGCCGGCCACATGACCACGGAGAAGTCTTCAGACAGCGCTGGCTCTTCGGCTTGGAAACGGAGATGAGCACCGCACCTCTAGAGTTGGATTCGACTGGCTTTCGAGCAAGGGAAACCTTTACCTTTTACCTTTAATTGTGAGCTGCCTTGAGCAGGACTCTGGAGGAAGCACTGAAATACTCTCGTTAATTAATAAAATTTTGGCGCCCTGAATATTTGTGTGGCTCACCCTATGAATTTTAGAAACAGAAAAATCATTTTTTTTTTTTTTGGGGGGGGGGGGGGGATTGGCAAGAATATTCACATTTTCTTAATGCTCATTTTCAACACTTCATGCAGATCACACCAAATCTTTTTCCTTGCCACAGAACGGATCCTTCTTGAGTCTGGGGAATTATACAGCCCCTGGTGGAAGTCAATGCAGCATCAGAGCATCGCCTCAATCTGGAGACCTGAGGAATACAGCCAGCGTGGTATATTGGTGAGAAGGCCGCTTGGGAAGCAAGGATAGAGGTAAAGGTAAAGGTTCCCTTGCTCGAAAGCCAGTCGAATCCGACTCTAGGGTTGCGGTGCTCATCTCCGTTTCAAAGCCGAAGAGCCAGCGCTGTCCGAAGACGTTTCCGTGGTCATGTGGCCGGCATGACTAAACGCAGAGGCGCACGGAACGCTGTTACCTTCCCACCAAAGTGGCACCTATTTATCTACTTGCAATTTCTTGCTTTCGAACTGCTAGGTTGGCAGGAGCTGGAACTAGAGACGGGAGCTCACTCCGTCATGCGGCACTCTCAGGTCTCGAACTGCTGAACTACTGACCTTCCACAGCCTGCAGTTCAGTGTCTTAACCCCTTGAGCCACCGCAGCTCCAGAAGCAAGGATACCCAGGTTCAAATTCACAGTTTGCCATGACGCTCACTCGGTAAGCACGGTCTCTCAGCATGGCCAACCTCACAGGGCTCTTGTGAGGAAAAAGGGAAGGAGGAGAAGGGGGAGTTGGATTTATACCCCGCCCTTCACTACCTGAAGGAGTCTCAGAGCAGCTTACAATCTCCTTTCCCTTCCCCTCCCCACAACAGACACCCTGTGAGGTAGGTGGGGCTGAGAGAGCCCTGAGAGAGCTGCTCTTGAGAGAACAGCTCTGAGAGAACTGTGACTGACCCAAGGTCACACCAGCTGGCTGCATGTGGAGGAACAGGGAATCAAACCTGGTTCTCCCAGATTAGAGTCCACCACTCTTAACCACTACACCAAACTGTGCATTCTACCTCGAAATCCTTCGAGGGAGATCGTGCTTACCCGGACAGCTGGCGCCTTCATCTTTAACTTCCATGCTGAGCTGTTTCTCTGCAGCCTCAGAAGACGTCTGGTCCGCTTCAAGGGCATTTGCAGGTGTCACTGGAAAAGCCTCCTAAAAATAGGAATGGGGATCTTATTCAAAGAGTTAGTGAGGCTCTTCTGGTTGGAGGCTGATCCAAACGACCAGCTCCCCCCTGTGCCATGGATTCAACATTTGGCCTGGCCAACATTGCAGGGGTGTAGCGAAGTGAAACAAAATGAATGTACATGCTCTAGTGCTACCCATTCCCAAGAAGGCATAACTGCAGCTTAAGAAGAGCAACTGCATCACACATATAAACATATGCAGCTGCCTTTTACTTTAGACCATCAGTCCATATAGCTTTATATTGGCACACAGTTGGCTTTTTCACAGAGGGCCAATTACTAAAAACTATACATATAACCTAAATAGTATCAAAAATACATGTATTTATTATCAAATGGTTAAAAACATTTATGGGCCCAACCGTAGCCTCGTTACAGCATAAAAATACAATGTATACAAAAGGGAACTAATGCGACCGGACGTGTTTCAGCCCAAATGGGCCTTCTTCAATGGTCAAACAATGTCTGTACCCAAAGGCTCGTGATACAATAGTAAAACAATATACAAAAACAACATACAAGTTAATGTAGGACCAAGAAAGGAGTTTAACGATCAAGAATAGATTACACAAGGCAGAAGAATGTTTGTGAGGCCCCCTGGTCTGACCTTGTGCCTCAGTCAATTGCATACACGGTGAGTGGTGTCTCTTGTTGTATGCCTTCCAGTTCTGGTCCAGAGAGAACAAGTGCAATTTTGGTCCAGAGACTATAGGTGCAAAATTGTACTCTCTGGACCAAAATTGGCCATGGTGACTGAGGGGAACCTCCACATTCAGAGGCACTAATCTTCTGAATCCCAGAGCCAGGAGGCAACATCATGGGAAGGCCTCGGCCTCTATACCCTGCTGTTGGCCCTCCAGAGGAACTGGCTGGCCACTGTGTGAGACAGGATGCTGGACTAGAAGGACCATTGGTCTGATCCAGCAGGGCTCTTCTTATGTTCTTATGAGAGAATTCTGAGAGAACTGAGACTCGGCCCCAGGTCATCCAACAGGCTTTATGTGGACAGGTGGGGAGCCAAACTTCGTTCTCCAGATTAGAGTCTGCCACTGTTAACCACTACACCACACTGTCTTTCAGCAGGGCACCCAGTTCACGGCCTTATATAAGGATGTCAGGCAAGGGGGTGCTTGTATAATGAACCCAAGGTGTTTTTCCCTGATGCTTTACAACTTCCCACAGCTAAGGCAGGCTGAATCTCTCCTCTCACCTGCTCTCTCCACGTTGCAGCCTCTTGATCCCTCTGCAAGAAATCTTCGGCCAGGGCCACCGCCTGGGCACAGGTCCCCGGGCAATTCCTTTTGACCGAACTCTGCATCTCCGGCGGCAGGATGGCCAGGAACTGTTCCAGGATCAGCAGCTCCAGGATCTGCTCCTTCGTACGCTTCTCCGGCTTCAGCCACCGATGGCAGAGATACCACAGCTGGCTGCAAACCTCCCGGGGGCCCTCGACCTCCCGGTAGCGGAACTGCCGGAAGTTCCGCCGCAGCTTTTCCACAGCGGTGGCATCTCTTTCCAAGTGAACCTCATAGGCTCCCCCATAGTCCAGGTAGGGGTACTCTGGTTCGGCTTCTCCACTGACATTTGGCAGGAGCCAGGTCACCACCTCTCTTCCGGGATACGCCGCTCCCTCCACGGTGGGCGGGAAAGATTTTGTGGTGTCCCAGGGGGCAGGCTCTGAATTTAGAGCCGTCATTCCTACATGGACCCCCTCTCTGCACCTCAGGTAGTCTTCATCTTTTCCCTGAATGTCGCTACGGAGGCTTTCTGGAGGTCCTGGCATTCTATCTCCAAGGCTGGACCCCACTGAGTTTTGATCTTCCATATTCCTTTGTGGCGGAACCATGTTTCCCGGTACCAACTGGAATGGGAGGCCCAGGACTGCTGAGGTTCTCTGGGTGGAAGACATTCTCGTTCCTCCAGAAGATGAGAAAAGACGCCTATGTGTTCAGCTCCGTGTCAATGAGTCCAGATCAATCCCAGTCCGGACCCCCCTGCTGATATCAGCAAAATATTCCACTGTTAAAACAGTGTCATCTCGACAAGGATCAGTTCAAACATGCCATTGGGTCTCATTCCAAAACCATCTGAGGGGCAGGGCCATGCATGAGTCAGCAGCCTTCCAGGCGATGGGAACGTCTTCCTAAAGAAATGCGGAAAGAAGGTGCCAATAAAAATGAGGATCAAAAGTTAAGCATTCTGTACATCCAAAACTAAAGAAAAGTCTGAGCTCTGAAATGTCAGGTTAAATTTAAGCTGGTGGGCTACTGCTGGTGGACCTCATGATCGCATCTGGGTTTTGCCCACTGAGTGACACAGTGTTGGATTGGATGGGCTACTGGCCTGATCCAACATGGCTTCTCTTATGTTCCTATGTGTGAGAGATGCTGTCATGATCTGAGCTATTTAAGCAAGGCCTAGTAGGCCCAGGGAACCTGGCTAGCAGTAGGGGAGGTTGGGCCTACAAACCCCAGAAGGCCTTGGGAAGTTTTGGCACCGATTTTGGCCAATAGGGAAGAAGAAGGCTGGAGAATAAAAGAACTGGTGCAAGAGAAGAAGCTGTTCTTCTTCCCAGGGAACAGGGCCAGAACAGAGGCTGCTGCGGGGAAGAAACCCTCATCCTGAGGGAAGGGTGAGTAGTCTAAGGCCACTTGAGATAGTGAGCTAGGAACAGTATATTTAGACGCATTAGGGCATTTGATTTCTGTTCACCCACTTACTGTTATTATTCCTGCACCTCGTTTGTTTGACCTCCTATAAAATAAACCGTTTTCTTTGTTCACTCTGCCTGGTCCTCACGCTCATTTTGGCTAAAAGGGAGGTCTAAAGGCTTGGGAGGGTGCTCTGGGCCTTCTCAGAGGAGCCTGGAACCAGAGTGGTGGCAGTGTCAGGTTGCCTTGGCAATCACTGGGGAGCCCCAAGAACACCCATTCTGTGGCACTGGCTTTCTAACAAATACCATAACTGCAGCATCCACATTTGAGACACCAAGGGCTTCACTGGGAAGCCCGGCTCACATCCTTCACAACTTGGGAAGTCACCTTTTTGAGTGGCCCTGCTCCTGGGCCTGTAGCTGCAGCCAGGCAGCAATCCAACAGGAAAAGCCTCCCCCATCCCTTCCTGCTGTCCCTCAAGGGGCTGCTAAAAGCCCCCGAGAAGAAAACGACTACACAGGTCCGTATGATTCTTTTCACAGCTGGTAGAGGAATAATTCAAGAAGTAGCCACGGTTCAAACCCCGGAACAGTTGTTTTAGAAGTCGCAAGTCACATCATGATAAACAGCCCTAAACAAGAAGAAATGCAAGGTGGGAACTGCTTAAAAGAGTCAGTTCCTACTTTTCAGAATTATTCAGGCAACGATTTTCCCCATTGCTCTGGCACTTTGCAACAGGCAGGAATTCAACCGGTAGAGATATTTCCACTGCAGTACTCCTAAGTTGCAAAAAATGTAGATTTTTTTTAAAATTATGAATATCTAGGAGCTTTAAAACAACACTACATAGAGGCCAGGAGCTGCGGTGGTTCAAGTGGTTAAGTCTGCAGTCTGAACTGCAGACTGTGGAAGGTCAGTAGTTCAGCAGTTCAAGACCCGAGAGTGCTGCATGACGGAATGAGCTCCCGTCTCTAGTTCCAGCTCCTGCCAACCTAGCAGTTCGAAAGCAAGAAATTGCAAGTAGATAAGTAGGTACCACTTCGGTGGGAAGGTAACAGCGTTCCGTGTGCCTTGGTGTTTAGTCATGCCGGCCACATGACCACGGAAACGACTTCGGACAGTGCTGGCTCTTCGGAACGGAGATGAGCACCGCAACCGTAGAGTTGGATTCAACTGGCTTTCGAGCAAGGGAACCTTTACCTTTACATAGAGGCCAGGATCCAAGCAGTGTGTGGAACTGCAGCCCACGCTTCATGCACCATTTCCTTCTTGGCTTCATTTATTTGTCTTTCCTCCCCAAAACAACTGGCATCACTCTTCTGTCCTCCATTTTATGCTCACACAACAACAACCCTGTGAGGGAGGTTATGCTCAGAGTTTGTGACTGGCTCAGGGTCACCCAGCAACCTTCCACGGCACAGTGAGGATTCGAACCTTGGGTCTCCCTAATTCTAGCTAGCCACTCTAAATACTTTGGCTCTTGAAACCAAAGAGAGTTAAATTGCCTTCCTTCAGATAAGAACATAAGAGAAGCCAATGTTGGATCAGGCCAGTGGCCCATCCAGTCCAGCACTCTGTCACCCGATGGCCAAAAATACCAGGTGCTATCAGGAGGACCACCAGTGGGGCCAGGACACTAGAAGCCCTCCCACTGTTGCCCCTCCAAGCACCAAGAATACAGAGCATCACTTGCCCCAGAGTCCCTACCTAATAGCCACTGATGGACCTCTGCTCCATATGCTTATTTAATTCCCTCTTGAAGCTGTCCGTGCTTGTAGCCACCACCACCTCCTGTGGCAGTGAATTCCAAGTGTTAATCACTCTTTGAGTGAAGAAGTACTTCCTTTTATCCGTTCTAACCCAACCATTCAGCAATTTCATGGAGTGCCCATGAGTTCTTGTATTGTGAGAAAGGAAGAAAAGTACTTCTTTCTCTACCTACTCTATCCCATGCATTATCTTATAAACCTCCATCATGACACCCCTCAGGTTTCTCCAAGCTAAAGAGCCCCAAGCGCCTCAACCTTTCCTCATAGGGAAAGTTCTCCAACCCTTTTATCATTCTAGTTGCCCTTTTCTGCACTTCAACCTCCTATGACTATGGACATCCCTGGTTTCTTATAAACAGAACCTACTGTCAAGATGCACTTCCAATACACTTTTTGTGCACTTTGCAACTGGATTTTATTGTATGAAATGGCAAAACCCACTTGTGAATGGTCGCTGAAGTGGACTGAAACCACATTATTTAGCTTGTGCGAAGCACCCGATTGTCATCTTCATAGCCCCCACCCCACTCTGCTCTACCCAGCTAGAAAGAGATTGTCCTTGCAGCTTTCAGAAGTCTGAGCTACAAAAATCCACAGGTGATCTTTTTCTTCCAGTGCTCAACGTTATCATCTGTGGATCAAAAGGCTGAGAAAGGCACAGCCACAGGGGCCAGTTCCAGAGCTGGCAACCCTCCTCCTTCCATCCCAGGAGTGTCCTGGAGACCCTGGTTCAAATCCTGACTCAGCCACCGAAGCTCACTGGTTGACCTTGGGCCAGTGGCAACACACTCTTCCGCCTAATCCACCTCACAGGGTTGTCGTGAGGATAAAAACGTAGGAGAGGAGAACGATGCGTGCGGCTTTGGGGAGAACGACAGGGAGGGAGTGTAAACGGAGGAAATCGGTTCTCTTGCCTGTCGCGCAGCCGTTTACGAAGGGCACCGGGCGAAACGGTGGCAACCCCCAGGCAGGCATGGTTTACATTGCGGAGGTTAAGGGGCGGGGGAGAGGCACCTTACAGCGGCTAACCCTTTGGCCCCGATTCAGTCAAAACGCGTCTGCTACTTCCTCGCCGTGGCTCCTACCCAGCTTGGGACTCCTCTAGTGCAAGATCCCAAGCGGATCTACTCCACTGGAGGAGCTCTGCCTGGGATTGCAGCGCACCGCTTCCAGCCCTTTCCAGCCGTCCCCCTTCGGCTCCCTCCAAGCGACCCTCCCGCTCTCACCTCTGCGGCCACGTAACGCTCGCGTCTTCCTCTATTCCAGCAAAGGGGCGGAGGGGGGCAGCCATCCTTCCCCGCCTTCCCCCCCCCACGTCCTCTCTAGGACTGCCAGCTCGGTCGATTTGACCCTTTAAAGGGCTAATCAGCACAGTGGACACGCAAAGGAAACGTGAAGTCTCCTGATTCCCGGCCCTGACGCAAGGTTGCCAACTCCGGGGTGGGGAATTCCTGGAGATTCAGGAGGTGGAGGCTGGAAAGGGTGGGATTTGGGGAGGGGGATGGACCGGGTATAATGCGGTAGAGTGGAACCTCCGACGCTGTCATTTTTTCCAGGGGAACTGATCTATGTAAGTCTGAGGATCAGCTGTAATTCCAGATCTCCAGCTACCACCTGGAGGATAAATAAACAAGAACATCCACTGCGGAATGTAGTGCTACTATAGTGAAAACAAAACAATATTATTTCTAATATTCTAAATATGATAATCAATACAAACATATGATCATTAGTCCAGTGTCAGTGAAACATACAAAAACCCTTACAAGGGAAGAACAGGAGGAGGAGGAGGAGATTGGATTTATACCCCGCCCTTCACTACCTGAAGGAGTCTCAGAGCGGCTTACAATCTCCTTTCCCTTCCCCTCCCCACAACAGATGTCCTGTGAGGTAGGTGGGGATGAGAGAGCTCTCTCTAGGACTGCCCATGAGAGAACAGCTCTAAAGGATCTTGTAACTGACCCAAGGTCATGCCAGCAGCTGCGTGTGGAGGCCTGGGGAATCAAACCCAGTTCTCCCAGATTAGAGTCCGCACTCCTAACCACTACACCAAACTGGCTCTAAAAAATGTCCTAAAGAAGTAAATCCACTCACTGCATTTCACACAGGGGCTCTAGCCCTCAAAATTTTTGGTTAGATTAAAAATTGTATTAATCTTTAACGTGCTGTGAGATTTCTGATTATTTTTCTTGCAACTGGGTACTGTGGCTTACCCCTTGAATTAATAAAATCCATGACACCTTTTGGGGGATATTGTGTCTCTTTTAAAAATGCAAAATAACTCATTATGTATGAGGAGAGAGATGTAAAGATATCCCGTTCTCACATTGGACTGTGATCTCCCCAAGGATGAAGAAGAAGATATTGGATTTATACCCCGCCCTTCACTTGGAGTCTCAGAGCGGCTTACAAACTCCTTTCCCTTCCCCTCCCTACAACATACACCCTGTGAGATAGGTGGCACTGAGAGAGCTCTTTCCAGATCTGTCCTTGAGCTCTGACAGAACTATGGCTTGCCCAAGGTCATCCAGCAGCTGCAAGTGGAGGAGTGGGGAATCTAACCTGGTTCTCCCAGATTAGAGTCCATGCACTTAACCACTACACCAAACTAGCTCTCACACAGAAGCTTGTATGAGTGAGCCAATTGTGGGGAAAGCTTAGGCATGAGGTCAACCCTCCTGGCCCATGAGAGGATCCACACGGGAGAGAAACCCTCTGTGTGCTCCCCCTGTGGGAAGACTTTTGTGGTGAGTTCCCACCTTATTAAGCATTAGAGGACTCACTCAGGTGAGAAACCATACCAGTGCCTGGAGTGTGGGAAGAGCTTCTACCAGGGCTCCCACCTTCAGAATCATGAGAAAATCCACAGTGGGCAAAAGCCCTTCACATGCTCAGATTGCGGTAAAGGGTTTAGCATGCGCTCCGACCTTATTACGCGCCAGAGAGCCCACATGGCGAAGAAGCCACTTAAATGCTATGACTGTGGGGAAACCTTTGGTCGGCGTTCACAGCTGATTAGCCACCAACGGACCCACACGGGGGAGAAACCCTACGCATTTCATGAGTGCGGGAAAAGCTTTAGTGTGTGCTTGTTTCTCACCAGGCACTGGTGAATCCATACAGGAGAAAAATCATACAAGTGTTTAGACTGTGAGGATAGTTTTGAGGGGAGCTCAGACCTCATGGTGCACAAAAGTACTCACACTGGCAAGAAGTCATATAAGTGTTCCAAGTGTGGGAAAAGCTTCATTCAGAAATCTCATCTCAATACGCACCGGTGAGAGACCATATCAGCATATGGCGTGCAGCATACGCTTCAGCGTGAGGTCAATCCTTAGTTGGCACCTGAGAATCCACACCAGGGAGAAGCCATACAGGTGTCTGGCCTGCGGGAAAGGGTTTAGTCTCAGCTCAGACATCATGGTGCATGAGAGATCCCACATGGGAGAGAAGCCATATAAATGTTCTGAATGTGGGAAGAGGTTCAGTCAGAAGTCTTATCACGGTTACTTTTTAATGACTATGGAACAGCATCTCTTGAACAATTATCTTGACAAAAAGAATGTATAGAAATATCTTCCTGCAATTAATTTCCAATGTTCACATTTTTTAAAAATAGACTGTGGAATTTATACAAGTAATGCATGACTGTTCCCTGGAAGGCCAGATCCTGAAGCTGAAGCTCAAATACTTTGGCCACCAAATGAGAAGGGAGCATTCACTGGAGAAGACCCTGATGCTGGGAAAGATTGAAGGTCAAAGAAGAAGGGGACGGCAAAGGATGAGATGGTTAGACAGTGTCATCGATGCAACGAACATGAAATTGAGCAAACTTCAGCGGACAGCGGAAGACAGGAGGGCCTGGAGTGATCTGGTCCATGGAGTTGCGAAGAGTCGGAGTCAACTGTGCGACTGAACGACAACGACAGTCAAACTTACGTAGATGCTCTGTAGTCTAAGCTATGTTTGTCGTTCGTACATTAGTTGTAAGCTTTTAATAAAATGCCTGGTGTGGCCAGCACACAGGTAGAAAAGCCCTATGCCTCAAGCACAATATAGAAACTCTACTAATGACTTTAACATTTTCTGTTTATGTGTTTCTTCTGTTCCTAAAGGAGGAGAGCGCAAAAGTGGGCTTGAAGCTCAACATCAAAAAAACTAAGATCATGGCATCTGGCCCCATCACTCCTTGGCAAATAGAAGGGGAAGTCTTAGAAGTAGTGACAGACTTCACGTTCCTGGGATCCCAGATCACTGCAGATGGTGCTGCAGCCATGAAATTAAAAGATGCCTGCTCCTTGGGAGGAAAGTGATGGCAAACCTAAACAGCATGATAAAAAGCAGAGACAGCACCCTGCCAACAAAAGTCCGCACGGTCAAAGCAATGGTATTCCTGGTAGTAACGTATGGCTGCGAGAGTTGGACTATAAGGAAGGCTGAGCGCCGAAGGATAGATTCTTTTGAACTATGGTGCTGGAGAAGACTCTTGAGAGTCCCTTGGACTGCAAGGAGATCAAATCAGTCGATCCTAAAAGAAATCAACCCTGACTGCGCTGAGCTCTGAGAAGGAGCAAGGTGTTTGAGCTGCCAGAGGGGTGAGTGGTATTTTTATTTATTTACTTTCAGCTGAGGTGCTCTAGCTGAGAAGGTACTGTGTGGGGGACTGTATTTGGGAGTGTGTGGGTGAGTTGTAACAGACTCCTGGCTGCTGGAGTTGGGGTGTGAAAGGGTCATTGTTTGCCTGTCATTAAGTGCCTTGGGTGAATTTGAGTAGCTGCTGGCCACACCCTTTCCTGGGGGACACTTCTATTTAAGGCAGGAAGCTTGCAAGAGGCACGAGCCTCTGGCACGAGCCGAAGGGTGAGAGCAAAAGGGTGAGGCTCTTTGCCTGTGGCCCAGGAAGAAGCCCAGGAAGAGCCAGAAAGCCAGAGACCTTGGCTCCTTGGGTTCCCAGTAAGGTAAGTAGACTCCTACAACAGGAACCATATAAATACTAAGGGTTTTAAAAGGGGGGTTATAGAAAAGTATTTGTTTAAAAGTAATTATGAAGCCAGAATGCCAGCAGGGGGTTGGGGGCTATCCAGTGTTTTGCATGGAGTGTCACATGTATGACTATCTGCCCACTGGTCAGAAGTCTTGGGTGTGTGCTCGGTGCAAGGAGCTCCTGGTTCTCAGGGAGCGAGTTTGCTCCCTTGAGGCCAAGGTGGCTGACCTGGAGAAGCAGAGACAGTCAGTTAGGTGCACGGAGAAGACTCTCGGGGACTTGTTAGATATGTCCCACTCTGGATCTGGCAGCCCAGCTGCTGTCAGGGAGCATGAGGGTCAAGGGGAAACAGGGCACCATGCCGAGGATAAAGGGAATGTGCCCTCAGAAGGGACCTCTTCTTCAGCTGGTGAACGGGTATCCTTTCGTACCAAGGAACCGTCCCTGGGAAGGGTGGGAGGGGGGCTCTTGGTAGTTGGTGATTCGATCCTTAGGCAGGTAGACAGCTGGGTGGCGAACCCGCGTACTGACCGTATGGTGACTTGCCTGCCTGGTGCAAAGGTAGCGGACATTATGCGTGTTTTAGATAGGCTGGTAGATAGTGCTGGGGAGGAACCAGTGGTCGTGGTACACGTCGGCACCAACGATGTGGGGAAATGCAGTCGTGAGGTCCTGGAGGAGAAATTTAGGCTGCTGAGCAGGAAACTCAAGGCCAGGACCTCCAAGGTACCCTTCTCGGAAGTGCTACCTGTTCCACGCGCAGGGCCGGAGAGACAGGCACAGATCAGGAGTCTCAATGCGTGGATGAGACGGTGGTGTAGGGGGAAGGGTTCAAATTTGTTAGGCACTGGGATGTTTTTTGGGACAAGAGGGAGCTGTACAAAAGGGACGGTCTCCACTTGTCCCGAGAAGGAACCAGGCTGCTGGCGCTCAAAATCAAAAAGGTGGCAGAGCAGTTTTTAAACTGAATAATGGGGGAAAGCTGACAGGAGATGAAAAGTCTCTGGTTCGGGATGGCTCATCTCAAAGAGATGAAGGGGTAGCTACTACTTTTGTACAAGGAAATAGATTACAATTGTCCACTGAGACTGTGGCTAATGATAGGAACTGTCCGGCAAGGTCTCAAGGCAGCAAGAGGAAGGCTGTGAGCTTAACAAACGTGGGAAACTATAAGTGTTTATACACAAATGCTAGAAGTCTCCGAGGTAAAATTGGAATGCTTGGGGGGGAAATAGACATTGTGGGTATTTCAAAAACTTGGTGGGATGAGGAAAATCAGTGGGATACGATGATTCCTGGTTATAAATTATATCGGAAAGATGGGGGTGAAGGGTTGGAGGTGGGGTGGCTCTGTATGTCAGAGAGGGTATACCGTCCAGTAAGATTGAGAGGGTAAGAGAATTGAATTCGCTTCTGGAAATGCTATGGGTTGAAATAGTGGGTCCAAAAGGAAGCTTAACAGTGGGAGTTTGTTATCGCCCACCAGATCAAAAGATAGAGGAGGATTATAAAATGATGAATGAATTAAAGATAGCGGCTAGACGAAATAACTGTGTCGTAATAGGCGACTTTAACTACCCACACATTGATTGGGTCAAAATGAGTTCTAGTCGGGAAAAAGAGATTGAGTTTTTAGACACTCTCAATGACTGTGCTATGGAACAGATGGTCACAGATCCTACCAGGGGAGAGGCGATCCTGGATTTGGTCCTAAGTAACACCTAAGACCTGGTGAGAGATGTAAAAGTGATTGCATCACTTGGGAACAGTGACCATAATGTCATTGAGTTTAACATTTGTACAGATAGGGAGTTGCCCAAAAAGACTGACCTCAGAGATAGGTGGGGCTGAGAGAGCTCTCTCGAGGACTGCTCCTGAGAGAACTTTTGACTGGCCCAAGGGGACACCACTGTAGTGCATGGGGAGGAGTGGGGAATCCAACCCAGATCTCCCAGATTAGAGTCCGCGCTCCTAGCTACTACACCAAACTGGCTCTCGTTCTGCACATGGTCTAAGGCACTCTCTTCCTAGGTCAGCCGAAAAAGCATAAACGTGGCACACAGTGAAAAAATCAGGGGCAGAGGAGCCAAGATGAGCCAGTTTGGTGTAGTGGTGAGGAGCGCGGCCTCTAATCTGGGAGAACCGGGTTGGATTCCCGACTCTTTCCCATACAGCCAGCTGATGTGACCTTGGGCCAGTCACAAGTTCTCTCGGAGCTGTTCTCTCACGAGCAGTCCTCGAAAGAGCTCTCTCAGCCCCACCCACCTCACAAGGTGTCTGTTGTGGGGAGGGGAAGGGGAAGGGAAAGGTGATTGTAAGCCACTCTGAGACTCCTTTGGGTAGTGAAGGGCGGGGTATAAATCCAATCTCCTCTTCCTCCTCTTCCTTCCTAATACATGCTTTTGTCAGTCTCACTTCTTCAGAGGCATATGAAGCAGATAATTGTTTTACAGAGACAGAAATGGCTGCTTTGGAGGGGGGACTCTGTAGACTTGTGCCCCACTGAGGCTCAGGGATGCCAGCCTCCAGGCGGGACCTGGGGATCCCCCAGAATCACAGCTCATCTCCAGACGACAGAGATCAGTTCCCCTGGAGAAAATGGCTGCTTTGGACTCTGTGTATAATAGACGCATGCTTAAAAAGAAGAGGAAATTGGATTTATACCCCGGCCTTCACTCGGAGTCTCAGAGCGGCTTACAAACTCCTTTCCCTTCCCCACAACAGATACCCTGTGAGGTGGGTGGGGCTGAGAGAGCTCTTTCGAGAACTGCCCTTGAGAGAACTTCTCGGAGAGAACTGAGACTGACCCAAGGTCACCCAGCAGGCCTCATATGTCTCAGAGCAGTTTACAATCTCCTTTCCCTTCCCCTCTGCACAACAGACACCCTGTGAGGTAGGTGGGGCTGAGAGAGCTCTGAGAGAACTGCCCTTGAGAGAACAGCTCTGAGAGAACCGGGACTGGCCCAAGGTCACCCAGCAGGCCTCATATGTCTCAGAGCAGCTTACAATCCCCTTTCCCTTCCCCTCCCCACAACAGACAACCTGTGAGGTAGATGGGGCTGAGAGAGCTCTGACAGAAACTGCTGTGCCAGAACTATGGCTTGCCGAAGGTCATCCAGCAGGTGCAAGCGGAGGAGTGGGGGGATCAAATCCAGTTCTCCCAGATTAGAGTCCGCGCCCTTAAGCAGTACACCAAACTGGCTCTAAGGTAGATTATGCATACATAATAATTTATCTAGGAGAACATCTCTCTCAACTTCTATCGGGCAGCCGTGACTCGGTTGCTGTAAGGGTTCAGGTGGGACCCTAGAAAATATGCTGCTGTTTTAAGAGTTTTATACTCACAAAGGGAATTTATCGCGCCTTATGTCTTGTATGTATATCACCGTCCTTGAAAAAGATTGTATTTGACACGGGCAAATTACTAGAGTCCCCTGGGACTAGTGATTGTGAAGCTGACAAGGTGCTGTCTGAGTGTTTGAATATGGTAGAAACCTGCACTTTGGATGTATTGTTTTGGTGAACCTAGGTCTGATAATACTTGACACTAATATTTAGATAACAGTATAGAATTTTAAAAAATAAATAGAAAGCACAAAATGGATGAACCTTAAGCATACATCTATTATACACAATGTCATATATTTTTCTATATCTTCCTAATGCTGTGACCCTCAGTTTTTGTATAAACTCCAGGTAGGGCCTGAGGATCCCCCGGAATTCCAGCTCATCTCCAGACTACAGAGATCAGTCTCCCTGGAGAAAAGGGATGCTTTGGAGGGTGGACTCTGGGGCATCGTACCCCACTGAAGTTCAGGGATGCCAGCCTCCAGGTGGGGCCTGGGGATAAAAGCACAACGCTCAGCGTTTTCAATTGGCTAACTCCCGTTTTGAAAAAGCGAGACACCAACAAACATGTACATCTTTTGACGTCTGCAAGAGACATATTATATAACCCTGGAATGCATGAATCAGCAAAGCTGCCCCTGAGTCAACGCAGAGAGAATGCCTCTTGTGCGTTCAAAGCACTGTCAAGTCACGGCCGACTTACGGTGACCTCACCCAAAGGGTTTCCGAGGCAGGAGAAATTTAGAGGTGGTTTACCCCCCTTGCCTGCCTCTGCGTCCCAATCCTGGACTTCCTTGGTGGTCTCCCATCCAAGGACTAATCGGGGCCGACCCTGCTTAGCTTCCGAGATCTGATGAGATACAGCGAGCCCGGGCCACAGTGCTTTAACAACAGCACCTTCTGAAAAGTTGGAAGGTGAGCTTGAGTGCCTCTTCTCCCATTATACTTCCTAACAACTGTATTCAAGGTTATTGCTCAGTTCAAGTTTATTTATTTAGTCATTTATTTAAATTGCTGTAATGTGCTCCCAGGACATTATAGATTTGCCTGCAGGCAGCCGATAAACAGCTCACCGGATCTCGTCAGATCTCCGAACCTGAGCAGGGCCGGTCCTCCTGGTTAGTGTTTGGATGGAAGACCACCAGTGTTCCCTCTAAGCTGAGTTAGCGTGAGCTAGCTCACTGTTTTTTAGCCTCCGGCTCACACCTTTTTACCTTCGTCTCAGGAAGGGCGGCTCCAGACAGAGCAAACGAATTCGTGCAGCAGCCAAATCGCTCGCTGACAACCAACGCTCCCTCTAAGCCGTGAAGTCCTGTGAGCAAAACTTCTACTTTGTGAGCTACTGGGCATTCAAGTTGTGAGCGAGCGATCTGGCGACTGCAGAAATTAGTTTGGCTCTGGCACCATCCTTCCTGAATTAAGGCAAAAATCTGTGAGCGGGAGGCCAAAAACTGTGAGTTAGCTCACACTAACTCGGCTGAGAGGGAACACTGCAGTCACAACTTCAATGCCCGTAGCTCACCAAGTAGAATTTTTGCTCACAAGACTCCACAGCTTAGAGGGGGCACTGGAGACCCCCAAGGAAGTCCAGGGTTGGGATTCGGAGGCAGGCAACGGCAAGCCACCTCTGTCGGTCTCCTGCCACCTGGGAAGCGAAGCGGGGCCAGTCCTGGTTAGTCTCCGGACGGGAGGCTGCCAAGGAAGCCGGGGTCGCCACGCAGAGGCAGGCAAGCAGCCAACCACCCCGCCTGTCTCTTGCCTTGGAAACCTCACAGGGTCGCCAGAAGTCGTCGCTTGATGGCAAAACGAGCTAAATTTTCTCACCTGCAGCAGAGCCCCGTCACCCCCTCCTCCGCCGGTATAAAAACTCATCTTATAATCCCTTCGGTTTTTTAAAAAAGAAAGTTTGGCTGGAGAGACACAACCGTTTCCCCCACGGCCCGTTAGCAGTGGCGCGCACCCCGGCAAGCCGTGCCTCTCTGCACTAGGGGTGCCAACTGCCAGGCAGCACGGGACTGAGCAAGGAAAAACAACCGTGTGACATGATAATGAAAACTCCTTAGAGAAAAAGATCTTCTTTAATTATTCGGGGAGTAACAAATCATTAAAGGTGTCTCCTTTGAAGCAAACTGGTCCCAAGTTGCAGGGGAAAATGCGAAAGGGTGAGTTGTTTGAGAGTTTTTTTCCTTTTAAAAAACAAAAGTATTTTGATCTCCGTTTTGGGGGCATTCAGATGATCAGCGGTGAAAACTTTATGTATTTTTGTATATTTTCTAGGACAGGGTGGCCAAACTGTGGCTCGGGAGCCCCATGCGGCTCTTTCACATATATTGTGCGGCTCCTGGCAGGGCTGCGGGGGGGGGGGTATGCTTTTTCCTCCCTCCCATCTATTTGCTTTCTCTCTCTCCTTAGCAAACAAATATCATTATCAGAGATCTGCTTTTACCCCTTTTGTTTTTATTTCTGGCCGTCTCATTGAATGTTACTAAAAAGCAAATGTGCACATTGTAAAAATAAAAATGGGTGTGTAATATCTTATTATCCTCTCATGTCCTGTGGTTTGAGACCAATTTACTTCAAAGGAGACACTTTTAATGAAGAAGAAGAAGAAGAGGAGGAGGAGGAGGAAGAGATTGGATTTATACCCCGCACTTCGCTACCCAAAGGAGTCTCAGAGCGGCTTACAAACTCCTTTCCCTTCCCCTCCCCACAACAGACACCCTGTGAGGTCGGTGGGGCTGAGAGAGCTCTTGACACAAACTGCTCTTTTTCAAGAAAAGCTGTGCCAGATCTTGTGACTGACCCAAGGTCACACCAGCAGGTGCAAATGCAAGAGTGGGGGAATCCAACCGGGTTCTCCCAGATTAGAGTCCAAGCACTTCACCACCACACCAAACTGATTTGTTACTCACTGGATAATTAAAGAAGAGATATTTTTCCCTAGCGAGATTTCGTTATCCTCTCAGGGTTGTTTTTTCTTACTAAGTTCAGCCCCTCCAGTGAGCCCTCGCTTTCAACCCCCAGGCGGAGGCTGGAGATATCCCGGAATCACAAAGGATATCCAGACTGCAGAGATGGGCTCCCCCCTGAAGAAAATGGCTGGGGGCGGTGGGGGGAAGACTCCGAGTCCGGACTCGTATCCCACTGCGGTCCCTCTCCGGGAGTTTCCGAGCGGGAGCTGGCAACCCAAGAAGTGCTCTCTCTCCCCAAGCGCTCGTAGTGCGCCCCCCTCGGGCTGCGGAAAGGGAGGAGGCGAGCGGGGGAAAGCAACGTGGACTCGCCGCCGCCGCCCCGCTCCTCCAAGCTGCGCCAGAGCCCGCCCTGTCTCCAGATCAAATCCTGCCCTCCCTCCCGCAGCCTGCCTTCCCGCACCGCTTGCAAGCTGTACCCCGGATTCCTCGGCGAGGAATGGAGAGCCAATGGGGTTGCCAACTCTAGGGTGGGGGATTCCTGGGGATTTTTTTGAGAGGTGGAGCCTGGGGAGGAGGGGAGGGGAACCACCTGAGCAAGGTACAATGCAGGGGTGCCAGCCTTCAGGTGGGGCCTGGGGATCCCCCAGAATCACCCCTCTAGACGACGGAGGTCAGTTCCCCTGGAGAAAAGGGATGCTTGGGGGGGGGGGCTCTGTGGCATTGTACCCCACTGCGGTTCAGGGATGCCAGCCTCCAGGTGGGGCCTGGGGATCCCCGGAATTACAATTCATCTCCAGACTACAGAGATCAGCACCCCTGGAGAGAATGGCTGCTTTGGAGGGGGGACTCTGTGGCATTGTGCCCCCCCCGAGATTCAGGGATGCCAACCTCCAGGCGGGACCTGAGGATCCCCCAGACTTACAGTTCATCCCCAGACTACAGTGATCAGTTCCCCTGGAGAAAAGGGCTGCTTTGGAGGGGGGAGGGCTGTGGCATTGTGCCCCCCCGAGATTCAGGGATGCCAGCCTCCAGGTGGGACCTGAAGATCCCCTGGAATCACAGCTCATCCCCAGACTAGAGAGCTCAGTTCCCTTGGAGAAAATGGCTGCTTTGGAGGGTGGACTCTGTGGCACTGTGCCCCACCGAGGTCCCTGTTCTTCTCAGGCTCCACCCCCGAATTTCCAGTCGTTTCCCAGCCTGGAGATGGCAACCCCACCCCCTCCCTCTGCCAGTGGCCCCAGGGGACCTATTCCCCAACTATGGTTGCCAACTCCAGGTTGCCAACTCCCTGAGGATTTTAGGGGCGGAGCCTGGGGAGGGCAGGCATTGGGGAAATCAAGAAAGGATTCAGGGTGTCATGCCGCAGAGTTCACTCTCCAGAGCAGCTGTTTTCTCCAGGGAAAATGATCTCAGTTGCCTGGAGACCAGTTGTAATTCCAGGGGATGTCCAGGCCTCACCTGGAGCTTGGTAACCCTAAAGCCCAGAGTCAAAAAAATACTGAGTATCAGCTTTAATGTGCATGCACACTTCTTCAGGTACGTCTGTCTTTAGATATATGTATCTGAAGACGCATGTAGGAACACAAACCTAATACTCAGAATTAAACTTGTTGGCCTTAAAGGTACCGCTGGGTTCGAACTTTGTTCTGCTGCTTCCGAGCAACATAGCGACCCACCTGAAAACACTGTGAATGATCAGGTGCATTGCCTTGCAAGGAGTCCTTTCCGTTTGCCGACTCTTTCCTGGCTTGGATCGTGCCCTGGCTCCCTCGATGAGAGCCGGGCGAATAAATTCTAAATGGAGACAGGTCAAGATGGGCAGCCGAGTTGGTCTGGCTGTAGCAATAGGAAAGATCGCGAGTCCGGTGAGCACCTGAAAGATGAACAAGATTGGTGGCAAGGGCGCATGAGCTTTTGGGAGTCTCTGCTCACTTCTTCCAATACAGCTAGATACACGGCATCTGAAATCACTTCCCAATGTATAGGACAGATGGACTCCCATTCTGGCCGTATATTAGAAGCAGGGTGGATAAAAGTCAATATTAAAAAAAAGTCTTTAAAAAATTTAAATTGGATTTTTTAAAATAAACTCCTTTTTGAGGGAAAATCTATCTAAAGATAATTTTCTGTCCAAGATGCATTATAGTCCAAAGTTTATTCATCACGAGATAAGGATTAATTTTTAATTAATGTAGCATGAAGCTGTGTACTCATACAATGTTTAATTTTTTTGGCAAACGAATTCCATTAGTTCAATCACAATGTCAGGCTCTCTCAGAGGTTTCTGTAAGATTATTGGGCAATTTTTCTATCTAGAAGATATTCCCTTCCCCTCCTCACAACAGACACCCTGTGAGGTAGGTGGGGCTGAGAGAGCTCTTTCGAGGACAGCTCTTGAGAGAACAGCTCTGAGAGAACTTGTGACTGACCCAAGGTCACCCCAGCAGCTGCACATGGAGGCGTGGAGACTCAAACCCAGTTCTCCCAAATTAGAGTCTGTGCTCCTAACCACTCCACCAAACTGGCTGTCTTTAAAAGTGTCATTTTAGTCATCGGCTGCTAATGGATTTTATTTGCCTTTTCATACAAAGCCGCTTGCGTCCAGTTAGCAAAGCATGATTGAGCCCTTTTGGAGGGAAACTACTTCCATTTCCCCCTTTTCCTCACACTTCTGAGTCACTGTGGAGTGCTGTGTAAAATGTCCATAAAAGAAAAGAAGAACTTGGATTTATGCCCCGCCCTTCACTTGGAGTCTCAGAGTGGTTTACAATCCCCTTTCCCCTCCCCTCTCTGCAACAGACACTCTGTGAGGCAGGTGGGGGCCGAGAGAGCTCTGACAGAAACTGCCCTTTCAAGAACAGCTGTGACAGAACTATGGCTTGCCCACGGTCATCCAGCAGCTGCTTGTGGAGAAGTGGGGAAGCAAACCCGGTTCTCCCAGATTAGAGTCCGCGCACTTAACCACTACACCAAACTAGCTCTCCTACAATGCCGCTTCCCCCCCGCACGCCTTTTTTTCATGGTGCGATCTTCCTCGTCCTTTTTTTTTTAACATTCTTAGTTGAGCGCTGTGGGCCTAAACCAGTATAACATTTCAGTGTTACAGCAGTACCAGTGAGATGCTTTGGCACCACTATATTGGTCTAGCGCTTAGAACGTTCTTAAAAAGTTCAAGGAAGATCATGCCACAAAGAAGGGTGGGGGAAGCCACGCTGTTTGAAATGACCACAGTGCTTCAGAGAGGGCTCACTAACGGGAGGAGATTTGCTATAGGACACCCCCCCCCCCGACTCTGTATCGTTTTACTCAGAACCAGGCCAACAACGGATGACATCCGATTTAGAACAGTAATGTGAAAGGGGCTTATATCTAATTCTCCACATGGCCCCATTTGTGGATACCTAAATCTAGAGACTGGGGCCATGAACAGACAGGATCGACCTTTTTTACCATCCTGAGAAAAGCCCCAGGCTAGCAGAAAAATCTGAAATTTTAAATATATATATAAAGTTCCTCATCAAAGGCTCCTAAGTAAGCTCAATAGTCACAGGATAAAAGGACAAGTCCTCTTGTGGATCGAAAACTGGCTAATTAATAGGAAACAGAGAGTGAGTATAAATGGGCAATTTCCTCAGTGGAGGGTGGTAAGCAGTGGGGTACCGCAGGGATCAGTACTGGGTCCGATGCTTTTTAACTTGTTCATTAACGATTTGGAGTTGGGAGTAAGGAGTGAAGTGGCTAAATATGCGGATGGCATGAAGTTGTTCAGGGTGGTGAAAACCAGGGAGGATTGTGAGGCACTCCAAAGGGATCTGCCGAGGATGGGCGAGTGGGCCTCAGCGTAGCAAATGGGGTTCAGGACTGAGAAGGTCTGAGAACAGACGTGTCCTCCTTTTCAAAAGTGAACTTTGTTTCATCCGTCTCAGGTACTAGCAGTGTCAACCTTCTGCCTTCATGTGAAACATCCACGGGAGAAGAAAGGGCATAAACCTGATGACGATAGAGCCCTACCCTGGGTTCAAATCCCCACGCCACCACGGGAGCTTGCTGGGTGACATTTCCCAGTCAGAACAAATTTAGAGTCCAGTGGCCTTTGTGGTTCTACCTGGCCCAGTCAGACACACTCAGCCTCGCCTACCTCACAGGGGCGTTGTGAGAATAAAACGGAGAACAGGAGAACACCCGTGAGTCGCTTTGGGTCCGTCACTCGGTGGTTCCCAAGGCAGCAGAGCGTTCTGTCCCTTCGGCAGCCTACCTGAAAAGAAAAGGAGACCAGGAAGCTTGCAGCCTTGATTTCAAAAGGGGGAAGGAAGAGAAAAACAAAGGGAAGATAACAAGGAAGGGCTCCTGTGTTGCTTTTTGCTACAGATTTATAAAGGTAAAGGTTCCCTTGCTCGAAAGCCAGTTGAATCTGACTCTAGGGTTGCAGTGCTCATCTCTGTTTCAAAGCCAAAGAGCCAGCGCTGTCCAAAGACGTTTCCGTGGTCATGTGGCCGGCATGACTAAACACCAAGGCGCACGGAACGCTATTCCCTTTCCACTGAAGCGGTACCTATTTATCTACTTGCAATTTCTTGCTTTCGAACTGCTAGGTTGGCAGGAGCTGGAACTAGAGACGGGAGCTCACTCCGACTTGCGGCACCCGGGTCTTGAACTGCTGAACTACTGACCTTCCACAGCCTGCAGTTCAGCGTCTTAACCACTTGAGCCACTGCAGCTCCTACAGATTTATACAGATTTATAGAGGAAGGGGAAAAGGTTTACACCGGAGAGAGAACCCTGTGCAGGCGGCACACACAGGGGGTTACTTTGCAGAATCCACCAGCAGGCTGGGAAAGGCGTCAGGGGCCTGTCGGGTGCCTCCATCGGTCCTTCCTGTGCACATTCTGAGAGGACGGGGCAGGGGTGGGGGTGGAAATCTGCCCAGGTCCGTGGCAGCCAGGTGCAAAACTGTCAAAAAGGAAGAAAGAGTCCTCTCCAAAATGGGGAGGGGGAAATGGGGTCACTGTCTTCCAGGAGGGTTACTGCAACCAATTATATAAAACTCCGAAAGTGGGCTGCCTTCCAAAGACTCCCAACTAATATGCAAGTACACAATACGAATTTAGCAACAGAAACTATATTATGAAGAGTATGACACTATAGTAAATACACATAAGTATCACACAAAGACAACAAGATTCCAGCTGCCAACAGACCAAATAGTGGACACAGACAGTGAGCATGAAAAAACAACAGCAGTGTGGAGAGATACATCAATAGTAGCCGGCAACAGCGATAGAAGGTCCCAGTATAGCTCCCTTGTTTCTTAAGTGTTCTTCCTCGGTCGCTATTACAAAAAGAATAATTCTGTATTGAATGAAACAATGCAAAAGCTTTTTCAGTCTCCCTCAGGAGTAACCTTGATGCTAACCTCCTGCTCTCCCGTCCAGGATGATGCACTTACAATCACATCCGTAAGGAACATATACTCCTGACATGAGCTGGCAGTGCGATGTGGCTGCGAAGAAAGCTAATGCAATCTTAGGATGCATTAACAGAAGCATTTTGTCCAGGTCACGGGAGGTGGTCGTTCCGCTCTATTCTGCTCTGGTCAGGCCTCACCTGGAGTCCTGTGTCCAGTTTTGGGCACCACATTTTAGGAAGGATGTTGACAAGGAGCATGTCCAGAAGAGGGCAACCAGTATGGTGAGAGGGCTGGAATCCAGGTCTTACGAGGAAAGGCTGAAAGAGTTGGGTCTGTTTAGCCTGGGAAAGAGAAGGCTTAGAGGGGACATGTAGAGGGCCGTCATGTAGAAGATGGAGCAGATCTATTCTCTCTCGCTCCGGATTGCAAGACTAGATCTAATGGGTGGAAATTACAAGGGAGTCGATACCGGCTAGATATCAGGAGAAACTTCCTAACTGTAAGAGTGGTTGAGCACTGGAACAGTCTGCCTCGGGAGGTGGTGGATGCTCTTTCGTTGGACGTTTTCAAGAGGAGGCTGGACGGCCATCTTTCGGGGATGTTGTAGGTATGTAGGGCTATCTTTCGGCTATGCTCCTGCAGAGTGCAGGGGGTTGGACTAGATGACCTGCAAGGTCCCTTCCAATTCCAACGTTCCATGATTCTATGACTCCAGCACCTGTGCTGGACAGCTCCCTGAGAAGCACCTTCCTGGGGACACCTTCTTTCTGGGTCCGTCACTCAGACCCTCAGAGTCCAAACTCCACCAAAATTGGTGGGCAGGAAGGGGTGAGTCAGCTGGAGATATGCTGTGAATTTGAGTTAGGGTCTGGGACCTCCGGGAGTGTCCCCTGGTTTGCAAACTGGTTCAAGTGGTTGGACCAGTTCAGTTCAGTTCAGATATGCTTGTCCCCCTTTCAGTTCCAGTGTCCGGTTCTGCAGCCCTCCTGACCTCCGTGTCCCCGTTACATGCCACACCCTGCCTGACTCCTTGCAGACTTCTGACAATTGTTGACCACTGACTCAGAGCACCCCCTCCAGAGTCTCTCTCTGAGAAATCCCGGCTCAGAGGTCCCCAACCGTTCAGAGCCTGCAGGCACCTTTGCCATTCTGACCCAGCATGGTGGGTTGCACCATCACTGACTTGGGTGATTTGCCCAGTTATTCGTAACTTCCTAATCCAATGTTGGCTCGTGCAATTTCATGCAGCCATTCTGAGTCATTCAGACACGGGCTTTAGCTGGGTTTTAATGCCATTTTACATCTCTTTATCTTTGCTCCCTCTCTCAAGGACAACATTGGCCCCTCCCCCTCCCTTTTACGGAGAGAGCCAGTTAGAAGCTCCCCCCCCCCCCCAGTGTTCTAAATTCTAATCTTTCACCGTTGATCCCCCAACAGTCAAATCTCTCAGCTTTTGATGCTTGCTGAGCTGACTTCAACAGGTATTTGGGGGAATTCAACCCTCCCTGAGGGTTCCCCCCTCTTTTTGTAATCTGCGGCCCGCAGGGAGTCCCCGGAGTCTGTAGAGAAAACTGTTGGGGGAGAGTGAACCCTCTGTTGGTGGAAATCAGTATCCACACGGAAAACAGACGTGGGCTATTAGATATACAGATATTTGTTTACTCGATCAGTCATTAAACTGCGAGACTCACTGCCAGTGGATGTCCCATTGGCCACGAGCAGAGAGGGCTTTCAAAGCAGAACAGATTCATCGAGGAAAAATCCATCAATGGACATAAGTCATTAATGACTAAGGGGAGCCTCCATATTCAGGTGGCAGCAAACCTCTGAGAGCCAGTGGTGGGAGGCAATGTCAAGGGAATGGCCTCCGCCTCTCTGCTCAGCTGTTGCCCATCTACAGGGACTGGTGGGCTGCTGGGTGCAACAGGGCACTGCACTCGGCGGGCACCGTGGGTCAGATCCAGCAGGTTCCTTCCGAGGCCCTTCATGAAAAGGTATGTCTGTCCGTTCACTGAGCCATCCATCACGTAGTCGTCTTTTAAGGGCATGAAATCCAGGTGCACGATTGAATGAGAATCAAACTGCATAAGCAAATATAAGTCAATTCCAAATAACGATATGATTGGTAATACAAATGGTAATAGATCACGGTTTTGTTTGCACGTTTTGTATGTTTGTGAAACTGGCATAAACTTTCGAATCCCCGGACTCCCCCGCAGGCAGTAACTAGGAGACTCCCCCTCACCAGGGGCAGCAGTGCTTCCGAATGGGCAAAACCCACAGTTTGAAAAGCTTATTTTGCACTTTTGCTTTCTTAGAAATCTTTGTTAAAAAAACAAATCTGTTTTAGATGTTCTGCTCAAACTGACTGTTCCATCTGAATCTGGGGGAGGGGGTGACCATCATGACCCCTTCCCCCCTCCACACACTTTTGCGTGTCTCTCCCCGTTGCCCGTGTGTACCTATAGTCCGTTTGCCTTTCATGCCCGTTCTGTATTACTCCGATGCTATTTGCTCATCCCTCTGCTTTCACAGTTAAATCTTTTTTAAACGAATGCCGGTGGGTCAGGGGAAACCTGTCTCCTATTCTGCGGGCCCAAATCGGTCAGCGGAGTCCTCAACGTTTGCCCCGTTTCCCTCTCCCAGTGGCTGGACTTGAGCGACAACGAGGCGTCCGACGTGCCCCCCGGACCTGCCGGGATCACTTGTAGCATCTCTGCCAGCAGCACAGGAGGATCGCCGTCCTCACGGCCGAGGCCTTCCTCGCAACACCCGACATCTGGGTCCTCGCTCTGAGGTAAAGGGATGCAACAACGGACGCTCTTCCGCAGACTGCTCACTTCTGCGGCAGGGACAAGGCCTGCGTGGTGGTGGGGGGGGAAAGGGCTGTCAAGTCGCCACTCAATTACGGCGAAGACCCCATAGGTTCTTCAAGGCAAGTGGGGGACAGAGGTGGGTTTGCCCCTGCCTGCCTTTGTAGAGCAAGCCTGGGCGTCCTCAGTGGCCTCCCCTCCAAAGACCGATCAGGACGGACCCTGCTTAGCTTCTGGGGCCTGACGAGGTCGGGCTGGCCGGGGCCACCCTAATCGGGACGGAGTCGGGTGAAAGAGGTGTCCAGTCCAGTGCTCCCTCTAAGCTGTGGAGTCCCGTGAGCAGAAATTCTACTTTGCGAGCCACTGGCATTCATGTTGTGAGCCAGAGATTGGGCTCTGGCATGAATTAGTTTGCTCTGGAGCCGCCTTTTCCGAGCTAAGACCAAAAAAAAGTGTGAGCTGTAGGCTAAAAAACGGTGAGCTAGCTCACACCAACTCAGCTTGGAGGGAACACTGGTCAAGTCTCAGCTGGCTGATGGGGCAACCCAGGATGGCCTTCAGGGCTAGAGACGGACTGAGGGGGGTTGCCTTTGCCTGCCTCTCTGCAGCAACTTCCTTGGTGGCCTCCCGTCCGAGGACTGGACCGGAGCCGACTCCGCTTAGCTTCGGGGGAGACTGGGCTCGCCCGGGCCGGCCAGTGAACGGAAGAGATGGTCAGAGATGGTTTGCCATTGGCAGCCTTTGCAGAGCAACCCTGGATTTCCTCCCGTGGCCCCCCGTCCAAGGACTGAACCAGAGCCAATGCTGGGCCATCCAGGTCAAGGTGGGAGATGGTCAGAGGTGGGTCTGCCATTGCTGTCTTCTGCGCAGCAACCCTGGGACTTCCTTGGGGGTCTCCCATCCAACCAGTAACCAGATCCGACCTTCAGGCCCGTAGCTACGGTGGGGCATTTTGGGGCCCTGCCCCACCAATAACCATGCCAGAAACCTGACCTTTGAGGAGAGATGACCCCCCCCCCTCGCTGCTGCCTGCTGCAGGGGGAGAGGGCCACGGTTGGCCCTCCGGCTTCCCTCTGTCTCTCCCGCTGTGGAACTGGGGGGGGGCATCATGGGACGCAGGAAAAGACAGCCCAGGGGGCATCTAATCACCGTCAGGAGGCACTGAAATGCCTCTTGAGTTTTCTTCTACAGGGCAAGAGACCTGAGAAGGGGACTCAAGAGCGGCACCTTCTAACGCATCTCCAACCCTCCCCCTTCCTGCCAGCCCAGTCCTGCTGTAGACCACCCAGTCATGGTGAGGCTTTCGAAAGCATTCCCATGAGCCTTTGGGAAACATGCAAATTGATTTCATTAACTGCAATCTAACTGCCCCCTTGAGCTGCGGTGGCTCAAGTGGTTAAGACGCTGAACTGCAGGCTGTGGAAGGTCAGTAGTTCAGCAGTTCGAGACTCGGGAGTGTCGCGTGACGGAGTGAGCTCTCCCGTCTCTAGTTCCACCTCCTGCCAACCTAGCAGTTCAAAAGCAAGAAATTGCAAGTAGATAAATAGGTACCACTTTGGTGGGAAGGTAACAGCGTTCCGTGCGCCTTGGTGTTTAGTCATGCCGGCCACATGACCACGGAAACGTCTTCGGACAGCGCTGGCTCTTCGGCTTTGAAACGGGGATCAGCACCGCAACCCTAGAGTCGGATCTGACTGGCTTTCGAGCAAGGGAACCTTTAACTGCCCCCTTAAAAATGTAAATGCCCCCCCCCACAAAAGAAATCCTGGCTACTGTCCTGCCGGCCTTGCAACCGTGACGAGGCTCTGGTAGGATGTGAGTGTGCTCGGGGAAAGTCCCCTCTCGTTCAATAGGCATCAGGTGCTTTGGGGTCTCCTGTCAAAATCCCAGGAGCCGCAAAAAAGAAAGCAACCCCCTTCCCCTTCTGTCCTGGCAAAGAAAGGCTGGCCCCCGGTCTGCAGACAAGCCCCTCCTTCTCTTCCCCAGATCCAGTCGCTTACTGGCAGCCAACCTGTCTGTGGAGGCCTTTGCAGACCTGAAGCGGTTGGAGGTGGTGGACACAACTGGGAAACCAGAGCCGAGCATCGTCCCTCTGCCGCAAGCCGGTCGCTGGTTCCGTCCCCAGGCGGGCACCTAGGAAGGGGGTCGCAGAGCAGGTGAGGCTATGAGCCCACCCAGGACGGGATGTAAAGAGGGCGGGCGTTTGTGTCTCACAGGAATCATCCGGGTCGCCGGCTTTTGCTGGGATCGGGGCCCTAAGTGCTCAAAAGTACAGCGAGCACCTGGAGGCTAATTCACACCCAGTATTTGCAGTGCCATCCAGGTGACTGATGTGGTCTGGGAATTCCATGCTTAGAAGTCATGAAGAACACCAGAAGAGCCCTGCTGGATGAGGAGAGACGACCCCCCTTGCTGCTGCCTGCTGCAGGGGGAGAGTGCCACGGTTGGCCCTCCGGCTCCCCTCGGTCTCTCCCACTGTGGAACTGGAGGGGGGGGGCATCGTGGCACCCAGGAAAAGGCAGCCCAGAGGGTATTTGGTCACCTTCCGCAGGCATTGAAACGCCTCCTGAGTTCCCTTCCACGGGGCAAGAGAGCTGAGCAGGGGCTGCAGGGCCCTCAAGAGGGGCACCTTCAAACGCATCTCCAACCCTCCCCCTTCCTGCCAGCCCAACAATCTACCAAGTTCATGTGAACAGAGTGTGTTTTAAAGGAAAAACAGTCTCCCCATCAAGGAGGATGTCACAGAAACATTCCCTGTCTTCGGTGTGGCACCGAAGATGGCCGAAATGACCAAGTCTGGCCTGACGTTGACGTTCCTTGGATTGTCACTTTTGGGGGGGTGCTCCTCTTGACTGGCCTCTCAACCCTCTCCGTCTCCCCAGGGACGACCAGCACGTCAGCCAGCTGGATGAGATGCAGCGGCAGCTGGCGGCGGCCGAGGACGAGAAGAAGACGCCGAGCTCCCTGCCGCGCGTGGCCATCCAGAAGAAGCTGGCGCTCACCCAGCCCTTGGAGTCCCTGGAGAGTCCGGAGGAGGAGCTGGGGGTCAGGTGGAGGCCCCTCAGAGCGGCCAAGAGAGCTCTGGTGAGGACAGGAGGGGCCCTGGGACTCTCACGATGGAGGGAGGCGGGGCAAGAGCTGTGGGAGGGATGATCGGCCTGCTGCCAGCACGGCACTGCCAGGGGGCACAAGAGAGCCTATGGCGTTCTGGCCTGTGCAGGTATTTTCCCCTCTCCCTCCGTGTGGGAGCCAGTTGTAGTGTCATATCCACTCCAGTGCTCTTGCGAACCAGACTAGCCCCAAGCTAGCCCTTGTGATTAGTGTCTGACAGCTTCCGGGAAGCCAGAGCCTTCTACATACCTAAGGGACTGCCTTTCCCCACATGTTCCCCTGAGGACACTACGATCGGGGTCCCAAAACCATCTGGCCCTCCCGGGCCCTAGAGAAGCCAGGCTGGCTGTGATGAGGGCCAGGGCCTTCTCGGTGGTGGCTCCGCGCTGGTGGAATGAGCTCCCGGATGACATCAGGGCCCTCTGGGACCTTTTACGGTTCTGCAGGGCCTGCAAGATGGAGCTCTTCCGCCAGGCCTTCGAGTAGGGAGCCGCCCTAATAAAGCAAGACCCTGGCCCCAAATTAACATAATTGTTAACATGGCAATATTAGACTTCAGACGCTGCTATTACCCGCCATCCGTTGCAAAGAACACTAGCACTTTACGCTGCTGTTTTATGTCTGTATTATTGTATTGCTGTGGTTTTATTGAACTTGTTTTAAGTGTAAGTCGCCCCAAGCCTGCCTTGGTGGGGACGGCAGGATACAAGTTAAATGAATAAATAAATGTGGGTCCAAGGGGAGTCCGGTTACAAAGCTGCCCTTGGGCCAGGCACGCACTTTCAACCAAGCCTACCTCACCGGGTTGTTGTGGGGATACAACGGGGGACAGGAGAATGACGTTAGCTACCTTGGGGTCCCGACTGGGGAGAAAGGTGAGGTGTAATAACAAGCGAATTTGCAAACACGATTCTAGTTGAAAGCACCCAAGCCCTCCTATTCTTCCGATCAGTGTTTCGTCGCCCACAGTTGCTACCAAAGCAACAGTGATTTAATTTTGCTAGCAGAATAAAGGGGTGAGGCAGGAGGGGGCAGCCGTGAAGCAGGACTGGAGAAGGAGAGGGAAGACTGGGTAGCTCTGTGAGACCGAGGCAGCTCCATTGCCTGGAGCCCTTCCTGCAAACCGCCTCTGCAATGCTCCCTCTAAGCTGTGGAGTCCTGTGAGCAAAAATCCATCTTTGTGAGCTACCGGCATTAAAGTTGTGAGCGAGCGATTTGGCTCCTGCATACATTAGTTTGCCCTGGAGCCATCCTTCCTGAACAAAGACAAAAAAAATGTGAGCCAGAGGCTAAAAAACTGTGAGCTGGCTCACACTAACTCAGCTTAGAGGGAACACTGCCGCCTACGTATTTTTCCAAAGATACTTTTGCAAGTGCTCGAAAACGTCCTCTCTTCCCAGGGTGCAAGTCACAATCCGTACAGTGCTGTATAAATGCTTAAATGCTTTAAGTGAATTCCTGCAGCTTTTGTGCTAGCTGTGTAGGAGATAGGGTTGCCAGCTCCAGGTTGGGAAACTCCTGGAGGTTTGGGAGTGTGCAGCCTGGGGAGGACAGGGACCTCAGTGGGGTACAACGCCAGAGAGTCCTCCCCTGAAATCATCCCATGTTCTCCAGCGGAACTGATCTCTGTAGGCTGGTGTAAAGTATTGAATACGGACATGTATAATGTGAAATCAGCTCATGGTTTATTTCAGGGTGGAAACTCAAGACAGAAAAGCAGGACCCAAGGGTCCACTTAAATGCCGGCACATGCCCGGCCCACATATACACCCACATACACACCCACACTCGTGATTGGTTTATTTACAGTGCACCCATAACCATTGGTCCATACGAAGGTCCGTACTAGGATCCTCTTAGTCTGTCGTTTCAGGTCGCGAAGCTTTGCTTGTTCGCTTGACCATGTGTTAGCTCGGCCGTGTGTGTGGTCCTAGTTAGTACACAACACCTGGAGAAGAGCTTTCCCCACGTATTCCCCAGAGAGCACTGTGCTCGGGGTCCCAGAACTGATTGGCCCTCCCGAGCCTTAAAGAAGCAAGGCTGTCAACAACCAGGTTCCAGGGCCTTCCCGGTGGCGGCTCCGGCCTGGCGGAATGAGCTCCCAGAAGAGATCGGGGCCCTGCGGAACCTCTTACAGTTCCGCAGGGCCTGCAAGACGGAGCTCTTCCGCCAGGCTTTTGGAGCTGCCACCACCATTCAACTTCATTAACCACTAGTTGTTGAAGGAGAGAAAGCCCCGGAATCAGTACTAACTCGATACCTTATAGCCTGGCAAGAACTCAGACTGGGGTGGTAGATCGGACTATCTAGACACTGAGACAAGGCCGCCACCATTTATTGGTATTATGTTTACTAGCACTTGTTTGCACGTGGTTTGGTTTTAACTTGATTACTGTTTTAATGTTTCTCGATGTTTTAATATATTTATATTTACATATATTTTGTAAGCCGCCCTGAGCCTGCCTGGCAGGGAGGGCGGGAATATAAATCAAATCAATCAATCAATAAATAAAGGCGGCTCAGGACCAGGCACACATGGTGGCAGCGGAAGCGTGGTGGCAGCCGATGTGCAAGAATCCAATATGAAGCAGCTGCCGGTCTGCCACCAAGCAAGAGTAGACCAGCCCCGCCCAGCAGGCAGCGCTTCCTCTTCTCATGCTTTTCTTCCTCAAAGCAGCTCGGGAGAGTCGGCTGAAGCGGATGAAAACTGAATCCAGAGATGGCCCAGGGGCCCCCAGTTCTCTTAACGTATCAACAATGATGGGAAGGTTGCGGCGGAGCAACGAGACCTTGTCCACAAAAAAGCTCGCGTAAGCCTCACAGCTGGTGGTCGAATTACTTCCATTTTGGCCTCTCCCATTAAGGGAGGATAAATATCTAATTATTCTAAACAATCGTGCCGCACGAGAGCCAGCAGGCGCGATGGAGGCCATGAAGAAAGGTAGCGTCTCTATCTACGAGGCCTTTATCGGTGGCGCTATTTTCAGTTGTCTGTTGCTTGTGTTGTAAGCTGTCTTGGGGGGTCGGGGGGGGGCAATGGGCATAACCAGGCAGGAAACGAAGGCACAAGTAGACCAGACCAAGGGTGTGAGGACATCCTCTCTAGTGTTAGTTAAGCCATCGGGCTGGCTCATGAGTATAGGTCACTGGACCACTCTACCGTTAAGGCTTTTAGTGGAATTGCCGAACAGGGGAACTGATCTCTGTGGTGTGGAGAGCCAGGTGTCATCCTGGAAGACCTCCAGCCTCTACCTGGGGGTTGGCATTGGCGACTCTAGTGAGAATGCTGAGAGCAACATAAATAGTTCTCATAATGCCCGGCATGGAAGCAAACGGTTGAGTACTTTTAAAAAATCCTTAAAATGCTGTGTTTTTATTTGTGTTTCAGGAACAGACTGAAACGAAACATTCCCGTGGAGGCACGAGGCCTCGAACGGCCCTTCGAAAGGCAAACAAAGTCACTAAACAGGAACTGCGGGGCATAAGCACCCCGAAACCACCCGAAAGAAAGCAAGTCGTAAAGCTCCCCCAAACTGAACTACCGCAGTCAGGACTTACACTGCCTGTAAGAAGGGATGTCTCAAACCTCCCTGGGAACTCCCAGGTCAAAGTCCCCATGCCACCACTGCCAAAACACCAGAGTCCAGCCCAGGGTCCCAACTTAGCAAGGTGGAGAAGAGAGAGGATGACAGTGACCCAGAGCCGGCCCAAAGGGGCCCACGAAGCCACAGAGCAGAGACCCAGAAGGGTGGAGGCGAGAGGCCTGGCTGACACAGAGCCTCTGGCTGGCAGAGCGGGGGGGGGGAGGCAACAGGAGCCACCTGGGCATCCGCAGGTTTAACAGGAGGTGGGGTCGAGGGCAGGGGGGAGGACCGGGGATGAGAGGCGAATAAAAAGGCAAGTGGGAAGAAGGCCTGGGAGCTGCGACAGGACACTCCAGGACTCCAGTGGCCGGTCCCAAGGACTGCCAAAAGTTCAGCAGTGGTTCATTGGGTCTCTGGGAGGGGTCCATGCCGTGACGCGAGGAAGCTCAGGGATGATCCATGCATCATGCCGCCACAGCAAAGCAGCAGGAGGGAGCTCAGGAGCCAGGGAAATGCCGAGTCGACGGCTCTTCTCCTCCCTTCTCACCCCGATGTCAGGGACAAAATAAGACCCCTAATAATATAGATAACTCAGGCGGAGAGTGGAGGTTTCAAACTTTACTGCAGATAAAGGGAATCTTTCAAACAAGAGATTCCCTGAAGCATTGCTTTCATGGCTTTATAAGGACAATCATTTAATCATATGCAAAAACATCACCCTAATCCCACCGCTCTGTGGTTTTGCTCTGCTGTCCATGGGCCAAGACAGCCAGAGTTACTGACTTCACGACCACGCCGGTTGATAACGCCCCTTCCTTGTTGTGGTTTGGTATCTCCTGTTAGCAAGAGTCTAGAAGCAGGTCCCTAGCATCAAAAAATATATATACAAGTTTGCTAACACAGCCACACACCTTTCGCAGAAATTGGCCACGGCTGGCTACATCAATTCCTGCCTTCGTTGGAACAGGTCTGGCCTACCTTTGTGGTTTTGGCTAGAAGTTTCCTGTTTGGACACTTTTGCTTCTAGCGAGCAAAACTCATCCTCTGGCAGGCTTTATCAAATAAAACAAATAGACACACAGGATTTCTGATGCTGAGACCCATCAGAATATTCTGATAGGTTTTCCTATAGTGAGTTTACCATGAGTTTCTCCCCCAAAATTCCTTTTTCTCCCCCACACCGAGAGTCACGCCATCACAGAGGGGCGACTCGGAGAAGGAAGGGGAGGGAGGGGGAGGCATTTAAATCCCTTCCCTTTCCTCCTTGAGTCGCACCGTTATGGATGTGTGGCGCAGGGAGGGGGAGGTATTTAAAGCCCTTCCCTCCCCAAGTCACGCTGCCGTGGGGCAGAGGGGGTGATTCGGGGAGAGGAGGGAAGGGAGAGGAGGCTTATAAATAATAAGAATAATTATACCCTTGACCGAAGAACAGTGCACTCCTTTTATCTGGGATGGTTGTCTGCTTCGTCTCTTAAAGTCCAGAATCTATTGTCATTTAAGTTTTTTATCAAGTATACCTGTCAGTCCACAAACACCCATTCATTATCCATCCTACTGATATAGTCATTTTCCATTTTTAACAATCATAATATCCAAACAAAATAAAGAAAAATTCACCTGAAGTTACGATTCCAGCAACCTAAAATTTTGACTCTCATTTAATCCCTCTTCTTTTCATATGCCCCTATCTTACCTGTTTATATTTCCCGTCCAGCTTCCCCATATCTTATAATTAATCATAATATACCTCATAATCTACGGTTCATTTCTACTTCATCTACCACTATTTTTCTTTCTCCATCTTCTTCTGTACCTGGAAAGAAAAGTTGAAAGGGTTGCCTCCAATTATGGGTGCTATAGAGAACAACTCTACAGCGAGAGGTAAACTTCCTCACTCCCTGTATTCAGAGGTCTTGGGGGGGGCACGCTCTTTTTTTTTTTGGCCCCCCCTGAAGGGGAATTTTTTAATTTGCATTTCTAAAGACTACAACGAAAGAGGGGAGGGGGAACTACAAATTGTGGGAGAAAGAAAAAGAAGGCCATTAAAAGCCCAAGTATTGAAGGCTACAAACTGCTTATAAACATTTGTTACTCTTGACAATTACTTTCAAACATGAAGATTGTTCATCAGTCATTGCTTCCATTGTCAAACCCAGATTGTCTAACTAGGCAAAGAATAATTCCATAGCTAATCAACAAAAACATAGCCTTTAAAGGACATTGGCATCTCCCTATACGCTTCCCCCCCCGAGACAAAATACTATGGAGCCAAGATTCCTTCGGTCCAAACAATCATCCAAGTTTATTCTCTTCCTTCTCTGTTGTAGCTTCTTTTCCTATTCGCTTCGGTATAACAGGCTCTGTTCATTTATTACGTAAACCGCATTCCTTTTTCCAGGGCTTCCCATCGCTTCCTTCAGATCATAAGAGTCCTTCCTTTTGTTGCTTCAAACGCCCGCAGATTGGAGAATCCGACCGCTCTCTTTACAGGCAGGTTTTGTGAAGTGAGGGTGGCCAAGGCTGACCCTTTGCTCCAAAATCGCTTTTTAATCTGCTTGCAAATCCATCTCATATAAACTGAACATTCGAGTCTCCGTACAGTCTCAATTTCCTCTATGATCGTAGGTTCGCTGCTTCTTGATACAAACACTTTCCTTTTAAAAGTGCAGCTATGTTAAGAGCCGTTCTCGTCCAATACATCACTTTAACCAGAAGGGGCAAACGATTTTCAGTTGCAGGAAGAGTCTATGGTTAGGTCACACGACCTAGCCCTCCATTCTCCTTCTTCCCAAGGAAAGCTTGGGTCCCGCCTCCCTCAGTGCCTCCGATCGCCATCTTGGGGGCTGTTTACATTTACCGAACAAAGTTGCCAGTCTCAATAGTCTGTAAGTGCTTATTTTTGGGGGAAATTCTCTGCTCTAGTCCCTTGCCACTATAAGCTCTGTCCCCCTCAGACACACTCCCGCTTCATGTTTAGGGGGGGCGTCCCCCCCCTCCACGCTGTGTTGGGGAGACTTCGCATCAGGGCTTCAATGTTCCGTTTTAACTTTCAACTCATTCATCCATCCACAGTAGCAATCCAACAGGTCTCACCAAAGCCCCTGGGATCCCGCTAGGCAGAGTAGAAATGCTGAACCTTCAAGCGCTTGTCCTGGTGTGTGTTGCTTAGTCCCATTCGGGAACACAGTGCAGAGATCTTCGAGGCATAGGGATGCCCCCATCTGCCGGTGGTGACCCAACAGGGCGGCGACCCGCAAAGCCCCATGGCTAGGGATCCTTTACCAGAGTCCCGGGGGGATGTGGACAATCGCACCCCCTCTCATACGCTAGTCCACGGATCACGTCCCCAGGAGTGTCCTGGGGAAACTGCCACCATCAGCACGCCAAAAACTGGAAGTCCGGGGGGGGCATGGTCTTCACCTCCTTGCTACACCCTGTTATAACACTGAGGACTCTAACCCTCTAATCAAACAATTCACACCGATAACAATTCTTTCTTAAATATATTTACAGTTCCAGTCGACTCTTGTACCAATAAATCTTACTTTCAATTGTTTTCCCATAGCCTAACTAGGCCAAACCAGCCAACTGTGATCTAATAGATTTAATGGCCAAACCCTTACCTGCCAACATACACAGTATTGCAGCAGATGGTCCACCAGTATCGGCTAGACATCCTGAAGCCCTACGTGCCCCTGAAAGCTGTCAACTGGCGAGTTGCATGGCCATAAGCTTCTGGCATGCTTGGCACAAGTGCCAGGTCAGTTGCCCCCTGCTAGCTTCAACCGGCCAAGCTGCCACAGTTCCGGGGGCATCCTCGTTGGGTGCAACTCGGCCTCCGGGGCCACGTGACAAAACCTCTCCATCTGTTTGCAAGAGAGTGTCCGCCACCCCGTTATTCGTCCCAGGGACATGCTTGGCGAGGAAAAGAACATTCAACTGCAAACATGGAAGTGTAAAGGGACAGGCAAGGCTCATAACCCCGGGGAGACTTAGAGGTCAAAGACTTGATGACTTGAACCACCGCCAAATGGTCATGCCAGAAATGTACTGTACTGTTGGACAGCTACTCCCCCCCAAACCCAAAGGGCAACCAGTATGGGGAAGGATTCAAGGAAGGTCAGGTCCTGACAAAGTCCACCCGTAACCCAGGCCTCAGGCCATTCTGCAGCACACCAGTGGCCCCTAAAATACACTCCAAAGCCCACTGACCCGCAGGCATCAGAGGTCACCGGGAGTCCCTCCTGCAAGCACAAGTCATCCCTCCAAAAAGAAACCCTGTTCAACCTGTGCAAGAATGTGTCCCAGACCTGAAGGCCCTCCTTCATTCCCCTATTAATTCTCACCCTGCTAGATGGGCTCCAAAGCCCAGCCACAGAGCCACAAAGGATGTGCAAGAATGCTTTCCTGGGGGCTAGCACCCAGCAAGCGAAATTCAGATGCCCCACCAGTTGCTGAAGCTCCAGGTGCTTCTGGCATCTTTCTTTCTTTCTTTCTTTCTTTCTTTCTTTCTTTCTTTCTTTCTTTCTTTCTTTCTTTCTTTCTTTCTTTCTTTCTTTCTTTCTCTCTCTCTCTCTCTCTCTCTCTCTCTCTCTCTCTTTCTTTCTCTCTCTCTCTCTCTCTTTCTTTCCCTTTCCCTCTTTCTTTCTTTCTTTCTTTCTTTCTTTCTTTCTTTCTTTCTTTCTTTCTTTCTTTCTTTCTTTCTTTCTTTCTTTCTTTCTTTCTTTCTTTCTTTCTTTCTTTCTTTCTTTCTTCCTTCCTCCCTCCCTCCCTCCCTCCCTCCCTCCCTTCCCTTCCTCCCTTCCCTTCTCTTCCTTCCTTCCTTCCTTCCTTCCTTCCTTTCTTTCTTTCTTTCTTTCTTTCTTTCTTTCTTTCTTTCTTTCTTTCTTTCTTTCTTTCTTTCTTTCTTTCTTTCTTTCTTTCTTTCTTTCTTTCTCTCTCTCTCTCTCTCTCTCTCTCTCTCTCTCTCTCTCTCTCTCTCATTCTTCCTTCCTTCCTTCCTTTCCTTTCCATCCTTTCCTTCCCTTCCTTTCCTTCCCTTCCTTCCTTTCCCTCCTTTCCATCTCACCCTCCTTCTTTTCTTCTCTCTTTCCTTTCCTCCTACTTTCCTTCTCTTCTCTTTCTTTCTTTCCCTCTTCCCCTGCTTTCCTTCTCTCTTTTTCTTTCTTTCCTCTTCTCTCTTTGTTTCCCTCCTTCTTTACATCTCTCCTTTCCCTCATTCTCTCTTCTTCTCTCTCTCACTTTGTTTCCCTCCTTCTTTCCTTCTCTCTTTTTCCCCTCCTTCCCTTCTGTTTCTTTTTCTTTCCTTCCTTATTTTCTTCTCTTTCTTTTTCTCTTTCTTTTTCTCTTTCCTTCCTTCTTTCCTTTTCTCTTTTCCTTTCCCTCCTTTCCCTTTCTTTCCCTCCTCTCCTTCTTTTCTTCTCTTTCTTTCTCTCCTTTTTTCTTTCTCTTTCTTTCCCTCTCTTTCATTCCCTCCTTCTTTCCTTCTTTTTCTTTCTCTCTTTCCTTCCTTACCTCCTTTTTCCTTCTCTCTTTCTTTCCCTCTTCCCTCCTTCCTTCTCTTTCTTCTCCTCTTTTGTCTTCCTTTCCCTCTATTTTTCTTTTTTTCCCTCCTGCTTCCCTTCTCTCCTTTCCCTCTTTCTCTCCTTTTCTCCTTCCTTCCATCCTTTCTTACTTCCTTTTTTCCTTCCTTCCTACCTTCCTTTCCCTTTTCCCCTCCTTTCCCTTCTCTTTCTTTCCCTCCTTATTTACTTATCTTCTTATTTCCTTCTTTCCCTTCTTCTTTCCTTCTCTCTTTCTTTTCCTCTTTCACTCCTTCTTTCCTTCTCTCGCTTTCTCTTTATTTCCTTCTTTCTCTCTTTCCCTCCTCCTTTCCTTCTATCCCTCTTTCCTTCTCTCTCTTTCCTTCTCTCTTTCTTTCCCTCTTTCCCTCCTTTTCCTTCTCTCCTTCTTTCCCTCCTTTCCATCCTTCCGTCCTTTTTTCTTCTCTCTTTACTTTCCTCCTTCTTCCCTCCTTCTTTCCTTCTCTTTTCCTTCCTTCTTTCCTTCTCTTTTCTTTCTTTCCTTCTCTTTTCTTCCTTCCTTCCTTTCTTCCTTCCTTCCTTCCTTCCTTCCTTTCTTTCTTTCTCTCTCTCTCTCTCTCTCTCTCTCTTTCTTTCCCATTTCTCTTTCTTTCCCTCCTTTCCTTCTTTCTTTCCCTCCTTCTTCCCTTCTCTCCTTTTTCTCTTTCCCTCTTTCCCTCCCTCCTTCCATTCTTTCCCTTTCCCCCTCCTTTTTCCTTCTCTTTCTTTCCCTCCTTCTTTCCTTCTCTTTACATTCCTTTACAATGCCCAGCTGTGGGATGAAAAACCCAAACCCACCCCTCATAGCATTCCCCAATTCATGGTTAGCCTTCATCCGTGTTCGCTCAATGGTGTGTGGATCACAAGCCCTCTTCCACACCCACCAAGGCAAAATGGCTGACCACACCAGCCTGACATTGGGCCAACATTCCACAATGTCCCACATGCCGTATCAGAGCCTTTCCCTTCATCATGCAGAGCCACCCAGATCATTGACACCCAACTGGATTCCAGATATCTCCACCAGATGGGTCACCCAAAAAACCATACTGTGGCCAGCAATCAGAATCTGGGGCCTCCACACAGAAGCCACTGCACCTAAAACAAAATAACAACAGGAAACATAAGAAATAACAAAAACTTACAGTGACATCAAAGACTGAATATAGGTCTTGTGGGTCACTGAATGCCACCACCCCACTTTCTGTGTGGCTGTGCCAGAATAGCCCATGGCCGCAGCTGTGGACATAGCCCCAGTTCAGAATGAATGTGTGTCAAATAGAGGGCCATTGTCTCAGCCACACAGGCAAACATACCGGCACAAAGCCCAGACCGGATAGAGGTCCTTGTCGGCACAAGAGAGATATCTCATTCCCTTTTCCCTTTTGGACCTTCCTACGTGGATCACAAACGTGTCGCCCTTAAAAGAAATATCATTTACTTTCAGAGCCCTCATCATAGGGTCCAACCGAGATGGCTGTGCCAACTCGCTGACCCGTAAAGTGCCAAAGAACACGACCAGTGAAGCAGCATGGAACAGCACAATCTTAAAGCCGGAGCTACAGACCTGTGCACACACACCAAACAGCCCCTTTAGCACCATAGGGGAAATGGGTTGCCATAGAACCCACAGGTTACCGGCCTCCCGTACCCAGCCTTGCAGCGTTTCCTGTAACCTGAAGTCAGCAGTAAACTCAAGAAAACCGTGGGCCTTACTGTGGAAGGCCGAACCAGCCAACTGTGATCTAATAGATTTAATGGCCAAACCCTTACATTATTGCGGCAGATGGTCTGCTGTAATTTGCAAGACATCCTGACGCCCTGGCTGGCCACCAAAAGCTATTAACTGACGAGTTGCACGGCCATAAACTTTCGGTATGCTTGGCACAAGTGCCAAGTCGATTGACCCTGCTAGCCTCAAGCAGACGAGATGCCACAATTCCACGGGGGGCATCCTTGTTGGTGCAAGTCGGTGTCTGGGGCCAGGTGACGAAACCTGTCCGTCTGTTTGCAAGACAAAGCATCCACCACTCCTTTATTCACCCCAGGGACATGCCTGGTGAGGAAAAGAACATTCAACTGCAAACATGCAAGTGTAAAGGGACACGCAAGGCTCATAACCCCGGGGAGAGTTAGAGGTCAAAGAATTGATGACTTGAACTACCGCCAAATGGTCACGCCAGAAATGTACTGTACTGTTGGACAGCTGCTCCCCCCAAACCCAAAGGGCAACCAGTATAGGGAAGGATTCAAGGAAGGTCAGGTCCCGACAAAGTCCACCCGTAAACCAGACCTCAGGCCATGCTGCAGCACACCAGTGGCCCCTAAAGTACAACCCAAGGCCCACTGATCCAGAGGCATCAGAGGTCACCGGGAGTCCCTCCTGCAAGCGCAAGTCATCCCTCCAAAAAGAAACCCTGTTCAACCTCCACAAGAATGTATCCCAGACCTGAAGGTCCTCCTTCATTCCCCTATTAATTCTCACCCTGTGAGATGGGCTCCAAAAGCCCAGCCAGAGTGCCACAAAGGCGGTGGAAGGATGCTGTCCCTGGGGACTACCACCCGGCAAGAGAAATTTAGATGCCCCACCAGTTGCTGAAGCTCCAGGAGAGTAGCCTTCTTTTTAAATAAAAAGGCCTGCAGAGCCCCCCCACCTTGATTCGGGGTGTGTGGGTGGGCTATGGGGGCTCTTTCCTCCTTCTTTCCTTCTCTCTTTCTTTTTTTCTCTCTCTCTTTCCCTCTCTCCTTCTCTCCCCCTTTCCCTCCTTCCTTCCTTCCTTCTTTCTTTCCCTTTCCCCCTTCTTCTCTCTCTCTCTTTCTTTCCCTTTCCCATTCCCTTTCCCGTTCCCTTTCCCGTTCCTTTCTCCTCTTCTTTCTTTCTTTCTTTCTTTCTTTCTTTCTTTCTTTCTTTCTTTCTTTCTTTCTTTCTTTCTTTCTTTCTTTCATCATTCTCTCCTTTTCTTCTCCCTTTCCTTCCCTCCTTCTTTTCTTCTTTTATTTCTTTCCCTCCTTTCCTCTCTCTTTTTCTTTCTTTCCTTCTCTCTTTCTTTCTGATGTTCTTCTCTCCATCTTTCCCTCCTTCTCTCTTTCTCTTTTTCTCTTTCCCTCCTTCCTTCTCTCTCTCTCCTTCTTTCCATCCTTTTTCCTTCTCTCTTTCCCCCTCCATTCCTTGTTTCTTTTTCTTTCCCTCCTTCTTTCCCTCTCTCTTTCTTTTCCTCTTTCCTTCCTTCCCTCCTTCTCTTCCTTTCCCTTTTTTCCCTCTGTCCCTCCTTCTCTCTCTTTTCTTGTCTCTTTCCCTACTTCTTTTCTTCTCTTTCTCTCCTTCTTTCCTTTTCCTCTCTTCTTTCCCTCTTTTTCTTTCTCTCTTTCTCTCCTTCTTTCCTTCTCTCATTTTTCCCTCCTTCCTTCCTTCTTTCCTTCTGTCTCTCTCTCTTTCTTTCCCTCCTTCCTTCTTTCCTTTTGTCCCTCTCCCTCTTTGCCCCTCTTATCTTCTCTCTTACGTTCTCTTTTCCCCTCCTTCTTTCCTTCTCTCCGTCTTTCCCTCCTTCTTTCCTTCTCTCTCTTTATCTTTCTTTCCCTCTATCCCTCCTTCTTTTCTTCTCCCTTTCTTTTCCATTTTCCCTCCTTCTTCCCTTCTCTCCCTTCCCTCTTTCTCTCCTTTCCTTCCTTCCTTCCTTCCTTCCTTTCTTTCTCCTCCTTTCCCCCCTCTCTTTCCCTCCTTTCCTTCTTTCTTTTCCTCCTTCTTCCCTTGTCTCCTTTCCCTCCTTTCCTTCTTTCTTTCCCTCCTTCTTCCCTTCTCTCCTTTCTCTCTTTCCCTCCCTCCCTACTTCCTCCCTTCCTTCCTCCCTCCCTTCCTCCCTTTCTTTCTCTTTCTTTCTTTCTTTCTTTCTTCCTTCCTTCCTTCCTTCCTTCCTTCCTTCCTTCCTTCCTTCCTTCCTTCCTTTCTTTCCCATTCTTCCTTCCTTCCTTCCTTCCTTTCCTTTCCTTTCTTTCCCCCTCCTTTCCCACTCTCTCTTTCCCTCCTTTCCTTCTTTCTTTTCCTCCTTCTTCCCTTTTCTCTTTTCCCTCCTTTCCTTCTTTCTTTCCCTCCTTCCTGTCTTCCTTCCTTCCTTCCTCTCTCTCTTTCCCTCTTTCCTTCTTTCTTTCTTTCTTTCTTTCTTTCTTTCTTTCTTTCTTTCTTTCTTTCTTTCTTTCTTTCTTTCTTTCTTTCTTTCCTTCCTTCCTTCCTTCCTTCCTTCCTTCCTTCCTTCCTTCCTTCCTTCCTTCCTTCTTTCTTTTCTTTTCTTTTCTTTTCTTTTCTTTTCTTTTCTTTTCTTTTCTTTTCTTTTCTTTCCCACTGCCAAATTGTCACACCAGAAATGTACTGTACTGCTGGACGGCTGCTCCCCTCAAATCCAAAGGGCAACCAGTATAGGGAAGGAATAAAGGAAGGTCAGGTCCCAACAAAGTCCACCCGTAACCCAGACTTCAGGCCATGCTGCAGCACACCAGTGGCCCTTAAAGTACACCCCAAAGCCCACTGATCCAGAGGCATCAGAGGTCACCGGGAGTCCCTCCTGCAAGCGCAAGTCATCCCTCCAAAAAGAAACCCCGTTCAACCTCCACAAGAATGTATCCCAGACCTGAAGATCCTCCTTCATTCCCCTATTTATTCTCACCCTGTGAGATGGGTTCCAAAAGCCTAGACAGAGTGACACAAAGGCGGTGGAAAGATGCTGTCCCAGAGGCTACCACCTGGCAAGAGGAATTCAAATGCCCCAGCAGTTGCTGAAGCTCCAGGAAGGTAGCCTTCTTTTTAAATAAAAAGCCCTGCAGAGCCCCCCCCCCACCTTGATTGGGGGTGCGTGGGTGGGCTATGGGTGCTCTTTCTTTCCTGCTTTCCTTCTCTTTTTTTCTTTCTCTCTTAATTTCCCTCTCTCCTTCTTTCCCCCTTTCCCTCCTTCTTTCCTTCTCTCTTTCTTTCCCTTTCCCCTTCTTTCCTTCTCTCTCTCTTTCTCTCTTTCTTTCCCATTCCCCTCTTTCTTTCTTTCTTTCTTTCTTTCTTTCTTTCTTTCTTTCTTTCTTTCTTTCTTTCTTTCTTTCTGTCTGTCTGTCTGTCTGTCTTCCTTCCTTCCTTCCCACCCTCCCTCCCTTCTCTTTCTTTCCTTCCTTCTGTCTTTTTCTTTCTTTCCTTCTTCCCCTCTTCCATTCCTTCTTTCCTCTCTTTCTTTTCCTCTTTCTTTCGTCTCTCTCTCCCTCTCTCTTTCCCGCTTTTTTCCCTTCTCCTTTCCTTCTCTCTCTCTCTTTCTTTCTTTCTTTCTTTCTTCCTTCCATCCTTCCTTTTCCTCTCTTCTTTTTTCCCTCTTCATCATTCTCTCCTTTTCTTCTCCCTTTCCTTCCCTCCTTCTTTTCTTCTCTTTTCATTCTTTCCCTCCTTTCCTTCACTCTCTTTTTCTTTGTTTCCTTCTCTCTCTTTCTTTCCCTCATTCCTTACTTCTCCCCTTCTTTCCTTCTCTCTTTCCCCCTCCATTCCTTTTGTTTCTTTTTCTTTCCCTCCTTACTTTCCTCTCTCTTTCTTTTCCTCTTTCCCTCCTTCTTTCCTTCTCTTCCTTTCCGTCCTTTCTTTCTTTCCCTCTTTCCTTCCTTCTGTCTCTTTTCTTGTCTCTTTCCCTACTTCTTTCCTTCTCTTTCCCTCCTTCTTTTCTTCTCCTCCTTTCTTTCCTTCTTTTTCTTTCTCTCTTTCCCTCCTTCCCTACTTTTTCCTTCTCTCTTTCCCTCTTCCCCTTCTTTCCTTCTCTCTCTTTCTCTCCCTCCTTCTTTCCTTCTCTCCGTCTCTTTCTTTCCCTCTTTCATTCTTCTTTCCTTCTCTTTTTCTTTCTTTCCCTCCTGCTTTCCTTCTCTCTTACTTTCCCTCTTTCTCTCCTTCTTTCCTTTTCTCTTTCTTTCCCTCCTTCTTTCCTTCTCTCTCTTTATCTTTCTTTCCATCTTTTCCTCCTTCTTTTCTTCTCTCTTTCTTTCCCACTTCCCCTCTTTCTTCCCTTCTCTTGCTTTCTCTTTCCTTCGTTCTTCCTTTCTCTCCTTCCTTCCTTCCTTCCTTCCTTCCTTCCTTCCTTTCTTTCTTTCTTTCTTTCTTTCTTTCTTTCTTTCTTTCTTTCTTTCTTTCTTTCTTTCTTTCTTTCTTTCTTTCCTTCTTTCCTCTCTTTCCATTCCTTCTTTCCATCCTTCTTTCCATACTTTCTTTCCCTCTTTCTTTCTTTCTTTCTTTCTTTCTTTCTTTCTTTCTTTCTTTCTTTCTTTCTTTCTTTCTTTCTCTCTCTCTCTCTCTCTCTCTCTCTCTCTCTCTCTCTCTCTCTCTCTTTTTCTCTCTCTCCCTCTCTCTCCCTCTTTCCTTTTTCTTTTTCTCTTACTTTCTCCTTTTTCCTCCTTCTTTCCTTCTCTCCCTCTTTCCCTCCTTCTTTCCATTTCTCTCTTTCTTTCTTTCCCTCTTTCCCTCCTTTCCTTCTCTTGCTTTCTCTTTCCCACTTTCCCTCCTTTTTCCCTTCTCTGGCTTTCTCTCTTTCCCTCCTTCTTCCCTACTCTACCTTCCCTCTTTCCCACCTTTCCTCCTTTCTTTCTTTCCTCCTTTCTTTCTTTCTTTCTTTCTTTCTTTCTTTCTTTCTTTCTTTCTTTCTTTCTTTCTTTCTTTCCTTCCTTCCTTCCTTCCTTCCTTCCTTCCTTCCTTCCTTCCTTCCTTCCTCCTTCCTTCCTTCCTTCCTTCCTTCCGTCTTTCCTTCCTTCCTTCCTTCTTCCCCTTTTCCCCTCCTTTTCTCATCTCTCTTTTTCCCTCCTTTCCTTCTTTCTTTCCCTTCTTCTTCCCTTCTCTCCTTTTCCTTTTTCCCTCCCTCCTTCCTTCCTTCCTTCCTTCCTTCCTTCCTTCCCTTTTCCACCACCAAATTGTCACACCAGAAATGTACTGTACTGCTGGACAGCTGCTCCCCCCAAACCCAAAGGGCAACCAGTATAGGGAAGGATTCAAGGAAGGTCAGTTCCCAACAAAGTCCACCTGTAACCCAGACCTCAGGCCATGCTGCAGCACACCAGTGACCCCTAAAAGACACCCCAAAGCCCACTGATCCAGAGGCATCAGAGGTCACTGGGAGTCCCTCCTGCAAGTGCAAGTCATCCCTCCAAAAAGAAACCCTGTTCAACCTCCGCAAGAATGTATCCCAGACCTGAAGGCCCTCCTTCATTCCCCTATTAATTCTCACCCTGTGAGATGGGCTCCAAAAGCCCATACAGAGTGCCACAAAGGCAGTGGAAGGATGCTCTCCCGAGGGCTACTCCCAGCCAAGCAAAATTCAGATGCCCCACCAGTTGCCGAAGCTCCAGGAAGGTAGCCTTCTTTTTAGATAAAAAGAGGGCCACCGGGGACTGTAAGTGAGACAGCCTCCAGTAACTGCGAAGTCTGATTAATGGTGTCCAACTCTATCCCTAAGAAAGTCAAAGTGGATAAAAGCCCCTCAGTTTTCTCATGGGCTGGGAACCCCCAGCTTGCCGGCCAACTCAGTGAAAGACTGGAGTGGATGTTGGCACCATCCAGACCCAGCCTGTCCCGCAAAGAGAAACTCATCCAAATAGTGAACGGTATCCTTCATCACTACCTTCGCTCTTAGCGCCCACTCTAAAAAGGTACTAAAACATGCAAAGGCCGAGTGAGAAATAGATCATCCCACGGGAGAGGGCCCTGTCCATGTAATACTGGCCCTCCAAGCCAAATCCCAATAGTTGGTGCACCAGCAACAAGCGAAAAGCTGTCACACTTCACAATAGGAACATACAGAAGCCAAAAAATTAATATACAAGATAAATATCCAAAAAGTCCAACCCTTTTCCTAGGTAATTTTTCCAAGTGTTTCAGACCTCTGGTCCTTCCTCAGGAACAAAGGATGGTCAAAGTACAAAGTGCAGTCACACTTTCTAAACAAATAGTTCAAAAAGATTAATCCCGCTATTCCAAAAGACCCCTTTGACATTAATAACAGAATTATGCTGTTTGTCACTGTTGCACAGAGTCTCAGAACTAGAGTCACCTTGAATCGTAGCATCTCCTTTTAAGATAATGCTTTTCCATTACCCTGTAAAAGAGAATTCCTCCTTAGAAAATTACCTAAAAATTTAGAAACAGCACAACGTATGGACCACAAAATTAATAAAATATATGCGTGCTCAACCTTGGGCAAGAACTCCTTAGCGCTAATCAGCACCCCTAAAGGCTCCTCCAGTGGATCAGGACCCAAACATGCCTCAGAGTATCCAGCCTACTGAGTCCATTTTATGGATCTAAATTGAATACAGCTGGTTGTTCCCTGCTGGCATTTAAAGTTGCAGAAGCCCTTGCTGCATTTGAAACAAAATAATCAACGCTGCCAACTCCGGGTAAAAAAATTCCCGGAGGTGCCATACCTAATGAGTATAGTATATGCATCTAAATCAGCTGCAGCTAAACCAACAACTAAGTTGCCATAGTATTGATCATTGCCAACTCCTGGATACAGAATTCCTGGAGATTTGAAAAACTGAATATATAATAAATGGAATAGCCTACTGGGTCTATTGCATAGGTCTAAGTTGGCTACAGCTACACATCCCTTCCAAGCACCTACGATCCTATTCCATGGAAAGTTGCCAACTCTTGGTTACAATATTTCTGAGGGTTTGAAAACTAGGTTCCCTTGCTCGAAAGCCAGTCGAATCCGATTCTAGGGTTGCGGTGCTCATCTCCGTTTCAAAGCCAAAGAGCCAGCGCTGTCCAAAGATATTTCCATGGTCATGTAGCCGGCATGACTAAACACCAAGGCGCATGGAATACTGTTACCTCATTTTTATAGTCTTGGGTGTCCATAAGAACTATCGCACCCCCTTTATCCGCTTCTTTTATTACAATTCTATTGTCACTACCCAGTTGTTGTTGTTTTTAATAATATTCAATTCTTTAATTGAAAGGTTGTACTGAGTTCTAGAAGGTGTACTTTCCATTTTTCCCAATGTCTTTTCTTACCAGATGGTTTCCTCAAAGACCATAAATAGCTGGGTCTGAAATGTTTGGAACAAAAGTAGATTTATTTTTAAAAGGCTTAATTATGGTAGAAGAATTACCAAACATTTTTTTTTCAGCTTAATTGATCTAGTCAATTTGTATGCATCTATTAGGGTGCAAAGGCTGTTGTACTTCAGGGTGGACACAGAACTCAGTCCCAAGTTAAAAAGTCTTTCTTCTTCTTTAGTTATACTTTTTGATGATAAATTCACTATAAGGCTTTCTTTCTGTTTCCGATCCTCAGTTTGCCTCTCTGGTTTAAAGAGCCGGTGTACTGTACGCGTTTAGACCTGTCCCTGAAAAGACATGCCGATGAAGAATCTTCATTGCCAGAAGTCGTATATTCATCCTCAGTGGTTTCAAAGGCTGAATTATCAGCCCATGTCACTCTTTCATTTTTCCTAATATCCTCCTGATCTAACCATTTGTACACTCTGCTGTTAGCATAATCCTTTCTATCCCTCTCAGATTCTTTAATTTTAGTTTCCTTAGCATGTCTTTCAAGTTCTTTAATTCCTCTTCCATTTGTTTGAGCTTGGTCTCCAAACTCAATGGTGTCTCCGTTCCTTTAAATTTTAATTCCAGATCTTGAATGTCCATATTAAGCATATTACTTTCTCCATCAACCCAACCAATGATAAGCGTCAGGTTAAAAGAACATTTGTTTGATACTGCCGTCCACTTCTGTTTTACATTTGTCATTCTCATTGAAAAGAACCGGACCCTTCTGGATTCTCAGTCCCCTCGGTATTCTGTCTTTGTAACAATATTGTGAAAGGGAAGCCACATGAAGCGGGAGCTTTATTAGTCTCCATTTCTGTAATCTCAGTCATTGGCTCCCGTCATGTCCATCACTGGGCATGTTGTCCTCTAAGAGTCTAGGACCCTTGGCTAATATTCTCTTTCTATCTGACTCCGAAAAAGTAAAACGGCCTGTGTAGCGGGCCATTAGAACATTCAACAACAACAGTACAGCACACAGTGACAGGTGATGTATCAAACGATACCCACACTCAACTTTCTTGGGAACCACCCCCAGGGGAGAGACCCTCTCGTAGGAACCGGGGGAGACAAAAAGGGACCCAAAACTCTGCCCTCCCCTCATTCCTTGGCTATCTTTTCCCTAACGACATGCTCCAGTCCCAGAACCGACTTCAGGTTCCTTGACATGAAGGCCTCCGTAGATCTGTCTAGGGAATCCTGAAACCATTACTAAAACCATCTAACAAATACAAACTATCTACAGTATTAGGATAGGAGGCCAGCTACTTTTTTAGCTGAGTCCGGTTGATAGGGCTGGGGCCCTTTCCCAACGCCTTGAGGGGAGGTACTGCTACCTCCCGGTCACTTGCCGACACCCTTCCGTTTTGCTCAGGAGCAAGATGTAAAGGTCTGTGATGGCCTCCTGCACGAGGGGCACTTGTGCCTGAACTCACAGGGTCTGCATGAGCAAACTCCTTGTGAGGCAAACTCCCAGCAAAGCAACCTCGGTTGAACGCCCTGATCCCCCCCCCAGGGGCGAGATGTGGTCACACCAGCAGCCTTTTGCATAATGTGACCACTGTCGGAGGGGTCTCCCAGAGAAGTCTTGGGAGGGGCCATCGGTTGGAGCCAGAGGTGTTGATGCACCTGGTCCCATGGCAGAGCAGCGTCACCCCAAATTCTTTGTCGTACTGTAACCCTGCCCCTCCTAAAAATTCCGTATAAGCCCAATAAATGATGTCTATATACTGGAAATAGGGTGCAGCCCTCACAGGGTGAGTCCTAGCCACTATACCCGCACAGATCAAAAAAACCATGCAACCAATTAGCGGCAGGGGCCCAGCACTGTCACCGCCGCCACCTGTGACCCATGCCACCAGGGATGAGTGACTCGGGGAGGGAAGGTAAGGGAGGGGGAGGTATTTATCTGTCCTTAAGTCACACTGCAATGGCAGCATGATGCAGAACTCCTCTCAGAAGGCATTTAAATGCCTCTTCAACTTCCTCGCACCGGGCACAGACCTCTCCCACAGATCCAACGAACCACTGCAAAACCGATCGTGGTCCACGGGTAAGATGGTGGAACACGACAGATGCACAAAGACAACATGGCCATAACGCACCAGGAATTCTTTGATACCATCTCGTCCCTGGAAGAAAACATCAGGAAGGAACCTCTAACCTCTCTTGCACCTCTCTCAGAACAGCGGGGGCTTCCGGGTGGCGCGAAACAACATGGCCGCCTAATCCCGCTGCTCTGACCATCCCTCCCGCTCCCTTACTGATCTCTGCAATCGAAACAACAGATCTGTCTCTAAACTTGTGGAGAAAGGCGACAAAATGCAAGAGCTGCCCACCAAACATAAAAACAAGAAGATACAGACAACACTTACCTCAAAAAACTCGACGACGATATCGGGGCCTCAGCTGGCTCTTACAGCAAAAATGGTGTCCGGAGCTGAGGAGAATGCGAAACAACCAAGCCCGGTAACTTCCATTGATTTGTCTCTAACATTAACCAATTTGGAGAAATCGATACTGGATAAGATGTCCTCACTCTTTAAACCAATGTATGATCAAATAGAAACATTACAACAATCTATAGTGACAACTAAAAGTATTGCAGACAGAGCGATGAATGTCAGTCTCACTAACAAACAAGAAATACATCAACTTCAGCAAATGGACGATGTCCTGGCAGAAAAAGCTTTCAGGTTTGAAATGGCAATATGGCAGAATAATCTGAAAATAAGAGGCTGGGCAGAAATAATGGAAAAGCATGGCGATTTGAATGCTCTGCTCTCTGCCTGGATAATGAAGGCGGTGCCGCCTGAGGCAGATTTTTCTCCCATTATCACAAAAGCTTTCCAAGTGGGCCCCTTAAGTTTACTTAAAACTAGACCATCTCGGGACATCATAGCCACCTTTCTGGAATTGCGCTACAAAAAAGCAATCCTCCAAGAGGCAAGACGAAGAGGCTATCTAGAATACAAAGGTCACAAAATTGAAATCTTCCCGGATCTTCCTAAAGAAGCCCTAATGAAAAGAAGGGAACTTAAATCAATCACCACAAGCCTTACAGAAGCCGACATACGGTATATCTGGTCAACACCTTTAACACTACAACTCTCCTACCAGGGAAAGACACACAGAATTTCCTCTAAAGAATACGGCATGGAAGTAGTGCGAGAAATGGACCTTGTATCTCCAATGGAACTTTCCAAACACTCTAATAAGAGGAAATTTCAATCCCCATCTCCTCCGCTTGATGAAAATCCAGCCTTGCAAGATGAAGCACTCTGAGTCCGATGTATAAGTTGATAAGCATCATTTACTCTGTTTTAAAATAATTTCAGCCATAGCCGATCAAATGTTTGTAACGATTTTCCCGCCTTTTTGGCTGTAAGGGTTATAAGTCTTGTATATAAATCAACTTTTTAAATGGCTCATGAATTATTGTTTGATTATGATTATTTCAGACTGTTTGGTTTAGTGTTGCATTTCCTGTTATTGTTACAGAATTAATGGTAGTTTTAGTTGGAATATTAACGCAGTTGGGGGGAGGGACAGGTCGTGCGGGTTTTTATTGGCCTTCACCCTTGTCTTGGGACTCTCAGGTCACTGTGCTGGGGAAGAGCGGTTCAGGGCTCGCCTCAGCCTTCTGCAAAACGGTAGTTCTGCAGGAGTATAGAGAGTTCATACACGTTTTAAGCTTAGGAGTTAAAAGCAACTGTTACTATATACAAACGACTAATTTAGACGCTGTAATTGATTAAATTCTTGTTTAGTTAATAATTTGATCAACTTTTTAATTATATATATATATATATATATATATATATTTATATATAACAAAAAATCTTGATAATAATTTTAATTAATTTTAAATACTTGTATTGCTTGATTGTTTTATTAAAATTAACTACAAACCAGGGTATTAATTATAGAAGTAACTGTTATTTTAATTACTTGAGTACATTGACATCTTACAACTAAAACTGAAGTATTGTACACCAATGTGTATAAGGGTTTATACAAACTATTAATTTGACACTGTAATTGATTAAATTATTGGTAAGTTTTTAATTTGTTCAACTTTCCTATAAAAATAATAATAATAATAAAAAAAACTTTAGTCTGAAACCTTGATTTATCACATTTATTACTGCCAGTTTACAAGTTAGGTTTTTACAAACTAAGTGAAAAGACAAGGCCTTTTGGTGTGAGAACATCCACTTTACAGGTAGTCAAGATCCATCACCTCTTTCGTGAATTATTTGCACTGTATTTCTTTAGATAGTCTCTCCCAAAAAGCCCAGCAGGAACTCATTAGCTTAACAGGCCACACCCAACAACAGAAACTCATTAGCATTTTAGGCCACACCCCTTACAGCACAGATCATTAGCATATTAGACCACATCCCCATGTTACCAGAAGGGTGGTCATCCAGCCACACACACCTTTTGCTTCTTATTCTGTTGACCTTGTTTGTTGTCAAAACCTGGGCTTTTTTTTTGGTAGCAGGAACTCCTTTGCATGTTAGGCCACACACCCCAAATGGAGCCAATCCTAATGATTTTCTGCTGTTGGGTGTGGCCTGTTATGCTAATGAGTTCTTGCTGGGTGTGGCCAGCTCAGAAGCCAGCCGGAACTCCGTTCCTGTGTGTTCTTGCCCTGGATAGGAGGATCAGGTGGCAACAGAACCTCCCGCTGATGGCCAAGAAGAATAAGGAGGGGGGAGAGTCAGAGGGGGAGGTGGGGGTGGAAAAGGCAGAATGGACAGGGCCTTTAACAGATAAACACCATGTGCTTTCATCCCCCCCTCTCAAATAGCCATGGCTGTTTTTAAGCATGATGGTGGTAAAAAGCTGAGGGCTACATAAATGTGTTTCCAGAATCTGGCACATGGGTGTAATGGGGTAATGGTGGTCCAGAAAAGGACATGGCATAAATAAAGGGAGAAAAAAGATCTAAGCAGAAAAACGGCCCATTACTATGGTTCTCATGATCAAAAGGGGGGAGTTAGTACAGCTGGACTTGAACCAGGTCCCCCTTGATGACAGGGCAGGAACATTGCCAGTGAGCTACAAGGCAGACTTATGAACTTCACTTGATAAAAGATGGTAAAGAAGGCACGGGAACCCTTAGGTTAGGATAGGAGTTGAAACACATTACTAAAGAAACACTGGAAGAAGGATGGAAGTTTCTGGGGTCCCCAAAAAGGAACGGGCGGAAGTTCATCCTGGCGCCACAGTGTTGGTGCCCATTAATGAGCCAGGAACAGACAAAAAAAACCCGAGTGGGTTTGGAGTAAAACGAAACAGTGTGCCTCCCCGCTCGTACGTGGCACGGTTATTCTGGGATTTCACACGCGAGTAGACTGGCGGCCAAGAGAAGGAATTTTCATTAATAAAAGGATAAAAAGTAGCATGTGAGTATTTATAAAATCAAGGAACACGGTACAACATTTTTCAGGAAAAGAAAAGAGGAAAGCTGGAATCAAACCAGCGACTTTCTGTTGATGGGGCAAGAACACTGTCCCTAAGCCACAACCCACACTTTGAGGGTATTCTGAGAAAAGCAGGTAAAGAAGGCTATGGAGACAGGGAAAGGGAAAAAAATCCTACATTTATCATGAGAAGATAAGGGGACAGCTGGACTGGAGGAGGCCAGGGCTTTTTTTGTAGAAAAAGCTCAGCAGGAACTCATTAGCATAATAGGCCACACCCAATAGTAGAAACTCATTAGCATATTAGGCCACACCCCCATGCTACCAGAAGTGTGGCCATCCAGCCACACCCACCTTTTGCTTCTTATTCTGTTGACCTTGTTTGTTGTCAAAACCCAGGACTTTTTTGGAGCAGGAACTCCTTTGCATGTTAGGCCACACACCCTAATGCAGCCAATCCTAATGAGTTTCTGCTGTTGGGTGTGGCCTGTTATGCTAATGAGTTCCTGCTGGGCGTGGCCAACTTAGGAGCTAGCCGGAACTCCGTTCCTGTGCGTTCTTGCCAAAAAATAGCCCTGGAGGAGGCAAAGCAATTACCAGTCAACTGTGACAGGCGAGTAGACTTCTGGCCCAGAGGAGGGCATGACGTGATTGGTTAAAAGGAGAGAAAGTGGTGTGAGAATGAACAGAAAAGGGAGGACAAGGCACAACGTTTTTCTGAAAAGGAAAACAGACCAGCAGGACTCAAACAGACAACTTTCTGATTCCCCGTGCCCACCCCAGTATGCTGGCTTCCTCCTTTACTGGTGACAAACCCTTTTTCCCGACCATTGTCTGTATAATAAGCCTGCCTTCCCTTCCATTTCCCCGATCATGTCGCGAACCTTTGATTCCTCCGTAGCGAGTGGAGAGACTGGAACAGCGGCGTCTTTTTCGATCTGGGAGCATGAAGAGCCCTTTTGGAATATCTCAGCCACCCGCGGGTGGCCCCAGCCAGTCCCCACCCCACCTCGCCCCACCTTGTCTATGTCAGATTCCCGCAGGCCCCTCTGTCTGTCTTGCATCCATTCTTGTCCCTCTTAGTTCATTTTAGCCTAAAAGCTTGAGGAGATTTGTGTGTGTGCATGTGTGTGTATGTCTATCTCTCTCTTTCTCTCGTGTGCTGGATCACAGGGACAGGGTGGTGGTCCTGTCCCCCCCCTTTCCACTTGCTGCCACCTGCTGTAACTTATTGTAACTTATTAATAAAGCAGGTCCAAACTGTCTTGTCGCCACTCCTGACAAGTTCACGAGGTGTGGACGGGGGCTTGGGGAGCGGGGAGACCTGAGGCCTGCTCTCTGCCCCGAGGCCTCCTTCCTCCCAAAGCTGGCTTTATGGTTAACAATCTTGTCTGTAACTCTAGGGGGGCCTGGGGGGGGTTGTCTCCCCCCTGCCCCACAGCTGCTCAGTTGTCTCAAGATAATAAAATTCACTTCATCTAGTTCTGGCTCCTGTGTGGTACTGTGTGGTAACACGTGGAATTCACTGTCCCAGGAGGTGGTGGCGGCTACAAACATGGATGGCTTCAAGAGGGAATTAGATAAACACAAGTGGAGACCTGCGAGAAACTTGCGGGATGGTCATCCCATTCCTCACACCTTTGCTTCCTCCCCTCTACCCTTATTTATCTCATACTCTTTCTCCCTTCTGGGGGTGGAGCCATAGACTCAACCCTCCAAAGCAGCCATTTTATCCAGGGGAATTGATCTCTGTCACCCGGACAACAGTTGTAATTCTGGGTGATCTCCAGCCCTTACCTAGAGGCTGGCAATGGTAGTTCTCATGGAGGAAACGGCTGGTTTGGAGGATGGAGTCTATGGCATTATACCGGTCTGAAGTTTCTCCCCTCCTCAAACCCCACCATCCCCAGGATCCACCCCTTAAATGTCCAGGAGTTTCCCAATCCAGAGTTGGCAACCCTATTTCCTTCCCACCCAACAGCCAACTTAACCTTTATCTGCCTTTATCTGTCTTCAGCTTTTCGTCTCCACCCCCTCCCCCACAGCTTCTACCAACAAAAATTATAGTCTTTCTCCACAGTGGGGACCAAAGCAGCTTACATTATTCTCACCTCCTTTTTATCTGCACAACAACCCTGTGAGGTTGGTTAGGCTGAAAGTATGTGACTGGTCCAAAATCACCCAATCAGCTTCCACCGCAATATGGGGATCTGAACCTGGGTCTTGCAGACCCTAGTCTGAAGCTCTAACTGCTGCACCACTGCTGGCTTTCATAGGGTGGCTGCTGAACAGCAGCAAGCAGCCAGGCCAAGTTGAGTCATGCAAATTAGGTGGTATCAAGTCACCCAGAGGGTGCTGCCTAGGGATGCCAGCCTCCAGGTGGGATCTGGGGATCCCCTGGAATTACTGCTCAGCTCCAGACTACTGAGACTTCTTCCCCTGGAGAAAATGGATGCTTTGGAGGGTGGACTCTAGGGCACTATATCCCACTGAGGTCCCTGTCCTCCCCAGGCTCCATCCCCAAATCTCCAGGAGTTTCCAGACCTGGAGCTGGCAACCCCACTACCCCCATCCCGTCAGTGCCCGTGGGGGAACCTGGCAACCCTAGACTGCTGCCAGGCCTAGGTTTGGCAACCTCCAAGTGGGGCCTGGAGAGTGAACTCCAGAGATCTGTGAACAACAGAGATCTGTCTCCCTGGAGAAAATGGCTTCTTTGGAGGGTGGATTCTGTGGCATGATACCCAGCTGAGGCCTCTCCCTTCCCCAAATCCTGCCCTCCATACACTTCACCCCAAAACCTCTAGGAATCCCCCAGCCTGGCCCCAAGGCTCCCTCCCTCCCTCCCTCCCCCCTCCCTCCAAGGCCGAAAGAGGCCTGGAAAGAAAGGGCCCTTCCCCACCCTTTGACTGACAGAGCCAGTCAGAAGCCTCTCCCCCTCCCCCCAACGTTCTAATCTCTCACCGTTGATGCCTGGAGTCAGGTCCCTGCAGAGGCCATTTCAAAAGGTTTTGAGGGGAATTCAACCATCCCTGAAGGGATTTCCTCACTTTTTGGATTTTTTTACAAACCCAGGAAGTCTACTGACTATGTAGGAAAAGCTGTTGGGGGAGAGTGAGGCGGGAATAGGTATCCGCACAGAAAAAAAAAAAGTCTGGGAAATAGAATAAGGATATGGAGCAGAAGTCCATCAGTGGCTATTAGCCACAGGGTGTAGATGGGAATTCTCAGTCTGGGGCAGGTGATGCACTCTATTCTTGGTGCTGGAGGGGGCAGCAGTGGGAGGGCTTCTAGTGTCCTGGCCCCACTGCTGGACCTCCTGATAGCATGTGGTATTTTTGGCCGCTGTGTGACAGAGTGTTGGACTAGATGGGCCATTGGCCTGATTCAACATTGGCTTCTCTTATGTTATGTTCTTAAGGGAAGCCTCTGGTGTGGAATAGGGGCACAGGAATGGCGGGGAGACACCACCTAACCTGAGAAAAGGAATCCTTCCACATCTAGCAATAAAGCCAGTGCTGTGAAAACCACAAAACTGGTTTTTATTTTGTTTTTCACAAGAACCAACTGTCCAAATTAAGACTTCCATGCTCTCTTTGAGACGACATGCAAGCCGGTTTGGTGCCACTTTGGTGTAGTGGTTAAGAGCGCAGACTCTAATCTGGGAGAACCAGGCTTGATTTCCCCACACCTCCACTTTCACCTATTGGGTGACCTTGGGCAAGCCATAGTCCTGTCAGAGCTGTTCTCAACAGAGCAGTCCTCGAAAGAGTTCTTTCAGCACCACCTGCCTCACAGGGTGTCTGTTGTGGGGAGGGGAAGGGAAAGGAGATTGTAAGCCGCTCTGAGACTCCTTTGGGTACTGAAGGGCAGGATATAAATCCAATCTTCTATTAAAACATTCAATTTAAAACAAAATCAGATTCCCCACTCCTCCACTCACAGCTGCTGGATGACCTTGGGCAAGCCATAGTTCTATCAGAGCTGTTCTCTCAAGAGCAGTCCTTGAAAGAGCTCTCTCAGCCCCACCTGCCTCACAGGGTGTCTATTGTGGGGAAGGGAAGGGAAAGGAGTTTGTAAGCCGCTCTGGGACTCCTTTGGGCAGTGAAGGGCGAGGTATACATCCAATCTCCTCCTCCTCCTCTCTTCCACTGCTCAAAGCCATGGTGTCAAATATTGGGGGGGGTGCAAGGCAGGAGAGTGAGGGTTATATTAGTGGTGCAGCATTCAGTGAAAGATCCATACAGGTTCCTCCAGGTGTGTTCCTCTTTCCCTCTCCACAACCCCAGGAAGTTGTGCCCGGATGGTAGCCTTAGCTGGCTTTTGAGAGCAGACCAGACTTGCCCACGCAGACTCTTGCTGCATCTAAAATTAATCCCCCCCCCCCAGTTTTATTTAATAGACCTTTGACTGAATTTTCCCTCCATTCTCAGCTTTTAGGGGTAGCTGTGCTCCCTTTGGGTGCTGGAGATGAGACCTTGATCAACCACTGGGTTTTGTAGTTATTGAAAACTGCCTTGTTTCCATTCCCCGAAAGCTGAAGGTGCAACAGGGTCTACTCCCACCTCCCACCATTGCACTTTATCTGTTTAAACACAGGCGCACACTTTTGAACATGGAGCCTGGTGACTTCTGGAGAACTCTAAAGCGGGCACGCTTTTTGAGGTTATTCAATCTTCACTGGATGTCAGCACTCTGGGGCTGCAGTGACAGGGGGGCCCCCCACCCCCATGATGGTGGAGATGATGCCAGCCAGGAACAACAAGGGACAAGTTTGAGGAGCCACAAATGTGGGCCCCCTAATTAACAAAGGATTATTCCCCCACGGGGGGGGGGGCTGATTGCTAAAATTGGGACCATTGTGACACCCCACACACACCCCGCTTAGCACACAAAGGGGCCTCAGGAGGGGATTAAAGGGGGGGTCGGGCCCCACCCACCTCACTCCAGTGAGAGAGGTGTGAGGAGGCGGAGTTTGAGTTGAAGGTGGAGGTGGAGTTGGAAGAGGAGAGGTGGACTGGAGTAGTGGACAGCGTGGACAGCGGAATTTGAGTTGAAGGTGGAGTTGGAGGTGGAGAGGTGGACTGGAGTAGTGGATGGTGTGGACAGCAGCATTTGAGTTGAAGGTGGAATTGGAGGTGGAGAGGCGGACTGGAGTAGTGGACGGCGTGGACAGCGGAATTCGAGTTGAAGGTGGAGTTGGAGGTGGAGAGGTGGACTGGAGTAGTGGATGGTGTGGACAGCGGCATTTGAGTTGAAGGTGGAATTGGAGGTGGAGAGGTGGACTAGAGTAGTGGACGGCGTGGACAGCGGAATTCGAGTTGAAGGTGGAGTTGGAGGTAGAGAGGTGGACTGGAGTAGTGGACGGCGTGGACAGTGGAATTCGAGTTGAAGGTGGAGTTGGAGGTGCAGAGGTGGACTGACATAGTGGACTTAGTAGACGGAGAACATCACAGAGAACATTGCATTACGGAGTCATTGGCAGGAGAGGAGGACGAGTGTTTGAATTGCCTTCAGGACTTGGAAACAACCCAGGTTGGTCAAGTCCAGTCCTCTTTTGGAACGCAGCCGTGCTGGGAGGTGTTGAGGTGGGAAGGTGGGGCTGCAGCGGGGGGGGAAGGATCCCCTAAGCCCACCTGATCATTTCCCATCTCTGACCCCCAAGTTCTTCAGGGGTTGCAACTTCCCCTCCCATTCTGTCCCTGAAGCTCCTTTGCCACCAAACAGCTGCTTGGAGGTCCCCTGCTGAACGCCCTGGAAGGCTGAGTTCATCTCCTACAGGTTTCTCAGCTTTGTGGTTCCTGAGATCAGAGTTGTGTCCACTGACCCTCTGGCTGGGTTAATTCTCTTGTGGCAGAATGGAAAGGGACCCTGCTGAATTGCAAGTTATTGCGACCCTTGGGACAAAGGCCTCCCCCAGGACTCAACAGGGATCTTGGTTTCTTGTTCCATTATATATGCTAAACTCATTCAGGCCTTGCAAACGGGTTCTCACCAAGGAGGGCTACACATCCTCTGTATTCGAGTGTATTTCTTTTTTGAATGGTATATTGGAATGGTGAATGTACTGCCAGGAATGTAATGTAATGCACCCCAATTTGGCCTCTCAGGAAAAAAAATCCCCCTTAGAAAAAAGGAAAAGGAATAATTCATAGAATCCTAGAATCCCAGAGTTGGAAGGGGCCGTACAGGCCATCTAGTCCGACCCCCTGCTTAGTGCAGGGTCAGCCTGGAGCGTCCCCGAAAAATGTCTGTCCAGCCGCTGCTGAAAAATTGCCAGGGAGGGGGAGCTCACCACCACTTCCCGAGGCAGCTGATTCCACCGTGGCACCGATTCCACTGTTGTAGCCTGACCCGTCCTCCTGAAAGACCACAGCAACTTTCTCAGGGTCCCCAAATTTTTCTCACTTGTCTTGTTGATACAGTTTTGCACACACACGACTCGCTCTCTCTCGTTTCGTCTCGATGGCTCCCCCTTAATCCTCTCTCCTACCCCCCTTGTTCCTAAACTCAGTTCCTTGAGCTCTTGGATTTCCTCTGTGGGAAGCCTCAATGGGAATCGTGACAAAGTCCCGTGACCAGTCATATTTCCTTTGGGGGAGATTGTAAACAGCCAGACCCCCCTCTTTCAGAGGGGTAATTTGTTCGCCAAAGAGCACCCCAGATTCACCCGTGGCAGGTTGTCTGTTCAGACTGTAGAGCCCTGTCGTAGAAGGGGCATCTCAGCGAGGAGCACGGCCAGTTTGATGCCCCTGGCATGCCGAGGGTTCATTCTGTAGACTCCGGAACCCACACTGGACAGCTCCCTGATGTCACATTGCTGGGGGCACCATGTTTGAGGGGTCCGCCAGTCTCAATCCACCCCCCTTAAATCCAGTCTTCATCAAACTCGGACGGGAGGTAGAGGCACATCAGGCAGAGGTCTGCTGAGTGAGTCTAACGTCTGTGGCTTGCCCGAGGGCCCTTCTACAGATTCTAGAAGCCATGCTGGGCAGCTCCCTGGGAAGCACTTTCCTGGGGGCACCTTGCTTGGGGGTCCCTCACTTGGGCCCTCAAAGTCCAATCTTCACCAGACTTGCTGAGCAGGCAGAGAAGAGGAATCCGGAGAACGGCCACGAGTTCGATGTCTGTAGCCTGCACAGGGCCCATTCTGAGGACTCCGGCACCTGTGCCGGACAGCTCCCTGAGAAGCCCTTTCCGCAGGGACACCTTCTTTCTGGGTCCGTCACTTGGACCCTTAAAGTCCAAACTCCACCAAAATCGGTGGGCAGGAAGGGGAGAGTCAGCTGGAGATGTGCTGCAAATTCAGGGTCTCTGGGACCCCAGAGAGTGTCCCCTGGTTTTCCAACTGGTTCAAGGGCTCAAACCAGTTTGTTTTGCGAACCGGCCCAGTTGGATGGTTCAATTGGGGAGCCAGCTCAGGAACCGTCTGGTTCGTGAACCTCAGCTGAAGTGCCATTTGCCAGTTTGTGCCCATCCCTATTCTGTTCCTAGGGACTGTCATTCCACTCCCAGAAAACCCCTGTGCTGCTCCTAGGGGCCGTCATTCCACTTGTCACCCTTCCAATTCCAGGGTCCGGTTCTTCAGCCATCCTGACCTCCGCGTTCCCATTACATGTCACAACCTTCTGGCGACTCTGTTGATCACAGACTCAGAGCACCCCCCCCATCATCTCTCTGTGAGAAATCCCAGCTCAGAGGTTCACAGCTGTTTTGAGCCTGCAGGCCCCTTTGTCATTGTGATGTCATAGTGTGGCCGGTTGCACCGTCACTGGCTTGGCTTTGCCCGGTGACTTGTGAATCCCTGATCTGAAGTTGGGTCCTGCTCTTCCGGACTGTCATTCTGAATCATTCAGCCCACAGGCTTTCGCTAGGTTTTAAAACCATTTTCCATAGCTGTGTGTTTGCCGCTATCAGATGGTGTGATTTTATTTGGAAACCGCCTTGAACACATGGAGTGTATTAAAAAGCACCAGGCAGACAAATCATAAGAGAAACGGATAATAATAGGAACTGGGAATAAGGAACCAACTTCAGCCCGCTGACAATTGGGCAGGCAGGCACACGATGCTCAGCAGCCCTGACCACGCCCTGACTGGGCCTCCGATTCCTCACAACGCACACATTTCCTACCAGACACACGAGTGTTGTACACACAGTTTATGAAACACTGTGAAAGCATTTTGCACTCTGCGGCTGACTAGCCAGGTTACACCTAGCAGGCCCACTTAACACTTCCAAGATATATGTTAAGGGCCATTTATGATTTTAACTACGTGAGCAGAAATCAATCATGAATATATTCAGACCTTAGACTTTGGTTCACTTATGGCTATTGCATTCTGGGAAGCTGAAGCAAAATGCTATTCTGCTGTTTTGCTGAGGCACGTGGCCTTGGCCGATCGGCTAATCCTGCGCATGTGCAGAAGACAATGAGCACCTCATAACCATATCGGCTGATACAGATGCTTTTAGGACTCCAGGGCCCAGGCTAAAGGGAAGTTTAGTGTTCTGTCAGAAAAGGAAAACGCTGCCTGGGAACAGCCCCCCCGGTCTTAACCCAATGGGGAATAGGCGGTGAAATTTGACAAAGTTTGATGGAGACAATAATTCTGCTTTGCTCCTCTGACGTAATGTGAAATACAAAATGCTATGGCTCCTGTTGTAACCTGAGGGAGAGGCTGATTGGTCTTTGAGGGGACCAAACCCTGTTTATTTGGTTTCTCCCTGTTAATCGATTGATAATAAAGACCTCTGTTAAGCGTCTTCCTTCACAGGACTGAGTGTGTGTGTGTGTTTCTCAGAGGGGAACCAGGGACACACGGGGTTCTTGTTCTACGACACACGAGGGCAGTTCTGTGGGAGATGAGGGGCGCAGAGGGCTTGGCCATGGGGCAGTGGGGCCAGAGAACGGAGGCCCGGTGGACAAGGACCGGCCTGTCCCGAGCAAAGCGGCCTGTCGGACCGTCGGCTCCCTACTTGTGGCCTTGCCAGTTGCGAGCCCAGCCAGCGGGTGCTGGATTGTTCCTCTTTCTGATTGAGGGACAGTTAGTGGGGAACGGGGAGGGACCCCTCGGAAGGGACTCTTCTGCGGCTGGGGGAAAGGGTCAAATAAGGTGCGACATACAGACCAAGGGCCACTCCGTGGGGCTAACAGGGGTGTTCTGTTCCTCATATATAGAGAGAATGGAGACATATCAGAAAAAAACCGAAGTGGAGTTCCTCCGGAACCAGCTGCTCATCTTAATGGAGGACAAAGAAGAGCTGGAGGAAAAGCTGGAGAGGTGAGGAACCCATTTTCTCCGTGATATTATCTGGTATGGATTTCTACATGGCTTCCTCTCCGAGACACAGCCTAAAGAAGTTCCATTTCCTCGACAGCAGTTTTGAAAGCTTTTATGCTGCTTTCAGATGAAGGAACGTGCTTTTGTCGGGATATTTAGAACGGCCAAAGGAAGAGACAGTGTTAAGGCACAGGGGTACGATCTCACCGTTTCCCTTATGCGGGAGGCCGGGCCCAGTGAAGTCATGACCCCCTCCTTGAGTCCGAAACGGAATGGTTTCCAGGCAGCCTCTGGAATGAGTGGTTTCTATGAAAACAGCCTTGCCAGGGCCACATTTTAACATTTCTGCTTAGCCCACTTCCCCTGCTGGGCAATTTTGCATGAAACACATCAAGTAGGGCAAGCCCACCTGGTTCTTCACTGAGCCTCTCCCAGCTCCCCTCCTGTCGCACGGGGCGCCTTCACAGGTAGGTCCCGTGATCTCCACCATCGGGGTTTTTTTTGTGTGTGTGTGTGGTCGAGGACAACTTCTCTTTCCTTGATCGCCAGTGGGAAAGCTAGTTACATCCAAACCGACCAGCTACAATATTTGGCCACTGAATAATTCTCAGTTCCCTCCTGAGGCACAAATCTGTGCCCCATATGACCCCTGGGCCGAATTGGAATCACACAGTCGGAGTCCAACGAGTGAGAGGAATATCTGTTTATTGCAATGGGAACCGGGAATACAGGGGCTGAGTATCTTAGCACTTCAGCCATCCCAAGCCGTATTCTGCCGTAACCAGGAAGGGCAGAGGGTCTTATACCCCAAATGACATCACATGTAATGCACACATTCAAGAACCTTTAATTGGTACCAAGCAGTTAACATCATAAAAGCATCATTTGACTCTAAACCTTACTATTGGTCTCTCCTGATACTGGTCATTATGTCAGTGATTTCATTTGTTTATCTGGTCTTCGGAACAATGGGAAACATTCGAGAACACTGGGTGCCCTTCTGGCCTCGTATATAGAGAGCTAGCTGATAAGGGCTGTGTATCACATTAAGCTTCGCTCTCGGCGGCCTTGCAACTTCTAGATAGCATTCCATCTACAGAGACTTCTGATTTAAAAAAAAATGCAGTTTTTCTAATCAGAAGATTTTAGGTTACATACCAAGATCTGAATCTATTACGACTCAACTTTTAAAGCTGTCAAGCATATATATCTCTCTCAAGGAGAGAGTGTCAGAAATCACATTCATTTTCCCCTTGTTCTACACCCCTAAACAGAACTTGTTGGGCAACGCTGGAGCTCACGGTTATCCTACACAGGTGTGATCACTGTGTCAGTTCAGATGGAACACAAAACCATGGTTTATTGGAACAAGTTTGTGAAACCAGGATTTAGCACTCAGATGATCTTTCAAATCCTTGTTAGCCTCAAGAAGTGCTGTTTTCATTACTTTTGACCCGGCCCGGTGTGTCCGTAGTCTGAGCCTTTGTGAGGGAGTCACTAGGGAACAGGCCAAGACGAAACGGGGAAGCCCGCATTGGAAAAATCACACCAAAGCATCGTGAAGAGTCGACTCACTGTGGTTGGCTAATGAACCCAACTTCACTCCATGGACTCAAGTCCTGCTTTGACGGACCTTAAGTGAAGTGGACTACATTCAGACCGTCACAGTTAGTTTAATTAAACCTGTGGTTTCACCTTGTATCCGAACAGAGACCCTGTTCAGTTCTGAAGGGTTTTCCACCACGTTCCTATTCAGAGATGCACTTCTGGCGGACTCTTGAGAATAGCAAAACGAGCACACACGGTCAAGACACGGGCACAGTCCCACCTTTTCCCTTACAGGGGAGCTCATGAAATACCAAATTCCTGTGACTCACCCTATTTATTTATTATGGGATTTATTATGGGATTTATACCCCGCCCTCCCCGCAAGCAGGCTTAGGGCGGCTCACAAACAATGTAAGTACATACATAAAACATTTTTAAAATACACCCGTTAAAACATATTATAAATACAAGTATAAAACCATTACAATACAATTTACAGTACAAAGATGCTAGCGGTGGTCAACCAATAGGCCAATGTTTACAGGGCTGCCCTTGGCGACTCATCTGGAAGATGCGACTGGTCCAAAATGCGCCTCTTTGGGGACTTACAATTAGAGGTGTCGCTTATCAAACGTGTTACAGGGACAACGTAGATACAAATGACCACTCTGTGGGCTAATGCTGTTCTGCTCCTCGTGTTTATTACAGACAGGAAAGGCCGTATGAGAAGCTGGAGGCAGATTTTAGGGCCATGAGGTTCGGAAAAAGAGCTCTCGCCCGGGAGAACCAGAAGCTCCTCGACATCCCAAAGAGGTGAGAAATGTATTGGGTCCCCGTTTTCTCTACTACAATTGGCATGAGTTTCCACGTGTCTTCCCAATTCCTTCTTTGACGCCCCGCCTTTCCCCTTGATGGGGGCCCAGAGCACCTGGCCTGGTTTTCTCCTCCACTCTCTCTTCACAACACCCCCCAAAATCTTACTGGCACGGGCTGGAGTGCGGGTGGGGTGAGAGAGGGACAGTCCGGGGTCCAGTCCAAGGTCAAAACCGGGAGGCAGAGAAACAGGAGCCCAGTAACAGAGTCCAGAGCACAAACCGACAGCGTAGTCGTCAAAGCCAGAGTCGAGGAGCCGAGAGGCCAGAGCAGGAAACAGGAACCGGGAACACGGGCGAGGTGGGGGCAGAGCGTTGTCAAGCTGACTAGTTGCTGGCACGAGGAACCGACGGGGAGTGGGGAGCTAAGTACCCCTCCGGGGCTGTTGTCAATTAGCGGCCAGCGTGTGTGTCCCAGCTCCTGTTAGAACTGTGCAGGCATGCCTCTCGCCACCGGGATGCCAAGTCCTGCCGGCGCTGGTCTCGCAAACAGGCCACCAGTGGAGGCGAGTCAGGGGGGCTGTCCGTCGTGCGCTGTTCCGCCCCAGCTGTTGCCGGAGCAGGCTCTGCGGCTTCATTGGGGTCAGGTGTAGATTCTGCCGGAGCCGGGAGCTCATCCTCAGCAGTACTCAGGACTTCAGCTGGGGCTGGGAGCTCATCCTCGGCAGTACTCATGACACATGGCAGAGTGGGGATTCGAACCTGGGTCTTCCAGATCCTAGTCTGTGTCTGTAACTACCACAGCAAGCTGGCTCTCTGTCGTGTGGTAGTGAAGATAGTGCACTCTAAGCCAGGGACCCCATGTCAGATCACGGAAGGATATGTACCGGAGGAGAAAAACCACAATAACCGTAGTTCTGTCAGAGCTGTTCTTAAAAGAGCAGTCCTTGAAAGAGCTCTCTCAGCCCCACCTACCTCACAGGGTGTCTGCTGTGGGGAGGGGAAGGAAAAGGATTTTATAAGCCGCTCTGAGACTCTGAGTGAAGGGCAGGGTGTAAATCCAATCTCCTCCTCCTCCTCTTCTTCTTCTACTTCTCAATTCTTACAAATTCGTTTTATATTTAAATGAACAGTGCATTGCATATCACCTTCAAAAAATCATAATAGAATTGCTCGGGAAAGTTACAATCTTTGTTTCTTCACGTATAAAGTTCAAAACCTTTAAAGGGTTCAACAAGAGGAACTCAGTCCTTATCAGCAGAGAGTTCATCAGATGAGAAGCGTCTTCTTGGAGAGGAAAACATGTCACACCTCAGTAGGGCATCCTAATCAAAGGAACAGGGAGTCGCTGGGAGCAGTTCCTTCTCCAAATCTCCTGGGAAATGCAGGCGCCTTTCCAGGCATTCCAGATAGAAGCTCGTGGTGCCAGAACCAGTGTTTGGACTGGGCAGTGCTGTAGGTCTCCTTCAGAGGACCATCTCAGAGTGTAGGGATGTGTCTCTTGGGGGGGTCCAAAGATTTGGGGGGGTGCAGCTCGGCCCCAGAGTCTGCCGGTGTGATTGTCCTGGGGGGTGCCTCACTTTGGAGCACAAAAACCAGGCTTTGGACCAGGAAACAGCACCTGTCCCCTTGAAGAGGATGGTTCCAGGAACCTGGGGATGTATGACATGTGGTAGTCCAAACCATATTTTGGGTTTCAAGGACAAGCAGCCGAACCAGTTTCGCAACTGAGAGGTCTCTCTGTGTGCATGGGTCACCCCTAACCCTCCCTGTAAACTGCTAATTTCCCCTTCCTCTTGGGTTTCTATTTTTTCCTCCCCTTTCATTCCAGAACTCCTCCAGGCAAGGAGTGCACTCAGTACTTGTCAGGCCATTCGGAGGGATTTTCTTTTCTCTTTGTTAAATGTACGAATGAAGAAGAAAAAGAGGAGGAGGAGGAGATTGGATTTATACCCCGCCCTTCACTCGGAGTCTCAGAGCGGCTCACAAACTCCTTTCCCTTCCCCTCCCCACGACAGACACCCTGTGAGGTTGGCGGGGCTGAGAGAGCTCTTTCCAGAACTGTCCTTGAGAGAACAGCTCTGACGGAACTATGGCTTGTCCCAAGGTCATCCAGCAGCTGCCAGTGGAGGAGTGGGGGAATCAAACCCAGTTCTCCCAGATTAGAGTCTGCACACTTAACCACTACACCAAACCGTTTCTCTGCATCCCTGTAGAGTCCCCTGAGTGAGCAGGAAGCGCCATCTTGACAGGCGTGGGGCACCATCCAGTTCCATGTGAGGAGGAGGGAGGTCTGGTGCTTGTACTGTGACTGTCAGGGAGAGATGCAGCCGGTGTGTGAAGGATCAGGCAGCAAGGACGGGAAGGCCTCATGTCCCACACGCCTGTTTTAAACTTTTGGACATAAAAAAAAAGCCCCTTAGCATTTGTTTCCCCACATCTGCAATATTCTGACCTGTTCTTATGCCTTACAGCCTGGGCCATGAGGAGTTAGACGATGCAGATTTGGAGACTCCAAATGATGCAGATGCCCTTCCGGTACATGAGCCTGACCCTGGAGGACCAGCCGGAGGTGAAGGAGAAAGTTCAGACTGTCTTTATGATGCCCTGCAAGGGATTTTCAGAGGGAGGGTCAATCATGGAAGAGAGCCCAGTAGCCCCTTTAAAACGAACAAGCATTATCGTCGTATGCAAACTATGGTCAGGTGCACGGAGGGTATGAAGAAACCAGCCCAAGATATATAAGTGAGTGAGCGATTTGGCTGCTGCATAAGTTAGTTTGCTCTGGAGCCATCCTTCCCAAGCTAATAAAAATTTTTGAGCCAGAGGCTCACGTGCTCCTAGGGCATTGGAGTGCCAGGCAGAGCAAGAACTTGCAAGGATTCTGATGCACCATGCTCCTAGGGCACTGGAGTGCCAGGCAGAGCAAGAACTTGCAAGGATTCTGATGCACCATGCTCCTAGGGCATTCGAGTGCCAGGCAGAGCAAGAACTTGCAAGGATTCTGATGCACCATGCTCCTAGGGCATTGGAGTGCCAGGCAGAGCAAGAACTTGCAAGAATCCCGATGCACCATGCTCCTAGGGCATTGGAGTGCCAGGCAGAGCAAGAGCTTGCAAGAATCCCGATGCACCACGCTCCTAGGGCATTGGAGTGCCAGGCAGAGCAAGAACTTGCAAGGATTCCAATGCACCATGCTCCTAGGGCCTTGGAGTGCCAGGTATAGCAAGAACTTGCAAGAATCCCGATGCACCACAATGGCCTCATGAATGCTGTTACAGCCCATAATCTTTGCAACCCAGAGCAGGATGAGTTGTTCCCAGAGCATGAATCAACAATCCATGCCAAGCCATCTCACACGGAAATCGCTAGGTTTCATTCAATAGCTCATAGGTCATAATCAAGTTCCTCTGCATGAACATCATTGAAATCATCATCCTCGTTATTATTATTATTATTAGGGGTCATTTCGAGGCAGAATGGGGCAGGACGAGCTGGGAGCAACAAGCCCAGGAGCCGGCAACTTCTTTGACTGTGGCCCTCCACCGCCGCCCCCAGAGTCAGAGCTGCCTCCTGCCCGGCGCCATCTCCCGCCCACCCTCCTGCTCTTCTGGTGAGTCTCCGAGCTAGGGATGGAGGTGGGATGTGTGTGTCAGGCCACAGGTGCCCTCCTCTGCTCCCCCTTCAGCTCTCTGCCACTCAGTGGCCTGCCAGAGCCCCTCATGGGCGGGGTGGTACATCCTGGCCGAGCAGCTCGGGGGCCCGGTCTGGCCGCACACGTCGGAGCCTGCGCAGAGGGTGGCTACTTTAAAGGGGCAAGAGGCCCCTGTACCTCTCGGACCGGAGTGCGCATCCCCCCCGCACGCAGCGGGTACGAGCTCTTCCTCCTCTGAAAGCGCCAACCTGCACAATTCCCCCCCCCATAGCTAGCAAGACCAAGTTTTATTCCGGTACTAGCAATAATGCCCCTATATAAATCAATGGTGCGACCTCATTTGGAATACTGTGTACCGTTCTGGTCCCCGCACCTTAAAAAGGATATTATAGCTTTGGGAAAAGTGCAGAAAAGGGCAACTAGAATGATCAAAGGGTTGGAGAACTTTCCCTATGAGGAAAGGTTAAAGTGCTGGGGGCTCTTCAGCTTGGAGAAATGACGGCTGAGGGGTGGCATGATCGAGGTTTACAGGATTATTCCTGGGATAGAGCAGGTCGAGAAAGAAGTCCTTTTCTCTCTTTCTCACGATACAAGAACTGGTGGGCATTCATTGAAATTGCTGAGCGGTTGGGTTAGAATAGATAAAAGGAAGTCCTTCTTCACCTGAAGAGAGATTAATGGAATTCACTGCCACAGGAGGTGGCAGCGGCTACAACGATGGGCAGCTTCAAGAGGAAATTAGATAAACATATGGAGCAGAGGTCCATCACAAAGTATAGTTAGGGACTCTGGGGCAGGTGATGCTGTGTATTCTTGGTGCTTGGGAGGAGCAACAGTGTCCTGGCCCCACTGCTACACCCCCTGAAGCACCTGGTATTTCTGGCCACTGTGTGACAGAGTGTTGGACTGGATGGGCTGTTGGCCTGATCCAACATTGACTTGTCTTATGTTCTTATCTAATTATTCTGAATAATTGTGCTGTGCAAGAGCTAGCAGATGCAATGGAGGCCATGAAGAAATGTAGTGTCCCTACGAGGCCTTGATTGAGGGCGTTGTTTTCAGTTGTCGATTGTTTGTGTTGCAAGCTGTCTGGGGGGGGGCGCAATGGGCATAATCAGGCAGGAAACAAAGGCATAAGTCGATCAGACCAAGCAGGGGAGGAAAGCCTGTCTACTGTTAGTTAAGCCGCCTGGCTGGCTCATGAATATCGATGACATGACTACTCTTCTGTTAAGGCTTTTAGCAGAATCGCTGAACAGTGGAACTGATCTCTCTCGTGTGGACATCAGTTGTAATCCTGGGAGACCTTCGGCCTGTACCTGGAGACTTCAAAAACAAGACAGGCTTTGGTGTGAATACAACAGGGAAAATTAGGCTCGCCAAAGAAAACCACTCTTCTATAACTCCAACACACCTAGTTGTACTTGTATCGCAAAATTTCCTGTATTAAGCAACATTTGTTCTTGTGTAAAGTGCATTTCATGGTCATCAGCCAAGCCAGTCAATTATAACATGAGTACAACACAAAAAATTCTTCTTTAGACATATTTCATTGTTCACAAGAATAAAAACTATTGAGAGAAACAAATCTCCTCAGCCTCAAAACTGAGGTGAGGAAAAACACAGAGAACAGCAGTGGAAATGATCTCTCCACGGCAGCAAAAATAGAACTGAGGGAGTAGCGCCCCTCCTCCTGGTCATGTGAGCGTTTTGGCGGGAAAGCACCAGAGGGAGGAGGGGCGCTCCTAGTCTAAGCTTGGAAATCTTTTCAGTGGCTGGCCTGCGACTGCGCAGTCCCATGTGGGACTGCACAGAAGCCACGACGATGAACTTTGCGTTACTGAGAGCCAGTTTGGTGTAGTGGTTAAGAGTGGTGGACTCTAATCTGGAGAACCGAGTTTGATTCCCCACTCCTCCACATGAAGCCAGCTGGGTGACAATGGGCCAGTCACAGTTCTTTCAGAGCTGTTCTCTCAACAGCAGTTCTCTCAGAGCTCTCTCAACCCTACCTCCACAGGGTGTTTGTTATGGAGAGAAGGGAAGGTGATTGTAAGCCACTCTGAGACTCCTTCGGGTAGTGAAGGGCAGGGCATAAAAACCAACTCTTCTTCTTCTTCTACATGTTTCTGGGTACGCATCTACAGACTGGCATGCTCAATAACTATGTCTTTCTAGAAGCAGTGGGGAAGAGACACATCTGTCTACAGCATTGCTTCCCATGTGGACAGCTGATCGGGCTTCCCTAGCCCACCTCCCAAATCCGTAACCTCAAAACCAGCCTTCTACCACCCCTCTCTTTTCTCCCACGCTGGCTCTTCGTTCGAATCTTGACCAGGCTTGTTCAATTCTCGTTGCCGTCCTGGCCAGCTCAGAAGGTGGTTTGGATCACTTGGATGTTGTATCTGAACTTCTCAGACATTTGCAGTTCTTCCTGGTTTTGAATTGACAGGAAATCTGTACACTGCATTGTTTGTTCCTACATCCGCATTTAATGAAAATGTTTGGCAGGCCCAATGCTGACCTCTTTCTCACAGAGGCTTGTCATTCACCCGGTGGGGGCAGTGGATTCTCCACCCCCAGCTTCCATTGCCTACCACTACTCCAAGGGGTGATGAGAGAAAAAAGCCGGGCAGCACATGCACCATTTACATCAATTCTGCGGGAACCCAGAAGTGACACTGGGCACCTCTAGGGATTGCTGGAAACTCTATGGTTTTCCAACAATTTCTAGAGCTTCGCTGTGTCCAGAAGTGACATAGCAGTGCACAGGACATCATGGTCTCCCGATTTCCTCAACCCTGAGCTTCCCATTGGTTGCTACCAGCCGTGGCCTGGCAACTCTGTTTTTACAGTTTATAGCACTGGGCCTACTGTATGGCCTGCTGCTCTCGCTTGGCTTCTCCCCTGGTCCGTGTGGGTTCTCTGATGAGTCCTCAGAGCTAAGAACATGAAGAAAGTTTTCCCACAGTCCGAGCACAAGTATGGCTTACGGCTCGCTTGGGTGTGCTCAGATTTGACAAGGGCTGACGACTGCTGGAAGCTTCTCCCACCAACCGTGGGCAGTTTCTGCCCTGGGTGAATTCTGATGGTTTTGAAGACAGGTTTGGGGCCTTGAGAAGGAACTGACCCTCGTATTCCTGCCCTGGAGCATATTCCCTTCTGCTCCGGTCGGTGTGGATGCCGTGATTCCCCTCTATGACTCTGGAAGGGCATCTCATTCGCTCTTCCCTCGGAGGCGTCACTAACAGCCATGTGGTCAGATCCTTCCAGACCAAATTTCTCTTCCTCGTTCGCACTTTTGAACCATTTGCCTGCTAAGCGACAACAAGAACCATGGGTTACCTGCCAGTGAGTGGTGAAGTGAGAGCCAGGTGTCAGTGGTCAGCATCCTTGAGTTGCTAGATCCCATTGGCAACTGATGGAGGTGGGGGAGGACTTACCAGGTGATTGAGCCCCTTGCCAGTGATGTAATGACATCGCCAGAGACCTGCTGATGTCACTTCCTATATGCACTGGAAGTGACATCAGTGCACTGGCGGCGATGCCAGGGAAGTTCTGGCATCTGGGCAAAACTCCAAGGTTCTCCTGGAACTGCAACTCCCCTGCAGAAAATGGCTGCTTTGGAGGGTGGGCTCGATGCCATTATGCCCTGTTGAGGTCCCTCTCCTCCTCAAACTCTGCCTCCCCCAGGCTCTACCCCCAAACCTCCAGGAATTTCCAGACCCAGAGTTGGCAACCCCACCAACCTCACAGGTTCATTGTAAGGATCAAATGGTGGAGGGGAGAGCTATATAAGAGGTCCTGAACTCCTGAAAGAGCTGGCTAAAAGGTGATAAGGCGGCTGAACTGGGGACGAGGTAAATCCTTACCCAGGCAACTTCCGCCTCCAGCCTCACCCTCCTGTTGTGCCTCCCTGTTGACTGGCATCTGCCAGCAGTCCGAGGGCGCCTGCATGGCTTTGGAGGTGTTCGGCGTTGCCTCTTCCCTCAGCTCCAGCCCCTGAAACAGAAACGAAGATCCTGTTCAGGTCAGGGCCAAAAAGGGTGTGCTAGCAAAACGAGGCTCTTGCAACCTCCCCCCCATCACCACCCCATGTCCCATCACGGGGTCGGGTTGCCAACCTCCAGGTGGGCAAAATGGAGGAAATAATCTGTGCTCATACACCAGAAACTCCAATAATATGGAGCACAATCTCCCTCCCCCAGTGGGCAAAACTTGCAAGATGCTTTGCACTTTGACTTGAGATTGGCAGCAACCTTGCGCAAGGAAACAACACGTTGGTGAAATTTTTCCCTTTGGAAGAAGCCTTTGGCGAAACACAGCTTGTTACCAGCTAGCTGATGTGTAAAGAAGACTATCGGAGGAACCTCATCCACCAGCTACAAGCATGGACAGTTTCAAGAGGGAATTAGATAAACATATGGAGCAGAAGTCCATCAGTGGCTATTAGCCACAGGGTATAAATGGGAACTCTCAGTCTGGGGCAGGTGATGCACTCTATTCTTGGTGCTGAGGGGGGCAGCAGTGGGAGGGCTTCTAGTGTCCTGGCCCCACTGCTGGACCTCCTGATGGCACCTGGTATTTTTTGGCCGCTGTGTGACAGAGTATTGGACTAGATGGGCCATTGGCCTGATCCAACATTGGCTTCTCTTATGTTCTTATGCTCCAGTGAATCCTTGAACTCCTGTGGGACTATTAAAACTGGGAGATTGTGTTCCACATCATTGGAGTTTCTGGTGCATGAGTTGATAAAGTTTAAATGTATCTATGTCCTGTGATATGTAAAACACGCCTTGTTATATTTAACATGATTATATTTGTATTACGCTGGACTGTGTCCTCTTTATTATATCCTTATTACATTTTGATACAATTGTTTAACACTTGTGGTTGTTTATTGTTGAGCACAGTGTTCCCTCCAAGCTGAGTCAGTGAGCGCCAACTCACCATTTTTTAGCCTCCAGCTCACACATTTTTGTCTTCGCTCAGGAAGGATGGCTCCAGAGCAAACTAATCTATGCAGTAGCCAAATCGTTCACTCACAACTTTAATGCCAGTTGCTCACCAAGTAGAATTTTTGCTCACAAGACTCCACAGCTTAGAGGGAGCATTGAGCACAGATTATTTCCTTTGTGCTGCTCTTTGGTTTTGTTTATAACCTCCGAGTGGGGGCTGGAAGTTTCATAAAATTACAGCTGATCTCCAGACTACAGTGGCTGATTCTTCTGGAGGAAATGGCTGCTTTGGAGGGCAGACTCTATGGTGTTATTTCCCACTGAGGTTCTCCCCACCTCGAGCTCCACTTTCCTCAGGCTCTGCCCCCAGATCTCCATGAATTTCCTAACCTGGATTTGACGACCCTATAACAGGGGCAGAAACTGGGAGCAGGGCTTCTCCTTCCCCTGGTGGGCAAAACCTGGGAGATGCAAGAACCGGCAGAGGAGAGGGAATAAAAGCAGAGAAGCATATTCTGTTAAAATTCTAAATAACAAGAGGAGCACCCACGAGGACTCACGTGAGTCCTCGTGGGTACTCCTCTTGTTATTTAGAATTTTAACAGAATGCATTTTTCTGCTTTTCTTTGGGCAACCTTAGGCCCTTCTAAGGGCACACACATTAATTTATTCTACAGTTTTATCCTGCTCATCAGTCAAAGCAGACTCTTAGAGCTGCTAAGCAGCACGGTGGAAATCCTATGTCACTCTCACTTGCTCTTCTGGTCCTTCTGCTGCTTGCTTTTCCAGCAGGAACTCCTCTGCCAGGGCGGCCGCCTGGGAGCAGGTCTCTGGGCCATGTCGCTTAACCCAGTTCAAAATCCCCGGGGGCAGGACAGCCAGGAACTGCTCCAGGATCACCAGCTCCAGGATCTGCTCCTTGGTGTGTCTTTCGGGCTGCAGCCAATGATGGCAAAGTTCCCGGAGCTGGCAGCAAGCATTGCGGGGGCCCTCGGCCTCCAGGTAGAGGAACTGCCTGAAGCGCTGGCGTTGTACTTCTGTGCCAAGAGCCTCCTGGCCTCCCATTTCTTCCTTCACTTTCCCAAAGTCTCCGCATTCAAGCCTGTTATAGGCTCGCCCATGAGGTTCACAAGGATCTGGTAGGTCCTGGGAGACGTGCTCTGCCGCAGTGTGGCAGATGGTGACTGGCTGTCCTTGAAGCGGAGGTGGAACAGGCCGAACTTCACCTGAAGAGACACATCCACCCCTCACCTGTGGATTCTTCCAGCTTGACTGAGAGGCCTCCATTTTCTTCAGGAACTGCTGCCATTGGACTTCCCATCTCTGAAGCTGCCCTTCATCTTGTTCCTGTTTCACATCTTCTCCTGGACTCCTTAGCAGGAATTCCCCGACAGTCCCAGCTGGGAGGGCATGAGGGGTTTTCCTTGACTCTTCAGTCAACTGGGGACCTGTTGAGCTTTCCTCCTCCATTTTAATATCGGTCTGCAGCCCTTGTTCTAGCTGAACGGGAAGCTGAAGATCTCCTTCCTCTGTTGTGGTCATTTTGCCTCAGGATCAGATTAGACTTATCAGACTCCCGTTCCCAAGCCTCTTTCCTGATCTTCAGATGATGAAACCGAAGCAGTCTGGGCGGACTGTTATTACAACCTGCGATTGCCACCATTTAAAAGATCTGAGGTAACAGCGGTTAGAAAGAGTCTTCTCTGCCTGAGACCCTGAAGAATCAGAGAATAAGAGAGATGGATGAAACAAAGGAGTGCGTTCAGATATACATGGCGTGAAATTTGGGGATATCATTAATGACCCCAAATGACATTACACAATGCATTGACATCACTTCTGGGTGAAAACCTGTATGTCAGCCTGGAGTTTTTTGAAACTCTATCATATTACCATAGAGGGTTGTTTTTTTTTTGGGGGGGGGGGTTCTAGAGTTTCACTTGATGAGCTGACATCATGTTCAGGTTTTCACTTAAAAGCAATGTTGTGATGTCATTTTCATTCTGTGCCCCACACCTAAAGCTCCCAGGGGTGCGAGGTGACAGTGTGACAACCAGTGTTCCCTCCAAGCTGTGGAGTCTTGTGAACAGAAATCCTACTTTGTGAGCTACTGGGATCAAAGTTGTGAGTGAGCAATTTGGCTGCTGCATAAATTAGTTTGCTCCGGAGCCATCCTTCCTGAGCTAAGACAAAAATGTGTGAGCCGGAGGCTAAGAACCTGTGAGCCAGCGCACACTAACTCACCTTAGAGGGAACACTGGTGACAACTCTATTCTTTCAAACCTAGGCCTGAAACTGGATTTTAAAAGGTCTAGAGCAGATGTGTAATCCAGGAACTCCTGGGACTGCTCTTCCACCATAGGCTCTGATCGCCTTCCCAGAAAAGACAAACGGGAGACCGGCCTGAGCTTGGCCTACGATGAACATTGCAAGGAATACACATCTTGAGGGCGTCTCCAGTTTCCAGCCTGGCACCCGCTGAGCTGCAAATCCTATGCAGTGTCCCGGGACTAAGCCCAAATTCTGAGCAATAGAATATCTGTAGCAAAGCACAACACAGCGCACTGAATTGCATCCCTTTCGCCAGGCCATGCAAACGGCCTCTATTAAACTGTCCGGGGGGCGGGGGCTCACCACACTTAATCTCTGAGGGCGGCTGCTCTGAAGGTCCGCCGGAAAGGGGTCTCTCCGACTGTCTTATGGTTTGCGTGCAGACGCGCCTCTCCTCGTTCTTCTTTCCGGGCCTCTCTAGGGCTCAAAGTTCTATCAGAGTAACCCTTGAAAGACTGATTCAGGTTGAGTAGCCGTGTTGGGTTGAAATAGCAGACAAAGTTCGAGTCCAGTGGCCCCTTTAAGACCAACAAAGTTTTTTTGAAAAACGGGAAAGTCTGATCTTGAGTGCTGCAAAAAGAGTCCTCATCTTTTTAACCCGGGCAGGGCTCTTGTGGCTTTGTTAGCCGCAAGGCAGACAGGTGCTGCAGGTTTTACGATGTCAGACTAGGATTCAAGACACAGGGTTGCCAACAGCCTGGAGGTGGGGGGGCTGTCCTCTCTGGTGCAGAAATGAGCAGCTGACTCGAATGACTTGGAGGTAAATCACGTCGCCTGGGAAACAACATCCCATTAAGATAAAGGTAAAGGCTTCCCTTGCTTGAAAGCCAATCGAATCGGATTCTAGGGGAGGGTGCTCATCTCGGTTTCCAAGCCGAAGAGCCAGCGCTGTACGAAGACTTCTCCATGCTCCCATTATATCCCTTCTTTTCTTTTCTTTAACTTTTACCTTGCCCTCTCCGCCAAGGCAGGCTCAGGGTGGCTTACATAAAAACAATAAAGCAGTATACATTTTAGTATAAATACATAATAAACAGCACAGGGCCTAGCTGATTATTAAAGGGGCAGGGCATTTTTTCCTCCAGGTTGTTGGCAGGAGACTTACCTTCAAATCCTCACTCAGTCATGAAGCTGATTGGGTGACCTTGGGCCAGTCATTCTTTCAGCCAGTTTGGTGTAGTGATGGAGCAGGGACTCTAATCTGGGTCAGTCACAAGTTCTCTCTGAGCTGTTCTCTCAAGAGCGGTCCTCGAAAGAGCTCTCTCAGCCCCACCTGCCTCACAGGGTATCTGTCGTAGGGAGGGGAAGGGAAAGGAGATTGTAAGCCGCTCTGGGACTCCTTCAGGTAGTGAAGGGCGGGGTATAAATCCAGTTTCTCCTCCTCTTCTTAATCTGTCTCACAGTGTTTGTTTATATTTATTTACAATTCATAATTTAAATTTATAGACAGCCCTTCCCTGAGTACACAGAGCTCAGGGTGGTGGAAGAAGAGTAAAAACCATACATTAAAACCAATTCCGACAGTTCAATAAATAACTAAAAGAGTCTCTGATGGCGCTAAAACTTCAGTCCCAAGTTTCTTGTCTCGCAGGAGAGGTAGGGAGGGAGCAAGATGAAGGGGGAAAGGGAGTGCGAGACAAGATGGTGCCTGTCACTGTCCTCAGCCGAAAGCCTGGTTGTTGTAAGGATGGAATGGGAGGAGGGGATCACAATACACCGCCCTTAGAGAAAGGGGCAGACTAAAATCTACTAAATAAACAGGTAACCAGCGGATATTCAGCAGCTTGTATAGAATCATAGAATCACAGAGTTGGAAGGGGCCATACGGGCTATCTAGTCCAACCCCCTTGCTCAATGCAGGATCAGCCTACGGCATCCCTGACCAGTGTTTATCCAGATGCTGCTTAAAGACTGCCAGTGAGAGGGAGCTCACCACCTTCCTAGGCAGCTGATTCCACTGTTACACAACTCTTACTGTAAAAAAGGTTTTCCTAATATCCAGAACATACCTTCCTGCCCTTAATTTAAACCCATGATTGCGAGTCCTATCCTCTGCTGCCAACAGGAACAGCTCCCTGCCCTCCTCTAAGTGACAGCCCTTCAGATACTTGAAGAGAGCCATCATGTCCCCCCTCAACCTCCTCTTCTCCAGACTGAACATTCCCAAGTCCCTCGGCCTTCCCTCATAGGGCTTGGTCTCCAGGCTTTGCATCATGGAGCTGTTAGAGGGCAGAAAGCCTCAACCAGTGGATTTTTGCCTCTCAGGTTCATAGAGGATGGGTCCTCCATGGTTATAAGCAACAATGACCTCTCAGAACCTCCACAATCAGAGGCAGACAACCTCTGGATGCCAATTTTAGGAGACAGCATCAGGGGAAAGTAGGGTTGCCAACTCTGGCTTGGGAAATTCCTGAAGATTTTGGGGTGGAACCTGGAGAGGGTGGGGTTTGAGGAGGGGAGAGACCTCAACAGGGTATATTCAATTACCTCAGGCTCCACTTTCTAAAGGAGCCATATCTCTCGAGGGTGGGGGGAAGGAGTGATCTCTGTCATCTGATGATCAGTTCAGGTCCCACCTGGAGGTTGGCAACCCTGGAGGAAGGCCTGCTCATTGGCCCTACAGGACAACTGGTGGCTGACTGTGTGAAACAGGACAAGGAGGGATTTTCTGATGAACGCATGAAGCTGCCTTATACTGAATTGGACATTTGGTCCATCAAAGTCAGTATTGTCTACTCTGACAGGCAGCAGTTCTCCAGAGTCTTAGATTACAACTCTTTCACCTCACCTACTGCCGGTTCCTTTAACTGGAGATACCAGGGATTGAACCTGGCACCTTCTGCATGCCAAGCAGATGTTCTAGACCAGGACTCTTTTTGTTGAAAAAACCCCAGCAGGAACTCATTAGCATAATAGGTCACACCCAACAGCAGAAATTCATTAGCATATTAGGCCACGCCCCTAACAGCACAGGTCATTAGCATATTATGCCACACACCCCATGTTACCAGAAGTGTGATCATCCACCTTTTGCTTCTTATTCTGTTTACCTTGTTTGTTGTCAAAACCCAGGGCTTTTATTGTAGCAGGAGTCCTTTGCATGTTAGGCCAGACACCCCTAATGTAGCCAATCCTAATGAGTTTCTGCTGTTGGGTGTGGCCTATTATGCTAATGAATTCCTGCTGGGCGTGGCCAACTTGGGAGCCAGCCGGACCTCCGTTCCTGTGCGTTCCTGCCCCAAAATAGCCCTGCTCTAGACTAAGCCCTATGAGGGAAGGCTGAGGGACTTGGGAATGTTCAGTCTGGAGAAGAGGAGTTGAAGTGGGGCATGATTGCTCTCTTGAAGTATTTGAAGGGCTGTCACTTCGAGGAGGGCAAGGAGCTGTTCCTGTTGGCAGCAAAGGATAGGATTCACAATCAGTGTTTTTGCTCACAAGACTCCATAGCTTAGAGGGAGCATTGTTCACAATAATGGGCTTAAATTAAAGGCGAGAATGTTCCATTGGATATTAGGAGAAACTTTTTGCAGTAAGAGTTGTGCAGCAGTGGAATCAGCTGCCTAGGGAGGTGGTGGTGAGCTCCCCCTCACTGGCAGTCTTCAAGCAGTGGCTGGACAAACACTGGTCAGGGATGCTCTAGGGCGGCTAAGCCTGCATTGAGCAGGGGTTGGACAAGATGGCCTGTATGGCCCCTTCCAACTCTGTGATTCTATGATTCTACCACTGAGCCATGGCCCCTCCCCAAATAGGGACGCCAGCCTCCAGGTGGGACCTGGGGAGCCCTCAGAATTACAGCTCATCTCCAGACTATGGAGATCAGTTCCCCTGATGGATGCTTTGGAAGGTGGACTCTGGAGCCTTGTACCCCACTGCAGTCCTTCTTCTCCCCAGGCTCCCTCTCCAAATCTCTAGGAGTTTCCCAACCTGGAACTGGCAACCCTAACCCCCCATCCCCTGCTGGTGGCCTGGGGGGACCTGGCAACCCTGTACCCCAAATGATGTTCTTATAGCCTTTTCTGGGGAAAAGCTCTAATTCATTTATTTATTTATTCGATTTTTATCCCGCCCTCCCTGCTGAGGCAGGCTCAGGGTGGCTTACATTAAAAGGTTAAAAATATATTAAAACACAAGCGCTTATACAGTACAACTTCATAAAGTACAAAACCAGATCATAGTGCAAAACAGAGTAAAGTGCTGGTAGCGGTCGCGTCCAAGTGGCCATAATAGGATGTTCCAGAGAACGGCCCCTGTCAGTATCCAGCATAGCCATCTGCTGGTGTCAGCATAAAGGGCCTTAGTGTTGTTGATGTTGTTAATGGCGGTTCCTAATCGAAGGCCTGGTGGAAGAGCTCCGTTTCACAGGCTCTGTGGAACTGTAAGAGATCCCGCAGGGCCCTGAAGTCTTCCGGGAGCTCATTCCACCAGTATGGAGCCGCCACTGAAAAGGTAATGGAGCCACCCTGGTAGAGGCCAATCTGGCATCTTTTGGTCCAGGGAGGGCCAAACGGTCTGATGTCCTCTGGAGTTGCACTTCTGAGCATGTGCAAAGTGCATTGCACTTAGGGTTGCTAACCCCAGGTTGAGAAAGGCCTACAAATTGGGGGTGGAGGTAGAGCCTGGAGAGGGCAGGGTTTGGGGAGGGGAAGCAGCTTGGTGGAGTATAATGGCAGAGCGTTGACCTTCCAAAGCAGCCACTTTCTCTAGAGGAACTGGTCTCGGTCACCTGGAGATCCGTTGTCATTCCAGAAGATCTCCAGGCCCCAACTTGAGGTCAGCCACTGAAATATACTGAGTTCAGAGGCGTTCAAGTGATCAGTTCATATTTTATTAGTGATTCAGCAAGAGGAAGACGACTGAAAATCCCTGGCCGAAGCCGGATATTTATGCCTGAAAAAGCTTACACCCAAAACACACCCCACTCCCAATGACAGGCTATTTACACTCTATTGTTTCCCAGCTGGTTTACTCCAGGATCCCTGTCTCCCTACTGGCCCATTCTAGGATCCTAGCAATCTATTGCCATGCATCCCAAGCTAAGTCCTTCTGCCAGTACAGTTCAGGCTCAATATATAACAACAGCCACCCTAAATAACACGCCTCACTGCAGCCATATTTGGGGCTTAGCGGGGATGTGTGTGTGTGAAGTAAGGTAGGGTGAGAAAGCCAAGGAAGCTTCTTCAGAGTCTCTGGAGTGGTTGGGATCTAAGGGTTAAATAAACCGAGAAGAGTTTCCTAGAGAGGCCCAGAATAACGGGGAAAACGGGTGTGGGTGTGTGTAATAGAAAGGACCATGTTGATGGGTTTGGGTTTTTTTGCATTAACCGAGGAAGAAGCTGCTGGTTTGAAAGGGGCTGAGGTGAAAAGGTGAGCTGCAGCAGCTGCCGGGGATCTGTGGCTGCGAGAGAGGAAAGACATGTCGCGATTAAACGGAACTGATTTGTTGCCGTGGTAATGTTGAGTCATTGCAGAGCTGTTTGCAAAGGAGAGATAGTTGGAGGACGGAAGCTGCCCCTCGCTTTACTGATCTGAGTCAAAGAAGCCCTCGCCTGGAGGCTGGCAACCCTAGGGTTGTTGGTTTCCCCCAAAAAAACAACAACAGAACAACTGTGCGCGTTTTGCACGGGTGACAAGGCTGCAGAGATGCGGGTGACTTGGAGAGTTATTAGAACTTACTGCCTGCAGGGAGAGGAGGAGGAGGAGGAAGCATTTGGTGTATGTTCAGAGGTACTGCCCAATAGCGCATGCCATGAGATGTCCTGGCAACAGCCAGTGCTGAAAGAGCAAAACAATCTCAGCCCCCAAATGCTGGCAAGCTGCTGGCGCTGGTATTGTTTAATATAATGGTCATATCTCCACACACCCTCCCCAGGACAAGGTGGTCTGTCAGGACACACACCTGAAGAATATGTCACTGGTGAACAATGGGGATGCTGAACTTCAAAAAGGATAACTAAAACCGAACGATCTGAACAATCCGAGGAACTAAGCAGTGATTGACAAAAGCTTATACTCTGCCACAAATGTTGTTAGTCTTTAAGGTGCTACTGGACTCTTGCTCTTTTCTAAAACCAAACAGGATCTCTGTGTTACCTACCTAATTGTAAACCCCTCTCTTATACTGGTTTAGGTATCTGTAGAACAAGTACAAATTCTAATTCCACATAGTGAACATAAGACGAGCCCTGCTGGATCAGGCCAATAGTCCCATCTAGTCCAGCATCTTGTCTCACACCCAGGCCAAACAGTTGCTCTGGAGGGCCAACAACAGGGCAAAGAGGCCAAGGCCTTCCCCTGATGTGGCCTCCTAGCTCTGAGATTCAGAGGATTGGTGCCTCTGATCATGGAGTCTTCCCTCATTCACCATGGCTAGTAGCCACTGATAGATTTATCCTCCATGAATCTATCTGATTCCCAGCTGTTTATTCCTTTGGCCATCACTGTATTCTCTGGCAGCAAATTCCACATTTTAATCACTCTCTGTGTAAAGTAGTATTTCCTTTTGTCCGTCCTGAACCTACTGCCCGTCAGCTTCATTGGATGCCCTCAAGTTCTAGTATTTTGGGAGAGGGAGAAAAATTTATCTGGGTCAACTCTCTCCATCCCATGCCTAATGTTATAAACCTCTGTCATGTGTCCCCCTCATTAGTCATCTGTATTCTAAAATGAAAAGTCCCAGACTCTTCAGCCCTTCCTCATAGGGAAGGTGCTCCAGCCCCCTCATCATCTTGGTTGTCCTCCGCTTTACTTTTCCAGCTCTGCAATGTCCTTTTTGAGATATGTGATGAGAGGGAAAGACCTCTGTGTATACCCAGAGGAGCTCTTTTCTCCATAGTTGTTTTGTATGTCTCCAATGCTGATGTTTTTGCACTGTCAAAGAGGGGTGTTTTTTGGGGGGAGTATTTTGTGTGTGTGGGTGCATGCATGCCTTGAAGTCATAGTTGACTTCTGGCAACCCCTGCTGGGGCCTGGACATTCAGAGAGGTGGCTTGCTATTGCCTGCCTCTGCATCCTGGCCCTGGTATTCCTTGGAGATTTCCCATCCAAGTACTTGCCAGGCTTGGCCCTGTTTACCTTCCAAGATCTGATGAAATCGGGCTTGCCTGGGCTATCCAGGTCAGGGTGACACAAAGAGGTTTGATAGGAAGTTCCATGTGGCTCCTGAAGCTAAATTCAACAGCTAGGTGGCTGGAAGGAGCCTCCATGTCAAGAGGCACGCTCCCCTTGAACATCCGATATTGCAGGGGGCCCAAAAAGGAATTGTCCCTTGCTTGGTTTATGAGCTTGCCAAAAGTGTCAGGCTGTCCACTGTTGGAAACAGGATACAGGGCTAGATAGGTCTTTACTCTGACCCAACAGGAATCTCCTTATATTTTCATTTATTAGGGAAGAAACTCCTTTTTTTTAAAAAAAATGGGGCTTCTATAAACTGTAGGAAAGGATCCTGTATGTAGCTTCTCTGTTTTCACTTTTGTCTTGCTTCCCACAGGGAGCGTCCATCTTTTGCTTGCCTCAAACACTGCGTCTGGCCCTCACTCCCCTTTTGACCTAAAAAAATCCCTGTGTGCTGCAAGGATCAAATATGTGACTTCCTGCACAGCTTTTGGAGCAGAAGGGAAGCTAAAATGTGAATTTCCCCCCCAACAATTGCCACAGTAAAAGATCTGGGAACCAATGGACTTCAAACGATGTGGTGGCCAGAAACAAAATGGCCACCAGACAGGACTCCTGTTCCAGTTGGGGCCTCCATTTGCAGACTGTGGTAGAGCCAAAGACAAAAATGGAAGAACAAGACCCAGCAGACCTGAAACCTGGGGCAGATTTGGAGGAAACGTGCCCCCCTCATGTTAGCCAGAGGGAATTTCCAAGCTGTGTGGTTAAACAGGAACCAGAGGAGGGTTTGGCGCACCACTGGGAAACACAGTGGCAAGAGTTCTTGAAGACTGTCGAGTCCCCACACTTGCAGTGGGGGAACCCAAAGGGAATGGAAGGAGCGACAGAGGAACTAAAGGTACCTCTGGCTTCTTCAGAAGGGTCAGCTGATGCCAGACAGCGGCCTGGAACCCAGCGATGGCTTCGAAGCTGGCTAGGCCTTGAGAAGGAATCTCCACTGGCTCATCGCCCCCTGGAAGATAACGTTGTGGGAAACACCGCAGAGGTGAAAGAAGAGACTCGAGATGAGACGGTGGAAAGCGTGGAGGCCCGGCGCCTCTGCTTCAGGCAGCTGCGCTACGAAGAAGGAGATGGGCCACGCGTGGTGTGTGGCCAGCTCTGTTATCTCTGCCACCAGTGGCTGAAGCCGGAGAGGTGCACCAAGGAGCAGATCCTGGAGCTGGTGATCCTGGAGCAGTTCCTGACCATCCTGCCCCCGGAGATCCAGAGCTGGCTGAGGGAGCACAGAGCCGAGACCTGCACCCAGGCGGTGGCCCTGGCTGAGGAGTTCCTGTTGAGGCAGGGAGAGGCTAGAACAGGAGAGAAGCAAGTGAGTGCGTCTCACCTCCATTCTACACACACAATTTGAGGTTGCCATCCTCCAGGTGGGTTCTCCCAGTGAGTTCTCCCAGAATTACAACTGATCTCCAACCCACAGGAATCAGTTCCCCTTGAGAAAATGGCTGCTTTGGAGGGTGGACTCTGTGGCAGGACATCTCCGCTGATCTCCTTCCCCAGACGTCACCCTCCCCAGGCTTCACCATCAAATCCACAGGGATTTTCCAACCCGGTGTTCACAACCAGTGTTTCCTCTTAAGCTGAGTTTGTGTGAGCTAGCTCACAGTTTTTTAACCTCCGGCTCACACGTTTTTGTCTTAGCTCAGGAAGGGATGGCTCCAGAGCAAACTCATTTATGCAGCATTCAAATCGCTTGCTCGCTCACAACTTTTAATGCCACTAGCTCACAAAGTAGGATTTTTGCTCACATAACTCCACAGCTTAGAGGGAGCATTGGTCACAGCCCAACTACTATCCAGGCTGGGAGTTGAAGAGACTCCCAAATGAGCCACTGCAATAAAAATCAGCCCTCAGAGGTTTCCTTATGCATGGCACCAGCTGTGGGGGCGGGGGGGGGAACTATACTTCAAGATTTTGTTTCCATAGAAAAGCGGCAAAGACTGCAGGGGGGAACGGTGTAGTCAATATTGGCCTAGGTGTTCGTCCCCATTTCCTAGCTAGGGCTGCCGACTCCAGGTAGGAAAATTCCTGGAGATTTGGGGGTGGAGCCTGGGGGTGGCAGGGTTTCGTGAGGGGAGGGACCTCAGCGGGTTACAATGCCATAGAGTCCACACTCCAGAGGAGCTATTCTCTACTGGGGAACTGATCTCTGTAGTCTGGAGAACCTCCACATCCAGGAGCAGTCAGCCTCTGAATCCCAGAGCCAGGAGGCAGCATCAGGGGAAGGCCTCGGCCTCCATTCCCTACTGTTGGCCCTCCAGAGGAACTGCTTGGCCACTGTGAGAGGCAGGATGCTGGACAAGATGGACCACTGGCCTGATCCAGCAGGGCTCTTCTTACTTTCTTATGTCGTAATTCTGGGAGATCTCCAGCACCTGATTGGCATCCCTGTTTCTTATGTAGTGTAAGGGGGGGGATATTGTGTGTGTGTGTTAAAGAGCACAAGGCATTTGAACTCATTATGACCAAAAACAAAGCTTGACTGATTTCACCCCAAGCACACATTTCCAGGGTCAATTTAACCCCATGTTTGGATCAGGCCCCAGATCTGGTGACAATGGAGTTTTTCTTCCTTCATAGTACAAAACAATCCCAAGCCAGAGGACAGGGAGGGTGATTGTCAGGGCTCTGAGAACAAGTTCTTCCCTATCTGCCTTGTGGTATCCATCCCCCCATGCTCACTAGACGCTTCATCTGTCCCCATTTACCAGGGACAGTCCCTATTTTTCTGGTATTTTTCAGGCTTCATCTGTCTCTTTGTGGCCTTGGGCCCGTCGTGCACTGTGGGCCTAATCTGGGTTATTGTGAAGAGAAAATGGAGGGGGGGGAAATGCTATGTCACGTTGGGTCCCCATTGGGGAGGAAGGTAGGGTCTAAATCTGGGGTTCCCAACTTTTCTGAGCTTGCAGGCATATTGGAATTCTGACACAGGATGGTGGGCGCAGCTCCAAATTGGATGCCACAAAATGGCTGTCGCAGGAGGCAGAGCCGGCCACAAAATGGCTGCCATGGCTTACCTTCAGTCACACAGTGAAGATCCTTCTGCTGTGGTGGCAGCTGCCACCAAAGGAACGTTTTTAAAAATCTGCATGTCCAGTCTAATCTCCAGTGGCCAGTCAGAAGTCCTTCTGGACAAAAGCCCTCCGCCCTTTCTAAAAACACTTGGTGGACATCATGAAAGGTGTCTGTGAGCACAATGTTGGGGACTCCTGGTCTAAATGAACGAGATTAATTCTCAGGGGTCATGATTGCAGCCTTCAAGATGGAGCAGATCTATTCTCTTTTGCTCCGGACTGCAAGACTAGATCTAATGGGTGGAAAGTACAAGGGAGTCGTTACCAGCTAAATATCAGGAGAAACTTCCTAACTGTAAGAGTGGTTGAGCAGTGGAACAGCCTGCCTCGGGAGGTGGTGGATGCTCCTTTGCTGGATGTTTTCAAGCGGAGACTGGACAACCATCTTTCGGGTATGTTGTAGGTATGTAGGTATGTAGGGCTATCTTTTGGCTAGGCTCCTGCAGAGTGCAGGGGGTTGGACTAGATGACCTGCAAGGTCCCTTCCAACTCTAACATTCTATGATTTGGGGGGGAATTGGAGATGTCTTAAAACTTTGCTAGACTTCCCACACAGGTCCACTGTAAAGTACTGGGTTCGATGCATGGAGGATTCGGACTACAACATGCGGTCTGATGCGTTTATTGGTACTTCACACAACAAGCATGCAAATGGCCCTGCAAGGCCAACTATATACACACACATCCGGTACCCCTACAGTCCCATTGGAGGGTTTGAATTTCCCGCCAAGGTTCTATTGGTTGGTACTGGGTGGACTGGGGAGCCTCTGTTCTATTGTTCTCAGGAGCCAAGCTCCAACCTGTGACCGTGGGCCCCTGGTGGCGGCCCACATACATAACATCCACTTTCCCCTTTGGGGTCTGATGCTTCTGGGAGAGATGAGACACATTGGCTCCATCTTGGGCATGAGAGGGAGTGGATGATCTCTGGGCCCCACCATAAAAGGGGACCTTGTGGGCAGAGCAATGAGGCAATAAGAAAAATATATTTATTTATATCTCACATTTCTCCCCAGAAGAGATCCAAAGCAACTGACACTCTCCTGTTCCTCACAACAACCACCTTGTGAGGCAGGTTAGGCTACGAGAGTGTGAGTGGCCCAAAGTCACCCAGTGAGATTTCATGGCAAAGTTGGGATTCATACTTGGGTGTCCCAGATCCTGGTCCGGCACTCTAATGCCTCCTCCACTCTGGCTTTCTAGGAGAACATTTCTATTGGGTCAAGACAGTCCTGGGAAGTCACAGGAGTGAGGCCTGGGTGTCTTGAAAGGCAACAGCGAGCGTTGAGGAGGATTTCCTCTGGGGACGTAAGATGACCATCTCATAAGAACATAACTAGAAGAGCCCTGCTGGATCAGACCAGTGGTCAATCCAGTCCAGCATCCAGTGGACAGCCAACAGCAGTCCAGTGGACAGCCAACAGCAGGGCAAGGCCTTCCCCTGAGGTTGCGTCCTGGCTCTGGGATTCAGAGGCTGATTGTCTCTAAATGTGGAACTTCCCCTCAGTCACCAAGGCCAGTAGCCATCGATAGACTTCTCCAAGAATCTTATGTTCTTATGAGGCTACTGTGGATGGATAAGAAAAGGAAGAGCTTAAGTGAGGAGTCAAGTGAGAAAGAATTTCCCACAATGTGCTATGGGTCTGCACGGAAACTGAAGAGAGGTCTGTAGTGTTCCTTTTGTAATTGGTTTCACACGGAAGATAACACCAACTATTATCTCTCTTGGCCTACTGTTGAGTTGCAGCTCCTCTATAATTGGAATGCCCAATTCACTAGGAGAGGCAACATGTTTTGGAATCCCCCCCGGTAAGTTTACCTACATATCTTGTTCTGAATCCAGCATTGGGCAGCCCACCGAAAAATCGCTGAATGCTACATAAAGCAGGTTGAGAAGAGCTTTAAGCAAAATGCCACAGCAGGGAGTTTTTTCCATGAAGGAATCCAAGGTGAGGGGACAGGAGTTCTTAACATCATGGTCGCTGAAATAAAAATTGGAATTCCCAGGAAGTTGTGATGGAGAACATCAGACCAGTAGTTCATCTAGTCCAGCGTCCTGACTCACACTGTGGTCAATCAGTTCCTCTGGAGGGCCTACAAGAGGGCTCAGAGGCTGAGGCTTTCCCCTGATGTTGCCTCCTGGTCTCTGGGACTCAGGGGATTAATGCCTTTGGATGTGGAGGTTCCCTTCAGTCACCATGGCTGGTAGCCACTGATAGACTAATTGTTCATGAATCTGTCTAATCCCCCTTTAAAGCTGTCTCCGCCGGTAGCCATCACTACATTATCTGGCGGCAATCACTCATTGTGTAAAGAAGGATTTCCTTATGTCTGTCAGCAGAGGAGGGTATGTTGCCTGCCCAGCATGTATGGATCCTGTTGCTAGATGTTAGTGCTCCAACATGGGATCGGGTCCACAAAAGTGATCATTTCCCCCCACCCTCACCTCACAGAGCTATGTCTGAATCAATTTTCAGTCAGCCCTTGGGAAACTAATCATTTGCTGTTTCAGATCCTGCAACCAGTTAGGAACGATGGGTCCGTGAATTCCCCTAAAGAAGAGTTGACTGTCTTGGACTCTGAAGAAACCAAGCCAGGGGATCCAGGCTTCATGGGTAAGGAGTGTTGTTATGTGGGAGCTGTTCTGGGAAGGAGTAGAGAAGTGTGGTGTAGTGGTTAGAGCTGGAGCACCTACCGTGGTGCCTACTGGACAACACGGTGTCCGCCCACACCTTTCCTGGCGCTCCCTAGGTGCTTTTAGAAAGTAGTGGATTCAGGTGGGGCTTTTGCCCAGAGAGGCTTCTGATTGGCCACTGGAGATTTGATTGGCTGTGCTGACGTTTAAAGGACATTGGCTGAGGCAATAGTTGCCGTCACAGCACAAGGATCTTCACTGTGTGACTGGAGGTAAGCCATTTTGTGACTGGCTGTATCAGTCCCCGGCATCACCAGACGAAAACCCCCAGATGAAAACCCAACCTTTAGAATAGGGCATATGTATATAAGTGCTGTCAAGTCACAACTGACTTATGGCAACCCCAGTAAAGGCCTTTCAAGTCAAGCGAGAAGCAGAAGAAGAAGAAGAGAAGAGTTTGGATTTATACCCCGCCCTTCACTGCCCAAAGGCGTCTCAGAGCGGCTTACAAACTCCTTCCCCTCCCCCTCCCCACAACAGACACCCTGTGAGGTAGGTGGGGCTGAGAGAACTTCTGACAGAAACTGTCCTTGAGAGAACAGCTGTGCCAGAGCTTGTGACTGACCCAAGGTCACATCAGCAGGTGCAAGTGGAGGGGTGGGGAATCAAACCCGGTTCTCTCAGATAAGAGTCCACACACTTAACCACTACACCAAACCGGCAGAGGTGGTTTGCCATGGCTTGCCTCTGTAGAGCCTTCCTTGGTGGTCTCTCATCCAAGGACCAACCCTGCTTAGCTTTTGCGATCTAACAAGATTGGGCTATGCCGTAGCACTTTTCCTCCCCCGGATACTGCATACTGGTTTGTAAATGTAATAAATGAAACTGAAATATTTCTCGGTATCATGGTTCTTTTCCTTTTCTGCAGGGAATGAGTCTTCCTTTGCCATGGCAAGTGTTGGCTGGATACCCCCAAATGAGGAGAACTCTCGTGCCCCAGGATTTACTGATCGAATGGAGCCGTCGTTGGAGGAACCAGAAGCAAGAAGGTTCCAGCATCCCGATCAGGAAAATGCTTTGGAGGGTCCACCGGGGCCTGATAGGCAGCGAAGAAACCACAAAAACAGAGCAGGGGGGAAATCCGTTTGTTACAAGAAAGCAGATAGGGACCTCACCAAAACCACAGCCCGACAAAAGGCCTCCATGGGTGAGAGGCAAAAGACATGCAACATTTGCCAGAAAAGATTCAGCTGGAGCACTGATCTTATTAAGCACGAGAGGACCCACACGGGAGAAAAACCTTTCAAGTGCTTGGACTGTGAGAAAAGCTTCAGCCAGAAATCAGACCTTAATATCCACCAGAGAATCCACACAGGCGAAAAGCCCTTTAAATGCTCTCACTGTGGAAAGAGCTTCAGCAGGAGCACAAACCTGATCGTGCACGAGAGGTCGCATACCGGGGAGAAGCCCTATAAATGCTCATACTGTGCAAAGACCTTCTGTGCTGGGTCACAGCTAATTACCCACCAGAGAATCCACACGGGAGACAAGCCCTATAAATGTTTTGAGTGCGGGAGGACCTTTAGCTGGAGTGCGACTTTCCGAAGGCACCAGAGAATCCACACAGGGGAGAAGCCATATAAATGCTTGGAATGTGGTAAAAGCTTCAGTTTCAGGTCTGTTCTTCTAGCTCATGAAAGGACCCACACAGGAGATAAGCCCCACAAATGTTCAGACTGCGGGAAAAGCTTCAGCCAGAGGGCACACCTTAATAGTCATCAGAGAATCCACACCGGAGAGAAGCCATTCCAGTGCTCGCAGTGTGGGAAAAGTTTCAGTCTGCGATCGGTTCTGATTGCTCATGAAAACACCCATGCTTTAGAGAAACCACACAAGTGTTCGGACTGTGGGAAAAGTTTCAGTAACAAATCCCAGCTGACAAACCATCTGAGACTTCATACGGGAGACAAACCCTACAAGTGTTTTGTCTGTGGGAAAACCTTCAACCTGAGCTCCCTCCTTACCGGACACTTGAGAACCCACACAGGGGAGAAGCCATACAAATGCTCACACTGTGAGAAAAGCTTCGGTGGCCGATCCACCCTTGTTGCGCATGAGAGAACCCACACGGGAGAGAAGCCACACAAATGCCCAGATTGTGGGAAGAGCTTCAGTCAGAAAACGAATCTGAATAGCCATCACAGAATCCACACTGGGGAGAAGCCACATAAATGTTTGGACTGTGGGAAGGGCTTTAGCCAGAAATCGCACCTCCTTACCCATCGGCGAGACCACACGGGAGAGAAACCTTTTAAATGTGCTCGTTGCAATAAAACCTTTAGTGCCAAGTCGACTCTCGTGGCACATGAGAGAACCCACACGGGGGTGAAGCCACATGAGTGCAAAGACTGTGGGAAAACCTTCAGCCGGAAAGCACATCTTGCTAGGCATGAGAGAACACATAATGCAGGGAAACAGGTTTTAGCACTGAGTCAGTAGGATATACCCTTACCTGGATGGCCCAGGTAGCCTGATCTTGTCAGATCTAAGAAGCTAAGCAGGGTTGGTTCTGGTTAGTATTTGGATAGGAGACCATCAAGGAGGTCCAGAGCTGCTATGAAGAGGCAGGCAATGGCCAGCGGCAAATAACTTCTGCTCGTCTCCTGCCTTGAAAACCTTACAGTGTCACCTTAAGCCAGCTGCGACTTGGCAGGTTTTTCCACCACCAAGATCAATAAAATGTATTTCTGTTGGCGTCTCCCCAAGGAAAGATTCATTCCCTTGGAGGGAATGCCCCTTCTAAAGTGCTGGTGACCATGATGGGCAAAGATAAAGATAAAACTGGGCTGTACCCAGAGAGCCAGTTTGGTGTGGTGGTTAAGTGCACGGACTCTAATCTGGGAGAACCGGGTTTGATTCCCCACTCCTCCACTTGCACCTGGCTGGATGACCTTGGGCAAGCTGTAGTTGGGATAAGAGCTGTTCTTGAAAAAAGAGCAGTTTCTGTCAAGAGCTCTCTCAGCCCCACCTACCTCACAGGGTGTCTGTTGTGGGGAGGGGAGGGGAAGGGAGTTTGTAAGCCACTCTGAGACTCCTTTGGGTAGTGAAGGGCCGGGTATAAATCCAATCTCTTCTTCTTAATGTGCCAACAGAACAAAAAGGGGGAAATGCCAGGTGATAGATGACTGATTTATTATACAAAGTCCCTATGCGTTTCGCCGTGCAGGCTTCGCCAGGGGGAATCTATAAAGACATAGTTTTATATTTAATAGAGATAATAGAAAGACCCCCATAATAAAAGTGATTCCAAAATTATTAAGAATAGTATTTAAAAGACAGGATCAAAATTAATTTCAAAGACAGATACATATTGGTCAATATAAAATATAAGATAAATAAACTATATATTGGACAGGAAGCAAAACAATAAAAATATATAATATATGAAGTAAATACTGACCAGAACGTTCACCTAGTGCTGGAACTGCCCACCGCAATTAAATTCTTTTACAGTGGAGAACGATGCAATGTTTTTTATGCATGCAGTGGACAATGCACCCTCTAAGCTGTGGAGTCTTGTGAGCAAAAATTCTGCTTTGTGAGCTACTGGCATTACAGTTGTGAGCGAGTGATTTGGCTACAGCATAAATGAGTTTGCCCTGGAGCCATCCTTCCTGAGCTAAGACGAAAAAGGTGTGAGCCAGAGGCTAAGAAACTGTGAGCCAGCTCACACTAGCTCAGCTTAGAGGGAACACTGGCAGTGGTTAGCTGAGCAAGGTCACAAGTCCCAGATCAGAGTTTAACACATGAAAATCCAAAGTCTGTAGCCTAAAAATCCATTCCATTTCCTTTTTAACAGGACTTTTTCATTATGATGGTAAAGAGTTATATAACACCCCCCCAAAATAAAATCAATGGTTCCTTTTCTATCGAATGCTGTACCAAAGGTGCACCAACTATTCTGTGAAGTATGTTGCTGCTGTGTTCTGTTATACATGTCTTTAATTTTCTAGAGGTCTTCCATGCTTATATCTTATTGCAAGGACATCTGATGGCATATACAACCATAACTGAATTGCATGTTGTGAAGTTATTCAGAACATACTCTTTTTTGTCAAAGGGACTGATAACACTTTTCACGTTAAGAGTTAGGTTATGACACTTGCAGGGTGCACATCTAAAATGGCCTTTGGGCAAACCTGGTCCTAGAATAGTTCTTTGTTGGCTCATGGGAACAAGGGTGTTGCTTTGTCATTTAAATTGGATGTTCTTTGAAAAGGGATAGTTGGGTTTTTATCACAAAGTGGAACGTCACATAGCATATTCCAGTTTTTATATATGATCTTCTTTCATTGTGCATTGATGTGGTTATAAGTCATTCTGTGACTTCCTTTTGTTGTTATTCAGTCGGTCTTCCCTTCTGCAAGCTGTAGCCTTATCAAATGCTGTTTTTAAGATATGATCTGGGTAACCCCTGGTGGCAAGATTTTGTTTTAGGGTTTTTGCCTCCATTTAATAATTTTCAATATTAGTGCAATTTCTTCTAACTCTCAAGAATTGGCTGAATGGCAAATATTGTTTTTTTAAAAAATGTGAGTTGGATGAAAACTATCAGATCTTAAAAAGAAAATTCTGTCTGTAGGGTTTTTGTGTGTTTACCCACATTCTATTGCCGTTTTTATTGATCATGGCATCCAGAAAATTGATATGGTGTTTACTGAAATTTATTTCAGGTTTAATGTTGTTATCCCGAATGTCAAGCCAGCTATGAAATTCTTGCAACTGAGTACAACGAACTGCCCCTCCGTATTAAGAAAATATCATTGATATATCATTGATACCATATTGATATAAATCTTTGAAAAGGGTTCCTCTCTGAATATATAAATCTCTCCTCAAATTGACCCATATATAGGTTAGCAATTTCCAGAGCCACAGAGGACCCCATGGCAATACCCTGAATCTGCCAAAAGGAAAAAGAAAACATCATTGAATGAAAAATAATTCTGGGTTAATGTTAGTTTGGCCAGTGCCCCAAGGAAAAATGTAGGTGGATGGCAATCTTGTCTCTTCATCAGTGTGTTTTCTGTAACCACCAGTGCTTCTTGTTGTGGAATATTTGTGTGTAGGGAGAACACATCTAAAGTTACTAGAAGAACATTGGCATCGACGTATTCCAAATGGCCCAATTTATTAATAAAATTGGTGGTGTCCTTAATATGTGATGGTAACATTGGTAACGAAGGGTCTAAGGTAATATCCAACATACTTGGAGGTTGGTTCAAGGACTGAATCATAACCTGAGACTACAGGTCTTCCTAGAGGGGGAGTTTTATTTTATTTTTATGGATTTTTATTTTTTTTATGGGTTTTATGGATTTTATTTTATTTTTATGGGTTTTTGGCAGAGTATAGAACATGGATATTCTATGGCATTCCTTACCTTAAAAAGCTTTTTTTGTGTTGAAATATATTACCCTTCCCCCCTCCCCCCCTTTTGGTCCAATTGCCCCAATCTGTCTACTTCAGGCCACAATGGATTCAGGCAAGCTATCCAAGAGGGGCAGAGTCCTCGAGCATTACACTAGACTAGCAGGAAAGCCCATTGTCAAAGCGATACAACGAGCTCTAGAAAGAGGTGATGTGTAACAAATGCATTGGCTGGAAGCAGGTTAAGTACATATTAGCAGTATGTAATAAAGGTAAAGGTAAAGGTTCCCTTGCTCGAAAGCCAGTCGAATCCGACTATAGGGTTGTGGTGCTCGTCTCCGTTTCAAAGCCAAAGAGCCAGCGCTGTCCAAAGACGTTTCCGTGGTCATGTGGCTGGCATGACTAAACACCAAGGCGCACGGAACGCTGTTACCTTCCCACCGAAGTGGTACCTATTTATCTTCTTGCAATTTCTTGCTTTCGAACTGCTAGGTTGGCAGGAGCTGGAACTAGAGACGGGAGCTCACTCCGTCATGCGGCACCTGGGTCTTGAACTCCTGAACTCCTGACCTTCCACAGCCTGCAGCAAAGTCTCACATACCTTATGTGACACAATAACTGGTGTCCAAGGTTGCACAATGTGGGCCAGAAAATGCAGCAAGCGGGGCTCTGTGGAGTAATTTCTGCAATTGGGCCGTCTGCAAAAGGAGATCTGCCTGTGACTGCGTCTGTTATTTCTGCCCTTTCGCCTCCTGTTCTGCTACAAGTCCCCAAGGTGGGATGTGCCGGATCATCAGTTTAGGTGAATGGCTGGCTGGTCCAGTGATTTTGAAGGCTATGACCTTCAAAAGGGCCAAGAAAAGGGAGACTGAAGGGTTATAGGAACAGGGTTCCTTGGGGAAGGCCCATGGCTCAGTGGCAGAGCCTCTGTTGAGTGTGTAGAAGGTCCCCAGCATCTCCGGTTAAAAAGGACCAAACAGTAGGTGACGTGAAAGACCTCTCTCTGAGACCCTGGAGAGCTGATGCCAGTTTGAGTAGTCTTATACTGAACTTGATGGACCAGTGATTCAGTATAAGACAGCTTCACATGCTCTGGGCTATGGTCACACACACTAAACGATCTACTTTCAATCCACTTTCCTATTGGATTTTTGCCAGTTCACACAGTAAAATAACAATTGGAAAGTGTACTGAAAGTGGATTGAAAGTGGATCATTTAGCATGTGTGACCACAGCCCAGGATGGACGAAAGGAAGTACTGCTTTACACACAGAGAGTGATTAAAATGTGGAATTTGCTGCCAGAGGATGTAGTAATGGCCACAGGAATAAACATCTTTAAAAGGGGATGAGATAGATTCATGGAGGAGAAGTCTATCGATGGCTATTGAGGGGAACCTCCATGTTCAGCACTCAGCCTCTGAATCCCAGAGCCAGGAGGCAACACCAGGGAAAGGCCTGTTATTGTTGGCCATCCAGAGGAACGGGTTGTCCACTGTGTGAGACACAATGCTGGACTAGATGGACTATCAGTCTGATCCAGCAGGGCTCTTCTTACGTTCTTATGCTTAGCATGAAGAAGGTCCTGGGTTCAATCACTGGCATGGGACAGGGAATAGGTGAGACCCTGGAGAGCTGCTGCCAGTCTGAGTGGTCAATACTGACCTTAGTGGACTGACAGTCTGATTTAGTATAAGGGAGCTTCATGTATTCCTTGCAAAGATCCACCAGAGGGGGTATTCTCCTGGAGGGGCCTGTCCTAGGACAGAGGAAAAGGTTTGGTTCTCTGTGCATTTGCACAAGATGCCTCTTCTTTCCCTTCCTTCTGGAACATTGCTGAGCCTTGCTTTGCCGACCTTGTAGCTCGAGGTGCCAACCTCCAGCTGGGACCTGGAGATCTCATGGAATTGCAACTGATCTCTAGACTATAGCAATTTGGAGAAAACGGCTGCTGGACTCTATAGCATTATACCTTGTGGTATTGGTGAGGCTGATACTGTCAATCATATTTTTCTTGCGTGCGGGTTCTATCAAAATATATGTGCTACATTCATCCAACCCATACGGGAAAGGCTTTCAGGCCCTTCGGATTCTGATATCAGTATTTTGCTTTATGATAGATGCCAATCCACAGGTGACATTAGCATGTGCCAAATTTCTGGCAGCAGCCCAGAGAATTAGGAATGATCTCTTAAAAGCGTAACTTAAAGACTCTTAGGCTAATGCAGTGTATTATCTCGAAAATGATTTTGAATTATTTTGAGATGGATGGATGGATGCTCGGTTGGACTGTCTGTGCTGGTTACGAACCATAATAAAGATCTCTGAATCTGGGAATCTTTGATTCCCCGCTCCTCCACTCGCAGCTGCTGGATGACCTTGGGCAAGCCATAGTTCTGCCACAGCTGTCCTTGAAAAGAGCAGTTTCTGTCAGAGCTCTCTCAGCCCCCACCTGCCTCACAGGGTGTCTGTCGTGAGGAGGGGAAGGGAGATTGTAAGCTGCTCTGAGACTCCGAGTGAAGGACCAAAATCCAATCTCCTCCTCCTCCTCCTTTCCTGCCAAATCCCTCCCCAGGATCCACCCCCAGATCTCCATGAATTTTCAAATCTGGAATTCTATTCTTGGTGCTGGAGGGGGCGGCAGTGGGAGGGCTTCTAGTGTCCTGGCCCCACTGCTGGACCTCCTGATGGCACCTGGTATTTTTGGCCACTGTGTGACAGAGTGTTGGACTGGATGGGCCATTGGCCTGATTCAACATGGGCTTCTCTTATGTTCTTATGAATTGGCGACCCTACTTGTGGTCCAGCCGGCTGTCTTCCTGGTCATCTCCAAAGCAGAGATTTATGAACAGGCCAGACCCGCACAGCCAACTGTTGGTAATGCGGTGCCATCCGGCGAAGTCAAAGACTATGAATGAGGCCAGCAGCCACCCTCTCGCTATCAAACCATTTCATGTTAAGCCCCATTGCAACTACAAACTCCGCTTGCGGTTTCTGCTGTCTGTCTCCTTCCTTAATATCCACTACGTTCTTTGCAAGATCTTTCCATAAGGATGCATCTTCTGAAAATGCAACTCAGGACGCATGCCGCTGATTCGGAAGAATTTCTTGATGCTCTTTTCCCCTCCTTCCCAGAAGATTTGAATAAGGAATGGGTGCGAACTCATGCCCTCTTCACCCCAAAATAAGGTTCGGACCAGCACACGTCATACACCCCCATGTTCAGGGGACTCTCCCTTTCGAGGGGACTTATGTTGTTTCCTGGTCCAAAGCCCAGTTCTTGTGCCAGTGGGCTGCCCCCAGGAAAATCACACAGGAGGAAACTAGGGCTGGGCTGCACCCCCCCCAAAAAAATCTTTGGACCACCCCAAGTGACTCATCCCCACACTCCAGAGACTGTCCCCTCCAAGAGAACATCCAAAGGCATTAATCCCCTGAGTCCCAGAGACCAGGAGGCAACATCAGGGGAAAGCCTCAGCCTCTGAGCCCTCTTGTTGGCCCTCCAGGGGAACTGGTTGACCACTGTGTGAGTCAGGATGCTGGACTAGATGAACTACTGGTCTGATGTTCTCCATCACAACTTCCTGGGAATTCCGATTTTTATTTCAGCGACCATGACGTTAAGAACTCCTGTCCCCTTGGATTCCTTCATGGAAAAAACTCCCTGCTGTGGCATTTTGCTTAAAGCTCTTCTCAACCTGCTTTATGTAGCATTCAGCGATTTTTCCAGAGACTGTCCCCTCCAAGAGAACATCCAATGGTGCCTGGTCCAAATACAGGTTCTGGCACCACAGGCTTGTATTTGGAGTAGCACCAACAGACAGTGTTCCCTCTAAGCTGAGTGAGTGTGAGCTAGCTCACAGTTTTTTAGCCTCCGGCTCACACGTTTTTGTCTTAGTTCAGGAAGGATGGCTCCAGAGCAAAACTAATTTATGCAGTAGCCAAATCACTCGCTCACAACTTTAATGCCAGGAGCTCACGAAGTAGAATTTTTGCTCACAAGACTCCACAGCTTAGAGGGAGCATTGCCAACGGGCCTGTATTTCAAAGGAGATTTGAATAAGGAACTAGTGCGACATGCCCTCTGCTCTGCACCCCAAAATAAGGTCTGGACCACCACACATCATACATCCCCATGTTCAGGGGACTCTCCCCCTGTGAGGGGACATCGTTCCGTCACTAGATGAGGAGTAACACTCCTCCGAGAAGTTTCAAGGACTGATTACAAACTGAGATTGCTGAATTTAAGTGCATTCAGAACAGAACAAGGAATCCACCAGGGCTTAACGGTTTTTTAAATGTTCCACAACCATGTCCCAACCAAGCTGCTTAGAAAGCACATTGCAGCTCTGCATCTTGACTGCTTTCTTCGAAACATTCCTCTCATACTTTTACCTGGCTATCACGATTCAAAGATTTCTATTTAAATTCAGTCTGAAGAGATGAGCTTGAAAGCTCAGATCCCCCAAACCACCCTGATTTCAAAGGTACTACTGTGGACAGTCTGTGTGTGTGATTGGTGAGTTAGCCCCATGTGACTGGTGTCCATGATGCTTTGGGCCTAAAACAACTTACTGAACATAACCTACGGTGGCTGTTTGCAGTAGAATGATATTTTCAAAGCTTTTTCAGGGGCATGGTGAATGCGCATTTCCGTATATGTAGGCTGGCTCCTTGCTTCACTGTGCCATCATTATTGGTCTTCTTGTTATTGCAAACATTGTCTGAGTGATGGCCGGGAGGCTCTGAAAGTATTCCATGAAACATCTTCTTTGCCACATACCATGCACTTTGTTGAGAGGAAATTGCCCATCCCTGAGCAGAATGATTGGGGCTCACATCACATTATGGTACCAGATAACTAGAATATTCTCTGTGACATATTCATGGTCTAAGCTATTCGATCAGTATCTGATAACACGTGGATGTCACAGAAACACTAATGACGACATATTATTCAGCCCTTCATCCCATTGGCTGGCATGTTTTCCTACCAAAATGGGAGAAGTTCATTTTCCAGATATTAATATGTAAATACCAAAGTAACAGGCCCGTAGCCAGGATTTTGTGGCTTGTGGGGCAAATTTTGTTCTGGTGGGGCTGAAGTTCTCAGTGCAGGAAGAAAAGCCATGTAGCCAGTAGAAAGCTGTTACCAGGATAGATCTCTAAATTGCAAGCTGTCAACCACTTTAGATAACGGTTCTCCGCTGTTGTAAGGTAATCACTTCTGCCAGCCTAAGCAACAGTTCTGATAACAAGCCAGCAGGTGGGGGTGATGACTTCTGTGGTCAAGAAAGCCAATATTTAGGCAGAAAAACTCTCTTAAAGGAGACCAGTTTCTTGACAGAAGAGTAAGAAGGGATCCTAGAGGTCACCTACTCATTGCGGGAATTAGTCAATTACAGCACCCCACTCTGCTTAATGGAGCAAAAGCTTAATTTTTTTTTTAATGATTGAAAAAGCATTTACAGGATAAATTCTTGTGGAACTTGACTTTAAGAAAGGAGGCAGAGCCCCCAAAAGCCTGCAGTAATGCCCATTCTCTATGTAATGTATGTTTTTGAGGGGGGAAGAATCTTGTATGATGAGGCACTGTAATCCCCCTTGTATGAACTTGAAGGTGTGGGAGGGCTCTTTCAGATGTAATGCAGGGATAAAACTTAGCGAGTGACTTTTAAAGTGAAGGATGTATTTGGTCCACAGTATGTATTAGAACTGTGGTTAAGGACATTATCTGATGACTGAAGGCATTCTGATGTACTTAAAACAGGCTTCGTAATCTTCATAATAGGACGACTCACAATCTCTCAGCCAAAAAGGTTTCTCCATGTTCCAGTTCTGCATTCAAAAGACTAGCCCATCTCTTTGGCAGCTGAGGTGTGGAGTTCAGGGTATTAATATAGGAATCTACCAACGCAGGGTTGGCATCCACCCTCCAAAGTAGCCGTTTTCTCCATGGGAATTTACCTCTGTAGTCTGGAAAGTAGTTCCAATTCCAGGAAGTCTCCAGGTCCCACTGGGAGCGGTTGGCAACCCTTCACTTTGGCTGGCCTTTAATGCAGTCGATGATTGTCCAGGAATTCTATAAATCTCCCCCTCCCAATTAAAAAAAATGCCCTGGCATTTTAAAAAAATCCTGTAAATGGAAAGAAACTCCAGTTGTTGATATACATTCCTACGCGATGCTTTCTGCGTTTCCCTGCCGTTCGCATCGGCGGCGCAGCTCCCTAAGCGTTAAAGACACAGAGCCGCTATTCCTAGAGAGGCCAGGAAGATGAAAGGGCTGCGTGTCTGTGTGCTACAAAAAAAAAAGTCAAAGTTCCTTCCTGCTTGAATTTCCTCCTGCAGCAGATGAATGGGGGAGGGGGAAACAGAGGTAAGAAGGCCCAAGCTGAGAGCTGCCTTTTGTATGCAGGAGATTTGGAGAACCTGGTGAGTACCGCAAGAGAAAAACACAGATAGGGGATATTCCCCCCCCGTTCCTGGGAAATCCATGCTTTTTGGTTCATCCCTGCCGCTGCACCGGCTGGATTTCTGCCTGCCGTGCAGCTTTTAAAGACACAGGCCCTCTGCCAGGGAAGAAACAGTAACCCCCCTTTTCCAGCTATTAAACGCCGTAAAAGTGAGCCTCCATGTTCAGAGGCAGTATACCACGTGCTGGAGGAACAAAGATCAGGGAAAAGGGCTGTTTCCTCGGTGCGCAGCGCAGAGTACGGTGTGCTCTATCAGACTAGAAATAGGGAGACTTGGGTTCAAACCTTAGAGCCACCCAGTCCTGAAGCATGCTGGGTGACCTTGGTCTCGTGTGTGCCCTACCTTGCCTGGTTGTTGTGAGGGCTGATTGAGGAGGCAAGAACCATTTGGGCTGCTTTTGAGTTCCTTGGCAGGATGGGTGAAAATGTATTCCGTACTGTTGCTAACAGGCTGCTGGGCTGGTCATTTGGGAAAGGCAGTTTTGCTGGACCCGTGCAGGAAACAGTGCAAGCGTGGGAGCTACACCAAGTTCCTTGCTTGTTGTTAAGAAAAGATGCTGTGCTTGGAGGTGGCGTGAGAGTTTTAGTAGGACGCTGTGGGAGGGAAATTAGGGCATCATCAAGCCTTGCTACAAGGCTCAGTTTGTGTGAACCCTACAGTAGCAAAAGTTTACCCCGCCCCCAACAGAGGAAAAGAGATTTCTAGATATTCCTGTGAAGAATTTTGGGTAAGCCTAGCCGATCTTGGAAAGAGAGTAATCCATATTCGGATATCTTTGAGATCTCCAGAATCAGAGGGGTGGAAATGGACCTGGTTTGTTGTTTCTAATCCACTTTGGCAAATGAAATTCTAGATTTCTTAAAAAATGAAATTTCAAAATAAGAGTTTATTAGATATTTCTTTTTTAGGTTTGCTGGTTCAGAGCTCTCAGGATGAAAATAGTTCGCTGTCTACCTCTTGTATTTTTCATATTGGTTTTACAAAATTTGGATGTTTGCTTAAAAATTTAGGATTTCTGCTTTTTAAAGCTTATTACGCTTAGTCATTTAAAAACTGTTTTTTAAATAATTTTTTATTTCCATTTACAAACATAGGAACATAAAATATAAACTATAATAATTTATATTCAAAATCATGCATTTATATAGAACTTACTTAAATTTACTTTTAATGACTCACTTCTATTTAAATACCTTTATCTTTCCCATCTATCTTCATATCTAATAACATTTTTATTATAAACATGTATTACCTAACTCCTTCTGTCATTCCCTTAATTTAATTTTGTTCCCGGTTTTCAGCTGTACAATTGAAAAAACCTTCAATTTTTCTTGAAATTCTGAAGTCGTTCTGTTATGTATAAAAGATGTTAATTTTGTTGCATATTCATTTAATTTATTCTTCCATTTCTTCAGATCTGGGCATTTCACTGCCTTCCATCTTGCTGCAAATATTACTCTTGCTTATCACCATATGCTTAAATAATTCATGGTGTATTTTAGTAATATTGCTTGGTAAAATATTTAATAGCATATTTTTCCTGGTCCATTGCACACTTAAGTTTTAATATCTTTTGCATTTCTTCATGTATCTCTATCCAGTGTCCAATTTCTTGCTTTTTTTGCATGTCTGCCACATGTGACGGGAATGTGGCGTCTGTATTCTGACATTTCCAGCACGTCTCATTATAGTCTGTTTGTTTTTGCTGTATCTTTAGGAGTAGTATACCATCTAAAGAACATGTTATACCAGTTCTCGCTTAGTACTTGTCATTCAGTAAACTTAATTTCTTTAGTCCATAGATTTTCCCACTGACTCAACGTGTATGTTTTCTCCAAAATTTTGCATCCCTTTTATCATACAGTTTTTTTTACTTGCTCTGTTTCGATGTCATATTGTAATAACATTTTATAAATTTTTCCTAATAGGACCCTTAAATTTCCAGTGATTAATTGTTCAAAAGTTATTTTCTTTCTTAGTCGACATTCTTCTTTAGCTATTTGTTCTATGAATGTGGATACTATTTGATGATGTAACAACCACGGAATGCTTTTTCCTTCATCTTGAACTGCTTGCCAGGATTTTATTTTTCCTTGTTCATCCATCATATACTCAGGTTTTATCCTCAGTTGGGGATGTCAGTGGCAAAGTTGGCAGATTTATTCTATTTCTGCATTGAAACCACATTCTTAATAGATCATCACTCAAGATATTATTACCATCTTGTATTTGAATTGTTTTTAGTGATTTCTTAGCCCATAGGTAATTATGTATTCCTTCTTCAATATCAATTCTCTCCAATTTAACATTCCTTTGATTTGAATTTGTAATCCAGTCTGACACTCAGACTAGTGCAAGTAAGTATAAATTAGATATAACACGTGTGCAACTACATATAAACCAAAAGTCAAAATTCAGTCTCTGAGATGTCCATTCCCAACGCTTGAGAAATCTGACATAGGAAAACTTTCCGAAGAATTATCCTGCCGTGTAAGGAAGTTCGTTTCCTCCCGACTTCATTCGGGTGATGAAGCTTGTAGCAAGTAAGGATCCACATCCAACAAGCTATTGATAAAAGCCGTTTTGAATCCCATTTTCTGTTTTCTTCAAAGCTGAGGAACCTTCTACAAATGAAATCAATTTTCGCAGGTAATGAGGTACATTAATGATGGAACGCAACTGCCTCCAGATTTCAATTCGTCAGCATAGATGTACTCCCACAACAGGCTCATCTTAGAGACTGAATTCTGACTTTTGATTTATATGTAGTTGTATAAGTATTGTATCTAATTTATACTTACTATTATATTTGGGATAAAGCATACGTACAACCTTTATAATTATATGAGTTTATTTATTTTACATATTTTTGCACAGTACAACCTTGTTTAACTTAACTATTCATAGCCGTGTCTCCTGTTTACATAACTCAGACTAGTCCGGCTGCTTGGCAATATAATTTGATATTTGGTACAGCTAAACCTCCTCTTTTTTCCCATCCTGTAATACTTTAAATCTTATTCTTGGCTTATTTCCACTCCATATAAAGTTGTGTCATTTTCTGCCATTTTAAAAAGAATCTTTTCATCTATATAAATTGGTAATTCTTGAAACAAAAAAGTCAACTTTGGTAATATATTTGTTTTGACTGCAGAAATTCTTCCTAACCACAAAATGTTCAGTCTTTCCCATCTTTTTAAATCTTCAGTAAGTTGCCCAAACTTTTTGATGATTCAAAGAATCATAGAGTCAGAAGGGACTTCCAGGGTCATCTAGTCCAACCCCATGCACAATGCAGGAAATTCACAGATACCTCCCCTTATACCCCCATTATCTTTATAATTATTATATAATTATCTTTATAAAGATTAGTAATTTCTCATGTTACATATATTCCCAGATATTTTATTGATTTTTTTTTTTTAGTAACAACACATTATGTTATTTTCTTCTTGTTGTCTGTGTTCTTGCTGTTCTGTGTTGTTTTTCATTTTATTGTAAGCTGCCTTGAGAATCATAACTGGGTCAAAGCACAGGATGTACATACCTATAAATAGCTAACATAAAGCAGCACAGATAAATTAAACTTATACTGGATTTCACAGGTGCAGCTTGATTTCCAGTGTATCAGATACAAAACGCGTACAATTGAGAACGCAGTTGGTAGAACAATCTTTAAAGCCATTTCCCGCATCTCCCCGTAGTGACCTTTGCTCTATGCTGAAGCTCTGGCTGATTCTTTCCATTTAATTTCACCCCGTAGATTTCCCCATAGCCAGCCAAGTTGAAATTTTTCTGTCTGACAGTCATAATCGCATTTAAAATTAGGAAACGGGCCTGAATTTTAGAAGCCAGAGAGGGATGAGTCATGTTCAGAAAAGAACTTTCAGAATTCTTTGTATGTGTGTGTGGGGGTTTTCCTTAAAGAAATTTTGCACGTGCCAAAATTTCAATATCAGACAGGCCAGACTCGGGCATGGAATGAACTAAAGCCAGGGTTGTATTTAATCGGGATATTTAAATCCGTGGATGTCTTCACTGCACACTGACCTGGAGGACCCCGGTTAGCCTGATCTCCTCAGGACTTGGGAGTTAAGCAGGGTGGGTCCTGGTTAGTATTTGGATGGGAGACCACAAAGGAAGTCCAGCCTTGCTACGCAGAGGCAAGCAATGGCAAACCATTTCTGAACATCTCTTGCCTTGGAAGCCCCACCAGGGGGTTGCCATAAGTCAGCTGTGACTTGATGACACCTTCCACCTCTCAATGTCTTATCTATCTATCTATCTATCTATCTATCTATCTATCTATCTATCTATCTATCTATCTATCTATCTCTGTGCATGTGTCTGCATCTGGAAGCCACATTGACGTCTGGTGACTTACCCCATATTGGGGACCGGGAGGATATTCAAGAGAGGTGGCTGAATAAAGCCTGCCTCTGTTCTCCTGACTTGGTAGGCCAAGGAGGTCTCCCATCCAAGTACTAACCGCAGTCAACCCGGCTTAGCTTCCGAGACCTGACGAGATCGGGCTTGCCCGGGCTGTCCAGGTCATGTCGAGCCTCTCGGGGTCTCTTGACTTGAGGACCCAACGGGGTGGCCACAAGCTGCCTGCAACCTGTTGGTACTTTCCACCACTGCCATGTTCGATGCGTGGGACCGAACGCAAACTCAAGATCGTGCTGGGAAATAGAGCCAAATGTGCGTGTTCGGGAACACGGGGGAAACCCGGAATAGCACAAAGCCCCACCTCATGCGACCCCTTTTTGGGGGAGGTGAAAAAGTTACTGTTTGATTAATCATCCTTGTGAAGTAATCAGAGGTGGAGGCCCAGCCCTGAGTACCCTGATCTTGTCAGATCTCGGACGCTAAGCAGGGTCGGCCTTGGTCCTTTACTTGGATGGGAGATCACCGAAGAAGTCCAGGGTCATGCAGAACCAGACAATGGCAAGCCACCTCTCATCTCTTGCTGTTGAAAGCCCCATCAGGGGTTACCTTGAGCTGGTTGCAGCTTGAACACACACAGTTATTTAACGGTCTGACTGCGGCCATTCAGTGTTGTCCTCTTCAGCAAAAATTAAATGCATTCTTATTTCTTGAGGTGCCGCCCCTCTCCAGAGTCTTGCTCAATGTTCTGAGCAGGATTGTTTCTACCTGCAGCTCAGAAAACAGCAGGAGTCCAGTAGCACCTTAAAGACTAACAAAATTGGTGGCAGGGGCTGAGCTTTCGTGAGTCACGGCTCACTTCTTCAGATACAGCTAAAATGAGTGTCCATCTGTCCCATTTATTGGAAAGGCGGGTGATTTCAGATACCGAATGACATTAGCAGGCAAATGACAATAGCAGGCGTGATTGGCTTTAGGTGAGATATGCAGAGGGGTAATAGGTGTGGAGAAATCAGTGTCACTATCCAGCATGGGTTGTAGGTCATTAATAATGTGTTGAACTGGCTTGAGTTGTGAGTTGTAGGTGACCACCACTGGTGTTGTGTTGTTATTCTCCATGGGCTTGTCTTGTAGCAAGCTGTCTCTGGGTATCCTTCTGGCTTTTCCAATCCTCTTTCTCACCATATCAGGAGGATATTGTAGTTGCAAAAATGCCAGTCGCAGATCCTTCAAGCAAGTATCTCTGTCTGAGAGGCTGGAGCAGATGTGACTATAGCGTAGGGCAGGGCTATACGCAATGGGCTGTTTGATGTGGTTGGGGTGGTAGCTGGAGGCATGTCGACATGTTTGCCAATCTGTTGGTTTCTGGTATAATGTACCTTAGGCAGGTAGACAGCTGGGTGGCGAACCCGCGTACTGACCGTATGGTGACTTGCCTGCCTGGTGCGAAGGTAGCGGACATTACACGTGTTTTAGATAGGCTGGTAGATAGTGCTGGGGAGGAGCCAGTGGTCGTGGTGCACGTCGGCACCAACGATGTGGGGAAATGCAGTCGTGAGGTCCTGGAGGAGAAATTTAGGCTGCTGGGCAGGAAACTCAAGGCCAGGACCTCCAAGGTAGCCTTCTCGGAAGTGCTACCTGTTCCACGCGCAGGGCCGGAGAGACAGGCACAGATCAGGAGTCTCAATGCGTGGATGAGACGGTGGTGTAGGGGGGAAGGGTTAAAGTTTGTTAGGCACCGGGATGCTTTTTGGGACAAGAGGGAGCTGTACAAAAGGGACGGTCTCCACTTGTCCCGAGAAGGAACCAGGCTGCTGGCGCTCAAAATCAAAAAGGTGGCAGAGCAGTTTTTAAACTGAATAATGGGGGAAAGCCGACAGGAGATGAAAAGTCTCTGGTTCGGGATGGCTCATCTCAAAGAGATGAAGGGGTAGCTATTACTTTTGTACAAGGAAATGGATTACAATTGTCCACTGAGACTGTGGCTAATGATAGGAACTGCCTGGCAAGGTCTCGAGGCAGCAAGAGGAAGGCTGTGGGCTTAACAAACATGGGAAACTATAAGTGTTTATACACAAATGCTAGAAGTCTCCGAGGTAAAATTGAGGAGTTGGAATGCTTGGTGTTGGGGGGGAAATAGACATTGTGGGTATTTCAGACATTGTGGGATGAGGAAAATCAGTGGGATACGGTGATTCCTGGTTATAAATTATATCGAAAGGATAGGGGGGAAAGGGTTGGAGGTGGGGTGGCTCTGTATGTCAGAGAGGGTATACTGTCCAGTAAGATTGAGAGGGTAAGAGAATTGGATTCACTTCTGGAAATGCTATGGGTTGAAATAGTGGGTCCAAAAGGAGGCTTAACAGTGGGAGTTTGTTATCGCCCACCAGATCAAAAGATAGAGGAGGATTATAAAATGATGAATGAATTAAAGATAGCGGCTAGACGAAATAACTGTGTTGTAATAGGCGACTTTAACTACCCACACATTGATTGGGTCAATATGAGTTCTAGTCGGGAAAAAGAGATTGCGTTCTTAGACACTCTCAATGACTGTGCTGTGGAACAGATGGTCACAGATCCTACCAGGGGAGAGGCGATCCTGGATTTGGTCCTAAGTAACACCCAAGACCTGGTGAGAGATGTAAAAGTGATTGCACCACTTGGGAACAGTGACCATAATGTCATTGAGTTTAACATTTGTACAGATAGGGAGTTGCCCAAAAAGACTGACGCAACCACTTTTAACTTTAAAAGGGGTAACTTCTCTGGTATGAGGGGACATGTGAGGAAGAAATTGAAAGGAAGAGTGGAGAAGGTCAAAACCATTGGGGAAGCTTGGAGACTATTTAAAAAGACAATCCTAGAAGCTCAGAAAAAATATATACCGCAGGTTAGGAAAGGTACAAATAGGTATAGAAAAAAGCCTGCATGGTTAACAAATAAAGTAATGGAAGCTGTAAAAGGTAAGAAGGATTCCTTTAAGCGGTGGAAAGCTAGTCTTAGTGAGGCTGATAAAAGGGAACACAGACTATGGCAAATAAAATGCAAGTCTGTGATCAGGCAAGCAAAAAGGGAATATGAGGAGCATATCGCAAAAAACATAAAGACCAACAATAAAACTTTCTTCAAATACATTAGAAGTAGGAAGCCAGCCAGGGAGGCAGTGGGGCCCTTGGATGACCAAGGGGTAAAAGGAGTAGTGAAGGATGATAGGGAAATGGCTGAGAAGCTGAATGCATTTTTTGCCTCTGTCTTCACTGTGGAAGAGGAGAAGTGTTTGCCCACTCCAGAAGCACCAATTTCGGGAGGGGGTTTGAAAGACCTGAATCAGATTGCGGTGACAAGAGAGGAAGTCCTCCGACTGATGGACAATTTAAAAACTAATAAATCACCAGGCCCGGATGGCATTCATCCGAGAGTTCTGAAAGAACTCAAATGTGAACTTGTGGATCTCCTGACAAAAATATGTAATCTTTCTTTAAAATCTGCCTCCATTCCTGATGACTGGAAGGTAGCTAATGTCACTCCCATCTTTAAAAAGGGCTTCAGGGGAGATCCGGGAAATTACAGGCCAGTCAGTCTGACATCGATACCGGGTAAGTTGGTGGAAACTGTTATTAAGGAAAGAATTAGTAGGCACATTGATGAACAAAAACTATTGAGGCAGACTCAGCATGGGTTCTGTAAGGGAAGATCTTGTCTCACTAACCTGTTAGTGTTTTTTGAGGGAGTGAACAAACATGTGGACAAGGGGGACCCAATAGATATTATTTACCTTGACTTCCGGAAAGCTTTTGATACAGTTCCTCATCAAAGGCTCCTAAGTAAGCTCAATAGTCATGGGATAAAAGGACAAGTCCTCTTGTGGATCAAAAACTGGCTTATAAATAGGAAACAGAGAGTGAGTATAAATGGGAAACTTTCTCAGTGGAGGGTGGTAAGCAGTGGGGTACCACAGGGATCAGTACTCGGTCCGATGCTTTTTAACTTGTTTATTAACGATTTGGAATTGGGAGTAAGCAGTGATGTGGCTAAATTTGCAGATGACACAAAGTTGTTCAGGGTGGTGAAAACCAGGGAGGATTGTGAGGCACTGCAAAGGGTTCTGTTGAGGATGGGTGAGTGGGCGTCAACGTGGCAAATGGGGTTCAATGTGGCCAAGTGCAAAGTGATGCACATTGGAGCCAAAAATCCTAAATATAAATACACGTTGATGGGGTCTGATCTGGCAGAGACGGACCAAGAGAGAGATCTTGGAGTCGTAGTGGATAACTCGCTGAAAATGTCTACACAGTGTGTAGCTGCAATAAAGAAGGCCAACGCTATGCTGGGGATTATTAGGAAGGGAATTGATAACAAATCAGCCAGTATCATCATGCCCCTGTATAAATCATTGGTGCGACCTCATTTGGAATACTGTGTACAGTTCTGGTCACCACATCTCAAAAAGGATATTATAGCATTGGAAAAAGTGCAGAGAAGGGCAACTAGAATGATAAAAGGGTTGGAACACCTTCCCTATGAAGAAAGGTTAAAATGCTTGGGGCTCTTTAGCTTGGAGAAACGACGGCTGAGAGGTGACATGATCGAGGTTTATAAGATTATGAATGGGATTGAGCAGGTTGAGAAAGAAGTACTTTTCTCCCTTTCTCACAATACAAGAACTCGTGGGCACTCCATGAAATTGCTGAGCAGTCGGGTTAGAACAGATAAAAGGAAATACTTCTTCACCCAAAGAGTGATTAACATCTGGAATTCACTGCCACAGGAGGTCGTGGCAGCTGCAAGCATGGACAGTTTCAAGAGGAAATTAGATAAACATATGGAGCAGAAGTCCACCAGTGGCTATTAGCCACAGGGTATAGATGGGAACTCTCAGTCTGGGGCAGGTGATGCACTCTATTCTTGGTGCTGGAGGGGGCAGCAGTGGGAGGGCTTCTGGTGCCCTGGCCCCACTGCTGGGCCTCCTGATGGCACCTGGTATATTTTGGCCGCTGTGTGACAGAGTGTTGGACTGGATGGGCCATTGGCCTGATCCAACATTGGCTTCTCTTATGTTCTTATGTTCTTATGTAGTACTTATGCCCCTCATGTGTACATACTTTGGTGTCCAGGAAGTTTATTTCTTGTGTAGAATAATTCATAGTTAGGTTGGTGGTGGGGTGGAAGTTGTGGATAGCCTGGTGGAATCTCTCAAGACAAGCTGAGAAGCCACCTAGTTCAGGGGGAAGTGGCCCTGCTTTGTGTGCAGAAGGTCACAGGTTCAATCCCCGGCATCTCCAGTTTAAAAAAAAGGATCAGACTGCAGGTGACGTAAGAACATAAGAGAAGCCAATGTTGAATCTGGCCAGTGGCCCGTCCAGTCCAACACTCTGTCACACAGTGGCCAAAAATACCAGGTGCCATCAGGAGGTCCAGCAGTGGGGCCAGGACACTAGAAGCCCTCCCTCTGCTGCCCCCCCCAGCACCAAGAATAGAGTGCATCACCTGCCCTAGACTGAGAGCTCCTATCTATTCCCTGTGGCTAATAGCCACTGATGGACTTCTGCTCCATATGTTTATCTAATTCCCTCTTGAAATCCATGCTTGTAGCTGCCACCACCTCCTGTGGCAGTGAATTCCATATGTTAATCACTCTTTGGGTGAAGAAGTACTTCCTTTTATCCATTCTAACCCGACTGCTCAGCAATTTCATTGAGTGCCCACGAGTTCTTGTATTGTGAGAGGAAGTACCCGCAGCCAAGACCCTGGATAGCCACTGCTGGTCAGAGTAGACAGTGGAGGCTTTGACATATCAGGGGTCTGACCCTGTAGGAGGCACCTTTGTGTGTTCGAAGGGACAACCCCACAAAAACTGAATCTGAAGAAGTGAGCAGTGACTCTCAAAAGCTCATCCCCCGCCACAAATTTTGTTAGTCTTTAAGGTGCTACAGGACTTTTGCTCTTTCCTGTGGCTATAGACAGACTAACACTGCAACCCATCTTGATTCTTTTGTGTATCCTTGTCATAAGAAGAACCCTGCTGGATCAGACCAGTAGTCCATCCTGTTTCACAGCGGCCAACCATTTCCTCTGGAGGTCGAACAACAGGGTACAGAGGCCGAGTCCTTCCCCTGGTATTGCCTCTTAGCACTAGGATTCAGAACTTGACTGCCTCTGAACATGGAGGTTCCTCTCAATCACCGTTGCTAATAGCCACTGATAGGCCTCTCCTCCATGAGTAGGGGCCATGGCCAGTGAGGATTATGTTGCCACAGAAAATTGGGAGCTGGGGTAGGAGGAATGTTTGTTGTTCTTGTATTTTATTGAGTTACTGGAGGTTTGGTTTCCTATTCTTCTTCAAGGAGAAGGAAGGTTGGCAGAAGTCCTGCTGATTGATAGCTAGATGTGTGAAGGGTTACCAGGTGATTTGTGAGTCCGTTGAACGATGTTTCCATCTCAAATTGTATTAAATTAAATTCAGGGCCTTGGCAGCAAATCCGATCAGCCGGGTCATAGAGAGATCTTGCGACTTGGCAGTACATCCTTTGGTTTCTTGAAAATCTTGTGCAGTAGGTTCTTCGATATCAAAATTCATCGTTCCGGTTTTGTACCTTACAGATCAACTCATGGTTCATTCTCTCTGGTCTGCTTCCCTTGGTTGGGCTACATTTCTGAGACGTGTCACAACAAAGTGTTTGTTTCTCCACGTAAGCGCTGAGCAGTAGGCTTAGAATAGATGAAAGGAAGAACTTCTTCACCCAATGGGGAATGAACACGTGGAATTCACTGTCGCAGGGAGTGGTGGCAGCTACAAGCATAGCTTCAAGAGGGGATTGAGATTATTTGGTAAACCTCTATCATGTCACCCCTCAGTCGTCGTTTGTCTAAGCTAAATGGCCCTAACCTCTTTAACCTTTCTTCACAGGGAAGGTGTTCCATCCCCTTAATCATTTTAGTTGCCCTTTTTCTGCACCTCTTCCTATGCTATAATATCTTTTTTGAGGTGCAGTGACTGGAACTGTAGACAGTATTCCAAATGAGGCCGCACCAGAGATTTATACAGGGGCATTATGATACTGGCTGATTTGTTTTCAATCCCCTTCCAAATAATCCCCAGCATCGCATCGCATTATCTTTATCTCTGGGTAGCCTACGGCTCTTTTAGAGATTGACGTGAGAGATAGCCACTTTATTCTTAGATTTAGTGATACATTTTGGGAAGGAAAATACATGCGGCTGTTGATGTTTCTGGAGTCATTTGACCTCCCTGTGTCATGGTATATTCTTCCACTAAATATGCTCAGTTTTTTCAAGCGGTTGTTATAAATTCTTGCTCTGTTTCTGATTTGTCACTTTAAGCATAGGAATAAAAATAATTATTTATGGAGGGGTGAGAAGTCTTGGCAAAACCAATAAAAAGCTTTGCCCGTTCTACTTCCATGGTCTTAAAAAATGAAATCAATGAAGATCTTTTCAGGTCAAGGAAAAGAGGGGCTGAAGCAGCTTGAATCTCTCTTCTCTTCCAATCCTAAAAAGGTGAAGTTGGGCTGGAAACCCATATAAAGTTGTCTTTAACAGCAAGTCCCGCTGCTTAGATCAAGGTGGATAGCTGTGTTAGTCTGACCGTAGCAGTAGAAAAGGGCAGATGCCTCTGAAGAAGAGAGCCGTGACTCACAAAAGCTCCTGCCGTGCCACAAATTTTGTTAGTCTTTAAGGTGCTACTGGACTCTTGCTCTTTTCTACTGCATTGAACATGTTTAAGATTACTGTCTGGGATGATTAAGATGAGTAAACATGTTTAAGATTGCAGTGTGTGTTTTAATAAAGCAGCAAAGTTTAAAGGAGGTGGTTTGAATGGCGTTACGAAACTCAGCTTACCCAGTGTTTGAGCTGTTCCCGTTTTAGAAATGGGAATACTGAGGCTGCAGGGAAAAAGATCACCCCGGAACCCGACTGTAACGGAGTCCAAGCCCTATTAGGGAGAATTCTTAGCCTGCTCTGTTCTTCTCCTAACTTCCAGGAGTTTTGCTCCATAGATGACTGAAGATTGAGAGGCACTCAGATCTGATCACACACACCCCATCTCCTTTCTGGTATATTAGAGAATTGCAAACATTGAGATGAGATGTTAAGAATGCAAGAGAAGCCATGTTGGATCTGGCCAGTGGCCCATCCAGTCTGACATCTGTGTCACACAGTGGCCAAAACTCAGGTGCCTTCAGAAGGTCTACCAGTGGGGCCAGGATTCTGGAAGCCCTCCCATTGTCAGGGGCCCCCCAAGCACCAAGAACACAGAGCATCACTGCCCTAGACAGAGTGTTCCATCTATACCTTGTGGCTAATAGCCACTGATGGACCTTTGCTCCATATATTTATCCAATCCTCTCTTGAAGCTGTCTATGCTCGTAGCCGCCACTTCCTGTGGCACTTAGTTAGCTGGGATGACTGAGGGGAACCTCTTATCTAGCTACAGTAACTGAGGGGAACCTCCACTTTCAGAGGCACTAATCCTTTGAATCCCAGAGTCAGGAGACAACATCAAGGGAAGGCCTTGGCCTCTGTGCCCTGTTGTTGGCCCTTCAGAGGAACTGGTTTGGCCCCTGCGTGAGACAGGATGCTGGACTAGATGGACCACTGATCTGATCTAGCAGGGCTTTTCTTAAGTTTTTATGAGTTTCCAATCCCATTAAAAAAAGATATTTGCACAAACTGAATCGATGAGTTTTTCACTCCTGCTTGGGATCTGTTTGAAAGTTTATTTTATATTTATATGTATGTGTTTGTGAGAATTCCCAGTTCCAGCTTCTCTCATGAATCAGTTTAGATATGTATGCCCCATTTTTTTCCCCAGTGAATATCCAGCGTGGCTTACAGCCTTGTTCTCCCTCCATTTTATCCTTGTGTTTTTTCTTGATCATTATCACAGGCAGAAATGGCTAATAATCACCCCCTAAATTAAATAAATTCCTGCTTGTTTCTCTTTCCCTCAGGGAGAACTTTCTCTCTTCCCTGGAATGCCGGTCTCTCACCTGCCTGTTAGCCTACGAGTTGTGATAACTTCTGCTGTCCATGGAGAAACATCCATCAGATTTCCGTAGGGCGGTATTTTAGAGGCATTAGAATAGATATAAGGTCAGAGGCTAGAAATTGGTCCTGACATTCCTGTGAAAGTCAGAATTCTGCAAGTGAAGACTCAGACTTAACTTCGAATGAGGTTTATCTTGGCCCGAAACAAAATGGCTGCCAGGGACAGAGGGCAGTCTGGCTTCGGCCTGCGGTTCCACGCGGAACTAGAGCAGGGGCTCCATCGGCGGATCAAAACAGAGGAAGAGGATCCGTTGGATTCTGTATCGGGGGAAGCTCCTCTTATTGGCCCAGCCGGAAGTATTCGGGAATTCCTACACAAACCCCCGGGAGAACAGGAAGCAGGTGAAGGGCTTCTTCAGCGTTGGGAAGCCCAATGGCAGGAGTTTCTGAAGACGCTGGAATACCCTCAGGTGGAATGGGAGGCCCCACAGCTGCTGGAGGAGCCCACCCACTGGGACAACACAAAGGCCTTCCTGGCCTCCTTCGAGCAGGTGGCCGAAGCCTGCCGGTGGCCCAGGGAAGACTGGATGGTCCATCTCCTCCCAGCCCTTGGCGGGGAAGCAGAGCAGATCTTCAGCAGCCTGGATATCCGAGACAGGGTCGATTATGACAAGGTCAAGGCGGCCATCTTGCGAGGGGATGCCCTCAGCCAGGAGAGGCAGCGGCAGAATTTCCGGCGTTTCTGCTACCAGGAGGCCGAGGGCCCGAGAGGCGTTTACAGCCGGCTCCAGAAGCTTTGCCATCAGTGGCTGAAAGTGGACAGGCATACCAAGGAGCAGATCTTGGAGCTGTTGATCCTGGAGCAGTTCCTGGCTATCCTGCCGCTGGACATGCAGATCTGGGTCCGGGAACAAAGCCCAGAGACCTGCTCTCAGGCGGTGGCCCTTGCCGAGGATTTCCTGCAGAGGCAGCGAGCAGATGAGAACTGGGACGTCCAGGTGAGAGCTGACCTTTTCCCTCAACGAGACAATCCCCTCCCCTTAAATCACACCTTGAACCTGGATCAATTCCCGATGAGTTTCTCCAGCTATAATGAAATCAGGCCCTTTTTCTTTGGCTAACTGTCAGCCCTGATAGGGACGGTCCAGGCCAGCCCAGTCTCATCCGATCTTGGAAGATGAGCAGGGTTGGCCCCGGTTGGTGCTCAGTGTTCCCTCTAAGCTGAGTTAGTGTGAGCTAGCTCACAGATTTTTAGCCTCCGGCTCACCCATTTCTGTATTCACTCAGGAAGGATGGCTCCAGAGCAAAGTTAATTTCTGCAGTAGCCAAATCGCTCGCTCACGACCTTTAACGCCAGTAGCTCACAAAGCAGAATTTTTGCTCACAAGACTCCGTAGCTTAGAGGGGGAACATTGTGTAGTGCTTGGAAGGGAGACCGCCAAGGAAGTCCATGACTGCAAGACAGTCTCGTGTCTTGTAAATCCTATGGGGTCACTCATAAGTTAGCTGCAACCTGAGGGCCCTTTCCATGCACACGAACAATCTAATATGGGGGCGGGGTTTCTTCACAAGGGTGGGAAGAGGGACAAGAGGTTGAAATGGCTCTATTCCCCAAGCTCATCTCCATTGAAATGGGAGCACAGTTTCATTTTCCAGTCTGTCTCCCCCTGCCACACAACTCAGATGGATGTTCCTGTGCACAGATCTTGCATCCTCGGAATAATCTTTCCAGGGTTCAGAAAGAGGGGCTGTGGGGACAGGAAGGAATGCAGGAAATGTTTGTTTGCCTTCAGTGCAGACCTCTGTGTTCTCCCCCTGGTCAAACTGGGAATGCAAATTATTGTCTTCCTTTACTTCATTTATAAGCCACTTTTCTTCCCAATGGGGACTCAAAGTGGCTGACAGTATTCTCCCTTTTCCCCATTTTACCCTCACAGCAACAACCCTGTGAGGTAGGTTAGGCTGAAGGGTGCATGATGTGCCCAATGAGCTTCCATTGTCAGGGCAGGAATTCGAACCTGGTTCCCCTAGCTCCTAGTCGGACACTCCAGTTGCTACACCATACTGGCTCTCATTTACCACTATTGTTTTTCATCCAGGAAGTCTTTCTACAGTTCTTCCACAGTTCTTTCCTCGATACTCTTTTATGTTGGGGGAAGAGAGGGATAAAAGAAACATAGCCTTCCAGCTCCCCAAAGGATTCATTTCGGGGCTGTAAGGAACACACAGCCTCACTCAGTTTGGTGTAGTGGTTAAGAGTGGCGGACTGTAATCTGGAGAACCGGGTTTGATTTCTCACTCCTCCATATGCAGCCAAACTGGGTGACCTTGGGTAAGTCACAGTACTCTCAGAGCTCTCCCAGCCCCACCTACCTCATAGGGTATCTCTTCTGGGGAGAGGAAGGGAAGGAGATTGCAAGCTGCTCTGAGACTCTGAGTGAAGGGCGAGGTATAAATCCAATCTCCTCTTCTTCCTCTTCTTCTTGACAGGTTTCCCTCAGACTGCAAACCCCTCACCAGCCCTAGAAACAAAGGAATTTGTTTTTAATAAACACAAACTTCCGTTTATTCTTTCCTCTCTTTTTTTCCTTTGTGTGTGCAGCACAACTGAAGACTGACTTTCATGACACATGGGAACTAATATTTTCTCATAGCAAAGTTTCTAAACCAAGATTAAAACTGGTTAAGAATCCTGGCTACTGAGAAAGAAATAAAACTCCAGTTCATGAAGAGGCTGCATTTGGATGTTGCAGCATAAGACCATAAGAAAAGCCGTACTGAATCTGACCGGGCTCCATCTAGTCCAGCATCCGGTCTCACACAGTGGCCAGCCAGTTCCTCTGGCGGGTCAACAACAGGGCACAGAGGCTGAGGCCTTCCCCTGACGTTTCCTCCTGGCACTGGAGGCTGACTGCTTTTGAATGCGGAAGTTCCCTTTATTTACCACAGTTAGTAGCCACTAATACACCACTGATAGATCACTGATGATTCATAATGTGACTTTGTAAGATTTTGTCTCCCTTCACACACAGCCCATGCCAAAGGTCCCATCCCCCCATGCCATTTCTTTTTCCATAAGAACCACCCTGCTGGATCAGACCGATGGTCCATGTAGTTCAGCATCCCGTCACACACAGTGGCTAGCCATTTCCTCTGGATGGCCAACAGTGGGCCACAGAGGCCGAGGCCTTCCCCTCATGTTGCCTCCTGGCTCTGGGATTCAGAAGTTTAGTGCCTGTGAATGTGGAGGTTCCCCTCAGTCACCATGGCTAGTAGCCACTAACAGACTTCTCCTCCATGAATCTGTCTAATCCCCTTTTAAAGCTGTTTATTCTTGGGGTCATCACTACATCCTCTGGCAGCAGATTCCACATTTTAAATATTCACTGTTTAAAGAAGTATTATTTTTTTTTTGGTCTGTTGTGAAGATGCCCGTGAGTTCCAGTGTTTTGGAGTGGGAGAAAAAGTCCTCTATCGTCCTCTCTCACTATCCTGTGCTTAATTTTATAAACCTTTGCAATGTCTTCCCTTAGTCATCTCTTTTCTAAACTGAAAAGTCCCCTGAGCTACTGGAGTTAGTTGAAGGACTTCCAAAACAAGGAACCGTTCAGTCTCACTGCAGCAGACTTGCAGTGCAGTGTAGTGGTTGGAGATCCACATTCAGCCTGTGGGGCCTGGATTCAAATCCCCACTCTGCCATAGAAGCCCACGGGGTTGTCTTGGAAGCCAGTTGTTCCCTCTCAGCCTAGCCCACCTCACAGAGTTGTTGTGAGGATATTATTGGGGGAGGGGACAATTATGTATGCTGTCCTGAGCTCCTCCGGGGAAGGGTGAGATAAAAGTGGCTGGGAGGTGTCATGATCATGGGCTTATAGTAGGGCAGCCTACAGGCTCCAGGGAGGCCTAGTGGCTCCAGGGAAGCCTGTATTGGAGTAGCTGTCAGGGCCTACATTTCCCAGGTTCCCTTTGGACAATGTAATTGGTTAATAGGGGATTTTGGAGAGAAAACTGCACCAGCAGGGGCATAGAGGGTGGTGCCTGGGAAGAAGTGATAAAAGGCCTTGCCCAAAGTGGGAGGGGGTTCACTCCCTGGGAGCAGAGTTGGTGAGGCTGCTGTAGAAGGAGGGGTCCCTCATCCAAAAGGGTCTGAGTCCGTCTGAGACCAGGTACCTAGGGAAGGCTAGGACCGTAGAGTCAGACGCGTTAGGAGCTATTATTTTACTGATTTACCTACCTTTACTGTGCTCATTTTTCCTACATGTTTTGAACTACAGTTATTAAATCTCTTTAATAAAACTAGTTTGTTAGTCCGTCTTGGGTCCTCATGCCTCAATTTGGTCATGCGTAAAAGGAAACCTACTGAAAAAGTACTGTATAAAGGGGTAGGGTGGGTGCTCTGGGGCCTCCCGAGAAGACCCACACCAAAGTGGTGGCAGCTATTAGCGAACCTTTCTAGCCGCTGCCCGCGACTGCGGGATAGAAAGAGAGGGAACACAGGGCACCCATGAATAAACCACGTGGGTGCTTGTCACAAAGAAACCCCACCTTGTTTGTGTGCCACCAGGCTTGCTTTTGAATGGGATCTTCACTTTTCTTTCAGGAACTGGGGCCAATTGAAGAGGTAGCTCTGGATTTTTCGGAGGAAGAGGAGCCTCCGTTGAATGGCGAGCGAAGGCAGGCTTACAGACCAGCCAGTCAGAAGGCTGACAACGAAGATGCCAGCTCAGTGGGTAAGAACTCCTGGGTCTTATTCCAAGACATGTATGAGTGGTAGAGCATCTGCTTGGGGTGCAGAAGGTCCCTGGTTCAATCCCCAGCATCTCCAGTTAAAAGGACCAGGCATTAAGTGATGTGAAGGACCTTTGCCTGAGACCCCGGAGAGCCGCTGCCGGTCTGAGTAGACAATACCGACCTTGATGGACTGATGGTCTGATTCAGTATAAGGCAGCTTCATGTGTATGTGTGTGTCAGAAATCGGTAAGATCAGGAGAATCGACTGACTGAGTGAAGCACTTAAAGGACTGCGTGTTTTCTCCTTGGGCTGCCTCTCCCTACCAGAAACGGGAGATCCCCCAGAATCCCTTGCGATGGTGTAGGGCCCTGTGGCTCAGTTTCCATTTGTTGGTGGGGAAGGCTCCAAGGGAAAAAGAGCCGAGCATGGCACCAGTTCCTCCAGGACACGCAGAGCGTAGATCTGCGAGAGCTAAGGAGAGATCCTTCGCAGCCCTGAGGTGCTTGGTTGTATCCAGAGAGACCGTGGAGCAAACTTGGACTGTCTGCAAATGAGGCTGACTTACATGGAATTAGACTAGAGGTCCCCAATTTTTTTGATCCTGTGGAATTCTGAGACACGCTGGTGGGCACAGCCACAAAATGGCTGCCGCCGGAGCCACCCACAAAATGGCCGCCACAGGAGGTAAAGCCTCCCACAGAGGAAGCCCAAACGCAGGGGACAAGAGTCATAATTTTAAAAATACACTGTGGGAAAGGAGGGTGTGAGAGAATAAAACCAACACTATGGTGACAGTTGCCACTAAAGCAATGTTAATTTAATCTGCGCAGCCAGTTAAAAAAACCTGGTGGGCAGGAGCCTCCCTGACCCCCACCACTTTCTAAAAACACTTGATGGGCACGAGGAAAGGGGCCAGTGGGGACCCCTGAGCTAGACCTTGGACCAAGTAGCTGATGTATTGTCTGCTCTGACTGGCAGGGGCTTTCCGCGGGTCCCACAAGGATTGGCACTGGGGCCAGTACTACTTAATTTATTCATCAGTGATCTGGAACTAGGGGTGAGTAGTGTAGTGTAGTGTAGTGGCCAAGTTTGCAGATGACACAAAGCTACAGTGGGGCCAGGCCCCTGACTTACTGCCCAGGCCTCCTGACGCCCATCCAGCTGGTTTATTTTATTTTTCACACGCGCCACAGCCTCGCTGCACTGAGCAATTGCCCTGCCAAGCCTGCCAGTGTGTCTCCCCCCCCATATCACTTTTTTTTTAATTTTTACCCTCTCATTACTCCTGGCACAGCCTGGGGGTGTGTGTGTGTATGTGCGTGCATGTGCCCCCCAACTTATTTAAATGCCCCCTGAAGTAAAAGATCCTGGCTAGGGCCCTGCGATAAAGCCTCTATGACCTGTTGTTGGTCATCCAGAGGAACTGGTTGGCCACTGTGTGGGACAGGATGCTGGACTGGATGGACTATTGGTCTGATCCAGCAGGACTCTTCTTATGTTCTTATGACTGAGGAGAACCTCCACATTCAAAAGCCCTAAGCCTCTGAATCCCAGAAGCCAGGAGGCAATATCAGGGGAAGGCCTCGACCTTTATGCCCTATTGTTGGTCCTCCAGAGGAACTGGTTGGCCACTGTGTGAGACAAGATCCTGGACTAGATGGAACACTGGCTCTTCTGGGGTTCTTAAGTGTTTAAATGTTCACTGCCTTGAGGGAACATAAGGTTTTTTAAATTAGTATAAATAAAATAATTATTTCCACAATGGGAGATGCCTTGGTGGTAGAGCATGGCTACAGTGGACTCACAGGAGCATAACTCTGTTTAGGAATGAACTGTGATCACAGGGGAGGGGCAGTGGCTCAGAAGACAGAGATCTCTCCCAATGTGTGTTCCAGGAGATGCCCGGGGGTGAAGCCATGACTCCGGCATGCATAGCAGGTGCTAGGCAGCTTAGCATCAGAAATGAGCCCCGTTTTAACATATCCCCTTTCTTTCTTCCGACAGATGACGATTGCCTGAGTGCCAATGAGGATGATGTGTACCCTTTGGAAAGTCCAGATCAAGGCTGTCTAAACCAGGCCACGAAAGGGAGGAGAGCGGAAAGGGAGGCTTCCCGCTTTCAAGAGCAGGACGACAGTGCAGAGGGCTGGGCCCGAGCCGAGTGGAGGAGAGGGAGCAGCTCCCAAGAGAGGGCTGAAACCTCTGTCCTTTGGGAGGGCGACGAGCCCCTCGATGAGTCAAGGGGACAAAAGAAAATCCCAACGGGGAAAAAGAAAGAATCCGACAAGGTGGACGGCCTGCACTTCCAGCAGAGGCCGGATGTGATTGAAGAGGACAGTTCCAGCTTGGACGAGAAGCCACTGAAATGCTCCAACGGAGGGAGGGACTTTAAGGTGATCTCTCACTTTATTTCCCACAAAGGAAGCCACGCAGGAAGGAAGCTCCACAAATGCCCAGACTGTGGGAAATCCTTTATCGCTAAGGCACACCTGATCATTCATCAGAGGACCCACACTGGAGAGAAGCCTTTTAAATGCCTAGCCTGCGGGAAGACCTTCGCCCAGAGTTCCAACCTCACAGTCCATCAGAGGATCCACACAGGAGTGAAGCCGTTCCAGTGTCTGGACTGCGGGAAGAACTTCTGTTCCAGCACCAACCTGGCCAAACATCAGAGCATCCATGCGAAAGAGGACCTGTATAAATGCACGGCCTGCGGGAAAAGCTTCAAGGTGCGCTCCCACTTCATCGCCCACAAGAGGATGCACGCCAGGAGGAAATCGCACAAATGTCCTGACTGCGGGAAGAGCTTCCTCTTCAAGTCTCCTCTGATTATCCACCGCCGCATCCACACCGGGGAGAGACCGTACAAGTGCCTGGAGTGTGGGAAAAGCTTCAGCCAGAACGCTCACCTTAACGTCCACCAGAGAACCCACAAAAGAGTGAAGTCGCTCCAGTGTTCCGACTGCGGGGAAAGTTTCCGTTCCAGCATGAGCCTCATCCAGCACCAGAGGACGCATGCGGGAGAAAGCCCGTATAAATGTTCAGAGTGTGGGAAAACCTTCCGGGTGAACGCTCACCTTATCGCCCATATGAGGAGCCACGCAACCAAGAAACCACACAAGTGCTCGTACTGCGGGAAATCCTTCTTCACCAAGTCGTACCTGATCATCCATCAGAGAGTCCACACTGGAGAGAGACCATTTAAATGCTTAGCCTGTGGGAAGAGCTTTAGCCAGAGCTCGCACCTTAACGTCCATAAACGGACCCACACCGGTGTGAAGCCGTTCCAGTGCCCGCAGTGTGGGAAGAGCTTCAGTTCAAGCGCGAACCTCATGAAGCACCAGAGGACCCACACCAGTGAGGGCCTGTACATATGCTCCGACTGCGGGAAGAGTTTCCAGGTGCACGCGCATCTCATCGCTCACAAGAAGATCCATGCCGGCAAGAGACCTTTCAAGTGCTCGTACTGTGGGAAAGCCTTCTTTACCAAATCAAACTTCCGCATCCACCAGAGGATCCACACGGGGGAGAGGCCGTACAAGTGCCTGGACTGCGGCAAAAGCTTCAGGCAGAGTTCGCACCTGACCGCCCACCAGAAAACCCACATGGGAAAGAAGTTCCAGTGCCCAGACTGCGGGAAAAGCTTCCGGTTCAGCTCCCACCTCCTTGCCCACCGGAGAATCCACAAAGACAAGAAGCCCCATAAGTGCTCGTACTGTAACAAGTCCTTTGTTTTCAAGTCCTACCTGGTCATCCACGAGCGTATGCACACGGGCGAGAGGCCGTTCAAATGCCTGGCTTGCGGCAAAGGCTTCAGCCAGAGTTCGCACCTGAACGTCCACAAAAGGACTCACGTGGGGGAAAAGCCGTTCCAGCGTCCCGAACGTGGCAAAGGTTTTAGAGTGAGCGCTCAACTGCTGGCCCGCAAGAAAATCAACACGGTCAAGAAACCGCACAATAAATGCTTGGAATGTGGGAAGTCGTTCATTTACAAATCGTACCTGATTATCCACCAGAGAACCCACACGGGCGAGAAGCCTTACAAGTGTTTGGCTTGTGGGAAGTGCTTCAGCCAGAGCTCACATCTGAACGTCCACCAGCGAACCCACAGAGGAGTAAAGCCATTCCGATGTCCTACCTGCGGGGAGGGCTTCAGTTCCAGCGTCAAGCTGCTCAAGCACCAGAGAATCCACACGAAAGGGAACCCGTTTGATTGCGCAGACTGCGGGAGGTCCTTTGTCTGCCAGTCGCAGCTTGTGATCCATCGGCGAAGCCACACTGGGGAGAGGCCATTCAAGTGTTTGGACTGTGGGAAGGGATTCAGCCAGAGTTCCAACCTGATCCGGCATCAGCGCATCCACTCAGGAGAGAATCCCTATAAATGCTTGAACTGCAGTAAAGTCTTCTCTTCGGAAGAGAATCTCATTAAGCACCAGAGAATCCACACATAGCAGGAAGGGGCCACGTAGATCTTACATTGCCGGAAAGCCATCTGAATGCATGGCCTTTCACTACCAGTCCCATTTTCTTAGCTGTTACGGAAAACAAAGATGTGGCCAGTGCCACACTGCTGCTCGGTGTCCAGAAAACTTTGGTGGTAAACTTAAGAGCCGTTGCTTCTCCAAGAATCTGTTGGGGAGGCAGCCCCAGGTTAAACATTTAGGCTGCAGGGGAACTTTTCCTGGAGGCCACACCACGTATCTTTCTTTGTGTTGATCATCAAATCTTTGAACTGGCAGAGCATCCTGAATCTGGGACCCCAGGAGAAGTTCGGCTGGCTCAATGCACCGATTGCCCAGTTCTGGCTGAAAGAAGGAATTTCAGCCCAAAAGAGCGTCTTTTTTTAAAAAAACCTTTTTATTAAATTTTCAACATGGAACCAAAAGAGCTTCTTATCAGCTATAGGCCAGATTTGATCACATGGTACTCCCTGATTTCTATATTAAAATAAACTTCCAGGTCAAACTCGATTAGTGGTTTGAATTGCAAGGGAACTTGGCTGCTTTGTTCCCGGGGAGATGCCTCAATCTTGTACTGCCTCCACACTCACCCCCAGCTAAACGAGAGCTGATTCCCAGACCTGTAAAGAACCAGGATTCTAGCAGAACTGTCCAGGAGAAATGAAAAGGCCATGCAGAAGAGGATTTGGGTTGGGGGTGGGGGAACACATCAGCGAAGCCATATAAACTCTCCAAGGGTAAATAAAACTTCCATGGAAGCTCCAGCTTTAGAAAATGTCCGAGAATCGGGCTTTCCCCAAGTGAATCCATTCCAGCATTCTGTCTATTAGCTAGCAGAAAATCCACGTCGAGGAGGACCCGCGTGTGAGTCAAGTGAAAACGATACCCGTTAGGTGAAGAGGAAACAAACAAGTCAGCTGACCAATGCAGGGCTTCTAAGGAAGTCATAACGTCCCTTTTAATCTGCTGTATAATCTTTTTTTAAAAATTGTGGTATACAATGTTTGTTTGGCTTTCTGTCAATATAGCTATACCCGCTTGTATCTTCTGCGGCTTAGAAAATATTGCCAGGAGCAAATTACAGATAGGCTGATTGTCTTAACTACACCCCAAAGGACTGAAGCGACATTGCAAATCTGTTTCCCATATTTTCTACGGGGTGGGCTGGGGGAGAGAACACAAAAGATCTTTCCCTTTCCGTGGATGCTTTCTCAGTCTTCAGAATCTCAGCACTGAGATTCTCAGCACTGCGATAAGCAAAGCTGACCTTGATGAAGAAATGCACAAGCAAGAATTTTAGTCTAGACTGTGGGGGGGGGGTTGTTAACCTTTCTTAGTTCTTTCCCCATGGGGATTGCAGTAGATAACGGCTACTCCAGGCATCGATTGGAAATCAAGAAAGGGTGCGATGGATCCCTCTGAACCAGCATTTGCTTGCAGACTTCTCAAAGGACAGTTTGTTCACTACCCATATAATGGACAGCAGCAGTACCCTTTCAGAGGCGGAGAGGCAGGGAAACCTTGTGGCACATGGACTATTGCTGATATTATATTTTAAGATTTGGTCCAGTTTAAGAGGAGCCCTGCTGGATCAGACCAGTGGTCCATCTTGTCCAGCATCCTGTCTCACACAGCAGCCCAGCAGTTCCTCTGGATGGCCAGCAACAGGGCAGAGAGGCCGAGGTCTTCCCCTGAGGTTGCCTCCTGGCCCTGGGATTCAGAGGATTAGTGCTTTTGAATGTGGAGGTTCCCCTCGGCCACCATGGCTGGTAGCCACTGATAGACTTTTCTCCTCCATGAATCTATCTAATCCCCTTTTAAAGCTCTCTATTCCTGTGGCCATCACTACATCGTCTGGCAGCGAATTCCACATTTTAGTTTCTCTGTGTAAAGTAGTATTTCCTTTTGTCCGTCCTGCACCTACTGAAATCTTTGAGCCTGCAGCCTCATGGAAGGTGTTCCGTGCTTTTCAAAAGGGCCAGGCAGGGGGAGGGATTGGAAACATTCCTGGGTGTGATGTCACGAGCACTCCATCCAATAAGGAGCCAGTGACCGTTCTGTAAGCTCCACTCCCACAACAAAGCATGGTCTCTCTTGCTAGCTTCAAGGCTTCTCTCTCCCCCCACCCCAGTAAATTCACACAAAAACACTTTTGTTGCTCGGGAACAGTCCGGTCAAGTCGACATGATACCATCTCCTGCCGTGTGCCGAAGATCACTCTAAAAGGCTGAGATTTTGCCAACTTGGCAACCACTTTCGGAGGGGAGCGTAACCGTCCTGTCTCAAACCACTCTGGAGTTTCATCCATAAACTCACATTTGAGCCCTGGCAGATGGAACAATCTGCTTGTCTCCGAAAAGTCCCTCGGTACAAAATGGGAAGCGAACCGACGTCGAAACTCAGCGTTCTCCTCCGGCTCCAGGACCAGAGCTCCATACATCCCGTTTGACTTTGATCTGCCTCCATATCATACAACAAGCTTTTGGGGGGGGATTGTGCCCAAAGACATCTCCCCCCCCAAAGTAAAGCACTGAATGTGAATGAGGAAGGGGCTGTGTTTGCCTTTCCAGCCTGCACTCACTTCCACTTCTTGGTTACCACTTTTCCAGTTTGTGATTTCTACCCCTGGGACCTCACCCCCCCTGGCGGCTGACTTCGTTTCCTATGAACTCTGTTATGGGACTTAAAATGTCATTACCTCCGTTTCTTGAAAGAAATCTGTTACGTTTTCTATACTGGTTTTCCTTTGTTCTCAGACCTTGGCAAAAGCACTGTAATGGTTTGCTTTTTATAGATGTTAGTATATTCTTTTCTCTCTCGTTTTTATTTCAGTCCTGATCTGAAATTATACCGCTACTGTCGTTCGGATGATGCCTCGTGTTTGGTGCAATGTGACCTTGCTGCGGCTACTACACTGGGAGAAAGCTTTCATATATTTAATCAGTTAGCAATGACTTTGGGGCCCCAGAAGTAGAAGTGACTTGCAGTGCCAGAGTTGTACCCTTCAAAGCTTATTGACCTCAGAAGTCTTGATCGTAGTCTCCCATTCAAGTACTAACCAGGGTTGACCCCATTAAGCTTCCAGAGATTGGGACAGCCCGGCTCATCCGGGTCAGTTGTCTTAGATGGGTGTAACTCTGCTTAAGGTGGCCCCGTTAAAATTTCACGTAAGCTAAATTGTGCTGGACCTATCAGGCTGACAAGGTAGCCTTGTGTCACAGTTCTGCATTCTTGAGTGTGTAGCATTCCATGCAAACCTACATTTTAGTTTCCAAAACCCAGAAAATCTACAGCAGCTAATTTTAGTTTCTCTTTTTTTTTTTTTAAAGATAATCCAACACAAAAGCCATCTGAAATCAGCTGCTGGACTAGAAGTCTTTAAAAAAGATATTAGACAAAGGTAGCGAGAGGATGGATCTGTCAGTGGAAGGAGCGAAATGAAGCTTCCATGTTTAAAGGCAGCATACCCGTATAGCACTAATTGCCTCTCTGAAGCGTTTAGCTGGACTAGATTGGCCCAGTTTGATTCAGCAAGGCAGTTACCATAACATAAAGGGTTAAATAAATTTGTTATATACATGACAACAGCTGTTAACCAGTCAAGCTAAGAATGGAACCTCCATGGACAGAGGTATCTCTCTGAATACCAAATGCCCAGTTTCTGGGCTTTTCCCAGGCATCTGGCTGACCACTGTTGGAAACAGGATACTAGGGTCTTTCCCACACAGGTTATTTGCCCTGGGTTTCATGCTGTTGGGAAGGTTTTTCGTTTGGTTGTTTATTGTTTTGCTATGTGGTGCATTTGTGTACCTCCCAGGGTTCCCTTGATTTTTCTCTGATCTTTTCCAAACCTGCTTTACTTTGAAGACAAAGCCTGGATAGCCGCCATGTGAGCAGGAAAATTCAGATTTTCCCTGCCCCACGATGCCCATTTCCCCCACCACTGGGGAGCTTTTTTTGTTTTTTAATCAGGCATTGAACATTGTATAGTAATCTGTATATCAGATTCTCTGAATTCCCAGATTTTACTTTTGAAAAAAATAACTGACCTTTTTCATTTTGGATATATAAAGGGAAAGGCAAAGCTTTGTAACAATGGAGGCTTGAGAGTTACTTTTTTAAAAAAAATGAAAGGCGGGAATTCAGAGAACCCGATCCACAGACATCTTAACAATAGTCAATTGCTGCTTAAAAAACCCGAAAACAATAACTGGAAATGTGAAGCTGAGTGTGATTAGGCATTTGTAGGCTGCGCTCTGATGTGGAGGAGCATTGTTTTAGTTTTTAATTGACTTTAGCTTTTGTTTTGGATAGTTCTGTTCTTATTTTGCTTCCGACTCTTTCCCCCTCCCTATGTTAAAGGAGGGGGAACTTTTCTCTTTTTCTTTTTATCAGTGAGAAGCGAAAGCACTCCCCACAGTTTTATTTCCGGCTCTCTCAGCAGTTATACACAGTGTGGAGGAGTCTTTTTTTCCTCAACAGATTAAAGCTGCTTCTGCAGCTGTTCATTTTTTGTATGTCGATGGGCATAGTGTATGGCTTTAGATGTAGAGCTTGCTGTAGAAGCTCCTCTTCCCCTCTGTTCTCCTTTTGGAGGGAGGTGGCATAGGGTTCCCAGGTCCTTACCATGTTCCGGTGGGGGGGCTCCAGTCTTCTTGAGTCTTCTGGCGCATGTGTCACAATGGCATCACCCAGAGGTGATATCATCACACAGGTTACGTTGGGCAGGGGACACTCTAGCATTTTGGGGGAAATCTCTATGGTTACCATAGAGTTTCCCCCCAAATGCTAGAGCATCGCCTGTGCGACATGCCCTGCACAATGACATCATCTCCAGGTGACGTTATCACATCGGGCACAGATGGGGCTGCTCAGGGGCGGGGCTCCGCTGCTGGCGAACTGGGTGGCGGTGGATCGGGCCCCTGAAAGCGGGGAAAACCCCGCTCCCTTTGTGAGGATGGCAACCCCAGTGTGGCAGAGTGGTGACAAGAAGCCTGAGGAGCCCGGGGGGAGATGGGGATAAGTGGGGTTTGAGGAAACTTGTTTACTTTCTTTTTGTTTAGTATACAAATTGGCCTTGTGCTGTTTAACCTTTATAATCCCTTTAAGGCCATATTGGTTTGGGCTTTGAAGACTTTAGAGATTTGCCTTAGGCTCCAGTAGTTTAAGGGTTAAGTGAATGGAAAAAGGAGTTTTTGCCTTCGGTCTTTTAGACATTTGAAAAGTGGTTCGCGTTTTAGTATAATAAAAAAATAAATACTATAACAAATTTAAGTTCCAGTATTTAAATAGTTTTAAATTGATTTTAAATTGATTTTACCTATATCGTCAAACTGACGAAGCATTACTCGATTAAGTGATATATACAGTTATGGGAAGGAAAAAGGTGGGAACCTACCCCCCTCTAAGCAGAGCAGGATGGAGAAGTTTTCAACTATAAAAAGGTCTAACAGGTCTCCTTCCTTTCTTGATCAGGCACATGAGCCCTCCGAGTCCCTTAAACATTTCCTCAGATCCTCATTTGGGATCTCCATCCCATATAGCTATTATAGATGAGCTTTTGAGGGGGAAAATAAGAAATGGAAAAAAGCCACAAATAGATCTGGAAATGCTGGCAAATCAAATACCTTATCAAACAATATTAAATACCTTAGGGGACATCTTTGAGAAATTAGATATATTGACAGGGAATGAGTACAATAAGGAGAACAAGGGAAGTAGGAGTCCAGAAATCAAAACAGCAATGCCTGCTCTGCCAAAGGGAAAGCAAAAATGTGGATAAGGAGATGGGGTATCCGACCAACCTAAAGGCAAGAACGGGAGGGGTGGGGTGCTCGTTACAGGAAAAAGAGGGGCGAGCAATTTGAGTCCCCCATCAAGCCTGGATCCGCTTGCACAGCCTTTGATATTTGAACGTAATGAGAGAGTGTTGAACATCCTCCCTTACATAGGACGGGTGATAAGCCGGCCCAGCAAATGGGCAGTTAGAGAACAGCTCTCTTATTTATTGCATACACATCCACCTTCTGTTGACATAAAATTTGTGGAACACATCCTAGGTTTTCTAAGGGGTGGGGGGACAGATCTTGGCTCCATTTCTATTCCCCTCAGGTACCAGCACTAGTATTTACAACATAGGAGCATCTGAAAAGATTTCAGGTGTTTCCTGCACAGTCGTCTTATCAGAAAGGGAAGAGACACCCCTCCTGATGAACCTGGAGGCCTTACCTCAGATAAAGAGGAATACAGAACATGTCTCTAATCTCAAACAAATGAACACTGTGAGTTGTTTATTGATCTCGCGTCTCCAGAGCCAGTACCTAAGAGGGATACAGATCATGTGAATAACATATTTTTGGAACTCTGAGGAACAGTCTCTCCAAAATGACCCCGTTAGCTCATTCCTCCCCAGTTGAAAAGGGGTACCTCAGTACAACAGGATTTGCACGCACGCAGATTCGAGAGCACAGAAGAGAGCTTATTAGCATCTTTTGGTGCTTTCCCATCCAAAGAACAGGATAAAGCGCTGCCGAGATTACAAAGGCTGCTTTCTACTTTATATGATACTAAAGCACAACCCAATCATAAATTGAAAGAACAACCCTGTTCAGTAGAGATATCTCCAAACAAAGATGAGAGACCATCTCTGCCTCTGAGCCCCATCGGTCACAGATTTCTAGACAATGCGATTGGGGACCTAGTTTTCAAGGGGGAAAAAGATTGACTCAGAATATTGTCTTGGAACATGACTGGGTGCGCTGCCAGGTTGAGATCAAGCAATGTAGGGAACTCCTACAAGATAAATTACTCAGCCCAACCTTACCTTTCTGAGTAGATATAAATTTACCTGCCTACCATTTTTTTTCTCACCTTGATACAGGGAGAGTACTCCATCTTTCTGTGTTATACCTCTGAGGATGCCAGTCACAGCTGCTGGCAAAAGGTCAGGTACTACAATGCCAAGACCACGGCCATGCAGCCCAGAAAATCTATCTACAACAACTAATGTTAAAGAATGTCAATTCAGCCTACTGTTGCTCCAGGAAACATGGGCGAAGGACAAAGTTTATGTTTCTGGTTTTATTTCACACTCACTGTCTGTAGTCCATACCAGGAAACATGGAAGTTGTTTTGGAGGGCTGCTTTGTTTGATTGCTGTAAACCTCAAAGTGAAGGTCGTTGAGTTGCCTAATAGCTTTCTGTATGCAATGACATTACTCCTAGACTTCAAGGAATTATCTATAATCCTGGTGAATATCTACTTTCCTACGTAAGTTCATAGGTCTAAGATCTCTCAGTGTTGAAATCAGCTAGATGTCTACTGGGAAGCTTTGACTAGGTCCCGTCCTGCAACCCCGGTACTTCTGGTGAGAGAGACGAATGAGGACCTTGTTCTGACATGTTTCAAAACCCAGACAAATGAGGATTCAATTGTGACTTAGAAGATCCAAAGATTAAAAAAATTGATCTCTCTGGTAGACATTTTGCATCCCTTTTATTATAGAATAATTTGGTGATATTAAATAGATGCACCCAGTTTGATGCACCCAGTTTGATGGAAAAGGAGACTATACACGTATAAACCATAAGGGGGGAAGCATAGTGGATGATTTTGTTGCTTCTGCTGATCTGTTCCAAAGAGTTGAAACTGTGGGAGTAATGGATTATATACAGGGTGATCACTACCCAGTACACTTTTACACAAAGGTATTTGTCACCTCCTTCCTTATGTTACAAACCTTACCCCTAGACCAGACACACAATACCATAAGACTACGGTGGTGGTGTGAAGCTGTGGAAGAGAAAGTGAAAGTGCAAATGAATGATGAAAAGCAGATTCATAGTTCCACAAGAAATCAAGAACACGGGAAGTGGGGGATTTTTCACTGAACTAATTGAACTTTTCAAGCCTCTCCTGGTTAACAGGTGGAGTAAAGCCCATGGGGCAGGGCATTCTCAACAGACAACTGGTATGATATTGAAGAGGAAGAGATTGGATCTATACCCCGCCCTTTGCTACCCAAAGAAGTCTCAGAGCGGCTTACGAATTCCCCTCCCCTCCCCTCCCCTCCCCTCCCCACAACAGACACCCTGTGAGGTAGGTGGGTCTGAGAGAGCTCTTGACAGAAACTGCTCTTTTTTCAAGAACAGCTCTTAGCAGAACTACAGCTTGCCCAAGATCATCCAGCCAGGTGCAAGTGGAGGAGTGGGGAGTCAAACCTGGTTCTCCCAGATTAAAGTCCGCACACTTAACCACTACACCAAACTGGCTTACAATATTGATTGTAAGGCACAGTTTAACAACTTGAGTAGAACAAAGCTACTAAGTATTCCGAAATTCAAACGAGAATGCAAAAAATTACTGAAAACTAAGAAGTCTGAGGCCTGGAAAAATGAATGGGAATGTTAAATTTTGGCTGTAAAAACTAAACATGACAATTTCCTGCACATTAATAGCAAAAGGACTAAGTACATGGTTCCCAGTACCTTGTCACATTCCAGGACCTGTTTGGGAAGCCTTTTTTACCTCTGCCTTCACAAATAAAAAGAGAGATCTATTAGGCGGCAGGCTGGCTGCCACTGGATGCAAAGGAATGGCCCCCAGTAATGGCTAGCGAGGTCAGGATTTTGATCAAACAAAAAAAAAAAGGAAAAGCACTTGGCTCTGACCTGGAACTATTTAAGGTCAGCCTAGTCTGGTGGGAATAAAAATTTTGGTTTCAGTCTTTACTGTTATCAAAAAACATGAAGAAGAAGAAGATACTAGATTTATTCCCCACTCGGAGTTTCAGAGCAGTCTACAATCTCCTTCCCTTCCCCTCCCTGTGAGGTAGGTGGGGCTGAGAGAGCTCTTTTGAGAACTACTCTTGAGAGAACAGCTCTGAGAGAACTGGCATGTCCAAGGTCACCCAGCAGCTACAAGTGGAGGAGTGGGGAATCAAACCCAGTTCTCCCAGATTAGAGTCTGCGCTCCTAACCACTACACCAAACTGGGAAGCATGCCTGAAGCTTGCGATAATTGTTCTGATCTATAAAAACGGGAAACTGATAAATTACCTCCCAGTCCACCATAGGAAAGCTGTATGCAGCGATGCTTTTTGAAAAGCTTAGATCCTGGACTGAAGGCAATGATATTCTGGGGAATGAGCAAACTGGTTTTAGGAAAGGAGTGAGTACTATCAATCGTTGCTATACCTTTCAGTTCTTGGTAGATGAATACACGAGCCCTGGAGAAGACATGTTCGCAACTGCCTTCGTGAATCTTAAATCACCATTTGACACAATCTCTTGGCCTTGATTATAGGGAAAGCTGAAGAAATACAGTATCGAGCCTCGTTTCCTTTACCTAATATAACAGCTATATAGCCAACCTACTGCTTGCGTCAGATACGGGAAGTTAGGACAGTTAACTGGGGCATTTACCCTCGATAAAAGTGTTAAGCAGGGATGCACTCTTGTGCCAGTGCTTTTCCAATTATGTATAAATGATCTTAGACCTGGCTCCTGAGGGATACCTGCCATCTTCCATATTATCCCAAGTGCGAATGACGCAGTGATAGTGTCCAGATCAGTCATAGGACTCTGCGAACTGTTAAAATTTTTTGAGCACTATTGTTAACTGTGAAGCCTTGTCCATGAATGTAGTGAGAGCTAAGGTTATCGTATTTAGCAAAAGGAAAAGGGAGGAAATCTTCAGATGGCACATAGCTGGTCAATCCATGGAACAGGTTAACCAATTTCAGTATCCATTCTCCCCCTATGCCTGCAAGAAAGTGTCATAGCCTGGAACTGCCCATTCTGCCTTTGGTATGTAATCAAAGAATTTTGAGGACCCTTTAGATGGTTTCTCAAACTCTCTAGTATCGAAATTAGATGAAGCCGATGATCTAGGGTTTGTTTGTATCCATCGGGTAGTTAAGAAAAGGCAAAGGCAGTTTTTTCTTTTCTTTTTTTAAATCTCTGCAGATGTTCCAGCCAGGAAGGCCTCGGAGAATTTTCTGACCATTCCACTTCCTCTCTATCAGAGCTTGTTGTCATATATCCCATGGTTGAAAAGAGCCCCTCCACCCCTGAACCCAAGCCTGACATGGGTGGTGAGGGAGAAGGGGGGACATCTCTTTGACTAGCTCTCAGAAGCTCCTGATGTTGCTGGTGCTGGTGTCCTTATCGGCGAGATCAGCCACAGCCACTGCTTGGCCACGGACTCTTGCCACAGAAAGGCCAACATGATTCCTGGTTGCATATGGGGCAGGCCCAGGCCAGACTAAAGGCCCAAAGAGGGAGGGCAGAAAAAGAGTGGGGAAAACCCTGAGCAGCCACCCTATTGGAATTTCCCTGAGCTGCTGAAACAATGCTGGGAAAGGCCTCAGAGAAGGCTGGGCAGGGCTGGATTGCCCATAGGGCGAACTAGGCACCTGCCTAGGGTGCGCCAGCCTCAAGGGCGCCAAGTGGCGCCCCACTCCCCCCCAAAAGCACCCCCCCGCCGCCCTAACCGGGCGCCCGCCACTGCCGCCAGACTCCCACCCCCTTCCCAGCTTCCCTGGGGGTCCCGCAGCCGCGGAGCCCCCAGAAAAGCCGGCACCGGGAGGGAGGGGGCAGAGGCTGGACTCCCCGCCCCCTTCCTGGCTTCCCTGGGGGTCCCGCAGCCGCGGAGCCCCCAGAAAAGCCGGCGCCGGGAGGGAGGGGGCGGAGGCTGGACTCCCCGCCCCCTTCCCGGCTTCCCTGGGGGTCCCGCAGCCGTGGAGCCCCCAGAAAAGCCGGCGCCGGGAGGGAGGGGGCGGAGGCTGGACTCCCCGCCTCCTTCCCGGCTTCCCTGGGGGTCTCGCAGCCGCGGAGCCCCCAGAAAAGCCGGCGCCTGGAGGGAGGGGGCAGAGGCTGAATCCCCTGCCCCTTCCCGGCTTCCCTGGGGGTCCCGCAGCCGCGGAACCCCCAGAAAAGCCGGCGCCGGGAGGGAGGGGCGAGAGGCTAGACCCCCCGCCCCCTTCCCTGGCTTTCCTGGAGGCCCCGCAGCTGCAGAGCCTCCAGGAAAGCCAGCGACCCGCCGCCGCCCCCGGTTTCCAGGCCCCACTGGGAGGTTGGCATCCCCAGTGGGGGGCGCCCCAGGCTGTCCTGCCTAGGGCGCCCAGACACCTGGAGCCAGCCCTGAGGCTGGGGGGTGGGCTGCTAAGCTGCATTTTGCTTGGATCAGCCCTTTGTTCCCCTTGGGGTTCCTTATCCCAGTGCACCTATGTCTTGGGGGGGGAGATCTGGCCTTCAGCTCCAACCTTCTCACTCCCTGTAGGCCTGGAAGCCTCCGAGTCTATATTGAGCAGGCCAGATGCTGCGATCTCCTCATGGTTGCTGGACCCAGTAGAGCTCTGCTGGGTTTTTCCAGTGCAGCTGGGGGCCGGCTGCAGAAACAACCCAAAGCCTCAGGCCTAGCAGCACCAACAAAGGCCCGTGCCAATCTCCAATGCCTGAAGCCTCAGGCAGGAGAGGCCTGCCACAATGGTCGCCTCCTTCTGTCTATGACAAGCAATGGGGCCCTTCCATACTTACAAGGTAAGAGACTCCAAGAGGCTGGCTCTGGGTTCAGACCCAGTAGATCTCTGTTGGGTGTTTTCAGCACAGTTGAGGGCTGGCTGGGGAACAATCTGAAGCCTTGGGTCTGCCAGCATTGACGGGCCTGTGCCAGTCTCCGATGCCTGAATCCTCAAGCGGCTCCCACTGAGGGCAGTTTGTGGCCTTGTTGATGTTTCTGCCATTGGCCAGTCTCCGGTGCCTGGAACCTCAGCCGGGAGAGGGTTGTCTTAAAGGTCTCTTTTTTTCTTCTTTTAAGACCGATGATGGGGCCTTTCTTCAAGGCTTTTCTCCATCTTCCGTGTAAGGCAAGAGCCTCCAAGAAAGCAGAGCTAGGCTCGAGCGTCCTGCTTGGAGCCGCAGGGCTATTGAAACCGGAGGGTCAGCCTCACTCTGAGCCAATAGAGTCTACACAAATTTGCATAGCCTTGCCTGGCGCGAGAGGAGGTGTGATCTAACCAGTTTGGATGACTTCACCCCACTGAAGAGAAGAAACCTTCAGGTAAGTTCCAGTGTTTCGTTCTGAAGCATCTCTTGCATGGAAAGCACACTTGGACTTGGCAAGGAATATTGCCCTGAGATTAGGAAGGAGGATCGTGAAATACTTCTATACAGCAGGAGCGGAATTTGTCCCTTCAGCCTTAAAACTATATTATGCCAGGGTTTCTAACCAATTCTTGTATGGGACAGAAATCTGGATTCAGGCCGCCTCCGAAAGAATGGATTACATTCAGCAGAATCTTTTCCGATGCTCGTTGACTATCCCTAGATGTATTCGAGAATAGCAATGAGAGTTGAACTGGGTGGAGTATCAATGGAGGCTAAGGCATGGATAAAAATGCATTACTTTTTAAGTTTAATATTTTAAAATCTGAGGCAGGGCGTACTCAGTCTCATACAGCAGATAGATAGATAGATAGATAGATAGATAGATAGATAGATAGATAGATAGATAGATAGATAGATAGATAGATAGATAGATAGATAGATAGATAGATAGATATAAAATAGGCAGTGGGATCAACTTTTGGAAAAGGAAATGAAATGCTTAGGAATAACAATCAACATGGTCAGGGTTACAGAGACCAAAGATATAATCAGGCTAATAAAAGTGCATGTTAGGAAGCTGGCTATTACTAATACATCTGGGAGGGCGCATAGAGTATGCTCGACACTTGGTTTGGGTATTGCCCTCCCGATGCAACTGCCAAAGTATTTTTATTGCTTGACAGTCCCAAAGCTCAGAAGAGCTTTCACTTTGGCAAGAATGAATGCCCTTCCCTCTGTGGTTTTAGAGGACAGACACGGAAAAGTACCATATGTCAACAGAACATGCAGATGCTCACAAGATAAAGTTGAAACCATTGAACATATGATTATAAAGTGTCCCATATTTAATAAGAGACTTACGGGCTAGTCTAATTACCCTCTATGTAAAAATATGAAACTGCCTAATATGAGAGCTCAGGTTGACGTGGGTACTCTTTCTGTGGCAAAATGTATAGGGGGAATCCTTAAATATCAGGGAGGTAACATTAAGTGAGGTTTTTGCCATTTTATTTTCTGCTCAAGGCGATAGCTTTAAGAGCAGTAACAGATAGACAACTGAAAGTGTGTCCATGGGGGCGGTGGTGGCTCCTATGGAGGAATGGGCTAGGGAAGCCACAGGGAAACCTGCCAGGTAACAATGTTCCCTCTAAGCTGTGGAGCCTTGTGAGCAAAAATTCTACTTTGTGAGCTACTGGCATTAAAGTTGTGAGTGAGCAATTTGGCTACTGCATACATAAGAACCATAAGAGAAGCCAATGTTGGATCAGGCCAATGGCCCATCCAGTCCCACACACTGTCACACAGTGGCCAAATATACCAGATGCCACCAGGAGGTCCAGCAGTGGGGCCAGGACACTAGAAGCCCTCCCACTGTTGACCCCCCCCAAGCACCAAGAATACAGTGCATCACTTTCCCCAGAGTCCCTATCTATACCTTGTGGCTAATAGCCACTGATGGACCTCTGCTCCATATGTTTATCTAATTCCCTCTTAAAGCCGTCCATGCTTATAGCTGCCACCGCATCCTGTGGCAGTGAATTTCATTTGTTAATCACTCTTTGGGTGAAGAAGAAGAACTCCTTTCTTTTATCTGTTCTAAATTAGTTTACTCTGGAGCCATCCGTCCTGAGCTAAGACAAAACTGTGTGAGCTGGAGGCTAAAAAACTGTGAGCTAGCTCACACTAACTCAGCATAGAGGGAACACTGCTGGGTGGAAGTATTTTTTTTCTGCTGTGCAGAAGTGGGGGACATCACACAGGTTAGATGGACTGTTAATGTGATTCCACAGCACCTTGCCTATATCAAGGAGGGGCTGTGGCTCAGGCCCTTTCTGCATCTATATTTAGCCGTGGGCCCAATCTGCATCTAGCATTTGCTCCGCTGTCTTACCAAACCCACACTGGAACAGAAATTCCCATCTGCATTGCATGCCACTTTCACTTTGAGTGTCACATTTTATGGCAGTGTCCAGACTGCATGCTGCTTTCACTTCGTTTGATCTCTGCTTTTATGGTGGCTGTCTGCATAGATTAATGGCTGTTTTATGGTTATTCGGGGTTGACTCTGCAGTCAGTACAGTGTTGGCCGGGGGTAGTTGAATGTGGTTTTGAACTGCATCTTTTTCTGTTCCAGTGTGGGTTTGGTAAAACAACTGAGCAAATGCTAAATGCAGATTGGCCCGTGGTTTCTGATTGCATCCTTTTCTTCCCTTCTGCATTCCATCCCACTTTCACTTCAGGCTTATTGCAGGGTTTGGGGTTTTTTTTGGTTTCTGCATCCGTTTCACAGGAATCAACAGTCAGACTGCTTTCACACACTTTCACACACTCTGAACTGATTTCAAAACACTAAAGCAGAAGTGTTTGTGTGTGCCTTACAAACCACCCACTTCCCTACCCATTTCTGCCCTCTGCCCATTTGCAGTATAAACTTTAATGATAATAGCAGAACAGGAGGTGGCACTATCCTATATTTCGTTCGCTTACTATATGTCATCTGATGCCATGAACTCTCCCATCCCTTTTTTCCCCTGCTGTTTTTTGAATCGAATAAAGTTCTACTCAGATGAATTATTATAATTTTATTAGGTAAAATTTTAATCCCTTTTTTAGTTTACTTGAGGAGTATTAAACTGATGCAAATCTTTCTTAAGGAAGGCAATTGCCCAAGAAGGATTGCCTTCCCTTGGTTTTTTTCCCAGGCGACAATTAGCACATGAACAGATCGGCTGCTGGGTCAAAAGTTTAACAGTCACAGTCCTTTAGATGAGTCAGAGCTCTGCAGAAAGGAAAAGAAACTTGGAAGAACAACTTTTTCTTGTTGCTAGTCCATGTGAACCTTTTGCCCCAAACGTTGCACTGTCACCAGGGCCAGATCGCCCATTGGGCGAACTAGGTGCTCACCTAGGGCGCCCCCGGCCTCAGGGGCGCCAAATGGTGCCCCACTCCCCCCCAAAAGCGCCCCCCCGCCGCCCTAACCGGACGCCCGCTGTTGCCGCCATCGCTAGACCCCCGCCCTCTTCCCGGCTTTCCTGAGGGCCCCGCAGCCGCGGAGGCCCTGGGAAAGCCGGCTCTGGGAGGGAGGGGGCGGCGGTGGCGGCTAGTCCCCCCCCGCCCCCTTCCCGCTTTCCCGGGGACCCCGCAGCCACGGAGGCCCCGGGAAAGCCAGCGCTCCGCCCCCGGTCTCCAGGTCCTACCAGGAGGTTGGCATCCCCAGTGGGGGGCGCCCCAGGCTGTCCTGCCTAGGGCGCCCAGACACCTGGAGCTGGCCCTGACTGTCACGCATTTTCAGTCAACAAAATACAGAAAGAATAATCCACAAAAAGTGGAATTTCCAGTACCATGCGGGCTCAAGTGCTGGGAAACTCTGGAGTAAAGACTGAATGCAGAAAGGCCCTCAGTGGAAAAGCATCTGCTTTACATACAGAAGGTCCCAGGTTCAATGCCTGGCATCTCCAGTTAAAAGGGCCAGGCAGTAAGTGTTGTGGAAGACCTTAGCCTGAGATCTTGGAAAGCCACTGGCAATGAGAATAGACAATACTATCCTTAATAGACCCAAACGTCTGGTTCAGTATGACAGCTTCCAGTAATTAAACAGCAGCTGTGGGTCATGAAGCTCCTGAACTGCAAAGTATCCTTGGGAGGAGGGTACGAGGCATGAGGGTACCTTAACCCTCCCTGCCCTGGCCACTCACCTCCCAATGTACCTTGTACCCTCCTCCCAAAGGATCCTAAGTAAAAGCAGATCTGGAATAATACTAATACTCAGGATTCAAATGACACTCTTAGGGTGCGTTCAGCACGCTCCGTTAGAACCGCTTTCAGCACGCTTCAGTAACGGGTTTTATGTGCGCATTCACACATCCAGCATCTGCACACCGTCCCCAGCCGTCGCTTTCCGGATCAAACCCCCTTTAAACCGGAGTATTTTGACACCACTTACCCAAGTGGTGTATTCCTGATTCTCTGGTTCTAGCCACGCTTTTCTGACGTCTGATCGCTCCTGCGGTGTCGAGCCACTTCCAGGTGTTTCAAACCCCTCCCCTTTGGAAAGCTGCCGGGGAAGCCCAAAGCTTCCATTTTTGTCCACCATTTTTTTTATGTGTCAGCAGTGTGTGCATAGGCAGAGCTCCACTCCTAAGTTAATAAAACCAAAATTTAAATGGTGACTTGTTTTAGTTCGGGATCTCATGGAGGCCAGTTTCAGGGTAAAAGTTTAAAGGAAAGCATTCATTTAAAGTTTAAAGGGAAGTGTGGAAATCACTATTCTGCGCACGCGTGAAAATTTTAGTTCTATAGATGGCTGCCTGTGCGCATGCTCAAACTGAGAGGAAACCCCCCCACACCAGTGCACGCTCCCGTGTGTGGACGACGGGGAGCGATGTGGCTGTACAGTGATCTGGAACGAGGTGAGTGTGATTGTGATACTCCGGGTTAAAAAAAAACACATCAGAACTGGAGTAATTTACACCACTCTCAGCACGCTGTCTGAACGCACCCTTAGTGTTCACAGGGCATGGCCTACTATCTCATAAACCTTACAACTCTTTTGTAAACCTCACAACAACCCTTTATTATGGTAGGCCAGTGTAATTATTTTTTTTCTGCCACAGTGCAGATGGGAAGCTGAAAGGGCGGGGCTTGCTTAATGCCACCAAGTAAGTTCATGGCAGAAGGGATATTGGAACACCAGGATGTCCTAGATTTCCCCCACGCATGTCTAGATCAACTTTTGTGGCATTTACTCTCTTGTCCCCCTTCCCCTTCCCTCAGGTAGGCTATTTTCTTTATCCTGTCAATGATATGTTTATTGTGCCCTATTGTCTGCACATTTTAAAAAGAAAAAAAGCAGAGTTGATTTTGAAAGCACTGAAAAAGTGCTTCTGGGAGGAGATGGATTAGTGACTTTTCAGTTGCTAGCCAATCGGTACTGTCCCTTCCAACTCTAACGTTCTATGATGATTCTATGATTCTAAGGAGGGCCAGCAGGACTATATGCGTACTCCCCCCGCCCCCCCAATGCTCCAGCTCCACTCAAATCCACCAGCCTTCCCAGTTCTAATGTTTCTGTGAGACTTGACGTGCCCTCCCCTGCCTGGCTTGATCTGCCCTCTTTCCTGCGACGAGCCTTCGTAGGGGTTAAACCCAGAGAGCTGGACTTGCCTAGAGAGAAAATCCCGGCTGCGGCTGGCCAGGCATGAAAGTGTCTTCCTGGTTGGGGGCAGGGGAGGAAATTGGCTGTTTGAATGCTTGCTGCCGCCAGCTTCTGCAGCAGCTGCGATTGCAGAGGGGAGAAAGCTTCCCCCACCCCATCTCTCCATTTATGGGAAGGGGAATGGCTGAGGTGAGCTGGGGGGGGGGGTGCACGCAGGGGGTCTTTCTCCCTGGAGGTGCCGTGCAAAGGGAAGGAAAGAAATGTGGATCAGTGCAGGAACTGGAAAGCGGAAGGAAGAACTACAGTTGCCAACTCTGTTGTTGTTGTTCAGTCGCACAGTCGAGTCCGACTCTTCGCGACCCCATGGACCAGATTACGCCAGGCCCTCCTGTCTTCCGCTGTCCGCTGAAGTTTGCTCAATTTCATGTTCATTGCATCAATGACACTGTCTAACCATCTCATCCTTTGCCGTCCCCTTCTTCTTTGACCTTCAATCTTTCCCAGCATCAAGGTCTTCTCCAGTGAATGCTCCCTTCTCATTTGGTGGCCAAAGTATTTGAGCTTCAGCTTCAGGATCTGGCCTTCCAAGGAACAATCAGGGTTGATTTCTTCTAGGATTGATTGATTTGATCTCCTTGCAGTCCAAGGGACTCTCAAGAGTCTTCTCCAGCACCATAGTTCAAAAGAATCTATTCTTCGGCGCTGGGCCTTCCTTATAGTCCAACTCTCGCAGCCATACATTACTACGGGGAATACCATTGCTTTGACCATGCGGACTTTTGTTGGCAAGGTGATGTCTCTGCTTTTTATCATGCTGTTTAGGTTTGCCATCGCTTTCCTCCCAAGGAGCAGGCGTCTTTTAATTTCATGGCTGCAGTCACCATCTGCAGTGATCTGGGATCCTAGGAACGTGAAGTCTGTCACTACTTCTACGACTTCCCCTTCTAGTTGCCAAGGAGTGATGGGGCCAGATGCCATGATCTTAGTTTTTTTGATGTTGAGCTTCAAGCCCACTTTTGCGCTCTCCTCTTTGACCCTGAGCAAGAGGCTCTTTAGGTCCTCTTCACTTTCTGCCATCAGAGTGGTATCGTCTGCATATCTGAGGTTATTGATCTTTCCCCCAGCAATCTTAACTCCAGCTTGTGATTCATCCAGGCCAGCATTTCGCATGATGTACTCTGCATATAAATTAAATAAGCAAGGTGACAATATACATCCTTGTCGTACTCCTTTTCCTATGCTAAACCAATCAGTTGTTCCATATCCGGTTCTAACTGTTGCTTCTTGACCCTTATACAGGTTTCTCAGGAGACATGTGAGGTGGTCCGGTACTCCCATCTCTTTAAGAACCTGCCATAATTTATTGTGATCCACACAATCAAAGGCTTTAGCATAGTCAATGAAGCAGAAGTAGATGTTTTTCTGGTACTCTCTTGCTTTCTCCATAATCCAGCGAATGTTGGCAATTTGATCTCTAGTTCCTCTACCTCTTCGAAACCCAGCTTGTACTTCTGGCAGTTCTCTATCCACGTACTGTTGGAGCCTAGCTTGTAGGATTTTGAGCATGACCTTGCTAGCGTGTGAAATGAGTGCAATTGTGCGATAGTTTGAACATTCCTTGACATTGCCCTTCTTTGGGATTGGAATGTAAACTGACCTTTTCCAATCCTGTGGCCACTGTTGTGTTTTCCAAATTTGTTGGCAAATTGAGTGCAGCACTTTAACAGCATCTTCTTTTAAGACTTTGAATAACTCAGCTGGGATACCATCATCTCCACTAGCTTTGTTGTTAGTAATGCTTTCTAAGGCCCATTTAACTTCACTTTCCAGGATGTCTGGCTCGAGGTCAGTGATTATACCATCGTGGTTGTCAAGGATATCGAGGTCCTTCTTGTATAGTTCTTCTGTGTATTCTTGCCATCTTTTCCTAATCTCTTCTGCTTCTGTTAGGTCCCTACCTTTTTTGTCCTTTATCATGGCCAGCTTTGCATGGAACGTTCCCTTGATTTCTCCAATTTTCTTGAAGAGATCTCTAGTCCTTCCCAATCTATTGTTTTCCTCTATTACTTTGCATTTTTCATTCAGGAAAGCCTCCTTATCTCTCCTTGCTGTTCTCTGGAAATCTGCATTCAATTGGGCAAATCTTTCCTTTTCACCGTTGTCTTTAGCTTTCCTTCTTTCCTCTGCTATGTGTAAAGCCTCATCAGACAGCCACTTTGCTTTCTTGCATTTCTTTTTCTTTGGGATGGTGGTGATTGCTGCCTCCTTTACAATGTCACAGACCTCTGTCCATAGTTCTTCAGGCACTCTGTCTATCAAATCTAGTCCCTTAAACCTATTCTTCACCTCTACTGTATATTCATCGGGGATGCGATCTAGGTCAAATCTGAATGGCCTTGTGGTTTTCCCAACTTTCTTCCATTTAAGTCTGAATTTTGCAATGAGTAGCTCATGATCTGAGCCACAGTCATCTCCAGGTCTTGTTTTTACTGACTGGATAGAGCTTCTCCATCTTTGACTGCAAATTATATAGTCAATCTGATTTCGGTGTTGCCCATCTGGTGATGTCCATGTGTAGAGACGCCTCTTAGGTTGTTGGAAAAGGGTGTTCGCTATGACCAGCGTGTTCTCTTGACAAAACTCTGTTAGCCTTTGCCCTGCTTCATTTTGTTCTCCAAGGCCAAACTTGTCTGTTATTCCGGTTACCTTTTGATTTCCTACTTTAGCATTCCAGTCCCCTATGATGATGAGGACATCATTTTTTGGTATTAGTTCTATGAACTGTTGTAGTTCTTCATAGAACTGGTCCATTTCAGCCTCTTCTGCAGCAGTGGTTGGGGCATAGACTTGGATTACTGTGATATTGAATGGTTTGCCTTGAATTCAGACTGAGATCATTCTGTCATTTTTGAGATTGTATCCCAGTACTGCCTTTCTCACTCTCTTGTTGACCATAAAGGCCACACCATTTTTTCTACGGGATTCCGGGCCACAGTAGTAGATATAATGGTCTTCTGAGTTAAATTCGCCCATTCCTGTCCACTTTAGTTCACTGATTCCCAAGATGTCGATGTTCATTCTTGCCATCTCATTTTTGACCATGTCAAGCTTACCTTGATTCATAGACCTTACATTCCAGGTTCCTATGCAGTATTGTTCTTTGCAGCATCGAACTTTCCTTTCACCGTCAGACACATCCACAACTGAGCGTCCTTTCGGCTTTGGCCCAGCCGCTTCACTCTTTCTGGGGTTACTCGTACTTGCCCTCTGCTCTTCCTCAGTAGCATATTGGACACCTTCCGACCTGAGGGGCTCATCTTCCGGCGTCATATCTTTTAGCCTTTTGTTACTGTCCATGGGGTTTTCTTGGCAAAGATACTGGAGTGGGTTGCCATTTCCTTCTCCAGGGAGATCACGCTTGGTCTGGGCTGGTACAATTCCTGGATCTTTGGGGCCCGGAGCCCAAGAAGGACAGGGGTTTGGAAGGGGAGGGACCTCAGCGGGGTATAATGCCATAGAGCCCACCCTCCAAACAGCCGTTTGCTCCAGAGGAACGGGTCTTTGTCCCTCGGATTAGGGTTGCCAACCTCCGGGGGGGGGCTCTCGAGATCTCCCACTGTTACAGCTGCTCTCCAGATAACCAATATCAGCTCCCCTGGAGAAAATGGCTGCTTTGGAAGGTGGACTCTAAGGCATCATCCCGTGCTGAGGTCCCTCCCCTCCCCAAACCCTGCCCTCCCTAGCCTCTCCCCGCCCCCAAAATCTCCCAGGTATTTCCCAACCCAGAGCTGTCAACCCTACTGGAGATCAGCTGTAATTCTGGGAGATTAGAAAATAAGAGAAGCCGTGTTGGATCAGGGCAGTGGCCCATCCAGTCCAACACTCTGTGTCACCCAGTGGCCAAAACCCGGGTCCACCAGTGGGGCCAGAACTCCAAAAACTCTTCCACTGTTGCCCCCCAGGCACTAAGAATACAGAGCATTACTGCCCCAGACAGTGTACCCTATTATAGGTAAAGGTAAAGGTTTCCCTCGCTTGAAAGCCAGTCGAATCTGACTGTAGGGACGCAGGGCTCATCTCTGTTTCCAAGCCAAAGAGCCAGCGCAGTCCAGAGACATTTCCGTGGTCATGTGGCTGGCATGACTAGACGCCAAGGCGCATGGAAAGCTGTACCTTGTGGCTAATAGCTGCTCATGGACCTCTGCTCCATATGTTTATCCAATCCCCTCTTGAAGCTATGCTTGTAGCCGCCACCACTTCCTATTTTTCACAATCCTCCCCCCCTTCCTGTTTGACAGTGTTTATAAGAAAATGCTTCAGGCTTTGGGCAAACTATGCCAGATTTAAGAAATCAGTTTCCCACATTTGTGTAACGCCGTCCCCCTGTTTAGAAATATCAACATTTAATTATCGAGCATTTAGTAATCCCAATATATCCCTCTCCCCCGTTTTAGCTCATTTTTTCTTTAGCTCATTGCTTTAGATTACCAGATCCAGCCTTTTTTTTGCTTTTTTTGGCAACAAGCCCAGCGCGGTGCAGTGGTTAGTGTATCAGACTGGGATCTGGGTGACCCACGTTTGAATCCCCCACTGTGCCATGGGAGGTTGCTGTCTCATCTTGGGCCAGTCACACAGTCTCAGTGGTTAAGTGAGCAGACTCTAATCTGGGAGAACCAGGTTTGATTCCCCCACTCCTCCACTTGCAGCTGCTGGATGACCTTGGGCAAGCCATAGTTCTGGCACAGCTGTTCTTGAAAAAGAGCAGTTTCTGTCAAGAGCTCTCTCAGCTCTCTCAGGGTGTCTGTTGTGGGGAGGGGAAGGGGAAGGAGTTTGTAAGCCGCTCTGAGACTCCGAGTGGAGGGCAGGGTATAAATCCAATCTCCTCCTCTTCTTCTCTTCTAAGCTACCTGGCAGGGTTGCTGTGAGGATGAAAGGAGAGGAGAATGATGTAAGGCAGCCACTGGGCCCCCATTGGGGAGAAAGGCAGGGGTAGAAATAAAGCAACTAAATTGGTAAAATTGATTTAAAATCCATTAGTAATTGGTTAAAAGGCAGGCATTGATTCAGCTAAAGATGCTGGGAAGTCACTGGCAACCTCCAGCTTCCTAGCAGGTGAACCCTTGGAGAGACTTAGCGGTAGTCTCCCTTTGCTAGGCCTGTTTGTCCAGTTGTTACGATTCTCCGCCTCTTTCAAAAAGAATTTTACTGCCATTTTCTGATAGCGGGAGGGACCATGCCCTCTTGTCCTAGGCATAGGATCATAGAGTTGGAAGGGACTTCCAGGGTTATCTAGTCCAATCCCCTGCAAAAGGCAGGAAATTCACATATACCTCCCCCTCCATACCCAGTGACCGCTCTTCCATGCCCAGATGATGACAAAAAACCTCCAGGATCCCTGGCCAAACTGGCCTGGAGAAAAATTGCTTCCTGACCCCAAAGTGGCAATCAGCATTTCCCTGGGTGTGTAAGAAAGGGCCACAAGAACTAAGAAGAAGAAGAGAAGAAGAGATTGGATTTATACCCTGTCCTTCACTCAGCGTCTCAGAGTGGCTTACAATCACCTTTCCTTTCCCCTCCCCACAACAGATACCCTGTGAAGTAGGTGGGCCTGAGAGAGCTCTTAACAGAAACAGCTCTTTTTTCAAGAACAGCTGTGCCAGAACTACGGCTTGCCCAAGGTCATCCAGCCAGGTGCGAGTGGAGGAGTGGGGGATCAAACCCGGTTCTCCCAGATTAGAGTCCGCGCACTTCACCACTACACCAAACTAAGCACTGAATTAATTCTTTTTGCCCCACCGTCTCATGATCTGCCTAAGTTCACAGAATCCTCACTGCTGTCAGATGGCCATCGTGCTAGCTTGTGAGTGCTACTTGTTTCCACCGGCCTCCAGAACAGAAAAACTGGCCAAATTGTAAAACGGCTAGTGTGGTCTAGTGCTTAGAACTGGCCACAAAGATTGCTGAGTAACTTTGGATGACCGGTTGCTTTCTCTCAGCCTGACCTACCACATAGCCTCACTGTGAACATAAAATGCAGAAAGGAGAAAGATTGTTGCTGCCCTGAGCCCCGTGGAGGATGGCAGGATGAAAACACCTCAGACAGAGAACGATCCACTCAGTTTGGCCATTTGATTCCTCTTCACAAGGCGGAAGCGGTGGACAAGATAGAGTGGCGGTCTAAGATCTGAGGAACCCAGGTTCGAACTTCCACTCTGCCTTGGAAGCTTGCTGGGCGACCTTGGGCCTCTCTAGGGATGCCAACCTCCAGGTGGGACCTGGGAATCCCCCAGAATTATAGCTCATCTCCAGACTACAGAGATCAGTTTCCCCTGGAGAAAATGGATGCTTTGGGGGGTGGACTCTAAGGGCATTGTACCCCACTGAGGTCCCTGTCCTCCCCAAGCTCCACCCCTAAATCTCCAAAAGTTTCCCAACCCGGATCTTGCAACCCTACTCTCCCCCCCTTTCCCAAACTGGTGGCCAGAGTGGACCCGGCAAACAATGCTCCTGCTAAGCTGTGGAGTCTTGTGAGCAAAAATTCTACTTTGTGAGCTCCTGGCATTAAAGTTGGGAGTGAGCAGTTTGGCTGCTGCATAAATTAGTTTGCTCTGGAGCCGTCCTTCCTGAGCTAAGACAAAAATGTGTGAGCCGGAGGCTAAAAAAACCTGTGAGCTAGCTCACACTGACTCATCTTAGAGGGAACACTGCTGGCCACCCAATGTCGGCCTAAAATAACATGGAGACAGGGAGAATGTTGTAAGCCACTTTGAGCACCTGTTGGGGAGAAACATGAAGTATAAATGAAGTAGATAGAGTAAATGTTTGTCTCATTTCCCTTAGGGGGAAACTTCTCATGGGATGTCGATATCCCCCATTCATCAAGATGCCTTGGATAATTTATAGCAGCTTACAGAAGGCCCTGCTGAAGACCTAGCATTAGCCTGACGCTGGCAGTGACGGAGGGCAAGCTGTGAGAGATGGGCTAGGCCTCGTTTGCCGTGCTGGAGAAGACAGAATGGCCACCAAGCGCACGACAGTTGTCAACTTGAGCCTTGAGTTCCAGGCCGCCCAAGAGCAGGGGTTCTACCAACCACAAATAAAGATGGAGGAGGAAGACGAGGACGAGGAGGACGACGACGGAAGAGCAAAAGGCCCTCGAGGGATCCAGGCCCGGAGACTGAGAGACGTCCTAGGGTGGGTGGCACCAGACCAGGTGAAACAGGAGCTGGATGAAGAGCTGCCCCAGTGCTGGGAGACACCAGCTCAGGAGCACTTGACGGCGGTCCTCTCACCGCGTTCAGGATGGGGGAACTCCCAGCAGCCGGATGAGGTTCTGTGGAAAAGAGCCAAGAGGCAGGAGCAGCAGGTAAACACTGAAGGAATATTTATTTATATGTAAGTTCAGGGCACCTTACAACATATAACCCAATAAAATCATATAATCATTGCCAAAACAGTTCATTAAAGCAGCAGTACAAGCAACCAAGATTTAGTCAACTAATTTCAGTAGTTGCTAACAGCACAGCGGGTAACCTCGTCTTCTTCGATGTCTGCTGGACTCATGCCAGGGATGGCGGGGTGTGTTCTGCATAAACAGACTACTGAGTCCATATACCCATGGTTGCTTAAGCATGCCTGAGGGTGGAACGATTTGAGGAGAGGGGGAACAGGACCAAAAAGAAACATCTCAGTCGCCTACAGCAAGGAGCGCGCCGATCAGATTTTTCCAAGAGTTGGTGTTTCAGCGCCTTGGGGCCATGCCAAAAAAGGCCCTGCTCCTTGTGGCCTCCAGTCTAGCCTCGGCACTGGGCTTCACTGTCGATCTTGGTTTTCAAGGAAAAGTTCTCAGAGACCATCTGGAACCCAGACTGCTTGGTGCTTTAAAAATTAAAGCGAGCGTCACAACTTGGGCCTGCAGACGTGATATATATCTGAACTGTTACATACGTGTATGTGTGAACCAGTTGTTTGTCATTTTCCCCAGGTACCGGTGCTCTTTGAAGAGATGGACCCCCATTCCCCTGAGTCGGAGCACCTCTTGGTGGACAGGCGGAGACTTCTCCGGAGGGGGGTGCCGCATGGGCTTGAGGGGGAGGCAGGTAAGGGTTCGTTCTGCCTTGATTTACTGTCAGGGAACCAAGAATTCCATATAAGATTCCTGTACAGGATTCCATAATGGAACCACACTTGAGCGTCATGGGAACCAGGGTAGTGTAGGGTCTTACAGCAGGATGTGGGAGAACCAGGTTTGAATTCCTGCCCTGCCATGGAAGCTTGCTGGGGGACCTTGGGCCAGTTGCGCACACTCAGCTTCCACTGCAGTGCAGGGTTGTTGTGAAGATAAAATGGAGAAGAGAATGACATTGGGAAAAGGGGGGGGGACCGCAGACCCTTCTCCTTCTGCACTGTGTCCCAATCCAAAATGAGCTCCAAAGTGTGACACATTGGAAATGAGTTCGCTGTCGTTGCTGTCTGATGTTTAAAAAACTTACATCTAGTTTGAGTCTTAGCAGAGGCATCCCTTTAAACATCTGAGAGAGAAAGGGGGATGCCTCTCCTACGACCTACAGACTGTGCAGCTAAGGTAAAGTAAAGTTAAAGGTTTCCCTTGCTTGAAAGCTAGTCGAATACGACTCTAGGGGGCAGCACTCATCTCCGTTTCCAAGCCGAAGAGTCAGCACTGTCCGGAGACTTCTCTGTGGTCATGTGGCTGGCATGACTAAACGACGAGGCGCACGGAATGCTGTTACCTTCCCACCAAAGCGGTACCTATTTATCTACTTGTAATTTCTTGCTTTCGAACTGCAAGGTTGGCAGGAGCTGAGGCCAGAGATGGGAGCTCACTCCATCACATGGCACTAGGGTCTCGAACTGCCGAGCTGCTGACCTTCCGGTCTGCAGCTCAGCGTCTTAACCGCTATTTGTATTTAAATATAATTAAGCATATAATCAGTTGGGAATGTAGTACCTTCAGGGCTGCTAAGTGTAATTGACGTAATGATTTTAAGATTTTTAAGTGGCTTGCAAAGAGTGATTAACATATGGAATTCACTGCCACAGGAGGTGGTGGCAGCTACAAGCATGGACAGCTTCAAGAAGGAATTAGATAAACATATGGAGCAGAAGTCCATCAGTGGCTATTAGCCACAGGGTATAGATGGGAATTCTCAGTCTGGGGCAGGTGATGCACTCTATTCTTGGTGTTGGAGGGGGCAGCAGTGGGAGGGCTTCTAGTGTCCTGGCCCCACTGCTGGACCTCCTGATAGCACCTGGTGTTTTTGGCCGCTGTGTGACAGAGTGTTGGACCGGATGGGCCATTGGCCTGATTCAACATTGGCTTCTCTTATGTTCTTATGTGTCACCTATCCATCAGCAACAGGTTTTTAATTAGATTATTTTTATACAGGAATTTGAAAAAACCACTGGGTGGTATGTACGACCTCAGAAGAGGCAGTCTCTCTTTTCCCTCCCTCTTCAGAAATGGTCACAGCTGTGACATTTGTGTGCAGTACCTAAAAACAGCGATAGTTCGTTTATTCATTTTATTTTTTTTGTCTCCGGGGTGTCGTTCACATGGGGACATTTGAAGTGTTGACTGTTTAAATGCCACATGGTTTCTTTAATTGGTTGACACCCCTGAGAGAGCCAGTGTGGTGTAGCTGTTGCAGTGTCTTGACGAGGACCTAGGGAGAGCCAGGGTCGACTCCCCCCAATCTGCCATGGAAGCTCACTGGCTGACCCTGAGTCAATCATACGTTCCCCAGCCTAATCTACTTAACAAAGTTGATGGGAAGACAAAAACGGAGGAAAAGGGGATAATGTAAGCCACATTAGGTTCCTATTGGGGATAATTAAAAGTGGGGTGTGGAAAAATGAATGATCATGGCGAATTTTCTAGATTTGAGTCCAGGAGCCCCTTAGAGACCAGTAAGATTTTCAGAGTACAGTCTCTGGAGAATCAGAATTTCCTTTGTCCGATTCTGATGAGCCTTTGACTCTCAAAATCTTATACCCTGAAGATCTTGTTGGTCTCTGAGGTGTTTGTTGTTGTTCAGTCGCACAGTCGAGTCCCGACTCTTCGCGACCCCATGGACCAGACCACGCCAGGCCCTCCTGTCTTCCGCTGTCCTCTGAAGTTTGCTCCATTTCATGCTCGTTGCATCGATGACAGTGTCTAACCATCTCATCCTTTGCCCTCCCCTTCTTCTTTGACCCTCAATCTTTCCCAGCATCAGGTTCTTCTCCAGTGAGTGCTCCCTTCTCATTTGGTGGCCAAAGTATTTTACTGGACTGAAATCTAACTTCTCTGCAGCAGACCAACTTGATGATGATAAATATAGCGCCTTTAAGATTCAGTGTTCTGTAGAGTTCCATCGAACATTAGGCCCCTGCCCCAAACCAATTCAAATTCGAATGGAAATGTAAAGTTAAGTTTAAAATATAAATAAATCCAAGCAGTTTAAATCTGATCTTTACATGAAGTCGACAGTTGAGGAATTATAGTTTCTGGGTGTGGAACAGTGGTCACTGGACGTGTTGGGGTAGGAGGTATTTATGAATTTCCTGTATTATGCAGGGGGTTGGGCTAAATGACCCTAGAGGCCCCTTCCAACTAGTGCTCCCTTTTAAGCTGTGGAGTCTTGCGAGCAAAAATTCTACTTTGGGAGCTACTGGCATTAAAGCTGTGAGTGAGTGATTTGTCTACTGCATAAATGCGTTTGCTCTGGAGCCATCCTTCCTGAGCTAAGACAAAAATGTGTGAGCTGGAGGCTAAAAAACTGTGAGCTAGCTCACACTAACTCAGCTTAGAGGGAACAATGCTTCCAACTCTATGATTCTATGCTAGACTGTTTCTTCTCAGTGGCAGTTGGCACAATTGTACAGATGCACAGTTTCCCAAAGATGAGCTGCCGGGGCACCAACTGGTCCTACGCCGAAGTTGCCGACCTCCTGGATATTTGGGGAGAGCAAAGGATCCAGCGCGTCCTGCGGAGCAGCCACCACAACATGGACACCTTCCAGGTCATCGCCAACGAGATGGCCAAGCGGGGGCACGAGCGAACGGGGCAGGAGTGCCGGACCAAAACCAAAACCATGAGAAGGGACTACAAGAAGGTCAAGGAGAGCAGCGGCACTGGGAAAGGGCGTGCCGTGTGCCCCTTTTACGACCGACTGGAACAAATTTTGGATTCTAGCGCCCAAGCCTCCAGAAGAGTCCGAAATTTCGCCCATCCTGAGGAGTCAGGTGGAGGAGACGATACTCCCCCAGGAGGCCCGGAGGAGGGGATCCCCCATGAAGAGAATGAGGACTATCTGGAGAGCCAGGACTTCTTTGATCCCCCTGCCCAGTTTTCCATTGAACTTGTCGATTCGGTGGACTCCAGCCCTGCGGTATGCAAAGCGGAGAACACCTTTGAGGAGGAACCGATATGCACTCCTCCACTGGGCACGGGTAAGTGTTTATTTGGAATATTTATTAGCCACCTTTCGGCCTTCCGTAATGCAAGGCGGCTTGCGGTAGAAACAGAACAGAAAGATAAAAAAATACATTTTAAAAACAGCCAATTAAAACCACAGCAGCTGCCAGTAAAAGCGAAATTCATCCAATGCCATCCTGACTAAAACCGCCTTCAGCTGCCTCCTAAAGAGTGAGACCGAGGGGGTCAGGCCCATCTCCCTGGGGAGGGCGTTTTGTAATCGTGGGGCTGCCACCCAAAAAGGCCCTCTGTCGTGTACCCACCCAATGAGCGTCTTCAGTAGATGGAATGGTTAGGAGGGCCTCTCCCTGTGATCTTAATTCCCAGTCAGGAGTGTGGGGGAGAAGACAGGAGCCGGTTTTTGGGCTCCAGGAAGAAGTCAAACTTTTTCCACCCTCCAACCAATCTTTAAAGAGGCATACATTCATTTGGCGAATGAGTGATCTCCTCACTCAAGAAGAAGAAGAGATTGGATTTATACCCCGCCCTTCACTGCCCAAAGGCGTCTCAGAGCGGCTTACAAACTCCTTTCCCTTCCCCTCCCCACTACAGACACCCTGTGAGGTAGGTGGGGCTGAGGGTGCTCTTGAGAGAAACTGCTCTTTTTTCAAGAACAGCTGTGCCAGAGCTTGTGACTGACCCAAGGCCACATCAGCAGGTGCAAGTGGAGGAGTGGGGAATCAAACCCGGTTCTCCCAGATTAAAGTCCGCACACTTAACCACTACACCATACTGGCTCAACAGTAGACAAGTGCCCTCAGCCGGCTCCCATGTGCATACGGGAGATAATCAGTGGTGATATGAAATAGAGTGACTCCAGTGCTCTTTGTACAGTGGGGGCAAGCATTCCATTTTGGAGCTATAAAGATATACCAAACTATTCCCACAAATGGTCACCTATCTGAAGCAGAGATCCAGGGGGTGGAACCTTGGGTCTGGGGGTGGAGTCTTAGATCCAGGGGGTGGAACCTCAAGACAGAGCTGTCTCTAGACCAAATGGAAACCCAGAGGCCAAGAGGGTCTTCAGTGCCCTCTCCCATTGGTTCAGGTTTTGTATAAAAGGTTAAACGAATACATTTGAACGCATGAAGCTCTCATTAACCCCCTTGAGTCTTCCAGGAGAAGTCGGATTATAAGTGCCGTTATAGAGCCAGTTTGGTGTAGTGGTTAAGTGCGTGGACTCTAATCTGGGAGAACCGGGTTTGATTCCCCACTCCTCCACTTGCACCTGCTGATGTGACCTTGGGTCAGTCACAAGCTCTGGCACAGCTCTTCCTCTCAGCCCCACCTACCTCACAGGGTGTCTGTTGTTGTGGGGAGGGGAAGGGAAAGGAGTTTGTAAGCTGCTCTGAGACTCCAAGTGAAGGGCGGGGTATAAATCCAATCTCTTCTTCTTCTAAATAAATAAGCCACATGCTCCCAGCTGATCAGCTGAAGGGCCCTTTAAATCTTACAGGGAGGGAGGGACAGGGCGGGCGCCACCCCCTCCTTCATTATGGCAAATAATGACAGCCCCACCAGAATTCATCTGAATTGTCTTAACATGTTTTTATGTGGTTTTATTGGTATTTTTGTACCAACTGTGTAAGCCGCCCTGAGCCTGCTTGCGGGGAGGGCGGGGTACAGATTGAGATAAGTAAATAAATAAATGATTCTGTCCCGCAAGCCACAAAATCCTGGCTATGGGCCTAGTGGACCAGAAGGCAGAATTTGAGGGGTCAGACGGGTCAAGCCCGAAGCCGGTTTGAGCGAAAAGGATGGGTGGGTGGGGGAATAGTTGAATAACTAAGCCAGGGGACAGATGGCAAAAGCAGAGACGAGCCTGAACCCCTTGATGGTTCTGTTCTTTTACCCTGAAATATTAGTCCTTCCCTGGAGACGAGGAGAAGAAAGCCAAGCCCCAGGTCAGTTTCACACGTTCCCGGGTCCTTTGGGGAAGCTCTTGGTCATCAGGGTAATTCTGCACATCTCTCTGTTTTTTAGAAGCCGACCAGTTACCGAGCCTGTTGCCCCCTGCCCTGCACAGCACCCTGGGCGGCCCGGCCACTGCTGGCTCCGCAGCGGGTAAAGGTGATGTTGAATTCCTTACCATCTGTTTTGGCTGACTTGTTTGGCTACTATCCCCTATTGCTTTGACCCTGCATGGTGTCTTTGATGGCCAGAGATCAAACGTCCTTGAGGACAGGAAAAACCTCTGTCTGTGTCCTGCCCACTTCAGGATCCAGTTTTATTTCCCGTTCTTCTTCCATGAAGATAGTTTCAGAAGGCAGCCACGTTGCTCTGAAGTAGGAAAGCCTAGTTTCTAGTCCAGTAACACCTTAGAGCAGTAAGTGCAGGATGGACAAGAGGAAATACGACTTTACATAGAGAATGATTAAAATGTGGAAATTCGCTGCCAGAGGCTGTAGTGATGGCCACAGGAATAAACAGCTTGAAAAGGGGATTAGACAGATTCATGGAGGAGAAGTCTGTCAGTGGCTACTCCACATTCACAGGCACTAGACCTCTGAATCCCAGAGCCAGGAGGCAACACCAAGGGAAGGCCTTGGTCTCTGTGTGTCAGGTCCCCAGCTAATTCACTCTCCACACACACTTTTGGCAGTGTAATGCTTTATTAGAGATATGATTGCTGTGGGTTCAAGAGCTTTTGTTAGGACTGAGGGAAAACCGCGGGTACATACAGGTTATAGGTAAAACCAGAAAATTCCACTCACAGCCACATCACACCTATCCCCCAGTGTTACCGTGGCAACATGGACAGATATATAGTGCCCTATACTAACCTAGGCTGGCCTAGAGATCTTCAAGTTCAGTCTCACCAGAACCAGACACTTGGGCGCACTTCAAGATTGTTACAGCTCCTGCTCCCATGCACTCCGATAACACTCACTCCCCCCCTTAGGAATTTAACATGACAAGCGAGGATAAAGGAAACAGGTCTGGAAGGAAATGAGAAATAGGTCTGAAAGGAATCAAAAGTTAGGCCGAGCTTGACACTATGCCCTGTTGTTGGCTCTCCAGAGGACTGGTTGGTTACTGTGAGACAGGATGCTGGACTAGATGGACCACTGGTCTAATCCAGCAGGGCTCTTCTTATGTTCTTATGACTGAAGAGAACCTCCACATTTAGAAGCACTAAGCCTCTGAATCCCAGAGCCAGGAGGCAACACCAGGGGAAGGCCTTGGCCTCTATGCCCTGTTGTTGGACCACCAAAGAAACTGGTTGGCCACTGTGTGAGACAGGGTGCTGGACTCAATGGACCATTGGTTTGATCCAGCAGGGCTCTTCTTATGTTCTAGAAGCCAACAAGACTTCGGGGCTATGAGCATTTGAAGTCGAAGCTCCTTTCGTCAGATCTCCCCTCGTCAAACACAAAATGGCTGCTATGGGAGGCTGAGCCCCATAAACACACAGATGCCTAAATGCAGGGGAGAAGATGGGTCATTTTAAAAAGACACTGGGAAAGAGGGGTGAAACCAAATAAAAGCAACACTGCAGTGGCAGTTGCCACTGGTAAAGGGGAGAGCCAGTCAGCTCTACAGTAGCCAATTAGAAGCCCTGCTTGGAATGAATCCCACATGGCCCCACCCACTTTCTAGAAACACTTGATGGGCCACAGTGAAGAGAGACCCCTGTCTTCTAGGATTCAACCCGCTGGTCTTGGAATCTTTTGCAACATTCCTGTGTCCACATTCTCTGTCCATTGTTTTGCTTTCAGACGTACACGTCACCCCTTCCCACAGCCCATTACCTGGCCCCACTGGTCTTTCGGCCGCGGAACGTCTCGCCAACCTCCGGAACCGACATAAGAAAACCAGGAACGATTTGTCCATGGAACTGGCGAAAGCAGCAGACTGGCGGATGCAGGCAGCCACTGACAGGATCTTGTCCGCCCTGGATGGTTACGCCAAGGCGGAGTTGGAGGAGCGTGAGAAAGATCGGGTGGGCACAGAACAGATTATCGCTATCATGAACCGCCAGACAGAACTGCTGGAGCTCTTAGTACGGCAGCAGTCTTCGGCACCAGCAGCTGTGTCCCCGGTACCCTCATGGCACACGTGGACCCCACGGACCGGGCAGTCAAGCCACTGCCCCACGGGCCCTTCTTCCTCCCGTTTGGGGGTCCCCAGGTGGCCATTGATGCCCAGGGCTCGGAACAGATGGAGACCTCAGAACTACGGCCCATGAGAATGTCGATTTCTTCTAGGAGGTTCCAAGATTATGATTCGTGGTTGTTTATTTTTAACTGTGAGAGGTATTTATTCACACGTATGGCAGAAGACAGAGTTTTATTTCCAACTTTGGCCCCAACAGCCAAAGTTTGCATCAAAACCTTTCTCAGTAGTTTTGTTTCCTTCTTGCCCCCAACCCCCACCCAAAACCTAGTTGCTTTTTAAAGTCCATTTTCTCTCATGTCCAGTGCTCCCTCTAAGCTGTGGAGTCTTGTGAGCAAAAATTCTACTTTGTGAGCTGCTGGCATTAAAGTTGTGAGTGAGCGATTTGGCTGCTGCATGAATGAGTTTGCTCTGGAGCCATCCTTCCTGAGCTGAGACAAAAATGTGTGAGCCAGAGGCTAAAAAGTGAGCTAGCTCACACTAACTCAGCTTAGAGGAAACTCTGCTCATGTCCAAATATTTCAGTAATTGCTACGGGGGGAGGGGAAATTGACCTGCATTGTTGCTGCAAGCTCCTCTTTTGATGCATTGGGGCATATTTTGGCAATTCTGAACCATCTACGATTGAGTCCCGAAACCTGTTTTCCTCATACAGGCTGAGTCCTGAAACTTAGCAGAGAACTTCTCTGAAGATGTTGCCGGCTAAAGGCCATCCATCTATCCACAGCTGAAATCAGGGCAGACCTCTCTGGTCAGAAGGCAGGGTGGGGACAAGTTCGGGGGGCCCTGAATTTTCTTTCTAGAAATTAACCTCCTCTGGTCATACCCTCAGTCTGTGACAAATGTCATTGGCTGATTCTAACACACCCCACTCATCGGGAAACATGAATTCCCTCAGGTAGCTCTCAAGGCTAGGCCTCAAAGCCTTATCATGAGGAAGTACAAGATGGCTGCCTCCTGGTAAAGATTCTGGGCACCATCAAGCATGGGGCTATTTTGTTTTTTAAGAATTAACAGGGTTGTTTTAAAAAAATTGCTTGATTTTGAGTGTATGAGGGGACTGTCTTCCAAGAATTCATTGATAGGGTGTAGAGTTGCCAACCTCTTGATGGAGTCTGGAGATCTCCCAGAATTATAATTCATCTCCAGACTACAGAGATTGGTTTCTCTGGGGAAAACAGCTGTTTTGGAGGATGGACTTTATGGTATTATATTCTGTGCAAAAAAATCTCCAGGAATTTCCCGACATGGAGTTGGCAACCCTAACTTAAGCCTGTGCCGGTTCCCTCTTTAGGGCAGCCCCAACTTGATTTTCAAGAAGGAGTCTAAGCAATGATGCGGTTAGGGTTGCCAGCTTTCCTGGAAATGTGGGAGTAGAGCCTTGGAAGGGCAGGGTTTGGGTACGGAGGGGCCTCAGTGGGATATGATGTCATCGAGTCCACCGTCGGAAGCAGCCATCTCCTCCAGGGGAACTGATCTCTATAGTCTGGAAATCAGTTGTAATTCTGGGACTTCTCCAGGCCCTACCTGAAGATTCCAACCTTTGGGGGGGAGGGAAGAGTATTGGTTTGGGCACAGGACGCCGCAAGGAAGACTTTGCAAGAACACCAAAGTAACTCCCCCATTAAAAAAAAACACACACACAAAACCCACCCAATGTCTTTTGGCTCCCTTTTCTGGAAGATGCAGTTCAGTTAGGTCTCCCATGCATTTCTGCAGACAGATAATTGGACTTTCTAAGACAAAATGTTATTTTGTCATGCCAAGTTTCTAGTCCCTGTGATGGCTCTGAAATCTCATTGATCTTAGAAGACAGGAAGGCTCAGAGCGGGGTGCTGACAACAAAGGGATCGACCCACATCTATTGTATGCTGAAGAAGGACTGGAACCTCCAGTTCAAACTTAAGAATCTGTCCTCCCCCCTCCCCCCAGTGCCTTTCCACTCATGCGATGCAGTTCAGACACCATCACAGTGATGGAGCAGACAGAGACCCAAAGCACAAGCCAGGGGGAAGTTCTCCTTATCCTCATTTCTTTGAGGCTTGCAACTCCCTTCTGTTCTGAGCCCCTAATGGGTAAGGAAGGGGCTGAGGCATCCCATATAGTCAGAAGGCACGTCAAACACTTTCATTTCTCATATTCCTTCTCTCCGCCCCTGCCCCGAATTTCCAGCTTGCATTTTTTAAAACCCATTTTAGGGGAGCAATGTTAAAATAATCAGAAAGTTCTACAAGTGGTCATTACATCTGAGGGTACTGCAGGGTTTCCACCCTCTCCTGTGGAAAGAGCTGTCAAGTCACACCCGAGTTACGGCGACCCCGGCAAGGGGCTTCCAAGGTAAGTCAACAGCAGAGGTGGTTTACGATTGTCTGCCTCTGCAGAGTCTTCCTCAGCGGTCTCCCTTCCCAGTGGCGACCCAGGTGAGCTTCTGACAAGCTTGAATATGCCATACTGCCTTCCCTGCCCTCTGCTCTCCTCTCCTACTGGCCCGTAAACTATAGGAAAACAAAACTCCAAATCAATTCAGTTTTGATTCCGGTGACAGAACCCTGGTTTTCCACCTTGGGACTGAATTTTATTTTTAAATCATAAGAACATACGAAGGGCCCTACTGGATCAGACCAGTGGTCCGTCTAGTCCAGCATCTTGTCTCACACAGAGGCCAACCAGTTCCTCTCGTGGGCCAACACCAGGGCATAGAGGCAGAGGCCTTCCCCTGATGTCGCCTCATGGCTCTGGGATTCAGAGGATTAGTGCCTCTGAATGTGGCGGTTCCCCTCAGCCACCATGGCTAGTAGCAACTGATAGATTTATCCTCCATGAATCTACCGAATCTCCTCTTAAAGCTGTCTGTTCCTGTGGCCATCACTGCACCCTCTGGCAGCGAATTCCACATTTTCATCATTCGCTGTGTGAAGCAATATTTCCCCTTGTCCATCCTAAACCTACTGCCCATCAGCTTCATTGGATGCCCTCCAGTTCTAGCCTTTTGGGAGGGGGGGTTTCTCTTGGTCAGCTCTCTCCCCCCCATGCCTAATTTTATAAACCCCTATCTTGTCCCCGGTTAGTTGTCTCTGTTCTAACCTGAAAAGTCCCAGACTCTTCAGCCTTTCCTCACAGGGAAGGTGCTCCAACCCCTCGGTCATCTTGGCTGGCCTCCTCTGTCCTTTTCCCAGCTCTGCAATGTCCTCCTTGAGATACGGTGGCCTGAACTGGACACAGTATTCCAAATGAGGCCGCACCACAGAGCTGTATGGGGGCATTACGTTAGCAGCTGTTTTATTCTCAGTCCTTTTCTTAATAACCCCTAACACAGAGTTTGCCCTTTCCCACCGCTGCAGCACCCTGGGTTCATTGAGCTATCCCCTACGACCCTCAAGATCCTTCTTTGTTAAAAGTCTTCAGACTGAAGGGGAATCAGGGTAACCAATGGCGATCAAGCCCATTTCTAGCCCCCCCCTTTCCTCTTTTCCTTAACTGTCTCTATTTTCACAAAGATGATCTAACAATAACTCTTGCCTCCTTCAGGCAAAAAACCCTCTCCTACAAGGCAGTGCAATACTCCGAAACCATTTTCCGTCAGGTGACTTGAGGTCTAGTATCTGCACTCTTGATGCTCTACTTGACGGACAAAGTTAAAATCATTTATTCCCTCAACCACGTTTTGCAGTGTTCTCCTTTGCATTCTCTTTTAGCATTTGCGGGTAGATTGTCAAAATGACGGCTTTACTGCTAGCTGATCGCTTTCTCTTAGCGGAGCATGCTGGGACATGGCCCGTTGAGAATGTGCAGTTTTATGACTCTGAAATAAAAGGTTTATTCGTACGGCCTTTTGTCGCATTGATTCACTGTAGTCCAGCCAGCTGGCTTCAAATCTCATTCTGGGTTATTTTGCCTAGCCTGGAAAACACATAGCACAATCCTAAGCAAAGTCACACCCTTGAGGGTACTTCAGAGAGCCAGTTTGGTGTGGTTAGGAGCGCAGACTCTAATCTTGGAGAACCAGGTTTGATTCCCTTCTCCACATGCAGCTGCTGGTGTGACCTTGGGTCAGTCACAAGTTCTTTCAGAGCTGTTCCTTCGGAGCGCTCTCAGCCCCACCTCCCTCACAGGGTGTCTGTTGTGGGGAGGGGGAGGGGAAGGGGAGTGTAAGCCGCCCTGAGACTACTTCGGGTAGTGAAGGGTGGGGTATAAATCCAATCTCTTCTTCTTTTAAAACCATTTCACTTCATTGGACTGAAGCGGGGTGTGATACTGCTTAGGAGGGGGCTGCCCTCACAGTTACACTTGGGAGCCTCAGAAGCATGTTGCTAGGTCACGGAGAGTTTCACTAAGCCCAAATGCACTTGTTGTTCACCGTGTATTGCAGGGGTCCCTGACATTTCCAAGCCTATGAGCACCTTTGGAATTCTGACACAGGGTGGTGGGCGTGTGACCCCAAGATGGTTGCCGCAGGGGGCAAAGGCAATCACACAGAGGAAACCCAAGTGCAGGAGAGAAGAGGGGTAGCGTAAAAAATAACGCTGGGAAAAAGGAGTGAGAGACTAAAGAAGAAGAGATTGGATTTATACTCCTGCCCTTCACTACCCGAAGGAGTCTCAGAGTGGCTTACAATCCCTTTCCCTTCCCCTCCCCACAACAGACACCCTGTGAGGTGGGGCTGAGGGAGCTATGAGAGAACAGCTCTGAGAGAACTTGTGACTGACCCAAGGTCACACCAGCAGCTGCATGTGGAGGTGTGGGGAAGCAAATGCGGTTCTCCCAGATTAGAATCCACGCTCCTAACCACTACACCAAACTGGCTCTCTGGATAAGACAGTCACTGTGGTGGCAGCTTTGCTGCTGAAACAATGTTATTTTAACCTGCCCAGCCAACTGGATTTTCAGGGGCCAATCAGAAGCCCTTCTGGGGAAGTGGCCCACCTTCTAAAAACACTTGGTGGGTGCCAAGAAACCGCACTGGATTCAAATGCTGGCTTGCTCTGAAATTGTCTGGGTGATCTTGGGTCAGCCAACCCTGACCAGGGATCTTCGGCCACTCAGATCTCGATTCCAAAACCGAGAACGCAAATCTCTTCACTGCTATTAGTTAGCCCATGGCCAACCATTGCCGCTGTCTCATGGAAAAGGTATTTTGGGCCCAGACTCTTTTGTCCTGTGTGTGTCTCTTGGTCAAGTTCCAAGTTGAACAGTGTCTGATAGAAAGTAGGAAAGGAAAAAAACAACAGCAAATTCTTCAGAGGACAAGATCGGACACAGCTTTCCAGCAGAAACTTCTGCAAGCCAAAGCAAAACATTTGTTTACAACTCCAAATATCTTTCATTTAAAAAAAAATGCATAAAACAATTAAAATTAGTTATCATGACTAAGAACCCATTCTCCAGGAACAGGAGAATCAAACTGGAACAAAAATCAAACTGGAGTTCTATTCTGGAGAATAGTTAAAATTCAAGGAGAATTTTAACTGTTCTTCAATCTTTGTTTTCTCATATTCATCTACATCAGTTGAACACAATACTTTTATATCTGGTTTTCCTCCCAGTTCTCCCCCTTTTAAAATGCCTAAATCCATTAGGAACACTGGCAGGGGAAAGTTAAAACCAATTTTACATTTGTTGTTATTGTTGTTCAGTCGCACAGTCGAGTCCGACTCTTCGCGACCCCATGGACCAGATTACGCCAGGCCCTCCTGTCTTCCGCTGTCCACTGAAGTTTGCTCAAGTTCATGTTCGTTGCATCGATGACACTGTCTAACCATCTCATCCTCTGCCGTCCCCTTCTTCTTTGACCTTCAATCTTTCCCAGCATCAGGGTCTTCTCCAGTGAATGCTCCCTTCTCATTTGGTGGCCAAAGTATTTGAGCTTCAGCTTCAGGATCTGGCCTTCCAGGGAACAGTCAGGGTTGATTTCTTTTAGGATTGACTGATTTGATCTCCTGGCAGTCCAAGGGACTCTCAAGAGTCTTCTCCAGCACCATAGTTCAAAAGAATCTATTCTTCGGCGCTGAAATTCAAATTTCTGCAAGTAGGTTTGAAAGCAGTGAATCTGAAAATATTCCCCTCCACACACACCAAAAGCAAAAAACCGAACAAACCACTGTTTCCAAACGCTCTTTACGTTTTCTCTCCACAATGAGTTCTCACATGGACCATAAGGTTGGAGCTGGAACCAAAACTTTTCCCACAGTCCCTGCACAAATAGGGCTTTTCGCCAGTGTGGATTCTCTGGTGGCCAATGAGGTGCGACTTCTGACTGAAAGATTTCCCACAGTCGGAACAGTTAAAAGGCCTCACTCCTGTGTGGATTCGCTCGTGGGTGTTGAGGTTGGAGCTCACACTGAAGCCTTTGCCGCAGTGTGAACAGACGTATGGCTTCTCTCCCGTGTGGGTCCTCTGGTGGCTGGTCAAGTGCTGCTTCTGACTAAAGGTTTTCCCACAGTCCAGACACGTGTAGGGTTTGTGTCCAGTGTGGATTCTCTCGTGAGCAATAAGGTCCGAACTCATACAGAAGCTTTTCCCACAAACCGAGCACTTGAAAGGCTTTTCCCCGGTGTGGATTCTCTGGTGTCTATTAAGGTGGGATTTCCCACTGAATGTTTTCCCACATTCCAAGCATTTATATGGCTTCTCGCCAGAATGTTTCCTCTGATGCCCCCTAAGGAGCGAGCTGATGCTGAAGATCTTCCCGCACTCGAGGCATTTGTATGGTTTCTCCCCTGAGTGGATTCTCTTGTGGGCCAGGAGCTGGGAACTGTGGCCAAAGCTTCTCCCGCAATCGGAGCGTTTGTGGAGCTCCTTGCTCACGTGGGACCTCTCGTGCCTGAGCAGCTCAGTCCTGCTGCCAAAACTTTTCCCGCACGTTGAACATTTAAAGAGGTTCTCACAAACATGAGTCCTTAAGTGGCTGATGAAGGAAGAGCCCTGCCGGAAGGACTTCCCGCACTCTGAGGACTTGTATGGCTTCTCCCCTGTGTGGATTCGAGAGTGCCTGGTGAGGTCTGAGCTCATGCCAAAAGTCTTCCCATAGTGTGAACAGGGGTATGGCTTCTGCCCCATGTGTCTCCTTTCATGCGCCACAAGCATGGACCTCAGACTGAAGATCTTCCCGCAGTCCAAACATTCATATGGCTTTTCGCCTGCCTGGATTCTCTCACGTACACCGGGATCCATCATCCAATGGTTGCTCTTCTTGCCCACCAGATACGAATTCTGAGGCTCACTCCTGAGGGTTCTCCCCTCATTGGCGTCACCAAACTCCTTGGCAGCTCCCCAACAAGAAACAAAGTTACTGTCTTGTTTTCCTGGAGCATTTCTTGGTTCAATTCCTGCCATGTGCTCGTTTCCAGACATCTCTCCATTCACTGGACACCGAGGAAGTCTTTCTGTGAGGACCCTAGATGGTCCCCGTTCTTCTGAAACTTCAAGGTTTGGCTTCTCCTCCTCATTGGTCTCCCAGGCCAGTCTGTCCCCTGTGAAAATAAACCGAGACGTGTGGATTTTGTGGCTCCGTGCACATGTTGCAGAAAACCATGGTTTAATTCAGCTAACCATGGCTAAGAATCCTTGTCTGAAATATGCCACTCCACAAATTGCAGTGCGAGGTTGGCTGGTGGTCTTTATTGAGTCTTAAATTCTGGCTCTGCTTGCCATAATATAATAATAAAAGTGCTGTTAAGTGGCAATCTACTCAAGGCAGCCCCAGGATCATGGGGTTTCCCAGGCAAGAAGCAAACAGAGGCGGGTTTGCCATTGCCTGCCTCTGCACAGTGACCCTGAATTCCTTGGTGGTCTCCAATCCAAAGACTAAACACGGCTGCCCTTGCTTAGCTTCTGAGATCTGAGGTGGCTGGCCATGGCCTGCCTCTGCATAGTTAACCCTGGACTTCCTTAGTGGTCCATATTAACCAGGGCTGACCTTGCTTAGTTTCTGAGATGGTTGGCCATGGCCTGCCTCTGCGTAGCAACGCTGGACTTCCTTAGTGGCCTGCCATGCAGTTATTAACCAGGGCCGACCCTGTTTAGCTTCTGACTTCTGAGATGGTTGGCCATTGCCTGCCTCTGCATAGTTAACCCTGGACATCCTTAGTGGTCTCCCATACAAATATTAACCAGGGCCGACCCTGCTTAGCTTCCAAGATCTGACAAGATTAGGCTAGCCTGGCCCATCCAGCCATACAACAGAAAGAGGAACAAAAAAGATCCCTCACCCACAGAGTCAGCATCTCCATCCCCCTCCTGCTGGGACTCCTTGCCGGGCTGTTCCGCCTTGATAGCCGACAAGGCCTGCTCTACTTCAGGGAGGCTCGGGGAGGTCTGCTGGGTCCGTGCCTGTAAACAGCCAGGAGTATCCCGCTCAGAGCACAGTGAGAGGCATCAGGCGATAAGCAGGTCCGGGAAGCTCTAAGAGTCAGTTCTTGGCTTTCCCGCTGAGTGGCTGATAGTGCCCGGATGCTGAACCCAAGCTCAGAACCCGTTTTCAATCCCGAGGCCCTGGGAAAATATCAGCCCCACACAGTGGGGCAAACGGTGATGCCATGGGGCCCCTTCAAGCCAAGAAAATAGAATGGGGAGAAATAAATAAGAGGAACTTTACAAAGTCCTTGGGTCTCATTTGGTTTAGCTCAGGGATTCCCACCTTTTTTGATCTTGTGGACACCTTTGGAATTCTGGTACAGGGTGGCGTGGTGGGTGTGTCCACAAAATGGCTGCCACAGGAGGGGCAGCAAACCACAATGGCAGAGCCACACACACACACACACACACACAGAGGAAGCCCAAGTACAGAAGAAGAAGAAGAAGAGATTGGATTTATACCCCACCCTTCACTACCCGAAGGAGTCTCAGAGCAGCTTACAATTTCCTTTCCCTTCCCCTCCCCATGACAGACACACTGGGAGATAGGTGAGGCTGAGCGAGCTCTGAGAGAGCTGCGCCTGAGAGAACAGCTCTGAAAGAACTTGTGACTGACCCAAGGTCACACCAGCAGCTGCATGTGGAGGAGTGGGGAATCAAGCCCGGTTCTCCCAGATTAGTGTCTGTACTCCTAGCAGGGGACAAGAGAGGTAATTTTGAAAATAAAGCCAATGCTGTGATGGCAGCTGTTGCCAAATCTATGTTACTTTAATTTGCACAATTGTATCTCCGGTGGCCAATCAGAAGCTGTCCCCCGCTCCTCACTTTCTGAAAATACTTGGAAGGCACCAGGTAAAGTCTTGGCTGGCACTATGGTGCCCATGGGCACCATGTCGGAGACCTGTGGCTTAGCTTCCAAGCTAGGGGGACCGAAAGTTCAACTTGGTGTAAGTCAGCTTCCCATGTGTGTAGGATTCTCAGCATCCTCCCCAAACCTCCTCAGAAATTCTCCTCAGAAACCTCCTCAGAAACCGCCACAGACTGGTGCACAGCTGCCAAAATCGGAGGCGTTAAACCGGCTGCATGGAACAAGTCCTGCCCTCACCTGTTTTCCCCAGCTCTCGGTCTCTTGCTGCCTCCGCAGGAAATCCTCGGCCAGGGCCACCGCCTGGCAGCTGGTCTCCGGGACACATTCTCTGATCCAGGTCTGCATTTCCGAAGGCAGGATGGCCAGGAACTGCTCCAAGATCAGCAGCTCCAAGATCTGCTCCGGGGTGTTCCTCTCCGGCTGCAGCCACTGCCGGCCCAGTTCCCGAAGTCGGTTGCAAACAGCTCGTGGCCCCTTGGCTTCGTGGTAGCGGAAGCCCCTGAAACGCTGACGCTGTGTCTCGCGGGCATCCTCTTGGCAGATCTCCTCCTTCACCGGCTTACCTTCGCCTCCGTCTCTGTGCTCCAGGCTTCTACTGGCCTCTCCCTTCATCTGCTGGGGGCCTCCTTTGCGGTCTCGCAAGCATCCCATGGCCCCGTGCCTTCCGAGCCACTGGCTGGCAGCGACGGAGCCCTCGGAAGGGACATCACTGTCATCCCACAACGATACTCCTGGACCTCCATGTCTGGCTCTGAGAATCGGTGCTGCTTCCTGGCCCTCCTGTGACCCCCAGAGGTGGGGCGTTCCCTCGTCCACTTCCTGTTTCACCCGATGCTGCAACCTCCCAGGGTGCATTGAGAGAGCCAGCGAGGGTGCCCCCTTCCACTCAGCGGCCACTTTGTCCTGTCAAGAATCAAACGCAGAGCTGAAAGAAAAGTGTCCTCCCAAAACCTGAGCGTTATATTTTAACATTTCGAAAGCCGAAACGTTCGGGTGTTGAAATTCAGTTCTGGGCCTAAAATTCCCCCAGGGAACTAACGCTTCCTTTTAGGCACGTGTCTGTCTCTGTAGCACCTTAAAGACTAATAAAACTGGCAGCAGGGTGTGAGCTTTCATGAGTCACGGCTCAGTTCTGAAGAAGTGAGTTGGTGACTCACGAAACCTCCTCCCCTGCCACCAATTTTGTTAGTCTTTAAGGTGCTCCTGGACTCCTGCTCTTTTCTGCTGCTGCAGACAGACGAACACGGCTGCTCACCTTAATCTGTCTCCGTGGAAGGGTATCTGAAAAAGCGAGCCGTGATTCATAGAATCATAGAGTTGGAAAGGACCTCCGGAGTCATCTAGTCCAACCCCCTGCACAATGCAGGAAATTCACAAATACCTCACCCCTCCACACCCCCAGTGACCCCTGTTCCACGCCCAGAAGATGACAAAAAACCTCCAGGATCTCCAGCCAAACTGGCCTGGAGAAAAACTGCTTCCTGACCCCAAAGCGGCGATCAGCATTCTGCTGGGCGTGTAAGAAAGGGCCACGAGAACTAAGCACTGAGGCAAACCCTTCCTGCCCTCCCTCTCACGATCTGCCTAAGTTCACTGAATCAGCATTGCTGTCAGATGGCCACCTAGCCTCGGTTTGAAAACCGCCAGAGAAGGAGAGCCCACCACCTCCTGAGGAAGCCTGTTCCACTGAGGCACCGCTCTGTCAGGAAGTTCTTCCTTATGTTTAGCCAAAAACCCTTCTGATTTAATTTCAACCCGTTGGTTCTGGTCCGACCTTCTGGGGCAACAGAAAACAATTCACAAAAGCTCATCCCCCTCACACAAATTTTATTAGTCTTTAAAGTGCTACCGGACTCTTGCTCTTTTCTACTGCTACGGACAGACTAACACAGCCACCCACCGTGGTCTGTCTCTGTGTTTAACCCTGCCCTTCCTTCAAAAGGCTCTGGGTGCCAAACACATCTCTATCCTCCTATCCTCACGGCAATCCTGTGATGTAGGCTATGGCAAAGGGACAAGCCCAAGGTCACTCTGTCAGCTCCCAAGTCTCCCAGGTCCTAGTCAGATACTCCAGCTATTTGGAGGAGGAGGATACTGGCAGCTGCTCCCTCTTCAATACCCCCACGCCTGCCTCCTTCTGGACTAGCAACTGCTTTTCTTGATAGCTGTCCTCTTCTCTCTGTGACCCTCACATTTTATGGGAGGTGGACACTCATACTGAGTAAGGTCCTTGGTCTATGTAGGTCAATCTTGTATTACCATAACAGAAGCCATTTTGGATCAGGCCAATGGCCCGTCCAGTCCAACACTGTGTCACACAGTGGCCAAAACCCAGGTCCACCAGCGGGGCCAGAACTCCAGAAGCCCTCCCACTGTTGCTCCCCCAGCACCAAGAAGACAGAGCATCACTGCCCCAGACAGAGTGTTCCGTCTAGACCTTGTGTCTAAGAGCCACTGATGGACCTCTGCTCCATCTGTTTATCCAATCCCCTCTTGAAGCTGTCTATGCTTGTAGCCACTACCACTTCCTGCAGCAGGGAATTCCACGTGTTAACGACTCTTTGGCTGAAGAAGTACTTCCTTTTATCTGTTCTAACCCAATTGCTCATTAATTTTATTGAGGAGTGCCCACGAGTTCTTGTATTGTGCGAAAGGGAGAAAAGTACTTCTTTCTCTACCTTCTCTATCCCATGCCTAATTTTGTAAGCCTGGTGCTCTCCGAAGAGAGGTCTTTCACATCACCATATACACCTCGAAGAGTGTTTCGCTCAAAAGATCAACATCTCCGAAGGACACCCATCTTGCCTCAACCAGGGCCAGGGCTTTCTCTGTCCTGACCAGGGCCCTGCAGGATCTCCTTCAATTCCACAGGGCCTACAAGACAGAGTTGTTCTGCCAGGCCTTTGGTTGAGGCGGCGGGTGCCCATTTATGGCCTCCCTGAGGTTGTGGTCACCCGTCTGTCACCTGTCTACTGACCACCGGCCACTGGCCTTTGACTCATTGTACCATCGGGCCAGAACTTTACAGCCAACTGACGCTGTTCCAAGCAGTACCCATTGTTTTAATTGTTATAATGTTTTATCGTGTTTTAATGTTTATACTCTAAACTGAAATTGTATTTATTCTAATGATGTTACCCGCCCTGAGCCCGCCCGCGGAATGGGCAGGATATAAATGCAAATAATAAATAAATAAATTAATTAATAAAATCAACAGATCTTTTTAACTGGAGATGACTGGGATTGGACTGGGGACATTGGGCATGCCAAGCAGATGCTCTGCCACTGAGCCACATACTGGACGGGGGCATTAACAGTGGCCTAGAAGAAGGCATTGGGGGAAACCACAGCTTCTCAGACGAGAAGCAGAAAAGAAGAACTCCCCCTTTGCCTCCCTGGGCTTGCTTTATTTATTTATTTATTCGATTTTTACCCCGCCCTCCTTGCCAGCGCAGACTTAGGGCGGCGTATAAACATAAAAACAGTTATAACATAGGTGTTGTTAATGACCGTGGCCTGGTGGAAGAGCTCCATTTTGCAGGCCCCGCGGAACTGTAAAAGGTCCTGCAGGGCCCTGGTCTCTTCTGGGAGCTCATTCCACCAGCGCGGAGCTGCCACTGAGAAGGCCCTGGCCCTGGTTGTTGCCAGTCTGATGTCTTTGGGGCCCGGGAGGGTCAATCGATTTTCAGACCCTGAACACATGGGGAAAGGCCTTCCCTCAGATGTTCATGCTCCATTTCCCCCATCCTGACTGCTTCACTCAAGCACCCCCCTTCCCACTGGGGATGCAGATCCCCCCCTCTCCCTCCACCCCCTAGGGATGTCAACCTCCAGGTGGGACCTGGGGATCCTCCGGAATTACAGCTTAGCTCCAGACTACAGAGGTCAGTTTCCCTGGAGACAGTGGATGCTTTGGAGGGTAGACTCTCTGGCATTGTCCCCCACTGAGTTCCCTGTCCTCCCAGGCTCCATCCCCAAATCTCCAGGAGTTTCTCAACCTGGGCCTGGCAACCCTACCCCCCCACAACCAGTGGCCGGGCGGGGGGACCCTCCAGAATCTTTCCACCAGCTGGAGAACTGCACGACTGCACAGTTACCTTCCTCACCGTGCACAGGGCAGCGCTGCCTCACCACCCCTCTGCATGTCTCACTGGCAAATCCCGTGCAGCAGCAAATCCACAAGAAGGGAATTCGCGCACACCCCGCCCAAGTCCTCCCCAAAGAGGGCTGGCCAGGAAGTAACATGGATATTCCCGCCTCACAGCCCCCCCTCCCAACTCTTCCACTCCAAGACCTCGTCCTCTCTAGGAACCCAAGCCTGGATTTATTTATTTATTTTAACCCTTAGATATCTGTCCAGAATGGAATCGCCTAAAACCCTCTGGGAATTATAGGGGAGGAGAGTATTCTTGAACTCGGGCCGCACGCTACAACTCCCAGAGTTTGTGTGGGAGGAAGTAAGATTGCCAACGTCCAGGTGGGGCCTGGAGTTCTCTTAAAATTACAACTGACCTCCGGACGACAGAGGTCGGTTCCGCTGGAGGAAATGGCAGCTCGGGAGGGTGGGCTCCCTGGCATCAAATCCCTGCCCAACTCCCTGCCCTCCTCAAACTCTGCTCTCCCCTGGCACCACCCCCAAATTTCCAGGAATTTCCCAAGCCAAGATGGGCAATAGTTAATTAATGGATTTGGATGGCACTATGTGTAGACTAGCCAAGAGATCCTATGATTGTCTGGCAGCAACAAGTTCTAGCTCTTAGCATTATGCACCGCTAAGTGGTGAGCCAGACTTGTTTTTAGGGGCTGAGAGAGCTCTGAGAGAACTGTGACTGACCCAAGGCCACCCAGCTGGCTTCATGCAGAGGAGTGGGGAATCGAACCCAGTTCTCCAGATTAGAGTCCGCCGCTCTTAACCACTACACCAAACTGGCTCTCTTCCAGGGTGGGTAACCCTAGTGGGAAGCCATGACAGTGAAATGAACTTGTATAAATGTGGATCACATAGACATATTCTCCTCCTCTCTTTTCCTTTCTCCTTATGACTTTTTTTTTCTTATTCCATCCATTCCCCAAGGAGTTCGGAGCAGCATTCAAGTTTTTCTCTTCCTCCATTTTTTCTTCCCAACAACCACCCTGCAAGGTATGCTACACCGAGAGAACGACTGGGCGAAGGACAGGGACTGGCTACAACCCAGGGTTGCTAAGCCAAAGGGAGATTTTACTCTCAAAAGCTTACACCCTGGAAATCTGGTTGGTCTCTAAGGTGCTACTGGGCTTGATTCTTGCTTTTTGAAAAGGAAGCCACACCACTAGCAGATTTTTAGAATTCTGCAAGGAGCCAGATCCAAGACCTCCGAGGACCTGGAGCGGACTTCAAACTGAATATGTTTCTAGTAGAGCAGTCTTAAGCGTGTTTTTACACAGAGAGTGATTAAAATGTGGAATCTGCTGCCAGAGGATGTAGTGATGGCCACAGGAATAAACAGCCTTAAAAAAGGATTAGATAGATTCATGGAGGATAAGTCTATCAATAGCTACTAGCCATGGTGACTGAGGGAAACCTCCACATTCAGAGGCACTAATTCTCTGAACCCCAGAGCCAGGAGGCAACCTCAGCGGAAGGCCTTGGCCTCTATGGCCTATTGTTGGCTCTCCAGAGGAATTGATTGGCCACCGTGTGAGACAGGATGCTGGATTAGATGGACTATTGGTCTGATCCAGCAGGGCTCGTTTTATGTGTTTACCCAGGTGTAACTCCCATTGAGCTGAATGGGGATTTTATTCCCTAGTAAATGTGTTTAAGATTGCAGCGAGTTAGCTTGTTGAAAAACTCAGTCAGATTAACTTTATTAAAAAGCCCTTTTCATCAGTTAAAATGACATCTCTAATTGGCAGCAAGTTTTTTTTAAAGAAAGGTTTTAATATTTTTATGCATAAAGGAATCTGCAAAAATTGGTGGACAGCATGCGCAACTGTAGAAGAAGCATTCTGCTTCCTCTCCTCAAGAGCCAATTTGGTGTAGTGGTTAAGACCACTGGACTCTAACCTGGGAAAACTGGGTTTGATTCCCCACTCCTCCACATGCAATTGCTGGGTGACCTTGGGCAAACCAGTTCTCTCAGAGCTGTTTTCTCAAGAGCAGTTTTCTCAGAGCTCTCAGCCCCACCTACCTCACTGGGTGTTTGTTGTGGGGAGAGAAAGGGAAGGTGATTGTAAGTCGCTCTGAGACTCCTTCAGGTAGTAATGGATAGGATGTAAAACCCAAATCTCTTTCTCACACAGGAGGAGATGCTTCTTCTAGGGTTGCCAAACCTCCAAGTGGGAGCCAAAAATGAGAGATCACAGGAGGAAGTGGCATTCCAAAAAACAACATCTGTGACAAAAATAACAAAGAGTCAATAAAGATATGTTGTAAAAACATTGACTGTAGTAATTCTGTAGAAAATTGTGAAGACCTTGGGTTCTGTTATTAGAGAGCCAACATGGAATGTTTCCTTCAAGAGATGATAAGTAGTAATTGATAAGAACTGTGATTGCTACACACTCAGATAAAGCAAATATTGTGAAACAAACTGTTTACATTGCGCAGCATTCGTTAGTGTGTGAGCAATAATAGAAGAGAGTTTTCTACAGAATTACTACAGTCAATGTTTTTGCAACATATCTTTATTGCACATAAGAACATATCTTTATCGACTTCGTTATTTTGTCACAGATGTTGTTTATGGAGTTCAACCTCCAAGGGTGGCCTGGAGATCTCCCTGAATTTCATCTCCGGATTACAAAGGTCAGTTCCGCCCGGGAAAAATGTTTTGGAGGCTGGAATCTTTCACACTGTATCCCTCCCCAAGCTCCATCCTCACCTCTCCAGGGATTACCCAAACCAGAGTTGGCAACCCTGTCTTAGAAGAGGTATTCTTTTGAGGTACAGATGTTTCTTTTAAGATTGGGGCACATGGGCGTATCATTTGGGGGGGGAAAACAAAGAGAAGCATTCTCTCCCCTTTCAGCTCTGTCTTGTTATTTTTGTTTATAAATGTGTATCTCACTTCTTGGCCAAGTTCAAATGCACAAATCTGTGCAGATACAATCATTCAAAGAATTGCAAGATCAACACTAAGATTTCTTCAAGCTGATGTCAGCTGTACTGGGAACAAGATTGCCCAAGATGTAGAGGGTGAAATGGATGCTTAAGAATCTGGATCATTTGCCAAAAGTCGCTGGAATTCAGATATTTGCACAGGCCCAGTTCTTTCCCAATTGCATATGGAGGTGGGGTGCCAGCCAGCCCTCCTCCATTTTTAACCCATCCAGCAACTAAGGTATACTGCTTTTGAACATGGAGGCTCCATTAAACTATCAAGGCTAAGTGCTGACAGATCTTTTTTTTTGGGGGGGTGTCCCACTGAAAGCCAGTGACTGCTACTACATCTTGTGGCAATGAGTTCCATGAGTTATTTGTGTGGTGTATGAAGAAACACCTTTCGCCTGTCCCGAATTTATCTGTTTCAGCTGATGACACCTGTAATTGGGACAGGACTGGCTTTAAACCAACTGGTCTGCCACAGTGGACCAGCCACAAATTCTCAACCTAACCTACCTCACAGCATTGTTGTGAGGATAATATGAGGAACTTTGAAGGGAGCCAGTGTGATATAGTAGTGGTTACAGTGTTGGACTAGGATCTCGGAGAATCAGGTTCGAATCCCCATTCTGCCATGGAAGTTTACTGGGTAACTTTGAGCCAATCACACACTCTCAGCCTAACCTACCTCACAGGCAGGGGTCATTTGGAGCAGGAGCGTGCAGGAGTGGAGCTCCGGCAGTTAGAAGCACAGGCAGCAGCAAGCCCCACCCCCAGCTCCCAGCAGGAGCACGAAGCAGCACGTGTAGCATTCCTCCTGGGCCCAGATAGGCTACTCTGGGACTGGAATGACAGCCCCCAGACAGCCCCTAGGGGTGGAGCCTGAGCAGTGGGTGTTGCCTTCTGACACACTTCCAGTGATGTCAGGGGGTGTGGTATATGCAAATGAGTTATGCTAATGAGTTATGCTAATGAGCTCCTGCACCTCTTTTTCTACGAAATGACCCCTGCTCACAGGGTCGTTGAGAGAGGATAACATGGAAGAGAGGAGGATGGCATAAAAGCCTCTTTGGGTCCCCACCAGTGTTCCCTCTAAGCTGAGTTAGTGTGAGCTAGCTCAGGGTTTTTTTTTAGCCTCCGGCTCACCCATTCTTGTCTTAGCTCGGGACGGATGGCTCCAGAGCAGACTAATTTATGCAGCAGCCAAATCGCTCCCTCACAACTTTAAGGCCAGCAGCTCGCCAAGTAGAATTTTTGCCCACAAGACTCCACATTTAGAGTGAGCACTGGCGTGAGAGGCTAGGATCTCAGAGAATCAAGTTCGAATCCTGATTCGATTCAGGCATACCTGAAGTATAAATAAAATGAAACCATGTGGAGTTTCAGCCTTAGAACGTGCAACAAACAGAATTCATTATGACCGCATGGGATTTTAATTTTAGGCATTTTTACTCTTAGAATGATTTAACCATCACAGGGGGGTGCACATTCCTCTTTTAAGCGCATGGGAGGCCATCCAGCGCTCCTGCTAATCGTTGTTTCCTGCTAGATCGTGCATTATCCCAGCGTGTGCTCTCCTGAGTAAGAGCTCACTTCTTCAGATACAGCTCTGACTCACATGACACCAAGACAGCAGAATAAACTTTGAGTCTTTCTCCTCAGTTTTGCTGAAATGGACCAACACAGCTGTGGAACAATTTTAGGGCTAGCCCACTCTTGTCGGATCGGAGAAGCTAAGTGGGGTCAGCCGCGAACAGTACTTGGATAGAGAAAGAGAGTCAAAAAGAGCAGGAGTCCAGCAGCACCTTAAAGACTTAACAAAATTGGTGGCAGGGGAAGAGCTTTCATGAGTCACTGCTCCCTTCTTCAGACACAGCTAGAACGTGAGTCTGTCTGTCCTATTTATTGGAAAGTGGAGTGATTTTGGATGCCAAATGACAATAGCAGGGGAAGGGCAGTAGCAGTTTTGATTGGATCAGGTGTGATATAAGAACATAAGAACATAAGAACATAAGAGAAGCCAATGTTGAATCAGGCCAATGGCCCATCTAGTCCAACACTCTGTCACACAGCGGCCAAAATATACCAGGTGCCATCAGGAGGTCCAGCAGTGGGGCCAGGGCACCAGAAGCCCTCCCACTGCTGCCCCCTCCAGCACCAAGAATAGAGTGCATCATCTGCCCCAGACTGAGAGTTCTCATTCTATACCCTGTGGCTAATAGCCACTGGTGGACTTCTGCTCCATATGTTTATCTAATTTCCTCTTGAAACTGTCCATGCTTGCAGCTGCCACGACCTCCTGTGGCAGTGAATTCCATATGTTAATCACTCTTTGGGTGAAGAAGATATGCAGAGGGGCAGAAGGCATGGAGAAATCAGCACTGCTAACGAGACAGGAAACCTAGGTCTCAGGTCAGACCAGGAGGATGCCTTGTCTTGAGCTTCTCTTACGTACTGAGTTTGTATTGCGCCAGAGAAACTGACCTAGCTTAAGTCACCAGAACAATAGGTAGCCAGGATCCTGGAAGATAACCTATTGAACAGCAGTTGTAATGTAAATAGCCTATCACTGGGAGTGTGTGTGTGTTGGGTGTGGTGTTTTGCACGCATTTAAGCAGGGCTCTGGTCCTGCTAGAGTTGTCTTTTAGTTTAGTTTAACTCACAAATAAATTATGAGCTGATCACTCTCCGCGTCTGAACCCAGTATATTCCAGCTTCATTATCAGTTGCCGTTCAGCGGAGGGAGTGTGTGGCCTAAGCTTTATGGCTGAATGGGGATTTGAAAACCCGCCTGCCCCAGCTGCTGTACGCCCCAGTATGAAACGTTGCTCACCCTAGGTGAGGGACTCTTTACAAGCCTGCCTGCCAGCGCTCCCAGATTTCTCCTGCAAGTGGAAACGTGTGGGTTTCATGTATTTACATGGAGGCTCAATCTGAAGCATTTCTGAGCCAATATAATTTCTCGTGGCTTATCAAGGGCGTGAGCAGCATTTGAAGCTCTTCCCTCAGTAAAAGCAGCTGTGTGGTTTAAGAACAGAAGAAGAACCGTGCTGGATCAGACCAGTGGTCCAGCATCCAATCTCACATAGTGGCCAACCAGTTCCTTTGGATGGCCAACAAAAGGGCATAGAGGTCGAGGCCTTACCCTGAGGTTGCCTCCTGGCTCTGGAATTCAGAGGATTAGTGCCTCTGAATGTGGAGGTTCCCTCAGTCACCATGACTAGTGACTCCTCCATGAATCTATCTAATCCCCTTTTCAGGCTATTTATTCCTGGGCCCGTCATTACATCCTCTGGCAGCGAACTCCACATTTTAATCACTCTCTGTGTAAAGTAGTATTTCCTTTTGTCCGTCCTGAACCCACTGCCCATCAGATTGAATGCCCTTGAGTTCCAGTACTTTGGGAGATGAAGAAAAAGCTCTCTTTGTCAACTCTCTCCACCCCACGCCTAATTTTAGAAGCCTCTATCATGTCCCCCCATTAGCCGTCTCTTTTCTGAACTGAAAAGTCCCAGAGTCTTCAGCCTTTCCTCAAAGGAAAAGTGCTTCTATCTCCTCATTGTCTGGGTTGCCCTCCTCTGCACATTTTCCAGCTCTGTGATGTCCTTTTACAGATATGTGGGCCAGAACTGTACACAATATTGCTAAAGAGGCCACACCATAGATTGATACAGGGGTATTACAATATTCCTGTATTTACAATGGAGGCTCAGTCTGAAGCCTTTCTGAGCCTGTATCTTTTTTCCTTTCGTATGGATCCCTTTGTGGCTCATCAGTGGGGTGAGCAGCATCTGAAGCTCTTCCCTCAGTCCAAGCAGCTGTGTGGTTCCACTCCTGTGAAGAATCTCTTGCGCGTGCTGAAATGCCAGCCACTGCTGCAGAGTTTTCCCTCGGAATCCAAACATTGTGGTTTCCCTCCACTACAAATCTTCCTGTGACTGAAAAAACGGTGGCACGCAGCTGAAAATGTTACCACCGTTCGAGCGCCCGTACAGCTTCTTGTCTTGTGTGTGTTCTCTTATGGGCCCTTGAAGACTGAAGGAATGCTGAAGCTTTTCTCACAAAACTGAACATTCATACAGTTTCTGCTGTGACTCTTCTGGTGGCTGAAAAAAGTAAGCCAAAAATCATTCTCGCCAAAAACATATATAGTTAAGAGTTCATTAGTTGCGGCAAGGCTTGCGCAGTCATGGAAGCTGTCATATGTGCCGAGTATGGACGAATGGTATGCTATGCTACATGTAAAGTATGCTATGTAACTCTATTGAATAGCAGTATATAAGAGCAGGGCTATTTTTGGCAGGAACGCACAGGAACAGACTTCCGGCTGGTTTCCGAGTTGGCCATGCCTACAGCCTCCCCCCTCCTTGGGTTCCCCAGGCACCTCGCAAGCCACAGGACGCCTGGGGAAGCCAAGCCAATCCTGGGAGGGAGCCGCACTGCCAGGGGTGTGGCCTAATATGCTAATGAGCTTCTGATGTCGGGTGTGGCCTGTTATGCTAATAAGTTCCTGTTGGGCTTTTTCTACAAGAAAAGCCTTGTATAAGAGTATCTGTGAAGGGAAAACAGGGCTTCAAGAATGGTTTGTTAAATTGTGGAGTCCGTTTTTTAGATTTTGGGACAGACTTGGGCCAAAAGAGCTGGTGAAAGAAGTTAATTAAAGATTCATTAATGATTTAATTGTGGCTGATAGATAGCATTAAATAGATTGCTAGTGGGGACAGGTGGATTCTGGGTGTTGTGTTAAGATTCCCATGGGATGATTTAACTGAGAATTGACTTTTTTAAACAACTTCTTTGTGTAAGTATTGTAATATTTCTTCTTTTTCTCTGCAAGTAATGTAACTTTTTTCAGATATCTTCTTATTCTTCCGAATGAAGAATTCTTCTTCTGAATGAATTCTTATTCTTCTGAATGAAGACTTATACATAGTTTTAAAATTGTTCCCACCGTTCAAGCATCAGTACAGCCTCTCTCTTGTTCGGGTTCTCTTATGGACCTTTAAATCTGGAGAAATGACTGAGCATTTCTCACATTCCGAACATTTGCACGGTCTCTCTCTCTCCCCTGCACCAATTCTCTCCTGTGCCATCAAATCCCACTTCCGTTTATATGTGGTACCACATCTGGTGCAGGTCAACTGTCCCTCTCCCTTGGGTATTCTTTGTGAGAGTATGTTCAAGTGAGTAGCTCTGTTGGCCTGCAGTAGAAAAGCAAGATTAAAGTCTGGTGGAGCCTTAAAGACCAACAAAGTTTCCGGGGTGTAAGCCTTCAAGATTCAAAGCTCTGACTCCCAAAAGCTCATACCCTGAAAATCTTGTTGGTCTCTAAGGGGCTGGTGGACCCGAAACTAGCTGTTCTACCTCTGAAACTGTAGTGAGGTAAGAATCCTGTGTCCCTATTCAGCCCTAGAGAGGGTCCATGGCTCTGAATTTGTGAATGAACCCAAGTTCAGCAATTTCACATTGTAATCTCCCCTTGAAGCTTCACTGATTAAGGACTGCCACTCTCAACCTTTGTGAATGTTCTCACAGAATCCATTATTATTTCCTCTCTCAAAGTGAATTAATTTGCCTCCCCGCCCACCAAGGCCATTATCTGACTGGCTCTCAGAGGCTTCTCCCCAATCAGGGAAAACATTCTGTTCTTTCTGACAAAATCTTAAGTGCCTGCCAGTCACTGGAAGATTTTCGTTTGACATTTCCCCTTCCCAAACACTCTGCGTCATCTGCCGGAACAGGAAGAGAATCCAAGCATCACCCTTTCTAACAAATATTTACACTTGATTTTTATTGAACATTTTCTCGTCCCCGGATATTTTACAGCTGGTAGATGGTTACACTGCTGAGAAGAGTTGCATAGCGGTCAAGGGGTCGATCTAGCTCAAAAGGGTCAATATATCGAATAAACAGCAAGACAGTCAACACCAAAAATACAAGCCCCGAACGGATAGGAGCCAAAAGAAGATTAAAAACTCATAATGAATAAATGATCTGCAGGACTGGAAAGCTTGCTGTTGAATCAACATCTAGAGAATAGCTTGGCTTAGCTGGACACAAACAAACCTAGCAATACTCCGAAACATTCAGTTCAAAGTTCTAACCTATCGATACTCTGAAATATTCAGTTCAAAGTATTTCCCACCCGTTTAGTTTTGACACTGTGGTCTCTGTCCCATCTTTGCCATTGCAGGGCCAAATTTCTTTCAACATCAGAGTCCCATAATTGGTTCATCAGGCAGGTCTCAAATATGGCTGTAAGGAGCTCCCCACGATGCTGGGGAAAGGGGGCCTAACCCCCCCCTCCCCTGGTGCTATTTCCCTCACTGGGAAACATATGGAGCAGAAGTCCATCAGTGGCTATTAGCCACAGGGTATAGATGGGAACTCTCAGTTTGGGGCAGGTGATGCACTCTATTCTTGGTGCTTGGAGGGGGCAGCAGTGGGAGGGCTTCTAGTGTCCTGGCCCCACTGCTGGACCTCCTGATGGCACCTGGTATATTTTGGCCGCCGTGTGACAGAGTGTTGGACTAGATGGGCCATTGGCCTGATTCAACATTGACTTCTCTTATGTTCTTATGGGAAAGGCCTCTGTCTGCCCACCACCAGGTTCCTCACACGTCTCCCTCCCCTCTCATAGACCCTTCTATCATCTTGTATGCAGGTGGGGGGCCAGTGGGAGTGGGCCCCACCCAAAGCCCGGGGCCTTGTTGGCTGCCCCACCTTAGGCATGCTGATGCTAACCCCACCACCCCTCTTTCCCACTAGGCTCTGTAAGGTTCCCCCTTCCCAGATAGCTCAGCTTTTCATTTCATTCACTTATGAATTTGAACGATCAAAGGTGGAACGATCGACCAGGCCCCTCCCACCACTCAGAACCCAAAATGTTCATGTCTCTGATGGCTTTTGAAAAAAATAATAATATTCAAATAAGACAGGACTCTAAGGGGCGAATCAGGGCTCTTTTTGTAGCAGGAACTCCTTTGCATATTAGGCGACATCCCCCTAATGTAGCCAATCCTCCAAGAGCTTACAGAGCTCTTCTTACAGGGGCTATTGTAAGCTCTTGGAGGACTGGCTACATTAGGGTTGCATCGCCTAATATGCAAAGGAGTTCCTGCTACAAAAAGAGCCCTGGATCCCATAAATGGAACTGCCATATGCAGTGGCAGTGTGCCTTCAAATGTCAGTGGATAGGAAGATGAGAAGCTGTGTTATTCCGAGACGGACCCTAGGTGGAATTCTAACTCAAGAAGAAGGGTGGGCTCCTGCTCCCAGATGATATAAGGTCACCGCCGTCTGCCTACCATAATTCAGACTGGTACGACATGCCGCAAACATGTACAGCATTGTTTGATTAAAATGAAATAAAAACCTGAAATTTAATTGTGTATATATTTCTGTTAACCTAACACAAGTGAGAGTTTAAATAAGACCCCAGGTTAATAATCATTGGTGAGGCTATGCCCCGGTACATCCTGAATTCCACCCCTGAGACAGACAACTGGTCCATCCAGCCCAATAGATTTCTCCTACAGGAGAGGCTGAGATTCAAACCTGGAGCCTTCTGAATGGCACGGAAGTGCTCTGCCAATGAGCTGCAGGGCATTGGACTTTGGCCAAGATCCCGATTCAAATCCTTGCTTAGGTTACTTAGGCCACTCCCCTTCTCAAACCCTAACTTACCCCACCAGGCTTGTAGTGTGGATAAAACGGAGGAGAGAAGAGGAATGGCCTCAGTTCTTGTGGCCCTTTCTTACGGGCCCCGGGAAATGCTGACTGCCACTTTGGGGTCAGGAAGCAATTTTTCTCCAGGCCAGTTTGGCCGGGGATCCTGGAGGGTTTTTTGTCATCTTCTGGGCGTGGAACAGGGGTCACTGGGTGTGTGTGTGGGGGGAGGTATTTGTGAATTTCATGCCTTGTGCAGAGGGTTGGACCAAATGACCCTAGAGGTCCCTTCCAACTCTATGATTCTATGATTCGCATAAATCACCCTGAGCTCTGTGGAAGGAGGAGCCAATAAAAATATAATTCACAACTCCACTTAGGAGTGGACCAAACCCGCTTAGTCAAATTGTACCTTGTTCCTTTACCATTCAAGGTCAGGCTTGATCCACCGAGAACATCTCCCACACCACTGAAGTGAATGGGACTTCTTTTAATCATGTATGGCTGCTGAAGTTTAGCCACCCATAACCATTCGATTCTCAAAAAAAGATACTAGTCAAAGCTTTCCTGACAGGAAAAGAAAAATCATTATCTATACGGAAGTAAGTTTGAGACTAGTGGCAACCAGGGCTTTTTTTGTAGAAAAAGCCCAGCGGAAACTCATTAGCATAACAGATCTCACCCAACAGCAGAAACTCATTTGCATATTAGGCCACACCCCTGACAGCACAGTTTATTAGCATATTAGGCCACACCCCCATGTTACCAGAAGAGTGGTCATCCAGCCACACCCACCTTTTGCTGCTTATTCTGTTTGCCTTGTTTGTTGTCAAAACCCAGGGCTTTTTTTTTTTCTAGCAGGAACTCCTTTGCCTATTAGGCCACACACTCCTAATGTAGCCAGTCCTGATGAGTTTCTGCTGCTGGGTGTGGCCTATTATGCTAATGAGTTCCTGCTGGATGTGGCCAACTTGGGAGCCAGCCGGAACTCCGTTCCTGTGTGTTCCTGCCCAAAAATAGCCCTGGTGGCAACTATAACACCAACAAAGTTTTATTCTGGGCAGAAGCTTTTGTGTGCATGCACACTTCTTCAGATACAAAACTCAGTTGGTCTTAAAGGGTCCACTGGACTCAGGACCTTGTTCTGCTGCTTTAGACCGACACGGCTACCCATCGAAATTATTTGCATGGGTCACTTATTTGCTGAGTTCACCATATGTTATGTTTGGCTTACAGTAAAACCAGTAAAATCAATTTTTCAAACAATTAAAAATTAAAAAGCAAGATGATCAATGCGGCAGATAAAAAGCAGCGTGAAAACAGGAGAGGCGAAAGCAGCACAGAATAAGCTACGTGATAAAAGAGGAACAAGAAACAGCTCCTGCCCTAAAAAGAATCTCAGCGAAGGTTCTCTACTACACTAATAAAAACATTTACACCAAGTGCCTGATAGATTGGGCACCGGGGGGGGGCACATCTGGGAGGTTGCTCTTTAACTGAGGTGCCACCACTGAAGAAGCCCTGTTGTGATCTCAACCCACCAGAAGGCAGGAATGCCCAGAAAAGCAGGTGTTAATCTTAACTGGCATAAGTAGACTTCTACAGGAGCAGAAAGTCCTTCGTGCCCCACAGAGCCCTAACTGGACTGTTGTTTATCTCTCAGATGGAGCCTGTAGTGCCTGTTGAAGTTTGACTTGTCGCTGAAGCTCTTCCCACAGTCCGAGCACTCGAAGGGCTTCACTCCTGTGTGGATTCTCTCGTGCGAGATGAGGTGCGCTATCCGGCTGAACCCCTTCCCGCAGTTTGAGCACTCAAACAGCTTTGGTCCCATGTGAGTCTTCCGGCGTCCGACGAGGCTGGGGCCAGCACCGAAGGAGACCCCGCTGGCTGAGCCGGACGGCAGGTTGCTCCCCGTGTGGACCCTCGGGTTTTTGGTAAGCGGCGAGCTCTGGAATGCTTTCGCCCCCAAGTGGGTTTTCTGATGCACTTTGAGAGTGGCATTCTGGCTGAAGCTCTTCCCACATTCGGAGCACTGATAGGGCTTCTCTCCGGTGTGGATTCTCCGGTGCCGAGCAAGGGTGGCGTTATCGATGAAGCCTTTCCCACAATCTGGGCAACCCACGAAGCTTGGTCTCTGTGCAAAACCCTGGACTATTATGTTACAAGTGGCATCTGCTTTCCTCGTGTAGCTCTGCTGCTGCACGAAGGCCTTGCTGAGGAGAGGCCCCTGGAAGGGAACAGGTTTCCGCCCCTCCTCCCCGGGGTGGTTCCTTTGCTGCTTCTTGGGAGCGCTCGGAGTCGGGGGCTCTCCTTCCTTCTCAGGACACAGGGGACGAGTCTGCTTTGCCCTCCATTCTGAAATCACGATGGGTTCCTCCGGATCAGGGATTTTCGGCTGACGCTTCTCCTCCTTGCTTGTACTGGTCAATCCTTCAGCTGGTAAGAGGATAAAAAAAAAAAAGATAGAGATTCCTACACAGACTTAAGAGAAAGAGAATTTAACCCATTATCATTTGCGAGCCCTGAACAGGGTTCCCTCTAAGCTGAGTTAGGGTGAGCTAGGTCACAGTTTTTTAGCCTCCAGCTCACGCAGTTTTGTCTTAGCTCAGGAAGGAGGGCTCCAGATGCAAACTAATTTATGCACAGGCCAAATCGCTCGCTCTGACAACTTTAATGCCAGGAGCTCACAAAGTAGGATTTTTGCTCACAGGACTCCACAGCCTAGTGGGAACACTGGCCCTGACCTGGCCCGGCCCAATCTCATCAGATCTCAAAAGTTAAGCAGGGTCAACCCTGATTAGTATTTGGATGGGAGACCCCCAAGGAAGTCCCGGGTTGCTACGCAGAGGCAGGCAAGGGGAAACCTCCTTTGTTCGTCTCTTGCCTTGAAAACCCTGTGGAGTCACCATACGTCGGCAGTGACTTGATGGCACTTTCCACCCCACTGGTAGCAAACTCCACATTTTAATCATTCCCTGTTTCAATAGTAAAACAGCATTCAAAATAAAGTAAAATAATTCGTTAAAAATATATACACACAGACACCCAGAACACCAAATGGCAGTTCTGGGAAGGTAGGAGATACTCATAGTTAGGTAGGCAGCCCAGCTCCAACACCAGCAGGAGGATCTGGGGGGCAGAGACTGGCAAAACAGCATTGCATTGATGCCACGGCGTGACTTCCGGCTGAGAGCCCGGAAGTGATATCGCCACGTCACACACCGCTCTAGGATTCCCCACAATCTCTATGCTAAAACCCGTACAGATCAGGAAAAGTCCTACAGCATGTGACGTGGGTTCCAGCGGGAAGTGATGTTTCTGGGTTCCGGCGGGAAGTGATGTTTCTGGGTTCCGGCAGGAAGTGATGTTTCTGGGTTCCGGCAGGAAGTGATGTTTCTGGGTTCCGGCAGGAAGTGATGCTGCTGTATCCTGCAGTGCCATTTCCCCACTCCCCTTCCCCCCACTGATTCACTGAGCACCGGGAGAGCTGACAGGGGATTGCCCTACCTGGGGCTGGGGGGGGGGGAATGAGGTATTGAAACTCTCGAGGGAAATTAAGTTTTCAATCTGTATACTGAAAACTCATGACCTTTTAAACGTTTTTAAAAGAATTTTGTAGAAGAGGTTCCGGAACTCTTTTCCGCCACGTTCCCTCAGAAAAAAAACTGCCATACAGAATCCTCAGTATCATTACAAAGGCTACTGTTTCAAGGGTTACGGTGCAATGAAGCCAGTTTGAAACCAGCCTTGGTCTGACTTAAAACTGATTTAAATGTGTAGAGATGTCCACGAGTAAGATGCCCAAAGAACCAGGGGCCACCCAAGAACTCTGACAGAGGGGACGCTTACCCAGCGGTCTCATGCCTCCACTGTCCCCTTCCCTGGACACCTGCCGTGGTGCAAGATCTGACGGCACCTTCTTTGCCTCACAGAAAGTCCCAGGCTTTTCTTCAAAAGGAGCTGGCACCTGAAACAGAAAAGGGGAATCCAGTCACGTTGGAAGGGTAAGACGGGGATAAGAACATAAGAACATAAGAACATAAGAGAAGCCAATGTTGAATCAGGCCAATGGCCCATCCAGTCCAACACTCTGTCACACAGCGGCCAAAATATACCAGGTGCCATCAGGAGGTCCAGCAGTGGGGCCAGGGCACCAGAAGCCCTCCCACTGCTGCCCCCTCCAGCACCAAGAATAGAGTGCATCACCTGCCCCAGACTGAGAGTTCCCATCTATACCCTGTGGCTAATAGCCACTGGTGGACTTCTGCTCCATATGTTTATCTAATTCCCTCTTGAAACTGTCCATGCCACGACCTCCTGTGGCAGTGAATTCCATATGTTAATCACTCTTTGGGTGAAGAAGTATTTCCTTTTATCTGTTCTAACCCGACTGCTCAGCAATTTCATAGAGTGCCCACGAGTTCTTGTATTGTGAGAAAGGGAGAAAAGTACTTCTTTCTCAACCTGCTCAATCCCATTCATAATCTTATAAACCTCGATCATGTCACCTCTCAGCCGTCGTTTCTCCAAGCTAAAGAGCCCCAAGCATTTTAACCTTTCTTCATAGGGAAGGTGTTCCAACCCTTTTATCATTCTAGTTGCCCTTCTCTGCACTTTTTCCAATGCTATAATATCCTTTTTGAGATGTGGTGACCAGAACTGTACACAGTATTCCAAATGAGGTCGCACCAATGATTTATACAGGGGCATGATGATACTGGCTGATTTGTTATCAATTCCCTTCCTAATAATCCCCAGCATAGCGTTGGCCTTCTTTATTGCAGCCACACATTGTGGGGGGAGCAACCTCATTCTGTGCCGTGAGCTGCCCCGTAACCTCTAGGGAAGGAAAAGAAGATTGTAGGAACAGCTCTTATATCAAATCAGATCCTTGTCCCATGTATCTTACCAGGGATCCCCAACCTTTTTGAGCACCGTCAGAATTCTGACAGAACAGGGCAGGCGCAACCACAAAATGGCTGCCACAGCTGACATTCAGTCACACAGTGAAGGTTCTTGTGTTGGGGTGTAGAGAAGAAGAAGAGGAGGAGATTGGATTTATACCCCGCCCTTCACTCGAAAACTCAGAGCGGCTTACAATCTCCTTTCCTTTCCCCTCCTCACAAGAGACACCCTGTGAGGTAGGTGGAGCTGAGAGAGCTCTGAGAGAACTGTGACTGAACTTGTGTCTGCCAAGCAGATCCTCTGCTAACTGAACCATGGACTCTCTTTAAATGAACCTGTCTTTTACTGAGTTAGCCCTTTGGTCTACTACCTCATCCTTTCAATTGGAGATGCCAGGGATTGAATTTGGGACCCTCTGCATGCCAAGCAGATGATATACCACTGAGCCACACACTCCTCCCTAGTAGTTACCAAAAGCAGGCATGCATAGAGGCAGCCATCAAGAACATGGACAAGATGATGGCCCAGAGATTACAGAAGCCTCAAATGTGTGGGCTTGCCAATGGCCTCGGGATTTCAACCTGCCAAAGTTCCCAATAATGAACACCAAAGCCTGACTGTGAGGGCCAAAGCAGAAGACCTAACAACTTTATTTGCAATGATAGTGAACACCCTAGTAGAAGAAGACGAAGAGACCTTTCCAAAACTTCCTTTTTTGTCCATCAAGAATATATAGGGTTGCCAACCACCAGGTGGGGTCTGGAGATAAGGTTGCCAGGTCCCTTGGACCTGCCGACAGAGGATGGGGGTGAACTTACCGGGAGCGAGGAAAAATGCCAAAAATAAATGTGATGTGCCTATATGGCCCAGAAGTGATGTAGGCATGTTACAGAGTGCCACTCTAGTTTTCGAGCAAAACTCTATGGTAGAATTAGCTTCTACCATAGAGTTTTGCCCAAAACCAGAGCATCACCCTCCCGACTTCCCCAACATGCCCACATCACTTCCGGGTCATGTAGGCATGTCACGTTTATTTCTGGGTTCCTTGTCTGTTTGGGGGGGTAATAGTGGCCCAAAACTGGGGGACCCCTGCCCACACCAAGGCGGAGGTTCTGGCATCCCTATCTGGAGACTTCTTAGAAAAAATGGCTGCTTTGGAGGGTGGACTCTATGGCATCATATCCTGCAGAGGTCCCTTCCCTCCCCAGACTCTACCCACAAATACCCAGGAATTTCCTAACCTTGAATTGACAGACATAAGAATATACCTTCTACAACTCACCACTGGTTCCATACCCTTTGGGATGGTTCAGATCAAATGTTCTCACCTGCTCTTCCTTCCTCTCAATCGCTTGCTGACTCAGTAGAAAACCTTCTGCCAGGGCCACCGCTTGGGAACAGGTCTCCGGGCCACTTTCCCTGACCCAGCTCTGCATTTCCGGGGGCAGGACGGTCAGGAACTGCTCCAGAATAAGCAGCTCCAAGATCTGCTCCTTGGTTTGCTTCTCAGCCTTCAGCCACCCATGGCAAAGTTCCCGGAGCTGGCTATAAACTGCCCTTGGCCCTTCGGCCTCCTGGTAGCAGAAGCGCCTGAACTGCTGGCGCTTCCTTTCCCTGGTAATGGCATCCCATTGCAAAATGGTAGCCTTCACCTTCCCATAATCCTCCCTGTCTCTTGGATCCAGCCTGCTAAAGGCCTGCTCAGCTTCTCCACTGAGGGCTGGTTGGAGTCGGGTCGCCCACACTTCTTTGGGCCACCGGCAGGCTTCGGCCACTTGCTCAAAGGAAGCCAGAAACCCTTTAGTGTCGTCCCATGGGGTGGGTTCCACCAACAACTGTGGGATCCCCCAGCCTGCGTGAGGGGACTCCACTGTCTTCAGAAACTCTTGCCACTGGGTTTCCCAGTGTTGCAGGAGTGCCTCACTCGATTCCTTCCTAGCCTGTAGCCTTGGTCTCCTTTGCAGGAATTCCTTGATACTCCCAGCCTGGATGACCAGAGGAGTTTTCTTTTTTCCTCCTAATTCCTCTACTTCTTTAGAGCTTTCTGGGTCTTGTTCCTCTGTTTTCATCCTGGGAGGCCTCCAGCGTTCTACATCTGCCTGGAAATTGAGACCAAAGTTTGACAGGATTCCCTGGTCGGCAGCCATTTTGTCTCGTGGACCAATGTTCCTCAGGCTTCTTCTCAATTGGGACCTACACTATCACGTCAGTTACGAACACTCTTGTATGGTGTGTGACCTTTCTCACTCACTGACGTTTTCGCTCTGAGGCCAAAAAAATAAAATAAAAGGAATCACTTATGGCTTATGTACAACCCCAGAGTGTTTAAAGACTGATGGCAACTGAACTATCCTCCAAAATGAGCACACCAAAATACCACTCAATGATGTGTTATTTATAAATATGAATTAAAGATTATAGCTGTACGAATTCTGTGATGTTGATTACTTATCACTCAGAGTCCAGCAGAACCTTGAGAAATTTTAAGGCTTTTGGATTTTACTCTCGCTACGAAGGATGGCCCGAAATGATAAAGGGTGTCTCTTGGAAATACTCCAGGTTCTTGGGATCTTTAAACAGCCACGATATGCAGTACCAATTTGCTGCTATTTGAGATAAAGAGAAGATGCTCCTTCCTGAAAGAAAAAAAGAACAGCAGAGACTGAGATAGTACTGAGGGAAAACATCCTACATCTTTTTTACTTCTATGTATCCCATTTTATCTCATCCTTTCTCTTAGGAGCTCAGGGCAACCTACATAGACCTCTTCTCCACCCTTTCATCCTCACAACAACCCTGTCAAGAAGGTTAGGACTGACAAACCAAGAAATATGTGGTCAGCCAATAATGACTTGCCAGGCATCCCAAGCTGCAGTGGAAGAAAAATAAAATGAAAAAAACAGTGATGTTTGCCAACTTCGCTACATCACTTCTGGGTAAAACCCAAGACTGGCATAGGGTGGCTCTAGGAATCGCCAGAAACTCAATGGTTTTACCATAGAGTTTCTGACGCTTCCTAGAGCTACCCTTTGTCAGTTCAGGGTTTTACTCAAAAGTGAGGTAGCACACAAACTATGTCCACACATACACCATGTCCATTCCCCAGACTTCCCACCAGGTGCCAGGTTAAACTTCAAGGCTGAGTAGGTCTTCCCCCATCCTATAGGGTTGCCAATTCTGTCTTGGGAAATTTCAGGTGATCTGGGAGCAGTGCCTATGGAGGCATTTACATTTCTCATAAACTCTATGGCATACATAAAAACATAAGAGAAGCCATGTTGGATCAGGCCAATGGCCCATCCAGTCCAGTACTCTTGTGTCACACATTGCCCAAAACCCAGGTGCCATCAGGAAGTCCACCAGCGGGGCCAGAACTCCAGAAGCCCTCCCACTGTTGCTCCCCCAGCACCAAGAATACAGAAGCATCACTGCCCCAGACAGAGTGTTCCCTCTATACCTTGGGGCTAATAGCCACTGATGGATCTCTGCTCCAGATGTTTCTCCATTTCCCGCCACCACTTCCTGCAGCAGTTAATTCCATGTGTTAATTACTCTTTGGGTGATGAAGTACTTTCTTTTATCTGTTCTAAGCCTACTGCTCATTCGTTTCATTGAGTGCCCATAAGTTGTTTTGTGAGAAAGGGGGGAAAGGACTTCTTTCTCCACCTTCTCTATCCTATGCATAATTTTACAAACCTCTATCATGTCACCCCTCAGTCGTCATTTCTCCAAGCTAAAGAGCCCTAACCTTATAGGGAAAATGTTCCATCCCCTTATTCATTTTAGTTGCCCTTTTCTACACCTTTTCCAATGCTATAATATCCTTTTTGAGGTGCAGTGGCCAGAACTGTACACAGTATTCCAAACGAAGCCACACCATGATTCATACAAGGGCATGGCTGATCTGTCTTCAATCCCCTTCCTAATAATTCCTTAGTATTTGGCCTTTTTTTTCTATTAGATACTAATAAACTTAGTATTTGGCCTTTTTTTTCTTTTTGCAGTCACACACTCATTCGACATTTTCAGGGAGCTGTCTACCATGAAATCAAGATCTCAGACCCCCATCAATGTATATTTGCAGTTAGGGTTTTTGGCTCTAACGTGCATTACTCCACACGTGCCCACGTTGAACCTCATTTGCCACATTGATGTCCACTCGTCCAGCCTCGACTGATCCCTCTGGAGCGCCTCACAGTCCTCCCTGGTTCTCACTGCCTTGAACAACTTTGTGCCATCTGCAGACTTAGTCATTTCACTGCTTATCCCCAACTCCAAGTCATTAATGAACAAATATACCCCCCGATATACCCCCCCCCCCAAAGTGCATTACACTTTGGGGACCAAAATCTCCTGGTGATCCCTGGCCCAAAAGATAGATTTATTTATTTATTATTTTTGATTTATAACCTGCCTTTCCTGCACAGGCAGACTCAAGGCGGCGTACAACAAGTCAAAATGCAATACGATGCAATAAGTACAATAAAACACAGATGCGTGAATGCAATGTTATGAAATTTACATAACAAACAGTATACATACAAAGTGCAGTTGAGTGCAGATGCTGATTGCTGCATGATGGTTCAGTGTAGCAAACCAGTATCTATAGTTGTTCATGGTGCCACTAGCATAGGGGCTGTAATTGTTCAGTGTTTAGGTTTATTCCTCAATGGCGGCTCCTAATCGAAGGCCTGGTGGAAGAGCTCCATTTTTCAGGCCCTGCGGAACTGTAAAAGGTCCTGCAGGGCCCTGATGTCTTCTGGGAGCTCATTCCACCAATGTGGAGCCGCCACTGAAAAGGCCCTAGCTCTGGTAACGGCCAATCTGGCGTCTTTCGGACCAGGGAGAGTCAGGCGATTTTGCGATCCTGACCTCAGTGCTCTCTGGGGGACATATGGGGATATCTGGCTGTCCCCAATCAGCCTGGTGGAACTCTCTGCCTGGTGACATCCGTGCCCTGTGGGACCTGGTACAGTTCCGCAGGCCCTGCAAGACAGAGATGTTCTGCCAGGCCTAAGATTGAAGAAAGCAGGGGTTCACCACCAAGCCTGGCTTCTGTCTCTCGCCTTCCCCCCCACTCCACGGAGAGGGTACAAATTGACATCAGACGCCTTCAGACAAACATATTGTTGCACTGTATTGTTTTAACTGTTTTTATTGAATATGTTAAAACTTATTTATTGATATGCTGTTATATGTTGTACACCACCCAGAGCCCTCTGGGGGAGGTTTTTTTTTTAATAAATTCAATAAATCAAATCAAAATGAAATTAAAAGCACTGGGCGTAGCCCCCAGCCCTGCGGTATCCCATTGCTTACCACCTTCCACTGTGAAACCTGCCCATTTATACTCACTCTCTGCTTCCTGTTAATTAACCAGTTTTTAATCCGTAAGAGGGCTTGCCCTCTTATCCCGTGACTGCTGAGTTTACTTAGGAACCTCTGATGAGGAACTTTATCCAAAGCTTTCTGGAAGTCTAGGTAAACAACATCTATCAAGTCACCCTTGTCCACAGAGTCCATCCTTCAAAGCTGCCATTTTCTCCAGGTAAACTGATCTCTGGAGATGAGCTACAATTTCAGACCCCCCCCCACCGCCCCACGTGGAGGATAGTAACTCCACCTAGTTTGACATTCTAGGCCGCTTCAGGGTTGGCCTGATGAATTTTGTGGGCAAAGAGGACACGCCAAGCAGAAAACAGCCCCTCCTTTTTGCATCTCAGGCCAAGATCTGAGTCTTTTCCCCAGCGATCCAACGCCTGGGAATCCAGGCCATACCCTGAGGCCTAGCAATCGTCTTTACCTGAAACATTTTCACCTCGTGTGCTCAAATCAAAGAATCCCACAGCAGCTTTACAAAGGGTTCCACCTACACTATAATCTAAGCAACCCATTAGCAATAGAATATAATTTAATACATGCGGCCACTTAGCATACATTCAGCAGCCATATTCAAATAAACTCACCCTGCAGAAATAAGAAGTGTACTCATCATGCATTTTTAAAATATTAAATAGAAAACACTTGCACCCGACCTTTCTAGCAACTCTAGTGGTACCAGCAAAGGTCCAAAAACACACAAACCTCATTTAATCGCATGTTAAAAGACTGGAAAGACCAACCTTATGAAAATCAGAGCATAACCCCATTTCAAACGGCAATAATATATATATTTTAAGCTGCAATAGGTTTCGTTAAGGGTCAGATAACATCGAAAACAGGTTCTGCAGTATTAATTTTTTAAAAAAAAATTAAAATACTGTTGTTTGGGGCGGGGGAGTAGAGGAAGGGGAAAAACCCACATATAATAAAAATGCCTAGGTAAAATAAACACCCCCCACACAAACACAACTGCTTGTGTAGAAGATGAAAGTCTTGCTGTGCCACACGAATAATTGTGGGTCTGTTTGTGTAAAAGGGGTATTCACAGGACCCCACCTCCTGCTTCGGAATGACTCTTTCCTGCCCCCGGCTGGCCGGAGACACCTCCCTGGGAAAAACCTTTCCCCAAACTCACCTCTCCTTTGATTTCCAGGCGAGCACAGATGCGGCTGAGAATCTCAATATGAAAAGGAAGGGGATCCACTCTCATTTGTTTAAGGAAAAAACACACACCGCCTCCCCCCCCCCTTTTTCCTTTCTGGTCCTCTCTAGGAAACTCAGCTCGGCTACTTTAACCCTTAGTGAGCCGCGCTTCCTCCCGCTTTCTCTCAAAGGCTTCATCAACCCACATCCTACCCGTTTCCCTCCCGCCTGCTCGCCGGTTTCATAACGCTTGAAGGATTCGAGGCATGTTTGTTTCCTGAACACATTATTTGGAGCCCCGCTTTCTCCAACATCCAGCTCTTCAGGCGGTTGCCAGCGTCAGGAACACGGTAGAAATAGTTCCAGAGGGTAGGGTTTCCAACTCCAGCTTGGGAAATTCCTGGAGATTTAGGGGGGTGGAACCTGGGGAGGCTGGAGGTCGGTAAAGGGAGGGATGCTCGGCAGGTATGTGATGCTGCAGAGGCCTTATTCGGAAGCCGCCTCTTCCTCCAGGGGACCTGATCGCTGTAGTCTGGATATCAGTTGTGATGCTGGGAGAACTCCAGCCCCCACCTGGAGGATGGCAACCCGAGATAGTCATGTGAGTCTGCCTCAGCAAAAACAAACAGGAGTTTGGTGGCACCTGAAATGCTAAACAAATCTGTCTTCTTTCAGAAGTTGCTCAGGGTGGTGAGAACCAGGGAGGATTGTGAGGCACTCTAAAGGGATCTGTCGAGGATGGGCAAGTGGGCATTAATGTGGCAAATGGGGTTCAATGTGGCCAAGTGTAAAGTGATAAATATTGGAGCCAAAAATCCTAACTATAAATACTCGTTGATGGGGTCTGAACTGGCAGAGACTGCCAAGAGAGAGATCTTGGAGTTATAGTAGATAACTCACTGAAAATGTTGAGACAGTGTGCGACTGCAATAAAAAAGGCCAATGCTATGCCGGGGATTATTAGGAAGGGAACTGAAAACAAATCAGCCAGTATCATAATGCCCCTGTATAAATCATTGGTGCGACCTCATTTAGAGTACTGTGTACAGTTGTGGTCACCACACCTCAAAAAGAATATTATAGCACTGGAAAAAGCGCAGAAAAAGGCAACTAGAATGATAAAAGGGTTGGAACACTTTCCCTATGAAGAAAGGTTAAAGCACTTGGGGCTCTTTAGATTGGAGAAATGACAGCTGAGGGGTGACATGATTGAGGTTTAGAAGATTATGCATGGGGTAGATCAGGTCAAGAAAGAAGTATTTTTATCACTTTCTCACAATACAAGAACTCGTGGGCATTCTGTGAAATCGCTGAGCAGTCGGGTTAGAACAGATAAACGGAAGTACTTCTTCACCCAAAGAGTGATTAACACACATGGAATTCACTACCACAGGAGGTGGTGGTGGTGGCTACAAGCATGGACGGCTCCGAGAGGGAATTAGATAAACACAAGAAGTGGAGACCCACAGTACTCGCGGGGGGGGGGGAGTGCCACGTAGAGGAGGAAGCCACCGCAGGTGAGCCTGCTCCCCTTCTCCCCTGCCTGGCCCCGACAGCAAGGCCAGGCTTGCCAAACTTTCTCCCCCACCCCCTGGCAGCGACGGTGAGGCCTACGCGGCTACCCACTGCTGGGTCTGCCAAACCTTCTCCCCCCCAAAACAGCAACAGCAAGGCCTGAGCCACCAAGCCTTCTCCCTCCTCTAGTACCGGCGGTGGCGGGACCATTCCCAGGGCGTTCTCTGCACATGCGCAGGGAACGCTCTTACTTTGGGGGGATTTAAGTATCCCCTGTATAGTTTTTTTAACTTTTCAGATTTTTCTACACACCTGGGAATTGCCCCAAGTGTGCAGGAAAATCTCTCTGCTCCCCAAGTGCCCCCTCTGTGTGGATTTAGATATCCGCACAGAGGGGGCCTCTTGGCTATTAGTATATAGATTAGTATATAGATATGAAGTCCATCGGTGGCTATTAGCCACAAGGTAATAGATAGGAACTCTCAGGCTGGGGCAAGGGATGCTCTGTATTCTTGGTGCTTGTGGGGGGGCAACAGTGGGAGGGCTTCTAGTGTCCTGGCCCCACTGATGGACCTCCTGATGGCACCTGGTATTTTTGGCCACTGTGTGACAGAGTGTTGGACTGGATGGGCCATTGGCCTGATCCAACATTGGCTTCTCTTATATTCTTATAAAGACTCCACTAAGTCATATGCAGGTAGCAAGACCTCACGAGGCAGATATTTTGTTATAGGCATGCATACATAAGGTTGCCAACTCTACAGAGGCTGGGAAATTTCTGGAGGTTTGGGGGTGGAGCCTGAGAAGGGCAGGTTTTGGGGAAAGGGAGGGACCTCAGCAGGGTTGGGACGCCATAGTTGCCCACCCTTCAAAACAGCCATTTTCTCCGGGGGGGGGGGGCTGAGGTCTGTAACCTGGGAATCAATTGTAATTCCAGGAGATCTCCAAGCCCCACCTGGAGGTTGGCAATCCTCAGCCTTTTAGCTGCAACTTATAGTGCAACTATTCATTCTTGTGACCTAGATTCTATGGAGACATTAATGTATCCTAAATTGAAATAGCCATTTTTGCAGCCATGGTGCATCACAAACTGGGTTGGGAAATTCCTGGAGACTGGAGGAGGAGAAGAGATGGATTCATGCCCCATCCTTCACTCAGAGTCTCAAAAAAGGTAAAGGTTTCCCTTGCCCGAAAGCTAATCAAATCTGACTCTAGAGGGACGGTGCTCATCTCCATTTCCAAGCCAGAGCCAGCGCTGTCCAAAGACTTCTCCATGGTCATGTGGCCGGCGTAACTGTTACCTTCCCACCAAAGGGGTACCTATTTATCTACTTGCAATTTCTTGCTTTCAAACTGCTAGGTTGGCAGGAGCCGGGGCCAGAGACGGGAGCTCACTCCATCATGCGGCACTAGAATCTCAAATTGCCGAACTACAGACCTTCCAGTCTGCAGCTCAGTGTCTTAACCTCTGAGCAAAAGAGCTTACAATTGCCTTTTCTTCCTCTCCCCACAACAGGCACCTTGTGAGGTAGGTGGGGCTGAGCTCTGAAAGAACTGTGACTGGCCAAAGGTCACCCAGTTAGCTGCGTAGGTAATCAAACCCGGTTCTCCAGATTAGAGTCTGCGAAAAGGTGTCTCTTTATATTTGATCTACATGATTGGTGACTGACTCAGCTCTCTGTTTGAATAGCTGATTGCCAAGTGGCAGTATAACAAGGCCAGGCCACAGGAGGAGAAGCTATGTTGAGCTGTATAAGAACGCATGTGTGAAAAACCAGTTGTGCTTTATTGTATTGATAGAAAGGGCTAGTTGAAGCAACCGGTCACACAGCCACAAAGGGGTCAATGAGCCAGTTTGGTGTAGTGGTTAAGTGCGTGGACTCTAATCTGGGAGAACTGGTTTTGATTCCCTACTCCTCCACTTGCATCTGGCTGGATGACCTTGGGCAAGCTGTAGTTCTGATAAGAGCTGTTCTTGAAAAAGAACAGTTTCTGTCAAAAGCTCTCTCAGCCCCACCTACCTCACAGGGTGTCTGTTGTGGGGAGGGGAAGGGAAAGGAGTTTGTAAGCCGCTCTGAGACTCCTTTGGGTAGTGAAGGGAGGGGTATAAATCCAATCTCTTCTCTTCTCCTTCAATGAACAAAACAATTGTCTGTCAAAAATCAGTTCCTTTTTTAAAAAAGAAAATAATTAAAAATCTTTCCAGCCAGTACTGGTTCTTTTCAGTTGATGTTTGCAACTGGGTTTTTATTTGAGATACTGAAATTCTCCGGTTCAGCATTTCCCCCCTCCCTGGTTACTGTTTAGCTGTGGAAACAGTGGCTCTTGAAAAGTCTTGTGCAAATGTTCCTTGTATTGTTAGCCAGATACCTGCTAAATACCTAGTTTAGCTTATGGCACTAAAAGTCACATTCCTTATCTTCAGGGCGTCTGGGTGGGGGGCAGCAGGGCCATTTGGCCTGGGCCTCACATTCTTGAGGGCCCCTCAGATTGACACTTTTGACATGTTAAATAAAAATGGGAACATTTATTACAAAGTATTACAATATTCTTTTCCTTATTGTATTAAATGTAAACATTTAAAATATAATACTACTAATTTTGTATCATTGTTTTTGGACTTCTTCATTTTTTTAGTTTACGTGGTGGGGGGCTCAAAAATGCAAGTGGCCCGGGCCTCTCTTGACCTCTATGGAGGCCTGCTTGTGATATGTAAGAAACCTTGTTGTTGTTGTTCAGTCGCACAGTCGAGTCCGACTCTTCGCGACCCCATGGACCAGATCATGCCAGGCCCTCCTGTCTTCCACTGTCCGCTGAAGTTTGCTCAATTTCATGTTCGTTGCATCGATGACACTGTCTAACCATCTCATCCTTTGCCGTCCCCTTCTTCTTTGACCTTCAATCTTTCCCAGCATCAGGGTATTCTCCAGTGAATGCTCCCTTCTCATTTGGTGGCCAAAGTATTTGAGCTTCAGCTTCAGGATCTGGCCTTCCAGGGAGCAATCAGGGTTGATTTCTTTTAGGATTGACTGATTTGATCTCCTTGCAGTCCAAGGGACTCTCAAGAGTCTTCTCCAGCACCATAGTTCAAAAGAATCTATTCTTCGGCGCTCGGCCTTCCTTATAGTCCAACTCTCGCAGCCATACATTACTATGGGGAATACCATTGCTTTGACCATGCGGACTTTTGTTGGCAAGGTGATGTCTCTGCTTTTTATCATGCTGTTTAGGTTTGCCATCGCTTTCTTCCCAAGGAGCAGGCGTCTTTAAATTTCATGGCTGCAGTCACCATCTGCAGTGATCTGGGATCCTAGGAACGTGAAGTCTGTCACTACTTCTACGACTTCCCCTTCTATTTGCCAAGGAGTGATGGGGCCAGATGCCATGAACTTAGTTTTTTTGATGTTGAGCTTCAAGCCCACTTTTGCGCTCTCCTCTTTCACCCTGAAACCTTACCTACAGTTAAAGTGACTTAAAGGCCATCAGTCTCAAAAGTGTACAGACTCATGAAGAAAACAATTCTTAGCACTTTGTTAGAGGTAGAATGTGTGGGTCTTCTCCCCCCTGCCCCCCATGGCAACCATGTTAATACTTTCCTCTTTACGGCCTGGTGAAAATGCCGTAGGATACCGCTTCTATCTTGCCCAGCTTGGTAGAGGGAATTTGATTTTTTTTCCCCTTTGAGACATTCTTTTTGTCATATAATGAGAATGAAGAATATTCTTGTTCAGGAATGGGCTAGTATACAGAATCAAGGGGGGGAAATAAATAAATGCTGTAAACCGGGGCGGGGGATCAGTTCCTGTCTGTGAGTGGCGAAGAGGACATGAGCTGAATCGGGGCCAAGTGTGCAAGCATCTCTGCAGGAGAGGTGCTTGTGGCCTGGAGCTGAGGAAAATGCTGCTCTAAGTCAGTCAGAAATAGGTTTCCATACTACGCGGCCATGTGGATACCTATGACAAACATTTCAGGAAAAATAAAACATTCCTAGGTATTATAGTTGTGTTTTTTTTAAGGGTCCATTGTCAAAAAGAAGATCAAAGCAACAAACTCAGTGTAAATTAACTGTAAACTAGACAGAAGACTGCACGTCCATGGGGCAGATAAAACCGTACAAATAGCAAAAGAGAGCCAACGTGGTATAGCCAGACTATGATGATTCAGGTTCAGATTCCCCACTCCACCATGGAAGCTCACTGGGTGATCTTGAGCCGGCCAGTCTCTCTCTCTCTCTGCCGATCCTACCTCACAAGGCTGCTGTGAGGGGAAAAAATGGAGGACAGAATGACAAAAACTGCTTTGGGTCCCCATTGGAGAGAAAGGTGGGGCTAGAAGTGAATTAAATCACAGCACAGCAGATTCAAAATGATTTAATGACAGGGGCAGGAAATCAAATAGCAACATAAAGATGACAACTTGAGATATATTCTAAAAACAATCAGCATACACTGGATAGCAAAATGAATCCTGGGACAAGGAGAAGAGGAGATTGGATTTATACCCCGCTGTTCACAACCCAAAGGAGTCTCAGAGCGGCTTACAAACTCCTTTCCCTTCCCCTCCCCACAACAGACACCTTGTGAGGTAGGTGGGGCTGAGAGAGCTCTGACAGAAACTGCTCTTTTTCAAGGACAGCTCTTGACAGAACTATGGCTTGCCCAAGGTCATCCAGCAGCTGCAAGTGGTAGAGAGGGGAATCAAACCTGGTTCTCCCAGATTACAGTCCGCACACTTAACCATTACACCAAACTGGCTCTCGTCTTCCTAAGAAACCTAGGAGGTAGCAGCATGAATGGAGAAAAAAGAGCAGCTGAGAACCGTGAAGTGTAGGGGCTAAGAGAGCCCCTGGTTCAAATCTCACCTCCACCATAAACTGTCTCCCAACCACAGTCTGTCATACGGAGATCATAACACTGGCCTACCTCACAGGGCTGCCATCGAGGTTGTAAGACTTGTGCACAAAGTGCTATTCATATACAAAATATTCACAAAACTCTTGTCATGTGTGAATTCAGAGGAACCTGGAAAGGCATCTAAACTGTCAGGAAACTTCCGGCAGCCATTTTGGTCATTCCACCTCTGGTGTTGGTTTGCTTATCCAGACCCAGAGAAGATTAGTATGTAAGAAACTGGCAGATGAAAGTGCTTCTTCAAATGATTATGAGACTCTCTAGTAGGAGATAGGTCTGACCTGGAGGGCCCAGAATAGCCTGCTCTTGTCAGGTCTCGGAAGCTAAGCAAGGTCGGCCCTGGTTAGTATTTGGATGGGAGGCCACCAAGGACGTCCGGGGTCTCTACGCAGAGGCAGGTGATGGCAAACCACCTCTGAACATCTCTTGATGTTCAAAACCCCATGATGGGTTGCCATAAGAAGAGACGGAGATTGAATTTATACCCTGCCTTTCACTACCCGAAGGAGTCTCAGACCAGCTTACAATCTCCTCCCCTTCCTCTCCCCAAAACAGACACCCTGTGAGGTCGGTGGGGCTGAGAGAGCTCTCCTGAGAACTGCCCTTGAGAGAACAGCTCTGGGAGAACCGGTGACTGACCCAAGATCACATCAGCGGCTGCATGTGGCAGAGTGGGTAATCAAACCCGGTTCTCCCAGATTGGATTCCGCTCTCCTAGCCACTACACCCAGTTGGCTCTCGGCTGTTAAGTCAGCTGAGACTTGATGGCACTTTCCACCAGCAGGGGATGGTGGTAGCCCCTGACAATTAGAAGGGGATCAGACACACCAGTTTGGTGTAGTGGTTAAGTGTGCGGACTCTAATCTGGGAGAACCGGGTTTGATTCCCCACTCCTCCACTTGCACCTGCTGGATGACCTTGGGCAAGCCATAGTTCTGGCACAGCTATTCTTGAAAAAGAGCAGTTTCTGTCAGAGCTCTCTCGGCCCCACCTCCCTCACAGGGTGTCTGTTGTGGGGAGGGGAAGGGAAGGGAGTTTGTAAGCTGCTTTGAGACTCCTTTGGGTAATGAAGGGCGGGGTATAAATCCAATCTCTTCTCTTATGAAACCATGGTTTAAGCTAGGATAAGTGCAATCAGTGGAGATGATTTTCTTGGGTCTATCAGATTATGATCTGAAATCATGATTTGAATTTTGGGTTTTTTTTAACTGCACTTAGTCTTAACCATGGTTTCATGCATGTATTTATCCAATTTATACCTCGCCCACCCCACCACGGCAGGCTCAGGGTGGCTTACATGAAAGTAAATACATAAATAACAACTAAATTACCATAAAAACGTCTAAAAGCAGTTCATTATAAAACAGTATAATATCATGTTGGTTTAATCTTATAACGATGGCGGTACCATATGAGTGCATTCAATAGATCTAGATGTTCACCTCACTGATCTTTCCCAGATATAATCAGCAGGCACAGACTGTCGATAGCAATGTGACATGAAGGACAGTTTCATTTGACACAAACATCTCATCTTAGTTCCCCCGCTCCGGAAGTGCCATATAGATGAAAGGTGTAGAAATAAAAAATTCAGGTTGTCAACTGCGAACCAAATCTGTGTTTCACAAACTAACCTTAGTGAAAACAAACCGTGGTTTTCTCCTGTGAATTACACTTCGGTTTCTGTCTCCTCAGTGTTTGACTTCCTGAGTTTGCTCCTGTCCCGGCACAGCAGTCTTTGGAAGCAGAATGATGCACACAACCGTGGCTTGCCAACTCAAGACCATGCCCAACCGGGTTAGCTGATTCAGTTCTGCTAGCTGACTTCAAGCCAGGCTCTGGCAGTTCTGATCATTACGCCACATCACAGTTGGCACGAGCCATGACTTGTAAACCCAAGGCAGGTGGAGGAAAGGTGAACAGGTCAGATGTTCGTTTCACAGTGATTGTGCTCACTCTGACTTTTGGCACCTCAGATTTAAATCAGGAATTTTTTTTTGGCTCATGGTCTCTCACTTTCCAGAAACAATGGTCTGGAAAAGGCCATTTCAGGAACATAAAAGCAAGTTCTGCTGGATTAGACCATCTGGTCCACCATCCTGTTCCACACACGTCTCTTAGAAGCAGAGGGTGAAGGTTACGCCCCCACCTTGATTCCTTTGCAGCAGTAGGTATTTAGCAATATACTTGCCTCTGAACACAGAGGTTCTGTTTAGATATCCTGGTCAGTAGCAACTTAAGTTACCCCTCACAAAGAAGAAGAAGAGGAGATTGGATTTATACCCCCCCCCTTCACTACCCAAAGGAGTCTCAGAGCGGCTTACAAACTCCTTTCCCTTCCCCTCCCCACAACAGACACCCTGTGAGGGAGGTGGGGCCGAGAGAGCTCTGACAGAAACTGCTCTTTTTCAAGAATAGCTGTGCCAGAACTATGGCTTGCCCAAGGTCATCCAGCCAGGTGCAAGTGGAGGAGTGGGGAATCAAACCCGGTTCTCCCAGATTAGAGTCCGTACATTTAACCACTACACCAAACCAAAGACGCAATAGCAAATCTCAACCATGGTTGGCTTGTGTTTTCAGAAGCATCAACCATGGCTTTGGTTCCAGACCATGGCTGCAGATACGATATTTGAAAAGGACTTAATCCTCACCCTAGGAACTCTCCTTTGACTTCCTGTCCCTTGGTTGCCCAGTCTCCCATGTTTCCTAGCCTCCTGACTGCCCACAAATGGGTAAGCCCCTCTGAGGAAAACAAGCTATTGTTAGTAAAGAAGGCCGGATCCATAGTAGGCCCATAGCCAGGATTTTGTGGCTTGTGGGGCACTTTTTTTCTGGTGGGGCTGAAGTTCTCAGTGCAGGAAGAAAGCCAATAGAAAGCTGTTACCAGGATAGAGCTCTAAATTGCAAGCTGTCAGCCACTTTAGATGACAGTTCTCAGCTGCTGCAAGTTAATCACTTCTGCCAGCCTAAGCAACAATTCTGATAACAAGCCGGTAGGTAGGGGTGATGACTTCTATAGTCAAGAAAGCTAACACTTAGGCAGAAAAACTCTTAAAGAGGACCAGTTTCTTGACACAGGTAGAAGGGATCCTAGAGGTCACCTACTCCAACCCTGTTGCTCAGTGCACCCCACTCTGCTTAAAGGAGCACATGCCTTTAAAAAATGTTTTAAAATGATTGAAAAAACATTTACAGGAGAAATTCTTGCGGGGCTGTGCCTTTAAGAAAGGGGCAGAGCCCCCCAAACCCCCCCCCCACTGTAGCTACAGGCCTGACAAATTAGTCAACTGTTTCAAGAATGAAATGACAGTTTCCCCCACACCTCCACATGAAGCTTGCTGGGTGGCCTTGGGCCAGTCACAGTTCCCTCAGAATCCTCTCAGCCCCACCTACCTCACAGGGCCACTGTTGTGGGGAAAGGAAGGGGAAGGGGATTGTGTGCCGCTTTGATACTACTTAAGATAGAGAAAAGTGGGGTATAAAAAAAACTCTTCTCCTTCCCTGTGGTAGCTCCCATTCCCACTGGGAGCTGATGAGCCAGAGGTCCTCTGGTCACAGTGCACCAGACCATGAGTTTGACTCGATGGCTCCATATTTTTCTGGCCAAAGGAGACCTCTCCTCTTTCTTGTGTTTTCTAGTTCAGACTTAGGGATAGCAGCCCCCCCCCCCCCCAAATTAAAACACAGTAGAACAGATGAATGATTTTTTTTTTTTTACTGAGTAACGTGTGCAGAACATGAAGCTACGGGGGGGAGGAAATAAAATAAGTTGCCATCTCTGGAAAATGCCATGCAATATATTATACTGAAAGGAACATTCTCTTCTTCAAGAGGCACACAGATAAGGGGAATTGGAAAGAAACCTGGAAAGGACGGGAAGGAATGCATCTTCCTAACAGAACAAAGAACAAGGAAAGCGTCACATGAAACTTGGTATTTAATTCTGCCTTTCAGGCTTTTGAACATAAAGGCAAAGGTTTCCCTTGCTCGAAAGCCAATCGAATCCGGCTCTAGGGTTGCAGTGCTTATCTCTGTTTCCAAGCCGAAGAGCCAGCACTGTCCGAAGACTTCTCTTTGGCCATGTGGCCAACGTGATTAGACGCCAAGGTGCACGGAACGCTGTTACCTTCCTGCTGAAGCGGTGCCTATTTATCTACTTGAAATTTCTTGCTTTCGAACTGCTAGGTTGGCAAGAACTGGAACCAGAGACGGGAACTCACTCCGTCATGCGGCACTTAGGTCTCGAACTGCTGAACTACTGACCTTCCAGCCCGCAGTTCAGCGTCTTAACCACCTGAGCCACTGCAGCTCCTTCAGGCCTTTGAAAGTGCTTCCTAATAACTTAAAAGTACTTCCCCCGCAAAATAGGAAACGACATGGCTCAAATTCTTAAAGTATGAACTGTATACTGTCGCTAGCTATCCAAGAAACAAACCTCGTGTCATTTGTGAAATTAAGTGGCCTCCGAAAGATCTAATGAGATCCAGACATGGCCACATTTTCCCATGTTAGTCTCCAGGTTTAGAGAAATTATCAACTTGGACCGTTAAGGCTCCGAGTACCGAGTTACGAAAGTGCCCAGACCAAGAGGGGCCCTGGAATATGACATCATCCAAATGCATCTGACGTGCGCCTTCCAAATGAACTCCTTCAGAGCACGCAGGCAGGCTAACTTCTAACAATAAAATTAAAAGAGCAAAACAAAAAAAGGATTAGTGTATTATAAGAACAAAGTATTAACTTCAGATTCAAGAACATGCAAAGATCAGACACCTGATTTAATCAGCGCACATTTTTTTTTAAAGAAGGGACAATACTGTTCTTTGAGTTCAGATTTAGGAGGAGGAAGAGGGAAAGGTAAATTCTGATTGGCTGGGAGGAGCGACGTCTGTGTGTTTTTAGTGGCACAGAAGGTCTGAGATTTCTCGCCAGGAAAACACTGGGTTGCTGGAACCTGGAAACTATTCATCACGATGGGGACACAAAGCCGTGGGCTGTTTTTTTTAAAAAAGTCTTCCTTTGCAAAACAAAAAAGTTGATGGGGCTTATGTGGAGTCATAAACTGAGTGATTTCAGTTATGGCAGGCTTTATCCTCCTACCCCGTTCGCTGTTCATTCATTCATCATTTCCTGTTCACTGTCTTTCTTGTCGTCGGGCACAGGAACCTCTGCCTCACCCCCCAGATTTTTCTCTCCCACGTGGACCGTGTAATGCCTGTGCAGCTCCGATTTGGAGCGGAAGTTTTTCCCGCAGTCAACGCACAGGAACGGCTTGACTCCCGTGTGGGTCCTCTGATGGGAAATGAGGTTGGAGTTGCGGTTGAAGCTCTTCCCACAGTCCGCGCAGGTGTACGGCTTCTCCCCCGTGTGGATCTTCTGGTGCCGGGTCAGGCTGGTGCTGTCGCAGAAGCTCTTCCCGCAGTCGGAGCAGATGTATGGGGTCCCCCCCGTGTGGACCCTCTGGTGCCGAACCAGGCTCATGTTCGAATAGTAGCTTTTCCCGCACTCGGCGCACTCAAAGGGTTTCACTCCCGTGTGGGTCTTCTGATGGGTGATGAGGTTAGAGCTCCAGCGGAAGCCCTTGCCGCACTCCAGGCACGTGTAGGGCATCTCTCCCGTGTGGATTCTCTGATGGAGGGTGAGATCTGCCTTCCGGCAGAAGTTCTTCCCGCAGTCGGCACAATTGTACGGCTTCTCTCCCGTGTGGATCCTCTGATGGATCCTCAGCTCCGACCTCTCGCAGAAGCTGACCCCGCATTCGGGACACTTGTACGGCTTCTCCCCCTTGTGGATGATGGAGTGGCGGATCAGGTGCGACTTCACGCGGAAGCTTTTCCCGCAGTCCAGGCAGTGATACGCTTTCTCCCCGGCGTGGATCCTCTGGTGGATGGTGAGGCCTGAACTCTGGCAGAAGCACTTCCCGCAGTCCAGGCATTTGTAGGGTTTCTCTCCCGTGTGGATCCTCTGGTGCCTCACCAGGCTGGTGCTGTAATTGAAGCTCTTCCCGCAGTCCAGGCATTTGTAGGGCATGTCGCCCGTGTGGGTCACCTTAAATTCGATCATGCCCGAATTCTCCACCGGGCTGCTCTCGTCCTCCACGTGCTCACTCTTTACCATATGGATTCCCTGTTGGCCGGTACTTTCCCCCAGAGACTCCTGACTTCTGTGAAGCTGTTCCAGCTTTCCACCTGGGGGACTCCCCTGGGGATCTTCCGGCCCCTGCCAGCTTCCGGAAGCTTCTGTCTGCTCCTCACATGGGGAGCTTTCTTCTTTGATGCTGCCCATCAGAACCCCGTTGGTTTCATCCTCGTCAGAACCCCCATGCCGTTTGCTTCCTTTGTCCTCCATCACCGTCAACGGCGCTTCTCCTGCTGGAGTGATTAAAACACGGATTAAGATGTGGAATTCATTGCTAGAGGATGTAGTGATGGCCATAGGAATAAACAGCTGTAAAAGGGGATTAGATAGATTTATGGAGGATAAGTCTATCTGTGGCTACTAGCCATGGTGACTGAGGGGAGCCTCCAGATTCAGAAGCACTAAGCCAGGAGGCACTATCAGGGAAGGCCTCGGCCTCTATGCTCTGTTGTTGGCCCTCCAGAGGAACTGGTTCACCACTGGGCACTCCGTAAATTTAACAAAAATATACATAAGACTCATCATATGTAGAATGGACCTTACTGAGGAAGGATTTTAGCTGAAACACGTTTGGAATTGGTTCTTGTATATAGATATAACAAGAAGAGGGACCCGCGATGTCCTCCCCCCCCAGCTCCAGCAATCACCTCCCCCCCCCCAACTCCAGCAGCATTGCCGGAGCGGCTTCCAGCCATCGGGCCCGCCAATCTCCTCTTGCCCCCCGCCCCAGCAATCTCCTCTGCCACCACCGGCCGATCTCCTCCCTCCCCCCACCGTCTCCGGTGATGTCCCCCTCCTCCACCACCACTGATCTCCTCCCCCGCCTGGCTCCGGAGGCAAGACCCGAGCAGCTTCCAGCTGCTGAACTCCCCCCCGCTCCAGTGATCCTCCTCCTCCGCTGATCTCCTCTCCCCCCCTCCGGTGGCGAGGACTGAGCAGCTTCTAGCCGCCGGCAGCCGCAGAGCCCCTACTTTTTTTGGGATTTAGATATCCCCCTTACACTTTTTAAAACTTTTTAGATTTTTCTGCACACTTGGGACTGCCCCACGTGCGCAGGAAAATCTCCTTCCCTCCAGGTGCCCCTGATGTGCGGATTTAGCTATCCACACACAGGGGGCCACTTGGGAATTAGATATAAGGATTCGTGCCTTTTAACCTATATTTATATCTGGACATTTGTGTTTGGATTAGATACTCATATGCAGAACCACAGATTGTGGTTTTTAAATGATATTTCAGCACTTTTGAATGTATAATTAAATTACACATGATGTTTTGTACATTAACACTATGCGCATAGCTATATTTTAGTTCCTTTTCCTTTGGCCCATTCTTTTTAGTTACCTTTCTCGTGTAGGGTTGTGTTTTTCTTCCCTTTTTTGGTCGCACTTATCTTGCTTTCACTACATTGCTTTCTACCTGTGTCATTCCACCTTTCGGCATTATTGGCATCACACGTCTAATACTTATGCTAGGTTTTTCCCCAGATTGCTGTAATCCTAGACTTTTGTCAATTAGCTTACCAAATGTCAACTTACTTGGCTTTGCTTAGGCGCTCAGATCTGTAGCTTGGTGGGGCCTCTTGGGGCCAGGCCCCCCAACTTGGGGCCAGCCCCCCCCCACTTACTACCAAGGCCCCACGACTTTGCATCCAGCCCTTGGGCTGGCCTGTTTGTTCAGGGTGCCCTGAATCCAATCTGGACTGGCTGGCTGCCCTTTTCTGGCCAGGTGGCAAGAGGCGCCTCCTCTCTCCCTCTTATGCAGCCACCGCAGCGCAGCTCCTTGCCCAGCCAGATCGTAACACCCAACTTATTTAAAGCACCCTCCCCCCTCCTCCGAATTAAAAAATTCTGGCTACAGGCCTGGACGCACTGACTCACATTGTAACCTGCCTTGAGTCTCAAGGAGAAAGACGGGTTATAAATAATGTAAATAAATATATTACCTGGGCCTGGCTATTTATATATGCAGACATATCAGGCTCAAGACAGCCAGTGTGGGGTAGTGACTACAGTGTCCGACTAGGATCTGGGAGGCCCAGGCTCAGCCCCCTGCTCTGCCATGGAAGCCTGTTGGGTGACTTTGCCTATTGCTCCCTCTGACCAAGCCTACCTCGCAGGGTGGTTGTGAGGATAAAATGGAGAATGACATCTTTCAACTGCTCCTTCCCAAGATCCCAGCCCATCTGTCATCAAGCAGTCTGCGTGTGGCATTCTTGCTTTTGGGGGAGACGGTTTTACCGTTAAACCACACTCTGTGTACCTGAACTTGGTAGATTTCTGCTACCACCAGGAATTAAAAATTCCAGATCTCTCTCTTTTGGTAGAATGCCCTAGGGTCTTGGCACTTCAGAGGACTATGTGGCCCTGAGGAAGGACTATTTCTGGGATAAGTTTCTGGGATAAGTTTAAACAAAAAATGATTTATTTAATACAGAACAAAATAGGTTTCTGGTTATTTTGAACTGTTGCTGATGAAAGGAAATTGTAAATATAACTGGCAAAGCTTGGTGTCACATACAGTCTCTCAAACTCCCAAAACTCCACTCTGACAGGCATAGACATGGTCTAATCTCTCTCTCTCTCATCTATATAGCCACACAGGCTGAACTTTGTCTTATTCACACAGAACAGACTCAAAACTCATATTCACACAGACTATGCTCTGTCTTCAAACTTCACACACAGAATCACTCTCATAGACACCTCTCCTCCCACACTCTCAGTCATCAGCCACACACATCACACTTGTCTCCCTCTATCACTCTTCTTACAGTACTGTAGTCAAACTAAACATTTAAAGAAACACACACCCCAAAACATGAAATCATTACACTGCGTCTGGCAGATCAAGCCATCATCCTAATGACTGGTGTGTGTTAAGAAGCAGGTCTGGCCCCTGCCAGCTGTGTTCCAGATGTGGCACTGGGTCCCCAGATTCCGTGTCCATACAACTATGGCTACCACCCCAGCATTTATATTGCACTTTCAGCTTTCCAAACACTTGCGCTAAAATAAAATTAGTTGTTAAGGTGCCTCAAGAGAGCCGTTTATTTTGGCTGCAACTGACCAGCATTGCAGCCCCACATAAATTATTTGCTCCTTGCAAGGGTACAACAGCTCTGTGAAGCAGGCCGATAATACCATCATCCCGTATTGCAGATGCAGGGGTGACTCCAACTGGGGCCTGGAGATCTCTCAGAATTACAACTTATCTCCAGATAGTGTTGCGAGGCGCAGGGGACTTCCTGGCATCAAGGCGCGGCCTAGCCCAGCATTGCGGTGATGTCACTTCTGGGATTCACCAGAAGCAAGGTTGTCACAGTGTTGGCAACGCAGGACACTCTGGGCAGAAACGCTGTGGTAGAAGCAATTTTTTTTACCACAGAGTTGTGCCTTAATATCGGAGAGCTGCATGCTGCCAGCGATGCAACGACATCACTTCTGGTGCATGGCAGACGTGATGTCGCCTAGGCCTTCCCCTGATGCCAGTAAATTCCCCCTGTCGGATGGCTGATCAGCAGCAGGGGGTGGCAGCCAGTCGGTGATACAATCCAAAACAAGGGAAATACGCAGTATAGAACCACCAGCAAAAAACCAACTGTGTCATGAAATCACAATAAAGCATGAATTGCAAATTTATAGCAATAACCACGACCTACTGTAAACACTGCCAACAATAAGTATGAATCCTATGGAGGAGCGCCACTACGAACACCGATGATCCATAGATGCAAAGGGATCAGAACAGTCCAATAGTCTTCACAGAGTAATGTCAAAAACACGTTAACAAAGAAAGTAGCGGAACACAAATTGTGGCTCTTAGAGGCCCTAAGCTGAGTTAGTGTGAGCTAGCACACTGTTTTTCAGCCTCCAGCTCGCAGATGTTTGACTTAGCTCAGGAAGGAGGGCTCCAGGGCAAACTAATTTAATGCAGCAGCCAAATCTCTCACTCACAACTTTAATGCCAGTCGCTCACCAAGTAGAATTTTTGCTCACAAGACTCCACAGCTTAGAGGGAACATTGAACACAATATCTTCATATCCAAGACGCTCGGCCGGTATCCCAGTAACTTTTGGCCGGTTATCCAACTACTTCAGTCTGTGAAGACTATTAGGCTATTCTGATTCCCTTTGCATCTATGGATCATCGGTGTTTGTAGTGGCGCTCCTCCATAGGATTCATACCCAGTAGATGACAAGCAGCCCTATCTCAGGTGAAAGAGGTCAGTTCCCCGGGAGGAAAAACGACTTTGGAAAGTGGATTCTACGGCATTACTGAGGTCCCTCTCCAGCCCCAAACCTCCAGGAATTTCCCCACCTGGAGCCGAAAAGACTTATGTGGGGGCGGTGGGCTGGAGAAAAAGAGAGTAGTCAGCTTCAGGGTGCTTAGTAAGTTCATAGCATTGAAACCGGGCATTCAGCAGGCCTCCCGCTTGTCCTCATGCCCACAGCTCTCAGCTCTAGAGTGTAACAGAAATGTTGACTACGTTGGATATTGTTAACTCTGCACACAAGAGGATCTGGGAGGGAGAAGGTTAAGCAAAGTCTCTTACTCGGAAATTGGCCCCAGTCTCCTCCCATGGGTTAGATGTTCAGCCTCTTTGGCCATTCATAGAATCGTAGAGTTGGAAGGGGCCATACAGACCGTCTAGTCCAACCCCCTGCCCAATGCAGGACCAGCCTAAAGCATCTCTGACAAATATTCGTCCAGCCTCTTCTTGAAAGCTGTCAGTGAAGGGGAGCTCGCCACCTCCCTAGGCAGCTGATTCCACCTTTGAACCATTCTGACCGTGAAAAAGTGTTTCCTAATATCCAGCCGATACCTTTCTGCATGTAACTTAAACCCATTGCTTCGGGTCCTATCCTCTGCTGCCAACTGGAACAGCTCCTTGCGCTCCTCCAAATGACAGCCTTACAAATATTTAAAGAGAGCCATCATGTCCCCCCTCAATCTCCTCTTCTCCAAACTAAACATTTCCCGGGCCCTCAGCTTTTCCTCGTAGGGCTCAGTCTCCAGACCCCTGATCATCCTCGTCGCTCTCTTCTGCACCCTCTCGATTTTGTCCACATCCTTTTTGAAGTGAGGCCTCCAGAACTGCACACACTACTCCAGGTGCAGCCTGACCAAGGCAGTATCTAGAGGGGCTATGACCTCCTATGATTTCACTGCTACGGCCCTTTTATTACAACCCAAGACTGAATTTGCCTTTTTTACCACTGCATCACACTGACTGCTCAGATTTAGTTTACAGTCCACTCTTACCCTGAGGTCTCTTTCACATACTCTACTCCCCAGAAACGTATCCCCCATCCAGTTTTGTGCTTGACATTTTTGTGGCCCAGATGTAATACTGTGCATTTATCTTTGTTGAACTGCATCCTAGTTGCAACTGCCCACTTCTCCATTGCTTGCCTTTCTGTGTTTCATCTTATATGGGACCTCTCTTCTCTCTCTTACCTGGGCTTGGAGCTGTAGTAAGTTAACCTCTTTGAAATCAATCTGTTCACAATAAGTTAAATGTATCTACATGAATATGCCATGTAAGATGTGCTTCCATTTTTGTTAGTAAAATTTCTTTCTCTTGTTACCGTTGGAGTCAGATCATCTTTGCAATTGGTGTGAACGGCACTCTCCCCTTAACTGGGAAATGTGGAGGATCGGGGACACTGCAAAAAAGCTTCTGTGCTTCCAAGGCAAATTATTTCTTTTTTTACATTTGACCCAACAGACTGCTGGCAGATTCAGCTAAACAATATCACCAGAACGATATCATCAGACGCTTCAGAGACCCTTCCTGACTGTCCCCTCTCTTCTAGCCCCCAAAACTCAGCCACAAGGCAGTTCTTACCCATCAGACTTGCACCTCCGGAGCCACCCTCCGGCTTGGCCTCTCCGGAGACCCACTTCGCCTCGCAATGCAACGGAGCGCGCTCTGCCTCAGAGAAATATGGGATTCCTTCTTTTACCATCACCTTGACCTGAAAGCAGAAACGAAGAACCCATTTAGGAGGCTGGGAAAGGGGCTTGCTGTTAAAGTGGCCGCTCTTGGCTGCGTCAGGCCTGATAAAAGAGGCAGAATCCAGAGTGGGAGAGAGACGACATCCCGAGGACAGAGCCCAGGGCTGCATCCGGCTTGCCCAGGATGAACACAGTTTAAATGCCACCAGGGTAGCAATGGCAAGGGGTGTATCACTTCATGCAAACAACTCAGTCGAATTGGTCCTGGACTGGACAACTTCAAGTTGGAAGATGGATACATGGGAGAGCTAGTTTGGTGTAGTGCTTAAGAGCATGGACTCTAATCTGGGAGAACTGGGTTTGATTCCCCACTCCTCCACCTGCAGCTGCTGTAGACTGTAAGCCGAATCTATTCCGTTCAGACCATCCAATCCAGTACCATCTAACCAGACTGGCAGCAGCTCTGAAGGATGTGGGATTTTTTTAATTAAAAAAGGTCTTTTTTTCCAGCACCCACCAGTGGAGATCTTTTAGCTGGAAACTTCAAGGATTGAGCCCAGTGTTCCCTCTAAGCTGAGTTAGTGTGAGCTAACACATAGGTTTTTAGCCTCTGGCTCACACATTTTTGTCTTAGCTCAGGAAGGGATGGCTCCAGAGCAAACTAATTTATGCAGCAGCCAAATTGCTCACTCATAACTTTAATGCCAGTGGCTCACAAAGTAGAATTGTTGCTCACAAGACTCCACAGCTTAGCAGGAGCATTGCTCCCCACCCACCCCCGGAACAACCCCCCAAATCTCCCGCTCCAGCCTGGGGTTAACACTGGCTCCATTTATTTCATTTACACCCCACTTTTCTCTCTAACTGAAGACCCACAGTGGCTTACAACATTCTTCCCCTCCTCCGTTTTGTTCTCACAACAACCCTGTGAAGTGTGTCAGGGGGAGAGGGCGTGGCTGGCCCACAGTCGCCCATGGCCGAGTGGGGGATTCGAACCCGGGCCTCCCATATCCCTCTCCCATCTCTTACCTGCTCATCTGGGCCCTCCGACGCCCGCTTCCTCGGCTGGAACCCTTCCGCCAAGGTCACCGCCTGAGCGCAGGTCTTCGGGCAGCCTTCCACGACCCAGCTCTGGATCTCCGGGGGCAGGATGTCCAGGAACTGCTCCAGGACCAGCAGCTCCAGGATCTGCTCCTTGGTGTGCCTCTCCGGCTTCAGCCACCGGCAGCAGAGGAACCAGAGGCGGCTGCAGGCCTCACGGGGCCCCTCGGCCTCGCGGTAGCAGAACTGCCGGAAGTGCTGGCGCTGGATCTCCGAGACAACCATGTCCTCCAGGACCTCTTCCTTCATCTTCTCAGAGGAATCCTCTGTCTTAGGGGCCTTCTCGCCGAGGCCTGGCTGGGCTGAGGCGTCCCGCTCCTCGGAGGGACACTGGCCGCCATCTGCCGCTCTTCCGAAGGAGGCCGGAGGAGTCCAAGTACCCTCCAGGCACGAGGCCCCCAGCACCTGGGGAGTCCTGCTGTCCGATCCAGGAGACGGTGCTCTGTGGGGGACCACCTCCCTCTCTCTGGTGTCCCTGTGTGGAAGAAGCCCCAGTTCAGGGCTCTGTTTAACTTGGTCTTGCCATCGTGGCAGAGAATCTTCAGGGCTCGTGGTCTGCGGAATACCAGGAGCTTTCTCCCATTCGTCCCGCAACATGGGGTCTTCTGCCTCCCGTTCCTCCATTTCTCCCTCCGGCTTTGGGCCTGCTCTTCTCAGCCGCTCCATTACCTCTTCCGTTCCGAGGTCCACTGACCCCAGCGCCTCCATTTCCTCCCCCAAAGCAGGGCTCGTCACCTCCGGCTCTTCCATTTCTTGCCCCATAACGGGGCCTGCCCCCTCCGGCTCCCCCACTTCCCTCTCCGACAGCCCCTCCTGCTTTAGTGGGGTCTGGAACCCGGCCTCCAGGCTGCAAAGCGTTCTGTGCTCAGCCGCCATTTTGTCCGAGGCCAACTGGTTACCACAGAACTGTCTTGTGAATCCTCTCAGGGCCTCTCCGGGTTGCGGCCGTTTCCGGGCTGAGAGGGGGCTACGAAAAGGAGATGATCCCGCTCCAGAGGGGCCTTCTCCCTGAAGAAAAAGACATTCTGTTATGCAAGACGCTGGACACCTTCACAAGAAGTGCCTTAACAGCAACATAAAAACAAATGCACGTTATGAAGAAGAAAAATTAGTGACCACCATCCCATGCTTATGGGACAGCTTCCCCAAGGTGGTGATCCTGGCCCCCTCCCTTTCGATCCTGGCCCCTGAAGATGCTTTTATTTAGGACAGCATTTGACTAATTTGGGAGTGGGGTTTTGCTGTCAAGTCGCAGCTGCCTTATGGCAACCTGGTAGGATTTTCAAGGCAAGAGACGTTCAGAGGTAGTTTACCATTGCCTGCCTCTGCGCAGCAACCCTGGTCTTCCTTGGTGGTCTCCCATACAAGTACTAGCCAGGGCCCACCCTACTTAGCATCTGAAACCCAGCTACATAAGCCCTAAACTGTGATTTTAGACTTTGGTTTTATGTATTTCTATGTAAAGGTAAAGGTAAAGGTTCCCTTGCTTGAAAGCCAGTCAAATCCGACTCTAGGGTTCCGGTGCTCATCTCCATTTCCAAGCCAAAGAGACAGCGCTGTCCGAAGACGTTTCCGTGGTCATGTGGCTGGCATGACTAAACACCAAGGCGCACGGAACGCTGTTACTTTCCCACTGAAGTGGTACCTATTTATCTACTTGCAATTTCTTGCTTTCGAACTGCTAGGTTGGCAGGAGCTGGAACTAGAGACGGGAGCTCACGTCATCATGCGGCACACTCAGGTCTCGAACTGCTGAACCACTGACCTTCCACAGCCTGCAGTTCAGCATCTTAACCACATGAGCCACCGCAGCTCCTGTATTTCTATGTACTCTGTGTTATTTTTATCGTAAGCCACATTGAGCTTCCATAAAGAAGAAAGGCAACTAAAACATGTCTTAAATCAATGATCAATAACCAGTAAAGCTGGTGAACGTGGCAGAGGGAGAACGGCAGCACAAAACAGCAGCACAACATCTGCCAGAGTTTAAGAGGCACAATGAAATAACTCTCCCCGAGTTCTGCCACTCGTGCCGGCTCCGCACAGAGCAGCCAATATCCCAACCTCACAGCCTGTTGATGTTTCTAGTCCTCATTTTAAAGCACCAAAACCATTTACTGAGGCATTTGGATCCTGCTTTTCCATTAACGAGAGCCAATTAGGGAACCAGGAATGGCCATGAAGCCCAGTAAATTAATCTGAGGTGACTCCTACTGGGGCAAGAAGTGGCTTGATAGCCTACCTCTGCCTCCCGAACCAGGTATTCTTTGGAAGACTCCTATCCAAGTATTTGCCAGGGTCCACCCTGCTTAGCTTCAAGATCTGACGAGACTGGGCTTGCCTGGGCTATCCAGGTCAGGGTCCAGATAAATTAATCTGGGTGAAGCCTCTATGACCCATGGATGTGATTTCAAAACAACACTGAGCAATTACACAGTGGGGGGGGGGATTGCCAGAATGGAAGGGGAAGGAGGTGGCTCAGTGGTACAGCCATGCCCCGTATGCTGAGGGCACTGCATTCAATCCCTGGCACTGCCAACCACACGGACCAATAGTCTAACTCGGTAGATTTATGAACGCCTAAAGAGCACTGGTGGATTCACTGATAAGGCATTTGTTTTGAATGCAAATGACAGAAAGTGCAGGAAAATGCCTTTCTCGACCCAGGATCCAGGGAAGACGATGCCGGTCATATAGGACGGGTAAGTCGGGTTGCCATACATCCTTATTTTTCCTGCCATTAAAAAGAACTCAATTTTACCTAGCTGGCTGAAGTCAGCATTACTGAAATTTCGCTTATTTAATATTTAGGTAATTCAAACATTTATTAGCTACCCTTCTACCTTGTGGATCTCAAGGCTGTTTGGCAATATAAATAAGACAATTATAAGACACCCACACAATTTAAAATGTCCAATTAGTACTGTCAAGAAGTAAAAAACAGAGGAGAGGGTGAAATTGCCAGGGGTGGGGTGGACGCTCAGGAGATTGGGACGCAGAACTGAATTAAGGAAGTCTGTTTTAAAAAGAAACCTGCCAACTGGGTGGGTTGGGGGTATTGCTATACGGAAGCTAGCCCGCCCACACCTTTAAAGGACGACCTACTTACTTCTGAATGGCAAAGAGGAGAAGCCCAGCTTCTAAAGCCTTTTTTTTTAAAAACAGGATCATAGAAGACGCCTGAAAGAAGAGTTCTGCGTTGACTAAACAGCCTGCACACTTGGGACCTGCCTGCAAAGTTATTCTTACGTGCCGCACACAGGTTGTGGGAGGAAGAGGGGGTTAAGCGGGTGGCAGACATCCCTACTGCAGGATTTAGGGAGCTGGCTGGCTGGGGGAGAGGATATTACTCTGCCTTCCAGCCTTCCCCGGGCTCCTTCCCACACCTCGCATTTCCTACAGCTCCCCCCCCCCTCCAGGCTCCCTAACTCACCACGAGGCCGCCATTGACCTCCTGCTGGGCAGCTGCTGAGAATTCCAACCGGAAGGAACTCTGGCAGGTTGTGGGGTTTTTTTAACAGGCCTTTGAAGTCTCTCCCCCATCTAGCAAACTCATTCTAGGAAACTCGCTCGCCTTAACTCTTTCTTAGATTCCTTCCACCCACGGCCACGAGAGGAGGGGCGGAAGAGCTTTGTTGTTACATCGGGGCGGGGGGGTGTCTCTCCTTTTGGCTTACGGGGGCCAAAGAGAGAGGGGGGAGATTTTAATTAAATGCATTTTTATTCCACCCAAAAAGGATTCAAGCGGTGGTTTAAAGCATGGTGAAGCTATCAAAACAAGAGGAGGGGGGGGAGGAGATATTTAGTGCTCAATTTGGGCGCTTTACCCGGCAACATAGATGCGCCAGCATCTGTTCTTGGCAGTGGAAGGAAACGGAGTTGCTCTGCTAGAGTCCCTCGCCACTACCCTCGCAACAGCAACCTTGTGAGGTAGGTCCGGCCAAGAGTGTGCGACTGGCCCGAGGTCACCAGCAAGCTTCCATATCAGAGGTGACATTCGAACCTGGGGCTTCCAGATCCGTGTTCGGCACTCTAATCGCGACACTACGCGAGGACCCTGAAGGATAAACTACGCTGGCGAGTGACATTTTCGCAAGCTATTCGCTTTGAGTCTCGGTGGCAAAGATGATGTGCTATAAATAACGTAAATGAAATAAATAAACGTCCTGAAACGGGTCCCCAACGTGGCGCCCGCGTGTGCCGTGGCGCCTGCTGCGGGTGCCCACCGAGTGTTCTTAGATGGCATATTGGCATCACATCCCGGCTGAGCTCCCTCCCTTCCCCAGGCTCCCCACCACCACCACATCTCCAGAAATGTCCTAACCCATTTCCTTAACTGTACCTCGAGGTACCTGAGCTCCGGGCTGTAGAAACGTTCAGCTGCCGCCGGTTTCTGCATCTCAGGCCCCTGCTGAAGGGAGAGGAGCCGGCAGCCCCTTGGCCATCTCCCCACCACCAGCTGCCTCCCTGCGCCCTTTATGAACAGAGGCTCTTGTGTTTGTGCTCGCAGCAGCTGTGCACTGAGCCCAAACACGACAGGTGGCTCTTCCCCGAGGGCTGCCTCTGCGGGTGAGTCCTCCCGACCCGCCACATAGTTGAAAAGAAGTGTGTCTGGGGGGGTAGGAGAGATCTATAAAAATATTTATGGAATCACGCTGGATCGCAGCTGAGAAATTCAGGCGCATATGTCATGTTTTCAGTGGGCCAGGAGAAAAATATTCTGTCTCTTGAATAGAGGCTCAGTGGCTAGAAATGGGTGGATGAAGCTTTTCAAGGACCTGGAGGGAAATCACATCCCATCAATCCTCTGTGCAAGGAACAAGGTATTTTTCTCCAGGCCTGCTGGCAGCCCTGCACTTGTGGTTTTCTCTTCCATGGTCTTATCCTCTCAGTTTGATGTGGTGGTTAGGAGCGCGGATTCTAACCTGAGAGAACTGGGTTTGATTCCCCATTCCTCCACATGCAGCTGTTGGTGTGACCTCGGGTCAGTCACAAGTTCTCTCTGAGCTGTTCTTTCAAGGGCAGTCCTTGAAAGAGCTCTCTCGACCCCACTTACCTCACCGGATGTCTGGTGTGGGGTGGGGAAGGGAAAGGCGATTGTAAGCCATTCCAAGGCTCCTTTGGGTAGTGAAGGGTGGGGCATGAATCTCCTCCTCCTCCTAGATTTCCCACCCTCTGTTTTGGAAATTCCTGAAGACTCGGGGATAGAGCCTGAGGAAGAGTTTGGGGATGGGAGGGAGTTCTCAGCAGCATAAAATACCATAGAGTCCACCCTACGAAGCTGCCATTTCCTCCAGGGGAACTGGTCTCTGTAGTCTGGAGATCAGTTATAATTCCAGGAGGGACTGTAATTCCAGTGACACTACTCACAACAATCCTTATTTATTTATTATTTTCCATTTATGTCCTGCCTTGCCAGGGAACTGGCTCAGGGATCCTATGAGGCAGGCTAGACTAAGAGATAGATTAGATGCCTCAAGACACCCAACAAACTTCATTGTGATGTGTGTCTGTGGATTCGAACCTGGGTCTCTAGTCCTAGGCCAGCGCCAAAGAGCCCTGGCTCATGAACAGAATGCAGAGTGAAGTATCTTTGCCGCTTTGTGCGTCTCTCTTGCCCCTACATACAATACATGGAGGTCACCGAACAAAGAGAATTGACTAATAGTGGGCTTGAAAATAAAGTTGGCCCTGTATTATTTTTGACATGGTCACATTTTAAAGAGAATTGAGTTTTGGTCATTGGATCTCAAAGGGATCAAGTGGTTCCCTGTGAGGCAAGAGCTAAACTCGGGGGGGGGGCTTTTTGGTTTCACTGGATCCTCCATGTTCAGAGGCAGTGTGTGTAATGATTTCATATTTTTTGGGGGGGTGTTTCTTTAAATGTTTAGTTTGACTGCAGTAATGTAAGAAGAGTGATAGAGGGAGACATGTGTGGTGTGATTGGCTGCTGACTGAGTGTAGGAGGAGGGGTGTCAGAGTGATTCTGTGTGTGAAGTTTAAAGAGAGAGCATAGTCTGTGTGACTTATGGGAGTTTTTGAGTCTATTCTGTGTGAATAAGACAAAGAGTTTAGCCTGTGTGGTGTTCGTTCTCTCTCTCTCTCTCTCTCTCTCTCTCTCTCTCTCTCTCTCTCTCTCTCTCTCTCTCTCTCTCTCTCTCTCTCTCTCTCTCTCTCTCTCTCAGACTGAGATTAGACTGAGTGTCAGTGGAGTTTTGGGAGTTTGAAAGACTGTTTGTGACATCAAGCTTTGACAGTTATATTTACAAGTTCCTTTCATCAGCACAACAGTTCAAAATAACCAGAAACCTATTTTGTTCTTTATTAAATAAATCATTTTTTGTTATCACAGAAATCAGAATAGTCCTTCAGGGCCACATAGTCCTCTGAAGTGCCCAGACCCTCGATCATTCTACCAAAAGAGAGAGAATTGGAATTTTTAATTCCTGGTGGCACCAGAAATCTACAAAGCTTAGGTACACAGAGAGTGTTTTAAAGGTAAAATCGTCTCCCCTATAAGCAAGGATGCCACAGTGTGCTTTAGGATATCAGTTGCTGTTGAAGGAAGGCCTTGCTTGTGGGCTTCCTGGAGACAACAGGATGGTGGACTAGATGGCCCCTAGATCTGGGAAGAAATTCACAGCAGCTGGTATTAACTCTCAGGGCTAGAAACTGAACCTCCGAGTACAAGAGCCATCTATCTCTGCCACATGCAAGGGAGGAACAGCAGCAGAGGATGGCTAGTTTCATGACTTTCTTGCAAGTGTCCTGGAAATATCAGGCTCACCAAGGTGGGGAAACAGGAGGCTGGGTGACTGGTGAGATCCAACAAGGTCTTCTTCTAAAAGATTAAATAAAATTGTAGGCCTATCAACAACTATTAACCTAAATAACTATGGGAGTCCAAATTGCATTCTGAGAAAGAGCAATACTGCTTTGTGGCACCTTCCAGACCACTGTCTCCGGACTCCAGGGATGCATAATTTGGGATGGTCCAAAGCTTATTTTTGGGGTGCAGCAGCCCTCAGCTCTTTATTCGTTAGTTCAGAGCAACACAAATCTATGGGATTCTTACAAGTACCCAACTGCGGAGGTCTTCAAGCAAAAAAACCAAAACCCAACCCCAAATCCCAGGCTTTGGACCAGGCACTCTGAACACATGAAACTGCCTTATACGAAATTAGACCCTTGGTTCATCAGGGTCAGGAGGATTGTCCATTCAGGCTGGCAGCAGCTCACCAGGGTCTCAAGGTGGGGGTCTTCCACATCACCTGCTACTTGGTTCTTTCCACTGGAGATGCCGAAGATTGAACTCGGGACCTTCAGCGTGCCAAGCAGATGCTCCACCAGTGGCCTCTTTCCTGAATGACCCAGCATTTCCCAAAGTTAGATCCTTGGTCTACCTCATCCTTTTCACTGGAGATGCCGAGGATCGAACCCAGGACCTTCAGCATGCCAAGCAGATGCTCCAACAGTGAGCCATGACCTCTTTCCCGAATGACCCTGCATTTTCCTAAGTTAGACCCTTGGTCTACCTCATCCTTTCAACTGGAGATGCCAGGGATTGAACTTGGAAACTCAGATCCTCTACCACTGAGCCACAGCTCCTCCTGTCTCTCTGCTATGGAAGCTGACAAGGCGCAGATTCAAAAGTGTGGAGGTACATTATTTGTGGAGGTCCAAAGCTACCTTAGGGATGCATTGCCATTTAAATCCCATCAGTATAGTTGTTGGATTGGAGCAGGAAACAGAAATCAAGCTGAGCCTCATTAGAAATGTTGGATTTTACTCTGGCCCATTAAAGGAAATCTGACCTTATTAAGATCAGACAGAAAGTCTGGTGGCATTTTAAAGACACACAGCATTTATTCCAGCATGAGAGGCACCCGAAGAAGTGAGTTCTAACCTGCAAAAGCTCATGCCGGAATAGATGTTGTGCGTCTTTAAGGTGCCACCTGACTTCTTCTCATTAAAAGTTATGCCAGCATTTTGTTGACTGTGTGGTAGGGCTGCCTTGAGTCCCCTGGTCCTCATTCCCCACCACCACTTGGGGGGTGGATTTAAAATTTTAAAAATTTAAAAAATCATTGGCATAGCCCATGTAATGATGGCACTTCTGGGAAATACCTGGAAGTGACAGCAGTAGCTCTAGGAATCACCAGAAACTCTAAGGTAATACCATAGATTCTGGTGATTCCTAGAACTACCACCATCACTTCCAGGTATTCCATTCACATTAACCCTTGAGGGGGATCAGGGGTGCTTTGCCCCAGAATAGCTGGGAGTGATGTCATCACACTAGCAACAATGCCCTCTGTGAGGCAAAGCACCCCTGATCCCCCTCAAGGCTTAATGTGAATGATAACAGGCTTGTTCCATCCTGCAGGTGTTGCTAATTGGTCTCTTGGTCTTCCCAGTCCTTATCATCTTCAACGCCAGAGCTGGAAATGTGGTGATTAGCCTCTTTTGAGAACCTGTGGCCCACAGGATGGGAAGGGAGGAATCAGGTGATGAGGTAATTTCCTAGAATGTTGCAGCAAGAATGTCCTGATTGGATGTCACCATCACCTGATGCTGCCTGGCCAAAAAAACCCCACTATAATTGAGCTAAGAGCCTGGGACAAAGAGGCTAATTTGGATTCTAATGGGCTGAAGGCCTGGACTATGATATGCTTACATTGCAATCCCATGACTGCAGCCTATTTCTTATTGTCTGTTTCAAGTCCTGAGGACTGGATCTACTTGCTGATTGCAACGTACTTTATATTGTTTATCTTAAGTCTTAAGAAGTGGATGCACTTGCTTATGCTTTATGGACATTTGAAAATCATGTTTTTCAGTCCATTGAAATCGTGAAATTTGCTTTTGGGAGTGTCAGAGAGTAAATGTTAAGATATTGCTTTAAATCTCCAGCCTATCTATTGTATTTCTTGTATTTCCTACATTGAATACTATTGTATGTTTGAGAAATATTTGGAGCCTTATGTAATGTTAAGTCATACATGATTCATTGCAAAACACAGCAATGTAGAAAATGCCTAAGCTGTGGCCTTTGAATCTTGGACTTAAAAGTTTGTGCCATCTAACACAGCTCTTGAAAATGTGTTCGATAGTTAAGCTAGTTTTCTTGTTTTTTGCTGTATGACTTTAGAACGTTGTGCTGTCTGTAGATCAAACCTCCTGTTTTGTCAGAAATAAAATAAAACTTGAGAATTTTGAAGATACAGAAGGGTTTGGTTACCTGTGTACAACCGCCCTGGGGACCCACAAGGGTCCAGTCTTGGACTCCTTGACACTCTCCCACATAAATGCCTGAACCCCCCACCACAGAAGTGATATCACACCACTGCCGATGGCCACCCCCCCCATTTCCCCACCCCCTCTCCTGATCCCCTGCTGGCTGACAGGGCTGGCCAGTTTGGTTTAGTGGTTAAGTGCACGGACTCTTATCTGGGCGAACCGGGTTTGATTCCCCGCTGATGTGACCTTGGGTCAGTCACAAGCTCTGGCACAGCTGTTCTTGAAAAAGAGCAGTTTCTGTCAGAAGTTCTCTCAGCCCCACCTACCTCACAGGGTGTCTGTTATGGGGAGGGGAGGGGAGGGGAGGGGAGTTTGTAAGCCGCTCTGAGACGCCTTTGGGCAGTGAACGGCGGGGTATAAATCCAATCTCTTCTTCTTCTTCTTCTTCTTCTTCTTCTTCTTCTTCTACACCCCCCCCTTCCAACTCCCTTCTGGCACTATGACAGAGTGTTGGACTAGATGGGCCATTGGCCTGATTCAACACTGGCTTCTCTCACTATAAGGAGGCACTAGAGGTACAGAATAAATGGGTGAAATACTACAGCTCATTTATAGGTTTTTCACTTCCCCAGTAATGGGGGGGGTGAGTCCCAAGGGGCTCTCATGTCCAGCTCCATGTGCCTGACAGTGTCACTTGAGGAGTTTGACTACAGCGGCTCACCTGTCTGCCTTCCTTTATCAATAAGTTAACTTATTTTGTTAGAACCAGGAGAGAAAAAAAGATGCTTTAATCATCAGCAGGTTTGATCCAAATGATAATTACACAAACGCACGAGTTTGTTGCAAAATGATTCAAGTTAACTTGTCAAAAGAAACATTAATAAATTACAAGTGCTTAATAAGGTTAGTTAATAGGGTTGCCAGGTCCTACCTGTAGCTGCGGCGGGGGAGTCCTGGCCCTCCCTGGGACTTATTTGGCACACGGGCACCACAGTGACATCACCCAGAAGTGATGTCACTGCATCGGGCACGTTGTGGGGGGACCACTATCATTCGAGGGGAAAACATAAAGAGTTTTCCTTCGAATGATAGAGCGTCCCCCCGCAACATGCCCGGCCTGATGATATCACCTCTGGGTGACATCATCACGCCAGGCATATCTCCGTGATCCCGGCACTTTGGGGGTGGGGTTCCAGGTTAAGATTAGGGGCCCATTGAACAGGCAAATCCCCGCTGTCAGACTCAGGCATTTGACTAGCCGAACCTGCTGTATTTCAAACTGATGTATACCGCTTGCTCTCTGTACCCCTTGTCGCTGCCCTCACCTGCCATCGCATTCCTGGGGTGGGGAGTAAGTGTCTGTAGTGAATTAGGGAGGTTTGCTTGGTAAATTCCCTAAGAGACCTCAAGATATCTTTCACACGAGAAATGTCCTTGAAGTAAAGACTGTGCCTGGCTAGATAATGGCTGTATAGCTTTCAAAGTCATTGTACTAATGCTGACGTGGATGTGAATGGAATTTTGGGGGTTGTACCTATATCCTGCTTTCCCACCTTTGCACTTCAGTCCTAACAAAGAGTTTGAACCCACAGCATCTCATATCCCTAAATAAAACATTCACTGTAAGAGTGCGTGTGGAGAGTGATTTGACTGGGAACCTGACACCCACCCCGGGAGACCTGGCAACCCTATTAGTTAATATTTGTATAAATATGACTGGTTTGCGGAATACTTTTTTGCCAGCAGCTTATAGCCTGGAACACCAGAACTCAGCCTACTGTTACAGATTAAAAAAAGAAAAAATCAAAGGCAAGTGACAGGGGATAAACACCTAGCCGTTTCTAAAGGCCAATGCTACCTGTGTTGTGATGCTATTCTAGCAGGTGGCCAGTAGGAGGAGCTTTGCTCAGGTGCTGGGGTTGCCATCTGATCATTGCGGGGCTTGAGGGCCAGGAACCCTCACCCGCCCCACTCAAAAATGAAAAGAACAGAGAAAAATACTCCTGATTTAATCCTAATTCAATTGCTCGTATCATATAGGCCATCTAGACGGGTTTTTGCATTAAAAAGACATCAAAACCCAAAAAAACCCCAGGCTGGAGAACAGAGTCCCACAGTTATCTATCGATACCCTTATCCATCATAAATGACTCGGGCTGACACAGGCTCCTCCTCCTTCTCCCCGTCATCCTTGGCATGCTGCTGGTTCACCCTGAAGTTTATGGAAATAGGAGGCGGGGCTGTAAAGCCCTCCGGAATCCACTGCCGATTCATGCGGACGAACGACAGAAGCTCAGCAGTGTTACGAGAGAGGCGAGCCAGATTCGCACTCATGTCAGGCACCGCGGCACTGAAAAGTGTCTTGGAACAGATGCTGGTAGGAGGGCAAGAGACATAGCGGAGGGCCACGAGGAAGAGAGAGGGCCAGGCATGCCGCTTCCGCTGCCAGTACATTAAGGGGTCCGTGTTTGCCCCAATGTGCCCGACATAATCCCGCACGTAGGCCCCCACCTCCTCTCGTGCTACCAGCGCGGCATCTGGCGGGGAGCCGGAACTGGGGTGCGGGGGAGCCTTTGTCAAGCCAAGCCTCGCGCACCACTTCGTCCAAATGCCACTGCTCTCGGGGGACGACCGCGAGGAGCTGCTGCCAGTTGGGGGCAGGGGAGACAACGGTGCTTCTTCAAGCACCAGAGACCCCTCGGCAACACTGGCGGATTTGTCCAGAGGCAGGTTTTTTCGACACGCCTCCGTCGCCGTCAGCTGGATCACGTGCTCCTTCACAGCCTCGAACTGCCAGTCGGGGTCCCCCGCCAAAATCCGGGGCATGGAGTCCTTGAAACGAGGGTCTAGGAAGCTCGCCACTTGGTAAAGTACATTCCCCTTGACCTCCGTCAATTTCCCACTGTCATTCATGGCCTGCAGTAAGTCAGAAGCCAGACGGGCGGCCGCCGTGCCGTCATCGCCCTGTCGACGGGCCTGATCCAAGAAGTCCTCCACATACCCTTCGATGACACGGAGTAAAGGCAGGATGTGGCCCAGCGTCGCGTTATCTCTGTGGAGGATGACAGCGGTGGCCTCCTTAAAGACTTCCAGCAGCCGCACCATGTCTTGCATCAGCCTCCAGTCCCTGGAAGTCAGGCAGAGCTCCCTGTTCTCAATCAGGTAGTTGCCGACGGCTCGCTGGTGTGTGCACAGCTGCTCCACCATCCCAAGGGTGGCATTCCACCCAACCGGATCCTGCTCGTCGAGTCTCATCTGCTCCCGCGGGAGACCGTGCAGGGCCTGGAGCTCTGCCAGACGGCGCCGGGCTTTGCGTGACCTTTGGAAGTGTCTGACGACTTTCTGAGCCTTCCCCAACACCCTGTCGACCTCCGTACCAGCCTTCTCCAGCACCCTCTCCACGACCAGATCCAGGCAGCGGGAGACGCAAGGGATGGGGTGCAGACGGGAGTCCGCCACGGCCTTTTCCACGGTGGCCCCGCCGTCACAGGCCACGTAGCCGGCTTCCCGGCGCAAGGGGTCCAGCCACTTGCTGACCACCGCTTTCATCTTATGGGCGATGCTGCCAGTGTTGGGACTCTCTTCAAAGCCGCACACAGCCAGGGCGGCGTGGCGCCGGACCAGAACGCCGACGGTGTCCGAGACCCAGTGGGCCGTCACTGTCATGTAGTCCTGCCTTCTGCTGCTGGTCCAGGTGCTTACTGCGAGGTGCACAACTGGGTTGATGGACAGCTCCAGCTCACGCTGCAGGGCGGTCTCGATCGCAGCTGACAAAGCCGGGACGGCGCGGGTTGCAAAGTAGGTGTGTCCGGGGACTCTCCAGCCGGGCTGCAGGTGCTTCAGCATCCTCAGAAATGAAGGCTCCTCCACCGTGGAGTAGGGCAACATCCCTTCGGCCAGATACTCGGCCAGAAATTTGTTGTAGTGCAGAGCCAGGGGGTCGAATGGAGAAAGGTATTGGTTTCTCTCCAGCAGCTCATCGGCAGTCAGTTGCGATGCTGTCGACTCCACTCCGGTGGGCTGTGGCGATGCCAGATCTGGTGTGGGCGTCATATTCTGGGGGGACTTCTCTGCTGACGTGACCTGTGGAGACACCACCCCGTCCTTCTTTGGCAGCACAAGGAAAGGGTGATGGATCTGCAGATGCTTGTGCATGGCGGAGGTCCCGACCCTCCCACAGCCGCCCTCCTTGCCGAGCCTCACTCGCATCCGGCAACGGTTGCACACAACCACGAACCTGTCTCGGTTGTCGATGCTGAAGTGCTCCCATACATAGGACGTGGTCTTCCGGCGCTTGGGCTGCAAGGGGACGGGCTCCGATTCTGCGCTGCACACACCTGAAGTCGAGGCATGATTGCTCGCCGGGCATTCCCGCAAGACGATGGTATGATAGGGAGCGACTGTGGGCAAACCCAGCTCGGGGGTGCTGGACCCAGAGACAACGTCCTCAAGGTGTTCCACCATGGAGATGACCTCCCCTTTAACATCCTCCATCTTCAGATCAGCTACACATGGCTCAGAGTCAGGGAGCTCCAAACACATCTGGGCGGCAGGATCCTTGTTCTTCCTTACCGTCTGAGACAAAACGTGCTCCACAGGCACCGTGGCCTCCTCTGTGGCATGGCTTTTACGGCACCGGTAAGTTCTCGGGAGCCTCTCCGGTGCCCCCATGGTAGCGGCGCCTGAGGCTATGGCTGACCGCGTGAGACGCTTCATGTTCGGGTCCCTGCAAACAGAGTATGTAGAAGACGGTTACCCACCTGAAAGGGCTGCAAACAGTTTGTGCCACTGAGGATTAAGACTGGCAACCAATGCGAATCCCATGCTGACAAAACCAGTACTCTGTTACCTAGACAGGAAGCATGGTGTAGTGGTTTAAGTGCCAGACTGGGATCTGGGGAACCCAAGTTCAAATCCCCACTTGGCCATAGAAGCTTGCTGGGTGACTTTGGGCCAGTCACAAACTCTCAGCCTAACCTACCTCACAGGGGTTGCTGCGAGGATAAAAAGGAGGAGAGGAGAATGATATAAGCCGCTTTGATTCCCCATTGGGGAGAAAGGTGGCATATAAATGAAGTACATACATTTGTAATATAATACAGATGCATTCTACAGACACGTACGCTCTTATTTTTGACGTTTTGTTCATAACTCTGTAAAATAATACAGATGCGTTCTACAGACACGTACGCTCTTATTTTTGACGTTTTGTTCATAACTTTGTAAAATAATACAGATGCGTTCTACAGACACGTACGCTCTTATTTTTGACGTTTTGTTCATACCAGAGATGGTGGAGGAGGAGGATGAAGATGATAATAATAATAATAATAATAGATTGGATTTATACCCCACCCTTCACTACCTGTGGCGTACAATCTCCTCTCCCTTCCCCTTCCCACAACGAATACCCTGTGGGGTAGGCGGGGCTGAGAGAGCTCTGTCGAGAACTGCTCTTGAGAGAACAACTCTGAGAGAACTTGTGACTGACCCAGCTGGCTGCATGTGGAGGAGTGGGGAAATCAAACCCGGTTCTCCCAGATTAGAGTCCCCCCTCCTAACCACTATATCAAACTGGCTCTTAAAGTAGTGGCAATGAAAGCTCAGGTTTAGGCAGCAAAGTATATGAGGGGAAGAGAAGCAGAAGCACAGAGATTCAACGAAGGAACGGCCATTCCAGCCCTCATCAAAAATATTCCCCTTGCCTCACCAGTAAACTTTCATGATTATCTACTCCTCCAGGGCATTTTTGGTGGCGGCTCCTACCTGGTGGAAGGAGCTCCCGGAGGAGGTCCAGGCCCTGCGGGACCTTGCTCAGTTCCGCAGGACCTTTAAGACGGAGCTCTTCTGCAAGGCCTTTGAGTAGGAGCCACCACCACCACTATTCCATCACTGATAATTATGCGCCACTGCACCATTGCCATCATTAGATGCTGGGCGACCCTGGAAGGAGAGGGGACAGGTTACTAGCATGTTGCCAGGGATTAAGATCTGTCCCATCTTGTTTTAAATGCTCGATGTTGTATTGTATGATTTTATTTGTTTTACTCTGTTTGAATTCTGGCATTCGTGCCCTATTGTCAGCTGCCCTGAGCCTTTGGGGAGGGCGGGATATAAATATAAATAAATAAATAATACTTGAGCTTGAAAACAAACTCCAGAAGAGCCCTGCTGGATCAGACCGAGTGGCCATCTAGAGTCTTTCACTTCTGCAAGTTACAGTGTTTTCAAGAACATAAGAGAACATAAACTATGGTATACATACGAACGTAAGGGAAGCCATGTTGGATCAGACCAATGGCCCATCCAGTCCCACACTCTGTGTCACACAGTGACCAAATCCAGGTGCCATCGGGAGGTCCACCAGCAGGGCCAGAACTGCAGAAGCCCTCCCACTGTTGCCCCCACCCAAGCACCAAGAATACAGAGCATCCCTGCCCCAGACAGAGTGTTCCCTCTATACCTTGTGGCTAATAGCCACAGATGGATCTCTGCTCCAGATGTTTATCCAGTCCTCTCTTGAAGCTGTCTGTGCTTGTAGCTGCCACCTTCGAAGCCAAACTTGGCCCCTGCCATCATCCTAAATTATGCAAATAAGTAGAAAAAAATGTGTATAAACATAATCTCAATCAATATTCATGAAACATTCATCAAATTATATGAACAGAAATATTTTAATGAAAATCTCAACTAATTCTTAACAACAATGCAACATATAAATCCATATAGTACATGTTGCATTGTTGTTATGAACTAGTTGAGATTTTCATCAAGATAATTCTATTCATATCGTTTCATGAATATTGATTGAGATAATATTTATACACAGGGTTTTTTTTCCTCGACTTATTTGCTAATTTCCTTACCGTGTATCTCCTGCTTTTGTTTTGGTTGTATCATCCCAAATTGTAACATGCCCCGCAGGGGGAAATGGCCTGTATGTTTTCCCTGGAAGCCACAAATAGCAGCTTTGATGCAGGGGGAAGGAGAAGATATAATGCCCCTTTCCCATTCAGAGCAAGGGTTTGTGTGTGTGTATCTCCTTCTCCTTGACACAAAAGGGAAAGAGCAGAGAAGCTGCTGCAGTAGCTTTAAAGGGAAGGAGGAGAAAGTGATTATAGCGGGACCCAGGGAGGGGCTGAGTCTCTGTGGCAGAGCATCTGCTTGACGTGCAGAAGGTCCCGGGTTCTCCAGCTAAAACTACCAGGTAGCAGATGATGTGAAAAGTCTTCTGCCTGAGACCCTGGAGAGCCACTGCCAGTCTGAGTAGGCAAGGCCTTGATGGAACAACTGTCTGAGTCAGTATAAAGAACCTTCCTGTGTTCATGTTTGGGGAGTGAATGGTTGTTTGAGGAGTAACTGGTCACTCCCGAGTGACCTTCTGCCCACCTTCGACCTAGACCACAATATGGGGGTAGAGTCTGTGGACGGGAAGGTTTGGGGACCGCAGGGAGCTCGGCATGGTGTAATGCCATAGAGTCCACCCTCCAAAGCAGCCATTTATCACCAGAGGAATGGAAGTCCGCAGTCTGGAGATCTCCAGGCCCCACCTGGAAGTTGACATCGACTACCCCTAGGAAGGAGGGGAGTGAGTGGAAGCCCACAATGACATTGTGGGGTGTAAAGACATCCCACAAAACAAATCTCTTAGCAGATTTAGTAACGGCAATTACAGCCAAGAGTCCTGCAGTACCTGGAAAGGCAACGGCCGGGTGCATTCACGGGACACAGCCCGCAGAGGAGTTGCAGGAAGTGGATTTCAGCGTGGTTCTGGAACCCTCCGACTCATGAGTGGCACTGCAAGAACAGAAGCAGGATTCGGTGGAAGTGTCAAAACCTGCACGGAGAACATACAGTTAGGGCACATAGGTAGCATTTCCTGAATGGGTCTGATTGAACGAACTGACAGAAAAAGCTATCAGAGCATCAAGAGAGGGGCCCTTAAGGTCTATGGTGATAATTTCCCTTTATAGTCTGCCTCTCTCAGTGGGACTGTAGATACCTCCTAAGAATGTGGGGGCGAGCTAAGGGATTTCCTGGGGTGGTTTGCCGGTTTTCAAAATCCTCCAGGGTTCCTCTTGTTTGCATCCTTCCTTGCTTTGTGGCTTTGAAGAGAGGGAATTCTGTGGGTTACCCTGGGGGTGAAGAACGAGATGTGTGTGTGTGTGTGTGTGAATTGGGTATTGCTGATCTTCCCTTCCACCCTCCCTCTCAAATCATGTGCCTCCCGGGTCTGTCATTTCTGTTCTTGCTTTCGTGCGGCCAATATAAATCTTTCTGCCCATCTCTCCCTTTGGAAGAGGCTTTCCTTTAAAATAGGCTTTTTTATTTGTGTTGCACGAATATGAAATTGAGCAAACTTCAGCGGACAGCGGAAGACAGGAGGGCCTGGCGTAATCTGGTCCATGGGGTCGCGAAGAGTCGGACTCGACTGTGCGACTGAACAACAACAACAATTTGTGTTGCGGAGGAAAGGGCACCTCATTTATTGCCATTTTGATTTATTTATTTTTTTAAATTAAAAAATAGAACTACAACCTTATGAAAACCTTTGAGACTTCTCCGATTCTGCTCAGCCACTGCAGCCATTTGAATCGCAGCAGCTGCTCTTAAAAATGCCAACCGGAAGGAACTGCGGGCGGCTCTTTGTTTGGTTCCTCACGAGGAGGAGGAAGAATCCACTTTGATGTTTCTTGGCCCCTCTAGGAAGGGAAGACTGGGAAGCTCGGCTGCTTTAACCCTTTAGCTGGCCCAAGGTCTCAACCGCAGAGAGGTCTTTCTTAATCATTTGTTTTGGATTGGAGATGCCGGGGACTGAAGAAGTAGTAAAACTAATCTGAGACATTTGAGAGTGAATGTTCCATTGTTCTATTGTGACCTTATAACAACTCTGTAGGGTAAGCCAGTATTATTCATAAGTCTGGGACCTGGTTTTGGTGTATTGGCTTATGTCGGACAAGAATTGGGAGACCCGAGTTCTAATGTCTGCTCTTGTCATACAAGCTTGCTGGGTGACCGCAGGCCAGTCAGATGCTCTCAGCCTAACCTACCCCACAGGGTTGCTGTGAGGATAAAAAATGCCAACCCTTGGTCTTAGACCAATTTCAAACTGTTTTTTGGTTGGCCAGGACAGCACTGAAAATCTGTAATTTTTCATATTTTCTTTGGTTTTTTTCCTAGCTTTGCCCTGGATTTTAAGAGTTTTCTATGTCTATATCTGAATGCTATTTTACATTGTTTAATTGTATTGTTGTCTCTCTTGTTGCTATTTTAATGTTTTAATGTAGGGTACATGACCACGGAGAAGTCTTCAGACAGCGCTAGCTCTTCGACTTGGAAACAGAGATGAGCACTGCCCCCTAGAGCCGGATTCAACTGGCTTTTGAGCAAGGGAAATCTTTACCTTTACCTTTTATAAGGGTCTTAAATAAATAAAAATGCATTAAAAATAAGACAGAGGTTTTGTTTAAAATGTGCTGGCTATATTTTCATTCAGTCATTTCCCCCCACCCCACTCAGATGCAAAATTCTTTGTGAAATATTCAAACCTTCAAATAAGATCCAGAGTTTCTAACCTGAACCCAATCCCGTTGCAGCAGAGACACACTGTCCTCAAAGCAACTAGAGGTGCATAAAAGCCACCTTTCAGCCCCCAAACTTTTGCAGTTGGTTCCGGATCCTGTTACCCCAGCCTCATGATTGGTTTCCTTCTAGGCTTACCAGGTTCCCATTAATAGTGGGCAGTCTGCTAGTAATTATTGTCAATGTCTGCTTCCACTCATCTGATTAGTGGGCAGAAGCAGGCCAGCAAAACAGGGGAGGGGCAGAGCAGCGATCTTTGTCGCCACGCCATGATGTCACTTCCGGTGCAACCCAGAAGGACTGGCATTGCAACCAGCGACGCTCTAACACTCTCCCAGAAATGCCAGAGTTTTGGGTGAGTGCTACAGCATCACTTCAGTGTGAGGCCAGGCACTTCCAGGTTGTGCTGGAAGTGACATCATCTCACAGTAGGGTTCCCAGCCCCCAGGTCCCAACAGGGGTTCCCCTGCTTTCAAGGGCTTTGATCCACCACTGGCCAGCTGGCTGGCAGAGGAAACCCCACCCCCAAACAGGGTCCTCCCACAGAGATGTCCCCAATGCAATATCACCCAGAAGTGACGTCATCATGTCACCAATGTCGGTGGGGTCACACTCTAGTTTTTTGAGTAAACTCTATGGGCTTTGAAGGCAAAAAATGATAGATTTCTGCCGAATGTCGGCAACGTGATGATGTCACTTCCAGGTGATGTCATCACACTGGGGACGACATGCAGTGCATGGCAGAAGATCCTGGAAAGGACCTGGGAGCCCTCCGCTGGCTGCCAGGTAGGGCCTAGCAACCCTATCACACAGCAACACAGGAAGTGACCAATGCTTCCTCTAAGCTGCGGAGTCTTGTGAGCCGAAATTCTGCTTTTGTGAGCTCCTAGCATTAAAGTGGCGAGCGAGTGATTTGGCAGCTGTATGAACCAGTTTGCTCTGGAGCCCTCCTTCCTGAGCTAGGAGAGAAATGTGTGAGCTGGAGTCTAAAAAACTGAGCTAGATCACCCTAACTCAGCTGAGAGGGAACATTGGAAGTGATGTCATCTCACAGTGACAAAGATTGCTGCCCCAACTGTAACTACCCATCCCCAGGGCTATTTTTGGCTAGGAACACACAGGAGGAGTTCTGGCTGGCTCCTGAGTTGGCCACGCCCAGCAGAAACTCATTAACATAATAGGCCACACCCAACAGCAGAAACCCATTAGGACTGACTATATTAGGGGTGTGTATCCTAATATGCAAAGGAGTTCCTGCTACAAAAAAAAGCCCTGGGTTTTGACAACAAGGTATACAGAATGAGAAGCAAAAGGTGGGTATGGCTGGATGACCACGCTTCTGGTAACATGGGGTGTGTGGCCTGATATGCTAATGAGCTGTGCTGTCAGGGGTGTGGCCTGATATGCTAATGAGTTTCTGCTGTTGGGTGTGGCCTGTTATGCTAATGAGTTCCTGCTGGGCTTTTTCTACAAAAAAAGCCCTGCCCACCCCCATCTTATTCCTTATTCGGTGACCTTGCAGCCAGCTGGGGTTACTGGACCAGAAGCCCTGGTGTCTCAGGGGTAGGAGCCACCACCAGAACCTTGGACTGCCGAGGCACCTGAAGGAGAGCGGTTGATTGCCAAGGACCCCAGTAACTCCCAGGATCCCAAGAGCAGAGAAGACAGACAGCCCAGGCAGGAGAACTCAGACAACAGAGTGCGCAACTAAGCTGACCAAAGCCTCTCTGCTGACCATGAAGAATCTGGAGAGCTAGATCCACTGTAAGGCTTTGCAGGGTATAAGAACAGCCCTGCTGGATCATACTAGGGGTCCATCTGGTCCAGCATCCTGTCTCACAGAGTGGCCAACTAGACAAGGTCTTCCCCTGATGTTGCCCCCTGGCTCTGGGATTCAAGGGATTAGTGCCTTTGAATGTTGAGGTTCCCCACATTCACCATGGCTAGCAGCCATTGATAGATCTCCAGGAAACTGTCTAGTCCCCCTTTAAAGCCATCTGTTGGTCAGACAGGAGTAGAAATGGAGATCTCAGAGTCCTTTTATCTCAGTCAGAAGGTGGGAGGGGTGTTGTAGAGAATACTTGCAAAGGATACAAAGGGGAAAAAACCGACTGCTTTGAAGGGTGGACTCTATGGCATTGTACCCTGCTGAGCCCCCTCTCCTCCCCTCCCCACATCCCACCCTCCCCAGGCTCCACCCCCCCTAATCTTCAGGAATTTCCTCGCCCAGAGGTGGCAACCATCATTTGCGGACAGCAGCAAAATGGAGGGGAAAACCATATTACTGCAAGAACTAAGTTCTGCCGTCAATGAAGAGGAACTTCCAGAAATTAGCAGAAAAGGTCTTTAAAAACTGGAATCCTCCTCAGAGAGAGTGTCCTTTCTACTCCTGCTGGGGAAACAGGTTTGATATACTGGCTCTTAAAAGTCTATATTAGTCTGCTAAAATTCAGCCAAGGGAAGCAGAATTGAAAAATAATATGAAGGGGCATCAGCCCAGCTTCTTCGCTTTTGTTTCCCGGTGCGCTGATTCGTCTGAGGTCTTTAGAAAGAAAGAAAAATTGTAAACATTAGTCCAGAATCTTCTTGTTGCATTTTGTTCTAGGGAGTATCATAGAGTATGCTTAGCTGAATAATTATGCAAGAGGGGGAAATAAATCTTGCCTTTCTGTTGAGCAGTCTTTTGGAAAATCAGTCAATTTATCTGTTGCTTTCTTTACTACATTATGCTGTAGCCAAGGCACTGAACCTTTTAAAGAAACCTTTTTCCATCAAGGGAAAAAAGAAAACAGAAGTAACTGATTGTATAATCCACAAAGAGGATAATCCACAGTTATCATACTTGAAACACTTTGGTCTGGTTCAGTTAATTTTTCTGCTCTGTTTTGTAAAGGCTTTCCTAGAATGTGCTTACATGGAGTTCAGTCATTTACCTCTACACTGTTCACATAACTTTTGTTAAATATCTGTAATTTAAAAGCCATACATTTTCAAGATGCCTCCTCTTATTGCTGCTGCCCTGCTAATCTTCTGTGTTAGGGTTCTAATCTTGTAAAATGAAAGGAACAGGGCATGGGTCACATCAGGGCTTTTTTTGTAGAAAAAGCCCAGCAGGAACTTATTAGCATAATAGGCCACACCCATCAGCAGAAACTCATTAGCATATTAGGCCACACCCCTGACAACACAGCTCATTAGCATATTAGGCCACACCCCCATGTTACCAGAAGTGTGGTCATCCAGCCACACTCACCTTTTGTTTCTCATTCTGTTTACCTTGTTGTCAAAACCGAGGGCTTTTTTGTAGCAGGAACTCCTTTGCATGTTAGGCCACACACCCCTCATGTAGCCAGTCCTAATGAGTTTCTGCTGTTGGGTGTGGCCTATTATGCTAATTAGTTCCTGCTTGGTGTGGCCAACTCAGGAGCCAGATGGAACTCTGTTCCTGTGTGTTCCTGCCCAAAAATAGCCCTAGATCACATATATTACAGGTTGGTAGAAAAAAAAGAGAGAAGATAACAAAAGCTGAGGAGCTTGACTTCAGCAGAAGCCCACCTTTTCTCTGCTGCCCCCGCTGCGATGAGAACCTGGTGGGACTGGATAAGTCAGACCCCCCCCCTCGGAGGGTTCACCTGTCAATTGGGTCTCCCCCATGGGGAGAGGTAAGGATAGATAAATAAATTCACCCAACAGTACAGGTCTGGAGCCTTTGAAATGTGCTCCCTTCAAGTTGTCATTTTCCCCACAAGTCTTCTGGGTACGAATCTTTTGATGTGCAGTTAGGGTGCCATTCCGAGTAAACCGCTTTCCACATATTTATATGGCTTTTCCCCTGTGTGAATCTTCTGATGTGTAGTCAGGTTATGGTTCAGAGAAAAGCACTTGCCACATTCCAAGCATTTATATGGCTTCTACCCTTGTGAACCTTTAAAAAAAATTAATAGAAATTTAAATTTTATTAGAGGAGTAAAACTAAGGAAGTAAAAATGAGGAGTAAAAATAAGGAGGGCCGAGCGCCAAAGAATAGATTTTTTTGAACTATGGTGCTGGAGAAGACTCTTGAGAGTCCCTTGGACTGCAAGGAGATCAAATCATTCAATCCTAAAAGAAATCAACCCTGACTGTTCCCTGGAAGGCCAGATCCTGAAGCTGAAGCTCAAATATTTTGGCCACCAAATGAAAAGGGAGCACTCACTGGAGAAGACCCTGATGCTGGGAAAGATTGAGGGTCAAAGAAGAAGGGGATGGCAAAGGATGAGATGGTTAGACAGAGATGCAACGAACGTGAAATTGAGCAAACTTCAGAGGACAGCAGAAGATAGGAGGGCCTGGTATGATCTCGTCCATGGGGTCGCGAAGAGTCGGACTCGACTGTGCGACTGAACAACAAAAAAACTAGGAAACATACAAAAAAAATTGAAACCATATACAAACATCACAAAATACAACATAAAGACCAAAAACAAGAAGGAAAAAGGAAAAAGAAAAGGGGGGGAGGACATAACAGGTTTCCAATTTTCTCTACAACAAATATACTTTTGATTAGAAAATTTTCCTTGCTTATACATAAAAACAAGACCTCTCTCTTTGTTTCCCCTTAAGCAAATTTCTTGTTCAGAAAAAACACAAATCATCAAGCCATCATTATCTTTTTCATGCAAAAAGCCAACCTCTAATAAGTAAAACAATTATCTTTTTCCTAACCAATACTATAAATTTAGCCATACCTACAAAGTCCAACATCTTCTCTAGCCATTATTCTACTGTAGGGACTGTTGGACATTTCCATTTCTATGCATGTAACATTTTCACTGCCATACTCAAAAAGTCCATAATTTCTTTCCAAATGATTGTCCATAAAACCTAACAAAAAAGACTCTCTCTGAAGTCTTCAGTTTTTTCTTCTTCATCAATTTCTTCTTGGATACTTCTCAGTTTCAGACAAAACTCATTTTCTCTCAAATTCATAAGAACTAATAAATCCACATGTCTCTCGAGTTAACATAAGAACATAAGAGAAGCCAATGCTGGATCAGGCCCATCTAGTCCAACACTCTGTCACACAGTGGCCAAAAATACCAGGAAGTCCAGCAGTGGGGCCAAGACACTAGAAGCCCTCCCACTGTTGCCCCCCCCAAGCACCAAGAATACAGAGTATCACCTGCCCCAGCCTGAGAGTTCCTATCTATACCTTGTGGCTAATAGCCACTGATGGACCTCTGTCCCATATGCTTATCTAATTCCCTCTTGAAGCTGTCCATGCTTGTAGCCGCTGCCACCTCCTGTGGCAGTGAAGTCCATGTGTTAATCACTCTTTGGGTGAATCAGTACTTCCTTTTATCTGTTCTAACCCGACTGCTCAGCAATTTCATTGAGTGCCCACAAGCTCTTTGTCAATATCTTCTATTTTATTTTCTACAGCAACCACTTTATCATTGATTTGCTTAACTTGAAATTCTCTCTCTTCATTTTTCATTTCTTGTTTTGATTTCCCAAGGCTCAGATTCATTCTTTTATCCAAAGCCTCTATTTTGTTTCCAGGATACTCCTTTATTCTGTGTCCCATTTGTTGCCCAAGTGTACCTTTTGATGTCTTCTTAGGTGGGAACTCTGAGAGAAGCACTTTCCACACTCCAAGCATTTATATGGCTTTTCCTTAGTATGAATCTTTTCATGTGTCCTTAGGTGGACATGCTGATAGAAGCACTTTCCACACTCCAAGCATTTATATGGCTTCTCCCCAGTATGACTCTTTTGATGTTTAGTTAAGTTGTGGTTCAGAGAGAAGCACTTTCCACACTCCAAGCATTTATATGGCTTCTCCCCAGTATGACTCTTTTGATGTTTAGTTAAGTTGTGGTTCAGAGAGAAGCACTTTCCACACTCAAAGCATTTATATGGCTTCTCCTCAGTATGAATTTTTTTATGTGTCCTTAGGTAGCTACTCCGAGAGAAGCACTTTCCACACTCCAAGCATTTATATGACTTCTCCCCAGAATGACTCTTTTGATGGACAGTTAGGCTGTCATTCCGAGAGAAGCACTTTCCACACTCCAAGCATTTATATGGTTTCTCCCCTGTGTGAACCCTTTGATGTAAAGTTAGGTCAACATTATGAGAGAAGCACTTTCCACACTCGAAGCACTTGTATGGTTTCTCCTCAGTATGAATATTTTCATGTCTCCTTAAGTGGGCATTTTGAGAGAAGCACTTTCCACACTCCAAGCATTTATATGGCTTCTCCTCAGTATGAATATTTTCATGTCTCCTTAAGTGGGCATTTTGAGAGAAGCACTTTCCACACTCCAAGCATTTATATGGCTTTTCCCCTGTGTGAACCTTTTGATGTATTCTTAGGTGGCCACTCCGAGAGAAGCACTTTCCACACTCCAAGCATTTATATGCCTTCTCCTCAGTATGAATCTTCTGATGTGTCCTTAGGTGGCTACTCTGAGAGAAGCACTTTGCACATTCCAAGCATTTATATGGCTTCTCCCCAGTATGAATCTTTTGATGTGCTCTTAGACTGACTTTCCAAGAGAAGCACTTTCTACACTCTAAGCATTTATATGGCTTCTCCTCAGTATGAATATTTTGATGTGCCTTTAGGTGGCCACTGTGAGAGAAACACTTTCCACACTCCAAGCATTTATATGGTTTCTCCCCTGTGTGAACCCTTTGATGTGAAGTTAGGTCACCACTCTGAGAGAAGCACTTTCCACACTCCAAGCATTCGTATGGTTTCTCCCCTGTATGAATCCTTTTATGTGTAGTTAGGCTGTGGTTCAGAGAGAAGCACTTTCCACACTCCAAGCATTTAAATGGCTTCTCCCCAGTATGAGTCTTTCGATGTGTAGTAAGGCTGTCCTTCCGAGAGAAGCACTTTCCACATTCCAAGCATTTATATTGTTTCTCTCCTGTGTGAACCCTTTGATGTGAAGTTAGGTCACCATTATGAGAGAAGCACTTTCCATACTCCAAGCATTTGTGTGGTTTCTCCACTGTGTGAATCTTTTGATGTGTCCTTTGGTGGCAACCTTGAGATAAGCACTTTCCACACTCCAAACATTTATATGGCTTCTCCCCTGTGTGAATCTTTTGATGTGTCTTTAGATAGCAAGTCTGAGAGAAACATTTTCCACAATCCAAGCATTGATATGGCTTCTTCATTGTGTGACTCTTCTGATGTGCAGTTAGGCTGCCATTCAGAGAGAAGCGCTTTCCACCCTCCAAGCATCTATATGGCTTTTCTCCTGTATGAATCCTTTGATGCCTAGTTCTTGCACTTCTCCAATGGAAGCACTTTCCATATTCCATGCCTTTATACCTTTTCCAGAATGTTGGAACATTGTGATATGTTTTAGCCCTGAATTTGCAACTGAACCCTTTTTGGTTCATGGCACCATTAGGCCTTCTCTTTCTCTTCCCTGTTTCATCTTGAATTGAGACCTCAGGCTTATTTCTGCTCTGACAGGCCCCCAATTCCTTCCTTTGCTTCTGTTTTGCTTTCCTTTTCCTTCTGCAATGTCCCTTTGGTACCACTTGATCCCCTGATTTTGCTTCCATCTGTAGATTGTTGTCTTTTTCCACAAATCTTCTTCCTGATTCCTTCTCACTCACCATCTCCCTCAGTTCTGCAACTGGAAAAGAGAGAAAAAAATCATGTAAGAATGAAAAGGTACAAATACCAGTTAGCAGGTACAGTCAATAGAACCACAGAGCTGGAAGGGACCTCCAGAGTCATCTGGTCTAACACCCTGCACAATGCAGGAAATCCACAAATACTTCCCACCCACACCCCCAGGCGCTGAACCTTGCTCCATGCCCAGAAGATGGCAAAAACCCCCAAACAAATCCACAACCCTCTAGGATTCCTGGCCGAACTGTCCAGGAGAAAGTGGTGATCAGCATTTCCCTGGGCGTGTAAGAAAGGGCCACAGGAACAAAGCACTGATGCAACCCTTCTTGTGCTCCCGTCTCATGATCTGCCTAAGTCCACAGAATCAGCTTTGCTGTCAAATAGCCATCTAGCCTCTGTTTAAAAACCTACAAAGAAGGAGAGCCCTTCCTAATGTTTAGCCAAAAGCTCTTCTGATTTAATTTCAATCCATTGGTTCTGGTCCAACCTTCTGGGGCAACAGAAAACAACTCTGCACCATCCTCTAAATGTCAGCCTTTCAAGTGCTTGAAGATGGTTTGTCATATCACGTCTCAGTCATCTCCTCTCCAGGCTAAACATACCCAGCTCCTTCAACCTTTCCTCATAGGACTTGGTCTTCAGACCCCTCACCATCTTCGTTGCCCTCCTCCGGACACATTCCAGCTTGTCTATATCCTTCTTAAAGTGTGGTGCCCAAAACTGATCACAATACGCAAGGTCTAACCAGAGCAGAGTAAAGTGATATCATGACTTTGCATGATCTGGACACTATATTTCTGTTGATACAGCCCAAAATCGCATTTGCCTTTTTAGCTACCGCATCACACCTCTTACTGATGTTCAGAGTATGGTCTAATAAGACCCCTAGATCTTTTTTGCACATACTACTGCCAAGACAAATCTCCCCCTCCTATAATTATGCATTTGATTGCTCCTACCTAAATGCAGAACTTTACATTTATCCCCACTGAAATTCATTTTATTTGCTTTAGCCCAGTTTTCCAGCTTGTCAAGATCATCCTGTATCCTGACTCTGTCTTCTACTGTATTTGCTACCCCTTCCAATTTAGTATCATCTGCAAATTTAATGAGCATTCCCTCTATCCCTTTATCCAAACTGTTGATAAAGATGTTGAACATAACAGGTCCCAGGACAGATCCCTGAGGCACTCCACTTGTCACTTCTCTCCAAGAGGATGAGGAACCATTCACAAGCACTCCTTGGGTGAGATCTGTCAACCAGTTGCAGATTCACCTAACAGTCAAAGGATCCAAACCACATTTTTCCAATTTGTCAACAAGAATATTATGTGGAACCTTATCAAAAGCCTTACTGAAATCAAGATAAACTATGTCCACAGCATTCCCCTGATCCAGCAAGGTAGTCACTTTCTCAAAAAAAAGAGATAAGGTTAGTCTGACATGACTTATTCTTGAGAAACCCATGCTGGCTCTTAGTCATCACAGCCATCCATTCTAGGTGTTCAAGGACTGACTGTTTGATGATTTGTTGTAAAACTTTTCCAGGTATAGACATCAAGCTGACGGGTCAGTAGTTACCTGGATCCTCCTTTTCCCCCTTCTTGAAGATGGGGACATTTGCCTGCCTCCAATCTTCTGGCACCTCACCTCACCTGTTACCAGTCACTCCTTTCTCCTCTGTGATCAGAACAGAAGGGAAAAGATTCTTACTCTGAGAGGCCACGGTCTCGTAATTTTCCTCCATAACATCCCAGTAGAGTTTTCTTTGGCCCGGATCCAGCAGAGCCCATTCCTCCTCCGTGAAGAACACAGCTACCTCCTCAAAGGAAACTGGGGGTTGCTGAAAGAGGAAAATATGGCCCAATTGATCATCTACTCCTGTCCTAGAACATTCAAGAAAGAAAGAAGAATCCCATCGGCCAGTCAAAGAATGCAATACATCAAACTGATGGCAAGGAAAATAGCATTAGTTTCTTTTTCAAACTTTGCCAGGTATTATATACTGAACATCTCCAAGAAATATAAACTCAGACAATTGCAAAGAACTGGGCTTCTCTTGGTTGAATCCAGTTAAATGTGTGTGTGTGTGGGGGAAATAATAGACTGTACAGCTGACATTATACTACCTTGTAGGCTTAATCCCAGAAATTCACAGAAATAGTGTTCAAGAGAAGATTTCTCCTCTAAACATTTTTGTTTGCAGAGATGTTCTGTGTTACTCTAAAGGTTGTAAACATAAACTGCCTAATTAAAATCAAGGTGTCTTTTGTTCTGTTTTTTCCCCTAACAAATCATAGGATGATTCACCCCAGGCCGTGTGATCCTTGGGGCTTGGCGAGTGAGAGATGCAGGGCACAAAATATCCAGCACAAACCTGCCGCCTCAGAGACGTTGGAGTCTTACAATAGAAACACCTTAAGGCAAAGGTAAACACGTGTGTGTAAGTGCTGTCAAGTTGCTTCTGAGTTATGAGGACCCTATGAGAACGTTCTCTCCTTAAGAGCCTTGCTCAAGTCTTGCAAATGGAGGGCCTTTGTGGCTTCCTTGACTGAGTCCGTCCATGTCACGTTGGGCCTTCCTCCTTTCCTGCTGCCTTCAACTTTCCCCAGCATTACTGTCTTTCCCAGTGACTCTTGTCTTCTCATAATGTGGCTAAAGTACTATCTCTTGGCCACCAGCGTCATATCCTTTCACTTGAGAGTCCTTCCCAGCTCCTTCATGGCAGCCCTTCCCAGTCCCACATCTCCTTCTGATTTCTTCGGTGCAGCCTCCCTTTTGGTTGATGGTGGAGCCGCAGAATCTTGGACAATTTCAGTTTCTTCATCATCAGCCTAAAAGTTGTATAATTTGCTAGTACCCATAACTTTGGTCTTCTTGATGTTCAGTGGGAACCTTGCTTTAGCATTCCCTGCTTTAACCTTCTTCAGGAGTCATTTCTATTGTCTGCCAGCAATGTAGTTTCCTCCGCACATCTCAAAGTGTTGATGTTACTTCCATCAATTTTCACTCCAGCTTCATTGAATCTAATCTGTCGTTCTTTAGGATGTGTTCTGCATATAGATTGAAGAGACAGGGAGACAAAAAGCATCCCTTGTCTGACACCCTGGCCAACCGGAAACCCTTCTCTTTCTCCATATTCTGTTCTAATTGCAAAGAACTGGGCTTCTCTTGGTTGAATCCAGTTAAATGCGTGTATGTGTGGGGGAAATAATAGACTATAGCTGACATTATATTACCTTGTAGGTTTGTCTGGAGTACAGGATGTGTGTCAAAACAAATAAAAAAATACTGCAGAAAAATTACTAAGTTGGGGGATAGAAATTATTTTTATCTACAATAATAATATGAAAGTGAAGAGCATCAAAATTGGCCACCAGTTTCAACAATAAAGAATATAAACACTGTGGCCCAGATTATCCCCACAACATTCTCCTGCTATTCTGCAATGGAAACGACGGTTTACTCCAAAGAAGCCAGGGAGGCGGAGGCCGCGCAGACAGAGAGGGTGGAGCAGATTCCCCTCCTTCACAAAACAAACCTACAGACCACTTTCCAATTCAGAGACCTTCTTGAAGGTGATGCTCATTGGAGTTATACTCTAGATGACACGACAGTAGTTATTTAACATACTTCCGTTATAGGAGCAAAACATGGCCAAAAGCATCTTTTGGGTTAGCCCATGAGGTATGTAAAAAACAAAACTGCAAGTGCAGCGAACTACAAGGGACAGTAAGAACAGACAATGAACCCTGTTGGATCAGACCAGGGGCCAACCTAGGCATTAAGAATAAAAAGAACCCCAGGCTGGTTGTAGGGAACATAACATATTCAAGTGGGTGAAAACACGAGAAACACAGCCCCACCCCACCCCATCCCCACCCCCCATACACAGGTCTTGCCCAGGAAGCCTCTCTCTCTCAATGTTTCTTCCAGCCACCTCTTCCTCTTTCACTCTTGTTCATGCATATTTTCTCTCCCCCTCCTTTATTCTTGCCCAAGAGCCACAGATGAAATCCCACACTCACCTTTCCTGCAGACAAGCAAAGGCCAAATTCTCCCTCCAGGCAGGGTAAACAAAAAAGAACAGAGGCCGGGTGGAACTGCATATTCCGCAAATTTTCATTTCCATTCTGAGGAAAAATTGTGTCCTGGACACCTAGAAAAGGCAGGGTTGATCTCTCGGGTGCTTGCAAGTCCTTCTGGGAAATGTAGTCTTCTGCAACAGCAACACCCAAACAGAATTGTAAAAGTGAGATATTTCAGAATGTGGAAAGAAGATTTCTTTGCTCATTTGTTGTTTTGTGAGGCAGCTTCCTGTGTGTATGAATAAATCTTCCTTCTTGTTTCGTCAAACCCACTGCTTCGGTGATCTCTGTCTTCCTTAGGCTCAATACAAAACTTATCACACAGCAGCAACCCAAAGGCTTTACACTTCCTACCCTAAGAACATCCTGTCACTGAGGGGAAGCCTTATACCACTGAGAGCAAAAAGAAAACAGTGTGGATGTGCGTTCTAAAGTTCAAGAGGGTCAAAAGAAGATGCCACCCCCTCCCTTCTCTTACATGCTCATAATAAAAGGGAAAAAAATCCTTACTCAGAGAGGTCACGGTCTCATAATTTTCCTCCATCACTTCCCAGAAGATTTTTCTTTGGCCTGGATCTAGCAGACCCCATTCCTCCTCCGTGAAGAACACAGCTACCTCCTCAAAGGACACCGGGGATCTCTGAAAGAGAAAGATATGGCTCAGTTGGTTCCTGTTCCTCAGCTTTCAAGAAGAAAAGAAGGATCCCATCACCCACTCAATTGATTAAAAGAATGCAATACACAAAACTGGTTGCAAGAAAAATTGATTAGTTTTTTTAGCCTCTAACAGTTATAATGCACTGAAAGTCTCCAAGAAATACAAATTCGGAAAACTGCACAAAAAAGGGCTGCTCTTGGTCCAGCCCAATTAAATGAAAAAACAAAAGAACCCTAAATGATTTAAAAAAGATTGTGTACTATATTCATTTGCATGTTTAACCCCAGAAATACACCAATAGTGTGTTTCCAGAGGTTTATGTTAAAAAATTCTGCAGCGGCTTTTTGTGTTACTGTAAATTTCTGTAAACATAAACTGGCCTAATTCAGCTCACCATCTCTTTCCTTCTGTTTTTAACCCAGGTCTGCTCATTCCAGGTGATATGATCATCAGGACTTCGCAGGCAAGAAATGTAGACCACAAGACATTCAGCACAAATGGGCTGCCTTGTGGAATGGCTGCAAGTTTGCACAGCATGCCCTCAAACGGCAAGGAGATTACTACATCATCTCCACAGATTTTGGATTTCATAGAACAGAAACGCTTTAACACAAAGATAAAGATCTTGCAGAAAAATTACTAAATGGGGGGGATTTAGCTACAACAGAATTAAAGCTAGGAACCTCAGCATTGGGCTCAGGATTATTGTGGGTGTTACGATAAGAGAACATAAGAACATAAGAGAACATAAGAGAAGCCAATGTTGAATCAGGCCAATGGCCCATCTAGTCCAACACTCTGTCACACAGTGGCCAAAATATACTAGGTGCCATCAGGAGGTCCAGCAGTGGGGCCAGGGCACCAGAAGCCCTCCCACTGCTGCCCCCTCCAGCACCAAGAATAGAGTGCATCACCTGCCCCAGACTGAGAGTTCCCATCTATACCCTGTGGCTAATAGCCACTGGTGGACTTCTGCTCCATATGTTTATCTAATTTCCTCTTGAAACTGTCCATGCTTGCAGCTGCCACGACCTCCTGTGGCAGTGAATTCCATATGTTAATCACTCTTTGGGTGAAGAAGTATTTCCTTTTATCTGTTCTAACTCGACTGCTCAGCAATTTCATAGAGTGCCCACAAGTTCTTGTATTGTGAGAAAGGGAGAAAAGTACTTCTTTCTCAACCTGCTCAATCCCATTCATAATCTTATAAACCTCGATCATGTCACCTCTCAGCCGTCGTTTCTCCAAGCTAAAGAGCCCCAAGCATTTTAACCTTTCTTCATAGGGAAGGTGTTCCAACCCTTTTATCATTCTAGTTGCCCTTCTCTGCACTTTTTCCAATGCTATAATATCCTTTTTGAGATGTGGTGACCAGAACTGTACACAGTATTCCAAATGAGGTCGCACCAATGATTTATACAGGGGCATGATGATACTGGCTGATTTGTTATCAATTCCCTTCCTAATAATCCCCAGCATAGCGTTGGCCTTCTTTATTGCAGCTACACATTGTGTAGACATTTTCAGCGAGTTATCCACTACGACTCCAAGATCTCTCTCTTGGTCCGTCTCTGCCAGATCAGACCCCATCAACGTGTATTTATATTTAGGATTTTTGGCTCCAATGTGCATCACTTTGCACTTGGCCACATTGAACCCCATTTGCCACGTTGACGCCCACTCACCCATCCTCAACAGATCCCTTTGGAGTGCCTCACAATCCTCCCTGGTTTTCACCACCCTGAACAACTTTGTGTCATCTGCAAATTTAGCCACATCACTGCTTACTCCCAATTCCAAATCGTTAATAAACAAGTTAAAAAGCATCGGACCGAGTACTGATCCCTGTGGTACCCCACTGCTTACCACCCTCCACTGAGAAAGTTTCCCATTTATACTCACTCTCTGTTTCCTATTTATAAGCCAGTTTTTGATCCACAAGAGGACTTGTCCTTTTATCCCATGACTATTGAGCTTACTTAGGAGCCTTTGATGAGGAACTGTATCAAAAGCTTTCCGGAAGTCAAGGTAAATAATATCTATTGGGTCCCCCTTGTCCACATGTTTGTTCACTCCCTCAAAAAACACTAACAGGTTAATGAGACAAGATCTTCCCTTACAGAACCCATGCTGAGTCTGCCTCAATAGTTTTTGTTCATCAATGTGCCTACTAATTCTTTCCTTAATAACAGTTTCCACCAACTTACCCAGTATCGATGTCAGACTGACTGGCCTGTAATTTCCCGGATCTCCCCTGGAGCCCTTTTTAAAGATGGGAGTGACATTAGCTACCTTCCAGTCCTCAGGAATGGAGGCAGATTTTAAAGAAAGATTACATATTTTTGTCAGGAGATCCACAAGTTCACATTTGAGTTCTTTCAGAACTCTCGGATGAATGCCATCCGGGCCTGGTGATTTATTAGTTTTTAAATTGTCCATCAGTCGGAGGACTTCCTCTCTTGTTACCGCAATCTGATTCAGGTCTTTCAAACCCCCTCCCGAAATCGGTGCTTCTGGAGTGGGCAAACACTTCTCCTCTTCCACAGTGAAGACAGAGGCAAAAAATGCATTCAGCTTCTCAGCCATTTCCCTATCATCCTTCACTACTCCTTTTACCCCTTGGTCATCCAAGGGCCCCACTGCCTCCCTGGCTGGCTTCCTACTTCGAATGTATTTGAAGAAAGTTTTATTGTTGGTCTTTATGTTTTTTGTGATATGCTCCTCATATTCCCTTTTTGCTTGCCTGATCACAGACTTGCATTTTATTTGCCATAGTCTGTGTTCCCTTTTATCAACCTCACTAAGACTAGCTTTCCACCGCTTAAAGGAATCCTTCTTACCTTTTACAGCTTCCATTACTTTATTTGTTAACCATGCAGGCTTTTTTCTATACCTATTTGTACCTTTCCTAACCTGCGGTATATATTTTTTCTGAGCTTCTAGGATTGTCTTTTTAAATAGTCTCCAAGCTTCCCCAATGGTTTTGACCTTCTCCACTCTTCCTTTCAATTTCTTCCTCACATGTCCCCTCATACCAGAGAAGTTACCCCTTTTAACGTTAAAAGTGGTTGTGTCAGTCTTTTTGGGCAACTCCCTATCTGTACAAATGTTAAACTCAATGACATTATGGCCACTGTTCCCAAGTGGTGCAATCACTTTTACATCTCTCACCAGGTCTTGGGTGTTACTTAGGACCAAATCCAGGATCGCCTCTCCCCTGGTAGGATCTGTGACCATCTGTTCCACAGCACAGTCATTGAGAGTGTCTAAGAGCGCAATCTCTTTTTCCCGACTAGAACTCATATTGACCCAATCAATGCGTGGGTAGTTAAAGTCGCCTATTACAACACAGTTATTTCGTCTAGCCGCTATCTTTAATTCATTCATCATTTTATAATCCTCCTCTATCTTTTGATCTGGTGGGCGATAACAAACTCCCACTGTTAAGCCTCCTTTTGGACCCACTATTTCAACCCATAGCATTTCTAGAAGTGAATCCAATTCTCTTACCCTCTCAATCTTACTGGACGGTATACCCTCTCTGACATACAGAGCCACCCCACCTCCAACCCTTTCCCCCTATCCTTCCGATATAATTTATAACCAGGAATCACCGTATCCCACTGATTTTCCTCATCCCACCAAGTTTCTGAAATACCCACAATGTCTATTTCCCCCCCAACACCAAGCATTCCAACTCCCCGATTTTACCTCGGAGACTTCTAGCATTTGTGTATAAACACTTATAGTTTCCCATGTTTGTTAAGCCCACAGCCTTCCTCTTGCTGCCTCGAGACCTTGCCAGGCAGTTCCTATCATTAGCCACAGTTTCAGTGGACAATTGTAATCCATTTCCTTGTACAAAAGTAATAGCTACCCCTTCATCTCTTTGAGATGAGCCATCCCGAACCAGAGACTTTTCATCTCCTGTCGGCTTTCCCCCATTATTCAGTTTAAAAACTGCTCTGCCACCTTTTTGATTTTGAGCGCCAGCAGCCTGGTTCCTTCTCGGGACAAGTGGAGACCGTCCCTTTTGTACAGCTCCCTCTTGTCCCAAAAAGCATCCCAGACATGAATGGAATGGACACATCCTGGCCAAGATTAACAACAGAAAATCCCTCTTAACATTTTGCAAAGGAATTGACGGTTTACTACTGAGAAGCCAGACAAGTGGAGGCAGCACAAGCAGAGAGAGTGGAGTCGATTCCCTTCTTCACAAAACAAACCCTCAAACCAGTTTCCAATTCAAAGCCAGTAAGACAGACAGACAACAAACCCTGCTGGATCAGCGGCGACTCATCTAAATTTTAAGAATAAAATAAGCCCAGGGAAGAGTCAGTTTCTCTCTCGATGCTTCCTCCGACCATCTTTCCTCTTTCACTCCCATTCAAACGTCTTTTCTCTTCCTTCCCCTATTCTTTCCCAAAGTCGATTTTAGGAAATCCTCAGCTCACCTTTCCTGCAGACGTGCAAAACCCCAATTCTTCCTCCAGCCGGGGAAGAAGAAAAAGAGGAGAGGCGCTGCGGAACTCCATGTCCCCCAAATTTGCTCCTCCGCCTCGATGAAAGACCGCCCTTTTCAACGCCTGGAAAAACCATTAGAACATAGTTTGAGTCCAGCAGTACCTTTAAGACCACCAAAATTTTATTGAAAGTGTGAGCTTTCGCGCGCAGGCGCACTTCCTCACACATAAGGCAAGGTTGACCTCACTGGTGCTTGCAAGGCATTCTGGGAAATGTAGTTTCCTGCAACAACCAGCCCCAGCGGCCGTGTGAGGCAGCTTCATAGGACGCTGTTAGTGAGGAACAAGAACTTTGTTGGTCTTAAAAGGTGCCAACCATTGGACTCTAACTTTGTTCCAAGAAATCCTCCTGTCAGGGCAGGCCCATAGCCAGAAAAATTTTATTGGGGGAGGGGGTGTCGAATGAGTACAGTGATGGTGAGCACATCATTATTTGTTTACTTTATTAAGTATTTATACTTTATTATTTACCAGTTTTCTACTTGAGACTCAAGGTAGACGGCATGGCATAAAACAATGTAATCTAATAGCATGAGAAACCTAATAAGGAATGCATAGGTTTAGGATTACAAAAACGAGAAAAGTACCAAAAAAGAAGTGTCAGATGTGCTCTGTCAAGCAATGAAAATAATGGCATTCCAAGCAAATGAAAACAATGCTGCGTGGAGTTCTGAGTCCGACAGAACACCATTTTCACCTCAATTTCTTAATCTCTATTTTGCTCCAACATGATTCTTCAATCCTAATTCTCTTCTAGTCAGTTTGCATAGAGAATTTACCCCTGAAAGATTTATGACAGGATTTATGCCCTCTTACCTCAACTCCTTCCTTTTATACACAGATAATTTATACTTGAAAGCAGGGCTAGTTTCAGGTTTTGGTGGGCCCTGGGCAAAAAGCTATAACTGGGCCCCCTTTTCCCTTTGGTACAGCTCCTTTCTTCTCTAGCTACAGCCCCTTCCAGTTGGCTCCTCTCCTTTGGTTCTACCTTTTCTTCTTTAACACTCTATATCATTGCTAAACTGGTGGGCAGCAAGCATCAGCTTATCAATGATATACAGTGGGGTTTTTTTTAAACTGTGATTGGTTGCCCATTTGTGTTACTAATACTGGAATTATTCTGCGATATGTAGTTGTTGTTCTGAATGGAATTCTGAAAATTGGTTGAAGAAATATCACCATTTACAGCTGGTTATGAAAAACGTGTAATAGTTTTTCTTATATGTCAGTGCTATATTCTTGAATACCCAAAAGGAAGCTTACAATCCAGAACCTTTGCTGAATACTTTATTGAATATTTTATTATAGCATATGGAATACTCTTTTGTACATTGTTGTATACTTTATTGTTACTTGTCATACTTATTCTACATTTATACAATTTTCAATATTGTTGAGAACCTTTAGCATTTTCGTAGTTTTTCCCTATTGATATTTGCTATACTGTGTGATCCTTCTTGGTGGTTTACATGGAATAACATACATAACAGGTGATTTTTATTTGACATTCATCCTCTGCCTTCCAGCAGATTTTAGTAGTCGCGGCTGACCAATACTTCTAGATTCTCCACGGTCTTTTCCCAGCTGCAAAGAGAGGAGTTAAGCCACCTGAAATCCATCAGGGAACTGATATTAATCTTCGCACTGTGGATCAATCTCAACTCTTTCCATTTGAGTGGAAGAAATTCTCACACTGGGTTGATTTATTGGTCCTGCTACTTCACAATTTGCGGATTTTCACTGTTTTCTATTGAAAGGGGAATAAAAATGTCCAGACTACTTCTGCCACAATGATAGAAATCTGTATTTCAAAGTATGTGCTCCAATCAGAACCTTTTAAGGCACAGGATAAAACAGAACAAAGAGCTGATAACCAGGTGATGTCATATCTGACCAAGGGTTATCATCCCTGGTCCTGTTCCGCCTCCACTTTCATGTAGGTCAGCCATGGGAAACGGAAGTCCTGCATCATACTCAGTGCATTGAAAAGCAGGGATCATCTTTCCATGATTTTGAGAAAAATGAAAAAGGTCAAATCCATTGGATTTATCCATGTTCTCAAATCCCGTAAGATGAGCATGAAACAAGTATTGATTATTTAAAACAAAAGAATCAAAACTATCAAAACAATTACAATTCAACTGGCAAAAAGTTATGAAACAATAACTGAAAAACTTAAAACATCCAGTATTCTCTTAGACTACATTTGCAGAATGCTGCACAACCTATCTGAAGAAGCTTCCCATAGGGGAAAAAAAAATTCTATAACCCGGAAATCTCTTTAAAATAAACAAGTTACTGCATTTTGGGTTTTCCCTTCTTATTCTTCCCCCCCCTGGTTTTTCTTTTTTTTCTGGCTCAAATAAATTTATTTTTTTATCCCAATTTTTCTAAGAAAGGGATATAGTGGCCCTGGTGAATACAGAACAGGATAACTTACGCTGGCCATTGATGTTCAAAGGGGATGCCTGATACTTAGGAATGCAGGTACCTAAGGAAAACCCTGCTGGATGAGACCAGTGGCCCATCTGGTCCAGCAAACAGCCTGACACAGTGGCCAAACAGTTACTCTGGAGTGCTAATACCAGGGCACAGAGGCTGACCCTGATGTCACCTTCTGGCACTAGTATTCAGAGACTGGGTACATATGAATGCGGAGGTTTCATTGAGTGACGATGGCTAGTAGCCACTGATAACATGACCTCCATGAAATTTAATCCAGCATATGCCACCTTTTCAGATAAAATCAGAATCAAAGTTCTTCTAACTGGAATATTACAGCACTCTGCATTCTGTAAAAGGTAATAGGAGTTAATAGTTCTCGTGGCCCTTTCTTACATGTCCAGGGAAATGCTGATCGCACTTTGGGGTCAGGAGGCAATTTTCTCCAGACCAGTTCGGCCAGGGATCCTGGAAGTGTTTGTTGGGTTTTTTTACCATCTTCTGGGCATGGAGCAGGGGTCACTGGTTGTGGGGTCGTGAATTTCCTGCATTGTGCACGGGGTTGGACTAGATGACCCTGGAGGTCCCTTCCAACTCTATGATTCTGTGAGGCATCATCTACTTCACTGCCTAGGCAAATGTTTCATTAACATGAGAGGCTTTTAGAGAGTACAGAGAAAAATATATGTGTTTTGCAGGGCTATTTTTGGGCAGGAATGCACAGGAACGGAGTTCCGGCTGGCTTCCAAGTTGGCCAAGCCTATAGCCTCCCCCCAGTTCCCCAGGCACTTTGCAAGCTGCAAGGTACCTAGGGAAGCCAAGCCAATCCAGGGAGGGAAGGCAGCAGATCCAGAAACTGCCTTCCTTCCCTCGGGTTCCCCATGTGCTCTGCAAGCTGAGGGGCACCTGGGGAAGCCAATCCTGGGAGGCAGCTGTGCTGTCAGTGGTGTGGTCTAATGAGTTTCTGCTGTTGGGTGTGGCCTATCATGCTAATGACTTCCTGCTGGACCTTTTCTACAAAAAAAGCCCTGGTGTTTTGGTCACCAGACTGGGCTACATATATTTGTTTGAGCCTGGGGGGAAAGAGAGAGGAGGATGAACACAAAGGAGAGGAACAGGCACAGAGAAAGTCCTCATCAAGGGCAGCTACCATAAAACAGTTCATGTCCACAAACCAGCAGGCTCAGCCATTTTAACAGGTAGCCTACATACTAACTGTTATTGGAAGGATCTTCACCTGTGTGAATATGGTGGTGAAAGGTAAGGCTTTGACTCTGATGGAACCTCATTCCACAATCCAGGCATTCATATACCTTTTTTCATGTGTGAACCTTTTGATGTGAAGTTAGGTGGTGACTTCGAGAGAAGCACTTTCCACACTCTAAGCAACTAAATGGCTTCTCCCCAGTATGAATCTTTTGATGTGCTTTTAGATTGTCATTCCGAGAGAAGCACTTTCCACATTCCAAGCAATGATATGGCTTCTCCCCAGTATGAAGCTTTTGATGTGCAGTAAGGTTGCCATTCTGAGAGAAGCACTTTCCACACTCCAAGCATTTATATGGCTTCTCCCCTGTGTGAACCCTTTTATGTTTAGTTAGTTCACCATTCAAAGAGAAGCACTTTCCACACTCCAAGCATTTATATGGCTTCTCCCCTGTGTGAACCTTTTGATGTGCACTTAGGTTGCCACTCCCAGAGAAACACTTTCCACACTCCAAGCATTTATATTGCTTCTCCCCTGTGTGAACCTTTTGATGTCTCCTTAGGTGGCCATTCCAAGAGAAGCACTTTCCGCACTCTGAGCATTTATACGGCTTCTCTCCTGTGTGAACCTTTTGATGTACATTTAGGTCGCTACCCCGAGAGAAACACTTTCCACATTCCAAGCATTCGTGTAGCTTCTCCCCAGTATGAATATTTTGATGTACTTTTAGGGTGTCTTTCCGTGAGAAGCACTTTCCACATTCCAAGCATTTATATCGCTTCTCCCCAGTATGCAGCTTTTGATGTGCTCTTAGGCTGTCATTCCAAGAGAAGCACTTCCCACATTCCAAGCACTGATATGACTTGTCCCCTGTGTGAACATTTTTATGTGCAGTTAGGTGGCTATTCTGATTGAAGCCCTTTCCACACTCCAAGCATTTATATGGCTTTTCCCCAGTATGAATCCTTTGATGTGCAATCAGGCTGCTATTCTGTGAAAAGCACTTTCCACACTCCAAGCATTTATGTGGATTCTCCACATTATGAATATTTTGATGTGCTTTTAGGGTGTCATTCCGAGAGAAGCACTTTCCACACTCCAAGCATTTAAATGGCTTCTCCCCAATATGAATCTTTTGATGTGTTTTTAGGGTGTCACTTCGAGAGAAGCGCTTTCCACACTCCAAACATTCATGTGGCTTCTCCACAGTATGAATATTTTGATGTGATTTTAGGACGCCATTCCGAGAGAAGCACTTTCCACACTCCACGCATTTATATGGCTTCTCTCCTGTATGAATCTTTTGATGTGCAATTAGGCTGCCTTTCAGAGAGAAGAACTTTCCACACTCCACACATTTATATGGCTTTTCCCCTGTGTGGATCCTTTGATGCCTACTTCTTGCACTACTCCAATGGAAGCACTTCCCACATTCCATGCATTTATCCCTTTTCCAGCATGTTGGAACATTCTGATATGTTTTAACCCTGAAGTTGCAGCTGAACCCTTTCTGGTTCATGGCACCATTAGGCCTCTTTTTAGTCTCTGTTTCATTTTGAGCAAAGACCTTCGACTTATTTTTGCTCTGACGTGCCACCAATTCCTTGCTTTGCTTCTGTTTTGCTTTCTTTTTTCTTCCGCAATGTCTCTTTGGTACCACTGGATCCCCAGATTTTGCTTCCACCTGCAGATTGTTGTCTTTTTCCACAAGTCTGCTTCCTGATCCTTTCTCATTCCCCATCTCCTTCACATCTGCGACTGCAAGAGAGAGACAGAAATCAAATAAGAATCAAAAGGTACAAAAGCCAGTTAACAGGTAAAATGAGTAGTGAATGGTATTTTCTACAGTGAGATCCTGTGGCCTGGAAAAACTTCAGCAATCTTTAAACACACACCAGGATGATTTGGAAAAGGAAAAATGGGTGACCAAAGGAAGAGGCAGCCGATTTCTTGCTTCTGTTGCAGAAATTTGCTTTTGAGATTACATTAAGGTTAATAAGTTTTCTGGTGTTTATTCAGAGAACACAAAAAAACAGAATAGGAAAAGGAATGCTTTACAAATCTTGAATTTTAAATAAAAAGAATAAAATATGGAACACTTAAATCCAGAGACAGAAGACATGAACAGACAAAGTAGATCTTTCTAGAAACCTGGAAAATGACCCAGACTTGCAGAAAAATCGGGGAGGGGATACACTGGGGAGTTACAGTACCCCCAAAATAATAGAAGCAGTGCCTGTAACATAAGAAACAAAGGCCTTTAGTGGCCATTGCAAGGCCACCGCACATTATTGTCAGCCTTCAGGCCTTGGTTTCTGTCAGTTAGAGACAGGGGCAGGCAACAGTGCCCCTTTAGAGGTTTGCTTTGGCCTTTGAGGGAAGCCAGCCCTGGGTCAGGTCCAGCAGCAAACAGAACCAGGCCACTTGATACCACACAACTTGCATGACTCACCCAGGATTGGCTGCTTGCTACTGTTCAACAGCAGCTACACTGCAAAAGCCAGTGTGGTCTAGTGGTTAGAGTTTCAAATTGGGGTCTAGGAGACTCAGATTAGAATCCCAATTCTGCTCTGGAAGAGGAGGAGGAAGAGGAGATTGGATTTATACCTCACCCTTCACTACCCAAAGGAGTCTCAGAGCAGCTTACAATCTCCTTTCCCTTCCCCTCCCCACAACAGACACCCTGTGAGGTAGGTGGGGCTGAGGGTGCTCTTTTGAGAAGTGCACTTTCCAGAACAGCTCTGAGAGAACTGTGACGTCCCCAAGGTCGCACCAGCAGCTGCATGTGGAGGAATAGGGAATCAAACCCGGTTCTCCCAGATTAGAGTCCACGCTCCTAACCACTACACCAAACTGGAGGAAAACTGGGTGACTTTGGACCAATCACAGTCATTCATACAGCCTAACCTACCTTGCAGGGGTGTTGTAAGGATAACATGGAGCAGCAGAGAATTGTGTGAGCTGCTTTGAATCATTAGTAGCAAGAAAAGCGGAGTATAAAGAAAATAAATTATCAATATGCCTGAATATGGGGGGGGGCAGATTAAAGGATAGGTTGGTTGGTAGGTACTAGAGAAGGAAATACGGAAAGCGGAGCATGCAGGGGCTTCCAGGACACAAATAGTGCAAGGAGGGGGGCCCAGGGGAAAATAAGGGACTTCCCAAAATTCCTTGCAGCTTCCCCACTACACAACTAGGCCCAACCTGGCTAACATCATGAACTGGACCCAGTCTAGGGGCTGGGCTGGCACGGCATAACTGGGCCAGATTTTTCCCATGCAGAGGCTGCTGGAGAAAGGAAGGAGGAAAAGGTGAAGACGGGGTGGAGATAAATGTAGATCATGGGGGTGGATAGAAAGAACACAGAGGAAGAGGAGTATACCAGGAGATCCTAAGACTGCCTGGCACCCATGAGTTCTACCCTCTTTAGCATTATGCACCACTAGGTGGCGAGCTAGACTTGTTTCTTTTAGGCAAGAGACATTTCAGAGGTGGTTTGTCATCACCTGCCTCTGTGTCACATCTCTGGTATTCTTTGGAGGTCATCCTTCCAAGTACTAGCCACGGTTCACCCTGCTTAGCTTCCGAGATCTGACGAGATCGGGTTAGCCTGGGCTATCCAGGTCAGGGTGGACACAGAGAAACATGAAGATATGGGGGTTGTCTGCAAGGAAGAAGGGAATATAATAAGGGATACAGTGGAAAACGAGGTGCCCCCCACAGAAGCTGCGCTACACATGAAAGGAATCGGAACATCCTGGACCGAGCCACCCGAGATCCCCGCCATATGTTTTCTGCATTGGAAGCTACAGTTGACAATGAAAGGCACCACTAACGGAAAAGAAAGCTAGGCACCTCAATACTGGCCACTCGTTTCAGGATGATGGTGGGACTTGCAGTGCCAAAAATGAAGGGAAATGAACCATTCTGGCACAAATTAGCTCTAAGACATCCCTCTGCTATTGGAAATGGAAGAAAAGGCTTATTAACAAGAAGCCAGGAAAGGGCCACAGCACGGACAGGGAAGGTGGAAGATATCTCCGCTCTACAAATCAAACGGGATTTAGCAACTTCACAGAGCTATCAGGTCCAGTGTGGTTTAGTGGTTAAGAGTGTCTGACCAGGATCTCCAAGACCCAGCTTCGAATACCCAGAACTCTTCCATGGAAACTTCCAGGGGGACCTGGTGCCAGTCACACCATCTAAGCCAGTCCTAACTCAGAGAGCCGTTGTGAGGAGAAAATTGGGGGGGAGAACAATGTTAGCTGCTTTGTGTCCCGAAAGAGGAGAAAAACTGCCCAGATGGGGAGGGTGGAAGATATCCCTTCCTTTAAAACAAAGAATCTCCCCTTTTTAACAGATGCAGTTAGGTTTAGTAGGTAGAGCTTCTGATTAGGATATAGATGTTCCAGACTCAGATCTACAGTATCACACTAAACATTGGTGGCTGACCACGAGCCAGGTACACATTCTCACCTTATCCTACCTCACAGGGTTGTTTGTGATTAAAATGGAGAAAAGAGCAGTACAAGCCACTTCGGGCCCCCACAGTGAAGAAAGCGGGGGGTGGGGGGATGACAGTTGTTATACATATAATTTTGCCTGCAGTTTGCCGGGAAAGGATGTTCCCTGAGGCCAGGCCTGTAGCTACAGTGGGGCATTTTGGGGCCTGGCCCCTTGACTTCCTGCCAAGGCCCTCCCCAACTTCCATCCAGCCCCCCGGCTCTCTGGGCCACCCAGAGGACTCCCAACTCTCTGGGCCACCTGGAAGACTCCCTACCACTGTCCCGTCCCCAAGCGTGGCTTCCTTCCCTATGTAGGCAAGCAGAGTGCGAAAGCCACAAAAGTGAGTTTTTAAAAATTTATTTTTTATTTTGTGACGTCAGTGCCCCCTGACTTATTTAAAGGCCCCCTGAATTACAAAATCCTGGCTACAGGCCTGCCTGAGGCTGTTGCTTTGTCCCACGTTGCATCTTTTGTCGGGAGGCAGAGCTAGTCTTGTAGATACTGGCTTGGGAAATCTGTACAGATTTGGGGGCGGAGCCTGGGGATGGCAGGGTACAGGGAGGGGAGGGACCTCAGCAGGTTACAACGATCCAGAGTCACCCTCAACGTGAGTCGTTTCCTCCCCGAGGAACTGATCCGTGCAATCTGGAGATCAACGGTAATTCAGTGGCAGCTCCTGGCCCCACCTGGTTGATGGCAACCCTAGGCAGTACTGCTCATTCAGTATTGAAACTGCCATTAAATATCATAAGCGGGCATTCGTATGGTATCACAATAGCAGTGAACTATTTATAAGGGTGGCAAACGGAACGAGAAGGGGTGGGCTCCCATATATAACAATTGGAAAAAAGAAGGGGGAGTCCTGGAGGTCACCTGGGCCACAAGAAATTTCTTGAACATGATTCGCATTGGGCTCATACCCCAGAGGAAGCAGCAAAGGAAGGTCTCGAGGAAGGAATTTTACTGAAAATACTTCTCATTCCTAATAGGCCAAAAACATGGCTAAAGAGAAGATAAGGTGTTAACCCGCCGAGGGCGCAAGGGTCTTTCCCTTATGAAAGAATACTGGGAGAACAGCAAACAATGGGGCTGATGAGGGGAGTGGGCGGGTGGGGGTCCAGGCTGTATTTTTAAAAAACGATGCACCTCTCTGCCTGTCTTTTTGTGGCAGGAATACTTTCATAGGAATCAGGGCCTGGCACTGGAAAACTGGCCACCAGTTTTAGGATGATCACGGGAGTAACAGTGTCAAAAAAGGTATCGCAGCATCCTAGCCCAGGTTATCCCTGTATTGTTTCAAACGGAAGCAAAGGTTTACTCGCAAGAAGCCAAGCAGCATCACAGACAGGGAGGGAGGAAAATATCTCATCCTGTACAAAACAAAGAGGATTTAGAACCTTCCCTGAGCTACCAGACCTGGTGCGGTGTAGTGGTTAGAGCGTCCGACCAGGATCTAAGAGACCCAACTTCGAACACTCAGGACTCTTCCATACACGCTTCCTGGGAGACCTTGGACCAGTCACTCCATCTGAGCCAGACCTATCTCACACAGTTGTTGTAACGATAAAATGGAGGAGAAAGAGAGATGTAAGCTGCTTTGGGACCCCGTTGGGGGGGAATATGGAGTAGCAAATTACCAAAGTGGAAGTGACGGCTACCTGTTTCTGACAGGGACCTCTTTTGAGAACTGACAGGGAGAAATCATCAGAAAATATATAAGCATGGCGAGCTATGGGGCTGGCTAGCGGAGAAAGCAGTTCAGACCTGGGAAAATTAAAAAATGGCTACTAGTCATGGTGACTGAAGGGGACCTCCATGTTCAGAGGCAGTAAACCCCAGAATCCCAGTGCCAGGAGGCAGCATCCAGGGAAGTCCTTGGCCTCCGTGCCCCCTTTGTTTGACTCTCCAGGGCAGCTGCTTGATCACTGTATGAATGAATGCCGGGTTAGATGCACTGCTCCAGCACATACCCTCTCCTCTTCTTAGCAAACGGCAGGGTGTGGGAATTGATTTTTCAGATTTCACCTCAATAAGGCGGCAGTACTTTTGATGGGGCTACGGCTCAGTGGCGGAACATCTACTTAGCATGCAGAAGGTTCCCATTTCAATCCCCAGCATCTCCAGTTAAAAGATCTAGCAATAGGTGATGTGAAAAGACCTCTGCTTGACACCCTGGAGAGGCACTGCCAGTCTGAGTAGGCGATACCGCCTTGGATGGACTGAGAGTCTGATTCAGGATAAGGCAGATTCAGGTGTTCACGTGTGTGGGGACAGATTTTTCAGACTTCAGCTCAATAAGCAGAAGCCCCCTTTTGTTTTTTCCAGGGGAAGGAAGGTGGAAAGGCTCCCAATGGCAGGGGCAAAGGAGGCCAAAGTTCACCTCCTTGTTTTTCCAACTTCTGGAGAAATGTTCCATGAACTGCAGAAGAGAGAATGGATCTCTCCTCAGTGCCTGGCTTGGTTCCCACTGGGACCTGCTCTGAACGGGCCGAGGAAGAGCAGAACGTCATGAGGAAAAGCGCTTCTGCCTCCAGAATCCCCACTCGTCACACCTAGAACCTGGCAGGAGCGTTTCTTGCCTGGCTTCTCTTCCCCTGACTACCACCTTCCTCACTGTGGACACTCGTGTTCTCCTCCACCAAGATTTTCCCTGGAACTTTCCCTCAAGCCCAGCTGGTTCCACTCCAAGAGCTGGAGATTCAAGAGGGCCGCAGCCCTACAACTGAAGAGTCTCCTCTCCAAACCCCTTTTTCAAGTGCCCTGGGCTGAACCGTGGGCTTTCAGGACACGGATCAGAAGCCCTGCTGCTGAGCAAGAGACTGTTCTCTGGCCTAGTCGAATCAACGGTGCCTTCCCTCCTCTCCTCCCATCAGCCTCACTCACCCAAGCAATGGAGTGCGGGAGAACCACTCTGCGTCAAAATCGAAACGCCAAAGGGAGCAGGAACTGTGGGGATTTCCTTGCAGGAACCTGACTGGATATTGTTCATCTCTCCCAATCAGAGCCCTCTTCATCAACAGGTCTCTCTTTACAGCATGAACGTATTTTATGCTTTCTTTCTCAGGGGCTTTAAGATCCCCAAGTGGAGGAGCTCCGATCTTTCCTCCATGGCAAATGAATGTCTGTCCTGAAATCAAAGAGAGTCAAAGGAAGATGCCACCCACCCCCTCTCTTCCGTGTTTGTAATAAAAAAAGATTCATACCCAGAGAGGCCACGGTCTCAAAATTTTCCTCTGCAACATCCCAGTAGAGTTTTCTTTGGCCTGTATCCAGGAGAGCCCATTCCTCCTCCATGAAGGTCACGGCTACCTCCACAAAGGACACGGGGAGGTTCTGAAAGAGGAAAATGTGGCCCAGTTGATCATCTATTCCTGTCTCAGACCAATCAAGAAAGAAAGAAGAATCCCATCGGCCAGTCAACAGCTTTTAAAAAACGATTTTTTCGATTTCTAACCCGCCCTCCTGGCAATGCAATATATCAAAACACTGGAAGAAAAATTCAATTTGTTTCTTTTTCAGCTTCTGCCAGTTATAATATGCTGAGACTCTCCAAGAAATATCACCTCGGAAAATTACACAGTGCTTCTGTCGGTCAAATTCCAATCAAGTCTCAACAACCCTAATTGACAGTGTCAGAACTGTGCTTTCAGGCAAGACTTAATCGACCACAGAGGCATTCTGTGTTACTCTAAAGCTTGCGTCCAGCTCTGTAAACATGAAATGGCCTAATTCAAGAGTCTTTTTGTTCTGTTGTTTCCCTGAGAAACCAAAGACCTATTAGCCCCAGGCTGTATGATCCGTGGGGCTCGGTGGCCAAGAGATGCAAGGGACAAAATACCCAGCAGAAACCTGCTGCCTCAGAGACTTTTACAGATATTTGTGCACTGTGGAATGACAGCAGTTTGTACAACACGTCCTTGAACTGGAAGCATGCTACTGCATTGCCTCAATGGCTTTTGGACTTTTATAACAGAAATGCCTTAAGGCAAAGTTAAACGTGTGTGTGTGAGAGAGAGTGTCATCAAGTCGCTTCCATGTTACGGTAACCCTATGAATTAATATCCTTCAAAATGTTCTACCATTAACAGCCTCGCACAGGGCTTGCAAACTGAGGGCCTTCGTGGCTTCCTCAACTTCCATCTCATGCTGAGAGTCTTCCTCTTTTCTTGCTGCCACTTTTCCACTTTTTCTAGCGTTGTTGTCTTTTCCAGTGATTCTGGTATTCTTGTGGCAGAATTCCGGATTAAGAGTGACTTGGCCATTTATGTATAAAGTACGCTGAATAGAAGTTAGCAAAAGCAGACTTTGGTTTCATCCCATAAAACACTGCAGCATGGCTACTGCTGTCTTTCCCACACAGGCGGTGCCTGGCTACTGAATTCTTTCCCATTCACAGCTTCCATTCCTGAAGTTCCATGCTCTGCCTCAGGTTGAATATCTAGAGATGAGTGTCACATCTCTTCTGATCTGGCCGGGGGCTTTGGCCTGACTGGTAATCTGCTGGGGGAGCAAAGTTTATGGTTTTACAGTGCTGTTAAGAAGAAGAAGAGATTGGATTTATACCCCGCCCTTCACTACCTGAAGGAGCGGTTTACAATCCCTTCCCCTCCCCATAACAGACACCTTGTGAGGTAGGTAAGGCTGAGAGAGCTGTTTTGAGGACTGCTTGTGAAAAAACGGCTCTGAAAGAACTTGTGACTGATCCAAGGTCACACCAGCAGCTGCATGTGGAGGCGTGGGGAATCAAACCCGGTTCTCCCAGATTAGAGTCTGCACTCCTAACCACTACACCAAACTGGCTCTCACCCCAAATTGGCTTAAAGGGGAAGGGCTTGGCTATTGGTGAGCTCATGACATTCCCAAGGGACAGTTGATGTATGCCTTTTATTATTATTTTGCAAAAGGGTATAAATATTGTCATTTTTCATTATAGGGGGCCACCTCCAGACTGTTCACTGGAAGCCCTCTGTTGGCAGCCAGGGATAGATCTCTTCACTAATTAGGTAATCGCTGTACACTGTTTTCATTTTATGTTTTGAGCCTTTCTGCTAGTCTACTTAAGGTTCAATAAAATAGATTGTAGTGCGTGCTTGCGTCCTCTTCTATTCCCACCGGGACTTGGTGTCCAGTCAGATCCCATCCAGCCCAGTGAACCTAAGTGGAAGCCTGGTGACCAGGTAAAAAATATTTCTTTTCCTGCAACATTTCTCACAATGTGATCAAAGCACGATAACCTGGTTGCCATCGAGAGAGCCTTACACTTCGGAATCCTTCCTAGCTCCTTCATTGCTCCCCTTCCCAATCCCAGTCTCCTTCTGATTCCTTCAGTGCCGTCTCCCTTTGTGTTGACAATGGAGCCACAGAACAGAAAATCTTGAACAATTTCACTTTCTTCATCATCAGCCTAAAAGCTGTCTGGTTCGCTTTTTCACCCCAAAAGTGATTAACACATGGAATTCACTGCCACAGGGGGTGGTGGCGGCTGCAAGCATGGACGGCTTCAAGAGAGAATTAGATAAATATATGGAGCAGATGTCCATCAGTGGCTATTAGCCACAAGGTACAGATAGGGACTTTGGGGCAAGTGATGCTCTGTCTTCTTGGTGCTTGGGGGGAGGCAACAGTGGGAGGGCTTCTAGTGTCCTGGCCCCACTGCTGGACCTCCTGATGGCACCTGGTATTTTTGGCCACTGTGTGACAGAGTGTTGGACTGGATAAGCCATTGGCCTGATCCAACATTGGCTTATGTTCTTACGTTCTTTTACTCCTTACTTCCGTCGTCTTGATGCTCAGCTGTAATTCTGCTTTAGCACTTTCTGGTCTAACATTCATCAGGAGTTGTTTCAAGTCTTCACTGTTTCCTGCCAGCAATCTTGTGTCACATCTTGAAAATGTTACTTCCAACATCTTCACTCCACTTTCATCTAAATCTAATCTAGCTTTCCTTAGGATATCTTCTGCATATAGACTGAATAGATAGGGAGAGGCAATACATTCTAAAATACATCCCCATTTAGCCCCAGAACATTCCTCTGCTATTCCTCAATGGAAGTGATGGTCTACTCCCCAGAAGCCAGGGGGGTGGAGGGCAGGAAGGGTGGAGACAGGAAGACCCCCTCCTTCACAAAACAAACCTACAGACCAGTTTCCAGTTCAGAGATCTCCTTGAGGGTGAAGCTCATTGGACTTACTCTCTAGAGCAGGAGTTAACCCTTCTTGGGTCATGGACCTCTTTGGCAGTCCAGCGAAGCGTATGGACCCCTTCTCAGTTACTGTTTTTAAAACAGTGTAAATGATATATCAAGATACCTGCAACAACTTAATAGGATAGGAAAATATTCAATTTCTATTGGTGACAAAGTCACATGTATGACTAACTATTGTGGTTTGTTGCCGACATTCATAATTGAAGGAAATGCTAACTTTCAGTTCGAGCTTTGTAAAAATAAAGATGTACTTTGTTTTCCCATTCAAGTTCATGGACCCGCCAAAATCTATCCCAGGTTAGGGACCCCTGCTGTAGAGGAAGAGACGAAGAAGAGGAGATTGGATTTATACCCCGCCCTTCTCCCAGAGTGGCTTACAATCTCCTTTCCCTTCTTCCCCCACAACAGACACCCTGTGAGGTAGGTGGGGCTGAGAGAGCTCTGAGAGAACTGCCCTTGAGAGAACAGCTCTGACAGAACTATGGCTTGCCCAAGGTCATCCAGCAGCTGCAAGTGGAGGAGTGGGGAATCAAACCTGGTTCTCCCAGATTAGAGTCCGCCCACTTAACCGCTACACCAAACTGGCACAGTAGGTGTTTAAAAAATTTCCATCATAGGAGTAAAATACGGCCCAACGCCTCTATGGGGGTTAGCCCGTGGAGCATATCAAGAAACAAAACTGCGAGCATAGCAAGCTACAGGGGCCCATAAGAAGAGACAAATGAACCCTGCTGGGTAAGACCAGGGGTGCATCTAGGTGTTAAGAATAAAAAGAAACCTAGGATGGTTGTGGGGAGATCTGACCCTGAAGCCTCTCTCCCGTTGCTCCCTCTGGCCAGCTCTTCCTCCTCGACTCCTGTTCACACATATTTTTTCTCCTTCCCCTATTCTTGCCCAAGAGCTGTCGATGAAATCCTAAACTCACCTCTCCTGCAGATGTGCAAACCCCAAATTCTCCCTCCAGCCAGGGGAAGCAAGAAAGAAGAGGGGCCCTGTGGAACTGCACATCCCATAAATTTTCGTATTGTTCTCGAGGAAAAACCATGCCATGGATACCTGGAAAAGGCAGGGATGATCTCCCTGGGGCTTGCAAGTCCTTCTGGGAAACGCAGTCCCCTGCAACAGGAACACCCAAACAGAATAAAAAAATAAGTATTGGGGAAAGTGGAATAGGGTGTTTTGCTCATTTGTCGCTTTGTGGGGGCAGCTTCCTGTGTAGATGAATAAATCTTCTTTCTTGTTTTATCACACCCCCTGCTTCAGTGGTCTCTGTCATCTTCAGGCTCAATACAAAACTGACGGGGGAAATTTTTGAGGGTTCCAACAAGGAGTTCAATAGAGACATCGGACTTCAGCAGAAAAGAATTTATTAAGAAGGCTGAACTACAGAGAGAGAGCCTATCCAGATACTGAAAATAATAATAATAATAAGAGATTGGATTTATACCCTGCCCTTCACTACCCAAAGGAGTCTCAGAGCGGCTTACAAACTCCTTTCCCTCCCCCTCCCCACAACAGACACCCTGTGAGGTAGGCGGGGCTGAGAGAGCTCTGACAGAAACTGTCCTTGAGAGAACAGCTGTGCCAGAGCTTGTGACTGACCCAGGGTCACATCAGCAGCTGCAAGTGAAGGAGTGGGGAATCAAACCCGGTTCTCCCAGATCAGAGCCCGCGCACTTAACCACTACACCAAACTGGCTCTCCAATAAGTCTCCAAAGTTTTAACAGACACACCATGCATCATACAGTAGTACCATCTTTCATCTCCAGTTACCCTGTGACCTATTCACTATGTATTCACTACATTTTCATTATCATTTACAATCTTTACCAATTACATGTCTCTATTGCATGTTTCAGCACTTGCTTACAAAGGCACCCTAACCCTAAGGATAGCAGGCATTTACTCAATGGCAGGCAACTGTTTGTGATTTATGTCTTCGTGTTCTAATTCCTATATCTTGTATCTGAGGCTAGGCTTAGACTAGACATCACAGCACTAGATCTTCTTGAAACATGCATGTATATTCTCAGTGTAACATCTCCTTATGATACTAGCAGCATTTATGACATTAGCAAAACACAGGAATTTAGAACATACAGAGATCTTAAGTTTTAAGGCACAGAAAATGGAGTTGCTTTTAGTTAATTTCTCTGTCAAAACTTACCTCACAGCAGCAACCCAAAGCCTTTCTGCTTTCTACCCTAAGAACATCATGTCACTGTGGGGAAGGCTTATACCATGAGAACAAAAAAGAAACCGTGTGGAACCGTGCTCATAAATTCAAGACAGTCAAGGAAGTTGCCACCCTTCCCTTCTCTTCTGTGTTCATAATGAAAGGGAAAAAGAGCCTTACACAGAGAGGCCACGGCCTCATAATTTTCCTCCATCACTTCCCAGAAGACTTTTCTTTGGCCTCGATCCAGCAGAGCCCATTCCTCCTCCGTGAAGGACACGGCTACCTCCTCAAAGGACACCGGGGATCTCTGAAAGAGGAAAATATGGACCACTTGATCATCTATTCCTGTCCCTGGGTTTTCAAGAAGGAAAGAAGGATCCCATCGCCCACGCAGTGGATTAAAAGAATGCAAAGACTTCAAACCAATGGGAAGGAAAACTGCATTCACTTTTTTAGCCTCTGATAGTTGTAATACACTGATAGCCTCCAGGGAATACAAATTCAGAGAACTGCACAAAACTGGGCTTCTCTTAGTCAAATCTGATTAAATGAAAAAACAAAAAAACCCTAATTGACTGTATAATACTGTCTACTGTACTATCCTGCACATTTGACCCCACAAATGCATGAACATCGTGATTCCAGAGCTGGTTTCTGCTTTAAACACTTTTTTTTCCCTGCAGAAGCATTCTGTGTTACTCTAAAGCTTACCTCCAGCCTTGTAAAAATAAACTGACCTAATTAAGCTCAGCGTACATTTTGTTCTAATTTTTCTAACAAACCCCAGGCCTACTCATCTCAGGCTGTGTTTGGTAGGTGAGAGTTGCAGGGCACAGAACAGTCCGGCACCGACAGGCTGCCTCAGAGACCTTTCCGGGTATTTTATGCATCCCGGAATGACTGCAGTTTGCACAGCATGCCCTCGAACTGCAAGGAAGCTACTGCATCATCTCCACCGAATTTGGACTTCACAAAATAACAACAGTTTAAAGCAAAGATAAACATCTTGCAGAAAAGTTAAAAAATTGTATGTAGGGGAATTATTTGTCTACAGTAAAATGAAAGCTGGGATCTGGGAGCTGAGATGCCAAAAAAGAAGGGAATGGACACTTCCTGGTCCAGACTGACAACGGAAAATCCCTCTAGCATTTTGCAAGGGAAGTGATGGCTTTACTCCCGAGAAAGCCAGGAAGGTGGAGGCTGCACAAGCTGGGAGATTCCCTCCTTCATGTAACAAACCTTCACCAGGTTCCAATTCAGAGACCTTCTTGAGGATGATGCTCATCGGGATCGTTCGCCAGATAAAGCAACGGGATGTATGCTGAAAATATAATTCCAAAAGGAAAAAACGGCCAAAAGCGTCTACGGAGGCTAACCAGTGGAGTCTGCAAAAAACAATGCTGCCAGCGCAGCCAACTAAGCCAGCCCCCCCCGTAAGAACAGACAATGAACCCTGCTGGATCAGACCGCGGATCCATCTAAGATTTAAGGGGAAAAATAGGGCCAGGTAAAAAACAACCCGCCGCCCCACAACGCACAGAGCGTGCCCCGGGAAACCTCTCTCTGGATGCTGCTCCCTCCGGGCACCTCTTCCACTTGGACCCATTCACACCGAGTTTCTTTCCCTTCCCGTTTTTTTGCCCAAGAGTTGTTTTGGGGAAACTCTCAACTCACCTTTCCTGCAGGCGTGCAAAAGCCAAATTCTCCCTCCAGCCGCGCGGTCCGAGATTCCATGTTCCCCAAATTTCCTTCACCACCAGGATGCAAACCGCCCTCTTTGACGCTAGAAAAAGGCTGAGCTGCCCTTTCTGGTGCTCGCAAGGCCTTCTGGGAAATGTAGTTCCCTGCAACAACCAGCCCCAGAAGGAAGAACAGAAGTCTTCAATGGCTGTGTGGGGCAGCTTCCTATGACAGCCCCCCTGCACGAGAGACCAGCTGGTGAAATTCTGAACAAGACACAGAAGGCGATGGTGAAGGAAACCTTTTCAGCCCAAATCTTCAGGGTTTCTTATGGCACTTTGTTCTCCTGCTGGGAACTGCACTTTCCCAGGCTTGATCTATTAAAGGTTCCCTTGCTCGAAAGCCAGTCGAATCCGACTCTAGGGTTGCGGTGCTCATCTCCGTTTCAAAGCCAAAGAGCCAGCGCTGTCCGAAGACATTTCCATGGTCATGTAGCCGGCATGACTAAACACAAAGGCGCACGGAACGCTGTTACCTTCCCACTGAAGTAGTACCTATTTATCTACTTGCGATTTCTTGCTTTCGAACTGCTAAGTTGGCAGGAGCTGGAACTAGAGACAGGAACTCACTCTGTCATGCGGCACTCTCGGGTCTCGAACTGCTGAACTACTGACCTTCCACAGCCTGCAGTTCAGTGTCTTAACCACTTGAGCCACCGCAGCTCTATTAAAGGGACTGAAAGTGAGAGTGTGCATCCTTTGCACTCCTGCTGGGGAAAGGGAAGAGGCAGAGCCAGGAAGGGCCTCTCCTTTGTGCCCTGAAGTGGTAATGTTAATTAGGGTTGCCAGTCTTCAGGTGGCAAATACAAGGAACAATCACTGGGATATACAGGCTACTGTACTTTATTTGATAAAACTACATCTGAATTTCACAATCATCATTAACATAGAGAAACAACAATAACAACCCTTAAAATAATCTTATATCACCATTTTCAACAGGGCTCACCCTAAAGTTATTATAAAACAATGGAAAAGAAGACAAGTGGCTAATTGTAAACCTGTTTCATGTTGCAACTTCTTCAGAAGTGTTCATTCTTCATTGATTATCTTCCTCTTGTTGCTCTGTGGTTATCGTCCTATTGTAGCAATTCAACTGTTATATAAGGAGCAAGCCAGGCCCTTTCGATAAGCAGGTGCAAAATCTTCTGTTTTATTGCTGGCAAAATGCCCTCCCAAAGTGCAAGCAGCTGAGCTTCCTTAAAAATACAAATAACAATACACTATATTAATTAAACTTTTATATTAGGAGCAAGCCAGTGCCTTTTCTTAAGTAGGTACCATACCTTCTGTTCTGTAGCTGGCACAACACTCTCCAAAGATACAACCACATGAGTCTTCATGAAGGAAACTATTTCTCTAATTTTTATAAAGAGCACACCTGTCTAATTTCTTAAGCAGGAGCAAAATCTTTTGTGTTATGGCTGCCTTTCTGCCAGTTAGGTCAAAGAAATAGGAAACTATGGTGACTGAGACAAGATGCTAAAAGGTTTTTACAATAAAGAAATATATCAAACAATTATTTTAAGTAACTTATTTCAAAATCCTGTAGTCACTCATAACACTTCAATATAATTCAATATCAATATGCACCCTGAAAATTACAAGTGGAGTCATTGGATGTACAACTGCATTCCTTAAGAAACCAGTCAGCAACCCAAATAGAAAATATACACATCCATTCCAAAGTTCATGCAGAAAAAATCTTTGTTGAGATGAGGCTTCCGGATATGCCACTCGTTTCACTGTCTTCCTCAGATAAAAACAAATCTTTACTCATAAGAAAAGAAATTCTAAACCCCAGGCACTGACGTGCACTCTTTCAAAATTCCTCATTCATAAATTTTTGGTGTTGGAGCCTCTCTGGTTGAGAAAAATCACTTTGTAGAATAGGTTCAGTATGGTGGGTACCAATCTGCAATTTCCATCTGGAGCTATTCACAAATTTTCCATTGATATTGTATTATTTTGAAGAGCAGTATATTGTTATGAGTGACATACAGTGGTACCCAGTCCAAACACTGGTTCTGGCCCCCAAATGCTTCTGTTTGGAAGCAACAGAACAAAGTTTGAATCCAGCAGCACTTTTAAGACCAACAAGTTTAATTCTGGGTATAAGCTTTCAGATCTGATGACGCATGCATGCACACAAAAGCATATACCCAGAATTAAACTTTGTTGGTCTTAAAGGTGTCCCTGGACTCAAACTTGGTTCATTAGAATAGAAGGGCAATTAATAAATGCTTTAAATAATAAATAAACATAGGAGAAGAAGCATGAACCGCCCTTTCCCTTCTTTCTGGTTTAAAACTGAAAAAAACTGCCCCCAAGAGGCGCCCAGTTGCAGGCAGAGGGCTACACCAGTGAAGAGACAGGTCGGGATAAAGCAGATTAGGGATTTCAGAATGGGAGCCGGGTTGCCAGGCAACAGTCGGGATTTGGAGAGCTCCCAGAATTACACCTGCTCTCTCCATACCACAGAGATCATTTTCCCTGCAGAAAATGGCCCCTCCTTTGGAGGATGGATTAGGGCACGATATCCCACCTTCCCCAGGCTGCGCCCCCAAATCTCCAGGAATTTCTCAGCCCACACTTGGCTCCCCCAATATTTACAAGGGTTAAACTGACAAAAGCTCATCTCCTAGAGAGGCCAGAAAGAGAAAAGCCTGACAGAGGGAAGGGGGTGTGCGTGTGAAAGATGCAAATCCATGATGTCTCTTCCTGTTCTGTTGTGGGGCGGAGCTCCACACTGGCTTCCCCTAGAGAAGCAGCAACTATCGCAGCAGTAGCCGGGAAGCTGGGGAAAATTCAGGTCTGGCTGCAGATCTGGAAAGAGAGGTGAGGGGAACGCACGAAAGGGGGATACTGGCTTCGGATGAGCGCACCCCAGGCAGGGTCCGGCGGCCCGTTTGCTTTCCGCTTCCTCACTATGACAGCCGAGACAGGCAGAGATGGAGACTAGGCCACCTGGGAAGGTATAACTTCTGGTAGTGTGCATGCACTTATCAGGCTAAGAATTAAACTTTGGAAACACAATTAAACTTTGGAAACAGGATAAAACTCGGTTGGTCTTAAAAGCGCCATTGGGCTCCAACTTCGTTCTGTTGCTTCAGCTACCCCACCTGAATCTGGTCTTCTAGCTGCAAGATTTATTGGAACGGAGGTGCCACTGGACTCAAAATTATATCACCCTTTGTCTTTTTGCATGCAGGGATTAGCATGTTGAACTAGGATCCGGGAGGCCTATGTTCGAATCTCTACTCTGCTGTGAAAACTTGCTGGGTGACCAAGGGCCACTCATACACAATAAATAGACAGACAATATTTCCTTCTGAAACCCTTTTTCTTCTCCCCCAAATCCTCTCCTCCACCCCTCCCTATGGCACATAGCCCCTCTTTTTCCGGGTCCTGTAATTGTTTTCTTCCCCATCACCAAACACCAAATTTCTACTTGATTCTCACCAGCTGACAGTTCTCACTTCTGTCTCCTGTTACTCTCAGGCACTAGAATTCTGCTGTCCCTTCTATGACGTCACAACAGCTCAGCCAATGACAGAGGAGAGGGCTTTTATCTATCAGTAACAAGCCAACAGCCACTTGTTTCTCTGTTACACCTATTCATGTAAGATTAATTCAAGCCTGCTTGGCTTTTCAGGAACTTGAACAGAAGCTGTGCAAAAAGCGGCTCACTGGACACGGACCCCATGTGACGAAGTCATGCAGGAAGATCATGAGAATGCTGCTGGGTCAGATCCAGATGCCCAGCTCTCCTCAGCCCACGGTCCAAGAGGTACGCAGGGGAATGAAATCCTTACACAGTGGGCCAAAGTGGACAGGATGGGGTGGGGAAGAAAGTTGCTTGGTCGTATCTTGGTGTGAAAGACCCCAGTTCGAATCCCCACTCGCCTTGAGACGGACCTTAGACCAGTCATGCTCTCTCAAGCCTAGCCTATCTGACAGAGGTGTTGTGATAATAAAATGGAGGAGAGTGAGCCATGTACACCTTCCTGAACGTGTGTACCTATTTATAATTGGGTTTGCCCTATTCATGTGTAAAGCTGGGGGGGAGGGGGGAGTCTTCTCCTATTATCTCTCCTGCAACCCAGCCTCTGACAACTAAAGTGAGTCTGGGAAAGAGGAACCCTGTGGAGGTTTCACCTCTTCTCGCCCACTTACTTTTCTCCCGCCAAAACCATTTCACAGGAGAACATAGCTGCCATGTCTGACTGGCTGTTTTTCTGGTGCTTATTTTGCTCCAGGAATAGGCAGTCTCTCTATTTTTGAGTCACCCACCCTCCAAAAATAGGGATGCCAACCTCCAGGTTGTACCTGGAGATCTCCTGCTGTTACAGTTGGTCCCCACATGACCAAGATCAGTTCCCTTGGAGAAAATGGCTGCTTTGGAGGGTGAACTGTACAGTATTATACCCTGCTGAGGCCCCTCCCTTCCCCAAACCCCTCCCTCCCCAGGCTTCGCTCCCAAAATCTCCAGCTGTTTCCCAACCCAGAGCTGCCAACCCTATTCAGGAAGTTTAGGGCAGTGGACATAATTCTCCCCCTGTGAGGTAGCCTAAGCAGAGGAACAGGAAGAAGAAGAAGAGGAGGAGGAGATTGGATTTATACCTCACCCTTTAATCAGAGTCTCGGAGCGGCTTATAAACTCCTTTCCCTTCCCCTCCCCGCAACAGACACCCTGTGAGGTAGGCAGGGCTGAGAGAGCTCTTTCCAGAACTGCCCTTTCAAGAACAAGTCTGACAGAACTACGGCTTGCCCAAGGTCATCCAGCCAGGTGCAAGTGGAGGAGCGGGGGAATGAAACCTGGTTCTCCCAGATCAGAGTCCATGCACTTAACCACTACACCAAACTGGTCCAAGGTCACCTGGTGAACTACGTGGCTTGTTCCATATGGCCCCTCCTTTGGAGGATGGATTAGTGCATAATACCTCACCCTACCCACACTCACCCTACCCACACACTCCTGTATTTGCTCATCCCCAGAAGATCCTCAGATTTGACTGCCCAGAGGCCTGGATAAAATGTCCAGCTTGATATGAAATTGGAAGGCCTCTGAACTATCAGGAAATTTCCTTGGACGTTCTAAAAAGGGAGAAGGGGAGACTGCGGGAATGCTCCAGGGAAGAGGACGTTTTAATTGCTGTTTTTATGCTTTTGTAGCTCAGATTTTAATTGTTTTAATGATGTGTTTCTTGTTGTGTTCATGGTTTGGAAGATGTGGTTTTATTATAGATATTTTCATCCGTCAGCCCCCTTGGTGGCCCCTGTGAAGGCAGAAAGGTGGAATATAAATTTTTGTAAAACTAAAATATTTTTTAGAATTTATTTTAATTTATTTAAAACATTTATTAGCCACCTTCCTACTGGGTGGAATCCATGGCGGCTTACAATAGAAATAAGACAGTAATTTTAAAAGAAGCATAAATAAAACAATTATAAAAAAACACATAAAAGGCCACAATTAAAAACCGATCAAAGGTCTGTGTTCTGAAGCTCCCAGAACTCCCTCGCACCCAGGGCCATGAGTAATTGACTCTAGCTTTCCAGACAATAGCCCTGGGCTCCCAAAGCCCTCCTCATAGGGTTGTCAGTTCCTCGAGATCTGGGGGCAGGGCCTGAGTAGGGCAGGATTTGGGGAAGGCAGGAGCCTCAGCAGGGTAGAATGCCATACAGTCCACCCTCAAAAGCTGCTGTATTCTCCAGGCGAACTGATCTCTATAGTCTGGACATCAGGTCTAACCCCTGGAGATTCCTAGGCCTCACCTGGAGATTGGCAACTCTACCTCCTCATAATGCGGCCTACCTCAAGTAATTCAACCTGTAGCCCAGGGAAAGTCACCAAGCCACTGCTAAACCTTTGTTGAACCACCTCAAGCTGACCCCACCTAGAGCAGACATATTGGGACTTCCGCTTTCCCTCGAAACACTTCCCTCAACTGTGCTCATCTTCACTTGCCCATAGCAGCTCATCACGTTTTTCACCCCTTCTCTACTCTATCCTCACCTCAACAATGCCGTGAGGTAGGTTAGGCTGAGAGTGTGTGAGTGGCCCAAGGCCATCCAGCAAGCTTCTGCGGCACAGCAGGAATTCAAGCCTGGTTGGCCCAGATTTTACTTTGATGGTCTCTAAGCAGTACGCCAAACCATCTCTCAGTGGCCAAGTAGAGATTTGAACTCGGGTCTTTCCAATCCTAACCTTCCCCACCTAGTCTGTCAGTTGCAGGAAAGTAACCTTTTCCCCATTGTGGAAAGGAGCAAATGTGCTCTGTCTGAAATAACAAGATCCATCCTCTAGTACCACGCACCCGTCTTTCCTTTGCTAACTGGTGTATGGATTCTGGGCAGGGTAAGCAAACTTGTTGGATTCATACATTGGGACCAGTTGATAGAAGTCCAAGACCAAAGATACTTGAATACTTGCCTGTACGTGGAGAGCAACTGTATCAAGGGCCTTCTCTGTCATGGCAAAACTTCTGAATTTCCTTGCCGGGGCAGGGTTCCCAACACTACCTCACCAAATGTTTGGAAATTGGGGGGAGGGGAGAGTTTGGGGAGGACGTTAGGACAGTTCCAGACTCTAGGCTCCTTCCCCTAGTCTCTGTGGTCCTTAAGATAAAGACTGGGGGGGGAATTCCTAGAGCGTCACTTTGTGGAGACCATTTTTCTCCTCCTCCTCAGTACCACAGGGGCAGGAAATTGGGACTGGGGATTGACAATTACCCACTCCAGGTGGGAAAATAGGAGGCCTACCCCAGGGAGATTTATGTATTCCCATCACTGTCTTAAATCAGCAAGTGAGGACTTTTTCTGTTTCATCTGGCATGACCGTGTTGACCATCATTCTTGTTCGTTTTTAATCGCTGGTTCTATACCTACATGTACTGTTTTTACAGCTGAATTTGATGTCTTTTTAACGGTTTGCCTCCTTGAGAGTGCTAATTGGGCAGAAAGGTGGGATACAAATGTATCAAATAAAATCAAATATTTGGAAGAAAAGTCAACCAAATTCTTTTCCCTGGCATGCTAGATTTCCGTATGCAGAGGGTTTGGGGGTTTTTTTGAGGGGGAGGGTTACCAGGAAATCTCCCGTCTGCACTCTGAATTGGTACAGCCCAGAAAAGCTTCTACTAGGAGCTCCTTCAGTATCCTTGAATCAGTCCAGAGAGCGCAAGAGAGAAGAAAAACTTGGTTGTGGCGGAAAGTGACGTTCAGTTGCAGCTGGCTTACGGTGACCCCATCGTTGAATTTTCAAGGCAAGAGACAAACAAGGGTGGTTTGCCATCGCTTGCCTCCATGCAGCTACCCTGGACTTCCTCGGTGGTCTCCCATCCAAATACTAACCAGGGCCAACCCTGCTTAGCTTCCGAGATCGGATGGGATTGGGCTAGCACGGGCCATCCTGAGAAGGGCAAAGCAGTCTTCGAGCAAATGTTAATTGTCTGTTTTATTTTGCCAGGCGATGAGGCGCAGGACTGTTCCACAGACCATTCTGAGGAACTGGATCGTCTGCAAGATGATGAGAGCGCTTCCGGGTGCTGTGCAGAGGAAGCCATCTTTAGTCTTCGGCAGCCACCGGAGATGTTCTGTGAAGACCAGTCGTTGGAGGCAGTGGGAAATTCTGCTCCTTGCTGGAGAGGCTTGAGAGACCTCAGCGAATCCACCGGCCAACAGAGACTCCCCACGACAGAGACTCAAGAGAGGCGGGCCGAGAACGGCGAAGGCCTCGACTGGAGGCCGGGCTTTGTGATCAGCCGGAGAATCCCAAAGAAACAAGACAAGCCCTACAAATGCTCCGAGTGTGGGAAAAGCTTCGGCGTGAGTTCAGACATTATCCGTCATCAGAGAATCCACACTGGGGAGAAGCCGTACAAATGCCTGACGTGCGGGAAAGGGTTCAACCAGAATTCCCACCTTGTTGCACATCAGAGAACCCACACGGGGGAGAAGCCATATAAATGCTGGGAGTGCGGGAAAAGCTTCAGCCTGAGTTCAGATTTTACCAGGCACCAGAGAATCCACACAGGGGCGAAACCGTATAAGTGCTCAGAGTGCGGGAAAGGTTTCATTCAGAAATCACACTACATCACACATACAAGAAACCATACTGGGGAAAATCCATACAAGTGCCCCGAGTGTGGGAGAGGGTTCACATCCAGCACGCTGCTCATCAGGCATCAGAGAATCCACACCGGGGAGAAGCCGTTCAAGTGCTCCTATTGTGACAAAAGATTCTGTGCCAGCTCGAACCTCGTCACGCACATGAGAACGCACACTGGAGAGAAGCCGTTCACGTGCCTGGAGTGTGGGAAGAGCTTCAGCCAGAAGTCCACCCTGATTGCGCACGAGAGGACGCACACGGGCGAGAAGCCCTACAAATGCTGGTGTGGCAAGACGTTCAGCAAGAGCTCGGACCTCCTCGCCCACGAGAGAACCCACACGGGAGAGAAGCCCTACGTCTGCCCGAGCTGCGGCAAAAACTTCCGGATGAGTTCTCACCTGATAAGACACCAGCGGATCCACACGGGAGAGAAGCCGTACAAGTGTTCCGAGTGCGGGCGGAGCTTCAGTGCCAGCTCCCACCTTATCAGACATCAGAAAATCCACGTAGGGGGAAACTGAAGAACTGCAGGACGGTTGCAAAAAACCCACTGTTGACACAGGGGGTGCGATTCTGTACACCTCCTTGGGTGCTGATTCCTTTGGAACCAGGGAGGCTTCTAATAAATCCGTTTTGGATTGCTTTCTTTTGGGACGCTGGACCAGGGTCCCTTACCGGGATTCTCAAACAGCACCGCTCCCTCAAGACAAAAAGGGGTTTTTTGCCTCCCTCTGTTTAGTGCTCTCTACCACCTGTGCTTGGTGGGTCTCTTTGACCTTGAATGGGGACGGTGCTATGCTGACATAAGTGTCGCCCCCTCTATACACCACTAAAACAACACCTAAAATCTGTCACTTTGCTTCATGGTAGGGCTAGCTCTGTCCTTAAGAAGAAGATCACAGAAATGATGTTGCCAAGTCGATTTATGGCTGTGGCTCAGTGGTAGAGCGTTTGTTCAGTATGCAGAAGGTCCCAGGTTCAGTCCCGGGCATCTCATAAGAACATAAAAGAAGCCATGTTGGATCAGGCCAGTCATCCATCCAGTCCAACGCACAGTGGCCAAAACCCAGGTGCCATCAGGAAGTCCACCAGGGGGGCCAGAGCTCCAGATACCCTCCCACTGTTGTCTCCCCCAAGCACCAAGGACACAGAGCATCACTGCCCCAGACAGAGTCTTCCATCTATACCTTGTGGCTAATGGCCACTGATGGATCTTCAGTTGAAAAGATGAGGTAGACCAAGGGTCTCACTCAGGAAAAGGCAGGTTCATTTAGGGAGGGCACCATGGCTGAGTGGTAGAGCATCTGCTTGGCATGCAGAAGGTCCCAGGTTCAATCCCCAGCATCCCCCAGGTGAAAGGATGAGGCAGACCAAGCGCCTAACTCAGGAACAGGCAGGTTCATTTAGGGAGGGCACCATGGCTGAGTGGTAGAGCATCTGCTTGGCATGCAGAAGGTCCCAGGTTCAATCCCCAGCATCCCCCAGGTGAAAGGATGAGGCAGACCAAGGGTCTCACTCAGGAAAAGGCAGTTTCATTTAGGGAGGGCACCATGGCTGAGTGGTAGAGCATCTGCTTGGCATGCAGAAGGTCCCAGGTTCAATCCCCAGCATCCCCCAGGTGAAAGGATGAGGCAGACCAAGCGTCTAACTCAGGAACAGGCAGGTTCATTTAGGGAGGGCACCATGGCTGAGTGGTAGAGCATCTACTTGGCATGCAGAAGGTCCCAGGTTCAATCCTCAGCATCTGCAGTTGAGAGGATCAGGTATAAGGAGGTTGGCAACCCTGTAGGACCCCAACCTGAGACCCTGGACAGCTGCTGCCAGTCTGAATTAGGGCTGCCAACCTCTGGGTACGACCTGGAGAGCTCCCAAAATTGCAACTGATCTCCAGACTACAGAGATCAGTTCCTCTGGAGAAACTGGCTGCTTCAGAGGGTGGACTCTATGGCGTTATACCTCACCAAGGTCCTCCCCTCCCCAAATCCCACCCTTCCCAGGCTCCATCCCCAAACTTCTGGAAATTTCCCAACCCAGATTTGACAACACTTCCTACAGGTCATGTTTTGGGTCCATTTCCTTTCTGGAAGGCTTGCTGTCCTGTCTCATGAATTCTTGCTCATACCTCCTTCTGTTTCAGGGTTATAAACTTGGGGAGGGCTTAAAAAAAACAGAAAACCCAATGTCTTTTATGCATTCCATGACATAAGAACATAAGAGAAGCCAATGTTGGATCAGGCCAATGGACCATCCAGTCCAACACTCTGTCACACAGTGGCCAAAAAATACCAGGTGCCATCAGGAGGTCCACCAGTGGGGCCAGGACACCAGAAGCCCTCCCACTGCTGCCCCCACCCCCCAAGCACCAAGAATACAGAGCACCACTTGACGACAAAGGTTCACTCGCTCCTTGGCATTTTCTTGCTTTTGAAAGGGGGGGGGGCAATTCCAGCAGCATTATTAAATGTGGAATCCAACTTGGTTCATTGCAGTCTCAATTATTTTGTGGTTGCCATAGGTGAGATGGAGGGGATAGCGAAATATTTTATCTGAGAGAAACCCTGTGCAGATAAGAACAGCCCTGCCAGTAGTCCATCTAGTCCAGCATCTTGTCTCACACAGTGGCCAACCAGTTCCTCTAGAGGGCCAACAACAGGGTGTAGAGGCCGAGGCCTTCCCCTGAGGTTGCCTCCTGGCTCTGGGAGTCAAGAGGATTAGTGCCTCTGAATGGGGAGATTCCCCTCAGCCACCATGGCTAGTATCCACTGATAGATTTATCCTCCATGAGTCGATCTAATCCCCTTTTAAAGCTGTTTATTCCTCTGACCATCACTACATCCTCTGTCAGCGAATTCCACATTTTAATCACTCTCTGTGTAACATAGTATTTCCTTTTTCTGTCCTGGGCCTATGGCCCAATGCCCATCACATGACTTGTTTACACCCAGAATCCCTGGAGGGAAGTAGAATGGGTATGAACACACTGGCCTTAAGTGTGGCGGAAATGCCTGTCCACATGCCCCTCCCATTATCAGTAGTGCTGCCCCACGCAGACAGCCTGGCGAGCGGGCAGAGGCGGGGCAGGGTCAGCACACAGGGCCGGCCCAAGGGTTTTTTGAACCCTAGGCGGGGCTACCTTCTGGCGACCCTCCCCTGCATGCACCCAGTTACAGGGTTGCCAACCTCCAGGCAGGGCCTGGAGAGAAGGGACCCCCTCCTGCTCCTGCGGGGCGCGCTGGCAAGCCAGGGGAAGAGGCGGGGTTTTTTGGCAGGGCTTTTGGTGGGGGGGCAGGGGCCTTTTGGTGCCCCTAAGGGCTGGTGCACTCTAGGCGAATGCCTAGTTTGCCTAGTGAGCGAGCCAGCCCTGTCAGCACATCTGCCTCTTCACTCCCTCCCTCTAAATGATTCAGTGCCCAGATGGGTCACCCGCACAGGGCTAGAGAGAAGCTGGCATAGCCTAGTGCGGGGGTCCCTAACCTGGTGCCATGGTGCCCACTGAAACCTTTCCTGGCACCCACCAAGTGTTTTTATAAAGTGGGTGAGGCAAGGCGGGGATTTTGAAGAGGAGATTGGATTTACACCCTCCCCTTCACCCAGAGTCTCAGAGCGGCTTACAACCGCCTTCCCTTCCTTCTCCCCACCACAGACGTGTTGTGAAGCAGGTGGGGCCGGGAGAGCTCCGAGAGAGCTGTGACTGACCCAAGGTCACCCAGCTGGCTGCCTGTGGAGGAGTGGGGAATCAAACCCGGTTCTCCAGATTCGAGTCTGCCACTCTTAATCACTACACCACACTGGCTTTTGCCCAGCAAGGCTTCTGACTGGGCCACTGGAGATTTGATGGGCTGTGCAGATTTTTTTAAAAAATGTTGCTTTGGCAGCAACCGCCACCACAGCACACGGCTCTTCACTACGGGACTGAAGGGAAGCCGTGGCAACCATTTTGTGGCAGCCTCCACCTCCTCCGGCCAACCCCTTTGTGGCAGCGCCCACCACGCCATGCTGGAATTCCAAAGGTGTCCAAAGGCTCAAAAAGGACCCCTGTTCTAGTGGGTAAGAGAATGAGCCATGAGGCTGTGGGTTCAAATCACGCCTCAGGCACAAGCTCTCCAGCTAGGGAATCGTAACACTGGCCTGTCCGAAGGATTCTCACACTAACTGGGGGGGTGAAGCGGAGTGAGCACCGAAAGCAGCGCTACGTATTGGGATGGACTGAAGATGGAAGGCCTCTGACCACGGGTAGAATGCTTCCCCCCACCCCAACTATGAGAGAGAAATTACGACAGGGATTCAGTGTCAGACCGGGAGGCTCCAAGGCAATGCCGGTTGCTGACCACCTCTTCTTTTTAGAAGAAGAAGAAGAGATTGGATTTATATCCCGCCCTTCACTTGGAGTCTCAGAGCGGCTTACAAACTCCTTTCCCTCCCCCTCCCCACAACAGGCACCCTGTGAGGTAGGTGGGGCTGGGAGAATTTCTGACAGAAACTGTCCTTGAGAGAACAGCTGCGCCAGAGCTTGTGACTGACCCAAGGTCACATTAGCAGGTGCAAGTGGAGGAGTGGGGAATCAAACCCGGTTCTCCCAGATTAGAGTCCGCACACTTAACCACTACACCAAACTGGCTCCATTTTAGAAACGGAATTCTGTGATTTGTGTTTTTCAAAGGAAGGTTTCCTCTTGGACTGTGGCTCAGTTGACTGAGCATCTGCTTGGCATGCAGAAGATCCCAGGTTCAATACCTGGCAACTCCAGGTAAAAAAAAAAAAAGGACCAGGTAGTAGATGATGTAAAAGACCTCTCTCTGCTCGGGACCCCAGAGAGCTGCTGCCAGTCTGAGCAGACAAGCCTGACTTCGATAGCCCAAGAGTCTGACTCAGCATAAGGCCGTTTCATGTGTACTTGGGTGCATCTGGAACTTGGCCCCATGAAGAGCAGCTGGCTATAAATCCACTTCCGTCTTCTCCCTCTGGCTTCCTAAGTAGCTATGGAGAAAACAGGAACTCCCGCTCAAAGCAGATCCATGGATTCCTGGCGGTCTGCTCTCCTCTTCGTACACACGGCCATCACCTGGATTTCATACCTTTGTCACCTGACGGGCAGGTGGAGCCTGGCTTCTCCAAGAAAACCAGGAAAGGCAAATATTTCTGAGCCCAGTCTGTGAGTTCACCGCCACAAGGCTCTGGACTTCTTGAGTTCACCTGGCTGTCCCGTCGGAAACACTGTTCTGGGCTGAACGGGACTTCTGGTCCAACCCTTCTCGTCCTGTCTTCTTCACAGTCCCATTTTTGCAATTAGGGTTGCCAACTGTGGTTTGGGAAATTCCTGGAGATTTGGGGGTGGGGCCTTGGGAGGGCAGAGTTTGCAGCAGGGTATGATGCCATAGAGACCACCCTCCACAGCTGCCATTTTCCACAGGGAAAGTGATCCCTGCCCTCTGGAGATCAGTTGTCACCAGTGTTCCCTCTAAGCAGAGTTTGTGTGAGCTAGCTCACAGGAGAAGAAGGGAAGAAGCGATTGGATTTATACCCCACCCTTCACTCGCTCAGAGTGGCTTACAAACTCCTTTCCCTTCCCCACCCCTCCTCACAACAGATACCCTGTGAGGTAGGTGGGGCTGGGAGAGCTCTTTCAAGAAATGCCCTTTCAAGGACAGCTCTGACAGAACTTTGACTGGCCCAAGGTCATCCAGCAGGTGCAAGTGGAGGAGTGGGGAATCAAACCCGGTTCTCCCAGATTAGAGTCCGCGCACTTAACCGCTACACCAAACTGGCTCTCACAGCTTTTTAGCCTCCGGCTCACACATTTTTGTCTTACGTCAGGACGGATGGCTCCAGAGCAAACTCATTTATCCAGTAGCCCAGTCGCTCGCTCCCAACTGTAATGCCAGGAACTCACAAAGTAGAATTTTTGCTCACAAGACTCCACAGTTCAGAGGGAGCGTTGCTGTAGAACTGGGAGATCTCCGGGCTCCGTGGGACAGTTGGCAATCGTAGCTGCATTGCCGAGGCAGAGTTCTTGCACACGTTTGTTATGATTAAGCCACCTTCCTTTGTCGTCCCAAACCTTTGCACTTTTTAAAAAAATTGGTTGGTATGCATAATGCAACCCTCCTAAGGCTCCAGCATGCTCTCCCTTGCTTGCAGGAAAGATGCTTCACATAAGGCAAAGTTTTTGCATAGTATACACTTTAATGAGAGCAGAGCGTGGAACGTCGTTCGCAAAGGAAAGACACTTTGCACCAATGTGCTGGAATGTTCCCAGCGTGCTCTACGGATCGGTGAGGTGTCACCCACGGGCAGTGTTCCCTCTAAGCTGAGTTAGTGTGAGCTAGCTCACGGTTTTTTAGCCTCCGGCTCACACATTTTTGTCTTAGCTCAGGAAGGGTGGCTCCGGAACAAACTAATTTATGCAGCAGCCAAATCACTCGCTCACAACTTTCAGGCCAGTAGCTCATGAAGTAGAATTTTTGCTCACAAAACTCCGCAGCTTAGAGGGAGCACTGCCCACGGGCAATCTTGTCCTCCCCCCCCACTTCCCAGTGTCCGCTGTTCCCCGCCCCCCAGCATCGTCCCATGTGACTGCATGCATATTCCTCCCTCTTCAGAGAGCTAGAAACTTGGCCTTCTAAAAAAATCCAAGCAGCGATTCTCTGGATGCTGGGATCAGCTCCACACTCAACACTCCGGCACAACTGCAAAGTATCCGAGGCTCCGTGCAGAGGGATGATCTTAGTATCACTCATTTCCCAACGTTCACTTCTTGCTCGTTCGCTGGCCGCGGCGGTGGAAAGTGCTGTCAAGTCGTAGTTGACTTATGGTGACCCTGCAGGGTTTTCAAGGCAAGAGACTAAGGGGGGCCCGTCTGTGCGTAGCAACCCTGAACTTCATTGGTGGTCTCCATCCGAATACTGACCAGGGACAATCCTGCCTAGTTTCTGAGGTCCGAGGAGATCTGGCTAGCCAAGGCTATTGCTAACAATGTGCAAAACAAATACCTATGCACAGCCCTCGTCTCCTGAAGTCCTCCTCTGGCTCCAGCTATTTCACCCCAAGAGAGACTATTCACGTCCTTCCAAGCCTGGGCTGCCGTTTTCTCCAGAGGGACCTGCTCTCGGTTGCCTGGAGATCAGTTGTAATTCTGGGAGATCTCCAGACCCCACCCTGGAGATTGGGAGGAAGGAGAAGGAAAGGCGGCAGCGGCAACGGGATTTATACCCCGCCCTTCACTACCCGAAGGTGTCTCAGAGCAGCTTACAATCTCCTTTCCCTTCCCCTCCCCACAACAGACAGTCTGTCAGGTAGGTGGGGCAGAGAGAGCTCTCCCAAGGACTGCTCCTGAGAGAACTGCTCTGAGAGAACTTGTGACTCACCCAAGGTCACACCAGCAGCTGCACGTGGAGGCGTGGGGAATCAAACCCGGTTCTCCCAGATTAGAGCCTGCGCTCCTAACCACGACACCAAACTGGCTCTCAAGCCGGGCACACGCTTCAACTGAGCTGGGTGACGGATGGCCACTCCTGCCCGAGCAGATGAATTCCAAACAGAGATACAGCCAACTTGGCAAGAACGGCAACCAGCATGGAACTTCATTGGTTTGCAACGCTCGTTTAATTTCTGATTGCCTAGTTAAGGGTTGACTCATGATTCAGAACAAACGGCATTTCCCACATTTGGCATCAGTGCCATGGGGTCTGGTTTACAGGGCTGCCCAGGGGAGGCCTCTGGCTGCAGACCTTGTTGTCTGCCGCCATCTGAGCAGCAGTGGGACGAGGGTGGGTGGGGGAGACTGGCGGCAACATCACTTCCAGCAAAAAGCCAGAAGTGAGGTTTTACCATAGAGTTTCCTGCAGTTCCTAGAGCTACCCGACATTGCTCCTGGGATTCCTCTGGAAGTGATCTCGTGGTGCAGACAACACCGTGTCCCCCAGCCCCCAAGTTCCCACCAGTTGGTATAGCCTGGCAACTCTATGGCAGTTTACTCTGCTGCTACATACAGGGATTCACTTGGACTACACAGGCTGGGGCGGGGGGAGTTGCCAACCTACATGGGGTAAGTAATGCAAATGATACAAAAGATCAAACCATGCATAAATAACGAAAGAAATCTATTCAGCATTCAGTGAGTATAATAATCTAAACCTAAGAGTTTTTTTGAAGAGGAATCATAAACATCTTTATTTGGACTTTTCACTGTTGGAGGAATTTGACTTTGTCTATTTCTGAAGGTGGATTAACAGGACTTGTTTTTGTATTTGGACCATGTACTTTTGAGTTTCTAATCACTATATTGTATTTTTGAAAAGCTACTCTATTTACATAGGTTTAGATTATTATATATTATATATATTTTTCTTTATTTACATCACGGTTTGATCTTTTGGATCGTTTGTGTTACTTACTCCCTTCTGAGCTTCTCTGCTGTTCGGGAACCCACGGGGGGTGGCTGGCGTCTTCTGGGATTGCAACTGATCTCTGGGCAACAAAGATAAGTTTGTCTGGAGAAAAAGGCAGCTTTGGAAGCAGGACTCTATTGCATCACATTTCTGCTGAGGCCCCTCCCCTCCCCAAACCCTGCCCTCCTCAGACTCCATCCGCCCCCAAATCTCCAGGAATTTCTCAACCTGGAGCTGGCAACCCTCGGTGTCACTGTAAGCAAATCATATCTTGCTGGTTTGGCACCTGGGCAGTGGGTGGGACTAACTGAGCCTGCACATGCTCGGAACTGACTGGTTTGAACTACCGTTCCCAAAAGGCAGTGTGGGAACCTCTCGAAACAAGCCAGGCTGAAGCAGACGGGCTGTAAAGCTCCCCTCCCCACCCAGGCGAGATGAAGCCCATCATGAAAAGTGCCTCTTCACTACCATGAGATTGTTCCGTATTGAGAATCAGTACCAGAGTCTTATTTCTTTAGAGATCTCCACGACGTTGAGCTCTGCGTCAAATGTTAGTTTTGGCACTTCGGGAGTGCAAAAAAGTTAGTGGCTCAAAATAATTTTAAGAATTACATATTGGCAGGCAGACTTCTGTTAGTCATCTATGGGGTGAAAGGAAACACATTAAAACACCCCCCTCGCTTTAGTAACACTTCCCTGTCTGATCGCCCAGGACCAACGTTTACTCGCCCTAGGCGAGCTGATGTTCACCCACTCGGCTATAGGTAACCCCACTCGGTGTGAAGGAGGACACACATGTGCCCAACTTTCTGGGCAGGGAGTTTTTGACCAGTTTCAGCAACTTCCTCCTTCGCAGGGAGTCCAGTCTCAGCGGCACCAAAGGTCTTCGCGTCATCCGAGCACTGCGGGTACACCTTCTGCCTCGCGTGCCTCCTCTCGTGCGTACTGCAGTGGGACCGCTGGCTGAAGCACTTTCCGCAATCCGGGCATCTGAACGGCTTCTCTCCCGTGTGGGTCCTCCGATGGCGGATGAGGTCCGAACGGTGGCGGAAGGTCTTCCCACAGTCCGAGCAGTTGTACGGCCGCTCCTTCGCGTGCATCCGCTGGTGCCTGGCGAGGAGCGAAGGATCGCTGAACTTGCGCCCGCAGTCAGGGCACCGGTATGGCTTGTCGCCAGCCGTGTGGGTCCTCTTGTGCACCACCAGGTTCGAGCTGTCGCTGAAGCCCTTGCCGCAGTACAAGCACTTGTACGGCTTCTCCCCCGTGTGGGTCCTCCGGTGGCGGACAAGGTAGGAGTTCTGGCAAAAGCTTTTCCCGCAGTCCAAGCACTGGTACGGCTTCTGGTCGGCGTGGATCCGGCGGTGCGCGATGAGGTTGGAGTGGTCACTGAAGCTCCGCCCACAGTGGAGGCACTGGAAGGGCTTCTCCCCCGTGTGGGTCCTCCGGTGCTTGAGCAAGTCGGAGCTCCGGCCAAACGATTTCCCGCACTCGGTGCACACCTTTTTCCGCCGGTCCTTGTGAACACGCGACTGGGCCTCATCACGTTTCCGGCCGTCCCTCTGGCAAGGGATCCTTTTACAGTCTCCCTCCCCCATCGGGCCGTCTGGCCGATTCTCCAATTTGCGTTGACTGTCGAAAGACTCTAGCTGCTCTGGGGACAGGAACACCCCCTCTGCAAATGTCCTGGAAGGTTCTGCTTTCTCAGAATTTTTGTGCGGAGGAGGCTTCTCCTCCTCGTTCTCACTGGCCCATTGATCGCCTGCTGGAGTTAAGCAGAGAGAGAAAGAAACGACAGTCAAGCCCGGGTCTACTGAAAGATAATTTAAGCTGAAGTATTGGGGGGGGGGGAAATACTGCTGAAGGGCAGGGGTGGGGCTTCTTGCTGCCATGATCCTGTGTGAATTGACATTGGTTCCCACTCTGAATAGTTATAGGGACGGGAAAGAGCTATTCAGGACACTGAAGTGGCACCGAAACCCTGGGGAGGGGTCCATGGCTCAGTGGCTGAGCATCTGCTTGGAATACAGACGGTCCCAGGTTCAATCCCTGGCATCAACAGTTGAAAGGATCAGGTAGGCCAAGGGTCTAGTTCAGGAAAAGGCAGGGTTCATTTAGGGAAGAGGCCACGGCTTAGTGTCAGAGCCTCTGCTTGGCATGCAGGAAGTCCCAGGTTCAGTCTCCGGTTAAAAGGATCAGGCCAGAAGTGATGTGAAAGATCTCGGCCTGAAATCCTGGACTGCCACCATCAGTCTGAGTAGACAATACTGTCCTAGAAGGATCAACAGTCTGATTCAGAATCAGGCAGCTTCCTGTGTTCAAGTCTAGGTTTGGGAAGCTTGTCTCAAACCACGGCCATACAGCCCAGGAAATCTACAACAGCTAACTATTTATACTGTCATATATTATTTGCACAGGCCAGCCCTGTTGCAAAGGAGACTCCCTCCCAATTTTTATAAACACCTGGAGCACAACACCCCTGATTCCGTGACTGTAGAAAAAAAATGAGAAATAGGATTTGGATCATTGACACTGTAATCCCAGGAGACAGCAGAACAGAAAAGGAAGAACAAGAGAAGACCACGAAATACCAAGTCCTACGAATAGAGTTACAGCACCTCTGGGAGAAGAAGGTTACCATTGTGCCAGTTGTCATTGGAGCCCTTGGATCAGTGCCTAGAAGTCTCAAGAAACACCTGGAAGTTTGCCCTGACCTGGATAGCTGAGGCAAGCCTGATCTCATCAGATCTTGGAAGCTAAGCAGGGCCAACCCTGGCAAGTATTTGGATGGGAGCCCTCCCAAGAATACCAGGGCCAGGAGGCCAGAGGCAGGCTATCAAGACACTTCTCTAAATACCCTCTGTGCCAGAGGTTGCCATGACTTCCAGGCATGCACACAAAAAAAGAAAAGAAACACCTGGGCATTCTGGGCATTGAGCAAATAACACCAGCTCAGCTCCAGAGGATCATTTTGCTTGGAACAGCAAAAATCCTGGGACGATACCTCTACAATTCCGAAGAACTTGGCTAGATTTTGAATTGCAGAACACCATCTACCAGTCAATAGTAATGTATGGCTGCGAGAGTTGGACTATAAGGAAGGCCAAGCGCCGAAGAATAGATTCTTTTGAACTATGGTGCTGGAGAAGACTCTTGAGAGTCCCTTGGACTGCAAGGAGATCAAATCAGTCAATCCTAAAAGAAATCACCCCTGATTGTTCCTTGGAAGGCCAGATCCTGAAGCTGAAGCTCAAATACTTTGGCCACCAAATGAGAAGGGAGCACTCACTGGAGAAGACCCTGATGCTGGGAAAAGTTGAAGGTCAAAGAAGAAGAGGAGGGCAAAGGATGAGATGGTTAGACAGTGTCACCGACGCAACGAACATGAAATTGAGCAAACTTCAGTGGACAGCGGAAGACAGGAGGGCCTGGCGTGATCTGGTCCTTGGGGTCGCGAAGAGTTGGACTCGACTGTGCGACTGAACAACAACAACAACAACAAATCTACCAGTCAAATATCTGACTGTGACAATTCATAATAATACTAAAAAGAAGAATGTCATTTTGAAGGTACTGGCTGCTGCAATCCAAGGGCTTTTCTCGGTAAATTCCAGTAGTCAAGATTTATACATTTGTTTTGTAAATTGCAGTTCACTGAGTCCCTTCCCCCCCAAAAATTATCATTATAAATGGTTTCAAAAACCTTTTTTCAGGATCGGACAGACATGCTTTAATACATACATACTAGCAAGCCGCTTGCTCTGAGCAAGGAACCAGCCTTCCCTTGGAGGTGCAGTGGGACTTCAAAGCCACCATGCACAAGGTGTTTGGTTCCCTGAGGATTCTCAGGAGGTTCCAAGGCTCTGTCCCCACAACTATTGCATCAGACCAACAGTCCATCTAGTCCCAGCATGCTGTCTCACGCAGTGGCCAACCAGTTCCTCCGGATGGCCAATATCACGGCAGAGAGGCCAAGGTAGCAAATTCCACATTTTAATCACTCTCTGTGTAATGTACTATTTCCTTTCGTCTGGTCCTGAACCTACTCCCTGATGTTGCCTCCTGGCCTGGCTCTGGGATTCAGAGGATTAGTGCCTCTGAATGTGGAGGTTCCCCTCAGTCACCATGGCTAGGAGCCATGGATAGGTTTCTCCTCCATGAATCTTTCTAATCCTCCTTTAAAGCTGTTTATTCCTGTGGCCATCCCAACATCCTCTGGCAGCAAATTCCACATTTTAATCACTCTCTGTGTAATGTACTATTTCCTTTTGTCTGTCCTGAACCTACTGCCCATCAGCTTCACTGGATGCCCTCGAGTTCTAGTTTTCTGGGGAGAGGGAGAAAAAGTTCTCTTGGTAATTTTAATTTTAGAAACCCCTATCATGTGTCGTTCCCCCCACCCCACCCCCCGGGTCATCTCTTTTCTAAACTGAAACGTCCCAGACTCTGCAGCCCTTTCTCCTAGGGAAGGTGCTTCAACCCCCTCATCGTCTTGGTTGCCCCTCCTCCATACTTTTTCCAGCTCCGCCATGTCCAACGTGTCCCAGGATCAGTCATCAGAAGGTACTGACTGTTGCAGTTCTTTCCCTCATTTCCTTCCATACAGCACCAGGAAAGCTGATTCCTGGGACTGCAGACCCCGTGTGGGTCTGGAGGAAGCAGTGGAGAGGGGAACACAGCGCGGAACAAAATTTGGATTCTTTCCTCTTCCATTAGCACAGCTACACTGATGGACGTGGAAAGGGAGGAGGTTGGTTCCTTTCTCCAACTGCTGCTTCCCACCCCGTGATTCTTAGTCCTCATAGGTCCTGGGGGCGGAGCCTAGGGCTGTCACAACTCTGGATTGGGAAATCCCTGGAGATTTGGGGATGAAGCCTGAGGAGAGCAAGGTTTTGGGAGGAAGGGCCACAGAGTCCACCCTCCACAGCCACCATTTTCTCCGGGGAAGTAATACTTAACCTGAACCCTGGTGTGAGATAAAGAGCCCCTGCCCCCACCCAATGGTTCATGTGAAAGGTAACAGGCTTGATCCATCCTGCAGGCGTTACTAACTGGTCTCGGCCTACACAGCCCTTATCATCTTCAAGGCCAGAGCGGGAAATGTGGTAATTGGCTTCTCATGAAAACCTGCGGCCCACAGGATGGGAGGGGTGGGAATCAGGAGTGAGGCGGTAATTTTCTAGAGGGTTCCAGCAAGAACGTGTGCTGATTGGGTGTCCTGATCACCTGATGCTGCTTGGCCAAAAACAACTATAACTGAGCTAAGAGCCCGGAGAAAGGAGGCTCGCCTGGATTCTGATGGGCTGAAGGCCTGGACTATGATATGCTTATGCTGCCATGGATGGCAATGCAGAGAAATGCATAAGCTATGGCCTTTGACTCATAAGGTTTGTGCCTTCTAATGCAAATTTTGAAAATGTGCTAGATAGCTAAGCTAGTTTTCTAGTTTGGTTTTTTTTTTTCCTGCTGTGTGATTTTAGAGCACTGTGTTGGCTGACGATTAAATCTTTTGACAGAAATTAAACTTCGTGTAATTTTTAAAAAATAATAAAGAAAGGTCTGGTTGCTTGTGTACAACTGCCCTGGAGACCCACAGTGTTCAGCTTTGGATACCTTGACACCTGGAGAACAGCTGTAACTACGGGAGATCACCAGGCCCCACCCGGAAGATGACAACTCAGGGTGGGGGGTGGGGGTGGGAATACAACTTCCCAAGGTGGGAAGGAGTGCTGGGGGAAGGGAAACACGGAAAGACCCACAGTCCTTGCTCCTTAGGATCGCAGGATCCAACCCATTGCTACACGCTAGGAGCAGCACAGTTTTCAACACTGGCCTCAGGATACCTCAGGTAGAAGCACTGCCACAGGCGGTGGCTACAACCACGGAAGGCTTCAAGAGGGAATTAGATAAGCATATGGAGCAGAGGTCGATCGGTGGCTATTAGCCACAAGGTATAGATAGGAACTCTCAGTCTGGGGCAAGGGATGCTCTGTAGTCTTGGTGCTTGGGGGGGGGCAACAGTGGGAGGGCTTCTAGGGTCCTGACCCCACTGGTGGACCTCCTGATGGCATCTGGTATTTTTGGCCACTGTGTGACAAGAGTGTTGGACTAGGTGGGCCATTGGCCTGATCCAACAATGGCTTCTCTTGTGTCCTTATGTTCACTGTGCGCATCGTCAACCAGCTGTGAAACCGCTACAAAACGGCTCCCTGTTTGCTTCCGCGCTCGGTTCAAGCTTCTTCCCCTAAATCATGCATACCTTTATGGCACGTGGGCACACATGCCCACACAACCCCCCCTCTCCCTGACTGAGCCCATGTGCCAATTGAGGCCCTTGTGGAAACATCCCTCTTGGCTTGGCCCTCTGTTTGGAGAGCTCACGAGTCTTTGATGCAATCCCGGGGGCCTTTTCAATGGTGCTGGAAAGCACTGTCAAGCCGTAGCCTATTTATGGTGACCTCTCAAGGGGTTTCCAAGGCAAGAGACAAACGGAGGTGGTTGGCCATTCCCTGCCTCTGTATAGCGACCCTGGACTTCCTTGGTGATCTCCCATCCAAGGACTAAGCAGGGCTGACCCTGCTTAGCTTCCGAGATCAGAGGAGACTGGGCTTGTCTGGGTAATCTAGATCAGGACCTATTCTGTAGCAACTCCCAGTACAGAATCACAGTTCTTTAATACCCACCTAGGGAACTGGCTTCTCCATCGCTGTCCTGCTTTGCTTCCCTATACAGTTGCCACTGTCCAGCGTCCAACAGGGCCTGCTCTGCCTTGGGGCCATTCCCAGGTGTCTCTTGGAAAGACCTCGGCACCTGCAACGGCAACGAAGCAAAATCCCTCTTCAGGAAAGAAGCAGCAGGCTCCTGATTTCCATATTCAAAAGTAGGCAGACATGCTGGCTTGCAACTTTAAGAAAAAAATCACACTTTTTTTTTTTAATCACCAGATTTATACCCTAAAACTCAACCAACAAATGACTGTTGAAAACAGACTTGCATCCGGCGGGCACAGGAGAAAGGGGCTTTTCTGTGGTGGCCCCACAATTATGGAACAATCTCCCCAGGGAGGGCACCTGGCCCTCTCCGTGCTGATCTTCAGGAAGCAGCTGAAGACAATTTAGGACTGCATCTGTAGAAAAGGTCAAGTAGCACCTTAAAGCAGGCTTCCCAAGAACTTACCGTAACTTAGTGGGGGACGGATACATCTTGGCAGGACCATTCCCGGGGTGGGGGGGAGATGCGGTGCACGATGCCGTCGCCAGAAGTGACGCCAGGCGACACTCTGGCAATAGGGCTGGAAACTCAATGGTACCATCGAGTTTCCAGCCCATTGCCAGAGCGTCGCCTGGCATCACTTCCTGGCGACGGCATCGTGTGGCGTGGGTGTTCCACGGGGGAATGTTCTGGCCGGGGACTGTGTGTCCCCCGCTGAATTACGGTAAGTACTTGGCAAACCTACCTTAAAGACTAACAAAATTGGTGGCAGGGGATGAGCTTTTGTGAGTCACTGCTCACTTCTTCAGATACAGCTAGAATGGGAGTCCATCAGTCCTTATATCTCAGGGAGTGGAGGGATTTCAGATGCCAGGGGGGGGGTGCATATATACAGTCATGCGATCCTCACTAAGTGTGTGTCGGGGGGGGGGGAGAATGGCGGCCGGAAAGCAAGAGCTCATTGAGACCTGCCTGACTGCTTGGCTGCGCAACAGAGTGACTAGACAACAGGAAATCCATTTTTGAAGCGGCTCAGACCAACAAGACCGGACTTCATCAGGTATCAAAAAAAAAACACGGGGCAAGGGGAGAGGGGAATGGAACTCAGACGATGCAGGCACGACAGACAGATGTTGCTGTCTGGCCGTGTACTTTAAATCTATACGGGAACAGCAAGGGGAACAGAGATCAAATTGCCCATGTGAACGCAGCCCCTGTTGGAGTCCCAGCTCACCACATGCAACACGGCAAAGCATCTCAGCTGCTTATCCTTCCCCAACCCTAGTCACAAGAAGAGAGCAAGAGTCCAGTAGCACCTTAAAGACTAACAAAACTTTTCTTCAGTCACTGCTCACTTCTTCACTTGAGTAACTTCTGAAGGGTACATTTACACACCAGTCACCAATTCAGATAGATTTATTTGCTTCACTATGTGTGTGTCGTCGTCCCCCGCCCCCCGGGCAATTAAATCCAAACAAACGGTGACCATATAAACTACGCTTGTTATTCCTGTTTGGTCCTCACGTCTGTTAAACATCTTCATTGTGTTGCATGCTAATTTGCTGCTTGCCCTCTACTTATATTGCTCGAAAGCCAGTCGAATCTGACTCTAGGGTTGCGGTGCTCCTCCCCGTTTCAAAGCCGAAGAGCCAGCGCCGTCCGAAGACGTTTCCATGGTCATGTGGCCAGCATGACTAAACACCAAGGCACACAGAACGCTGTTACCTTCCCACCGAAGTGGTACCTATTGATCTACTTGCAATTTCTTGTTTTCGAACTACAAGGTTGGCAGGAGCTGGAACTAGAGGCGGGAGCTCACTCCGTCATGTGGCACTCTCGGGTCTCGAACTGCTGAACTACTGACCTTGAATAAAACCCAAAGGTGCCACTGGACTCGAATTTTGTTCTATAGCCTTTTTCAGGGAAGGGTCAAGGAAAGGAAGAACAAAGACGTGGGGGGCTCTCAGCAAGAGGTCCTTCCTGGCCCCCTCCTGTTGCCCACTGCTGGTTCTCTCTGCCATTCGCTTTCAACAAACTTCCCAAGCAGGCTGGGGAGGAGCGACACTGACGGTGAATGCTACGAGGGGGCCCAGGCTGACAGCTGCCCAAGAAGAAGAGGAAGAGAAGAGATTGGATTTATACCCCACCCTTCACTGCCCAAAGGCGTCTCAGAGCGGCTTACAGACTCCTTTCCCTTCCCCTCCCCACAACAGACACCCTGTGAGGTAGGTGGGGCTGAGAGAGCTTCTGACAGAAACTGCTCTTTTTCAAGAACAGCTCTTATCAGAACTGTGGCTTGCCCAAGGTCATCCGGCCAGGTGCAAGTGGAGGAGTGGGGAATCAAACCCGGTTCTCCTAGATAAGAGTCCGCGCACTTAACTACTACACCAAACTGGCCAAGGATGCTGGCCTCTGACAGTGGCTCCCACCACCCTCCTAAGGCCGTCACTGTGTCCTCAAACCTACAGCTCGGACGTCAAGGACTCACCTGCTGCTCCCACCTCTTGGTCTCTCGCTGCCTTGTCAGGAAATCCTCGGCCAGGACTACCGCCTGGGAGCAAGTCCCCGGCCCGCCTTCCCGGACCCAGCTCTGGATCTCCACCGGCAAGATGGTCAGGAACTGCTCCAGGATGACCAGCTCCAGGATCTGCTCCTTGGTGTGCCTCTCGGGTTCCAGCCAGTGACGGCAGAGCTCCCGGAGCCGGCCGCAAACTTCTCGGGGCCCTTCGGCCTCCCGGTAGCAGAACTGCCTGAAGCGTCGCCGCTGCGTCTCCGCGCTGACAGGGTTGCCCCTCGAGACCTCCGCTTTTAATTTCCCAGGATCCCCCTTGTCTCTGGCTTCCAGGGTGTTGCAGGCCTGTTGGAGTTCTCCGGCTAAAGGCCGGGCCACCCATTCTCCTCTCGGCCACAGCCACGAGTCGGTGACGCCCTCAAACGGGCTGCCAAAGGCCTTTCCGTTATCCTCCCACGGAGTGGGTGCCAGCAGGTGTGGGTTCCCCCATGGTGGGTGAGGGGACTGAACGGCCTTCAGGAACTCCTGCCAGGGCCCGTCCCAAGTGTCTGGCATCCCTTCATCCGGCTCCTGTTTCACTTGTTGTGGGGCTGCCCATCTCGGAAGGCCCCGCGTCGTCCCGTCCTGAAAAACAGGGGCAGCTTTTCCTGTTTCCTTTGTGCCCTTCCTGGGCCTGGGGCCCGCTAAGTCTCCGTGACCCCCAAGTTTCCCCTCCAGCTGTACCTCTTGTTCCGGCACGGTCTGGAATTGGAGGCCTACAGATGTCACGGTTCTTTCCACAGCAGCCATCCTCTCAGCCTAGAACAGAAGAACACAACCGTTGCCTAGCTGAAGCACCATAAGGACCTATGTAACCCAGTTCCCTGTCTCCAACAGAGGACAGCTAGGTGTTCCTCAGAAGTTTGCAGCCAGGCCCTGTTGGTAAAGGCCAGTCCTGAGAAACCACAGGGGGTGAAGCCGTGGGCTCTGTGGTGGAACATCTGCTTAGCACACAGAAGGTCTGGGGTTCGATACCCAGCATCTCCAGTTACAGATCAAGTACTAGATGATGTGAAAGACCTCTGCCTCAAACCCTGGAGAGTTATTGCCAGTCTGAATACTGAACTTGGTTGATCAAGGGTCTGATTGACTATAAAAGAGCTTCGTGTGTTTAGGTGATGTAGCACTTAAGAGTAGAAGTGGAGAGACCCAGGCTCAAATCTCTGCTCTCTCATGGAACTTAGTAAGTTCAAGCCTCCTCTCAGTTTTATGTGCACAACATCCCTATTGGGTAGGTCTGGCTGACACTATGTGTCTGGGCTAAAGTCAGCCAGCAAGATTCCAAGGTAGACTGTGGATCTGAACCCAGGTGCCCCAGATCCTAGTCCAACAACTGAGCTGCTACACCACACTGGGTCTCTGAGCCATCATAGCCAGTACTGAACCTGGGACAGAATCACAGAAGAGAAGAGAGTGGACTTATACCCTGCCCTTCACTACCTGAAGGCGTCTCAGAGTGGCTTACAATCCCTTTCCCTTCCCCTCCCCACAACAGGCACCCTGAAAGAGCCCTCTTGAGAACTGCCCTTGAAAGAACAGCTCTGAGAGAACTTGTGACTGACTCAAAGTCACACCAGCAGCTGCATGTGGCAGAGTGGGGAATCAAACCCGGTTCTCCCAGATTAGAGTCCGTGCTCCTAACCACTGCACCAAACTGGCTCTCATAGAGTTGGAAGGGTCCATACATGCCATCTAGTCCAACTCCTTGTTCAGTGCAGGATCAGTCTAAAGCATCCGTGAGCAGTGTTTGTCCAGCTGCTACTTGAAGACTGCCAGTGAGGGGGAGCTCCCTAGGCCGCCGATTCCGCTGCTGAACCATTCTGACTGTAAAAAAAAATGCTTCCTAATATCCGCCCGGTACCTTTCCGCCTGTAATTTAAACCCATTATTGCAGGTCCTATCCTCCGCTGCCTACAGCTTCCTTTCTGTCTCTAAATGACAGCCTTTCAAATGCTTCAAGAGACCAATCAGGTCCCCTCCCGAACCTCCCCTTCTCCAGACTGAACATTCCCAAGTCCCTCAGCCTTTCCTCGTAAGGTTTCGTCTCCAGGCCCCCAATCATCCTTGCCACTCTCCTCTGCACCCACTCCATTCTGTCCACATCCTTTCTGAAGTGAGGCCTCCAGAACTGCACACAGTACTCCAGGTGGGGCCCGGCCAATGGCTGACTAATGTCTCCCAATGCCCCCTCTCTTACAGCCCCCCAGCTGACACGGGTTTTGTCCCTGCAGGCTCCATGATAGCCAGCGTAGCCTTTTGGTGGTCAAAGGGGCTCCCCCTCCTCCTTTTCCATCAGCAGAAAAGCTGGTGGGACTCAACCCACACTTTCTCAGAGAAAGACCTTGACAACGAGCAGGAAAATGGCCGTAGCGTTAACTTCAGTAGACTTAGAAAGGAGCGACTCTGCATAGGATTGTCCTCCACAATCACTCCCTTCAAACATGCCAAGTATCTGGTGTACCACTGAGCCACCCCAGACTTCAGGGTTTGGTACAGGAGATGGTTTGGGGAACGGTGGTGGAAACCGCTTGTCATCACAGCAGAGTTAGGGCGACACCCTTATGGTTCTGAAAGGCTAGAGATGAGCAGCGGTGGTTTACCATGTAGCAACCCTGGACTTAAGAACATATCTCTTAAACCAATGTTGAATCAGGCCAATGGCCCATCTAGTCCAACACTCTGTCACACAGTGGCCAAAAACACCAGGTCCAGCAGTGGGGCCAGGACACCAGAAGCCCTCCCACTGCTGCCCCCCCCAGCACCAAGGATAGAGTGCATCACCTGCCCCAGACTGAGAGTTCCTATCTAAACCTTGTGGCTAATAGCCACTGATGGACTTCTGCTCCATATGTTTATCTAATTCCCTCTTGAAACTGTCCATGCTTGTAGCTGCCACCACCTCCTGTGGCAGTGAATTCCATGTGTACTTCTTTGGGTGAAGAAGTACTTCCTTTTATTCGTTCTAACCTGACCGCTCAGCAATTTCATGGAGTGCCCACGAGTTCTTGTATTGTGAGAAAGGGAGAAAAGTACTTCTTTCTCAACCTGCTCTATCCCATGCACAATCTTATAAACCTCGATCATGTCACCCCTCAGCCGTCGTTTCTCCAAGCTTAAGAGCCCCAAGCTTTTTAACCTTTCTTCATAGGGAAAGTGTTCCAACCCTTTTATCATTCTAGTTGCCCTTTTCTGCACTTTTTCCAATGCTATAATATCCTTTTTGTGGTGTGGCCACCAGAACTGTACACAGTACTCCAAATGAGGTTGCATCAATGATTTATAAAGGGGCATTATGATACTGGCTGATTTGTTTTCAATTCCCTTCCTTGATAGTCCCTCAATAAGGGATGCCAGCCTCCAGGATGGAACTGTGAAATCCCCCAGAATGACAGCTCATTTCCAGACTATTAAAACCAGTTCCCCTGGAGAAACGGATGCTTTGGAGGGTGGGCCCTATGGCATTGTACCCCACTGAAGACCCTCTTCTCCCCAGGCTCCAGCCCCAAATGTCCAGGAGTTTTGCAACCTGGATCTGGCAACCTTACCTGTCAGTGGCCGGGAAGGGGTGGGCGGCGGCGGATGTGGCAACCCCGGCTGTCTCCCATCCCAATATCCACTAGGGATATTTGTTTCCAAAACCAGGCTAGCCTGGGCCACAAAGGGCACAGCAGGGAAAGCATCACCAGCGATTTCTTTATCCTAGCCAGGCTGTTTCTGCAGAGGCTAACATGCAAACGGCCCCCATGAACACCTTTGGGGGAGCGATCAGATGCCCACGAGGAGTTCGGATGGCCTCGGTGGGCTCCCCCCTCCTGCGGAAAAAGGAAAACTTGCTCCTGCAGATCCCGCCGCGATGCTTAAGAAAGAGCGACACCTGTTGGACTCCGACCTTGCCGGGAACCTGGTAAAAAGCATCCCCCCCCCCCACCGGGTAACCTGGAAATGCAGCCCAGGCTGAGTCAGCAACTCAAAGAACACCGCGGCGAACGCAGCCCCAGCTGGACGAGGCAAGGAGGGGACACTCCCCAGATCTGAACGCGGGAGCGCCCCTCTTTCCCCCGCCCACTCATCCTCTGCCCCATCTCCCCACCCCGGCCGCGCTGTTCCGCCTCCCCACCTTTTGCACGTCTGAACGCGTGTCTAGCTGGCTGGCTGCCTCTGCCCCCCCCCCGGATGCTTTCCCTCCCCCACCGCAACAAGCCTTTCAAGCTCACCCCCGGTAGCCAGATCCCCCTCCCACGTGGGAGGCCGGGACGGGGGGAGAGGTGGCAGGAAGGAAGGAAGGAAGGAAGGAAGTCTCGGTATTTACCTCCTCCCCAGTTTCCCACGCCTTGCTAGGCTGAGCGGCTCCCGGCCTCTTTTAACTCTTTCGGGGCCGATCCACAACGGCGGCCGAATCTCAAAGCCGCTTTCCTCCTACATTCGTTGTCGGCTTGCAAGCGTAGTAAATAATTTGGTCGGGCAGGCAGACATCCGCAAGATGCAGCCTTGGGGGCGGGGCGCGCTGATGGGGGAAGACGCTTCTTCGCCTGATGGATCTCTAGCCACTGGGAGACGGTGCAAAAGCGCAGGACAAGTATTTGTCAATTTTATTCTGCATTTGTTTGAGGCTGTAAGCGCCTCGGGGCGGAGGAAGAAGAAGAGATTGGATTTATATTATACCCCGCCCTTCACTACCCACAAGTGTCTCAGAGCGGCTTACAAACTCACTTCTCTTCCCTTCCCCACATCAGACACCCTGTGAGATAGGTGGGGCTGAGAGAACTCTGACAGAAACTGTTCTTTTTCAAGAACAGCTCTTATCAGAACTATGGCTTGCCCAAGGTCATCCAGCCAGGTGCAATTGGAGGAGTGGGGAATCAAACCCGGTTCTCCCAGATTGCGCACTTAACCACTACACCAAACTGGCTTTACATAACGAGGATAATGAGAACCGTCTGCCGGCTTTTGGACAGCCGTTGCGGTTGCCACCTCGAGCTTGGCGTGGCGTCATAGTGAACAGTCCCGGGAACGAATTGGAAAGCTCTGGGTTCGAATCTCTGCTATGAGTCGGGTGTAAGGTTTCCACAGGCCTGGAGAAAAACACTCTGTCCTTTTAATAGGGGGAGGGTTTGACCTCAAGGCACAGCCAATTTATGACAACCCTGTAGAAGGGTTATCGGATGTCCTGTTTTTAGAGGATGCATTGGTGTTGGTCCTCTTTTGGTCTCTTTTTTTAAAAAAAGCTGATGAAAATGCCCTCTTTTGGGGTTTGAAGGGCTGCGGTCACACACACAAAATAGTCCACTTTCAATGCACTTTCCAACTGGATTTTTGCTGTGTGTTCAGGTAAAATCCAATCTGAAAGTGGATTATTTAGTGTGTGTGACCACAGCCAAGGTTAGGAATGTTCCTAGTTAGTAGCAATGAACACAGCTCAAAGAGTAGGGGTATTTAAAATGAGATCTGCCATAGTGATCATTTGTTTGAAGTGGTCAGTCGGGAAATATGTCCTATTTTTTTGCTTTTCAAACTATGGCAACCCTAACCCTGTAGAACAAAGTTGGAGTCCAGTGGCACCTTTAAGACCAACAAAGTTTAATTCTGGCTATAAGCTTTCCTGTGTATGTACACTTCATCAGATGCACACAAAAGCTTATACCCAAAATTAAACTTAAAGTAAAAGTAAAGGTAAAGGTTCCCTTGCTTGAAATTGAATCCGACTCTAGGGTTGCGGTGCTTATCTCCGTTTCCAGGCCGAAGAGCCAGCGCTGTCCGAAGACATTTCCGTGGTCATGTGGCCGGCATGCCTAAACACCAAGGCGCACGGAATGCTGTTACCTACCCACTGAAGCGGTACCTATTTATCTACTTGCAATTTCTTGCTTTTGAACTGCTAGGTTGGCAGGAGCTGGAACTAGGGACGGGAGCTCACTCTGTCATGCGGCACTCTCAGGTCTCGAACTGCTGAACTACTGACTTTCCACAGCCTGCAGTTCAGCGTCTTAACCACTTGAGCCACCGCAGCTCCTGAATTAAACTTAGTTGGTCTTCAAGGTGCCCCTGGACTCAGACTTCATTCTGTTGCTTCAGACCAACATGGCTACCCCACCTGAACCTACCCTGTAGAGTTTTCAAGACAAGAATAGTTCAGAGGTGGTTGGCCATTACCTTCTCTGCATAGCGACCCTGCACTTCCTTGGTGATCTCCAATCCAAATACTAATCAGGGCTAGCCTGGGCCATCCAAAAAATGCCACTTAACAAGTCAACAAATAGGAGGCAGAAGCAGCAGGGCCTCCCCCTTGGCTCCTCCCCTGATCTACCAGGCTCCACCCCCTGGCCTATTAGGTAACACCCCTCATCTCTCAGGCTCCTCCTCCTGAATATCAGGTCCAGAGCCCTAAATCTAGCCAAGGATGCTTTCCCCTACTCCATCCCAATATTAGGGTGTGGTGATAATGTGTTGGACTTTGACTGTATTTCAAACCCTTTCTCAGGCAGAGGTGATTCTGGGCCCACTATTTTTAGTTGGACAGGGCTTTAGTCTTAATCCAGAGGTGTTTTTTTTAATAAGGTTGTTTATTAGCTATGGCTAATAAGTAACCTTATTAAAAAAAACCTCCTTATATACAGAGGTTAAATAGAACCTCTTTGTATAGTGGCAGTTTACCACTGAATGCCAGCTACTAGCGGTGAACAATGCGGGGAAGTCTGTTGAAACCTTTTGATCGGGGAGGATTTTCCAGAAGTATCTGGCTGCCCATGATTGGAAATAGGAGGCTGGGCTGAACTCTCTTCCCCTCTCTTTCCCCTTAACCTACCTCACAGGGCTGTTGTGAGAGAGTAGCATCGAGGAAAGGGAATGTTAATTATGCTGAGCTCCTTTGAAGATGGGCAGGATGCCAGCGGGGCCTCTGTCTGCATGACGAAAGCTGCACTGGTTGAATTGCTGCCTGTGACCACTGCTCTTGATAAGGTCAGGATGTCTGCCAAGAAAACTGCCAGCGGCTGTCAAATGCAAATCTGAGGGACACAAACTTTGTGGGATTCAGGTGGGGTAGCCGTGTTGGTCTGAAGCAGCGGAACAAAGTTTGAGTCCAGTTGTACCTTTAAGGCCGACAGAAATTTTTCCCCCTGAAGAGTTTATCTGAATAAGTGTGTGTGTGCATGCACACGAAAGCTTATACCAGGAATAACACTTTGTTGGCCCTAAAGATGCCGCTGGACTCCAACTTTGCTTGGGCTTTTAAGATTGTGCCTTGGAATGGGTTAAAGGCACAAATGTGTGATTCCTAGAGAGGACCTTTAAAACAAATGTCACAGTTCTGGTGGTGGTGGTGATGATGATGTAGGGGTGGGAAGTCGCCTTCCTCTTCCAGTTTCTGCCCCCCCTCTCACTTACTGGAAACAAAGTAGCTTTTTCCGGAATTTTCCCCTTGGACCCTGGAAGGATTGGCCTGGCTGACTGCAGGATACTGGTGAGTTTAAAAAGCAAGGTGAGGAACAAGGGGGGTGGGGGGAGAGAACCTATCTGCCAGATAGAAGGTAACACACATGGCAAGGGGGGGTGTAGCCTTGACCATTAAGCAGAACCTCCATGTGCAGATGCAGTGTATCTCTGAATACCAAATGTCAGGGGATACAGGGTGAGGGTGGGCTGTCCCACGGGTACCTCATTTGAGGGGTTCCTGGATAGAACCAGGCAGTCACTGTTGGAAAGGGAACGGGGGAGGGGGTCTATGGCTCAGTGGCAGAGCATCTGCTTAGCATGCAGAAGGTCCCAGGTTCAATCCCTGCTGGCATCTCCAGTTAAAAGGGCCAGGTAGTATGTGATGTGAAAGACTGAGACTCTGGAGAGCTGCTGCCGGTCTGAGCAGGGTTGTTCCCCCCTTCCTAAGTATTAGACAAATTAATGGGCATTGGGTCCTGCCAAGAGTTGTTGCGTCTAACATGTTTGGGGATGGCTGGTTTCCAGTTTTGTGATCTTGAATCCTGTTGTATTGCTTATTATATGTCCTGTGCTAGTTGACTGCGTTGTTTTACATGGTGTAATCAGCCTTGAGTTACAGTGAGAAAGTTGGATAGACTGCCCCTGTCCAAGGGGAGGGGTTCTCTCTCAAAGCATTGTTTCTCTCTGCCTGGTACAAATCTGTAACAATCTCTCTTCTGCATACCTACAAATCTCTTAAAAGAATACTACTACATAGCTAGGGCTGCCAACCTCCAGGAAGGGCCTGGAGTTCTTGCAGAATTTGTAACTGATCTCCATATTACAGAGGTCAGTTCCCCTGGACAAAATGGCTGCTTTGGAGGGTGGACTTTATGGCATCAGACCCCACTGAGGTCCTCCCCCAGAACCTGTCCTCCCCAGCCTCCCAGAATTTTGTTGGCCAGGATTTTGTTTTTACAAAAATAAGGGTGGGGGGGGCACGGAGGGTGGACTTTATGGCATTCTACCCCACTGAAGTCCTTCCCAAAAACTGTCCTCGCCAGACTCCCAGAATTTTGTTGCCCAAGATTTTGTTTAACAAAAAATAATAGGGGGGTGGGGGACCCTGCAGAGGATGGGCCTATCAGTGGTTTTTAGATAGAACTTCCCTATACAGAGGTAATCTACCTCACAGAACACAATGGAAAAGAACCTTTCTCTGGCAAGTTGTCCTTAGCCTGTGGGAGTACATAGGAGAAGAACTAAATTCTCCAATGGGCCCAGGTGTAAATCCAGTGGAGGAATGGCTGGCCTCTTCCTCTCTCCTTCCGCCAGCCCTGTCAACAGCTAGTGTTACCTCACGCCGCAAGAGCCTATAAACAGGCGGGAGAGGCGCTATGGATGGCAATTTTGGTACCTCTGGGTTTTTGGGGAGGGGTATTTATTGTGAAGTTGCAGCAGCTGACTTGTGGTGGTGGTGGTGGTTTTTATTTATTTAACTTGTGAACTGCCGACCCTACAAACAGGCTCTGGGTGATTTACAACATTATGGAGATTGAAAATACAAGTAATACATAACCGAAATTACTGACAATAAAATGAAAAGTTAAAACCAATCAAGATGGCAATCAAGTAGTCCGCCTTTGCTGGCTACACTGCTGTCCCGCACGGCAGGGCACGGCAGGGTATGTGGGAGCCACAGAAGAAAAGAGAGAGGGCGCCAGTCTTAGCCTCCCATTGTTGCCCTCAACTAAAAGCCTGGCGGAACATCTCTGCCTTACAGGCCCTACATGAGATCCCGCAGGGCCCTGATGTCGTTCTGCATAGAGTCCCACCCGGGCCCACTGGAGAATTTATGGCAACCTCGTGGAGTTTTCAGGCAAGAGACATTCAGTCAAGTTCGGGGGGGGGGCATTTGGTGAAAGGAGGGGCCTCAGCAGGGTATAACACCATAGAATCCACCCTTCGAAGCTGCCATTTCCTCCAGGGGAACTGATCCTACAGGAGTCCTGAGGCCTGTCTGGCATACAATTTCAGTTCCATCTAGGGTTGCCACCTCCAGGTGGTGGCTGGGAAGATCTCCTGGGATGACCACTGATCTCCAGGGAACAGACATCAATTCCCCTTGAGAATATGGCCACTTTGGAAGTTGGACGCTTGGGCATTATGCCCAGCTGAAGTCCTTCCCCTTCCCAAACCCCATCCTCTTTGGGCTCCAGCCCCAAAATTTCCAGGTATTTCCCAATCCAGAGCTGGTAACCCTAGTTCCATCCCACTTAGAGGGTGAGAGTGAGTTCTCACTGCAGTGGTAAACCTCTGTCTCTGGGTTATATGTACTACCAGGGCTCTTTTTGTAGCAGGAACTCCTTTGCATATTAGGCGACACACCCCTAATGTAGCCAATCCTCCAAGAGCTTACTGAGCTCTTCTTACAGGGGCTACTGTAAGCTCTTGGAGGATTGGCTACCTTAGGGGTGTGTCACCTAATATGCAAAGGAGTTCCTGCTACAAAAGAGCCCTGAGTACTACAGAGGGTTGCCAACTCTGGGATGGAAAATTCCTGGAGATTTCAGGGAAAGAACTTGGTAAGGGCAGCATTTGGGAAGGAGAGGGACTTCAGTGAGGTATAAGGCTATAGGACTCACCCTCCAAAGTAGCCATTTTTCTCCAGGGAGACGGATATCTGTAGTGCGGTTATAATTCCAGAAGTTCACCAGGCCCCACCTGGAGGCTAGCTGCCCTAACCCTACAGCCAGGGGATTCACATCCCTAAACACTTCCCCTTGCACAAATTCCCCTTTAGTAGAAAACTAACCGTTCAGGAAAAAGGTGAACTTCTTGGCATGCTTGGTTTTGTATGTATGGGGAAGAGACTGATGGGATAAGAACGTAAGAAGAGCCCTGCTGGATCAGACCAGTGGTCCACCTAATCTAGCATCCTGTCTCACCAAGTGGCCAACCATTTCCTCTGGAGGCCCAACAACAGGGCATAGAGGCTGAGGCCTTCCCCTAATGTTGTTGAAAGCCAGTTTGATGTAGTGGTTAGGAGCGTGGACTCTAATATGGGAGAACCGGGTTTGATTCCCCACTCCTCCACATGCAGCTGCTGGTGTGCCCTTGGGTCAGTCAGGAGTTCTTTTAGAGCTGTTCTCTCCAGGGCAGTTCTCTCAGAGCTTTCTCAGACCCACCTACCTCACAGGGTGTCTGTTGTGGAGAAGAGAAGGAAAAGGAGATTGTAAGCCGCTCTGAGGCTCCTTCGGGTAATGAAGGGCAGGTATAAATCCAATCTCTTCTTCTTGTTTCCTAGCACTGGGATTGAGAGGTTGACTGCCTCTGAACATGGAGGTTCCCCTCCATCGCCATGGATAGCAGCCACTGAGAGGCCACTGACAGATCACTGATGATTCATAATGTGACTGTGTCTTCATTCCTGTTTTGGCGACGGCGTTGCTTCTTCTCACAGGCTCTCCTCTCGAAGTTCCATGGCTTCTTGAGTGACTGTTGAGAGACCCCCCCTCCAAGAAAGACTAAGCCCAGCCCGGGGGATCAGTCTGAGCTCCTTGAATATCTGGGACTGTCTTATACCAAATCAGACCACCGATCCATCAAGGCTGGTGCCTCTCTCAGAGGTCCAAGGCAGCCATCTTTCCCTTTCCCACAAGTAAACGAAGGAGTGTCGTGGGGAATGGCAGCAGAGAAACACAGAGCAGGCCTGTCTCTCCTTTGCAAGGCACCGTCAGAAGTCCAGCCCGTGAATAAAGCCAAGGAGCAGGATGTCCAAGTCCTTGAATGTGGGATGGGAACAAAATTAGCGGAAAAGGCTCCCCATGTCATCCAGGCCGGGAGTATTACAGAACTGTTACAAAGAACATCTGGCAAGCAGTTTATACAGGCGCCGGGCGAAGGGTTGCTTCAGCAGTGGGAGGCCCAGTGGCAGGAGTTCCTCAGGACCTTAGAATCCCCTCACTTGGGATGGGGGATCCTGCCACTGCCGGAGCAGCCCACCACCCCATGGGACGATGCCAAGGCCTTCCTGGCCTCCTTCGAGCAAGTGGCCGAAGCCTGCCGGTGGCCCAAGGAAGAGTGGGTGGCCCGACTCCTGCCGGCCCTCAGGGGAGAAGCCGAGCAGGTTTTTAGGCGGCTGCATGCCGATGACAGAGAGGATTATGGGAAGGTGAAGGTGGCCATTTTGCGCGCAGACGCCTTCAGCAGGGAACGGAAACGACAGCAATTCAGGCGTTTTAGCTATCAGGACGCTGAAGGGCCAAGAGGAGTTTACGGCCATCTGCAAGAGCTTTGTAACCAGTGGCTGAAAGCGGAGAAACACACCAAGGAGCAGATCCTGGAGCAGCTGATCCTGGAGCAATTCTTGACTGTCCTCCCTCCAGAAATGCAGAGCTGGGTCCAAGACGGCAGCCCAGAGACTTGCTCCCAGGCAGTGGCCCTGGCCGAAGACTTCCTGCTGAACCAGCAAGATGCTGAGGAATGGGAACAGCAGGTGAGGTCACTTCATCGGGGAGAGAAAGGATTGAGGGGGCGTTATCAGTGGTGGGTGTGTTGAGTAATTGGAACCTATTGCCCATTCCGCCTGCTTTAAATATGTGTATGCTTCAGTGCCCCAATGCCCCAACGAGGACCGAGGATAGCAAGCCCCTGGTTCTTGTTTTCTGCTGTCAGTTGGCAGTAGAAGGAAAATAAGAAATGGCCATTAGGTCTATAGCATGATGTCACTTCTAGGGGAAACCCAGATGTGATGTCACACCTCTCTAGGAATCATCGAAACTTTATGGTAAAACCTGCCGATTCCTAGAGAGGCATGATGTCACTAACAGAGTTTCCCCAAAAGTGATCATGTCACACCATTGCTGATGCCCCCCGTGTCCCTGCCCCCCCTAGTTTGCTTGTTGCCAGGCCAGGCCTGACAACTCTATTTCAGTATTATTTTATATGTCTTGTTTCCTGACCTGGATGTCCCGAGTTTAAGATCATCCCTGATACTGTATTCCCATGAAGCTCTAAAGAGCATATAGAAGCCAAACGCCAGGTTCCTGCCCCAAGGAGCTTCCAATCCAAATCTCCACAGAGGAATTGAAGGACCAGAGGCAAACACAGGAAGACTTCTGTGTGCTTGGCTTCTCTGTTGGTGGGAAACCCCCACTATGAATTTGCACTGCTATTTGCTAGAGGAATGCTGGGTGGGGGCAGAACCCAATTCCAACCGGAAACATTCACCCTCCCCAATTTTGTTACTGTGTCTTGAATGGGATCCAGGTGCCTTCCCTTCTCAATGAGAAGGATGAGAATTCCCCTGAAGCAGAGGAGGAGGGTGTCCGAGTTTTGGAGTACAGAGAAATGTGCAAAGAGGCTGGTTGGGAGATCCACAGCCTTGAGGACACCGAGTCAGGTAAGGATACCTTGTGCCTTTACAAGAGATGGCTTGAGACTGAAGAAGAAAGAGATTTGGATGTATACCTCGCCCTTCACTTGGAGTCTCAGAGTGGCTTACAAACTCCTTCCCTTCCTCTCCCCACAACAGACGCCCTGGGAGGTCGGTGGGGCTGAGAGAGCTCTGAGAGAACTGCTTGTGAGAGAACAGCTCTGAGAGCTCTCTCAGCCCCACCTACCTCACAGCGTATCTGTTGTGGGGAGAGGAAGGGAAGCAGATTGTAAGCCGCTCTGAGACTCTGAGTGAAGGGCAGTTTATAAATTCAACTTTTCTTCTTCTTTGACTTCATCTTCTTCTTCCTCGTCTTCGTCTTCTTCATCTTCTTATTCCAGTATCTGTTTGGCCATTGCGTTGATGGTTAATTTGATTGGGCTTAGACTGGAGTAACCCAGCATCCGATTGCACTGTAATGCAAGAGCCAGTTTGGTGTAGTGATTAAGTGCGTAGGCTCTAATCCGGGAAGAACCGGGTTTGATTCCCCACTCCTCCACTTGCACCTGGCTGGATGACCTTGGGCAAGCCATAGTTCTGATAAGAGCTGTTCTTGAAAAAAGAGCAGTTTCTGTCAGAGTTCTCTCAGCCCCACCTACCTCACAGGGTGTCTGTTGTGGGGTATAAATCCAATCTCCCCCTCCCTCTCCCTCTCCCTCTCCCCCTGTCCTTCTTCTTCTTCTTCTTCCTATACAATTCTGCCTTTCTCCAAGGAGATCAAAATGAGATATGTGGTTCTCCTCTGCATTTTGTCCCCACAACAACGTTTTTTGTGAGGTAGATTAGGCTAAGAGAAGGGGACTGGCCAAGGTCATTCAGTAAGCCCGTAGTTTCAACCAATCAGTTTGTCAGGGCAACCCTGCAAGACAGGCGGAGCAAAGACGAAGAGTTAGTTTTTATACCCTGCTTCTCTCTACCCTAAGGGGTCTCAAGGCAGCTTACGATCGCCTCCCCTTCCTCTGACAGCTCAGTCTCATCCAGAGGTTTGACTGGAGACCCGAACTCAGGTCTAACATATTTCATGCTGAGGTTTCCTTTATGTATTTTGATTTCCCCAGCAGGTCAGGGGCCGGTGAATGAGAACGTAAACAACCATCTTCAACGGGAAGATGCATCGCTAGGAAGAACTGAACCGGCTGCTTTCCAGGGTGGTGACCAGGGGCAAACCTTGGGGCACCATAATGGACCAGCCAAAGAGACAGAGGGAAAACAGAAGAAAAAAGCAGGAAATCAGATCAGCAACCCGCCCAAGGGGATCCTGAAGGGCAGGAGTCCAAACACGTGTCCTCCGAGCAGAAAGAAACCCAGGTCCAAATCTCACTGCGTCCGCTTTGCAGAGAGCGCCTTCACGTGTTCCTATTGCGGGAAAAGCTTCTGCCGGCAATCCTACCTGTCCCAGCACCGCCGAATCCACACGGGAGAAAAACCCTACCGCTGTTCGTACTGCGGCAAGAACTTTCGCGAACACTCTCACTTGACGAAACACGAGCAGCTGCACGCGGGCGAGGGACCCTACGAGTGCGCCGACTGCGGGAAGAGCTTCAGCCAGCGCGCCAAGTTCTGCCAGCACCGCAAGGCCCACTTACAGGGGAAACGGTTCCAATGCGCGAACAGCGGGGAGAGCTTCGACCAGCTCATTCAGCTTCACAAACATGGCACCGAGAAGCCTTACCAGTGCTCCGAGTGCGGGAAAAGTTTTGACCACAAGTCCAGCTTAGTGAAGCACAAGGTGACCCACACGGGAGAGAAACCCTATCAGTGCTTGACGTGCGGGCGGCGCTTCAGCCAGTCCTCCAATCTTCACAAGCACTACAAAATCCACACCGGGGAGAAACCGTACACGTGCGCTACCTGTGGGAAGTCGTTCACCCAGCGCTCACACCTCAACCTGCACGAGAACACTCACAAAGGATTTAAAAGCTACAAGTGCTTAGATTGTGGTGACAGCTTTTCTGACCGGTCTCATCTCATGAAACATAAATTGATTCACAGGAAACCAGTTGCCACTTCTGTATGAAATCCCACAAGATTTTAGAATCCCTCCCCCCCCAGTTTGGTGTAGTGGTTAAGTGTACGGACTCTAATCTGGGAGAACCAGGTTTGATTCCCCACTCCTCCACTTGCACCGGCTGATGTGACCTTGGGTCAGTCACAAGCTCTGGCACAGCTGTTCCTGAAAGAGCAGTTTGTGTTAGAGCTCTCTCAGCCCCACCTACCTCACAGGGTGTCTGTTGTGGGGAGGGGAAGGGAAAGGAGTTTGTAAGCTGCTCTGAGACGCCTTTGGGCAGTAAAGGGCGGGGTATAAATCCAAACTCTTCTTCTTCTCCTTCTTCAGTGGGACTCGGAAAAGAAAAGACCTTATTGTCACTGAAGACTTGGGCAGCGTTGAAAAAAAAATTCTGCCTTGGGGGGGAAAAATCACAGCCGATCTTGTGTATTTCTGCCATACGAATTGGGAAGGCCTGTGTTTGAATCTTCCCCCTCTTGCAGGTTCATTAATCTGCACTTTAGCCACCTGGAGATTCGTACAGAAGAAAGACAGCTGATAGAGTGGGGAGACAGCAATACTGGTCTATCTTGCAGAGTTGTTCTAAGGATGGCAACAGCGTAGCATGTGGGAAGTGCTTTCGGTGATGGCTTTCGGCACGACAATGCTGAGCGCTCTGAGGGAAAAAAACGTGAAGAAAACCAAACCGGACTCTGTGAAATGTAATTTTTTTTGTAGCAGGAGACCTGGCAGCCCCAGTTTGGATTCATTTGCTTCTCCCAAGGCCTTCCCTCCACTCCACAGGAACAGAAGATTCTTCAGGACCTGGAGTGTCACAACAATGCCGTGATGTCACATCCAGGTACACACCCGGAAGTGACATCACAACATCCCATGATGTGGTTTCCCACTCATTTTGCTCCCATTGCTCCCCCAAGCAGCAGCAGGGGCCCAGGGGTGGGAGGTGGCCTACCATTGTGGGAGACCTGGCACCCCTAAATCAAGGCCCAGGACTTTTGAAGGGGGATGGTTACAGCAGTGTGATCTCTGTGCTGCTGGACAGCGGAACCTGTTGGTGGGGGGGGGGGGAGACACAGTTAACCTGAAGTGCCAGTTTGGTGTAGTGGTTAAGTGTGCGGACTCTAATCTGGGAGAACCGGGTTTGATTCCCCACCCCTCCACTTACACCTGCTGATGTGACCTTGGGTCAGTCACAAGCTCTGACATAACTGTTCTTGAAAAAGAGCAGTTTGTGTTAGAGTTCTCTCAGCCCCACCTACCTCACAGGGTGTCTGTTGTGGGGAGGGGAAGAGAAAGGAGTTTGTAAGCCGCTCTGAGACTCTGAGTGAAGGGCGGGGTATAAATCCAATCTCTTCTTCTCTTCTTAATGTTTTTTAAGAAATAAACCAGAGGGCCGGACCTTTCCTTCTTGCTCAAACCACATGATACCCCTCTTAAAACCCTTACATTGGCTTTCAGTCCATTCCCAGATCCAGCACAAATACTTTGGGTTTGCCTGCAAAGTTTTCCATGGCTGCGATCAATGCTCCCTCTAAGCTGTGGAGTCTTGGGAGCAAAAATTCTACTTTGTGAGCGACTGGCATTAAAAGTTGTGAGTGAGCGATTTGGCTACTGCATAAATTAGTTTGCCCCTGGAGCCATCCCTTCCTGAGCGAAGACAAAAATGTGTGAGCCAGAGGCTAAAAAACTGTGAGCTAGCTCACACTAACTCAGCCTAGAGGGAACATTGGCTGTGACCTCCCCCCCTTATCTTTTCACTCTTTCCCCTTTATACTTAGGATTGCAGAAGAAGAGGAATTGGATTCATACCCTGCCCTTCATTCGGAGTCTCAGAGCAGCTTACAATCTCCTCCCCTTCCTTTCCCCACAACAGACACCCTGTGAGGTAGGTGGGGCTGAGAGAGCTCTGAAAGAACTGCTCTTGAGAGAACAACTCTGAGACAACTGTGACTGACCCAAGGTCACCCAGCTGGCTGCATGTGAAGAAGTGGGAATCAAACCCGGTTCTCCAGATTAGAGTCTTAACCACTGCACCAAATTGGCTTACCCTTATGCATGAATACGTGAAGCTGCCTTATACTGAATCAGAACATTGGCCCATCAACATCAGTATTGTCTACTCAGACCGGCAGCAGCTCTCCAGGGTCTCAGGCTGAGGTCTTTCACATCGCCTCTTACCTGATCCTTTCCACTGGAGATGCCGGGGATTGAACCTGAGACCTTCTGCATGCCGAGCAGATGCTCTGCCAGTGAGCCACAGCCTCTCCCTTACCATGTCTGGATTTTTTAAACTGTTCCTTGATCCAGGAGAGCATTTATGCTTTCAAGATTGAATTCTACCCTCTTCTCAAGTAATGCAAGGTTGAAAAGAAAGGACTGCATACTCAGAGAGACTTTGTTGCCATGCTTCTGGGCAGATAGAAACTCTGGAGCGCTGCTTGCTGGAATTCAGTGCCTTTTGCAGTGATACGTAGATGACTCCTCTGTTCTGCAGTGAGGGGCTGGCAACACCAGATGAGGTCAAGAAACCTCTGGTGGGCATGGATTCAGAAGTTACATTGGTTGTCGCCAAACGTTTTGCTTATACAATTAAATCAAAGGACCTGAAGCACGGTAATTGGTTGGTTATCTCAGTTATCGATTTCTGTCGTTATCTAGTGTGACGTTGCTCAAGGCCTGTAGGCTTAAATGAGCAGCATCGTTAAAGTATCAAAAGCATCTTTCCATTCTCATATCTGAGTACATCCCTGATATGAGCTCCATACCTCCTGCTGGTGTCATGGTGACTGAGGGGAACCTCCACAGTCAGAGGCACTTGAGCCTCTGAATCCCAGAGACCAGGAGGCAACATAAGGGGAAGGCCTCGGCCTCTGTGCCCGGTTGCTGGCCCTCCAGAGGAACTGGTTGAGGCCACTGTGTGAGACAGGATCCTGGTCTGATCCTGCAGGGCTCTACGTATGTCCTCTCCCCCTACCTTAAATGCCTTTCCCTCTTGCCTGGAACTGCCTCCCTGTTTCTGTCTTCCTTCAGATTCCACCTTTTCCTCCCAGCGTTATGTCCTGACCCTTCTGTCCCCCTCGATTGACATCACACCTAAGCGCCTCTGACTGAAATGAATGCAGACTCTTCTTTATTTCACATCCAGAACCTGAAAAGGTTAGTCAAATAGAAAAGAGGGCCAACAATAAAAAGCTTAATATAGATAGTATGTAAAAAGATACATGTATTTATTAACAAAAAAATATGAAAAAATATATATAAGGGCCCAATCACACCTCATGTAAAAATACCAGAATCTAACACACAAGGGCTAATGGACTTGACCTGACGCGTTTTGGCCTGCATAGGCCTTCAGAGGTCAAACACAGGCCGAAACGCGTCAGGTCAAGTCCATTAGCCCTTGTGTGTTAGATTCTAGTATTTTTACATGAGGTGTGATTGGGCACTTATATATATATATTTTAAATAATTTTTGTTAATAAATTATATGTATCTTTATATATATTTATTTATTTATTAAGCTTTTACTGTTGGCCCTCTCTTCTATTTGACTAATCTTTTCAGGTTCTGGATTCTAGGTTTTTAGGTTCAGTTCCCCCCCCCCTTTTTTTGTCCCAGTTTTTTCTTTATTTCACCTCACTTCTACCGTGGAGATCCAGTGCAGCATAGGCCGTTTGTCTCTCCTTCATTTTCTCCTCACTACAGCAATGTGAGGAAGGTTAGGGTGAGCGAGCGCGACTGGCCCAGAGTCGCTCAGCAAGCTTCCATGGCAGAAGTGGAGATTTGAACCCAGGTCTTCTAGACTCCTAGTATGAGGCCCTAACCACTGCACTATATTATCTGAAGAAGTGTGCATGTGCACATGAAAACTTCTATCCAGAATAAAACTTTGTTGGTCTTAAAGGTGCCACTGGACTCAGACTTTGTTTCACTATACTACACTGTCTCTTTAGTCCGACATCCCTGTGTCCAACTTTACACTGTAAGCTCTTCAGGGCAGCGTCTCATTTTCCAAAGCACCAGACCCAGGAGGAAGAAGGAATAACGCGCCACATGTGTCTCAGGAATGCTATTCTGCAAGGGCTCTGGATTCTTTGGTCCCTTCTCTGTGAGATGCCCTGTGAATATAGCATCTGCTTTTGAACAAAGTTTGAGTCCAGAGTGGCACCTTTAAGACCAAGTATTATGCACAGTACGAGCTTTCGTGTGCCTGTATGCTTCTTCGGGCGCCACTGAACTCAAACTTTGTGCTACTGCCTCAGACCAGCACGGCTTCCCATCAGGATCTGCTTTTGTTTGTGTAAAGAGACAAGAGCGGCACCTAGCGTCTGTTAAGACCGTAGCTCACAGTACTGCCAAACACACCTTGAGTCACGCAGATGGGAAGGGATTTAGCAGCCTCACAGGCAGTTGCGATAGCGACCGGGGGATCCATCTGGGGGTCCGCCCAAGCCGGTAGCTACACTAACAGGAGACGATCTGCTGCGTAGAAGGTGTAATAAAATCCTCTTTTAACATCCTGTATTCAGGACCTTGATTTTGTGGCAGGGGAACCCCCCACCCCAACCCCATTTGCAGAAATATTGGAAAAGTTCGAATACACCAGCGGAACGGTTGGGGACAGGGACACATATGGGGCCGCGATGTCAAAATGTGCTGCCACATCACCTCCGGGGAAAACCTGGAAGTGGTGTAGGGTAGCTCTAGGAATCACCATAGCATAAGAGTTTCCGGCAAGTCCTAGAGCTACGTCACTTCTAGGTTTTCATTGGAAGTGGTGTTGTGGTGCATGGGATGTTGTTTTTTAATTTTTTTCTCCTGCCATTGCTTGGATCGGAGGTGTGTAATGGGAGCTGGGGGAAGATTCCCAATCAGGGGAATGGTAAGCTTCGTTAACCCACCCCAAGTAACTTGCAGCATCTGTGCAGTAGGGTGCCGGCTTCTGGTATTATATTTGCCAGAAGGGCAGGCAGAAGGTGGAAAAAGGTTTTGTGTGCTGGGACCCATGGAGATGCACACTGAGACATGATGCACCCCTTGAACACATGAATCTGCCTTAAACTGAATGAGACCCTCAGTCCATCAAAGTCAGTATGCTGTCTACTCAGACTGGCAGCGGCTTTCCAAGGTCTCAGGCAGAGGTCTTTCCCATCACCTGCTGCCTGGTCCTTTTAACTAGAGATGCCGGGGATTGAACCAGGGACCTTCTGCACGCCAAGCAGATGCTCTACCACTGAGCCACAGCCCCTCCTAAAGATCCTTGCGGGATCTGTCTCAAGAATCATCTTGAACATGGAACAGGTTTTGCCCTCTTGAGAACAGGCTTGCAAGCTTGGAGAGCAACACAAGACCCCCCCCAGCCTAGTCCTGTAAAGCTGTTACACCAGGCAGCAGTCGCTCGCTGAGGCCATGAAAACTGCTGGAAGTGACAATGGGTAAGCTCTAGGAAGCGCCACGAATTCTATCCTCTCTTTCCCCCCTTAGAATGATCTAGCAAGGAAGGTTAGCTCTCATGCCCAGTGGAGAGTTGAACCCAGAATTCAACCACATCACACACAAGCTAATATTCCACACAGAGGGGAAGGCACATGTCCAACCTTCTTTCAGTAGCCAGCGGACTTTAAAGTCCTCGTTTTTCAGCATAACGTTTCTCAAAGGAGACCCCAGAAGCTGCAGATTTGACACTCAAAGTCTTGTGGTCTCACTACAAGGGTAGTTAAGATTTACAGAGCAATTCTCCCTCCTTACAGAACAGTCCTATACATTGCTCTTGCCTTACCAATTCATCACCCAGTTGAGTGGCCCACAGGAACATGGAGGAGATTGCTTCCGGTTCTGCACAATAATGCACATCCCTTTTTTAATCTATAATCTGTAATATCAGCCCCCCTCTGTCTGGCTCTCCTTTATTCCAGAGGTGTCAAACCCATTTATTATGAGGGCCAGATTGGACATAAATGTCACTTTTGTTGGGCCGGGCCATGTGTGCTATAAAATGTAATACGAAGTAGTGGAAATATAAATTTTATAAAGATGGTTTCAGATGCCAAACAGCAATTGCAGGTGAATGACAACAGCAGGTTTGATTGGATTAGGAATGATGTTCAGAGAGGTAGTAGGTGTGGAGATACCAGCACTGGTAATGAGACAGGAAACCTATGTCTCAGTTTGGTCCAGGAGGAGTAAGTCGATGATACGAAGAATAAAGACATAAGTCTAACATTAGAACTCACAACATTAAAAAACAGTGGGAAAATATTTAACCCACCAGAACATTCAGCTGCTGACCTAAGAGTAGCAGTTCTCTCAGCTACCACACACCAACTCTGGAATCTTTTTTGTTTACTCCATTTATAGCTCACCTGTCTCCCCCAAACATCTTACATCATTCTCCTCTTGATTTTCTCCTCTCGATCAGAGATGGCTTGCCGTTGCTTTCTTCCACGTCACGACCCTGGTATTCCTTGGAGGTCTCCCATCCGAACACTAGTCAGAGCTGACCTTGCTTAGCTTCCAAGATCTGACAAGACTGTGCTAGCCTGGCCTGTCCATGTCAGAGCAAAATGTTGCAATAAATTATACTTGGAAATTTAAAGTCAAAAGTTACGATCTGGATTTCTTAAACAATAACTCATGGTCTATTGAACAAAACTGATTTTTAATAGCATAAAGAAACACAATTGGTTTGTTACAAAAATCCACGAGTATTAAAAGTACAAACTTCCGACTTTTACGAGTTGGAACATAATAAAAAGTTAATTTTAAAAACGCTTATATACCATAAAACCTCAAGCAGGTCGAAACAGTGCAAAATTCAAAACTGCAGAACTTTTCACAACAGACTTAAAGATTTGTCTCCTTTTGCAAAAGTAGGCACGGACCGTAGTACGGTGAGCTCAATTTGCATTGATCTAGTATTTATTTCTATTTTAAACAAAGGGGGGGAAAAGACTTTATCCAGATGCCATTGGTGAAGGACTGATGAAGGATTACTATACAAACTGTGACTGCCACAAAAGGGCAAAAAGAGAGAACAGAGTAATGCTACGTGACAGTTTTTATACCAGAAACTACATATGGGTCAGCAGAGAAGTGGTGCGAAAAATAAATGCTCCAGCCAGAGAGACCGTGACATCTACAGCCACTGAGCGAAAAATAGTTCTGGGCAGGAAATGCAGACTCTTTGATTAGGAAGAGATGGGTTTGATCCCCCCCTCCTGAAAAAGGGTAAAAATACAAGCCAAAAGGGCCAAGCGCTTCTTTAAGTGGGAGATCGTGTTCTAATCTCTTGATGTTTCCTTTGGCATTATGGAGACGCCACAAGGAGGCCTGATTTGGGTCAGGCTATGGCCATGTGATGGGTAATCCTTCCCCAATTTCATTCCCCTCCCTCAACTGCTATTAGTTGCAACATGGGAAAAGGCAGCTTTTCTATCAGAGAAACAATACACAGAAGGGATGGGGCATGGTATAGAGAGACAAGGTAATATGAAGTTCGACTGACTCTTTAATGCTATACCTATACCCCATTTCTGACTATCCATTTGCCTAATAAAACTGTTATTTGGCCCCAACTTATATTATGCAAAAAAACAATACAATGGAAATCACAGCAGAGCTTGCTAAAAGAAACCAAATCCTAGATTTTTTGGGGGGTGGGATGTTTGCATTTAATGAGAGCCTAGCTATTTCCAGATATCCTTTTCCCCATTTCACATCCCTTCCTTTTCTTTTCTAATTTAAACATCTTAACGAAATCCATAAGGATGGATGAGCAATCTGGAGAGAAGTCAGGAACTGGCAGAGTTCTTGTCCCTTTGGCAGGATTCACACATAACTGGACAGTGCTCCATTTGCAATATTTCTCCCTCTGGATTTCTACCAGGAAAACCCAGGCGATAAAAACGATCACAATGGCACAAAATGCAACGATGTGTGGATCCAACCGTAGTTTATGAGTAGAAACGATCTGATCTATTTGGTGGGGTCAATTTCCCCCCCTCTCACCAATGCAGATTTTCCTGAGATCATCTGCAGCGGAACAGGTTCTGCAACTCCCGCAAGCCGCATAATTGTAGAGATGGGGGAACTGTTACGAGATTACAGCTAACCAGGAAATGTAGTCACTGAAGCTCTCGCAAGCCCCACTGCCCTTCCTTAGGGCCTTTGATGTGAAGAGACCCCCCTTTGCCTGCACATATAAACCAGCTCGCATCAGCTCTAAATAAAATGTGGCTAATTTGGGACGCAAATACACACACAATATCCCAAGAGGCCTCTCCCTGCCCCACCGCTGCTTGACTCAAAGCCTCCTCCCGACCTTCGCGTGCCCTAGCTCATGCCTCTCCCGCTGCCACTTGCGGTCAAACCCTTCCCCGCAGAACTGGCACTCGTGCGGTTTCTTTCCCGTGTGGATGGTCTCGTGCCGAACCAGGTCGGACCGCCAGCAGAAGCCCCGGCCGCAAAAGCAGCATTCGTAGCGCTTCTCCCCCGAGTGACGGGCTTGGTGCCTCATGAAGCTCGAGAGCCCGGAGAAGCTCTGCCCACAGTCCGGGCAGATTTTCGTCCGGTCTCGGGGGATTTCCGGGGGAAGTGAGGCCCTGCGGGGTTTCTTGCGGGGCTCTTCCCGAGGCGGAGAGGGACTGGGTCTACGCAGCCGCTCCGAGCGCCGCCGCCATTCCTGCTTCACTGGATAGGGAGAGGCCTTGGGGGGTCTTCCTCGGGACTTCGGGCCACGTTTGACTGGCTCTGGACGTTCCTGCTCCAGGCTCTTCTTCCTGCCCCTTCTGACTCCATCGTAATCTGGTGTTAAGAAGATGAAAAGTCGGCACAGGTGAGCACTGCATTCATCAACAAAACAGGGACCACGGTGGAATAAGTGCAAAACAATAGAAAGCACCGTGTATAAGCATACAATACATGCAATAATATTTAATGAAAAATATAAATTATGTGCAGGGTACTAAGCAAATCGCCTTTATAGGTATTTACAAAATCCATTCAAATTCATATGTAAGCCACCAAGTACAGAATCAAAGTAACAAAAAATGCAAAGGGAACAGACCAGATATTCTCCTGTCTAAATAGCTAGCTCCTGTATAAACGTAATCCAAGGTAGTATTTTATTTCAGAGCTCACTGCTAACAAAGAGGCAATTCAACAGCCCCACCCGTGTAGGACAAGTAATCATTGCTGCCAGATAAGTGGTCCAATGACTTTCTGGTTGTCAAGTCGTTTCCAGCCTCCTTTCTCAAGAATCGCTCCGTGTATCGTGCACATCATTCACTGGAACCAACCTCCATTCTCATAACCAAACGTTCTCACTTTTCCAACTGCTGCCCCCCAAGTACCAAGAATACAGAGCCTCACTGTGCTAGACAAGAATGTTTCATCTACACCATGTGGCAGATAGCCACTTATGGACCTCTGCTCCATTGTGTTTATCCAGTCCCTTCCTGAAGCTGCCTATGCTTGTAGCCGCCTCCACTTCCTGCAGCAGCGAATTCCACGTGTTAATTACTCTTTCTATCTGTTCTAAACCTACTGCTCATTAATTCCATTGAGTGCCCACGCATTCTTCTACTGTGCGAAATAAAAGAGTTCCCTTGATATTGCTACCGAGCACCCCCCTCAATTTCAAAGAGAAGGATCCCGGGATGAAGATGCCAGAGACATTCCTTACTTGGACAGGACCTCCTCGATGACTTGGAGTCCACGCTGCTCTCCTTCTGGGCCCACGGCAGGGTCCTATTTGGACAGGACTTCCTCGATGCACTGGTGTCCACGTTGGTCTCCTTCTGGGCCCACGGCAGGTCCCTCCCCTGTTGAGACACTTTGGGCTTGGAATAATCCAGTGCTGTGTTTTCCAGCTCCTGAAGATGCTAAAATGTTGGGGAGGACCAAGACCAACAAGTCAGCACAAGACTCCAGCTCCACTCACATACAAGAAGAAACCACCACACAGGGGGGAGGGGGGAAATCAAACTGGCCATGAAATCAAAGCAAGGCGCGTCTTTCCACCTCCTCCCATATTGTCTCGCCTACTAGTTAAGATCTATACATTGGATAGACAATAAGGCAGAGGTCCCCAGGGTGCCACCTGTGGGCCCCATGGCACCCACTGACACCTTTCCTGATGCCCACCAAGGGTTTTTAGAGACCGGGTGGGGCCAGATCGGGCTTCTGACTGGCTGTACAGATTATTTTTAAAAATTGCTTAACAGCAGTAGTCCCACAGGAGGAGGAGGAGATTGGATTTATACCCTGCCCTTCACTCGGAGTCTCAGAGCAGCTTAAAGACTCCTTTCCCTTCCCCTCCCCACAACAGACACCCTGTGAGGTAGGTGGGGCTGAGAGAGCTCTGACAGAAACTGCTCTTTTTCAAGAACACCTCTGACAGAACTACGGCTTGCCCAAGGTCATCCAGCAGGTGCAAGTGGAGGAGTGGGGAATCAAACCCGGTTCTCCCAGATTAGAGTCTGCGCACTTAACCGCTACACCAAACTGGCTCAAAGGATCGCCTCTGTGTGACTGAATTATGTCTGCAGGAAAATATTTGAAAACAATGTGCTAATTTTAAAAGGCACTCCGTGTTAAGCAGCGCTTCTGCCCGAAACGCCGAAGCTTTTACTAAGAGTTATTCACAATCTCGTTTCTTGACATTCTGTCACTGGCTCTGAAACTTATGCAGAAGCCATTTTGTGGTTGGCTCCGCCTCACTCGGAAGCCATTTTGTGGCTGGCTCCACCACCTTAGTGGCTCCACCCTAGTATATAAGGCATACCAAATGCTTTGTGTGCAAGATACACATGCCGTTTCCCTAATTCACCAAGCAACCCCACCTCTCTGGCCTGTTTGATTTTCAGGATAAAGCATTCTACTCACCTGCCCTTCCTTCCCCTCAGCTGCCAGTAGCTTCCTCAAGAAATCTTCTGCTAGGGCCACAGCCCGATTACAGGTCACAGGGCACCGCTCCCTGACCCAGGCCTGCATTTCCTTTGGCAGGATGCTGAGGAACTGCTCCAGGATCAGCTGCTCCAGGATCTGCTCCTTGGACTGCTGCTCCGCTTTCAGCCACTGATGGCAAAGGTACTGGAGGTGAAGGAAGACCTCCCTGGGGCCGTTTGCCTCCTGGTAGCAGAACCGCCGGAACTGCTGTCGCTTTCGCTCCCGGTTTATGGCCTCCCTTTGCAGAATGGCCCTCTTCACCTTCCAGAAGTTGTGCTGGTCTTCCTCATCCAGACTACAAAAGGCCTTCTCGGCTTCCTCGTCCAGGGCCGGCAGCAGTCGGGTCACCCACTCTTTCCGGGGCCAACGGCACGCCTGGGCAACCTGCTGGAACGAAGCTAAGAAGGTCTCCGTGTTCTCCCATGGGCTCAGCCCTTCCTGCAGCCGCAAGTCTTCCCAGGGATAGTCTTCCGCCTCCAGAAACTCCTGGTATTCCAGTTCCCAGCACTGAAGCGTCTTTTCGTATGGTTTTGGCTGAACCTCGTCACCATGAACTCTCAAGTCCAGCTCGGGCCCTGTTGGTTTTCGCATTGCCTGTGCAAAGGCAGCCTGAAACTCGGGGTCAAAGGCAGCTACCTCCCATGACTCTGTGGAGGCCATCTTCCCTGTCAGGCAAGGAAGGTCTCAAAGCCAGGCCTAGCTTTGGCCTAACCTACCTGCTCGCTACAAACAGGTCTGTTAGATGGTGCTTGTTGCTGTCCCCGTGTTAAGACTGTTACAATGAAAACAAAACGTCACACAGTCCACATAGGGACTCTCTTGGTGGGAGTCTCCCCGCAGAGCTCTGGAGGCTTCAGAGGGCCAGAACTGATCAGCTTCCCAAGGTCTCCTCCTGAGAGAAAGAAACAAAAAACAAGAGTAAGGGGGAACTGCTTGCTTCAGCCCAAATTATCATGTTCAGCGAGAAATTCACATGCTAGCTATTTGCATATACACAAAAACCAGCCCTGTGGAAGGCAAAAGGCGAAATCTCTTTTCTTGACCTCCAGGAAAGCACAGCCCACCTTTACAAACAGAAGAAAAAGCTGCCTTAAGCTACAGTAGTAGAAGAAAAGAGCAAGAGTCCAGGAGTGCCCTAAAGACTAAGAAAATTAGTGGCAGGGTTTGAGCTTTTGTGAGCTGCGGTGGCTCAAGTGGTTAAGACGCTGAACTGCAGACTGTGGAAGGTCTGTAGTTCGGCAGTTCGAGACCCGAGAGTGCCACATGACGGAGTGAGCTTCCGTCTCTAGTTCCAGCTCCTACCAACTTAGCAGTTCTAAAGCAAGAAATTGCAAGTAGATAAATAGGTACCGCTTCGGTGGGAAGGTAACAGCATTCCCTACGCCTTGGTGTTTAGTCATGCCGGCCACATGATCACGGAAACGTATTCGGACAGCGCTGGCTCTTCGGCTTTGAAACGGAGATGAGCACTGCAACCCTAGAGTCGGATTCGATTGGCTTTCGAGCAAGGGAACCTTTACCTTTTGTGAGTCACTGCTCGCTTCTTCAGATCCTGTTTGTTGGCCATCCAGAAGAACTAGTGGGCCACTGTGTGAGACAAGATGTGAACTAGATGGACCACTGAGGTGATCCAGTAGGGCCCTTCTTATGTTCTTCAGGATTCTTTTATCGAGTAAACAGAAGGACAGGAGGGAGGCAGGCGCTTGCCTGCTGACCTTTTTTAATCCATATATTTTTTTTACATAATAACTATCTGTACCACATGAAGCCTTCTCTGCTGCAACCTCTAAACTGTGGAACTGTGAATTCGCACCATCACAGAACCCCTGTGGAAGCCATCTTCCAAGACCCATCTATTCAAGAAGGCCTTTGAAGGAACTCTACATCTGGGATTTTAATAGGGTTGTCAGGTCCCTCCTAGTCAATGGCAGGGGATGGGGGCGGGTAGGGTTGCCAGATCCAGGTTGGGAAACTCATGGAGAGGAGATCTGGAGATGAGCCTGGGGAGGACAGGGACCTCAGTGGGGTACAGTGCCACAGAATCCACCCTCCAAAGCAGCCATTTTCTGCAGGGGAACTGATCTCTTTATTCTGGAGATGAGCTGTAATTCCGGGGGATCCTCAGGTCCCACCTGGAGGCCGGCATCCCTAAATTTTAAGCAGCTCCTCAGCAGAGTTGAATTTTAATCATGGATTGTTTTTGTTTTGAAAGTACTGTTGGGATATAAACCACCTCACTTGTCAACAGCTGTGAAAACCCACCTCTTGCAAAGAAACTTAACACGAAAAACTAGATTCTAAAGAACAAACTCAAGACCCTAGTGCCTCCATAAGGACACTTCCACTATTGTAAAATACAGGGTTCTCCCCCCCCCCTCCATTCTTATACAAACCCTGATCCCAATTCTTCTTTCCCTGGCTTGTCATAAACCTAACTAAAATGTATAACCATGACCATTGTTCTCAGCCGACCCATTAAACAAGAGCTTTGCCAGCTGGATTTCTACCTGCTTGGTCCGGGAGGGGCAGGATCAGATACAGAAGAATGGCAGAGCATTTTGTTTCCACAGAGAGGGAATTTTACAAAGTGCAACTTCTCCCCCATGGAGTCCCCCCTGCCAAAACTCCATTTTGGAGTCACGTATTTAGGGGCCCGGAGTTCCACCATCCTTCTATATCAGTGCATGCTACTATTTATCTATGTTTATCATTATTATTGAGGAGCTGCGGTGGCTCAAGTGGTTAAGACGCTGAACTGCAGGCTGTGGAAGGTCAGTGGTTCAGCAGTTCGAGACCCGAGAGTGCCGCATGACGGAGTGAGCTCCCGTCTCTAGTTCCAGCTCCTGCCAACCTAGCAGTTTGAAAGCAAGAAATTGCAAGTAGATAAATAGGTACCACTTCGGTGGGAAGGTAACAGCGTTCCGTGCGCCTTGGTGTTTAGTCATTCCGGCCACATGACCACGGAAACGTCTTCGGACAGCGCTGGCTCTTCGGCTTTGAAACGGAGATGAGCACCGCAACCCTAGAGTCGGATTCGACTGGCTTTCGAGCAAGGGACCCTTTACCTTTACTATCATTATTATTTATCAAATTTATATCCCACTCCCTCTCTCCCAAACGAGAACCGCATATAAAACGACACCTGAAAAAAATAATACCAAAGGTACAATAAATAAAATCTAAAAATATAAAACTATTAAAAATCTATCCTCTATCAAGCAGAGTGGGATGTGTGGATGCTGAAGACACAGTGGAAGCATACCAGCTGTTTTGGTGGATCCCAATCACCCAAAGGCCGCCCGAAAAAGAGCAGCCTTGCATATGCCCTGTCAAACCCAGGGACGCCCTAAAAAGCACACACACCTCTTCGGGCAGCCGGTTCCACAGGACAGGGGCCTCTACTGAGAAGGCCCTCGCCCTTGTTGCCACAAGGTGGACAGTTCGTGGACATAAGAACATAAGAGAAGCCAATGTTGAATCAGGCCAATGGCCCATCTAGTCCAACACTCTTGTCACGCAGTGGCCAAAAATACCAGGTGCCATCAGGAGGTCCAGCAGTGGGGCCAGGACACTAGAAGCCCTCCCACTGCTGCACCCCCTCCAGCACCAAGAATAGAGTGCATCACCTGCCCCAGACTGAGAGTTCCTATCTATACCTTGTGGCTAATAGCCACTGATGGACTTCTGCTATCAATACCTTGTGGCTAATAGCCACTGATGGATCAGGGACCTTCAATAAATGCTGAGATAAAAATGATTGGAGGAGACAGGGAGGATCATGCTGGAAGAGGTGGTTCTGAAGGTATGAGGGTCCCAGGCCATTGAGAACTTTAGAGGTCCTACCAGAAAACCAAAGCAGCCGGTACTCCCAACATCAAATCTGCCCACTATCCAGTGATACTAACGGCACTTGACGTTTCATATTCTGAACAAACAGAATTTTGGGGCATCCATCATTTCAGCTCAGAAAGGGAACTATTTCCAGGGAGGGGGGAAGAGAGAGACCAGCAAAAACAAAGTTTTTGAGAGAGAAACAACTTTGGGGGAGGGGGAAAACTTTTGCCCTTTAAAAACAAGTTTAAGGAAAAGTAAATTCAAAAGATTTCTGGGTACCTCCGGGCAATGAGGAGTTCCTTATTCATTTGTACCCCACCGTCCTCCACAAAGGGGACCCAAAAGCAGCTGACATCGTTCCCCTCACCTCCTATTTATCCTCATAATAACCCTTGTGAGGTAGACTCAGGTGAATCGCCAAGTCGCAACATAACAACCTCCGAGACCAGTGCCAGCAGCCCCTTCACCGAGTTTTATTCTGGGTTATAAACTCTCTTGTGTGTATCCTGATATCCAGAATAACACTTTGTTGGGTCTTAAAAGGTACCACTGGGCTCAAACTTTGTTCCTGTGAGGTAAGGGAGGCTGAGAGTGTGTGGCTGGCTGGTCACCCAGCAAGCTCTCACGGCCGAGGGGGGATATGAATTCGAGTCTCTCAAGTCCTAGACTAGTCCACTCTAACCACCGTTCCACAGTGGAAGTCTCCAGAACTGACGGGGGTGGGGCCCTCGATGCCGGGGAAAGAAAACGGGCCTCTTGTCTTTCTAAACTGGGCAGACATCACCTGAGGCTGGCCCTCCTAGAACCATTTCTCCCCCCACAATCTCCACAATGGCTTGCTAAATTGGGCTGGCAAGGGGCCAGGTGTTGAAATGGTAATGTCCGGCAACTGAGCCCACCCTTCCACCCAGACAGAAGGCCTTTGGGAAGGGTTCTTTCGACAATGGCCTCAGCCAAGACATCCTTCCAGGTAAGCTGATTAACCACTGCCCTCGGCACCGACTGGCAGCCAGCCTCCAGGTATTGCGCCTCCACACCCTGCACCACCACACCCTTCTCAAGACTGGGCTGTGTCCCCCCCCCACTTCTACCTCCTCATTTTCAGCTGGCCTCTCCTCCAAGAAGCTCAGACTCCCCCTCCTGACAACAACCCTGCGAGGTAGGTGATGGTGAGAGCAAGTAACTGGCCCAAGGTCATCCATGCAAACTTCACAACTGGGGGAAGATTTGAACTCAGGACACCCCAATTCCAATGCAGTGTTCTAGTCCCTACAGCATGCTTTATCTGCCACAACTGGTTTCTAGTGCAGGAAAAGAGAAACAGAGCATGTGCAGAGCACCTCTGTGCTAACAACTTGCCTCCCAGCTCAGGAAATTAAAGGGAAAACTTCTGTGCTTTCCCCCTCTGAACATGTGTGAGGGGATGTCAAGCACTACATCTGGGGCAAGAGGAATGGTCTATTAAAATTTCCTGTAATGAAAGCATAAGGGAAATTTTGTAGGATCAAGCCATAGGTCCAATTATTTTTTATTCATTAAAACATTTATTTATTTACACTATCGTCTGTCTTTCTCATGGGGACTCAAGGTGGATTACACAGAGTAAACCAATACAATGATCAGGATGGAACAAACAGTAAACAACGCATTAGGATTGTAGAAGTCTGGAAGCAACCAGAAAGAACCGAAGCACAGCATAACTATTAACATGACACATTAAGCAGTGCAAAAATTACATAATAGGCTATACACAGCATTACAGACCACAGTCCCTAATCATTTATCCAAGTAAGTTTGTAAACCATTTTGTACATTGCAACCCTATTACCAGGAAACCTTTCATTGGTGTATGAAGGCATCTGCTCCCGTTTTGCCCATCGCAACCGGTATTCGCAGGTACACTGCCTCTAAGCATGGAGGCTCTGCATGGCTAACTGCCAATGACAAAACAGTGCTCCGTAAAGGCACAAGTACTGCCTTGATGGATCAAACCAAAGGTCATTAAGAAGAGCCCTGCCGGATCAGACCAGTGGACCATCTAGTCCAGCATCCTGCCTCACACCCTGGCCAACCAGTTCCTCTAGACACCCGAGAACAGGGCTTCCCTTGATGTTGCCTCCTGGCTCTGGGATTCAGGGGATTAGTACCTCTGAATGTGGAGGTTCCCCTCAGGCGCCACATGGCTAGTAGCCACTGAGATTCACGGAGGATAGGTCTATCTAATCCTCTTTTATTTATTTATTTTATTTGTTTGTTTAATTTATACCCCGCCCTCCCCGATGAGGCAGGCTCAGGGCAGCTAGCATAAAATTATACACAAATAACAGTTAAGATCCACAAAAATCATCTAAAAACAGTTTTAAAGCTGTTTATCCCGGAGGCCATCGCTACTTCCTCTGGCAACAAATTCCACATTTTAATCCCTCTCTGTGTAAAGAAGCATTTCCTTTTGTCCGTCCTGAACCTACTGCCCATCAGCTTCATTGGATGCCCTCAAGTTCCAGTATTTTGGGAGAGGGAGAAAAAAGTCTCCTTCTCAGTTCTCTCCACCCCATGCATTATTTTATAAATCTCTATCCACCTAGCTCAGTACCCCCATGTCTGCGAAGCCACAAGCCAAACATTTAAGACTACAGGTTTCCATGTTGCTGCCCTCCACTTGTATTGAGAGGTAACTGCCTCTAACCATGGAGGATCCACTTAGCCATCACAGCTGCTCCACTTCCCCTCCTAACAAGGATTTACAGCTTGCATAATGAAAAAGCACAGAAAGGCAAGCCTATCCCTTGGTAATTGCTACCCAAGGAGAATGGAGCCTCCCTGCTCAGAGGCAGTCTACCTCAGAGAAGACAAGATGAATGGCCATCATTCACCATGGCCAGCTTGTTGTTGTTATTTATCGGATTTATACCCCACCCTCCCTGCCAAAGCACCGCTGGGTTCAGAAAAAGAATACCATCCTGACCAAACCATTAGCTCCAATGATGAGGGGCATTTCCAAAACTTAGAGAAGCTTAAAAGATTTCTACTGTTTGGGGGGAGGGATGGAGACTGGCAACATTGAACCACGTGGAGCTCCCCCACCTACAGAAAGTTCTAGAACTTGGGGCCACCCTATGAGCGGTTTCAGCAGCTGGGGGGGGGGAGAGACAAGAAGAAGAGTCTTGGGACACATAAAAGAGCTAACCTACGGAACTCATTGCCACGCGATCGCTCACCCGTTTCCCTAGTTCAAACGCGTTAAGTACATGGGAGAAAACCCTAAGAAAAACCACAGCAATAGTAGAATACGCAAACCTACGTCCATTGGAGGCAATTTTGGGGCTTCTATGGGTCCAAATACGGCACTCCACGCGCGCGTTTTTGTTTTTTAACTCTACACAGCCTTTACGTTTATTGTATTGATTTTTTTAAAAAAAGACAATTCGATCCTTGATATTCAGACTTTTTGGCGGCGGCTGCAATATCGGTTTTAAGTGTTCCACTCCGATACTGGCAATACAATCCGAACACGGTTTATAAATAAAATTAATTTTAATCAAAATTAAATTTTACTTTTCCTTGATTGGCTAACCGTTTCATACCCCTGAAAAAGGCGGCTTCTTTCCGCAAGTAAGCCGAAGTCTACTCGGAAGTCAGTCCCGCGAAGCTCCACGGGGACCGACCGTGTCGAATTCTGCAAACCTTGACTGGATCAGGATTGCAAGAGATCTAATTAAACACGACAAGTTTTTGAATTTGGAAAGGCCTCTGAAGAGCCGAAGGATCCTCCCCTCCCGCCAGCCTAAAAATAAAATAATGATTCTAAAATATAAAATAATTAAATATCAAAAAGTGCCTCGGCGGATTAAACCAGGGGTTCCCCGGATTTCGATTCCCAGGGGCCCACCACGTGCTTCCACAACCACAGAATAAAAATACAAGCAGCTCCTCCTGTATGTTTATGTGCTAGTATTGTGCTACACCCATTTTAATTTTTTTTAATGTTTTAACGCCTGATGTTTGCCGCCTCGGGGATCCTAGGTGTGTCGAAAGGCAGCCGCATGCAACCGCTTTTTCAAAATAAAACTTGTGCCGAAAGGCGGCATATAAATGTTAAAATAAAATATTGTTTTTGCGCACCCTCCTTCCCCCGGTAAACCTCCTCCAGACCTGCAGGCGCCACAGTTTCTGTTTAACAGATCTCTCCCTCCACACATCTGTCTAATGTTTGTGCAGTCTTATCTTGTGGCGGTGAGTTCCACAGCCCCTGCGGCCGCGATCAGAGCATCTCTGAAAAATAGCCCCCCTTCCATACTCACCGAGGTGACTTCGAAGGACTTCTACCCAGGGGCAGGCTCGCAAATGGGACAGGGAGGTCTTGGCTTCAAGGTCTTGGTATCCCCCCGCCTCGCCCAGACTGGGAGGAAGGTCGGGAATCGCCGCCACGTGGGCTTTAACCCTTTGCGAGATAGGCCCGTCTTGCAAGATAGCCCGCGTCTGTGATCCGGCTCACGTCGGGAACCCGCTTTTGACCTTTGCGAGGCCATTGAAAGGTAAATGAATTGCAAATGAACCAGGAGGAGGATTGTCCAGACTGGGGAAATAGACCGGCCAGTTTACCTCTTCCCCCCTTAACAACTGCAGAGCAGGCAGGAATGCAACTGGTTTAGTTCCTTCCTCCACACATTATGCACCAGCTGAATATGTGTGTGCGCTATCCACTATTTCACACAAGTATAAAACTCTCTGTGTGTGTGTAAGTTTGGTTTGGGAGTTTTGTGGAATTTGATGTAGTGTGACATTGTGGTTAGAGTGCCACTGCCGACTAGGATCTGGGGAGACCCAGGTTCAATTCCCTACTGTGCAGTAGCCTACTTCACAGGGTTATCGCAAGGACAAAACAGGGGAGGGCAAATGTATACAAACGGAGAAATAAACGTAGAGCCAATGTGTCAGAATGGTAACAAAACTGGACTTGGGTGTACTGTTTTTGCAAGCAGGGCTCCTGTGCCATTGCAGCTGCTGACAGGCATAAGAATATAAGAAGAGCCCTGCTGAATCATACCAGTGGTCCATCTAATCCAGCATCCTGCCTCACACAGCGGCCAACCAGGTCCTCTGGAGGGCCAACAACAGGGCACAGAGGCCAGGGCCTTCCCCTGAGGTTGCCTCCTGGCTTTGGGATTCTGGGGATTAGTGCCAAGTGGAGGTTCTCCTCAGTCATAAGAACATAAGAAGAGCCCTGCTGGTTCAGACTAGCAGTCCATCTAGTCCAGTATCTTGTCTCACACAGGGGCCAACCAGTTCCTCTGGTTGCCCGACAACAGGGCAGGGAGGCCATTGATAGATTTATCCTCCATGAGTCTATCTAATCCCTTTTCAAAGCTGTTTATCCCTGTGGCCATTGCTACTTCCTCTGGCAGCATATTCTACATTTTAATTACTTTCTGTGTAAAGTAGTATTTCCTTTTGTCCGTCCTGAACCTACTGCCCATGAGCTTCATCGGATGCCCTCAAGTTCTAGGATTTTGGGAGAGGGAGAAAAATTTCTCTTGGTCAACCCTCTCTATAGTGGTTAAGTGTGCGGACTCTAATCTGGGAGAACCGGGTTTGATTCCCCACTCCTCCACTTGCACCTGCTGGATGACCTTGGGCAAGCCGTAGTTCTGATAAGAGCTGTTCTTGAAAAAAGAGCAGTTTCTGTCAAGAGCTCTCTCAGCCCCACCTACCTCACAGGGTGTCTGTTGTGGGGAGGGGAAGGGAAAGGAGTTTGTAAGCCGCTCTGAGACACCTTTGGGTAGTGAAGGGCGGGGTATAAATCCAATCTCCTCCTCCTCCTCCTCCTCCTCCTCCTCTTCTTCTTCTTCTTCTTCTTCTTCTTCTTCTTCTTCTTCTTCTTCTTCTTCTTCTTCTTCTTCTTCTTCTTCCTTCTTCTTCTTCTTCTTCTTCTTCTTCTTCTTCTTCTTCTTCTTCTTCTTCTTCTTCTTCTTCTTCTTCTTCTTCTTATCTCATGCATAATTTTAGAAACCTCTATCATGTCCCTCCCCTTAGTTGTCTCTTTTCTCAACTGAAAAGTCCCAGACTCTTCAACCTTTCCGCATAGGAAAGTTAATCCTCTTCCCTCATCATCTTGGCTGCCCTCCTCTGTACTTTTTCCAGCTCTGTGGTGTCTGTTTTGAGATACGGTGACCAGAACTGTACATAGTATTCCAAATGAGGCAGCACCATAGATCTGCACAGGGGAATTGCAGTATTGGCCATTGTATCCTCAATCCCTTTCCTAATAATCCCTAACGTAGAGTTTGCCTTTTTCACCACACTGGGTTAACACTTTTCATCGAGCTATCCACTACGAATTCACCTGGTGCCGTGCTGCCTCTCATGCCGTGGTTGAAGCAGCCGCCAGAGAAGAGGATAGCAGTCAGGTAGAAATCATACTACACACTGCAAAGTTTCCAAAGATATTCCTGAATGTTGTCTTAGTCCCCCCCACCCCCTCTGTGTTTCCAGGTGGGACTCCTGTCTTCATTCTTGTGCCTACTAAACCATTTAGAAATTGCTTGAGGGAACTGGGTGCCCATCGATGGGAGCACAAAATGGGATCTTTCCCCAGCATTTTCAGGCAAGATCTGGACACTCCCTGGGAAGGGAGGGTTACAGTACCCTTCCCTCCATATGGCAGAAGTTGCCTTTGTGGGAAGCGGTCAGTGTTAAGGGCAGAAACTTGGAAATCAGGTTAAGAGACATTACCCTGTTAATCTGTTGCTGGAAGGAGAAGATTGGATTTATACCCCACCCTTCACTCGGAGTCTCAGAGCAGTTTACAATCTCCTTTCCCTTCCCCTCCCCAGGACAGACACCCTGTGAGGTAGGTGGGGCTGAGAGAGCTCTCTGGAGAAGTGCTTGTGAGAGAACAGCTCTGAAAGAATTTATGACTGACCCAAGGTCACACCAGCAGCTACATGTCAAGGAGTGGGGACTCAAACCCGGTTCTCCCAGATTAGAGTCTGTTGCTCCTAACCACAAGAAGAAGAGGAGGAGGACGAGGAGACTGGATGGATTTATACCCCGCCCTTCACTATCCAAAGAAGTCTCAGAGCAGCTTACAATCTCTACAGCTGCATGTGGAGGAGTGGGGAATCAAACCCGGTTCTCTCAGACTGGATCTGCGCTCTTAACCACTACACCAAACTGGCTCTCAGCAACCTTGTGGCACCTAAAAAGAGCAACACATTTTGTTCCATTAAAAGATTTTGTGAACTAGAAGGGCCCCTTTGTGAGATGCGTGGGATTCCATAGGTCTCCAATTTTTGGAAGCTGACCCCACTTTGAAACTTTGGATGCTTCCACACAACCATGTTTCTCTGCGTGGCTTTTATTTCTCCTGTGAATGGGAAAGGGCAGCTTTTCTACCCACAGGCCCTGGCAGCGGCCACCACAAAAGTTTGTACTAAAATTTATTTACTTCATGTATACCCTGCTCTTCTCCCCAGCTGGGACCCAAAATGACCTTCTCTCCTCCTCCATTTTATCTTCACAACAACCCTTTGAGGTGGGTTAGGCTGAGAAGGTGTGACTGGCCCGAAGCTACCCAGTGGGCTTGGAAGAGTGGAGATTCGAACCTGGGTCTCCAAGATCCTGGGCCAGCACTCTAACCACTATCCTACACTGTCCTAGGTTCTCACTGTCAATGCTCCCTCTGAGCTGTAGAGTCTTGCGAGCAAAAATTCTACTTTGTGAGGTACTGGCATTAAAGTTGTGAGTGAGCGATTTGGCTGCTGCATAAATGAGTTTGCTCTGGAGCCATCCTTCCTGAGCGAAGACAAAAATGTGTGAGCTGAAGGCTAAACAACTGTGAGGTAGCTCAAACTAACTCAGCTTTGAGGGAACACTGCTCACTGTATGTGTGATTGTGGAGAAAAACAGCTATAAGCAGCTGGATCCTGAAACATACAGTGTGCAGAGGGAGATGGAATTGTGTAAAGTCCCATGTGATGAAGAGGCATGCTTACTTGGTTTACATCTTGCCTTTCTCCCAAATTGGAACAAAAAGCAGCTTAAATTGTTCTCCTCGCCTCCATTTTATCTTCACAACAACCCTGTGAGGTAGGTTAGGCTGAGAGTGTGTGCCTGACCCATGTCACCCAATGAGCTTCCATGGTGGTGGTGGGGGTTGAACCTTGGGCCTCCAAGATCCTAGTTCAACATTCTAACCCCTGCTCTACACTGGCTCATGTAACGTATAACAGGAGTGCCAAGTGACCAAGCTGGGAATTCCAGAAGGGACACCCAATTGACTGCAGCCAAAATAGCAGAAGAACCCTGGTCCCACTGCTGGACCTCCTGATGGCACCTGGTATTTTTTGGCCACTGTGTGACACAGTTTTGGACTAGGTGGGCCATTGGCCTGATCCAACATTGGCTTCTCTTATGTTCTTATCTTCTGGCACCTTCAAGGTGAACCCATTCCTTAGAAAGGGATGCTAACTTTCAGGTGGGACCTGAAGCTCTCCAGAATTACAACTGATCTCTAGGCTACAGAGATCATTTCCTCTGGAGAAAATGGTTCTTTTGGATTCCGTGGCATTATACCCCATTGAGGCCCCTCCCCTCCCAAGTCTTACCTTTCCCAGGCTCCGCCGCCAGGAATTTCCCAACCCGGAGCTGGTAAGTCTACTTATGACCAAAGCTTTTGTGGGGCAGAACTCTACCCCCCACAGACACTCACAGTTTTCTCAGAATAGCTGGATGGATGGGGGATCTGGATTGTCATAGGGTACCTTCCTTCAGGTTCCTATTGGTGTAAATGGTCCAAAGAGCTGCGTGCACTTGTTCTCTTGAGTAGCCTAATATTCCACTACAGCGCGAGATGTATAGCTATATTAGTCTTTTTTGTAGCAGTAGAAAAGAGCAAAGAGTCCAGTAGCACCTTAAAGGTAAAGGTTCCCTTGCTCGAAAGCCAGTCGAATCCGACTCTAGGGTTGCGGTGCTCATCTCCGTTTCAAAGCCGAAGAGCCAGCGCTGTCCGAAGACATTTCCGTGGTCATGTGGCCGGCATGACTAAACACCAAGGTGCACGGAACGCTGTTACCTTCCCACCAAAGTGGTACCTATTTATCTACTTGCAATTTCTTGCTTTCAAACTGCTAGATTGGCAGAAGCTGGAACTAGAGACGGGAGCTCACCCCATCATGCGGCACTCACGGGTCTTGAACTGCTGAACTACTGACCTTCCACAGCCTGCAGTTCAGCGTCTTAACCACTTGAGCCACTGCAGCTCCTCAAAGACTAGCACCTTAAAGACTAGCAAAACGTGTGGCAGGGTAGGAGCTTTCAAGGGGCTGCAGTGGCTCAATGGTTAAGACACGGAACTGCAGACCGGAAGTTCGGTAGTTCAGCAGTTTGAGACCTGAGTGCCCCATGATGGAGTGAGTTCACGTCTCTGGTCCCAACGCCTGCCAACCTAGCAGTTTGAAAGCAAGAAATTGCAAGTAGATGAATAGGTACCACTTCGGTGGGAAGGTAACAGCGTTCTGTGCACCAACATCTAGTCATGCGAGCCACATGACCACGGAAATGTCTTTGGACAGCACTGGCTCTTCGGCTTGGAAAACGGAGATGAGCACCTCACCCCTAGAGTCGGATTTGACTGGCTTTCCAGCAAGGGAAACCTTTACCTTTACTAGGAGCTTTCATGAGTCACTGCTCACTTCTTCAGATACCCTTCCATGGAGATCGATCAAGATGGGTAGCCATGTTTGTCTGTAGCAGTAGAAAAGCGAGTACGTGGGCTTGCATATGAAAGCCTATAATGTGAATAAAACTTTGTTGGTCTTAAAGGTGCCACTGAACTCAACCTTTAAGATGCTACTGGACTCTTGCTCTTGTACCATTACAGCACACTGACTCAACCATCCCCCCCCCAAAAAAAACACCCAGTTCAGGGGCAGCAAACCAATTCCCTCCCACCAGACAAAGACAGCCCCTTCTGTGCCTATGGGGAGGGGGACACACCTTCTCCAAGTTCTGATGGAGGTCTCAACCAGGAACCATCTCTCAACAATGAGCTACCATTAATGAAACACCCCGCAAGCCATTAAAGATGACTAAGCATCTCTTTGTCAATTTGACACCCTTCTGCTGACACTTGAGGCAAAAGGATTAATCTCCCCGCCTTCAGGCAGCCAAACGCAGACTTATCCATTAGGCACACAATACTTTTAGGGGCCCAGGGAAACCGTTTTTAATTTCTTTTGAAATCAGAAGAAAATAAATGAACTTTTAGGGGCAAAGAAAATGCTCTTGATTTTTTCCTCACATCAGGAAAAACTGAAATGTTTAGGGCCCACAAAAATCTATTAAATTTAGCCTAAAACAGGAAAAAATGTTTAAGTATTTAAAGTTATATCAAAAATAATTTTTAATATTGATATTATTATGGTGGGAGGGGCCCATGAAGGCAAAAGTGCCTCGGCCCACTAAAGTCATAACGTGGCCCTGGCCAAATGCACAACAACATTGTGGTTCTGTCTTGGTTTGTTGTGTTTTATGCAAATTGCCATGTTCTTTTTACATAGACAGCAGCAGGGATGTGCCAGTACACTCCAAAGCCACGCTTGACATTGATATCCCTCTCAGTGGTGGTATCGCTCTTGTCTTTTCTCCTCACCATCTGGTCCTCCAAGACTACATATGTTTTCTGAGCTTGGAAATTCTAAAGTTGAAGGTGACTGACAGGCTGTATGGCATTATTCAGGATATGTGTGTGTGGTAAACATCTGCACTGAGGTAAACCAAATTCTCTGATGACAGCGTAAATGAATGATGAACACATGTTTCTCAAACAATTTTGTATCATTCTGCTGGTTATGCCGCTATGGGAACAAGCCCCGCAGTCAGACTGCTGGGAATATGATTTTGTCGCTTAACTTCCGGCTTTTGAAATGTCAGTCTGTTCACAGACTTTTGAGGGGAGTCTAGAACAGGGGTCCCCAACCTTTTTGAGCTTGCGAGCACCTTTGGAATTCTGACACAGGGCGGTGGGCGCAATCGCAGAATGGTGGCCCCAAGAGGTGGAACCAGTCACAAGATGGCTGCTGCAGGAGGACCACAAAAGTAGTGTGCTTACACACAGAAGCTTATACCTTGAATTAAACTTTGTTGGTCTTAAAGATGCCAATAGGCTCAAATTTTATTCTGCTCTTGCAGACCAACATGGCTACCCCATCTGATATTAAAACATGCAGCTCTTGGACAGATGCACAATTTATCTTAATCACTGGCCTTTTTCTATTTTTTTAAGATAAACTGCACCTCTCTAGCACTTTAGTGGAGGGTAGGGTTTCCATTCCCTGAATGACCCACCCTGTCTATTGAATCCTTCCAGAGTTCTGCCAGTGGCAGGGCACGTCCTTCCTCTTTTGTGTGAGATTGCCAGCTTCTTCATTGCCATTCTTGGTGCTGGAGGGGGGCAGCAGTGGGAGGGCTTCTAGTGCCCTGGCCCCACTGCTGGACCTCCTGATAGCACGTGGTATTTTTGGCCGCTGTGTGACAGAGTGTTGGACTAGATGGGCCATTGGCCTGATTCAACATTGGTTTCTCTTATGTTCTTATGTTCAGTGGCAGCTGCTCGTGTGCCCATAGCTGACTCAAGGAGACGACAGCACTTACCCTTTGTAGATGTGCAGCGATCCATCTGCTGTCCCAATGATGGAGCAGATCACCCAGCAGATCGGTTGGCAATCCTCCTGCCTTGTTTAGCTCATCGTCGATCCAGGCAGAAGAGAAAGGACCCTGCAGGGAATGAACTGCAAAGGAAAACTGGCTTAATATGTTTATCCTCAGCTTTCCTGCACATACAGAAGACCTAGTCTGGGGGGGTGGGCATTACAAACAGCGGTGCCAAGAAACCCTGAGAAAACAATGTCCCGTCCCTTGAATAGAGGCTTAGTGTGTGGAAGTGGGCAATTGAAACTTTCAGCGGCCTGGAGGTAAATCACAGGGCCTATTAAATATCCCATTAAACTTTTTTGTGTGTGTTAAGGGGCAGGAAATGTTTGTTCCAGGCAGTTGGCAACCCAGTTTACAAACACCAATCAATCCAATTGCCACAAGGTATAGATAGGAGCTCTCCGTCTGGGGCAAGTGATCTCTGTATTCTTGGTGCTGGGGGGGGGGGGGGCAACAGTGGGAGGGCCCCACTGCTGGACCTCCTAATGGCACCTGGGATTTTTGGCCACTGTCTGACACAGAGTTTTGGACTGGATGGGCCATTGGCCTGATCCAACATTGGCTTCTCTTATGTTCTTATGTTAATTTACAAGTCAAACTATTTCACATTGATCTTTGGCCCTGGGCTTTTCAAAGTTCTATACGTTTTCTAATGCTGTAGTTTGTCTTTTGTGGCTTGTTTTAATATAGGTAACTCCTACATTGTTATTTCCACAGGGTACCCATGTGAGTCCCGGAGCACCTTAGAGACCAATTAGACTTTTGGGGAAGTATGAGCTTCTGAGACCATCACTCTAACCACTGCACTACGCTGTGCTGCGTGACTGGCAGAAATTCAACCGCCAAAACGTGTTCCTATGCAAGAAATAGCTAGGAATTCTGCATATTGGGCTGTGATTCAAAGCAGGGGCCTGGACTAATTTATTTTTTAATTGACCATCCCAAAAGGAAAGTGATCTCCAATCCATTAGGTAGTGAGTGATTCCTGGTTTCAGGCATGATGAGTTTATCTTGTCAGCCTGCATTGTTCAGCCCTCTTATCTTGTACTAATCAAGATCACATTAGCCTGCTTTGCTGAGTTTTAATAGGGGTTACTGTGAGGCAAGGCAGCCCTGCCCGCCCTCAAGGGTTAATGTGAATGGTGGGCTTGTTCCATCCTGCAGGTAGTGCTAATTGACCTCTCTGACTACTTAGCCCTTATCACCTTCAAGGTCGGAGTTGGAAATGTAATAGAATCAGCTTTGATTGAGAACCTGAGGCCCACAGGACGGGAGGGGAAGGAAGCAGGGGGGATGGGGGTAAGCGGGGAATTGAACTCATTTGTTATGAGGGCTGGATCTGACATAAATGAGACCTTGTTGGGCCGGGCCATGGGTGTCATAAAAAATGCCAGGTAGCGGAGATATAAACTTGATAAAGGACACAGACAAACAATTAATTTTCAAAAAAACTTTAAATAACACACTTGCGGTGAGTTCGACACCCCTATTCTAGAGGGTTCCAGCAAGAGTGTGTCCTGATTGGGTGTCATCATCACCTGACGCTGCTTGTCCAAAAAACTATAACTGAGCTAAGAGCCTGGGAAAAGTTGGAAAAGGAAAATTCTGATGGGCAGAAGGCCTGGACTATGATATGCTGACATTGCAATAGACAGCAGTGTAGAGAATGCATAAGCTATAGCCTTTGACTCTTGGACATAAAGTTTGTGCCATCTAACACAGGTCTGGAAACATGTTAGATAGTTGAGCTAGTTTTCTTGTTTTTTGCTGTGTGGTGTTAGAGTGTTGTGTTGCCTGTAGATTAAACCTTTTGTTTTGATAGGATTTAAATACATTTGATAGAATTTAAATAAAATGATACAATTTAAAAAAAAAAGGTTTGGTTACCTGTGTACAACAGCCCTGGGGACCCATGGGGTTCAGCTTTGGCCTCCTGGACAGTTATTGGCATAATTCATCACATTTACATCCCCACCTTTCCTCCACAGAACTGAGGATGGTGCTCATGGAGAAAGAGCTGTCCTGTTTTTCCTTCTCACGACAACCCTGTGAAGGAGGCTAGGCTGAGAGTGTGTGAGGGAGGGAGGCTAGTTCTGAGAATTTGGTGTAGTGGTTAAGTGTGCGGACTCTAATCTGGGAGAACCAGGTTTGATTCCCCACTCCTCCACTTGCACCTGCTGGATGACCTTGGGCAAACCGTAGTTCTGCCATAGCTGTTCTTGAAAAAGAGCAGTTTCTGTCAAGAGTTCTCTCAGCCCCACCTACCTCACAGGATTTCTGTTGTGGGGAGGGGGAGGGGAAGGGAAAGGAGTTTGTAAGCCGCTCTGAGACTCCTCTGGGTAGTGGAGGGCAGGGTATAAATCCAATCTCTTCTTCTTCTTCTTCTCTTCTGAGTGGCCAAAAGTCACCCAGCAAGCTTCCATAGCAGAGTGGAGAGTTTCAATCTTGTTTGCCTGCTCCGGCTTGGGGAATTCCTACAGATTTAGAGGTGGGGCCTGGGGAGGACCAAGTTTGGGAAGGGGAGGGTGTTTGGTAGGGATGTGTCCCCATACAGTCCACCCTCCAAAGCTGCTGTGTGCCCTAGAGGAACTGATCTCTGTCATTTGGAGGTAATTTGTAATACTAGGAGAACACCAGGCCCCAATTGGAGGTTAGCAACCATTGTGTCCCAAGTCTTCTAACTGCTACACAATGTTGGCTTATTAGTATTAATTCACTGTAAACACTTTGAGCGCCTGTCTAAATGAAAAAGGGTTACTTTGATGGTAACCCTTCTTTTTTTCTGGCAAGCTGAGATTCAACCGGGGGAGTTCCCCCCCTTTTTTACCTTTGCCATCGAATCACATATGACATATGGCAACCCCTGGTGGGGTTTTCGAAACAAGAGGCCTTCTGAGGTTATTTATTTATCATATTGTAGATTAACACTCAGGAAGTATATAATAATATAACATCTGTACCCAAGTTGATACAACAAATATGCAGGCCAGTTGGGCGAGCCAGTTTGGTGTAGTGGTTAAGTGCGTGGACTCTAATCTGGGAGAACCAGGTTTGATTCCCCACTCCTCTACTTGCAGCTGCTCGATGACCTTGGGCAAGCCATAGTTCTGACAAGAGCTGTCCTTGAAAGGGCAGTTCTGTCAAGAGCTCTCTCAGCCCCACCTACCTCACAGGGTGTCTGTTGTGGGGAGGGGAAGGGAAAGGAGTTTGTAAGCCACTCTGAGACTCTGAGTGAAGGTCAGGATATTAATCCAATCTCCTCCTCCTCTTCCTCCTCTTCTTCTTCCTCTTCTTCCTCTTCCTAATATCTAGATTTTCAATCAGTTGCAGCTCAGAGTTCAAAGACTAGCCTTCTGAGGTGGTTTGCCATTAGGGTTACTGGCTCTGGATTGGGAAATACCTGGAGATTTTGGGGCTGGAGCCCGAAGAGGTTTGGGGAAGGGAAGGACTTCAGCAGGGCATAATGTCCTAGAGTTCAACTTCCAAAGCGGCCATTTTCTCAAGGTGACTCGATGTCTGTCCCCTGGAGATCAGTGGTCATCCCAGGAGATCTCCAGCCACCACCTGGAGCTTGGTAACCCTATTTGCCATTGCCTGCCTCTGTGTTGCACCCCTGAGCTTCCTTGGTGGTCTCCTGTCGCTAGGGTTGCCAGGTCCCCCCCCCACCAGCAGGGGATGGAGGGGTAAGGTTGCCAGATCCAGGATGAGAAATGCCTGGAGGTTTGGGGGTGGAGCCCGGGGAGGACCGGGACCTCAGTGGGGCACAATGTCATAGAGTCCACCCTCCAGAGCATCCGTTTTCTCCCGGGGGGAACTGATCTCTGTAGTCTGGAGATGAGCTGTAATTCCAGGGGATCCCCAGGTCCCACCCAGAGGTTGGCAACCTAGCAAGGGCCGACCCTGCTTAGCTTCCAAGAGCTGTCAAAATCAAGACAGCCTGGGCTACTAAGGCCACAGCGGAGTTCCCACACATAACGGCAAAAGCAAGCTCTGCACCACTTAGATTTTTGCCTGGCTATGCTGCTGTTAAAAGTCGAAGATAGGTTTCTTTGGTTTCTAGCGGGGAGGGGGGATTTCTCTATTTCCTTTCTTTGGCCTCCCCCCCCCCTTGGAAAGATCAGGCACCACAAAGTCAGGGAAACCACCCTGCAAATCTAATTAAGAGTTTTTATTTATTTTATTATTCGATTCGATTCCTATCCCGCCCTTTCCCGAAGGCTCATGAAACAAGAAAATATTAAAAATCATTTTTTTTTTGAGAACGGGGGGTGGTGGTGGTGGACGGGACACAACGAGGATACACTGTTAGGCATTAAGCCGGCCTGGTTCTTTGTTCCTGCTCCTTCAGTGCGCAGAACAGACAGAAATCCATCAGGCGCAGCTCTCCTGCCCCCCCAGCCAACAGTGCGTTCCCCTGCGCCTCTTAAATCCCTGTCTGCCTGGGAACCCTTGAAAGGAAGGGAGAAGGGGAGAATCCTACTGGAAAAGTGGAGCAACATAATCCCGACGGCTGCAGTCTTGCGCTTCCCAACCCCAGACCAATGCTCCCTCTAAGCTGTGGAGTCTTGTGAGCAAAAATTCTACTTTATGAGCTACTGGCATTAAAGTTGTGAGCGAGCGATTTGGCTACTGCATAAATTAGTTTGTTCTGGAGCCCTCCTTCCTGAGCCAAGACAAAAATGTGTGAGCTGGAGGCTAAAAAACTGTGAGCTAGCTCACACTAACTCAGCTTAGAGGGAACACCGCGCCCAGACCGCCCCCTCCGCTTCTGCTGAGGCACCGAGAGGGTTAAGCCGAGAGAGCGGCGCGCCTGCTAGAGCAGCCCTTGACTCTTGGGGAGGAAAAGGGTGGGGGGGGGCAGAACGCCAAAGAGCAAAGTCCCTTCCTTTCCTTTTCCGCCTTCACCCTCCATTCCTTTCCCCCACCTTGGGATAAAGTGGGGTTTCTCCCCTTCTTTGCATCGCTGCCCTGCAATCGGGGGCTCGGGGAGGGGGGCTTGCCCTTTGCAGAAAGGGGGCGAACCAGGGTGGCTTGGCAGAAGTGAGTACCGCGGGCGGGCGGGCGGGCGGGCGTGGGGAGCTCCATCTTCTTTCTGCAATAAATGGGGAGGGGGGTGGGACGTGGGGAAGGGGAGCCAGCCTCGAAGACGGCTGAGCGGAGCAATACCCGTTTTTCCCCCGGCGGGCTTCATCCCAAATCGGGAAGCTCGACCAAAGGATCTCATTCAGAGCCGGATGGGATGGGGGGTGGGGATTGCCTGCTCTAAGCCACATGCCCCTTTTGGACTTCCCAGAGGAGCTGCGTGCCACGCATCGCCTATCAGCAAGCAGGTTATCCTTTCTCCATCTGTGTCGGCCAACCTCCGGATGGAGCCAGGAGATCTCCTGGAATTACAACTGGTGATCTGCAGAGCACAGAGATCAGTTCCCCTGAAGGAAACCGCTCCCTCGGAGGGGGGACCTTATGGCACGGAGGGGGGACCCCACGGAGGCCCCTCCCCTACCCAAATACTGCCCCCCGCAAGGCTCCGCCTCCAAATCTCCAGGAATTTCCCCACTTGGAACTGGCAAGCCTGAGTGGGAGGGATGAGCTTGCCTCTTCCATTTCAGCCGAAATAAGCCTCGGAAGACCCATAAGGGAAAGAAAATAACGAAATGCCAGGAGTGTGGGAAAAGCTGTGGGTGGTGAAATATCTTAACTAAATATCTGCAGTCTTAGTATAAACCCGAAGTGGGATTGCCAACCTCCAGGTGCGGCCGGTTACAAGCGATCCCCAAATGACAGGGACCAGTTCCCCTGGAGAAAATGGCTGCTTTGGAGGCTGCTATGACATTATCACCCACTGAAGAAGACAAAGAAATTGGATTTATACTCCACCCTTCACTACCTGAAGGAGTCTCAGAGCACTTTGCAATCTCCTTTCCCTCCCCCTCCCCACAACAGAAACTGAGGTAGGTGGGGCTGAGAGAGCTCTCTTTGAGAACTGCCTATGAGCGAATAACTTTGAGAGAACTGTGACTGACCCAAAGCCACCCAGCTGGCTCTCCAAATCCTGCCCTGCCTAGGCTGCACCCCCAGACTCCAGGAATTTCCCAACCTGGATTTCACAGCCCTATGTTAGGAGCCTGATTTTGGCTGCTTCTTTCTCCGTTTTCTGCTGGACCCGTTTCTGTAACGGTTCTTCTTTGGGGAAGGGCCGTGACTCAGCTCCTCAGTTCGATCCCTGGCCTCTCTAGTTGTGGGATCCCGGGCAGTAGGTGTTTGGAAAGACCCTTCTTGGCCAGGGAACCAGTCAGAGTCAAACAGCTGGGTGGGATGGAGCGAGTGTCTAAGACCATTCCGTGTGAATCCTGAATTTCATAGTTGTTCTGAAATTTGGAGAAGGACCGTAGCTTAATGATAGAGCCTCTGCTTGGCATGCAGGAGGTTCCAGGTTCAATCCCCAGCATCTCTAGCTGAAAGAGGTAGACCAGGCATGAACACACATGAAGCAGCCTTCTACTGAATCGGACCCCTGGTCCATCAAAGTCAGTATTGTCTACTCAGACTGGCAGCTGCTCTCCAAGGTCTCAGGCAGTGGTCTTTCACATCGCCTCCTGCCAGATCTTTTAATTGGAGATGCTGGGGATTGAACCAGGGACCTGCTGCCTGCCAAGCAGATGCTCTGCGACTTCTAAGGGTCCACCTCAGTAAAAGGCGGGTTCACTTTTACAGAGGGGGTGTGGCTTAGTAGTAGAGCATCTGCTTGGTGTGCAGAAGGTCCCAGGTTCCATCCTCAGCATCTTCAGCTTAATGATTACAGGTAGCGGTTGTCAGGAAAGACTTTTCTCTGCTGGGAAACTGTTAAGATATTTTGCCACCCACAGAGCAGACCGTGTTGAACTAGATGGACCTTTGGGTTGGACTGGGTATGAGGCTGTTCTCTGTGTCTGTGGAAGGGCCATTTCCATGAACACCTGTGCTGGGTACAGAAAGGGTTCAGATTCTTGCCTTCTGCATCCAAACTGATGTCTAGTGGTCCTGGGTTCAATTCCTGACATCTCCAAATGAAAAGATTTCCAGTAGTAGGTGTGTGTGGGAGGGAAGAATCCCTTTATCCCAGGCCCTTGAGAGCCGTCGCCGGGCAAGGAAGATCACTAGACCGATGAGCTGGCTCAATAGATGTAAAGGTGGCTTGGCAGAAGTGGGTACCAAGGGCGGGCTCAATAGATGAGCATGTGAAGCTGCCTTATATTGAATCAGACCTTTGGTCAGTCTTGTCTTCTTAGACTGCCAGTGGCTCTCCAAGGTCTCAGGCGGGGGTCTTTCACTTCACCTACTGCAAGATCTTTTAACTGGAGATGCCAGGGATTGAACCGGGGACCTTCTGCACGCCAAGCAGACGCTCTACCGCTGAGACACAGCCCCCTCCCTAAATGAACCTACTTTTTATTTCGTTAGACCATCGGCCTACCTCCTCCTTTCAACTGCAGATGCTGGGGATTGAACCTGGGGCCTTCTGCATGCCAAGGAGCAGCTCTACCAGTGAGCCACAGCCCCTCCCCCCAGCACAGAAGACAGCCTTATGTTTTGGTGGGAGAAATGCAGTAGAGTGCCTGCTTTTCTTCTTGCAGAAGGTCCCCACTTCAGTCCTCAGCATCTGCATTTACAAGGGCTCTCGGGTAGTGGGTGATGGGAAAGGACTTCTTGGCTGTAGTTCTGGACTAGAACAGCCAAGGGGTCTGATTCTGTATGGGGCAGGTGTTCCGTTTACTTTTATTGTGCCATTGTCGTGCCTGCTGGTTTCTAGAAGAATTGAGAAATAGGTGTCTGAATCCCAGGTATGGTGGCCAGAATTTTAGCTAGGAACGGTGGGAACTGCCGTCAAGTCGCAGCCGACTTACAGTGACCCCCGTAGGATTTTCAAGGCAGGTGATATCCAGAGGTGGTTTGCCCTCGCCTCCCTCTGTGTGGCGACCCTGGCCTTCCCAGATAGTTTCCCATCCAAGTACTGAGAGCCAGTTTGGTGTAGTAGTTAGGAGGACAGACTCCAATCTGTGAGAACCGGGTTTGATTCCCCACTCCTCCACGTGCAGCTGCTGGTGTGACCTTGGGTTGGTCACAAGTTCTTTCAGAGCTGTTCTCTCAAGGGCCGTTCTCTCAGAGCTCTCATAGCCCCACCTGCCTCACAGGGTGTCTGTTGTGGGGAGGGAAAGGGGAAGGAGATTGCAAACCGCTCTGAGACTCATTCGGGTAGTGAAGGGCAGGGTATAAATTGATGTTCCCTCTAAGCTGTGGAATCTTGTGAGCAGAAATTCTACTTTGTGAGCTATTGGTGTAAAAGTTGTGAGGAAACAATTTGACTACTGCATGCATTAGTTTGCTCTGGGGCCATCCTTCCTGAACTAAGACAAAAATGTGTGAGCTGGAAGCTAAAAAGCTGTGAGCTAGCCCACACTAACTCAGTTTAGAGGGAACACTGGTATAAATCCAATCTCTTCTTCTCATCAGGGCCTACCCTGCTTAGCTTCTGAGGTCTGATGAGGCTGATCTAGGCTGGGCCCTGCCGTTCAGGCCTGAACAGAGGACGTAAGCTTTCCTTTTTGTCTGTGCCTTGTTTCTATAGGGAAGAATTGCCTTTGGGTAACAGCCTGTTTCTCTAAAGATCCCCTCGATGGTCACTGCGAGAGGAGCCTTGAGCCCGTGGGACTGAGGCGTTCTACTGACCTGACGCAAAGGTGGAAGACAGACGCACAACAATACAAGCAGGCCCCAGGATTGCCCCTAAACACGGCAGGAGAGTTCTCGAAACCGTAACTCGGCGATGGGATAAGGCTTCCCTATGGCCTCCCGGAAAGCGGTTACAAAGCAGGGCACCACCCCGTCGGTCCTGGGTCTTCAGTTCCAGGCCCCCCTAGAGCACAGGGTGAAAATGGAGGAGAAGAACCCGTCCTGCTCCAGACCAGTGGAGGGTGCCCGCAAGGGACCTCGCAGCATCCAGGCTGGCAGTGCGAAGGATCTTCTGCGTCGGGGGACGCCCCCCCAGATTAAACAGGAACCAGACGAGGGGCTGGCCCAGCAGTGGGAGGCCCAGTGGCAGGAGTTCCTGAAGGTGGTACAGTCCCCTCAGTCGGGGTGGGGGACCCCGCAGCTGCCGGAGCTGATGGTTTTTGGCGACCCGAAGGGTTTCCAGGCCGCTCTCGGGACGACCCAGCAAGCCTTCGGCAGGGGAGGCGCCTGGAAGGTGAAGGAAGAGGCCTTGGAAGAGGAGGCCGTCAGCGCCGAGACGCAACGGCAGCGCTTCCGGCACTTCTCCTACCGGGAGGCCGAGGGGCCCCGCGAGGCCTGCGGCCGCCTCCGAGAACTGTGCCATCAGTGGCTGAAGCCGGAGCGCCACACCAAGGAGCAGATCTTGGAGACGCTGGTCCTGGAGCAGTTCCTCAGCATCCTGCCGCCAGGGATCCAGGGCTGCGTCAGGGAGCGCGGCCCCGAGACCTGTGCCCAGGCCGTGGCCCTGGCCGAGGGATTTCTCCTGAGGCAGCAGGAAGCCGAGCGGCCGCGGCAACTGGTGAGAGACGCTTAGTCCATAATTGTTCTGGGGAAGCGCTTAGGGCTTCATAGAATCACAGAGTTGGAAGGGACCTCCAGGGGTCATCGAGTCCAACCCCCTGCACAATGCAGGGAATTCACAAATGCCTCCCCACCCCACCAACCTGGGGATTATTAGGAAGGGAATTGAAAACAAATCAGCCAGTATCATCATGCCCCTGTATAAATCAGTGGTGCGACCTCATTTAGAATACTGTGTACAGTTCTGGTCACCACATCTCAAAAAGGATATTATAGCATTGGAAAAAGTGCAGAGAAGGGCAACTAGAATGATAAAAGGGTTGGAACACCTTCCCTATGAAGAAAGATTAAAACGCTTGGGGCTCTTTAGCTTGGAGAAACGACGGCTGAGGGGTGACATGATCGAGGCTTATAAGATTATCAATGGGATTGAGCAGGTTGAGAAAGAAGTACTTTTCTCCCTCTCTCACAATACAAGAACTCGTGGGCACTCCATGAAATTGCTGAGCAGTCGGGTTAGAACAGATAAAAGGAAGTACTTCTTCACCCAAAGAGTGATTAACATATGGAATTCACTGCCACAGGAGGTGGTGGCAGCTGCAAGCATGGACAGTTTCAAGAGGGAATTAGATAAACATATGGAGCAGAAGTCCATCAGTGGCTATTAGCCACAGGGTATAGATGGGAACTCTCAGTCTGGGGCAGGTGATGCACTCTATTCTTGGTGCTGGAGGGGGCAGCAGTGGGAGGGCTTCTGGTGCCCTGGCCCCACTGCTGGACCTCCTGATGGCACCTGGTATATTTTGGCCGCTGTGTGACAGAGTGTTGGACTAGATGGGCCATTGGCCTGATTCAACATTGGCTTCTCTTATGTTCTTATGTTCTTAACCCCGGTGACCCTTGCTCCATGCCTAGAAGATGGCAAAAAACCCTCCAGGATCCCCAGCCAAACTGGCTTGGGGGAAAATTGCTTCCTGACCCCAAAGCGGTGATCAGCATTTCCCTGGGCGTGTAAGAAAGGGCCACAAAAACTGAGCACTGAGGCAACCCTTCCTGCCCTGATTCTCAGACAACCTCTTCCAGACAACCCTGTGAGGTAGGCTAGGCTGAGGGGGTGCAACTGGCATAAGGTCTCCCAGTGAGCTTCTGTGGCAGCATGGGGATTCGAACCTGGGTACCCCCGGCTTCTAGTCTGACACTGGCTCTCAAAGTCTGTCCAAAGCCCTAAGGTGTTGTTGTGTAACCACTATGCCACACAGCCCCTGTATTTATTTATTTGTCAAATTTATATCCCCGTCGAGGCCGGCTCAGGGCAGTTTACACAGAGTAAAACATATACATTACAATTAAACAGATTTAAAACCAACGAAAACCGTCTAATATAATAAAGTGCTAATAATCGTGTATCGTTTTAATGATGGCAGTCGTTATTCAGGGGTCCCTTCTCGCAGTCGGCTCGTAGGTCTGTCCTCCAGGCGGCTGGCACAGGCTGCTGTTGCGGGCGACTTCAGGGGACAGGGCTCTCTGCCTTCAGCTGTTCAGGGCGGCTCCTTAATTGAAGGCCTGGTGGAAGAGCTCCTTTTTACAGGCCCTGTGGAACTGGATAAGATCCCGCAGGGCCCTGACCTCGTCTGGGAACTTGTTCCACCAGAGTGGAGTCGCCACCGAGAAAGCCCCTGGCCCTGGTCGTAGCCAGCCTGACCTCCTGGAGATCCGGAAGGATCCGGAAGGATCCTGATCGCAGTTCTCTCTGGGGAATGTGTGGGGAAAGGTGGTCCCTCCGGTCTGGTATGGTTTGCACGACTGACAGCAGCTCTCCAGAGGTTTTCTGGGGAGGTCTTTCCTAGTTTTGCTACCTGAGATCCTTTTAATAGGAAATGGCAGGGACTGAAACCTTTGGCCCTCTGCACATGCTCTGCCACTGAGCCACAGCCACTCCGACCAACTAGTGGGTGCTCCCTGAACCCTTTTAGGCACAAAAATCAGGAATGGCCTACATCTGAGGAAAAGAGACATGAAAGGTTTCCCTAGTTATGGAGCAGGATCCTCCGTGTCTTCTCTTTCCGAATGTTATGCTGCTTGAACACATGGTTAGGACCAGGGCTATTTTGGGGCAGGAACACACAGGAACGGAGTTCCGGCTGGCTCATAAGCTGGCCACGCCCAGCAGGAACCTATTAGCATAATAGACTACACCCAACAGCAGAAACTCATCAGGCTGTGTGGCCTAACATGCAAAGGAGTTCCTGCTACAAAGAAAAGCCCTGGGTTTTGACAACAAACAAAATAAACAGAATAAGAAGCAAAAGGTGGGTGTGGCTGGATGACCACACTTCTGGCAACATGGGGTATGTGGCCTGATATGCTAATGAGTTGTGTTGTCAGGGTGTGGCCTAATATGCTAATGAGTTTCTGCTGTTGGGTGTGGCCTATGATGCTAATGAGTTCCTTCTGGGCTTTTTCTACAAAAAAGCCCTGGTTAGGATTAAAAATGTGGCATTCACTGCCAGAGGATGTTGCGGCGGCCACAGGAATGTTGTTGTTGTTCAGTCGCACAGTCGAGTCCGACTCTTCGCGACCCCATGGACCAGATTACGCCAGGCCCTCCTGTCTTCCGCTGTCCGCTGAAGTTTGCTCAATTTCATGTTCGTTGCATCAATGACACTGTCTAACCATCTCATCCTTTGCCCTCCCCTTCTTCTTTGACCTTCAACCTTTCCCAGCATCAGGGTCTTCTCCAGTGAGTGCTCCCTTCTCATTTGGTGGCCAAAGTATTTGAGCTTCAGCTTCAGGATCTGGCCTTCCAAGGAACAATCAGGGTTGATTTCTTTTAGGATTGACTGATTTGATCTCCTTGCAGTCCAAGGGACTCTCAAGAGTCTTCTCCAGCACCATAGTTCAAAAGAATCTATTCTTCGGCGCTCGGCCTTCCTTATAGTCCAACTCTCGCAGCCATACATTACTACGGGGAATACCATTGCTTTGACCATGCGGACTTTTGTTGGCAAGGTGATGTCTCTGCTTTTTATCATACTGTTTAGGTTTGCCATCGCTTTCCTCCCAAGGAGCAGGCGTCTTTTAATTTCATAGCTGCAGTCACCATCTGCAGTGATCTGGGATCCTAGGAACGTGAAGTCTGTCACTACTTCTACGACTTCCCCTTCTATTTGCGAAGGAGTGATGGGCCCAGATGCCATGATCTTAGTTTTTTTGATGTTGAGCTTCAAGCCCACTTTTGCGCTCTCCTCTTTGACCCTGAGCAAGAGGCTCTTTAGATCCTCTTCACTTTCTGCCATCAGAGTGATATCGTCTGCATATCTGAGGTTATTGATCTTTTCCCCAGCAATCTTAACTCCAGCTTGTGATTCATCCAGGCCAGCATTTCGCATGATGTACTCTGCATATAAATTAAATAAGCAAGGTGACAATATACATCCTTGTCATACTCCTTTTCCTATGCTAAACCAATCAGTTGTTCCATATCCGGTTCTAACTGTTGCTTCTTGACCCTTATACAGGTTTCTCAGGAGACATGTGAGGTGGTCTGGTACTCCCATCTCTTTAAGAACCTGCCATAATTTATTGTGATCCACACAATCAAAGGCTTTAGCATAGTCAATGAAGCAGAAGTAGATGTTTTTCTGGTACTCTCTTGCTTTCTCCATAATCCAGCGAATGTTGGCAATTTGATCTCTAGTTCCTCTACCTCTTCGAAACCCAGCTTGTACTTCTGGCAGTTCTCTATCCACGTACTGTTGGAGCCTAGCTTGTAGGATTTTGAGAAAGGGATAGTGTAGCCTTAATGGATATAGAAGTAGATAACTTACATTGGCCTTTGGTGTTCAAAAGGGACCCTGCTGGATCAGACCAGTGGTCGATATAGTCCAGCAAACTCTCTCACACAGTTGCCAAACACTTCCTCTGGAGTGATAAAAACCAGGCAAAGAGGCTGAGGCTTTCCCCTGAGGTCCCCTTCTGGCACTGGGATTCAGAGGCTGGGTGCATCTGAATGTGGAGGTTCCCTTCAGTTACTGTGACTAGTAGCCACGGATACCATAAACGGCCTTAAAAGGGGATTAGACAGATCTGTGGAGGATAGGTCTATCAATGGCTACTAGCCATGGTGGCTGAGGGGGACCTCCACATTCAGAGGCAATAAGGCTCTGAATCCCAGGGCCAGGAGGCAACCTCAGGGGAAGGCCCTGTTGTTGGCCGTCCAGAGGAACTGGTGGGCCGCTGTGTGAGACAAGAGGCTGGACAAGATGGACTACTGGTCTGATCCAGCAGGGCTCTTCTTAAACTGGACAAAATTCCTTCCTGAGCTAAGACAAAAATGTGTGAGCTGGAGGCTAAAAAACTGTGGGCTAGCTCACTCTAACTTAGCTTAGAGGGAACACTGCCTGGGACTCTCCAGTGAGGTTTCCTATTCTCATTTCAGGGCCTCGATTCCTTTGAAGAGGTGACCGTGACTTTCCCAAGGGCGCAGCAGATCTACCTGGGGGCTTCTCGGAAGCAAGGTAAGAGGATATTTAAATTAAAAATCTGCATGGAATTGCCGTAGCCAGGGGAAACTTTTTTCCGTTTTGCTGCCCAGGTTTCTCCTTTGGGAACAGAGGACACTTCACCGGCCACCCTGTGGTCTCTGTATCCTCGAAGCCTGTTGTGCTGTATCTGGGGAAATGACTGGTCCCTGCTGAGATCATGAACGCAACAAAACCACACAAGTAGGGTTGCTAGGTCCCTCCTAGCAACTGACAGGGGACTGACAGGTCCCTCCTAGCAACTGACAGCAGCAGAGAGGCTCTGCTGACATGCAGTGATGTGCCTACATCACTGCCTATGTGACCTGGAAGTGACGCCATCATGTCCAGGATGTTGGGCCGTCACTCTGGTACTTGGCAAAAAAACTCTATGGTAACTTTGGATAAATGTATAGAGCAGAGGTCCATCAGTGGCTACTAGCCACAAGGTTTAAATTAAGTCTGGAGCAGTGATGCCCTGTGTTCTTGGTGCTTGGGGGGCAACAGAGAGGGGGGCTTTTGGAGTTCCGGAGCTGCTGGTGGACCTCCTGATGGCACCTGGGTTTTGGTCACTGTGTGATACGGACTGTTGGACTGGATGAGCCATTGGCCTGATCCAATATGGCTTCTCTTATGTTCTTAAACTATGCAGAACTGAAATACTCTAGAGGGCTTTTCTGCACAGGTAATAGAGTTTCACTGTACTAAATGATCCACAAAGTTACTTAGAAAAATTATTAGGGATTGTAGGAGCTTATTGAAACTAGGATCCTACTATGGAATTTTGCATCATTAATGTGTCATGTTAATACCTATGCTTTGCTTCAGTTCTGTTTTTAGACTTCTGGTTGGTTCTACAATCCTAATCCTTGGCAGCGTTTACTGAATGTCCCATCCTGTCAGTTGTATTGATTCATTCTGTATAGTCTGCCTTGAGTCCAAGCGAGAAAGGCACACTATAAATAACGTAAATATAAATAATGTAAGTACATTGCTATTTGCGCTGGAAGCTATGGTTGACTGGCAGTCATAACGCATCTAAAAATAAAGCTTAGGAGCCTCATAAGAACATAAGCGAAGCCAATGTTGGATCAGGCCAGCGGCCCATCCAGTCCAACACTCGGTGTCACACAGTGGCTGAAACCCCAGGTGCCATCAGGAGGTCCACCAGCGGGGCCAGAACTCCAGAAACCCTCCCGCTTTGGCCCCCTAAGCACCAGTAAGACAGAGCATCTCTGCCCCAGACATAATGTTCCATCTACATCTTGTGGCTAATAGCCCCCGATGGACCTCTGCTCTGTGTCTTTATCCACTCCCTTCTTGAAGCACTTTAGGCTTGTAGCACCATCACTTCCTGCAGCAGTGAATTCCACATGTTAATTACTCTTTGGGTGAAGAATTACTTCCTTTTACCTGTTCTATACCTACTGCTCATTAATTTCATGGAGTGCCCATGGGGTCTTGCAGGGCTTTTTTTGTAGAAAAAGCCCAGCAGGAACTCATTAGCATAATAGGCCACACCCAACAGCAGAAAGTCATTAGCGTATTAGGCCACTCCCCCATGTTACTAGAGGTGTGGTCATCCAGCCACACTCACCTTTTGCTTCTTATTCTGTTTACCTTGTGTGTTGTCAAAACCCAGGGCTTTTTTTGTAGCAGGAACTCCTTTGCATGTTAGGCCACACACCCCTAATGTAGCCAATCCTAATGAGTTTCTGCTGTTGGGTGTGGCCTGTTATGCTAATGAGTTTCTGCTGGTTGTGGCCAGCTTGGGAACCAGCCGGAACTCCGTTCCTGTGTGTTCCTGCCCCAAAATAGCCCTGGGTTCTTGTATTCTGAGAAAGGGAGAAAAGGACTTCTTCCTCTACCTTCTCTATCCCATGTATACTTTTGTAAAACTCTTATCATATCGCCCCTCCATCATCATTTCTCCAAACTAAAGAGCCCTAACCTCTTTAATCTTTCTTCATAGGGAAGGCGTTTCATCCCCTTCATCATTCTAGTTGCCCTTTTCTGCACTTTTTCCAATGCTGTCATCTTTGAGGTGCGGCGACAAGAGTTGTACACAGTATTCCAAATGAAGCGGCACCATCGATTTATACAGGGACATGATGATACCGGCTGATTTGTTCTCAGTTCCCTTCCTAACAATCCCCAGCATAGCATCTGCCTTTTTCTTACGGCAGTCACACACTGGGTGGACATTTTCAGTGAGATACATACCATGATTCCAAGATCTCTCTCCTGGTCAGTTACTTCCAGTTTGGACCCCATCACCATGTATTTATAGCTGGGATTTTTGGCTCCAAGGTGCATCATTTTAGCACTTGCCCATATTGGATCTCATTTGCCACATTGATGCCCACTCATCTAGCTTCGACAGAACCCTCTGTAGCTCCTCACAGACCTCCCTGGTTTTCACTGCCCTGAACAACTTAGTGTCATCTGCAAACTGAGCCACTTCACTGCTTACTCCCAACTCCAAATCATTAATGAACCAGTTAAAAAGCACTGGGCTTAGTACAGAGCCCTGCAGTACCCCCACTGCTTACCACCTTCCACTGTGAAAACTGCCCGTTTGTACTCACTCTCTGTTTCCTATTAATTAACCAGTTTTTAATCCACAAGAGGATTTGTCCTCTTATCCCATGACTGCTGAGTTGATTTAGGAGCCTTTGATGAGGAACTTTATCCAAAACTTTCTGGAAGTTTAGGTAAACAACATCTACTGGGTCATCCTGTCCACATATTTCTTCACCCCCTCAAAGAACTCTAAAAGGTTAGTGAGACAAGAACTTCCCTTATCCAGTATCGGCTTTAAACTGAGCAGCCTGTAATTTACCGGATCTCCTCTGGAACCTTTTTTTAATTATGTGGGTTACATTCGCTACCTTCCAGTCCTCGGGAGTGGAGGCAGATTTTAGTGATAGATCGCATATTTTTGTCAGGAACCCACAAGTTCACGACTGGTTGGCCACTGTGTGAGACAGGATGCTGGACTAGATGGACCACTGGTCTGATCCAGCAGAGCTCTTCTTACATTCTTAATAGTCTCCAAGCTATTTGACCCTCAATGTGGCTCAAGTGATTAAGATGCTGAACTGCAGGCTGTGGAAGGTCAGTAGTTCAGCAGTTCAAGACCCGGGTGCCGCAAGATGGAGTGAGCTTCCGTCTCTGCTTCCAGCTCCTGCCAACCTAGCAGTTCGAAAGCAAGAAATTGCAAGTAGATAAATAGGTACCACTTTGGTGGGAAGATAACAGCGTTCCGTGTGCCTTGGTGTTTAGTCATGCCGGCCACATGACCACGGAAATGTCTTCAGACAGCGCTGGCTCTTCGGCTTTGAAACGGAGATGAGCACCGCAACCCTAGAGTCGGATTCGACTGGCTTTCGAGCAAGGGAACCTTTACCTTTACTTACCTTTCCTTTCAGTTTCTTCTTCACAAGCCCCCTCATTTGAGAGAAGTTAACTATATTAGTAAAGAGATTCCCACATGAAAACTTCTCTAAGTCGGATTCATCAGGTTGATTATTGACGCAGCAGCTTGAAATCTGGTGGTTTCCCTTCCCTTCTTATTCCATCAGGCGGCAGGTTGTTGAACGAACACGAGAGGCAGACCGTGCGGCCGCTGGACTACCCTGAGCGAGAGGCTCTGTGCGGGACGTCATTACAGAAACCCCGTGAGAATCTTTGCCATGACGCAGGGAGGGCTTCCGAGAACCAGCCCAGACCAGAGCGGCATCAGGGCATCCACCCCGGGAAGAGAGCGGCCGAGGCCATTCCCTGCAGGGTGGGCTACGAGGACCTCAGCAAGATCATTTTCCAAGAGAGGATGCAGGAGAACCAGCGGCAGAAAAGGTGCGTCGTCCTCCGCCGGCGAATCCACACCGAGGAGAGGCTCTACAAGTGCCAGGACTGCCGGAAGAGTTTCGACCACCGCTCGCACTTCATCCGGCACAAGAAGATCCACACGGGGGAGAAGCCCTTCCAGTGCACCGACTGCGGGAAGAGCTTCAACCGTAACTCCAACCTCACCACGCACATGCGGACCCACACGGGCGAGAAGCCCTACAAATGCGCGGACTGCGGGAAGAGCTTCCGCTGGAGCTCCGATTTTATCGTCCACGAAAGGACCCACACCGGGGAGAAACCGTACAGCTGTGCCGACTGCGGGAAGGCCTTCCGCCGCAGCTCGAATCTCACTGCCCACGAAAGGACCCACCGAGGAGAGAAGCCCTACAAGTGTTTGGACTGCGGGAAAAGCTTCACCCGGGGTTTATATCTAATTGCACACAGGAAAATGCACACGGGAGAGTGAGCCCGGTGTTGCTTACGAGCCGAAGGGAATATCACTGTGCAACCCCGAAAGCCACTTTGTTTTCGGGGAGGGGCTAATGTCAGATAGATCTCTGACGCCGAGCTGCACCCACAGTGGCGAGTCACCTGTCTGCATTACCCCAGGACGTGTATGTATGTGTGGATTGACAGGGATACTGCATGCAGATTCCAGGAATGACGGTCATCCGGGGATTCTCCTTTCCGTTTCTGTAAGACGAACTTGTCGCACTCCTGCTGATAATGGTTATCCGTTCAAATGGTGGCATAGTTTTGGCCTATGACACAAGCATGCTAGGTAGTCAGTATGGGTCCTGCCGGTACGATGGAGATGCCCCACCTTCAGCCACAACTGTGTGTCCCGCAGTTCCGCACAAATGCATGATTTAGCGGTAATGGGGGAGGTTATCCTGTAAGGCGCACACAAGGGAAAAACCAAACGGAGCAAGTTTCTGGTTCTCTTGGCAGATGGGCTTCAAAGCACGTGAGTTGGGAGGGGGAAATCACGAGGGTTTCTAGTAACTGTGGGGGGAGGGCAGGGCTTCAGTTTTACATCGAGCTTTTTGCTCTCTCCAAGCCAAACAGGAGCGGAATAAACGTAGGTAAAGGCATGCAAATCTGCCTTGATTTGCCTGATTTATTCAAGTGGCAGCGCTTAGGTTCTGAAACCTGTAATCTTCATTTTAGTTTTAAGCCCAGGGAAGACACCCACACAGCCCTGGCATTGGTGTGGCTGAAGTCACTGGGCCTACGTGGGGCAAACCCTATCACACAAACAACCTATAGCTGCTCCTATTAGCAGTAGTAGTATTACTATATATTGTTTTTACCGTGCCATCAGTTTACAAATAAGACAGATCCCTCCTATGGGCTCCGTCTTGCTTATCAACCATGAAAGGTAAGAATGGAACCTCCATGCACAGAGGCAGTCTATCTCTTGGTAAACAGTGAGCCCGGCCTCGTGGAAGCCAAGGAGCTGCTTTTTGGCCTCTTATAAAAGGATGAGTTAAATTCATGGTGCATATTTCTATCAGCAACTACGAACTGTGAAAGTTAAGAATGGAACCTCCATGTACAGAGGCAGTGTATCTTTATCAGTTGCTTGGGGAGCAGCAACAGCCAGAGGGAAGGAATGCATCACCTTCATATCTTGCTCATGGGCTTCCTCACAATCGCTGGCTGTCTAATGTTGGAAACAGGGTGCTGGGTCAGATGAGCCTTGCAGTTTGGTTTCAGGAGTCTTCCTGTGTTCTCTGCCCCAAGGAGCATACAATCCTTGATCCTGACAGTGGGGGGAGCTGAGTAAGAGAGAGGCAAAAGGAGCCCAGGGTGGTTGTGGCTGTGTTTCCAGCCACTGCTTCCCTTTGGAATTGGGACTCAAACAGGATGGGAGTCGGCCTTCGAGTGTGTCCTCGGGAGTCAGATATTTCACTACACACAGTAGGATCGTCAGATGACAGAAATGTTTAGTCCTATGAGAAACCGGCCCGTTACTCCTTTTGCCACCCGAGTTGGTTTTCGCTTGTATCTAAATCAATTTAGCAGGTACTTATACTATTTTTCTTAACAAAGCACTTGTTCTCTATTTTTTTTCCTCCAGATTTTCAACTTTTCTCTCTTCCAGCAGCGTAACCCCTTAGAGGGTCTTGTAATCAACTCTGTCCTCTTCCTGGAAACATATTTATCGACCTATATATATATATATGTATATGTATACATACTTGAAAATAATGATTGAGTGTATCTCTTTACCTTTCCCCCCCTTTTTTTAAAAATTCAAAATTAAACACTTTCATCTCAGTCTGCCTATGCTGCCGGTGGAACATCTGGGGCTGAACATCTGGGGCTGGGGAGGTTTCCCTTCTGTAACCCTTGCAGGAGGTCCCCAGAGGCTTGGGTTGGTGGGCGGGCTCTGCTCTGCGATGTCCTTGAAAAGATTCCCTGAAGTCTTCGGACAGTAGTAGTCTTCTGTTTCAAATCATGATTGGGTACTTCTTTTTTAATCTGGGTGACCTTAAAAACATTCACTTTGCCAGCGTGTGTGTTTAAAAGCGACGGCGCGGACCACAAACCTGGCTTTGTATCGATGGTGCAGTAAACTTGCATGTCATAGCTCAGAACGAATGCTCCCTCTAAACTGTGGAGTCTTGCGAGGAAAAATTCTACTTTGTGAGCGACTGGCATTAAAGTTGTGAGCGAGCGATGTGGAGCCATCCCTTCCTGAGCTAAGAGAAAAATGTGTGAGCTGGAAACGAAAAAGCTGTGCGCTATTTCACACTAACTCAGCTTAGAGGGAACACTGCTCAGGTCGGATGTTTTCAGTCAACTGATTTATACCAGTGGTTTGTATGAAGCTGGATTGCACCCGCTTCTTAAAGAGTTGCTTTGCTTAAAATCCACCCACTTGTTGGTGTTCACATGACCTAGTGATCTAGAAGGAGAAAGCCCCTTTTTGTCAACTAAGGGCTTGACGGAAGGGTATCAATACAGGCACAGTCTGGTTTGAGCACGAGGCTCTGCATCTTTTCTAAGTAACATTTCCCCCCAAATGAACCGCCAGTAGCTTACAACAGTAGGAAAAAAGTACAATCAAAATGTAATATAAGCCAACCAGCTACATCTTGAGCCTGTCCTGTATGCAGTGAGCCCTCTTGCGGAAGGTTACGGGCACTGGCCACAGGCTAGGATCCGAGGGCCTAGAATTCTTTGGCTTTCACTCTTCGGTTTTGTGCCTCTGGCCATGTCCCATTGCCATGCCAGGAGACGTGAGGAATAAACAGAAGCACAGCTCAGGTGTCACCACCCACATCAGTGTTTCTTCCAATTTGTCCTATGAGAGTTGGGGGAGGGGGGTATATGTGTAAAAGCCAGAATCCTGCTCTTATGGATGTATGTTCGCCTTGCAAAACATGCCTGCTAGCTCATAAACATGGACAACATGTTTTAAACGTGGACAACAAGCTTTAAAAGGGGATTGGGTAGATTAATGGAGGATAAGGGTATCAATGGCTACTAGCTATGGTAACTGGGGGGAACTTCCACATTCAGAGGCACGAATTCTTTGAATCCCAGAGACAGGATGCAGCATCAGGGGAAGGCCTGGGCCTCTATGCCCTGTTGTTGGCAGTCCAGAGGAACTGGTTGGCCACTGTGTGAGACAGGATGCTGGACTAGATGGACTATTGGTCTGATCCAGCAGGACTCTCCTTATGTTCTTATGTTCTTGACAGCATTGTGGGAACATCTTGCCAGGACTGGCTCAGGGTATTTAAGCTGTGATAATTGCTGCTAATTAGGACTGTTCCTAACCTTCCAGCCCAAAAAGAGGGCATTTCCATCAGTTTTTTAAAAATCGCCCAAAAAGAGGACAGACACCACAAAAAAAGAGGACATGTCCTCTAAAAAGAAGGCATCTGGTAACCCTGCCATCTGGATACTCGGTGTTGTTCAGCTCATCCGTGCACATAGGAGGTCTCCAAATGTGAGTTTTTTAACTGATTTTCAACAATATTCCAGGTCTTTTGAAGAATGCTTAGTCCTCATCAAACTGTTTTGGAACTATTTACAAAATCATACTTTTCTGCACAGCTGGGCAACTTCCGAAGAGGGCAGAAATCCATCACTGGTCTTTGCCCCCCTCCCTGATGCTCCTTTGCTGATGGGCACTTAATCAATTTTGCAATCAGAGGAAACAAGCTGGGAAAAGGAATGTTGAGGTTTAGACAAGAGAAGTGAGACAGCATCTAAAGCTGTGGGAGCTATTGGGGGGGGGGTCTGTTTATCCGGTGTATTTATGGCTGCCTGTCCTACAAATCACATCAGCAAAACAGAACATGAGAAGCAGAAGAAGATATCAACCAGATGCACTAGAGCAAAGATAGTGATCACAAAAGGAATGGTTGGTGAATGGTGTGGCACACGTGTTTCATGAAAAAAGTGGGGAGTAAATAAAAAGTTTTCACCTGCAGCCTAAAGTATAATTAGGTAAAGGTTCCCTTGCTTGAAAGCCAGTCGAATTCAACTCTAGGGTTGTGGTGCTCATCTCCGTTTCAAAGCTGAAGAGCCAGCGTTGTCCGAAGACGTTTTCGTGGTCATGTGGCCGGCATGACTAAACACCAAGGCGCAGGGAACACTGTTACCTTCCCACCGAAGTGGTACCTATTTAGGTAAAGGTAAAGGTTCCCTTGCTCGAAAGCCAGTCGAATCCGACTCTAGGGTTGCGGTGCTCATCTCCGTTTCAAAGCCGAAGAGCCAGCGCTGTCCGAAGACGTTTCCGTGGTCATGTGGCCGGCATGACTAAACACCAAGGTGCACGGAACGCTGTTACCTTCCCACCGAAGTGGTACCTATTTATCTACTTGCAATTTCTTGCTTTCGAACTGCTAGGTTGGAACTTGGCAGGAGCTGGAACTAGAGACAGGAGCTCACCCTGTCATGTGGCACCCGGGTCTCGAACTGCTGAACTACTGACCTTCCACAGCCTGCAGTTCAGCGTCTTAACCACTTGAGCCACCACAGCTCCTTCTATTTATCTACTTGCAATTTCTTGCTTTCGAACTGCTAGGTTGGCAGGAGCTGGAATTAGAGACAGGAGCTCACTCCGTCACACGGCACTCTCGGGTCTCGAACTGCTGAGCTACTGACCTTCCACAGCCTGCAGCTCAGCGTCTTAACCACTTGAGCCACCGCAGCTCCAAAGTATAATTAGGTAGGTGTAAAAGGTATTGCACCATTGAGGTGCCACCACGTAGAAGGCTGACACCCAGTTGCCCCCCTACCTCAGACAGTTGGAAACACAGAAGAAGGCCTCTGAGGCTGATCTAAAACAGCAAGCACATGTGGGGCTGTCCTTGAAGCACCCTGGTCCCAGGCCCTTTAGGCTGTAAGGCCCCAGGCCTCATCCCTTGAATCCTCCCAGGACCTTGGCAGCTGCTGGCATTCTGTTCAGACTATTAGGATGCACTTTCTAGATCCCGAACCTAGCTAATCACCTTGGGCCACAAATTAAAAAAAATTCAAGACCTTCTGCTCCAGAACTGAGAGCCAGTTTGGTGTAGTGGTTAAGAACACAGACTCTAATCTGGGAGAACCAGACTTGATTCTCCACTCCTTCACATGCAGCTGCTGGCATGACCTTGGGTCGGTCAAAGTTCTCTCAGAGCTGTTCTCTCAAGAGCAGTTCTCGAAAGAGTTCTTTCGGCCCCACCTACCTCACAGGGTGTCTGTTGTGGGGAGGGGAAGGGAAAGGAGATTGTAAGCCACTCTGAGACTCCTTGGGGCAGTGAAAGGCGGAGTATAAATTCAATCTCCTCTTTCTTCTTCCAGAGTCTTCCTTGTTTGTTTCCCACCCTAGTACTAATCCTGCTTAGTTTCCAAAATCTGAGGAGGTCAGGCCGTACTCTCCCAACTGTCTCTCCTCGACATAAACATTAGTCATGAAGGAAAAATGGCTTTCCAAAAAAATAAAATAAAAATTGGTACTCATGTCTTATCAATTATTACCCAGACTTCTAAACAACAGGGGAACTCAAGAAATGTCTGAGAAGGGAAATCCTATTCGACTACCACCAGTTACCATTTCCACTCCCTGCCTCCAATACTCATTGTGGCCCACACTGAATCTCCTCCTCCTTCCTGCTGCAGCTGGCTCTGAAGGCCCCCCCACACACACACCAAATCCCTTTAGGGGTACCACTGAGGGTAACGTGGTTGCTAGAACGATCCAAAACAGGAGCCAAGCCTTGGGTAGGGTTTTGTTTTTTTAAAAGAAATAATGCATGGGCACAGAATTTTTTGCTCCCTTCCTTTTTTGGACAATGTTAGATTTTTCTGCAAATCGGACTGCAGAAACCGAAGGGGCATCTGAGAATCCTCACATTGCATCACTGTTGCTATATGAATGAGGGCCAAGACATCTGCTATTAAATACGGTGATAAGCAAATCAGTTGAGATCAGACAGTTCCATATAAACAGATATGTGGAGCTGCGGTGGCTCAAGTGGTTAAGACGCTGAACTGCAGGCTGTGGAAGGTCAGTAGTTCAGCAGTTCAAGACCCGAGAGTGCCGCATGACGGGGTGAGCTCCCTAAGCAAATCAGTTGAGATCAGACAGTTCCATATAAACAGATATAGGTGTACACACACACACACGTGTATTTTGATTCAAGCCCAGTAGTACTTTGGAGATCCACAAGATTTTCAGGGTATAAGCATTCAAGAGTCAAAGCTCCCTTCACTAGATACCAAAGGGAGCCAGTTTGGTGCAGTGGTTAAGAGCGGCGGACTCAAATCCAGAGAACTGGGTTTTGATTCCCCACTCTTCCACATGCAGCCAGCTGGGTAACCTTGGGTCAGTCACAAGTTCTGTCAGAGCTGTTCTTGAAAAAGAGCGGTTTCTGTCAGAGCTCTCTCAGCCCCACCTACCTCACAGGGTGTCTGTTGTGGGGAGGGGGAGGGAAAGGAGATTGTAAGCCGCTCTGAGACTCTGAGTGAAGGGTGAAATGTAAATCCAACTCTTCTTCTTTCTTCTCTCAAAAGCTCACAACCTGAAAATCTTATGGGTCTCTAAGGCACTATGGGACCTGAATCTGGCTGTTCTACTGTAGAGCAATATGGCTACGCTCTGAAACAATATATATTTCAGTAATCCTAATACACTTCATAGAATGATAAGAGTTGGAACAGACCTTCAGTGTCATCTAGTCCAACCCCCTGCACAATGCAGGAAATCCACAAATACCCCCCCACACATGCACCCCCAGGTGACCACCGCTCCATGCCCAGAAGATAGCAAAAAAACCTCCAGCATCCCTGGCCAAACTGGCCTGGAGAAAAATTGCTTCCTTCATACTGACTGGCGTTGGAGGAATATTTTACGGGTACCGTGGAATGCCAAAAAGGCAGTTAAGTGAGTTCTTCATCAAATCAAGCCTGAATTCTCCTTCAAAGCTAAAATGACTGAACTGAAACGATCGTACTTTGATCACATCACGAGAAGGCAAGAGCCAGTTTGGTGTAGTGGTTAAGTGAGCGGGCCCTGATCTGGGAGAACCGGGTTTGATTCCCCTCTCCTCCACTTGCAGCTGCTGGATGACCTTGGGTGAGCCATAGTTCTGATGCATCACCAAACCCAGGTGCCATCAGGAGGTCCACCAGCAATGTTAGCAGTCAGACCCCTCCTCCCGCAGAGGGGCAGTTTATAGGTAGTGAGAGAGAAATAAGCATCCCTCTAATGCCACCCCCAAATCATAAGTGCAGGACACTGTCTGGCCCAAAATGGATGCCAGTTAGGAACAAGCCTAGGCAAGTATTTTGGAAGGTGAGTCAGAGAGGCTGTCAGCTACCCCCTCTATGCTTCGGAAAGATGCATAATATTGGGACAGTGGGTCTCTCAGGATCTATTGACTCACCCTTGGACTAATCCCATCAACACCCAGCCTTAATTCCCCTGCACTCACTTCCCTTAATTAAGCAGCAGTTAATCAGTGCTTCTCCTGCCAACCCAGCAGTTCAAAAGCAAGAAATTGCAAGTAGATAAATAGGTACCACTCCAGTGGGAAGGTAACAGCGTTCCATGCACCTTGGTGTTCAGTCATGCCGGCCACATGACCATGGAAACGTCTTCGAGCAGCGCTGGCTCTTCGGCTTTGAAATGGAGATGAGCACTGCAGCCCTAGAGTTGGATTCGACTGGCTTTCGAGCAAGGGAATCTTTACCTTTACCTTTTTAATCAGTGCTTAATTCTGTTCACCTAATCCATTAGCCCTTCCTGTCCAGTACTTACAGGGTCATCAAGCCTCTGCCACACCTTTGTCCACCTCAGAAAAGCCCATTAAGCAATGGTTTTTCGGGCAAATACATCAACCTGCCCCAGAATATATTTTGCCCTAGATCTGAAGCACCCTGCTACCCCAGCAGTGTGTGTGCGTGTTCCTGGTGCCAACCACATACACCCCCACTTTGTGGGCTTCTTCCCTTCACAAAATGCTGGCCATTTTGCTGCTTCCAATTTGAGGTAGTGGTTAAGAGTACGGACTCTAACCTGGGAGAACCAGGTTTGATTCCTCACGTGTCCTCATGCAGCTGCTGGTGTGACCTTGGGTAAGTCACAAGTTCTCTCAGAGTTGTTCTCTCAAGGGCAGTTCTTGGGAGAGCTCTCTCAGCCCTACCAACCCCACAGGCAATGCTCCCTCTAAGCTGTGGAGTCTTGTGAGCAAAAATTCTACTTTGTGAGCTACTGGCATTAAAGTTGTGAGTGAGCAATTTGGCTGCTGCATAAATGAGTTTGCTCTGGAGCCATCTTTCCTGAGCTAAGACAACAATGTGTGAGCCCGAGGCTAAAAAACTGTGAGCTAGCTCACAGTAACTCAGCTTAGAGGGAACACTGTTCACAGGGTGTCTGTTGTGGGGAGGGGAAGGGAAAGGACTTTGTAAGCTGCTCTGAGACTCCTTCGGGTAGTGAAGGGTGGGGTATAAATCCAATCCCCTCCTCTTCCTCCTCTTCATCACCCTTCCATAAAATCACTTTCTTCTTTCCTCCCCATGTTTCTCTTAGCTAGCTCTTGTGTGTTGTGTGTGCTTTCATTTTATTATTTTCTTTTAAATAAAAACCTTTCCAGTTGAACGTCTTCCTGGTTTATTTCGAGAGTTCTCTTAAAGGGAAAAGCCCCCGTATACATAGGTGGAGAACCCAGTTACCCCCTCTCACTCTGTCTCCTTTGCTAATTCCCCCAACTAATTAGGAGACTACTTATTTGGGTAACAGCAGGGCCAGATCTGACGAGATCGGGCTAGCTTGGCTATAATAAATTATTACAGAATGCATTTTGAACAAACTTCAAGAGATGCAAAATTTAGGAGAACACAGGGAAAGAAATGGCTCAGCTGAAACTTGCTTTTCATGAACAGCACATCTGTACTGAACAATAATCGTCCGTTTTTCTTGGGAATTCTATGCTCTATGAATAAATGACCTGTAAGTCATGGATGCTGAAGGAACCTTCCCACCTGGACTGAGTGTCCCCTTCCCTTCCAATTCACTTGTATTTATTTATATATTTATTAGATTTTTTTAGTTGCCACTCACTCAAAGGGTCTCGTGGCGACTTACAACTTTAAAACGTTAAACCAATAAGGTAAAAACAGCATAAAAAGAAACAACCAATATTAAATATTAACATTAAAGTATTAAAATACGTGGCTATCACCATACCACTATTAAAACAGCCCAAATATATGGTTGCCCTCCAAAGGCCAACCTAAACAATTCAGCTTTGCATGCTCTGCGGAAACTAAACAAGCAGGGCACAGGTGTCATCCCAGAATGCATTCGATATGGTAGGGGCCACAACTGAGAAGGCCCTTCCCTTGGTGATAGGCAACCAAGCCATCCTGGGGCCAGGCAATTGCAAGAGGACCCCAGACGGTGACCAATGGGAGCGCAGGGATTTGTAACTGGAGGGATGGTCCTGTAAGTATGAAGGTCCCAGACCGTTAAAGTCTTTACAGGTCAACACCAACACCTTGAATTGGATCTGGAGACTAACTGGTAGCCAGTGCAGCTGTCACAGAACAGGAGCAATATGAGCTGACTGGAGTATTATGAGCTGAAGTAATATGAGTTGAAATAAGTAGGCTTAGACTGGAGTAATTCTCCTTAGGATTGCACTGTTAGTAACACGAGGAGGAGGAGGAGGAGAAGAATACGAGATTGGATTTATACCCCGCCCTTCACTACACAAGGGAGTCTCAGAGTGGCTTACAAATTCCTTTCCCTTCCCCTCCCCACAACAGACACCCTGTGAGGTAGGTGGGGCTGAGAGAGCTCTGACAGAAACTGCTCTTTTTTCAAGGACAGCTGTGCCAGAACTATGGCTTGCCCAAGGTCATCCAGCAGGTGCAAGTGGAGGAGTGGAGAATCAAACCCGGTTCTCCCAGATTAGAGTCCACGCACTTAACCACTACACCAAACAGAACAGTGATCTTTTAAAGTCCAAACCATTAGCTTCTCCCTTCTTCACGGCCTGCCACCCCCCAAAGTCCATCCTTTTCCTCTCATTGGTGGGTCAAGAAGTCTCTCCAGCTGAACACTCTGTGCACCCAGCTTCCAAAACGAACTCCCCACTAGGTGACACCGCTCTGAAACAATAATTCTAACATTACAATTTAGAACAAACCTCTCTCTCCCTTAACAGTGTCCCTCCATAAATCATAGTTACCTTAAACTATGTTACGAGCCTGTGATCAAGGTTCAAGCTCCCCCAGGAGGGCGGTCTGGCTTCCCTCTTCTGCTTCCCACAAGTTCTGCATCCTTCTGCGACTCTAGAGCAGGGGTGTCAAGCTCATTTGTCATGAGGGCCGGATCTGACATAAATGAGACCTTGCTGGGCCGGGCCACACGTGTCATAAAACGTAATGCCAGGTAGCGGAGATATAAACTTGACAAAGGACACAAACACAAAGAGGGCTTTTTTTTAACTTAAAATAAAAACATGCTTAAAACATTAGCACTCTTGCAATAACTGACACCTCTTGCTCTGAATTATTGTTTCAAAATGTCTGTGCTGTTGCAATCTTGAGCATGCTGTTCAGGTGTGTATCTGTAAGCTGCAAACCTACGATGACACAGCAGCAGCAGAACTGGAAGAAGCAGCAGAAGACAGCCAGTTCCACTGCGGGCCTGATAGAAGCCCTCCGGGGGGCCTGATTTGGCCCACAGGCCGCATGTCTGACACCCCTGGCCTAGAGGCTCCGCCCCTTCCTGGTTCATTCCATTCCCAGCTAGGGGGTTGTACACATGCTCAGACAAGAGCCACAGAATCCAAGGCCAAAACAGAGCTCAGTCCCGCATGTGGACTCTCCCGTGCCTGATCAAGTCCGAGCTGTTGCCGAAGCTTTTCCCGCAGTCTGAGCACGTGAACGGCTTCTCTTTGGTGTGGACCCTCTGGTGCCTGTTCAGGTGGGACTTGTAGGTGAAGCTGTTCCCGCAAAGGGCACACTGGTACGGCTTCTCGCCCGTGTGGATCCTCTGGTGCCGGAGAAGCTCCGAGGTCCAGCTGAACGTTTTCCCGCACTCGGTGCAAATCTTTCTGGTCTGCCAAAACGGCGGCTGTTTTTTATAGATGCCGAGGAAGAGTTTATTCGCCTTTGGGGTTGCTTGGCTTCCCTGCTGCCTCCCTGGGAGTTGTCGACCACCGGGAGCCTTCCCCTGCCCGTGACACGAAGACACTTTTTCCGTAGCCCCCTCCCGCGACTCTGCTTGCAGGGAGCTTTCCTGGCGACTGTGTTTCTCTTCGCTTGCCTGTGCAGAAGCTGCCGGGTTAGAAAGAGAACGCTTAAGTGAGTGAGTTAGATTCAAGTCCAGTGCACATGAATACACATGAAGGTGCCTTATACTGAATCAGACCTTTGGTCCATCAAGGCCAGTCTTGCCTACTCAGACTGGCAGCAGTTCCCCAGGGTTCTTAGGCAGAGGCCTTTCACATCACCTACTATTTGGTCCTTGAATTGGAGATGCCAGGGATTGAACCTGGGACCTTCCGCACACCAAGCAGATGCTCTACCACTGAGCCACAAAGGGCCTCTCTTAGAGACCAATGAGATTTTCAAGGTATAAGCTTTGGAGTGTCAAAGCTCCCTTCGGAGCCAGTTTGGTGTACTGGTTAAGTGCGCGGACTCTAATCTGGGAGAACCGGGTTTGATTCCCCGCTCCTCCACTTGCACTTGCTGGATTCCCCACTCCTCCACTTGCAGCTGCTGGATGACCTTGGGCAAGCCATTGTTCTGGCACAGCTGTCCTTTCTGTCAGAGCTCTCTCAGCCCCGCCTACCTCACAGGGTGTCTGTTGTGGGGAGGGGAAGAAAAAGGCGTTTGTAAGCCGCTCTGAGACTCCTTCGGGTAGTGAAGGGTGGGGTATAAATCCAATCCCTTCTTCTTCTTCTTCTGAGTGATTTGGCTGTGCTAAGAATATGCCATCACACACACACTAGGGAAATTATTGTTTACAGTGTTTATCCCAGTGCAAAACTAATTTCCCCCCAGGAAAGCCATAAAACAGTGTGTGAGGACTTATGTTTGCTTATAAATTACAGTTATATTCAGTAAAAAAAATTTTTTTTTGGTGTATAACATTTTTTTTGGCGACATTGTCACTATGTGACCACAGAGTGTTGGACTGGATGGGCCGCTGGCCTGAAATTAAATGGGATCCAATTCTCCGAACCTGAAGTCTCTCTGCATCTTCAAGGACACACCTGCTAGCAATGTTCCCTCTAAGTTGTGCGGTCCCGTGAGCAATAATTCTACTTTGTGAACTACTGGCATTAAAGTTGTGAGCCACTGACCAGGCTACTGCATAGATTATTTTGCGCTGGAGCCATTCTTCCTGAGCTAAGACAAAAATGTGTGAGCTAGCTCACATTAACTCAACTTAGAAGGAACAGTGCCTGCTAGTAACTCTGTTTCTTGGAGTCCTGGAGGAACATTTCCTCTTTCTCCAGCCAAGACATCAGGTTATCTTTGGGAATCAGAGAGTGATTAAAATGTGGAATTCGCTGCCAGAGGATGTAGTGATGGCCACAGGAATAAACAGCTTTAAAAGGGGATTAGATCAATTCATGGAGGATAAGTCTATCAATGGCTGCTAGCCATGGCGACTGTGGAGAACCTCCACATTCAGAGGCACTGAGCCTCTGAATTCCAGAGCCAGGAGCAATGTTCCCTCTAATTTTTTCCCTACTAAACAAAGCAGTTCATATCCTGAGCAGAATATAACTACTGTAATCGCGGTGGCTCAAGTGGTTAAGACGCTGAACTGCAGGCTGTGGAAGGTCAGTAGTTCAGGAGTTCGAGACCCAAGAGTGCCGCATGACGGGGTGAGCTCCCGTCTCTGGTTCCAGCTCCTGCCAACCTAGCAGTTTGAAAGCAAGAAATTGCAAATAGATAAATAGGGACCACTTCAGTGGGAAGGTAACAGCGTTCCGTGCGCCTTGGTGTTTAGTCATGCCGGCCACATGACCATGGAAACGTCTTTGGACAGCGCTGGCTCTTCGGCTTTGAAACGGAGATGAGCACCGCAACCCTAGAGTCGGATTTCACTGGCTTTCGAGCAAGGGAACCTTTAATCGTAAAATGACCAGTGGGCAGTGCAGCCTGCTGAGCGGGGCTTCCTGTATTAATGAGTGGCCGCTCACATGCACAGCTTAGGGGGAACACTGAACAGTTGGCAACATCTGCGCCCTGTTGTTGGCTGTCCAGAGGAATTGATTAACACTGTTCACAGGGTGTCTGTTGTGGGGAGGGGAAGGGAAAGGACTTTGTAAGCTGCTCTGAGACTCCTTCGGGTAGTGAAGGGTGGGGTATAAATCCAATCCCCTCCTCTTCCTCCTCTTCATCACCCTTCCATAAAATCACTTTCCTCTTTCCTCCCCATGTTTCTCTTAGCTAGCTCTTGTGTGTTGTGTGTGCTTTCATTTTATTATTTTCTTTTAAATAAAAACCTTTCCAGTTGAACGTCTTCCTGGTTTATTTCGAGAGTTCTCTTAAAGGGAAAAGCCCCCGTATACATAGGTGGAGAACCCAGTTACCCCCTCTCACTCTGTCTCCTTTGCTAATTCCCCCAACTAATTAGGAGACTACTTATTTGGGTAACAGCAGGGCCAGATCTGACGAGATCGGGCTAGCTTGGCTATAATAAATTATTACAGAATGCATTTTGAACAAACTTCAAGAGATGCAAAATTTAGGAGAACACAGGGAAAGAAATGGCTCAGCTGAAACTTGCTTTTCATGAACAGCACATCTGTACTGAACAATAATCGTCCGTTTTTCTTGGGAATTCTATGCTCTATGAATAAATGACCTGTAAGTCATGGATGCTGAAGGAACCTTCCCACCTGGACTGAGTGTCCCCTCCCCTTCCAATTCACTTGTATTTATTTATATATTTATTAGATTTTTTTAGTTGCCACTCACTCAAAGGGTCTCGTGGCGACTTACAACTTTAAAACGTTAAACCAATAAGGTAAAAACAGCATAAAAAGAAACAACCAATATTAAATATTAACATTAAAGTATTAAAATACGTGGCTATCACCATACCACTATTAAAACAGCCCAAATATATGGTTGCCCTCCAAAGGCCAACCTAAACAATTCAGCTTTGCATGCTCTGCGGAAACTAAACAAGCAGGGCACAGGTGTCATCCCAGAATGCATTCGATATGGTAGGGGCCACAACTGAGAAGGCCCTTCCCTTGGTGATAGGCAACCAAGCCATCCTGGGGCCAGGCAATTGCAAGAGGACCCCAGACGGTGACCAATGGGAGCGCAGGGATTTGTAACTGGAGGGATGGTCCTGTAAGTATGAAGGTCCCAGACCGTTAAAGTCTTTACAGGTCAACACCAACACCTTGAATTGGATCTGGAGACTAACTGGTAGCCAGTGCAGCTGTCACAGAACAGGAGCAATATGAGCTGACTGGAGTATTATGAGCTGAAGTAATATGAGTTGAAATAAGTAGGCTTAGACTGGAGTAATTCTCCTTAGGATTGCACTGTTAGTAACACGAGGAGGAGGAGGAGGAGAAGAATACGAGATTGGATTTATACCCCGCCCTTCACTACACAAGGGAGTCTCAGAGTGGCTTACAAATTCCTTTCCCTTCCCCTCCCCACAACAGACACCCTGTGAGGTAGGTGGGGCTGAGAGAGCTCTGACAGAAACTGCTCTTTTTTCAAGGACAGCTGTGCCAGAACTATGGCTTGCCCAAGGTCATCCAGCAGGTGCAAGTGGAGGAGTGGAGAATCAAACCCGGTTCTCCCAGATTAGAGTCCACGCACTTAACCACTACACCAAACAGAACAGTGATCTTTTAAAGTCCAAACCATTAGCTTCTCCCTTCTTCACGGCCTGCCACCCCCCAAAGTCCATCCTTTTCCTCTCATTGGTGGGTCAAGAAGTCTCTCCAGCTGAACACTCTGTGCACCCAGCTTCCAAAACCAGCTCCCCACTAGGTGACACCGCTCTGAAACAATAATTCTAACATTACAATTTAGAACAAACCTCTCTCTCCCTTAACAGTGTCCCTCCATAAATCATAGTTACCTTAAACTATGTTACGAGCCTGTGATTAAGGTTCAAGCTCCCTCAGGAGGGCGGTCTGGCTTCCCTCTTCTGCTTCCCTCAAGTTCTGCATCCTTCTGCGACTCTAGAGCAGGGGTGTCGAACTCATTTATCATGAGGGCCGGATCTGACATAAATGAGACCTTGCTGGGCCGGGCCACGCGTGTGTCATAAAACGTAATGCCGGGTAGCGGAGATATAAACTTGATAAAGGACACAAACACAAAGAGGGCTTTTTTTTAACTTAAAATAAAAACATGCTTAAAACATTAGCACTCTTGCAATAACTGACACCTCTTGCTCTGAATTATTGTTTCAAAATGTCTGTGCTGTTGCAACCTTGAGCATGCTGTTCAGGTGTGTATCTGTAAGCTGCAAACCTACGATGACACAGCAGCAGCAGAACTGGAAGAAGAAGCAGAAGACAGTTCCACTGCGGGCCTGATAGAAGCCCTCCGGGGGGCCTGATTTGGCCCACAGGCCGCATGTCTGACACCCCTGGCCTAGAGGCTCCGCCCCTTCCTGGTTCATTCCATTCCCAGCTAGGGGGTTGTACACATGCTCAGAACAGAGCCACAGAATCCAAGGCCAAAACAGAGCTCAGTCCCGTATGTGGACTCTCCCATGCCTGATCAAGTCCGAGCTGTTGCCGAAGCTTTTCCCGCAGTCTGAGCACGTGAACGGCTTCTCTTTGGTGTGGACCCTCTGGTGCCTGTTCAGGTGGGACTTGTAGGTGAAGCTGTTCCCGCAAAGGGCACACTGGTACGGCTTCTCGCCCGTGTGGATCCTCTGGTGCCGGAGAAGCTCCGAGGTCCAGCTGAACGTTTTCCCGCACTCGGTGCAAATCTTTCTGGTCTGCCAAAATGGCGGCTGTTTTTTATAGATGCCGAGGAAGAGTTTATTCGCCTTCGGGTTTGCTTGGCGTCCCTGCTGCCTCCCTGGGAGCTGTCGACCGCCGGGAGCCTTCCCCTGTCCGTGACACGAAGACACGTTTTCTGTAGCCCCCTCCCGCGACTCTGCTTGCAGGGAGCTCTCCTGGCGACTGTGTTTCTCTTGACTCACCTGTGCAGAAGCTGCTGGGTTAGAAAGAGAACGCTGAAGTGAGTGAGTTAGATTCGAGTCCAGCACACATGAAGACACACGAAGGTGCCTTATACTGAATCAGACCTGTGGTCCATCAAGGTCAGTATTGTCTACTCACACTGGTGGCAGCTCTCCAGGGTCTCCAGCTTAGGTCTTTCACATCACCTACTATTTGATCTTTGAACTGGAGAGGCCAGGGATTGAACCTGGGACCTTCTGCACACCAAGCAGATGCTCTACCACTGAGCCACAAGGGCCTCCCTTAGAGGCCAATGAGATTTTCAAGGTATAAGCTTTGGAGTGTCAAAGCTCCCTTCGGAGCCAGTTTGGTGTACTGGTTAAGTGCGCGGACTCTAATCTGGGAGAACCGGGTTTGATTCCCCGCTCCTCCACTTGCACCTGCTGGATTCCCCACTCCTCCACTTGCAGCTGCCGGATGACCTTGGGCAAGCCATTGTTCTGGCACAGCTGTCCTTTCTGTCAGAGCTCTCTCAGCCCCGCCTACCTCACAGGGTGTCTGTTGTGGGGAGGGGAAGAAAAAGGCGTTTGTAAGCCGCTCTGAGACTCCTTCGGGTAGTGAAGGGTGGGGTATAAATCCAATCCCTTCTTCTTCTTCTTCTTCTTCTTCTGAGTGATTTGGCTGTGCTAAGAATATGCCATCACACACACACTAGGGAAATTATTGTTTACAGTGTTTACCCCAGTGCAAAACTAGTTTTTCCCCCCAGGAAAGCCATAAAACAGTGTGTGAGGACTTACGTTTGCTTATAAATTACAGTTATATCCAGTAAAAAAAATTTTGGGGGGGTGTATAACATTTTTTTGGCGACATTGTCACTATGTGACCACAGAGTGTTGGACTGGATGGGCCGCTGGCCTGATCCAACGTGGCTTCTCTTATGTTCTTATGAGTAAATCCGAGTATTTAGTTAGAGAAAATTTATACCCACAAATTGGTACTTCTTCTGGAGATCTGAGACACATGGGAGGTGCGAGTGACAGAATATAGAAGAGCCGCTAAATTCGAGTCCAGTAGCACCTTAGAGACCAACCACACTCTCAAAAGCTTATACTTCAAAAATCTATTGCAGACCGACACAGCAACCCTTTGAAACCATGTAATGCAGAGGTGTCAAACATAAGGCCCAGGGGCCAGAAGCGGCCCGTCCAGGGCTCTTATCCATCCCATGAGCAACTAGTATGTATGGAAATGTAAGGTACTCCCCCTTTTATGGTATCTCTTGGGGGAAAAAACCTAGCCTTGCCTATGATTAAATACATTTATTGGGACTTTTGTGGGTCCCCCAGTAAATCAATTGCTTTCACTGCTGGGAATCAGTTGCTTTTGTTTGTATTTTGGGTAAAAAAATAACATTGTTAATTGGGTTTGCCTGGTCCTTTATAAAGTTTATATCACCGGTTCCTGGCATTACATTTTATGGCACACGTGGCCCAGCCCAACAAAGTGATATTTATGTCCGATCCGGCCCTCGTAACAAATGAATTTGACACCTCTGGTAATGTGATTCAGCTGGGTGACTCTAAGCTATAACCCTTCGCAGCACCCTGTGGCAGCAAATCCTGAAAGTGAACGACGAGTTGTGTTTAGGGCTTTCCTTTTCCTTTTTTTTAAAAAAAGTATTCAAATGACTACTTGTGGCGGCCCAGCATTCGTAGCAACGCCACTTTTTGATCCTCTGATGTCGGCTCTTCCTATCATTGCGTGAAGCCGCTACCCATCAGCTTCACGCGTGAGCCTTTTATTCTTCTGTATGACTCATCTATTTAGTTTGCTTCATTTATACCCCATCTTTCTCCCCAAGGGGGACCCAAAGCGGCTTCTATCATTCTCCTCACACCGAACCTGTGAGGCAGGTCAGGGTGAGCATGTATGACTGGCCCAAAGGCACCCAAGCAAGCTTCCATGACAGAGCGAGGATTCGAACTTGGGTCTCCAAGAATCCTGGTCCAACACACTAACCACACTACCACATGTTTTTTACCCTACCCTTTCTCCAAGGAGCTGGCAAGAAAGGGAGAAAATTATCTCTTTATATTGACTTTGTCTTGTTTTCGGTGAGCTGGGATGTCAATTTGGGGCTGTAAAAGGAAGACAGAGGTGAGGAAGTCCCTTCTGTCAGCAAAGATTTTACAGCAGTATGCAAACTAATGAGCTGGAAAAATGAGCTGTCGGGTTTTATAGCCCATTTTTCTCCACCTCAGAGCAATGCTCCCTCTAAATGTGGAGTCTTGTGAGCAAAAATTCTACTTTGTGAGCTACTGGCATTGTTAGCAAGTGATCTGGCTACTGCACAAATTATTTTGCTCTGGAATCATCCTTCCTGAGCTAAGACAAAAATATGTGAGCTGGAGGCTAACTCGGTTTAGAGGGAACACTGCCTCAGAGTCTCAAGGCCGCTTACAAGTGCCTTCTCTTCACCTCCCCACAACAGGTACCTTGCGAGGTAGGTGGGGCTGAATGAGTGCTGAGAGAAACTGTGACTGGCCCAAGGTCACCAGGTGGGCTTCACGTGGAGGAGTGGGGAATCAAACCCAATCCCCCAGATTAGAGTCTGCCACTCTTAACCACTGCTCCATGCTGGAAATCTATGCTTGCCAGACAAAAGACCTAGTCCCAACCTCGCACTTGCTAAAAGGCAGCCAAAAGATCAGGATCTGTGCAAACTGAAGAGATTCTTACTTGTATCTTGGGCCTTGCTGTCTGGTTTGTAACCCCAGAAGTTGTGGCTCTGCCCAGAACCCAACAGCGGTTGCTCCTCTTCGGGGTGATGCACCGTAACCTCTGAAAATGGCTCTGGATCCTGAAAGAGCAGTGAGGATATGAATTCAATGATGAGCAATTTAAGAGCTACAGAGAAGAAGAAGAAATTGGATTTATACCCCACCTTTCACTTGGAGTCTCAGAGTGGCTTACAAACTCCTTTCCCTTCCCCTCCCCACAACAGACACCCTGTGAGGTAGGTGGGGCTGAGAGAGCTCTGACACAAACTACTCTTTCAGGAACAGCTGTGCCAAAACTTGTGACTGACCCAAGGTCACACCAGCAGGTGCAATTGGAGGAGTGGGGAATCAAACCCGGTTCTCCCAGATTAGAGTCCGTGCACTTAACCACTACACCAAACTGGCTCTCAATGGAGAAGGTGGCTGACAAACGCTAGTTTTGCACCACACCACAATCACTAGTCCCATTTTCCCTTACAACTACCCCGTGACACCTTAAAGAAATTTAAGAAATTTGTGGCAGGGTATGAGTTTCCAAGACCCACTGCTTGCTTCTTCAGATACAGGACAATGCACCCTCCTGGACTGAATCAAGACCTAGGTTTCCTATCTCATTACCAATGCTGATTTCTCCACACCTACTCCCCCTCAGCATATCACAACTAATCCAATCACGCCTGCTATTGTCATTCATCTGCTACCGGTATTTGCCTGCTAATGTCAGACAGCATCTGAAATCATTCCACCCTCCAATGCATAGGACAGACTCACTCACATTCTAGCTGTATCTGAAGAAGTGAACAGTGACTTATGAAAGCTCATCCCTTGTCACCAATTTTGCGAGTCTTTAAGGTGCTGCTGGACTCTTGCTCTTTTCTACTGCTACAGATACATGCAGATTAAACAAGGCTACCCATTTGATCTAACTACCCTTTGAGGGAGATCCAGATGGGATAGAGAGACTGGCCCAAGGGCGTTCAGTGAGTTCCATGGTTTGAGGTGGGATCCAGATGACATAAATGGCCTGCTGTCTGTTGCACAATCAGCAGAAGCGATCCAGCAGACAATGGCATCAAAACGTCAAACGGGGCTAGTTGTATTGCCTAGAAGCAAGTGGTTCTTTTCCACTAAGGGATTTGGAGGCAAAGAACACACAAGTGGTGAAGGAAATTGATAGATTTTATGGAAATCTCTCTCACAGAGAATTCAACAAATCATAAAACAAAGAATATATGCTTCCATTGGTGAGGAACCCCCAAAATTACAGCAGGATATGACTCAATTTCTTTTCTATGAATCACTAGAAGAGAAGAAGAGAAGAGCTTGGATTTATATCCCACCCTTCACCACCCAAAGGAGTCTCAGAGCGGCTTACAAACTCCTTTCCCTTCCCCTCCCCACAACAGACACCCTGTGAGGTAGGTGGGGCTGAGAGAACTCTGATACAAATTGCTCTTTTTCAAGAACAGCTGTGCCAGAGCTTGTGACTGACCCAAGGTCATATCAGCAGGTGCAAGTGGAGGAGTGGGGAATCAAACTCGGTTCTCCCAGATTAGAGTCTGCACACTTAACCACCACACCACTGCACCAAACCACTACACCAAACAGATTTCAATAACACCTGAATATTTCCTTCACCCACTTGTGTGTTTATTACCTTAGCATCCCTTAGTGGGAAAGAACTATTGGCCTTTTGGTAATACAAGAGTACCCTATCAGAAAGAGTAAACAGAGCAAGGTCAAAGGGTAATAGAGCTATTCTAGAAGTCTCACATTACACAAGGGAGATGTGAAAGATCAGGCAACAAGATACCAATTTGCTGTCCAGAATTCCTCCCAGTCACTTACTGATCTTGAGAACATCCATGGACCATCTCTGGACCCTCTCACTGCAACTGGCTCCAATGCATCTGTGACAACAGGCCCATGCAATCTCAGGGCCAGCTAGGAAGGGACCACCTGCCAGGCCCATGGAACACTGGAGACCCAATGACCCTGAGGACCCAGTGCCACCCCTTCCACCCATGTCACGTTGAGGTGGTAAAGACCTTGCCTTGGCACCTCTCCTGATACCTTAAGAAATATGAGACTTGGGCCACTCAAAAGCTCAAACAGGCAAATGGCTTGGGCAGAATAAAGAATATAAGAGAAGCCATGCTGGATCAGGCCAGTCATCCATCCAGTCCAACATACAGTGGCCAAAATTCAGGTGTCGTTGGAAGGTCCACCAGCGGGGCCAGAACTCCATAAACCCTCCCACTGTTGCCCCCCAAGCACCAAGAATACAGAGCGTCACTGCCCCAGACAGAGTGTTCCCTCTATACCTTGTGGCTAACCGCCACTGATGGACCTCTGCCCCATATATTTATCCAATCCCCTCTTGAACTTGTCTATGCTTGTAGCTGCCACCACTTCCTGAGGCAGTGAATTCCACTGTCTGTGGTAGGTTAATTACTCTTTGGGTGAAGAAGTACTTCTTTTTACCTGTTCTAAGTCTACTGCTCAGCAATTTCATTGAGTGCCCACAAGTTCTTGTATTGTGAGAAAGGGGGAAAAGTACTTCTCTACCTTCACTGTCCATGCATAATTCTGTAGACCTCTATCACGTCACCCCTCAGTTGTCTCTCCAAGCTAAAGAGCCCCAAGCTTTTTAACCTTTCTTCATAGGGAAAGTGTTCCATCCCCTTTATCATTTTAGTTGCCCTTTCCTGCACCTTTTTCCTATGCTATAATATCTTTTTTGAGGTGCAATAACTAGAACTGTCCACAGTATTTCAAATGAGGCTGCACTATAGATTTATACAGGGGCATTATGATACTGGCTGATTTGTTTTCAGTCGTTCCCCCCACCAGCTTCTGCCCCAGCTCCGTAACCTCAATAACCCCAATAACTGGAGGAGACAGGGTCTGACTCGGATAAGTAGGCATCGTTGCCCCCAAATGGGCAGAAAATCCTAGATGAGCCCCTTGGCACTTATAAGGTTGATTCCACGACAGGACTGGTGAAGTGAATTAGAAATCCCCACCTTGTACAAAGTTTCAGTAAACTGTTCTGTTCAAGCCCTGTACCTTTACTCTTTCTGTTTCCACCTCTATGGAGGTTCAAGGATACAATGTCCCCCAGCCAGAAGGGGCATCACAGAGCCTCGCCTGTGCCTCCCAACTCTTTACCTCTTGCCTCCCAAGCAGGAAACTCTCAGCCAGGGCCACCGCCTGGGAACAGGTTTCTGGGGCACGGTCCCTCACCCACTTCTGGATTTCCTGAGGAAGGACAGTTAGGAGCTGCTCCAGGACCAGCATTTCCAGGATTTGTTCTTTTGACTGCCTCTCCACCTTCAGCCATCCATGGCAAAGGGTCCGGAGTTGGCTGTAAGCCCCCCCGGGCCCCTCAGCCTCCTGATAGCGGAAGCCTCGGAAGAGCTGACGCAGCTCCTCCCTCCTTGTGGTGTCCCTTTCCAAAATGGCGGCCTTCACTTTCCCATAATCCTTTCTGTCTTGGGCATTCAGGTTCATAAAGGCCTGTGCAGCTTCCCCGCTGAGGGCTGGCAGGAGTCGAGGCACCCATACTTCTGTGGGCCACCGGCAGGCTTCAGCCACCTGCTCAAAGGAAGCCAGAAAGGCCTTAGCGTCATCCCATGGGGTTGTCTCCGCCAGCCAGTGAGGAGACTCTACCGTCATGAGGAATTCCTGCACTGGGCCTTCCCAGTGCTGGGTCAGCCTCTCTTCTGGCTCCTCCTTCACCTGTCGCGGCATGGCCAGTTCCAGCAATTGCTTGGTGGCTTGAACTTGCAGTTCAGGAGTGGCTTGTCCTTCTGACTCTAAACCCCCTGCTGTGTTAACTCCAGGCGTGGCCCGATCCTTCATTTCAAATCTTCTCCTCTGTTTCAGCATCTCCCGGAACTCGAGATTGGATCTTTCACTCTGTTCCGTCAAAGGGACTTTATCCCAAACAAGGTCTTCCCCTCTGCACTCGAAGATCTGCTCTTGTGGTAAGTCGCTAAGACCAGTTCAGAAGAGTCCCCATGAGCGTTCCTCGCAGGCTCCTCGGAGGGCAGACCTCAAGGTCTTAGACGAGGAAGATGTCAGCCACCCCACGAGAACCAACCGCCTTCCTGATCAAGCTGATGGACTTTCTTCCTGTGGGGGGGAAGAAGGCAGAATACAGACAGATGTCAAAGATCATTAGCCGGGCCCTGTCACCCAAGGAGTGAACATAAGAGAAGCCAATGTTGAATCAGGCCAATGGCCCCTCTAGTCCAACACCCTGTCACACAGCGGCCAAAAATACCAGGTGCCATCAGGAGGTCCAGCAGTGGGGCCAGTGATTCTATGATTCTATTAATATTATTACAATAATATAATGAACAGGATATCAGGAGTTCTTTATTTCTTCAGTTCTTCAAATTTATATTCCGCCCTCCCCATAAGTGGACTCAACACATGTTTCATTGCCCAGTTTCATTTTTTTTAATTAAGTCTTTTATCGAGGAGAAATGCTTTTCCTGTTATAACGCCACAGTGAAAGGGGCTATAGTCTTTTATATGAAAAAGAAAGCTGGGACTTCAGACAACCTGATACCAAGACTGTTGCATTATTATAATGGCACAACAATATTAAATTGCTGTTTTTAAAATTGTCTCCTTCCCCTGGCGGCTGCAGGGGAATGTCTGCCACAGGACAGGGGAAATGGCTGCCTGTGTGGGTGGGACTTCCCTCCGTGTTTTCTCTCTCCTCTCCTCTCAGCGTGAGGCATAGCTAGGTTTGTCCATCTCCCGGTGGGACCTGGAGTTCTCAGAGAATCAGGGGTAATCACCAGGCTACCGAGGCCAGTTTCCCTTCAGAGAACGGCAACTTGGGGAAGTGGATTCTACAGCATCACATCCTCACCAAGCTCCTTCCCTTCCCAAACTCCACCTTCCCCGGGCACCGCCCCCAAATCTCCAGGAATTTCCTGAACTAGAGTAGGGTTGCCAGGTCCCCCTGGTCAGTGGCTGGGGATGGAGGGGATAGGGTTGCCAGATCCAGGTTGGGAAGCTCCTGGAAATTGGGGACGGAGCCTGCATGGGACAGGGATCTCATTGGAGTGCAACCCCAGACCACCCTCCAAAGCAGCCATTTTCCCCAGGGGAACTGATCTCTGTAGTCTGGAGATGAGCTGTAATTCTGGAGGGATCCCCAGAACCGAGAGAACCCAGAGAGCACACAAATGCACCACAATGCTGTGGGGAAACTTGAGGGGAAAACCCCACTCCCCAACAACATCCAACGCAGGGCAATGGATCCATGTGGAAACAGCCTAAGAGCGTCTCCATATGATGCTTACCCCCTCCGTTCCCCCAAATCTCAGAGATCATGCCTAGATCTTAACAGATGCACTTAGGAAGATGGAATAAAGTCAAACTTTAAAATTCAAAGGTGAAATTGTGGAAGTGTGCCATAGTTCTCCCCACCCTCATAAATTTGTTAATGCTGTAATCCTGCCAACCTAGCAGTTCGAAAGCAAGACATTGCAAGTAGATAAATAGGTACCGCTTTGGTGGGAAGGTAACAGTATTCTGTGTGCCTTGGCATTTAATCATGCCAGCCACATGACCACAGAAACGTCTTCAGACAGTGCTGGCTCTTCGGCCTCAAAACGGAGATGAGCACTGCAATGCTAGAGTCGGATTCAACTGGCTTTTGAGCAAGGAACCTTTACCTTTACAAACATTGGAGGCAGGGTTTTCACTCCAATTTAAGGGAGAAAGATTGTATATTGCTGCATACTTTGAGGTTCCCCCAAATATACAAAACGCCTGGTCCCATTTGTGCCTCATTTGCTATCTGCGTGGGCCCATTCTTCAGATTTGGATACACAGATTTCCTTTGCTAGTTACAAAGGCAGCAGGAGGATCATAGTTTCGAATAGGGGTCCCCAACTCTATTGAGCCAGTGGGCACTTCTGGAATTTGGAAAACAGGCAGTGGTCAGGTGTTCTTATAACATTCTTATACAGGATGCTGGACTAGATGGACTATTCGTCTGATTCAGCAGGGCTCTTCTTATGTTCTTATTACCTTGGGCCACTCGGTCCTTTCTGCCTGACCTACGTCACAGGATTCTTGTTGAGGATAAAGCCAAAAAGGGGTAAATGATGTTGTAAACTTTGAAGGAGGAGGAGGAGGAGATTGGATTTATACTGCACTTCATTCGGAGTCTCAGAGTAGCTTAGAAACTCCTTTCCCTTCCCCTCCCCACAACAGACTCCCTGTTAGGTGGGTGGGGCTGAGAGAGCTCTGTCCAGAACTGTTCTTTCAAGGATAAGTCTGACAGAACTATGGCTTGCTCAAGGTCATCCAGCAGCTGCAAGTGGAGGAGTGGGGAATCAAACCCGGCTCTCCCAGATTAGAGTCCGCACACTTAACCACTACACCAAACTGGCTTTGGGTCATTGGGAAGAAGAGCTAAGTATAATTTTTTAAAAAATCAATGGTACAGAATCTTCTGGGACCCACCTTCAACCCCAGGAGCCAGTACAAGATCCACAGCGGGGAAGGGGGCCATGGACAGGAAACCTTAGCCAGGCACCTCATAGTGAGGGAAAGGCCCAAAGTCAGTGCCATGGAGGAATTCTTTTCAACGGGGCCAAGTAAAACAGCAAATCCCGTCACCCAGTTTTATGGGCGTTTGAAACCCAGAAGACGGAGCTCCATGTCCCATGGGTTGAACACGGTGGTCTACTCTGAAAGGAAGCAGTTCTCCAGTGTATGGCCAGGGTCTCGGGCTGAGAAACAGATTTACCTCCAATCCAGCCAGCATCAATGCAGCATAGTGTAGTAGTTAGAGGATGGAGACCCAAGTTCGAATCCGTGCTCTGCCAGGGACACTCAATTGGTCAGTTACTGTCTCAGCCTGACCCACCTTACAGGGTTGTTACTGTAAGGACAAAATGGAAGTGAGGAGAACAACTTAAGCCGCTTTAGATCCCCACTGGGGAGAAACATGGTGGTATAAATGCAGTAAATGATAAAATAATCAGCCAGCTGCCTTCCTGAGGTCCTCCAACTGGAGATCTGGAGGACTTGAACGGGACCTTCAGCATACAACACAGGCAAGCTACCAGCACTCGGCTGGCTTGTGCTGCATTAGACCATTGGTCCATGTAGCTCAGTATTATCCCCTTTGATGGCTGACAGCTCTGACTCCCAGAGCCAGGAAGCAACCTTAGGGGAAGGCCTTGGCCTCTCTGCCCTGCCGTTGGCCGTCCAGAGGAACTGGTTGGCCACTGTATGAAACAGGATGCTGGACTAGGTGGACCATGTGGATTTGATCTAGCAGGGCTCTTCTTATGTTCCTCAGACAGGCGCATGAGAGCTTTAATGCCAGACTGAAGCATTCTGCCTATAAGCTGTGCCGCCCCCCCCGCCCCCGCCCCCGCGCTGCTTTATCCGTTTGCCCACCTAGTCCGGCACTCTCTTGAGCAACCGCTGCTCTCCAAAAATCCCGGGCAGAGTAAAGCCTTTTGCAGCTTCTGCTGCCCACGATCTTCTGAAACCGGAGATGCTGAGCCTACCTTTTCTCCCCCGCAGCCGAGCACTTTTCCGAAGATCTGCACCCCTAAGAACAGAATAAGCGGCACGGTTCGGGTCGCGGGGAGAAGAACTGCATGAAGTCCAATTTGCCAGGGAGAAAGTCACAGCCGGAGGGCGGGGAGGGGCCCGGGGCGGTTGCATTGTTTACATCCGGCTCTGGCGCCGTCTTCTGGTCGCCTCTAGCCTTCTGCAGATTTCTCACTTTAACTCTTAAGGTGCCAGATCCCAAAACAGTCAAGATGGATTCAGGCGGGTGGGTAGATGTTGGTCCGAGTCCAGTGGCTGATTCTGCATTGGCTTTTCCCGCCGTTGTTTTAGCCAACCCACGTTGGAACAGAAATTCCCCTCTGCATTGCATGCTGCTTTCACTGCCTTTGGTCATCGGATTTTATGGTAGCCTCCACACTCCAGGCCACTTTTGCTTTCTTTGATCATCGGATTTTATGGTATCCTCTGCATAGATTTATGGCCGTTTTACTGCCGTCCAGGGGTGACTTTGCATAGTCAGTATGTGTAAGCTCCCCTGTGCCCCCAAACCATCATGGAAGAGGACTGGGTAGACAGGTTGAGCTAACCCCCCCATCTGCAGAAGCGGGGTGGGGGGGTGGCTCAGGTGCAAGGCCAGATGCCGAGCGGAACCCAGGCCAAGCAAAACCCAATAAGATACGAGATTCCTGTGCCGCAGTGGCCGCCTCCCACCAAGGACGTCAGGTGGTCCATGGCGAAGCAATGCTGCATTCAAGCCAGAGATGGTTGGCAAGCCATGCCCCCTCAAGGCAGCATCAACCACACCAGACCAAAGGATACTGTAAAGTACTGGGTTTCGGGCCTCATGACTCGGACGACGACATAAGAGAAGACGCGTTTATTCGTACTTCACATAAGACAAGAACACACAGTAACGGCCGGAGGCCAACTATATACAGTTAGGGGGGACGGCCCTATATTCCTATTGGCGGGTTTGAATCGCCCGCCAATGCTGCCATTGGTTCACTTCTGGCGAGCTCAGGAACCTAGTCCCTATTGTTCTCAGAGAGCGAAGCTTGGCTGTATTTCGCCAGCTCAGCCCTCTGATCCCAGGACACAACACCCCTCCCCCATAGTTCGTCTCCTATCAGGTGACGTAGTCCTTTAAGTATGCTGGTGGCCTCCTTTCTCTTAGCGAACGTCGGGGGCCGGTACCGGACTGGCGGGGCCCCTGTCGGTTGGTCCGCCCGCCCGAGGAGCTGGGGCCTCTGGAAGTAGCCGAGGCGGTGACGGTGGTGGCTGTAACGGTGGCGGCAGCGGCGGCGGCGGTTCGGCTGCTACCGGGGCCAACGGTGGCGGCAGCGGCGGCGGCGGTTCAGCGGCTGCTGGGGCCCCCTCCGGATTCCGTGGACTCCCTGGCGCTGGTTCCGCTGTCGGTTCTTGCGGTCGATCGGATGATGGGGCCGGGGCGGCATTTCCCGGTAACTCGATCTCTCTATCGGGGTCTTGTCGCCTCCGGAGCTGGTCGATGTGTTTGCGGAGGACCCGGTCCCCATCGGTTAGGACCTCGTATGACACCGGCCCGGTGGGTTTTAGGATGCGCCCCGCCACCCACTGCGGCCCTGCTCCGTAGTTCCGGAAGTAGACAGGGTCTCCCGGTAGGAAGCTTCGGGGCGCCTCCCTGTTCTCGACCAGCTTTCTCTCGGGGGCTCGGTCTGGGTGGAGTCTGTCTAATAAAGTGGTAGGGCGGCGGCCCATTAATAGTTCGGCGGGGCAGTGGCCGGAGATGGGGTTTGGGGTGGTGCGGTATGTGAGAAGGAAGCGGGCCAGCCGGAACTCCCAGTCCCCCTCCGTTATGCGGCTCAGGGCCTCTTTGGCGGTGCGTACTGTCCTCTCCGCCTGTCCATTAGTTGCTGGGTGGAAAGGCGCGGATCGTATGTGCCTGATGAGGTTCCTTTCGAGGAACGCTTGAAACTCCGCAGATGTGAATGCTGCCCCGTTGTCCGACACGATTGTGTCGGGTAACCCGTGCGTTGCGAATATTTTCCGCAGGGCCCTTATCGCCGCCTTGGTGGAGGTGGTGGACACTGGGCTTATTTCCACCCATTTTGAATAAGAGTCTACCGTTACCATGAACTGGAGCCCCTGGAACGGCCCCGCAAAGTCTATGTGCAGGCGTGACCACGGCTTGTGGGTAGACTCCCAGCTTTGGGTTGGCGCTCTCGGTGGATTGGGGCGGACCTCCTGACATCGTGTGCACCCTCGGACCCAGGATTCGATTTCTGCGTCCACCCCGGGCCACCATACGTAGCTCCTTGCTAGAGCTTTCATTCGTACGATGCCCGGGTGGGCCTCGTGCAGCGTTTCTAACACCCCTTGTCTCATGGGCCCCGGAATGATCACCCTGTCTCCCCATAGTAAACACCCTTTCAATGCGGACAGCTCTTCCCGCCTGGCCTTGTATGCTGCGAACTCTGGCCCTGTCTGTTCCGCTGGCCACCCCCTCACCACCCAGTTTAGGACCCGGGAGAGAATGGGATCTCGGGACGTGCGGGCGGCCACGTCTGCAGCCTGAAGGGGGGTTTGGCAGTTCCTCCATCCGCAAGACAGCGGGGACTGGGGCCGGATCTTCCCCTGTCTGCGGCAGCGGTAGGCGGCTCAAGGCGTCGGCATGACCCAGCGCCTTGCCCGGCCGATGCTCCAGTCGGTATTGGTAACCCGCTAAAAATAAGGACCAGCGCAACACCCGGGGCGACAAAACTTGCGGCGTTTGTTTGTCCGCCGCGAACAGTCCCAGGAGCGGCTTATGGTCGGTTACGAGCGTGAAGGGCCGCCCGTACACAAAATTGTGGAATTTTTTTACCCCCGCCACCAGTGCCAAGCCCTCCCTGTCGATTTGGGCGTAGTTCCGCTCCGCGGGGGACAGCGTGCGGGAGTAGTAAGCCACCGGGACCTCCCTCCCATCCGGTAGCTTGTGGGCCAAGACTGCCCCGACCCCATATGGTGATGCGTCGCACGCAAGGATGACCGGGAGCTTTTCATCGAAGTGCGCGAGTACTGCGTTTGAAATCAAGAGGACTTTCACCCCCCGAAACGCCGCCTCCTCCCTCGCTCCCCAGGCCCAAGGTGTCGCCTTATCTAGCAGCCTGTGTAGGGGTTCGGCCACGGCGGCTTTGTGGGGGAGAAATGAGTGATAAAAGTTCAGGAGGCCTAAGAACGCCTGGAGCTCGGCCTTGGACTTCGGGGCGGGGGCCTCCACGATGGCCTTCACCTTGTCCCTCGCCGGATGCAGGCCTGAAGCGTCTACCCGGTATCCCAAGAATTCCACCTCCGGCACCCCGAGGAGACACTTCTCCCGCTTCACTTTCAGCCCCGCGGCTTGGAAGCGTTCCAGTACAGTTCTGAGGCGGGCGGCGAAGCTTTCCGGGGTGGTCGCGGCGATGAGGACGTCGTCGAAGAACGGCGTCACTCCAGGGATCCCTTTTAACAGATCGTCCATTAGATTTTGGAAGATCCCTGGGGCCACACTGACCCCGAACTGCAGCCTCTTCACCCGGAAGGCTCCCCGGTGGGTCACTATTGTCTGTGCCTCGGCCGTGGCCTCATCTACTGGGAGTTGCTGGTACGCCTGCGCGAGATCCAGCTTTCCAAATATGCGCGCCCCCGCCAGTGTTGCTAGGACATGGCTAACCACGGGTACGGGGTATGCGTGCGCCTGAAGTGCCTGGTTAATAGTGCACTTATAGTCCGCGCAGATGCGGATCTCCCCGTTTGGCTTGACTGGTGTCACAATCGGGGTTTCCCATCTCGCGTTCGGAACGGGCTCTAAGACTCCCTGGGCCACCAGCCGGTCTAGTTCGGTCTCTATTTTAGGGCGTAGGGCCAGGGGCACGGTGCGGAAGCACCGACGGATGGGCGTCACGGTGGGGTCTAAGTGGAGCGACACCGGGGGCCCTTTGTAACATCCCAGTTTCCCGTCAAAGACCTCCGGGAACTCCTTGCACACCGCCCCCAGTCCCGCACCCCACATTTATTTACTCCCCCAATCGATATGCCTAGGGCCTCGAACCATGCCCGCCCCAGGAGACTCGCGAGATTTCCCTCTACCACCACCAAGTCCAAGTTCCCCTCAAAGTCTCGGTACTGCACTCGGAAAGTGCCGACTCCCCGGATGGGGACAGGGTTCTTTTGAAAGTCCACCAAGCTTAGTGGCGATGGACGTAGAGGGGTCCCCCTAGTGGGCAAAGTCTTTTTAAAGTGTCCAGGGAAATGATGGACGCCGCCGATCCCGAGTCCACTTCCATGCAACAGGGGGACCCCTCGATCCGCACGGTTACTTGGATCTTCGGGGTAGAGGAGAGGTTGGGGTTGGGGAGGCGAAGTACCTGCAGTGGTTGGTCGGTGAGGTGGTACAACTCGGCGACCTCTTCCGATGTCTCGTGTGCGGTGGACGATGCGCGGTACTGGGGGACCGACGATCTCGAATTCCGGGGGCCCTTGGACCGGCAGACCCGTGCGAGGTGTCCCTGCTTTCCGCACCCGTGACAGACAGCATCCCGGAACTTGCAGGATTTCCGGCCGTGGCCCTCCCCGCAGCTGGCACAGATGGCTCGGTGGCCGGAATACTTGGCTTGCTCCCTGTTGGCCTGCTGGAACGGCGCCGGCCGGCGTTGTTGGGGTTTGAGGGCGAAGACCTCGTCCGTCTCTTCGTTTCCGGGGCTTGGGCTCCTTCCAACCACCTGCGCGGCCGCAACCGGGCGATCCCCTTCTGCGGCCTCGTGGGCAGTGGCGGCGTCGAGGGCCTCGTCCAAGGTGAGCTTCCGGTGTCCCACCAACTTGCGCCGCAGCTTTGGGTCCGTGTAAGAAAAAGCTGCATTTGATGTTTCTCACTGAAGTCATTGTTGTGTGTTTCCTATCCCCGCTATGCGCTTGCGTAGGTATGCAGGCAGAAACGTGGGAGCTTCTTCCCTGCCGCTTCTCCTTATCACGGTGGCCTTGAATGTAGGCTTTGGGCTATTCTTGTGTAGATGAGAATTTTCCAGTCCTGGGAAGGCAAGGGGAGGGGGGAGTAGTCTCCCGCTCACAAAGTATTTCTCCCGCCGGGAGTTCCCGCGCGAGTGCTCAAGTTCTATTTGCTAGGCGCTTCATTGCATCACACTATAAGTTAGCTTGCTTTGCTTTGCCCCCTATTCCTGACAATGACCTCTTACTGTGGGTTTATAACAAGATAATCCAATAAACCTTTCTTTGTGCAAGAATGACTGGATCTACTTGATTTTCAAAACCTGACAGAAATTGTCAGGAATCAATCATCATTCCCACTACCGTCAGTTTCCGCCGTCTACCAAGATGAGTGGAGCGGGTACGGGAGCCACGGGAGCAGCTGCGGCGGCTACTAGTCCAGGAGCCACAGGCGCAGCGACAGTATCAACTGCTCCAGGGGGTACGGGGACTGCAGCGGTGACGGCCACTACAGGAGCCACAGGCGCAGCGGCGGCGGCCGCTACCTTAGGGGGCACGGTTCCTGTTACCACCGTGGCGACCGCAGTGGTCACCCTCCCGACCACCACTACTGTGCCGGTGACTACCACCACAGTTTTGATCGCACCAGCATCACAATCGGGAGCCGGAGTGTTGACCCCGCCAGTTCTAAGCACATTGGGGATTCAGTACGCTCTCCCAGTCTATAGCCCGGCCGGGCACCTGCCGTCTCAAGGAGGAGTGCTTCCCCGAACCTATGTTCCCGGAGTCCCAACGCCATGGGATAAAGGGGTGACCTATCGTAGGTCACGCGATTGGTCAAAGAACCTGTTGGATACTACCCAGTCGACATGGACTTTGCCGGGGAGCCAAAGCCGAGACAATTTGATTGATCCCAGAGGCAGTTTTGGACTTCCCCAGGGGAGAGTACCTCGAGGTTCTCCCAGAACTGGGTCGGGGCCAGATACCGACGCTCGCATGGACTCTATTCAAGAGGACACCCGACGTCTGGTGAAGGACATGAGCAAACTAATGCAGTCCCTACCACAGATGATGGACCAAGCTATTCGGGCGCATCCATTGACACAGCCTAGACCAGCACCAGCCCCGGCGCCACCGTTGATACCGGGACGACCACCTCCTCCTCCTCCGGGCCCGAGGCCAGGCCAACCAGCACCTCCGGGTCCAGGACCGGCTCAACCAGCACCTCCGGGTCCAGGACCGGGCCAGCCGGCACCAGCTCCGCCTCCACCAGTCGGGCCAGCACCAGCTCCAGGGCCAGGCCAACCAGGGCCACTCCAGCCGCCTGCTGCACCTCCGCCCCAACCACCGGCTCCGGTCCCTCTTATGCAGCCGATTCCGGTTATGGCTCAGGCCCCCCAGTAATCCGACCTAAGGATATGCTTGAAATTACTTTTGATGGAGATCCAGAGACTGTGTCTTTTTTCATATTGCAGGTCGGAAAATTTATCCAAAGATGGGGCCATATTTTCCCAGATGAAGAACAGCAGGTGGAGTTTATCGCATCCAGATTCCGGGGGAGTGCGACAAGCTGGTATGTTGCTCTCCATGATCTGGAGGCCGCGGAGCTGGGGAATGTAGATGACTTCATGTGGGCTTTGAGAAATCGCTTCGAGGATTCGGGGGCAGCGGAAAAGGCAGAAGCTTTCCTTCGTACCTTCCGACAAGGTAAACTCTCAGTGCGCGAGTATTCCAGGGAGTTTCAAAGGCATGCTGTGAAAATTCGGGATTGGACTGATGCGGTTCTGGCCCAACAATATCGAATGGGTCTAGCAGTCGACATCCGCAATAACATCCTCAGCTCTCAGCAGCCTCGTACCCTCCAAGGTTGGATGGAGGAAGCCGAAAAGGCCGAGAGTCGACTACGCATGATGAAACTGGACTCATCGTTCGGTTACCACCGTCCGAGTTCGACGGCGGGCCCAGCCAAGTCCAAACCGGCAGCCACCCCAGGTGGAATGAGGGATCAGCGTATGCGGCAGGGTCTCTGCCTGCGGTGTGGGGAAAAGGGACACTTCGCAGCTGCTTGCCCAAAAGGGGACCCTAATCGGGCCCTACAACAAGAAGAACCCAGACGATGGATGAACCCCACCCCGAAGAAAGGCACAGCAAAACCACGCAACCCACGGGCCCTTTTCGCGGGGCCGGATCAACTGGATAACTTCTTGCTGGAGGAAGAGAATGAGGTGCAGGGAAATGAGATGGTCCTGTTTGTGAATGGCGTTACACAACAGGACCCAACACCTGAGGCGCCTAAATTGGTGAGCAATTACCCCTCTCTCTTCTTTGTGACTGTCCTAGTAATGAACCCAGCCATGATGACCCACATTCGGGTTCGAGCCCTCATTGACTCGGGGTGTGGGAGGGACCTCATAAACCCGTCTATGGTGGTAGGGCTGGAGGCAGCCGTGGTCAACTTGAAAGACCCGATAACTTTTACACAGATGGATGGGTCTCCAATGAAAGAGCCATGCCGATTTGAGACTGTCCCGCTAAGAATCGGCATCGGTGCCCACTGGGAGCTGCGTTCATTTGTGATAGCTCCTCAAGCCCAATTTCCCTTAGTATTGGGTAGTCCTTGGCTGCATGGGCACAATCCTTACATTCTATGGGAAGAGGGGGATGTTCAATTTATCTCACCGAAATGTGCCGAACACAAATGGGACCCAGGGTGGGGGAACCTTCCCTGCAATGAACCTCCACGCGCTTGCCTAGCAATGGAGGATCTGAACCGCATCCCTAGGGATTACCAGTATTTGACTAGGGTTTTTGAGGAGGAGGAGGCGGATGAACTACCTCCCCACCGCAACTCTGACTGTGCTATTGAAATTCTTCCGGGGCAGAAATTGCCCAAAGGGAAAATTTATGCCATGAGTCCTGGTGAGAAGCAAGAACTGCGCCGCTTTATTGATAAAAATCTGGCTCGTGGTTTTATCAGGCCAGCGTCATCCCCGTTTGCAGCACCGGTATTGTTCTGTAAAAAGAAAGATGGGGGGCTCAGACTCTGCACGGATTACCGGGGTCTTAACGCAGTGTCTGCAACCAATGCCTACCCAATGCCCCTCATCAAAGACTTATTGGCAGAGGTGGCAAAAGGGAAAGTGTTCTCTAAACTGGATTTGAGAGATGCCTATTTTCGAGTTCGCATCAGAGAAGGGGATGAGTACAAAACGGCATTTAATACCCCGCTGGGGCAATTTGAATATCGGGTGATGCCATTCGGTTTACAAGGGGCACCAGGGGTCTTCATGAACTTAATCAATGAGGTCCTACACCCCTACTTATTCAAGGGGGTGGTCGTTTACTTGGATGATATCTTGGTCTATACCCCAGACCTAAAATCCCACACCATACTCATGCGAAAAGTACTGGAGAGGCTTTTAGACAACAAACTATTCGTGAAACTGTCAAAGTGTGAATTTCATCAGGAATGTATTGACTTTCTGGGGTACCGCATATCCTCTGAGGGGTTGGAAATGGACCCAAAGAAGGTCCAGGATGTTGTAACGTGGGAGCCCCCAAAAACCAGACGACAGCTCCAAAGTTTTCTCGGTTTCGCCAACTTTTACCGTCAATTCTTACCCCATTTTGCCCAAGTTGCCCTCCCCTTACCGAACTTCTAAAGACTAAGGGGAAGGGATCCAAGGCTTCAATGCCGGGGGCCCCTTTGAACTGGACGCCTCAGTGTCAATATGCATTTGATCAATTAAAACAGCTGTTCACGTCTGAGCCAATACTAGCACACCCAGATGAGACAAAGAAATTTGTGGTCCAGGTTGACGCATCAGATACTGCTATGGGTGGGGTGATTTTACAAGAAAATGCTCAGGGACAGCTGCAACCACTAGCTTATGTATCAAGAAAATTCAATGATACCGAAAGGTTCTGGCCGATTTGGGATAAGGAAGCTGCATCTATACGTTTAGCATTAATCACATGGAGGCATTGGTTAGAGGGTTCCCAAGTACCGTTTGAAATATGGACTGATCATAAAAACCTTGAGGTACTACGGAAACCCCGGAATTTAAATGCTAAACAATTTAGGTGGGCTGAGTTCTTCTCCAAGTTTCAATTTACTCTTCACCACTTTCCAGGGAAGGCTAATCACCTGGCGGATGCTCTTTCCCGTCTTCCCCAACATTTCAGTAAGAGGGTGGAGGTACAAGAGTCTATGTTTACCCCAGAACAACTGGTCGGTGCAGTTGTAACCCGCAAGGCCAAACGAATCTCAGAGAATCTTATCCAAACCTTACCCTGGGAGAAACAATTTCTCACTGACATCACCCCGCAAGAAACAAGTGAGTTGCGAGGCAGGGATGATGTGAGATGTGATCCAAACGGTTGCTGGTTTAAGGGGAATAAGATGTTTGTTCCTGCAGCCACTCGATCCCAAATGTTGCAAACAGTTCATGACTCAAAATCTGCAGGGCATTTCGGATATGTGAAATCCTTAAAACTTCTGCAGCGTGGGTTCTGGTGGCCCCGAATGAAACAGGAGTTATCACTCTATATACAGTCATGCCCAACATGCAACCGTTGTAAAAACCGTCCGGGGAAACCTCCAGGTCTCCTACAGCCTCTCCCCACCCCGACCCGACCCTGGGAAGTAATTTCGATGGACTTTATCACTGATCTTCCCCCTTCTAGACAGATGACGGTCATTTGGGTGGTGGTAGACTTGTTCTCAAAGCAAGCGCATTTTATACCGTTCCCCGGTCTGCCAACTGCCAGGGCCTTGGCTAAGGCATTTCTTCAACACATTGCCAGACTACATACATTACCACTGAAAATAATATCCGATAGAGGAAGTCAATTTGTTTCTAAATTGTGGTCGGAGTTAATGACCCTCATGGGTATTGAACGTGCTCTCAGTACTGCCTATCACCCTGAAACTGATGGGCAAACGGAGAGAGTAAACCAGACATTGGAGCAATACCTGAGATGTTTTTCTAACTACCAACAAGACAATTGGGTTGATTTACTGCCATTAGCAGAGTTTGCTTACAACAACTCATGGCACGCTTCCACGAAGATGTCACCATTCAAAGCGGCCATGGGTTATGACAGCCCCCTCTCCCCTTTCTGCAACCGGGGGAAGGGGTGGGGAAAGCTTCAGTATGGTGTAAAACTTTTCGTGAGTCTTGGCCCCTAATTATTGAGACTTTGAATGAAGCCAAGGCACAGTACAAGAAACAAGCAGATAAAAAAAGGGCAGGGGGATGGAATCTAAAACCAGGGGACTCCGTCTATCTATCTACGAAAAACTTAAAGTTGCAGCAACAGTCCAGAAAACTGGCTTGGAAATTTGTTGGTCCTTTCAAAGTGTTACGATGTATAAATCCAGTGACTGTTCAGCTAGATCTGCCTAAGTCTCTTAAAGCTATACATCCAATTTTCCATTACAGCCTCCTCAAACCTGCGTTACCCCCGACTAAATGGCAAACTACGATGCCGGAGCCTCCCCCCTCTGATGATTGATGATGAAGAACACTACGAGATTGCGGATATCCTTGACTCTAAGATTTTACGTGGACAACTTCTGTACCTGGTCCAATGGGTACATTTCGGGCCCCAGCATAAAGAGTGGGTGAAAGTTTCGGATATTAATGCACCTGATCACTTGCGAAACTTTCACAATCGATACCCTCATAAACCCGGGGGGCCCACGTTCTCTCCTTCCTAAGTGGCGGGTGGGTGGTGTTTTGGGAAGGGCAGAATGTAAGAAAAAGCTGCATTTGATGTTTCTCACTGAAGTCATTGTTGTGTGTTTCCTATCCCCGCTATGCGCTTGCGTAGGTATGCAGGCAGAAACGTGGGAGCTTCTTCCCTGCCGCTTCTCCTTATCACGGTGGCCTTGAATGTAGGCTTTGGGCTATTCTTGTGTAGATGAGAATTTTCCAGTCCTGGGAAGGCAAGGGGAGGGGGGGAGTAGTCTCCCGCTCACAAAGTATTTCTCCCGCCGGGAGTTCCCGCGCGAGTGCTCAAGTTCTATTTGCTAGGCGCTTCATTGCATCACACTATAAGTTAGCTTGCTTTGCTTTGCCCCCTATTCCTGACAATGACCTCTTACTGTGGGTTTATAACAAGATAATCCAATAAACCTTTCTTTGTGCAAGAATGACTGGATCTACTTGATTTTCAAAACCTGACAGTCCGCCAGGCCCCACACGAACTGTGTCAGCAGGTTGTCCTCCACCTTCGGAAACCCGCAGTCCACGGCTAGCGCCCTTAGCGCGGCTAGGAAGTTGGCGATGGATTCCCCTCGGGTCTGGACTCGCCTCTGGAAATCCATCCTCTTGGCCAGGAAGGTCGGCCGGGGGCTGAAGTAGCCATTGAGGACGTCCAGGATTTCCCCGAACGAGCTCTCCAAGGCCGTGCGGGGCACCAAGAGGCTCTTGGCGAGGCGGACGGTTTGGGTGCCGCAGGCGTTCAGGAGGATCGCTCGTTTCTGGTCGGGGTGGCGGATTTCGTTGAGCTCCAAGTAGCTGATGAGCTGGTCGACCCATGCGTCCCAGGTTTCTGGCTGCGACTGGTCGAAGTGCTCCAGGGTTACGTGGGAAGCGGCCATGGTTCTGTCGGGAACGGCGTGCGCCGGGGCGAGCGGTGCGGTGCTGCTCTCGGGGTCAGCGATGCGATGCTCGGCGAGCGGTGCGGTGCTGCTCTCGGGGTCAGCGATGCGTTGCTCGGCGGTGTCCGTTTCGTCGTTCATGGAGTCACGGAAGGCGTTAGAATCCCATCCTCGTCGCCACTGTAAAGTACTGGGTTTCGGGCCTCATGACTCGGACGACGACATAAGAGAAGACGCGTTTATTCGTACTTCACATAAGACAAGAACACACAGTAACGGCCGGAGGCCAACTATATACAGTTAGGGGGGACGGCCCTATATTCCTATTGGCGGGTTTGAATCGCCCGCCAATGCTGCCATTGGTTCACTTCTGGCGAGCTCAGGAACCTAGTCCCTATTGTTCTCAGAGAGCGAAGCTTGGCTGTATTTCGCCAGCTCAGCCCTCTGATCCCAGGACACAACAGATACCAGGTGGTCTGATGGGGGAGTGGGCACCATGCACATGAGGTCGTGTGTGTGGCAGAGGCCCCAGGCCACCCAGTGACCAGTACAGCTGGAGATGACCAGCCCTGCCCGCCATAAGGCGGCAGCCGCCTATGGCTGAAGGCTGACGGGTGTTCCATGGGGGAAGGAGGCCTGGCTGCCACATCCTGTGCTTGGTGGCAGAACTAGTCCCCTGACATGTGGAAGAAACTGCCATATATTTATTTATTGTAATTCTGGTTAAACTGTTTTATATGAATTGTTCGTGCTTTTATGTATATTGGTTTTATTGATGCTGTAAGCTGCCCTGAGCCGCTTAGGCGGGAGAAAAAATCAAAGAAAGAGAGAGAGAGAGAGAGAGAGAGAGAGAGAGAGAGAGAGAGAGAGAGAGAGAGAGAAGAAAGAAAGAAAGAAAGAAAGAAAGAAAGAAAGAAAGAAAGAAAGAAAGAAAGAAAGAAAGAAAGAAAGAAAGAAAGAAAGAAAGAAAGAAAGAAAGAAAGAAAGAAAGAATTCACCCCATGGGCCAAAGCACAGCTGCTGCATTGGGTCCGCCAACAAGGTGGCAGCAATCCCCGCTGACATCCAGGACAGCATCCCCAGAGCTGCAGGCTGAGCGGAGAGGCGTGCAACCCGGCCTTGGAATCCCGAGCCGGCATGAATGTGGCTACGGCAACTCCCAACTTACCAGTGAGACTGCCCCTGAAGTGCTTGGCTGCTGCAGACAGGGTTGTTCTGCCGTGTTAAAGCCACAATCAGAGTGGTTCCGTCCACTCCCCCCCCAGCAGCCTCCTGTTCCCTCCCCCACACCAGTTGCTTGCAGACTGGGTAAGCGCCCTCGACAGGAAGGTTCTGGCTCCTGGGCCACAGGTTTGACACCCCAGTGCCAGTGGGTTCGTGAATGGTTTGCTTCGTGTCAGGAATAAAAAGAAAACCTAGCTGGACAGATCTGTCTTTCACAGGTGAAATTAAATGGGATCCAATTCTCCGAACCTGAAGTCTCTCTGCATCTTCAAGGACACACCTGCTAGCAATGCTCCCTCTAAGTTGTGTCCCGTGAGCAATAACTCTACTTTGTGAACTACTAGCATTAAAGTTGTGAGCCACTGACCAGGCTACTGCATAGATTATTTTGCGCTGGAGCCATTCTTCCTGAGCTAAGACAAAAATGTGTGAGCTAGCTCACATTAACTCAGCTTAGAAGGAACAGTGCCTGCTAGTAACTCTGTTTCTTGGAGTCCTGGAGGAACATTTCCTCTTTCTCCAGCCAAGACATCAGGTTATCTTTGGGAATCAGAGAGTGATTAAAATGTGGAATTCGCTGCCAGAGGATGTAGTGATGGCCACAGGAATAAACAGCTTTAAAAGGGGATTAGATCAATTCATGGAGGATAAGTCTATCAATGGCTGCTAGCCATGGCGACTGTGGAGAACCTCCACATTCAGAGGCACTGAGCTTCTGAATTCCAGAGCCAGGAGCAATGTTCCCTCTAATTTTTTCCCTACTAAATGGAGCAATTCATATCCTGAGCAGAATATAACTACTGTAATCGCGGTGGCTCAAGTGGTTAAGACGCTGAACTGCAGGCTGTGGAAGGTCAGTAGTTCAGGAGTTCGAGACCCAAGAGTGCCACATGACAGGGTGAGCTCCCGTCTCTGGTTCCAGCTCCTGCCAACCTAGCAGTTTGAAAGCAAGAAATTGCAAATAGATAAATAGGGACCACTTCAGTGGGAAGGTAACAGCGTTCCGTGCGCCTTGGTGTTTAGTCATGCCGGCCACATGACCATGGAAACGTCTTTGGACAGCGCTGGCTCTTCGGCTTGGAAACGGAAATGAGCACCGCAACCCTAGAGTCGGATTCGCCTGGCTTTCAAGCAAGGGAACCTTTAATCATAAAATGACCAGTGGCCAGTGCAGCCTGTTGAGCGGGGCTTCCTGTATTAACGAGTGGCCGCTCACATGCACAGCTTAGAGGGAACACTGAACAGTTGGCAACATCAGGGGAAGACCTCGACCTCTGCGCCCTGTTGTTGGCTGTCCAGAGGAATTGATTAGCTGTTGTGTGAGACAGGATACTGGACTACATGGACCGTTAGTCTGATCCAGCAGGGCTCTTCTTATGTTCTTAAGTCCTTCAAGGGGGAACAGAAAACAACAGGGTGGGGATTATTTTTAAAACATCTATATCCCTATCCCCCTGCACAATCAGGACCACCAAAGTGACTAGACTCTTAGAGGTGAAAGGGACCTCCAGGGTCATCCAGTCCAAGGCAGGAAGTTCACAAATATCCCACCCACCCCCAGTGACCTCATACCACCTCTCAGGCGTCTCCTCTCCAGGCTAAACATATGGACAAGTCCACAACCGACCCTGGGGGATTGTGGAATGGTCTCACCTGCTTGGCTTCTCCACAAGAACGCCTCCTGTTTGCAGGCTACTCTGATCTTTGGGGACAATAGAAGGCTGATAGTCTCCCCCCCTCCATGTTCAGAGAGCTCCCAGGTGAAGGCCTCACCTGTCAGGATATCCTATTAAATAGCCAGGGGTTGAGCCAAGGACCATCAAAAGGGGGAAACAAGGTGCACTGTCACTGAACTAGGCTTCATCCTCCCACTCTGGTGGAAACTCCACAGCCATTTCTGTTCTCGTCCGAACAGTCTTCAGTTGCACAAGCAAAGGATTATAGGAGAGCCCCTGCATGACTAACGAGAAGGGCTGGAGAAGAAGAAAGCAGTTGCAGGGATCTGCCAGTAAGTGTTCAATTAGGACGGGATCTGTCCCTTCTGACCAGAGCCTTCTCTGTCCATAGATTTATTCAGTGAAATTGTTTTCACTCGGTGAAACATCCAGGCACGGGGGGAGTTGCATTCTCCCCTCGGGTGGATGTAAAGTGGTAATGAAATCAAAGAAGGGCCAAGGAAGATGTCCCCCCCTTTTTCTTCCTTACTCATTACGGAAGAGGAATGATTTTCTCCAGGGGAACTGATCTGTGACAGCTGGAGAAAAGCTGTCATCCCTGGAGACCTCCAGCCACCACCTGGAGGCTGGCAACCCTAGGATGGACCTCTCAGCCGGGTATAATGCCATACAGTCCACAACCCAAAGCAAACATCTTCTCCATGGAAACGAACCTGGAACTCAGTTGTAACTCAGGGGGTTGGAGTAGATGACCCTGGAGATCCCTTCCAACTCTGTGATTCTATGAAAACGGCCAGCCCGCACCTGGAGGTTGGCAACCTTCGGTCCCTTCGTTCTCTTTTCTATTCACTTCCTTTCTCTCAGTCAGATTTTCTCCTCCCTCTCATTTCCTCAAAAGCTCTTCCAGAAACCTTCAGCTGGTCTTTCCAGCAGACATTCTCCGTCCACCCAGTAAAACCAGAGGGCCCCTCTTTGAATCCTTCTGATTTTTCCCAACGCGGGAGGGGGCTTTCCACTCCTTTCTAGGGAAAACATCCCCGCCACCGCCGCTTCATTTGTCTATGTCTAGAATATCCTGGGACGGCCTCTTTGGGGCTCGCAAGGGCATCTGGGAAGTGTAGTTCCCAACGGGAGAACAATGCGCGATAACGGATGTCAAAGATTTGGGCACAAAAGGCTTCTTCCCCATTGCTCCAGCTGGTGTCTCATGCAGTGGGGACATCCTAGCAAGCTGTCCCACACAGCCACAGAAGATTGAAAAAAACCTTCTCTTTCCAAGGACTTCTGTTATTTCGTTAAGAGCTTCTTGTTGTTCCAGAGAACTACATTTCCCAGAAGGCCCTGCGAGCATCAGACAGTTCAACCCGGCGAGCATCAGACAATTCAACCCGGCCTCGTCTCGATTTCCCGAGGGGGGGGGGAGGTCCTAGAGAGGAAGAAGGAAATTTGGGGGATATGGCATTCCAGGAGGCGTTTTCTCCTGTCTGGCTGGAGGGAGAATTTGGCTTTTGCAAGCCTGCAGAACAGGTGAATTGAGGTTTTCATAAAAGAGTTATTGGGCAAGAGCCGGGGAGATAAAATACGTGTGAACGGAAATAAAGATGAAGAGCTGGACGGAGGGAGCATTGAGAAAGAGGTTTCCCGGGCGGGATCTGTGCGGGGCAGGGGTCCTCCCCTTTTGTTTTCACCCACTTGAATGTCCTCCCTGCAATCAGTGGGGTGTGTGTGTGTGTTTTGTTTTTAACAAGCAGGCGGATTCTTGGTCTGGTCCAGCAGGGTTCATTGTTATTGGGCCCCCTCGCTTGCTGAACTTGGCAGTTTTGTTTTTCGCGCACTCCACGGGCTAACACGCAAAATGGGCTGTATTTTGTTTTTGTAACTCTGTTTTCAGTAAATCCCGTTGCTTTCTCTGGCATACGATCCCGGGGAGCATCATCTTCCAGAAGATCTCTGATTGTGAATGGCCAGCTGGTCTGAAGCTTTGCCAAGGAGGGGAGGTACTCCATCCTCCCCCTGTTGCCCTCCATCTTCCTGGCTTCTGGCGAGTAAGCCATCACTTCCATTGCAAGATAGCAGAGGGATTTTCTGTTGTTAATCTGGGCCAGGATATTTCCGTTTCCTTCATTTTTGGCATTGCAACTCCCACAATCATCCCGAAGCTGTGGTGTCCAATTCTGAATCTCCCAGCTTTCATCTTATGAGGACAGATAAAAATAATTCATCCCTTCGTGAAGTATGTGTATCTTTGCCTTAAATCTCTGCCTTGTGTTTGAAACCCAGAATCTGTTCAGAACTTGAGATGGTGCAGTAGCTTCCTTGCAGTTTAAGGGCTTGTTGTATAAAACTGGAGTCAGTTCACAATGCCCAAGTATCTGGAAAAGCCTGTAAAGCATCTCTCACCCATCAAGACCTGAGAATCACAGCAATGATAGGCCTTGGCTTCGTTAGGTTAACAATGGAGGATGAGTTTAATTAGGCCAGTTGATGTTTACAGATCTGGACGCAAGCCTTAGAGAACACCTCTGCAGGGAAAAAATGTTTAAAACAGAAGCCTTCTGTGAAATTTCCTGTCCTTTGTAATTTCCTGTCCTTCTGTGTTAAATGTTTTTTTTTAAAAACAATTTATTAGGATATAATAAAAGTTCAAACATACATCAAAACCTAAGTTATTATACCTCCTTTCCTCTTTTAACCCCCCCTTTATGACTTCCCACAGTGCTCCAACCTCCAGCCCAAAACTTATATCTTCTTCCTCCCTCCTTTTCTCGATCATTTCTACAGGTAACGTATCTTCCAACCGTTATTCTTATATATTTATCCCCCCTTCTGTGTTAAATGTTAACACAGGGTTAAATGTCCAAGATAGTATTGTTGAAACTGTTACACGGTCAAGTAGGGTATGTGTTCATTTTTTCCCTTTAATTGGACTTAACCAAGAGAAGTCTTGTTCTGTGCAATTTTCTGAGTTTGTATTTCTTGAAGATTTTCATTTCTGAAGGTTTGATGTATTCCATTTTTCTTAAAGCAACTGAGTGGCCGATGGGATTCTTCTTTCATTCTTGAATGCTTGGTGCCAGGAATAAATGGCCACTTGGGCCATTTTTATCTCTTTCAGAGACCCTCAGTGTCCTTTGAGGAGGTAGCCGTGTTCTTTACGGAGGAAGAATGGAATCTCCTGGATCCAGCCCAAAGAAACTTCTACTGGGAAGTGATGCAGGAAAATTACAAGACAGTGGCCTTTCTGGGTAAGGATCTTTCTCCTTTTATGATGATCGTGGGAGAGACGTTGCAGGCAAAATCTTGGAGGAGAACATGAGAGTCAACTGTGAAGAAGGTGGCAGAGGAAAAGGAATCAGGCAAGATACGCTGCTTTTCCTTGTAACGTTCTGCTCTTCCTTGGCCAGTTCAGATCAGGTCCCAAGGGGAGCTGAGGAAAGTCCAGATTAGGCCGTGTCCACTTCACCCCAGGGCATCACATACTGTCAGAACGCTAACAGACTGATAGACCATGACCATTTTGCCATTACCGTTAGGGCATCAGATAACCTAAAAGAATTAACGGAGACCAAGATGGATGGTGTGTTTGTGGGGGAATCCCTTCTCTCCTCCCTGTTGTGCAGTGCAGGGAATCTCTTTCTGAAAGTTCGGAAGAACAAGGAGGGTCTCACTCCCCGAGAGGGACCCTCCTGCCTTCCTTCCCCTGGAAAAACAAAATGGAGCTTCTGCTTCTTCAGTTGCAATAATCAACTCCCTGGGTCAGCAATTTCTCTTTTGTAAGCACTGCAGGATGTCAGTCTAGACAGATGTCAGTCTAGTCCAGTGTCCTGTTTCACACGGTGGGCAAGCAGTTGCCCTGGAGAGCATCCTCCATTTTATCCTCACAACAACCCTGTGGAGTCAGTCTGTATGAGAATGTGTTACAGGCCCAAAGTCACCCAGGAAGTATCCAGGGAAGAGTCCTGGGTCTTCAGAGCTGGTCCTCTTAGATCCTAATCGGACACTCTGACCACTATGCCACACTGTCTCTGAAAACTCAGAGAGGCTCCTTTTGTTTTGTACAGGAGGGAATATTTTCCATCCTCCCTGTCTGTGCTGCCTCCTGGCTTCTCATGAGTAAACCTTTCCATGAGCACCACAGGGATGTTCTGGAGATCATCTGGGCCAGGATATTACAATTCCCTTCCTCTTTGGCACTGCTACTCCCATGATCACCCTAAAGCTGCTGGCCAGTGTTCCAATACCTGGCCTTCTTTCCTGATGAGGTATGTCACCAGGTGTGGATGGAACACTCTGTCTGGGGCAGTGATGCTCTGTATTCTTGGGAGGGCTTCTGGAGTTCTGGCCCTCCTGGTGGACCTCCTGATGGCACCTGGGTTTTGGCCGCCGTGTGACCCAGAGTGTTGCACTGGATGGGCCACTGGCCTGATCCAACATTGGCTTCTCTTACGTTCTTGTGTTCTCTTATGCCTGCCATGAAAAGACAGACATGTCTCTTTTATTAATATATACATTATTAATTACAATAAACATCTGATATATTAGTTACTATAGACTGGGATCCAACTCACTCACTCCACCAACCCCATAGCTTGCTGCGCTCACAGTCTTGCTTCATAGGTGCTTTGACCTGCACCCTCTGTGGATTAATGCCCAAAGTGATGTTTGGCCATATTTAATGGTAGTTTCCATAATGAATGAGCTGCTGTGCCTAGGGTTGACATCCTCTAGGTGAGGCCTGGAGGTTGTGGTCACCCAGGAACTTTTAATGCAAACCTGGGGTTTGAACCTGGAACTTCTAGGTCCTGGTCAGACACTCTGCCCACTAAACCTAACTGCCTCCAGTAGTAAAGGGACATTCTTCACACTCACACCCATTTTGTGTTTACTCCACTTCTGCTTCATAGGGGAGGGGCCATGGCTTAGTGGTAGAGCATCAGCTTGGCATGCAGAAGGTCCCAGGTTCAATCCCTGGCATCTCCAGTTAAAAGAACCAGGCAGGAAGTGATGGGAAAGACCTCTGCCTGAGATCTTGGAGAGCCGCTGCCAGTCTGAGCAGGCAGTACTGATTCTGATGGACCGAGGTTCTAATTCAGGTTAACGCAACATCGTGTGTATGTTTTCCAACCACTCCCCCATCTGTGCAGCTTTTCCCCGGTTTGGGGAGACCAAGCAGCTTACATTGTTGTTCTCCTCCTCTCCATTTTCTGCTCACAACGGCCCTCTGAGCGACCTCTGGCTACGAGGGAGTGACTGGCCAGGGAGGTCCCCCAGGAAGCGTCCCTGGAAGAGTTCTGGGCATTTGAAGCCATGTCTCTTAAATCCAAGTCAGGCGCTCTAACCATTACACCAGACCATGTGCGATAGCTCAGGGGAATTGCTAAAGGCCATTAGTGTAGTACAGGACGGGATATTTTCCACCCTCCTTGTCTGTGATGCTTCCTGGATTCTCGCAGGTATACCTTTGCTTCTGTTTGAAACATTGCGGTCATAACCTGGGCCAGGATGTTGTGTTTCCCTTTTTTTTAGACAGTGCTACTCCCATGATCATCCTAAAGGTGGTGGCCAGTTTTCCAGCACTTAGCCTTGATTCCTGAGGAAATATGCCAGCCGCAAAAAAATGGACAGATAGACACATCCCTTTCTTAGACTGAGGCGGGTTGGCGCCGCTGTTAAGAACATAAGAGAAGGCAATGTTGGATCAGGCCAATGGCCCATCCAGTCCAACACTCTGTGTCAGACAGTGGCCAAAAATACCAGAAGCCATCAGGAGGTCCAGCAGTGGGGCCAGGACACTAGAAGCCCTCCCACTGTTGCCCGCCCCCAAGCACCAAGAATAAAAAGCCTCACTTGCCCCAGAGTCCCTTATCTATACCTTGTGGCTAATAGCCACTGAGGGACCTCTGCTTCGTATGTTTATCTAATTCCCTCTTGAAGCTTCCATGCTGTTATCGCTCAATTTTACAGCAGCGGTTTGACACGGTTGATCACAGTCTTCTGACCCACCGCCTTGTCAACGTAGTAGTCCGTGGGGTAGCTTGCAATAGCATACCTCATTTCTCCAGGGTCTGGGACAGAGGGTGGCGTTAGGGTACAGAGTGTCAACTAGACACCCACTGATATGTGGGCCTCCTCAGGGGCAACCCTCTCCCCGATGTTATTGAACAGCTTCTTGCGCCACCTCACCCAACTGGTGCGGAGTTTCAGACTGGGATGTCACCAGTATGCTGATGAGACACAGCTATACCCGTTGATGGGTGGCCGGTTGGATATCGCTCCTGCAAATTTGGCTGAGGGTTCCAAGGCCGTGGTGAGGCATTTAAAGCAGAGTCGGTTGAGACTGATACCTGATAAGACGGAGGTCCTGTGGCTCCCGGCTCTTGATGGCGTGCCCTTACTACCGGCACCAACTGTCAAGAGCTTGGGTATGATCTTGGATGCCTTCTCCTCAGTGGAGGCCCAGGTCACAAACAGGCTGTTTTTTTTCCAACTGCGCCAAGTCAGGCAACTGGCCCCTTACCTGTCTCGCCCTGACTTAGCTACAGTAATCCACGCAATGGTCACCTCCAGGCTAGACTACTGTAGACTACTGACTCACTCTATGTAGGGCTGCCCTTGAGGCTGACCTGGAAGCTCCAGCTGATCCAGAATGCTGCCGCACGGGTCCTAAAAGGGACCCCACATAGGGCACATATTCAGCCTGTGCTGCATGAGTTGCACTGGCTTCCAGTGGAATACTGGATCAGGTTCAAGGTTACAGTGTTAACCTTGAAAGCCCTTATCGTCCTGGGACCCATGTACCTTCGGGACCGCCTCTCCCGGTATACCCCCAGTAGATCTTTACGCTCAAGTGATAAGAATCTCCTGGGGCTCCCCGGCTTGAGAGAGATCTGGCTGTCCTCAACTAGGGCCGGGGCTTTTTCTGCCCTGGCCCCTATCTGGCGGAACTCTCTGCCAGACAATATCCATGCCCTGCAGGACTCGTTGACCTTCCAAAGAGGATATAAGGCAGAGATGTTCTGCCGAGCATTTGGTTGAGGACAGCAATGGTCTGGCACTCCTCTCCCTTTCCCTTCACTCCGTCCCCCACGAGGCAGTTGCCATCTTCCAGGACTTATCGCCCTCTGATTGCTAAGGCAGTTTTTGAATTGTATTTGAGACAGTTTTGATTTTGGAGTTCTACAATTTCTGTGATTTTTATCACTGTTGTATGCTGCCCTGGCTCCCAGGGGAGGGCGGCCTAAAAATCAAATCAATAAATAATTACATTAATTAATACAGACTAGACGCCACCCATTCACTCCCCTCGCCAACCCCATAGCTCTCTGCACTCACAGTAATCTTTCGTAAGAGAACGACCCCTGCACCCTCCATGGGTTAACACCTGTTTCGCCATATTTTTCTCCTGTAATGGTAAGTATTTTCAGTACAATTCCTTCCTCAAGATCTTCCTTTGCTAGCTCCTCTGGAGTAAGAGTCCAGTGCCTGTCACATTCAAGAAGAGCTCTTCACTGGCCAGTTTCTCATGGCCCTGGTGTCCCTCCGGAACCCCCACCCACTTCCCGTTTCGAACTCGGAGCTCCGTGATCCTAGTCTAGCATTCCAAAGACTGCTCCGCACAAATCCTGACAGGTCAGGGAAGTGGTTAAACCCCCTGTGTTTTTTCACAGAGTAGATGTTTTCCACCCTTGTGTCTCTGCTGCTGGCACTTTCCTGGCTTCTCATGAGTAAACCTTTGGCCCCATTACAAACAGTGGAGGGATGTCATTATTACAGTATTTCTTGTTCCACACTGTTTCCTTTTTGTTTGTGTGGTAGAAGCCTTCCCCTCATTGACAAGAAGTTCTTAGGGTTGCAAGTGGAAAGGGTATGAGGTGCTGCTGTGGGCCTGAAGAGGACAGAGATCACTGAAGCAGGGGGGTTCATTTATTCATACACACAGGAAGCTGCCCTACAAAGCAACAAATGAGCAAAAAAACACCCCCCCTTCTATTTCATGTTGCCAAATACTTCGGTTTTTTTAATTCCATTGGGGTCTTGTTGCAGGGTACTACACTTCCCAGAAGGCCTTGCAAGCACCAGAATGGTCAACCCTGAGTCTTTTGGGTGTCATGGGGACAGTTTGTCTAAGACACGAAGAAAGGAATTTGGGGAACGTGGAATTCTGCTGGGCCTCTCTTCTTTCTTGTTTCCCCTGGCTGCAGGAAGAAGTTGGTTCTTCAGTGTCCACAGGAAAGGTGAGTTCAGGATTTCCTCAGCAGCTCTTGGGGAAGAATAGAGGAGGGGAGAGAAAACATGTGTGAAGAGGAGCGAAAGAGGAAGAGGTGGTGAGAGGGAGCGCCGGGAGCAAGTTTTCCTGGGCGAGATCTGTGTGGGGCGGGGGAGCCCTTTTGTTTTCACTCACTTGAATGTGTTCCCTGCAAGCAGCCTGGATTTATTTTATTATTAAAACTTAGACGGACCCCCCAGCCTGATCCGGCAGGGTTCATTATCTGTCCTTATTGGACCCTATAGATCGCTGCCCGGTGTTATTTTTTGCATATTCAATGGGCTACCCTCGAAGAGGCGTGTGGCCATGTTTTGTTCTTGGAAATTGTAATATCAATTCATAGAATCATAGAGTTGGAAGGGACCTCCAGGGTCATCTTGTCCAACCACCTGCACAATGCAAGAGATTCACAAATACCTCCCCCTCCAAGCCCAGAAGATGACAAAAAGCCTCCAGGATTGCTTCCTGACCCCAAAGTGGCAACCAGAATTTCCCTGGGTGTATAAGAAAGGGCCACAAGAACTAAGCACTGATGCAACCCTTCCTGCCCTCCCTCTCATGATCTGCCTAAGTCCACAGAATCAGCATTGCTGTCAGATGGCCCTCTAGCCTCGGTTTGAAAACCTCCAAGGAAGGAAGGAGAGCCCACCACCTCCTGAGGAAGCCTGTTCCACTGAGGAACTGCTCTAACTGTCAGGAAGTTCTTCCTAATGTTTAGCTGAAAACTGTTCATACTGTTGCTTTCTCTGGGGAGCGATCCCAATGAGCGTCGTCCTTCAGATTATCTCTGAACTGGAAACCAAAGGTTTGTAAAGGAGGGGATCTACTCCGCCCTTCACAGTCTGTGCTGCCCGCCACCTTCCTGGCTCCTCGGGAGTAAGCCATCGCTTCCGTTGCAAAACAGCAGAGGGATTTTCTGGCGCTCATCTGGGCCAGGATGTTTCCATTTTTTGGCATCACGATTCCCAGAATCATCCTGAAGCTGGGGGCCAATTTTAAGGCTCCTAGCTTTCATTTTACGATTGCAGATAAAAATAATTCACCCCTTAGTAACTTTTTTTCTGCAATATCTGTATCTTTGACTTAAATCTTTGCCTTTTGTTCGAAATCCAGAATCTGTTGAGATGGTGCAGTAGCTTGCTTGCAGCTGAAAGGCATGTTATGAAAAGCTGGCGTCATTCCACTAAGCCCTGTAAGGTAGTAGGTTTCTGCTGTGCGTTCTGTGACCTCCATCTCTCACCCACCAAGCCCCAAGGATCACTCAGCCTGGGGTGAATAGGCCTTGGATTTGTTAGACAAAAAAAGGCAGAACAAAAGACAGGGCGAGCTCACTTAAACCAGTTGAGGTTTACAGATCTGGATGCCTTTCTGTCAGTTTGATGTATTCAGTTCTTTTAAACAATTCACTGGCCGATAGGATCCTTCCTTCCTTCTTGAATGCTCGGTGACAGGAATAGATGATCAAGTGGTCCATATCTTCCTCTTTCAGAGTTCCCTGGTGTCTTTTGAGGAGGTAGCCGTGTCCCTCACGGAGGAGGAATGGGCTCTGCTGGATCCAGGCCAAAGAAAACTCTTCTGGGAAGTGATGCAGGAAAATTACGAGACAGTGGCCTTCCTGGGTAAGGATCTTTTCCTTTTTTCATGAATATGGAAGAGCAGGGAGAGGGTGGCATCTTCCTTTAGCCTTCTTGAATTTTAGATGATACTTCTGTTTACCACAGAGGAAAGAATGGAGCTCCCACACTTGGGGATCTTACAACACCTGAAAAAGAAAATATTAAGTATTTTGATGCTGTGAAGTGAACCCTGTCAGTGAAGAGGGCTCTGGTCATGAGAGACAGAGGATATCCAGTTAGGTTCATGCTAACATCTCTTCCTGGCTCCTGTTTTCTTCTTTGGCATGCCCATTTTGACCCAGAGCGCTTCTCCCACTGATAAAAAGAGACAAGGAACGGCCTTGGTGATGAGACAGGAACAGAGGAGGGGCCCTCGGTTAGTGGCAGGGCTTCCATTTTGCATCTTGAAAGTCTGTGGTTCGATCCATGGCAATTGAAAAGGGGTTTAGACTGGAGGGTCTTTGGTTACAGCACAAGGAAAGGCCCCTGCCTGAGTCCCTCCCAAGGCATCACTCCTTGGAGTGGAATCAGCCGGGTTTGATGGAACGTTCCGGCAAAATCTTGGTGGAGGAGAACAAGAGCGTCAACTGTGAGGAAGGTGGTAGGCGGGGGAAGGGAAGCCAGGCTCCTGTGGGCGAATGGAGATTTGGGAAGCTGAAGGGCTTCTCCACCTAACATTCTTCTCTTCCTTGGCCACTTCAGAGCGGGTCCTTGGGGGAGGCAAACCAGGCATGGACCACACCCATTTCCCCTTTACCGTAGGGGCATCAGGTAATCTAAGAGAACTGACAGAGTGCAAGATGGATGGCGGGAGAGGCATCCCTTCTCTCCTCCCTGTAGTTTAGTGCAGGGAATCTCTCTCCAGAAGTTTGGAAGAAGGAGGAGGTGAATTTGCACTTTCTTTGTGGTCGTCCCCCCCGACATGTGCCCCCACCTCCCTTCCTCTGGAAGGACGTCAGCCGCATTCTCTGAAAAATTACTTCCCGCACCCTGCCATTTGTCTCTTTAAAAGAAAGTGAGAGGGGCTCTGTCGGATCAGTCCAGTTGTCCATCTAGTCCGGCTTCCTGTTTCACCCAGTGGCCAAACAGCTGCCCTGGAGAGCCAAAGAAGCAGACCGGATGCTGCCTCCTGGCACTGGTGTTCTGGGGTTGACTGCTTCTGAATATGGAGGTTCCCTTCAGTCGCCGTGGCTAGTTGCCACTGGATTTATCTGCTGCAGGTCAGATCGTCTCATGCCCCTCGCCAACCTCACAGTTCTCTGTGCTCATCTGTCGCCTGATGATTTCTGCCTGTCACGACTTCCGCTGCAGATGCCAGAGGTTTTTGGTTCATTCCGACCCCGTATTCCGCCCCAGTGGGACCCTCCAAAGCAGCTTATGTCACTCTTTTCTCTTTCGTCTTATCCTCACAGCCAATGTTCCCTGTAAGCTGAGTTAGTGTGGGTTAGCTCACAGTTTTTTAGCCTCCAGCTCTCACATTTTTGCCTTAGCTCAGGAAGGAGGGCTCCAGAGCAAACTAATTTATACAGAAGCCCAATCACTCCCTCACAATTTTCATGCCAGTAGCTCACAAAGTGGAATTTTTGCTCACATGACGTCACAGCTTAGTGGGATCGTTGCTCACAGCAGTCCTGCAAGGTAGGTCTGGCGGAGAGGGTATGCCTAGCCCGAGATCACTCAGGAAGCATCCATGGAAGAGTTCTGGGTATTCAAAGCTGGGCCTCTTAGATCCTGGTCAGACGCTCTGAACGCTGCACCCCACTGGCTCTGTTCACTCAGGGGAGCTCCTTTTGTTTTGCACAGGAGGGGCCGTTTTCCTCCCTCCCGGTCTGTGCTACCTCGCGAGTAAATCTTTGCTTCCACTGCAAACACCACAGGGCTATTCAGGTGATAATCTGGGCCAGGGTGTTGCAATCGCCTTCCCTTTTTGTCACTGGTACTCCCATGATCATCCTAAAGTTGGTGGGCAGTTTTCCAGTGCCTAGCCTTCTTTCCTGGTAAGGCGTGCCCCCCCTCCCAAGAAGACATAAGAACATAAGAGAAGCCAATGTTGAATCAGGCCAATGGCCCATCTAGTCCAACACTCTGTCACACAGTGGCCAAAAATACCAGGTGCTATCAGAAGGTCCAGCAGTGGGGCCAGGACACTAGCAGCCCTCCCACTGCTGCCCCCTCCAGCACCAAGAATAGAGTGCATCACCTGCCCCAGACTGAGAGTTCCCATCTATACCCTGTGGCTAATAGCCACTGATGGACTTCTGCTCCATATGTTTATCTAATTCCCTCTTGAAACTGTCCATGCTTGTAGCTGCCACCACCTCCTGTGGCAGTGAATTCCATATGTTAATCACTCTTTGGGTGAAGTGGGCAGGTGATGCACTCTATTCTTGGTGCTGGGGGGGGGGGCAGCAGTGGGAGGGCTTCTAGTGTCCTGGCCCCACTGCTGGACCTCCTGATGGCACCTGGTATTTTTGGCTACTGTGTGACAAAGTGTTTGACTGGATGGGCCATTGGCCCGATTCAACACTGGCTTCTCTTATGTTCTTATGTTCTTCAGCTCCCTTTTGTTTGGTAAAGGAGGGGATATTTTCTATGCTCCCTGTTAGTACAGCTTTCTCTTTCATGGAGGCGAAAGCTGCTCACAAGATTCTCACAAAGCTGGCGTACCTTGTTCTCCTTCCTTCCATTTCATTGTTAAAACAGCTCTGTGAGGTAAGTCTGGCTGAGAGGGTGTAACTGGAACTGGGTCCCCCAGGAAACATCCATGGAAGAGTTCTGGGTACTTGAAGCTGTTTCTTACACCCTGGCGGGACACTCCAGTCACTACACCACACCGGATTGGGTAGCTCAGGGAAGTTGCAAAGTCCCGTCTCTCTTGTAAGGGGAGATATTTTCCACTCTCCCTGTCTGTTTTGTGGCATGCTCTGGGCTTCTTGTGAGTAAGTCTTTGCTTCTGTTGCTAATAGCAGAGGGATGTCATGTAGTGGATCTGTGCCCAGGATGATCTAGTTCCCTTCATTTTTCGCATACCTGCAGCAGGTAGCCAATACTGAAAGTCCCTGCTGTATTTTTTTTTAACAGCTATGACTTCCACTGTCAACCATGGCCTCCAGTGCAGAAAGCACATGGGGGGGTTTGCATGGTTCAGGATGTTCCAATTCCTATCATGTCTGGTACATTTTCTAGGGGTCACCTCATTTCTTGCTGTATCCCTTGGTCCCACACTATTATCTGTTTCCCTCCCCCTGGCAACCTCTATTTCCTCAACTTTCCTTTCGTCCATCTCTACTTCCCACCCACCAGCTGACTTACCTTTATGTGCCTCTCTGTCTTCAGCTTTCCCTCCTTCCCTCCCCCTGGCAGCCTCTACCTGGGAAAAATCTGGGCCTGTCACGGTAAGCCAGCACAGCCTGTAGGCTAGGCCTAGTTACATGGTGCTGGCCAGGCTGGGCCCAGTTGCACAGTGGGGACCCTACAAGGATCGTGGGGAGTCCCTTATTTCCCCTGTTATCCCCCTCCCTGCACTATGTGTCTCCACCTGGCAGCCTCCACATGCTCAGCTTTCCATGTTTCCTTCTCTACTGACCACCCACCAGCCTATATTTTAACTGCCTCCCATGTTCAGCTGTATTGATTATTTATTTGCATTATATTCTACCTTTCTCCCCAAGAATGGTTCAAAACAGCTTATACAATTCTCCTCTCCTCCATTTTATCCTCAGAGCAACCCCGTGAGGTAAGGTGAGGCAGTGTATGCGTGATTGGCCCAAAGTCACCCAGTGAGCTTCCAAAAGCAGAGTGTGAATTCGAATCTTAATTTCCCAGACCCTAGTCTGAAGCTCTAACCACTACAACACACTGCCTTTTGCAGTGTGGCGGCTTTTGAACAGTAGCAAGCAGACAGTTCTGGGTCACGCAAGCCGTCTGGTATCAAGTTGCCTGGCTCCGATAGCTGGTCAGCGTTCATTGTAGAAGATACCGTTGACTGCTGGAAATACCTGCTAATTGCTAAATGGTATTTTTATTCTTACTTGACTTCTGTCTCTCTTTTGCTGTTGCAGATGCGAGGGAGGTGGTGAGTGAGAAAAAATTAGGAAGGTTGGTTGTGGAACAAGATGAAGATCTGCAAGTGGAAGTGAAATCTGGGGACCAATCGATACCGAAGCAAGATGACAGTAGGAAAAGGGAAGAAAAAGAGAAGAGAAGGAAGGACCCGGTTGCCTGTCAGAGCGGAAATAAGCCTGAGGTCTCAGCCCAAGCTGAAATGCAGAACAAAAAGAGAAAGCATAAGGTTTCATGGAATAAGAATGGGTCCAGCTGCAAATTCGGTGTTAGAACACGTCTGATCATTACAACAGGAAGGAAAAGATATAAATGTTTGGAGTATGGAAAATGCTTCTCTCGTAATGGCCACCTAACTGCACATGAAAAGGCTCACAGAGGGGAGAAGCCATACCAGTGCTTGGAGTGTGGAAAGAGCTTCTCTCAGAATGGCCACCTAACTGTACATCAAAAGATTCATACAGGGGAGAAGTCATATAAGTGCTTGGAGTGTGGAAACAGTTTTTATTCCCGTGGTGATTTAATTAAACATCAAAGGCTTCACACAAGGGAGAAGCCATATCAATGCTTGGAAGGTGGAAAGAGTTTCTCTCAAAATGACCACCTAACTGTACATCAAAAGATTCATAGAGGGGAGAAGTCATATCAGCGCTTGGAGTGTGGAAACAGTTTTTATTCCTGTGGTAAGTTAATCGGACATCAAAGGGTTCACACAGGGAAGAAACCATATCAATGCCTGGAGTGTGGAAAGAACTTTTCTCACAACAGTACCCTAACTTTACATCAGAAGATTCATAGAGGGGAGAAGTCATATAAGTGCTTGGAATGTGGAAAGAGTTTTTATTCCAGTAGTGATTTAATTAGACATCAAAGGGTTCACACAGGGGAAAAGCCATATCAATGCTTGGAGTGTGGAAAGTGCTTCTCTCGGAATGGCCACCTAACTTCACATAGAAAGGTTCACACACGTGAGAAGCCATATAAATGTTTGGAATGTGGAAAGAACTTCTCTCTGACTAGCCACCTAACTTCACATCAAAAGATTCATTCAGGGGAGAAACCATATAAATGCCTGGAGTGTGGAAAGAGCTTCTCTTGGAATGCGACCCTAACTACACATCAAAGGATTCATACAGGAGAGAAGCCATATAAATGCTTGGAGTGTGGAAAGAGTTTCTCTCAGAGTAGCCACCTAACTGTGCATCAGAAGATTCATACAGGGGCGAAGGCACATAAATGCTTGGAGTGTGGAAAGAGCTTCTCTCTGATTAGCTACCTAACTTCACATCAAAAGATTCATCTAGGGGAGAAGCCATATAAATGCTTGGAGTGTGGAAAAAACTTCTCTCGCAGTGCCCACCTAGCTGCCCATCAAAAGGTTCATACAGGAGAGAAGCCATATCAATGTTTGGAGTGTGGAAAGGGCTTCTCTCGCAATGACAGCTTAATTATACATCAAAGGATTCATACTGGGGAGAAGCCATATCAGTGCTTGGAGTGTGGAAAGAGCTTCTCTCAGAATGGCAACCTAACTACACATCAAAGGATTCATAGTGGGGAGAAGCCATATACATGCTTGAAGTGTGGAAAGTGCTTCTCTCAGAGTGGCTACCTTAGGATACATCAAAAGATTCATACTGGGGAGAAACCATATCAACGCTAGAAATGTGGGAAAAGCTTTTCTCAGAATAGCCACCTAATTGCATGTCAAGAATTTCATAAAGTTTTTTTAAAGTCCTGGAATAACCTGAATATCATATAAAAGCGATGAAGATATTGATTATAGTTTCAATACATTATTCTGTACTCCACTAGTAATTAAATTAGTAAGAATAAAATTTAGATTTAGATAAAGAAAGCAATATCAAGGTTTTTACAATGATTTAATTTTAGTATAGAACTCTGTTCAATTGCTAAAGATGTAATTTCCTCTATCGTTAATAGAATATTGTTAACCTTAGGACAGTTCTTGTCTATTCTTTAAAGAGAGAATCTATCCCAAATTCTATAATATTCAAGTTTTATTCTTTGCTCTTATATTTGAAATATGTAATACTTTTGGTAATACATATGATTTTACTTGTTGTACGTAATAATACTTTACAAATTTGATGAATCTGTGTTTCTCTGCTACCCCTTTTTCCTTCTGTATCCCACCCTTTAGCAAGTAGGAAACCAGATTAAGTGTCCTGTTTTATGGAAGCTGCTCTGGACGAGGACCTTCTTTGTGCCCAGTTCCCTCCTTTCTGTCCATCCCTCCTTGTTATCTTCAATCTCAACCAGATCTATGTAGCACCCCTGTTGAGCAAAACATGCTTATTTTTCTTTGTACTCTCTAAAACTCTCTTAGGTTAACTGGTCATTCACCAAGGCCATGAGAGTGATTAACAGTGTTCCCTCTAAGCTGAGTTAGGGTGAGTTAGCTCACAGTTTTTTAGCCTCCGGCTCACACATTCTTGTCTTAGCTCAGGAAGGATGGCTCCAGAGCAAACTAATGTATGCAGTAGCTAAATCGCTCACTCACAACTTTCATGCCAGTAGCTCACAAAGCAGAATTTTTGCCCACAAGACTCCACAGCTTAGAGGGAGCATCAGTGATTAATGCTTGATATTACCTCTTGCAAAATGATGAGTGCTGTAATTTCACAGGGAGAAGAGTCTTGAATCTAGGGGCGGATTAAGGCTCCCCGGTGCCCTAAGCACTGACCAATCTTGGTGCCCCCCCTCCTTTCCACACTGACTCAGTCCATTTTAGTTGTTGACCTGTCTGACCAGATATACAATGCAGGCTGCAGCAATACAAAAATTTATTTGTTTGTTAACACAATATACTGTACAAACTAAGCCAAGCTTTGGCTACGTAAAGCTCTACAAAAATGCAATACAACATCTATTTTAATATTTCATAAGTTAAATGTTTTAAAGTTCCAATATTCATGACCTGAAAGGCATTCTTCTACATCTTTTCACCCTTTTCCCAACTTCGTGGTGCCCCCTTTGGCCCTGGTGCCCTAAACATGTGCTTAATCAGCTTAATGGTTAATCTGCCACTGCTTGAATCTAATGTCATCTGAAAAGTTGTCCTAATTTGGATAAATGTTCATGGAGGACAGGTCTATGAATGGCTACTATCCTTAGTGAATAAAGGGGTTTGTGAGGTGGTTTGCTGGACTACATAGACCATTGGTCTGATCAGGCAGGGCTCCTCTTATGTTCCTAAATATCTGTCCTCCCCTTGGAAGGCCAATGGCCAGTGTAAGCAATCTTTTATATCTGTTGGAGCCACAAGGTCCTTTTCTGAGAAGAAAATTATTACCATGATTTGTGACTTAAAAGTACATTTGATTGATCCACAAGAAGTATTTAACTGAGCTTTGAAGTGCCTCTTACAGTCTTTGTGGAATGCTGAGGCTAGTGCTTTTACCTGTGGTTGATAGTTTTCTGCAGCATTAACTTTTTAATGTTTTAAAAATTAGCTTGATGCTGCATAGTAAATTTTCTTTTGTGGGAACTTTCTTCTGCTCAGTCATGCAAGGTTCTGCAAATTTAGTCAAAAGGAGTAGTGAATTTCACTTGGTCCCTAAAAGTCCCTAAACTGAAAGTCCTGAAAGTCCCTTTTTTCAATCTTAGGTCCCTAAAGTCCCTAAAATGGGTATATGATTCTTTAAATAATTTATGTAAATGTTATGATTTTCAGTATAATTTTTTAGGCAAGTTGCAACAATTCGGGTCCCATGCTTTTAAAAATTGGTAAGTTTCAACCTTTTGTCCTGGGTTGTGACACTGAAGTGTTATGTATTGTTCGTGACTCTAAAATAAATGTTACCAAAGGTTTTGAAAAAATTAGTCAACATGTTACCACAAGAAAACATCTAAAAAACCTGTGAAATAAAACTTGGACCCTTACAATTGAAACTAGTATTACAGGGAGCCGGGGTCTGTTTAACTGCTTCAAGTTCAACATTTATTTCTTCACCATCAGAGAATGCAGCTTTAGAAACTTCAACAAGCAATGAAAAATGTTGGCCTGATTCAGGTCAGTCTGCAGTTGGACTTCATAAGTGACAAAGATGCCTCCATTTCTACAGAACTGATCCTAGCCATGAAATGTGTTATTATTCACTACTCTTGTGCATCTTGCTCTGATTTCAAAGAAACATTTCAAGCTATGTTTGCCCGACTAGATTGCACTCCTTTTTTCTTTTTCTGCAGCCAAAGTTGCATACCTTGGATCACATGCTGTTGGATGTTATTTTTGGAATAAACTAGTGGATGATGTCAGGAATTCTTATTTCAGCTTATGCTTTGATGAGACAACAAATGATGGTGAACATAAAGAACTGCAAATCAAAAATGTAGTTTGGTCTGGCAGATCTCAAAAGGTGGAAAGTAGGCATCTCAGGACATTTTTAGCGGCCGTGCAATTGCAAAGGAAGAAGAAATTAAGTGACGCCCTTCTTGACAGCAATTTATTACCACTCAAATTTGTGACACTTGGTAGTGATGGACCCAACATAACAAAAAGGTTTTTAGGTTGACGAATGATGAAACTGAAGTGTTGAGAGGCCGTGGTCTTGTGCAGATTGGAACTTGTAACCTTCACCATCTCCACAATGCGTTTCAAAAAAGCCTGGATGAATTTGGGGAATCTGTGTCTGAACTTGTTGAATTGGTTTACAGTTTTTTTCATGAGTTCCCAGCAAGATTTGAAGACTTTCAGACTATTCAACACAACCTTCAGCTTCCTTCCAAAGTTCTTATCAAACATGTCTCTTCAAGGTCTCAAACATGTCTCCTCAACGACTCAAACATGTCTCCTCAATGACCCAAGGAATCATTACTGGCTAGATATCAGGAGAAACTTCCTAACTGTAAGAGTGGTTGAGCAGTGGAACAGTCTGCCTCAGGAGGTGGTGGATGCTCCTTCCCTGGATGTTTTCAAGCGGAGGCTGGACGACCATCTTTTGGGTATGTTGTAGGTATGTAGGGCTATATTTTGGTTATGCTCCTGCAAAGTGCAGGGGGTTGGACTAGATGATCTGCAAGATCCCTTCCAACTGTAACATTCTATGATTCTAAAGGTGGTTGACACTAGGACCAGCAGCTGTTCGACTCCTTGAGCAGTGGCCTTCCATAACAAAATACTTTCTAGAATTTGTACCATTGCAAAAGTCATCACGGATGAAAAAACAGTCCTACAAAATCATTCTTCATACTTTAAAAAAATCCTCTGATGAAAGCTGAAATTCTTTTCGTCCAGAACAAGAGTGCAGCTGACAAACTCCTTGAGCAAACATCACCATGTATTACATCTGCGCTGAAAAGAAAAGGCGCTGAAGAACTGCAGGTAGCTCATGGGCTATTGGAAGGATATAAAGTTTTAAAACTCAGAGAACAAGGCCAATAAAGAAACATACATACAAGTAAAGACACTGGGGGGGGGAGAAACCTTCTCTAATAACTTCATTTTTTGAGAGGTCTGCCAGGAAAGAAAAGTAAAGTAGTAAAAGGACTAATTAACTGGTAATCAGTAATATTTAAGGCAGGGGTATCAAACATGCGGCCTGCGGGCTGGATCAGGCCCTTGGAGGGCCCCAATCAGGCCCACAGGGCCCTGGCTGTTTCCTACTTCCATTTGCAGTTCTGCTGCTGCTGCTGCTGCTGCTGCCATGTTAAAGCTTGTTTTACCAGTAGCACAGGAGAGATAGATAGGCAAGGCTCTCCTGTGCAATTGAGAGAGTCTAGTAAAGAACTGGCTGAGGCTCCTCCCCCTCCTCCTCTTCCCAGAGGGAGGGAGGGAACAGCCAGCGCTTGCTTCCTGGCCAGCCTGCAGGACTAAAGGGAAGGAAGCCTTTCTTTCCTTCCACCGGCTGAGGCTCCTCCCGGGAGGGAGGGAGGGAATGTGGGAGAGTTTGCTGGGCTGCCTCAATCGCATGGGAAAAACACCAAGCACCTTTGAGACCAACAAAGTTGTGTTCAAGGTATGAGCTTTTGTGTGCCTTGCTACAGTGTGTGTGTGTGTGTTTTGTTGGGCTTTTTATGCCAGGGCTCTCCTGGGTGCAGCTGGGTTCCCTCCCCCTTTTCACTGTATTCGTGCCCTCCTGAGCCGGTCTTTCGCAGTAAGAAAGCAATGTGAACTATTTTAGAGGAGGAATAACAACAAGCCAGTGAGGTGGATTAGACTGAGTGTGTGTGTCCAGACCAAGTTCACCCCCTTTGTAAGAAGTTGTAGTTATTTCTCTGGGGAATAGTATAGTTTTGTAGACCAACGCATGGCCCTCAGTCCGTGTTAGGATGCCTTCTCATGTGCTTGACCAACACTTGAAGCAGCTTGTGCACAAAAGGTTGCAATGCCCAGCTGTTTCCTGTTTCCCCCTGGGTCCTAGGCTAGGAACACTGAGCAGGAGATTTTTGTAATAAATCTCAATAAATCAAAAGTAGGCTTGCAGCTTACAGATGCACACCTGAACAGCATACTCAAGATTGCCACTGTACATACATTTTGATGCAATCATTCAGAGCAGAGGTATCCGTTATCAGAGACTCTTAAATAGACAAAATATTGCATGAGTGCTAGTGTTTTAAGCGTGTTTTATTTAAAGTTTAAAAAATCTTTAATCGTTCTGTGCGCCTTGGTGTTTAGTCATGCCGGCCACATGACCACAGAAATGTCTTCGGACAGTGCTGGCTCTTCGGCTTTGAAACGGAGATGAGCACCACAACCCTAGAGTCGGATTTGACTGGCTTTCGAACAAGGGAACCTTTACCTTATCCTTTATAACAGGGGTGTCAAACATAGGGTCCACAGGCCAGAGCCGGCCCCTGCAGGGCTCCTGTCTGGCCCGGGAGCAGCTGGCTTCTCTCCCACATCCTTCTTTGGGGCTGCTCCCGCTTCGCACCTTGCTTTCTACCAGCTCCCTCAATCCTGCTGGAAAGAATAAACCCAAGCCTAACTCCCTTCTCTCCATTGGCTAAGGTCCCTGCCCCTTCCTCCTTTGCGAATAAGGGAGGAGAAGGAAAAGTGCTGACAGGGACTTCCCCCACCGGCTGCTCAGAGGGACCTGGGCCCCTTTGGATTTGTAGTTCCTACGCCACAAGGTCCGGGTCTTGCAAAGAAAGGGGATCGACTGAAGAGCTCTCTAGAGCTGAGTTTCCTTCAGGTTTGTTTCGGGGAGGGGGCTTTCCAAAAGGAAGAATATATCTACTGCTGTGCTTTCCTGCACTCCGTTTCAAATGCAGGCTTGGGGTTCTGCAAAGGCAAGCAAGACCACCACCACCACCCCCACAGCAACCCTCTGTTGCTGCTGGCACCACCATGACTACACTGCCAGCCTCTTTCGTTGCTGCCGCCGCTGTGCATGTCTGGAAGAGTCTGTGCTTTTTTGCTTGCTCGCTCATTGACTGCTCTCTGTCTCTCTGTGTCCTGCGCGCAAGCCAGCACCAGCTGAGAAGGCAATCAACAGGCAGCTCAAGGCTGGATTAGGATTGCCAGCCTCCCGGTGGGGCCTGGAGAACTCCTGACGACTGATCTCCCACTGACAGAAAGCTGCTTGGAAGGGCGGACTCTATGGCATTGTACCACGCTGAGGCCCCTCCCCAAACCCCGCCCTCTCCTGGCTCCACCCCCAAAGTCTCCAGGTATTTTCCAACCCAGACCTGGCAACCCTATGGGTGAGTCAGATAATGTAGGACAAGGGGGAAAGAATGTGATTTCTGAATGTGATTTCTGACATTCTCTCCTTGATATAGATACATGCTGACAGTTGTCACTGTGCCTTTAAAAGTTGAATCATAAGAGATTCAGATCTTGGTATGTAGCCTAAAATCTTCTGATTAGAGAAACTTATAGCAGAACATATATATTTTATAATTGCATTTTTTAAAATCAGAAGCCTCTGTAGAAGGAATTAGGATGCAATAAGAATGGAATGCTATTTAGAAATCGCAAGGACGCTGAGAGAAGTGTAATGTGATTCACAGCCCTTATCAGCTGGCTCTCTATATGCGAGGCCAGAAAGGGACCCGGTGTTCTCTAATGTTCCCAGCCTTCTGAAGACCGGATAGACAAGTGTAATGACTGACACCAGTGAGAGATGCACTGTGTCAAATGATGCTTCCATGATGTTAACTGCTTGGTACCAATTAGAGATCTTTTAATATGTAAATTATACATGATGTCATTTGGGGTATAAGATCTTCTGCCTTTCCTGGTTAGGGCAGAGTACGGCTTGGAAACTGCTGAAGTGCTAAGGTATTCGGCCCCTGTATTCCCTGTTTTCATTGCAATAAACAGATTCATCTCTTTGGATTCCGACTGTGTGATTCCAATTCGGCCAAAGGGTCACAGGGCACAGATTTGTGCATCAGATACAATCCCCCACATACAGGAGTGAGCATACACCAGTGCCACACATTGCTCCCTGCAGCACAGCCATGGAGTTGCAGTCGCCACCCAGAGAGGAGATGGGCAGAGGAAGGTAATGCAAAGCGAGGGGAGGGGGAGGGAGAGCAGGAAGAAGAAGCCCATCCCAGGGCCGCATTCGATGGGTCTTTTTAGCCCCTGGCTTAAAGGAAAAAATAACAGCCTGACGTGTGACTGTGCAAAATGTGGGAATGCCAGTGGGTATGAAAGGGGGTGAGCATCTGTTTGCCTACTCATGAGTAAGCCCTCCCAAAATGAATGGGGTTTGCTTCCAAGCAAAGGGTCTGCAGCGATTTCAGCTTATGGCTGCTACTCAAAGGGCACACCCCTGGGGGAGTGAGTGTTGTTGTAAATCCATGCAGTTTTTCTCTTGACTCCTCTTTCCCCAGTTTCTCCCTGAAATCCCACAGTCTTTCTTTCCCTCTTTTTAGTAATGTGGAGTCTGTTTCTAATGGGGAGGGCAGGAATGGAGGTTCTGCAGAGTTTTAAATTTTACTCTGTACATGCTCAGAGGCACAGTGTCTACCACCCCCTGCTGCTGACCTTACTAAAGAGAAATCAAAGAGAAATTCCATTTTTAAGAGAGACAAGTGGAATCAATGGCCATACCTTTTTAAAAAGTGAATCTTAGAAACTTTTTTTTTTTAAAGGCTGATATTGTTGTTCACCTGTAATCGTCATTCAGCATGTGAAATCACCTTTATGAAGTTTATATTTCTGGTACCTCGTGTTACATTTTATGGCAAGCAAGGCCCGGCAAAGTGACATTTATGTCAGATTCAGCCTTCATAACAAATGCGTTTGACAACCCTGCTCTAGAAGAATACAGGTGGTGTTTTTATGCAGTCCTTCTGCATTCAGTGTGTTTGTCTGAAGAGAAGTTCTGTGCTACTCCGAAGCTTCTTTTTTAACAAGTGGAATTCACTGCCGCAGGAAGTGGTGGCAGCTACAAGCATAGAAAGCTTCAACAGGGGACTGGATAAACATATTAAGCAGAGGTCCATCAGTTGTTAGTAATCACAAGATATGGATGGAACACTCTCTGTCTGGGACAGTGATGTACTGTATTCTTGGTGCTTGGGGGACCACAGTGGGAGTTCTGGTCCACTGGTGGACCTCCTGATGGGATCTGGGTTTTGGCTTCTGTGTCACCGAGTGTTGGACTGGATGGGCCACTAACCTGATCCCACATTGGCGTCTCTTATGTTCTTATGTTCTTCAGATACACTTAAGATACACTTTCTTATGGTTAGAAATAAACTCAAGCTGTGTTTAAAGAAGCAACAACCCAGAAACTGCCAGAAACTATCAACTCTCTCCGCTCAATTCCCCATTAGGATTTGCAATAGCAGGTTGGGAAATTCCTGGAACTTTGGCAATGGAGATTGAAAAGGGACTAGGGTTGCCAGCTCTGGGCTGGGAAATTCCTAGGGATTTGAAGAGTGGAGTCTAGGGAGGGCGGGGTTTGGGGAGGAGAGGGAACTCAGAGGGATATAATGCCACTGAGTCCCAAAACAGCCATTTCCTCCAGGGGAACTAATCAGGGGAACTGATCAATTGTCATCCCTGGAGACCACCAGCCAACACCTGGAGGCTGGCGGTGGCAATCCTAAAATGGACCTCAGCACAGGGAGGTATAATGCCATACAGTCCACAACCCAAAGCAAACATCTTCTCTACGGAAATGAATCTCTGCCACCTGGAACTCAGTTGTAATTCTGGAAAATGGCCAGGCCGCACCTGGAGGTTGGTAACCCTCAGTCCCTTCCTTCTCTTTTCTATTCACTCCTTCATCTCGGCCAGATTTTCTCCCCCTCTCATCTCTTCAGCTATTCTTGCCCAAAAGCTCTTTCAGAAACCTTCAGCTGGTGACAGGTCTTTTCCAGCAGACATGCAAAAACCAAGTTCTCCCTCCAGTCCACCCAGTAAAAAAAGAGAGTTCCTCTTTGATGCCTTCTGATTTCTCCCAACACTGGGGGGTTGAGGAGCTTTTCTGTCCCTAGGCGAAACACACACACCCCTTGCCGCTCCTTTTGTCTATCTATAAACTATCCTGGGAGGGCCTCTTTGGGGCTCGCAAAGGCATCTGGGAAATGTAGTTCCCAACTGGAGACCGACGTGCAATAACAAATGTCAGCGATTTGGGCAGGAAAGGCTTCTTCCCCATTGCACCAGCAGGTGTCTCATGCAATGGGAACGTCCTAGGAAGCCACAGAAGGACTTCTGTTAATCCGTTAAAACCTCTTTGTTGTTCTAGAGAACTGCATTTCCCAGAAGTCCCCGCGAGCATCAGCGAGTTCAACCCGGCCTATTCTCGGTTTCCGGGGGGGGTCCTAGAGGGGAAGAAGGGAATTTGGGGGAGTATGGCATCCCAGGAGGCGTCTCTCCTTTGTGGTTTCCCCTGGCTGGAGGGAAAATTTGGCTTTTGCAAGCCTGCAGGACAGGTGAATTGAGGTTTTCGTAAAACAGTTCTTGGGCACGAACCGGGGGGATACAATACGTGTGAAGGGAAGGGAAGATAAAGAGCTGGCTGGACGGAGGGAGCGCGGAGAAAGGAGGTTCCCGGGCGGGATCTGTGCGGGGCAGGGAGGGCCTTCTGTTTTCACCCACTTGAATGTCCTCCCTGCAACCATCGTGAGGTTTGGTTTGGTTTTTAGGAAGCAGACGGACTCCTGGTCTGATCCAATTGGGTCTGGTCCAACTGGGTTCGTTGTTATTGGACCCCGTCTCTTACTGAACTCGCAGTTTTGTTTTTTGCACACTCCACCGGCTGACCCGCAAAAGGGGTGCTGGGCTGTACTTTGCTCTTGTAACTCTATTTTCAGTACATACTGTTGCTCTCTCTGGTGTACGATCCCAGGGAGCATCATTCTCCATAAGGTCTCTGAGTCTGAGTGGCCAGCTGGTCTGAAGGTTTGTGAAGAAGGGGATCTACTCCATCCTCCCTGTGTTGCCCACCACCTTCCTGGCTTCTGGCGAGTAAATCATCACTTCCGTTGCAAAACAGCAGAGGGATTTTCTGTTGTTAATCTGGGCCAGGAGGATTTCCTTCATTTTTAGCATCGCAACTCCCACAATCATCCGGAAGTTGGTGTCCAGTTTTGAGTCTCCCGGCTTTCATCTTGTGATAACAGGTTTAAAAAAATTCATCCCTTGGTAATTTTGTGCTACATTTGTATCTTTGCCTTAAATTAGGGGTGTGGAACTTATTTGTTATGAGGGCCGGATCTGACATAAATGAGACCTTGCTGGGCCGGGCCACGTGTGTCATAAAATGTAATGCCAGGTAGCGGAGATATAAACTTTATAAAGGACACAAACACAAAGGGTTTTTTTTAACTTAAAATAAAAACATGCTTAAAACTTTAGCACTCTTGTATTTTGTTTATTTAACAGCGTCTGATAACTGACACCTGTTGCTCTGAATTATTGCATCAAAATGTCTGTACAGTAGCAGTCTTGAGTATGCTGTTCAGGTGTGTATCTGCAAGCTGCAAACGTACAATGACAAAGAAGAAGCAGAAGAGAGTCAGTTCCACTGCGGGCCTGATAGAAGCCCTCCGGGGGCCTGATCTGGCCCCCGGGCCACAAGTTTGACACCCCTGCCTTAAACCTTTGCCTTGTGTTTGAAATCCAGAATCTGTTCAGAACTTCGTATGGTGCAGTAACTTGCTTGCAGTTCAAGGGCTTGTTGTATAAAACTGGAATCATTTGGCAATGCCCAAAATATCTGGAAAGGCCTGTAAAACAGCAGGTTTGTGCTGAGTATTTTGTCCCCTGCATCTCTCACCCAACAGATGGATAGGCCTTGACTTTGTTAGGTTAAAAATGGAACAACAGACGAGTTTAATTAGGCCAGTTGATGTTTACAAATCTGGACGCAAGTCTTAGAATAACACAGAACACCTCTGCAGGGAAAAAATGTTTAAAACAGAAATCACCTGTGAAATTTCCATATATTTCTGGGGTTAAATGTCCAAGATAGTATTGGTGAAACTGGTATGCAGTCAAGTAGGGTGTTTGTTTTTTCTTTGATTGGACTTATGAATGAATGAATGAATTTTATTGTCACAGCATACAGCCAGCGGTATACAACCCTACTTACAAGTAATTACCATGTCAATAAATTACAAAAACAAATAGTACCCAGATGGTAAAACTATTAAGATAGGACAAGGTTAATAAGAATAAAATTGTACAAACGTTTTGATCAGTAAAACCAAGGTTCGGTGAAGTATAGGACAAAATTAGATCTTAAAAAGGATAAAATAGCGATGATAAAAAAATAAAACCAATAAAATTAGGACCGGGTAGTCGAACCCAAATGGCTGCCTGGACGCTGATGAGCTTTTACTGTTAAGATAAGACAAGGTTAATAAGAATAAAATTGCACAAGCATTTTGATCAGTAAAACCAAAGGTTCGATAAAATGTGGGACAAAATTAGATCTTAAAAAGGATAAAATAACGATGATAAAAAAATAAAACCAGTAAAATTAGGATCGGGTAATCCTAACCCAAATGGCTGCCTGGACGCTGATGGGCTTTTACAACCAGGAGACAAAATTTCGCTATCTGATGCAGCACTGTATGGTCAAAGTTAGATAACAGTTTCTCTATCTCATCCTGATCTGAGAGGCCAACCAAGAGAGGGTCAATGAGCTTTGTGCGAGCCTCAGTATATAATGGACACCTCAGGAACACGTGTTCCTGAGATTCGATCTCCCCAGACGCACACATGCATAGCCTCTCATTTCGGGGGATTTTCTTGAATTTACCCTCAAGAACTGCAGACGGTAGAGCGGAGCATCTAGCCAAAGTATATGCCCTCCTAAGTTTATTAGACTCCAGAACAGATAGATATGAGGCTTGAGCAACAATATATTTGCTACTATGTGGCGCTATAAAGGCGGGGGACGCCTGTAGGTCCAATTGGCGTTCGGTGTCTTCAATCCTCTGCCTAACTGCTAGCTTGGCTTGCTCGCCACCCATTTCCAAAAGCTCTTGAGGGGAAAGCCCTAATAACGTAATTTTCCGAATAGTGGAAGTCAGCCATTCGGATTGATAGTCGTCAGTCAGGATTAAAGGCACTAGGCCACATGGATTTAGATTTATCTTTAACCAGAAAAAAATGGAGTGCAAGGTAATCTTGGCTTCAACTTTCAACATGCCAGTCTCTAGCCGTGCCATCGCGTTGGTAACACACCTTGGAATTTGGAGCACTGATCTCAAAAATTTCGATTGAACCAACTCTAATGGGGCATAACACGAGGGTGGCGCTCCAAGTAACTTCCCATGGAGCATCTGGGCTAATGTTTTAGCCTTAAAAAGTTTCAGAGCTGCTGGCACAAAATGGCCCCCTGAAGAGCGAAAAAACTTGAGTATACCTTGGGCAGATTTATCACCCGTGCATGCTGCTGCCTGACTGTGAGCAAGCTTAGAGCCCGAGGCTTGGATAATCATGCCAAGGTAGCGAAAATTAGTTACCTGTTCAAGATTCTGCCCATTTACACTCCACTTTCTTAATTTAGGTCTCCTGCCAAAGGCCATCACCTTCGTCTTCTGATAATTAATAATCAATTTCTGCTCACTACAATAACTGGCAAACCTCTTTAATGCCCTTCTCAGGCCAATTGGGGTTCTGGAAAGAATAACAGCATCATCAGCATATAAAAGTATGGGAATGGAGCGCTGGGCCAATTTGGGTGGATGAAAATCTGTATCATTAAGATACCCAATAACATCATTAATGTAAAAGTTAAAAAGAGCTGGAGCCAGCATACACCCCTGTCTGACTCCCTTGAGGGTGGGGATTGTATCTGTCAAGTGGCCCAACCCAGTACATCTAACCCTCAGGGAGGTTTGTTCGTGTAGGGCATGGATGAGGGCTAAAAGTCTCCTATCTATTGTAGAAGCTTCAAGTTTACTCCATAGTATAGGTCGAGAAATGGAGTCAAAGGCCGCTTTAAGATCGATAAAGGCCGCATATAAAGACGGAGGTCCCTTGCGGGCATATTTTTCTATAAAATGCCAAAGTAGAAGACAATGATCCATTGTTGATCTGCCCTGCCTGAACCCGGCTTGTTCCTGAAACATTATATCGTCCTGCTCCAGCCAGAGTGTAAATTTTTCTAGAAGATGTTTAGCATATAGTTTACTAATGACACTTAGTAAACTAATAGGCCTATAGTTAGCAGGATCTTTTCGGTTACCTTTTTTATAAAAGGGAACAACCGCCGCCACCCCCAGTCTTTTGGGATCTTCCCTGTTGTGTCAATGTAGGTAAACAGGTGCGCTAGAAAGGGGGCCCACCAATTCATGTTTTCCTTCAGAAATTCAGAAGAGATTCCATCCAGGCCAGGGGCCTTGCCTCTTTGAGTTGGCCTATCAGAGATGAAATCTCTTTTGGGAAACCGCGGGCCAGCTTGGCAAGTCACTGAAAGCTATAGACATGGAAGAGGGGGCAGGATTGTCATAATACATATTCTGGAAGTATAGAATCCAAGTTTCAGATGGAATATGGGGTTCCCTAGTTAGGGTACTATTCCCCCTTTGACTGGAGACCATCCTCCAAAATAAGGCAGAGTTCTTTTCTTTGGCAGCTTGGATTAGAACCCTCCATGCTTCCCTGGTATGTTCCTTCTTTTTCTTTTAATTAGGTTTTTGTAGGCTCGTTTCTTTTCTAGTAGGGCTAGGTAAGTGCTGGGCTCTTTCACAACAAAATGGCCTATATAATCAGCATAGGCTTGAGAAAGTACCCTTTTTGCCTCCAGGCAAGCTCTATCAAACCAAGGCTTTGACTTTAACTTAGCAGGATTAAAGGCTCTCTGATCCCACTCCTGAAACATATAATGTCAGTGGGTTCTCATTTTGGCTTACATTTGAGAAGGCAGCAGCATACATTTGGATATTTTCCGTTGCCAGAATTGCCTTCAATTGATTATCTAGGTCGCTTGACCACCTAACAAGACGTCTTTGTTGTTCCAGCCCTCTCATTTGGGATGGGTAACGTGTTTCACGACAGAGCTCCTGTAAGGTAACCGATATGTGAAGAGATAAAGGGAGATGATCACCATCTAAATAAGGCAGAATTTTAAAACTTTTAACCTTAGATAACAAAGATGTGCATACTATAATATAATCTAAGGTACTAGCAGCCACCCCTGACATATAGGTGAAGCCTCCAGGGTAGTCACCTACTATGGAACCATTTAGAACTTGGAGGTTTGTTTTAAACATTAGCTCTGCCAAACGTGCACCTGCATAATTAGATTTTCCATCTTTAAAAGATCTAGGTAGGAGCAAACTTTCCGCTCCCTCCATTTGATCTCTAAAGAGTAGTTTATATTTGGCATCTAGAGAAGGATCGTCTGGGCCCAGGCGGGCGTTTAAGTCACCCAGTAAAAGAAGCATAGCTTTGGGATGTGTTTCGACTAACGAAATCACATAATTTTCCAGGGCGGCCCAATTTCTATCAATGTCTGTTTTTTTATATAGTGGTGGTAAATAGCTATTTATTATGACCAGACAGTCTCCCTTCCATCGTAGCAGTATTGCCATTGCCAGCTGATCAAGGGGCTGCAATTCCTTGCACGAGGCTTTTAAGGATGTTGAGACTAGAATACCCAGACCTCCTTTCATCCTCCCCCGTCCCCTTCCCTTAATAGCCTTCATATTGAATGATATATAACCGTCCATTTCCAGGGGTAAATCAGTCCAGGTTTCTTGTACTGCCAACACTTCCGGGATACGGTGGTGATGAAAAATCATCGGGCTTCTGGATAACCATTTAAACCAACCAGCTATATTCCATGAGATTATTTCCAGGTCCCTTGATGACTTTGGCAATTTGCCATCTGGAGCCAGTCATGCCAGGGCTATGTCCGCACAAAGGCTGGGGGCGAAGTGTTACTGGATTCCCGTGCCGAGATCTGCAGAACTGGCTCCTGATCAGGGGCGTGCATAGGGAGTGCCATTTGATCCTCTCTCAATAATGGTGAACCAAGCCTCTCTAGGAGGGAATTTGATTGGACTTAACCAAGAGAAGCCTTGTTCTGTGCAATTTTCTGAATTTGTATTTCTTGAAGGTTTTCATTTCTGAAGGTTTGATGTATTCAATCTTTTTTAAGCAACTGAGTAGCTGATGGGATTCTTCTTTCATTCTTGAATGCTTGATGCCAGGAACAGATGATTAACTGGGCCATTTTTTTCCTCTTTCAGAGATCCTCAGTATCCTTTGAGGAGGTAGCCGTGTTCTTTATGGAGGAAGAATGGAATCTCCTGGATCCAGCCCAAAGAAACTTCTACTGGGAAGTGATGCAGGAAAATTATGAGACGGTGGCCTTTCTGGGTAAGGATCTTTCTCCTTTTATGATGATCGTGGGAGAGATGTTGCAGGCAAAATGTGAGGAAGGTGGCAGGGGAAAAGAAGTCAGGCAAGATATGCTGCTTTTCCTCGCAACGTTCTGCTGTTCCTTGGCCAGTTCAGATCAGGTCCCGGGGGGAGCCAAGGAAAGTCCAGACTAGGCCATGTCCACTTCACCCCAGAGCATCAGATACTGTCAGAAAGCTAACAGAGAGTTGGACTGTGACCATTTTGCCATTATCGCAGGGCATCATATAATCTAAAAGAATTAACGGAGAGCAAGATGGGGAAGTGATTGTGGGGAATCCCTTCTCTTGTCCCTGTTGTGCAGTGCAGGGAATATCTTAATGGATGTTTGGAAGAACAAGGAGGAGAACTTTGTCCTCCTTCCCCCCTGCTCCCACCGACAGGGACCCTCCTATCTTCCTTCCCCTGGAAAAACAAAATGGAGCTTCTGCTTCTTCAGTTGCAATAATCAACTCCCCCGGTCAGCAATTTATCTTTTTTAAGTACTGCTGGATCAGTCCAGTTGTCAGTCTAGTTCAATGTCCTGTTTCACATGGTGGGCAAGCAGTTGCCCTGGAGAGCATCCTCCATTTTATCCTCATAAGAACAATAAGAGAAAATGAGAGAAGCCAATGTTGGATCAGGCCAATGGCCCATCCAGTCCAGCACTCTGTCACACAGCAGCCAAAAATACCAGGTGCCATCAGGAGGTCCAGCAGTGGGGCCAGGACACTTGAAGCCCTCCCACTGTTGCCCCCCGCCCCAAGAATACAGAGCATCACTTGCTCCAGATTGAGAGTTCCTATCTATACCTTGTGGCTAATAGCCACTGATGGACCTCTTCTCCAAACCTGTGAAGTCAGTCTGGATAAGAGTGTGTTATGGGCCCAAGGTTACCCAGGAAGTATCCAGGGAAAGGTCCTGGTTCTTTAAAGCTGGACCACTATGCCAGACTGTCTCTGAAAGTTCAGAGAAGTTTGTTTTGGAGAGGAGGGAATATTTTCCAGCCTTTGCTGCCTCCTGGCTTCTTGTGAGTAAACCTTTGCTTCCATTGCGAGCGCCTAGGGATGTTCTGGAGATAATCTGGACCAGAATACTGCAGTTCCCTTTCTTTTTGGCACTGCTACTCCCATGATCATCCTAAACCTGGTGGTCAGTTTTCCCATGCCTAGTCTTGATTCCTGATGAGGTATGCCACAATATTCTGTCTGGGGCAGTGATGCTCTGTATTCTTGGTGCCCGGGGAGCAACAGTGGGAGGGCTTCTGGAGTTCTGGCCCAACTGGTGGACCTCCTGAGGGCACCTGGGTTTTGGCCACCATGTGACATGGAGTGTTGGACTGGATGGGCTACTGGCCTGATCCAACATGGCTCCTCTTATGTTCTTGTGTTCTCTTATGCCAGCCACGAAAAAACAGATCCTTCTTGTCTTGTGGTGCCTCCTGGCTTCTTGCAAGTAAACCTTTGCTTCTGGGCCAGGATAGTAGGATTGATTGATTGAATTTATATCCCACCCTCCCTGCTAGGGCAGGCTCAGGCGGCTTACATAAAATATGTAGCACAACTAAAACAGAAAATTTGAATAAAATCACAACAATACCATTATAAAACATACAGGGCTGGATCGCCCATTGAGCGAACTAGGTGCTCGCCTAGGGCGCCCCGGCCTCAGGGGCACCAAATGGCGCCCCACTCCCCCCCGAAAAGCGCCCCCCGCCCTAACCAGGCGCCCGCCACCGCCGCCTCTAGATCCCCGCCCCCTTCCCGGCTTTCCTGGGGGTCCTGCAGTCGGCGCTGGGAAGGAGCCCCCAGGACAGCCGGCGCTGGGAGGGAGGGGCGGTGGCTAGATCCCCCCCCACCCTCTTCCCGGCTTTCCTGGGGGTCTTGCAGCCGCGGAGCCCCCAGGAAAGCCAGCGCTGGGAGGGAGAGGGCGGCAGCTAGACCCCCGCCCACTTCCCTGGTTTTCCTGGGGGCCCCGCAGCCGCGGAGCCTCCAGGAAAGCCAGTGCTCCGCTGCCGCCCCCCGGTTTCCAGGCCCCACCGGGAGGTTGGCATCCCCAGTGGGGGCGCCCCAGGCTTCCTGCCTAGGGCGCCCAGACACCTGGAGCCGGCCCTGAAAACATAGCGTAAAGTGCTAGTGCAGTTCATAAACGATGGCAAGCGTTAGCAGCATCTAACATGGGCATGCAGTCAGCTAATATCATAGTCTGGGTTGTATCAGGCCGTTAACAATGATGTTAATATTGGTGTTAATATTGGGGCCAGGGCCTCAGTTTATTAGGTGCAGCTCCGTAATCAAAGGCCTGGTGGAAGAGCTCTGTCTTGCAGGCCCTGTGGAATTGTAATAAGAACATAAGAGAAGCCAATGTTGGATCAGGCCAATGGCCCATCCAGTCCAACACTCTGTCTCACAGCGGCCAAAAATGCCAGGTGCCATCAGGAGGTCCAGCAGTGGGGCCAGGGCACCAGAAGCCCTCCCAATGTTGACCCCCCCCCAAGCACCAAGAATACAGAGCAGGTCCTGCAGGGCTCTGATGTTGTCTGGGAGTTCATTCCACCAGTATGGAGCCGCCACTGAGAAGGCCCTGGCCCTCGGGGGGCGTGGCGTCGACGCGAACGGCAATGGACGCCTGAGTATCTTGCTCCCTGAAACCTTCCACCTACTTTGCATCCAAACCAACCTTTAACATTCTTCTTGATCCCCAAAAACGATTGCCTGTTATGGGGAAAAACTACGGGCCAAAAACTAGAAACGCCACGACTGTAAGTAACGGAGTTTCCTCCTTTTTTCGTCCTCCCGATAAACCTGGGCCCGCGGGGAAAACCGATCCTACTTCTCCTAAAATGGCGGAGGGTCGCGACAATCCACAACAAGAAGGCCTCATGGTCTCCAAACAAGAGTTCCACGACTCCCTACATTCACTGGAAAAAAGCATGTCCGTCACCCTCACTGAACTTCTGAAACCTTTAACAACACAGCTAAATGATCTTAAACAAACTGTGGAACAAATAGCGCAAACCGCTGATCTTGCTATGGATCACAGTTTGGTGCTTCAAGATGATGCATGCTTTTTCTATAAAAAAGACGAATGGGCCACAGACAAAATTATCTCCCTTGAAAATCAACTGAAAGCGAATAATCTTAAATTCAGAGGGATTCCGGAGGACGCGGAAAAAACAACTGAATTAAAAATTTTTATCGCGTCTTGGTTGGCGGGAATCTTACAACTTGAAGCGGGTGTAGCTCCCTTGATTGACTTTGCTTACAGGGCAGGCTCCCAACGTTCCCGCCAGAATAATGTTCCCAGGGATATCATTGTTAAGTTTATGGACTCTCGAACCAAAACCAAGGTGTTAACTATGGCTAGACCAGCAGGCTATCTGCGATTTGAGGACTCTAAAATTCAAATCCTACAAGATTTGTCTGCAGAAACGTTGCAACGGCGTAAATCCTTGAAACCTATTACTACAGTTCTTATCAACGCTAAAATTCGATATAAATGGTTTGCTTACTACAAACTTCAAGTCCTGCATAATGGCTCCATTCTTCAAGCGTCGGATCAAGAATCGGGAACCAAACTCCTTCAAGACCTAGGGCTCCAGATTCCACCAGATCTCCCTCAGGACGACGTACCCCAGCAGCATGACTCTACAACCACCCGATGGCAGACGGCTCGTTCAAAGCGGGAACGCAAAATTAAATTCTTTTGAACCGGAGAATTTAAGTCACTGAGTTGAAAATCTTTATGACTTTGTTTTCGTAGAAAAGTTCATCTGAGTGAACACTTAACCGGACTCTTCAAACCTGATCGTTTGGGACACGGAATACTCTGCTAACTCATCTTGGCTATCCATCACCACTTGAGGTCCCGTATTATATGGAGATACAACTGCTTATGCACTTGCTTTCACTAATATCATTTTCTATCTCCTGTTACAGGTTTGGTTCATTCCTATTCTACAAATTAATCAGAATTGCATTATATGACACTATAGATCCATAGGTTGGTTTAGGAATTTTACATATAAGAAAGTATCCTAAATAATTTTTAATTTTGTCTTTCTATTTACCTTGCAAGGGGAAGGAAGTAAGAGGGGGCAATAGCCTAGCTCTCCTTAGTGCTAATGTCTTTTTTTATTTGTCTTCTAATGATACTGTCCTTACAGGAAAAGGACCTCAGAGCCCATGAGCCGGCTCTGGCTTGTTTGTGTTCTTTGTTACTAGTTAATGTTAGTACTGTTATAAAGAACTCTTTCATACACCTAATTCTATTATTGATATTTAGCTATCACCATGTTTATTGGACACTTCTGGAATCTAGTATAGCAGTCCAGGTTTTATTCATAACACCACTAATCTTTAAAATATATATTTTTGAATTTAATAAGCATTTGAATTTTGTTTCACCATGTCTTTCAATGACCGGTTAAGATTCCTTTCATTTAATTGCAGAGGCTTGAATTCGCCTATTAAAAGACGCAGGGTCATGACAGCTATTTTAAAGCAAAATCCTGCAGTAGTTTTCTTGCAAGAAACCCATCTTAAAAGCAACAACAATTTAGTTTTACCTACTCATAGGCTCTCCCAACAATTCCAGGCCCCAGGAACCTCTAAATCACGTGGAGTAGCAGTTTTGGTCAACAGGAATGTGAGATTTTATTCTGATAAAACTGAAATTGACCCCAACGGCAGATATATTTTTGTGAGTGGCTCTCTTAATGGCTCTCCTATCACTTTTGCTTCCATCTATGCGCCTAATAATGACCAGATCAACTTTATTAAAACCACCTTTTGCAAGTTAGAAGCTTTCAGCACAAACCCATATGTAATAGGCGGTGATTTCAATTATGTTGTCAATTACAATCTGGATAAAACTAATTTGAAGCCAATGAACAAACGTTATAATGCCATAGGAAATACTTCCTCAGCCCAATCTGAATTGGCACCAATATTAAAACATTTTGGCCTTGTTGATATTTGGCGCTTAAGAAACCCTTCTGTAAAAGATTTCACTTATTTTTCGCCCAGATTCCAGTCTCACTCGAGAATTGACTTTATTTTGGCATCCTCAGCCCTTTCTAATTCCTTTTCTGAAGCCTCAATTGGAGCTAGAATATGGTCCGACCACTCCTGGATTGACTCCATTCTGGAACTTGGCGAAAACACAAAAAACTCTTACACTTGGAGACTTGACCCAAAACTTTTATTTTTAAAATCCGTCACAGACTCTATGGAATCTGAAATTAAAGAATATTTGCAATTCAATGCATCTTGTGGGGTGTCTCAACACCTCGTGTGGGATGCTCTGAAGGCAGTTGTACGCGGCAAACTTATCGCAATATCCTCAACCTATAGGAAAGAGAAAAACAAATTAATTCAGGAACTGACAACGAACATCAAAACGCTAGAAGACGAATTTAAACTTTATGGTAGAAAACGCACGTACAAGAAATTATTATTGGAAAGGAAAAAACTTGAATCCATAGAAGTCTCCCAAATTCAAAAAAGAATAGCTTATATTAAACAAAAGTACTGGTTTAAAACTCCTCACTCACTAAAACTTTTATCTTGGAAATTCAAGAAAAAACAAGCTGTAAATGCAATCCATACCATCAGAACCAAGTCTGGCTTATTGAAACACAGCAATAAAGATATCTCTGAAGTCTTCCTTCAATATTATAAATCTCTATATACTTCTGACCTGCCACCACAATCTAAAATTGATGATTTTTTATCCCAATTTCCTCTCCCCACAAATATATCGCCCGAACACAAACAATGGCTGGAAGAACCAATCTCACCACAAGAGATACAAGCAGTTATCAAGTCGCTCAAGCCTAATAAGTCTCCAGGGAGAGATGGCTTTACAGCCGAATTTTATAAAAAATTTAGCAATATTTTGGCCGATCCTTTAGCACTCACATGTAATCAGGTCCTAGAAGAAGGAATTATGCCTCCGTCTTGGAACCAAGCTAAAATTATACTCTTACCTAAACCTGACAAAGACCTGACTTTGACAAGTTCTTATAGACCTATCTCCTTATTGAACCAGGATTACAAGATTTGTACGGCAGCAATGACGTTTCGTCTTAACCACATCATTGAGCACTACATTAATATCGACCAGTCTGGCTTTATTCCACATAGGGAAATCACTGACAATACGCGTAAAGTGTTAAATGTAATCCAATACTGCAGGAAACATAATATTCAACCTTCCTTTATTTTATCAGTCGATTTTGAAAAAGCCTTTGACAGGGTAGAAACTCAATACTTAAACTCTCTATTGCAGAACATGAATTTCGGACCAAAATTTTTATCATTAATTAATACAATTTATCAGTCTCCTTCAGCGTGCATTCAAATTAATGGATCTTGTTCTGAAGACTTCACTTTGTCCAGAGGCACCCGTCAAGGTTGCCCTATTTCCCCCTTATTGTTTGCAATCGCCATTGAGCCGCTAGCGCATGCAATCCGTTCCAACCAAGATATTCATGGTTTATTGTTGGATAACCACCAATTTAAATTGAGCCTTTTTGCTGATGATTTAACTCTTTTTTTGTCAAACCCAAAGTGTTCCTTACCTGCCTTAAATAAACTATTGGATTTGTTTGGATTAGTGGCAGGTTTACAAATAAATCATTCTAAAACCATTCTTTACCCTATTTTGTTGAATGACTTACACAGAGACTTCATCAAAAAGAATTATAACTTCAGTTGGGTTAAAGACTATTGGAAATATCTAGGTATTTTCATCCCTCTTCAATTTTCTGATCTTTTAAATTGCAACTATACTACGTTAACCAAATCATTGGAATCACTACCCAACTCAACATCTTCACCATTGTTGACCTGGATTGAAAAAATACAAACCGTCAAGTCTTTTGTATTTCCTAAATTTCTTTATTTATTTAGAGCTCTTCCGATCTTAATTCCTCAGCATATATTAAAGAAATGGCAGGCGGCCATGCTGAAATACATATGGAACAAATCCCTGCACAGAACCAGCTTTTCGACGCTACGCAGACTCCCGAAGAATGGTGGCTTATCCTTACCTGATCTATCCTTGTATTATGAAGCTTCTACACTAACAGGCATTATAAAACAATATAGCAAGAATTACCAAGCTCAATGGAAGATATTGGAGCTTTCATTTTTGAATTCAAAATCGTTTCAGGAGATCCTCTGGGACAAACCAACTCGCCGTCCTTCAACTTTACATGAAAATCTATTCTTACACAACTCTATGAAAGTTTGGGACAAATGGAAAACCATTTTGGTTTCTTCCCCCTCTTTACTTACCTTTTTTGTTGGTCAATCCTGGTTTCCTCCCGGATATGCAAACACATCATATAAAACCTGGAGAAACAACAACATTTTAAGGTTTAAAGACATCTGCAACAACTCTACTATCTTATCTAAATCTGCTCTAGAACTGCACTACGATTGCAAGATCCAATGGTTTGAATACCTTCAAGTTAGTGATCTTTGGAAATCTATTTTTAAAAATACAACACTCCAACCACTTACAACATTCGAAAAAATCCTTTCACAAGATGTTACTTCCTGCAATGGTATGATTGCTATTTTCTATAAAATACTACTTTTATATTCCTCTAGGGAACCAACATCATACCAGACCGCATGGTATAATGACTGTTCAATTCCTTTAGACGATTCTGTGTGGCACAAAATCTGGTCATCCCCCAGTATGTCCTCCAAATCTTTAAATGTTAGAGCTCAAGCCCTTAAACTGATGACACGATGGTATCTTACCCCAGCTAAACTTCATCACATTAATACCTTATACCCTTCTTCTTGCTGGAGACAGTGTGGCGAAACTGCAACATATTTCCACTGTTGGTGGTCCTGCAATAAAATTAGTTCTTTTTGGTTCTCTATTTTACAAGCCATCAAAACAATTACCAGAGTTAACTTACCTTTTTCACCTCCTCTTGTGCTCCTTGACCTCTGGGATGACATAGACATAACTAGAGCGAACAAAGAATTAATTTCTGTGTTATTAATGGCAGCCAAATCTGTTATAGCCAGAAATTGGAAGAGTACCAACTCACTAACATTACACCAATGGTATGTAAACATATGGGAATACTTTACAATGGAGAAAATAGCTTACTCCTTATCTTCCTCTAGCACCTACAAGGCACAGTCTCTATTTTATTCTAAATGGTCACCCTTTTTAGAAGCGGTTCATTTTAGCAATACTGTACCTACAGATACTATTCCTAAAAGGTATATGGAGATTATTTTAACCTTATAATGTCTACTCCTAAGCTGTAATATCTTTTTCAAACAAGTTTTGTTGTTGGCTTCTTGTAATTTAAATGTAATAATATGTGGTGCACATTCTTATTTTTACTGTTACTATTTTCATTGCTGATGTATTACTTACCTGTTTTTATATATTGTCTTACTTAGTTGTTTCTGTTTTTACTTGATGTTTTGTATTTGTTGAAGTTCTAAATAAAAAGTTAAAACCAAAAAAAAAAAAAAAAAAAAAAAAAAAGAAGGCCCTGGCCCTCATCACAGCCAACCAGGGTTCTGTGGGGCCCAGAAGGGCCAGATGGTTTTGGGACCCTGATCATAGTGCTCTCTGGGGAGCATGTGGAGAAAGGTGATTCCTTAGGCGATTCCCTTTGTTTTTGACAATGCTACTCCCGTGATCATCCTAAAACTGTTGGCCAGTTTTTCCAGTGCCTAGCCTGGATTCCTGGGGAAGTATGCCTGCCACACAAAGATGGACATACAGACACATCTCTTTCTTAATACAGACTAGGCCCCACCTGCTCACTCTCCTCGCCAACCCCATAACTCACTTCATTCACAGTATTCTTTCACAAGGGAAAGACCCCCGTGCCTTTCACGGGTTAACACCGTATGTTCTGTTTCACTATTTCCCCCCTATAATGTTAAGTTTTTTCAGTACAATTCTTTCCTCAAGATCTTCCTTTGCTGCTTCCTCTGAAGTATGAGTCTAGTGCCAGTCAGGCTCAAGAAGAGTTGTTCACTGGCCAGTTTCTCATGGTCCAGATGACCGTCAGGAACCCTAACCCGCTTCCTATTTCGAACCCGGATTTCCATGATCCTAGTTCAGCATTCCAGCGACTGCCCCACACGAGCCCTGACAGGGAAGTGGTTAAACCCCGTGTTTTTTCACAGAGTGGATATTTTCCACCCGTCTGTCTCTGCTGCTGGCAGTTTCCTGGCTTCTCATGAGTAAAGCTTTGGCTCCATTACAAATAGTGGAGGGATGCCACCAGCTTGGTGTAGTGGTTAAGTGCGTGGACTCTTATCTGGGAGAACCAGGTTTGATTCCCCACTCCTCCACTTGCACCTGCTGATGTGACCTTGGGTCAGTCACAAGCTCTGGCACAGCTGTTCTCTCAAGGACAGTTTCTGCCAGAAGTTCTCTCAGCCCCGCCTACCTCACAGGGTGTCTGTTGTGGGGAGGGGAAGGGAAAGGAGTTTGTAAGCCACTCTGAGATGCCTTTGGGCAGTGAAGGGCGGGGTATAAATCCAAACTCCTCTTCTTCTTCTATTTCCTGTTCCACACTGTTTCCTTTTTGTTTGTGTGGTAGACGGCTTCCCCTCAGTTACGTGATGTTCTTAGGGTAGAGAGTGGAAAGGGTTTGGGGTGCTGCTGTGAGGTAAGTTTTGTATTGAGCCTGAAGAGGACAAAGATCACTGAAGCAGGGGGTTTCATAAAGCAAGAAAGAAGATTTATGCAAACACAGAGGAAACTGCCCCCCAAAGCAACAAATCAACCAGGAAGCCTTCTCTTCCATATTGCCAAATACTTTGGTTTTTGGGTCTTGTTGCAGGGGACTACATTTCCCAGAAGGCCTTGCAAGCACCAGAATGGTCAACCCTGCCTTTTCTGGGTGTCCTGGGAACGGTTTGTCCTAGACAGGGAGAAAGAAATTTGGGGAACATGGAATTCCACTGGGCCTCTCTTCTTTCTCATTTCCCCCAGCTGGAGGAAGAATTTGGTTCTTCAATGTCTGCAGGAATGGTGAGTTTAGGATTTCCTCAACAGCTCTTGGGCAGGAATAGAGGAGGGGAGGGGAAATGCGTGTGAATGGGAGTGGAGAAGGAAGAGATGATGAGAGGTTTCCCGGAGGGGTCAGTATGGAGCGGGGGCGGGGAGAGCCCTTTTGTTTTCACTCACTTTTGAATGTATTCCTGGCAACTGGCCTGGGTTTGTTTATTTTTTAAAAACTTAGATGGACTCCCAGTTTAATTGGAGTCAACCAAGGGAAGCCCAGTTCCTTGCAATTTTCCGAGTTTATATTTCTTGGAGACTTCCAGTATAACTGCCTGAGGCTGGAAACAAGTAATGCAATTTGGCTTGCCCTCAGTTTGAGGTACTGCGTTCTTTTAATCGCGTGTCCAGTGGGATTCTTCTTTCCTTCTTGAATGCTCGGTGACATGAACAGATTATCAGCTGGGCCACATTTTCCTCTTTCAGAGATCCCCGGTGTCCTTTGAGGATGTAGCTGTGGTCTTCACAGAGGAAGAATGGGCTCTGTTGGATCCAGCCCAGAGAGACTTCTACTGGGAAGTGCTGGAGGAAAATTATGAGACGGTGGCCTCTCTGGGTAAGGATCTTTTCCCTTTCACTGTCTTCACGGAGGAGATGGAAGGGGGTGGCGTGTTCCTTTGAGCCTTGTAAATTTCAGGAGACACATCCACTTGCCACAGAGGAAGGGCTTCTAGTGTCCTGGCCCCACTGCTGGACCTCCTGATGGCACCTGGTATATTTTGGCCGCTGTGTGACAGAGTGTTGGACTAGATGGGCCATTGGCCTGATTCAACATTGGCTTCTCTTATGTTCTTATGAATGGAACTCCCACACCTGGGCATCTTACAGGGCCTGAAAAAGAAATACTTTGATGCTGTAAAGAGACTTGATTAATTTTCCTCCCCCCCTCCCCCCTGGGTCTTTACTTCAGCCGAGGCTGAGACTTGGAGTCGACCAAATGTGTCTCCAGTCATGTAGAGAGGGGGGTGACAGAAGTTTCCGTTCAGGAGGGCATGACCAGGTTAGGAATTACTCTCTGACTCAGAAATCAAGCCTGGAGTCCTATAGCACCTTGAGAACCAGCACAGCTTATGCTGGAGTCAGTTGAGCTGGGGGAGGTGGAGCTTAGCGGTAGAGCATCGTCTTGGCATGCAGAAGGTCCCGGGTTCAGTCCCTAGCATCTCTAGTTATAAAGGATCGGGTAGGAGGTGATGTGAAAGACCTCTGCCCGAGACCCTGGAGAGCTGCTGCCAGTCTGCGTAGACAGTACTGTGATGGGCCAAGGGTCTGATTCAGCATAAGGCAGTTTCGTGAGTAGGATGAAGACCGCTCTGCTCTGTAGAGAAGGACAGTATCCAGGCGAGTTTCTGCTAGAAAATCCCTGCAGCTCCAGTTTTCTTCTTCGGCCTTTGTACTTTGACGCAGAGCGGCTCTCCCACGGTCTTTTCCTTGTGCGACAGAGGAGGAATGGCCCTGTTGATTTATTTTTTTTAAAGCGCCCCTCAAAAGAGGCATTTTATTATTTTTCCACAACGACAAAACTACAAAACATACCACACAACAAATACATAACAATACAATCTACACACACAAAAACAACCACAAACATTGAATTACAAATTTCCGTCACATCCCATTTCCATTATAATCCCTCCCACCTTACCAACATAAGTGTTACACAATTACCTCTATATCCGCTAGTTCTAAATTGCTATCTTATTCAGATCTATTTTTATCCTGAAGCTTACATTCTCCATTCACCATTATTTCTTTCCATCCTGCTCTCTCTGATCCCACCAATCATAAAAGCGTTGCCAAGTGTTTATAAAGGCTGTTTCATCATATCCTTTCAACATCAAAGTCAGTTTGTCCATTTCTGCTGCTTCCATTATCTTCTCAATCAGCTCCTGTTCAGTTGGTACCACCATAGATCGCCAGGGCACTGTTGATTTGACTAGGCTGGAGGAGGGGCCCCCGCTGAGTGGCAGAGCTTCTGATCGGCATGTCAAAAGCCATTCCCTGGCACTTGAAAAAGGGTTTAGACACGGTGGTCTTTGGCTGTGGGGCTGGGAAAGGCCCCTGCCTGAGGGCCTCCCGAGGCACCACCCCTTGGAGTGGAACCAGCTGGGCTGGATGGAAAGTTCCAGGCAAACTCTTGGTGGAGAGGAGAATGGGAGTCTCCTGCAAGCCGTCTGTTGTTTGACACAGCTGAAGGAGGAGGAAACTGGGATTTCACCACCCGCCCTGTCTGCTGCCTCCTGGCTTCTTGCGACTAAACATTTGCTTCCATTGTGAACCCCACAGAGATGTTCCAGAGATAATCTGGGCCAGGTTGTTGCAGTTCCCTTCGTTTTTGGCACTTTCCCCCCCAAGATCATCTTGTATTTGGTGGCCAATTTTCCAGTGGCTAGCCTTGTTTTCTGATGATGAAGAAGAGATTGGATTTATGCCGTGCCCTTCAGTACCCGAAGGAATCTCAGAGCAGCTTATATTTATTATTTATATTATTATTTATTTATTAGACTTTTATCCCGCCCTCCTGCCGAAGTGGCTCAGGGTGGCTTACAAACAGTTATAAAACCAGCATCAGTCCACACATAAAATACAAGTCAATAAAATTCCAATTACTACAATTTAAAAGTGGCGGTGTCATATAATAAAGTACAGGTGCAGCACAGCCGATAGAGTCATCAATCTCTTTCCCTTCCCTTCCCCACAACAGATAGCCTGTGAGGTAGGTGGGGCTGAGAGAGCTCTCTTGAGAACTGCCCTTGAAAGAACAGCTCTGAGAGAACTTATGACTGACCCAAGGTCACACCAGCAGCTGCATGGGGAGGAGTGGGGAATCAAACCGGGTTCTCCCAGATTAGAGTCCACGCTCCTAACCACTACACCAAACTGGCAGGTATGCCTGCCACCAAAAGATGGACAGACATATCCCTTTATTAATATAGACTAGTCCCCAAGCCACTCACTCCCCTCGCCAACCCCATAACCTGCTTGACTCACAGTATCTTTTAATAGGGAAAGACCCCTGTACCCTTTCTGGGTTAAGAAGAAGAGAAGAAGAGATTGGATTTATACCCCACCCTTCACTGCCCAAAGGTGTCTCAGAGCGGCTTACAAACTCCTTTCCCTTCCCCTCCCCACAACAGACACCCTGTGAGGTAGGTGGGGCTGAGAGAACTCTGACAGAAACTGCTCTTTTTCAAGAACAGCTGTGCCAGAGGTTGTGCCTGACCCAAGGTCACATCAGCAGGTGCAAGTGGAGGAGTGGGGAATCAAACCCGATTCTCCCAGATTAGAGTCCACGCACTTAAGCACTACACCCAACTGGCTCTCTTTAAACACCTAAAGTTCTGTTTAAAGTTCTGTTTTTAAAAGTTCTGGTCACCACACCTTAAAAAGGATATTATAGCTTTGGAAAAAGTGCAGAAGAGGGCAACTGGAATGATAAAAGGGTTGGAGAACTTTCCTTATGGGGAAATGTTGAGGCGCTTGGGGCTCTTTAGCTTGGAGAAACGACAGCTGAGGGGTGACATGATCGAGGTATATAAGGTTATGCATGGGATAGAGCAGGTAGAGAAAGAGGTACTTTTCTCCCTTTCTCACAATACAAGAACTCGTGGGCACTCAATGAAATTGCTGAGCGATCGGGTTAGAACAAATAAAAGGAAGTACTTCTTCACCCAAAGAGATTAACACATGGAATTCACTGCCACAGGAGGTGGCGGAGGCTACAAGCATGGACAGCTTCAAGAGGGAATTAGATAAACATATGGAGCAGAAGTCCATCAGTGGCTATTAGCCACAAAGTATAGAGAGGAACTCTCAGTCTGGGGCAAGTGATGCTCTGTATTCCTAGTGCTGGGAGGGGGCAGCAGTGGGAGGGCTTCTAGTTTCCTGGCCCCACTGCTGAACCTCCTGATGGCCCCTGGTATTTTTGGCCACTGTGTGACACAGTGTTGGACTGGATGGGCCTTTGGCCTGATCCAACATTTGGCTTCTATTATGTTCTTATATTTTTAACCATATTTTTTGCTTGTAACTATAAGTATTATCAGTGCAATTCCTTCCTTTGCTGCTTCCTGTACAGGACGATGCAGATCTCCGTCATGCTGAAGATGACCTTTTCCCATGCCAGTTTCTCCTGGCCCAGTTGACCTCCAGGAACTCCCACCACGTTCCTGTTTCCAGTTATTATAGATGGGAGCCCACCCCTTCTGGCTCCACTTGCCAACCCGTTAGCTCACCGCAGTGGCTATATCGTGTTGCTAGGTGTGTGCCCCTTTATGATAAGAGAGTGGTAGGGTCAGTACTGAATGAGCAGCTCTGCCTAGGGTTGCCGTCTTCCATGTAGGGCCTGGAGATTTCCCTGAAGTACTGCTAATCTCCAGACTACACAGTTTAGATCCCGTGGAGGAAATGGCTTATTATACTGTTGATGAATCTGAAACATAATACCTCCTGAGGTGTCTCTCTCTTCCTCAAATCCCACCCTCTCTAGGCTGCATTCTAGTATCTCCAGGAATGTCCCAAGCCAGTATTTACAAGCCTCGCTCTGCCTCCGGACAAAAGAGTAGCAGATGAAACAACAGCCTCAGAGATTATCCTTTCCTGGCAAACTGTAGGCAAAATTAGACATATTTCTCCCCTTTCTTCCCTTCGGGAACCCAAAGGGGCTGGTATTGTTAATTTCTCCATTTTATCCTCACCACAACTAGGGATGGGCACAAACCCGGAAAATGGAGGTTCGTCCCCGTTTGTGGTCCACGCGAGGGTCTCACGAACTTTCCCCAACCTCCACGTTTAAGGAATCGGTTCATGAGGTTCGTGATGTGGCAGGGAGGTCTTCCCCCCCTCCCTTACACGGGGGATGGCTCCCTGAGGCCAGCAGAATGGAGGGGGGGGGAGAGATCTTGCAGAAACCATTTAAAAGGAACATTCCCTTTAAATGGGTTTTGCAAGCGTGCTGCACGCAAGTGAATCCTGAGTGGTGAATTCCTCCAGAAGTGAGTGAATTCGCTGCTCGGGCTTCACTTGCGCACGGCTTGCCAAGGCCATCTAAAGAGAACGCTTGGAAGCGGAGGGGAGGAGCAAAAGAGACTGCTGAAATGGCTGGCATCTATTTCAGCCTAACCGCTGATGGGCTGTGAGACTGAAAACAACAGCCCCGCTGTTAGCCTGCCGTTAGGCTGCTGGCCATTTCAGCGATGCCTCTTGTCTATCCGTCCCCTGCTTCCCACCACGAACCTTCAAAAACTGCTGGGAGCATCGTGGATAGGGGTGAACATGCACCTTGGTTCACAAACCGGCCATGTTTGTCACAAAATTAGGTTCGTGGCTAGGTTCGTGCCCTTTCCTAACCACAACCCTGCGAGATAGGCCAGGCTGAGAATGTGTGCCTGGCCTAAGGTCTGGCAGCACCTTTCAGTGGCAAAGGGGGGGATCTGGTAAACCACACTGGTTCTGGTATTTCAGGAAAGTTCTTCAGCCACCTTGTGCGCGGACTCTAATCTGGGAGAACCGGGTTTGATTCCCCACTCCTCCGCTTGCACCTGCTGATGTGACCTTGGGTCAGTCACAAGCTCTGGCACAGCTGTTCCTGAAAGAGCAGTTTCTGTCAAGGGTTCTCTCAGCCCCACCTACCTCACAGGGTGTCTCTGTTGTGGGGAGGGGAAGGGAAAGAAGTTCGTAAGCCGCTTTGAGACTCAAAAGTGCAGGGTGGGGTATAAATCCAAATCTCTTCTTCTCTTCTTCTTCTTCTTCACCTTTGTATTATAAAAGAGGAGATATTTTTCACTATCTGTGTGTGTGCGTAAAGTGTCATCAAGTTGCAGGCAGCTTATGGTGTACCCACAGGGGTTTTCAAAGCAAGAAACTACCAGAGGATATTTGCTATTCCTTTCCTCTGCATAGCGCCCTAGAATTTCTTGGCGATCTCCCATCCAAATACTGTGTCAGTTCTGTGGGGACTCAAAGTGGCTTAAGTTGTTCTCCTCTCTTCCATTTCAGCCTTACAACAAACTTTTCCTTTAAACAAGGAAAGCATTTCTTTTCCCATTCCGTCTCTGTGCGCTTCCTGAATGAACACCAGAAGACACATTAATCTTTATGTTGTCTCAGTAGCAGCTTTCTGCAAGAGAAGCAACAAACCCCACCAGTTTTCCTTTGATCAGCTCTTTCTCCCTTTCCAGGACATCCTGGCACGTGGTTAGATACTACTGAGGTTGTTCCAGGCCCCCAGCTCTCATTGGAGAACTGACTGTACGTGCTAACTGGTATTTGTATTTTTTCTGTTCTTCTTTGATTTCTGTCTTTTTTTTGCAGTTGCAGATGTGAGGGAGATGGTGAGTGAGAAGGAATCAGGAAGGATGGCTGTGGAAAAAGTCGAAGTTCTGCATGTAGAAGCGAAGTCTGAGGATCAGGTGCTACCAGTGAGACAGTGCAGAATGAAAAGGGAAACAGAAGAGATGCAGTGGAAGGAATTGGTTGACTGTCAGAGCAGAAATCAGCCTGAAGTCTCAGCCCAGGACGAAATGTGGAACAGAAAGAGAAGATCTGATTCCATGGATAAGGAAGGGTTGGGCTACAAATTCAATTTGAAAACATTTCTGACCATTATAACATCCTGGAAAACCTATAAGTGCTTGGATTGTGGAAGGATTTTCTCTGATAATAGCCACCTAACAGCGCATCAAAAGGTTCACACAGGGGAGAAGCCATATGAATGCCTGGAGTGTGGAAAGAGCTTCTTTCATAAAAGTAGCCTAACTGCACATCAAAAGACTCATACAGGGGAGAAGCCATATAAATGCTTGCAGTGTGCAAAGAGCTTCTTTTGCCGTCGTCACCTAACTAAACATCAAAAGATTCATACTGGAGAGAAGCCATATAAATGCTTGGAATGTGGAAAGAGTTTCTACCAGAATGTCCACCTAAGGACACATCAAAAGATTCATACAGGGGAGAAGCCATATAAATGCTTGGAGTGTGGAAAGAGCTTCTCTGAAAATGCCACCCTAACTGGACATCTAAGGATTCACACAGGACAGAAGCCATATAAATGCCTGGAGTGTGGGAAAAGCTTCTTTCAGAAAAAAAGCCTAACTACACATCACAGGATTCATACAGGGGGGAAGCCATATAAATGCTTGCAATGTGGAAAGAGTTTCTTGTGCAGTGGCCACCTAACTACCCATCAGATGGTTCACACTGGAGAGAAGCCATATAAATGTCAGGAGTGTGGAAAGAGTTTCTTTTCTAATGGCCACCTAACTGCACATTGGAAGGTTCATACAGGTGAGAAGCCATATAAATGCTTAGAGTGTGGAAAGAGCTTCATTTGGAATGGCTGCTTAATTGCGCATCATAGGATTCATACAGGGGAGAAGCCATATAAATGCCTGGAGTGTGGGAAGAGCTTCTTTCGGAGTAGCCACTTAACTACACATCAAAAAGTTCACACTGGAGTGAAGCCATATAAGTGCTTGGAGTGTGGAAAGTGCTTCCATTCCTGTAGTCATTTAACTAGACATCAAACGATTCATACAGGGGAGAAGTCGTATAAATGCTTGGAATGTGGAAAGAGTTTCTCTCGACGTGACCACCTAACTGTACACCAAAAGGTTCACACTGGGGAGAAGCCATATAAATGCTTGGAGTGTGGAAAGTGTTTCTCTCAAAATTGCCATCGAAAGGCACATGAAAAGGTTCACATGGGAGAAACCATATGAATGCCTGGAGTATGGAAAGAGGTTGAGTCAGAGGCGGAGCCTTCCCTTTCACCACAAGATTCACACGGGAAGAGCCCTCCAATCACAGTTAGCATGTGGGAAATTGGCTGACCTTGCCAATTTGTTCTCGTGGCCTGTTTTATCATACTTCCCTGGACAAGGCCCCTCTCTGTGCCCATGTCTCTCCTCTTCTGTCTATCCCCTCTCCTTTTCCTCAACCTCATCCATATAATGTAGCATCCAGTTTTGGGGAAAACATAAATATTTTTCTCTATTCTCTCTAAAACCCTCTTATGTTAATATGTCATTCACCCAGGCAGTGAGATTGATCGATTCCTCATACTACCTCTTACAAAATGAAAAGTGCCATAATTTTCTAGTGGGAATAACCTTAATTCTGACTTCCATCTGAAAAGGTGTCATATTGTGGATTCAGTTTTATGGGAGACAGGTCTGTCTTGGTAACTAGCCATGGTGACCAAAGAGAACCTCCACATTCCGATGCAGTCAGTCTCTGGATCCCAAAGCTAGGAGGTAACATCAGATAATGGTCTTGGCCTCTGCCCTGTTGTTGACCACCCAGAGTAACTGTTTGGCCACTGCGTGAGGTGATTTGCTGAACCACTGGTCTGATCCAGCAGGGCTCTTGTGGATTTTAACATTCCTAAATTTTTGTCCTCCCCTTGGAAGACCAGTGGTGTGAGGCCCCCCATACCCCACAGGAGGCATCCCACCCTTGGCCATTTTTCTGCCAGTTCACTGAGTCCTCCCATGTGGGAAGGGGCACCCTTCTCCTTCTCCCAAGACGTCTCTTTGGTATAATTTCTCCTGCCTCCTGGCCTGAGCCCAGCCCACTTATCCTCCTTCCACTGTTTACACATTCCTAGACCTCGCTTCCTCTCCTGGCCTGGCCCGGTTGCTGGTCCTTTCACCTCCCCCAGGACCAGTGCTCCCTCTAAGCTGCGGAGTCTGGTGGGCAAAAATTCTACTTTGTGAGCTGCCGGCCTTAAAGTTGTGAGTGAGCTGTTTGGCTGCTGCATAAATTAGTTTGCTCTGGAGCCATCCTTCCTGAGCTAAGACAAAAATGGGTGAGCCGGAGGCTTAAAACCGGTGAGCTAGCTCACACTAACTCAGTTTGGAGGGAACACTGCCCAGGACTGTGCTGGGATGCTTGAAGCCCCCCCCCCTTCGTTCCAACCACCACCACCCTCTCCTGCCCAGTTGCGCTTCCAGCCAGCTGGCCTGAGTCCTTTGGAGTCTGATGATGTCACTGGCAACCGTGGTCATCCCGGCTGAGCCTCAGCCACCGGTCAGCCAACATCAGCCACCTGTCATTGCCACAGCCAGGCTACGACTCCCCCACCTCTCCTTACCCTCTTATGGGTGTATCTGTTCAGCTGTTTGGGTGAGGTGTATGGGGTCCTGGTGTGAGCTGGTTGGCCGCAGTGTGAGACAGGATGCTGGACTAGGTGGGCTATTGGTCTGAGCCAGCAGGGCTCTTATGCCCAGTAAGGCTTTAACTGAGTTTCAGAGTGCCTCATGCAATCTTTGTTGAATGCCAAGGCTACCGCTTTTCCTGTGGTTAAATAACTCTCTACAGTGTTAATGAAAAAAAAATCTTTCCAAAAACATGGAAACAAACTTGAAACCCAGTAACTTTTTATTTTTAAATACCTTTCTGCAGCATGGTAATTTTTCTTCTGTGGGAACTTTCTTATGATCAGTCGTGCAAGTTTCCACAAATTTAGTCAAAAGGAGTACTGAATACCACTGCTGGTGCCCCCCCTTCAGTTACTTGTTTCATAACTTTTTTATTAAATTCATTTATACCCTGCCTTTCTCCCCAGTGGGCACCCAAAGCAGCTGACATTATTCCCCTCTTCTCCAAAGTCACCCAGCAAGCTTCCATTACCCAAGGGGGTTTGAACCTGGGTCTCTCAGATAGTTGTCCGACACTCTTAGCCACCACACCACACTGACTTCAACCAGTCTGAAGATTAATAACAGCTCCCTGATGGATTCCAGCGAGCTTAACTCTAGTCATAGCAGCCGGGAAAAGGCTCTGGAAGACCTAGAGGTTTCAGCTGAGATATCTCTAATGGGCTGAAGAATGGCTTGTGTTTTTCCATTTTTTAATGTTATACATGTTACCAAGTAAAGTGTCCAGTCTTGGGTGGAGGGATAATACACATCAGGTAAAATCACCTGTATGTATGTTAACCTGTGTATATTCTCATGTAGTTTCATAATTAAATATACTAATTTTCTCCGCTTCTCACCTCAATTCATATCTCCCCGTCTCTGAACAGGTTATTCCGTTTTGCACTGTCTCTCTGATTTCTGACTCCTACTGGCCCTTCTCTGTAATACACCTCCCACCTTCTGGATGGGATGAAAGGGCTGATGTGTCCCCATTTTCATTTCCATCTGGCAAAATGAGCTTTGAAACACGAAAGCTTATTCCCCGGAAAATGATCTTGGACTTTTAAGGTATCACCAGTCTCAAATTTTGTTCTGCGGCAACAGACCAACACAACCCCCCCTCTCAAACTGTTTTCATAACCTTATATAAGTTGCCATAGGTGAGTGTAGCAAAAAGCCATTGTGAATAAGTAGTTTGTTCAATTGACTGTCTCTTCCTCTAGTTTATCACTTTGCTAAATAGAGCTGTTCTTAGCACTGATACCTTCATTAAAGGCACTGATAAGAAGTTACTATCAAGATGTGTCCCAGGACTAATAGTGTTATCTTCTGTATGAAGAAAATCTTGTAGATAAACAAGTCTGTCTGTGGCAGGCTTAATGCAGCAGAAAATAAAGTGAAGTACCTAAAAACTGCACTGCCAGACAGAACAAAGGAACTGGAACATCCCGGATAAGGCCATCTGCAGAACTCCCCTGCCCCACCCGTGTTTTTAAGCACTGGTTGTCTGCAGCAGGCGTAACTGGTCTGAAATTAGTAGAATCAGCTGCCTAGGGAGATGGTGAGCTCCCCCTCACTGGCAGTCTTTAAGCAGCAGCTGGAAAAAACACTGGTCAGGGATGCTCCAGGCTGATCCTGCATTGAGCCGGGGGTTGGACTAGATGGCCTGTATGGCCCCTTCCAACTCTGTGATTCTGTGATAAACCTCGGAATCTCATAATTGGCCTCTAGCTTCACGCTGATTGTAGGAATTGCTGTGTCCCAGACAAAGGGAATTCAACCATCCTGGCCCCAGTTATTTTTGGACAATCCTCCCACTGTTTGCACTGGAGCTACAGTCAACCGTGGCAGGCATAATTCAAATGCAAGGCTGGTGGTGGAAAGTTGGGAGGAATAGCGAACACCCCAAAAGATAACGATAAAATTCAGTGAGTTCTGAACACACCGGAAATGTGAATGATGCAGTTTAACAAGGATAAGTGCAAAGTTCTACATCTGAGTAGCAAACATGAGCAGCACGCATACTGGATGGGGGACACAATTCTAGATAGCAGTGATTGTGTGAACAAAATCTTGGGGCATGGGTGGACCGAAGACAAAATATGAGCAGTCAGTGTGATGTAGCGGCAAACAAGGCTATGCGGTCTAGGGGTGTAATAGAGGCACCTCGCTGCAAATTGCATACGGATTTCCTTCATTTATACCCCATATTCCGCCCCCATGGGGACCCCCAGGCAGCTGAATTCTCCATTCTACCCAAAAATATTTTAGGCTGAGACTGTGTGATGGGCACCTAGCAAACTTTCACGGCAGACGAGGGATTTGAACTTGGGACTCCTTGATCCTAGTCCAGCATTGCAACCGCTACTCCACACAGGCTCAGATATCTCAAGGCAGGGTGCCTGAGAGCCAATGTGGGCTGTGGCTCAGTGGCAAAGCAGAAGGCCCCAGCTTCAATCCCCGGCATCTCCAGTGAAAAGGACCAGGCAGTGGGTGAAATGAAAGGCCTCTGGCCCAAGACCCTAGAGAGCTGCCACCAGTCCGAGTAGAGAATACTGACCTTGATGACCCAGGGGTCTGATTCAGTATAAGGTAGTTTCATGTATTCATGTGCACCCCTGGACAGAGCCCACACACCCGCATATGACCCTTAGGAAAGATCCACTCTGACTGGAGGCCCAAATTCATTTCTGTTCTCTGAAGCATTCGAGATTCGGCTGATCCCTCATGGCAGTTTCTCTCCTTTTTGGTTTCACTGCGTAAAATCCCTCCCTCAATCAAGTTAAATACTCTTTAACAGATTTCAGCCCATCCCATGCAGTTATCACACTGGGTTGTGCTCCTAATTGACCGATATCCAACATAACTAACCTTTTTGCACATGAAGGTAGCTAGATAGATGATGGATATGTGGACAGTTACAAAGGCCCTCCCCCATCTTTTTTTCTCTTTTTTGCCGCCTCCTTACCCCGTCCATGAGGTGGCAACACAGTCTGGAACTGTCTAAAGGTATATCATATGCCATCTGGGGGACTCTCTTTAAGAATGTAACAAATGGCAATTATTATAATGTTAACAATGTTATGCTGTATTTTATTCTGCTGCTGTACATTACCCAGAGCCCTGTTGTACTCAGGGATTGGGCGATCCATACATTTAAATTACAAATATAAATTTCCAAATTCCCTGAGGAAGATGTGTGTGTAAGATCCCAATAACCAAGGTTTGTATCACCATATCCAGAGGTTACCTTACATTTAAGGATAAAGCTCTTCTGAGCATACATTTTATTAAGGTGTTCCCCCCCCATAAAACTGACAGACAATATGAGATGTAATCATCATTACAAAGAATTACAAAATACCTGCTATCACAATAACGATTGTGCCATTTGAAGGACTGGCAAAATTTAATCTCAAATAGCCACAAGGTATCGATAGGAACTCTTGGTTTGGGGCAAGGGATGCACTGTATCCTTGGTGCGGGGGGTGGGGGCAGCAGTGAGAGGGCTTCTAGTGTCCTGGCCCCACTGGTGGACCTCCTGATGGCACCTGGTGTTTTTGGGCCACTGTGTGACAGAGTGTTGGACTGGTTGGGCCATTGGCCTGATCCAACACTGGCTTATGTTCTCAAATCTCCCTCCACCAAATCACTATGAAATACTTATCCCTCTATCAACACCGAGACAATCTCTCTCCAGAACAGGATCCCTTGGCTCCCACTGGAACATTCCCCACAGCACAGACAACTGGAAGTTTCTCTTCCCACCAGATCCTTAGGTCTCGCTAGGGTTGCCAAGTTCGGAGTGGGGCCTAGAGATCTCCCAGAATTACCACCTCTCTCCAGACGACGGAGATCAGTTCCCCTGGAGAAAATGGCTCCTTTGGAGGGCACTTCTGCCCCGTTGGGGTCCTTCCCCTCCCTAAGCCCTGCCCTAATCAGGCTCCAGCCCCAAATCTCCAGGAACTTCCCAACTTGGAGGGGGCAACCATCGGTCCCACAGACGGTTTTCTCTCCTGTCAGTGCAAATGGCTTCTCTCCAATGCTCCCTCTAAGCCGTGGGGTCCTGAGAGCAAAAATCCTACTTTGTGAGCTGCCGGCATTAAAGTTGTGAGCGAGCGATCTGGCTGCTGCATAAATTAGTTTGCTCTGGGGCCATCCTTCCTGAGCTGAGATAAAAATGTGTGAGCTGGAGGCTGAAAAACTGTGAGCCAGCTCACACTAACTCAGCTTAGAGGGAACACTGCTTCTCTCCCTGTATAGGTTTTTCTGTATTTCATGAAAGGAAAGATAATCCCCAGCAACGGAAGAACAAAAGCTCTCTTCTCAGAGTGGATTTCTTGTTTGTTTGGCAAAAAAAGCCATTTTATCGTTCTGAAAAAGCTGGCACGTATCCCCGATCTAAGCACAACCCACTGGCCCACCTGCCAGTTGCTAGGTGGCCTCCCAAACCCCTGTCTCTCACACATCTGGTAAGCTGCCTGTCTGTGTGATTTACAAGTTGTGAATGACGGTGATCAATAAATTCTCAGGACCTCTGCCATCAGACCAGCCAAGACTCACAAGCTGCCCAGACCAGCTCTTGAATATTATATATATAATAATAATCTTTATTGTATTAGCATAAAGCCATAGCAACAGCTCTTGAATATTTACACAAGTCTCTCACGCACAGAGAATCGGGGGCCTGATGGCCTGACCTGGCTAGCCCAGGCTAGATCCATCAGAACATGGACGCTAAGCAGGGTTGACCCTGGCTAGTATTTGGATGGGCAACCTCCAAGGAATACCAGGGGTGTGACGCAGAGGCCGGCAAAGGCAAACCACCTCTGAAACGTCTCTTGCCTTAAAAAGAAGTCTAGCTCACCACCTAGTGGTACAGAACGCTAAAAGACCTAGAACTTCTGGCTGCCAGGCAATCTTAGGATCTCCTGGCTCTACTACCCACACTGCCATATGATAATGATAATAATGGGGGGGGTGTTAAATGAGACACCAAGCAAGCAAGCACTTCCCATTGTGATGCGGCCTGGGGCACCATGCTAGCATACTAATACAGCACACAGAGTGGCTAAGTTTCCACCTTAAAGGAGGCACTGGGACCCCTGCCATGTCTCAAAGGCAAGTTCTTTTTGGCAGAGTTGCCCATCCTGGATTGGGAAATTCTCGGGAGATTTGGGGAGGGGAGTCTGGGAAGGGCAAGAGTTGGGAAAAGGAGGGACCTCAGTTGGGTATATGGTGGCAGAGGGCGCCCTCCATAGTAGCCATTCTCTCCAGGGGAACTCACTTCTGTTGGCTAAAGACCCTTTGTAGTTCTAGGAGATCTCCAGGCGCCACCTGGTGGTTGGCAACCCTATACTGAAGTCAGCTTCCAGACAAGAAGCAGCAGCACAGTCCAAAAACCATTAACGGCAAATGTCAACAAAGGCTGTGAAATGTGAAACGCTTAATACAGTAGAACAACTTATATCAATGTTTATTGTGAATTCTATTTACGTTATAATCACTTAACAACAGGGTTAACAATGCCAACAAGTGTATCAATATATCAACGTATAAAATTACAAATAATACAAAATACACCGTAACAAATTTAGAAATGTTAAAGAATGGTCCAATGGATAACTATGAAGAATAGTTCATCCTCCGAAATGGTTCAGACTTAGACTCATTTTCTAAACATGATTGGTAGCCCGACAGAAGAAGAAGAGGAGGAGGAGGAGGAGTTTGGATTTATACCCCGCCCTTCACTCGGAATCTCAGAGCGGTTTACAAACTCCTTTTCCTTCCCCTCCCTACATCAGACACGCTGTGAGGTAGGTGGGGCTGAGAGAACTCTGACAGAATCTGCCCTTTCAAGAATAAGTCTGACAGAACAATGGCTTCCCCAAGGTCATCCAGCGGCTGCAAGTGGAGGAGTGGGGAATCAAACCCGGTGCTCCCAGATTAGAGTCCACGCACTTAACCACTCTACTGTTTTGAACCTTGATGGTGTTTAAAAATTGATATTGGAGACTTAAACAAACACAGTTATACCTTATGTGAATTGAAAATAGTCCATCTCTGAAGAAGATATCTGTAACAAAGTATTTACCTGGAATCTTTGTAGGATGAAGTCAGCTTCCGAGCATGTGCTAAGAGAGCTGTTCCAATTCAGCACGAATCCTCTCGTTTCTATTAAGGCTTTTCCTTGTGAATGAAACTTTTCTCACACACACACCCCCCCCCGCATTTGTGCACTCTATTTGAGGTGGCACTTCTGATGACTCACAAGATGTGATGGTCTTTGGAACGTTTCCCCACATTCTGGGCACGTGTGGGACCTCTTCTCGGTATGGATCTTCCCGTGTACTTTGAGAGACGACTTCCACCTGAAGCTTTTCCCGCAGTCGGTGCATTTGTAGGGTTTCTCTCCAGTGTGGACGTGCTGATGCCTCCTGAGGTGTGACTTGTTGTAGAAAGATTTCCCACACTTCAAGCATTTATGGGGTCTCTCATTTGCGGAAATTCTTCTTAGGTACACTGTCGATGTACGGGGCATGTTCTGTAGGACTGGGGTCAGTTTCTCTCTCTTATGGTTCTTTCTGTGCCTTTCAAGAGATGAGTTCCACCGGAAAACCTCCCCACAGTCAGGACATTTATAGGGTCTCAGTGGATACACTGAGCGGATGCACTGATGTCCATTCCATTCCACCGCGCTCAAGATTTGGCCACACTCTGAGCATCTGCAGTTTTCTCCCTGCGTACAGCGGCTTTGGGGAGCTCCTTTTCCTCCCATGTGGATCTTTCTGTGTCGGGAAAATGAAGAATTCCACATGAACCTTTCCCCACAGTCTGAGCATTTATAGGGTTTTTCGCCCGTGTGGAGGGGCTGATGCCTTTTCAAGCGTGCCTTGGAGCAGAATTTTTTCCCGCAAGCCAAGCAAGGGTAGCCCTTCTTTCCAGAGAATCCACACTGATGGCTATCAAGGTCTGACGCGCTGTCGAAACTTTCCCTGCACTCACAGCAGATGTGCATTGTCCCTTCTCCCTGCTGTTTCTCACGAGGAGGAACGACCAATATCTCTTCCACATGGACCTTTCTGTGCCCAACTAGAGAGCTGCTCCGGGTAAAGCTTTCCCCACAATCGGGTTTCTCTCCTGTGTGGAGTCGCTGGTGTCTTCTGAGGGACGACTTGTCATAGAAGGCTTTCTCACATTCTACGCACTGGTGTGGCTTCTTGCCAGTGTGAATCTTCTGGTGCCTTCTGAGGGACCGTGAGGAAACGAAGCTTTTCCCACAGTGGGAGCATCTGTACGGCCTCTCCCCAGTGTGGGTTCTCTTGTGCAAGACGAGTTGGGAGTTACGATTGAAGCTCTTCCCACACACATCGCATGTGTATCTTTTCGTGCCCTTCCTGGGTCCCCGCTGGAGAGCAGCTACACTGGGTTTCCCATCATCCTCTTTGCAAGGAAGAGATTTACTCCCTCCCTCAATTGGGTGGGTTACCTGCTTCCTTTCTAGTACGTGTTGATTCTCTAGGCTCTCTCCATTCTTACTGCATTGGGGATCGTTGTCGTTGGCTTGTTTCGGGGCTATCCCTTGCGGCTCTTTCTGTTTAATAATTCCTTGAGGATGTTCCCCCTTGTTCTGACTCAGCTTCCCGTGGTCTGTTCAAGAAACCAGAGAATTTGCCCATTAGGATTTTCCTTGGCCAAGGAAACAGTCTAAAGGGAATCAGGAATAAGCAAAAGGAACTGGGGCAGGGTGCGATCCTGCCTAGGCACATGAGCTAGCAATTTAAAAACGGCTATCAGATTTCAGTTAGGTTCAGCCATGTTGGTCGGGAATAGAAAAGCAAGATTGGAGTTCAGTAACACCTTCGAGACCAACAAAATCTGGGAGTATGAACTAGAGATGTAAAATTTCTGGAAATTTTGAAACACGGGAAAAGACTTGGTTTTTTTCTGTTTTTTCCCCCAGAAAAAAACGGAAATTTGGGGGGAAATGGAAAAAAATGCTACATTAGCACTTCTTTTTTCGTTTCCGGATTGAAAGTCATTCTGTTACTTAAGGAACATAAAATATGACTATGGACAATTTTACTTGGCATGAAATTATCACAACTAGTGTATTAAAAATATAGTGTATCCAAACAATTATTACAAACAGAATTTACTTATTTTATAATATTTATTTGTAATTGAAACAAATGGAGCAACGATCTTTTGGTGTGGTGGTTAGGAGCATGGACTCTAATCTGGGAGAACCGGGTTTGATTCCCCACTCCTCCACTTGCAGCTGCTGGTGTGACCTTGGGTCAGTCACAAATTCTCTCAGAGCTGTTCTCTCAAGAGCAGTTCTGGAAAGAGCTCTCAGCCCCACCTACCTCACAGGGTGTCTGTTGTGGGGAGGGGAAGGGAAAAGAAATTGTAAGCCACTCTGAGACGCCTTCGGGTAGTGAAAGGCGGGCTATAAATCCAAACTCTTTTCTTCTTCTTCTGAAATGTTTACTAGTTTATGTGGAACAGACAAAAAAAGCCTCCACAAAATAATTTTTAAAAATCCAGAAGTAACAGTTATTCATATTTCCTCTCCACAGTATTAAATAAAAATAAAAAACCCATTCTCATAAAAAGAACTGAAGAGGGGGGAAGTGTATAGAAGGGACTGTGGGACTAAGTTTCAATGAATGGGCGTGAAATTTCATCAGAATCATTTTTCTGAGCTGTAATTATCATTATCAGTTTCAGTCTCTGCTTCTGCAGCTACTCTGTTGTGTCCTGTCATTATCATGTTCCATAATCAATTTCTTTTTTCTTTTTTCAATCTTTCCAATTTCTCGGGGAAAAAAACAAAAAAGGCTTCAGGAAAAAAAGAAAAAGACTGATAATGACACACACAACAGAGCAGCTGCAGAAGCAGAGCCTGAAACTGATCATTACAGCTCAGAAAATGATTCTGGGTTTTTTTTTACCAGCTTACATTTCGCAGCCAGCAAATGACTCCAAGGTGAGGAATCCTTACCCAAAGGAAGGGGATCTGGCTCCCACGTGGCTTCCCGGGAAAGCTGTGGTGGATTCGGCACGCCAAACGAGGAAATCGGGTCCGATCCCTGTGCATTCTCCGCCGGTGGCTCTGAGAGTGGTTCCATCATCTGCAAAAATGGTACAAGGCCTCTTTCTGTTATTTATTCACTCGCTTGATTTTGACTCCACCTTTCCTTCGAGGAGATCAGGATACATAGTGATTCCCTTCTGTTTTATACTCTTAGTCTAAGAGTCCAGTGCCAGGCATAAGGACATAAGAGAAGACATGTTGGACCAGGCCAATGGCCCATCTAGTCTGTGTCATACAGAGGCCAAAACCCAGGTGCCATCAGGAGGCCCACCAGTGGGGCCAGAACTCCAGAACCCTCCCACTATTGCCCCCCACCAGGGCTCTTTTTGTAGCTGGAACTCCTTTGCCTATTAGGCGACACACCCCTAATGTCGCCAGTCCGCCAAAAGCTTACAGTAGGCCTTTTGCCACATAAAAATTTTGGACTGGTTGCTACGACTAGAAATTTAGTATTTGGCTTGCTCCTATTCAAGTACTTGCAACGGAACTGAAAGTAAGTTTAAAACTATTCTAGTTAAAAATTATAATAAAACTCTTCCATCCAGCTTCATGTCTTTTCCCACTACTTATAACTATGCTTCTTCTAGGAGAAACTGAAAAACAGGAAAACAGATAAGAAGCTATACTGTTTTTAAAAGAAACGAAGCTGAATTAAGAGGTTGACACTTTCCAACTTTGTAAGACTACTCATGAGGAAGATTGGTGAAATGAGTGCAAAAACCGGTGTGCTCATTGAGGATATGAATATGTTGGACCTTGCTTCGTTAATGTCAGAATTTTCTAACTACATTGTAAGATTAATAGCTTCACAAATTGATGTTCATAGAATTATTAAATGTGTCGTTGTTAATTTTATCACAGTGGTTTTTTGTTTGTTGGCATGAATCTACACACTGTCATCCCTTCTCTGGCTATTTTTTTTGACAAAAAGAGCCCTGCCAAACACTAAAAATACAGAGCATCATTGCCCTAGACCGAGTGTTCCATCTATACTTTACGGCTGATAGCCACTGATGGACCTCAGATCCATATTTTTAGTCAATCCCCTCTTGAAGCTGTCTGTGCTTGTAGCTGCCACCAGTTCCTGCAGCAGGGAATTCCATGAGCTAATTACTGTCTGGGTGAAGTACCTGAAGAAGTGAACAGTGACTTAGGAAAGCTCATACCCTGCCATATATTTTGCTTCTCCTTAAGGTACTACTGGACTCGTGCTCTTTGGGTGAGGAAGTACTTCCCTTTTATCCGTTCTAAGCCGACTGCTCATTAATTTCATGGAGTGCCCACGAGTTCTTGTATTGTGAGAAAGGGAGAAAAGGGCTTCTTTCTCTTCCTCTTATAAACCACAATCATGTCACTCCTCAGCCGTTTCTCCAAACAAAAGAGCTCTAACCTCCTTAACCTTTCTTCATAGGGAAGGTGTTCCATCCCCTTAACCATTTAAGTTGCCCTTTTCTGCACCTTTTCCAATGCTATAATGTTTTTTTTTTAAAGGCAAAGTTAGAAGAACCTGAGGCATACAATCACCTTCCCCTCCTCTCCCCACAACAGACACCCTGTGAGGTAGGTGGGGCTAAGAGAGCTCTGAAAAAACTGCTCTTGAGAGAACAGCTCTGGGAGTACTTTGAGTGGCCCAAGGTCACCCAGCTAGCTTCATGTGGAGGGGGGGAATCAAGCCCCATTCTCCCAGTTAGTATTTGCTGCTCTTAACCACTACGCCAAACTGGCTGCCTTATAAAAGTGCCTGTTTTATTCATGTGTATCAGCGCATGCACACGTCTTCATACTGGGATTTGCTATCAAGCCAATCTCCTCTCATACTAAGACACTGTCGGGCAGTCCTACACACTTCACAAGTCTTGGTGACTTACGTTGCAGCCAGAGTTACCAGGTCCCCTTGCCATTGTGGCAAGGGGATTTGGGGGATGTTCTGAGGGTGGGTGGGATGCCGCATGTGATATCCCTGATTGATATCACGCACAATGCTCTGGTTTTGGGGCAAAAATAAAAAAACTATTTTTTTAAAAAAGCCCATAGAGGCTGCAGTCACACCTACTAAATAATCCACTTTCAATCCAGTTTCAGTGCACTTTCCAATGGGATTTTACTGCGTGAACAGACAAATCCAATCGGAAAGTGCCTTGAAAGTGGATTGAAAGTGGATTATTTCGCGTGTGTGACCGCAGCCAGAGTTTGCCCAAAAACCAGAGTGTCACCACGCAACATCCCTGGCATGTCAATGTCACCTGGAAGTGATGTCATCGCGTTGGGGACATGGTGTAACAATGTCCCTGTTTGGGGGGGGGGTTGTTTCCCCAGCCAGTGGGCCAGTGGCAGATCAAAGCCCCCCAAAGCGGGGGAACCCCTGGCTGGGACCTGGCAGCCTTAGTTGCAGCCCTCCAGTCTTCTAATCAATTTGAGACAGAAAAGTAAGGGATGCTAATTACAAATTTGCCTGGCTCTGAAGTTACCATATCCAGGTTGGGAACAATACTCCCTCTATGGTGTGGAGTCTTGTGAGCAAAAATTCTACTTTGTGAGCTACGGGCATTAAAGTTGTGAGCGAGCAATTTGGCTGCTGCATGAATTAGTTTGCCTCTGGAGAAGAAGAAGAAGAGTTTGGATTTATACCTCGCCCTTCATTGCCCAAAGGCGTCTCAGAGCGGCTTACAAACTCCTTTCCCTTCCCTTCCCCTCCCCTCCCCACAACAGACACCCTGTGAGGTAGGTGGGGCTGAGAGAGCTCTTGACAGAAACTGCTCTTTTTTCAAGAACAGCTCTTATCAGAAACTTGGCTTGCCCAAGGTCATCCAACCAGGTGCAAGTGGAGGGGTGGGGAATCAAACCCGGTTCTCCCAGATTAGAGTCCATGCACTTAACCACTACACCAAACTGGCTCTCCTACATCAAACATGGAGCCATTCTCCCTGAACGAAGGGAAAAATGTGTGAGCCAAAGGCTAAAAACCTGTGAGCTCGCTCACACTAGCTCAGCTTAGAGGGAACACTGGTTGAGAAATCCCTGGAGATTTAGGGGTGGAGCCCAGGAAGGGTGGTGTTGAAGGGGGTGGAGCTCAGCAAGGATGTGACCTGTCAGGTTTCCGGCCTCAAGGTGGGACTTGGAGATCTCCAGGAATTACAACTGATCTCCAGAGATCATTTCCTGGGGAGGAAATGGCTGCTTTGAAGGGTAGACCCATTAGACTCTGCCAAGGCCCCTCCCCAACCTCCCTCCACAGGCTCCGCCCCTAAATATCCAGGAATTTCCCAACCCAGAGTTGGCAACCCTAATGTGATGCCATGGAGTCCACCCTCCAAAGCAGCCGTTTCCTCCAGGGGGACTCGTCGCTGTATTCTGGAGATTGATTATAATTCCAGGAGAACTTCGGACCCCGCCTGGAGGTTGGCAGCCATACAGCAGGAAAAAAATTAAGCTTCTCTCAGTAAATGTGCGCACCAAGGATGATCTTTTCTCTGATCCACACAATTTGCCTTATATCCAACAAACCTTTCTTCCCCATTTCCCCTTTAACTGATGTGCATATATTCCTTCCTTCCTCTCCCCCCCATGGGACTCAAAGTGGCTTAGAATATTTCCCCCTGTCTTCCACTCTCTCACAACAACCCTGTGAGCAATGCTTCCTCTAAGCTGTGGAGTCTTGTGAGCAAAAATTCTACTTTGTGAGCAACTGGCATTAAAGTTGTGAGCGAGCGATTTGGCTACGCATAAATCAATTTGGTCTGGAGCCATCTTTCCTGAGCTAAGACAAAAATGTGTGAGCCAGAGGCTAAAAAACTATGAGCTAGCTCACACTAACTCAGCTTAGAGGAATGCTGCCTGAGAGGTGGGACAAGCTTAGCTCATGTTCACCCAGTGAGCTTGCCTGGTAGAAGCAGGGATTCGAACCTGGGTTGTCCGGGGTCCTAATCTGCCACTCTGTCCACTACAACACACTCTGCCCCAAGCAGAAATCCCCCAGATTTCAATCTGCCATCTCATGACAGGAAATGGGTATTGAATTGCAGGGATTATCCCTTTTATCAGGTCACCCTGAAGCAGCCACCTCCCATTCTTTCCAGACCTGCCTTTCACCCCAAGGCTTCCGCCTTCCAGGACACAGCCTGGCCTTCCTCCAGCTCCCTCCTCAAAGCCCACCTCCTCGACACATAGCCCGCCCCTCCCCTGCCAGTTTTCAATCCCAAACCCTCGGTAAACAGACACCCCCCCAGTTTATGTTCATTCATTGTCTCCTAATTCTCTTCTCCCCTCAGTATGATGCCAATAATTACCATCTGCACAGCACTTCCAGCATTCTGAGTACTTGACATGTACCTACTGGTTTGTTAGAACTGTTACAACAGCCCTGTAGGGTAGGCCTGTGTTATCCCCATATTGCCACTATAGCGGGGTGGGGCCAGCATGAGAGCTGATTGTCTAAGGCAGGTGATCCCATCTTTTTTGAGCCTAGGGTTGCTGTGTCTGAGTTGGAAAATGCCTGGAGACTTTGGGGGTGGATCCAGGAGAGGGTGGGGTTTGGGGAGGGGAGGGGAGGGGCCTCAGCATGATACAATGCCAGAGAGTCCACCCTTCAGAGCAGCCATTTTCTCCAGGGGAGCTGATCTGTCAGCTGGAGATCAGTTGTAAAAGCAGGGGATCTCCAGGCCCCACCTGGAGGCTGGCAACCCTATTTGAGCCTGAGGGCACCTTTGGAATTCTGATACAGCATGGTAGGCCTAGCCACAGAACGGCTGCCACCAGAAGTGGAGCCAGCCACAAAATGGATCCCGCTGCTTCCCTTCAATCACACAGCGCCGATTCTTGTGCTGTGGTGGCAGCTGCTGCCAAAGCAACATCAAATATCCAATGGCCAATCAGAAGCATTGCTGGGCAAAAGCCCCATTGGGCCCTGCCCTTTTCCTAAAAAACTCAAGGAGCACCAGGAAAGCTGTCGGGCACCATGGTGCCCATGGGCACCACGTTGGGGACACCTGACCTAAGGTCACCTTGTGAGTTTGGGACACATGATGCATTCTTTTAACCACTTAGGCTATACTCTGCCCATAGCCCATGACCTGCACATAGCTTTAAAGGATATATCTACAATGAGAACTGCAGCCCAGTGAGTATCTTTTATGACTCTCCAGGGTGTCCGGCAGAGAGGCTGCTTTTCTGTCACATTCTGTCTGAAATCCTTTAACTGGAGATCTAGGGATTGAACCTGAGACCTTGTGCATGCAAAACAAATGGTCTGCCACCGAAAGAGGGTCTCTTTCACCACTGGGGCAGAGACAAGGGGGAAAGGAAGGAGGCCGCAGAAGCGCTGAAATCTCAGTGGGCCAAGAATCATGGATATCCAATTACCAAACAAAAATAAGTTTCCGGTCCCTAAGAGCACAGATTCAGCATCTTACTTTCGGGCCTAAGACCTAGCAATGGCCCTGAGAAAAATGGTGATCCAGTTCTCTTCAGCCTTGAACCAGGCTGGATTTTATCTGCTTATTCTATGTCTTTTATACCCTGCTTCTCTCCCCAGTGGGGACTCAAACTGGCTTACAGCATTCTCTCTCCCCTTTTCCATTTTATTCTCACAATAATCCTGTGAGGTAGGTTAGGCTGAAATTATGTGACTGTCCCAAGATCATCCAGCAATACAGTTCCCAACTCCAGGCTGGCAAATTCCTGGTGGTTTGGGGGTGGATCCTGGGGAGGGCAGGGTTTGAAGAGGAGAGGGACCTCAGCAGGGTATAATGCCACAGAATCCACTCCCAAAACTGCCATTTCCCCCAGGGGAAACTGATCTTTGTAGTTCGGGGATCAGTTGTAATTCTACAAGATCTCCAGAGCCCACCTGGAAGTTGGCAACCCTACCCAATAAGTGTCCCTTGGCCAAGTGGGAATTCAGACCTGAGTCTTGCAGATCCTAGATTGACAGAGGAGTCGGAGAGAGGAAAAGAGGAAGGGAGAAAAATCCTCTCGTCCCCGCCCCCAAGGAAGAAAACAAACAAAAACACTCTCTTACTTGTTGTCTCCATGCCTCAGACTCCAACTGCTCAAGCAGGAAATCTTCGGCCAGAGCCACCGCCTGTGCACAGGTCTCAGGGCAATTTCGCCTGACCCAGTTCTGCATTTCCACAGGCAGGACAGTCAGGAATTGCTCCAGAATAAGCAGCTCCAGGATCTGCTCCTTGGAGTGCTTCTCGACCTTCAGCCACCCGTGGCAAAGTTCCTGGAGCCGATTGTACGTCCCTCTTGGCCCCTCGGCCTCCTGGTAGCAGAACTGCCGGAAGTGCTGGCGAATCTTCTCCCGGCTCATGGCGTCCCCTTGCAAGATGGCTGCCTTCACTTTCCCATAATCCTCTCTGTCAGCAGCCTCCATTTTGAGAAACGTTTGCTTGGCCTCTCCCCTGAGGGCTGGCTGAAGTCGAGCCGCCCAGTCTTCCTTGGGCCACTGGCAGGCTTCGGCTACTTGCTCAAAGGAAGCCAAGAAGGCCTTGGCATCGTCCCATGGGGCACTCTCCTCTGGCAATTGGGGGACACCACATCCCATCTGAGGAACCTCCACTGTCTTCAGGAACTCTTGCAGCTGGGCTTCCCAGAGCTGGGATAACCCTCTTTCCAGTTCTCCTTTCATATGATGCAGAGCTGCCGTTCCCAGGGGTCCACCAATGCCCGCCAAGAGCATTGCTTCAGAGGCCTGGCTTCCCCACGCCGAGTCCATCCTGCTGTGGTGCTCCAGTGTCCTGCAGTTCCACAGCCAGCCGCGGTCCTAGAAGCATATTTCAAAACGACATGTAATTAAAAACAAAGACTTGTCACTTCAGTAGCCCACATTTCTTCAGAGTATATAAGATTGCATTTGGGGCTATCAACTTACAGGTGGGGTAAGGTTGCCAGCCTCCAGGTGGGGCCTGGGGATCTCCTGCTTTTACAACTGATTCCTAGCTGACAGAGATCAGCTCCCCTGGAGAAAATGGCTGCTTTGAAGGGTGGATTCTATGGCATCGGACCATGCTGAGGCCCCTCCCTTCCCCAAACCCCAGATCCACCCCCAAAGTCTCCAGGTATTTTCCAGCCCAGACCTGGGAACTGTAAGGTTCTCCAGGAATGACAGCCCATCTCCAGACCACAGAGATCAGTTCCCCTGGAGAAAGTGGCTGCTTTGGAGTGCAGATTCTGTGTGGTCTGCCCTGTCCCTGCAGAGGTCCGTCCCTGCCGGCTTTACTCTCAAATCGCCAGGAAGTTCCCAACCTGGAGTCATAAGAACATAAGAACATAAGAGAAGCCAATGTTGAATCAGGCCAATGGCCCATCTAGTCCAACACTCTGTCACACAGCGGCCAAAATATACCAGGTGCCATCAGGAGGTCCAGCAGTGGGGCCAGGGCACCAGAAGCCCTCCCACTGCTGCCCCCCCCAGCACCAAGGATAGAGTGCATCACCTGCCCCAGACTGAGAGTTCCCATCTATACCCTGTGGCTAATAGCCACTGGTGGACTTCTGCTCCATATGTTTATCTAACTCCCTCTTGAAACTGTCCATGCTTGCAGCTGCCACGACCTCCTGTGGCAGTGAATTCCATATGTTAATCACTCTTTGGGTGAAGAAGTATTTCCTTTTATCTGTTCTAACCCGACTGCTCAGCAATTTCATAGAGTGCCCACGAGTTCTTGTATTGTGAGAAAGGGAGAAAAGTACTTCTTTCTCAACCTGCTCAATCCCATTCATAATCTTATAAACCTCGATCATGTCACCTCTCAGCCGTCGTTTCTCCAAGTTAAAGAGCCCCAAGCATTTTAACCTTTCTTCATAGGGAAGGTGTTCCAACCCTTTTATCATTCTAGTTGCCCTTCTCTGCACTTTTTCCAATGCTATAATATCCTTTTTGAGATGTGGTGACCAGAACTGTACACAGTATTCCAAATGAGGTCGCACCAATGATTTATACAGGGGCATGATGATACTGGCTGATTTGTTATCAATTCCCTTCCTAATAATCCCCAGCATAGCGTTGGCCTTCTTTATTGCAGCTACACATTGTGTAGACATTTTCAGCGAGTTATCCACTACGACTCCAAGATCTCTCTCTTGGTCCGTCTCTGCCAGATCAGATCCCATCAACGTGTATTTATATTTAGGATTTTTGGCTCCAATGTGCATCACTTTGCACTTGGCCACATTGAACCCCATTTGCCACGTTGACGCCCACTCACCCATCCTCAACAGATCCCTTTGCAGTGCCTCACAATCCTCCCTGGTTTTCACCACCCTGAACAACTTTGTGTCATCTGCAAATTTAGCCACATCACTGCTTACTCCCAATTCCAAATCGTTAATAAACAAGTTAAAATGCATCGGACCGAGTACTGATCCCTGTGGTACCCCACTGCTTACCACCCTCCACTGAGAAAGTTTCCCATTTATACTCACTCTCTGTTTCCTATTTATAAGCCAGTTTTTGATCCTTTTATCCCATGACTATTGAGCTTACTTAGGAGCCTTTGATGAGGAACTGTATCAAAAGCTTTCCGGAAGTCAAGGTAAATAATATCTATTGGGTCCCCCTTGTCCACATGTTTGTTCACTCCCTCAAAAAACACTAACAGGTTAGTGAGACAAGATCTTCCCTTACAGAACCCATGCTGAGTCTGCCTCAATAGTTTTTGTTCATCAATGTGCCTACTAATTCTTTCCTTAATAACAGTTTCCACCAACTTACCCGGTATCGATGTCAGACTGACTGGCCTGTAATTTCCTGGATCTCCCCTGGAGCCCTTTTTAAAGATGGGAATGACATTAGCTACCTTCCAGTCCTCAGGAATGGAGGCAGATTTTAAAGAAAATTACATATTTTTGTCAGGAGATCCACAAGTTCACATTTGAGTTCTTTCAGAACTCTCGGATGAATGCCATCCGGGCCTGGTGATTTATTAGTTTTTAAATTGTCCATCAGTCGGAGGACTTCCTCTCTTGTTACCGCAATCTGATTCAGGTCTTTCAAACCCCCTCCCGAAATCGGTGCTTCTGGAGTGGGCAAACACTTCTCCTCTTCCACAGTCGGTGACCCTAGGCTGCATCTACACAACTTTGTTCTCTCGTTATGCTATTAATCTTTTCCAATCTTTTCTTGCCTGCACTGGGAACATCCAGTCACAAATGATTCTCGTCTTAAGCAAGAAGACTGCATGTTCAGCAATGCGCAGGAGAAGCCTCGTGTTTATTTTATGTATTCCTTTTATACCCCAATGGGGGCCCAAAGCTCCTCTCCTCTGACAACCCCGTGAGGTAGATCAGGCTGGGAGAGATCACCCAGGAAGCATCCACGGCACAGTGAGGATTTTATCCTGGGTCTCCCAGATCTTGGTCTCACACCCTAACCAATACACCTCACTGGTTCAGAGGTATGGTGAACTGGAGGTTCTATCCTGGCTAACGGTACTGTTGCCAACCTCCAGGTGGTCGCTGGAGATCTCAAGGAGAAAATGGCTGCTTGGGAAGGTGGGCCCTATGGCATTATACCCTGCTGAAGTCCCTCCCCCCCCCCGGACTCAGCAAGACCAGTCCAGAAAGCACAGGGTTCCAGTACACAGCATTCAAAGGTATACTGCCTCAGGACTTGGGAGGTTCCATTTTATCCAGGGCGGATAATAGCTATTGACAGGGCTATCCTCCACAAATTTGTTTCATTCCCCTCTTCAAACCGCCTAAGCTAGTGGCCGTCAGTACATCACACACTCTCAGCCTAGCCTCCCCTCACAAGGTTGTTGTGAGGCTAAAAATGGAGGAAAGAAAAAACGTCAGCCATCTTGGGGAGAAAGGCAGGGTATAAATGAAGCAGAGTAATAAATAAATCCTGTTCCAGGTGGTCAGCAGAACAAATTTAGAGCCCAGAGGCACCTTTAAGAAATACAAAGGTTTATTCAAGGTATGAGATTTTGTGTGCACGCAAATGAAAGCTCATACCTCGAATAAACCTTTATTGGTCTTAGAGGTGCCTCTGGACTCTAAATAAATCTTGTGGCAGTGATGCCCACTCACAAGTTAATTAACTACTCTTCATGAAGAAATATGTTCTTTGGTGTGTCCTTTATCCATTGCCCATCAGTTCCATTGGCTGCCTCTGAGTTCGAATTATGGGACAAATAGAAAATATTATTTCTACCCACTTTCTCCAACTCATGCATCAATTTCTAACCTTCTGTCATGCCTATACGCAGCCCAGTAATCATTTCTTCAACTTAAAAAGACCACCAGCTCCTTCCCTGGCAGTGAAAAAGCCCCATTCTCTTTGATCACTGGGGTCACTCACCCTTTGGGGCAATATCTACAATATCCCTTTGGAAACTGCAGACCAAGCCCCCTTCCATCCCTGCCACAGTAGAAAAGTTTGCCCTTTCATAACCTCACAACAGGCAGAAACTCCACGGGTGAAGATTCACCCCATCACCACCACCACTACATCTGTGCTACCGTTTAAAAGAAGAAGAGGAGAAGCTTATCTTTGGCCTAGAAGGGCCGAACATTTCCCTTAATTTAGTAAATAAATCAATACATTTAAAGATTTGTTTTTAAATTTCACCCACTGGCAGTGTTCCCTCTAAACTGAGTTAGGCTGAGCTAGCTCACAGTTTTTTAGCCTCCAGCTCACAGATTTTTGTCTTAGCTCAGGAAAGATGGCTCCAGAGCAAACTAATTTATACAGTAGCCAAAGTACTTTGAAGGGTGGACTCTTGGGCATTGTGCCTCACTGAGGTCCCTGTCCTCCCCAGACTCCATCCCCAAATCCCCAAGGAGTTTCCCAACCTGGATCTGGCAACGCTCACCCCACATCCCCCGCCGGTGGCCAGGTAGGGAACCTGGCAGCCCACGACCAAGCATCGTTTGGTAACCTATGCTCTAGGGAGACTCACCGGCTCTGGCACGCACACCCGTCCTCTCTGGAAATGCAGAAGCCCAAGAAAAATCTCCAGGATAAAGAAAGGGAGAGGAGGGGACCCCTATGCAAAACTACAGAATCAGACCCCCCTCCCCCAATCACGTGCCCAAACCCAGAAAGGATTCCACCCCCCACTCTGCATTTCTCATCTCAATGCCCTTTCTTAGTTCCTTTGGAGCTGGGATCGTCAAGTAATCGCTTTTGACCTTTCTTCGAATGGCCCGATTCGCGTGGGCGCCTTTAAGACCAACGGCGTTTAATTCTGGGTATAACGCACGGCCGCCCACCCTCAGCTCTGAAGAAGTGGGCCTGCATGCACACGAACGCCTGTACCCAGGATTAAATTTTGTTCGTCCTAAAGGTGCCGCTGGGCTCCCAACTTTGTCCTAAACGGGTCGAGTTTTCGTTCTGTTCTTTTAACCTCCTGGCTGGCTGCAGGATCCCTGCTGGTTCCCCCAGACGGCCGGGCCGGCTTCTTCCTTGCTTTCCCGAGTCTTTCGACAGCGCACGCTCAACACGTGAAATTAGAATGTACGTCTGCACGACCCAAGCAGCCTGTTTCCTCAACCCTGTCTCTGGATTATTTCTACACATTCAGTAGTGCCGATCCTGGTACAAACCCTGCAGAGCTGCTCACCATCCGGGTGTCTGTTTTCCTTGGAATAAGCTCTATTGAATACAACGGGGCTGGTATCTGAGTAAACACGCACTGAGTTAGCATTGGCGATGGCTGGATTTTTAAATTATTATTTAATGGCTTTTTGGGTTCGTTTGATATATTTTTATCCTTCTCTCAAAGAGCTCATAGAGGCGAATTGTTATGTTCTAACTGTAACTGAGCCTATTCTTTTCTATGTAATCACAGGGTTGCCAAACGTCCAGGTGGGGCCTGGAGATCTCCCAGAATTGCCATCGACCACCAGACTACAGAGATCAGTTCCTCAGGACAAAATGGCTGATTTGGAGGGTGGACTTGATGCCATCAGAGCCTAATGCGATCCCCTCCTCTTTCCCAAACCCTCTCCTTCCTAGATGTTTGTGGCACCAATGCTCCCTCTAAGCTGTGGAGTCTTATGAGCAAAAATTCTACTTTGTGAGCTATTGGCATTAAAAGTTGTGAGCGAGAGATTTGGCTGCTGCATTACATTAGTTTGCTCCGGAGCCATCCTTCCTGAGCTAAGACAAAAACGTGTGAGCTGGAGGCTAAATAGCTGTGAGCTAGCTCTCACGAACTCAGCTTAGAGGGAACACTGCATCAAGGTGACATGATTGAGGTTTACAAAATTAGGCATGGGATAGAGAAGGTAGAGAAAGAAGTCCTTTTCTCCCTTTCTCACAATGCAAGAACTCGTGGGCATGCAATGAAATCAATGAGCAGTAGGCTTAGAATAGATAAAAGGAAGTACTTCTTCACCCAAAGAGTCATTAACACGTGGAATTCCCTGCGGCAGGAGGTGGTGGTAGCTACAAGCATAGCTTCAAGAGTGGATTGGATAAATAGATGGAGCAGAGGGGGAACGGTCTGTCTGGGGCAGTGATGCTCTGTATTCCTGGTGTTTGGAGGAGCAGCAGTGGGAGGGCTTCTGGAGTTCTGGCCCCACTGGTGGGCCTCCTGATGGCACCTGGTTTTTATCCACTATGTGATACAGAGTGCTGGAGTGGATGGGCCACTGGCATGATCCAATATGGTTTCCCTAGGTATATGCAGAATTACAACCAGTCTTCAGACTACAGTGCCCATGGGGGGAAAAATGGCCGCTCTGGAGGGTGCATTCTATGGCATTACATTGCTGTTTCTGCCAGTGTTCTGTTTGGCATGATCCCAATACCTGTTACCGGCCTTCTCTCTGGTTTTTGGTGCTATATGTGCTTATATATATTAAATAAATAAATAAATAACATGTTTTTATTCATTTATATGTAATTCATTTTAAATGTTCTAATGTTTGAAATGTTTTAACATTGAAATGTTTTGATGTTTGCCTCCTGGCGGCCCTATTTGGGTATAAAAGTGGATTCAGGTGGGTAGCCGTGTTGCAGAACAGAGTTCGAGTCCAGGAGCACCTTTAAGATCAACAGAGTTTAACTCTGGGTATAAGCTATCATTTGTACTCACACTGAAGAAGTTTCTGAAGAAGTGCACTTGCATATGAAAGCTTGTACCCAGATTAAAACTTTGTTGGTCTTAAAAGGTGCCACTGAACACGAACTTTGTTCTGGGTATAAAAGGGACACAAAAATGTTATAAATAAATACTGAAATCTTCTCTGGGACTTTTTGCCATCCTCCTCTCTCTTTCTCTCTCTTCTGTGAAGTGGGCTGTACCAAAAAGCAGAGCCATCTCAGCTTTGGCACCCCAACCATGGAAGACTGTTCTTACCACCATTGACCCTGCCACCCAATCTTATGAATTAAAGACCTAAATGCTATCCAGCTGATGTGCCTCCCCTCCCCAAGCTCTGCCCTCCCCAGACTCCACCTCCAAATCTCCAAGAACTTACCATCCTAGAGTTGGCAACCTGATTTTCCCCTTTGCCTCTTTATCCTCACAACAATCCTATCAGGTAGGCTGGGCTGAGGGAATGACTGGCCTGGTGACACCAAGTGACCTTCATTGCAGAGTGCATTTATTTAGTGTGGTTTATTCTGCACTTCGTCCAATCAGTTCAGGGTGGTATACAGCACTCTGCCCTTTTCCTCTTTACCCTCACAATGACCCTGTGAGGTAGGTAAAGGTCTCCCTTGCTCGAAAGCCAGTCAAATCCGACTCTAGGGTTGTGGTGCTCATCTCCGTTTCCAAGCCGAAGAGCCAGCGCTGTCCGAAGACATTTCCGTGGTCATGTGCCCGGCATGACTAGACACCGAGGCGCACGGAACGCTGTTACCTTCCCACCGAAGCGGTGCCTATTTATCTCCTTGCAATTTCTTGCGTTCGAACTGCTAGTTTGGCAGGAGCTGGGGCCAGAGACGGGAGCTCACTCCATCATGCGGCACTTGAAAGCCAGCGGCTTAATCACTTGAGCCACCGCAGCTCAAGCTGAATGAATTGCGTCAAATCTGTAAAGGCCCACTGGGCTCCTTTGAGGTCGGTTAGGCTAAAAGAAAATGAGTGGCCCAAAGTCACTAGGCAAACTTTTATGGCAGAGTGTTGCACATTGGGGGGGAGGGGTTTGAACGCTGTCCAATAGCTCATTTGGCAGGAGGGGCAGCTTTTTACTCCCCAAAGAAGCCCGGTGGGCCTTTACAGATCTGACGCAATTCATTCAGCAGAAGCTTAGCCATACATATATGAATGCCTGAAGGGGCCCTTTGCTGAATCGGACCACCAGTCCATCGAGATCATTCTTGTCTACTCAGGCTGGCAGAGTAGAGATCTTTCCAGGCTCACAGGCAGAGAGAGATCTTTCACAACACTTGCCGCCTGGTCTTCTTGAACTGGAGATGCTGGGGATGGAGGAAACCTGGGAACATCTGCGTGCCAAGCAGATGCTCGGCCACCGAGCCACGGACCCTTCCCTAAATGAACCCGCTCTTTTATTGAATTAGACATAAGAACATAAGAATTCGACATAAGAACGTAAGAATTAGACATCAGACCAATAGTCCATCCACTCCAGCACCCTGTCTCACAATAGCGGCCAACAGGTTCCTCTGGAGGACCAACAACTGAGCAGAGGGACCAAGGCCTTGCCCTGAGGTTACCTCCTGGCTCTGGGAGTCAGAGGTTTAGTGCCTCTGAATGTGAAGGTTCTATAAATAAATGTCTTCTATCTTCCCTGGACATTTTCAAGAGGAGGCTGGATGACCATCTTTTGGGTATGTTGTAGGTATGTAGGGCTATCTTTTGGCTATGCTCCCGCAGAGTGCAGGGGGTTGGACTAGATGACCTGCAAGGTCCCTTCCAGCTCTAACATTCTATGAGTCTATAAATGTAAATCTATCTCTAAATGTAAACCTTCTGTTTATCAGTGTCTTCTGTCTATAACTAAATGTCTTCTATCTTTATGACACCAGTCCCATGCTGATCTTTGCAGGAAGACATTCTCACAGCTGATTTATTTATTTCGAATATTTCTATGCCCCCTTCAGAGTACTGCAAGTGTCTGTCATGTCAGTTTAGACAATCCCGTGTGTGTGTGTGTGTGTGTTTGCCTGTATATATTTTAGGCCTGATGGACAGCCTCCATGTGGGGGGCAGGGCGGGGAATGAAATTGGTTTCTCCTTTGGCACTGCAAAATTCCTAGGTGGATTGACCTAGAAAGAGGAGGGTACAGAGTTGTTTTTGGTTGCCCCAGAAGGTCAGACCAGAGCCAACGGGCTGAAATTAAATCAGAGGAGTTTTCAGCTAAACATTAGGAAGAATTTCCTGACAGTGAGAGCGGTTCCTCAGTGGAACAGGCTTCCCCGGGAGGTGGTGGGCTCTTCCTTCTTTGGAGGTTTTCAAACCGAGGCTAGATGGCCATCTGACAGCAATGCTGATTCTGTGAACTTAGGCAGATCATGAGAAGGAGGGCAGGAAGGGTCGCCTCAGTGCTTAGTTCTCGTGGCCCTTTCTTACACGCCCAGGGAAATGCTGATTGCCACTTTGGGCTCAGGAAGCAATTTTTCTCCAGGCCAGTTTGGCTGGAGATCCTGGAGGTTTTTTGTCATCTTCTGAATGTCACTGGGGGTGTGGAGGGGGAGGTATTTGAACTTCCTGCATTGTGCAGGGGGTTGGACTAGATGACCATGGAGATCCCTTCCAACTCTATGATTCTATGTGACTTTCTAAGTGGGGTCTCTTCTCCTGCTATTCTTTGTCCCAGCCACTCCTCTCCAAGGACAGGACTGTCTCCTCACCCAGGGCCCCAGGCCTCCTCTGAGGTCAGCCAAATCTTCTTAACCAGCCACTTGAGCACTGAGACTTGGGATCTTTTGTATCCCTCCAGGACCAATTTCCTCCTTTTGTCTCGCAAATGGGGCTTCCTCCTGTCCCTGCCCTGGTCCAGTATCCCCTGCCCACCCCCCCAGGGCCAAGCCTGGCTTTTCTCTCTTGGGGTATTTCCATTTCCAAAGAAAATCTCTGAAGAAGTGAGCGGTGATTCAGGAAAGCTCATCCCCTGCCACATATTTCGGTAGCCTTTCAGGTGCTCCTGGACTCTCCTTCTTTTCTACCGCTACAGACAGACTAACACGGCTGCCCGCCTTGATCAGTCTCCAAACAAAATATGATAGCAAAGGAGGGTAGCCATCTTAGTCCCTTGCAACAAGTAGAACGTAAGTCCAGTGGGCACATTAAAGCCCAGCGACACTGATTTTTTTCAATATGAGCTTTTGTGAGTCAACACCGCTCACTGTGTCACTTTGTGCTCACTACTCACATCTGGGAACCCCTTCCAGACATATCCAAAGAAGGGAGGCTGACTCAGGAAAGCTCAGGGAGCTCAGAAAAGGGACTTAGAATTGCCAGCCTCCAGGCAAAACCTGGAGGGTTTCCTGGAATTACAACTGGTCTCCCGACAAGAGATTATTTCCCCTGGAGCAAATGGTTGCTTTGGAGGGTGGACATAAGAACATAAGAACATAAGAGAAGCCAATGTTGAATCAGGCCAATGGCCCATCTAGTTCAACACTCTGTCACACAGATATACCAGGTGCCATCAAAATATACCAGGTGCCATCAGGAGGTCCAGCAGTGGGGCCAGGACACTGGAAGCCCTCACAATGCTGCCCACCCCCCAGCACCAAGAATAGAGTGCATCACCTGCCCCAGACTGAGAGTTCCTATCTATACCTTGTGGCTAATAGCCACTGATGGACTTCTGCTCCATATGTTTATCTAAGTCCCTCTTGAAACTGTCCATGCTTGTAGCTGCCACCACCTCCTGTGGCAGTGAATTCCATGTGTTAATCACTCTTTGGGTGAAGAAGTACTTCCTTTTATCTGTTCTAAGCCGACTGCTCAGCAATTCCACGAGTTCTTGTATTGTGCGAAAGGGAGAAAAGGACTTCTTTCTCAACCTGCTCAATCCCATGCATCATCTTATAAACCTCGATAATGTCAACCCTCAGCCGTCATTTCTCCAAGCTAAAGAGCCCCAAGCGTTTTAACCGCTCTTCATAGGGAAAGTGTGACAGCATTATGCCCTGCTGAGGTATATTATCCCAGCCTTCACCCCCAGCAGTGAACTCCACGTTAATGACTCTTTTGGGGAAGAAGTGAAGAAGTGCTGTGAAGATGGGAACTCTCGGTCTGGGGCAGGTGATGCACTCTATTCTTGGTGCTGGAGGGGGAAGCAGTGGGAGGGCTTCTGGTGCCCTGGCCCCACTGCTGGACCTCCTGATGGCAACTGGTATATTTTGGCCGCTGTGTGACAGAGTGTTGGACTAGATGGGCCATTGGCCTGATTCAACATAGGCTTCTCTTATGTTCTTATGTTCTTATGTGTCTCTTCCAGGCCTCAGCAGCAGGGAACTCAAACTTGGGTTATGTGTTTAACAGACCTAGAAAAATTACTGAGTTCTTGGAAGTACAGCCGCAAGGCACTGATGTGAGGTCAGTTCCAGAATTCCAGTTTGTAGCTTTTGTCGATTAACCAGATGGCAAGCCAGTCATGCCTGTGTGTCACACTTTTTGATCACTGACCACTTCAGAGGACTCAAGTTGCATATCTGGCCGATCCCATCGCTTTCATTTTTCCTCTGTATAAAAATTAGGAAACTGGACTGGAGTCATCTTTTTGGTAAATACTTACTCAGGTAGGCATTTCAGAGGGTAGCGGTGTCGATCGACAGTAAAACAGCTCGACTTGAGTCCAGTCACACCTTAGTGACCCACGAGATATTCAGGGTATGAGCTTTCGAGAGTCAAAGTTCCCTTTGCCAGGTATCTGACAACTGAAGTTTCGACGCTCGAAAGCTCATACCCTGAAAATCTTGTGGGTCACTAAGCTTCTACTTCCTTGGCAAATAGAAGGGGAAGTCATAGAAGTAGTGACAGACTTCACGTTCCTGGGATCCCAGATCACTGCAGATGGTGACTGCAGCCATGAAATTAAAAGACGCCTGCTCCTTGGGAGGAAAGCGATGGCAAACCTAAACAGCATGATAAAAAGCAGAGACATCACCCTGCCAACAAAAGTCGGCATGGTCAAAGCAATGGTATTCCCCGTAGTAATGTATGGCTATGGCTACGAGAGTTGGACTATAAGGAAGGCCGAGCGCCGAAGAATAGATTCTTTTGAACTGTGGTGCTGGAGAAGACTCTTGAGAGTCCCTTGGACTGCAAAGAGATCAAATCAGTCAATCCTAAAAGAAATCAACCCTGATTGTTCCCTGGAAGGCCAGATCCTGAAGCTGAAGCTCAAATACTTTGGCCACCAAATGAGAAGGGAGCACTCACTGGAGAAGACCCTGATGCTGGGAAAGGTTGAAGGTCAAAGAAGAAGGGGAGGGCAAAGGATGAGATGGTTAGACAGTGTCATCGATGCAACAAACATGAAATTGAGCAAACTTCAGTGGACAGCGGAAGACAGGAGGGCCTGGCGTGATCTGGTCCATGGGGTCGCGAAGAGTCGGACTCAACTGTGCGACTGAACAACAACAACAAAACTTCTACTGGACTCATATTTAGCTGTTCAGGTAGGAATTGTGTCTTTGTGTTTTAAAAAGAATAATTGTTGTTTCTTTGGCTGGGTGAACATGAGTCTTGTGTTTACTCTGAATTTGCTGTTTCAAATCTGTGGTAAATAATCAAGAGGCAAACAACAATGCTTGAGATGGACAGCAGGCAATTAAAAATTGTCAGGGGAATGAATCTGCTTTGGAGCACCTGAACACTCAGTCTGCCTGTCAACTGGGATCTTCTCTGGGGACTTTTTTGTCATCCTCCTCTCTCTTTCTCTCTCTTCAGTGAAGTGGGCTGTGTCAAAAACTTCTCAGTTGTGGCACTGTTCCCACCACCATTGACCCTGCCACCAAATCTTATGAGGTTTCGCTCCCAGGTGAACAAAATACCTCTTTTCTGCGTCCTTCCTCTCCTGTAAAGGACATTTTCTTGCCTCATTTTATATCACAATTTAATACTTCTTGCATTGTGCTTCTGTTAGCAGGGCTTTTTTTGTAGAAAAAGCCTAGCAGGAGCTCATTAGCATAACAAGCCACACCCAACAGCAGAAACTCATTAGCATATTAGGCCACACCCCATGCCTTCCCTTGGCTTGCCCAGACACCCCAGGGCTGTGGGGAGCCTAAGCAAGCCCCCCCTTGAATGGAAGGGAGTGCCTTGGACAGGTCGGGGAAGGCATGGGGAGGCATTTAAATGCCTCACCAATCCTTCCAGGCCCCCCTGCCCCACCACCTCGGAGTCGCTGAGGGTATGTGTCTCTCCAGGCCTTCCCTCTGTAGCCACCCACCCAGAGGTTTGGCTGTAGTGGGTGTGGCCAACTCTGAAGCCAGCTGGAACCCTGTGCATTCCTGCCCCCAAATAGCCCTGTCTGTTAGTATCTGCATGGTTGCTTTTAAAACTCTTAGATTCATCTCCCTCTAGGGTTGCCAGCTCCAAGTTGGGAAATAGTGGAGATTTGGAGCCTGAGGAGGATGGGGTTTGGGGAGAGGAGGGACTTCAAAGGCCATAGAGTCCACCTTCCAATGTGGCCATTTTCTCTAGGTGAACTGATTTCTGTTGCCTGGAGATCAATTGTAATAGCAGGAGATCTCCAGTGGCTACCTGGAGGTTGGCAATCCTATCACCCTCTAATTTTGGGGGAGGGTGGGGAGGTTCCACTTGTGTTGTGTTCAAGTTATTTTCACAACTATTGTGTCTGCAAAGTGCCATCAAGCCACTTCCAAGGCAACCCTATTAATTAGTGACCTCCTAGTTATCCTAATGTTAACAGCCTTGCTTGAGTCTTGCAGACAGACAGAGGGCCGTGGCCATGACAGAGGATGGCTCGGAGTTGTTTTCTGTTGCCCCAGAAGGCCGGACCAGAATCAAGGGATTGAAATTCAATCAAAAGAGTTTCCGGCTAAACATTAGGAAGAACTTCCCGACAGAGCAGTTCCTCAGTGGAGGTGGGTGGGCTCTCCTTCCTTCTTTGGAGGTTTTCAAACAGAGGCTAGATGGCCATCTGACAGCAATGCTGATTCTGTGGACTTAGGCAGATCATGAGAGGGAGGGCAGGAAGGGTTGCATCAGTGCTTAGTTCTTGTGGCCCTTTCTTGCATCCCCGGGGAAATGCTAATCGCCACTTTGGGGTTAAGAAGCAATTTTCTCCAGGACAGTTTGGCCAGGGACCCTGCCCCCCCCCGTCTAGGAATGGAATAGCAGTCACTGGGGGGGGGTGGGGGTGGAAGTATTTGTGAATTTCCTTCATTGTGCAGGGATTTGGTCCCGTCCAACTCTAAGATTCTATGATTCCTTTATAGCGTCTATCCATCCCCAAAGTCTCCAGGTATTTCCCAACCTGGAGCTGGCAACCCAATTCCAACGCGATGGCTAGTCTAGACTGTCTCCATCCGCTCTGGTCTTCCAATGGTTAAACTTGCCAGCGAGCTCCAAGCGGCTAGACGGGCAGGAACCTGGAAGAGGGAGGAGGAGGAGGAGGGGTGTGTCAGACGTCAACTCCAATGCACTTCCTGCGATGCTTGCCGCAAAGCTGGATGTTATTGGGATTTTTTTTTTCCCTTGCAAGAGGAAAGCTGGGAGGTTGGTGCATTATTCATTAAAGGTGTTTCGGCGGGGGGAAGATTGGGTGGGGGCGGTGCATTAGTAAGGTAAACGTTTGTAGCCGGGGGCGGCTGGAACAAATTAGAAAAACAGACACACACCCCCATTTCCTTCTCTTAAAAAAAAATGAAGCAAGCGGTAGCCCGAGGTACCAGGTTTGTATGTTTTTAATAGGAACCGGGCACTTTCTTTCTCTGAAAGGTTTTCTCGGGGAAGGGTTGAAATTATGGTGGAGGGGGAGCTTTGCTTGCTAAATGCTCCGTGATAGATAAGTGGAGCCTCCTTGTGCCGGAGCAGTGTACATGAACATATGAAGCTGCCTTACGCTGAGTCAGACTCTTGGTCCATCAAGGTCAGTGTTGTCTGCTCAGACTGGCAGCCGCTCTCCAGGTCTCAGGCTGAGGTCTTTCACATCCCCCATTGCCTGATCCTTTCAACTGGAGATGTTAGGGATCGAATGTGGGACTTTCTGCATGCCAAGCAGATGCTCTACCACTGAGCCACAGCCCGTTTTGAAGGTCCCTCCTGTATTTATTTATTCAGCTTCATGTATCCCTCCACCTTTCTTCCCAATGAAGATCCAAACTGGCTTACCCCATTCTCCTCTCCTTTATTTGTCCTCACAACAACCCTGTGAAGTAGGTGAGGCGGAGTGAGGGTGACTGGCCTAAGATGTAAAATTTCTGGAAATGTTGAAGCTTGGAAAAAAACCCAGGTTTTTCCCAGGGGGAAATGGAAATTTTCGGAAAAATTGAAAAGTGCTACATTAGCACTTCTTTTTTCTTTTCCAGATTGAAAGTAATTCTGTTACTTTAGGAACATAAAATATGACTATGGACGATTTTGCTTGGCATGAAATTATCACAACTAGCCTGTTAAAAATATAGTGTATCCAAACAATTACAAACAGAATTTACATTTTTAATAATATTTTTTGTAATTGTAACAAATGGAGCAACACAATCTCCTGAACTGTTTACTAGTTTATGTGGAACAGACAAAAAAAACCTCCACAAAACAATTTTTAAAAATCCAGAAGTAACAATTATTCATATTTCCTCTCCACAGTATTAAATAAAAATAAAAAACCATTATCATAAAAAGAATTGAAGAGGGGGGAAGTGTATAGAAGGGAGTGTGGGACTAGGTTTCAATGAATGGGCATGAAATTTAATCAGAAGCATTTTCTGAGCTGTAATTATCATTATCAGTTTCAGTCTCTGCTTCTGCAGCTACTCTGTTGTGTCTGTCATTATCACATTCCATAATCTATTTTTTTTTCTTTTTTCAATTTTTCCAATTTTTTGGAAAAAAAACGAAAAAGTCTTCAGAAAAAAAACGGGGAAAAAACATTTTCCTCCCGAATTTTTCCAGTTTTTTTCTGGGCCTTCACATCTCTAGACTGGCCCCAGTCACAAACTTGCCCATCTGTTGAAGCTGTCCTTTGAGTGTCAGAGAGTGTCCCTGACTTGTGAAGTTAAATGGGTGTCTACCTGAGGCTGGGATTTTGCTGAGGTTTTATGTCCCTTTTGTGGAACTCCCCAAGGGGTTTCCACCTTTTACGAACTCCGTTGCAATTTCTGTGCAGTTTTTATTGCTGTTGCTTTTATTGTTGTGCAGTATGTTTTTAAACTCCTTTCCCTTTCCCTCCCCATGACAGACACCCTGTGAGGTAGGTGGGGCTGAGAGAGCTCTTTCGAGAACTGTCCTTGAGAGAACAGCTCTGACAGGGCAGCAAATAAATGAAATAAATAGCTGCAAACAAGGTTCATGGTTGGGAGCCTTTTCAGTAGGCAGACAAATCTGACTTTGCAAATTAACCTGTAGGGTAAGAAATATTGAAAATGACCTAGGAGGCCAATAAAATTTAATTAATATATCTTATTTATTTTGTCCAATGTATATTCTGCCCTCCCCTCAAGTGGGCTCATGCCCACAGTAAGGTTCTAAAACACATAAACAGAAATTTACAGAATAATTAAAAGCAATTTAAAAAAAGAAAAACACAAAACAGGTCACACTATTTCACTATATACGTGATTTTCAAGCCGGTGCCATTGGGTCTCAGATCTTATTGATCCAGGCTGTGTTGCGGTGGTAGGCTACGACTTCAGCAGTGGAGGCCAAGTCCAAAGGCCTGGTGGAACAGCTGTTTCACAGGCCCTGGCCCTACAGAATGGTAGTAAACATTTTTAAGCTGCCTTTCCACCCAATATTGAAAATAACTGAACTGGTTCAAGGAGGGAGAGAAGGGGATGGCCAAAAGAATTCTCCACCTATCACTGTAGTTCCTCACAGGTCTCCATCATTTGTTATATTTCATGTATTGTAAGCTGCTTTGAATGCCACAATATAATAGAAAAGCAGCATAGAGAGAAGTGCTAGATTCGAGTACCAGTGGCACCTTGGAGACCACCTTAGAACATGAGAAGAGCCCTGCTGGAGCAGACTAGCGGTCCATCTGGCCCAGCATCCTGTCTCGCACAGTGGCCAACCAGTTCCTCTGGACTGCCAACAACAGGGCATAGAAGTCAAGGCCTTAAGAACATAAGAGAAGCCATGTTGGATCAGGCCAACGGCCCATCCAGTCCAACATGCTGTGTCACACAGTGGCTAAAACCCAAGAGCCATCAGGAGGTCCACCAGTAAAGCCAGAACTCCAGACTACCACCCCCCCGCCCTAATGTTGCCTCCTGGCTCTGGTATTCAGAGGCTTAGTGTCCTCTATCACCATGGCTAGTAGCCACTGACAGATTTATCCTCCATGAATTTATCTAGTCCCCTTTTAAAGCTGTTTATTCCTGTGGCCATCTCTAAATCCTCTGGCAGCGAATCCCACATTTTAATCGCTCTCTGTGTAAAGCAGTATTTCTATTTGTCCGTCCTGAACCTACTGCCCATCAGCTTCATTCTGTGCCTTCCAGTTCTAGCATTTTGGGAGAGGGAGAAAAATTTCTCTTTGTTAAGTCTCTCCACCCCTTACATCATTTTATAAACCTCTATCATGTCCCACCTTAATTGTGTGTTTTCTAAACTGAAAAGTCCCAGGCTGTTCAGTCTTTCCTTACAGGGAAGGTGCTCCAATTCTCTCAGGGTCAACCATAAGTCAGCTGGACTTGATGCCAAATTTTTTTTTTTAAATCCTAATACTAGCTGTGAAGGCTGAGGGAGTTTTGGCTTTATGTCCTGCCTATATTCTTTCCAGAAATATCTTCCTGTCCTCCGCTAGACACAGCATACTAGGTAGAATGGACCAGCTCCGTCTGATCCTGTGAGGCAGAAGTCAGGTCCACACAGACAATGAAATAGTTGAATGAACTGTGAGCCTTTACACTGCAGGTGGGGTTGCAATTTTCTTTGTGCTCTCTGTAACGTTACAAATCTAGCTTGTCAAGGCCAAGGGTGCTGGCCATTCTATTCCTTGTGGTGCTAGCTTTCTACTAGCAGGGAGGTGCATGTTTTTGTTTGTTTTAACAGAGGAGTATATTACCCTGTTATGTACTTTCTGTCACTATTAATGCAAACTGTTTTTGTTTGTTTGTTTTACAGGGTACAGTAGAACTGGAGTTGTTTGGCTGGTTTAAATCAGCTCATCTCGATCATCCAAAGGAAGTCTGTGCCACACTTTACTTTAGCTGGCGAGAGTGCAGGGCTATGCTAATGGGACTTCCCACTTATCCATGGACCAGCCACTGCTTGCCTTGCTAGTGGCTGAAGGCCAAGGCCCCACGGCGGGCTGTCTCCTCCCACGTTTTGCCAACGAGGAACCCAGCTGAGCTGGACACGAGGACATGGCCGCTGCAGGCTCCTCAGCCCTGCGTATTGAGTTCCAGTCCGCTCTAGAACAGTGGCTGGAGGTGGAGACGAAATTCTCACCAGGCCCCAAACTGGAGGAGGCAGACAAAGAAGCCCCAGATGTCGCCCAGATCTTTGGGCACTTCCTGAGATGGATGGTGGAGCAGATGAGAGAGGAGCCGGACAAGGGAGAGTTGGCACGGTATTGGGGCGGCCAGTGGCAGGCGTTCCTCGAGGGCCTGCAAAGTCAAGGGAACGGACGGCTGCCCAAGAAGGAGCAGGAGGATAGCGAGGTCTTTCTACCCAGCCCGGGGAGAGAGATTTTGGTCCATCCGCAGCCAGAAGTAGAACAGGGAACCAGGCTTCTGTCTGGGCTTCGTGGAACAGCTCGACAAGTTTGGGGAGAAGATCACAGCAGTCCAGACGGTGGCAGATCCAGGAGAGTGAAGGAAAAGCCAGCCAGTGAGGGCACCGTTGGCTGGGAGGGGCAGCGCCAGCTGTTTCGGCGGTTCCGCTACCAGGAGGCCGAGGGCCCCCGCGAGGCCTGTGGCCGCCTCTGGTTCTTCTGCCACCAGTGGCTGAAGCCAGAGAGACACTCCAAGGAGCAGATCCTGGAGCTGCTGATCCTGGAGCAGTTCCTGGCCATCCTGCCCCCGGAGATGCAGAGCTGGGTCAAGGGACGCGGTCCAGAGACCTGCTCTCGAGCGGTAACCCTGGCCGAGGATTTCCTGCGGGGGCAAAGAGGGGTCGAGAGACGGGAAGAGGAGGTGAGGGGTGTTTATCTGGGGAGGGCACAGGATGGGGCCCCTAAACTGGCCAAGACCTTCTTTGGGGCAGCGTGGTAGCTCGGAGAGTGAGCCGTTATCCAGCAAGCCCTCAATTCAAATCTTGCCCCTGTTCAGACGGTCTGTCTCAAGCCTCTTTCCACTCCAATCCACCTCTGCAAGATAGAGATAATAGTCCTTGCCTACCATACACAGGGCTAGAGAAGGTAGAGAGAGAAAGACATCTCTCCTTTTCTCACAATGCGAGAACTCGTGGGCACTCAGTGAAATTAATGAGCAGTAGGCTTAGAGCAGATCAAAGGAAGTCCTTCTTCGCCCAAAGAGTCATGAACATGTGGAATTCACTGCCACAGGAAGTGGTGGCGGCTACAAGCATGGACAGCTTCAAGAGGGGATTGGATAAACAGATGGAGCAGTGGTTCATCAGTGGCTATTAGCCACAAGGTGTAGATGGAACACACTGTCTGGGGCAGTGATGCTCTGTATTCTTGGTGCTTGGGGGGCAATAGTGGGAGGTCTTCTGGAGTTCTGGCCCTGCCGGTGGATTTCCTGCTGATGGCCCCTAGGTTTTGGCCACTGTGTGTTGGACTGGATGGGCCGCTGGCCCGATCCAACATGGCTTCTCTTATGTTCTTATGCTCTTGGAAGGACTGTGCCCAGGTGTATGAAGCACTTTGAACACTGAAAATGTTCTGTCAGTGCCAAATATTTTGCGTTATTCTTGTTGTTGTTATTTCAGGTACCAGGGTTGGTCCAGGAAGAAACCCTGAGTTTCCTTGCGGAAGAACACTCTTCATCAGAATTTGAACGGGGGCTTCTTGGCAGTGAGGTCAAAGAGGAGAGTGAAGAGGATTCCACATCTTTGGGTGAGGAGCTCTTGTGCCATAGAAATCTGGAGCGCCCTGGTTACCCTGATCCATTGCTTCCTGGCCTCCATGGTGCCAGCCTTAGAACCCACAGTGGGTCTTGACCCTGGGACCTGAGGCCACAGGTAGTTTTTCTACCTATATGCCGCCACCGCCTGGCTCTGCCTAAAGGAAGGAAGTCTTTCCACATTCAGCAGCCACAGGAGCACTTGTGCCTCAGTGGTGAAGCATCTGCTTGGCATGCAGAAGGTCCCAGGTTCAATCCCCGGCATCTCCAATTGAAAAGGTGAGGTAGACCAATAGTCTTAACACAATAAAAGGTAGTTTCATTTAGGGAGTGGGCCATGGCTTAGTGGTAGAGTTTCTGCTTAGCATGCAGAAGGTCCCAGGTTCAATCCCCAGGATCTCCAGTTGAAAGGATGAGGCAGACCAATGGTCTAACTCAATAAAAGGGAGGTTCATGTAGGGAGGGGGCCATGGCTCAGTGGTAGAGCTTCTGCTTGGTATGTAGAAGGTCCCAGATTCAGTCCCCGGCATCTCCAATTGAAAAGGTGAGGTAGACCGAAGGTCTCACTCTGGAAAAGGCAGGTTCATTTAGGGTGGGAGGCATGGCTCAGTGGCACAGCTTCTGTTTGGCATGTAGAAGGTCCCAGGTTCAATCCCCAGCATCTTCAGGTGAAAGGATGAGGCAGACCAATGGTCTAACTCAGTAAAAGGTTATTTCATTTAGGGAGGGGGCCATGGCTGAGTGGTAGAGTGGCCCCACTGCTGGACCTCCTGATGGCACCTGGTATTTTTGGCCACTGTATGACAGAGTGTTGGACTGGATGAGCCACTGGCCTGATCCAACATTGGCTTCTCTTATGTTCTTATAGAGCTTCTGCTTGGCATGCAGGAAGTCACAGGTTCAATCCCTAGCATGTCCCATTGAAAAGATGAGGTAGACCAGTAGTTTAAGTCAAGAAAACACAGATTCATTTAGGGAAGGGGCCGTGGATAAGTTAATTTAATAGGTTAATTTAAGGAGGGGGCCTTGGCTCAGTGGTAGAGCTTCTGTTTGGCAAGCAGAAGGTCCCAGGTTCAGTCCCCAGCATCTCCAGTTGAAAATATCGGGTAGCAGGTGATGAGAAACACCCCGGAGAGCTGCTGCCAGTCTTGAGTAAACGATGCTGACCTTGAGGCAGCTTCAAGTGGTCTTGCTTGATACTTCTGAAGACTTTCAGGGCAGGCTTGGTCCCTTGTCTAAGCGCCCCCCAAACTCCCAAGCAACTGAGCTTACAGTTCCCCCTGCTGCTTCCACCTTCTGTCCACCCAAACTTCTTTTCACCTGTCTAGAGGTCTTTACACACTCACACACACCTTCCCCTCCCTGGTTTCCCCCAATCTGTTCGCTCTCTTCCTTCCTTGCCCAGCTCCTTCATGAAAAGCCATTCTGACCAATGGGAGGCCCCTTCACACTTCCCCCCACTAGCTTCCTGTGTGCTTTGGGATAATCCAACTGTCTGACTCAGTGGAAGGTGTCTCCATTTAGAGAAGGGCCACGGCTCAGTGGCAGAGCATCTGCTTGGCATGCAGAAGGCCTCAGGTTCCATCCCTGGCATCGCCAATTAAAAGAATTGGGTAGTAGGTGATGTAAAAGACCCGACCCTGAGACCCTGTAGAGCCACTGTAGGTTAGAGTAGACAAGACTGAGGGTCTCCATCTGTAAGAGACAACTTTGAGAGAGAGTGTGTGTGTATGTGTGTAACTGCTGCCAAGTCATGACAGACTTATGGTGGCCCCAGCAAGGGGCTTTCAAGACAAGGGAGAAGCAGAGGTGGTTTGCCGTTGCCTTCTTCTCCAGAGTCTTCCTTGGTGGTCTCTCATTAAAGTCTTATAGTGGCCCCAGCAAGGGGCTTTCAAGGCAAGCAAGAAGCTGAGGTGGTTGGCCATTGCCTTCCTCTCAAGAGTCTTCCTTGGTGGTCTCTCATTCAAGTCTTATAGTGGCCCCAGCAAGGGGCTTTCAAGGCAAGCGAGAAGCTGAGGTGATTGGCCATTGCCTTCCTCTCAAGAGTCTTCCTTGGTGGTCTCTCATTCAAGTCTTATAGTGGCCCCAGCAAGGGGCTTTCAAGGCAAGCGAGAAGCAGAGGTGGTTGGCCATTGCCTTCCTCTCAAGAGTCTTCCTTGGTGGTCTCTCATTCAAGTCTTATAGTGGCCCCAGCAAGGGGCTTTCAAGGCAAGCGAGAAGCAGAGGTGGTCTGCCATTGCCTTCCTCTCCAGAGTCTTCCTTGGTGGTCTCTAATTCAAGTCTTATAGTGGCCCCAGCAAGGGGCTTTCAAGGCAAGCAAGAAGCTGAGGTGATTGGCCATTGCCTTCCTCTCAAGAGTCTTCCTTGGTGGTCTTTCATTCAAGTCTTATAGTGGCCCCAGCAAGGGGCTTTCAAGGCAAGCGAGAAGCAGAGGTGGTTGGCCATTGCCTTCCTCTCCAGAGTCTTCCTTGGTGGTCTCTAATTCAAGTCTTATAGTGGCCCCAGCAAGGGGCTTTCAAGGCAAGCAAGAAGCTGAGGTGATTGGCCATTGCCTTCCTCTCAAGAGTCTTCCTTGGTGGTCTCTAATTCAAGTCTTATAGTGGCCCCAGCAAGGGGCTTTCAAGGCAAGCGAGAAGCAGAGGGGTTGGCCATTGCCTTCCTCTCCAGAGTCTTCCTTGGTGGTCTCTAATTCAAGTCTTATAGTGGCCCCAGCAAGGGGCTTTCAAGGCAAGCGAGAAGCAGAGGTGGTTGGCCATTGCCTTCCTCTCAAGAGTCTTCCTTGGTGGTCTCTAATTCAAGTCTTATAGTGGCCCCAGCAAGGGGCTTTCAAGGCAAGCAAGAAGCTGAGGTGGTTGGCCATTGCCTTCCTCTCAAGAGTCTTCCTTGGTGGTCTCTCATTCAAGTCTTATAGTGGCCCCAGCAAGGGGCTTTCAAGGCAAGCGAGAAGCTGAGGTGATTGGCCATTGCCTTCCTCTCAAGAGTCTTCCTTGGTGGTCTCTCATTCAAGTCTTATAGTGGCCCCAGCAAGGGGCTTTCAAGGCAAGCGAGAAGCTGAGGTGATTGGCCATTGCCTTCCTCTCAAGAGTCTTCCTTCGTGGTCTTTCATTCAAGTCTTATAGTAGCCCCAGCAAGGGGCTTTCAAGGCAAGCGAGAAGCTGAGGTGATTGGCCATTGCCTTCCTCTCAAGAGTCTTCCTTGGTGGTCTTTCATTCAAGTCTTATAGTGGCCCCAGCAAGGGGCTTTCAAGGCAAGCGAGAAGCAGAGGTGGTTGGCCATTGCCTTCCTCTCCAGAGTCTTCCTTGGTGGTCTCTAATTCAAGTCTTATAGTGGCCCCAGCAAGGGGCTTTCAAGGCAAGCAAGAAGCTGAGGTGATTGGCCATTGCCTTCCTCTCAAGAGTCTTCCTTGGTGGTCTCTAATTCAAGTCTTATAGTGGCCCCAGCAAGGGGCTTTCAAGGCAAGCGAGAAGCAGAGGTGGTTGGCCATTGCCTTCCTCTCCAGAGTCTTCCTTGGTGGTCTCTAATTCAAGTCTTATAGTGGCCCCAGCAAGGGGCTTTCAAGGCAAGCGAGAAGCAGAGGTGGTTGGCCATTGTCTTCCTCTCAAGAGTCTTCCTTGGTGGTCTCTAATTCAAGTCTTATAGTGGCCCCAGCAAGGGGCTTTCAAGGCAAGCAAGAAGCTGAGGTGGTTGGCCATTGCCTTCCTCTCAAGAGTCTTCCTTGGTGGTCTCTCATTCAAGTCTTATAGTGGCCCCAGCAAGGGGCTTTCAAGGCAAGCGAGAAGCTGAGGTGATTGGCCATTGCCTTCCTCTCAAGAGTCTTCCTTGGTGGTCTTTCATTCAAGTCTTATAGTAGCCCCAGCAAGGGGCTTTCAAGGCAAGCGAGAAGCTGAGGTGATTGGCCATTGCCTTCCTCTCAAGAGTCTTCCTTGGTGGTCTTTCATTCAAGTCTTATAGTGGCCCCAGCAAGGGGCTTTCAAGGCAAGCGAGAAGCAGAGGTGGTTGGCCATTGCCTTCCTCTCCAGAGTCTTCCTTGGTGGTCTCTAATTCAAGTCTTATAGTGGCCCCAGCAAGGGGCTTTCAAGGCAAGCAAGAAGCTGAGGTGATTGGCCATTGCCTTCCTCTCAAGAGTCTTCCTTGGTGGTCTCTCATTCAAGTCTTATAGTGGCCCCAGCAAGGGGCTTTCAAGGCAAGCGAGAAGCTGAGGTGATTGGCCATTGCCTTCCTCTCAAGAGTCTTCCTTGGTGGTCTCTCATTCAAGTCTTATAGTGGCCCCAGCAAGGGGCTTTCAAGGCAAGCGAGAAGCAGAGGTGGTTGGCCATTGCCTTCCTCTCCAGAGTCTTCCTTGGTGGTCTCTAATTCAAGTCTTATAGTGCCCCAGCAAGGGGCTTTCAAGGCAAGCGAGAAGCAGAGGTGGTTGGCCATTGCCTTCCTCTCAAGAGTCTTCCTTGGTGGTCTCTAATTCAAGTCTTATAGTGGCCCCAGCAAGGGGCTTTCAAGGCAAGCAAGAAGCTGAGGTGGTTGGCCATTGCCTTCCTCTCAAGAGTCTTCCTTGGTGGTCTCTCATTCAAGTCTTATAGTGGCCCCAGCAAGGGGCTTTCAAGGCAAGCAAGAAGCTGAGGTGATTGGCCATTGCCTTCCTCTCAAGAGTCTTCCTTGGTGGTCTTTCATTCAAGTCTTATAGTAGCCCCAGCAAGGGGCTTTCAAGGCAAGCGAGAAGCTGAGGTGATTGGCCATTGCCTTCCTCTCAAGAGTCTTCCTTGGTGGTCTTTCATTCAAGTCTTATAGTGGCCCCAGCAAGGGGCTTTCAAGGCAAGCGAGAAGCAGAGGTGGTTGGCCATTGCCTTCCTCTCCAGAGTCTTCCTTGGTGGTCTTTCATTCAAGTCTTATAGTGCCCCCAGCAAGGGGCTTTCAAGGCAAGCGAGAAGCTGAGGTGATTGGCCATTGCCTTCCTCTCAAGAGTCTTCCCTGGTGGTCTTTCATTCAAGTCTTATAGTGGCCCCAGCAAGGGGCTTTCAAGGCAAGCGAGAAGCTGAGGTGATTGGCCATTGCCTTCCTCTCAAGAGTCTTCCTTGGTGGTCTCTCATTCAAGTCTTATAGTGGCCCCAGCAAGGGGCTTTCAAGGCAAGCAAGAAGCTGAGGTGATTGGCCATTGCCTTCCTCTCAAGAGTCTTCCTTGGTGGTCTCTCATTCAAGTCTTATAGTGGCCCCAGCAAGGGGCTTTCAAGGCAAGCAAGAAGCTGAGGTGATTGGCCATTGCCTTCCTCTCAAGAGTCTTCCTTGGGGGTCTCTCATTCAAGTCTTATAGTAGTCCCAGCAAGAGGCTTTCTAGGCAAGCAAGAAGCAGAGGTGGTTGGCCATTGCCTTCCTCTCCAGAGTCTTCCTTGGAGGTCTCTCATCCAAGCCTTATGGTGGCCCAGCAAGGGTCTAAGGCAGGGATCCTCAAACTTTTTAAACAGGGGGCCAGTTCACTGTCCCTCAGACCGTTGGAGGGCCGCCGCGTTCACCCCCTCCCCCCACGACCAGCCTGCTCGCCCCGCCGCCGCGTTCACCCCCTCCCCCCACGACCAGCCTGCTCGCCCCGCCGCCGTGTTCGCCCCCTCCCCCACCACCAGCCTGCTCGCCCCGCCTCCGCATTCACCCCCTCCCCCACGACCAGCCTGCTCGCCTCGCCACCGCGTTGGCTCCTTCCCCCCACCAGCCTGCTCGCCCCGCCGCCGCGCTTCGCCCCCTGCCCCCCACCAGCCTGCTCGCCCCGCCGCCACGTTCGCCCCCTCCCCCACGACCAGCCTGCTCGCCCCTTCCTCCTCCTCAGCTCCTGGGTGCTCTTGCCGCCCAGGGCTGCTGGAGGAAGAAAGAGGCTGCGGGGGCGCTGCTGCTGCGCTCCTCGAGGAGGAGGCAGCTCCGGGCAGGGGGGTGGGCATAAACACTCGGCGGGCCGCATAAATGTCCTTGGCGGGCCGCATGTGGCCCCGGGCCGTAGTTTGAGGACCCCTGGTCTAAGGCAAGCAAGAAGCGGAGGTGGTTGGCCATTGCCTTCCTCTCCAGAGTCTTCCTTGGAGGTCTCTCATCCAAGCCTTATGGTGGCCCTAGCAAGGGTCTAAGGCAAGCAAGAAGCAGAGGTGGTTGGCCATTGCCTTCCTCTGCAGAGTCTTCCTTGGTGGTCTCTCATTCAAGTCTTATAGTAGCCCCAGCAAGAGGCTTTCAAGGCAAGCAAGAAGCTGAGGTGGTTGGCCATTGCCTTCCTCTCCGGAGTCCTCCTTGGAGGTCTCCCAAGTCCTGACCCCGCTTGACTTCCCAGATCTGACAAGATCCGGCTATACCATGCCGCCCCCCCTCCCTTAAGGTAACTACCACACACGTGTATTTTTAACTAAAATATGTCTCTCTCTTTTGGCTGATACTAAATCACAAATATTTCTATTTCTTGTTTTCCTCCTCCTCCGCTTAGTGTGATCTTTTTCTGTTAATGCGCCTATTCTCTTCTTGCAGACGACGCGTGGGGGAGCGAGAGTGAGTGGGGACCGCGGGAGGCATGGTCGGAGGGAAGCAAGAGGGGAGGAGAAGAAGGGAACTTCAGGGATCCCGCTCGCCGGAAGGAAAACCAGCCCGGGCAGTGGAGGCGCCAGCCCCTCCCGAGCCACCTCTACGAGATCTCGGCCGACCAGAAGATGCGCCTCGAACAGAAGCAGAGCACCTGTGCGGTGTGTGGGAAGGGCTTCAGCCGCAGGTCCAACCTCCTCCGGCACCAGAGGATCCACACGGGAGAAGAGCCCTACAATTGCCCCGACTGCGGGAAAACGTTCCGCTGGAGCACCAGCCTCATCGCCCACCAGAGGATCCACACGGGCGAAAAGCCTCACGAATGCCTCAAGTGCGGCAAGAGCTTCAACCACAGCCAGAACTTCGCCCGGCACCAGAGGCTCCACCGCGGGAAAAAGCCGTACCAGTGCCTCAAGTGCGGGAAGAGCTTCCGGTGGAGCTCGAACCTGGCCCTCCACCAGCAGATCCACGCTGGCGAGCAGCCGTTCCAGTGCTCGGACTGCGGGAAAAGCTTCAGCTACAAATCCAGTCTCAGCCGGCACCAGAGGATCCACGGGGGGGAGGACGAGAGGTACAAGTGCGCCGTCTGCCCGGCGAGCTTCGCTTTCCAGTCGAGCCTAATGAGGCATCAGAGTCTCCACGGGGGAGGGAAACCGCATCGATGCCTGGACTGCGGGAGGAGTTTCAGCCAGCGGCAGAGCCTTCTCGCGCATCAGAAAACCCACACGGGCCAGAATCGTATCAATGGCCAGACTGTCAGGCCAGGTGCCGTTGGGAGTGAAGTCTTAATAGACAACAGAGAACCTGGGCAGGAATGACATGGTGGGTTAGGGTGGGTACATAAAACTAGGAGCCTGCACATTCCCCCTCCACGGTGGGCTGAACCCGACTTCTTTTTACCTGTGTTTTTTCTGAATGTTGGGTTTTTTTTTCTTTTTCATCTGTTTTGTCCCTCTTGGTTTCATTCCCCTTCTAATACTTTTATTGAAACTCCTATATGTAAGATTCTATGTTTAAATAACTGTATAGTGCCAGTGCTTGGGATTTTTGAATTCTTTTTTTTTAAGATTAAAAACTGCTCTGGGGAGGAGGAGGGGAGGGGCTTCCCGATGTCACCGGTCTCCAGCCAATCAGTGCTCTTTTGCTTTAGAATGGCATAATTTGCCCTGTCTCCCTCCAAAAGACTGTTTATACCAAGCAACCAGTGGGTATCCTTCCCAAAGCAGATGGTTCCTGTTTGTATGTATGTACAGATTCTTCCTTAATACTGCTCAAGACAAGGGGTGGGTGGGAGAAGGGGCTCCTAAACAACTTGTTGCCGGAAAGGATTTAGCAAGAGACAAAAAGGGATTCACCTAGAATACACAAATCTAGTAGAAAAGCGCCGCCACCACCAATCCAGCAAATGCAAGATGTGAAACAGTATTGTGAGTTGTCTGCAGGGAGAGGTGTGGAACCATCTAAAGCAGGGGTCCTCAAACTTTTTAAACAGGGGGCCAGTTCACTGTCCCTCAGACCGTTGGAGGGCCGCCGCGTTCACCCCCTCCCCCCACGACCAGCCTGCTCGCCCCGCCGCCGCGTTCACCCCCTCCCCCCCACGACCAGCCTGCTCGCCCCGCCGCCGCGTTCACCCCCTCCCCCCACGACCAGCCTGCTCGCCCCGCCGCCGCGTTCACCCCCTCCCCCCACGACCAGCCTGCTCGCCCCGCCGCCGCGTTCACCCCCTCCCCCCACGACCAGCCTGCTCGCCCCGCCGCCACGTTCACCCCCTCCCCCCACGACCAGCCTGCTCGCCCCGCCGCCGCGTTCACCCCCTCCCCCCACGACCAGCCTGCTCGCCCCGCCGCCGCGTTCGCCCCCTCCCCCCACCAGCCTGCTCACCCCGCCACCGCGTTCACCCCCTCCCCCCACGACCAGCCTGCTCGCCCCGCCGCCGCGTTCACCCCCTCCCCCCACGACCAGCCTGCTCGCCCCGCCGCCGCGTTCACCCCCTCCCCCCACGACCAGCCTGCTCGCCCCGCCGCCGCGTTCACCCCCTCCCCCCACGACCAGCCTGCTCGCCCCGCCGCCGCGTTCACCCCCTCCCCCCACGACCAGCCTGCTCGCCCCGCCGCCGCGTTCACCCCTCCCCCCACGACCAGCCTGCTCGCCCCGCCGCCGTGTTCGCCCCCTCCCCCCCCAGCCTGCTCGCCCCCTCCCCCCCAGCCTGCTCGCCCCGCCACCGCGTTGGCTCCCTCCCCCCACCAGCCTGCTCGCCCCGCCGCCGCGTTCGCTCCGCCGCCGCATTCGCTCCCTCCCCCCACTAGCCTGCTCGCCCCGCCACCGCGTTCGCTCCCTCCCCCCACCAGCCTGCTCGCCCCACCGCCGCGTTCGCTCCCTCCCCCCCACCAGCCTGCTCGTCCCGCCGCCGCGTTCGCTCCCTCCCCCCACCAGCCTGCTCACCCCGCCGCCACGTTCGCTCCCTCCCCCCCACCAGCCTGCTCGCCCCGCCGCCGCGTTCGCTCCCTCCCCCCCACCAGCCTGCTCGCCCCGCCGCCGCGTTCGCCCCCTGCCCCCCACCAGCCTGCTCGCCCCGCCGCCACGTTCGCCCCCTCCCCCACGACCAGCCTGCTCACCCCTTCCTCCTCCCTCAGCTCCTGGGCGCTCTTGCCGCCCAGGGCTGCTGGAGGAAGAAAGAGGTTGCGGGGCGCTGCTGCTGCGCTCCTCGAGGAGGAGGCAGCTCCGGGCAGGGGGGTGGGCATAAACACTCGGCGGGCCGCATAAATGTCCTTGGCGGGCCGCATGTGGCCCCCGGGCCGTAGTTTGAGGACCCCTGATCTAAAGATTAGAGAATATCTCTTCCCCCCCAGGTTTTAGTCTTGTGCAGAGGAATTCCTGTTCTTGTGTGTCTGTATATATGTAAATATATTTTTTAAATAGACAAGGTGGCTTAGCGTAGTCGGACATCTGACTTCCTTGTGGAACTGAAAACTGGACGAGGCGTGGCCTGTAGCCCCCCTCCCCCTCCCAGGAGCAAAACCAAGGATAGAGTAAACCAACGCCCCTCCCCCCAAAAAAGCCTCCTTTGTGTGTATGCAAAATATTCTTTGTGTTTGATGAAACAGAATAACACTTTTTTTTCTGTTTGGGGTGGCACTCGGGAAGGGCAGATCAACGTCATCAGGCTTCATTAAGGGATGCGTTTGCCGGCTGCTTCTCATGGACTTGCATGCAACATTTTGGCTCCTTCCCTCTGGGCATGATTGTGGCTCCAGCCCCTCTTTGCTTCTCCCCACCTCCCCCACAACATGTGACCGTTGTTTAGCCTGTGTGTCCTCTTGCAATTCAGACGACCCGATAAATAAAAACAGATCCTGAATTGCCTCCTGAACAGAAACAGAATTCTGAGGTGTAAAAACCCGGGTTCATTTTGCATTATTTATTTGCTAATGGCTGGAAGGTGCATACAGGTGACCTGCGGGAGAGAGGGCATACAGGAGCGCTGAATACCCAAATGGTATAACAGTGCCAATATAACTTATGTGCTGCAGGGCAGTCATTCTTCCACTGCCAGCAGCCCACTCCACACAAGGACGGGATTTTGTGGTTTCCCGGTTGCCAGTGTGGCTGCAGATAAAGCGCATGGCAGGTTTCCCCATAGTTTCCCTGCCCACATCTCCTGGAAGTGGCCATCTTCCCTCCCCTGAGCTACCAGGATTTTTGCAATTTAAAAAATATTGGCTGTAGAATATCATATTGATACACCATTGTACCAATTGTGAGAGCCGGTTTGGTGTGGTTAAGAGCAGCAAACGCTAATCTGGAGAACTGAGTTCAGTTGTCCATTTCCCCACTTGAAGCTAGCTGGGTGACCTTAGGCAAGTCACAGCACTCTCTGCCTAAAAATAAGCATAGCTCGCCACCTAGTGGTGCCAAAAAAGAGCTACAGCTTCTGCAGCCAAACAATTCCTTCTGGGATCTCCTGGCTATTCCACATAATGGCATACGACAATTCATTAATTAATTACCAGTTGGTGTAGCCGTTTCTCTGACTTCCCAGTTTTCATTTTTTTAAAAAGCCTCTAGCCCCTTCTCTTGCAAAGATATGTCTTTTTTCTTGTATCTCCACTAGGGAGGAGGCTACAGCGCATGAAGATATGATGCTTGCCTTATATGGAATCAGGCCCTTGGTCCATCAAAGTCAGTATTGTCTTCTCAGACCAGCAGCGGCTCTCCAGGGTCTCAGGCTGAGGTCTTTCCCATCACCTGCTGCCTGGTCCTTTTAACTAGAGATGCTGGGGATTGAACTTGGGACCTTCAGCATGCCAAACAGATGCTCTGCCAGCGGTTCCCAACCTTTTCGAGCCTGTGGGCACCTTTGGAATTCTGGCACAGCGGTGGGCACAGCTGCAAAATGGCTGCCACATAATGACTGCTGCAGGAGGAGGACCCAGCCACAACTTAAAAACTGATAAATTACCAGGCCCGGATGGCATACATCCGAGAGTTCTGAAAGAAATCAAATGTGAACTTGTGGATCTCCTGACAAAAATGTGTAATCTTTCATTAAAATCTGCCTCCATTCCTGAGGACTGGAAGGTAGCTAATGTCACTCCCATCTTTAAAAAGGGTTCCAGAGGAGATCTGGGAAATTACAGGCCAGTCAGTCTGACATCGATACTGGGTAAGTTGGTGGAAACTGTTATTAAGGAAAGAATTAGTAGGTACATTGATGGACAAAAACTATTGAGGCAGACTCAGCATGGGTTCTGTAAGGGAAGATCTTGTCTCACTAACCTGTTTGTGTTCTTTGAGGGGGTGAACAAACATGTGGACGAGGGGGACCCAATAGATGTTGTTTATCTTGACTTCCAGAAAGCTTTTGATAAAGTTCCTCATCAAAGGCTCCTAAGTAAGCTCAATAGTCACGGGATAAAAGGACAAGTCCTCTTGTGGCTCAAAAACTGGCTAATTAATAGGAAACGGAGAGTGAGTATAAATGGGCAATTTTTTCAGTGGAGGGTGGTAAGCAGTGGGGTACTGCAGGGCTCAGTACTGGGTCCGATGCTTTTTAACTTGTTCATTGATGATTTGGAATTGGGAGTAAGCAGTGAAGTGGCTAAATTTGCGGATTGACACAAAATTGTTCAGGGTGGTGAAAAGCAGGGAGGATTGTGAGGCACTCCAAAGGTCATCTGTCGATGATGGACAAGTGGGCATCAACATGGCAAATGGGGTTCAATGTGGCCAAGTGCAAATTGATGCACATTGGAGCCAAAAATCCCAACTTGCTTGTGTCATGGTTCCAATCCAAATCAGGTCCCCGTCCACCTGACTTTAAGGAAACAATGGGTGCTCAGTTATTAGAACTCCCAGAGCCTTGTCTGCCTGCGGCCTCAAGCAAATCCTGGAGTGTCCAACACAGGGAAGTGTTTACAGGCATGCAGCCTGTGAGGAATGAATGTTGTTAAATAATTGAAGGTTCCTGTCAGCCCACAATAAACCATCCACAGAGGAGGCTGCCTGCTGCATGTCAGTACTCTCCACAGCCCAGCATGGAATATACATCTTTTTGGAATATTCAAAGCAACGTGTACATTGTTTCAGAAACCCCTCCAACACCCTTGTGGAGTAGACCAGTATTACAATCACGTTGTAGACGAAGGGGAAGAGAAGAAGGGGAGGGCAAAGGATAAGATGGTTAGTGTTATCGAGGCAACGAACATGAAATTAAGCAAACTCCAGAGCACGACGGAAGACAGGAGGGCCTGGTGTGATCTGGTCCATGGGTTCACGAAGAGTCGGACTCGACTGTGCGACTGAACAACAACAAAAAAGTGAATTAGTGTGCTGCTGTTTATTGCGTCTAGCCAAAGGCTAAGAACAAAGTTTGAGTCCAGGGGCACCTTTAAGACCAACAATGTTTAATTCTGGGTATAAGATTTCATGTGCATGCATACAAAAGCTTAGACCCCAAATTAAACTTTGTTGGTCTTAAAGGTGCCCCTGGACTCAAACTTGATTCTATTGATTCAGACCCCACCTGAGCCAAAGGTTGTGACAGTCGATCACAAGGAGCATAAAAAACATAATATATATGATGGCATCAAAGCAACCAGATCGGATAGAGCTTATTGCTTTGTGATTTAGCAGCTGAGGTGAAATTGAAAGTTGAGCTCTAATTACTAGTCACCAAACTACATCAGTGTTAGAAAATCTTTTCCTGCAACATATTCCCTGTTTGTTTCTGGATTATTAACCTCCCCAACCCTGGTAACGTCTGACCTGCATCAGACGGTAACCCAAAGAGGGCCTGAAACTTTGAAGGTCTCATTTTGATGACTTCATTTTCTTCTCTCAAAAAAATCTCGCCCGTTCAATGGGGTTGCCAGCTTCCAGGTGGGGGCTGCAGATCTGGGATTACAACTCATCTCCGGACTACAGAGATCAATTCCCCTGCAGAAAATGGCAACTCTGGAGGTTTGGACTCTCTATATATGGCTGATCCTGTATTGGGCAAGGGCTTGTCTGGTCCCTTCCAACTCTGTGATTCTAATTTGGAATTATGTTCTGCTAAGAACTGAAGCAGGTTCTTAAATTGTTTATTATACTTAAATGCATAAGGATGTGTAACATCCATACGCGTGTAAACATTGTTGAACTGAATGAAAAATGTAAAAAAAAAAATTACAAATTCAGGATGTTGGCCAGTCATACTTCCTTATCTGAGGAAAGCTCACTTCCTCAAAGGTTTTGCAAAACAGAATAATTCTTACCCATGTCCAAAGAGGCAACATCAGCTTCCACAGACAGAGAGCTCCACACACAAACGGCGATAAAGGCCCTTCTTCACGGAACTCATTTCCAAGCCCTCAAAACCCGGGGCAATCAAAGCAGCGGCTCATCTTCTGAGGCAATAGGAGCATAAAGTGGATTAAACTTAAGTCTCCTCCCTGGTGTACTTTTCCTGATGCTTAATAACGTTTCTGCTCTTATAGCCCGCTTCTGATTTTAGCAGACCAGCTCTCACCACTGTCTGCACTGATGTGTGGTTTCTCCCCGGGGGATTCTGGTATCCCAAAGGAGGAATGAACTGTAGATGAAATTCTTTCTGCCCCAAAAGCAATTATGTGGCTTTGCTCCACTTCTGCATCTGCAAATGTGCATCTCTGACACTCCCCCCCCCATCAATGTCACATTACCCTTAAGGGGAGACATGTTGGATCAGGCCAATAGCCCATTCAGTCCAACACTCTGTGTCACACAGTAGCCCAAACCCCGGTGCCATCAGGAGGTTCATCAGGTCATTTAGTAATTATCTTATGTATGAGAAATTCAAGTAGATATTGTGAAAATGTACGACTCTCCCTTTTTTCTTTTCTGAAAACCAATAAAATATACATTAAAGGAGGTTCATCAGCGGGGCCAGAACTCCAGAAGCCCTCCCACTGTTGCCCCCCAAGCACCAAGAATGCAGAGCATCACTGCCCCAGACAGAGTGTTCCCTCTATACCTTGTGGCTAACAGACACTGATGGATCTCTGCTCCAGATGTTCACCCAGTCTCCTCTTGAAGCTGCCTATGCTTCTAGCTGCTCCCACTTCTTGTAGCAGTGAATTCCACATGTTAATCTCTCTTTGGGTAAAGCCTCAGCAGAGGCCCTGCAGGTCCTCAGATTGGAGAGGGGAGGAAGAGGCACCACCAGACTCCTCTTCGTTCCCATCCCCTCTGCTCTCACATGCTGCCTGAGCAGGAACACTTCATCCTCATTGGCCTCCTGAAGACCCTCCTTAAATAGACTACTCTTCCAAGCCCCGCCCAAGGCTGGATCCTCCCCTCCACCCTTCACCCAACCAGGAAGTGTCATCGAACCCCGTCTGGGTTGCTCCCTCCCCTGGGCAGGGCTTCACAACATGTCTGGTTCCACCTGGCTCCCAAACTCTGTTCGGTGCTCATAGAATCATAGAATGTTAGAGTTGGAAGGGGTCTTGCAGGTCATCTAGTCCAACCCCCTGCACTCTGCAGGAGCATAGCCAAAAGATAGCCCTACATACCTACAACATACCCAAAAAATGGTCGTTCAGCCTCCGCTTGAAAACATCCAGTGAAGGAGCATCCACCACCTCTCTGAGGCAAGCTGTTCCACTGCTTAACCACTCTTACAGTTAGGAAGTTTCTCCTTATATCTAGCCGGTAACGACTCCCTTGTAATTTCCACCCATTAGATCTAGTCTTGCAATCCGGAGCGAGAGAGAATAGATCTGCTCCATCTTTTACATGACAGCCCTTCAAATACTTGAAGACTGCAATCATGTCCCCTCTAAGTCTTCTCTTTCCCAGGCGAAACATACCCAACTCTTTCAGCCTTTCCTCATAAGACTTGGACTCCAACCCTCTCACCATCCTGGTTGCCCTCTTCTGGACACGCTCGAGCCTGTCAACATCATTCCTAAAGTGTGGTGCCCCAAACTGGACACAGTACTCCAGGTGAGGCCTGACTATAGCAGAACAGAGCAGAACTACCACCTCCCGTGATCTGGACACAATGCTTCTGTTAAAGCATCCTAAGATTGCATTAGCTCTGCCCTGCCCTGCCTGTATTGGGCGTGTCCTAGCCATGATGATGCAGCTGACAACCATGGATAGCTTGTGTCAGCCACAGTGAGTTGTGCCAGTAAATCACAGGAATTATATAGACAAGCAGAAGATCAATACTATTATAGTAAACTCACAGATGATCCAACTGAACATAGTTTACAACTTATTAAGGTTACAGTTAGAGAAGCTTTCTCTCTTGGATACATAGATGCTTCATTACATAATTTTTTGATTAACGACAAACCATGAACACCACTTTTTTACATTCTCACAAAAATTCATAAACTGGATGGACCTCCCAAAGGAAGACCAAGAAGAGGAAGAAGAGATTGGATTGATACCTCGCCCTTCACTCAGTCTCAGAGTGGCTTACAATCTCCTTTTCCTTCCCCTCCCCCACAACAGACACCCTGTGAGGTAGGTGGGGCTGAGACAGCTCTTTTGAGGACTGCTTCTGAGAGAACAGCTCTGAGAGCACTTGTGATTGACACAAGGTCACACCAGTAGCTGCATGTGGAGGAGCGGGGAATCAAACCCAGTTCTCTCAGATTAGAGTCCATGCTCTTAACCACTACACCAGATTGGCTCTATATCAATATTCTCTGGTTGTGGTTCCATATTAGAACTGTTGTCAAAATATATGGATTTGTTTTTAAAATATTTTGTTTCAAAAAGCTGATCTTATTTAACCGACACCAAAGACTTCATATGAAAAATAGGAGGACAAACAATCACTAAGGAAACAGTTCTATTAACTCTGGAAGCCTCTTCTTTATATACTAATATCCCGTAAAAAGACACTAGAACCATAATTGAAACTCTTTTGGAACAGCAAGATACACAGAGTCTGCCCACCCATTTTTATGGACATTACAGATATAATTTAATTATTTTAAATGTGAAGAGCAGTTTAACCTAGAGACCAGAGGAGCGCAAATGGCTGTGCCATCTATAGCAAATCTCTTTATGAACTCTTTTGAAGATACGTTCATTTATGACCCTGTGAACCCTTTTAAAGATTGTATAGTGCTTTACTTTTGATTTGTAGATGACATTTTCATCTGATTTAACAACAAAAATAAAATAGAGCAATTCATTATGTGGATTAATGCTCTCCACAAATCTTTGAAGTTTACTGGTAATTATGAACAGGAGATTAACTTTCTAGATACCACTGTCTTTAGGACCATGGAGGAAACTTTAGCAGTTAGAGGCTATAGTAAAGCCAAAGATAAGAACAGTTATTTACACTTTGACTCTTACCATGTCCCTCATATTAAATATAACTTGCCTTTGGGGCAATTTTTAAGAATCAAAAAGAAATTCAACTAAAGAGACTGATTATATTAAGGAGCATGAGAAACTGAGTTGGCAACTTAGAAATAGGGGATATCAGAGTCAATTATTCGTAGTGTGTTTTTAAGAGCAACAAGTGTCAGTAGGGAATCTCTACTGAATATGAATAGGAAGAATAAAAGAATGGAGGTATTTTGGGGGCATTGGATGATACCGCTTTAGAAATGCAGATTAAGAATATAGTCCTCAAATACTGGCATATACTAGAGACATCCCAGGCTGTATAGATAGACAAAATATAGGCTTTAGTAGATCCAGAAATTTCAAAGACTTATTAATACATACTAATTTGGACAGAAGAGAAGACAATATTCTAGATATTAAAGGACACTACAAGTGCCATCATTGCAACAGCTGCAAACAAGCGAGGGAAACAGAAGAACTTATATTGGCAAACTACAAGGTGAAACTGACAAATTTTAGTACCTGTGCAACAAAAATGTAATATATTTTAATTTGTGAATATGAAAAAGTTTATGTGGGTTCTGTGTCTAGGGCAGTGAGAACAAGAATTGCAGAGCATAGATCGACTTAAATACCAGAATTTGGAAATTCCTCTGATTCAACATTTAAATAAGCCAATCATAGGTATGACAACTTTAGGTATACTGTTCTGGAAGTTGTCCAACAAAGACAAGGGGAGAGAATTGACCTTCAACATCGCTTACTTCAGGATGAAATGTTTTGGATACATAAATTGGAATCTCTATATCCAAGAGGTCTGAATCAGTCAATGGACCTCACATGGTTTTCATAAATAATTTTTGAACATACTGTCCCTTTAAGTCAATGTCTGCTTAACAGCTGTAAATAATTAATGCAGCTCCTTTAATTATGAGTATGACAAGCTGAAGAGTAGAGGCATTTTTTGGATCCAGACAGATACTCCTGTGATATTCGCTTTAGGAAGGTTTTGTGATCTGCACTCAGCTGATTGGTTATCAGTGTGAAATCTGTTTTAAAAACCTACATCTGTGTTATTGTTCAGTCGGTATTTACATTTTTATTTTTAAAACAGAGATTGCTCTTGCTGAAAACAGACATAATCATAAAAGCTTGAAGGTTATTGCTCTGTATAGGGTAAGATAATAATTGGAACTTTAGTAACTCTTTGATGGCTTACAGCCTTCTGTTTTTAAATTTAAACATTTTAAAAAGTATATTTAGATATTTCCCGAGGAAGAATTCCATTTGAAACATTGAAAACAATCCAGAAATGACGGTGAATAGGATTTTTCTTACGATTTATTGGAACTGTATTTTGTATCATTGTTAATTGCATGCATTTCAAACAGATATTATTCATTGCATAAAGAAGAATTCTCTTTATGACTTATTAAAACTGTATTTTGTATGCACTTCAAATAGACATTATTCATTGCATTTACAAGTTGTTACACTGCTGATACTTTGGGATCTGATGTTCATGTTGTTTTTTGATTCGGTCTGCACCAATTTTGATTTGCCAGAAAGAGCCCTCGCTGCAAACTGAGCAGCTATCCGGTTTTTGGCATGTGGATCTGTTGATGCCGCTGCAGGCGAGACCTGAAACTGAATCTCTTTCCACAGTCGGCGCAATCATAAGGCTTCTCCCCCGTATGGATTCTGTGATGCTTGTGCAAATATGATGAATGGCTAAACCTTTTCCCGCACACCGAGCATTTGTACGGTCTCTCCCCCGTGTGAATTCTCTGATGCACCGTGAGGCTTATGCGGTGACAGAAGGTCTTTGCACACTCTGAGCACTGGTATGGTTTCTCCACTGTGTGGATTGTTTGATGCCGCTGAAGGTGGGAATTGAAGCAGAATCTCTGTCCGCATTCGGCGCACTCGTAAGGCTTCTCGCCCGTGTGGATTCTCTGATGCTGCCGCAGGGATGATGCCCGAGTAAACTTCTTCCCACACTCGGAGCACTGGTGTGGTTTCTCCCCTGTGTGGATAGTCTGATGCTGCTGAAGGTGTGATGCTCTCCTAAACCTGTTCCCGCACTCTGAGCACTGATACCGTCTCTCCGCTGTATGTGCTCTTCGTTGCGTAGTAAGGAGGCTAAAATTCTTTTCAACTTCTGAGCACTGATAGGGATTATCTGTGTGGATTATCTGGTGCCTGTGATGGTGTGATCTTCCACTGTGCCTGTTTTCACACTCTGGGTTTTTGGGGGGCTCTTCCCTCGTGTGAATTTTTTGGTGGGAGGCAAGGATTGTTCTCCGGCTGAAGCTCTCTCCGCACACTGAACAATGATATGGTTTTTCTAGCGAGTGAATTTGTTGATATGAGATCAGATCCACGCTCTGACTGATATTCTTTCCAAACTCCATGCCTTTGTTTTGATGTTCCCCTATGTGGATTCTCAGGTCAGCACGGATGCCTCTGTTCCTTCTTTTTTGGGCTGCCTTTTCTTCCTGTCCTGGGATTTCCTGTCCTTGGCAAAGAATAGGGTTCCCCTTCCTCTCCACCAGGTGGCTTCTCTCCTGCCTCTGCTGTCCATCTCGCTTCCTGAAGTTTTCCTTAAAGTCTTCATTCTTGCGTTGTTCCAACAACACTGCCTGGAGTCCCCCGTCATTTTCGTTCCCCCGCATATCACCTGCTTGAAAAAAGGCACAGAAGCCGAATTTCAAAGGCAAGAAGCCGAGTCTCAAACCGGTCCTTCCTAACTGATCTTTGTGTATTTTGTTGCCTTCGTCAGAACCTGTTTCCTAAGCCAAGTGTGTGGCTGGTCACACTTTTTGCCCAGCCATGGCCCTATGATGTACATTCTCCTCTTCCTTTCCTTTCCTTTCCTTTCCCTTCTTTCTTTTCCCCTTTTCTCCCCTAAATGGGAATCATTCAGAACTTAGCCAGCTGGGCTGGGAGAAAGAACGCAGGAGAGAGCTCCTGGGAAAGTAAGTTAGATCAAGATGGGTAGCCATGTTAGTTTGTCTGTAGCAACAGAAAAGAGCGAGAGTCCAGAAGCACCTTAAAGACTAACAACATTTGTGGCAGGGGAGGAGCTTTTGTGAGTCACTGAAGAAGTAAGCAATGGCTCATGAAAACTCATACCCTGCTGCAAGGCATTTTTTGTAGAAAAAGCCCAGCAGGAACTCATTAGCATAATAGCAGAAACTCATTAGCATATTAGGCCACATCCCTGACAGCACAGCTCATTAGCCTATTAGGCCACACCCCCATGTTGCCAGAAGTGTGATCATCCAGCCACACCCACCTTTTGCTTCTTATTCTGTTTACCTTGTTTGTTGTCAAAACCCAGGACTTCTTTTGGAGCAGGAGCTCCTTTGCATGTTAGACCACACACTCCTAATGTAGCCAATCCTAATGAATTTCTGCTGTTGGGTGTGGCCTGTTATGCTAATAAATTCCTGCTGGGTGTGGTCAACTCAGGAGCCAGCTGGAACTCCGTTCCTGTGCATTCCTGCCCAAAAATAGCCCTGCCCTGCTGCAAATTTTGTTAGTCAGTCAGTCTACTGTAGTTTACTGTATAGAGCAATAGGTCATTACAAGTCGAGAAGCCACAAAACACAGAGATAAATAAAACCATAAAACTAGAATATAAAAATCTGTGATTAAGACAGACTAAAACTTAACAGGACTACACTTTCTAGAAACTGCCCTCAACAATACCCTCTCAGATCTTAACTTCTTTGCTGCAAAGGCAAACAGAGAGACTCTATAGGATACAGATGAATCATTATTGGATATCAGGAATACAATCTTCTGGTCTACAAAATATGAGTTTATGGCAGATAGAATTCCTGTCAAAAATTTAACCCTGGGGTTAGTATATAAATGGCAAAATAAGATATAAAGGGTAAGTCCTCTGGTGTAAGCAATCCACAGACACATTGGTCCAATGGTATTCGAAAACAGCAGCTGAATTTTGTTAGTCTTTAAAGTGCTACTGGACTCTTGCTCTTTTCCACTGGGAAAGTAGTTGTGTGTGTTTTTTGCCTTTCCTAAACTGCTAAACAGGGCCATGGTGGCTGTGAGGTTAAGACACTGAATTGCAGACCAGAAGGTCAGTAGCTCAGCAGTTTGAGACCCTAGCGCCACGTGACGGAGTGAGCTCCCATCTCTGGCCCCAGCTCCTGCCAACCTAGCAGTTTGAAAGCAAGAAATTGCAAGTAGATAAATAGGTACCGCCACTTCGGTGGGAAGGTAACAGCGTTCCGTGCACCTCATCGTCTAGTCATGCTGGCTACGTGATCACGGAGAAGTTGTTTAGGGAAACCTTTACCTAAACTGCTAAACTACTCGGGAGCATTAACTGAGGTTGCTGTGTGAGAGGACAGAGTCTGTGAGAGGTCAGAGGGACTATTGGTCTGATCCAGCAGGGCTCTTCTTATGTTCTTATACTTGTTTTAAAAAGAAAGCCTGGCTCTTCTGCCAGGCTTTTGAGTAGGGGCTGCCACTGCTACTGTACCAGAATATAAAGAGACCACTGGCTGAACAGTACAGTGAAAATATGAAAAACAGTTGGGATTTAGTACTCAAACACTATTTTTCAACAGGAATATTTATAACCAAATTCACTCAAAGAACTCATCAACAATTACAGAAAACCAATATACAGCATTCATTTTTGTAAAATGTTTAAAATGTTAATAATATCATACTTGAGATTTATTTGGTAATATTTATTTAATTATTATGTTCATTTGGTTGCAGGGAGTTGACTACTCCTTGTAAACCTTGTTAATTAGAACCAATTGAATAAGACAACACACTACTGATGGTACATATTATCTATTTATTATTTATCAATTATTTATATAATTTCCAATCAATTTCTTTATATCGTGTTAAAATGTGATAATTGTATTTCACCGTTCTATTGAACAGTGACTGCATCAATTATACTTCTGATGAAGTTTGGAAACGAAGAAATGTAATCCGGAGGCTTTGTTAAATTTTTGGAAATTGTTGGACATTGTTGCTGTATATTGGTTTTCTTGTAATTGTTGATGAGTTCTTTAAGTGAATATGGTTATAAATATTCCTGTTGAAAAATAGTGTTTGAGTACTAAATCCCGACTGTTTCTCATATTTTCACCGCTACTGTACCACCACCGTCTTGACATCACGGGGCGTACTGGCCCTGGTATGCGACCACAGTTATAGTGGGACACCATTACAGCAGCAACAACCGTGCCCAGTGGAGTACTGGTGTTATGGGTTTTACGTTAGGGACTCATTCGCTCTGTAGACCGCTGTTGCAATTGTTTTATAAGTAATGGACTATTTATTGTTTTAATGTTTATGTAAGGCATCTGCCTCTGTGTTTTACTATTTTTATATGGCATTTGCCTCTGTGTTCACCGCCCTGAGTCCATGCTGGAAGGGCGGGATATATATCCAATAAATAAATAAAAATAAATAAATAAATTGGGGGGGGGTCCTTCCTCCACCCCCATACTAGACGTGCCATGCCTCCTTTTCTTCGCTGATATATATGTAAAGGTAAAGGTTCCCTTGCTCGAAAGCCAGTCGAATCCGACTCTAGGGTTGCGGTGCTCATCTCCGTTTCAAAGCTGAAGAGCCAGCGCTGTCTGAAGACGTTTCCATGGTCATGTGGCCGGCATGACTAAACACCAAGGCACACGGAACGCTGTTACCTCCCCACCGAAGTGGTACCTATTTATCTACTTGCAATTTCTTGCTTTCGAACTGCTAGGTTGGCAGGAGCTGGAACTAGAGACGAGAGCTCACTCCGTCTTGCGGCACCCGGGTCTCGAACTGCTGAACTACTGACTTTCCACAGCCTGCAGTTCAGCATCTTAACCACTTGAGCCACCGCAGCTCCCTGATATACATGGCTGAACACCAAACATGATCATAAATTGCAGCCTCATTGGGACCTGCAACTACACATTATTGTATATGGATTTTTGGTTCTACAGCTGTTCTAGTTTAGGATCATTGCAAACATGGCTGCTCGCGAGGTGTGAAGTGGCAACCATGGCCCGAGAGGGAACGGGTGCTTGGGAGAGCTGACTCTACGGCATCACTCCTTCCCCAAACTCTGCCCTTCCCAGGCACCCCCCACCAAACCTACACGAATTTCTCAAGCTGGAGTTTGCAAGCCGAAACTGCACCCATTTGATAAATAGAGGAACTCACTTTCTGGCCCTTTTCGTTGCAGAAATCATGAACCATCTCCCCAAAAGTCCATTTCTCTTGCAGAAAAGCCTCGTCGGGCTTTTGAAAAACTGGATTTCACTTCCCTCCCATCTTTTAAAAACTCTTTTTATTTTTTCTGCAAGTCTGGCTCAGCCCCAGAAGGAGCTTCCAGGATTCCTCAGTCTCAGGCCCCAGTAGGCTTCCCTCCCTCCTTACCAACCAGGCTGGGCTCTGCTTCCTCCTCTTCCTTGATAGCCATCAAGGGATGCCTCTCCTCACTCCCAGACAGAGCCTGGTCTGCTTCAGAGAAACCCTGAGCTGCCTCCTCCAAGGGTACCTGCAATGACAGAGAGGGACCCTTTCAGGGCAGAGCAAAAGAACTGGGCGGCAGGGGAGAGAAGGGGAGGGGAAGGTTGCCAGCCTCCAGGCGGGGCCTGAAGCTCCCCTGCTTTTACAACTGATCTCCAGCCAGCAGAGATCAGCTCCCCTGGAGAAAATGGCTGCTTTGACGGGTGGACTCCGGGGCATTGTGCCATGCCGAGGTCCCTCCCCTCCCCAAACCCCGCCCTCTCCCGGATCCACCCCCAAACTCTCCAGGTATTTTCCAACCCAGACTTGGCAACCCTGGGGAGGGTTCTGCCCCCTGCCCCAAGCTTAGCAGGCCCACTGCTGCGTGAGAAGGAGGAATCAGGATGGGGTTTCTCCAATTAATAAAACTTTTGAGGAACAGCTTTTGGGGCTAGAATTGCCAAACTAAACAAAGAATAAGAAATGGGGGTCAGCCTGATCCAGGTGACAAAAAAACCACATCATCGTGCCCTGGCATTCCCCTCCTCCCCAGTGAGATGAATGGAGATCTCAGCCCCTGCCCCACCCGAGGCCCTCCCGCACTCAGGACCCACACAGAAGAATGGCCTCACCTGCCTCAAGAGGAACTCCTCGGCCAGGGACACCGCCTGAGAGCAGCTCTGGGGGCCGCTCTCCCTCACCCAGCTCTGGATCTCCGGGGGCAGGACGCTCAGCAGCTGCTCCAGAATCAAGAGCTCCAGGATCTGCTCCTTGCTGTGATTCTCCACTCTCAGCCACCCACGGCACATTTCCCGCAGTCGGCTGTAAGCTCCCCGTGGCCCCTCAGCCTCCTGGTAGCAGAAACACCTGAACTCTTCACGCTGCTTCTCCCGGTTCAGGGCATCCCCTCGCAAGATGGCTGCCTTCACCTTCCCATAATCCTCTCTGTCTCTGACATCCATTCCACGATAGGCCTCCTCAGCATCGCCGCTGAGGGCCGGCAGAAGTCGGCTTACCCACTCCTCCTTCGGCCACTGACAGGCTTCGGCCACTTGCTCAAAGGAGGCCAGAAAGGCCTTGGCATCCTCCCAGGGTGAAGGTTTCTCTGGTAAACATGGGATTCCCCACCCAGTGTGAGGGTTTTCCACCGTCTTAAGGAACTCCTGCCACTGGGCTTCCCACTGTGCGAGGGAAAGAGAAACCCCTGCCGATTGCTGAGGCACGGGATCTCTTGGCCTCCTTTGAAGGAATTCCCCGATACTCCCAGCCTGGAGAACTTGCGGGGCATTTGCCTTTGGTGCCTCCCCTATCGTTGTGCTTTGCCACTGTATTTTCATATTGGATGTTCTCCCAGTGATGTTTTTCCTGTGGAAAACTTGTGGCAATGGCCTACAACGTTCCAGATTTGGCTTCTCCCTGTAAAAAACAGACAGAAAAAGAATGCAAGAACAGCCATGCTGGATCAGACTAAAGGCCCATCGAGTCCAGCATCTTGTTCCCACCATGGCTGACCAGCTGCCTCCAGGAAGCCCATGACACCCCCAAAGAGACTGTTCATATGAAGTTGCCTTATACTGAATCAGACCCATTATCCCAATCTAAGCATCACCTATAGAGAAGAGCACTGAAGAAGGCGCCATTTGAAGTTCCAACATCATTCAAGACAGTGTATCTCTACCTACCACCCTACACACAAAGCAGGCGACTGTGCATCAGCGTTCCGGACCCAATTCTCATCATCAGTGGCTGGTGAGCCACATGTCTATCAAGAAGAGGAAGGAGAGGAGATTGGATTTATACCCTGCCCTTCACTACCCGCAGGAGTCTCAGAGTGGCTTACAATCTCCTTTCCCTTCGCCTCCCCACAACAGACACCTGGTGAGGTAGGTGGGGCTGAAAGAGCTCTTCTGAGGACAGCTCATGAGAGAACAGCTCTAAGAGAACTTGTGACTGACCCAAGGTCACACCAGCAGCTGCATGTGGAGGAGTGGGGAATCAAACCCGGTTCTCCCAGATTAGAGTCCACTGCTCCTAACCACTACACCAAATTGGCTCTCAAGTGTACACAGGTAGACTCCGTCCCTGTAATCGGGAACGCTGCTTTTCTTAACGTACCAAGAGACAGATGTACACAAGAAACAGTTCTCAAAGCCAGATGATTTTGCAGAGGTGAGGAAGGAGACGGTACATGCATGCCCAGTCGCCCTTATTGCATGGTGATGTGATGTGCATAGGGTCATGTATAGAAGGCTAAGAATTGCTCCGATCAGTGAGTCCATCCACAGGGCTCAAGGCGGAAGATGAGCAAGCCCCAGCTGGCCTGATCCGACATGGACCCCAAAGAGGGGCAGAAGACGGCAAAGACCTGCTGGGAAAATGGTGCTTCCTATAGAAAGGAATCCCTCTGAAGGACAGACGTATCCTCTGGATACACACACAAACGCACGCAATTCTGAAGATTTATAAGCCAACCTTTCTCCCAACAATAAGGAGGAGGAGGAGGAGGAGATCAGATTTACACCCCACCCTTCACTACCCAAAGGTGTCTCAGAGCAGCTTATAAACTCCTTTCCCTTCCCCTCCCCACAACAGGCACCCTGTGAGGTATGTGGGGCTGAGAGAGCAACCCCCCCCATTCTAAAAACAGCAGAACTAATGCAATGAACACAAGAAGATCTTTAGCAGAACTTGCTGTCTCATGCAGGAAGCTGGCTTACGCTGAATCAGCATTGTCTACTCAGACTGGCAGCTGCTCTGCAGGGACCCAGGCAGGCAGCAGTCGTTCACATCACCTAGTACCGGGGTGGCCAAACTGCAGCTCGGGAGCCACATGTGGCTCTTTCCCACAGTCTAATTCAATGTTAATAAAAAGCAAATTTGCATATTTTTCAATAAAAACATGTATGTAATATTTGTTCATGTCTTGAGGCTCTCAAACATTTGACGTTTATTTTGTCGTTAAATGTCATTTGTGACATCGTTAAACGAGTTTAGCCACCCCTGAGCTAGTATCTGGTCCTTTTTTAACTGGAGATGCCAGGGATTGAACCTGGGACCTTCTGCATGCAAAGCAGATGCTCTGCCACTGAGCCACAGACAGTCCCCCAAGGGAATGACAAAGCTGTCATCCTGAGGATTCCAAGGCTCTTATGAAAAGTCCTGTCTTAGAAACTCTCCAAAATGGCCCAGAGAGATTCCTCTCCCAGAAGGCTTTGCTGTCTCTGGATCGGGCCCCAGAGAAAGCCAATGAACTGCAAAAGCAGTAAAGGTAAAGGTTCCCCTGCTCGAAAGCCAGTCGAATCCGACTCTAGGGTTGCAGTGCTCATCTCCGTTTCAAAGCCGAAGAGCCAGCGCTGTCCGAAGACGTTTCCGTGGTCATGTGGCCGGCATGACTAAACATCAAGGTGCACAGAACGCTGTTACCTTCCCACCAACGTGGTACCTATTTATCTACTTGCAATTTCTTGCTTTCGAACTGCTAGGTTGGCAGGAGGCAAAAGCAGAGAGAATCCAAATTTTATGAAGAAAAGAAAACGATGCACTGCATGCTGCTCCCATGTGGGCTCGTAAGGAGAGGCCTCTGGGCTTGAAAGGGATGTGCCAGCACTGTGCAGGTGAGGGAATGAGCCTGGGAAAACTCGTAGCTTGCTTCAGCCGTCTGAGTTTATCTGGGATGAAACTGCAGGGGGTGAAAAAGAATGAGACCTTACCGGCTCACACAATTAACAACACCAATGCTACTAGGAGAAACAGCCGGAGAAACGACGGCTGAGGGGTGACATGATCGAGGTTTATAAGATTATGAATGGGATTGAGCAGGTTGAGAAAGAAGTACTTTTCTCCCTTTCTCACAATACAAGAACTCGTGGGCACTCTATGAAATTGCTGAGCAGTCGGGTTAGAACAGATAAAAGGAAATACTTCTTCACCCAAAGAGTGATTAACATATGGAATTCACTGCCACAGGAGGTCGTGGCAGCTGCAAGCATGGACAGTTTCAAGAGGAAATTAGATAAACATATGGAGCAGAAGTCCACCAGTGGCTATTAGCCACGGGGTATAGAATGAGAACTCTCAGTCTGGGGCAGGTGATGCACTCTATTCTTGGTGCTGGAGGGGGCAGCAGTGGGAGGGCTTCTGGTGCCCTGGCCCCACTGCTGGACCTCCTGATGGCACCTGGTATATTTTGGCCGCTGTGTGACAGAGTGTTGGACTAGATGGGCCATTGGCCTGATTCAACATTGGCTTCTCTTATGTTCTTATGTTCTTATGTTCTAGGAAAGAATGTTGCCTATCCAAGAAAAGCTGGATGAGAGAATGGGGCTGAGAAGAAGAAGAACGTGAATGGAAAATCTTTGGGCGGGAGGGAAATCAGGATGGCACCACGCGAAATCCCAGAGTATAACACCCACACACCCCTGGCCAAAGCAGGGCCTGCACATCTGGGTTGTATCACACACCGCCTCCTGCTCCAAAGGAACCCCATTTATCACTACAGGGAAGAAATAAAGATTTATTGATTTATTTATTGCTACTTCATTTTTTTATTTTCCAACAAATAAAGAAAATTTTTAAAAAACAGGGAAAAGATTCTTTTGAGGAAAACAATGAAATCCACAAGTATTCTTCCTCCTCCACCACCACCCGCCCCAGCTCCAGGGGGCATTCACTTTGCTTTCTGACACTTGCTGTAAAATGGGACACCCCAAAATCACTAGAGGGCTAGCTCTGTCGTCGTCGTCCCCCATCACAGTTCCATGCCCCCTCCTGACACCCCAGATCCTGCGCCCACACTGAACGCCCTTTCGCAGACGGGTTCGACCTGCAGGCTGCAGGGATCCGCGGGGGCGGGCGGGGGGTTGGATCTGTTCTCGGCGCGCAGAGGGAAACCCAACTCCCCTCCTCCTGCCCCTTGCTTGAGATCCAGCCCAAGTTCTTCCCTGGGTCCTGGGAGCAGAGAAGGGGCCACCCTGACCGCCTCCTTCCCGGCCCTGCTCTGCACGGGGAGCCCAGAGAGACCCCCTTGCAGGGCTGCCCATCCCGGGGGCGCTTCGACCCTCCCCTCCCCCGCAGCTCTTTTACCCTTCCAGGAATCCTCCCGGCCCGATCCAGCCTCAGTCCTCCAGCTCTCCCGCAAGCAAAGCCGGATCCCTCGAGAGCGAAGCTGGAGGACCTGAGCGTTTCTCTCCGCCCTATGCAGCCTGCCTAGGAAACGCAGCTCATTCGCTTTAACCCTTTCTAGTTTAGGAATCGGATCCCCACACTTGCCTGTGACGACCAAGGTGTAGAATCTGACAATCCCCTCTTCTCCATGAAAGAGACTGCACCCGTTTAAAGGATTACCCTCTCACACTCCTTTCGCATCCTGTCTAGGGAACCCAGCTCTTTTTAATCTTTTACTCGCCTGTGTTGTTAAAATTCTGGTTTTTTAATGGTGTTTTGAAAAAGGCAGACATTTATGGTGTCTTTCTTTTAAGCCTAGGAACGTCCACTGTCTAATCCCTGGAATTGAAAGGTCTGGTTGGGGTTACTCAGCAAGGATGGTGAAGCACTCTGTTCATGCTCCGAGGCTGGAGCCAAAATAAGATTTTGTGAGATCTAGACCATGACAGTGGCATGGGAAACCTATGCTATGACATCGTCCCCCCACCACACACAGAGAGCGATAATCCCTTCATCTCTTACACTTTTGCTGTAGTTCCATCTCTCTTCCCGCTCCTGCAGAACCCCATGTACCATTGGCCAGGAAGATAGATCAAGATGGGTCACTGTGATAGTCTAACAGTAGAAAAGAGTCAGCAGCGCCTTAAAGACTAACCAAATGTGTGGCAGGGGAGGAGCTTTCGTGAGTCACTGCTCAAGATCTTCAGATGCAGCTAGAATGTATTTGCCATATCTGAAGGAGTGGTAGAGAACAACAAGTGTCCAGGAGCTCCTTAAGGACTAACAGAATTTGTAGCAGGGGGTGAGTTTTGTCAGTCGCTGCTCAAGTTCTTCAGGGAAAGTGTCTTTCCACAGGAACAGGGAGCAAAATACCCCTCACACTCTAGGTGGGAGTCACATTGCTTTTAGGCCGCTACAGGACCTCAGTTGAATGGAGATCCAAAGAGAGCAGGGAGCCTCCTCTCTCCCAGACTGGGGGAAGGGTCTCCCTAGGGCCAGTTCTCTCCCCCCAGCCACAAAGCCCTCTCCAGTCCTCCACTGCTCTGCCCGGACGCCCACATGCCTTCAAAGGAGGCTTGCCAAGTGACCAGAAGCTCCAGCCCACCCTGTTCCTGTACCTTTAGTGGAATTTTCATTGGCAGAGCTCCTGCCTTGGAGGGGGGGCACACACCCGATCCCCTCCTGCTCCTTGTGGTAGATCCATCCTCATCACCAGGGGCTGGATCCAGAACTGGCAACCTTGTTTGGGAGCAGGGAAGGACCTCCTGAGGGCACCTGGTATTTTTGGCCACTGTGTGACAGTGTTGGACTGGATGGGCCTTTGGCTTGATCCAACACTGGCTTCTCTTATGTTCTTATGTAAGGGGCCAGCTGGACCACCTTCTTCCCAGCCTGGCTCTGCACATGGGACCCCAGAGACCACCCCATGCAGGGCTGCCCAGCTGGAGGAGTTTCTCCCCCCCATTCCCTCCCCCTTTTTACCCTTCCAGGCATCCCCCACTCTGGCTCCAACCACAGTGCTACAGCTCATCTGAAAGCAAGAGAAGATCCCCAAAGGGTGCTAAGATATGTGTTGATCTCAGAACTCCAAGCAGAAGGCTTTGCCATCGCCAAATGGTGCCAGAGAGGAAGCCAGTGAAAGGGCACTGGCAGAATGAACCCAATGGTTGGGGGGACTGAAATAAACAAAAGGAACTGATGCGCTGACTGAAGTTGCCCCATGGGTTCATGAGAGTCTTGTGGGTTTGAAAGGTAAGTGTCAGCGCCATGTACTGGATTTGGAAACCAATGGTCAACCAATGCAGACTACAACAAGACAGGTCAGGATGGGCAACCGTGTTAGTCTGTCTGTAGCTGCAGAAAAGAGCAAGAGTCCAGTAGCACCTTCAAAAGTAACAAAATTTGTGGCAGTGGATGTACTTTCATGAGTCATGGCTCATTTCTTCAGATACTGGTATCTGAAGGTATCCAAAGTGATCAGTGACTCATGAAAGTTCATCCTTTGCCACAAATGTTGGGCACTTTCACACACACTGAATAATGCACTTTCAATCCACTTTCAATGCACTTTGCAATTGGATATCACTTTTTGAAACAGCAAAATGCACCTGCAAATAATCACTGAAGTGCACTAAAAGTGCATTATTTACTCTGTGCGATTTGTTAGTTTTAAAGTGCTACTGGACTCTTGCTCTCTTCTACTACAAAATAGGTATGATATCATCCCTGCAGCCCGTCTGCCCATGAGTGTGTATGTGTCTGTGTAGTTCTGTATAGGACTCAAGAGTGCTTCATGTACATTTTCTCAAGAAATCCCTACAACTCCCTCGTATAGTAGACCAGGATTATAAGCCCCATCTTGCAGATGAGGCGAGGGCTAGAGACCCTTCTAGCTCACACAATTAGCCACCGAACCACACCAATGCCTGGAAAGCAGTCCTTGCTACAGATCCCCCACCCCTCTCTGCAACATTAAGCCCCCACACACACCAGACCCCACCTTCCACCCTGTGGCTATCTTGAAACAGACAGGAACCTAGAAGGTTGAACAGTTAAAACTTAGAACAAAATGCATCAATTTATTGTAAAGTGTACTCTGTGTGTTGTTATTGCTATTATTTAGACTACCAAAGAAGGCCCTCGGGGCTGAAATGCGTTTGGACTAGTGGTCATTGTATGTGTAACCAATAATTTAGTCCAATGGCAATTGCACATGAAACTTGTATTTGTTGCTGTATGCTATGTCTTAGTGGATATGACGTGACACCCACTACCTCTTTGTTATCCACATTCTACGTATGTTTTTAAATCTGTAGTTACTGTGCACTTAAGAAGAAACAGACACATTTTGTTCTGTGTTTTAGCTGCTCAACCTTCTAGGTTCCTGACTTGATTCTCAGGTTGAGTTTCCCCCCACTTTTTGCTATTTCCTGTCTTGCAACAGACACCAGCCAGAGGAATGGCATCTCATAACTCTTACAATGCATTGTTCGTTTCTGTACTTTGGGCTCTCTACTCGTTAGCCATTCAAGAAAAGCTGGGAAAGAGAACAGGCACGACAGAAGAGTGCGAAGAGAAACTATGTGGGATGTTGAAACTATGTGAGCTGCTCCTGTTGGCGACAGAAGACAGGACTCGCAATGGTTTTAAATTAAGGGCAGGAAGGTACTGGCTGGGTATTAGGGAAAACTTTTTTACAGTAAGAGTTGTGCAGCAGTGGAATCAGCCGCCTCAGGAGATGGTGAGCTCCCCCTTACAAGCAGTCTTTGAGCAGCGTCTGGACCAGGGCTGGCCCCAGGTGTCTGGGTGCCCTAGGCAGGACAGCCTGGGGCGCCCACCCCACCGGGGATGCCAACTTCCCGGTGGGGCCTGGAGATGGCCCAGTGCCTGGGAGAGCTGAGGAAGGAGCGGGCTTAGAAGCCCCCCTCCCTCCCAGGGGCAGCGCGCGCAGCTCTCCTGGGTGTCTCGCAGCCGCGAGGCACCCGGGAGAGCCGGGGAAGGGGTGGGCTTAGAACACCCCCCCTTCCCTCCCAGGGGTGGCGGCGCGGCTCTCCTGCGAGGCACCCAGGAAAGCCGGAGCTGCCGGCATTGGGCGGCCCGGGGGGCTTTTTATGGGGGGTGGGGGGCATTTTGGCACCCCTACAGGGCCGGCGCCCTAGGTGAGCACCTAGCTCGCCTAGTGGGCGAGTCGGCCCTAGTCTGGACAAACTCTTGCCAGGGATACTGCAGGCTGGTCCTGCACTGAGCACAGGGTTGGACTAGATGGCTTGTATGGCCCCTTCCCACTCTGTGATTGGATGATTCTATGTCAGTCAGGATGGCTCCACAGAGAACCCCAGGCTACGAAATAGACACGCCCCCAACCAAAGAAGGGTCTGCAGTGCCTCCCACCTCTGGGCTGCATTCACACACCTCCTCCTGCTCCAGAGGAACCCCATTTACCAATCTTTTGAGGAAAGCAGAGGATGACATCCACATGCAATATTCTGTGCCCCACCCTGGTGCCCCAATTCCACAGGGCATTACATTTTCTTTTAAACACTTAAAGGATCTTAGATCAAGATGGGTAGCCATGTCAGTCTGTCTGCAGCAGTAGAAAAGAGCAAGAGTTTGGCAGCACCTTAAAAGACTAACCAAATCTGTGTCAGGGGATGAGCCTTTGTGAGTCACTGCTCACTGCTTCAGAACTTCACACGCCTCCTCCTGCTCCAAAGAAATCCCATTTATCATAACGGGAAAAATTCTTTAGAGGAGAACAGCTCATGCAGCCCACTTGTATTATTCCCACCCGCCATGCCCCAGCTCCACAAGCCCCAGTTCTGAAGAAGTGAGCAATGATTCACAAAAGCTCATCCCCTGACACAAATTTTGTTAATGTGAGCTAGCTCACAGTTTTTTAGCCTCCGGCTCACACATTTTTTCCTGCCAACCTAGCAGTTCGAAAGCAAGAAATTGCAAGTAGATAAATAGGTACCATTTCGGTGGGAAGGTAACAGTGTTCCGTGCGCCTTGGTGTTTAGTCATGCCGGCCACATGACCACGGAAATGTCTTCGGACAGCGCTGGCTCTTCGGCTTTGAAATGGAGATGAGCACTGCAACCCTAGAGTCGGATTCGACTGGCTTTCGAGCAAGGGAACCTTTACCTTTACCACACATTTTTGTCTTAGCTCAGGAAGGATGGCTCCAGAGCAAACTAATCTATGCAGTAGCCAAATCGCTCGCTCACAACTTTAATAGCAGTAGCTCACAGTATATAATTTTTGCTCACAAGACTCCCCAGCTTAGGGGGAGCAATGCTTCAAGGCATCCCCCAGCCCAGCTTCTTGAGTTTCTATCCTCCAGCTCTTCTGTAAGCAAAGCTGGATCCCAAAAGGAGGAAGCTTGAGGACTCCTATATTTGTCTTCTCCCCTTGTATACTCTCTAGGAACCACATATCTGTCTGCTTCTTTAACCCTTTAACTGGCTCTCGTGGACAGTTGATTTATCGTATGGTAGAGTTACACAGAGGAAGCATATAATAATATAAAATATGTAAGCAAGTTGATATGGTGGGCATGCCAACTGACTGGGCAATTCCTCTAAAATACTAATATCTAGATTTTCAGTCCACTCAGTTGCAGCTGGGGGAGTTCAAGGAGCTCCGTCACATCTCCCTGGAAAGCACGACATACACATTCCTGTGACAGATGGAAAATAATTTGGCAGGCTGCACCAGGATCGCATTCGGGTCCTGTTATTTCACCCCATTTAAACAACAGCTCTGCACAACTGCCAAAGTCTATTTGTATTCTATTAGCCATCTTCCATAGTCTACATGGAAAGTCAAATCCTGCGGGCCTCTCATTGGTGTTTATCAGGTTATGGATATCGGGTGAAACTGATTGCATCCATGTTCACAGCCATTCATTCCCTAGATTGAAATTTTGTGATTGCAGGATTTGTGCAGAACTTATTGCTGGGTGTCGGAATCTTAGTCTGGATAGGCCCATGTCAGCCATGTCTTTGTCAATAGGCAACTCTCTGTTTTCAGTGATTTTTCTATATTCACGAAGAAGAGCATCTTGTCTTCAGAGATGCGGGGTAGCGATGTGGCACAACATGGGTAGCTAATAGGTCGGAGTGGGTTTCATACATCCGCTGATGGTTCTCACTGTACTGAGTTGGACAGCAAGTTTGGAGACATGGGGGCTGTTGAGCCACACTGACACATATTCCACAGTATTATACACCAACCCCAAAGCTGAGCATCTAAGTATGATAGCGGACAGGCTGAAAAAGCTCATGTTTCACGAAGGGTTCTGTTGGTTTTCATTCTTCCAAATTAAGGAAAATGTGGAATTCACTGCCAGAGGAACTAGTTGGCCACTGTGTGAGACAGGATGCTGGACTAGATGGAGTATTGGTCTGATCCAGCAGGGCTCTTCTTATGTCCTTAAATTAATCCTACTGAAAGAACTCTTTGGGATTCAAAGTGGTGGCAGCCCAAAAAGCCTGCAGCAGGCAGGACTAGGTGGTTGGGGGATTATGGTTAGGGGATGCTCCTCTAGAACTACTTGTCAGATAAAACTATTTGTTCACATGCTGTCATGCTAGGCTGTAGGTATCTACTGTCCTCATTTTTTCTGCACAGGATTTGGAAAACAGCAAAGCTGTTTTTTGCCAGCTTTGCAGATGTCAGAAATACCTCACTTGGTAGATAGCCTGAAGGAGTGAACTTCACAGAGGAGGGCAACTACTGAATATTTTGTGTAAATATTGTTTTAGTCCCAAACACCTGGCTGTGAAGAAGATCCTCATCAGAAACAACTGTAGAAAAGTCTTACCCTTCTGTGGATTCTCCGAGGAACACAAAGCTCTGGTCTCTGTGTCAGGGTGTTGCCACACAGAGACAATTTATGACATTTCTCCCTTGTGTAGATTCCTCACTGCTTATGGACAGATGCGCTTATCTTGAATCTCCTTCCACTTTCAGAGCACATCCTTACTTTCTTCCCTGTAAGAACTATTCGAGGTGTCAATCATGGCTAGAGCTTTTCCCATAATTTGAGCATTTATACAACTTTTTCTTGGTTTGAAGTGGGGGTTCTATGGTTAAGGTAAGATTTCTGTGCAGATGCAAGTTCTTTCCAAGAGTTTACATGGTTTAGAGCCTTTCTCATCTGTGGTTGTCTTTCAGGTGTGAAATAAGAGAAAATCTCTTTTTCACAGGCTAAGCAGTTACATGGTTTCTCCTTGTGTGTGCAGTCGAAAAGTTTGTCACCCGTGCAGGTTCTTTGGTGATGTTAAAGATGGCATCTCCACTGAATCTCTTTCCATACTCCGAGCATTCTTTGATGCTGCTGAAGATCACCACTCCAGTTGAAGCTCTTTCCACATTCTAAGCAATCAAAAGGTTTCTAACCTGTGTGAGTTCTTAGATGCCGTTGAAGACTGCGACTTTCACTGAATCTCTTTCCACACGCAGAGCATTCAAAAGGTTTCTCCCCTGTGTGGGTTCTTTGATGCCGTTGAAGACGGCCTCTCCAGCTGAACCTCTTCCCACACTCTGAACATTTAAAAGGTTTCTCCCCTGTGTGGGTTCTTTGATGCCGTTGAAGGTCAACACTGCAGTGGAATCTCTTTCCACATTCTGAGCATTCAAAAGGTTTCTCACCTGTGTGGGTTCTTATATGCCTTTGAAGACTGACACTCTGACTGAATCTCTTTCCACACTCCAAGCATTCAAAAGGTTTTTCCCCTGTGTGGGTTCTTAGATGCTGTTGAAGATTGCGATTTTCACTGAATCTCTTTCCACACTCTGAGCACTCAAAAGGTTTCTCCCCTGTGTGGGTTCCCAGATGCCGCTGAAGATTGCCACTCCATCTGAATTCCTTTCCACACTCTGAGCACTCAAACGGTTTCTCCCCCGTGTGGATTATTTGATGCCGTTGAAGACTGACACTCTGACTGAATCGCTTTCCACACTCTGAGCATTCAAAAGGTTTCTCCCCTGTGTGGGTTCTTTGGTGCAAAAGGAGATGTGATCTGCAGGTGAAATACTTTCCACACGGAAACCATTCGTGTGCCTTGCCATCAGAGAAATTCTTTGCACTCTCTAAGCAGATAAACGTCTCCCCTCCTGAGTGGTGGGAAGTCTCTCTCTGGTGTTGAATAAGGTTTGATTTCTCCGAGAATCTTTTGTCGCAGTCTGAGCAGCTGTACAGTTTCTCTCCTATATGGATTCTTTGGTGTCTCATGAGCTCTTCTCCACAAAGGAAGCTCTTTCCACACTGCAAGCAATTATGGAGCTTTCCAGGATGCTTTTGCAAATCAAAATCATATTGAGTCTGATCTGAGAAATTCAGTCCCCAATCCACATATTTGTGTGTTTCCTCTGCTATGTGGATTACTTCATGGAAATCTCCTCCTTGGCAAGGAATGGGTTTTTCCCTCATCTTCTCTCCATGGTTTCCCTCCTGCTTCTCCGAACCATCTTGATCACTGAAGTTACATTCAGACTCTTGTTCCTTATTTCCTTCCAATGAGAACCACTCGAATTCCCCAACTATCTCCTTGACATCTTTTGCTGGAATAAAGAGAGAGATCCAATCAGCACTCATGCAAGCCACAAATCAAGCACTCTTGATAGACAGGTGTGCATTTTCTTTCCTTTGTCAGAGCTTCTCTCCCCACTCCACTCAATCTGAACCACTAATTACAACTTTTCCATGGCCAGGCCCTCCAGCAGAGCTGGTTTTATATTCTATCTCTTCCCTCCCCCAAACTCCCTGTGAAGAAATCCTTCTTTTTTGCCTCCTGCGAAGATGGCAATGAGCAAAACCTCCAGTTTGAGTTTTAACAGTTTTTCTTCCCCCTCTGGACAGAGAACAAGCAGGGAAGAGGAAGTCAGTCAATGGCTTCCCAGGCTCACCTCAGCTGCCTCTTGACAAATGCTAATAGGTCTAGCTAAAGACAACTGGGTGGGCCAGCCCCCTCCCCTTCTCCAAGCAGGGAACAGAGATTTGGAGGACTTTAGACTAAAACAAAGTCCAGGAAGGAACTATCGAGACTTTTCAGGAAAAGCTGCTATGATTTGGGCTGACCGGGTCAGTGGGAGGGGAAGCTAAGATGATAAAAACTCCTTGCAACAGGAAGAAGCTCTCTTCCCTTTGGGTGCTGCATCCCTCAGAGGACACGCAGACTCTCCTCTGAGCCACTGACCATGTGCTCTCCTGGGAGAGTGGGAACAAGCTTCAAGGTAAGGGCTACTCTGCAGAGATCTAGAACATCTAAGCTAAAGAGTGTTCTATAGTTGTAGATTTTCTGAGCTGTGTGGCTGTGATCTTTGCACTGTAGGACCTGATGTTTCACCAGCAGCTGTGACTGGCATCCTCAGAGGTATAACACTGAAAGATGGAGTATTCTCTGTGTCAAGGTGAGAAGAAAAATGGTAGGCAGGTAATTTATATCTACTCAGGAAGCTGGGGTAGGGCTGAGATTATCTTGTAGGAGCTCCCCAGGCTGTGTCCTATATTTTACCGTCTGATAGGGCATGTACAGAGAGAGGGACAGAGTATTTGTGTTTTACCTATTTCTTTTGGATTCCCTTGCCCAACTTGGTGCTGTGCTAAGAAGTAGGCTCATGAACATTTTCTTTTCAATACATACTTTTAAACTTTTGATGCTGGGAATGGTTTTCTGTACCACATAAACCTCCACCATCTCAGGCATACTATTTTAAAAGGGGGCCAGGGGGAAGGTAGGCAGTTGACAAGCAGCTATTCCTCCAGGGGCACACAAGCCAGTGAACTGTCCCCGTGGTGACCAGATGCTGGGCAGAGGGAGACACAGAGACAAGGCTTCAGAGTTTGGAAGGGAAGCTGGGAGCCCTGACCCTCCCAGCGAGCAATTCCTTGCAAAGGTCAGGTGGTGGTGGCGCGTTACTGGAGAGAGAAAGAAAAACCTCTCCAGGTGTTAGGAAAACTTTGGAAGTCAGGCAGGGCTATAGCCAGCAGAGGGGCTTTAGGGGTGGCGCCTCCTATTAGATCCTCAAAGCCTCCTAACCCAATCTCCCCAATTCCCCTTTATTTTTGAAAAAATATTACTTGGTAAATTCAGCCGCAACACACCGCCAATGCACCAGCCAAAGCGTGTACAAATAAACTGGCTGCTGGTGTTATGCATTCCCTCCTGGCTTGATTCCTTCCTGGCCAGTGGTTTCCTTCCTCCTCCTCTGTTCTTCCTCTGATTGGCCAGCACAGCCACTTTAGCTGGCTGGGGAGGTCTGATTTCACCTTTCTGGATAAGCCAAGTTCGGGGGGGGGGGCAGACAAAGGCTGCCGCTCAAATATTTAACAAAGAAAGAAGAGAACCCAAACAAACCCTGACTCTTGACAAGACAGACCATGTGGCGCGGGGGGGGGGGAATCCCCAAGCATGCAAACAGCTGGGCTGGAGGAAGTGCACGGACTCTAATCTGGGAGAACTGGGTTTGATTCCCCACTCCTCCACTTGCAGCTGCTGGATGACCTTGGGCAAGCCATAGTTCTGTCAGAGGTATTCTTGAATAAGAGCAGTTTCTGTCAGAGTTCTCTCAGCCCCACCTACCTCATAGGGTGTCTGTTGTGGGGAGGGGAAGGGAAAGGAGTTTGTAAGCTGCTCTGAGACTCCTTTGGGTAGGGAAGGGTGGGGTATAAATCCAATTTCTTCTCTTTTCCTTTAGCTTCCCCCCACACCAGGCTCTTTTTCTTCCAAAGCCACAGCCTCGGTGGGTTTTCTGTTTGGGCTCTTTGCAACAGATCAATGGAGCAAGCAAGCCTTTAAACTAGCAAATTATGGGTTGGTGTGTGCCTGCCTCTGTGGGCATCCATTCACCCGGACATTGTTCCTCTCTTGCTGCGGGCTTCATCCCCCTAAATCTGTCTCCAGCCTTATTTATTGGAGTGGGGGTGGTGGAATGAAAGGCGCATCAGATTTGGGGGGAGGTCTCTGTGTGTTTTGCTTTTTTACCCCAAAGGAATCTGCAGAGGCAATCAGATGCAAACAAAGAAGGGATCTTTTTCTCTCTCCCTCTCCACGGGTCTCCTCTCTAACTGAAGTAACAGGCTCCTGCCCTGAACTCTGCAGGCAGGGGAAAAGGCTCTGATAAAGGAGACAGAGTGGCAGCGGTGGCGGCAGGGGTGGGGGGGTGGGGGGCTTGCCCGTAGGCAACCCATATTGCTTGATTCTGTAGCCTAGGGAATCCTTTGGGGAGGGTTGAGTTCCCCTCCGAGTCCTGCAGAAAGAGATCGAAAATTTCATTTCTCCAATCTCCCCCCGCCCCTTCTCCTCTTAAATGGTGTAAATATTTTTTTCCCCAGTTCAGCATCTTCACCCCATTGAAAAAGGGGAAATCTGTCAGGTTGGCTTGGGGGAGGGGGGAATTACCTTTTGATCCAGGCAAGAAAGGATTCTCCCCCCCCCTTATCTGTATGACCAACCTGACACATAATGGCAGCCCCATGAGAGGGAAAAATGCCCCCTCAGAAAAAAAACCCTGGCGGCAGGCCTGAAGACAGGGCAGAATAGAGCCTGCAGGCCAGAGCAGGCCCACTCCACCACACTCCCCAATATCTACTTTAAGGGGAAAAAATGACAAAGCATTCCTCCCATCCTTCACATTTGACTTGCCAAGCGTATTTCTGATGATTAAATACAAGAAATTATCGTGATATCTAGCCCTGCAACTCTACAGAGAGTTTACTTCCTGGTGTGATGACAGCCATGAAAAGCTACTTTTCAGCCTCCTAAAATACATGCTTGCTAGGAGGGGGGAGGGCTGCACCAAATGAACTTCATAGTTCAAAAGGGATGCTTATCATTTTTGGAAGGTGTGCCAGTTGCTGGGGAGGGAGGAGAAGCCAGGGGGCGTCTAGTTCAGGGGTCTCCATCCCTGACAAGTGTTTATCCAGCCGCTGCTTGAAACTGCCAGGGAGGGGGAGCTCACCACCTCCCTAGGCACCTGATTCCACTATTGCACAACTCTGACTGTAAATTCCCCCCCCCTTAATATTTAGTCGGTACTTTCCCGCCCTTTATTTAAACCCATTATTGTGACCCCTGTCCTCTGCTGCCAACAGGAACAGCTCCCTGCCCTCCTCTAAGTGACAGCCCTTCAGATACTTCAAGAGAGCCATCATGTCCCGCCCTCAACCTCCTCTTCTCCAGACTGAACATCCCCAAGTCCCTCAGACTTCCCTCATAGGGCTTGGAGGCGGAGCCACCCACAAAATGGCTGCCACAGCTTAATTTCAGGCACACAGTGTATAGATCCTTGTGCTGTGGTGGCAGCTGCTGCCAGAGCAACGTTTCACAAAACCTGTACAGCTGAACAAATCTCCAATTGTCACAATAGTCAATCTGAGGCCTTACTGCAGGGGTGTCAAAATGCGGCCCGGGGGCCACATCAGGCCCCCAGAGGGCTTCTATCAGGCCCACACTGGAACTGGCCATCTCCTGTTTCCAGTTCTGCTGCTGCACCATAGCTTGCTTAATCACTCGGCCATTTCATGTTTTAACCTGGGTCCTAGACTCAGAACTCTGAGCATGAGATTTCTGGGGTGAATGTCAATAAATCAAAAGTAGGTTTGCAGCTTACAGATACACACCTAAACAGCACACTCAAGATTGCAGCAGCACAGACATTTTGACGCAATAATTCAGAGCAAGAGGTGTCAGTTATCAGATACTGTTAACTAAACGAAATATTGCAAGAGTGCTAATGTTCTAAGCATGTTTTTATTTTAAGTTAAAAAAAAACCCTTTGTGTTTGTGTCCTTTATAAAGTTTATATCTCCGCTGCCTGGCATTACATTTTATGACACACGTGGCCCGGCCCAAGAAGGTCTCATTTATGTCAGATCGGGCCCTCATAACAAACGAGCTCGACACCCCAACCGTACTGGCCAAAAGCCCTACCTGGCCCCACCCACTTCCTAGAAACACTTGTCAGGTGTCAGAAAAGGTGTCAGTGGGTTGCCACAGCACCCAGGAGCATCACACTCGGGACCTCCAATCTAGCTGACCACTCTAGGAAACAGGAGATGAAGCTGTGTCCTCATCCAGCAGGGCTATTCTCAAGATACCGGCCCCTTTCCCTGGAATATCCAGTATTTAAGGAAGCCACAGCCCCTCAGGAGCCACAGCTGAGTTCAGCCCCAGGAGGAGCTTCCGAGCCTCCCAGATTTCAGTCCCCAGAAGGCCTCCCTCCCTCAGTATCCAGCGGCCTTCACAATTCTACCAAATCAAGAGTTGCTAAGAAGAGAATCAGAAATCCTCTATGACTGTTCCTTGCCCATTTCCTTGACATAACTGTGAAGGACACTCACTATCAGCCACCTCAGTAGGGAAGGAGATACTCTCCTGAGGTCCTCTTGAGAAACTCTCCGGTCCTTCTTTGGATGCAAGGCTTTTGTCTGTCTCCGCTGTAGTCTCTCTTACATTCCTGGCTTCTTTGGCAGAGACAGGAAAAAAAAGTCATGATTCTTTTATCAGGAAGGAAAGAAATCCAAGGAAGAAGAAAAGTTATTCTGTCAGGGACGGAAACATGGTGAAGATCAAAGCCCACAATCCAAACCAATATAAGGGGGATGGATCCATTCCAGATTATGGTCAAAGTGGATGGCCCTAATCCCATCAGGGGGAAGGGTGTGTTGTAAAGGCTGGCAACTGAGAAATTAGGATCTGGCCCTTTCCAGGGTCTTTCTGGGAGCCTCTCAATCCCACTTTGGCCTCAGGCCAGGTCACCCTCTCTGGCTTGGGTGACGGCCACAACACACTGGCCTCGGTTTCCTACTGGGCAAGCCAAGTGGCTTGGGTTGTTCTACTCAGCCATGCCAGACATCGCCTTTTGCTGCCATTCTACCTCCACAAGGCCCCCAGCGGGGGTCAAGTAGCGAGGCAGGCCTCAAAACGACGTATTGCCGTTACAAGATTTTGATTCATGCATCATCTCAATGGCAGCAGTTTGCACCTTTGGCACTATGAAAGAGCCATACCCCGAAAGGCCACGTTCCCATAGTTCTCCAGTATGACTTCCCCATAGAGAGCTCTTTGGCCTGGACCCAACAGGGCCCACTCTGCCTCCGTGAAATCCACCGCCACCTCCTCGAAGGAAAACGGACACTGAAAGAAAAAGCAGATTCCCTCGTCAGAGGTCATGCCAGACAGAGATGGCACACTGGAAGGGGGCATTCTGGGAGGGTGCAGGATGGAGGGTTTGGCATGGGTAAAGCGAGTGGCGTTCAGAGCCTCTAGTGCTTGGACATCTTAGCAGTAACAAGAGCTCTCATCAGAAAGAATGAAGGACTTAGGCTGTCCCCTCTCATCTCCCTTACCTGGACTGGAGGTGCAGCAGCTGTTTCCAGACCACTGCAAAGGCAGCGGCTCCACATCATCTCTCCGCTGCCTGCAAGGGAGACAAAGGAGGAAGGAAGAGCATTAGCCTCCACTCCCTGTTTCATTTGCTTGTACGAATCCTGCTTCGTGCATCTCTGTTCCCAGGGTAACAAAACTTGTAATGAATTTTTAATAAACTGTGGGAGAGACGGAAGAGAAGTGCCAGGTACCCATATCTCAGGCTTCTGTGAGATCTGATTAATACCCTGTTGACTCTGGAGCTCAAAAAATGTGACAGCTGGATCGGACGAAAGGGCCACTCAATCCAGGCACGGCTATTCGTTCTCCCACCGGCTGGGCCCTTCCCCGTGCCCTTGTGTTCAGGCTGGCAGGAGAAAACTAGGGGGCTGGAAATGAAGTTGCACGACACGTTGCTGTCACATATAGCTGAAAAGGCAGATCTGATTTTAGCGCATTAGTTGATGCTCTGGAAAATCTAGGGTAATACTAATGGGTTTCCAGAGTGTCTGCATTCAGGCTTTAGGGCAGACGGAGACATCAACGTCCACCACATAGCTCACAGGGGTGCCGTACAACAGCCTGGCATTCCTAGTCTGATATCCTGTTTCTGGCTGTGGTTTACCAGATACCCTTGGAAGACCTTTAAGCAGGGGCACAGCAGCCAAATTACTGGCCCCTAGCAATGGGTCTTCAGAAGTCTGCTGCCCCAGAACACAGAGGTTTGATTTATTCATAACGGCTAATACCTGCACCAGATTTATCTCTCTTTCCTTTTTAAAACCACCCTGAGTCCCTTTAACAGAAGGAATGTGTGACAGGGATATTTTAATCCATAAGAATAGATCTGCCTTCCATGAATCTGTCTAATCCTCTGTCAAGTGAGTGGCCATCACTATATCCCCTGGCCCTGAGTCCCAGAAATCTACTCTCTGTTATACGCAGAAGTATTTCTTTCGGCTCCTGTCCTAAACCTGCTACCCGACAACTTCACTGTGTGCCCCAATCCTACCTGGCCACAAGATAGCCTTACCATGTGAGAGGCCATCTTGGGCACGCTCCTGGGCCTCAGCCCTCTGCCCGTCCTCTGAATGAGCTCCTTCCACCTCAGAGAAGTTGGCTTCCATCTTCATGGATGGTCCCCACATCTGAAACAGTGGCAAAGGAGATGGGTAAGAGAAGGAATGGGATAGGCCGAGGAGATGGATCCTGCCCCCCTCCCACCCTCTCCCACACCCCTGCATCAACCAGCAGAGCCGCTTCAACCACAGGTGCAAGAACCAGGGCTGGACTTTCTTCCGAGCTTAGTGAATTCTCTAAAGGTATACACATCTGACAGGGAAGCCATAGGATAAGGTCATTGCTTGAAATGAGCAAAGGAAATCCCCCTCACCTTCCCTGCTTGCCTCTTCTCTGCCCGACTCAAGAGGAAACCTTCAGCCAGGGCCACTGCCTGGGAACTGGTCTCTGGCCCACATCCTCTGACCCAGTGTTGCATTTCTTGGGGCAGGATGGCCAGGAGCTGCTCCAGGATCACCAAGTCCAGGATCTGCTTCTTGGTGTGCCTCTCTGGCTCCAGCCAGTGGTTGCAAAGTCGATGGAGTTGGCTGCAAACCGCTCGGGGCCCATCAGCCTCATGGTAGCAGAACTGCCGGAAGCATCGGCTATGTGCGTCTGCAGCCATAGTTTCCTCAGCCAGGGCCTCTAGTGCAGATCTTTCCCAGAATTCAATGCCACTGCCACCCTGGATGGGATGGGGACCTTTCCGTGAATTCTCGCCAGTTCCATGACCCTCTGGGTCATGCTCTTCCATCTTCTTCCTCTTCTCTTGGGTCACCTCCGACTGTGGAAGGACAGCCTTACTCATGTGACTATGAAGAGGAGGGGGAAAAAGGATCAAAAAGGCAGAAAGGAAACAAAAGAGAACAGGACTACTTCACTGACCCTGACCAAGAGACAGCTAAGGATTTCCCCGGTTGATCAGAAGGAGCATCTTTGTTGTAGTTTACCAGTCAGGATTAATGTCATTATACTATAGTACATATTATGCTTTTTAAAGATATTCCTGTTTGGTCCTTCAGGAAAGGAAACCACCTCTATTTGGCTCTTTAAAAATCTGTTGCAGAAATAATTATCTTGGCCTCCGATGACAGGGGATCAGCAGTCTGTCCTAGGAGCTATGTCTCAACGTAAACTGGAACCCAGGACAAAGTGACTGGTAACGGCTTAACCATCACAGCTATCTCCTCAACAGGCCCCAAGCGTTAGACTTGGGGTCAGGAAGCAATTTTTCTCTGGGCTAGTTTGGCCAGGGATCCTGGAGGTTTTTTGTCATCTTCTGAGCATGGAACTGGGGTCACTGGGTGTGTGTGTGGCGGGGTGGTATTTGTGAATGTCCTGCATTGTTCAGGGGGTTGGACTAGATGACCTTGGAGGTCCCTTCCAGCACTATGACTTTGGGCAATAACTCTCCCAAGCAGCCAACAGAGGAGAAAGGGCAGAGGGCCATGAAGCCCCTCCATAGGTTAAGGTGCAGGGTCTGCTGAGATGAAGAGGAGCAGGGGGAGGCAGTGAACCCCCAGGAAAAAGGCAGATGGGGGGAAAGCACCAGCCAAAATACTTGACACATAGGGCAGCCGATCGGATGAATAATTCCTCCTCCTATTCGATTTCTCCTGGCACTCCTTTCTGGGCCTCCCTACGACCACCACCACGGCTAATAATTTTTTTATTGATTTTTATTTAGAACATTCAGATCCCGGCCTTCCTGTCCCCATAGGGGCCACCGAGGTGGCCAACAAATTTAAACACGCATGAGCAAGTATTTTAACACGCCCCCCACAAATGCACATGATAGCGGCATTCCTCTCTTCCAAGATTGCAAAGCTTATTCCCCCCCCCACACCTTATGACTTACTTGCAAGTAAACCTTTGCAGGATGCGGCTGCGAGGCTTTTCCCTGCTGTTGTGCGGATGTAAAGCCCTCCCCGGTCTCTTTCGGCATTCAGAAGCAAAGCGCACCCCCCGGCGCGGAAAAGAGCCTTTCCGCTTTTCTGCCCCACCCACTCCCTGCGGGGCCCCTCTAGCAAACAGCTCGATCCCTTTAACCCTTTCAGCGTTGCAAGTGTCTCTTGCCATGAGAAGTGCGCAGACGGAGTGGATTTGGGCAAGGGCTCCATTAGCGACGCCCTATGCAGCTTAGAGGGGTTGCGTTGTTGGGGTATCCCGTGCTGTTTAGCCCTGTCAGAAAATGTCACGGCTGAGTAGAAAATAGAGAAGGCGAACCAAAGCAAGCTCGCACCAAACAATCCGGAGCGGGTCTGCTCAGCATCCTCCTTGGGTCTATTCAATGGGGCTTACTCCCGGCAAAGTGGTTTTGGGATTGCACGATCGTGTTCCTGTAACACCTTCCCCGTTTCTCAAAACAAAATGCCAGCTAGACTGCTCCCTGTCACTTCCTTTGGCCTGGAGAGTGTTACCATTTTGCCCTATTGGACAGAGTTGACGCTTGCGGCTTGGGAAATTCCTGCAGATTTGGCCTTTTTCTCTGCCCTCAGAGGCTTGTGTGGGGGGTATTCAAATGATTTTCAATTTGGTATCTAATCCAGGACTATTTTGGGGCACGAACGCACAGGAACAAAGTTCCGGCTGGCTCCTGAGTTGGCAACACTAAGCAGAAACTTATTAGCATAACAGGCCACACCCAACAGCAGAAATCATTAGAATTGGCCACATTAGGGCTGTGTGGCCTAGCATGCAAAGGAGTTTCTGCTACAAAAAAAAATGCCCTGGGTTTTGACAACAAACAAGGTGAACAGAATGAGAAGCAAAAGGTGGGTGTGGCTGGATGACCACACTTCTGGTAATATTGGGTGTGGCCTAGTATGCTAATGAGTTTCTGCTGTTGGGTGTGGCCTACTATGCTAATAGATTCCTGATCTAAACAAAGATCAAAGAAGTTGGAAAGGGACCCTACAGGCCATCTAGTCCAACCCCCTTCTCCATGCCTGATCAGCCTAGCCCATCCTTGACCGGTATTTGTCCAGCCACTGCTTAAAGACTGCCGGGGAAGAGGAACTTGCCACCTCCCAAGGTGTTTTCCTAATATCCAGCCGGTACCTTCCCAGTCCTACCTCTTACATCCTTGATTATATTAGCAGACAGCTTTAGGCGAGGCATTTCTGTGCTGGTACTCACAAAGTACCGAGTACCAGCACATTTTGCGGGGCACACTGCCAAATCCAGAGAGGGTAATTGGCGGGAAGTGGTGCAACTTTATATGAGTACCAGCATTTTTTTTTTAACAAAAAAGTCCTGGTTTTAGCAGTTTTGTGCACTTTGGTTGTAGGCGACACCAACTCTACAGGGTCAGACTCAAGCCGAATGCATTTCCATGGATTTCGCGGCATGGCAAAGGGGCTGGAATCTGCTTGGAATTTTAGTCTCTCAGCACTCCCTTTGGCATGTTGCTCAGCGAGGAACACATCAGGACCACTGGGCTTAATTTCCCACCAACTGTTATGATTAGTCCACGGCTTTTAGGCCAGGAACATATTTGCACAAGTAGAAAACAGCAAGAGTCCAGGAGCACCTTAAAGACTAACAAAATCTGTGGGAAGGGATGAACTTTCATGAGTCAATGCTCACTTTTTCAGATCAGCCTATCCCATGTGGAAGATTCACCAATGGACAATTCCTTCTGGCAGACAGCCTCACTGAGGACTAGCAGCTTGGGAAGTGGCAGTTTTCCCTGCCAAGGAGCTAGTGAACCACACACCTTATCCCCAGATCCATTTCCTTTAACTCCCCCCACATCTCATTCATGCAACAACTCTGGCCAGCCACCTTGGGTTGCGAACTCTCCATTTACTCAGAGACACCAATAAAGATGCACATTCTGTTTCTGAAAAACATTAGTTTACTTGTACCTTCCTTTCCTCCCAATGGGAACCCAAAGGAACTTACAACATCGACCACTCCTTCCACATTTTATCCTCACTACAATAACCTCATGAGGTAGGTTAGGCTGAGAGACAGAGGGCTGGAGGGGAATTATAGGAGCCCCCCCCATCAAAAGCAACAAGAACATAGATGAAAATGCTGACCTTGAAGGTTTTGGAGACATTTTCTTTTCCTTAGACTGGTGGGCCTACCAGCTCACTAAGAGTGAGATCTCCTATCCTTTGAATGGAGGCTTAATGCCTGGGAATGGGCAACTGAGGATTTTCCTGGCCTGGAGGGGCACTATCAGCTGATAGCTCCACAATTATGCATGGGGTAGAAAAGTTAGAGAGAGAGAAACTTTTCCCCCTTTCTCACAATACAAGAACCCAAGGGCACTCAATTAAATTAATGAACAGTTGGTTTAGAACAGATAAAAGGAAGTGCTTCTTCACCCAAAGAGTCATTAACACGTGGAATTCACTGCCACAGATTTGGTGTAGTGGTTAGGAGAGCGGACTCTAATCTGGGAGAACTGAGTTTGATTCCCCAATCCTCCACATGCAGCTGCTGGTATGACCTTGGGTCAGTTACAAGTTCTCTCAGAGCTGTTCTCTCACAAGCAGTTCTTGAACGAGCTCTCTCAGCCCCACCAACCTCATAGGGTGTCTGTTGTGGGGAGGGGAGGGAAAAGGAGATTGTAAGCCACTCTGAGACTCCTTCGGGTAGCAAGGGGTGGGGTATAAATCCAATCTCTTCTCTCTTCTTCTTCTCTTCTGGTGGTGGCTACAAGGATAGACAGCTTCAATAGGGGATTGCATAAACATGTGGAGCAGAGGTCCATCAGTGGCTATTAGCCACAAGGTATAGATGGAACACACTGGGGCAGTGAAGGTCTGGGGCAGTGATTCTTGGTGCCTGGGGGCAAGAATGGGAGGGCTTCTGGAGTTCTGGCCCCGCTGGTAGACCTCCCAATGGCACCTGTTTTATTTGGCCACCTTGTGACAGAGTGTTGGGCTGGATGGGCCATTGGCCTGAATGATCCAACATGGCTTCTCTTACGTTCTTATTATGATAACTCAAAGGGATGTTGAAAGGACAGTTTAAAAGTTGGCAGCTCCTAAACAGGGAGAGGAGACAGGCTTTTGTTGGGGGGATTGTGGCTCTTCATGTCCATCCCCCCGAACCCTAAAGTCACCCCTGGCCAAGTACAATAAAAAAATCTCTGCTCCATTAGCAGCAAAGCATCCTTGGAAGTGTGTATATGTGTCTGTGTGTGGTGGAGAAATCAGACTGTAGGAGCAGATCCTAAAAATCCTTCTGTAGAGTTCATTTGGAGACCAAGGGGCAGACCCTTGAAAACCTCATAACATCCTGGAAAGGGGGGGGGGATTAGGGGCAGGGGATGTACACTGTTCCTCCCCAGGGCCCCTGCTCCTGGTTCCTGTCTCCCATCCTTAAATACTGTTCAACTGAACTCCATCTTCCATGGCTCCTGGAGGGGAAGAAGCATGCTCAGGCCCCACCGCTGGGGTGGTTTGGGGAGGTGGGGGGAAGTATCCTTTCTTTTTCATTCCCAAAGTCTTCTCCATACCTGGGAAGCCCCCCAACATTCCTCACTGTTTGGGTGCCCTGCTGAGGGGAACTGGACCGTACAGGTTATAAATGTGTTGTGCCTCAGTTGAAGTTGGGGACAAAGGTGATCTTGGCCCACTCCACTTTTAAGGTCCAGGCAAGGCAATCCCTCACTTCCTCCAGAACTGAAGGCCCCGAGGAGGGGGAAGATCTGTTTCTTCTCACAGGACACCACTTGCATTCGCTCTCCCACAACATGCACCCCATATTAACATGGGGCCTTCCTCCATCCACAGAGCTCTTTAAGAAAAACCCTCCCTCTGTGCCTCACCTCAGGATTGTCCAGACCTTGCGGGGAAAGTGGCTTCACAAGCCACTGTGCAATTGCTTCAATAAGAAAACATTCAAGGTATTAGAGTTGTCAAGGTGACAAACACTCAAAACTGCCTTATACTGAATCAGACCCCTGGTCCATCAAAGTCAGTATAGTCTAACCAGACCGGCAGTGGCTCTCCGAGTTCTCAAGCAGAGGTCTTTCACATCCTCTACCACCAAATCTTTTAACTGGAGATGCCAGGGATTGAACCTGTGACCTTCTGCATGCCAGACAAATGCTCTTACCACTAAGCCACGTTTCTCATAAACCCAAGAAAATTGCAACCACCGTTATAACTGAATCATAAGGGCTATGAGCATAGCAACATTTGCAGAGCCATGATTTTCAGTGCCCTTCAGAAAGGGCACTCTGAATCAACACAGGTCCTAACAATTTGGTGCCAGGTAACACAAAGACATTAGCAAACCCAAGCTGTTAATTTGCACAAGTGCAGGGCTGCTTCTTCCCCCCTGTGCTCTTCAGCAGCTCATTCTGCTGCTCTCAATGCTTCAGCTCCTTCTCTTGGGCCTGCGAAGAAGACATTAGCATTTCCCTCAGTCAAGCTCTGGGCCTTCTCTCTCCTGCTGCAGGCCAGCCTGACTGACTCAGGGGAAAGAGTTTTTAAAAATATCTAACAGCCTGGCAAACCCTTCTTTCATAATATCCCCTCATGGGGAAATTCTAACATACAACTTATCCCCGGTTGGATCCAACAGATAAGTGCAAATAAATTAACAATTCACTCAGTCAAACTCTCGGCTTCCCCCCACTGCAGACCAGACTGACTGAGGGGACGGGCAGCTTGCAGTGGGTAAAATGGGAGCAACTTTACTAACTGCCCAGGCTCTGCAGCTTTTTGCTTCCTGGGCTCTTAAGCTTTTAATAAAAATAAGATACTATGCTAGAAAACTACTTTACACAGAGAGTGATTAATTCGCTGCCAGAGGATGTAGTGATGGACACAGGAATAAACAGCTTTAAAAGGGGATTAGATAGATTCATGAAGGGTAGGTCTGTCAATGGCCACTAGCCATAGTGACCGAAGGAAACCTCCACATTCAGAGGTTCTAAATCCAGGGCTATTTTGGGGCAGGAACACACAGAAACGGAGTTCCGGCTGGCTCCCGAGTTGGCCACGCCCAGCAGGAACTCATTCGCATAATAGGCCACTCCCGAGTTGGCCACGCCCAGCAGGAACTCATTAGCATAATAGGCCACACCCAACAGCAGAAATTCATTAGGATTGGCTACATTTGGGGTGTGTGACCTAACATACAAAGGAGTTCCTGCTACAAAAAAAGGCCTGGGGTTTGACAACAAACAAGGCAAATAGGATAAGAAGCAAAAGGTGGGAGCGGCTGGATGACCACACTTCTGGTAACATGGGGATGTGGCCTGATATTCTAATGAGCTGTGCTGTCAGGGGTGTGTGACCTAATATGCTAATGAGTTTCTGCTGTTTGGTGTGGCCTGTTATGCAAATGAGTTCCTGCTGGGCTTTTTCTACAAAAAAAGCCCCATCTAAATCTCTGAATCCCAGAGCCAGGAGGCAACCTCAGGGGCAGACCTCGGCCTCTATCCAGAGACGGGATGCTGGACTAGGTGGACTACTGGTTGGATTCAGCAGGGCTCTTATGTTCAAAATTACAGGGGTCACACTAAGTATGTACAAAAGGTTTTATTCAGAACAGAAACCTTGTTAAGCATCAGGAAAAAGTACATCAGCGAAAGAAGTTAACTTTGATCTGACTTGTACTCTAATGCCATCATAGCTGATCAGATGTTTTGATTGTCTCAGGTGTCGAGGGCTCAGAAATGAGTTCTATGACAAATGACCTTTTTAGTACTACCCTTCTTTGCGTGTGCAGAACTCTCTCTCTCTCTGTGATTTAACAAGCCACTTCTTTTTGCCTTTTTGGAAACTGCATTCTGATACCCTTGAGATGACTGTGTGTATTAAGTGCGATCAAGGCACAGCCAACTTATGGCAACCCCAGCAAGGGTCTTTCAAGGCAAGTGAGAAGCAGAGGTGGTTTTCCACGGCCTTCCTCTGCAGAGTCTTCCTTCAATCCCCTCCCACCTCTCCAGCTGGAAAAGATAACTTAGGAGAGGGATCTCTGCAGCCAGGGTTGTGCTGGATTAAATGAGCATGTATAGGAATAATGCCCTCTGTAAGTCTTGGGACCTAATTCCTTTTCGCATTTTCCCTGGGTCAGTGGATCAGATCCACAATGCTCAAGGAAAAGGGGCTGAAGTCTTTCCCTTGTGCCATTTTCTTGATCTAAAACAGCTCCAGGATTTATTATTCTGCCTAACCCTCCCCCTCACAAAACTCCACATGTGGATACAAGAAGTTATCATGATATCCAGTCCTGTGACTGTACACAGACTTTCTCTCTAGTTGTGATGAGAGCCACGAGGAACTGGTTTTTAGCAGGGCAGGGATCCTCCTCTCTCTCAGACTGGGGGCGGGGTGTCTCCATGGGGCCAGCTCTACACCCCCCAAGGACTCTCTATGCATCCAAGGCTCTACACCCCCCAAGGCCTCTCTGTGCATCCAAGGCTCTGTCCTGATGGCTGCATGCCTTTAAAATGGAGTTGCCAAGCGTCCAGACTAGACTCCAGACTGCCTAGCTCCTGCATTTTTAACAAGAGATTTGATCTGCAAAGATCAGTGGAGGAATCAGTTCCTGGCCTGGAGGGATACCTGATCTCCTCTCTGCTTCTTGCTGGAGATCCCATCCCAGTTCCAGGGGCTGGATCTAGAGCAGGCAACCCTGCTTGAGAGTAGAGAAGGGGCCAGCCAGGCCTCCTCCTTCCTGGCCCTGTTCTGCACAGGGGACCCAGAGAGACCACCCCTTGCAGGGCTGCCCACCTGGGGGAGCCTCTCTCCCCTTCCCTGCCCCACAGATCTTTACCCTTCCAGGTATCCCCCAGCCTAGCTCCAGCCTCAGTCCTCCAACTCTCCTTCAGGAAAAGCTGGATCCCATAAGGAGGAAGTTGGAGGACTTCAATATGTTTCCTCCATTTGTATCCTCTCTAGGAACCACTCCTCTGTCTGCTTCTTAACCATTTACTAGCTCCTGTAGACATTGTTGTTGTTATATGCCAGTTTGGTGTAGTGGTTAAATGCGCGGAAATTATTTTTACTGTTTTTCTTTAACAGGCTCTGCCTCCCGCAGCAGCCATTTTAGAGTCGCCCCCACCACATGGTGTCAGAATTCCAGAGGTGTCCACAGGCTCAAAAAGGAAGGGGATCCCTGCTCTAAGATGTCCAGACAATAGCAATGAACACTTTAATTAAGGCAAGAACGTCTCAGCAATGTTTCTTCGGGTTGCCGAGCAATCCCAAAATGTCAGCTGAGGTCTTGCCCAAACTACATTCATTACAGTCTCAGAACTGCCAAACTGACCTAATATTGTATCGACAATAGCACCCATTCACTATTAATTTTAAGGAAACAAGAAATCTTTAGATATGGGAATGTTTTAGAAGAAAAATAAGGTACTGGAAGTTTATTTATTTATTATTTTGCCTTTTACCCCGCCCTCCCTGCCAAAGCAGGCCCAGGGTGGCTCACATAAAACCAATAAAACAATATATATTCAATAAAAAAATATCCAAAACAGAATTGAAAACCATTATTATCGACGGCAGTTCTCTGAATAAAGTGCGTTCACATACTGTCAACTGTACTACTGCTCTGGAAAGCTTCAGCTCTAGGTCAGCCCAGAGGTTACTGGAAGGCCTGCCAGAAAAGCTCTGTTTTCACGGCCCTGCGGAACTGTGAGAGGTCCCGCAGGGCCCTGATCTCACCTGGGAGCTTGTTCCAGTAAGCCGGCGCTACTCAAGAAAATGCCCTGGTCCTAGTTGATGTCAATCTGGCCTCCTTTGCACCAAGGAGGGCCAGGCGGTATGAAGTTTTACCACCTCATGTCTGTCAACCTTCCTTAACACAATGCAGGCCAAAAGAAGGTTTACTTTTGATGGTCTTAGAAGTGTGTTATTCTGTTCAGTCTTAATCTGAAATTTGTCCAGCTCTGAGATAAACCATGAAGCCAGGCTCTTGTTTGAAGGAGGGAGAGGGCCCTGGAAAGAGATCCTGTCCGGCACCAAAAAGCACCTCACATTTGAGGCCCAAACAGAGATATCTCTGAGACTCCAAAGCATGCAGGACAAGAGACAGCCCTCTAGGACCAGAATCACCAGAGGATGATGCCCCCAATTACCATCTTGGCTACTTGGCAGAAAAGGATACCACCATCTACGGTATTCATGGAGAGTCAGCAGAGACACTCTCCACCCCCCTCCCTTTCCCAGAACAGGTCTCCCCTCACAACCACTGAAGCGGTTGCAGCTCGAAAACCCTGCCTGAAACACGGATTGAGAAGGAACCTGCATCCGGATGTCAAAACCTAGGGATGCCACCTCTTTCTCTATTAGACTTTTTTCCTCCTATAAATAGGAGGTTTCTACACCTCTCCTACACAAAAGAAGAACCCAGACGTACTCTCACAATAACCAAAGGGCTGATATTAGGCACACAACCAGTCTAAGATGTATAATTTACTAGGGACTGAGCCTTCTTCATCATGGCTCTGTCAACTTGGCTTCCTGAGAAGGTGAGGGCAGGTCAGCCTTGGAGATCTTCTGGAGGCCTTATAAGGCCTGCTTGTTTTACAGGGCTTTTGAGAAGGTCTGGATGGCAGGGGGTGAGGGAAGAGAGGTTTGGGGTTTGCTGAACCACAAGGAAAAGCAGAATATAACTGTTTTAATTAAATCTATTAATTAATAAGGAAGGCCTGTGATTTCTGTACATTTCTATCAAGCACATTTCTGCCAAGAATCCCTCTCCTCCCAAAGATTTAATCTTTACAAGTGTCTTCCAAGGTACATTAGTCTGAAAATATAACTGGCTAAAGGGCATCCAGACAGTTTCCAGGCCTAGTATGGATTTGAACAGAGTCACCCAGTTAACTGACCCACATCATGCAGGTAGGTAAATCAGGTTGGGTTCGGTCATGGGATAAGCTGTGGCACTGAGGTGCTGGTCTCAAGAGTCTGCAAGATTTCTTTTTTACAGCTTTAAATACAATTTTTAAAAGACATGCTGCACTAACTTCTGAAACATTTAATGAAGACCAACTCATAAAAAAAGCATGCCAAGCTGACTGAATTTCTTTTCACACTCTGATATTTCAAAAGGTTTCTCCTCACAGTGAGTTTGTAGATGCTGGTTAAGATTGCCACTCCTACTGAATTTCTTTCCACATTCTGAGCATTCAAAAGGTTTCTCCCCTCTGTGAGTTCGTAGATGCTGGTGAAGATTGCCACTCTGCCTGAATTTCTTTCCACACTCTGAGCATTCAAAAGGTTTCTCCCCTGTGTGGGTCCTTAGATGTTTTTGAAGAGTCGAACTGTGACAGAAGCTCTTTCCACACTCCGAGCATTCAAAAGGTTTCTTCCCCGTGTGGGTTCTAAGATGCTCTAGAAGATAGCTGCGCCGACTGAATCTCTTTCCACACTCTGAGCATTCAAAAGGTTTCTCCCCTCTGTGAGTTTGTAGATGCTGGTGAAGATTGCCATTGCGACTGAACTTCTTTCCACACTCTGAGCACTCAAAAGCTTTCTCCCCTGTGTGGGTCCTTAGATGCTTTTGAAGATTGCCCCTCAAACTGAATTTCTTTCCGCACTCCGAGCATTCATATGGTTTCTCCCCGGTGTGTGTTCTTTGATGCTCTCGCAGAGTGCCACTCTGCCTGAATCTCTTTCCACACTCTAAGCATTCAAAAGGCTTCTCCCCTGTGTGGATTCTCTGATGCTGTTGAAGAATGACATACCGACTGAATCTCTTTCCACACTCTGCGCATTCAAATGGTTTCTCCCCTGTGTGTGTTCTCTGATGTCTAAGGAGCTCTGCTCTGCAAAGGAAGCTCCCTTCACACTCCAAGCATTTATGCATCTTCCTCCCACTGTGCATTTGCAAGTGGATGTTATATTGGGTTTGATCTGAGAAGTTCATTCCACACTCCAAAAAGTTGTATTTTTCCTCCACCACATGAATTACTTCATGGAAATCCCCTCCTTCACAAGGAATGGGTTTATCCCACTTCTCAATCATGTGGTTTCCTGTCTGTCTCATAGGTCCGCCTTGATCCCAGAAGTTCCTTTTCAAGTCTTCTTTCTTGACTTTAACTGGCGATACATGACACACTTCCTCAGTGTCCTCATTCTGTTGACTATCCCCTGCTGAAATTAAGAGAGAAACCGTGTTAGCACCCACATAAGGAGGTCTAATCTGAAAGTTCCATTCACACTCTAAAACAGGGGTGTTGAACTCATTTGTTATGAGGGCTGGATCTGACATAAATGAGACCTTGCTGGGCCGGGCCACGCGTGTCATGAAATGTAATGCCAAGTAGCGGAGATATAAACTTTATAAAGGACACAAACACAAAGGGTTTTTTTTACTTAAAATAAAAACATGCTTAAAACAGCACTCTTGCAATATTGCAATATTTTGTTTATGTAACAGTGTCTGATAACTGACACCTCTTGCTCTGAATTATTGCATCAAAATGTCTGTGCTGTTGCAATCTTGAGTATGCTGTTCAGGTGTGTATCTGTAAGCTGCAAACCTACGATGACGCAGCAGCAGCAGAAGTGGAAGAAGCAGCAGAAGACACTTGTTTGACACCCCGGGCCACTTGTTTGACACCCCTGCTCTAAAACTTTCAGAGAGAGACAGAGAGAAAAGCCTTTGTCTGTCTCCACCTCATGCCATGGTATCCACCCTGGCTGTCATGCTGATCACAACACTGGTGGCAGTTGCCCCTGGACCAGCCACGTGGGTTGGGTCATTCCACCATGCTATGCTGTACATGGCTTTCACTGCCACCCCCTCTCCTGGAATCCCTCAGCAGAGATGAGTACAGGGACGAGCCCGGAAGTTGCACACTATGGGTGACCCTAATGAGACTCCAAAGGACATGAATCAAATCCCCTTGTCAAGCAGTTGGGGTTTCACTGGGGAACTGTCTTAAGGTATGGGACTGCTGTTGCTTTGGGAGAAATTTCTAGCTTTATCATGGATGGCATTTGCCCTCACTTCTATTAAGCGGAGGTATTTCCCGCAAGACAGAACTGTGTGTCTGAACAGCTGGTCTCCTGCCCCCCACCGCAGCTACCCTTTGGAAACACAAACTGCCTGCCCAGTTGGAGACAATGAAGCAGTCAGTTCAAGACTCCTGCTAGAATAGGCTTGCCAGTCCCCAGGTTGGGGCAGGGGTTAGTTTTTGGGGCTTCTGCCCACCGCCAGCCAGCTGGCTGGTGGGGGAAGCCCTGCCCCCAAACAGCCACGTCCCCATGTGACTTCCCTGCCGTGATGAAGTCACCTGGAAGTAACATCATGCTGGGGATGTCGCACGGGGACACTCTGGTTTGAGGGTAAAACTCTATGGTTTTAAGCCAGATTTACCATACCAGAATTTTGCCCTCAGACCAGAGCATCCCGGTGTGATGAAAACACTTCCAGGCGACGTCATCCTGTTGAGGACGACCCAGAACACCCCCCAAATCTCCCCACTGGAGTGACGAGGAAACACGGCAACCCTATGCTAGAAGCCGAAACTTAGCAGGGAACAGATCAAAGATGGGTAGCTCTGTTAGTCTTTCTGTAGCAGTAGAAAAGAGCAAGAGTCCAGGAGCCACTTAAAGGCTAACAAAAGGTGTGGCAGGGCAGGAGCTGTGACTCACGAAAGCTCATCCCGTGCTACAAAATTTGTTAGTCTTTAAGGTGCTACTGGACTCTTGCTCTTTTCTACTTAGTGGGGGAAGGGAGATTTGGGAGCTGCAAGAGCCTCTTCCCAGAGATTTCAGGAAAGGTTTCTTTGACTGACAGGAGAGTGGGCAAACAGGGATAATAAAAACCCCTGGCACATCAGGGGAAGCTCCCTTTGTCTGACTGCACCAAGGGAGAAAGAGCTCTCCTAACTAGGTTCCCGCTGAAGGTCAAAGGAAGGAGAAGGAGGAAACAAACTCAACAGGAAATGCACCGAGAATGCTTCAGAGGCTGAGCTACAGCAAATAAAATTCATGTACACAATAATGTAATTAATGTAATTAAAAAAACATAGGGCCTGAATGTCAGGCTGCAGTAAAAGTCATAGAGAATCAAAGTTACATTGGAAACAATGTGGTTTAGTGGGAACTTTCTATCGTTGTTGGTGGGATTGTACAGTGATCAAGCAGTTTTGGCAGGATATAGTACTTCAAATTGAAAACTTGACTGGTTATAAAATTCCGTTGAAACCGGAGATTATATTACTGAATTATTGGCAAGAAGTTAAGATTCCACCGATTAGGAAAGATTTGATAATGATACTCTTTATGGCAGCCAAGACTACGATAGCGTCATGCTGGAAGGAAACAAATAAACCATTAATTAAAAATTGGTACTCTAGAATTTGGGACCATTTGATTTTGGATAAAATCTTGGATTCTCTAGCAGAGAAAAATCCTTCACTGGGGCCTTCCTATTATTTAGAAAGATGGCATCCAATTCTAATTAAATTAGAAGAGACAAGTGGAGACCCGCAAGAAACTTGCGGGATGGTTATCTCATTCGTCACACCTTTGCTTCCTGTGCTCACCCCCTACCTCTCTCACACTATTTCTCCCCTCTGCCCCCCTTTTCTTACTCTATTTCTGCTCCATGCACATGACTTCCTGTCTCTTTCTGATCTGTCATCTTTCTCTTTGTTTTTCTGCCTCCCCACTTCATCACTCTTTCTCTCTCTTTCTGCCCCCCACCCCATCATTCTTTCTTTCTGCCCCCATCACTCTCCCAGCCTCCTGCCTGCTTCCTCCCCCACTCCGCAGAGCAGCAGTAGCAGTGGTGGCAGTGCTCTCAGCCACCCACCTGCTTCCTCTCCCCCCACAGCAGCAGTGGCAGCACTCTGGGAATCACAACGGATCTCCCAGCTACAGAGATCAATTCACCTTAGGGCTGCCAGCTCCAGGTTGGGAAATTCCTGGAGATTTGGGGGTGGAGCCTTAGGACAGTGAGGCTTGGGGAGGCAAGCAGCCTCAGCAGGGTATGATGTCATAGACTCAACCCTCCAAAACAGCCATTTTATCCAGGGGAACTGATTTCTGTCTCCTGGACAACAGTTGTAATTCTGGGTGATCTCCAGTCCTCACCCAGAGGCTAGCAATGGTAGTTCTCGTGGAGGAAATGACCGGAGGGTGGAGTCTATGGCATTACACCAGTCCAAAGTTCCTCCCCTCCTCAAATCCCACCCTCTTCAGGCTTCACCCTCAAATGTCCAGGGATTTCCCAACCTGGAGTTGGCAACTCTATTTCCTTCCCAACCAACAGCCAACCTACCTTTATCTGCCTCTCTGTCTCCTGTTTTCCATCTCCACCTCCCAGCCTCTACCTAGGAAAATTACAGTCTTTCTCCACAGTGAGGGCCAAAGCAGCTTTCATTATTCCCTCCTCCTTTTTATTTGCACAACAACCCTGTGGTTAGGCTGAAATATGTGACTGGTCCAAAATCACGCAGTCACCTTCCACTGCAAGATGGGGATCTGAACCTGGGTCCTGCAGACCCTACTTTGAAGCTCTAACTGCTGCATCTCACTGGCTTTCATAGGGTGGCTGCTGATGAATGGTATCATCAAATCAGGGGGGACCTGGCAACCCTAGACTACTGCCAGGCCTAGAGTGGCCAACCTCCAAATGGGCTCTGGAGACCCCCCAGAATTACAGCTGGACTCTAGACAGCAGAGGTCTGTCTCCCTGCAGAAAATGACTGCTTTGGAGGGTGGACTCTGTGGCATTATACCCAGCTGAGGCCTCTCCCTTCCCAAACCCAGCCCTCCTTAGAGTCCAGCACAAAATCTCTCGAAATCCCCCAGCCTGGCACTGGCAGCTCTTGTGAGGCCTGGCCCCAGGCTCCCTTCCCCCCTCCCTGAAAGGCCAGAATAGGCCTGGAAAGGGCCCTTCCCCCACCCTTTTACTGACAGAGCCAGTCAGAAGCCTCTCCCCCCCCCCCACAAGTTCTAATCTCTCACCGTTGATGCCTGGAGTTAGGTCCCTACAGAGGCCATTTCAAAAGGTTTTGGGGGGAATTCAACTGTTCCTGAAGAGATTTCTTCACTTTTTGGATTTTTCTACAAACCTAGGAAGTCTACTGACTATGCAGGAAAAGCTGCTGGGGGAGAGTGAGTCCCCTGTTGGTGGGAATAGATATCTGCACATTTTGGCTATTAAAATAAGGATTCTTGAAGGGAACACACAGTTTACAAACTATCGTTATCTTAATCTCCTGAAAGTAAGTTGGTTAATTTAACAACTCCTAATGTAGTATTTGTTGTATTAGTTGTAGTTATTTTGTTGTTAATGTGTATGCTTTTGTTGTGTTTTGGATGTGTTGTCTGTTGGAGGACTGCGATCTGAACAATGGTGCAACGTGTTTTTTGCACTTAAATGTTTCTATTGAATGTATTTTGGATGTGAATTGTTGTATAGAAAATTAATAAAATATTTTTTTAAAAAAAGTTACACAAGCTATTTATAAATACAAAGTTAATAATACCAAATGACCAACACAAGATCATACGAGTTTCAGCCTCAAGTGCCTTCTTCAGTGGGCAATAGTACATAACATAGTTTTTAGAAAGACACCCAGAAAATGAACAATGGCCCCAGTCACACGAACGGGATAATCCGCAGGGGACGGGAGGCTTTTAGCGGCGGAGCAAAAAGAAGCGCGGTAGCGGGATCTCACTTCCCCCCACGGCTCCATCTACAGGCCTCCGGCAGCTGTTCAGACCAGCAAGGCAACGCAGCAGGACCAGCAAGGCAACGCAGCAGGACTGCGTTTGTGCACATGTGCCTGACGCCAACATCTGCTGGAAGCAACGGGCTACCAGCGCATCTCTGATCAAATGCCCGCCGGAGCCGCGCATTTAACGGAAGATAGGACTTGTTAGCAGGTAGTTTTTAACTCTGCTTTTTCCGCGGGAAGCCGCAGGTTGGCCACAGGAGTGCTACGCCTCCCAGATGTGTCGGTGTGATCGTGCCCGGAAACTCCACAGGGCTACCGTGCCTTCGGTGGGGCAAATACTCCATGTGACCGGGGCCTACGTCTATCAACCCTGACCAGGTGACATTATTTGTAACTATAGACAGGGGGAGAAAAGAAAAAAAGACAAATTCTTATAATTGACATAAGCATTGTTAGTTCTGTATTAATTTTTTTTAAGTTGTAAAAAATATATTCTCATATATTGTGTGAACACATGAATCAGACCCTTGGTCCATCAAAGTCAATATTATGTTATGGAAGGCTTTCACGCCCAGAGTTCATTAGTTGCTGTAGATTTTCCAGGTTGTGTGGCCGTGGTCTTGGCATTGTAGGACTTGACATTTCGCCAGTAGCTGTGACTGGCATCCTCAGAGGTATAACACAGAAAGATGGAGTACTCTCTGTGTCAAGGTGAGGGGGGGGGAAAGGTAGGCAGGTAATTTATATCTACCCGGAAGGTGGGGTAGGGCTGAGTCATTATCTTGTAGGAGTTCCCCAGGCTATGAACATGCTAATGGAGGAGCTTTCCTGGGGAGGTTCTTTTGTATATGGATTGTTTCCTGAGAAGGTTTCTTGTCTCCTGAGGAGGTTCTTTTGTATGTGGAACGGCTACTGAAATTGTAATCTTATCTGTAGCGCTATTGTCAGATGTAGAGCATTTTGTGTTTTTCAGGAAAGGAAACCATGCCCCATTTATTTTTAAACTCTCTTCTTTCCAGTTGAAGTTGTGTTTATGTTTATGAATTTCAATGGCTTCCCTGTGTAATCTGACATGGGTTAATTGGAAGTGTTGTCCAGCCTTTCAGTGTCCTGGAACAAAATGCTGTGTCCTGTTTGAGTTAGACCATGTTCAGCCACTGCTGATTTTTGAGGTTGGCCAAGTCTGCAGTGTCTTTCATGTTCTTTTATTCTTGTCTGAATGCTACACTGTGTTGTCCCGATGTAAACTTGTCCACAACTGCATGGTATGCGGTATACTCCTGCAGAAGTGAGGATTGTCAGTATAGTCTACTCAGACTGGCAGCAGTTCTCCAGGGCTTTAGGCTGAGGTCTTTCACATCACCTACTGCCAGATCTTTTAATTGGAGATGCTGGGATTGAACCTGAGACTTTCTGCATGCTGAGCAGATGACCTACCACTCAGCCACCATTACCTTGATCTGATAGTGGTTTGATGTTAGCTTATAAAGGAAACCATGGGTCCTGTCACATGGTAGCTCTGCTCACACATGAATCATCCACTTTATTTATATATTTGTCATTTGATTTCTAGCCCTCCCTTGTTAAAAACCTATACAGTATCAGATAGCACAGGTTGACAGTCTCTCCCAGAAAGCTCTACAAGTATGCGCCCACAGATAGTAAAAAATTTAAAAAGTGGGTAGCCCTCAGATACCCCATTAACAACAGACAAAGTGTACGCCTGCTGTGCAAGAGAGGTTGGATTTGCCAAACACGTCAGACGTTCGTCACAGGTATGATTGACAGCCACATTAGCTTCAATAGATGGCAGAAGGTATTTAGTGTTTGGATTTTCATTTAGTCAGGGTTATTCTGGGCAACCACCCTTTACTTTGCGTCTTGACAGAACAACTAGGGTACATCCTCTATAGAACTACAATGCACTCTATTTAAGTATCTGATTAAACTGATTAATTCTGTATGCTGCATACCAGAATGTTATACCTTTAAAACTTTTGGGTTTAAAAGTTATGGCTTTCAAGAGTCAATAAATAGTTTCTAATGTGAAGCCACTGTCTGGGTTGTCTCTCTCTGTGAAAATTCTCTTGCTGGTCTCAATCCAGCCCACAGAACGTTAGTGGCGGGGAGGTTCCCAGGCAATTTCGTGGACTGTGAAATCCCCCTACAGTTAGTGAGAACGGTATAAGGGTTCGGAACAATGTTATGATTTGGCTGTACGAATGCATTTGTGGGGTACAGATCCTGAACAAATCTTCATACCACTTCACTGGGACTCCTTTTCTGGATTCTTGACTTGGCAACACAGGAGTATTGCAAGGAGACTGGAACGGAGCCAAGATGTGCATGACCCCAAATCCTCTACCTCTGCCTCTTCTAGTTGCAACTGCTGCTGCTGACAATCTCATTTGGCATGCACCTGGGGTTTGGCCCCTGTGTGACACAGAGTGTTGGGACTGGATGGGCCACCGGCCTGATCCAACATGGCTTCTCTTACATGCTTATGTTCACTGTCCTTCTGCCTTTCCCTCTTTTTCTCTTCCTCCCTGTTACCAAACACCCACATGGCAACAACCACCAGCTCATCCCTGCTCTTTCCATCAACATTTTCAGTGTTCCGCAACTTCTGCTTAATGTCTGGAGTTCTCTGATTGACGATAACCCAGCGCACACTATTCAAACTATTCCCATCATCTACATCTACCCCTCCATATCAACACAATGCCTTATACGATCTTTCCCAAAAATCAGAGGGACGTTCCTCCAATCCCCATATGACACTAGCAACCTTAGACCAATTTCCAGTGCAGTCCCCCACCTTCATAAGACCTTCAAGCAAACCTGCCCTTAGAGCTTTGAAGAAGAAGAGAAAAAGAGGAGATTGGATTTATATCCCGCCCTTCACTGCCCAAAGACGTCTCAGAGCGCCTTACAAACTCCTTTCCCTTCCTCTCCCCACAACAGACACACTTTGAGGTAGGTGGGGCTGAGAGAACTTCTGACAGAAACTGCTCTTTCAGGAACAGCTGTGCCAGAGCTTGTGACTGACCCAAGGTCACATCAGCAGGTGCAAGTGGAGGAGTGGGGCATCAAACCCGGTTCTCCCAGATAAGAGTCCCCGGACTTAACCACTACACCAAACTGGCTTTGAGATGGTGCATGCCCTCATTTGTCTTATAATCCCACTCAGAGTCTACTGTAGGTACAGAGGCCAAATCAGGGTTTCGAAGCAAACTGCTGACAGACATATTTCAACACCTGATTTTTTCCCCTCACTACTTGACAGTACATCCATTAATGGCATGCAGTGAGAAGAGCCAGGCTCATGAGTAGCAAAAATCATTTTAACGCGTCTTTCTACCAGTTCCAGAACATTCTGCAAGCACAAGGGTGTTGGCTTGCCAATTAACTAAATCAACAGTGATGAAGGGCACATGACTCCTGCTAGTTAGAATATTCTTGCCAGACACTGGGGAGGTGTGCAGAGGCATTGCTACAAGAAGAAGAAGAGACTGGATTGATACCCCGCCCTTCACTACCCAAAGGAGTCTCAGAGCAGCTTACAAACTCCTTTCCCTTCCTCTCCTCACAACAGACACCCTGTGAGATAGGCGGGGCTGAGAGAGTTCTTTCGAGAACAGCTCTGAGAGAACTTGCAACTGACCCAAGGTCACACCAGCAGCTGCATGTGGAGGAGTGGGGAATCAAACCCGGTTCTTCCAGATTAGAGTTCGCACACTTAACCACTACACCAAACTGGCTCTCCACTACATTAAACTGGCTCTACAATACCTTGGCCACCAAATGAGAAGGGAGCACTCACTGGAGAAGACCCTGATGCTGGGAAAGATTGAAGGTCAAAGGAGAAGGGGACAGCGGAAGACAGGAGGGCCTGGCGTGATCTGGTCCATGGGGTCGCGAAGAGTCAGACTCAACTATGCGACTGAACAACAACAATCAGTTCTGTGATGAGAAAATTTCCCAGAGTATCAGGGGAGGAAAAACTCATAGGTGGGGGAGTGCTCCTTAAACCCTTAGTTCTAGTTGCATTTCACTCAGGTAACAGGGTACAGAAGTGCCTTGTCCTGGGTCAGTGGTAGTATCGGGATTTTTAGGCTGGTCTAGACCAGAACTAGGGTTTTCTCCAGAATCAGCCGCTGGACCAGGTGATGGTCTCCAAGTGGGCCAATCATCTTCCTCAGAAGGAGGGGGCACAGGAGCTGAGGGACCAATCTGGGAATGACCCTGGGTAGCTACCATTAAACAATCAGGAGACTTCTGGGAGGAAAGGGGACCGTGAGTCCAGAGGAACCAATAATCTATCTGTCCAGGTTTCTCATTTTCCAGAATTAACCTGAAGGTACACATTCGAGCTGGATCAAATGATCCTGTTTCACACCATGGTCTATGTACCCTGGCTATGCAAAACGATTGGGTAACTGCCTAAGTTGCTGCAGTGTACTCTGGCTAAACATCCTGACAGAGTTTGACCACCTGTTTCTTTGAGAGACCCGCATGGCCAGGCAAGGAGGTCCAACATTTAACCATCCAGTCCAATGGACAGCAAGAATACTGGCTCTCCCCCCCACACCCCATGACTAACCTGTCACCCACTAAAGGGGAACCATCCTTATCACCATCTCCCGGAGTCCAGGACAATGTTCCCTCTAAGCTGTGGAGTCTTGTGAGCAAAAATTCTACTTTGTGAGCTACTGGCATTAAAGTTGTGAGCTAGCGATTCGGCTGCTGCATAAATTAGTTTGCTCTGAAGCCCTCCTTCCTGAGGTAAAACAAAAATATGTGAGCCGGATGCTAAAAAACTGTGAGCTACCTCACACTAACTCAGCTTAGAGGGAACAATGGTCCAGGACCTCCCCAAACCAACAAAAGGTGAACTCACCTGGTTGCGCACCTTTGGGTTGGTCGTGGCCTGAGGCTTTGAGGAAAAGCAAGCTGGACAGGTCCCATCTGAGTCCCCAGAAGTTGTGGTGGAGTTCATCAGGTTCGTTGTCTAGCCGAAGTTCCAAACAGACAGACAACAGGGTAACAAGCTAAAAGGCTTGCCAGGCAAAAGGCGACCACAGAAACAAGTCTGCAGAAGTTCACACCTTCACAGGGGTGTTCCCATCAGTTAAACTCTTAGGTTACATAGCACTGGGCGTGTGCAATTAGCACTAGTCTTTACCGAAACTCAAAAGACTTCTGAGTAAATTTCCACCACTGACATCAGCATCAGGTGAGGGAGCTTCATGCAGTCCAGTCAAGCTGTGATATTCAACCTTAACCGAAGGCCTCCCTGCTCAGTAGAGCCAGTTTAGAGTAGTGGTTAAGTGTGTGGACTCTAATCTGGAAGAACTGGGTTTGATTCCCCACTCCTCCACTTGCAGCTGCTGATGTGACATTGGGTCAGTCACAAGCTCTGGCACAGCTGTTCCTAAAAGAGCAGTTTGTGTTAGAGTTCTCTCAGCCCTGCCTACCTCACAGGGTGTCTGTTGTGGGGAGGGGAAGGGAAAGGAGTTTGTAAGCCGCTCTGAGATGCCTTTGGGCAGTAAAGGGCAGGGTATAAATCCAATCTCTTCTTCTTCTTCTTCATCCCAAAGAATGTCCTTGGGCTCTGTTAGTTTCCCAGAGTTGATTACTCAAATGGTCTTAGCCAATTCCCCTAGATAAGCTTATATTAGCTCCCACCACAAGTTTGCACGGACTTCTGCTGTTTTCAGCAGAGGCCCTCTCACTGGTTGCAAAACTAACCCAAAGCAAGTAAAAAATGGCACTGGCCATGCTAAGCTATACTTTAACCTGGGGGTTGGTAACCTTATAAATTGGACTTTTCTTACCCAGAGAGGCCACGGTCCCACAGTTGTCCAGCATGACTTCCATGTAGAGAGCTCTTTGGCCCGGATCCAGCAGGGCCCACTCGGCCTCGGTGAAATACACGGCCACCTCCTCAAAGGAAGCTCGAGACTGAGATAAAAAGCAGATTCCTTCATCAGAGATCGTGCCAGGCAGAGATGGCGTTCTGGAAGGGGGCATTCTGGGAGGGTGCAGGATGGAGCTTGGCAGGGGTAAAGGGACTGACATTCAGAGCTTCTCTTGCTCGGATATCTTAAAAACAACTGCAGGACCAAAAGCCCCCTGAGGAAGAAGGGGGACTCAGCTGTCCCCAGCTCATCTCCCCTACCTGGACGGCAGGGGCAGCAGCCGTTTCCACTCCTCCACAAAGACGACGGCTCGACACCATCTCTTCACCGCCTGTGAGGGAGAGAACGTTGGAAGAAAGGGTGTTAGCCTAGACTTCATATTTTGTTTGCTTGTTTGAATCCTGCTACATACATATCTTGATTTGTGTGAATGGGAATGGAATTGCCCTTCATGAATCTGTATAATTTCTCTTTCCAGTGAGTAGCCACCATTACGTGGTATGGCACCGAGCCCCAGAAGTCCACCCTGCGCAGCGTGCAGAAGTATTTCCTTTTCTCCTGTCCTGAGCCTTCTATCCAACAACTTCACAATGTGCCCAGATCTGGGCACAAGGCACCCTTACCACATGAGAGGGCATCCTGGGCCTGCGCCCTCTGCTGTTCCTCCCAACGAGATCCCTCCTCCTCCTCAGAGAACTTCGCTTCCATCTTCACAGATGGTCCCCTCATCTGAAACAGCAGCGAGAGAGACGTGCAAGAGGAGAAATGCTAAAGACCAAGGAGATGAATTCCCATTCCCATTCTCTCCCCTGCATCAATCAACAGAGCGGCTTCAACCACAGCAGCAAGAATCAGGGCTGAGTTTTCTTTCAACCCCGATCAAGTGTCTGGAGGAATACATATTGAAGAGAAGAGAAAAGGTTGGATTTATACCCCGCCCTTCACTACCCAAAGGAGTCTCAGAGCGGCTTACAATCCCTTTCCCTCCCTTTCCATTCCCCTCCCCACAACAGACACCCTGTGAGGTATGTGGGGTTGAGAGAGCTCTTTTGAGAACTACCTTTGAGAGAATAGCTCTGAAACAACTTCTAACTGACCCAAGGTCACACCAGCAGCTGCATGGGGAGGCCCGGGGAATCAAACCCAGTTATCCCAGATTAAAGTTCGTACCCATAACCACTCCACCAAACTGGCTCTACTGAGCAGGGAGGCCTTCGGTTAAGGTTGAATATCACAGCTTGACTGGACTGCATGAAGCTCCCTCACCTGCTCTGCCTGCCGCTTATCCTCTGCCTGACTCAGGAGGAAACCTTCGGCCAGGGCCACCGCCTGGGAACTGGTCTCTGGCCCGCATCCTCTGACCCAGCTCTCCATCTCCAGGGGCAGGATGGCCAGGAACTGCTCCAGGATCACCAGGTCCAGGATCTGCTTCTTGGAATGCTTCTCCGGCTTCAGCCAGTGCTTGCAAAGTCCATGGAGCCGGCTGCAAACCTCTCGGGGCCCAACAGCCTCATGGTAGCAGAACTGCCGGAAACGCTGTCGATGTTCATCTGAGATCCCAGTGTCCTGAGGCAGGATCTCTGGCACAGCTCTTTCCCAGAATTCAACACCATTCCCCGTCTGGATGTCATGGGGGTCTTTCCTCGATCTCTTGCCAATTCCTGGTCTTTCTGGGTCTTGCTCTTCCATCTCCTTCCCCTCCTGTTGGGTCGCCTCCAACTGCAAAAAGATCCCTTGGTATGAAGAGAGAGAGGGGAATATAGGCAGAAAAGAACTAAGGGGACGGAGCTACATCACCAACCCGGTCCAGACGCACCCAGGATGGCCCTACTGAATCAGAAGGCATGTCTGCATTGTGGTTTGCAGGTCAGGATGAATGCCATTGCGCCATATTAACTATGGCAGTTAATGTAGCACAAAGACTGCTATTGACTATTGTAGGCATCTTGTCAGTAGGCCCGAATTGTTAGGCAAGAGGCGTCTCCAGCAGCTCACAGAGGGGAACAGGGAGAGGGGCATCATGCTTCTCTAGGTTAGGCACAAGGGCTGTTGGGAAGAACAGATGCAGGTGAAAGCAGCTGTGTAAAGCTTCTGTACTTCCGAGTCAGATTATTTTTTTACATTTACCCCAAGAACATCAAGGTCTTAGGATGGGGCTGCAGTTGATTCCCATTCCGGTAGGAGCCCCTCCCCTCAAATACCCACAATGCTCTTTTTCACTTGTGAACTCAAAAAAGCCCCCCCCAGTAAAATGACAAGTGACAGAACTCCAGTTTCATACATTATTTTCCCCTTGGGCTTAAAGACACTGATCATCCCCTCCCCAACCCCACTTACATGGCAGAGCATGACTGACACCTAATAGGGTTGCCAGTCTCCACGGGGGCGAGGGACCTGCTTTAGACGGGCTCTATGGTATTATACTCCACTGAGCTCTTTCCCTGGGCTCCACCCCCAAAAAATGTCCAGGAATTTGCCATCCAGGAGTTGACAACCCTATGATCGAAAGCAACATGTTTGCATCCCCCCTAGAATTAAAATGACCAGCAATTGAATGCCAGTTTGAATTTTCTCGTACTTAAAGTCACTGATTATCCCCCCTCCCCCCAAATACTACTTACATCGTAAACATAAGAACATAAACAGAGCCCAGAGAGTTACCACCACAGCTCAGAAGATCATTGGCTGCCCTCTCCCATCCCTGGAACAACTGTACAGTTCTCGATGCTTGAAAAGGGAAAGAACATTTTGCAGGACTCATCACACCCTGAACACTCCTTGTTTGAATTGCTGCCTTCGGGCAGAAGATACAGGACAATTAAAACAAGGACAAATAGATTAAAAAACAGTTTTTATCCAAGAGCCATTATTGCCCTAAATGCTACATGAGATTGGAATTGGGGACATCAGTGGTTTAGTTGCTATGTGAACTTTAGGGAGCTATGAAGCAGTTGTGAATGGCTGTGTGGCGCGCATGATTATTGTGGTAGATCACTGAAATGTTTGCACTTTTAATTTCGTTGTACTATGTACAATGACAATAAAGTATATTATTATTATTATTATTATTATTATTATTATTATTATCAATTGTCCATCTAGTCCTGCATCCTGCCTCACACAGCAGCCAACTAATTCTATGGTTGCTGGTTCTCCCCTGGTCGCTGGCAGAAGAATTGAGGGGTGGGGGGTAGGTTTGCCAGATCCAGGTTGAGAAATTCCTGGAGATTTGGGGTTGGAGCCTGGGAAAGACAGAGACCTGGGAGGCGGGTAACGATAGAGTCCATCGTCCCAAGTATCCATTTTCTCCATGGGAAATGACCTCATGGTCTGGAGATGAACTGTGATTCCAAGAGATCCCCAGGTCCCACCTGGAGGCTGGTATCCCTAATTCCAGTTCCTCTGGAGGGCCAACAACAGGGCAGAGAGGCCGAGCCTTCCCCCTGACGTTGCCTCCTGGCTCTGGGATTCAGAGGCTTAGTGCCTCTGAAGGGGGAGGCTCCCCTCGGCCACCATGACTAGTAGCCATGAATCTACCTAATCCCCTTTGAAAGCTGTTTAGATAAGAACATAAGAGAAGCCAATGTTGGATCAGGTCAATGGCCCATCTAGTTCAACACTCTGTCACACAGTGGCCAAAAATACCAGGTGCCATCAGGAGGTCCAGCAGTGGGGCCAGGACACTAGAAGCCCTCCCACTGCTGCCCCCCCCCCCAGCACCAAGAATAGAGTGCATCACCTGCCCCAGACTGAGAGTTCCTATCTATACCTTGTGGCTAATAGTTTATTCCCGCGGCCCTCACTACATCCTCTGGCACCGAAAACCGATGCTGACAGCGGCAGTCCTCTCTTCCAAGATCTAATACATTATTTCCCGACCACCACCACCCATTACTTACTTGCAAGTAAACCTTCCCTGTTTCCGACCGCAAGGCTTTTCCTGCTGTTGCGGATCTGAAGCTCTTCGTCTTCTCGACATTCAGAAACAACCCCCTCCCCCCTCCCCCAACACAGAGACAGGAAAGAAGCCTTTCTTCTTTTAGGCCCCCTCCTTGCTCGGCCTCTCTAGCCAATAGCTTTGTCCCTTTAACCCTCTTAGTGCCGGACACGTATTAATACGGCTTCCCATCCTGCCCTTGCCATGCGGAGCGGCTCCCAGTCCCGGACGCGCGGAACGGACTTCAGCCAGGCTGCCGCAGCGATGCCTTCTGCGGCTCAGTGGGGGGGGGGGGTGCGCGCTCGGGAGGAATCCCGCACAGGGCAGGGCGGCGCTCCCCGGAAGACCGCCCCCCCAATGCCCCCCATGCTGCTCGGTTATTCTCAGAAAACAGACCAAAAGTTTGAGTCCAGTGGCGGCACCTTTAAGACCGAGAAAATTTTATTCTTGGTATAAGCTTTCCTGTGGCCGCGCATAAATCTTTCTCGGTCTTACAGGTGCCACTGGACTCCAAACTTTCTTCTATCGCTTTACCCCAGTATAGCAAAGGTTCAAAGGTGTTGTGTTCTGAGATTGCCTACCTTTAGGGGATGTTGTAAAACTAAGGACAGCGATTGCCCATACGCAGTATATGATTGCCAACAGAGAATGTATGATTGCCCATAGGGGATAACGGAGTACATAAGAACCTAAGAACATAAGAGAAGCCAATGTTGAATCAGGCCAATGGCCCATCTAGTCCAACACTCTGTCACACAGCAGCCAAAATATACCAGGTGCCATCAGGAGGTCCAGCAGTGGGGCCAGGACACTAGCAGCCCTCCCACTGCTGCCCCCTCCAGCACCAAGAATAGAGTGCATCACCTGCCCCAGACTGAGAGTTCCCATCTATACCCTGTGGCTAATAGCCACTGATGGACTTCTGCTCCATATGTTTATCTAATTCCCTCTTTTTTTTTTTTTTTGTAAAACTCTCTTAAAAAAGAGAGAATTTTATTCTTTTTATAAGAAAAGGGAAGGGTAGACAGATGGAGAAAGATAAAGATGGAGTGAAATTTTTTCTGTTAGTGAGGGTTAGTTTAGGTTAATAACCAATACCAATTTTGGCATCTATCATGGTTAGAAGATCTTCTTTTTAACTATTGCAAAGTCCAAAGTCCAATTGTTAATGCAGTTAGTAAAGTCCATTGGGGTTAATAATTAAACAGCTCCTTCCAGATGTTACACGAACAGTCCTCAAAGTATCTTCTTTTTAAATCTCTTCCAGTTACAGATTAAGTCCATTTTAACTTTGAGGTCTTCCGTTCCATCACCACTTTCCCCTGGGCTGCTGTCTTCTTCAGTTGTCCCCGTTTTGAGAGCTGCATCTTCCTCCCTGCTGGCGTGTCTCTTCAGAAGTTTCTGTATTTTGAAGATGAAATCCGTCTTCTTTCTTTTCTCTTTTTCCTTAAACTTCTGACCTTCAAGCTTCCAGGGCTCCATAAACTCTTCAGATGAAATTAGATCTCCAGTTTGTTGCCTGCTATGTTCGACATCCCCTTCTACTGGCAGAATATTTTCTTTTATAAAAGCGGAGTAGGCTTTAGAAGCCCTGTCCACCTCTTCTTTTAACTTTATCGCTCCACTGCCAGTTAGGGGTGCCAAGACATTTGTCAAGGTAAGTCCGAGATCTTCTTTCTCTTCTTCTTTAACGCCCTGAATACCTAGAATCAAAATCGATTTCTGTTCGAACTCCATCATCTTTCTAGTTGTTTCCGATATCTGTTTCTGTCGACTGATGAGAACACTTTCCACTTTGAACAAAGTTTCATTGATTTTCTGCAATTGTTCCAGCAGGGGGCACAGTATCTCCTTTTCCTGTTGATTGACAGCAAGCTCTTGGGGGGGGCTGACTGGACCGGAAGTCCCTCCTCCCTTCTCTTCCGGTGTCCGCAGAATTTTTTCCATTATCGACATCTTGTTTTTTTCTTTACTTTCAAAAAGTTCGTGCCGCATCCCCCAGGGAGCTAAGATGATCGTAGTCTTTCATGCCACCCCAACGGTACTTTCACCAACACTCTTTTTTCTCTCTGCCCCCCTTCGCGCTCCCTTTGTAGATCTTGCTTCTCAAAGGGGGTGGGAACTCCTCCCTCCTCCCAACGCTTATACGCATGCAGGGGGGCTTCAATTTACGCTTCGAAATAGATCTTCAACTCACGATTCGATGCTGCTTCTTCTTTTTATGTTAAACCATAGCGCTGTCTTCACTCCTGGAAATCGGTGGCGCCGCTAAGTCCCATTACGGGCACGCCGCAGGGGGCCGATTGGGGCGGGGAGAAAGCCTCAATTTCCCGGCTGTCTGCTGGCAAAGAGGCTACTCCCCAAGCGCCCCTGGTTCGGAGCCTTTGCCTAAGGCTCACTAGGGTCTTTCGCATATGCGAAGACCCCCCCTAACTGCGCGTGGGCTAACCGCCTCCGGGAGCGTCCCGAGAGGCGGCCGCCATTCGCGACGCCGAAACCGAAACCCGACTATCTAATTCCCTCTTGAAACTGTCCATGCTTGCACCTGCCACGACCTCCTGTGGCAGTGAATTCCATACGTTAATCACTCTTTGGGTGAAGAAGTATTTCCTTTTATCTGTTCTAACCCGACTGCTCAGCAATTTTGTAGAGTGCCCACAAGTTCTTGTATTGTGAGAAAGGGAGAAAAGTACTTCTTTCTCAACCTGCTCAATCCCATTCATAATCTTATAAACCTCGATCATGTCACCTCTCAGCCGTCGTTTCTCCAAGCTAAAGAGCCCCAAGCATTTTAACCTTTCTTCATAGGGAAGGTGTTCCAACCCTTTTATCATTCTAGTTGCCCTTCTCTGCACTTTTTCCAATGCTATAATATCCTTTTTGAGATGTGGTGACCAGAACTGTACACAGTATTCCAAATGAGGTCGCACCAATGATTTATACAGGGGCATGATGATACTGGGTGATTTGTTATCAATTCCCTTCCTAATAATCCCCAGCATAGTGTTGGCCTTCTTTATTGCAGCTACACACTGTCTAGACATTTTCATCGAGTTATCCACTACGACTCCAAGATCTCTCTCTTGGTCCGTCTCTGCCAGATCAGACCCCATCAACGTGTATTTATATTTAGGATTTTTGGCTCCAATGTGCATCACTTTGCACTTGGCCACATTGAACCCCATTTGCCACGTTGACGCCCACTCACCCATCCTCAACAGATCCCTTTGGAGTGCCTCACAATCCTCCCTGGTTTTCACCACCCTGAACAACTTGGTGTCATCTGCAAATTTAGCCACATCACTGCTTACTCCCAATTCCAAATCGTTACTAAACAAGTTAAAAAGCATCGGACCGAGTACTGATCCCTGTGGTACCCCACTGCTTACCACCCTCCACTGAGAAAGTTTCCCATTTATACTCACTCTCTGTTTCCTATTTATAAGCCAGTTTTTGATCCACAAGAGGACTTGTCCTTTTATCCCATGACTATTGAGCTTACTTAGGAGCCTTTGATGAGGAACTGTATCAAAAGCTTTCCGGAAGTCAAGGTAAATAATATCTATTGGGTCCCCCTTGTCCACATGTTTGTTCACTCCCTCAAAAAACACTAACAGGTTAGTGAGACAGGATCTTCCCTTACAGAACCCATGCTGAGTCTGCCTCAATAGTTTTTGTTCATCAATGTGCCTACTAATTCTTTCCTTAATAACAGTTTCCACCAACTTACCCAGTATCGATGTCGGACTGACTGGCCTGTAATTTCCCGAATCTCCCCTGGAGCCCTTTTTAAAGATGGGAGTGACATTAGCTACCTTCCAGTCCTCAGGAATGGAGGCAGATTTTAAAGAAAGATTACATATTTTTGTCAGGAGATCCACAAGTTCACATTTGAGTTCTTTCAGAACTCTCGGATGAATGCCATCCGGGCCTGGTGATTTATTAGTTTTTAAATCGTCCATCAGTCGGAGGACTTCCTCTCTTGTTACCGCAATCTGATTCAGGTCTTTCAAACCCCGTCCCGAAATCGGTGCTTCTGGAGTGGGCAAACACTTCTCCTCGTCCACAGTGAAGACAGAGGCAAAAAATGCATTCAGCTTCTCAGCCATTTCCTATCATCCTTCACTACTCCTTTTACCCCTTGGTCATCCAAGGGCCCCACTGCCTCCCTGGCTGGCTTCCTACTTCTAATGTATTTGAAGAAAGTTTTATTGTTGGTCTTTATGTTTTTTGCGATATGCTCCTCATATTCCCTTTTTGCTTGCCTGATCACAGACTTGCATTTTATTTGCCATAGTCTGTGTTCCCTTTTATCAACCTCACTAAGACTAGCTTTCCACTGCTTAAAGGAATCCTTCTTACTTTTTACAGCTTCCATTACTTTATTTGTTAACCATGCAGGCTTTTTTCTATACCTATTTGTACCTTTCCTAACCTGCGGTATATATTTTTTCTGAGCTTCTAGGATTGTCTTTTTAAATAGTCTCCAAGCTTCCCCAATGGTTTTGACCTTCTTCACTCTTCCTTTCAATTTCTTCCTCACATGTCCCCTCATACCAGAGAAGTTACCCCTTTTAAAGTTAAAAGTGGTTACGTCAGTCAGAGTACATAACTGCCAATAGAGAATCCATGATTGCCCATAGAGAATAATGGAGGGCAGTGCTCTCAGAGCACACCTGACCATAGGGAATAATGGAGTCCACGCTTCCCAGAAGGAATGAAGAAGACCATGTGTGGCCATGGGGAATAAAGGAGACCACACTTACCCAGAGGGAATAAGGGAGACCATGCTTGCCATAGAGTCTAAGGGAGAACACACTTGCCCATACAAAATAATGGAGAGCATCCTTGCCTATAGGGAATAAAAGAGACAATGCTAGCCCATAGGGAATAATGGTGTCCGCACCTGCCCTCAGAAATTAATGGAGTCCATGCTTGCCCATAGAGAATCATGAAGAGCATGCTTGCCCATAGAGAAAAATGGAGACCACATTTGCCAACAGAGAATAATTGAATCTATGCTTGCCCCTAGAGAATAATGGAGACAAAGCTTGCACATAGGGAATAATGGAGATCACGCTTGCGGCCCAGGGCTCTTTTAGTAGAAAAAGCCCAGCAGAACTCATTAGCATAATAGGCCACACCCAACAGCAGAAACTCATTAGCATATTAGGCCACACCTTGATGACACAGCTCATTAGCATATTAGGCTGCACCCCCATGTTACCAGAAGTGTGGTCACAGATCTGCCTTCACAGGAGGGGGAGAGCTTGTACCTGAATAAACCTCACTCTTAAAGGTGCCACTAGATTCTTTTGGATTGCTAACTATGGGGGGGGGAACACGCAGATCTGCGCAGAAAGAAAGAGAAAGAGAGAGAGAGAAGGAAAGAGGGAAAGAGAGAGAAGGAAAAAAGGAGGGAAAGAGAGAGAGAAGGAAAGAAGACATTATGCTGGGAGATTATGTCAGCATTTTAAAAGCTAACAGCTTCTGTACAGGACCCCAATTTGAATCAGGGTTGCTGCATAAAGGAAAAGGATTTAGGCTCACCGTACCTCTCCTGCTTTCATGCCTCTGGGCTACCCAATAGCGCTTCTTTCAAGTTTTAGTAACAGCGTGTGCACATGCAAGATTCTGAACATAACCACTGCATGTAGACTTAAGCGATGCCCATGTACTGAAAAATATAGCAGCTGGGACCCACAACCACTGAAAGCAGAATAACAAAGCACTAGTAATGGCACCGGAAAAAGACTATCCAATGCCAAATAAAGCAGGTTCAAGCATAATTCACAGTTCAAAGATATTGGAAATAAACTGCAAGAATTGCTCCAAGCAGCAAAGATGTCATGAAGTAAAAAAAAACCCCTGCTATGCTACAGCTACAAGAAACTACTTTATATTAAGAGAAATGAACTGTAACAAACCTGTGGAGAGGAGGCACCCCCTCCCACCCTTCTCCCCCTCCCAGTCTTTGACAATCTTCTTCCCCCTTTCTGTTTCCCTACAAATCATCCAATATTACATGATTTCACCATAGATTCAAGAAGAGGCTTTTGATGATCTTGATGAAATTTAACATCTTTCAAGTGACCAATATGAACATTTTATTCATATTTCATGTCTTTCTTCCTCTCCACAGAAACCTTTAGTAAAGGGCAAAAGATTTACGAGAGCCAAGGAGAAACCAGAGTATCCATGTCATTCTTAACCGGTTAGACAAAGGAGACAATTCCTAAAAACTGCACCCCCAACTTTGAGTTGGCGGCCTCCTGTTGGGGGTCTGGAGACCTTCTGGATTGACAGCTGATCTCCAGACTACAAAGAAAATGGCCCCTTTGAAGAGTGCACTGCACGCCAATGGCATTTATACCACACTGAGTTTCCTCCCTTTCCCAAGCCCAAACTCAGGGTCTGTCTCCAAATTTCCAGGCTTGGCAATGCCCCCTCTTAGTTGTGGAGTCTTGTGAGCAAAAATTCTACTTTGTGAGCTACTGGCATTAAAGTTGTGAGCAAGCAATTTGACTACTGCAATAAATTCATTTGCTCCGGAGCAGTGTTCCCTCTAAGCTGAGTTAGTGTGAGCTAGCTCACAGTTTTTTAGCCTCTAGCTCACACATTTTTGTCTTTGCTCAGGAAGGACGGCTCCAGGACTTTCGGTTTTGGCGGAGCGAATGGCGGCCACCTCTCGGGACTCTCCCGGAGATGGTCAGCCCATGCACAGTTGGGGGGGTCTTCGCACAAGCGAACAACCCTAGTGAGCCTTAGGTAAAGGCTCCAAATCAGGGGGCGCTTGGGGAGTAGCCTCTTTGCCGGCCTGACGGCTGGGAAATTGAGGCTTTCTCCCTGCCCCAACGGCCCCACTGTGTTATGCCCGTATGGGACTTAGCAACGCCACCGACTTCCCGGAGTGAAACAGCGAAGGCTGAATTAAAAACAGCAGAATCAGCAGAAAACTGTGAGTTGGAGATCTGCTTGCAAGCGTTTATGCGCTCCCCCCCCTAATCGCACAAGCGCACGGGAGGGGGGAAGAATCCCCCCCCTTAGAAAACGGAACTTATAAAGGAGAGTGGAAGGGGGGTGGAGTGAAAAAGCGGATTGGTGAAAGTACCTCTTGGGGTTGTATTGAAGTTGAAGAAAATAGCTGGACTCCTGAGCTGCGTGGCACAATAAAAATGTCGGGGCAGAAAAGACTCCCGGACAAGCCAGTGAAGAAGCTGGGAGGGACTTCCGGTTCTGGCACCCCCCCCTTGGAGCCAGCTGTCAATCAGCAGAGTGAGATGCTGCGCCCTCTGCTGGATCAAATGCAAAAAATCAGCGAAACTCTCTGTAACATGGAAAGTGTCCTCAATACTCAACAGAAGCAACTAACAGATACGGCGAAGAAGATGGAAGAGATTGCAAAGAAATGCCTGACCTCGACGGAAGACACCAAGAAAATTAAGAAAAAGGTCAACAAAATAGAGAAACATCAAGAGATGCAGGAAAAAAGAATATTAATGCTTCAGATGGAAAAATCAAACTTGACTCTCTGTTTTCAGGGCATAAAGGAAGAGGAAAAAGAAGATCTCAGAGCTATCTTGGCGAATGCCTTGGCACCAATAACTGGCAAAGAAGCGCAAAAATTAAGCGAAGAGATGGATCTGGTATACAGATCCTACTCTAACTTTACCAAGAAAAATAATTTGCCAGCAGAGGTGGTTGTCAAGTTTACTAAGCAAGGTACTAGAGATCAAATTTTACGAGCGACTTCAACAATGCCCTTGAAGATTGGTGAACAGAATATCAGGATTTTAAAAGATGTTCCATATGAAATTCGTCTGAAAAGAAAAGCATATAAAGGATTGACCCTATTTTTGCAAAAGTACCAAGTCAGTTACAAATGGTGGCTTCCCGAAGGACTGGTCTTCAAATTTAATGATAAGAGAGAGAAGATTGATTCCGTCTTCAAAGCCCAAGAATTCCTGAAGAGACACGCCAGTTCAGAGGAAGACGCAGAACTCGTTAAATGGACAATGTTAAGTAGCGGAGAAGACAGTGGCCCAGAGGAGGAGGAAGGAGAATCGGAGGAGGGAAAAGCAAAGAAGGGACCATCGTACAATTTGAGAGATTTGAAAGGAAGACACCCCAAGATATGATTTGTTCGTGACGCGCAAGAATGGAGTATATTAACAATTAACCCCAAAGGACTTTACTAATCTTGCTAACAGATTTGTTTTGGGCTTTTAGTAAGATGAAAAGATCGTTCAACCACGGTAGAAGCCATAAACTTTATTTTTTACTAACAAAAAGTTTAATATACTAACAGGAAATTCACTCACCTCTTTTCTTTGTCCCTCTGTATACCCTTCCCCCTTTATTTATAAAAAGCAATAAAGTCCTCTCCTTTTTAGGAGAGTTCATATATATATATAAAAAAGGAAGGATGGCTCCAGAGCAACCTAATTGATGCATTAGCCAAATCACCTGCTCACAGCTTTAATGCTGGTAGCTCACAAAGTAGAATTTTTGCTCTCAGGACTCCACAGCTTACAGGAAGCATTACTCTGGAGCCATCCTTCCTGAAATATACTGGGTTCAGACGCGTATAGTGATCAGCTCATAGTTTTTAGTGAGTTTAGCAAGGAGAAAGAAGACTGACTATCCCTGACCGAAGCCAGGTATTGATGCATGCAGAAGGTTACACCCCAAACACACCCCACTCCCAACGATAGGCTATTTACATTACATTGTTACTCAACTGGTTCACTCTAGGATCCCTGCTTCCCTGCTGGTTCATCCTAGCCAGCTATTGTTTGGTTTCTCAGGCTAGGTCAATTTCCTGGGTAGCCTTCCAGCTCAGTACATAACACTTCCTGAGCTAAGACAATAACGTGACTGGGGGAAATGCTACTTACCTAGGTATAAACATTCATCACAACAACTCACTTTAAAAGATAACTTCAAACCAGTAATATTTGACATTAAACAAAAACTCTCGTTATGGAAGACAGGCAGTCTTTTTATTCGAGGCTGCACTAATGCCGTTAAAATGATAATACCCCAACCTTACTTGTTATTGAGCGTTATCTTTGTGATTAACAATAAAACCTTGACGGAATGGCAAAGTCTACCTGTGGAAAACAGAAAAAATGAAGGTAATTTGGCTTGGACATCAAGAGATTTGGTTATCCCGACCATTAAAGGGCGTCATGATGCAGCTAAATGGGTTTGAATTATAGCTCGGGTGAAGATAGTTTCAGAAGGTAATTTTACTTATACAGCCCTAAGGCATGCTTTCTCCAGACTCTATGGCCTGATTCTTACTTCTGTGCAGGGCTTTTTTTGTAGAAAAAGCCCAGCAGGAGCTCATTAGCATAATAGGCCACACCCAACAGCAAAAACTCAATAGCATATAGGCCACACCCCCATGTTACCAGAAGTGTGGTCATCCAGCCACACCCACCTTTTGCTTCTTATTCTGTTTACCTTGTTGTCAAAACCTAGGGCTTTTATTGTAGCAGGAACTCCTTTGCATGTTAGGCCACAAACCCCTAATGTAGCCAATCCTAATGAGTTTCTGCTGTTGAGAGTGGCCTATTATGCTAATGAGTTCCTGCTGGGCGTGGCCAACTCAGGAGCCAGCCGGAACTCCGTTCCTGTGCGTTCCTGCCCGAAAATAGCCCTGCTTCTGTGTCAGTTGGGGGGGGGGTTTTGCTATCAAGCCTCAACCAATTTATGGTGACCCTAGAATTTTCAAGCCAGGAGACATTCAGAGGTGGTTTGCCAGTACCTGCCTCTGCATAGCAACACTGGTATTCTGTGGTGGTCTCCCATCCAAACTACTAATCAGGACTGACCCTGCTTAGCTTCTGAGATCTGACGAGATTGGGCTGTCCTGGGCTATCCTATTGACAAAGGTCAATAGGAACCCCTCATTTCATTCATCAATGGAAGCAGATTTTAGGTTATGGAGTAGCGGGGAATGTCCGGAAATTTGTGCTGTCTTTAGGATCATCCTTTTGAGTTGGTTTGCATTTCAATGAAAATATATGCAAAATGATTCATCAGTTATTTTGTGACATCAAAACTGAGAGTGAAAATATAGAATCCCTGCCCTAGGGACTGGTGGTATTGCCGTGCTGTACCAGCAGATTGTTTTTTTCATAGGTGGTGAGCTCTGCCCAAGGGCAGTTGTGTACTGGAATAGAATAGTAGCTTTGTGAAATACTGGCTTGGATAGAGAAAGAGTAAAAGCTCCTGTAATTATGTTATTGAAATTACGTTGCTATGATTCAAAAGTAATTACAAATCGTTCAATTGAATTTGATCACGGCAGCAAGATTGATCTTTGCAAGATATTGGATGTCCGAAAAAGATCCTGAAAGTGAATGAACGGATCATTAAAACAGGAAATCTATTTAATGATAAGGCTTACATCCTTTCAGAAAAGCCAGAATCAAGATGAAATCAGATTCATTTTGTTAGAAGAAGAAGAGGTGGGGGAGAGGAGGAAGGAGGAGGAGGAGGAAGTGGTAGAAGAAGAAGAAGAAGAAATTGGATTTATACCTCGCCCTTCACTACCCAAAGGAGTCCCAGAGCAACTTACAATCTCCTTTCCCTTCCCCTCCCCACCACAGACACCCTGTGAGGTAGGTGGGGCTGAGAGAGCTCTCTCAAGAACTGTCCTTGAGAGTACAGCTCTGAAAGAACTTATGACTGACCCAAGGTCACACAGCTGGCTACATGTGGAGGAGTGAGGAATGAAACCCGGTTCTCCCAGATTACAGTCCACTCTCCTAACCACTACACCAAACTGGCTTTATAAGGTATTAATCATATTTTGGCAAAATCTGGAAATAATTTCTATAAACCTTTTAATATAATTAAAATAATGTTAGAAAATGACATGGGTTACACTGAGTGTGTCAGAAGAAACACCAGGGAAGAAACTTGATTTTGCTTTGCCCTGTACCCTGATACAATCATGAGAGTTGCCACCCTCCAGGTGGCACCTGGAGATCTCCCACTATTGGAAGAAGAGATTGGATTTATACCCAACCTTTCACTCGGAGTCTCAGAGCAGCTTACAAACTCCTTTCCTTTTCCCTCCCCACAACAGACACCCTGTGAGGTAAGTGAGGCTGAGAGAGCTCTTTCAAGAACTGCCCTTTCAAGCTCTGACAGAACTAAGGCTTGCCCAAGGTCATCCAGTAGGTGCAAGTGGAGGAGTGGGGAATCAAACCCGGTTCTCCCGGATTAAGAGTCCGTGCACTTAACCAGTACACCAAACTGGCTCTCTAGAAAAGGGCAGGGCCCAAAATACATATGCGGAATACGTACCCACAAATGCACCCACCAGGGATGACACCACACATGATTAGGCATTGTTTATTTTTATTTATTTTATTTTATTTATATCCTGCCCTTCCTGCCAGGGCAGGCTCAGGGTGGCTTTATAACCATCAAAGGCCAGAGGTCATTCTGGCCAACAAGTGGGAATGTCCCCTAACGGGAAAACAGAATACATAACCATCACAGACACTGAGCCCATTTGACAAGAATCCTGGCATAGGGTTGCCAACTCTGGGAAGAGAAATTCCTGGAAGTTTTGGGACAGAACTTGGGGATGACATGGTTTGGGGAAGGGAGAGACCTCAGCCGGGTTTAATGCCGTAGAGTCTTCACTCCAGAACAGCTGCTTTCTCTAGGGACCCTGATCTCTGTAGTCTGGGCATCAGCTGTAATTCTGTGAGACCTCCAGGCCCCACCTGCAGGTATGCAGTCCTATCCCTACACATTAAAGGGTGGGACATGGAGTCAGGAGCAGCCTAGTCTCCTTCCAGGAGAGTTATAGAATCACAGAATGTTAGAGTTGGAAGGGATCTTGCAGGTCATCTAGTCCAACCCCCTACACCCTACAGGAGCATAGCCAAAAGATAGCCCTACAACATACCCAAAAGATGGTCGTCCAGCCTCCGCTTGAAAACGTCCAGGGAAGAAGCATCCACCACCTCCCAAGGCAGACTGTTCCACTGCTCAACCACTCTTACAGTTAGGAAGTTTCTCCTGATATCTAGCCGGTAATGACTCCCTTGTAATTTCCACCCATTAGATCTAGTCTTGCAATCTGGAGCAAGAGAGAATAGATCTGCTCCATCTTTTACATGACAGCCCTTCAAATATTTGAAGACTGCAATCATGTCCCCTCTAAGCCTTCTCTTTCCCAGGCTAAACATACCCAACTCTTTCAGCCTTTCCTCATAAGACTTGGATTCCAACCCTCTCACCATCCTGGTTGTCCTCTTCTGGACACGCTCAAGCTTGTCAACATTCTTCCTAAAATGTGTCCAAAACTGGACACAGTACTCCAGGTGAGGCCTGACCATAGCAGAATAGAGCAGAACCGTGATCTGGACACAATGCTTCTGTTAATGCATCCTAAGATTGCATTAGCTTTCTTCACAGTCACATCGCACTGCAGGCTCATGTTGAGCTTGTGATCAACCAGAACACCTAGATCCCTTTCACATGTGCTGCTGTCAGGCCAAGTCCCTCCCATTCTACATCTGTGCCTTTGATTTTTTGTGCCAAGGTATAGGACTTTACACTTATCTCTATTGAATTTCATTTTATTTGCCTCAGCCCACTGTTCCAGCCTATCTAGATCATTTTGCATCCTGACTCTGTCTTCTTCAGAATTAGCAATCCCATCCAGCTTTGTGTCATCTGCAAATTTGATAAGCATCCCCTCATGAGTTTGCAGAACAGCTTCCAGGTCTAGAATCCTGCACTAAATGGAGCAGTCAGTTTCCTCTGGATCAACCCAAGCCATAGAACTGTAGAAAGTTCCGCCCAATTTCCTCATGTTTCTTGTACAGATCTCTTCTGGATAACAGCAGGAGTTCCCTAATAGCTAAGTCCAACGTCTCTTCTTTCCAGAGTTCTATCTATACCGTGAAATCGGGTTTCCAGCACTTCAGAACTAGTCTATCGTTTGTGGCCCCTTTTGCCTGTAAAACCCTTCATTTATTTATTCACATCCCACCTTTCCTCAGGGCTCAAGGCAGCTTCATGTGTGGAAATGGCCAGGCAAAGCTTTGCACGGCGTGGAGGGAAACGATGTCATCTGATAAATAACATCCCATTAAGCCTCTATCGAAGGGAGAAGCCAGGAGACCCAGCCTGGTGTGCTGTTAGAGTATAATTTAATTCCTTTACACCCTGTCTTTCACCCCAAAGCAATTTACCTCATTCTCCTGTCCTCCATTCTATCCTCACAAAAGACCGGTGACGTAGGTCAGGTAAAGAGAGTGTGCCTGGCCCCCAGGGCACCCAGTGAGCTTCCAGGCCATGAGTGGTAATTCACACCTGGGGTTCCCAGATACCAGTCCAACAATCTTAAACACTATACCACACTGGCTATTAGAATAGGATGTGGAAGACCCAGGTTCAAATCCCCCTTCTGCTGCTGAATCTCACTGCGGGAACTTGGGCCAGTCACATGCTCTCAGTCTGGTCTACCTCACAGGGTTGCTGTGAGGAGAAAATGGAGAAGGGGAGAATGTTGGGAGCCTCTTTGGGTCCATATTGGTGGGGTGAAGCAGGGTATACCTGAAATAATTAAAATAGGCATTTATTTCTCCAGGCAGCTGGCAACCATAGCCCTGAGCTGGGTGCCTTTTACAGGCTTCCTCGTGGAAGCCAGGAAGGGGATTTCAAAGAGTTTCCCTTTGGCTGGGCCGTAATTCCCATGTTCTTGGCTAATGGCTACCCAGGGGATCTGGAAATCCTTTTGGGGGAGGGCTTAATTTTTTAAGAAAGGCCCTACATTTAATCATGAGTGAGGTGCTTGGCTCTTCCGTAAAGTGTACTCACTGTGGAGGTGGACAAATGGTCTGCCCTCAGGCCAGAGAGACGCAGCAGGTAAGAGGTCTTCAAAAGCCTCCCTTAATGTGCAGAACACCAAGCCAGGGGAGGACATAGACATCAAAAGGGATGGAGTCCTACCTACCAACAGCTCAGTTCTAACTAGCATATTCCAGAAAACACACCCATTCATGTGAAGAGAGGGAATTCCACTTAGGGGCTAAGCCTGTCCCTTAAGTGACAGGGTCCAAATGCTACAATGAGCCTCTAATTCTTTGTTTTATATCTTCCACATGCAAACAAACATCCAGAGATTATATTCATTCCCTTGAGAGTTCTGATCCTTGAAGGGTAGCCCCAAAGAAGGCACAATGTAATATTCCAGTCCAGTGGTACCTAAGGCACAGATTACCTGGTTTGTTCTGAGGAACCCAGGAACGGAGGCAGGTCGTACATCAGCTGAAGCTGGGCAACAGCTCTCCAGAGTACCACAGCCACCCAGTTTTCTAAGGTGACTGATGAGTCAAGTAGCACCCCCGAGCTGCAACCTGGCTTTTCAAGGGAAGGATGACCCCAGTCAAGAAAAAGGGATCCACAGAAAAATTTATTCAGGTGGGTAGCCGTGTTGGTCTGTGGCAGCAAAACAGAGTTTGGGTCCAGTGGCATCTTTCAGACCAACAAAGTCTTATTCCTGGTATACGCTTATACCAGGAATAAAACTTTGTGGGTCTGAAAGGTGCCACTGTGTTAGCAGTCATATCCCTCCTCCCACAGAGAGACAGTTGACAGGGAGAGAGGGAAGGGGGGAGAGGGAGAGAGAGGGGTACCCATCTTCATGTCACCCCAAAATTATAAGTGCAGGGCATTGTCTGATCCAAAGTGAAACAAAATGGATGCCAGTCAGCTTAAAGCCTGGGAAAATAGCTGAGAAGCATGCGTAGAGCAGCTGGCTGGCTACTGCCCCTCCTTGCCCTGGATAAATGCATAATTGAGAGCAAGGGGACCTCAAGAGTGATCCCATCAACACCCAAGACCACTTCTGCCACACCCGCTTCCCTTCTTGAAGCAACAGTGAAGCAACACTTAAGCCTTTTCATGTCACCCATTAGCCCTTCCCATCCAGTGCTTTCAGAACCATCAAGCCTCTCCCACCTTTTTGTTTTACCTCTGGCAAAACCTTTATGTTATTGTTTTCTGGCAAATGTGCCAAAGCCCCTCAAGGAACTGGCCTGGCCTGCTGCCCCATCAGTGTGTGTGAGCGCACCTTGGATTCCACCTCACACCCCCAGGCTCCTAGGTTTGCTGTTGCCTCACAAAAGGCTGACCATTTTGCTCTTCAACTGGCTGCCTCCAGGGACCTTTTCAGGATCGGTAATTATCTGTCTCCCTTCCGTAAAACTTTCCCTTTCCTCCCTGCTTTCCTTAGTCGGCTCTTGTGTGTATTGTCCTGTGTGTATTTGTCTTTGTTTATATCCATTTCCTGCTTGATCAAAACCTTATTAAAGGGGGAAATCCTGGCATAAACTGCTGGAGATCTCAGCGCTCTCTCCTTTATGTGAATTCCTCCGACTAATTCGGAGACTGTCTCTTTGGCTAACAACTGGACCCAAACTTTGTTTGAGACATAATGTGAATTCCTTTATAAACGAAACCTGTAGGTAACTTTTCTTCAAAATTCCCCGTGAATGTTCAAAAGGGTTCCTGTTTAATGCAGTATTCCAGAATGGAAGGAAAGGCGGGCTGCTTCTGACCCCCACGTGTCCCATAATCCTCTGGGGCGGGGGGGTCGGTTTGACTAGGGAGACCAGTTCCCCTGGGGAAAATCGGCCGCTTTGGACAGCTCATCTCTACTGAGCTCTCTTCTCTCTCCTCCCCAAAGCATTCCCAGGCTCTGTCTCTAACTCTCCAGGAACTTCCTGACCTGGAGATGGCAACTTCTGCGCCTCCTCTCCCCTTCCAGCTCCTTTAAAGTGAGAGAGCACAAAATCCTAGAGAGGCGGACTTTGGGGCGGGGTGAGCCATTTCCTGCTCCTCCCCATGCGGAGGCGCGTGTTCAGATTCTGAGGTTGCTGGTTGAATGGCTGCGATAGTGTTATACAGATCCACACTGCAATAGTTGCAATGAGAATTCACTAGGCGCACTAAAGGTAGGCCTGCTTGCTTCCTATTCCTTCGGGTGACTTTGCTTGAGTTTGCCTTAAGTTTCATCCTTCCCACACACAGAGATCGTCCTGTTTTCTAAGAATGATTGAGCAGCGCGGGGGGTCCTCCGGGGCGCGCAGCCCTATCCTGTGCGGGATTCCTCCCGAGAAGCCGCCCCCCCCCGACCCGCAGAGGGCACCGCTGGCGGCAGCTTGGCTGAAGTCCGGTCCGTCCGTCCGTGTCTGGGAGCCGCTCCGCATGGGAAGGACACAGGATGGGAAGCAGGCTTCATGTGTGTCCGGCACTGAGAGGGTTAAAGGGATAAAGCTGTTCGCTAGAGGGGCAGAAAGGGGGCGGGGGTTTCTGAATTGCCAAAGAGAGGAAGAGTTTCAGATCCGTAACAGCCGGGAAAAGCCTTGCAGCCGGATCCTGGGGAGGTTTACTTGCAAGTAGGTGGTGTGTGTGTGGAATTCGCTGCCTGAGAAAATATTGATGGCCAGAAGAATAAAAAGCTTTAAAAGGAGGACTGGGATAGATTGATGGAGGATAAGTCTATCAATGGCTGAGGTGAGCCTCCACATTCAAAGGCAGTAAACCTCTGAATCCCAGAACCAGGAGCGAGATCAGGAGAAGGCCTCCTGCCTCTCTGCCCTATTGTTGTCCCTCCAGAGGAACTGGTTTGGCCACTGTGTGAGACCGGATGCTGGACTAGATGGACTATTGGTCTGATCCAGCAGGGTTCTCCTTATGCTCTTATGTTCACTATGTAGATATTTTCGGGGGTGGGGGGAGAATAATCAGTGTCTTTAAGAACAAAAAAAATCAGTGTATGAAACTGCTGTTCAATTGCTGGTTATTTTAATTCTGCCCCCCCCCCCCATGCTGCTATCAAGGATAGGGTTGTCAACTCCTGGAAGGCAAATTCCTGGATATTTCGGGGTGGATGGAACGTGGGAAGGGAGCTCAGTGGAGTGGAATACCATAGAGCCCACCCTCCAAAGCAAACATTATCCCCTCCCCCAGGGAAACTCATCACTGTACTCTGTAGTTATAATTTTGGGAGATCTCCAGGCCCCACCTGGAGGCTGGCAACCTGATGATGCATCACTACTGCTCACCTATGTAAGTGGGTTTTGGGGGGGGTAATCAGTAGATTTTTGCGAAAAAAACCTGTTGTATAAACTGGAGTTCTGTTGCTTTCAATTTTAATTCTGGGGGAGGGGAGTGAAGAAAGGGATTGTGGGGAGGGGACTCCTGTCTAAATGGGAATCAACTGCAGCCTCGTGCTAGGACTCTGTTGTGATTCCAGTGTGGGACCACGGGTGTTAACTGGTATCCGAGGCCCTTCAGAAGAAGAGAGGGAAATTTTAAAAAATATCTGTTGCCAAGGCACAGAGATCCAAGCAACACCACTGGTATTGATGGGAACACCACCACCACCACCAGTGTCCCATCCCCACCTGCAGCTTCCTTGGTTTTTTGTTTCTTTCACCTGCACCGGTTCATCCCAGCAGCCCTTGTGCCTAACTTGGAAGAGGTATGATGCCCCTCTCCCGGTTCCCCTCTGTGAGCTGCTGGAGAGGGCTCTTGAGAGCCAGTTTGGTATAGTGGTTAAGCGCGCGGACTGTAATCTGGGAGAACTGGGTTTGATTCCCCACTCCTCCACTTGCACCTGGCTGGATGACCTTGGGCAAGCCGTAATTCTGATAAGAGCTGTTCTTGAAAAAGAGCAGTTTCTGTCAAGAGCTCTCTCAGCCCCACCTACCTCACAGGGTGTCTGTTGTGGGGAGAGGAAGGGAAATGAGTTTGTAAGCTGCTCTGAGACTACCTTTGGGTAGTGAAGGGCAGGGTATAAATCCAATCTCCTCCTCCTCCTCCTCCTCCTCTTCGTCTTCGTCTTCTTCTTCAACTTTGGGCCTACTGAGGAGATGTCAACAATAGCTATTACCAGTCCTTGTGCTATACTATTACCAACAGTTAGTACAGCCCAATGACCTTAATCCAGATCTGCAAACCACAATAAAGACGCTCCTTCTGATCCAGCATATATCTTGACCATGGTGTGTGAGGTAGCTCCATCTTCTTTAGGTTTCGTTCTGCCCTTTTCATAAACCCCACCCCCTTAATACCAAGTAAGCAAAGGCATCTTTTTGCAGTTGGAGGTGACCCAACAGAAGGGGAAAGAGATGGAAGAGCAGGACCCAGAAGGACCAGGAACTGGCAAGAGATCGAGAAAACACCCCCCTCCCATCCAGGCGGGGACTGGTGTTGAATTCTGGGAAAGCGCTGTGCTGGAGATCCTACCTCAGGACACTGGGATCTCAGAGGAACATCACCAGCACTTCTGGCAGTTCCTTTACCGTGAGGTTGATGGGCCCCGAGAGGTTTGCAGCCAGCTCCACGGACTTTGCAAGCACTGGTTGAAGCCGGAGAAGCACACCAAGAAGCAGATCCTGGACCTGGTGATCCTGGAGCAGTTCCTGGCCGTCCTGCCCCTGGAGATGAAGAACTGGGTCAGAGGATGCGGGCCGGAGACCAGTTCCCAGGCGGTGGCCCTGGCCGAAGGTTTCCTCCTGAGTCAGGCAGAGGAGAAGAGGCAGGCCGAGCAGGTGAGGGAGCTTCATGCAGTCCAGTCGAGCTGTGATCTTCGACCTGTCCAATATGTAATCCTCCAGACACTTGACCAGGGTTCATAGAAACCTCAACCCTTTCTTGCTGCTGTGGTTGAGGCAGCTCTGTTGATCGATGCAGGGTTGGGAAGGGGATCTCCTTGGTCCTTAGCATTTCTCCTCTTACCCGTCTCTCTCGTTGTTGTTTCAGATGAGGGGACCATCTGTGAAGATGGAAGCGAAGTTCTCTGAGGAGGAGGGGTCTCCTTGGGAGGAACAGCAGAGGCCGCAGGCCCAGGAGTGCGCCCAGGATGTCCTCTCACATGGTAAGGGTGCCTTGTGCCCAGATTTGTGCACATTGTGAAGTTGTTGGATTGAAGGTTTGGGACAGGAGAAAAAGGAAATTCTTCTGCACACAGTACGGAGTGGACTTCTGGGGCAAAACAATATTGACTGCCTGACAAGGTCTAGAGGCCACAGGAGGAAGGTTGCGGGCCTAACGTGTCTGGAAAATTATAAACATTTATATACTAATGCTAGAATTCTCCAAGGTAAAATGGGGAGCTGGAATGCTTAGTGTCAGAGGAGAATACAGAGGTTGTGGGGATTCGAGAAACTTGGCGGGATGAGGAATGGCAAATGAGGTCATTATCATTAACAAATGCGACGTCACACTATACAATATACAGCAAATAGGCAAGCCCTGCACAAATAACGCAGATCGCAAGTGCTCAAGAACTTATGCACAAAAGTCAATTTATATAATAGGGGACCACATATAACAGTGAAACCAAATTACATCATATAATGTGCAGGTCCATAAGTAGTAAAAGGTTCCCTTGCTCGAAAGCCAGTCGAATCCAACTCTAGGGTTGCAGTGCTCATCTCCGTTTCAAAGCCGAAGAGCCAGCGCTGTCCGAAGACGTTTCCATGGTCATGTGGCCAGCATGACTAAACACCCAAGATGCATGGAACGCTGTTACCTTCCCACTGGAGTGGTACCTATTTATCTACTTGCAATTTCTTGCTTTCGAACTGCTAGGTTGGCAGGAGCTGGAGCTAGAGACGGGAGCTCACTCGTCATGCGGCACTCTCGGGTCTTGAACTGCTGAACTACTGACCTTCCACAGCCTGCAGTTCAGCGTCTTAACCACTTGAGCCACATAAGTAGTACAAGTCCATAAATGGTACACAGACAAAATGGACGAAGACTCCGGATTTTGATCTTCGTTTCGATAATTCTTTTTCAATAAGTTCACACACTAAGACAAATAAAACCAAATAATTATTATCATATATTACAGCCAAACCCATGTTCTAAATATTAACAGATGAAAAAATTTTTTTACCTTCATACAGGACTCATAGGGTGCGTTCAGACGCGCCGTTTGAGCCGTTTTTGGCACGGCTCAGAAACGGCTTTTACCTGCGCGTTCACACACCCAACATCTGCCTACCGTCCCCAGCTGTCGCTTTCTGGAGCAAACCCCCTTTGAAACGGAGTATTTTGACACCACTTACCCAAGTGGTGTTTTCCATGATTCTCCGTTTCAAGCCGCACTTTTCCCTGTCTGATCGCTCCATCCAGCCACTTCCGGGTGCTTCAACCCCCCCCCTCTGGGAAGCTGCCTCCAGCTTCCGGTTTTAGTCCTCCATTTTTTTTTTCCTTACCGGTGTGCGCTTGAGCGGAGCTCCGCACTTAAGTTAAAAAAAGAAAAGGTTCACTGGTGCCTAGTTTAGGCATTTAGAGGAGTCCGGGATCTCGGGGAGGCCATTTTAAAAAGGACTCTTCGTTTAAACTTTAAAGGGACCTGTTGAGCTCGCTCTTCTGCGCACCCGCTAAACTTCCTGTTCGGAAGAGGGCTGCCTGTGCGCATGCTCAAAGGAGAGGGGGAAAAAAACCCCCCACACCTGCAGGAGGACGGCGGGGAGCTCGGAAGGAGGAGGTGAGTCTGATCGCGATTCTCCAGTTTAAAAAAAAAACGCATCGTGCCGGAGCAGTTTAAACCGCTCCAGCACGCTGTCTAAACGCACCCATATTGTACAGAAGACACACTGAGGTTCAGTGTGGGCAAGTGCAAAGTGTTGCACATTAGAGCAAAAAATCCTAACTATAAATGTACATTGAAGGGGTACAAACTGGCGGTAACTGATCAGGAGAGAGATCCTGGAGTGTTCACAGATCACTCCGTGAAAATGTCAACTCAGTGTGCGACTGCAATAAAAGAGGCAAATGCTATGCTGGGAACTATTAGGAAGGGGGTTGAAAAGAGATCAGCTAGTATCATCATGCCCCCGTATAAATCTATGGTGCGGCCTCATTTGGATTATTGTGTACAGTTCTGGTCACTGCACCTTAAGAAAGGTATTATAGCATTGGGAAAAGTGCAGAAAAGAGGAACTAAACTGGTTAATGGGATGGAACACCTTCCCTATGAAGAAAGGCTAAAAAGGTGAGGGCATTTTAGTATGGAGAAACGACGACTGAGGAGTGACATGACAGAGGTTTAGAAAGTTATGCATGGGGTGGAGAAGGTAGAGAAAGAAGTCCTTTTCACCCTTTCTCACAATACAAGAACGCGTGGGCACTCAATGCAATTAATAGGCAGTAGGCTTAGAACGGATAAAAAGAAGTACTTCTTCACCCAAACAGTCATGAACATCTGGAATTCAGTGCTGCAGGAAGTGGTGGTGGCTACGAGCATAGACAGCTTCAAGAGGGGACTGGATAAAAATATGGAGCAGAGGTCTGTCTGTGGCTATTGGCCACGCCGAGGTATAGAAGGAACACTCTGCATGGAGCAGTGATGCTCTTTATTCCTGGTGTTGATGGACAGCAGTGGGAGAGCCACTGATGGACCTCCTGATGGCCCCTGGGTTTTGGCTACTGTGTGACACAGAGTGTTGGGCTGGATGGGCCACTGGCCTGATCCCACATGGCTTCTCTTATGTTCTTATGACTCAGTGCCATGGGAGGTAGTGCTGGACATTCACTTGAAGGGGGAATTATACAGATTTGTGGAGAGGAATTCCATTTTCATTCACACAAGTTAAAATATTCCTCTTTCTCACCTGCCTTCCATTAGATGGGCCCAAGGTGAGTCAAAAAAGAAAAGTTGGCCTAGCACCCATAGGGAACTTTAGAGGTGGGGCAAGGGGGTAGATGTGACATTGCATTGATGTCTCATCCTGCTGAAAACATGATGTCAGAGCACCTGCAGATACTCTGGAAAACCCTTGACATTACCCTTGAGTTTTCAGATGTGCTAACATCACGTCTGGGCTTTTGGACAGATCTGTTTGTGACTTATAATTTGACATCATTTCTGCCCCCCCCGCCCCTCCCCTCGTTCTCCTGGAAGACCAAGCTCGAGGGCACGGTGGAGGGCCCAGCCAATGGGAGAATGGTGTGCCTGGGCCTTTGATCTGATCAAGCAGGGATGCTGTCCCTGTTTCGAGCTCTGGAGTGCAGAGGAGAAGTTTCAAGTGTCATGGGAGTCTGAAACGTGTCTGCAGCTTTGATAACCCACCGAGGCTCATGGGAACCTGGTGCTTCTCTTCTGCCTCTCCTTCAGTTTACTTAAAATCGTTACGCTCACAGCCCTGGGGACAGGGGTCCGTGAAGCAGGATTCAAGCAAGCAAGCAATATATGAAATCTAGGCTAACAATATATGAAATCTAGGCTAACACCCTTTCTTCCAACATTCTCTCCCACGCAGGCAGTGAAGAGATGGTATTGAGCCGTCGTCTTTGTGGAAGAGTGGAAACAGCTGCTGCCCCTGCCGTCCAGGTAGGGGAGATGAGCAGGGGACAGCCTGAGTCCCCCCTTCTTTCTCGGGAGGACTTTTGCTCCTGTGGTTACTTCTGTGCCTGAGCAAGAGAGGCTCTGAACTCCACTCCCTTTACCCCTTCCAAGCTCTGTATCCTGCACCCCCCTAGTCTGCCCCATTCCAAAGTGCAGTCTTTCCTGACATGATCTCTGATGAAGAAATCTGCTTTTTCTTTCAGTCTCCACCTTCCTTTGAGGAGGTGGCCGTGTATTTCACCGAGTCCGAATGGGCCCTGCTGGATCTGGGCCAAAGAGCTCTCTACGTGGAAGTCATGCTGGACAACTATGGGAACGTGGCCTCTCTGGGTAAGGATCTTTTGTGGGTGCAAATTGCTGCCATTGGGATAATGGGTGAATCAGAGTGCTGAACGGCAGTGTGTCATTGTGAGGCTTGGCCCTGTACTCAGCCCCGCTGGGGGAATCCAGGAGTTGGGGTGACATCGCGAGCAGCATATAGTACTGTGTGGTGGAGTGTACACAGGGCTTGATTTCACCCAACCCACGTGGCTCGTCCAGGGGCAACTGCAACCAGTGTTGTGGCCAGCTCGAGAGCTAGAGTGGGTGTCATGGTTTGATGTGGCTACGAGTGAGTATCGTTCAACGTCAAGGGAATGGGCAATGATGTCAAGGGAATGGGCAAAGAATAGCCATGGCGGATTTCTGCTTCACTTCTTAGCAACTCTTGGTGGGGGAGAATTATAAGAAGGGAGAGGGAGGCCTTTTGGGGCCTGAGATATGTGAAACTCTTCCTGGGGCTGAGCTCAGTTTTGGCTCTTTTAGCCCTTTTAGGGACTGCAGTCAATGTTCCCTCTAAGCTGTGGAGTCTTTTGAGCAAAAATTCTACTTTGTGAGCTACTGGCATTAAAGTTGTGAGTGAGCGATTTGGCTACTGCCTAAATTAGTTTGCTCTGGAGCCATCCTTCCTGTTGTTGTTGTTCAGTCGCACAGTCGAGTCCGACTCTTCGCGACCCCATGGACCAGATTACGCCAGGCCCTCCTGTCTTCCACTGTCCGCTGTTCTTCCTGAGCTAAGACAAAAATGTGTGAGCCAGAGGCTAAAAAACTGTGAGCTAGCTCACTGTAACTCAGCTTAGAGGGAACACTGACTGCAGTATCCTCAAATACTGGATATTCCAAGGGAAAGTGATGTGTTTACTTAAGAACAGCTTTGCTGAATGAGCCAAAAACCCGTCAGCCCTTTCCTACAGTGGACAGTTACATGTCTGTAGGTCCCCCCCGCCAGCAACTGGTATCTCTTCCAGAAACCATGAGGATTCTCTTAGAACTGTGGGGTTCACTTGGTGAGGTCCTGACTTCTCTCAGTACACCTGTGTTTTGAGAATCTGAAGACCAGCTCCTCTCTCATCACACTTAGAATCATAGAGTTGGAAGGGATCTCCAGGGTCATCTAGTCCAGCCCCCTGCACAATGCAGGGAATTCACACCTACCTCCCCCTCGCACGCCTAGGGACCCCTGCTCCATGCCCAGAAGATACCTACTGAAAGAATACCGCCATGTAAACAGGCTTACAACAAATAATCCAATAAATACAATTTCTTTCAAACCTCACCAAATGTGTTAGATGTAATTATTTATAAAATATTTCATACAACCCAGTTTCAGAACCACAATCAAAAATTCATTCCCCACAAAGAACAATACAATACAGTAACGTGCAATTCTTTATTGAAGCCAACTACATTTAGCAATCCAGTCACTTGGAAACTTATGCCAGCCTTGAAGCTTGGCAGAAGTATAAACACAACACAGCAAAATATATTACTTAAGTACAAGCCATCTACCTTTGTGGCAGTCCAAAACAGGTTTCATAAAGAATTCTGCCCTCCACTTAAGGCTTCAGATTTCAACTGTACGACTTAGCAGTGGGAACGGATGCCCAGTTGCTCCTCATTGCGGTTTCTTCAAAGTGTTTATCAAAGCCAAAAATTCTTCAAATGACTGGAAGACTCCTCATCAGCACAATATGATGGCATGGAAACACACAAATATTTTACAGAATGTATACCACTATCAGCAATTTTCCATAGGACGCAGTCCTCCAATATTTTAATTTCTCCCAACAATATGTGATATTTGTAAGAAATTGTATTTATTGGATGATTTGTCATAAGCCTGTTTGCACAGTGATTTTCTTTAAGCATGTAGCTATTACACTGTGTTTCCCATTAACCTTTTTTGTATAAACCATGGTTTTTTGCCAAGAAGATGGCAAAAAATTCCTCAAGGATCCCTGGCCAAAGTGGCCTGGAGAGGGTGGCGATCGGCATTTCCCCGTGTTAAAAAGGGCCGTAGGAACTAAGCATTGATGCAACCCTTCCTGTCTTCCCTCTGCCCACCTGGAAGGAAACCCTCTGTACAGTCGCAGGACTAGATGTCACGATAATAGATATTTTTTGTATTTCATCATCAAAAGCCCTGCATGGCAAGGCAAATTGGAAAGGCAACAGATTTTTGCCACCTTTTTCCTTAAAGTACATTTGGGGAGTTTTGGGGAGGTGAGGGATAGTCAGAATATAGAAACAGCTCTAGTTGAGGGCTGGCCATAGAAAGGTTGTGACCAGTGGGTCAGAAGACAGAATGCACACCCATTAATAAGGAGTTCCTGATAAGTGGCTTGGGTACTTGGGAGAGTGGTGATTGGACCTCTCTCTTTATTCCAGCAGGAGATGTCAAGGAGACGGTTAAGGAATTTCAGAGGTTCTCACTGGGAAAAGACAAAGACCAAGCATCCGAATGTACCTTTGGGAACCAGGATGGACCAAAGAAGCTGGAGGGAAGCCATGCAGAGAGGACAAGGGATAAACCCGTTCTTTGCCAAGAAAGGCATTTCTGTGAGGAATTTTCCATGGTGAAGGACTCATACAAATGCTTGGAGTGTGGACTGAACTGTTCTGATCAAACTCAATATAATATCCATTTGCAAAAGCATCCTGGAAAGGTCCATGAAGGTCTGCAGTGTGGAAAGAGCTTCCATTATGGAGAAGAACTCATGAGACACCAAAAAATCCTTATAGGAGAGAAAATGTATAGCTGCTCAGACTGCAGCAGGAGGTTCTCAGAAAAAACAAAGCTTATTCAACACCAGATGGTTCACTCAGAGAGAAATCCTAAGGAGGTCAACTCAGACGTTAACCCCATTTTATTCAATGGGTCTTACTCTTGGGAAAGCATTCTTAGGGTTGTAGCATCAGAAGGGAATCCATCTATCTGTGCAAAGAGTGGAAAGAGTTTCTCTGATGGGAAGACACATAAATGCTTTCTGTGTGAAAAGTATTTCAAGTATAGATCTGGGCTCCTTTTGCACCAAAGAACCCACACAGGGGAGAAATCTTTTGAATGCTCAGAGTGTGGAAAGAGATTCAGTCGGTATGTCACTCTTCAGCAGCATCAGAGAACCCACACAGGGGAGAAACCTTTTGAATGCTCAGAGTGTGGAAAGAGATTCAGTCGGCATGTCAATCTTCAACAGCATCAGAGAATGCACAGAGGAGAGAGACCTTTTGAATGCTCAGAGTGTGGAAAGAGATTCAGTCGGAATGACCATCTTCAGCAGCACCAAAGAACCCACACAGGGGAAAAACCTTTTAAATGCTCAGAGTGTCGAAAGAGATTCAGTCGGTATGTCACTCTTCAACAGCATCAGAGAATTCACACAGGGGAGAAACCTTTTGAATGCTCAGAGTGTGGAAAGGGATTCAGGTTGAGTGGCCATCTTCGGCGACATCAAAGAACACACACAGGGGAGAAACCTTTTGAATGCTCAGAGTGCGGGAAGAAATTTAGTCAGAGTGGCCACCTTTTAAATCATCAGAGAAGTCACAGAGGGGAGAAACTTTTTGAATGCTCAGAGTGTGGAAAGAGATTCAGTCAGAGTGGCTATCTTCAACGGCACCAAAGAATACACACCGGGGAGAAACCTTTTGAATGCTCAGAGTGTGGAAAGAGATTCAGTCAGAGTGACACCCTTCGACAACATCACAGAACTCACACAGGGGAGAAACCTTTTGAATGCTCAGAGTGTGGAAAGAAATTCAGTCAGAGTGAGTCCCTTCAACAACATCACAGAACCCACACAGAGGAGAAATCATTTGTATGCTCAGAGTGTGGAAAGAAATTCAGTCAGAGTGTCTATCTTCAACGGCATAAAAAAATCCACACAGATAAGAAACTTTTTGAATGCTTGGAGTGTGGAAAGAGATTCAGTCAGAGTAGCTATCTTCAACAGCATCAGAGAATCCATACAGGTGAGAAACCTTATGAATGTTTTGAGTGTGGGAAGAGGTTCAGTCTGAGTTTCATTCTTCAACAGCATCAAAGAACCCACACAGGGGAGAAACCTTTTGAATGCTTTGAGTGTGGAAAAAGATTCAGTCAGTCTGTCGCTCTTCAACAGCATCAAAGAATCCACACAGGAGAGAAACCTTTTGAATGTTCAAAGTGTGGAAAGAGATTCAGTCGGAGTGGCACACTTAAAAAGCATCTAAGAACCCACACTGGTAAGAAACCTTTTGAATGATCAGAATGTGGAAAGAAACTCAGTAGCAGTTTTCATCTTCAACAGCATCTACGAAACTACATGGGAGAAATCTTTTGAATGCACAGAGAGTAGAAAGAGCTTCACTCACAAATTCTGCCTAACAACATGAAAGAATTCCCAGGAAAAGAAGTCCTGTAACTGGTCCTGTAATAAGAGCTTTCCTCGTATTTCACACCTTGAAGACAACCACAGAGTCCAAAAATCCTTACCCCCTTTTTTGAAAGCAGGTTAAAGGTAGTTGTATCCAGATACATAAATGCAGATTGAAGGGGCTTAGAAATGTTTGCAGGCTTTCTGGTTTGGTGAGCAGTTTAAGGGATGGGCAAAATCAATTCATGCAGCATCCAGAGCATGTTTATCTATCTGTAATGACTTATCCAACCTAATTCTAATGAATGGAGGAATAAGTCAATAGAGTCATTAGCAATAACAATAAGATTCTGAATCAATAATAAAACTAGATAATGAACTCTATACATTGATACTATATGCAGATGACTTTGTAATCTTCATAACTAATGTTGGCGAATCCCATTCTCAGCTACATTCTATTGTTTTCAGCCATATCAAGTTATAAGTTAATCACAGAAAAACAGTAGTCTTATCTTTTAATGGTGCGTTGTCAAGTCTGGATTCCTCAAACTGGATAAAAAGATGAAAGTGACTGGAAAAAATACCACTTACCTCGGTATAAAGATTAGTCATGACCAGGGTTCCCTCTAAGTTGAGTTTGTGTGAGCTAGCTCACAGCTTTTTAGCCTCTGGTTAACACATTTTGGTCTCAGCTCAGGAAGGATGGCTCCAGAGCAAACTAATTGATGCAGTAGCCAAATTTGCTCGCTCACAATTTTAATGCCAGCAGCTCACAAAGTAGAATTTTTGCTCACGAGACTCCACGGCTTGGAGTCATGACAATCCAAATTTAGAAGGTAACTTCAATCCAGTAATATTTGACATTAACCAAAACCTCTCATAGCATATTGTCACTCTTACCATTCTAACCTGCATTCGTCCCAATAAAGTATTAATACCCCAAATTTACTTATTTGCTAATGACCATTCTTTTTGTGATTAATGATAAAACCTTGAAGGAATAGCAAAGTTTACCTGATGAATTTATTTGGGAAACAAAAAAGCATAAGTAAACTTGGCTTGTAGCTCAGTCCAAGTGGACATCAGGAGGTTCGGTTATCCCAAAAATGAAAGCGTGTCACGATGCAGATAAACTAGTCTGGATGAGAGCCTGGATGAAGATAGTTTCAGAAGGTGATTTTACTTATACAGCCTGAAAGGCATGCTTCCTACAGACTCCGTGACCTGATTTTTGCTTCTGTGTCAATTTTTGTTTTTGACGTCATGTCACCGATTTATGGGGACCCTGTAGGGCTTTCAAGCCAAGAGGGTTGGCCATCGCCTCCCTCTGTGTAGCCACCCTGGTATTCCACAGTGGTCTCCCATCCAACTTCTGACCAGGGTTGACCCTGCTTAACTTCTGTGATCTGATGAGATCCAGCTGTCCTGGGTTATCAGGACTCTGTGTCAATGGGAACACTTCATTTCATTCATAAATGGATCTGAGTTTTAAGTTACGAAGTACCAGGGAATGTCTGGAAATTTGCGCTGTATATTTAGGAATATCCTTTTGCATTGGTTTGCATTTTTTAAAGAAATTATGCAAAATGATTCCTCAGTTGTCTGTGACTCCAAAACTGATGGCTAAAATGCAGAATCCCTGCTCTGGTGACTGCTGGTATTTTATTTATTTATTTATTTCGATTTATATCCCACCTTGCCATGCTGTACCTGCCATGCTGTACCCTGTGTCCGTCCATCCCCCCCCCCCAATATTTGGTGGCTCTGCCCAAGGGAAATTGTGTGTTGGAATAGAACAGTATTGGTCTGGATATAGATGTGAAACATTGGTTTGGATAGAGAAATAGTAAATGCTGCTGAAATTATGTTATTTGCAATGCAGTCCTTTCCTGGGAGGAAGCCCCTCTGAACAGACTTGCATAGGATTCTGAGTAGGCCTGCTTAGGATTGGTCTCTAAATTATGCTCCTGTGATTCCCAAGAAATTGCAAATCATTCCACTGAACTTGATCAAGGCAGTAAGATTAGTATTTCCAAGAGACTGGGAATCTAAAGAGATTCTGAAAGCAAATGAATGGATAACTTAAACAAAGGGAGTTTATTTAATGAGTATGCTTCCATCCTTTCAGAAAAGCCAGAATCATGATGAATTCAGGTCCATTTTGTTATGTGGTATCAATCGTATTAAGGGCCCTGACCTGGACCCTAATCTCGTCGGACCCTGTAAGCTAAGCAAGTTTCGGCCTTGGCTCATATTTGGATGGGCCACCTCCAAGGAATACCAGGGTCATGACTCAGAGGCAGGCAATGGCAGACCGTCTCTGAAAGGTCTCTTGCCTTAAAAGCAAATCTTACAAAAGATACAAACCATGCAGAAATAATGGAAACCATTCAATAACGAATGTTTTTCTTTATGCACAGTTTGTATCTTTTATATAACTTAAAAACAAGTCTAGCTTGCTGCTCAGTGGTGCATAACTCTAAAAGAGCTAGAACTTGTGGCTTTCAGACAATCTTAGGATCTCCCACATATACGACACACATTGCCATATGATTATAAATTAATTAATTATTCATATTAAGGCAAAATATATGGAAATATGAATTCATGTAGTGGTGTAATCATAGGTTTGAAAAATGTTTATAAATGTTGGTTATTAAAATAATAATAAAACCTACATTATAAAAAAAATCAAACCAGGGAGAAATGTTATCAATGCTCCAATTGTGGAAAGAGTTTTAGCCTTGATTTTTATGTTATTGATGTTATTTGTAGTCTGCTTTCTCATGGGGGCAGATTACACACAGGAAGTTAATGCAGACATCAGGATGGGACATTGGCTAGAAGAATGCAATAGGATTTGTATTGTAGAAATCTGGAGCCAACCAGAAAACAGAAAACAACAGTGACGTGAAGCCTAAGTATTGACCTGATGCATTTAATGATGGAAAAATTACATAGTATCATCTTACTTAACAACAACTGGCAGCATGAGCTGTAGACAGTAGCATACCCCACGGTCACTAACCCTTTACCCAAGGATCTTCCTGAACCATTTTGTTCCAGTACAGCCCTATTATCTGTGTAGAAAGGCTCTCCTGAATGAGTCCTGTTTTGTGTAATTTGCAGAAAGCCAGGAAAGTTGCAGGCCGGAGCAGAGAATGCCTGTGGTTGGTTTTGGGCAGTGCTTGATTTTGCCCATTTCCTGGATGGCACCTGAAGGAGGCTCATGGGAGAGCATTAGGGGGAGAGGCAGTCCTGCAGATATGAGGGACCAAGCCATGAAGGGCTTTGTATGGGACAGCCAACACCTTAAAATGAGTCTGCTAACTGTAGAACGGGCATAATCGGCATGCTTCATCTAGCTCATGAAAACAGATTTTTTGATTTTGAGGTGAACAATATAAAGTGCATCACAGTAGTTTCCTCTCGATGTTATCATGGCACAGATGCTGGTGGCCAGATTGGCCAGGTAGAGGGCCATCTTCCAGGCTAGTCTGAGTTGAAAGAAAGCATTTTTGCGGCTCCATTAACCTTGTTCTCCAACAACAATGTTGATTCCAGTATAACCCCAAGGCCAGGCCCGTAGCTACATTGGATCATTTTGCCCACCCACCCCGACTTACTACCTTGGACAGGCAGGCAGGCCTCAGATGAGATGTGCTCACCAGCTGGCCAGTGGGCAGAGTGCCCGATGACCCAGCGCGGCCCTCCCTAGCCTTACCTCACCCCATGGCGCTCTGCTCCTCCCCCAGCCGGGCTGCTCCTGGTGACTACCTTGCCATCTCCAGACCCAGCCGGTCCCTCCCATGCCGGGCAGAACAAGCAAGTGCCCCTGCCTGCCTGCCAGCCCAGAAATCCTGGCTACAGGCCTGCCCAAGGCTTTTTAAGCCAGCAAGTGTAAGCCAAACTCCTTCAAGAGTGGGGAGCAAAATGTCCTCTGATACCTCCTTCAGGCTTTCCCAGCCAGCAGTACCTCAGCCTCTTCAGGCTTTAGTTTCATTTTGTTCACTTTTAACCAATAAATCACAGGGGGCAGTCAGCCATTCAGGAGATTTGGATAAAGATATAGAGAATGAATGATTTGGTCCGAGGGCACCATCAATGTGGTCCCTACATGATTTCAGCAACCAGGACAGACAAGAGGTGGCCTTCCCAGATCCCAAGATCTGTCAACCTCCATTCTGCTGGCTGAGTCGAAATGGCCCATAAGCGCTCCAGGCAATGCCCGAGACATTTCTTCGGTTAGAACAAAGTCACAACCAGTTTCATGGGGTGCTTCTATAAGGCAATAGGAGTACAGATTTTCGTTGCGTGTATCACCCTGACTTTACTCCACTCTCTTCTGCCTTCATGGCCCACTTTCTCTATTGTTTACACTTTAGATAGGGTTTTGTTTGCATTTTTAAAAAAGTTTTGTAATCCTTGTACTACTGCATTTTTATTGGATAACTTGTCTGATCCCTCTCTTAAGTTGTCTTTCCCAACTGGAGAGCTGGGTGGGGGATAAATGGCAGCTCCTTTGCGGTCTGGGAAGCAGTTGTAGAATTGCTTCAGAGAGAAAAAAACTCCAGGTATTATAGCTGCAGTGGCTCAAGTGGTTAAGATGCTGAACTGCAGGCTGTGGAAAGTCAGTAATTCAGCAGTTCAAGACCCAGGTGCTGCAAGACGGAGTGAGCTCCCGTCTCTAGTTCCAGCTCCCGCCAACCTAGCAGTTTGAAAGCAAGAAATTGCAAATAGATAAATAGGTACCACTTCGGTGGGAAGGTAACAGCGTTCCGTGCGCCTTGCTGTTTAGTCATGCCGGCCACATGACCACGGAAATATCTTCGGACAGCGCTGGCTCTTCGGCTTGGAAACGGAGATGAGCACCGCAACCCTAGAGTCGGATTCGACTGGCTTTCGAGCAAGGGAACCTTTACCTTTTATTATAGCTTTTCAGAGGAACAACTATATTATCATAAGCCCAAGAACTGTACAACCACAGTCATAATTGTTGTAACTGAGTCATAATAGTGACGTTTGCAGAGACGGGGTCTTCAGCACTCTTCAGGAAGGGCACTCTGAAAAAGGCAAGTCCTAGCAAATGTTGCCCAAACGTTCATTTTGCACAAGTACAGGGCTGCTTCTCCCCTCCTGCGCTCCTCAGTGGCTCCTGCTGCTGCTCTTGTGGCTCTAGTTTTCTCTCTTGAGCCTGCAACTAAATTAGCATTTCCCTCAGCCGAGCTCTGGGCTGGGCCTTCTCTCTCTTGCTGCAGGCCAGACTGACTGACTCAGGGGAAGGAGTTCTAAGCAGTAACTTGACAGCTTAGACCTTCCTTTATAATATCTCCTAAAAAGGAAACTCTTAATTATGCCATTTCTCCCTCCCATCCCAGACCTGCGAAGAACTTAGCCATTCCCTCAGTCAAGCCAGACTGACTGAGGGGACGAGGCTCTTGCAGTTGGTAATATGGGAGCAACTTCATTAACTCTTCCGTTACTGGGACTTTATGCTGCTGATGCTCTAAATCTGGTGGCCAAACTGGTTCGAGAGCCACATGTGGCTCTTTCACACATTGTGCGGCTCCCGGCAGGACAGCTGGGGAAGCATGCCTCCCCAACTGGTCTTCCGTTTCCCAACTAGTGTCCCCCTCCCTGGGTAAACTTGAGGTGTGGGGGGGCACAGAAAGCTACTTTAAATGCATTCTCAAAGTCCTCCCACCTCAAAGCTGTCCCATGGAAGGGTTCGGAGAACACATTTAAAGTTAAAGTTGCTTTCTTTCCACCTCTCCCTCCCTCCCTCACCATTTATTTGCTTTCTTTCCACCTTTCTCCCTTTTCCCCTTCTCCTTCCTTCTGCCCCCATCTATTTGCTTTTGTCCACCTCTTTCTTTTCATCTTTCTCTCTTTCTCCCTTCCTTCTTCTCTTCCTTCCTTCCTTCTTCCCCCCCTCATCTATTTGCTTTGTTTTTCTTTTTCTTTCTTCCTCCCTTCCCTCCCCATCTATTTGCTTTCTGTTTCTTTCTCTCCCTTCCTTCCCTCCTCCCCCATCCATTTGCTTCCTTTGTTTCTCTTTCCCCCTCCTTCCCTCACCTAGTTGCTTTCTTTCCACCTTTCTCTTTTTCTTTCTCCCTTCCTTTCTCTCTCTCTCCCTTCCTTCTTTCCCCTCTTCCCCATCTATTCTCTCTCTCTCTCTCTCCCTCTTTCTCTTAGACAAATATCATTATCAAACAAATAAATATCATTGGACAAATATTGTTATCAGTATCTGTGTGAAACATATGTGAAATTTGTTCATGTCAGTCTTGCAGCTCTCAGACATCTGACATTTACTCTATGTGGCTCTTGCATTAAGCAAGTTTGGCAACCCCTGCTCTAAATCCTACACCTTTTAAGTGTGACCTTGGGTCAGTCACAGTTCTCTCAGAGCTCTCTCAGCCCCACCTACCTCACCGGGTGTCTGTTGTGGGAAGAAGAAGGGAAAGTGATAGTAAGACGCTCTGAGACTCCTTTGAGTAGTGAAGGGAGGGGTATAAAACCAACTCTTCTTCTTCTGATAGAAATAAACTGATATGTTAGAAAATGACATGGGTTACATGAAATATGTGGAAAGAGCTTTATTCGGAGAGAAACCTTGCTAAATATCAGAAATAATGTAGACCGGGGAGAAACTTGATTTTGCTCTACCCCATACTCTGATGCTATCAGGAGGGTTTCCAACCTCCAGGTGGTACCTGGAGATCTGCTAGGGATGCCAGACTCCAGGTGGGACCTGGGGATCCCCCAGAATCACACTTCCAGACTACAGAGATCAGGTCCCCTGAAGAAAATGGATGCTTTGGAGGGTGGACTCTGTGGCATTGTACACCACTGAAGTCCCTGTTCTCCCCACACTCCATTCCCAAACCTCCAGGCGTTTCCCAATGGGGTGCTGGCAACCCTAACCCCCCCATTCCCCCCTGCTGGCTTGGGGGGGGGGCTGGAAACCCTGTTTCCCACTATTACAGTTGACCTCCATATAACTAAGATCAGTTCCCATGGAGAGAACAGTTGCTTTGGAGGATGGATCGTATGGCCTTATGCCCTGCTGATGTCACTTCCCTGCCTAGTCTCCCCCCCCCATGTCTAGGTACATCTCAGTTTAGAACTGGCAGCCCTAGTATCACAGGTGACCTACTGCTTTTCATTGCCTTTGGTGTCCCCTCCTCCATTTTGTCCTCACAACAACCCTTAGGAGTAGGCCAGGCTGAGCAAGTGGCTTGCCCACAGTCACCCGACCAACTTCATAGCACAGTCAAGGATTTGAAACTGGCTCTCCCAGATCCTAGCCTAAGCACTGACTGTTACACCACACTGTCTCCCAGTAGTTCCAGGCTACACACCAGCCACCAGAGGAAGTGCAAATACAGGGCTCGGGGTTGACGTAACGGACTGATTTGAGAAGCGTGTACAAGGAAGGTGGAGCAGAGGCTGAGCGGCAGAGCATCTGTGTGGCATGCAGAAGGTAACAGGTTCAATCCCCAGCATCTCCGCTTAAAGGATCTGGCAGTAGGGGATGTGAAAGACTTTGGCCTGAGACCTCTGGAGAACTGCTGCCAGTCTGAGTAGGCAACTCTGAACTCGATGGACCAAGGCAGTATAAGGCAGCTTTGTGTGCCAGGAATAACGTTGTGTGATACATCAAAAGAGCTTTAGGGTGAAAACCCAGACTTATCAGCAATACATCCTGTGACGCTCACAAACACACCAAACGGGAAATGATTTCGCACACAATTCAGCGTTATGACCATGAACAAGGGCTGGAGTTCATTCTTGCTCACTAGTGGGAATTTCCACTTTAAAAAAAAGAAACACAAAATGCATCAACCTCAAAAGATACTGAGACCATTTGACAAGAATCCTAGCCTAAGGTTGCCAGCTCCAGGACAGGAACCTCCTAGAGGTTTGGGGACAGACCCTGGAGAGGCTGTGGTTTTGGGCGGGGAGGGACCTTCCGTGGGGTTTAATGCCATAGAGTCTTCAGTCCGGAACAGCTCATTTTCTTCAGGAAACCTGATCTCTGCACTCTGGGGATCGGCTGTAGTTTTTGGAGATCTGCAGGCCCCACCTGGAGATAGAGAATCCTACCCCTACACATCAGAGGGTGGGGCATAGATTCAGGAGCAGCCTGGTGAGGTCTCCTTCCGGGAGAATTTGCAGAGCAGCTCCCAGGTCTAGAATCCACTAAAAAGAGCACTCAGTTCCCTCTGGATCAACCCAAGCCATAGAACTGTAGAAAGGCTAACCCAATTTCCTCATGTTTCTTGTATGGATCTCTTCTGGATAACACCGGGTGTTCCTTTATAGCCCAGTCCAATGTCCCTTCTTTCCAGAGTTCTATCTGTACAATGAAACTGGACTTCTCATACTGCAGGACTAGTCTTTTCATTGAGGTTGCCACTGTCTATAAAATCCCTCCTTTTTTTTATTTGTATCCCACCTTTCCTCAGGGTTCAAGGCAGCTTCATGTGTGGAAACGGCCAGGCAAAGCTTTGAATGGCATGGAGGGAAATTATCTCACCTTATAAATAACATTTCATTAAGCTTTTATCAGAGAAACAAGCCAGGGAAAACAGCCTGGTGTGTTGTTCGAGTGTGATTTAATTCATTTATACGCACCTTTCACCCCAGTGGGGATCCAAAGCAGCTTGCCTCATTCTTCTCTCTTCCATTTCATCCTCACAACAGCCCTGTGCGGTAGGCCAGGTGCAGAGAGTGTGCCTGGCCGGAGGGCACCCAGTGAGCTTCCAGGCCGCAAGTGGGGATTCACACCTGGGGCTCCCAGCTATCAGTCCAGTGATCTTAACTACTATTTCACACTGGCTATTGGAACAGAATGTGGAAGACCCAGGTTCAAATCCCTCCTCTGCCGTTGAATCTCACTGGAGGAATTTGGGCTGGTCACATGCTGTCAGCCTGATCTATCTCACAGGGTTGCTGCCAGGAGAAAATGGAGAAAGGGAGAATGTCGGGAGCCTCTTTGGGTCCCTATGGGGGAGAAAAGCAGGATATATCTGAAATAAAGTAGACATGCATTTCCCCAGGCAGTTGGCAACCATAGCCCTGAGCCAGGTGCCTTTGATACACTTCCCCTTGGAAGCCAGAAAGGGGATTTCAAAGTGCTTCCCTTAGGCTAGGCTGTATTGCCCATTTTTGGCTAATGGCTATCCAGGGGATCTGGAAATACTTTTTTCACCTTCATTTTTGAAGAAAGGCCCCCACATTTAAGCATGAGTGTGCTGTTTGGCTCTTCTATAAAGTGTACTCACCGTGGAGGTGGGTCAATGGTCTGCCCGAAGGCCAGAGAGATGCAGCAGGCAAGATGTCTTACCCAAGGCAAGGTAATTACAATCCAGAATCCCTTATGGGATTTAGTCCTTTCTGCCTATAATTAACTAACACCAGGGCACCATTGTAATAGTTGTGTTGTAGTTTGATCGCCACTCCTTTTCAGGGTAAGTTTATAGTTTAAATCTCTGATTTTATTGTCTTATACTAATGTTGTAACTCGCCCTCAGCCTGCTTGCGGGAAGGGCGGGATAGAAAATGAACCAAGATAATAATAAATAAATGTTTAACGCCGGATTCCAGACTGGAAGGAAATCAGGCTTCTCCTGACCCCCACCTGTCGCATCAGAGGTCAGTTCCCCCCATCCCGGGGGAATACCGGCCGCTTTGGAAGGTGGACTCTACATCCCTAACTGAGCTCTACCCTCCCCCAAACCCTCCCCTCCCCAGGCTCTATCCCTAAATCTCCAGGCACTTCCCGACCGGCAGTTGGCAACCTCAGAACCTCCCCTCCCCCCAACTCCTTTGAACCTTTGCTATACTGGGTTAAAGCGATAGAAGAAAGTTTGGAGTCCAGTGGCACCTGTAAGACTGAGAAAGATTTGTGCACACGAAAGCTTATACCTCGAATACAATTTTGTTGATCTTAAAGATGCCACTGGACTCAAACGTTTGTTCTGTTTTCTGAGAATGACTGAGCAGCCTGGAGGGGGGGTCCTCCGAGTCCGGGGAGCTCAGCCCTGCCCTGTGCGGGATTCCTCCCGAGAAGCCCCCCTGAGCCGCAGAGAGCACCGCTGGCGACAGCCTGGCTGAAGTCCGGTCCGCCCCCTCTGGGTCTGGGAGCCGCTCCGCATGGGAAGGACACAGGATGGGAAGCCTTTTTAATTTGTGTCTGGCACTGAGGGGGTTAAAGGGACAAAGCTGGTTGCTAGAGAGGCCGAGCAAGGAGAATGGAAGAGAAGGGGGTGGAGGGAAGAGAAGTTCCGATGGGGGGGGGTGGATTGCCAAAGGGAGAGCTTCAGATCCTCAAGAGCAGCGGAAAATCTTGCCCCCGGATCCTGAGGTTTACTCACAAGTAAGTCATGGGGGGGGCGGGTTGGAAATCGCTGCCTGAGGATGCCGTGTGATGGCCAGAGGAATAAACAGCTTTGAAAGGGGGATTGGGTAGATACCATTTATGGAGGATAAATCTATCAATGGCTACTAGCCATTGAGGCTGAGTGGGACCCCCACATTCAGAGGCAGTCAACCTCTGAATCCCAGAGCCAGGAAGTGACATCGGGGGAAGGCCTCGGCCTCTCTGCCCTGTTGTTGGGCCGTCCAGAGGAACTAGTTGGTTACTGTGTAAGGCAGGATGCTGAACTAGATGGATCCCAGGTCTCATCCAGCAGGGCTCTTCTTATACTCTTGTGTTCACAATGTAAATGGGGGGGACATTTTTGGGGGGTGGAGCCTGGGGAGGGAGCTCAGTGGAGCATAATACCATAGAGCCTACCCTCCAAAGAAGGAATTTCCCCCGGGGGGGGGGAACTGATCTCTGTGAGGCATCACTTTTGCTCCACTATGTAACTGGGGTTGGGGGGTGTAATCAGTGTCTTTAAGTCCAAGAAAAAAGGTATGAAACTGGAGTTCTGTTGCTTGTGATTGCAGTTCTACTGGGGGCAGGAGAGAAGAGCTTTTTTGGTCCATAAATGAAGAAGGGAATTGCAGGGGGGGGATTCCTACCTGAATGGGAATTGACCACAGCCACATCCTAAGACCCTGAAGCAGTGAGGGACTGGAGTTGTCAGCCTGTATCTGAGGCCCCTCAGCAAAAAATCTGTTACCAAGGCACAGAGATCCTGGCGATGCCACTGCTTGTCAATGGAAACACCTCTAATGCCCATGAGTCACAGCACAAGGCAACCCTACTGTGACAAGCAGAGAGCCAGGCCCCGGATCTCAGCCTGCCCACTTCCAGAGGGACAAAGGGCACCTTGGAACACATCCCTATGAGGATCGTGGCCTGAGCGATTGGTCCCCTGGAGGAAACACACACCAGGGGGATGTGGGTTCGAGTCCCCTCCTGCAGCAGTGTTTTGCCAGGGGGGTGCACAGTGACGGAAACCCGGCTATTCCAACCACATTGCCCCTGCCCCGTGTCTTGGCAGCAAACATGATGGAGGCAACTGTGGCAGAATGCCCAATCCCCTCCTCGCCCCTGGCTACAGCAGCCTTTTGGCCAGGCGAGAGATGTGCAGACCCCAGGAAGGATGACAGAACAAGGGGAAACTCAAGTATGCAGTCACAGAACATTCACCTGCCACCCCCACCTCCCCCAGTTCTTCACTGGGGAAGGGCTTCAATGGCAAACTGAAGGCGTGGGTTTGGGTCCCTCTCAGAGTGATGCCGGCAAGAATGCAAAGCTTCTTTGGCAAGCCAGGGGGCCCAGACAGGAGTCCCAGGTGTGAGCACATGGGATGAATCATTCATGTGGATCAGCCGGCCTGCATGCCAAGCCTTTCGGCCAGTGCCTCCCCATCTGCAGCTTCCTTGGGGTTTTGTTCCTTTCACCTGCACCTGTCCATCCCATCAGCCCTTGTGCCTAGCCTGGCCTGGCATGATGCCCCCCTCCTGGTTCCCCTCTGCGAACTGCTGGAGAGGGCTCTTGCCTTACGCTTCGGGTCTAGTGAGGAGATGTCAACAATGGTTAATACCAGTCATTTGTGCCATACTGTCCGCACTACTTAGTTTAGCCCAGTGACCTTAATCCTGATCTGCAAACCACAACAAGGATGCTCCTTCTGATCCAGCAGGGCAACCCTCAGTATATCTTGACCAGGGTGGGTGATGTAGCTCCGTTCCCTTTAGGTTTCCTTCTGCCTTTTTGATATATCCCCCCCCCTTCTTCATACCAAATAAGTAAAGGCATCTTTTTGCAGTCGGAGATGATCCAACAGAAGGGGAAGGAGATGGAAGAGCAGGACCCCAAAAGACCAGGAACTAGTAAGAGATTGAGGAAAGACCCCCCTGCCATCGAGGCGTGGACTGGTGTTGAATCCTGGGAAAGAGCTGTGCCGGAAATCCCGCCTCAGGACACTGGGATCTCAGATGAACATCGCCGGTGCTTCCGGCAGTTCTGCTACGAGGAGACTGCTGGGCCCCGAGAGGTCTGCAGCCGGCTCCATGGACTTTGCAACCACTGGCTGAAACCAGAGACGCACACCAAGAAGCAGATCCTGGACCTGGTGATCCTGGAGCAGTTCCTGGCCGTCCTGCCCCTGGAGATGCAGCGCTGGGTCAGAGGATGCGGGCCGGAGACCAGTTCCCAGGCGGTGGCCCTGGCCGAAGGTTTCCTCCTGAGTCAGGCAGAGGAGAAGAGGCAGGCCGAGCAGGTGAGGGGGTTTTCATTCACTCAGTGCAAACAGTGAGCTTATCCTAGGGCTTCCTGTCAGGTATTTCTCTGTGTGTGTGTATTTACTGCCATCGTTGCTTCCAACTTGTAGTGACCCTATGAATTAATGTCCTCCAAAATGTCCTATCGTTAACAGCCTTGCTCAGGTCTTACAAACTGAGGGTCTTTGTGGCTTCCTTGACTGAGTCCATCCAGCCCATATTTGGTCTTCGTCTTTTCCTGCTGCCTTCAATTTTCCTAGCATCGTTGTCTTTCCCAGTGACTCCTTTCTTCTTGTAATATCACCAAAGTACGAGAACCTTAGTCAGTTTAGCTTCTAGGGAGAGTTGAGGTTTGGTTTGATCTGGAAGCCCCTGATTTGTCTTTTTGGTGGTACGCAGTATCTGTAAAAAGTCTCCTCCAATACCACAACTGGGAGCCAGTTTGATGTTGTGGTTAAGAGCGGAGGATTCTGATCTGGAGAACTGGGTTTGATTCCGTACTCCCCCACTTGCAGCCAGCTGCATGACTTTGGGTCAGTCACAGTTCTCTCAGAACTGTTCTCTCAAGAGCAGTTTTCTCAGAGCTCTCTCAGCCCCATCTACCTCGCAGGGTGTCTGTTGTGGGGAGAGGAAGGGAAGGAGACGGTAAGCCGCTCTGAGACTCCAAGCAAAAGGTGGGGTATAATCCCAGCTCCTCTCCTCCCCCCCCTCCGCCCACATATAGTAATGGGGAATACTCTGGCATGAATTAACTCAATCTTGGTCACCAGGGATACATCCTTACACTGGAGAATCTTTTCTAGCTCCTTCTTGGCTGCCCTTCCCAACCTCAGACTCCTGATCTCTTGCTTGTTGTCTCCTTTTTGGCTTATGATGGAGCCAAAGAACAGAAAATCGTGAGCAATTTCAAGTTCTTCATCATTAACCCTACATTTGTGTAATTCTACACTAGTACTTACTTTTGTCTTCTTGATGTTCAGCTGTAATCCCACTTTGGCGCTTCCTGCTTTAACCTACATTAGTAGCTTTACTATTTTCTGCCAGTGTTCTGTGCACTTTGGTGTTTAGTCATGCTGGCCACATGACCACAAAAACGTCTTCGGACAGTGCTGGCTCTTCTGCTTGGAAACAGAGATGAGCACCGCATCCCTAGAGTTGGATTTGACTGGCTTTCAAACAAGGGAACCTTTACCTTTAATGTGCTGTCATCTGCATATCTCAGATTGTTTCTGTTCCTTCTGCCATATTCAGTCCTCCTTCATCTAAATCAAATCCATCTTTCCTTATGATATGTTCTAGGTATTGATTGAAGAGAAAGGGAGATAAAATACACTGTAGTCTGACACCTTTGCCAATTTGGAAACCATTATGTTTCTCCATCTTCTGTCCCAACAGTGGCCTCTTGTCCAGAGTACAGGTTGCTCATCAAAGCAAACAGATGTTGTAGCAGACTTATTTCTTTTAAAACCAGTCACAGCTTTTCATTATCCACACAGTCCAAAGCATTGCTATCATCTATGAAACACAAACTGAAATTCTCTCATATGGTCCAATAACTGACCTACATTTCCAAAAGGATCAAGTGCCTCGTCCTTTTCTGAATCCAGTTTCAACATCTGGCATTTCTCATTCCGTGTATGGTAACAGTCTTCATTGTAAGATTTTGAGCATCACTTTACTCCCATGAGAAATTAATGCAAAGGGTTAGTTGCTGCAGTCTTTGATGTCTCCATTTGTTGGAATAGCAATGTAAAGTGAGTGTTTCCAGACTGTGGGCCATTGTTTTGCTTTCCATATTTGTTAGCCTATTTTTGATAAGTTTTTGAGGGACTCCTTTTCTGTGACTTGGAATATTTCTATTGATATCCGATCTACTCCTGGTGATTTGTTTCTCCCAGTTGCTCTCAATGCAGCTTTCCCTTTCCTAAACCATTGATGGTTCTTCAAAAGATTCTTCTGGAAAGGAATCTGTCATCCTTTCATTTCCTTTGTATAATTCCTTTGTGCATTGTTCCCATCATTTCTTAGATATTTCTACCTCTAGATGTTTTGCTAGATGTTTCCATTCCTCCTCTTACCTGGCTGTTGTTTCAGATGTGGGGACGACCTGTGAAGGTGGAAGCAAAGATCTCTGAGGCAGAAAGTGCTCCGGCAGAGGAAAGTCAGAGGATGCTGGCCGAGGAGGTTGCCCGACATGTCCTGTCAAGTGGTAAGGGTGCCTCCTGCCCAGACGGGATTGGGGAACCTAGTCAAGTTGTTGGGCAGAAGGTTCAGGACAGGAGAAGAGGGGAATGCTTTTGCAGACTACATAGAATGGCGTTCTCGGACATCGAGTGCCATAGGACATCATGATGACCTCTCCACTTTAAAGGGGAGTAGACAGGTTCATGAAGGACAGTTCCATTCTTATTTACAGTAATTAAAATATGCCTCTCTCACCTTCCTTCCATTGGAGGGCCTCAAGGTGGCTCAAAATAGGACCTGGATGGCCGAGGCGAGCCCAGTCTCCTCAGACCTCAGGAGCTTAGCAGGGTCAGCCCTGGTGGGTTCTCACCTGGGAGACCACAAAAGAAGCCTAGAGTTGCTATGCAGGGACAAGCAATGGCGTACCAAGTCTGGAGGTCTCTTGCCTGGAATAACTGTAGGTTCACCACAAGTCAGCTGTGACTTCATAGCACTTTACAAACACCCCCCCTCATACATTCTGGGGCAGCTCTCCCCCCTCATGTTCTGGGGCAGCATACCTCTGAGACCCCATTGCTAGGGACAATAGTGTGGGTTCTGTGCCCCTACTTAAAGGCTTTCCGGGGGCATCTGGCAGGCCACAGTGAGAGAGCGGATACCGGACTAGGGATGCCAGGCCATGCAGTTTGAGGGTGGAGCATGGAGTGGGCGTGATGCCGTGTCAATGTCTCAACTGGCCTAATGTCTGGATCTGAAGTGAGAGCATCAGCAGACGACCTGGAAACCCATTGGTTGTACCCAAACGTTTCCAGAGCCTTGGCTGATGCACTAAAATCACGTCCTGGTTCTGGGCTGGATGTGATGCCCGATATGTCTCTCAACATGATTTACCGTCCCCTTTTTTTCTCCTGCCAATCTGGACTCCAGGATGGGTGGGAGGGCCCAGCAGGTGGGAAAATGGGGTGCCTGGGTTTTGGTCGGATCCAGCAGGGATGCTAGGAGCTGCGGTGGCTCAAGTGGTTAAGACGCTGAACTGCAGGCTGTGGAAGGTCAGTAGTTCAGCAGTTCAAGACCCAGGTCCCGCAAGACAGAGTGACCTCCCGTCTCTAGTTCCAGCTCCTGCCAACCTAGCAGTTCGAAAGCAAGAAATTGCAAGTAGATAAATAGGTACCATTTTGGTGGGAAGGTAACAGCGTTCCGTGCGCCTTGGTGTTTAGTCATGCTGGTCACATGACCATGGAAATGTCTTCGGACAGCGCTGGCTCTTCGGCTTTGAAACGGAGATGAGCACCACAACCCTAGAGTCGGATTCGACTGGCTTTCGAGCAAGGGAACCTTTTAGCAGGGATGCTGCAGCTTTCGGAGCTTCGGGGGTTCACGGGGCACATTTCAAGTCTCACAGAAATGTCGGCAGCAGACATAAAACCGCGAGGCTTATGGGTACCTGATGCTTCTCTTCCGCCTCTTCGACACCTTTCTAAAAGTCATTACAAATTTGCCTGAGTGTAAAGAAGAGAAGGTTTCGCAGCCCTGGGAACAGGGAAGGGTGAAGCAGAATTCAAAGAAGCAAATATAATAGGCTCTGGAGGTTAACAGTCATCCTTCCAATTTTGTCTTCTTTGCAGGCAGTGAAGAGATGTTGTCAAGCTGTCGTCTTTTCAGAGGAATGGAAACGGCGGCTCCACCTCTGGTCCAGGTAGGGGCGGGGGGAAGACTGGGGGATCGTCAGGTTCCCACTTCTTTCTCAAGGAGGCTTTTGGTCCTGCTGACCAAGGAGAGACGGGCTCTGAAACCCACTCTCTTTATGCATGCCAGACCCTCCCGGGATGCCCCCATGGAGAGTGTAGTCTCTGCCTGGACTGATCTCTGACGAGGGGATCTGCTTTGTCTTCCAGCGTCCCTTTTCCTTTGAGGAGGTGGCCGTGTCTTTCACCGAGGCCGAGTGGGCCTTGCTGGCTCCTGGCCAAAGAGCTCTCTACAGGGACGTCATGCTGGAGAACTACGGGAGCGTGGCCTCTCTGGGTGAGGATCCTTCATAGGTGCCAAAGGTTCGGATTGCTGCCATTGGGATGATGCATGAATCAAAATATTGAAAAGCAGCACGGGGTTGTGAGGACTGCCCGGTTGCCTCTCCCCCCACTCACTGAGGGCCTCAGGGAGGTGGAGTGGCAGTGAAAACGATGGCTCAGCATGGCCAGTGTTGTGGCCCTCACCCAAGCCAGAGAGCTTGTCCTGGCCTGTGGCCGAGGTGGGGCTGAGAGGCCTTTAGAAAGACTCTGGAAGAGACCAGAACCCCAGTTTCTCAGTTGCCAGTCTTTACAACATGCCCTTCCCTGAGATGGGATTACGGCCATCAGCTCTGACTGTGCTCTGTAAAGGATCCATCCCCCTCAAACTGATCATGTTTTCGTTCTTCCAGAAGAATTTTTCCTCTTCCTTGGATTTCTTTGCTTCCCCAGATAGGAATCATCTCTCTCTCTCTCCCTCTCTCTCTCTCTCTCTCTCTCTCTCTCTCTCTCTCTCTCTCTCTCTCTCTCTCTCTCTCTCCCTCTCTCTCTCCCTCTCTCTCTCTCTCTCTCTCTCTCTCCCTCTCTCTCTCTCCCTCTCTCTCTCTTCCTCTCTCTCTCTCCCTCTCTCTCTCTTCCTCTCTCTCTCCCTCTCTCTCTCTCTCTCTCTCTCTCTCCCTCTCTCTCTCTCTCTCTCTCTCTCTCTCTCTCTCTCTCCCTCTCTCTCCCCCCCTCTCTCCCCCCCTCTCTCCCTCTCCCTCCCTCTCTCTCTCTCTCTCTCTCTCTCTCTCTCTCTCTCTCTCTCTCTCTCTGGAAGATCTCAAGAGAGTATTACCCACCCAAATGAACTACCCACAAGTGAGTATCCTTCACAATTGTGTTGTGGGAATGGGCAAGGAATAGCCATGGGACCTTTCCTCTACACTTTAAGTGACTCTTGGTTTGGTAGAATTCTCAAGGTCTCTGGGTAAGGAGGGAGGGAGGCCTTCTGGGGCCGGGGATCTGGAGGTTCATAAGCTGTGGCTCTTGAGTGGCTGCACTATCACTAAATATTGGACATTCCAAGAAAAGAGGGGGGTCATCTAAGAACCGCCCTGCTGGACGAGACCCAGTTTGGTGTAGAGAGCCAGTCTGGTGTAGTGGTTAAGTGCGTGGACTCTAATCTAGGAGAACCGGGTTTGATTCCCCACTCCTCCACTTGCAGCTGCTGGATGACCTTGGGCAAGCCGTAGCTCTGACAAGAGCAGTTTTCTCAATGACAGTTCTGGAAAGAGCTCTCTCAGCCCCGCCTACCTCACGGGGTGTCTGTTGTGTGGAGGGGAAGGGAGAGGAGGTTGTAAGCCACTCTGAGACTCCAAGTGAAGGGCGAGGTATGAATCCAATCTCCTTCTCCTCCTCCTCCTTCATCTAACTATTCCCACAGCGGTTCCTTGGATGTCTTCAGGCCTTCCTACTTGGTGAAAATGGGTTTGAATGCTTTCTTTGGAGTTGTTCTCCCTGGCATATGGAGCAGAAGTCCATCAGTGGCTATTAGCCACAGGGTATAGATGGGAATTCTCAGTCTGGGGCAGGTCATGCTCTCTATTCTTGGTGCTTGGGGGGACAATGGTGGGAGGGCTTCTAGTGTCCTGGCCCCACTGGTAGACCTCCTGATGGCACCTGGTATTTTTGGCCACTGTGTGACAGAGTGTTGGACTGGATGGGCCATTGGCCTGATTCAACATTAGCTTCTCTTATGTTCTTACGGCAGGGGTGGCCTGCAGTGAGTAGTCCCGCCAGTTAACACTGCGACCCAAGGGCAAGTGGCTTATGCTAAGTCACACGGCCACCCTCTGTTGTGGTGACAGGAATCGGTCCTCACCCGAAGAGAGCGGGATCACGTATTATTGAAGAGATTCCCACTGAAAGTGTCATCTCAAGAAACACAGAGTCAGGTTCTCAGGTGAAGCACAGTTTGTCTGAGTCACAACTGGAGCCACCTTCTGTCTCCCCCAGGAGGCAAGCGACCAAATCCTTCCAAAAAGCTAAGTCCCTTCCAGCCCCTCGAGGCAGGAAACCATCTGCCAAAGAAAAGCAACTCAACACAGAAAAGCCGGGAATAGCTGCCCATTCAGCGTGCTCCGATACCTGGGTTTCTCCAAGGCTGGCCGGCGCCATCTCCCCCTGTCCCCAGGCAAGAGGGCTGATAACAGTGACAACCCTCTTGTCAGACTCGGGCTGTACCTGTGTTATTTACTACCTGTTTCCCTTCCCCTTATTGTTTTATTGTCCCATCTGGTTCCCATCCCTGGTCGCTAATCGCTGCCCTCGCTGGCATGTCATTCCTGCAGGGAGGGGTGTGTGTGAGCGTCTGGATGTCTGATCGTAGGAGTAGAGACGCCTTGCTCTGTAATTCTTCCCGAAACAGCACCTTGAGGAGAGAACTGTCACAGGAGGTTTGTCCTTGAGGATAAGACTTTCACATGGCTAGTTGAACGGATGTATCTTTTGTGGTTGTTAGTTTTGCTTGTGTGTGTGTGTGACGTAAGCCTGGAATATGGGGTTTTGACCAGTGTTCCCTCTAAGCTGAGTTAGTGTGAGCTAGCTCACAGTTTTTTAGCCTCCGGCTCACACATTTTTGTCTTAACTCAGGAAGACTGGCTCCAGAGCAAACTAATTGATGCAGCAGCCAAATCACTTGCTCACTACTTTAATGCCAGTAGCTCACAGAGTAGAATTTTTGCTCACAAGACTCCACAGCTTAGAGGGAACATTGGTTTTGACTATACCCTGGGTCCCCTCACTTTTGCACCGCAGTCCTAACAAAGAGTTCATCCCTTCAGCATTTCAAATCTCTTCAATAAACTTTCCTTCAAGAATGCCTGTGTTGAGAGTGAATTGACTGGGAGCCTGACACCTCCTGCTGCTCTGAGGGTCTGTCAAACTAAGTTCCCCAGGTTTAAATTGCATCACCCTGGTCATGCTGAACACATGCAAATGTGCATGCTCGCTGCCTGTTCACTATGTACTGCAGGTGTTTTTGGAGGAAGGAACAGGACAGACTTTTCTGGGGTCTTCTTGTTGTTCAGTTTCACACAGCCGAGTCCGACTCTTCGCGACCCCATGGACCAGATCACGCCAGGCCCTCCTGTCTTCCGCTGTCCTCTGAAGTCTGCTCAATTTCATGTTCGTTGCATCGATGACACTGTCTAACCATCTCATCCTTTGCCGTCCCCTTCTTCTTCTGGGGTCTTAGCTGGACTTTTTGACACTGCATGTTCCTCTAGGATGGGCTTCCAGAGGGCCCTAATCTGCTGTAGCAAGTTAATGACCTTAGGTTTTCTGGCTACAGCTTGCTGACAATAAAATACACTTCTTTCCAGAGAGACAGGCTGACTCTGTGCTTCTAGGAAAGGCAGAACTGCCAGGGTGATCGAGAAATGGCTGTGGATTAGACAATAGAGAGACCCAGCTAAGGTGCAAAGAACTACTCAGAAACAGCAAGAAAATGTCTCTGAGCTTGAGAAAGGTGCCCCTACACTGCAAGGTTGGTTTTCTTATCTGTCATTACCTCCCCCCTCAACAAACAGCACTTTTCCCAACTGTGGGGTTCACTTGGTGAGCTCCTGGCTCCCCCCCCAAAATGAACATGTATTTTGGGGAGCTCCTCCTGGCTCTGTTGACAACGGGAAGAAAACTCTCAGTGCAGTTGCAGGCCTGGATATCTTCTATTTAATCGTCAAGTGTAGAGAATCAAAAGCCAAAAAGCATGGCAAGTCAAATGGGAATAGTGGGAAAACAATTTTTTGCCACTTTTCCCCGTTGGGGGAATTAAGAGTACAGGAGCTTTTCCTAAGAACCCTGTCCCCTCTGGCTCAACGGGGGGGGGGGGGGGGGTTGAGACTGGCAGGAACCCCATAGTTTGAGAGAGAGAGAGAGAAGAAAACCTGTTCCAAAGTCTCTTTGATTTATTCAAAGAAAACCGTACTGCACCGCTTTTCAAGCAAGAAGCAATTTCAGTACTCATCTTACAGATGGGAAAACAACAAACCAATACTTATAAACAAATAGTGCAGGCCAGAATGCATTTAGGAATGCATTCTGGCCACTTCGGCAAGACCTAATCACGGTGTTGGCAGAGGGCCCTTAGCATCTCAAACACTGGTGTTAAATACCTTTAGAATCCGGATTCGCTGTCAATCAAGAAATCGGATGGCCCTGACAAAACCCAGGCCCCCTCCCTTTTCTGACCAGAAGACTCTGACCGGAGTCATTGTATTACTTGGTTAGAAACACTTTCCCTGTCAAGGCAGGAGCTTGGAGCCACCAGTCCTCATATCTAGATGCTTTAGCTTTGAGGCTGGAACTGAGAGATGTGAACTGTTCTTCTAGAGCAGAGTGCAGGGTGCATTGTCAGGCATACGACCTCTGGCAAAGCATTATGGGAGAGAACCAAACACAGAGTGGCCTGAGACAATTCAGTGTGCTTTACAGAACCACCCCATCACACTTATAATTCTGCCACATCCCCCTTAAAATATATATGGGGAGAGGGCCATCTATATCGGGGAGAGGAGGGATAGACAGAATATAAAAACAGCTTTGACAGTTATTAAGGAGAAAATAAGAAAAAGAACGATAAGATTGTTAAAATGTTACCTAATTTGATAATGGAAATGACATATTTTGTGAATGGTAATTAGATAACAGAGTTTATAAGGGGGTAAGAGCATTGCGGGAAGCCTTGTACTGGGGGGAGTGGGGAGAAAAGAAAAAAGGTATGTGATATCTATAAGATGGAATTTTAACTATGTGAAACATATCCTATAATAAAATGTGGTTTTTTTTTTAAAAAAAAAAAAACAGCTCTACGGGAGGGCCTGGCAGGAATAAGATGTGATGAGCGTCTCAGTTTGGGAGGAAAGATGATCTGATAACAGAAATGCACACCCATTCCTGAGAAATGCCTAACTGGGGCCTTGGCTTCTCACGGGGTGCTGATTGAAACCCTTTCTTTATTCCAGGTCCAGGTGTAGAGGAGACAGCTGGTGGATTCCAGGGGTTCCCATTGGGAGAAGCCAAGAATGAAGATGCCAAAGGACACTTTGGAGATGGACCACAGAGGCCGGAGGGGAGCCACACAGGTAAGAGAAGGGATAAGATCACTCCTCGTCGAAGAGGGCATTTGCGTGCAATGCCAGTCCAAGAAGAAAGGTCCATCCTAATCAGAGAATCCACTCCAGGGAAAATGAAAGTGTGGCCTTTGCAAAGACCTTCAGTCATGGATGGCTTCAAGAGGGAATTATATAAACATATGGAGCAGAGATCCGTCAGTGGCTATTACCCACAAGGTATAGATAGGAACTCTGGGGCAAGTGATGCTCTGTATTCTTGGTGCTTGGGGGGGGGGCAACAGTGGGAGGGCTTCTAGTGTCCTGGTCTCACTGATGGACCTCCTGATGGCACCTGGTATTATTGGCCATTGTCTTCTCTTATGTTGCAGACACAAATTCTCTTAGGAGAGAAATGGTATAATTGCTTGCAGTGCAGTCACATCCAGAAAGTCACACACCTGGGAAGCCATATAAATGGTCAGAGTACAAACCAAGCATCTCTCATGCAGGAGGATTAATGTATCATAGAATCAAAGTGTCGGAAGGGACCTCCAGAGTCATCTAGTCCAACCCCCTGCACAATGCAGG